>OU452202.1:2397134-12397134 GCA_911728435.2 Apoderus coryli | reverse complement strand
AACCCCAAAGCCAAAAATCTATTGGGTTGAGATCCGGGGACCTAGGAGGCCAAGAAATAGGTCCTCCACGATCGATCCATTGGTTGAGAAAACGTTGATTTAATATCTCTCAAACATTTCGAGAATCACGGGCAGGTGCACCATCATGTTGAAATACAATATTTGGCCGCTGTACTAAAGGAACTTCTTCCAGAAGAGTTGGTAATCTGTCATTGCAAAAATTGGCATAGTTTTCGGTGTTTGGTATCCTAGGTAGAAACTGTGGTTCTATTATCCTATTTCCCAACAGACAAAGCCATTTAAGCCTATTTAAGCTCCAGCGTGCTTGCTTATGTGATTCTCTAATTTGGTGCTGATTTTCGTAATTCCAACAATGCAAGTTGTTCTGATTGAACACTCCTTGATGGTTAAAATGAGCTTCATCACTATACAGTACTTGTTTAATAATTTCTTCATTTGCGTCCAGGCAATTTTAAAAAAATCTACAAAATCATAAGCGCAACTCAGTATCCCCAGGATGCAATTCTTGAATCGGCTTTATATGATAAGGATGCAGATTTTCTGTTTGCATGAATCTGTTTTTATCAAGGATGACCACATTTAAATTATTAATTCCAAGTGAAAGATTTGTCTAATTTCAATATTCAAAATGGTCATAATTTCATAAGGAGGCATTTTTCGATATTTTGACATAAGTGATTTTCGTCTTATTTTGGGTAGTAGATTTTACCCCCAAAGGGTGGGGAATGTTTTTTGGGACAAATTGGCTATCACGTTCTAAAATATTCAGATCTACTTACAAGTAACCCTGTATATTTCAGAATAATTTTTTATTTTTATTTTAGACATCAGCTATTTTATATTATTTAAATTATTCCATATTTCGAGCAAGATTAGGATTTTTGTTTTATTTTGACCCCTTTTCCACTATTTACTAACGCCTATGTAAGCGATTTCTTTATTATGATATATTTCTTAGGTTATTTTTTTTTATTTGCCTTCTGCTTCTAGGCAATTTAGCTATCATCTAGGAAGTCCCATAAAAGTTAGAAAACTAGAGCACATCGCTAGCATGTATTGTGATGTGTCAAATGTGTTTAGCATGAAGATTGGTCTCAAGGCCATTACCAAATCTTTCTTCATATTCTTTCTTTGAGTGATGTCAACTTTAGTGTTTTTAAGATGGTTGTCCTAACACAAATTGCTTAAGCTTTTAGAAATTCGACACTTCATTATTTCAATCTATTTAAAGTGTTAAATTTTTATAATTTTTAAACGTGTTTGTGTCAATTACTTAAACTGATTTATGGTTGTACGGTATTAGGTACACTTTATATTTAGGACTGTAAGGGGGAAAGGTTTCCTGGTTTACATTCATTAAAGCCACGCATCTGCCAAGAATGCGCGAACATAACGGCTCGCATTTTCACCAATGCTAGATGTGAATTTTATGATATGATATTGTTTAGCAATCAATTATTAAGTCTACTTTACTATTATTCTGTTTTTTTTTTTAAATAATTTAGATGATTTAACATTTGAACAGTTTTGTCATTTAGACATTTAAATGGTGAATTGATGCAACCCCGGAAAACATACAGTCCTCTCAGCTCAATTTAGTTTGCATCGTTCAACAATAGAAATTCGGTCGAGCTATGCCACCATCAAATTAGGCTGAAAGCCTTTGCTGTGCAAGAATGGCACATAATTAATAAACTACATAAAGCTGAAAAATAGTTGAAATAGTCTCAACGCATTCAGCGTTTAATTCTTTAAAGAAATGTAGAGTTTTTATCTAAAATAATTTGGGAAGCAGGAATTGAAGAGTTTATGTTTTCCCCTTACATTTCCTATGGTGCGTCAGACCATTTACCACCCGATATATGTACTCGTATAAGCAGCAGCTAGCCATAATATGCAATAAAACTTTCGATCATTCTGTAGAGTAAAACTGTCGCGCTTACGAGGATATGCACCCAAATGCGTGTTAAAATTATTATCTCAAGGTTGTACTTAGACCATTTGCATATCTATATTGTAAAATTTCAAACACTTAAAGTGTTTCTAACAGTTGGCAAACCAAATTGCGTTAAAGGGAATTAATAGGGCGATAAAAATTTTAAACTTTACATAAAATTTGCATAAATTCACTGATTTCTATACCCACATGTATACCTATCGCTAACCAGAAAATGTAAATGAGTGTTTGTAGAAAAATATTTAAGTAAACAATTGAGCAACGTCATGTGTACGTACTTTGTACATCTGATTGAATATTTTAGGGTTGACAGGAAAAGTATCGTAATTTACATTTACTCTTTAATTTAAAGAAGTAGAAGTAGTAAAAGTCTGATCTCCACGAAATTTATTACTCTTTAGTCACATTGGAAGCAATAAATGCCATTATTTGATCAATGTAGTTATGCAGAATCTATTTAGTAGTTTGGCGTTTCTAGACGCTCTGAAAAATAGATTTAAACAATTCTATTTTTGAAATGGGCTTGTTTAACAAAACAAGACTTACGTTCCGAGAGTTTGTCTGTCAACCACTATACTTTCACCAGACGGCCGTTTCGTCGAATCACGACTCATCAGTGGTGATCGGTCAGTAGTTGACAGCCAAACTCTCGTAAATAATGTGGTATATACCCCACACGGTACAGAGATGTAAAAGGATGTGTTTGGCGACATCTAGTTTTCGTTGGTAGTACGCCGAGCGAACAACAGTTCCTATATCGGCTGCCTGGCAGTGGCATGAAGCCCATTTCAAATATAGGCGTTCCCGCTTAAGGGAGTATTGGCGTGTCTATGTGTTGGTAGTTGTGCCTTATGGGATCAGTGACCTCCCAGGCAGCCGATATAGGAACTGTTGTTCGCTCGGCGTATACTACCAACGAAAACTAGATGTCGCCAAACACATCCTTTTACAATTCTATTAGATAGATAGATAGATAGGCTATTCTGTACCATTCAGTATTATTTAAGTGTCCGCCATATTTTTGTAATAAGATGAAGTTCAGGTCGGATGTCCACAACCTTAACCTGAGATATAGGAGCATGGTACCTTCTCACCAGAGCGTAGTTTCAGTTTTTGTATTTATGTACTATATAATTGGGTACCGTCTAACCTAAAGTCTTGAATACTCCGAGGTTTAGGCGCTCCTATAGAAAGTTTTTATTGCAGAGGAGGGAGGTCAATTTGTGGACCTTCCGTTTGACTGTCTCCAGTGATTTATAATGAGTAAATATCTTATTTTTGGTATTGTAAATGCGAATTATACACTGTGTCCAAGATAAGAATAGGATAGTATTGGATATTAGAAATGGTAGGATGTACAATGTCGATTAATTTAGAGAGAAGTTGTACAATTTAACCACCATTTAAATGGTGTTTTAAAATGTAAACTAACTTTAATCGTTTTCGAGTATTTTTGAAAAAACGATTTCTTCAATTTTAGTTTTTATTTATTTCTGACATTATTTTTAGAGATATAAATAAATGAAAAGCACTTTCTCATCGTTAGTTTTAGCGTTTACAAATTTTCACTACGACAGTTCATTTTTGAAAAACCATCATCAACTTGGTTTTTTTTAATACGGCCCTGGAAAAATAGGTGGTATATCACACGTAATAGGTTAAACAAGTTTTCAGTGTTTTTACTAGATGTACGATAGTCAAAAAATTTGACTCGCCTTGACAGGGCAATGCAGTTAATTGTAAAAATTAATAATTGTTAATTTTTTATGAAATAATCCATTCAAAGAGGAGCGATGATTAATATATAAATCAAACGGCGTCTGCTCCACAAAACAAATATTTTTTATTTTAAAAATCAAGGCACATTGCCTATGTCAGTCAGACATGTTTCGAGAAAATTATTCTCATCATCAGTGACAATCACGTACAAGATGAACAATTTCAGTTTTCTTAATGTAACATATTCTAAAATGTGCCTTGATTTTTAAAATAAAAAATATTTGTTTTGTGGAGCAGACGCCGTTTGATTTATATATTAATTGTTAATTGTATCTTGTATTTTCTCATACTTAAGTATTACGTTTTTGACAGCAACGTTGGTTTTGAACGTAGATATGAAGCAAAATTGATCCGAGTTGACAACAAGACAACAAGAACATATTTAGGAATTAATTTTGAACCGAGACGAATTTTTACGTCAATATTATACAGGGTGTCCGGAAATGACGTGTACAACGGAATTGCACAAATTCCTTTTCATTTACTTAGCTATATACAAAATTGCTTGGGTTGGGCGCTAGAGGGCTTTAAATGTTAATATTTTTTTTTACTTTTGTTTCAAATAAATCAAAAAATATTGTTGTTATGTTATATGTTATTAATTTTTTAGATACGCGTTGTAGATACGCACCAATAAACTACAGTTTTTTTATTGAAGAAACTCCAATTTCTAAAATTACAACGTGTTTAAAAGCTGAGTCACAATAAATTATCTACCCATATTTTTTCTGTGAATAGTTCATTTTATTTAGAAAGTATTTACTATATTACAAAATTTTAGTTTGTCAGTTTCAAGACAAAAAAAAAAAAATATTTTCTAAATCCCTACAAGCCTGAATAATACATACGTAGTTAAAATTCGTAATGACTTAGAGATAAACCGTAAAAAGAAAAAGAGGAAATTCTAAACGCAAATGACATTACAATAATATCATCTTTTTGTATTTGTCAAAGTAATCATAACCACCTTTTAACAAATACTTTGTGCTAAGTTACAATAATTATTAAGCAATTTTGTATGTAGATAAGTTGACCTAAATCATCATATATTCAGCCAAGGAATTCGTGCTATTCCGTTATACACGTCATTTTACGGACACCCAATATAACATAAATAAGACTCGAATAACAAAACGTCCTGAGTAGAAGAAGTAGACAAAGAAAAACCATTTAAAAAACTCGACTACGAAGCATCCTTACTGACCTTAATACATACTAGACTGAATTGTTGCAATCATTTTTCTTTTTTTGAATCGCATATATTTTAAACTTGTATATAAATCTGACTCAGTTTAAATAATATTTACATCTTGTGAATGTGTCTTTGATGTTTTCTTAAAATCACAAATAATGTATCTGGCAATTCTAGTTTGAGAGTGTTTGCCCACAGCTAAAACCTCTACTGTTGTGAATTCATTCTATGTAAATTCTTTTGGCACGTTTCACCACCAATAAAATGCAACCGTCACTGAGATGAATACCTATGAGTCCGGATATGTACATATTTTTTCTGCTTCTGTAGCCCGTAGGGGATTGTCTCCCATAATACATGTTTACATAAAATGCTTCTTTGTACTGAGTTTTGATGTTTTATGTTACACACCATAATAATTATAAAAGTTTAATTATGAAAGTTTTGAAATTTTAGGTATCCCACAGGGATGCATCGGTGTTTATCATATATAATATTTTTTAAAGCTCTAATCTTCAACGAAAACAAGGTTAAGTTATGGTAGAGTTTCTGCAAACCAAAACAAGTTTCAAATATGCCATGTGTTTTTACATACGTTTAAATATTCAGGGCAATGGAATATTTACTTTTGTTGAGGCTTCTTTGAAGGGAAATAGTTTTAAAATAGTTCCCAAATCGTCAATTTGAAAAAAGAAGTTTGTGCTTTTCTAATGGAACTCTACTCTCATAAACAACATACTAACTTCGAGGTTCAACATATGCTCTTCTGCCAGACTTTTTTTGAAAATTTCACCACAAACATATTCCGGCACATTTTCCTCAACAAATCCACACACTACACAGTATATTTACACATAGAATATGATTAGATACTTCATTTTCCAACAACATTTAACTTATTCAACTTCGACAATAATATATCGAATATTAAAACTTAACTACATCTAAAGAAACTCCTAATTTATACTTATTCTAATACTATTCACATGAACTAACTCTGGCATAGTTGTTGTTAAATGACACAAGTTGACACATTTGGCATTCAAATATGTCTATTTTACCGTCTAGGTTATCGGCGTCTGCATTTAATAACAATTTTAAAAAACCAATCTATATGTTAACGTTTAATCTTCGTTATCGTAAGGTTGCGAGTTCAAAACTGGGCCATCGAATTACCTCGACATTGTACATATAAATACCAACTACCTAACTGGTGAAATTTTAAACGCAATTTTCTCGAGAACTATGGAGGTAAATTTCAAAAGAAAGCTATTGCTGTAAAGAGCATAAAAATTGCTTTCAAATGAGAGAGTTTCAAACAAATTATTTAAACTTTTCTCTTCATTTATTTTTGATCGTGTTTGATCGCGGTCTATCTCTACACTTGTTGTTGCATATCAAACTTTGATTATAAATTGGATTGAACTATTTATGTTCATAATATGTTGAAAATTGCTTGGAGTCAAATTGGAACGTTACAAGGATTAGTGTCCTATCGTCTGCTCGTTTTTTTTTAAGAAAATTCTTTTCTCACTAGGTCACAACAGTTATTTATTCTAGTGCAGTTCGGGTTTAGAGAAATTGTTTTCATTTGTCTCACAAAGCTCTTAGAAAAATTCCTAGAATCCAAGTGATATATTATACAAACTGAATTTTAGAATACGTGATTTCTTCTAAATTACAGTGTAATTCATCAAATTTGTTGCTAACAACTAAATGCACTTTTCCAGTTTGCAAAAATATACTGGGCCTTCTGTTTGAATATTGTTTCTATAATAAAAATTTTCAACTACATGCCCAATTGGGTTTTGGTTTTTAGAATTATTGTAGGAACAGGATGACCTTCATTTCTGCCTTCTGCGCAATAAATTAATTAGGAGTTTTATATCCCCAATTGAAAATCAGATTAAGGTCGCTCTAACCGGTTTCGTTTTTTGACGTTATCGTCGATGACAGTAAGTGTCATCGTTGTTTTTTTTTTTTTGGTTTTTTTACAAGAAATCAACACTTATAACATAAAAACAATCTTAAAGAAACCTAATAGAAAAGTCAAATATACATAATACGAGTACAATAGGCAAGAATATATAAAATGAAATATATACCCTGTTTGTCCAAGATAAGAATGGGATAGCAATAGAATATGGGAAACGGTAGGAGTTACAATGTCGGTTAAATTAGACAAAAGTTGTACAATTTAAGCACCTTTCAAATGGTGTCTTCAAAAGTAACTTTAGCAGTTTTCGAGAATTTTTGAAAAAACAATTTTTTGCGATTTTAGTTTTTATTTATTTCTGACATTATTTTTACAGATACAAAAAAATTAAAAGCACTTCCTCATGGTTACTTTTTGATGAGAAAAAGATAGCGTTTACAAATTTTCACTACCGACGTTTCTTTTGTGAAAAACCATAATCAATTTCCGTTTTTTTAAATATGGCCCTGGATTTTTTAGTTTTAAAATTTAAAGCCATTTTCAATTCAAAAATAGGTGGTATATCACACATAATGCTTTAAACAAATTTTCAGTGTTTTTAGCTGTTATTTAAAATTATTCACGAAAAATCGCGATAGTTTGGCACTTATTTTGCGTAAAACATTCATCTGAGAAAGGCACCACCTTCAAAAAGCACAACTAAATTTAAAAATCCGCGTACAGAATAAAATATTGTACTAAGAGAGAAATACATTGGCAAATAATAATAACGAAATAATGTTTTTGCAAAACCTACTACTATGCATTCAGTCAGTTAAGTGGCAAATTATGGCGATTTTTCTTGAATAAATTTAAATAACAACTAAAAATACTGAAATATTGTTGAAACCATTAAGTGTGATGTACCACCTATTTTTGAATTGAAAATGGCTTTAAATTTAAAAATAGAAAATCCAGGGCCGTATTTAAAAAAATGAAGTTGATGATGGTTTTTCAAAACGAACCGTTGTATTGAAAATTTGTCAACGCTATCTTTTTCTCCTTAGCACACACAACATTTTTGACAAACCTCGTAAACACAATAAAATGTCAATATCTATTGGTACCATTAAGCTACAAATTTTATATTATAGCAAAAAAAAAAATGAACACACAAAGGAAGGAAAAAAAAACTATACACCTACTTCCCGACGTTTAACAAAATTTGTTTTGTTTTGAAAGCAAATATATTTCCAATTTGACGTACTTAGATTTATTTTGCGTGTAAGTGTTTGTAATTGTAACACATGTCAAATAATGTCTTACTCTATGTTTATTTATCTATACACAATTTTAATAAAAAGTTGTTAGTAAACTTGTGTCAAAAAGGTGATATTAAAAACGTTGCAAAAATTATACTAACCTATATTGTGAAACTAAGTTGGTTTTGTTTTCAGTTAAAAAAAGAAGAAGTTGCAAATAATGCAACGAAACGTTGTTTGTTAATTTTAACATAGAAATAAAAATGAACTATTTTTATTTCCTAAAATAGTTGTATCATTATGTACGAACGTACACCCCAAAAATGTAAACCATAAAAAATACAAGAAGAAGGTTCAAAAAACACGAAAATATAGTGATACAAATTTTGATTAGTATACTACTAGTAGAATTATTTTGTTTCTTATCTTATATTTATTAAAACCAATAATATATAAAAATTGTATTATCCATTTTTTTAAGGAATGGGCTAAATCAGTTACATAAACATTGAACGCTACCTAGCGGAAAGTTCGTAAGAATAAATGAAGATATGTTTGAATTTTAAACAAGACGTATAATAATAAAGGGTTAATTTAGGTCAAAATTTTAACATATAAAGTTGTATAGGTATTATTAGAAACAAGATTCGAAAATGCAGCCTAATACCTACCTGTCCATTTTAGTTTTTCTTTATATTTCAGTTTTCAGTGTGGGACATTTAATGTCCACCTTTTCCATTCTCGTAAATGGTATACCAGTACAGTTTTTCCTGGATTTATCTTCATCCCCTTCAACATCGTCACACCAGTTTTTAATTTTGTGTAATCCTACTTGCATGTGGTTTGATACGACCGTTGTACGTATTCCCATTACTGTAACAACAATGTCATCGTCGCTTTGTACATTGAACCCCGTCTTTTCCATTGTTGAAATCAGTTAGTAGAGGACCAGCAACCGCACATAAGTTGGGACAATACTCCACCTTGTGCAGTGCAGTTACGCAGGACCCATTTCAGTCGTTATGACGCGGTCTTTTAGCGATGAATAGATCCATCATACTAGCGAGGGATGCACAGTTCTCTCTCTAAGTTCCTTTCGCCCTGAATGTCGTTTCGGTGTTTCTCGCTAAGCTAGCGTTATAGTCGAATGGCTTTTTGTGATAGTGTGCCATTTTTAACGGATCCCTTCTGTCTGTTATTTTCTCATGATTTTCAATAGAAAATAGGTTAGACTTATAAGTCTATAGGATTGGAGACCGTCCTATTTTCAGCACAAATGCTACAAATGCTCTTAAATATAGGATTGATCTTGGAGGAGGGTCCAGATAATATGGTTCTGACCTGGCGACTTAAAAGTTTGTTATTTAAATTTGTTTGGGAGAAGGTAAAAGTATGTAGGTAGGTAGTAAAGTTATTACTGTAAAGTAAACATTCAATTTAACACTGCATCTGTTGTGGTATTTGACAAACCTCAAAAACATAAGTCTATTATCTGGTAAATTGCAAATATTGCGAATGTGAATTCATATTAATTAAGCAAAACCTAAAGCACTACAATCCAAACGCAAGTTGTTGAAAATAGAAACTGCAAACACATAATAAATTATTACCAAAGGAAAAACCATTTCGAACCATAAATGATTTCCCCAGCGGCATTTCTTGTGTTTTGTATGTATGTATATGTGGTATGGATAGGTATAGGTGTTTGTATCTATGTTTGTTTTCTACACAAACTAATCCTATGTTTCTCCATCTTGCCGTTTTCTGAGAAAATAGTCGCGTCGTCCTTATTGTGCAATTGGAAAAGTTGGATAATTGGAATAAAAATATCGTTTTGGCATTCGATTTTCCCGCTAAATACGGTTTACGTAGAGAATATTTTTATAAAGTGCTCAAAACTGCGAAAACATGAAAGACTAGCATTCAAATATATAGGAGTCAAATATCGTTTTCAAATTCCACTATTTCAATAATTTATTTCGAAATAAAAATGAATCTGTATTTCCTTTAACTCACATTTCTTCTTCTCGCTCTTTGAGTAAAATCGTTTGAACTCTGACACCTTGCAGGCCATACAACCAAATCTATTGAACAATAATTTAAACTCATTACCACTTATTGACAAAATATACATGAATAGTAGTAATACATATTATGTGTGTTGTCTTTATGTATACACTGTATCCAATATAAGAATGGGATAGCATTGGAATCTTGGTAACGATAGGAGTTACAATGTCGGTTAAATTCGAGAAAAGTTGTGCAATTTAAACACCTTTTAAATGGTGTTTTCAAAAGTAAACTAACTTTAGCCGCTTTCGAGAATTTTTTAAAAAACTATTTTTTGCGATATTAGTTTTTATTTATTTCTGACGTTATTTTTACAGATATAAAAAAATGAAAAGCACTCTCTCAAGATAGCATTTACAAATTTTGACTACGACGTTTTGTTTTCGGAAAACCATTATAAACTTCGTTTTTTTAAATACGACCCTGGATTTTTTATTGTTAAATTCAAAGTCATTTTCAATTAAAAAATAGGTGGTATATCACATGTAATGGTTTAAACAAGTTTTCAGTGTTTTTAGCTATTACTTATTTAAAATTATTCAAGAAAATTCGCCATAGTTTGGCACAATGTAAATGTAATGTAAATTCTATTTCAAAAAATCTTTTGGTTTTAACACTAACAATATATGAATTATTATATTTGTTACAGGTGATGTTAAAAAAATGGTGGATGACGGATGGTTAAAAAATGCTTTCAATCAATATGTCAGCGATATGATTAGTGTAAAAAGAAGTTTGCCGGACCCAAGGGACGAATGGTAAGATATTTTTCGGTGATTATCAGAATATTGTTTGTATTGTAGTGTTGACTATTTTAATAATTTAAAATTTAAATTAGGGTATTATACTGACTCACATATATTATACAATTGTAAGTAGGTAGCTATTTATTAAGTATGAGATTGGGCTTGATATTTATTTTATATAGTTTCTCAAGAATTTTTTAGTTATTTTTATTTTAGTTCATTAGTTTAAGGGGCTAAAGTACTATTTGTACAAACAATTGTATAAGGTATCCGAATTTCTATGATTTTGCAGGGTACCTCGAAAACCAGATGAGTTGCAAAAGAAGTAGTCAGAATATTATGACCTAGTTTTTGATAAATCTAGCTCTTAATTTTTCGAGATTTTGAAATATTCGACTCTTCACTCTCCTCTTCAAGTCTAGACCACATCATTTAGTTTTATTTAATATCTGCTTTCGTTTATATATTATTATTTCATTGTGTTGAAGTTACATAATGTGCTGGCAGTAGACACAGGGATAAAAAAGGTGATTAGAATTCACATTGAAATAACTGATAAGTCCTTCATTTTTGAAATTGAATCTGCTTTTAGAATGATATTTAGGAATTAAATAAGATTTATTTCAATTAAAAAAAATCTTTTATGATACCCTATAGAAAGATTAATTGTGTACATTAATCTTTGCCCTAATATTAATAGAGTTGGCCATGGTAGCGTTAGAAAGGAGTAAAGTGAAGTATCATTTAGGTACTGGATACTAATCCTTAAACTAACTTTGTTGCCAAAACATGTATATACCTAATATTTACCTTAGTCATGAATTTTGAATAAAATCGTTGGATAAATATTAAATATTTTTTCTCAGAATATAAAAAGGTTGATTATATTAAAAAGTACAATTAATCTATATTTTATTTTTGTGCGGTTTTTGTTTGTATAGTTTATTAAATTTTTATATTTACTAAGTAACGAGTAGATAAATACGATTCACATAAAGATAAAAACTGTTGATAAGTATTCAAATTATTTTATTAATCTATTTATATCTACAAATTTTAAAACGGTTGACAATTTTCGACGGCTTTACTTCAGTAGGGAATTAAGGAAAGCAAAGCGTTGGTAGCATACTCGTAATTCAAAATAATTGCGCCAATTTTTCGTCGAATACCAGCGTCTCGCAGGTGCTAAAAGGCAAGTCCCGCGTTTGATCTTAGTATTGTTAAAAGCACCAATTCTTTAAGTTGATGTTGTTTGCTGTAAAGTTGACAGGGGGTGACTGCCAAGGACAGATAGCAGTCTATGAACATCTACGTGATTTAAAGTTACTAATATATTTTTGTAGTGGAAATATAAACCAAACTTATGTCCATTTTTTTATATTTTTGTTCGGCTTGTTCTGAGCGTTTCAGAAAAAAGTAGCTCAGGTTCTCGAAAAACTCAAGGTTCTATCTTTAAAAATAACTGAGATAAGAAATGTTGTTAATAAACTCCACAGTATGACTTTTTTAAATTTCCAACCCTTTTTATACCTACGCTCTGCCTACGCTCAATGATAATCAAACACGTATTTCTGGTAAAAGAAACAAAAAACATTTTTTCATGAATCTAATAGCCTCCATATACATAATTACATAATATATGATATGGAGCTAAAAATAATAATTAAAACGTGAAAACTAACCCAACTACCTACCTAACTACTTTGGTCCAAAATTAGAAATAACAAAAATTGCAAGAGCATCTATCGAACCCAGGACCTACCGCACCCAAAGCCATGCCGATTACCACTGAGCTAGGGTCAATAGTAAAAGAAATAAAACCTAATACGGCGATAATACATATTTGTAACTTTTAAAAGCAATTTTCTCGAGAATTATGAAGGTAAATATCAAAAGTAACCTATCGCTCCAGATAAAAAGTGCTTTCAACCCCTACTGCTATTTTAAAATTTGGGGGTTGTGTTCACTCCTATCACAGGGCTAAAGCAATTTCAAAAACTAATGTGTTCATCCTAGGACTCCCCTAAACGCATTTACCAACATTTAGCTCAATTATTGGTTGAAACGTTTAGGCGCTATCGTGGAAGTATACATACAGACAGACTTCCATCTGGAAATGGTCTTAATCGTCTCAGGGAACTTCAAAATTGTTATATAGGTACGTCTTTATCTCAATTTTTTTTAGCGCGTTCAGAATACTTTCCCTATGGATCGGGAAAGTAAAGGACTAGAGAAAAATTTATTTTGTAGGCCCTTTTATAGGTTCAAGAACCAACATTCTCTACACTAAGTTCTATTATGTATTACCAATATAGGTTGTCTTGTCTGAAATTTGTAGATATGCATACATTATTTTTGCCAGATGTATAAAAATATATGAGAAACATTAAATTTACAAAACAAGACACATCAAGCTTATAGGTCGATTAACAAATTTTTGTTTAAACAATTAGGATAAATAGATAATAATATGATTCATATCAATAAGTGCCTAATTTGTAAATGTAAGTTTGAGAGGTAAGATTTTTGAGTACCGACCTACAAATAATTTAAATATGTATTTATTGTTACATCATGCGGTGATCATAGAAGAACTTGATAATGAAAATATTATACTTCAATTAAATTGTGCAACAAATCGTGGACTACCTGAAAAAATAATATATTTGTAAAATTCGTGGAGATTTGCTTTTGTGATGCACAACATAAATTTTCTCCAAAACTCCATGGGCTTTTATAGCCTAGATATATTTATTTTAACTAGAGCAGTTGGACTCCTGTTATAACAGCCATTTAAAATATTTCACAAATACAGTTTTGTTTGGTCAGTAGGCTGTTTGTTATTCGCGGATAAAACATGTCATTGGTTTTCTCAAACTTCAATTAATACACCGTGTAATTTTAGTTTTACCATACTCAGTAGTTATTCTTGAAGAATTAATTACCAATTACTAAATCTGAATAAAAAAGCGAGAAATCATCATTCGATAATCAATAAATATAACTTTTTGTGTTCTATTGAAACCAGTGGTATACAGTAGTTGCAGAGAGTAGGTAACGGTATTATTGGTGAAGGCGCATTTATGTTATAAAATGCATGCAAAAACTTTTGTTGCCAAACTAGGATGTCAAAGAGTTGTTTTTATCTAGAACGTTGAATCTTATTATTGTCAAGAAACGTAACATTTGCCAAAAGCTTTTTTATATGATTATGTTTAATCCTTTCTCATGTAACGACAAATGAGTTAGAGGCATTAGCCGAAACTACGGCCATTTACGGTTCTATTAACCAGAGAAAAATATCTTGTACCTAATTTCCTCTACAATGCTTGGCTAAATCTTTTGCTATCAATTCAGAATAATAAATAGTATCTAACTCTATTTGTATAAGTCCCACAGAAATATGTTTCTCTGTGGTTGATCCTTGCCTATTATACAATTAATCCCCATTTTCAGGGCAATAAAAAGGATTTAGAAATCTGTCCAGGGCTCTAGTATCTAAATAAATCTCCATCCTATATGTACAACCGACTAATTCCACTCTGTGCCACGACTGCTAATGGTTGCTGCAATGTTGTCGGTTATACATTGTCAGACGTGAAAAGGCAACTGGTATTTTAAAACTATTTGCTAATGGACACATTAATATATTTCGTTCTCAACCTAGAAAAAAAATCTTTTAAAATTAAAGTTATTGATAACTTTAGTGACTCAAAAGTCCTTTTCCTAATTAATTAATTAATTTATTTATTATTCATTAATCGCAACACTAGGTACAGTAGATACAGTGGGTATCAGCCAAATGAAATAAATTCAATAATAATTAAATTGGGAAGGTTTATAGTTGCGTGTCTTATTTTAAATGCAATACCCAGTATACTAGTCAATTTTTGGATTATTTAGAAAGTTCTAGACGTATTACATGTACAAAGTGGGGCTATATTAAGGGACAGTCCCATTTCTCAGAAACTACTTACTTACTTTAGAAAAATAATGTTAGGAGAAATGATCATTGGTATTAAATAAAGAAATTTTAAAATTATTTGAGTGTTAATAATACAGGGCGTTCGAAAAGTGCTGCACCGACATTAACTCCAGAATTTCAAATGGGACACCCTATTTATTTTACATTTTTAAATTCCTTGGAATAATTTAAGGCAAG
Source organism: Apoderus coryli (assembly GCA_911728435.2). Taxonomy (NCBI): domain Eukaryota; kingdom Metazoa; phylum Arthropoda; class Insecta; order Coleoptera; family Attelabidae; genus Apoderus; species Apoderus coryli. The sequence continues at coordinate 12,382,030 of OU452202.1, read as the reverse complement.
TTTCATAACAACTCCCTAATCGAATTTTGTTTAATTTAGTCAGGAATTAAAATTGTGTATTTTTGGTAACAAATTTATGATCTCAGCTAAAAATGTCTTGTGCGATCGCTAGTTAAGATTATAGCACAAAATGTCACGAATAACTTAAAAAAGCTACCTTCTAACGATTTGTGGCAGCTAGGTGTTGTAAATTTATACCCACCCTGTAGAATGTCCTGTACTTATATTTTCAACGGGTATATTAAGTGTTTTCATATTTATTTTCAAAAATTAACATCAAAAAAAGAAAATCACAGAAATTCGTTTTGCACACGCAAAAACTATTAAGTCATTTTTGAATAAAGTGGTTCGTTTTTCGGAAATAATAAACACGATATCAATAATAATTATGATGTATGTATGTGTCAGGACAGACTATGTGATACGAAAACATTTTGAACACCCATGTCACATAAGGTATTCTAGATTATATAATACAGAGCGAGCATAAAGTGTGGACACCCCTGAATATTTCTGAATATAATTGTCATTTTCAAAAAAATTTTAAAGAAAAGGTATTTCGTATAATTTTTGGCACAACCTGCTGATGTTCAATTTTTTATAGCGTTAACTAGAGCTGGGTACGAGTACTTAAAAAGGTACTCACAAAATGTATATATAAGTATTTTACTCGTAAAAAATTGCTAAAAGTAGTTTACGGGTACGAGTGGTAATTGTGAAAGTACGAGTACTTCAATAAAATTAGCATAATAATAAAAATATAATTAGGGAAGTAAAATAAAGTAATTTTTTTTTTCTGAAGTAATCCATCTATATCGAGGAGTGAATAGTATGATTTGAATAAAACGACGTCTACTCCACAAAATGATCTATATATATATATATATATATATATATATATATGTTAAAACCTTGTTTTAAATACCAGCCATGTTTCGGACTACACGTCCATCATCAGTGGCTTAAGGAACCTTATACAGTATTGTCAGATGTGAGGGTCGTACTTCATACAAATGTTAATAGAGAGTTTTACATTGATTTAAACGTTTATACATATCACTTTGTTGGAAATAAATTGAGTTGTTAAATTAATACAAAAATATAGTTAAATGGTTGGAAATTTGTCAATTATTTTTGTTTTTGTTTTGTGTTTTCTTCTTTTTCTCATTTTTAAAAGTAAATAAATTAAAATTTTTACAATCTGGTAAGAGCCCACAACAACAGTATGGCTGTTTGAAGATTCACATTTTTGTGCATATATATCTTTATGCTGTGGCCATGGTATATTTTTCTTTTCATTTTTACGTATAGACCATTTATTTCTGGATACAATATAACATTTATATTGGGTTGCATTAGAAAATAATTAAAACAATCATATTCTTCGTTTACAGTTCATTAAAATTAAAATTTCATAAGACTTGGTTATAGGATACAACTCATGAAAAAGTTTGCACACTTCCTTATAACGACGTTTTCTGTCACCGTAGCCAATTCAATTATTTGTTTTTCCGTTAATTCTGGCATAACACTAATGAGTGTGAGTGTTAAATTTGAGTTTTTCGATTTTTGTTTGTAAGGAAAACTAACTGAACACAAGCAACTGACAAATACTAGTTTTATTTGACAGCTACAATGTTTTTCATGACCAGTCTTATAAAAATTTAATTTCAATGAACTGTAGACGAAGAACACGATTGTTTTATAAAACAGTTTTTTCTCAATTATTTTCTAATGTAACCTAATGTAAAAAATTGATCATCGGCAGGTTGTGCAAAAAATTATACCAAATAACTTTTCTTTAACATTTTTTTCAAAATAGCGATTTTATACAGGAGTTGCCGTGCTTTATACTCACTCTGTATATTGCCGGGGAAGTTTTGGGGTGACAACAGTTTTTTTTTTTAATAATCTGTGATGAACCATTTACTCAGCCTATACTGCAAATACTTTCTATTCATACCAGTGCAGTGCGTTCATTATAAATTAAAATTTTTAAAAACTGTGCTTTTTGTGCCAAAGCTGGCGGAAGAAAGTGTAATCAATTTCAATCAAATTTAATTATTATAGCCTTCGTGTCATCTCTTTCCATCCATTTGGCTGTCGACATTGTTGTGTTTTTAATTTTATTAAAATTTTCATGATGTATCGTTGTTTTTTAGATTTTATTTCGTACATCGGCATCGTTACGAGCATGGACCACCATTATGATTTTTTTATAATATGAGAGCGTCAGCTTTTATAATACAGTTGGAATAAATATGTTCATCTTTGCTTTAGTATCAATAAACAGGCATTTGGCATATTACAAAATTTGGAAACTAGCTTTACTGTAATATACAAGTTGTCCGTATAATAACGGAACTGGCGATTATTTTCAAAATGGTATATTTTTAAAGGAAAAGCCGAGACACGTCAGTTTTGTTTTATGTTTAGCAATTTTGTAGCCTATATGTATTTGATCCGAAACCTGCCGCAGGGCGGCAACATCTAAGTCATGTTTATTTCAAATTGCAACCCCTATTTTTAGGACACTTTTGAGTTACTGCTGTCGTTCTGAATACAATGATGTGCTACATGTTGCGGGTAAAATAAGAAAATTTTTGAGAAAATGCAGGCTTTTGCCTTCCTAATTAATTTTGTTTTCGGGCAGACTATCCAAAACAGTTCCTGAAAGTGGGCACCGTTCACCGTTTGGCAATGGGCTAACTTTTCCACAAACGAGGATTGCACGGTTTCTATGCATGTAGATTTTTTAATTTTTTATTTTAAATTGTGCTTTGGTTAAGTTTGTTTGATTTCTTAATAAACGTATAAATATTGGTACTTTGTTTTTCAATGGGTGTGGCGGTGAGAAAGTGGGCCCGAAAATTCCTTGGAACACAGGGCCGTAACGGCATCACTACGCCCCTGAAGTGAGGTAATTGGAGTCGGTTACGCTGATGTATATGATTCCATACACAAGTTCTAGTTTTTACTGTTGAAAATAAATATCTGGTCAGCGAGTTTGTGAACTCGATACCCTTTAATTAAACAAGTGTGCTTTCTCTACGATAAATAGCATTGACCATTGTTAAAAATTCCTGGAAAGTAATATTTCACACTGTTCACAAAAAGTGTCTCCGCAAAAATCATTAGTGTCAAGTGGAAAATAAAAAATACATCCTTCTGCCCTCGGTTACACAGTCTTGTTGTTTTACACCTTTTAAGGGGCCTGTTTAGGGCGGGATAGGTAGGTTTTATACCGCGTCCAGTATATGTTGTAAATGCAACGTGATCTATAAACGCCATTTTACAACCACCACAATGCGGCCAAAAGTCGTTTGTTACACAACGTAATTTATGGTGACCGTTTTGTCTGATTTTACATTTTACGCTCTTCGTGTTGTAATGCGTTATTTGAAAATGTTGGGGAAAAGGGAAAATTTAAATCTGCGGCCCGGATGTGTATGCCGGTAGATTTGTTGGTGGGACGGAAATTTCATTTTGCGCCATTAAAACGCATAGACGCAAATAATGTCACCAGTTTGTGTAGTTCCCCATCCCGGATCATAAAAGACAAATTTACTCTTTATTTATGTGCGGTAGTATAAATTTTGGTTTCAGTTATGCGGAGGACACTTTTTATACCTAAGTGATATTTTATATAAATGGTAATTGAGTTTTTAAAAAACAAACTTTAACATCATTTTGTTAAAATGAGAACAATTCCATAATCCAAACAACTGATAAAATTATAAATTTATAGTAAACGTTTAAAATTAATTCCTTTCCACTTTCTAGGATGCCATTTGAAAAATATAGAATTACCTTCTTATAGATTACCTTCTTCTTCTTATGGTGCCTATCCGTTACGGATGTTGGACACTAACATGGCTATTCTTACTTTGTTGACTGCTGCCCTGAAAAGTCCGGTAGTGGTTAAGTTAAACCATTTTCGCAGGTTATGCAGCCAGGATATTCTTCGTCCTGGACCTCTTTTCCCATGCACTTTACCCTGAAGTATTGTCCGAAGCAGGTCATACCGTTGTTCATTACGCATTATATGGCCCAGGTATTCCAGTTTGCGACGTTTTATGGTTACGACTAGTTCGCGCTCTTTACCCATTCTATGTAGAACTTCTTCGTTGGTGACTCTGTCTGTCCAGGAAATCCTCAACATGCGTCTATAGCACCACATTTCGAATGCCTCGAGTCTTCCCAGTGACGCTTCAGTTAAGGTCCATGTCTCCACGCCATATAAAAGAACGGAGAACACGTAGCATTTTAGTAAACGAACTTTTATTTCCAGTTTTATATCGTGGCTGTTAAAGATTTTTTTCATTTTGACGAAAGCTGATCTTGCCTTCTCGATCCTTATCTTAATTTCCGTCGATTGGTCCCACTGTTCATTTAAGTTTGCACCCAAATAACAAAAGTTGGTGATTCGTGTTATAGGTTGTTGGTTAACTAGCAATTGACCAGGTGGTATCCTATTTTTGCTTATAACCATGTATTTGGTTTTTTTGATGTTAAAATCAAGCCCAAACCTGCTACTTACTTCTGCCACCCTGGAGACAAGTGTCTGCAGACCTTCAAGACTGTCTGCAAAAATGACAGTATCATCAGCGTATCTTATATTGTTCAATCGTTGTCCGTTTATAAGTATTCCCTCCTCTATGTCCGTTAGCGCTAGGTTCATAATGTGCTCTGAATATGTATTGAACAATAATGGGGACAATATACACCCCTGTCGCACACCTCTTTTTATCTTTATGTCGTCTGTTAACTGATCCCCAACTCTTACAGCTGCAGTTTGTTCGTAATAGATATTGTTTATTATACGGCGATCTCTGCTGTCTAGGCCAATTGAATTTAATATTTTCATCAGTTCATGTTTTATTATATCGAACGCTTTCTGGTAATCAACAAAACACACATATATATCACAATTCACGTCTCTACATCTTTGAAAGAGAACTTGTGTAGCAAAAAGTGCCTCACGAGTGCCCAATGCATCCCTGAAGCCAAATTGTGTATTTGTCATGTGTTCTTCACAATTTTTATATATTCTTTTATGTATAATTTTTAAAAAAGTTTTCAGGAGATGGCTCATAAGGCTTATTATTCGATAATCTTCACATTTTTTGGCGTTGGGTTTTTTAGGGATTGTTATAAAAGTTGATCTTAGCCACTGTTGGGGTATTTTTCCACTTTGGTATATATTGTTGAAGATCAAGGTAAGTCTTTTTACTTCGTCTTTATCCATAATTTTCAAGAATTCTGAGTAGAACTCGTCTGGACCTGCGGCTTTTCCCTCCTTAATGTTGTTTATAGCAGCTTCTACTTCCGCTTCAAGAATAGGTGGTCCGGTATCGTCATTTTTATTTTGTGTGATGGTGACATTCCTATCGTCATCAAATGTTGTTGTCACATAATTCATCCATGTTGTTTTTGTTTCTTCAATATCCACTATAGGATTTCCTTGAGTGTCTGTTAAGTGTCCCGGCCTTTTTGATTTATAGATGCCTGCTGCTTCTTTGATCTTTTTGTGGAGGTTGAAGGAATCGTGTTTACGTTCCAATATCTCGATTTCTTCACACTGTTCTTCCAGATGTCTGTTTTTAGCTTCTCTGACAGCTTTTTTTATCTCTTTGTCTAGAAACTGATATGCAACGTAGTCTTTCCGCTTGGATTCTCTTCTTCTGTCCATCATCTGTAATATACCGTCGGTCATCCATGGTTTTTTCTTTTCTGTCTTTTTCGGTCGCAGGTATTGGTCTAATATTTCTTACCTACCTTAGTTTATTACGCTGATTCTTCTTCTCGAAATGATGACGCCCCAAGGCAGCATTTTGTCCTAGCGTTATATCAGAGTTTAGTTAATATTCGATGGTTATACAGTGATAGTTTTTTAACGCGGAACATAGGAACATGTAACAATAAAACACTCTATATACTAATTTTCATTTGCCGTTGATATGTTTGTCACCTTTGACAGCAATATAAATTTGCAAGATTTTTAAAATGGAACATAGACAGTTTTCCATTGCTATTAAATCTGAGAATAACTTTTTGCCTAATTTGAAATCTGGCATGACTATCTTTGAGAGTGAATGAGAGATTTCCAGTGTTAAGGGGTGTAAATCATTTCATTTGATTTTATGTTAATTACTGAAATATATTTTGTTTGTGCACAAAATAAGTTAAAAATTAAAAAAATAATCAGTATTAGATAAATCGGGAGTTTGTGGTGGCCAGTTAATTGAACCTCCCCTGCCAATTCACTGATTTGTAAAAAAATTCGAACTCCATTGATTAATAGGCTGGCGCGCAGTTGGTCGTGTTGATAAATCACATTATTTAAATTTATTGCTTGTAATGCTGGCAATATTTTCTCTTGAAGCAATTGTAGGTACCTTGCACCTATTAAAAACGGGCCCAAAATATTTGTTCCAATTTTACCGACCCATTTACTGATTGTGGACTCTGTGTTCTTGAGCTATGGTAAGTAGGTATAAGTTTTGGCGGTTCCAATAACGATCATTTTGTCTGTGAACTTCTCCGTGAAGTGTAAATGTGGATTCGTCCGTAAAAAGTATTTTTTGCAGTATTTCAGGATTATGGTTAACGTTTTCAACTAATGTTAAGCAAAGTTCCATTCTTCTTTTTTTATCACCTTGATGCAGCTCCTGATGATTTTGATATTTATACGAAACGTATTTTTCTTTTTTTAAGACCTCCTTACAAAATTGTAGAATTTATACTTACATATTTTTAAATGTTGTTTTCAAAAGTAAACTAACTTTAGCTGTTTTCGAGAATTTTTTAAAAAACAATTTTTTTACGATTTTAGTTTTTATGTATTTCTGACATTATTTTTATAAATATAAAAAAATTAAAAGCACTTTCTTATAATTAGTTTTTGAGGAGAATTCGTTTACACATTTTCACTAGGACGATGATCTTAAAATTTTTAAACCATCTCCAGCCATGTCGCATTGTTCGGCGTTGCAGAACGATCTTAATAATTTATGCCACTGGTATGACATAAACAAACTGTGGCTAAATATAGCAAAGTGAAAATGCACCACTTACTGCCGGATTATATATACACTGAACGGTATTTCTTTGTCCCGATCAGACTCGATTACTCACCTCGGAGTGATATTCAATTCAAAACTACGAATAATATGAGAACATTAACACCAGAATTCAGGAAGCAAGTCGAATGTATGACTTTTTAATGCGAGGCTGTAAGGTCTTTGTGTTAATGCACTTATTGCCATTTATTTTGCATACATAATAAATTAGAGTACGGATCTAATCACTTATTTGCCATTTTATTCCTATCATCATCAGTCAATAGAAAAAATACAACGTAGGTTTTTGAAATATTTGGTCTGGAAGCAGGATGGAGCTTATCCACCTCGTGCATATATTTAGCTCGACTTTAATACACAGTCTGGAACTGCTAGGACTAATGTTTACTTGAGATTGCCACTCTATGTTATGACTGAGAATTTTGAATTTTGATATATTTGGAAATGAAAGACGTCTACTCCACAATATATACTTCATATAATTGAATTCTCAATGACTATCAACGACCATACATGTTTCGAGATTATATGATCTCACCATCAGTGGTATCAATATAAATCAGAAAATCCTTCAAATGATTGAAAATATGTTCTCAGTGAACAATTAAACTATTAAGTCTGTAAACAAATATACATCATCAAAATACAAACATTATTGTTAATAACAAATCTCCAACTTATCACATTGTGGAAAAATATTTTAGTATTTAAACATATAAAAACTTGATTACAAAATGTACAAAAATAAGAGATATTAATACAGTACAAAAATATATAAGTATAGTACAAAAATAAGAGATATTAATATCCCTCATTCTTCTCTTCTTACGCATAATTAAATGTGTTGGGTGATTTTAGTTAAAAAGGAAGGTTTTTAATAAATTACGTCGTAATTAGATAAAAATAAATTTAAGATGACAGTTGAGAAGACAAAATTTGAGAAGTAATTGAAGTTGACGTTGATTATTTGACTTTGACATTGAATTGATATATTATTATTATATTTAATTTAATTATTATTATTTAATTTCATATATTTTTTGATAGTGTTACTAATTTAAAACGTTTTGGTCATACGCTTTTGGAACCTTGATGTTTTTTTTGTTTGTTTTTTTTTATTAACATTAACATTAGTCATTGTAGCAATTGTCCTTTAAAGGAATTTTCTTTTGGGCAATTAAGCTATTATTATGTTGTAATTAATATGAATAGACTGGGGAGTAATACAGACATCCCGTAATTGAAATACCTACATTTAAAGTAACAAATTTTATATCACGCCTTTAGAAATTCTCTACAGACACAATATCTGATCCATGCATGTCTAATGTAGCGAAAGAGAATTTTTCGTTTACAAAACTCCGGTTCCAATATGTTGAGTATGTCTAGGCACGTGTCTTTGTGTTATGTGTTGCCACGAAAATCACAAAACTTGTCGCGAGATTGGAATGTCACAATGGATTGCGTGCGACGAAACGCGACATATTGAATTTCCATAAGGTAATAGAGTTTTGTTATTTTGCTAGTTGTTAGTTTGAGAGGTGCATAAGAAATGTGGAGACTGATGAAGCTCAATTTTTGTCTTAAAAAGTTGACTTTTACAACTTGGCCTCGCCATCACCCAGATGTCCTACTGCGACCATTACACCAAATTTTCAAGACATAGGAATCAGACAATGGCATTGTAGTAGATTTGGTTTTCGAGAAAAAATTCTCTAAAGAAACATTTTATTATACAACACCTACAATTAAAGCGATCTTTAAATCTACACAGCAAAGGCCTATTTCACAGTTGAAGTTTATGCTAAATGTCGATGACAGTAGGAGTTTGGCCGTTGGTGTCGAGTGCCCTAAGTGAAAATAGTTGCAGAAGGAGTCTGTGGTTCAAGGTAAGTGTTCCACAATGTAGTTGTGTCTTGTGTGCTGTCTGTTGAGTGTAATCTGATTTGGTTTGAAACTTTCGTTAGGTTGCGGGAAAAAGTGGCTCATTCACGCATATTTTTCGGTTTATCATTCCCACAATATGTGGAAGCTGCTTGTTTTTTCTGGCCTGATGAAGGGTTGAACTTCGAGGATAGTCAGTCACGGGGCGTCCTTCATTGTTGTAATAAGGCAACCTATTCCAGGAATACACCAGGTCTTCCAACTGGCACGGACCACAATAAACCTTTGGATCAAGTGTAACGTTGTAGTATCGTTGAGTCAAGAAATAATAATTGCCCACCATTGAAATGGCGAAATTGTTATTGGATGAATGCCTCGTGATTCGCGGGCGAACTGGTAAATCAAGCCAATTGGATTTTAGAATATATTGTTAACATAAAATTATTCCTGTTCTGTACTTGTTATGTATGAAAATTTTATTTTATAAAATACTGTTAAGCATCTCGTGTGAGCGAACGCGGGCTTTGATTCGAATAACAATCGTTTTAGAATAGGACAAGAGGATTTGGTCGTCGACCAAAAACCCTCTCCAGTTGAAAGTTTGTTAAACAAATAAAAACTTTATGTGTTTTGTATGTGAGATAGGGTGTGGGTGTTCTATTCACAGTCGGTTTCATCCCCATTTTACCGATTATATTGTCGACAAATACTCGTATATAAGCTATGAAGCTGTTAGATATATTTAGCTGTTTGAGGTAGCATGAAAGTTATATATTTATTATTGTTGTTGTTTCAAATGAATAATTAGTTACACATGTTACTTTGATCTGGAATTATGACTACGAACGTTTTTGTTTCTATGGTATGATTTTAATCCTAATAACCAGTCGTTAGAGACAAAAAGAGTTTTAATTTATGAATGGTGGCATTAACAACTTGTTTCTTTCATGTTATATACTTGGAGTCTATATGTAACGGCGCGGTTCGAAGGGGATTGTTGCTCAAGAACAACCTATAATATAGTCAAAAAGTTATTTTGTGAAGGCATCATTGGATCTTATTATTTTGAAGACCGGCCATTGCGCGCACTTACAGCAAACACTGAATAGTAGTGTGACATGTTAAGGAATATTTTGGTTTTACAACTAAGAGATTGAAAATTTAATCTAGAAACATGAGGTCAACAAGATATATAGACCACATCCATAGCTTGTTGTTCTGAATTAACTTTTCTTTCGTCGAGGCACTATCATCTGGCATCCAAGATATCCTGATATTACGTCTCTTGATTATTTCCTATGCCTGCACATAAACATTACGGCAATTGAACGATATCTGCACGGAAATGGCCGCCGTTTCCAGAGAGATGTGTAGACGCTTAGTGGAAAATTTTCAGTTAAAAGAGTGCTAGCAGGCCAAACCTTTGTCTGAAAACTAACAAAATGTAAAAATACAGCACAACAAATTTGTATGTGCGTATTTTCAAGTCTGCGTAACGATATCTTTGTGTTTCAATATGGAATTCCAATTTGGGACCCCTGCTTTTTGTTTTATTTTCAATGACCTATAGTCGAATCTATTCAGGCAGACAAGCTTTTATTTTCTGATGATCTTAAATTTTTTAAACCTATTCCAGTCATGTCGGATTGTTCGGCGTTGCAGAGCGATCTTAATAATTTATGCGACTGGTGTGACCTAAACAAACTGTCGCTAAATAATATAGCAAAGTGCAAATGCATCACTTACTGTCGGATTATATATATTATACTGAACGGTATTTGTTTCTGGACGGCTAAACCTGTCTAAAAACTAACAAAATCTAAGGATATTATTACAGATCAATACCAAAATCACGTATCTAAAATTCGAATCTAGGTACCTAGAGCCTTATTATTTTTTGTTTGCCTTATTTGGGCATTCTACAAACTGCTTTGACAGTTGCTTAGTTTCAGGAATGTACGGCTGAACCTAAATAGCTGAGATAGGGAAGTGTTCAGACAAAGTACTCCAAAACAGATAAGGAATCCAAAAATATAATTATATGCAGGGTGTTCCATTTAAAAGAAGAATGTTGGTGCCACAAACATCACAATACTATAGAGTGATAGACTGGATTGTTCTGAGTAACTTTTTAAATTTTCAACACAATCGTATGTTTATATAGTTTTCTCAAACACTCTGTATATACGAGTAAGCATGATTTCATCAGATTACAAACTTTTTATTAAATTTTCACCCGTTTGTTGAGTAGAACAATGACTAAAGCGTGAATCAAAACGAACTGAAAAACTGCTAATATTAAGCAGGAGTCAGTTGCGAGTGATAACACTTACAATGATGTGATCACAAAACATACCCCTTTGCTTTGTGGATGGGATATGTGAGTCAGTGGCGGCCCGTGAGTCCTGAGGGTTGTGAGGCAGATTTATAATAATTAATTAAAAGTGGTACCTCGCCGTTCATAGGGATGAGAGGCAGTGCCTCGCGCGTAAAACGATTTAATTACAGCCAGTATGGATGTTTTTATTGACGTTGATCGACTTTCGTTCTGCGTTTGCCGACGGGCAAGCCGCAGGCAGGTCATTTTTGACTCATTCGATAGCGAGCATTAAATGCACGCACGATTTACATGACAGTTATTTTCATAAATTAAAACAAATCATCATGTGCGTATGTCTAATAGGTAGATATACAATATATCAATCTGTGCGCCATTTTTTAACAGTAAAAAAATCTTAATTGGTTAAAAAGTTAGTGAGGCACTGCCTCACTTGCCTCATAGGACTAGCCGTTCTTGATGTGAGTGTGTAGCCTTACAGCGAAGGCGACACGCTATTTTTGGGCATGCGCTGATTGCACCAGCAGATATTGACACCCAACACATAACTGAACTCCACAAGTTAGTGGAGGGTACAGGGTTGTGGGATTGGGTGGCATAAAATACGTGGACTTTTCACAATAAGCCCATGAGGATACAGTGAAACCGAGGACTCATGTTGAAAGGACCCCTATATAAAAAAAAAACGTGGATCATATTCAATGTTATCTCGGCAATCTTGCAAACTGGTCTGATACAAAGCTGCGGGCAACTGTAGCATTATTTTATTCGCACTCTGTTGTCGGAATGGCGTTTTATATGCAGACCCCTCGTATGTTATCTTTTATATTAATTGCTAAATAACGTGGCATGATAATACATTTACAAGAAATTCATAACTACAAATTACTTTTGTTAGTCCGTATTTAATTTTATACAATAAATGGGGCTATTTCGAAATAAACAGACTGAAAATTAATCATGGCGTTTTAAAAGCTGAGCTTTTGAAAATAACAACTAAGCTTAAGAGAACGAACAATAACCAATTATATTGTACTTTAGAAAATCTTCGTTTTGCCTGGATTATTTTTAACCTACAGACAAAAAAAAAAAATTCCCTTTTTGTAAATGTAGTAAAATTTTATTAGGTACATTAATAATAAGACAAAAGTAAAAAAACTTTGATTAAAAGAGTGGTTTAAGCGAAAAGAATAATTCATTAAAGAACATAATGGATTCTGTGACGTATGGGTAATAAAAGAAGTATAACATTAATTTTATATCATTAAACAGTAATTAAAAATCACGCCAGACTAAGTAGTGGTTGGGGCGGTTAATCTAATTTTATTGCACAAGAGCAAATGTTTCTGTCTTTATGACGTCTAATATATCAATTCAACAATGCACATCGCCTCCACCAATATATTTAATTATTTTAAATAAAGGGACGTGTTTCGGAGTCGTCTCCATCTTCAGCATTATTAGAACATTATTGAAAAGTTTGTAGGCAGAGATTTTTTAAGTCCTAATCATATCTTGGGTATACAGGGTACAGGACCGAATTAAAATCACCTTCTCGTATCTCGGAAACTATAACATATATTGGAAATATATTTAGTTTTCTTTTCTTCAGCCTTATTTCTTCAATATTTAGATTTGAAACTTCTTGGGATGAGGCTCACACTGTTTTTGTAATATAACAATATAATACAAAAGAAAACACTACTTGTCCACTAGACGATTTTTGTATGTATATTACCTGAAGAAGGCAACATATGTACGTTGCCGAAACGTTGTTTTTTTAAAAAATGTTTTGACAATAAATAACAAGGCGTTATTTAACCTGTTGTGTAGTTTGTGAGCCTCATCCCAAGAAGTTTCAAATTCTAAAAATTGGAAATATATAAACGTTTGATAGATGCTTTTATGTGGAGTCCACAGGCGTCCATTCTTTTTATTTGGTGTCAGTTTCAAAATATGTTTTTCAGCCATTGAAATTGCATATTTTTAGAATAGAATTTGTCTTTTTGATTTGTTTTCGATTCGTACATGCTCTTTTCGTGCACGTTTCAAATTTTACCTGCGTTGACCCATTATTTTCCAGCTTAGTACATTTATATTAAAAAATTATGATTCCTTATGCTCGATTCGTACACTTATACCTACCGAAAAACCCAATTCCTTCACACTTTTCCCAGACATAAAATTAAAATCTTAATATTACGTTAAGAAATTAGCGTTATATACAGCATGTTTGAGAAAGTTGGCAACAAATGGGAAACTTTTTTATTATTAATATTAGGAAAAAGTCATTTCTCATAAAAGCTACAATACGTTAATCAGATTTTCCAATCTCATACCCGGTTTGTCAAAAAATATGAATTTTCCTCTTTTCTCTTGCATAACTTTTTATGAAGAATGACTTATTTTTTCATTAACATTAATAATAACAAAGCTTTCCATTTGTTGCCAACTTTTTCAGACATACTGTAGCTATAGACGTGTTCAAAAAATTTGTCCCAAATTATGGGTAAATCGAAATCGTATAAAAATTATTTCATACATATTTGCAAATTCTTCGCCAATTACCTTCGGCACGTAAGCCGTCTTAAAGTTTTTTGCAAATTTATTTCATTTTACTTTATGGGTTGAAATCGTTTAAGGCCTGTGATAGGGGTGGACACAACTTGTCGGGAAAGTTTTGGGGTGACATAACCGATTTCTTAAGGTATTTGTCGACGATGATGCCAATTCTTTGATTTAAATCAATATATTTGTTTGCTCTTTTTGGTGCATTTATCAGTATGCCATCCTGTTGAGTTATAATGATACCATGTGGAATCGTCATACACGTATATGTTTGGATGACACTTTCCAATTTTTTAATGGATTCGTGAATGCCAACCTTGAATGGTATTGGTAGTATGGTGACGACTGCTGTAGCACACGCAAGATCTAGAAGAGTCCATCCACTCTGCAAAACAAAGTAATCATTGACTTGTATAATTTTTTCAGTGTTCGGAGAGTCTTCTATCACAGCCAACCATCATTCCTCCGTATATTCTGGCGCTAAATGCGTGCTAGGGCTGCGCACATTCTATTTTACGTCTCATTTATCCCAAATTTGATTAAATTATATTGTGATCGAATTTTTGCCCACATTGAAAATTGTGAAAAAATAAATTTTGCTGAAAATTGGTATACTTATAGTATTCAATGCGATTCGAGATGTACAAACAACTATGGGCCTAGGATGTACCTTTTTGTTGTAATACAGCCGCAAAGTGTGTGAAATATGGGTATTTGGACCAAATATGCAGTCCTCCACAAAACCTTCGCTAGGAGAAAATTCCAGGCCGACGCAGCTATGGAGAGGTGACTATAGATAGGCAATAGATGTAGGAACAACATACTAAAAGGCTACGACTCATGTCTGCTCCAAACGCTTCCACTACAGCCGCAAAGTAGCCCTACTTCACTATAGATACGTAATACGTAATAGATGCAGGAATATGGGTCATGGCCTTATAGTAGGCCATGACCCATATGTACCTTAAACGATTCCACTGCAGCCTCTAGTCAAAAAAAAAATGTTGTCCTATACTTAATATAGATGCAGGATTATCTCAATTTTCACTCACAGGATATATCTTTCAATGTTAATCACAACTCTTAACAATTCAGGCTGTACCGATTAGACTGTAAAGCCGACTTCTATGTATCCTAAGTGAAAAGTGCCTACCTACTATCTACCTATCCTAAGGTCCCTTGAATATTAAGTATACATGCACGAATCGTGAATAAAAAAGGTCAGACAGGTAAAATTTGGTGTGTGTACGAAAAGAGCATTCACGAATAGAGCAAACACACCATCTTTTTTTCTCAGTTTCCTAAGCTGTTTCGTCCAGAAGTGGAAAGTGACTGAACATTATTAACTTCCTTTCATTCTATGTCTCAAATTTAATTACTCCTTGTCCCTATGCATTTCTTTATTAAATATGCATAACATATTTTCAGTATACTATATTACAAAGAAATTAGTACGCCTTATACTTTGTGCCACTAACTAATCTTATTAAATTGCTAAATTATACCACCGCAATATGATTTGGTCAACTATTCTAAACATAGCTGCTGCCTAGACCATCCAACTTGAATGCACTAATTGAATTCCAGCTACATAATAAAATGTACCTTTCCTCAGGCCGCTCTCCATATTATTACTATGAGTGTTATCTCTAATTCAGTTATGACGACAACTAAATTTGAAAGGCAAAACGGATTAAATGTTGGGAATAAATCCCTGCCGCACGAATCCACCAGATTCAATTAGAGATTTAGCGAAATCACACATGAATTATTGAGAAGATATGTATATAATCCTATACCTCTCCTAATGTATGTGGATTGGTATATACATGTATATAGTATTATTTGGTCAGTTTAATTTCAATTACATTATACGCATTTTAAGTTAAGTTTCCAACATTTTGAACGAAAATAATTAGAAGGTAGGTAGTAAATATACTTCTACATTGTAGGTTGTGTAAGTACTCGTATATATTATATGTTTTTTTAAAATATTGTAGGTTAAGGTCAATCCCCATCTAAGCAGCAGTGCAGCACGAAGCACTAATTAAATAGGTGTTGTTTGTAAAAATTATTAAATAAGCACATCAGGTTCTTTGTCCTCAGAAGATTTGTTAATTATTGCTAGTCTATGTCAAAAGAAAATTAAAAAACGGAAATTTTGGGTTCATGATATATTTCAGGCACGCCTGGAGGAAGATGAATTTCACACACTTTTCAGAAGGCTTCAAGAAGATGAAAAACAGTTTTATAAATACTAGAATCTCACCAGCAAAATTTAACCAATTACATGAACTTGGACGGGTGGATAATTGACTAAGCCAAATACGAAATTTCTTAAGGATAATTATGATTATTAATATGCAGAGATCATTAATGAAGTTTTGTTCAAAAACTTTAGGAGCTACATTTTATTTTAAGTGTTCTGTCACTTAGTTTTATGCAATCATATAAATTTAAAAAAAAAGTACATAATGATGTTTGTTTTTTGTCATTAAATAGTGTATTTTATTATATATTCCAACTAACTCAGTGCTGACATTTTAAACGCTATATACGAGTATAGCAAGTCCAAGATTATGTGTTTTGGTAACGTCAAGAACAGAGCCCATCTTGGTAATTTTGCGAGGATCAGAATTGACGACTCTGTTCTTTCTTTCACAGATACGGCAAATAATTTGGGCTTAGTGTTTTCCACGGACTGCTCATGAGCAAAGCATATTTGTTTTTGAAACTGCTGTATTCTAACCGGCATATCTTGAATTTTAATCTTAAGCGAAATTTATGTGAAAGCCTTGTGCTTTCACATTTTAATTATTGTGATTTTATCTATGGCCCTTGTTTATATGAGACCGATAAAAAAAGAATTCAAACATTACAAAATTCCTGTTGTCGTTTTATTTGCGGTATTAGAAGAGGAGATCACATTACACATAAGATTGGTGAAACTGGTTGGTTGAATATGAGGCATAGACGTTTAAGCCATCTTGCTAACTTTACACATGCTCTGCTAAATTTATAAAAAGATCAACTGTCAGAACCAGGGTGGTTCGCTTTGGCAATAAGTATACTATTCCGAGGCATCGTACATCTGCTTTTCAAAGATCTTTTATTTACAATGCTATTAGCCTTGACAACAGTCTACCTGATGAATTTAAACTGTTTAATATTAATAAATATAAATATAAAACACATCTATTTCAATTGCAGTAGTGGCGTGTGGGAGTTCGTGCGGTTCTGAGCTCTAGGATCGTTGTGTTTGTATCATCATTTGTATCATGTTCGGTATATTATACATATTATATTGTGTAAGGATACTTGGCATATATATTTTAATTTCAAATTTTGGGTTAAGTAAGAGTAGCCTTGGCTAGACTTCGCCCTGCATTCATATATTGTTATATTGTATTGTTTTATTATAGAATTAGATTATTTTTTTGTATTTTTGGGCAAATTATATGAGTGCAATAAAGTCGATTTATTATTATTATTATTTTCTCGATAATTATGGTGGCAAATATCAACCCTACTGATATATGAAAATTTAGCGGTTCTGTCCACCCCTATCACAGTGCTGAAGCGATCTCAGCCAAAATCTAATGGCTTTTCTTAGGACTGCCTCAAACTCATCTACCTACCAAAATTTAGCAGCGTTTGGGCGCTATCGTGGTAGAATACATACAGACACACATACATACACACAGACAGATAGACTTCCATCTGGAAATGGGCTTAATCGTCTCAGGGAACTTCAAAATGGTTATATCCGTCTTTTACTCAATTTTTTTTTAGCGCGTTCACAATACTTTCCCTGTGCGGGATGATGTTAATACAATATGAAACGTTGAAATAAAATGTTAACTGAACAGGCATACTTGCAAGAATAAATGTCTAATAAGGTTTATCCCGTTTTAATAATTAGCGATGCATAAAAACGTTGAGTCCATAGTGAACTTTAGAGTTTTTTCTATGTTTATAAGATGCATAATTATTTTACATTATTAATTATAGAATAAATATTAAAACCTGCACTATCCGAAACGTATTTTAAATTCATGAATGTTTTTATTTTTCCTCCTGAAAACTAGAAGAAAACAAAACTTCTTTTTTGCAGTTATGATAAGGCGAGTCGGGAGGAATGGGCGAAACTGTATAGGGGTGTAACCTGAACGTCAAAAAATAAGAAAAAATTCAAATGTTACCGATTTGCATTTGCTTTCAAGTTGTAACGCTAGACCCGACGAAAGAAAATGATAATACTCGTAATATATTTGATTCGGATGTTTAAAGAAATCTTCTCCACTAGTTCTTATATGTAAATGTTCGGATTATTTTTGAACGATAAAACATCAATCTTTAAACATATTCAAAAGCATGGGATTTATGGTTCCGTATCTTCTATTTTATTGTAATCATGTACATTTTCTTTTAATTGGTAAAGAAGCTCGTGAAATAAGAGCACCGTTGAGCTAAGCTTCAACTCCAAATAAAATGCCGAAAAGATGAAGAAAATAGATACAAGTAATTTTACAAAGGTTCGGTTTTTGAGGAATACTAATTAGAACAGTAAATTTTACATCATATTGATCAACCAAATTTAGCACCGTTTCTTTACTGCTTTGTATTAAAAAGAATACGCCATTGATAACAGAAAGAAGCAAAACCAAGAGAAATTACCTTGAAATCATTATGGCACATTTTCACAATCTAAATTGGTCTGTTTGTTTGCTTAATACCTCCCGACTAAATCCATAAAAAGAAAATTCCGAATTTGGCAACTTACGCATTCTCTTAGAGGAAAGCTTCTACAAATACCAACGTCAAATCCTCTTAAAACAATCCGACCAAACTTTGCAATTCGTATGTATATTTTAGCATTTATATGGAATTTTCAAGAATGGAGAAATTTGTTATTTTCCTCATCGTTATCTCCCTGGTGTGCATTTCCTGCCGTACAGCCATTCCCAGCCGAAATGGAAACAATTAAAAACTTTTGTTGGGTGTTACCTCATTTGCTAGGGAAAAGGAAGGGATGCAGTATGGAGAACTTTGACAATTATTTAACATGAAACTACTAAATGGTTATTAACACGTTGTTGCATACGCTTACAAATAGATGTACTTTATGTTGCTTTAATTGAAATTAAATGAGAATTTTAACCTCTATTTATTGAAAGTTTATTCTGAAAATTTTTATTTTTTGGGGGTAATCTTTAAAGTATTCTGAGAACTTTACTAACATTATTAATATTTAGAACAATAAAATATAATTTTTTTTAACATGGCCGCGGCCTGTACAAAACTAGTTTATCTAACAAAATTTTGACAAAATCGATTTTATTATTCAACATAGTTGCCTTAGAGGACAATACAACGAATATAGCGAATTTCCAACTTTGCGATACCACTTTTATAGTACGATGTCTCTCTCTCGTCAAAATAGGCCTCAGTTTCAGCGATTATTTCATCATTGGACATAAAGGTCTTTCCAGCAAGCATTCTTTTGAGAGCTGAAGACAGGAAAAAGTCACTGGGGGCTAAATCTGGAGAATACGGTGGGTGGGTAAGCAATTCGAAGCCCAATAATTCATTCAATTTTGCCATAGTTTTCATCGATTTGTGACACGGTGCATTGTCTTGGTGGTGGTTTCCACTGTATTTTTTTGCATCAAAAGGCAATGCAATGAAGGTTAAATAAAAATCATATGGAACAAAATTCTAGTAACGCCATCTGTGTCATCCTATACGGATTTATTGAATGACCTAACATTAAAAAACATTAAAAATTTAAACAATTTGGTTTATAGTGTTTTATATCAAAACATGTTGTCATTTTTTTCCCTGTTTGTTACTACAACGTTTCGGCATGTGTCTTCCTCAGGTAGGATATTCGACAAACAATTTTTTTGACATTGTAAGATTATTCATACGGCCTAAGTATAACAATAGAATACTTGTGTAGTGTCCAATTATGAAAAACTACTTACCGTTAAAAACCCATGTACTTACTTTATGTAAAATTTCCCCTACAACGGCAATATAAGAGTTAAATGGAAAATAATTTCGTGGCATAGCGGACAAAATTACTGGTGCTACACAAGAAATTTCGTTTAATTTAGCAGGGCCTCAGTCTAATTCAGTAGAACCAGACCACAGTATAATAAATAATACAGTATTCTGACTTTCCGCTTGCGAGCCGTCCTGCGCATTTCGTCGCACATGCCGCCATTATGGGTTACAACGTCACAATAATCACATAAACGTAGATAAATACCGTTCACTCCTCTGTTCAATATATAGTTCATTGTCGGCGTGTACGAGATAAATAAATATTGTGTTTAAATCTAATTCTGTTTTGCGTTTTTGGTGTAGTGTTCGTGAGAATTAAAAGGATTTTATTTTTATTAACGTATCTTATGATTAATACAATGAACAATCAGGGAGGACCTGTGTGTGCTTCAAAATGTTGTCCCAATAAGCGGTACACTTGCTCTAACCATTTTTTTCGCTTCCCCACAGATCCTGTTAGGTGAGCAATAAGTAAAAATAAAGATGACTACTAGATAATTTTACGTTTATAACAACTATTTGTATAACCGTAAAATTTATATTACGAAATGGCAGTATCTAATATGTTTTTAAACTAAATGAAATTAAAACATAAACACAAGTTGTCTGGTGGCGAGATAGCATGATAACGCAATCAGCTAGGGGTTATATTATTGACAATATATATATGGCCTTTGTTTGACTAAAATTGCTGAGAACAGGAATTAAGGACACGGCTTGTATGTGGAATTCGTAGGGGTGAAAGATGCTAGCAATAAGATTAAGGAAATCGGCTGGTTAAGAATGAAACAACGTCGGATTTTCATTCACTAATTTTGACTAATAAAAATCATCAGATGGATATAGGCGGAATACTTATATGAAAGATTGAAGTTCCGGGGACCGGTGTATGATGTGAATATTCCTCATAAAACTTTCATTACGCCACCGCTAGACTCAACATCAATCTTTGAGCAGTCATTTTCCTATACGGGTTCAAAATATTACAACGCTCTACCGAAAAATATAAAAAGTTTACAAGGGTTTTCGTTTAAGAGCACTGTCTGACACGTAATAGAACAAATTAATTTGTAAACATAAGCTACCTACTTAATTTGGCCAGCGATGTAAAACTATTTTCAGTTAGGTTTAAGCTAAAATATAAGTTACGTTTAGGTTCAGTTAGGAAGCACTGCTTCAAATTTTATAAAAATGTCTTTTTTACTAATAAAGTCTGTATTATTGTTGTGTTTATTATTATTAAAAATCACCCAATTATGTCAACATTTAACTGCTACCACCACTCAAGGCTGTTTTTAATCACATTGACAGCGATATTATTATGTACTTAAATATTTTTACAAAAATGAAAATACAGTACTGTGGTTCGAAACCGAAAACTATAATTATTCTTAGTCAGGACCTGACTTGTAACCCAAAATGGCGGCGGTATACGTCACAGTTTATTTCAAAGTGCCAACGTGGAGTCGGAATGCTGTACTTATTAATGCTGTGACCAGACCGAGGCATGGGTCGACAGATACTGACGAATTAGTTTTGCTCTTATTATGAGCTCGTTAGAGTATCATAGTCGTTGCCGATCTACAATATCGGCCTGCATTTAAGCACACTGAGATATACAACAGTAGATATATGTAAACCGTACCATCTACAGCTTACACGAGAAGCATAGTAAATCTTATTTTCTTTAATACACCTTTAAAAGAATTTAAGATGTAAATAAAATGCGTTAAGTTTAGGTATCAAATATTTTATCTTTGTAGAAGAATGCAAGCAATTTGAAATTTGGATACAAGAATTGACCAATTTCAATTACTTGTAATAAATAATAATTGGAATCCTCAAATTTGAATCTGGAACTAACAAACATCAAATTTGACTGTTTTTTTTCTTCAGTTTGTCTTGGAGATTGTGAAGTATCCCGTATCCACATAATATATAGACTGGTTGCATCATAATCAAATTAAACTGAATAGTAGAGATTAGAATTCCAAGGGGAACTCCGATGTAGTTTAGATGTGAAACGTGACAAAGAGCAGAGCGAATTAGATAGATATGCAGTTGGAAAACAATTAGTACAGGATGAGCATGTCAAATGACCAATGTAAAAGTTGTGATTAGTTCCCATTCAAGTACAACAAGTTGTTTGAGGCATTTCATTAACTTTGCTGTCAGTTAAATTGTAAATTCTAAAAATATACGTAAAAAACTTCATCAATGTTTTTTTGTGATGTCAGTGGAGAAATGAATTTGTTTATTAGGTTATGAAAATAAAAATTAATGTTGAAACATTTTTAAAAGACTTCAAAAATTATATAATAGCACCGAACATAATATTTTGTTCGATCAAATCTTTGCCGACTGCAACTGCAAGCAGTAACCGAAATTAACTTAAGATGATAAAATGATGATAATGAAAACATTTTTTTTAAATGCTCTACAGAATTGGAATGGGTGTTGGATTCCTGGCATTTCCAGTTTAAGTCTCTGGTACAAACACAAGAATATTCCTTTTCTTTAAACATTTTCCATAATTCTCATATACTAACTAACGTCTTTACGTTTCTTGCTAATTACTTAGCTAATTTTTGGATATTGTTATCATCTCCTTTAAAAAGTTATTTGTTATTGATTTCCTTTGAAGACATCGACATTGTTTAGTGACTGGAAGTTAATTAATTATCGAAAAGTCTATTCATTTTGTCAATAAATTTTGCAGTGACCCTTGCATCAGATGGTAATAATTTAAAGTTTACGAACCAATTTAAGGCTACTGAGGTGTTGTGACCAAGTACTTGAGAAGCATACTTTTAACGTTCATATGTTGATAACTGTTGAGATAAATGTGCTCATCTGTTAATTTAGGGCATAACCTGTAGTCTTTTGATTTATCGTACATTGTTTCAATATATTTTTTGTTTGTTTTTCCTTCAGAGAAATGAAAAATGTATGAACATAAATTATTTCTAGTGCATTTTAATACACCTGGCACATCAAGTACAAGAATACGTGGCTGACTGCTAGCCGCAGTCGCACTGCGACTCTAGATAAAGCTGCCAATTTGCTAGATAACAAGAATGCTTGAAAGGTTCATGTGGGTTAGCAGCTTTATCACACTCGATTTGCCGTACGAAGAATTTACCAACTATATATTAAATTATTTATTGGAAAGATCTACATACTTGCGCGTTGAAAAAAAAAAATGATGGAAGTAGTTGCATTATAATAAACCGCCCGAGAATCACGCTTTGTAAATAATCAGGACTCTAATCTAGTTATATCTAAAATTTGGAATTTGGAAAAATAAATTCATTCCCCTTAGTTGTTAAAAAAAGTAATGCATACCTACCTACATTGAAAATTTATTTTACAAGTTTAAACAATAATTATTAGTTTATTGTAGTATCTATAGAAACAAAAATGTCTCACAAATTTATTATATTATTATGACAAAACACCGACAAGAAATAAGATAAAAGTATCACAACCAAAATTAGAAACAAAATTATACTGAATGCAGAAAGCATAAACTTAGATCACACTGTATAAGCCTTATACCTATCGATATCTACGTGCATGGATTGCCGGCCTGCCTAAAGCTAATCAACAATAAAATTGCGGTTTAGCGGAATTTCACAGTAATTCGGGAATTGTACTAACCACACCGACTGTCGGTCAATGTTAATTAACTGAGCTTGTACTATATGTATATTCTATATACCCTTTCAACTTGGAATACAATTTTAACTAAAAGTATGTTTTACCTTTAGGAATTCTCGGATTCAACATTATTTAATTAGTGTAGGCTTTCACAGCGTGTAAATATTCTGAATGGGACATAATTTTGGAGAAGGTTTTGTATGAATTAGGATGGATTTTATGTAGGTAAAAGGAAAAAGCCTCTTTGCTATTATAAATCCGTACTACTTGTAAGTTACTGGTCCGCGTTTTTAACAGTTTTTGATATACTGTAATTTATTAATTCTTGAAAATAATCGATTAAGATTAAAATTAGGAGTGTCTGATATAGAGTGGATCAAAGTTTAAGAGCGACCAGTAAAAATTTTAGAAACGTTTGTCAAAGCCAACTATAATTATCAAATCGATCCCGAGAGAGTGTTAAAGGAGATAACATAAATTCCGTAGAAGAGAATGGTTCAACAAGTATAGTGGTCGGTGATTGGCCGTTTTTGCCTAAGATATACGGTTTTTAAAACCCTTAAAGGAGAATAATTACATCGATATCTCAAAAATTCAAAACTCACTTTTTGAAGACTTTCGGCGGAGGATATATTTTTCAAATTAGGTTTTACATCTATGGCTTCAGATCTCTTTTCGGACGAAGCTGGATATTCTAAAAACGATATAATAAACTATCATAATTTGCATTTATGGGGAGACGAATTTCACGTGTTTCTACTGTGTTGCACTAGCAGCACCAGGTTGAACCTATATGGGGAGTATGGGTCTATATGGGCCGTTTTCATCGGGCCATCGTTCATTGGACTATGTAATTTCTTCAAAATATTTTGCTAGAACTATTAGAATATCTACTTTTGGATATAAGATACGACATGTAGTTTATGGATCATACGGCACAACCCCATTTTACCACTTCGAGAATACCTAAATAGGCACTTGTTGGATAGAAAGAGGAAGACCAATGGCTTGGCCTAGTTTTTTTTTTTTTTTTTTAGATATTTCAAAACTTTATTCTATAGGCCAGTGCAATTGACACTAGAGAAAACTTATAGATATTAGGTACACTTTGTCATTGTCATCAAATTAATTGGTTTATTTATCATCAGCATTCACTCGCTAACTGGTATGAATCACTCCAACTCCGGGATTTCTGTTGTGAACCCTAATATTGCTAAACAGACCGATCCTCGAGCCACAAATTTTGTCACAAAACTGACGACCATTTGCCGGGTTCTGTAGGTGCGCTGCCCGATAGATGCGTTCTCTCTCCTTTCGATGCTATCGGATTCTCAAGTCTCCGTCGCTGCTCCTCAAATATTTTATGTCCCTCCCTGATTTCGTGAGCCGACCTTAAGCTATAAATAAAGGATTCTCTTTGGAAGTCCATAGCAGCTGCTGCCTCACAATCATCGCCTCAGTGCTAGTTGTTTCAGCTTCCTCCAGAATGCTGATGTTTGTTCATCGGTCCTGCCATTTAATTCGAAGAATTCTCATTGTTGATGGCACCTACTTCTCATAGACTCACATCTATACGTAAGGGTATAGGAACTACAATACCATTATACAATCGCAACTTGGTCCGAACGTCGATGTTATGATTATTGAAGCCTTTCGTCCTCAGACGGCCAAAATATGCGATTACCCATCTTATACGATGCTGAATCACATCATCGATATTTGCTTTAGCCGCGAGAATGCTGCCGAGGTAAGAGAAACTCTCGATGTTCTGAAGTCTGTCTCCGTTAACTCGAATATGTGATGAGAGAGCCACAATGTTTGGTGCAGGCTGGTAGATAATCTGTGTTTTCTTTATATTTAGTTCCGATACGCCTGTATGCGCTGTTAAATGCCTTTAGTATATATTGAAGATCCTCTTCTGTATCAGCTATGACAACATTGTCATCTTCGTATTGAAGCTCAATGACTGATGTGGATACGATCTACGTCTCACTTTGCAGTCTACGATGATTGAAGGGTCCGACAATGCGAGTGCTCACACATCTCGTCAAACATGGACTATTTAAACGCTAAAAAAATGCAATTGATAGGTCTCCCGCCATTAAGTCATCAAACAATTTGGGAATCAACATTGAATTGCGTGGAGAACGATTTTCGTCTGCAGAAGAAGCCGTAGATAAAAAAAAACATTAATTTGGAAGTAACTGAAACTTATTGGAAAAAAATTGTTACGAAAATTAGTTTGAATGCTTGCAAAATTTATTAATCATAAAGGCGAAGTATTTTGAAAAACAATAAAGTAACGTTCAACGAAAAATGAGGTAAAAGTCTCAAACAAAACAAAAAGCAATGGTACCTCAAGACCATCAGTTTATTTTCAAATATTTTTTTCCTTCGTAATTTAATATTCTTCTCAATATCTTGCAATGCAAATTTAATCTAAATTTATAATAGTACTATGGATATATAGGTAATTTTACTGAATTTTAACCCATTTCAATCGTGAGCATCTTTTGCCTTTTAGTGAAAATTCTACATTTCGTAATTACGAAGTAACACGCGCCATGGTGTGTGTATGTACACATGGAAAACGCTTTGATATCACTCTAACCAACTCTAAGGCAGTAATTAAAGTCAGTCGTAAGAGTTCGTTTTTGTTTACAGTGTATTTGAGGGAGTTGTTGAGAAAGTTTATGTAAATATTATGTAAATTAGATTGGCGAATTTTTGTCACGCCCGAGGTTTTTTCGGTAAGGACGTGTATAAAAAATAAAACATTGGAGTGTTTCAAACTCCATTCCAAAAAAACTACATGCTTGTAATTTTTAATTTGATCTTGAAAACTTTCTAGAATTTTGTTGTCGTACGATATCGATTCTGATATACAAATCAAGTTATTGTTAGTAAGGCATATTTTCCTCGTTTCTGACTCGCAACTCGAATTAAGTTTTATAAAAAGTAACACACAATAAAATATATGGAAATTTGTTCTTTAAGTTTTATAATCCTAGTTTAAGTTTAAGTTTTTAATTAGAACATAAAAAGCTTAAGTTATGTTAGGTTGACTTGTGAGGTAAAAATCAACTCAAAATCTTTTTACGTATTAATAGAAAAATAAAAACCCCTTTAGTACATTGTGCAACGATCATGAAATGACATATATTTCCTACAAGTATGATCGTTTGCATGCAAATCAAATACGAGTAGGAAATGGTCATTTCATGTGAGTTTCACACTATACTTTTTCTACGACGGTTTTACTGCTTTTGAATAAATTATACATCATAAGTTTTAGGAAAATATTTGTTTTTTGAAACTTACGTATACTCGCCCTGCTGGCGTAAGCCTAAAGACGATGAGTTAAAAGTATTAAATTAACTGAGTGGTGTTACGCTATATTCACTATCATTATCAGTGTTTTTAATTATATAAATAGCTTTGAAACTTTGGAATTTAGCGAAATATTTAATAATTATAATTGTCAATTTGGTTTAATTGTATTGTCGGCGTTGCTATGGCGATTTTTCATAACCGACGTTTGACATTATCAGAAAATTTACCCGTGCATTTTTAAATGAAAAACAGGTTTACAATGTACTACATTTTCAAATTATGATTGAACATATAATAAAGGCATTTAAAGGCAGTCGTAGAAAATAGTATATTGTGCAACGAACATGAAATGACATATATTTCCTACGAGTATGATCGTTTGCAGCATGAGCCGCAGGCGAGTGCTGCAAATCATACGAGTAGGTTTCCTACGACTAGGTTTCCTACGACTGTTTTAATGCTTTTGAATAAATTTAACATAATTTGTAGGAAAATATTTGTTTTTCGAAACTTACCCCTGTTAACGTATAAGCCTAAATACGATAAATTAGAAGTATTAAATTGACTAGGTGGTGTTAAACTATATTCACTATCACTGTTTATGTGTTTTGAAATTAGCGAAATACTTAATTATAATTATTATTTATTATAAATACCAAAACTGTCAATTTGGTGTTTGTATTTTCGGCGCTGCTATGGTAATTTTTCATGCCCGCCGCTACTTTTGTCATTACCAGGTTGCCTAGCAACTAGTGGGAAATATTATTACGCACGAGTAAATGAAAAACAGCATTATAATGTACTACATTTTCAAACCATGATTGAACATATAATAAAGGCATTTAAAGACAGTCGTAGAAAATAGTATATTGTGCAACGAACATGATATGACATATATTTCCTACGAGTAGGAAATGGTCATTTCATGTGAGTTTCACACTATACTTTTTCTACGACTGTTTTAATGCTTTTGAATATATTTAACATAATTTTTAGGAAAATATTTGTTTTTCGAAACTCACCATTGTTAGCGTATAAGCCTAAATACGATAAATTAGAATTATTAAGTTGACTAGGTGATGTTAAACTATATTCACTATCACTGTTTATGTGTTTTGGAATTAGCGCAATACTTAATTATAATTTTTATTAATTATAAATACCAAAACTGTCAATTTGGTGTTTGTATTTTCGGTGTTGCTATGGTGATTTTTCATGCCCGCCGCTACTTTTGTCATTACGAGGAAATTTTATCCGTGCGTAATAATATTTCCCACTAGTTGCTAGGCAACGGGTAAATGATAAACAGCATTACAATGTAGTACATTGTCAAATCATGATTGAACATATAATAAAGGCATTTAAAGACAGTTGTAGAAAAAATATTTTTTTTTTAATAATTTGTTAAAATAATATATTTATTACAAATAAAGCAAGTCTACTCCCCGAATAGTATAAATAATTATCTACCTTTTGCCAGACATGTTTCGAGGTTTAAAAACGTCATCCGCAGTGGTTCAACCAGTTCTCGTAACCATCCAGGTATTGAAAGTATACCTAAATATCTGAAAAAATATTATGATGATGCGTTACATTGGTGGTCATAAGAAAACAAATTGTCATTTCATAATATCAATTGTATGTGATTATTTGGAAAAATTGTAGTCAATTAAGAGGATTTTATTCTTATTTTTTCCCGAATAACATTGTTTGATTACTATTTTTTTTTTAATTATAATATTCAAGGAACTCCTCTTCTTCTTCAAATAACATACTATAACGAAACAAAGGGTGAAAATTGTCTTCCTTAAATATTCTTCGCACACATATTCTACTTATGCCTCTTTCAATAAAACCTGTACTCTTATTATTAGATTTTAAATTTGTTTGCATCGTCTATTGTTCTCTAGTTTCGTTGCCTCTTTGAAATTTTCATATTATTAATTCCAGCTGCAATTACATTCACAGTTACTTCTACTGCTGTGTCTTTAGAATTATTTGTTTTAGTTTTCTTTCAACTTTCTCAATATATTTTTACCCGACTGACTTGGTTGCATGGTAACGATTGTGTTTCAGTTGCAATATTTTCATCATTGTTATACATTGAATGAGACATATTGCAACTTATTAAATTTTTCGTAGTTTCATTTTTTTAAATTGTTTTTTTAATAATCCAATATTTAGGTAGTTACTCTGTGACAAAAGAGCAGGGGCGTAGTGATGCCGTTACGGGCCTGTGTTCCAAGGAATGCTACACATTTTTTGGTATACCATGTAAATTAAAAATTATTTTCACAATAATCTACATACATCTCATTTTCTACATACTATAAACATGACAGAATCTGTCCTATGAATTGCTGTGTATTCTCTAAACTCGGCGATTATACCGTAATTTGTCAAAACAAGTCGAGAAATATCACGTCATATATGGAGCAACTTACATTCATATAGAGCAAATATGGGGCAATTAATGGAGCCTTGTATTTACTTATATCGCACCATGAATTGACCACCAAGTGCGTTGCTAGATAAACGTTGAGCAATATTTATAATTGCCTTAACAGTTGTGGTATAAGTGTGGGAAATCAAAAACCACACTAAGTATATTGTTATACTTTGACATATTTTTATTCGTGAATTTGCGTACCGTACCACCCTGTATATATTTTATTATCATCAGACATATAATACATGTTTAATCCTGTTTCATATTTAATAAATAAATACCCGTTCGCAAAAATTTTGTCAGTTGAGAACGTGTGTGAATAATAAAATGAAATTTCCAGTTTCATCGGGATTTTTCTCCAATTCTGGCGGTTTGAGTTTTACCGCGAACCACGACTTCTGCATGTACTGTGTTAAATTCGGATGAAACTCTATTAAGTTGGGGCTTTAGGGGCCTTAATATACGTTAGCGTATAAAGCTGGAAATAATGCCTATTCACAATTTAATCTAAATCCAATTTAAAAGTAAATGTGAATCTTGAGACAAAATACACGCAAATTTGTGATAAAAATAGAACATTCTGCTGCTAGGCATTTTTTTTATGTTAACATTCGTTGTGGTAGAAGCACGTGTCTTGTGTATTAAATTTGGTTCGTGTCTGACAAAGAATTACAATAGTTTTCGGGTAGATAATGTGTTTCTGACATGTTATTTTTGAATAAACCTACTTTAGACTGTTGCTTTTAGAATTTATCAATAATTAGTTTCTTTAGCAACTGCTTTTTAATACTCACAATATCTGAAGAACTCAATGTATTTAAAATTTTAGTATTGTATTAAAGTTAACGGAAGAAGACACGCTATCTTTGGGCATTCGCTGATTGCGCCAGCAGATATTGACACCCAACACATAACTGAACTCCACAAGTTAGTGGAGGGTACAGGGCTGCTGGATTGGGTGGCATAATATACGGGGATTTTTCACAATAAGCCCATGAGGCTGCAGTGAAACCGGGGACTTAAGTCGTACGGACCCTTTCAAAAAAAAAAAAAAAAAAAAAAAAAAAAAGTTAACGGAAAACTGACATAAGAAAAGTTGTAACTGTTATATGGCCAATATGCATTTGCAAAGCGGTATGTTTCCAGGCGCTTTCCATGCTCTAGTGTTCTTTCCAATAGCAAAGACTAATGTACACAACATTAATCTTTGCCAATAGGTACATTTTTGTTGCACTAAAGGCCGATTTAGCCGACGTGTTTGTATAACGCACAAATCACATTGAATAAGTTTTAGTCATAAATTTTGTCACAGATTTAGTGTATAATGCATAAGAAAAGCGAGTGGTTTATCCAACATATAAAAGTCATAAGAAAATTTGTTTTTATGTGTTATTCTAACGATCTGAATTTTATATATTCGATATTCCTGACTTTTTGAATGCGTTTCAATACCTCTTACTAGATTTTTAATATCGTCGTAACCCGCTTTACCCAAAATAGAAGAAGTAGAGTGAAGTGCCTTACCCCAGTCTGCACTAATGATTTTAGAGCCGGCGTAGGTCTTGATTTAAGATTTTTGTTCGTAATTTAATTTGCTCAAGCCGTTGTTAAGAAGGAAATCCACGATATCTGTCCCCGGTTGACAATCACTTACACTAACGCTTAAAATTGAAGCCATTATTTATTACCCTTGTTTTATATTGCACAAAAGAATGTTAAGTTGACAGCAACAAATTTATTTTATTACATTATACCAACGAATCGAACGATTACAAATCGAATAGATTACTTATTAAGAGGGGCGTTTGAATAAAATCGTTTGCAGACCTATTTTTGCGCATGGTAGACTCCACTAATACGTATCTGATAGCAAAAATTTTGATAGGGAGTTAAAGAGTAAAGATGGGATTAGGTATTGAAGTATTTTGAAGTTGAAATATTGGATAGTTAGCTCAAAAACAGAGTTAGAAAATCATCATATTTCGCTTTGCAGGCATAATTTTGCGCATGGTAGACGCCACTAAGACGTATCTGCTAGCAAAAATTTTCATAGGGTTTTAAAGACCAAAGATGGGATTAGGTAATGAAGTATTTTCAAGCGGAAAGATTAAATAGTTAACTCATAAATTGAGTTCAAACATGGGTAATTTTTTCAAATTTACAGATATATTTTTGTGGATGGAAATCTCCACTAATACGTATCTGGTAGCAAAAATTTTAATAGGGTCTTAAAGATTAAGGTTTGGATTAGGTAATAAGGTATTTTGAGGCTACAACAATAAATAATTACTTAATAAATTGAGTTCAAAGTCAGCAACTTTTTCCTCATTTTGTGCTATGATTCTAATATTTAATAATGATAATATTACTTTATTACCTAATTTATATATTTAACAATCACTTGTAATTAAAATTG
This sequence comes from Apoderus coryli, assembly GCA_911728435.2. Classification (NCBI taxonomy): domain Eukaryota; kingdom Metazoa; phylum Arthropoda; class Insecta; order Coleoptera; family Attelabidae; genus Apoderus; species Apoderus coryli. The sequence continues at coordinate 12,350,231 of OU452202.1, read as the reverse complement.
TTCGTGAAAACTTTCTGTATTAGACAATATCCATATATAAAAAAACCCTCATATTTCTCTTCAAATATCCGCCATTTTCTTATATTTTTTTTATAACTGTAGCCAACAAACAAGTAATTAGTAGTTGGGACAGCATTGAAGAGATGGCGCTGTTTATACACAGTGACACAAAAATCTAATGGTTTTGTCGTACTTATATTATTAATATTTAGTTATATGTGGTATAGTATATTATGTATATGCGTATGTACTAGGAGTAGGGATTATTAACGTTAGCCAGGTACAGTAATATCAGAGAATACATAAACATCTATGGTAATATTATGTAGGTATACCTACTGTTAGAGGATAAATACAAGAAGGGATAAAGTAGTAGTAGTTTGTTACGTTAGTTTATTGGAAATAATACAATTATAATAATTATTAAAATTCTGTTTCGTTACGCAGGTCATATATTTTTGATTATATTATAACTAGTCGGGAAAGTTTTAGGGTGACACAACCGATTTTTTATGATCTATAGAGAGAATACAAGAACTCCCGACTGGTAGTTATTATAAAATTATAAGATACCCTTGGTAGGGGTTTAAATAGTGTTTAAAATTTCACCAGTTAGGTAGTTGGAACGTATATACAGGGTTATTCACGCCATACGACACGGAATACTGTGGTTAAACTATTTAATTTCCTTGAAGTTTTATTCATGGGTTCGATAAAAATGATTTATGGCTACATTTTAAAAATATTGTGAGTCTATACAGGGTGTCCCAAATATGAGAAATTAACCATAGTTGTGTTTTTTTAAATGGAATGCCCTGTATATGAATCAATTTCCCGTTCAAAATAAACCTAAATTTCATTAAAGCCCATCTCACCTAAACCTGACAGTTTTTTAAATATTTATGTTTTAATAAAAATATAGACATAATTTGAATGAAAAAATTCACACCTATTTGTTTGTTCTTTTTAAGCCAGTCTAGGCTGATGAATATCTCATCACTTGTTACGCCAAATATAAAAAATCCCCAATACTAAATACAGGGTGTCCAATAATATAACTTATATGAACGTAAAGTTTAATTCTAAATAACTTGTTTATTTCAAATGGAACACCCTGTATATGAGGTAAAAATTAGATGCACAAGGTAATTCTCTGTCAAATATTATAATACTTTCCTATGGATAACTCTTGACGTTTTCGTGGAAAATGCACATATTCATAATATTATGCGAATTTTTAATTGAATCTGTTAATTTCATGTAGACCACCCTGTATTTGATGGTGATGAAATTAATTATCTATTAATCACTATGAGGTTTTCTTATAGATATGTATATTTTTTTAATGTATGGAAAAAGCACATATTGGTATAGGAAGACTTTTTCAAAATTATATTCGTCAAGTCAGCCATGAGAATTTGACAAACCATAATTTAAACAATAACATAATAAATAAATACATTTTTAACTTAAATTAAATAACAAGATATACCTACATAAAAACTGATAAATTTTATAATAAATGTTCAAAATGATTGGACTCTAGGCACATTTCAATCCTTTTCTTAATCCTTCAACAACTTTAATCTGGTGTAACGCTTCTAAACGCTTCATTTATTTGCTCCTTCAAAATTAAAAAAGTTTTCATTTGCGATGATTTTGTTCCTGGCCCATTTACAAAATTCAACACGATTTAAAATCAATATTGAAAAGTTCTTGATGCAGTTGCACTGTATTTGGGTGGTATCTTTCGTTAAACTGCCTTAACAGCCTCTCGAAGACCGCTTTTTTGGGGTGATTTTGCGCCAGGAACCTTTGAGCGTAAACTCGCGATTCCAGTAAAGCGTTTTTGGACCATTCTCCCAGAATAAAAATCATGTGTATGCTTTCTCCTTTGGAATAGGTTCGCATTTTTGAATTGAAGTGAATTAAATCAAATGTCACAGATAAAAAACTGTTTTATGAAAAATTCTCAACTCTTAGGTAAGAATTTTCAACCGACTATTTGACAGTAAATATTAAATTACAAAAATGTATTCTCTTCTTCTCAAATTCTCATGGCTGACTTGATAAATATTATAATTTTGAAAATTCTTCCTCTTATTGCCAATATGTGTGCCTCTTCCATGCAAAATTAAAGATAAGTATACATATCTATAAGAAAACTTTAATTTTTGCATCATTAAATACAGGGTGGTCTACATGAAACTAAGAGATTCAATTTCAAAATCGCCTAATATCATGAATATGTGCATTTTCCACAAAAACGTCAAAAGTTATTCATAGGAAAGTATTATAATATTTCACAGATAATTACTTTATGCATCTAATTTTGACCTCTTATACTGGGTGTTCCATTTGAAATAAACAAGTTATTTAGAATTTAACTTTACGTTCATATAAGTTATATTATTGGACACCCTGTATTTAGTATTGGGGGCTTTTTATATTTAGCGTAACAAGTGATGAGTGGGTATATTTATCAGCCCAGACTGGCTTAAAAAGAACAAACAATTAGGTGTGAATTTTTTCATTCATATTATGTCTATATTTTTATAAAAATTTAAATATTTAAAAAACTGTCAGGTTTAGGTGAGATGTACTTTAATGAAAGTTAGGTTTATTTTGAACGGGGAATCTAAAAATATATTCATATACAGGGCATTCCATTTAAAAAAACACAACTATGATTCATTTCTTATATTTGTGACACCCTGTAAATACTCACAATACCTAATACCCTACTTAATTTTTTAAATTTTTACTGTTAAAATAAGTAATGTACCAATCGTAAATCAAATAGATAGGTACTATGTTAAACCGCATATTAAACTAAAACTTAATTTTTCTCGAAAATGCAGCATTCTATCATCTTGAGATAAGAATACCTCATATTTCCTAAGAATGATCTCAGAATTCTCGAAAAGTTAGTGACAAAGAAGTTTTTATTAGAAATGTCCGTTGATACCCGTTTGGACGCCTATGTTCGCATATTTAATTCAGCAGTGTATGGCTAACGAATGCTTCTATTTAGGGAAATATCTTTGTCACCTTTCACTCCAATGGCTAAAGGCGCTTTCGCTTTCTTTTAAAAACTATAACTGCTTTCGGAAGCAATTTCGCATTAGAAGTTTGCCATGAAATCTGCTCTACAATTTGTGGCTTTCGCTTGGTCCATTAGTTTCTGGACACATTGTATACTAATAGGAAAGACACTCTTTGATGCATGAAATAAACGCCTCATGGTTTTGAAACTGACAAACTAAAACAACAGGGCTAACCTAATACATTTTGAAAAACACTGCAAGCATACAGGTCGGTCCAAAGAAGAGATAAGCATGTATTATCATAGTTCTGGTTTTTTAAATAGAACACCCTGTATTGGAGTATTTAATAGTCCCTCAAAAATAACTGGGATTCAGTTTAAGGTGTCATATACCTATGTTTTACGGTTTTCACACAAATCATCAATTTGTGAAAATTTAGAGGCTTGGCAAAAAAATAATATGTTGAAAATATTTAAAAATCTTGACTATTTATCGTAAATAAAACCAGTTTTTTTACATTCATCCTTTTTATGTATAATAGTATATAACTATAACTGGTCTAAGCGAAGATAAGCATCGAACGTATAAGAATGCTAGCACAAAAAAGAATGTGAAAATAATTTACGCAAAATAGAAATATGATATTTTGTGCCACTATGTATTAATTTTTGGCGACACCTATTGAGGAGAAGAATGTATTAAAATATTCTAGAAAATTACTCTAAGTTAAGAAATGAATAATTTGATATTCAATGAGATTCACTAGCGCCACCATCGGACATTTTTGTAAGTAACCATTTCAGATTCCCCTCTTAACCTGTACTCTGTACTTAACCTATCTAGAACAAAAACAAAATAAATAATGTAACTTTCTCGGCCACAAAAAAACAAAAGCTTGACAGGTTTTATTTCTTAGATTAGTTAGTGGTCGTATTGATTATTTTTTCTATTCTACACTTCGTAATTTAGTTATCGATTATCTATTTAAATTTTATAGATTTTAAAAATTAGTTAAATGCAAAAAAAGAAGACAAAATTTGCAGTGTTTGCACCGAAAATAAACAAGTACTATGTAATATGTATTTAAACAATTTTTTCACTGCACATGCGTATTTACGTGGGAGCTAGCCAATATGCCGAATAATATCACGTATATGTTTTTATAAGAGATGCACTATCGCCATTGCACATGATGTAATGTAGTTTTAATACATAAATAATCTGCTCTATCTATTACGGTTACGTGTAAAAACATCGAAATTTGACCACCCTGTATATTCTTCAACCAAATAAACAATTTTTTAAACGCAATCGTGGGGTAATTTTGCAACAATACAGTAGCGCTATTCTGTACACGTTTCCGAGAGCCGTCGGTATCGGTAATTCTCACTTACCGACAGCCATCGGCAAGTCGCTTCGTGCGGCATTCTGTATGCTCTAATACCGACCGATATCGGTAATTTGAGTCGACAAAGATCGGTATCTCACCGTGCCCTCGTTCACCTCACGGTGGACGTTACCGATATTTGTTGAGCGATTATTGGATCATTATTGATGTTTTGGTTGGAATTGCGGTTTATTATTTAAGTATATTTGGACTATATAGAGTGATTTTACAGTGTAGTGTCTAGATAAGAATTATTAGATACCTATGTAGTTAAGTTTCGGTGTCAATATATTATAATATTTTTTTGATTCTTCCTAAAATGCCATTACATGTTAGGTATTTTAATTGACAGTGCTTTATTGCCTTATTGTTTAAAACACATTCTAATTTACAAACCAATGCATTTTGCACCATTTTCTTGCAGACATCTTACATTCAGACTTAAAACATCGCACAAATTACAAATGACGCACAACAAAATATTTGTTATTTGTTTACAAATATCTCACCGTTCATTGGCTGAACGTACCGATTCGATTGATGTCACTTGCAAGCCGACACTTGACGGTTGCATTTCCGACTGTCGGTAACCGTGGCATACAGAATAGCGTCGTTTTGGTTAAATCGGTCGCGCAACCGTTGGATGTCGGTAACATACCGATACCGATGATTGTCGATACGGTGTATAGAATAGCGCTACTGGATTATGTAAGAATTATATAGTTGGCGATGGTTTGTGTATTTACAATATGGTCGTATATTATTAAAAGATGGTAGGCACTAGCCCCTGTAGATGAAGGACCACAGAAATAAAGTTGAAGTATGAAGAGTTTGTACTTATAAATCGAGAACAGTTAGACTGAACAGTACCATGTTATAACGGTTATACTTCAACAAACCACAGCGTTTTCATGAATATTGTGCAATCGTTTCGGATGTAGTTTCGAGGGTCCGCTTTCGCACTTACCGGCCACTAAATAAAAATACCAGATACAGAGTATTTGATGATTGTATAGTATCGATCGCATATATTGCATTCCTATTTGGCACATCCATAAAATATTGCACTTTTGTTTTGCAGGTGTAAGGAGCCAAACAAATACCGAGAAAATCTTCCAACCACATCAGTTATCATCTGCTTTCACAATGAAGCCTGGTCAATACTATTAAGAACAGTACACTCAGTATTGGATAGATCACCAGAGCATTTAATTAAAGAAGTAATTCTCGTTGACGATTTCTCAGATATGGATCACGTAAAGAAGCAACTGGTTGATTACTGGGCTAGTCAGCCTAAAGTGAAGATTGTTAGAGCGCAAAAACGAGAAGGATTGATAAGGGCTAGATTACTAGGTAAGTCATATTTGAATATCTAAAAATATCGTGTGTCTCTTGATTATTTGGACGGCTCTTCTAAATGACAAAAAAATGTAGGGTTGAAATTGAAGCTCCTGGGGTCCGTAAATCTTTGTTTCGAAATATTTTTTGTCCTTGACAAGAGTCGTCCAAACAACAACAACAACACTGTATATACAGGGTGAGTTATTAGTGCGTCGAAGTTCGATATTATGTCAAAGAACAAAAATTTTACGCAAAACTAAGCAGCCAGTGTGTAGGTAGTCAGGGTGGCTCAAATTTACGTTTTTTTAAATGGAAAGCCCTATTTATTATTCCACAATTTCATTGGTTTAGGCTTGACATTAATCATACTAAAATTTTAGAAAATTATACAGAGTGGTTCAAAAGTTACCACTAGTATTATATGCAAAACATGGCGAATTCCAAGGCTTCTGTACTGGAACTGAAATATTTTAAACTCTGCTTCTTACGGGCATAGATTTTTGATAGTTATCAACTTTTAGAAAAAGATAATTGTTAGTATATAGTGCAAAACCTCTACACAGGGTGAGTCCAAACTCAAATTTGCGTTTTACTCGAATTTTCCAAATGAGACACCTTGTATATAATATCAAAAACTGAAAGGAAAATTGATAAGCTTTTATCCTTATATAGCCTTATACCTAAAGCTATTAGTTTTTAAGAGATTTTCATTTAAACAAAAAAAATATTAGAAAATTTGGACTTAACGTGATCATTTTGCATATACCTAATATCATTTTTGATATTTGTTATTAAAAAAAATTACATAAGATCACCAAAATAATATGTTTCAAATTCAACCTTTTTCTTTAATAGTTATTTATTTATCATAATCGTAATCAAAACTGGTGGGCATATAATATTGCAGTATTTATCAACTAAATCAACAAGCCTTTGATCGAATGACATTGACATTTAATCGTTACATTATTTTATTGTAGGAATGTCATTTATTAGCTATTTATTACAAAAGTGTATTCTATTAAGTACCTATAACAATTAGTTTATTAATAATTACTTAATTATATTTTGGTTGAAAAGAATTTTCCCAAAAATGAGTTAATAGATACGATTTGGATATTGGGAGAATGTATATGCAAAATGTTTTACTTGCGCAAAGAATTTACCAAGAAATATATCCTGCTGCAGGCAACCAGAAAAGATAACAATGGAAAGCTTAATGAATCGTTTTAGAAACACGGGATTAGTAAAATACCCGAAATATACTAGGGCCAAAACTGTTTTGAATGATGAAAATGAATTGAATGTAATGTTAAAAGTGGTAGAAAATCCACATATCAGCACGTGTGAAATTTCCCGGGAAAAATCAGTAAGCCAAAGCTGAGTCAAAACAATTCTACATAAAAACAAAATGCTTCCACACCATATACAGTTGCATCAAGAACCATTGGACGATGACTATCTCCAGCGAATTATGTTCTGCCAATGGACACAACAACAAATTCACAATCAGGTAGATTTTTTTGACTTTGTGTTGTTTGGAGATGAAGCCACATTTCATAAAAATGGATCTGTCAATCGACATAATTTTCATTATTATTCATCCAGTAATCTCAATTTCATAGGAACACATAGCCAAACCAGATGGTCTTTAGGTGTTTGGGGAGGAGTGGTTGGAGATTTTGTAATTGGTCCCTATTTTCTAGAAGGAAGAGTAAACGGTGGCGTATATTTAGCCTTTTTCGAGAATATTTTACCTATCCTTTTAGAAAATATTCCTCTAAACATTCGGCAACAAATTTTTTTGACAGTCAAATGTTTATGCAATATTGAATGTATGCTGGTCCCACTAATGCCTGAGGTTGTCTCAATCTCTTGATAGGTCACATGACGATCTTGCAATATCAGTTCGCGCACAGCATCAATGGTTTTCGGAACAACAACTGATTTTGGACGCACGAAATTCGTCTTGGACTGAACTATGACCACGATTGAATTCACCATACCATCGATAAACGCTCGTCCTTGATGGAACTTCATTGCCAAACATTGAATTAAGTTCATCCATGCACTGTTGCTGAGTTAATCCACGTCGAAAGTTGTAAAACATAATCGCACGAAAATGTTCACGATTTAATTCCAGTTTTGGGTCGAGATGAATCTTTTAAGTTACTGTAAACAACACAAATAGCGCTCGTATTTCAAAACTTTCTGAGTACGTATAACCTCAAAAATGCCCAACTTTACGATAGAGCTGTCAGTTGCCAGATTGCAACATCAGGGTTGCCAAATCCCGAAATATAAAAGGCAACCCTCGTATATAAATTATATATTTCACGATCTCAACGTAGTGAATCATTTCTCTGCTGCCTTCAGTACAAAATCTTGGTTAAGCCAGTATTGCGAATTATTGTAAAGTCAGTTGTAAACTCTCTCAAGTAAAGTTTAAGATTTTATTAGGAAATTTTGGTATGTTCAAGTATGTTAAAGTTGAGTTTCTTGTGAGAGGCAATAAATTGTTCGGGACTACATTTCCATTAATTTAACTTTCCTTACCACGATTTATTATAGTGTCTAATTTTCATTGATTTTCGTCTGATATTATACTTAGTGCTATTGTTAAGTCGTATAAGGCTATTACTCCCTTTGTAGTTTAACATTCTCTTATATAGGGAATATTATTTAAATCCTTATTCAATGTCATTTCTCTCGTAAATTACGTAAAAATTAAACCTTATTTTCGGTGAGAAGGCATTTATATTATCTGTCTTCCTAAATAATTGTCGCACTTGTAGGTATATCATTTGAAAGGATTTTATTGGATTTACATTTAAAATCTTATTAATGATAACACACCTTTAATTTCCTATAAATATGTTTAAAGTTTGATAGTAATTTAGGATTATAAAACCAAAAAGAAATGTTTTTACTTGGTAGTTTTATATATTATATGTTCATTGTTATCATTCTGTATCAACTTACATACAGTGTTGCTCATAATATTCGCTTAAAAATTTTTACTGCTGGAATTTAAAACAACTCTAAAAATTTATTATCCGAAAACCCACGATGGTGGCAAATTTCAAAATAAAATTTTGAATGACCAAAACTTTGGTTAGAAGAAGAATTATCAAATTTTTTTATAAATGTGATAGTTTGGATTAATTTTAATGAGAAACTAAACTAGTATGTATTTCATTATAAGCTCTCCATACCATAGCTTTGTTTTGGTTGCGAAATAAATATCGATTCAGTATTAGTTCCAGTTCTGAGCAGACCAACATGCGTATTGACAACATTCTGAACCGATCTAGAACTGGTGAAAGCCAAAACGCTCGCTTGACACACGTTTGATACTAGGGATTTTTAACCTTCCAATGAGTGTGTTTATCATATTTTTTCGACACCCGTACTATAATAATACACTTATATGCCAAAAATCTGTTTCATAATGATATCCATTATGATAGAGATTTTTCATAACGATACAGATTTTTAACCAATAGAAACCCATAATTTTTCAATCAAGCATGCTGTGCATTTGACGTTTGTCAATACAAGTATAAATATATTTTTCGACGACTGTCTTTAAATGCCTTTATTATATGTTCAATTGTGATTTGAAAATGTAGTACATTATAATGCTGTTTTCCATTTACCCCCGGATAAAATTTCCTGGTAATGACAAAAAGTAGCGGCGGGCATGAAAAATCACCATAGCAACGCCGAAAATACAAACACCAAATTGACAGTTGTGGTATTTATAATTAATAATAATTATAATTAAGCATTTCGCTAATTTCAAAACACATAAACAGTGATAGTGAATATAGTTTAACACCACCTAGTCAATTTAATACGTCTAATTTATCGTATTTAGCCTTATACTTTAACAAGGATAAGTTTCGAAAAACAAATATTTTCCTAAAAATTATGTTAAATTTATTCAAAAGCATTAAAACAGTCGTAGAAAAAGTATAGTGTGAAACTCACATGAAATGACCATTTCCTACTCGTATGATTTGCAGCATGAGCCGCAGGCGAGTGCTGCAAACGATCATACTCGTAGGAAATATATGTCATTTCATGTTCGTTGCACAATATACTATTATTCTATCATAATCAAATATTACCAAATACAATAATTATTAACTTTTTTACACCTTTGATATGCTATGGAAAGCCAAGAATATGTGGGCTGCAATAAATAGCGATGTTATTTGCATATAGCTGTTCGTTTAATGTGAAATATATTTTACAGATTTATTTCACCAGGAATTATCAGAATTTGGATATTTAAAAGACCATGAAAACTTGTATGTAAAATAATAAAAATTACTTCAATTCTCAGTTAGTAGGTAAATAATAATATGAAAATATCCACCTGCGCATTTTTTATTATTTAAATGGTGTTTAGATTCTTGTTGAAAGAATTATTGTCTCTTAATTTTAATCTACACGTTGCACTAATTCAGATCTCAATAATTAGGTAAAAATTTGTCTCGTTTTCCTACTTACAAAAAAATACAATTTCGTTGAAGACGAAGACCCCTATACCTTAATGCAATCGGCGAAATTCATGAAATTTCCCTTTGTTTTTTTACTGTCGTTTGAGAATTGGTATACGTTATCATCGCTTAAGATTTAGATTAATTTCAGCTTATTTTCAGGACATGCTTTTTGATATTTTGCTTTCTTCGTTTAGGTTCTATTACATTGATACGTATTCGGGGTTCGGATTAAAATTATTATCATTTTATATCCATTTTTAACTGTTCGACATATCCGGCGTCATATACAAAATTAACGAATTTGATCTTTTGTTTTCTGTTTAGGGATATTTCTTAAACATATAGGTCATAATAAGTTAGTTCCTTATGTTCCTAGGTATTATTTATGTAAATTCCTGCCCATATATAGATTTTTTGGTCAAATGCGTTCAATGACTCAAATTTCTATTTTATGAAATATGTCAGACTCAAATGTCAAATCAGATTTCAGATTATCGGTCAGCTGATATAATTTTCTAATCATATAGCTGAGCTATTTTTTGTAGATTTTTGTATTAGTTGAATATTTTTATCCGAAAATGTTCCTGATTTTACTTACGCCGGGCATATTCTGAATTTGCCCATATCTGCATAATCTAATTAGTGTAATAAATTTAGACTTGATTTGGGAACTTGTAATGTTCCATAACGTTACTTTATAAATTAAAGACAGACTACATCATTTATATTTCCTTTATTAATTAATTACGTGTAGTTCGTATCGTCTGTCGTTCTGTTCTGTTCTTCAGTCATCGTCCCTTGTCCTAATTTTTGTCCAAAACATATTTTGCTTACAACTAATAACATTTATTTAAATATTTATAAACATATAAAATTTAAACAAATACTTACTCTACAGGGTGTACGTACCATATTACACCTCCCCGGAATTTTTAAAAGAATTTACTGTTTCCGAAAAAAATAGTAAATTATTTTTATTCAGGAGTTGCAATATGCATAAGTACCTAAATGCTAAAATATATATATTCACCAAAATTTACAAAACTAGTTTTAGATAATACCTATCTTAGTTACATTTTATAACCCATTTATATTATATAAAGTATAATTCTATTAATAATTTAATTTTAACTAATTAGATACATAATATTAGAAATTAAATATAAGTTACGATCATTCTTTAAAGAATTTAGTTCTATTTTTATGTACAATTATTTCTTTTTTATCTTTAGAGATTTTAACGTTTGGAGATAAGTCTTCAATGACCCTATATGGCCCTAAAAAACAGGAGTCTGAAAATTTATTAGCAGTTTCATTTTTTAATAGAATGAAATCTCCTTTTTGATAGATTGCAGGGTTTTGATTTTTGTCGTAATTTTCTTTCCTTTTTAATTTAGATTGTATTAGATTTTTTCGAGCATCATTTTGAGCATGTTGCATCCTATATTTAAGTTCAATAGGATAGCTGTCAAAGTTGTAGACTGGATCTAACGTATTTTTTAAGTTACTTGGAAGATAACATTTCTTTCCGAAAACTAACTCAAATGGTGTGTATTTGGTTTCCGTATGTACTGTGGTATTATATGTAAAACACCAATACGGCACCCAAGTACTCCAAGCTGCATTATATTCTACACTTTGAGTTCTCAAATATGCAGCTAAAACTTTATGAGAATTTTCCAAAGCTCCTATACTTTCATGGTGGTAAGCGGTTGACTGAATATTTTTAATTTTAAGTAATTTACAAATTTCATCCATAGTTGCGGAAATAAATTCAGCGCCCCTATCTGTTGCTATTTCTAAAGGAATTCCGTATCTTAGAATAAAATTCTACGAAACTTTTTGATACAGTTTTTGCGTCTTTGGATTTTAAAGGATAAGCTTCGACAAACTTCGTTAATTCACATTGAAGAGTCAGTATATAAGAAAATTCATTATCATCTATTGGTAGAGGTCCAACTATATCTAAAAATATTTTTTGGAATGAGGTATGCGCTGTAGATGTTATAACCATTGGTTCCTTGGTATATTTATTAGAATGTTTTTGCTTTTGACATGTAGTACACTTACTTACAAAATTCTTAATGTCTTGTTGCATACCTGACCAAAAATAGTATTTTTTGATAGTGTTGAACATTCGATTGATACCTGCGTGACCACTTGTAGGAAGCAGATGGAAATCGTTTATAATTACTCTCTTTTGTTCGGGATCCACTACTTTTTTAACTCCTTGTACTATACAAATTCGGGGACCGGTCCAATTAGAGTTACTTTTTATACCTTCAGCTAGCCATTTAATAAAATGTACATTATTTTCATTCTTTAAAATAACTAATTCGCGAATATTAATCTTTTTGCATAAATCAATTAAGTTTCTCAACATTTCGTCTCGCGCCAACGCTGATCGAAAATTTAATTGTGCAAAATAAATCATAGAATGTAGTGGTACATAATAAAAGTTACCCGATTTTTCAGTTATTTTTTCACTAAATTTGGAGAGTTCTTTAGTTGACAAAAGTCTAAGTTCAGTGATGTTTTTTGGAGTTTTAAGAATTTCCACAACATTGGGTTGATCAGGCCTAACATTTGTAGTAGTTCTTTCATCCAACTCACACTCTTCGTCATTCGATACTTTACTCTGTGCCCTTGTCATAACATTCATTACATTCTGGCTCATACCTTTTAATTCATCAGATGTTATAACTATTCTAGATAATGCGTCCGCTATGACATTTTCCTTACCTTTTACATACTCTACATGAAAATCGTACTCTTCTAATCCTAGTCGAAATTTAATAAACCTGCTTGATGGATCCTTTTAATTAAATAAATATAACAGTGGTTTATGGTCTGTTAAAATTTTAAAGTGGCGAGCAAATAAGTATGGTCGGAAATATCTCACGCTCCAGTATATAGCTAAAAGTTCTTTTTCGATGGTCGGATAATTAACTTCCGCCTTGTTTAAAGGTCTACTTGTATAAGCTACGGGTTTTCTATTTTTATTTAGTAAAACTGCACCTATTGCAATATTTGAAGCATCAGTTTGTACTATAAATTCATTTTCCTTAGAAAAATCTGGATAATCTAATATTGGAGGTTTTGAAAGAGAATTTTTCAGAAAATTAAAAGATATTTCACATTCATCCGTCCATTCGAATCTAGCATACTTTCTACACAACTTATTAAGGACAACCGTTTTTTCAGAAAAATTTGGAATAAATTTCCTATAGTAATTCGAAAATATTTAATTCCGTTAAATTTTCTAATAAAATCATCACCAATAATGCCTTCTGTTGCACAGGGTAATGACTTAAAAACATAAAATTTTTGGTTAAAACTAGTGTTTCCTATCTTTAATTTTAAAAATGTAAATCCTTCTGCACGTAAAGTTCCACCTATACCTTTGATTTCTATTTCTTCTTTATGTAAAGTAAATTTAGATTTTAATTGTTCAGCTTTGATTGCACATAAAGTTGCACCTGTATCTATTAAAAATTGAAAATTAGCATTCTCTACTGAAAATGTAACAGAAATGGAATTGTTATTGGAATATGTAAAAACATGATTTAAATTCTTGCCTTTAGGCACGAAAAAAATCACTAGAATTACTTGGAACTAATTCTGTTGTTTCCTGAAATAAGGAATCTTGATCTAGGGTAATGTTATTTTGTTGTGCAAGTCGTACATTATGTGACGCTGACCTTGAACCTCTCCTATTACCTCTATAAACTTGTCTAAAATTTCTATTATTATTATTATAATGCTGATTATTATGATTTGTTGTACGGGTGTTATTTTGATTATAGAAATGTCGATTTTGGATATTGTTTTGTGAAATATTACGGCCACCGGTTCTAGGGCGAAAATTTCCACGCGGAACATGTTGCCTACCTCTTGCGGAAACTCTAAACATTTGCGGTGAACTTCGTATTGTAGTTGTTTCCTCATCTACTGCAGATCTGATTGCATCCTTCAGGAACAAAAAATTTCTAGATGCCACTATTGTACTTAGCCTCTGATTTCTCAAACCATCAGCAAACCTTTTAATAGCTACCTTTTCATTTATGGGTTTTAAAACAGAATAAGAGTCGGCGTTACCATTCGCTTGCGATATTGTTAAATTTACAAACAAGTCTTCCAATTCCTTTCCAAATTCCTCAATAGATTTTTCGCCTTGTTTTGCGCGATATAATTTTGCTTGAAGTGCTGTATCTGATTGACGTGTAAGAAGATATGATTTCATGTCGTTAATTAAAGCCGCGATAGTAGTGTAATTCTGATTTAGTCTTAATTTTGCACCACTGGATAAGCGTGTTTTTAAAATAAAATTTATTAACAATTGCTTACCTTCAGGATCTAACATAGAATCATACAACTCTACAGCATCAATTAGTTTTTTCGTGGTTTCTTCATAATCGTCCATGCTAGGTAAAAGACTAACAGCAGTTTTTATATCAAAAGAAGTCATTTTCGGTTCAGAAATGTTAACTTCCTCGTTTCTATCAAATTGTAAAATTTCGTTATAAAGGGATTTAATTTTTGAAATTAAGTCTTTTATTTCAGTTATTTCAGAACATCCTATTTCAGATTTTTCAGCTTGTTTATTAATAATTTGTATTTCTTTAGATAAATTAGAATATATAGCTCTTGCTTCGTCAACTTTTTTCGGTCTCCTATCTATATTATATTTACTTACTTTTGATCTAATTTGTAATAAAGATTGGTAAATTTCCGAAATTTTATTAATAGCCATCCAAGGTATTGAAGCTTATTTAGTATGTTAAAAAAAATGTATTATATTTATATACCAAAAATTAAATTTAAAATATCTACTTAAATATTTAAAATTGTTACTAAATTTAATAAAATATGATTACATAAACAAATTACACGTATACCTATAATAGTCCACATAAATTAAAACACTGGGTCGATGCACACGTTGCACATTCCATAGGTCATCAACTTTATTGTATATACAGTGATTTGAATTTTCATACCTGATCTTCTTGATTTAATATATTTAGGGATTTTCTTAATTCGTGCTTATTAATTTCTCGTCTTATTGTTCGTTTCATACCCTTTTTATACCTTTGCATCAATACATATACCAAACCCAACAATACCATTACTACTAAAATTATTAACAACCATTCTGCCGATGTCAATCCATGATTTAAATTTGCTGCTGCATCTCCACTTGCAGTTTGCGCTAT
Source organism: Apoderus coryli (assembly GCA_911728435.2). Taxonomy (NCBI): domain Eukaryota; kingdom Metazoa; phylum Arthropoda; class Insecta; order Coleoptera; family Attelabidae; genus Apoderus; species Apoderus coryli. Next base: position 12,334,729 of record OU452202.1, on the reverse strand, counting down.
CACAACTTGGTCTTTTGATTGCTTAGTGCCCATTATGCCATATCTGATATTATATTTTTAACTAAAATAATGAAAAAGGGCTGGCAGGATTGCCATGTAATAAATTTAGACTTGATTTGGGAACTTGTAATGTTCCATAACGTTACTTTATAAATTAAAGACAGACTACATCATTTATATTTCCTTTATTAATTAATTACGTGTAGTTCGTATCGTCTGTCGTTCTGTTCTGTTCTTCAGTCATCGTCCCTTGTCCTAATTTTTGTCCAAAACATATTTTGCTTACAACTAATAACATTTATTTAAATATTTATAAACATATAAAATTTAAACAAATACTTACTCTACAGGGTGTACGTACCATATTACATTAGAAATAATATGTCAATTGGTGTAGGCTTTGAGATATTGTGATCAATGTAACTTTTTTATGTTTCTTGTTCTAGGTGCTGCTGTAGCAAGTGCTGAAGTGCTAACATTTCTCGATTCACATTGTGAATGCACCGTGGGATGGCTAGAACCATTGTTGGATAGAATAGCTAGAGATCCACATACGGTAATTGTTTTTTATTGTCATATAATTAAAAAAACAGTGCTTCTTTAAATTTATAATATAGAGTTAATGTTTCGCTGATCATCCTGTCAGCTTTTTGAAAGCAACTTTACATGTACGCAGTTAAACTAAAATTGAACACTATTCTGGGTGCACAGTCTTCTCTAGCCAAGCGATTAACAGATAATGGCAACACCGCAATACGATTACTAAACCAGTCTACTGTACGTACTGTAAACTATTTTGTAATCGTATTTTGTAACATAGAATTCTAAATTTTAATTTGTTTAAATATTCCAGTTGTTAGAAACACCTCCATTAAAAATAGACAGGGATTTTTCTCATTTTTGCCATTTTATTTTATACGTCATAGCTTCGGAACGATGTTGTACTGGGTAGCACTTATCATACGATATCTGGAGAACAGCTTCAGATTTTACGACAAAATTTGGGCGTGTTCAATATAGACTGGGGGTCACTTTTTGACGTATATAATTGACAATTCTAACTTTTAAAATGACGCTCGAGGGCCATTTCGAAATGATTTTTTAAATGAAAAGAGGGATCGAGTGATGCTTCATTTTGAAGAAGATATAACAGACAGGTTTAACTGAGCATTGAAAAACCGGCCCTAAGAATAGTATATTTTATTATTTATTAAAATCATTATTAAATTCTGCTCGGAATAAAAATCTCCATTCAGAACAATATATCTGCTCTACTTACACTATGCACTTTCCAACATTTCGAGTGCTGCCAAGCATATTATCAATATCGGTGAACAATTTTTTTCAATTTCTTAGGTTGTATGTCCTGTGATCGATGTTATAGACGACACAACATTAGAATACCACTACCATGATAGTACAGGCGTAAATGTTGGTGGCTTTGATTGGAATCTTCAATTCAATTGGCATGCAGTACCTGAACGAGAGAAAAAGAAACACAAGCACACTGCGGAACCAGTGGCGAGTCCTACGATGGCTGGTGGATTATTTAGTATTGACAAGGTATTTATAATATTTGATACTCAAATCTCAGGAACAAAAGTTGAAATTTGGTAGTGCCACTATATTATTTGGGAGCGCAGTCCATTGCACTTCGAAATTCACACTTGTAGAAATACTCAATTAACACTGATAGAATTCTGGTTAAGGCGCAGGGTCATTTATATACCTTTACAGCTTTCTGGAATTATACAGAAACATCTTGGGTCTTCCAATTTTATTTGATTTTTTATTATTTGCCTGCGATGAAAGGGTGGTTCATCGCATGCAAATAATAAAAAATCAAATAAAATTGGAAGACCCAAGATGTTTCTGCCTTGCCCAGTCAGAAGACGATAGCTCTAAAACAGGGTTTTTGAAGGCCTCAACCGCTTCTTCGGGCGATGAAAATCGTTGTGTGTGTGTGTTTATTTTTGATTAGTGGTAAAAAGAAGAAATAATTGGGTGCCATGTCGGAGCTGTAAGCTCGAGGTCCAGCAATTCGATCTTTTGCGTGTCGAAATACTCGTTTGTTGCAAGTGATGTGTGTGAGCTCGCATTGTCGTGATGCAACACGATTCGTCCTTTTTGCATTGGTTTCTCTCAATTTACCGAAAATTTCTGGCAAACAAATGGTCGTAAACCACGCTGAATTAACGGGCTTTTGATTTCCTAAAGCCACAGTTGCGGTATGACCGGTTTTCGTGAAGAAACGCCACCATTTGATTTTTAACGCTTCGGGAACGAACAAATTTTGCGGGCTTTTCTTCAGATTGAAACACCCAAACTGCCGATTGTCCTTTTATTTCTGACTCATAGGCATAAAACCACGAGTCGTCAACTGTGACGATGCTGTGTACGGCTTGGGATGGACCACAGTTGTCTTTTTTAGGCATTTTACGGCACTAATCGACTCGAGCCTTTTTTTAAGCACCTGTCAACAAATGTGGAATACAATGCGCACATAGCTTGCAAACATCCAAATGTTCTTGTAAAATCTTGATATGTGCGGGTCATGCTAATGCTTAAACTTGCCTCGATTTCATGATGTCACATGACGATCTTCTTCAAATTGGTTTTCGCAGAGCATCGATGGTTTGCGGCATAACGACCGATTTTGGACGACCATCTTTCACTTCGTCCGTGAGCGAACTACGGCCAATTCAGTGTACCCAGGGAAATACAGTGGCCTTGGATGGTGCTTTATCGCCAACTGTTGCATTAAGTTGATTGGTAAAAAATCATAGCTCGAAAATTTTGGCGACTTAATTCCATTTTTTTGCCGGGATGAACTTTTCAACTTACTGTAAATAACACAAATATTGCTCGCATGTCAAAACGTTCTTAGTGCGTATACTGTCAAAAATGTCAAAATGGCGTTGATTTCACCTAGCAATACTAGTGTTGCCAGTTCTCAATACATGAATCGCAACCCTCGTAAAGAATCTTAATAGTGTTGACATTATTGAAATCTGCAGAGCACCGTATTAGGACGCCCAATATTTTGAGCGACTTGAATGTGATGTGAATGTGAGGGTTAAATTTGAGTTTTTCGATTTTTGTTTGTAAGGAAAACTAACCGAACACAAGCAATGACCAATAGGATTTTTATTTGACAGCTGCAATGTTTTCCATGGCAAGTCTTATAAAAATTTATTTTTAATGAACTGTAAACCAAGAGCACGATTGTTTTATAAAACAGTTTTTTTCCCAATTATTTTCTAATGTAACCCTACAAAAATTTTATGTTGTATCCAGATATAAATGGTCTACATAAAAATGAAAAGAAAAATGTACCATGTCATTTAAAAAGAACAAAGTTGGTTGCCATAGCATGAATTAGCGAGGGCTTTCGGTGGTAGAGTGTTGTCGGTCGAATGTAGAAACACCCTGTATAAATTCAGAGTGTAGAATAATTTTATAATATTTGCAGGTTTGTGCATAATATGTATATTCTCGTGAGACGATAACAAGGCTATAATTTGATTTACCATGGATTTTTTCATAAAATTTCGTTGTTTTTACGTTCAATCATTTTGAATACACATACCTATTTGCATTTGACTATTTGATTTTGCTAAGTCTGAATCGCAAAGGAGGCGAATTATTTGCTTCAAAGTTTGCTTGCGTATACAAGTTTAATTAAAGCAAACTTAAGTAAATATATTAATTTGATTCTAGCGGAATATACCTGGGATAAAGCGTTCTTATCGTAATTTCAGATGTGACCTCAATTATTATATAGTGCGTCCGAGATAAAAAAAAAAACTAGCAGAAGAAATCGTCTCTTATATCATTTCGAGGAGTTCTGGATTATTGGGAAACTTTTTTGTACATAACCAGTTGTTATTGTCAAGTTTGGGTAGGCTAGACATATTTTTTTATCGTTTTTTTTTACTATAATTTCTTATAGGTACTAAAAATGGCCTATAATACTACCTATTTACGGAAAAGCTTAGAATTTTTTAAATTTCGAATTATCTGCTAAGTATGACTGTGTTGCCACAGGATTCATTATTTTTAATTGATATAAAACGTCACTACTCTAACGACTGTAGTATGCATGGTAATAGCGCTATGTTCTTCGCGTACGAATTGTTAAATAATACTAAGTTTTATAAAACATTTCAACAATAATTCAATGTTAAACTCAATCAACTGTTAGACTATATTATTATTGATCAATTCTGCACTTCGCTATAAACTATATGAGAGCAAAATGAAAATAATTTAGAAGCGACGGAATTATTGGATTTTAATTATAGTTCTTCTTCGCTGCCTCTTTTTCATCCAACTTTATAGTAATACAGTATCTGACATTAATAATTCCTGTTATTAGAAAAGTTGCTCAATCTTTTCCTGATGCAGCTGAAAGTTGTAATCGGTTTTATTCAATCGATTATATAATCGCATCGCAGGAAAATGTTTACGATTGGAGGCCACGTAATATTAACATGCTGTTATTGTTGACAGGCGTTTGTTAATATTACAGTAAAATCCAGTATTTTGACTGCAGATGAAAGCAGCAGTTGTTCATATAACTATAGCTAAACCTTATTTGTTTTAACAACAAACAATTTAGTCAATATGAATAAAAGAGGTCTACTCCATCGTTATATCATCTATACTCCTCGTTTGAAATGGATTATTTTGTAAAAAACTTTAGTCAATATTATTATTTTACCATCCTTTTAAAACTATGACGAACAGCTATGAAAAAAATTTGTTATGATAAACATAGAATTTCATAACGTGTTATCACACTGTCCCCGTATCACTTTTACGAACAGCCATGATAAAATTGTTGTGACAACCAGTGGCGGCTTGTGGCAATCAATCAAATTACTTTTATGCTACCTGTTAGCAAATCATAATACGTCTCATACTAGGTATTATTAAAAGCTCTACTTTTATGCATTTGCCTTAATTTATATTTTTCGACACCCGTACTATAATAATACACTTATATGCCAATAATCTGTTTCATAATGAGATTCATTTTGATACAGATTTTTAACCAATAGAAACACATAATTTTTCAATCAAGCATGCTGTGCAATTGACGTTTGTCAATACAAATATAAATATATTCATAGTTCTTCATTATTTATCGGGTGTAGAAAAAATAGCATATGCAACTCTCATGTAATTGGTATTAATACACTCGCATTAACCATACGAAACTCACCTTCGGCTCATTTCGTATCCCGGTTAATGCGGTCGTGTATTAATAACCATCATTACATGATCGTTGCATAATATACTATTTTCAATCATTTATTTAAATCTGGAACAGGTATGTCTGTATTTTTTAATGTAACCCTACAAAAATTTTATGTTGTATCCAGATATAAATGGTCTACATAAAAATGAAAAGAAAAATGTACCATGTCATTTAAAAACAACGAAGTTGTTTGCTATAGCATGAATTAGCGAGAGCTTTCTGTGGTAGAGTGTTGTCCGTCGAATATAGAAACACTCTGTATAAATTCAGAGTATAGAATAATTTTTGCAGGTTTGTGCATAATATGTATATTCTCGTGACACTGTGCAATTGACGTTTCTCAATACAAATATAAATATATTCATAGTTCTTCATTATTTATCGGGTGTAGAAAAAATAGCGTATGCAACTCTCATGTAATTGGTATTAATACACTCGCATTAACCATACGAAACTCACCTTCGGCTCATTTCGTATCCCGGTTAATGCTCGTGTATTAATAGCCATCATTACATGATCGTTGCATAATATACTATTTTCAATCATTTATTTAAATCTGGAACAGGTATGTCTGTATTTTTTAATGTAACCCTACAAAAATTTTATGTTGTATCCAGATATAAATGGTCTACATAAAAATGAAAAGAAAAATGTACCATGTCATTTAAAAAAAATAAAGTTGTTTGCCATAGCATGAATTAGCAAGAGCTTTCTGTGTTAGAGTGTTGTCCGTCGAATATAGAAACACCCTGTATAAATTCAGAGTATAGAATAATTTTTGCAGGTTTGTGCATAATATGTATATTCTCGTGACACTGTGCAATTGACGTTTCTCAATACAAATATAAATATATTCATAGTTCTTCATTATTTATCGGGTGTAGAAAAAATAGCATATGCAACTCTCATGTAATTGGTATTAATACACTCGCATTAACCATACGAAACTCACCTTCGGCTCATTTCGTGTCCCGGTTAATGCTCGTGTATTAATAGCCATCATTACATGATCGTTGCATAATATACTATTTTCAATCATTTATTTAAATCTGGAACAGGTATGTCTGTATTTTTTAATGTAACCCTACAAAAATTTTATGTTGTATCCAGATATAAATGGTCTACATAAAAATGAAAAGAAAAATGTACCATGTCATTTAAAAAAAATAAAGTTGTTTGCCATAGCATGAATTAGCGAGAGCTTTCTGTGGTAGAGTGTTGTCCGTCGAATATAGAAACACCCTGTATAAATTCAGAGTATAGAATAATTTTTGCAGGTTTGTGCATAATATGTATATTCTCGTGACACTGTGCAATTGACGTTTCTCAATACAAATATAAATATATTCATAGTTCTTCATTATTTATCGGGTGTAGAAAAAATAGCATATGCAACTCTCATGTAATTGGTATTAATACACTCGCATTAACCATACGAAACTCACCTTCGGCTCATTTCGTGTCCCGGTTAATGCTCGTGTATTAATAGCCATCATTACATGATCGTTGCATAATATACTATGATTGAAAATAGTATATTATGCAACGATCATTTATTTAAATCTGGAACAGGTATGTCTGTATTTTTAACAAGATTTTTCTGTTCTTAAAAGGAGTGTTGATTAAAAAAACTTAACTTTAGTTAAAATTAAAAAAATTAACTATCATTTTTAATAATAACTGCGCTTACCTGATGTTAGCGTAAATATAATTTACGCTACTGATGTGTACTATTTCCACTTGCTTCTTCCATATTAAAGTATGAGATATATTATTAAAAAACAATATTTTACGGTACCTACCCATTTATTTTTGATAAAAATAGGTAGGTACCTACTAATTAATAACCGTATATATATTTTTTTAATTTGTTCACGACTTTTTTAGATTTTAAAACTTAAATTAAATATGTACGCAACTAAATAGAAAGACTAATTTGTATTCAAAATATCAAAAATCATAACTTTAAGCTTCCCGAAAAGTAAATAAAAATAATAATATTAGCATTTAGCATAGCACTAGAAATTTGCGACTCTGGGATAGAGATAGATATAATCAAAATAATAATATAGGTACAAAACACTCGCCAAGTGTTGTCATATAACTTGATTTTACATTAAATCTCTGCTGCATCTATATGAAGCGTGCTTCTTATAGTGTTTTTTTAATGGCAAGATTCGTATGCTATGCTTAGTACAATTAAACGCTGCTTAATAGGACAAGCCGCCACTGGTGACAACAACATAATTTCATAGCGCGTTATCACCCTATCTGTAATTAATAGAGACATTCCCTCCCTTAAAATTCGACCCGGACAACGTGAAATAGCCGAGTAGTCGTTTTCAGCCAAATAATTGCGGGTATTTTATTAGAAAATATGAAGTCCGGTATAAAGACGTATTATAGTGTTTTTGCACGATCGTTTTTGATAATTTACTCTATTTGATTTCAAATGGTAAGTTGTACTATCTTTAATAATTATACTGAAAATTTAAAAATATAATTGAGTACACCAAAAACTCTACATGAAAAAATCTGTCAGATACAATATTTACCTTTTTTAATATCTCACACAAGATAACCGAGATAACGAGTACCTGCAAAAACTGTAATTTTTCAATTTCCTTCATTTCCTGGAATTTATTTCGAAAAAATAGTGTCAGAGATACCCTGGTGCAGAAATCGTATATTGTGCAACGAACATGAAATGACATAAATATATTTGATACGAGTAGGAAATGGTCATTTCATGTGAGTTTCACACTATACTTTTTCTACGACTGCTTTAATGCTTTTGAATAAATTAAATATCATAATTTTTTGGAAAATATTTGTTTTTCGAAAATTACTTATACTCGTCCTGTTGGCGTAAGCCTAAACACTGTTTTTCATTATAGAAATAGCTTTGAAGCCCTCGAAATTAGCGAAATAACTTAATATTAATAAACTGTCAATTTGGTTTAATTGTATTCTCGGTGATTTTTCATAAGCGATGCTACTTTTGCCATTACGGTGGTAATGACAAAAGGATATTTACCCGTGTATTTTTAAATATTTCCCAGTAGTTGTCCAGCAACTAGTGGGAAATGAATAACAGCATTACAATGTACTACATTTTTAAATAATTATGATTGAGCACATTATAATAAAGACATTTAAAGACAGTCGTAGAAAAAGGATATTTCGGTACTGCAAAGGGTTTTATAAAAGTTTAGTACCTGAACAAAAGCAAATTGTTAATATTACAAATAAATTTTGCCGGAACAATGTACACATTCTGTTAGTATTACAGTTTTTTGTATGGTATCATTATGTTAACAAAATCGGATTGTTAAATGATAAATACATTCTGAATGCAGCAACCGCTTCTTCAGGTGTCGAAAAACGTTGACCTCTCAGTTTGTTTTTTACGTTAGGGAATAAAAAGAAGTCATTCGGTGCCGAGTCAGGACCATACGGCGGTTGACTCATCAAATCGATGTTTTGGGTGCTCAAAAATGCAGTTGTTTGAGCCGATGTGTGAGAGCTCGCATTGTCGTGGTGAAGAGTGATCCGTCTTCGGCGGTTGGTTTTCCTGATTTCTTGGAAGACAACTGGCAAACAAATGGTTGTGTACCACTCAGAATTGACTGTTCTGCGCTCTTCTAGTGGTACGGTTGTGACATGTCCAGTTTTTCCGAAAAAAACAGGCGACCATTTGCTTGGAAGTGCTTCGTGCGCGAACAACTTTTGTTGGATTTGGCTCGTACAGTCGACGGCTGTTTACTTTCGGGCTCATACGCGTAAATCCACGATTCATCACCTGTCACGATGTCATAGACGTGTTTCGAAGCACCGCGATCGTATTCGCTGAGAATTTCTTTCGACCAATCGACACGAGCCGAATTAAGTTCATCCATGCACTGTTGCTGAGTTAATCCACGTCGAAAGTTGTAAAAAATAGTCGCACGAAAATGTTCACGATTTAATTCCATTGTTGGGCCGAGATGAATCTTTTAAGTTACTGTAAACAACACAAATAGCGCTCGTATGTCAAAACGTTCTGAGTACGCATAACCTCAAAAATGTCCAACTTTACGATAGAGCTGTTAGTTGCCAGATTGCAACACCAGGGTTGCCAAATCCCGAAAAATAAAAGGCAACCCTCGTATTACGTAGGTATTAGAGAGATAGAACCCATTTTTCACAAACACAAACTTGTAGTATTAACAGCTCTCATAGTTGGCTCAATTTTGACTTTTTTTGGGTCAGTGCATGCACAATTCAAAGTATCAACAATTTTTTTATCATAAAACTTGTAATATAGTTAGAATTATATTTGTCCGACACTGTCTCTAAAAGCTGCACTAACGATAGACCTTGCAATCTGCTGCATATATAGTTGGCTCGTTTTTCTTTTTAACCAAGTTAATTGTGTTAAAGCAACAGATGCACATCAAAGCTATTAAAGCGGGAATATGTTGCGACATTTTCTGTAATATATAGCTGCTATATACTCTGTCGTTTAGTATAACAACTTTACGACTTTAAGCGTCACCTCGATGTAGTTTGAATATTTGGGAAAAATTGGGTGAATTTCACTACTCGTGATCACGAGGAGGAAATAAGTACAAGTTTTTAAAAGTTTTCAAGCTTAAGCACTCAAAACTTTTTATCAGAGTTGTAGTGTTGTTTTCTCTATAAAACTTCCTGTTTTATTTTTTTGTGAAGTTGCCAAAATTGATTGCGAAACTTCACTAAGATGTCGGTTGATAAAAAAAAGACGGGACGCTTGATTATATCCTTCTACTAGTACAATTTGTAGAACATAAAATTGATGTATTATTTTTGACCAGAAATATTGTTTGTTGTTAAAATTCTAATACTCACATCAGTAGATACAAATTAAAAAAAAACACTAAAAATCGACCAAGCCGTAGATTGTTTGGCCAATAATGAGTGAGAAAAAGTTTCTGATATTCGTGACATTGTAATGAACACTCTAAGCTTTTGTTCCTGGGTAGGAGGCTTGGGGGTATATTCTGGAACCCATGGAAATCTCGCATATGTCGCATATATTATGTCGAACGATTAGGTAAAACCGTATTTTTGAAAATCATAGGAATCTTTTTCTTGCATGTGACATATTCTCACAAAAAAGGAAGTGACAACCGTGTGTGTGATTTATTTGACGTATTTGTTACATAACTGTCATTGTGTGGTTAATGTAATTCAAACAAAGATATTATTTTAGAGTCAGTTGTAGTCCTCGAGGCAATAGTTCAACCTTGAAATTGAGATCGAATTGAATATATCGATACATTTCTTGCATCTCTATTGATGAAAGAAAGTTGACATTTTGAGCATCCACGTCAAATTAAATGTAACCGTTAGGTCTACAGGTTTGTGTACAAAAACATTCGTCACGTCAATACTACATTTTATCATTTTTTATACATTTCGTACAATTGTTTAACAATTTGGGACATATCAAACAGTTTTAAATTTTCCACGCTATATCATAACCGTAAATACATATCATGACAGTGTATAATTAATGAAATAGCTGCTATATTGAATTTAATAAACATGTCAGGCAACAATATGTCTAGACCGGCTACAATTTCAATGATGATATAAAAAAAGCTCCATGACCCAGTTTTGATCTCACAAGCTTACGATTACGAAGAGTAAACGTAAACAATGGGCCAACAGGAATGCTGTGACGAGCTATCACTTTTTATTATAATTAAAAATTTGATATTTTTGTTGCGTTAGAATATGGTAAGTTTTATTTTAGCCAATAATAGAAGATAATATTTATAAAATATTTTAAAATTATTAGGAATTAATGAATATCCGAAAATCGCCTACTATAACTCAGCGGAAACGATGACAAGTCTGGCAGCAGATCGACTGGCTTTTCAAAAAAAAAAAAAAATGAATTGGATAAGGTGAAATTTGAATTCGAGAAGGAAAATTTGAATTTGAAAAATAATAACGAGATAATCGGTAATGATAATAATAATGGCCAATTCTCTGCAACCACTTTTTTTTTTTAATTTAATTTTTAACACATGAGAAATACACAACCTCAAGAATATAAGTAAAAAATGTTCCCTAATGGCAGCAGATGAAGTGTGAAGAGTTTTTCAGAAGGATGACATATTTCTCTCCACGTCATCATGATGTAAACTAAATTCCTAGTTGTAGCGTCAGTAATGAGCTTCATTCTCCATATTTTTTTCGATTTCAATGACACTGGAACATCCGCAGCCAGGACTAATCTATCTGCTTGGTTTTTTAATAGTGGTGATACTGGTAATCATCATTTGACGCAATTTCGTCGTTGACAAAGGCATTGACCTTTCAGCTCTGCTAACACATTTAGCATCAGTGAAACGCAATATAATATGTAATGTCCTAACAGAAGAAAACCAAAACCATGCGTCAAAATGCATATTTATATTCTCGTGAAATTCAACGAGGCAGTCTTGGCGAAAATCGAAAAAACCAAAGAACGAATGATGGAATAAATAAACGAACTCGAAGAAAATTCAAAAGCCAGTTTAGACGAGCGAACGATGATGATACAAGTAGGGAAAATTAAATCTAATGAAGCAATAAAAATAATTAAAAAGAAGAAGATGTACAAGAAGTGAGAATTAACAGTAAAGAAGAATTACAAGAAATCTGCAAGAACGGGCTCCCCGCTCCACCTTGTTTTTTGGAAATCAAGAAAATAATGAAACAAACAGCTTGGAGGAGCTGAATCCAGTTCACAAAGACCCAACTCTATCCAGAATTAAAATCAAATCCACAAATGAAGCTTGGCAGGTAATGGGAAAATATACAATCTGCTCATTATCGATTTTAGATGTGAAAAGAACGATCGTGGACGTAGTTCCAAATTGAACAACGAGACCTGTAACTAAGTTGTGCGTTTTGGAGACTGCTTCTTCCTCGTCTTTCTAGAATCCTGGAAATAGTAGATAAAGAGTCGCAAATTTTTTAAAATGAATTAATAGCTTTATATGGGTTGTATTATGCGAGTATTTTCAAGGGAGACGTTTGATACAAATTACTAATTCCTCAAGTTATAAAGTAATCATGTGGTGAATTTTCACAAAATTAAAAATTCACGATGCCTTGTTCAATCTTATTCATATTTAAGCACTCTGTACAATTAATTTCTAATTAATATCTTTTCTGTTTGAAATAAATTACCAAGAAAGATACTATCGTGAACTGTATTTCTTATTTTTCCATATAATATTTATTACGAGATTCATATTGCATTTCTTTCGAGTTCATATAAAAGATTCATACGAGTATGAATGGCAAATTCTATTTGCAACATCAAAATACATGGTACTAGAACTACGAATTGGTCGTAGGTATTTTAAGTTATGCAATATGTACAATATGAAGCTTCTAGTTTACTGAAGAAACGAGAATTCGACTACGTTACTTGCACCTGTCGCATGTAATTTTCTATTTGTGTGGCTTCCATTATATTTTATGAAATATTACGGAGAAAGCGAGATGATATTTTGTAAGATAGATATATAGTGTAGAGTTCTATCTGTAATGCGTATTTTTGATATGAATAACATCAAACAAAAAGCGAGTTCATTTTCCGGAGAAATAATTTAGGCGGAGCTCTCTCACATATATCGAGGCAAAGCATTGAACAATATAGGTGCGTGGTAATTCAGAGCAAATCTTGCTTTATCTACTCGATGCCTGTCCAGTATACGAAGCTCTCATTATTCCTGGTGGAGTACTGAACTACTATGAACACCTGAATGTAGCGTGCATATATTGGAGTGTAGTTTAACATACCTCAGACATTCAAGCATATAAATACAGGGCTGGGTCAAAACTTCAAGTATACATGAAAAGAATCCCTACAGTCGGCCCGATACGACAGCAACAACTCTCAAAACTCGTCGTTGGTTGGAGCACAAAAATTCGAGATGAGGCAGAAGCACGGCATAAGAGATAAGGCTCTGTATCAAAGCATGAAATGTCATCAACAAAACAGATCGTGACAATTTTGTAGGCGTACGTATGTGTTTGACGATAAACTACCAGAAAAACAGTCGACATGAGCGTGCCATGTAAGTCTCTGGCTAAGATAAAGAACCAAGAACCTCAACGATTGATTATCACCGAAATAAGAGCCATTTCCCAACGTAAACACAATCCATTTAGTTTTTTATTGATTCAGACTAAGATCATTAGCAGTGAGTCACTCTGAACCCTTTTCCGTGTGCCATCAAGAGCGTGGGGTAGGTGGACCTCACGTGACGTGATCATAGTCTGTATGCGCCTTTATTCTTATACTATAAAACTTTACTAGGTTAGGATTAATCATAATTTTTCACATGGAAAAGTAGTTGAAGGCGAGTGTTTTCCTATAGATTTGGTGAAGGCCTTTGATACACTGAGAACACAAACTTCTTAGAGGAAAGTCAACTACAACTACTGATGAAGGCCATTGATAGCTATAACTTAATGAATTATTTAGTGCATCTGCCGATGTAAATAACAAGAATTCAAGGGATTTTATACTATTAAAGCTTATTGTCTTAGGTTTCCCAATAATAAATAAAGAAAATCTCAAAATATATGAGTAAGTCAGATCCAAGTGAATCATTAAACTAGTAATAAACTCTCGATATATTATGCGTCTGAAATCGAATGTAGTACAACAGGACTATCGACTTCATAGGTTTTTAAATCTGACCCCAATCCAATGAAAATTAAGCAGTCAGTGTTAGAAAAAATGCACTTTTTTGGCAAAAGCGTTGACATCAAAAAAAATTGTACACCACAGTAGTTTACCCACCATGATTGTATAGGATTATTGACAAAAAAGTGCACAGGGCAACATGGCTTTGCATCATATACAGCACAGCAAGATAGGAGCAGTAAAAAGTTGTCAGCAAATTAATAATTGTATCCTTCACTCGAAAAAGAAAGTTGGATAGTTTAACAGAGCATATGGAAGTGAAATATGTAAGGATACTACTGCAAATCGTTTAACTTGAAGGCTTATTTGGTAAGATTTCTACATTTGGCTCTCTTCATCAACATACCGACGGATGTATGGGAAGGCTATTGGAATCAAACAATTCTAGTTGATATATGTTATGGTTATTAGACCAATAATAATTTATGGACTTTCCGATGCTATGCCCGAAAGTTAATCAACATATTTTCTGATAGCCCAGCGGCCATAAAAGCCCTAAGGTCATAAAGATCCTGCGTTAAGAAACATTATCATCAGCATTCACTCGTTAACGAGTATGAATTACTCCAACTCAGGGATTTCTGTTGTGAACCCTAAGATGGCTAAACAGACCGATCCTCCAGCTACAAATCCTGTCATCGATGCGTTCTCTCTCCTTTCGATGCTGTCTCTTTGCATCCACATGTCGTCGACGCTGCTCTTCAAAAACTTGATGGCCCTAGTAATTGGTACGGTTCCATCTCGGTCTGTCGTTCGCGATCTGCTCCCAGTTGTTCTTCACATCTAAGCCACACTTCTTAATGTTGGTCAGCTCCTTTGCTGGCCTCCCTGATTTCGTCAGCCGACCTTTAGTTGTGAATAGGCGAAGGCGTTCCGTTGGCATTCGGATTACGTGGCCAGTCAATCGCATCTGGTTCCTGATAAGCATTGACTCAATGCTACTTGTTTCAGCTTCCTCTATAACGCTGATGTTTGTTCGTCGGTGCTGCCATTTAATTCCAAGAATTCTTCTAAGACATCGTTGATGGTACTTCTCTAAGGTTTTTAAATGGCTCTGATAAGTGATCAAAGACTCACAGCTATACGTAATGGTAAGAAGTACAATAGCATTATACACTCGCAACTTATTTCGATCGTCGATGTTTTGATTATCGAAGATTCTCGTCCTCAGACGGCCAAAAGATGCGGTTGCCCATCTTATACGATGCTGAATTTCATCATCGATATTTGCGTTCGCCGTGAGAATGCTGCCGAGGTAAGAGATACCCTGGATGTTCTGAAGTCAGTCTCCGTTAACTCGAATATGTGGTGAGACAGCCGCAGTGTTTGGTGCAGGCTGGTAGAGAATCTGTGTTTTCTTTATATTTAGTTCAAGCCCGTGACTCTTCCTGCATTTACCTGGCACTAAATATCATGTCGGCTGTACCCCTGTTGGGTCTAAAACCACATTGTGTTTCCGGCAAGCACTCTTCCGAGAGAGGGAGTAAACGATTGGACAAAATTCTTGTAAGAACTGTCCCGGCGATAGAGAGGAGTGAAATACCACGATGTCTCCACATACGAACATATCCGCTTCGTAAATACGAGTATATAGTGACGATTGAGTCATATCGCATTTCAGCAGGCACGGTTTCGGTGTTCTATATATTGGATATTAGAACATGAAGAATATTTTATAATGGATTTTTTTCTTGGTATGAGGTTCTAATTAAAACACATTATAAGTGAAACAAAACTCCTGTTTCACATGTCAGACATCAGCAACGTTTCGGCAATGCATAATTGCCTTCCTCAGGTACATCGACTAAATTTATAGAAAACTATATAAATATGACAAAAATTGCACATAAATTTCTTTGTGTAAAACTTATACTATGTATTATATTTTTTTCAGTTTACTTTCTTGGGGTGTTCGGTTCTTATAAAAAATTCTTCTTTATTTTACATAACAATATTCATTTTTTATTTTCGTCACTACTAATTAGTAACGAAACGTCGTTTAATTTATGTTCAGTGTGATCGTGACGAAAATAAAAAATGAATATTGTTATGTAAAATAAAGAAGAATTTTTTATAAGAACCGAACACCCCAAGAAAGTAAACTGAAAAGAATTAGAATAGCGGTTCAAGAATAACAACAAAATAACTATGTATTATATTTATCTCTATAGTGTTTCTTATATCATTATTTACAAAAATATACAGGTTTTGCAATTTTTCCTTACCTAAATCGTCTCCTGTTCATCACAGGGATTCAAATTTTTCATACATTAAAATTGTGTCCTCGCGTCGTTCGAAATTAATTTTTATTTGTACCTATAAGGCACGTTGGTGGGTGTATTAGTTTTTTTAGTTTAGATATATTTTTATATCGTCAGCTACTTTTTCTGTTTACGCCGGTTTCTTTTTAAATTATTAAGTAGGTATAATTGATTGTGGATTATGGGATACTATATAATATTGTTATAAATATGACTAAGGTATTGTCATTAATGATATTAGGATCTTTTTTGATACAAATCATCTCTAGTATTTCTCTTTTTCGTCTATCTTGTTCTTTGGCTAATATTGTGGTATTATCAAAGTCGAATTGGTGATTGTATGTGTTGCGATGTTTTTTTAGAGCTGTCTGCGTAGAATTAGGATTTTTATGGTTAGTTAGTCTTTTTTCCAGATATTGCTTAGTTTGTCCGATATAAGTGGCTTCACAGCCTTTGCAAGAAATTTTGTATACTACATGGGTATTCTTCATTTTAGGTGTTTTTGTTTTTAATGGTGTATATATTTCAGATTTTCATGTGTTTGTATTCTTATGGCAATTCTAATTTTATGTTTTTTTAATTTAATTTTTAAAGTTTCCGAGAGGCTATTTACATAAGGAAGTGATAAATAATGTTTGGGTAGTCCTATGGTTGTTGTGATTGGCATTGTTACCATTATACCATTTATGAATACGTTTTTTAATTAATTTAATTTGTCTATTAATTGTCCGGGATAATTGTTCTCTTGGAGAGCTGTTTTTGCTTTATTGATTGATTCAGTCCTGTACTCAGAATCAGTTAACATTATTGCTCTATCGGCTAGTCCTATTACGACACTCTTTTTTTGGGAAAGAGGATGGTTAGAGTGGAAGTTGGTGTATCGTCCGGACCATGTAGGTTTTGTATCTCATTTTGTCCTTATGTTATTATTACACGTTATTAGGGTTAAATCTAAGAAATTTATACAATTTTTTTCTTCTATTTCTACTGTGAATTGTAAATTCGGATGATATGAATTGAAAGAGTTTTGTATGTTATGTATTTGGTATATACATATTCTGTAAATTTATGTCTTTTTAGTCAATGTACCTGAGGAAGGCAATTATGCATTGCCGAAACGTTGTTGTTGTCTGACATGTGAAACAGGAGTTTTGTTTCACTTATAATGTTTTTTAATTAGAACCTCATCCAAGAAAAAAATCTATTATGAAATAATAAAGACGGGTTCAAGAAAAAAAATATAGGTATATTATGTTAAGAATATTGAGCTGTTGGGTGAAATACGAGTATAATAGTGACGAGCCATAGTAGATCCATATAGATATAGATAAGTATTGTACTGGAAAAATATTGGCTGTGACGGACAACACAAAGCACGACAGTGTAACAGAAGAAATCCGTGTTTTTTTTTTTATTTAGCATAGAAAATGTGTCTGTATGAACAAAAGCTAATATAATTAATTAATGGAACTAATACGCTTATGGAATAGCCAGCCAACAATGTCGTGCTTTTTCCATGTAATCTACTCCGCTCTCTATTATGCATTCTGTTATATATATGAAACTCTAAAAATGAAAATCCCGTCTCTAATTCCATTGACCTGTATACGATATGCGATAAATCGAGCTATGTATATGTACTTTACATAATAATGCCTACATTAGCAATAGTGCATCAATTAGGATTCAGAGTGTTGCAGAGAGGCGTGAGGAGGTGATTTCAGAATGCTACATTATAGGGGATGTATAGTGGTTTTGATGGTAATAGTAGTAAGAGACATGAAACGTTATTGAGTGCAACATAGGAGGGTGCTCTGTATGTATCCCTTGGGTAACATTGTTACATTGTTGTTTCGGATAGATACAGTACTTTACCAGGAGAATACTAGAGTGATGTTTCGATTACAACAGTTACACTGAATAATATTTTCAATTAAAAAAAGTTATGTTAATTTTACCAAATAAGCAACAAATATAAATTTGGGGGTTGTTGAAAGATAAATGAAGGTAACATCATTGACTGAGTATATCACCGGAATACCGGGCAACAATGCTTACTTCTGCACTAGGAATAGACGATTCCCATAAAAGAGTTTTACCACTGACGTGTGAGAGGATTTAATAAAGCTTCTTCACCAATTCATTCCTCAGGTGATGAATATGTTAGACAAAAGTGTATACAGGGTGTCCTACGGTGACGGCTCATTAAAATATTTTGGAGACTACTTTGAATTGAATTAGGAAAATTTTAGTATATGTATTACCGGATATGGTCTATTTAAATATCATAATACCAACCGCTTAGCACTTCCGGTTATACCGAAAGTTGATAGTGACTTTGTTATTTTGAATGGAACACCCTGTATTTTATGACATTTTTAGATTCCACATAAGATTCATGTATCATGTCCTATACCTAAATCCAGCCGTTTTTGACGTATATCAAGATTTATGTAAAAACTGACGTTTTAGGACTCAATAATAATCACATTTTTTTCTTATAAAGAAGTCTTTAGTTATCATTTCGCAGGCGTTTTCTCATTAAATAAGATCTCCTTTTTCCGACCGGTGTGATCAAAAGATTATACTGAAAACGATGTTATAAAAACAGTCGAAAGTCAGTTTTTGCAAATGGAACAGGTTTATTTTTATAATTTTATCTCACGTATCATTAAAAATTAAATACACTTTCTAATAGGTTACTATTTCGCAAAAGCATAATTTACGAAATATCGGCAATGTAACATTTTTGAGCATTTTTACTATTTTCGTATATTACTTTGACTAGCTGCAGGCCCAAAAGTTAATTGTTGTTAATCAGTTGTAATTAATCAGTCATTTTGAAAGGTAAATTGCTGAAAAACTTTATTATTTTCATGGCACACTAAATTAATTAGTCAAAGTAATATACAAGAATAGTGAAAATGCTCAGAAATGTTACATTGCCGATATTTCAAAAACTTTGCATTTTCGAAATCAGTAACCGATTAGAAAGTTTCTTTAATTTTTAATGATACGTAAGATAAAATTATAAAAATATACCTGTTCCATTTGAAAAAACTGACTTTCGACTGTTTTTATAACATCGTTTTCAGTATAATTTTTTGACAACCCTGTATGAATAAATCAGATAATGTCGTACGTATCAGACAAAGGAGACCTTATTTAAGAAGAAAACGCCTGCAAAATGATTACTAAAGACTTCTTTATAAGAAAAAAATGTGATTATTATTGAGCCCTAAAATTCTGACATAAATCTTGATATACGTCAAAAACGGCTGGATTTAGGTATATGACATGATACATGAAATATGTCTAGAATCTTATGTGGCGTCCAAAAATATCATAATATATAGGGTGTTCCATATAAAATAACAAAGTCACTATCCACTTCCGGTATAACCGCAAGTGCTAAGCGGTTGGTATTATAATATTTGAATAGATCATATCCGGTAATACATATACCAAAATTTTCCTAATTCAATTCAAAGTAGTCTCGGAAATATTTTAATGGGCCGTCACCATAGGACACCCTGTATATGTGTATGTACTATATTAGCTTTAAGAATTGCATGTTACATAAAGCAACAAGACTTTAAGTTATGTTGGAAATTTGTTTCACACTACCATGCTTTCACCAGACGGCCGTTTCGTCGATCCACGACTCATCAGTGGTGATCGGCAGGCAGTGTGACCCAAATTTCCAACATTTACAAAGAGCTTATACTAGCACGAGAATTGATTGAGAGAAAGAGATGTTTTTGGCGACACCTAGCGTGAACAGGCAATATGCCGGGTGAAACACAGTTCACAAACGATGGCCATACAAGAAGTAACAACTCCATTATATCCTATTGCCAACACTAGATGCGCCCGAATCCCCTAGCAGGGAGGCTTTATTTAAGAATTGCATGTTACATAAAGCAACAAGACTTTAAGTTATGTTGGAAATTTGTTTCACACTACCATGCTTTCACCAGACGGCCGTTTCGTCGATCCACGACTCATCAGTGGTGATCGGCAGGCAGTGTGACCCATCATTTTCAATATATATTTTCTCTCTATATTAACTTTGTTTAATTATCCAAAATTAATTTTAATCTTTTTATTAGTAAAGCACGTATCATCACATGTTATAAGATATAATAATAATTGTTTTCATTAAGTTTTGATATTTTTTTTGGATTATACAGGGATAATGGCAACACCGCAATTCTTATTAACTAACATTTTATTCGGTATTGTAACTTACACAACATAATTTTCACGCATAAGTACACTCACAGTATCTATCAGATCATAAACTTTGAAGTGTGAGTTTGAGTTGAGTTTCTGAACGTAATAATTTAAAAATTAGATTAAAAATATGGTTTTAAATACTTTTTATTTTGTTCTGATACATAAATAAATATAATTTAGAACAAGTTTTAAATTAAGGTAGAAACTATTTAAAAAATATTATATAATTTATAACTCTATGATCTCTCAGATCAGGTGCGTGTACTGAAAGGATTTATACACACTTATCACTACTAGTTTTATAAAAAAACTGATTTAATTAGACCGCGTGTTACAATGTACCTAAAAATGTAAACATACACACCTCGACTGGTGTTCAACGTTGCCAAATTTACTTGTTCAGGGCTTGTCGAAAGACAGTATTGCTATGTCTTAAACTGCACAAAATAGAAAGTTAGTTAAATTAGACAAAAGTTGCTCGGTTGTGTACTCTTTAAAATGTTGCCAAGAAACCCCCGATTGCGAAATATCCGATAAAAAATTAAATTAAAATCGATATTTTCTTAAATTAATGCTAGTTGAAAAAGTAAAAAAAAACAAAAATTATTTTTCTTAAGTAGAAGGGCTTCTTTATTATTTGTATGGAAAGTCCGTGTCACGTTCCTTTTAAGGGATACAGAATTCAACTTTTTTTTTTTAATTTTTAAAGTTAAAAATTTCGTTGTAAGATGAGAATGTAAGATATTATTATGTAAACAGTAAGGAAAAAAGATAAATATGTTTTTTTTAATAATAGGGTAGGCCATGATAAAAACAATATCATCTTAAAATGCCAAGACAAACAAAAACAAAATATATACATATATAAACGCCATTTTTATGGTTTATTTAACATTTAACAAGATAACAGATAATAATTAATAATCGCTAAATTTAAAGAGGAGGGTTCCTCAGGGATCAATACTTGAGCCGTTACTACGCACCCAGTGTAATTTCTCATTGCCAACAGCACTACTTTGCCGACGATGCTCAACATTATTTGTCGTTTCCCTTAAAATATGCACATAAAGCTATAACACAAATCAACAACCAACGATTTAGAGTCATTTAGATATTTTGCAGAGAGCCATTTTCTGAGACTGAATGCGGAGAAAACTGGTAATTGCCTTCGGTCGAAAAGCTGAAAGACATATTCTTAAATACGTTTGGCAATACGCTTAAAACATCTGATACTGTTGTAGAGTTCCGCAAAAGCAAAAATAATAAAAATCTTGGACTTGACGAGGAATTACGATTTTCGGAACACATTATAAAGTACCTCCAGAAACCCTATCTAAACCTTAAAACAATATTTCATAATAGACGACAACTGCATACCTCAGTTAGATATTTGTCTATTTAAAAAAAAATAAAACACCACCCTATTTGTACAACAAAATCCAGTTTAGGACAGATATTCACAATATAAATATACGCTTCCCTAATTCACTTAATATACCCATTCATTCGACGGAATTGTACAAATGGTCCTTCTCATATACAGTGGCTAAATGCATTAAATTTCTGGTCTAAAGAATTGAGGGAAGCTTAAACTAAACGTTCATTTAGGCGAAGATATATGAAGCGCAATAGCTGACTTGGGAGTAACAATAGTGATAAATGGTTGAGCGATGTGAGGATATACAGACTTGCCTATTGATATTTCTTACTATTTTTGTGTTTATGTAAAGTAGTGATATTTAGCCTTTTAAGTATTTGAGATGGTGGGATTAAAATTACACAACAAAAAATTTATGTACTACTATAATAGGCGTACTTGAAAAAAAGTGTTAGTAAAATCTGTATCCACGATAACTCCAAACTCACTTCACAGATTTTTGACAAATTTGGTACACAAATACTACAGGATATTTCTAGGTGCTGATTAACTTTTGGAAAACATTGAGCGTGGGGTTCAAAAATGTACAGGTCCTAAACGTATCCGAAATATTGAATAATTTTGCATTGATTTAATAGAATATAACCTAAAACATTCAACTTAACAAATCAAGTCACATTGGCGTTCAAAAATAATGTAAAACATATTTCCTAAACATAGTTTAAATATTGACTAGTTATTTATAGCTTTCACAGAATATAACCTATGAATCATAAAAAAGTTGCTTACAAAGGCGTTCGTAGATAGTGGAAAAGGGGTCAAAATAAAAAAAAATCCTAATCTTATTCGAGGACAACAGTTTTTTTTTAAATAACTTCCTCGAATAATTAATGAAACTTTTTTAGTTCGTCTTCTTTATATGTTGTGTTTTTGCGAAAAAAAAGTCATAGTATTATGAATGTTATTTTCTGTATCAAGACGGCGAAAACGCCAAATGGTCATGATGATACAGGGTGATTCATCCTGGGTGGCCTATTCAATGTTCTCGGGAGCTACAAAAGATATGTTGCTGAAACTTTGGGATTCGGTAACATCGGAAAGGTTCTATTTTGATGTACTATTTGCGGGTTTATAATACTTCTGGTTATACCGGAAGTAACCACCTACTTTGTTATTTGAAATAGAAGGACCACATTTTTTATTTTTTTTTTCAGATTACCCATAAAATTTAAAGCCCACTTTGTTAAGCATTCTCTATACCAAACCCTAACAGATTTTTCCCTACAATTTTTTTTGCGAAAAAGTTGACGTTTTTCGACTTCTACAAAAAAATCAATGTTTTTATGATTATATCATTCAAGCTCGCAAAATTTTAGAGTACATTAGAGGGAATACTGAGTATACAAATGATGTAGTCCAAGGTCGCCAGGCAGTTGCAGAACAAGATTTAATTGAATTTAAACTTGAACCACGTCTTTACTAGGAAAAGTCAATTTTTTAAATGGAATCGTACCTATGTATTCGACTATGCCGTTCGATAGATAAAACAATAACCTTTTTAATGATACATACTTACCTAAAATATTCCATTTCTTCACTTTTGGATTTTGTACATTTTTGTCGTAATACAATTTGCAATTTGCAGAAACCATCTAGTAGGCAAATGGCATAATCAACGTTACGTATGTTACGTTGCGAGAGTTTGTTGGTTCATACAAAGGAGGATCCAGAATGCACAGAAAAATCATTTGGGCTGATGAAGCAAAATTTAGTAGGTAACCCATTTTTAATAGACGAAATTTACATTTCTGGAACAATCAAAATACACACGTAACCAGAGAAAGGGCGTACCAAGATAATTTTCACGTTAATGTGTTTTGTTTATTAATGGATAATAAATTATTTTAATTAATTTTATAGTTACGAAGAAAATTTAAATGGGAGAAAATATTTGGACATATTACAGAACACTGTTTTTTTTAAGATTTGCCTTTAAACCAATATGGCACTTGCTGGTACCAATTGGATGGAATTGGCCTGCTAGGTTCCCCGACTTGACTCCTATGGACTTTTTCCTGTGGGGTAGTATAATCAGGTTAATAGAAATCATTTTGAACATTTATTTTAGATTTTTTTGTGTAATATTTAAAATTTCGAATATTATAAAACTTCTCTGTAGTCTTCTAAATTTCTTTGGTTTCATCGACGGTAATTTAGAGTACATAGAATTAAATGTGTTACATGTCCTACTAATATCTTGATTGTATTGTCCACAGATTTGAAATAAATTAAAAACATCTAAAATGGAGTGATTATGTTGCATTTTCGTCAACTTAGTTAACTGGTATGTTAAAAAAAAACTGCATTAATATTAACAATAATGTAATTGTTAATATTTGACGTTTCTGTAAACGTAACGTTGATTGTGACGTTTGCCTCCTAGATGATGTTTTCTGCAAATTGCAGCCCATTATTACAAAAATATATAAAATTCAAAATATTGAAGAAATGGAATGTTTTAGGTACCTATAGGGAAGTATCTATCATAAAAAATGTTATTTTTTTGTCTATCGAACGGCATAGTCCAATATATACCATTCCATTTAAAAAAAATGACGTTTCGTAGTACATAAACACGTGGTTTAGTTTAAATTCAATTAAAACTTGTTCTGCAACTGCCTGACAACCTTGGACTATATCATTTGAATACTCAGTATTCCCTCTAATGTATTCTAAAATTTTGCTTGCTTGAATGAAAAAATATTGATTTTTTTGTAGAAGTCGAAAAACGTCAACTTTTTCGCAAAAAAAAATTGTAAGAAAAAATTTATTAGGTTTTGCTTAACAAAGTAGCTCTTAAATTTTATAGAGAATTTGAAAAATAAATCAAAAATGGGGTCCTTCCATTTAAAATAACAACATAGGTGATTACCTCCGGTATAACCGGAAGTAATATAAACCCGGAAACAGTAGATCATTATAGAACCTTTCCGATATTACCGAACACCAAAGTTTCAGCAACATATCTTTTGTAGTTCCCGAGAACTTTGAATAGGCCACTCAGGATGAATCACCCTATATCTCCATAAAGTTTGTAACCATTCAAAACTTTATACATATTTTAAGAAATAAGAAATGACATGAAACAGGCAATAAAAATTCTGCACCACTGTAAGTTTTGCTATCAATTGTGTAGCATATAACATGTTATTAATCTATGTCGGATTCCGATATATAACCGCATAGGATTTGAGTGGGTTTCCGGCATCGGCATACCGATGAAGAGAGATTTGCCATGAAGTTGTATATCGGTTTCAAATAAATGGATAGCACCTATAGATTACAGGCATTATGTGTATTGTATGGTATGGTGGAGTCTTATCGTTTTGGCAATAAATAAAGCAAGATTTGGTGCAGAAAATGTCACGATGTAGTAAATGCCACCAGTAGAATATATATTGTGAGTTTATACACATACATTGGTTCTGCATTATGTTTCTGGGTTCAATAAATTGGTAGGTGTAGTTTTCTGTTTCTTCATAATATATAAATATACACGTGAAATATAAGTAAAAATTGTTACTTGCCTTTGTCTGTAAATAAAAGAAAAATTGTTGTTTTAACGTGATGTCGAGGGTGATAGAACACTTGATGAGCCTACCAATGAGAGTGTTGTTGTTGTTGTTTGTTATTATTTTTATTTTACATCATAATCTTCTTTTAGCGTGCATGATATATTTTTCAGAAACATAAGATATCATGAAACCTGCATAACTTGTGGGCCAAAAGGCCTGTTTTTTCATCAATTTTGCGGTAAATCTGGACAATCCAGTATAGTAATATTGCTCTGTCATCGTACTTCCGTTAGCCAAATAGTCAGTGTAAATCACGCCTTGATAATCGCAAAAAAATAATGAGGTTATGATCTCTTCTTTCCGTGGGACCATTTTTGCCTTTTTTTGGCAACTTTTTGCTGGAAAAAGTGCATTAATTCGATTGTCCTGTGTCGTTGGTTCAACAGGGCCAAGCACTCCTCCGAAGTGGCCTCACAATTCCGCTATTTTGTCCACAGTTAGCAAACGCAATACCCATGGGACAGAGAGCTTTTCCCAAATGTTCAAGCATGATATTTTGCACACGTTCACATGTCATGGTGTTTTATTGATGGTTTCCTCCGTGGTGACCTTATTTGAGCGGACTAGACGAGGCAAGTATGGATATTCGGTCATTTTTCTGTTTTGACTACCTCTCGCGGATGTCCTTTCAAAGACAGAATGCAAACAACAGGCCGATATTCTTTTGTAATTATTTTGACAAAAACTCAAAACTATTCGATAGAGTTGGTTGATATTGTATACATGACTGTTTGAAAGATACTCCATGCAAACAAGAACAAAAAATGCGATTCAACCCAACCCAAATGGTTTCCACGATATGTGATACCATCTTCGTACTATTCTTAACATTTAATTTACTAATTAATGTAAGTAGATTACGAGAACGTTTCACAATGATATTCGGACATAGTGTGGTCATTTTTAGAACGATTTTCAAAATCTACTTATTCACATTCAAAATTTAGACAATTTTATATGTATGTTCTTCACTCATGTCCCCTGAACCTAAAAAATGGCTGGTTGTAAAGTTTTCTAATCTCCCAAAGTTTGTAAAAATTGATGGTTCCTGCCAGATAAATATAAACAACAAAGTGTTTTTACGTTTTAAAGACAATCTGTGGCTTTTTCGATATTTTAGCTCAGCGGGAACTTACACATACATTTAAGGTAATGTAAAAGTCTATGTATGTACTAGTATATCATAAAATAATATATATGGTCGAACTGATGTCTTTCCATTATTGTACTTTGAAATGTTCAGAGGATATAGGACGCAAAATGAAAAGAATATTTAACTTTGCGTACGTTTCAAAGTATATGATGAAATGAAAATATTATGTAATGAGATGTCAACAGTTCCATCTGTCAAATTTTAAATTTCAAACTATTTGCAGTTAAAGTAGCTGTGAAAAACAAATAACTGGTCTGGTAATACCTACTCCAAGAAATCGTTTTTTTTACTGAGTTTTAACAAGCTTAAAATCGAAACACTACATTTCTGTTTGGCTGCTATCCGCATTTTTGTGGTTTCGAATCAGTTTGAAAGTAGACTCGAATCGTTTTTGGTAGCATTACAATCAGAAAAAATAAACAAAGTCAAAGTCAGGAATAGCTTAAACAACAAATACTATTTATCTGAAGAAACACGTTAATATAAGAAACAGTATTAAAAACCACATGAATATCGTTCTTCACCGAATCAAAAACAGAACACGACTCGTACAATGGCGAAAAATACGTGCGGTTGATAAGTAAAAACTAGAACCAGAATTACGCCTTCCCGTATTTGGAGAATGAAACGATATTAATGAAAGTAAGTCACGATCTTGAATAGTAACACGAGTGAACCACGTTCTCTACACTTATCGAGAGGTACCAAATTAAAACGACCAAGAAGTACATCATGATGAAATCCCATGATTGGATACACTCAGTCACACTTAAACCATAAATATTTGACAAATCTTTGCTGAATCAATGCTACACACATATATTATTGGATTTATTTTAAAGAACAACACTTATCCAAATTAGGATCAAGCTTGTTTTGAGTGCACCAGTCATGCAGGACATTCAAATCATTCTGCAATTGAAGACAGTCAAAAGTTGAGGTAATCAGTGAATAAACCCCTAAAATCATCAGCAAAGAGTAGGGAGCGACATTTCACGCCATTAACAATGTCGATTTACATAAATAAGAGGGGTCTCAACACAGAACCCTGCGGTAATCTTGACTTGAAACCACGGTACTCCACAGACAAGTTACGTTCATGGATATAAGTACACAGAAATGCTAAAAGGATCAAAGATAAACCAAATTCTGAAAACTTATGCACCAGAATGCCGTGATCAAAGCCTGTCAAAGGCGATATTTATCGTCGACCTGACCCCCTCTGTCCAAGATTTCCGCCAAAAACTGGATGAGTATTACAATATTAGTAACAGTGGATCGTCTAGGAAGAAATCCTTGCTGAATAGATGGAATAAGCCGCTTGACATGAAAAAACAAAATTTCATGGAATACCATCTCAAAAGACTTGGCAAAATTTGATTACATGTGCAATAGGCCGGTAGTTTCTAATATCCTGCCTATCACTTTTTTTGAAGGGCTCATCGGCTCATCCTTGATAGTTTCCAGAAATTTGGAAATTCATTACAATTCAATGCCAAATTAAATATTGTTGAAATTGGTTCCGTCCTTCACGACAAAGGCAGGGTCACCATCTGGACCCGAAGGATGTCTAGCTCTAAACGATTTAATATATACATACATATACACAAGACGCAATAGACAATAAACCCTCTGTGGTCACAGTGGAGGGTCCGGCGCAGACCCACTCATTTTGAACCTACACAAGACGCAAACATTTTAACCATATTTAAAAATAATCTTGTGTGTGTACATTAATTTATTTTATAAGTATAAGGTATGGGTACTTACTTTGATCAAGATGCTACTTGCAAAATACTTGTATTAAATAACTATTGTATAAAATAGTGTAGACCACTACTAAATTAAATAACAAACTGCACAAAAGGTCTATATCTAACTAATAATTTTTGGAAAGTTATGTATTAGACTATTTCGTTAGGATTTTTTGCTCAATATGAATGACCATATTATTTTTCAACTTATTTTTAATTAAATTGGTATTTATTTAATAAAGAATTTAATTACTTTTCACGTACATACCTTGCATGATCAAACTTTTTCATCACTGTAATTATAACTCCACTTAATAATGAACTACTTTTTCAATTTATCAAACTTTTTAATAGTAAAATATCTTTCTTCTAAATACTATGTAATGCAATCCGCAAATAAAGCTCATTAGCAAAATTTGCTTTCAATAGACATTAACATGAGCAACCAAAAACAAAAAGAAATGATAACACAGGCCAACAAAATGAAAAAAAAAATTTGGTGCCAGAAATCTAACATCTGATTTTAGATGTTTTTAATGTGCTGATTCCAAAAATGCCACCAGATTTTTTCTATCAGCTCTAGTTTTTGAGATACACGTTACAGGTTAAATGATATATTTTTTTCTGATAAAGGACAACAAATAAAGAGATAAATATGTACTTAATCGTCAAAATAGGAATTTCCCAGAATCTAATTAGCCAAATGGATACCTGGAATTGTCCCTGACCCAATGTTCCTATACTAGGAACTACTCAATACAATGCTCTTACTTACTTTTATACCTGTAATTGCCTATGACCCGATCCTTCTATACCTGCTTGGCTGTACTTGATTTAGTATATTACTGAGTTTTCCCAAGTAAAGTTGTGCTATCATTTTGTGTAAATTTTGGTCGTTTTGTAGTATCAAGACACTAAACTGAAACAATGGCATCCACAAGCAGACGTACCTGTGCAAATCATCCCGATGTTTTTTGTTATGTGTGTGGTGAATACACTTTGAAAGAGAGCAGAAAAAGGATTTCTGACTTTGTGAAAAGAGCTTATCTTGCCTATTTTGGCGTTCATTTAGGAGATCAAGATAAATCTTGGGCCCCACATTTCATATGTAAAACATGTGTTGAACATTTGCGACAGTGGACAACTGGAAAGAGGAAGTGCCTAAAGTTTGGTGTACCAATGGTTTGGAGAGAACCGCGGAACCATCATGACGACTGCTATTTTTGTCTCGTTAATATTAAAGGCATAAATAGAAACAATAGACACAAATGGACATATCCTGATCTAGATTCTGCAAGAAGGCCTGTAGTGCATTCGGAAGAAATACCCGTTCCATCATTCAGCAGTCTACCCAAACTGACAGAAGATGATACAGAAACATCAACGTCTGACGAAGTTAAAAGAATTCAATCAGAAAACGACAGCGATTTTGAAGCAGATTTAGCAACTCCGCAGTGTTTCAATCAAGAAGAACTAAACGATCTTATAAGAGACCTGAATCTCTCAAAGGAATCCGCTGAATTACTTGCATCCAGATTAAAAGAAAAAAATCTACTTTGTCGAGGTACTAATATTACATTTTATCGTAAAAGAGATAAGGATCTGCTGCCTTTTTTCACTCAGGAAAATGACTTGGTATTCTGTAACAATATAAAAGGGCTCTTAGAAAAAATGGGTTTGCCTGAATACACTCTAGATGATTGGCGCCTTTTTATTGACAGTTCAAAACGTAGTTTAAAATGTGTTCTTTTACATAACGGTAACAAATATGGCTCAATTCCTATTGGTCATTCTACTACCATGAAGGAAGAATATGAAACAATAGCATTAGTTTTGAGAAAAATTAAATACGAAGAACATCAGTGGTCAATTTGTGTTGATTTAAAAATGATTAACTTCCTCCTTGGACAGCAGAGTGGTTATACAAAATATCCTTGTTTTTTGTGCCTTTGGGACAGCAGAGCTAAAAATGAGCACTGGGTTAACAAAAATTGGCCTTCAAGAGATGTCATGATTCAAGGAATACAAAACGTGATCAACGAACCTTTGGTTTCAAGAGAAAAAATCTTACTTCCGCCCTTGCATATCAAGCTAGGCCTAATGAAGCAATTTGTGAAGGCCTTAAATCGAGATGGAAATTGTTTTGGGTATTTGTCACGTAAATTTCCTGGCATTAGCACGGAAAAACTAAAAGCTGGTATATTTGATGGTCCTCAAATAAGGCAACTTGTTAAAGATCCACAATTCACCACATCAATGAACGAGACTGAATCTAACGCTTGGAGTTCATTTGTTCAAGTAGTACAAAATTTTCTTGGCAATCATAAAGCAGACAATTACGTAGAATTAGTGGAAACTATGCTTTCAAATTTTAATATTCTCGGCTGTAACATGAGTATAAAAGTTCACTACCTCCACAGCCACCTAGATCGTTTTCCAGAAAACTTAGGTGATTGTAGTGAAGAACAGGGGGAAAGATTCCACCAGGATATTAAAACTATGGAAGATCGTTATCAAGGACGATGGGATAGCCACATGATGGCGGACTACTGCTGGAGCCTTCAGCGAGACTGCCCTAGTAAACTCCATTCTAGAAAATCGTATAAAAGAAAATTTTTATGTGATTAGTGACTAATGTAATTATGTAAATTAAGTTTTTGCAATAAATACTTAAATCCATGTGTCTTTGTTTTTTTTAACTGTCAATAGTAATATTATATATTATAACAGTTATAACGTAAATTATATACACAATTTTTTAAAAAATCTCAAAAACTAGATCTGATAGACAAAATCTGAGAACCTTTTTACATTCTGCATCCAAAAATTACTCAGGAACAGTTAAAAAATCGCAGGCACCAAAATGTGTGTTGGCCTGTGTAATCATTGCCAATTTCAAATCACGAAACAGGTTGAAGTTTAATCCAATTCCTGAATTCCGTATGAAATGGATATGGAGATAGAATGGCAATAATTCATTATTGTAACAAAACATGCACGAATAAAAGGTGCATACGAACCGGAGTTGTACATAGTTGTCAGATCACTAACTTATGTGCATTTAGTTAAAGATTCTAGTCATTAGACTCAATAACGTATTAAGGGAGCAATTTGTATAAAGGATTGTAAATATCTCATATTTATCCTGGAATAATCAATTTATGCAGTATCTATTATAAAAAAATGAAGTAGGCTAGATGTTTTTCAGTAACTTCAATTTAATTTTTGTAATAATTCACAATATTGTAAATGCCAATTATTTTCTGATAATATGGATGTTTATGTAGGTAGTTCCAATAGAAAGGATGTAAAGTATTTGTAAAATATGATTTAAAGAAGAAATACAACCTAATGACTGGGGAATTCAAGCCCAGGACCTCCAGCTAAACTCTAAAACCAAACAAGATATCAAATATGTTCTTTAAAAATTTCATCTATTTCACTACGATCAAATATATATTTTTTATACAAGAATGGTCATCAAAAACAAAGAGAAAGATAATATTTTGACATTTTTTCTACAAGTTAGATTTTAATTCGACTTATAATCCAACAAACCTACATCGATACAATGCGTCGTAATGCGGGAATTGACCAAAAAATTAAGGAAAGTAAATCGCTCCTCAATATTTCTAATATGGATTATTTTATTTATACCTAATTAACGTACGTCTTTTCGTTTAAGAAGTATGATTTGTTTAATGTTTCAAACCGAAAAATTGTCTTTGTGTCGGTGGATATTAAAAACATTATGCAACACTCGATCAGTTACCACATAGACCAACCCAACAACACTTAAGAGATGTACCTTGCGTGCAAGAAGTTGATAAAGCTATTCAACAACTTAAAAACAACAACGCAGCTGGCTCTGATGGCATATCTTCTGAGCTTTTTTAAGGAGAAGTACCAGTGATATTGGGACATTCTCATGTTCTAATAACCAAAATGGAACACCGAAACCGTGCCTTTTGAAATACGAGATGCCTCAATTGCCACTATATTTAAAAAAGGGATAGGTCCGTATGTGGAAACTACGTGGTATCCACTTTCGGAAAGGTGCTTGCTGGAAACACAATGTGGTTTTAGACCTAACAGGGGTACAGCCGACATGATATTTAGTGTCAGGCACAATAATATTACATAATATATTAATTAATATCAAAAAAAACTCCTAATTTATACTTATTTTTATTTTAATACTATTCACATAAACGAAATCTGGCAGAATTGTTTTCATATGACACAAGTTGACACATTTGGCATTCGAATTTGTCTTTTTTACCGTTGTCACCGTCTAGGTTCTGGGCATCTGCATTTAATGACAATGACAAAACAGCAGACCTAACGGATACATTTAAATTGACGCGGATGCTCAAAATGCAAACTTTATTTCATTAACAAATGTGGAATAAATGTATCTGTTGGAGCCAGATGGCGAATTCGGCCAGATATAATTGGGAAGATCGCCTTATGTCCATATTAGACAAAAACAGTGATATAATTGGGCACCTGGATAACATGATTTGGACAAATCCCGAAATGCCTATTTACGTCATAAGCTGGTACGGAATGGAACTAATTTACTAACTCTATATTCTTATATAGAGTTAGTAAATTAGTTCCCGTTAGAATAACATTTATTTTTGTATTTATTGCTACAAGAAGTACTTGAATGACATTTACTATTACAATTTATTTTATTTACTACACATTAGCATTTCTTGTCACCACATTGCTTATTACCGACAGTTGCACCGTACAAAACCCTGTGAAGGTGAGGTTGTTTATTTGCTAATCGATTGGCAACGGCGTATTATAATTAGTCATTAATAGAGATTTCAGAAATGTATCGATATTTTCGATGCGATCTCCATTTCTCAGCCTATATTAATAGAAAAAAAATTATACTACAAGCTATGCCACATATTTTTAAGGTTGAACTATTGCCTCGAGGACTGCTACTGAGTCTATTGGCTGCTTGTATGGGTATAATAAATCACTACTACTTATGGCCTGATTCGCACGGTATTATTTGGCAACCCTGAGCGTACATGTGTATCTACGTTTCAGTAGTCCGAAAACAAAACGAAAAATCTGAACGCGTAGATCGGAAAAACACATTACTATAAAGCAGGCTAGTAGCGCTTAGACCAGCTATAATTCAAAAAGTTCGAATTTACCTGTATTACTCCTGTCATTTTTTGTTATAGCAGGAAATATACGAGTCTAGGTACGTACGTCGCACTATAGCTATTGGTATTATGAAATATGTTTTCCTCAATAATTTAATCTCCCATGCCGACCAATAGAGACAGAGTTTTTGGTATACATATTTAATCTTGTCAATTTATTCTTCATTTAGCACCATTTTATAACTTGTATTGAAGGTTTTAGGATTGTAGGAAAATATTTGTTGTATCTATTATCTATTATCTATTTTTGTTTCAGAACTTTTTTGAAAAACTGGGCACCTACGATGATGGTTTTGATATTTGGGGTGGTGAAAATCTCGAGTTGTCATTCAAAACGTGGATGTGTGGTGGTACGTTAGAAATTGTTCCGTGTTCTCATGTCGGTCACATATTTAGAAAACGATCACCATACAAATGGCGGTCAGGAGTTAATGTTCTGAGAAGAAATTCAGTGAGATTAGCTGAAGTATGGTTGGATGATTATGCTAAGTATTATTATCAAAGGATAGGTAAGTTACTTATTATCCATTTTTATCATTATTAACACATAACCGATTATGAAAATGATTGTTTGTTACTTCGGCGGTACAGGATCTTTCCAACAATTCCTTTAGGTCACAAATCGATGAAAACTATGGCAAATTTGAATGAATTGGGCTTCAAATTACTTACTCACCCCACCGTTCTCGCCAGTTTTAGCCCCCAGCGACTTTTTTCTAGTTTCTCAAGAGAATGCTTGCTGGAAATAAATTTAAGTCCAATGATGAAGTAGTAATCGCCAATATTGAGATATCTTCTGATGCAAGGGAAAAAATCGATGTTAACTAAATTTACTTTATTCTCAATTATGCCTAAAAAGATTATTCTAAGTTTTTTTTTCTAATAATATTTTTCGAAAAAAAATTATTATGTTTCAAGTATTTATTTTTATTTATTTATAAAAGAGTTGAGAAAGTAAAAAATAAGTCCCATTTGTGCTGTATGCGAAGTAGACTGTATTTTGTAAAATTTTGAAATGTCTCTAGTAAAATACCGATTTCCATAATATCGTGCGGTGCAGCGTCTAGAAGTGCGATATAATTGTGTGCTATTTTTACTAACGGTTTTCACGACGCGTAGGCAGCGGAATGGTTCCGTGCCAGTCGGTTGCTTCTCAGCGGTCGCCGAAGGCGTCCGGAATTTGCTAACAGATACATTAGAATAAATTTAAAAAAATAACAATACAAAAAATAAATAATTCTTGTCCTAAATAGTAATCCTAAACTAAAACACGTTTTACCACTTCACCAAAACACTTTTAGTTTAATTAAAACAGTTTTAATTCTCTCCTGAGGATGCTAACGTTGTTAGCAAACGCACGTCGAGATGTACTCATCGATTATCTAAATCCAAATAATAAATAAGCAATGATATAAAAAGTAATGAAAAGAAAACTTGTGATTATTGGAACCATACACTCTGGATATAGCTGGTTTCTTTATATGCTCTATTGTCACAAAAGCGATAAGCATCAGATCCATTGCAATTTAATGAGCGACCTCAACAAAAAAGCACAGTTCATTTCTTATCATATGAATAAATTATTCGTATGCCAAAAGAAAGTACGAACGTAATTTGAAAAGCGAAAAGTTAATATTATACTATAACAGCTACAACAACTTTGCTGTTTACGTTAACGCGGTTGTTTGGTTTTGTGTGTTTTTCGTCTTTTGCTTTGAAATTCAGTTTTGCCGGTTTTATTGTGTATAACTAGTATGTTCAACTGTGGCATTAATTAAAAATATACATTTTAAATTATGTAAAACATTGATTAATAGGAACTTATACAGAGAAATTTCGACTTCTTAAACTAGCAGCTCCTGATGAAGCCTAATTTAACTGGTGCTCTACTTATGTAAACAAAATTCTCTATAGAGGTCTTTACCTATTTGTGGATGGGCACGACTATGGTACTCTGATGAGTTCATAATAAGAGCGAAACGAATTCGTCAGTATCTTTCGACCCATGCCTCACTCAGATTGCACTGAATTAGGCTGGAACACTGCTAATTTAAACAAAGTCCCATGTATAGGTAAAGTGAATAATTTTGTCCGCTATGCCACGAACTTATTTCTATTTTATTATATTATATTTACGGACACAAATTCGCTTTGTAATCTAAATTAGATTACCTATTTCCAGTTTTCTAAATCTTACAATATGTGAATTTTCCAGGTAACGACAGAGGTGATTTTGGAAACATAAGTTCAAGGAAAGCTTTGCGCGAAAACTTGGGTTGTAAAAGTTTCAAATGGTTTTTAGATAATATTTATCCGGAATTGTTTATACCTGGTGAAGCAGTTGCAAATGGAGAGGTAGGCTTATCTTATTATTTATAAAACTATCAATAGAGTTGATTCCATCAAATTAAATATTTTTTAGTTCTTGAACAACGTTTTCCTTTTCGATAAGACGTTAATCGCTTTTTTGACCTATTAAAAAAAATGACTATGACAGTGGCCAACTAATTTCTTTTTTAAGTTTTTCAAAGGTATTCTTATAGTTGAAAATTCTGGAATATCAAATTCGACCGGCGTCTAATATCTTATTTTTGATATAACTTAAAACTCCTCTCTTGAAAACTTATTGCAAACGGACTCAAACACAATCTTTAACCTGTTCTCCAAGTAATAGTTTTTTACAAAGAGTATACCGCAGACAAATTTACATTATAATATGTCCTGGACTACTGCAAGAAGTAACCTGTTGTTGATGTGAAGTCATCCTCGGAGTTCAAATTGTTCTTCCAAAAATAAAACAAAAATATTAACGAAAACGAACTCTTCTACATCCTAGAAATGATTGATTTATTTGAAGGTAATTATTTAATAGAGCAAACACCCGCCGCGGACGAGTGTGGGAATGAATTTAAGCAAGATAGCCCAATTAATGCCCAGTGTGAAATCAACTATACATTTTCAGATACTTGAACAGAATACATGAATTATTCCTCTCGTTTCAAATGCAAAAAGAGTCTAAAAACTGATCTCGTCAGCATGATATGCGACTGAATCTTCTAGCTTGTTCTGCTGCATCGTAATCCATGTCTCAGAGAACGCGATTACATGAATTGCTGCCTTTTCCAAAACTAAACAATCCCTTTTCATTCAGATCCACCCGGATGCGGTAGTTCCTAACTTACCATGGAGCGTCACCTATCTGTTTTCCTTGCCACTTTGATCAGTATGAGTTTGCTTAACAGCGGTACCTCGCTCTTCCTGGTGCTCTGTGGTAGTAGGGCTTTGGCTGCCTGACCTTTGCCTGCGTATCTTTGATTCTCACTTTCCATTTCCGTGGTTAATATCCCGGCTGAGTGCTCTTGTCATGTGCATATTGGACCATAATTCAATATCTTTAGTATTCCTTTGACCCATATTCTCCCTTACAGTTGTTCATCTGACATCTCTGACATACACGATTGCCCTTTAACGTGATAATCCTAGCTCCAGTCTATGCCTTCTGGCAATACTTATCAGAAACGATAAACTCCACATATTTCGCAATGGTGAACGAACAGGATTTTTCCATATATCGTACAGCGACCTAAAGTTCAGAAAAAATTTGAACAACCACCTGGCCGTAACACATTTAGTAGTTTCTTAGCCTTCAACTGTTCACGTCGCCTTCTTCAGCTGTGATACAGCTATGTTTTCGGTAGTACATAAATAAATTTCAATAGGGCTCTATTATTTAAAAAAAAAAAGATCTTGTAGATATCGGAAAGTTTAAATGACAATGAAATTATTGCAAATATAAAAGATAAATTGCATGTTCATTTTAAAAACTACAGGTATTTTTAAGCATGTTTAGTTAATTAATTTTGTTCATTTTCAAATTAATTAGGTACGTAATTTGGGTTATGGAGGCAAAACTTGTCTCGATTCCCCAGCTAGAAGAAGCGACATGCATAAGCCTGTGAGCCTGTATCCATGCCATCGCCAAGGCGGCAACCAGGTAAATGTTTATATACTTTAATTCACAATTTCTATCATAATTTTCAGGTGGCCAATGCACAAAACATTTGTCTCGATTCCGCCGCTCGCCTGGAAGACTTACACAAGCCTGCTGGGCTGTGGCCGTGTCACGGTCAGGGTGGTAATCAGGTAACAACAAAATGGGGCCCGGTGTTAATTTTTTATGTTTTTGTAATTATTTTTTGGGGTGGTGATTGTCTTTAGAATAAAATGGAGGGATATTTATAATAATTTCTATAAGGATGTATGGTCTTCTGGCATGCGGTGGCTTTCAGTTATATTTTTAACTACAAACTTGGTTTTTGTCGTAATTTTATTTTATATGTTGTGTTTGTTACATAATATATAATATGTAAGTATTGTCGGTTTTTTGGACACCAAATAAGTATTAGTATGAGAAAATGGAATACTATGGTCGTCTGGTGTATGGCTACATTTAGTCAGACTTTGACGAAACTAATAAATAACTTTTCATATGTATTATAATTATTCTATTTGTTGTAAGGAATGTATTATTTATTTTATTTAAGCTCCTATTTTTTGATTAATAATATTAATATTTTATCTTCCGGGATTTGGTGTATTTAAATATTTTGTAAATAGTTTTGGAACTTCTATATTATATTTAACACTAATATTAATTACATAACCCAAATCAGATAATATTTGACTTCTATTTGACGCTAAACTTCAATTAATAATGAAAATTATTCAGTATCACACACATTGACCAATAATAATTTTTCATTGTGAAAAATATATATTTTTGCTACTTGCGACTGGAACTACCATGTACATAATTTCAGTCAATAAACCAAATTATTTCCGAACGGGTGTAATTTATTAAGTTTGATTTTAAAATTGGGAGCCGGTCCAAAACGCATTGGTGTTATTATTCGTACAGAACTGAACTTCATTACGTTAATATTAGTTCACAGTGGCTTGCCAACTCTGTATGAGAATTCATGTTTAATTTAAAAAACAAAAGGAACAATATTTACAAAAATCTACTAGATGAGGTACACTCACATAGTTCTAAAATATTACACATAGCTGTATGTTGGTTTCTTCAATCCATCCATCCAGTACATTGGATTTTACCAATCCACCTCCACGAGGGTATTAGTGACTATGTTCTCTAGTTCTAACGTTGCATGGACTTGTACGCCATTCGTTCGTCCTTTTTTAGGCTCACTGGCATAGTTACACAGGCGAGATATATTATCATACATGCAGGACATCCTTTATACTATGCTAGTTATTTAATAATACACGTCAGTTTGTCATATTAAATATTAATTTGCAGTTTTAATTTAATAGCATTGATAAATGCTACTTAGATTAATTTTAATCAATGATGTATAGGAAATATATTTTGTCATCAAAATATGATACTGATGATCATGTCCATTTGACGGTGTGTTTAATAATTGAATTTTTAATTTTGCTAGTTTGTGTACAGAGTATTTAAATTTTACTATATTACATCTACTATAGATTCATTATGATCATTTACGAACAGGATTATTTTGTTAAATGTACATTTTACTGGCAAATTTAATTAATTTCGTAGATTGATAAGCGATTTATAATGTATAACCATCGAGCTAAATGATGATATTAATTAAAAATCAATTCTATGTTATATATATATATTTAATAATAATAATAATATATTTTCTGTCTCAATGATACATTATATATACATAGGGACGTCAACAAAACAATAGTAATAGTAGTACATCTAGTAGAAAGTAGGTACTATAACAATAAACAAATAGACAACAAATGACTAAATCTAAAATGTAATTACATACACGTCATTAAAATTAAAATATGATACAATTGGACCTAATACAAACACACTACACAAATAACAATAATAATACACAACACAAACAACAATAATAAACACAGATAAATCATCCTTAAAAGTACCATATCGTACAGGAACCATATATTCCTGCAGGCTGCAGAATGTGTTATCAATTAAAAAGTTTTTCAGTTTGATCTTGAGTTCTTTGTGACTCTGGCAGATCCTGATGTCATCAGCCGCAGATTATAAAAATAATAACCTGAATATATCGGTGAACTTCTGAAAAATTCATACTTTACTATTTCTCATTGCCAACAGCACTACTTTGCCGACGATGCTCAACTCTAGAGAGCCATTATTGTCTGAGACTGAATGTGGAGAAAAATGTGGCAATTGTCTTCGGTCGCGGAAAGACAGATATATTTTTAAATACGTTTCGCAATACGCTTAAAATATCTGATACTGTTGTAGAATTCGACAAAAAAGTTAAAAATCTTGGGCTTGTGGCTGACGAGGAATTACGATTTTCGGAACACATTGCAAAGCCTCTACAAAAAGCCCATCTAAACCTTAAAATAATATTTCATAATTCACACAATTGCACTATGCTATAATTGTAATTGTTTATTACTGATGTAATAAAAGAACTTTATTATTATTATTATTAGGTATTATATTGAGGGTACGGTAAGTACAGTCTGTCTCCCCCTCGAATCTGATGATCATGACCGCTGCCACAGGTACGAGCGAGAGCCTTGACGTTGAAAGTGTGACAGAGCAATTTATATAAGTAAATTGATGGAACGGTGAGCAGTCTGTTATTTTTAAAGACCTCAGAACATGTGCCTCTAAAGGGTACTTTAAAGACACACATAATTGCTTGTTTTTGTAAAATATAAAAACTCTGTCAATACTGTTGCTAAAAGTACTATGATTTTCATCTTATAAACCTTGATTTTATACTCGCATGTATTCAACACATATACAATCTATAATATTAAACCCTGATAACTTGTAAAGTACATCAAGGAATCACTGAGAACTGTACAAGTACTCAACGTCTTAACCCATATACTTCTCCAAAAGTTTTTAATTTGTTTAAAAGTGTCTTTTCCATTTTCTCAACCAAAAAAAAAATAAAAATAATTTGTGAGTAGTAGTAGCGAAGTAGAGTAACATAAAAATCACTTTTATTTTAGATTTTATTCTTGCAGAAAAGAAAGTTTACAGAATATTAAAATGAACAAAAATAATTATTTTTATATTTTTCATTTTAATATTCTGTAAACTTCGATTCTTTTCTGCAAGTATAGAATCTAAAATAAAAGAGGTTTTTATGTTACTTTCAACTACACAAAGACAACAAAAAAAAGATAGGATCGTTTTGCGTGTATTCCCACAGGCTACAGAGCGACAATTCCATGTTTTTGAAACAGGAAAAGCAATATAAAAAACTGTAGTCGAAACTTATCTCCCAGCTAGGCTAAGAGAGCGCTCCAAAAGAATTGAAAAGCGATTTGCATTTGTGAAAAATTGTGTTCTACCTACTATGTAAATGTAAGCATACAACACAATCCTATTGTAAGAGGTTTATTTGAGTGGAATGGTTTAATGCTACTATAAAATGTATCTCTGGTGTAGTAACACGTATGTATCTGATATACAACATATTGAATTTGCATTAAAATGTAACATATTCAACAGAGTACATGTTGTGGTTTTACCAGAGTTTTATTTTAGAAGTGCCAACAACACCGTAAAAAGGTGTGTACAATTAGAGGGTTTCAAACCTATTTTGGTTTTATGAAACAGTTTTTTTTCTACGACTGTCTTTAAATGCCTTTATTATATGTTCAATCATGATTTGACAATGTAGTACATTGTAATGCTGTTTATTATTTACCCGTGCGTAGTAATACATAATATTATTACGCACGGATAAAATTTCCTGGTAATGACAAAAGTACCGGCGGGGATGAAAAATCACCATAGCAACGCCGAAAATACAAACACCACAGTTTTGGTATTTATAATTAATAATATTTTGTAATTAGAGAAAATAATAGTATGCACCACATATCGACCGACACATATGTATAATTTTACTTAAAACAAATTAATGTTATTATCACACTATTAAAAGAATTTCAACGGTTATTATGGTTTACTTCCTATTGCTCTTGTATCCACTTCATCAAAAATTCTTGAAAAAAAAATAATTAAATGAAAAGTTATATGTCTAAATTACAGGGTGCCAATATTTTTAAATAGAAACTCCAATATTTTATAGTTTTATCTTAGAAAGCAATAAAAATAAGGGTAAATTGGTATAAGGTTCTATATTTCTAAATTGTTTAGGTTTTGAAATATTGTCAAGTGAGTAAATTGCATACGGTAATTTTATTACAGGTTTTATGTTTAAATACATCTAGATAGCTTTGACGACAATGAAAATCTAAACTGTCATTATAACCTGTCACTTACCAGTTTCAAATTATTAATAACAATGCCGGGGCGTTTAAATTATTCTACACGTGAAGATTATTTAAATTTAGGTATTTCTTATTTATGGACAATGTGTAATATTAAGAACATGTGACACATTTGCCAATCGATTTCCTTAGAAACGGAAAACCTCACAATATGGTGTTAAACAAATTATTGAAAAATGACAGCAAGCAAAACTTTATTAAAGCATGTCGACACAGTTAATACTTAAGCATTACGAATTGCACTAGGAGCGTACTGTACCAGCCCTGTTGAAAGCATTTACTGTGAAGCCGGCGAACTACCGTTAACATTGAGAAGAAAACAACAACATCATACGCAACTCAACTAGCTGCAAATCCAGCTCACCCACTAACAAAAACGGCTTTTACAAACAGATTTTTAAATGTATTTAATTCAAAACCTAAATCAAAACGTCCTTATCATGTCAGAATTAAAGAGAGTCTTGATGATTTACAAATATCGATCCCAAAATCTTTCTTCACCACTAACCGAAATATTCCGCCATGGACAATTCCCACAGTAGTCTGCAACACATCGCTATTAGAATTTAAGAAATCAGATACGAATCCAACAATAATAAAATCCCAATTAAGCAACATTCTGAACAATTGCCGAGAATATGACAAATTATATACCGATGCTTCAAAAAGCGAACATGGGGTAGGAGCCGCAATTATATACCCAGACAACACAATAGGAACATATAAACTGCACCCAAACTCAAGTAATTTCACTGCAGAACTCTTCGCAATTTTACGAGCCGTTCGATACATCATACACTCTAACTCCTCAAATTTCCTTATTCTTACCTACTCACTAAGTTCCATAGATAACCTACAACAATTATATCCTAAAAACCCAATTGCAATCCAAATCAGAGAAACGCTTCAAGATTGTGACCGTATAGGAAAAAACGTCAAATTTGTTTGGATACCTTCTCATATTGGCATACCAGGCAATGAACAAGCAGACCTTGCTGCAAAGGATGCTATAACAAATGAACAGGCAATTACAATCCGGGAGGCCATGTCTACAGATGTAAAATCCTTCATGAAAATAAAAGCATATGAGAAATGGCAGATTCAATGGAACCAATCACAATCTAAATTATCAAAAATTAAAAAATCTACAAAACCATGGAATTTTACACTCGAAAATAGAAAACAGCAAGTAACCTTAACAAGGTTAAGAATAGGTCACACAAAACTAACCCACGAATTCTTAATTACCAAAGACGATAAACCAAAATGTGGCCCCTGTGACTCAGAATTAACCATCCAACATATACTCACCGAATGTCAAGAAACCAAGCAACATAGAATCATATTAGACCTTCCAGAAAATATAGAAGAACTACTTAGTAAAGAAAAATATCTCTCTAAAATATGTAAATTCTTATCTGTGCTTAATCTAAACCATAAATTGTAAATTTTTATATGTTACCAATATTATTTACGTATATGTTGTATGCGTGTATATATAATGTAAATTGTGCCGTCGCTAATAACCTATAGGGTTGATGCGACATTAAACAAATAAAAAAAAAATATTGAAAATTTTAAGACATCTCAAGATACCAATGTAATATTCAATTTAAATAAGCAATAAAACACTAAATGTAGAACAATTCAAAGAAACAATATTTTTTATAGTAAAAGTTCGACTTGACGACCTTGGACTTCGAGACATTCTACGCATCTGAACCATTTTTCATAAGTCGCTCTTCTTATTGACTCACGTCTTAAATTTACAAATTCATTTCGCGCTTGTAATAAAATTACCGTGTGCAATTTACTAATTTGGCCATATTTCAAAAACTAAACTTTCTAGAGATATACAACCTTATACAAATTTATAACCGGAAGTGTCAATATAATAAATTAACGACATTGACACTATTTTACTATTTCAAGGCATTAGTCATAAAATCCTTTTAGCGATTTAAATTATTCAGGTTTCTCATCAACACTTTTGGCGTTTTAAATCGGTATTTATTATATAAGACGGTAAAATAATGCTTTAATTCCTGGAACAGGAAAATATTTTTACCGTCGTGTGTAATATTCTATTTTATTCTTGAGCGGAAATTTCTAAACATTAATAAAATTGGAGCAGTTTAAATTATTACTTAGAATGCAAATTGACCGGTTTTCACCCTGTCTTTTTTACTCGATTTACGGTTCTTTGTTGCCAGTGTTGTAATATTGACATTTCAGTAGATAAAATTGACTTTTCAGTGGATAAAAATTCTTCGATTTTACTAGTTTAAATAAAACGTCATTTCAACAGCGAGTTTTAAGTCCAACATATGAGATGAGTTTACCATCAACGATGTAATAAAAGTTATTTAGTGGATTGTTTACAGTACGTGGAAACTGATGTAGATGGTTCCTCAAGGATCCATACGTGGGCCTCTTCTTTTTTTCTTTAATACTTCTACTACAGATTCTTGTTTACGTTACTGTTCTCCTTATATGTATGCTGGCGACAAGAACGTGAGATATGCTTTTAAATAAGGATATGCCCTTCTGAAAGAAACATATTCATTCTGGGTAGAAATAGTAAAACTGTCAGGGAACGTATTAACTAACATCAAATATGAATATTGATATTTTGTTTACTGATCATGTTATGAAG
Source organism: Apoderus coryli (assembly GCA_911728435.2). Classification (NCBI taxonomy): domain Eukaryota; kingdom Metazoa; phylum Arthropoda; class Insecta; order Coleoptera; family Attelabidae; genus Apoderus; species Apoderus coryli. The sequence continues at coordinate 12,290,139 of OU452202.1, read as the reverse complement.
TAGTGGGAATGCTATTCTATACATTGAACTGTATCCAACATATTCTTCCAGTATTGTGATGTGGTGATGTGGTTTATGGCCCATGTTTATTTAAGGTTCACATAGAACGTACCCTACAGGTTAAGAAATTTAGAAATAGTTTTTAAGGTAGGTCTATATTATTAGGAAGTATGACCCTACTAGTCCTAATTATCGGATGCTGCTTAGTTGGTAATGGGAAATTGAAGAGGTTTACACGCTATATATCATTCCCAGTATCCCGTATGTATAAATATCATATAAATCTGACTTATATAATTTGAACCTTAGATTTTGTGAGCTTTGTCGTCTATCTGCCATTGAACAGTGTAATTCAAGCGATCGTTTTCATATAAGTAATACATTTAAAATTTATAATAATATTCCGTCGACATTTAAGCGTAATTGGAATTGCATTCATTTAAACGAACATTCAGACAGCATTTGTTCTCAGTGAGTATGTTCTAAAGAATTTTCTCCTTTTGCTTTACGTGTATGGATGTTGGTATTGCCTTTTAGTAGATTTTTAAAAAAAATCTAACTATTCAGGAGATCGACACAACGGAAATTTTGAAAATTTTTTATGCAGTACTTCATTTTATGACCCCTGGATCCTAAAAATGACCTCAGTTCAAAAGTTTATATATCTATATATATATATATATATATGGGATATAGAAACTTTGCGTCACGTTCTAGGCCGCATTTTTTGACCAATCAAAACAAAATTTGGTTAAAAAATCGGCTAGGTCATGGAATCGCGTGAGTTCGTTGGCGATTGAAATCGGAGAGCTAATTTCAGAATGGCGGCCTGTCAAAGTTTTAAAAAAATCATATTTTTTTCGTTGTTAATAGAAAATACCGATGTTACATATCAAATGATAGAGCACTTAAATCTCTACAATATTTATTTGGATAGTTTTTTCATCGCTGGCATATTTAAGTAAATGTAAGTCAATATAAAGTAACAAAAAATAAAAAAAATATCATCACCCGCTATACCTGTAATTATTTTGACAAATAAACACCTGTGAAATAACAATAAGACTGTACTTACGTATGTATTATAGTATAATGGGTATTTCAGTTAAAATAACTGTCAATATGACACTTTGGTTATATTTGGCGAATGTCAGAATATTCCATTATTTGTTTATTAATAGTGGGTGTCAGTGGTAGACTAAGTATAAATAAAAAATACATAAATCAAAAATCTACTTTTCCGACTGGCTGCCATCGGGATTTTTTTTTTTTCTTGTCTCTATTTTTATGGGGTCTTATTGTATAATATAACTGAGTTTAGTAAGGGGTTATTAAATATTCGTTTTGTGCTGTTAATTCGTAAATATCACGAAAAATTTTGTATTTAGGTGTATTTTATAACATATCGAATACTGTTAGAATCTCACGGAGATTCATAAAAAATAAATATTATACAGGGTGTTCCATAAGAAAAATATAATATCATCGACCATGTTTACCTTTCTGTACGCCGAAAAACAAGCACCTTAAAATTAAAAGTGACATATTATGCTCTTCCAAAAAAATTTCCTTCAAATTTTATCGAATTATTTAGTCCTCACTGTATATAAGAAATAAGTACTATTTGTTTCTTTAATTTTGTTAATTTAAAATAATTATAGGATGTATATATTTTTTCTGTTTATAAATTACGAACTACAAATAAACTGTCAGGTAAGGAATAAATGACAAAATAATTTAAAATATGCCAATAAGCTCACAACCTAGGGTAAAATTTTACACAAACAAATTAAATTTGAACTACGTACGTTCAAATCAACCAAATACAGCAGTACGTCCGTAGGAAAACTAAGAAATAAACAAAAATTTTGACAAAACTCGATTTTATTATTCAACATAGTTGTCTTCGAGGGCAATACAACGAGTATAGCGATTTTCCAACTTTACGATACCAATTTTATAGTACGATTTCTCTTTCTCGTCAAAAGGGCCCTCAGTTTCAGGGATTACTTCATCATTGGACTTAAATTTCTTTCCAGCAAGCATTCTCTTGAGATCTGAAATCAGGAAAAAGTCGCTGGGGGCTAAATCTGGAGAATACGGTGGGTGGATAAGCAATTCGAAGCCCAATTCATTCAATTTTGCCATAGTTTTCATAGAGTGGTGAAATAACACTTTGTTCTTTTGCTAATGTGACCGTTTCTTTGCGATTTTAGCCTTTAATCGATCCAAAAGTGCATAGTAATAGTCGCTGTTGATGGTGGGTCCTTCTGGGAGGTAGTCGAGGAATATTATTCCGTTCGCATTCCAAGATAACGGTTCGTCGATTGCTGTCTACTCAGCTGACTGTCTTTTGGATTCTGGTGCGTAATAGTGAAGCCATGTTTCATCCATTGTCACATATCGACAATAGAATTCCATTTTATTGCGATTTAACAGCGCCAAATACTCCTCTGAAGCATCAATTCGTTGTTGTTTTTGGTCGACTGTGAGCTCACGCGGCACCCACTTTGCGCAGAGCTTTCGCATATCCAAATGTTCGTGTAAAATGGTAAAAACACTTCCATCTGATATCTTTACAATGTCAGCTAGCTCGTGCACCTTCAATTTGCGATCGTTCATAACCAATTTGTGAATTTTTTTGACGTTTTCTGGAATAACCTCGAATAGCCTTATTTGAGCGTCCACTGCGCTCTGCATCATTTGTGATGGGATGACCACGTTTAAATTCAGCAATCCACTTCCCTACTCTCTCTTTGTCTCGATGGAGCAGAGTTCGGATAATATTTATCAAGCCATTGTATTTGGTTTCAACTGTATTTCTTTTTCATCAAAAAGCAATGCTTTATCAAAACTCGAACTTCACTTTTTTACATTTTGTACTAAATAAAAATCATATGGAAAAAATTCTAGTAACGCCATCTATGTGTCATTCTACGGACTCATTCAATGACCTAATATATGTTATTGGTTGTTATATAAAAACATTTTAAAAAAATTAAAATTACTAAAGGAATCAAAATTAATCTGATCGTTGAAGGAAACAAATTCTCTGCTTTTTAAGCCTTTATAAGTATTTAATATTTCTGGGATATTTAGAGTAATTCGACGAGGCGTAGGTATTATGTTTCTACCTATAAATTTAACATGTTTGTTAACTCTAGTGGATACTTTACGTCCACTGGTTATGAGAGTAGAGTAGTCTCGAAAAATGTCTGATAAATACAATTGTATAGTGAAGTGACGCTTATTCCTTGCTTTGTTAAAAATGTTTTCTGTTATCCAAAACCGTCATAAAGGCGCTAAGGTGATCATGTAGACATAAGGGCAGTATAGAACTATCAAAATAGATGATTAATTAATAATATACAAACCCTGGTCTGGAGTCCTGAACTCTCTGATTTATAAAGAAAGTAAACGACCGACTATCAGGCTAGCGCGGAGATGAAAGAGAATACAGAACCTTTAAGTCACATAGCAGTCAGCACCGCTAAATACAAAGTCAATACTAGATGTTAGATCTATTCCATTAGATGAACCGAAATAGAATGTGATAAATTCCTCAGTTTTGCTCATTCAACTAATATAAGAGCAATAATAGATCAATTTCGTGTTAGTTTCAAAAAATCACAAAGTGCACGCATCTACTTATCATAATAAACCTTAGACAGAGGATTTCAAAAGCTAACCACTCACCTACCTACCAATATGCTCATACACCAATGCATATGTACTTCTTATAGAAATGGCTGAATAGAGAGCTTTGAGCTTTAGAGAACAAAATTTATAATAAAGTGTAGGTAGTGAAGATTTTAGATAAACATGTAGTGTAAATTTAGAGTCAAAACAACGCCCGTGTTTTGTGCTGTCTGGAAAATACAGAAGTACCTACTTCTTTATTATTAGTCTTAATTCTACTTAACATAAATTTAGCGTAAAACGTGTTTTGTGTATGTAGATTTTATTATGCTTCTCTTAATTAAAGTTAATAAAGAGTAATTGCTTATACCTAACAGTAGCGCCGCACAGAAGTCATGTAGATATTTTGCATGAAATGCTTCTTCAGCAATCTCATCTATTGACCAGATCTGCTTGAAAGGTTAAATTTTATGATGCCAAGAGCCAATAGTAATATTTTGTTGAAATCTCCCATTCATACTATGTGTTTAACTTTTAACTAAATTGACCAACACTGTGATCTTTGTAATGATTCGTTAAGCCATGTGTTGACTTGCCTCTAAGAATTGTGGGGAAGTATAATGTGTGAGTGTACTTTGATTGTTTTTTGGATAGTTTATATTAAATAGTAGTTTATGGGGGCACAAAAAACGTAGCTGAACATTTCAAAGATATCCATGATTTTTTGAAACTAAGATTACGTCGCAACTTACTTAAATTTCAACTCGAAGATATTTTGTCATTTACATGAGTCGACCAAATAATCCAGGGACACACTGTAGATACATATAATAAAATATATGTTATTCAGTAAAATATTAGCTATTTACTTAACTCCCCCATTGATACTGAGAAAAACAGTCTATTTACACTGAACATACAAAAAATAGAAAGTTATGGTTTATACAAGAAATACACTAATCCGCTTCCTTCAAAATTCAATATTCTAAGATTTTTCGATGATTATAAAAATTACAAATGTCAGGCAAGTCGTCGATATAAATATCACCGGAAGACTTCCAACGAAAATTGCATCATTTTTAGATCTACAAAATCCCCTATATGACATTTACTACGTAGGACATCAGGTTGCACAGTGCTTGTATTGCGCTAAAAGAGCAAAGGGAGGGGAATTTTCAATGCTGCCGATGGCAGCAACGCAACAGAGAAGTCGGTTTCTAAAATAACAAATCAGCTTTTTCACAATGATTAGGAAAATATTGCAGTGCTACAACAAATATTTATTCTTTGGTATCATCTCCCTATGTAAAACATAAATAACCCTGGGGGTATACTCCTTACATATCTTAGATTTATAGGTTTGCTATACATTTCAGAAACGTCTACTCATATTGCAGCTATTTAGCTATTTATACAAATTATCTTAACAAATTACAAAGCAAAGCAAGCAAATGACTAAAGGACATAATATTCAACAGCCATCACCATGAGTTGAAGATGAAATGCACAAAATTTATTTATTTTACTTAGAGAAATAAATTCACTATACACTGTGTGATTACACTTGATAATCACAAATGTGCGAATCCTATTAGTATTTAGCTTTAAGTATTCGAATTTGGGTTAGGCTTTTGAGTTATTGATGCTGTAACTAGTTTTAAACAAAACTTTGGGAGAAATAATACAACAAGTGTACTAAAGATTTAAAAACATTATTATATAAATTATAAATTGTCCTATAAAATAACATTTAAAACTTATCATCATCAAATTCATATCATAAGATGTTTATTTGAGAATATCGAAATCATTCATGATAAAGACTCTAATTGTTTGCCTTTTTTCAGTACTGGCTGTTTAGCAAAACTGGAGAGATTCGTCGAGACGAGGCTTGTCTGGATTATAGTGGACAGGAAGTGATCCTTTACCCATGTCATGGCAGCAAAGGCAATCAGTTCTGGGATTACGAACCCGACACTAAAGTCTTAAGACACGGCAGCAGCGATAAGTGCTTAGCGATCAATGAACTAAAAAACAAATTGATAATGGAACATTGTGACAGTTCTAAAAAGAGTCAGCAATGGACTATGGAGAATTTTGATGCTTCAAAAGTATAGACAATAATTTTTTTGTTTTAAATTATACGATTTGTTTAGGCGGTAACTCACTAGTGACTAAATGTCGTAATGTAATATTATATCCTTACTAGAAACTCATCAAGATCAAAAAAACATCGTAAGGTAAAAAGTAAGATAATATCCTTCATACAATTACAAATAAATAAAATATTTTTCTCTTAATTGAAAAAGAAACATAAGTTTAGCTGAATTTCTTTTATGCCAATTATCCACCTTATATGTGTCAAAAATGGCTAAACTATGGCATATGACATTTTCAGCTCCACAAAATTTAAATTCATTATTATATTTTATTGTAAAAAAATAACGATATCTATTTGTTAGTCAGTTACTGTAATAATTTTTCTTTGTTTTATTGGCTGAGATTTTTTTAGTTAAGTTAAAGTTGATAATAATAGTTTTACATTATACAAAAAAATTGTGTGATATGTATTTTGTCTGTATAAATCGAGAAATAATCTAAAGATATAAATCATTGATTCATTTTGTTGGTTATTTAAATGCAAATCGTGATATAATTCAAAACTTCTGCCGGAAAAAAGAATTGTGTGTTGTTGATGTGAACTTTTTTAATATCTCTGTATATAGATAATGATGTTTTTGACTAATATTAGTACGTAACGTTATATGTTAAGTATTCATGTGAACTAAAATGATCTCTTTTATACTAGTTTAGACAGAAAACTTCCACAGGACAAGATAATTTCTAAAAATAAAAACAATCAACAAAGTATTAATTAAATTACTTAATTATAATAAACAGATAACGGTGGCAGTAAACTTTATTCATTCCAACTTCTCGCTGCACATATTAACAACCCCATTGATATTAGAGTTCAGTTAAATATATGCAAATAAAGCTTTTTTTCGATACTGGCAAATATACTTTATTATGGGAAATTTAAATCTAAGCAGTGGTGTAAAAAACTATAGGATTATATATCTGCTATAATTATAAAGAAATATATTTTAATTATTAAACAGAGATAGATAACTTAGATACAAGAACATAGTCAATATTGAAATGAAGGAATTTGTAGTACTTACTGAAGATTATAGATATTCGTGGATGTACATGGTGAGCAAAACTCGATGCCCCAGCTCTGTTAATCAATCAAGTGAGAAGATACCTTATCCATGCATTTTAGTCTCACTAATAATTAAACAATAATAATTATTTATTAATAAACAATAAAAAAGAGATGATCCTATTTATAACAATTACCACCGCAGAATTAAATAAAGTAGGTATGCTATAGGTTACAACTAATTAATTATAGGCAATCAATCACTACAACAAATTTTCAATGTGACCACCTCCTTTTCTTTACAAAAGTTGCTTAGAAAAATTAGCTCCTTTGAACTGTGCAAAAATATAGGTATGTTTCTGGAAAAAAAGTTGATGGCGTAATTTACTTCAGTTTCCAAATTTGGAACAAAATTCAAATGTGGGTCAAAATGGAGCTTACCGAATCCAATTTAAGAACTTTTTTTCAGAATTTTTCTAGCGTTTTAAATTTTCTCCTGACAGAGCTCGAGTTTTGCTCACCCTGTAGAATTGTTCATTTGAATATTATGATTAAAACGGTATTATTACATAGCTTCCTGAACAAGTCATGAAACTGCTCCATATAATACCTAGTTATCATATAATGGGATAACTAGGTATTATATATATCCCATTATATTGTTGGAGGTACTTAATTGTCAAGTTAGATTATCTGTTTTTTTTTATAGGTTATGTAAGAACACCTCGAAATATTTAGCTTTAAATAACAGCATTTTAAATGTCTGTGAAGTAAAATTTCCAATACCATATAAAGCCAAGTTTCTTGTATGTGATAATACCTAACATTTTGTTGCTTATGAACATGATTTTATTTTACATGAATACCAACCAGGCTAAGGTGTAGGTTAGAATAATGTATTTTCTCCTATTTGAATGTAAATTATCATATCAAATTTAATAAACTACCTAACTAGTCTCTAAATTATTGTATTAACAAGAAAATGTTATTATGATAACTCACATATTTTGTTTAAGTTTTCTTTAGTTTATTTTTGTTTTATGATAAAATCATTGTTGTAAGTATTGTATATTTGTGTTAGATTTATGTTTTTTTTGTGATTTTTTGGATGTAGATTATATTAAAAACACATTCTGTCAGAAATAATACAACTGTTTATTAAGATTATTATTAAAATTTAAAACAACATCTTTCTAAATTAAGATTTTAGTAATTGTTGAAATTCTGTATCTGAGTATTTATATTTTTCCCACCGAAGATTCGGCATTTAGGAGCCCCCGTTGCCCTAAATATCAGAGTTGAATTTTTGAGCATCTTTTAAAATAATAGTTCTACTCATGAATGTTATGTTTTTAATTAGGTATTGTTCGTTTTTACAATAATTCTGTAAATTATTATTCTTAATTTCTAACAATTTGTCCAATATACATTCTTTCGCACAGTTGCCACACAGAATTTCATTCAATGAGATGACATCGCATGAGTCTTTTTAGAATGATGGGTGTTTATATTTTCAAATTGCTGAAAATGGTAGATTTAATAGATTTGTGTTTCTGTGGCAAGTTAGTCGGTTGCAATTTAACAACAGGTGTAGTAGATATTCTTTGCAAATTGGTACAAAAATATATTATTTTCATAAATAACTCTTAAACCAGATACGCAATAATTGTTTGTTGTCGACATTGTAGTCAGTCGAACAACTGGTTTCATTATCTTCTTCTTCTTCTTAACTTTCATACTAATAGTAAAAGCAATGTCAAATATCCTTATGTCGATATTTGATATGGAAATCAGTGGGCTATAAAATTGTTATATAAAACGGCTTATTTAATGAATATTTGTCGAGTATATCTCAAGATGCGTTTCCAAGAATAATAATAAAAATACTAAACTAAGGTATATTTTCCTGATTTTTTTATGCTGTTGGTGCTCGTGGAAATGAACCACTGAATGTCAAAACAGCGTATACATATTATATTGTGATATAATCAACAAATACTAAAATATATAATTTCCAATCCACGTTGTATTACCTAAAAATAAATATGATTGTTAATAATATTAGTTATATTATATATATTATACGATAAATAATAATTATGTGCGATTATATTTTAAATATCTACTTAAAAATCTTTTAAAATTAACATTAAAAATCCCAATTCCATATCGTAAAAATGTCATATCAAATGGAATATGTGATTATACCTATACTATTAATTTTTACTTTTCTCAAACATATCCTAATTGTTTTATATTTGCTCAAGCAAAATAAATACGACTAAAAGCATTCCATTTAATATTTAATAACTTTTATAAATAATACATTGCATTGTAGGTACTTAATATCATATTCTACTATAAGTAAATATATGTCTTTGTTCGTTTTTATTCTTATTTTAAAATAATTTTATATGAATTTATGGTGATATTAATTGGTTGTTAAAAACGAACATTAATATTTGGTATAATGTGGAGATTTTTTTTGTTTTGTGCCGCTAAAGATTGGCATGAATATTTTAGCTCTACAATCACGTAACTTTCAGTAATTGATATCAGCTTATACACAATTATATCGCTAGTTATGATTTTTTTTTATAAATGCCTGTATTAATTGTTTTGTTTTGTTCCTTTTTATATATAAGTTGAGGTGCAAGTAAAATTACCGTGTAATTAAGAATTTAACATTTCTTATAGTCACACAATTCATACATTTTGAATTGTGACTTTTCCAGTTGTAATTGCTGACTTAAAAGAAATTACTCGCACTTTTTACCGAATAGGATAGGGTAGAGCAAAATTTATTTTACTATTTCGGTTGCCATTGGAATTAATACTTTAAGAAACATTTGTTTCCTTACTGTAAGCATTTCATTTTTACTATGACATTTTGAGATGTTACAATTAGATGACATTTACTCGACCAGAGTTTTTTCTTTACAATAATTCCCAGGTGTATATGTTTGATCTAATTGTGAGAAAGAAAGATTACCTGAATATTCAAAATTTCTAAAAATTCTGTTTAATCCTAAGTTATTTACAAACATTATTTATTTTCTTAAAAAAACAGAAATACAATTTTCTGTGATAGATAGGTACACATTTGAATTGGAATATTTCTATTAAAAATAAATCAATTTAGAATATCTTAATTGCATTACATAGCTACTAAATCCATTTCTATTAATACGTAAATCTCCACAATTTCCATAAATATTTAATATACAAGTGAAAAAATATATAAAAAAGATAAGACTAATTTGTAATTGTTATAGGAATTTTGTAGGCCAGTGTATTATTGTATTTTTGTAACGTGCCTTAATTTTTTGTGTATATATTGATATAATGTTAATAATAAATTACTCTTATTAAGAAGTATTAGATATGATTTTATTTATGGTATATTTCAAATAGTTGATGGACAATAATAGAAGCTGTGAGCACTATTTAGTTGAATCCTCAGCATTACGTACTTTAGTTAGGGTGGGTGTTAGAATGGGTCAGAAAATTTCGGTCCCTCTGATTACATGAATATTTTCATGTCATGTTTTTTTTTGTATGATGTGATAGAGGATTATTCCGGACTACTGTGAACAGTGGAATTGATATTTTTGGGTATAAATTTAGTGACGCTGTTTAGAGTAATATTATTCTTGAACCTTATTATTTAATTTTTTACTAGTCGATTTTCTTGGGAATGAGGTTCAGATGAAACTAGTTTCTTGAAATAATATTTATTTCATGTAATATTTTTCGTACAACGTTTCGACAACATTACGTTGTCTTCTTCAGGCAACCGAATCTTTTTTTTTTTTATAATTTCTAAAAAATATTAAATATTTCACTAACATTAAACAAAAACATGTATTCAACAAAACTTTTTAAAACACAGGTAACCAACAAAACAATTCCCGAGCTTTACAATTAAAATCATGATACTTTAAAACAGAATAAAAATAATTTAATAAAACATACCTTACAACATCTTTTCAAATGACCAAGGCATTAATATAAGTATACCAGGAAATTCAGATTATTTCTGTTTAGTATTGGGCATTGTTTAAAAAAGAAGAAGATTCTGTTGCCTGAAGAAGACAACGTGATGTTGTCGAAACGTTGTACGAGAAATATGACATGAAATAAATATTATTTCAAGAAACTAATTTCATCTGAACCTCATTCCCAAGAAAATCGACTAGTAAAAAAATTAGAGTAATAGATGAAGAAAACTTTAAATAATCAATAACTTCATTTGCTCAAAAATGCTAGCTCCAATAACCTTAAAAATAGATGCGAAGACGATACAAGGCATATACTTACAGGCGAGAAATTTGTACATGAACTTTTACTTATACAAAATCTGATTATTGTTATGTAAGACTAGGAAGTTAATTTTCAGAGTTTTGGAATTGGAGAATATTGGGTTTCAGGGATGCAATATATTTTCTAAGGTTTTCACGGCCCTCATGTTATGATTTTTCTTCTCCACATTGCGGCATTGCTTTGGATGGTTTAGGTATTAGGATGGAGGTTTGTATCTCGTCTGTTGCTGACCGGAGATTTTTGCCATTATTTTGCAAACATCAATAACACCTCTTAATATGATGTCATTTTTCCAGTTAGAGATTTATTTTTTACATTATTAAATCTGATTTATTTATTTAAGTTTTCTTCAAAATTAATATTTACTTATCTATACAAAATGCCCAAGTAGGTATTTTTTTATTTATATAAAAAACAATTATAAAATGTGCTAATGAAATTAACTCCGACAAAAAAAAGTTCCTAATAAAAAAAAAAAGATTTTTGTTTAAACAAATAATATACTTATGTTTATATATAAGTCGATATTTGATATTCAGGAGCTGCAGTCTCTTAAACAATTCCTCTGGATATCGGTGCTGTGAATAAACAAAAATATTAAAATGAATACATTGTTGTGTTTGGCTCTATTAATTTCTGTAGCTGTTGCAGCACCTGGAGGTATGTATATGTGTTTTAATAATTACTATAATGATTTTTTCTACGTACTATAATAATACACTTATATGCCAATAATCCGTTTCATGATGAGATCCATTATGATACAGATTTTTCATAACGATAGATACAGATTTTTAATCTATAGAAACCCATAAATTTTCAATAAAGTATGCTGTACATTTAACCGTTGTCAGTAATATTTATAGCTCTTCAATATTTATTTATCGGGTGTAGAAAAAATAGCGTATGCAACTCTCATGTAATGGTTATTAATACCTACACTTGCATAAACCATACGAAACTCGCCTCCGGCTCGTTTCGTATCCCGGTTAATGCTCGTGTATTAAATATCCATCATTACATGATCGTTGCATAATATACTAATTTGTAGTTACTTTCGGTGTAGTAGGTTTGATGATAATATAAAATGCATCGAGCATTTAGTGGCAGTTGTTAAGACACAAGTAGTATGAGCGTCTTAATATCCATTAAATGCGAGTTGCACACCAGAGTACGATATTTTTTCTACGATTTACCTAAAAATAGTCAAAAATAACAAATAAATTATTTATAATATATGATGACATTAATTTTATTTGAAATTATGAAATGTAAATATCTGTATTTTAATCACTATCTAAATTGCAACGAATCTTATTAAAGTACCGATACTGAATATGAGCCCTCTAGATGCAAAACTCGGTAAATGCAAAAATGGTGAAAATCGAGTTAAATACCCTATCTTATAGCAAATTTTCGTCTCTATCCAAATATGCTGAGAAACATATGAAAAACTTGCTTATTCACATACAATTTTCAATTCAAAAACAGCACCTAGATGCATAACTTTCCTTATGCTTCATGCACATATGTGCAAAACTCGCTTTTCTGCTCTTTGGCCAATGACAGGCTCTCAATTCCTCACGTGACTTCCGGTGTTTTCAGTTTAGATGTTTTTATTACGATTTACAAGACTATGTATTAGCGCAATATTTATTATTATCACTGGTTCGTAAACATTTATTTTTTTTTATATTTTTTCTTAATAAAAATTTGTTTCAATAACCTGCGAAATATATTTTCTTTGACAGAAGATTGCAAAACTAGGTTTTTGCTAGCGTTAGGGTGCAAAACTTGGTGAATGCAATTTATTACTTGAATTTTCCGAGATTTGTTACTGTATCGAGGTTTTGGTTTATTATGAATTCAATCATGACCACCATTGCCACCTAATATAAAAATATGAAAATGTTTTAACAAGAAATAACAAGAAAAACAGTTTTTTGTTAATTCCCAAAATTCGGATGTTTGCATTTACAGAGTTTTGCATCTAGAGGGCTCATATATCTAATAGGTCAATAATTACTTTTACAATTGAACCACTACTGTGTTGCTGTACCTACTCTTAAGTTCAGCGTGTTTCTTTCTGGTCATGCCATTTGCGATTTCCAGAATAAAAATGATGCCCTTAGGCAGAATTAACTATTTTATGCTAAGTATATGTTTTACTCTTCAGGTTACGGTGGTAGAGGTGAACCTGGAAGAAGCGGTGCATCGTAAGTATATGTTTTAAGTCTTTATAATATACCGCTATCTATATAAAATGTGTTAATGTATGTTTTTATTTTAAGAGCTGCTAGTAGTGCTAGTGCTCAAACTGGCGGGAGCGGAGGAAATATCCATGGTGGACCTCCTCAACTGGGAAAACTAGGTAATTTATTTGTTTATATAATATCCCTATTACTTATGTATACTTTTTTAGTTTCAACCAAACCACGACAAATAATTTTTGTTAATTCTCTGATAGTTCAGTATAACATTTCATATCATTTTCATATTATACAGTATGTCCACGGATGCGGTTAACAAGAGGGCAAATGGACCAAAAATTGAAAGATACGAAAAAAAGTTATTCTTGATAAAAATGTTTGCTTGTCGAAAAAATAAGAACTACCATGAAAAAAATTATTTTTAGTAAACAGGGCGTCTCAAAAAGGCATAAATATAAAATTAAACAAGAGCAAACAGTCTTATTTTGGTGTCTTAGCGTAAAATGATAAATAGAAAAAATGCTCCAAATTTAATTCTGACCCCGATTCCAGAGCTACAGAAGAATATTTCAATTTATGAAAAAAAATTTTTTTTTAAACATAAAATTAAACAAATTAAAATGAAAATTGAAAATATTATAAGCTTGTGAAAATTTCTATTGCCATTTAAAATCTGATTTCCAACCCACAAACAAAAATCCCCAGCATCCAAAGTTTGGTTGAAATGAGGCTTGTAAGGATAAATTTTATTTTCTTTTAAAACTTTTTGAATGGTAGATTTTCCCACCACCTTTAAATTCTTGGCCCTGTTTCTTAAAGAAAGCAATGGATTTTCATTTACTGATTCCAATATCAAAACTGTACTGGCATCGTCCTCATTATATTGTTTCTTTTCTTTTTTAATATCAAAAACTGATGAAATTTTTTTCATAAATTTAAATATTCTTCTGTAACTCTGGAATCAGGGTCAGAATTAAATTTGGAGCATTTTTTCTATTTATCATTTTACGCTAAGACACCAAAATATGACTGTTTGCTCTTGTTTAATTTTATATTTATGCCTTTTCGAGACGCCCTGTTTAATAAAAATAATTTTTTTCATGGTAGGTCTTATTTTTTCGACAAGCAAACATTTTTTTCAAGAATAACTTTTTTCCGTATCTTTCAATTTTTGGTCCATTTGTCCTCTTGTTAACCGCATCCGTGGACATACTGTATATAATTATAAAAATATTAATTTATTGACAAGAACCCTATATAGTACCTATGCACACCAAAGAACATGCTGCGAAATGCTGAGATTTTGGTGTTCCTTCCAAGATCAAACTAATAGGTTCCTGAATAAATACCAAAAAATACATCGGTCAGTTTCAACGTCTATTATTTTCTGTCTTGCTATGACACAATGAAGTTGTGTTCGTTTGAGTAAACGCGCGTAGGTACTTATAATTTGCAAAAACGGTTTGATATTTACGATGAACTGCAATGAGTATATTACTTATGCGAATAGAAATTTGTTTGTTAGCCATGCAATCGGAAGGGTAGAACTTAAAAAGGTATAGGTAGATAGGTAGGTTCAAAATGAGTGGGTCTGCGCCGGACCCTCCACTGCGACCACCGAGGGTCTATTGTGGCTCATGCCTATTCATATTTCACCAAACAGCTCAATCTTCTTAATGAAGTCGTTTATTTTTCTGGGTGAGCTTTTTTTAGACTCGCTGGTAGAAGCGTTGCGATTCTGGTTTAAAAAGGTATAAGTCTCGCTGTATTTTAACATTACATTATATCTTTTAAAAGGTGGACTATCGCCAGGTGGCGGTTTCCAAAATGGTGGCGGCTTCCAAAATGGTGGCGGTTTCCAAAATGGTGGCAAATATCACGGCGGTGGTAGCGGTCAAAAATACAGCCCTGGTTTTAACAAACCACCCAGTGGTCGGATTGGTGGAAATAGTGGTGGAACAGGAGGTAGGACTTCATTATAGTAGTAGATTATATCGATTTTATAAAATACTATAAGGGTGTTTTAATTGAATTCCAAAACTTTAGTGTTACACAGAGTGGCCCATTGAAAATTTGCACGTAGTTTTTCATCTTTTCCTGAAACCCCTTCTCTGAAGTTTTCGTAAGTTTTAGTTATTAACCGTGAAAACAACAAAATACAATCTACACACAACTACAATTATCTGGGTTCTGGGTTTCAATGTTTATTAGTTTAAGATTAATTTCTAAAATACAAAGTGTTAAATTGATTTTTTTTTATTTTTATTGCATATATTTTTATTTGAAAAAATAATACATTCTCACAGTGAAGTGCAATATCTATGATAAAACAAACTATAACGTCACCTTCGCAAAAAACAACATTATAAAATTATCATCACGTTAACAGCAGCTCAGATACTATAAACCCCCATCATCAGTCGAAAACAATCAGTCAAGAAATGAATCTCTGTGTCACAACGAACACTTGAACATGATTCCCATTGTGTCGTCATCCGAATTTTCATTTTATTATCAAAAACACAGACTTACTTTTAGTGATTCGTTAAATTGTACTATTTAACAACGATGTGTTAATTTGATAATACAATGAAAATTCGGAATTTCCACCTCTGGAAACTTGGATGACGACATAATGGGAATTATGTTCAACTGTTCGTTATGGATTCTTGACTGATTTGTTTTCGACTGATAATACGGGTTTGTTAACGTGATGATAATAAAGTTGTTTTGGAGAGGTGACGTTATAGTTTGCATTATCGTATATATTTTTGTACTTTTCTGTGTAGGTAGGTACTGTTAATTGGTTCAATTAGAAAAAAAAAATAAAATTCTAACTAATGTTTCAAAAATACTTTTCCGTAGTCACATTTTATTTAATAGTAGGTACATATAAAACGGACACCTAATCAATTATTTTTGTTGCTTTTTGTTTTTTCAAATATTAGATACATTTTTGATTAACTTAAAAAAACGTTAAATTACATACATTTTTATTTTAAAACTTCAGTCGATTTCACGGTCCATTATAAAAATTTAAGAGGTATGATTATCAGCCGCTAGAGGATTAAAGACGCTGCAGCAGCAGCTGGAAAATATACTTAAAATGTCAAAGTGTACGAAAATATAAAAAGTTAGGTGCATACTTTTCGTTAGACAATCCTGTATTTTTATCAACAGTATTAATTATATATCTAGTTTCTTTTTGAATTAAAGTATTCAACATATTTGAAAATTTTGTCATACTGCCAGAATATAATTGCCTAAAATTAGGATCTCATACACTATAAGAGGTCGGCTAAATAAGATAAAAGTTGTAGCACAGCATTTACTTTGATCAGCCCAATAAATGGCAATGAGCCAAAGAATACGTTTTTGTAAGGGAATAATTTTGAACATTTTTAATGTCAGTTATTGTTATTTTAGTTTCAGTTTGCTTTAATGTTATATGAATATATGGAAGACTATAAGTTACTGTTTTTGGTATATTTTCGTTAGGGAAATTGTATTGCATTTTAATACAAATAAAGCTCTGCATAACCAAAAGTTTGTTGCGGCAATCATTTACCAAGCAAGATATAAAAAATAAAATTACATTTAGAACTTCATTCTGCATCAGACTGATTAAAAGAATTTTAAATGCCCACACAAGATTCTAAGTAGGGACCTCTACCCCATTACTAATACCCTCATGGCTTACTATTTTCTATTGCGCTAATAATTTTTATAAGAAAAAAAATAGACAAAAAATTGAGGTGAAATTAAAATTTGCAATTTTTCACTTTTTTCTTTTGTTAATTATACTTTTCTCTTTCTTTATTCTTGAACTTCTTATTTATATTTAAGACTTTTAGATTCTTCTGGTTTAAGGTTCTCAAAAGCACCATTCTAATTGCACATGTTTATTATGCTGTCAAAAAAAAAACATCTTTACATCTAGTGCGACATTTCGGTGCCATGATTTGCACGTTCATTAGGGTTTCCAAACTTATTTTCCATATTAGGATACAATTTTCACAAAAAACAAACACTACGATTAAGTTATACAAACAAAAAGAGGACGTTTACTTGTTTAAAATATATAATTTTACAATTTAAAACTTAATGTTTGTATCACCCAAGCCCTACTGCTATTTGTCCACCCCTATAACAGGGCTAAAGCGATTTCAACCAAAAACTAATGGGTTCATCCTAGAACTCCCCCAAACTCATATACCAAAATTTAACTCAATTGGTTAAGTATTTAATCGTGCAATTTTTTTCAAATTTAGCTGACTTTGCATGTGACTCACCAATACGATCTCAATGGCGAGTCATTAAATTCTAGCCACCCTTTACCTTTCATGCCTAAATCGAACATGCAGCCTGAGATATTAAATAATAATTAAGCAGAAAATATCTACTTGATTGCTATTTGACTATAATTTATACAACAGTTTTTATTCTTCAACCAATATATTATCAGGAAACTATTTAACTTTCTCTGTTTCAGGAATTGCATCGGCATCCGCTTCAGCATCTGCAACTGCTGGAAAATAAAATACACGAATACTGGCATTGGATATTTTTTGTTGTTTTTTGGAATCAAAAATTGACATAAATGGAAGGATCTAATTTACAAAAAGTTAATTTCATAAAATAAAAATAAAAGAAGACCAACAAATTATACAGTCTACTTGTCTCATTTTTTATTGTTCAGAGTTTGTTAATAAATAATGTAACTATAAATAATTGACTATAATTGTTATTGTTAGAATATATATTTCCATAAATTGACCAACAAAATTTCTTTATTCAGTCATTCCCAAATTCATTTCGAACCCATGGATAATTCCTGGGACATGACGTACACGTTTTCATTATTCGTTCTTCTTGGAACACCCGGCTATACAATTTACAAACATTTGGTGATTCACATGCTTCACCAGGCGGCTCTAAATGTCTATCAGTGCACTTCCACGGTTTGAAAAACTTGATCTTTTCCAGAGGAACAGGATGTTGCATCCAACGAATTGCTTGCCAACTCGTTACGAACCAGACATCAGGTGCTTTCGAGATATCCTCAAGAAAATCGTAAAACGCTTTCAGGTGCTCCATAGAATTAAATGTATCTGAATGAAGATGTAGATTGAATGGTGCACGATTTGTAGTGTAGTGTCGGTTGAAATTTCGTAACAGTGTATCGTAAACATCTCGTCCTTTCATGTCTAATAAGCAGGTTTCTAAAGTATCGCAAATGTATTTTCCGACTTCCAAAGGGTTTATGACTATTTGCCAAATGCCGGGATAGGATCTGGATGGACATGCTTGACTGTTGCCTAAAAGTAAAAAAAATACTTAAGTTTTGTTCAGGCTTTATCATCTAGCCTCATTAAAAAAATGGAACCATGTTCAAGATTTTAGGAGTTAAAGTCGAATAGTTTATGTACGATAAAATGTTAAATTAGTGACAAGGTTTCTTGAAAATTGTTACAACAAGCCCCTCATTCCCCTACTCTTAATATTCCTCGGAAAAGATTACATTATTTTCCTGCAAGGATTATTTTTATATGCACATCATAAAAACTATTATTTTGTAATTTGACTGAGTAACCAGGAAAACAATTTTATATACAGAAACAAGTAGGTAGGTACAATATTCACTTCGATAAGTTTTTTAAATCCAAATGTTACTTGCATTTATGTGGCATTTTATAATCCATAGTATAAGGCCAATACGGAATCTCAGAATACGGAGCTATAATAGAACTATCATATTGAAATCCAAACTCTTTCATCATTAGGAACTGTCGGTTCCAACCGAGCTGTAAATATGGAACTCGTAGTCCTCGGATATCTGCCAATTTAATTTTTGAAAACCTGTTGAGAATATTAGCCTGCCCTACCATTTCATCAAACCAATCTTCAAGTGTTGCATTTATGGACCACCATTCTTCCGGACCACGATGTCTAAAACAAAGGATGAATATCCATAAGTAAAAATTCAAATATAGTCAGCTTTTTTGGTGATCCATACCTTAGAGAAAATATTTTGAAAATAAGCACTTACGTTACGGAATGAACTCCGACTTCATGTCCAGTATTCCAAAGTTTCTGGGTATAACTGTAGTCATTATACTGATGGCTTACAAAAAATGTTGACTTTATTGGACACTTGTTAGGATTTGTAAATTTTGCGGAAAACAACATTTTATATAATTCAATATTCCCCTCATCTATCGCACCATTAAAAGTAAGGAGAACCATTTGAGGTATTTGAGATATGCTAAGATTGCCTGGAGGATAACGACCTGCAAATTTTATCCTTATTAGTAGCTGCCTTTAATTGATCGTGTTTGAACTAAATTTATATATTTCTCTACCTCTATATCCAAAATACATACCGCTGTTTGTACAGAAGCAATCTGGTAATTTACATTTCCTTTCATCACAAGAGGAATTCGTATATTTTGGTTCGTGCTCATTACAATCGCCTTCATCGCTACCATCACTGCAATCGAGCGATCCATCACAAAAGAAGTCTTCCGGTAAACAAGTTCCATCGGCACATGCTAACAAGCCATTTTCATGTGGACAGTTAGAGTTGTTCAAGAGTGGTTTTGGAATAGTTTGTTCTAAATATATTAAAAGAATAAATTAGTAATATTAGCGACCTTTCCAGAAGTAAACGCTAATGATCATCGCATTAAAGAAAATTCGTCTTATGCCGATGTATCTTTAGCTACATCTAGGGTTGCCAACTATTTTTGGATGAAATAACGTGTATCTGGTTTTAGGGATGGTAAATAAAACGAACAGCCTAATAAAAAAAAGTATTATTTATTTAAATTTTTAAAAGAATATTTTTGAGTGCTTTTTGCACATTTCAGTAGGGTTGAATTATTTTTGAATATGCTGTAGGATTCACAACATTGTAAATTAAGGTTCATATATATAAGTAACTCGTTTTTTATTAATTTTAAAGAGGCCCTGTTCCTCTCTTCCCGCCACTTCGCATTCATCACTGAAAAAACCCTCTCAGTGAAGGTTGAAGTGGCGGGAACAGAGAGTATATAACTGACAATTTTTCTTAAATTCACAAAATCATCTGGACATTTTTTAAAAATAATTTGCCATTTTTCACCAGTGTTTTTTCCTGTCAATTTTCCATATAGTTCTTTTAAAGTAATTATTTCTGAATATAAGCTGTCCATATTTATATTCAGTCTTTGCAACTTTAGTTTCCCTTCTATAATTTGTTCTATCTGATAAAATTCAATAATAGGGTTATTCTTTCGTACTGAACTAAGTGAACAATCTGAAAATTGTCAGTTCATTCACGATTGTGTGTATTCTTTCGACATCAGTCACTTCACCAAACTGATTAAAATTCCTACCCCCCTTTCCGCTTACTGATCAACCTCTTGGTACCGGTTAGTTCGTTCAGTTAACAGTTAACCTCTAAAAGTATTGAATATTGAGAGAGGTATATGATTTCGAATCAAACCAATAAATTGTAAAAGTTTAAAACATGGATAATAATATCATGGAAGAAATAATCTTCCAGTTTTCAGAGCAGATTTGGTTGTTTTCACAAGTTTTCGAGGTTAAGTGAAATACAATCACAAAAAAGATGATCTTTCATTTTCGCCAAATATTCAGTTCAGTATAATCAGATTCAGTTTAATCACATTCACTTATTCAGATCAATCACTACGAAAGAATAACCCTAAGAGTATTTAAAGATATTTACTTGAGTGAAAATAGCCAGTTATCGTTGACAGTAGTTTAGTTGCTATCAGTTTAACTTTTATGCATTGTTTGAACTGGTTTGTTTAATTTCGTCTGAAGTTTGAAATAAAGTATTTTCGCGTACTTTATTGCTATGTAAAAGTTTAACGTACAGAGACTTAAAATAACGTAAGATACTTTATTTTAAAGTACGGTTGGGAACCCTAGCTACATCAGTGGGGAATGCTTGATAACCACGTCTAACTGAGAAGCATGCTGTGGAACCCCAAAATTAGTTTTTATGCATTGTCACAAGTATATTAGTGTTTTTAAGGTTATAAAATATGTATATTAGATCTGCATTGTCAAAAATGGTTCTAAAATGTAGACAAGGGTGTTTTATGGAGGTAACACAAATTTCCAGCTGCTATGTTTCTTATTCGATCTCGAGGAACATCTAATAGGTCACTTTATTTGGTATACCCTATATAATGGTAGTGAAAAGGATCCGGTTGAAAAACGTGGAATTTTGTTAATGGTGTTTTCGTAGAAAAAAGTTGTTGGTTCGAACTCATATTTCTATATTTCGAAATATTTTGCTTCTGTTGGCATCTGTTATTATTTATAGAAAGATAAATACTTATAATATGTCAAAATAATTGTTGTGTAAGATTTTACCTGAAGCAAGCTCACAATTATCGACATTGGCTTCAAAATCGCATATTTGTCTCTTCACATCAAACAATAGTCCTGGAGAACAGCGAAACTCAAATACTTCTCCTTCCAAACAAAGGAAGTATTTTGAGCATTCATCTGGTGTCCACATCGTATGAACAAGTCTTGAGGGGTTACGATAGAATCTCCCATTTTCAATACACTTAACGTTGACAGTACGTTGATCAAGTGCTAGAAATTGTGAAATTATATAAAATATGGAAGTGTTTTTGTGCTAAATCAATGTTGTTTCGGTTTGAAATCTAATTAGTAATAGATTGTGCTCCCTGCATCACTATATGCACCAAAACTTAGGAAGTATGATTGGTTTTGTTTTCTGTACCTTATATTTTTACTATACATTTGATTATTTATTAGACATTTAGCAAAAATCGAGTTATGGTGCAGATTTCGTGGTTGGTGGTGGTGAAGAGTACCTAAGTATTTTAAAGCACCATAAAAATCAAAATATCATCTTATAAAGGGTGCTTTTTATAGAGGTATACAACTTTGAAATGGAATAAAAACCAAAGATGAATTTTTTAAATTGACATGAAATTTACTTTATTCGAAAGATAATCTTCTGGAATTATAATTTAAATATGACCGCCACGGCTGACTCGCAATCTGGAGGTCCAATTTTCGATGACTTTTTTTAACATTTCTGGCCGTATATCGGCAATCACGCGGCGAATGTTGTCCTCCAAGTGCTCAATTGTTTCGGGCTTATCGGCGTAGACTAGCGACTTCACATATCCCCACAGAAAATAATCTAGCGGCGTTAAATCGCACGATCGGAGGCCAATTCACGGGTCCGAAACGTGAAACTATGTTACCAGACGTTTCCTTCAATAAATCAATTGTGGCGCGAGCTGTATGACATATTGCGCCGTCTTGTCGAAAACTTGCAGCTCCTGCACATCATGGTTGTTCAATTGACGAACGAAAACGTCAGGATTCATGGCTTTATAGCGGTCACCATTTACTGTAACGTTCTGACCAGCATCGTTTTTAAAGAAGCACGGACCAATCATTCCACCAGCCCATAAAGCACACCAAACAGTTTTTCTGGATGTAACGGTGTCTCAACATACACTTGAGGATTACCATCACACCAAATATGGCAGTTTTGTTTACTGACGTATTCATTCAACCAAAAGTGAGCTTCATCGCTAAACAAAATTCGCTTATGAACATCGAGATCAATGGCAATCCTGTTTTGGGCCCATTCACCGAATCTACGCCTTGCAGGTGATCGTGTGGCGTCAATTGTTGCATGAGTTGGATTTTGTAATTAATTGCTCTTATGGACGAATATGTTGACCGTAAAATGGACGTAGTGCGCGATACGTATTTCGATCAGAACCATGATTTTCAAAATAAATTTGAAAGCGTTGTTCAGGCGCGAGTCTATTCATGTTGAAATGCCAAATCAAACTAAACATAAATCATTTGACAGCTAGTTAAAAAAGTATTGCCAACTTAAAGTTCTATACCTCTATAGAAAACACCCTTTAGTAGCCCTCGCAGTGGAAATAATTACGCTACCTTCTAGCCGTTCGCTGGTTTTCCTAGAACCAGAATCGTCACTTTTGAATGGTGCCCAGAAGTATGCGGACAAATGAATGAAAAATACATCGGCGTCAAACGAATGACAGCCAAACTTTTAGAAACAATATTTCTGGATAAATCCCACTTCAAAGTTACTAGTTAATAGCTAACGTTTCACCTGTGTTGTAGGTATCAGTTTAACGGCGTTCACGCCAAATTGCTCTGCTCTAGTATAAATTTGACGCAGTATTTATCCAGAAATGTTGGTTCTATAAGCAAAGATTATACACAATATATAATCACACCTTATGAGAGCTTTGAAACTCAAAATTAAGCGTGGTGAAGAGAGCCATCTCTGTTAAAATTTTAGAACCGCTATGTATATTCAAACAGATTCCACTTCGCAACCGCGCATCGAAAATACGTACACAACATCATGAGTCGTGAGCTGTATATATACAGGGTGTCCTATATGGTGATGACGCATTAGTGTATTTCAGAGAATACCTTGAATTGAATTTGAAAAATGTCGGGATCTGTATTGTTCAATATGGTATACCTACTCAAATAACATAATAGCAACCGCATAACGTTTCCGGTTACATCGGAATAAGTTGCTGGCGACTTTGTTATTTTAAATAGAACACCCTACATATTATTAGATACTACTTAAGATTCTAGAGATGTTTCATGTATTATGTCATATGCGTAAGTTCAGTCGTTTGTGACGTATATCAAGATTTATGTCAAAATTGACATTTTAGGGCTAGACAAGAATCTCATTGTTTTCTCATAAGTATATCTTTGTTAATTATTTTGCACGGGTTTTCTTATAAAGTAAAGTCTCCTTCTTCCAATCCATAAAATATATTCAGATGTATTCATACAGGGTGGTCAAAAAAGTATACTGAAAGCAATGTTAAAAAAATAAATGAAAATAATTTCGTGGCAAAGCGGACTAAAATGTTGGCTTTACCTACACAAGGAATTTTGTTTAATTTAGCAGGGCCCCAGTCTAATTCGATAGAAACCAGACCGAGGCATGGGTCGACAGGTACTGACGAATTCGTTTCGCTCTTGTTATGAGCTCGTCAGAGCACCATAGTCGCTTCCCATCACAAATATCGGCCTGCATTTAAGCACAATAGGATACACAACAGTAGACACATGTAAACATATATCATCTACATGTACATAGTAATGCATATCCCATACCATGCAGAGGCCGAACAAACTCAATGTATAGGTAAAACCAGTCGTATAAATAGAAATAAATATAAATAAAAATAGTATGAACACAAAACGCTAGCAGGAGACCATTTTATCCTTCTGCCAGCATCTCCCAAATATTTGGGTTTCAGCAATGCTCGGACGGTGGTCTCCAAGCGTTCTGCCGTCGATGTTTAATGCCAAATAATGAAAAATTAAGAGGATTTCATGTCCGTAAATATAATAAATGAAAATAATTTCGTGGCAAAGCGGACTAAAATGTTGGCTTTACCTACACAAGGAATTTTGTTTAATTTAGCAGGGCCCCAGTCTAATTCGATAGAAACCAGACCGAGGCATGGGTCGACAGGTACTGACGAATTCGTTTCGCTCTTGTTATGAGCTCGTCAGAGCACCATAGTCGCTTCCCATCACAAATATCGGCCTGCATTTAAGCACAATAGGATACACAACAGTAGACACATGTAAACATATATCATCTACATGTACATAGTAATGCATATCCCATACCATGCAGAGGCCGAACAAACTCAATGTATAGGTAAAACCAGTCGTATAAATAGAAATAAATATAAATAAAAATAGTATGAACACAAAACGCTAGCAGGAGACCATTTTATCCTTCTGCCAGCATCTCCCAAATATTTGGGTTTCAGCAATGCTCGGACGGTGGTCTCCAAGCGTTCTGCCGTCGATGTTTAATGCCAAATAATGAAAAATTAAGAGGATTTCATGTCCGTAAATATAATAAATGAAAATAATTTCGTGGCAAAGCGGACTAAAATGTTGGCTTTACCTACACAAGGAATTTTGTTTAATTTAGCAGGGCCCCAGTCTAATTCGATAGAAACCAGACCGAGGCATGGGTCGACAGGTACTGACGAATTCGTTTCGCTCTTGTTATGAGCTCGTCAGAGCACCATAGTCGCTTCCCATCACAAATATCGGCCTGCATTTAAGCACAATAGGATACACAACAGTAGACACATGTAAACATATATCATCTACATGTACATAGTAATGCATATCCCATACCATGCAGAGGCCGAACAAACTCAATGTATAGGTAAAACCAGTCGTATAAATAGAAATAAATATAAATATTTGGCATTAAACATCGACGGCAGAACGCTTGGAGACCACCGTCCGAGCATTGCTGAAACCCAAATATTTGGGAGATGCTGGCAGAAGGATAAAATGGTCTCCTGCTAGCGTTTTGTGTTCATACTATTTTTATTTATATTTATTTCTATTTATACGACTGGTTTTACCTATACATTGAGTTTGTTCGGCCTCTGCATGGTATGGGATATGCATTACTATGTACATGTAGATGATATATGTTTACATGTGTCTACTGTTGTGTATCCTATTGTGCTTAAATGCAGGCCGATATTTGTGATGGGAAGCGACTATGGTGCTCTGACGAGCTCATAACAAGAGCGAAACGAATTCGTCAGTACCTGTCGACCCATGCCTCGGTCTGGTTTCTATCGAATTAGACTGGGGCCCTGCTAAATTAAACAAAATTCCTTGTGTAGGTAAAGCCAACATTTTAGTCCGCTTTGCCACGAAATTATTTTCATTTATTATATTTACGGACATGAAATCCTCTTAATTTTTCATTATTTGGCATTAAACATCGACGGCAGAACGCTTGGAGACCACCGTCCGAGCATTGCTGAAACCCAAATATTTGGGAGATGCTGGCAGAAGGATAAAATGGTCTCCTGCTAGCGTTTTGTGTTCATACTATTTTTATTTATATTTATTTCTATTTATACGACTGGTTTTACCTATACATTGAGTTTGTTCGGCCTCTGCATGGTATGGGATATGCATTACTATGTACATGTAGATGATATATGTTTACATGTGTCTACTGTTGTGTATCCTATTGTGCTTAAATGCAGGCCGATATTTGTGATGGGAAGCGACTATGGTGCTCTGACGAGCTCATAACAAGAGCGAAACGAATTCGTCAGTACCTGTCGACCCATGCCTCGGTCTGGTTTCTATCGAATTAGACTGGGGCCCTGCTAAATTAAACAAAATTCCTTGTGTAGGTAAAGCCAACATTTTAGTCCGCTTTGCCACGAAATTATTTTCATTTATTATATTTACGGACATGAAATCCTCTTAATTTTTCATTATTTGGCATTAAACATCGACGGCAGAACGCTTGGAGACCACCGTCCGAGCATTGCTGAAACCCAAATATTTGGGAGATGCTGGCAGAAGGATAAAATGGTCTCCTGCTAGCGTTTTGTGTTCATACTATTTTTATTTATATTTATTTCTATTTATACGACTGGTTTTACCTATACATTGAGTTTGTTCGGCCTCTGCATGGTATGGGATATGCATTACTATGTACATGTAGATGATATATGTTTACATGTGTCTACTGTTGTGTATCCTATTGTGCTTAAATGCAGGCCGATATTTGTGATGGGAAGCGACTATGGTGCTCTGACGAGCTCATAACAAGAGCGAAACGAATTCGTCAGTACCTGTCGACCCATGCCTCGGTCTGGTTTCTATCGAATTAGACTGGGGCCCTGCTAAATTAAACAAAATTCCTTGTGTAGGTAAAGCCAACATTTTAGTCCGCTTTGCCACGAAATTATTTTCATTTATTATATTTACGGACATGAAATCCTCTTAATTTTTCATTATTTGGCGTTAAAAAAATAGTTGAAAGTCAATTTTTTCAAATGGAACAGGTATATTTTTATAATTTTGTCTTACTAATCATTAAAAATGAGGACAATTCTGTAATAGGTTGTCGATTCTGAAAATCCATAGTTTTCGAAATATCTGCAGTCTAACATGTTTCTGCAGTTCTGTTGACTATTACACAAGTAATAATTATTGAATAAAACCACTGAGAGTAACATATTTTAAATTTATTATTTATCTGCAGGGTATGTGACAAAGTAATAAATACAACATGTAGACTATCTAAGGAGAGATACCGTCATTTGTTAACAATAAGTAGAGAAAACAGAAGAATTTTAAAAAATCAATCATAATTTCGGAGCTATACAAATTGAGTATTACAAAAACCTAGAACAGCTGAAATCAACACGAGTTTTAAGTAAAGAAATTCTCAACTATTAAACAACTATTTAGGCGGGAGAACAACCACCTAACGATAAAGAATGCTAATTTATTTGTTCAATATGACCCCCATTTTGTCTTAAACAATTGTTTATCCTATGATCCAATTCATTTTCGCAATTTGGATTAAAAGTAAAAGTTTCGAATGATGTTCTGATTCTTCTTATGAAATCGTTTCTTGAATTAACTGCTTTATTACACCCCAAACATAAAAATCTAGCGGTGATGATGTTTGATTTGACGTGTATGTTACTGCCGAAAAATGATATTACTTTCATGGCTAACTAAATTAATAAGCCCAAGTAATATTCGAGTACAGTCAACGGTGCTGCAGGAAAATATTAAATTGCCGATAATTCGAAAAATATGCATTTTCGGAGTCTACAAACTATTACAAAATTGCCTTCATTTTTAATGACAAGTAAGATAAAATTATATCTGATCCATTATTTGAAAAAATTGAATTTCAACTGTTTCTCTAACATCATTTTTAGTATAGGTACTTTTGTGATCACCCTGTATGAATAAATCTAAAAATATGCTATAGAATCGGAAAAAGGAGACCTTAGTTCATAAAAAGAAATATGCAAAATAATGAACAAAGATTTGCTCATGAAAAAAAAAAAATGTGATTATTATTTAGCCCTAAAATGTCAAGTTTGACATACATCTTGATATACGTCAAAAATGGCTGAAGTTCGGCATAGGACATGATACAAAAAACATAATATGTAAAATATTACGCAAAATCCAAACATGTAATAATATATAGGGTGACCTATTCAAAATAACAAATTCGCCATCAACTTCTAGCTAGTGACCATACTGGAGAATACAGATACCTATCGAAGTTTATGAAATTCAATTCAAGGTAGTCTCTCAGATATTCTAATGGGTCGTCACCATAAGACCCAACCCTGTATATACCAGGTATATCCATCCATTTATATATTGATATGAAATACAAAATGTGATTTTGTTTGATATATATTAGGTTGAGTTTTTTAGTAATTTTTTTACAATGACCACCAGAAGTCACGCATAAATTTGAAAAATCTTGAAGGAAATATGTTTGAGGAAATCGTTTGGACAGGTTGCCGATTTTTGACACAATAGAGAAACAAACAGGATGGCCTATATAGTAGAATTATTTTATCAATGCTTTAACCTACACCAAATTGGTTTCAACGATATCCTTCAGCCCAGGATGGTCAGCAGACCCCCGTACCTATTTCTGATTATTGAATAAAGAATTTGAGTGACGTTTTAACATTTTTTATCAAAAAAAGAGTTTATCAAAGTTATAATTATTATATAACTTTGATAAACTCTTTTCCACATTAGTGGATATTAGTATTTTTTTTAAAGGTAAAAACTAAGTAATGTGGAAATCAATTCGGAATTTTTATAGTGACATTCTACAGTAACGAATTAAATCACATAAACATTTGATTGAAATTTTATATTGTATAATATGTTACTCTTGATATATCTGAAACTGTTTAATAATAAATTGTTTGATCCGTTCTTTCGTTGTGTTTTTCTGGGATCTTTTGATAATAAATATATTTGATGAATATTTTTAGATGTACTAGGTATATAATTTTTTCTACTATGTTAGTCGTAGTATTACATTATTTTAATTAAACTTTATAGGATTTATTATTATTTTAATTAAACGTTACAGGATCTGTAACATTTTTTGTTGATGTTTTATATAAATATCTTTTCTAATGTTGATCGTTAAAAAAAAACCTGCGAGCTCTCCAAAATAATTCTAGCTGCTGTTCGCAACATTATAACCTTTTATCATTTATTATCATTTTCAGCAATAAAAATAATATTTAGAATATCAAAATAAGATTTAAAAAAATCGTTAAAGAAAGTTTTTAGTTAATAGTATAGGTATATAATAGCTTGAAATAAAATAAAAAATCCTGGTATATTTTTACAAACCTCTGCTATTTAGCACGGCACTCGGTAATCCAGATTTCACAAAATTTATCACCAGCAATAAACGAACAGGAAACAAAAATCGGTCATATTTCTGCCACATTTCGTAACAAAACACATACAATAACAAACACGCATCAAAACTAATTTGTGACACGACGAGGAAACAATGCACGTAAAGTTATAATATTATAGTAAATAATTATTTTGCCGAGTGTTTTGATACTTTCTCATCATTATCATAATTGGAATTTCACATAAGGTAAGATGGTTGGTTATAAACAAAAGCGTTTGGAAGAGAAAGACATTTTTTCATTCATAGAAATGGTGTTGATATCTGTTTTTAAAATGTACTCGTAATTTATTAATATAGTGCTTTTCTGAATCTGAGAAGTAATCCATTTATCGAGGAGTTGAATGGTATTTGTAGAAATTAATGAAGCTTTGTGTTTCATGTTTTGTGTTTCTTTTTTACAAATTAAATCGGGAATGAAGCGAAACTTAATTCCCTTGATTGAGTGTCATAGGTTTCTAGGCCTGCAGATAGATGCAAACCTGTCTTTCTCTGCTCACGTGGATTAGATGGCAGGCAAACTGAACTCAGCTTATTTCGCAATACGAAATCTGAAATATACTGTCTATCAAAAGTACTTAGATACCAAATGTGTATTTCGCTCTGGCTTACTCACACTTAAAATATTTTGTTTTGCATTACCAGTGCGGAGTGGCACAGAATTTTCATATTGCAAAAAAGAATAATTCGCCTTATTTTTAATGAAAATAATTTCGTGGCAAAGCGGACCAAAATGTTGGTTTTACCTACACAAGAAACTTTGTTCAATTTAGCAGGGCCCCAGTCTAATTCAATAGAACCAGACCGAGGCATGGGTCGACAGATACTGACGAATTCGTTTCGCTCTTGTTATGAGCTCGTTAGAGTACCATAGTCATTGCCCATCTACAAATAGCGGCCTGCATTTAGGCACAATAGGATACACAACAGTAGACACATGTAAACACGTATCATCTACATGTACGTAGTAATGCATAGCCTATACCATGCAGAGGCCGAACAAACTCAATGTATAGGTAAAACCAGTCGTATAAATAGAAATAAATATAAATAAAAATAGTATGAACACAAAACGCTACCAGGAGACCATTTTATCCTTCTGCCAGCATCTCCCAAATATTTGCGTTTCAGCAATGCTCGGACGGTGGTCTCCAAGCGTTCTGCCGTCGATGTTTAATGCCAAATAATGAAAAATTAAAAGGATTTCATGTCCGTAAATATAATAAATAAAAATAATTTCGTGGCAAAGCGGACTAAAATGTTGGTTTTACCTACACAAAAAATTTTGTTTAATTTAGCAGGGCCCCAGTCTAATTAAATAGAACCAGACCGATGCATGGGTCGCCAGATACTGACGAATTCGTTTCGCTCTTGTTATGAGCTCGTCTGAGTACCATAGTCGTTGCCCATCTACAAATATCGGGCTGCATTTAAGCACAATAGGATACACAACAGTAGACACATGTAAACACGTATCATCTACATGTACATAGTAATGCATATCCATACCATGCCTCGGTCTAGTTCTATTGAATTAGACTGGGGCCCTGCTAAATTAAACAAAATTTCTTGTGTAGGTAAAACCAACATTTTAGTCCGCTTTGCCACGAAATTATTTTCATTTATTATATTTACGGACATGAAATCCTTTTAATTTCTTATTTTTAATTTCAATCCGATAGAGTCATTTTCGGACTAAGTAGATGTTAATTTACCAGACAAATGACAAAATAGAATAAAATGTCCTGAACAAAACCAAACTCACCTTCATAATATCAGAAATGCGGAATCAATCGTTACAAGCTTTTTTTTATTATTATTATTACCTATGCAGTACAATGGACAAGGTGGCCCATTAGTGTGTGGGCGGAAGATATCTAAAGATCTATAGGGGATAGACAAAAAAATCCTTTGCAAAACTTTTAGGCACTGAAGAAATGTACAACCCCAATGTTTTCAATTATACAGGGTAGTTCAAAACGCGCAGAATACCAAACTTGCTTTTTCGTTATGCGACACTCTGTATATTTTAAAATAAATAAATGCCGTTCATAAAAACAAGAAAAATGTAAAAGGGTTGATATACCTAGGGTCTAGTAGTTTTTGAAATATTTGTAAATATGTATTAATTTTGGAATAAAATTAACGTTGCGATAACTATAGAAACCAAAAATCTACCAATTTTTCGTGTCAAGTCCGCATTTGATTTTTCTTCTTTTCTCCGTTTTTTTTAAATTACAAATCAGAGGTTAATGAGATCACCTCTGATTTGTAATTTTACAGGGTGGTCACATTTTCTAAATTGTTTTTGTGAAAATATTAAGTCAGACCCCTAACCTAACCTAACTGCGACTTTCCTATACTTTTTATTGATATCATATTTTTTCATGACCTTAAGGCCAACCGTTTTTTTCATAAAATAAAATATTGCCAACAAAAGTCGCAATTTTTTGTAATTTTATTATTTTTAACAAAAAAGTTTAAATTACAGCTTTATTTTAATAATTTACAAATCTCTTAAAAAATAAAATGGTTTAAACATACATTTTTGGACAATTTAAGTTTAAATAGAATAAAATTTAAGCTTAAATTAAATTTCTTTTGATAACAACTAAACAAGTACACATACGAACTACCTTAAAGCCGGCAACGGATGGTAAGCGATAATATAATATGTATTATATTTCCTGAAGTAATCCTTTTAGCGAGGAGTGATTGATATTGGTTTGAATAATGAATGACTAGACGTGTTTTATTCAAACCAATATATATTATAGTTTTGCAGTGAGCTATAATATAATCTATCTATCTATCTGTCTATCTATCATATCTTGAAATATCTTCCACCCACACATTATTGGGCCACCCTATATAATAAGTTGAACTTAAGCATTAAAAGCCAGTCAAATATATGCCAGTAAGATGTTTTTAAATCATAAATGCTGGTTTGTGTTTCATATCTAAAGTATGGTTACTGTTCACTTACAAATGTTTGTAAAATTGTTAAGTTCCAAGTACGTAGGTAGGTGAATGAGTGGGTCTGCACCGGACCCTCCAGTTTGACTACCGAGGATTTATTGTGGGTCATACCAATTTATATTTAACCAAGCGGTTCAATCTTCTTAATGAAGTCGTTTATTTTGCTGGGTGAGCTTACTTTTAGAATCTCTGGTGGAAGTGTAATATCACTAAATATTGCGAATCTAGTTCTAACTACCGCTGGGCAAGAACAGAATACTTAGTACATGTTCCACCGTGTCATCATCCTCCAGGCACAAGCGAAATTTTCCAATAGTCCCAACCACGTGAGATGTTGATTCAAACTATACAATGACCAGTGTATAGTCCAACCAGGCAGCGAAGTTGAGATCTACTCATACCCAATAACTTCCTGGCTCTTGATTTCGATTGATTACTGAACTCCTTCGAATGTATTAAACTTGAATAATTTTGCCAAAAGTATTGAGCGTTTGTCGTCATCCAGGTATGTATGTATCTTTGGTAGTGCTAAACGATATGCCAGTTGCGGGTTCTGATCCGATAAATTCGTTTGCCAGAGAGTAGGCCATTTCATTCCCCGATAGGCCAGAGTAGCCAGGGTTCCAGATCAGAGTCAGATTATTGTTTCTCCCGATATGAGAGAGTCTGTTTTGACAATTTCACACTGTTCTTGATGAGGTTAAGGTTTTTATGGCGACTTGGCTATCAGAGAAGATTTTTATTGACCTTATTCGCGTACAGTGCTCCTGCTCGAGCTCCTACTGCTGAACATACAGATCAGTGGCCAAAACTTCTGCCTAGAAAAGTTCCAGGTAACAGTAACAAATGAGTTACTCGTAAACCTGGAATGAAATGGTCGCGTGGATATTCCTGTATTATATAGCAGGGACTATTAATATAATGTATATAGATAAAAACTGTATTTTTGTAAAATTGTGTCTCTTATAATCATTATTCTCATTTTCGTGACAAATGCAATTATAATAAAATACCTACTCTATATTATAATGTTAAAATTTGTTCTGGCAACACTACTACCCAACCTACTTGTCTATTGCATCCTTTACTTGATTTCTTATTAGTACAATATATAAGTCTATAGATGGCACGGGGATGTTGTATTCGAATTATTCGAACTGAGCAAAACCATAGATTAATGTGCAAAATCTTTGCTATTTGCTATGACTATAGAGAGTAAGTAATTCAACTCAAAGTTTCTACTATGAGTACCTAACGTTGTTTTAATATTTTAGATTTTAGACAAAAAACTGGAACAGGCAACTAA
The DNA here is from genome assembly GCA_911728435.2 of Apoderus coryli. Taxonomy (NCBI): domain Eukaryota; kingdom Metazoa; phylum Arthropoda; class Insecta; order Coleoptera; family Attelabidae; genus Apoderus; species Apoderus coryli. Next base: position 12,256,162 of record OU452202.1, on the reverse strand, counting down.
TAAACTTATAGAAGTAATTCGTGCACCGAAGAAGGTGATAGAATGGCCAGCGAAACGTAAGCTACTGTAAATTTGACGTAGGATTTCTCCAGAAGAATTTGGGGACTTAAGAATAATAAAAACAGGTGGTTTTCTGTAAAACTTAAAAATAAATAAACTTTGCATTTTGGAGCAAAATAAACAGTTAATAAAATATAATATGTGAAAATAGGCATCACTATGTCAGATTATGTAAAATTGTTATTATTAGTTATTATAAATGATAAATGAATACAAAGCATCAACATATGGTCAACACAATGTAAAGATTGATAAAATGTATTTAAATTTTGCTCTGCACGGTCTCTATACTAATTGCCATACGTTTTTAAGTACAACTACGCCTATGTTCATTTATAATTTTGAATTAAATACTAGCAGGTGTTTGACGTTGTGCTACCACCAGCACCGACGCCTTTTGTAAATTAAGGTCACTAGACAACTCCAAAGGGATTTCACCGACTTTCGTTTCTGGTCTTCTCTGTGACAGAACTGTTTCCTTCTGTCATAATTGGCATAATGGTTACTATAATAGAGAGATCCGATAATATAGAGGATAGAGCATAGGTAAGTTCGCGAATTTATAGGGAACAGCAAAAGTAGTGTAACACCACAACAATATACTTAAGAAATATATTTTTTTTTTTGATAAAACAGTATTGTAGTCAAATTACTTAAGAAATGAGTAAATTAAATTATTGACCACCAAGAAACAGATGCGGAGCGGTAGCATAACATAAATCGCTTCGCATCAGCGCACAAGCTGTACATAAAACCTTCAAAAACTTAAAGATTTTGTAGTCTTATCTTAAAAAAACATTATTGTCAATGGTGAATTTTCTATACAATGTGTATAGAATGATAATGAATTTGCATTTTCACGCACTGATGCTTCGTTTTAATAAGAACATCTATAATCGATTTGTACTATTTCCTGGGAAAATAGAGTATCTGATATTAATGCAAATCCGTTCCGGTTTGCAACGTTAGCATCAGAAACATTAACAGAATATTTAGTGTTTATGTGATATCATGATTTCAATAAATTTGCGATATAGCTAAGATCTGGCGCTAAAACTTCGCACTATGCAAGATTAGGCAAAACCCAATATCTTTTACACCAAAGACACACCACACAGTGTTTTTTTTTTTAACCAAACAATTCAAGGTAGTTGGGCAGAAGCCATTAACAGAATGCCATACGTGGAGGAAAATCATTAGTATAATAATTTGGATAAAAAAAAAAACAACACAAATTTCATCGGTATAGGATAAACAACCCATGTACTTGTGAAAAATATATATATGGTTTATTTGAAATACCCAACTAGTATTTATTTGATTTAAATAAATATTTATTTTTATATACTTACTTGCTAATAAGGCCCGAGATATATTTGTGGCTGCTGCTACTTGGAATAAATAAATAAATATTTGTTTATTCTGAATAAACATTTTTTATATTAAATATGATTTGTTCTCTCCCAATAAATAATTGGTTCCGGAAAATCTGTTATAGTTTGCTTGCAATAAATACTTTGTTACTAATAAATATTTATTTCTTCAAACATGTTTTTTTTAGAAATTAATTCACAAATATTTTTGTTAGTAAAACCAGGAACTGTTTGGATTAATTGTTCAAAAAACACCTACACACGTAGATAATAATTTGGGGATTGTTTCATGTTGAACACCCTGTCGATCTGATTTAAGATTTTTGTATGGACTTTTATAAACAATGAACTTATTACCCAAACAATTTTGGCTACAACTAAATAATGGGCTTTTAAAAATAATAATATATAAATATCTATGTTAAATCAAATCTACAGAGTGTAGGAGTTTTTTGAACAATTGATCCAAACAGTTTCTGGTTTTATTAATAATAATAGTTGCAAATTAATTTCTAGAAAAACAAAATGGTTGAAGAAATAAATATTTCTTTGTAACAAACAAAGTATTATTTATTATTATATTATTATATTTGGATTATATTATTTATTTGGATAGAACAAATCATATATTTAGAACAAAAAGTGTTTATTTATATAAGTATACCTAATATGCCTAAGTAGTTGATTTGTTTGACATAAACGCCCGTGAATATGTTTCAAACAGATATTTGTTTGAACTCAATAAATATTTCAGAATTTTTTTCAGTGTACTGATTTACTGATGAAGCGAGTTTTCAAGAAAAAATAACAATGATGAATTTTCATAATAACCATTTAGGTATGGTGTGATCAAAATCCGCATGCATGCGATATTTGAAGATCATTTTCAACATCAGTTCTCCTTGAACGTTTGGATTGAAATTGTGCGGGTGACTTCTTATTGGAACCGTATTTCTATCTGGAAGACTTGCCGATGAGGTATATTGCGACAATATGGAACACAGCACGCTATCTAGATTTCTGGAAAACGTACCATTGGCAATAAGAAATCTTCTTCTTCTTCTTATGCATATTCGTTAGTGAATGTTTGCGACCACACGATTCATCTCTATCCTGTCTCTAGCTGTATGTATTAGGCTTTCCACTGTTCGCAAGCCCGTCCATTGTCTTATATTACGTAGCCATGACATCTTCTTTCTTCCCGCTCCTCTCTTTCCTTCAATCTTTCCCTCGATAATCAGTTGTAGGAATTGGTATTTCGTGCTTCGCATTATATGTCCTAGGTATGCAGTCTTTCTTTTTTTGATCGTCAGCAGCAGTTCACGTTCTTTGTTTATTCCTCGTAGGACATTTTCGTTGGTCACTCGGGCCGTCCATGGGATTTTTAGTATTCTACGATATACCCACATCTCAAAGGCTTCTATTCTATTCATTGTGGCTACTTTTAGTGTCCAGCTCTAAACACCGTATAGTAACACCGACCAGATGTAACACCTCGCGAATCTCACTTTCAGGTTCAGGTTAAAGTCCGCATTGGTAAAAATACGTTTGAATTTCATGAATGTGTTGCGGGCATTCTCTATGCGGCATTTTATTTCCAACTCGGATGTCCAGTCCTCACTGAGCCATACTCCAAGATATTTAAATTTATTCACACGTTCAATTGATGATCCATCAGATGTTAATCTTGCATTCTTAAAATTGTCAGGTTGGCGAGTAATGACCATATATTTTGTTTTTTTGGCATTTATTTTTAGGCCCATTCTCTCACTGTGCCGTCCCACTACATCGACAAGGCATTGAAGATCACTCATATTATCAGCAATCAAGACCGTGTCGTCCGCATAACGAATGTTATTAATCGACGTCCCATTGACTTTAATGCCCTTTTCTATGTTCTCAATTGCCTCCTGAAAGATGTTTTCAGAATACAAATTGAACAGCAGAGGCGAGAGAACACACCCCTGCCTGACTCCTCTGCAGATTTCAACATTGCTGCTCTGTTCTCCATCGATCTTTATGTGGGCAGATTGTTTTAGATAGAGATTTTCAATGCAGCGAATATCGTTGCCGTCTATATCCATTTGTCTCAGAATTGTTAGTAATTTATGATGTTGAACCCTGTCAAATGCCTTCTCGAAATCTATGAAACATAGGCACACATCTTTCCGTTGATCGTGGCACTTTTGTATCAGTACTTGTGTTGCTACTAATGCTTCTCGAGTTCCCAGGCCTTGTCTGAACCCAAATTGTGAGTCGCTGATGCTTTGCTCGCACCTTCTGAATATTCTTTGATGGATAACCTTAAGGAACAGTTTTAAGGAATGGCTCATAAGGCTGATAAGTCTGTGGTCTTCGCATTTCCTAGCGTTATTCTTTTTTGGTAACGGTATGAAGGTAGATGACAACCATTGATCGGGATATAATAAGAAATGCAATGTGGTTTATGCACGATGATGCACCAGCGCATTTTAGTGGGGTTGCTCGTGAGTTTTTAACAGAAACATACGAAAATCATTGGATTGACCGAGGTGGACCTCACTTATGGCCTGCACGATCCACGGACTTAAACCCACTGGATTTTCTCATGTAGGACCACCTGAAGTCCTTTCGTTTACACTTCTCCTGTGGAAAATGTGGGGAACCTAAGGAATCGCATTATTTCTGGGTGAAATTTGATTAGAAACGACATTGGTATTTTGAAAAGAGTTCCCCAGTCAATGAGAAGAGAGATGTATCCGACATAGAGGGGGTCACTTTCAACAGTTTTGGTAATTCTTGTATTAGGTAAAAAAATCTCGTAAACGAAAGAAAATATGAAAAAATTACAAGAGATAAAAAAGTTGTAGTTTTAGTTGCTTTACTTGAAGACAATATCGAAATTACATTACAGTGAGTGGCGTACATTTTTTGTTAATTTTTATTCCCTAACGCCGCTGGACTTAATAATTTTGATCTAGTGAGGGACATAGAAGTTCTACCAACAACGCTGCCAAATTTCAAAGAAATCTGTAGGGAAATATTTTACCAAATTAAAAAAAAAATCGTTATTTACAAAGAAAAAATTGTCGACATATTAAGATTATGACAAATTTTTTCATAATATGATCTGAGAAATTACCCCCATAAATATTCCTGCGTCTTATTGAAACACCCTCTATACGGTTTGCATAATATGTGGACTGTATTATTGAGTATTGTGATATTATTTCCAATGTCTACATAAGTACTAATTACTATCTTTTATTTAGAGGAAAAACAACAACAAGAAAAAAATGGAAACTCAAAAGAATATTCCATAGTACTTTGATAAACGGTTTATGACTTGTTAAAGTAGTTAACAATTTGCGATACCTAAAATGTAGGTGTGTATACTCTGGATCAAAATTTATAGACTCCTGGTCGTGTATTAATGCAGTTTATTACATAGTGTTAGGCAATTTACAACTTTGTCCGAGAAGAAATGCCAACGGCTACGTCGCAGTACTTATTGTACAGGATTGGAATAAACATATTTAATACACCGGGTTGGGATGCACTCTCGTCGGTTTTTACAGCATGCAGACCTAATATGGCTTCATTGTAGCAATAACATCAATAGAGCTTAAAAAGGTATGTTTATTTTTTTAAGAATTAAATTTGTTTTAGTAGCTGATGATTCGCTAACCACTTGAACATAAACACACAGATCGTATATTTTAAGTGATAACTTTCCCATGATTAAATATATAATATTTTTTAATTATTTATATATAATTTTATAACATACCAGCCCGTCAAGTTGTTTTAGTTTTTGACAGTGATTTCTTTCCAATTGTCAGATTAAGAAGTCAGCAAAAATCGGACAAAGTAGCCTGGAAAATTGTATTTCTGAAGTGGTAGTTAGTCGGGATATCAAGTCAAAAGCATTAAATGCACCAATTCGAAGTAACGCTCTTAAACTGACTAAATCACTCTTTCCGATGACAATAATACCTCTAATACAAACACTGCCTAGACGCAAGTAAATATTTGTTCCGAGACTTTTTAAAAACCGTCTGATGTTTACCAACACACTGCATATGAAACGTCCCAATCCGGCTACTTTTAACAAAATTATTAAAAATTTCTTTGGATTTTTTGTCGGATTTTATACAATATTCTATTTTTTTTTAAAAAAATAAAAATTATACTCTATGTTATATGAAGTTTTTTTTATATCACCACCTTTAGATTGGATCATGACTTATGAGACACAGGCGTTGGTGAAGTTTATACTATGTGTTCCAGGATTGATGTAAAGAGGTGTGAAGGACAACAAATTTTTGAATTTTGGAATGACATTTGGGGAATGAGTCCTGCTTGTTTTAAAACTAAGGTACCCAAAAAATCAGTCAAATTGTACAGGGTGTTTTCTAAACAAATTTATAAAAATCAAAATCAAAGGAGTTTGTTTTACAATATATGCCAATATTCTACTTACAAAAGTTGTTTAGAATGCAATTTTATACCCCGCACTGAATTTCAGGAATGTAAAAGCATATTTTTGGAAAAATTACTTTTTTGCAATAAATACTATTATCAAAAAATACTTCGTATCATTTTATTTTGTATCTTATAGAACAAACCCCACATAACCATTATAACACATAATAAATATCAAAATTCAGACAGTAAACGTATAAACAAACTGGGTAATTACCAATAGGTTTAATATTTTGCAATAAACATTTATTAAATATAATCCCTGCCTATACCCTCACATCTTTCGATCCTTCGTCTGAATTCCTTAAAACAATTTTGAATTGGTTCTAAAGTTAAAGAGGTTGCAGCATTGCTAATTATTTCCTGAAATAGTGCTGCAGCATTATAGGAATGGTTCAGTATAAACCAATTGTTTGAGACGACTCGGCGGCCACTTGATCGGTCCATTTCTGGCAATCCAATTGTCTCCAACATCGAAATTCAACCACTGATTAACTGCTTCTGTGGAGTGAGTAGGGCAAGCGTCATGGGCGTAGTCAAGGTGGGGCGCCGAGAGTTACAAATCGACAAACTCTTTGTGCAAATCCTCCAGCAGGTTCTGGTAGCGAGTACTGGCCGAGATCTTTCATAATTCCGCATCTGGATTCATTGATAATGTCTTTTCGACAGCGATTCTTTAATGAAAATCTGCCAGCCTACGAGTTGCCTTCATTACACCCAAATATATTTCTTGCTTTACGATTTGCTGAGTTTTTAAAAAAAGTTAAAATCTTTTGTGGCTACTACAACTTAAACGAGATTTTGGCTGAAGTGGAACTATGGTATAATCTGTGGAAAGAAAAAAAAATGTCAGACTCGGAGTTAAAAGAAACTGGTTAAAGACGCGCAATCTTTTACACAGGCATTAAAAAAGCGCACCAAATTTCACTCGCGCAACCTTGCACTACCTGCACAATGGAAAGATCATTCAGCACCTTGCGTCGGGTAAAAACTTGGTTACAGTCAACAATGTTGGAACAACGGTTTGTTTGACTTTGCATGATGAGCGTTCATCGAAAAAGAGTTTTAAACCCGAGGGATCAGTTTGAACAAGAAATGTTGTCCAAGTTTAGCCATAATTCTAGAATGTTAATGCTAAAATAAAATACTTATGAGATATGAACCCAAGATGTTTTTTAAATAAATTTTTTATGTTAAGATGTGTTTCCTCGTTTTCTTGCCCCACCCTGGGGAACGTCCATGGTAAGCGCCGTGTTGAAAATGAATTAAAGGCATATTACCAAAATTATGTAGATGTTCCTGAGAAAATCTTTGAAGTATGTCTAAGTAAATGTGCTTCCTTCAATGAAATAAGGTGCAATAACCCCAATGTGATACGACACAGCATACCACACATTTACTTTTTTGTAATACTCGTCTAGAATGAATTCAAAAATTGCAGCTTTCAGATAACCAATACTGACAATTTTGTGATGAAATAACACCATTGGTTGTGAATATGGATTCATCTGAGAAAATTATAAAATGATGAAAATATCTCTCTTCTATATTTTTTTCTCCAATAGTTAAACAAAAATCCAACCTACCATAATGATATCCGTCTTCAAGTGTATGTTTCTGAATAGCTTTATAAGCCCTAATTTTGTTTGCTTTGTAAATTCGTTGAAGCTCGGACTTGCTAATATTAACGATACCTGATTTCTCTCTGAGTGGCCTCTTAGGATTTTCTGTAACGGAGGCCTCAGCTATAGTAACCCCAACATCGTCTGCAACACTACCAGTAGCCAAAAACTTTTTTATAAATAAATAATAATAAATAAATCTTTATTATTTCTGTCTCAAATTATAGGTACCTTTCTGTGCATAATCAAATATTTACCAGTTGTCAGTTAACAATCAAGTACACACATTAATAGTAACATAATATATCACAAAAGTTCTTCAAAAGTATGTAATTGATAAATATATGTGTATAAAACAACAACCGATTGCAACATTCATAACAATGATGAAATACAACAAAAACATAATAATATAATATTATGTAATCACAGTCACAGATAATAAAAAGAAAAAACTTACAAGATACATATTAAAAGCAGGTACAACTAGAGTCATTACATATCCAGTAAAATTTTGATACGAACATGACAAAATAAAACAAACAAACATATAACATAAAGCTATGACGAAACTAACCGTACATACTCGTCCAAACTATAAAATGCGTTACTCGTTAAAAACAGCTTCAACTTGTTTTTAAATCTAGTTTCAGTTTGACAACCCTTAATGTCCTCAGGAAGAAGATTAAAGTAGAAGTAATCCGAGTATTTAGGAGACTTCTTGTAGAACTCGTGACTAGGGCGAGGCAAGTATAATCGATCTCGTCCTTTGGTGGAGTATCCATGGGTACTCCCACATGTAGGAGCGCTATCCTTATTTTTGTAAGTATAGAGTAATAATTTATACAGGTATATTGAGTGAACTATGAGCAAGTTGCAAGCCTGAAGGTGTCCCTACATGTACCTCTATACGGGATCTTGATATGCATCTTATTGCGCGCTTTTTCAATATAAACACCCTGTCAACTTCAACGCATCTGCCCCAAAAAACTATACCATAAACAATAGTTGAATAAATTAATGCATAATAAACAGATATCAAAGCTCTCAAATCCATGTACTTAACTCTTTAATGAATTTAAAATGTATAACGATTTATTTAGTTTCTTACACAGATGGTCTACATCCAGCCCAGGTCCGAGTCCACAAAAACCCCCAAAAGTTTAGCTGAATCTGATACCGGCAGTTGGATCTGATCCAAGCTGATGTTCTGTGCCAAGCGTCTATATTTTTTAAAATATATGGCTACTGTCTTGCTATAGTTGATTATATGCCTATTTTTGCAAAACCACACCCGGAACTTGCCAATTGTGACATCAATCTTGCGCTTCAAGACTGCTGGATCCTTATCATATATCAGGAGGGTCGTGTCATCAGCATACATATTTCTCATAGCCGGGATACGTGACACAATACTAGGATCTGGGAATTTTATATTCAATAGCCTTATTACTTTTCTTAACGAGTTTTCACCAATTCCATAGCATTGCACAATATAAATTTTTTGAGACAATGCACAGTGGGGTATTTGAGCAATCTGGCCGGCCATTAATCGATTTCGTAAACTTTATCGCAGGTAGAAAATACGTGTATTTTATAAACCCCTTTTCCACCTTATAGCACACTGTTCACAATCGTACGATCAGTTGAAATTCGGCTATCCTTAAGCAGACATATTAATTTCCGCCGTAGTTAGCAGATGTGTAGTTAAAGAGTGTTGTGATTTGTATTATTTATTTAGACTTATAAAATAATAAATTATGGATTCTGGAGAACCAGGTAAGTGTGTTTAGTTTTCACAAATCTTTGTTATATAATGCATTTTAGTAATTTTAAAATTAGATTTTTCTATTGATAGTTTGTTTTCATGCTTTTTTTCAACCTAATTTTACTTTGTAGGAACAAAGTTGTACTTCCGGATATTTCCCGGAATCGATATCAGTTTGTTTTGAAAGTTTAGGCTTTGTTCTTCAAAAAATGTAATTTTTTTTGCGAAAAAATGCGATTTTGTAAATTATTGCTATTTAAAGCAAATAACTACATGTAAAATCGATAAAATAACTACTGGTATTAATTATTTCCTTTTTCCGTTCTTAATTGTTGTTTTTTTTCCGGGCCGTCAAACGTACGAGTACTGACTAGAAAACATTTATTTTCTATTATGCAGCGACAAAATTTGAATACCATGAACGAAAATTTGGAATTTCTAGAAAACCATCTTCTCGAATCGGAAGATTTTTCAACGGAGCAAATTAGTACACTAAAGCACGATTTGTCACATTTTAAGTCAGTAAAGAGTAGGTGGTCTAAAGCGTTAAGAAAAGAAGAATACTTCTTAAAGAAAAATAACGAATGGCTCCAAGGAACATTTCATATTCCAAAGGTTGTAAAGAGACCCGGTCGACCCGCAAAGTTGTTTGAGGCATCAAGTGAGAGGACTAAAAGAAGAAAAACCGAAGGGCTTCGCAAAACAACTAACTTAGAGGTGCTCACTTACGCAACGCAGTCTAAGCTAGTAGAAAGTGGCAAAAGAGATGCTTCCTTAGTTCTAAAAGAAATTACAAGTACCCCAAAACGAGCAACAAAATATAAGAAAGCTTTTTTCGTACTCAGTTAGAAAGTGTCAGCTCTCAATTGTCGCCGAAGCAGGCTATTGCCATGTTTGTTGAAGCAGGACTTTCCAGGAGGCAGTACGAAATAATAAGAAGCACTTAGAAAAAGTTATTTCCTTGTTATAGTCTTCTACAAAAAGCTAAACTAGAGTGCTACCCTGATAAGGCAGCATACTTAGTAACCGAAACTTGTGCTGAAGTAAAACTGCAAAGCTTAATGAATTATACCGCTACTCGATTATTGACCCATTTAGAAGAAGTTTTAAAACTGCATACCGAAAGAAGCGATACGTTTGTTTTGATGTGCAAGTGGGGTTGTGATGGAGCACAACAAATTAAATTCAAACAAAGATTTGGTAACGATGCTGCTTCTGACGCCAACTTATTTCAAAGTTCTTTTGTACCCCTTCAGCTAAAAAGGTCCAAAAGCAATGAGGTTATAATATGGCTACTCCGTCATCTCCCCGTTATTGCCGCTCCATACGAATTAGGTTTGTTAAAGAAACCACAGATATAACAATGCAAGAAATAGATTACGTGAAAGCTGCCATAAATAATTTACAACAGACAAAAGTCACGATAGATAATAACTGTTACAGTGTTGACTATAGTATGATGTTCACCATGGTTGACGGAAAAGTCTGCAATGCTGCCACAAATACTACATCAACAATGAGATGCTATATCTGTGGGTTAACATCCAAAGATTTTAATAATTTAAACGTAAAAAGAGACGCTAATCCAGAGGCACTAAAGTTCGGACTGTCTATTTTACATGCGCGAATCCGATTTTTTGAAACAATTTTACATTTATCCTACAAGTTACATATAAAAAAGTGGCAACTGAGGACAGACATAGAAAAAGCTGCAGTGAAGCAAAGAAAAATACAAATACAGGATGATTTTCGACGAAAACTGGGCTTAATAGTAGATGTACCTAAACCTGGATTTGGTAACACAAACGATGGCAATACCAGTCGAAGATTTTTTGAGAACCACGAATTGTCGGCAGAAATTACTGGGATTGACAAGCACTTTATATACAGATTAAAAATAATTTTAGAAGTATTATCGTGTGGACATAAAATTAACATAGAAAAATTTTCGGATTATGCAAAGGAAACTGCAGAAATCTACATCCAGCTCTTCCCGTGGCATCGAATGACTCCCACTATGCACAAAATATTAATTCATGGCCCAATGGTTATCGAAAATGCGCTGCTTCCGATAGGTCAATTATCAGAGGAGGCATCAGAAGCACGTAATAGGCATTTCAGGATCTATCGCCAAAATTTTGCAAGAAAGTTTTCAAGAGAATCTTGCAATTTGGATGTGTTGAATAGGCTGTTGCTTACTTCCGATCCTATTATAACTGGAATGAGACCAATACCTAAAAAGGATAGTAAACCGTTTTCCAAAGAAACACTAACTTTGTTACTTTCGGCTTCACCTAATGTGCAAACAGAGTCGCAGTCGGAATCATCAACGGATGATGAAGAAGAGACTGTTGATTCAGACGAGGAAGGATGGGATTCATCCAGTTAAAACATTTTTTTATTCGAATTTTTTTATAATAGGTTTGTAAAATTAATAATAAAGTTACCCAAATGTAGATTACTAGTGGACACACTGTACATACGTGTCTATTTTTTTGGTTTTACTATAAATTATACTTACAAATATCCTAAATTTACTCAATTCTCCCTGAAGTCTAACTTATTTGATTTATATATTTTTGGCCGCCCAGATTGCTCAAATACCCCACTGTGCAATGTAAGTATCATTTTCACTTAACTATTTTAACGCTGGTTCTGAGCGTGCTCCGTTAATCAATTTGAAATAGAAATGACAACGTTTGACAAAAGTGTCAATAATAAATAACCTACTGTTTTTTCCAAAACCTACTTTTAACTTTTAACTAATAATTTCAATTAAATGTAATGTTTATGATTTGTTATACTATTTATGCAGTGTTTTTTTTTTAATTTAAATTAAAATCCTACTAATTATTGCAAAAAATATGTTGTTAGTTGTTAGTTTTGGCGTACATTATAAAATAAACTCCATTGATTATGATTTTGATATATTTGTTTATAAAACACCCTGTAAAACACGGATCTAACTAATTTTTAAAAAAAAAGCAGGGTTCATGCGACCAAAATTCTGAAAATGTGTTTTTCCTCACACCTCTTGTTATATCTATCCTGGGACATACTGTAGATTAAATGTTTATGAGTGACGGTAATTATCGTTGTGCATTTCACATGAAATTTAAAAACACTTAAAAAAGTTGAATTATTTTTTATTGATATTTATTTGTTGATCATGAACGCCTCTCATATTATGCTATTTTTAATTTTCATTGCATTCAAGGTTATTGAAAGTGAATTTGGAAAAACAAATCGAATAATAAAACAATGTATTTAGTCAGAGAGTCTGAATGTTTCGGTATTGATAAAATATTATTAATAATAACTGAGTTATTAATTTTAATCAATGTGGAGTTTAATCCGAATATTATTTGTTAAGAGATAAATTGTATTATTGATATTTTTGTTGTTGTTCCGTTTAAAAATCCAAATCAGTGGTTTTGTATACGTTTTTTCTAATTCAAAATGTGTTTCTTAATCATAATAAGTTTGTTAATAATAGCGTTTTACTATTACTTAGTTAAACCGATGACTTACTGGAGAGAGCATGGAGTTAAACAAGGAACACCTATTCCCGTGTTCGGAGAACTCTGGAAATCGTTTTTCAAGCTCAAAAGCATGCCAGATATGATAATACAAATTTACAATGAGTTTCCTGGAAGCAGGTAAAATTATGTAAAACACGGATATAATCACTATTAACTTACAGGTTGCCGGATCATTATGCAGGTACATTAAGGCCTAATTCAAAAAAATATATTTTCATATACCGGGTCGGGCAGTACATTCGCCTCCGTCTCTCATAGCCTAACAAAATTGAAATTGGAAATTTTGTTTACGTGGGTGTATGTAGGTCTACCTGGAGCATTTAACAAAAATGTTTTTAAATATACCGGGTGTCCCAGAAAAGTGTGGCATATCAAAGTTTTTTGATTTTTTGAACATTTTGTATAAAATAAAGTGAAGTTATTGTGATGATCCCTATATCTAAATCTACCCGTTTGTCTAGTTTTTGCGTTTTCTTTTTGGAAAAATATTCTGTGCGACAATTTTTTTAGCCAAACTGTTTAAAACTTTATAATTGCATGTGAACATACATTCGTTCGGTGTATAGTCGAATTGCAAATATTGTACAGGGTGGTCACCATTATGTATTGTTCTTATCAATCATATTTATTTAAATTACTTTCTCATTTTAAGTAGCACACCCTATATTGCATAGCACCGGTCGATACTAATTAATGTTATCTATCAAAGAGTATTAGGCTTCCCTATCTACCTAACTGTCACCGTTTCCCAAGAAATAATTATTTTAACTTATTTATCTTATTGATTTTACTTTTAATAGTACACCCTTTAATATACATTATTAAATTACTATGGACTGATCGGTATTCGAATATTACAACAGTTTTTGCGTAGGAAAATTGGAACGTAAAAAACAACAAGTTTTCTCTACCATCAAGAGGAACCATAGTAATCGTACTAAAAAACTTTTAAACTACAATTTATTGGTTCCCTAATTCTAACAAACTCTGAAAGTTAAAGCTTAACAATAATAAAATTTTAACATTCAGTAACATATTCATAATTCTAAAAAATTAACAACAAAAAAAGGCATACATGCATATTTTCTAGCTACAACAAAAAATGCTCAAACTGTTGGCCGTTATTTTTAATAGACAGTTGAATTCTTTTTTCAAATGCCTGACATTTGCTAATGATAATTGTGGTGGAATTGTATCAAAAGCAGTTTTAATTCGTTGCTTCAAATCATCCCGTCTACCATAAACAATGTTTTTAATATATCCCCACAACCTACTAGATGGTTTCTGCAAATTGCAAATTATATTATGACAAAAAACAAAATTCAAAATATTGAAGAAATGGAATATTTTAGGTATAGGGAAGTAATATATCATTAAAAAGATGATTTTTTTGTCTATCGAACGGCATAGTCGCATATCTCCGGTATAACCGGAAGTATTATAAACCCGGAAATAGTACATCAATATATAACCTTTCCGACATTACCGAACCCCAAAGTTTCAGCAACACATCTGCTGTAATTCCCGAGAACTTTGAATAGGCCGCTCACGATGAATCACCCTGTATATATATAAACTTTACCAAATTATAATGCTTTGCAAAACGGACGTATTTCTAAACATCATTTGTTGATTTTTTGTTGTAGGTACTCTGGGCTATATCAATTTAGACAGAGAGTTCTATTAATCAGAGATCCAGACCTTATAAAGCAGATAACCGTAAAGGATTTCGACTACTTTACTGATCATAGACCATTTATAGATCCGGAAAGTGATCCAATATTTGGGAGGAACCTCATGGCATTAAAAGGTTGGTGTGATGTAAATTATCGAAGTATTTTCAATTCTAAAATCCTATCCAATACAACATATTCAAGTCAACTTCAATAACCAAATTATACATGAAATTTAGTTTACATCAAAGATTTTTATAAACATTTTTTTTTTGTTTTGCTATATTTATTATATGACCACCTCTTGTAAACAATGGGAAAAATTTGAACACAGTATTCGCAATTCTGTCACCATCAATTTAAACGTAATAGCACAAGTTAATAAAATAAAAAATGTGTAAAAGATGTAAAATTATGGGCTTTTTTTGGAGAATGTTTTAATTTATTTTTAGCTCTCCATATCATATATGTAATATATGTATATATGGAGACTATTAGTTTCATGAAAAAAAAATTTTTTTTAATTTCACCGGAAATACTTCTTTTTGGTCATTTTATACATAAATAAGTAGTTTTAAAAAAATGTCTGTCTGTCTGTCTGTCTGTCTGTCTGTCTGTCTGTATGTCTGTCTGTCTGTCTGTCTGTCTGTCTGTATCCACGAAAACGCAAAAACCGCTTAACAGATTTTAACCAAATTTGGTACAAAAATACTATTGGACATGGCAAGGAGCTGATTAGATTTTGGGAAACATTGAGCGTAGGCAAAGGGTTTAAAAGAGGGTTCAAAAATTAAAAAAATTCATAGTTCTTAAACTTATCCGAAATACTGCATAATTTTTTACGCATTTAATTGAATATAACCTAAAATATTGAACATAAAATATTAGACCACATTGGCGTTCGAAAATAGTGTAAAATGGGGTAAAAAAGATTAAAAAAAAACGTATTTCTTAAAAATAGCAGAAATATTAACTAGTTATTGATAGTTTTGATAGAATATAACCTATAAAATGTGTTATGAATAACTTACTTTCATAGGCGTTCGTAAATAGTGGAAAAGGGGTCAAAACATAAAAAATATATATTTCCTAAACTTATTCGAAATATGGAATAATTTTTCATAGTTGTGATACAATATAAGCTAAAAAATATTCCATAAAAGAATTGGTTCACACAGGCGTTCGAAAATAGTTTAAAAAAAGGGTCAAAAACGAAAAAAAAAACGTTTCCCAAATATACCAGAAAAATTGGCTAATTATATATAGCTTTGATATAAGATAACCTAAAAAATGCAGCATAAAATTTTTATTCACATAGGCGTTCGTAAATAGTAGAAAAAGGGGTAAAATAAAAAAAAATTAAAATGTAAAAAATTTTATATTTAACTAGATGAATTGGTGTTAAAAATACACGACAAAAATTAATGTACCATAGGCGTCCGTAAAAATTCTATAAAAGGGTCAGAAAAAATTTGTATCCGTGATAACTCAAAAACCATTTAACGGATTTTAACCACATTTGGTACGAAAATACTACAGGATAATTATAGGTGGTGATTAACATTGAGCGTAGGCAACGGGTTTAAAAGAGGTTTCAAAAATTTAAAAAATCATAGTTCTTAAACTTATCCGAAATATTGAATAATTTTTTATAGTTGTGATAGAATATAACCTAAAAAATGTTACATAAAAGAATTAGTTCACACAGGCGTTCGAAAATAGTGTTAAAAAAGGGTCAAAAACGAAAAAAAAATGTTTCCCAAATATACCAGAAAAATTGGCTAATTATATATAGCTTTGATATAAGATAACCTAAAAAATGCAGCATAAAATTTTTATTTACATAGGCGTTCGTAAATAGTAAAAAAAAGGGGTAAAATGAAAAAAAAATTAAAATGTAAAAATTTTTATATTTAACTAGTTGAATTGGTGTTAAAAATACACGACAAAAATTAATGTTCCATAGGCGTCCGTGAAAATTCTATAAAAGGGTCAGGAAAAAATTGTATCCGTGATAACTCAAAAACCACTTAACGGATAACCTACAACATGCAGCATAACAATTTTGTTTACATAGGCGTTCGTAAATAGTAGAAAAGAGGGCAAAATAAATTTTATAATAAAACTAAAAAAAAATCAATTATTTTGCGTACAAGAATTTGGCCTAGATCTGGAATATAAAATATCTGCGTATAAATAGTGCCTCCAAAGAGAAGAAAAAGGCACAAAACCCGATACAAAAAAAAAAAAAAATAGCTGATGTCTAAAACAAAACAAAAATTTAGATAAATGACAAAAAGGTCATAAAATTATGACTTTTACACTTAAATATGGAGAGCTATTCGTGCCTCGAGGGCAACAGCTAGTTTCAATATAATCTCTTTGAAGACTAATACATTTTTATAAGGACGCGACGTTTCGCAGCTAGATAACAATAAATTACATAAAAGAGACAATGTAGAAATAATTTTGTGGCATAGCAGACAAGATTTCAAGCGGGATTTTACCCTAAATTAGCAGAGTCCCAGTCTCATTCATTATTACAAGACGGGGACATGGGTCAACAGATACTAACCATTTAGTTTCATTTTTATTATAATGTAAAACTATACAATCTCCAGAGCAGTACACATCTCACCGAACACAAATCGATAAATCGGCGTATACATTGAATTCATAACAACCTTAAATCTCCATCTTAGGTGTGCCTAAAGACTATGGTTAATTGGACTGGAGCTCTGGGAATTTAAACAAAGTCCCGTGTACAATTAAAGCCAGTAAGTAATTTGTATGCCACAAAATTATGTCTATTTTATTGACTGGTGATATTGCCCTCTGAAGCTAATCATTAAAGATAATTTCTCTGGCGTCCCAGAAAACAGTTGCCAAAATTTCTTAATCTGGCACTTGGATATTTATTCTAAACCTAAATTGCAACCAAATAAACAAATCAACGCATAAAATAGTTGCTATTTCGCTTGTAGAGTGCTAAACTCGCAATTGTTGACGAATGCTGGTACTCTCAACTGTCTTTCAATTTGGACAATTATTGCCAATGCAACTGGCCGTACTGTTTGACGGTTGAATTTTCAGATTCTTTGACTGTTGAATTATTTTTTTCTTTGATTTAAAGTAGAGTTAGGCGTTCCCTACAACATTATTTGATCACCGTGTACTGTGTTGGTAGTTGATGATGCCGACAAATTAGTTGTGTCTAACTCCAAACAAAAATATAGACTAAACTTCTTATTATAGAAATAGTCCATGGTGCGTGGAGTTTATCATTTAATGATAAATCAAAATTCGTCTTCTCCACAAATAAATCTCTTTATTTTGTTAAAAATTGTGTCATTACATTATACAACCATACATGTTTCGAGACATAATATTCTCATCCTCAACTTCTTAGTTTGTTTTTTTTTTCTCAAGTAATCCATTTAGCCAAGAGTGAATTATATTCAATTCACACGTCAATAGACGTGTTTTATTCAATTGAATTCTTCGTTTTTCATGGTTTTTAGATTCGTTCATTAGACTTATAATAGTAGGTATTGTGAATTCCATAAAATTTGTAGGTAGGTTCAAAATCAGTGGGCTCTTACCTATTTATATTTCACCCAGCTGCTCAATCTATTTAATTAAGGCCATTATTTTACTGGGTGAGCTTTCTTTTACACTCGCTGGTAAAAGGGTTAATTCACCAAATATTGAGAATTTGGTTCAAAAAGTAATTGACCTAACTCACACTTAGTATCAGACGATATTCTTGATATTAGAAAAATATTTTACTGATATCCTATCCTATCCCTATTGAATATATATACAGTATGTCCACGGATGCGGTTAACAAGAGGACAAATGGACCAAAAATTGAAAGATACGAAAAAAAGTTATTCTTGATAAAAATGTTTGCTTGTCGAAAAAATAAGAACTACCATGAAAAACATTATTTTTATTAAACAGGGCGTCTCAAAAAAGCATAAATATAAAATTAAACAAGAGCAAACAGTCTTATTTTGGTGTTTTAGCGTAAAATGATAAATAGAAAAAATGCTCCAAATTTAATTCTGACCCCGATTCCAGAGTTACAGAAGAATATTTAAATTTATGAAAAAAAATTTTTTTTAAACATAAAATTAAACAAATTAAAATGAAAATTGAAAATATTATAAGTTTGTGAAAATTTCTATTGCCGTTTAAAATCTGATTTCCAACCCACAAACAAAAATCTAGCCTTTTTGCTTCATCTCCAGCCTCCAAAGTTTGGTTGAAATGAGGCTTGTAAGGATAAATTTTATTTTCTTTTAAAACTTTTTGAATGGTAGATTTTCCCACCACCTCTAAATTCTTAGCCCTGTTTCTTAAAGAAAGCAATGGATTTTCATTTACTGATTCCCATATCAAAACTGTACTGGTATCGTCCTCATTATATTGTTTCTTTTCTTTTTTAATATCAAAAACTGATGAATTTTTTTTTCATAAATTTAAATATTCTTCTTCTTAACTCTGGAATCAGGGTCAGAATTAAATTTGAAGCACTTTTTCTATTTATCATTTTACGCTAAGACACCAAAATAAGACTGTTTGCTCTTGTTTAATTTTATATTTATGCCTTTTTGGGACGCCCTGTTTAATAAAAATAATTTTTTTCATGGTAGTTCTTATTTTTTCGACAAGCAAACATTTTTATCAAGAATAACTTTTTTCGTATCTTTCAATTTTTGGTCCATTTGTCCTCTTGTTAACCGCATCCGTGGACATACTGTATATATATACAAGGTGTTTCAAAAAGACGGGGCAATATTTAAGGGGGTGATTTCTCAGGGTGTTTTATGTGAAAAACTTCCTATAAACATACGTGCGGAAAAGCATTGTTTCCATGATAGAAGGTGTTAAAGTTTTTTTGTAAATAACGGTTTTTTTTTTATTAAGTCAAATACCTCTCTCCTTATCGATTTCTTTGAAATTTGGCAGCGTTGTTGCTACAAATAAGGAGCTATGTGGCCCTAACTAGACCAAAGTTATTAAGTCCAGTGCCGTTAGGGTTGTAACGTAATAAAAATTATTGAGAACAAAACCCCCATAAATATTGCCACGGCTTTTTGAAACGCCGTGTATATTTCCAATAGGGATAGAATATCAGTAAAATATTTTTCGAATATTAAGAATATCGTCTGATACTAAGTACAATACATTTTTGAACCAAATTCTCAATATTTGGTGACTTAATTCTTCTATCAGCGAGTCTAAAAGAAAGCTCACCCAGTAAAATAATGGACTTAATTAAAAAGACTGAGCTGCTGGGTGAAATATAATTAGGTATGAGCCACAATAGACCCTCAGTGGTCGCAGTGGAGGGTCCGGTGCAAACCCAAAATGACCTGGAAAATCACCCCGTTAAATATTGCCGCGTCTTTGAAACACCCTGTATATTTTTAAGGATGTTTGTCGCCGTTGATATTCCTTATGCATATCAATACGATAGAGTGTGATATTTGGGAAGAGATTGTTTGTTTCACGTAATTAAAATAAGTAATAATTACTAGTTATTGAATAAGTACTTATTCTAGGTAAAGAATGGCGTCAAATGAGAGCTACTTTGTCAACATCATTTACAACAAGCAAGATTAAAGTGATGTTTGAATTAATTAAAGATGTATCACAAAACTTGCAGAACTATTTGTTAGAACAGAATGCGGATGTCCAAGAACTCGAATTGAAAGACTTATATACAAGGTAGTTTAACGCTTCTTGACTAATTTTGTTATCATATTTTAGTAATCTAACAACCAATTTAGTAAAATCAATAAATTAAAAATAACTGTCAAAATATAAATAATATTTTGTAAAACCACACCAACAGTGATTGGCACAAATCTTTATTCACATGAATCTTGCAGGTGTACAAGTAACGCTATAGCATCAATTGCATTTGGAGCAAATAGCGACTCTTTAAGGGATCGAAACAACGAATTCTATTTGATGGGCAAAGAAGCCACCGATCTTACATCAATCACTATGACATTAAAGTTTCTTGGATATGTTGCGGTGCCATTTATTTTTAAGGTAATGATGAAAACATATACCTACGTCACTTAAATCTATTCAACTCTAACAACTTTTTCAGGTTTTTAATATCTCACTCATGGGTAGAGCAGTTTCAAACTATTTTAAGAATCTTATTTACGATTCTATTAAAATAAGAGAAGAAAGAGGTATTAAAAGACCCGATATGATAAATGCGCTCCTAGAAGCGCGTAGTGGATTAGCTAAACACGAAAAGGAAGAGACGACAGGTGCAGGTTTTGCTACTGTGGAGGAATCACCAGATAATAGTAAGATTAAACTTATCGGGCAATTTTCGTTGTTTGAAATTTTCTAAACACTCACTGGCAACTAAATTCGCTTATATGAACATCTTTACATATAATTTTCAGAACTTATATTTCTGATCCCTGCTTTTGATATTTATTAAGCACTCTCTGCGAGGAGTGCAGACTATTTCACGTTCCTGTTTTTCGTACTAATTATGAATCCAAAACACCACTACTTCGAGCATGCCAAACATGTAACATAGAAGGATTTAGTCAAGAACTATTTCAATGAGCCTGTAAGATCTTTCTGTGCTCAATTGCCTCGGTTCCTGCAAAATCTGGCCATCTGATGTGTGTGTGCGTATTTTGTTTTGTCGGATTATTAATTAGTTTATTATTAGTAGCTTATTTATTTAGTTATATTGTCTTTTAATTGGGTATGTAACCTGTTAGACAATAAAGAATATTATTATTATTATTATTATTATTATTATTATTATTATTATTATTAAGTAAATATGCAGCAATATAAAAACGTACAAATAATTTGAATTAGTTCTAATGATATTGAACATATTAGACATACAGGGTGATTGCTGCTACCTTGGAAGTTTGGGGAAAAGTAACCATACCACTGGTTCGAAAATTTAAGTGGTTACTCAGGTCAATTCAATCTATCTATCTATAATAATGTCATATTTGTATGACTTCTGGTTATACCGGAAGTAGACACCAAATTTATTATTTCAAACAAACACCCTATATATACTCGCCATTTTGTCGGTCGAATAGACAAAATCTTGAAAATTGGAATATAGTTCAATATAACATCTTAAGAATATCAACTATCCTGAGAGATTGACGGACTTTGTTACAAGTTGGTCCCAAATTAGTGTCAATTTTATCAAATGGCAGACCTTGGATATTTTCAAATATTCTGAAATAAAACCAAATTTGCTTTCAAATGATATGTCGTCGGGTTGCTACAAAAACAAGTTAAGTCCCATATTATAGTTTTTAAGATATTAGTGTTTTAAACTTAAAAAGAATATGAAAAATCAACGAAACAAAAAACTTTTTATTTTGTTATCACATTAACTTTCAAACAAACTTTATAATCATTACAAAAACAAAAATAATAAAAATTTTCACAAAATATTTTTTTATAAACAAAAAACTGTATTTATCTTGTTTTAGTTGTCAAAGTTTTGTTAAACTCAGGCTTCTTGCACCTCATCTGACAATTCTTCCTCTGAAATACTATCTTCTGCTCCGGGCTCTGGAACCAAATCGTTTGCATCTTTTGATGTCGGTAAAGATTTGTAATAGCTATGGAACTCTTCAGGAACCACCACAGATTTACATAGTTTCATGAAGTCTGTTTATTTTTTCAGTTTGTTATTGGTCTAGATTTGCTGTATGCTTTTGATAGTTTAATATTATTTAATTTCCATGTATTCTGATTTATGGTCGAATCTGCACTGAAGAATCCAGGGCTTGGATTTAAGATACTTGAAGCACCTGACTTTTAAACACACACACACACAGAGAGAGAGAGAGAGACTTTTTCGCCAGGAGTGTTTTTAATTTTGTTTGCCATTATTAGTTTCGTTATTTTTTCTATGTGTAAGTAATCACTAAATTTTAACTTGATTTTTCTCCAAACTTAAACATTCATTTTCTAAACAAGAACTCAATGCCTCACAAGCACAAGAAAGTTGCAAAAATGAAAACTCGGCCCTTTCATTTTCTCCTACAAAAATAACATCATGTCAAATAACAAAGTTACTGCAACATAGAGATTATCGTAATTACCTTCACACACACAAAACAAGGAACGCCTCCATGTTTAGTGGCAAAACAAGATAAGTGCTAAATGTTACAATTAAGTACGGACAGATGTTCAAAATCGTCACAGCAAAAATAAGTTACATGTCATATATCGGAACAAATTAAATTCATTACAATACTTCGGCAAGCATCAGTACAGCCTAAATAACATACGTGACAATTATCCCGTTTTTACCGCGTAAGTGTACACACACAAAGAAAGCAGGTTACCCAGCGCCTACTTTCGGCACAGAATTCCGGTGCCGGTTTTCCCGCTAGTACGTACATAAAGAACGCTGATTGCGGCTGATTACCTTTAGTTAAAAAGCAGATTTTCTGAAGGCAAGATGTCCAGTTCATCCTCCGATGAAGAATTTGTGCTACTGGAGAATGTGTTTCTGCGATTTCAAAGACCAACGCAAGGAATACATCCAGTAAACCGAACAACGGCTAACAAAAACTTGGTGCAACTGGCACAAACAGCCAATTCTTCTTTAGCCGTTTGTCCCATAGCGCGGCCCTTGTAAAAACAGCAGATATCAGAGTTTCGACATCCATTTTTCTAATAATAATCACACAAAAATCTATGTCCGCCTCCAAAAACAAGCGACCAAGAATTAAAAATTCATTCCGGTAAAATTGCCGGCGCCTATTGATGCTTGTAACAAGTTCCGACACGCTTTGTCTATGTCCACTCGTATTTAAAAGTTAAATGAATTATCGGCGCTTATAGGCGCGTGCTACCAGTAAGCAGGAAACCTGCTTTCTTTGTGTGTGTACATTAAGGCAATAATAATGTTTCCTAGATTCAGACAGCAAAGAGCATATATGCCACATATCTTATTACTGCAGTCAAATATTCAACAAAATACACAATCGCAATTTTAAATATAGTGCACACGGGCATATATCTTGTTTCACCTGGTTAAATTTTGGTCAAAATGGAATTATCCTATTTTTACACACGCTTACTGACCCTTTCAGTGTGTAAGGAATTTATTTTGTTTGTGCAGTAGAAGAAGGTGACATTTGTATGTACAAAAATGCACTTAACTAAAAAATGTAAATAATGGAGTTATCTTGTTATTATGTGCCTTTTGAGAAAATTGACTTATGCCTACTTTTAGTAGTAGAGCAAACTACAGTCATTTGCGATCACCCTGTAACAAAGTGCGTCAATCTGTCAAGATCGTTGATATTCTTAAGATGTTATTGAACTACCTACCAAAATCGACAATATGGCGAATATTTTCGGGAGACCTGTTTTGGACCAAAAAAATTTAAAATAAATTGTTTATTCCAAAAGGTATAGGGAAGTGTTACAATAAAATACTCGAAAATTGATGGGAAATCCAAAAATATAATAATATATATAGGGTTTTCCATTCGAAATAAGAAATGTTGTTTCAACTCCGGTATAACCGGAAGTGGTACAAATGTGAAATTATTATAGAGTGATAGATTGGGTGTACCTAAGTAATCACTGAAATTTTCAAAACTGGTTACTTTTCCCAAAACTTCGTAAGGTACCATCGACCAGCATCACCCTGTAACTACTAATAATTTTAATATCCTCATTTGTGAACAAATGCCATGCCTTATAAAGATAAATAGAAAAGTTGTTCGGTTAATTTTATTATTTATTTATTAATTTATTGAGATTTGTTTAAGGCTTCTTTTACTATATGGATATATTTTTATTATCTCGTTTTAGTAAAATTTCAGAAAAACCCAAACCAAATAACAAATGACGACATAGTATCTCAAGGAATTATCTTCATATTTGCTGGATTTGAGTCGATTGCAAACCTACTGTGTTTTGTATCTTATGAATTAGCAGTTAATATTGACATACAAGATAAATTAAGAGATGAAATTAAAGATATTCTTGAGGAATGTAATGGTGAAATTACTTATGACGGAATATCGAAAATGAAATATTTGGACATGGTTGTTACAGGTAGAGTAATATTGTAAATCCTAGGTTAAGAATTTCCGACGACTTCCACCAAATATTAACCACTGATTGACAGTAATATGTTTGTTTTAAACTAGACCACAAAGAGCAGCAAAGCTTTGTTGCATGGTAAATACATGGGAGATAAGATATGAATATCTCAATATTTTTCATCTTACATTTTTATTCTTCATTTGTTACAGAGACTTTAAGAAAATGGCCCGTAGTAATTGGAACTGATAGGCTCTGTACCAAACCCTACGTCATAGAACCTAAACTTCCAGATGAAATTCCGGTGAAAATCAACGTTGGAGACATGGTAATCTTCGGTACTATGGGAACACATAGAGATCCAGAATATTTTCCCGAACCGGAGAAATTTGATCCGGAACGATTTTCAGATGAGAATAAACGAAACATTAGACCGTATACATTTTTCCCATTTGGAGTTGGACCAAGGAGTTGTATTGCATCTCGGTTAGCACTCATCGAGACAAAGTGTCTTTTAGTTTATATTTTATCTCGATTTGAAATGGTCCCGACATTGAAAACTCAAATTCCTTTAAAGCTGTGTAAAAAGTCGATGAGTATTGGTGCTGAAAAGGGATTTTGGATAGGATTTAAGCGTATATAAGCATTTTTATATTATATTTTAGCTATAATATCCGTAGGACACTAATTTAGGGGATAATATTATAACAATTCAATGCACGTTGGTTGGTAACAGCCGGATGCCAAAGGCAACAAACTAGCTTGAGAAATTTGTGACGCATTTTTTAATTTTAGTAGATTTTTTGAAAAAGAATCAAATATCTCGCAACATAACAAAAGATATTGAAATTTTGGTGTGTCGAAACTGCGACCATTCGAGAGTTTATTGTGGCTCATATCAATTTATATTTTACCTAGCAATCTACTTTGAAGTTGTTTGTTTTGCTTTTTGTTTCATCATCGTCCAGCCACAATCTTATTTGAAGTGTGGAGAGCAAATAATTGCAATTATATACGCCACCTCCACCAAAAAAGGTCTGCGATTTGTTTATTTTAAATTAATTTAAATGTTAATTGAAAGTGTATTACCTAAGAAGTTTGCTTATGTAAATCGTTCATTTGAGAAAGCATAAGTCAAAAAAATAGATTATCGGAATAAGAGCCGATTTCTATTGACATGTTAGTCCAGATTCCAATTTCAAAGAAGGATTAAGTAGCAAATCTACCTTGCAACTTGCAGCTTAACAGTTATAATAGAAAATTAATAAATGACTGCCGCAACTATTTTTAGTTTCTGTTTTTTAAAAATGACATGGCGTTTCCGGATATTATTATTCGCTTTGTTCTGACAAAAGAGCCCATAACCGTCAGAGGCAGTCAGCATTCTGCGCAAATCAAGTACACCACGTATCAACAACATAATACTCAGAATTTTGAGGGTTATGGATTGAGAACAAAGGGTAGGTATGTGTAATGCACGTAGTTTTCGAGGAATTAAAATTAATTATTAATGTAGTTCATAATAAATTTCTTGTATTAATGCATTAAAGAAAATTAAGTTATTAAAAAAAACTTCACATTCAAATATTTAGTTCTATGGTGTGGTTTTTACCGGTTTTTACATATCAGCCTACCTAATAAAAAAAAATTCCGAAAATGTTTTTTTTCTAAATTGGTTTTCCTCATTGATCTCAGAAACTTTGATACACTAAATTTAGAGAGATCAGGTTCACTTTGTAAATGACCTGGAAACATTTACACTCTGTACATTTTGAGAAGGGCCATAGGCTCTGAACAAGTGTACTAAATCTTACATAAATTTAGAATACTTGGGGAAAAATTATGAATTTTGGATACCTTGAATTTCCTGTCTAACAATATTTATCTAAGATTTGTTTTGCTCTATCGTAATGAGTAAGCAAGTCATTTATTTTAGCATGGTTTAGTTTATTTAGAGCCCGTTAATAAAAAAATATATATACAACCACAGTATATATGGTATATTCAGCTCTATATTCGCTGATATTTATTATTTGTGGACATGATATTTAGGTGTATAGTGTTTTCTAAAGTTAGTTTAAAATGATATAAAAAACCACAACTCGATATCTCTTTGTAATGTCAATACCGACCACAGCCATTCATAGGTGCACCCTTTTAACTTTTCATAACAATACATGCCCTACGATATTTCAAATATCCCTTATAATATTAACAATAATTGTATGTTCATTTGTATAAAAGTATACTGTATTTTTCCTTACCGCTCCAACACAGCAACATATAAACCTTCGCTAAAAAAGACTGTTTTTGTTTTTAGAAGTTTAGACATAGATACACACCTAGGCCGTGTTCGGACAGCAAGGAACATACCTTTATAATAATTAATACTATTGTTAATATACTTGTTATGCATACAAGTAGATTCATTTATAATAATATGCTTCTGATATTCTAAACTAACAACAAATTATACTCACTTAGGGCCAGTTTTATAGGTATAGTTTAAACCAAATGTGGCAGTTAAACTTAAGTTTTTCTTTTTTGTTCGTTTTATAGCTGTAGTTAACCATCAATCTTCAGAATTCTGTAGTTTAACTATCAACTGATGCTTGAAGTAGCCGTTAAACTGTAAACTAGAGTTTAAATATACAAATTGTGTAATTTTTAACAGACATACTTCTACGAATTTTTGGTAAAGCAATAGGTAGGTACATAAAAATATTTGTGAAAGGGTTATATAAATAATAAAAATAAAATTACATATTATAAAATAAGTACCTACCTAGTACTATTTGCTTGTGTAATATGGTGGATGTATTAGAAGAAATATTTAGGGATTATTATGATAGGATTACGAAAACATTATTGATGTTATTGAAGTCCCAAGAAAATCTCGAACTTTTAAGAAATGAATAAATGATATGAATAATTTTTAGCGCGATTCATAATTACAAAAGTGTCTCTTGAGTTTTTGCTAGAAAGACGGCCCAGTTCTAGAAAAGAATACAATCCAGTAAGTTTTACTTTTACTAACCAATTTATATTTTTACCAAGAAATAGATTTTTTATCATGAATCATCCATATCTGCTCTGATATTTGAATAAATACTTATTGATATAGAACGGTTTGTGCTTAACAAGATAATATCATATAAAGTGAAGTTAGCTAGATTTTGCAAGTAACCGTAATCTATAAAACTAACATTTTGAATAACTATGAGTTAAACTAAAGATAAAAGCTGGTGGTTAAACTATAGTTTTACCGTAACCTATAAAACTGGCCCTTAGACAGTGACATTTTCTATAGAACGTAAAAATTTTATAATATGTGTATTTGTCATTTCATTATTTTCAGACCTTAACTGATGATAAATATTTAAAAGGAGGCGCTGGCTTTGCACATGTAAAGTTGATGCTTAACCTCCCAACGTGTTCCGCTTGTGTCGTATACTGGCCGTGTCTGATACAGTCACTGCAAAAAGTTTCATCCACTTCAGGTTTTATTATGTAAAAAATACCTATCATGTATGTTAATTTTTATAAACTGTTTTTATTTTTCGTTCTTTTTTTCATACTTTTAAGAACACTAAATAATAAACATCATTATGTTGTCTCAGAAACATGCATTAAAGTTTTTTATTTTTCCTCACAAACGAAGACAGATTCTAATAAATGCTAGAAGCAAAAATGTTGTATTTTTTGTATGCTTAATGCGAATAAAATAGAAACATTGCAAAAAAGGATGTGGCTCACAGTTTTTCAAAAATATTTGGGCTAAAGTACCTTCTGGGGCGGGCGCCACTGGACTTGCGAATTTTTAACACTAGTTACCTACGGCTTAATGAGCCCCTAATTGACACCCTATATATCTTAAAAACGAAATATTATCGGATCTATTGATAAGACCAGCATCAGTTTTTATATTGTTTAAGTGGTTAATGTTGAGTAGCGGCCTTTTTTTTTTACTCAAAAGAAAAGAACCAGCTAGACTTCGCCATTTAAGATGTATATTTTTCAGTATATAATCTTAATAAAGCCTATTATTATTATTATTATCTTACAATCACTCAAGGAATCACTCCTTAGAGTTTGACCACTTACTTATCCAACACTATAATATGTCTCTAACAATATAACACTGTTACACTGTTTCAAAAAGACGCGGAAATATTTAAGGGGGTCAATTCTGCATTGTTTCCGAGATATTAGGTGTTAAAGTTTTTTTGTCAACGGTTTTTTTAATTAAGTCGAATATTTCCCTCATGTGTAAAAAATCCTATGAGAGAAGTGCAATTATCGATTGATTACAGCGGTAACTGCACTGTAGAAACCGAAAGAGCACTGCGATAATTGCATTGTTTACGTATCCATGGTAATATCATTGTGAATCCATGATAATTAAAAATAAAATCGGTTTGACAAGTAAAGTCAAAAAATATTTTTAAAAATGTCTCGTTTCGGATGTGTTTCATTGGGAATTATAGAAAATGTTTTAAAATGGATATTTTGTATTAAAAAAAATAGGAATTTAATATTTATACCAATAGGTATTTGTATTCGGCAAATATTCCCCCGAATTACACTCGTGCATCAAAATAACCAGATAATTTTGCATTCGAGCGTGTTGTCTTGGAAAAACTACATTCGGGCATTTTCACCTTCGGTGTCGGACTCTTTCTCCAAAATATGAAAATGCACTCATGCAGTTTTTAGTCAACACGCTGTCATGTAAAATTATTGGTAATTTTGATGCACTTGTGCAATTACTTACTTCCGAATATAACGTTACCGATTTATTTGAAATTTAGAAGAGTTGTTGCTAGAAGTAAGGCGCTTATATGGCCCTAAGTAGATCAAAATTAGTGGCGTTAGGGGGAACTTAATAAAAACTATTGACAAAAAAATGTACGCCACTGACTGTAATTTAATTTATAGATTGTCTTGATATAAAGCAACTAAAACTTCAAATTTTTTATCTCGGTTAACGGAAGAATCTTTTTATATCTCTGAACATCTTGTAAATGAATAACATAATTTCATCATAAATCTTCAACAAAATATAGCACAGAAATTCTAGATAATTATTGCATTGGGGTTGAAAGTTCAAGTTATACCAAAAATGGAAGTTATTAGTTGATAAAATATATTGTATATTTCTTGTTATTTCAATTTGCATTAGAAGTAAAAAAATAGGAGTCGACCTCGATCATATTTTGCTTCCAATCATTCGGCTCTTTTAGTTGTTTAAAATTTTAAATATTTTTAACGATATTTTATAGGTATGCAGTTTCGGATAGGTATTAAAAATTTAGGCTATAGGTAGACCTTTTTTGTTGATTTTTTTATGATACAGATAAATAAATGGTCAACGGATTTAAACTTTAGTATTTCGTTAACTAGAATCTATCAGTTTTATTTCCTTTATAATATGTCTGTATGTGAAGTCGTATTTGTTCTTTAGTTATTGTAAATTTTATCATTTTGATTACATAGGTATATTTGTATTTCGTAGTAGCTATTTAACAATTAAAATCTTTGTGTTTTTATTAATTGAGGGTAAGTACCGTATATTCGAATAAAATATGTTGTTTGGAGGAACTTAGTTTTAATTCTGTGGTTAATTAATTCATGGCAATGAAAGTCATGTGAAGGTCAATTTGATTTTTCATAAAAAAAAAACTTATAAGTATAATGTGTACAGAATATGGTGTGTTTTTGGAATATTAACTTTTTTTCATATCGAATACCTACCTAAACTGATAATGAATTTGTAAAAGTAATAACCTACATTGGATCCCTGTTAATAGTAAAATGCGTCACAGATAAGATTCAAAAATTTCACTGCCCTAAATTTTTAAAGCCAAGATGTGTCAGAAACTACTTACTTTTAAAGGAGGATCAAAAATTTTTTTTTCTTGAGAAAATTGATCAAAATCGCCTACTTTTACAACAAAATTGAATTTTTTTTTTGATAGCTACCAATGAAAAGTCTGGATTTTACACAAAAACATCAGTTTTTATCTTACATAGGTAATTTGTAAAAGTAATCACCTACATTGGATCCCCATTAATAGTAAAATGCGTCATAGATAAGATTCAAAAATTTCACTGCCCTACCAACTCAAAATGTACTATTGATATCTATAAAATAATAAGGTATGTCTCGAGTACTGTAACACTAAAACTTCAAGGTGCTTAAACTGTCAAAAAAGTGTTTTTTTTTATTAAAGTCCTCTGTGTTTTTCATACCATGGCACTCTTACTTTCTTGTTGCTCTTAATAACATGACAATAATAAATAACATTCCCAGAAACATACAATAAAGTTTTTTTTTCAAAAACGAAGAAAGGCTTAAGTAAAAATAGTTATATTTCCTATTCACAATACATTCACTCCACTTAAAAATGAACTACTTCTTTAAAAAGTTATATTTTTGTTTGCTTAATGCGAAAAATATATAAAAATTGCAAATTTTCTTCTAGAATATTTGGGTTTAATTAAGTACCTTCTGGGACGCCACTGGACTTGATAATTTTAAACTAGGTAAGGCTTAATGAGCCACTAACCGTCGTACGTAACACTGCAAAATTTCAAAAAAAAAAGGGTTTTTAGATATCTATATTTTTTATTTATAATTAGTCTACACTGAAAAAAACTATTCGACAAAGTAGTCCATTCTTTAGTGAAGTTTTAATTTTAGTGTTTGAATGTTAAACTTGTTATTTTCATTTTATATATAATTTTGATTTTTTATTGAATCGAAATGATATACAGGGTGTCCGTTTTAAGTGATACCACTATTGCTGTCTCAGAAACCTTAAAAGGAAAGAGTTGGGTTAAATTAGAGAAAAGTTGCGTTTTTTGATTCTTATTCAGGATCCGTTTACCATGTTGTCAAATTCTTCTTAGTTTCTGAGATATGGGTGATTTGTGAAAAACGTCGAATTAGATTTTGTCGAATAGTTCCAAAACTATTTATCTCCGGGATACGGTTTAAATTGTTTAAGTTAAATTTCTCTACAAGATGCTGATTTTAGATTGAATCTCCGATGTTTCATCTTTCGGCAACTACCATCAACTTTGTTTTTTTAAATACGGACCTGGATCTTTCTTTTCTTAAAGCGTTTAAAATAAGGGAATAACAAACACCTTAAGAAAAGAAAATGAAAGAACCAGATTCGTATATAAAAAAACAAAGTTGATGGTAGTAACTGAACAAAACTAAGGAGAATTTGACAACATGGTAAACGGATCCTGAATAGGAATCAAAAAACGCAACAATAGTGGTATCAATTAAAACTTAAAACGGACACCCTCTATATAAAAAAAAATGACAAATTTTACTGTGATAAGTTGAGCGTTAAATCTACATATCAATAAAAGAACTAAAAAAAACTTGAATGGAATTTTCGACCGGATATTGTATCTATGTCTTAGCGAAAAGTTTGTTCGATTGTTAACTTGCCACTGATGATGGGACTGTTCTAGTCCGGAAACATGTGCGGCTTCTAAATTCTATTAAATTTATCTGGAATAGCAGTCGAGGACCACCGTGGTTCGGATTCCACGCTAAACTGTAGGTCCATACTTACGGTGGCTGGATGTCAATTCCATGACAAGATGCCAATAATTGCAAAAAAAAGTACGGCCTTATTGTTATTTCACCAGGTGTTCATTTCTCAAAAACAATTTGTTACTTTATATTTTCTCATATTTACTTAAATACACCTGTGATGAAAAACCGCTCCAAGTAAGCATTAAGTGCTCTATGGTTTGATATGTAACATTGGTATTTTCTATTAACCATAAAAAAATATGATTTTTTTAAACTTTGACAGCCCGCCAAAATAAACTTTCCGATTTCAACCGCCAACAACCTCAAGCGAGGCATTGACTTAGCCGATTTTGAAACCAAATTTTCTTTCGATTGCTCAAAAACGGGGGGTCGTGAAATGAAGGACTGCGTAAAAATTTTTCAAAATTTCGGTTGTGTCGATCTCTTGAATAGTTAGATGATGATGAAAAGAAACATGATCTGTTTATGATGTTTATGTAGACTTTTATTATTTTTATAATTAAGTTTTCTCTTCTTCTTCCTAATTTGATTCATTATACCATCTTGTGTTCTGATATAATCAATCAAATTAATTTTGTCTGTCACCTTCTCTTCTGTTCATTACTAAAGTTATGACTTTAAGACTTTTTGTTAGATAAAAATGTTTTTAATTTTTACTTTATTTTTAGTTTCCGTTAAAAAAGTAACTACAATGATTACCATAGGTCTTTTCACGATCATATTGTGGATATTTCCACTCGTATTCTACTATAAGTATTATAAACCAATGACAAATTGGAAAAGAAGAGGAGTTAAACAAGCAGCATGGCCAGTGCCATTTTTCGGTGATACATGGGCGTTAACACTGAGAGCAAGAAGCTCTCCAGAAAATCTGCAGTTCATTTACAATAGGTTTCCAGACTGCAGGTAATTTGTAGTCATACTAACTTGTGTCCTATCTTACTTTCGGTTAAATGCAGGAGATCTTGAAGAAGAGACTTAGAATTCTTAAATATAAAACTTACGACTTTGATTTTAATATACCTATTTATTGTTCATTAAGGTAGTTTTACAATTTAGTTCAGAGGATATATGGAAAAAAGTTTATACAATCAATTTGGAAAGTATTTTCATCATCATAAGCTTCAGCTTAGAAATATAAGTAGTATTAGTGTTTTTACAAAAAGTGATAAAAAATATTCTTCCACTCAGAACGGTTAAAAAGACATGAAATTGTGTACATTTAATTTTTAGTATGAACTGACTTAATTAAGGGTCTTATGTTAGATTTCTTTACTGGAGCGTGCGTCAACCTATGCATTTATGTCTAAAATATTACGAAAATATTTAATTATTACTAAGGGTCAGCTTGTGACCTTGAGAGACAAGTTACACCACTTCAACAAAACATATTTTTAAATCTCACTAACACCGTTAGCATGCTCAGGACAGCCTAACGTGTCGATAACACTGTTAGAATTAATTAATTCTCTCCTGAGAACACTAACATGTTATTAGCTCTTCGTAAAGGTTTGAAATCAGGGTCACACTGCCTGCCGATCACCACTGATGAGTTGTGGATCAACGAAACGGCCCGTCTGGTGAAAGCATGGTGGTGTGAAACAAATTCCCAACATAACTAAAAGTCTTGTTACTTTAATAATCAATTCATAGAATTTATGATATTTTTTCTATCTTCAAATCTTGTATAATTCTAGGTGACATAAATATTTTAGATCTGTTAATTTTTCTAAACATAATACGTTCTTAATATTTGTAATACATATGCATGAGAAATTAATAAGAACATTTTTGTTTAAGATATTCAGGATTTTATCAGTTTAGCGAACCACGTCTTGTAATTCGTGATCCCGAATTGATTAAACAAATCACGATCAGAGATTTTGAACATTTCACTGATCACTTGCCATTCATTGATGCAGACAGTGACCCAGTATTTGGAAGAAACCTTATGTCTTTGAAGGGTATGTGTAGCAAACTGTTAAATAATTTGAGTTATTCTTTAGATTCATGCTAGTTTATATATTGTGGTAAGATAGAAACTTTCTTGAAACTTACATGTTTTGGAAACACTGATAGCTACCAAAGCTAGGTTTAGTGCAAAAATCAGTCTTTATTTATATATTATTTTATATTAAAACTATTAAACTTTGCTGTGGGTGGAATGACAAGTTCAATTGAATTCTAGGTCAAGAATGGTCACAAATGAGATCTGCGTTATCACATTCCTTTACCTCAAGTAAAATGAAAATTATGTTCACATCGATCAAACAAGTAATTGATGTTGCTCTTGAGGTTTTGGCCGTGGATAGTTCTAATACTATAGAAATGGACTTTAAAGATTTTTATACTAGGTAAGAATATTTCTCAATAAAAGAACAAAAACCTATTTAAAAAAGGATGTGTTTGGCGACATCTAGTTTTCGTTGGTAGTACGCCGAGTGAACAACAGTTCCTATATGGGCTGCCTGGGAGGTCACTGACCCCATAAAGCAACTACCAACACATAGACGCGCCGATACTCCCTTGAGCGGGATCCCCTATATTTGAAATGGGCTTGTTTAACAAAACAAGACTTATATTCCGAGAGTTTCTAGATGTCGCCAAACACATCCTTTTACATCTTTGTACCGTGTGGGGTATATACCACATTATTTACGGGGGTTTGGCTGTCAACTACTGACCGATCACCACTGATGAGTCGTGGATCGATGAAACGGCCGTCTGGTGAAAGTATAGTGGTTGACAGACAGACTCTCGGAATATAAGTCTTGTTTTGTTAAACAAGCCCATTTCAAAAACCTATTTCTTAATTACTGTTAATAATTTTTCAGATTCACTTGTGACGTTATTGCTTCAGTTGCTTTTGGAATTACAGCTGACTCTGTAAAATCTGCCGACAAAACGTTTTATAGAATGGGTTGTGCAGCAACAAATCTCAATTCACTCTACATGCGACTGAAGTTTCTTGGATTTTGTGTATTTCCTGGATTATTTAGGGTAAATTTTATTTATTTGTCGAATATCAATAACATTAATATTGGACATCATCAAACTGTCATCATCATAACCGATACGCATACAGATTCTGAAATCATGTTCTACGTGGTTTCAAAAAAACTGATACAATGACGACCTCATGGTCTGTTTCTACAGTTTTAAAACTACTTCTGATTTACAAAAGTTCTCTCGCAAGTAATTGGTTTGACTCCAACTTTTTGAAACAATTACATGAGAAAAAAAATACAGTTTCATTAATTCAATTTTTATAATTTTTTTCTTTCCAGCAAGTTTTAAGTAGGTAGTTTCCAATGTATTTATGTATTTTAAAAAAGTTCTTAAAATTTTTTTTATATTTTATCAAAGCTCTTTCTGAGTTTATAATTTAATGATATTTACTAATAATGGTACGCCAAATTCGATGGCCTATTAAATGTTTCTGGAGGACGGAAAACGATATCGATCTGAAATTTTTTTTGCGATAATATAACAATGTTAGCTCTCTTTTAGTGATAAATTGAGAGATGCGGTGTTGCCACTTCTATACGTAGCCGATACCAACTTTGAAATTTCAAATAGGACACCGTGTATTTTATAATATTTTTGGATTTCATATCAATTTTGGAGTATTTTAGTTTAATACTTCACTATACTTATATTCAACTGTTTTTGAATAAATAATTTATTTACAATTTTTTTGGTCCATTAATATATTATATACAGGGTGTTACACTTAAGATGGACACAAGCCAATAACTGTTATTTTTGAGCTTTTTCTCATTTTTATTAGGACGGTGTACGGCTACGAGATACACATTTTCATTGAGGTAAAAAGTGCTGTACCTCATTAGCGTACGTTTTAATGGGGTTTCAATTTTTTTCGTTCATGAGTAAACTACCTTTAGGACATTATCTATTTCAAATCTGACAAATTTGTCATCCAAAATACTTAGTTCTAATTTTGATAAAAATTCATACAGCGTGTGTAATTAAAAATTTATACAAAATGCATTACAAACTATGGTAACTTGGCCAAATATTGATTTTTGGTTCGTTGTTATTACTTTTAGTTCACGGTTTATTTCATATTTTTCAAGATAACGGTTTCTCGTAGTTTCAACGTTTTCCTTATTTCTTAATAAAACGACACAACCTAACATTTTGTTTCCATGGACTGAGTTCTTAAACTTGATTCATAATAATAATACTTGTTATTCGTCACGTACAATCACAAAAAGGAAATAAATTTTACAGACCACTTGCAAAGCTTTTTTGAAATACTTTCATTATACACATACCATTTCAAAAGTGAGTCGATATCAACTCCCAAGAATATTACAGCCATTCTCTGGACTAGAATAGTAGCGTGAAAAAATATTACACAATGAAACTGAGAAGATTTAGTTTTTGGACTTCCCTCGTGTCTTGATCATGATGGAAACTATCTCAAAAGTATAATTGGATTGTAATAAAGTTCATACGGATCCAGCGGCGTTGTGGAATATGCATTACTTTTTTTCAAATTATTTAAAATTTTAAATTTTTAATAACACACTGTATCAATTTTAAGCAAAATTAGAATATAAGTATTTTTGATGACAAAGACCCGAGTAAACTTATCAGATTTGAAATAAATTATGTCCTAAAGGTAGTTTACTCTTGAACGAAAAAAAAAACCAATTAAAACGTACGCCAATGTGGTACAGGACTTTTTATCTCGATGAAAATGTGTACCTCGTAACAGGACACATTCCTACCAAAAATGATAAAAAACCGCTCAAAAAATAACAGAGTTATGGCTTGTATCCATCTTAAAGTGGGACACCCTGTATATAAATATTTTGTCGGTTGACTAGACAGAATTTTGAATTTTGGGAGGTAGTTCAATAACATCTGAAAAATATCACCTAGCACTTAGTTACAGGATGGTCGCAAATTACTGTAGTATGCTCTACTACTAAAAATAAGCATGAGTCAATTTTCTCAAAAAGCAAATTTGATTGTATTTCAAAATATTTGATAATATACAAGCTGTGCCATTTGAGAAAATTAACATGCCGTTTTTTAGTAGTAGAGCTACTACAGTAATTTGCGACCACCCTATAATCAAGTGCGTCAAGCTCTCAAGATAATTGATATTCTTGAGATGTTTCAAATGCACAACCCTGTATATTATGTCAGATATAAATAAACCATTCAAAAACCAATTCATATCTATATATACAGGGTGTTTCAGAAAGACATGGCCAAAATTTGTGAGCGAATTGGGGACATCTAATCATGAAAAAACCTAAATTGTAAGTTTTCGAAAAGTCCTTATTTACAAAGATATAGGGTGTTAAAGATGACTGCCTGAAGACAATTTTTTTGCAATATTTTCGAAACGAGTAAATATGAATTAACCAAATGTAGCATATTTATTCATCTTTACTCGTTTCGAAAATATTTCAAAAAAATCGTCCTCAGGCAGTCATCTTTGTAAATAAGGACTATTCGAAAAATTACAATTTAGGTTTTTTTCATGATTGGATGTCCCCAGTTCGCTCACAAATTTTGGGCATGTCTTTCTGAAACACCCCGTATATCATGCGGTCACTGTTTCTCAAATATTAGTCGTGAAACCAGGACTCACCAACTGACGTTGCTTTGAAGATGCTGATTTAGGTGAGGGAAAAGTTAAGGAATTCATAGTAATTTACCTGAATAAAGGTCAAAAAGAATACGTAAAATAAATCATTGGCTTGAACATCGGGACTACTAACTTAAAAATGAAATGCAATAGAAAATTTTGAAATATTTTATTCAATATTAATTTCTAGTAATTTAGCATTGCTTTTTTTTTAAGTTCTTTAGAATTCCATTATTGGGAAAACAGCCAACCGAATATTTAAAACAAGTTATTATCGACAATATTGCATATAGGCGGAAAAATAATATGACACGGCCAGATATGATATCGATATTAATGGATGCAGCAAGGCAAGCGAATGTTGAAGAGGAGAGTTTTGATGAGGGATTTGCGATTAGGAGAGAAGAAGCAACAACTACTGGTAAGATTATTTTAATATAAAATTGAAGTTTTCTTCTAACAATAAATTTGCACCTGTTGGTGTACCGTACGGAGATAGAATTATAACTGTTCAGCATTGAAGCAATCGGGTAACTCTAAATCATATTTTTGTTGTTGTTTACACGAAATATTCTTGAAACGGCCACGTTCACAATGACAACCAATTTTGTCAAGTAGTTTGAGTGCGACAGTTGTTTGAAATAGTCAGGTCTTGTCTTTTTGTGTAATGTAAAAAGAAGTCCGCGATTCGCTTTCTGTTTTTGGAAAGAGAAGCATAAATCCGAAACGAGTTGAATGTCGTCGCTCAAATGAGGTCGTGACAACAAGCGGAATCATGGGATCACTTCCCAGAAGTGTTTGGCCCTGTTCGAGGGACTTCCTTGTGCGTGGGTGATACATGGGTCCACCATCCAAATTTACTTAGATGAAAATGTTCTAATGCCTGGAATGAAAACTTTCCCGCTTATAACCAACGAACATTGTTTCACCAATACGGAATGCCGGCGCACTCGTGCAATGCGTCTTTACTGCGAGTTCGGTTTTCCCTGACAAATTAATTTTCTTGAGAGATTTGAGCTGTACAGATTTCTTCTTATGGAGATATGTCAAATTTAATGTGTCTGTCAATAATAGAACCTCTCTTGTGCTCAGAATTTTCATGCCGAACTTCGTACTAAAATTTGCTGATCATCTAAATGAGTCTCTTAAGAGTGCTGAATTGCATTTAAATGACATAATTCTTAAGGAATTAATTCCTAAAGTGTATGTTTTAATCATAAATAAAGATCGTTATTCATAGACTCCTACCTATTTTTGTATTTTTAAAATCAAATGAAGACTGGATATTTCAAAAAATAAAATCTTGCGATATTTAAGAAACACTTTTTAAATAGTTTATTTTTGCATAAACCGCGTTACAAAAAAAAAATAGAACATATATATTCGAGTTACTCTGAATATATAATTTAAATCAAAAATTTACGAAAATTAATATTTTTATATAAAAAATATATTTTCAAAAACGAAATTGTAAACGTGCTAAGTGCCATATGTTTAACCAAATGTACCAGGCCATGGAAAACTTGTTGTATTAACTTATTGTAAAAATCTTGTATGTTCCAAAGCCTCCAAAAACGGAATCATATCTTTTAAATGTTTTTTGATCGACACTTATGTGACTTTCATGAGGCACATCTTGGATAGATAACTTTTTTTTTTAATATTGGCATTTTTTAAAATCTATACACTCAGAAAAACTATCTTTACACAACAACATTCTTGGAAAGCGAATATGCCTAATTTTGCTGATCTGGACTGCTGTCAAGTTTAACACTATATTATACTGGCAGCTTGAATGTTAAAACATCTGTGCATGTCAACTACGCGAAATTTCCACTGTGTGGACTGCTCTCAATAATAGAATGCCAATCTTTAGGAACCATAGGTTTACAAGCTTTACGTTTTTTGATACGCGCAAAATCGCGATGGCACCGCAGGCAATGGAGTCCATTAACTAAAAACAGGTTAAACCAGACGAGCGTATGTTACAAATAATACAAACAGATGACTGATGGCAGTTAGCACACTATGATCGTCATGTGTGCTTAGAGCGGGCACCATTTTTAGACAGCGGTTAAATTGTTTCGGTTAGATGTGGTTAGCACGCTTTATAGAATGTTGCACAAAGCTCATTTTTAAGGGAAAACATTAATTTTAATAAAATTGGCACTTAGCACCTTTGAAAATTCCAGTCTTCAAATATGAGCTCTCTTTTGACACTGCGTCAATTTATTCTCTTCCGTTGGAAGTTACCAGTTACCACCGAGTTATATTCTTAACCTTTTCATCGAACGATTAGAACATATTTTTTAAAAGTATTTAATTTTCAACATTCCAGAAAGAACGATAACCGATGATGATATTATTTCACAAGGAGTTGTATTCTTTTTTGCGGGATTTGAGTCAGTGGCAAATTTGTTGAGTTTTTCATCATACGAATTGGCACTTAATCCTGATATACAGACAAAGTTAAGAAATGAAATAAGAGCAACTCTAGAAGCATGTGATGGTGATATTGATTACACAACTCTTGCCCGGATGAAATATTTAGATATGGTTGTGACAGGTATGTAAAAATCTCCCGATGGCAGCCAGTCGGAAAAGTTGATTTTCGATTTATATGTTTCTTTATTATACTTAGTCTACACTGACCAAAACTATTAGTAAACAAATAATAGAATACTCTGACAGTCGCCAAATCTAACCAAAACGCCATCTTGACAATTATTTTAACTGAAATACCCATTTTACTATACCTACATCCGTAAGTAGGGCCTTATTGTTATTTCACCCGGTGTGATTTGTCAAAAGTAATTACAGGAGTAGCGGCTGATGATATTTTTTTTATTTTTGAAGTGAATACTTCTTTGGCCGCATGAGAGTGATTTTTCAAGGTCGCGTCACGACACGATTTATAAATTTTTCG
Organism: Apoderus coryli; assembly: GCA_911728435.2. Classification (NCBI taxonomy): domain Eukaryota; kingdom Metazoa; phylum Arthropoda; class Insecta; order Coleoptera; family Attelabidae; genus Apoderus; species Apoderus coryli. The sequence goes on along the minus strand of OU452202.1, from coordinate 12,215,434 downwards.
TCCCGCAAAAGAGATGAAGCATAAAACAAATATGAAGGAGAGAGAGACAGAGATATTTGTGGTGTATGCTACACACTATATCCTATACCATACACTATTATGTATATAGCAGCGAGAGAAAACGAGTGCATGCATAGGCACAGCTACACTTAGGCTGTTATTTTACAAGGCAAAGATTCTGTATTATACGAAATAATGTTGTAGTTTGAAATTCTCGTGAAAGAAGTATTCACTTCTATTACGTGTACTGTGCTGCACGCGAATTTTTTTTGTTATTTTATATTGGTATTTTCTATTAACAATGAACAATGAGTGAATGTTTACGCAAACTATGGCGATTTTTCTTGAATAACTTGAAATATCAGTTAAAAACACTGAAAACTTGTTAAACCATTACGTGTGATATTACACCTATTTTTGAATTGAAAATCGCTTTAAATTTAACAAATACAAAGCTAGGGCCGTATTGACAAAAAAACCAAGTTGATGATGGTTTTTAAAAAACGAAACGTCGTAGTGTAAATTTATAAACCCTATCCTATTCTCCTCAAAAACTAACAATCTTTCCAGAAATAATTAAAATTGAAACCACAAAAAATTCTCGAAAACGGCTAAATTTTAATTTTGGGACTGCAAATGTAAATTGTTTATTGATTTTCTAAATGACGGATTGACAGTGAATCAGCTTTGAGATGACACGGAATCTGTTTATTGTAATAAAAGACGAAGAAAATCGATTTAAGCTTTTATCCTTCTTCTGCATGTCAACGCAGATCTGCAAAGCTGTGCTAAACTCATCCGATTGCAGTATAAATCTGCCACACTTGGCGACTGTTATATGCTTGGTCCATTGAAATCTGCATACCTATTAGATTTTTATAATAAAATAAAATTGAATGAGACTTGCACTTGCCACACTTTACGTCGCTTATTCATATCTTAGACCTTAATTGTTTGATATTCTATTTCAGAGACGCTTAGAAAATACCCAGCTGTAATCCAGTTCGACAGGGTATGCACCAAACCATATGTGATAACTCCAACATCCGCCGCAGAAAAACCTGTTAAAATAAACGTTGGAGATGTGTTATCGTTCCATACTTTCGCTATTCACCGAGATCCAAAATATTTTCCAGAACCTTTAAGATTCGATCCTGAACGGTTTTCAGATGCAAACAAACGTAATATAATACAAGGAACATACTTACCATTTGGTATTGGGCGTAGATCTTGTATTGCAAGTAGATTGGCGCTTATGGAAGCAAAATTACTACTAGTTAATCTGCTTGCACTCTATGAAATTGTACCCACGAAAAAAACTGAAATACCACTAACATTTTGTAAAAAAAATTTGAGTCTTGACGGAGCAAAGCGCTTTTGGCTTGGCCTAAAGCTTCTTTAATTCTTAGTGGGTATAATGATTATATTTTTTATTATTTTGATATTATTATGTTTCAATAATTGTAAGTATTTATTTTTAATAAAGAATTAGCAGCATATACCGATTTTTGTTTGTTCCTTTTTGGAGGTAGTCGATGAATATTATTCCGTACGCATCCCAAAATACAGACGCCATCACCTTACCGGCCGACTGTTGCGCCTTCGCTCGCTTTGGCTTCAGTTCGTTGATTGTTGTCCACTCAGTTGACAGTTTTTTGCATTCTGGTGTGTAATAGTGAAGCCATGTTTCATCCTTTGTCAGATATCGACGATCGAATTCCATTTTACTGCGGTTTAACAGCGCCACTCCTCTGAAGCATCAATTCGCTGTTGTTTTTGGTCGACTGTAAGCTCACGCGGCACCCACTTTCCACAGAGCTTTCGCATACCAAATGTTCGTGTAAAATGGTAAAAACACTACCACCTTAGATCTTTACAAATTCAGCTAGCTCGTGCATCTTCAATTTGCGATTGTTCGTAACCAATTTGTGATTTTTTTTTGACGTTTTCTGGAATAACCGCCTCATAACCGTAACCAAATGGTGAGGATAAATAATACACTAAGTACATCTCTGCCTTGTTATTATGGAATTCCTCAGGGAACAGTTATTGGTCCGATACTATTTAAAATATATGTAAATGACTTGCTTAGTCTTGATCTGCCGGGAAGTATACTGTCATTCGCAGATGATACCGTATTTTTCGTGGAAGGAGCATCATGGCAAGAGGTGGAAAAAAACAACAAAAAGTTCAAGAGAAACTTGATGTCAACCTTACTATAACTTTTGGGCTTGTCAATAAATTAGCTCCTATGTGTGCATTTAAAATAAGTTACTCACTAAGCTTTTCATTGTATTATGCATTTTTCATAATTAAATGGGATGATATTACCTCTCTCAACCATGCTGATTATTCTTGTCTTTTTTTTTAAATTAAGCAATTTGATGCAACAATGTTACTAAATAATAACTGTAATATAACATCTAAATACATAGATACTGACTTGGCTAAATATATTACTACCGACCCTGTATATCCGTAGGGTGAAAAGATATTATCGTAACTAAGTATTCACGACTTATCTCGCCATAAATATTTATGAACCGTGGTGGAATGTGCACCAGTATCCTTGCCTCCATAAAGTTTGTCATACTCCTATGAGTAAGTAGTAGGTAGATAAAAATTACATTGATTGATATAAAAACAGGTATTGTAAATTTAGTAACATTGATAGTCCGTCTAATATTACGTGATATGCACTAAAAGCTGTTATCGATAGGCATGTTTTGTCAAGCAAAACATCAAAGAAAACTATTATCTCTATGACCTAAGTTAAGACAGATTTTTCATCTGCCCTCCATTATTATCGTATCAATTTGGGAAATGATTATATTTTATATTCACAACTTAACTCTGTCCTTGTCAATTTTACTATTTTTTTTTTCATTATATCTACACTGGCAGAAATGTCTGTAGTTATCCTTAATATAACACGGACTTATTACATATTTTGTTATAATATGGTGTAAAAATAACCTATTCTGTAAAATAGTATTTAGATATCGAAATTTACCAATGTTAATTATGTGTTCCATGTAATTTGTAAAGGCACATGCCGAATAACATATTTCCAGAACATTACACTATTATTCAGAGAATTTTATGATTGAATATTCCATGTTTATTTTTTTACATTGTATTTTTTCAAATTAGTTGTGGAAAATTATATCACTTTACAATAGTGAAAAATACATGTTATATAATGTGGAACTACAGTAAAAGTTATGTGAAATACCGAAGTGAAAGCATATAGCGCCTCTAATGGCGGTTCAGGAAATGACATGATGTACTACCATTGAGATATAAGGAGACGCTATAAGCATTATTTTACATTGTACAGAAACGGGTGCATTGGGTGGGGCGTAAGCGCATACCAATATGGCGGATTTTCCAGAGCCGGACTAACTATTTTGGTTGACGTTTTTGTTCTTTAATTTGCAACTTGGGTTTATACTTTATTTTGAAATGTTAAGCAGTGTACAAAATACTTAAATATAGGTAATTATTGATATTTGATACCTAAATACACGAATAAAAGACGTTAGTACTTTATAAATTATATATTAATACCCCTTAAACAAAACAATTTTATTTAAATGTTGCCGTATGCTAAGTGACGTTCTATCAAAAATTGCAGGTGCAAAATGTTTAGAGCAAAGCACACTGGTCCTCGTTGGAATCCAAATAATTTGAGACATATTCTGTCCTGATATGTCTACGAGCAGGATCTTTAGGAAATCTAAAAACAAGAATGTTTTTAACACACATTTAGGGGTCTTTTTTGCCAGAAATTTATGAAAAAGTAGAGAGTTTGAGAGTAGAAATCAAGTAAAAGAATTTGTAAAAAAAATAAACTATAATACACGTGTCAATTGTTCAGTGCAGAAATAGAATGCTACCAGACTCCTATAATAATGTGTTTTAATAAGTTGACCTACAAATAAACCCTAAATACGTCCATGTACAATGTTTACAATATTTGGTACATACCTATGAAACGTTATTCCTGATATTTTCTTGTCAATTTCACTTCTACTACTGCAACTACGCACAGCACAGGATACCATTATAGTTTATTGTCAAATAACCGTCCAAAAAAAACACAGAAAACTTAAGTAAATTTGTAAAATACTCGTAGATGACACTATCAACTTGAAAGCACGACAAATGACAGAGGTCGAATACTAATATGGCGTACCTGCACCCGCTTTTGACCACGTTATAGCGTCTCCCCCACCTCAATGTGCACTACACTGTAAAAGCTGCAACGGTCACCTGCCGCATAATGCAGCTTTAGTCATCATTGTGTGTTTGTTCTTTACTTAGATTAGGTAAGAGAGGGGATACCGCACCGTCGTATATTTTAATGCATGGCAAGTGTTACGCTTTTAATGCGGCGGCCATTTTTAATGTGGCAAACAAACAGAAAACTATGCGTGCATTTTTGATGATTTTATTTGTGAAAAGAAAAGAAATTTATTTTGTATATTAATAAAATGGTACGTTGTGTAGCCTTTGCATGCCCAAGTCGCAGTGAACAAAAGAAGTCCGGAACTTCATTTCATAGGTAAAACTTAGAATGATGTATTAAGTCGCTTGTAGTTTTTATTAATTTTTAATAATTAAAAGTCATCTTTAGGCTATTATCTTTTAGTATGTAGTATAACAGGTTTCCGTTTACCTAATGAAAACTGTTTGATACAACAATTCATTTTAAATAAGCATGATAAAGCCTTATTTATTGATAGAAACCTCTACATTTTCAGAGCCATAGATATTTTATTTTTTAAAACATAAAATGTTTTTTACAAATTTTGTTACATTTTTTGCGTTAAAAGTGAATAAAATAATGTCAGCTCAAGACGTTTTTATTACTTTAGCTTTTTAATTATTTCAATATTTAGAACATCATGCACTAGATAGCCCAGCAAATCACATACTTTTTAAAAAATCTATTTGTGTCAAATATCTTAATGTTTGTGTACATTTTATAACAAAAATACAGTGTCAAAAAATAGATCCCATTCGAAATCAATTTACAAAACTCATTATATTTAAACGACAATAAAAGCGTTATATATTTTTGTTGTGTCTACTGCAGTTTCATTTATCAATTAAATTAAATAAAATATATTCACATGTCCATATCCTTTTTTATTAACAATATTTATCATTAAAACTAAATAAAATTTTAAAAATATATCACATAAGTTATGTATGTTACGCCTCTGAATCTAAGGGATATGTGCTAGGTGGTAACACAACGACCGGCACAATTACGTGTCCTCTCTCTTTCTTGTATAAGGTTCTTGCTTTTTTGGTTATGTAGTGCACAGAATAAGGAAGTATCTGATCCTTAATCATCCATCCCTGACTAGGTTATGCCCGTTTGCACCACATACAGTTTAAGTAGAGAATAGTTAAGAGTCACCTAAATTTTAAGTATTCCTTAGAACGGAATTGATTGCACCGAATCATGAGTAGGTAGCACTTAGTTAAGTATCGGGTAAATTTGTCAACATAGCAAATTTAAGGTAGCCGACAATGAAGAAGAGTTTTTTGGTCGGGCAGTAGGTAATATTTTAACTTTTAACCTCTTCAGTTTTGTTTTCATAATAATTCATAATGTAAACATTAGTTTTGATTGTGAATGTGAACGAAAATTATTAAATACTAGAGTGAAATTGTGTCCGTCAATATAATAGAAACAAAATAATTTTGTGGCATAGCGGACAAAATGACTGGTTTTACCTACACAAGGGACTTTGTTTAGACTGAGGCCCTGCTAAATTACATTACCCAAAGTCCCTTCTGTAGGAAAATACAGTCATTTTGTCCGCTATACCACAAAATTATTTTCTTTTTATTATTAAATACATTTTTAATATAATACGATGGAAGTTAGTGATACATAAAGAAAGAGAAGACCTCCAAACTACACTTCCAACGAGAAAGAAGTTCCTCATCGATATTGTTGGATCATAATTGTGGCATCATTCAAATTAATAAAATTAACTTTTTGTTATTATTTTCCATTGTTAAATTTATCTATTGTTATTATTATATATTTGAAATGTATTTATTACATGTACCTATATTGGTCTGTTTCTATTATAAGATTTAACTAGATGAGTGCTACTACTAACATATTTTGTGATTTATATTCAAAAATAGTTTTAGGTTATTATTTACCTGGGAACATAAGTAGAGTTGTTAGCTTATTTATTCTTTTGTGGATTAATAATTAATTAAATAAACTGTAAACGTGAAGCTGTTATGGTTTTAATACATAGGTATATACCTCTATTATTATTTTTTAATATCGACTATTTCCTCAGTACCTCTATATATATATATATAATAGGTATGTTAAGCACAAAGACGCTTTTCGGTCTTTCCTACTAAAATATCTTCTTTTGAAAGCTGTCAGCTCATCAAATTCTAGTAAAAATGCTCAATTTGATCTAGGATAGACCGAATCGTAGTCTTCGTCAGTCGAAATCTTTGAAAAAAATTTAAATTGTCCATATCTAAAAATAATTCGGCCTTTCATAAACCCTCCTTGGAAATCCATGTTCAATTAATTCGAAAACATCAAGATCCTCGTCAAATAATTCCATATTTTTAATTTTTTAATCGCCACACACAGTAAACAACCCAATAATGAAAAATATAAAAGCAATATTGAGGTTAGAATTCCATTTAAGAAGAGATTTCTCGAGTCAACTTATGCCCGTTGGCACCACATACAGTTTAAGTAGAGAATAGTTAAGGGTCACCTAAATTTTAAGAACGGAATTGATTGCACCGAATCATGCGTAGATAGCACTTAGTTAAGTATCGGGTAAATTTGTCAACATAGCAAATTTAAGGTAGCCGACAATGAAGAAGAGTTTTTTGGTCGGGCAGTAGGTAAGCATACGTTAATTTCCTTTTATACCGAGCCAATGGGAACGTTCGCCCTTGGGTCGTGTTTCCGTGGGTGGCCGTCGCGGATCGGTGGCGTGCATTTCGCTTTGTTTTTGCTGTTTGAATATTTTGGCGCCATAAGCTAGTGCTCTGAATAGTATAAACAACTGAATCTGTTACTAGATAAAAAGCAAAAACAAACTCGTTTATAACAGCAATAATTTTTATTGCTACATATAAAATAATAATTTATAAGTATAGTTGCGAATAGTTGTTATGGTTTTAATTTATTGTTGTTGATACCCTAGCTCAATAATTTATACCTCTATATAATAGTAATAGGTATGTTAAGCACAAAGACCCTTTCTAGTCTTTATCTTCTAATGAAAGCTGTCATATCTCATCAAATTCTAGTAAAAATGCTCAATTTGGTCTAGGATAGGCCGAATCGTAGGCTTCGTCAGTCGAAATCTTTGAAAAAAACTTAAATTTTCCATATCTTAAAAATAATTCGGCCTTTCATACACCCTCCTTGGAAATCCATGTTCAATTAATTCGAAAACATCAAGATCATCATCCAATAATCCCATATTTTTAATCGCCACACAATGTAAACAACCCAATAATGAAACATATAAAAGCAATATTGAGGTTAGAATTCCATTTAAGAAGAGAATTTTCGAGTCTTAACTTAAGGAACACTTAGGCAAATTTAAAGTGACGTTTTAACGTGGTGCAATAAAAAATAGATGCTAAGCGACTCTTAGAACAAATCGTGACTTAAAATATTCTTCAACACTTCACTTAAGTGACACTTAGGCAAATTTAAAGTGACGTTTTAACGCGGTGCAATAAAAAATAGATGCTAAGCGCCTCTTAGAACAAATCGTGACTTAAACGGTATGTGGTGCAAACGGGCATTAGGTATATATTATCTAAGTCCTAATGATAGAACTATGCTCAAATAGTCAAAATTTGTTTTTATATAGGTGTATTGTTAGTATTTAAGAGTAGAAAGTTATAATTAATGTAGGAAAATGGCGCGTCATATCAATACATGTTTAACCATGTAAAATTACACAGTAAATTATGTGATATAAATAAGTATACCTATATATTTTTGTTTTGTGAGGTTTTTAAATAACTTTACACAGATTTAGCCATATGGATATTTTTGTTTTGATAGAAATTAGGAATTACATTTGTATATAATTATATACCGGGTGTCCCACCGGGAAGGGATTCCATTGATTATGGAGGGACTACACTGTGGAACATTCTGAACATCTAGTGTACTACGTAGGTCGAACAGACCAATTCGGATCTAGCACTTGCGGTTATACCGGAAATGGGTGTCAACTTCCTTATTTCAAATACGACCCTATATAATTTTTGTAGATTTTCCTTGTAATTCTAAAGATATTTCATGCATAAGCTCTAGTTGTTTTCGAAATATTTGAAATTTTATGTCAAAAATGACGTTTTCAGAATAAAGAATAACAACAATTTTTTATTATATGGAACCTTTAATAATATAATTTCTTAGAATATCCTAGGACCTATGGACCTACTTTAGGTGCCTACGTATATTTCTTTAGTAAATATTAATACAGAATTTTTTAAATTAAAAAAAATCTCAAAATTCAAATTTTTTAAATGGCAACCCCCAATTTTATATATTTTTTATTTTTTTGCATAAAAAATAAAGGCAAGTTTATGAAAGGATATCTATTCCAAAAATTGATAGTTTTAAAATATTGACAATTGCGTGTCACTCTGTATAAAGCTATTGATTATAAACTAAATTATTCATTCTTGTCTCTTCTCTTCATTATAAACTTCGATGTTTAATTTTATTTGTTTTAGCTTTAAGTTGTTTTTAATGCTCTTCGGAATCCCTATTTTCTATGTGAACACATTCTTTTCACTGGTCATCGTTTTAAAACGTATCTATTTATGTATACGCACAAGGAAAACAGGATAAACCTTATACCTTATCTTTGATAAGATCTTAACTGCCTTCCCACATTTAAACATGTGTTATACACATATACTTATTTGTAACTAGACGAGATCTCCTATAGTTTTCAAACAAATTATTTGCCGCTTTTAACTCATGAATTTTAAAAAATTACAAAACACGTAATATCTTTGACTTGACATATTAACTGAGTTGAAAATGTGAGAGGTTTATTGTAAAAGTTTCACAGCGTCTGGTAGTAAACGCAACTAAAAAGTTCTAGTCCAGACTCTTATTTACAACTGTTAATTTTACATAATTAAATAGAAGTAAGTAATACCAACCAAGTCGTGTGCTGCAACTGAATCAATATGCAAAGACGCAAAAGTCGACCGGTAAGGTGGTGGCTTCTGTATTTTGGGATGCGAACGGAATAATATTCATCGACTACCTCCAAAAAGGAACCACCATCAACAGCAGGCTGAAATCGCAAGGAAACGGCCACATGTGCAGAAGAAAAAACTGTTGTTTCACCAAGACAATGCCCGGTGTCACAAATCGATGAAAACTATGGCAAAATTGAATGATTAGGGCTTCGAATTGCTGACCCACCCACTGTATTCTCCAGAAGAGAAAGAAATTTAAGTCGAATGATGAAGTAATCGCTGAAACTAAGGCTTATTTGGACGAGAAAGAGAAATAGTACTATAAAAGTGGTATTGAGAAGTTGGAAAATCGTTATACTCGTTGTATTGCCCTCAAAGGCAACTATGTTGAATAATAAAATAGAGTTTTGTCAAAATTTTGTTTTTTTCTTACTTATCTTTCGGACTTGTTGAATGACCAGATGTGACGATAATCACCTTGTTTTAAAACTTTAGAGAAATGCAAAACACAAAAGACTAAAGTATGTGAATCTGGAAATATAATTTTGTTAAAAATCGTCTATTACATGACGAAAGAAAGCGAAAATCTGAATATGGTTCACCTTCAAAATTCATTTTCCAAAAAATCATACCATTTTAACAAATCAAAATATAATAGTGACAAATTCAACCAAAAGTCAATACAATGTGGTTTATGCAAGAAATTTCGGCATTTATACTTCACAGTGTCGTAAGTTAAAGAAGAAACAAATTAGTAAAAAGTAAATCATATATTCCAAAGGCTTACACTCGCCACTGTCTGGAGCAGGTGCTTCCTTTGAAACTTTAAAAAGACATGGAAAGTGGAAGACGGGAGACGAGGGATACATAGAGGAAAGTATTTTTTCAAAAAATAAATTACTTTTTATGATTGCCAGTTCTGTAACAACATCCCAAACTTCAGTTGTAGAGGTAAATAAATATTCTTTTATCGAAGCAAATCCACATAAGCAAATGACGGCAGAAAGAAGCGACACTAGAAATTTGGACCATTCTGTCATTGATTCTAGTTCATTGTCCGGCAAGTTCAATAGCTGTAAATTATAAATAATTATGAAATAATTTAGTTTATTGTGGATAATTCATCTTCTTAAATGTGTAAATTTCATAGAAAGATAATGATTAAACTGTTCTCTTTTTATTTTAATTAAATCAGTTGACATTTTAGCCGGGCGTTATATAAGCGTGCGTTATGAGCGGCATTAGATTAATGCATGTCGTTTGCAACACATTATGAAGCAATAATACGTAAGGAGAAAATAAATAAAACCTATAAACCACTTTACGTGAAATTCTAAAATCTGTGTGTCGTCGCAAACATTGTTAAAACCAACCGAAGTCGGAACACGGACACCACCAATGCATTTCTAACGAAAGATCTCTTTAAGCCCATAAGGAATATTAATATTCAAGCATTCGAGATGGAACAATAACATATCCTTCAGGCACCCTTTTACACAGTTGTGTAGTACTGCACAACAACAACAAGACACCATAACTTACCTAATATCAGTGTTAAAGCATCAATAAAAAAATAATTCTAACATTGTACCAGTGAATATGTATGGAAATGGTAGTAAGTTGGTATTGTACTGCCGGCAGGTTGGGCGTTACTTCACTACCTATGTCTAAGAGTTACTGTCTATTGAAATTATCTATTTTATGCTACAGGTGAGAAGAAACGATTTTTAGTTTCTGAGAATAAAGTAAATGTGTAGGTATACAATTATTTTGTTAATGTTTCGATATTTTAAGGTGCGTGTGTATTTGAGTAAAATTTTTTCTTGACTGAAACCGCAGCTATCAGGTGCAAAAAGAATATGATTAAAGATGGATGAATGTCAATAATGTTATTAGTATACAAAAGTGTGGTTAGAATAGCTACATACAGTGGTGGCGCGTCAAGGAAAGCTAGGAGGGTAAGCCTTCTCAGCAAATTGCTCCACTTTTAAGTTAATTTGCATGCATTTCTACTACATAATATGTAATAATAATTACATTATATTTGTGTATATCATTTTATGGGACTTTGGCTTACGTTTAATGCTTAAATAATGTGTGTCGTGTACGTTGGGGTATTATTTATCAGTTTTTACTGCCATCTAACCCCGTTTGTAGTTCTTAGTTATGTCTAATAACTGGTGTATTTACTCAGAATTGTACTATTTTGTTCTGAACTGGAAAGAAACTGATTAGGTATTATTATTTTCTTCATCGCTTAATTTGTCGATTTTTATGGTATTCTAATTTTACAAGCATTGTAACCAGTCTACTGTACAGGGTGCCCTAAAATGGACGATTTCTTATGGGAACTCATGTTTCTATCACAGATACAGAAAATTTTTGTATGAAAAACTCAGTGGGGAAAACAGATCTTGCCTATGTTAAACCGCTTCGCCGCTAGGGGGCGTTTCTCGATTTTGTTTTCGATCTATAAGTTTTTTGTTTTTCTAGATAATTAGTTTTAGGAAAAAAATTTTCATACCACTTTTTTATATAGAAGAAGCTGATCTGACTTGTTTTTATACAGGGCTATTCGTAAATATGCTGTAACAATTATTATTTTTTTACTTATGGCTCACTCCATACGAGTGTACATTTTCTTGTAAAAAATAAATTTCCATTTACAAACATAATATATAACACTTTATATATGATAATAATAAGAATAATAATATTTATTTGCGGAATCAGCTAAATAATCACAACAGTAATGAACAATAACAGCAATATATGTTTAAATACAATTCACTGAAACACGCAAAAAGGAAACCAGAAGCAATCCAAGAAGAACTAAAATACAATCCATTCCCAAACAGAGCCGTTCAATGTAATTAAGTACGTTAATATAATAATTCACCAATTAAATACCTTAATAATAAAAAACAATTCACAACAACATTGAAAAATACTTCCATGGGCCATATTTCTAAACAAACATAAGTGTTAGATGTTAAGGAGTTTTTCTTTAATCTTGGTTTTAAATTTCATCACAGATAAAGATTTAAAATTTGTAGGTTGTTGTATCATTATACAAGCGGCAAACATTATATGAAAAGCTTCGTTTAAATAGTGCTGTTTTATGTGGTGGTAAGGACAACAAACCTCTATGCTTCAAATTCAAATTATGAATATCTGTTCTATGCCGAATTTTCTGGGTGAGATAACCGGGACGAGATTCTATAATAACTCTATGAAAAAGAACCAATGCATGCAATTTTCTTGTGTTAGCCATGTTTAACCAACCCGCATCTTTCAATTTATATGATACATATCTATTTATTCATATATAGTTGTAATATTTTTATATATAGCATATGAATTGAAGAATCAAGTATAGGCAACAACTATCATATTTGTTCACAAGTTAGATAGGAGTGATAAATAGGATATTTTAAAAATGCACAAGAACTTTTTACTGAAACAATTAACAACGAACGCTGTAAACAACAATATATCTCAACAATAAATATAAATAAATAATTAAATAATATCGCAAAAAAACAATACAAACATTTATAACGTATAATCAAATTAAATAGCATTTTGCTGCTGCACATCAGCAATCACACGACCCCTGACAAAAACGGAAGTCCGACCCAACGGCATAGTGTCTACGACGATTTGGGACTCCAACACTGCTGCAAGCTGTTGCTGGGGTGTCAATGGATGCGTGAGTAAGTTGGTGGATTCGCATTCTAAACGACGCGACCTTCTGGTGCGACGTATAACGAGATCCAAGTCATCCATTTAGTTGTCGCACTGTTGCAGTACGGCTCGCCAAGAGTGCCGTAGCAGAGAAGTCATTCTCTGGCCTGACTCAACCACTGACGGGGGTACCATTTGACGAACCGTAGGAGTGGTCCTATTGCATTAGACCGTACGGCGACGCTGGGTGAAAACATTTTTTCGGAACTGAATTACCTAGAACAACAAAAAAATTATAGACCGAAAACGAAATCGACCAAAATTGAGAAACGCCTCCTGTCGTCGGCGGCTTTGGGTAATAGGAAAATTGTTATTAGTTTACTATTTTGCTCTAGTTTTAATACGCTTTTATAATTGAATTTACATCCAGGTATACAGCACGTTGAAGGCATATTAAAATCGACTAAGAATCAAGAATCAGTAAAATTCAGCTGAATTTACTAATAATAATAATTCTTAAATATACCTGCAAACCGTCGTCGCGTCGGTACAACAGACACTTCCACCGCTTATATAGTTAGGTAAACCACAAACATATTGTCGCAGCTTATGCCACTTTATTTTATTAACAAGCAGTGGATCCCGTGTTGTAACTTACAGAAAATTTAGACGATATATTTATTCACACTAGTTCTATAAAAAGACAGCAGTTCACGATCCAAAAATAGAACCAATTAGTGTCCCTATAGGAATCCCGCAATTTTAACCACCGTCAAAGAGTCCAAACAAATTACTTTGTTTTATTAAGTAACATTTTATTCGGTATTGTAACTTACACAAAATTTAGACGATATATTAATGCACACTAATGTAAAATAAATTAAGCTCAATAAGCACTGATTTAATTAGACCGCGTGTTACAAATGTTTCATTGTAAACACACACAATCGAGTTGGATTCCACGTTGCCAAATTTACTTGTTCGTGGCTTGTCTAAAGAAGGGTGTGGCTGCGCGCTACCCTATTATAATGTGTATCTATTGACGCTTAAGACTCCTCATATTACTATTTTATGGTATCATCGAAACTATCAGACCCTGTATAAAACATCTAGGAATTTAACTGTAATTCATATTCTAATTTATCTTCAGGTACTAATCTCGATACGACCGACATGCTGAAAAAATCTTCAATTTAAATATAATAGAGATTAAAAATAAGTAAATTAAATATCGGAAGTCTACAAAATATCTACAGTAAACTCAACTATGAATAACGTACGTTTGTAATTAGCTATAATGATGATGCAGCATGAAATATAAGTATGTTTACCATTATAACATATTTATCACAATATCATGTTCGAAGTGATCTTGTATTAAAATTTAATTGCCACAGATATTATATAACTCATTTAATTGAGTCGGGAACATCTTGTCAAAACATCATTAATATTCTGCTATAGTTTTTGTGAGAAAAATCTCAAAGCAAAGGATTTCAATGAACATATTTATTATTACTTTGATACACCTTTTCTTTCAAAGAGTTGTTTGTTACATTATCATTAGAAGTTTATGTGCGCATTATGACAATAAAGGTTTTTAGGAATACTAACTAGGTATGTATATTCCAGATCATTCAAAGAGATTTTTGGATACACGTACCTACCTGATTGCGATAGGTTTCTTTTTGCTGTCTCTCACTGCTTTACCATAATGGTAGGTGATTTATTAATAACATCTAGTATTTGAGGGATAATCTTCAAAATTGACAGCGAATTTCATATACTAGCATTTCAAGAGCCGAAACGGATCGGAACTCTAAATTTGTCCAAACGCCATGAAGGTTATTCCAAAACCAAAAACGTCCAAACCTAAGCAAAGGATAACTCCGAAGAAGGATCAAACAGAGTTGGGGGTTAGATAGCAGAAGATTTTATATTAAAATTACTTTTATCTTCATACATGTAAGGATAATAATAGCAGTAAATTAAGATAAAACCCGTTAATAATACAACTAATTGAATTTAAGCCGTTCAGTACAACAGCTTTTTCTATATTCGACTGACTATTCTCTAAGAACGTAATTATCTGACTAAAAGATCACTCTACTTTCGGCATCCAAATTGAAACATGTACATCCAGCCTTCTATAAATCTCAGTCGTTGACGGGTTTAGAGAGTGTTAACATAAACAACTACAGAAAGTGCAGTGTCCTCTCTGTTTAGGAATCTTGTGTCATATGTTATAATGATTGAAATATAAGTAATAACACACTAAATATTTTAATGGTAAAATAAACAATTGCAGTTGTTCAAAAGTACAGTGACCTCTCTACACTAAATATAAACATTCTGTTCATTTTCGAGAAAAGTTTATTTTATTTTTCTTATCAAAAAACAATTTAAGAATGCATTTTATTTAAATATCATAGAAAAACATGTTATTGTTGTCAGATTTGATAATTTTATGAATGACTAGATAGTGCAAATGTCAAAATGTGTGAATATAGTGACACAGACTTGAGATTTGGTCATTTGCTAATGCGAATTGCGCGATAGCCTCGAAATATGTTCGTAGTTTGTTGACAGTGAAAGTTTTAAGATATTTTGTTAAAAAATTATATAATTCGTAAAGGTTTTCGTTGGATGATTTTAAAAAACCTGGTAATGAACCACCATCTTAAGTCTACAAAAAATGCTGCTATGTCTCCAACCTCTCTCGTCAATCTTTACTCCATAGAAGCGCAAATAAAAATCTCCCGTAACTTCCTGTTACAACAATATTTATAACTTTACTTGGTTCCACACTTTCGAATATCAACCAATCAAATTGTATATTCCTGGCGTCGCCGTCGGCGGCACCGACCGTTTTTGTGGAACAATGTCAATCAGCAAATTTTGTCTATTAGTAGATACAATACCGATGTTAGAGTGATGAACTTTTATAAATTTTAGTCAGCGAAAAATACTTAGTTCGACCGGATGCAATATTTTTATTTCAATATACCGGGTGTGACAATATTTGCAAAGAGGTTTTTGTGGCGTTATTGGTAGAGCGTTCGCTACGCATGCGGAAGGTTATGGGTTCGAATACCAACTCTGGAAATACTTTTTTCCAATTTTTGATTAAAGTACTAGTTTGTTACGTTACTATATTGGAAATAATTAAAATAATCGCAGGTCATATTTTTTTGATTATATTTCAACTTGTCGCGAAAAATCCATCAGTTTATTTATTATAATTTTTAATTCACTAATTTTAAAGATCGAATACATAAAAAGAAAATTATAATATTACGAAGCCCACACGCTTTAGGGAAATGCTAAAAACATACGAGACATACATCGTACAAATATGGTAAAATAGTGATTTTGCAACAGTGTGATTTGTGTGTTCTTGCTTTTCTGTTTTGTTTTTCTTTTGTACATGTCAAAAATTGAAATACTTACCTGCTATACAAGGTGTTTCTAAAATATGTGGTCAAAATTTGTGAGCGAATTATCATGAAAAAAACAGTCCATATTTACAAAGATACAGGGTGTTAAAGATGACTGCCTGAGGACGATTTTTTTGAAACTAGTAAAGATGAATTAATCAAATGTAGCATATTTATTCACCTAGTTAAATGTCGTAAACTGACATGAAATTGAATCAAAAAGGATGACCATAGGCGGGTAAACGGGGGGGACCTTTGTCTTAAATATATCCTAACTTTTCTTTTCTGACTTTTATTCCATTTGTGTTACCTTTGTAAATAATGACATTTCCAAAAATTACAATTTAGGTTTTTTTCATGATTGGACGTCCCCAATTCGCTCACAAATTTTGAACACCTATTTTAGAAACACCTTGTATAATGTTTACTTACTAACGTTTATCGATAATACCTCTACAATTTATTAACTGTAATTGCGTTGATATTTCAATTGAATTATCTAAAAGAACATCGTTTGCTAGACATTCCATTGAATATATCGTAATGGATTTATTTCAAAAGTCAGAAAACCATAACAAAAATGTGTACATTATATACCGATCCTGTACATTATGCCGCTCAAAAGATAACGCACAGCGCGCCGAGAGACGACAGGCAGAACTTGATACTTGAATTTCGAAATGACAGGCCAGATATCATAATGACAAATGTATGCTGTAACTCAACTCCCTATCGTTATTCTAGCATTAACTGTTCATAATTATTCTTATTACGGTGGCATTGTTTCTCGGTCATCCGAAGCGGAAAAACCCATCGACCACATACAGCACCGGCTTACTTGTATATTTGAACTAATGTGCCATCAGGTTAAAAATAATAAGTAGAGAGATGTTCCACTTCAAATTTTATCCTTTTTTGACCTTTACTTTACGCTCACTATATTAGTATAATATATACATACAAGGCAAGGGAACAAGAGTTTTTGGCGTCAAAACGCTCCTAGAATGTCAATATTTTGTAATGGTTTCAGTAAAAAATATTTGATTAACGGAAAGATAATTATGTCTAAATTCGATATTATAGATCTTCAGAACTAGCAGTTTTTTAATTCTAATAATTTTGTTTTTTTTAATCTCTTTTCGTTTTCGAAATATGTCAGTTTTTTAATCCTAAGATTAGATTAGGTTCGGTTGGGAGGCTCCTGGTTTGAATCTCGGTAGTATTTTTTTTAATGTAGTTTCAAAACGTGACTTTGATGTTTGGTGGCCATTACCATACCAAAAACTATTTTGTAGAGATTTAGGAGTTAGAACATTATTTCATAAAGGCCTTGTAAGGTATAATGAATTGGACGTATCTGTGAAGGACTGCACTACTATTGCGGCCATTAAAAAAATTGACTTTATCTCTAAAGGGGGATCAGTAGACTGTTTGTGTTGTAATTATTTTATGTTCTGTTTTGTAATTGTGTTTTAATTTTTTATTGTTTACAAATGTAGTGATATTTTTTGTTTTTTTTTTTTTTTGTTTTTGTATGTATTTATATATCAATGTAAATAGCATACCTATATGCTAAATAAAGGATTATATTATTATTAAAAAAACAAAAACATGTTAACTTTTTTTTTGTTAGAAAATATGTGTTTAAGAAATACGTAGCAGATGAGTGATGTTATGAAAAAATCTATTGATTTTTCAGTTTTCATTGAACCCCTGGGTATATTGTAATATAGAATGTTGTGAGAGTTAGAATAACGTTTTTTTTTTGTGGTACATGAGAAAGAAAGTTACTCAAAGGACATCTGGGGAGCTAGAAGTTATTTCATCCATTCACTCATTCGTAACAGGTATAAATAATAATAATAATATGTTTATGTCATTCTTCAGAAGATAAACACAGTTTATACATATTTTATAGCTATATGCTAACATCGCACTATGACTTAGCTTGCCAAAACTATAATATAGCTTGCCGCAAGCGAAGCATAATGTCAAAACTAATACTTATTATATGAATTAAAATTTACATACATATATCAAGGATAATCCGAGATGTTTCGAGGCAGAGAACAATTTCGATAATTATAATATGAAGTTGTGTCCGTAAATATAAATGAAAAATAATTTTGTGGTGTAGCGGACAAAATGACTGGTTTTGCCTACACAGGGGATGTTGTTTAATTTAGCAGGGGCAGATGGGCTACGACTATGGTACTCTGACGAGCTCCTAATAAGAGCGAAACGAATTCGTCAGCATCTGTCGACCCATGCCTCGGTCTGGTTCTACTGAATTAGACTGAGGCCCTGCTAAATTAAACAAAATCCCCTGTGTAGGTAAAACCTGTCATTTTGTCCACTACGCCACAAAATTATTTTTCATTCGAATTTCGATAATTGTTTTATTTTTGGGATATAATAGTTACAATGTAATACCAAAGATTAATCTACACAATAGATAGTCAGCCCAATGCATTAAAATCAGAACATCTCTAAGTATGCCTGCCACTACGTGGCGTAGACTAGCGTGTAAAGCATAGAGCAGTATTGTCACAGCCAGAAACCGTTTTGTAGTTTATTAATATCAGAAACAAAACGCAACGTATAACAATTATTTAGATCATTTGCAACAGATATGCACCGGCAATGCTGTATTGTCAGAGAGAGAAATTGATGAAATTCTGTATTAATCTGGAGGGGATACGCAGGGAGGGTAGAAAAAAAAACAAGCGAATATGGTGTGTGTCGTGCTGTTGCCAATTCGTCGGTAAAAGAAACACACAGGGTGATTTATTACAAGTACAGTATTGAAATAAAAGCCTAATCTCTATGAATTAAATTTAATATAATAATATTTAATCCATGTCATACATGTTTCAAGACTAGACCAGTCCCATGATCAGTGGCGAACAATCGTTAAATGAAAAGCTTTTAGATAGAAACATACTTTTGACTAAATATTTCACGTAGACAATGTGGCAAAGATGTAACAAGATTGTTCTAGATCTTATAATACCTATAATAAAAAAATTATCAGTGCTACCTATATTATATTAGGTATACCTATTATAATAGTCTGTCTCTTCATCAGGTATAAGTTCCTCTTTATCGGTTTAGGTACTTAAATTTTACTTCTTTTTAATGTTTCTTCGGGTAAATAATAAGTTCGGTAGGAATAGGGCTTTGGGTATGAAACAAAAAAGATAGAAAATAGAAATTTGATGTAGGGGTAGTTCTAAGCATTTACAAGTTTGTGACGTGTAGCGATTTTCGATGCCGCCCCCGGAGGTATACATGAGGGCGGCGCAATGCCGTTTTAAATATCTCGTTTCGCTTTCTTGGAAAATAAAAAATTATAACTGATAACTGAAACTTAGTACTTAATACGTGGGCGTAAGAGGTAAGCTCACTTCACAGGTCTCTATTAATGAAAGAAAGTTAACATTTTGAGCATCTGCGTAAAATTAAATGTATCCGTTTGGTGGGTAGTTTTGATTACAATAAGTCGGTGCCAAGCCCAAGCCCGAAACAAAATAAATCTATATTTACCTACTACCTATTTGGCTTGGTACCGACTATTATGTGCATTGTTGTCTTTTGAATGATATTTGTATTTTGTTATTTTTCGTATTTTTTATTAGTTCTTTTGACAGCTCTGGTGTCATCAATACACCTGTATCCCGAATTGCACCAAATTGCGATGCTATTGAACAAGCATATAATCCTAAATATAATATTCTTTTTGAACTACCTGTATCTCGAAAACCAAGCCGTAGCGGACCCATGTACATATGAAATTTGTATCTTAAAATTAGTCAAAGAATCACCCTTTAAAGTTTGTACAAGTACTTATGCAACACCCTGTATACATAGATACTTTGATTTGCAATTTGCAAATCTGTCAAACTAGGTAATGCTGTTTTTTTGTATTTACTTTCAAATATGGTGTTATGTAATTGTAATCAAATTAAATGTTTGGGGATGATATTTACGAGTTTTATTTTTTTATATAGAGAAACTGTTATTCAGTTTTTAAGGATCAATCTGAAGCAGACGATTGTACTTGTTAAAACATGAAAAAAGTTATTGTCGTGATACTTTTAACACCCTGTTGGTGGGTTTTTAAAGCTTTTTACGAAACGTGTTAACAATACAATCTACATAAATCGTTAGTTTTTTAAAGTAAAAATGTGCATAAAAAAGTTAGGGTGGCATTTCACGCCTGTATGCCCCTTCAATTTACCCGCCTCTGAGATTTATTTTTTCATAATGTTAACGACAAGTTGAATCTGCTGTTTGAGTTTGATCCTTAAAACTGAATCAGGTAATAACCGGAAGTCCTATCTATAACGCCAAATTTCGTTAATTTAAATATAACTTTTTGATGCATCCTTATATCCGAAATTTAAAATTAAATGACTAAAATAATATTATTTTAGTCATTTAAAATTATTGTCTAAAACATTTAATAAACCAGCCCTGTATATTTATACTATTATAGTAATTTCTTTTATTTTCGTCCATACACATTAATCTTTGCGTAGATAGGTATACGTATACCATATAATTTTAAACAAAAAACACTGCTGCACAGTAGTACATATATGATACCTATAATATAAAAACAAACTCCCACCTCGTAGGGGAAAGTATACTCGTCCTTGTCTAACATTGCCCATATGATTATTTTATTTCAACACAATACATATAACGCCATCTACAATTTCCATGGTTGCATGTTTTTCTAATAGATGTAGCTCGTGTCGAGACAGTTTCAATTTTTGTTTTATTTCCCATATACGCTGAATATCTATTGTGTAGATTAATCTTTGGTAATACCTAATCTCTGTGGTAACGCAGTAGAACTACAAATATTCAAATGAAAACAGAAATAAAGACGAACATAGAAGTGCCATTAGTATAATAATTTAAAAAAAAATAAATCACAAAAACCAAACTCTTAATCCTATTCTAAAATTTTTGGGTTAGCAACTCCTAGCCATGTGCTAATGTGAAACTTAAAACTTTTACTATACATTTTTTGCTTTAATACATCTGGAAGCAAGTTAAACAATTTATGTCACTTAACGTGTATGAAATGTCTCTGACCAATGGTTCTTCGTGCTAGAGGCATAGCCACATTATCCTTTGTTTTATATCTTGTAAGGTGTCCGTGTTGGGGTTGTTCAATGAATAAATTATTTTTGTTTACTTGTAAAATTGCCGATTTGTAGTAAAATTGTCTTACACTTAAACCGCTACAGTATCCATAGAGCTCTTCAGTTGGAAACAGCATGTCCAATTTAAAGATAATCTTTAAAATTCTTTTTTGTATGAGGAAAATGGGATTAATGTTTCTTTGATATGCCACTAAACCATATGCCAATAGTGACTGAACTAAAGAATAGTACAGGCATAGGTTTTGTCTAACGTTCATTATTTTACTAGTTTGTTTAAATAAATATATCAAAGATCAAAGTTTTTTTGCTAGTATCTGTGCATGTAGGTATATCCCATTTCAAATGCTTATCGATTCCAAGATATTTGACACTTTCTCTCTGTTCTATTTTCCAATTCTAATTTCGTTGCGGGAGTGGGACATCTATTGATTTTTTATTTGGTATTGTACTGACATTATTAGTAAATGTGAGGTATACCGTTTTATTCAAATTAATAGTCAACATATTTGTATCCAACCAATTAGTGATTAATTGTAAATCTGTTATTATTCTATGTTCCACGTTGTTCCAAGTGTCTCCTTCAACGAATATAGCTGTGTCATCAGGAAAAAATAAACCGTGTCCATTAAAGTTTAATTCAAGGAGATCATTTAAGTATATTATAAATAAAATAGGACCAAGCACTGTACCTTGCGGGATTCCGTACGTGACTTTCAGTTGGTCACTTATCATTTATTTTTACAGATTGTGTTCTTCCATACAAATTTTTAAACAGATCTAACACAAGTCTCCTAATACCTTTCTCCTCGAACTTTTTTAAGAGAATCTCATGACTCACGGTGTCAAAGGCCTTGGCCAGATCCACAAATACGCAGCACATGGACGACCTGCATCCAATGCATTGTTTATTTTGTTGACTAAATATGATATGACGTCTCCAGTATTTTTGCCACGAATCCGAACTGTCGTTTGGGCAATGTCTTAATTCCCCGCCAAGTAATCAACCAGTCGCAGTTTTATAAGTATTTCGAATATATTGACAACATTAGATAATAAACTTATTGGTCGAGAGTTCTTTATGTTTTCTCTATATCCTGTCTTGTATAATATGGGAGTGATTAAAGCGTGTTTGAAATGATCTGGCCATGAACCAGTGTCGATCATAAGGTTAGATAAATATGTTATAGGTTTACTTATTTCCACAGCACAAGTTTTTAAGGACTCAACTGTAATTCCATCTGATCCCGGAGCTGAGCTGTTTTTGAGGCTATTGATAGCGTCTATTACTTCCCTCTGTTCATCGTGTTTTAAATATATGTAATTTTGATTTGGTTCTATTTGTTTTTGCAATGTTATATTTCGGAGTTTTCTTTACTTTTATCTGCCAAAATATTTAATAATACTTGTCTTATCAAAATAGTTATGCCGGTGCTGGCAAAAGGACGAAAGGAATGTAGAGCAAATACCAGATAAATAAGTTAGATCTGGTTGCATTGGAAGGAAAAATGTGAAAAAGAACAACTCGCCTACGGCGAGCGGCGGATTCCGTTTTATTCCATTGTTGCTCCATTGTTCTTTACTCTCCGCGCGCGTGTATAGCCTCTCTTTACTTCTTGTTTAAAGCGGTATCATTTTGATCAGTAATAGCTGCAGAAAATATTTTTTAGATATGAAAATTATATACCTAGTATTTTAGCGGAATTTGTGTATGTTAAGTGGAACTATATTAATAAGACAATATATCTTCAGTTGTTGATAAATGAAAAAGAAATTAAGAAAGCGAATTTAGATTTTTTCAATGTTATGCCAATAATATCTTCCAGCGCCGAAATTTTTATGTATACAGGGCGTCCCAGGTTGTGAACAAAGAAGGGTAGAAGTTAATATAAAGTTCTGTCGATTCGGCCTTCGCTACAGGGCTATGAATCCTTAAAGCCTAGACCTAAAATTCAGTTTTTCCATGATAAATTTTAAACCGCCACATATAAATTAATGCAATTTTAGTATAAGTTACGTTAGATAAGGACACGTCGAGTAACCATATTTAAAACAATGGCACTAAGGCCGAAAGGACGTACTGACGTAGGGATTGTTAACCCTTTTTTTTAATGCGTCTTGCTACTGAGATTTTGATACAGTTGGTAAATAGCTTAAACGTTTTGCTATAAAATTGGTACTCCTTTTTGACATCGATAAAAAAACCGGTTTTGAGATAAAGTAGTTTTATTAAAATAAAACCTCCAATCCGACCCCTAGCGGCTACAGCTTAACTTGTTATCATCTACAATTCTGTTTAAAACTACCTCTTCGATCTCAGCAGTACTAATTTTACGTTGGCGTATTAAATAGTATTAGATATGTTGGAATATTTTGGTATATAAGGGCATTGTACTATTCAATGGCCTGCAACTTGTTTATATTAACACACTTCATATTCTACTTGGTGTGTTATTGTATTTCAATCATTATATCATATAACCCAAGATTGCTTTCTGTTTGGTTTTTGTTTATGTTAACTCTCTAAACATGTCAACGACGAATATTTTAAAAAAGGCTGAATGTACAAGTTTTAATTTGGATGTCGAAAAGGAAGTGAACTTTTAGTTAGTCAGATGATTGTATTGTTAGAGAATAGTCGAGGATAGAAAAAGCTATTGTATTTAACGGATTAAATTCAATTATTTGTATTATTTTCGGGTTTTATTTGAATTTACTGTTATTATCCTTACAGATAGTAATGCAACTAATTGAATTGAATCTGTTTAATTCAACAACTTTTCTATTCTAAATCACATCACTGAAAGATCACTCAATGCAGAAATTCAAACTGAAACTTGCACACTCAGCCCTTTTGTTAATCTCAGTCGTTGACGTGGTTAGAGAGTTTTAAAATAAACAATAAACTACACTTGTTCGAAAGTATAGTGGCCTCTCTCTTTAGGAGTCTTGTCTAATATATGATATATTCCTAGAAATATAATAACACACTAAATATTATAACATTCGTATTGAACTTTTTTATCAACAATGAAGTTATAAAAATGTCTGTGGACAAAGTGCGCTAGCGCTTTGTAATTTACGTACTTATGTATTCACTTTCAATGCTATGAAAACACTTAAATCTCATATAAAATATACTTAACTATTTATATACGGCCCCCTAACTAGTGTCTCAGGAAGGGGGACCCGTATCGTTAGCGCAGCCACTGTTTTATGGCTAACATTTCTTGAGGGTTTTACATAATATATCATATATACACATATACTGGCATATGTACTTATCTAGGTATCTTACTTTTTTTCATTTAAATATCTAAGAAACAATAACAGATTATTAACTCTTGAAGACATACACATATATTTGTCATTTTTATATACCATTTCTTCACAATAATAGGTGTGTCGGAATCTATATAAATATATTTGTACAAAGAGGTTATTAAGGTCGATCGGCTCCTTGTGAAGAACGATTTTTTACATTGCACCAAATTCTTCGAAAGCAACACTAATGCTGATAGAATATTGCAATCACGCAAAATAAACGACTACTTACCAATATTATTGCTATTATTATTGGGTGGCATTCTTCATTTAACTATTTACAATGCGTATTGTATAATACAATATTAAGATGTCCAATAAACAACTGAAAGTTAATTAACATTTCAGTAACCCAATCGGTGTTTGAATAGTGTTAATGGCTTTTCTATTCATAAAAGTTGCGTGGTAGCCATTTATGTAGCGCTTATTAGTAATTTACGATGAATTTTAACCTTTTGACATCCGATTATTTGTATGGTTATATGTATACATAATGTTTGCGCTATAAATTTATGGACACAGAGCTGAAATGGTTTCAATTTTATGTTTTGGAGGCTGTTTTTTTTGTACTCTTTATTGTCTCAACTCGCTATACCGAGTGTCCCACCGGGAAGGGATTCGATTGATTATGGAGAAACTGCACTACGGAGCAATCTAGAAATCTGGTGTAGTACTTACGTCGATAGGGCCAATTCGGCTAAAATGTTTTCAAGAATCTAGCGCTTTCGGTTATACCGGAAATTGGTGTCAACTTCCTTATTTCAAACACGACCCTATATAAATTATATTTTTTGGATTCTCCTTGTAATTCTAAACATATTTCATGCATAATATTTTGTACCTATCGCCAGCCGTTTTCGAAATATTTGAAATTTTATGTCAAAAATGACGTTTTCAGCATAAAGAATAATAACAATTTTCTATTATATAGAAGCTTTAATAATTTAATTTGTTAGAATATCCCAGGAGATATAGATCTACTTTAGGCGCGTACCTTTTTTTTTTTAAATTTTGATACAGGGTATTTGAAAAAAAAAGGTAAAAGATCAAATTGAAAAAAGTGTCAAAATTCAAAATTTTTAAATGGCAACCCCCCATTTTATATTTTTTTGCATCAAAAATAAGGGCAAGTTTATGAAAGGATGTCTATCACAAAAACTGATAGTTTTTAAAATATTGTCAATTTTACATTTTTCTATTACAATAGTGATATGAATTTGAAATGTAATTGATTTTAGTTGGCCATGATGGCTTTAGATAGCAAATAAATATGACACTTGTCAAAAATAATCAACAATTATGACAAATTGTAGACATTAATTAGTAGTAATAATCATGGCGGGCGTATAAATTATAATAAATTATACTAACGCATACTATCTAAATTTGTTTATTATTTATGGATAATGGGACAGAGTGATGTCACAAACGTGTGATACATTTGCTGCCAGGTACCCAGGAAAACACAGGCCATCACCAAAAGTTGTTAAACGGATAACAGATAATTTTGAAAATTTCGGGTCCGTAAAGACAAAAATAAAACGAAGGAAACTTATTTGTGACGATGAAGCTGTAGAAATAGCTATACTGGGATACTTCACGGCATATCCTACGACGTCTCTGCGAAAATTTGCAGTGGAGTCTGGATTTTCTAAAAGCGATCGATTATTATATCTGGGGGACGATCAAAAATGAAGTGTACAGCAGACATTTGACCTCTAAAGAGGACTGTATGCCAAGAGTTCGGAATGCATTTGCCAATTTGAGTCAACCATCTATTCGGCGGGCAACACATGAACAATTAATTTTGAGATATGAAAAGTGTTTTCTAAGTTTCTTGACTGATGTTCTTTCAAAAATTCATATCAAAGAAGACAGAATCGTTTTACAAAATTAACCAGTGGCATACTATAGGCGTTAGTGACACTTTTTATCTCCCTAGTTTTGACGCCACTACAATAAATATATCCTCTTATTCTTTTTAATTCGCTGTTCATTTTTGCTTAAACAAGTAATAACTTTTTATGGATCTAAGATGAACGGTTTTGCAGCAATTTGCCTCTAACCAAAAGTCTGCAAGCGCCTGATATACTGTGTAGTTGTGTAGTTCAAAAACGCCTTTAATGATTTACAAATACAAGTGAAAGTCGTCTACTTCACAATATTCACTTATATCATTAAACAGTCAGTACCATACATGTCTCGAGCTCTTGAACCTCATCATCATTGGCTTTATACAATTTAGAAAATAGTAATTTTGAACATTTGTCTACTTGGTTATTTAAAAAATTATTAAGTCTGTAAAAATATTTAATGATGTCACAATATAAACTATATATATATAAACTGATTCAGTTGATTATTTCATACATTCTCAATAAACAATTTTAATTTCTAATTTTATATAAAAAAACTTTTCGCCAATGTGGTAAGTAATAAATTTAGCACTAATATAGTTTATATTGTGAGATCATTAAAATTCTTTTACAGACTTAATAATTTTAAATAATCAACTAGACAAATCTTCAAAATTACAATTTTCTAAATTATATAAAGCCATTGATGATGAGGTTCAAGACCTCGAAACATGTATGGTACTGACTGTTGAATTATATAAGTGAATATTGAGAAGTACACGACTTTCATTTGTATTTGTAAATAATTAAAGGCGTTTTTGAACTACACAGCTACACAATATCTCGGGCGCTTGCAGACTTTTGGTTAGAGGCAAATTGCTGCGAAACCGTTCACTTTAGATCCATAAAAAGTTATTACTTGTTTAAGCAAAAATGAACAGCGAATTAAAAAAAATAAGAGGATATATTTATTGTAGTGGCATCAAAAATAGGGAGATAAAAAAAGTGTCTTCTTGTCAAAATATGAATTTTTTAAAGAACATCAGTCAAGAAACTAAAAAAAAACATTTACTGGCGTTTTTGAATTATGGCAAATTTTTGATTTTAAATTATACCTTTGATACCCTGTAACTATAGAATTAAGCCTTTTAAGGGTATATGATCCCTATATCAAAATGCATGAATTAGCGAGAGCTTTCTGTGGTAGAGTGTTGTCGGTCGAATATAGAAACACCCTGTATAACAAAAACAGACCCTGATTCTCAACTCGGCCAAATTCAGCATAGCTGTAGTTTTAACCGAGTATTCAGACACAAATTACTAATTAATTAGGTTGTCCGCCGCGGTGGGAAATCTCTCAGATGCAGATAGAACATGAAAAAATAAGATGGAAAATTTTTATATAATCTTTTTCCGACAGGCCTTCCTTACGGAGAGATATTATGCTCCTAAATGCCGTCGTTGAAAATCGGTTTCATTTGAGTACCTACTCTGAACTACATGGCAAAAATGTTATATGACAAACAAGAGTAAGGACCTCTTCAATTCAATTCAAGTTATTTGCTTCTGAATTTTTTTTTACAAATTTACAACAAAGTGTTTGTTGTACCTACAATGTAAACTCAAGACGAACAAAAATATCTATAATATCAGCTATAACAACAACAGCAACCACCAAACACTAACCAATGCATATTACAATATCTCAGGTAGTGATTTATATACAGGGTAACCTATGGTGAACACCCATTAGAATATTTCAGTGACTACCTTAAATCAAATTTCGAAAATTTCCGTATCTTTATTGTCCAATATGATATCCACAAATAACATAGTAGCAACCGCATAACACAACACCCTATATTTTATTACAGTATTGGATTCTACGTAATATTCTAGATACCTATGTATCATGCACCATGTCCTATCCGTAAGTTTAACCGTTTTTGACGTATATCAAGATTTATGTCAAAATTGACATGTTTGGGTTAAATAATAATCACTTTTTTTTTCCTGAGCAATTCTTTGTTAATTATTTTGCATGCTTCTTCTTATGAAGTAAGGTCTTCTTTTTACGATTCCATAAGATATTTTGAGATTTATTCATATAGGGTGGTCAAAGCAGTATACTGAAAACGATTTTAGAAAAACAGTTGAAAGTCGATTTTTCACATGGAACAGGTATATTTGTATAATTTTATCTTACTTATCATTAAAAATTATTGCAATTTTGTGTTTGGTTGTCGATTCCGAAAATGCATAGTTTCCGAAATATCTGCAATGTAACATTTTTCTGCAGTACCGTTGGCTATTTTTGAATATATTGCTAAATAATTTAATTAGGCATGAAAATAATAGAAAGCAAAGTAATTACAAATAGATACAAATAATGATTAATAACACCACTGAGAGCAACTTATTCTACATTTATTATTTATCCACAGAGAATGTGACAAAGTAATTAATACAACCTGAAGACTGTTTAATGAGAGGTATCCACATTTTTTGTTAACAATGAGTAGAGAAAAACTTAGAAGAATTTTAAAAAATCCATCACAACTGACTCGGAGCTACATTTACAAATTGAGTATTAGAAAAACTTAGAACTACAAACAATGAAGGTAACCAAAATCAACACGAGTTTTAAGTAAACAAATTTTCAACTATTAAAAATATCAAGGTACTATGCCTTTTAGAACAAGGTCGTTAAGTTAAGTCGCTATTGATTTTGATTTCTTAGATCGTTTTTCAAAAAAAAAATATATTAAATCATGATATCCAGGAAGAAATCGTTGAAGACCAGACAGAAATACGGAATACCTAATATACGATCGTATATCTAAACGTGCACGTATAGTTTTTTTTTTGACTGTTAATATCGTTAATAAGATATGCTTTTAATTTCTTAACAATTAACTTTATTTGACATATTATTTTACCAGTTTCTTCCATAAACACTTATTATATCCTCATGTTCTAAATGCTATACATTTTCAGTATAGAGGGTGTTTCAGAAAGACATGGCCAAAATTTGTGAGCGAATTGGGGACATCTAATCATGAAAAAAAAACCTAAATTGTAATATTTTGAAAATTCCTTATTTACAAAGATACAGGGTGTTAAAGATGACCTGAGCCCGAGGACGATTTTTTGAAATATTGTCGAAACGAGAAAAGATGAATTAAGCAAAAAATGTAGCATATTTATTCACCTAGTGAAATGTCGTAAACTGACATGAAATTGCATAAAAAAGGATGACCATAGGTGGGTAAACAGGGGGACCCTTGCCTTAATTATAAATTAACTTTTTTTCCTTGTGATTTTTATTCATTTTGTGTCAAAAATGTGATAAAATAAAGTTTTCTGCATAAAAAAGGCATACTTCTTTTTTCTCGAAAAACTTAAACGTTTTCGAGAAATTTGAGTTTGAAAATTTTGGGACAAAACTGGTCTTTAGTAAACAGCATTAATAAAATTTGTTTGCTAACGAAAAGTTTACCAAAATTTTATTAATGCTTTGTACTAAGGACCAGTTTTGTCCTAAAATTTTTAAACTCGAAAACGTTTAAGTTTTTCGAGAAAAAGAAGTATGCCTTTTTTATGTAAAATTACTTTCGAAAAATGCTATTATCTAACTAAAATAACAAATTTCTTTCGAAAAAAACTTAGAAAACTTTATTTTATCACATTTTTGACACAAAATGAATAAAAATCACAAGGAAAAAAAGTTAGGTTATAATTAAGACAAGGGTCCCCCCGTTTACCCGCGTATCGTCATCCTTTTTTATGCAATTTCATGTCAGTTTACGACATTTTACTAGGTGAATAAATATGCTACATTTGGTTAATTCATCTTTACTCGTTTCGAAAATATTTAAAAAAAATCGTCTTCAGGCTGTCGTCTTTAACACCCTGTTTCTTTGTAAATAAGGACTTTTCGAAAAATTAGTATTTGTTTTTTTTTTCATGATTAGATGTCCCCAATTCGCTCACAAATTTTAGCTATGTATTTCTGAAACACCCTGTATAGATGTTTAAATATTTATTCCATAAGTTTGTAAGCGTAATTGCGTAGCCACTGATGATGGAAATTCAAATATCCGAAACATATCTGGCCCAATAATTTATGTTTGAACATACATATAAGTATTTTTGTGGAGTAGACGTGGTTTTATTTGCGCATTAAACATTCAACTCCTCTCCGATATGGATTACTTCAAGAAAAATTAAAAATAAACATTTAGGCGGCATAACAAACCACTAACGATAAAAAAATACTAATTTATTTGTTCAATATGACCCCTATTGTTTCTTAAGCACTTGTTTATCCGTTCCATAATCTCATATGTCACAGCTAGTGCCATTTGGGCGAAAGGTAAAGTTTGGAATGTTGTTCTGATTCTTCTTAGTAAATGGTCCATTGAACTAACTGGTGTTGAATACACTTTTTGTTTTATTGCACCCTAAACATAAAATGCTAGTGGTTATAGATCGGAAGATCTTTATGGTCAACAACAATTAACTTTTTATGCCGAAAAATTTTAATATTTTCATGGCTAACTAAATTAATTAGCCATTCGAGAATAGTCAACGGTGCTGCAGAAAAATGTTACACTGCCGATATTTCGAAAACTATGCATTTTCGGAATTGACAACCTATTACAAAATTGTCAATTTTAAGGGGCCTCACATTAAATGCAGTGCCCATATTCGGGCCTTCACCTATAATACTCGTATATCAGTCAACAATTCTTAAATCCAAGCTTTCGCACTATCGTCAATTACTTACTTTATTTTGTACTGCTGGAACACCTGGTCGTTTCAATAATAAAATAACATTCAACCTTTTAGTTATAAAAGTACACTACCATCAAGAATATAACAGAGTTAATGAGCCTTGAACAAAACATTTTTCTTCTTGTCCTCAGTGGAAATTGTTTTGCAAATTATTATTAACTGTATGTGTTTTATAATATAACGTGAACTTGCAGTTCTTCATAATAAACTACTTACCATCTACGTTTTGCTTTTGCTTTATGAATTAATTTAGCCATTTTTTTGTCGGCGCTACTGATGTCCAGCCGCAAAGGCAAATCTTGAATCACAATTATCGCGTGATCGGCAATCAAGAGTCAATCAGTAACTGTGACTTGTTAGATAAGATCTAGAGTGCATATCTACAGTCAGTCCATTTTATATAGCCAGTATTAGTTTCAAGCATGATCCTTTTTATGGTAATCATTTATTAGAGCTTACGCAAAGTAAGGTTTATCTTTTTAATTTATTTAAGGAATCTAAATTATATTTATTTCGAAACAATATAATTTAGATTCATATGCAGTTTAATATACTCATCAAATTTGATATTGCATCTCCTCCTTAATGTAGAACGATATTACGAGCCCTAACAACTAATTATTTGGACACTTAGACTAGTAACGTGTAACATCTCCCTTAGCCTTAATTACAGCTTTGATTCGAGTAGGCATCGATCTAACGAGGCTTTCTAAATAATTTGGCTCAATTTGATAATCTCTTAAATATTTTTTCATAATATTTAAATCGGGGCTGTTTGAGGGCCACGATAGCACATGTATGTCATGTTCAGCAAACCACTCCTTTACACTTTAAGCAGTATGAACCGCAGCGCCATCTTGTTGGAAAATAGAAGGCGCATTTATGTTTCCATTTTATATTTGTATGTTGGGTAATAAATAATTTTCCAATATTAATTTGTATTTTTCAGCATTTACGGTTCCATCTATTAACTCCAAACATCCCGTGCTATTTGATGTAACACATCCCCAGACCATAACTCCTTTGGGAAACTTCACAGTTCTTTGTATGCAGTCGTTATGAAAAGCTTCACTTTTTGAACGTATCACGCGTTTCCTAAAGTCCCCAACACAAACATCAAATTTCCTTCTTTCTTTTAGTCCAAACTAAACGGTTTTTCTTCTGTGTCTGAGTTAACAGTGGTTTTTCCTTTGCCTGTAAACCATTCGAATACAAAGGTTTTAAACAATTTACCTTACCTTATAAAATTTCAAGCCTGATTTGTGGATCCACTTTCTACAACATTCCCTAGACAAATTTAAACCAGTCTCGCTAATCCATAGCGCTGTTAGGATTCTTAACGTACTTCTTCTTTCTTTTTTACAAATTTTATAAGGACATCTTTGGTCTCTGTCACTCACTATTCTTGGTCGTCCAGTATGTTTTCCTCGACTGCTTGCATTCCCAGTTTCTCTGAATGGTTTTAAAATATAAGCAACAGTAGATTTAGGAATTTTAAACGTAAAAACAATTTGACGAATGGAATGTCCTCTTAAACCATAGGCAACAACTCTGATGTAAATATAAACTTAATTCTTTGCAGCGATCCATATTTTTCTCACAAATCTTGCAACTAAACTATTCGTATTTAAGTTTCTAGCACTGTGACGCTCTAATTGACAGCTTTCAAATAATAACATTCGATCATTTGCAAAGCTCACTGCGATATTATGTGTATTGAAATATATGTCCAAATAATTAGTTGTCACAAAATATTGTTGATATGAGTGTGATACAATTGCTACTTTTAAATAACTATTACCCACATCATAAAATACAGTAACATAATTTAAATTTTTCGAATTAAATTCTTCAAACATGTTTACAATACATTTTTAGAGGTGTCCAAATAATTAGTTGTTAGGGCTCGTATATCTGATGTTTATAGAAGAACAAAAAACACTGGCCAATTCTCAACCAAAGTGATTTATGGAGAACTTTCAGAGATATTTAGAAATCGGAATTCTGGAAAATCGTCCAATCAGGATGATCTATTGTTCCATTAGTCTGTAGAGACCCGACCATTCCAGCCGAGGCCATCAGACCGTAATTTGAGGAGTCGTATTAAATTCAAATGACTGGTCAGACTAAACGCAGACCTTTGTACTTACCAATGATAACAAGATTGCTCGCTTGAATTAGTTCCGTGAACACCGAACCGAGGGTTTGGATCAATTACAGGATGTCAGGTTTCCGGACGAAACTAGAGTTTGTGTAATGTGGGTGTCGGAAGATCGTCGGGTACATGTTTGTCGCGTACCGGGAGTTCAATCCCCGCTAGTTACCGAGAAGTTGTCTAGTTTCAAGGTGGCAGTTCAATGTTTTGGGGCTGCATAATGTGGTATGATCGGACGTCTCTTACTCTGATCCGGTCCAACATCATTGGTTAGGTCATCGCACCCAACGGGTCGTTGACTTTAAGGAAACCGAGAATATTTGTTAGTTTACAGTTGCCACCGCAGTCTTTTATATCTAAATTCGATTGAGCATGCCTGGGATATATTGTAAACAACAGTAAGTCAACAAAATCTGGATTATGCTGCTCTTCCAGACCTTATCCATGCCTCCACCGTTATTTGGGAGAATATTCCTCAGTAGCTTATACGCAATCTCATCCAAAGTGTTCTCCGGAGAATAGAAGCTTGCATATATTAATTATATTTTCGAAAATTTTTTATATTGAAAACATTATTAATATTTTGTAATTAAGATAAGTTTAAGAAGAATAACTTTATTTATATATTTATTTATTTTTTGCAATATTTTACTAGCTTGTTTTAAGTTGTGCATGTGTGTGTATTAAACTGTGGAGAATATAAATATTATGTAAAAATCCAAATATATTTAAATTATTTTGCGTTCCATATCAACAAACATAGCGAAACAACTACAAGTAAAATTAGTGTGATAAAATATAATAATCAGAGATATATGCAATGAATATTTAAAATATATACAAGAGATGCAGTTTTATTCAGCAAAATTTAATACCTCAATAGTAATCCCACTAAATAAATTAAATTCTAAGGTTGGCAAATTTGAGGTTAGGAACTAAATTGGCCAAAAACACACTTTTTTTTTTGACAATATCAGTTTTATTGACACCAATATAAAGTAGAAATATGGGAATTAATAATGGAATATGATGTCGGCCAGACGTCCGCTCTTTTCACAATTTTGAACCATATGTTGCCACAAAGCTTCGCTTATTTCTTCAATGCCGCGCCAAAGTTCATCTTTCAGAGCGTCAGTTGTTGTGTTGCTCTTTCAAATGGCTCCAGAGAAAATAATCCAGTGGCGTTAAATCACAAGAACGAGGCGGCCAATTGACATCGCCAAATCGAGAATGGGTAATTTCTCATGCAATAACTGAATTGTTTTGCCGGCTGTGTGGCTTGTGGCGCCGTTTTGCTGAAACCAAAGGTCACTGATGCAACATTAGCCATAGGGTTTCATAGTTTGGTAGCGCAGATAATTCACGGGGATGGCGTTTTCTTGCTCATTTTCGAAAAAATACGAACCGATGATGCCGTCTAACCGCAAACCTCACCACACTTTCTTTGGATGTATTGATTTTTCGAGGACTATTTTTGGATTTTGTGACCCACATATTATGCGACAATTTTGTTTGCTCACATAACCACCTAATTGAAAATGGACATCATCACTAATGATGGAAAATGCGTTGTTTTCGTTTAGTTTTTCAGACAGACAGCCAATTCACAAATGTTCGACGCGAACAATGGTCGGCCGGCTTTAATTCCTTCGAGTTGAACTTTATAAGCGTGAAGATAAAGATCTTTATGCAAAATATTGCGCAAAGTGCCTCTGGTGACGCCCAATTGTTGCGAACGTCTCAACACTTTGTTGTAAGCGGCTATATTTGTATCTCAACGGCGACTACGAGCGTATTGTTTTGGTCTATTGTCAGCAACAGTTCCGTGACCCTCGAATTTCGCGATCTCAGAAGGAGCCTCATTACGAGGAAAAGCTGTTCGAATTTTATTCAGTGGCACAGTAAAATTTTCACCATTTTAATAGTAAATTTTCACAATTAAAATTCTTTGTTCAAGAGTGGTTAAAATTTGCCAACTTTGCACTAAATAAATGTCAAAGGGTGACACCTCAATTCTGTACATTTGACAGCCAATTTACTTCCTAACATAAAATTTGCCCACCATTATATGGGTACTCTTCTTGTTCTCTACTTATTCAATTCTTCAAATTTTGCTAAATCAAAGTAAATAAGTTGAGAAGTATCTATTATAATATGTTCTAAAGTCTAGAAGTGACGGAAACTTCTTCTCCAAGCATGAAAATCCAAGGTTGAAAAATTAAAAATTGAAAAATTTTTAGTTTATGAAATTTAACATAAATACCTAACTGATGAAGGATTGGATAAAAATATAGAGAATTAACTTCGATTATTTAAAATTTGAATTGCTGGATAAACACACATTTTTGTTCTTAACATGTAGACACCTATTTTTTGAAAAAGTTTACATTTATAATGGAGATATAAAATATGGATTTCGAACTAATAGAGGCTTTAGAAAAAATTGTATCTGCAATATAAACATTGGATAGAACTCGAAAGGATACATATTTATAAGTAATGCAATAATTATAATGAAAATCTGCGTTGCCTTTTTTGCTAATAATTAATACTCTGCTAAAAGGTAGTAGGTCTGGAAAACTGGTGCCTCTAAGCCATCCAGTCAGTTACTACCATATTACATCAAGTTGTATACTATTTGATTTATCTACGACAATAACAAGAAAACTAAGAAAAACCCATTAATTTTCTATATTTGACAAATATTGTCAATTTCTGGCATACCATTTTGACAACATTCACAATAAAATGTATTTATTTGATTTTAAATTACTTTGATAAGGGCAAATAGGTATATTACGTCAGAGCTGCATGAAAGAGAGACAAGAGTCATAACTCGTGAGTGAGTTTTTAAAATGTGACTCACGCTGTTTGTTTTTGACTGCTATTGACTGTTTGAAAGCAATTGAAATCAAAAGGAGTACCTAGATATAGAACATTAATATTATTAATATTCTACATAACATCAAAGTAACTGGCAGTCTGAACACTTCATTATGATTTAAAACAAAGTCAAAGAAAATGTAAGGATATTTTTACCTGCTTGTAAACTTCAAATAAAAACGGAAACACTGTACCATGGAAGATGTAGTGGCTGTAAGACTGGTAGTTCTTTATCTGTGCATTTCAGCCCCACAATGAAGCTATAATGTATGGTTTCCTATTGTTTTTATTCTTTTCTTATGCGACTTTCACTAAAAATTTTTATTGATCTTTGTTTTGATAATTATTTAGATTTATGATGTTAATAAATAAATAAAGTTGATTTGAAGATTTGTAGGTAAAAAAAGGTTTCCGACAAGGAAATTTATCTTATACTCTGTGAAGCATGAATATCAAGCCACGTACATACATAATTGATGTTTGTAAAATAAATGATTTTATTTTGTCATTTTGATAAAATTTAATTTTAACAAGGGATGCCATTAACAAAATGTTTAAACTAGTATTGGAAATCATCGTATCCACGACAACCAAAGTTCGTTTAAGTACTACTCGCTCCACACCAAAAGGAGATGCTGCTTATTTTTTTTTTTGAAAGCTGTACAAAATTTACCCAATAGAAATTTATTTTGTAATCATATTTTAATAGGGGAAAGGCAGGCAAGATGGTATAGTACAACTAAATGCTATAAGGGGTTTATAATATACCAGCGGTCAATAGACTAAGGCAATAGTTAAACTTTAGAAATATTCGTTCATGAATATATCGATACATTTCTTGTATCTCTATTAATGAAAGAAAGTTTACTTTTTGAGCATCCGTTTGGTGGGCAGGTTTGTTTACAATAACAACGTCAACTAATATTTTATCATTTTTTATGTAATTCTTACTTTGAAAAATCGATATAGTTTGCATCAAAAAGTGCGTAAATACTTTGGACTACGATTATCAGTTTCTGGAGCAAAATAAACAGTTTTAGTAAAAAAATATGCAAAAATAGGCATGTCAAATTATGTAAAATCAAATAATATTGGCTCAATATGTAGAAGATAATATACAGGGTCTGTATTCGCAAAATTGACTAAAAAGAAGAATTATGTTGGATTGACTAAATTTTAAATAAATGTTTTCAAAATTTTAATGAAAAATTACAATTTTTTAACTTTTTAATAAAAAATGCAAATTTGACAGGCAAAGAAAGTCGCACAACTATCATGCTATACCTCATTTTTGGTTTTTAGTCCATCAAAAATTAATTGCGTCATTAAATTTCACTTAGCAATAATAAAAAAAAAAACCCATTTGATCTCGACTTTTTTGCGGACAGTGTATAAGGATGCTAATAAAGGGTGTCCAAAAATTAACGCAAGTTTTGAATTTGCCGCCATATATGCAGTAAAGTGTCAGTAAGCCGCAGTTCGGAAATTTCATACAAAATTAAATTTCTCCATTGTTTTTCTGGTTGCGATACAACATCTGGATTTGCCGGAAAAGGAAAGAAAAGTATCGTCAACTCTTTATTAGCCGATAAAAATGTGTAAAATTTGGCTAATATTTTTTATAAAAAAGATGCGAACAAAGAAAAAAAATGGATTACAATTAATCAAATCTACTAATAAATGTAAAAATGATATAACACTGAACCAATTAAGATTTCAAAAATATCAATTGGCAAGAATTAAATCTTCTGTCATATTGGCCAATCTCCCACCCACAGAAGGTGCAGCAGAACAATATTGGTACAGGGCATATTATCAGCCTCAGACTTGCCTTGGTAACGAACTGACAGCAACAGATTGGGGCTGGAAGCTTGGAGACGAAGACGGTGATTGTCTTGAAGATTTCGAAGATCCACTAGAATCGTGAAGGTTTGTCGAATCTAACGATGAAGAAATGCCATCAAAGAGACAAAAACTAATGGAGAACTCGGTTATTCGAATTTTTCACATAAATTTTGAGGTTATGTGAAAAAGTGTCGTTACAAAAGTTGTAGATCTATTTATTACCTACAACTTTACTATTTAACTTTTCTTCATAGGACTTGCAGTTTTACCGGAAATCGAGATTAACCGTTTTTACCCTTAAAAACTCATCCCCTCCCCCTTCCCAACCTCAGATCGCCCGTAATTTATTTTTCCTTTCATTTTTGTTATAATCTCTACCTTTTCCAATAGGTTTCATCCTACTATAATTTTTTTGGTCTCAAAAATTATCGACCCTGGTCTAAAGCGACGAACCACATTTTCACCTTAATGGGTTTGTTAATCGCCAAAACTGCCCCTGTTGGGGTGCTGAGAACCTACATGTGATTGTCGAAAAACAAATGCATCCACAAAGTGTCACTGTTTGGTGTGGATTTTCGACTGGAGGCATAATTGAATCATACTTTTTTGAAAATGATGCTGGTCAAGCAGTGACTGTTACTGGTGCTCGATATCGCGACATGATAACACAGTTCCTGCCGAAATTGGATGATATTGATGTGGTCAATATGTGGTTTCAATAAGACGGTGTCATACAGCCCGTGAAATACTTCAATTACTGCATGAGACATTTCCGGGTCGTATACTCTCGCTCGTTTCGGTAATCAGAATTGGCCCCATAGATCGTGGGATTTAACACCATTAGATTTCCTTTTTTCGGGTTATTTAAAATCACAGGTCTATGTCAACAAGCCCACAACGACGCCTGCATTAAAGGGGGAGATTCAACGTTGCATAAACGAAATTCAGCCACATTTATGCAGAATGGTCATGGAAAATTGCGACAAACGAGTGCCCATGTGTATGCAAAGCCGTGGAGGCTATTTGCCCAATAAATAATAACCCTATCCTATGTACTTTATGATTCACTAAGAAACTTACAATCAAAACATTAAAAACTGCGTTTTCTATTTAATTCAAATCTGGAGAGTCTGCCAAAAGTTTAAAATCACATTCTTAACCACTGGAGTTTTATTCGGAATTATAGTTGTCACTACTAGTTGAAGTTCAGTTGTCGGTTCAGGTCCGTATTGCGACATAACTCTTCAAAAAATTGACTACTTCGTTAATTTAATATACTTTATTTTTAAATTATATATATAAATTAAGACTACCCCTTAGCTTTATTAGGAGTATCATTCCTCTCTGGATCTGGCTTACTGGATTTCCAACTTGAAAGTTTGTTCAGTTTAGATACCAAATTGCCGAAACTTGTTGGCTTTTGAATAAAGTTGGTACCTTGTGGTATATCAAACGTACTCTCGCTTTCGTTATCAAAAAACGGTGTGTCAGAGGAATGCTTTCTGACTAATTTTTCGCTTACCTTTTCTTCCTCTGATTTGGAACCTAATAAAAATATTTGTATTAATTTCGATTGTTGTTGCATATATAATCAAAACAAGCCTTTCTATTTTAAATCAAGTTCAAAATGAGTGGGTCTGCACTGGACCCTCCACTGCAACTACCGAGGATCTATTGGAACTCATACCTATTTATATTTAATGAAGTTGAATATTTTGCCGGGAGCGCTTTCTTTTAGACTCGCTGGGGTTACTTCACCAAATCTTGCGAATCTGGTTCTAGCTACCGCTGGGTAAGAACATAGTGCGTGATCCGCCTTCTCATCATCCTCCACGCACAATCAGCACTCGGAATTTTCCAAGAGAACCAGCTTCGTGAGATGATGATTCCAACAACAATGATCAGCGTATAGTC
This sequence comes from Apoderus coryli, assembly GCA_911728435.2. Lineage (NCBI taxonomy): Eukaryota > Metazoa > Arthropoda > Insecta > Coleoptera > Attelabidae > Apoderus > Apoderus coryli. The sequence goes on along the minus strand of OU452202.1, from coordinate 12,175,107 downwards.
CAACCAGGCAACATAGATGAAATCTACTCATACCCAACAACTCCCTGGCCTTGATTTCGATGGGTCAATGAACTCCTTTGAATGGACTAAACCTGGATCATTTTACCAAAAGTTCTCATCTTTTGTCGTATTTAATTCACTAAATATAGCATTACTAGCTCTCCAAAGGAACTAAAAAATATATGTCGAGGGATATTCTGACAATGTAAAAGCCAGAAAATAAGATTGCCATAACTGAGACATACACTTTTGAAGGTGATTTTGGTCAGGACTTACTTCTCTGGATTGAGGTCCATAGTTGTGAAGCCTACTAGAAGATTTCCTATTTATTTATTAATATGGCCATTAAATACTAAAGACCAAGTCCATAGCAGGATTCCATGTGAAAACATACATGTGGTAAGGGTTATCAATTTAGAGCGCATTACTTACCAGTAATCCACGCTTCGTACAAATCCGGCCTATAGCCAGTTTCATAATCTGCGGCACGTCTACAATTTTTAATAATCCAATTTTCTTTTTTCTTTGATGGAATTGCACTGATGTTCATTTTTTGCTCATATGCACATGTCTTTAGAGATTCGTATAAGGCATCATCACTTGGTGTGGTCTGGCATATTTCGTTAATTTTCTCTCTTTTAATTGAGTCATTATCGGCATAGTCAGAAGTCTAAATCAAATTCATTCAAATTTACCATAAATACTAATGACGAATAGGGCAGGGTAAGTTATCTTATATATTATGGTACCGCGTGTACATATAAGAAAGGACGCCGGCTCTATCTCAAAAACTAATTATGTTACGGTTTTAGGAGTTTTCTTGTATTAGTAAAAGCGGACAAGGGAAATCGCTGGAAAATAGTTTTAGTTTCCTAAAATGTCTGCTAGAAGGCGTAAATCTAACTATAAATTGAAAAACACTGTTTACTTAAAAATATCTTTATATTACGTAAGTGGTAAACTAAATGTGGATGTTGGTTTGTAAAAAGATATCTAAATTTCTTATGGATAGTCTGATTTTAATCAAATCAGGCTCAGTATAAAGGAAATGTTTGTGTATCAAAAAACGTATTGGTGCTTTTATTTATTTTTTATATATGGCCGGTAGATGGAGCTATATAACGATTGGGCAATTTTCTTAGAAAAATCAAACGGAATAGTACTATTAGATTCAGGAAACACAAAATTCAACCATGGTTTTGAAGTTCCCCCTCAAAAACAAAATCGACGTGTTTTTTGCCGAAAACCGTGTCTACTTCAAATGACGAGTTATTTTGGGTGGCAACTTATAAATAATATATATATATATATATTTCTATTCACCATTTGATTCGAATGGGTGAGATCCAAACTTTCATCAAAGCTCAGAATTGCTTTATATTCTTTACCATAATATCCTTCGTCAGTATAGTAAAATCCAAATGGTATAGTAGGTGGAGGATTTGGTGAATTCATTAAGTATTCATGTGGTGCCGGTTTCAGTTCATTTTCAATTTCAATTTGGAAGCGTCTATCCGGCATGGTACAATAATTTGTGGAAAGTACTTCCTCTAAAACAGATAGTATTTTAGTTTGCAATAGAGGACTGGCCAAATTTTACACACAGATTTAAGAAAAGTTTTTCCAGTAAGTAAAAATACACAATAAGTTGGAGCGCTTTTTTGTATAGTCGAAAAAGCTGGTGTTTTTGTGGCTTTTGTGCTGTGTATTATAATTATACGGATGGAGGAATGACGATTTATTATTTCGGTGCGTATACGAGTGGTTGGTTCAAATATAGATACAAAATTTAGTTAATTAATATTGAAAGAAAATCGGTATATTATTCTTGTACTGGCGACAGAGGGTAGTCGTTCGAGTCAATAGAAGATTTACAGTTGAAGAAGATGAACGTCAAACACAACGAGGCGTTCGACAAGCATGTGTCCTATCTCCTTTAAAGAGGCTTTGTATTACAAAGAATTCGGGGTCAAAATCAGCGGCAAGCTGATTAACACCATTCGCTATGCTAACTATACAGCTATTTTATGCGATGATCTCCAAAATCTCATAAATTCTATTAGTGCAGTGGGACAAGAAATGGGACTGAATATAAATGTTGCTAAGACAAAGTTTATGGTCTTTTGCTGTCAGCCATACCTCAACACGTCGCTACTGATAAATGGACAGAACATTGAGAGAGTATCCAATTTTAAATACCTCGAATGCTACATCACCGAGCAACGCGACCCGGATAAGGAAATTAAATGGAGGAATGAATCGGCCCATACAAGGTTCCAGAAGATGAGATGACTGTTCTGTAATGACAGCCTGAACCTGAAGCTAAGACAAAGAATGACTAATGTCACATTCGGTCTGTGCGGTTGTATGGAGCTGAAGTCTGGACACTATAAGCTGCCACAATCAACCGTCTAGAGGCATTTTAAATGTGGTTACAAAGACGAATGCTAAAAATACCATGGGTGGTTTTGCAAAGAAATGAAGCAAATACAGTTCGTCGTGAACGTTTGTCAACAGGTAAATGCCGAAAACTGGCCGAGCCATGTTCTCAGAGGAAATCGTTACCGGATCCTACAGCTTATAAATGAAGGGCAAAATAGAAGGCCGCAGGGGTGTAGGAAGAAAACAAATCTCTTAGTTAAAGAACATCCGGGAATGGACAAGCATACATAGCGTCGAACAATTGAGATGGATCAGCTCGCCATCGTGATTGCCAACGTCAGGGCGACCTGACAGGGCCCAATAAGAAGATTCTCAGAATAATAATGTATTTTTTATATACCTTAATTAATTTTAAAATATTTCTGAAATAAATAATGTCGAAAAGAAGATACAATTTAGAAGTCTGCTATACTAGGTGAAGCACTGTTGAGCCTCGGTATTTTCTTCATTTCAATTTCAATTCGCTGGTACTAATGTATTTAACCCATATAACCCTGATATAGTTTTTGTGTAAAATTTACTTAAAAACTGGAAAAATTAAATCTATTGATGTGTTAGAGACGTGTAAAATATATTATACACATCAAGCTACATCCGACTAGTTTTAATTTATGTTTTATGTTTATATCTAATTGATGTTTCTTCTAGGAGGAAACTAGTCGGATATAATATACGAGGCGTGCGTTAAAAGTAGGTACTGTTTTGGATTTAAAAAAAAACACAGTCTACTTTTAGTACCAAAATTACTTTAATTTCAAAGCATATACCCTAAACTATTGTTTAACATTATTTCCATCAATATTGAGACAGTTGTCATACCGTACAACCAATTTAGAAATCCTTTCTCGAAGAAATCTGCCGCTCGACTGGACAACCATGGCCTTGTCCTCCCAGATGCTTCTTCAAATTTAAAAATAAATGAACGATCAACCTGTTCCCAGCCAAATTATCGGATCAATGTTTGAGTTTGATTTCCTGTGTGAGGACTGGCATTGTCATGAAGCAAAACGATGTGCTCAGCTTACCACGCATTTTTTACAAATTTCTTAATGTCTCACAATAAAATAAACACATATAATGTTTGACCTTGAGACTTAACAACTCGTCACATTCCCGGTTGTACCACTCTAAACGTTTGTTTTTGAGAACTTCCGTCAGCATATTCGGAACCCAGCGTGCGCATAACTTTCGGTACTTCAAACGTTCTGACACAATTTTGTAAATCACACTTCTTGATACTTTAGGAAACTGACAAGATAATGCTGATATCTTAAATCGTCTCTTCTATTTCATATTTTCATGAATTTTTCGCACCAAGTTATCAGTAATGAGTGAAGGTCGCTTACTTCGCTCCTCGTCAGGCACATTCGTACGGCCATCTTTAAAAGCTCTCACCCATTTCCTTGCCATCACAAAAAAAAACTTACCATCACATCACTCATAATGTTTTCTGCGTTAGCTTCACAGATATGCCGATGAATGCCAGCTGCTTTCACTCCGTATCACGTATTTTTATGGCTAACTAAATTAATTACCCGAGATAATATTCGAGGATAGTCAACGGTATTCTGAAGCAAATGTTACATTGCCGATATTTCGAAAATTATGCATTTTCAGAATCGACAAACTATTGCAAATTTAATGATAAGTAATAATAAAAATATACCTGTTCCATTTGAAAAAATTGACTTAAAATAACAATGTCTGTCGCCAAGTGTTATGTGGTTGCTATTATGTTATTTGACTAGACTGTATTGGACAATACATATAGATACCGAATTTTTGAAATTCAACTCAATATAATGGGTCGTCACCATAGGACACCCTGTATATTTGTTGATAATATTTTTGTAAAAAATGAGAGAGAAATAATTAATGGAAAATTTTCGGAAAGCAGTGGCAAAATACAAATTGTGCTATATATATATATATATATATATATATATATAATCTGAGAAACTATATTGGGTAAATCGGTCTGTCATGAAATAATGAATACTCATTTATCCTTATACCTCTATATTTCGCCAAAACATTCGTGGCTTCATCAGGAGGAAAAGCTACAATATATGTTTAAATAAATTACTATGTCTAAATAATTATGAATCTTTAAAATCACTTACATCAGAGTTATTTAACTATCTTTTTAAAATTTAGTCGTCCTACTTGTTTAAAAACATTGAAACATTAAAACAAAAATCTTTTTCCGTTTATACGCTTAAACACACAGAAAGTAAATCACATTTATGATAGTATATGCATATCTTCTTCCAACTATTTAGTGGACAGAAATTGAAAAAATGCATCGACAATTACAAAAACAGTTAAAATTATTCGATGGTATACCAGGTGTATAAAACTATTTACAAATATTAATTCAGGAGATTGGAATATATCACACTCAATTGGTTAATGTCAGATCGGGAATTAATTGTATTATTCGTTTTATTTATATGAACCATCTCCAGAAAAGACCGCTTTGTTAAATTCCTTTCTATATCCAAAATTATTGGTTCAGCAAAATTGAACGTGTGATCGAGATTTATATAGTTTCTCAGATTATTGAAGTACGGTCGAGATAATTCATAGAGTATATATATATATATATATATATATATATATTCAGAGATGTTTTGAAACAAAAGCTCGTACTTGGCCGGAAGATCGTGTTCCTTTGATCAAAAGTAATCAACAACAATTATTTTCAACAATAAATTGTGTATTCTTTATATACCTTGTCCTTTGGTTGCATTCGATATTTGCAGCTGTTTTACTTTATTTTACTATACCTTTTGCTGATGCTACAACTGGTTCACTGTACAATCTTCCATTATTCCACAATGCATCGACTCTATGGCCATTTGGATATATTAGCGCTCCAGGACCATGAAATTCACCATTTTTATTAAATTTTCCATCATATATTACGCCATGGGGATATCTATAAATCCCTTATAAAGAAGAGAACACAAACTCATTTAGGTATATTAGATATATAAAATGATAACGAAATGAAAACGCACAATAATTGAAGTTGTAGGTATTGAATGGTAAACCTATATGATTTTAGGCTGGAAATATTTGATCAATGAGCCAGAAGCATCAACAGCCTGCCAATTTAGCCGTGGCATATGATGATTATTGATTATAATACAACATATTACACAAAACATGTCATGTCTTTCCTCAATATTTTGGAGTTCTTTTTGACAAAATTCCCGATTTATAGTTTAGTTTCATATCAGTTGTTCTACCAGTACTGTCACAAATGTATTGATATTACTAAAATTTCCTTGTATTTTACCTTTTTCAGCAGGCCCCAAGCTGTTCCACTTTCCAAGATATTTACTGCCGGTACAAAATTTCTGTAACTCCCGTTCATGAGGCCTATATTTCGATTCGTCCAGTTCTGGTAAATCTGTGTCTTCATGTTCAAACTGCCAATAACTTGTCAACCGGTTTTCTTTTATTACTGATATTTCGTCAGGCAGGAAGGCGGTGGTGAATTTTCTTTCTCGAGGTGCGGTAATATCGATATTACTTTTGCTGACAGGTTCCGATGACATTGTTCTAAATATTTTTTCTTATTTTAATTAACTCAGTCTTATCACTTTATAAAAACTTGTCACCAAAAAAAATACATGTGTGTCAAGTATGAACATACAATATGTAGCAATAGTCAGGGTTCTTATAATATTTAAAAATAAATACAGGGTGATTTAACGTTGCTAGTCCTGCTAAAATATTTAGAGATCTAAAAATGGGAGTTTTTTCAAATTTGGTATAGACATAATAAACAATAATCTACATTTGAAAATGCTTTGGCGATGCCATATTTACCCGAAACCAACAGTAACATTGAAAGTTTATATTCTACATAAAATTGTAAAATTGTTGCTTACCACTTCCCTAGGTAGTGTGGGACTCCAAGCCAAACTCAAACTCTGCCTTATCTTTGTAGTACTCTTCGGGAACCGTCCCTTTTCCATGTCCTCGTTTGATTGTCCTCTGTTGCTGTAGTCTTATGTTGTTGATTGTCGTCTGTTGCTATTGTCCTCTGTTGGTAGTGCATATAAAACATTCTAACATACATTTAGGTTAGTAGACCGGAGCTGAAAGAAACAGTATTAATTGGTGTCTTAGTCCTATGGATTCCCTCGTCAGAGTTGACTCCTCGGTCACCAGTACCGCCTGGCACCGACTTCTACATTGTAGTTGACTGATTCGCGAATCAGTGGGTTTGCATGTGTCTGCCATTGTTAAGACCCTCTGGGCTCTCAACCTCATGACGTCCCTCAGGGCGTCGAGTTTGAGGTCCCTTCGGATCTGTGCCTTTGACACAAACCAACCCAGTAAACACACATACGTTTATTTAACGTTTATCATTACAAAACACCTTTCCAAAAAAAGATACATTAAATACGTACATTTTGCTTTTATATGTCGCGCTTTTTCACGTTACAGAACACTAATAACGAAACGTTAGTTAAATGCTATATAAAAACGTGTATTGAACGTATTTATGTATATATATTCAACGGTGAAATCAAACGTTATTTAAACGGTTCTAAAATACGTTAATAATACCATTATTAAAACGACAAATGCATGTATTACATATACATTTATTTATCGTTTTTTAAAAGCTAGTTATTAACGTTTGTGTTATCGTATTAGTTACGCATTTTAGAAATGTTGAAATAAGGTTTGATTTCACGTTATTTAATGTCGCTTTTATATATTTTTGTAACGTGAAATATACGTTGATAAAATGTATGGAATAAATCAATAAAACTACCAGATTTCCATTGCTGGGTTGGTACAAAAGTTTGATGAAAAAATAATGCCCTTTTTGTTAAATAGTTAAACCAAAAAATATAAACATTTGGGTGTTTTTGGTGTTTTTTAATGTTGAATATTGTGGTCAAATATAACTTACAAAATTATATGATACAATAATACACGTTTCGGCGAACGGTTTCTGTCGCCGAAACTTACGTTGTATCGAATAATTTTGTAATTTTTTTTGACGCGCGGCGTAGAATCTAGTACTTTTTTCCCTTGTATAATAAATAACTATTATTGACAGCAAAATAAACAAATTTACCATATACAAAGATATTATTGGAACATACTATAGGCAAAGTTCAGGTTATTCCATTTCAAATAACTAAGCTGATGTCCACTTCCCTTATAATCGGAAGTACAGGCCAAATTCTCACTAACTTACTCGATGAGAGCATACTCAAACATTCTCTTACCAAAATTCAAATCACAGTAGTTTCATAAATATGATAAATCAAACTGCGTCTTCTCCACAAATAAGTCACTTTATTTTGTTTAAAATTGTGTCAGACTACCATACATGTTTCGTAATATTGTCATCATCAGTGGTTAATATGGGGGGAATTGAATACAGAAGTCATCATCAGTGGTTAATATGGGGGGGAATTGAATACAGAAGTTGTTTTAATTAATAATTATAGAATTGATCGATTCTGAAATATAATATCATAATAGTATAATCTATTATATTATTATCTATTATATTAATGATTGTCAGTGGAACTCACCATTTGCAAAATTTTTTTTTATATTAATGTTATCAACTTAAAACTTTATGATCATTGTGAGAATCAATGTTGTTATAATACCGTTAAACTTAAAAATGTCATACATTTGGTTATTTTGTAGTTATTTGTATGTTTCATTTTCACTTTAATATAATTTTAAATTTTTAAACAGAACATGAATATTCGAATAAGCCATCACCGTGTAACAAGCGGATTAGACCTAAATGTTTAATGTTCATGTCAACTCGATTAATTCTATATTTACCAAACGCACATAAAACGACCTAAATGTACAAGCGACTTTTAAATAAAATCCCTTCCTCAGGTGTTTTAATTACTACAATTAATCGCAGTATACAGAGCGGTTTACGTCTCAAAATTAATTTACCAAATTGTCTTTTGTAAACGAAGTACTTTGGGCAACTTTACTTTATTTACAACATGATGATGGTGTTTTCAAACTTGGCTTTTTGGAAATACACACAAAAAACGCACCTAATCTCCTCCTCGTTGGGACATGTAGAGAAAAAATTCGAAAGAAGAGGCTTCAGAGTTTCACCTAATCGAAGTTGAGATGGTTCGGGCATAGGTTTCTTCGGCTGTCTTTTTTCATGACCTCTTCCGCGTTATATTTATGTCTCAGCGATGATGATCTACGATCCCCTAATTAGAAGGCAACCACGATGGAATAGACTTGAGAAGACCACACCATCGAATATTAATTATAGACTTTAACTGTAACTGTGACTAACTAATAATACCGTGTGTGACGAAAGGAGGTGTTACGTGGTGAATTTACATTACACTGGATACTTGATTTTGAAGAGTATTTTGTATATTTGAAAGCATCTTATATAGTATTATTCTACTTTCGGAACGTTTTCCTAAAATTAAAAATATATTATTTCCCTTCAACTTCATTAAAGCGTAAATATTAATTAATAACTGCTACATCCTCATATAATTTAATTATTTAATATTAACTAAGGCTATATTCCTGGTGATTTCTTAACTTTATATTGACTCGGGTTCTTTATTTCAGGTATGAATAATTTTCAAAGTTAATTTAAGCAGACTCGAACCGATTTTTGATATATTTAATACTTAACTCGATTTAGACAAATTCTCGATTGTGTCAAGGATGAAGGCAGGAACCCCTCATACTTTTCCTTTCATGCCCAGGGAAAGTATTGTGAATGCGCTAAAAAAATTTTGATGAAGTTCCTTGAAACGATAGCATTTTTTATCTGTTTTACAGCGATAAGTTACTTTTGATATTTGCCCCCATAATTCACGAGAAAGGGTTTTTGGCGTCATTGATAGAGCGTGCGCTTCACATGCAGAAGGTTCTGGGTTCGAATCCCAGCTCTGACAATATATTTTTTTAATTTTTGAATGAAGTAGTTAGTATGTTACGTTAGTTTATTGGAAATAATATAATAATAATTAATATTAAAATTCTGTTTCGTTACGTATGTCATATATTTCGCCTTAAATTAAATATATCTTGTCGGGAAATTTTTGGGCCGACACAACCAATTCTTTGAAGTGAATACTTCTTTGGCCGCATGAGAGTGATTTTTCAAGGTCGCGTCACGTCACGATTTAATATTTTCGTCCCGCAAAAGAGATGAAGCATATAACAAATATGAGGGAGAGACAGACAGAGATATTTGTGGTGTATGCTACACACTATATCCTATACCATACACTATTATGTATATAGCGGCGAGAGAAAACGAGTGCATACATAGGCACAGGCACACTTAGGGCACCGAATAGAATATATATTGGTTTGAGTTCTTGCACAATACTTATGTGCAGCGGCTTAAACTGGTATAGATCCAGAACCTTTACGGGTTTCGTGTTTATTGTGATGGAACTTCTCTCCATCTGAGCTGTGGGACCGTTATATTGGATCTATAGTAAAAGTTTTGTACTTTTATATGGTTCAGTTGATACTTGTTGTTTCGGCTTCGGTTCACCTCATGAGTTGCGGATCTACCGCAAGACAACGCAAGTTTTGGAGTTAATACATTATGAGTATTTTCTAAGGTCCAGTCGTAAATATTATTTGTGCTTGGAGATTATAATTTTGAATATTTGCAACATTAGGTATACTAAATTTTCTCATATTAAAATAACGTTTACATTTACGTTATAAAGGTTGAGGTTCTCAGTTGAAATAAACTAATAAAAAGGTTCAACAATCAGTCGTAAGTATTACGAAAACACTGCTGGTGAGCTACTATAATACATGATTGGGAACAATTGTGCTAATTTGTACAATAACCGGATGCAAGGTAGTCCTACAGGGGGCAGTTTTGGATGAGAGCAAAGTGGATGGTTTGATTTGGACATCCCGTATAAACGTAGAAATTTACGTAGATACCTATATAAGTATGTATTTAGAGATTAATTTAAATACCTATGTAGTGCGTGTTTCTACGCCAATTAGTAGTATAACCTATAATATGTCATTAATTTATACAATGTTTGTCATAACGTCGTTTTTCTTATAGATTTAATTTAATAGTATTTTTGGCTTAAGTTCAACATAAGTAATAACTCATATGCAATTAGTTACATACCTTCATAATTTTAATTATGGAATTTGACTTATATAGAAAATGTATAATTTAAACACATCTACGTAAATGGAGCCGTACACTAATTTAAATATTTTTATACAAAGAAAATACTATGTAGTGCACACTCCTTTTACAAACGGTATACTACTTATTTCCTTTAGTAAGATATCACTGAGCTATTTGCTTAGTTTCTAAGTACCAGAGTAAACGAACCAACCAAAATGATCGTTTCTTAATCTGATCACATAGTTTTTGACTGCTTATTATTTGAAGAAATACCTAAAAGCTCTTGTTTCTCTCGAGTACTTTTTATAGAAATTTTAATGAGTAAAATGATATACAGTGCTTTCATTTAAAAACTTGCCACCCAGAATAACTCGTCATCTAAAGTTGAATGTACATATAGCCATGGTTACAAACAAATTACGATTTATAGGAAATGAAACGTCGTCTACTCCACAAAATTCTTTATATATATGTTCAACTCAGAGCACTATAAGAGTCATACATGTTTCAAGACTTAAAGTCTCATCATCAGTGACTTCGTGGGAAATTTTTTTTTAAATATAATTATTAACACTATGACCATTATCAATTACCTCGTGCTGAACATAAATTTAAGTTATATCCTGTTCAATTATTTTCTAATCAAGTTAATATGATAAATAAGAAGAAACTATTATATCAATGCATCTCAATGATGAAAACTTTTGATACAAATTAATGTCTTAGTCATAGTGTTAATAATTATATTTAAAAAAAAAATTCCTACGAAGTGATTGTATAGATGTTTAATTCGATGGTTTTCTTGTATTAAGTCACTGATGATGAGACTTTAAGTCTTGAAACATGTATGACTCTTATAGTGTTCTGAGTTGAACATATATATAAAGAATTTTGTGGAGTAGACGACGCGACGTTTCATTTCCTATAAATACATCACTCCTCTCTGATGGATTACTTCAACAAAAATTAAGATTTATATTGTTTAAATTCAGGCAGTTGAGACATACAGGGTGGTCCAACGAAAAGTTTGCACCTAGCTTTTCTCTTTTTTTTGTAGTCGAATGCGAAAATGCTCGGACACGTCGATTTTGCTTTTGAGGGGGACACATTTTAAACATATTTTTCGATCTGCGCCTTTAACCCCCTAGCGGGGGTGAGTAACAACCCTAAAATTTTAAATGGAAAGAGAGGTCTAATGACATATCATTTGAAAGGACACAAAATTGTCTTTCTAATGATACCCTATTTGTCGAATTTTACTAAAACAGTTAATACGAAAACGACTTTAAAGACATTAAGCCGATAATTTTGGTATTAATGAGAAATACAAATAAGTTTTAATTATTACGACTGAAAACAACTACAAACATTTCTAAATTATTTACTTTGAAGAAAAACGGGATTTCAAAAACACTATCTTATTTATCAGAACTAAATTCCTCACTAATCGTTTGCGTTTTTTGTTGAAATAAAAACTGCAGATACGTGTACGAAAAGAATTTACACCGTTTATTTTAGTCTTTTCATTGATTCAGTTTGGTTGCTTCTCAAGTTATTTTACTTTTACCGTACAAAATGATTTATTCCATTCTAGAACGAGTTGAAATTGTTAAACTTTATTTTCAAAATAATAGTAGTGCTAGACTTACGGCTCGCTTATTTAATGAGAGACATCCCGATAAAAATGTGAATGATGTGTACGTTGGCAAGTTAGTTAAAAAGTTTGTAGATACCGGATCTGTCTGTAATGTAAAACACCAGCCGCAGAAACCGATCAGAAATGAAGCTGTGGAAGTCGCTGTTTTAGGGCATGTTGAAATGGATCATAGTCAAAGTACCCGTCAACTAGCTGAAGCCTCAGGTGTCTCCCGTTCGTCCATAATACGAATTTTAAAAGCGTACAAATTTCATCCGTACAAAATCAAATTAGTACAGGAACTAAATGAGGATGATCCTGATAGAAGGCTGCAATTTTGTGAAGCAATGAGCCAGCGTTTAATTGAAGATCCGCAATTATTATTTAACATTTGTTTTTCCGACGAATGCACATTTTATTTGAATGGAGCTGTAAATAGGCACAATTGCCGTTACTGGGATGACAGTAACCCACATTTATTCCGTGAGGTTCATACCCAGTATCCTCAAAAAATAAACGTCTGGTGTGGCATATTAGGAAATCATATTATAGGACCACTTTTTATTCCTGGAAATTTAACTGGAGAAGTGTACCTAACCATGCTTGAAGACACAATTGATCCTTTAATAACACAAATAATAGAAGATGACCAAAATCATACTGCTGATCGGCTTTATTTCCAGCAAGATGGAGCACCTCCGCACTATGTGGCTCCTGTAAGACAGTTCTTAGATGACCGGTTCCCTGGACGGTGGATTGGAAGGAGGGGCCCAATTGAATGGCCTGCCAGGTCACCGGATTTATCGCCTTTAGACTTTTTTCTTTGGGGGCACTTAAAAAATAAATTTTTTGCCACGAAGCCCGAGTCCATAGAAGATCTTCGCCAACGCATTACAGAAGAGTGCAGAAACATAACACCTGATATGCTACAAAATGTTAGAAATAGATTTGAACAAAATCTGTATTATTGTATGGAATCAAATGGGTCACATTTTCAACATTTGTTAATGTAACGTTTTAATAAATCAATTTAACAGCTTGTTTACTTTTTTTACAAAGCAATGTTAAAACTAACAAACATTGGAATGTACTAACGATTGCAGGTGTTTTCACTCGCAATAATTAAAACTTATTTGTATTTCTCATTAATACCAAAATTATCGGCTTAATGTCTTTAAAGTCGTTTTCGTATTAACTGTTTTAGTAAAATTCGACAAATAGGGTATCATTAGAAAGACAATTTTGTGTCCTTTCAAATGATATGTCATTAGACCCCTCTTTCCATTTAAAATTTTAGGGTTGTTACTCACCCCCGCTAGGGGGTTAAAGGCGCAGATCGAAAAATATGTTTAAAATGTGTCCCCCTCAAAAGCAAAATCGACGTGTCCGAGCATTTTCGCATTCGACTACAAAAAAAAGAGAAAAGCTAGGTGCAAACTTTTCGTTGGACCACCCTGTATATTAAATGATGAACAGTTAAAAATAGTTTATCATGCTTTCGTTGAGAGTCACTTAATTTATGGCATAACAGTTTATGGAGGAATTTATAACACAATTCTGATTAACAAACCCGGACGGTATCCCACACATATGTTTATTCCGACAGTGCAGTGGTATCTATGACATCCGCCAACTTTTCTGTTATAGAATGGTGATTTATCAGTATAGAAACAAGTCTTCTCTTGGTCCAATCGTGCATAGTTTACACAACCGATATAAATCTAGAAGTGAGTTAAACACTGCAAGGGCACAAAAGACAATTGGTCAAGAGACATTGGTCAGAGCATGGTTCCTAGAGATTTTATAGACCTACCTAATATAATAAAGAGTGCGAATTCTATTTATTTGTTCAAACAAAGATTATCTAAGGTTGTGGTTCTCTAGAACTCCTGTCTCAACATTGTTGTTGTTGGTATATATTACGGTATAATTTAAGTTACATAGATGTTTAATAACAGTTTTGGTGTCCATTTATTTTATTTTCTAATTGTTCTCTTTAGTACAAATGTCACAGATGTTTGGTTTTGTAATGATAAATCGATGATTATCTTGTTTGCATCTGGAAGAGGATACCACGTACTAGTACATGTACTTCTGTGGTGGCTTCAATATGTGAACAGGAATATGAATAAGGTAATTTATGTATGCCCCATGTTTATTTATTTATTTTCCAACTTTCGTAAAGTTTATTATTATATTTTTTTGTGGAAAATAATAAATAATTAAAAAAAAAGTAGTCACGATTTTCAACAAAAACACGTAAGGGTGAAACACAAACCTCAACCAACAATGGTTTTAAAGTTCCCCTCAAAAACATAAACGTGTTTTTTCCCAAAATCGTGCCAAGTTCAAGTTATTCTGGGTGGGAAGATTTAAAATGAAAGCACTGTAAACCTATTAAAATATGCAATACAAATATTTTAATTGCATTATTATTCTACTTACCACTTTTGAATGGGTGAGATCCAATTTTTCATCAAAGTTCATAATTGATTAGTGAGGAGACGCTAGGCTATGTGCGACGAAAACATCGGGATTGGTTCGACGAAAATGATGAAGAGAAACAAAGACTAATAGACACTAACCCTAAAGCATTCATTACCTGGCCAAATGACCGCAACTCAACATCAAATGCAACAACTAGCCGACAGCAACAACATCATACCTTTCTTCCATACCATCTGATGGCATATTTCCTGAGCTTTTCACAGAAGGAGGACCAGTGATATTGGAACACTCTCATGTTCTAGTAACCAAAATATGGAATACCGAAACCGTGTCTGCTGGAATGCGAGAAATCCACAGACAAATTTGACAAATATATTAATTATATTTGACATAACAACATGAGTTTTTTTTTATCACAGTTCATTATTAATTTAATAAAAATTTATTGAATGTTAAATTTAGGCAAAAATTTATTCACCCATTTACATGGACAGAAAAAATACAGAGACTTCCGGGTTTCACTGTTTTCTTTATGTTCACATGCACATGATACTAATAGTATCATTCCATTTAATTTTTCTAAGAAAATTGATAAAATCCAAAACATTATTATATAGCTCCATCGAGCGGCTATATATAAACAATAAATAAAAGCACCAATACTGTTTTTGATACTCTCAAACATTAATAATACATACTGAGCCTAATTTTATTAAAATCGGACTATCCATAAGAAAGTTAGATAACTTTCTTTTCAGTTTACTTTTTTCTTGGGGTGTTCGGTTCTTATAAAAATTCCTCTTTATTCTACATAAAAATATTCATGTTTATTTTCGTCACTATCACACATAAATCAAAACAAACGACGTTTCGTTACTAATTGGTAACTTCCTCAGGTTGAAACATTTTTTTTTTCCTTTTCTTTCTAACACAAATTCCAATACGTCAATGTCAATAAAAGAACAAACAAATAGAATGAAAATTGTTTGTTCTTCTATTGACATTGAATATTAGAATAGCGGTTCAAGAATAATAAAAAAATCAATATGTTAGATAACTTTATACAAACCAACATTCTCCGGCTCCTCCACCATTTATTTAAGAAGATAGGGAAAAAAAGTTTATTTGAAAAAGTTTTAAATGTAGTTACATCATTCTTATTAAGTTTAACACCTACGTAATATAAGTATATTTTTAAGTATACAGTGTTTTTCAATTTAGAGTTAGAATCACGCCCTCTAGCGGACATTTTAGGAAACTAAAACTATTTCCCTTGTCGCTTTTGCTAAAAAAAAATATTCCTAAAAATGTAACATGATTACTTTTCAAGATAGAGCCGGCGTCCTTTCTTATCTGTACACCCGGTACATAGAAATCGTACATCTTGAGGCAGTTCAATAATTATTCTAAATTTAAATTTAAAGACGATAATACTAATTATATGTTCAGTCCGATAACTAGATAAATCAATAAAATGTGTATTCATCGTGTAAAATATTTTAATTATTATAGGTAAAATAAAACTAACCACTTTGATTTTATTTTACTACTATATATATGCATTTAAAATAATTAATTCTCTAGGTATATTATGATAATGACTGTATAAATATATACTGAGTGTCTATTATAGACTTGGTCGGTGATGATTTTTTTCCTGTTCCTGTTTTTTGAAGTACACAGACAAGGTGCATTTAGTGTTTATTGGCTATTGGCGTACTGCAGATATTTTAGTAATTAAAATCCGGAAGTTATGTGTATACACAGTTTTTTGCTAAATGATACAGTTTTGAAATTGAACACCCCTACTTTCGACATTGTATCCGTTAGAGAATTGTATGCTCTTCTCAAATATCTAGTAGTTGTAGGGTTTATTTTTTACCGAATTATACGAATTTTCATTATCCTACATTAAGTTTAAATTTAAATGGCTGATTTTCATCACAGCAATAAAATTATGGGATATTAATATAGCAAGTTTGATTAGTTGTTGTGATATATGTAATTTTGACCAATTTGCTCTTGTCAACTTCTGTTTTCTTGACGAATCTTAATAACCGTTGTCCAAATCAGGGTCTAAATTGGATTCTCTGAAGAGCAAAAGTTCGAAATCTATGTTTTTTACAAATTATATTATATTAAGTTTTCTGTAAATTGAGTTTATATATAAACCCCAGTATGGCATTTATGTAATTCGTAATGTCACTTAGGTATAGAGTATAGAGACTCATTATATTACAGATTTTTACAGTCAAGATTTAAGCTAATTTGCATCATGCGTTCTTGACACATTTGTCGAAATAATAAAAATATTTACTGGCATAATTTGATATTTCATAATTTCAAGAAAAATTTATGTCAAAAATGTTTCAGAAATAATTGTTATGTTTGACTATTTTGAGTGAATCGTATGAAACATGTTATCGTATGCAACTCGCATTTAATGGCTAGTGAATAACGACAATCGTTACGCTCTTGCTCGTAATTCTCATCAGCCCAATATAAACATAATTCTAATAGCTGCCATTATTCTCGTTGGATAATATGCCAAGTTCAACCTGGTACACATGGTATACTATTATTTATTTATTTATATTTTAAATGGAATGGAATTATATGACACCGTTGTTAATGAAAAGCTGTTTTATAGAAACGTATACCTAATTGGTCACATGCATTTCCGTAATCGTTACGTATAAAAACAAGAAGAATCGACCGTATTATATAGTATAGAGTCGTTGTTTTAATGGTATAATATACATATATTTATTATACAGCGCTTTCATTCTTAAACTTGCCACCCACAATAACTCGTCAATTAAATTCGACAGGATTTTCAGCAAATTTTATTTTTGAGGGGCAACTTCAACACCATTGTTGGTTGAATTGTGTGTTACTGCCCTTTACCTCCAGCCACCCCAATATTATAATTTCAAATGACATGACCTGTCTTAAAATGTTTGGTTCGTATACCAAGCATCGAGCCAACAATAAATTAATCTGTTCTAACCTCAGAAAAATAAACATAGAAACGTCATCTAATTTCCAAGTATGTCTTAACATAAATGTCAATATTTACCTTTTTTGACAGAACCAGTGCTGTAAACTTGTAACAAACAAAAGCCAGTGGCGTCGTGTAGTTATTTTGAAATCCTGGTTTTATTTTCCAATAAGCCTGAGAACCGAAATCTGTTTCTATTAGGTTTAGACCAAAGAAAAATTATTATGAAACCAAAAAACAACTATTTCGACGGTATTCAAATTATTAGATAGTTAGGTTCTTTATTGACTACGTATTGAAAAAATAGAATTGTAGTACGTCAATTACTATAGAAACAAAACAATACAAATAAAATATATAAAATACAGACGCGTAAATAACGACGGCATACACATTATTTCATTTAGAAAACGCATAATAATATTATTATTTTTCCTAACGAAACGCGGACATGTACGATGAAGTGCATTTCATCGTATGTGTGCCAAATTTCATTTTGATATCGAGACGCGTTTCGGAAATATTACTAAAAACCCATCGTCAGGAATTTACAAATATCTGAAAAACGAAGCATTTTTTGCAAAAGTTCATATGAAAAAAAATCTTATTTTTGCTTGTAAAATGTCCCCTTAAATTATTTTAAGTTAATTTCGGAACACCCTGTATATTTCTAATATATTATTGTTGCAAATATATTTCCACTGTCTGACGGACAATATCTGGATGAATTAAAATCACGTTCTGGTGATGTTTTATAGAATTATTAAAGATCTTTTTTCTTCGGATAGGTGATTGATTTGGCACTAAGAAAGCCAACAATATCTATAAGGCATAATTTTTCAGAAGATTTGATTTTTCTAAACAATTAGTTTTGAAATCAACACAAATACAATTTTATGCAGGAATTCTAGTAGGCAGACACTCTACATCAGACCAATAATATATCAAAACGAACTAATAACATATTCGATAAATAATAATAACGTAAAGGTGGAAAGGGAACCATAGCTAGGAATGATGCATAATGTATTAAGTATACTTTTCCATAATATTTAAATCACTATGTTCATACTATTAATTATTTTTAATATTAAAAAATTAACCTGGACACAATTAATTATTACTGTAGGATAACGATTAAATAACATAACTATTCAGAATGCAGCAAGTTAATTGCTAATGCCATAAAGCAGAATTAAAATGACAACAATAATATACAGTGTGACAATCTTTTTGAGCAGCCTAATAAAAATCGCTTAAACTAACAACGAGATATTTATTAATATTTAAATCTTGTATTTTTAGCTCTCCCTAATCTAAAAAGCACGATTTTTTTTAATTAAGTCAAATATCTCCTTACCGATTTCTTTGAAATTTGGCAGCGTTGGTGCTAGAAATAGGGAGCTTATATGGCTATAACTAGATCAAAATTATTAAGTCCAGTGGCGCTAAACATAGCTTAATAAAAATTATTGACAAAAATAAAATGTACATCACTGACTGTAATTTAATTTAGATATTGTCTTCAGATAAAGCAACCAAAACTACAGCTTTTTTATCTCTCGTATTTTTTTCGTATGTTGCTTTTATTGTTTTAACAACTTGGAAAAAAACCGGTTCTTTTCCGGTTTTTTCCGAGGCCTTTGAAAAAAAACCAAAATTTGGAAAAATTTCTCTTTTATGGGTTTTTATTAATGTTAAAGTCTGTATTATAAAAAAATACTAAAATAACAAAACATTCTTGTAATAAATAAAATACATTATAGTGAGTTATGTTCAGAGACAGCGCAGTCATATCACATCAACGTTATTGATTTTTAGTCGAATTATTCGTAAATATTCTTGGTATGTTGAAAACGGTTTTAAATTTTTATCTCGTAAACGAAGCAACATGATAAGGAGTAGTCTTAATACTGAGGTATCAGTATAGATACCTAACTTAGTCGGAGCAAAAAAAAATCAGTGCCAAAGAGCAGTGCTTTCCTTGTGTACATCAACCACACAGCCCTGGCGATTTAAAAAAAGAAATAAAACATTGTCAAAATCATACGGGTTATAACAGCAGGTCATAAAAGACAGTAATTATAAATAATATCAGCACTGTTCGTATATTCAAAAGAAATAGAAGATAAGTTTAATGCATTTTAAAAATCAGTATTTGTTATTGATATACCGTATAAGGAGTGTGAGTTTTATCACAAATAATGAAGAAAATTAAAAGAAAAAAAATTCTAGGGCGTTGGGGAATTGCGAATAACTATTTTTCAATTCAACATTATAATGATCATGATGATGAATATATAAAGTAAAAAATTGCACAAATACAAACAAAATTATTTCAAAAAGGGCACATTATGCCCAGTGACTGTTTCTAAAGTGTTTCCAAAACCAGATAAAAAAAATCTTATTTAAAAAAAAAGTTATATTTTGACGCGGGCGATCTAGAGCAGCGCACGCACCGCGCGTTCAATCTTATACAGGAATTTGCTTTACGCTGCCTTGGCTTGCAATCTATACGTACTTCTAAGGCTGGAACTTTTGTGCTTATTTATATAATTTATTAATTTAGTAAATATAAATAAGTAACATTTACTGCCACTATGTATAAAACAACCTTTAAGCACAAGCATAATATAATGTATATGTATAGATAACAAAACATTAACATTTATTGACTGGCCATAATCAAAAGCTTACATTTAGATATTTAAATATTTTATAATTATCGAGATTCAGCAGAATGATAACGGCAATTATTGCACCTGTACTAAAAATTTGCGTAACATTTTAATTAACAGTCGTTGTATTCGTATAATTAACATATTATGGAATATTTTTAGTATCTGATTACTGTAATTTTTATGAATATTGAGGAAAATAGTTGATGCATATAGATACTTAATTAAAATTCTTATGCAAAAATAATTAGTGGGCTAGTTCAAATTTTGGCATTTAAATTAAGAATTTATTTAACAAAAGAAATACAATATAAACCTTTGCTAAAGCAGGTAAAAGTACTTATAAATTTTAAAGAATATAATAAATTAAAACTTAAAAATTTGAGGTCAGCATCAACGAAATCAATTTTTCACAAATTACAACCAGGCATGGTTCGAGGACATGTCCTCTTATCATCAGTGCTACTAGAGTTACCAGATCAACAGAAAGTCTTTTGGATCCTATCTTTGTGAGCTCTGAGGCATGAGTGTTTTTTGAGAGATTTGAATGTTTGTTCTTGTGTCGAAGATAAAATATTTTCTTTGACTAATCTACTGACTAGCTTGTTTGCAGTTCATGCTACTTTAAGAACTGGCCGGGTTAGTAATCTTGCCGCACCATGTTTAACTGATACACTCAAGGTTATTTTAAAAACTAAAAAGAAAGCCTTGGCCGATTATAAAAGAGATCGCACTGAGGCTATGAAATTATTACCAATGATGCCGGAATTTTGCGCATGCCATAAGACGCGAGAAAACTGCGTATTTAAATTTATTAAAAAACCAGAAAAATGAAAAGCAGTTACAGCGTGGACTAAAATATATTGATATTAAAATTAGGTAAATCCAATCCTCTCCCAGATACTTTCCAGGAACCGACCGACATGAACAAATATTTTTAAGTGTTTTTTTCCAAAAACAAAAACTTCTGTAATGCCAAAATTCCATTTTATAGAAGTGACTCGTATAACATTTCGATTTTTCGTTTGTTGAGCAGTCTGGTCTTGTCGAGGCTATAAATAAAACCAAGTCCAATGCAGCTGGTATTGGTGTAGTTTCTCTACAAATGATTAAGCTTTGCCTTCCAAATATCTTCAATCATATAACACATATTATTGTTAACGTTTGCGTAGAGATTGTCTACTTTGCCCTAACCTGGCGCAAATTGCTTGTTTGTCCTATACCGAAGACACACAGTCCTAGTTTAAGACACACAGTCCTACTTTTACCTGTTCATTCTAAAATACTAGAAACCATAGTCTACAAGTAGGTATATAGTTACCTATTTTCAAGTAATATTCTTTCTATACATCGGTCGGGATTTCGGAAAGCTCATGGCACCACTTCATCATTGTTGAACCTTTCGGATAATATTGTGAGAGCTATGGATAAGGGATTGTCAGTGGTACTACTGCCACTAGATTATTCGAAGACATTCGATCTGCTAAG
The DNA here is from genome assembly GCA_911728435.2 of Apoderus coryli. Lineage (NCBI taxonomy): Eukaryota > Metazoa > Arthropoda > Insecta > Coleoptera > Attelabidae > Apoderus > Apoderus coryli. The sequence continues at coordinate 12,153,244 of OU452202.1, read as the reverse complement.
CCATTATTTGTTTGTTGCTAAACTGAAGTATTACGGGTTCAGTCTTACTTAGCGCATCGTACCAAATTGGTATCACTTAATAATAACTGCATCCTCGGCGACTTATTCTCGTTTACAATTCTACGTTGATGAAGTCATCTTATACATTACTTTGATAATAAAAATGTCCATTTGGCTTCAGCCAAAATCAATCAGGATCTCAAAGGTATTAATAAATATTCTGTGGCCCATAACTTGAAAATCAATCCAGGTAAAACTACGGTCATGGTATTTTGCTCAAAAAACGATAGAGCTCACATTGAGTCCAACTTAGATATTAAAATAAATGACACACAATTACCTTTCACAAATCAAGCTAAATACTTGGGCTTGGTTTTGGTTGTTAATTTAAAGTTTAAGGAGCTCTGTAAATGCTTAATTCAGAGATTTTACGTTCCAATGAAAATGCTTTATGCCAACAGAAATATTATAAATTATAAAATGAGGAAAAAGCTTTGCGATTCACTGATTATGCCGATATTTTTCTATTGCCATTTAGTGTACTGTCCTTGCCTCGATTATCGCACTAAAAATAGGTTAAAAATAGTTCAAAACACATGCTGTCTGTCGACTTCTAGACAAACTAAACATTATCGTAAAGCTTCATTACCTTATGTTCACATATAGGCTTCTGAACTCTTCATATCCAGTGTACTTGCGTAAAAAAATCACAGACATAATGTTCACAACAGAAATGTACGAAATGTAAACCTGTTGGCCATGCCTCAGCATTCGCTTGCATTAATAATAAAGGCTTTTATTATTATTATGTAATGGAATATGGAATCGCAATTTTATAACCTAACCGCCATCTTGATCAAGATCACCATTTATTGCTTAATTTTCTAATATAAAGAATAAGTCTCTATCTTTATTAACAGCTGAGATACCTTGCAGTCTCAACCAAAATAGGACACAGTGTACACTAGGACCATAATATATCCCATAAATGTCAGTGTGTGAATTTGTATATAAAACTGTATAAAAATGTGCACCATTAATCTAATTATATTGACACCGATATTATCGCAAATGAAATATGATAAGTGAAAAATGATACTTGCGTAGACGTTTCGAATGACCATACAGTAGATTGTTGACATTTAAAAATAATGATGGCGCTTTGTGGTATCTCTTATTGAATTTCTCTTTTACCTTGTTGTCCATCATATTATTACGCAGTAAAATATTATTGAATAATACAACATCAAGTATACCATTTATAGTACCATTTACGTATTATGGAGCTAGTTTTGAATTATTGTTAGACTTGTGATGTATGGTATGTGAGTATACGTACATACAATCGTGGTGAATTTTAAAAGTACTCTTTACAGCAAGTTACTCGTAGTGCACTGAAATTGTGTTCAAATAATAGGCGTATTAGAGGGTGGGTTAATAAGTCTGTGACTTTTTGAATTTCACGCGTAGCAACTTTAATGTCATCACTGCTACTATCTACTGCCATCTATCGGTAGATATTCTGACAGCCATTGCAAGCAGCCAGCCTCGTTAATATCCACAAAATGGAAAAAGTGAATTCCGTGTGCTAATAGAGACAGAAAATTATCATTTTTGAAAAATTCTTGATATTATTCCCTTGGAATATATCAATAAGTTAGCAAAAGTGGGTATCAACTCCCTTTGTAGGACTTGAACCATTCAGCGTCGTAAGGAATCACACCTATACAAGGAGAAGTTTAGAATTAAGGAGGGACAGACATATCAATACTCTGGCAAAATCTTCCTGGAGGTGATACAGTCCAAGAAATTCCTTGGAAACTTTAACCATGAAAGATCTAAAATCTGTTTGAATTTCAGTAAGAACAGACTACGTATTCTCAAGGATTTCTTACAGGACATTTCGCCTTAGCAAACATATGGCGCGATTAGATTCTGTGGGGAGGAGGAATAAACTCCGGATCACCTAGTAACGCGCTGCTGTCAGAAGCCAGCCACTGGAGTTCATACACGGAAATAGTTATCGTAGCGAGTTCTAACTGAAAAATATTGTTAGGATTTTTATAACCAACGCCATCAGTTTTTCAGTTATCACTGCAAGGCTGTCAGATTTTACATCGTTATGAAAACATTCAGTACATAGTCAACTTAATTACATTTAGTATTATCAAAAATGTATTTATTTATTCTCCAAATGCGACATTACAAAATGTATGGAAGTCGTCAACGAAAAAAAAAACTCAAACTTTAAATATTATTTACTAACACCCTGTTAGTAAACAAGTGCGACAAACCTCAGGGGGTAATTCTGCATGAAAAAATAATGACAGTTTGCTATATAAAAACATGTCCGCAAATGCTTCGTTTTCTGAGAGACGGGGTGTTAAAATTTTTCTTAAAAACTGAAGATTTATTGATTGCTCTGAAACCGGTGGAGATATGCAAATGCTATTTGTAATAGGAGGTAGTTATTGCGCATTTTTTGACATGCAATTAGGAATTTTATGTTCATCAGTGGCGCGCATACGGGTAATTATCTCAATTTTTTTGAAATTCCTCGTTCAATTTGTGATAAAAAATCTCTCTTGCTTTTTTATCGAAGGGGGCATTTGTGCAAAAAAATAAAACATCTCGCGGCGACGCTAGTAGGCTACTGTCAACATTCTGTTAAATACGAATATTTCAACGAAATGTCAAATTAGCGTTTCTGTCTTATTAGTGTTATTTTCTCTTATTGTTTTGGTTTAATGTTTATTGTATTAGATAGTTCTTGATAATGTATTAAAGAAATGAAAAATACGGGGAAAGCTGTTTTATTTTTTTGCACAAAGACGATGCCCCCTACGATAAAACAGCAAGAGAGATTTTTTTCACAAATTGAATTGCAAAATGATTTTTTATTTGAAAAATTCCTGTGGCGTACCATTTTTTTCTTTAAAAATATTGAGATCATTACCCGTATGCGCGCCACTGATAAACATAAAATTCTTAATTGCTTACCAAAAAATGCGCAATAACTATCTCTTAAAACTCACTAAATTTCATTTGCATATCTCCACCGGTTTCAGAGCAATCAATAAATCTTCAGTTTTTAAGAAAAACATCCCGTATCTCAGAAAACAAAGCATTTGCGACATATGTTTATATAGCAAACTGTCATTATTTTTTCCTGCAGAATTACCCCCTGAAGTTTGTCGCACTTATTTACTATATCTCCCTGTATACCTACATACAATATTCAGAATAGGTCGGTAGTTAGCAATCTGCTCCCGGTTGTTCTTCACATCACTTCTTTGAGACTGCAAGCAAAGTTTTTGTTTTTCTATTTTTCTTCCAAGAACAGAAATTACATCTTCCCTCGGCCATGGGTTTTTCTTCTGGCTGATTTGCTGGCCCGCCAATCATTTCTTTTATTCGTTTTTTTATTGTCATCAGCTGAGTAACTATGTATTGTCGACTTTGCCAAAGTTTTTAAAAATGTTGGACGATTCATGCAACATTTTTTGTGGCATCAATTGAACGCTTCCGGCCTGCCGAAGGCATTTCTAGAAGCACTAGCCAATGCCCACCTTATAACGTCAATGATATGCGTAATAAAACAAACCCGGTCGTTTAGACCGATAAGCCTGTACTTAAGGGTTAAACAGAAAAAACGTCAGTTACGTGAATTTTTTTGATATTTTTAAATGTTTTGATTAAAAGTAAGATAACTGAATTTTGATTTTTTTAGATCATGCTTTTTTCGAACCCCTGTTAGTTATTCGAGTTTATTTAATGTCCTTCAGTACAATAGTATCTGTGAGCGCAGGAACATACGCTTAGTGATACCAAAGCGAATAAATGAATTTATACGTAAACAAGCAATACTACAACGTGAACCAAAATTTATAATATTGTTTTACATAAACACGAACAATAAATATTGTAAGAGTTGGTACACAGTAGTGGATAAATATATTACAATATACGGTTATAATTTCATATCGCATGGTCTGTACACATTAATATATTATTGGCTGTAACGTGCACAATATCATATATTTATAATATATAATAGCTGCAGTGGCGTAGCATCCGGGATGGCAGAGGTGGCAGTACAACCCAGCGCTAAATCACAATAACCTTGTTATGCTAGAACTTTTAAATTAAACCTGTACGCTTGAATGTAGTAGTCAATATACAGGGTGTCCGGAAATGACGTGTACAACGGAATAGCACAAATTCCTTGGCCGAAAATATTATGATTTAGGTCAACTTATCTATATACAAAATTGCTTGGTTTGTGCGCTAGAGGGCTTTAAAAGTGAATATTTTTTTTGCGTTTTTTCAAATACATCAAAAAATTTTTGATAGATTTTATTCATTTTTTTAGATACACGTTTGCACCAATAAACTACAGTTTTTTATTGGAGAAACTCCAATTTCTAGAATTACAGGGTGTTTAAAAGCTTAGTCACAATAATTTATCTACCAATATTTTTTGTAACCCTCGTAGAATCAATACCAGTTTTTTTTCTGTGAATAGTTCATTTTATTTAAAAACTATTTACTCTCTCACAAAATTTTAGTTTGGCATACAGTTTAGAGATAAAAGAAATATTTTCTATATCCCTACATGTAGGTATGAATCAGTACCGCAAACTCGGGTGACTTTGGCCCGACAGGGTGACTTTAGCTCATTTTGGAAAAAAGTTGTATATCTAAATTAAAATAACTTAACTTATTTTTAATCAAAAGTAATAAAATGTTTGCGCAAAAGGATATTTTTTCATCATAAAGAGTTAATCTGACGCATTGATCTGTTGTATTATATGTGGTACATGTATTTTTGCCCAAACAGACTAAAACCACATTTTTACACCCGGGAAAAAATCCCAGCAACCATCAGTTCTGGGCGCGTATTTTGGGTTGCTTAGTGATGAATCCCTTGGAATATTTTTAGCGTCCTTTAGCATTTACGCCGCAGCTGATTCGTTTGTTGTCATTTTACATTTGTTTTCCGAGATTGCTTACGTGAGGGGCGATTTACGGGTGACTTTGACCCATTGTTTATTAACGTGTTTTCGTGACCTGCTATGATATTTCTGACTCATCTGTTTTAGAATCGGAATCCAGTATAAACTATATGGATGAATCGGATCCAGATGAGTTCCTGACAAATGGAGATTATGCTATTGTCAAAGACCATATAAAATGCTTTCCGGGTAAATTTGATAAATATTCTGAGGATAATCGTCACGGATGGGTGCTGAAGATGGTCCAGACCGATCAAAGCACATGGAAATGGCCTGAAACAAATATCCTGCAGCTGCACCACCTATCCCAAATAGATGCAGTTTCGGAGCCAACTAGACTAACTGAAAATCTATATTCTTTTCCTACTCTGTAATGAGCGTTCCTAATAAAGTATTTTATATAATGAAATAACCAGTGTAATATTAACTGTTCGACACTTATGTGGTTGAGAATTCGATATTTCTTTGATTTGTAAGTTTTTTTTAATTTTCATTGTAAAAATAAAAATACAAAAAATTCACCTAAAAAAAGACGTGTTCTTAGAAGGCCTGTCGGGTAACTTTAACCCCCCAACCAATAGAATAGATAAAACAGTACAAAATATGGTGTGGGGAAAAGACACCCGAACACGGCGGGTGACTTTACGCACCCTGTTTTTCGCACATTGTTAATAAAAAGAAATACTAAATAGTAATTTCGCATCATGATTCTGAAAGAACATCCCAAGACTCAAACTTCTATGTATAATAAGTACCATTTTTGTTTGGCTGAAGTAGGTATATATTCATTTGAATTTCAAAAGTTGGTCAAAGTCACCCGAGTTTACGGTACTTAAGAATTATTGTAACTTAGCACAAAGTATTTATTAAAAGGTGGTTATGATTACTTTGACGAATACAAAAAGATGATATTATTGTAATGTCATTTAACCTGATTTGCGTTTAGAATTTTGTCTTTTTCTTTTTACGGTTTTTCTCTAAGTCATTATAAACTTTAACTACGTATTTATATCTGTATTAACTACTGATTCAGGCTTGTAGGGAATTAGAAAATATTTTTTTTGTATGGAAAGTGTTTGACAAACAAAAATTTTGTAAGAGAATAAATAGTTTCTAAATAAAATGACCTATTCACAGAAAAAAACTGGTATTGATTATACGAGGGTTACAAAAATATGGGTAGATAATTTATTGTGACTAAGCTTTTAAACATCCTGTAATTTTAGAAATTTTAGTTTCTTCAATAAAAAACTGTAGTTTATTGGCGCAAACGCGTATCTAAAAAATGAATAAAATCTATCAAATATTTTTCGATTTATCTGAAAAAACGTAAAAAAAATATTCACTTTTAAAACCCTCTAGAGCCCAAACCACACAATTTTGTATATAGATAAGTTGACCTAAATCATCATATTTTCGGTCAAAGAATTTGTGCTATTCCGATGTACACGTCATTTCCGGACACCCTGGATTTGAGATTGTGAAATGCTTGATTATCTCGAAGACACCCAAGTTTACATATTATCATAATATGGTGAAAATGACAAGCTAACTGCAGAACTTAACAGAGAAACTGATTCATGCAAAATATTTTTCATTCTTTATAAATACTTAATCCACTGAAGTCAAAAGTAAACTAGTTAAATTATGCTCAAATAGATTAAATATCAATAGGTATAGACAGTCACATCATCCCCTGTTAAACTACATAACGAAGTTGGCTTTTATACTTGACGAAAAATTGAGAATTAGTAAATTTATTTATAATGGTTAGTTACAAATTTGCAAACCGTCACAAGATTGCGAACATGTATGCCTATACGCTCTTGGTTTACTATATATCTCACGCACATCCTAGTGTTACATTTAGTCTACTCAAATCTTTGGAACACACAGTTAAGACTACAGTTCAGATTGCATAATTGCGCAACGGACCTGGTTTGTTAATAGTAAGCCTACTTTCAACAGAAACTGCAGTTTTTCTTTTTCTGAACTAAAATCTCTTTTCTCTACCTGATTGGATGGCAGAACTTCCTCATTTGGTAAATTTACGTCCAGCGATGAGCTGTATGTAGCTAATGTAAGTTTTACGAGGATGACTTTTAATACAGAAACTCCAAATTAAAAATCATATCAATCCTGATTTTCTGCATCCGAAAGCTTAATTATTGAGAATTTTCTCTAGGTTTAAGACACCAAAGTACCTCTTGCCAACCGACGCCGTCAGATATTTCTGCGCCACTGTTGTTGACATATTGAATCGAAGTGGGTGTGCCGATAATCCATTGCTAATAATTAGCGGAGCTACGAGTGCACATATACATATTATAGTGAGAGAATATTAAAGCATTAAGCATCTATAAATTTTCTTGTATTAAAAATAAAAAATTCGGCCTGTTGGATAATCATATTTATTATTTATGCTCTGTTATCCACTAATTTCAATTAATCCAATCAAAATGTTTTAAAGCAATTTTAATGTTAGAAATAGAGTGACAAAAATTTAAACTATGCTGTCAACCTACTTCGGTAAACCGCTCAACGAACGAGAGCTCGCACATACAATGTGTTATGGTAAATTATAAAAAGTATTTAAAAAAAGTCAATTAGATTTTTTACGTGTTCGCTGTATCTTCTGACAAATAATATCACGTCTATGTTTTGTAGCAAATAAAAAGAGTAGCTCAACGGTAAATTTTATCAGCATCAGCAATGAGCACATTTTAAAACTTATTTCAAACATCTGTGTTTTGATGAAGAAATCCACTTTTTAAAAATAAATGCTCTCCTATAGGGTGTTTGAAAAAGACGCGGAAAGGAAGGCCATTTTAGGGAAAAAAGTTTTCATAAACATACGTCCGGAAATGCATTGTTTCCAAGGTACAAGTTTTTTTGTAAATAATGTTTTTTTTTAATTAAGTCAAATATACAACAAATTTGACAGATTAAAAATGATTGACGCAGTCAAATAACATCAACGTTACTGATTTTTAGTAAAATTATTCACAAATATTCGTGGTACCTATGTTGAACAATGTTTTAAATTTGTATCTCGTAAACGAAGCAAGATATGAAAAAAATTCCAAGAGATAAAAAAGTTGTAGTTTTAGTTGCTTTATCTCAAGACTATATCGAAATAAATGAGAGTCAGTGGCGTACAATTCTTTTCTCAATAATTTTTATTAAGTTACCGCCCTAACGACACTGGCTTAATAATTTTGTTCTAGTTAGGGCCATATAAGCTCCCTATTTCTAGCCGATCCGTTATAATTTAACCTTTAGAGGATTGTTTTCTAATAATATAGAATAATTATTATAATTTTTTAAATCTACTCTAATAATAATTACATGTCCTTTTATGATCATGATGAACTCACATGTGAATGAGCATTAACATTTATATTATATGTAAAATTCATGCTGTATAAAAATTATATTTTTAAATAGCAAAAGTGCATTAAATTTATTTAAAATAAAAATATCTATAGAGGATACTGTACGTAAATACAGAATTTAAAATCAAGTCAGAGTTATTTCTTTAGACGAAAAATTTACTGCTTCTAAAATTAAGTGCAAAATTCCTATAATATATTACATTATATGCCTTAAGGATTGCTTAATATAAAGTAGAAACGCGGGCAAATGTGAATAATATTTTTCTTATTTTTTGAACAAAAATTCCAAAATAAAAGCATTAAAAACAGAAAATATTTAAACAAATTTTATTTTTACTGAACATACTTTTAAAAGGAATAATAAGTATCACTCGAATCATTTAAACATTTCTGCCTGGTCATTCACCTTTAATAAAGGGTAGCAACGATGTAAGGGTTGCAGAAAATGTTTACGCCTGTATAGCAAACAGTTTTTTGTTCATAATCTGGTTTGCTAAAATAGTTGTTTATGCAAATTGAAGTCTAGTTCTATTGCATACAAAATTCGCAGCTTTAGAATATTTATTGCAGAGAATAATAGGGAACATTTTTACAGTGCAAGACAAAATGATTTTGCATAAAAGTATTGCTTCGTTGGAGATATGCTTGAACGATTGAAATTAGTTTATTTTATTGCTAACGCTGACAATCTGGGAAGCTAAATTGAGGAAATTTTTATGTATGTAATAATTATTAATCAATTGTAGTAAATTATAATGAGTGATCAAAAATAAGTGGATTTCAGAAATATTTTTTTGTTGCTGAATCGAAACCCAAATCTGCTTTTTCACTTGTCTTGAAAGCATGGAAATAAGCGTCAAAAGACAAGCTTTGATACAAATTGTGGGTTAATTGTCTGAAACCGTACAAACTTTAATAAATAATTATCTCTTTCCATTTTAATTTATTTCAAGCAACTTTTGTAAAACACGCTTTTGTTAACGCTGGACAAATTCTACTAATAATAATGTTTGGGGACGTTTTGTTGCAACCTAATACAGTAGTTATCTGATGTTTTAAAAAATGTTCTCTACAACAAAATAAACAGTTTTTAATAAATTTTAAAGTTACTTTTCTATATTATTTCCTATTATATGAAGCTTTCTCCAAAAAAAAAACACTATTTTGACCAGCAGAACATATTACGATAATTTGTTAATACCCTGTAACTTCTTCGGTAAATTTGCAAGCATATATTTCTTTGGTAACTTGTTTTTTAATCACATGAAAAAAGTGAGACTTTTTTCCTAGCCATTTTTTTCACCATAAAAAATCTAAATTAACTACTTAATTTTTCTAACCCCAATCAAGATAAGTGTAGTCCTAAATACTTATAAATGAATTACAAATCCAAAAATATAATAATATTATTCAAAGTTGTTTTTATTTATTTTCACAATAATCCACTTCCTCGTTTTCCATTAAAGTATTTGTAACCGTAAATTATCCTGAATGCAGCCAGTTTCACGCCTTATTTTTGATGTATCTTTGTTTCAAATTTAGTTAAAGTTTGTCAAGTCAGACTCTTTTTTTAATGATGATACCAATCCTTTCTACTTGTGCATATTTAAAATGCATTATGTATTTTGGTACGGTGATATAATATCTAAAGGTCTAAGCAAAAGACGCACACTTCAGTTAACTTTGGCGATCCTTGTATGCTTCATAACTTGTCTAGAAACATATAATAGATTCAAGAAAGATTTATTTTAGAGTTAGCATTTTTATCTATTACAAAAGATGGAACGTGTAGCAACTGGTTTGCCAACGCAAGTGTTCACAGTAAATTCGTCTATATAAAGTTTGAAAGGGGGATGAATTTAAAAAAATTAAAGTATTTGAAATATAATCTATCGTTTAGAACATGCAACTATTACATTGAATATATACATATACAGGGTTCTCACGATAGCAGTTTGTTAGAAGTATTTGTTGTTAGAGAAACCTTATAGAAATTTGATTTTTTGGACTTTAGAGTTAATCAAAAATGTTCTTTATTTTCAAGATCGTACCGCTGGCGGTTATACCGGGAGGCGTCATCAACTTATTTATTTTAAACATACAGTTCTCATATCAAAAATTATTGTTTTTTCTCTTTGGAAATTATGTAGTTGGTTATCAAATTTTGGGTATCCTGTATGCTATTGATTAATTATAAAAGTGGAGTTTGAAATTATCAATCTTGTGTGTTAGTCCACTCGAAATTCACTTACGCCAGTGGAAAAAAAGCAAAGAGTGCAGTGTTAAAAATAAGACTAAATGTTTCAAAAGAATCTAGATATCTAAGTAACAGCTAGATGGAAATATTTAAAGGGATCTCTGGAGAAAATCATAACGGAATTTTGTCAAGAATTCAAAAATAAAATAACATACTCAGTGTTCAATTTAAAATAAGGAATTTGATGGCGAGTTCCGGTATAACCAGAAGTAATACGATCTTGAAAATATTGTAGAATAAAAGAGAATCTTGAAAAACCCTTAAATCCACAAGCTTAGATTCCTAAGTATTTTTTAACAACGAAAACCGTGAAAAACCCTGTATACTAAAATAAATTTAGAGAATAAAAGGTTTGTTGTCTCATCGGCTATTGGTATCTCCACGCTATGTTTAATGCAACTTTTATTATTTTTCTTGTAGTATGTGTCCTATAAATGTTAAACAATAATTTTAAAGCAACGTTTCTGAAGTTTATTGATACCTTCATCAGGTGTTGATTTATTTTTTTGTATTTTAAACCCGTAGATACAATCTATATTGATGTTATTTTCTATGGTAGGTAGTTGACTGTGTGTCAAAATGATTTTATGGTAATTGTGTATTATGTCATTCGTCATTCAATTGTTAAATTTGAATTTGTTTTTAAGCTGGATGCTATAATGGCGAAAGCTTTTTAGTATTTTAGCCTGATCAAGTGCACAAAACATTGCAATAAAATGTAATTGCTGTTTTCGGAGTTTATTTAATCCAAATACACAAAGTAAAATATTAAGTTTATTAATAGTATGTCTTAAGATTTTATTACACATGGTTTTCTTAATTATTATTTTTGAATGAGTGGGAGACAGTATTACGATAGGTTTAAAATCATTTAGAGTAGAAACATTCATATTATTATTATAATATAACATTTTAAAACAAAATTGAAGAGTGTCTTATCAACAGCAGACCTCATACAAACCAAAGACAGACAATTTACAAACATAAGTATATAAAAGAATTAAAAAATCTATGCATAATAATTATTAGGACTGTAAATGTGAACTATCCAATACATCGCTTGAAACTCTCTGAGAATGGCCCACAATAAATGTGCATAAAATGTTTCTCTTGATATAATTGTTGATATTAATAATAACATTCAAATTCATTGAAACATATAATTATTGATATTAATATCAACATAAATTGTTGATATTAATAATTTTAAGGAATTAAGAACAAAATTAGAACCTTATTGCTTCACTTAGCCTTATTATTTGAATTAATATGTCATACAGTTGTATTTCTTTTATTTGTGTGTTTTGTATATGTGATGTGTTTAAGTTTTGTGGCATAATGCTGAAATACATGTTATTAGATATTATTACGACGAGTGTAAACATTTATGTATTAACACAAAAACAATAATTAAAAAAATATTATTATGTTATTCTGCCGACCAATGTTTTTCATTCATTCATTTTTCAAAATATTGGCACTATTTGTCCGTATTTCTATATGATTTCTCGTACAGGTTTATAGCTCGTATTTTGCTTTGCTGGGGTGTCGCACCATCGCAATTATCTTTTAGTTTCTTCTTATTCTGGAATATTGGATATTGACCAATAAAGTAAATAATAATAAATAACTTATTTTTTCCCAAATACATGCATATAAATTAAACTAAATATGATTTGAAGTTAAATAGAATATGAAGGTTTCTCCTGGAATAAATATGAGGGAGTACCCACTGAAGTCGGATGACTAGTGCGCGGGTTTCCTTGTTCATTTTTTAAATGAATACTGAAATTACCTGAAATGAACACATATATGTATTACAACAAGAACAAACAAAGTATAAAAGCAATATAATTATTTTCAATTTTCTTGTCTTCCTTATAGCCCAAATATAATCCTTCTAAAACGCTCAATAAATTCAATCTGTACATAATATTGCCTGTCACAGTGGCATCAATTAAAATCAGTGAATCTGTGAAGAGTTTTTCTTGGTTAACTAAAAATCCGCTTCTTGACATCAGAAAATTTGTTTGTCCTAATGTCCCACTCTAAAACAAATAACTAACGGTTGAAGATTTGGTAATCATAAAGTTATTTTCAATAATCTCCTTGGTCCTATAGACGGGCATATCATCATATAATTATTATCAGTTAAACATTCTTTTATCAGCTGCCTCATTTCGGTTTGTTTGTGTATTGATTATTATATGACATATTAAATGATTTTTGGATATTTTACTTCGAATTATGTTATGTATAACTTAAACAGCGTTATTTCACAATATTTTGTGCATTCTCACTTACTGTATTCACTAAAATCACGGGAACAACAAAATTTTGCAGCTCATGGTTTGACCGCCTATATAATTCAACTTCTTTCATTTCAAAAGTGTAAACTGTCATCTAAATTTTTAATTTAAGTACTATCATCATAACCTTATTATAAATAAAACTATCTAAATTTAATATTTAAAGCTACACATTTTCATTGTAATTTTTTGCCGCGACGTATAAATTTTTTCTGTTGCAGCCGCTAAAATGTAACGATAATTATTGTTGTCCCCGCTAACTATGATTCCAAAAGATTCTAATTATTAATATGGGCAACTTCGCCCTACCAAAGCACTTACATTCACATATATGGAATGGTCACTGCCCATCAACAACACCCTAAGTGCGTGTGCATTATACCGTTTTGTTAAATATTATAGCGAAACTGAAGAGTAGCGGGAGCAAAACTGAAAGAGTTCGCGGCCAGCTGGGATGGTGTTTGTTTGTTGTTGTTATTTTCTTCAGAGCAAGCAGCTCGCGAGTAGTAAAACCGCGGTATCTCTCTGCATCCTCCTTGTATTAAATATGAATTCAGTTTGCGAAAAAATTAACCGACGGACGGATATTACCTTAATTTGGCTTTGAATTCCTTTATCTTATTATTTTTAAAAGTTTTAGTTATCTGTAAAAATAAATAAATATAAATATATATACAATTTTAAATTTCGCTCTATAAAACGTTAGCGAATCGGTAGTAAGCTTGAAGCCTAACTGCAAAAATTGACTGTTACAGCATATATGAGATATGAATTTAAAAAATGTGATATAAAAACTGTGATCGATTTGTTCATTGACTTTAAGTATGAATTCATAATTTCTGGAAGAATATTGCGGTGAGTACAATTCCCATTTTTAAAAACATTAGGTTATCAAAAATGTGATAGCTAACAAATAAACCAAAAAATACTTTGTATCGCAGTGGTGACTAATTGGTGATTGTTGACGGACTATGTTTCGTTAGAGTTAACACATAATTAATATTGGTCCAGGCAGAATAGGATTATATAGAAATAGTCAAGAGGATATCTTATTGTTAAAAAATCTTTGCAAGGGTCTGAGGTTAATACGGAAAATAATTGAAGGTACTAAATTATAATAAGTTTTTGGATTAGAATTATATTTTTATAAACCAAAATATATTTCATAGTGTGTAAATAAAGAGCACCAATATAGCTTTGCTAAAATCAATTTAAGACATTAATGTTTGATACTTTATAATAATTATAATTACCTACATATCCTATTTTTTAATTGCAAATTTTTTAATTATAATTTACAATAATATAATTTGTCTCTCAAAGTACGATAACAAAATATCATAGGCAGCAAATAGCTACAAGAGTCATTGTGTGATGTTTCTGACAAAAATAATCACAACCAAAACGGAGGCTATTCTTTAAATTTAATAAGCATGTAGCTGATAAAAAGAATGAAAAAATTTTGGAAATATCCAGTCCTTAATTTAACTGTTTAGAGCAATATAGTCCGAAAAGCACAAGGCCCAAGTAATAATACTGGGTATCTATTTGAGCAAAATTTAAAATACTACAAAAAATTAAATATAATACTTAAATTTGACTCAAACATGTAAAGGGTGACCAAAATTGAGGTATCTGTTTAATTTGACTAAAAAAAAGCTTTTTTCCAGATATTAAAAATATTTTTATTTCAGTTTATTACAACTAGGTTCCGGTTAAAAACGAAAAATTATCTCGGTTACGTGACCCCCCTACTGGCTCGATAGGCTCACAATCTTTTACCACAATTATTAATCACGATTTGCAATGAATTGTTGTCAATGGTTGATATCTGCTCGATAATGTTGGTTTTAAGATCGTGAACTGGTGTGGGATTATTGCTGTACACTTTCGATTTCAAAAAAACCCAAAAAAAAATCTAAAGGTGTCAAATCGCACGATCTTCGTGGTCAGTTTACTCCTTCTCTACGAAAAATACTGCGATTTTCGAACTTTTCTTTCAAAAGATCCATTGTTTCTCTTTCTATGTGACAAGTGGCACCATCCTGTTGAAACCACATATTCTCTACGTCTAAATCATCAATTTTCCGCCACAAAAAGCTTCGGATCATCTCCCTGGAGCGATTTCCATTGATTGTAATCGCATTTTCATTTTCGTTTTCAAAAGAATTTGGTCCGATGATTCCTCTGGATCACAAACCACACCAAACCGTATACCTTTTTGCGAATGTTATGGTTGCTCTAAGATAACTCTTGGATTCTCTTCACCCCAAATGTGGCAATTCTGCTTGTTGACGTAGCCATTGAGCTGATAATAAAAATAAAATTCTCATTTTCTTATTGTTTTGCGATGGCCCAAGATACAATTTGCCGACGTAATGCTTGGTCAGTTGGTTTTAATTCTTGGGTCAGCTGGATCTTATAATCCTTTAAATGGAGATCACGATGCAAAATGTTGAATAATGTGCATCGTTTGATCTTTAATTGCTGAGAACGATGGCGAATGGATCTTTTTGGATCTTCTTCAAAACTCAGTTCACAGCTCCTACATTCTCGGGTGAATGACCACTACGTTGATAAATTCTGTTTCTGTTAACATGAACGGATCCAGTTTCTTCAAATTTCTCAACCATCAGCTTGATGGCACGATTTGTTGGAGCATTTTCTTTACCGAATTTTGTTCGAAATTTCCTAATTACAACTTGAAAACTTTTGCCATTTTCAAAACATGTTTTAATAATAAAAACACGTTTTTTCTTCGTGTAACGTTCCATATTAACTAACCTTAATGTATGTAGAACCTGAAAATAAAAATTTCGAAAAAAAATTACATGTAGAAAAAAAATGGCAGAAAAATTAAAATGAAACCTCAATTTTGGACAGCCTTTAGTTTACTATTTTAAAATTAAACTGTATTATTAAAACATAAATAAATAAAAACGAAACAATAAACTTCTGCAATATTTTGATTAGGTTAGGTCTACTTATGTGTATTTATTTAGTTTTAAAATATTATTTTCAAGCTACACAAAAAGTGATTTTTTTGTAGGTATTCATATTTTATGTTGAATATAATCGTTTAATTAGCCCCACATGTCGAGTCTTTGCAGAGAGATATCTACAAAAAACTCAACCCGATAGGTTTCGGCATTGCACAATTCTTTATATCGTGAAGTATTTCCAGTACCAACTCGAAAAACCAAATCTTTAGAGATATATTCTTACCTATCCAATTGCGTCCCTAAGAGATTCTGAAATAAACTCAATTCTATCTCTTAAAGCTAGAGAAAAATGTTTTAAGGAAACACAAATTAGAGCTACTTTGATGGTATACTTTAGTGAATCATGGGAGACCAACGGATTTGCTTTTGCAAGTACAATTTTGTAAATCGTTCCTAATAAGAACATATTAGTGAAGATGCCAAATTTTCTAAAAACATAATATTTAGCAGACATAATAATCACTGGTAGTAGTAAAGTTAGAATTCTCATCGTACTCAAAATAGTATTTTCTGTGCTACTAAATTTAGCCAAATTTTCTGCTTGATATTTTATGATGAAAATTAAAATGGGATGCCGTATTTAAGTAGGTATTCTGAGAAATGCAGTTCTTAAATCCTACAATAATAATAATAATCCAACATGCGTTGGTGCAGGATTTCGTAATATTTAAGAAGTAATAAACTTTTTACTGATCAGTTTGATAATGATTAGTTAGTAAGCGTTCCTTTTATTAACCAGTCCCTTTACCGCTCCCCTAGAAATCATCACTGGGCGATGTATAAAAAATAGCGGTTTGCTGTTTCCAACTATGATGAAATAGATTTACAAATGTTTGAAAGTCATTAATATAAAGTATAGAGTTTTGATCGCTGCATTCACAACAATGTGCAATTTTTGCTAAGGCTGATGATGAAGTAGAAACTCCGAAACATGTCCCTATATAGAAAAAAACAAGGTTTTTTAAATAAATTGGTGGAGAGAACGTGTTTTTTTATTGTAAGTCATTAATATAACGTTAGTGTTAGTATTTATTTTAAACTATTATTAAATATTTGTTTTTATTTTTAACTTAGTTATTGTAAAAATCTTATAATTATTGATAAATAGATACATTATTTTTAAATTAATAATATCATAAAAAATACTTTATTTACGTAGAGTGAAGTAAGTATAGTCACTTAAACAGTCTATTATTTTGGGAACTTATTTGTGAAGTACAGACACACGCTTTTCGGCTAGCAATTTCTGTTAGAAAACTCTAGAAAATCAGTCAATGAGGTATCAAAATGAAACCTATAATTTTAAAAAATTGAAACAGAGAAAACAACGGTTGAGTAAGGATATAGACATTATACAAACGTAATCGCAAACTAAACAGAGAATCTCTACAATTTTACAAAGAAAAGTCCTGGAAATAAAGATATACATTTTCCGACCGAAATTCCTAAATACTACTAATACAAATACTGCCAATTATAAGAATCCGAGCTTAGAATTATACCAGATGTTGGAATTCTTCTATTTTGAGTTACACTTTTAAATAATGCGGAGCTCTTAAAATCGCAACTTCAAATTTAGCAAACGCTGGGTACAGAACCAGTGCCTATTTATAAAAATTAAAAAAACTCACAATTTATCTGACTTTAATGACATAAAACAACAGCTAATCTAGAAATGTTACTGACGAACTCTCCCAAATTTATATCAAAGTATATCTAAATGTTTGTAGTTTTGGATTAGATGTTCCTCATAAATTTTCTGCATACCGTCAATTTTACTTTATAGAAAAAATATTTATTTCAAATTGCTGTAGCAAATTAAACCACCATAATTAATTATAATAATATAATAAAAATGTCTCGAATAAATACTTGACATTATAGGAACATATCCCTATGTATTATTATATTTATATGTATGATACGAGTAGAACAGAGAATATAAAAAAAGTTCCTATTAACATAGGTGCGCAAACGGCGTTCAAAATTAGCCCCTGATGATGGTTTTTTGTGAATATTAACGAAACGTTTTTAGATACATCAATGAAATTTTACACATATATTTGATTTTTTATTCTTAATAAGTCAAGCGAAAAGAATTTTCAAAATCAAAGTAAAGGTCGTCTTCTTTTATTTTGTAAAATGCTTAGTTTTTGAGTAAATTGTGTTTAAAAATGTACTTAATAATCAATATTTAAACTTATACTTATATAAAAATGTATTTGGTTTAGGGGTACATAACAAATTGTGTTTACGAAACTCGAGTGAGATCGCTTGAAGATCTTACACAGCGAAATTCAGAATGAGAAGCATGACACCTTTTATGCTGCGCAATGTACGGCGGTAAAATCAAAGAAGATGTCAGCTTTGCATAGAAAAAAATGGTGGTACTTTTGAACAGTTCTAGTAGTATAATTCTAGCTAATTTAATTTAAATTTCTTTATTGTTGTTTGTTTATTAATTCATTAAATTGTTTACGTTTTTTCTGTTTCCCATTTTCTGCATGGAAATTGCAAATTATAAAAATTAATTATTTTTTATTTCAATTAGATGACAATATGAACGAAAAATGAAAACAGTATTCTTAAAAACTGTTTTTTGTTTAAAAAATGCGTTTCGTGGTAATCCACGATGGAATAGGCAAATTTTCAAATTATGTATTTTTTTTTTTTGTGGATTATTAAGTAAATTTTTAAAGTTAATTTACTCAAAATCTAAGCATTTTATCAAAATAAATCGATTTATAATTTTTGTTATTAATATGAACTCAAAAAGTGAAATATTTCAGGGACAAAAAATTTGAGCGTTATTTTTCCCGCCTACAGCCATGCCTTATAATTTTGGAAATCCTTTTGGTTTGACTTATTAAGAATTAAAAATCAAATATAGGTATGTGTAAAATTTCATTGATGTATCTAAAAACGTTTCGTTAGTATTCACAAAAAAACATCATCAGAGGATAATTTTGAACGCCGTTTATCTCGGTTTTATCTATGTTTATAAGAACTTTTTTGCATAAAATGTATATAAAAAGCTCAAATGAATAAAATTAATAATTTCTTAAACTCTATACTTTTTAAAAGACCAATAATAGTCGTAAAATCAAAAGCTAATATCACAAAAGTCTGTCAAATTCTAAAGACAAATAACCTGGCACGAATTGAACATTTTATGTTGCTTTAAAAAATAAGGACTATAATTTTTAAAATTATCAGAAACGTGTTATTGAATTCACAGGCACCAGTGATAAGGTCCAAGTAAAAATGATCATTTTGGTTCCATCACTTTAAAATATAATTCGTTAATGTTTAAAAGTTTGGTCTACTTTTAAAGAACAGTGTATAATAATTAATAATCGTAGCCAAGAAAAAAAAAAGAATTTGCTTAGTCAAGTAGGTATCTAAGTATTCTATTATAATAAATATATAATTCAATAACTACTATAATAATAAATCTAAACTAATCTACTTTCTGTCTTTCACAACTTTTAACCACCTACGTTGTACGAACCAAATTAAAAAAGAAATTCTTTGGGCGTTCTTCTACACCTGTAACAAATTTCAAATGACCGCCAACAATATAATAACACGCTACAACTATTTATCTAAGTTCTGTACATACATATTCTTGTATACCTACGAATCTCAAGCTTGTAAAATTTATTAGAAGCTTAATATATTAAGTTTCCGCGGACAATGTATATTTTATTGCTTGCAGTCAGAGGCGGCGTTAATAAGAATTAGGTTAACATTATGCAATCCTGTTCATAATTAATTATAAGATTATATCTGGTAAATTTTAGAGTTGATATGTATAAATATATGAAAAAAATCCTGGTCTTGGCTAGCTTTATGTTTAAAAAAAAAAAGATAAGACAAACTTTTGACGCCGGAAATCCTGGAGAGAAATTGTCCGGAGTTGCACACTTTGTACTTAGATTGTCTGGTACTTAGGTACTAAATCGTGCTGAGTACTTTTAATAGATAACCATGCTTCGACATCAAGGTTAACATGTAGTTTCTGTTAAAGTACTGGTAGCGAAAAAATATCAAACAAATAAAACGTAATTAAACTTGGGAATTGAGACTTAATGTAAGTTAAAGATCCAACTTTATAATTAAGAGAATTGCCTTTATTCATGTCTCTCCTTAAGCTTTTATTGTTATACATTCCATAAGACATAGTCATTTAAACAACTCATAAATTTCATGGGTATAACATTTGAGGTATACTTAAACGAAGTCCCAAATGTTAAAATGATCCAATATGTAAAGCAAAGACTGCTTATTGTTTACCCAAAACTGCTTAATAATAAATAAGTTAAATTAATTATATTAGTTTATAATATCCTAAGCAATTTACTATGGTTTCAAAGAAAGTAGTGACAATGTAACTTCACCAAATTTAAAGCATCAACTTCTTATATCTACATATAAAAACTTTGTTCCTTACCAGAAAATTGCGTGACGCTACCACTGTCCATGATTTGCTGTCGCTCATAACAATTCGTCCTGTTCACTTGTACATAAGACACAATAAAAATCAGCAACAATTCGGATTATGTAAATAGATCCATTTAGTTTTATTTCCATATTAAATCCAGATAAGCATTGGTAAACTCCATTTTAGAGTGACGTCGATTGCTTTTCCATATGGTCGTACAAAATACGTGGTGATTTTTTCAATGAAAAGAAAAAACAATATACATAACTATTAACATAATGGATATTGCTATATACACAATGTTAAGCATCTTTTTATTGTCTTGTGACACTATTACGTAGTTCGAAATTATTTTTGTTAAATAATATTTCAGGAACAAAAAAAAAAACATTTTGGATTTGTTCGCATTAGTAAGGTCTGTGAAGGAACCACAGAATAATAAACATTAATTCATATTTCAATTACATAACCAGGAAGCCAAGAAATAGAACACCTAGACTTTTCTATCACATACTAGACTTCCACGGGTCACTTCGTGGATCCGCGACTTATAAGTTACTCTTCTTTATTGTTAAATACAAGGCCAAGAAACAGAAAATCTGTTATAGGCATTTCTCTCACCACCACACGGACGTTTTGCGATTCACGACTCATCAGTCATGGTTGATTCAGTAGGTGAAAGAAATGCCAGGAAATCGACATTACTGGCACTTCGTTAAATATTTTAAATCTTTAAAACAAATTTTAGAAATAAAACACGTTATAGGAAATGATTAGGAAAAAAAAAATAAAACTCCCAAGGGGGCAATAATCATACGGTTTATATAAGAATATTATGGTTGATATTAGATTTTGCCTATGGTCATTTATTCCATTTAATATTTAAAGCTACAAATTAAATTTGGAATTTATCGAAGGAAAATAATATTTTAGGAAAAAATAAAAAAAAGTGGTAAAAATTATTACTGAAATCTCAGGGAATGTACACAGATCTTTTAAGCAAATGAAACTAGAGTCCCTAGCTAAACTGAAATTCTTTGAAATAGAAAAGGTTTAGTTCGTAAAAGAAGAAGTAGAATTAGTCAGATTATTGTTATAGAAACCCTAAATGATTATGTAAGGGTAATTATTTCGAACGGTAATTGTCCGATATACTCGTATATGTTTAAAGACAATTATATTCCTAATCAATTTGTAAACATTATACATATTGGGTTGTCAAACAGAATTGTTTAGAACAGAAAACGAAATTTCATGGGATTTCGTGAATTAATTTCGAAATAAAAAAACTTTGACGCATCTAGGACTCCTTTCCGACATTCTACAAAACAGATTAACTTATTAAACAAAAAAATGTCAACTTGAAAATTGACGGTAGAATATGATGTTATTTTTGCTAAACGCAAAATCGTCGACTTGCTCTTGCTAACAATCCGTGTATCTGATTAGTAATTAGATGGAATTCGACTTTAAATTGATTAGAAACATTAAATATCCTTTAGAAAATTTTTAATAAGAAATTAGTGTTTCTTGTAAATTTAATGAATTGTAATAGAAATATTTATAAATATGGAATGATAACTTGGGATTTCTACAGCACATATTCTAAGCCTTGACAAAATAAGTAGGTGTATATATGAATTATTCACATTATTCATAAGACATTATATATTATTTCGTTAGAAACATATCCGGATATATTATTACTAGCAAATTGTAGGATATAAATACTTTCCATCGCAAAGACATCCTTAATATCTACTTATATCGCTTAGTTCCGGTAAATCTAATAATTAATTATATCGAGAGTCGGTCAGTTTTGCACAAAGGAAATTTCTTACATTTAGTAATAATAAAAAGAACAAACTTTAGGGTTTATTTAGTACGTAATAAACTACTATCTGGCCAGCTCTGAATTGAAATCAAAATTTCTCCCGTTAATTTATTACATATCTTGAAATGTAAGCCAAGGCTTCTTTAATTAAATATTGACCACAATTTCGTTTTATTTATATAGGCAAAATTAAGAGCCTTTACGAGCCTGTAATTTGAATTGATCCACGATTTCCAGTACCACAGGAAATTTTTGGAACAACCTGCTATCAATGTTAAAATAAAATAAAGTTTTGCGATAATACGACCAACTACTTCGATGTCTGAAAATTATTCTATTATTTGTTCTACAATCGATTAGCTTTTGAACATCATTTCGCTATAATATTTTAATAAAAAGTCTAAACGTTTACCGAATTGTAAACAGTAGCACTTGAATAATTAATCAACGTTTTTGGATGAATGCATTTTTATCGTACACTAATCAAATAGCCGAAAATACGAGTATTTTATCAACAAAAATGTAATTAACAACATTACATCTTTTCCAACGTAATTAGCACTTAATCAAAACTGGCAATTAAGATAAAGCAGAGACCAACATTGAAACTGAGTCGTCAGGTATTATAATTAGGTGATAAGTTGCTTGTTAAAAATGTTTTCAAACTATGTACATCCGTCATCTGATTTGATTAAAACTTTCTTCATGCATTTATAAATAATAAAATTGATTAAAAAGTATGTTGAGAAATTTCTAGACAACTTTTGATTAAGTGCTTGGTCATTATTAATTGAGTTTATACTACGGCTGTTTTTTTTTTATTTTGAAAGAGCATTTAATAACATGATCCTGGTATTTTAATGAAATATTCAACAAAAACTAGTAACATTACTAATACAAAATGTGTTTTGAAGTAATATCTTGGTGGCCTGTATAGGAACACCCGTAGCTTTACTAAAAACTTTTTTAGCTACAGAAAGACCGGTAATTTATTTGGTGGATATCATTTTTTTTACTTATTTAAAAAATATTATTTATACAAATCATAACTTATTGTTTTATTTTAACTTTTGCAGCATTGTAATACTTCTTTATCTGGTTTTAATTATTACCTCACAAGGAGTACCTATTCGTACATTTTTTTTTTACTTTTTTGATATTTTTGCGACTATTTATGGGCACTATATTGACATTACTTAAAGTTTTCAACATTTCTTTTAAAACTTTATTTCTTTCTAATATGAGCATGAGTTAGTAATATATTTTGTTAACTGGTGGTACTTGATACTAAGATTTACTAATTTAAAGAATTTCTCAGATAAAATTTCCTTAATTCAAAAAAAAAATATATATTGCTATTTTACAGCTTTTATGGATCTTGCAACTATTGAGTTTATTTGGATATTCATACATTAGAGCGCAATAAATCTGTTATATTTTATTTTTTAGGATGTCATAATGAAAATAATTTTATTTTGAAGCTATACAAGAAACCTGCGTGTCTTATAGCAGTTACGTACCAAAAATCAAAATATATATGTTTTTTTAATTTTAAATTCCTAAAAACCGTTTGCTATAAGCCAATGACCATTATTCACATAAGAGGTCTAGTATTAACACCTGATTTATTCGAATTTTAATACGAACAAAAAATACACCAACCCGGATTTGAATCCGACCTGCAAATTTAAAAGAAAAATTCCTCCCGCACCTAGTTTATGTCTCAAAAATAATGTTTACTTTAAAAATCAAGTCGAATATATTTTTTTACATATTAATCACTTAAAAATATTTCCAGACACTAAATAGAACTCGTGGAACCTTCTTTAAAGAAAAAAAGTAGAAAAACACACCACTGAATTCCTTCAGGACCTCACAAATCAACCTATCCATAAATACGAATTAAAAAATATAATAAAATATCTGCTCCATTAGTTTTAAACATATTTTAATATATCCGTCAATTAACGGAATGGGTGATTATTTTCAAAATGGTACATTTTTAACAGAAAAACCGAGACAGTTTTGATTTCGGGTCAAATACGTAGATTATAAAATAAATCGTCTTTTCTTTTAAAAATGTACCGTTTTGAAAATAATCGCCCTTTGTGTTACTTTACGGACCCTGTATAATTAAAGCACAAGTTACAATATGATTTTGTTTAACCTCTCAACCTGTTAAAAAAAAATACTACTTGTGAAAACAAAAGCTTTGCTTTTAAGGTTTCTACAATTTTATTAATGAAATACCTACTAAATTGTGGTTAAATATCATATTTCAAACTGGTAATTTAAATAATAATACTTTATATTTCTCAGACATAAAAAATAAGGGCAAAAACCTGAAATAATATAATGCAAAATATAAACTGATACATTTTATCCAAGAAACCTTACTATATTACGTACATCAGAGACGTTTTGCGAGCAAAAAGCCCAGCAGGAAATAAAGTACCCACCATTTATTTGTTAGCAAAACGCCTTGGTACTAATGCATTTTTCTACGTCCTTTTGTACTTTTGACTCTCTCCTTGTGGCATAAATTTAAACTAACTGCCATCTTTGGACTAGAATTATACATCCATAGAGTTAAAGAGATAAATTAAAGTAATATTCCTGATGCTAACGTTTCTGCGTATATAAAACATCTTTTTGTATGGCAGCAGTAAAATATTGTTGAGTTATATTTTATTTTATGATAGATGAACGCTTTGGTGATTATTGCATAAAAATAATTGCAGAAGAAAGGAAGTAGCTATTAATAATTTGTGTATCTAATTTATTTCTGTCAAAAGCAGCGTGGTACTGGTTGATGGCTACTTTGTTGGCTATTAATAGAAAACGTGCTTTTCACAAGTGAAAATATAACATACTACTTAATAAAATAACATTTTTTGTGACGTGTGATCACAACTATTTGGTGAGATTATTGATATGAGCATTTAAAATTATTGTCTATATAATAGGCATAGAGAGTCCCAAATTTACGACTTTTTAAATATTACAATATGTGTAGTAAGAAAGTTGAATTCTAATCAGTTTTCCAATAAGTCCATTTGTGTTATACTAGTGTTAAGTTTATCGCCCAGTAAATTTTTTGTTGTATAAGTGATAATATGTTGCATGTATGCGATTGTGTTGACAGTGAGGTTTCTTATAGCAAAGGAGTACACTACACTACAAATTTAAACATATTAGGGGTTGATATTTCAGCTTAGAAATATTTACAGGTACATAGGTATAATATGCTGGTAAAATTTAATTTTATTGTATAGAAATCAACTTATTAGATTTAATTGTTGATATGTGTCAATAAATAAATAGAATTGTTCAAAGAATGTTAGCTGTGTTTAAGATTTGTCGAAAAACTTAACGAAGAAATGGTCGTATCTTCACAGGACCACTTTCTGCTTTTGAACTTGAACATTCTGAGCTTATTGGTAAAATTATCCCAACTAGAAAGTTTTGGTAAAGAAATTCATTTGTTAACGACAGGAAAATCGTTACCAAAAAACTGTAGTATAATTTCATTAAATCCATTCTTAGACAGTCAAGGTATTTTAAGAGTAGATGGAAGATTACAATTATCAAAATTTGATTATAATAAAGAACACCCTGCTTTGTTATCTTCCGCTCACCCCCTAACAAAATTAAGTTTTAATTTAAAGCTAAAACGTCCTGTTGTTTAACAATTACTTTATTATGTTAGGGAGAACTATTCCATTTATCGGGTAAAAACTTAGCTAAAAGAACAATTCATTATTGTGTTAAATGGTTTAGAGTCAAACCTAGAGAAGCATCTCAAATAGTGGAAATTTTGCCACAGCCACGGGTTTCTCCTTCGCCTGTATTCAACTCAACAGGTGTTGATTATGCAGGGCCTTTTTTGATAAAAAAAAGTGGCCGTGGTTCAAAAACTCAAAAATCGTACATATGTTTGTTTTTCCACGAAATGTATTGTCAAAAAGTAAAATAAGTCGTCACAATTTTCTTACACAAGAACAAATTAAAGTTATTTTTATATACAAAGCAAAATAAAGTTTAAGAGGTAGTAAAGTCATTCTCTATTTATGTTGCCCTTGCCATCACATTTCAAATAGTTTTTCATTTATTTAGTTTTTTCAAAATTATCACAAAACCGATCTCACCAGAAATCGCTTCACATATTTGCTATTCAATAAACCATCACACTATTCGAGTTTAGCGGAGCATGAATAAAGTTAGCAACATCACACAAACGTCTATTCTTCATTCAGGCAATCAGTCTCACCAATTTTATGCGTAATTTAATATCTTCGATGAATAGGTCCCATCAATAAAACTAAATTAAAAACACAGTAATTGAAACTTCATTTTAGCACACAGCAGTTTTGCCGTTTTGAATGTGTATTTTATTTTATATCCCATCAAATTTCTAGTCAGCATGTAGAACAAGATTTCGCTTATACTTGCATAAACAAAACTAAGGAAAGAACGAAAATGTAAATGTTTGTGAATTGGAAAAGGTAATGTATTTTTTGTAATTGTGTTTGACGTAATGATTTATGCATGTGTATGTATGTAATTACATTTATTAGTGTATTCTTATTTAAGTGTTTTATGTTAGTTACTGATTGAAAAATTATAATTTTAGAAATTCTGGAAAAAGACTAAGCTAAGTCTTGTCGAAACGTTGAAGAAAAATATTAAAAAAATGGTTCCAAAAAATCTTTGTGTATGATTGTGAAGCTCAGTCCAAGACAAGCAAAATAAAAGAAATTTGAAATAATAATGCAATAACAATGAAAACATAAAAGCTTCACAATTTGTACTATGGCAATTACAGCAGTAGGTACATTTTAAGGATTATATGCGTCTCCTAAACATTTAGGAAAAAGCAACCCGAAATAACTTGCCCACAAAGTAAAAAAAGAAGAAAGAAAGGCAAAGAGAATAAAACTCAAATAGAAGTTATTAACAGTATAATTTATTTATTTAATAAAACATAGAGATCAACTCCACGAAAAAAGGCAATTCCGCATAAAATTCATCATCAACGTCAGAGTTGATGTTTTATTATTATCAAAGGTTTATGTTTAAAACAAAAATTAAAACTTGAATAATATACACGTAATGTAGACGCTTAAGTCTTATAGACACTACTCTACTATGGGGAATCATGCTTTTTGTCGCTACTAAAACTGGGTACCTATTTACGTCGCGGAAGTTGGAAAGAAGACCGATATATGGTGAGATAAACTGATCGAGCATTTGAACACATGTGCTCGAACTCAAGAACCACTTCATGCTCCTAGCTGCCAGTTTCCAACTATACTCTCTTAAAACTTTACTATAGCAGGCTAAAGAGCATGTTTCCACTCTCTCGAATATTAGCCAATCAATTGTCCATATTCTTGTACGAACCATATGGCCTCCTTTCGCTTTTTGTGGAAAACGTCAATCAGCAAATTTTCTATGTTTAATACAATTATATTGGGTGTGATGGTGTGACAATAGCATTCCCGAAAAATGTAGGTATATAATTAATTATTTTGATAAAATGGCCCATAAGCTGTATTATTTTATTAAAAACAATTTAAAAATCATAAATTGCATAAGTTGTTACCAGCCATCTAAAAGTAACTGTAATTTCTCGGGTTGTTACGTCTTGTAAGAGTTCCACTCAATGTTTCGCCAACACATGTGATAGACAACTTTGGGAATTCAAGTTAACTCCTAAAGATGTGGGTGAAAAGTTGAAAAGAAATTCTACAAGACGACGCCTAGTACTCCGAGTTAATTTTCCAATTATTAACCATTATTTGAAAAAATGCAATTGCGCTTTTACCGAATATAACTGAGCAAGAAGTTTTTGTGGTTAGGTTACTTACTCATAGGCGAATATGCCCAAAAAGTTAATAAAGATAATTTTCGCAACAAGAATCGCCGAGTTGCCATCTGCTTTCAGTAATGAAGGGCCACATATGTGGGTAATTTCTTGTTGATATGAAAAATTCAAACTTGCACAAGTAAGTAGCATAGGCAGAGGATCCAAGGAAGGTTGTTATGTGATTTAGGCATCACTGGGGATTTCAGAGATATCAATGTTAAATATTTTGCATTAATAATTGTCAAAATCCTCTATTATTATTTCCTTACCGTCCTATAATCAAAAATGAACTGCGTTGTAAAGTTTACAGTCGGTAGAAAAAGCTTCGTGTAGAATACTTCGATAATCAATAAAGTATTTAACAGTTATCTATACTGATTTATTTAGCCCAATATTCAAAACTACAAAGAAAACCCTCGTAATCACCTTCAATGCTTATTTGTTTATATAGAAAGAAATATATAGTATTTTTAACTTGTAATAAAAATCTACAATAAAAGTTAACACGTAAATTCCAATTTTCCATTGTAAGAATATTGTAGGTATTCTTTATAATGAAAAAATATAAAAATAAACTCAACACGCTTTTCTATCATAATAGCAGAATGTAACAAATCGCATTATTTGGTACGTTTTAATAATAGTAATCAAATGTGTTAAGATCATAGCATGTAAAATTCAATCAAATAGTGCATGGTTCATTGAACATCATCAGTTGTTTTTCTTTATACTTAAGTATGACTATTTATTTCAAACACTGAAAAGTATATAAAATTTTATAAGCGAATATAACACAGCAAACCAAATATTTATATACAAAAAATTATAAAAATTAAGAGCTCAACAGTTTTTTATTAACTTAAAAATAATTAATAAAATAACAGTGTTTACTTAAAAGTTAAAGTGACGATGACGGTCCAACCATGTTTTTTGTTTGTTTTTAAGGTCAGTAGTTGAGATCGCAAAAAAAGTGTTGTCGGCATACAACAAGAGAAGTAGGACCTACGGTGTACGATTTTGTTTTCGAAAATTAATGGGTATTAAAAAGAAACAATTTGATAGGTATTTACTCCTTCCTATATAGGTTTCAATTTTTTTATTACATATACGAAATTTAATTTGATCAGTCCACAAATAGGAAGGCTGGCAAATATTTGAGTAACGAATGTTGGCTTACAAAATATACTAAATACTTCTTAAATTATAGCTCTACCTCCATCCAATAACTCCATTGAAACAATACAGATGGATTCACTTATGTCTATTTTTACCCTGTACCTTGGTGTGCCAACCGCTTTATAGATCTTTTTCTCGCAAGGTATACCTTTCAGGATTCTATTCATTTAAAAGGCAATATGACTTTAACTTTTCGAAGATCTGTTTTTCTAAAAAAATTAACGAAAAAAATTATTATTTCAAAAACAGTTGAAGATAGGTATAAGGAAGGAAAATTACTTCAAATTTAATGGAATGGGAAATCCAAAAATATAATAATATATAGGGTGAACCTGATCCGGTGATCGTGCAGGCCATGAGTGAGATCCACCTCGGCCAATCTAGAGATTTCTGTATGTTTCTGTTAAAAATGTAAAAAGGGAGCAACTCGACTAAAATGCGTTGGTGCATCATCGCATGCATTTCTTATTGCCAATGGTACGTTTTCCAGAAATTCAAAGTCGCGATATACCTCTCTGGTCAGTCTTCCTGGTAGAAATACGGGTCCAATTAAGTAACGAGCATAATCCAAACGTTGAACGAGAACTGATGTTGAAAATGATCTTCAACTATCGCATGCGGATTTTCATTACACGATTAATAGTTATTATGAAAATTCCTTATTGGATTTATTGAAAAACTCGTCTCATCAGTAAACAATATCAACATCAGTAGTTAGGCCCTTGAAAGTATGGCATACGTTGAGGAAAATCAACAGGAATAAGTGCATGAACGCGTTGGATGTGGAAATTGTCTTTAAGAATGTGCCAAACAGTACTGTTACTTACATTCAAAACCTCAGCAACTTTACGAGTAGAAGTACCTGGAGTTTCTTCAACCATTTCAGCAGGAAATCCTTTTCCTCCACTTCGTTTTAGTGTGCCTATTTCGTGAACGCGTCGATTAATGTTTTCGACAATTTTTCTATCAGGAGCCAACGTTAAGGAAATCTTACAGTGTACAACCGCCTAGCTTTTAATTTAATTCATTGAAGTGCATGTCGGTCATCTCGGCATTTGTATAGTGATTCATGTTAAGGGAGTTCAACAAATGTGATAAATTCAAAATGATTGGCGCAGTCAAATAACACAAACCACACTGATTTTTAGTCGAATTATTCGCAAATATTCTTGGTATGTTGAAAAATGTTAAATTTGTATCTCGTACACGAAGCAACATATTATGGAAAAAAAATTAGTAAGTGGTGTAAATTTTTTTGGACAATAATTTGTATTAAGTTGCCCCCCTAACGCCTCTGGACTTAATAATTTTGATCTAGTTAGAGCCATATACGCTCCCTATTTCTAGCAACAATGCTGCAAATTTCAAACAGGTAAGGAGATATTTGACTTACTTAAATAATTAAAAAAAAAAAAATCTTTAACACCTTGTATCTTGAAAACAATGCATTTCCAGACTTTGTTTCATAAAATGGCCTGAAACATCACCCCCTTAAATATTGCCGCGTCTTTTTAACACCCTGTATATTTTTAGTAATGGTTTATTCTATTCTTGTATAAGTATAGTATAATTTCGATATCTTAATCAACAGAGCGTACAATACCTCTTTCATCGAGACGACTTTGTCTGTTGTTGAACAAAGGCATTGTTAACCGTAAATTTTTTTAGTCTTATTGAATCATCTCAAAGTGTTCTTGATATGCTCAAAAAGAATGTTTTACAATGGCTAAAAGTACGTGCATAATTAGCCATATCTTATACCATTGAATTTGGAGACCGATCAAACAGCCTTAAGACTTTCCCATAAAGTAAATTTGTTGAAGATTTATTAGCGAAGTGATCTTGGTAATGAATTGGTTTAAATTTCTAGTCCAGTTCATTTTTTAACAGTTTAACAGTTCCATCCTTAATAACACGATCAATTATTGTTGATTCCGATGATTTCGTATGCTCGGTAATTTCATTTGCAAATATTAGTGTCAAACTCTTCTCCATTTTCTTTTTGATTTAGTCTTGCATATTTGAAATAATTCGGTGACACTGCACATTTGTAAGTCGATATTTTTAAATTCTAAACTACAATTAATAACAGCGTCATTATTCTTATCCTTAGATTTATTGTCCTTACCATTATCATGCCCGTTGACTTGTACTTGATGAAAATTTATATCAAACTTTTGTCTGACGAAAAACCAACGTTTAAATTGTTTTTTGCAAATGGCCCCTAAAAACCATATTATTATTGTAAACGTTATTGAATCCCTCAATACAAATACAGAAAAATAATAAAACTACCTACAACTAACACCGGTTTACCTCTCAAGCACAATTTCGGATATATATAACGCCCGAACCTATCCCAATCACACGCTCAAGTATTAATTATGCTCACGCTTTAGTTGAACCAAACACATACCTGGTTTACTGTTTCCAAAATACCAGCATAATCAAGACGATGAACCATCGCTGTTTGCTTTAATCAAAGATTGTATAATCTTTGCTTTAATAATAACCTAGAGACTGCTTTGATAAGTGACTGATATAAAACCGATTTTCAGTTGATTTCAAAAATACCATACAATCGGTATTTTGCGTTTTACGTCTCATAACCGTCTTTTTAAAATCTAGACAAATAAGTGATCTTCGAAGTTATTAGAGTTTCAGTCTGTCCATTGTCCATGGTATATAATATGTGTTTGCTATATTATAGCAAACAAATTTATTACAAATTTGTTAGAACCATTGAATATGGATTGTAAACATTCCGAGACATGTTTAGATATAGTCAACTATTTAAAGCCTTTAATTTAATTTATTTAAAAAAAAGATATTATTTTCTATTGCACTACGTTTATTGATTTTCTTATACTAGGATTGTTACATTGTTTATTTGTTCTTTTAATATTTTTTGAATTGGAAACACTTAGATTTTGCAAAAGCAAAAACACTTTATTTATCGGATAAAATTTATATTATTAGCGGTTGCTACAAGGTAACTGACAACATCCTGTGTGTGTATAGTGATCGAACGCGTTTGAAAAGCAGATGGCCGATTACACATAAAATGAAATTTATACATATAGAAAAATATAATCGATCAGCGTTAGAGATTTTTCTATTGCATAAGCTACAAATCTTTTGTTATCTCAATAAAAATCTGAATTTGTTTTACTTGATCCAGTACTCTAGTACAATTCATTGCACAATTAATGTTTAACGCGAAGCTATTGACGTATGTGATTTATTTACGAGTTTAATAATAAAAACGATGTTTACAATAATTATTATGGTAGATGGAAATCTTTATCTGTCAAACGTTCCGTTATTATTTGTGCGTTTTTTCATACAATGTTACAATTTCAATTTACTACCATACCTTACACTGTAATTTTTTATTTCCACGTTCCTTTATTTTAATTTAACAAAATACACTTTGAAGTTTGTTTCTTCTGATACTTAATTCGCTGCTCTGGTTGGAATCAAATTACTACATCTCCTAAAGTTTTCCTGCAATTGCAATTTGAAATGACATATAAAAAAATTAGGTTTTAAAACAATAATTTTATTTCATCCACATTTTTTAATTATAACTATACAAAGTTAAGTTTATTTCATTGATCTCAATATATTTGCTTTCTAAATTTGTATAAACATTTTGCACAAAATGTTTGAATTGCGTATATTTGTTCGTGCTTTAATATCGTAGAATGAATACTATATAAGATTTTGTTGATGCCACTGAAGATGGCAGCTTGTTTCCGAAACATATCTGGCATGTGATTCAAGGATATATAAAAAATATATTGTGGAGCAGACGCCTTTCATAACACTCTTTGAAGTACCTAAGTCTAAAGCATGACTTTAAACATTACAATATCTTTTATTCAGTGTCGTTGTGTTATGTTTGTTCAATGACTCGAAACTGCACCACTGTGTGGGTAATGCCGTTTTGTATTTTATAGTTGATCACAATTTTACCACTAAAAATTTAATTTATTCCTATTAATTAGTAATAGCCACACAAAATTAATGTAAATATTAAACTAAAATAACATTTGGTTAAAAAAAGTTACTCAGCACACAAAGTTACATTTACTTCATTCACATACATGTTTCGGAAAATCAATTACCATCATCAGTAACATTAATCAAATAAAAGGCTACTGGTTAGAAGTCTATGACATGGACACAGCCGACGGCAGTGTGGAAGTAATTTTTTTACTCCATGATTGTAAAATATTTGACCCATTTTATCAATTTGGTTTTTCAATTATTATGGAGTAACATGTTTGTTTCTTTTTACATATAACCCACAACATTTTTTCACAGAGGATTCACTGCAGTGGGTTGTGTGGATTTCATATATAACGTATAATAATATGTGTGGTGCCAGGGAAACAGACTGAGGATATTTCGAATTTATGCGTGATTTCTGGTACTCATTGTATAAAATATACTAAAAAATCAATCTAATATATGTCAAATAAAATCACATATTGAATTTTATATGAATACTTATTTAAATTATAAAAATGTTAAGCTCATGACTCACAATGTATTTGTGTACATATTTTCGAAGTACGGTCTCTTCACCACGCGTCATTTCGAGTTTCAAAGCTCTCATAACTCATAAGGTCTGATTATCTATTGTGTATAATCTTTGCTTTGACTTTAAATGCTCTCAATCAAGTTGCACATTGGATCTGTAGAGATGGGCTCGCGTTAAGGTTCCAAAAAAGACCCTAATAGCATTTACTTGCAAAAGAAAGCTAGCAGTAAACACACATACGTTTGTTAAACGTAAAATCAACGTGTCATTGGTTGATTAAACGTGTGCGTTTAAAAAATAACCGTTTTATTTTGGTACAAAATAACATCATTTTAATTCAACGTTTTTAATACTAACATTTCTGGCCAAAATCTAACTTAAGAAAACTTTTAGGTTAATATAACGTTATTTTCAATGTTAAATTTATTATATTACAAAATGTTTATATAACATACTTTCTAACCATATTCGGTTATTCACACGTTTTTTTAACG
The DNA here is from genome assembly GCA_911728435.2 of Apoderus coryli. Lineage (NCBI taxonomy): Eukaryota > Metazoa > Arthropoda > Insecta > Coleoptera > Attelabidae > Apoderus > Apoderus coryli. The sequence goes on along the minus strand of OU452202.1, from coordinate 12,118,900 downwards.
CTTTAACAGTATATTAATAGGTCTAATAAAATTAACGTTTTTTATACGTCAAAACTAACGCATAGAATAGTGTTATAGTCGTATTTTTCTGACGAAAATATAACGGTTATTATGTTTATGTTAGAATAACGTACTAAGCGGATCGCATGTTTGACGTTTACCAATACGTGTTTTTAACGTTTCTCGAAACCAATTCCTAAAATATGAGAATAGTATTATTGAAACGTATTGATAACGTTTCTATGAACCAACAGCTCAGGCCTTATAATAAAAGCATTTGATTGGTGGACCACATACAAACTGTTTCCTGAATTGATTTTATAAGACCTCGCCGCGCTCAACTGCGTAGAATCCGGAGGATATAAATTAACAAATAGGTTAATCAAGTGAAGTGTCTAGCTATTCGATAATATTATTTTTTGGGTGTCTCTGTATACATGAAAGTTTAAATATAACTGCACCTAAAAATTAAAGTTGACGTTTGCGAGGATTTAGCTGAAAAATTATTACCTACCGGATTTTTTAAACGATTTTTTCAAACTTTTACGTGCTGCACTAAACAAACGTTAAAAAATCCTTACAATTAACGTCAATATTACGTTAATAAATGTATTGTTTTAAAAATACAAGTACACGTTTATTCAATGTTCTTTAGAAACGTTGTTTAACAATAAAATTCGTGTATGTATCATTTATTTTCTACGTGTATTCGACGTATTCTGAAAACGTTTTAAGAATATTATTATCCAAGTAGTTTTGAAGTGTTTTGAACACCACAAAAAGTTTATAGTTTTTTTAGTTAGTATAGTTTATAATATAAAACGTTTTTCTTTACACGTTGTATGGAATGTTTAATACCGCGACATTTTTGAGTAGATTCTAGGTAATCAAAACACGATTTTATTAAAACGTTATTAGTCTATTTAAACGTTTTTTTACGTACGTGTGTTTATTGGGAGAGGACCTAAAAATAGATGTGTCAAAAGAATTATTTAATAATAGATGACTAAACTTATTTTATGGATTATTTCTTTTAGTTACTGGCAATAATTCGCTGCTAACGTATTTTTAAAAATTCGTAGTTTTTTCTTTTCTCAAGACATCTTTCTTACATAGCATATTTTGTCAACAGGTTAGAATGAAAATTATTTTGCCACCCACATAACACTGATTTGTATATAACAATAATTGTGTACTGTTTTTCCAATCCAATTAAAATAAAGAGGAGTATATCAAACGACCAATGTCTTTATTAAACAACAACCAATTGAAAAAGTTAAAATGTATATGAAAACCCTACGCTCACTACACTACTACATCGACTTTTAATTAAGTTCGCCAATGCATGGGCAACTTTATGGCGACAGCTTACTTACTTCAATAGCTTAATAGTTGGATTCCCATGCCAATATTCTCCTATTATTTTAAATTCTAAACTTCACGTTGAGTAAAAGAAGTGAATATATTATTGTTTTTGTCTACATTTAACTTGCGAGGTAATCATACGTACGGCTACTGTTATTCAACAGGAATGTAATACGGAGGTGAAAAAAAAAATAGATGAATTGTAAGGAATGGCAATTTTGTTTTTAAAATCAATTGGAATACATTATTGTTTTTATGTTGAGTAAATATACGACAACTTGTTCCTGTATTATACTAACTAAGACCTATTTATGTCCTCATTTAGTGTTTTTATATTAATATAATTATTTTTCAATGATGTATTTGTATGTAATGTATTTTTTGATATACGTGCGTATTGAATATCAATACTTACCGTATCTAATCTTATGGAAAATACTGTGCTGATGTCATAACATTTTATAAACATTTCATAACGCAGCTGACTAAATTCGCCACATAGGTATGGGCCCCTCGGTGGTCGCAGTGGAAGGTCCGGTGCAGACCCACTGATTTTGAACCCACCTAATAGCTGACATCAAATGAAATTTCCATAACAGACCTATTTCAATTGTTTAAATATAAACAAAAATTAAGAACTTGGATAAATAGGTTCATGGGGAAGTATACTAGCACTTTATCTGGAGGATACAATCCTTATTTGGATCTGCTTATCATTTTATTTTTCATAACTGAAGTTTCAAGTTCAATTAAATCGGCATTTATGGATAGATAATTTTTTTTTTTGGAATGTTCGATTTATTCTCATTTTCGTTCTTCGACTGATTTTCTAGCCACTTTATTTTATTAACAAACAGTTTATCCGGTGTTGTAACTTAGAGACAATTTAAACGATATATTTATACATACTCATCATTATCATTACTAGTTTTATAAAAAAACAGCCTTATGTTCACGACCCAAAGATAGAACCAATTAGTGTCCCTATAGGCATCTTGCAATTTTAACCACCGTCAAAGAACAAATTACTTGATTTTGTTAACTAACATTTTATTCGGTATAGTAACTTACACAAAATTAAATATATATATTTATCCACACTTGACACTACTAGTTCTATAAATAAACTCTTTTAATTAAGCTCAATAATAATTTAATTAGATCGCGTGTTACAAATGTTCCAATGTAAACACACAGAATCGACTTGAATTCCACGTTGCCAAATTTACTTGTCCATGGCTTGTCTAAAGAATCTGTGGCCGTATCCACGCTGGGATAGCTTAAAGCTCAATAGCGAAATTTCAACCTCTTAGGGAGTGATAGCAAAGCAGGAAATTTGTACTGGTTAAGTAATTCACGGCTATGTAGATTTGAAGTATTAAGTGTCTGACTTTAACGACTTTGTAGAATTTTGCTGTGTGTGAGCAATCTTCAAACTTCTCACAATATACTCTTCATGCCTTACTGTATCCCGTCTTTTTCTAAATAACGACTTTTCGAACAGCAGATTTGCGTAAAAGTCACGCATTTTAAATTTTAATTAAATTGCATATAATACTCTGAAAGCCGCTTGTACCTGGAGAATGATGCGACAGCGGAACATGTATTATGTTCCTGCTCAGCTGTAGTGAGAACTAGCAACATTCGGTGTAGCCCTTTTACCAATAAGTCTAAAAGAATCCTCACCCTGCAAAATAATCGCCTTCATTAAGAACACTTTCTCTATGAAATATGAATATTTAGTTGCAGTCTACCTACCTACCTACATTTTGAATAATGTATATTTTTGAAAATTTTATTTAGTGTTTATTTTATTATGAAGAGATTCATATTATAAAATTCTCCACGACACACCTAATGAACAAGCAAAAATCTTTTTAAGAATTTTTCAACAAATATTTAGTTTCGTTATGATAAAAAAGAAAAAGCAAAAACCCACAACATCATTGTGGTAAAATATTATTGTATAGTAATGATAGCCAATTAGAAGAATCCTGTTTTTATGTCAGAAATTTTTTTGTCCCGGGGTGCTTGTATATGTATTTGTATCTGCTCAAACCTTCGTCGACATAATGGAATATTTTTTGTAGCCAATGTCACTGATGATGAGACTTGATAGCCTCGAAACATGGAACTGACTTTGTTTCATTTAAAAATATAAATTCAGCGAAAATGGATTATTTTAGAAAAAAAATGAATAATGAGTGCAGATTATGAGCGATAAAAAAATTATATGAAAGAAAAAAAAATATTTTACAGCTAAAAAAGTAGACAAAAGCAAACGTTGTGAAGTTAAGAAAGAATATAAAAAAAAAACATTTCAAAATTATAAATTTGATGCTCAGAGAGAGCAAGATGAAATGAAAACAAGTAGGCACACAAAGAGCTTATGGTTTGGAACTAAACAGCATGAAGCATTTGGCAGAGAATATATGTCTTTATTTAGTAAAATAGTAATAGCAAAGATTAATGTGTAGATTAATCTTTGGTAATAGTGATAGTAAAAAAAAATTATACATAGAAATTAAAAAAGTGAATTTAGATTTTTTGATGCGAGACCAATCTGGCCCGCTATGAAAAATCTTTTGAATAAAATGAAATGAAATTTTTATTTTTATCGGTATCTTTCAATGAAAAATAGGAACTAAATAATACAAACATAATTTATTACAAAGAAAATATGCCAAAGTAACACAGATAGAGTCCAAATACAAGCTCTACTTCTAAGGTTAACATATGCATAATAAAGGTTTAATAGCAACATGTTAAATTGGTCTCATATACAATTTCATGAATTTCCTTTATCGGACAGCTTTTTTGATATATCTTAAAATGTATATTGCAAAATAAAATATCTAGTTTCGTATCTAAAATATGATAGGAATAAATAATGCAACAAGCCATTATTGTGATAACGAGATACTTTCCACATACAATAGAATAAGTTGTGGTGTCATGTTTGAATCAGAGTCGTACTAAATAATTTAAAATAGGTTTGTTCCGGTTTAGATCTTAGCGTCTTCGAACAACTAACTAGTAAGCTTTGGGAGAAATTAAACAACTAAATGCCTCATACCTCTCAAATATACCGGGTGGTCCATTTATCTTGAGACAGCCTTATATTTTAAAAACGGCTCATTTTTCGGAAAAAAATGTTCAAATAAAATCTGTTTGCTATTGTGGGTGAAAAACAATGGTAGCACCCATTGGCAAGTTTGTAACCGTTTCAAGGTTATCTCAAGGTCAACGCGATTTTTATTAATGGAAACATATATGTTTCATTACCGAATCGGATTCTACATAAGAAAATTCAAATAACTTTTGTGAATAAATTGTTTTGATTCCGATAATAATTTGGGTTACTTTCTTTGTTTTTTGTTCTTGGAACTGAGGTTCAACAATTTAAAAATCATCGACATATTATCTGACATTATTTGACCACCGTTTCCTCCATTATTGTCAAACAACGTTGACCGTCAATTTATTAATGATGTGCGGAAAGTTTTGGGTGCTACAGCAGGATAATGCGGGTGACCCATCAATTCGATGATTTGAGTGACCACAAAGATGGGCAAGAGTTTGGTTTATTGTGATGGAGAAAGATTGTTCTTTGCATTAAATTTTCTTGATTTTTCCAAATACTTCCGGTGGTTCTACATTGCTCTGTCGATATCGTCTTGAAAGATCGAGAAAGTCGACAACTGTTTAGTATATAGTATTGAGTTATTCGAATGTTTCCTTTGGCAATCGACAACAAACTTTATTTGAGCGATTGTCAAACTATGGGGTATATAACAAAAATAAATCGTTTATACCAAATTTGAAGGTAATATTAAATGAGTTGGATGAGTCGGAGTTGTATTACTGACAAGACATGCCTTATTATCGCGATAAATCATCTGACGATTTTTCCGGTATAATAACCGATCTTCGACGTATAAATAAATAATAAAATTCAGTCATCTTGTAGAAATTCAAATTTTAATGATAGTTTACTTTAAATAATAAAACTTACTTACTGTTGTATCGGACTCGTATAGTGTAATGTATTTTAATTTTAAAATTAATAATTAGATGAATACCAAAATCAAATCAAAAACTTAGAACTATGCAATAAAACATTAACTACCTGTTTTTATATAGCTAAAGGTTCTCAGTCCTAATACTTTGGAGTTTGTCTTCCTATCTGGGAGTTAATATACAATATTATAATACCACTTCTTCTTTTAAATTATTGAGACGGGCTGCCACTGCATCTATAGTGTCGTAGGTTATATGCCCACAATAGAATACATTGGTAGGAATCTTGGAAGTATGTTTGGAAGACACTTATGGCAGTGTAATTCACGGTAATGTTCTAACAGCTTCATTACATCTGATAGCACAAATCTATCTTCTTTCCAGTACTATCTTACATGTTTAGAGGGCAATAGAGATACCAAATACGACAAACAACAACTATTGTATGGTACATGTAGACTATTGTTGATAGTGATGGGTATTGTTGATGTGTTGTTATTAAGAGTTTTAAATTTGTTTACAGGGAAAAGAAAGTAACAATTATGTAATTTTAGATTTTTATATCTGATATGTGATGTGCTGGAAATGTATGGGTCCGCTAAGGGAAATTGCGAGCTATTTTCCATATAACTAAATTTTACATTATTTCTGTTAACTTTTCTGGACTGTACATAACTAGTTATTTTTCAGAAATTCGGTGGTTAACGTAGACTAGGCCTAACAAAATTATTATAAACTGTATTTAGATAACAATAACCTTTACAACATGAAACATTCAATATTGAATCCGGAAAACTTGTTTAGTGACTGTAATCAAATAATATAATTTTTGTTACAGATTTGAATATTCACATAGAAAATTAATTTGGTAAGTGAAACAGTTATTTCAACTACATGAATGAAAAAACAATTAACTTAGGGATATGGTATAAACAGCTAGTACCTATATATTTCGATATATTCCTACCGAAACAACCGAAATATGTATAACCTTAAAAATGTCAATTTCAGACACTGGTGTCTTAAAGTACACTTTAATCCACTAGTGTCTTAAAGTAAAATATCAAATTTTGGAGGAAAACGTCAGAAATATTTTTACAATATTTTATGTCTTAAAATTAATATTAATGATAGAATTAGCACAATATGAAATATTAATCTCTTCTACTTCCACAACTAGGTGACTTAGGCATGTTTTATGATATTTGTGTTAAAATTATATTTAACACTTATACCTGTTATAAATAACTTATGTTATGTCATGTTATGTTTTCTGAGAAATAGACAAGAGCAATAAACATCAAAATAAATGACAACTCTATAAACTTTAAGAACTCGTCACATCTTCCCTTTTTAATCTTTATTTTTCGCTTATTCTCTTCTCTTCAAGAGTTGTACTTTTTCCTGCCTTTTCGCATTATTTTTTGTTTGTATTTAAGTTCGTTGTAGCTTGACTGCTCCATAAACTGTAAGGGCTTCTTTTTCTTTTCGCTTATTCTCTTGTCTTCAAGATTTATACTTTTTCTTGCTATTTTCTTGGCTTTTGGTATTGTTTTTGATTGTATCTAAGTTCTTTCTAGTTCGACTGCGCCATATTAGAATAGTTGCAAAGAAATATTATTTTTATGTAGTTATTTCTTTAATGACAATAAACATCAAACTAAATGACAACTCCATAAACTTTAAGGGCTCTTCACAGTTCATATAATGCTTATGTGTTTAATAATGTAATAATAAAAATAATACCTAATTCGTTTTTTTAATGTGAAAAAACTCAACGTTTTAGAATTTTTACAAGTTTATTAAAATTTACATAACACAGTAGATTCTGCCGATGTTGAGTACCTAATAACTACTACTACTTTTCCAAGTTTTTAGAAATATTGGCTTCTAACTTAACCCATTAAAGCCCATTGGCACATAAATGTGCCAGCGTTATTTTCTTTTATAGTTAGAAACCAATTCTTGTCCGCTTTTAAATTCGTTTGTGTTAATTCGATAAAAATTTGTCTGGTGAAACATGTATGTTATTTACATTTTAATAAATTCTTGAACATTTTAGAAAGTTTGTTTATCTTAGATTAAAAAGTCAAACATGAATTTTCATTAAGTACAAGGCAAAATTATCAATAACAATTACTTATTCAAAAACATGCAACATTTCAAAAAGCCGAAGTACCATCGCAACTTAAAAACTATACAGGCAATTCTATTATTTCTCCAACACCGACATTCTCATCCATCCCCTTTTTCTAGAAACTTCCATTTATTTCGAAAACCTTACCATAATATGGAATATATATACAACGTGTCCAATATAAGAATGGGATAGCATTGCTATCTTGGAAACAGTAAGAGTTAGAATGTCGGTTAAATTAGGGAAAAGTGTACAATTTAAACACCTTTTAAATGGTGTCTTCAAAAGTAAAGTAACTTTAGCCATTTTTGAGAATTTTTAAAAAAACTATTTTTTGCGATTTTAGTTTTTATTTATTTCTGACATTATTTTTTCAACAAAATGAAGTTTTAAAAAACGAAACGTCGTAGTGAAAATTTTTAAACGCTATATTATTTTCCTCAAAAAGTAACAATGAGGAAGTGCATTTTATTTTTTTATATCTGTAAAAACAATGTCAGAAATAAATGAAAATTAAAATCTCAAAAAATTGTTTTTAAAAAATTCTCGAAAATGGCTGAAGTTACTTTACTTTTGAAGACACCATTTAAAAGGGGTTTAAATTGTACAACTTTTCTCTAATTTAACCGACATTTGTAACTCCTACCGTTTCCAAGATTTCAATGCTATCTCATTCTTATCTTGGACACAGTGTATATCATTTGAAAGGCAATTGATTGTTTTTCAGAATATTAGATAACATACAGGGTGTTCCATTTCAGAAAATTGACTTATGCCTATTTTTACAAGTAGATAAGTTATTCTTCAACTATCATCAAAATTTCAAGAGTCTGCCTGTTCAGCTGACCAAATGGTGAATATTTTCCAGGGACCTGTTTTGGCCAAAAAAATCAAATTGAATTTTCTATTTAAAAACAGTTGAAGATATAGGGAAGTATTAAGACAAAATACTACAAAACAGATAAGGAATCCAAAAAATATATTTATATACAGGGTGTTCTATTTGAAAGTATATTTTCATCATTGACTATATACTTAATTAAAACTTTAAACAACCCGCCTTTACCATGTAAGTCTGTTTACCATCTTTTCTTAGGGTGGGATTTCCCTACTATGGTTCTAAATTTAAAAATTATGTATATAATTAGTTATGAAAAATAATTTTGCTGCATAGCGGACAAAATCATTTTTCATTTATATTTACGGACACAATTTCATTTTATAATAATTAGTAATTTCATTTCTAAGAATTATTGATGTAAAAATTTTTAACTGAATATACCTACTTCATTATTCAAAAATATGCAGAAAAACACTAAAATGGAAATTATGCACTAGTGAGCACCTAAATTTTAAAAACAAACAATCAAGTTATTGGTTTTCTCAATAGAATGAATTTGAGTATATCTGAATCCCTACATTTGTAACAACCAAATTGTTTTCTACATTACAACATATAAGAACATCTGTGATATTGTCTTTAAATTAAAAGTTGTACATAACTGACAAAAAATGTCTAATCGTCAGTGAAGAAAATTAAATCGCTCAACCTGAACTGCTACTACACAAACAGTTATATCCTCAGTTCATTAATCTTTCGGTGCCGACCCACAAGCGATTGTGATGTTCGATAAAAACCAGTAGAAAAAGACAATGACCATTAGTCAAATTTAAATATTTAAAAACCATTTCACTTTAATATTTAATATATGCTGCATAACTTGTATTACATATGATATTTTATAATATATGCAAGTACGATTTGAGTGGTCTTTCATATAATGAATATGAAAAATAAATCAGATATGGTCACATACTTATCGTGCATTCTGATCTAGAGAACATACTTTCGCGTTTACGGGATAATCTAATCACTGAATCTATTAGATGTCCATATAAAATGGTGTCTACAAAAATAACGAGCATTAATATGGTACTGTAATGACTGCAGTGTGTCTTATCTGATCTCATCTACGAACTTCTTAAGTAAGTTAACTAATTGAAAATTATAGGATGAACATTCACGGTATCAATGAAAAAAAAAAACTGATGTAGGCAGCATCGAAAACATGAACATTTTTTCCGAAGTTCAAACCATCTAAATATAGATTAACTTTTCTGTTTTACTGTATAATTTTCATAACGTTAACGTAGGTATTTACAAGAAATTTATAATGTCTAGTATATCATAAAAGAACAAAAAATACAGATTAAATTTCAGCCACACAATACACTGTGTCCTATTTTGGTTGAGACTGCAGGTTATGTCAGCTGTGAATAAAGATAGAGACTTGCGGTTTTCGCGACTCTTTGGTATTTTTTTTGCAAAACTTTTAATGCGACAAGTAGAATTCATCTAGCTTCTTTTGTTTCTGAGATACTAAAAATGTGAAAACTGTTTTTGGATTAAATATTCTTACGTGGAATTCAGTGTCGTGCCCAAAATGATTTTCTGGGGCACCGTTTCTGCGATTGGACACAAAGTTGGTATTTTTTAAATGGAAAACACTGTATATTTCAAGGTCATTGTTTTTATTCTTTTCACTTTTTGCATTGAACAGTCAAAAATACGATTTGTTGTGATATTGACGGTGAAAAATAAAAAATATAGTCTGTGATGCATCAGTATAATTATGAAAACAATGAAAACATTTTACGTTAATATATACAGGGTATGCCATGTAAAAAATACTAATTTTAGGTCCAATCTCTGAAACGTTTCCCAAAAAAAAAAATTTGGATACGCCGCTAAATTCTACGTAAAAATATTTATCAAAGACAGTTTTTACATTTCTAGTATCTTACATGGAATGTGATATATGATAACACTCGCGAAAGTGAACATATATTCTTTCCCACCCTGTATCTCAGAACCAAAAAAGCTAGATACATTCTGTTGGTTGCATTAAAAGTTTCACAAAAACTTGCCCAAATTTTATAAACTATGTTTAGTTAAATTCGTTAGTGTTAGTGTTAGTGTTAGTAAATAAGTGCGACAAACTTCAGGGGGTAATTCCGCATGAAAAAATAATGACAGTTTGTTATATAAACATATGTCCGCAAATGCTTCGTTTTCTGAGATACAGGGTGTTAAACTTTTTCTTAAAAAACGAAGATTTATTGATTCCTCTGAAACCGGTGGAGATATGCAAATGAAATTTAGTGAGTTTTAAGAGGTAGTTATTGCGCATTTTTTGTCAATCAATTAAGAATTTTATGTTCATCAGTTGCGCGCATACGGGTAATGATCTCAATATTCTTAAAGAAAAAAATGGTACGCCACTGGAATTTTTCAAAAAATCATTTTGCAATTCCCCGTTCAATTTGTGATAAAAAATCTCTCTTGCTGTTTTATCGTAGGGGGTCTCGTCTTTGCGCAAAAAAAATAAAACATCTTACCCCGTATTTTTCATTTCTTTAATACATTATCAAGAACTATCTAATACAATAAACATTAAACCAAAACAATAAGAGAAAATAACACTAATAATAAAGAAACGCTAATTTGACATTTCGTTGAAATATTCGTATAACAGAATATTGACAACCTACTAGCGTCGCGTCGCAGCGAGATTGAACGAAATAATTTTTCATTTGAAAAATTCCAGGGGCGTACCTTTTTTTTTCTTCAAAAAAATTGAGACCATTACCCGTATGCGCGCCAGTGATGAATATAAAATTTTTAATTGCATGTCAAAAAATGCGCAATAACGACCTCTTAACACCCACTAAATTTCATTTGCATATCTCCACCGGTTTCAGAGCAATCAATAAATCTTCAGTTTTTAAGAAAAACTTTAACTGTATCTCAGCAGAAAACGAAGCATTTGCGGACATATGTTTATATAGCAAACTGACATTATTTTTTCATGCAGAATTACCTTCTGAAGTTTGTCGCACTTATTTACTAACACCCTGTATATGTACCCTGTTCGTTTAAAATTTCAAGACGCCCTCGGTTAAGGCTTGAAGACAAAAATTTATCATAGAAGAAATGTGTAATCTTGAAAAGAAAATCAAAAAATCCGAGAGTTTCTTTAGTTTATTATTTGAAAAAAAGAAAAAGCGAAGTGATAATTTTTTGGTGCCTCTATATTTAATTATCTAGTCATGGGAGCTCATAAGCGTTGAGGATAGATACAATTAAAGGAGTGTAATGTTTGTAGATACATACATTCTACAGCCCTAACAAATATTTTTAATGCTGAAGAACTTACCTATTTAGCAACCAGCTATACCACCAGTAGCAAAGTAGGTTGTAGTTCCTAAACTTTAAAATTTTATAAGAATATATTAATGATTATGTTAGGAAACTTGTCTCAACAAAAAACAATAAATCATTATACTTACTACTGCATCCCACCTGATATAAAATATATCGGACACCTTTAGTTCCATTAACGAATTTGGTACATAATATATCAAATCCACCTAGGTTTAAAATTTGTTAAAATAAATAAAACAAGTCCATTAGTAAACCTGAATATAAACCTACTAACTGCTCTTTTAGTTTTTCTGCTTTACATTCATAACAATCAAGAATTCAAATCTGTTGAGAAGGCGTAGACGTATAAATTTAGATATATCTGAAAATTGTCACTCACTTCTACTCTAAAATGCAAAGCTCCTATTTTAAAACAAAGATATTTATGTACAATAAGTCCAAATAGTTTGCATCAAATTTAAGTTGTGTCCCGTTGGTAAAAATTACGTAAGTAGGTAATACCCCAGCCTCCTCTAGACAAGCTAATTTCAATTAAATCGGTCTTTATGAATAATACATTTTTTTCTTGGGAGGATTCGACTTGTTCACATTTTTGTTCCTCGAGTGATTTTCTAGGGATTCGGACTGTTTTTGACAAATATTTATGCAAATTTGAAAAAATAGATGGACATGCATAGGGTTTAGGTTTATAGGGAAATTTTGTTAAGTTCCATCCGGTTGAAGGTAATTATCCCACAGGAAAGTGTTTACAACAAAGTACCGCCAGAGAGTCCAAACAAATTACTTTATTTTACTAACTTATTCGGTATTGTAACTTACACAAAATTTAGCCGATAATTTTACACACGTATCACTACTACTTTTATAAAAAAATCTGTTTTAATTAAGCTCAATAAGCACTTATAAGATTTAATTGAACCGCGTGTGACAATGTAATAATGTAGACATACACACATCGACTGGTTCTCAACGTTGCCAAATTTACTTGTTCATGGCTTGTCTTAAGAAGGCCGTGGTAGTGATGTTGATATATTGTGCACCAACATTCAACAAATTAAAAGAGTATTTTTTGATAAATCTGAGTACATTACGTTGTTTTTGTGAATTCATATTTAGCTTATTTCTATACCCGTATGTTAATAATTATTATTTATCTGGATATGTCTGTTTGTATATTGAATATGAAATTTGGTATATTGTTCCTTTTCTGTAATTGGAAGATTTTTCTGGACAGATGTATCCTAAATAAATAAATACATAAATAGATCAATAAAATAAAAACAGTGTTCAAAAAAAATATGTCTTTTTAGAGAAATCCCAACACGATATATTTCTAGTCATGATTTTTTTTTTTTTGGGTAAATGGTTTGGCGTGTGCTTTGAGACGAGAAAATGTTTACAATCTCAGCAACTGAAATTCAAATTGTTTTTGATGTTTTATAGAAACCATCGTGCTACTTAGGTAACCTTCGAAACAAAAATATATGCTATTTACATCTTTATTAGAACTATTTAATTAACAGCCAAGTATCAAATGGATCCACACATTATTAGTTGTATAAACATTTTAATTGCCCTTTTATATTGAGAAACATTCGCTTACTTAAGAAAGAAGCCAGCAAACACCTACCGTTTTATTTTTTTAATATTGGATTTCTCGGATCATTAATATTTTTAAAAGAAAATAATAATTTTGTGGCATAGCGGACAAAATGACTGGTTTTACCTACACAAGGAATTGTGTTTAATTTAGCAGGGCCTCAGTCTAATTCATTCTATTTTTACGGCTGGTGTTACCTATACAGTTGATTTGTTCGGTCTCTGTATGGTGAGATATGCGTTACTATGTGTCTGTAGATGGTACGTGTTTACATGTATCTACTGTTGTATATCTCACTGTGCTTAGATGGGCAACGACTATGGTACTCTGACGAGCTTATAATAAGAACGAAACAAATTCATCAGTATCTGTCGACCTATGCCTCGGTATGGTTCTACTGAATTAGAAAATCCCTTGTGTAGGTAAAACCAGCCAATTTGTCCGCAATGCCGCAAAATTATTATCTTTTCATTATATTTACGGACACAAATTCATATTGTAATTATTATTTTAATTTATTATTGATTGGCAAAGTTTTGTAAATATTAAATTACATTCCTCACTTGTCGCAAACTTCACTGCACGCCACTGTGCTCCAGTTGATTAACAAATAGGGACATACGATCTGGAAATTCGGTACATCATAATAATTTATAATTTTCGTAGTTCGTTACACGCCTATGTGTCTAATGTTGAAATTATCAACCCAAAGCCGAAATAAATCAAGCAGAACGAGACGAGTAAGAGACACTAGAAAAATGCAATGTTATTAAAAAGACAACAAATCAAGGAGCATCGGCGCGCGGAAGGGCAATTAGTATTTAAATTTATGTAGAAATATTCGGACAAGTTGAGCGGTCAACGCCTTTACAACTTTGGTTTCCGTTTTTAGCACAAACCAGGGCGAGCTCCACACATCTCTTATTTATATCTCTTTCTGGTTCTTTAGCTGGTCGGTATAATTAATTGGTATGTGAATCCTTAAAAGGGCACACCTGGAAATAAATTTATTGCCGATCTTATTTTATGTGTGTAATATTATTTTGATTTGCTAGAGTTACATTCAGTAATGTTCTGTAATATTGTTGCATAGTTTCAAAATAAGGATGCAGGTTGGTTTGCCTTATGCGATAAAATTTCTTGCTAATCGCTTATTATAAATTATACATATCGCTGTTAGGCGGCATGTGATTACATAATACTACATAAATATTTATAGAATTATGAGAAAGTTTTAATTTAATAGTCAAAATCTCGGTTAATCCCGGCGACTTTATATTGATTTATGTGCAGGTATAGTAATAATCATCTATAGTATTAATGATAAATAAGTCCACCAAACACTATTATAGGTACATAAATTTTATCATTTTAAAACTTGTCATTTATAGTCGACATGATTTTCGAATTTGTCTTTGACAGGGAACTTCAAAACCACTATTGGTTGAATTTTCTGTTCCACTCCTTCAACTCTAATCAACGAATAGCGAACATTTCCGAAATAATATAATTTATATAATACAAAGTTCGATTTGCTGAATAATGTATAGGTATCGCTAATACATATTACAGAAAAAGAAAATGTTTGCTTTTATTCTAAAAAATGGTAATAATAGCACACTATGAGCCATGTCTAAATATTAATTTTGATTTATAAAAATCTTGCTTTCTTTCGATTCAAACAACTCTCAAAACAGATCATAGGCATATACAGAAGGAATTTTCTATTAGTTTTTAACGAACACAGGCCTATTAAAGTCTTGTTCACATATTAGTTGATGCTTAAAATATTCAGTCAGCTTTACTTTACCTTGAATTTGATTGATGGATTGCTTTCTCCAGTGACATGAACCAGCGGTAGCTTATAGCTTTAATTTAAATAACCATCATTATATACTTAATATAAACGTATTTTAAAAACAATTAAGTTCTAAAAACATTTATCATAGATTCCTGACATTCTGTATTATGTAATGATATAATGTGCTTAGAAATGCCACTCTATAGAAGTATTTAAAACATAGGCTAAACGAAAATTACCACTGATCAATTTTAATTTATCAGTGAATGTGTTTCATGACATTTAACAAAGTATGAATTACTTAAATGCAGTTGACATAAATGTTATAAAATTGAATATGATCAATTGTTGAAATAAAATTGAAAACTCCACAAAACATCTACAAAGTTGTGTGCTCAGAGTTACGGTGACAACTTTACGCATTTCATTTTGATTCTAGTGCGATAACATGAAAAGGAAGTTTAATACATATAGTTTATGATAAATGGAAATAATGTGACAGCTTGTTATTTTCAAAATATATGACTGAGTGGCCAATATGTCGCTAATTTTTTAAATTCAATTAACAATTTTTAAATACATTTCCGGTCATAATTCATATCCCAATGAATATAAAATTGTAGGTGCGTATCAGGAGTAAAGACAATTCGAGGACTTTAAGAAACTTGCATTTTAGGTAAAATACCGCAGATATTCATAAATTAAAGGAAGTGAATAATAGTCAGAATTCTCTTTTAACCCTTTCAAATAATAAATACGTGCCAAACTATGGCGAATTTTCTTGGATAATTTTAAATAGCAGCTAAAAACACTGAAAACTTGTTTAAACCATTACATGGGATATACCACCTGTTTTCGAATTGAAAGTGGCTTTAAATTTAACAATAAAAAAACCAGGGCCGTATTTAAAAAAAACAAGTTGATAATGGTTATTCTGAAACGAAACGTCGTAATGAAAATTTGTAAACGCCATCTTATTCTACTCAAAAAGTAACTATGAGAAAGTGCTTTTCAATTCTTTATATCTGTAAAAATAATGTCAAAAATAAATAAAAACTTAAATCGCAAAAAATTGTTTTTAAAAAATTCTAGAAAAAGGCTAAAGTTAGTTTATTTTGAAAACACCATTTAAAATGTGCATAGCTTTCCTCTAATTTAACCTATATAGGACATATTTTTCGATATTTTTAAAATCTATAAAAGTAGGTTTTTTTTTAATAAGAGGATGATCTCACTATGACCTGAAATATCGTTACCATTCACGGATATTTAAGTTTAGAATACCTTAAGATATATAAGATTTATAAAAACGAGAGTATCTGTCATTTAGTATCTACGGATATTGTTTATGAGAGCATTAAAAATGTAGAACGACAAGAATGTGAATTAATGAGGATTCGCTTTTATACATATTATTTCAGTAATTAAATAAAAACATACAGTTATCTTCTTATACCTGCATATTATGACATAAAAATAATGAAAATTACCAAACCGGTTGAAAAATTATAAATATGCACCAGTTAATATGTAGTTACTTTCATACTTTTATATAAATTACAAATTCCGACTGATTTAGCTAAATTTGCATGCAATTTCAAGCATCCTGTACAATTAATCAGTAGAAACTAGGTCTTTTTAAATTGTCTATCGCAAAATTAAAAGCAGCTAAAACAGTAAATACATATTATATTAATAATAATAATAATAAATGGCCTTTATTAAATTAAAACTAATTACATAATATACAACATTTCAATTAGAAAGATAACATTTGTGCCATGCGAAGTCTAGCTTTAAGTAGCTATTCTACTTGACCAGAGCACCACCAAGGCAATTGTAGAAAATGCAAAAGGAATCAGCACTCAACATCATATCACACATAACATATAAATTAAATTAGGTATATTAAAAATTACAAAATATCAATAATTTAGAACACATTATGGTATTGATCATAGAGCAAGTATTTCTGAAATTGTACTTTAAATTTACTAGCACTTAAGCTTAACAGTTCATTAGGCAAATAGTTAAAGAATTTCGCAGCAATGTGCGTGAAAGATTTTTCAAATAGGGCCATGCGATGACGCAATACAGATATGGCTCTTAGGGTATCTGACATTACGAGAGTGAATCTCCGATCGAAACTATATCTTGTTGCGGATAGAGTCAGTAGAATAAATCAATGTAAGTGTAAAATTTAATAAATTTTTTCATGTTGAGCCAATTCAAATCAACGAATGTGTGTGAAATGTGATCAAACTTTCTCAAGCCGTAAATTAAGCGACAACAAGAGTTATGAACAACTTGAGTTCGCTTTATATCTGAGTTATCCAGACAAGGTCCATAGATAAAATCAGCATATGGAAGTGTGATAATACTAAAGTCTCTGAGATTTTTTGCTCAAGTTCCGGCTGAGAATATGACGATTTGAATATAACAGTTTCAGTGAAACAAAAGAGGTTTGCATAATTTTTTTAACGTAATCACAAAATTTGAGATCAGAGTCCAAAATAACACCCAGATTCCTTGCTGAGTTCACAACAGGAAGAAGAACATTAAAATTATCCTTTAAAAATTGTTTGTGATTCTTATTGTTAAAAAACAAAACATATGATTTATTAGGATTCAAAACAAGATTATGTTTACGAGAGAGCTCAAAAAATACAGCTAATTCATTGTTAATGATATTGGAAGCTGCATGATAATTATTTATATTAAAATTAATGTAAATCTGCGTGTGGTCAGCATATGCCTGAACTCCACAGTCATTTATACCACCAAGTATGTCTGAAGTGTATATTAAAAACAGCAGAGGAGCTAAAATTGATCCCTGTGGAACATCCGATAATATATCAATCTCCGGAGAGAAATATTGTTATTCGAGAATATCTTTTGTCTAGTACGCAAGTTAAGAGCAAAGTAATTTGTGGGAAGTAATGTCAAATGCCTTAGATAAATCAAGCAAAATGAGAGCACAGTCCTTTCCATCATCACAAACTTGTATAATATTATCAACGACGTTAACAGCAGGTCGACCATAAACACAACCGTGTGCGCACTTCAAATGAGTCTTTGGGTTCAGCCGTAATCAAACCGAGTTTTTGCATCGTTTCGTTACTTTAAATGAGACATGGATCCAACACACCAGACAGCAAACAACAATCTAAGCGTACAGCGAAGATGGGTCGGTTGGCCAACAGAGTCACGGCTATAGTTTTTTGAGATTTGCTTGGTTTCATTGATATCGATTACCTTGAAAAGGATAAAACGACCACCGGCGAATATTATTCAGAGCAGGAAGAAGATATCACCCCTTAATACGAGTACCAGAACAAACTTGCTATCAACAAAAGTTGTAGGTCTGAAGTTTTTAATCAAGAGCAGTTAATTTTGAAGATCGATAATATACCTGAGATAACTCTATTTCCATCTT
Source organism: Apoderus coryli (assembly GCA_911728435.2). Taxonomy (NCBI): domain Eukaryota; kingdom Metazoa; phylum Arthropoda; class Insecta; order Coleoptera; family Attelabidae; genus Apoderus; species Apoderus coryli. Next base: position 12,100,316 of record OU452202.1, on the reverse strand, counting down.
GATCTGAATTTCTTTCCATTGGTCTTCATATATAATTTGCCTCACTCTCGAAAGCTATTTATTTATGAGACTGATCAAACCTTTTAGTAATAATAGCTCCATATTCTCGACTTGCTATGAGATACCTTAAAACGTACGAATGCTATTTCCCTCATTCAAATTTGAAACACAGGCATATTTTTACTAGATTTTCCAAAGAGAAACATTTAAATAATAACTAAGTATTGATGTATCTAATAAAAATTCCTTATTTGTTGAAGCTTAAACTCCTTTTAAGAGGAAACTACACATCTATATTTATTTGAAGAGAGCTATTATTTCAAGTAGCAGTTGTGAGAAGCATAACACACACATACAACACTGGTTGATTCCGTGCATGATTCACGGTTTAAAAGTAAACCTTGAAAATCTTTAACGGTATATAATCAGATTTTTGCGATTTAGCTTCCATAATTTACATGTATACCTATGATATATTTCAAATATGATGTAATGAATGTGGAATTTTGTAATCAGCAGCAGTCAATAGTAATTTTAATAGGTTACGGTTAATTCATGATAAATACAAGGTATACTACATAATAACGCATCTAGATCGGTATCTATTTCGTGTGTAAAAGATGCAAATTATTACTAAAACTGTTCATAATAAGCCTTATTTTCACGCTAACTTACTATAATTTAACTCGTTAAATTAACGCAGTTGGGTATACAATTTTCTTATAGATATATACAGGGTGTTTACATATATATAACACGATCTTATCCACACTTTACTTTTTTTACTTAAATAATGATAATAATAAATGCTTTATTGTGCAAAATAGAACAAATAGCAAAAGATGATAACACTTTAACTAAGGTTAAAAGGATCTTCCACTCAATCCAAAATAAACACATAATACTTGAGAAAAATCTTGCCTTAAAATATGCTCATGAATACAGTCTCTCTCTTGAATCTATTCAGCGAGATATGCCAGTGACATCCAAAACGTTGTTTAGAAGCTTTTGTGCAATATACAGGGTACGCCAAACTCGATGGCCTATTAGAAGTTTCTGGAAAACGGAAGAAGTTATCGTTCTGAAATTTTGTTTGCGATAATATAACAACATGAACTCTCTTCTAGAGACAGATGACAGATGCGGTGTTGTGTGTTTCTGTTTCAGAAACCTTACAGTTTAGGTATAGGAACATGATATATCATTTGAAAGCAAATTTGATTGTATTTCTGAATATTTGATAATATACGAGGTGTGCCATTTGAGAAAATTGACTTTTTTGGCCTATTTTTAGTAGTCGATCATACTACAGTAATTTGCGACCACCAGATAACCAATTGCGTCAATCTCTCAAGATAGTTGATATTCTTGAGATGTTATTGAACTACCTTCCAAAATTCAAGATTATTTTATTATTTCTTGTTTTGTTATATAATGTAGATATTTATTTCTACAGTCATCTTTAAGGTTAGTGTTAAAGAATAACTTATTAGCTAAACTTCGCCTTCTTGATGATTTGATGTATATAATATATTCATAGGTACATTTTTAATAAAGGCGGTTATTTATAATTTATAAAAAAACTCCAACTGATACCTATGTGTGTATACCCATCAATGAATAAAAATTTTAATTCAAACAAAATACCCACTAAAAGTGGGATATTCCACAGAACCATGCGATGTTGGTAAGGTAAAAACAAAAAAAATTTCAAAATAGAAAATAATTTAAGAATATTATATGTAATTGTGTATGTGTTTTATATATTACCTATTTACACTGAATGTTGTTGTGATGTAGTGTACATGTACCACTTACTTGTTATTTTTAATTTTGTTTACAAAAAAAAAAAATTTTTTTAGAAAGAGATGTACCTGAGGAAGGCGAATGAGCCGAAACGTTGTACGGAAATTGACATGAAACAGACATATTTCACAAGGGAAAACACATTTTTTTGCTTAAAAGAACCTTAAAACCCAATAAAAGAAAAGAATATAAAAAAAACTGTAACAAGGTTCAAGAAAAATACATTACTAAAATTTATAATTTATTCAAGAGCAGTTTATTATGAAAAATGGTCGGTAATATTAAAAAATCCTCGTAATACGAGATCAGTTGAAGAGATAATAATTTCAATTAGAAGCGGAGTAATCGTAACCGGGAAAATGTGGGCAATCTCCCGGAAATAAATAGAACTTGAAAAATAAGATGACTGGTTCCTATAATTGGTCACATATCTGACTTTGTTAATTAAGTTTACTCTCCTCTCTCGTTGAAGTTTTTTTTTCCAGACTGGTTCATAGCATAAAGATGACAATTTTTTCATAATGCGACCACGTCGACATCCGCAGTCGTGTCGCATAATACCGTAAAGTATTAAAAAAAGGTACAAAAATACTTGTTCAATTATGCAATAGATTTTACAGTTTCGTCTGAGTTTTGATGTGAATTGACATAGCCGATAATCAGCAACAAATATAAACCTAATTAACAGTATACACGCATAGCAAACATGATTTGAACAGACGGCCACAGCTCTTAAGCTATGGCTGAACTGAAACTCGCCCAATTAAAAATAAAGGCCTTTATTATTATTATTATTATTATTTATGTTTCAATTCACTTAAATTCTTTAATGTAGTCTAGTTCCTTGATAGAAGAATACATACATTTCTGGATGTGTTTTACTGAATATACTATACAAAGAATTTTGGTAATTTGGGTAGTATGGTTGTAATAATTAAAACACTGTTTCACGGTATGTACAAAACTGAATATTTATTAAAACGGAAAGGAGTGTGTTTGAGAGTTAAGTTGTTAAAATCTGGAGAGAGAGTTTTGGCACGAGAGAGATGTTGACGGTTTTGATGTTGAAGACTGACTGGGGTAAAATTATAGAAAAAGCATTTCTGTTAAGAAAGTACCACATCTGGTCGGTACGTGGCTTTAACAATAACCACCGCTTTTTCTAGGTACAGACTAGGGATTTCTTTTGTTCCCGGAAATGAACAACAGCAAAGAGAAAGCAGAAGTATTGGTGCCAGATGTTTGGACATTTGGTGAAATTTAGAAAACATTATTTACAACTACTATACTAAATTTTTACATAGAAATAACTAACCTTACAAATACATATATACAGTGTAGCACAATAAAAAGGTTGCCACAGTATCTACAGAATAAAATACAATATATACAGTGTGGCGCAAGAATAATGGTCGCCACAGAATAAACTATTAAATTTATTAAAACAATATAAAACAGTTAGTCTAGACGTATGTACAAAATTTGCTTACTCGCTAACTCTTCCATATGTATCCATATATATTCAGCTAACACCTATTTCTTGAAACTCATTAGAAGACAAATTGTGATTAACCAATTCGAAGCTTAGTTCGGAACTTTTGACCATAGTGCCCGTTGTTGTCTGGATAGAACTGCTGTTGTGTTGTTTGTTCCTCTTCAAATGTATTCATTTTTGCATTTTCTACCTTGAGCTTATCAAATAGATGGTACTACTCATCCTCGTTATTGACCAGTAAAGATGGCTGGTGAATAAAATTACGAGACATCCCAGAAAACAAGGACATTTTCCTTTCCCAGTCAACAGCATCTACCACTTAGTTTAAATTTTGGGCGGATTTTTAAAAATACTAACACCGACTGACTATTTGAATTTTGAATTTCACCGTCCCTGCTGAAATGCGAAATGCCTCAATTGTTACCATATTTAAGAAAGATGATAGGTCCGTATGTGGAAACTATCGTGGTATCTCACTCCTCTTCATCGCCGGAAAGGTCCTTGCAAGTGTTTTGTCCAATCGTCTTCTTCCACTCTCGGAAGGGTGCTTGCCGGAAACACAATGTGGTTTTAGACCCAATAGGGGTACAGCCGACATGATATTTAGTGCCAGGCAAATACAAGAATAGCCACGGGAGCCAAATCGTTCTCTATCCATGGATTTTTAGACCTTGTCAAGGCGTTCGACTCTGTCAACCGTGAAGCTCTGTGGAGGATATTGAAGCTCAATGGATGTGCCCAGAAATTCATCCAGATACTTCGACTCCTGCACGATAATATCAAAGCAGCAATTCTCAGCAGCAGCGGGCCGAGAGAACCCTTTCCAATAACAACTGGCGTATTGCAGGGTTGAGTCATTGCGGACCGATTTTGTTTTCCATGTTTGTATCGGGCTTGAACTTAATATAAAGAAAACACAGATTTTCTACCAGCATGCACCAAAAACTGTGGCTGTCCCAGCACATATTCGAGCTAACGGAGACAGATTTCAGAACATCGAGAGTTGCTCTTACCTCGGCAGCATTCTCGCGGCAAACGGAAATAGTGATAACGAAATTCAGCATCGTATAATATTGGCAAGCGCATGTTTTGGCCGATGAGGACGAGAGTCTTTGATAATCATAACATCGACGTTGGAATTAAGTTGCGGGTGTATAATGCTATTGTAGTTTCTACCCTTACGTAGGTATAGCTGTGAGTATTGGACCACTGATCGTAGGCATTTAAAACCCATAGAGAAGTGCCATCAACGATGTCTTAGAAGAATTCTCGGAATCGAATGGCCGGACCGACGAACAAACATCAGCGTTCTGGAGGAAGCTGAATCAACTAGCATTGAGGCAATGATTGTGAGGCACCAGCTGTGATGCACTGGCCACGTAATCCGCATGCCAACGGATACACAGCTTAAGGACGGCTCACGAAATCAGAGAAAGCAGCAAAAGAGGTACAAGGATGTTCTTAAGACCAACATGAAGAAGTTTGGCTTAGATGTAAAGAACAACTGGGAGCAAATCGCGAATGACCGACCGAGATGAAGGCGTACCATTTACGAGGCTCATCGAGTTTTTGAAGAGCAGCGTCGATGACTTGAGGATGTAAAGAGACAGCGTCGATGGGGCAGCGCACCTACAACAGCCGGTGAATGGTGGTGATTGGGTGTGTCAATATTGCAACAAGGTTTGCGTCTCGACGATCGGTCTGTTTAGCCATCTTAAAGTTCTCAACAGAAATCCCTGAATTGGAATAATTCATACTCGTAGCGAGAGAATGCTGATGATAATTTGAATCATATATGTAATTCTTAATAACAATTCATAAAACAAATAGAAGCGTACTTATACCCGAGATAATATTTTATGTTGAGGTGAATAGAAGATATTTTGAAGTATTTGAAAATAAGCATAAAGTTGCTCGACATCATACCGAATGATATGATCTATAAAATGGAAACATACGTGATACTAAAGAAAATATATTGTGAATGTAACAGTAATCTACTTAGCTTTAAATACTGCTCTTTTCCGGCTTCAATCGCATTGAGTAATGTTATAAAGCATCTTTTAACATTTAGCTTTTCCTACATTTGTATATTTATAATAAAGCATATCATTTAAACCACATTCGTCTTATATATCTCCAACTAATAATATTTCGTTCTTAACCACATTGAATTATATCTGTAGAAAAATCTTCTTACTGTGCACACGCCTTAAAGGATATCTTAAATCCGTTCTGAATCTCACTTTAATGGTTTTTTTTGTTTCATTCTTCACCACTCTCGCATGCAATACAACTTGGCATAATCTTCAGTTGCAAAAATATGTACATACGTAATGCCACCTTAACCACATAATCAGCTTAAATTGTATGTTTGTCTTTTTAACAACAGAAAAGAGAATAAGAGGCTGTATGGTGCAGGAAAACGGAGCCTGAACAAATAATTCTACTATCAACGTGTATAAATTATGTCCCTACTTCCAGCAGTTTGTGTACGGCTACAATTAATTATTGTACGTATGTATGTATATACATCCTCGCGGTTTATATTAAAAAAATATTTTTGTGTAGAATTTATTTCACAATATTTTATAAAGTTTAAGCATATAATTATGAAATTTGTTGCTCCTTAGAAATCAGCATGTAAGGCTTACATAATACACAAAAAGTTGTTTTCGTTTTTATATGGTCTGACGAAGAACTAAGCACAGCTCAGTTAAATTACATATTTGTTGTTAGATGAGTGAACATTTAGTTATTTGGTAAATTAAGTAAATAAATAAAAATATAAAAAGAGGAAATCATTTAAACTACAATCTGACGACTTATTACATATTATAATATATATATTTCAAATAATAAACCAATATAATATATGGCTTACAGTCTAGTTTCATCTACGAAAACCATTTTCTATAATTTATAAAATATCCCAATGATCATCAAACATATCCATTTTTATATTTAATTTTTAAGAAAAATACACATCTATAAAAAAACAAATAAAAAATTTATAATAACAATTTTATATTAGTACTGCGCTTTCATCGACGTATTAGGTAAGTTTTCGAGAAATTTTGAAAAAAGCATTTTTGCGATTTTAAATTTTATTTATTTCTGACATTATTTTTGAAGATATCAAAAAATAAAAAACTAAACTAAATGAAGTTAACAACTTTTTTTTTCAGAAACATACCTATATTTTTATATAGTTCAAAAGAGCTAATTTTTCTAAGCAACTTTTGTAAAGGAAAAAATTTGCTATCTTCATTCGTTAAAAAATTAAAAGCAAATTTGTAGGAAAAACTATTATCAAAAATTCGCAACTTTCACAACTTTTAAACAAGTAGGCTTTGGAAACTAACTGCAATCATATCTGTCAATAATAAAACTAATGGTTGACAAATAGTTTTATCGTCATTTAATGTGCGCATTTGATGTTAAATGTTTACGCATAACGAAAAAGTTGACATGTTGTTTGTCAATCCGATTGAAAACGAAGGACATTTTGGCATTAACTTTGGTGTGGTATTATTAACAGGCATTTAATTGCTCCATACTTTTACGAAGGTGTTTTATGCAGTGAAGAATATTTAGAATTTCTTCAAGTGCAACTTTCTATGCTTCTCGAAAATGTGCCAATGCAGTTACGAGCAAATATGTTTCTCCAGCATGACGGGGGCGGCGCTCCAAGCAAGAATTGCTAACACATAACTTAGAACATTTAAAGGAAAAAATTAGAAATGCATGCAATGAACTCTCAAGAGAAATGTTATGTAAGGCCTCAGGAAGAGAAGTAAGGAGGAGATTACATAAGCGTTTACAACTACGAGGTGGTCACATTGAAAATTTGTTGTAGTGATTGATTTCCTATAATTAATTAGTAGTAACCTATAGTATTACTATGTTTAATTCTGTGGTAATAATAGTTACTATTAAATAATATCATCTGTTTTTGTAGTGTTTAATAAGTAATTATTATTAACAACCGATGGATAATACGTATCTTCTCTCTTGACTGAATATCAAATGTTTGACTTATATTAGAAGTTATCACACGAATACTATTTGTCAACCATTAGTTTAAGTATTGACAGATATAATTGCAGTTTGTTTCCAAAGCCTACTTGTGTAAAAGTTGTGACGGTTGCGAATTTTTCTTATTTGATTTTTCTACAAATTTGCTTATAATTTTTTAACGAATGAAGATAGCACATTCTTGTCTTTACAGAAGTTGTTTAGAAAAATTAGCTCTTTGGAACTGTGCAAAAATATACGTATGTTTCAGGAAAAAAAAGTTGATGACGTCATTTACTTCAGTTTCCAAACTTGGAAACACAATGAAATATGGATAAAAATGGAGCTTACTTCATCCTATTTAAGAACCTCTTTCCGAATTTTTCTATCGTTTTTCATTTTCTCATAACAGAGCTGGGACATCGAGTTTTGCTCACCCTGTACAACATTTTATTCTGTACGTGGTTTTTTTATTCGATTAAAGATGGATGGGCATTGCACTTTTGAGGCAAAATTTGATATGTTAAAGTGATACATTTTATGCTAAGTAATACCCAAGAACTACATCTCCTGGTTTTAGAAGCGTTTGCAACCCTTACACCAGATATACTTAACAATGTTTTGGATTTCACAGTCAAGCGATGTTACTTATGTTTAGAAAATGATGGTTATTTGTTTGAGCACCTTTTGTAAATAAATCTTTAAATACTACTATTAACATTCGTTTGTAATTTGAAGCTAGTTTATTTGTTAGTTTGTTCTAAATGTGTTATTTTCTTTAAATTATTTAGTTAAATTTTTTTTGATTTTTGAAGTTATTAAAAATAGCCTCTTCAGGATGAATGTTTTACGCAAGTGCCAAACTATAGCGATTTTTCTTGAATAATTCTAAATAACAGCTATAAAACCTAGAACTTTTTTATATCACCTATTTTCGAGTTGAAAATGGCTTTAAATTTAACAATGAAAAATCCAAGTGTCGTATAAAAAAAAAAAAGAAGTTGAAGACGGTTTTTCAAAAAGGAAACGTCCTAGTGAAAATTCTTATTCTCCTCAAAAAGTAGCAAGTAACAAGAGAATGCTTACATTTTTTTATATCTGTAAAAATAATGTCAGACATAAATTAAAACTAATATGAAAAAAATTGTTTTTTCCAAAATTCACGAAAACGGCTAAAGTTAGTTTACTTTTGAAAACACCATTTAAAAGGTACAACTTTTCTCTAACTTAACCGACATTGTAATACCTACCGTCTCCAAGATTCCAATGCTATCCCATTCTTATGTTGGCCACAGTATTGGCCTTTTAATTAGGAGGTTTTTCTTAATGGATTGTTGATTTGGGAGTTCCTAGTGAATCCTACTTTACATATATGCTAAAAGTGTAAACTTAGTGAAGAAAAAGCATTAATTAAGCTTATTGTACATATATGAATGACCACGTGACTTTTCAATGTGCATCAATATTTTTCATAGGACCACTGTTTACCAAATTGATTTTGAGGGACTTGGGTTCAGGTAAATCACTGTTAAACGCCTGGTCTATGGACATTTTATTTAAGAAGAATTGTCACATTTAACCTACCTATTTGCACTGCTTTTTATAAATATAAAATAGATATTCCAATCCATAACAATTTATTATACTTAAAATGATATGTTATCGCGCGGAACTTCTTAGGCAGCAATCAGATACAACATAATATTCATATTTTTTCCAAACATAATAATAATAATAAATAATTGATTTTGTGAAGCAACAATTGCCCTAAAGTCACACACATATGGTGCATGGAACTTTATTGTAGTAGTCTGTGAAATTATTAGTTTAGTGCTCTCACAATAATGATACACCTAATGTTAACGTAAATATCATGCCAAAGCACGTGGCACAAAAATTATATTTATTTTGCTGTACATAAATCACTTTATAAAATGTTAAATCTCTTTTGAAAATGTACAATGTTGCGGTAGGTCACGACATGGTTTAGTGGCATCAGGTTTCATTGCCTCTCTGCACCGTAAGACACTAGTAGATAATATTCTGCAAAAATTATCCAATTTAATTGTCTCGAAATTCCTAAATATTCCTAATATGATTTAAACAATTTTGTTCTTTGCGTATTCTTTATTAGATTATCAACATGTGTAGGGTTTAATCCACATGTGTAGAATTTGCAGATCTTGAGTCCCATTATTTTATATCAAATAATATTCTTTAGCGTTTTTGCCACCAATATAGCATCAAAAAAATGTTTCTATAGGTTAATGAACAAATCTGAAATATTTTATGTAAATAAAAAGTGATTTTAGTTTTTAAAATAAAAAATGTAGGCCATATTAAGTAAATTGAATTGAATATTATTAGAGGTCAACACAATAATAGAGTAAATTGAACCTTTAGTTGGAAATCAACAAAATAGAGATATTTTTTATATTATTTATTTATGAAATACATGTGTATATATCTTTTATTCATATGCTATGATTTATTGTATCTTCAATTTTATCTATACGTACCTAGATTTAGGTTTGTTTGTCTATGGAGTTTTCTAATTAATTTGTAGTAGGTATATGCAATGTAAAATATTAAATATAATATATAATTACTGACTAACGAACCGGTTAATTGATTCTGTTGATTATTCGCCTTTTCTAGAAGACAAATTCTTTGGTAATTCTCTATGATTATCTCTAAAATATAAACTGTGTATTGATGTAGTGATTTTTTTTTAAACAGAAATTGCTCCCTAAAGAATAATACTTATAGCATTTCTCTTCCCAATTTGGCGTCATATAAAAGATAAGTTTTATTCCCGGTCGTGAAAAAAAAAACAGGTTTTAATTATGCCTTCTAGTGCTAATAAATTAAAATTTATTTGACTTGATTAAAAATAACTATCGCTTGGTTTTCATATTTATTTTAAAAAACCATAAAGAATAATTCGTAAACTGGTGTAAAAATCCCAGGTGAAACTATAAAATTGCTATCGAATTGATTAAGTTTGTTATCTGTATATAGGTTCGAGTGCATCGTAAAAGCTATGGCAGTATTAACCGGTGATAAACAGTATAAAACGTAAAAATTTTACTGAAATTCCAATTTAACAACTTTATTTCGATCTGTTTCTACATTATTTTTGCCACATTACAAATTTTATTAGTCCCAATAATAGCCTATAACAGTAACTCGGAATAACTTCTATTTTATGAATCACTTTTTATTATTACTATTGCGGAACTAAGCGTTATTTTCATTTGTAAGTAAAATATAATAATTTTAATAAATTTTACACATTTTTATATATAACAGTCATTTCGTTCTAAGTAAAGTTGGAATTTTATGAGATATTAAGAACAGCCTTACATAGATATATTTATGCACAATTAACCTTATATTAGGTATTTGGGTATGTTGTATAAAGTATCGCTAATATTTGTATAAATTTGTAATAATAAAGTAGTTAATGAAAAATAATTTCTGTTGCACAACATTTTGCATAAAATACCAGACATAATGGCATTTATATGATTTTCGAAACGCATATTTAAAGCAGCTACCGACATGTTTATATCTAATGTCGGTATTACCGTGGGTTTTTCAAATTGTGTAGCTACAAGGGAGTTTCTAAACGTAGTTTATTAAATAATATATTATGCGGTATCTGATCTGGTTATTTGATATATAAGCCTATGCAAGTTCTCATCGTCCTATCGTTTTCCCTCCTTTTTATCTTTTTATGTATTTTATTTCACGTAGTTTTTAGTTTATGCATTTTTAAATGTAATTATAGTTGTGTACTATATATCTACAGGGTTTTCATATTGATGATTTTGTTTATATTGATACATACTACACTGCTAGCTGAACGTGCGGCTTTTGACAATACCATATTGTATCGAACTTGTTTCTGAATGTAATTTATGTTTCAGGTTATTGTTAATAAAGACATTTATTATTATTATTATAGAGTTGAGTAGGGTTACATTGAACCCAAAAGAGTTATTTAGACCGATTTCGAGGTTGTTGTTAGTGAAACCCATGGTATCTTTATTACAAATTAATACAGGTGAATTTTAAGAAAAATTCATTCCTCTATCACCTGTATTAATTGGTAATAATACATAGGGAACACCCTGTATAATGTTATTTAGAATTGAAAATTAAAGTGCATTATTGTTATTTTCTCTCATACAATTCAAAACTGAGTTTTATAAGTAAAAATAAACTGCCACCGAGGGACGCATAGCTCTTCATATTTACTGTAAACATAATATTTCTGTGACCTTTTTGTCATTTACCTCTCTCGTAAGACTCTTGGTGACAAGCTATATTTCAAAATATTTGTTTTTATTTTTATTGTAGACATCAGTGATTTTGTATTTAAATTATTATTTTAGGATTTGACCCATTTTCCACTGCTTATGCACTCCTATGAAAACAGGTTTTCTATGATACATTTCATAGGTTATATTCTATCAAATCTATAAATACTTGTCAATATTTCTGCTGTGTTTACGAAATATGTTTTATTTTTTAAGTTTTCAGGCCATTTTTACATTCTTTTCGAACGCCAATGTGATGTAAGTTTTATGTTAAATGTTTTAGGTTATATTCTATTAAATCAATGATTTCAGATTATTTTATGAAGTATAAATTTTTGAACCCTTAAGCATCTGGCCTCCGCTCAATGTTTTTCAAAATTTAATTAGCACCTAGATATGAAGAAATTTGTTAGAAATCTGTTTAAGTTTTGAGTTATCGTAGATATAAATTTCTCTGACCCATCTTTAGACTTTTCATGGACGCCTCAATGAGTGGCAGTAGTGTTTCTACCAATATTTAAGAGGCTATATTGATAGTTCCAGACGATCGTAGACAATTTAGTAGTGGTGCTTCCCAATTGCATCATATTGCACTAACTAAAACCTCAAAATCGTTTAAATGGCTCTTTTGCGTTCACTTTAATATATTTCTACTAATGAAATTCATATTTCACTAACTAAAACAAAACCTCAAAATCGTTCTAAATGGCGCCTTTGCGTTCAATGTAATTTATTTTTACTAATAAATTCATATTTCACTAATTAAACCCTCAGAATCGTTCTAAATGGCTCTTTTTCGTTCAATGTAATTTGTTTTAACTAATAGAATTCATATTTCACTAATTATTTATTACTAACTAAATCTCAAAATCGTTCTGAATGGCGCTCTTGCGTTCAATGTAATTTGTTTTTACTGATAAAATTCATATTTCACTACTTAAACCCTCAAAATTGTTCTAAATGGCGCTTTTGCGTTCAATGTAATTTATTTCTACTAATAAATTCATATTTCACTAATTAAACCCTCAAAATCGTTCTAAATGTCTCTTTGTTCGTTCAATGTAATTTGTTTTAACTAATAGAATTCATATTTCACTAATTATTTATTACTAACTAAATCTCAAAATCGTTCTGAATAGCGCTTTTGCGTTCAATGTAATTTGTTTTTACTGATAAAATTCATATTTCACTAATTAAACCCTCAAAATCGTTCTAAATGGCGCTTTTGCGTTCAATGTAATTTGTTTTAACTAATAGAATTCATATTTCACTAATTAAAACCTCAAAAGCATTGTAATTGGTTCTTTTGCGTTCAAGTTAATATATTTTTACTAACAAAATTCATATTTAACTAACTAAACCTCAAAATCGTTCTAAATGGCGCTTTTGCGTTCAATGTAATTTGTTTTAACTAATAGAATTCATATTTCACTAATTAAAACTTCAACATCGTTCTAATTGGCTCTTTTGCGTTCAATTTAATATATTTTTACTAATAAAATTCATATTTCACTAACTAAACCTTAAAATCATTCTAAATGGCTCTTTTGCGTTAAATGTAATTTGTTTTCACTAATAAATTCATATTTGACTAATTAAACCCTCAAAATCGTTCTAAATGACTCTTTTGCGTTCAATGTAATTTGTTTTAACTAATAGAATTCATATTTCACTAATTAAAACCTCAAAAGCATTGTAATTGGTTCTTTTGCGTTCAAGTTAATATATTTTTACTAACAAAATTCATATTTAACTAACTAAACCTCAAAATCGTTCTAAATGGCGCTTTTGCGTTCAATGTAATTTGTTTTAACTAATAGAATTCATATTTCACTAATTAAAACCTCAACATCGTTCTAATTGGCTCTTTTGCGTTCAATTTAATATATTTTTACTAATAAAATTCATATTTCACTAACTAAACCTTAAAATCGTTCTAAATGGCTCTTTTGCGTTGAATGTAATTTGTTTTCACTAATAAATTCACATTTCACTAATTAAAACCTCAAAATCGTTCTAAATGGCTCTTATGCGTTCAATTTAATATATTTTTACTAATAAAATTCATCTTGCACTAACTCACCCTCAAAATTATTCTAAATGGCGCTTTTGCGTTAAATGTAATTTGTTTTTACTAATTAAATTGAAAATTCACATTTCACTAATTAAACCCTCAAAATCGTTCTAAATGGCCCTTTTGCGTTCAATTTAATATATGTTTACTAATAAAATTCATATTTCAAAACAACAATTTCTTCGTCTATGTCTGACTTGAAACAAGTCGAAATAACGTTGTTGAATAAAACTTTTGTGGAGGTGACGAAATTATTAATATTATAATATTTGATTCAAATTGAATAAAATCAATTTAAATTACGTAATAATGATTGGGACATATTAACATTATAATATCTATAACATAAAAAGTTATTTTTACTACACAGATATCTAAATCCTTGTTAAATTGTACATTAAAATTCTTGAGTGAGTCCCACGCAATAATGCACTGGTGCAATTTCGCACTTATAGATCCTTGTGTAGTATTGTATATTTTACGTATAGGTACTTATTTAAGATTCTTTATTCGTGCTTTTGGACTCACACGAATATTACATAGAAAATCGTCTTATAGATATTCAGACGGGCAGTAAGCTTCTTAGAATCTCAACTTCTGATATGTTTGTGGCACTTTGTAGTTACCTACCTGTGACTGTTCACTCGTATAAAATCTATTAACGAGATCAGCATACTAGCGAAATATTTATTATAAATAGCTACTAAACAATAGTTTTAATTCATACATAGAAAAATGTAAGTAAAAGAAGATACACAGGTTGATACTATAAAATCAAACACTATACAGGGTGATTCATTATGTTGCAGGAAACGAAAACTGGATATTCCTGAAAGTAATTTAAACATTTTTTGCCATTGAACCCATGTCCGCAAATGCTTCGTTATAGAGATACAGGGTGTCCAAATTTAGTGGTCAAATTAACTTTTTTGTTCCTTTCTCAAAAACTAGCTGACAGATTTTGACAAAATTTTACATGCATGAGGGGACCGATAACTTAAAATAATCTGCATTATTTTGGCTTTTATTAACTGTTCATTGGGTAAATTTTACACATAAATTAATTAAAGACAGCTTTGACAAGGTTCGTTATTTTAAATTATTACTTTTTTAAAAAGAGCAACTTATAAACTACAAACAAGTTAATTATGTCGATGTTGTGATTTCTGCTATTTTTATGGAAACCGAGAAATTGCAAGTTAATGGTAGATTTAAATCAAAATAACGTTTTCCAGAAAACCAAATGAAAAATCAAATTTGCCATGGAAAACGAATGTCGCAACAATAAAAAAAACTTTGACAGCAACAAATTTAAATTAGTTAAAATTGTTTTATTATTTCGTAGTTGTTTTTAATATTGTGAAGGTTTTTTTCTACATATTGAAATGAGTTTTCCAATTGAAAAATATGCAGATATAGTGTTTTGTTATGGTTTGTGCAATGCAAATCCAAGAGCAGCGGCCCAAGAATACCAAATTAGGTATCCATATCAGAAAACATTTACGGAGCCCTGCGCATCTTGGTAGTCAAACTAATGCAGATTATTTTAGGTTATCGGTCCCCAAATGCATGTGAAATTTGCTCTGATCTTGATTTGGAGGAGTACCTAATAGACTCTTTGAAATGTGCCAAGCTCGAATGGATTTTTTTCAAATCAACAGAATATGATTTTTATAAATAAAAATAAACCTTATGAATGATATGATTTACTGTCGCATTCCCCAAAAATGGTGTAGCATATAAGGTAACCCATATCAAACAACTCAATTTCAAACAAACGAAAGAGAGCGTGGAACGATAATACATGCAAATTCAAAAATAGGCAGATACATCCAAACTGACAGTTTTTCATGTAATTAGTACACAAATAATTTAGTCTCAATAAACTGAATGGGTAGGTACTACATATTACATTTTGCAAGTATTTAACCTAACCATGGACATAAACTAAAGTTTTTTTTATTTAATAAACTAAAGTGTTTCATTCTTATTTTCCAGGTTGAACGATCTAAAGATTGTAAATCTACCAAATGTGGGTAAGTTAAATCGCATCATGATTATTTATACTGCCAATATTATCTAAACTGTTTGTTTAAAACTGTAATCGGTATTTGTAATGTCTCAAATAAGTCATTTGGAATTTAATGTGTGGTACTCAGTAGATACACCTACCTGCTTGAAATAAGCCTTTTAACAAGCATCAATTTTACTTAGAAAGATGAAGAAAAAGAAACTAACTATATTCTTTAAGATTTCTAAGATATTATTTTTAAATAAGTCATAATATTGGCTATGTAAACAAACTCAATCACAAGTTTTCATTTAATATTGTTTTCTTTGTTTGAATTACACTTTATCCAGAAATATCAGTATTTACAGTGTACTTACCTACTAAAACTTGCAGGACATATAAATCCAGTTTATTCTCCTTGCTGCAAGTGGTAATTTCCTCAATATCATTTGTGTAAATCCTATAAAATTAATGTCACGCTTAGACATCCTTACAGTCCAATGACTTATTTCAGTTATTTTTAGAATTTGTACCAGTTTTTGAAGGATTGTTTGCTAAGAAATAAAAAGTATGTAAACTCGTCCTTGACGTACCTACTTAGAA
This sequence comes from Apoderus coryli, assembly GCA_911728435.2. Taxonomy (NCBI): domain Eukaryota; kingdom Metazoa; phylum Arthropoda; class Insecta; order Coleoptera; family Attelabidae; genus Apoderus; species Apoderus coryli. Next base: position 12,083,985 of record OU452202.1, on the reverse strand, counting down.
TGTTGAATTCGATTCGAGCGTGTTGCTAAAACCAACCAACTTAAACTATGGTACCTGGCACACTGTGCCAGATCCTCCTGCCACTACTACTGTTACGCAACCCTGCTCCAGCGATCAAAACCAAAAAGCAGAAAGTTTCCAACACAACGTTTCAGGTGACAACAAAATAAATTATCTAGCCATCATATAATATATTATAATATACACAGTCCATGAAAGTATACATATTATTGCAGCACAAAAATATGAACTATATACGGAAGTAAGGATAGGAAAGGACCATCGGTCTTTTATTCTATATTGGTGGTGGTGGAAGTGGACCGAATAATTTTGAAGTCTGGTAAATGAGTCTGATTTTTCCTCAACGGTTTTTTATTGAAGTCTTCTTTCTCAGTCTTTATCAATGTCACATCTAAATTACATTTTGCCAGGAGAATGTTGTTGCATACAAATAACTTTGGAAATAAGGAAGTTAGCTTTGTTATTTGTCTAGCCCTATAATCCCGAAAGCCCTTTAAATCTTAATACTTAATGATTTAAATGCATATAAAATATAATGTGCGAAAGTATAATCTGGGTGAAAATAAACTGCAGCATTGTTAATGTTTGATGATCAAGCAGCCACTCTCATTTATCCAATTTTTTTGCATAAACCAGCAACCAGAGAAGATATGTTGACACTGCTGGCCAATAAGTTATAGGATTGCCCCTGCCATTCTCCATCCTGCTGGATGCATAGGCATTCCTAATACCTAAGAGAATTCAAAATTACAATTAAGTTCTCTTGTAAAAATCGATGTTCATTGCGCAAATTATTCATTCTCGTACATGTGACATACTATTGAAAATGTTGAGCCAGTTATATATAGAATATAAAATTGAGGATCTGTTTGTTTTCGTAGAGCTTTTTAACCAGAAAAAACTCTTTTTTCTACAAGCATGTTGCTGTATGCATTATTAATTATTATACTGTACCAAATTTTGTTGGAACATGATAAGAAATGCTTCTTAAATTTTCTCCAAGACGACTAGCAAATTTTAAAAGACGCAATTACATTATTTGTAATAATGATACTATATATTTTTTGTTTGGTATGTACTTTGTAATATTCGAAACAGTATCGGTAAATTCCCCACATTCTGAGAGGTATTTCCGAAGCGGCTAGCCACGTCAAAGGATTCCAAGCTCTAGCGCTCATTAATAGACATAATACCTAATCTATCAACAATGCGGAATTATTGGTCAATACGATTAAAAGTACATGTATGCGGATATAAACTACAATTTTTGTTCGATAATAAACCGAGCTTTAAGCCGAGAATTATTCCTAAATTTGTTAAGTTTATTTATTGATTTGATTCTTCCAACATTTTCTATTCTCGAATATGCTTAATTATTGTATTCATGATTGTAACACCCCCAAGATTTTTGCGTCCTTTTCTAGATTCATGAAACGGCATATAAGGAGTTGAGCGCTCATCAAATCATCAACGGGTTTAAGTGACGTGGAATTCACGTATTACGAGAGCCACCTTTTTTATTTTTACAATGTCCACTATATTCATATATATTCATAGATAGAATTTGACAATTGTATATGTGAAATGCCGATAGCAATTTACAATTAAAATATTCAAATCAAAAAAATCGACATGTTATGAAGGAAAATTATCCTAACTTATCTCATTAACTTCATTCGCCAGTACAGGATGACGGATGAAATAACTCCTCCCCAAATGTAGCAAGATTTAAGCACCTGACAGATGCCGACGGTATTCCTTGTAATTAGTTATGGAAATATTAATAATTTTCCACAATATAATATAATTGATTAGCAAATAGAGAACCGGAACGTAAAAAATATTAAGATCAGTCAGTTCTTACAATCTTCCCACTCCAATATGTATCCTTTTAAACACTCTTTGGTTCGACATGACTATAATAATTGCAATCACTGATATTAATGTGTTCCAGTTTTTTTAATTTATAGCCTAGCCTAAGGTTCTACTACAAACAATAAATACCAAATCTAAACTTACCTTAATATAGATGTCGGTTAGTTATATTAGCATATACTGCGAACAATTTTCATACAGATTTCCCGCTGTTTTAATGTGTTTAAATCAGTAGGTAGATATTTGTGACAATAAATTATTAATTTTACAGCTCACACATTAGAAAAACATATTTTATAGACCGTATATATTTTAATTTCGATATATCTATTGACATTTTGACGTGCAGTTTCTTAAGTTAAAGGTCAGTATAGATTTATTAGAAATTAAAAAAAATATAATGAAATTAAATTTTAAATAGATTCATTCCACTTATATTTTAAGTGCAGTCTCAACTTTTCATTTTATTATTCAAATTTATTAAATAATCACAGATATGCAGTTCTGAACCTCCTCCTTGTCAAACGTCTACGCAAACTACTTACCAGCATCGCTACTAACCAGTTTTCTGATAGCTACAAGCTCAGAAAAATAAACAAACATATAAGTGGCATAAGAAGAAAATAATCACAAAAATGTTTGTAGCCTACGTAACCTTTTTTTTTTTTTTTTTTTTGAAAGGGTTCGTACAACCTAAGTCCCCGGTTTCACTGCAGCCTCATGGGCTTATTGTGAAAAATTCCCGTATATTATGCCACCCAATCCAGCAGCCCTGTACCCTCCACTAGCTTGTGGAGTTCACTTATATGTTGGGTGTCCATATCTGCTGGCGCAATCAGCGCATACCCAAAAATAACGTGTCGTCTTCGCTGTAGAACTACACACTCACATAACCTTTACTTTTTTACTAATAAAATCTAACACTGTTGCAAATTGTTCGTTTTATTCATAGAATCAGGACTCGTATTTGACATCCCAGTGTAAATTTTTATTACGGTTGGTCACAGTGTTCTTACATTGCAGAACTATACAATATTTATAATATTTCTTTTTGTATTCAGCTTCCATTATATGTTCATAAAATATTTAACGTCAAAAAATGAATCAAATATAATATGATTCACAAAAATACAATTCTACGGATATAAATGTGTGACAACCCCGCGGAGGCATTTGTTTATCATTTACACTTCACGTTGACGTGTGGGGTGCGAGTAGTGCTACGTACAGTTTTGTATCCCGAATTAAGTGAATTTTACGAGACTCTTCCACTTTACTGCATTTGTAGTGTGTAAAACTAGTTTTCCTTTAAATAATGGGGAGAAAAAAGTGCTTAGTTTGCATGTCGAGTGATTTTCCAAGTCAGGTTACGTGTCACAAGAAAGTACAATGGCGTAGATTTTGGGATTTTGCAGCGATAGCAGTTAACATGAGTTGTTTAAATCTACTATACACCTAGTTGCAAAATAGACAGTAATATAATAAACAACAATAATTATTGTAAATTCATAAAATGCTTTATATTTCATAATTTCTGAATGAAGAGTATCATAGCACATGTAACAAAACGTTTCCGCTAGGAAACAATATTATTACGTACTTTTTATATGAAATAATGCACCTACCGTCAGACCTGGACCTTTTCATATACATTCCGTTCAGTATTATCGGTGAGAATATTTGGCTGGAAGCCGGAGAGTGTCAGAGTTTTTAATGGATAATGTAACTTTCGTACTGTTGTTTGCTATTGAAATTGCAGTGTTATCGTGGTCTCAAATTGGGTCTTGTTCTGCTACATACAAAATATATCCGGAAAAATTATGTCAAAATTGTTTTTAAATTTTTATCCATTTGACAAATTCGTTAAGCTTGAGCGAAGATACAAAAATATATAATATCAATGGCAAACTGTATCACGCATAGACAAATAAATAAAGATTACGCTGAAAGTATACTTACAATAATTATTATTGGTATAGAGACAAACTGTTTGCTGGAACTGAAACGATCGTCTCTGAAAGGGTCGGAAACGTTACGTTACATGTATGATGATATGCACAGACCTTTAAGTAAGTACAATAATCCTTGTAGGTTTCCCTGTGATCAAGGCGTTAGAAGAGACTGGTATACCTACTTCTCTTGGTTTAAGTTTTGAAACGATCGAATGATAAATCCCAGGAGGAGCAACTATTCAATGTCAATTCCTCATCAAATGTAACCCAAAATCCCTACTCTCGTGCAACCTATTAACAGCCTCACCATACAGGGAGTATTCATGTATCAGAGGACTTTTCAACCGAGTGAATGAAACAATGTTATATTTGGACACATTCAAGGAAATTTTAGGAAAGAATATCCTACTGCTCTGTAGCGTGTAACAATCATTTAACGAACTGACCAGTTGTAAAATCTTAAGGTCATCTGCATAGGCAAGTCTACTGCAATTTATTGACGGAAATTATTTGATAGACTAAATATCGGAGATTTGCGATGAATATCTCGAAAACTAAACAACTGATAAAAAAATGTATTGTTCATCTCATCTGGGTTTTGAGATAACCTGCATCATCATTGAATTTGAGACACCACATTCATGTCACGTTGTAAATGCGTTGCGATTTATCAATACCTAATACCTGGTCAAGTAACTTAGCTGTTAGCTATGTAATAGCATTTTTTTATTTTGAATTATGTGTTTATGACGGAACGCTTCTAAGCGAAATTTGCAAATATTTTCAGATTAGAACAATGCATTTTGAAATCAAAATCACAATTCGCTTTAAATAAATGCTTAAAAACAACAACAAAATAATCCAAATTGATTCAAAATTGCAGGTTATCTTGAGATTCAGTGTTGTCAGTTTTAAATGATTCTTGCACATGAACTTCAAATTAAAGTTACATTAGCCTTACAAGTATTTTAAGTAGGTATACAATATAAATAAAATATAAAAAATATTTTTTAAAATACCGATAAAATTGTCTATAATCCAGTAATTAAAAGAGAACCTGCGAATATTTTTAGAGGACATTTCTTGTATATGTATAAATATGACAATGGCGATTAATCACCATGTTATTGGTGCGATGTTACTATATCGTTATTATATATTAACAAGATTTCACTGCGTGATTTCCCAGTGGTTTTGTGGTAGTCTTATCTATGACAAAAGTCATTGACGGTTATACTTTGAAATTAAAAAACTGAAAATATGGGTTGGAAACATAATCAAATAAATGGAATTATATTTAAGACACCCTGTATATAAATAAATTTTAATAGACCCCGTTTTTTCCTGTTGCGTAAAAATTTATAACTTTTGCTTTTTTCCACTCTTTCGAATATCGAGCAATCAAATTGTCTATTCGTTGCGTCGGTCTTACCGTTTTTGTGGAAAAATGTCAATCAGCAACTTTTATCTATCTAGTAGATACAATACCGCTGTTAGACTGATGAACTTTTATAAATTATTAATCAGCGAAAAAATACTTAGTTCAACCGGATGCAATATTTTTATTACAATATACCGGGTGTGACAATATCTCTAGGCTACTATGCGGCGCGCGAAGCAATACTATTATACCTACTCCTATCCATCCAACAGATGTAAGATATTTTATATTTTAACTCATAAAAGGCTAAGACATTTGAGTATTATCTTGTTTTTTTTTCGTGCTACGAACCTACAACACTGAATTATGGAAAATGGTTGTAAGAGAGTTCCAATTTTTGTACAAGAAAATAACATTCGGTATCGAAACTCATAAAAATTAATAACAAGAAATAAAAGGCTAATTTCACAAAACAAGTTTAATCGATTTAGCTATGCATAACCATAGATTGGGACACGTAACGTAATTTTTCATTATCCTAAGCATTCTGTTCAATATTAAGAGACTTATAGCAAAAGACAGAGCTGATTAAGTTTATTAAGTATTACATTATATTATATTCATAGCATACAGATAATCTCTTGAAAGTTGTGACTATTACAAACCATCCCAACTTGTAAACTAAACCATACCATTTGACATAATGTATTTTAACTAGTTGTGCTTGTGACTATAACCAAAGATTAATCTACACAAACATTAATCTTTGCTATAACTATACACTAATCATATTCTTATGCTTATTCGTTGGATAAACCAGCCTTTAGTCAATATTTTTTATATAAATATATTTCAAATAGAAAACATCCTGTATAATAAAGAAATTCACCTTCTGCCATTCGTCATTCACTATACCATTTTCGGTATGGATAATGTTTCTTTAAAACACGCATTCATACATAATAGATAATTCTAATGTGAATAATTCCCAATTTTGTTCAAGTTTGACACGGATGATTTGAGACCATGTTTTGAATTCATAAGTTTCAAATAATTTATAGTTTGTTTAAATGCACGTTTTCTTCTATGACTTATTATGGCAACTACGTATAGAGATAGAAAGACAAATTACCTTCTTACAAAAGAGATACATGGACATAAAATTGAAAATGTTCGTTTAGGTTTGAGGAATATAAAGTTTGTAAAAATACTTTGTATATCACTGTTATTATTCACGAGAAATAATATTTGCATAAATACCCATATCTGTTAATATCAGCTTTCAATGAAAATCAAAATACCTCTACATTTATTTCAAACTTAAGACATATTTCAAGACAGCTGATGACGGGAATGAACTTGATTATGATAGGATGTGGTGATCGACGTAAAACTCAAAATGAGGTCAGGGAAATGTTTAATAATAAATATATCCTGACACTAGGATATCTCAGTAAACGGTAGCAAAGCAGAAATGTAGAGAAGTAAGATACGTATAGGGGATCGCCCTTAAACTGGTCGACATTAAGTTCCCCGGAATAGGCAATTAAATGTCGTTTTGTCCATTAAGGTAGAGCCTCGTAAATAGACTACTGGATAACAATATTGGAAAATCATCGGTGAGATGGATTAAACAAAAAACAGAAATACGAGTATTATCCATATATTTATAAAGTAAAATATGTTTAAGGAAACTTCGTACTGACATTATTAGGTGTTTTTATATAGACTAAGAACGAATTAAGTCACAATAACGTCTTTAGAATCAAGAAGATGTTTTTGGCGACATCTAGTGCGAGCAGGCAATATGCTCGGTGAAACACAGTTCACAAACGACTTTAGAAGTTATTCACTGCTCACACTAGATGTCGCCAAAAACATCTTGTTGTCTCTCAACTCTCGTGCTAGTATAAGCTCTTCGTAAATGTTGGAAATTTGGGTCACACTGCATGCCGATCACCACTGATGAGTTGTGCATCAACGAAACGGCCCTTCTGGTGAAAGTATGGTAGTGGGGCACCCTCGATTATATTTTGGAGGGAATATAACATAAGTTATTGAAAAAATTGACAAATTGTAATCAGATTCCTATCGATCCTACAGAACGCCGTGCAGTCAATATCATTTTAAACTCACAACAAACATAGAAAACAAACATTTTTGATGGCGTTGGTTTGCTCTCGTATACACGCGTGCTTACATCTCCGACGTAAGCGTGTTCAGACAGGAAAACATTTGATTGTTCGTTGCGTTGCTCGCTGCTCTTGTCTGTGCTTTGCGCGCAGCTTTAGTATGCGCTTAGCCTTAGATATCGTTTATTAGTGTGGAGTCGGAACAAACTCTCCCTTTTTGTATTTTGGATATTTGATAAATTGAATCACGCCATAAAATAAAGGAATTAAATTCTAATTCGAAAACCCCGTAAAATTATTAAAACTAAAAATGATGTATAAAAAGCAAGCCAGTATCACAGTATATTTAAATACAGACAGTAAAACCACAATGAAATCTAGTCGAAATATTGTCTATCGGTCGCCACTCTTTTCTGGAGACAGTTGGGAGACGCGCTTGGTTCTGATTTATACCGGTTGACATGCAGCATGCACAAGAGTATTATTATACCAGTTGTACTATGTTGTATGAGATTACATAGTTTTTACTGAAATAAATGATAATAAGCATAATTAATTTTTAATTAAAAATGAATGAATTATAAGAATTGCTTGTTACATAAAGCAACAAGACTTTAAGTTATGTTGGAAATTTATTTCACACTACCATGCTTCCACCAGACGGCCGTTTCGTCGATCCACGACTCATCAGTGGTGACCTAAACTTCCAACATTTACAAAGAGCTTATACTAGCACGAGAATTGATTGAGAGAGAGAGATGTTTTTGGCGACACCTAGCGTGAACAGGCAATATGCCGGGTGAAACACAGTTCACTAACGATGGCCGGACAAGAAGCCTCCCTGCTAGGGGATTGGGGCGCATCTAGTGTTGGCAATAGGATATAATGGAGTTGTTACTTCTTGTCCGGCCATCGTTAGTGAACTGTGTTTCACCCGGCATATTGCCTGTTCACGCTAGGTGTCGCCAAAAACATCTCTCTCTCAATCAATTCTCGTGCTAGTATAAGCTCTTTGTAAATGTTGGAAGTTTAGGTCACACTGCCTGCCGATCACCACTGATGAGTCGTGGATCGACGAAACGGCCGTCTGGTGGAAGCATGGTAGTGTGAAATAAATTTCCAACATAACTTAAAGTCTTGTTGCTTTATGTAACAAGCAATTCTTAAATAAAGCCTCCCTGCTAGGGGATTGGGGCGCATCTAGTGTTGGCAATAGGATATAATGGAGTTGTTACTTCTTGTCCGGCCATCGTTAGTGAACTGTGTTTCACCCGGCATATTGCCTGTTCACGCTAGGTGTCGCCAAAAACATCTCTCTCTCTCTCTCAATCAATTCTCGTGCTAGTATAAGCTCTTTGTAAATGTTGGAAGTTTAGGTCACACTGCCTGCCGATCACCACTGATGAGTCGTGGATCGACGAAACGGCCGTCTGGTGGAAGCATGGTAGTGTGAAATAAATTTCCAACATAACTTAAAGTCTTGTTGCTTTATGTAACAAGCAATTCTTAAATAAAGCCTCCCTGCTATGGGATTGGGGCGCATCTAGTGTTGGCAATAGGATATAATGGAGTTGTTACTTCTTGTCCGGCCATCGTTAGTGAACTGTGTTTCACCCGGCATATTGCCTGTTCACGAATGAATAATAATTTGATATTAGAACAAAAACTTTGTTTTCCGCTATATTCTTAACACTAAATTGTCAAATGATTTATAAACATGTAATTAGGTATACATTGCATATTTATCTTTGTTTAAACTTACAGAAGAAAATATTATAAAATAAAACATTTACAAAATAACTTAAGTTTAAACCCAATAGGTTTGACACAACAAAGGTGTCCAGATTAAGAAGATTTGATTATTTCAACACATGTGGCTACATATAAAAACAGGACTAAATCTTCCTCCTCTTAGCATTGTTGAATTTATAATCAAAACTGAAAATATATTTGTGGGGAATATCAATAACTTGTGTAACCAAGATCATATTGGTAAAAAATTAAAAGAGTTGTTTAAAAATGAAGCATTTGCGCATCCGTCTAGTAATTTTCCTTATGACTATTTTTTATCTCTTTATACACGCATTCGCATATATTATACTTTAAAGTTTGCCAATCGCGACTTAAAGGTACAGATCAAAGCAAGAAATTAATTCTTATAAATTCTAATAATAAACTGGTAAAACCTCATGAAAAATTAAGAATTTTGCAAAATCTTTAAAAATATATAATGTGATAAATACTACAATTTTAGATCTTGAAAATAAATAATATGGAACAGATCTATTAGATTTTACCATGCTATAAAACTAACAACCACAGTTTCTATACAGAATTAGTATAAGAAATTCTAATCAACCTATATTAATTTTGGTCTAAGCAGCTAGGTGATTTAATATAGTATAATAACATTTATTTAGTTTATATACAATATAGCTGATCGATTCTATTTTTTATGTGCTAAAATATTGTGTTTTAATGTATTAAATACTTATTATAGCATAAGTAATTTTGTACTTTTTCAATTTATTTTTCTTTTGTATATCTGCGTTACATTTTTTTGTTAAAAATCAAACATCGCTAATTTTGTGTAAAATAAATAAAAAAAAGCTTTTATGTACCAATGGTTTTAATTTAAAAATTATCTACTTAATTTAAATATCAACGAATATACAATTTTTACTACCCCCCTTAAAATATTTTTTAAACATGCGTGCATAAATGCCCCCGTATTAAGCTTTTTCGCTTATCTTCTATTCTTGCATGTATCGATAGGCAGGCGGTATACCTCTCTATAAATGCAAAACATGGTGCCGAAAAGAGTGTTTATACTATCCCTTATATTTACGATGCCAGTATGGTTTGTTCTTCCAGCCTTTAATAGGAAATATTTTTGTTGCATTTTAAGATTATAATAATTTTGTAGGTACTCATGTCTATTCTTATTGAAGATAATTTAGTTCTATTTTGTCTTTGTTCGTTTGACTGGGACAAAAATACATAGATAATATGCAAGTTTTATTGGACCCACAATACATCGATAAATTATTAATTACTGCAATGAGGATAAAAACAAATTGACAAATCTACTACAATTACCAGATGCACTCATAACTATGAAATCATTGATAAAATTTATCTCTTACAACTGTATAGGATACTATAGTTACCTAGTATACCTATGCGTGGTTGGTACTCTCGAATTTTTACTTTACCTTCTCTGCCGCACGATGGATTATGAGTTTATGGGAGTTGTTAAAGCGGGGACCGCCAAAGACCAAAAAGATATACGGCGACATCGCATCTCGTGTATGATTACGGACGAACCAATCGCTCTTTTTTCCCCTTTCTATTCCGATGTTTGTGCCTTAAATTGATGGGAACAACACGCGCGTGTCTCCACATATAAGCTGATCAAATGTAGACAGTACCGTATCAGCAGATAATTAAACGCGATAATAGTTAAGTCTTTTATATTTCTCAGTTTTAATGAATGTTTTTTTTTTGTTTACCATTGTAAACTTCTATCTATGTTGTGATGCTATATTATAGTAACAATACTTCTCGATAAATACCACGGCAAAATTGACAGTAACATTTCGCTGATCATCTTGTCAGCTTCTTCAACCCAACCGCTGTCACATAAAGCTCGTCTAAAAAACCTGACAGAATCATCAGTAAAACGTTAGCTAGGCTAAACTTAACGCTGGATTTATCCAAGTTTAGTTGTTGTCTGTGGAAGTTTTCTGTCTAAATCGCCATATTATTGAGTCAAAGACACAGTTATTAACATTAAATGTGTCCCTTTAAATCTGTCTGTATACGCTTGACATTACTACCACCATCTAGTGCATTCTCTTTTAAATTATTTAGAACTGTGTGGGTCCGTCCACACCCTCCACTGCGACCACCCGTGCGGGTCTCTTGTGGTTCATACCAATATATATTTAACCTCAATCTCCTAAATGAAGTCGATTATTTTGCTGGGTTAGACTGTTAGAAGTGCTACTTCACCGAATGTTGCGATTGGTTTTTACCAAATGGTATTTAAAAAATATTGCTCAATACCTCTTCGTTCAATTCCAGCATCACGAAAGTCGACCCGTGATGGTCGATCTTCTGGTAATAAATGTTGCACTTGTGTGGTAAAGATGTAGTTGCTGTTCTTTTAATACTGTAAATGCAGTTGCATAGGAAATAAACCAGTTTCGCGTAGTCTTTGTACGATTGCCAAGAAGGGTTTCCTATCCGGTAGATTTCTTGTAAGAAATATGTCTGCATATAAATATGGAATATTCCTTGAGAAACTAAAAGGTTCGATATAAGACCAATAATTAAGACAAAAGCAACAGGTAAAAATCTCTGAGGTTGGAACATCATGCAAATCTGAAACTCTTCCTACGCATTATGGGATAGCCAATGACTCAGCTTGTCGCTCACTGACCAACATTAAATCTATAGGTCAATATGCAGATGGTACTAACTTGCTAGTAGGTGGTAAAAATGTGCAACAAATCGTTTCAGATAGCAGAAATTTGTTTGTGAATGTTTTGAACAATGGATTAATATTAAATGATCACAAAACCAACATTATGTTATTCAGAACCAAACAATCATTGGTAAATAAGCCAGAATTCATGAATATCCACCATAGGGAAATAACTATATCCGACCACTGCAAAGGTATTGGGATATTTACCAAGCGAATTTTGAATCGATTTTACGATATGGAATTATTTTTTGGGGCTCCAGTAGTAATATTTACCTCCTTATTTGTTATTCAAAAGAGAGGATTGTGAATTGTCAAAAACATGAAATATGGCGACATATGTGAAACAGTCTTTAAAGAAAGAATATTTATTAAAATCTAGGCGTTGTATATATACGAATGTCTGCTGTCCTATTTTCCAAATAACCATTACTTTACGGCATCAAGGCAGCATAATTATGGGACTCGAGCTTAAACTTAGACTACCCACAACACCGTCTATCACTGACAGAAACAAAGCCCGGAATAGTCAAGCGTAAAATTGTTAGACTTTGAGATAAACAGAATTAAAAACTTGAATCCCTTTAAACGTCTTAAAAAAACTACTATACTTGACTTAGGATTTTATAGCTTAAATGATTACCTAAATAGTGGAGTGGAGAGAATGGACTACTTAAAAAAAAAATGTGACCTGCGTAACGAAACAGAATTTTAATAATAATTATTATTATAATTGTATTATTTCATTATTTCCAATAAACCAATGTAACAAACTAAGTTATTCAAAAATTAGAAAAAATAAATATTGCCAGATCTGGAATTCGAACCCAGAACCTTCCGTATGCGTAGTGCACGCTCTATCAATGACGCCAAAAACCCTTTATCAAATTACTTTATTATATTCTAATAGGAGTTATAGGTTCCATCTAACTGGTGAAATTTTAAACGCACTTTTCTCGAGAATTATTAGGGCAAATTTCAAAAATAACCCATCGCTGTAAGGCAGATAAAAAATACTTTCAAATGATGCATCACTCGACCCCTACTGCTATTTGAAAATTTGGGGGTTGTGTCCATCACAGGGCTAAAGCGATTTCAACCAAAAATTAATGGGTTCATCCTAGAACTCCCCCAAGCTTATACACCAAAATTTAGCTCAATTAGTTTAAGCGTTAAGGCGCTATCGTGGAAGAATTCAACCAATTAGCGAAATTCGCTATACAAAACAAACTACCCCAATGCTAACTTTCATTAAGGTACCTTTTACTGCTGCATTTTGAAACATAGTTTTATTAAGTAAACTAAACTTATTTTTTGATTTGCTATAATACGCCACCAAAATTTTGTCAGACATTTTGAAACACTTGGTATTGTCTAGCGGGATATTTATTAATTACGTAAGGAAAAATCCAAATAGAATATTCCATATTACAGCTTAGTATTCTGTCACCATTTAATATGTACACCAAAGATAATATATTCCTTAGCTAAAAAATTCCTCTTTAAAATTTGAATACAATAAATCAGTGAATAGTATAATGTTAGTGTGGTTATAGTTACAACCAAACAAGACCATGTTCATGTTATTATATTGCAAAATGGGTGTGCGTCCAATTTTCCTATATGCCCATAAATCGCCTTAGAAAGTCCCCCATACATTGAGTTATGGATAACAAGTACCAAGAATGATGGGTATAAGTTATAACGGTCAGACTAGGATTAACATATATTAGATAATAGTATGGTTATATTTCTTGTTCAGACGAAAATGATACACATAACAAGGATGCAGTTTTAAATAAATTGATTTTGCTAGAACTGAACTTTAGGCCATTATGTTTGTATTGAAAAATTATATTGTATTTGGGTTATTTTTTTATTTTAATTTTGTTGTTGATCTTGTAAAGAGGTTTAAGTGGCAGCTATTGTTATTGTTTCTTATTTTGGATTCTACCGAAGGTTCGTCAACGCAATACTTTTTTCATTCGTCTGATCCTCCTTTAGAATACCTCAGTGGCGAACGTCAGTTTTTTACAGGAATATATTAACACACTATAACGCGCTGTCACCTATAACCATTCTACAACTCAGCTGAGCCATAGGCTATTCGTTTTATGTTTTTACGACCATACGTAGGTGGACTCCACGGTCGTCATCATGTGATTCGACCATATCCGGAGGAAAAGGATATCATTTATCCTTTCGAGAAATTTTTTTAACACACTCTGAGTCCTATATGAATGAATCAGATTTCAAAATAAAGTTGAGGAAATGAAGAGCGTTAAAAATCAGTGCTTCTGAGTAATCATTTAATTTCGCTTTTGAATTTATCACCCGAAAAGCGCTGAGAATCGTGAGGCAATTAGGTGGTGTGACAGGATAAAAATTTATCCTTGGCTCACATTAAGAGAGAAGATAATCGAACTTTTGAATCATAGCATTCTATTCTATTATTACACTACACAATTTTAAAATAAACTGAGCAGCAGATGAAGTAAGACAGCTGAAAAATTGCATAATTTTTAATACCTATAACTTTGACAATTCTTTACCTGATGGATTGGATTTCCAGACAGAGGTGCCAAGCGCCATCCTTAGTCTATGCGAAACTGGAGTCAAATATTTTTTTTTCAATATCTTCTCGTTATACAGGGTGTGAATGTCAAGCAGTGCATTTTTTTTGATGATAAATTTGGAAAAATGGAAGCCCTATAAAGTTATTTCTGGTGGATCACTACGTCGAGGTCTCGGGACCTCTTTGTCAGTTTTTCGACATGTTGCGTTGCTATGGAAACATCGCCATTTCCGTTTAAAATAATCCTAAAAATTAAAATAAGAAATTTAATTACTGGCTATCAACAACAATATAATAATATAAGACTATTGTTAAGAAACTCCAAAAACAGTTCCGACTTCAACGTTGGGGGTAGGAAATGTAGACCACAAACATTACCATCAATAATGCCCAACTAAACATTTGCGAAAAATTCATTTTGAAATGATATTGTCCGAATCTCGCGAGCACTCATCCGTCCAAAGAATCTTATGGTAAGAGTCAGAATTTTCTTCCCTCGAGTCAGAATCTTATTCTTTTTTCAGGATAACCAGGGTGCAAATTCTAAACAGGCTGTAGGTGATAAGCATGTCTGTGTTCATCGTATAGTGTTCGTAATATTTTGAGCCTTAGGTATGTGAAGATTTTAACACTTAAACAGGTGAAAATTGCGCCGTAAAACAAAACAAAGGTTTAACACAAAATGCAAGAAAATCAAAAGTTGCGACAATGTAAGATAACAAAAAATGGCAAAGAGTAGGTGTCGAGCTAGTGATCTACCTAACAACAAAAATATCTCAGGCCAGGAACGCAAAATTAGAGAATTGTTTGGATGTCACTTCTTCTAGCGCCTATAGTTTAGTTGGGCATAACATTGGAAGATTTTATTTATCTTCTACTTCATCTCACTTTTTCAGCTCACAAAATTGGACTTTTCTGGAGGAGACGTCGTTCCAGTTACCATTTCTCCTATTTAAAGTTAATGAGAAAGTCAATTATCATTTGCGTAACCTCTAACGCCTGGATTTTATTTACTATAAAATAAGATTCATTAAATATGCTTATTTGTGTGAAGTTGGCTTAACGCTAGCGAAAAAAAAATCAACGGTAACCCGACGGCGCTTCTGTAGCCATCTGTGGCGGGGTAATAATGCCTCTGATAACAGTCGTTGTAAATCATACTGGTAATTATTTTGTTTGGCCTGCAGAAGTACTGCCGCCCATAAATCCTACCAGAAAACTTCCGCCACAATGCAATGCAATGGTGCAAGTGTATGGTAATATGAAGATACGCGCCCAGTAAACTTATTGTGGTTACTTCGTTGTTGCTCTGCCGGATCATTTGTTTTTAGCATCTATGTATGCAATAGAGCATCAAGTGGTCACGTATTTTGTAGGTAGGAAATATAAAAGTGTTCGTAAGTTTTACATGTTACAAGGGATATCATCTACTCGATTGATGATTGCATGAAAGAGTGAATAGGTACATGCATCATTTATTTTGGGTATCTTAATGTGTTTATGCAGTTGCCAATGCTGTTTAACACAGCTATAATATAACTTACTTAGAATCCATTTGGACACGGCGACGTCTTGTGGGAATTGGTGCTTTATTTCTCCGAAAGATGTACCTAGTGATTAATTTAGAAAGCCATATGTTTTCATATTGGTTTGTTTATAGACAGATAAACACTTTGTAATGATCATGCTATAACATGCTAGAAAAGAAACCTATGTTTGTCTTAATGGGTGTATCAAAAATATAATTATGTATATATATCCTATTTTGGTTGCTACTCCAGGGTACCTCAGTTGTTACCATTTTTTTTTATTTTCAGCTATTAAAATCACAGAAAATTTTATATTGTACTGTTGTTTACAATCATACAAGCAAAAATTAATTTTTTATTGAAACATCATGTCTGTATTTTAAATGTTAAAACGTGTATCTAATATTTTGTGTTTGAGTACGCCACTGAGTTCTACTTACAAATATCTATCAAAAGCACTTGTCGCTTTTTTATATGTTACATAGGGTGTAAAACATACTAGCAATAAGTGAAAATTTTCGTTTTCACCCTGTATTTCAGAAACAAAATATCCCCAATTAATTATCATTGTGGCAAAGGTGTTTGAAAACCGCAAGTCTCTATCTGTATTAGCAGCTGAGATACCCTGCAGTCTCAACCAAAAAAGGACACAGTCTACATCAAAATTTAAACTATTTTATCACGTTGGATTTTAACATGATCTATGAGGGAATTGAAATTAATAGGACCCCATCTAAAATATTGAAACACCAAATATCGAGTTTTAAATATAATAAATTTATTAACAATTAAAGTTAAAAAAGTCCAAATTATTTTACTTAAATATTGAAACTTAACTTAAAGAAATTAAGTACAATAGTAAGAATACAAATTATTTTACTTACATTTGGCCAAATTACACTTCAGGTGATCTTACTATTACCATTTCATGGAACGTGTGCTGCTGATTTGGAATTAGGATTATGCAAACTTTAAAAAAGCAGTTGATCAAGAGAGAAGGGGTTGGTAAACGGGGACTTGAAGAACAAGCTGAGAAAATTATTTTCGAATCACAAAACGCAGTTCTACCTGCGTTGATGTAGGCGACAATGTTTTGATGAACATACCAGAGGTAGGTTGCGGACGTCTAGCTCCTCGTAATGTGTAAGCACTCATTATGGAAATTACGGTCCAAAGTTTGTACATTCCCGGAACAAAGAATGGAGAATTCCAACGATTATACAGTCGAAATGAGTTTTAATTATCGCCTTCAGTATTTTTATCGTTATCCAAGATCGCTGCAGATTCTTCAGCCAACGTGCGTCAAGTGGCCATGTTGTCTTCTGGATCCAAGCAAGGATGTACTCTATGTAATTGCTTCAAAAGATGTGAAACAAAGGCATGTGCATACATCAAATTAAATGTTGAATGCAATTCAAAATGTCATAAGAACAACTCTTGTAAAATCAAGTAAATTGTTTAAAGTTTTCTTTTATATTTTTATATAATAATATGTACCTAATTTATGTAATGTTTTCTTTTAGTTTGTCATATAGTGACATGTAATTTATGTTATATGGTACATTTCAAGAAATGATTTATTTTTTCTAAAACTTTTTTTAATTTGAAACGTGTTCTGAATAAAGGACGGTAGCCAAAACGCGACGTGCGCAAAAAAATGTCCCATAGAGCAAAACCAAAGATTAATGTACATTAATCTTTGGCAAAACAAAAGCGCGCCATCATTTATTTCGCGTTTTGAGCATTATAATGTACGCACAACGCGTTCTGATTAATTAGCTTTACTCACTGTTCGAAAAAAGAGCGGGTATATTGCCATACCCAATAACGCGTTGTGAACAAAAAATTCGGGCAGTGGGCAATTTCGGCTATTGCGAATAACACATATACTAAAACTGCAGCGGGTGAACGTTCTACCAGGGGGCGTAATCCGCCGGCCATGTAAACGGTTTTTTTTTAGAGGCACAGAACTTTAACTTGGCAACACTGTTTTGTTTTGAGGTTAGTTTGGTTTGGTAATTCATCATGAATATACTCACGCCGGAACAACGTTTGCAAATTTTTCAAATTTATTTCGGAAAACAATTCGTGGAAGACATCGGGCGTTACGTGAGTTTTATGATGCTCATAATCGTCCTTTAGAGCGATTAATTCGAGAAATTATGGCTCTTTTACACTAATCGATAATACGCATCCCCTAAGACGTTGTACAGTGCGTACACTTTAAGCAATTGCTGGTGTGCAGCGTGCGATGTGATAATCCTATTCAACAATTAAACTTACGAGTATGTCCATCCACTGTATGGAAAATTTTGCGTAAATATCTTGGTGTACGTGCTGAAAGATTCAACTTCTGCAGGAATTGAAGCCACACGATTACCGTTCGCGCCGTCCGTTTTGGTGAATGGCCCGAAGAAAACAATGCCATTGATCCCCAATTTCATCGATAAATTTTTGTCAGTGATGAAGCACACTTTTGGTTAAATGGTTATGTCAACAAACAGAATTGTTGATTTTGGAACGATGTTAATACACATGCCAATGTCTACGCACCATTACATACAGAAAGAGTCACCGTTTGGTGCGCTTTATGAGCAGGTGGAATTATTGGACCTTATCTCTTCAAAAATGCTGATGGAACATTACAATCAACGATGAGCGGTACAGAGACGCATTACACACATGTGGTTTCACCAGGACGTTGCCATATGCCACACAGCGCGCGATTCAATTAATTTGCTGCAAGATATATTTAATCAACGAATAATTTCATGAAATGGACTTGTCAACTGTCCACCTCGGTCATGCGATTTGACGCCATTAGATTATTTTCTTTGGCGATATGTGCACTTGGAAGCCAACATTCGTTACTGCCGACATACAGCCTGCCTACTGCTAAGAGTGTGTGAAAATTGGACCTCCAGACATGCCCGAAATCATTTTCAAACATTAACGACAAAAAGTTTGAAATGACAATTTCATAAATGTTAAAACATGTCTTTGTATTTTATTACAATTTAAAGTTATCCGCATCTAAAAAAAACACCCTTTAGATAAGCAACAGTCGCTTGAGGTGTCAGGGACGTGGTGAACAACGCCCCAGTATCCGAGACTAGCGCCACTGGGACCTTTGCCATCACAGAGGGCATATACTCTGTACATTCGAGTTGTAGACCCAGGAGTTGATTCTGCTGATAGTCGAGGTTAACACTACATCGGGCACTTGTCTGCGTTGGTCCGATGAGATGATAAACGCTGTAGCAGATGTCAAGTGGTGTGTTAACGCGAGGCTTGAAACTAAACACCTGGGACAGTCTACTACTTCTAATCGTCTTTTAATATTGGAATATTAACTACCAAAAAATATTTATTGTCCCATACGATATAACAAGCGATTTCCCATATACACTTACACGTATAAAACTGGCGTTTCCTTATTTATTTCGAATGTATATAGGTATAACATGTACAGTGTTCATATAATTATACCGTATCGGTATTCTCTAATACACATTTTTCTTTCTCCAATCTATCTATTGTTGTAGGTTGTTGAATGCAATCGGACTGTTGTATGCACGTGTAATTTTCGAAATAGTTTCAACAAATCCCTAGGCCAATTTGAGCATATAAGAATGGAATAATCGCGAGCAGATAGCTCGGATAAACTTTACTTTGTATTGCTATCTAAGTATCATTAGACTTACTGGTTTTTGTTTTAACCAAAACCGCATTTACCTATGCTTATTTAATGTAAAATATGAGAGTGTTTACTACAGAAGAATCCTGTGCACACGGATTGTTTTAACTTTGCATATATACAAATTTTGTTGCATGGTAAATATAAACAACTATAAAATTACACAGAGTAAAGCCTAAAGCTTACTTATTACTTAATACGTTCTGCGTGAGACACCGTAGACGCGACTCCGACGATCTGCTGTGGCAAAACTAATCCGATCTTCAAAATTCTTTCAATGCCTGATTTTGCATACCTATTAGGACTACATTTTAAAATCGGTGCACTTATACAGGAAGTTACATTATCCCGTAATATTATTTTTCCTTTCGATTCAGATATCTTATTAAATGATTTTGATATTAGGTTTGTTTGCTCTAAAATGCAGAGTTAACTTGATATTAATTTTAAAAGTCAGAAAACATGCCTCATTATTAGCCACTTTTAATAGTTACGCCAACAAGTTTTACAAATAGTAAGTTATTTGATAAGATGTACAACATCCTGTAGTACAATAATCCATTACACATTGGTTCGAAAGCTACCCATAATACAGGGTGATGACATTTTGCAAACCCATAAAAATCTTTATTTTTTGAAATGGCACACCCTGTATATCATCTTACTATTAAAAAGTCAACATTCTAATGGTTCAAAAAATACCATAAAAGTTATTGCTTTAATAACAATTTTATATACCAAAATTGGTAAAAACACAAAATTTACTTGATATGCTACTTGTACGTATTGTAGCAAACAACAACTATAATATTAGGAAGGCCCTGTAGTGCAAAATAATTCGTTTATGTCAAATTATGACACATTTACATAGTTTCACAGTTTTCAAAACAATTTATTTTTAATTTTTAACAGTTTTCTTGAACCTTTAAACTTCTATGTTAATATTATTTTATTTTTGGGTTTTTTTAGGTTCGATAATAATTGAAAAATGTTGTTTTCAAAAGTGGTGTATTTCATTCAACCATCGTCAGTTTATTAAAATAAAATATACAGTACTGTTACAACGTTTCGGCACATTAACGTTGCCTTCCTCACATGTCAAAAAATTAGAGAAGAGATCAGACATATTATGAATAACAAAATACATGAAACAATGATTAGCATTTTTAGTGTAGCATGCAATATTTTTGCTTTTCACAATTATATACAGAATTAGAACACATACATTGACATCATTAGGTTGTTTAAAAATCTTTCTTCTTAAAATAATACATACAAACAAAAACGAAACAGTGACAAATTTTCATTATTTAAAATAATTGTTGTTTATGTACATTGTACATGTTTAAATGTAAAATAATTAGTTTATAAATATATAAATGGAAATATGTGTGGATAGTATCTGCTTCTTTAAAATCATTAAGAGGGATATCTGTAAATTAACATATTTCAGGCCATCTTTCTTCAATTATTGATGTTGATATATCAATTGGTATGTTAGTGTACAGCGAAACTACATCCAACGTGAAGATTTTTGTTCACGGTAAAAATATTGAGTTACTATTTTCCCATTTTTGCATTGGTGCATACCAACTATTGAAATGTACAAAGCCATTTGACTTTCTTCAATTTCGTGAATTGTCATAATTTCAATTATTGATTTGAAGACTTTACTTCAATGTTTATTGAAATAACTGTCAAACGACACTTTTCTGTCATGATTTCAACGTTGACTTCAAGTCAATGTCCTCACAGCATAAGGCTGATTGTCATTAATAGTAATTATTCATGATATATATCTATATACCTATATATTTGATCTCTCAACATTTCTTAGAAATGTAATATTTGATACAGGATCAATAATATTATTATTTATAATAGAACAAAAGCCAGCTATAATAATGTATCTTATGTATATAAAAAAAAGATTAATCTGTAACAAGTAATTCTACTATTAGACTTCATGCTGGATGAGCCAGCGGAATGCTGGTACAGATATTAACAATTTTTATTAGTGTTTAAAAACTCGATTATATTTAAACTCTTCTGTTAAGGCTGTGTTCGCTGTTATTTTGCTTATAATTAGAATTTTAATGTAATTTTTTATCTTATTATATGTTAGCACAACATGATTGTTGAATTTATTGCCATTGGCATAAAATTGTTTTTTATTCGGATAAAGTAAAGATTAATTTGAATGAATTTTGTCTATGATGAGCTTGAAACAAAATTCATTTGACTGATACAAAAGATCATAACTAGGTTTGATTTTCTCGTAAAAAAAAACAACAGTTTTTTTGGAATCAAATAAGTACGTTAGATAGTTTGGGATCGGCTTTGGTTCACAAAGCTATTACAAGTATTGTGGAAGTGATGCGTAAAATCGCCATTACAAGTGAGGTTTCTATCCTATTTTTTCCTTAGAATGAAATATTTTCTGTACCATAATTAGTGGTTAAAAATATTTATGTTAGTGATGAAAAGCTTATTATGTAAAATTAATATTATATTATTACATTGAAAACCATTGCCGTATGGAAAAATGCACTAGTATTTTAGTAAATTTAATAAAAACCTGCATTTAGTGCAGAATTCACAAAAATTTGGCACCGAAGATATTGAAAACATGTTCCAAGACCTCAAATAGCAATGTCTAACTGTAATGATTATTAAGGCAACTAAAATAACACAAGAACTAGGACCACCGTACCTTCAAGGTGAAATTGTAAGAATGTCCGGGGGTAAAGTTTTTAGGGGTAATTCTAGACCTGAACCGCATATCTTAAAAGAACCAGAGCAAGAGCGGAGGGAAAGCTTATGTTACTCAGACGCTCTCATGGAAATACATGGGGACTAATTCCAAAGATGATGCACTGGTTGTACACTGCGGTAGTCAGACCTATGATAACATACACGGCGCTGATTTGGTGGACAAAGACGAAACAGCATACCGGCATTGCTGAGTTGGGCAGGGTAGAACCTACCATCCTTGCACATCATGGAGGCAGGGGCGGCATTCATTAGACTGCGAGGGTTGGTAGGAACTGTACCAACTCAACGAGGACATACCAAAATTGGGGCATGTATTGAGGATGACATCATACACCAAAATATGAACTTGGCATAAACTTCGAAGTGCATATTATGGACCGCGAAGTTCTTATTCAAGACTGCATGCGGCCACTGAGAGGGATAACCTGGTTTACAGACGTGTCATAAACCGAAGCGGCTCATGCTGCAAACGATCATACTCGTAAGAAATATATGTAATTTCATGTTCATTGCACAATATACTATTAACATGTTGAACGGATGGTTGGGGTTAAGAACAAAAACTAATTTAGTTTATCGACAACGTTTCAGTTTGTATTAAAACGATCTTCAGGCGTCAAACTACAAGTAGGTACAAAAAGTACAGACACAGACAAAATACGTCAACACAGACTTGGATATGTATAAACGAAATCATTCGATGCCCAGTATAAAGCACTTTGCTGTTAATGATCGATGGGTAAAATATGAATAAATACAACAATTCTAGATCCACCTAAAGACGACAGCACGTCAATGCAATATCAAAAAGTCAATAAGCATAACTTTGTTGGTGTTAAACTAAGAAAATCTACAATTATAGGCAAACTAGTTGATGCATAAGGCTGATGTTTATGATCACGAGATATTTTTTAACTATAATACAAATAATCGTATCATTTTTAGTGTCGGTTCTTATAACAATGCTTATGCCAAACTATAAATTCTTGTGCAAATCGTTTTATAATTATTAATTCGAATGTCACGAGTCCGTAACAAAGGACTAGTCAAAAGCTCAATATCATATGCTTTTTAACGTTTTCTTTAAGCATCAGAATGTTGTAAATGATAAATTGCTTAAAAAAAAAAGATTTATGAAAGATTGCAGGCAGAGATGATATTTTTGGGTATATATGATATGGTGTTCTTTCCTGTTCCTAATAAGAATTATTCGCTAATATCTGTCATTCTTATTGCTTAGTTTAGGTAAAGCCAACATTATTTTTACTAGACGTATTGAAATTAAATAAGTAATTTAAGTTATGCGAATTTTTCTTTAGTTTATTCGACAAATTTGCTTATAATTTTTTAACAAATGAAGATAGCACATTTTTTTCTTTACAAAAGTTGTTTAGCTCTTTTGAACTATGCAAAAATATAGGTATGTTTCTGGAAAAAAAAAGTTGATGACGTTATTTACTTCAGTTTCCAAACTTGGAAACAAAATGAAATATAGGTTAAAATGGAGCTTACTTAATCCTATTTAAGAATCTATTTTCCGAATTTTTCTATCGTTTTTCATTTTCTCATAACATAGCTGGGACATCGAGTTTTGCTCACCCTGTACAATTATAAATCGTAAACTGCAAAACATTTCACCACAACTCCTGTTAGGCATAGTTTGGCTTTAGTCATTAATGTTGTAGGTTGATTTCCCATATATACAACAATAATTTGCGAAGTAAAGGAAATACTATAGTTAAATCAAGATAAACTAAAGTAGCTATTCTGATACCGGTAAATCAGCTAATCGACGCGCCATAATTGAAGTTAACCGACCACCTTGCTACCTCATATAATATAGCAATCTGACTGGAATTTCAGACAAAATGCAGATGCTGCTACAGGATGGACATAATATTTTTACAAATTTATAATAATGGTAATAAATTCTTATTGGTGCTGTCTTATTTTATGATATTATGGCAAACCGTATAAAAATAACGTTGACATTTTCCTCAGAACGTTTTGGTATTGGAGTGATATTGCTGTGTTGTTAGAGTGACTTGAAAAAATCATCTAAACCAAAATAGTATATTGTGCAACGAACATGAAATGACATATATTTGGTACGAGTATGATCGTTTGCCAATCATACGAGTAGGAAATGGTCATTTCATGCAAGTTTCAAACTATTATTTTTCTACGACTGTGGTAATATACAGGATGATTCATTAGTGTGCTTTCGAATAAATTAAACATCATAATAATTATTAAAAAAATTTTTGTTTTTCGACACTTACCTATACTTGCACTGTTGGCTTAAGCCTAAATACGATGAGTTAAAATTATTAAATTGAGTAGGTAGTGTTAAACTATCTTAGTTGCAATAAAATACCAACGTCACCTCCACAAACTGTTTATTATCTTAAAAGTGGAACATGTTTCGAGATGTCGCAGGTCCCATCATCAGCCACCAAGTACAAACACATCAAATATACAAACATCAAAACGAGCGGCAAACAATAACAAAAGTGACATAATAAGTAAATTAAAACTCACCAAAAAAATGTTAAACACATACAAATCAAAACTAACTAGAGTCATAATGTAAAATAAAAACAATATTTCCATTTAGGAAACATGTTACAAACAAAACAAAAAGCACTTATCACATAAGACGTTAAAAGTTGACTTGTTGGTGAAACAATGCCTCCAAGCGAATGATGCTTGTATATTTGATGTGTCTGTAGCTTTGTGGTGGCTGATGATGGGATCTGCGCCATCCCGAAACATGTTCCACTTTTAAAATAATAAACAGTTTGTGGAGGTGACGTTGGTATTTTATTGCAACTCCACAGTTAAATATGGATTTTTTCTTCAATTAAACTTTATTCACTATCACTGTTTTTCATTTTATAAATAGGTTTGAATCTTTCGAAATTAGCGAAATAATTTAAACTCATGTCAATACGGTTTGTTTGTATTGTCGGCGTTGCTATGGTGATTTTTCATAACCGATGCTACTTTTGTCATTACCGGGAAATTTACTCGTGCATTTTTAAATATTTCCCAATAGTTGTCAAGCGGGAAATGAAAAACAGCATTACAATATACTACATTTTCAAATTATGATCGAACATAATATAATAAAGGCATTTAAAAACAGTCGTAGACAAAAATGTAAGTAAATCGTTTTATGTTATGGTTTTTGTAGTAGATTTTTTTGAAATCTCTCCTCGATTTTTTCAGATGAAAAAGTGTTTCATCTGAAAAAGTCAATCATATTGATACAATAGTTTTCCCGATACAGTCATGGTTTTAGTACACTTCAGGATTAATTCCGTCCCACTGGAAGTCTGATTGTGAAAGCCGATGAATCATGGATATATCCATATAATCTCAAACAATGTTGCTTCATCCACCGTTTTAGTTTCACGGGGAATAGGGGATAAGAGTAGAAAATCAAAATGCAATATTATATCTTTTTTAAATATAATCAATTATTTTGTTTTTACGTATAAACATTTGAATCTTTCTGCGAAATATACGGGTTCACTTCACGGAGTTCTTTTTTTGTTTTTGGGAACAAATAATAATCGCTAGGGGCCAGGTCTGGACTATAGGGTAAATGACTTATAATATCGAAACCCACTTTGTCCAGGGCAACCGCGAAACAGAAGTCTTATGTACTGGGGTATTATCATGCAGGAGCAAGACAACTTTCCTCTTCTTTTAATATGATTGCTTATTTTAACTATTCCAAGATGGAAGCGTGGTATAAAAACAACTTTATCTTCATAATCAATGAATAGGACTCGTTGTGAGTCGCCATGAGTTTTCCGGCTGACTGTGTGACCTGATATTTGTTGGGAGGTTGTGTGCATTGTTTATGCCAGTGCATGAAGTCCTGCCTGGACCTTTCTTCATAAATATCCCAAGATTCGTCTCCAGTAACAATCCTGGCCAAACCATCCTTATCTTTACTATAGAGGTCAAAAAACGCACAAAAACAATCGACGACCTCTGGTTTTGTGGTGGTGTGTGCGTTCTCGACAACCATCTATACACTGACCTTTGTTATGCCAAGATGATAATTCAGAATAAAAATGGTCGAACCATTTGTGCGACTTGTTTCTTCGGCGTCCTACTAAACAGATTGATAGCATATCGAGCAAGCTATCTAAATCTTGCTACTGTCTCAGAGGCTTGGCGCAGACGGCGGTGATTTCTGAGATATTGAGATCTGTCTACTTTTCCAATGTGCAATCACATCTGTTGTACGGCATCATATTCTGATGCACACCGGCTGAGGGTGACCGTCTGCTTAAAATGCAGAAGCGAGCAATGCGGATTATTGTGGAGGGAGCTGTTTGTGAGTTTTGGAATAGTTACATGCTTTTCACTGTGCGTAGTGGAGTTTTTCAAAATTGTCTCTAAACATCAACAAAAATTTGATTTTTTAATTCCCCGACGTTTTAAAGAAATGAATTTAAAGAGATCATGCAGTGAACTCAAAAAGGCGCTGAGTATGAGGCCTTATTACTTAGTGCGACAGTTGTTCGAAGATGAATTGTGACCTGTGTTTTGCTGTTGTGGACCGGGTCCTTTTTCTCATGTATATTGTGATATTTTCGTGCCCTCCAGATTTGTTTTTGTTTTAATTGTTTATCGTCTTGCACTGGTAGTGGTTCAGGGTGACTAAGGGTATTGAATGTGGCAGAATCATTTGACAATCAGTATTTAAGATTTTTTTGTATAATTTGTGTATTTCCTAAATTCTATTTTGAATTATCTTATTTGGCAATATACGATTTATTATTACTTATTCTTAAACCGTATATCAAAAATATATCTATTGAGTGAATGATTTACTCGACCACCCTGTATGCCATTACGCACTATCGTACATTTGTAAAATTCTTTAGCACGTTAGATTTATTATCTTCCATTTACATACTACACATTTATTCACTATAAGCGGTAGCCAATACTGATTTTGTTGGAAAAGCTTTTATATACCAGTAGAATTTGTTATATGCCTTATAGGGTTCTCATACTATGTCACTTTAAAATATGATGGTCTTCATTTCATGTGCTCGATTTGGTTTATCTCAAATTATACTCGGATTTACTTTTTCATAAGCACATTTATATAAGTAAAATATTTAAAACACTTCTTCTAACCACATGGTTCATATATTAAACAGTTTTAAGCTGTAGTTAAATATTTAATATTTAACATACTTCTGACGGTTAAGCTGTAGTTAAAAACTTAATATTTAACTAGAGCTTAAATTTCCTATAACATCTGATAACGTAAATTATTATCGTTCCTGCATTTCAACTAATTATTTGGTATTGTGTTATACTCGCGTACATAAAATCCGGAGCGAAAACTGAAAGCGGCCCAGGGGGGCTTTATTTGAATCGATCGGAAATATTTAAGTTGCATTAATTTGTTCGTATGCGCAACTGGTTTTGGGCGAATAGCTTTATTTGAAATTGCGATTAAACGTGTGCATCCCTACTTGCGTGCTCGCAAAATATTCACGCACTCGCTACGTTGTCAGTTATCTTTGTAGAGATCAACCAATCAAATGTTTGGATTTTATGAAATTTTCGATGATATTTGTTATTGGTTTGATGTTTTAAGGTTAGAATTTTTTAAATTGTTATTAGTTTTTCGTGATTGTTTTGATTAGTAATTTATTTAATAGTCCCTAATCTGTGAATTTATTGTATTGTTATTGTTAGTGATGCACAGTCCGAATATTACCATCAGAAATTCCAGTTATATTACGTAATATTACATCTACCATCCGGTAACGTTACATTGTTACTGTAATATTTCCGAAAAATTTCGTTAATTTTCGGGGTAATATTCCCGGTAATATTCGCTTCAATATTACGTTAAAGTTGGTACCTAACGGTCTTACTGCTTGTTTCAACATGCTGCAATACGTCTAGTGATAGCTGTTGCTTAGTTCTTACGCCATCGCTATAATATGTGAAGCTCGTTTACATACGAACTAATCGGAAATTCTTACACAATAACCGTGCCGAAATGAAAAATGTTGCATTAATGACCCCATCAACAGTTACAAATACTTTTAATGAAGCAGAATCTGATTTATCCGAGGATTTGTCTGCGGATGAGGGTGTAGCAAATAATGACTAAATATTTATTTTTACCGACTGAAAACTATTTTTATCATATGTACCTATTCTTTAGCCTATCTAAGAATTGTGTGATTAAGTTTTAAGGATTTTTTTCAGTTTGTGATATGTTGTGATAAAAACACATGTTACCTTTTTTAATTATTAATCAAGAGTTAATATTTAGTTATAAATTTTGTTTTCATATAATCTTTATGTTTACTACTGCACATCAAAATAATATATTATGTTGTTATTTCTACATACTTAACTGATTTTTTTTTATTATAAAACTATATAGTTTCAGATTCCAGTTTATTTTGTGTTTTATTGACCTTTTAGAGCCATATAATTGATGCAATTATTGTTTAATTTGTTAAAGCTTCTTTGCATATTGTAAAACCAGCTTTTTCTAAGTTGTTCAGCAATATTACCTAATATTACCTAAAATTACGTAATATTACGTAATATTTCCAATGTTCTTACCAAAAAATAAATTACCGGTAATTTTGCATCACTAGTTATTGTTGTGTAAGGCATAAATATGAGTTGCCGGGAGCAGAAAAGCCTTTTTGCACGGTTTGTGAGAGAGCACCCCAATTTGCTGTCAGGCAAATTTGGGACAGCAGATGCTCTTGTTGGAGGCGCCAAGTATCCTTCTATCACGTCATAAAATTGCTCGAAAATTGCTTTATTTAGGCAAAATTTTTTTACAAAAGCTTGGTCAATTAAAGTAAAAGTATCAAGCCGCTGCCTTATAACATGGTTTTCATTATATAAAATATCCGCCACTTCAAGACCAGCCAATACATTATTATTAATTAACTTATTAAAATTCATATTTAAAAAATAAAAAAAAACTAACAAAATGATTAAAAGATCAATCACGCGATATTCAAAAATTAAAATATATTTGATGTCAAATGTCAAAAATCATATAAACTGGTGTCTTGTCATGCATTGCGTGTACGAAAGTTGACTTGCGATCGATATACCCTCATGCGCAAAAGTTGCGAGTGGTGTAAATTCATATCGCTCGCAGTGCACTTCAAATAAGCCGTGCACTAATTTGTAATCGCAAATGACGTCATTTGCGTACACGCAAAGTTGCACCGATTTCAAATAAAGCCCCCCAGGAATAATATGTGATGACCCTGCCACTCACTACTCGCGGCTCTATAAGCAGAAGGGGGTATTCCGGCCCCACACTCTGTTGGGAGCTTTCTATTATTATGGAAATGCGTGTAGCATGTGACGCAGGTAAGTGTAGCAGCTTCAGCGCTCCGGAACGCATATTGGAATGTTACTGATACGTCCACTATTCGGGAGTCTCTGTGAAGATGCAAAGAAGCACCAACATGCGCACACTCCTCATCCTGCTTTTAGTGCACAGATCCTTCTAATGTAGACAAATTAGTAGTAGTACGGGCTATTCGCTACTGATTTGGATAATTGTACCGTTTATTTCGTGCGCCTATAATATGATACCGACCGCAGTTTTGCAATATTATAGTGTTTGAAAAAATTAGAAGCAATACCGATGCAATTACGACACACCGGTCCTTAGATTCAAATATATAAAACTCATTTTTTATATACATATTTAACTGATGTGTGTTTGTAATTATAAGGAAAATTGTATGTTGTTTTTTGATTTTCGATGTATTGGAGTTTGTCTGATATGGATAAAATTGTATCAAACCTGAAGAAGTTACTAATTAGTAGCGAAACGTCGTCGTTGTTATCAGTTTATTTAATTAATTTGACGAAAATAAAAATGGATTGTTAATCTTGTATTTTTTCTTAAACTTTGTTACAATTTTTTTATAATTCTTTCTTTTTCTTGGGATGTAAGGTTCTATTTTAATAGCGAAATCTTTGCTTGAAATATTTTTTATTTCGTGTCCGTACTACGTTTCGGCTTATTCGCCTTCTTCAGGTACATTTCATTTCAACATCGTATTTTTTCCTTCAACCAATATTTTGGTGTACACACTTTTAGTGGGTATTCTATTTTTTTAATAGAACATTACATCCCAAGAGAATGAAGGAATTTAAAAAAATGGATTTTGTTTAAAAATCCGAACCGAACACCTAAAGCAAAAATCAACTGAAAAGAAAACTTAAATTGCAAGTATTATTAACATACTTCTGACGGTTTTGCAGCTGCTCTAATGACCCAGCCTTATATCTAGCATTATAGCTGTCCCAAATTATTTAACATTTTATTTTTATACATCCTGTTTAATGTCTATATTTTCCCGATTAAATCCAAATACCTAGTTAACATGTATATAATACATACTTTAGTAATTACCAATATCATTCCTACTCCTTATTTTAAATAAATAAAAAAATAATAATATTAATTATTCACAAGTATGGTTCGTGTGGTGGTACTTGTAAATGCTTATCTCTTTCAATTTGAAGTGTGTGCAGCATAAAATGCAATTAGACATGAGATAACTGTTAATGTTTAGTCGCATATTTGAGAAATATTCAAATGAAACCAATAAATTTCACCTTATACAATCAATGATTATATTATTTATCATATCGGTTGGTTATGTTATACATTTATTTTTATAGAATTTGACCTTTTCAAAATTGAAGTTGAGCTATTTACAAGCCAATAAATTTGAAATTTAACATTCTTTTTGTCGTTTAAATGTAAAACTTTTTTATTTGTTGTTTGGTTTACGCATAGCAAGAATTTGCATTCAACTATTTTGATTTAAATAACTTGATAAAACATAATGGAATATTACAACAGCAATTCAAGCGTGTTTAGCACTGTTCTTTAGAATATAATAAAATCTTAAAAAGCAGCATTTTTTCGTGAAAAGTTAATTCTTGTGCATTTTCGATATTTTAAGTTGTTTTCAAGAAAAAACAATTTAATGCAGATTATATTTTCAACCTAGATACGTAAAGCTTTGTTACAAAATCATTATAATTATCTTGAAAATTTACAAGAAAAACAAAACATAAACCAATAAATATGAACCTTTATAGCAATTGTTCGAAGTGTGCACCATTCATTTCTACACATTTTGTAATCCGTTTTCTGAGAGACACACGAGTTGGAAATAGTGCTTATTGATTGCCTTTGCCTTCTCGGATACACAATACAATGCAAAAACAAAACCGAGACCATCACCTTCAGAACTCAAGCGATCTAAATTTGAATCTACTCAGCAGCAGATCTTGACTGAAATCCCGTTCCAGGTAGATTTATCATCAGTTAAGACCTGAAAATAATGAAGTGACGAATACACATATAATAAAATGTTTACGTTCTATAGAAAATGTCACTGATTAAGTGAGTAAAATTTGTTGTTAGTTCATAATATCAGAAGCATATAATGTATCTACTTATATG
Source organism: Apoderus coryli (assembly GCA_911728435.2). NCBI lineage: Eukaryota > Metazoa > Arthropoda > Insecta > Coleoptera > Attelabidae > Apoderus > Apoderus coryli. Next base: position 12,052,039 of record OU452202.1, on the reverse strand, counting down.
CATCACAACTATTAATTATTATAAAGGTATGTTCCTTGCTGTTCAAACACGGACTAGGTACGTGAGCATCTATGGCTAAACTTCTTTTCAGCGTAGGTTTATATGCTGCCGTCTTGGAGCGGCAAGGAAAAATACAAATGAACATACAATAATTGTTAATACATAAAGGATTTTTAAAATATCGTATAGGGCATGTATTGTTATGAACAGTTAAAAGGGTGCGCCTATGGACGGCTGCGGTCGGTATTGACATTACAAAGGGATATCGAGTTATGGTTTTTTATATCTTTTTAAACTAACTTTAGAAACACTTTACTAATGCTTACATTTTTTGTTTCAGATTCGGTCCATTGAAAGACAGTCTATGGTAAGTCTACCTTCAACCAGTAACCCTGCAAAGATTACTTTGCTATCGCTTGGATAGCTGGGATCAGCGGGAACGGTGTGTAGAGTGGAGGATATTAGGATAATAAAAACCCGATCACCAGACGGGTTATTGATAGTACAGTGCCTAAGCTGTAACTTTAATAATAATGTCACCACATGAAGCATCTGGGACAATATTATTAATAGGACAACACTGGTACTATTTCGGTTAAGAAACACTGTTTGGACGAGCAGTCTTGCTCCCCTACTAGACATAAAGGTGACTTATGCAAGAGTGGTGGCTTTTTACGACGCCGACCGTTTAATTAAAGAAATTCATCGACTATTTACATACAAAAAATTGTAGAAACCCCACGGAAAAAGTGTGAACGAAGGTAAAATCGAGAAAATTAAGAAATGCTATTTAAGTAAAAAAAAAATATATATATATATATAAAGAATGCAGGAAGTTTTGAATATTGGATCATAGGCGTCGTAATATAATTTTTCGTTAATTATAAATTAAAATATTATTTATGTTAAATAATGTCTAGAATTAGGCAGATATTAATGATAATAAGGCTTATAAAATTATACAGTAGAGAGCAAATTCACGCATAATTTCGGTAAAATATGAAGAAAAATACGATTACTAAACCACACAGAAAATTACTAGGCGCTCAGCTTAACAATTTAGCCCAAATAACGCAGTATACAATCTTATCGTTGATTAGATGTTTGTAGAATTTGAGTTCCATAATATGAAAGCATAGAATATGCGATGATTTGAGGAAACAACTTTAATGTAGCACCACTCCACAGTACGGCCCGACCCGCACCAAAATGAGGTAAGGTAAAACTTAAAACCAAAAGTGAAATTTCCTTCAAATTTTATCGAGTTTATGCTTGACTTTTAGGTCGGCACTGTATATTGTGTGGGACAAAATATTTCAAAATAATTTCTTATTTGCTAGGTACGATACTGTACACCTTTTGACCATTTTAGCGTTAAAATTAATCTTTAGATTAGCCATTAAAATCTTGTTGGTATACCTAAACCATAATTAAACAAGTCTTTCGATGAGACGTCAACTTTTACCAAGAAAGTCCTACCGACTTTATAAACTGTATACTTTCCGATAATAGGGTCCGATAATTATTTGAGAAAGGCACTGAAAGCGGCAATTCAAAATCAAAGGGACATACTGACGTCCACGCCTTTTATATTTAAAGAACTGATATTTTTTGTTTGTTCTCCTTTCGTCATTTATTTTAAAAATTAGTTATTTCAATATGCAAGTCTCATATACAGGATGTCCGCGTGAAAACTTACACCCACCGCTTTCTTCCGTCTTTTTAATGTTAGAAATTGAATTTATACTTTAAGATGATGGCTATCATTACCCAATAATACGGCACCCAGCCACCCACTGTATATTTTTACGGTTAATGGAAGACAATATGTGTTGCTACAACTAAATCAAAAAACAAAAAACTGTTAGGTTTCATAAAATAGTTTTTGAGATTTTTTAGTATAAAATTTCGATAAAGTGAGTTAAAATTACTTAATTTGATCAAGTTTCGATTTACCACATTTTACTATGAAATTAAATTATAAAAAGGTAAATTAAAATGAAATCTACTCCGAAATTAGTTATAGCTTTTGCTCAGTGTGCTCCATTAACAGTTTAACAATGTGTAAGTCTGTCTTTTAAGGCATTACTACGCCACTGAGGCCTGTAAGTGATAGTGAAAAGAGAGATTTTCCTTCTAACAGTTTAATTCGACTTATGTTCAAAATCAGTTATGAATTTTCACCATCAGGAATGTTCTGGCTGCTATATATAAGGTCTTACAACGCCACTGCTTCAGCCTGTGACTAATAGTAAGTATATAGGTTTTGTTTCTAATGTTCTTATCTAACTTATATTTAAAATTAATGCGACTGGCTAAATAGTTTCGTAGTTATGAATTTTGTTTCCAATCAGGATTGTTTTGAATATTATTGTTGGTAATGTAGATAGGTACGTTATTTCTAGTGACAATTTTTTTCACTATCCACCATGTTACTACTTTTGTCCATTATTTTGAAAAATATTTAGTTTCAAGGTATATAAATAATTATTTTTAAACAATTGGTATTGATAAGTTTGTGTGCGCGCATATACAATTGTTGTTAGGTATATTTGTTTTACTTTCCCTGTTCCGGTAAACCCGCAAAAAAAAATGAAATAAAGACGGATATAACCAGTTTGAAGTTCCCTGAGACGATTAACACCATTTCCAGATTAACGTCTGTCTGTGTGTGTGTCTGTATGTATTCTTCCACGATAGCGCCCAAACGCTTTAACCAATTGAGCTAAATTTTGGTATATGAGTTAGGGGCAGTCTTAGGATGACGACGTTAGATTTTGGTTGAAATCGCTGAGGACCTGTAATAAGGGTGAACAAAACCACTAAAGTTTCATATATCAGTAGGAGTCGAATATTTTAAAGTATTTTTTATCTGCTTTGCAGCGATAGGTAACTTTTGATATTTGCCCCCATGATTCTCGAGAAAATATCGTTTAAAATGTCACCAGTTAATTAGTTGGAACGTATATATTATAAAACGAATAAAATAAAATATTTATTACCAGGTTTCTGTTGGGTCCCTTCACATGCGGAAGGTTACGGGTTCGGGTCCATGCTCTGGCAATACTTTCTTCGTTTTTTGAATAAAGTAGTTAGTTTGTTACGTTATTGCATTGAAAATAATGAAAATAATACAATTATAATAATAATTATTATTAAAATTCTGTTTCGTTACGCAGGTCATATATTTTTGATTATATTATAAATTGTCGCGAAAGTTTTGAGGTGACACAACCGATTTTTTAGTTTTGTATAATATTAATATTAGTTGTTATATTATTTAATATTTTTTAACTTGGAAATCTTTTTTAGGTTTATCTGCCTCCTTACTCTTTTTTTGCAGATGAGTATTATTTTTCTTTGGATTATATTAAAAAAAATTTTTGTATATTTTTTTTGCCAATAAATAGAATTGTCATTATTATTACACTTGCCCTGGCGTTCCAGAGTGGACAGTTACTTGGTAACATGGAAAATTGTACTGAAACTCAAATCTCGATATTTTCGGAACGGAGTTGCGGTATTCAGGAGGTTCGACCGGTATATTTCTTTTATTTATCTACTTATACAGGGTTAGCAAAGGAAGTCATGTTTTTTTCAGCAAATTTTGGTGCTCTGTCAGATTCTCAACTTTTGATGTTGGAAATTTTTCTACGGAACTTTGGAGTATCTTAAAAAAATATTTTCTCAAATTTTTCGAGAGTTGGCTGTAACTCAAATTATCAAATCTTTAAAAAGTGTTAACATGTATCCCTAAAAAAGGGATGTCTCTTGTGAATGGGTATTTTTTCTCATACTGTTGCATAAAGTGCGATTTCTTACGCCCGAGAAAAATTGAAGCACTCGTTGAACGTTATTGATATTAGTGGCGTGCAGTGAAAATTTGCTACTTTGACATTATGTAATTTAAACCGAATTTATAAATTATACTATGCAATTAAACAGGTTAATGAACAAATCTAATTTACTACTCTTAATATAGAGGTGTATTTCAGTGGCGTAAAATCATGAGAAAAAATACCCAATTTCAAAAGACACCCCGAAAAAGTCCTTTTTTTAGGGATACATTTTAAGACTTTTTAAAAATTCAATAATTTAAGTTATAGCCAACTTTCGAAAAATTTGTGAAACTCTTTTTTTCAAGATATTCCAAAGATCTAAAAGGTGCACAGAAAAATGTACAACATAAATTGAGAATCTGACAAAGCCCCAAACTCACCCTGTATAAGTGGATAGATAAAAGAAATATACTAGTCGAACTCTGTACGTGTTCTTAAAGAGTTGGTCAAGAACCTCCCGATCACCGCAGCTCAATATCTCTTTCCGTTCCGAAAATATCGAGATTTGAGTTTGGGTACAATTTTCCATCTTGCAAAGCAACTTACTGTCCAGCAGTTTAGTTATGAAAATTTGTAGAATGCGTCTCCTCTAATATTTACACCTAAAAGGTGCAAGAAAATCTTAATTTTAGGTAAAAGGAAATTTGTTTATATTTACTAGAAAATTAAAATATTTTGCGATTTATGTAAATTTTATTATGTTTATTGAATATGAATATATTACAGGCAGGTAATTGATATTGCTTATGATCTAGTAACACAATTTTAGAACAACCGCGTAAATATGGTAATAAATAAACTTCCACATCCGCTCTGCCATTTAGATACCTATAACTACAGAATAATTATAATATACACAATATTGAAGATTAATAGTAAAAATGTTAACATGATTGCTACCCAAGTAACATTTATTTAAGGAGGTAGACTCTAAAATTGCCTTAAGGTTATAAATGGGTAATGTGTACCTTTTTCTTAAGCTTAAAAACTATACATAGGTAATATATTGTGCTTGTTGGTCTTAGAACTATGAAATCATACATATAGCTTGAAACATGTTTGAAAAACGTTCAATCAACTATATATATGAGGAGTTTTAGGACCTAGTAGTTCTAAAACCTTAAGGTTTTGAGATGGTTATAAATAAGGCATTTTTTAGTCACTTAAGACTTATAAGTTTTTTTTCCTGCTAGTTTAGAACCTAATTATAACTTCGCATTTTTTGTGCCTTTAAGTCATTTAAACAACTTTTCCATAACCATGTAGCCCATTTTAAAACTGATTAAAGACTATTTAGTTGAAGCGATGCGTTATAGGATACTAAATAAGCTTTCTGGCATAACTCAATACTACTTCCCTTATTTAAAATCTATTTGGTCACTAAAATTATCTTTTAGTCTCGTTTTCGACTAGACAGAAGGTAACATCAACGTCTCCTGAATCTATACAGAATGTCGCACGAAAAGCTAGTTCGTAGTGGAAATTTTAAAAGAAAGGTGCGACAGAACTTTCAACGAATTGCTAATGAGCAGGTTTATTAAATTCGCGCAGAGAAATTGAATGCACAGTATTATCAAATTTTTATTGTACCTATTTATGAAATACAAAAGTTTGATTTTTTGTTGTTTGAACATTTTAAAAATACGTTTAACATTCCTGAAACCTCAATACAAGAAAAATCCCGTTTAGTAAAAACTAAAAACGAACTATAAAAATTAATACTTTATTAGATATTATTAGCGTTCAATTTGCATTTATTTGGCACAAACCAATCCCTCATGTCATCTTATTAGAACAAGAAAGCTAAGAACGTTTTCAGCTTATCAGCGATTATTACTTTGTACTTGCCGTTTCAATTAAAAGACACACTGTATAATAAATATGAATAAAAGCTGGCACGTGATCACAACTACACATCCAAAACAATACTAAACAGGTCGTTAGAAAGTTGCGATGGTGCCACTTTTAAGCTTGAGTTGTATAAAGGCAATTATTAGTTCTGAAAAGTGTTATTGAGCATTATTTAGGTTACGCATTTGATCTTAAGGTTATATTTTAGCATATTTTCAGACTTTCAAGCAACTTAGGTTATATTTTGGTTATTTCAAAAGCTTATAAGCATTTGTTTCCTATCGGCCATTTTAAGATTATGACATAGTTAAATAACAAAATATTTTTGAAAATATATGTAAGTCTGCGTAGTTTTAGGTTCGGGAAACACATTTTTTCATAATTTTATATTCATAGGTTTCCGTATATTAGAATTTCGCCTACTTTTAAAAACAAAATATTTCCCTTGTATTTTAAATATAACTAAAAAATATATTTATACTAATAATATCGATAGCCCGTGAATTTTATGCTACTTTTCTATAATATTTTGACAGTGAAATCGAAGGTGCATTAAAATCAGCAATGTGTATCCGCTATTTCATGCAGTTTTATATCACGTATATTGAATGATAAATAATCATCATATTTTACCATTACAATATTACCTACCAAAGAGTTATTTAAATACTAGAAATAATACCGTATATTAACCAACTAATCCAAAAATAAGAAGCAGTCTATAATATATTTTACTTAATAGTTTTAAGACTGCTTTCCGCAGATCAACTATTTACTAATAGGTTGTAGTTGATAATTAGCAAGGAGCTAGCTAGAACCTTTTAGTGGCTAAATTAGAACTTTAAACCCGTGATTCATAGGTTATAATTCAGTTATATATTGACTAGTAAGGATATATAAAGGTTATATTATAGCTGCACAAATATTCAATATTTAACCTTAAGGTTCTGAAATGTCGACAACTTTTAGGTTAGCAGGAGGTTCTGTAGCGTGGGCCCTTTTGGTCACCAGGAGTTTGTGTAGCCGGCTAGAGCAGGTTGTTTTATACCTAATGGCATATGTAAACAAAATCCATAAAGTGGTTCTAGAACCAATATACAACCTTCCTCAAACTATATTTTGTTACTTGGGTATTATATGTATTGACAATTAATATTTCTACAGGAAGTACTAAAGATACACAATTGCAATTCTCGATACAATTTTACTATATAATTTTTTTGAATACTTGGTTGAAGGGCGGATGAAAATCGAAACATTTATGGAAAGGCGTATGCTCCACTAAATGTACCAAAAAGGGAAAGATACAGATAAAAATCATTCTTGATAAAAGTTGTTTCTTGTTTAGAAAATATCATTCATCATAACCAATTTCAATTTAGTTGTACATGGTTGGTCAAAAATACAAAAATGTTATTTTGTGTAAGAGTAAACATACAATATGTACACTTAGCCGCAAAAATAACGCACAACCAAAAATTATGCTCAATATCAAAGTTGATTTTCTCGCGAACCGATAAATCGACCTGTAGCTTTTTTCTTTGGTAATTGCCCTGTGATAGAATTCTTTATTCAAACTTCAGCTTTAGGCTTATAGAGGGTGCAAAATAAGAATCGTTTTTTACGTTAAATTTGAGACAACCTGTAGGGAGCATTAGCAACAACAACGGATGGCATGGTGAAATCATATTGTTTCTAAGCATTTTGGTTTTTTAATTTCTCTGATATCTGTAATATCAAAGAAAATACACAAAATAGACAGCATCAACCCACTCCTGTCAACCTGAAAGATGCTCAAATAATGGTTAGGTACCAAATTTGGAATGGACTTGACCAAAATCAATTTCCCAATTTAATATCGAGCATGCCGAGGTTATGTGAAGCAGTCATTAGAAGTAGAGGTGGAAACACGCGCTACTAATTTCTTTTTTTGCTGTTTATTGTTAATTATTGTTAGTGTTAGTTTTAGTTTAATGTTAGTTTAATAAAAAAACATGTTCTGGTATTGTGTGTATTTTCTTTGATATTACAGATATCAGAGAAATTAAAAAACCAAAATGTTGAGAAAGCATGAGGCCACAGTATGATTTCACCATGCCATCCATTGTTGTTGCTAATGCTCCCTACAGGCTACAGGGTGTCTTGGGTAAAGACTATGGTCTACAACGTCCATTTGTTGTTGGTCGTTGTGATGTTGATGAAAATGTCATCGGTGATGGGTTATTAAAAATTTTATTTGTAGATTTGCTCCTCTATAATAGTAGAAGAATTATTATGAAAATCGTAGGACTTGGAGCAAATTATTCCAAAGTTTTCATCTTATGTTAAATATTAAACCTAATAGATGCTATAATATTATGTTTTATAATTAGAAAATAATACAGAATGTATTAATGTATAATGGGTATACCGGGTGGTCCATTTATCTTGAGACAGCTTTATATCTTAAAAATGGCACATTTTTCGGAAAAAAAGTTCAAATAAAAGTTGTTTGCTATTGTGGGGGAAAAACAATGCTGGCACCCAATGGCGAGTTTGTCAACCGTTTCAAGGTTATATTAAGGTCAACTCGTTTTTTTCTTATTGGAAACATATAATTTTCATTACTGAATCTGATTCTACATCAAATAAACAAATAAATTTTATTAATAAATTTTTTTGATTCCGATAATAATTTATTTTCCTCTTATTTTCTGGAACCATATATTTATAATTTTTTAAATATCTTTCTTGAGTTTTTGGTTCGTATTGTCAAACAATGGTGAGATAAAACATTTTTATTTCATGTCAATTTTTTTTTCCCTTTACGACGTTTCGACAAAATAGTTTTTGTCTTCTTTAGGTTTTTTTTTTTCGTCAGTCGTCCAACATCTTTAGTGTTCTCTTTTTTTTTTTATTATTATTTCCATTATTGGTATTTCCGAAAAAAAAAAGGGAAAAAAAAAAATTTTACATGAAATAAAAAAATTTTATCTCACCATTGTTTGTCAATACGAACCAAAAACCCAAGAAAGATATCCAAAAAAAAAAAAAAAAGATATTATTTTAAAGAAGTAGTTCATTCTGAAGTGGAGTGATTGTATTGTAATAGGAAATAAATAAATTTATTTCGTGGAGTCTGACGTTTTATTTCCCATTACAAAAAGATATTAATTTGTGTTAATTTCTCTCTTTGTTTCAACGTTTCGACAAGACCACCTGATGAAGACAGGTGATCTTGTCGAAACAGTAATATACACAGTAATAAAATGCATGGGATATAGCATTTTTATCTGCAAACCACAGGTAATATAAACAAAACTTGAACATTTATTATAATAAATTTTAATGTTTTGTCGAGACCTTTTTCTTTCGTGGAATAAATAAATGTTGTAAAAAATTTCATTATTTCAATCGGAATAAAAAAATGTTCTTTACAAAAGTTATTTGTTTTTTTCTGTAGAATACGATTCTGTAATAAAAAATCTATGTTTCAATTTAAAAAAACCAAAGTTGACCTTGAGATAACCTTGAAACGGCTGCCAAATTCGCAAATGGATACCACAACTGCATTTGCCCCACAATAGCAAAAAACTTTTTTCCGAAACATGTGCCGTTTTTAAGATATATAAAGCTGTCTCAAGATATAACTATAAGTATACCATTCCACATGAAACAATAGTACCTATATGTACCTATATACTTCATTCAAGTATCTACTCTTCTTGCGTTAGTATCCACTTAGTTTTACTAAATAAGAATAATGATTTATTTAACTGAAGTATTACTAGACTGGCGGCAAAGGAAATGCAAGGTAGCGTTAACTTAAGATTAATAAACTTATAATAAGAATAGCTTTTTTCCCGTGTATATCAAACTGCTAAACATACCTATTTGTTGTTTATTATTGAACATTTTTAATTATTGACTACAAACATATAATTAGGACGACACAATGTAGTACTCATGTGAGCGTATAGTATTGACATCATCAAATAAAATAAGCATTATAGTGTACGAGTAGTAGATGTATAGTTCGTTAACTCGATAGGAAGTAATCATCGAACCGAAACTAATCAGCGCCAGCGCCGTGGCTGCTGCACTAGGGTTTGAGTAAAGTAAAGATATTTATAAAGATTAAAAAATACCTTTTATAAGGCACGTACTGAGTAGTTTTAAGAAGATAGTTTAAATGGCCACTCAAATTAATAACAAAAAATAGAGGGCTCAGTGTCTAGTAAAAATTGTGTACAACAGTTTAGTGTTATTACCAATACTTTAAAAGAAGATGATATATAAACGAATTAAAAACACGGTAGGAAAGTTTTAACATTTCGTGGTCCTGCCTAAATCTTGGTGAGGAGGTGGTATGGAAAAGTCACGAGTCAAAATTCCAAAAAGATTGGTTACTAACATATCTTCGATAGAAATGTGTAATCCTATATCTACTGCTGTCTCTCACGTCATTCAGTCATCTCCTGTCACAGCCTGCGTATGAAAACACAGTATAATGGCCAAGCCAGTCTATATAATAGATGTGGTGTCTAGGCTGTCGTGAAGCAGGATTAGTATTTTATTATTTAATAATCAATTAGTATTTAGATTTTTTAGAAACTATATTCCTGAACTTTTTTTTGATTGGAATTGGTTGTCTTAAGCTCAGACACGGAAGAGGATTCACTGAAAAAAATATTGTACGTAAAACCAATGAATGGTTGTCATCAATATTTTGAACATTAATATTATGAATTGGTCACTGTTACAATGAATTTTGATCATAAATTAATAATTTCATACATAGAAACAATGTACGATGAAACATTAATCAATAAATGCAAGACATCGAAAATTTATGTTTTTTTTTTCATCAATATAATGTCACTATTTATTGCTTCAATGTTTTAAATTTATTAATTTATGCTCTTCGCCTTTAACACAATAATTTGTAAATCATACACCTATGAACAGCGAACATAAAAACTAATAAACGATCATCGTTGATTCAATGGATGCTAAGCATTAATTTTACGAACCTAACCATTAAATTCTGAATAACGCGCGCAAATCAATGCACCCGGACCATAGACTGAATACTCAAAACATTGACATTATGACATTCTCATAGACTTTTTGTTTACGCGTCCTTTTTGTTTTGTTTAGTTAAATGTATACAGTTGAAAAGTGAAGTGTGTTCCTAAATCTATTTTTAAAATTTGTTCCCAAATAATACAACAAATGTAGAAATATAAGGTAAGTAGTAATCCTTTTATATAAGTACCATTTAGTAAAGTACAAAACTAAAGTCAGTTTAAAACGAAAAAAAACACAGTGCGGTATTCCTTTGTAATGTTGAAAACCCGCCGATACGAGGGGAGAAATTTTATGGGCTCTTCATGGATATTTAGTGCTATCCGCTAAGCTATGTTCCAAAGGTGCCAGTGGAAAGATAAGCCATTTAAAGTACACAATAAAAGACTCTCAAGAATATTTATTTTGTGCTAAAACAGTTCAAGAAATAGAAGAACATATAATAAACCTTAAAGGAAGAAAATCTGCAATTCAACCGTAATTATGGGTTCTATAAGTCTATTCTAAAGGCGCACACTGTTTACTTAAAAACCTGTTATTTTGATTAATAATATAATAAATGACTTTATTGAGAACTTAGAAAAGTTACACAAAAGGCGAAGTCAATGCACAGCCTCCTCGCTTAACATATTAGCAATACTAAAGATAACTGCATAATAATAACAACAACAAAAACCCTGATACATAAAAAAGGCAATGATTCCTGGATGCCCTGCGGCACTACGCAATGTCCTGGGCCCAGACAATGCCGTTCCCAAAATGACAACCTGACTTCTATCATTCACATATGTTCCGAGTAGAGACACAGCAGACTCCTCAAAGCCCAGGTAACCCACAATGGCCAGCAACAAACCATGACCAATGCGGTCAAATGCCCCTTGCGTAGTCCAACAGCAGCAATGCCGTCAATCGACCCTGATCTACCGCCCCCAATGCATCATCCAGTATTTTAAGTCATGTCGTGGAGCAACTGTGAACCTGACGGAACCCAGACTGGACCTCCGACAACAACCCATGCCCATAATAATAATTTCCGGCGAACACAATTACGTAAAACAATTATTATAACCCAATGTAATAATCAGCTAACATTGGTTTAACGTACAAAAGTCATAGATTCATGTTTCTCGTTCGTAACATTAATAACCTTCAGACATCGGTTTAATGTACAAAAGTCATAGATTAATGTTCATCGTTCGTAACATTAATAACCTTCAGACATCGGTTTAATGTACAAAAGTCATAGATTAATGTTCATCGTTCGTAATATTAATAACCAGCTAACATCGGTTTTACGTATTGGAGACATAAACTAATCTTCATCGTTCGTAACATTAACAACCTGGTAACATCGTTTTAACGTACAGGAGTTATAAATTAATGTCCATCATTCGTAAGATCAATAACCGGCGAGCATAAATTTATGTTCTTTATTTATTAATTCAACGTACAGAATTCGCTACCGAATTTATGTACAAACGTTCATTGTATTAATGTCACCCATCATCGGCTCAAATTTAATGTTGACGTTCATTGATTTGAAGCACTTTTTTATTAATATCACGTACCTTTTCGGTTCAGTGATTAAATTAACAATCGATACTCCACTCATATCTCCATTGGAATGTAGCCAATTAAACATGCACCCTGATAAGAAATATCAAAGATATCCAAGTCGAACGGAAGACAAGATATAATAAGACAACAAGTAGGTAATAGACTTCTAAGCTATCCGAACAACAAGAGATATCTGGTATGAAACAGATCACTTTGGCTCATCGTAGATTATGGAATTTACCCCTAAACTCAAACAAGTAGGGTATATCCCATCAAAGTTTTAAATCACTTTCATCGTAATGGCCAGTCCGAAATGCTGCAGCATTAACTATCTGAAACATTTTATTAATAATGCAAAAAATTGAACTTATAGATACTTTATAATTATTAACCTAACGTGTAGGTATATTTCTATAATAGGTACCTAGGTAATTGAAAATTATCTAATTATACATGACGATTCAAGAAAATCGAGCACTGCTTTAATAGTATAAAAATACATCACCATCGACTAATTGCAAATATAATTTAATGCTTGAGTAACTTTACAAATCCAATTATATCTCTAAATATTATTATTTGAATAAAACCAATAAAAACTAATACTAAGTAACTACTAGGAGATACTACTTTATTAAATTATACAATTCTAATAATAATTACAAAAACCTAAATAAGATCAAGAATTTCAAATCAAGTGCATAGAATTTGCGACTTTTTCTTTAGCTTATAATTCGCTCAAACTGATCTTTATCAAAGGTAATCTATTTACGTCAATAAATAATAAGGCAGGTTACCCGCAGCATACAGTATCAGATGTAATAGCGAAATTATTCAAAGTCATCTTAACTCATTATTTAATATACTAGTAACTCTACTGTAATCAGTGTTTGTGGCTTAGATTATTCCAAGTAAATTATTTCTATAATAGGTTGGTTGTATATCTAATAAAAATTTTAAATTAAGAAAAATATTCGAAACAGGTATTTCGCTGAATATGTAATGGCAATTAGATAAATTAGATATGGAATAAGTGATGAAAAAAAACTGCTCTAATTGATTTAAATTATTGAAAGTGTCAAACTAAATTAATAATTTGTGGATAATTCTCGTCCTTGGTATAAATTTTATGTAGGAACTACATAACTAAAACGTAAAATGAATTGTAATGAATTACAATTACAATTCATTTTACGTTTTAGTTGTTTATGTCGTGTGTTGTTATGAACTTGTAGATGTATAAATTTGACTAGTTTCGAGGCCTGAAGATGCAATTAAATATTGCGAAACGTCGATAAAGAAACAAAAACTGTAGTTGTCCTAAAACGAACAAGATTGCTACATAAATTAATAATTATTGTCAATCATATTATGTAATCGAGTACCTATGCATCGTAATAATTATTATTATAAATAAGACACAATAATTGCGAACTGTAAATCGGTTATATGATTTATTCCGAAATACGTTAATTTGCGAATAAATATCGAACTGATTTCTGTTTTATTTGTCTTATACTTAATACCAACCTTTTTTTGTTACGTTTTATGACCTTTTCTAAATGATTTTGGCTTCTTGTAATTATGATTGCGTTTGTATGAATGTAATGCACACATACTTTCATATTTAAACTGATACAACCGTTTGAATATGGAAATAGTTTATTTAAAAAAACATGAAAAATTCTTGAATATTTTATGTTTTTTAATTACAATTTGTAATATATACAATTTGGGAAAATATACAATGGAAAACAAAAACAATGAATTTTTGTTTTGACAGTGAATTCACAAAGGTAATTTTGTTGATTGTCGACGGATAGCTTTTAAGACTTCTTGTCCTGAACAACTTTCTTCAATAAGATTTTGTAGTATCAGCTACCAGAAAGGCACTTTTCCAAGGAAAAATATAAAAACAGCGAAAAATCATAGTAGGTCTAGGTGTAGCATCCGAGACTTTCTAATTTCTCTTGATTGTTGCCAGATTTTGAATGAATTGAATTGAATGCAATATAAATAATATGAGAAGCAAGCGCGTGTGTTGTGATAAACTTATAATATTTTTTGGGTTTACTCTACAATTATTAAATTATTTTCTTTGTTTATTCTTATCCGCAATAAATTTATTATTTGTTTAAAGTTAAATTACCTATTTGTTTTGAGTTTTAATACAGCCACCCACTAACACCCCTGTTACAATTTCGGATTAATTACGTTATTGGGCGAATAATGTTTGCCTTCAAAGAAGCCTCCACAAGATTAAACGTTGCATTGCGCTGAATATTTAAACGTATGTAAAAACAAATGGCATATTTTTTTGTTTTGATTTTCAGAAACTCGATCTGAACTTATCCCTGTTGTCGTTGAAGATTAGGATGAATAACAGCTAGTTTTATTATAGTTAATTAACACTACTCGCCATCATTTTAATTGGCATAGTGTCACACCTAGTTAATACCACAGCACGCATAAAATAGGTGATGGCATGTAAAACACAAAGGCAGCAATTAACCATATAGGCACGTTTTACAAGATACATTCTTCATTCATAATATGCTTAGCAAAAATAAATTGAAAAATGTGTATAAATGCAGGTATTCTCACGGTCTTTATATGTGTAATACTTCTCGATGATCTAAACTTATTGGACATATCTGGGTGTTATCCTTAGACAAGATGCGCTTATTTTCAATAAATGGTAGACATTAATAAGAGCTAGCACAAATTAAACCGATAAGGATCGGACATTGGACATGGGATTTCCTTTAATTTCCGTTAGATAGTTGATGAAGTTGTAAAGTTTTGAGAAATACGAGAACGTGATAGGTGCATGTACTTGTTTGGATAGCCGGATAAATAATTACGGATTTTTGATTTTATCAATCTCGAGATTGTTAGAAAAATAAATCTAAAGCAACTTAATTAGATAATTAGTTTAAGGATTTTTTACATAGGATGTAAACTTATAACATGTGATTAATTAACAGTACTTTAAGGGCGCTATAAGGTATTACAGGATTTTTGTGAACATTTTTGAAATAAAACAATAAAATGTAGTATAGATATTAGATTGATATTTTTTTAACACAATATATTTGCATTTATTATTCAGGGTATTTACAAAGTTAATTAACCACATATTGCGCGCACAAAATCGATATGACTTGCATTATGTTAATTTGTCAATTAAAAGCTTTGGGTTCAACAGAACAGAGTACCAAGTTGTATACATAACTCATCTTGGTCCTTGAAATTATTTTGAAAAAATAAGTATTTTTTTTTACTTACAAGTAAAATTCTTCTAAATAATATTTGAATATTATTAAACAATATTATGGTGGTTTTAATATTGCAATAACTTGGAATTATGTCCTATACTCAGTAAGTTATTACCTTTGCTACATTTTTTCATAATAGGTAATATAGAAAATATGTTTGACAATAGCGTAATACATTGCCATGATTGTAAAAAATATTTTCATAAGATCTGTGTTCCAAAGAAAAGCCAACAATTTATTTGCGATGAAAATGATCCCGATGAGATATTTCCTCGATGAGATATGAGATAGTTATGTGCTTTTGTACAAATTCCTTAATTATTCTAAAAATTTTGCAGTTACAAAAATTTATTTTGAGAAGGTAAGAATTCTACAAGAAGATATAATTTCCTATAATATTATGCTTGCTTGAGCAGTCTACAATGGATAGTTAAATTAAATGTAGCTATAGCTAATTTGCTATAGAAAAATTGTGACACCTAGGTAATAGTGCAAAAAAATTCCCAAATTGAAACAAAAGTGTTGTGATCACTTTTTGATCTCTACGGAAATTACGCATTAATTTGTCAAATGTTCAATACAAGTAGTTGTCATAAATATTTTTCTAAAAATTTGTAAGTTTGTTTATTTATTTTATTTTCTTTAATTTATTTATTCACGTCCATTATTACAGCATATATAAAACATATAATAAACAATAATATAAACGTATAATATAAATTTAATTAATTTAATTCAATGCGCAAGACGCATGCAAGATCCGGAAAGACACTCGGACGACAATAAAACAGCCATCGGCCAATCCCGGCAAACCGCCATCAAGACGCCCACACTTCAAGCGTCGAGTAAACTCACCGATAGGCGCAAAGAAATCGAGGTTTAAGTAAGCGTGAGAATTGGTCAATCTGATAACTCTGGGGATGAAATGATGTCATCCGTAATTCGTACGGTGAAACTCTTCGTGGAAAAGCCCAGAGGCTCTATTATTCCTGGACGGTACGCGTAAATTTATATTTGACAACAAATAGCAAGACGACACCAAATTGTTTAACAACTTATACAGAATGGTTAGGTCTCTGACGACCCTGCGATCGCTCAACGTTGTGAGCCCCAACTCATCCATCAGAGCACAAAATTAGTAGCTCGCGGACCACCAAGCGTGAAGTGAGCTTACCTTAGGAATCGGCGCTGAACCTTCTCAACCTGGGCAATACGGCAATCGTATGACGGGGCCCAAACCGCCGAAGCCAATTTCTAATAGTATTGATATTATTAAAATCTGCAGAGCAGCGCTTTATGCAGCCCAACATTTTGAGCGACTGGGAACTCAAATATCTGATCGATATAATTCAAGGAGGTGTCCAGGTAAACTCCCAGATCCCTGACTGAGGATCTGTATTTCAGGAACGAATGATCAATAAAAGATTCATACAAAATTGGTCTTCTAGTTGTGTTTACTTATTTGTTTTTTAAATACATACTATGGACATAATTAGTAAACTTTATGAAACTCTTTTTTAGAAGAACTCGGAAACGGCTGTCGAAAAGTTGTTTGTTTCAATGATTATATTGAAAGTAAAATATAATAAATATTTATCTAAGCCGAATTGAAAAAATATTTATTTAATTTATTTAATGGAAACCCGAAGAAATATACAAATTGAGGATTTTAATTATATTTCAAAATTTACAACCAACTGTCGAAGCACTTCTGCCACTCTGATTGAGGTATCTCCAAAACATACATTCTGAATGCAGCAACCGCTTCTTCAGGTGTCGAAAAACGTTGACCTCTCAGTTTGTTTTTTACGTACGGGAATAAAAAGAAGTAATTCGGTGCCAAGTCAGAGCTATATGGCGGATGACTCATCAAATCGATGTGTTGGGTACTCAAAAATGCAGTTCTTTGAGCCGATGTGTGAGAGCTCGCATTGTCGTGGTGAAGAGTGATCCGTCTTTGAATTGACTGTTCTGCGTTGTTCTAGTGGTACGGTTGCCACATGCCCAGTTTTTCCGAAAAAACAGGCGACCATTTGCTTGCTTGCTGAGCGAACAACTTTTGTTGGATTTGGCTTATCTTGAAAGACCCATACAGTCGACTGCTGTTTACTTTCGGGCTTATACGCATAAATTCACGATTCAACACCTGTTACGATGTCATAGACGTGTTTTGAAGCGCCGCGCCGCGATCGTATTTTTTGAGCATTTCTTTCGACGAACCGACACGAGCCTTTTTTTGAGCGATTGACAATTTGTGTGGGATCCAACGCGAACAAATTTTTTTGACAGTCAAATGTTTATGCAATATTGAATATATGCGCTTAGTGGGACCAGTTAATCCACGTCGAAAGTTGTAAAAAATAATCGCACGAAAATGTTCACGGTTTAATTTCATTTTTGTGCCGAGTGTAACGGTAAACAACACAAATAGCGTTCGTATGTCAAAACTTTCTGAGTACGTATAACCTCAAAAATGTCCAACTTTACGATGGAGCTGTCAGTTGCCAGATTGCAACACCAGGGTTGCCAAATCCCAAATAAAAGGCAACCCTTCGTACTAGTGTAGTAAAATATATTCAATAAACCTCAGCGAATATAATTTCTTTCTATTTTTAATTTTGTCATTTAATTGAATTACACTAATCAACATGAATTTGGCATATCTCAAATAAAATAAAATACATTTATAATGAATAGAATGGAATAAAAATAATATAATAAAGTTATAAAATTTCCATCGAGAGACTACATACATATAGACACAAAGACAGTAGGTAATCCATAAAATTTTCTATTAACAAATATGTATCTATGTATTCTTTATTGAGTTGCTGGCTAAGTGTAAAACGGCTTTACTGATTTTAATGGCTAATAAATTTGCCTGCTTTCAACACAAATATCAAAGACATAACAAGATATGTTATTAATACAGTACCACTTAAATCAAAATGCATAAACGCTATATTAACGTAAATTACTAACCGCATGGTTTTAAAACGGAAAAATATAATCTAAATTAAAATATACATTAATATGTGTGGGTAGGCGCGTACATCGATTTCAATTAATAAAAACCTTTTATTAAAACTAAATAATTCTACATAACATACAAATGACTTTAATATGCCTATATATAAATGTTAATTAAAGGTAGGTAATCTATTTTTTTTTTTTTTAGCAAACTCGTTGCTATGAAATGTAAAATACAAAAATAATGTACATGTATAGGGTGACAAAAAAAAACCCCAATAATAATAGAAAAAAAAACGAAACAACTTTTATTTTCTTCTCCAACTACTGATCAGATTTCTCGTTGATATTTGTAACATCTCAGCTCAAATCCTCTGTCCTTGGCCGAGTCGTTCCGATCGAGGTCGTGTTTAGTGATCTTGCATTGAAATGTGTGATGTTGTACCATCCGCTTGTGGAACCTGATTCTGTGACATTATGACCATATTTAGCTCGGATACAGCGATTTCCGAAAATTATATCCCCATCACCACTGGATGTTGAGGGTGTGCAAGAAAGCAGTTAACTCCTTCGTGCATCTCCCGCGAGCGAACCGATAGATTAGAAGAAAAGACTGCACTGTTTTGATTCTTCTGTATCCTAAAGTATTGTCCGCTAATAAGCTATAATCGTACAATATTCATTCACTATTTTCCTTACCCAACCAATACTAGGAATACAAAAGTAGGTACGATACCACAATTCATGAATATTTTTTTAATGTCATACCAAATAAATGCACGCACACCTGCAACTCATAACGTGTCACTACTTACTTGTGAATAATAATCATAAAAAGCAATTAATTGGTTTTAGTTAGACAAGTAATAATTAATTTATTTATTATATTATATATTTATACAGGATGTCCGTTCGTCCGAAAGGTCATGTCGTAAATGATGGGACCAAGAGAAAGGCGACAAAAATGTTAGTTCTTCATGTAAAATTTTTGTCTAGCGAGCTTATCGTTATGGAGTTATTGGCCTTCAAAGCATGATGGAGCGTCTCTCCATTTCGACAGAAATGTAAAGACTTATTTCATTAATACATTTCCTAACCCA
The DNA here is from genome assembly GCA_911728435.2 of Apoderus coryli. NCBI lineage: Eukaryota > Metazoa > Arthropoda > Insecta > Coleoptera > Attelabidae > Apoderus > Apoderus coryli. The sequence continues at coordinate 12,032,377 of OU452202.1, read as the reverse complement.
TGAATATGCCGAGGTGGTGCTTTTACATGACCGTCTCTATCGCCGGATCTTACTACTCTGGACTTTTTTTTTTGGAGGTAACTTAAAAGTTTAGTTTACAAAACTTCAATCAATACCCGAGAGGAATTACTAAATCGTAAATCTACAGACATGTGCAGATACTCTTAAAATCGATCACCACATTTTATCTCCAGTAAAACGTAGATGTTTACAAAATTTCCAACAATGTATTCAAGTTCAAATTGTAGATATATATTCAAAACACTTTTACTTCATTTTAATTATATTAAACTAACTTTAATTACCATAGAAACGCATGTTTTTATTAAAATGCGATTTTCTCCGAAACGGTACAAAAGATCGATTAAGATGTGATATAACTAAATTATATCAAATTGATAAAGGAATCAAACGATCAAAGCGAAATGTCACATTAAATTTGTTACCCAGTTTAAGCAGCACTTAACATATGGAATCGCCGTTATGATACCACCGTGTTAACCGTTTAAAAGTTATCAACTAAAATAGTTTTTTTAATTCTCACTTTGAAAGACATTAACTCCGTAACAAAGCTCGATAGACACCAATTTTACATAAAGAACTAACATTCTTTTGTCGTCTTCATTAATGACAAGGACTTTCCGGACACTCTATATCACTACAGTGATGGCTAAAAGCCAAGCACAAATTAGATAAAATATTAAACAAGCAGAAAGCAGTTTCGAAAGCGGAAACTTTAGAGGCAGATAGAGAACCACAAAATAATATCAGTTTGTATCATGCTTCGTTACAAAGATACAAATTTTTATCAAAAATTCCAAATTTATTATCATTTTAGAAACCACTTTAGATATTTCAATAAAATTTGGCACGTTTGGATAGCTATTTAAATACAACTTTTTACGCAAAAATTATTATTTTCCACTAACGGCGTGCGTACGGACACCCCTTCGCACAATTTTAATGAAAAATGTTGTACGTGACTGATTTTATTAGAAGCAAAAATTATTTCTGGAATCCTTGTTCAATTTACAATATTTACTTCTTTTTTTTGTATGACACCGTTTGCAAGTAAAAAATTTAAATATCTACTGATTTCTCAAAAAAAAAATTAAACAAAAACGAGAATAAGAAATTTCATTAGTGGCTTTCAACAACATTAACAATACAACATACAATAACAAAAATTGCTCCAAATGTAGTCCACACACCTCAGTACATCTTCTGACTAACGCACTTATTGCAGCAGATACTTCATGCTGTCATTCAGAATAGCAAGATTTGGTTTTGTGGTAGACCAGTACCGACAGTTTCGTCTGTTCACCACACCATTCAGACAACTTATTGTCGCGTCGGAAAAAATATTTTGCGAAAGAAAAATGGATCATTTTTCTCCTATTCATTAGCATTGTGCAAAATTCAATTCGATGATTTTGATCATCTGCGTTTAGCTCATTAATTAATTTTACTTTATACTGATGATACTTATGATTTTTTAAAATCCTTCCCACGGATGATCTTCCAATATTGTTGCCAGTGCTATTTCTTGAGTCGGTTTATGGCGATTTTTTTAAATTGACAAATCGTCGTTTAATTACTGTCTAGTCTGGGTAATTTTAGTACATGTTCTTGTTCTCTAAATTTGTTTTCTGCTTACCGGAGACTCAGATATCCTAGTGAGGGAATATTTATTATTATACATATTGCCAACCTCATCTTGAGTTCTAGTTTGATCGATGTTTTAAAAATGTCCTGGCACCTACTGTCTTATTTGCAACAATTGACAAGAAAGTAAAAAGCAAGGAAACTTTTACAATTATTAAAGATTTTTTATGACTGCATTTTGTGCTATTCAACCGTAAATACCTCGAAATTTCCTTCAAATTCCATTGAATCTATGCGTGACTTTTGGTGCTTACTGTATACGGTGTGGCTACGTAAGTTGGCGTCATATGGGAAACTTCTTTATTATTACTTTTACGAAAAAAAGTTACTCTTTATAAAAAGTTGCATGGTCCAAAACCTAAAACCCAACATCAGATATCAAATTTTATCAGTCATATACGAGGTTTGTCAAAACATGTGATTTTTGCTATAGAGACAATATCGAAAATTGTTATAAAGAAAAGATGTTTAGAATTAAAAATAACTTTCAAATATTCAACAATGATGTTTAAGGTTAAGTAAAAATAGCATTATAATTGCTAGACTTCGCCCTTTGATTGAAGACATACCATTTTTTTGTAACATTATTTCGTAATATTGTTTATTTTTTATCACATGTATTTCAATCAATAAAGACGATTATTATTATTATTTACATTAAAAAACTCAATTTAAGTTTTCTCTTCCAGACCTAATGTTGGTGGCATGTCTAACTTTTCATAAACAAATACGCCTGACAAACATAGAACTGTACAATACGGATCTCTAGTAACTATGAAAAACACTGTTAGACTGCCTAAAAAAGTGTTTATACCGTGCCACTTCTTAAAATACGATTGATTGACGTTCGCAAAGCATACTTTAAATATCAGTTTTAAAAAATGCCAATGCATCCTAGATTAATTATGCATTAATGTGCACACTTAAATTTTCAACGTTATCGCAGAGAAAATGTCGGAAAATAGTTTTTTAATGTAAATAAACAATGTTGAATATTTGAAATTTATTTTTAATTCTAAACATATTTTCTTTATAACAATTTTCGATATTGTCAAAAATAAAGGTACTATGCTCTAGAGTATAAATCATATTTTTGAGAAACCTTGTATATGACTGATAAACTTTGATATTTGATGGTTGCGTTTTAGGTTTTTGTTTTTATAAAGAATAACTTTTTTCGTAAAAGTAATAATTAAAAAGTGTCCCATATGCCGCCAACTTACGTAGACACACTGTATAAACATAATATACAAAATATCTGCAACACGTTATTCATTAGCAAATAAACCATTTTAATAATTGCACCATTAGCATTGCATATTATTGTTATTTTATTTAAAATGTATATTTATTAAGAAAACTTGTGAGTTACACAAACCATAACTCGTATTATCTTATTTTTTTATACAAGTTTGAAAGTAATAATTTGAATGTTAATTCCATAGTTTTAATGAAATTTTTATATGTGTAGGTGGAGGCACGCTCCTGCCCACATAAATATGTTCATTAATGAATATATTTTTTATTTATTTATTATAGATATAAACCAAGTAAAGTTATTAACACTTAGTTATGATTTTTTTTGCATTCTGATTCAGTTAGAACTTTTAATAAAATTAATATAATAAAATAAATAACTATAATATGGTTTATATAATGCTATATTGAATTTTGATTGGAATTTATTGGATAGTGATAATGACATCGACGAAGCAATTGACACTTTTTATAACAGCCTACAGTGTTATTCACGCCATACAACACGGAATAGTGTGGCTAAACTATTTAATTTCCTAAAAGTTTTATTCATGGGTTCGATAAAAATGATTTATGGCTCCATCTTAAACATATTTTGAATCTATACAGGGTGTCCCAAATATAATAAATGAACCGGATTTGTGTTTTTTTGAATGGAATGCCCTGTATATGAATAGATTTTTAGATTTCCCGTTCAAAATAAACCTAACTTTCAGTAAAGTACATCTCACCTAAACCTAACAGTTTTTTAAATTTTTTAGTTTTTATAAAAATATAGACATTATTTGATTGAAAAAATTCACACCTATTCGTTTGTTCTTTTTAAGCCAGTCTGGGCTGATAAATATCACTTGTTACGCCAAATTTAAAAAACCCCCAATACTAAATACAGGGTGTCCAATAATATACCTTATATGGGAACGTAAAATTGAATTCTAAATAACTTGCTTATTTCAAATAAAACACCCGGTATATGAGGTCAAGATAAGATGCACATTAATTAATTAATAATTGTCTGTCAAATATTATAATACTTTCCTATGGATAACTCTTGCCGTTTTCGTGGAAAATGCACATATTCATAATATTAGGCGAATTTTTAATTGTATTCCTTAGTTTCATGTAGACCACCCTGTATTTGATGATGCAAAAATTAACCTTAAAGTAAAGTTTTCCTATAGATATGTATATCTTTAATTTTGCATGGTAAGAGGCACACATATTAGTAATAATAGGAAGAATTTTCAAAATTATAATATTTATCAAGTCAGCCATGAGAATTTGAGAAGACAGAATACATTTTATTTAATTTGATATTTACTGTCAAATAGTCTGTTGAAAATTCTGACCTGAGTTGAGAATTTTTCATAAAACAGTTTTTAATAAAAAATGCGAACCTATTCCAAAGGAGAAAGAATAAACATGATTTTTATTCTGGGAGAATGGTCCAAAAACGGTTTACTGGCATCGCGAGTTTACACTCAAAGGTTCCTGGCTCAAAATCATCCCAAAAAAGCGGTCTTCGAAAGACTATTAAGGCAGTTTAACCAAAGATACCACCCAAACACAGTGCAGCTGCATCAAGAACTTTTCAATATTGATTTTAAATCGTATTGAATTTTGTACATGGAGAGGAACAAAATCATCGAAAATGAAAACTTTTTTAATAGAGGAGATGAAGGAGCAAATAAACGTTTAGAAGCGTTACACCAGGTTAAAGTTGTTGAAGGATCTAAGAAACGGATTCAAGTGTTCCTAGAGTCCAATCATTTTGAACATTTATTATAAAATGTATCAGTACTTATGTATACGTATCTTGTGATTCAATTTAAGTTAAAAATGTATTTATTTATTATCTTATTGTTTAAATATATGGTTTGTCAAATTCTCATGGGTGACTTGACAAATATAATTTTGAAAAATTCTTCCTATTATTACCAATATGTGCTTTTTCCATGGCAAATTAAAAATATACATATCTATAGGAAAACCTTATAGTGATTAATAGATAATTAATATCATCATCAAATACAGAGTGCTTGAAATGAAATGAAATTAACAGGTTCAAAAATTCGCCTAATTATATGAATATCCGCATTTTCCACGAAAACGTCAAGAGCTATCCATAGGAAAGTATTATAATATACGACAGCTAATTACTTTGTGCATCGAATTTTGACCTCGAAGCTTAAAACATGTTTCACACAACATAATAATTTTAGCAGAACGAATTTGGTATAATATTTTGATTAACATTATGCACTCCAATGTAACAATTTGACTATTTTCTTCAAGTAGAAAAAACTAGCTAAACTCAATTATTGTACACAATAGTAGTTTGGTTCTAGACGGTTAAGCTGAAAATTAATTCATTCAACTAAAATAATTTTGCATCAACAAAAGCTAATATTAGATCTGCGGTCATTTAAAAAAAACTCAACTAGTTAGTTAACTTTATTGGATGAACAACCCACATTTTCTCCGAGTGACGTTGTATATAAACTTTTATTAGAAACTTAGTTTTTTTCATAATATTCAAGCTTAAAGCATATTTCATCTTGTTCACATATATTTCAAAAAAGTTTCCTTCAAATGAAGCCGACTTGAACGCAACAGACGCGTTTGTGTTCTCTTTCCTTCTTCTTCATCCTATATAGTGCCTGTTCAGCGTTTGAAACCACACGACTTAAGATTAATACCTTGTGGGGCACCGTATGATATAATTAATTGGGCGTGCGTGCAGTGGCGGGCCGCCAAAAGGTCATACACTCGTCAGGGGGGAAGTTGTGATTTGAGATGTTTTTTCCGATATTACAACTACCGTATATTATACAAACATACAATGTTTGTGAAGTAAAATGAACCTTGAAGAGCGGTTTTTTTTTTGTAGAAAAATGTGCGGAAAAATTTGCTGTAAGTGCATTTTGAATATGCGACGTTTTTGTGACGTGATGGATGCAAAGAACTCGATTTTGTCCTGTGCTGTTTGTTGCGCTGCATTGAATTTAGTGGGGACATGAGTCACGTCAAGACCTATAGTTACTTTCAAAGGTATAACAAAAAAAATCTTTTAAATATTTCTGTATATCGTGTAAGTTTCAAATCTCAATGAATTCTTATCATTATAACGGTTCTATTCAATATTGAAGCTCAATGATTCTAAAACATAACAGGCGTTGAAGTTAAAATTCACGGTTTTTCTTTTACTAGTTATTCCTCTGTGATTTGTGTATCTAACGTATGCAAGGTAAATTATTCACAGTCATAAGAGAAAACGACATCTCAACGGTAATTTATGTATCTATATCGAATGCAAAACCGTAACAAAATCAAGCAGAACATAGAGTAACATTTCTGCATTCCATTGGTTTGACCACACTGTGATAGATGCTCTATTGCATATTTACCATGTATGCTTTAATTCAAAAATTACATCTGAAACAAATATTTGAGAAACGTAAATAGGTAACAAATTGGTAATACAAGATACAGAGGCATGCCGTCCGTCGATAATAATTTAAAGTGCGCTTACAAAACATTCCTAAGAATTCCTATTTTAATACAATACCTATGAGGAATAATTTTTGCTCAGATCAAAGGACACGGTTGTCATTCTGAAAAATATAATGATGTATTTTTTATAGGTATTTTGAGTGAGTCATAGAATCGTAGTTTAGGGATTTCTGCTGCTTGTCGTTGACTTTCTTTTGTGAATACAAACCATTGGAAATTGTAAATAAGTCAGTATATTTGTTTGTGTCTGATGATAGTGTGTCTGGGTGCTGTTAGCTTCTATCAAAACACATGGAGTTTGTTTTGATGATTTCTCTTTTCAAAAATCATATCTCATAAATACTCTAACCCTATTGCTTCTGAGAGCCTTTGCATACCATTTGTTGGGGGTTTAAAATCATATGCTATAAAGTTGTAAGTTGATTATTTATACAAAGTGTCCAGTTTTTGTATCTGGGCTGTCCATGTAACGGCGCGGATGGGCGGACCGCGTAAGGATGGTTTGTTGCGCTGCTCTTTGGAGATTTAGTAACCATGGAACATGGAATCGTACCCGGGAGATCATCGCGCTTCTTGCATATGCACCTGCTATTGAATTGTGTTTCGATAGTGACAGTTCAACGTTTATATCGTGTAGAATTTAATATACGGAATGCACCGATGGATGATACTATCAGCAAATGGATTCAAATGTTTGAGAATATCTACCGGTACGTGTGTAAAAATTCAGTCCCAGGTCGCCCGCGCTTTTCGAACTCAAAAAACGATTGAAGAAGTAAGAGTTTCAGTGCGTCAAAATCCGTCTCAATCAGTTTGCAAACCTAACATTAAAAATTTGTCGTTGCCCAAGATTCTGAAGCAAGGTGTACAGCACACAAAATTCAACTGGTTCAGGAACTGAAAGTTACCGACCATCCGCTCCAACTGAATTTAACAAATTAAATGCATCAACGCTTCTCAACGTTTAAAAACATTATGTTTAGTGACAAACTTTCGCTTAAACCAGCACATAAACAAACTGAAATGCCGCTACTGAGCCAACGAAAATCCGATGGGCAACATAATCTTTGCCACTTAATTTTCCAAAACTCTCTCTACATATTGTCCCAAAAATAAAAAATTCTAACCTTTATTATAACCTATTATTATTATTATTTATAAGTACCCCCCTCCCTTTCTGGACACCTTGTCTAAATAAAATTTTAGATTTTTATCTCTAGTCTCATTAAAACAAGTTCATATTGACACCTATTTCGGTTCGCAATCGGAAAATACAAGCACTTCAAAATTAATACGCTGTATACATTACTCGTATTTAAAGGATAAATCTGTTAAAAATCACGTCAAGACTTATCTGTGACTTTCAAAATACATTCACGTAAACATTCCTTACAAAAATTCACTTAAATCTTGTTCAAAAACTAGCGAATGCAATATATATCTGGAATTCTAGAAATAGACAGAAAAAACAGAAAATTCTGGAAGAATCTGCCAAAGATAAATCAAAACAAAAAATAACCTCCACAAATTTTATATAGGTATATAGGGCCTTATTTTACGCGTCTTGAACGTGTTTATATCGTAAACTAGATGTATGTCCCAGATAAGATGTTGTCAATTTTAAACCTTGAAGTATCAAAATGTCATTATACCGATGTTATGGTCATCAAAATAGGTATAATATTCTCCTACGAGCGTGCGGTAAAGTGCACTTTACCGTATTTTTTTAGCGCAGAAAGTTGCACTTTTCCGCACTCGGTGCTGTAAAGTTACTTCCGCACTGTTTTCATTATTTCTATAACTATAACTGTTAAACTGACAATTCAGGTAACAACAATTGACAAATTTGTCAAATATGCCCTTTGTCATAATGATATTAGTAAGCTATAAGTACTTCTTATTTTAATGTGGCTAAACAGTTCACATTTATGATTTATGACAAATCTAGCACTAATATTTGACAAATATGTCAATTGTTGTTACCTGCATTGTCTGTTTGACAGTTATCTCCAAATATGATGATAACTGTCAACGTTAAAAAAAAACAGTGCGGAAAAGTTAGTTTCCGCACTTGTTCAGTAAATAAAATAAAAATATATTAGAATCCCAGGTTTCGTTTCTTCGCAATTGTTATCATAAGCAAGGTCATTTTGGTTAGAGACCTCAAAATTGATACAATAATTTTATGGAGTTGATTTCAGAATAATCTACGCTATCATCTAAAAATAATTTCATAATAGTGGAGTCCCACAAAATGAAGTGGCTCTATCTTAAGTTGTTTAAATAGAGCAACTTAAATCTATCGATATTTAAGTTCATATTCATTGTAACTCGAATTGTTTTGCGGAAAAGAAAACAACTTTTGAGTATTTTTTCTCATAGTCCCTATAAATGGACACAAATGTTTCAATTTGCTATTTCAGCTTTGTCTCAAGCAAAAATGATTTAGTTTCGAACCAAATTTCTAAATCTTAAAGTACTGCACGGGGTGTTTAAAATAGTTCTGTTATTTATGCGGATCTACTAAACTAGCGTAGAAGAAATTACGCTTTTCAGAAATAATCCGAATTTAAACCCTTTAAACATTTTTTTTAAAAGAAAGCTTCACTTTTTTAGAGATTTCAAAGGAAAGTCCGACATGGATTACTGGTATATCTGTTCGGCATTAATGTTACCAAAAACTCATAGTCGCTACTGTGTAAGAATAGTTACAAGTCATTATTCTTTGTGTACAATAATAATTACCATTAGTAAGTTTGATCACCCTATATTGTTGTATATACATCTGATATACAAAACAACAAGCGATCACAGAATAATAAAATAAAATACAAAACAAAATTCGTACATACTTAGAGATATAAGTATATAAGAATAGCGTAATAAAGGTGTACTTTTACAATGCGAAATCGTGCAGTGGGGCCCCGTTTGAGCTAATTAATTCCTGCTATATCTGGCATTCCGATGGGGGCAACAAGCCGAGCACGGGAGCAACATGGAAATAAAAACATATAATACAACACACACAAACACATTTACGTATTACTACAACGGCATATTCGTAGCGCACGCCACCCGTCATGGGTACAGGAAACTGCCCCATAATTTAGTACCCGACAATGTTGCCAATAATCCAAAATAAAGATGGCTGTATACGGGCTGTATAATCTCAGAGTTATATACTTAATCAAACAGTTCCTAGTTCAAATTTTGTTAAAACATTACAATAATTATTAACTCTAGATAGTTATATAATCGATGAGTAGAACCTTTGGCGTAGAACACTAAACTGACAATCGTTTTACCACTTCACCAAAACACTTCTTTTAAATCTCGACGCGCGTTTCGCTAACAATGTTAGCATCCTCAGGAGAGAATTAAAACTGTTTTAATTCTCTCCTGAGGATGCTAACATTGTTAGCGAAACGCGCGTCGAGATTTAAAAGAAGTGTTTTGGTGAAGTGGTAAAACGATTGTCAGTTTAGAACTCTAGATAGGATACATGAATTATATATTCTGGGTGGACGTATGGGACGCAGCTTTGGGTGACCACAGGGTCGTTCTGGCGGGATTTTTATTGAACATGTAGAGAAAATACCATGAAAATTAATCGGATTACGGATGTTGATATGATTAGGTTCTTTCATGAGGTGGGTCATCACAGTTAGGACTTTGTTGACCAAAATGCCTTGTCAATTGATGCCAGATTTGATATATTTTTGAATTTACTCAAGAACTGCATAAGTGTAGCATTTCTTCAAAAATATCTAACTAAAAATCAAAATTCTAGGATTTATAATTGGTATACACCAAAATTGCAAAGAGAGAAGAAGAAATTACAGTTTTTGTCTGAGCTCTGTCAGAGAAATTATAACCATTCACTAAAATCAGAAAGAAACAAATTACAACGACTATATCAGAAAAAAATTGTAAATGCCAAAAAAAAGTCAAATATGGAGTAGGTATATAAAATCTGCTCAAAATAAATCTAAAGCATGCTGGGATATTATAAATACACAATGAGACAAACACAAACATCCGCAGATGGTAAACTTTGATCCAAATAGAATAAACGAGTTCTTTATAGATGTACCAGGTGAAATGCATAAAACTCTAGATTTGACGAAGAAGGTAACAGACTTTTTGTTTTTAGAAAACATCATCTACTACTACTAATAGTAGTTACTAATAGGGAGTTAAGGCAAAACCAAGGACGTATACGTATCTCCATACGTAAACGTGAGATTTTGGTTATGTTTACACTAGATAAGCAGTCATTCAAAATAGAGTTAAGGTGCCATCCAATACGTATCGTATATGCGGAAGGTAGAGATAACACTTTACTTGAGAAAAAGACTATTTTAGATTTTTCTACTTCCATTTACTATGTTGTTAATATTATGGTATTTTTAATTATTAACCAAATACATATATCTTTTATTATGTATATCTATAAACAATAACAGAAAAATGTTTATAATTGTTACAAAATAAACTACTACTACTATTAATAATAATAAAGTATTTATTGCAAAATAGCTTAGCTTAATTTTCAATTTAGATTGAGTTTTTAATGTTCTATTCTAGATATTCGTACAAGTTCATGTAATTCCGACAACAATCGGTTCAATACGTTTAAGTATACGCGTAGAGGTACATATGTTTACGGCCTTCGTATCGTTAAACGTATCATAAATTTAAAGAGCGCATGCGTAGATGTCAAAAGATACGTTTACGTATACGTCACTGGCTTTGCCTTAACTCCCTAATGACGAAAATTAGATATCTCTGTGATAGGTACTAGCCGTACTGGTTAATACTAATGTCTAATACTAACAGTATACAACAGTTTTAAAAGCTTGCAACATTGTATATTAAAGCGGATTGTGGATATTATTGTAATCTGTTGCTCCAGCCAGTATAATAACATTGTACTAAAATGTATTTTATGTAGATGAGAGGGAATTAAAAGACAACAATCAAAAACAATCTCAACATTTCTCCAATTGTACTCGGTTTGTTCACGACATCGGTTATACAGTGTGTTGCTAGTTTTAGAATGCGAAAACAATTTGTACGTAACAGGCGTACATATTGTAAAATAGTACTTTATTTCCAGACGATCTGACACTGTAGATAAAAATAAATTGTTTTTAAAATTCAAAGCCTATCACGAAAATAGAGGCGCTTTTAGACGTTTAAAATCCCCTAGTGAAGAATTTGTCCATTAGCTTTACAAATTAGAAAATATATTTTTGTCGTTTTTTGATGATGTTTAGTAGTAGTTAGTGAAGGAATTTCGAAGTTTTTTTTTAACAAAATGAGCAAAATATCTTTCATTCACCCATGTGCACACTTTCCTAAAGCATATGTAAGTTATTTGTTGGATTAAGGATATTTTATACTTTCAAATATGCAAACCGCAATCTAAAGAGTTCAAAATCAAAATCTGAAAAAACTAATCGAAATATAAATATATTGAGCCATTTGTAACATCAGCCAGCATAACTTTGGTTGAACAGAAATATTTGTAATATATCCCTGATATTTTGTGTTAGCTAATGTAATAGTAATTATCATTTTGTAAAATGTATTATTTCACACGGCTTCCTTTTATAAAATGCTCTCCTCATTTTTAATATTCTAAGTTTTTATATTTTAATTCATCATGTACATTATTTAGAATGCGTCATCCGTATCATTGTTTAACTTATAACTATATGTCTGGTGCTTGTAATTCAATTTCAGTCGTGCTATTAGCCAGTGTAGTAGTTGTTTTGCCTTGTTCTCTAATATTATACACAACATTTTCGATAGCAAGGACAGAAAATATATTTTTTACTAACAGTAAAAAATTATTCTCAGATCCCACTGTTTTGTATTAATAAATAATAATTTAAAAAATGTATTGGTGCGGACAATCTTTTTTTATTACACAACCCAAATTTGTAAATGCATTGGTGTGGGCAACATAAGTCAATCAAATCGAGTTTGAATCACTGTTTTGCGCTTACTTACGCATCTGGTCTATTAAATCTGTGACACTGCGGGACGGATTGATGGCACTGGCGGGCCAGATTTGCCTGCGGTCTGTAGTTTCGAGAACTGATCTAAAATATCAACCTGCCGCAGTGGTATATGTAAACTGGTATGTATTTCGCCGTGCTTAAAGGCATTTGTAGATGGGCACCACTATGGTACCTCTGATGAGCCCATAACAAGAACGAAATGAATTCCATAACTTTGCACACATACCAGTACGATATCAAATCAACACTCTATACTATTTTGTCTAGAGTTTTTTGTGTTTAAAATATTTTATATTGTAGAAAGTTTTAAGAGATTTCAGAAAATATATTGTTCATATCATATAAAAATGCAAGTAGTTACAATATTTTTTTTATAAATTAAAGGTCATAATGACAGTAATAATTTTCAATTTACAATATCTAAGCCAGACATAATATATATCCTAATAAATTTTTATATACCTTTTCAGAGCATAGAAATTTTACACCATTCGTTAATTCTCTATAAAATCTTGGCGCCTCTTTTCATATAACACCCACACATTACACTATTAAGCCTTCAATGCGAATAACTATACATGGTATAAAAACGAAGCCAATATAAATCTTATCCATAGACTATCTTAATTACATTACAAATCACATAACCAATTAATTAATTTTAAAAAATGTCTCTTGCAGCGCCGTCCACTAAACAGTTTCCTTAATTGTTATTATATTAAAGCATCTTCCATTAAGTATTATTTTTATTGTCAACTTACGACGTGTTTTTCATGAACTTTTTGCCACCTTAACAGGTCATTTACATTCCAACAGCGTGTTCGACTATACGTCGGGTTTTAGTGTGCGCAGAGATTCTTTATTTGCAATTACCACTTTTATGACGTCCCGTTTCGCAATTATCATTATTTCGCTTTAGTGCTATTATTGATACTGTTTTTCCCAAGGAACGTATCCATTAAAATGTGGAAACGGTAACAGTGATAAATAATAGAGTTGAGTTTTTTTTCGGTATGAAATGACGAGACGTTAACTCGGTAGATTTACTACAAAATATTTTATTTTTACCTTTCCATACTATATTCAATACGTGTATACATTAACATATTATGATGTGAAGAAGCTATTACATTAAAAAAAATATTTTGGTGAAGGTAAATGGGCTATATTTTTTCTTGTTTATAATATGACATCCGCGAAAGTTTTGAAGAAATAGTCCATACACTTCATTTATGACGTTTATGTTATATATCATTTAAAAAGTTTATATGGTTTACATTAATGACGCTTACGTTTATGTCGTGACCTCTGGTCACATGAAGTATTGGGAGCCACGTGATACCGTAACCGAGTCAAACTAAGCTCAATAAGAAAATGCGCGTGTTCTTGTTTCCGCATATTCCTGTTTCCGTGTTTACTACGAAACCAAATAGTTTCACTCGCTGTTCAAAAGGTCTTTTTTTGATTTTTGTCATTGCATACGTAAGAGTACCTAAATACAAAAATGGAAAGTGAAGCAGTGCCTCTTCATGCGTTTTTAGATATACAGCAAATTGAGTGACAGCAACAAAACATCCAGGTCTGTCTTATACCCCTTCATTTACTACTTAGTGTTCTCTCGCTTTGACCTATTATTGATCATACATTATCTTTGATCTTTGTTCAATTCATCTTTCTGTTTTCTTTTGCTTTCTTATGTTTTGATTATAATATTATAATATTATTATAGGTAGTACCTATACCTATTTTGTAAATTATTATTTCTTTCTTTATAATAATCGTAATAAATTAAGGGACACTAGGGCCAGGCAATAGATACAATAAATAAAGAGGTATTTAGTAATTTTTCGTGTAAAGATTCTTAAAGTGAATCATTTTTTTGTGCTAGTGTAGTGATAGTGAATGGTTAATAGTATGGAAAATATGGATGTTCTAGTTCCAGGCTGTAGTGCACCAACGCCGACAGTAGTACAAGTAAACGTAGATTTAGAAATGCGAAATTCTGGGGATATAATCAAGTATTTAATATATCGGCGGTCAATTTCAAAGCGATACGACGATAAACTAATCGTCGTTGAGGAATTAGCGAGGCCTATTCCAGATTTAAATAAATATTGGAACCGCCGGAAAAACTAGGGGTTTTAATAATGATTGGTACAAAAAGTTTGATTGGTTAGCTGGGAGCGCGGAGTTAAAAAAACCATTCGACATTGCAGCCATTACCCCACTAGACCAAATTGGATATAATGTTCCGAATACGCAATTTAAATTTTAGGCCCGATAATAATTTCACTTCATCTGGAAGCATGTTTTACATATGGGCCACATTGTAAGAGAAGCTTCTCTCAAACTGAGCCGTCTTGTGTTTGGGCTGCGTTATAGTAGATTTGTATACGTTTCTCATCAACAAGTTACAGACAGACACGAACTGTAGACCACGTCACAAAAATTAAATTGTTACAGAACCAACGAGTCGCACAGGACCTTCTTTAGTTTCTTATTTAGAAGTTTTCTTTGAGCATATATTAATTTTAGACTTGAAACCGCCTTCCGAACACACTTTGTTATATGCTTTGTAAACCTCAAAGCTTTATCAAGTAACAGTCCTAAATTCGTTGCATTACTTTCTAGTTTTATTTGTACATTATCAATTATGATATTTAACTGATTTTCTAGTCGCTCTCTAAGTTGAGGTTTACAAAACAGTGAGATTTATCAGGATTTATAGTCAAGCAATGGTCGACTTATAGTCAAGCAATGGTCGACTGAAGCCTTTGTTAGATGCTCTATATCCACATTAATTTTGTTATTAGATTCAGTGATTTTATCCGAACCAAATGTGATATACAGCTGTGTATCGTCTGCATAATAATGAACTTGACTATGTTTTAAATATGTTATAAGCTGTAATGTATATATTGAAAACAAAATTGGACCAAGTATTGATCCTTGTGGTACGCCGGCTTTTAATTTGACAGATTTAGAAACCTTTTGATTCAAAACGACGCGCTGTGTTCTGTTCGACAAATACGATCTAAGTAACCCACACGCCTCATGCCGAAAGTTGAAATACTTAAGCATTGCAAGTAACAGTTCATGATCGAATAATCGAGAAATACTGATATTACGTTCTCATCTTTATCTAAAGCCTCGAATATATCATCTGTGATCTTAAGCATCGCAGTTGCACAGCTATGACCCGCCCTAAACCCCGACCGGACGGACGGAATTATTTGGCAAGTTTCGACATATGTTTTGATTTGTTTGCATAAGACTTTTTCTATTACTTTTGATAGCGTAGGTAACATACTAACCGGTCGTAGATCATTAAATTCGATGGCATTTTTAGACTTAGGTATAGGTTTCAGATTAGAGTGCTTCCAAATATCAGGGAACGTAGAAGTTTCAATAATACAATTTACAATAATTAATAACGTTAATAATGATAACTATTATTATTTTAAGTTTACATATAAGGTGTATTCTCTAATTAGGTGGGACCTACCAATCCCGTTCATTCATGCAGATGTAGGCAAAGAAAATCAATCTGCTGGACCTGGTGTGTTAGTATATCCATACTGGTGGATTTTAAAAACTCCTAGGTTGGGGATTCATCAGATAATTAACGCGAAAAATGTTTACTATATTGAGTAATTTTTAGAGCCTATAATTGTTTTAAGTAAGTATAATTATTTTAATGATAATTGTTTGTTACTGTTCTTTTTTTCTTCTTTCCTTTTGCTTTTGTTTGGGAGGGGTATTTATATGATTCATGAGTTATTTATTTTGCGCAAAATTTAACTCTTATTGTAAGTAAATCTCTTACCACTGGCGTCTTTCCCGCAAGACTTAAAACTTCATTGATTATACCCATATATAAGAAAAATGATATACATGATATAAAAAACTATAGACCTATATCATTGTTGAGTGTGCTTTCTAAAATTATCGAGAAAGTCGTATCTGACCGTATTACAAATTTCCTAAATAAGAATGGTTTATTTTCAAGGGAACAGCACGGTTTTAGGGCACGTCACTCCACAGAAACAGCGGTGGCTGACTTCATACAGTATGTGTATGACTGCTTCGATGCAAATCGGTATGTGTTGGGAATACTATTTGACCTCACAAGTGCATTCGAAACCATAGATATTTCTTTTGTTGGTCGAAAATTGTCAAATCTCGGTATAAGGGGTAACATAAACGACTGGATTATTTCTTACCTAAGTGACAGACAATTAATTGTTAAAATTGGTAACTCTTTTTCTAGAATATATAACATTGACATAGGTACCCCTCAGGGAAGTGTCCTCGGACCCCTGATATTTTTGCTATATGTGAATGAACTACCGAATGAGATAAATACTGGAAAGGTTTGCATGTTTGCGGATGATACGTCAATAGCATGAAGCATGCAGGAATTAGAAAGCAAAACTAATAATATATTAAAAACCTTTAGTCAATGGTGCTTCAAAAACAAATTAATTATAAATGCGGAAAAAACATCTTGCATTATGTTTAGAACGAAAGTCAGAGATATTACGTTCGACTTAAATTTACACCTAAACTCACATCCTATAGAAATCACTGAAAAATCAAAATTCCTGGGTATAATGTTGGATGAAAACCTGAGTTGGTCTCAGCATATAGGTCAACTGTGCTGGGAGCTTAGCCGAGTGTGCTTTGCTGTGTTGGTCCTTAGGAATTCTTTAAATACAGGGGCTCTTTTATGTGTTTATTATGCACTTGCATACTCTAGATTGTCGTATGGTGTGATCGCGTGGGGTCAAAGTGTGGATATACAGCGTGTGTTTGTTCTGCAGAAGAGAATTCTGCGGATCGTTTTTGGTTTGGGGCGTTTGGAATCTTGTAGAGAAACGTTTAGAAAACATAAAATATTAACTCTATCATCTGTGTATATATATAAAATAGGGCTTCATGTGTATCGAATGAAAACTGAGTTAAAAAGACCTACTCACAAATACTCAACTAGAAATAGAGATAACATTTATATCGATAAATATAACCTTACAATGTTCAGGAAGTCGCCTATATGTGCAGGAAATAAAAAGCTCGAAAACTGAAAATATTTTTAAAAGAAAACTTAGAGATTTTTTGAGTGACAAGTGTTATTATAGTTTGTCAGAGTTTTTTGATTCTTAAGCTGACAGTACTTTTATTTAAATGTTGTTCTGTGTTCTTTGTATGTATTTCGGGTTTTGTTTACCCTGTATTTGTTAAATTGTAATTATTATAATAATGTATTGTGTGTAATGACGACCCTATTCAATCATAAGGTTGGCTTGAGGTATAGATAAATAAATAAAAATAAATAAATAAATAAATAAATATTCATTTTTTCTATTTAAACCTAAGTATAAGGTTAGGATTCGAAGTTTAGGGAATTTTATTTATCGGCCCAATCCTCAAGTTCTATAACTTTTATTTGGGTCATGGTTGGATTAGTTTCCCTGAATTTTGTGCCTTTTCTTTAGAAAACTTTGTAGTTGAACAATATGAATTTGTCTCTCGATTACAGATGAGTATTATTATTGTTGTGCTATTGTTGTTGTTATTATGGAATGATTTTTATATAATACAATGTATATAAAGTTACAAAATGTAATTGTTATATTCCGGATATTATCCATAAACTTATTATTATACCCCATCCAACGCGTTCAAGTACTTATTCCTGCTGATTTTCCTCCACGTATGGCATTTTGTCAATGGCTTTTGCACAACATTTTTGAAATTCCTCAACTAATGATGTTGATTTAGTTTACCGATGAAGCGAGTTTTTCAAGAAATGCAATAAGGAATTTTCATAATAACCATTTATTATGTGATGAAAATCCGCATGCGGTATTTGAAGATCATTTTCAACATGAGTTCTCGTTGAACGTTTGGATGGGAATTGTGGGTGATTGCTTATTGGACCCGTATTTTTACCAGGAAGACTTCAGGGAGAGGTATATCACGCCTTTCCCTAACACACGCTTCCTGGATTTTTGAAAATGTAACAATGGCAATGTGGTTTATACACGATGGTGCACCAGCGCATTTTAGTCGTGTTGCTGGTGAGTTTTTAACAGAAACATACGGATGTCACTGGATTAGCCGAGGTGGACCTCACTTATGCACGATCCCCGGATTGAAACACACTTTTTCATGTCGGCCATCTAAATTACATTACCGAACACATAGCACAAAAAAAAATATTGTGTGTTGTAAAATATGAATTAAAAAATTCTTAGACTAGTTATTATATTACCAAAGATTCTTATAGTGATTGTAATCGAGAGTCTCCTAAGTGATATATGAACTCGAAATATGTCATTTTATCGCTGGAGCAAAATTTTAGATTTATTTAATGAATTAATTTATTGAAACTCAAATTATAATGCATATTCCGATATCACGAATTTTTTATTTTCACCTTTGATTTAGATTTGTTGTCTCTTCCAGTGGAAATTTTCAGTACCTATACCTATGGTATCCGAGCAAATGAATTTACTGCAAACTTATTCTAAAAAACACACATCCAAATCACCCTCATTCGTACGTTCGACGACAACCTATATATTTGCATTTCCATCGTGAAATATCAATGTGCTAATTTAAAACGGTACCAAATCAAGCGCAAACACTCAATTATAGAGTGTAGGTGGCATTTAATAACGTATAAATGTCAATCAGTATTATCCAATCAAAGTGGTACGTGGAAAAGAAGCACATAAATAATAATTTTGTCATTCTGGTATCTCATTGATGGTTTCGATTAATTTAATTACACTTTCGGTGAGATATGTGTTTGTGTTGTACCAATAAATCATTCACGTTTATTGTCGACAGTAAAATATTAACGGTCACTCTTATGGCATTTACTTTTGCGAAATTAACGTTTCACTTTTGTGTCATTATTATTGGAACCTACGTGCTGTATCTAGAAAATTATTAGATATGTTATTATTTATGTATTATAGTTTTTCATTCTTTTGTTATTTAAACATATCTGCATTTGTAGTACTGTGAGTTATGAACTTGTTAGGAATGTTGTTTATATCATTTTTATGTTTAATAGTTTTTAGCAGAAGTCGTGCATAACTACATTATTATGTTGGTGTATCGAACAGCGCACGCAAGCTATAATTTTAACAACAAATCACTATTTTATAAAATTGATAAAATGATTTAAATATCCTACTTAAATAAAGCAAACCTAGTAATAATGATATATGTACTTTACAATACAGCGTGGCAAACAAAGTCAACAAACATTGCTATATTTATGAGCATAATCGAGGGTTACTATTTAGGTACTGAGAACTGGCAACACTGGTATTGACAGCTGAAATGTGTCATCATCATCTTCACGTTTGACATTTTTCACGGTATACGCACTGAGAACGTTTTGACGTGCGAGCTATATTGTTTTGTAAGTTGAAAAGCTCCCAGCTTTGTAAAAAAATCGGCTGTGTCGACGATACGATATAATATAATCTAAAATATATGACCTGCGTAACGAAACAGAATTTGGAAATGGTCTTAGTAGTCTCAGGAGACTTCAAAATGGTTATATCCATCCTTATATCAATTTTTTAGCGCGTTCACAATACTCCCCTGTGCGGGAAAGTAAAAAAAAATTAAAAAATGTCATAACTTTAGTTATAATTAACAGATTTACCAGTCAAATGCTTTAATTTTCTAACCTAAAAAATAACATTTACAAGTACACACAAAACATATAAATATAAATAAAAAAGTTTAGATCACGTTTCTATCTGAGAAGTCAAATTCCAAATATTCTTCCATAGAATAAAATGACTCCCTGACAAAAAGTGATTTCATTTTCTCGAGAAACAATTTGGGCGGAAGCAAAGCATTAAATAATTTAGGTGCGTGGTGGTTAAGAGAAAATCTTGCTTTATCTACTCGATGTCAGTCCAGTACGAAGTTCTCATTATTCCTAGGCAAGCACTGCATAAGACACATGGCTCTGTATCAGAGCATGAAATATCATCAACAAAACATATCTTGACAATTTTGTGGACAAACCCCGCAATACGTATGTGTTTGACGATAACTTACCAGAAACATAGTCGACATGAGCATGCCATGTCAGTGTCTGGTCAAGATAAACACCCAAGAACCTCACCGAATGATTATCACCAAAATCAGAGCCATTTCTCAACGAAAACACAATTCGTTCAGTTTTTAGGATTTAATGGGTCGCGAACATTTTCGATCTATGATTTATTGTGACTTTCGACAACTTAATGAAACTTTTAGCGCTGAAGCACCACGAATGAGACTGTATATCACTGGTAGACTGAATTCAAACGTAGCCGTAGTTAAATATTGTCAAAAATCAGTCGTTGTGTCGCAAATGCGTGTTGGATTGATTGACATGCTTAAAAATATAACTATGGTGCATCCAAAGCTGTAGGTATACAGCATCGTCACAGGTGACGAGTCGTAGATTTATCCCTATGATCCAGAAAGAAAAGGCCCATCGGCAGTTTGGATTTTTAAGTGTGAAGAAAAGCCAACAAAAGTTGTTCGTTCCCGAAGCGTTAAAAATCAAATGATGGGTGTTTCTTCACGAATACCGGTCATGTCTCAAATGTGGCTCTAGAAACTCAGAAGACTGTTAACTCAGCGTGGTATATGACCTTTTGTTTGCCCGAATTTGTTGATAAATTGAGAGAACCCAATCCAAAACTACGAACGTGTTCCATCACGACAATGCGAGCTCAAACACATAACTTGCACAAATGAGTATTTGGACACACACAAAATCGAAGTGATGAATCATCCACCTTACAGCCTCGACTTGGCACCTAAAGATTTCTTCTTATTTCCACTAAGATAAACTGCGTGGACAACAATTTTCGTAGCCCGAAGAAGCTTTAAAAACCATGTTTTAAAGCAATAAAAATATTTTTGGTAAAATTAATCCGTATTTTCTTTCTATTCTCAATACGTAAATGGCTAAATAGCAACCCTGGTATTATAGCGCTACTCGTTTCTACCAACTAGCATGGAATTAAAATTTGAAGGAAATAATGAATTGAAAGTTTTATAACAAGGGAGCCCAGTTTCATCTGGTATTTTATAAAGTTATTAGCGGGAACGCCAAACCAGAGCCCTAAGTGTGGAATTCAAACTTAGCTATAGTCTTTTTGCCTATAAAACTCTTTAGATATTGAAAAAACTGTATGCCAGTTGTGATTAACAAATTAAAGAAATGAAATGTATGTCATTTAGTCTACGGCCATGTCAATTTTGATTTCGGTTTTTTTTTTATATTAAGTTATAGTTGATAATCAAATTCTTACTTATTATTTTTTTTTGGATAATGACAAACGTATGTAAATTTCGAACAAAGAATTTATTACGACATTCTTTCCCAAAGCTCATCTCATGTTTGTTTTGGTTGAGGACAGTCTAGTTAATCTAATTATCTCCAAACTCTTGGGTCGGGAGACTTTGACCACCAACTGGACCCCCTCTTCCTATCCAGTGTTCTGCAATTTCAGACGTGTGTCGGACAACCCTCATGTATAAACCATAGGTTTTGTTGAATTTCTAAAGACTTAGGTCTCTTTTTTTTTTTTACGTACGGGAATAAAAAGAAGTCAGTCAGTGCCAAGTCAGGACTATAGGCGGACGACTCATCAAATCGATGTTTTGGGTGCTCAAAAATGCAGTTGTTTGAGCTGATGTGTGAGAGCTCGCATTGTCGTGGTGAAGAGTGATCTGCCTTCGGCTGTTGGTTTTCCTGATTCGTGGGATACAACTGGCAAACAAATGGTTGTGTACCACTCAGAATTGAATGTTGCGTTGTTCTACCCGTACGGTTGCGACATGTCCAGTTTTTCCGAAAAAACAGGCGACCATTTGCTTGGAAGTGCTTCGTGCGCGAACAACTTTTATTGGATTTGGCTCATCTTGAAACACCCATACAGTCGACTGCTGTTTACTTTCGGGCTCATACGCGTAAATCCAAGATTCATCACCTGTCACGATGTCATAGACGTGTTTCGAAGCACCGCGATCGTATTTTTTGAGCATTTTTTCGACCAATCGACACGAGCCTTTTTTTGAGAAATTGTGTGGGATCCAACGCGAACAATTTTTTTTGACAGTCAAATATTTATGCAATATTGAATGTAGCTGGTCCCACTACTGCCTAAGGTTGTCTCAATCTCTTGATAGGTCACATGACGATCTTGCAATATCAGTTCGCGCATAGCATCAATGGATTTCGGAAAAACAACTGATTTTGGACGACCTTCACGAAATTCGTCTTGGAGTGAACTACGACCACGATTGAATTCACCATACCATCGATAAACATAGGTCCTTGATGGAGCTTCATCGCCAAAAATTGAATTAAGTTCATCCATGTACTGTTGCTGAGTTAATCCACGTCGAAAGTTGTAAAAAATAATCGCACGAAAATGTTATTGTGTGTATTGTGTAATTCCATTTTTGGGCCGAGATGAATCTTTTAAGTTACTGTAAACAACACAAATAGCGCTCGTATGTCAAAACGTTCTGAGTACGTATAACCTCAAAAATGTCCAAGTTTACGATAGAGCTGCCAGTTGCCAGATTGCAACACCAGGGTTGCCAAATCCCGAAATATAAAAGACAACCCTCGTAAGTTTTAGTCATCGATAAAAAACTTGTTTTTGAATTGCGATGATAAAAAATTGTTCAATATGTAGGTACTTATAATATTATCATTTTTGGAATTTTGTTTAAATACATTCAATTCAATTAAATACACTTGAACAGAAATGTAACAACTTGTAACAATTAAATATAAATCAATCCAGTCTACAAACAACACACTATATTTTCCTGGTTTAATCAATATGAAGCATTTGCATTGTTGTATTGTTTTTTGTTTAACAACATTTTACCTTAGTTTAACCGTAAGTACATAATCTTAATTATTTCAAACATCCTAAAAGTATACCATGGCATTAATAACAGGTTCATATATATGTATCACCATCATTACAAGGTGTGTTTAAAATTCACCTAATCCCATCATTAATATCCACCGAAAAACAGATCTAAAACTATTCCCAATTATTTCGCTAGATAATAAAGCCTATCCTATTATTTCTGTCGTTCAAACGGGTAACAATTTCATATGGAAAACACTTAACAAATTAAATTTAATTAAAAATAAATTTTAAAAGATTCCACTGCAACCATGAGACGAACCAAAAACCATATTGAGAGGTACCTTGCTAATTTTTTTGTTAGTAAAAAACAAAAGATACGAGCTCAAGGACACATTGATTATTGATAGCTCGTTAAATAACCTGTTTTATTCAGATGATTGCTTTGGATCAGTAGTTTTCGATTAATTTGTAAAAAATGATCCGAATTACATAAACGAACTATCAATAATAAGGGTATTCCTTTATCAATTATCCATCAAACAATTCTTATCTCTAAGATAGTTTTTTGCATCGAAACCATGTAGTAGGTATATACAAAACAGATTATCATCCCATACAGTACCTGCAAACTTAATAAAGCCACAGTCTAGGCAAAACATGATTTTTTCACGACTGAAGGATATCGACATGTTCGTATAGAATTGGTTTTCCAAGTTTCGAAATTGTGGCGGAATAAAGGTCATCTGAACAACACATATTTTTAACATTAAATATTTTACACAATTTGACACCTGTCAAAATTTTATTGCGTTAGAATGGTACGAAGCTTTGCCTATAAACGTGTGAAATTTTTTTTAACATATTCAATACCAAAATTATAAACAGCTTCGAGCTCGACCCTTGTATTTTATACTCGGGAGAACACCCTTAAGTGAAAATAACATAATTTTTCATTGTAGAAGCATATTTAATGTGAAATGGATAATAATATTATGTGACTGTTTGTTTAATAATTCTGACGTTGAAAATATCACTTCTCCAATATACATTTTTTGAGTTAGGGCCAATTCTTCGCTATTTCTGGGACAACCCTCGTATTAATGAAGGGCATCTTGAGCATATCTTCCATTCAAATGTGCATTCCTATAGAAAAACCTAAAGTCAGAAGAAACCTGATGGTAGAAGTGTATCTAGAGACCCTCGGTCTGTTCTAAACTCTGGATGTTGCCCGCATTTACAAATCATAAATTAACATATTATATAGGAGCATTATGAAAACTTTATTAGTTCGTAATAGGGAAAGAGCAGTAAAAAGTGCTCCCAAAGTAACATTTACGTAATTTGTAGACTGCTGAAATAGTTCTCACGCTACCTAATGGACAAATTCGCGGTAGGGAAATGACTACACCAACTAATCAGGTGTTTTACGGATTTAAAGGAATACCATACGCTAAACCACCCCTTGGCGTACTAAGATTTCAGGTAAGTACCATACGTAACACCAAAGTAATTCGTTAACCTAAACAACAACAAAAAAATCACTCTCAAGGTGAGGCTATTATTCAGTTAATAATTAACTCGATTTTAAGGCGCCGCAACTACTTACTGAAAAGTGGGATGGAATTCTTGATGCAACAGAAGATAGAGAAGATTGTATAAATGCAAAACCAAAAAATGATGATCCAGAGAGCGAAAACTGTCTTTTTATAAATGTTTATACACCAAATCTGGTACCTTCGGTAGGTACGCATTTATTGAAGTCGAATTCTTATAAAATAAAATTCAAAACATTTTTAGAAATCGTCCAATTTAGAACTCTTGCCAGTAATGTTCTGGATCTACGGTGGTGCGTTTTCATCTGGAACATCAAAGTATTCTATGTTTGGGCCTGATTACCTCATTGAGGAGGGAGTTGTTTTTGTATCTTTCAACTACAGGGTAGGACCATTCGGATTTCTTTCGACTGGTGATGAAGTTGTACCGGGCAATGCAGGATTAAAAGACCAGAATCTGGCATTAAAATGGACCCATGAGAATATACATTTGTTTGGTAATATTGAGTTTTATTTGAAGTGAAATTAATAATTCAAATGCCTCTCCCGAACTTAGGTGGTGATCCAAATAAAATAACAATATTTGGTGAGAGTGCTGGCTCTGCTTCAGTCACGTATAACTTACTCAGTCAAAAATCGGCCGGGCTTTTTAGAGCTGCGATCGCTGAAAGTGGTAGCGCGATAGGTTTATGGACGACACAAGCAGAACCACAAAAATATAACACCGAATTAGTGCAAAGTTTAGCTGCAAAATTAGGTTTAATCATTAATGATACTGTGGCACAAAATAGTACAGCACTGTTGAAGTTTCTGATGCAACAAAGCGGCGAAGACATAATTGCAGCTCATAGAACACTCTCTGTAAGAATAAATTATTATATTTCCTTACGAGCTTAATTAAATAAATTGTTGTTTAAGATATCAACATCACCAATTATTGAAGTACCTCATGAAGACGCGTTTCTAACACATTCGCCGTATGGTTTGTTAGACAAGGGTAACTTCAATAAGGTACCCGTCATTTTGGGATTTAATTCTGAAGAATATCTTGAACTTATGGGAGGTACCTAATATTAAATATGAAAAGCACTCGCTGAGAATGTTTTAACAATGTTTCTGTTCATATAGATCTGCAAAATGCAATAGATACGGCTCAGCGGTTTGATGAAAATATTGAATCTATAATTCCAAGTAATCTAATATTAGATGAGAAAGTTAATAGGACAACTGTAGCGCAATTAATTAAAAGCATTTATCTTAAAGAGGACCAACTATTTAAATATAACGTAGGAGCAGCTATTCAGGTACTACACGGAAAAAATAAAGTGTTTGAAATAAAATTAGAAAAAGTAATTTAAAAGCATCTTTGTTTGATATATGAAGCTAAGGAATAATTCTCTTACTTTGGAAATTTGATCTTATTGCTAGAAGGTTATAATTTGAACTCCTCAAAATTGTGTACTGAAGTATTTTCCTCTTGTTTTTTCTCTCATTGCTTCTTTTAATTGTCCTTAAGATTGAAGTGTAATATTCTCCATGTTATATAAACATATTTATCTTTATAATCAATCAATGAGATTTTTCCCAAACGATGGTCGCCATGAATTTCCCGGCTGACTGTGTGACCTTACATTTCTTGTGTATGGCATTGCATGGAGGTCTTCTTAATGATGAACCCAAGCTACATCTTCAGTAACAATTCGGACCAGCAACCACCTTATCTTTAATTCCGAGATCCAAGAAGGCACGAGAACATTCGACGAACTATTGCTTTTGCAAGTGGCGTCAGCATTCTTGGCACCCATCTTGAACTCTCCTTCGCCATACCAAGATGGTCACGCAGAATTTAACTAATGCTTGTATCGGATACTCTAGTCATTTCTCCGACTTGTTTCTAATGCAGCGGCAGCACCCGTGAAGGGTCGTCTTCGAGGGATTTCCTACCATGCTTAGAAAGCCCATGCAAGTTGCAAATCCTTGTTTTTCTCTGCGCAAGATTCCTCGTAAACCGACGACATCTCTTCTATACTGGTTTGAACAGAATTTGCTTACTTAGTCATGAACATTATAACAGCGTGTTCTTTACTTTTCTTGTCAAATTGCTTGATTGACGATAGTTCAAAGATTAATGATCCGAGTAAGATAAAAGTTGGTATTTGTGCTAATGATGAGGTATAGTCACGACTCAAAATATCCTTACCAGTAACTTACATCCTTACCATTCTTCGGCATTAAAACGGCCCTTCGTATTTCACTATTGTTAGGCTTAGGACTGAACTGTATTATGCAATTTATATATTTTTTTTCAAGTATGAGTCCGACAGTATTATGAACAGACCAATTATAAAACATGCTGAATTACACAAACGTTATTCAGACGTATACTTCTACCAATTTTCATACCATGGAATTTTGGGAATGATGCAGAATGTCTCCGTTGATGGTAAATATAGAAAATACACAAGTTTTGTCAGTACATGACATGCAGTGCAGTTCATGAAACAACCTGATTCAGTTTGCCGATTACCTTCATCATGGTCCTGTCAACAAATTTTAACATATTATGTATTCCGAACACTGAGCTGGAATATATACTAAAATTAAAAAAAAAAAAAAGGTCCGCCAGAAAAGTGGATAAGTAAGAACATTCTTCGAACATAGACTGAAGCAGTTAATCTGCGCAAGTTATTGTCTGGTGTTTATTTTTTTATATGATCTGTTGATTATATCCATATATCAGACAAATGGCATCCTCAATACATCAGGCAGTCTTGCGGATCGCCACAGGTCGTCATGTTTGGCAAAAGTTCTAAGAACTATTATTTGCGATTGAATCCTGCTGGAGAAAAATAATTTATGGAGACCTAGGTAACCCACCCTTTCTGGACACCTCGTACAATAACTTTCGCAGAATAAATCCAAAACCTCCCAGCCCTTTCATGGGCGGGAAATGAGCTAAATTTCCCGCTTCACTGGCGGACCCGCTATTCCTTGACGCTGCTCTTTTTGACCTCGACGTCAAAATTTGTTTATAGGAGTTATGGGTACAGTTGGGCATGGTGAAGAAATGCCGTATATCTTCAAAATGATTTCAAGTCCAAATGTAAATACTACCGATTTGACTAAATTCCCTGAAAAAGATCAGTTAGTACAAAAACGTATGATAAAAATGTGGACAAACTTTGCCAAAACTTTGTAAGTATTATTTTACTTCAACCACAATAGAATACAATTGCATAAATGTGTGAAATAAGATAAACAATAGACAAACCAGGGACGCTTTACACCCTGAAAATAACAATTAGATGTTTGACATAAATATAATTTTCAGTATAAGGTTCCAAGCTTAAGTTAGTGATAGAATTGCACTATTTTGCTGCCGGGCGCACCCAAAAAATAAATCCTGATAATTTTTTTTATTTTATTAGGAATCCCACACCTGATCAGCAAGACACTGAACTATTCCAAAACGTACAATGGTCAAAACTAAAACAAAAAGGATTCCAATATATCGATATTGGTGAAAACTTGGAATTAGTGAAAGGTTATCCACGTGCGGATCATTTCCACAAATGGCAGAGTATTTATAGTAATTATGGTCAGCGACCGTTCATTACGTTATAAACAAGAAACTGAATAAATATATTTTTGGATATTTTCAACTACTCATTATTATTACTAATCGTTGTATGTTTATTTTGGATATTTATATATTTTTTTTATTTGAAGAATAATGCGCATCAACTACAAGGGCTTATTAGCGCGTCTTAATATACCTGATATTACAATACTAAACGAAATAGACATTTGTATAACTATACATGTCACAATAAAATTAAACCGAAAACAATAATTAACAAACTTAATCCTTCCACGTTGGACAGGTTTATGTCATATTGAAAGTTTCGGATGTTGATGATGCTGTGGTGGTCGCATAGTAGATCCTTCAAGTTCGATCTAATTTTTAAAACGGATTAGTGGGTTGTAGCGTGATATAAAGTCACAACAAAATACAGCAACGTGAATTTATTTCCACTTTTTCAAAATAAATTCACGAAACGTTGCTGTATTTTGATTGAGTGTTGTGACTTTATATCACCCTACAACGCACTAATCCGTTTTAAAAATTAATTTGGAGGGTAGAAAGTATTGAAAATGTTCGATCTAATGTTTGAGTTGCTCCGCTTCTGTTTTAGACTAGGGCACTCGACTAGGACGTGTTTCACAGTTAGGCGGAGGTTACATGTGTTACAGATTGGTGGCTCGTTGCGGGATAGTAGATGGTCGTGTGAGAATATTGTGTGTCCGATCAGATTATAGATAGATTTTGTGTATTACTAAAAAATAAATGAAACATTAGCTTTGCAAAAAAATTCTAATCAATCAATCAAATATAAGAATTGCAAAAAATGATCGTATTAGCTAATTATTTTAAGTATTTCCCAGAAAACATGTTTTATAGTTTACCACTTTAACCTAAACCAATAAAAAAAAACAGTGAAATTAAACCAGCTACTATTGTTTAGTTCTTTATTATAGATATAATATACAATCATGTCTAAAGTAATGTGCTAAAAAATTTTATTTCTTATAAGCTAATAAATAATGGTAATAGGCATTAATTAATCTCTATTCTTTCTTTTTTTGCTTTAATATTCCTTTTTCTTAAATATAATTCAAACGACAATTAACTTTAAATGTTAGACGCATGTTAATAATAATTGCAGTTATATAAAATCCAACAGATTGTCCGTTAGTTAGTGGTCTAGTCGAGAGGTATTATACATACTTCTCGACAATTATCACTCGTAAGCTCTATGTACATTCGAATACACTAACAAATTATTAAATTATTTCATTACTAAGCGGATTTTCAGGCATCGTTAAGTCAATTTTTAACACTGTTTGTTCTTAAATGACACGTTCAAAACTGCATGTTTTGCTTTACGATTGTGGATTAATTTGCTTCGTTTTTTGAGATGTTTTTTAATTTTTTACAACAAAAAAATAATCAACTAAATATCTACCTTACTAAAATTCAATAAAAATAAATATTTTTAGGTGAACGACTTTTGAAACTGAGCACGATCCTTATATACATTTTTCATTGTCACCGGCCAGAGATATACACCGTAATGCTTTCTACACTCGTTCACTGGATGACAGTGTTCCCTGGAATCTTTGTGCAGGGCAAACAATACGGCAGTAGCTAGCAGCTACCATGTCATACTTTTCATCAAATTGAGCAAACGCTCTTAAACAGGATAATAAATATGATTCATAATAATAATCAGTGATCTAATTAAAACTTTTAAACATCAATTAAAAATACATACCTTCAATTAAGTTCTCCATAATATTATGATCAAAGTAATAAACAAGGTAGGTACGATTGGACAACTACCTACTTCTCTTTCTCAGAGTTTTTATTACCCAATCCACTCACAACAAAAAAACATCAGCACAAAGTACATGTATCGCATCAGAGCAATGTATCTGGTATATTTTAAATATAGGAAGAAATTGTGTGAAGATCTGGTTTTATCGGTCCTTAGTTATGCAAATATTGTTTATTATCCCTGTCTAGATTCAAGATCCAAATCAAGAGTTCAATACATTCAAAACAATTGCTGTAGATTTATTTTCAGTTTACGGAAGTACGATCATATCTCACACTTGTTTCCGTTTCTAGGATGGTTAAATATTGAGAGGCTTGTTCGGTTACAATACCTAATATTTATTAAAAAGGTTCTTCTAACTTCTTTGCCAAAATATCTAATGGATAAACTAATTTATAAAAGAAATGTTCACCAAGTAAATCTGCGATTTCACAATATGCTAACGATGCCCCGTCATACCACGACAATGTTTCGACGATCCTTTACATATAATGCCGTTAGTCTCTTTAACACTTTGGATAATACCATAAAAGCTCTGCCTACTCTAACAGAAGAATTCATTTTTAGGGGAAATGAATGTGCTATAGTTGAAGAATTATTATTAAGAAAAAGAATGTATGTATGCTTATTATATTATTAAATAATAAATTGTTACTTATAGCTATTATTTATTGTTATTTATACGATAATTTGGTTTATTATTGTTGTTTTCATTAATATTAGGTATTTAGTTTTAATTCAAGGTTAAGTATTTCAAAAGTAGCTTAGGCTAAAACTTCGCCATTTTGATGAAACTTTTTTATGTATGTTTGTACGGATTGTTTCTGAAAATAAAGTCATATATATATTTGAGGTGTCGTATTCTGACGTGCCGTACGATTATGTTGTGCAACATGGAAACCTTGGCACTAAAATCATGTTTGTGTCTACGCACTAAAGTGTCCTGAAGTAGAATTGTAGGTGTATTTATATGAGTTAAAACAAAATAATTTATTGTAAAAATAGTAAATCTTCCAACTTTTGATAGAATGATGAACCTTTTTTTAATAATAATACTTTCAACAATCCCTATTAAAAGCGCAAAATAAAAAAGGAATTCAATTGATATGTTCAAGTAAAATCACAAATGTAAATCTGATAGTCCATTTCCTTCCTTCTATTATTTATAGGTATTGTCAATGTGTCCATTTTTCTAAGGAACGTTAGTGTTTTCTTTAAATTTATGATAATTATACGGCTACGTCTAGCTATTCATTACATAATAAGGTTTAATATTGGCAATGCTTTCGCATTTCCATCGTAAAAATTTGGTGAATCGAGGTTCATATAAATGAACATCGTGACTGCAAATGTGAACTATAAAAGCAATTCCTAATAAAATGTATGTCTTTATATACATGGGACAAAACAACCTCTTGTCAGAATTCTCCGATGGAGAAGATCCCGTTAGATAGTGGAAGTTATGCTGTCAATTTAGTTCAATGGAGTAAAACAATGTATATATACTATACGAGTGCCTGAAGAATATTGTTTACATCATTACTTAATGCACACACTGTACACCGTCTTGCTTATATTAACAGCATTGTAAAATGTCTGCAACGTTTTGTTTTATTAGCTACGAAATAATTAGTATTGTGTTGACATTTAAATATGGGTCGTTTTGTTATTATTATTATTATATTTATATATTGCGTTTTATACAACGAATTAGTCAGATTTGAAAATAATTTTATAATTTTCAAGCTAAATTTTATTTAATTAAACTAATTAAATCTAGATAAGTGCACTAGAATCGAATTCTTAAATTTAAATACGTATATGAACTCTGTATACCTACGTGTGGTTCTAATTAAATAAATATTACTTGCAGACCCAGGGAAAGTTTTTGCAGCTCAGATACCAATTACCATAATTATCAAACTTTATTTCAGAAGCAAGTATATCGCTCTTTAATATTAGTTACATGATTCTGAGAAGAAAATTGCTTCTGCTTAAATCCTAGCTGGAAGTTGCTGTAATGAATTATAATTAACGCCATAATTCCTTCAGATTTAATGCTATTTATATCCTACCCAAAGTATATAATATAATATAAAAGACCTATATCAACACACATATAGTTAGTTTACTCCCGCGTTTCTTTATTGCCTTTTAACATGGAAATCGATACACACATTTATTCACTTAGACCATACCTTTAACCGCACTTAAAAGGCTATCTATCAGCTACCGTCATTATTATAATGTCTTTCGTTGCTAAATTGCAATCAAATTTCGTGTTAGGACTATTAAGTTTATCAGACGGATACATGTGTCTATGAGTATATGTACGGGGTAAACTCAAAAATCATTGTAAAGACAATTGTTATTTGTTAGACTTATGGTGATGTTTATATCTTCTTTTTTTATTATTATTCTCTCATACTGGAATTATTATTCAAAACTGGCCATTTTTATAAAAAATACAATAATAACTAAGATATCGAACCATATTAAAATTTTATTATATACGAGTACATTGGAACATACCCTACTGGTAATTATGAGGTTTTTAGAGACACCTTCTGCAGTAGAAATCACTCAACGTCTTGTTCAGATTGCACAACAAATAATAATAATATCTAATAATAAGTTTATGTGCAGATCAAAGTAAAATACAATATCGTACCTATATATCAGGAAAAAAAGAACTACAAAATGGGCTGAATGGCAGTTAAAGCTGATTCAGCCCAAAATTAAATACCATATCCAAAATACCGTCAGTCTATAAGAATAAATTTCGAAAAATATGCAAAAAAAACATATACCTAAAGCTCTCAAAATTGAAATTAAAAATTTGAACAATTACACCAATAAACATAATAACAAGTAAAAAAAGTTTGTACAATTTCAAAAATGTATTTGAAAAATGCATTAAAATTATTGGGGAATTACAGAACGGGTCAAAGTGGGTTCAATATATTTTCACGAATTTTCTTCTTAAAACTATTAACATTTAACTTTTTTAAGTAATTAAGTATACAATTACACAGCCTTCTCTAGACATGCGATGAACATACAGGGTGGTCCAACGAAAAGTTTGCACCTAGCTTTTCTCTTTTTTTTGTAGTCGAATGCGAAAATGCTCGGACACGTCGATTTTGCTTTTGAGGGGGACACATTTTAAACATATTTTTCGATCTGCGCCTTTAACCCCCTAGCGGGGGTGAGTAACAACCCTAAAATTTTAAATGGAAAGAGGGGTCTAATGACATATCATTTGAAAGGACACAAAATTGTCTTTCTAATGATACCCTATTTGTCGAATTTTACTAAAACAGTTAATACGAAAACGACTTTAAAGACATTAAGCCGATAATTTTGGTATTAATGAGAAATACAAATAAGTTTTAATTATTGCGAGTGAAAACACCTG
This sequence comes from Apoderus coryli, assembly GCA_911728435.2. Lineage (NCBI taxonomy): Eukaryota > Metazoa > Arthropoda > Insecta > Coleoptera > Attelabidae > Apoderus > Apoderus coryli. The sequence continues at coordinate 11,998,618 of OU452202.1, read as the reverse complement.
CAATCGTTAGTACATTCCAATGTTTGTTAGTTTTAACATTGCTTTGTAAAAAAAGTAAACAAGCTGTTAAATTGATTTATTAAAACGTTACATTAACAAATGTTGAAAATGTGACCCATTTGATTCCATACAATAATACAGATTTTGTTCAAATCTATTTCTAACATTTTGTAGCATATCAGGTGTTATGTTTCTGCACTCTTCTGTAATGCGTTGGCGAAGATCTTCTATGGACTCGGGCTTCGTGGCAAAACATTTATTTTTTAAGTGCCCCCAAAGAAAAAAGTCTAAAGGCGATAAATCCGGTGACCTGGCAGGCCATTCAATTGGGCCCCTCCTTCCAATCCACCGTCCAGGGAACCGGTCATCTAAGAACTGTCTTACAGGAGCCACATAGTGCGGAGGTGCTCCATCTTGCTGGAAATAAAGCCGATCAGCAGTATGATTTTGGTCATCTTCTATTATTTGTGTTATTAAAGTATCAATTGTGTCTTCAAGCATGTTTAGGTACACTTCACCAGTTAAATTTCCAGGAATAAAAAGTGGTCCTATAATATGATTTCCTAATATGCCACACCAGACGTTTATTTTTTGAGGATACTGGGTATGAACCTCACGGAATAAATGTGGGTTACTGTCATCCCAGTAACGGCAATTGTGCCTATTTACAGCTCCATTCAAATAAAATGTGCATTCGTCGGAAAAACAAATGTTAAATAATAATTGCGGATCTTCAATTAAACGCTGGCTCATTGCTTCACAAAATTGCAGCCTTCTATCAGGATCATCCTCATTTAGTTCCTGTACTAATTTGATTTTGTACGGATGAAATTTGTACGCTTTTAAAATTCGTATTATGGACGAACGGGAGACACCTGAGGCTTCAGCTAGTTGACGGGTACTTTGACTATGATCCATTTCAACATGCCCTAAAACAGCGACTTCCACAGCTTCATTTCTGATCGGTTTCTGCGGCTGGTGTTTTACATTACAGACAGATCCGGTATCTACAAACTTTTTAACTAACTTGCCAACGTACACATCATTCACATTTTTATCGGGATGTCTCTCATTAAATAAGCGAGCCGTAAGTCTAGCACTACTATTATTTTGAAAATAAAGTTTAACAATTTCAACTCGTTCTAGAATGGAATAAATCATTTTGTACGGTAAAAGTAAAATAACTTGAGAAGCAACCAAACTGAATCAATGAAAAGACTAAAATAAACGGTGTAAATTCTTTTCCTACACGTATCTGCAGTTTTTATTTCAACAAAAAACGCAAACGATTAGTGAGGAATTTAGTTCTGATAAATAAGATAGTGTTTTTGAAATCCCGTTTTTCTTCAAAGTAAATAATTTAGAAATGATTGTAGTTGTTTTCAGTCGTAATAATTAAAACTTATTTGTATTTCTCATTAATACCAAAATTATCGGCTTAATGTCTTTAAAGTCGTTTTCGTATTAACTGTTTTAGTAAAATTCGACAAATAGGGTATCATTAGAAAGACAATTTTGTGTCCTTTCAAATGATATGTCATTAGACCCCTCTTTCCATTTAAAATTTTAGGGTTGTTACTCACCCCCGCTAGGGGGTTAAAGGCGCAGATCGAAAAATATGTTTAAAATGTGTCCCCCTCAAAAGCAAAATCGACGTGTCCGAGCATTTTCGCATTCGACTACAAAAAAAAGAGAAAAGCTAGGTGCAAACTTTTCGTTGGACCACCCTGTATAATGGCAACACCGCAATTCGATGTACAGTAGTACATATACGCGGCCGGTGAGCGGTCGCAACGAAAATATTTGTAAACTATTTTGTAACATAGAACAAACAACGTCACAAAAGTTAAAATTACTGAAAACCACAGTTGAGTTCAAGAGAGAATACTTGCCTATGTGAATAAGGCATCTTCAAGGAGGCATATGATTTTGAAACACATTTAGAGATATGATCCTTGAAGCGAACTCAGAATCAAACCCTAGGCCCAAAAAACTTCTGACCTTGTCAGCAATTTGCAATGACACATCAAATTTGCCCTAACAAATATACCACAATTATTAATTAATGTAATTGACTGTTCCTTTTTTTTGCGATTAATCATTAACCCAATACTTTTTCCAGTCACTGTAGTTATTTTTATTACTGTCGGGATCCTTTGGAAGACATGATTTATTATACGTATTATATACGAGGGAGAAATGTATCAAAAAAACGCTGCATTTGATGCCGTTTTATAAGGTAAAGAAGCATGGGAACGGATAGCCCCGGTAGAATCGTTAAATTTATATAATTTATTATAGGAAATAAAACGCGTCTACTCCACAAAAAGTTATATATATGTTCAAATCATAACCAAAACCAAACTGTCAAACATGTTTCGAGATTCATCTCATCGTCAGTGACAGAATCTTGCTCAGAAAGTCATTGACAAGGCTGCTCAGGATAATCTAACTGATATTAACAGCAGCTCGTCTTTTGCTAATCAAATTGTGAACTACCATCACTCTTTCACCGCTGATTCTAATGCCAAATTACTCTATTCTTGTCCTAAAAGCACGTTGTTGAATGTCCTAGAAGCCCTTGAAATTGTTCAAAAATAATGTAAACTACACTTGTGTTAACGACCAGTTGGACTTTGATTGTATCCCCTTTTTCAACTCTGTAACTTTCAATATCCAACCCATTCCATAATTCGCCCGTTGTGTTTCTTTCTCCTACAGTTCGCCTGCTGTTAACTCAATGTAAATCATGTTTACTTTTTTTCTAACAATAATTTCAACACCATATTTTTAGCTAAACTATAACTTATTTATTTGACATAGACGCTGAGTTACTGTCTTATGCCAATGTTACTTCGTCATGAATGGGCTCTTACCTATTTACAATTACGTTCCTTTTAGCACTGCAACATCTCTTATATTCGGAATTTCGACTACATTAATCTAAAGTATTTTCACTTACTTATAGCTTACTTACTTCCTTATTTCCTTAATACAGTCCATTACTATTTCGCAATTGTTTACATTGTTATCCAATTCTCTAAACACCGATTGATCACATAGTGATTCCATTTGACTTTATCTCTTTAGTTCATATTTTGCATTTTGTGCGATCTAGCTTTAACTCATCGGGCTCACCTTTAATTTTAGTGGATTATTTTTAACCTCAAAATTTAATATTTAACCTCTCATTTGTCAACCTAATGTTCCACGTTGTAGACAATTAAGTTCACCTTTGTTCTTTAATCTTCTAATAATTGTAATATGATATATAAAAAGAAGTATTTTGCTCTAATGCAATTCACAATTTAATACCTAAATTTTAATTAATTGTTATTTTTGTTATGTAATGTTTTCTCTCAAAAAATTTTCACAGAATTGGTAAGTTACTCATACATGTCTAATTGTGAGAACATTTCCTTTATTGAAATATCTTTTAGATATATAGATGTTTCTGTAAGATTCTGTCACTGACGATGAGATGAATCGCGAACCATGTTTGACAGTTTGGTTTTGGATATGATTTGAACATATATATAACTTTTTGTGGAGTAGACGAGAAATGACTGAGGCGTAATACCAGAAGTTTATAACCTTAAAATTATTTGTTTTGAAAAAGTAACAATTCTTGTGTATAAATCCTGCGTCAAATTTACACTACAATTAACGTTTAGCTGATCATCATTTAGGTGCCCGCAGTTAGAAATTAAATTTGATAATTAATCTAAACCAAATTCACATAACTGACAAGTTTTTACTAAGGACTACTTTGACATTCTGGTCACTTATGAGCAGACCCATCATATTGAATATTTAGAATGTACCTACCGTTTAAATTTCCTTAGCATGGAGTTACACATCTCTAATACTGTAAGCAACAGAAATCATTTTGCATGTTTTATTAGGATTACTGTATGGTTTGTTGTGTTACACCCGGTACAAGGACAAATGAAGCAACGACAGTTACTAGACAGTACACCGCATGCCATACGGCAGTTTACTATGGCGATCCCATTATCGTATCTTTTATTTTAATGAACAACAATGCCCTGCTGTTGTATATTATTATCTTTGTGGTCCACGGGGTGACAACAGAATTTTCTTTTAGACCTAGCGGGCCGTTCTCAATAGTGCTAGTGTAACAAGGTTCTTTTTTCTCTCTCTATTCTTCCTCTATGTACCTTCTGCAAACAATTGCAATTGACTGCCGCTATATGAGCGGCAAACAAAAGCCTGCTGATGACAGGGAGGAGTTCCGTTATTGTTGCTTATAATGGCCCCAGCTGTGAAAAACAATAAACGACGCGCGCGTGAGCTTAGGTGGTCTGAAGGAGCCGAAGCCAGAAGAGATTTTACCGGTTCGAAATAACAAACTCTATAAGGGCATATACGTACGTAATGTCTGTGATAAAATCAAAATGTGGTGTTCCTAATGGGTTCATAACCGAAATTTGTAACATTTACAGTTAGTTATAATTAAAAAAATATATATGAAACTTATCAGATGTGCATTAGGTATTAAGCGTGATCGCTCGTGATGATTTGTTATTTATTTAGCCATATTTTATCATATTAACTTTAGTTTTTCTTCTTATATGTTTTTCAATACTCCATTTTGTTTATTTTTAGTGATGTGTATAGCTTTGGTTCTCCTTAACATTCATTTTGATCATCAAAGAAATTCATAATACGAGCGTCATTCATATAGTCGAGTATCGCTGCCGTGCTAAGTTTGAAAAAGGTTTTTTTTTAGTGAAAATACTAGTGGCCTGCCTAGATCTAGTTTTTCACTATTGGCACTTTCGAAAGTTTTTTTTATAAAAACGCACGTTTCAAGATGGCGACGAGGACAATTTTTTAAAAAAATCATATTTTCGTTAATAATCAATCGATTTTTAGAAAGAAAAAAGCAAAGTACTCGAAAGAGCCAATATTTTCTAAAGAAAACTACAAAAGTTTTAAGATGTGTAATTTTTGTGGAAATTTATCAAAAATGGTCGCTCGCATCAACGGGTGCTAAGTTTAAAAATCATTTTTTTATGAAAATACTAACGGCCTAGATAAGGTTTTTCAATGTTGGCATTTTCGAATCCCTCGTTTTTCTAAATACGCACGTTTCAGGATGGCGACGAGGACAATTTAAAAAAAAATCATATTTTCGTTAATAATTAGCCGATTTTTGGAAACAAAAAAGCAAAGTACTCGGAAGAACCAATATTTTCTAAAGAAAACTATAAAACTTTTGCAAAAAGTGTCGCTCGCTTCGATCGCTGCTAAGTTTGAAAAATCATTTTTTACGAAAATGCTAACGGCCTAGATAAGGTTTTTTAATGTCAATTTTCGAAAATCCCTTGTTTTTCTAAATACGCACGTTTCAAGATGGCGACGAGGACAATTTATAAAAATCCCGATGGCAGCCAGTCGGAAAAGTAGATTTTCGATTTATATATTTTTTATTTATACTTAGTCTACCACTGACACCCACTATTAATAAACAAATAATTTAATATTCTGACAGTCGCCAAATATAAGCAAAGTGTCATTTTGACAGTTATTTTAACTGAAATACCCATTATACTATAATACATACGTAAACACGGTCTTATTGTTATTTCACAGGTGTTTATTTGTCAAAAATAATTACAGGTGTAGCGGGTGATTATACTTTTTAAATTTTTTGTTATTTTATATTGACTTACATTTACTTAAATATGCCAGCAATGAAAAAACTCTCCAAATAAACATTGTAGAGATTTAAGTGCTCTATCGTTTGATTTGTGAATACGCACGTTTCTAGATGGCGACGAGGACAATTTCAAAAAAAATCAAGTTTCGTTAATAAATAACCGATTTTTGAAAACAAAAAAGCAAAGTACTCGGAAGAACCAATATTTTCTAAAGAAAACTTTAAAAATTTTACAAATGTGTAATTTTTGTGAAAATTTATCAAAAAAGGTCGCTCGCCTCAATCGCGTGCTAAGTTTGAAAAATATTTTTTTTATTAAATTACCAACGGCCTAGATAAGGTTTTCAATGTTGGCATTTTCGAAAGCCCTTGTTTTTCTAAATTTCCACGTTTCAAAATGGCGACGAGGACAATTTTAAAAAAAAATCATATTTTTGTTAATAATCAACCGATTTTTGAAAACAAAAATGCAAAATACTCGGCATAACCTATATTATTTTGTGAAGAAAACTACAGAATATTTTTAGATGTGTAATTTTTGAGAAAATTTATAAGAAAACTAAAAAAAAAAATAGTAATTAATTACGGAAAATAAAAATTCAACCACCACGAAATTAATATTTTCCTTAATAACGCTCACTCCACGTCAATATGGACTACTTTTTTCGAATATAGTAATAATATTTTGAAAATTGCGCATGAAAATTTTTCAACAATATATAGTTTGTTACGGTTTGAGGAATAACAAGGTTTAAAATATCTAAAAAATCGGTGGGGTCACCCCAAAACTTTCCCGGAAGTTGAACTATCGATATATTCCAGATCAGCTATCAGTTCACCAGTTATGCGTCTCTTGCTTCGGATTATCTCCAGCTTCAACGGAAAACGTTGCAACTTCGAACGGTCGTCCAGTGCTATCCCCTTGTAAATTTTCAGTTTAAACATTTGTTTTATAACATCCTTGCATGGATCTCACTTCCTTTAATTGCTCTTCCGCCGTGCATGTTTTTATTTAACAGCTGATCAGATGCCACTGTAAGAATGCTAAGAGGAAATCATAAAAGTTTAGTATTGGTTTAAAAAACTATTTTGTACTTATATCGATTTGTCTCGTTAATTACTGAATGATCCTCGTATAATCTGTATTCCAATATTAAAAACAAAAAAAAACTAAATCAAAAATGCTATAGATACTTACTTTGTTTCTTATGAAAGCTTCCAGCTATTGCACATAATTTATTTGCTGTAAACGGTTGTATAGTAGGTAGTAAGTGTATATTCTACTAAAGCCGCGCAAAATGTTTATTAGTAGGAGAGAACACCTGCATCTAAAGAAATTTTTGCTTGCCTGACTCTTCCTCTCTGACTTCTTAGATTATTCTTTTTCTGTATGAATGTATAGGAATCTCAGTGCCGGAGAATTCAAAATTTCTAGTCACTCCATTTTCTAGCCCTTGCAGTTATTAATTGAAGTTAGTTTTTATAATATGATGTTTTCATAGAATTTTATGTATGAACCAAATCTTGTTGCTCTCTAAAATTAATAGTAAATGATAAACCGTACCATACAGCTTATCATACTTTACGGAAGCAGGCCTAAAACAAAAATTTCACTATTTATTTCAGTCTCCTGAACAGCAGGCGCAAAAAAATTGATGACTACTTAAAATCAAAAACCACATTCCACGTAAAATAGTAGTTTCATTTGAATAATCTTCTATCCATGATAGGGCATTCTGCGGATAATCCGAATGTCATTACTTAAAACATAATAAAATAAATATTGGAACATAGGGCTGGGTATGTTGTAAACTTCCTTACTTATAACATGAAAACACAGATCTTTAAAAAAGCTTTAATATTAAAATAGCTTGTTCATCATCAATCTCTCGAGATTAGACACATAATAGGTAATTTTCATGCTCGATTCACATAATCTTGCTATTATAGTAAGTGCAGATAATTCAGCCCTTACTAATTTAAACTCCCCCTTTCGAGATTGATTTATTAGTGCCAAAACTCTCAGTATAAGTTATGATGACATCGCGACACGCCGTTCAGTAAGGTTTTGAAAATACTAATAGCCTGACACAGATCTTTCCCTACGAACTGGACTAAGACACAAGTTTTCAGAAAACACTACGAGGTATTTAATAGAATAATCCAAAATATCTGTTTCCAGGTGGGCACTGAGGGCGACAGAATTTTTAATAGGACACTAATTTGGAACAATAGTTTATTGAAAACTTTGTTTTACTATTTCACCAAAACACTTTTTTATTCCCGCGCGTCTTGCCAACACTGTCAGCATCCTCAGGGGAGAATTAAATAACCTATATGCTATGTAGGCAAGTATAGGTTCAAAATGAGTGGCTCTGTACCGGACCCTTCACTGCGACCACCGTGGCTCATACGTACTTATAGTTCACCTAGCAGCTCAATCTTCTTAATAAGTCGGTTATTTTGCTGGGTGAGCTCGCACTTCAGCAAATATTGCGATTCCGCTGAGCAAAAACATGGTACATGGTCCGCCGTCTCATCATCCTCCAGGCACAATCGTCACTCGGAATTTTCAAAGAGATCCAGCCTCGTGAGGTGATGAATCAAACGATAATGACCAGTGGTATAGTCCAACCAGGCAACGCAGCTCAGATCTACTCATACCTAAAAACTCCCTAGCCCTTGATTCTGATGGGTAAATGTAAGTAAGTATATGTATTTGGCAGTGCTAATCGATATGCCAGTTGCGGGGTCTGGTCCAATAAATTCTCCTTCAGCTCCTTCTCTTGTCAGTAAGTCAGCTATTTCATTCCCCTTTAGACCAGAGTGGCCAAGGATCCAGACCAGAGTTGTTCATCCCGAATCAGAATGTCTGTTTTGACAATTCCAAACTGTCTTGACGAGCTTACGGCCTTTATGGCTGCTTGGCTATCGGCGAAGATTTTTATTGACTTTCGCGCACAGTTCTTCTGCTCGAGCTCCTGAGCACACAGATCAATGGCGAGAACTTCTGACGGGAATACAGTAGCGTGGGAACCCAGACATTGTGAATTCTTTTCCCACGCCATCAGTCGTAGCGAAACACGCTCGAAAATATGTTATGGTGAAGTGGTAAAACCAGTTTTTCAACATTCTTCTACACCAAAGGCTTTACTCAATGACTATAATGGTTTAGTAAAATGCAGTGTTTATTATAACCGGAAAATCAAAATTTTACCCTTCAGCGCGGAGAAATTTGGTGGAAACAGGAATTATCTTTCTCTTTTGTCCAGCAGTCCAGAAGATATTGTTTTTATGGAATATAATATTCGCATATTCTTATAACACCACTGTGTATAAAATAGTATAACGATTTAGCCTGCGTACATAGTGACTATTTATCTTTTTATCCATATAGCATCTTTGGCGATACATATCTCGCCCACACCGGTTAGTTCGCATTTTATTTTAAATACCATTGTGTTGTTGCAGTACTGATTGACCCTACTATTTCTTTACTAACTACAGTTTGGCCAGAAGCGTATAAATATGCTGTGTACATTGTATAAAATAATTGAAAACAGGGATAGCTCAAATGCTCCTAAATGTTCTAGTTGACAACATTTTTTTAAAAACTATTTTGTTTTATTATAAGGAGAGCTTTTGAGTTAGTTATTGTGTTTTTTAGCATATTCTCAGAATTTTATCCACTGCTGCTTTTCTAAAGAGACACACCGTGGTCTCACCATACCATTGTTTCAAATTCCTTAGCCATGAAATTCTTTGGTGTCCAGGGCCTCTTTTGCCTTCAATTTTACCCTCTGTGCTCAGCTTGAGAAGTTCGTAAATGTCATTCCTAAGTGTCCGAAGTATTCTAACTTTCGCTTTTTAAGTGTAAACATGATCTCGAGATCTTTTGACATTCTCCTAAGCACATCTTCATTGCGCGCTCTGTCCGTCCAGGAAATTCTTAATATCCGTCGATACGTCCACATTTCGAAGGCCTCTGTCAGAGCCCACGCCTCAATTCCATAGTAAAGAATGGTGAATACATAGCAACGTAGCACTCGAGTGCATTAATTAAACCAAACGTTGGCTCAAGTTTAGATGGTTATTATACCAGGTGTTTCTAAAATAGGTGGTCAAAATTTGTGAACGAATTGGGGACTAGACGTCATGAAAAAAACCTAAACAGTACTTTTTCCAAAAGTCCTTATTTACAAAGATACAGGGTGTTAAAGATGACTGCCTGAGGACGATTTTTTTGAATTTTTTTTTTTTTAACGAGTAAAAATGTATTAATCAAATGTGGCATATTTATTAAACTAGTTAAATGTCGTAAACTGACTTGAAATTGAATAAAAAAAGATGGCCATACGCATGTAAACGGGGGTACCCTTGCCTTAATTATAACCTAACTTTTTTTTCTTGTGACTTTTATTCCATTTGTGTCGAAAATGTCATAAAACAAAGGCATACTTGTTTTGTCTCGAAAAAGTTAAAGGTTTTCGAGAAATTCGAGTTAGAAAACAAAACTGATCCTTAGTACACCACATTACTAAAATTTTGGAAAACTTTTCGTTAGCAAACTTTATTTCAATATCAAAATAAACTCAAGAAAGAGATGGTACTGTACTTTAAGTTTTTCGAGAAAAAATAAGTTTGCCTTTTTTATGTAGAAGACTTTATTTTACCACATTTTTGACACAAATGGAATAAAAGTCACAAGAAAAAAAAGTTAGGTTATAATTACGGCAAGATTCCCCCCCGTTTACCAGCCTGTGGTCATCCTTTTTCATTCAATTTCATGTCAGTTTACGACATTTAACTAGGTGAATAAATATGCTACATTTGGTTAATTCATCTTTACTCGTTTCGAAAATATTTCAAAAAAATCGTCCTCAGGCAGTCATCTATAACACCCTGTATCTTGTTAAAAAAGGACTTTTCGAAAAATTACAATATAGGTGTTTTTCATGATTAAACGTCCCCAATTCGCTCACAAATTTTGACCACCTATCTTAGAAACACCTTGTATAAGTTGTTTTCCTTCAACGCCAAATCTAAATTTTGGCAGTTGGGCGTTTTTACAACAAAAATGAAAACGAATTTGTAGAATGTGTATTTTTGGATAAGTACCTACATAACATTTGGGTGTAACTTTAACGAACATCATTTATAAGACTTCAAGTTTGAGGCTGTCTTGATTGATAAATGATAAAATTGATAAAAATTAGTGCATGGCGTCGTAGTTTAACGATTATATTCAGTATGGTACCCTCTCGAAAATTATCCTGAATACGCCACTGATCAGTTTTATATTTTATTTACATATTATAAGAAAATGTCTTTTAGCGTTTTGGCTTTTAAAATATAAAATATGGAATGGCATTTAGCTTAAATCTACAGATTAATTTCCATAGCGTGTATAATCTATCGTATGTAAGTTGCAAGCAACCATTTATAATAATCATGTAGCATAAACATACATTTTTGTTACAGAAAATTCCTGCCAGCATTATCAATCAATCAGACATCATATAATCTAAACTCAGCTTTAATTTCATGTAAGTATACTCAATTATTTTATTTTATATATTAGATTCTTGTATATTGTATATTAAATGAAAAGTATAGTTGATAAACCAGGTAAATATGTAAATTTAATAAATTTATTTAGCATACAACATTATGCTAACTTCTTGTCATTAAATGCGTGTTTAGCAGTAAAATTAAAAACTTGTAGAACATGATGGTTATGTAATTTTAAAGTAAATTTCTATGTCTAGTAGTTGGAATTTAAAAATAGCTACGAGATTTACATGTTGTATACAAGAGCCGTCAATATATCTGGACAATTAATTATAAAAAAAATCTACCTATGATCATTTCACTTGGGTTAAAAAAAAAAACAGAACAAATTTTGTGAAATGAATAAAAACAAATAAAACTTTTTTACTACGCGGAGCTTTCGGTACTTATAGTTCTTTCCTTTTTTAAAATAATAAAATAAATATAACATTAATTAATTAACAAAATTCATTTGATTAAGTGATAAATTTACAACTCATTATTTGGATAGTCCACCCACTAATTAAGGTTAAAATAAAATATCTAAACGCAGATCATCCTTTCGGATTAATAAGTAAGGCTTCAATGAAATAATATCTTTCAAGTAACAAAAAGTTAATTAAAATAAATTCTGACCCACCCCATCGTGCACAATTATTACCAACACCAGCGTAAATATAAGAGACAGTATACCTACTTTCGTCGGTACCCTTGTGGAGCGTTTACAGAGAGATGCCGCGTATCGGGACACGCAACGTTAGAAAATAGCCGAGAAAGCCAAATACGGGGGCATCTATGCACGCATGTTTAAAAATTATTCAGCAATTCGCCGCGCTTTCTACAACCCCTTCAAATTGTTGGTGAACGCTCGCCGGTCGTAACCTCTATGAGGGAGTCAAATTAGTAAAAGGCAACCGCTGGAAATACCAGAAGCGCTTTAAAAGATTGGCAACATTTGCGAGCATTATTTGTACATATAAAGAAGCGATATTGGGCGTCGTACTTTTTTTAGGTTTTATAACCTTGGTTTTGTTAAGTGTATTATTCTGCATAATTGGGAAATTTTTAGATATTGTGATTTCTTACATTCCAACTGTCAGATCTTTATAAATAGTAAAGCCATAATACTATATACATATTATATTTATAATATATATATATTATATTATTATATAATAATAGTTTTTTTTTTTCTAAGTTGAGGTTAACATTAAAGCGCTCAAATAAGTGCCCTGACTATTTTCCAGTAGAGTAAAGTTGCTAAATCGGAAAAATGTATTGAACTTTTCACTAATCGAGAAATTTTATATTATTTATTCATAAAATTTGTTATATCCAGCTTGGAGACAATTGTGCTCAAAGCATCAAAGATGTATTTGGTTGAAAAGTGCTTTATCTAGCACCTACACTTTTTAGCCGAGTTTTTTTATGACGCGCCATATCAAATATGTACCGCGCTTGGTTCTCGAGCACTGTTTGACGAGAGTAGCGACAGCTGACTAAGTGCAGAGTGTGTGTGACTGTCTTTTAATGCCTTTATTATATGTTCAATCATGTAGTACATTGTAATGCTAATTATCATTTAACCCTACGCAATAAATATTGCCTACTACAACTAATGGGAGATATTTATTATGCACGGGTAAATTTCCTGGTAATCACAAAAGTCGGCTATGAAAAATCAGCATAACAACACCGACACTACAAACACACCAAATTGACAGTTTAGGTATTTATAATAATTATAATTAAGTATTTCGCTAATTTCAAAACACAAAAACAGTGATAGTGAATATAGCTTAAGACCACGTAGTCAATTTAATACTTCTAACTTATTGTATTTAGGCTTACGCGAACAGGGGTAAGTTTCGAAAGACACATATTTTCCTGAAAATCATGTTTAATTTATTCAAAAGCATTAAAGTATAATGCGAAACTCACATGAAATGACCATTTCCTACTCGTATGATTTGCAGCACTCGCCTGCGGCTCATGCTGCAAACGATCATACTCGTAGGAAATATATGTCATTTCATGTTCATTGCACAATATACTAATTTAGTTTTCTAGAATAATGGATTGCATTATTTGAAAGAAAATGGTGTATGATGGAGACCAATCTGTGTTGCAAAGACGGTGGGAATATAAAAAGGTACAATGGCCAAATTGTACTATATTTTTAAATAAAAAAAAGTCCACGACAACCAAGAATGGTCGTAAATTACCATTTCGTATTCAGAATATTGTACTAACAAAACCTATGAGGTCCGATCTGGTTATATCTCAAAAAAAAAATAATAATTAAGAACGGAGGAACTTTTAAACTGGATTTTACTCGTCTAATAAGGTTAAGGATAGTCAAAGTTGAGTATAGCGGAATGGTCAAAAATATAACTTCCCATAGACTCTAAGAAAGTTTACGTATTATCCAAACAAACAGCAATATTCATAAAAATATTCCAAAGAAATTACATTTGCATAAAAAAATTTATTTAACATAAAATCATTTAAACATTTTCGCAGAATTCAGACTGGCTATTCTCCTAAAAATATTGCTGAGGCGTTGCGTTGGTGCAATAATAATACTTCGATAGAAATATCCAAGATATATCAAACTTTGTATTGTTATGCCTAACCTATTTCTAACGAATAAATGATAACGTATTTATTGAACAAAACATGTATTCTTCAATTTTTATATTTGTGTTTTAAGTTTACTCATCATCATTCATTTTCAACAACGCAGACTTTCCATTACGTCATAGGGTTCAGTTGTAGATGTATTTAGAAGTTTACGATATCTACTATAAAAATAAACAAATTAAAAACCTTAAACAAATTAATCACATATAATACTTATACTTTATTCACCATTCTTACATACTTTGTACATTTATGGTTCGCATAGCAACTAAATTATATAAATTAACTAAAATGTGTTACAAACTAATAATTAATTATCTACCATAATAATAAATTCAGCATCATAATGGCTGACCTATATAAATACATCAACTGAAACAACAATAATTCTACTAAAAATAACAATAATTACACTAAAAATAACAATATTCAAATTAAAAATAACAATTTTTCCCACCTAATCGTAATTAAATATGTAATATTCATTAATATTATAGAAACACTGACTTATGAGAAATTCTTTGGAAAATTTACAAAATTTTTTTAGTGTCATATCTTCTATATTTACAAATGGATGCAATTGCTTAATCCTATTGTATAAGTTTACATCTAATTTATTGTCCTGCGTTATACGAATCCTCGAGAACGGAGCAACCAACTCACTCGCATGTCTAGTTCCATATGCATGAAACGCGGAGTGAGCTTGAATATCATGCCTTTTTTTATGTACGTTAAGGTTCTCGAGTATGTACACGCAAGGTAGAGGCAAAATTCTGTATTTAAGAAACAAGGCTCTACAGTGATCTCGGTGACCCGCGCCATCAATAATCCTCACTGCAGCCTTTTGCAATACAAATGCTCTGTGGGATGACACCGAATTTCCCCACAAAACCACGCCATAATTTAGGTGACTGTGTATCAGAGCAAAGTAAATCGTTTTCATGATGTCATTAGAGCATACCAATGAACGCATCTGCCTCATGACAAAAAGTTGACTTGACAGACGCGCACAAAGTGCCGACACATGATTAGACCAGTTCAGTGTGGAGTCCAGCTCAACCCAAGCAGCTTAACCGGATTTGATCTAATTGCAAATTTATCAGAATTGAACACTATTTGTTGTGTTTTGGCCTCATTTAAATACAACTTATTAGCACTGAACCAAGTTTTCGCCGCATTAAAACACTCATCTCTATCTCGCGCACTACGCGTTAACAATGACGTGTCATCGGCAAACAAAACGCTGGTCCCGCTACCTAATATATCTATATTAAGAGCTAAATCATTTATGTACAGCAAAAAAAGGATAGGTCCTAATACCGATTCTTAACACAATAATTTAGAAGCAATGCGAAATACAAAGAACGCCATATGAACAACTCAACTACGTAATCTAATCGAATTCAACCGGTATACTAACGCTTGAACGTCGCATTACAGTTGAAATTTCACAGCGGCGACAGGCAGTATAGTAGCGGGGCCAGAAACGAGCTGGGAATGCGACGATTCGATGCCGTTTTCAGCGTCAAGTGATTCTTCTATTTTAGTTAATATTCGCTGCTTTAGCGGCTCGCTTATATTAGAAACGGGCTTGTTTAACAAATCAAGACTCAATTTCGAGAGTTTGTCTGTCAACCACCATACTTTCACCAGACGGCCGTTCCATCCATCCTACTTACTGTGGTATATACTCCATACGGTACATAAATGTAAATGAATGTATTTGTCGACATCTAGTTTACGTGTGGTAATATAGAGTTGTTTGAGATTTCAAATGGCTGAGACACAGATAAAATCGAGAAAATTAATAATTAGTACCTATTAGTGTTGAATTTGAATGCGATTTTACGACCTTTATCTAATAAAATAAATATGTTTTCCCTAGAACCATAACATATAAACCGTGAAAATATTATCATTAAATTACATATAAATATAGTTGCTTGGTGCATAAATTAATTATTAATTCAAAATTCTAACTATGTTTCTGCATTTTTGTGTTAATTAATTAGTTCCCTTGGTTTATAATTACCCAAAGACTTTAAATAACTGATATTGCCATCTGTGCATACCTTATAAAGCAAATATATAACAGGACAGGTTTCTTGCATTTTTGTTGCTCTCTTATTCATGGAATCCGTAATAAACTTAACATTATTATTATTATTCTTTTCTCTATTTTTCAATCTTCTGTTATTTATTTGTCTCTGTTAATATTAAGCCAAGCGTATTGAATGAACGATGTAAATATTACACCTAACCTTCGGTTTTCTACAGTTAAGTTGAATTCGTTTAAAATAACATTGAATTGTTATAAAGGGTGTTCCAAAAAGAACCCGCCGATTTTGAATTGCGCGCCATTTGTAGTGTCATGATTTGACATTAAAAAAAAATGGCCGATCATTAGTAGACAGCAGGTGGTTGAACTGGAGCGCTACAGTAAACAATAACGAATTCGCATTGTGCGAAATTATTATCAAAGTGGTGAAAGGTTTGCAGTCACAGTTCGCAAAATGCGTCCGGAAGACCATGGGCAACGAAGAGCGTATGTTGGTCGGATTTTGGAACAAAAACAATTGGATGGTGATTTGTCAACGAAAATCATCTTTAGTTACGAGGCCTATTTTCATCTTGATGGCTTCGTTAATCGACAAAATTGTCCCATGAAGGGTTCCTAAAATCCTCGAGTGATTGTTAAGAAGCAGATGCATCCAAAAAGAGTCACTCGTTGGTGTGCATTATGAGCGGGAGGTATCATCGCTCCATTTTCTTCAGAAATGCAGTTGGTCAAGCATTAACCGTGAATGGTATTAGCTATCGTTAAATGTTAACTAAGTTTTTTGTGCCAAAATTACAACAATGGATCTCAACAACATGTGGCTCCAACAGGACAGAGCAACATGCCAGACAGCCAGATCGGCATTGGCCGCCCAGAACATGCGATATAACGCCTTTGGGCTTTTTTCTTTGGGGTTATTTAGAGTCACAAGTTTATGTGAACAAACAAACAACGATTAATACCTTAAAAGACGAAACTCAAAACCGGCGGCGTTCTTATTGGAACACCTTTTATAATACCTAGCAGTGGTTGTTATGACTAGATTAAAGTGGACTTCCCTCCGGGCGACTGTTGCGACGATCGCCCAGCGATCGTCGCTGGCGACGGTCGCTATGATACTGCTACCATTGTTGTTTTATGGAAGCACTGTCCTCCAAGCGACAGCCGCCGGAGATAGACGCTCGGCCTAGCGATCGTCGCAAGCCGCCTGCTCTCAGAGCAAATATAGTCGCTGCGGCCAGCGACTATTCGCTAGTTTCGTTTGGTTTTTAATGTAGTTTTTCCTTAGCAGTTATTGGATACAAAACTCTATTGGAAGAACTACATTTGATATGATCTTGATTAAATTTAACACGTAATTAAATTGATGTGGATTCAATCCAAAAAATGTGCGGAATTTTCTATCGTCGGGTTTCAAATGTGATTCTATTAATTTTGTGAAAAAACCCTCCTCCATCCATTGGATGGACTCCATTTCGTTGTGCGATACACATTTGAAGTATGTCATCATCTTCTGCTTTTCGTACAGCATATAGGCCACAAGTAGTTTGCGCGTTAAACTCACAGATCTAGATCGTGTTTCTAAATCTGTGGTTAAACTCATCCCAAAAATTTGTGAAAACTACTACACAGACACAGCCACAGAACAAATTAACAGAAGTAAAATTACCGATACATGCGGGAAATTTAATCGTCGCAAACGCTGGGAGGAAAACATACCCATAGCGACGATCGCTGAGCGATAATCGCTACGCGACTATCGCCAGCTACAGTCGCTCGGAGTGAAGTGCACCTTTAGATAAGTAAATAATACTGACGCTATTCACTTGTTAGAATTTTTTATTTTCCCCGTCGCGCGTCGTAAGTATTCTATGAGAATTTAGATGCAACATAAGGTGTACGTATAACTGCGAAGGGTAAAAGAATAGAAGCTATGGGTCTGCGATTGTTTCCAGATCTAAGTGTCTTTGTAAATTTTCAAAATTTGATTAGGAAAATTGTGTTCCAGTTAAAGAAATTCAACTAATTCAACTGTATATGCAAAAAACTGTATATCATTTCAGACTTTTAGTTAAATGTTTGTATATAATAATTTTAAACATCCCGATAAATTAACCACCTGTGTATAGAGTTATTTAACTTTTACTGAATAAATCACGAACTACAGCATTTTTAAATTCTCGTAGTTATTTTCTAATTTTCTCGCTCTCGGCTGTTCATTACATTGTTAGCTAAAAGAAAAAACAAAAGAAAAACAGATACATCGGCAGCAGCTGCACGGAATTTTAGTGTCTAAAAATTCTTACACGTATTTCTAAGTTATCTTTCAAAATAATTACAAATAAAAACAAAAAAATTCTCTCTCAGCTTTATAATGCGGTTCCAATTAATTATCCAATAGTTGTTCTGCTTATTATTAGATATGCTGTGCAAATCAAATTATTGAAACGTGAATTTCTGCTTGTTGTTTTACAAGGTGAATTCCAATCAAGTCACTATAAATAGTCAATATTTCGCTAATACAAGGAATTTGTAAATCATATTATCTTTATCTGCAAATTTAAATTTGAAACCATTCTAAGAATATTTTAGAATACATAGAGAGTTTAAACGAAATGTAGCACAATGCCTGACATATCCTTCGAATCTTAGTCTACCGTGGAGTGTATGGCTGATAATTTGAAACTCCAAGAAATTTTTTGCGAAGTCCAATTGTTCAAGATATCGCTATCAACTTCATTTTCTTATATGGGACACCCTATATATTTCATTCCCTTTACAACCATGTATGACAAGTAGCTACATATTTAGTAAAACTTAATAAAAATAAATACAAACCTTATTATATTTCAAATAAAATAAATTTTAAGTAGGCTTGTGTCTTATTGAAAACATTGTCAAATAACAGATTATTGATACTGTCATTTATTAATGTATTTGTCAAATGATAATTATTGTCAGCATTCATTATTAAAGCATTCGTTAATTAACAGTTTATTACGGAACTGAAATGTGTTACGAAAATTTTGAAAAATTGGATATGTTGCAATACTTTATTCAATGTAATAATGATGCTAGTGCTGCATCTGAAAACTACTACAACCGATACCCAGAAAGAAGACAGACCAATAGAAACATATTTGGAAGGTTAAAAGAAAACCTTATTGATTATGGATCATTTACACAACCAAGACCTAAAACTTATAATTGAGCAGATGCAGAAGAAGTAATCCGACAATTACGAGCAGACAAATTGAAATAGAAGGTGGCATATCCCGTCGCCATGTGTTTAATATTTTAAAAAAGCATAAGTTCCGACCTTACGCAATTCGTAAAACCCAGCATTTACATCCAAATGATCCGATCCGGCGTGTGGAATTTTGCAATTGGTATCGAGCCAAGGTGAGAGAAAATTAAAATTTGTTTGCAAATTTTATTTGGACAGATGAGGCTCACATAAGAAGTGCTGGGATATTTAATCGACATAACGAACACTGGTGGACTGATAGCAATCCTCATCGTGTTGCTATTGTCCAACATCAAGGTCGATTTGGCTTTAATGTTTGGTGCGCAATAAATTCTAGCAAAATTTTAGCCTACAAGGTATTTGAAGAAAATCTTACGAGCAATCGTTATAACGAGATTGTTAGTGAACAAATAATTTCGAATTATTTAGACAATATTCCACTGACAGAACGAAGAAATGTGTTTTTCCAGCAAGATGGCGCATCACTGCATAACAATAGAAATTTAAGGGAAATATTGTTAACAAATTTTGGTAATAATTGGATAAGCACTAACGGTCCAGTTAGGTGACCCGCTCGTTCTCCAGATATAACACCATGTGATTTTTTTTATGGGAACATCTAAAAGACAAAGTTTACCAAACTAAAAGTCATACTATTGAAGAATTAAAAGAAAATTTCAGACCGTTTCAAACATGCATGTTTATAATGCTATTAGAAGTATTGATAAGAGGTGTGATATGTGTATTCGAAATAATGGACAACATTTTGAACATTCAGATCAGTTTAGTTTAATTTAATTTTTTTTTTCTACCACACTTAAAATTGTCAGATTATCAATTTCAGATGCAATAACATTAACACTTGTTTCTTCTGAATAGGTTTAATCATACGTTTTAGGTCTGAATTTTGTAAATGATCCATAATTAATAAGGTTCTTTTTAAACCTTCCAAATATTTTTCTATAATGCTGTGTTGTTTCTGGATATCAGTTGCAGCACGTTTCAGCTGCAACATTAGCATTTTTCTTGTGTTGAATAAAACATTGAAACAATTAACATCATTAAGCATTTTTAATGATTTGAATGATGAAACTACTACTACTACTTAGTGAATTTTTACTCATAAAACATGCATAAAATATGGTTTTATTTATTTTACTAAATATGTAGCTACTTGTCATACATGGTTGTAAAGGGAATGAAATGTGGAATCTACTGACGCTTTAATATACAGGGTGATTGGTTATGGTTGCAACAAACGAAAACTGGAGATTGCTGAAAGTGATTTAAGCATTTTTTGCCATTGAACCCATGTCCGCAAATGCTTCGTTATCGAGATACAGGGTGTCCAAATTTAGTAGTCAAATTAACTTTCTTGTTCATTTCTCAAAAACTAGCTAACCGATTTCGACAAAATTTTACATGCATGTGGGGACCGATAACCTAAAATTCATTTCATTAACTGTTCATTGGCGTAGATATAGGGGGCATTGGATAAATTTTACACATAAATTAGTTAAACACAGTTTTGACAAGCTTCATTATTTTAAATTATTACTTTTTTAAAAAGAGCTACTTATAAGCTACAAAAAAGTTAATTACGTCGATGTTGTGATTTCTACCATTTTTATGGAAACCGATAAATTGCTAGTTAATGGTAGATTTCAATCAAAATAACGTTTACCAGCAAACCAAATGAAAAATCAAAGTTGCCATGGAAAACGAATGCCGCAACAATAAAAAAAACTTTGACAGCAACAAATTTAAATTAGTTAAAATTGTTTTATTATTTCGTAGTTGTTTTTAATATTGCGAATGTTTTTTTCTAAATTAACATGAGTTTTTCAATTGAAGAATATGTTTGTGTAATGCAAATGCAAGAGCAGCGGCCAGAGAATACCAAATTAGTTATCGTAATAGACGTCATCCATATCACAAATTATGGACGGCTACATTTCACAGGCTTAGAACGATAGGGAGCATTTTACCTAGAGTTAACAAACGACCGCATCGTCTAAATATTCAAACTGAAGAAAACATAGTGGATTTAGTTTTACACGATCCGAAAATAAGCACGAAGAATACCAACTCAATTAGCATTACTTCGAACAACTGTTTGGAAACTATTAAATCGAGAAATGTTCTATCTCTATCAACATCAAGCTGTCCAGGTTCTACGTTCTGGAGACCCTGAAAGGCGCCTACTATTTTGTAATTGGGTTCTTGGTAAGCATAAAGGAGATGAAAGATTTTTAGAGCAAGTGCTCTGGTCAGATGAAGCAACTTTTACTAGAGATAGCATAAATACAAACCATAATGAACATGTATAGTATTTAAACAACCCTCGTGCTATTAGGCCGCGAAATTTTCAAGAACATTTTAGTATCAATGTTTGGCATGTTTAACAATAAATTATTGCCGTTGTTCGTAATTATTGGGCATTTAAACTGAAAGCAATACAGTCTTTTCCTACACAACCGCCTGCCTGAATTTATTGAGGATGTACCTCTGAATATTGTTCAATACATGTGGTATCACCATGACGGAGCCCCTGCGCACCGTGGTAGACAAGTAACTAAAGTTTTAAGTCAACTGTTTGGAAACAATTTGATTGGTTTGGGAGGTTCCATTGAGTGGCCTCCAAGATCACCGGATCGGAATCCGCTCGACTTCTTTTTACATGAAACAATTGGTTTAGAGTGTACCAATTATAAATGAAAACCAACTACTGGAGAGGGTTCATGAAGCTGCTAGGGAAATAAAAAACGATCATAATATCTTTATTAGAGCTACAAATTCATTAGTTGAAAGATGTAAAATGTTCATTACTGTCAATGGGGCAGTTTGAACAGTTGTTATTAATTTTCTTATTTTAATATCGAGTTTAGTTTTTTTATTGTTAAATTCTTAATTCATCGAAATTAATTTAATTAATTAAAATTTGTTGTTAAGTAATTTGTTATTATTAAATCGTTTGCCACGGCAACTTTGATTTTTCCTTTTGATTTCTAGTAAACGGTATTTTGATTTAAATTTACCATTAACTTGCAATTTATCGGTTTCCATAAAAATGGTAGAAACCACAACATCGACGTAATTAACTTTTTTGTAGCTTATAAGTTGCTCTTTTTAAAAAAGTAATAATTTAAAATAATGAAGCTTGTCAAAGCTGTGTTTAACTAATTTATGTGTAAAATTTATCCAATGCCCCCTATATCTATGCCAATGAACAATTAATGAAAGCCAAAATAATTCAGAATATTTTAGGTTATCTGTCCTCACATGCATGTAAAATTTTGTCAAAATCGGTTAACCAGTTTTTGAGAAATGAACAAAAAAGTTATTTTGACCACTAAATTTGGACACCCTGTATCTCGATATTCAAGCATTTGCGGACATGGGTTCAATGCCAAAAAATGCTTGAATTGTTTTCAGGAATCTTCAGTTTTCGTTTGTTGCAACCATAATGAATCACCCTGTATAGGGTACCCCATTTAAGAAAACAAAGTTGATGGCGATATCTTGAACAATAATTGGACTTCGAAAAAAATTCACTGCATTAAGCATCAAATTATCTCTAACTTTTATAAAAACACTTTTCTCGTAACTCTAATAACAACCGAAATATAAAGGAAAAAGAAAATGACAAAAAATGAAAATCGCCCTGTATAAAGAAAACTAATCATGTAAGCCGCGCTCCGATTACGGCATTAAACCAAGCTCAAAAAAATCGAACGTGACCTGTCACTTAGTTTCGCTCTATCTATTACGGTTTAGGCTGTACCGTATAAAAACATCGAAATTTGCCCACCCTGTACATAAACATAAATCTCAGGTTGAAAAATTTATAAATTAATTTAAGGTTTAAATTTTGTATGGAAAAATATAATTACACAATAAAATAAAATCAAAAACTTAAATATTCTTCATTTTACTGATTATTTAGATGAAGCGTTACTATCAATATGTACTTCATTTAATTTTAATTTACGTAAGGTGAAAGGCATTGGCAAAAGACCTTGCCCAACAAAGGGTTGATCGATATGTTCTTTTAATGATGCAGAGAAAATTATGGAATATTTTTGTCTGTAAGTGTAGTAAAAATGTACGTAATTCAAATGTTATGTATAAATAAATTCCAGCTGGTTGCATAATATTATCCGATCTAAATTGTAAGTTATATTAGCTGAAAAGATTCTACTTTTCTCTGCTGAACAAAAAATACCCTATCCTTGAAACAGTAGGTAGATCATTATAGGTGCCACTATTACGCACAAATATAAATAATTAAGCAAATGTCACATTGATTATTTATGAAAATAATCTTTCCATATTTAACGAACACAAATTACCTCACAAACCTTGATCTCTATATATTATTTTATTAAAATATTATTAATATTTTTTGTAAGAAATTGTGAGAAATATTTTCCACTTTTCTATGTACCTAAACAAACTCTACTGTGTTTCTGTTATCCAAGCAATTAATTGTTGAATTATTATTATTCTTGTCGCGTTTTTTCAATTATTTATTGAATAATGATTAATATTTCTAGTTACCTTATCGGATATGCACGAGTGGAACTAACATGGAATATCTTAGTGCAAAATAATAAAAGTAAAAAAAAATCTGTAGATACCCTATTCAGGAAACATTGGCGTGCTATTAATCAAGTGATATGATTGCAAATAAAAGTTCAAACTTATTGCATCGATAAATTTCCGGTTTAGCAAAAAAAAATTTCCCTATGCGATAGTCTAAGATACATTTCTCAATTATTGTATATTTATGAGATTATAGGTAATGAATATTCAATATCCCACTCTAATCTTTGCCGACTTGGATGCATAATATTGCTAATGTCTAATGGTTATCTCCAATAAATTATTCTCAACCTACAATATATCAAACATAGGAAATAAATATTGTAAAAAAGCGTTGAGCTAGATAATATAAGGTGTACACAAAAAATATGTAATTTTTGAAATAGAGGATACCATCGTTTGAAGCTTAAAACTATTTTTCTTTTACAAATCGATACGATACGATATTTCACGCAGGAATGAATAAGATATTAGAAATGGATACACTAAAATAATAATTAGCCACCTATTAATCGTAATTCAGGGTTCTGGAACATGTTTTACTTATAAAGTGAAGTAGGTACATAGTTGGAGTTCCGCAAAATAAGTTAAAACTAATAATTCACAGCTTATCTTTTTGATCCTACAATTTCCAAAATTTATTATAAACAAACACTATACCAACGCAATTTTAAAATTAATTCTTATATAGAAGGTGTTTCTAAAAAAGCTGGCCAAAACTTGTGAGCGAATTGGGTACCTACATCTAATCATGAAAAAAACCTAAATTGTAATTTTTCGAAAAGTTTTTATTTACAAAGATACAGGGTGTTAAAGATGACTGCCTGAGGACGATTTTTTTGAAATATTTTCGAAACGAGTGATGAGATGAATTAACCAAATGTAGCCTTGCCTTAATTATCACCTAACTTTTTTTCCTTGTTATGTTTATTCATTTTGTGTCAAAAATGTGATAAAATAAAGTTTTCTAATAAAAAAGGTATTCTTCTTTTTTCTCGAAAAACTTAAAGGTTTTCGAGAAATTCGAGTTTGAAAATTTTAGGACAGCGGTCCCACTTAAGGGAGTATCGGCGCATCTATGTGTTGGTAGTTGTGCTTTATGGGGTCAGTGACCTCCCAGGCAGTCGATATAGTGAATTGTTGTTCGCTCGAAGTACTACCAACGAAAACTAGATGTCGCCAAACACATGCTTTTACATAAAGTAGTTAGTTTGTTACGGTACTTTATTGGAAATAATGAAAATAATACAATTATAATAATTATTATTATTAAAATTCTGTTTCTTTGCGCAGCTCATATATTTTTGATTATATTATATCATGTCGGGGAAGTTTTGGGGCGACACAACCGATTTTTTTAGTTTTAGTTTAGGTATATGAAAATTAGTATAACATCTCAGTTATATCTATTTTAAGCACCAGGCATAATTGTTGATAAGTGACATTTTACAGTTCATTTTGTCTAGTCCGTCAATATATTGTGTCATATTTTTGAGAGTAAAATTTGCCGTGCAGTTAAAATTGTAAATCAGTTATAAAACTAATGCAACTTCTAAATGTAAAAATAATTTTTCTGTTGTAGATTGTCTATATCTGTTCAAAATGAAACCAACAGAAAACAACCATGTTTTGCCAAAACCTTGTCACTGTAAATCTGAACCTATTTTAATGCATACTGACAATATGGAACTATTACAAAAACCTGAACTCAGAGATATTTTAGAAGAAATGGAAAACGCAATCATAATGTAAAATAACTGTTCGTTGTAACTGAATTCAGTATTACTGTCATATGATCGGTAAAGTCAAGATGTATACTTTTCATATTTAATTAAAAAAATAATTAATTTGAAATAATTTTCCATTTTGTTTTGTGTTAATTATTTATAAAGTCATAAATGTTTTGAAATTAAACTTGTTAATATGTATCGAAGTATATAGATAGATTGTGCGCCATTGATAAAGGTGTCACAAACTTCAGGTGACGTTCCTTTCCAGGTAGTATATATAGGGTCGATGGTAGTTCATGAGGTTGATTCTAGTTATCTAACCTCTCATTTCATTATTGATAGTTTCTTTATACCAAGAAATGGTGCCCATAACAAAGTACCCCATCTTTAATCGAACAGATTGCCACCTACTAACAAGGCTTCAATCAGTACAATTGTCAACAATTCTATAAACCATAATTGTAATAGTTTTTTCACAAATAGCCGTGAATTATTCCGAAGTTTAGAGGAGGTGTACCGCATAATGAGATATTTGAATGGTTGGCTCTCACCATTGTTTACGTTTTGATTTGTTCACACAAACTTTAAAGTCAACTTAACACAATATTTAATAAAAATAAAATAAGAAAGGAAACTAGTTTCGAGTGTTATTCTAATGTGTGTTTTTTGATCATGAGTTTGAAGATTTCTGTTTCTGCCTTCTTGTGATTGACAACCGGATTGATGTGGCATCTTATGTGCTCAACACAAGATAGGATAGGATGTTTGTTGTATTTATTTGAAAGTGACAGACCACTTCCAATATCGATAATTTCTTTCGTTCAATTATAATTTATTTATGTTACATATTTTGGATTGAGATAAAGACGGATATAACCATTTTGAAGTTCCCTGAGATGATTAAGACCATTTCCGGGTGGAAGTCTGTGTATGTATTCTTCCACGATACCTCCTAAATGCTATAACCAATTGAGCTAAATTTTGGTATATGAGTTTGGGGGAATTCTATGATGAACCCGTTAGTTTTTGGCTGAAATCGATTTGACCCTATGATAGTGGTGTACACAAACCCTAAATTTTCAAATAGGAGTAGGGGTCGAGTGATACATCAATTGAAAGCAATTTTTATCTGCTTTACAGCGATAGATTACTGTTGATACTTGCCTCCATAATTCTCGAGAAAATTGCGTTTGAAAGTTACAAATATGTAGTATCGCCGTATTACATATTTGTCACTTTAATGCAATTTGGTTTTATTTATTTTATATATTAAAATCGAAGAACCAAGAATCAGAAATGAAAAAAATCCCTATGGCAGCCAGTCGAAAAAGTAGATTTTCGATTTATATATATTTTATTTTTCCTACTACTATACATACATCGAACACTTTCTATTGTCTCTAGTAATCTATCTTCCTCAATGCTCATTCTTATTTTCAATGATCAAAAACCGTGTTCGTATCGTACAAAAAATGGAGGTTATGTAAGTATTTATAATATATAAGGCATGCGTATTAAGATTTTTTTTCTACGACTGTCTTTAAATGCATTTATTAAAGGTTTCATCATAATTTAAAAATATTGTACATTCCCAACTAACAATTTAATTTTTTTAATTGCTGTAAGAACGTTTATAAAATATATTTTATAAAACACCCATTGTTTTATAAACATTTTCACAACGTTCTTACGCGCCTTATAAAAGGCGCAGATTTATAAAACAAATCGACTCGTTAACGGTTCTATAAATGTTGCTGGTTGCTATTATACAATAGTTTTTAGAACGTTTATAAATATCTAATAAAAATCAAATAAAACTGTTATAAACATATTTTATAAGAGCCTCAATTGAAACATTTTTGCTATCAGCGGCAACAGTTACAGGATAAAAACGTTTTTCTAAAATACCTTTTTACACAAAATTATTTTATAATTATTCTGCATTGTTGTTGGTACACATTAATAAAATCTGAACAATCATGGATGTAAAAATAATATAAAACGCTATAATACCCAATAATGAATAATAAAATAAGTCAGATAAAATTCACCCATGAGCAGATTTGGCTGCGAAACAAAATTTACTGTTAAATATATTGTATATTATTACTAAAATTTTAATGCGCCTCGTGAATTATGTAAATTAATGAATTTAGATTTTATAAATTATATAAAATATTTTTTTTATTGTCACTTATTGTTGAAAATAATCTTTTGGTATATCCTTCATTATGTAATGACTGATTCTGTATACCTTACTAGCTAAGATAATTTTACAAATTATAAAAAATATTAATTTTAAAAGTTTGGTCAACATGGCTAACAATTTAAAGAAACCAAAAAATGGCTTCTTCCTTATACGATGCTTATAAAACAAAATTATCTCAACCCAGACCAGTATGCTCTTTAGATAGCTATTATAAAATAACTGCAGAATTGTTTTATACAGGGGTGTATTCGTTAAAAAACATAAATCTCATTATATTTTAAGGGTAATATAAAATTAATATTACCTGAAACCCCTTTCATAGCATAAGAATGATATGATGATGATATGATTCTTTTATATCTATCATATGGACACTAGCCAAAATATAAGTAGATACCTATGTTTTATGTAAACGTGAAGAATTTTTTATAAACCAGTTATGGTGTAAAAAAGTATATATTTCACTAAGCTTGATAATGAATAATGAAGCTAATTACAAGTATTTTTCTTGAAGTTTTATGTATTTAGTTATCCTTTGCCGTTATTTAAAATAAATTAATAGTGAAACATACTAAAATAAGCTTTTATATAAATGCTGTAAAAAATCAAAATTTAATTAAAAGGTGCTGGAAAAAATATATAAGATAAAATGTATACAAATTAATCAAGTCTACTCCTGTCTACTTGAAGTATTCGTGCTTGATACTTTGATGTTTTTGTGAGTTGCCGCCGTGTGTCGCATCGTCGCAATATTGGAATAATAATAAAATAGTAAACAGAGTTTTACAAAACAAACTTTAATATAATATGTTTTATAAAAGCATTTAATGTGTTCTTATAAAACAAAATGCTTTTATAATTAATCTCTTATTAGCTTTTACGGGAGTAATTTAAACATAACCTAAATTGACCTCTTTGTTTATGTTATGTAGGTATGTATGTTATAACTGCCGTTATTAAAACGGTTTGTTGAGTGTCTTTAAGAGAGTTCGAGAATCTTGAGGTAGAAAATTTGGCATGCGTTTATTGAGTATAGCAAAAAGCTTCTTCTGGAAAAATGCGGAACATGATTTGATACTGCCCATGTTTTCTCTTAGTCTTGCATTTTTTTCTAGCTCACTTGTGCTTGAAGCATGATATTGATCACCAATTCTCTATTTCGGCTACCCGCTCACCATCTCGTAATAATTCCTCCTGAGAATTTATCAGTCTCCAAAATATTTGGTGTCTTATAAATTGTCATTAATTTGATTAGATTCCATTACAGTTTCCTACTCATTATTATAGTCACTAATGCTTTCCCTTTGATAATTTATAATATTGTAATTAATTTTCTATTAAATGCACAACTGCTTTTCGTTTGGACATTTTAAACCTGTGTATGATATAACAATAAATATCAGTTGAAAATAAATAAGACTATGTTATATATTAGTTCTAGGTAATGTTTATGACAGCATTTTAATTTTATAAAATATGCATTGGCAACATATTTATTTTTTTATTGTTTTTAATAAAATAACTAAAAAACAATTTTGTAATTATTAATTTGCGCACAAATTTGCTGCAGCAAACAAATCGCTCTTAATAACGACAATAAAAAAACTATTTTATTATTTCGAAACGTACTTTAACAGAATAATTTTATAATTGTTTTTAAAGGAACAAGTTAATCCAGACTAGTACTTTTACAAAATGCTTTTAAAACCAATTATCATTCGGAACAAATTCGTCCTATAAAAAATATTTTATAAACGTTTATAAAACTGTTACGATATCATATTTTATAACTATTTTATTATTTTGCTGTAAAAACGTTCTTAAAACAGTTTTTCTCACAGAAAAGTTTAACACAGCAGTTTTATCACCAAACGAACCTTTAAAGAACAAAAAAGTTTTTACTAAGCGGCAATAAAATAATTATAAAATATATTAGTTCTTTAAGAATGTCGAATTGCTAGTTGGGTTGTAATGCTGTTTTTCATTTAAATATTTAAAAATGCACGGGTAGATTTCCTGGTAATGACAAAAAATCACCATAACAACGCCGACAATACAATTAAACCAAATTGACAGTTTATTATTATCAAGTTATTTCGAAGGTTTCAAAGCTATATATATGATGAAAAACAGTAATAATGATACTGAATATAGTTTAACACCATCTATAGTCAATTTAATACTTTTTACTCATCGTATTTAGGCGTACACCAACAGGGCGAGTATTGGTAAGTTTCGAAAAACACATATTGTTCTAATAGTTCTGATGTTTAATTTATTCAAAAGCATTAAAACAGTCGTAGAATAGTATATTGTGCAACGAACATGAAATGACATATATTTCCTACGAGTATGATCGTTTGCAGCATGAGCCGCAGGCGAGTGCTGCAAATCATACGAGTAGGAAATGGTCATGTCATGTGAGTTTCACACTATACTTTTTCTGCGATCGTTTTAATGCTTTTGAAGAAATTTAACATAATTTTTAGGAAAATATTTGTTTTTCGAAACTTACCCCTGTTAACGTATAAGCCTAAATACGATAAATTAGAAGTATTAAATTGACTAGGTGGTGTTAAACTATAATACTATCACTGTTTATTTGTTTTGAAATTAGCGAAATACTTAATAATAATTATTATTAATTATAAATACCAAAACTGTCACTTTGGTGTTTGTATTTTCGGCGTTGCTATGGTGATTTTTCATGCCCGCCGCTACTTTTGTCATTACAAGGAAATTTTATCCGTGCGTATCCATACATTCAGTTGCTAGGCAACTAGTGGGAAATATTATTACGCACGGGTAAATGAAAAACAGCATTACAATGTACTACATTTTCAAATCATGATTGAACATATAATATAGGCATTTAAAGACAGTCGTAGAAAAAAAATTTAGTGTGAAACTCACATGAAATGACCATTTCCTACTCGTATGATAAACGATCATACGCGTAGGAAATATGTGTGATTTCATGCTCGTTGCACAATATACTATTCTCATTATTCAAGTGATGATTGGGACCAAACATAAACTGTTTATGAATGAATTGTTATATATCTGTCGTAGTAGTTCTAAAATCTATGCTTAAAAACATGGTTAGAAATCAACGTCCCACGCATGTTGTGATATTCATGCTTGCAGAAATCGAATACATTCAGTTGAATAATTTTAGACCCCTAACACTTTTCCTGAATATTTTGCTTTATTTAATGTTGAATTAGAAAAATCCTATTTGAATCCATGTAACGTTATTTATAATTACCACTTAAATGCAAAATATGAGATAATTACTTTTAAGAATGCTTTTCCCTTGGTAAAGCAATGATTTAGTATAAATTGCTAATATCTCATTGCGCTACTAACATTTAGTTCAATTCCAATAAATAATGATGCCATAAATATTGAAAATAATCTGTTTACCAAACGCTAATTAAATAAAATACACATACAGGTGATTGATGGATAAAGTAGTTTCCTAAAGATTGTCTTATTCAATTACATGTTTGATGCAAGAATGTGGATACCATTAATCATATTTATATTACACTAAAGTGAGCTCTTTCAGAATACGCGGCATTCTCGGATTGACTTAATTGATTCACAAAAGGATTTTTCATCTATTTTACAGATAAAGCCAACAAGTAAGTCGGTAGGTAATATTGTAATATTTATGAATTTGTTATACATATATGTATGGTATACTCGTAAAACACGACTTTATAATTAATTCCAAATGATTTTTGCAACCTAACTTTAAAATGAAAGACAGATTGCAACGGTTGAGATAAATCGGTTCACTTCATGCTAGGCACAACGTTAATCAATAAAATGTGCAAAATATAACTTAATGATTTGACATTTGTTTGTTAACAAAACAAATTTCACCAGTAAGCCGGCGTTTGTAAAAGTTGAACATAATATATAGGTCAAAAACAGTACCATCTGATATCTTTACAATGTCAGCTAGCTCGTGCACCATTTGTCTCGATGGAGCAGAGTTCGGATAATGTTTATCAAGCCATTGTTTGGTTTCCACTGAATTTTCTTTCATCAAAAAGCAATGCTTTATCAAAACTCGAAATTCACTTTTTTCCATTTTTTAGCTCTCCATATCATATATGTAATATATGTATATATGGAGACTATTAGTTTCATGAAAAAAAAAAATTTTTTAATTTCACCGGAAATACTTGTTTTTGGTCATTTTATACATAAATAAGTAGTTTTAAAAAAATGTCTGTCTCTCTGTCAGTCTGTCTGTCTGTCTGTCTGTCTGTATGCACGAAAACGCAAAAACCGCTTAACAGATTTTAACCAAATTTGGTACAAAAATACTATTGGACATGGCAAGGAGCTGATTAGATGTTGGGAAACATTGAGCGTAGGCAAGGGGTTTAAAAGAGGGTTCAAAAATTAAAAAAATTCATAGTTCTTAAACTTATGCCGAAATACTGCATAATTTTTGACGCATTTAATTGAATATAACCTAAAATATTTAACATAAAATATTAGACCACATTGGCGTTCGAAAATTGTGTAAAATGGGGTAAAAAATATTTTAAAAAAACGTACTTCTTAACCATAGCAGAAATATTAACTAATTATTTATAGCTTTAATAGAATATAATCTATAAAATGTGTCATAAATAACTTACTTTCATAGGCGTTCGTAAATAGAGGAAAAGGGGTCAAAACATAAAAAATATATATTTCCTAAACTTATTCGAAATATTGAATAATTTTTTATAGTTGTGATAGAATATAACCTAAAAAATGTTACATAAAAGAATTGGTTCACACAGGCGTTCGAAAATAGTCTAAAAAAAGGGTCAAAAACGAAAAAAAAATTGTTTCTCAAATATACCAGAAAAATTGGCTAATTATATATAGCTTTGATATAAGATAACCTAAAAAATGCAGCATAAAATTTTTATTTACATAGGCGTTCGTAAATAGTAGAAAAAGGGGTAAAATAAAAAAAAATTAAAATGTAAAAAATTTTATATTTAACTAGATGAATTGGTGTTAAAAATACACGACAAAAATTAATGTACCATAGGCGTCCGTGAAAATTCTATAAAAGGGTCAGAAAAAATTTGTATCCGTGATAACATAAAAACCACTTAACGGATTTTAACCACATTTGGTACGAAAATACTACAGGATATTTATAGGTGGTGATTAATATTGAGCGTAGGCAAGGGGTTTAAAAGAGGGTTCAAAAATTTAAAAAATCATAGTTCTTAAACTTATCCGAAATATTGAATAATTTTTTATAGTTGTGATAGAATATAACCTAAAAAATGTTACATAAAAGAATTAGTTCACACAGGCGTTCGAAATTAGTCTTAAAAAAAGGGTCAAGAACGAAAAAAAAATGTTTCCCAAATATACCAGAAAAATTGGCTAATTATATATAGCTTTGATATAAGATAACCTAAAAAATGCAGCATAAAATTTTTATTTACATAGGCGTTCGTAAATAGTAAAAAAAAGGGGAAAATGAAAAAAAAAATTATATTTAACTAGTTGAATTGGTTTTAAAAATACACGAGAAAAATTAATGTTCCATAGGCATCCGTGAAAATTCTATAAAAGGGTCAGAAAAAATGTGTATCCGTGATAACTTAAAAACCACTTAACGGATAACCTACAACATGCAGCATAACAATTTTGTTTACATAGGCGTTCGTAAATAGCAGAAAAGGGGGCAAAATAAATTTTATAATAAAACAAAAAAAAAACAATTATTTTGCGTACAAGAACTTGGCCTAGATCTGAAATATAAAATATCTGCGTATAAATAGTGCCTCCAAAGAGAAGAAAAAGGCACAAAACCCGATACTTAAAAAAAAAATAGCTGATGTCTAAAACAAAACAAAAATTTATTAAATTTAGATAAATGACAAAAAGGTCATAAATTATTACTTTTACACTTAAATATGGAGAGCTATTCGTGCCTCGGGGGCAACAGTTTATTTATGTATAAAATGACCAAAAACAAGTATTTCCGGTGAAATTAAAAAAAAAAATTTTTCCATGAAACTAATAGTCTCCATATATACATATATTACATATATGATATGGAGAGCTAAAAATATATAAGGAATTAATTAAAAATATAAACCTTCACTCTTAGAAATAATATTTATAAAAAATTAAAGTGCTCAAAGTGTGATGTCATCAATGTAGGCCATTCGGTAAACACACGTAAATGATATATTATTTAATTTTTTATGATAAATCAGAAGAAGGCGTTCATTTAAGAGTAAACAAACTGTAAAAGTAATATTTATTTGAACTAAATATTTTTAAAAAGAGCAGGCTCCCTTCTCCCCTACACCTGCACCAGAAATTAGTATATGTAATATGGGTATTTAAATAGGTATGTAGAATTAGCAAATAATCGATTGGTAAAAATAAAACCAAAGATCATGACAGTGAATACTATTTACATACACATACAAATATACTAAATTATTCCACACCTTTTTAATAATTAAGTAAATTAAAAACTTACAAAATACCAAAACACCGATATCTGGATTGTAAAAGTATATTTTCAAAGACCTACATTGTGGACGTCACATAAATATATTTTCTCACCTTGGCGTCCTTCTTATAGGTTTTATTGAATATTTTAGTGTCTTTACGTTGATTAGTTATGTCATATACTTTTTTTTATGGGACTGTTCGATCTAAGTACCCGGTTTCACTGCAGCCTCATGGGCTTATTGTGGAATATGTCATATACCTACTAGATAAGTAGCAAAAATGTTAGTTATTGCCAAAACGGACATTTACTTTCCTGTGAAGTTAATAAACGGTTGCATAGGTACATTGCATAATACCAATAGTTAGTTACTCATGTCAGTTTTCTTCCAATTCAATATGCTTGTACGACAAAATAAGTAATTTGGATTGGACTATTTAATCTGGAAATCTTATAAATTAAAATCACTTACACCTGATTCATTTTCCAATATTCAACTTCCTAGATGCCATTACCACCCATAACCAAGGTCGCCATATAGTTGCAAGCGTCAAATTGTTCAATATTTTATCACAACATATTTCGATTTAGCTCGACAATATTAGAAACCATATTATCAATTTTTTAATACACTCATTACTATTACATGACAAAAAATCTGCAAAATAACAAAAAAATATATAATTGTATCCGGTTAGTTTGGGTTATTCGAAGATTTAGCGTACCTGATATAACCAGTTAAAATTATTGCCAAAATCCATTAACATATAAAATAGATAGGCGACTGATCTTCACTGCTGTATCTGTAAAATCAATAGCTTTAATTTTAAATAGTCATTGTATTATTAATAAACCAACCTGCTTTAAGTAAATGATATTTGGCAACTCCGAAATTAGTTTTGTGGCTTCGTGATGTCCAATATATCGTTCAACCGAAGCTGTAGGTGCTAGTAAGGCTGCTCTTTGAAATTTTGTTACTTATAATACATAATTCAAATTAATTTTTGTTCATTTATTGAAGAATTTGTTTAAGATACTTATGAACTCAAAATTTTGATAAGAATTTCTTTTGCTTACTCTAATTAGCACATTTTGAAACTGAAACCTAGGCTGCTAATTGAAATGTTAATATTAATTGAAATTAATTGTTAATAATTTATTGAAGAATCTGTTTAAGATCTGATGATAATGATCTCAAAATTTTGAAAGAAATTGCTTTTGTTTACGTTAGTTAGCATGCACATTTTGAAACTCAAATCCTTGAATCTCCTAACATCAAAAGCAGCCTTAGATAATATTCCCGTTGATTGCTGTGCATACTTTTCTGTTTCCCATGGTAATTAAATATTTTTAGTGCATATGCAATCTACGTACTTACTGCAAAAAAAGATAAAAATGTTAGAATTATAAAATCGATTAATTGATTCGTTGATGAAACATTAAACCATTTTCATTTAGAAATTAAGGTAGTATTTGGAGACAATACCGTATTCTTTTCAATTTTGTTATCTGGTGGTTACTTGAGAAAAAAATCGATATATCCCTGGCTGTATAATACAAATATGCTTAAATTCACTTACACATAGAATTTTGTAGCTTATTCTGCCAAAACAGGGGTTGTTTGTCATACTTCAATGTTTATCATTGCCCAAATGAAGTCACTTACAGGTTTTGTTTTTCGAAATTTACAAGCGCGAGTCGAGCTACTATTTAATTTAACGAATAACGACTCCGAAAATCGCAATCGCCATAAAGTCCAGAGGTTTCCGACAACAAAAACTTCACTAGGTTTTACGCATTACCGGCCCGGCGCACTGGATTTAATTTATCTGTAACAAAGAAAGTAGGCACTGTTAAAATGTAACAATGATTATTTTTTGTTTAAAATTTTTGACTATAAAAAAAATTATACGCAATATTAGTGAATTTAGTTGAGGAGTACCTACCATGTGACAAACTTTGCTGCACTAAACTCCAA
Organism: Apoderus coryli; assembly: GCA_911728435.2. Lineage (NCBI taxonomy): Eukaryota > Metazoa > Arthropoda > Insecta > Coleoptera > Attelabidae > Apoderus > Apoderus coryli. Next base: position 11,962,412 of record OU452202.1, on the reverse strand, counting down.
TCCATTCCATACTTAACCTTAACAAAACTAGGGCCTATGGGCACTCCTGAAATGTACAAAAAAAATTCTTTAATAATATATATAATATTTTAAAATCGGATGGTTTTATTTGCAAATAGAACCTACATTCTGTCGCCCTCTATACAGAATGTCTAGAGAACTAGACGTATTTTTTGATTTTTGAAAAATACTCAAAAAAGAGGAGCATATAAAATTTTAAATGGAATGCCTTTATCACATCTTTGAATGGAGTATGAAAAATTAGTTAAACTTTCGTAAGAGTTGCCTATACATATACAGAGCACTAGTTTTGTCAAAATTACTGCTATATAGATCTCAAAAGTACATTTTGATCTAAAAACCTAATAAATTAAAATAACTTACACCTGATACGCCTTCCTTTGTCTAACCTCCTGGAAACCATACCATCGTCACCCATAACCAAGCTTTCCATAGTTTCAAGCACCAAATTGTTCAGTATTATATCACCACACATTTCGATTTAAAAAGTCAGTAGCTCAACAATAATAGAGGTCATATTACCGATTTTTTGAATAAACACATTACTATTACGCGACGGACCCGGCGATGACTGAAAAAAATATCTGCAAAATAACAATAAAAATATAATTATATACAGTTAGTTTAAGTTGTTCGAAGATTTAGCGTACCTGATATAACCAGTTGAAATTATTGCCAAAATCCATTAACAAATGGAATAGACTAGGCGACTGATCTTCACTGCTGTATCTGTAAAATCAATGCAATTTAAATAGTCAATGAGGTATTATTACTAAACCAACCTGCGTTAACTAAATATTTGGCAACTCCGAAATTAGTTTTGTGGCTTCGTGATGTCAGTCTGCTCAACCGAAGCTGTAGCTGCTAGTAAGGCTAATTTTGGTACTTAATACTTATTTCAAATTAATTTTTGATAATTTATTGGAGATTTTGTTTAACAGCTGATGATAATGAACTCAAAATTTTGAGAAAAATTGTTTTTGTTTACTTTAAAAAGCACATTTTGAAACACAAACCTAATAGGCTGCTAATTGAAATGTTGATTGAAATCGATTGTTGATCATATTTACTGAAGTTTTTGTTTAAAATCTGATGATAACCGAATTAACATTTTGAAACAAATTGTTTTTGTTTACTTTAATTAGCACATTTTGAAAATCAAACCCTTCAATCTCCTAATATCAAAAGCAACCTTCAATAATATTCCCGTTAATTGCTGTGCATACTTTTCTGTTTCCCATGGTTATTAAATACTATTAGTTCATATGCCATCTACGTACTTCTGCAAAAAAAGATAAAAATGTTATAATTACAAAATCGATTAATTCATTCGTTGACGAAACATTAAAGCAACTTAAGCTGGAATTTGGAGACAATTCCGTATTGTTTTCAAATTTTGATTTCTGGTGGTTACTTGAGAAAACCAAAACAATGTGGAATCGATACATCCATGGCTGTAGAATACAAATATGCTTAAATTCACTTACACATAGAATATTCTAGCTTATTCTTCCAAACCAGGAGTTGTTTACCATACTTCAATGTCTTATCATTGCCAAATGAAGTCACTTACCATTTTTTGTTCGAAATTTACAATCGCGAGTCGAGTTACTATTTAATTTAACGAATAACGACTCCGAAAATCGCAATCGCCATAAACTTCAGAGGTTTCCGCCAACAAAAACTTCACTAGGTTTTACGCATCACCGGCCCGGCGCACTGGATTTAATTTATCTGTAACAAAGAAAGTAGGCACTGTTAAAAAGTAACAACGATTATTTTTTTGTTTATAATTTTTGACTATTAAAAATTTTTTTTATTTTATTTGAAGAGTACCTACCATGTGACCAACCTTGCGGCACTAAACTGCAATCCATTCCATTCCATTCCAAGCTTAACCTTAACAAGACTAGGGCCTATGGGCACTCCTGAAATGTACAAAAAAATATTTCTTTAAAAAAATATAATATTTAAAAATCGGATAGTTTTATTTTGCATATGGAACCTAATTTATGTCGCCCTGTATACAGGATTAGTCACGACGGAGTTTCATGAGAGGACTATACTTATTTTTTTCAAAAAAAGAGGGGCATATCAAAGTTATGTTTTTTTAAATGTAATGCCTTTATCACATTTTTGAATGGAGTATGAAAAATAAGTAAAAATTTCGTAGGAGTTGCCTATACCTAGAGAGAGCATTATAATGTATTTTAATTTTTCTTACAATTCCAATGTTTGCGAAAAAATTAATTGTTATCAAACAAAACTAATTTTGTCAAAATTTCTCCTGGATCTCAAAAGTAGACCGCTTCGTTGATTTAGTTGCCAATTTAAATTTTTTATCAAAGTGATTCAATTTTGTGCAAAATATATGGAACTATTGGACAATTTGATCTCAAAAATATAATAAATTAAAATAACTTACACCTGATACGCCTTCCTTTGTTTAAACTGCTGAATACCAAACCATCTTTACCCATAACCAAGCTTGCCATAGTTCCAAGCACCAAATTGTTCAGTATTATATCACAACACATTTCGATTTAAAAAGTGAGTAACTCGACAATATTAGAAAACTTATTACCGATTTTTGAACAAACACATTACTATTACGCGACGAACCCGGCGATGACTCATAAAAAATATCTGCAAAATAACAACAAAATATAATTGTATACAGTTAGTTTAAGTTATTCGAATATTTAGCGTACCTGATTATAATCAGTTGAAATTATTGCCAAAATCCATTAACATATATGGAATAGACTAGGCGACTGAACTTCACTGCTGTATCTGAAAAATCAATGGCTTTAAATTTAAATAATTAGTTAAACTTTCGTAAGAGTTGCCTATACATATACAGAGCACTAGTTTTGTCAAAATTACTGCTATATAGATCTCAAAAGTACATTTTGATCTAAAAACCTAATAAATTAAAATAACTTACACCTGATACGCCTTCCTTTGTCTAACCTCCTGGAAACCATACCATCGTCACCCATAACCAAGCTTTCCATAGTTTCAAGCACCAAATTGTTCAGTATTATATCACCACACATTTCGATTTAAAAAGTCAGTAGCTCAACAATAATAGAGGTCATATTACCGATTTTTTGAATAAACACATTACTATTACGCGACGAACCCGGCGATGACTCATAAAAAATATCTGCAAAATAACAACAAAATATAATTGTATACAGTTAGTTTAAGTTATTCGAATATTTAGCGTACCTGATTATAATCAGTTGAAATTATTGCCAAAATCCATTAACATATATGGAATAGACTAGGCGACTGAACTTCACTGCTGTATCTGAAAAATCAATGGCTTTAAATTTAAATAATCATTGAGGTATTATTAATAAACCAACCTGCTTTAAGTAAATGATATTTGGCAACTCCAAAATTAGTTTTGTGGCTTCGTGATGTCCAATATATCGCTCAACCGAGGCTGTAGCTGCTAGTAAGGCGGATCTTTGAAATTTTGTTACTTAATTCAAATTAACTTTTTGAAGATTTTGTTTAAAATCTGATGATAATGAACTCAAAATTTTGAAACAAATTGTATAGTTGACTTTAATTAGCACACAAACCTAGGCTGCTAATTGAAATGTTAATACTTAATTGAAATCGATTGTTGATCATTTAACAAAAACAATTTCTTTCAAAATTTTAAGTTCGGTTGTCATCAGATTTTAAACAACTGAATTTTTTGTTTAAAATCGGATGATAACCGAACTCAAAATTTTGAAGGAAATTGTTTTTGTTTACTTTAATTAGCACATTTTGAAAATCAAACCCTTGAATCTCCTAATATCAAAACAAGCCTTCAATAATATTCCCGTTGATTGCTGTGCATACTTTTCTGTTCCCCATGGTTATTAAATACTTTTAGTGCATATGCCATATACGTACTTCTGCAAAAAAAGATAAAAATGTTATAATTACAAAATCGATTAATTCAGTCGTTGATGAAACATTAAAACATTTTCATATAGCAAATTAAGCTAGTATTTTGGGAAAATTCCGTATTGTTTTCAATTTTGTTTTCGGGTGGTTACTTGAGAAAACAAAAACAATGTGGAATCGACACATCCATGGCTGTATAATACAAATATGCTTAAATTCACTTACACATAGAATTTTGTAGCTTAATCTTCCCAACCAGGACTTGTTTACCATACTTCAATGTCGTATCATTGCCCAAATGAAATCACTTACGGTTTTTTTTTCCAAATTTACAAGCGCGAGTCGAGCTACTATTTAATTTAACGAATAACGACTTCGAAAATCGCAATCGCCATAAACTCCAGAGGTTTCCGACAACAAAAACTTCACTAGGTTTTACGCATTACCGCCCGGCGTACTGGATTTAATTTATCTGTAACAAAGAAAGTACGCACTATTAAAAAGTAACAACGATTATTTTTTTGTTTATAATTTTTGCCTAATAAAAAAATTATATTTTATTTCAAGAGTACCTACCATGTGACAAACCTTGCTGCACTAAACTCCAATCCATTCCATTCCATTCCATGCTTAACCTTAACAAGACTAGGGCCTATGGGCACTCCTGAAATGTACAAAAAAATATTTCTTTAAATAAATATAATATTTTAAAATCGGATAGTTTTATTTTGCATATGGAACCTAATTTCTGTCGCCCTCTATACAGGATCAGTCACGACGGAGTTTTATGAGAGAACTAGACTTATTTTTCGAAAAAAAGAGGGGCATATAAAAATTACGATTTTTTTATGAATGCCTTTATCACATTTTTGAATCGAGAATGAAAAATAAGTAAAACTTTCTTAAGAGTTGCCTATACCTATACAGAGCAGTATGATTTATTTTAATTTTTCTTTCAATGTTTGCGAAAAATTTAATTGTTACCAAACAAAACTAATTTTGTCAAAATTTCTCCTGGATCTCAAAAGTAGTTGATTTAGTTGCCAATTTAAATTTTTAATCAAAATGATTCAATTTTGTGAAAAATATTTGGAACTATTGGACAATTTGATCTGAAAAATCTAATATTAAATTAAAATAACTTACACCTGATACGCCTTCCTTTGTTTAAACTGCTGAATACCATACCATCTTTACCCATAACCAAGCTTGCCATAGTTCCAAGCACCAAATTGTTCAGTATTATATCACAACACATTTCGATTTAAAAAGTGAGTAGCTCGACAATATAGGAAAATATATTACCGATTTCTTTAATAAACACATTACTATTACGCGACGGACCCGGCGATGACTGAAAAAAATATCTGCAAAATACAAAAAAAAAAATAATTGTATACAGTTAGTTTAGGTTATTCGAATATTTAGCGTACCTGATATAACCAGTTGAAATTATTGCCAAAATCCATTAACATATGGAATAGACTAGGCGTCTGATCTTTGCTGCTGTATCTGTAAAATCAATAGCTTTAAATTTAAATAATCATTGAGGTATTATTAATAAACCAACCTGCTTTAAGTCACTAATGTTTGCCAACTCCGAAATTAGTTTTCTGGCTTCGTGATGTCCAATATATCGCTCAACCAAAGCTGTAGCTGCTAGTAAAGCTATTTGAAATTTTGTTACTAATACTTAATTCAAATTAATTTTGGCTCATTTATTGAACTTTTTGTTTAAAATCTGATGATAATCGAACTCAAAATTTTGAAACAAATTGTATTGTTGACTTTAATTAGCACAATTTGCAACTCAAACCTAGGCTGCTCTTTGAAATTTTGTTACTTAGTACTTAATTGAAATTTATTTTCGATCAGTTGTTGAAGTTCTTGTTTAAAATCTGATGATAACCGAACTTAAAATTTTGAAAAAATTGCTCTATTTTACTTGAATTAACACATTTTGAAATTCGAACTCTTGAATCTCCTAACATCAAAAGCAGCCTTAAATAATATTCCCGTTCTGAAATAATTTCATTGGACATACCATCTACGCACTTCTGCAAAAAAAAAGTTGTTCATGGTTAAAAATAATTCTATAATACAAATAAGCTTAAATTCACTTACACCTAAAATTTGTCGAATCCAGGAGTTGTTTACCATGCTTCAGTTATCAGTGTGTTACTATTGTCCAATATAAATCCTCATATAAGTTTTTTTTCTGTTGAAAATTACAAGCGCGAGTCGGGCTACCATTTAATTTAACGAATAACGACTTTGAAATCGCAATTAAATCATAAATTCACACACAAACTCACTAGTTTATACGCATTACCTCCGACGCGGACTGGATATGATTTATCTGTAACAAAGAAAGTACGCACTGTTAAAAATTAATAAAGATTTTTTTTTTGTTTATACTTTTTGACTATTAAAAAAATTTACGAAATATTAGCGAATTTACTTGAAGAGTACCTACCATTTAACTATCCTTGCTGCTCTAAACTCCAATCCATTCCAATCCATGCCTAACCTTAACAAAACTAGGGCCTATGGGCACTCCTGAAATGTAGAAAACGGAATTATTAACAAAATTATTCTACAACATATTATAATAATGATTTTATGACAGGAATATAATAATCAATCCGGATAGTTTTATTTGCAACTTGCACATAATTCTGACGCCAACTATACCTATAGTGTTTTAAATGACTATGGGTATATACAGGGTGTTAGTATATAAGTGCGACAAACTTCAGGAGGTAATTTTGCATGAAAAAATAATGACAGTTTTCTATATAAATATATGTCCGCAAATACTTCGTTTTCTAAGATACGGAAGTTTTTCTTAAAAACTGAAGATTTATTGACTGCTCTGAAACCCGTGGCGATATGCTAATGAAAATTAGTGGGTTTTAAGAGTAAGTTATTGCGCATTTTTTCACATGCAATTAAGAATTTTATATTGATCAGTGGCGCGCATACAGGTAATGATCTCAATTTGTTTAAAGAAAAAAATGGTATGCCACTGGAATTTTTCAAATTAAAAATCATTTTGGAATTCCTCGTTCAATTTGTGATAAAAAATCTCTCTTGCTATCGTAGGGGACATTGTTTTTGTGCAAAAAAATAAAACATCTTACCCCGTATTTTTCATTTCTTTAATACATTATCAAGAACTATCTCATACAACAAACATTAAACCAAAACAATAAGAGAAAATAACACTAATAATAAAGACACGCTAATTTGACATTTCGTTGAAATATTCGTATTTAACAGAATGTTGACAGTAGCGTCGTCGCCAGATGTTTTATTTTTTTGCACAAATGCCCCCTACGATAAAAAAGCAAGAGTGATTTTTTATCACAAATTGAATGGCGTACCATTTTTTTTCTTTAAAAAAATTGAGATCATTACTCGTATGCGCGCCACTGATGAACATAAAATTCTTAATTGCATGTCAAAAAATGCGCAATAACTACCTCTTAAAACCCACTAAATTTCATTTGCATATCTCCACCGGTTTCCAATAAATCTTCAATTTTAAAAAAAACCTTTAACTCTATTTCAGAAAACGAAGCATTTGCAGACATGTGTTTATATAGCAAACTGTCATTATTTTTTCATGCAGGATATCCTCCTGAAGTTTGTCGCGCTTATTTACTAACACCCTGTATAAAAATTTACAAAGTAATTCACAAAGACATTTGAATAAATATGCAAAAGCTAATCAGCACCTAAAAATACCCTGAAGAATTTTTGTACCAAATTTGCTAAAAATCTGTTAAGGGAGTTTTGAGTTATCGTGGATACAGATTTGGCCGAACCAAAAAAAAACCCCAAGAATTAAACGGCATTGAAAAGAGGCTTTCAAATTCATTCGTTTAAGATTTTAAGGGTGGATATCAACCCCGTCTAACGTCTACCCTGCCATTGACCGTGAATTACCGTGTATACATACTATTATATTTTCTATTCAAACTGTTAAATAACCTAAAACTTAAGCATCATATCCATATATCCAATCTGCTGTTATAAAAATAATTATCATTATTATAAATGAAATTTATTCGATTATAGTTCAAAATAAAATTAGTGTTCCACATAATGCAAATAATACCGGCAACAATGTCTATTCCGTTTACAAGTGCTTGAAATCAAATTCAAAGTAAAATAATAACGTGATGATTGCGAAAAAGGGGTCTGGTGCCCTAGCCTGCAGCTCGAAATAACTACTTTTTTTGGATTTTTTTTTTATGTGATCATTAAATAGACTATTTTGAACATAATTAGCTATGGTATTTTCACTTTTTTTAAGTTGATTATAAAATAGGCTAGATTAAGTACTTACAAATTTCATATACTATACGCGACATTGCATATTCATAGCTCTTTCAAAATTATCATATAAATGATTAATTCGCCTCTTTCAAACACATTTTAAGTAACAAAATTTGTAAAACAATTAATTAGTAACCAAATAATGATAGAAATTAATAATTCACAACTTATTTACTACCAATTTATAATAACAATAACAGGAAACCTATAACCTATATATAAATATAATTAAACAGTCAACGTTGCCTCGTTGCCAGATTGTATCTGATTTCATTAAATCTAATTATATTAATATAATTTAATTTTTCTACGATCATGCAAAGACTTACTAGTTTTGCAGTACCTATTGCAATCGTTTTCTTTCTACATCTCAGCTAAGTTGAACTGTTGTGATATGAATATTTACCACTCACCTCATTTTAAATTTTGAGTAGCGTTTAAGGAAAGAATGCAACTAGGTTATGTAGGTAGCTAGGACCTTATTATTTATATATTTTTTCTGTGACGGGAAAAAAAGTTTGACATATTATCTCTGTATCCTACCAACATAACTAACCTCCTACCTACCTAACTAATCTGAAACTTATACCTCATGCGCACATATCAGGCCTGCACTTAGCAAGGGCTTCGCCCTTGCTTTCCTACTTAACTACCTAACTAACTACCTACCTACTGACCAAACCTCCTACCTACCTAACTAAACTCCTACCTACCTTACTAACCTCCTACCTACCTAACTAACCTCCTACCTACCTAACTAACCTCCTACCTACCTAACTAACCTCCTACCTACCTTACTAACCTCCTACCTACCTAACTAACCTCCTACCTACCTAACTAACCTCCTACCTACCTTACTAACCTCCTACCTACCTAACTAACCTCCTACCTACCTAACTAACTTCCTACCTACCTAACTAACCTCATACCTACCTACCTAACTAACCTCATACCTACCTACCTAACTAACCTCCTACCTACCTTACTAACCTCCTACCTACCTAACTAACCTCCTACCTACCTAACTAACCTCCTACCTACCTTACTAACCTCCTACCTACCTAACTAACCTCATACCTACCTAACTAACCTCCTACCTACCTAACTAACCTCCTACCTACCTACCTAACTAATCTGAAACTTAAACCTCATGCGCACATATCGGGCCTGCACTTAGCAAGGGCTTCGCCCTTGCTTTCCTACTTAACTACCTACCTCACTAACTATCTACCTACCGACCAAACCTCCTACCTACCTAACTAACCTCCTACCTACCTTACTAAACCCCTACCTACCTAACTAACCTCCTACCTACCTTACTAACCTCCTACCTACCTTACTAACCTCCTACCTACCTAACTAACCTCCTACCTACCTAACTAACCTCCTACCTACCTAACTAACCTCCTACCTACCTTACTAACCTCCTACCTACCTAACTAACCTCCTACCTATCTAACTAACCTCCTACCTACCTTACTAACCTCCTACCTACCTAACTAACCTCCTACCTACCTAACTAACCTCCTACCTACCTTACTAACCTCCTACCTACCTAACTAACCTCCTACCTACCTAACTAACCTCATACCTACCTAACTAACCTCCTACCTACCTAACTAACCTCCTACCTACCTTACTAACCCCCTACCTACCTAACTAACCTCCTACCTACCTAACTAACCTCCTACCTACCTAACTAACCTCCTACCTACCTATCTAACCTCCTACCTACCTTACTAACCTCCTACCTACCTAACTAATCTGAAACTTAAACCTCATGCGCACATATCGGGCCTGCACTTAGCAAGGGCTTTGCCCTTGCTTTCCTACTTAACTACCTACCTAACTAACTATCTACCTACCGACCAAACCTCCTACCTACCTAATTAACCTCCTACCTACCTAACTAACCTCCTACCAACCTAACTAACCTCCTACCTACCTAACTAATCTGAAACTTAAACCTCATGCGCACATATCGGGCCTGCACTTAGCAAGGGCTTCGCCCTTGCTTTCCTACTTAACTACCTACCTAACTAACTAACTATCTACCTACCGACCAAACCTCCTACCTACCTAACTAACCTCCTACCTACCTAACTAACCTCCTACCTACCTTACTAACCCCCTACCTACCTAACTAACCTCCTACCTATCTAACCTCCTCCTACCTAACTAACCTCCTACCTACCTAACTAACCTCCTACCTACCTAATTAACCTCCTACCTACCTAACTAACCTCCTACCAACCATTTTTTGCACTATTTCGATTGACAGTTTGTGAGAAATCGAGTTTAAATGACAGTGATATTTTGCGTTCCTTTTACTACAAAAATGAAAATATTGAATATCAAATTATTATGTAGAATGAAAATAAAATCTGGCAACATTGATACTGATTGAAGAATAATGACATTTGTTTCAAATTAAATAATACCAAACATAACCAATTTTAATTAGAACTGTTTATTATTGAGAAAATGATAATATTTATTACTGAAATTAAAACTACATAAATATTTGAACTTATTGTCCAATACGAGGTTCAATATGTACAAGGTTATCCAAGAATTGATGTAACTATGGAACTTCTATTAAACTGAATTGATATAAGTACTATTTTAACACATTTAGTACCATAGTATGCGTGAGTACATAATCTAGTTTATTTTATAATCAACTTAAAAAAAGTGAAAATACCATAGCTAATTATGTTCAAAATAGTCTATTTAATGATCACATAAAAAAAAAATCCAAAAAAAGTAGTTATTTCGAGCTGCAGGCTAGGGCACCAGAGCCCGAAAAAGAGTTGGTTTTATATATTTTTTATAAAGATTGTTTATGTCAAAATATGATTTTTTTAAAGAACATATCGGTCACGAATATAGAAACACCCTGTATATATCTCTAACTAATGATGTATTAAGCTGAATTGTTAAAAGTATGATTACGATATTCAGTGCTCTTTTATATTGAAGTTTTAAAAATATATATTTTGATAATTTTGTCTCTATCCGTACCTAATTTTGTTAAAAATAGTCTAATTATTAATCACATGGAAAAAAATAAAAAAAAAACATGATTAATTCTATTTGGCAAATATCTACCAAGAACAAGAACCAAGACGCGTTTTCCATATTACCAAATGGAACATTCATAAAGTTGTTTCTATGAATAATTTGGTGAAAAATATGTAGAACTATTGGACAATTTGATCGGAATATCCAAAGAAATTAAAATCACTTACACCTAATAGTCCTTCCTTTGCTTAACCTCCTGGATACCATACCATCATCACCAATAACCAAGCTTTACATAATTCCAAGCACTAAATTTTTCACTATTCACTGTGTTTAAAAACTGAGTAGCCCGACATTATTACCGTTTTTTTAGTAGACACATGACTATTACCCGACTACGGCCGCGGCGATTATTGAAAATTAAATTTCAATAACTAAAAACAAATGTAATTATTTATATCCACTTAATGTATTTCGCGATCACAATTTAAGATATTCTTTGTGGTAAAATACCAAAAATATCTTCCCGAATCTATAACACATCTTAAATATTCGCGAAAAGATGGTGTACTGAATACAATAATATTTTATTTTAATCACACACAATAATAATTGTCAAACGCACTTTTATTTCTTTATCATAGTGTGCCCTGAAAAATCGATATACCTATATCAACGGGCAACAAAGAAATGTAAAAAAGTGCATACCTATATCTATTGTAATTCGAGAAAAATATTTTACAATATTACAGATAAGAAAACAGAAAAAAAGCAATAACGTAAACAAGTAGTTTTTAGAGTTTTATTTTATATAGTCAGTTAAAATTTAACTTATTTCTTTCCTTAGAGGAAAATTCCGATATAATTTAAAATAATTGAACTGACAACAACTAATTGTTGCAGATAGAAATTGCATAACAAGTTCGTATATTTTCACATCTTCTGGCTTTTTTTACGGAGATATAGGCCCCTCTAGGACGCCGCGCCGTTGAAAATCGGTTGTTCTTGAATAACTTTTAAAGTAATCTGTATAATACAACCAAAATTGTATAAGATGAACGCAAGTAAGGACCTCTTAAAATAGTGTTCTTGAAACTAATCTAGCTTTTTTAGTTCACCCCTATGCTCTAGGCCTTCAAGCTTACATTTTTAACACCCTCCGTATAATAAAGATTAAAATACTAAATATTAGTATCCTGAACATTGAACATCAACAAAAAATATATTATTTTTTATTGCCGATCAAATGAACCATTATTGAAAATAATAAAATATGCTGTGATGACCGATGAGGTTTCTTGCAAAGTTTAGATGGTTGAAACAAAAAAAAAACTTTAAGTCGAATTTTAACTCTCAAATTTAATTTAAAATTAGGACATTATAAAACTTGTAGCAAATACAATCCTATGAGGCGGCTACAAACTTTGGGAAATTTTATAGTTGCGGCTTTAGAGAACGTGTTGTTATGTCACTGACAAAAAAATATTGAGGACAAAATAGAATAGTTTAGTTTGATCATTTATTCTCATCAGTTGCTTTATTAAAAAGATAAAAAATTTTATTTACATAGGCGTTCGTTAATAGTAGAAAAAGGGGTAAAATAAAAAAAATTAAAATGTAAAAATTTTTATATTTAACTAGTTGAATTGGTGTTAAAAATACACGACAAAAATTAATGTACCATAGGCGTCCGTGAAAATTCTATAAAAGGGTCAGAAAAAATTTGTATCCGTGATAACCCAAAAACCACTTAACGGATTTTAACCACATTTGGTACGAAAATACTACAGGATATTTATAGGTGGTGATTAACATTGAGCGTAGGCAAGGGGTTTAAAAGAGGGTTCAAAAATTTAAAAAATCATAGTTCTTAAACTTATCCGAAATATTGAATAATTTTTTATAGTTGTGATAGAATATAACCTAAAAAATGTTACATAAAAGAATTAGTTCGTACAGGCGTTCGAAAATAGTCTTAAAAAAGGGTCAAAAACGAAAAAAAAATGTTTCTCAAATATACCAGAAAAATTGGCTAATTATATATAGCTTTCATATAAGATAACCTAAAAAATGCAGCATAAAATTTTTATTTACATGGCGTTCGTAAATAGTAAAAAAAGGGGTAAAATAAAAAAAAATTAAAATGTAAAAAATTTTATATTTAACTAGTTGAATTGGTGTTAAAAATACATGACAAAAATTAATGTTCCATAGGCGTCCGTGAAAATTTTATAAAAGGGTCAGAAAAAATTTGTATCCGTGATAACTCAAAAACCACTTAACGGATAACCTACAACATGCAGCATAACAATTTTGTTTACATAGGCGTTCGTAAATAGTAGAAAAGGGGGCAAAATAAATTTTATAATAAAAATAAAAAAAATCAATTAATTTGCGTTCAAGAACTTGGCCTAGATCTGAAATATAAAATATCTGCGTATAAAAAGTGCCTCCAAAGAGAAGAAAAAGGCACAAAACCCGATACTTAAAAAAAAATAGCTGATGTCTAAAACAAAACAAAAATTTATTAAATTTAGATAAATGACAAAAAGGTCATAAAATTATTACTTTTACACTTAAATATGGAGAGCTATTCGTGCCTCGAGGGCAACAGTTTATTTTTTTCAATAACAAACGTTGCTTCACACAAAATGCTATAACTAACGAATCAATAGTCAGATTGCTGTCAAATTTATACACGTATCATTTGAAGGTTAGTACTAAATAAAAATCATATGAAAAAAATTCTAGTACCGCCATCTATGTGTCATCCTACGGACTTATTGAATGACCTAATATTATAAAATCGAGATTTTTTTGGAGTAGACGTAGGTAATTTATTTCTTTTATTAATATTACTCTAATTAAATTTTGGATTAGGTATAGGTACTTCGTACAAAAAATCAGTTATTTAAAATTTTTTCAGAACCAAGTTTCAACGTTACGCCCAAGCTTAATGAAGGCACCATAAAGAGCTTCATTATACTAACTGAATTTGAAATATTTATATGTCGATTTATTCTTATAATCATGTTTTTTTGACAAGTTATGTCTTGGGTACCTACTCTGCTGATAATTACATCATTATTACTTATTAAATATTGTAATATTAGTAAAGAAATATTTCGTATATGTTAGGTACAATAAATACAAGAACAAAAATCCTTTTTAAATTTAAAAGAAAACAACTAAGGCTCACATACTTCTAAACACATAACACATAAACAAATAATGAATAATAAAGGAAATCCAAATAAAATAGTATCATAATCCCATTATATCTTTTTTAATGTCTTTTTTAGTATCATCCATTTAGATTTCCTTTTGTTAAAATCTCCACTCTCATATGGACTTCATTTGATTTCAAAATTTGATTGATATTTAGTATCAATGATCCTCTCAATTTCACTTTATCGAAAGTTCATTTTTACAAGACTCAGACTTTATAAGCATATACAGGGTGATTCATTATGGTTGCAGCAAACGAAAACTGGAGATTCCTGAAAACAATTCAAGCATTTTTTGCCATTGAACCTATGTCCGCAAATGCTTCGTTATCGAGATACATGGTGTCCAAATTTAGTGTAGTTTTTGTTAATTTCTCAACAACTAGCTAATCGATTTTGACAAAATTTTACATGCATTTGGGGACCGATAACCTACAATAAATTGCATTATTTTGGCTTTCATTAACTGTTCATTGGCATAGATAGGGGGCATTTGGGTAAATTTTACACATAAATTAATTAAAGACAGTTTTGACAAGCTGCATTATTTTAAATTATTACTTTTTCAAAAAGAGCAACTTATAAGCTACAAAAAAGTTAATTACGTTGATGTTGTGATTTCTACCATTTTTATGAAAACCTATAAATTGCAAGTGAATGGTAGATTTAAATCAAAATAACGTTTACCAGAAAACCAAATGAAATATCAAAGTTGCCATAGAAAACGAATGCCGCAACAATAAAAAAAAAACTTTGACAGCAACAAATTTAAATTAGTTAAAATTGTTTTAGTATTTCGTAGTTGTTTTTAATATTGCGAATGTTTTTTTCTAAATTAAAATGAGTTTTTCAATTGAGGAATATGTTTGTGTAATGTAAATGCAAGAGCAGCGGCCAAATAATACCAAATTAGTTATCTTAATAGACGTCATCCATATCACAAAACATGGACAGCTACATTTCACAGGCTTAGAACGATAGGGAGCATTTTACCTAGAGTTAACAAACGACCGCATCGTCTAAATATTCAAACTGAAGAAAACATAGTGGATTTAGTTTTAAACGATCCGAAAATAAGCACTGGAAGAATACCAACTCAATTGGCATTACCTCGAACAACTATTTGGAGACTATTAAATCGAGAAATGCTTTATCTCTATCATCATCAAGATGTCCAGGCCCTACATCCTGAAGACCGTGAAAGGCGCCTACTATTTTGTAATTGGGTTCTTGGTAAGCATCAAGAAGATGAAAAATTTTTAGAGAAAGTGCTCTGGTCAGATGAAGCAACTTTTACTAGAGATGGCATACATACAAACCAAAATGAACATGTATAGTCTTTAAACAACCCTCGTGCAATTATTATTGTACTGATAGGCCTTAAAATATGTTGTTAAGTAATTTGTTATTATTAAATCGTTTTCCACGGCAACTTTGATTTTTCATTTTGATTTCTGGTAAACGTTATTTTGATTTCAATCTACCATTAACTTGCAATTTATCGGTTTCCATAAAAATGGTAGAAATCACAACATCGACGTAATTAACTTTTTTGTAGCTTATAAGTTGCTCTTTTAAAAAAAGTAATAATTTAAAATAATGAAGCTTGGCAAAGCTGTGTTTAACTAATTTATCTGTAAAATTTATCCAAATGCCCCCTATATCTACGCCATTGAACAGTTAATGAAAGCCAAAATAATTCAGAATATTTTAGGTTATCTGTCCTCAAATGCATGTAAAATTTTGTCAAAATCGGTTAGCTAGTTTTTGAGAATTGAACAAAAAAGTTAATTTGACCACTAAATTTGTACACCTTGCATCTCGATAACGAAGCATTTGCGGACATGGGTTCAATGGCAAAAAATGCTTTAATTGTTTTCAGGAATCTCCAGTTTTCGTTTGTTGCAACCATAATGAATCACCCTGTATAAGTGAGTATGAAAGAATATGGTCACATCAGTTAAATCAATCAATCAGTTTTCCTACATCATTCATTAATATTTAATTAATAACCCATCGATCGGTTCAAAAAAAGTTAAAGTCACATATCAAATTGTGTTGTTACTTATTGTACCTAAGATTATGTTACACGCATATCACTGACAATGTATTTACGAGTACGTAGATTTTGCAGAATAATAGGTGATAATGTCGAATAAATAATATAACTTTATTGACGGCACGCCTTTAATTATCGCCTTTAACACACCTTGGAGCTATATTTGTGACATATATCAGACGAGACTCTATGTTATTATTGTTGTTGTTAATGTACGGAAATGTTTTATAGGTATGGTTTGCATCAGTACCTATACTCGTATAATATAATGAATATTTGTAAATAAGTTCCATATTTCCAAATTTGGTACGTTTATTTACATGGATATCAATTTTAAATGGGTTAATTAGTAACGGATGTAGTAAATTGTAAAACACTAAATACTAAAGGCAATCCCTATTTGG
The DNA here is from genome assembly GCA_911728435.2 of Apoderus coryli. Lineage (NCBI taxonomy): Eukaryota > Metazoa > Arthropoda > Insecta > Coleoptera > Attelabidae > Apoderus > Apoderus coryli. Next base: position 11,945,421 of record OU452202.1, on the reverse strand, counting down.
TTCATTTAATTATAATAGAAATTTAGCTATTATTATTAACCGTTGATTGTCAGAAAATTCCGCGGTTCATCTGTTCTTTTAATCAAAATTTAGCACAAATGAATAAACTGTAAATTAAAGTTATTTTCCTACTTAAACTCTGTCACACACCAACATATTATTCTCACCTCTAATTTGTTGCCCTTTGTTTTTTAGTTGAAATGTTAAATATTAAATACAATTTTTGTAAATCTATTTTAAAATATATGTTTCATTGGCAATGTATTTTTATATGATTGCATCATTTATCTGATTTATGAATTATTGGAATTATTTGTTAACTAGCAATCAACAGTTTAAATCTTCAACCATAGATAAAAAAACATCGTGTCCCATAGGCAAGATTTTTAATATAAAAAAAACCACTATGATACACCCGTTCATGTGGTCAGTGGTATAAATTATAACAATCTCGATGTGTCGTATATAATTAGCGCTATATTTTGTATTTAAAATCTTTTTTCTATGATCATGTGTCCAATTCGTGTTCTCCAGAATTATATTAATTTTCGGCATCTGTCATGTGTAGAATCGTCATATCATCACGATATGTCCAATTATTTCGTGTCCACGGGCAGAATTCGCCTTCTGTCTGCAATATAGTTTGGTATATTGTCTAATAATAAAAAATTGTTACTATTGTTTTACTCTACGCCTATGATAGGACACCTTTCGTTATTATTTTGTTAAATTCATATATAATTGCATCAAATACTCTATACTCGGCATTTCCTTCTGGTCTTGACTAGGTAGTAAAGTTTATAAACATTAAGAGGCTCGAAAATATTTGAAATTCTTCGAATGCCGAGCAGATGGAATATTTATATCATTGTTTCAGAGACTACAAGAGAAAGCGTGAAAATTGCTTTAATAGACCCTATTCAGTGTGGAATTCGAGATGATATAAAAAATATATAACGCATAAAAGAGCAACAAAGGCATGAAGATGTTTTTAAGCCTAAATACCTCTGCAAGTACTATTTATCTCTCAATAACGCATGTGAATATAGAGTAAAACCAAATTGAGATGCTATTAAAGTATTTATAACAATACTAGTGTGACTTCAAATTACTGCAAAATTGGATCACTAATTTTCCGACCCCTTATAAAACTATTTTTAATCGGATAACTCGCTGTAGAAAAACTGCCAGAGCTGGGATTCGAACCCAGAACCTTCCGCATACGAAACGCACGCTCTATCAATAACGACCAAAACCCTTCTTCTTAAATTACTTCTATAACGTCTGAATGTTGGTTTCGATTCTTTGCAGATTGCTAGACAACACACCTCGAATTCCATCTGTTTAAAAAAAACAAAGTGCTCCTTTTACGGGAGCTTTGCTCACATTGCAGCGGAAGCAGATCTGCATCTTTTCAAAGGCAGAAAGATGTCCCTATTATGAGGTCGTGGAATATGTCGAATAGAGATGAGATAATGCCTGTCTCGCATTCACATTCTATGAATACTTTGAATTAGTAAGTAGCTTCCAAATAATATTCAGTAACTAGATTAGTAAGTGCTAAACTGCGAGCAGGTTGCAGTTAAGTCGAATCAGCACAAGAGAAGTAATTGAGAGTCTTTGGCTTATAGGTTTTGAAATTTTCCACTAAACAAAAATGTAGATGATTTAATACATTCACTGTTACTTTGGCATGCATCAATCCTGTCACGGCTGACCATAACGAGAGATGAAACCACTTACAGGAAAATATAAACAGAAAACAGAACCTTCGCAGGCGTATCTGAAAGAAAGCTTAAGCAGCAAAATTATCCATTATCTAAGTTAATCAGATTGAGCTGTTCTTTGTGGCCACAATGTGATGACAAAAAAGGAAAAACGTCATTCGAAAAATCAACAAAGACATTATTCCTATACCTTCATATTGGGAAAGGTAAAGTTAGAGGAATGAAATATGTGGTTAAAGCGGCAAATTTTCACTTGACCGCTCACACGTTTGATTGAATTTATGGAGTCGGACCGGTAGCCTAGTTGACTCCTGTCTCCAGCTTTGAGATCGAGCGAATCGTGTCTCCAATGATGCCTAAAAATTCTAGTGGCTACGATGAAGTATCTCTAAGATTTCTGAGAAGGTGAATCCCGGTGTTATCTGGTGTGCTATCGTTTTTATTTATCAGTCACTGGAACGAGGTGTCTTTCCGGATATCTTCAAAATTGCGAATGTAATACCAATATTTAAAGGCAAATGAGACCGCCTAGAAATATCAAGTTTCCGACCAATTTCGCTATTAACCGCCACATCAAAGATCCTGGAAAAGGTTGTTTACTCTCGTCTTTTTGGGTTTTTAAGTAGATGGAATTATTTCACTGATTGCCAGTTCGGTTTTCTTCCGAGGAAGTCTACAGCTCAGGCTATGTTTCAGCTTTGTGATCGAATACTTGCCAGGTTGGATCAGGGTTACCAAGTGGGAGGTATTTCCTGCGACTTCAAGAAGGCTTTTGACAGCGTTAATCACGTGGAACGTGCATAGATTGGTTTTCTACCTATCTCAAACATCGAAAGCAATGTGTAAGACTAAAGGGCGCTTTGGATCGCAGGGCGGGTAATGTTTCTTCAGACTTTGAAGTCATGAAAAGTTCAGTTCCTCAGGGTTCTATTTTGGGACCGTTGGTGTTCTTTATCTACATAAATGATGTGCCTGCTTCGGTCAGGTCAGACGACGTTGTTTTGTATGCCGATGATGTGTTTTTTCTTTGCCTTGCGCGAACCACTGAACTACTGAGAGGGGAGCTGCGTTGTACCCTCAACTCTATCTCATGCTGGTGTCAGATAAACCAGAAAGAAACATAAATATGGATAAGACCAAGTATATTAATTTTTCTCTAACTGATAGAGAAGTGGTCGAGCATACCGATTTATTGGAAAACGTTCGCTCTATAAGATGTTTGGGGTTTGAGCTCGATTTTGATTTGAGGTAGCACTCTCATATCGCGTATGTAGCTGGTAAATTGTCGAGGTGCTGTTATTGCCTTAGAAATTTTCATGCTAGAGACTTGTCCCATGAGGTACTAAGAACGGTATACTTTTCCCACATCCATCCTCACTTGCAGTATGGAATCATCATAATTTGGGGCAACTCATCTAGAACAAAGCAACTCATTATTCTCCAGAAACGAACACTGAGAATTATTTATGGATTGCCTCGAAGATGTAACTGCACGGGAAGGTATGTAGAACTTGGAGTACTGACGATGTATTCTCTATACGTACTTGAATGTGCCAAGTGTGTGCACAGAAATGGATCTTTGTTCAAGTTTTTTGAATCGTCACCCAGACAAAGTGGACATTCCATAGTGATGCCGAGACACTCTACATCAGCTTTTCAGCATGACTCTTATTACATGTGTGCTACGATTTACAATAGAATCCCTACCCACTTTAAAAATTTGAGTAAGAGACTGAGTAATTTGCTGAGCAGGCTTAGCCTCCCTAGCCTCATCATCAGCATTCACGCGTTAACGAGGATGAATTACTCCAACTCAGGAATTTCTGTTGTAAGCCCTAAGATGGCAGACGTTCGGATTTCACCTTCGTTGGAATAATGCAGCCGCACATCAGCAATCACACGACCCATGACAGAAACTGAAGTCCGACCCATTGGCATAATGTCTACGACGATTGGAGACTCCAGCACTGCTGCAATCTGTTGCTGGGGTGTCCCTAGCCTAATGATATGCCATTGCATTCAAACATCCTCAGCAACATAATCTAGAAAATTTACTGAGCACCACTGCTGAGCTGCGGATCGATGAAACAGTTTAGTAAAATCACAAGGTCCTAATAAGAAGGTGAGATGATAGGTATGCCTAATGTTTTTTATCAGAACCTTGATAACATGTTTGGCTACTACTTTTTGGCACACTGTATAAATTATTACAATCACCGAGTTGATTTGAATTAAAGCTAATCCAATCCTGAGTGGAAAAGGTCAGGTGTGCGGTCAGTGGCTGCTCGGTGGTCGAGGAAGAATAAGAAATAATGCTTTTCGATGGTAATATAAGGGTGCCCCGGGCAAATTACAATACACTTACCAGTCTACTCTGTGTACATATATACATTTATATGTACTAAAGGCGCGCGAACCAGCATTGGCAATTTGTTGTGTACAAGAGATACATATCTTAGGTGACCGATCTCTGCAGATTCCTGTGCCAGCAGCACACAGTTGTTGTCCACCCGCTATATCTGTAGGAAATGCCGCCAACATAAATATAATTTAGAACGATGATATTTTTTGCTTTCGTACATTTTTCTTTCTCAAGAGATTGTTAGCGGTTGCCCATTATACGGTAAATGTATAAGAAGAGTAATCGCACCACAGATATTACTGTAAGAAGTTTCAATTAAAAATATGTGTCGTAGGATATCACTGAAAATCGTAACGCCAAAGAAATCGTAGCAATGGTTACAGGAGCACATAGACGAAGGGAACAACCCCTTCTCCAGAATTTTTAAATTCCAAAATTTAAATTAATTAGTAAAAGTAAAATATATTAATAAAATATCATCTAATAGATATCCATCCTTAACACTTTGAATATTTCCAATAAAATATCAATTAACTCAGTCAGTTACCTAATCAAAAACCCACAATTGTTGCTTTTGCGGATTATGTTGTTACTGGACGTTCATTGTTTATTTAACGTGGAGTAAAAATATTTTAATTTAGTCATCAAACTGACTGTCATACACAGGTCTTGCATCACTGATGAGCCGTGGACTGAGGTACCGGTCGACTTGTGCAAGTATGGTAATTGAGAAATTCTTGAAATATAAAAAGTCTTGTTTAACAAGTCCAAAAAACGTAAAGTCCTGTTTTATGTCAACTAAATACAAAATAATCCAATCCCCATGGCAGCCAGTATGAAAAGTAGGTTTTCGATTTATACATATACAGTCGACACTGTTTATAGTGAAACTCTTTATAGTGCATTTTTTTCAAGACCTAGAATATTTTAATGAAATTTAATGTAAAAAGCCCTGCATATGGTGAGTCTTTAAAACGAGTAGGTAGCGAGTCTTTAAAACGAGTAGGTAGCACACTATATAATAAAAATTTTACCGGACTTTTATGTATAAATTTTTATGCATTTATTGAGATGTAATAAATTTATATTTGATTTGGGAACTTGTAATGTTCCATAACTTTACTTTATAAATTAAAGACAGACTACATCATTTATATTTCCTTTATTAATTAATTACGTGTAGTTCGTATCGTCTGTCGTTCTGTTCTGTTCTTCGGTCATCGTCCCTTGTCCTAATTTTTGTCCAAAACATATTTTGCTTACAACTAATAACATTTATTTAAATATTTATAAACATATAAAATTTAAACAAATACTTACTCTACAGGGTGTACGTACCATATTACACCTCCCCGGAATTTTTAAAAGAATTTACTGTTTCCGAAAAAATAGTAAATTATTTTTATTCAGGAGTTGCAATATGCATAAGTACCTAAATGCTAAAATATATATATTCACCAAAATTTACAAAACTAGTTTTAGATAATACCTATCTTAGTTACATTTTATAACCATAATATAAATGGGTAAACTATAATTCTATTAATAATTTAATTTTAACTAATTAGATACATAATGTTAGGAATTATTTATACAATTAAAATATAAGTTACGATCATTCTTTAAAGAGTTTAGTTCTATTTTTATGTACAATTATTTCTTTTTTATCTTTAGAGATTTTAACGTTTGGAGATAAGTCTTCAATAACCCTATATGGCCCTAAAAAACAGGGGTCTGAAAATTTATTAGCAGTTTCATTTTTTAATAGAATGAAATCTCCTTTTTGATAGATTGCAGGGTTTTGATTTTTGTCGTAATTTTCTTTCCTTTTTAATTTAGATTGTATTAAATTTTTCCGAGCATCATTTTGAGCATGTTGCATCCTATATTTAAGTTCAATAGGATAGCTGTCAAAGTTGTAGACTGGATCTAACGTATTTTTTAAGTTACTTGGAAGATAACATTTCTTTCCGAAAACTAACTCAAATGGTGTGTATTTGGTTTCCGTATGTACTGTGGTATTATATGTAAAACACCAATACGGCACCCAAGTACTCCAAGCTGCATCATATTCCACACTTTGAGTTCTCAAATATGCACCTAAAACTTTATGAGAATTTTCCAAAGCTCCTATACTTTCATGGTGGTAAGCGGTTGACTGAATATTTTTAATTTTAAGTAATTTACAAATTTCATCCATAGTTGCGGAAATAAATTCAGCGCCCCTATCTGTTGCTATTTCTAAAGGAATTCCGTATCTTAGAATAAAATTTTCTACGAAACTTTTTGATACAGTTTTTGCGTCTTTGGATTTTAAAGGATAAGCTTCGACAAACTTCGTTAATTCACATTGAAGAGTCAGTATATAAGAAAATTCATTATCATCTATTGGTAGAGGTCCAACTATATCTAAAAATATTTTTTGGAATGAGGTATGCGCTGTAGATGTTATAACCATTGGTTCCTTGGTATATTTATTAGAATGTTTTTGCTTTTGACATGTAGTACACTTACTTACAAAATTCTTAATGTCTTGTTGCATACCTGACCAAAAATAGTATTTTTTGATAGTGTTGAACATTCGATTGATACCTGCGTGACCACTTGTAGGAAGCAGATGGAAATCGTTTATAATTACTCTCTTTTGTTCGGGATCCACTACTTTTTTAACTCCTTGTACTATACAAATTCGGGGACCGGTCCAATTAGAGTTACTTTTTATACCTTCAGCTAGCCATTTAATAAAATGTACATTATTTTCATTCTTTAAAATAACTAATTCGCGAATCTTAATCTTTTTGCATAAATCAATTAAGTTTCTCAACATTTCGTCTCGCGCCAACGCTGATCGAAAATTTAATTGTGCAAAATAAATCATAGAATGTAGTGGTACATAATAAAAGTTACCCGATTTTTCAGTTATTTTTTCACTAAATTTGGAGAGTTCTTTAGTTGACAAAAGTCTAAGTTCAGTGATGTTTTTTGGAGTTTTAAGAATTTCCACAACATTGGGTTGATCAGGCCTAACATTTGTAGTAGTTCTTTCATCCAACTCACACTCTTCGTCATTCGATACTTTACTCTGTGCCCTTGTCATAACATTCATTACATTCTGGCTCATACCTTTTAATTCATCAGATGTTATAACTATTCTAGATAATGCGTCCGCTATGACATTTTCCTTACCTTTTACATACTCTACATGAAAATCGTACTCTTCTAATCCTAGTCGAAATTTAATTAACCTGCTTGATGGATCCTTTAAATTAAATAAATATAACAATGGTTTATGGTCTGTTAAAATTTTAAAGTGGCGACCAAATAAGTATGGTCGGAAATATCTCACGCTCCAGTATATAGCTAAAAGTTCTTTTTCGATGGTCGGATAATTAACTTCCGCCTTGTTTAAAGGTCTACTTGTATAAGCTACGGGTTTTCTATTTTTATTTAGTAAAACTGCACCTATTGCAATATTTGAAGCATCAGTTTGTACTATAAATTCATTTTCCTTAGAAAAATCTGGATAATCTAATATTGGAGGTTTTGAAAGAGAATTTTTCAGAAAATTAAAAGATATTTCACATTCATCCGTCCATTCAAATCTAGCATACTTTCTACACAACTTATTAAGGACAACCGTTTTTTCAGAAAAATTTGGAATAAATTTCCTATAGTAATTCGAAAATGCCACAAATCTTTTCACTTCCTCTGCATTTTTAGGCCTTGGATATTGTTTAAGGGACTTAATTTTTTCAGGATCTGGCAAAATACCATTATCCGTAATAATGTGACCCAAATATAAGATTTGTTTCTTTAGAAATTCGCATTTCGATGGATTTAATTTCAAATTTACCTTTCTAAGCCTACAAAAAACTTGCATAAGATTTTTGTTATGCTCATGAAGAGATCTTCCAAATACTATGAGGTCGTCGAGATAAACAAAACATTTTTCATAATTTAATCCTGACATTGCTACAGTCATTAATCTTGAAAATGCACTAGGACTAATTTTTAATCCCATCGGAAGTCGTTTCATTTGCCATTGCCCTCGATCAGTAGTGAAAGCTGTATATTTTCTGCTATCTTTATTTAATTCTACTTGATAATATCCTTGACTGAGATCTAAATGAGTAAAATAAATTGCACCTGCTAAAGAATCTAGAATATCGGTGATGTTCGGAAGTGGAAATTTGTCGTCTTGAATTTTAGAATTTAGTAATCTATAGTCGATAACAAGTCTACTCTTTTTTTCTCCATTAGAATCAACCTTTTTGGGAACTAGTAAAACTGGTGAGGACCATTCACTTTGTGCATGCTCTATTATACCATCTTCACACATTTTAGAAATATGTTCATTTATTTCCATTTTTTGTGATTGTGGAAGCCTATATGGTTTGACATAGGATGGAGAGACATTATCTTTTAATGCAATGGATTGATTATAAATATTAGTTACAGACAATTTATCTCCCGGTAAATGAAAAACATCTGCAAATTTTGCACAAATAGCCTCAATAGAATTTTGTTCGTCTTTGTTTAAATAATTTAAGCCCAATAAATTAAATAAAGATTTCACTCTCTCTACAGATATATTCTCACTGTCATACTTACATACATTATACTCACTCGCTTTCTCAATTTTTGGAATATAGTTTTGTAAACAAACCTCACTTTCTCTCGTATTTAACAATTTCACAGGGATCTTTCCTTCTGTCGGTTTAGCTAGTACTCCTGCGACAAATACTCCTTCGCACACTTCTGTCGGACGTACCACGCAATCTTCATTCAAGCCTGTATCTAGATAACGAATAATTTCACATCTTGGGGGGATAATTAAAATATTGTCGCCGTTACTATTTAAAGGTAATGTTATTTTATTTTTGAAGTGGGTAAGTGTAAGACTATGGTTCTCGTAATTTATAATTCCGTTAAATTTTCGAATAAAATCATCACCAATAATGCCTTCTGTTGCACAGGGTAATGACTTAAAAACATAAAATTTTTGGTTAAAAATAGTGTTTCCTATCTTTAATTTTAAAAATGTAAATCCTTCTGCACGTAAAGTTCCACCTATACCTTTGATTTCTATTTCTTCTTTATGTAAAGTAAATTTAGATTTTAATTGTTCAGCTTTGATTGCACATAAAGTTGCACCTGTATCTATTAAAAATTGAAAATTAGCATTCTCTACTGAAAATGTAACAGAAATGGAATTGTTATTGGAATATGTAAAAACATGATTTAAATTCTTGCCTTTAGGCACGAAAAAAATCACTAGAAGTACTTGGAACTACTTCTGTTGTTTCCTGAAATAAGGAATCTTGATCTAGGGTAATGTTATTTTGTTGTGCAAGTCGTACATTATGTGACGCTGACCTTGAACCTCTCCTATTACCTCTATAAACTTGTCTAAAATTTCTATTATTATTATTATAATGCTGATTATTATGATTTGTTGTACGGGTGTTATTTTGATTATAGAAATGTCGATTTTGGATATTGTTTTGTGAAATATTACGGCCACCGGTTCTAGGGCGAAAATTTCCACGCGGAACATGTTGCCTACCTCTTGCGGAAACTCTAAACATTTGCGGTGAACTTCGTATTGTAGTTGTTTCCTCATCTACTGCAGATCTGATTGCATCCTTCAGGAACAGAAAATTTCTAGATGCCACTATTGTACTTAGCCTCTGATTTCTCAAACCATCAGCAAACCTTTTAATAGCTACCTTTTCATTTATGGGTTTTAAAACAGAATAAGAGTCGGCGTTACCATTTGCTTGGGATATTGTTAAATTTACAAACAAGTCTTCCAATTCCATTCCAAATTCCTCAATAGATTTTTCGCCTTGTTTTGCGCGATATAATTTTGCTTGAAGTGCTGTATCTGATTGACGTGTAAGAAGATATGATTTCATGTCGTTAATTAAAGCCGCGATAGTAGTGTAATTCTGATTTAGTCTTAATTTTGCACCACTGGATAAGCGTGTTTTTAAAATAAAATTGATTAACAATTGCTTACCTTCAGGATCTAACATAGAATCATACAACTCTACAGCATCAATTAGTTTTTTCGTGGTTTCTTCATAATCGTCCATGGTAGGTAAAAGACTAACAGCAGTTTTTATATCAAAAGAAGTCATTTTCGGTTCAGAAATGTTAACTTCCTCGTTTCTATCAAATTGTAAAATTTCGTTATAAAGGGATTTAATTTTTGAAATTAAGTCTTTTATTTCAGTTATTTCAGAACTTCCTATTTCAGATTTTTCAGTTTGTATTTCTTTAGATAAATTAGAATATATAGCTCTTGCTTCGTCAACTTTTTTCGGTCTCCTATCTATATTATATTTACTTACTTTTGATCTAATTTGTAATAAAGATTGGTAAATTTCCGAAATTTTATTAATAGCCATCCAAGGTATTGAAGCTTATTTAGTATGTTAAAAAAAAATGTATTATATTTATATACCAAAAATTAAATTTAAAATATCTACTTAAATATTTAAAATTGTTACTAAATGTAATAAAATATGATTACATAAACAAATTACACGTATACCTATAATAGTCCACATAAATTAAAACACTGGGTCGATGCACACGTTGCACATTCCATAGGTCATCAACTTTATTGTATGTACATTGATTTAAATTTTCATACCTGATCTTCTTGATTTAATACGTTTAGGGATTTTCTTAATTCGTGATTATTAATTTCTCGTCTTATTGTTCGTTTCATACCCTTTTTATACCTTTGCATCAATACATATACCAAACCCAACAATACCATTACTACTAAAATTATTAACAACCATTCTGCCAATGTCAATCCATGATTTAAATTTGCTGCTGCATCTCCACTTGCAGTTTGCGCTATCACAACTTGGTCTTTTGATTGCTTAGTGCCCATTATGCCATATCTGATATTATATTTTTAACTAAAATAATGAAAAAGGGCTGGCAGGATCGCCATGTAATAAATTTATATTTGATTTGGGAACTTGTAATGTTCCATAACTTTACTTTATAAATTAAAGACAGACTACATCATTTATATTTCCTTTATTAATTAATTACGTGTAGTTCGTATCGTCTGTCGTTCTGTTCTGTTCTTCGGTCATCGTCCCTTGTCCTAATTTTTGTCCAAAACATATTTTGCTTACAACTAATAACATTTATTTAAATATTTATAAACATATAAAATTTAAACAAATACTTACTCTACAGGGTGTACGTACCATATTACAGAGAACTTGGCCTTTTCGGGTTTCCGATTTACATTTTTATATCGCATTCTTTTGAAAATGTTCTTAACGCGGGCATAACGACTAATGGTGGGCAATAGAGCAGGTAGATTTCTGTGAAACACCTGGGGAATTCCTAACCCATTTATAGTCTAGGCCTAGTAAATCGCAAATTTAGGTTCAGTAAGATGTAAAAGCGTGTGTGTTTAAGTCTAGCTGAGAAAATTAAAATTTTGGAGGAAGTTGATAGTAAAAACTCGAGAGACTATCATCAAGAAAACTAATGTTGCGAGCAGTAGAAAACGAGTACGGGTGTGTTCTTATGAGGATGTAAATGAAGCAGTTTTACGATGGTTTCAAGTGGCACCTACCCATCAAAACGTACCAATATCGGGAAATTTAATAAAGCAAAAGGCTCTACAATTTGCTAAAGAACTTAACTGCGTTAATTTTCAAGCTAGTGAAGTGTGGTTGAGTGCCTGAAAGACTCGCAATGCGATTGTTTTTAAAACGGTGTCTGGCGAGAGTGCAAGCGTTAGTCAGGAGAATTGTGACATTTGGACTGAGACTGTTTTAAAAAATACATTAAAAAAGTACGAGCCAAAAAAACGTTTTCAATTGTGATGAAACCGGTTTGCTTTTTAAATGTTTGCCAAATAAAATTTTCGCTTTTAAAAGTGATAAATATTTTGGTGTTAAAACAAGTAAAGAAAGGGTAACACTTATGGTTGGAGCAAATATGGATGGCTCAGAAAAAATTAAATTACTACTCATAAGTAGAATCAAAAATCCCCGTTGTTTAAAAAGAGTTAAATCTCTAGATTTAAATTAAGCATGGCAGGCATGTGTGACTTCTGAGATTTTCGAAAGATGAATTAAAGAACTGGACACGAAAATGAAAAGCCAAAAGAAGAAAGATTGTGATGTTATAGACAATTGTCATGCACATCCAGTTAGTGTAAGTAAAAAATTAGCGAATATTGAATTGACCTTTTTTTCCACCAAACATGAACTCCAAATTGCAACCTATGACCAGGGTATTATAAAAAAGATAAAAAATCATTACCGAAACAGAATTGTTCACAAAATTATTAACGCGATTGACAACAACCTTCCAGTCCAAAAATTGATTACCCTTAAAGACTGTATAACCGAAGTCGTTAAAGTATGGAGTGAAAATGTTTCTCAGAAAACTATCAAAGACTGCTTTTCTAACGCAGGTTTTACTGAGAAAAATCACGAATGGGAGGAAGAAGACGAAATCGATCTCGCTACCTTCAAAAAACAATGGGGTATTGTACAAAAACTGCTACCGTCGACGCAGATTTTTTACTTGAAGATTTCTTAGAAATGTTTGGTTGACAGACAACGATTAGAAAAATCTACTAAATTTGTTTCGTGAAGGTCGACTTTTATTTCAAGAACATAAACTAATGTTTTTTAGGAACTGAAAAAAAATTACATGAATAATGATGTGGTGAGGGTATTAGACCAGTGTCCTGGCCACCCAGGTCACTGTATCTTAATCCGCTAGACTTTCACGCTTGGGGCACTATTTAAGATAAAGTCTACCCTAATCCCGTACTCATAAGGGAAGAATTAATTTTAACAATTCAGCAAGCCTGCAATGATATGCGGCTTGCTGAATCTGGTTATCCTTTCCAATATATACATTTATATTTCCAACAACTCATAAAACAAACATAATATTTTCGACTAAAAGGCCCTTTTCTAGGTAGGTACCAATTCTTTTATCACATTGGAAAAGGCACCAGAGATAATAACTTTATTATTTCCAGATGTTGTATAATATTCGTAATAGATAAGCACTTAAAACTTTTAGAAACATTTGGTAACAATCTATTTAAAATATTATTCACAAAAATATTATTAACATATCATAAACTACCCAAATATATATACAGGGTAAGACAAAAGTATATTATATAAATATATTGCCAATGTGTCTTTGTTTTGTCGATATCGTCACAAGTCTCAATCAACACAGCACACGCCGACGTGCTCCTATAAATTAGTACTTGTGGATTGCTGAGAGTGTCTGATTTCATGATGGAAACTAAAAATCATAAAAAAGTGCATTATAAATATTGTGCTGTGCCTAAATGTACTAACACAACTTTCACTACACCGATAAACATTTTTTTATGTTGCCAAATGATAAAAAACAAGGGTTAAGTAAGTGGTGCAAAGTAATGAAAAGAGAGCCTTTGTCGGAAAAAGCAGTACGTTATTGTTGATCATTTCGATGTAAGTATTTAGGTTTATTATACCGTCTGACTGCTAGAAACGCTGGAATAGTTTTTGTATATTTTTAATTTTCAACTCAAGTATAGGTACGTCAAAAAAAGTAAATATTAGGTAGATAAATTACTATATTCAGTCAGAATTTCTAGTTGCTAGTTTTTTTTATGCTCGTAATTTATAAATCAATTAATAGCAGGCTTTAAAATATCCATAATTTTGTACAATATATATAGGGTGACTCTTTAATGGCAGACAAAAATTGCCGTACGTTGTATAGAGTGACTCTCATGTAGTATAAATAAAAGTACACTTGAAGTATCTGCTGCAAAAAATGCGTTAGTGTGGACTACATTTCGAGCAATTTTTGTGATTTTAGCTTTAACTTTCTTCCATTTTGTTATTGTTATTTAAAGCCACTCATTAAATTTCTTATTATCGCTTTTGTTAATTTTTTTTTCACAAATCAGTAAGTATTTAATGTTTTACTGGCAAACGGTGTGTCAAACGAAAAAAGTATAGAGCCTTTTTTTGTCCTCAAATGTTATTCTAGAAATAATTTTTGCTTTCAATTTTATATGAAAAAAAATCGATCAGAATCTTACGTTACGGTATCCATATTATTTTGTTTTTGTTCAAATCAGTGAGGATCTGACTCATTGCCTCAGGTTTAGAACATTTAAACAAGACAAACATCAAGGTAGAATAATGGACATTCTAAAATTGACAAATATAGAATATAAAACGAACTATTTGTCAAAAAATCTCTGCTCTGTCTAAGGTTTTGGAAAGGGCAATGGAAAATCAAATGAAAGCCCATGTGAATAAATACAATATTCTGCCATTTCTCTGGTTTTAGGTCGTTTATAGTTGTGGTACAGCTCTACTTGATATAACCGATGATGTTCTGTCCGCTCTTGACAACAGAAAGTACGCCATACTGGTTCTACTCGATTACTCTAAGGCATTCGACATGGTAAATCATGAGATCTTATTGTCTGTGCCGCATTTTGTTGGTTTCGATGACTCGGCAACGTGTCTGATCCGTAATTATATTCGAGGACGGACCCAGTGTGTCTTTTGTAATGGCAGCATGTCAGAGACTGTGAGTTTCTGTGATTACGTCTACGGTCCATGTCTCTTGCGGGTTGTAGATTCAGGGCGTGTCCAACGACTTCAGAACTCATGCTTACGATTGATTTTTGGAATACGGAAGTTTGACAGAATATATCATACCTTGTCAACCATAAAGTGGCTTAATATGATTAACAGAAGAACATTGCACTCTGTGTTTCTATACCACAGGATCATTTTGTTGGAAACTCCGCCTTACTTGTATAGAAGAATAACTTTCCGCACTGACATACATAATTTAAATGTCAGACGCAAGGATATTATTACCATTCCTCAGCACAGAACTGCCATGTATCAGAGGTCTTTCACTTACAATATAGCTCACTGTTAAATTTCAAAATTGTTTATATGCTAAATTATTTCATGAGCAGATGACACTCATTGAGTCTGATGAGATGTGTTTACTTATGTTGGAAATTGTAACCTCGTGTTTTATCTATTATTATGGTTAGTGTTTTCGATGCCATTATTTGTTAGCAAAATTAGAATGTACTATAGGGCCCTTGCTGAAAATCAGCTTTGCTGAGCTTGCGCCTTTAGGCATCTGATTTTTCTTAGTTTATTTGTTCTCCATTTTTGTATGTATGTAATGTTTTGTTCCAATAAAGTCATTTATTATTATTGTTATTATTATACGTAAATCGTTTGAAATAATTAAATTGATTTATTTAGAGTAGTTTAATTAAGAGATAACAAATAAATAAACTAATTTTCCTTACGCCCTCAGAAGCCAACTCTGGAAGCGCTACTGAATTGAAAGTCTTTTCATAACTAGAAAAGGTTAGAAAATTATGCAAAAACAATATCTTGTAGGATATTTTGCATATTTTCTATGGTATCAGTAAAAATAATACAGAGCTAGAGCTACAATTTCTCTAACAGATAAATAAAAACCTAGCTTTAAGTACAGTAATATTTTACTATGACCAAAAACCCGGCTTGTCTTTTTTCATTAACCTGATTTTCACTATATAAAACACAATGTAAAAAAAACAAAGGATATAAAAAATAATTAGTATAGATTAGCTTTGATGTACAGTTATTAGATATAACAAGCCAGTTTGCTATATCTATAACATTTAATCGGTTTTCGAATTATTTTTTACAACATGCTTAAAACCTTACAACTACACAGAAGTATAGCTAATACTATACGGCTACTTAAAAGTTAAAATATAGCATTTCGTGATAG
The DNA here is from genome assembly GCA_911728435.2 of Apoderus coryli. Lineage (NCBI taxonomy): Eukaryota > Metazoa > Arthropoda > Insecta > Coleoptera > Attelabidae > Apoderus > Apoderus coryli. Next base: position 11,929,500 of record OU452202.1, on the reverse strand, counting down.
GGATCGTAAACAGTTGTTTTATTGGGAAATCATTTCATCGTTGTCGACTAATAGCCTCCACTACAAATTGGACAGATTTATTTCTATTGCTTTTTGTTTAACATTAGAATTACTACATGTATGTTAACAACTGGTGATTTTGTTGCGATGAGATTTGATAAAAAATATTACGTCAATTAAGCATTATTCAGCATATCATGATTTCTTATGTTAAAACCCTATCAAAAAATTAGCTAAATGTAGTTACGAACGGGTGGGATGTTTTGCTTTCATTTTTAACAGAACTGAAATTTAAATAACACGTATAGTATTTCTAATTTTAGTTTAAAATGGTATAAAAAACCACAACTCGATATCCCTTTGTAATGTCAATACCGACCATAGCCGTCCATAGGCGCACCCTTTTAACTTTTCATAATAATACATGTCCTACGATATTTTAAAAATCCTTTATGTATTAACAATTGTATATTCATTTGTATAAAAGTAGACTGTATTTTTCTTTGCCGTTCCAACACGGCAACATACAAATCTACGCTGAAAAAGACTGTTTTTGTTTTTAGAAGATATATAAGACACGGCCAGTATACACTGTCACTGTATACAGTGACTGCAAAAAGTTTCATCCACTTGAGGTTGTATTAAAAATTATTATATAATTTGATAGATCTTCTTTCATTATATTAATTTTAGAAAAACTATTGAACAAATCATGGTTACCAATATTCTGACACCATGTTTTACTGTCGGGCACAAATTTTCTTGTTTAAATTCCACATTAAGTCTTCGCCATACAATATGATGTCCATCCAATTATATTTAGATTAATCTGAGAAAATAACACGTTGCCAAAAATTATTTGTTTCATTAATATATTTATTTGCAAACTCTTTTTTTTTTCGATTAATCATTAACCCAATACGTGTTCCAGTCACTGTAGTTATTTTTATAACTGTCGGTATCCTTTGGCAGGCATCATTTAATATACGTTTAATATACGAGGGAGAAATGTATCAAAAAACGCTGCATTCGATGCCTTTTTATAATGTAAAGAGGCATGGGAACGGATAGCCCCGGTTGAATCGTTGAATTTATATATTTTAAATTAACTTTGGATAAACTATACAAATAAATTATACTTCTAAATAAAACCCCCTATTTTTGAACTTGGAACTGCTGAGGGGGCATGGTCCCGGGCCCTTTTGGTATGAGTATGTAATAAAATCTTTAACACGTATGTAATCGCGAAGGCCCACCGCCCACTGATAAATAGCAATGCCTACACTTTATAATTACATCCTACAGAAGGGGTCCCTAAAACTCCTGCCTTCGGGTCTATATGTTGAAGTTACGCCATTGATCTCTAGGCGATCAGGTCAAGAGCAAGGTCAAACCACAGTTCACGTTCAGTGAACTAACTTTAAAACTAAGATTGGACAAAACATATTTAGACATGATTAATTTAGGCTCTATTAATACGCAACATTTCCTGACGTCAAAGTAGTTTTGAGATCAAGTTCATGTCGTTTTAAGGTGTTTTTTGTTTATCTTCCAGTAGTTTTTGTTTGCAACAATATTCTTTTTTGCGGCAATTTTGAAAGTTGTTTTTCTTTATTTTAATTAAATTTTAATTTGCTTATTTCTTTCAAAACAATGATCTTGTCGTAAAAGACTATACAAGCGGTCTAAGATAACATAGGAAGGATGAGACAGCTATACTCGTACACTGAAAAAAGGATATTGTGATTTAACAATAATTTTACTATTTTTAGTGTGACGAATAATGATGTAAATTCACAAAAGTAATGTGATGTCAATTAAATTACATTTAGTATGTAAAATAAATTCAAAAAGAATCTGTGAAATTAGTTTTATTTTGCAATTAATATTGACAAGTTAGATGTAATTCCCGCGAACAATAATACATATATTTTGAGAAATTACTATTTGAAATTACGTTTCTTTTGTATTAAATACGTTTGAAAATACTATTCAATTAAACATTCCTCTATAAAATTATATTTTTATTTATATAAACTTTTTGCATTAGAACATTAATGAACGGAGTATGAAAAGAAGAAGTTGTTTGTGTAGATAAAAACATAACATGTGTGTTTCCTTCTTTTAATTCTTTCGTTGGTGTTAATTGTTATCGGAATCAAAATTATTGAAATGCGCTTACTACATTTAAAAAAAAAACTATATTTTGAATAGGAAATAAAACGTCAAACTCAACGAAATCAGTTTAATACCTACATCACACTTGATGTGCTGGGTCAATTAAATTACCATACATGTTTCGAAGCTTACAAACCTCATCTTCAGTAGTATTATTCATATTAATAATAACATATTAAATAATAAGTATATTTTAATCACAATTTATAATTAATAATAGTTTCCTTGAGGTGACTTCAACGCATTACTCTTAATCAAATGATATACATATTTTGCAAAATACAAATTCTCTATTGATAATACCACTGAAGATGAGGCTTGTAAGCTTCGAAACATGTATGGTAATTTAATTGACCCAGCACATTATGTGTATTAAACTGATTTCGTGGAGTTTGACGTTTTATTTCCTATTCACTCCACTTAAAAATGGACTACTTCTTTAAAATAAAAACTATATCGAATATTAAATACAAAATGTCGCCTTAATATATGCTGCGTAAAAGCAATAACTATTTTCGGGCGTGTTGCGTACCATATTTTTTCGGCAACCGTGTAGAATAATAAATCAATGAGACCGCACATTCCTTTATTATACATTTTAATTCTTATTTGAATTAAACAGAACAGAACAGAAAATACTACATATTAACAGAAACATTTTAATTCTTATTTCTATTAATATTTATATTAAAATTCGAGCAATTGCTAATATTGAAGGGATTCAGTTTGTTTGAAATGCTTGGTATATTTAAATTCCTTTTGTTGAAGCCAGAACAAGAAGGCGAAGTTTCCGTTTCACATTGATTGTTTTCATCTGATGATTTTTCAATGGTCTTGGCAATTTTATTTTGTTTGTAAGTGAATTATCTATATATCCTTCAGCCACATTTGTAGACTTCCAGCCACCGTGTCTCTTCAAATTTGTGATGTTTCCACCATTATCAGCAAATATCGTCGACGAAGTTCGACGAATGCTAAGGCCTGTGTAATTTTTAGGATTGGGTAAATGTAAAAATTCTGCGATTTTTATTCCGAGACTTCCAAAACTTTGGATACCAACAGGCTCAATCGAACATTTTCCTTTTTTGTAATTCACTACAACAGCAGGTTTTCTTGCCCAATTACAACAATAGTTCTCTCAATCTGTGTTTTGGAATCCGGTATTTTTACAAGCAACATGGCGTCGTTTATTAGATCAATTGCCATTTTTGTTTGTTCTTCTCGTCTACACGCACCAAAAAATTCGAACAACCATGTTTCGGAGGTCCTACAGCTGTAACTTGTCCAAGCTATATAATGAAATTGATCCTGATTTTAAAGCCTTCCCTTATGCAAAATTTAAGAGACTCCTATTCAAAAAATTGTTTGCTGAGCAGCCTACTCTCATTGATTCTAATGCTATGTGACCGTAATTATTTGTGCTTGGAAGCAATTTGATTATACAATTATAGTCTAAATTTTTATGATTATTATTTTCGTGGTTTATGATTATCTTCTTTCTATGTTTTTTAATACATTTTTTATGATATTAGGTATACTAGGTCCTTGCTGAAAATCAGCTTTGCTGAGCTTGAACCTTTTGGCATTTCTCTTTTTAAATGTGATGGTATATCATTTTGAACATAAGAGTATCTTTTTAAAAAAAGACGGCATATTAACCCTTTAGCTTTAATTATTATTTTTTTGTTCTACTCAAATTATGCCAATAAATTTATTTATTATTATTATAACATTTGGGAAAGTGGCTATGTTTACATTTTTCTTCACTAAAATGGTACTTTTCAACATGGAGTACATGCTTCACAGAGTAGAGCATTTGACAGTTTCAGATTTTTGCGCTAAATAAGCCAAAATTACATCCTGTGTAATAGTTTTGCATTGCTTCATATGCATCCATTTCGTGAACAAATCATAAACGTTTTCGTACCTGGATTTTGATTTTTCAGGCAATACGAGGGTTACCTTTTATGTTTCGAGATTTGCCAACCCTGGTGTTGCAATCTGGCAACTGACAGCTCTATTGTAAAGTTGGACATTTTTGAGGTACTCAGAACGTTTTCACATACGAGCGCTATTTGTGTTGTTTACAGTAACTTAAAAGATTCATCTCGGCCCAAAAATGGAATTAAATCGTAAACATTTTCGTGCGATTATTTTTTACAACTTTCGACGTGGATTAACTCAGCAACAGTGCATGGATAAACTTAATTCAATTTTTGGCGATGAAGCTCCATCAAGGACTAGTGTTTATCGATGGTATGGTGAATTCAATCGTGGTCGTAGTTCACTCCAATCAAACCATTGATGCTGTGCGCGAACTGATATTGCAAGATCGTCATGTGACCTATCAAGAGATTGCGACAACCTTAGGCATTAGTGAGACCAGCATACATTCAATATTCCATAAACATTTGACTGTCAAAAAAGTTTGTTCGCGTTGGATCCCACAAAATTTGTCAAAAGTTGTTCGCGCACGAAGCACTTCCAAGCAAATGGTCGCCTGTTTTTTCGGAAAAACTGGACATGTCGCAACCGTACCACTAGAACAACGCAGAACCGTCAATTCTGAGTGGTACACAACCATTTGTTTGCCAGTTGTCTTCCAAGAAATCAGCAAAACCAACCGATGAAGACGGATCACTCTTCACCACGACAATGCGAGCTCTCACACATCGTTTTTTGACACCTGAAGAAGCGGTTGCTGCATTCAGAATGCATGTTTTGGAGATACCTCAATCAGAGTGGCAAAAGTGCTTCGACAATTGGTTCAAACGCATGCAAAATTGAATAGATCTTCAAGGGGAATATTTCGAAAAACAATAAAGTGATTTTCGATGATTAATATTTGTTTTTGTTCTCTAATCCCGAAATATAAAAGGCAACCCTCGTAATTGTGCTGTAGCAGCAGCTGCTATATTGGAAATTTCCCAAGGCACATTTTCAAAGTCACTATCGCTGCTGCTTTTCATATTTTATTGCCAATTGCGATCAAAAAAAAAGCAAACTTTTGACAACTAATTTCATATGAACTGTCAGCCGTTATTTCGTTGCTATGGTAATGATCAACTGCATTTATCAAAACCATACCTACCAAGATTTTCATATTTACAATGACAACAACGACGTGATTCTTCCCGGTCGGAAAATGCTACTGCTGCTTCTCAAAGAAAAAGCGTCCGCGAAGTGGGTACATCCCGGACGGTTGCCGAAAAATAACCTTGCATTTGCAGTTTTCAGAAAATGGACATGGATATCTCAGATGAAGATGATACTGATAAACAATTATTAAGACCAAACGTCGCAAGTAATCATATTGTAATATGTGAAACTTACCTTCTAATTAACACTCCACTTCAACAGCAATACTGCATAATGATTGTACCCAATATAAACGTTCTATATGTTGTAGATCGCTAAAATCCGTCCTCATTTATGTTCTTCCCTTTATGTAAATGTGGCAACATTGTAGTTTTAGTTCGTTATATTTTATGTTGGTGACATTGGTTTTTTAGACAGTAAGTAACTTCACAACATAATGTTTGTATTCTTTTTGCACTTGTCATTCATATATGTATTTTACAATTTCTCACATTAATAATAAATATAATCTAAAAGTTATGGTTGTTTAATTGAATAGTAAAATAGTTAAAAACAACAGGTTATGGGTTCAGATCACCGGAATAAGGCAGAATAAGTCCAGAAAAGTAAACGAAATATAAGTGAGGTTAAGCACGTGAAACGAAAATGGCCAATATGAATAAAAGTTATTCTATCGAAGCCCTAGATGGAAAAAACTATTATAACTGGAGATTTAGGATGGAAATGATACTAGCGGAAAACAATGTACTTGATGTAATCGAAAGAGAGATAAAGTTTGAAGAAATAACTGTCGAGAAAGACAGGGAAATGATAACAAAAAGGGATAATAAGGCTAAATCTCTTATAGTACAGTGTGTAAGTGATAATCAGTTAGAATTACTGAGAGATCAGAAAACTGCTTTTCTAATGTGGTCAACATTACAAAACAGATATCAAAAGAAGGGGTTGCCAGGCCAGTTATATTTGAAAAAGAAGCTACTATCAATGAAACATAAAGAAGGTGATTCCCTGGAAGAATTTCTGCATGAATTTGATGAAGTTGTACGTCAATTAAAAGCAGCTGGAGCTGAAATTTCGGAGCAGGATTTAATTTGTAATTTATTACTCAGCCTACCGAAATCGTATGACACTGTAGCGACGATAATTGAAGCCACTCCAGATATAACTTTAGAATTAGTGAAAGTAAAGTTATTTGCAGAATATGAGAAAAGAATCAGTATTAGCGGAAAGGACGAAAAAAGTAGTACGTGTGCATTCAACACAGGACCAAGTAGTCAGAGTCAAGTATGTTATCGATGCGGTGAAGCAGGTCACTACAAACGAGACTGTAAAAAGATAGTTGAACGCAGTGGTGGTGCAGGTTATCAACAAAGAGGTAGAAGCATGTACAACAACAACAGAGGTAGAACAAACTACAGGGGAAATCATTCAAATCGAGGTAGGGGTAATTTTAATAAATCAAATTTTAAAAGTAATTTTGTACAATCGCATGCCAGTGATAGTGATGATAGTAAAGTATGTTTTATCAGTGAAATAAATAATGAAGTTAATGATTTGAAAGATGACAATAATTTATTATTCTATATTGATTCTGGTTGTACTGATCACATGGTTACTGAGAAACGTTACTTTTCGGATTTGTTAATGTTAAAAGAACCAATAAATATTGCTGTAGCTAAAAACGAAAGTTTCTTAGAAGCCATAGGGGTCGGAAACATAAGAGTTTGGAGTAATGTAGGTAAAAATAAGATTCAATGTACAATCAAAAATGTATTTTATGTACCACAATTAAGAAAAAATTTGTTATCAGTTAAAAAGCTAGAAATGAATAATATTAAGGTTATATTTCATGATAGTACAGTAAAATTAAGAGATAATACGAATAAGTTAATAAGTATAGGTACTAGAAAAAATCTATATGAAATATCTTTCTCATTATGCATTAAAGAGGCGCTAAACCTAGAAACAGTAGACAACGAATTTTTAAAATGGCATAAGCGATATGCGCATATAAATTTTTCGGGATTAAAAGAATTAATAAAGAAAAAGATGGTTAATGGTATAGATGAAAATATAAAGTTTCAAGAAGTAGATTTTTGCGAACCATGTATAAATGGAAAAATGACGCGTATTCCATTCGGAACTAGAACTAAGAGTGGTAGAATATTGGAAATCGTACATTCGGATGTTTGCGGTCCAGTTACACCTGCGGCATATAATGATTTCAAATATTTTGTTACTTTTATTGATGATTATTCAAATTTTACAGCGGTTTATTTGTTAAAACAAAAAAGTGAGGTCATTGATAAATTTAAGGAATATGTAGCAATGGTAGAGGCTAAATTTAATTCTAAAATATCAAAGTTAAGATGTGACAACGGTGGTGAGTATTCATCTAATCAATTTGTGGATTTTTGTAAATCAAAGGGAATAATTCTCGATTATACAGTTGCGTATACACCCGAACAGAATGGTAAGGCCGAAAGGAAAAATAGGAGTCTAGTAGAAAGAGCTAGAGCAATGATTAATGAATCAGGCGTTCCAAAGGAATTTTGGGGTGAAGGTATTTTAACTGCAAATTATTTAATAAATAGGGGTATTACGGCTAATCTTAAAAACGTTACACCAGCGGAGGTATGGTATGAAAAAAAACCTAACGTAGCGAATTTAAAAATATTTGGTTGTACTGCGTATAATTTAATACCGAAACAGTTTAGGGATAAATTCGATGCAAAAACAGATACTTGTATTATGATAGGTTACGATACGACAGGGTACAGACTATATAGTATTGATAAGCAAAAGATAGTAATAGCTAAACATGTTGAGTTTAATGAAAATTGTTTTTACTTTAAGGAAAAAGTAGTAAACGGAAATAATGATAGGGATGATAGTTATAAAGAAGAAGAAATTAATAAAAGTAAGGTAGAAACAAAAGTTGAGGAGACAGACAGACAAGAAAAAGAAGCGCATTCTGACGGAGAAAGTGATAATGAAGTTTCAAATCCGGTTATAAGTTCTAGGAGTCGTAATATAAAAGTTCCTACAAAATATGATGATTATGAATTATACATGGCTTTTAATGCAACTAGGTTTATAGAAAACGTTCCAGAGAGTTTTAGCGAATTGAAAAATAGAAATGATAGTAAACAATGGTTAAATGCAATTGATAGGGAAATTAAATCTATAGAAGAGAATCAAACATGGAAAGAGGTTAAGAAGCCAGAGGGAGAGAAAATATTGGACACTAAATGGGTTTTCAATCATAAAAGCTTAGAAACAAATGACAATGACAGGTACAAGGCGCGATTAGTTGTGAGGGGATTTGCTCAAACAAAAGAACTAGATTATAGTAGTATTTATTCTCCTGTGGCAAAAATGTCCACGATTCGTCTGTCACTTATTTTAGGTAATCAATTAAAATTTCATTTCATTCAGTTAGACGTAAAAACAGCTTTTTTGAATGGCATTTTAAATGAAAATGTCCATATTTATCCTCCTGAAGGAATTCAGTGTAAAACCGGTAATGTACTTAAGCTACAGAAATCACTATACGGGCTTAAACAGTCGTCGAAGATTTGGAACGATGAGATAAATGATTTCTTATTAAAATTAAACTTTAGTAGATCTGAAAATGACTATTGTCTTTATAAGTTGAATGTTAAAGCGCAAAGTAGTATATTTTTATTAATTTACGTAGATGATATTATATTAGCCGGGTCAGATTTAAAAATAATTAATGAAATTAAAATCAAATTAATGACTAAATTTAAAATAAAAGATAAAGGTAAACTTACAAATTTTCTGGGTCTTGAAATTTCCTATGATAGAGAGGAAGGTATATTAGAGATAAGTCAAACAAGGTACACAGAAAACATTTTAATACGTTTTGGTATGCAATCATGCAAAAGCAGTCAAATTCCGATTGATCCTAAATTAAAATTTGAATTGTCCATCGATAAAGAAAATGTTACTGAGAAACCTTTTCGCGAGTTAATTGGTAGTTTAATGTATTTAATGCTTGGTTCTAGACCAGACATTTGTTACTGTGTGAATTATTTCAGTCGTTATCAAGATAAAGCTAATGACGAAACATGGAATTACGCAAAAAGAGTTCTCAGATACTTGAATGGCACAAAAACCTTTGGTCTAAGATATAATAGATGTAGTAATAGTATTCCAAATCTTATTTGTTATGTAGACGCAGATTGGGCGGGTGACTTATATGACAGAAAGTCAGTGTCGGGTTATGTTTTTAAAATATTTAACTGTGCTTTTATGTGGGCAACAAAAAAGCAAAAATGCGTGTCGTTATCTACCACAGAGGCGGAACTTGTTGCGTTATGTTCTAGTGTAACAGAAGGTTTATGGATTAAAAAATTACTGAGTGATTTTAATTTAAATATTGATAAAATTTCATTTTATGAGGATAACCAGGGTTGCATCGCTTTAATAAAAAATCCGTCAAACAATAAAAGAGTTAAGCATATAGACTTAAAATATAACTTTGTTCATGAAAATTTAAAATCTGGTTTGATCGATGTATGTTATATTGAATCTACTAATAATGATGCGGATTTTTTGACTAAGGGTCTGCCCAATTCTCCTTTAATAAAGTTTAGGAATAAGATAGGTTTAAGAGAAATGAAAGATTAATAATTTTGTTAATGTACCGGATGTTAGCGAGAGGGAGTGTTGTAGATCGCTAAAATCCGTCCTCATTTATGTTCTTCCCTTTATGTAAATGTGGCAACATTGTAGTTTTAGTTCGTTATATTTTATGTTGGTGACATTGGTTTTTTAGACAGTAAGTAACTTCACAACATAATGTTTGTATTCTTTTTGCACTTGTCATTCATATATGTATTTTACAATTTCTCACATTAATAATAAATATAATCTAAAAGTTATGGTTGTTTAATTGAATAGTAAAATAGTTAAAAACAACACTATATTCTATACTTTGTAAATTATAAAAATTGCACCAATACACCTGTGTGAGGGTGTCACGTGATGCAGTCTTCTTATACTATTGACCAACAATTCAACAAATATTTTTGTGAATTCACAGTCGCCTATGTGAATATTAGATTATAATGTCAATTCACGTTGTGAAGTTACAACTAGCTCTTATTATTACAAGATCCACGTTAAATTAACTAACCATGTAAATAAGTGCATAGAAATAGGTTTCATGAATTTAAAGCTAATATTTCAGCACCGGCATGTGCTTACTAAACAATTAAAAGCAAGATTGTGCGAGGCAATGGTCGTTTAACATCCTAACTACTGTGACGTCATATACTCACCATGCTTAACCTATGTGATGAGAGGGCGTTTATAGCGTTTGCAAAATTCTTAAGGTTGATTTTCGGCATCAGAAGGATAATAGGAGGTATTTACATGCGGCTTGCCGGTTTCACAGTATTCTGCACTACAAGACTCCTCTTTATTTATATCAAAAGATAAGATTTCGAACAGACATACACAATATGTACATTCGACATAAACATACTCTTACTACACCTGCTCATTCTACGGAATTGTTCAAGAGATCGTTTTCCTACTTTATTACTAAATGTATGAATGAACTGCCACCAGAAGTTAAAAACCTAAATAAGGTTCAATTTAAAAAACGCGTTTATAGCATCATATTGGCGAGGCAAACGGCGCGGCGAACACTTAAAATATATTCACTAAGCGGGATAATTAAAATGACCCATGCAGTTTCCTAGGCAAATGATTTTTGTTATATGATTAGGTATTCTCCTTCATTTTTTTGTCTGTGTTTTTTCGTTAGTTCTTTTTTTTTATCGTTTGTTTGTTATTGAAAATATTTATTTGTGAAATTGGTTAAGAAACCTGTAATTGGTTATATATTATATTGGCATTATACTGTATTTACTATACTCTGTATGTTATTGTATTGTATTTGTTATGGAAATTGGGTTAGCTGAACAGACAATTTTGGTCAGCAGACTAAAATGGAACTGAAACCCAACCCAATTAAAAAAAATAAAGGCTTTTATTATTATTATTATAAATTACAAAATGGTAATTAAATGAACGGTTAAAAAAAACGTAATTTATGCTTTTTCACAAGTAATTTTGAATATTCACTTTTTTTTTGGCAAATTCACATAAAATATTATTTAAGATTGATGTATACTTCCTATGGCTTAATTGTAATAATTTTGTTCATTTCACCTTCACTTTTTTCAGTGTAGTTTTCATTATGAAAGCATACCGCAGATTATCTGTTATAGAGCAAATGGTCTACAGAAATAAAATCTCAATTAATGAAAGCTCAGCAAAACAGTATGGTAATTACTCTATTTTTAAATTAATTAGGATGAATAACTTAAGTTCAAGTTAAACGCCATATTTTTTTTTACAAATCACCTTTAAAATTCATCTTTAAGAGAATTCAATTCTTCATATAATTTGATTTACTTGTATCCAAATGTCTCGAAAATGGTTAGTTTAATAACTAGCCCACCCTCGTAGATCAATCTGTGTGTAATCATCTAATCTTTACAATGCTTTCTCTCTAGTCATGTAAAACACGAAAATATAAATCCCACATTCGCCAGTAGCAAAATTTCAACCCATAAATCAGCATAGCCGATAATAAAGTAACATTTCAAGTTGCGTTGTCTATTGAGTCGTCTGTGGCTACATTATGTACGCATATTAAGTTTTAAAGTGGCTTTATTTTAAAGTAGCGGACGGGTATTCAAGTATATGTACATGTTAAATTACAGACTGATTTAATTTCGTCCTATGCCATTTTAAATGTATGTATATATATTGCAAAAGTAAATGTATATAAAAAAGCATAAAGAAGAGCAAATACGTGGTTTGCATAAATATATGTGAGTGTCGATCAACGTCATACTTACACAGCCATGACATAACAAATAAGAAAATAAGCTGCAGAGCATGGCGTCACATGGCTCGCCATTGAGACTCGTAGATCTATTTTTAATATTCTTGTGGAAATAGCAGCATATTAATAGAACACATAGTTGGACACGTGGACACTCTATAAACTTCGACAACTGAATCTTCTCGTCGAAGTAATTATCTCCTTTTATTTAAATTTTTGATATGAAAGTCTGTGAAAACTGCTCTTTTGGTTTTTGTTCCTTATGTTGAGAGTTTATCTGGCCTGATGCGAATATGGCACCAACGAGTCTGATTTTTTGCTGGTTTCCAAGAACACTATCAATGCCTATATAGCATTTATATCAACTTTCAGATCGATTACTGTTACTAGACCACAGTATACTGTGACTATAGGTTTAATAGCCCATTGCAGTGGCAAAATCACAAAGACCTTTATTATTATTAATATTATACGCGTAAATCCACGATTCATCACCTGTCACGATGTCATAGACGTGTTTCGAAGCACCGGGATCGTATTTTTTGAGCATTTCTTTCGACCAATCGACACGAGCCTTTTTTTAGCGATTGACAAATTATGTGCGATCCAACGCGAACAAATTTTTTTGACAGTCAAATGTTTTTGCAATATTAAATGTATGCTGGTCCCACTAATGCCTAAAGTTGTCTCAATCTCTTGATAGGTGACATGACGATCTTGCAATATCAGTTCGCGAACAGCATCAATGGTTTTCGGAACAACAACTGATTTTGGACGACCTTCATGAAATTCGTCTTGGGTGAGCTACTACCACAATTAAATTCACCATACCATCGATAAACACTGGTCCTTGATGGAGCTTCATCGCCAAAAATTAAATTAAGTCATCATTGCACTGTTGCTGAGTTAATCCACGTCGAAAGCTGTAAAAAATAATCGCACGAAAATGTTCACGATTTAATTCCATTTTTGGGCCGAGATGAATCTTTTAAGTTACTGTAAACAACACAAATACCGCTTGTATGTCAAAACGTTCTGAGTACGTATAACTTCAAAAATGTCCCACTTTACGATAGAGCTGTCAGTTGCCAGATTGCAACACCAGGGTTGCCAAATCCCGAAATAACCTTTGGAAAAGTAAACGATTCCAGTCCGTGAGCTAAAACTTCTAGGATATACACTTAACGTGTACGCAATAATTTACATCAACATGCAAACATTGTATGGAAAAGCTCTGTACCACTTGTAGGTGGATGCCTCATTTGTTTTTTTTTACCGGAAAATGTTACCAGCGTGAAAGAAATTATCATTACTGCTTATCAGCAACATTATTTGACGGAGAAAACCATAAGCTGGTCATTACTATGGCTAAAAGCAGCGAGTTGACGATGGAATTATTATTATACCTCAAAAACGGCAATCATATTAATAGTGAAATAAAGAATTTATTTCGTTCAAATTAGACCTGAATTAAAATGCATGACTCTATAAAGAGGTTCGTTTTTGTGGATATTAATAAACATTAAAGATCGAGATCTACAAAAAATAGGCGAAGAAAACACCGGAGAAACGCAGTTTGGATTCCGGAATTCACTAGGTGCACGCGAAGCCCTTTTCACTCTGCAAGTTCTAATCCAGAGATGCCGTGATGTCAGTTGTGACCTCTACATTTGTTTCCTTGACTACACCAAGACGTTCGACCGTTGTTAACATAGGAAGTTGATCGCCGCCCTGCAAAGAATAGCTATATACGCTAAGGACGCGAGAGGAGTAGTTGATTGTTAATAAAACCACCATAATTCGCTTAAGACAACGATTTCAGACTATTATTAATATTATTGCCATGCCTACTGTAAAAATTTGCATTGTTTTAAAATTGTATTGAATTTACCAAATTTAGAAATTATTGTTTTTGAATTAGTAAAATGTTAATTGTTAGTAATTTGTAATTTATATTTCCTCATTCGGACAGTCTAACACAATCTATGACTCTTTTAACCATAGCTGCGTGTAAATTTAGAATTTTGAGCACCCTGTATAATAATGAATGGTAATCGAAACTTTGAGATAATTATTCGTAAAATGTTGATCTCTAGTTGATTAAAGACATTATATTTGCCTAGATTAGAATTATGTTTACAGTAGTGCAATAAATTCATCGTAAAATACTGAATTTAAATGACCGCTACAAGGACTAATAGAGAACTTCTAGGAAAAAGTAAAAACGTGTTTCTGCAAATTGGTCTAAAGTTTCTACGACAAACGTTAGAACACCTAACATACTTTTCAATTCGGCTGCTCTATTCTCAGTTGAAAAATTCAAATTTCCAAAAGAAACACAAATTATATATTTTCTTGCGGACGCCTTATACCTTTTTATGAGAATGTTAGGAGTTTTATTTTAAGGAATATATATAGCAAGTTAATACCGGTCACAAAATGTTAGACTTACCTTGTATCAGAGAATTAAGTAAAATTGCCCAGTTTTATTAAAATCTCGATATTTCCAAAAATTGAAGATATTTCAAAAATTCATTCAAATTGTTTTTTACATAAACTAAACACTAAAATGTCACATATCAAAAAAATCTATAACAAAATACTAAATCTCGATAGCCTTAAACGACGAGAAAAAAATCAGTATTTTGTTTTACACTCTGTAAATTAGCAGCAACATTAAACAATCTAGCCGTCCACAAGGCTAGTACCTTAGTAGAAATTTGTGACCATTACTTAATTTACAAAATGCTAGAAATATGAGATCATAAAAAATATTATTAAAATGTTGTTAGCTTTGTTTAAGAATAATTTAATTAATTGCAAACCTCTAAATATGTTTTACTCACACACACAAACACAATAAAAAAAAAAGCTACAAAATTAGGGTTAAAATAAATGTACCTACAGATAGGCCACGAAGAAGCCCCCAGATGCTCACACGTCGTTGCGTGTTCATGCCTAGGCCACCACGGTATCGCCGGACTCTTTCCTATTCACAAAACTAAACACACCCGTAAAAAACTGAGTTTTACTACTTTGACAAAATAGATAATGAATAAATAAATATTTTTGAGAGAAAATAAAAATTCACTTTATTTTTAACAAACCTCGTATACCATGCAGTTCCGACGCTGCTTTTTTATTTTGTTTTACCCGAAATTATAAAATTCTACCGAAAGCTGTCACCATCAACTTTGTTTATTCAAATACAGACCCACTTTTTTATTTGTCTGACGTTTCGACTCGATAGTAGTCATCATCAATGATTTTTCCTTAATACAGACCTGCATTATTTTTTGCTTAGCTAAAATACGAAATGTGTTACTACATAATGCCTTTTAAAATCCTTTATTTTCGCTCAGCAAAAAATAATGCCAGTCTGTATCACGGAAAAATCATTACTGATGACTACTATCGAATCGAAACGTCGAGATCATACTTGAGTTATACCTTATTTTACAGGTAGTTACAAACTATTTCAGAAAACAAAATTAAAAATGCAGATCCGAATTTAAAAACACAACAAAGTTGATGGTGGCAACTGTAAGGCAAAACGGCGGACGTTAATTTTGAAAGTGCCGTCTTGTAGACATATTAGAACCTTACCTTACCAAATAATTTGTCCTTAACATACCAAAACGCATGCCTCTATCTCTTCTGGTTATTAAAATATTTCTCTTTGACATGAAGGCAAACATTGGTGCACTTCATTTGTCCAGCAGTTTATTTATTTAAATCAGAATTTGGAACAATTTAATCGTGTTGTAAAACATCAATAGTTCTGCATCCTAAAATATTACCAACTTCCAATGTAGTGTTAAAAAATAAATACGTGATTAAACCGTTTTTCCGTTTTACTCAGTCTCAGTATTAAGCCGTCATTTTAAAAAATCATTAAGTCATCATCATTAATCTCACCATAATATTCCATTTCCACTAATCATTCAAAGAATTCTACGCCAATAATCTGCATGATAAAAAAAAGTATGCATATTTCTTGCAGTGGCTCATGTATTAATAAGGAGAATATTTTTATTTTCATCTGCTTATTTTCAACATAATAACTTGGAATGGTAGTGCTGTAATTACTACTATCAATATTGGCACCTATTCATTTGAAAATCATTTATTTTCAAAGTAAATATTTCTACTTCAAGTAGTAAACAAGAAAATTATTTAAAAGCCTAGATTTCAGATCAACAAGGGGCAAATCATATCTCTAAAGCTACATAATCATCTTATGATGATTACTTCATTCATTTCAAATGGCCATAAACACTGAAGAACAAACAGAACGGAAAAAGTCAATAATATGAAACTATTTCGGTTTTTTTTTACTGTCTTGGGTGCTTAACTCGTCAGACATGCAATTCAAAACTGATCATGTTATATCCTTGTAAACCAATAAAAGTTTAGTAAGACTCGCATGCCAACATGTAGTAATACTAAGTGTTTTATCATTTTAGTGAGATCTCTCTCGGCATAATATGTACGTATGCAATGGATAAGAATGATATTTCGTCGTGCGTATTACCGCCAACTATTCGTGCCAAAGTAAGGCCATTTCAACAAAGTGTTAAAAAGAGGAGCTTAACAGATAAACTTAACGACCCGCAGAAAATTTTATATGACCAGGCAGGCAATAACCTATTAGAAGTTGACCACAGGCGTGTTGTAATTAGGAGAAATTACATTATACAGTTTGTTGAAAATCTTACAGACTCATTTAATATTTAGATGAGTTCGCTATTATTAATTAAATATCAGCATTTAACCTCCAGAATCAGATCTCAAATAATTAATTTTTTAACCAATACATCTATAACGAAAATTTTCTACAATCCACACAAGTTTTGCCAAGAAAAAGTCACCTGAAGACCAATTACAATGAGCAACGTACAATTATATTTCTATTTTGAACCCAATTTTGACAATTCAGTTTTATTCCAGACTGTTCCTAGTCCAGACTGTTCCTAGTCTTGATTGTCTATATGTTGACTGAATCTCTATACTCTATAGTACTCGGTCGGCTGATTTGTTGATCATTCCAAAATATAGACTAACAAAATCTAAAAATAACTCTCTTAATTACAAATTTTATAATAAGGTACCGAAGCAGATTCGGTCGTTTAACTACAAATCATTTAAAACTAAAATAAAGACATAAAGCACTGTTTTTACTCTGTCGATGAATTTCTTGAGAGTGGTTGGTTGTAGAGTTCTTGATTCTTGTTGGCAATATTGCGTTGTTTTTTGTTGTGCAGTATTGTCCTAATTGTTTTATATTGTCGTATATATTTTTATGTGATTTGTATTTGTGTTGTATTTGCAAGTTGTGTATTTATATTGACAAACTGTATTTTTTGAAAGAATTGTCATAATTGTTGATTATTTTTGACAAGTGTCATATTTATTGGCTTTCAGTCATCATGGCCAACTAAAATCAATTAAATTTCAAAGTCATATTACTATTGTAATAGAAAAATGAAAAATTGTCAAAATTTTGAAAACTATCCATTTTTGGAATAGACATCCTTTCATAAACTTGCATTCATTTTTGATGCAAAAAAATAAAAAATATATATAATTGGGGGTTGCCATTTAAAAACTTTGAATTTTGACACTTTTTTCAATTTAATTTTTTACCCTTTTTTCAAATACCCTGTATTAATATTTACTAAAAAATATACGTAGGCGCTTAAAGTAGATCTATATCTCCTAGGGTATTCTAACAAATTAAATTGTTAAAGCTTCCATATAATAAAAAATTGTAATTATTCTTTATACTGATGATGTAATTTTTGACATAACATTTCCAATATTTCGAAAACGGCTAGATATAGGTATATAACATAATATGCATAAAATATCTTTAGAATTACAAGGAGAATCCAAAACAAATTTAATTTAGGGTCGTATTTGAAATAAGGAAGTTGACACCTACTTCCGGTATAACCAGAAGTACTAGATCCTTGAAAACATATTAGCCGAATTGGTCCCGTCGACTTACGTCCAACACCAGATTTTCAGAATGTTCCACAGTGTAGTTTCTCCATAATTTATCGAACCCGAAATATCAACGAGTACCTACTGACTATAAATTAATGATTCCAATTTTTATCTGGAAAGGAAACTCAAGTCATAGTAATTTAGTTTATTATTCATGAATATTTTCTGTCCTGTATGTAATTGGCTTTCCTGCTGGACAATGAAGGCTATTATTATCGTTATTATTTATGTAACGAGACATGTAATTCGTTATTATAATTAAAGATGTATTTCATTAGGCTAAATATTATTATTTTATTAACTGATTACTTAGTTTTTCTTGTATACGGACGACAATGTACTGGCGATATTTCTCTTAAGTGGCATTCAACCTTAGCGTGTTTCACGCACACATCATTTCATTTATTTTGTTGAATGCTAGCGGACAGCACACTTTTTTTTGTTATTCTTGTAATACCATCGAAATCAGATGACAGCTGACAGCTTAACTTTTAATGGCTTTTTAACAATTATACAGAAAATCCCAACCTAACGTAAATTAGAATAATAAAAGAAACTTGTACCTATTTCTTCAAATTAACACTGACAGAAATCTTGATGCTCGGATTATTCGCAGTAGGATACTTCAAATACTGTATAAGACCGTATTAAAAAAAACATTAATTACTGCTAGAATAAGTTGAAGTGTAAGTATTTAAAAAAAATCTTAAGAACAAGTGGGCATCGCCGTTCCGTACCTGAAGTTCATAAATAAAATTTTGCTATTCAACGTTATGAGTTATTCAAAAATATTGCAGAAAGTGTGCGAAATTTGAGTATTTTTTTTTTTATAAAAACAAAACATCATCGGGGGAAATCCATTAAGAAATTTGTCTTATTAAATGTTATCATATTAATTTAACCAAATAATATTTAAATACTGTCCTCGTACTTTGTTTTTCAATTTAAATTTGATGTTATACTATTGTAACGAAACATGTTTAGTTAATATTAAAATTTATACGAAAACGAGACATTGAAGATTGGTTTCAATTTTAAAATTATATCGAGTTCTCTTTGAGACATGGATGATTTCAAGAAGCATTTATATTTTAAAAAGCTTTACTTTGTTTATAGGGTAAAGTGATACTTTTTAAAATAATTGTTAAATAACATTATTTGTGACATGACGCATTTTTAAATATCCTGAGAAAGCTTTGATAACCCTTAGTTCAGTCAACGTTATGCTTCCGCAGCGTGTACTTAAAATCCAAAGTGTTTCATTCCGCCTCTGTCCAAGAAACCTCACTATACATTCACATTGTAATGTAATTATTGCGGATGTGAAATTAGTAGGTATCATATATTAAAGATTATCAGTATAATTGTATTAGGAAGTAAGCATGCTTATAGCAAACCATTATTTTTTATTTGTGAACATACAGTGTCTCCCACAAATTTATAGATTTTTAAAAATAGAGTCAAGAAATTATAAATATAAATAGTTTAAGGGTATTCTCAACCTACAAGGTGTCCCACTTAAGATGGATACAAGCCCATACCTCTATTATTTTTTGAGCGTTTTTTACCATTTTTAGCATTAAGGTGTACTGTTACGAGGTACACATTTTCATCGAGGTAAAAAGTGCGGTACCACATTGGCGTACGTTTTAATTGGGTTTTTTTTTCGTTCAAGAGTAAACTACCTTTAGGACATTGCCATCCAAAATACTTAGGTTCTAATTTTGCTTAAAATTTAGGATTTTAGTTAATAATTTGAAAAAAAGTAATGCAGATTCCACAACGCCGCTGGATTCTCCGTATGAACTTTATTACAATCCAATTATACTTCTGAGATAGTTTCCATCATGGTCAAGACACAAGGGAAGTCCAAAAACTAAATCTTCTCAGTTTCATTGTGTAATATTTTTTCTCGCTACTATTCTAGTCCAGAGAATGGCTGTAATATTCTTGGGAGTTGATATCGACTCACTTTTGAACTGATATGTGCATATTGAAAGTATTTCAAAAAAGCTTTGCAAGTGGTCTGTAAAATTTGTTTCCTTTTTGTGGTTGTACGTGACGAATAACGAGTATCATTATTATTAATCAAGTTTAAGAACTCAGTCCATGGAAACAAAATGTTATGTTGTGTCGTTTTGTTAAGAAATAAGTAAAACGTAGAAACTACGAAAAAACATTAACTTGAAAAATATGAAATAAACTGTGAACTAAAAGTAATAACAAAGAACTAAAAGTAAATATCTTCGACCAAGTTACCATAGTTTCTAATGCATTTTCTATAAATTATTAATGACACACACTGTATGAATTTTTATCAAAATTAGAACTTAAGTATTTTAGATGACAAAGACTGAGTAAATTTATCAGATTTGAAATACATAATGTCCTAAAGGTAGTTTACTCTTGAACGAAAACAATTTAAACCCCACCGGTACCGGTACTTTTTACCTCAATGGAAATATGTAACGCGTAACCATACACCATCCCACCAAAAATGATAAAAAAGGCTCAACAAATAACAGAGTTATTGACTTGTATCCATCTTAAATGGGACACCCTGTATATTGCTTTAATTTTGTCAATACAATATAATAGATTTATAGATATTCAATAATCTATATTTAATGTAACCATATCAATTTTTTACACGATATATATATATATATATATATGACTTTGGCAGAATATCATATTTAAAATATAAAGATTCTTGCTTATTGTTTGAAATACTCGTATGTTTGTTCTTTAGTGATTCATTTCTATTAAACTAATTTCGTGGATGTAAGACTTATTGTTTGTGTACAAGAAGTTTCAACTGCACATCAATACTGAACTATATCTTCAAATTACACTATAAAAAATGATCTCTCTTTTTTTATGTTCTTGAACCATTTTTACTTTTAATTAAATAAAATTATAAATAAATTAAAAGGAAAAATGGTTGAAGAACATAAAAAAAGAAAGATGAATGGCATGGGTGAAAATATTCTGTCCTTCTACACAGAAATGGAAAAAACTTACCGAAGTACTATAAAAAGAAGATTGAAGCATTACGCAAATAACCTGAAGAATGCGATAAACCATTGCCGAAACGTTAGACAAGAGAAATGTAACTTTCGCTAAATATTTATAAAAAAAATGTTTATAAGAACCTTAAACCCAAAGAGGAAAAAATAAAAAATTATCTAAGTAGTAGTCTATTCAAGTCAACTAGTCCAATGGACTATACATCGTCTTTGATAAAACAAATGGTTACTTCGTTATACAAAACTAAGAACTCTGTCCTCAATGAACAGTAATAAAATACCATATATGCTGTAATCAAGAATTAAAAAAAAAATACATTGTCCTCCTTCACAAGAAGTTTTTCAATGCATCAACACAAACGACTGCCAGCATATTTATATAAATCAGTTAAGATATATCTTATGTACCTGTTGTTCGTATCTTTGAACTATCTAGTATTTAAATCATTTGTACGATGAAGAATTACCATCAAAAACTCGTTTTGTATCACTCATAATTTGATTTTTGTTTTTCATCTATCATTTATCAGATAAATTGAAAAATAACTATGCCTATATACAGATAGACCGAAGTATATACGACACAGACAATAATAACGAAACAAACCCGCTTTTTATTAATACCTTCGGGTAATATGTTGGTCTCATAAAATAGTATATATTCACTATAACAGGGGGCCCTCCCTGACATGACTATGGTACGCGTGGGCTAGAGCACTGATGTTATTTTTTCAATGCCCCGCGCTTTTCACCATAAACCATTTGGAAAATAATAGACCATAAGTATATCTTGCCGCAATGTGATATATTGCTCGTCTGAACAGTCTAGTATCTATCTGGGTATGAAGAACATATTTTAAGTGCCCGTAGAGTCTGTATATTGAATATTCTTAGCATAAGAGTTTGCAATGTCTACTTGAACTCTGAATCATTTAAGTTAATGTTTTATTTGCGACAGATCCATCACTTGATACCGTTAAAAATTGTGTACATAAATATCAAAAGGTATTCCGAATAAACCAGTTTTTTAAAAGCAAATACAAAGCAATTTTAACTCTTATATTAGATTCAGATTGGATGTATTTAGGGTTAATGTTAAGATATAGGAAGAACATATTCGCGAGTTTTGTGTGGATTGTCTACATCGTACATGGTTCCGAGGAAGATTGGCCGTTTAAGAAATGTACCTGGATATATAATCAGACAAGAGAGAAAAGTAAATCTGAATAATTTATACAAAGCACAAAGTCCACGTAAGATTTGGACGACGTTATGTGAATTCAGTGTTCAATACGCTAAAAGTATCATCATCCCGATAGATCTCTCTTACTTGGATGAAATTAATCAATATTTTTCGCAATATAAGAATTCGAAATGTCATTGATTGCAATTGAAAATTAAATTTTTATAGCTCTACTCTGTTTCGTGTCAGCTGTGTCGAAGAGTTTTGAGAAAATACATAACAATAACAAAATTCTGTCAGAGCATCAAAATTAATAGGCGATATTATAACTGCCACCGATGGTTTTTTTTTTAATAAAAATTATTAATACTGCTTCGTATTGCCGAGTCAGCGAGAAATCTGAAGATTGAATCAAAATATAGCTTCTAACTTAATTCAATTCAATTCAATTTATTTGCTTATAAATTTTTTTACAAATTTACAGCAAAATGTTTGTGTACAATGTAAACTTTAGAAGAACAAAAACAAAAATATCTATTATAAATACAATCAACAACAACCATAACCACCAAACACTAATCAATGCATATAAAATAGGTGTTATGCGATTCATATATTATACTATTACATACCGTGCTATTACCCTGAAAATTAATAGTGAATTGTTTTATATAAAATACGAGAAAGAAAATAACAATTAAAAAAAAAACAAAAAAATGCATACTACTAGGCCCTATCCAAGACACTTAATATCATTATAATTAACTACTATTCATTAATAAAGAAGGAGCGTAACTTCAATACATTTTCAATGTGATAACATATCGTCTTAATTGACTTAGTATTACTTTTAGACAGTTCAGTCTTGGAGTCGAGATACGATCTAAGGAAATACTCGGAACTCTCATTGATACATGACAAAGGGACACATTCGAACAAAACATGCTGGATAGATTGGTTGACTTTTAGATTACACACACTACAAGCTTCTAACTTAAGATTTTCACTTCAAACTTGAAACTTTCATACTCTAGAGGTGGTTGAACAGTTTTGTATTAGGTATAAATGATATTTTTATCTCGTAAACGTAAACAACATATACGAAAAAAATACAAGAGATAAAAAAAGTTGCATTTGCTTTATCTCAAGACAATATCGAAATGAAATTACAGTGTGTGGCGTCCATTTTTTTATCAATACTTGTTATTAAGTTGCCCCCCTAACCCCACTGGACTTAGTAATTTTGATCTAGTTAGGGCCATATAGGTAAGCTCCCTATTTCTAGCAACAACGCTACCAAATTTCAAAGAATGCGGTTATGAGATATTTGACTGAATTAAAAGAAAAACAGTTATTTACAAAAAAACTTAAACACCCTGTATCTTGGAAACAATACATTTCATTTTTTCATAAAATGACCTGAGAAATCACTCCCTTAAATGTTGCCGCGTCTTTTTGAAACCCCTGTATTAACCCCTTCGCAACCACGCAACGTTTATACCTTCATACACGAAAACATATATGGGCAATATTTAATATGTCGCAGTCAAAATGATATTTGGTATATTGGTCTGTATAGAAAACATCAAAAAATTTAGAAAACTAGAACAATTTTTGAAATTTGACATTTGTAATTCCCATGTTTTTTTGTTTATATTATGAACAATACTGTGCAATTTCATTCCCATCCCTTAGCATTTGTTCAAATACCAATACATTTTTTGTTTATTTAATTGTATTTATTTTTTTAATCAAATTTTAAAATAGTTTTACTTCTACTTTCCTTTACTAGTGTTACTTTATATCAATATACAGGGTGTCCGGAAATGACGTGTACAACAGAGTAGCAAAAATTCCCCCAAAATATGATGATTTAGCTCAACTTATCTGTATACAAAAGTGCTTGGTTTGGGCGCTAGAGGGCTTTAAAATTGAATATTTTTTTTACGTTTTTTCATATAAATCGACAAATATTTGATGAGATTTTATTCATTTTTTAGATACACGTTTGCACCAATAAACTATAGTTTTTTATCGAAGAAACTCCAATTTCTAGAATTACAGGGTGTTTAAAAGCTTAGTCACTATAGCTTATCTACCCATATTTTTTGTAACCCTCTTATAATCAATACCAGTTTTTTTCTGTGAATAGTTGATTTTATTTAGAAACTATTTACTCTCTTACAAAATTTTAGTTTGTCAAACAATTTAGAGTTAAAAAAATATTTCCTAAATCCCTACATGCCCGAATCAGTAGGTACTTAATAATTATTGTAACTTAGCACAAAGTATTTATGAAAAGGTGGTTGTGATTACTTTGACAAGTACAAAAAGATGATATTATTGTAATTTAATAATTCAACCTGATTTCCGTTTAGAATTTCGTCTTTTTCTTTTTACGGTTTATCTCTAAGTCATTATGGATTTTAACTACGTATTTATATGTATTAAGTTGTACTGATTCAGGCTTGTAGGGATTTAGAAAATATTTTTTTTGTCTCGAAACTGTTTGACAAACGAAAATTCTGTAAGAAAGTAAATAGTTTATAAATAAAATGAACTTTTCACAGATAAAAACCGGTATTGATTATTCCAGGATTACAAAAAATATGGGTAGATAATTTATTGTGACTAAGCTTTTAAACACCCTGTAAATTGGAGTTTCTGCAATAATAAACTGTAGTTTATTGGTGCAAACGCGTATCTAAAAAATGAATAAAATTTATCAAATATTTTTCGATTTATTTGAAAAAACGTAAAAAAAAATATTCACTTTTAAAGCCCTCTAGCGCCCAAACCACGCAATTTTTTATATAGATAGATAGATATAAATCATCATATTTTCGGCCAAGGAATTTGTGCCATTCCGTTGTACACATCATTTCCGGACACCCTATAATTGTGATGTGTTGTATGTATCCACATATTGATATTATGTGTATACCACGTTTATCCAGGGGTGGATGTAATGGTATTTGCATAAAATTTAATAAAGGTTTTGAAAATATTATGACCTCCCTGATATCGCACAAATTTGTGCAAAAATTTCACCACGTTCCACCTGGTATGAATAACTCTCCAGATAGGGTGGTTGCGAAGGAGTTAATAATGTGAATATTCATATTTTCGCTGAAAACCAGTTTACTCCTCCCCTGAAAATATTTCCGCCAGCGCCCATGCTTTTATAAGAATATTGATATTATAAGATAATATTAAAACCTTGACTTATAGTGTGTTCTAATTAAACAAAAAATAAATAAAGAAAGCCGCAAAAATTATTATTTTACATTACAACAGATAACTTGTAACGCGTTATTAATCAAAAATTATTGTATAGTAGCTATGCATCTAAATCACCGTTTTACTGTCAGTATTTTTATTGGTTAAATGTTAAGGTTTACGTGTTATTATTCATTGTCAATAGGCAGGTTCTAAACACGCAATTGGTGGTTAGCTTGACAGAAAATTATGCAAATTGCCATTATGATTGTGTACGATTAGCTTTTGTTTCCTCCCATATTTTATTGCAACCGTCCTTCTCTGCACAAGTGCATTTTGCCTACGTAATTATACGACTTAACTCTAGATTTATTTGCTTTAGAGCGATCTGCTAACTGATTCTAACATATTTACCTAGTAATTACAAGTTTAACATATTTCCAACAAATGATTTTTAACTAACTTGATTTCAATTTAAAAGGAAAAGTAGTTACACAGGGTATATTCAATAGCGTGTGCGTCTGCCATTTATTGCTAACACGAAAACCGTTGAGTTACGAATTAGAGAAAACTGCAGCTTACATACTTCAATAATTATAGGTTCATATTTTTTAATTAGAGAAAATAATGTAGTGGAAGTTAGCATCAGATTTAATTTTATTTCATATTTACTTTTTTACATTGAACCATGTCAAGCATTGGGCATGTACCTATTATTGAATCGGTTTTATCTCAAATTATCGATAATATTAAGATAAAGAGAAGGCTTTTAAGGATTGTTTAAATATACTGGTTTTATAAAAAACATTTGATGAGGCAAAAATAGTTTATTAAGTAAAATACATTGATAATTATATTGAAACTTGTATACCTAGGTATAATATATAATATGAATATTAAGTTTGACAGGGGTGTGGATTTAATTCAACGGAGTGTCGACTATCTCGCAAGGGTCAAATCATTTTCAATAAAGAGAACTAGAAAGAATACAAAAAACAGGGGAAACGGGGGATATTATATCAACCAGTGGCGAAGCGTCCATGTAACCACTGTTACCATTGGTAACAGTTAAAAATCTTGAAATTAATATTTTATGACTACTAACTGTAAAATAATTTTATTTATTTTTTTACCAACAGCAATATGTAATAATTCAGTAATTAATAAATGAAATTAACCAAATCCACAAAAGTAATTCGCTCTATGTCTGGGTTATACATTTCGTAGATAACATATATTTATAATAAAGAAAATGCGTATACCTATATAACCAACACCGTCTCGGGGCACGATAAATCTGCCTCGCTTGGACTAGATTGAATGTTACCACTTTCCTTTATGGATACGCGTGATGGTCCGTCGCGTCGGCCCCTGGTCGAGGCTGTTCGAACCTCTGTTCCAACCCCACCGAAAACCATTTAAGAACGGTCATATTACCACTCCCAACACCAAATCAGTGCACTGCGCAACTCACAAGACCACTGCGCAAGAAAATTACCGTTCTTGAACTGTTTCGGCGGGGTTGGAAATTATGTACCTACGCTTGTTACCATTTTTTGTTTTGGTAACTCGTTAGTCATTACACAGAATATGCTGCGGGACACAGTGTGCGAGTAATTAAATAAATAAACATGGATGAGTGCCGCTGCGTAATCGATCAACTACATGAAAAGCCTTCTCCTTGTATAATTTAATAGTGATTTATTTTATTTTATCCCACACGCCTGGATTAGTCTTAGCAATGTTTACTTAAAAAAAAAATTAACAAAAAGTTTAAACAAAATACCTAAAATAAGCAAAAAATTAACAAAACAAGATAAAATTTTTCACATCTGGTTTTGGTAACACTTTAGAAAAAGTCACGTGTCGCCACTGATATCAAGGGTTATAGAAGATGTGACGCATTCTCACTAGGCTCAAATTATTTCTCAAGAAGAGGACTATTAGAAAAAAAAAGAGAGAATAAAAATAACAGGGGATACGAGGGTCGTTTTAAACAAAATAGCAGACCATGTATGTTAATATATCAGGGGTTGTAGCGCGTAACTCAGAAGGTGTAACGCATTCTCACTAAGCTCAAATTATTTCTCAGGAAGAGGTATATTAGAAAAAAGTGACAGAATTTAAAAAAAAAAACAGGGGGTACGGGAGTCGTTTCAAACAAAACAGCAGGGCATGTATGTTAATATATCAAGGGTTGTAGCGCGTAACCCAGAAGGTTTGACGCATACTCACTACGCTCAGATTATTTCTCAGGCAGAGGACTATTAGGAAAAAATTAAAGAGTCCAAAAAACAGGGGATGCGGGTGTCGTTTCAAACGAAATATGTTAATTCTGCGTATTATTAAAAAATTGAGAATTATAATGAACAAGTTAAATATAATCAGGATAGTACCCAACAACGTCTAGACTAGGTGTTATTGTAGTGTAGGTGTTATTGTAGTGTCTCCTGGGTGGTGGGGTCTAGGTAAGTTTAGCCTCCCTAGTTGAATGAGTTGCGAGCCGCCACTGGTAAAACTTAAAAAAGTATCACTGCACCGTGCATAAGGACGACACTAGATCAATCCTTAAAAGAATGTACCTCAACCTGGCTAAAAAATACTGCAATGGGAAGGCGCCTGAATGCGCTAGTACTCATGAGTGTTAATAATTATCATGAAGAAATAGAAGATAATAATAAAGTAACAAAGGTCGACGCATGGTATCTATGTATACCTACCTATAATTATTAGGTTGCAAAGATTTTGTAACTAACAACTTATATTTAAAGACAGTTTTATCAACTGGCTATTAGTATAGAGGCAACTTTTTGCTGCTAATTTTCCTACCTGACATTTACCAATGAAATAACATCGAGTTATTATTAGACTATTACAGAAAAGAAACTTAATATTTCAAGTGTCGACCGCAAAGACCACTTTGCAAGACACAGGAGCGCTAGGATAGAGCAAAATACCGATATAAAATGAATTTGATTTATCATACACCGATTCTCACGGGAGTAGGAAAAGAAATCACACGATGCGCGACTATATACTTATGAAATTATGATATACTGTAAAGCGGCTAAAGAAACATTCAGTGCAGTGCGAGAACTAAACACAGAAAAAGCTTCTGATCCTATTCAATAAACCCATTTAGCCAAAGAATAATTACAGAACAGATGTCCAATTCTCAATTCTGCACCTCCGTTTACTTTTAGTGATTTTTATCCCTGAGGGAATGACAACAATCCGAAAACGGCAGATTTCCATGATTTCTTTAAAGAAAGTCATGCAGATCTTTAATTAATATAAGAGGTTCATATTTGATTGAGTCAAGTCATTAAAACATGAAGAGTACTAAAACGTAGCTGTTGAAGATCGGTTTATGTATCAATATACGTTATTTTGTCTAACAGCCTACAAGACATGTTTGCTGCAAACCGGAAGCAAACATTGCCTATAAGCAAGATTCGTGTTCTGTTTCAATTAATATAATACCCATGTTTGGATTGAGTAGATATTAAAACCATTAGAAACCTCATAGAGAAATGCATCTACTTGAACTGTTCACCAGAAGAGTGATCATCTACCATCGAAATACCGATTTTCTTTAAGTGCCACAGGTTCAATGCTGGAAACTAACTTTTTTTCCTTATGAATTTTATTCATTTTGTGTCAAAAATGTTATAAAATAAAGTTTTCTTCATAAAAAAGGCATACTTGTTTTTTCTCGAAAAACTTAAGGTTTTCGAAAAATTTGAGTTTGAAAATTTTTTATGACAAAACTGGTCCATTATTGAAATACAGTTTGCTAACAAAAAGTTTTCCAATGTACTAAGGACCAGTTTTGTCCTAAAATTTTCAAACTCGAATTTCTCGAAAACCTTTAAGTTTTTCGAGAAAAAAGAAGTATGCCTTTTTTAGGTAGAAAAATTTATTTTATCACATTTTTGACACAAAATAAATAAAAATCACAAGGAAAAAAAGTTAGGTTATAATTAAGGCAAGGTTCTCCCCATTTACCCGCCTATGGTCATCCTTTTTTATTCAATTTCATGTCAGTTTACGACATTTAACTAGATGAAAAAAATATGCTACATTTGGTTAATTCATCTTTACTCGTTTCGAAAATATTTCAAAAAAATCGTCCTCAGGCGGTCATCTTTAACACCCTGTAGTTTTGTAAATAAGGACTTTTCGAAAAATTACAATTTAGGTTTTTTTCATGATTAGATGTCCCCAATTCGCTCACAAATTTGGGCTAGCTTTTTTAGAAACACCTTGTATAGAGTTAACTACAGATTTGCACACCCAAAGTAACGCTTTATTTTATTTAAGAGATGATTCCTCCCACAGAGCGTCATCTATGCGATAGTAAAAAAAAACCATGCAAATAAAAATACAGGAATCTTCATTAAGAAAGGGATCCAAGTGCACTTGTTTCCCTTTTATTGTAAACTTATTCACATATTTCCGATCAAATGTAAACAGATCCAATATTTTAAGCTGAAAGTGTCAGAACAAAAGAAAAGATCATAAAAAACAAAGAAATTGTACAAAAATATGGATACTGAAGATGTCGTAGCCATATAGAATCAGATTTTAATTAACCATCATTCATGATTATACCAATGTGTTTTTATCATTCAACATTCAAGTTGTCTATATTTTGTTATTTGCTAGGCCTTAAACTACTTTTTATAAGCTCAAGAGCAGGGATGTTTCTCTGCATACTTTCTCAAGTAAAAAGATCCTGAAATATTGTTTGCAATAAAAAGGGTCCAAGTGGATTTTTTCAAAATCCGCCGTTTTGATATCTTTAGCTTTCTTATTCATTAATAGCATAGGTAATCATAAGTCATTTAACGGGAATTTTCAAAAATTCAAAATACTTTACCTTAAATCTCAAAACATAAATTTGCAGTTGGAAATTCTGTTCTACACGAGTTCAAATTTTGCTATCAAATTTTCTTTGACAATTCAATTAAGTACTTTAAAAAAATAATAGTTACCTATATAAACATTAAGCATATATCTATAGAAAGTACTACTACTATTTTAAATAATAAACTATTTTATTTTGTAACAGCTATGTTGACTAAGTTATTTGTTTTGAATGGGATCCCACAGGGGTCTGCGCTGTGACCGTCGCGTCGCGGCGTCAGTTTATTGTCAGGCTACAGTTGAAATATGCTAGCAATTTGTGGTTCCCTTCTTCATTAAAGAGATTTGAGCATTGGAGAAGGTACCAATGAAATTCAGTAAGCGTCTTTAGAAACTTAATATCTTACAAGGAATGACAAAGATTGTAAACGACGTTCTCTCTGCTGCTACAAAGTTGACTAACAATCTTACGTGGTTTCGTTGTCGGACCCGTTCTAAAAAAAGCACTTATTGAGCTTCTCGCTTCTCTCATATATTTCGGGGGGTTTCCTGTCTTTAATGTCGGTAGCTTTTGCAGGGTGCGGCAACAGCTGTTGTGTTGTATTATTAGATGTCAAAGCTTTAGGTCGACTTGATGAGATTCAAGATCTCAAGATGCATGCTGTTTGACCGAGAGTTAACATGTGTGCCTCATATTATAACACAACGTATTGTGATAGCCTTACGCTTGAATTTGTCATCCGAAGTAGTCGCTATTTTTCTCAAACGTCTACAGTGCATCTTCTTTATTGTACATTTCTTGGATGGTGCCTGTAGCAGGAGTAGTTTCAGAGGACTACTCACGTACCTATCCTCAGACAGGCGTAAAACATAGAACACCAATGGAGTAATGTTTCATACTGCATATTACTGTTACGAGCGCATACCTCAATCGGATCAGAGGACTACTCAAGTACCTATCCTACCGACTACCGGTATGTATCCTCGGACAGTAAAACACTAATGATAGACGCAATAAAGTGTTTTGTGTGCTTATGATTCACAACTCCATTGATTGTCTGAGCAACTTAAATTTCCTGGTGCCCAGATCGGGTTTAATACTGATCGTTGAGTTTTATTTCGAGACACTCATGTCCTTTGTCTATCGATAGAGCCCTATAATTTATATGCGCTGCTTGATTTTAATTTCAGCCCTTCCTCCATAATTTTGGGAGTGGTGGAAAATTAATAACACTTGCGTTTGTGTCTATTTTTTGAAATATTGGGTACCGTTTCCATTTTTATTTGTATTATATTTTTAACCATATCTCCTGTGTTTTATTCTCATATTTATTGTGTTATATAAGTAGTGTTTTGGGACTACTTGTTGTAGCTGCAAGCATTTGAAAGAATTGTATTTTGTGAATTTTATAAAATTGCTATATCTGAATGTAAGCCTGTAGTTTAATATTATAGCTTTATTATTAAATTTAACAACGGTTTACGATAAGTGACGCGGGGTGTCTTAATTCGAATACTATTCAATAAATATCGACATATTTCTTCATCGAAGGGATCCAAATTAGCGTGATAATAGTAAAGCAGTGAAGAACTTTATGGAAGAGGTAAAATATTGACCACCGGTTAGTAGTAGCTCCAACAACATAGAAAAGCCACCAACTGATTCACTACTTACTAAAACCAATTAACTCACAAGGCAATAGTTTCATCGGATGCTTACCTAATAATAAATATTGTAAGTTTTCGAAAAGTCCTTATTTACAAAGATACAGGGTGCTAAACATGACTGCCTGAGGACAATTTTTTTGAAATAATTTCAAAACGAGTAAAGATGAATTAATCAAATGTAGCATATTTATTCACCTAGTTAAATGTCGTAAACTGACATGCATTTGAATAACCTTGCCGTAATTATAACCTAACTTTTTTTTCTTGTGAGTTTTATTCCATTTGTTCAAAAATGTGATAAAATATAGTTTTCTACATAAAAAAGGCATACTTGTTTTTTCTCGAAAAATTTACAGGTTTTTGAGAAATTCGAGTTTGAAAATATTAGGACAAAACTGGTCCTTAGTACACACCATTAATAAAATACAGTTTGCTAACGAAAAGTTTTCCAAAATTTTATTAATGCTGTGTACTAAGGACCAGTTTTATCCCAAAATTTTCAAGCTTGAATTTCTCGAAAACCTTTAATGTTTTCGAGAAAAAACAAGTATGCCTTTTTATGTAGAAAACTTTATCACATTTTTGACATTTAACTAGGTGAATAAATATGCTACATTTGATTAATTCATCTTTATTCGTTTCGAAAATATTTCAAAAAAATCGTTCTCAGGCAGTCATCTTTAACACCCTGTATCTTTTTAAATAAGGGCTTTTCGAAAAATTAAAATTTAGGTTTTTTTCATGATTAGACGTAGAGACGAAGAGGTAAAATATTGACCACCGGTTAGTAGTAGCTCCAACAACATAGAAAAGCCACCAACTGATTCACTACTTACTAAAACCAATTAACTCACAAGGCAATAGTTTCATCGGATGCTTACCTAATAATAAATATTGTAAGTTTTCGAAAAGTCCTTATTTACAAAGATACAGGGTGCTAAACATGACTGCCTGAGGACAATTTTTTTGAAATAATTTCAAAACGAGTAAAGATGAATTAATCAAATGTAGCATATTTATTCACCTAGTTAAATGTCGTAAACTGACATGCATTTGAATAACCTTGCCGTAATTATAACCTAACTTTTTTTTCTTGTGAGTTTTATTCCATTTGTTCAAAAATGTGATAAAATATAGTTTTCTACATAAAAAAGGCATACTTGTTTTTTCTCGAAAAATTTACAGGTTTTTGAGAAATTCGAGTTTGAAAATATTAGGACAAAACTGGTCCTTAGTACACACCATTAATAAAATACAGTTTGCTAACGAAAAGTTTTCCAAAATTTTATTAATGCTGTGTACTAAGGACCAGTTTTATCCCAAAATTTTCAAGCTTGAATTTCTCGAAAACCTTTAATGTTTTCGAGAAAAAACAAGTATGCCTTTTTATGTAGAAAACTTTATCACATTTTTGACATTTAACTAGGTGAATAAATATGCTACATTTGATTAATTCATCTTTATTCGTTTCGAAAATATTTCAAAAAAATCGTTCTCAGGCAGTCATCTTTAACACCCTGTATCTTTTTAAATAAGGGCTTTTCGAAAAATTAAAATTTAGGTTTTTTTCATGATTAGACGTTCCCAATTCGCTCACAAATTTTGAACACCTTGTATATATAATTAAGAGCGTTGCATATTTGCATAGTTAACTTATATATTTTTCAATAAAACACAATAATTAAATAATTCAAGATAGTGCACACTGTGATTTGTATCATCGTAACCGTTTATTCAATATTACCAAATCTCTGAACAAATATAGAACAGTGGCGCGTATTCCTTTCGCCCCTTTTGATTCATGATCATATTTTTTTAATAGCAAGCTGTCCTGAAAATTTTCACAAATCACAAACCACTAATTCCACCTGACACTTTCGCTCTCCGTCACTGTACTAACTATGTAGGTATGGCAATATCGCAATATTTTATTTTAAGATGAACTACGTATCTAATTAAGAAACCTCTGGTAAAATTAAGTGTATCTCGAGTAAATTATAAGGAAGGAGATCCTGTAAGTACTTGGAAATGCAAGAGAGCTGGTGAAACAAAATATATGCACTGTAATTAAAGAATGAATACCATGAGTTCACAATTGCAAATCTTCTTGATACTAGACATACTAAATTAAATTTATGATTAAAAATTAAAACAAAAATAATAAAAAAAGTAAATGAGACTAATTTTATAAATTATTGTTATTATCCGTATTTCATCTTAATTAAACTTTTCCTTCTCGAGATAGTGTAATGGAAAGTTTTTTTTAAAACGAGTTTTGCGTAGGTAAACCTATAGTTGACATTATCTATAATGAACAAAAATAAAATTATTTCTTAGTGCCGCTTCATCGACTACCTTAATTTACCGGTAGACACTCACTCAATGCAGCACAGTGCAAGACATAAATTCATTGATCACACAAAAATGTGCCGATGAACTTGGTTAGACTTTTGTTGAGTACGAATCCCAGGGCCATCGTATTTTGCTGCTGTTTATGGCCTGGTATTTAAAGATCAAGGCATGGGCTACCAATGCTAGTGAAACGCGCGTTAATATTTAAGCTAGTGAAACGCGTGTTGAGATTTAACAAAGGGTTTCGGTGAAGTGGTAAAACGTGTCTCTCAATATTAGTATAAGGCAAATGTTCTACTCATCGATTTGCTCACGTTGCCGCGCCTTGTGTGGATTTAAAATATTGAAAAACATCTCAATCGCCTTGCTTTAAAAGTCGGCAATAAGGATTGGAAATACTCGAAATGTCGCAATCGTGCGATTAGAGGAGCAATGTAGTACCGTCAGTTTTGAATGGTACAGAATTATTCATATGAAGAAGAATTGAGGAAAACTCTAGACAATGAATTAACAAAATTACTTTTTATCACGCTCATCAAAAATAAATTGCTTATGCAACGTTTTTTAATGCATTGAAAATCGGTTGATGCTTTTTAAAACATTTGGAGCTGCATCATTCCAAGCAATCAAAGTGCTTAGACAATTGGTTCGAACACATCCACGACCTTCATTGAGAATATTTTAAAAAACATTAAAGGCATTTTTGGAATATGAACAGACATAGGTAGGAAAATTTTCTAAATCTAAACTCTCAACCAATAATACAAAAAGCCATTGAATATTTGCAAATATTAGATTTCTTCTTTGTATATACTATACGATGACTTTTTATCCCTTTTTTTTGGATGATTGCCGAATTTCCATGTGTATAATTCGATATGAAATAATATAATAAAGTGCAGCAATGTATCCTTCTTTCATGTGCCTTGTCCGGTCTCCCTGACGTTGGCAATCACTATGACAAAAGCTGTACGGTCCTCCGGCAAGCGTGAAAGTGCACCACCTCTTCTTATGCCGGTCCAATCCCGACCCCACGGCGCCCCTCAATCTTGCCCTTTAGTATGAGCTGTAATAGACGATATTTATCACCTCTCAATATATGTCCAAGATATGATGTCTTTCGTCATTTTACGGTCGTCAAGAGTTGCCTTTCGATGTTTGCTCTTCATAGTACTCGTTTGTAACAAGTTGTGTCCACGGAATACGAAGCAATCTTCTTTGTAGCCACATTTCAAATGCCCCCAGTTGGTTCATAATCCTGACCTTCAGAGTCCACGTCTCTACTCCGTACAGTAATACCGACCATACATAGCATTTAACCAAGCATTGTCTTAACTTCAGGTTGTCATTGCAAAGAAAGGATCTCATATTATTAAAAGTTGCCCGAGCAATCTCTATTCGGCACTTTATCTCGCTATGTATTAGAAATATCAAATACTGCTCTGGTGAATCCGCTACGAGTAAAACGAGGCCGTGAAGACTACGAGCCCCGGTCGGCACAGCACATCAACCGATGAAACGTGGAGAAGTGATCAACTTTTAGAATATTTCAATACTTCTAATGCAATAAGCCCTGCTAGCATAGGTTCAGACAGGGTTTATCCACAGAGACATGTACTTGCGAGTTGATTCAGAAAGCGCATAATTTAATTGGTGATGCATATTTCTCAATTCTTTGATTTTCGGTTTTTCTATCGCGTATGACGTGATAGATCGGGATTCATTATGCATGAAAATGACCTATTTGGATTTAAGTGAGTCAAAAAATAAATGGAGCAGATCTTGTATAGGATCGTTATAGGATATCTGTTAAAATGGATTCTGTGATATTAGACCTATGGGCTATTAAACTAGGAACACATTTGTATACTTATTTTTAATATATTTTAATATTAATCTTCCTGACATCACCCATGGTTTATTATATACCGGGGGACCAATTAAAAGTGTCCAACTCCGATATTTAATAAGGAATTTTTCCCGAAAAACACTGGAATACGTCGATTCGACTTTTTTCCAAGGAATGCATATGGTAAACCTAGATTGGTTTGATAACGAGCAAACTGTCAACGAGCACATTGTTTTAAAAGAAATTCGATTCTTTTTGTTTTTAATTATGCGTAAAAATTGATGTAAAGAACGTGTTGGTAAAATAATTGCTTTATTTGATTAAGTGCTCAAATTGTGACCCATTTAACGAAATAGTAAAGATTTGTTTAACATTTTCCCGAACATTCTGAAGCATTTATTCGGGGGTAACTTCACCATATTCGGTCACGAAGATCTTCTAAAAAGATAGGTTTAAACGAGACTTTTTAAAACGGTTCCAATTTGTTTGAATTTAGCTATTAATTTGGACATGTAACCATTTTTACCAGGATGCCTTTCGTTTTAATAACAGTGAAATAGAAAATTCCTACTATATTATGTATTAGGTACAGAGTACGTGAGCATCACCACTCCTGTGTCCACTTACACAAAGCTAAAACTCTTTTTTGTATCTGTCATCTGTTTATAAAATGACAACAGTTATAATGGACCATGAAACTTGTGACCTTAGTCGATCCAAACAAGTGTTTTGTTACATTTTGAAAATTATTTTAAATAAGTTATTTACCGATTTTAATGAATGCTGTTTGTTCTTAATTAAGAGGATTTCATGTCCGTAAATATAATAAATGAAAATAATTTCGTGGCAAAGCGGACTAAAATGTTGGCTTTACCTACACAAGGAATTTTGTTTAATTTAGCAGGGCCCCAGTCTAATTCGATAGAAACCAGACCGAGGCATGGGTCGACAGGTACTGACGAATTCGTTTCGCTCTTGTTATGAGCTCGTCAGAGCACCATAGTCGCTGCCCATCACAAATATCGGCCTGCATTTAAGCCTCTGCATGGTATGGGATATGCATTACTATGTACATGTAGATGATATGTGTTTACATGTGTCTACTGTTGTGTATCCTATTGTGCTTAAATGCAGGCCGATATTTGTGATGGGCAGCGACTATGGTGCTCTGACGAGCTCATAACAAGAGCGAAACGAATTCGTCAGTACCTGTCGACCCATGCCTCGGTCTGGTTTCTATCGAATTAGACTGGGGCCCTGCTAAATTAAACAAAATTCCTTGTGTAGGTAAAGCCAACATTTTAGTCCGCTTTGCCACGAAATTATTTTCATTTGTTCTTAATGTTGTGTTGTAACTTAATGATTTTAAAACTTTGTATATTGCTTATAAAGGGTGTCCCAAAATTAACGCAAGATTTGAATTTGGCGCCATTTATGCAGTAAAGTGGCAACCCAAAAAACAAAACAAATCCACAGCTGACAGCTTAGGGTTAGTAAAAATGGAGCGTTAAACATACATACATTTAAAAGTCTGCAAAAAAAAAAACAAGGGACGTAGGTGTAACAAATTTTCATTCGGGTGGGAGCTGTTTTCCTACTTTCTTCATCGCAGTAGCGTCAACCTCTGGTAATTCTGCAAAGTTTGTAGAATTTTTATTAGGATACAGGGCTGTATAGGCCACTATAATAGTACGACTATGGATTTTTATGAATTCCATATGCGTTTTATGTCCTCCACATACAAGAATGTAAAGATAGAAATCTCACATTATATTGTCAACAGTCGGGTAGAATAATATCGGTTATGAGATTGCTTGTATATCTTATACATACTTACAGTCTATGTCTGTGCTCTATGGATCAATCGTGATCCGTTATTACATGAAAGTTATACATTTATACAGAGTATTTGTGTTTCCGGCTTTCCTTAAACACACTCATAATACAACAAAGCTAGAAGAACAGAACAACACACAGCAAACGATAGCTTATTGTTGACAGTTTATGATTATTGTAGAAAGAATTTTTTTAATGCGGAATATAGTATATGGGAAACGAACCAAGAAACACAGAATTTATTGACTATTTTAAAATAACAATTTCATGGTTGCAAACCTCGAGTTATTCTCATTTTTATGAACATTTACAGACGTATGGGATTAATTGATTTCAGTGTCGTATTGAATTACGATATCACATATTTAATTTATTAAACATGTGTGACACTTTAGAAATGCAACCATCCCTTGACAATCGGTTTGATTGAAGTAGATTTGATAGTGAAACTAACCACTTTCAGGTCAGTTTCTCCGTTGTTTGTCGCCTTCTCGATAAACTTCCTTCCAATCCACGTTAAACGGATTATGTTCCTATGAGCTGCATCTACTAACCAGTTGCGATATTCCCGTGCTGACCCAACGAAACATTTATACCGCTTCGAGATAATGACTTTTCTACTATCTGTGGCTATTTATATGGCAAGGAAGTTCACAGCCAACCACCATAGTTCAACACGAATTTGCTGGCAAATAAATACTAGCCATAGATAGCAGAATACCCTTGAAGCGGTATAAATGTATCGCTGGGTCAGTACTCCAATAGCCAATAACTGATTAGTGAGTGTAGCTCATATGAACAGGATCTTTGTCTCTCGAATTAAAATAAATCTTCAGAGTGAAATCAACAAAAAACCAAACAACCAAGCTGCAAGTAAATCCACGATTAATTTGTTCCTGATATTATGGATACTCAAATCCAATATGAATTACGCCTTTCAAATATATTTATTATGGTTTTCTTACAGATACCTAAGCAGTGGCGGCTGCAGAACGTAAATATCAGTAATAAAAATATGCTCTTTTATATGTCCGTGATACCTAATAAAATATAATTAAAATGTGTTGACGCATTTAATTTTTCAGATGCTGTTTGGAATTTCCATGCAGTTTGTCCTTTTCAGCGAGATGCACTAAATCATCAACACCACTTGCACTTGCTGAATGTGTTTCACCACTAAAAAGTACACACACAAAACAAAATAGTCTATTTTTTATCTCACACCCACAGATCCATCCGTATTTTTTATAAATACTTTTATTACATTTTCATACATACCTACCTAACTTTTTCCCCGGCTCGGCTGTGGAAGACACTTCAATATTATTTAAATCAGGCGTAGAACGTCCATATTGTTTAATTTCAAGTTTTTCGTCAAACAAACAAACAATAAACTCAAATATAAAACAAAAGTTATACCGGCAAATAAACGCTACAAACTGTCCATCCTGCAGCTCTGTATATATACGTCATCACGATCTAAGAACTACATTAAATACCTCAGCTTGAAAATAATTCCCAATTGCAAATGTTCGGCTCAAGGTCGACCATTGGTATTGTGACGTTTACCACCAGTATTGCAACAAGAAGTTTACGTTGCCTATATCACGGGGGTGGAAAAACTAATATAATAATGTAACGACGACTGGGAGTTGACAAACGACATGCATAAAATTATAGCAAAATAATAAACCAAAATTAAAATAATTGTTTGATTTTTTTTATTATAAGATATAAACTGCCACTGTACCTAAGTATTATGTTTAATATCTGTCAGTAGATTGCAATTCAGTACCACTGTTGTTACATGTAATCGAATCTTATTCGTATAAATATAATACCTCTGCGTAGTATTGACCAATGATGATTTTATTCTTCTGAAGATAATTCCTTTCGCATCTCAAGGCCATTGTTGCCGATAAAATTGTGTATACCATCTTTAGGATTGCTGCACCATTCTATTATTTTAACTTTGTTTAATTTCAGTGTAATGGTGAAACCACAATTTTATCCACAGTAGTTTAACTATATCCAAATATTCTTTTAGATTTCGCTTGTAGAGTACCAAATACGCTGTTTGAGTATAATTTTTGTTGTATCATTAACAAACCAAGCACCCACCTAGAATAGATCTTCTCTACGCACAAATCGCATCCTTTTATAAACCAGCTAGTCAATACGGAACTGGTAATACAAACTACAAAACGGAAATATTCTGACACTGCTATAAATTTCTTCACTAGGATATCTGGATCTGGGATTTCCCAAAAGTCACCTCAACGAGCCAACCAAAGTAGGAGCTGCAAAGTTTCAGCATCCTACTCACTCGAGTTATACAGAATGTTAGTCTCGTACCCTCATTTAATAAAGATGTTTCTTTAATTGGTAGTGTCCAATAAAAACCCCATAATTAGTCGAAGGAAGCTTCTGGTCGCCGTCAAATACTACTACTTACAGTAGTAAGTAGCTTAGAAGTTCCCTAGCGAGTTTGCAGCTAATAACTATAGTATATTCCATCTTGAGTCATGTCTTTGAAATTACATATATAAAAGTACAGAGTAGCAGTAGGTAGCGCGAAGAGCACACTACTTTATAAATAAATAAAGGAATAATTACTTTGCTATTTTTTTCTACAAAGTTCACTTAATAAATAGTTGGCAATAACGACGTTAGTAAGTAATTGCTACTAAAACTTTGATACATACGCCGCAAATTATACTTATTTCTTGCATCTCGTTTAATAGCCTCGACGGACGGTTGTAATCATTGATAATTGCCAATTGACAACAAACATTAACATGCCTGTATCAGTTTATTATTTCCTATTACTATTTGGTTCTGGCGATTAAGTAAGAATATAAGGCTTTACAATAGAACGATTTGGAAAACTGCAATCTTTCAGAATAGTTACAAACTATATTATTAAAATGAAGAAATAAAAAAACAGTATTTTTTCACTAAAGCAGTCGCAGATTTTTGCCTATAGACTTACTATCTTTATATAACTCATACGACCGCACGACACTTACTACTGTTCTCCTGTTTGGAGTCGACATATTCAGTACATAAGATTTCAATTGAAAAGATACAGCGGAAATTTCTGAAGTATGTTACTTATAAAATTGATGGTATTTATCTTGAAAGAGGTACTGATTATGGATCTTATCTGAGTGGGTTTAGTTTAGCCAGCGTAGATTCCAGAAGCATATTGGCATCTGCACATTTCTTTTATCATCTAAGTCATAATAAAAATTTTTGCCCTCCTTTATTAAGTAAAATTAACTTTTTTATCCCCCGAATGAACGGTCGCCAGAAATTCACTTTTTATACTACTCGATCACGAACCAATGCTTTAACAAAGTCGCCTAATGTTTTTTATTCTATAATCAATAACATATATCTGCTGACTGTGATATTTTCATCTGTTCTTTGGAACATCTCGATCGGTGTATTTTGGAGAATTTATAGTTTGTGTGCTGCTTGTAATCGTTGATGAATTTATAAATTGATGAACTGCATAATATTATGTTTATGGAAATTTTTTATTATTTTGTTATTTTACTATCTCCTTACCTATTGTTTTGACAAATCAAATAAAAACAAATTTTAGACATGATAACTAGTTATAATAATGTGTTATGTGCGTGTATGTCTCCTGTATATATTTTTAAGATACCTGAAGAAGGCAAAATTTAAAAAAAAATGCCGAAACGTACGTCGTTTTTATGTATAAGGATAATACCAAAAATGAAAAATATTTGGAAAAATATAAACAAATGTACGGATATTAATAGAAAATAGACTATAATTTCTGAACACACAACCCAAAGAAAATAAAATAATTTTAAAAAAAGGA
The DNA here is from genome assembly GCA_911728435.2 of Apoderus coryli. NCBI lineage: Eukaryota > Metazoa > Arthropoda > Insecta > Coleoptera > Attelabidae > Apoderus > Apoderus coryli. The sequence continues at coordinate 11,887,464 of OU452202.1, read as the reverse complement.
AAACTAAAATAAAAAAAATATCTCTCAGAATTACTGTGTCAAATTTACCGCTTTAGGTCCCAAACCAATTAATATATATTTGCTTTTGGTCCCAAACCATTTAATATATATTTGCTTTTGCCTTTTCGGCATACCTATAAGTTTTTTTGTTAACATTAGTAACGTTATTTTTTTTTGTTACAGATATGGAAGCAACATGTCAAACGTTCAAATAAAAAATGCAAGAAAAGATTTGGGCCTTATAGGTTCAGTGGATTGTTTAGAAAACTACTGGCCTGTTAAGTCCCAAGTTTTTGTCTGCCAAATCATCAATGAGAAGCATAGCATTTTTGTCACCACTCCATATTGACACCATTCTACTTGACACTGAGAATAAACGAAGTTAGATTAAAGACGTTACATCATGGTTCAATCTCTGTACTCTGTGCCTGAGTACATAAACAATGGTTTTTCTTGTATTTGGGATTAAACGAATTACGAATTTCAGCTAATGAAACCAATTATCTCGAATAATGCTGACTGGATGGATATAAAGTTTCTGGTAGTAATCTAATATCAAGTTGGTTTGCATTCGTTTGTTGTTATAGTTTGTAAGACAAAGCCTTTCGACTATGAAGCTAAGATCTTCTCTATCCAGGGCTTTTTAATTTCCATTTGTCAAAGCATGTCAATCTGTATACCAACAACCAGCGAATTGAATTAACATGTTAAATAAAATTTAGGCAGTTGAAACAAATTTGGGGTTTCTTAGCGGCATTTGGCATAAGTTTCAATAGCAATGCCCTTGGAAATCCCAAAAATGTTCAATACACCATCAGTATATGATTTTTAGTCATAGTGTTTTTCAATGTATTAATAATATTTCAAAATAAAAATATAATAAATGAAAATAGTGTGATTTATTCCCAAGATTCATCCTCATTAAAGGTTTTAGATTTTGAAACATTTTTGAGGTTTTCTGGACTTATCAATTTACGTTTTGAATTCTTCTTGACCTCCTCAACTTTATCGTCAATAACTGGTTCTTCTTCAATTGGATCAATAGACCGTTTAGGCCCACTTCTAAAATTCAAACGTTATTATCTGTAAGTTGTTTGGTAAATCGATACATAATAAAACAATGAATAAATGTGAAAAAACTGACCCCAATGAGACAAGAATAGCTCTTCTATATGAATATAGATAATTTTGTTTTTATCCCTTTTTATCCCCTTATAAATGTGCACTACATTAATTTTATATCGCAGCCATATGGCATACCTAATAGATATCTACTTAAGTTTATTATTTTTCAAAGTAAATAAAAATCTTCACATATATTGATTCAAGCCACATTCGCAAAAACTGTTTTTTACTTATATATTAAGTATTTATGTGGGGATATTTTTGTTTGTCCTTTCTTAAAATTTTCTGGCCTGGCAAAAAAACAAAACAAATAGTAATTTACCTCTCAAAGCTGTCTGTTCTCCTCCTTTTAGTAACAGGTGGTGCACTCTCAAACGATCGTCTCTTCTTACTTACAAAAGGTGACGCTATTGGTGTATGAATACCAGACAACAATGCCTGCCTTTTCGCAAAAGTGATTACACTGTATGTGTCACTTTGCGATAATGTTGCTAAAGCAATAGCTGCTTGATCTCTTTTATACAGGCTAACATAAGCTGATGTCTCGTCTAACCACGATACAGATACATTGCCTAAAATAACATTAATTAAGCTTTTTCATAATGAGTTCTCTTCTTTCCCTCAGGTTAAATATTTAGTAATAGTTTCACAGCACGGTTGATTTAACAAGTTTTCTTCAATTCGTTAGTGAAGCTATAGATACGGCCTTCGACAAGTTGGAACAACAGACTTTATTGCGAAAGCTTGGGCGATTAAGGAGGTTGCTGATATGCTCTTTGAATGTTTTCACAGTGTCCGTTTTATAAGCTGTTCTTTTAAGGAAGAACTCGTAATCTTTCTCTAGTTCTTTACATATTTAAACATTTTTAAATTGTGAAATATTTTCGTGTAGAATCAAAACACTGTAAAAAGGAATCAAAAGCAAGACCTAAGATTTTTTGACTAAAATAAACAATGTATTTAAATTATTTTTGATAAACATAACAAATAAATTATTATGTAATATTTTTTACCTTTATTATTAAATATGGTGGTGAATGAAAAGTATATATTTTAACTTACCAAATGGACTAAACAGTTGTACAATATTGTTAGTTTTCCACGTTTTAGGAAATGTCACGTAAAATACGTGATCCCTTGAAGGTATTACTACAAGAAAACTAATTAATGTGGTCGTTTTAGAGAAAATGTGCATACTTACAGTCTTCTCCAGAAAGATTGATATACTGGTTGTCTGTTAACATCATTAAAAATATCCTATAAATAAAAATAAAGAGTTACTGGTAAATGCAAACCACAAAAATATTACTAACTAATGGTAAATATACACATACAAGCTTTTATGATACACCCTCGATCAGGGAAAGTCAGTTATCAACCTCTACATTCTCACCGCTCACAACAAAAACCTCAGACCTGCCTAGTATACACTAAGTTTAAACCTAGCACAATTTAACGACATAAACTCCACAATGTTGAGAAAATTATAGGTTATATCTGGTGTATCCTTAATTTAAGAAAAAAAGTAGGAGAAAAAATGCAGTAAGTTGAAGGAGCCCTAATACATGTTTCAAACCACCCATACAATTTAGTAGAAACTCTTCAAAATGTACTTATTTACTTTAGAAAGCCGTTTACATGGAAGAAAATGGATTACCCACATTCCTACCTTCCCTGAAAGCATTTTTGACGCACTAGAAATAACCGACAACAAATCAAATGCTTCTTCGCTGGTAATAGGCATTTTTAATTAAAAAACCAATTGTAACACAAAAGAAATAAATCCACAGACTAATTTGAGAATATATTAATTATATTTGACATTGACATTAACTTCGTTGCCATAACAACGTGAGTGTTTTTTTTTTATCATAGCTCACTATTAATTTTATAAAAATTTATTGAATGTTAAATTTAGTCGACAGGAAAAAGATAGAGACTTCCGGTTTTCACTGTTTTCTTTATTATTACATGCTCTTTCCATCTAGTGAATACTAATATACCATTCCATTCGATTTTTCTAAGAAAATTGACAAAATCAGAAACATTGTTGTATAGCTCCATCTAGCGGATATATATAGAAAATAAATAAAAGCACCAATACTTTCCTTGATACTCCCAAATATTACCTTTATACTGAGCCTAATTTTATTAAAATCGGACTATCCATAAGAAAATTAGATAACTTTTTCCAAACCAACATTCTTCGGGAACTGCACCATTTATTTAAGAAGATAGGGAAAAAAGGTTTATGTGAAAAAGTTTTAAAATTGTAGTTAGATCATTCTCATTAAGTTTAACACTTACGTAATATAAGTATATCATAATGGATTTTTTTTCTTGGGATGAGGTTCTAATTACAACACATTGTAAGTGAAACCAACTCCTATTTCACATGGCAGACAACAACAACGTTTCGGAAATGCCTAATTGCCTTCTTCAGGTACATTATTGACTAAATCGTCTACTGTTCATCACAGGCATTCAATTTTTCATACAATGTGTGTGCAATTATGAATTGCCGAAACGTTGTTGTTGTCTGACATGTGAAACAGGAGTTGGTTGGTGTCTTTTAATTAGAACCTATCGCAAGAAAAAAATCCATTGTGAAATAATAAAAACGGGTTCAAGAAGAAAATAATATTTATATATAAGTACATTTTTAAGTAAACAGTGTTTTCCAATTTAGAGTTAGATTTACGGCCTCTAGCGGCCATTTTAGGAAACTAAAACTATTTTGAGCGATTTCCCTTGTCCGCTTTTACTAAAAAAAGAATATTCCTAAAACTGTAACATAATTAGTTTTCGAAATAGAGCCGGCCTTTCTTATCTGTACACCCAGTATATATTATTTATTTTCAATACTAACTGTATCAAATATTCCTAGTCTCTCCTACAAGTTTGAATGTTAAATAAAACTTATTGTTTGACAACTTAGATATAACCGGAAGGTATAAAAGAATGGTATTATATAATATAATCAACAACAAACAAGTTGAAAAAAATAAAGACTCTTTGTTTGAGTAAAAGCGAAATGAACAAGTTAGTGAAACCTTGGCAGCAATATCAAAATAATGGCCTCTTACCTTCTTGTCTTCAGCAGGGTAGATGATAAGAGCCGGCTCTGCTTATCCAATTCAACAGCAACCACCAAGATGTCACAAGCGGTCAGTCAATAACAATACCAAATTGCACAATCACAACAACACTTAGCATGTATCAAATTATTGTTCTTAAAGGGAGCGAAAATGTTAACTTCTGCTACTACCACTCATATTCATCTACAAGAGGCCGAACGAAAACATACCACTGCCAAGTATATAAAGAAAAAAAAAAACAACAACAGATAAATATTTCTCATTTAAACATTAACTATGCGTGTGTAGGTAAATTTGCACTAATATACGCTAAATTGCAAATACGAGGGGAATTCGAGAAATGCGTAAGTTAGCTACCAACAATTATAATAAAAATATTAAGAATTACAATCATATGTTAGAAAATATATGTACATTGGTACGTCACGGAACATACCACCGACCTTAAAATATTATTTTAAAACTAATTATTGCAAAATAAAAAAAAATTATTGAGAATTAATAGGCAACGGACAAAGTTTTACTAAAGGTCTTTTAAATAGACCATTTTTTGTTTTTACTGAAGCCACTCTCGCTACTCCATCTGAACCATAGTTTAAGTCAGATATTCGGCCAATCATCCATTTTAATGGAGACAAACAATCATCTTTTAAAATGACCATATCACCCAATTTAACAGGACAATCAGTGGTCCATTTTGATTTTTGTTGCAGCGTATGCAAATACTCTTTATGCCATCTGGCCCAGAAATCAGCTTGAAAACGTTGTAAAAGCTGCCATCTGTCAAGACGATTAATTTTAAAATGGGTTAAATCGGGATCGGGTAAGCAACTAAGTGGCTCTAATGTGAGAAAATGACCGGGCGATAAGACCGACAAATCGGTTGGGTCAGAACTTAATGGCGAGATTGGGCGAGAGTTTAAGATACTTTCAACCTGTACTAAAACAGTGTTTAGCTCCTCATATGTGAGAATCTGAGATCCGATAACACGATAAAGATGGGTTTTAGCAGCTTTTATTCCGCTTTCCCAAATGCCACCAAAATGGGGGGCACTTGGAGGGTTAAAATGCCAATCAATGGATTCTTGCATGGCAACGTCTTTCATTATATCTGAAATGTATTTATTTGCACCCACAAAGTTGGTGCCACAATCGCTATATAAATGCGATACACGACCACGACGACCAATGAATCGTCGCAATGCTGCCAAGAAAGCTTCCGTGCTTAGATCTGATGCAAGTTCTATGTGAATTGCTTTAGTAGCAAAACACACAAAGAGACAAATATATGCTTTATGAGTTTTAGCACCTCTGTGCTTGCCTAGAGTAATATGGAAAGGGCCCCCGTAATCAACTCCAGAATGGGAGAAAGCTTTCAGTTGTGAAACGCGGGAGAAGGGTAAGTTTCCCATAGGGGGTTGAAAATGGGATGGTTTTAACCGCCAACATTTTAAACATTTTGAGACAACGTTTTTTATTGCCCGTTTCGGAGCTAAAATCCAAAAATTCTGTGATAACAGATATTGTAACGTTTGTATACCGGGGTGAGAATATTTCTTATGATATTCCTCAATGATTAAATCTGTAAGCCGACAAACTCGAGGTAGTAAATAGGGATACTTTTGGTCATATTCCAAATCAGAATTTTTCAAACGACCACCGACCCTGACTAATCCGTGTGTATCGAGAAATACGCTTAATTTCCGAAGCGGCTTGGAGATCACTCTACCTCGTTTTAATTTATAAAGATCGTCTGCAAATGCAGTTTCTTGAGCTCTCTGTACTAATGCCTGTAATGCCGATTGCTTTTCTGAATTTGTCAAGGGTCCAGTAGTTGCATTTCGAGATTTCAGATTATCTAAAAATCGTAAAACATAAGCTACTATTCGTTGTATTTTATTTAGTGATGAAAATCTTTCTAAAAGATTATCCAACGCGTCAAAATTTGAGAATACCGCGAGTGCAATATTTCTGTGTTCGTTATCGATAAGAGCGCTATTTTCATTTGTAATATCAGGATGTTCGGGCCAAGTTTCACTTTGATTGAGAAAATTAGGACCTTTCCACCATAGGGGATGGTTGATTAATTCGGACGGAAGTAGTCCTCTAGTTGCACAATCTGCAGGGTTTTGTGTCGAAGAGATATGATGCCAAATATTAGGGGGAGCATTTTCTTGGATATGAGAAACGCGGTTACTAACGAACGATTTCCACCGATGTGGTGAGGATTTTATCCAAGCTAGAGCAACAGTAGAGTCAGACCAGGCATAAAATTTGGTGAAACGAATTTTTCCAGCAAAAGTACTTAAAACAAATTTAAATAGGTCTGACAATAGCACAGCGGCGCAGAGTTCTAATCGTGGTAGCGAAACACGTTTAAGTGGAGCAACTTTCGATTTAGCGCAAACAAAAAACGTTTTATAAATATTTGAGGCAGTAAAAACACGAAAATATACAACGGAAGCGTAAGCCCTTTCGGCGGCGTCACAAAACGCGTGAATTTCACACGAGAAATAATTGTTCTCAATCAAACGGCGCGGTAAGTTAAATTTTTCAAAAAGAGGTAATTCTTGTTTAAATTGCTTCCAATGATTTTCCACAATAGGAGGGGTAGGGTCATCCCAATCCAGACCAAGCGTCCAGATATGTTGCATTAGCAATTTAGCTACTACAGAAAGCGGTGCGAGAAATCCTAACGGGTCATAAATTCTTGCTAATTCTGAGAGAATTGTGCGTTTGGTACAGGGACGGTTAAAGGGTTGGACTGTATATGAAAATGAATCGATCAAAGGGTGCCATTGAAGGCCTAAGATTTTGACAACATTGTCCTTTTCCAAATCAAACGAAAGTGTTTTAGCCCAAAGATTGTCCTCAGACAAATTTGCCAAAATTTGTGGATCATTACTTGACCATTTATGAAGAGAAAATCCTGCACCCTTTAGAAGTTCAATAAGCTCTTTTCGCAGCGCAAGCGCACCATCGACAGAGTCACTACCTGTCACTATATCATCAATATAGACGTCTGTATCTAATGCCCTGCACGCCGCAGGAAAGTGCAATTTCTCGTCTGCACTAAGTTGTTTCAACGTTCTTAATGCCAGAAAAGGTGCAGAACTAATACCAAAACTAACAGTGTTTAATTTAAATTCTTGAATTTGGTCATTGGGCGAAAATCTCCACAATATCTTTTGATAATTACGATGCTCTGGAGACACCAAAATCTGCCTATACATTTGCTTTATATCGGCTGTAAAGGCATATGCATGAAACCGAAAATTAAGAAGAACAGAAGTGATGTCGTTTTGGAGTTTTTCACCGACATATAATGAATCGTTCAAAGAAGGATAACCAGGAACTTTCGCTGACGCATCGAAAACAACTCTAAGCTTGGTAGTTATACTCTCAGGTTTCAGAACACAATGATGCGGAATGAAGTACGAATTTTCTGAGGTGTCGATTGTGCATAATTCCATATGTCCACTGTCCAGGTAATCCTTCATGAAGGTACAATAACTACTATAAAGATTAGAATCTATAATCAAACGGCGCTCCAACGATAAAAACCGACGGAGTGCCAATGACCTAGTGTCGCCAAAGTTTGGAATAGGTTCCCGAAAGGGAAGTGCAACCGTGTAACGACCTGTTTCGTCACGAAAAGAATTTTGAGAATAATGTTGCTCACAAGCGGCATCATCAGGGGCGACACATTTAACAGCGGGGACATTTTCAAGTTCCCAAAAACTTTTGAGCGTGTTGTCCAAGTTACTGAGATCTGACGAACAAAAAAATGTATTTATTTGGGAGGGTAGATGTGTCGAAAGTTTTCCTATCAAAATCCAACCAAAAATTGTATTCAAAGCGTAGGGTTGTGAAGAATCACCACAAATTTTTCCATTAAGTAAGATTTGGGGAAATAGCTCGGCACCAATTAATACATCTATAGAGCTTGGAACTTCAAAACTAGGATCTGCTAGATTTAAGTTTGAAATGTGAGACCAAGACCTACTATCAAGTTTCTGAGGAGGCAAATATGTGCAAATTTTTGATAATACAAAGGCGTCAAAGGCGAACCGAGGATATTGCTTATTTACTGGGCGTATTGTACATGTAACACCCCCTAGCGAAGTAGAGGATCTCATTTCACCCACACCATTAACAGCAATATTAGTAGGAGAAATGACCAATCCTAATCTATGAGCGCATTTCTGTGTTATAAAACTAACTTCAGAACCACTATCTATTATAATGCGACACTTTTCATAAGTGCCTCGAGAATTAACAATTTCCACAATTGCTGTTGAGAGCAAAACCGATGAACATCTATTGTTACCAGTAGGCGAGATATGTGGAGTTGCGTGAAGCGTTGTAACCGTATGACCTTGACTAGTTGAAGGTATGTTTTCAACTGGGGTACTATTTTGCGGTGAAGGTCTATTTACGTTAGAAGTGATATGATCATCAAAATGTAGCAAAGTGTGATGCCTCTGTTTGCAAACCTTGCAACTATCTTTCGATTTACAATTCTTGCATGAATGTCTTGAACCAAAGCAATTTATACACAAATTTCGCTGCTTAATAAAGCTAAAACGATCGCGGGTAGATTTTTTATGAAAATCAGGGCATTCATATATTCTATGTGAGTTTGAGCAAAAGGGACAAAGTGGTACCGATTGAGTATTTGCAAAAAATGAAGAGGACGAGTGACGTTGTTTATCGATAGTAAATTTAGAGAAGTTGGGTTTACCATTTGGCTTTCTAGATAGGCTATGCGATTGCGAAGCTTCAACACTATCTAATGCATTACAGCGACGAGTAATAAATTTCACAAGTGTTTCAAAAGACGGTATATAATCTTTATCATTAGTTGAAATTTCAAATTCAAATTTGGAAATAGTATCATCATCTAATCGATTAAGTATCATATGGTAAAGTAAAAAATCCCATTCCCCAATAGGAAAATCTAAACAGTCAAAAGCGGCAATATTTTCTTCAAAAATTTCGACCAACGTACGTAAATCATCCGCGCTTGGATTTGGTTTTAATTTAGAACAACTATCTAAATTTTTATAATACGAATTTGCAATCATACGTTTATTCTGATAATTTTTAGTTAAAGAAGCATAAGCTTGAGCATAATTTTCATCGGTTAAAGCTTTTCTACTAACAAGCTTCAACGCAGAACCAGTTAATGAATTTCTTAAATGAGTAAACTTCTCGATATTAGAAAGAGTTGGATTGTTATGTACCAAAGAATCGAAAATATCAATAAAAGTTTTATAATCGGTATAGAGACCCGAAAATTTAGGAATATCGACTTGTGGCAATTTAATATGTCGAAGATTTGATTCCCCTGCAGGCTCCGGCGGCAAAACAACAGTCTGTTTAACAAAAAGTCTGTCATAAATCGACTCGATTTCTGCACAATCAATCACAAATTGATTTCTAATATTTTTATGCAACTCTAAATCAGGATTTTCAGTAGTGGCCAATAACGCTATCAATGAGGAATTATTTTTAACAAAATCGTCATGAATTACAGCAACTCGTTTGTAAAGAACTTTAAAAATTGATCGTGCAGCCTCATCTTCAACCGCAGTAAAAGCTCTAGTTTTAATTTCAGCAAGTTCATAAACGTCGGCATCACGTAATGCTAGATGTTGTTTGATTTTATTTGTGTTCGACATGTCAATAATTAACTGAAAACGAAAATCGAAATACTAAGTATTTTAAACACGGTAACAGAATACTGTATTAAAAAAAATATTCAAAACAAAAACGAAATATAAAGTGCGAGAGTTCAGTTCTAAACCAATTCAACGAAACAAAACAAAAAAAAAACTGTAAAACTTTGTTCGGACTTGCGATAAACAGAGACCTTGAAAATATATTTTAAATTTAAACTATATGCGCGAAATATGAAATTTAATATTTTAATAAATTACTATTTGAATTCAAAAAAACAACAAAATTTAGCGTATTTTATGCAACAAATGAGCTATATAATCCGGCTCGAAGGACCAAAAATGTTTGAGTAAAAGCGAAATGAACAAGTTAGTGAAACCTTGGCAGCAATATCAAAATAATGGCCTCTTACCTTCTTGTCTTCAGCAGGGTAGATGATAAGAGCCGGCTCTGCTTATCCAATTCAACAGCAACCACCAAGATGTCACAAGCGGTCAGTCAATAACAATACCAAATTGCACAATCACAACAACACTTAGCATGTATCAAATTATTGTTCTTAAAGGGAGCGAAAATGTTAACTTCTGCTACTACCACTCATATTCATCTACAAGAGGCCGAACGAAAACATACCACTGCCAAGTATATAAAGAAAAAAAAAAACAACAACAGATAAATATTTCTCATTTAAACATTAACTATGCGTGTGTAGGTAAATTTGCACTAATATACGCTAAATTGCAAATACGAGGGGAATTCGAGAAATGCGTAAGTTAGCTACCAACAATTATAATAAAAATATTAAGAATTACAATCATATGTTAGAAAATATATGTACATTGGTACGTCACGGAACACTCTTTATCTAAAGTAACTTACCTGTTCATATAAGGCTCTAAGAGGTCAAAATTTCCATATGTGTCTATTTCAGTCATTTTACGTAATTTGCCCAAATGCCTCCACATGGCAATGAAACTAACTCCGGTTATGTACGCATCAAAACCTGCCTCATGTTCTTTATTGCTATCCAAGCAATAACCTTCACAATTTTCTTCCAGTTCTTCAAACATAAGGTATTAGTGTAGTAATTTTTACAGAATATTGTTAAAAATCAACATACATAACTGCCAGACACTTTCTGTGGGCCCTAACTTCCGCCAGACGCTTTAAAAATCGTCAAAAAGTTAGGCAACCTTAGACATAGCAGCAGTTCTGAATTTTATACAGGGTCGTACTGCTTGGAAAGTGCCTTATACACCTTGTCTGTCAATAGTTAGGGAATTGTGGGAAATATTAAATTTAATAGTAACTAAACTATAATGTAATGTGTTATTGATTAGGGTTAGTGAGGGTTTGGAGACAAGTTATCAATAAATATAAGTTTTACTTTCTTTGAAGTACATCGACACCCGACGGATTTATTTTGGGTCAAAACTATGTCCACATTGTGTTTTGGTATTGCTCTTGGCATTGTTAAACACCAACATTCATAGCATGGCGCATGTTAACAAAAATAATGAAACCTTTTTGACTTTAAAAAATAGAAAACAAAAACACTTACCTATTTTGGGAATCTCGAAAGGCTCATTTGATATCGAATCAAACATGTGCTTTAATACTGTTGAATTAATTAAATCTTTAAATGGATCACTACTAGACATATACTTCGTGTCTAAAATTCTACGAAAACAGAACAAAAACAATTATTTTTTCGATAAGTAACGCCATATTATATGTAAAACAGATGGTTAGAAATTTCTCAAATAATAAGAAACATTCTCGTTGCTGTTGTGGCAGCTTTGCCACATTTAATAAACAATGCTTCCCCAACCTTAGGCAGACATGTACCACGCCAGCTTGTGATACGGTAGACTCTCTTATTTACATACATACATACGTAAATGTTGATTTCGACCCCTGGTAGCGCAGTTACGAAGCGAGCCATTAGTTCATAATAAGTGACAGTTCCTAAATGGATACGTCAGTAACTTAAATCAATAGATACACGCTCCTGTTAAAATCCTCTCTTTTTTGAAGGCGTCCCTACAGAATTTATAAGAAACTTTACATATTGAACGTATTATCCTTCTCTGTAGTACAAAAACATTATTAATTTCGCATGATCTACCCCAGGAGATTATGTTATATGGAATCGTTGAATAAACAGGGGCATATATATTGCTGTCAAGGAGTTTATGTTCCCTTTCAAAGAATACAATAGAAAGGAATGCTGATTGAGCTTCTTACATAAATCATCTATATGGTGCAACCAGCTCAATTTCTCGTCGACCACAACACCAAGGATCCTTACAGACGAAGACCAAGAGAAAGTGGCACCCCCAAAATGCACATTGAAGTCCAGAGAAGGTGTATATCTGTTAAATTGAATCAACACGGTCTTATTTCGGTTTACCATCAATCGCGGCTTAGGACCATAAGTCGAAGATTTGTAACGTAGACGAACACCAACATGTCGACCACAACACCAAGGATCCTTACAGACGAAGACCAAGAGAAAGTGGCACCCCCAAAATGCACATTGAAGTCCAGAGATGGTGTATATCTATTAAATTGAATCAACACGGTCTTATTTCGGTTTACCATCAATCGCGGCTTAGGACCATAAGTCGAAGATTTGTAACGTAGACGAACACCAACATGAAGATAATGAAAACACTTTTTTAAATGCTCTACAAAATTGCAATGGGTGTTGGATACCTGGCATTTCCAGGACAGTTTCGGTTTTGCCCAAAAAAAATTCTATACTGTCTTGGATTAAGTACAAACAAATGAATATTATTTTCCTTGAAGCATTTCCCATAATTCTAATACTAACTAACGTCTTTACCTTTCTCGCTAATTACATTTAAAATTTTTGAAGACATCGAAATTGGTTAATTAACTGGAATTTAAAATATTGAAAAGTATATTCATTTTGTCAACAAAATTTCCATCAGATAGTAATAATTTAAAGTCTACGAACCAATTTAAGACTACTGACGTGCTCTGACTAAGGACTTGACAAGCATGTTTAACCTTCATTTTATGAAAACTGTTGGGAAAATATGCTCATCCGTTAATTTAAGGCATAACCTGTACAGTCTTTTGATTTAATTCTAGTTGATTATAATAAATGTGGCACATCAAATAAAAAATGATTCTTATCATCGACGAAAAAACAAGGATTATCTTCTGAGATATTTTTTACAAGTTTTTGAAAGTTCGGTTTCTGGTCTGAAACTACGCCTAAAACATTCATGTCAATGGCGGTTAGTCTTCTCATACTTTCGAATAAAATATATTTTGCTTCGTCAGAAGATGCTCTACTAGGCCACCATAAAAAAGACACAGATAACGCTCCGCAAGTACGTTTTGTTCCACTCGGTACAAGAATACTTAATGGTAGCCGCACTGTTTCAGCAGGCGCGATAAGTAAGGGGCAACGGTAACCGGAACGTTTCGGGAGTTTTTGCGCTTTTCGGCGACTAATCGTTCTATGTAGGCTTTGTTTTGGTTCGAACTCAGAACCATTCTAGAACAGTTCGCACATGAGCTGTTAACAAAATGGCGTTTTGGCTTTGTCAGAACTGACTTGGATTTTAATAAGCAGTGTTTTGGTATATTTTGTAATCGATTCTGAACGGTTCCAAAACAGTTCTTGCGGTTCGCAGAAAAAGCTGGAATCGATTCAGAATCATTTAAAAACCGTATGCACAGTGAGCAAATTTTAATGTTATTGTTTACTAATTGATAATTGAGGATATTTGTATTATTTTACATAAATAAACTAAATAAATTATTTGCGGCTTCTTTTGAAAATTAAACACTAAAAATGGATCTTAAAATTATTTTTAATTAAAGTCCATACAGATTAGACTTCTTCTGTTTAGGTACTATGGGTTATTTTATTTTAGGATATGTTGTCTGAGTCAAGTTCTAGTAGCTCATTGGAAGGTAGCGATATCGATGAAAATGTTTTAGCATATTCTTGGCTTTCCATAGCATACCAAAAATGAAAAAATATTAATAATTATTGTAATTGGTAATATTTAAAATATGACAAACACAAACACTCATTTGAAATTTGAAGGTTAAACATCCTTAGTGTCAAACAAATATCAGACCAGCGTTTTGGTTTTCATCAGTTCTAGAACGGTTCTGAATATTTGACAATGCGCATATGGGTCTGCACAGAACTGGAACTAGTTCTTAATCGATTCTTATTTCGCAACCAAAACAAAACTATTATGTTATATGTTCGGTGCACATAGTGTAATAGGTACTGCAGGTAATGCAAATTAGGTAAATGGGTTCATATTTATTATTAACACATGATTATTTTGTTAAATATATTAGAATATGCGTTGAACTTTTTCTAATTAATGGACACGTCTATAGAACGAGGTCAGTGCACATGGTTACTCGTTTGTATTTCATTCCTGTTTAAGGTTCTAAACAATATGGGATGTAACTCGATAGATATTGCATCTGTTTTACCTATATAATCTAAGAGTAATGCTTACCGTGAAAATAATGAATTAGCGCAACTTTTAAATTCTTCATACTCTTCAGGTAATGGCGTTAAAAACTTTTCTATGGTATGTAGAAAATCTAGCATAATGTTGTGTCCTATAACTAATTTCCCCTGAAAATAAAATTCCATGAGTATAAATCTTTTTATGTATTTTACTAGATGCCAATATTCAACAAAACGCGTCCCGATATAGTGACGCAGAATCACAGACCCTTTTGAGCATAAATTAATAAAAAATATGCCGCCATTAAAAACTCAGTTTCACATATTGCTATTAAATCCTCATTGATGCCATATATTGACTTGACTTACCGATTCCACAATCAAACGAATAACTTTTGTAAATCCCACATAATCTTCCAACTCGTCCACCAAATTGTCGAAATGTTTCTTTTCATCATCCTCCAGTTCATCCTTGGTTTTCACCCTTGTTGCAAATAATATTCGATCTTGATTCACCTGTCGTGTTTCCAAACTAATTTTATCCTCAAATTTTTCGGTTTTCGTTTGATAAATCAATTTTCTCAAGAACGCATTACAGCGGGGAAGTTGGACTTCGGATTCATCAGATTTAATAAAATCTTCTAAAGTTTGTCTAGAAAATATAAAGTACATATTATAAGTTTGCAATAGATACATACATTCTTAGTATCTAACGTCAAAGTTAGTTTAGATCATAACTTTCGTACGTGAGCAGTAACACCCCTCAGTAGACGCTGGACTCGTTCAGGAAGACAACACAAACTCCAGAGTAAAATAAAGACAATGGCGCTCGAATCTGCTAGTTTATAGTGTCCAACTTGTTAAATAAACATTCCAACCCAACGTAAGCAATGCCTAACTGGAGATGATTATATTTCAATTATTATTTCCTAAATAATAATTTACTCGTCGAATGTGACTTTCCTGTAGGTATATATATTAATTACATTTGACATTGACATTAACTTCGTTGCCATAACAACATGAATGTTTTTTATCACAGCCCACTATTAATTTTATAAAAAATTATTTAATGTTAAATTTTGTCGACAGGAAAAAGATAGAACCTTCCGGTTTTCACTGTTTTCTTTATTATTACATGCTCTTTCCATCTAGTGAATACTAATAGTACCATTCCATTTTGATTTTTCTAAGAAAATTGACTAAATCAGAAAAATTGTTGTATAGCACCATCTAGCGGCTATATATAGAAAATAAATAAAGGCACCAATACTTTTCTTGATACGCCCAAATATTACCTAATTTTATTAAAATCGGACTATCCATAACAAAGTTAGATAACCTTTTGCAAACCAACATTATCCGGCTCCTCCACCATTTATTTAAGGATAGGGAAAAAAATGTATATGAAAAAGTTTTAGAATTGTAGTTAGATCATTCTCATTAAGCTTAACACTTACGTAATATAAGTATATTGTTAAGTAAACAGTGTTTTTCAATTTTGAGTTAGATTTACGCCCGCCTCTACCATTTATTTAAGGAGATAGAGAAAAAATGTTTACATGAAAAAGTTTTAGAATTGTAGTTAGATCATTCTCATTAAGCTTAACACTTACGTAATCTAAGTATATTGTTAAGTAAACAGTGTTTTGCAATTTAAAGTTAGATCTCTAGCGGACATTTTAGGAAACTAAAACTATTTTCCAGCGATTTCCGTTATCCGCATTTAGTAAAAAAAAATATCCCTAAAACCGTAACATTATCAATCAGTTTTCGAGATAGAGCCGGCGTCCTTTCTTATCTGTACACGCGGTACATGATACCTTGAGAAAAAAAGACCATCGTTTGGTGCGTGTTCATGCGACATAACGTTATTAGACTTACCGTTGATTATAAATATTCTATTATACAAATGTCACCTTGGCAATCTTGTAAAGGCTAACGCTTTTCAGCGGAAGAAGTTTGGTTTTACTAACGCCATTCTACTATCAACTTTCGCAGTTTTTTTTTATATATATTTTAATTTGCAATAAAATTTTAATTTAAATTACTTTTACTACTACTACTTTTAGTTCGTTAATCCAAAACATATGAACTTCATCGAAAATACTAAAACAATATTTGATACTAAGTACTTACACAACTTTTTTCAGAAATTCTCTTTTATCGTCTGGAACAGCAATTATGTTACTCTCATTACTTTTCACACTTTCCAATCGTTTTTGTTGCTGCTCTTCCAAATATTCCCTACACTTTGATTCTTCTGGAATATTTAGATATGAAATACCTGAAAGTAATTAAATAATTCAAATTATGTATGTTGTATAGTATGATTATACCTAACGACATATTTTTAAACCCTACCAAAAGGACACAACAGCTATATTGATCACGATCAAAAAATATGCATTAGGAGAATACGTCAGGATACTGATGATGAACGAGCTCACAGAAGACTTTCAGCATTTATTTGTCTAAAATTTAGGTGTGAAAGTATCAGGTAGGCAATGCAATTTTTCCTATCCTGATTGAGGGTTCCTTTCTATTATTATTGATAGGTAATTTTATTTTCTAACTCTTAACTCACTTACCTACCCTGTTTAAATAGTTTGTTAAAATCAAAACCATGGTTAGTTAAAAAGTCGATACTTGAGGTTTGACACAAAAACCTCTTATCTGGATATGACCTGTTAATTGGTTTTCTAAAAATGTAAAAATTATATGTCTGTTGCTTGAATACATTTTCTGTGCATCTAAAATTATACAATATTAGTTAATTTAAGTTTCTCATTTTCCGAAGAGAAAATACTCACCTAAAGAAGCTAAGCCCATACTGAATAACTAAGAACTCTTTACAGTCACTTTTTAATTTGTCATAATATTGTTTCGGAGTATCATATGAATTTATACGATTTAGATAAGTTTTTAATCCTGTTAATTCACAATCAATACTTAAAAATGTGCAGTCTTTTATTGCTTGTTGTATTTGTGGTAAGGTAGTATTAAAATCTGTAACAGCAAAATTGGTACAAAACTAATTTTTAGTACATATTGTTATCGAGTAAGGCGAACCTACTTTCTTTGGTCACTTCCATCTCTGCTATGAAAATGGACTAAATAACACCGTTGATTGAAACCAATATCACGTTTGGATTTACTTCCTAATCCCTAGAAAAATGTTATAAATTTTTAAAACGAATGGTGTCCAAACAAAACATAAAAACACAAACAAGTATCACAAATCACAAAACAACCTCATTCTCAATTTCTTAACTTCTTTTCTTTCAATCATGGCCGTCATTTATTATGTAGAGAAAATGCGTAGCCTTCTACGACTCAGATCAGCTAAGCCGATGTCTCATGATCACCTTCCACTCACTGCACTTGTAGCCCAACCTCAACTTCATAACTTCTTTTAATCGTAGCCTTCATTTATTTGATATTGAGCAAAAGGCGTTAGCCTGCCACTTAGATTAGCTAGACTGATGTGACATGCTCACTTCTCACTCACCTCATTTTTTACAATTCTGATCTTTGATCAGATAATGACAATCACAGATAATAACATAATTATTATAATAGGACATACATATTAATACACAAATATTGAAATTTGAAATAAATAATTAAGAATAAATTTTAGTGCAACTGAATATATATCATTGTCTTTGTTTATAAAGACAATGCGTGTGGTTTGTGGTGAAGGCCAAGAAAAGAAGTGGAATTAAGAAAATATAGGTTAAAGTCGCTAATCTTTATATTCGAATTCAATTCAGGTGTATTGTATTTTTAAAGCACATTGTGTGTGTTATGTGTTTTAAAGTAATGAAGTAATCAGTTGTTTTAGATCCTAATTTGTAATACTCCCTAATCTGTGTTTTTAATCTACAACACAATGGCATTGAACGAAAAATACGTATTTCCTGGAGATATTATTAGAAACGTTAAATCTCTTCGAAATCAAACTGTAATTGGACCCGGTTTGAAGAGAAATGAGAATGAGGCAAACACTTTATCGGTCACACAACCAGGAAAACTTATTTTTAAGCCTCCGAATATATATTGGGTGGAAGGTAGACAAAATCGATACATTCCAAGTAAGTCAGACCTTGTTGTGGGTGTAGTTGCAAAAAAATCAGGAGATACATTGAAAGTAGACATTGGTAGTGCAGAAAGTGCATCTTTATCTCTTCTGAGCTTCGAAGGTGCTACGAAAAGACAAAAACCTGATGTCCAAGTTGGTGATGTAGTGTACGCCAAGTTACAAAATGCATATAAAGAAATGGAACCGGAATTAATATGTGTAGATCAATATTTTAAAGCTGGGAAATTAGGTTTACTATCTAATGATGGTTTTCTTATTAACGCTACCCAACAATTTGCTCAAAGTTTATTAATGATTGAAAATCCTTTGTTAAGGACACTTGGGAAAAAATTTCCATATGAAATTGCCGTCGGAGTAAATGGAAAAATATGGATAAATGCTAATAATAAAGATGCGTTGAGAATCTTAAAAACTCTTGAAACTGCTTTAAAGTGTAGTCAGGATAAAATTGTCCAAAGTTGTAGTCAAATAAAATAAGCGTAGGTATAAAATTTGTATCATTTCATTTAAATTCCTTAGATCCTATAACGGAAATATGTGGTGAAATTGCAACCAGAGGCTAGCAATTACTTTTCGGACCACAAAATGGCTAGTTACTGCATATTATATATATGTATATCATAGGCAAAGAGATGTTTTTGGCGACATCTAGCGTGAGCAGGCAATATAGCCGGTGAAACACAGTTCACAAATGATGGCCGGACAAGAAGTAACAACTCCATTATATCTTATTCCCAACACTAGATGCGGCCGAATTCACTAGCGGGAGGCTTTATTTACGGAGGCTTTATTTACGAATTGCTTGCTACATAAAGTAACAAGACTTTTAGTTATGTTGCAAATTTGATGAGTTGTGGATCAACGAAACGGCCCGTCTGGTAAAAGCATGGTAGTGTGAAACGAATTTAATGTTTAGGTGTTCATGTTCAATGATTTAGTTAACATTAAATTTTTTTATTAATACAACGCTTTCTACGGTTGATTAATGTCTAAAGCATGACGTTTATTGCTTCATTTCTTTCAAAATTGCAACTTCAAGATACATTTTCCTATCGTAAGCACTGTTGTAAGTAGGTATTACAGAGTATTACTTACCATTGCCTTCATTCAGTCAATTATTATATTATAATCATAGTCAGAAAACCAAAACACACACATGGCGCGTTTAACTAACATTGTTAGCATCTTCATGACCCAATTAAAACTGTTTTTCTTGAAATAATTCATGACAAAGAGAAATCTGATATATTCAGAAATCAACTTTCTGAATAAAACTGTTTTAAAGCTGTCGACATATTTAAATACAAGTTTTGATAACTTTGGTTATCATTTTTTTAAACGCGATTCATGAACTAATTGGCAATTTCCATGTACCTATTATTAACTCTCATATTATTGCACGTTCTTTTTAAAAAAGTAATTGACATCTAAGTCAAAATTATAATTACTAGTAAAACCTAGAGAAAAATGATTTTTTTTTTAGTACCGCCAAAGCGAGTACTAACTTTATGGCCTCTTGTCTCTTTTCCAGTAGCATACAGCCAGCTCAGTATTTATTTTTATCATTTAGTCAATATTACAATATGTATATCCTATACTGCTCGTGGAGCAGTATAAGTGTAGCCCGTCCGGGGTTCGAACCAACTACACACCGGCGCGACCTACTTTAATTTTCGCTCGGTTCCGTTCAATTGACGTTACATAATGCCCTGCCACTTAATCAATTGCTCCTCTAATGGTTAGTCACTATTGTAAAAGTTGCACTGAAAATAGTTCATCACCCTCTATAAACATTATTCTATGATTTTCATATCGAGCGACTGAAAAGATTTCATATTAGGCTCTAATGATCGTTAGACATAACAATGATCAGTTCAGTTGAGCTGGGATGAAAATTTCCTATTAATTTTCATATTAGGCTCTAATGATCGTTAGCCATAACAATGATCAGTTCAGTTGAGCTGGGATGAAAATTTCCCATTAATTTTGATACGGGAATCATTGAGGACCCATCTCGTTTTGATGAACTGATATTTCCAAAAAAGTTTGTCATCTGCAACGTAACATCTGATTTGCAGTATATTTTATAACGTGTAATGTGTAAACATCCTTCCATCTTCGATATCCTGTTATACCACAGATAGAGAATACGTTATATTCTCTGCCACAGCTAAAATAGGGAGTTAAGAGTTAAGCTGCCTTTTGTGCGAGAGAGATTTGGGTATTTTGGTATTCACCCTATTGGTGGATGACAATCACGTGACGCCAGCGCGTAGAGGTAAATCTCCGTTTCCCCAAATTTCCAAAAGTTGGTTTAAGTTTGTTTTCTTGGATATTTGCACTCTGCGCATGCGTTATGATTGGATCCGTTGTGAAGCATAAAATAAATAACAACAAAAATAACCTGATAAACCTTTACTAACCTTAAATAATAACGTGTTTAGTCTGTCGTGTTTATTAGTGTATGCTTTTCGAAGTTTTAAGACTATTAGGACCGAATCACCGAATTTTCAAATACCCAACGCAGTAAAAGGCTATCATGACATTGCTATTCCCCCACCATCAAATCTCTCAATACCCAAATACCTGAATCTCAGTTCAATACGTTTAAGTATACAAACCAAACGTTAACGTACAAACTAGACGTTTATGGAATGCTTCAAAAAGCTAGTTGAAGTGTAACAATTCGTGGCACGTTACCGAGTTGACTTAACCTTACATTTTTAATTTTGAGGACTATTGTTATTGTTAATTGTAACTAATAAATATTTTGTGAGTGCAAAGAAATAATTGAGCTAATAGTTTACAAATATACGCACCTACCTAAATCGAAAATTATTTTGATTTAACTCAAAAGTAACCAACCAAATGACATGACAGAACACATCGCTATGGACCCAATTCCAAATCAGGACGTTTTGGGAGCATACATTAAAATGCCAACGTGCCGAGCCAATCAGAGCATTTGGGGCGGGGCTTTCCTTGGCGCGTATTTGAGTTTGAATTTAACCGCTATTCAACTTATTTTGAAACTGAAATTTGGTCGATATTTAATTGGAATGAGTTTTTCAGTAAAATAATTTAAATAGTAATATTTAGGTATAAGATATTCGCTAAGAAAGTCTGTTGAACTTTCCTTTGTGGTACACCACTACCATACATACATATATATTATAAGGTACGACACCAAACAAATCTAATATAATATATAATATTGTACAAGTCACAATAAGAAAAAATAGTATGTAATGTGAAAAAGTGATACAATTAAAAGGAAAATATCTAAATTGAAATAGTACGCAATCTGAAAAAGTAATATTAGATTTGTTTGGTGTTGAACCTTATAATATACAGGGTGTCCTACGGTGGCAACCCATTAGATTATTTCAGAAACTACTTCGACTTGAATTTTGAAAATTTCAGTGTCTATATTGTCAGATATGCTCTACTCAAATAATATAAAAGCAACGGCATAGCACTTCCGGTTATACCGGAAGTTGATGGCAACTTTGTTATTTTAAATAGAACACCCTATATATTATTAAATTTTTGGATTCTAAATAACATTTCAGACATATTTCATCATGTCCTATACCTAACGTCAGTCGTTTTTGACGTATATCAAGATTTATGTCAAAATTGACAGTTTAGGGCTCCATAAGAATTCCGTTTTTTCCTTGTAAATCAGTATTTAATAAGTATTTTGCAGGTATTTGCTTATCAGGTGGGATCTTCTTTTTCGAATTGACAAGACATTTTCTGATTAGTTTATACAGGGTGGTCAAAAAATTATATTGAAAACGGTTCAAGAGAAACAGTTGAAAGTCAATTTTTTCCAATGGAATGGGTATATTATTATTATTTTATCTTCCGTAGCATTAAAAAATAATGCAATTTTGTAATAGGTTATCATTTTCTAAAATGCATAGTTTTCGAAATATCGTCATTTTAAATGGGGGTCATTACGAACAATTACATTATTTTTGTATCGTTAGTTGATTAACTTTTTTTAATTGAAAATTTATTTAGTTTAATCTTCTGTTCATTTCTGCTGTATTATTTTAAATTTTAGTCTTAGTTCGTTGTAATACTTGATTTGTATACCTCCCAACCTGCTCTAAATGATTGATTTCTCAAAATTCTTCCTAATTTCTCTAGTCATAGTTAGCAAATGGGGGTTTCTCTCGTTTAATACTCTACAGGTGATATTAATCACTTTATTTTATTCTCCATGAATTAATAATAAATTTATAATATCAATAAGTATTTTTCATTTTTATTAATTTGACGTTTAGTTTGACGTCAAAATGATCATAATTTCATGGCTAACTAAATTAATTAGCTAGCTTCCAGAGAGACAACGGTAGGCGCTGCAGAAAAATTTAAAATGACGATATTTCGAAAACTATGCATTTTAGAAAGTGATAACCTATTACAAAATTGCATTATTTTTTAATGCTAAGGAAGATAAAATAATAATAATATACCCATTCCATTTGAAAAAATTGACTTTCAACTGTTTTTCTTGAACCGTTTTCAATATAATTTTTTGACCACCCTGTATAAACTAATCAGAAAATGTCTTGTCAATTCGAAAAAGAAGATCCCATTTGATAAGAAAATACCTGCAAAATAATTATTAAATACTGATTTACAAGGAAAAACGGAATTCTTATGGAGCCCTAAACTGTCAATTTTGACATAAATCTTGATATAAGTCAAAAATGACTGACGTTAGGTATAGGACATGATACATGAAATATGTCTGAAATCTTATTTAGAATCCAAAAATGTAATAATATATAGGGTGTTTCATTTAAAATAACAAAGTTGCCATCAACTTCCGGTATAACCGGAAGTGCTATGCCGTTGCTATTATATTATTTGAGTAGAGCATATTTAACAATATAGACACTGAAATTTTCAAAATTCAATTCGAAGTAGTTTCTGAAATAATCTAATGGTTACCACCGTAGGACACCCTGTATATGTATGTATGGTAGTGGTGTATTTGTATTAATTTGGATGTTCATTGTAATTATTATTTATTATCATTGTGTATAATTTAATATATATAGCTAAAAATAAACTATTGAGAATAATGTGCCTTTTTTATTTCCTGGCTTCCTATCTGTAATGCATAAAATGATTTTAAAATTAGATAGGTATCTTCAAATTATACATAAATATATTTGAGTATCGTTTTTCCGATATACGAAATGAAGGTTTTTCAGCTAGGTATAATAAAATAAGTTGAATAGCGGTTAAATTCAAACTCAAATGCGCGCCAAGGAAAGCCCCGCCCCAAATGGTCTGATTGGCTCGGCACGTTGGCATTTTAATGTATGCTGCTATTATGTATAAAGTCACTGTAGGGATGAGTTCCTAGGCGCGTATTTGACCCATTACACATTACAGTGTATTTCTTTTAGTTGTTTATTCAATGATAATAGTTAAGAAAGTAAATGACACAGCATTTCTTAATCAATGATATTATCCGAGCGAGATACGAATATAACATAAACTTTTTTTAAGAAACATCGTTCAAATCCGATATTAATAATATAATATAATATGGAAACGGAACTTAATCGATATTTTGATAACATCGATATATTGTAATCCCTAGATGATTGGCAGGCGATCATGCCATGTCATATCACATATCGGATCAGCTGAGCTGCCTTTCGAAGTTGAACGTTAACATTATAAACATAAACATTATTCAAAATTATTCTGTACTATGTTTACTGTCGCAGATTAGATAATATTATTTAATTTGAATGTTTAATCTAAATCTACAATCTACGTACCTATTGGTTAAAAAAACAGAAGTAATTTAGTTGTGGAAATTGACCTTTGCCAATAACGTCTAAAATACGTACTTTCAATATTAATTGCTTTTGCTCGAATTTACGGACGAATGTAGCGTAAAAAATCTATAAAAAACCCATCATTAATAATTTAGGTATAGTAAAATTCCAAATAAACAAGACTGCTAATTATCTTTACGACTTCAACTTATCACTAATACCTAGTGATTATTGATATTTAAACAGTTCGGTGGGTTTGCAGGTGTAAAGTACTATTTGTTTAGGATCTGTGTCTTAAACAAACAGAGAATTGTATATATTTGGCAATATTTAATAAGTAATAGAATATCAGGCAACAATAGTGTACTATCATTTTGTAAAGCAAAAATGAATGGCGAAAATGCTTCCAGTAAAGAAGAGAACAACGGTATGTTTTAGGTATTAGATCAATTTTTCATACTTCAATTTAAGTATAAGTACCCATACATATCAAAAAAGGCCGGTTTTCTCCAAAGCCTGCATACTGTGAAACTAAAAAATACTCTCTCGACGGGTAGATTACTTAATACAAGCGATGTAATATGTAATACATTGGAATTACAAGAGCTGCCATAATACCTAAGTATATACAATAATGTAAAACGTTTTTTATGTTTAGGTGTTTCAAAAATTTCCAATGATTTTGAAGAAGTAAAGATTCCGGTTCCTTGGGGTCATATTGCAGGTTAGTTAAGTTTTTATTTGATTGTAAGTAATTTATTAATTTAGTATTTTTAATTAATGTATTTCCTGATTTGTAGGAAAATGGTGGGGCTCAAAATCTGTACAACCGGTGATAGCTATTCATGGTTGGCAAGATAATTGTGGTTCATTTGATAATTTAGCTCCGATATTAGTAGAAAAAGGAGTTTCATTGTTTTGTATTGATTTACCTGGGCATGGATTTTCTTCATATATACCGGATGGATTACATTACTATCTTTGGTGGGACGGTATTCATTATGTTAGACGCATTGTGAAACAATTTAAATGGAAAGATTTAATTTTACTCGGTCATTCTATGGGTGAGCAAATAAAGAATAGTTAACTACCTAGGTAAATAATTGTCTTTCCAATTAGGTATCAAATTTAAACAAAACCTAAATTAACTAGGTAATTTTTTAATATATCTCGCCTTTCTTCTAGAATAAAACAACGCATTTCTTTCAAGGGACTATTGACTCTATAAATCCAGCTGGTACCAATCTCGCTAGTGCCGTAATGACACACAATTCATAAAGAAGCTAACATATGGCTGTACCTCTATGTTATTCTTTATTTTGTATTATTTCCCATCAACCATAAATCTTCGACCTCTTAAAGTATGAAAATAACTACACATGACAGTGGTGAAAATGGTGGTAAAATGACGATTAAAATCAATTTTATTCAGTATGATTTTTTAAACGAAATCATGATTAATTTAAAAAAAGAGTTTTAAAATTTTAACACTTAAAATGGATTTGTTCCGCACTGGTTCAATGAAACGCGAGTTTTAATTAAACTAAATTTCTATTATTTACACAATAATAGGGTTATTCTTTCGTAGTGATTAATCTGAACCAGTGAATGTGATTAAACTGAATGTGATTATACTGAACTGAATATTTGACGAAACCGAAAGATCATCTTTTTTGTGATTGTCTTTCACTTAACCTCGAAAATTTGTGAAAACAACCAAATCTGCTCTGAAAACTGGAAAATTACTTCTTCCATGATATTATTATCCATGATTTAAACTTTTACAATTTATTGGTTTGATTTGAAATCATATTCCAATTATTATTTCTCAATATTCAATACTTTTAGAGGTTAACTGTTAACTGAACGAACTAACCGGTACCTTGAGGTGGATCAGTAAGCGGCAAGGGGGGTAGGAACTTTAATCAGTTTGGTAGAAGTGACCGATGTCGAAAGAATACGCACAATCGTGAATGAACTGACAATTTTCAGATTGTTCACTTAGTTCAGTACGAAAGAATAACCCTAATGTTTACAAACTCCACAACAACTTAAACTTACTTAAACTAAATTTAGAGAATAAAAAAATAGAGTGCGGGAGAGATATATTGTTGTTGCAACAGAGTGAAATGATATTCAAATAAAATAAGCTGTTAGAGAGGAGAGAAAAATGAACCGTCTTGATCGAGTTGTGAGCACAAATTGCATATATTTTTCCATCCTCTGCTATCAAAACTACACAGATATATAATAAGGTTATTAAAACATTTAGATTTTTCTTCTTCAAATATTCCATTCAAAAGCTCTGATGATACCTGAAATCTAGATGGTGGAAGGTAGCTCTAAAACTGCAATTTGTTGCGTGAACGGCTTAGCTATTTGTCCAATTATTTTTATCTTGTCCAGTTCGCACAACTAGAGACTCCAAACGACCGGTACTTCCATTATTTTCAGTGTTTTCACGTCCACTTACACTTCCCTTTTCACAGTTCTCGCTTCTTTGTTTCTTTGGCAACTAGATAATTTCACTCTGACTAGTTCCAGTGATTGACAATCACCATGAAGATATAATTAGTTTTATTTTTGCAGGTTTCCCAATGATTTTTTATTCTGCCCACTAGTCCTTGCAATTCTTTGCCACACTTTTTACATACTGCTCTACAACCTAGTTTGCCCACAACTCTCTTTTTGACTTTGAGTGACAAAGGCATAAACTTGTAAAAACTACACCAACGAAATTTTCATGTTAAAACTTCTCCGGTTTTGCTTCGTATCGTATCTGTACTTGTAGGTACTATTACTGCCTAAAAATAAGCAATTAGAAATAATTGAAAATAATATTTGTAAAAGCTAGTAAAAATTAAAAAAAAAATCATCGATTTTTTTTAAAATAATGACGTTTTCAACGTGCATTAAGAATAAATGAGTTGTACAAGGGGAATAATATAAATAAACTTTTAGGTGGTGGAATAGCGTTTATGTATGCCTCAGCTTTTCCTCAAGAAATTAAAAAGTATATTTGTATTGATATTACGAGTCCAGTTGTAAGAGATCCATTCCAATTGTGTGATATGCTTGGTGGTAAGTACATCCGATATAAAATGAACGGGTTAAGAGCGAAATTATAATAAATTAACATTGCGAAAAACTTCCTCATTAAGTTAAGGTTTAGGTTATTTTTTAGTTTAGTTATACTATATAAGTAGTAGTTCCTACCAAACTAATGTACGTTTAAAAAATTATTATTAAGTGGTTATTAAATAATAAATTTTAGTTGTATGTCAAGTAGTTGGCAATAATTATCATTTCAAACGTTTTTTACAGGTATTGTTGATAAACATTTAAATATTGAGTCCCTCTCCTTAGACAAAGTTCCTTGTTACGAGTATAAGGAAATGTTAGATATAGTTATGGATGCTCATAAGGGTAACATTGATAAAGCGGGCTGTGAAATATTGTTGAGAAGAGGAGTAAAACCGGCGGAGAAGAAAGGTTTGTAAGACATATTTATCTAGATATCAAATTGCTTCGTATTAAGGAATTTAACGAGTATCTTAGTAGGCTCCATTTAGAGTAAATAGGACAATTATCATTTATTTGTGATTTCGCCGTATTAATGAGGAAGTTCATGCCAAGATACTGAAGAACCCAAAGTTTTGGTGAAAGATTGTGGTTTGAAGTTGAGGCAGATAGCTAAAACATGTAGCTTGTCACTGGAACCTGTGCAAACTGTCGGCCCGATGGGTACCACGTTTGCTGACTGTGACTGACAGTATTATAGTGATTGTTTGCCAGATTGGACAAAGAATTGAAGAAAAGAGGGCCCCGTTGGCCTGAAAAACGTGCTAATTCAGCAAGACGTTTCAGCTCATTCATCCCGAATCAATACAGCCAAGTTGGTTGAATTGGGCCACGAGTTACTGCCGCATTCTCCAGAAATGGCTCAATCGGACTTTTTCTTTTCCAAACATGAAAACTTGGTAGGGGGTAAGCATTCACGTCGACTGAGTAAATCATAGCGGCCACAGATGAGTATTTTGCAAGTTTCCTGACATCATAGTTTTCTGAGTGCTGGAAGAGATTGAGAAAAGTGTTTCGCTGTCATCATCATCAGCATTCACTCGCTAACGAGTATGAATTATTCCAACTCAGGGATTTCTGTTGTGAACTGTAAGATGGCTAAACAGACCGATCCCCGAGCCGCAAACCTTTCACAAAATTGACACACCCCAATCACCACCATTTACCGGCTGTTGTAAGTGCGCTGCGATGCGTTCTCTCTCCTTTCGATGCTGTCTCTTCGCATCCTTATGTCGTCGAACTTGATGACCCTCCTAAATGGTACGCCTCTATCTCGGTTGGTCGTTCGCGATCTGCTCCCAGTTGCTCTTCACATCTAAGCCACACATCATCATGTAGGTTTTAAGAACGTCCTTGTACCTCTTTTGCTGCACTCCCTGATTTCGTGACCCGACCTTAACTCGTGAATATAGGATTCTCTTTGGAAGGCGTTCCGTTGGCATGCGGATTACGTGGCCAGTCCATCACAGCTGGTGCCTCACAATCATCGCCTCAATGCTAGTTGATTCAGCTTCCTCCAGAACGCTGATGTTCGTCGGTCCTGCCTTTTGATTCCGAGAATTCTTCTAAGACATCGTTAATGGTACTTCTCAAGGGTTTTTAAATGCCTCCGATAAGGGGTCCAAGACTCACAGCTATACGTAAGGGTAGGAACTACAATAGCTTTATACACTCGGATCTTAGTTCGAACGTCGATGTTATGATTATCGAAGACTCGTCCTCAGTCGGCCAAAAGATGCGCCTGCCCATCTTATATGATGCTCAATTTCATCATCGATATTTGCGTTTGCCGAGAATGCTGCCGAGGTGTTCTTAAGTCTCCGTTAACTCGAATATGTGGTGGGACACCCACAGTGTTTGGTGTAGGCTGGTAGAGAATCTGTGTTTACTTTATATTCAGTTCAAGCTGTTGAGAACTGCTGCTTTCATATTATCGTGAAGGAGTCGAAGTATCCGGATGAACATCCGTTGAGCTCCAATATCCTCCACAGAGCCTCACGGTTAACAGAGTCGAACGCCTTGACAAGGTCTATAAAACCCATGTATAGAGGACGATTTTGCTCCCGTGACTTTTCCTGTAATTGCCTGGCACTAAATATCATGTCGGCTGTACTCCTGTTGGGTCTAGAACCACATTGTGTTTCCGTGAAGCTCTAAAAGGGGTAGGATATCATTTTCACCCTTGTATTTGATAATTTTGAAAAAGAAAAACAAAACCTGAATTTAAAAAAAATATTCCTCCTACGTCTCCAACTATATTTCGTTTGTTGTTTTAGATTGTTACGTTTTCACCAGAGATCCTCGATTAAAATTGGCAGTGCTAGGATTTCTGTGTTTCGAACACATTCGAGTGTTTGCCGGTAGGACACAATGTGAAGTACTTAATATTAAAGCGACCAAAGGTTATAATTTTAAACATTACGACGATGTATTAGATATAATAGAGAAAACAGCAAAAAAAGTTGAACGGCATGTTGTTGAAGGAACACATCATTTACATTTAAATGATCCACATAGCGTAGCTGATAT
Organism: Apoderus coryli; assembly: GCA_911728435.2. Lineage (NCBI taxonomy): Eukaryota > Metazoa > Arthropoda > Insecta > Coleoptera > Attelabidae > Apoderus > Apoderus coryli. The sequence goes on along the minus strand of OU452202.1, from coordinate 11,857,554 downwards.
AATTTATAATTTTATCGTATCATAATTGTTTACTTTAATTATTAAATTGTACACTCTATAAATGTTAAAATAGTATTTTAGGTAATTATTTAATATTTATTGCTGTGGTGTATTAGCAGTTTTCTGTTAACTAAGTCATTTTTGTAGGAGAGTAAGATGATGATACAAATCGAACACGAGTGTGTTGCTTTCCTTTTAGATTTTATTAAATTTAATAATTTTAATATAGGAGTTTCAATATTTGTTGTAAATTGTGATAGATTCAAATGACTCAATTGTATGTTGGTATGGTTAATTGTTTTATTGTTATTTATAATTTGTACAATTGTTATTATATTTTGTTATTAGAGAAAATGTTGAAGCATTATTCCTGAAACATGAATATATTGGTATTAGAGTTAAGTGTGAATCGCCACTGGGCTAGACTTCGCCAAATAAAGACGTTTATTATTATTATTTTGGTTTTTAATATGGGGACATTTATTGGTCTGAAGAGTATGCAAGCAATGATAGCTTATAGGCGAAATCTATAGCTTTCTCCCTTACACTCATAACAATAAAAAAATAATTGTGCAACAAAAAAAAAATAGCCAGCTAAGAAGTTGACGTGTTTAACAGGCCTTTAACAATTCAATTAGCATTTTGTACGCTAAAAACTAGATGATCCGATAAGTATTCATTTTTAGATATTTTTTGGGGGCCTTTGGCAAGAAATTGATTGTTACACACTGTAGTCGATCGACCAACGGTTGTAAAGTCCATGTATAGTATTTACAACACAATTTCTAATATAATATCTTGAATGTTTAACAATTATGATTATGTTTATATTACAACAATAATAATTATTATAATTTTATTGTCATGAAAATTTAAAAAATTCTTTTGAATTATAATAATTCAAGTGCATATTATCGTGTTTTTAGGTAATTACGTGTTATGTGTTAGTAAATTGTCCTCGTTAAACAATAATAATTGTTCTAATAATAGTTAGAGGGCTCTTGCCTTTAATTGTTAAAAACGTTAATTAGTGAAAAAATGATAATTTTTTTTCTGGAAAAACAATAGGTCATAATTACCGTAAGTGAAAAACGATAAATAAATATATTTATGTTGTGTTATTTTACATAGTTATTTTTTCTTTCCCTCACAGGGAAAGTATTGTGAACGCGCTAAAAAAAAATGAGATAAAGACGGATATAACCATTTTGAAGTTCCCGAGACGATTAAGACCATTTCCAGATGGAAGTCTGTCTGTCTGTGTGTGTATATGTATGTGTGTGTGTCTGTATGTATTCTACCACAATAGCGCCCATACGCTTTAACCAATTGATCAAAATTTTGCTATATGAGTTTGGGGCAGTCCTAGGATGAATCCATTAGTTTTAACGAATTGCTTGTTACATAAAGTAACAAGACTTTTAGTTATGTTGGAAATTGGTTTCACATTACCATCCTTTCACCAGATGGGCCGTTTCGTTGATCCACAACTCATCAGTGGTGATCGGCAGCTAGTTTGACCCAAATTTCCAACATTTACGATCACCACTGATCAGTTGTGGATCAACGAAACGGCCCGTCTGGTGAAAGCATGGTAGTATGAAACAAATTTCCAACATAACTAAAAGTCTTATGTAACAAGCAATTCGTAAATAAAGCGGGAGGCTTTATTTACGAATTCGGGCGCATCTAGTGTTGGAGATAGGATATAATGGAGTTGTTACTTCTTGTCCGGCCATCGTTTGTGAACTGTTTTTCACCGGGCGTATTGCCTGCTCACGCTAGATGTCGCCAAAAACATCTCTTTGTCATTAGTTTTAAGCTTAAGCCCTGTGATAGGGATGTACACAACCGCTAAATTTTCAAATAGCAGTAGGGGTCGAGTGATACATCATTTTAAAGGATTTTTCATCTGATTTACAGCGATAGGTCACTTTTGATATTTGCCCCCATAATTATCGAGAAAATAGCGTTTAAAATTTCACCAGTTGGGTAGTTGGACTCTATATTCTTATAAGAATATAATATGTAGTAGTTGAATACTTTAACACATTGATAGAGCGTTCGCTTCGCATGCGGAAGGTTATGGGTTCGAATCCCAGCTCTGACAATATTTTTTTTTAAATTTTTGAATAAAGTAGTTAGTTTGTTACGTTAGTTTCTTGGAAATAATGAAAATAATACAATCATAATAATTATTATTATTAAAATTCCGTTTCGTTACGCAGGTCATATATTTTTGATTATATTATATCACGTCGGGAAAGTTTTGGGATGACACAACCGATTTTTTTCTGTTGCGTCCAACCTTGTGTTTTCAGTTGTCCCATACATATCTTTAATTTATTTATACCTACCGGCGTTCTACTCGATTGTGTTTAGTCTGCTGCTTATTGTCTTATCCCACCTTTATTTAAAGTCTGACAGCGTTCAAATTTGTGTCACTTAAGAAATGTTACACAAGTGTTGAATTTTTTTTCAAAACAAATTATGTTTTATTTGTGTTAAGGCAGATTTAGCCATCGAATAAGCACAACAGTTTGCTTAGTGTATAACTAGTTCAAATACGTTCTGTCTATTAGTAACGTTTACACAACGTTTAGATTAGAAGTTGTATTGCATAGTCATAACTCTGAATGTTGAATTATTTTAACTTTTGTGATTGTGATTACGACGAATGGAAATGTGTAAAGGCGTGATTTTTGTTTTTTGAATTGAAACGATTTTTTTTAACAATATTTTTATGAAATACCGATGAAAAGAAAAGTTACATAAACGTTAGAATAAAGGCCGATTTAGCCAACGTGTTTGTATAACACACAAACTAGAGTGAATAAGTTTTAGGGCAGATTTAGCCAACGAAGGAATTTGTTTAGTGTATAACTACAATCACAATCACAACTAGTTAAATAACGTTCTGTCTATTGCTTACGTTGAGACAACATAGTTATAAGGCATAGTCATAAGTCAAAACTCTGAATGTTCAATTATTTTAACTTTTATGATTGTGATTACGACAAATGCAAATGTGCGCAGGTGTGATTTGTTGTTGTTGTTTTTTGAATTGTAGGCTATAAAAAGTACTCGTACGTTTTTATTGAAACGTTTTTTTTAACCATTTTTTTTGAACAGCGAAAAAAGAAAAGTGACATAAGGTTAGAGCGTTAGAATAACACAAACAAATAATGTTCTTATGACTTTTATATGTTAAACCACTTGCTTTTGCTATGCATTATCAACTAAATCTGTGACAAAATTTACGACTAAAACATATTAACTGTGATTTGTGTGTTATACAAACGCGTTGGCTACCTAGGCCTTTAACTTATTCTCTGTAATTTGTGTGTTATACAAACACGTTGGCTAAATCGGCCTTTAACGTTATATTCAAATATTAAACATCGTTTTATAGGTATAATACGATTTTTAATCATTTAAAATTGTCTTACAAAAAAAGTAGTATAATCAAATCCTAAACGCTATCAAAAACATTACACAAAAACAGGAGAGTGACAATGCCAGGTTGTGACAGGTAGTGACGGATTTTTCCTATAGTTTAAACAAACATGTTCCCATTGTAATTCCATTGGGCTGAAAATAGATTTGGATCTCAGATTTCCCTTCACTGTTTCCAGATCCTATAAAAATGTACATATTATGTAGTGTGTCAAGTTGAAAATCTTTCACGTTTAATACTACATAGCCCACTAGCGTAACACTAACAGTCGATAACTGACATGCGGAATTCAAATACTGAAGAGTATCGTCATGCTATGCTATTATTTGCATCAATTTGACTCTAGCTCATTAAGATCCGCATTAAATCCCTTCTATGACTTAAAGATCAGATAATGGAGTTTTCAAGACAACCAGCCCATACAACGTTTTAGTGCCGTTGTTGACATTTTGAACAGTTTTTGTTTTTGCATATTTTCGCAGTGGCGGCAGTAAGAATTATCACCATTTTCAGGAAATATTTGAAACAGAAATTTACGAGCTTTAAAACTTGCCACCCTTCTTATAGTTATACGTTCATATGTGGAACTTTTCAAATTGACCATCTGTAGCAAAAAAGGTGATTACCATGACATTGTCTTAAACCAGTGTTTTGAACATGAATTAAATTTGAATCATGGTTAGAACAACGGTGCTAATGGAGATAAAAGTTATTGACAACTCTTCTTACCCTGCGTGTCTAATTTTGTTCAACCATTAACGATGTTACATTAATCTTGTTAATAAATGTTAAAAAAACCGCAAGCACGAAGTAGTAGAGAAAAGAAAAAAATAAGTAAAACTTACATTTCCCTTGCAGTTGGGAATAATTATTGAACAACCAAAGCCTTTGGGTTTCGGAGTTCTAAAGACACAGCTCGACGCCCTTTTGAAAACTCTCATTTTGAATTTCGACGAACATAACAGTCGTTGAATTGAATTGAAAACTTTGCCCCTGTCACAACAAAACTATTTGATATCCATTGAAAGTAAGTTCTGTTACCTTTAGGACAAATATCCGATAAATCCAGATACAATATTTCAAGCATAAAGTTCCCAAGAAAAAATTAAAACAATTTTAATTTGGTACCTGTGCGATGCCACGTACGAAGCTAAAATTGTAGTTACCTTTAGTATATGGTTGTTTCTAATGACTGCTTCTTCTTTAGATAATTGCAGCTTTTTAGACATGTTTATTTCGGGTTTTGGTATATTCCGCAGTTCTCTAAAATTAAAAAATAATTAGAACATTCTTGGCTATAAATCTGCCCCGTTAATGGATAGACATTATGACGTTCCAGCGTCAATGACAAGTTGTGCCACGAAAAGGCCTTCTGCAGATTAACCATAATATATGTTATACCGATACTTAGAGTATTTGTATTGTAGGTCTGAAAAACAGAAATACATTTTTTAGTTTCGTCAAAATTTACGAACTCTTGAGCAGTTTCTGGGATTTTATACTGCTTAATCGAAAGGTATCATAGCTAACCACGACATATGATGGTTGAAACCAAACAGTAGTGACCAATGTAAAGTCCTGTTAGACATTGCAGATCAGACATGGCTCATGACCAACAGTCGCCTCTGGCTGATTTCGTAATCATAAAATGCTTCAAAACTTTTGAAATTCTGCTGTTATCCAACTATTATTAAGTAAATTTAATAAGGTCTGTTCTGGTTTCGATGATTTTCTCTTTATCCTCCTCTCTAGTAAGAGAGTTGACCAGGAATCTAGATTATTGGTCTTGATGAACCGCGAGCCTTTATAATCGCTTATAGCCATCAGAAAACATTTTTCTCGTAGTGCTCATTTACCCTATATAGTTCAAGTTATTCAGCTATACAGGCATAACGTTCGAGATACCTAACTAATACCTTGTATCTTTTGTAGCTTTAAATTAAGTTAGTTATAACGAGAGTAATACAATGTATAATCTTCTCAATATAACAGATCCAAAAAGAACAAATTAAAAGTAAATTCAACTAGGTTTAATGTTATAAATAGGTACACTTACTCTTGATTTAAAAGTTTATTTATTTCATCTTCTACATTCTTGTATTTTTTAAAAACTTCTTCTACTTCATCGATTGCCATGTTTGTTTATATAAAAATTAAATTTAAAAATCTATATTCGACAACATCTAATAACTATTTCATAAAATATAATCTAAAACCAAAACAACTAAGCGTGAAGTTCTGTTACTATGGTAGCATTTATAGAGGTCTATTATACAAACAATAAAACTAGAGCAAGCAATGAAACATCGGGTATATATAGAATTCTCATGATGGGTACAAATAAAATTCCTACTAGATATTTACCCCAAATTAAATAATTATTTCAGCACTGCTAATTAATTTAATTAGGTTCAAATTTTCGGTAGCTTATAGTCAGACTTAAACAGAAAACTGACATTCACAACAAGAATATGTCATACAACGCATGTGACAAAACCATACACGGTGTTAATGAAGTACTTACGTGCCCAAACTTCATGATTCTAACACGAACAGTTTAGATAAACCTAGGCCCGATACTGCTTGCTGGAGTCTCCAATCGTCGTGCCATTGGGTCGGACTTCAGTTTCTGTCAGGGGCGTTATAAAATCTCACACACAGGCCTATTCCAACGAAGGAGAAATCCAAACGTCACTTCAAAAGCCCTGCGACGGGAACATGATTGTGTGATCTGGAAGCTCCTAATGACAAACCTCTAACTTTAAATGTTCTGTCCGACAAAAACGAGGATATAAACAGTGGCACTATTCTTACAAATAATAATATCGGTGCGATTAAACTATACGCATTAAGATTATTTAAAGTTTTATCAAGAAAACGCGAGATACTTCTAAATAGGTAGGTATTGTATCCTGACAAATCTATCATTGGTGTATGTAAAAAAAATATGAGTGACCCATTATTTTACCTAAAAATATGTAAGTATTATGGCAATTTTCTTCTTCTGGTCGTCCCAAAATGCAGTCTTAAATAATGAAAAAGCTATAGAATTCTGTTTGTAGCATCTCCAATAAGTAGCACCTACAGAGCGGCAAAAATCGCATGATGTTTCTATATTTTTTATTTACAACCAAGTTAACCTAAAAAAATAATCCAGTGGCGTTAAATCACAAGAACGAGGCGGCCAATTGACATCACCAAATAGAGAAATTACGCGACCGGGACATTTCTCATGCAATAACTGATGTTGGAAAATGTGTTGTTTTCATTTAATTTTTCAAACAGCCAATTCACAAACGTTCGAGGCAAACAATGGGCGCCCGGCTTTAATTCCTGAACGAGTTGAACTTTATAAGCGTTAAGATGAAGATCTTTATGCAACATGTTGCGCAAAGTGCCTCTGATGACGCGCAATTGTTGCGAACGTCGACGAGTTGATGTTCCAGGATCATTCTCAACACTTTGATGTACAAAGGCCACTACGAGCGTATTGTTTTGGTCTATGTCAGCAACAGTACTTACCATGACACCCGAATTTAGCAATTAAATTACGCATAACGGTCTCAGAAGGAGCCTGATTACAAGGAAAAGCTGCTCGAATATTATGAAGCGAGAGTAAAATTTTCACCATTTTGATAGTAAATTTTCACAATTAAAATTCTTTGTTCAAGAGTGTAGCGTTCCATGGTTAAAATTTCCAAACTTTTTACTAAAGAAATGTTTACATTTCATCATTTGACAGCCAATTTAATTTCAAACCTCAAATTTGCCCACCCGTTATTATCACTCCATTAAATAGCTACTAGTACACAAATATTATAAATGGCAAAAAAAAGTTGGTACTCGTACCTACATCTACTTGATACTTATAAAACTAATAGGTACTTATACTTAAAATTGCTTTTTCTGATACCTACTTGCATTGAATACTTAATTACATTTTGTGGATACCTGCAACAGCTCTGGTTTTATTAAAATCGACACCAATTAGAAGCGGTACTCATAACAGTTTGTTTTGCAGAGTCTACTACTTTGATTGTTCGATGACAGTATATTAGCGATGACAAAATAGCCCTTAAAACCTTCCGCTTGGCTGTGGGACGAACTACCAAGTATAAATTTAGGAGTCCGGAGTTTACCGATACTTACAGTTATCTGTTGTACCTATTGCTAATTTCAAATACGGCTTAAAGTCCTGTTAGTGATTAGCGACCTACTTTAATACAAAATTACTGAACTATTTAGTTGTTAAAAAATTGGAAGCAACTAGGTAGTTACATAAATGGTTCTCTTTGATAATGAGGAACAATATTGTGGGAACATTTTTTATTTTATCCAATTAATGCATTTACCGGTAGGACAATTATTTTACATTATTATCAAGAAAGGATATTGATAAAATATTATCACCTGTACAACAACATAGACTATATTTTAATAATTTATATTTTTTCCACACTACTTATAGCTAATTATGCTTTTTAGAACTCTTATCTTTGTCTATTTCAAACCACCAACTATTAAGTTGAATAAGAACAAAACTATATTATGTAGAGTTATGCGATAGACAGCAAAAAAAAATGAAATTTGCATATTAAAATGTAGCGACAACAGAATGTTTATGTCATTTTTGTAAAAACTATTGTTAGCGACACTTGTATTTAAATTTTTTTGTTTAAGAAGTTACACTTTGGACATATTACTTGTTTACTAGTTTTCAATATCGGTAAGTCACTATACCTATTTGGAATTGTTTTTGAAATTTCTGTTTACGTAAAGAAACTTACTTGGTCCTTGCGAGCAAATTTTATTTGTGCATTGAGTTTGTTCGTGTGGCTCGAGTTAGACTTTTGCGATTGGCGCCATGATTTGTATTTGTTCACAGTGAATCAATCAAAATAAACAAAATTTGTTTGTTTTGTCTTATGATTGCCTTGTATGTGTTTTCACTGAAAACGCGTCGGATTTATGCAGGTTTATTTTTAAAATTACCAATAATTTCATAGATTGCAACTTCTCCGTCAAATTAATTTTCATCTTCCTCGAATGTGTTATTGCTGTTGGACGTAGTGTTTAGCCTCCTTTGCTCTTTAAGTCTATTATCTGACTTGTTGCTCTATTGTATTCTATTTTCTGTCTTGTAGCGATTTGATATAATATCTAAGTTGTTGACCATATTAGTGCTTTATAAGTCTACTAGGTATAATAATAATGTTATAATTATCTTGTAATTGGGTGTGTTGCACCTGTTAGACAATAAAGTTAGTTATTTATTTAAAAATCCAATGGCTTTTAGATTCTAATAAAGAAAGACCGACTGAATCAGGTGGTGTTAAGAGTTGTCTTTCTCGAGTTCTCTATAATACCTAAGTATATCACGTATTTTCATATATTTTTTTTAAAATCAATCAATAAATGAATTTTAAAATTGCTTGTTAGATTTAATAACTGAAACCCATTATTATATCATAATCATTTTTTCTTTATTTTTACTGTTTATATAGTTACATACATCATAGGTAAAGTATAACATAGGTAGTCAAAAAATGGCACGTTTTTTTTTTGTTTTGGTTTACAAAAATATTATGAGCACAATTTTATTAGGCAATTAGAAAATTAATACAATACAAAAATTAAAATTACTTAAGGAAGACATAATTAAATATTAGTAGGTATAGAAATAATATAATGTAATAAGTAGTGTTACAATTCATGACAGAACAGAATTAAAAGTAAAATTTTATATTATTTATATTACAAAATATCTAGATCTAAAATAATTTATGAAACAGCTTTTACAAAATATAAAAACAATAAATGGACATACTTACGAATAATACATAAATATACAATAATTTTACAATGGTACATACCTAACTGATTTTTATACAAACTTTGTTTAAGTACCTATACGATTATTTATTCCGAATTCAGTTTTTCATATACTTAATCTATGGATATGATATGTGAAATATTATACAACAGTATCATACCTAGTATTTTACATAGTATACTTAATTTTGAAGTAATAAAGGTGAGACAATATTTTATTTGTTTTTTATTTCATGAAAGTTCTGGATACATTTTTTAACTCTTATCAAGAAATTCATTGTTAATGATTGGAATATAAAACTGATCTGATACAAAACGTGAAATTATTTGAAAGCTATCGCTTGCAACAGTTAGGAGAGATGATCAGTGAGAGTCAGATTAGTAAATTATTTTTAAGATTGTTCTGGTTTAGGAGGTAATACCTATTTGAATTGGAGGATGGAATGTCAAAAGGAGGACAGTTTTAGACATAACTTGTGTACCATACCATTTATACCAGTTTTTGATGTACCTAGTTTAGTGTCATATTAAAAATAGGTTCTTCATTATGGGGATTTTTAGTATTTTGTTTTCCTTTAATACTTTCAAAATTATACTAGCCTAATATTCCTTTAGTTTAAATCTACTCATATAAAACAAACAATTAATTTACATTTTACTTAATGTACAAAATATTTTTTTATGATGTAAATGGTAATACCTTATACAAATGATAACATAAAAAGACATTTCAAGTAATTTGATCAAAATAAATTATTTTACAAGCTGAGCTTTCTATAAATACGTTTGTATTTGAGTTTCATGTAAGTATACCTAACTATTTACAATATTTAACAAATCTTCAAATAACTTTTTATAAAATTAACTGTTACACTCTTGACATAATACTGAATTAGGAGAGTATTTTGAATACAATTCGCATCTATCTACCTTAAAAATATTCTTAATTTTACATTTAACAAATTTATCCTTATTTAGTTTATTGCATATGAGTTTTTGTTAGACGTAAGGTATAGTGTGTCACGAATCGGACACTTAAGAAAGGCAAGGTCTATTTTTAAAGCAGATTAGGAATAGTTACAACCGTACTTCGATGTCTTTACTGCGCATTATAAATAGATTGGGCCTCATATCTTTGTGTTTATTGATGAACACTATATTGATATCTTATAAGGGACGTGCAAATGGGATTTTAAAATGCGCATGGTATTGTTTAATTATTGATTAATTTAATGAAATCAAACACCATTAAGAATTCCATGGTCTACTCCTTTAGTAGAAAGAATACAAAAAGGATAATTTAGCTTATTTGTTTATTTTTAAGTAGGACTGAAAATCGAAGTAGAGTTTTCGATATTCGCATCGGCCCCATGATATTCAACTTTCCTTTTGACTCGCTCCTTTACAAACAGTTCTTCCCTATCAAAAGTGTCCAGTGTGATATTCCCTATACATATTCATTTTAGAACAGGTATATTTTATTATTAATCTTTGTACAAAAATTACATTAGGTCTACTCATAAAATGTTTTTAATTTGGGGGTACATTTACTGGCATATTGTTACAAAATTACGTACATGTTTTAGTTCCTGCAGTCTAGGTCTTTAATGATAACAAGTAACGGCGTTAGTTTTACCAGGTGCTTTTATAATAAAACCTAATAATTATATTTAAAATATGCCTCGTAACATGTGCAATGCAACAAAATTTGTGGGTGTGTCCTAACCTCCGCTGTCTCGGTATGCCTCATAAAATAATTCCGTCTGTTTATCTGTCACATCCACTTTATACTGCAAAACGGTTGGACTTGATAATATTCAAAGCTTTCTTTTTAAGAACCATGTTTTAAATCGTCCATATTAATTATTAAATTAAGTGAAAACTAGTATTAACTAGATTGTAGTGGAGTTGTTTAGGTACTTTTACTTTGACCTAAAAAGACCTTTTGTGAATGCATTGTCCCAAACTTCTCATGAAGTTGATGATCATTCTGGAGGCCAGTTCAGCCTTCTGCAGGGAAGTGCCATGCAATCGCAGAACACGTGTATAGTGCTGCTGCTTCTTGTCAAAAACCGAGATTTATCGTCCTCCCTCAATCCAAACTTTTGAGGTGGAGCCTCACCGGATAGTGTCACGTGAAAATGCACATACTGCGCCTTAAATCGTTTCTATCCAGTTCGATAAGCTTTTTGGCTTTTGATTTGGAAGGCCTAGAGAACTCCTTAGATTGCCCAGTAGGCCTTTAATTGTTTTTTGTAATGCCAAAGATGGGTTCCAGACACAGAACGAAGTGTTGGCCGCCTTTTTTGCAAGTTGGTGAGCTATGCCATCGTGTTCCGGCATCCAAGTCCGAGAAGACCTGTTCTGTTGAGCTGCCAGTTGTTTCAGGGACTGTTATATAAAATACTAAATATTGTGTCTAATCCGACTCAACTGGACAACAATATGTTCAGTAGTTTAAATAAGTACATAATTTATTTATGTCGAAAGCATTTAAGTACAAACCAAATCATACATTTTCTGTTTCTTCCAGGCAGCATTCATCTCTGTTTTGTGCCTCATGAACAGATTTTTTAAAGATGCTTGTGGCTGATGTAGGTATATTATATGTGAATGTATATTTCAAAGGTCTTAACGATATAGTTTTTGTGATTCTTGTTTAAAAAATTGTAAGAAATATGTCGTTTATATCGGATTCAAATCCTATGTTCATTCAGCAACCTCGGGAGTTCCCCAAGGCTATGATTTAGGTCCGTTATCATTTCTTCTAGTTTTCAATGACTTGGATCAATCTTTATTGGAACGTAGTTTGTTGTCTGTGATTGGTCTGAACATTTTTACTGCCATAAACACAATAACGGATTGCATTAAATTACAGCGCTATTAGATACCGTGTAGTGTGAAAATAACAAATTAATTAGAAAATGCCAATGCTTTAGTTTGTAACATAACCGTACACAATTTTTGAAATTCAACGTAAAACATTCTCATATGTATGGCTTCTTATGAAGCCATACATATATGCGTAATTGCAATGGCTTTGATAGTATTGCTGTCTAATACAATGTCAGATTGAAACTAGAACTCATCTATTACCTAGCATTCTCATGGTATTCTACTCATAAATTCGAAATCGAAATAATTCAACGTCGGTTTAACGCCCAGAAAGAAACGGAAATATCCACACTTAACTACTGGCTAAGAAAAATGTGTGTAATTAAATATTAACTTTGTTAGTTTTAAAAAGGAATCTTGTCTTCTATTTTATTGTCTTTAAGTCATTTAAGACACATCTAAGTGAATTCTCAACGATAATGTCTGTAAAGAGATGTCGCAAAGGCGTGTTTTGTAACATAAAATGTCTTAAAGATGTCTTATGGACATCTGCAGGTGTTAATACAGCTTTAAGACGTTTTAATATGTAGTTATTCAAATATTATTTAATAATAATAATAAATTAAGGAAAATATAATTACACGTATTTATTTTCCTCAATATACCAGAAAGAAAAAATAAAAATTCATGGAAAGCCATTTCTATAAAATAAAAATAGATAAAGATTAGTAAGTACAAAATACTAATAATTGGAACACAAATAGCTTGATAAGGTTAAGTAGGTAATTATAGCCACTCACTTGCCATATAATTATTAGTAGGTATGAGTATTTTAAATATTTTTTAAAAGTTTTATTAGTCATTACAGTAGGTATTATTATACACCGTTACTTTCTATAATAATATAGTTTTTTTGTCTAAAATATAATTTTAACATATACTGCCAAAAGCTTAACTTTACAGGACATGAGATTTTAAAACCCCATTCATGTATTATTAGAGTTTACCTATTATAATATGGAATTCTGAATAATTATTTATATTGGTCTTAAGCAATGATTTTTGAGTAACAAATTATAACCTTGTTTCATTATGAGCGGTATTGACACTGGTGATATTAGGTATTAGGAGGCTTTATAGAGCCAGCCACGTATTAATGTCGAATACTTTGGACTGGGGCTATACTATACTGTAGATTCTCAGAGTAAAAAAGAACCGTCTGAAATGAATGGGTCCTACTACTATGTTCCTGTCCAGCACAAGTTAAACAAACTAGCATTTCATTTTTGAAATTCTAATGCTAATTTGAAAAAAGCTTTAGTGGATTTGATGAAACAACTGAACGACATGACTAACATAAGAGGCTATGTAAGTATGTTTTATTCATAGTATGTAAATACATATTTCTGTCAATGTAGATGAGATAAAATCTGCAGCATTTGGCGGTATTTTGACGGAAAATAATGCTTAGGCCTTTATACAACAGGTTATGGTTTTGCTACATAAACATTCATTTTTTTTGAAACGGGATAACTCAAGATATGTCAGTTTACCATCATTGGACATCGAATATTTAGAAACTGTGATATTGTCAGATTGCCCCCGGGACTCTCCTTTTGGAGAATTACATTTTTCTCATTACTACTAACTTCAAAGCTTCTCCTCTTATAATATCATCTCGTCGGATTGCCCGTCAATAATAAGTTATGCTTACATGAGCCAGAAAAGACATTTGCGTTGCCGGATAAAGGGTTAAAGTGAAAGTATAACGCGTAGGTTGGTTTTTGTATTGTAGCCTGACATACCACATGGAGATTTTTGAAGATTTCCTCACACTGTATCTAAAATCTCGTAGATACCGTTAAATGCAAAATGATATTATTAATTGAATAGATATTAGCTTTTGACATTTTAGTGAAATAATCCTTTGAAGACGCTGCTTTGGTTTATTGGAAATACAGATTTCCTCCCTTTGATGAAAGGACTCCAGCCTATTCTCAATGGATAAACTCTAATTTTCTTAGACAATAATTAAAAACGTATGAATGGACAGATTATTCTTTAATTATAGATATTCAAATCAGTTTCAACCTAAATTATTATTACATTAAAACCAAATCGGTCATACTTATTTATCACCCGTTTACATATCATTGTTACAATTAAAAACTTAAAAAGATATAATAAATGAAAATTACAGTACATCAGTCATAGAAAAATTTACAACATATTACCAGGTTCACTTTTTGACGAGCCGTGATACACTTGTTTTGGCGGTGTAAAACTACTTAATGATGGTGCTCCGTTCCTCCACGACAGTCCTGGTGGCCCTACTCTAGCATACACTGGCTGGTTGGCTGATGTAGGCGATACAAGGTCTGGTGGATTTTCTTGTGAGTATTTGCGCGCAGTCTTTTTATTTCGTCGCAATGTGTATGTCGGTGCAAAGTAGGAGTCTGAATAGACTTTGCGATTATAGTAACCGCCATTTGAGGCGGGATATGGAGATTCGTCGTCCGTGTTGTTTGCTGAATTAACGTTAGTCCATATCTGTAGCAGAAATTATTTTAATATCAGTTTCAATACATTAAACATTGCATTTTTTGTTTACTAAAATGTAAAATGTCATAATTTTAGAGAGTCCGTTCCAGCTTTAGTCATCCAAGACAGAAGAATTTATCCCGACAACCAGTTGTATCTAAAATACATAGTATAGTTTGGAATCGAGCCTATCATTTATAGGGGAGAATGAAACAATTAGCACCCATAGAGGGAACTGCAAATTAATCTCTTTGAATCAGAACCCATATAATATACCGCCTAATATATATTTTTTACTTGGATGAGAGCGAAATTGAGTTTGATTGTTTGGAAGACTTCATGGTCCCATTAGATAATAGACAACATAAATTGAGCGAGTCAATGTCCATTGACAATCTCGGATTGTTCACAGTAATAAAATAGAAAAAATATATTTAGAAGCACTAAAATAACAATAAATGGTAAACTAATTGAAGTAAATCGTTGTTTTGGCGATTAAAATGGAATCTTTTATTAGAATATCGATACTTATGTAGGTAAGACTCATATTATGTATGCCTATAATTAAATTAAGAAACGTGAAGTCGACAGCTATCGATTTCCGAAAATCGACAGTAGGATAAACGCCAAGATGCTTGTCAAGACATGTTTTGTTTGTTGCCAAGGAAATCGCATGTGGCGATTCTACGAAACATATCCTATGTTTCTGTGAAAGAACAATAGAGAAAGAGGGGGCTGTCACAGCGTGATGACCCCACGGAGTCTCTAGTTTTTAGTTTGCTGTGAGTGAGTATTACAATAGACGGGACTCGGACTGACATTTCTTACTAGAAATAAATAAAATAATAATCATAATGGCACTTGTTTTGTAGACACAGTATACCTATACAGTAAGTAGTATAACAATTATGTTTACGATATTTCAAGGTAGTATAATAACAAAAATATTTGGATTTAGGGTGAAATACAAATATGACTGTATCAGAAAAGATCCTGTGCGATCGAAAGGAGAGTTTAATTTGCTATATCTACTCTCAAAGTTGTGACTCTTGCTTTCTCTGACATCATTTGATAGGGAGGGGCAATTTTATACATTGACAGACTTCCTACTGCATTTATTGATGAAACCTGCTTAGATTTGATGTTGATGGCTGGTATAATGAATTTGAAAGCGTAACGCAAGGTCGTCTGACCTTACTGTTGAAAATATTACTGCTGTTGGATGGATAATTGAGAAAAATCACCATGCAACATTGGGTGTGTCTTGAAGATGCAATTATAAAGATCTTGCACAATCTTAGAGTCAGGAAAATTTGTTGTCGTTGAATTTCCCATAAATTGACAGAAGGCGCATTGCATTGAATGGTGGCAACAAAATCACCAAATACTTATATGACTGTGGTAGATCAATAACGCTGATGGTGACTCATTTTAAAACTGAGTCCAATCCAGTGAAAGCAGCAGTCTCGAAGTGTTGGTAAACAATAATTATTCCATGTTTTTGTCTCGCAAAAACGAACCTAGTACAGCAGTTTCTTTAGAGGATCATATTGCACAGTTTGTTTACCCAATGTGGTTGGAATAAAGGCTTGTTCACAACCTCCACGGGATAACATTGCCTTGCATCATCACATAGAGAGTATTAAACACAAATATATATCTATCGAACTTATAGGAAAGTACAAAACGAATACAATTATGTTTTAATATTATATTTTATTCATATAGTTTGCAAGAATTTTCAGTACAACCTGCGTATTACTATAAGCATAGATAAACCAATATCTATGCTATAAGGTATTACTCGTATTAATCGTATATTTAGTTTACTTACCACTCTTCTGCCTCCCGCTACCAGCGTAGTAGTTGCATACGGAGCGGGCGAAATATTCCCTCCATCATTTGCAAGCAAACTAGCATCAACTTCGGCATAATCAGCAATTTGCGACACACGATTTCCATCAATATTAGGACTAGCATATTCTTGCACCTGCATCGAAGTATAGTCCTTGTATTTTCTGCCCATTTGATAGCCATTTTCACTACCGTAATGCAAATTATCTGGTCGGCTATACTCCTTTTGATGCAACGGGTTTGGATGAACATTTATTCCATTAGAATGCAGCATACCATTTGTTAGAGGTACGGTACCATTTGTTGTGTATTCTCTATTATTATATTCTCGACAACCAAGCTTAGAATACTCGGGTAAACTACTACTGTAATCTGGAAGTGCATCTTTGTCCAACCAAAGAGGTACCTCTTGCTTACATGGGAGTGGAGTTGTTAATACTCCACCATTTGAACGACTTGGTGTTAAGGTTTTCTTGGAAGACATTTGTCTATGTCGTACAAAAAACATAGCACCGAAGAGTACTACCATTACTATCACCATACTGATTAGAAGAGCCATGAACCAAGTCTCAGTAATAAAATCACCTGAATGCAGATCAACTCCGATTGGCCTGTAACACAAATTATTATTATTAATCAAAAAGTTTACTCACATAATATCCCCAATATATTTTTGTATTTGCAATAAGACTCTTTGGTAAAAAGTTTTTACAAACAATTTGAAAAAGAACTTGCAAAGCTTTCGGGAAGTGATTGTCAATTAACTTAAACTTTTTTCAAAATCTAAATTGACGGGACGATTCTAAAACTCAAGATTAGGAAATACTAATGCTTACCCCTGGTCAGTATTATCGGTAGTCCTCGTTGCAGGATCAAGCCGTAAAGTTGCTGCCGGGCTATATGGACCGACTCCTGACCTTGTAGCAGCTGCAACCCGTACGTAATAGGGAATTCCAGAAGTCAGATTGCCCAAGACCAAAGTTGAGATCGGTCCAGCCGAAATAATGTTGGGTTTTTCCGAACTGTTTGTTCTAACCTCAACTTTGTAACCTTGCAGTTCGCCGTTCAAAGAACCTTGAACTGGTGGTTTCCACTTCAGGTATACAGCTGTAGCATTGAGAAGTAACGCTTCCATATTTGTAGGAGGATCTTTAGGAACTGAAATGGAAATTCTCATTACTACAAAGATTATAAAAATAAAAAACAAAGATTCCTTACCATCTTCCAATGTTTTTACAGTCTTTGAATTTGATGGATGCCCTTCAACCGTTTTGTAAAACGGTATTAGGAAGAATTCATATTTACAATATTTTCCTAAGTTAGTTACTAAGAAACTCGAAGAGCTGCCAGTATGCAGAACAGTTAACATACTAAACGACTTTGGTTGTTCCACATTTCCTTCGACAGCTATAAAATAGATGTAGAGCCCTTCAACATATGTGGAGTCTGATACATCCCACATAAGCTTTACGGAGGTTGAACTAGCTGGTATGGCATCCGTGAGTTTTATAACATTGTTGTTTGTTATCAAATTAGCTCTAGCTTCACTCAAAATGGTCACTTCAGGATTTCCCCAATTTTGTGAAGAATCTTGGCCCACAATTATCGCTTCTGACATCTGAGATGGTGGACCCAACCCATGTGCGTTTTCAGCTCTAACTAAAAAAGTATATGGGACTCCAGGAGATAATAAATGTTGTGTGTACGTTGGACCTGGAACTCTTCTGGCGACAATAGTCCAGGTTGGTGTAATATTTGCTTCACGCCCAAATAGTTCTACTTGATATCCTAGAAGACTCGACGAACCGATTTTATTATTTTGACTCCAAGTTATTGTAACGCTTCCCTCAGATTTGTTTAATGCATGCGGCCTGCTTGGTGGTCCGGGTAACATTACAAGTTCTGGTGCCTTAAAGAAGTTTATATTCGGATTTTTTGGATTTTCTACTAGTAAGTGACCAGTCCAACTTGCCCTACCAGCCTTAGATGAAGCTACGCAAGTATACGAACCAGAATCTTCTTTTCGTAAATCATAAATTTCAATTTGAAGTGGATTCGTAATATTGACTCTGTCCGAAGAATTTAGAGGCATATTATCTTTGTACCATGAAACTACAGGTTTTGGACTGCTAGTGGCTTCACACATCAGATACGCAACAGAGTGAACTGGCAGTGTTTGATTAGAAGGTCCACGCGTGATAACAGGGGGTGGCCGATCTTCTTTCGATGTTACAGTAAGTCTTGTTCTAGTTGAAGCACTACCTGCTGCATTAACTGCTGAGCAAATGACTACAGTACCAGAGTGATGTACCTGTGCATTTTTTAATATCAATGTTGAGTGGCCTTTAGGGGACGTATACGCCTCGAAATTACCCACAGATGATCCTGGATAGACCAAAGTTCTGTTGCCTTCGAATGACCAAAATATAAAAGGCTTAGGACTACCATTAACGTTACAGTGAAAACTAACTTCTTGTCCAGCCTCAATTGTTTCTGCTAGCGGTCGAGTAGTAAATGATGGAGGTGCATGCACAGTCAAAAATGCAGATGCAGAAATTGCTCCAGCAAAGTTGTCTGCATCACAAGTATATCGACCTTGATCTGAAAGTACTATCGATTCCAATCTTAACGTACGATCCTCTAGTACTCGAACTCTCCCTAATGGAATTGTTCCACCTGGAGCATTTCGGCGCCACAGAACATCTGGAACAGGGTCGCCACCTACAGTACAAGAAAACTCAACCGTACTTCCAACCAAGGCTAGGATGTCTTCTGGTGGACGGATCATGAAAGGTTTGACTGAAAAATAAATTACTTAATTAATTAGAATATTCAATTTGTTGTCTCTCCAGTAAAATGTTTTTAGCTCAAAGTATTCTTACCATAAACTTTTAATATAGCTACAGCGGATTCTCGAATTCCTGCTGTATTTTTTGCAACACATTGATATTTTCCATCGTCTGATACTCTAGTGTCCGTAATAGCTAAATTGTAACCATCTACAAATTTGTACCGTCCATTCATTTCCAAAGTTTGACCATCTTTTCGCCAAAATACTTGAGGTTCTGGACTACCTTTTGGTGGAGAGCACTCTAGTACAATATCTTCGCTAGTAGCTACTTGTGTGCTTTGCGGTTCGAAGCGAAAATCCTCGCGTAAAACTGAAACAAAAGATAACATTTAGTAACATAATAGCTACTTGTTTTTCACTAGCGGCTAGGGGGACCGAATTTACTTTGCTCACGCGATTCCCGCATGCGTAATACATATGGCGGGATAAGTATCATAAGTTTGAAATTGTGAAATAAGATAAAAACTAGGAGCTAACAAATTTTGTATCGGGAATGGTAAAGTTTGAAATTGTGAATAAAATTAAAAGTAGGTACCGAACAAATTTTGTAAAATATCCTTATTATTGTTAGTATGTAGGTATTTTATGGATAGGTGCAATAATATCCGAGTTAGGTTCTGGTAAACTTGGGGACCCACAGAATTTGACACTTTTTCTTAACTTTTTATAGAGCTTACCTTAAATAGAGATGAATTAAACCAAAAAATCAATGGATCATACAGTTTTTTGTTCTTAAATAAATAATAAAGATCTAAAATGCCTCGCTTCTTTTGGAACAAAAAACGCCATAACCCGCTAATTATATAAACTATTTATGGGGTATTCTTCTATTTAGTAACCTTGATGACCCACAGAATTCCTACTGAAGACACACAGACCACATTAAACCCCTTTTTTAATTAAAATAAATTTGCTAAAATATTAAGATAGGGTTACTGTGTTACAAGTTTATTTACATTTACCAATTCTACCAAACAAGAATATAGAGGTTATATGCGATGTTGCCATATATATTCGACTCGTTCAAATGTTTTTTTGCGCAAAAATTATTTTTCTGCCAGTTAAGACAAGTTAGAAGTTAGTAGTTAGAGTTTTATTTGCTTCTAGCGATTATAGTGAAAGTAGTTTAAGTTTGGATTCGCTCTGATTACTTAGTTTAAAATTAATAGTATAGTTGGGCTGGATAGTTTTGTTACTTGGGTTGGGTAGTTAGGTTAGTTTGGGTGAGTTATATTGGGGTAGTTCCGTTAGATTGGGTTGGTTTAGGTAGTTAGGTTAGTTTGGGTGAGTTAAATTGGGGTAGTTTCGTTTGTTGGGTTGGGTAGTTGGGTTAGTTTGGCTGAGTTCTATTGGGGTCGTTTCACGAGTTTGGGTTGGGTTAGGTTAGTTTGGCTGAGTTCTATTGGGGTCGTTTCACGAGTTTGGGTTGGGTTAGGTTAGTTTGGCTGAGTTCTATTGGGGTCGTTTCACGAGTTTGGGTTGGGTTAGATTGGTTTGGGTGAGTTATATTGGGGTAGATTCGTTTGTTGGGTTGGGTAGTTAGGTTAGTTTGGGTGAGTTATAGTGGGGTAGTTCCGTTAGATTGGGTTGGGTTAGGTAGTTAGGTTAGTTTGGGTGAGTTATATTGGGTTAATTTGAGTTACTTTATGGTAGTGTGCTTATATTGAGGTAGGTTGGTTAGATTAGGTTAGTTTGGGATAGTGTGATTAGATTGGGTTGGTTAGGGTTAGGTTAGTTTGATTAGATTGGGTTAGGTAGTTAGGTTAATGTGGGTGAATTATGTTGGGTTGGGGTAGTTGGGTTTGTTTTAGTTAAGGTATTAGTTTGACCATTTAAATATTTATAGGTGGTGAAACAGATATTTTTTAAGACACAAAAAAAATTTTTTATAAAGTACGATTAGACAATACTAATGCAGAACATTTAAAACTCAGTGAAAATAAAATTACTTGGCAACACTGTAAATACTGTGTGATGATATTAGCGTATTTTTACTACTGCGTTGCGTAAACGTCTTGTTTTATTCAACTTTTAAAACCATTTTTTTCTTTCAAATGTGCTTTATCCATAAATTTTTTTTTGAAAAAGTATTCTATTACAATAGAGCTTTTAAGTAAAAAAAAATTTTTTGCGAAATTCCGTGGGTCCCCAACTTTACCAGACCCGTATATATGTGATTTCTTTTCTTTTTTTTATTTTTGTATACTTGTATAAGCGTTGTGTACAAGAAGTGGGTTTAGCAATAATTTTGATGTCATGGGTTTGATCAAAATGATCATACTAGACTGATTTTGATGTAAATTCACAATTACACAAACTACAAGTTAACAACTTAAGTCGCTTGTCATTTTTTCTTCATCTAGATGAATTTTTAGGTGACTGTTGTATTGTATTTTGTGTGAATTTTTTTTTTGCAATATTTACATTGGTACAGGTACACTTTTGGCAAAGTTAGCTGCTCTACTTTAGCTGAAATACATAATGAAACAAAAAAAAGTTAAACAAAATAATTTAACTTTCCTGGATGAAACTTCAATATGTGTTTTTTCAAGTTCGAGTATAATAAGTTTGTGAACATTCATTACATACAGCTGCACATTTAAAGCTCCTAGTTGGTGCAATTTCATTTAACTGATCTGAAATGGATAATTAAATTTATCCTATGTTAAAGTTAAAATGGCACTTTTACACTATTATCACAACATAGATCTATATTAATTACTTAATTTATATCGTATAACTCAAGAATTTATATCCACTATATTATATCAACATAAGAAATAATAACAGGACCTATGACATTAAAAAACAACCTACATATCCTACAAATCGCGTGAGCAAAGTAAATTCGGTCCCCCTAGCCCCTAGTCTTATTTTCAGTACGAACGTATACAAGTTGCGAATTTAGAATCTGAGAAAAAAAAAGTTCTTGATCGTGCATTAATTTATAAAATATTAATTAAAGACCGGGGTCCTATCTAAAGTTTAGATATGGAAGGAAATAGTTGCGTTGATGTTTTTACCTGGATCCTCGTATTCCGCCAAATATTTACTCTGCAATATCAATTAACTAAACAATAGTAAGTAATGAATATGACTATAAACTATAGGCAAAATATTATCTTCCTCATATTGAAAGCAGCCATACAATACAATCATATTATGTTCTTATCAAATTGTTTTCGCAAAATATTGTGATATCAAAACCAATGCTTTCAACATATATAATAATTCATAAGGCTTAGACATATTGGTTTTATAATGACTGTAATTATTTAGTGCCACAATATCACTCCATTATTACCGATATCGGCCATGCAATAAGCAAAATTGTTGAATACGACTTGTCGTTATCTTTATAGTGTCCGTAAACCACCTGCTCCGAAATTTACCAATGGTCAACTACACCAATATACATTTATATTACTAGGTAGGTTCCAACAATTGACTGTCTCTATTATTACGTTATAATACCACTAGATGTAGGCACATTGTAGTTCATAAATGTCATTATGATTTAAGCCTTATTACGTCGTAAGTGTCCTCCATATACATTATAATGGATAAAGGACCTCTAGCTACATTACTTCAAGTAGGTTGGTTGGTCGGTATGGGTATACAGTGTGAAACAGTTTGCTCAATTTCAGTATTTGGTAAATATATTTTCGTCAAAAAATATTTTGAGCTATCTTGTGAAATCTGCAATTCAATTATTGTGAGCTGGCTCAAGGCTTGCGTTGAAGAGAGTTATAGCAAGCGTATGAAGGTTGACAAATCATGTTCTCGAGGTGGATGCCGCTTTATTTGCCTAACAGGTATAAACTAAACCAAATTACACATTGACATAAAAGTACAACTAAAAATAAGACATAATAATAATTGAAACATGGTCTTAAATGTATTCAATTTTTCGCCAAAATAATTCATGTTCTTGTGAAAATTATAGTGATTACACAAACTGGAGGCCTTCGTTATAGGTGCTCTCCTCGTAAGTAGAATGTACTTGAGAATTTCTCAATTAATCTGTTTCAACAAGTAGGGACAATCAATCAGGCCGTTAATCAATTTAAAAAGAAGAAGCTGATATGCTAAAATTCTGCCAGATTCCAATGATGTAAAGTGAAATCGATTTAATGAATGAATTTAAAAACATGAATATTACTAACTTCAAGACAAATTTAAAGAGGCTGATGTTGTCCAGCCAGTGAGATCGTTTAGATGTTTAGATTATGAAATCATAACTGTAAGCTGCCCGAAGTTTTCTTTTTTTGTATTTGGTATTATTCTCTATATTGTAATTATTTTTTTTTCTTTTGTTTTCCTAATTTTTCCTATGTCTATATCTTTTATAAGTACCTATACATATAGTACTTGTTTCTGTTCATTTCATTTTGTAGGTCATATATTTGGGTTAAGTGGTAGAACACACTCGTTATGAACTTCGCCTATTTCTGGCACCTTTCGTCAAAGATGCATATTTTGTTTTATTTTATATTTTGAATATGTAATGCTTGTGGAAGTCGTTAGAAATAAAGACATTTATTATTATTATTATTTAATATGAGTAAATAATCAGTACGACGTGATGGAAAGCGACCATCGATTTTAAAAGCCAGATGTTTAAGAAATTTGCATTGCACGCATTCCAACTTGTTGATATGTATTTGATATATCGGAGACCAAATACTGATGCGTACTCCAGCTTAGGTCGAACCAATGCAATATAGCTTAAATGCAATACAATTCAATAAGGCAATTCGAATTTTTCAAACCCACTAGTAGATTGAAAGATAAAGCCAATTGCACGAAGAGAGGTATGGGTTATATTGTCAATATCAATAGTCACACCAAAGTCCCAGTGCAATATATTATAATTTAAAAACAGCATTCTTTAGAATCAAAATAGGGACACTCTTCAATATCAGACTGACACTTTGATGGTGTTTTCGATAAAATACCTATAATAGTATATTATATCGTGATTATACATGAAATTAATTCACCCTGTATCTGTACACATACACCAATTACTAATGAGGTAAATTTCGTACATGATGACCATATCAATCACTGTTTATGAAAGGGTTTAGACAGACAGGCCCGTGTATTACAAACAGTACTAGTTTGCCTAAAGTAATTGAATTTTGATACATATGCATATATACATTTTCGGGGTGTTGTGGAGAAGCCCTTCGTTTAGAACCGGATATTCCATTTTCGATTGATGAAATGCCGGTAATACATAACGTATTATGTAATTTTCTGCTTCTGTAATAAAATAAATATATTGAACTTTTGGAATTGTTATTCATTAAATAATAATAGCTCTTTTGGAATGCCTAAACAGTTTAAGTTAATGTTTCGCGGCCTTAATATTATATTAATTTTTGCTGATGTCACTTTACATGCCTCTTCCCCATTAAGTCTAAAACAAGGCTCAGCCAGCAAAGTAATCGTCTTTATTAAAAAGATTGAACTGCAAGTACTTTATTAGCAATCTTTTCTAAAGCTCAACCAAATAACAAACAACTGACGTTGATTAATGCTTCTTATTAGTAGAAAACAAATAGTTTTTAAATTAGATTAGATTTTTGCTTGCAAACATTTAATTACCTGCCATTTTTTCCACCAGAAACCAACAGACACACCACAACATGATTGAATAACATTCTTGTTTCCATCATTTTATTTCGCTTAAGAAAACTAGCCAGCTATTTTGTTCAACGAAAATTGATACTCTTTCTTCCAACGAGTTCAGACGATTAATTTTATTGTTTACGTTCTCTTAAATAAATAATCTTTTATCTTTTTTCGCATTCTTTTTTATGTGTTCCCTATTTCCAAATCGAGGAGCGTGAGAAAGTGAACAGCAGGTTTATATGCTGTGCTTTATTGCTGCAACCGTCAGGTAAAAGTAAATATTGTGCGAAACCAGGAATTCGGGATACCAGGGTGAATTGTGTAAAAAATGTTGGATGTAACAGGAACGTCCGTAATAGATTTGAAAATAAGAAACAGTTCTTGACAATATTAGGCTAAAGCATTTTCATAATAATTATAACCTAAACTATTATAACTCAGTAGCGTCTCGGCCTACGATGGCTAATCCCTCTAACTCAATTTATTTCGTTTAAGTAAAATTAAATTTTAATGAACCTAAGGTTCCGAAAAATATACAAGGTGGCCCATAAGTGTGTGGGCGGAAGATAACTCAAGATCTATAGGCGATAGACAAAAAAATCCTTTTCAAAACTTTTCGGCACTGAAGCTTAAGAGTGAAGAGATGTACAACCCAAAAATATTTTCAATTATACAGGATAGTTCAAAAATGCGCAGCAGAACAAACTTGCTTTTTCTTAAAGCGACACCCTGTATATTTTAACATAAATAAATGCCGCTCTAAAAGACAAGAAAAATGACATAAGGCTTTATAGACCTAGACCCAGTAGTTTTTGAAATATTTGTAAATAAGGGTGAATTTTGACATAAATTTAAGGATATTATAGAAACCAAAATCATACCAATTTTACGTGTCAGGTCCTTTTGAATTTCCTTGTATTCCCGTTTTACTGGATTTCATTGACCTCTGATTTGTCATTTTCTAGGGTGGTCACATTTTCTAAATTGTATTTTCTTGGGAAATTGCTAAATAGGAGACCCTGTAAATCTCCTTAAATTAGAGAAGTCCCTTTCCTATACTTTTTATTGATATCATATATGTCATGAGCTTAAAGCTTAACGTTTTTTCATGAAAAATTATTAAAAAAAGATAAAATTGCCAACAAAAGTCGCAATTTTTTGTAATTTTTAGTTTTTTTTTTTCTATTTAATTACAAACAAAAATTAGAGATTATTTTAATATTTTACAAATAGACGCTCTTAAAAAAAGCAAAGGCATTTCGTATTTAATTAAAGCTTCGAATTTATTCGATTTATACGTAAATTGTCCAAAAATGTGAGTTTAAACCATTTTACTTTTTAAGAGAAAAATTGGTAGGGTTTTAGTTCCTGTAGTAACCCCAACGTCTTAAATACCCATATACATCTTTACCTCAACACCATATACGTAGCACCCGGTCCCATTATCAGTGGTTAAGTTAATAAAATTTTATATGCAAAGCTAAATTTCATTATTCAAACGTCAGTAGCATGAAATGTATTAAGGCCACTTCGAGGAAAAATTGCATTTTAAAAATTGTAAAATAAAATATACTAAACATTTCTGATTTTTCTTTTTATAGATAATTAGGCTTGGAATTTTTTTATCGTTAAATTTTCCAAGCCTAATGATCTTTAAAAAGAAAACTGACTCACATCTAAAAACTTCATATCAGGCTTTAGGCTATTGTAAAATTATGTAAATCCTTTTTTCATACTACTGTGAAAATTGCCATCATTTTATTATAGTGTAGTGAATTTACCTTATATTGGGCACCATATATCAAAAAGTTTTGATCGTTTATCTTTGTTAGAATCTTTCAGAATTTTCTATTCCGAATATTGTTTAATATTATTGATAATGCTGTACTTTTGTAGAATCCTGGAAAGGTATATAAAGAATATGCACTGACCAGTTAATCACCCAATTTTAATTGACATTTTATACGTTAATATTTACAAGCGAGAATTTAACATACTATACACGACAGAAGAGTATTATAGGTATGCTCATTGGTTGTGTGAATTTTGAAGAAAGTGTATTTTTGGATTTGTGAATCCCGAAATCCAAACAAAAAACTTTTTTTTAAGCGGGCATAATCTCATCAAGATCCATCAAGAACAGTGTGTAATTGTTAAAACAGACTCTCAAATATCAGGAAAAACAATAATCTGACTATCATCTGGATCCCTGGCCACTTTGGTTTAAAGGGAAATGAAATAGTCGACTCTCTGGCAAGAAAGGGAGCTGAAAGAGAATTCATCGGACCCTGCAACTCACATAGAGTTTTCTGCTCTATTTATAGAGTCACAGATTTAATGTTGACGATTTTTGTAAAAAAACTAGTTTTAGAAGAGACTGCTATTTTACCAACCAATCGCGAAGGGGTAATACAAACACTGTACGTATGAGTGCAGAAAGTACTGAATGGAGTTAAACCGGGATGATATCGAAAGCTTTACGTTGATTAACGAGCGAAATGGTCGTACTAAACCAATTTTAACAAAACGGCAACACAATGATTTGGTGGAAAGCCGACATTCCTGACTAAAATAATTTCAAATAAAATGTTGCTCATGTAGCAAATGCAAGCTGCAAATGTCTGATAAAATAACTAATAAATAATATAATTAAAATGGATTAGTTATCAATAATTCCATGGCCTACCGTATCTCTTTACAATCCAAAATTTATCATGTGCTATTATTGTATTCCTACAATAGAATACATAGGGGGCATTATTAAATTTTAAAACTGTTAATTATCTTTTCCCAGTGGAAAATATGTTTTGCATTTGTTTTTGCAGTATTAATATTATTATTGATTAATTTAATCCTCTTAGCGGAAAATTCGTACAGCTACTTGATGGAAAATATAATTTTATTTGTCTATGTATTTAATGCACATATGGAGGAATATTTTTTTAATCATAAAAATAAATATTAATAAAGAGAATATTGTGTGCATATTTTTATTATATAAATTCCATGATTGCTACATTGATATTTAGTCAAAATATGGTATGTTGACGTTTTTTGAAAAATTTATTTATTTATTTATTTTTACCAGATTTCAATTTACAATATTCCTGTATTGAGAAAAAAAAGAAATCGTAGGTTGAGCCGGTGATTACAAATTAGTGCACGGCTTATTTGAAAGGCACTGCGAGCGATATACATTTGTACCACTCGCAACTTTTGCGCATATGCGGGTATACTAGTATTTTATTTTTGACATTTCAGATCAAATAATTTTTAAATATCGCGTGATTGATCTTTTAATCATTTTGTTAGTTTTAAAGTTTTTTTATTGAGTTATTTCAGTTTGTTTATTTTTGGCTGGCCTTGAAGTGGCGGAGATTTTATATAATGAAAACCGCGTTATAAGGCCGCAGTTTGATGCTTTTACTTTAGAGCGCTTTTTTTGTTCTCCCGGCAACTCATATTTATGCTTTACACAACAATAGCAATACAATAAATTCACAGACTCGGGAGTATTAAATAAATTTCTAATAAAAACAATCACGAAAAACTAATAACAATTTAGAAAATTCCAACTTTAAAACATCAAACCAATAACAAATATTATACGTCATCGAAAATTTCATAAAATCCAAACATTTGATTGGTTGATCTCGACAAAGATAACTGCCAACGTAACGAGTGACTGAATCTTTTGCGTGCACGCAAGTAGGGATGCACACGTTTAATCGCAATTTCAAATAAAGCTACTCGACCAAAACAAGTTGCGCATACGAACCAATTAATGCAACTTTGCGTGCACGTAAATATTTGCGATTGAATCAAATAAATATTATTATTTTTATTCATAGAATTATCCGTGATTTTAGTTTTTATTTCAAATCATTCATCAACAAATCATTTTGTGGCGTAGACGTGTTTTATTCAGAGAGATAAGTAAAACATGATTAATTTTAATTGCTGCCTGAATAAAGTTGTTCCGCAAAAAGCTTATGTATAATTGAGAATCGTCGGCATACATATTATGAAGAGTGCAATATTTTAGATATGTGAAAAAATCTGCTTTGTAGGCAAGATAATGTATAGGCACTAAAACACGGCCTTATTGTGGCACCCGGCGTGTAATTTATGAGTAATCTAATGAGTTCGGTGCAATAAAAACCATTTGGTAACGTTTAGTTGAACTTTCAAAAAATTAAACACAAATATCCTATAACCTAAAGAAGAATTTCACTTTTTTAATTATTATAAAGCAATGCAAGGTCGAAACTATCCAACGCCTTACTAAAGTCAATTAGAGCCAAAGTAGTATTAAGTCCTTCTTGAAGTCCTTGAACGATGGGGCCGAGGCCCTTGAAACAGGTCTCACATACTAATAATTATAATATTCTAATGTGCAGGTGGGGAATTGTTGTACTTTTTAATTGTGTTGTGTAGAGTGTTCCGTTAGGAAACTACTAATCAGAGTACGCGAAAGTTTAGCCATAAGTTTGCCCAACCAGATAAGTAACTACGAACGCATAAAAAACTATTCAAGTTCATAATATCTATTCGTATTTCTCACTAAAGCTCAATCTCTAGTCTACTGAAAAAATAGCTCGAAGTTAGTGGTTTTGCATAGAAAATTTAACACAAAACAAGATAATATAAACAAAATATGTGTTTTATTAATAGCTGTGTCAAATATCACAGTGTACATATATTTATTTAGATTTAGTTATATAAAACTTGGAACCAATATCATAAAAACTACATTTATTGCCATGATATGGGCTTCCGAATATTGATATTACGGTAATAGTGTCATCGGAACATACGTACGTTTATTTTTATTGTTAGTGTGATGTAGTAGACTGGATCTGGATACATATAACGTATATACTGGATAGCAATCACATGCAAAATTGAATGTAATTTTAGGCAATTACCAAATACCCATTTGCAGTTTCCCAAATAAAAATTAATGTGCCAATACGTTTGACCTAAAATGTCTCTGTAAGTAAAATGGGGGATGTGTTGATTACTACAATAAATATTCCATGGGTTATATGAAATTACGGTAAAGCATATATGTGAGGACAAGCTGTCACTTTCAAGGTGTATGATAAATACAAAAAACAATTACACATTTAACAAAATTTTGATATCGCGTTAAGCTTAAATATAATGATTTCCATGTAATAGAAATAGTCCATTATGCGTGGAGTTTATCATGTAATGATAAGTAAAACTTCGTCTGCTCCACAAACAATTCTTTAATTTTATTAATATTGCGTCATAAACTATAAACCATACATGTTTCGAGACACATTGTTCTCATCATCAGTGGTCATTGAAACAGGGGGGGATTTAATACAGAAATTTATATAAAATACTTGTTCGAATCATTTGTAGAAAAAATATTTTTATGACAATTTAAACATTAAAATTTTGTAAGTTCATTTGAGAATTATTATTACAACATTTTTAACTTAGAAACATTATATTGCTGTTTAACTTTAAATTTATATCTATTTTTCGACTTCATCTTGGTTTAAATTTAAATTTTTAAAAATTCACAACGAACTGCGTTCTAACGATGATTATAAAATGGCGATTCGATATAAATTTAAAGTTACACAGCAATATAATGTTTCTAAGTTAAAAATGTTGTAATAGTAATTCTCAAATGAACTTACAAAATTTTAATGTTTAAATTGTCATAAAAATATTTTTTCTACAAATGATTCGAACAAGTATTTTATATAAATTTCTGTATTAAATCCCCCCTTGTTTCAATGACCACTGATGATGAGAACAATGTGTCTCGAAACATGTATGGTTTATAGTTTATGACGCAATATTAATCAAATTAAAGAATTGTTTGTGGAGCAGACGAAGTTTTACTTATCATTACTTATCATTATAATTATTTCCTACAAGATACATTAGACTTTAGAATTAAGAGTGTAGCAAAGCAAATGAAATTAACTACCCTTGAATCAAAATCAACAATAAGCTTAGTTGTTTTTTTACAATTTTTTTATCTAAAATAAAAATAAATCAGAACTGGTTAAAAAAGTAAGAATATGACGATGACAATAATTGGAAAATGGTGCCTACAACTAATTCTATAAAGTTTCAATTTGAATATTTTTATAATTTAATATTTTAATAAAGTTATTTGTCCTTGGAATTGCAATATTTATTGCAATTGTAGATTCTAGAACAAGTAGTAGTAAAACAACATTGCGACGTTTCGAAGCTTTATTTGCCCCTTTCGCAAGCTCTTTTTTACTTTCCCGACCCCATAGTGAAAGTATTGTGAACGCGCTAAAAAAAAAATTGAGATAAAGACGGATATAACCATTTTGAAGTCCCTTGAGACAATTAAGACCATTTCCAGATGGAAGTCTGTCATCTCTGTGTCTATACATCTGTATTTTTCCACGATAGCGCCTAAAAGCTTCAACTAATTGAGCCAAATTTTGGCATATTAGTTTGAGGAGTCCTAGGATGAACCCATTAGTTTTTGGTTGACCTCGCTTTAGCCCTGTGATAGGGGTAGACACAACCGCCAAATTTTCAAATAGCGTAGTAGTGACACATGATTTTAAAGCATTTTTTATCTGCTTTACAGCCATAGGTTACTTTTGATATTCTCCCCCGTAATTCTCAAGAATATTGTGTTTAGTTAGGTAGTTGGAACCTATAGATAACTCTTAATAGAATATAATATAGTAATTTTTTGATAAAGGGTTTTTTGGCGTCATTGACAGAGCGTGCGCTTCGCATGCGGAAGGTTCTGGGTTTGATTCCAGCTCTGGCAATATTTTTTTTTTCTAATTTTTGAATGAAGTGGTAGTAGTTTATTACGTTACTTTATTGGAAATAATGAAAGTAATACAATTATTATAATAATAATAATTATTAAAATTCTGTTTCGTTACGCAGGTCATATATTTTTGATTATATTATAAGTTTTGGGGTGACACAACCGATTCTTATTAAAAGTGTACAAATGATAATAGACTTCATTGAGAAAAGACAAGCTGGCTGACATACTTGCTTAGATACATCTTGTTAATGTGAACAAAATTCTTCGATAACCATAATATATTAAAAAGAGATAATAAGTATATTACTTTTCTTTCTTTGGAAATTTCACACCTCTACTTTTCAACAATATAATGTCTTAATTTTGACCCATTACCATAGCAACCAGAAAACAGAACCGTTTAAAAACAAATCACAAATCATCAACATATGTCGAAAACCACAATACCTTGACAAATTAATGTAAAATATCAGGTTGGATTTATAACTAATTAATTAATTTTCAAAATATTCGCGTCCTCACAAAACAAATTTTGACATACTTGACAGAAACGTAACCTGAAACGTCCTGTCGAACATTCTACCAATCTTGTTATATATTTCTTATTAAATATTGATTACTTACATATTGGTAAATTTTTCTTGTTTATCGGATTAAACAGGCTCGTTTATCCGGATAACGAATAGCCTATCACTGTTTTTATATACTAAAAATAAAATTAACCTATACTATAATGTTTAACGATTCAAATATTGCAAGCAAGTTCTGTATATTAAGATTTTTTTTATTGTAGCAACTCTCAACGCCAAGTTAAACTCGAATTTAAAGTCAATTCGGAATGGCAGGAAATTGAGATAGTTGCCAGAGAGTATTGCAACGGATTGACTGATATATCAGTTCAGCTGTTTTCATTTCCTCTTTTCTATAGTCTTGCCTTTTCTCTCCTCAACACCCTGTGTCTCTATTATGTGTATGTGTTTTTAGTCAGTCAGTCAGTATAATACTTAGGTATGTGTTTTTATTTTGGTGAGCGAAAGAGAGAGAGATACATAGATAAGGGTGCGTGTGAGAGATTTCAGATTTCCCGATTTCAATTTTGAACGCGACATTTTAATGGAAAATTTAAATTGTTTTAGGATATTGCGTTATATACATTTATTTCCCAGTGCGTTAATAGAAATTGACAATAACGTCATGGATGAAATTTAGGATTTCTTGAATTTGGTGTGTGCTATTAATTACTATTAACAATTGTTTATGGATGGTGAGGGTTAGTAGAGAATGTAATTGTGTTTGGCAGAATGGACGAATCATTGTATATAGTCTTTCTAATTTTAGTTTAAAATGATATAAAAAACCACAACTCGATATCCCTTTGCAATGTCAATACCGACCGTAGCTGTCCATAGGCGCACCCTTTTAACTTTTCATAACCATACATGTCCTACGATATTTTAAAAATCCTTTATGTATTAACACTGATTTGTATAAAAGTATACTGTAATTTTCCTTGCCGCTCCAACACGGCAACATATAAACCTACACTGAAAAAGACTGTTTTTGTCTTTAGACGTTTAGACATAGATGCACACTTACCTAGTCCGTGTTCGAACAGCAAGAAACATAGCTTTATAATAATTAATACTATTCTTAATACTTGTTATGCATATATAAGTAGAGACATTTATAATAATATGCTTCTGATATTATAAAATAACAACAAATTTTACTCACTTAGTCAGTGACACTTTCTATAGAACGTAAAATTTTTGTAATATGTGTATTCGTCACTTCATTATTTTCAGACCTTATCTGATGATAAATATTTAAAAGAAGACGCTGGATTTGCACATAAAAATCTTGATGCTTAAACTCCCAACATGTTCCGCTCGTGTCGTATATAAGCCGTGTCTGATACAGTGACTGCAAAAAGTTTCATCCACTTGAGGTTTTTATTTAAAAATTATTATCTAATTTGATAGATCTTCTTTCATTTAATTAATGTAAGAAAAACTATTGAACAAATAATGGTTACAATACCGTGTTTCACTGTCGGACACAAATTTCCTTGTTTAAATTCCACATTAAGTCTTCGCCATACCATATGATGTCCATCTGATTATATTTAGACTAATCTGAGAAATATAACACGTTGCCAAAAATTATTTGTTTCATTCATATATTTATTTGCAAACTCTTTTTTTTTTCGATTTATCATTAACCCAATACTTTTTCCAGTCCCTGTAGTTATTTTTATTACTGTCGGTAGAGGTTTTAGTGCATATAAAGGGCAATCAGATGTATTTTTGGTATACCGTTTAGAGGAACCTGTAGAAAAGCCTTTAAAAAGAACGCGATTCTCGCTGTTCCGTGCGTCTACATGTATAAGTTACTCAGAGTGACTTATAATAATAGGGGTCTGACGCCAACGTGTGGGGACAATCACAATTACCAAACACGAGGAAGGAATCAGCTACTACTACCTCGTCCCAAACACGAATTTTTTAAAAAGTCTCCCTTATACGTTGGCGGTTATTATTCTGACATTAGGAACTGCCAATCTGAGACTGTGTGAAGAGCAAATTGAAACAAATTTTGATAAGTGGCGCATTCTACAGCCTTCAAGAGTTTTCCGTTTCGATTGAATAATTTTTTATAGTGTTACCTCAATGTTTTTTTTTTTGTATAGTTGTCTTGTTTACTTGTATGTTTATGTCCTTTCCGTTAATTTGACTGATTAAATTATTCTCTATTTATATATTGACTTATCTGTATTGTGTATGTAAGAAATTGACCTGTACAGATTTTATTGTATTGTTAAAAAGACCAATAAAGATTATTATTATTATTAGTTAGGCCAGCTTCCCTCCAGGATTTCGGTAATTGAAAACGCGTTTTTTTTAATTAGAAAGGCAGCATTTGAAATTGTAGTACATTTAAAAAAAAATTGCGATAAAACCATTATTTAAGCCGAAAATCAAAATTGAAATCCCATAAAAATCGCATATATTTATGTAACTATTACAAACCTGGTAATTTTGTCACTTTTTCCGTAAAGATTGAATAAAAATATGATATTTTAACAATAATTTATCTTCCATAGGCGTTGATATACCTAATTAAAGCATATTTGCAAGCTAAAAAAATTAAATAGTAGGTAGCTATATGATACACAACTATTTCGATTTGACTTACTAGGTTAGATTCATTTCGCATACGCGTGGAATTTGCTACGTGAAAATATAAGCGGCTAGGTAGTTGGGTTAGTTTAGGATGTTATAATTATTATTTTTACTTTTTTATTTATAATTTTAGAATAAAGTAGGTAGTTGGGTTAGTTTAGGATGAACACAAGACGGAGAAAGTCATCGGTAAGGGGAAATCATTTATCTGGTGCCTTCAATAACGGGCGTTGGTCGAGGATGTTCGGATTGGAAAAGTGCGTATACTGTTAGTCGTATTCAACGTCTATATTTAAACGGTGGTGTTTTATCCAGTTATATTTATATTATTTTTGGTAACTTATTAATACAATCTGGCAACGTTGCATTTTATTTCCTAAATTTGACAGACAAAACTGTCTGTAGCTTGTGTAAAGTTAAGGGATTTTAGCGAGACAAAAATACTTAAACCTTCCGGAATTTCTAACGACTCAACTAGGCATTATTGAAAATAAAACACGCGACAACTGAACTGAACATATCACAAATTTCTATATTTGTAAATATAAAATTCTACTCATACATTGACATTTTATTTTTATTCTCTACGTACCTACCTAATCAATTTGTCGTTTCCTTTTCCAACATAATAAAAGTCGTCTAAGAAAATTACATTTAGAAACGTTGGCTCACCATTTAAAAAACTCATCTTTGTACAAGAATAAGCGTCAATATAATTTCGTTTTCCTCTTAAGAAGCAATCTTCATGCAAAACGTTATAAATATATTAGGTATACTCTGCTGCCGCCACGACGCATAAAATAGTAGAAGTTAAGATAAACAACGCTTATTATGAGTGACACATTCCGTGAATATAAAACACTCAATTTCATGCCTTGCGCTCGCACCAGCACGCCATTGTTACCTTAATCTTGGAAAGAGCCATAAAGAAACAAAATGGTCTGCTCAATAAGTTTTCCCCTTCTCATTCAACTACTTTATCCATAGACGGCGGGATCAGAAGATATTTAATGAAATGATTGTTTATCGTAACAATTTATTAAAACTATTGTTTTATATTCTATCAGTCGATACTTTTTTATCTCCCGCGCATTATACCGGCATAGTATAGAAGGCAGGTATTGCGTTTCAAATACTTATAATGTGAAATCAATTATCACGTTGGATCTCCATTAAATGAGACAAATCCTTGGTTGTCGGTGACTCCAATATTCCGAGTTATATAAGTTACAAGGTTATATGGATATTAATTCCCAATTATTATTGGAAGCCCTGTAGCATATGTAAACTTTAACTAAAATGGAAAAATGCTAAATTTGGTGTTTAGTGAGTTTCCTATCCCATACTAACCCAAACGTTTGGTGTTAAAGTTTATTGTCATAATTGAAATAGCTGTTATGATCTTATCCTGTTCTGGCATTTCACATTCACTTTCTATCTTTTCCCACCTTTGATGTACAATTTTAAAAACCAAATCTGTTGGTATGTTCGTAAACAAAGATACGTCATCAAGAGACACGAGAACATACCCAGTCGGAACAGTAATATCAAGAATTCAAGGTAAAATTTAAAAGTTTTACCTTTGAAAAAGAAATCAGTGTCAGTAAGTGAACGTCAAATAGCAAAACGGGATTTTTTTAGAGTTCTGGCTTTTGGTTTTGATAACAGCTATTTCAATTTTGACAATAAATTTTACCAGCAAACGTTTGGGTCAGGTATGGGAAACTGTTTGTCACCTATTTGCTCAGACATAGTAATGTCTGAATTACAAGATAGGTAAATGTCTTTAACAACTGAACTTTCCCATTCCTTTCTTCATGCGTTATGCTGATGATATAATCAGGAGCGACTATCAGATGAGATTGAGGTTATATTAGAAACTTTTAACTCCTTTCACCCAAGAATTAAATTTACGATAGAACAAGAAAAAGATAACCAAACTCTGTTTTTAGTCTTGCTCCTTGTTAGAAAAAGGACAAGAAAATCATTACAGACTAGTATAGAAAATCTACATTTTCAGAACGAATTCTAAACTACCAATCACAACATGCGTTTTCACAAAAAACTAATATTTTCAAAAATTTAATACAACGAGCAATAAAACTTTCAGCTCCACAATTTCACGAAAAGATTTTAGAACTGGTATAATTTTTTTTTTGAAACAAAATAACTATTCTGCATGTCTAATCAATAAAATGGTTCACAAATCGATAAATTATACTAATCATCAAGATCAAAATAATGATAATGAAGATAAAAAATATTATAAGATACTTTACGTAAAAAAAATATCTCAGAATTTGAAAATAGTTTTGAAAAGAAAAAACACGATAGTTACTCAAAAGAATGAAAACACAAACTCAAAGTATTTTAGTTGGCTCAAGATAAAGATTGCAAAGGATATTCAATCAAATATTCTTTACTCTATGCCATGCAAAAACTAATTCCAAATACATCGGACAGAATTGCGTTTGTACGCCAAGTTTAGTATATTTTCTTCCATACGTTCAAACTTTTTTACTTAATTGTCGACACAATAAAAGCTGACTTTTATGACTAGATATTAGATCATACGGCCACTAACATTTATATTCTAGATCCTCTTCAACTTCAAGCGCCTTCTGAGTTGGATCTTTTCCCAGTCGCAATCGAGGCTGTGCAAATAACAAAATGTAAATAGCCATGAGATAAACTATATGTTTGTCAATTCCTATGGTAGAAGGCAGTGCGTACTTCAAGATTTTACGAGTTTAATGTAGTCATGTAGGATATATACTAGTGTGTACATACAAGTGAATAAACTGATAAAGTGAACTCAAAGCGAGGAATGCTGAAAGAAATCATATATTATTAGCAAGAAATGTATGAAATATTGTTGTTTAAAATATGTGAAAATAAACCATATTCTGTATTACGTACAGGGTGCTACAAAATAACGGCAAATTGAGATTTCCGCAACATCGACATTCGAAGCTTAAAATCAATCACTGTTATTTCTTTAATACAATCCCAAGCAGCGTCTTAGTATTTACTGACAGTTTTATTAATAAATATTACTAAAATAATCTTTTCTCCGCAAAGAATCTACATCCTAAAAAAATGTTTAGATACCATAATACGTAGACAGCTTTAGATCTCAAAAAATAACAGCTTTCAAAAAAAGCGGAAGCTGGTTGCAGCCTTTTTTCGCGTTACAGCACTGTGCGATACTGGCCGATTTTTTCCGTGCGGTATTAAAACAACTACTAAAATAAATGCACATTTTTAGACTTGTCGCGAGTTTTACCGGTGAATAAAATTTCGGGATTGCAATTATTGCCAGTTGTCTTTAGTCTAATGATTGTACCTTCATAGGTAATGGCATCGAAATTAAAATATCTTAATTAAAATCACTGCTATAGCATTTCAATAGGAAGGATACAATCTCCCATCAACGTATCTTCACCATTTATATTACCGAGCAAATTTGTCCCCATTTTGCCTCAGTTTCCCAAAAAGAGTGTAAAAAGCTCCTTCCAAATATCTTACTTGTATAAGTGGATGAATGCAGTAATGTCGAATCCCTCAATTGTTCCCCAACAAGCATTTATAGTTAAAGTGGTGACTGCTCCTGTCTATAGTTACTTCAAAAGTTGCGGAATGATTTTCTGGTAGCCTTGACGTTCCGAAGTAGTTATTTTATTTATTTATTTGCAAAAACCGATACAGGTGTTTAATCCCATTACACTGTTGTATAATTTAACTTAACCTAACCTAACTTATATTTACTAACTTCAACTTTAAACTTAATCTAACTTAATAGTGATCTAAAATTACGATTTTATCCCATAATTTGCTAGTTAGTTATAGCTTTCTATATGTTGATAAGGTGACTAACCATATATAACCTAAACTGCCTGTAACTGGTTCCGAATATATCACAAATATGCTGTAGTTCATTATAATTCTACGAGGGTTGCTATTTATGTATTGAGAATAGAAAGAATAAAACGAAGTTTATCAAACATATTTTTATTGATTTAAAAAATATTCTCCTTTAAGATCTATATACACTTTTGCATGCGATGAAACCACCCTTTGCTCAGTCAGAAGACGATAGCTCTAAAACATGGTTTTTGGAGGTCTCAATCGCTTCCTCGGGCGATGAAAATCGTTGTTCACGCAGTTTATTTTCAATTAGTGCCAAGTCGGGTCTGTATTGTGGATGACCCATCAATTCGATCTTTTGGGTGTCCAAATACTCGTGTGTTGCAAGTGATGTGTGTGAGCTGGAATTGTCGTGATGCAATACGATTCGTCGTTTTGGATTGGTTTCTCTCGAATTTACCGAAAACTTCGGGCAAACAGATGGTCGTATATCACGCTGAATTAACAGTCTTGTGATTTCCTAGAGCCACAGTTGCGACATGACCGGTTTTCGTGAAGAAACACGCCACCATTTGCTTTTTAACGCTTCGGGAATGAACAACTTTTGCTTTTTCTTCACATTGAAACCTTTTCTTTCTGGCTCATAGGCATAAAACCACGACTCGTCAACTGTAATGATGCTGTGTATAGCTTTGGATGTACCACAGTTGTATTTGTTAGACATTTTACGGCACCAATCGACTCGAGTCTTTTTTTAAGCACCTGCCAACAAATGTGGAATCCAACGCGAACATAGCTTGTGAGCATCCAAATGTTCGTGCAAAATCTTACATATGCGGGTCACACTAATGCTTCTTAAACTTGCCTCTATTTCACGATATGTCATATGACGATCTTCTTCAATTAGTTTTCGCGTGGCGTAAATGGTTTCCGGCACAACGACCGATTTTGGACGACCATCTTTAACTTCGTCCATGAGCGAACTACGGCCACGTTTAAATTCAGTGTACTAGCGATATACAGTGGCCTTGGATGGTGCTTTATCGCCAAAAGTTGCATTCAGTTGAACTGTTCTTGCGTTAGACCACGTCGAAATTCATCATAAATCATAGCTCGAAAATTTTCGATATTTAATTCAATTTTTTGACCGATATGAACTTTTCAACTTACTGTAAATAACACAAATACTGCTCCCACGTCAAAACGTTTTCAGTGCGTATACTGTCAAAAATGTCAAACTTCAAGACGGCGGTGAGAGATTTCAGCTGGCAATACCACTGTTGCCAGTTCTCAATACATAAATAGCAACTCTCGTAATCATCAGATTGATAGGAGCCTTGTTCTTGGTGTTGTTATAACTAACAAATTCCAGATCCAGATAATTAAATTATGTGGTTGTAAATAAAAGTATGAAAGTTATTATTAAAATTTATTATCATTATCATTTAGGTTATTTGTAAATAAAGATTTCAAACTATTTTATCTGGCATCTAAATTTTTCTAATAAAACGCTAACCATAGTCCTTAATTTTTCAAGTTATTGATGTAGGCATCTATATTTGACTTTGTTTTATTAATATTTTGTGTGGTCTGAAAGTGTCTATCTAAAAGCATCTTTTATGTTTATTCGACTTGGTTTTTCCAATAAAACGTTAAGCTTCAACGCGTTTACATTGAAAGATGTTTTGAAAGCTTTCGTGATACAGAAAATTTATATCTGTTGTATATTTTAGTTTAACATGAAATGAATATTTATATGTTTACTCAAAGTTTAAGATAAAAAGAAAAAGTCAAGATACAGAAAAGTTGTAGATTCAATCAATTTAATTAGGAAAATGTAGCCGCATTAAAAAATCCTGAGGCATAATATTTTAGTGGTTGATTTTCACCTCCTTTTCAGTTTTACAAATTCCGTTAAAAACTTTAATTTTTTTTAATTTGCCAAATTTCATTATTCTAAATTCTTCCATAGTGTTAAATAAAATACAAACACATATTTTTAATGTAAAGATAAAGGATTGTAACTTGTAGGGAAAGGGATTTGACAAAAAAACTTTATGAAAAGGAGGAATTTTAGCTAAAAAACACGCTATAATATAAAATGAAACAAAATAAAAAATTTAAGCAGCTTTAATCTTAATCTCTGTGGTAACTGTAATCTTTGTGGTGTTTTTGACGTTTTTTTGCTGTTTGCACAATTCATTTTCTTCTGTGGTATGAAAATATTTCTCACAGTTTAATTATAACTACGGTGTGCTCAGAATGATATTAATCGTAATACAAATAATTCCAAAATAAATCAGCGTAGTACTTCCGGTTATACCGGACGTTCACATCAACTTTGGTAAGTTAATTGGTAATAACCAAATAATCGTAGAGTTAGTTATATTGAATTATGATATTGAGAATGTAACAAAGTAATAAATAGGACTTATAAAAAGCTGAACAATTTGTATGACTCCAAAAAAGTGATTTCTTAAAATTGTTCCTAGTTTCTCCCTATAGTACTCATTGTTGGCAATCCTTAAACCCTCTGCAGATTACTCTGCTTCCGTTATTTTCATGACTAAATTAATTAGCCAAGATAACATTCGAGATTAGTCAAAAAGTACCTAAAATATTTATTATAATTTGGTGAAGTTCGTGGGTAGTAAGGCAACAAGTAAAATAAAGTTACAACACTTTATTCAAAGTCAGCGACGTTTCGTGGGTTAATGTCCACTTTTTCAAGCTTTCTTTTTCAAAGTGTTGAATACATAAAAATAAAATATGTTGTTAAAGTCATCATAAAGTAAAAACGACAAAAAAACTATAAGAACTGATGTTGGTTCGAGTATGGATTCTGGTGTCGTTTATACTTTATGATGACTTTAACAACATATTTTATTTTTATGTATTCAACACTTTGAAAAAGTCGACATTAACCCACGAAACGTCGCTGACTTTGAATAAAGTGTTGTAACTTTATTTTACTTGTTGCCTTACTACCCACGAACTTCACCAAATATTTACATCACAAGGCACGAAACATTTAAAGATTTATTATAATGTCAAAAATGCAAAAAATACACGTTTTAGCAAAAGGCAATCCAATAGAAAATTACCCTTATTTTTACTGATAAATAAGATCAACTTATAAAAATATGCGTGTTGCATATGGAAAAAAAATATACTCGACTGTTTTTTAACTACATTGTCAACATCATTTGATAAGTAGCAAAATCCATTACAAAAAAAGCCTTCTGAAAAGTTTGTCTCAAATAAAATAAGTTTTAATACTTTAAAAATGTGTCAAAATTATGACATTTTAAAATGCTTTATCGAGTCAAAAAAATGCTTAATAATGTAATTTTTACAATCAATAAGTTTGGTTAATTGTTTTTACTAAACTTTTGGATTATTTTCTTAAAGTTAAATATATATATATATAGAATGGCGCTGTAATAAAACAGGTTACTACAACTTATTCTACGTTGAAAAGTGCTAAGAGAAAGTTTTTGCAGAAATCAATTATATCAAATAACAAAAAAGTTATAAGTTATAAAAGAAATCGACCAAAATTGAGAAACGCCACCTAGCGGCTTAACGGTTACAGATAGCCAAATTTAGTTTGCAGGAGTGAGCTTTTCATAAAATTTGACCTCGGAGGATCTTGGTTAATTTTTTTTCTATCTTCGCCAGGAACATGAGAAATCGTCTAATTTGGGCCACCCTTAGACCATTTTAAAATAATTTAATTTTAATTACTTGCGAATATAAATATAACATATTATGGCCTATTATCGATTTCAGAAAAATTAGTATGTGCACTTCGTAGGAGAAGCACATTTCCCGACTGGTCTCGGCTGTACTAAGTACACAATATACTATTCCTTTTCTTTGTAAACAATAAAACAATGCATTTAATTGCCTTTT
Source organism: Apoderus coryli (assembly GCA_911728435.2). NCBI lineage: Eukaryota > Metazoa > Arthropoda > Insecta > Coleoptera > Attelabidae > Apoderus > Apoderus coryli. Next base: position 11,814,763 of record OU452202.1, on the reverse strand, counting down.
TCAGTTTGTAGTCCATTTTTTTTTTAAATTAAAATGCAATTTAAAGCACACTGTATAGTCTAATAAACGACAAGTTGCTTCTGTAATATTATTAAACTACGCTGTTGTATATCATACCTTTGAGTATAGTATGTCATCATAAGTTTTCTCTTCTAAGACGGAAGGAAAAAATATATATTATGAAGCGCCAGAAATTTTAAATTTTCTTGTAGAGAAAAGATAAGTGCCAGATAACGAAAGCGCGTCCCCATGCCACTTATAACATTAAATTATATACGGCCACCAAAAATTTGAGCTAAACCGAAGAAAATCGTTATCGAAAGTCACATAAATTTGCTATTTCTGGCTTATATTACACGTTTAATTTTTGATTTATTATGTTATTATGTTCGCTAAATTTGCCCCAAGAGCAAATAATTACAAGATTTTGCAACGAATAGACACCCTCCTCTAATTGATATTGTGTGATGTGATTTCTGATACTATCATAATTCAGCCAAATGGGATTTAGCCTTAAAAGGTAGGTTAATTAATTTACCCATAGGATTTTTGATGGAGAATTCGTTGCAGTCGTTATACAAGATACAAGTAGAAGTAGCATGGTTAAATGTTCCTACTTTCGTGAAAATGCAGCTATTAAACAGGGAATGCTACGAAGTACAAAGTTTCACTTTCCCGCACAGGGATATTGTCAACGCGCTAAAAACAAATTTGAGATAATAATAATAATAATATTTTATTTCTGTAAAAAAATAGTACATTTGTGTACATAGATACGTCAAGACATAGACGCATAAATTAATGTCAATATAAGTTAGACCATAATACAAACATATTATATCCCTAGTTATTTATAATAGTCTTTGTCACATATTAAAAACAATAAATTTGTATATACTTGAAATTACAAAAATAACTCACTAATCTAATATACATACAATAAAATAATACATATTACACTTACAATAGCAATTCCTCTACAGCAGCCGTAAGGTATAGAATGCGCCATCGGTCAAGAAGAATTTTAATTTTCTTTTGAATTCAGTATCAGGGTGGCAGCTTTTTAGATCTTCAGGGAGTAGATTATAATAATAGCGACCAGAAAATTTTGGCGATTTTTTAAAAAATTCCTGTCCTGGGCGAGGTAGATGCAAATCATATCTTCCTCTAGTAAAGTAATCGTGATTATCTCCGCGTGTAGGTATTGAATTTTTATGTCTAAATGTAATTAGTACAGCTAAATTGAGGGAACTGTGAGGAAACCGTTGTTTTTGAAAGTGTCTCTCAAGTAGTCCTATAGGGTAATTTAAGAATACACCCGATTGATCTCTTTTGGAGTACAAACACCCTGCCAGTTTCTGATGGATATAACCATTTTGAGGTTTCTTAAGACGATCAAGATCATTTTTCAAATAGCAGTGGGGGTCGAGTGATACATCATTTTAAAGCATTTGTTATGTGCTTTACAACGATAGGTTACTTTTGATATTGGCCTATATAAATCTCAAGAAAATTGCGTTTAAAATTTCACCAGTTAAGTAGTTGGAACCTATAACTCTTATTAGAATATAATAAAGTATTTTGATAAGGGTTTTTGGCGTCATTGATAGAGCGTGCGCTTCGCATGCGGAATGTCCTGGGTTCGAATCCCAGCACTGGCAATTTTTTTTATTTATTTTTTTTTTGAATAAAGTAGTTCGTTTGTTACGTTAGTTTATTGGAAATAATAAAAATAATACAATTATTATAATAATAGTTATTATTAATATTGTGATTCGTTACGCAAGTCACATTTAGATTATATTATAACTTGTCGGGAAAGTTTTGGGGCGACATAACCGATTTTTTTATATACACTACGTCCAAGATAAGAATGGGATAATATTGGAGTTTTGGAAACGGTAGGAGTTACACTGTCTGTCATTGTACAATTTAAACGCCTTTTAAATGGTGTTTTCAAAACTAAAGTAACTTTAGCCGTTTTCGAGAATTTTTGAAAAACGATTTTTTGCGATTTTAGTTTTTATTTATTTCTGACATTATTTTTACAGATATTATAAAAAAATGAAAAGCACTTAGGTACTCATTGTTAAAATTTAAGGGCACACAAATAGGGCAAAAATTACGTTAAATATTCCTAAATAATTTAGGAATTTTACGTAATAAAATAACATGCGTTGTATTAAACAATATTTTACGAAATAAGTGTGTACTACTATCCTTAAAAAATTATCGTAATTTTTCGGCAGATCTTTTAATTTTACCCTAAGCCACTGTAATACTTTTACCTTGTGGCTTTACTTGTCCTGGCTGTTGAATAATTGTTTTGTCTAATTCTTCTAGACAGGGTTGCGAACTTTCTGAAACAACTTTACCGTACACTAAGAATAAAATTACCGTATTTTATCTGCCAGATTCGTACGTACCTCCGAACAGAACGAGTTTCGGCCAATCAAAACAACATAAAAGAATACAACAGGCCATCTCGGGGCATTTCGCGTACTTATGTACGGATCGACCAAGGCCCCGTCCGTGTACCATACGGTCAAGACTACTACTTTAGCCAACCCAACCCAACCTAACATACACGCAATGTTAGCTGTGCTATTGTCAACTATGATTCTAAGTTATCTTATGGCACTTTTCTGCAAAAGGCTAAAACACCTTGGAGGGGTGACTCTAACACCCGACGAGGCAAGGAATTTAGCCGCCAGAGAAATCATCAACTTCATGAAAAGTGTGGGACAGCTGGGCAATTCATAGATGCGGGAAGGCCAAACCGCTTAAACGACTCCGATAAAACAATCTACAAGTTATGTTATGCTAGTATGCTGTTTTTGATAAATGAGAGAGGTGTTAAACTGAACTAACTAACTAACCTGCATATGAATTTCCAACTATGTTTAGACATTATTAAATATCACAAAATGCGTCAGAACATTTTCTTTTTATATGGAATGTTTATATTAAACATACACAGTTTGCGTCGGTGCGGTTTAGACACAAATATTAACAAAATACTACCCTGTTTATTTTGTTTGGCTTTAATCTTCTGTATTGAGGGTTCTCTCAGTACAACGACAACAAACATTTTAGACGCAGGTGCTTGTATTATACCACAGTATTATAATAGATGATGTTTATTTTCCTGAAAAGCATTTGAAGACAAAGGTGTTTGTCATTTGTGATAAACGAAATTTACGTACTCAAGTTAAATGTTTAAGTTGTAGATTTATTAACTATTAAAGTTGTTTTTTTCTTTTTGTAAAAGGGTGTCCAAACAACAGCTGAGTTATATTTGGGTTTATTGTTGTTATTGTTTATTGTGATTGTGATTATTTAGTGGATGTATTGATTATTTTTTAGATTATTCGAATTCGTGATTTAGTTTTCAATTATCTATTAAAATTTTATAGATTTTAAAAATTAGTTTAAATGCAATAAAAAAACAAACTCTAAAATAAACAAGTAGGTACTATGTAATATGTATTTAAAAATTTCTTTCACTGCACATGCGCATTTATGTGGAAGTTAGCCTCTATGCTCAATAACCACGTATACTTACTATATGCTCTTATAAGAGATGCGCAATCGCCATTGCTTGCACATGTATATAGGTATTAGATGGACAGTACCTATATAGACGAAATAATATGGCTGCAGTAGTGAAGCCTCATCTGTGTAGGGGGCGCAAATGTGGATAATTATGCCAAAGATTAATGTACATTAATCTTTGATTATGCTATCGTTACTATGTCGCGGTGTAGTCCTTTTGCCCTTGTAATTTACGAATTCAATATGCATAATGGCAAACTTTTACTTTTTTAATTAAATTGACTCAAAAATAATTACTTTTGATTAGAACAAAAATAAAAGTTAGACCAAATTATGTGAAACTAAGTCAAAAACTAGTTATTTGTTATATGTATAAGAAAAATAATATTGTTTTAGCTGCAAGTCCAAAACGGTAATTCCACGAGCAGGTAAAGCTTTTTACCGTCGGCGTCGTGTGTAATATTCCCTAAAAAATTAATCAAATGGGAGCAGTTTTTTTATATGATTATTATTGGAACATAAATTGGCTGGTTTTTTACCTTTGTTTTACGGTTGTTGTTGATGAGTGGAACACGATGTATTTTGACTTTTAACGAATTGTTTCGTGGCAGTATCTCTTGAGTGGGTATAATGGACATTACAGTAGGTAAAAATTGCCTTTTGAGTGGCTACAAATATTTGGAATTTACAAACTATTGTAAATAAACTGTAATTTTGGCAACCAAATTTAAGTCGACCAAATGTTTACCATCCACCATGAATAAAGTCTAATAAATACATAATTATTGATTCTTTAATAATACCTAATAAATAAAATAAATAATAATTTAATATACTTTGAGAATCATATATCCTGAAAGTATTTTTATAAGTCGAACAATTCGTTTAGGTTAGGATTTCTTTTGCTAAAACGTTTGAAAAATATCGGGGCATATTTTGCAATAAATAAAATACCAGCAGTGGAATAGATGATACCCAAGTGTTAGGAAAATCTAGAAATGTAAAATGAACGTGCTTGATTTAACTATATCATATCTTGCGCAGCAAAAACATTTATTAAGAATCATAACTAAAGGAATTTGTGTCGGTAAATAATTTATTTGAAAATAATTTTCAAATAAACAAAAAAGCAACAGTTCACACATTTGCTTAAACCGGTACGATCGTAAGCATTTTGGTATTTCAAACTGAAACTATACGAGTTTTTGCTCATAACTTTATCGACGTCCCTGTATAATACAATAACGTAAATATTTTAAGTTGCATGCTGCCCAATGGTTGAAAATTAATCAAAACCCAAACTCATTCTAAAAATTTTTTATTTAGAAGGTATTTCATTGGAAATGTTGAAAACTATTTCATCCTAATATAAACGCAATCAACATAACAAAACAATACCTTTCAGTGAAAGCATTTAAATAGAACCAAATAACAGGAAACTCAAACTTTTATTTTGGATAGAATTTAAATTAACGCATGCAACCTTTTGTTCAAAACGAGATTTTCTCTTGTTGTGTTTGTGATCAAAAAGAGTAATGAAAAAAAGATTAGGCTGGCGAAGAATGCTTTTTGGTAGGCATGTTGCATTGCCTTTGCTATACCTCTATATTTAGTTAGTTCCAGTTGGATACACATTGTTTTCGGGTCGAATGAAATTCGACAGTTTAGAATAATTCTAAACGTACAAATCAATCAATACCTACCAGTTCAGCATTCTTGATAGCCTGATACAACATGATACTATATGGCTTTATAGGTATGTGAACCACAAACGTAGAGTTAAATTATTATTATTATCATTAGTGGTTTCCCATTGTATAAAATATTCAGGTTGTTTCGTAAAAGGGCCGACATGGTGAATTAACGCAATTTGTTGGGTTTCAAAGTTTGAAAAAAATAAATATCTAAATTATACTATAGCTTAGAAAAACTAAATTTAGTACAACATATTGGACAGGAAAACATACATACTCCAGTTCCACAGTTTCATCCTCCTCCAGGTACAAGCGGCATTTGGAAATTTCCTACTAGGCATCGCGGATGAGATCTACCTATGCCCAAAATCTGCCTGGCTCCTTTAGGCGACACTGATCGCTATGGAAATTACCTTTCAGCTCTCTGTCTAGGCAAATAGTGGTCGGCCGTCTTATCCCCCTCCGTACTAGAGTGACCAAGAATCCGGACCGAAGTAAGATTATTATTTTTCTCAATATTCGAGACCCTTCTTTGACAGTCTTGATGAGCAAATCTGAACACAAAACAGTGGATATAAAACTTCTGCTTGAAATACAGTTCTATGAAAGACATTGAGTTTTAGGCCTATACTTCCGTAAACTCCGATTGCACTTTAGTTGGTTTTTGAACCATCGGTAAACCTCAACTTTTTAAGTTCGTTTCACGCAGGAAAGGTAGAGGACAGAGGTATATTTGTCATCGAAAATACTGGCACGCTAGCAGTAAATGATGTGGTACCATCCAGTTGAAGAGTTTAAATCGCTAATTTCTTTAAAACTGGTAAAAAAAATTAATAAATATATAAACAATAAAATAAATTTAAATCTAAGCCAGTGGCGGTGTAGTGTAGGGAACAAGAAACGGCAAAATTACTGATGTAAAAATGTTGAGTTCAAAGGAAATTTATCCTAAAAGCTCATGTTTTCTTTGACATAATAATACACAAACGAAAACCAACTAAATCACTATAATAATAATAAAAAAAAACTAATATCTATCCGAATTGTAGGAGATCCACGCACACATACAATGCGCCGCGAGTCGCATAACCCGTCGTCATGCAACCAGATATCTAACATAACCATAAGCCAGGCCGGGTAGCCTAGACGGGATCATATAGTGACGACCGTCGAAGTGCAGCTTTGTGGAGCGCGGCGCGGCTACAGCTTGGATGGGTGAACGTCTGGGGGGTTTATTAAAACGGAACTGAATACCTGAATAGCCGCCACTGTTATAAGCTTCTTAGTACCCGCTTATTTGATTTTTGTTTATTTTATATTACACTTTCACTGAAATCTTGTGTTTTATTTTCCTGATAATAATTCCTGAGTAAAACATAAGGCTAGAGGTTTACACAACACTCAGTCAACACCACCAAGCCTCAGAATGTCATGTCATATTTTCGAACCCAGCACCTTCCGCATCCGAAGCGCATGCTCTATCAATGACGCCAAAAACCCTTTATCAAATGACTGTATTATATTCTAATAATAGGTTTCAAATACCTAACTGGTGAAATTTTAAATACAATTTTCTCGAGAATTAGGGGGGCAAATATAAAAAGTAAACTATCGCTGCAAAGCAGATAAAAAATGCTTTAAAATGATGTATCACTCGATCCCTACTGCATTTGAAAATTTGGCGGTTGTGTCCACCCCTATCACAGGGCTGAAGCGATTTCAACCAAAAACTAATGGGTTCATCCTAGGTCTCCCCCAAACTCATACACCAAAATTTAGCTCAATTGGTTGAAGCGTTTAGGCGCTATCGTGGAAGAATACAGACAGACAGACAGACACACACACAGGCAGACAGACTTCCATCTGGAAATGGTCTTAATCGTCTCAATGAACTTGAAAATCAAACTTTTTTTAGCACGTTCACAATATTTTCCCTGTGCAGGAAAGTAAAATAGAGCAAAAGTATAAAAGCATCATACTTTGCTCTATAAATCTATCGTATTAGGATTCCATTTGAGTCATATTAATAATACATGCACATATGGAAATTATTAATTACCTAAAGCTCCCAATTTTGTCTCACAGTTCGTAGCGCGTGTCACAAACATCTTTTCCAGGAACTAATCTGTTATCTTTTATCTGCAGGCGGACGCCAGCATTAGGGAAATTTGGCTCATATTTAAACGACAAACTCAAACATAAAGTTAACGTTTTATGCTGGCAATTATACCTTTTGTATTATAAGCTTAGTGCAGCAGAACAGAAATACAATTAACAATGTACCCACCTCGGAAACCGTTTTGCTTGAATAGACGAACCAAAATGGCTCGAAACTCGATTCTTTATAGGAACATTTTGGTAGTTTTAGTTTTAAATTCGTTTTATTAACAGAAATAGTGTGCCTTTAGGTATGCATATTCCGGGTTATTACTTAGACGATAAAAAATATTCACAGGAAAATATTTTAACTGTTTTATGTCGATTATATGACCTTACAGTTAACACAACATTTGTAAAGAGCGGGTTGTTTTTCGTGACCATCGTCAAAACAACTGTACCAGTAACAGTAGTTTCAGTCATTACCTTCAAAAAGATTAAAGCATCGTTGGCCAATACTACGCAGAATTATTGCAACGCTTGAGGGAGGAAGTGCAAAAAATGATTACATATACAGGTACGTTGGTCGTTGCGATGACTAAAATCAATGAACTAAAGTTGGAATTGATTCTGATTTTGCCCACAACGACTCTTGGCTCGGAGGTTATCCATGCTGTATATAAAAGTATATATTTTGAGAAGCATGATGAGTCGCACTAGAAGATGGTAAAACTGAAAACTATTGTGAAAATTTTAATAGTCTTTATGAAACTTAAATATGTATATTGAAAAATGAACCGAAAAAAAAACCAAATATATTTTTTTATCATGCCGGAAACTTTTCACCTGCCTCGTATTAAAAAACTATTTGCATCTCAGCTCATTGAGATAATCCTGAAATCATTTTTCCTCTCGAATTCGATTAAAATCATAAAGAGATTATGACTATCATATTATTTTCAACAAATAGCAAAATTTGATCAAAAAACCGTTGTTTTACGCATACGCGCTTAATTAGGGTGTTATATCATCAAATTGATTTGTAATTTACATTGTTAATGAACATGAAAAACATTCCAAAGAGATAGCGTCAAATTTTTAATTATCTTAATAACAGTAATGTAGAGGGAGCGCTGAAAGCTTTAAATTATAGTTGATATAACAGATATGGCATTTTCCACCAACGGTTAGAAAAGCATTTTGGTAGTGATATTGTCACAAAAAATAAATTTTTAAGAATATGAAAATCAATTTAATAGAAAAAGAATAAGTATTAAAAACCATTAATAATTATAATAATTAAAAATTGGCTCGCGTGGCTTGTTGAGCTACTCGAGAATCGCCCACTTACATCACGCTCACGAAAGAGGATCTTATTGATTCTCCCTCGTAAACGAGTGACGGTCTGTATTTGAGCGGCGTCTCTCAGTTAATAGTTATTTGATTAAATTAAAAAAAACTATATTAAAATTGAATTGAAAGTCAAATGACTTTTACTATTATTTATTAAATCAACTATTGAAAATATCAGAAAATCAAGTCAATGAAAAAAAGGACAAATAAATTTTATTATTAATACTAGTACTATAAAGTCGCATTGACAAACCGTAAAACTTTAAGACACTACTCAAGAACCCCAAAAAAGAGTTTTGTGGTTAGAGAACCTGGCGGAGCATTCGGACACATATGCTCCAACGCGGGGAGACTTCATGGTCCGAGCCGCTATGTCTCCAACCGCTCTCTTCAATCTTTACTACACCGAAGTGGAAATCAAAATCCCCTGTAACTTCCTGTTACAACAATATTTATAACTTTACTTTTTACCACTCTTTCGAATATCGACCAATGCAATTGTCTATTCTTAGCGTCGGTCGGACCGTTTTTTGTTGACTTTGCAATTTGTCTATTAGGTACAATACCGATGCTAAAGTCATGAACTTGTATAAACTTTGATGAACTTTTTAATAATTGTTAATCAGCATAAAATAGCTAGTTCGACCGGATGCAATATATTTATTTCAATATACCGGGTGTGACAATATTTGAAAAAAAATTACGAACATCTTGACAGGAGATACAGATTGTTGAAAACAAATATTTATTATTTTGGTTCTTAATTTACTTTTTGTAGAAATTTGGATTATTGAGAAAAGTATAGGACGAGATTTAAGAAAACTGTATCTGCATATAAAAAATGCGACGTTTTTTAGCCTTTGTTGTTACTATATATATATATATATATATATATATCACCTTTTAAAAACTGAGGTTATTTGGATATAAAAACCGTTGTTGTTTGTTTTTATTAATATTAATTGTAAGTACATCCACAGCCTTTATTTACAAAAGCCTTGAACAAGTAAATTTGGCAACGTGGTATACAAGTCTCTTGTTTGTGTTTCCATTGGAACATTTGTAACATGTAACACGCGGTCAGGCTTATTGAGTTTGATTAAATCGTCTAATTTTGTGTAAGTTACAATGCGGGAAAAATTTTTAGTTAATAAAATAAAGTGATTTGTTCGAAACAAACGGGCGCGTAAAGATGGCGGGATTCCTATAGGGATACTAATTGCTTCTATTATTAAACGGTTTGTTAATAAAATAAAGTGATTTGGGTTAAAATTTTAAATCAGTGTTATCTGCCTTTTAAACTACGAAACTTCGTATTTTTTATATGTAAAAAGTGTTTTCTTAAATCCAGCCTTATAAGTCAGTAATCCAAATGTCAACATCTTTTACTATAAGGACACCCATTTCAACTGATGTTTGACATTTTTATACAAAAAATGTGAAATTTCATTACTGTAGACTCGTCAATCTGAATATCATTAGAAAAACAAAATGTATGTATTTTAATGAATTATGAAGGTTATATTACAGATTTTTAATTGTTTAATACTTTAAGTTTATTATAACTCAAAAGCTTTATACTCGATCTTCATTTCAGTGAAAAGCCTTGAACGTTACAGTTTAAGGATAATGATTTTAAATTGTATCATGTTCGACGGTATTTTATCAATCCATAATTTTTAAGTTATTCAGGTCCATGTGCCCGTTAATCCTTACCTGTATACGATTGAATTGTCTGAAATATGAATATTGCAAAATACCTATGGCGGAAGTGTTCACCACCCACAGGATTTATAAAATTGGGAAAGCAAGTCCATCGATATTCCCCAGGGGTGACCTGCGGGATAGTTCAATGGGGCTGGACAGTGGATATGGCAACAACGACTAATACTACAAATCGGATGACGGATAAAGTGGTTTGTTTTTGGGGGGTTGCACATCCGATCGCAGCCAGCCACATTATTCCTCTACCGCAATCTAATGACGTCCATTATTTTACTACAAAAACCCTTTTGATGTGTTTTTGTTGATTATGCACTATTTGTTTTACGTCTACACTTATATTTCAAAGCAAAAAGTGAAAGACAAATTGCAATTTTTATTTTATTTTTGTCATAAAATAAATTATTATTCTATTATTACAGCGCCCTAGTAATTTTTTCTCTATTTCTGCTAGTATTTAAGAGGGATTTTTAAATTTTTCTCCTGAGATAGAGGTAAGATGTTAAAAAAGTATTTTTTCGAACTCGGGAAAATCTTATTTCTCAAGTTGTTCAAAACCTTGGTTAAAAATAATCTTAAAATGTACGTGATTCTTATAGTAAAGAAGCTGGTAAGTGTAGACACTAACAATGAAAGGGCTTGTGATTCTAAATTTCTTCAACCTCAGTTAAGCAGTTGCCAATACTCGACGCCGCAATGTGATCCAACTTAAAACTCCTCAACGATAATGACTACAAAAAACAAAGTTATCGTATATATTTTTTTTCAAATATATTACTCCACTTGGACATGGATTCGTTCAGGAAAAAAACTACCGTACTTTTTTAAAGTTTATTTCAATTAAATAAAATCAATTATTTCGTTAAATTAAACCAGCTCTCATTATTATTCAATTATGGCACTCTGCATAATTATTATTATTATGGAAAAGTTATTTTGTGATGTTGGAAATTAAACCGTGAACTGTTTATTAATTTAGAGATTGCATCAAAAATATTAATAATTTGTGATAGAACATTCAATAAATATTTGCAACACAGCCGCATAAGCAAACAATTTTGTAATTTACGATAATCTGACTGCATCGAGTCCAACATGAAATTCTGGCAATAAAAAAATCATAATTTCACTCAATAAAAGGTTAATAATAATTAATTATGCGATGTACTTGGATAGGTGAATCAAATGCAGATTAGTTACTACATGCTTATATAATATGAGAACTTATGTAATTAAGTTTTTCCGTGGAATTAGGAGGTAGTTCATATCTCTGTGGATTCTCACATTAATAAGTAAACTGCTATCAATTCCACTAAATTGTTTGTTCCGTCATTGGACAAAATCACTCGACATTCGGTCTCGCGATTTTGTCATGTCAGTTTTTCTCGTAAAATTACTGATTGGCAAAATTATTTCGTTACTAAAAGAAATTTATCCGACAAAAAAAAGCTCTTGTGTTTTTACTGTTGATAAATTAACTCCTATATAAAATGTGTCATTTAAAGATGACCGTTTTGTCATTTTGACAGCGATAAAAAAGGTGCATTGTTTTTTATCACCAATAGAAACGCCTGTTCCTCTTAAGCGTCTACATCTAGTATGCTTACGTCCCTTTAATGTCTCCATTAGTAATTTTGCTCGAAAAACTGCGATTTGACAAAATCACTGGACCTTCGGTCTCGCGATTTTGTTATGTCAATTTTTCTCGTAAGATTACTGATTGGCAAAATTATTTCGTTACAGAAAGAAATTTAATCGATCAAAAAAAAGCTCTTGTGTTTTTACTGTTGATACAAATGTGACGATATGCTGGCTTTTACATGTAATAATAACGGCGTTAATGAACACTGCTGCAATATTTTTTTTCTACGACTGCCAATAATAGTAGGTAATTTCCGTAACAAGTCCGGAACATAGGTTTTTTTTGGACGAATAGACAATATTCTGTCTGTCTGTTTGTGAATCCAAAAAAACTATTTTCGAGCGTGTTGCGTACAATATTTTTTCGGCAATCGTGTAGAATAATAAAACAATCAGACGACACATTTCTTTATTATACAATTTAATTCTTATTTGAATTAAACAGAACAGAACTGAAAATAATACATATTAACAGAAACATTTTAATTCTTATTTATATTAATATTTATATTAATATTCGAGCAATTGCTAATATTGAAGAGATTCAATTTGTTTGAAATGACAACAACGACGTGGCCGGGAAATGCTACTTTCTCAAAGAAAAAGCGTCCGGGAAGTGGGTACATTCCGGACGGTTGCCGACAAAAGCTTTTATTGTGCGTTCAATAGCTAATTTAGTTTATCGCCACCCAGTGATTTCCAGGCAGCAAATGTCGCGTCATTAAATTTGATACTGGAAAAATCCAAATAAAAATACACACATTCTTATAATAAATTCATGGAGTGGTGCAAAGAACAGAAAACTAGTTCCTGCTCAGAAAATGTTATGATTGCATACTTTCGCAACATCTCAAGTAAATTTAAATCTTCGACTTTTTGGTCACAGTAGTAATTACTCAAAATTGCGAGCATTTTTAAAACGCAAATCTGATGGCAATGGAGCAAGAAAATCCGAGGTATTTACCACAAACGAAATCGACAAGTTCATTAAAAAGGCCCCGGACAGCATTTACCTACCTTCTGGCCATGGTAATATAATGATATTTATATTTAGGTAGAATAAGTCCTAATTCAAAATATCACTTTCTCTGTTGCAGGTTGTGCTTATCATGGGAGGAATGGGGCTTCCAGAAGAGATGAAATGTATATCTCGAATATTTGGGTGGGGCCATTTTAGTTAAAATTCCAAACACGAAAACCAATTGGTGTTATAGATAATTTTTTTTTTGCTAATTATCAAAAGGGTAAATGTACTATCCAAAAAGTTGGCATTAATAAGATAGGAAATATGGGAAAATTAATTGCTACCTACATTCCTAAAACTACAGAATCCTGAACTTTACACGGGCCATTGTTTTCGTCGGTGTTCGGCAACAATTTTAGTAGATAGTGGCGACGATATATCTACCCTAAACCGGCACGGAGGCTGGCGTTCAACAACGGTAGCTGAAGGGTACATTGGCAAATAAGAATAACGTAGCCACGAAAATTATGGGGTCGAGTATTCAATCAATCAAACTTCCATCGACATCCATATCAAGTCATTTAACAATGTCAACCTATCTTTAAAAAATGCTCGTTCAAATTCTCCAAAAATTGTGTTTAATAACTGTTAATGGAATATTACATTGAATATTAATAATAATTAATAGAACACCTGTCCTATTTCCATTTTTTGTATTGTCAGAGATAATTGTGTTAATTTTTTAAAATGGTGATAATTAATAAAATCATATAATTATTATTATTATAAGAAGTAAAATAATATTGAATTTTAATTTTCTACCCGTATCTCCTATTCCGCGTAATTAAAAACGCCCCCTCGTAGAAAGATAATGAAAATGTAAATACAGGGTTGGATCAGAGTCGTTAATATAATGCAATATTTAAAAACTGAAACAAATTAAAGATCAAAATTGTAGGACACTATAAGAATAACATCAATATAATACAATCATTTAGCATGTAATAATATATTTACAAAACGGTGAGTTATGACTCACTAAAAATTATAATAAATATGATGCTTTCGCTATTAATGAGAGGATGTTTTCGTAATTAAGCCGTTTTCTATGCTTATATATAAGTCATATTTTAAATAAACAATGTAGCGGCTTTCTTTAACTGCAAAGGTGAAATATTTTGTGTAACTAATAAAAAATAAACATAAAATAGTAAAACTAATACATAACATCGTCGTACATATGTTTTTCACTTTTAAGTAAGAAAAATATTAGCTAACGTTTCTCCATTCGCGTTGAAAATACATTAGCTCATAGGTTATTAATGACTTTGGTGTTTCTCTCATGCTCCCCTGTCATTAGTTTTATTATTTTTATGAAAATCATGATGTGTCTTTCATATGTACCGACACGATGAAGATATGTTATTTTTAACTAGGTAAGTGAAAATGTGTTTAATATTATCTAGTAGTTTCCGTATAGGATCTCCACGCATTGATTTAAGTGATGTATAATTCTAATACCTATATAAATTAAAAAAAAGCGACTATTAATATTACTTTTATTAAAATAAAATAGCCTAGATCGTTTTTTTTAAACTTGTTTCCATTCTTGTATAGAAATCTCGTTATTATACGCGGCAGTATGTAAGAGGGTGATTTGTCAGGTCATTTTATGAAAAAAAGTTCCTATAAACATACGTCCGAAAATGAATTGTTTCCCAGATACAAGGATTTTTTTAATAAATCAAATATCTCCTAACCGATATCTTAAATTTTATATTTAATACGCATGGGTCTGTCATGAGCAAACAAAATAGTATTTTAAAAATATCTTATGCTATTGTAGACATACATTTTACGAAATTTTGCAAAAAATACATTTACGTATACGTAACTAAAACCAAATAAAACTCTAAAAAATATTTAGATACTAATTATATGATCATGTTGTAAAATAAAAACGTGCTTTAGCACTAAATGGATTTTTAAAATGTAGATAATATGTAGGTGAATATTTTTGCCAGTAATACAATTTTATTTGTTTGAAAGCTTACCAATTCAATTAGTAAAATGCTATTCCCAAATTAATGAACTCAATATAATTAAAACTCTATTGAATATAAATTTGATATCAAGCAAGTAGATCTGCTATTTTCATGAACAAAAAGCGGAACAAAAGTAAAAAATGAATGAAGTATAAAAATGTATAAAAGAAGTTGTTAGCAAATTCGAAATTTTATCTGAAACTTTTTAATTAACAAAATGTGAAAACTTTTAATTATACCTTGAAATTATATACATTATAATTATTATAATTAACAATCTTTCTATAATAGCCTATACTAAACAGGGTACAACTGCGTTTTCACTCAAAATCCAAGAAGTGTACCTTTTGTGGGGCTCCTTTGACCGGAAACATTTTTAAAAACGTTCTCAAATCGTGAACTTACGTCTACAGTTAACGACAATCAAAATTAAAAAAAACAAAAGTATACCTACATGTTGGTGTATATATATGTTAACGTCAAGTCTTCGTAACAGTAACGTTGCGGGTTCAAGACTGGTCATGGACCTATTTTTTTAAGTGAAATTGTATCCTGTCTGTAAATTATTCCCTGATATGTTTATTAAATCCTTTTTACCAGATATTTCGTTCATTATACAATAGGTATAATATGCATTTTCGCGGTTTTTTAGTACATATTGTTTATCGTTTACTCCACTAAATTACGTCACATTTTTTAAATTTAATTTATAATACCGACATAGAACGTTTCGTGTAATATTTAGCACATCCTCAGTTTTAGGAAAGTAAACAATCTACAAAACACCAATTATTTAACAAAATAACTGACTTAATTAAATTAAAAAAATTCGTCGTTGAGTATTTGGTGTTTCGTAGATTGTTTCATTTCCTAAAGCTGAGGATGTGTTGAATATTAGCACGAAACGTTCTATGTCGTGACTGTAAATTAAATAAAAAAATGTGACGTTATATCTATCTATCTATCTATAATGGTTTTTGTGAAGAGAAAACGATAAACATTAATTATACAATGACATGATCTGAATTTACTGTTCTGATATAGGTAGCGCAGAAATTTGAAACATTTTGAAATCTGTCAAATAGCGAAACATTTTTCAAAATGTTTAAAACATATTATATGAAATATTAATATTTGACGTGACGAATGTTATTGTGTACAAACTGCCCAATGCATTTAATTTGACGCGGATATTCAAAATGTCAACGTTCATTCCCATAGTGATGCAAAATCGTATCGATATAATATTCGAGTCAATCACAATTTCTCAGCCTCTATTAGTAGAAAGATATTATAATATTACAAGCCACGCTACATTATCTCCTAGCAAAGCAATAGAGTGAAGGTTTAAATATCATTTTATTAAGAGTTAAAAAAAAACAGTTTTAAGGACAGTATCGCAACACTGTCACCTGAGTGTTCCACAGCCTCCTTTAGGCAAGCCATGAACAAATAAATTCGGCAACATTGCGAACCAGTCGATGATGTGTGGTGTAGCGAAACGCCCGGCCAAAGCTCCGCTAACGATCGGAATTCTTGGTGGAGTTCTCAGTAGAATAAGTAAAGCTACTTCAGCAATGTTTAACCAAACAGTTTATTTATACAACCAATCTAAATGTAGGTAATATCTTTACAACCCAAAACACTTAATCAGTTTGCACAAACAAACCGTGCAATAACGCTACAGATGCAGTAATCAACAACCTAATCGAAGAATATTTAAGGATGCTGAATTCCATTAAATGAGATTCAGTAAGGGACAGTATTAAATGCCGAACCAAAAATATGTGCTCCTCGCGCGTGTCAGATTTGCTTTTACTAAAAAACCCTATACAGATCAATTGAATTGGTAGAAATACCGGGTGGACAACCATAGAATAATAAACCCAGATATAATTATCGTCTTGTTACAATGGTTTGTATATTATATCACGCGGTCTAATTACATCAGTGTTTTTTGAGCCTAATTTTTTTTATAACTGTTGCCATTATCTCTTCATGGATTGTCTAAAAAAGGCTGTTCCTTCAATTATTGAATTGATGTTAAAGGTGAATGTGTTGCCATACTATCCTTAAAACTGGATTTTTTTAAGTATTAATAAAATGATGTTTAAACTTTCCACTTTTTAATTGATGCGAGTGGAAAACTTCAATCCAAATAAATAATAACACTTTGATGACCGAATAAATGAGAAATTGTAAACAAAAAATAAGGCTCAGTACACATTTATTGTTGTTCGCAGAATGGATAGACCCAAATGTCGATTTCTAACAATTTAAGATTGAGATACGGTGGCAATCTAAAATGAATTACTAATTATCAAAATTTTTAAGAATATATTAAAATGTCTTTTAGGTAGAAAATTCATAATTTTATTAAACGAAGGTAATGAAAGTGGTCCATTATATATTTTTTTAAAATATGTTGACATGTTTTTAGGTTGAAAATTGATAGTTTAATTTAAAACGGCCATATACAGGGTTACCCAAAATATTAGCCGAAAATTGTGTTGTCCAAATGAATTGAACTTTTTTTAAATAAACTTCAAAAGTAAACAAAACCAGTAACGTAGGTACTAATGGTTAAAATATGCTTACATGGATGGATCAATCGGTACTGAACATAAAATGTGTACAATATTCAGAACCTTTTCGTTTGTTAAGGTTCAGCCAGGAATATTTTGTAGGCTATCCCAATAATTTACAGTGGAGTTCATTGGATGCTTTTAATATTTTACAAACATGATACGGGTATGAACGACGAACAAGATCGCTTCTGCGGTTGACCATTCTTAGTATTGCGGCGTTTGGAGTACAAACCAGACAATTACAAATTATGAAATAATCCTCAGAATTTATCTTATCATCCCGAAATTATTTTTATTTGTAACCAATTGCACAGTACAATTACGGCTTCATGACACAAGAGCAAAAATGTTTAGTAATTGCAATCATTTTTTAAATTATACACTGTTAAAGAATATCGCCCATAAAATATATTATACTGCTTGTAACTAACATAAAATGTGTAATATTAACGCTAATTATATTGTAAAAGCAGCAAGTACTGATAAACAATCAACGGGTTTAAATAATTATTATCTCCCATAATCAGCAAATATAAACGCACCTACAAACTAAACATGCTTAACTAGACAGTACCTATATAACATAAAAAATAACATGGAAAACTGGTTGAAAATATCGCTACTACTTAGTATATTCGGATTTCTGAAAGAAATCAGACCATCCGAACCTTTTATCTACGAATTTCTAATTGGAGAATGGAGAAATATCACGGCCGAACAAGTGAATCAAGAAGTTTACCCTGTGGGTACTTACAGTTACTTAGCACAGACGATTTTGGTGTTCCTAATCACAGATTTATGGCGCTACAAGCCGTTAATAGTACTTTTGGGTATCTCAGGGATAATTGTATGGGGTATGTTACTATGGACGACCAGTCTTCTTGAATTACAAATACTCGAGGTAAGGAATTCTTTAATTACATCAAAAACAAAATATTCAGGCGTTAATTGCAGGTATTTTATGGCACATTTTGTGCTACAGAAGTGGGATATTACACATATATCTATGCTAAGGTCAATCAAGACTATTTCCAGCAAGTAACCTCACATACTCGAGCTGCAATTTTAGCTGGTAGAGCAGTTTCTGGGATTTTAGCTCAAATTTTAGTATCTTTTGAGGTCCTGGACTTTCGTCAGTTGAATTATATCACATTTGCAGGTAAAAAATCACTTCATTTAATTTACAATTTCATAAAATAACCTAAAAATTCAATAAATATTATTAATGATTAGAAATGATAAGTTAGTTGGCTTTGGTTTTATGTTTGACAGTTTAGTTGTTTTACATAAAGGCAGAGATGTGGCAACGTATCAGGTAGTCTTATTATAATTTTATTCCAGCAATGCTGGCCGCAACGATATGGGCCTTACTTCTACCAGGCGTGAAACGCACCATTTACTTCCACCAAAACAATTTACAGAATGCTGATATACGCACAAAAGCTTTATCAGCTTTCAAATTAATGTTCACACATTTTACAGCGTCTTATTCCCGTAGACACGTGTTAAAATGGTCGGTATGGTGGGCTCTGTCAACTTGCGGCTTTTTCCAAGTCCAAACCTACATGCAACCGTTATGGGCGGCGATTGGAACTGAAAATTCCAGTTCCCAATCCATTTATAATGGCGCAGTCGAGTCTGTATTGACAATATTAGGATTTTTAGGCGCGTTATTAGGAGGGGTGTTAAAAATTGATTGGAAAACTAAAGGAGAGTTAACTTTAGCTATTGTATCATTACTCCAAGGGTTCCTAATGTTGTTTTCGTCACAAGCCCATTATGTTTGGATTAGTTATATTTGTTATGTCGCTTTCGGAGCATTATTTCATTTAGCGATTACAGTAGCGAGCAGCGAAATAGCCAAAAACATCTATGAAGACAGTTACGGTTTAATCTTTGGGATTAACACGTTCTTCGCGTTAGCATGTCAATCGATATTGACTGCAGTGGTAGTTACAAAGGGAGTTGGATTTGGATTGGAACCGCGAGCGCAGTTCTTTGTTTATGGGGTTTACCATATTCTCACAGCGTGTTTTTGTATTGTTGTGGGCTTAACTGGGTGGTTTATGAGTCGCAAGGATTATAGGAAGACTAGCATTGTAGCTGAAAGTAATGCGAGTACTATTGGGAGTATATCGCCGTATATTCGCTAATAATAATGATATTAGATTTATGTGAGAGGTATTTAAGGCTGTTGTGTTTGTATTAGACATTGTTTTAGATATATTTATTAAATTAAAAATTATTTTGACTAGTTTTTAGATGTTTATATTTATTTACAAAGACAAGTACAGTTAGTTAGAAATAAATGAATTTTAAGTTTTTCTTTTGTTTTAATGTTTCCTCCTAGGTCCCCAACTTAACTCTCCTAGAGTTTCTTCTATGGAGGTCACACGCAGAAGAACTGCGCGAATGAATAAGACAGGCATGCGCCGAAATTACATCACATCAATTGTCTAATGTAATCGCAAACATTGAGATTCAAGTAAACGGAGATTTAGTAGAAAAATCCAGGATTTGAAGTTATTATTTTAGAACAATGTCTTTATAAGAATGTCTAATAAATAAATTCGTTATAATTCATAAATTGTTATCGCTTGGATTAATAGATAAAGCTTCTTAATGCATAATAAACAACCTGACAGTAATTTAGTCATAGAATCGTTAATATTGAATATTTCGTCATCAAACTTGGTACAGGTCTATTTCAGAGGATGCCAATTCCAGTGGCGTACCCAGATTCTTTCTAAAAATTCGCTAATATGGATTTTCAGCCCCTGAATGTGATGGTATATTCTGTACATACATGATAATCTACAAACAATAATTTAATACAAGTAATGAGGCCTTTGAATAAAAAAAATAGGGTAGGTAGGTATATTGCATCTTCTCAGGTCAATCATAGCCTAATCGGAATCAAATACAGTAGAAGTATGAAACAAAATTATTAGTTATTGGAATTACCTAAACTTTGTTATATCTTTAATAAAATTGATTGTTTCAGCAGCAGCAGGTGAGACCGGTGAAAGGAGCTATCTGATCGCAGATACCTGATTAGTTTTAACGCTAGGAAACAATTGTTTTTTCATTCCTCTATCTTAAAGAGCGTTAAAACTACTAAATGCTTGTTAATTGAATAACCAAATATCTATATTTGTTCTAATATAAAAACTTCAAATATTAGAGTGAGTTTATTAACCATAGAAAAATTACTCTTTAATAAATTTAAGTTGGTGTTATACAGAATGTACGCAACCCTAATTAAACTGCAAAGCTCTGTATAAATAGTGTACTTAAAAATATTTTGAATGTAAACAGCAAACTTTTATTTTTTGTAAACTACAAAAACTTAACAAACCGTACCTAAACATTCTTCTGTAGTTTCACTTTGTGTCCAGCCCGAGCTTTCAACCAGTTTATCTTAAAAGCACAAAAAAGTAGTAGTGGCAAGCACAACATTCACGCAAAGTTAGCTGATATGCACTTCCTCATTTCTCTTTTCTCATAAAAGTTCATATAAACACTCTTCAGTATAGAGTATAGTATGGAAAACAAGAGCAAATGAACCAAGGCAGAGAGAAAGAGAGAGAGAGGCAGCTAGCTACGTGCTCAATTTACGTGGTTTGGAACCATATCCAATTTACGTAACCAGCAAATCATTTTCTACCGGCATCGGCAGGAGAGGAGGTAATATTACACGGCATACATAAGTTGCTGCTATGGTTTTGGAAAATCATGGCAGGAATACTTACTTGTATCCAATTCCATGGGAAATTGCGGATTCGCTACGATGCTTATTCAGATGTAATATCTGTGTACCTCTATCTGATAGTGGGATGAAATGCTATTGGTTGGATTATTGGTAAAATCTATTACGTTTCTGCATTGCTTAATTTAATATATCGCGGATTATTTATGTTGAAATAAAATTTAAATGCCGATGGCGTATTCCAGTTAGGTATGTAAAAGTGAGACCATATATACATGAGAGATGAAATAAATCAGTTAAAGAGATTTTCCTTGTTAAGTTATAATTAAAGGGAAAAGCAATAGTAATAGGTGGGATATAAAATAGAAATTTGGTTTTACATTTTATACTTTCCATATTATTTTTACTCATATTTTTAATCACGTTGAACCTTATGATACTACAGATGTATAACTCCAAGAACAAGTATTCATTCAATCGCGTGGATTTCGGGACTCCTATCTAGAACCTTATACATGACAAAGGAGTTGTCACAAACATATCCGAAATCAAGCTAGCAACCCTATGTCGAGATGAATTTCAGATTCATGAGGATTCTTTTGCTAATAAATAGTGGCTTGGTTTGTTACAAACAGATTTTTGAGTATGTTGAAGATTTTCTGCTTTTGAATAATTTAAAACTCTCGCATTCAACATGTGGACTTATATTCTTCCTAATGATTCAAACAAATAGATTGAAGACACTTGCAATTGCTGAGGATTTTTCATAAAATTAATTTGTAAGCATGTAGTGGGTATTGGGAATAAGGCTGAAATAGGTAACCCCACCCGTTGAAGCCAAATCGGTTCCAATTGAGGCAAAAATGTGACGTGGCCGACCATCCACTTCTTGCCCAATAGGGTAGGTATTTCAGCTATAAGCATATGTAATTAGTGCGTATTATTAATAATTATTATTATTTTCAGATTATCACCACTATCTTCAGCTTTATCATGATATAACGGTAGAGCGTTTTTTTTTTATTAAGTTGTGTTTTGTTTTAAATGAGTTTGTACTTATTGGAAATAAATATGACCTACCATTTATTATTTTACCGTTTCTTTATTAATTTTATTGGCTGTTGGTTATTCTCACCGACTATGTATTAATTTACCTGTCTGTTTTATTACTGACCGTATATTGTTTTTACTGACTATTTATTAATTTAACTAATTGTTTAGTATTTTCAGCGACAATTTATTATCATACTGACCATTTATTATTT
Organism: Apoderus coryli; assembly: GCA_911728435.2. Classification (NCBI taxonomy): domain Eukaryota; kingdom Metazoa; phylum Arthropoda; class Insecta; order Coleoptera; family Attelabidae; genus Apoderus; species Apoderus coryli. Next base: position 11,792,130 of record OU452202.1, on the reverse strand, counting down.
TCACAGACCATTTGAAATAAAATAATGGAAAAGTGTACTTGTTAATAAAATTGAAATACTGACCATTTAATTTGTACCTTTATATTAATATGTTAGGGAAAAGAATTATAATATTAAGAAACTATTTGCAATATGTATACAAAAAACACCGATGGATAGGAAGGAATATCGTTCAATATTCTGTCTGGACCCCCCAGAGAAGCAAAAAATAAGTATCCTTTTGTTTTACATTTTAGAAAGATATTTTTTGTTATTATTTGAATAGTTCTAAACATTTTTGTTCTATAAATAAGCATAATATGTATTTTATTTTAGGTTTTTGCACGGTTGAAATATTCTTTGATTAAGAAGCATATTTTTTGTTCTTGTTAGTATTTTAATACAGTTTTAAACGTTTTTAAGAAGAAAGAGAGAGAGGAACTTTGTATGTCGTGCAAAGTTTTTTTATTACTAGTCAAAGGGATTTATGTCCATCACTGCTGACTCTTCAGGTTAGACCATGGTCCGCTGTGACCATTACTAAAAAAACTCTGCACGAAATACAAACTCCTGTTCTTTTTTCTTAATCGAGTACGTGCACACAGCTAACTTTTCCTACTTAAACATATATTGTTCTATGTGATAAACATTTATTTAAGTCAAGGTTTTTGTATGATTTACAACTATACAATACAGCCTCTATTATAGTTAATGGGATTGCTTTTGTCGGCGTTAGGGGTCAGCTATGGCAAAATGGATAAATAATGTTGGTTTAAAATTTCATTGTAAGTAGACTCCCCCCCCCCCCCCCCCCCCCCCGGAGCTGGAACGCCACTGACAACGTCGTTCCGATTCATTAAGTTCCAAGAATCGTTCCAAAACCACATAGCATCCGCCAAATTTGAAGAAATACAGCATCTTAAAGAATACGACGTTAAACTTGAAAATCCAAAAGGACGACTTCATAGCCACGCTGATTCCGTATCGAGGGAGCCGTATGACTTTGTAGAATCATAGTGTATTGGTAAATCGTATACTGGGGCGTGGTATAAACAATACACAGAAGATCCAAAGTGGTAAATCTGGACTGACGAATTCTTTTGATTGATCAACATTTAAATTTAGATTCTCATTGAATTCGAACAAAAACTTGATTTAATATTTCAAGAATTACGTCTATTTCAATTTTGTCACGATTAGAGCGCAGACAGTTTGGTATGGTTAGGTTACTCCTATAATTTCTCCATTTAAACATAGAGCCCTTATAGCTTTAACGTGAATTAAGGCGAAATCCTTTCGAAGCATACACACATCAAACGGGTAAACATTATCACGATTTAAATAACACAGCAGACAACACGGCAATTACCCAGAATGTAAATCTGTTTAATCAGGCCAATCTTTAGCAGCTTGAAATAGGGCAAACAGTAGATAGAAGTATACTTACTTGTGAAGATCATTCATATACAGGGTGAAATCAATCAGAAAAAAATATGCATATTTGTCGATACATTATCCAATCAATTTAAGTAGATTACATTTGTTTCCGTTTAAATAAATATGCGGAAGCGCCAGCTCAACATGACTTTTGTGTACTGGAGCATTTTTTTCCAGAAGCAGGACACATTTCGATAATTTTTCTGTTCTGTTTTATTTGATTGTTTCTTTTAACTGTTCTAAGATAGTAGTATTTTCGAGTTATAGAAACATATTTTCTTAATATTCAATCAATATAGTGATAACAAACCCATTTATTGTCACAGAAATTTACCTTTACAGTTTCCAGAACAATCCAAATATGTAAAACAATCAACCTATAAAAATGTAACACTAACAGACATGATATACACAATATATTTAAGAAAACAAAGAAATAACTATAACATAACATAACAATCAACATGCCTCATCATGTGAGCAAAGATTAATGTACACAATAATCTTTGATGTGAGTATACGTCCTCCAAACTTCGAAATTGTACACACCCTATACATTGCACTGACCAGAGACTTGTCCAGTATATTTGTTCACGATCTGTCGAAATAAAAATCAGCACTGTTTCTAGCATTGGGCCGAGAACCCTAGAAGTTTACTCTCGCTAAAAGATTGGGGCAGTCCACCTTGTTGGGGTATCAATCACGAAACGAGACGGGAGGCAATTACCAAATTGATCCAAATTAACTAAAGACTTCTTTCTTTTTCTACAAGTACACGTGGATTCTTGATATTTGTTTGTTTTTTAATGAATTTTTCAGTCATGTCAGTGGTTTTTATTATGTATTTTAATACAAAATAGGATTGTTCACATGTCTTTGCTCTAGAAAGAAAACTGATGAAGCTATAAACATTTTAGATATTTTCACCAAACAAACTTCCTTCGTGCGTACTTTTTTTACACCCTGTATCCACATAAATAGAGAAAGTGGAATAGAGGGAAAGGAAGTCAAGAGCCCTTTTGGATATACGTTTGCACGAGGTTAATTGACTCTATTTATCTCTTGGAGTTCTCTATTCGTATACCTGAAGAAGCAACCCTCGCGTTTTCCACAGAGATATATATTTTCAGGCTATACGTAAGAGCATTCTTTTTCGAAGAGAAAGGGCTGCTGTTTAAGAGAACTCACCCATTTTTAAAATGAAAACAGCTTACCATTTCTGAAAGTGTTCTTTCTCATAGCAGTGAAAAATGTTTAGCGAGATTTTCTGGTTGTGTTATATAAAGCCAATATTGCAAGAGTGGAATTATGTGTTTTATTCCCGCTAATGTTAAACTTGAAAGACAAATAAATGGTTGTGCAAATACTGAACAACCTGGTAATTTAAGTTATCGAAATTAACTTCAGTAGTTGGTACTACCAATTTTTTGGTTACAGACACAACATGACATAGAACTAGACTAGATTTTAAGCGAGGCATGTAACATTTGTTTTTTTTAATTTCAAAAAATTCATAACATTATTTTAAAAATACGACTTTCTGCACATAACGTACTGAAGGCAATATTTTATTTTACTCAAGGAATATTCTTGGTTCTACGGTTTAGTTTTTGTTACGAATTTTAAATATATTAGGTACTATCTAAATAAAATTTATTTTTGAAAATATAAAAATAGGCAAGCAAAAAATACAGGAACAATCAATTAATAAAAGATGCATATTAAATTTTTATAGCTTTATTTTCATATCAAATAAAACCGCATTAAACAAAACAAAAGGTTAATTATTTTAAGAAAAATTAAAAATTAAATTAAAAATATGATGTTTGTACACAAAAACGTAAAACAAGGAGTTCAAAAATTCAGATTTACCAGAGATGCCTGAATAATTAATCATCGTTGCAGTAGGCTGTATTTAATTTATCAATATCAGTTCTTTTGTTGACATATTTTTGAATTTAATTAATTTCCTATAATATTCTTCTCTTATGATCGTGTTCCTAAAATTTTGCATCATTTAGAACTAAAATATGCATATTGCAATTGATTGTTCCGTTTTAGTTTGCTTATTTTACATTTTTATTTCCATGTGCAGAGTTCTGAGAATATAAATAACGACGAAACGTCGTCAACTAAGGGGATACAGTAGGATCTAGATACTATTCGTCATTAAGTGAATTCTGAATTAGAAATAATTTTGTAGCGTAGCGGGCAAAAGGACTGGCTTTATTAATAATAATACATAGGAATTTGTTAAAATTAGCAGAGACCCAGTCCAATCCAGGGCAGTTAAGGTATGTCTCGACAGATACTGACGAATTCGTCAGTATACACTGTGTCCTGTTATATCTGTAAAAATAATGTCAGTAATAAATAAAACCTAAAATCGCAAAAAAAAAGTTTTTTCAAAAATTCTCCAAAACGGTTAAGGTTACTTTACTTTTGAAAAGGTGTTTAAATTCTACAACTCCTACCGTTTCCAAGATTCCAATGCTATCCCATTCTTATATTGGACACAGTGTATATTTATCTTGCTATGCTTACAGGCAGGTCGATGTTTGTAGATGGGCAGGACTATGTTACTCTGACGACCTTATAATAAGAGCGAAACGAATTCTTCTGGATCTGTTGAGTTATACCTCAGTGTGATGACACTAAATATAAATTGTAATTAGATGATCCTCAATAATTACCTAGTATTTCAAAAAGTAATTACACCAGCATAAAAACTGGACGGCTCTCTGATCACGGCCATGACATCCTCAGTACATTTTTAATATTTCGAGATATCCTAACTAAAACCAGTAAATTTAAGACACCCTGTACATAGTTTCAAATTTTATATAAAAAAAAGAGAAAAACAAAATTGCACATTTTTTGCGAAAGCTACTTATCTCCCATGATTTTTTAATAAGTACCATCCGTTACGTCTAGACGAATCGAAATATATTTAGAAGGTGTATAAGATTATACCTTGTTTTGACACTGTCACCATAAATTCAACCGACTTGTCGTCTGTAGCATCCGAAATTAAATTACTGCAGTAAATCTAGAGCATTCTCAACTTGAAATATTGCTGTTTTGGCGTTTTAATCAATACAGGTTTTCTCTTTTTTGATGGTGCCTTATTGTATGGCATAGATTGGCCATGAGCTATAATATAATGGTTATCAATTTTTATTATTTAGCTTTAGGTGCTAATGGTATAATCTGAAAAAAATTAATGTAAACTTAATTAAGTAGATTCTTAATTGAAATTGATTTATTTAGACCAGAAACGACGTTAATAAATCAGAAAATGATATTCAAATAATATTTAACATTTTCGAGCCGTAACCTAAAGAAACAACAAAAATTAGTTTAAAAACGCCGACGAATGATATTGATTTTTGAGCATAATTTTATCTTGAGATATGATAAAACTCTCCAGGCTATAAACGATCTGGTTTTAAATTAACAACACAACCTAAATGACAGTCACTATTGATATACAGGGTGTCCGGAAAAAGGAGGTCAATCCGTTAGCCACAGATTCCTTGAGCAAAAATAATATGAGTTTTAAAATGTCATTTTTCATTTTAGCCCTCCATGTTTGATATACAGGGCGTCAAAGTTGAAAATTTAAAACCAATATTTTTAAATAATTCTGGTATTTATTGAGATATTGGATTCAAATTTAGGGTGTTGCTTCTGCATAAAGAGCTACTTCTTTCCAAAAAACAATTTCTTAATAACCAAAATACGGGATGTTTAGTACCCATGGACCCCCCCAATTTTTTATTACGTACGCCAATGACTTTTATACTAAGTTTTCATAGGTTACTATGTATTTTTGATTATTTTTTAACTCTTATAAAATTTGGATAAAATTATTTCTTTTTGAGATATTTTGAAAAGTATTGGCTCTTGTTTGATGCCTCGGCGGCTCTGGCTACTCTTATAATGTTGAAATATCAAGCCACTCTGGTGTTACCTTGGACCCCTACTTAAGCAATGTTTTATTGTTGTGAAATTACGACTAAGGCACAGTGGAAGTTTTAGGGAAGACAGTAGACACATCATCAAGTAAACTTTAAAGTCAACATGTGGGTTGATGTCGTGGATAATTTCTTTTTGGGTCCTGTAATTTTATCAGGGAATTTGATTGGTGAATCATTTTTAGCATTTCTTCAAAACATACTGCCCGATTTACTTGACTATTTGCCTCTCTTAATTAGACAAAACATTTGGTTTTAACTTGATGGTGCACCAGCACATTTTGCTAGGAATGGAAGGAGATACTTACATGAAAACTTTCCCCAACGCTGGATTGGGCGAGGCCAAGATGCTCCTCTTAAATGGCCAACCCGATACCCAGATCTTGTCCCTTGGACTATTCAGTCTGCGGTTGCATGAAAGATATTGTTTATAAGGTTCCGATTTTGAGTGAAAATAATTTAATAGAGAGAATGTTAAAAGCTGGGGAAGACTTTAGGTTCAAGCCTCACATTTATCAAAGATTTTCGTTACTAAAAAGAGCTCGCATATGCATTGAAAAAAATTTCTTTAGACTGGTAGTTTTTCTAATGTTTATTTAGTTATTTTTTCATGTTTTTAAAATAATATGTTTAATATTAATGTAATTTGAGTTAAATATGCTTGATTTAGTAGTGAAAATACCGTGAGCCGCGTAGACAACAAGAGCCAATACTTTTCAAAATATCTCAAAAACAATTGATTTTATCCAAATTTTATAAGAGTTAAAAAATAATCAAAAATACATAGTAACCTATAAAAACTTAGTTTAAAAGTCATTGGCGTACGTAATAAAAAATTGGGGGGGTCAATGGGTACTGAACATCCCGTATTTTGGCTATTAAGAAATTGTTTTTTGTGTTGTTTTTTGGAAAAAAGTAGCTCTTTATGCTGAAGCAACACACTAAATTTGAATCCAATATCTCAATAAATACCAGAATTATTTAAAAATATTGGTTTTACATTTTCAACTTTGACGCCCTGTATATCGAACATGGAGGGCTAAAATGAAAAATGACATCTTAAAACTCACATTATTTTTGCTCAAGGAATCTGTGGTTAATGGATTGACCTCCTTTTTCCGGACACCCTGTATATACTAGTACCTAAGTATATTCTCAAACTTTATTTGTATTTATTGCGAACACATTTCTGGCTGAAGGTATTGCATGTAGTTTTCTAGGTTACCTAAGTCTCAAGTCAAAATCCTAGTTTAATGAAACCACAATTTAACAGGTACGAAAATAACAAACCAGCAAATACTTTTTTCCCCGGATTTCCTTGAAACATCGCAAAACTTTTATATAGAATTATTCCAAAATTCTCTAAAACTTCCAAAGAAACTTTTAACAAACAGAAAGAACTCAAAGTACTTTACTTATTTTTCTTGGTCATCTCCGGAAATTTTACCCGGATTTCATCGAACCGCAGCAGGATTTTCACGGCTTTCTACGTTTTATCCCAACAAACTAATATGTGGAAGGAAATACGGTGATTATGGCATAACTTACAACTTTTATTCAGCGTGTAAAGTTCAAAACAACTGAAGCTTAGTTTTGATAAATTTTAGAACTATAAAAACTTAGACTTTAGAATAATCCTTACACGATATAAATTCCCTGTTAGGTTTTACCTGAGAGTTGTTAAATAACAATTTAATAACACATTTCCAAAAGTTTACATGTGAAGATCGGATATAAAGCAAGCTGGTGAAACAGTTTTGAACGCGATGAACAATGCTTCTTGATTGGTGCATTCACCATTAAATCGCGGCCAACTTGATACATTTTCTGTATTATACCGGTTGATTATTTTACCTGCAACATTTTTTGCAATTTTGTTGTTTTCTTGAGATTTTCGTTGGATACAAAATTGGCTAAAACATAATATAATGTTTTTTTTTTTTTTAATAGCAGAATCAATTATTTTTGTACTGTTTATTAAGCATACATATACGTAGGTCTTTTATGACAAAAAAAAATTGTATTGCAGTTATATGAAGGACCAAGAACAATTTTTTACTTTTCCACAAAGGAAAAGTATTGTGAACGCGTTAAAAAAAAATTGAGATAAAGACGGATATAAGTATTTTGAAGTTCCAGATGGAAGTATGTCTCTCTGTGTGTATGTATGTGTGTCTGTATGTATTCGTCCACGATAGCGCCTAAACGCTTTAACCAATTGAGGTAAACTTTGGTATATGAGTTTGGAGCGGTCCTAGGATGAAGCCATTAGATTTTGGTTGAAATTGCTTAAGCCCTGTGATAGGGGTCGACACAACCACTAAATTTTCCTATATCAGTAGGGGTCGAGTGATACATCATTTTAGTTAGTTTATTGGAAATAATGAAAATAATACAATTATAATTATAATAATTATTAAAATTCTGTTTCGTTACGAAGGTCATATATTTTTGATTAGGTATATTATTATTATTACTTGTCGGGAAAGTTTTGGGACGATTTTTTTTTCTCTGTATGAAATAAAGTAAATTCTGATAAATACGCCTGCTCCACAAAATGTTTTTTTGAAGCATATACTAAAGACTGCTTCTCTTTGCAAAAAATAAATTATAATAATAATAATATCGAAATATTGAATAATAAAATTGAATTATCCGAAAAGTACGAATTTTTCTAACCCCTTGCCTACGCTCAATGCCTAAAAGTTAATCAGCACCTAGACATATCCTCTAGTATTTTTGTACCAAATTTGGGTAAAATATTATGTTAAGTGGTTTTTGAGATTTTTAAACAGACAGACACACAGACTGACAGACAGACATTTTTTTAAAACTAGTTATTTACGTATAAAATAACCGCCAACACGTATTTCTGGTGAAAATTCAAAAAACATTTTTTTTTTCATGAAAGTATAATAATAGCTAATAATCAGTTTATGCGTCTACTAATAATTATGATTTAATGTATCTAATAATGCTGCCGGCTACTGAAACATAATATAATCATTGTACCGTAATAAAACCACTTTGGTCCACACATACTCGTATCTATAATAAAGGTACAAATAATATAGTATATTTATGCTAAAATTTATCGTTCTAATTCTTCAGGACTTGTTAAAAGTACTACTATTTTTTATAAATAATAACATTCAACCACATAATAGAACAATAAACAAATATACTTTATCAGATTTTGGATCGAAACGTAAACGATGCTAAAGGTTGTCTTTTATTTCGCGTCCTATATCCCGTGAAAACTTTAAGTTTAAACTATGAAACACTGTCACTTTTAACATAAATATATTCAATAAACTAAAAATATTTCAGATTTCGGGATTCCCTAAATTATACATTATTCAATTTTAGAATATTATTGTGAATTTCCTTGTGCGGAAGATATTGGGAGTTTATTATGGAAAATAATACAAGATAAACATTACACACATCAAGTAGTCTAACTTAAAATTGTTATTTTTGATTCAATTAAAATTTAAACATAGTCACCCTTTGTATTTTGTAACAATGTGAAATCAGTTTTACGCACAAGGGTATAAAATATTATTCAACGATCGAAAGAATATGATTTTGAGTTTTCTTTTATAGAAGCATATTTATTTAATGTACTTTTCACATATTCAAGAAAAGTTTTAGTGAATTTGATGTTCCTCTTTGAGTTCCTGTTTTCACAAGATTTGATGTAAACAATCAACTAGTGCAATAAAAACAAGAATTTCTGTATTATTCAGCCTATAGGACTAATTTTTGTAGAGTTGTTTTATTTCAAGTGCTGTTCGCAAATGGTAAGAGATGGCTAATTATGCACTTATTCCTTAATTGCCGTAAAAAATTATTTTTGAGCTTATAAAGGCAGGCGATGTCATCAAATTTCCCACACTTATGAAGAGCTTATATGAGCGCGAAATATGAAATGACAATAATATGTGTATGCGGCGACATCTGGGGCAGCAAACATGCCCGGTGAAACAAAGTTAAACGGCCTGTTTGGTGATAGCATGGTGGAATGAAGCAAATTTCTTGTTATACGGGGCTCCCCATAATAGACTACCCATTTTGTATTATTAATAAATTCCCTACGAGATAACTAAATAGGTTGTTTTCTCTGGGATTATCTTCTGTAGTCTTTGGGATTTAAGTAAATTATTAATCAAGTAGGCGCCTGTCACAAATAAATTTTAAATTAATAATTTCGTGGAAAGTCATTTTTCTACGCGAAGTTTAATTTTTTTGGTTTGAGACATTATTTCAACATCCGTTTGAACTTTCATGGATTACTTAGTCCAACAACGTGTGTATTGTGTAGAAACTTGCATAAGAAGCAATTGGATAGAAGAAGTTAGGCGTGCATTCCGGCGTCAGTTTAATAGCAACAATAGGGGTATCCAAATCGTAAAACTGTTAAGTTATGAGTTCGTCATTGGCGTGAAAATGGTTCTGTACAAAATTTAAAAAAGCCTGGACGTCGAAGAACAGTTCCTACACCAGAAAATATTGAACGAGTTAGAATTGCGTTTACGAGAAGTCCTAAAAGGTCTGCTTATCGACAAACCTTATCCTAGGAATATCGAAGGGGAGCTTAGATCCAATTCTTCAAAGGGATTTAAAATGTCATCCCTATAAATATACACAGCTGATGTCTCAAAAAACATTAGGAATTCCATAGTACATTCTTACGCAGATGATACACAACTACTTTGCAGCTTTGATCCCGAGAACTATGATTTAGCTAATGCAAATCTAAATAATGATCTGCGTGAAATTTCAAAATACTGTAAAGATCATAGTCTTCACGTTAATGCTTCGAAAACAAAAATGTTACTATATGCCCCAAAATCATATTATGATAATCTCAAAACTCACCTTAGAATAGAAATTAATAACCAGCCAATCGAATTTTCTAATACCGCCAAAAATCTTGGAGTATTTTTCGATACGTCGTTGAGGTTTGAAGAACATGTCAAAACCGTCATGCAGAGAGTCTACTGTAATTTTAAGATACTATTTGCTAATAAAGATATTTTAAATTATAAAACACGCAAAAAACTTTGCGAGTCCATTATTACTCCACATATAACGTACTGCTTACCACTTTATTATCCATGTCTTGACAATATAAATAAAAAACGTATCCAAAAAGTTATGAACACGTCCTGCCGATTTATATTCAATCTCAAAAAATATGATCATATCTCCCAAAATTTCTCTAAACTTCATTGGCTAAATGCAGAAAACCTCTCTAAATACTACAATATGACTCTCTTGTACAAAATTATGTTAAGTAAAACTCCCAATTATTTGTCTAAACTTTTGATCCATCGTCATCAGATGGTCCAACGCAACATACGCTTCCCAAATAAATTATCACTACCTAAATTCCGTACTGCACAATTCCAGCGCTCTTTTACATATAACTCCATAAAATTATATAACCAATATGATCACCTATTTAAAAACACATCACTGTCAAAGTTCAAGAAAGCTGTGAAATCTCTCTTCCTCGAACAGCAAAATTTACAAATATGATAATATGTTTCATAAATTGTATCATTTTTATTGATTAGTAATTTTTTTTTTTTTATTATTATTCATTTCTGTGTCTCTCTTTTGTTTGGCAAGTTTCACAAACGACTCTAACATATTACTTATTTTATTTGAAACATAAAACTATTTAATTTAAGTTCTAATTTCTAGACTAAAATGTTACTATTAATTCTAGAATAGATAGGTACTACTGGGTTAAGTAAAAAATAGCATCTCGCTAAACTTCGCCCTGTTGATTAAGCAATCCCAATGTAAATATGGCCATAAAATGTATTGTATTTATTTATTTTTTTTTTTGTGAATGATGTTTTATTTAATTTTCTTCTGTAACTTTGCTTAATCAATAAAGACCATTATTATTATTATTATTATAAATACCAAATGCCACAGCACCTTAGCAATCAAGATAAAGAAGCAAGGTCAGCATTTTGTCAAGAATTTTTGAATTAACATCAAGGAGCAATTCACAGTCTCTTAGTGACCGACGAAGCAAATTTGGTCAAATGATCCTTCATAATCCAAAAGTTGTTGTGTGGTGTGGAGTAGGATCTTTTGGTATTATTGGCCCTTATTTTTTTGAGGATGAAAATAGCCGCGCTGTAACAGTAACATCTGAGCCCTACGTTAATAGGCTAGAGACATTTCTCATTCCAGAATTAAATAGACGAGGATTACTAAACAATGCCTTACTATTCCAACAAGATGGGGCAACAGCTCATACCGCCAGAAACTCAATGAGGGTCCTGCGAGAAATGTTTAATGGCCGACTCATTTCTCGTTTTAAAGATTTGCCTTGGCCTTCGAGGTCGCCCGACTTAACGGCACCCGATTTTTTCCTGTGAGGATATTTACAAGCCAAAGTGTCTGTGAGTCGTCCAGGTACAATCGAGGAACTGAAAGTCAAAATTCGTGAAGAAGTTGAAGGAATAGACGAAGGTTTGCTACGCCGTGTAATGAACCACTTCATATCTAATATTGAAAAATGTGTTAAGTTGGTGGAAGTCATTTAGAAGGTGTGATTTTTAAAAGTTAGAATTAAATTATTATTATTAAGAAGGCAAGACCTTATTTTATACAAACAAAGCACATAAAGGCTATATGAATTAAACACGAAACCCGATGTAATATCAAAATATATGATTTCCCAATCCCATGGCATATATCTAAATAATATTCAAAATAAATTACAAAAACATCATATTATAAAACAGGAACAAATCGACGATGAAAGGGAGCTTTGAGACATAAAGAAAGGAAGAAGTTTTAGTCGTTCGGACTTCTTTTTATGGCCAGATATCATGCAAACTGGTTGAATAATAAAATTGACCTGAATAAGAAAGGTAGAATTTTGCGTTTCAACACTCGAAACACTGGAAAAGTTCGATTATATGTAGTATAAGCTGTAGTGAAAAATATTTCCATGGATTATTCGATGATTCGTTTACTATAACTATTATTCGTGTTTTTCTTCGATTTTTATACCTAAAGAACTAAAAATGTCTAATTCCAATCGTTCAAAATGGACCTCAGTTTAATTGATCCTATAAAGTAATATAAACACATTAATTTCTTTAACTATAAAATTAATTTGTGTCCGTAAATATAGAAAATGAAAAATAATTTCGTGGCATAGCGGACACTATTTTCATTTCTATTTTTACGGCAGGTGTTACCTATATATTGGATTTGTTCGGCCTCTTTATGGTGGGATATGTATTACTATGTGTATGTAGATGGGACGTGTTTACATATATCTACTGTTGTATATCTCGCTGTGCTTAAATGCACGGCGATATTGTTGATGGGCAACGACTATGGTACTCTGACGAGCTCATAATAAGAACGAAATGAACTCGTCAGTATCGGTCGACGCATGCCTCGGTCCGGTTCCACTGAATTAGACTCAGGCCCTGCTAAATTAAACAAAATCCCTTGTGTAGGTAAAACCAGTAATTTTTGTCCGCTATGCCACGAAGGTTTTTGACGTAATTGATCGAGCGTACACTTCTCATGCGGAAGCTCCTGGGTTCGAATCCCAGCTCCGGCAATATTTTTTTTCTAATTCTGGAATAAAGTAGTTAGTTTGTTACGTTAGTTTATTGCTAATAATGAAAATTATACAATAATAATAATTCATTAATATACTTTTGATTATATTATAACTTGTCGGGAAAGTTTTGGGGTGACACAACCGATTTTTTTCATAGCAGAAAGACATTATTTGCTGCAAATTAACATACCTATAAAGAGCTTTTCTGTTAGTAAGCTTAAAATAGCTTTCATGTATTTTAATGCAAAAGTTTAATTTCCTTATTCGATCTTCGATAACAAGATTATCAAAATAAGAGAAAAAATTACAACATGCAATAACTGATTGTATCGACTGTTATGTAGGTGGTTGGTAGTAGCATCACCACAAAGAGCATAGACATAGACAATGTCTGTATACGTATATATAAATCTGAATGGTTTTTAGAAAATGACGTCATAAATCATGTGTAACACGCGATGAGTATATTTCGTGTTTGTTGTAGTTATCCTTTTTAAATGGGAAAACGCAGGTTAAAAGGCCGGAAAAAGGATGAGATTTAATGGAAAACTTGCGATAATTTCGCTAAATTACGATAGGATTATTGCAAAAATCGTGCGCCGGATTTCGCTTTGATTCATTTCAAACGCTGTGTAACAAAACCAATTAAAACTATGCTCTTTAGACTTTCAGAGTGTACGGGAATTGTTTTTTCAATTAATTTTTGTGCTCTAGTTAAAGTAGTTTCTAGTGCAGTTAGTTTCAACAACTGTAGTGAATTGATTTCTCAGTTATTTATTTTTACATAAATAACTTGAGAGTGCACACACATTTTGATGACTTTCCAATAATTGGTAGATAACGAATATATCACGTTCTCTTTTTTACTGCTTAGTTTTATTGCATAGACACGAAATAAGTTTTAATAATCGCTCTATAGGTCACTTACAACACCAAACATGTTTCGAAGTCTCAGGCTTCATCGTCAGTGGTTATTCATAATCTTCGAGAACAGCCAAATTACAATATGTAAATTTATTTAATTATTGTAAGATAATACGGAGGAATATGTCAAAGTCACCCCGTGAAAAATGTATCTATTCAAAATAAATTATAAATAAATAATAATATATAGATATATCTATAAGCGAAAGTTTTTATTAAAGTTTTATTTCTTTTTATAAATCATTTCAATTAGAAATTTAAGCATTTTAAAATTCACTTAATGACTGCCAATTAAAATATTAACACTGGCTATTTTGTGAAGTGAAAGTGCACCACTGCTATATATCCGAGATCCTTTACTTACAGTAGTGTGAAATTGTATAATAACGCTGAAACTACTTAGGTTCACTAAGTTCAGGTTTAGCGTGAAAATTTTTTTTCTTGCAGTTCCAAAAGCATCATACAGGGTGGTCCAACGAAAAGTTTGCACCTAGCTTTTCTCTTTTTTTTGTAGTCGAATGCGAAAATGCTCGGACACGTCGATTTTGCTTTTGAGGGGGACACATTTTAAACATATTTTTCGATCTGCGCCTTTAACCCCCTAGCGGGGGTGAGTAACAACCCTAAAATTTTAAATGGAAAGAGGGGTCTAATGACATATCATTTGAAAGGACACAAAATTGTCTTTCTAATGATACCCTATTTGTCGAATTTTACTAAAACAGTTAATACGAAAACGACTTTAAAGACATTAAGCCGATAATTTTGGTATTAATGAGAAATACAAATAAGTTTTAATTATTACGACTGAAAACAACTACAATCATTTCTAAATTATTTACTTTGAAGAAAAACGGGATTTCAAAAACACTATCTTATTTATCAGAACTAAATTCCTCACTAATCGTTTGCGTTTTTTGTTGAAATAAAAACTGCAGATACGTGTAGGAAAAGAATTTACACCGTTTATTTTAGTCTTTTCATTGATTCAGTTTGGTTGCTTCTCAAGTTATTTTACTTTTACCGTACAAAATGATTTATTCCATTCTAGAACGAGTTGAAATTGTTAAACTTTATTTTCAAAATAATAGTAGTGCTAGACTTACGGCTCGCTTATTTAATGAGAGACATCCCGATAAAAATGTGAATGATGTGTACGTTGGCAAGTTAGTTAAAAAGTTTGTAGATACCGGATCTGTCTGTAATGTAAAACACCAGCCGCAGAAACCGATCAGAAATGAAGCTGTGGAAGTCGCT
Organism: Apoderus coryli; assembly: GCA_911728435.2. NCBI lineage: Eukaryota > Metazoa > Arthropoda > Insecta > Coleoptera > Attelabidae > Apoderus > Apoderus coryli. Next base: position 11,776,944 of record OU452202.1, on the reverse strand, counting down.
GTTTTAGGGCATGTTGAAATGGATCATAGTCAAAGTACCCGTCAACTAGCTGAAGCCTCAGGTGTCTCCCGTTCGTCCATAATACGAATTTTAAAAGCGTACAAATTTCATCCGTACAAAATCAAATTAGTACAGGAACTAAATGAGGATGATCCTGATAGAAGGCTGCAATTTTGTGAAGCAATGAGCCAGCGTTTAATTGAAGATCCGCAATTATTATTTAACATTTGTTTTTCCGACGAATGCACATTTTATTTGAATGGAGCTGTAAATAGGCACAATTGCCGTTACTGGGATGACAGTAACCCACATTTATTCCGTGAGGTTCATACCCAGTATCCTCAAAAAATAAACGTCTGGTGTGGCATATTAGGAAATCATATTATAGGACCACTTTTTATTCCTGGAAATTTAACTGGTGAAGTGTACCTAAACATGCTTGAAGACACAATTGATCCTTTAATAACACAAATAATAGAAGATGACCAAAATCATACTGCTGATCGGCTTTATTTCCAGCAAGATGGAGCACCTCCGCACTATGTGGCTCCTGTAAGACAGTTCTTAGATGACCGGTTCCCTGGACGGTGGATTGGAAGGAGGGGCCCAATTGAATGGCCTGCCAGGTCACCGGATTTATCGCCTTTAGACTTTTTTCTTTGGGGGCACTTAAAAAATAAATGTTTTGCCACGAAGCCCGAGTCCATAGAAGATCTTCGCCAACGCATTACAGAAGAGTGCAGAAACATAACACCTGATATGCTACAAAATGTTAGAAATAGATTTGAACAAAATCTGTATTATTGTATGGAATCAAATGGGTCACATTTTCAACATTTGTTAATGTAACGTTTTAATAAATCAATTTAACAGCTTGTTTACTTTTTTTACAAAGCAATGTTAAAACTAACAAACATTGGAATGTACTAACGATTGCAGGTGTTTTCACTCGCAATAATTAAAACTTATTTGTATTTCTCATTAATACCAAAATTATCGGCTTAATGTCTTTAAAGTCGTTTTCGTATTAACTGTTTTAGTAAAATTCGACAAATAGGGTATCATTAGAAAGACAATTTTGTGTCCTTTCAAATGATATGTCATTAGACCCCTCTTTCCATTTAAAATTTTAGGGTTGTTACTCACCCCCGCTAGGGGGTTAAAGGCGCAGATCGAAAAATATGTTTAAAATGTGTCCCCCTCAAAAGCAAAATCGACGTGTCCGAGCATTTTCGCATTCGACTACAAAAAAAAGAGAAAAGCTAGGTGCAAACTTTTCGTTGGACCACCCTGTATAGCAATTGATGTTGATTCACTATTGAAATTATTATTATTGTGCTTAGCATTTTATTGTTATTTTTGTTTTTCTTTTCTTCCATGTTTGGGTAATTTAAAATTAGTAACAGATAACTAGGCTTTAAGAAATATGAATTTGTTTTCTTTTGGGTTATGTAAAAATAGCATTATAATTCCTAGACTTCATTGAAGACATACAATTTTTTTGTAATATTACTTCGTATAATATTGTTTATTTTTATTTGCTTATAAAATTGTATCATATGTATTTCAATCAATAATGATGATTATTATTAATTTTAAAATTCATATGTAAAACCGCCCAGCTTATAATGCATTGTTATCAGCGAGTCCATAAATGAAGTGCATGTAGGTCATCTCGGCATTTGTATAGTGATTCATGTTAAGGTACATCAACAAATTTGACAGATTTAAAATGATTGGCGTAGTCAAATAACATCAACGTTACTGATTTTTAGTTCAATTAATCGCAAATATTTTTGGTATGTTAAAAAATGTTTTCTCGTATACGAAGCAACATAATGAAAACAAAAATCGGTTGTGTCACCACCCCAAAACTTTCCCGACAAGTTATAATCTACTCAAAAATATATGACCTGCGTAACGACACAGAATTTTAATAATAATTATCATTATTTGCAATAAACTAACGTAACAAAGTAACTACTTTATTCAACAATTAGTGTTATGAAGAGAAAAATGGACTACAACACAGGACAGATATTGGACAATCACAAAAATATAAAATGATTTTAAAAGATGAGGCTTTAGGACCAAAAATGACACATTGGAGATTATAAATGGCCGTTGGTCATCTGGCCGGCCGGCCTCTAATTTTCTTAAACCTTCCAAATCTTGAAGCTCGCTCCTCCCAAGGAGTTAGTTCAATAACTAACACACTTTTGTCTGTTCAACAACTTAATTTATGCGGTCATTAAAATTATGCAATTAATTAACAAACGAAGGTATTAAGCGGTGAAAAAGAAAAAGTAACCTTGCTTGTTATATTGTTAGAAACCATCTAAACACACGGCGCGACACAAGCCAATATAGTAGGAGTTTAGCTCGTCCCTAAAGGCCAACATACACGCACAAATGTATTAACGGACAATATTCATACTATGAAAATACATTGAACTTGGTTTCTCCTTGAAATATAGAATCATGAACAATTATTACTTATTTATAATTAAAAAAACACTAAAAAGAAAATAACAAACGGAAAATAAAATAACTGAATGTGGACGCGACAATTAGAAAAAAAGTATTGCCAGAGCTGGGATTCGACCCCATAACCTTCCACATACGAAGCGAACGCTCTATTAATGACGCCACAGTACCCTCTTAGAGAATATTGTATTTCAATGATTGTAATAAGATACGTTCCAACTACGTAACTGGTGAAATTGTAAACGCAATCTTCTCGAGAATTATGGGGGCAAATATCAAAAGTGACATATCGCTGTAATGCAAATAAGAAATGCTTTAAAATGATGTACCTATCACTCGACACCTACTGCTATTTGAAAATTTGGCGGTTGTATCCACCCCTATCACAAGGCTCAAGCGATTTCAACCAAAAACTAATGGGTCGATGCTAGGACACCCCCAAACTCATACCAAAATTTAGCTCAATTGGTTAAAGCGTTTGGGCGCTATGGTTATATCCGTCTTTATATCATTTTTTATGGCGTTCACAATACTTTCCCTATGCGGGAAAGTAATACAAGAGATAAAAAAGTCAAACAAAAATAATAACTTCAGAAGCAAAAGTTGACTGCAAAATAAAAATATTTCCGATGTTAAGTAAAAAGTTTTCACCTCTATGGGTTCGCCAAATATCAGTATAAACATAAAACTTTATGCCCTATACTTTTAACCGTATTTATGCAAATACCGAATCACATGTAAATTCTCTGAGGCATAATTTCCGAAAACCATATATTTATTCGATAAAGACACAAGAAACTTTTGGAAGGAAGAAGTGCTTGTCATGAATTAAATTATGAGCTACTTTAACAGTGCGAGAAAATAGGGAATATTAGAAACAGTACATTCTGTAGGGCATACACAAAATAAATAATGTAAACCCGTAAATATTGTGCACAATTTAGTAGCAAGTTCCGATTGGAAACAGCTTTAAATATTTAAACAAGGGAGGGCGGATCACCCCGACCGCAGTTTTGCAATATATTAAACTGTGTGATGCCGTGATCGTGAATTGTGGACTGTATTGCTATTTTTACTTGAATATAGAATTACTTAAACACAAATAGAAGGCACCAAAAATTGACTTACAGTGTTAAGTACTTGAGTTATAGCAATACAATTATTATTGTGTACAACCACAGATCTAGAAAGTTTCTAGATCTGTGTGTACAACCGTTCGTCACCATCACAAATCGGCCGTAATTAAATTAGAAACTTGAATTGAAACTTGTGAATTATATCGAATTACAATAATTGTTAACGTATATTCGAGCGACAATATTGTTTTTTTTAACGGTTTATTATAACCGTCGTGTCGCGTCGTCCTTCTCTGCGCAGGATCAGTCAAAATTTGGTTTTAATGTAATAATAGTAAATGAGAAGTACTAGGCAACCAAAAATACAAATTAGAGGATCATGCGCTAATACTGTGTCATAGATTTAATAGACGAGATGCGTGAGTAAGCGCAAAACCGTGAATCAAACTCGATTTGACAGACTTATGTTGCCCACACCAATGCATTTACAAATTTCGGTCCGCACCAATAGATTTTTTTAAATATTTAAGATTTAATTTATTTGTTTATTTAATAATACAATTAAGAAGCTTAAAATTAATATGCTATTATTTTTTTTACTGTTAGTAAAAAATATATTTGTATAGAAATTAAGAACGTCAATGAATCTGACCTCGCTATCGAACCAGGCATTCTTTAAAATAAGAATATAATCACAAACTACAATATAATATACCTACACTGTGTCCAAGATAAGAATGGGCTGGGGTAATTATTGAGGATCATCAAAATTTTATATTTAGAAGAGACCGATTCTAATCCAGTGCAATCATACTGAGGCATAAGTCGATAGATCCGGACGAATCCGTTTCGCTCTTATTATAAGGTCGTCAGAGTAACATAGTCCTGCCCATCTACAAACATCGACCTGCCTGTAAGCATTGCAAGATAAATATACACTATGTCCAATATAAGAATGGGATAGCATTGGAATCTTGGAAACGGTAGTAGTTACAATGTAGGTTAAATTAGAGAAAAGTTGTACAATTTAAACACCATTTGAATGGTATTTTCAAAGGTAAACTAACTTTAGCCGTTTTCGAGAATTTTTGAAAAAACGATTTTTTGTGATTTTAGTTTTTATTTATTTCTGACATTATTTTTACAGATATAAAAAAATGAAAAGCACCTTCTCATTATTACTTTTTGAGGACAATAAGATAGAGTTTACAAATTTCCACTAGGGCGTTTCGTCTTTGAACAACCTTAACCTCGTTTTTTTAAATACGGCCCTGGATTTTTTAATGTTAAATTTAAAGCTATCTTCAATTAAAAAATAGGTGGTATATCACACGTAATGGTGTAAACAACTTTTCAGTATTTTTAGCTGTTATTTAAACTTCTTCAAGAAAAATCGCCATAGTTTGGCATTTACCTAACTGAATGCAGAGTAGTAGGTTTAGCATAAAGATTCTTTCGTCGTTACTCATAATTTTTTATTATTATTTGCCAATTCATTTGCTGTCTCAGTACAACATTTTATTCTGTACGTGCTTTTTTAAATGTAGATGAAATTTTTGTGCTTTTTGGTTATTAAAAAACACTTTTCTCAGATGCATGTTTTACGCGCAAAATAATAGCCATACTATGACCACTTTTTTTGAAGAAGTTTAAATAACAGCTAAAAATACTGAAAATTTGTTTACACCGTTACGTATGATATACCACCTATTTTTGAATTGAAAATGGCTTTAAATTTAACAATAAAAAATCCTGGGCCGTATTTAAAAACACGAAGTTGATGGTGGTTTTTCAAAAACGAAACGTCGTAGGGACAATTTCTAAACCCTATCTTTTTCCCCTGAAAAAGTAACAATAAGGAAGTGCTTTTCATTTTTTTATATCTGTAAAAATAAGGTCAGAAATAAATAATCGCAAAAAATCGTAATTTCAAAAATTCTCGAAAACGGCTAAAGTTAGTTTACTTTTGAAACTACCATTTAAAAGGTGTTTAAATTGTACAACTTTTCTCTAATTTAACGGACATTGTAACCCTACCGTTTCCAAGATTCCAATGCTATCACATTCTTATCTTGGACACAGTGTATAATATACCCGCACTACAGATAAATTCTAAATATTATTAACATACATATCATTTTTGACGGTTCTGCAGCTCTCATCCACTAGTCGCCCCTGGTTTGTTCAGTTCATAAATATAAGTTAATTTCACTCTTCGAGAATTATGATCACGTTGAATACTATCACATCCCTTAACCAGATGGGTTTGTCTTGGATCCTTTGTATTTTCTACTTAGCTAGTCACTTTTTAGGAGCAAATATTCATCTAATACGAACACTTATACCTAATTTTTAAGTAATCTGAAGCAGATTTTTGAAAATTTCCTCTGTAAACTGTGTTCACTTGTACAGATAATTTAATTAAATAATTAAATAATAACCAAATGTCGTTCTATAGCTGAAATTCCCTTTGCATCAATCTATTTACCTATTATTCAGTTTAAAAAAGCTAAAACCAACTCATTTTATAAAATGCCTCATCTTTTAGTTGGGAATTGGAAAGAGAAAAGAATATTATTATTTGGTTTTGAAGTTGGAGAAAATATCTTAACATTACGCTAAAAAGGTATATTATAGTCAAAGAAGAGTCGGAAGTTTTTTGTTTGGCTCTATTTACATTCAGTATATATAAATCTCTAATTGGATTTCTTTTCAAAAATTGAAGAATATTCTTGGTGCACAATGAATACTGCTGCTATTCTAATCTGAAGTTAAGGCAAAAAGTGAGACTAAAGGGTATTTGTTAAATAAAATTAAACAAACGTGATGTAACAGAATGTGATATACACTGTGTCCAATATAAGAATGGGATAGCATTGTAATCTTGGAAACGGTAGGAGTTACAATGTCGGTGAAATTAGAGAAAAGTTGTACACTTAAACACCTTTTAAATGGTGTTTTCAAAAGTAAAGTAACTTCAGCCGTTTTCGAGAATTTTTGAAAAAACTATTTTTTTTTGCGATTTTGGTTTTTATTTATTTCGGACATTATTTTTAGATATAAAAAAATTAAAAGCACTTCCTCATTGTAACTTTTTGAGGAGAAAAAGATAGCGCTTACAAATTGTCACGACGACGTTTCGTTTTCAAAAAAGCAACTTTGTTTTTTTAAATACGTCCCTGGATTTTTTATTGTTAAAATAAAACCCATTTTCAGTTAGAAACGTGGTTTAAATAAGCTTTCAATGTTTTTAGAACAACATTATTTATACATAAATTGATGGAACACAATTTTGACATTACTGATAATATTAAAAAATCAAAAGACATTTAAAGCCTCCAAAAGTATTATGTTAAATAGGACAATATACAATTATCACAAACAATATATATAATTAATTTAATATTTTTTGTCAGTTTGTTTAAACAAAAACACACATCAATAAAATATAATACAATAACAAAAGTAAAGAAAATTATGTACCTTAAAACATCGGTATTACATTGAAAAATATTAAATGTCTTTATAAAACTGCATAATTGTAAGTTCTTAAACAAATAAAATCCTGATATATGCATGACAGCTCTCACAGTAGGGTTTAAATATAGGTAGGTAAAACAGTTTTTATTATTTGATAGGAACAATATTAGATTCTTTTTTTTTCCTTCATTAAATTATAGAAATTGTAAAATACGAGGGTATTTCAAGAAGTACTTATGCTTATTCATTTTGTTATTGGTTTGTAACATTTTTATCATTAAATAATATTATGGTAAACTTGACTGAGGTGTTGGACGTCCGTTCTATCGTTAATACTGTTTAGATCCTTCTTTGTGTAAATAATTTCAAGAATTTCCCTTTTTCTTTTATTGTATTCCTTGGTCAAAATCGTCGTATTTTCAAAATCAAACTCATAGTTGGTTTATCAACTACTTTCAGTACATCTCCGGATTCACCTTTCCGAGGTTGCAATCATCTAACTATATTTCAGGAAGCGCATCAAGCTCCCTTAATAACAATAATCTATGTCACACAATATAATTTATTATTAGCAGTACTCGTATTATAAACATTCAAAGAATTGTTGGTACTTAATTCTTAAAGAATTCTGAATAATAGATTCATAGTGATACATTTGTACAAGATATTTCAATCCGCGTTTCAAACGCATGTTTTACGAAAACAAAAAATGTAATATTGAATTTATACTTTCAACCTCGGTATTATCCTTTTAGAAAATCTCCTCAGAATAAATAAATAGCTCAACTAGAAAATATTGTCCGAGGAAAAATAAATATTATTATTGAATTTCCCGCTACTCTTTGATCTTCAACGTTTTCTGTGTTATTTTTATCTATTTAATCGCCAACTGCACGTACTTAGGAGACCGGAAGTAAAGCTCCTTTGGGAATATTAGCTGGTCGGTGGGCTTGTGGCTTCGTCTCTTTCACTCCGTAAATAGACTTCAAGCTCTCTGTATGTATTCGTTTATTTTGCGGCTAATAGAAAGTGAAGCCTTTGAGACCCACATTTTTAATCAAAAGAAGATTAATTGATACGAAGGCTCGGAGAGCCACGAAAAATTAATAAATTACAAAATGTGTTAGGTAAAGGCAACACGGCCTGAATTAAGATGATTAATTTGAATAGGTATATTTTTCTTGTATAAAAATATGTAAAACCGTTTTTATTTAATACATTTATTGATTTATGCTGCTGTTTGGTTAATATTACCATTTTCTTAGAACGAAATGTCCAAAAATCTGTTATTTTCTTGTAGTTAAATTAATGTAGAACTGTTACCACCGCGGCGGGCATTCTATACCTACATGATGCGCAAGAAACATGAAAACGGTAAAGCTCCAGAGCTGAATTAGGTCTCTAATGATTATTAATCATTCAACAAGATTAATTTTTCACAGCCTTTGGGTTCTGGTTAACTACTTCTTCTTTAATAAAGTAATTTTTTAACATGAATTTTCGTAATTTATTTAGATTTTGCTTAGGTTGTTAATTGTTTTCATTGGCAATAATTAATGAACAAAACAAACAAAATTCTTCTAGCAAAATAGATATCTAATCTGATTTATTTTTGGCTCTATTTATGATATCCGAATTCTATCGAAAGAGTAAATATAAATGCTTCGCAGGCCTGGGTTAAACAAGAATAGATCCTGTCCCTTATTTAGTTGGTACAAAGATTTTCAAGTCATCAGTAATTGGAACTCTATTTGGTCCAATGGAAATAATATTAAAGAAAAGGCTGATCTTTTGGTCACTGTTTGCACAAAATTCCACACTCAACATACAGGGAAGATGCCATCATTATAATATCATCTATGCTTGAAATTGTTCGATACGGCGGCAATTGGTGGCATCCTTTAAAAAAATGTGCTCATTGGTGAGTTTTTGTAACATAGAAAAAAGCGAAAATGACGTTATCAGAAATCTGAACTTTTTTCCATGGAGATACTACTTTTTTGTAAAAAAGTGTTGGTTCTTCTGAACATTTCTAATTATAAAACTAAAATTAATTTCGTGGCATAGCGTACAAAATTCTGGTGTTACCTACACAAGGGATTTTGTTAATTTAGCAATGCATCAGTCTAATTCAGTAGAAACAGACCGAGGCATGCGTCGACAGATTTTGACGAATTAGTTTCGCTCTTATTAAGAGCTCGTCAGAGTACCATAGTCGTTGTCCATCTACAATATCGGCGTGCATTTAAGCACAGTAGATATATGTCAAATATCGTATCGTCTACATACAGATAGTAATAGTCTACATACAGATAGTATAGAGGCCGAAACAATCCAATGTACAATACCGTCAACTAGACTTTTCTGTCACCGTCTTACTTCTTATGTTGACGTTACAACAATGAACATAATGGTCAAGAATATTGGATACTCGGAAATTCTGGAATAAGCTGTCAAAGATAAACAATACAAATGCAATTAATAACATAGACAAATTTTACATATAGCGACTATTTTGAACACTTATAAGATAAATTCAGGTCAGACATTTAAAATCCCCGTATACATAGTACAATATATGCTTTTCCGATGTAGGATATACTGAAATCCAACCCTAAAAAATAAATATGATTATAAACCCAATGTATTCATATGAAACCCAATATTTTCCTAAAAAAGAGAACCGATATATCAACTGTAATTCAGAAAGAACAAATAATAAAAATGCGTTCCATTAACGTAAAAAAAGGCCGTAGTAAACGACTGGAAAATATCTAAAGGGGAAGTTTTTCTTTCCTTCAGAAAAAAAAAAGAACATAAGAACCCGTGTCATGAGCGGGACCGTTTTTGTATTATTTTCCGCAGTATCGCGCACAAGAAAAACATTTTGTGAAATGGAATATTCTAGTGTCACGAAAATGTTATCAAGACGCTCGTTTAGAGGACTGCTATAGTGTAAAATTAAAACTGACAATCAGAATGACGTAAGAAAAAAGAAAACTATGTTGATGAATATTAAAAAATGTATAAAGAAGATATTTAGAATGAACAGAATTTATAACGATTTGCGTTGATTAATTGAATGTTAAGAATAGTTAAAACTACGTAAATAGTTTTACCCCTTAATAAAGTAATCGGTTATTATAAGCGTAAGTTCACAATAGCGCAACACTAATAATTACGTAACTCTTTCATCTCCGCAGAAACACATATTTGAAGCTATATTTACCAAATTTATTGTTATCCATCATATATAGTTAATAAACTACCTACCATAATACATTGGTACTTTCAAAGAAATTAGTTTGAAAGAAAAATAACAATTTTTAGATGGAAGTAGTCACGTTCCAGTAATTTTTTTAAGAAACATTCAAAAGATCTTTTATCTACAAAAACAGCCATTCCATATTAGAAACAACTTTCCAATATATATCCGGCATCAAATATGTATTTGACTTCTGGGAATAAAATAAACGTGTATACGGTATACAGTTTTATAGCAACTTTTGAAAAGTTCCACCAGTCTTTAATTTCTATAAATCAATTCTTTATCGTACAGAGAAAAACGATATTTGATTTTCTTGCTAAAGTTAAAAGTTATTTCATTTCTTTCAACTCACGATCTTAAAGTGGACAGCTACAATGAAAGAAATAAAATTTTGGAAAGCAATATTTCAGTTATTTTGTAAATTATTATTGGCAAGCACTTTAGCCTTTCCCATTTAAGTTTTTCTAAGATTTTTTACAAAAACTTACAGATTTAAGATTTAACCACTCAATCAGAATCAATAAGCAAAACATATTTATTTTAGAATTACTATAATATTATACTACACAAATTTCAATTGACTTTTTTACGTGTATTAGAAAAAATAATAAAGGATTTATTTATTTAGAATTAACGTTATTCAATAATAATACCAAAGATTAATGTACACATGTGTAGATTAATCTTTGATAATACTATTTAAAACCAGTGATCTTGCGTTGGACTGGAGAAGGGTTTCAATAAATTAACTTGCGTATGGAATTTTGTACAGGGAAAAATGTCTTATTATTGTGATGGTTATGGCTCAAGTTTGCAGTTTCGAGTGGATCGTCAAACTATGTTGTCGCTTCGCTGGATAAAAACCCTTTTGTTCCATCGTTAAGTCTTCTGCATTAAAAATGCTGTAGAATATTTTCTCAAGAGTGTTTTGGCTGTATTAACTTTGTAGAAAATTACCCATATAACACAGTTTATTATTTATTCCATAAGAGTAGTTTAAAGCTTGTCAGATTTGATAAATAGTATTAAGGAGCGCACAAATAGAATAAAAATCCTTATAAAGCTTTTTTGCTTTGTACTCCCTTCAGAACACTTTCTATTATTTATTTTATAATAGAGGTATTATAAAGCATGTGATCTTTGCTAACTACTTTTTACAAGAGCATAAATAGAGCTGATATTTTTATAGAGCTTTCTTGCTCCATAAGAGATTTATTGAAAACGTTTTAGGATGTTCTTACTAAGAGTAAAAAACTGTGGATAATTTTCTACTAGAACAAATTTTAAACATTTAGAGACCTTACAAAACTTTTATGACATAAAAATGTTGTATAGATTATAAATTAAGTTGTACTACTCATATTTAAAATTTTATTTTCTCAAGTACACATATTCAAATAGGTAAAACTTTAAACAAATTTGTAAATAAGCATTTACAAAATTGTTAATGCTTGCTTAGATGTAGGTACTGAAATTACGTTAAATGCGCTCTTTCTGTTTACAGCTTTAAGCGCTTTAATAATAATAACAGTAAAAAGAAATTACCGTTTTATTGCGTTCATTGGTATTGCTTTGTAAACTTGTGTGGAGCTTTTTTAGAGGCACATTTTTTCAGATTGGCTTAAACTGAAATGACCAGACTTTTACTTGACAAATTGAGAACGATGCAGATAGGTTGTTGGAATAATTTCCGATGTTTCGGCTATTAAATCAAAAAATGTAATGGTCTTAATGACAATTCCAACCCTTATATAATGTAAATGTCAAATTACTATTGATAATAATTTGGTATCATTATGATTTGACGCATTAATAGAGACTTATTTTTTTTTCAAAATAGCTTCAATTTCCGATATCATGTAACAAATTATTTTTGTTGCATACTATAATGTTTCAATGATATTATTAGGGTTGTAATCCATCGACATACATTCAATTGTCACTAAGAGAGTGGTATTTACGCAGAGCTTAAATGATACTGCTACTGTTAATAGCTTGGTATCGTGAACTGACCATTGCATTTCGTACCATAAATCGTTGTTTCTACTTTAGTTTTTTTTTTTATAAATGTAAATTGTGCTTCTACTTCTAGTCGTAAATCCTTATTTTCTCTTAGACATCGTTGTTTATTGTTACCGTTAAAAATCTGAACTAAATACGAAAACAATGCATCGTGATTAAACTAGCATTTTTGCTAAAAATATGATAAAGACTAAAAAGCTCAATTTTAAAATCCACTAATTTTTATACAGGATTATCAAAGTTATTATGTTATTTGTGTTTTTTTTACCCGTATTATCGTGCTTCTTGGGCTATCGACTTCAAAATTGAGAGCTTTATGTTTTTTGGTTTGACAAAAATTAATATGATATTTTTTTTACGTTGCTTATACGGGGCGCTAGTAACAACCTCTTTTGCTAGGATAAATTATATAATAAATTTTTACTCTCTATATCTGCCAAATAGGCTTTCAGATCTGATTTGAGCAGCTTTTTTGCGTGAAAAGTTAGTTCTTGTTCATTTTCGATATTTTAATCCGTTTTCAAGAAAAAACAATTAAATGCAGATTATTTGCTTCCCACTCTCTCTAACCGGTCCACTTTATTTGAATTTTCAGTAACAAAATTCATTGCTTGAAGAAATACCAGTTAATTTAAGATAAAATAGGTGGTTTATGCACGACGGGGCACAAGCGCATTGTACTCCGCCGCAGCGTGAACATTTAGACAACATCTTTCCCCATCGTTAAATTGGTCGAGGGAGTCAATTTGCTTGGCCACCGAGAAGCCCGGCCTTAGATCCTCTGGATTTTTCGATTTGGTGACGGATGAAAGACCCAGTCTACAAAGAAATTATTGTTTCGTCCTAGTAGTTGGGGCGTAGAATGCAAGCGGCTGCCGATGAAATCAGAGCTCAGAGTCAATCAAGAAGCATTGTTCGCAACTCGTGTCTCTCTCAGAAAACATATTACAAAATGTGTCGAAATAAATGGTGCACACTTCGAACAACTGCTTTAAAGGTTTATATTTATTAGTTTTTATTTTGTTTTTCTTGTAAGTTTTCAAGATTAATGATTTTTAACAAAACCTTACCGCGTTTTCTTTCTAGGATGAAAATATAATCTGCATTATATAAATCAAACGACGTCTACTCCACTAAAATATTTATATATATGATATTCCGAATCATGTCTGGAACTCTAATCCCGATCACGATTTTAACATAAGATATATAAATATTTTTGTGGAGTAGACGTTGTTTGATTTTTTTACAGGGGGCCCATTAATGTGTGGGAGTTAGACAAAAAAATACTTAAAAAACTTGTAGGCACTGCACAGATGTACAACCGAAAAGTGTTTCCAATTATACGCGGTAGTTCACAATCGCGTAGCAGACCAAACTTGCTTTTTTTTTGAATGCAACATCCTGTATATTTTACATAAATAAATGCCGCTCTAAATCTAAGAAAAATGACATAAGGGTTAATATGCCGAGGTTCAGTAGTTTTTGAAATATTTGTAATAAAGGGTTAATTTTGACATGAATTTAAGACGTTGTTTAGAAACCAAGAACATACCAATTTTTCGTTTCAGGTCCATTTGAATTCACTTCTTTTCTCCGTTTTACTGGTTTTCATTGATCTCGTGTTTGTACATTTTCTAAATTATGTTTTTTGGGAAAATGTTGAATGGGACATCCTGTAAGTCTGCTTAAATTCAAGAAGTCTCTTTCATATACTATTTATGGATATCATATTACATGAGCTTATGGCTAACCATTTTTCATAAAAAATTATTAAAAAAAAACAACAAATTGTTTACAAAAGTTGCAATTTTTCGACAAATTAATATACAGGGTGAGTCACGAGGAACTGTACATACTTCTACCATAAGTAGAGGTACGTTAGGGGATTATCGAATGACCATTAAAATGTCTCCTTGTTTTGATTATTAATATACAGGGTGAATTATGGATCTTCACCAAAACAATGTTTCGTCATATCTTTTCAATGATGAAGTCGATTTATTTCATTTTTTTATAAAAGTGTGTATTGGTGTCTGGCAACTAACTGACATACTCAAGAATTGAAAAAATCCAGGTCCGTCTTTGAGAAAATTTGTGGGACTGCTTCATATTCAACACTTCACCCTGTATATGATTTTTCAACAATCTGATATAATTTTTTCAGAGAGCATAAATAGACAGTTAGACCTGGGTATTTGAATTTTTTGTTACACTCACCTCACATTTCCAATTGAAGATTCATTTTAGAGCCAAATTGAAAATTGAAAATTGGCAATAATGAAGTATCTTACTGTACAATAATGTTTAGTTATTAAAAAGAAATCTTCAAAATAGACACAAACGACACACACTGTGCTCCAGTATGGTAAATACCATAATTTGAATTGATTTACAGGGCCGGATTTAAAAATCTGGCATATCTGATTCATCCCAATAATTCACCCTGTATGAAATTTTTTTCACCCGTAATAGACAGAAAACAGATAAAAATGATTGTAATAACCTAGTTTTCTTATTTGTTTGAGGAAAACTCATGTGTCTAATTATTTTAATCGGAATGAAATGAACAAGCCAGGGAAATAAATATTTATTCATAAATTTAGAAATAAAATAAAAAACAATAAGCAAACAATAAAACAGTTTTAACAATGTGGAACAAAGTAAAAAACAATTTAATAAACATTACAATTATAAAAGATGTTCAAAATGAAATCCATCTGCCTCAATACACTTTTCTTGACGAATGTTTAAATGTGTAATGGCCTTTCTGATTGTCAGTGTGTTATTTCTGGTAATATTGCAACAGTGAATAATTCTGTTAATGAGCTGTTGTGTTTTATAATCGTAATGTTTATTAAATTGTTTTTTACTTTGTTCCACATTGTTAAAACTGTTTTATTGTTTGGTTATTGTTTTTTATTTTATTTCTTAATTTATGAATAAACATTTCCCTGGCTTGTTCATTTCATTCCGATTAAAATACTTAGACAAATGAGTTTTCCTCAAGCAAATAAGAAAACTAGGTTATTACAATTATTTTTTATCTGTTTTCTGTCTATTACGGGTGGAAAAAGTTACATGTAGGGTGAATTCTTGGGATGAACCAGATATGCCAGATTTTTAAATCCGGCCCTGTAAATCAATTTAAATTATGGTATTTACCATACTGGAGGACAGTGTGTGTCGTTTCTGTCTATTCTGAAGATTTCTTTTTAATGACTAAACATTATTATACAGTAAGATATTTCATTATTGCCAATTTTCAATTTGGCTCTAAAATGAATCTTTAATTGGAAATGTGAGGTGAGTGTAACAAAAAATTCAAATACCCAGGTCTAACTGTCTATTTATGCTCTCTAAAAAAATTATATCAGATTTTTGAAAAATCATATACAGGGTGAAGTGCTGCATATGAAGCAGTCCCACTAATTTTCTCGAAGACGGACCTGAATTCTGAATATGTCAGTCAGTTGCCAGACACCAATACACACTTTTATAAAAAAATGAGATAAATCGACTGAATCATTGAAAAGATATGACAAAATATTGTTTTGGTGAAGATCCATAATTCACCCTGTATATTAATAATCAAAACAAGGAGACATTTTTTAATGGTCATTTGATAATCCCCTAACGTGCCTCTACTTATGGTAGAAGTATGTACAGTTCCTCGTGACTCACCCTGTATATATTTTTTTTTCTATTTAAAAACAAAAAAGTTAAATTAAAGCTTTATTTTAATAATTTACAAATAGAGTTCTTAAAAACTAAAAATAAAATGGTTTAAATACACATTTTTGGATAATTTAAGTTTAAAATGAATAAAATCTTTAATAATTTTTTATGGAAAAATGGTTAGCCTTAAGCACATGTAATATGATATAAAGAAAAAGTATAGGAAAGAGACTTCTCGAATTCATCAAGATTTAGAGGGTGTCCCATTTAAAATTAGGGATTACTGGACTTAGGTATACCAACCCTAGGTCACTTTTTTTTTCTGTTAGAGCGGCATTTTGTTATATTTAAATATACAGCGTGTGGCAATAGGAGGCATCAGTGCCCAAAAGTTCTTTCTTTCGCCCACACACTAATGTGCCATCCTGTATATACACTCAACTCCTCTCCATAATGGATCACTTCAAGAAATAACCTGCATTAAATCGTTTTTTCTTGAAAACTGATTAAAATATTGAAAATGAACAAGAATTAACATATATCCATTTTTCTCATGCCACAAACATAAAGTAAAAAAAAAACAAATAAATTAATAACCTTGGTCACCCATTTGTCCTAAATCATCAACCATTGGATAAAGCAAGTTTGGGTCATCGTTATTTGACCCCTAGTATCTCCAGTTAACGGTTGCCCCATTTTTAATGAAACACCCTGTATGGTATATATATTATACCTATTTGAATTAGAACTTAGAACACCACAGAAATTACATATTTTGGATGAATGCGGGACATAGATGTGAAATGCGGGACGAATGTTCTTTTTAGCCAAAACAATGAACTAATATTATTTTTTCAGAAAATAAAATGTATTTCTTATCGTGGGCAAAGCGATTTCTTACAAGAAATCAAATATCGCCTTTAATAAAAACTTGTTTAGTTGCCGTCAAGTACAAACACTTTCATCCATGATAATTTATGGAGAAATACCTACTACTTTCATTACTTCAAACATCACAATTATTGTGTACCATTGTCTAAATATTTAATAATCATAAAAAGAACTTTTCTATTATTCACATCTTTAGAGAACCAGTAAAGCGTACAGTTAAAAAATATTATATATTTGCACTTTTATATCAAAATTTTCAGTTGTCATAACGATATTCTAAAGAAAACTTTTCCTCTATATTTCCTAAATTGCGATAAGAAACCGATATTGGCTGCTACCGACTACTATTTAAATTGTTATTTGATATATTAAAATATTCTTAAAACTTCATAACATAAAAAGGTTTTCCCTTTTATACTGAAATTTTTGAAGCTTGAAAATTATTATTATAACTAAGTAATATTTTTTAACAAAAACAAACGTTTAAATATTTCATTTTTATCCGGAAAATATGGACTTATTTAGCAAGACAAATTTATCAATATCCTTGCTGACTCTTTAAACTATTCAGCATGCTGTGAAATATATTTCGATTTTTTAGTAAAACACCAAATTTTGCAATTTTTCTTAATGTTTTGTATATACGAAACATTTGTGTAAATCAAGTAGGTAGTTGAGCTCCAGCATTCCGTAACAGTGCAAAAATCCCAATAGCCTTATATAATAATTATAATAATAATAAATAATAATTTATGCAACTTTTGATCTCATTCAAAATGATGAGAGTTTGTTTCTGTTTTTGGCAATGAATCACCACAGAAGTCGACAATTTTTCGTTGGTATATGGAGAACGCAAGCATGTGCTAATGGCATCATCCGGAAGTTAACAGACGCAAATTAAAAAAATCTGCATGTAGAATTCTGTGTAAACAATTAGTTTAACATTGATGGAGACCACATCTGTTGACCCAAGAACACAAAGCAGCTAGGGTAAAAAACTCTATATTGCTTCAACGGGGAAAACGCTAAAAACTTTATGATTCACGGATTTACTCTTATGTACCAAAAAATAAACGCCATTTATCCATTTTCTATATAAGTTACTCCAAGTAGATGGTCGCGTCATATCGGTCAAAAGCAAGTTATGTAGTAATACCTCGTCTGTAAAATCAAAGAACCAACCCCTAAGGACGAATTACTCTTAATTAAGACAATGCAAGTTCTTACATTGTAAAGCCAAAAAATCTCGAGTCGTTAGCCCCAACAATATTCTACGTTTCCGAAAACCATTAACATTGCATGTTCAAAGTTTCCAGAAGAAGTAATCGACGCCTTTAAACCCCAAATCTTTGTACCCACAAAGAGTGGAGTAACTGCTTTTAGAGAAATCCTGGGTTTTAATTTCAGTTTAACGACGTTCACGCCAAGTTGCATAGTATAAATTTGAAGCTGGATTTATCGAGAAGCATTGCTGCTATAAGTTTAGTTGCCTGTGGAAATTTTATGTCTAAAATAAGGAACTTATTCTAAGAATTATTTTTAGATATATCATAAATATGCTCTTGTTAGTATCTTACCAGCAACAGTTAACGTAGCATTTCGACTCCTAGCCTTTCCTAAAGCGTTAGTAGCCTCACACCAGTAAACTCCAGCATCCGACTCCTTTCTACTTTGCACTACTCGCAGAAAAAACAGGTTTCCAGCTGGCAATAACATTCTGTGCGATCTGGCATCTTGAGATGTTGTTCGCAGAGGCAACCCATCCTTGTACCAAGTAATTGTGGGTTCGGGTTCACCTTGAGCATGACAGTTAAGTGTAGCGGGTTCTTGACGAGCAACTGTTGTATCTACTGGATGTTCAATTATTCTGGGTGGTTGCTGATTTGTGTGATGGTAAGCTGAAACAAAAATAGAGAGATAACGAATGTTCTTTTATTATTTATAGTAAATAAAACAATTTTCCTTTTTATTTAGAAATTTGTAAGGGTTAGGAAATGATAAATAAATTCACTTTCGAAGAAATTCAAGATGGCGAACATAATCAAACATTGGTAGGTAGTATTCAAAAGCTGCTGGAATTCTTTGGACCACCTAACTGTAGTCAAATTTTCATAAAAGTTCTCTCTTTTATTAAGAAAATGAGATCTCCAGCTACTAAAACTAATTTTGATAGTAAATTCAGTTCAATTCAAAGTAAAATTTTTAGATATCAAAGTCTAATTTTAATTTTTATGGGATAGAGCAGGAAGAAAATGGATAAATACACAATTCGACACGTACGAGATAGGGTTGTTGAGTTGCTGATTTTATTGAACTTGAAGATTGGCTTCAAAATAGCCCGGATTTGTATCCATGTGATACTCTTCTGTGTGGAGATTTACAACAACCAAGAATGTGTTCACAAAACCGACACAACTTTCAATAATTTAGACGAACTCCGCGAAAGATTTGTACATTGCTCGAACAATCTAGCAAATAGAGCGGGAGCAATCGATAATTGGAGAAGAGCATTTTTGGTGACATTATACACTTTACTTTTCTTGTTTTTAGTTATCTGGGAATAGTACATACTGGAGAGGAGTGAATGTATTTAAGTGAGAAATAAAAGTGCACCTCCATGAAATAATTTTAATAAACTACTAAAATTCTTTCTTATGAACCAAAAAAGCTATCTAGCCTCATCGTCAGTGGTTAAATATTACAGAAAGTGGGTTTGCATACTCTAAATTATCTAAGTATCTATACAAAGGGGGGTACTGAAGTCACCTCGGGGATAAAAGTTTTGTATACATTATATTATTAATGTATAATGTTTTATTGTTAAATTAGTAATATAATATACCTATACACACTACCCCCTTTGTATACTTATTTATAATTTTGATAATGCAAAGCTGCTGTTACACTGAGGCACTGATGATGAAGCTAGATAGCTTCGAAACATGTTTCGTTCTTAAGAAAATTGGTAGGGTCACCCCAAAACATTCCCGAAGGTAGAACTATCGATATCGCCTTAATAATTTATATTGAATTTCAATGCGCATGCTGTAGATTACATTATAATTTAAAATATCACCAGGGTAACGAAACGTTTTCATCAACGATTTAAAATACACTATTTATATTTATATCATTAAAATTATAAAAATAATAATAACACTCTAAATCCAACTACCTAACTACTTATTTCAAAAAGTAAAAATAATAATTATGACATGACAAAAGTGTCTCGAGAATTTTTTATTGATTTTTTAACATGTGGAAATATTGATGCCGTGAATCTGGTTGAAGTCAGAAATTAGGTTCAATTGAGGCTTAAAAATATCGAACATAAGCGATTTTTATTGGATAAAGGGCAAATGCCCAAAAGAGCATCTGGCATTAATTTATTTAATTCTAAAGACTGCACTGTAAATATATATAATAAATAACTTAATTATGTATCGTAAAATAAATAGTTAATTCTGGTTAAATTTTTTTCTACGACTGCCTTTATTATATGCTCAATCATGATTTGAAAATGTAGTACATTGCAATGCTGTTTTTCATTTAAAATAAATTATAGTAAATTTCCTGGTAATGACAAAAGTAGCGTCGGCCATGAAAAATCACCATAGCAACGCCGACCATACAAACACACCAAATTGACAGTTTAGGCATTTATAATTAATAATAATTATAATTAAGTATTTCGCTAATTTCAAACCACAAAAACAGTGATAGTGAATATAGTTTAACACCACCTAGTCAATTTAACACTTTTAACTTATTGTATTTAGGTTACGCCAACATTGGTAAGTTTCGAAAAACAAATATTTTCCTGAAAATTATGTTTAATTTATTTAAAAGCATTAAAACAGTCGTAGAAAAAGTATAGTGTGAAACTCACATGAAATGACCATTTCTTTCTCGTATGATTTGCAGCATGAGCCGCAGGCGAGTGCTGCAACCGATCATACTCGTAGGAAATATAATATATAATAATATTTCATGTTCGTTGCACAATATACTATTTCTTCATTTCATTATCGCACTAGTGCGGTAATGTAGTCAAAAACGCACTAGTGCGGTAATATACGCCATTTTATGACATTGAAAATAGTGTCAAATCGTACCTATTACATGAAAGTTGTAGATAAAAGTTATAACAAAATTACAGAATTTTTCCGCCCAGCCTATAGATCTAGTTCTATTAATTATAATTTACTAGGTTATTGGCAAAACTAAAAGTGGAACTATGCTGAACTTAACTTGAGGAATACAAAATAATGCAAACTACCTCTTATTTTTTATTTAAATCATACTATTTACAGTTTCTTAAACACAAAAGCTGAGAACAACTTATATTGTAATGAAACTAATTGCTTTTCATGCACAGGAAAACTATTAGTATAATCACTGCAGTAGGTATAACAAGATTTGAAACGCACGAGACGTCAGTCGTCCCTTTTAGAGAATAACAGACAATGGGACGCGTATCGACGCCCGACGTCTGAAGTTTCGCAACAATACATCCGTATATATGTATGTATATAACAGAGAAAAGCAGAAAATGGGAAACGAACTACCATCAAATTATCCTTGCGTATGTTAGACATACATAAAAAGAACTGGTCCTTGATGATTCCCATTTAGTTTAAGAGAACGGTATTAAAAATATAAGAAAAGGTGATCCAAGCGCCACAATGTCTTCCGATGTATTGAGGCAAAAAGTAGGCAGAATGTCCAAGATTACTAAAGAAGATAAATATAAGATTATCCTCTTAGAAATTAAATTATTCTTCTTATCACTCCATTATTTTGCAAACTGTCATTTCCATTGGCATACAATAAACTACAATAAAAGATTAATATACAGAAGTTCTGATATTACTTGTAGATTTAAATAAGTACTTGTATTAAATAGTCGATTATTTGATTTGATGATTTCTATTGAGATGTGCAGTTTAGCTAAGATAAATGGCCGATACTGCTTTTCAGATATTGTCACACCCGGTATATTGTAATAAAAATATTGCATCCGGTCGAACGAGGTATTTTACGCTGATTTAATAATTTAGAAAAGTTCATCAAAGTTTATACAAGTTCATGACTCTAATATAGGAATAGACAAGAAAATTGCTGATTAATATTTTTCTAAAAAAACGGTTCGACCGACGCTAAGAATAGACAATTGCATTGGTCGATATTCGAAAGAGTGGAGAAAATCAAAGGTTATACATTTTTACGCAACAGGTCTTCTCTCCAAACTTCGGGTCCTAGAAGCACTAATCCCCCCGTTGGGTAGTGTCTTAAGCTTTATAGTTTATTTAACGCGATTAGAGTTTTAATTTTAATCATTATAAATATTAAATATTTTATTAACGCGAAAGAAATATCAACTGTGTCGGCAATGAAGATAATTGTAATGTAAGTTCGAACTTTTGATTATTATAATTGTTGATTTTTAAACTTGTCCTTTTTTATTAAACTCTAAAATAGCAAAATGTGCCTTTTAGTTTAGGACGGCAGAATACTTGTAATAAGTTGGGAAAATGATCAACCTGTTTCTTTTCCCTTGCTTGTTTTTTCTATTCCCCCTACGTATTTCCTCCTAGATGTTAATAGAGAACGTTCATCAATCTCTCTTGGACATTACAGCATTGCCGGTGCATCTCTGTTGTAAAGAAAATAACATAATTGGTATACGTTGCGTTTTGTTTCTGCTATTAATAAAATACAAAAAAACCTTTTTGCCTGTGACAACACTGCATTTCGGTATACACGACTACCATGCGCTCCTAGTGGCTGGTATACTTAGAGATGTTCTAATACATTGGGCTGAGCATCTATTGTGTATAAATATTCATTTTTGCGACAACTAGTAAGAGTTGCGTCAGCCTGTAAAATTTAAAGTTATTCCTAGATTTTAATTGAACATTTTTACGTAATGCTCGATTATAAAACAATCCACAACTGAACGACATAGAAGAAGATCTGCTTTTATTTGTCCCGGCGGAAGCACGAGCACAAAGAAGTCACTTACTTCTTCCGCTATGGCTCTTCCTGCCAATGGTGTAGCCGGGGGTGCACGTGATACGCGCCTGTCACCTGGTCCTTGTGATGGTTTTGATGATTTGTTTCGGCGACTCTCCGGGAGGATTGACAGCTTTGAAGAGTCTTTGGTGTTCAATAACCATGGAATTGAGGAAATTCGAACCACTTTGCGTGAAATTTTAGCAGAAAACAGGGTATTAAAGCGTGAAAATGAGCAATTAAGAAGCAAGGTTTCATCCTTGCAGAAGGACATGGATGTAGTTAAAAAATCGCTTTCATATCAGAAAGATGTAGAAAAACGTTCGAGTAATCTTATCGTAATGGGGTTACAAAGAGAGGGCGTCTCGCCTACAGACGATGTCCTCAAAGTCCTGGAGGGCATCGGGGTTCCTCAGAGCCGGCAGGTGAGGTTTCGGGTACAGAAACTTCCCTCCAAGGCATCTTGTAAGCCGCTGTTAGTCACTTTTGATGATGTTAAGGTCAGATCTGACATATTGGAGAAGCGCAAAAATCTGGGAGTGATAAATTCTGCAACACTGGGGGTGGCTGGACCTGATCGAAGAATATTTATCAACGAGGACCTGCCTAAGGCTGTACGTGAATTGTTTAGTAAGGCTAGGCAACTCAAGAAACATGGGTTCAAGTATGTATGGTGTAAAAACGGACAAGTCTATTGTCGTAAATCTGATGGGACTAGATATAATAAGATTGAAAGTGCTGATGATATAGAGTTGCTTAAATCAGATCAAGAATAATCTGGAATTTATTTATTTATTTATATATTTTTTATTGATTTTTTTTTGGGTTTTGGATATTAAATTTAAAAATGGCTACCTTAAGTATTGCTCAGTTAAATGTACGATCATTGTTGCCAAAGTTTAATCAATTTAAGTCGTATGTTTTGAACAACGGTTTTGATATCATTGGCGTAACAGAGACCTGGTTGAATGAGGACGCACATAATGATTTTTTGATAATTGAGGGCTATCGCTTTGTTCGACGTGACCGCGGCCATGGGCGGGGCGGGGGGGTTATCATATATATACGGAATTCTATTAGCTTTGATGAAATCCGGGATCTGGATGGGCTGAGGGCGGAACAGATTTGGGTAAGATTTAAAATAAATCGTGTGCATACAACTCTGGGACTGCTGTATAGACCCCCTGGTTTTGCTGATTTCTCTGAATTTTTGTTTGAATTTGAAGAAAATGTTAGTAAGACTCTTGTTGATTCAGATGTTGTTTGTATTGGTGATTTTAATATTAATGTCTTGAACCTAGACTGCAATTATGTTCAGCGATTTCTTAGTGTGCTGGATATGTACAACTTGAAACAAGTTGTGAATGAGCACACAAGGCATAGCCTTGGTCAGGCCTCGTTGCTGGATCTATTTGTGTGTTCTGTTAATTCATGTTTATCATCTGTCAGGGTGGATCATGATGCTCGTCTCTCTGACCACTTTCCTGTTGTATGTTGCGTTAAGGGAGAGGTTTTCAAGCCTGAGCCATTTTATTACACCTTTCGTGATTTTAGGTCTTTTGATCAAAATTCCTTCTATGCTGACTTGGTGAGCCTGCCGCTTTATGATGTATTTTATCTCAATGATATTAATGAAAAAGTTGATTTATTTAATCAGTACCTATTGAGTGTATTTGACCGTCATGCTCCCGTAAGAACTGTCAGGATTACCAAAAAGAAGGCCCCTTGGTTATCTAGGAATATTAAAGAGCTGAAGAGACAAAAGCAGCGGCTGTTGAGCAGATACAAGATGAACAGGACGTATGAGAATTGGACTGCTTATAAGAGGATTAGAAATCTGCTAACCACAACTATTGACAGGGCGAAAAAAAATTATCTTCGCAATCAGATTCAGCAAAATGGAGGGAGAGACAATTGGAAACTTTTGCGCGAGATGAATATATATAGCAAAGATAGGGCTGAAATTCCTGTTAACCTGCAGGATGCTGATGCTGTGAATGACTATTTTGTGAATATTCCAGTTGTTGATCCCGATCCTGACATAATCGACTATTATCGCTCTAACCGTGTTGGAGATAATGTAGCCTTTGAGTTCAAGATGGTTGATTATGAGGATGTACTGAATGCTTTGGCGAGGATTAAATCTAATGCGGTGGGCAGTGATGGGATCAGTGTTGATATGTTGACTCGTAGCTGCCCTCATATCATTCCTGTTCTGTTGCACATAGTAAATTATTCTATTGAAACTCACAACTATCCTGCTTGTTGGAAATTAGCCAACGTAATACCCGTTCCTAAGAGCCATTCGCCAGCGTCGTTGAGCGACCTGCGGCCTGTTAGTGTGTTGCCTGCGGTTTCTAAGGTTTTGGAACGTATTCTGGATGAACAGATCAAGGACTACCTCCTTCAGCACAGGCTTTTGCCTGATACTCAGTCGGGGTTCCGACGGGGGCACAGTTGCTCAACTGCATTGTTGAAGGTGTTGGATGATGTGCTTCATGAAGCAGATGATGGAAAATTGACAGCTCTGATCATGTTGGATTATTCCAAAGCATTTGACCGACTAGACCACGGGCTGTTGATCGAAATACTACGGTATCTGGGTTTTGGGGAGTCGGCCGTGTCCCTATTGTCTGTGTATCTGAGTGACAGATCTCAGATTGTTCGTTTGGGGAATAGTGTGTCTGCTCGCCGGTCGCTGCGTAGTGGAGTCCCGCAGGGTTCTATACTGGGTCCTATCTTATTCAGTATATATACCTCGCAACTTACCAGGGTTGTTTAATAAAATTATTTTGAGTAGGACGCCGGAGTATCTGTATAGCAAGATTGAGTTTCGTGCGCTGGCGCATCATGTTAATACCCGAAATGAGAATGTGATAGCGCCACCCTCACATAATACGGCATTATTCGAAAGGTCGTTTTCTTACGTGATATCCAAACTATACAACGGATTGCCCAATGATGTCAAGACTATGTGTGGTAGAACGTTTAAGAGCCATTTACTGACTTTGATTCTTGGCAATGATTGATCTTATGAATGGGTTGTACAATTTTATTTGATATATTTTGTAAATATGTAAGGTGCTTTATTATATGTGGTGTTTTATTTTGTAAATAATAGGGACAATGGTTATTGATATGTATAATATTTTCCGTTTAGCTTGACTTCTTTTTCTTCCATTTTTTTTTGTTTCTTTTTGTAAATTAATGTAGGTATTTTGTTCCATAAATGTACGGTTAAGATAAGAGGCTATGCAATGCCTCAACTTCGCCTTTTGTGATGTAATTTGTTGTAAAAATTATAATCACAATAAAGTCATTTATTATTATTATTATTATTATTAATGATTATATCATATCCACACCTAAACATGGCGACGTTTCTTTGCATAAAGGGTTATTCATTGAGTGCTGAAGGTGGTATTTTTCAGCATGCGTCACAGTCGACAGTGTATAGAGTTCAAACATCAAGAAGGAAAAAGAAATTTGCAAATTATTTAGTTTTAGAACAACGACTCTTGTCAAAGTAAATAAATAATTATCGAAGTGAAAAAGACAAGATGAAAGCTATAAAAAACTCTTGTTTTCCTCTGTATAATTGCACATTATGTAAGCAGTATCGGCAGCTTAAATCTATTAACTGTTGTTGTTCTTTAATCTGTTTCGAAGCTCAGTATAGCTCGTTTTTTTACGAACGTTCTTTATTACACTTTCCCTTTTATTCTCTAAAAAGCGAACTTCTATATGAAACGTATTCGACGCACGTACGTTAACACAAAAGAAGAAGGGAAAACAGAGGATATTTTCCTTCATCATAGGATCAACTTACAATCATATTAAACCCATTTTACCACTAAGGCATGCCAAATACCTTATAAGGATTTCGACGATACTACTTGTTTTGCATTCAGTCCATATGGCCCTTATTGCAGCACCCTCCACTGTTTTACTTCTTTTTTTGTCATTAAGGATATAAAATGCCTAAATAAAAACTTTATATAGGCTTGTGGATTGTGTATCTTTATTTGGTAGGCAGCACATGCCTCTTATTTATTTCCGGCGCATCACAAATAATGTATTTATGCAAAGTAATCTTCAGATATGTACTTCAAACAAATACCAAGTATTTACAAGTCAATTAAGGATTTACGATTAAAAAGTTTTTATACATGTTCGAAGTTTCAATTGTAATTTTTGATTTAATTGTTTTATGAGATAATTTATTATCTAATGCCGGTTTTCCGGACAGTTGACTTTGTGTTTTGTTTGACTGAACTGCAACAAACGAAAAACTTCTGTTTCCCTCAAGCGGACCGTTTTGTTTTAGTTGTCAGCCCTTTTCCACTGTTTGTTGTTGGAAACATAATCCAACAATTCTGATTGTATTCTTTTGACATTTTACACTGTACATATGTATTGATTATTATTTGTCATTTCATTAATAGTGATGACACAATTGAAGGTGTCATCAAGTGGACACAATTAATTCATAAAAAAAGCATTGCCAAAATTTATTTTATTGTAAAAACTAATTACTTCATTACAAATACATGTTTTACAATTCTAAATATGTATTTTATACATATTTAAGTGGTCCTTCGAGCCGGATCACTTAAATATGTGTTTTATACACGTCTGAACACATTTTTTCAATAACCTACCAACATGTTTAGAGAAAAAGATTTTCTTATTCTTAGTTGTGGCGGGTTTATCCTGCGGTCCTTGGAATAAAAAGTATGGGTATATATTGTCTAGTACCAATAATTAATATGTATTATTATCATTCTCAGGGTCGGCCGTTTTATACTGATGTTCCAAGAACGAATCTCCTGCGTCAGAGCGCTATTTATTTTATTTGTTCAACTTTTAACATGAACTGTTCTGAGTTCGATATGTACTTTGATTCTGTTGCAAGGATAATTAGCTCAATCCAGCCATAATTTGATTGCTGCAAGTGTGCGGTGTCTCTTTCGTGAATATGTATAGATATAGTGTTTTTATGTGGTTATCGGTATTATTACTTATTATTGTTATTACTATTGTGATTATTATTATTCCATCTGCTTTTATATCATGCAAACAGCATTACTACGCTGACGATACACAGATGTATCTGTCATTCACTCTTGATGAGGCTCCTCAGGCAATTGCAGCTTTCAATGCGGATTTGTGTGGACTTTCTGCTTTCTCGCGAGAGCATTGCTTAAAACTCAATCCCGATAAGACAGTTGGTATCTTATTCGGTAGAAGAGGGGACAGACAGGCATTTCTTGAGCTCTATAAGGACGGTTTGAGTTTGGAGGGGAAACCAGTTGAATTTAGGACCGTAGTGAGAAATCTGGGACTCTTAATGGATCAGAACCTCAGATATGAGGAGTATACTTCAAAACGCATCCAAATTGGATATATGAATCTTAAATTAATATTTCAGCACCGCTCTGTGCTGAGTGTTCCTATAAAAGCAAAATTATGCGAGGCTTTAGTCTTATCACAACTTAACTACTGCGATGTCATCTACGCTCCATGCATTACGCAGATCTCAAAATCCCGTTTACAGAAGTTACAGAATTCGTGTCTTCGCCTGATCTTCGGAATACGGAAATTTCAAAGGATATCTCACACTTTGTCTGCGATCAGATGGCTAAACATGGAAGACCGAAGATACTATCATTCTGTATGTCGTTTTCACAAAATTTTGTGTGACAAATCGCCACCGTATTTGTACCAGCGAATAAGATACCGCACAGATGTTCACAATATAAATGTGCGTCACAAACATGCCCTTACCCCACCTGTTCACTTTACGGAAATGTGTAAACGATCCTTCTCTTATATGATAGCGAAATACATGAATGATCTCTCTGATTTAAGAACTTTACAAAAAAATTTATTTAGAATTAAATTACTCAAGATGTTAATTTCTAAACCAAATTTGAGTTAGATACGTTCATTTATTGTAAGTTTTCTTGAATGGATTAATGAGCTTTGAGTTGTACATTGTTTTTTATTGTCTATTTTATAATTGTATGTTATTATTATTGTATGTTTCAAAAAATATTATAATGATTGTACTTTGGTAGCAAATTTTTTTGTTTGTAACATTATGTTATATTTTCAGGGTTAGCTGAACAGAACAGTGACATCTGCCACTGTACTGAAACTCGCCCTTTAATAAAGTCCTTTATTATTATTATTATCATTATTATTATTATATCGTTATTATCACTAATGCTTGCATTTTTTTTCTGTTTATTGTTCTTTGTATCGGGTGTACATAAGTGTAGATAAGTGTAGATAAGAAAGCCGGCTCTATCTCGAAAACTATTTAGTATTTTCTTGTTTTTGTAAAAGCGGACAAGGGAAATCGCTGGAAAATAGTTTTAGTTTCCTAAAATGTCCGCTAGAGGGCGTAAATCTAACTCTAAATTGAAAAACACTGTTTACTTAAAAATATACTTATATTACATAAGTGTTAAGCTTAATGAGGATGATATAAGTACAATTCTAAAACTTTTTCATATTAACCTTTTTCCCTATCTTCTTAAATAAATGGTGGAGGAGCCGGAGAATGTTGTTTTGTAAGAAGTTATCTAACTTTCTTATGGATAGTCCGATTTTAATAAAATTAGGCTTAGTATAAGGGTAATATTTGGGAGTATCAAATAAAGTATTGCTGCTTTTATTTATTTTTTTATATATATTTTCTTAGAAAAAAATTGCTGCTTGATAGACAACGACTATTGTACCCTGACAATCTCATAATAAGGGCGAAAACTGAGGCCCTGCTAAATTAAACAAAATCCCGTGTGTCAGTAAAACCAGCAATTTTGTCCGCTGTGCCACAAAATTATTTTTACTTTATCATATATAAATATGATGTATAAACGTACACAAATTTCTTTTTATATGTAGAGTCTATATTTTGCCCCGTATATTTACGTGAGGGTGAAAGGGATTTGCTATATCACCACTATATGGAGGGATTCACCCGCTATATATATTTGCTATAATACTTCAAGATCAAGATAAGTGTCTCCTGCTATAAAGGTATTAAGTAAGATATAGGGTCACTGTCCCTACTGTGTAAAAGTTTACACAGTGTACTAAATTTAACCTGAGAAACAATAAATTGCTATTATGGCTCTATTAGAAAAATATTTGAATTTTTATTTCCCAATATCTTTTTATTATGGGGAGGTACATTATACCTATCACCTGAAAGTCATATAATTTTTAACTGTCAAAATATTTTGTGTATAATTAATTGTTATTTCATAGTTATTATTAAAAAAAATAGTAATTTTACTTCTTTTTAAATTAACTGTCCTGTTTCCACAAAAAATATCCATGCCTGCAAACATTTTTAACGATTTCTGGCGAATTTGTCTGTTAATCGTTAAAAAAAAGACGTTTCAAATTAAATCATAATTTAAAACAGGTTCTAAAAAAATGTAAATTTCTGTAAATCATTCTGACAACTCCACCATCGGCCAGATATTTTTTTCAAAGCTAAAAAATCTCTCTTTCTTTCAAGGAAACAAAAAAAAGCGTTTAAAAATACACCCAAAACAATAAAGCTCTGACATCAGCCGATTTAACCCACTTTAGTATTAACATCCCTTAAATTTATTTGACAGTCTGCAACCCTTGACGGTTCGATACTTGGTTTTAAATTAAATTCTGCAAATATCGCAAAATCCCGACGCGCTCGTCGCCGTTCTCGGCCTTTTAAAATACAAGTTTCGAATAGCACATAGTATACTATATAAAGCATAAAGAGAGACGTCATTTTCGTTGAAATAGAAATTCTCAATAAATATTAGAGGCAAATACTGAAGATTAAAAATCCTTTGGCGAACTGATATTTTTTATCACAGATAGCTATTTAATGTTTTGCTATATGTAATCTCACATCCAGGAGTCTCGTTGCTATTTGTGAAAATGCATTTTCATTATATTATTTTTATTTACATACAAGGTGACAATATCAACAGGACACAACTAGTGATTTCCAGTGCATTGAATTTAATTTGTTTTTTACCAGTCACAGAAAGACAATTGCATTTTTAGAGTCAAGTTGACTAAAGCAGAAGATTTCACAGGTAAACGTTTTGTACCTACTAATCCAAAAGTTTTCGGAATTCCAAGGTCACTGTCTAGTTCGTGCAGAACTGACGATCTCCTTCAATCACAAGCCGCAGACGTCCCATGTCTGGTTGTATTACGATGGTCACACAAGGGGCGTGTCACTGTCGACAAATATATACCCTATTCTTCTACATTATTTCAATATTTTAATCTTGTATTTTTTCTTGAACCAATTGTTTTTAACACTTCTTTCTTTTTCTTGGGATAAAGGTTCTATTATAAAAGGAAATCTTTTTTTGAAATATTTTTTATTGTACAACAGTACAACGTTTCGGCTCATTCGTCTTCTTCAGGTACATTTCCTCCCAACAACGCATTTTTGCATGGACCAATAGTTTGGTGTACATCAATTTAGTGGGTATTTTTGTTTTTATAATAATATTTGAAAGAAAAGATTCGCTTTTATAATAGAACCCCAAGAAAAAGAAAGAAGTGTTAAAAAAAATTATTTCAATAGGTATAATTTTTGTCAAGTTGAAAGCAAAATCTATTCAAAATTCATTGGTCACGTCCCTGCCGCTGGTTATGTTCGTATTTCACAGAGGTATATTTATAATATTACTACTAAATATTATATCTTTTATTTGATCACTAAATTTAAGCAGGTTATTGGAGATAACTTTTGAATAATTACCAATACATATCTAGAAAATCGGTTGTGTCGCTCCAAAACTTTCCTGGCAAGATATAATATAATCAAAAATATATGGCCTGCGTAAAGAAACATAATTTGAATAATAATTATTATTATAATTGGATTATTTTCATTTTCCAATAAACTAACGTAACAAACTAACTATTGCTAGCGCTTTAAAATGATCCCTACTGCTATTTGGCAAAATAGCAAATTCCCTGTGCGGGAAAATAAAATACAAAACACATTTCTTTTCTAAATTAAAAACAAAGTATGTCCGTTTATTTTTTAACAACCATATACATTGAAATCAAACTCCAATTCCCCCGTATTTAGATTGTATCTTTGCAACAGGGATGACACACTAATATTGAGCTAAATGTAACAACCTATTAAACTACTTACATTCTGTTGATTTTCGGCATGATTACGTTTGTTAGTTGGAACACAAAATGGCAAAAGAAAGATTAGAGTTAAGCCGGTAAGCCTATCATATAAAGGTTCATATAGACACAGTAAGATCAGATAGTTAATAGCCTCTTTCTTGAGTTTATAGACCCTGGAGAATGATATACTTAATTTATTTCGTTAAGTTTGTGTCAAATTTTGACATAAGTTGTTTGTTACCAGTGAGATAAGGAAGTTTTCTTATGAAGTTAATTAACTATTAGATGATGGTAACAATTTAATTATACATCATTTGATATAATAACTCTAGGAGTTTCACAGTGGATTAAAGCATGATGTTAGTTTTAGTCGAGAGTGTCTCATTTTTTTAAATATATTTTTCTGAAAAACTTTTACAAAAATTTATTAGAGCGCTAAAGGTCTTATATCATATTTCGGAAATATCTTTTTCCTATAATTTTATTTTATTGCTTCGAATATACGAAAACTATCATATTATATTCTAGTTTTTTCAATCTATGAAAGAAGTAATTGCACAATCGGCCTCAGAATCAAAAGCATATCGACCTGGATTGAAACGATTTAACGCCTATTCACAGGACACTAAACGCTGTGTTGTACCATCTCAATCTGCACCAGAGGGAGGAGGATATATGTCGTTTTTGCGAAAAAGCAACATAGACCTTTGAACACGTGTGGGTGGTCCAAATTAGACACTTTTGATAGGAAACACCGATTTCTAGAGGAATTAGAAGAAAACTAACCTACACGTTACGAGCTCGATTTTCAAATGAAATCAAATGCCGAAACCCGCACCTCGATATGTTGAACCGTTTAAAAGATACCGGGTGGTTTTGACATTTGTGCATTTTTAATCTACCCCTGTAACTTATTTATTTATGATTATTTTTTGTTTCTGTGAAAACATTCGCAAGGCACTTTTTTGTGAGGAATCCAGTGGTGTTGAAACTATGACATAAACTTGTAATTTTTCTTATGGACTACCCTGTATATTTTGGCACATTCGTTTTAGAAATTAAATTACCTTTCCAAATATATATAATACTTGCCACGTATCTTTTGAAACTTTTGTTTTATTAATGTTTTCAAATAATGTTAGATGTTAGATAACAACGACATTTCGTCACTAATTAGTAACTTCTTCAGGCTGAACATTTATCTTACACTAACTCCAATACGTCAGTATAAAAAAAATAATAAACAATTTTTTTTATAGTTTACAAACACAACATTTAAAACATTCAAATATAATAAAATTCATTTTTATTTAAAGGATGGATCTATATCCATATAGATCCATCCTTTAGATAAAAATGAATTATATATATAGATATAGATCCATCCTTTAAATAAAAATGAATTTTATTATATTTGAATGTTTTAAATGTTGTGTTTGTAAACTATACAGAAAATTGTTTATTATTTTTTTGATATTGACGTATTGGAATTTGTGTAAGAAAAATGTTCAGCCTGAAGAAGTTACTAATTAGTGACGAAACGTCGTTGTTATCTTTTTAGTATTTATTTATTGACGAAAATAAAGATGTCTGTTTTTATTTAAAAAAGTTATGTAAAGAAGAAACCGAATATCCCAAGAAAAAAGTAAACTGAAAAAAATTAGAATGACGGTTCAAGAATAATAAAAAAATAAATATTCTTAATACTTGTTATGCATATAAGTAGATACATTTATAATAATATGCTTCTGATATTATAAACTAATAACAAATTTTACTCACTTAGTCAGTGAAAATTTCTATAGAACCTAAAAGTTTTATAATACGTGTATTCGTCACTTCATTATTTTCATTTAAAAGAAGACGCTGGCTTTGCACATATAAATCTGGATGCTTAAACTCCCAACGTGTTCCGCTCGTGTCGTATACCGTGTCGTATACTGGCCGTGTCTGATACAGTGACTGCATTCCTTTTATAATGTAAAGAGGCATGGGAACGGATAGCCCCGGTAGGTTCTTTAAATTTATATATTTTAAATTAACTTTGGATAAACTATACATATGAAGTGAAATAAAATATTGAAAAAAAATCAATATAAGAACCCCATGTCCCAACAAAATCTCTATATTAATTTTTTCTTTTTATTCAAATTTTTTTCCAAATTTCTATTTTTTTTTTGCCGCATGTATTGTTTCGAACCGACTCGTTCGTTACAGTCCATCACATATACCGAACTCATTACCATACACAGTGTAACCTTTTATTACAAAAATAAGCAACACTCGAGTTGTCCTACATTAGATACTGTTGTGTATGTAGTAACGCCGAGTGAAAAAAAAAATTGTTTCAATTCACGTTTAATTACGCATGCAAGTAGAGATCTTGTACCATGAACCTCTATCTACGGTATGACGCCAGTAATAAAAAATATATAATTAAAATTCTCGAGTACTTCAAAATTACGTTTGCAACCCGTATTGTGTCTAAACATGAAGTGCAATCTCGAGAAATAATTATTCGCATGGCGTGTAAGTGTAGTTTTGGATGAAGACGCGGGGCGTCGTAAAGAGCCCTTGGGCGTCGCACTGCCATAAAAGCAGTGGTGGACGTTTAGTTTGTTACACGATAGAAAAGATATAACGGCCCGTTTCGTTTCAAAAATATGGAATAATTAAATAAACTTTATAAATATTATAAGTTTTAACATATATGCATAATTATATGTAGGACTTTTTGAATTTCCCGCGCAGTAACTTTAATGGCAACACTGCTTCAGTCAACTGCCATCCATCGGTAGACGACAGGAAGCTGCGGCATTTAGTTTATGTTTGACAGTCATTAAAAGCAGCTAACCTCGCTATATAGTTTCCAGAAAAATGGAAAATCATTACCGAAACCAAGGAGAGGCTCCTTGTAGGTCTGTTTCTCTAAGCCGCAGAACAGTTCAAGCCCTACAAAGAGGTTCACACCCCCTTTTTTGCTAACTTATAGTTTCCCCTGATTCCAGAATGTCTGGGTATCCACACAAGGGAAATTCTGTTATTCCTGCTAAACTCGTTAAGACCTCTTCAGTATTCCCACACCATTTTTCATAAAAGATGGGTCTGTCTGCCAACAATGCCATTACTACAGTTTTCTGGGATTCATATCGATTGCCTTGAAAAGGGTAAAACGATCACCGGGAATATTGTTCGCTGCTGTTGGATAGATTTGACACTGTTTCGAAGCAGACCCCATTTAGCGAAGAAAACTGTGTTGTTTCATCAGGACAATGCACCATAGCAAATATTCATCCTCATCCACCATATTCTCCAGATTTACCCTCCTTCGACTATCTCCTGTTTCCATACCTGAGCAAATGGCTGGGTGGTAGGAGAATCGGGTCATCGTTGAAGCAAACGCTGATTCTGAGTGGCTTGAGGAATCTTGTTGTTTAAAAGGAATACAAAATTATAAACACGTTGAACCAAATAATGTATCGAGCTATAGAGGGAGATTATGTAAAAAAATAAAGTGATTTTTTAACAAGGAAAAAATTGGGTTCCTTTAAAAGTCATAATATTCGGATTAGAAAAAAGTGAGATATTCTCACTACGTATAGTTTCAAATTTGAGTAGTCAATAGCTTACAGGGAACGCATGGGAAATGTTGTATGAAACACACAGTCTTCTTTATTCAATAGGTATGATATAAAACTTTCTATGCCACGGAATCCGTCAAATATTTACATTATTTGCGTTACAAACAGAACATGTCTGTCAAAAATCATGCTATTTCATGTTCGGTGTAAAACATGGTACAATAGAAAGCACGTATACTAGCTATATTTTAAATTGAATTGATATCTAAATAAAGTATTTCTTATAAGTGATGCATTTGCATTGGAAGAAAGTTAGAATTTTTCAAACTAAACTTAAATAGTTATGTGATTTAAGATGTTATCTAAAAAATCCCTTAAAAAGGCATAACTTATACAACGTTTATTCACAATTGAAAGTTTTATAATCAAAGTTACAAGTTACACTAGTTACCTACACTCCTAGGCACAATTACCAACAAAATATTTAATTCATTTTAGTAATTGTTTCTAGGCAATTATTCTGAGGAAAACCGAATTAACTACAAAATGTCTCTATATATTTGAATCAAAATTTGCCTTAATTGAGAAAATATATTAATAGTGTAACTGAAGTTCCCAATCTTTTGAATCCTGCATATCTGTGTTTTCTCGGTTTACCTACTAGACCTTTGGCTCGTAGATTTTTTTAGAATTTCTCGATGATAACTGCTTTTGGAGAAACTTGGAGAAGAAATCGTACAAACCAATGGCCTAATAATTCGACAAACTACACAGTTACGTAGAGCTAAGTAAATAAAATTTTGAGTAGTAAAAGTACAGACTTCAGACTTGTGTCTACCATTAGGATATTCATTTAATTCAAGAATACTTTGATTTTTCGGAAGGGGTTGTCAATTGCAATTTAACACATGTTAGAGGGTTTCGCCTCAAACATATATCGTAATTTAAGATCTTTGTCAAATTACTAACCCAATTCGAGGTGTGTTAAAGCAAAATATATAAATTTATTGAATTAATTTACGAAATTCCTGGAAAATTGAGAGAATTCCATCTACACATATGGTCCTAAAATGTACCTAGAAGCATTCAATTTTAGGTTTTTGTGAACTACATCGCATTTTTTTTATTCTTGCTCTATTTTATATACACATACATATATATTATTTTGAACTTATACCTTATTTTTCGGTACGTCATCAAAAATCCTGGGAATTGCTTTAATCATTGCCTGTAAATCTTCATATGTCATATATTTGAAATAATGGTAGATCCGATTGTACCGAAAGTAGTTCTTTCGGAACAATTGAGAAATCTTGCAATTGACACCGCAAAGTCTACGAACCCATTTAAGGCTACTGAGGTGCTGTGACTAAGTAGGTACTTGAGAAGCATATTTAACCTTAATTTTTTGAAAACTGTTGCGATAAATATGCTCATCTGTATATTCTCTCTATATATCGAATACAATATTTTACTAGGCTACCGCATGAAAAGACACAGATAACGCTCCGCACATCGATTTGCTCCAATCAGTACAAGAACACGTAGCTGATCGCTAGCCGCACTGCTTTTCGCGACAGACCCTTCTACAAGGTTAGCAAAAAGTATGGAAACCCCTCATTGATGAACGGAAAATAATATGAAAAAAAGCTTCATACAAAACTTTTAGATAGGTAGGAGCATTTACTGGCAGTACTTTAAAATATACCGGATGGTCCAACAAAGCGCAGTTGATCAAAGTTGTGAATTTTTAAACACTCTATATTTGACATCATTTTATATTTTTTTTTGGAAAATTTGACACTAACTTTCTGAAGAACTTCCTATACTTAAACAAACTCGCTACCAAGTTATCGACACTTGAAATCAAACGAGGTTTGGAAATATCAAAAACAATTGTTTATTCAAAAAACATTACCATGTGCAACAGAAATAATTATAAACTAAAAAAACATAAAACACACCAACAAAACAGAAACAACAAAAAACAAGAAAATCAATTTAGAGCAAATATTAGCGAACAATCGCAGTCGTTCAATGAAATGTCTAATCTAATGTTGTAAATAAAATGGTAGTAGGTTTGTGATTTTTCTTTGCTGATATGCGGCCTCTTAGAGTTTGCAAATTAAGTGGATTCTCTTTCTACACTTTTTTTTTTTAATATCCCCATAAAAAACTCTAACGGCTTTAGGTCAGGTGAACGTGGAGGTGATGTAAAAATAGGGTGGGCCACCCGGTATATTTTAAAGTACTGCCAGTAAAAAAGTTAAAAAAACCTGAAAGTAGTGTATGAAACTTTTATTCATATAATTTTCCGTTCGTGATATATTGAGGGGTTTCCATACTTGAACCTACCTTGAATTAAAATGCAGTCAGTATTTAGCCGGCTGCCACTGCTACTAACGTACGTACGTGTAAAACATTTTGCACAGGCACAAAACAGCCCTCCTGGGCGATTAGATTGCTACATGAGAAAATGGGAAACAACCTCACTTCTAGGATACGAGACGATACTACAACTGGCATTTCAGATAAAATATCTATCCGAGTTTAGACATTGAACATATATATGACATTATAAACCGTAACCGTGTGATAACACAACCAGATAACAGTGTCTCGATTCTGAGATAGTTTTATTATTTGTATCCCAGATAAATTGCGATAGATATAAATATACTATGTTGCAATAAAATATATGAAAATTATATTTTGAAGGTTTTTCAAGTAATTTGGAAATAAAACAAATTATATTATATTTTCGTGAAATAGAGCTGCTTCGATTTAATAAATAATTTTCAAATTTCTGTTGATTTTGTCACGAATAGTAAATAAATTGCACTTAGTTTTGGTCTAATATCCGAAAAGGAATTGTTCGATTTTTTTCTGGATTTATTTGACCAAAGTGTGGTGTGGAATTACAATACACGCACATCTGAAAACAAAGGGAGTTTGTTTAGAAAACAAACTTTGAAAGATACACATGATATGTGGTTTCAGGCTGTTTAATGGATTGTTGGAGCAGTATAATTTAGACCAGATTACTGGACATTGGAGAGCCTGCTAGGATAACGTATACTTCTTCTGCACAAATTGTTTTGATTGTAGCTTCATACAGCGAGCAAATTGACAGCTTTGAGGTATTGAAAATTGATGATCCTTCAGATCCCTGTATTATGACTGATAACTTGAAATATTTTTTAGAGATTTTAAAAAGTTGAGTATAATTATTATTTATTTCTAAATGATATAATCGAACATTTAAATTTTAATTTTTTGACCCTGGTATATGTAATATTTCCGTGCTAAAATCATAAAGAACATTAATATACGAGGTAAAGAACTATTAACTTTGCCTAGGCATACAACCGCCATATTTCAACGCCTATTTTAATATAATGTAATGCTGCAACCTGATTCTGTGAAGATCCTCTGTTTTTATTGTTATGAAGAAATTATATGGACAAGTGAATCTGTGTCCTGTTAAAATGTTTTATATGTAGTGTATGTTTGACATGTCTTTAATAAATAAATAAAAGTTTAATTTAAAGACCAGCAATAGTCATGATGTTGAATGGTTAATTCAAAATTTATGACGAAAATGTTTATTAAACGATGGTTGATTGTGTAAATCTTGTACGTCAGGAATAATAGACACGCCTAAAGTGAAATTTGAGAAAGACCAGAAAAATGGTCGAAACGTCATGAAAATGTAAAATAAAATATTTCAAACATAAAAATAGTTTTTATGACCGAAAACCAAGAAAATTAAATCATAGACGTATTGACAAATAGCCTGTTATTTATATTTATGTTTTATCAAGTTTTCATACCTTGCTAGAGATGTACAGTGAATGCAGACTGATATCTAATTGGACGCAATCATTTGTCAATTTTTTATACAATGTACCTACCTTAGACAGTGGCGGCTCATGCTGCAAAAAACTAGAGGAGCCTAGCTATGTAACAAAATCAGACTTCGCAGAAACATGAACAAATATTTATTTATATATATAAATCAAACGACGTCTGCTCCACAAAATAAATATATTTCTATATCAAAAATCACGGCACATTGCCTATGTCAGACATGTTTCGAGAAACTTAAATACTCATCATCAGTGACTCTCAGGTACAAGATAAACAATTTCAGTTTTACCAATGTAACATATTTTAAAATAAGAGATAAGTAAACTTTTACAATGTGTCCAACAATTTGAACAGAACTAGATGTTTCTTACCATTTTGTGAAGATTTTATGTAAATTAAAGTTAAAACTGAATGAATTCAAAATCAAAATAAAAATTTAAACTATATTTGAGATTAAAATTATTTAATGGCATAATGCCTATTTTTGTACTTTCTTTGTATATATCATTACCGATGATTTTAATATTTTAAAGACAATTTTTTTAGGATTTTACGTTAGAACAGGTATAGTTTATAATAGTAAATGACAATTGTTAATAACAAATTGTTGAGGTTATGTTTATACAAATTCTTTTTAAATTATTATAAACAATAAATGAAGTGAAAGGATTAAATTGTGTTATTATTTTGTAGTGTGAGGTTTATAATTAAATTTACGATTGAAAAGGAATAGGGATTTAATTATAATTAATTGACTAATTAGTTAATTGAAATGTATTTAATAATAATATGATTGAATGGATTATTTCATAAAATATTTTTTTATAGATGTCATAAGAAAATTATAAATTATTAAATAATAGTAACAACTGCAGCTATGTTGGACAATAGCATAAAATTATTATATTTACCGCAGAGAACTTTAAGAACTACAGTGTGAACAAATAAGCGTCCTTCGTTCGATTGTGCAAAATGCAATACTTTTCGAAACCTGCGACATATTTGAATAATAAATATCCAATTTGAAAGGTAAATCAAGCCACAATACTATTACGGTATATCCCTACGGATTGTAATTTCATCTGACCCTAACAAAAAACAATTTAATGCAGATATTTTTGCCGACATGTCTGTATCTATACATATAATCAAAGCTTAATAAAAATAAAGTTCTTTCTTTAGTTATTCGATAGACATTGTCCAGCCCTAAAGGCATTTATTTTTATTATTTTAAACGGCTGATAATAAACCAATAACAAAGCCTAAATAGCCACTGCGTTTCATCTGATTTTCCACGAAACCCTCATTCTTTTTTTTTCAGTTAAGCTTAAACTTGGACAATTTAATACCGGGATATGTCCGTGAAACAGGAGATCTATGGATACTTTGACGAGTATGTTACGAAAGGAAATAATCGTTTAGAGAGGTAATATTTATGCTGATCTACTTAAACACAAATATGAGAAAATTTCGTTTAGAAATTGCAAGTTTCATGAATGAATTTTAGTATTTTTAGTATATTAAAAACTTAAATAACGAATAATTTATTTACGAAATTATTTGGTAAAATACAAATTATAATTAAGTAGTAGTAAATTGCAATTCAAATTTCAGTGCATCAGATGGCTCATTTAACTTGATCGACGCTGCATCTGAAGTTATGATTCAATGTATGATAATTTCTGCGAAAGACTTCTGTAGCAGAAAGGCTGTAATTTTCGTTATTAATTTGACTTAGGGATAATTAATATACCATATTTTAAATACTTATTTAGTTACAAACTCCACCTGTCTAAAATCCAATTTTTCCTATCAATTTATTTAGCCAGCGCTCTCATCGACTTCATTTTACCAAACAATTCACTAATTACAAATTTCTCGTTAACACTAGATCCATATACTACATCCCTTAAATTGAAAGTATATTGTATTATCATTAGATTTTCGTTTAGTCTAGTTATGTACCCTTTTTAACAAGCATCAGCGGAACAACATATTGTATTTCAGGCTTCAGTATAACACGACGTGTTCTCCATACATTGGCTTAATATTAATTAATACACGATGTGTATTATTGTATCTACGCTATGTGTATGAACGTAATTTTAGGAGGATATAGCCTTATAATGGAAATCGGTAAATGCAGTGTTGTACAAATTGCAGATCATGTATTGCGAATTTTGCTAAACTAGAAGAATTTAAAATAAGGGTAACCATGAAACTTGTTGGTTTCATAACCTTTGGAAATTATATAAATTACAAAGGAATTTCAGTGTGAGATTAAATACCTAGTGGCTTGTCTGATTTTGGTGATTTTACACAGAATCAATCTGGGACTACTTTTGTATCTATTAAATACATTTCACTTGGGTGATTGTGACACAACTGTTATAAACCTTTAATTGCTATGATTATAACGTTATTATAACCATAAGACCTTAATAATGTGTGTAGGTCTATTGTGAGGCGTAACTTGAAAATTAATGCCCAAAAACTCAATTACTTTTGTATGCATCTGAGACGATTGTCAAATTTCTGTAAGACTACCTTTTCTATAACTTTAAATGTATTTTATAAAATAACGATTTTTCTTGAATATTTTTAAAGAACAGCTAAAAACACTGAAAACCACCATTACGTGTGATATACCACTTATTTTTCAATTGAGAATGGCTGAAAATTAACAATAAAAAATCCAGGGACAAGTTGATGATGGTTTTTCAATTTTTTTATACCTGTAAAAATAATGTCAGAAGTAAATAAAAACTAAAATCGGAAAAAATCGTTTTTTCAAAAATTCTCGAAAACGGCTAAAGTTAGATTAATTTTGAATCAATTCATCATAATTCAATTCAACTTTAATTCATGCATAATTTTAATTCAATTCATCTTTTAAAAATCATCTAATTTAACTCCTACCAAGATTCAAATGCTATCCCATTCTTATCTTGGACACAGTGTATTTTGACCCAGCTTTTCAGGAGCGCCCGCACTATTCTTTTAGAAAAATCCCAGTAGATGCTCGACAAGAGTCTATGGGGCCACAGAAGCCTATCTAGCCATCTCCCCAATGAACCTCGATTCCTGAGTGCTTTGGAACCCATATGAGGTTAAGCCTGTTTTAGTCCAACAATAACCTGAGTTGTCTTTAGCATTCTCACAACAGTTTAGGGATACTTAGAGCCGTTAAATCTGATGGCTGTCTGCGAATATGGATTGGCTTATATGTACTTATAGGGTATCAATCCTGTTAATTTAGCGCACTGCAATTGCAATCTCGTAAAAGATTTAAAGAGTCTACTTTGAAAACTATTCAAGTTGAAATTATTTTTAAGATAGGACTATTGCCACAACACCTTTAGAAATTGCGCCATATATTTTAACCACGATTGTGCTAAAACAATGCCAATGTTTAGAATAACGATTATAACAAAATTTTACTCTAAAAGGTACCAAAAAAAGACAGTCTTGCTCGCTCTCTATTTAATAGACTCACAAATATTTAAAAATATCTTTATTTTATTATTTTGAATAAGGCTTATTTATATTATTCTCAGTATATGATGATTGATTGACCTCTATAAAAGATACTCTGTAGATTTGACGAGATATTATATATATCTAATCAAAAAACCTATGACAATTTTCCAAGGATTACTTTTGAAGGTCTGTATACATTAGAAGTAAATTTAGCTGGCGTTAAATTAAAAGCTTCACGTCCCGTCCTCTCCAAAATGATTTATACCATAGTCGTTTCTTTGAAATATACAGCATTTCATTATCGTTGTGAGTTAAATGATAAAATTTTCATTATTATGTTTTTCGGAAGGCTGACAGAAAAAGCTTTTTACGCAAACTAATGGCGAGGTATAAATAAAAATAATCATAATAAAAAATAAAATACTGGTTGCTAGACAGCCATCCATTTATGCAGAAAGAAATAAATTTAATTTGCGTCAAGTGAAGAATATTGCATTAGTGACATTTCGGAGAGGTTTTTTTTAATTAATTTATTAGTTAATTGCTTCTTTGAAGTAAAAAAATAAAAAAAATTATACTCTGTTGGTGGCGGTATATTTAAAACATTCCGCAAACACATTTATAAATATATACAGGGTGTCCGGAAATGACGTGTACAACGGAATAGCACAAATTCCTTGGCCGACAATATGATGATTGAGCTCAACTTATCTATGTATAAAATTGCTTCGTTTGAGCGCTAGAGGGGTTTTAAAATATTTGATAAATTTTATTCATTTTCTAGAGACGCGTTTGTACCAATAAACAACAGTTTTTTTTGAAGAAACTCCCAATTTCTAAAATTACAGGCTGTTAAAAAGCTTAGTCACAATAAATTGTAACCCTCGTATAATCAATACCAGTTTTTTCCTGGAAAGAGATAATTTTATTTAGAAACTATTAACTTCCTTACAAAATTTTAGTTTGTCAAACAGTTTACAGACAAAAAAATATTTTCTAAATCCCTACAAGCCTGAATCAGTACTGAATTATTGTAATTTAACACAAAGTAATTATTAAAAGGTGCTCATGATTACTTTGACAAATACAAAAAGGTGATATTATTGTAATGTCATTTAAAGTGATCTAAGTGTAGAATTTCGTCTTATTCTTTTTACGGTTTCTCTCTGTCAATTTTAACTATTCATATGCCGAACAAGTAGATATGTTGTTAGTTGTTAGTATATGGGTTTTGTGAATGCAATGGCCGCGAGAGCGTTAGAGTCTACAGGGAAAGGTTTACTAGTTGTATGGTGCCAAATCACCAAGCCTTTGCTAATATTGCTAGACGTCTTCGTGAAAATGGTAGTTTAAAGCTACGAACTCTTCATCAGCGTAGGTACTACTAAAACAGCAGATACAGAGGAACAAATTTTAGGTACAGAGTTG
This sequence comes from Apoderus coryli, assembly GCA_911728435.2. Lineage (NCBI taxonomy): Eukaryota > Metazoa > Arthropoda > Insecta > Coleoptera > Attelabidae > Apoderus > Apoderus coryli. Next base: position 11,732,500 of record OU452202.1, on the reverse strand, counting down.
CGGAAAACAAAAGAAGAAGTACTAGACAACTGGGGCTGGACTTAGCGGTTCCCAAATCAGTTGTTAATGAGATTTTCAAGGAACAACTTATACATCCGTACCATGTTCAAAATAATCAAGATTTTGTTAGCTAATGAATCCCGTCTAAGATTTTGCAATTTTATTGGAAATCAGATAACAGATCACCGGACCTAACGCCCTGTGATTATTTTTTATGGGGTGCAACTAAAACAAAATTTTACTCCTCTCCTAATGAAAGCGAGCAAGATTTACATCGCAGTATTTTAAATGCCACCAACACCCTTCGGAATCCCGCTACACTACAAAGAGTACACTTTAATTGTCGACGCAGAATTAACGCCAGTATACAAGAAAATTGTGGCTACTATGAACATTTATTGTAACAGTAGATAATTCATTATTTGTTCATTACACTTTAATTAGGCGCCTTCATAGCCACCTTTAAATAAATACTTTGTGTTAAGTTACAATAATTAAGTAGTGATTCAGGCTTGTAGGGATTTAAACTGTAGTTTATTGTATTTTGTAAGAATGATCGCACAAGCACACAAGCAACGGCCAACAAATAAAATGCAGACCTAAAACTGAGTGATATAACTTAGTCTACTGGTATCCAGTGAAAAAAAAAAAACAATTGAGGATAACGAACGAGTCATACATGCTGGAAAAGTGTATTTTACCGAAAATTTTTCACACCGTCCTCGTATAATCTTCTGTTTTTTAACTATAGCACTAGAATTGCAAAACCATAATAGAAATCAGGTAATCCTTCTGCTAAACTTGATATACCTTCTATATAGTTTACCTTTAACTTGGTAATAGTGTCACACGAATTAAATGAAAATTTTTATGTTTTTTTTTTTAATATCAGTATCCATAAAATTAACGCAATATTTAAATAAATTTGGCCCAAATTTTTTCGCATAAATAAAACCTTTTGAATCGATACTTGATCTAAACCTAAACGAGATAATCCTTAAAACTCATAAAAAGTGTAGGAATAACGTTTCGCGAAGAATCTACAACAAATTATTTGAACATATTAACAAAACCTTTAGTACGGCCGACGTAATGCCAACCATTAGTGAAGGTAAATCTGAAGAAAGCCTTATTTCTAAACATCTCCAATTGTGAAATTTAACGCCGCGCCGTCGGAATTAAATCTTGAAAAAGTTCGGAAAAAGGGCTTCAGTCTAATTACAAATTTTCTGTTTTTTACACTTTACTTTCTTATACCCATATATTTTAAGAGCTTTTATGAGCCGCTGAGAGTGAAACTGTGAAAATCTCAAAATGCTTTGTTTAAATTATATATCAAATTAAAGAAGTAATCCATTCGATGCAGTGGAGTGTAATATAATTACAATAAAACAGAAATCATCGTCTCCACATGTTTTGATGACTCAGCTCCATCATCAGCCTTGGTGATATAAAATGCTCACTTGGTGAAGGCAGAGCTCAGTCTGCTAGGAGCTCTGCCTTTACCGAGTGAGCATTTTATACCACCAAGGCTGATGATGCTGAGCTGAGTCTCCGAAACATGTCCCTTTGACATAATTTATGAATTAAATAGTGGATACGATGATTTCTGTTTTATTGTAATTAAATTATTTATGCCTAAATTTGACGATAATTTTGTTTAAAAAAAATGCTCTAGAAAAACTTCTGCAAATACATTTTTCAACAATAATAAGAACAACTTTACACATGCCATACTTTTTATATCTGGGGCCAAATAAAACTTTATAGGTAGGTATAACAACTTTTTACATGCGCGCTTGACAAATTTCTGTTTTAATTCTCAGTTAGTAAATGTAGTTCTATAACAACCTATTTTGATTTTTTACTCTGAACATTGTAGTATAATCGTGCTTGGTCTAAGTGAGTCAAGCATACGTTCATTTAAAACAAAAACATCTGGAACTCTATGAAAACACATTGTTTTCAAGGAACTTACGCAAGATACAAAGTTGTACTTATGGATAATAGTAAATGTCCCCCATGTCTTAGGATAATACTCATATCTGCTGGAAACCCAATATAGGCGACAGAAGCATAGGATATTAGAAATATGCTGCCCTCATATATATGACATGAATGTAAAGCAACCCCTATTTTTATGTCGCCTTTTAGACCCCCATATATACCACTTTCTACCTATTCCATACTTATGGCATTTCTTGTAAATCGACACCCGCATATGCTTACCACGTGGAAATTGTTAGAGAAAATCCCCTAGAATGGCCCGTTTTACAGTGAAAATACCGTTGTGGGGTAAATCTAAAATAGGTGCTTAGATTTTCACGTGAGTGGAGCTTTTATAGAGTTAACACATTGGCGAAAAAACACTATGTTAGCAAGATTTATTGCAAAGAAACCGCTTGGTTTATAACAATACAATCTGATCCATCTATTTGACTGTGTGTGAAGAAAAAAAATTGTATAATGTTAATTTTGAAATTTTTACCTGAATTTTTTTTGGTAAATGTTTTAAAATCAAATTTCTTTTTTTATTTATTTAATGAAAGCATCTAATTTGCAGTAGTCAATCCACACAATGTTTTGGATGTTGGTTTTTGACTTCTTCAAGTGTCTCATGATTGATTATTATACAAAACACAAAGTTAAAAAGAGCAACTAAAATATTTTTTTTCTGTATTATTGGCATTTTTAATTTGAAGATGTAGTCCAACTTCAAGTTGAGTAGATTGCTAACTGTAGGAAATTAGAGTCGTACCTCCACATAACTTTAATATATGACTCTCAATCAGGCATACATGTTTCGCAGCACCAGGCGCTCCATCATCAGTGGTCAAACGAATATATATTTTTTTATGGAAAGCTTAATTACATTGTGTAAACGTTAATTATTATCTCAAGACAATAGCAACAAACGTATTAAGGCCACTTCGAGGAAAATTATATTTTAAGAATTATATAAAAAAAAAATAAAGAAAAAACACATTTCGAAAATTATAAATTAAATAAAATCATGATTAATTAAAATAAATAATTTGATTTGACTTTTTATATATCATTAGTACGTGAAAAATTTACCGATAATTTTTTTTATATAATTTATTGCACGGAGTTATTCGCATTTAGCAAACTGGTGAAATAAATTATAAAAAATGTTCATCGTCATAATGATCTATGAAAATAAAAATCAGAATATTTATTTATTCAATCATTATTTTATTTTATTTTAATTAATTTATAATTTTCGAAATATGTTTTTTCTTTTTTTTTATAATCCTTAAAATATAATTAATTTTCCTCGATGGAGCCTGGTGCTCTGAAACATGTATCGTGCTGATTGAAAGATATACAGGGTGCCCGGGAATGACGTCTACAACGGAATAGCACAAATTCCTTGGCCGAAAATATGATGATTTAGGGCAACTTATCTATCTACAAAATTGCGCCCAAAGCGCTAGAGGGCTTTAAAAGTGAATATTTTTTTACGTTTTTTCAAAGAAATCGAAAAATATTTGGTAGATTTTATTCATTTTTTAGATACGCGTTTGCACCAATAAATTACAGTTTTTTATTGAAGAAACTCCAATTTCTAGAATTACAGGGTGTTTAAAAGCTTAGTCACAATAACTAATCTACCCATATTTTTTGTATCCCTCGTATAATCAATACCAGTTTTTTTCTGTGAATAGTTCATTTTATTTAGACACTATTTACTTTCTTACAAAATTTTTGTATGTCAAACAGATTCGAGACAAAAAAATATTTTCTAAATCCCTACAAGCCTGAATCAGTACTTTTATTCCCTACAGTTATTTATATGTTTAACTAGAAGATATTGTAACCTGGAGAAAATCCACATTTTTGTCGTTTAAATTTGAAACAATTTACACACTTTACAAATAAAGTATACTGGCATAGAGCGCGACATACTTTTGGCGCACCGTAAATTTACGCAAGACGTCGGCTGATAAGGATTGTTTCTAAGAAGTAGTGAGTCTGGCTGGCGTAATTTTTGTTTTTCGGGTGCGGATTGAAGGCTCAATGAAAAAAAACCTTATGCCCGAGGGAGTTTAGATTTTTCGTGTGTATTTTTGAATTATTAATTATCGTATGGTAAAAATATATAAAAGTGCAAATAGTTTAATTGAATTTCTTGGTGTATGTTTTTTGACCCCTTCCCTTAAACAGTAAGATGAAGTGGTGCCCAAAATAGCTGTTGCTGCGCCCAAAGTACCATCCCTGAGCTGAGAGAATACATTTTATACTTGGCAATGTAAAACGTGAATCTGCCAATAAAAAAATGAAATAATGTATTAACTACCGACCGCTGACGGGATTCCGATATGCCGAAACAAGTATGAATAAGCAATAATAATAATACAGAAACAAATTGTAGGGCCGACACGTTTTATTCAAACACATAAAATACTTTTACTTCCAAAAAGCACTTTTTTTTACATGTTTTAAATAATAAAAAAATAAATTATTTAATTAACTGAATTTAATGTGTTTTTCAAAAATTCTAACACTTGTTTCGTCTACTATAGTTTTTGTGTCTGACGACTAAATTAGCCAAAGAAAGTTAATGAGTTATCGCTAATCACTATCAGTCTAACTACTTTAACAACATCTAAGTTAACGGAGAACTGATAATCAAAACGAGCAATTTCGCAAAGTATATCACAAAGTTGTTTGCAAAGTGTTATTTCGTTCCATTATAAAGGATAAGCCGTAAAGTTTTTTACGATATCCTTAAATTATTATAGTTTTAGGTACAGACAGGGTAACCGCCGATTAATTTTACTTTATTGCTTAGAAATGGTTGACTATCCCGTCATTACTTTTTATTTGATAAAGCTATTAAGATAATTGACGTGACCGGTTCCATAATAAATATTAAATGAACTACACCTCATAACCTCATAATATTTTAATATAAATTAAAAACAAATTATTTCGCATATTCACATTTATTTGTCAACTAACCAATTTGACGTTTGAGATAAATAAGATAATGTAGACTATAGTATTGATGTTTGAACTATACAATGTTGTACCAAATTCTATCAATATCTATAAAAAATTCTGAGAGACATTGCTGTTCACCCTTTATGATTCTAATAGTTTCTTTTGTGGAGTTACATTTGCATTCTAGAATTTCGACATTGTCTCATAGAATCATATGCCCTGTTTGATACGCGTATTCGGCTATGTTAGATTTTTGAAATCCCCTTCTCCTAATGTAGTCTTGGTGTTCTTTTACCCTAACTTTCAGGGATTCTTAGAGTTGCTATTTGTATTGTGATATTTTGTCTAGAATGTTCGTGGAGTAAGATTTTCTCGTAGTAAAGATTCTCTATCGTTGCATATTATTTTTGCTCTATCTACTACACATTTAACTATTCCCTTTTTAACAGTTGTATGATGATTTGAGTTAAAATTCAAATATCTATCTGTGTGTCTTTTCTTCCTTTTAATTATTAAAATATCCAGGAAAGGTAATTTGTTATATTCTTCTATTTCAATTGTGAATTTAATAGTTGGTTCTTTAGAATTTATAGAAGTTAAAAAATTGTCTAATTCATTTTGATTATGTTGTCAAGCACAAATATATCATCATATCTCCAACAAATTTGAGATTTTAGAGGTTCAGATTGGATAAAAGTTCTGACAAATTTACATTTTCCTGACTTTCATTATTAATCCAAAAGGATTATTTTTAATTGATTAACGTTCAGAATTTTAAAAAGTGGCAAAATACCCAAATAATGAGATTTAATCTATTCGCACCACAACAAACATATAGAAGCTGTCAATATTTTGTAATTACTTAAAAAAAATCTATTTTTACAACAGAGAATGCTGTGTATTTTTGACTTCAATGTGTGCAAATATATGCAGGGTTGCCCTAAAATTTAAAATAATTGAATTGTTACTATAGTTAAAAAGTTTGCTGTGAATTTCGGAACAAAAGTCCAATGTTTTGTCCAATACATATTTTGACACTTTTTATTAATTGTTCTGCTATCATTGACCTGTATAACTCTATCTCACATAATACCTCTTTTTAAGCCTCATCCTCTTTTTAAGCCTCATCCTTGACAAAATTCCTAAACCTAAACCTAACAAATAACTATAAGAAGGTGCAGTAGACGTTGAAAACGGCTTCCCAGCTACATTTCTGGCTCGCTACTATGTTATACTATATCTATATATACTACAAGATACTATACTATAACAATGCAAGCGGCGAATTGCTTTGAAGACATGAAGATGAGACGTACCGACATGATGAGAACCAACTGTATAAACTGTGACCTAACATATCGCATTTATTATCCTGCCGTAAAAGTTGATAGCAATCATCAATAATAGCTATAAATTTTCAGACTTTTCGAATCAACCAATATTTTTCAAAACTTTGAGATATTTGTATCCTGTACATTCACTTTATCCTGGCATTCATACCAATAGTTTAAATCTTACAAATAATTTTATTTACGAATAGGTAAAAGTTGAAAATCCATAACGTTTCCAGTTTGAAATTTGTGTATGAAATTCCTACATCCAAAACAGCTATATGCAGTTTTCGCCGGTTTTCGGAATTACGCGATTAGATTTACTGGAGAATTTTTAGTGAGATAGCCTTTCTGCTTGTGAAATTCGAAATGTTTTATAGGTACTAACACGTAGAAGAGAGATTTGCTCATATAAATAAGGAGCGATAAACGTCTGGGGTCTTACGACAAATTCAATAGGAATAAAGAATGTCTGGATTTTGTTGAAATTTTAACTGTTATTCATATTCGTGGTGTGATATAACTGAAAATATATTGCGGGTATAAATAATTTGAAAATATAAAGGATAATGCGATTGTCAACCTTGAATTGAACTGAATTGAAATTATAGATAATTGCAAGAGAAAAATGACCGCCCGCTAAGATCCAGATTGTACAGTGCCAGTGGCGGCTTGTGCTGTCAAAAGTAGGTATACCTAAATACTGCAATCATCTCTCACTTCATGTGTTATTATTATCAAATGCTCAAACTTACAAAATTGTATTGTTGAAATAGTCCATTTTCTTACGGGGAGTTTTATTTTTAAGGATGAATAAATTACGTCTGCTCCACAAATGAATATTATATATTTGCTGATAATCAATTTACACTTACCATACATGTTTCGAGAAATGTGTTCTCATCTTCAGTGGTATGTAATGGGGGAATTACAGAAAGTTATATTAATTCATTTGTGAAAAAGTAATTCTTTATTTCAAATTAATTGGAATTCATTTAAATGGTTTAGTTATAAGATAAATGTAAAAGTATTATATGTTGTTGTTGAAACTAAGATTATACAATTTCGCGTATGATGTACAATTCTTTTTTTTCTCCTTACATATTTGAGATTGGGATTAAATAAATATAATTATTTAACTATAAAGACTTTCATTGGATTTTCTAAATCATTATAAAAAAACGAGTTGAAATTTTACGTAGACTCCAAAACTGTAATAATATATAGGACGTGGTTTCATGTGAAATAAGTAAGTTGACACTTACTTCCCTTATAATCATGTCAATAACTTATAACTATTTTCTGCACCTGCATGTCGACATAGCCAAATTTTCAAAATTTATAGTTTGCTACAATATACAGATCGATTTGGTTCCCGGTACGTCACCCGTAGAAGTACGTTTTTCTATTAAAATATCTGGCAATTAAAACCACTTTTCTTTAAATACAATTTAAGATCTGTCCAAAATGCAGCTGAAACATAGGTAGGTACATTATAAAACTGTAACTATGCTTAAAAGAACAACGAGGTGTGTGCGGGAAACAGCGGAAGTAGTATGGCGGTGCACAGCTCCTTTTCATATAGGCACAGAGAAAACCAGAGGCGAAAGCTGGCGAAATCCGTTTGAAGTTGTGTGATGACCCTCAATTACAAAACGCATGGGTGCTGGCGGTATCACAACCTCGAACACCTGCTAGTTGCACCAGAGGCGTAGCATTTTTATTTTTATATTATAAATAACATAGGCGGGTACTACTATACCACGGCAGAGCAATTTGGATGAATTTTATCAATGTTTACATTGTGTTGAGAATGTGTTGATGTTTTGTATTCCTTTATCATTTCGTGCTTTCTTTATAATACTCAATAACAAACATAATGCATTGTTATAGATGGAAAGCTGCTGTGAACGTATTATTTTCATATAATATGTATAATTTTAGTGCAAAATATGTTTTATTGTATCAATTTTTTTTTTCTTTATTTGCGTATCTCTATCTCTAATCATATAAAAGAAATAAAAGATTTTTTCTACAAACGCGTTAAAAATGTAAATTTTAACACCTCCCAATTAACCTTAAAAAGGTTACTTTAAGTCACTAGTATCTTAAAGTAAAATGTCAAATTTTGGAAGAAAACGTCAATCTCATATTGCACTCGAGATTTTCTGGGTACCAAATCCAAGGTAGCCCGACAAACCGGTTCATAGATCGATGAAACGATCATTATTTTCTTCTATGTTTTCTTGCATTTTTAAGACCAAATCACAAATGTGTTTTAAAAAACTGACACAATGACAACACATTTAATATTTTCCGTAAATAATATAGCTAACAATGGTTTACACGAATGTTTTTTTTTTTGACAAATGTCAACTTTGACAATTTGTAATATAGAGGTTGGTGTTTAAAACTATTTGTTTTTAATTTACTAAATAATGTTAAAATTTAATTCGCAACTGCTAAATTATTGTCGTTGACGAAAGATAGTGGTTTTTTCGCTAATAAAATATCATCTTGCTGTGTGCTATCTGATGTTAAGGGTTAATTTTTCAAATGTCTTATAAAGTGAATGTAGATTTGGGCCATATTTAAAATTGTTTCTGATGAGGTTATTGGAATATAATCTAAACTTGTTGAAGATGTTTAGATTTCTCCTTGTTGATGCGTTCCTGAATTGTAAACGTCCAAAGGATATTGCAGGCAGTATATCGTTAGAATTTGTGTTTTGTACATGCTGATTTTATTCCTAGTGTTTGGTCGCTAGCTTGCATAACCGCACTTCGCTCAATGATGGTGAGAACACAGAATATTATAATGAATGAAACTAAAACATTCCTGTGGTTAATTAGATTTCCCGAGTATCGTTTATGCCAAAAAAACTATTAAATTCTGGTACAAAAAACTAGGGAAAAACTTGATTAAAACGTACCTACACCGCGATGCAGTTCAGGCAGTAAGTTATTTCGGTGAAACGAATATATCAAGCGGAACAAGGCAAACCCAAACAGCACACAGACAGCACGAAAATCACCAAAATTAAATGTGCCATATAAATTTCTAAATGCACCGTATAAAATTCTAAATGTGGCATATATAAAGTCGTAAACCAGTCCCGACAGAATGTATACCAGCGTTGATCTCCGCGAATATCGAGCTGTACGAACTTAATGACTTGTTTAGCTGCTTAATTTTATGCATGCTGGGATGGGCGAGAGTGCTCGTTATGTTTTCGCTTCCACTATAATGTATACATAAAACATCACTTTTTCCCGTGTAAGATGAATGATGTCTTTTGACAATGTAGTTCTTTTTTGTAGCTGATATTTATATTGGAGCTTTGTACATTTAATTAGCATATAATTACACTAAATTTTTATAAAATTATGTCAAATGTCTACCATCGCCTTAGAGGCCACATTATGTCAGCGAAAAGCCAAAAGGCATTCTTCTTTCGATATGACATACGTGGAATTTAAAAATGAAATAGAAATCATAGTATTTCTTCAAAATTTATCACTCTTCTTAACCCTTTCAGTACGGTTGCCGTGTATAGCCAACAGGAAAAAAGCTGCCCTCCCGACTGCTGTCGTGTATACACGACATCAACTGAAAATATTATTTAAGCCAATGTCGTTCATACGAGACGTATTTTTTTAAAACGGAATTTGGTACTCAGGCGGGTGTGGCAACTTAGCCGTCGTTTCTGTGCTTGCCGTATAGGCTGATGCCGTAATAGGAGGGCAGTGACGGAAATAGCCGTCAACCATTGAGGTGGGGGGAGACGCTCTAACTTGGCCAAAAGCGGGTGCAGGTACGCCATATTGGTATACGATATCTATCATTTGTCGTGCTTTCAAGTTTATAGTGTTATTTACGAGTATTTTACAAGTTTAATTAAGTTTTTCGTGTTTTTTTGGACGGTTATTTGACAATATACTATAATGGTGTCCTGTGCTGTGCATAGTTGCAGTAGTAGAAATGAAATCGACCAGAAAATATCAGGAATAACGTTTCATAGGTATGTACCAAATATTGTAAACATTGTACATGGACGTATTTAGGGTTTTTTTAGGCGAACTTATTAAAACACATTATTATAGGAGTCTGGTAGCATTCTCTTTCTGCACTGAACAATTGATACGTGCATTGTAGTTTATTTTTTTTTACAAATTCTTTTACTTGATTTCTACTCTCTACTTTTTCATCACTTTCTAGCAAAAAATGTGTGTTAAAAACATATTCTGGTTTTTAGATTTCCTAAAGATCCTGCTCGTAGACATATCTGGACAGAATATGTGCCTCGAATTAATTGGATACCAACGAGAAATGTACACAAATATAATTTATCCAGATGTATGATTATCTTCCTGGACCATTTTCTGAATTTTAGAAATTCATTATTGTTTATATTGCTGGATTTGTTGTTTTTAGTTTAAAGAAGCAAATTATTTGCAGAGAATGTCGAGATGCATTAATAAGTGTTATTCTTTTATTAAAATGAAGGCATTGCAAATTCCTTCAAAAGGTGTTTTAGACGTTTGCTTCCAATCCGAAAAGATCATAAAAAATCATGTAGTAGCTACTAATGAAAAGTTGTCCGCAGGATTCATAATAAACCTTGTTTTAAAGGAATTTGTAAATAGTAATATTTTTCTTAATTTAGTTGTGCACGGTTTTGATCAAATCAGTGTTTGATAACCATATACATATACTGATCAAATCTATTGCGACTAAATATGTTAATACCAGGATGTATTATTTAAGTAAAAATAAAGTGGATAAGCGTAGCGCAACATTTAAATAAAATTGTTTTGTTTAAGGGATATTAATATATAATTTATAGAGTACTAACGTCTTTTATTCCTGGATTTAGGTATCAAATATCAATAGTTACCTATATTTAAGTATTTTGTACACTGCTTAACATTTCAAAATAAAGTATAAACCCAAGCTGCAAATTAAAAGCAAAAACGTCAACAAAAATAGTTAATGCGGCTCTGGAGAATCCGCCATATTGGTATACGATTACGCCCCACCCAATGCACCCGTTTGTGTACAATGTAAAATAATGCTTATAGCGACTCCTTATATCTCAATGCCGTCAACCATCAAAACCTCAGAACCCGCCCCTTACGGTCTTGGAAATGCAGGATTGACGCAGCGTTATTTTCCCGAAAGAAAAACAGCAAATTTTCTGTTAGAAGATGATGTTTTTTTTTCCGAAAAAGAAGAAAGGAAACGCGGGATTATGTGCATTCAGTGTAATGTTGGACTGTGCATTTTTCGTTGCTTCAAAATACCACGAGCAAACTGAATTTTGAATTTAGAGTTTTGTATTTGTTTTACTTTATTTTACTTGACATTTTTGGTACATACCTATGCTTTAACTGAAGAATACATCTTTAATTTCCTAATTACATTTGTAACTTTTTTTAAATAAAAAAATAATAAATCATAAAATATACTTTAAGGAAATACAAAAACCGCCAATTTTTATATAAACAAATTTTTATTGCATAAACCTTACAGTTTAGGTATAGGAACATGATACATCATTTGAAAGCAGATTTGATTGTATTTCAGAATATTTGATAATATACAAGGTGTGCCATTTGAGAAAATTGACTTCTGCCAATTTTTAGTAGTAGAGCATACTATAGTAATTTGCGTCCATCAAGTAAACAAGTGCGTCAATCTCTCACGTTGAAATTCTTGAGATGTCATTGAACTACCTTCCAAAATTCAAGATTCTGTCTATTCAACCGACAAAATGGCGAATATTTTCCAGAGACCTGTTTTGGACCAAAAAAATTTAAATAAATTATTTAAATATTCGTGAAATAAAAGTCGACCTCCACACAATAACTTTTAATAAATATTTCCAACAAATCTAACATTGTAGTTGTACGGGAATGATATTGACTCTGGAGAATAGATGTCACCACAATATAATTATTATTATATTTATTAATATTCTATTATACATCGACACTACATCTATCCAACACATACAAAATCTCTTTTTTGAGAATTTTTTAAAACGCTATTGTGAGAGTGCAATCCGCTAACAATAACTTTGACGAAATTTAAATTTGTTCAATGATTTACAAAAAGAAAATTATTATTATTATAAAGACTTATATTATCAATAATATGAGTTTTGAACTTTTAAAAAAATGTTTAATGTCTTAACATATAATACTTAATTTTAAATAATTTCTTTTTATGACTACATAATTATAAACTTTTTTCACACAATGGTAAGTTTGTAAGTTGAAGTCATTATAATATAATTGAAAATAATATATACATTCTTTCCAGAGTTAATGAATTTTTCCCATAAATAATAAAAATATATACTCATAATAATAAAAAATATAGCTTTTCGTAAGAACCTTTGATAACCACTGATGATGCAGCCCGGTGCTGCGAAACATCCATGGTAACTATCGACAAATGTAATTTGTTGAAAATATTTATTAAAAGTTATTGTGTGGAGGTCGACTTTTATTTCAAGAATATTTAATTTTTCTACTCCACTTCGATATGGACTACTTCTTTAAACAAAATTATTTATTTAAAAACAGTTGACGATAGGTATAACAAGTGTTAAACTAAAAATACTCCAAAATTGATGGGGAATTCAAAAATATAATAAAATACAGGGTGTTCCACTTGAAATTTCAAAGTTGGTATCAGCTACGTATAGAAGTGGCAACACCGCATCTGTCAATTTATCACTAAAAGAGAGTTCACATTGTTATATTATCGCAAACAAAATGTGAGATCGATATCTTTTTCTGTTCTCCAAAAACTTCTAATAGGCCATACCCTGTATAAAGATCGCATTCTTTGCTATATTATGCTGTCTTCAATGAACTTAAAAACGTGACGTCCTGAGGTAATGAGGGTAAAATCGACCACAGACGGCTAATATGGATAACGCTGGCCGATTTTATCTGTGGCGAGGATTTGACATAATAAACAACTCCTAATCACAAAGAACTAAAATATTGATAAACACGGTATAGAATACCTTGGGGGTCATAACGTATTTGGTCACCGGAAAAAAATAATACAAAAAAAACTACCCGAAACCTGTTGGCCGTAGACACTCAGCTTTACAATGAAACTGCCCGTTGTTGCTGATGTTGATAATATTCATCTAGGTACCTTAAAAGATGCCAGCGCAGAAATTTATAGCGTTGTAGGGTTGCCTAATATTAAGATGACCGATATTAGCCGCTGATCGATATTCGACACCTTTCCCCTATTCAGCAGAAACCGAACTATCTCTAAACCATCATCGAAAACAGACTTAATCGGACAAAAGATGCAAGAAATATAGTGGTAAAAAATTATAAAATTGGGGTGGCTGGGGAGAACGAGTGGAACAAATGCTAGATGCCAAGTTTTAAAATCAAAGCATTGTATACAAAATAATTAACCATAAAATCTGTTTAATTCAGAAAATATGTTATCTTCCCAAAAGAACATCCACGTCAAAACAAAACAAAATTTCTATAAATGTCGTTGTATATTATGGAAAATGTTGTATAAGAAAACTAATTTTAGGAACAGACGATACAAAGCGCAAATAAATAATCTTGACGGACTTTGCGCTTTTGTTTTCGCGCATTATAACGTTTCGTAATTTATTTTAGCGTCTTGTGCAATGTCTATTGTATCGTGGCTTTTTTTGATATGTATTGTATCTCGGCCAAAATGAATGTTATATAGTACAATGAAAAGAAAAGATTTAATTTTCTATAATGTAAATGGGAGTTCATATAACCAGAAGCTGTAGTATATTGTTAAAGTTTGATTAATAAACTAAAATAATTAGAATTGTAATGCAGTGATGAAAAATACTAGAAAACAAAAGGTTTCTTTCATTCCCTAGGATTTATTAAACTCAGCTGTTATTATACAAAACATCAGGATACAGCTTTGTTTGAACTTCAGTATTGCTATTTCCCAGATTCTAATAGATACAGCATAGAATAACTGTAAATGAAACTTTCAGGTTTATTACCGAATGATTCTAAGCAGATGGTGTTGAAAAATGATTGGGGGTTCACAGAAATCTGATTTGTTGCATAAACATAACCTCCCGCATCTAGTAATGCATTTCTTAAATAAATATCTTGTTACAAGAAATAAAACTAACCGGTTATATGTCCTGCACGCCAACGGTCACCAAACACCAAAGAGACCTTGTGAAGCCTCCTTTAGACATATTATATCCATATACGTTATTAAAAAATTCGGTTGTGTGACCCCAAAACTTTCCCGACACGATATAATAAAATCAAAAATATATGACCTGCGTAACGAAACAGAATTTTAATAATAATTATTATAATTGTAATATTTTCATTATTCCAATAAACTAAAGTAACAAACTAACTAATTTATTCAAAAATTAAAAAAAAAAAGTATTGCCAGAGCTGGCATTCGAACTCAGCACCTTCCACATGCGAAGCGAACGCTCTACCAATGACGCCACACCAACTTTGAGAATTTTGAATTTTATTTGTAATACGTTTCAACTACCTAACTGAAAACTGAATATTTAAAGGCTATTTTCTCGAGGATTATGAGGGCAAATATCAAAAGTGGCCTATTGCTGTAATGCTGATCAAAAATGCTTTAAGATGATGTATCACTCGACCCCTACTGATAAATGAAAATTAAATATATATATTTGTAACGACACTGAAGATTGAACAGTGAAGTTCCGAAACATGTTTGGCTAATTCGAACATATATATAAAGTATTTCATTTATAAATACATCCCACTCCTCGTCGTAATGGATTACTTTAGAAATAAAATAAAAATAAAATATATATATCCTGGTTATTCCGAGTAAAATTATAGAAAGGCACTTATCTAGATTCAAAAACAAACTTCTCTACGATCAATATTGAAAAATATTATGTTACTTTAAAGTTTGAGTACTCAAAACAGTCTTTTATATCATTGATATAAAGTATAAACAGGAGTGGTCCCAGGTGACTCCCTTGATGTACCCCTGAAGAGACACTAAATGAAACGGACTCAGAATTCTTAACAAGAATGGACTTGGTTCTAACTGTAATACAGGACCACACCCGCTGAATCAAGAAATAAAGTAAATCGACTTCAACTAAGCGTCTAACAAGAAGCATTTTTATATATTATGCTGATCTCCATTTGTATGTAAAGGTATAATAAAAGAAGACTTCCATAATTTAGGAATATGAATAATTAATTATATAACTTTTGAATTATATTTTATTGTTAGGAAAATAATTTTTCTTCCTTCTTTTTAATACATTTATATTTTATACTATCTATATATTTATAGCATCCAATGGTATAACCTACAAGAGTCACGTTACGTAGATATAGCTTCTATGAAATTAGTTAATCTTCCAAGAGAGGTAATTTTGAGTCCGCGACACAATGGGCGCATATATCGGGTCATTTTCAGGCCCCTGGATACAAAAGACATTAATCCCGTGGTGGGATTAAACTCTACTCCCCAGTAGAGGGAAATATTCTGTAGCAGCTGACCACCACTGGCGTACAAGATATGAAATAAAAAATATATCTTATCATATTACAAATGTTTAGATACAAATTTAGTAAAATTAAATCTATTTTTAATTAGCACACGAGGGGCTTCGTGAATTTAATTGACATCTGCAGAGATTATTTAGCTTGTAAATAGGTGTGTGAGTTAATATTTTAATTTATTCACCTTATATGTTTACAAAAAGAAATAAAAGCATCTCAAACATAGAAAAAAAAAACTAACAAATAAAAGTATATATCAACATGTACAATATACCTAGGTACCACACTAAATAATACAAGAATATATTATAAACAATATCACTTACAGAGCATAGGCAAAATCTATGTATGAACATCTAAACAACTAAAAGGAGCAGTCGAAAAACAATGCTCCGCAAGTAAATGCTTCACTTTAACTTGAATACGCCTTTAGTAAAGACGGAAGTTTATTATATAGCTTCAGGTTCAATGAGTTAGTTGAAATATAGCACTCTGAGCAACCGAGCGCTTCTAGTTTGAAAGTCGTGAGCGCCACCCATCGCCTCTAAATCAGAAAGTCTAGAGTAAATTTCTAAACGTGAGTGATACAAGTAAACGCACGCCAGGGGCAAAATTCGATGCTTAAGAAACTGCGGCCTGCAGTGACTTCTGAAACCGCTCCCGGAAGAACTCTCACAGCTCTCTTCTGCATTATAAAAGCCATAACTCAAAGGAGACTGAAATAAAGCAAAATATACCTGCTTCAGTATGACGAAACTAACCTTCCTATTAGGAATACCGTAGTTTACTACACAATTTCTCAACGTGACTTCTCTAAGTCAAACCGTCATCAATGATAACACCAAGAAGATTCACAGAAGTGTTCTCGATGGTTTGAGAAAGGCAGGCTTTGCTTTGCTTGCTCCCGCTCAGGGATAGGCTGTTCGCAGAAAGCTCATCAAGATAAGGATCCGACGTGACGAAAGTTGTATCGTCGACAAACATTGCATCGGTGACACATGACATACACTTAAAGAAATCATTTATATAGAGAACAAACAGGAGTGGCCCCAAGACAGAACCCTGGCTCACTCCGTATTTCATGCCCTGCCCAGCGGAAAAACAAACTGGGACCGTCCACGCAGATATGACTCAATAAACTGCAAAATAT
Source organism: Apoderus coryli (assembly GCA_911728435.2). Taxonomy (NCBI): domain Eukaryota; kingdom Metazoa; phylum Arthropoda; class Insecta; order Coleoptera; family Attelabidae; genus Apoderus; species Apoderus coryli. The sequence goes on along the minus strand of OU452202.1, from coordinate 11,715,485 downwards.
TGCCACGTACACGTAATAATAGGCATAGTCACAATCCACAATAGACTCTGATCTCGTTGCCCTGGAGGTTCTGGTCAGCTTGACTCTATGTACCTCCTGCGAAAACTAGATGTTCTATTTGATGATTATAATATATAGGAGTAACATCAAAGGCTTATTATACTTCCTTATTACATTAACTAGATATCTTACCAATGTATATAGTATTGTTCAAAATTAAAATTTCTGCTTTGATAAGTGAGATACCTACCTAAATGTTTCCTGGTTATACCAACTTGCTGCTTTATTCTCTTGTACAGTTTTATCTGGAAGTCTATAATAATATTCGTTAATATTTTGGCTGTTGGAGTTCAGGTAGAGTAAGTCTAACGAAAACACTACGCTTTTCACGTATGACAACTGACATAACCTGAGATGGCAAATATGTATTCCAATCGAGTCAAACAACATTGTAGGTACATTATATGGATATCCTGTATACACATACATTTCCCATTACAAAATTACGTGTGCCTATCCAACAATGTAAACTATATTTTATGTTACAATTGTGAGTTATTTTGATAATCAAATAATCAATCTATTCACTTTTATACACACCATTCCAAAAAAAGAGAATCAATCGACTCGTTCCAATAATGTTCATCAGTCAAATATTTCGACATATCAAAATGAAAATGGGAAATTTCATTTAAAAAATATATATGATTTGGATTATAAACAGAAAAAAAAAACATGGAATCAAACGAAACGAATTGAAATCTATCGCTTTTATTGGAGAAAATTCAATAATTTATAAAAGCTGGCTCAAGGGCAAATTGTGAATATTAAATAAGAAAAAAAAATTATTGATGTTGTAGAAAAATGATATTATGATAGACTTAAAGTTGCAGTTAATTTAAAATTTAATTTAGAAAAAGGAATTATGTATTTTTAACATTATTAAAGGCCACTATATACATATCGAAAGCTTCGCATAACGAAAAATAGTTTTTTTCTGTGACGGGAAAAAAGTTTGACATATTTACTCTCTTGACAGGTAAGAAAATGTCACTTTTTATCCCCGGGAAAAAAGTGAGTACTTTTTTCCCGGACACATAAGTAACGGTAGATATTTAATTTTAGGAAATTTTATTATACAAAAGTTAAATTTTCTTCACAGAATGAAATTGACAGATATTTGATTACTGAAAGGTTTTTAAAACACACAATTTCACTTGGATAATTTTCTGACTTTTTTCAATATTAAATCGAAATTTTTCCCGTCTCAGAAAAAAATAGTGTATCATACACGGGAAAAAAGTTAGATTTTAGCTCGAGGTTGTGAGACAACAAATCTAGTACTTTTTTCCCGTGTATAATAAATAACTATTATTCGAAAAGATTTTTGCTTATCAACCCAAGATATGAGGTTATATACTTAATACATTATATATCAAAATCAAATTGTATTATCAATTACTTTTGTCGAGTTTTCGGTCTGTTGATCGGAATGTTGATCAAAAAATACTCATTTAATTATAAACCTCTATATTTCGTTGATAATTTCAAACTTCTTCAGGAGGTACACTAAACTAGAAACAATCTTTCTCGCAAAAACATTCATAAAATGGTCATAATAACAATTGTTAAGGAGTTAAAAAGTTAAAAACTTACATTGAGTAAATCAAACACAACAAAATTCATGAATGTCAAACATAATTACTTAAAAAAGTTTTTAATCTTGTGACGTGTTTTTTGATAGTGTAGCTTTTTTGAGTATATAATAATTATATTTGACATTTATTTGACATGATTTTTGTTGTGTTTGATTTACTCTCAATGTAAGTTTTTAATTTTTTACTCCTTAACAATTGTTATTATGACCATTTTATGAATGTTTTTGCGAGAAAGATTGTTTCTATTTTAGTGTACCTCCTGAAGAAGTTGGAAATTATCAACGAAATATAGAGGTTTATAATTAAATGAGTATTTTTTGATTAAAATTATTGGTTTCTAACAGCCCGATAACCCGATAAAAGTAATTGGTAACACAATTCGATTTTGACAATTTAAGTACGGTCGACATATTATATTAGTTAGACATATTATATACATATACTAATGCGTTCACATCCTAGGACTCCCTCAAAACCCATATACCAAAATTTAGCTTAATTGGTTAAAGCGTTTGGACGCTATCGTGTTAGAATACATACACAGGCAGACAGACTTCCATCTGGAAATGGTCTTAATCGTCTCAGGGAACTTCAAAATGGTTATATCCGTCTTTATCTCAATTTTTTTTTAGCGCGTTCACAATACTTTCCTGCAAATCTGCGGTAGGCATCGGAAAAGCTACAATTACGAACGTCATTAAAATACCAAACCCGATGAGAATAGTCCACTAAAATATTTAAAAATAATCAAATTTAAAAATTTCATTTACTTGTCGGATAATATTATTCATAAAGTTCGTGCTAAAATCCCTAAAGCTCCTTTTTCGACGACATGTACATCATCATTCACAACAAACAACAAACAAACAGTTTCCCATAGTCTCATGTAACGAAAAGTACCACACGCCACTGGATAACTAGAGAGGCCCTTGAGGGTCCTAACGAATTACGTCGTGCACCATTCGTTTCGTTTATATTCACTTTGTATGTAAAACGAGGACAATTTACTTGATAAGGGAACAGGTAAATTTAAATTGCACCATTAAACAGTCCTTTTTTTAATCCTAGCACATGAGCTTATGTGCTTTTAATGTGTACCGGAAAACATTGTGGACAAGGAGCCAAATTATTTGCGATTGTAGCTTAGAGGGTTACGACTTGAAGCAAAAAGTTGTTATATTATTCAATAATGAGTAATTTTGTATCTCCTGTTTATATCTCTTTCTCGTCAAAATAGGCCTCAGTTTCAGCGATTACTTCATCATTGGACTTAAATTTCTTTCCAGCAAGCATTGTCTTGAGATCTGAAAACAGGAAGAAGTCGCTGGGGGCTAAACCTGGAGAATACGGCGTGTGGATAAGCAATTCGAAGACCAATTCATTCAATTTTGCCATAATTTTCATCCATTTGTGACACGGTGCATTGTCTTGGTGAAACACTTTTTTCTTTTGCAAATGTGGCCGTTTCTTTGCGATTTCAGCCTTCAATCGATTCAAAAGTGCACAGTAATAGTAGCTGTTGATGGTGGTTCCTCTTTGGAGCTGGTCGATGAATATTGTTCCATTCGAATTTCTTTGTTTTTAATCTTGCTGCAGGCGTAGGATCTGTACTACACTGTACTAGGTCTGTCCCGTAAATATCCGACCTATGTCCATAAATTCGCATAGAAATTTTAGTCATCCACTCGCTGACTTTAAATGAGCAGTGTGCATGCATCCTGAAGATTACTTGACGATGGGAGCAGCAGCAGAAAATCCTGAAGTCATTTTTTGGAAAGGCCTTCAGCATTTGCTTCAGTCTTCTGTATGTCGTTGGCTTTTCAGTGAGATTTTTAATTTTGGGAACAGGTAAAATGGCAGGGAGCAATGTTTCGACTGTATGGAGGCTGGTGAAGTTGAGTAAATTATTAATATTATTCATTCATTTATTTAGTGTATTCAAGAAGCTCGCTCGCGCACAATTGAAGCTATTCTTCCTCAAATTTTCGAAACACAATGGATGGTCGTAGTTCGCGCACATACAAATGTTCATGTGTCACTGTGTACTTATGTGCGCCCATTTCTGAGCCGCTTGTACCATTCTTTTACTTGTGCTTTGCCAAAAGCTTTCTACATCGTTTTAATAAGTTCAGCAGCTTTTTTATAAAGCGACACTTAATGCAAATTCGTTGGTCATGTCTCTCCATCATTTTTAAAGATAACAAAATGCGACGATCGCCAAAAATTGTCAGTGAATTAATACTATTCCAAATGTCATCCCACGCCATAATGTAGTTGTCACTATGCCAATGTTACCCTGATATAAGTCAAATGCCAAAAGTCATTTTAGAATGAATTAATGATTATATTGTTCAGAAATATAGTGACAAAGAAAAAGAAGGGGAAAATATAATGGAAACATTGAGATTAGGGTTGTTAGAGTCAAGAGAGGAATTCCTGTTACTATCAAGACACTTTAAGGAGAGTTCCGCCACAAAATTACTCAACCCAAATGAACCGTAAAACTAAGTTGGCCCAGATTTCTCACCCTATCACACTTTTTGAGTGGAAGAGAGTCGTTGTTATCTAAGAATCTTGTTGTGTTTATGATACCGGTAAAAGTTACAGAAAACTAATTTTTTCAAGTTTATTTTGTGTGCAATCAAATCATCTTGCAATTGAATCACATTTAAATATGGTTTTTACTCGTATTATATAATATTAAGTAGTACAAAGTCATATAAATTAACTTAAAAGTAGAGTAATTTGCTGAGGAGGCTTAGCCTCCCTCGACCAGCCGCCACTAGTGATTCCAGTTTCAAACAGAAGTTTTTCACTATAAGATGTAGATGGCGACATTTACAACACACAGTTCACAAAGACGGCGACTGCCGAATAGGTGCCAGAATTCCGTTGCCAATACTAGATTTGCCCGAATTTCCTTGACAGGTGGCTTTTTTTAATGAGTTGTGAAGTTTATTCCCCTAGATATGTTGCTAGTGCAAACACAATTTCCATATTATATTGCTAAATACGATTTCCCCGTATTTGCCGTGAAAATGAACCTAAACCTATCTTTTTATGAACACACTCTGTATTGCGGCACTCACAACTTTGCTGTCCCATCAAGCTCATAGATATAACTCTCAAAGCAACTTTGGACATCAAAACTTTTCTCCTAATTTAATTACAAAATTTATAAAGTTTATGTGAAAACTCTTATTCAAATACATGCAACATTATTTACGTTACTTTGCGTAGTTTGTTGCCTAATTTTGATTGATGCTATATTTCATAAATTATGCTGGTAAAAAAAAATACTGAAAAAATAAAAAAATATTCTTGAGATGGATAATGTACGTTGAAAATATTAAAACTCGCATTTGCTTTGAACAATAAATATAATATGAAAAAGAGAGATAGTACAGTATGCAATGAAATATTTTTGTACCTACTATTCGCGATAATTAGAGAAGCTTTCAGGCCGTTTTTATATTTATTATTATCATTTTTCCTTCATTTTCAAGTAAAAAGAACTGTTTATTCATTAAATGTTCGTTGAAGCAGACTCTTAATTGCAGTGTAATATTAATACGGATATTTTGAAAATTATAACGGGAAAACACACTTTTAGAAAAATACTAATACACAGAGATAAATTTGCGGGACTGTTTTATTATAATTTAATTGATTATAACAGCAACTTTATATAAGTTTCTCTCATTATCATAGATAATAAATTCCCGATAGAAAGGTTTCTGATGATTGCATTTTAAATTGATTAACTTGAGACAAGAGCACGTCTTTTTTTTTTGGGACTCACAAAACTGTGCGTACAAAAAAATTGGGGCAATTTTTTCCCAGCTACCCCCATTATGACTCATCCCTGTTCAATTTTTGAAAATGGTTTTAGGAACATGTTATCTAGCACAAAATTGTTAGTGAGGGAGAAAATTTCATTTGTTTATTATATAAAGATTCCAAAATATCCAGGAGTCTTAATTTTGAGTGCCGACTGCAAAGTATCTAAGAAGAAAATGTATTCATCAGATAGTAACAAAGCATTTATTTCTTTTTCTATTTCGGGGGACCGTTTTCCGATTTTGGTGACCAATTTTCACTGTGTCTAGAAAGTAATTAAGAAAAAGATGATTGATTTACCAAAGTAAGACCACTTTTTCTACGACTAAATAAAAAGTTTTTAGAATTTGCTCCAATTGAAGAAAGCCATTCTGTTGAGAAAGCTATGTCTGCAAATAATTTTTCAAAATAAAACCCATATGATGAGGATATAAGTTCTGGGTCCTCTGGGTCGGCAAGATTTGGATCTCGGTGCATGTGTGGTTCTACCGTATGCGGGCGTTTTACAAGCGACAGGACAATCTATGGCAATTTCTTTACAACTTTGTAACTAATGAAATAACTCACTTTTCGACAAATAGCGGCTACGGGAAGAATTAGAGATAACAGCTTGCCAAATTTTTCTGAGGCAATTAAAGGTTTCAAAAATAAGTCCAGGGCTGATTACCATAACGCCTTGGACACTTCTGGCATTATAATTTAAATGTAACTTCTGGAGGCCCAATTTCCAATGATTTTTTACAACATTTGTGGCCGTATATCGGCAATAACGCGGCGAATGTTGTCCTCCTAATGGTCAATCGTTTCAGGCTTAACGGCGTAGACTAGCGACTTCACATATCCCCACAGAAAATAATCTAGCGGCGTTATATCGCACGATCTTGGAGGCCAATTCACGGGTCCGAAACGTGAAACTATGCGGTTACCAAATGTTTCCTTTAATAAATCAATAAATCACGAACTGTGTGACATGTTGCGCCGTCTTGTTGAAACCACAGCTTCTGCACATCATGATTGCTCAATTGATGAAGAAAAAAGTCAGTAATCATGGCGGTCACCATTGACTGTAACGTTCTGACCAGAATCGTTTTTAAAGAAGTACGAACCAATGATTCCAATAGCCCATAAAGCACACCAAACAGTCAGTTTTTCTGGATGTAACGGTGTCTCAACATACACTTGAGGATTACCATCACTGCAAATACAGCAGTTTTCTTTATTGACGTACCCATTCAAACAAAAGTGAGCTTCATCGCTAAACAAAGTTCACCTATGAAAATCGGGCTCAACTGCAATCTGGGCCCATTCCATTCACCGAATCTACGTCTTGCTAGTGTGGCTTCAATTGTTGAACGAGTTGATTTTGTAAGCACGCAAACCGAGATCTTTCCGCAAAATCTTTCATAAAGTGAATGAACAAATCCAATTCCTGTGCACGATGGCAGGATGGCGGATAGACTGATTCGGCTCTTCCTCTACACAGAACAGAACAATTATTTTCAAAATAAATTTATACAATTTGGAAGCGTTGTTCAGGCGTCAGTCTATTCATGTCGGAATGCCAAACCAAACTAAACATACATCACTTGACAGCTGACAAAATGACCGGCAGTTAAAAAAGTGTTGCCAACTTAAAGTTCTATACGTCTATAAAAAACACCCTTTACTTCTTCCGTACTGTCAACAAGTAAAGAGATTTTGATCAGAGTAAGTCCATAAAATGATACAATGCCAAAATAATACATTCCAGTGGTAAGCCATTGTATCGATATGTCAAATCAGAATGCTTGGTATTTGCACAGATTTGATGAACGCAAACTTAATCAAATTGCCTTCAGGGATAGCTGTTGATCTATTAGAAACACATAAAGTCTTCAATAGACAGGGAGCTTCCAAAAAATGAGGAAAGTTATAAGAGGCATTGTACATTGATCGGATTGATCAGATGGAAATATACCAACAAAACCAAACGAAGTACGCAGTGTGCCATAAAAGTTCAAATTTTCTATGTGAAAAATGCGTTAGACGTTTTAAAGCTCTGTTTAACCTTTTAAAAGGACGCCCTATTTTTAAAAACGAAACCTCAAATATATACCTAAACCATTTTCTGTCTTAGGGAAGAGCACCTACAAAAAGATTTTAAAAAAGGAACAAACTGACAAAGTAGGACTTTGGCGGAAGCTTCTAAATTGAGGCACTCTAAAATATTCCTTGAAAACTTCAATCACGGAAGAGCGGAACCTTATTTGGATCTCCACAAGAGCGAGCGAGCTTACGGTAGCCTGAAAAAAACTTGGCAAGAATGGCTCTAGAAGAAACTGTTGAATCCAAATTCTGCAGGGAAGAGAACACTTGAAAACAGCATGCGATGCATGTAATTATATAGATTGGGAAGGTACCATCCCTACCATCCATCCGCGCTCTGAAACTCGATACGGCACAATCGTTCTTCAGGTCGCAGTGCACTAGGCAATCGTAATCTTAATTTTACACTTCTGAAAGCATCAGTGAAATATCATACCATCGTGCTTTAAGAATTTCTTTACACAATAGGAATATAAATACCACGCACATTCGCTACAACTTCCACATTTATTGCATGCTTATAAATATAGAAGATTAATGAAATCCTTTTCTATGTTCTACCTACATATGAAATTAGAGCTATATTATATATCACGCACATCCCCATTGTTATATTCGTATAAAGCGCAGCCGTTTTTAAAATATAATTTTCCTAAGCTTTCCCCGGGTAATTATGACGGTTAATTAAATGCACAATAGTTAACAATAGAATGCTATTAGCATTTCATACATATAGGTACGTCCGTTTACCTGGTATTGCCTTGCAAATGTGTTACAACAATAATTATTAGTACGATATCTACAAAGACATCCTGCAGAGAAGACCTATTGGCTATAAACTTATAACAATACACATGTAGTTACCACATTCATTATGATGCCAGACATTTGATTGTTTATTCAGTCCTATTTATGATCAAAAACAACCGTATATAAGCAGTAGATGTCGCTATATTCATTTCATATATAGATTAAGATTTCAGACACCAACAGAGAACCAATAAATAAGTTGTGAAAAGGATGGGTTTAGAGGTGCACAAATGTAACAATCTGAGATATTCGAACAAGATTACTTCCAAGACAAATACGGCAATGATCTAAAGTTATTTTTAAAGTTGAGTTCGGACTCTGAGGGGAACCAACCCAAATATTTTCAGATATTTGATATTTAGATCATGATCATTGGGTTGATTTCGAAAGGATTTTGCGCAAAATTCAACGGGTTGTAACTATAACAACTAACGGGCAATGAAATTGTCATATAATAACGATTTTAGATACTTTTACATCTATCGTAATTAAACCAAGTTCTAACAGTTGGTTAACTCATCTTCTACTCTAACCGCCTTTGAGGATTTTCAATTAAATAAATAAATTGTTATTGGCCTTCCACATTGTACCTATACTGATTTTTTTTCAATCATCCTTATTGACGTAAATATCCACTATCGATACAGCAAGATGACTCAATTTTGTTCCTGATTCACCAAATGTTTTAAACACTCTTCATAATTAATGCTTAAGGTTGCAAAAGTTTGGTGCTTGACGAATAAACGTATTTTTATGAATTTCTCCTACTTTACTGCTATATAAGAAATTGTCGTAAAATTCATAATAACTGAATATGGTATGGACCATAATTAGTTTTTTGAAGGATTTGTTTAGTAACCAACTTATGGAACAAATCTGCATCTTTGAATTTAGTGGTCTCCGTATATTTTATGATTCTCGCGTTCTTACGAGAATATTCGAAGTCTTTCCTGTAAGATTTGAAATACTGCTGTGTGTAAAAATAAGATAACTGTCTTGCTGTCTGTTTGTGACCTAAGGGCATCACTAGTCAAATGTCCGTACTAAAAACTAGCTTCCCAACATCTAGTTAACCTAAATCCACCGATTCGTCAAAGGTAACAAGTTACTTGAACTATTTAAATCAACCGAGAACATTTTAGCAATAATTTTGTACATCGACAAGAATGCCTTGCCGAGTGGGTTTCTATTTTCGGCAATCAAACACAACATCCACACGATAATTTCGTGTTGTGAAGAATTCGAACGGGGACGATCAATCATTAATCATCATCATATCAATGCTGTGAGCAAGCTCATCAAGGAAAGTCGACGTGTGACATATCGTAAGGTTAACGGACAGTCCCTACCTAAATCCGAATGAAAACCAAAAACAAACTGCGAGGTCAAACGACAGGTCGACGCTTTCAAAAAAAGCCATTTTAACTGTACATGTCACTTTTGGTTCTAAGTGGCCTGTTTTTTGACGTCACAGAAAAGTATAGTGTATAGTAGATAAACGTAATTACATAATAAAATGAAAAATAATTTCGTGGCATAGCGGATAAAATTACTGGTGTTATCTATATAAGGGATTTTGTTTAATTTAGTAGGGCCTCAGTCTAATTCAGTAGAACCAGACCGAGGCATGGGTCGACAGATACTGACGAATTCGTTTGTTCTTATTATGAACTCGTCAGAGTACCATAGTCGTTGCCCATCTACAATATCGGCCTTCATATAAGCACAGCAGATATGTAAACTGTACCATCTACATACACATAGTAATGCATATCCCACCATACAGAGGCTGAAACAATCCAATGTATAGGTAAACACAAAACGCTAGCAGGAGACCATTTATCCTTCTAGCCAACATATTTGTGTATCATCATTTGATATTTTACAAAATTCACCAAGTATAGGTACATTTTATTATAAATATTGTCAAAATCAAAAAATTAATAATAAACAGGGGTTTTAATAAGAAAAACATATGCAATTACTTTCGTGTACTACACGATCCATCTTGTATTATTTTCTGTTACGTCATACAACGGGAAACTTAAAACCAGAATTGAAATGTCTGAGCATAATCTCCAATAAAAAAGTTCCTTTAAACTTAATGGAATTTATGCATGACTTTTGACCCTCACTGTATAATTATGCCGATTTATTTGAAACTTAATGCCTGAAAATGCATACATGTATTATGCAGCACATAATAAACTACATTTTAATTAGGTAAAATGTAATTTTGGAAAATTAAAGGACAACTAATACCCTCACAATAATACAGTATAGTAGTAATCTCATCCGGATCTCAATTTTTACAATTCACTACAGCATCCTTTGAATCCTTTGCAACAAACATAGTGTTTCAATATATTGCAGATTAGTATGCTAGTTCTGGCATATCAATTTACCTGAGCCTATGAATTTGTAATTATTATTGCTCCACATTCACTACTAAATCATATTGCAATTATGGTCCAAATTGAATAATGGGTTTATCGTTGCCATATCCGGTGCAGTGATAATGACTAGTTAAATATTGACAAGCGTTAAAGTTACTTAAAGTTATGAGGGAATACGTTAATAATTCGTAAAATATTAGGTCATTCAATAAGTCCGTAGGATGAACATAGATGGCGTTACTAGAATTTCTTACTTATCATTTTTATTTAGTACTAAGCTTCAAACGATACGTGTATAAATTTGACAGCAATCTGACTATTGATTCGTGAGTTATAGCATTTTGTGTGAAGCAACTTTTGTTATTGTAAAAAAATAGAAAAAAGTGAATTTCGAGTTTTGATGAAGCATTGCTTTTTGATGAAGAAAAATACAGTGGAAACCAAACAATGACTGGATAAACATTAGCAGAACTCTGCTCCATCGAGACAAATGGTAGAGAAGCGGATTGCTGAATTTAAACTTGGTCGTATCAGCACAAATGATGCAGAGCGCAGTGGACGTCCACATGAGGCTGTTATTCCAGAAAACGTCAACAATATTCCCAAATTGGTTATGAACGATCGCACATTGAAGGTACACGAGTTAGCTGACATTGTAAAGATATCAGATGGTAGTGTTTTTACCATTTTACACGAACATTTGGGTATGCGAAAGATCTGTGCAAAGTGGGTGCTGCGTGAGCTCACAGTCGACCATAAATAATAACGAATTGATCCTTCAGAGGAGTGTTTGGCGCTGTTAAACCGCAATAAAATGGAATTCTATCGTTGATATGTGAAAATGGATGAAACATGGCTTCACTATTACATACGAGAATCCAAAAGACACCGAATCCAAAGCGAGCAGAGACGCAACAGTCGGCCGGTAAGGCGATGGCGTCTGTATTTTGGGATGCGAACGGAATAATATTCATCGGCTACCTCCAACAAAGAACCACCATCAACAGCGAATATTACTGTGCACTTTAGGATCGATTGAAGGCTGAAATTCCAAAGAAACGGCTATGCGGTTGAATAATCGAGCATAGTACTGGGGACTAACTGCGATTCTTAGCAATACGGATTCATAACCAGTCCAACTCTTGGGATCTTAAGCCGACCACTGCCTTCTATTTGATCTAATATAATGAGTTCAACTTTAAACACTGAAGAAGTTATTTGAAACAAATATTATTCATAATGATAGTATTTATTGTGTTGTGTTTGCATTGGTTCCACATATATCTATTATCACTTTGTACAGAAAGATGAGGCCTTGATGTAGAGTTTATATCAGTTGGGGATCCGAAAATAATAATAATATTCCCTTTAAAATTCTACGAAAATATGAAGAATTATATCGTCGTGGTGGTATTTGGCACAAATATACCCCAAGTCTGTGTTTTCAGGCTTTTGTTTCAATTTGATAGATTAATTACTCCAATATCCCTACCACTTCAAACATACATAAAGGGGTTTGTCTTCGAAGGATTTGGCCTCGGCACCTCCTTTTTTCTCAACGTTACTTTTTATAAATGTAGAATTTTGTTCAACTAACTTCCGGGTTTAACTGGACACTCCAAATTTATAAAAACCTGACACACTCTACACCGAATTTGGTTGAAATCAGAACTACATAAGTGTATTTTCAAAGATCGTTAATAGAAATGATTTACAAGAAGAAACATTTACATTAAATCATTCACTATGAAATTTACTGTTTGTAATTAGTATAATTAATTTTTATGTATTTTAAATTTTATCAATTGACCTCATTTATTGTTTCGATACTATTGATTAGTTTTCTCAAAATGGTAAGTGAATAACTGCTTGACTCTGATTTTTCTTTTTTTTTCTTTTGTATATTCTAGTATTCATGTTTCGAAAATCAATGTTTACGGCTTAGACACTAGGTAAGATTTTTGTAAAGCTTATTAATGCCACTGATGATGGAAAAGTGAGTTCCGAAACATGTTTGGCTAAGTGAACATCAATATAAAACGTTTTGTGGAGTAGACGTTTTTGTTTTGTAAATACATCCCGGTCCTCGAAGTAATGGATTATTTCAGAAAATACAAATAAGTATAAAAGTTTCTATTATTTTTTTTCTGAATATACATGCAGTTTTTTTAAGTTAATCTTGTATTAAAGAAATGAAACATTTTCGTAATAAATGCAAAATAGTTCTCTCGTATCTAAAGTTCAACTACTCCTCCTATTGCATGTATAATTTATTCTCTTATAGTTCCGAACGTTTTATGTAAATTTTATTGGTAAACTTTAATGTCGTCCGTAATCTAAAATGTTATAGTGATTGAATTATATCACTTGATAACGTTTCGGAAACAAGACTTTATTTTACGTTAAATTAAAATTTTTGGAAAGTTATGCTCTCACTCGTGTAGAGAAGTTCGTTTATGTTAAACGCCCACCACTTAGTTGTTGCTTCGGCAATATAACTGTTTTTTTTTCGGAACGCCGCGCCGCGCCGTCTGTAAGACTGTTAGAAGATTAAAAATAAATTTTCAGTTTTGATAGTGGACATATTGTGATACCTAATTTTACGTATTTTATTAGTATTCTATCCGATAAAAAAATAATGGCCTTAAGGAAGAAAGATGTGTAATATGGAAGATTACACCAAAGAAAACTTTTCTCTGAGGTTATACAGGGTCTCCGGAAATGACGTGTACAACGGAATAGCACAAATTCCTTGGCCGAAAATATGATATATAGATAAGTTGCCCTATAATTAGGGCAACTTATCTATATACAAAATTGCGTGGTTTGGACGCTAGAGGGCTTTAAAAAAGAATATTTGTTTACGTTTTTTCAAATGAATCGAAAAATATTTGATAGATTTTGTATATTTTTAGATACGCGTTTGCACCAATAAACTACAGTTTTTTATTGAAGAAACTCCAATTTCTAAAATTACAGGGTGTTTGAAAGCTTAGTTACAATAAATTATATACTCATATTTTTTGTTACCCTCGTATAATCAATACCAGTTTTTTTTTTCTGTGAATATTTCATTTTATTTAGAAACTATTTACTCTCTTACAAAATTTTTGTTTGTGAAACAGTTTCGAGACAAAAAAATATTTTCTAAATCCCTACAAGCCTGAAGTCTTTATTCACTATAATTAAGTCAAAAACGAGTTAAACTATTTGGATGATTTTTTCTTATAGAAAACGCAGGTAGATTTCACAAATACTCTTTAAAGGGTTAAAAAGTTAAAAAGGCCGGGGAGCCTAGACGGGATCATATAGTGACGACCGTCGAAGTGCAGCTGTGTGGAGCGCGGCTACAAGTTGGATGGGTGACCGTCTGGGGGGTTTATTAAAAACGGACCTGGCGGTGGCTCATCTAGGTTGTAGAATGAATGACGCGTGGTGGGTGACCGTTTCGGGGGTTCATTATAGACGGTACCTGACGGTGGCCCATGTAAGCGAAGAATGAATGTTGTGTGATAGTAGAATGATAGTGAGTGCAGTATGGTTCTGAAAAGGCACAATAAGCCTTCAACGCCATTCGTACACGCCGGGGATTTAAGTGCGTACCGAGGTGTGCGAGTGGAGGACCAGAAGGAAGGGTTAAAAAGTTAAAAAAATTAGATTTCCTAAACGAAAGGTCTCGCTCGAGTTGGAGCACTATATCTCCAAAAGCTCCGCCAGGTTCTCTTACCACAAAACTCTCTTTTTTTTTGGGTCTTCTCTCCAACTTCGGCGAAGAAAGCTCTGAGTCTTAGAAGCGACCGAAAGCCCTATCCTCCTCCGTTAAGTAGTACCTATCTTTTAAGCTTTACGGTTTAATTACCGCGTTTAAGTATCAGCATTAATCATTTTAAATATGTCCTTTGTAAAAGCGAAAGAAAAGATGAGCTGTGTCGTCCAAGATGATATCTATGTAAGTACAAATTTTAAATATTGTATTTGAGGCGTTTTTGAGATTTTTCCCTTTTATTAAATTGATTTTTGTATTTTCTTTACAAATGACTGTTGGTAAAATATATTTGACTTTCCATTTTATTTTAATATAGTTTTATAAATCTAATCAAGTAACTATTAACTGAGAGAGGCAGTCCAAATACAGACCGTCACTCGTTTACGAGGGATAATCATTAAGATCCTCTTTTGTGAGCGTGATGTACGTGGGCGATTTTCGAGTAGCTCTGCAAGCCAAGCAAGTAAATTATTAAAACCAAAAAAATATAATCAATAAATATCAACCACTTTTCTATATACTATATTTATTTTAACATGGTGGAGACCGCTTACCTATATTTTCTAATTCATTTTGTGACAATATAAACTTTTAGTACTAACATTGAGTACCTGTTATCAGCGTTTATATATTTACCTCATTGCGTTTTTGCCAAATTGTGTGCATTTCGATTGATGTTACATTACTACTAGGATAAACCTCAAAACATCATTTGTTCCATGTTTCGTTTCACATCAAAGCCATTTAAAGAGTCTAAAATCTGAAAATATTTTAAATAACTACGGCAAAACCTTTTAGAAGATGTGGTTATACTATTTTTTGTCTTGAAGATAGCACCATGGTATAGAAGTAAGAGTGCTAAATCTGTCATATTATAAAAGTGCACACCACGAAATATACCAATTATTTCACATTATTTGGGATATAACGCGATATCTGCCTTATTTCTCTCGCCTCAGCTCAGGAGATATTTTATAAATCTACAAGATGGTCGTTGTGGAAACTCTATAAGTGTGAAGAAGAAAAGACAGATAATCAAAGATCTCACAAAATAATATGCGTTCTTCCAGTATAAATAATGCTATTTAAATATTGTAGGTATTTAATTTTATCCTGAATATACTCGACCCCAATTTTATTTGCACCTTGCAGGTAATAGTTAAAATTTCACAAAATTACTCCACAAAGTTTGCAAAACTTATTTTTGGAGAGTAGATAATATTTTACAAAGAATAATTATACTACCATGGTTGAAACTTTTCATACTTACATATAAATTTTTTTGTTTTATAATTCAGTAAAAATTTTACAGATCGCGGAACATAATTGTTCGCATTCTGGAACTTATAGGCACGCGATAAAAATGTAATAAACCGTCAAAACTCCAGGCCACTTAATTAAAAAATACCGATAATAAAACTCGACGAATTTGTCGATTCGCTTTTCTGTTCCTGTAAAATGCACTAATTAAAAAATGGCATAAAAATGATGATGTTGAACACAAAGAATGCATGAAATTAGGTTTGTTCGTTGTGACCCAACAGAGCATTATGCGCCGGGGGATAATTTAGTGTTTATTGTATTTTTAAGTATTTAAATAATAAAATTTATAAAAACTTTAAAAAATATAATTTTATGGTTATTAAAATATACCCAATTTAAAAAACAGTGTTCTCTCTCCAGGTTTTATCCAAAACCTTTAATCGGAATAAAATACATCAGGAAAAATTATACTGTGCCAAAAATATTGTAAAAGTACCTAAAATAAGGTTTCTTGGATTGCTGTAAATAATTTTTTTGTTCGAAATATTCCAGAACAGTTAATTCATTACTGAAGAACTATTAATACCAACTATCTGAACAAGTCTAGAAACTTGTGTTACAGCAAGTTTGTTTTGGGGTCGGTATCCCACATCTTGCTTTTAAAAACGATGTTGGTTTGAAATATTCACTTAAATAATAGTTTATTTTGATTCTTAATATAAAGAATTGACTTTATAAAATATTTGGGTGAAATGTTTTTAACTTTTAATTTACTGAATATTGCCGGGATCAACAGTTTTATTATCCATAGAAGGAATGCTGGCGATGAAAAAGATATTATTGAGGAGCGTATATTTCTGGAAAACCTTGGTTTGACCATAATCAAAATATTAATGCAAGACAAAAAATATCCATATTTAAAAAAGGAGATAAGACAATTAGCAAGGAACCTAAACGACTAGCTTGAAGAGGCTGCACCTCTTTCACGCGGAAATATAAGAGGTTGTTGTGGATATTGCCTAAATCGGAAAACAAGGTATTTTTGTTCAAAATACTATAATAATTGGTTTTCTTTGGAGCATGTAGACTGATGGATGGAAGACTGGATTGAGCTACAGTTAAAAAATAATGAACTTTGTGCTTATTTTAAATATAAACCTTAATTTGTAACAAATCTGTTTTATTTTATTATTTTTTTTAACTTGTTATGTTTACTTATTTGAAATAAAATAAATATCTATTTTTGTACCTACATAACTTTTTTTTTTGACAAAATCAAAATTGGGTCGGGTTTGATAGACCATTTGTGCAATATTAAGCCAGCCGATGGCTGAAGGGCTAGACACGGAGGAGAAATCTGACATCTTGATCAAAGCTGACAGATGCTCGTATTATTGCTTGATAATATTATACTCATTTATTACATTAGACACGGTATATAAAAAATAAATATAAATAACATCGGGAATTATACGATTCAAAGTTAGAAGAGAATACAATTGCAATGGCTTCTAGCATTGCATAAAATAGTCTACATCTACTAAAATAAATAATAATTTTCCCTATCAATGAGATGTTTGAGTAGTTTAACCTTTCCGCACCCATCCGGAAAAAAATCCTATCCGCACGAAGTGCGGAATAGTGGAATCTTGGGCACACAAATGCATGCAGGATACTTAGCACTTTACGTACGCTCGTAGGACCATATTTTTTTATTTCATTTAGGATTATGTTTGATGGTTTTTTCGAGTAGACAATTTTTAATTGAATTAATTTTTTTTTGTAAATTTATGACGTGAGTCAATAAAAAGTGCGACTCATGAACAATTGTTGCTTGGACGCGTAAAATATCTCGAGGTCCAAGGTCGTGAATTCGAACATTTACTTTAAAAAATAATGTTTTTTTGAATTGTTCTACATTTAGTGTTTTCCTTTTTTAAATTAAATATTACATTGGTGTCTTGAGATGTCTAAATTTTTGTGATGGTGTCATTTTCTTAGGAAAGATATTGGCAAATGCGTCACACGTTCTTGATATTACTTTATCATATTGTCCATAAATAATAAATACATTTAAATAATCTTCATGTGTATTTAATTTGCACGCCCCGGCATTGTTATTAATAATTTTAAACTGATAAGTGACAGCGTTATAATGACTGAAGGAGTTTTTGATTTGTTTAATAAAATAAAACTATTAAATAATGGGATTTCTATTTAAAAATGTTGACTTTTCACAGTTTTCTTATTTTTAGGTTTGATGATATTTTGCACACCCTAATATTTACCAAAAAGTTTTCATAAAATGACTATTTTTGAGTAGTAGTTGTATCTAAATCAATTAATGAAGGTTTCCTTATAGACAAATTTTATAATGATTTTAGAGCCTGCAAACGCAATTTTTGACATAAAACCTTAAATAAGTCAGAAATATCGAGTACGACATCAAAAACTAGTTATACAATGTCTCTTAAAATACAGGGAGCCATATTGTGACGAAAAGATAAAATACACCGGGAGTGACCATATTTATTTGTATGTTCCTATAGACTGTGTTAAAACAAATAAATTGATATCAGGTTAAATTATTACACACTATATCCATTAATTAAAACAACTATAATTTCTTAGCCTTCCAGCAATATGTTACCATAGTTACATAACTATTTCGTATTCCAAGGGAGTTATGTGGTCGCAAAGTTAAAGCTGATTTCAACATTTAATCCTTGATATTTTCTTAAGTTGTGCCGCTCGCTCTCACATCTACCTCTCTAAAACTTTGTTGTTGGGTACAGGCTAATGAAGGTGGAAAAGGATTATAATTTATAGTTCGGGCTTTCCCTCATTTAATAAACAAGCATATTTTGTTTACTCATTAATTTGGTTTAAGAATCATTAATAATTTTCATCAACTATACTCGAGATGGATCTCATCCTTAAAAGCAATTAAATTATTTGTCCCTATTAATAATTATTTTCAAATGCTTTGCCTCTCCAGTTTCATTATTCAAAACATAATATTGCATAGTATCTTATGGAGCTTTATACTAAACACTCAAAATTTAATTGTGCAGCAATTTTTCTTGATATGCAGATTGCTCTCCGACTAACGTTGTATAGGAGAACTTCACTATCAAATTGCTTCTCCTAAAATTAGTAAAACTGTAGCAACTAATTGAGGTTTGGTGGTCAGGCGTTTTGGAAAACCTTACCAAACGTTTGTTTTGAAAATTTGGACCGAGGTCAGTCCAATCTATCAACCGGAAGTTGATATCAACTTTCTTATTCAAATTGAACACTCTGTATATTATCAAATATTCTGAAAGACAATCAAATTCCCTTTCAAAGGTAATGCGATTTCCTTATCAAGAAAAATTGGATTATTTTTATATTTCTTAATTAATTAAAATGTACTGATAATGTCTATTTTTACTAGTAGATCTTCAACTGCTTTCAAAATTTCAAAAACACTGTATATTCAGATGTCGAAATGGCGAATATATGTCGGAGACGTGTTTTGCGCCAAAAAAAATCAAAATAAATTATTTATACAAAATCAGTTGAAGATTGATAGAAGTGTTAAGACAAAATACTCAAAACAGATAAGGAATCCAAAAATATAATTATACACAAGGTTATCCGTTTGAACTTGATATCAACTTCGGGTGTAACCGGAAGTTCCAAAAGTATCTTAATATTATAGGTTGATAGACCTCAGTAACCATCCAAATTTTCAAAATAATCATAATATAATTAGTTTTCCCGAAACCTACCAACCTCATGAATCACCCGGTAGGTTAAGACGCAATTTTTCTTATCCCTGGGATTAAAAATTAATTTTCCTTTATCTGAATATGGCATAATATTCCATAGAGACGCCCTTTTTAATCCCAGTGTGATCAAATGATTTAAAATAAATTCAATTAATTCTCAGACTTTCTCTTTGTAACATGCCAGAAAACGTTAGAACCGAAGCTAATGAAGGAGGAGAATATCAAAGTCTACAGTTTTAACCAACCCTTTTCTTGTGAGTTGAGATTTCGGGACTTCTCAACCCTATATTTGTCAGACGTCTACCAATTAAAATACAGCTTTGTGTATAAATGAAAACCAAAGATAGGAATTTGTTTTGTTTGTGCAAATATTGACAATAAATTAGTATTTTTGGTGTTATTTAGGATTATAAATATATTCATAACAATTACTTTAACCACTAATGGCCTTTCGCACCAACAGTTTCAGGTAACACCTAACATTAGAAAAAAATAAACCTTATATACAGGGTGAACTATCACGATGTTTACAAAATGGTGCAAATCCACGTTTTTCCCTGGTAAATCGGCGCCTATGACAATTATTTTTCACGATTGCTTTCAACCTACGAACAGCTATACGCGGCGTTGCCAATTGTAGAAAGGTGAAAATGAACATTTTTGTAAATAATTATTATAATACCTTATAAATAAATCCATCTTTACTACTGCAGAATTGTACACTACTTCTTCGTTTTTGCAAACAACAGACTCCTAAAACGATATTTTCGCATACTTATTGAATACACTAAAAACACAACAGATTCCGAAAGCACACTACATGCCGGCAGAGTTTGTTAATATTCGCTGATGCCGGTTTATTTTAAATTTAACGAAATATTAAACTATGAGAGCTAGCTGTAGAGGCCTTGGCTTTGTCTTATAATACTTGATCAATAACAATCAATCTGGAATACTCCAACTTGTAGATAATTTCTTTATTTTTGCAAACTTCTAAAACGATATTTTCGCATTTTGAACACACAAACACTAACTAAACATTACCGGAAGCACACTAAAACCCAGATAAGTAAAACTACTACTTATTTATCTGTATGTATGTATATGTAAAGAAAATGTATATGTAAAGAAAATGTATATGTAAAGAAAATGAAAACACACACATAATTAAATATTCAAGGTTAATAACCTACCGGGACAATCTATTGTATAGAGAAATTCGACGTTAATCATCTGTTTGCAAGTGTCACAAATTTCTCAGATCAGATTGGCTGATGTGGCATAATCACTCGCCCTCACTTGAAATTTTTTATAAAAGGAACGTGAAACTGTCAAAATTATCAATAGCTACGAAATAATTTGAGCTTAGTTTCTCACGTAACTATGTTTGTTTTTACATTACATTAGACGTTAGAAATTGCGCATTGCATACTTTACACATTAGGCAGAATAAAATACACATATGATAAATCGGGTTGCCTACGTACACTACACAAAAATTTTGTCGGAAATATTATAATCATTATTATGAAATAACGTAAATATTAATGATGTGATGAATGGTGAATTAGATTTGGAAGCCAAGAGCTAACTAAGAATATTTCGCGCTATTGACTATCGCTTTTTTGGCCAAATCTGGCAAGCCTGCATTCACGAATACTTATTATGCAGGTTTTGTCACTATCGATCGAGTTTGTTATTGAAATTTGAACAATCGATATCGTACATTTTCAACCGATAAAATGGTAATATTTTGAATATAAATACAACAATAACTAGAAACTACACTAATGTTAATAAATATCGATGTTTGATCCGATACATTGGCACTATCGTTGGCAAAGCCCAGCGGTATATCCAATGAAATATATTGATATATCCGCTAAACGAAATTATCGGCAATATACTCTTTAAGGTAATATCGTTATAATGAAGCGTAAATTGTCGATGTGACTATGGATATTTTTTATTCCGATAATCGATATTTTGATAATATCGATATGGCGATGTTACCTTTGTCATTTGTCATCACGTTTTTGACGACGAATTATTATCTTACTTTATTGATTTGTGAATGTTTGAAGATTGAATTGAATCATTGAAAAACGCGGAATTAACAGACATGGTAATAATTAATAATATTATATGGGAAATGCAAAGAAAGAGCAAATCGGGCGGCAGTGGAATACCGGAGACGTTTTCCAAATAGGAAAGACATGCCTAACGTAATCCTCGCACATTTGTAAATGTTCTGAGTACAACGTTTGTGAGATACTGGTACATTGCAAGCTCAAACGGGTGGACAAGGTGGACAAAATAATTTAGAACATGTAGTGGCTGTACTAAATTTAATAGAGGAACCCTTATAGAGGGTTGGGTTGACCCTTATAGAGGGTTCCTCTATAAGGGTTCTCCTCTACTACGGAGATTGAAAAAATATTGGGAATATCTCAGAACAAGGAGGATTCTGAAGGAGAACGGGTTTCAACCGTATTACATACAAAAGGCACTAGAAGTAATTCAGTGATGAAGCGCATAAACAAGTGTGGTGAAGTTAACGGTGGCCTCTTTGAACATTTGCTGTTATAGTGCTTTGAAGTGCTAGTGTTATTTGCATTTGTGTGTTTTTTGTTGCGCCTTGGGGTTTTCCTAACGGATGGTATCCACCTTGCGATCGTCGGACTGAGTACCTGACATTAAACAAGAAGAGTAAATCAAGCGGTCCCCAGGAACTTCAAAAATCATTCTATGGCATGTTAGACCTATCCGAAAGGTAGGAGTTTACATAATATTTAATATTTCGCATGATTGAAGTCACAAAATCATCTACAGTTTCTAAATAAATTTTTTACTTTAAATGCTTGGTAAATCGATACACTTGGCAACATGGCGCTGTATCATAACCTTTAAGCTAATGTCTAATTTAAACTTCAGGTGGGCAGGCGTTCATAGGCGTCGTAAAAAGGGAGTTTAATATGATTTACAAAAAAATTATTTTCAGCCTTAATAAAAATGTTGGAAATTTTTTGAAATGCGATTCGGTTCAATCTTATTTTTCTCTACCTCTAGTTAAAATTTTTGTACTGAGTCATAGTTCACCCTGTATGTCAATTCATAGAGACAGTATTTGTAAAATTGAAGTATTATGTAACTAGGTGTATCAAATTGAAAAACAGGTATAGTGAAATACAATGCTCAAAAAGAGAGAGATTTCTAGATCTATTTTGGTACGGATCTTTAAAACTGTTATATCCAATATAGTTGTCGAGCTGACAGAGATGAAAATTGCTTGAGAAAGACACCGACATAGAAAATTTCTAGAAAGCTATCATCAACAATAAAGATCGTATTTCCTAAAAGTGTATATTTCGACAAACAATATACGTAATTGGTATCGGTTAACTACTGTCCTATGATATAAGAGCACTTAATATCACATGGTTTGTTTTTCAAGAATAATGACTATTGATTTTCTGTTGTATTATGGAAAAAACTAATTATAAGAGACGGTTTTGTGGTTAAACCGATACCTTACTATTTAGCGTTTAAGGTTACTACTTTACTAAATGCATTGGGACAGCTTAATTATATAATATATAATAAAAATTGAGCAAACCACGGATATGACCATTTTGAAGCTCCTTGAGACGATTAAGACCATTTCCAGGTGGAAGTCTGTGTGTGTGTGTATTCTTCTACGATACCACCTAAACGCTTTAACCAATTCAGCTAAATTTTGGTGTATGAGTTTGGGGGAGTCCTAGGATGAACCGATTAGTTTTTGTTCTTGAAATAAAAGTCGAACTCTACGAAACAAATTTAATAGATCTCTCTAAAAACTGAACATTAACCAAACATGTTCGGAGCACCAGGGTCCATCATCTGTGGTCAGTAAAACTAGAAAAAGCTGTTTAATATATATATATATATTTATATAATTTTATGTTGTATTATTTAAAATAAACTCGATTTCCCCAAGTTTATTTTCTTTTATTTTTGCTAACATAATTTGGTTATTGAAAAAATTCCACATTATTCTTATTTCATTCAATGCAATTCACCCAAAGTCTGACAACAATGAAGGCAAGATGAGAAATTCGGTGATGCCACACTTTCACCACCAACATATTTCAACAAATTTTCCTCAATAAATCCACACATTACACATGTAAAATTTATTAGATACTTGATTTTCCAACAAATTTAATTTACTCAACTCCCACAATAATATAACAAATATTAAAACATTATTTTATGTAAAAAAACTACTAATTTATACTTATTTTTATTTTACTACTATTCACATGAAGTAAATCTGGCAGAGTAGTGTGCACAAGTTGACATATTTTTTGCCATTAGAAAATTGATTCTCACCAGAAAGGTTACAATTTCAATAATAAGACAAAAAAGTTCAATGATCCCGTTATATGTGCAGAGATATCATTGAGGTGGGAGAGATATTAACATTTTTGAATATGTGCAGACGGGCTACAATTTCAATAATTACAACCAATCAATGACCTTTAACTGATTAGATTTAATATCTTATGCTTATGCAACCTCAATTACATCATCATGCTATTTACGGTTGCAGAACCTCTTCTATGGAATAAGACACTTTTCGATGCTCTTTAATTTTGTATAAAATAAAAAATATGATGTTTTTGATGAGTTTCAGTATATACAGGGGTGTTTTTTTAGGTGGTGTAGTTATACACAAAGTGATCCCAGTTCATTTTTGAATGTGTTATTGATTGTGCACATTTAACTTTTTTTTCAGATTGCAATCGAAAAACTTTTAAATCTTTAGAAATTTTTAGCGTACACGTTAAATTTAAATACGGGGTGAGTCAAAAATGTGTTTGTTTATTTTTTTAAGGACAAAAAAGTAATATTTTGAGTAATGTTTTGATTTTTTTAGATTTCGATTCAAAATTTCTTTGAAGTGAAACTATAAGCTTCTAAAGGTTATCTACGAGGTAACTTAAAAATGTTTTGTTTAGGTTTTTAGAATGGTTTATGAAATTACTGCACAGGGTGGCTCAAAAATATTTCAAAAAAAATTTAATTTGAAGATTTTTATATATTTTTTTTAAGTTTCACACTATTTTCAGTTAGAATGGGATTATAAAATTTTTATACAGGGTGTATGTGTATTGTTCCCATTTAAAATTTCACCAGTTAGGTAGTTGGAACCTATATTATTACAATTAAAATACAATAATTGTTATCAGCTAGGTATCAGGCACGGATCCTAGCTGTGGCAATACTTTTGTTTTTTTATTTTTGTAATTCAAATTCAAAAATTAAAAAAAAAAAAATAAAAAAATTATTAAAGAATTAATAGAAAAAACATAAAAAGAAATTATACAAAAAAAATTACAAAAAAAAAATTACGTTTTTTTTATAACCCTCAATGACTTTATCATAGATAAAACTACCACAAAACGACTGGGAAATCCCAAAGGGATTTCTTGTATAAAAAGAAAATGTGTAATGAGGCTCAAGTAACGAGTAATTAAGTTATTTGACAAAAATGTTAATGGTTTAACAAAAATAAATTAAGTAATTATTTTGTATCTAAATTGTTTTGAACTTCAGTCGATTGGGATTATGATGTATATAATCTAGTTTTTTTAAGAATGTTGGGAATAAATACAACAATTGTACGTCTCTATATTGTGGGTAATGTCATAGTATCAAGAATTTGATGTATTTTTCATCTAATTAAAATTTTAATTTAAATAAAAATCCCCATTATGGTCTAACTTAATAAAATAAGACTCAAACCTGTTTTATTTATTTATTTAGAATCCGATTAACATTAGCATATTCCTCGTAATATTTGTTGACCTTCTTTATTATGGTAGTACATTTTCATTGCTTATATAAACAATAAGAGCACAGAAGGTTATATCATTTATACAAAAAACTTGATCTAGTTTTATGCACTGATATTATCGCTATATAAAATACGTACTTTGTTTACTCATTTAATAAAAATGTTGTTGGTGAAAGTGTTTTTAATTACAATTTGTGTTGTTTCCACTGTTTGGACTCAAGAAGAAGACAGCACTTGGGATAAAGTTAAGAATGTATACAACAAGGCTTACGATGAAGTGCATTGTGGCTTCCATAAAGTGAAAGAATTGGTTCAACATCATGAACATGCTCCCGGGCAGGATCCTTGTGAAGCAAAAACAACTGAAAAACCATTGAAAAACATCTACGGCATCGATATTGATAATAAAGGTATGACGCACACATTAATTACAGGTTCAAAATACTAACAACCTACAACTGAACATGTATAGGTCTGTCTCCTGATTAGATTTATGATGCGAAAAAAACACAAATAAGTAGTTTTTCCTTTTTCACATAAAAACATTAATTTGGTTTAAAAGTTGCAGGAGGACCCAAGCTTTTTTACAAAAAGTACATATAAATCTAGACAAGTCCTCTTATATACACAAGGAGCAAAAGCTTCTATTAACATGAATCTGAGCTGAAGGGTAAAAATAGTAATTTACGTAACAAGTCCGGAAAATAGTTTTTTTTTGGACGAATAGACAAAATTCTAGGACGAGCCGTAGGAAGTCTGTGAGTCCAAAAAAACTATTTTCGGGCATGTTGCGTACAATATTTTTTCGGCAACCGCGTAGAATAATAAATCAATGAGACGACACATTTCTTTATTATACATTTTAAATCTTATTTGAATTAAACAGAACAGAGCAGAAAATACTACATATTAACAGAAACATTTTAATTCTTATTTATATCAATACTTATATTAAAATTCGAGCAATTGCTAATATTGAAGAGATTCAATTTGTTTGAAAGGACAACAACGACGTGATTCTTCCCGTCCTAGTCCGGGAAGTACGTACCTTCAGGACTAGGCCGGGAAATGCTACTTTCTCAAAGGAAAAGCGTCCCGGATCGTTGCCGAAAAACAGTTTTTATTTTGTTCCTGCCTCAAGAGATTTGTTAATGTTTGAAATACTATAAGCTTCTTCCTAAAATTAAGTACCTTTGCACCTACACTCCTCCGTTTAGCCAGATAGATGTTTTTTCCTTTTCCAAAAAATCATGTTTTCCCAATTATTCGGTCCTATAGTTTTGTTTGGTGACCATGCGTGCGTCAATTTAAAATTTAACTTTTAAAACGAATATGAGTATGTTACTTATATATTTTTTTTTAAATATCTTCTTGTTCCTTTTTGATCTCGACGGGATCGTCCAGTTTTTTAATCTTTTTTTTTGTGTATGTTTACTTTATATCCTTTTTATATCAAGATTTACAAAGAACTTGTATCTTTTGCGTTTGGAGGATTTTGAAGTTAGAAGCTTTTACTTTTTGGCACAACATATTTTTTAATATAGGTAACAAATCTAAAGGAAAATTTTCCTTAAACATTGTTGGCCTCATAATTTACAATTACGTCGTAAAAAAATAAATATTATGTTTTTCACTTTCAGATACCAATCTTACCCTATCTACACCAACAGATGGAAATTAATACTCTAACGTTTTGATTATATTACGGAACATTATAAGTATGTTATAATAATAAAAATTAATTTAATTAATTAAATTCTCATTACTACAATAAAATAAATTAGAAATAGACCATTTCAAACAGGTGTTTATTTTAAATTCATAAACATTTTAAGTTAATTCGTTATTATAATAAAAAGATATCTTAATAGGATATGTTGCAAGTAGGTACAACACAATTTCCTTAAAAGAGTAAATTTTGTGACTAGAATATTATTATGGTTTGATGAATTGGTTATTGCATTAGCACATCAAATGTAAAACTAAAATGTCTTAGTTTAATACAGCTCAAGAGCAGATTTATATTCCTGGCTATTGATTTTTAAAAGAAGAAGAAGTAGAGCAGCGTAAATAATTTAAATTAAGTGACATGTCATGTTCCATTGTGATCCATATATGTTATTTACTTATTTGTTTTTATTATTTTACCTCAAATAGAGATCTTCTCAGGAAGCAATTATAATTGTAAAAAATAACAATAAAGTAAATAAAAAGTGGCACTAACACATATAGGTATGTGTGTTATATGTCAATTCTAAAATACCACACACAAAAATATTATTAGGATTTGTTATAATAAATCCTTTCAAGGTACACGTTTGGAATAGCATTCTTTAATAAACCAATAGTAATAACAATCTGCAGTGAACTGACTCATTGACTTACACTGTATACAATAGGATATTTACATAGGTTAGCATTATTTTTAGTCCTATTTAGAATCTCATTTTCACACACATCTTGAGTTCAGCAGAGAACACTTTACCGCTAGCACAATTATTTCGCACATTTATTATTCGTCTACCAACTGGCTTAAATGTGGTCGTCGACACAACACTGTCTTTATGGATACGATACAAAATGCCTTTTTGAAGTACGTACCCGGATTCACTGAAAATGATCAAATAGTTTATAACCAAAAAGTATATCGCAATATCTATCAACAATTGTTGCTTAAACATGTTTTTTTACAGTTGCCCACTAATTTGCTTGAAGTAAATGAAAGTCATAGTTGGTTATACATGTTTTTCTCTTATTTTCAATCTGTGAAATGAAAATTTTTATTAAAAAAATTAATAAACTAATTCAATATTTGTATATCGTTCAATTATTCCAAATAATTAAGCGACAATTTCAATAGGATACCAAGTAATAATAAACTCGTGAATGATTAGCTTAGTTTCATGCAGATAAACATAAAAAGGTTATCGATAATAGCGTAGGTTAAAATTTAAA
The DNA here is from genome assembly GCA_911728435.2 of Apoderus coryli. NCBI lineage: Eukaryota > Metazoa > Arthropoda > Insecta > Coleoptera > Attelabidae > Apoderus > Apoderus coryli. Next base: position 11,687,097 of record OU452202.1, on the reverse strand, counting down.
AAAAAAAGCCACAATATACAGGGTAAATCCACAGCGAAACTAGATGTTCTGTTACAAGTGTATGTTATAATATATTTAGTATAGAAAGGGCATTGTACTATTCGATGACCTGACACTTGTTTATTTTAACACACTTCATATTATAGTTAATGTGTTATTAGTTATATTTCAATCATTATATCATATGACACAAGATTCCTAAACAGTGAGGACACTGCACATTCTTTAGTTGTTTATACTAACACTCTCTAAACATGTCAACGACTGAGATTTTAAAAAAGGCTGAGTCTACAAGTTTCAATTTGGATGCCGAAACAGAGGTGATCTTTTAGTTAGATGATTATGTTCTAGAGAATAGTTGAATATAGAAAAGAAGCTGTTGTACTGAACGGATTAAATTCAATTATTTGCATTATTATCAGGATTTATTTGAATTTACTGTTATTGTCCTTACATATATTATACAGGGTGTTCCAACAGATTACCTTTTTTCACTATGGATCAAATTCTTTAGGGTATACAATATTTTCAAATAAAATTTTTCAAAATAGTGAAAAACAGGGAAATTACAACTTAGTTTATTATAAAATGTGTTCAATCCCGGCCTTTACATTTAAACGTACACTGTGTTTAAGGTTATTTTCGTTGTATCAATCACAAAGTGTGAATCACACTTGCTTTGTGTTTATCGGAAGGTTAAGTTTAAATAGGCGATTGTTTAAAGTTTATATAAAATTATCCGCCGCTAAATATCAAGCAAGCTTTTACAAGATGGAACACTTGCTCATTTCAGACGGGAAATTCACATGGGCGGCGCTATAGGAATTTATTACAATTTAGTACACACTACATTTTAGGAATATAGGGTTCCATAGGTATTTAAATTTTCTTAATTGCCAGGTATTATTGACCTGCGGATAATCCAACCGTACGACCAATATTTCTAGCAGAATCTCGAAGCAAAGTTAGCGGACATTATATTATAACATATGATTTTATTATTATCGGATTGCCAGGCCTGTAATCAACTTAATAAGACAAAAGACACGCGACTTAAAACAAATTAATACAACGGAGCATTCCTTTACTTGATTGTCTCGTCTCTGTAGCTTTCTACAATTCAAAGCGCAGATAAATTTTTCCTGCACTGCCGGAGTTGATTGCTACACCATTTCTATACCATTAAGTGATTAAAGTCAAACTGGCGACATCAAAGTGTGTCTTCCTCTGTTTTCTGTCTCATTCGTATCTATACGGAACATCAAAAGCATACATAGTAGTTGCAGCTTTGTCTTCATTTCGAAGCAGCAAAATACAACACAGATCGGCAACGACTCAATTTGACATACATATCTAAATATATTCATAGTTGGCACAACATCGCAACGTATAATGATACTTACGTTAGCAGGACTGTTTCTACTCGGCCGATAATTGGATTAAATGTTGTCATTGCGTTTCACATTGCTTTTTTACGATTGACATGCATTTTTTGGGTGAATGTGCAGTTCAGTTATTGGCCAATGGCTGTCGGCTGGTAATTTATATTAGTATAATTAATTAATTTAATATCAATTAGAAGGGTGCTCTACATACATGGGTTAATATACATGTTGTTGAATGAGAATACACTCTGTCCAAGATAAGAATGGGATACCATTGGAATCTTGGAAACGGTAAGAGTACAATGTCGGTTAAATTAGAGAAAAGTTGTACAATTTAAACACCTTTTAACCAAGATCAAACTAACTTTAGCCGTTTTCGAGAATTTTTGAAAAAACGGTTTTTTGCGATTATAGTTTTTATTTATTTCTGACATTATTTTTACAGATATAAAAAAATGAAAAGCACTTCCTCATCGTTACCTTTTGAGGACAAAAAGATAGCGGTTACAGATTTTCACTACGACGTTTCGTTTTTGAAAAATCATCATCAACTTGGTTTTTTTAAGTACCTAGATTTTTTATTCTTAAATTTAAAGCCATTTTCAATTCAAAAATTGGTGGGATATTACATGTAATGGTTTAAACAAGTTTTTAGTGTTTTTAGTTGATATTTCGAATTATTCTAGAAAAATCGCCATAGTTGGTACTTAACTGACTGAATGCAGAGTAATAGGTTTTGCAAAAACATTCGTTCGTCGTTACTCATAATCTTATTCTCCTCAAAAAGTAACAACGAGAAAGTGCTTTTCATTTTTTTATATCTGTAAATATAATGTCAGAAATAAATAAAAACCAAAATCTCATCTTGGACACAGTGTACCTATATATTAATGCATCGAATTTACCTTATAAACGTCCAGAGAAGCCTCAAAAAAGGGGTTCCATGCGGCAGAAGCATATTCGTTATTATGCGGTCTAGCTAACGTTGTGTAAAGTAATTTAAACGTGTTTATATTGATAAAATCCGTAAAATAAGTTCCAATAAAACTCATCACTTTAAGGGAGATTGACGTTAACCGTTACATATGATCAACATAGCATAAGGAGTCATTTAAAAATACTCCCAAGTCCCCAACCAAGGGTGTGTACTCCAAATCGATCGATCGATGAAATAGCCATGTGGAAAAGAGGCTCTCTGGTACGGTTAAAATTTGCACAGAAACATTGTGACGCATTTATATATCCATTCCATTTGTCTCGCACCAGTGTACGAAATGGATGACATGCTCCTGTAATAGGTGTGGAGCACCTTATTCTCCTATAATCCTTAAGATCATTGGCAAAAAGGTTGAATGAGTATGAAAAAAATATTATTTAATATCATTGATAAATAGATATAACCACAAAGGATCCAAATAACAAATGGTATACTTCCGGAACACGAGAAGTAACCACTATAGGCCTAGTGAACAATCTGAGTCCTTGCAGTCAAGTATGTACCCAACCAACCGAAGGCGTTGGAGAAATCGATATATATTGAATGAACCGTCCTCCAATGATCGAGATAAGTAACGTGTAAATTCTAATAGATTAAGTTCAGTTGAATTTTCCGAGTGAAAACCAAACTGTTCATTGATTATTGGGCCTAGAGCAAAAGTTATATACTTAGTAATTCAATTTTCAAAAAGTCTAGAAATAGAATTAAGTATGTATAAAAGTTTGAAGTTGGATATATAGCATTCTTGTTACTAGATTTAAAGATAGGGGTGATAAAACTAGTTTTCCTTAAATCGGGGAAACAACCCGAGAGCCAGAGAGAAACCAGATGCCTTGAGACATAACGGTGAAATTTTGCACCAAATCTAAAATAAATAAATTTCTTTTGCAATAATATTCGTTCCTCACATACATTACAGCTGTGAAAAGTTATTTAACCAGCAGTTGTTAGCCATCCAAAGAGGATTTCTACATACCAAAAGTTGCTCTTATATATCAAACATTAAAATAGAAATTGATACTAAAAGGCCACACATGACTAATAAATAACGAATTAAACGTACATAGTAGAGAAGTAGATTGTTGGACTCAGGCCAAAAACATATCAGAGCTAGCAGATCATACTATTGTTTGGCAGTCGGGCTTATTGTCTTTCGATAGAGTCTAATAATAATAATATTGAATGTGCAGCTCGTATGGCAGAGATACCAAATGCGATGCGGGTACGTTTTACAGTATTCTACTTAGTATATGGGGTAACGTTGAGGAATAAAACGTGTTTTTAATCTTCTCAAAGGAAAATGCATTTGTACAGTATGTTACACTTGTGAGACAGTCACTGTCTTGGTTACTGCTTTTCAGACGAGGTTTAGCCCAGTATGCCAATCATGTGTTTTGCTACGAGTATGCGTCTCCGTGAAGTTTAAAAGAAGAAATTAGGAAACCTGTGGCCCTGTTGCCATATCGGTGCCATTAAAAACCATTTGGCTGCCTATGACATGTATACCTATGTCCCAGGATCAATGTAACTAGAGGTGTGAAGGACAAAAAAAATTTGAATTTTGGAATGATATTTAGGGAATGAGTCCTGCTTGTTTTAAAGCTAGAGTACCCAAAATATTAGTTAGGGTGTTTTATAAACAAATTTATAAAAATCATCAACCATAACCGTAAATGAAGGGTCTTTATTTTACAAAAGTTGTTTGCAACGCAATTTTATATGGCCGCACCGAATTTCTGGAACATAAAAACATATTTTTGGAAAAAATACTTTTATGCAATAATTAGTATTATATGATAAAATACTTGTATCATTTTATATTGTATCTTAGAACAAACGCCACATAAACATTATAGCACATAATAAATATCAAAATTGAGACAACAAACTGGGTAATTAGCAATAGGCTTAATATTTTGTAAATTACATTTATTCAATCATATCCGCACATCTGTCGATCCTTCGTCTCAATTCCTTAAAACTGTTTTGAATTTGTTCTGAAGTTAAAAGAGGTTGCAGCATTGCTAATTATTTTCTGTAATATTGCTGCATCATTAGGAAGTGCTTCAGCATAAACCAATTGTTTGAGACGACCCCATAAAAAGAAGTCCAATATTGATAAGTCAGGGGATCTCCGCGGCCACTTAATCGGTCCATTTCTGGCAATTCAATTGTCTCGAAATTTTAAACTCAACCACTGATTAACTGCTTCCTAGGGCAACGGTCGTGTTGAAAATGAATTAAAGGCAAATTTTCAAAATCATGCAGATGTTCCTTAGCGAACCTTTCAAGAATTTCTGAGTAAATATGCTGATTTAACCATACTTCAATCGAATAAGTTCCAATAACTCCAATGTGATACGACACGGCACACCACACATTTACTTTTTTATAATACTGTCGTCTAGAATGAATTTTAAAATTGGGATTTTCAGATGACCAATACCAACAATTTTGCGATGAAACAACACCATTGAATGTGAATGTGGATTCATGTGAGAAAATTATAAAATTTTTCTCCAATAGTTACCGAAAAAAAAATCCAATCCCAATCCTGATCAACTTAGTTTACCTGAAACGTCGTTATCTAAAGTTTAGAAAATTAAAAACAAATTCCAGTTAACAATTTTATTTGTTGCTATGCTGTGCATTGCAGGTATTGTACAGAAACCCCATGTGGCGTTATCAATGTAAAGTTGCTAAAATCCATTTATAGGAGTTTTAAACTCCAACTTTCAAATGTCTGCGTCGTGTGGAAAAAAATCTTAACAAAAAATCACCAGGGTCACAAATTAGATTTTCAACGGGAAAAACATTTTCTATAAATCCCTTGTCGTTATAGGAATTAAGGGAAAACGGCACCATGCTGATACTATCGTATACCGAAATCACTTAGAATACACACGCACAAACTTTTTAATACAGAATAGGAAAATTTAATAAAAATTCCTAAACTTTTGCTGAAGACTTATGCGAACACTGCCAACAGGCCTTTGTTATTTGTACTAAACATGACCAGAGACGGCTTTGAAAAGTTTTGAGCAGAATATATGGCAAATTATTATTTCTTTAGTATATCCATGAATAAATAACTCCATTTGCACTAAAAATTACTAATAACTCAGAGGTAATTAGTCGATACATAGTTTATAGTAAAGCTCATACTTTTTGACGTATAGAATTTTGAGCTACAAGTAAGATTTACCCAAACCCAATTGTTGTTTATTTGTAAAGAGGTACATTTAAATGCTTAGCCGAATTCCGATGAGACGGTTGACTAACATTTTAGTAATATTTTTTCTTTTTTTTCTAAAATAATCCATATCCAGAGAGGAGCGGTGAATTTATATTCAAATAAAACTACGTCTGCTCCACAAAACATTCGTACATGCATTCATACTATTGAAGAACCGTGAGACATGTTTCGAGGCCATCAGGTCTCATCATCAGTGACATATTAGTTACAAGAAAATTCCATCATGTTCGTCGAAAAGTAATAGTAAATAAACATTCAAGCATTTTGTGAAAAACTTTTATATAAAAAAAAACAGGATTCTTATAATAGCTTAATTATCATTATTATTATATAATGATATTGCACCATAATGATGTTGTGGGCTTTTTCTTATTTATCATTACGATTATTAACTAGTTTTATGAAAAATTCTTCAAAGTAGTTTTTGTGAACAATTATGAGCTGCGTGGATTTTACAATGTACATGTACATAATTGTTCAAAAAAACTACTTTGAAGAATTATTATATAATAATAATGATAATTAAGCTATTATAAGAATCCCGTTTTTTTTATATAAAAGTTTTTCACAAAATGCTTGAATGTTTATTTACTATTACTTTTCGACGAACATGATGGAATTTTCTTGTAACTAATATGTCACTGGCGAGACCTGATAAACTCGAAACATGTCTGACTGTTCTTCAATAGTATGAATACATGTACGAATGTTTTGTGGAGCAGACGTAGTTTTATTTGAATATAATACTTTTTCGATACCCATTTCACATAATATTTATACTAAAATGAAATTTAAAAAGCTTTTGACGGTCTGTTTTGGAGTTCGTATCAAATCTGCAGTTTATTTAAATATTTGAAAATTGACTTACGGTGGTAACCGTTGTTTGCATTCAAAAAATTTGAAATGCCGAAGAAAAGTTGACTATCACCCTATAAAAATTCTCGGTGTGAAATAACCACAAGTCCACTGTCCTCAGAGCAAGCTGACTCAGATAGTTTTTGAGCCTGCGACTGTCAAAAATACTGGAAGATAACTCACTCTTTAGGCAAGCAAATAAGGTGTGTTCGTTTCATTACAATGGCGTCAAATATGTCAAGCTATATTTCTCTTATATGATATTTAGCCTTTTTAAAGTTCGGCATCTTAAAAGAACATAAAACCTTTGTAAAATCATGTGGGTGCCGTTCTGTCATCACCACTTTACTTGGAAGCCTTTTCAGGAGGGAAATTGGAATTTATCACAGGGATAGATTAAATTGGGGCACATAATATATGCCTTAGAAATCAATATTAAAAATATATGCATATTTATATATAACCGTTCTATAATGGTAATCTAAAAAAAACATCAGAATTATAAAGATAAGTAAGATTAGATAAATTGTATAAAGCTTTTAATCGGTCGTCTACTGAAAAACTATTTTTTTAGGTTGTTAGTCCATCGCTTCAATATAATTATTATTATTGTATTATTTAAATAATAATAAACAAACTAACTATTGTAGACAAACATTAGAAATAAAAAAGAGTGGCCAGAGCTGGGATTTGAGTCCAGGACCTTCGGCATGCAACGCCCGCACTCAACCACTGACGACACTGAGGCTTATGGAAACGAAATTTTAAAAAGTATCTATAAAAGCAGTATATACCAACTACCTAACCTATTCTTGCTGTAAAGCAGATACAAAATACTTTGAAATGATGTATTTGGAGATTGTGTGCACCCCTATCACAGGGCTAAAGCGATTTCAACCAAAACTAATGAGTTTATCCTAGAACTTCACCAAACTCATATACCAAAATTTAGCAAAATTGTTTAAAGCGTTTAGGTGATACCGTGGAAGAATACACACAGACAGACAGAGTTGCATCTGGAAATGGTCTTAGTCGTCTCAGGAGACTTCAAAATGGTTATACGGATCTCTATCTCAATGTTTTCCCCTCCAAAACACAATTAGTGTTTATAAACCAATATAAAGAATTACCAAAAAAAAAGTATAGTTTGTCGTAGGTATATAATATGTACCTGTATTGCTAGGTCTGAAACAGAACCTTTTAGCACTCCGGATGATACTATGGCATTATGGTAGTTGGATCTAAGAATATTATGTCGATTAATTTAAATATTTCTTCCGGAGTGCTAAAAGGTTGTGTGTTAGACCTAGCACATAATATATACCTATGACAAACTCTATTATCGATTAGTTTTAATAGTCTTTACATATATATAGCTTCTCAAAATCTTCATTCTATGGAATAAAGATTTTGCCAGTATTTGTATTCCTAATTAGTTGTAAAATATACAGGATGTCCCAGGAGTTCGCATCCTAAACTTAGGAGAGAGAGTATAAAACTAACGATCGGTCTACATATAAAATTCGTGGCTATAGTTAGAAAATAGTTTTTTAATTATAATTATTTAACTACTTATTTGCTGGCACTATGAAAAAATCTACACTTACTACCCTTGAAAGCCCAGGTATGGAGTAGGGTCTATGGTATATGGGGCAATTTTTTTTTATTAATGTTTTTTTTTTTAATTCTAAACGTGACAACTCAAACATTTTTAAAATAAATGTTAAAAATAATATTTTAGAATCTAAAAGACGTACGTTAATAATATGTATAAAATTGATATTATAGATTTTAAAGCGGTGCATATTTTCTGTTCATTTTTTCCTTGATATCTCTTTCGAGATATTTTATGTTTTGTTTTAATTGTGGGTTTATGTTTGGTTGAGTTGGGAGGTCCTGAGTTAGACTGACAGTAGGCGCAATTTGTGTTACTTCTTTTATACAATTTTTTCTGTTTAAATGAGAGAGGCCCTTTTGTGTTTGGTGGACATTGGTGTACTCGAAATATTTTCTAGTAAATTAGAAATTATTTAATTAAATTGTTTTTTTTTGCACAGTTACTCAGTTTTTCATTGTGAACACCTTTTTTTAATAACATTTGGTCGTAACTTCAACAGGAAGGAGTAGTGTAAAAAATCAGTATTTTCAAAATATCCAATGCCTACTCTAAACTAAAATTGTTTCAAATTGATTTCAAACCAATTAGAGCTTGAAAGAGCAATGCTAGGAATCAGACTTTCTGACAAAATCCCAAATCGAACCATACGCAACAGAACAGGAGTGTGAAACGCAGTTGAGACTATTCTAGGTACATCTGAAATGAAACTGGGCAGGTTACGTGGCCAGAATAAGAGATGGTAGATGGACGAAAAAGATTATAGAATGGCGACCAAGATCTGAAGCCTTTAGAAATAGAGGCAGATCACCCATACGATGGACAGATAACCAACCGGGTTGCAGGAAACTGAATCCAATCTGAACAAAATCGAAATACGTGGCAAAATTTGAGAGAGGCTTTTGTTCAACTATGGACACTATAAGCTCGAGATGATGAAAGCTGGACTTCAGATGATCAAATTCAAACATTTTTGTTTTTTTACAAGAGTCGTTTCACGTATCCGGGGACACACTGTATAATGCAATAAATCCTCCGCGTTTCCTACCAAAGTATTTCTAATTTCCACCTTTCATGAATACATAGTCGACACATTTTAATAGCGTTCGTGTTAAAAAAATCCGATAAATTTTATTTCCCTACGCTTGCATCAGATTTAAGCGCACGACCGAAGATCTAATTAAAAAATTACACTTCGAGACGGAGCTGTAATTCATCCCAGACAACGACGACGGCGGCCAAGTGGTTTTAAAAACATCCCAGATTCTTGAACCGGGCGAATTATGAGCAATTACCATTCTTAATTATTCTGGTATCGTTTTAAACGTCTTTGGGAGAGATATTATTACTTTTTATTCCATTTTGCGTAATTATTTCAATGGCGCTTTTAAGAGATCCTTGACAGCAAACGCGTGTAATCTTTAATATACTGCAAATAAAAGTGTGGCTGGAATGAGTTTTGCCCTAAGCTATTATGCCCAACTCTGCTATATCTATATCAAGTACTTGGATTAAGGTAGGAAAAATCGCCAAAAATTGTCTTAAAAATATTATATTCTGGTATAAATTTAGCTTTGTCCATTGATCCTCTCGAGACTGAGGGAAAGTACGGAAGAGCAATGTGAAGTATTAGATAGAACCTCGTTAATACTCCGCCAGGCTCCTAAACCAATGACGCATTCACTATGAACTCCTGTGTAAGTCTACATGCTGCCGTTTCGTCGATCCACGGCTCATAAGTGGTGATCGAACAGTAGTTGACAGCCAAACTCTCTACTAGCTTGTGGTAGACATTCTTTTAGGTTTTATATGTTGTTTGGCATAAGATATTCGCATATATTGTGCTTCACCCTGTATATTGTGTACTCTAAAAAAATAAATCTCTTTATTTACTACATTACTATCCATAGGAAAGTATTATATTTGTCAAATAATTACTCTGTGCCTCTAATTTTCACTTCATATACCGGGTGTTCCATTTGAAATAAACAAGTTATTTAGAATTAAACTTTACGTTCATATAACTTATATTATTGGACACCCTGTATCTAGTACTCGTATTGGGGGTGTTTTATATTTGGCGTAACAAGTGATGAGCCCAGACTGGTTTAAAAAGAACAAACGAATAGGTCTGAATTTTTCCATTAAAATTATGTCTATTTTTTTTTATCAAAATTAAATAAATATTAAAAAAATTGTAAGGTTTAGGTAAGGTGTCCTTTAATAAAAGTTAGGTTTATTTTGAACGGGGAATCTAAAAATGTATTCATATATAGGCCAATCCGTTTAAAAAACACAACTATAGTTACTTTCTTATATTTGGGACACCCTGTATAAATTCACAATATTTTTAAAATGTAGCCATAAATCATTTTTATCGAACCAATGAATAAAACTTTTAGGTATGGAAATAGTTTAACCTCACTATTCCGTCTCGTATGGCGTGAATAACCCTGTATATTATACATATAGGTAGCAGTGGCGGCTCGTGGGTAATTTTATTAGGTAGGCACTAAGTAAAAAATGGATGTGAAAAAAAAGGCGCCGCAAGTGAAATTTTTTAGATTGTCAAGGTCAAGCGCCTTAGATGAAAAGTAGAAAATTATCAGGTAAAAAAGAACACGTTAAAATACAGGTTTCGTAAGGTAAATCTATTTTTTTTTTATTTTTAAAAATTATGCACAATTCACTACTCTACGAAATCCAATACATAATCAAATACAAATAAAATACAAAATTATTTGCACTGAATAAACATTAATATTACTACCTAATTACTACTTACCGCTACCGCAACAAGTTGTGCAGCACAACCACTAATCTTTACTTGTACTAGTCAAAATATTATTACTATTATTATTAAATAATTAAATACATACACTTTTTAATCAATGGCACTAGTATTTAAACAACAAACGAACAAATAGTTCAAACGTAATGTACAAAACAGTAAACAAAAATACATAACGTACAAATCGAAATTATTGCAAATAGTATACCTACCTATCTACAATAGATAGAAGGCGGCCGGGGTAGGTGCCTAAGCTCAACGTAAACCCGTTCCTACGCAACAGAACACATATTATTTCAATACGTATTATATAAAAGTTCTCAATCAACACCAGTTTTTTCTGTATATCTATTTAAATATATTCAAGAAAAAGTACAACAATTTTTTGTTGGTATTACATACTATTACCCGGTGACCGGTGACGCAAAACTTTTGATATGTAAATAGGTATATGTGTATACAGTGTATACGGTGTAGGCGACGATAACAGTTGCCTGTAAAAATAAGTCTCGGTAGTGGGTTATAGCACCAGAGGTAAACCTATTTTGCGGTAGTTATATTGTACCTACAGATAATTATTGAATTAAAGGGGCTGTTTTAAAGGTTTAAGGTAGTAAATGAAATTAATATAAGAATCAATCTTTTTTTTTTTAATTATGGAGTCAATAATAATAAATTGAGTATTTAATTTAGGGCGACGTTTTAAAGGTAGGCGTAGGCGTAGATGCCCTATATTCAATAGTTTGGCAAATACTTATATGTCGAAACGTCAGTTATAATATTGAAGTGTAATCCCTATATTATTAGATCAAATGTCAACTAAAACCAGATCAAATAACATTTACTTGGGGCTACTAAACTTACCACCATTGTAAGATTTGCCTCGAAATGGGACCTGGAAATTTGTCTTTTAAATACGCCAAAAATACATGCAATATATATATATATATATAACTCAAAGGTAGTCTTTTAGAAATTTATTGTCCAAATTATTTCGGACAAAATGCTTTTCTCCCACGTCTGTTTTTCATTACCCTCTAGACTGATTGGAAGATAACTTTTCCAAATGGTTACTTTGCCGGATAACAAGTCATATTCTCTTTCCCAGACCCATTTGCATAGTACACCTAATTTACTCCCGTCTGCATGCGGTCTTTTAAATAAGAAAAAACCGTAAACTAACTTGGCGTTAAAAATGTTTTTAACAAAAAAAAAACTTCGGAACAGTTGGAGGAAAGCAGAATGTTTAGAATTTATAATTTTGTATGTATTTATACAGGTTTCTTTATGAAATATTTTATGATACAGATTGTTTGAGAAATAATTTCACGTATTTTATAAATATAAATGTTTACACAATATTTTTCGCCATTCGTTGTGATTATGCCTTTTAAATATATGGCGGAAAAATTCCAGAAATTCGTTTTTTCGTTATACCTGTATTATTATTATAATGCATTCACTGATTTTTGCGATTTCGGGTTTAAAACACAAATGATTAGGCTATCGAAAGAAATTTGCTCTTTTGAATTAAAAAAAAAATCAAGATATCGGACATAATCAATCATGTTCAAAAGCTGCTGGAACGTTTTTTGAACCACCTCTAACTCTATAATTTGCAGCATCTCTCTTTTACTAAAACTAACGTAATCTTTCAAAATCATGTTTTTGAAACTAAAAATATCTGTTAAAATAAAACAATTTAATAAATTTAAACTGAACTTAAAATAACTTCCAAAAACATTATAATATGCCTCGGCGTTGTAGCATAAGTCATTATTAACAAAAACAAGAAGTAAAAATTCCCTCCAGACGCACCACTTCATTTTTACTTTATTTATCACACAGCCAATAAGGAAATTATTAAAATTAAAATTTGCATAAAAGTATAATAATAATATTATTGTTCCAGCAAAACAACCATTAAACTATACCCTCTAAACTCTATAATGACTGAACTTTAATTAATAATTTTAAATTTAATCCGCCACTGGCAAAACCACAAAATAAAAAATGGCAACTAATAACAAGTTAATGGGTTTGTAATTTGCAGTTTTACCGTTAAGAAATTTGCATAGAAACTGCGCTTAATTAGAGTTTTAAAAATGAACATTAGGAGAATGCCCCATTTGCAAATCGTAAGCGCATTTTTTATTGTTTTCTAAAAGCCGTTAAAGAGTTTGAGTTTATACTTGTATAAATTATAATTACAATAAAAAGAAACAAATCACAAATTAATTAGTCAATATTATCGATGAGTAAAACCTCGACGTACATAATAAAATGAAAATAAACTGTTACCCTCGAGGCCCGAATAGCCCTCCAAGTTTAAGTGTAAAAGTACTATTTTGTGAGTTTTTTGTCATTTACCTTTCTCGTAAGACTCTTGGTGACAACCTATATTTCCAAATAAAACATTTTTAGTGCATTTTCAAAAAAAAAAAACTAACTATTCAGGAGATCGTACAACCAAAATTTTGATAATTTAATGTTTTCCAATATACAGGGTAGTTCAAAAACGCACAGCAGACCAAACATGCTTTTTCTTAACGCGACAACCCTGTATATTTTAACATAAGTAAATCACGCACTAAAAGACAAGGAAAATGACATAAAGGTTGACATGTCTAAGTCTAGTAGTTTTTGAAACATTTGTAAATAAGTGTTGTGGTTACTACAGAAAGAAAAATCAACCAATTTTTCGGTCCTGAGACGAAACGAATTTGAGTTCCCTTCTTTTCTCCGTTTTACTGGTTTTTATTGACATCTGATTTGTAATTTTTCAGGGTCGTCAAATTTTCTACATTGTATTTTTATTGGAAAATGTTATATGAGACACCCTGTAAATCTGCTTCAATTTGAGAAGTCCCTTTCCTATACTTTTTATTGATATCATATTTCATGAGCTTATGGCTAACCGTTTTTCATAAAAAATATTTAAAAAAAAGAAAAAACAAAAGTCGAAATTTTTTGTCATTTTAATTATTATGTTTTTATTTAAAAGCAAAACAGTTAAATTGCAGCTTTATTTTAATAATTTACAAATAGACGCTCTTGAAAAATAAAAAATAAAAATTCGGCAATTTAAGTTTAAATAGAATAAAATCTTAACTTACTTGCCTTGTCTTTTAGAGCGGCATTTATTTATGGTAAAATCTACAGGGCGTTGCATTAAGAAGAAACAAGTTTGGTCTGCTGCGCTTTTGTGAATTACCCTGTAAAATTGAAAACATTTTAGAATTCGTGCCTAAAAGTTTTGTCACGGATTTTTTTGTCTATCGCTTATAGATCTTGAGATATCTTCCGCCCACACACTAATGGATCACCTTGTATATGAGTTATTATTTGTTATAATTTTTTAACAACTGTTGTTAAAAAATGTCCTCAGAAGCACCAACTACTGTATGTTGTAGGGACAGTTGATGCTTAAGAGCACTGGTCTCATAAGATAAGGAGTGTGCTCATAAACACAAAAAAGGTTAGATTTGGCGACTGTTAAAATATTCTATTATTTGTTTATTAACTAGTTGGTGTCAGTGGTAGATTAAGTATAAATAAAAAATATATAAATCGAAAATGTATATTTTTCCGATTGGCGGCCATCGGGATTTCTTTTTATTGTAGACATCAGCTATTTTTTTTTTACTATCGACGTATTATTCAAAAATTTAATGAAAAGCTAGTGGTAGGAAGATCATTATCCTCAGTTATTCGAGATCTAATATGATCAATATGACGCCTTATGATTCTGCCATCTTGGCTCCTAATCTCATATGATTCTGAACCCAATTTAGCCAGTAATTACAATTTTAAACCAGTTTTTGCCATCCCAAAATTTTTTAAAATAAACCAAATACCCTTCGTTAAAATTTCTAAATCATTCATTAGAAAACTCAGTGTTCGCTTTTTCGGGAAAAATGTTAGCCAAATGGATTCCTAATTTTCTAGCCATTAATAATTTAGCTGGAGTTCTCCCGTAAGAATCAAGTGGGGTAGTATGCTGAGCAAATAATAGCCTAGCTAATTTAAGATCAATATCGCCTTCAGTAACAGTGGCTAAACGTTTTTTGAAGTGTTGAACCATTCGGTCTGCTTGTCCATTTGAAGATGGATGAACAGGAGGTACTGTACTACCAGGTTTAATGCCATTAACTCATTCTTCTTGCAAATGGTCGTTTAACAATTTGGGAACATCTAAAGATTTTGTATTTAAATTGTCAGGCATATTGATACGTTTTAACCGACTGCGCCAAATTTGTTGAATACTTGCTGCCTTTATTCAATAACTTAATTTCAAATTCATGTAATTATAACTTTTTATATGTCAATATTACAGCTGTCCCTGAATAATTCTGAGAATAATAATGAAAACACAAAATGAAAAAAGTACAGAGTACACCTATAGAACAAAAACTATATATTACTAGCCAATTTTTCTGGTATGTTTCGGGAATACATATTATATATTACATTATAAACGGATGTGTGAACCAATTATTAATTTTATGATACATTTCGTAAGTTTATTCTATCAAAGCTATAAATAACTAGTCAATATTTCTGCTATGTTTAGTAAATATGATTTTTTTTAGTTTTTAACCCCTTTTGACACTGTTTTCGAATGCCAATGTGATCTACTGTTTGTATGGTTAACGTTTTAGGCTATACGCTATTAAACCAATGAAAAATTATATGCAATATTTCGAATACGTTTAGGGAGTATGAATTTTTAAAATTTTAAACCTTTTTTTAAACCCTCTAATCTAGACATATCCTGTAGTATTTTTGTATCAAATTTGGTTAAAATATGTTAAGTAGTTTTGGAGTTATCGTGTATACACACAGACACACAAACTTATTTACGTATGAAGTGATTGAAAACCCGTATTTCAGGTGAAATAATAAAAAAAAATCATGAAACTAATAGCCTCCATGTACATATATATGACATAATAAATGATATGAAGAACTAATACATGTTTTACCATCTCACCGTAACGGCTATCATCTTGTTTGTCCAACTAAAAGAGAACATTCCTATACCAACTGCATAAAAAATATAATTTTAAAAAAAGTAAAAAGCAGTAACAATTTTCAGTACGGTTTAATTTTCTATAATATGCGTATAATACGTAAGAAGCCTATTATTTTTGTGTGTTAGGAAAACTTTCAATATAATCCAAATTGCACAAATCGGACTGCACTCTCCATCGAAACTAATTTATAACTAAAACAAAATTGCACAACAAAAGAGGCTTACGTTACATCAAACATTATGGACCTATGGGAAAAACCATAAAAAGTTTCTCCACAACAACGAACAGAACTTTTAGGGAGTTAGTATTGTGTTCAGTGTAGTAAACTGCTTTCAGAATTAATTAATGTTAGTGGAAATATTGATGGAAGCGAAACATGACATGCTTGATATAATATAGATACAGACAAAAAAGAGGTAAAGAAAATTGTATTTTGTTTTTAACCCGAAAAGGAATATTTTAAAACTTGAAGTTGACATATTCGTTCTAAAACATCTTAAACGCAAACGGACATTTATTATTATTAAATAAAATAATAAAAATTACAATGTACTACAATATGCTAAGAATATCAAGGTTTCCTTGTCTAAGCGTTTAACATTTTTTTTTTTATTTTTATTATTTTTGTCTTTTATTTTTTTATTTATTTTTTTTTTAGTTCTATTTTATTTTTATTTTTTGATTTTTTATTTTTAAGTCGACACGCTATTTTTGGGCATGCGCTAATTGCGCAGATATTGACACCCATAACTGAACTCCACAAGTTAGTGGAGGGTACAGGGTTGCTCGATTGGGTGGCATAAAATACGGGGACTTTTCACAATAAGCCCATGAGGCTGCAGTGAAACCAGGGACTTATGTCGAACGGACCTTTTAAAAAAAAGAACAGTAACCAATTTGGGTAGTTTAATAATTATAATTATTTAAAATACAAATATTGTAAATTTCTAAATTTGGAGCCCTATAGACGATAACACCCATAAAATAAGGAACTGAGACTAAATTACATATTATCAAACTCTAAATAACAATACACGAAAAACAACTAACAAACATTAAAAATTAAAGATTTTGTGGAGTTGACAGAGGCAGACAGAGAACCACAGAATAATATCAGTTTGTATTATAAACTATAATCGAAAAGTGCTTGTTGTTGTTGTTGCTGTTACAATGTCAAAATTTTTATTAAAAATTTTAAATTTAGAAAATTTTTAAAACTACTTTAGATATTTAAATGAAATTTGGCACGTTTGGATAGATAATTTAGATATATCTTCTCGCGAAAAAGTTATTATATTACTTCCACTAAGTTAAAATAACAAAAATTACTCGAAATGTAGACCCACCTCAAGAAATTTTTGACATCTTCACTAACGCGTTGATCGCAGCAGATGCTTCACGCGGATTTCACCGCATATCATTGCAGGCTTACTGAATTATTTCCTAAACGTAAAAGTCAAGCAGATTAAGATCCAGTGGCCTGGGTGGGTTGTCTTTTTTTTTTGTTCATGGCCTACCACGACAGATTGAAATTTGTTTGAATTCCAGTTGGTTAAAGAATTTTCATTTTTTACCGCCAAACGGTGTGACGAACAAAAAAAAAGTGAGGAGTCTTTTTTGTTGTAAATTGAACAAGGATTCCTGAAGTAATTTTTACTTTAAAAAACAGTGGCGTACCATTTTTTTAAATTAAAATTGCCCGAATATGTTTCAGCACGGACTTCACTGGTAGAAGTAAAATAATATTATATAATTTATTATATCAAATGGACTATTTCAATAATATAGAATAATATGTTTTACGTGAAAATACTTATCTAAATTATCTATCCAAACTTGACAAATTTCATTAAAAAAAAAGTATTTTTAAAAATATAAATAAATTTGGAATTTTTATAAAAACTTTAACACCCTGTATCTTTGTAACGGAGCATTTTCTATTAATATAGTTTATAATACAAACTGATATTATTTTGTGGTTGTCGGCCTGCCTCTAAAGTTTCCGCTATCGAAACTGGACCACCCGGTATAAATTAAGAATTTTTGTGATTATTGCATACCTGTTCGTCGGTGGCACTGGTACAATTTTTTAACGGTGAATCAGCTCCAGTATTCCTCATTTTATTATTTTAATTATTTATCGAAATCAAAATGATGGTGTTGATTCGCAATTTTCCTAAAAATATTTTATTGTGTCCACAGAGGTTGAACCACAGCCTTTAGATATTTTTCTGGCATTTTTGATTATTATATAAGGAGTTTACCTCATTGCCAGTCTCATACCATGATAAATTATTAATTTTTTTTTATATTTTGAGCCCAAGCCAAAGCAAGAACAACAGACTTTGGAGCTGCTTGTTCCCACAATTTAAAGCCTAAGAAAAAATATTATCAGGAAGTTAAAAATACCAATAAAATAATAAACATTTATCATGTAGATAATAAAACGTAATGCTGGGATTGAAATTTGCTACTGTGGCTTTATACGTTGGTTTGTATAAAGATATTAAAATATTTCCAATTCTAAAACTCTATTAAAAAGAAAATGAAATACAAAACCCTATGCCTCTGATGTATAAACTCTACACCATATTCAACAACTCATTCTATGCACATCATTTACATTTGCTGGCTATTTATCAAACAAAGTTAAATTTGCGGAATATGTTTTCTAATTTAGGAGGAGTATTCAGCATGCAGCATTTAGACAGCTTTTACATCCGCAGACATGGATATGTTATTATATGTGTGGTTTTGACTTGGTTCCAATTATGCGTAACTGTTTTGTATATTATATGCGCTTGGCTATTATAGCAAATAAACATTGGATTTAAAGAGCGTTCACGAAAAATATTATATGGGATTAGAATGTAATTTTATGCCATGCATCAACTCAGTAATTAATTGGCCTGCACGTTTTAACATATTATGTGATAGTTTTTCACAACAAAATTGGTGGAGAATTTATTGTACGCATCTCATATCTACTAGATTTAGAGTTTACTCTAACATAGCTAAGAAATTGTGCCATAATAAATTAGTTTTTGGAGCGGAAAATATTTAGAATTGATTAGAGCGAGAGGCTCTAAATTACACTAATGTGCATTATTTTAGTCCTAATATAAATTGTATATGGTTCTATTTAGTAATTATATAGTATAAGTTAAAAATTAATTAGATTCCTTATTCAGATTTGCAACTCATCATGCATTACACTACTTGTTGTTTGAAGGGCTGTATATTTAATTCTTACTGTTTTTAAAGCTGGCACATTTTTTTTTTGTGGTTTAGACTGCTCAAATTACATAAAATCTTAAATCATAATATTGGCTGTATCGAATAGATGGTGGATGGTACATTAGAAGTAACCATACGATTATTTTTTCAGATCAACCTAATCTGTAAGGCTATAATATGGTCGTAATTGTACAACCAGTGGAAGAAAGTGTTAATGAACCTGTTTATTATCCATGCGCAATGTGGTAAATTATAGAAAGAACATGCAGAAAGTTAAATGAAATGTTTCCTGATTTACGATAAATGAACAAGAGAAAGTTGGATATTTACAAAATAATTTGATCAACTATGGGTTAAAACTGAGAGCAAAACCTCAGATGAAGACAACATAATATGTTTTAAGCTATTTTAATGGTAGATGCTCCTTAATTCGGGATTATACCTACACAACGTACATTTCAGTGTACAATTTTGCATTCTTCTGGTGTATTATCAATTACCAATAAGAAAACCTTAAGAATTGTGTTATGACTTGTATATTTTCCCAAAAAGATAGATATTACTATCGAACATTATTTCAAAAACAAGTTTTGATTAAACTATGCTATTAGCCATTCTACATAATATTTTATTAGTACGTACCTGATAGTAATTCATAATCAATTTTTAGATCGAAATGGATTGGAACTTACCTAAAAATAAAAAAAAAATGTTGTTAGATAGGAATATATATTTTTCTACGTTTAGATAATAATTACTGAATGAATTAGTTGACATAAAACCAAGACAACCTCAAAGCAAAATAGTCACTTGTTAATAATAATATTGAACATTTGAAATGGTTAATGATTATTGAGAACCAATCAAACGACCTTGAAAGTCATCGTCATGGTTAAATCCTTTCAGAGAGGTTTTACCCGATAGTCTACATCAGGTCAATAATATGAATTTAATTAATTTAAATATTTATATAGAAGATTATACACTTTGTTTAGTTGGCCTTAGCCCTTTCCTCTCTAAACGAGTATGTGAATTGTTGTTGTAGTTGGGATGGACGCAGTGTTTCAGTGCTCTACTTATTATTTAATAACTTCTGTGATATTTGTGCTTATTTTCTTTTTCCAGAAGTTTGTTGAGGGGTTGAATAGAGTATCCCTGAGCTAGACTTCGCCTTCATGAGCAGCGCTATGTACACAGAAAAAATAATCGGTTATTGTTGAAATAACAATTATATTTGTTAATATTACATAAAAATCCAGTATTTTGAATGAAGATGAGAGCACCAATTGGTCATATAATCTTATTTGTTTTTACGGCAAACCAAAACTTATAAGATTTACTAAGTTTAATTATTTTACCAAGAAACAATTTTCTCAATATTAATTTACCATCGGCATCGTTTTAAAATTATAACGTACAGCTATGAAAAATCTTCTTGTGTCAATAAAATTTCAGAACGTGTTATCACTATGTCCCTATATAAGTTATAACTTTTACGAATAGCTATAAAAAAAATTGTTGTGACAACATCAGGGTGTACTATTTTCGTTGCACTTCCATATGGTATCTCAGAATCCAGAGGCCAGTGTTACATGTTGCAATCGAGCCAACCACATTTTAATAAAAAATGTAATACATTTTTAATAATTATAATGAAAATTAAAAAAAAATGGGTACACCAACGAACTCTACATGAAAAAATCTATCAAATACAATATTTACCTTCTTCTTAAGTTATCAAAATGCGGAATTTGTCTCGAAAAAATAGTTTCAGAGATACCCTGGTGCAGAAAAGGATATTTCAGTGCCGCAAAGTTTGTTATATAAACAAAAGCAAATTGTTAATATTACAAATAAATTTTGTTGTAACAATGTAGATTACACATTATGTGAGTATTAGGCAGAGTTTCGTCTGAATTCATTTATATTAACAAAATCGGATTGTTACCCAAAATCAGTTGTTGTTCCGAAAACCATTGATGCTGTGCGCGAACTGATACTGCAAGATCGTCATGTGACCTATCAAGAAATTGAGACAACTTTCAGTATTAGTGGGACCATCATATATTCAATATTGAATAAACATTTGACTGTCAAAAAAATTTGTTCGCGTTGGATCCCACACAATTTTTCAATCGCTCAAAAAAAGGCTCGTGTCGATTGGTCGAAAGAAATGCTCAAAAAATACGATCGCGGTGCTTCGAAACACGTCTATGATTTCGTGACAGGTGGTGAATCGTGGATTTACGCGTATGAGCCCGAAAGTAAACAGCAGTCGACTGTATGGGTGTTTCAAGATGGGCCAAACCGAACAAAAGTTGTTCGCGCACGAAGCACTTCCAAGCAAATGGTCGCCTGTGTTTTTCGGAAAAACTGGACATGTCGCAACCGTACCACTAGAACAACGCATAACAGTCAATTCTGAGTGGTACACAACCATTTGTTTGCCAGTTGTTTTTCAAGAAATGAGGAAAACCAACCGCCGAAGACGGATCAGTCTTACCACGACTGAATGCGAGCTCTCACACATCGACTCAAACAACTGCATTTTTGAGCATCCAAAACATTGATTTGTTGAGTCATCCGCCGTATAGTCCTGACTTGGCACCGAATGACTTCTTTTTATTTCCGTACGTAAAAAACAAACCGAGAGCTCAACATTTTTCGACACCTGAAGAAGCGGTTGCTGCATTCAGAACGCATGTTTTGGAGATATCTCAATCAGAGTGGCAAAATTGCTTCGACAATTGGTTCAAACGCAAGCAAAAGTGTATAGATCTTCATGGGGAATATTTTGAAAAGCAATAATGCGATTTTCGATGATTAATATTTGTTTTTGTTCTCTAATCCCGAAATATAAAAGGCAACACTCGTAATAT
The DNA here is from genome assembly GCA_911728435.2 of Apoderus coryli. Taxonomy (NCBI): domain Eukaryota; kingdom Metazoa; phylum Arthropoda; class Insecta; order Coleoptera; family Attelabidae; genus Apoderus; species Apoderus coryli. The sequence goes on along the minus strand of OU452202.1, from coordinate 11,665,046 downwards.
GATAAATAAAGTTCGGTGTAACAATGATAACATTTTTTTAACACAGCGTGGCGTTCATAAATCCTAATGATATCAGAAACATGTTGTTAATATTGTGAACGAAAACTGGCGTTGTGTACAAGGTCATAATATTGAATATATTCATTTGTTAATATTGTAAAAAAAGGTTGTTCTGACAACATATAAATGTTGGTAATATTACGTAGTATAGATAGAATGTGCCTTGTTGAAATTAATAAATTACTAATATCTAAAGGACGTTACGAAATAATTTTAGATTTCAAAAGAGTTCTTTTTAGTTTATATGACATTCTTGTGTCCTTTTGATTAAAAAGGTACCTATAACAGAAGTACCTACATGATTAAATAGGCGTTTCAATATGAAAACTGTTGCCTTTGAAATAATTTGTAAGGTATGGAGCTCTTAACAAAAAGGAAACACCTATCTTAGATAAACGATTTCCATTGCCAAAGGCACCTACAACGTTAAAATGTAATTTGTTTAAAAATTTTACACACAAAATTAAATTCTATAGCAATCCATCAATTTAATATCATAAGCTTTCCATTTGGCTGAGACATGGGGTATTTCAATAAAAGACATTTTGGGCGCCATACTATATCATTTTAAAATTCATCATACCCAAAAGAGCGTTGTTTAGACTGCCGCCCCAACCTCTGGATTTATGTTTCACATTAATCAGCTACCGAATGGCAAAGTTGGAAAGACGACTCTCGCCTCAAACCGTATACGTATAGTATTATATATAGCAGATAGACCAAAAGGGACAAATTACCTAAAAGGCTTGTTATTTCTTTTATACTCGCCTGATTACATCGTTACAATCTAGTCAGTTTGCTTACTAATTAGCTACTTAATCTTATATGTCACTAAATTCGCTACTGTTGAAAGGGTATACAAATTGTTGACTACATAAAATGTGTATGAGTACGCTTTGTATGTTAAATCCACATTAAGCAATTTTTTGCTTCAACATAATATACACTAGAACATGAGAGAATTTCATCTTGAATTATTTTAGGTATTGGTCGTAATTTGTAAATCAATTAAAGTCAATTACATTAATTAATGTAAATATTACAGAACTAAGATAAGTATGTGCAAAAAGGACTCTAAGAAATTGTGGAATATAATGAACGATATTGGTGGAAGGTTTATACTTAAAGTTAGTTAGATGAGCAGCGGAATCTGAAAACAGATGCGAGGGGGATTGCCCTAGCATTTAAGTATTTTTTCTCTTCAATTGGCCGAAGACTTTCTGACAATATACCAGACACTACTTTTCCGGCTGTGACTGACAGGGTCTCTTCCACATTCTTTTTGAGACCTACAAATGAAGAAGTGGTCCTTTACCTGTTTTGGTAAGATAAATTCAGAATTGATTAAGCAGATTGGAGAATATGTTAGTGGATCTCTCGTACATATAATTAATAATACTTTTTCTAGTGCAGTATGTCCGGATGTTTTTAAATACGTGATTGTAAAACCCTTATTTAAGAATGGAGATAAAACTCTGGTAACTTATTATCGACCAATCTCTCTAATATCTAATTTTGCTAAAATCTTCTTCATAAACGAGTCACACAATACACCATGCCATTTGTATTTAAAGAAAATAATTGTGCATGAGTTAGTTACCAGAGTTCACAAATCGTTAGAAAATAGTAAGCCAGCACTATGTAATTTTCTAGATTTGAAAAAAAGCATTGGGTTTGGGGGAGTTCCACTGGATCTCTTCAGAAGTTATTTGACTAGCAGGAAACAGTGCGTGCAGGTGGATGGACTTAAGAGCGATGATCTTGTTGTGGAGTGTGGTGTACCACAAGGAACAGTAATAGGTCATATACTCTTTAATCTCTACGTCAACGAGTTTTTAAATTTGCCTGTACATGGATCCATTATTAGCTATGCTGATGATACTGCTATTTATTACGAAAACGCCTCTTGGTATGCGCTTTGAAAGATGAGGTTGAGCAGCATTTGGTTCTGTTGAAGGATTGGTTTAATTCTAGATTACTCACAATCAATTTTGAAATGAACTTTATTGTCTAACAGGTAAGTACAACCCAATTACAAGACAAATTATTGCTTAACATTCTTAGCTATAAACTAAAAATTAATTGAAACTTAAAAACTAAAAGAAAAGAAACTTTTACAATTCTTAAATATCTAAAACCTTACTTTTGAAAAAACGCACTATCTGCCCTTCTCATGCAATAGGCTGGGTTTGCCTGACTTCGGGAAAATTTGTATCCGAACACCTCACAATGATCTGGTTTTGCACCCGGTCAGCTCAGTCAAGTACTCGTACATTGGCATTTTCTTTGATTCCCATCTTCGCTGGGACACTCATACAGACAAACTTACTCAAACTATAACATCCCTATTCCATAGATTTAAACGCTACAAAGCTGTACTAACAGTACAATATTTAAAAACAGTATACTACGCTCTTGTAGAATCCAGAATAAATTAGGGAATTTTGGCATGGGGCAGTGCAGTGGTTGCCTATATAAAAAAATTGGAAACTGCACAAAATCTATATTTTAAAAATTATACTTAATTAAAGCGGACTATACCCAACAAGTCAACTTTTTTGTGAAGCAAGAGAGTTTGATATTAGGAAGCTTTTTTCCTTTCCGCTGTCCTTTTGCCATTTGCTGGAGCCAATTCAGTATGACTATGATACGCGAACAAGACAAGATTCATACAGAACTCTTTTCTCGTCTAAATCAATAGGTCAGAGACACTATATGTATTTAGCTCCACGGTTTTACAATATCTTACCTCCGGAAATAAGATCCAAACCCGCTCTGAAGAGTTTTAAGTCATCTGTAAAAAAATACATGCATGGCACGATTCGAAAAGAGTTTCAGACTCTTATTAATTTTCTTTAATTCTATAAAGAGGAATCATATTAGGATTTTATTCTTTATAAATATACTGAAGTCAGTCAATCTTATTATCCTTTTTTTTTGTGTAGTATATAGTGAATTTTTTTTTGTGTTTTATTAATGTTTATTAGAAGCCAGATGTGCTGGTACTACGGCCTGGACAATCTCTATAAAGATTTTGTGAGTTGGACATGTTTATTTTGCTAATTACTTTAGCATTGTTATTGTAGTAAATTATGTTGTTAACCGTTTTGTGGGCTTTACTGTATAACATTGTTGTATTTTATAATTGTTTTGGCAAAATAAACGTTATTATTATTATTATTAATCTTGTAAACTTTTATGAACAAGAAACTTATTAATAAAAATCAATTCTCCTCGCAAATAATAAAATTAAACTGGTGCCCTTGAGGCACGAACAGCCCTCCATACTGAAAAATTTACTGTATTAAATGTACCTACTGTATATGCGGAAAATAAAACTTGAAAATGAGTAAAAGTGAGTATAGAGGGCCGGTGAATTTTTTGAAAGGGTTCATTATAAATGAAATGCGGAGAAATTAGAGATCAAGGAAGCTATGTTCACAAACATAACTACTAACAAATTGTTAAATTAATTCTATATTTCATCATCAAATACCTAATATGAACAAAAATCATAAAACCCTTAACATTTGACACACTTGAGTTATGTCATGTAAAGGATTATTCGCAGACGCTAATGTGGAGGAAAACTATAAGGGTGTCTTTCTACAAAACCATTTAAGTTGTCAAAAATAAAAGTATTACAGACGTACTAATAGCTAAAACCTACAAAAATAGAACAATATTTTTTGCATGATGAAAAATATAACACGAAAGATTAAATGATATATCATGTGGCCTTTTAAACAGCGATGACCGTCCGTTTTTCTGGATAAAGTAAAGAGATAAATAACGGGCAAACTGGAGAGTTCTTCTGGTGAAAAATGTGGCACATTTATTTCAAGCAAAAAACGGTTGTATATATATTTGTGGGACTGATAGTCGGGAACTGCTCGTCTTACAATAGCAAGCCCTATAAAAATAAACAACGAAATAGAAAAAGGATATTATATGGAAGCATACTGTGCTAGTTGTAAGTATAATACGAGTGAAATTGTAGCAGCATAAAGTGTGTTGTACTCCTATATAACCATTTGTGGAAGAGAAAGCAAAAAGAAATGAAGAATAAGCGAGCATTCTCTATTTGCAGTGCAAGTTATGACATCGGATTTTAGCATATTCTCTATACGCTAGCACGCTCTGTAGCTTGTATTTGAAATAGCATAGTTTAAATTAATTTTATCTAGGATTAAAAAAAAATCGAAATAATATTTGACACTATGTCTTTCTTACCAACCGGCCAAACTAAAAGTGACCACCACTGACATTTTTTAAGGAATTGCAGGTACAACTCTCCATTCAAGTTACCATGTGTATTTAATTTCATGTCTTCATTTTTAACAGTTTATTGCGAGTATTAAATTACTTACAAATCAATGTGTCCCTTGAGCCCAGTGCCATTTAAGATTCTTGAGGGATCTCCATGATGTGTAGCGGGATGACCTTGTATCGTTATTTATATATGTTTAAAAAATAACCCATTAACTACTTATAAACCGCTAGCTATCTTATTCACTCAAATCTTCAACGAAAACAGGGTGACCTTGGGCACAGATTTCTGACAATCAAAACAAGTATAAAATATGCCATGTGTTTTAACATACGTTTAAATAGTCAGCGCAGGGAAACGTTTACTTTTGTTGAGGCTTCTTTAAAGCAAAACATTTTTAAAATAGTTCCCAAAGACTTTTTTCATTAAAGTAAAGTCATTATAAAAAAAAAACAGATTTGTGTGTTATTCTTATGGAATCTAGTCGCTTCAACAACCAAATAACAATACTTGCCTGTCAGACTGTTTTTGAAATGATCGCTATTCAACACATCGTACTCATGATTGACGCAATACCGTAATTAATCCGAAATCTATTTACACCCGACACACGCGCAGATGCTTATTTAAACACACAATTAATTTCCCCAAGTTTATATTATTTTTGCTAAAATAATTTTGTTGTTGAAAAAATTCCATAATATTTATATTTCATTCAATTCCATTCATTCAAAATGTAGCAACAAGCAAGAAAAATTACGAGAAACGCAATGCCGCACTTTATTGGAAAAATTCTATCTACTCATTATTGGCGTAATACCAAAATCAATCAATCAATCCGAATTCAATTCACACACTCAAAACAAGTGCAAATACCTAGTTATTAATACTCACGTCGATAAATATATTTCAAATTTTATATACTACCTTAAACTAAAACTGCCAACGATGCCAAACGACTAAAATATGACAATCAATGGACAACTGTGACAAGTGTATAATAAATATGAATTATAAATATTTGTTTATAGAAAAACATAGTTAAAATGATCTACACAAAAGTAAGATTACTTAAATCTAGTTTAAATATAAAAAATAGAAGTGTTCTAGAGTTTTCCGAAAAAAAAAATCACGGGAAATAATCGTTCTGCACACTTTTAAATTACAGAAGCAGGTTAGGTAGCAACATATCCTCGATCAAAGAACTGTAACTGCCAATTGGTGTACACTCATTTGTACGAACCAACCCCCAATACAGCTTCCCAGGCAGCTGATAAGACAATTGACTTTTTATTGCACCTATTGGTCCAATTGTTAAAACATTCACCGCACAATCCAGAAGTAAGTCCCAAAGATTTCTTTACCTTACCGAAAACTGCCAGAACCTGTACCAACACATGAGAGTCGGTTCGAGCACACGCAAAAAAGCAGTGAACTTCACAGAAAACACCTCGAAAAGAATAAATATATACAGGGTGTTTCAAAAAGCGCGGCAATATTTAATATATTAATAATCATAATATCCATAAAATATAATCAAGAATGTAGTGTTTCTAATAATTCATGAATATTCCAAATTAAACATTATTAATACTATTTGAGTCTGTTTAATATTCCAAAGTTATATTCAAAATTAGAGCAATTAAAATCATTAAAACGGTAGCGTCCATGGAAAACAATAAAAGGTAATTTATTAATAATCTTACTACTTTGCAAACGTGGGCCAAAATGCATCGGGTCGCAGTAATCTAGTTAAGCTGTTAAGGCGTGTTTTCCAGAATATATTAGCAGGATATTAGGCCGGGGAGTGTGGAAAATGGGTCCGTGGCGAGCTTCAACTGCTATAGAATATGGGAAATGCGAACAATCTTGAACTCTACAGACCCTATAATTTTAACTAAGTATCTTACCGAACGTAATTTCGGTAGCTTCTTATGACAGTTTAATAGGTGAGCGTGCTAACGCTTGTTTCACAGTACCTATTCCTGATCTTGGATATATTTAATTCGCATTTGAATTGATATTGCTAAACTAAAAATGAAGGCATACCAGAAAATCGACTTTCTATGTACGAGGTAGCTAAGTAAATTTTAGGCAAATGCTTACTGTGTTGACAAAATGACATCCGATCAAAGTACCGGCAATGTGCAACGATGATACATCTTTATATGCCCCCCTAAGGGGGGTATGGGGAGGGGTTGTTAGGGTTGCCACTGAAGACAGGAGCCATGTTTCAGTCAACCGATTAAATTTATTTTCGTTTTCATTTACAAATTTTAATAAAACCAGCATTAACAAAAAATTGTGCCCGTTACATTATGAACTCAACTATAATTTTGAAAGTATAAAATGTTTATTGGTTCATGATTTTATTTTTTAAACTTAAAAACTTAGTTAAATAAGGTGAACAAGTTACAAATTATTGAGTAATGATACATCTATCGGGTTTCCCAAAAATAATTCCCCACCCTTTGGGGGTAAAATCTACAACCAAAAATAGGACGAAAATCTCCTTTATGAAATTATGACCTTTTTGAATGCTGAAATCAGGCAAATCTTTCACTTGGAATTATTAATTTAAATGTAGTCTATCCTTGACAAAGACAGACTAGTACATTTCGAATGTTGTCACATAAATCGTGAGTGAAAGTTGACAAAGTGAGATTCAAGTATGTCTGTCAAGAAGGTACAGTAATCAAGAATAATTAGAGAACTACTTGGAGTTTGTAACAATAATGCCCGTGCTGCAGAACGTCGGTATGGCGAACGTTTTCCAACTAGGCGACACCCAGATCATAAGAAAAAAAGTGCTGTTGAAAATCGCCTACTGGAAAATGGGTCTTTGCACCACGGAACATTAATACAGGTCGTCCTAAAAAAACTTAGATGGCAACAGGAATACCATTTACTTCACGACATTGAACAAGATCCTTATTCGGAGAGCACCAGAATTATGGAAAGGAATCGTCACCATCCACGTAGCAGCATACACAGATTCATGCAAAGAGAAAATCTGCATCCTTACCATCTAAAGCCGGTTCAAGAATTGCATCCTGGGGATAGTGAGTTGTGCTTACGATATTGTAGATTTGTTTTAAATTGCCTGGACGCAAATTAAGACTTTTTTAAACAAGTAGCAGCAAGAAGTGTTCAATCAGCATTGTTGGAATTACGAAAATCCGCATATTCAAAATTGTCATAATTTCATATGGAAACATTTCTCGAAATTTTGATATAACTGATTTTGTCTTATTTTGCTCGTAGATTCTACCCCCTTTTTGGGGACACCCTGTATACCCACTAATCTGCTAGAAACAACATTCATTTCGTTAACAGTTTTCCGAATTCTCGTATCGTACAAGAAATATTCTCCAGATTTTACTAATCTCCTCATTCTCTCAATATTACACAGCTTTTCCCTCTGGTGTAGCAAAAACACATTCGTAATTTAACAAAATTTGACACGAACAACGCAGTAACACATTTTCTGGTGATTGATTACTTTTTGTCGTAGAACAAAAACCTACGAACATATTTTCCCAAACGCATTTTTCTTTTTCCCTTTGTTTTCCTATTAGGTTCTTTACCGATTTTTTTAAAGGATTATTTGTTCTGTATCACCAACACTTTCAGAGATATGTGTGGTTTTCAGTTAATTGAGAATCGATGTTAAATTCAGCCTCGATTATTTGTTATTTTTATAAAAAAAACGAAATGATACTATAAACGCTACTTCATCATTAATCACAAAAGTGGCAATGAAAAATTATGAGACAGTAAAAATATTATTACAGTACTTCCATTTGATCGATATTAAATGTAGCTTAATGTAGCGATATATTTTCTGTTTATTGTTCATAGATTTTATCGCCAATAATCTATTTATAATATAACTAAAATTGTGTAGATTATTAAATGAAATCCTATTCTTTGACACACATATCGGTGGGGTGGCAATGGCTTGTATCTCTTATGTTTTGGTATACTAGTTTAGATGAAAGTTTATCTATTGTGGTTAATTTGTTTTGAAATAAGGTAAATGTGAACTAAATCGTTCTAACATGTATATCAAATCTCTAAGTTAAATTACTTATTGGAATTATACTATTTTCAGCAGTATTTATGAGCAGTGGGGGCTCGTGAGGTCTGAAAGAGGTGGGGCACAACAGGTTGGAAATAAGGCAATAACCCAAAATTTTTCAAAATAACGAATTAAAATGATAGGATTTTTTAAGTAGTTAGAGACCATGACCATTAAAACTGTTTGTAAGTGAAGTCCATCCTCCTAGATTTCTGAACAGCAAAGTGGTTGATGACTTGATCATTAAAGTTTGAAATGGACTTCACAAGTTTTTTTTTTTCAATAGATAGCATTGCTCACGCGCACAACCTTTCCTTGAAAATGTTTTGATCCGTTTGAGGGTAGAGAAATATATTTCGCTTTCTACAATCGTCATAGGGACAGTACACAAAACAGTCAGCAATTCCACAGATTCACTAAATGTTGATGTTAAATTGTTTTGGATAAACATTTGTAACAGAGGCATAGCCCCACTGTGTTTCAGAAAATCGTCCCGTGCGTATATTATCGAGAGTTCATTTTTTAATTATAAGGAATTTACGTTAGGAAATAAGTTACCCACAGTTATAATATCGTCATTTGGAAAGACGGTTCGATATTCACCAAATTTTTCAGTTTTAAATAAATTTGCAACAGTTAGGTGTCCATCAAAACTCTTTTTATAGTAATTCGATCATAAAATGTTAATTTAACATTATTTACATTCATATATTGCACTGAATTCATCTTTACTATTGTAATTGTTCAAAATTTTCACTTTATAATACTCAAAAAGCGCGATCGCGAAAACAAACACAACAAGACCACACGCACAAATAATGTTATTCGTATCGACATAAACTGATGGGTAGGGCAGCACCCCAGATATGACGACACAAATGCGTTTAATTTCTACTGTTACTAGCGTATAGCGTAGCGATGCATTGCTGTCTCTGTTTTTCGTACGCGATAGCAAAGAAAACAATAGAGGCACAGAAATGTTGTGTCCAAGAGCATCGTAATATTTACTAAGACCTACGTTCTGTTTCATTATTGTGAATAGACGCGCTGCAAGAGTGATTAAAGCATAGGCAGGGCCGTGTTCGATTAAAATTTCAAAAGCAAAATTTTATAGCGAAGTCTAACGAAATCACACTGGTCTGGCGCGAAGTATAAAATCAAAAATTATATTATAGAAATAGTCCATTATGCGTGGAGTTTATCATGTAATGATAAGTAAAACTTCGTCTGCTCCACAAACAATTCTTTTATTATATTAATATTGCGTCATTAAACCATACATGTTTCGAGACACATTGTTCTCATCATCAGTGGTCATTAAAAAGGGGGAATTTAATACAGAAATTAATATTTTTTATGACAATTTAAACATTAAATTTTTTTGTAAGTTCATTGTGGAATTACTATTACAACTTCCTTTTAATTTTATATTCATATAGACAAGAACACTACATTTGCCATTTTACAAATATCGTTACACAGTTCGTTGTGAATATTTAAAAATTTAAATCAGTATGAAAGTGAAACCTAAATTTAAAGTTGTACAGAAATGTAATGTTTCTAAGTTTAAGAGGAAGTTGTAATAGTAATTCCACAATGAACTTACAAAAAAATTTAATGTTTAAATTGTCATAAAAAATATTTTTTCTGCAAATGAATCGAACAAGCCCATTATATTAATTTCTGTATTAAATTCCCCCTTTTTAATGACCACTGATGATGATGGTTTAATGATGATGGTTTAATGACGCAATATTAATAAAATAAAAGAATTGTTTGTGGAGCAGACGAAATTTTACTTATAAAGGTTAATTATTGACATATATTGTTATTCATAGTATGACAAAATCATTATACGTGCCATATTGATGCAATGGATTTTTACTTCCAAATGATATACATCTACATACAATATTACAAAAAGCATGCGTAGTTAGGTGAGCTTAAAAATATTTGTAGCGTATACGTCAAGGCCATAATTACATTTTCCTTAATAAGAGACAATCTCAATTATTGCTCAATAAACAATCACTTCATCATTAAATACGTAATCCCGCCGTTTCAGTTCGTTTAATAAATGGATCATAAAGTCATAGTTGTGTTCTGTTCCTGACGTGTCACATGTAGTTTGCAAACAACAGAATCAGTATATTGTCAGTCGAACACGATTACCCTCTCACACAGACTGTATAAATGCCAGCTAGATGTTTGCTCTGCAGAATAATTCAAACGCCGCCGATTTGAATGTGTATATGTATGGAGTGACGCTAGGATTTGTCAAAATACTAACGTTTGATATAAGAAGCTTTTAGTAATTGAGATCGAAATTATAGTTTGATACACATAATATCTTAAGGTAGAATGTGATTGTCTCCTATATTATTATATCTTTCAATTGTTCCTAAAACATAATACGTAATCATGTGTTAATCAGAACAAAGTTTGCAGTTGCATACAGATATCATAAAGCCTTTTTCTTATGTATTCTCAGGGACACCAGTTAATTTTTTATTTAATTTATCAGGTGTTTTTTTAAAGTCTCTAGTTAGCCCTCAAAACCTCGTTTCTAAATACCTTCCTTTCACTCAATGTCAATTATAGTCGGTGTAGCATTTTTCGGAAAAATCTAATTTGGTCCTGATCGAAAACTGACTATGATTTGAAGTTGTATGAAATTCAATTAGAAAAGCATTTAGGTATGTATGTGGAATTAATGAGATAATACAATACTCATCCACCATCACTACTTCAATTTAAGCTGCAGACAATAAAATCAAACATAGCTGTCTCCAAGCATCCTACAGTCAAATGCTGACCAAATAATGGATCGCCATAAATTTTGTCAACGCATCCCCTTCAGTCATAAAACAAACAACAATCAGCCGAGAGGGAAAGAGGTGCTGCGTTGGTGTCCAAAGCAATTAATTAATTAATGCCGTGGGGATGTAGATGCAGCCACTAGCAGCATACACCAAGTTCAATGCCGTATATAGAGCGAAACCATCGCTAAAAGGACATGGAACAATGTCAATATGGCTGGCCGCAAATTACACAATAAATGGTAACAATAGCACAATGTCAAAACCACTGTCTCTACCTGTGTGAGTGCAGTGGTTTTGCGGAAAAAGGATTGTATTGACAACGAACTAGTCGCCAAATTTTACGGGGAGTTGAAGTTGAGCATTGCTCCGGAAATAAGGTGCTTACTGTCATATTGTAGCGAATTTACCTTATAAACTTCAAGAAATTTGAAAAGGCTGTGTGCGCTCGCCAGTTTTTAGATTCAGTTTTAATCGAGCTGCCTAATACGTTATTGTTTACACGCGACAATTTAATTTGACAGTGACAGAAAAGTCTTTTTGGTGTGATAAATAGGTGTATTGTTGTGCATGTTTGGATTGCCAACCCGAAATACGTAACAATTTGATGTCTCGGAAGTGGAATGAAAAAAAAAACAAAGCACTGGATGAGCGAAATAAGTGGTGATTTGATCTCAAGAAGTGGATAAGTCAAGATGAAAAAGCAATTTATAATTATGGAACAGTTTATTGAAAAAATAATAATATAATAATAATAATTTGCAATCAACTCAGTACACATTTACATGTTTATTAAACTTAACACTTACTAATAAATTAGATTGGTTACAAAATGGGTCAAAAGAGACATTAAACTGATTAATAGTTTTGACCCTTGAAACATTATTATATTAACAAAACACAACAATTAGGCAAACAATCATTTAACTAACAATTTTGTTTTTAATAACAACATTACGAAATTGTTAAATATCAAATAATACTTACAAATAAAAAAACAGATACATAGGTACATAGATAATACAGCTACACAATCCTAATATCCCTGATAACGACGTAACTAATTGAATCTATGTTCATAGTAAAAACTAAAAGAATATAAGAATAAAGAAAAACAAACATCATCATCAAATCATTGATGTCTTGTCAATATTTGTTTATAGGAATTTCTGAAAGCTGTCAAGCTTAAGAATTTTAATTTTCTGGAAGATTATTATACAGAGCGTATATATTATTATTATTATTAAAAGCGAAACACCTTGTAAAAATACTTGTTCGATGTGGTGGAGGTGACAGCAGGCCATTAAATCTAATATTAAACGTATCGGAACGAAATGATATTTTGTTAAATAGATATAACGGACATTTAAAAGCCATACTAGCGTGAAAATGAGCTGCAGAATGTAGTTTTCCTCAATAGCCCATGTTTAACTATGAGCTTTTATGAAACAGGATCGTATTTCCGTATTCCAAAAATATATCTCAAACAATATTTTAGTATACGCTAAATTCCTGTTTTATCCACTATCGTTAGGCAAGGTCCAAAGATCACATCTGTATAATTAAAATGACTCAAAACGAGAAAGTCGCTTAACTGAATCTTAAGAGACTGAGACACTAAGTGTCTATGGGGACACAACATTTTCAGACTTTCGTAAGTTTTGCTCAAACATTTATTAATCACTGAAACGCAATACCAAATCCAAAATAAGTCATAAATTTTTAACAACCTTTTTCTAGACTATTACTCATCTCAATATTCAACTGTTGTTCCGTCAAATCTTTATGTTTTCCAAAAACTATATACGAAGATTTTAAATAAAAAAAGACAAGAAAAACCCGACGCAAACATGGAAGTATTATTGAGAAAATTCTATACAAGGAAAGAAGAAGAATTAAAACAACATGAAGATTAGAAAGAAGATGAACTAAGACAACGTGAAGAGCATGCAAAAGAAATTACGAATATCATTAGTTGATTTTCTGATTGCTTCCAAGATTGCTTGTGAACAGATGTTCAAAAAGTCTTTGCCTATAGGTTTCACAGAGAGTTGACACTTATTTCAATAATCAAGTTAGGCTCTTTTCCGTAGCAATAAGAAATAAAACCGTCCATTGGTGTCGGAAAAATGCTTTTTCTACGACTGTCTTTAAATGCCTTTATTATATGTTCAATCATGATTTGAAAATGTAGTACATTGTAATGCTGTTTTTCATTTACCCGTGCGTAATAATATTTACCACTAGTTGCTAGGCAACGGTGTTTGTATTTTCGGCGTTGCTATGGTGATTTTTCATGCCCCCGCTACTTTTGTCATTACCAGGAAATATTATTACGCACGGATAAAGTTTCCTGGTAATGACAAAAGTAGCGGCGGGCATGAAAAATCACCATAGCAACACCGAAAATACAAACACCAAATTGACAGTTTTGGTATTTATAAATAATAATTATAATTAAGTATTTCGCTAATTTCAAAACACATAAACAGTGATAGTGAATATAGTTTAACACCACCTAGTCAATTTAATACTTCTAATTTATCGTATTTAGGCTTATACGTTAACAGGGGTAACTTTCGAAAAACAAATATTTCCCTAAAAATTATGATACATTTATTCAAAAGCATTAACACAGTCGTAGAAAAAGTATAGTGTGAAACTCACATGAAATGACCATTTCCTACTCGTATGATTTGCAGCACTCGCCTGCGGCTCATGCTGCAAACGATCATACTCGTAGGAAATATATGTCATTTCATGTTCGTTGCACAATATACTATTTCCGGTCTGAGATGCGTTGCTTAGTGCCATAGCTATTACCGTACGCGAGTGAAAATGACAAAAGGTAATAAATATAAAGGTAGGTAGGTAATTATTTGAGAAAAATATATTTATATGCATAAATATGCACGTGAACTATGAAACTTGAAAATGCGTTAATACAGTTTACATCTGAACGTCTATAGAGACAAATATGTATTACCAATTTAGTTTAAAATATGCAAAATAGAATTCAGCATATCTATAACATATCTACAACCCATTAAGTATAAATTACATACAAATACAAATGTATACTCTTATCTGTTCAGGTATTCATTACATATTGTAATACAACTCTCTTAAAAAATTATATGGAAGTTAAGATAAGCTGGCAAATGAATAAATTTCCACATGAATGATATTTTCTGCTGCCCACGAATGCCGTTTCAACAATAGGATATTTTTAATTGTTCCGTTTTTGTGTGTTGAATAATTATAAGTTTGCCCTTTGTATATTATATGAGATTAAAATTTCCAAGAACAAAAACTTTAATTATGCCTATTTACGTAATTGATAAATTCAGTTTAGAAGCTTAATTATTAAAATAATTCAGTTATTTCACAAAAGGATTAAACCTCAAAGCGAATGATTTGAAGAAAATATATTTTTGTTGATAAAGTTGATTTCGAAATGATATATTTTACTGAAACCGACAGAGAGTTTATTTTATATAAAGCTGTAGCTCAAAGATAATAAATGTCTACAGCTCAGATTGCTTTCTGAATTATTTTGGCGGACAGAGATCAACAGATATCCGTATATTTCTGGAAAACAATCAAAGATAATACCCCTCCGTTAGTCTAGACTGCGACGTCATGAAAATTTCCCTGTACTTTTTTTCTACAAAGGATTTTTTTCTAATTTTGTGTTGTAATGAAAACTTTCTACCATGTGTACAAATCTGCGTTTCTTTTTTTTTTTGTGACAAAAGCAACCACTCGCAAATCTATAAAATTAATAATACTTCACTATGGCTGTTCTTTTGGTGGAATCCTATCTGTCGTCGAGAAAACTAAATTTTTTTTAGTAATAGTACATTTTCAACCGAAACTGCCATTACGTCTGGTGTTCCACAAGGTTCAGTATTAGGTCCTCTGGTATTTCTGATTTACGCATCTGAGATATTGAAATCTTTGAGTTTTTGTTCATTGCATGCGTATGCTGACGATTACGAGGGAGCTCTACGTAAACTTAATTCTGACCTGGGTAATATGCTCTTGCTGTCTAGAGGGCACAACTTGCATTTAAACCCTGATAACTCTTATATCTTGCCATTTGGAAGCAAAAACAATAGTCATTTTCTGCTTCATAATTTTAGGGTTGTTATAGATGATAAGCCTGTACAGTTTGTGAAATCTGCTAAAAACTTAGGTCTTCTCTTCGATACTGATTTCAGATGTCGTAATTATGTAACAAACTTAGTACAAAAGTTATTCTTTGGTTTGAAACTTCTTTATTCTAATAGACATGTTTTGAATACTAGTTTGCGGAAACATTTATGTGCGATTCTTTGGTTTTATCTAACATTAATTACTGCGATGTTCTTTATGGACCGCTTCTTGATTGCACTGACAGGAATACGATAGAGAACATGCTAAACTTCTGTTATAGGTTTATCAATGGTTTAAGAAAGTATGACCATATATCACACACTTTTCGTGCTATGGATTGGCTAACTATGGAGCACCGTCGTTTGCTTCATCTTGGCAATTTTGTACTCTATATTTTGAACGATTCGTCTAGCCCTGCTCTAATTAGGACTAAATTAATAAAACGAAGTCAAATTCATAGTCTAAATATACGCCATTTAAATAGACTTACTATGCCGCATCACCATACAGCTCTTCTTCAGAGAGGCTTTACCTATAATGCAATCAAATTTTATAATTATGATAGTCTTCGTCAGGTCAATAATAGCAATAAGTGTAAATTTTTATATAAAATATTTCTCCTAGGACAGCAATGTTAATACACTTCCAGTTGGCTTGGGCGTTTTCCTCTCATTACTTATTATAAACGTGTATGTCCTCGTTGGGATGGATATTTATTGTTTCATAACTTCTCTGACATTTTTGCTTATGTGCTTAATTTTTTATAGGTATTCGACCGATAAAAATTCGGACACTTGACGGATGAGATTTCCATCATTTCTTATTTCTATAGCTGTACATCTTGAATTTTTGGAAGCAACTGCTGGTAGACCAGCTGCTTCATGTGCCCCCATAAATTATAATCCACATGTTTTAGATCGGAGGAAAGAGGTGACAATACTATTGGGCCTTCTGGACCTATATTCGGGAAATGTTCATTAACCAAGCAATAGGTTGTCTCCTATGTTGTAGTGCACCGTCATTGTCATGCAGATACCACATATTTTGAATAATAAGTTCTAAGTCAATAATGGTCGTGTTCTAAGAAATGTCTATATAGATCTGCATTGTAACGATCATTCTTAAAATTCATAAGTAATAACTGATTGTTGAAAAGGTCACCCCAAACGTTGACACTGAATCGTCTTCGTCTAATTGCATGTGGATTTTGCAACGCCCATACATGTTCATTATCATTATTATTCCTAGTAAAACACGCTTCATCAGACTATGCTGAAGTATCCAGCGACAAAATTCTAACCGTTGTGGGGCATTCCAGCATGCAACGCCTGGACATTTTGGCGATGAAACATTTCTCTGTTCAATACACACCATACAAAATTCGGTGATTTATGAAGGTTACTAGGTATATTGTGCCGAACAGTAATTGGAGGATTATCATGGACAGCATCTACTACATTTCAGTGGGAAGAATGTCCTTTTTTGGAGCAGGCTTACCTGCTTGGCGAAGACTACGAAATGATGCAATTAACATGGTGTGGGCAGTTTGGTGTCTATTTGGATACCTATGTGTCTGCTTGTCCGGTGTACAACATATCTACATGTTACTCAGTTCACGAAGTGTGAAATAATGATTTAAAATGAAACCAAAAATAATTGTTGTCCTGTCAAGCGACATTTTAATTTATGAACCTACTTTTGATTGAATTATCAAACTATGATGCTTTAATGCTTGCAACTTCTAAACATTTACGAATCGGACATATTTCCATTATTTTTTTTAAATTAACCCAGCGGCAGGGTGATAGCAGATGATTATGTCAAAGTTTGTCATAGAGGTTGTAAAACGACCTTTATAGCTAAAAGCAGACGCCTTTGTTTATCACATAAACCAGTAAATCAATAATCATGTTTGATCATCGTCCATTTCCTACATATTTCATTTATCAGTAAATTCTAAATTTCTAATTAAACCAGATTAGAATAAATGAAATTAATCAATCAAATCCCGTGCTTGCCAGTTAGATCCCCTGGAAAAACTGAATGTTTATTTTTCAATTTAATAAAGTTAGTTTTAATATCAAAGATAAATAGATTTTATAAAATAAGTCAACATATTTTAGCAGTTTCGTAGCCATCATTTTCTGCATGTAAAAAATGATAACATTATACAACATGAGAAGTTAAATCACTTCAAGATAATTGAAATAACTTTACGACAGCTAACAAAAAGTGCAATTTAGCAAAACCATTCTATCCCCTAAGCTCTATCAAATATAAAGTAAGCAGGCGAGGCAGTCAAGAAAAATCCCTCCATAATCTAAGCAGTTTAATAAAACTGGCCTTGACATATAGCCTGGGAGAACATAAGGGTAGAATCAAGGAACACGGGATAGTATAGAAGCGACACTCATATAGTTCTAGTTTTTTATATTACAAATTATGTTGTAAAGTTAAAATTGCACAATATAATAATAATTAATAAAGGTCAAACACGGTTTCGAACGAAACTCCAAGATTTCATGTTGGCATCCTTGCAACAACATCTGATCAGCTGGTAATTAAGATTTTCTAAACATAACCTATTATTCAATCAGTTGAAGATATCAAGTCCTATTGACAACTACTGCACCGCGGAAAAACAACCGTGATTACATTTTAAACCGCTCAAATATTTAGAAGTGGGTAGAACAGTTTAGAGGTGTTCGTAAAAGTGTTGGAGATGAGCAGCGAACTAGATGACCGCATTGACGCGATAATTCAAGACTGAAAAGTGTCTATAAGTATTTGAACTCTCCATAAAATCACTCGCAAGAAGTTGCAATTTAAGAAAACATTTGCGCCAGATTAGTGCCAAAAGAACTTAACTGTGAAAGAAGTTTTTTTAACAGAATGCTTACGTGGAATGAGACATTACAAGCTAGAATCCAAAACACGAAGGCTTGAGTGGAAGCAAATATTTTATCCCACGCTGAAAAATTCGAAACGCCATCAGTAGGTAAAGGGATGCTTACGCTTTTTTCGAACTCACAAGGTCCTCTTTGTACGATTTCACCCAATATACAGTGACATGCAAGAGACGCTTGCCATTTGCATTAAACGTCGCGTAGACTTTTGACAAAAGGTGTCAATTTGTCATGGACGGCCGCATGCATTCAAAAACTGTGCTGGGAGAGTCTTACACACCCTGCTTATAGCGCAGGTTTTGCGCCATCAGACTTCCATCTGTTTGGTCCCATTAAGGAGGCGTAAGATGAAAAAAATTGGCTCTAACTAAGAAGTCAAAAAGAAAATTAGAGGAACGATGGGTTAAGCATAGTTATTTATTATTATGCTAAAAACTAGCCAATATTTCGCCCTGATGACCCTGGTATATCAAAGAAATTAAGCTAATGTTATTTATTTCACATTTATATGAGGTCGACGATTATTATTATAGTCTATTGAGTTTTTCGTTACGCTCCTGATTTCTGTAAACTGTCCACCTAAAAATATACAATACAAAGGAGGATATAGTATCGTAAACGCCAAGTTGAAGAACTCTTATAGCAGTCAAATACAAGACGAGGAGAAAACTAAATGTGCATGGGGGAATTTTTAGGAGTAAAATATTTCGACCCTTCGAAGACCGCAACGCCCTCTTCGTCACCGCTGACACGGTAATTCAATAATGTATCAACCTACCGAGACTTGGAACGAGGCTAGCCGCACATTTTCACTAACTTGCCATTGTGCTGGAATGTACAATAAAATGTCTATCAACACAACCGGACAAAAAGACTTAAATGAGTTGTATGCAGTTGGATGCTGTCTTTTTATAAAACAAAACTTTTGGTGATAAGAATTTCTGAAAATATACAAAAGTTAAATAACCGTACTTTAAATTGTATTTTCGTAGTAATATCCATGGTACAATAACTCTGTAGATAGGATATCGCTTCGGTTGTGCGCAAGTAGGTGGAGGAGTGTGACGTTATATGTGCCCTTGCGTGCTAAAAAGTCATTATTCGTGTAATATGTATAATTATAGTCGCTGGTTGGTTCTCTGTTTCAAAACTATTTATTTACAAACATTATAACAATACTTTAGGAATACATAACAATAATAACGAAGCAAAATAATACCGATGTTGTCTTGTCGTTGAAGCGACGCGAAGTGAAGTTGTGCTGCCTACGCGGGGTAGGTAGGAATCAAAATGCAGTTTCGTGCCGTGAACAGGGACGCACTCAGGACTGAACATGCCCCCGGCCTTGGAAATCGCTACTTTCCAATAGGTAACGGACATAATCGTACCAGTGCCCTCGTGATGACACCATCAGACGTTTTCAAATGCGCCACTCTTGGAACACCATCAGAACCGCTGATGAGCTTTATGACTCGTGCCATTTTCCATCTTGATGGCGGCATATTATTGTCCTTTACCAACACTAACTGTTCGATTTGGAGAGTACCAAAACTCTTCTTCCAATGTTGCCGATTTTGAAGCTCGGTAACATACTCGTTGCTCCATCTACGCCAGAATTCTTCGTACAGCTTCTGAAGCTTTTGGTAGTTATTTAAGCGATTTGTCTGTGTGTTCGAAACTGGTAACTCCGGTACGTGTGAGGTAGGTCTTCCTATTAGGAAGTGTGCTGGGGTAAGAGGGGTTAGATCTGAAGGATCATTAGTTAAAGGAGAGAGAGGACGGGAATTTATTACTGATTCGATACGTATTAACAGTGTTTGAAAATCAAAATAAAATATATGAGAATCTCCCATCGCGCGTTTCAAATGTTTTTTCAAGGTCTTTACACCTGCCTCCCATAATCCCCCAAAATGTGGAGAATTTACAGGTATAAAGTGCCATTTTATACCGATATTTTCAGTATATTCTGAAAATTTTGATGAGTTTGACTGTAAGAAGGCAGCGAATTCTTGCATATCTTTATCTGCTTTGACGAAATAAGTGCCGTTATCAGAGAAAACTTCAATAGGCTTACCTCGTCGTGCGACAAACCGATTGAACGCTTGCAAGAAATCGTCCGTACTTAACGATGGAACGAGTTCTAAATGTATGGCTCGAGTGCTGAAGCAAACAAAAAGAGCAACCCAACCCTTTATTTTCCTACACCCCCGGCCTTGCCTATCATTCAACAGAAAAGGCCCGGCATAATCTATCCCCACGGCTGTAAAGGGTAAGGTTGGCTGCACCCGTGCCTTGGGCAAATCGCCCATAATGGGTTGAATACTGATACCACTGTATCTAGCGCATTTTACGCAATTTTTTACTATATTCCGACATAGGTTTCTACCTGAGGTAGGCCAAAATGATTCTCTAACATGTGCTAGCAATAATTGTGGACCAGCGTGAATGAGACTGAGATGCTCCGATTGGCATATGAGAATGGTCAATCTATGTTTATGACATAGTAGGATTGGGTGTTTTTTAGAATAGGAGAAATCGGAATTTGAAAGTCTCCCGCCTACTCGCAAAATGCCATCGTGATCGAGGAATGGACGCAAACTTAATATCTTGCTGCGGTTATTTATCTCACGTTGTTCAGTGAGTCTAGATAACTCTTCTGGAAAGGATTCTCTCTGAGCGAATCTCACTAAATGTTTGAGACTATTTTGAAGCTCGTCCAATCTTAAATGCTTAGAGATTCTATCGTCTGACTTAAGACGAGAGTTGCTTAGGAATCTTAACACGTATGCGAATGACCGCTTCAATTTGGTAAAGCTCGAAAATCTATCAAATTCGACAATAGGAAATGAAGTTGTGGTTGCTAACGCACTATTTCGTTTTTCGGGTATCTCGGTAATAACCTCGTTTAGAATTGGCCAATGATGTGATTCTAACAACAAAAACGGAGGTCCATGGAACCACAATGAAGAAGTTGATAACTTTTTTGGGCTTAATCCCCGCGAAACGATGTCCGCTGGATTACACAGCGTAGGAACATGCTTCCATTCATTTAATCCAGTTAGCTTCTGCAACTCAGCAACTCTATTTGCGACGAATTGCTTCAGAGTGCTCGGAGATGTGCGTAACCAGGCTAGGACGATCGTAGAGTCGGACCAGTAGTGGATTTCATTTACTTGCATATTGATTGAACTTAGAACTTTTGACATTAGCTGTGCCAGGACCAGAGCTGCGCATAACTCCAAACGTGGGATAGTCAATGATTTTAAGGGTGCGACTTTAGATTTTGCACAAAGGAGATTTGAATGAATTTCATGTTTCGCATTCTTTGAAACAACGTAAATGCATGCACCATAGCTAGCCTCAGATGCATCAGCGAAGCCATGGAGTGCGACGAATATGGGATGTTCACATGTGACCCTTCTTGGTGTTGTCACGTCATTTAAATGTTTAAGTTCATAATAGAACTGGAACCACTGTTTGACGATATGATCGGGCAAGACTTGATCCCATGTTAACTTTTCCGACCAAAGCTTCTGAAGAAGAACCTTGGCTAGAATGATGCAAGGGCTTAGAAGACCTAATGGATCGAATATGGATGAAATCTTGGACAGAAGAACCCGCTTTGTAATTTTATTCCGAGGTAGTTGTTCTGTAGAATCTACTTTATATTCTAGAACATCATTTTTGCATTGCCATAGCAAACCTAAAGTTTTAGATTCCTGAGCTTTATTTGCCGAGAATTCAACTGTATTCGATTGATCGATATTCGAATCGCGTATTATATTTTTATCGTTCGATTTCCATTTTCTCAACTCAAAGCCGTAGCTGAGTAAGATTTGCGAGAGATGGTGACGAATGTATTCGGCTTCTTCGACACTGTCAACACTAGTTAACAGATCATCGACATACATGTCATTGCGTATGACGTTAGAAATAACTGGATGATCACGTTCGCATTGGTTTGCTATTTCAAATAAGCATCGAATTGCTAGAAAGGAAGCTGCGGTTGTACCGTAGGTTACGGTATTTAATTGAAATGTTTTTAATGGCTCATTTGGACTTCTTCTCCAAACTATTTTCTGAAGATTACGATGCTCGGGTGAAATTAGTACTTGGCGGTACATCATACGTACGTCGCTTGAAAGGACAATTTGCTTCATTCTGAAGCGTAGAATGATTGATAGCAAGTCCTGCTGAATAGTTGGACCTGTCATTTGTAGGTCATTTAATGACACTCCCGTTGAAGTTGCGGAGGACGCATTGAATACGACTCGTAATTTTGTCGTGGAGCTATTCTCCTTTAACACCCCGTGGTGTGGCATGAAGTATTCGACGCCATTGTTATTTTGATCTGTAATATCTGTCATGTGCCCTAAAGACGCATATTCTGACAGAAAGTCGATATATAAACTTCTTAGCTTTTCGTTCACTAAGAGTTTGCGCTCTAATGAATAAAAACGCTTTATCGCTATGTCACGTGAATTACCAAGATGTTTAGGTGATCGTTTAAATGGGAACTTGACGATAAATCGACCCTTATCGTCACGTATAGTGCTTTTGACGAAGTGTTCTTCGCACATTTCTTCTTCGCGTGAAAATAGTGGTTTTGAATCAACCTCTTCTATCTCCCAAAACTTTGTTAACTGTTCTTGCACCGTCAGATTGAGACTAACATTGCATTGCGAGGTTGGATGTGAAGGGATACCTAAAGCGCCTGCAACAATCCAACCCAGACGGGTATTTTGCAACAACGCGTTGCCTTTTTTGAGATCTATCCGTCCGATTGTCAAGAGCTGCCAAAACGCGTCTGCTCCTATTAAGATATCAATCTTGTCTGGAAGATAGAACTCAGGATCTGCCAAACCTATGTTGACTGGAATATCTAACTGTGATGTTTCGATTGACGTATTGGGAACGTCTGATGTGATCTTATCCAAAACAAAACAGGATAGATTGAACGAATAAGAGCCGTTAATTGACCGCAAATTAAGGTCGCATTTGTGATTCGCGTATGAAATGTTTTCGCTAATACCTGCAATGGCTAGCTTTGTCTTGGATTTTTGTAACCTTAGCTTGTTACAGAGGTCGCTAGTAATGAAACTTGATTGTGAGCCACAATCTAATAAAGCTCGAGCTTTAATGAAATGTGTGTCTGTGGGCTTGGCCCGGACCTGCAGCTTTGCCGTAGATAAAACTGCGTGCTGTGAAGTTGAGACGCTACAACTCACGGTATCGATATTTGAAGGCTCAACTTGCTCATTTGTTTTGGAAAGAGTCTTATCGTTTGCCTCGTGCAGAATGGTATTATGTTTATTGCCGCATACTTTGCAACCTGACCAAGTACACTCATTTGCAGTGTGATTGGGCTGTAAGCAATTCAAGCAAAGGCGAAATGATTTTACTTTGCTTATACGGTTTTTAGATGATAGTTTCAGAAACTCTGCGCAGTAAAAAAGACGATGTTCCTTTTTACAGTTGGGACAGATAGGCTTAGGCTTGGGCTTGTAAGTATTCTCGGACACAGTAACAAGACCTCGTGAATGATGTGATGATTTATTGTTAAGCTTTCGCGTTTCTGCTTTTACTGCAAATTTACGACTGTCTTTTGCGATATTTTCGAACTTCAGCTCTAAAGTTTCCTGAACGGTAGCTCTATTCTTTAAGAACTGTCGAAATTCCGCGAGATCAATGTTTTTACGATTTGCTCGAACTCGCTCCCACTCGCGAGAGGTAGTTTCATCGAGCTTCCCTGCAATAATATAAATGATGATAGTGTCCCATGACTCGGTGGGTTCACCCAACTTTTTAAGCATTTGTAGGTGCTTAAAGAGTTTCTCATATAAATCCCGTATTTTACATGAAGATGGTTCACCTAACGGTTCCAATTCAAATATGGCGCGTAAATGATTCTGTATTAAAACATATTCGTTATTGTATCTGTCACAAAGCGCGGTCCACGCTCTATCATAATTTTCAGGCTCGAAGTCATATTCTTCGACAACCTGAAGAGCACACCCACTCAAAGAAACAAGTAAATAATGGAATTTTTTTGTATTGCTAATGCTTTCATTATTGTGAATCATGGATTCGAAAATTGTTCTGAACTTAATCCATTTATCATAAGCCCCTTCGAATTTAGGTACATTTAATTCAGGTAAATTAATATCACTTGAATTTGAATGTGTAGCTTGAGACTGACCTGCACTTTGATTGACTGAGACGTTATCGTCCGCTTTTATTTGAAATGACTCAAGCAATGATTTAGCTTTGGCTAATACTGTATAAAATCTGTTTTCAAATTCCTCTCGATCTTCAAAGTGAAGTTCAGGGTCCTCGGCTGTGCATTCAATTTCATTTTGAATATTATCAAAACTGGCGAAGATGTTTTCTGCATTAATAATGCGTTGTTCCAGCTCAATAGTTTTTGTTCTGGTTACTGTTTCTTTGGGTAAGCTTGCAAAATTTGAAATGTACTTGTCAAAATTGGTAAGTTTGACTTTGATAGAAGCACGTTTCTTCGTCAATAATTTGACTGCCTCGTTAGAGTCTGTCATCATAACTCAAAATGAAACCCAAGTATTTATTATAAATTAAATGAATAATTAATTAATTTAAAGAAATGATATAAGTAAGTACCTAGTATTAATATTAAATGTATTAAAATTAATGTTATCAAATGTAATTCTTTGCCCTACACTGTATCGTATCTCCTCAATAATAAAATAAAATATTTGTGTGTATGAAAAGGATAGACTAACCTGTGCACGTATATGTGGAGTCGCCCAGTTGTGTATAGTACAGAACGTCGCTCTCTGTCTACCACTGCTTGAATTGGCTGACTGCTGTATCGTGTGTGTAGTATGGAGTACGGCGGCTTTCTGGTATGATTTTTGATTAATTTTAATTTTTTTTTTTGATTTTAATGCGGCTGAGAAGGACCAATATTCGTGTAATATGTATAATTATAGTCGCTGGTTGGTTCTCTGTTTCAAAACTATTTATTTACAAACATTATAACAATACTTTAGGAATACATAACAATAATAACGAAGCAAAATAATACCGATGTTGTCTTGTCGTTGAAGCGACGCGAAGTGAAGTTGTGCTGCCTACGCGGGGTAGGTAGGAATCAAAATGCAGTTTCGTGCCGTGAACAGGGACGCACTCAGGACTGAACAGTCATTTAAGAGTACAACAGCACGTATTATTTTTTTGTTTTGTGCACGTATTTTTGATATTTGTAATTTCTTTTTTATAATTTATAGTAGTCGTTCGTATTTATTTCTGTGTTAGTGTTTTTATTTCATGATAATTAGAATGAGGTGCGCTGTATTTGGTTGCAACTCGAATAATTCTAGTAAGTAACTTTGACAAACAAACTTCTTTTTCTGGTTTCCCTAGCGATAGTGAATTGAGGGTAAACTGGGTTAATGTTTGTTGTCGTGCAGATACATTTAATATTTCTAATTCCCGTGTCTGCTCCAACCATTTCGTCCCAAGTGATTTTGAAAGACATTTGGAACATGAATTAATGAATTTATCATGTCGTCTAAAACTGAAGTGGAGTTCTGTGCTTAATAAAATAAATTCATACTCAGGAAGTACTGATCCGACAAAAGGGTAACGAAAACACAAGAACAAGGGAACGGAAAAATTACTTCAATGACGTTTACAATTAGTAAATGTGTTCTGCACATATGTTTTTATATGTTTATTATTTATTATTAGTATTGAAATGAGTAACAGAACTAACAGTGGTGACGGCAATACTAATTTAGATAGTAGAATTGTTTTAAGCACATGTGAGGTTCGGTAAGTTCAACTAAAAAACTGATGAAGCCTTAGGTGTTTTGAAAAAAAAATCTAAATTTTCAGAGTGAATACAGACATAATAGAAGAAAACGTAGAAGATAAAGATGAGTTAATAAGAAATGTGAAATCTTATATACGTATTCTAGCGAATACAGAAGAACACAAGAAAAAAAGCTTTAAATCAAACCAAATTATACACAATAAAGAGAGAGGAAAAAAGACAATATAAATATAAAAATTATATATAACTTTAAAACATAAATTGAAACTAATTCGTGATAATATATATTTAAAAGTTTTGTTGCAGCATATAGTCACGCAGAGTGTGTTTAAATAATTCAAACTCCATTAAAGAAGTGGACTTCTTTATCAATATTATATAAATTACATAACAGACAAGCTCTCAGAATTGGAGTTCTGCTCTCAATATTCGATACCCGCATTCAAGATCTTGAACAGTTATGGATATATGTTATTTTCTATTTCTCCTTCTGAGTACTCAATCAGTTCGCAAAATGTCCCAACCCGTTTTACTTTAACGCCTAGTAATTTTGCTGCTTCCGTTTGGTCACGCTTGCCGACGGTAATATTACTGACGGTTGGAACGCACTTATTATAAATAAAAATATTATTAAAACATAAAATAAGTCGCTTATATTTTTTTTAGTTTGGTTATCGAATCCAAGCATACAATGCATGGCATGCAAGTATCCGCTGGGCACCGATGACGTCACTGCGCGAAATCGAATTATTTTGAACCTAGAGTTATTGTTCCATGGTAATACCGAACCACCTTCGATTTTTATTCTCTACAGCATTAAACATTACTGATGACTCATATTTTGACGAAGCGGCTGCCTGCCTAATGTTCAACGAAAATTTGCCGTTTTTTTTTTGAACATTGAATAGGTTCAATAATTTATTTGCATTAAGGCATATATCCTGATATAACATCTACTTGGACATTCTTTTACACATTTCCTGCACAATACTAAATTACACTTTTTTGTCTAAACAACACTCTTTTTATATGAAAAGTTTAATAGTTTCCTTAATGAATGGATATAAAACCTTGCTATTACGACCAAATAGAAGTGAAGCGTATATACATATATATAGAACAGGAAAAAAGCAAAAAACAAAGCAGATCTTAGTGATGCTGAGTTGCATTGTTATCCAAGGTATTTCCCGACCCCTTTTGCTGCAACAACCATACACGACAGCAGGAGTGAGCGAGTTCATTTATATCTGGATTCATTACTACTTCCATGGCCGGCTATTGTTTCTTGCTTCTAATGAAAATAGTTATTTCATTTGTTTTGTTGTTCCTGGAGAGTAAAAGAGAAAAATAATCAAAGTTTCCTACTAAATTTTTAGTTTCAGTTAAAGGTAGGGTAATATTAGCAAAATAAAATGTTTTCTTGATTCGCTCATTTAATGTGAATTATATACAGCTATATTTCCTATGGCGTCTGGTAGACAAACATTTTTCCATCAACGTTAAATATTTCAATTTATTTAAAACCAACAAAAATAACAATACATTTTTATTACACTCGACAATACGCATAAATTAAAAACATATAGAAACTTTCGGAGAATATTCCAAATAATGCCTTAAGCTAATAACCTTGTGTTGTAGCGAAACTCACAAATCCAATCTCCATGCCATAAATTCCAAATTTGTTCTTTCTTTAGGACATGTTTCAGAGACAATATTTAAATATACCTGATGTCCAAGTTCACAATGCAATCATGTTTTCGCAAAATGTCCCAAATAAGATTGATTTTGTGATTTTCGTTACAATAAATATCGACTCAATTTTAATCGATAGACGTATGTTTTGTGATTGATAAATATTTGCTGGTCATGAGTCATTTTGTAGCGTAATACATAATTAGTGCCCACCAAGAAAAACAATGCAAAACAAAGTATCGCCAACCCATCTTAGAACAGTTTAATATTTTTTTTCTACGACTGTCTTTAAATGCTTTTATTATGATATCTTCAACCATAATTTGAAAATGTAGTACGTTGTAATGCTGCTTTTCATATTTAAAAATGTACTGGTAAATTTCTTGGTAATGACAAAAGTATAGCATCACCATAGCAACGCCGACAATACAACTAAACCAAATTGACAGTTCTTAATATGAATATATTATTTCGCTAATTTCGAAGATTTCAAAGCTATTTATATAATGAAAAACAGTGATAGTGAATAAAGTTTAACACCATCTAGTCAATTTAATACTTTTAACTCATTGTACTTAGGCTTACGCCAACAGGACAAGTATAGGTACGTACGTACAAAATATACAGGGTTATTCATCCTGAGTGGCCTATTCAAAGTGCTCGCGAACTATTAAAGATATGTTGCTGAAACTTTGGGGTTCGGTAATATCGGAAAGGTTCTATATTGATGTACTATTTCCGGTATTATATTGCTTCCGATTAGACCGGAAGTAACCACCTACTTTGTTATTTTAAATGGAAGGACCACATTTTTTAATTTTTTTTTTCAGATTCCGTATAAAATTTAAAAGCCACTTTATTAAGCATTCCCTATACCAAAACCTAACAGATTTTTTCCTACAATTTTTTTTTGCGTAAAATTTGACGTTTTTCGACTTCTAGAAATGGTAGGGGTAGGACGTGTTACACATTTAATACTAAGTACTCTAAATTACCGTCGATGAAACCCCAGAAATTTAGAAACCTACTAAACTAAGAACTATTAGAAACATATTATTTTTCCCAAAATACTATAAACCAACCACACTTACAAGCCCAATTATTAAGATGAATATTTTTCTATCTCTTCTGAAACTATAGCAAAAAATCGGTGAAAACTCCTTAAAACTTTTCCAATCTTTTCGTCATCATTTATTTAAGTCCTTATCAATAATAATTGTTCTAAAAGCTATTCAATATGTCAGCCATACTGCGAGAAAAACTCATTTTACCAAGGGCTATTGTTTTTGTTGGGGGACATTGGTTAAATGTTTAATGCTCCATATATCAGGGGTAGTTATAGCCTCCAGTTTGGATCATATACTTTCTCTCCCCTTTATTTTATATCTATGTATATATTGGTAAGATCAAACTTTTATACGCTAAAGTTGACCAACCCGAGATTTTGTTTCACATCACCTTTAAAAATTCAACAGTTTGATCGAGTTTGGGGATAGCAATGACAAGCTTGGACAAGTACGTGGGCATTTTTTTTTGTTGGGATTCTGAATTTATTCGATGATACCAACAATAATTATTATTTAATCAAATTTACAAATGTATTCATTTAATATACAAAAGTTTACATCTGTAAATTATGGGAATTTTTTCATATGTAGAAAGTTGTGGATCGTAGGTAAGAATAGAGCAAATTTAATTTTAATTAATGTACATTAATCTTTGATCTAGAAAACAAAAAAAATATATTTCTAAAACTTTGAGTACTGGTATTTAATGTCGGGATTTTGAACATATTTTTACCAGTGCGCTGTTGCCACGACGTGTGATACTGAACCTAACTTTGAAATAAAACACCCTATTTATTATTGGATATTCGGATTCTACGTGTGATAGCTTTCTCCTACTAATTTTCATATATAATTAATTTGCAATTTGTTTGCTACCACCAATCCACTATGAGAAAAAATGTCCCCATTACTAACATCCAGAGTCACCATTCCTCGGTATTAAAAATGCCATCTATTATTGATCAAGTCTCACTATTTCCAGACAACTAGAAAGCACTAAAAGTTTTGAAGATATCCTAATAAATTTGTATGTAAGGTATAAGCAAAGTCGTTAAATTTTCCTCTTTTGTTTCAAAATTAAACAAAACTTTTTAACGAAATAAAAGTCAATATCAGAGAGAATAAATAAACTCAACAACACCACGTTAATCCTCTGTACGCGTTCGCAAAATAAATCTTTAGCCAGTGATAAATCTATTTTCTCACAAACACAATAATCATACCACACCAAATATAAAATACGAAAACAAACTATGTGCAATTTGCATATGAAGTGCATCGTTCACTCACTATTTAACAAGAAACACTTCACACAATATACATGGGAAAATTGTTTATTGGTGCTGGCACAAGACATCAGTAGTTCTCGCGATAAATCTAACATACGAAGAAGGCATTTGCAGCCATTGAGTAATGAACTGTTTACGACATGCTGTTGCTATTCTGACATATCTCATGTACAGGGGTCCTGTGTAAAGATACAAGCTCAATCAGCGAAATAGAAGATCAAGAACGTGTATCTATTACTAACTAAACTAGAGGTGCAACGAAATGAGACTTCGCAGAAACGTCTGTCCCTTCATCATGTTCAGTATTTTGTAATACAATTAAAATATTTCCGTGACATGAACCGTAGCAGATATGGAGTCAATGTTAAAACCGGTTAGCAGAAGGAAGCAAACTGCACCAACCAACAGGGTTGAGATAAAATCATCCACCACGATAAATTAAAATTTTACTGCTAGTAATAAACTTATTGTTAAGAACAAAGAAGCCGACAGGTACAAATTGTCGAGTCAATGTCTGGAATCTGAGCAGTTCTGCTTTGACGAGGTAGGCACTAAATTTTCTTGATTCTAACTGCTGGATAGTGCAACTTATGAAATATTAAGAAGGTTAGGTGCCTTCTTCATTTTTCTTAAGTTGCACTGTCCAGCAGTTAGAATCAATAAACTTATTCCCTACCTCGTCATAGCAGAACTGCTCGGAATCCAGACAAACACTAATGTCCTAGGAAGCAGCTAAATGTCAATCCTAAAACAAGGAACCTACATAAAGGCATTGTGTTCTTTGTGGAGATCGACGCTTCTATACATGCCATACTAAGTCTGAAAGCAATGAGAAAACTATTATTAAGTATTCAAGATCTGAAACACGATGACTTGATGCTTCTGTTCTGGAAAGAGCTATAGAAGTATTTTAGCTAAAAGGTGAGAAATAAAAATGAGTGAGAGTACGTACTACATTAAATAATGTAAAATTTCTGATGATGACGATGCTTATTTTAGCTGCTGCTTCCCATCGTTCAGAAATTGTAATACAGCATTTAGAATTTCATCTAGAGCAGTTGGACTTGGATTGATATTCTGGTACAAAAATAAACATTTCAGAGGAATAACTTTACTGGATGAATCCAAGAAGTTATTTTCGACTTCCGTTTTAGTCTTCAAAAAGTCAAATTTCTTCGAAAAACAAAACGTTCCCCAATCATTTACAAATGAATTGCAGAGTTATTTTTCAACAAGATGATTTCTCTTAAAATTTCCTTCGATGATCATCTTCAGAAATGGAAATACAAACTGGCCGTCAAGAACAGTGTGTATATGTTAGACAGAAAACTTTCATAGGCAAGTAAACTCATAGAAATGCTTCTCGATAAATCTTGCGTCAAGTTTATACCAACTACCGTTTCGTTGATTTGCGTGGATGCTGTTGAACTGAAAACGTCTGACGATGGTTTTCACTTATTTTTTCAGTACGGCCCTGGATGTCTTAGTGTTAAACTTTTTCAATTCAAAAATAGGTGGTATTTGGCATGTAATGGTTTAAACAAGTCTTCAATGTTTTTAGCTGTTATTTAAAGTTATTCAAGAGTTTAGCAGTGAACTGATTGAATGCAGAGTAGTAGGTTTTGCAAAAGATTCTTTCGTCGTTACTCACAATTATTTATTATTATTTGACAATATATTTCTGTCTCAGTACAACATTTTATTATGTACGCGGTTTTTTAAATTTAGTTGAAAGTCCTCAGATGAATGTTTTATGCAAAATAAGTGACAAACTATGGCGATTTTTAGGGGTAAGGGTAATTTAAAATAACAGCTAAAAACACTGGAAACTTGTTTAAACCATTACGTGTGATATAGCACCAATTTTTGAATTGAAGATGGCTTTAAATTTAACTCTTTTTGTTTTCGTTTTGTTTGCTTGCACCTTGGTTTTTAATTTTAATTACTTCTTCTTATTCCTTTTGGGTATTAGGTTCGGATTCTTGAAATGAAGATTCCTTAATTCAATTTGTAAATAATTGGTTTAGCCAAACCATTAAAATTTGTCTTTTATTTTTTTAAATTTTATCATTCGACGTTTCGGCAAATTTTAATGGTTTGGCTAAACCAATTATTTACAAATATGAATTAAGGAATCTTCATTTCAAGAATTCGAACCTAATAACCCAAAGGAATAAAAAAAGTAATTAAAATTTAAATTTGACAATAAAAAATCCAGAGCCATATTTATGAAAACCAAGATGATGATGGTTTTTCGTAGTGAAAATTCGTAAACGCTATCTTCGTCACCTTAAAAAGGAACGTAAAGTGCTTTTATTTTTTTATGACTGTAAACATAAGGTCAGAAATAAATAAAAACTAAAATCGCAAAAAATCGTTTTTTCAAGTCAAGTTAGTTTACTTTTGAAAACACCATTTTAAAGGTGTTTAAGTTATACAACTTTTCTCTTAAACTCATTAACCGATATTGTAGCTCCTACCGTTTCCAAGATTCCAATGCTATCCCATTCTTATTTTGGACACAGTGTATAACTACTGACATCCATATAATTATATGTAACAGTAAAAAAAAACAAAGAAAATATAAACAACTATTTCGTTTATCCTCGTAATACAAAATATATTTGCGCGTTTTACACATAAACAAAGAATCCATTTACGTATATACCGCTTATTATAATATCTTCAAAGAACTGATGATAAGTGTGGTAGGTTGGACTTTTTGTTTATTTTTATCCATTCAAGAAAAGTTCAACCGGAAAACACTTTTGTTTCTCATTTTGACACGAACACACATTTCTATATTAATCAGTTTAAACACGGTATTATACATAATAAACAACGCTTAAAGAAAACAGACAGGAGTAGATGCAGTAATTATTGGACAGTTTTATATTTGGTATTAATCAATTTTATTATATTTATGCATGTCGGAAAATGTTAACTTTATGTGAGAAAAGTACCATTAATGGTAGAAAATAGTTTCGATTTATGCATGTATGAATGTAGTATAGAAATATGTATAACTTGCTTCTTATATTATTTATCCAACGTGTGAATAGCGCCGCGTGGCTACCGGCGCGCATTTGCAGTTTGTTCCATGAGACCAAATTTCTGTTTTGGTTATTTTTACTATTTTTTTTTCTTAACTTTTTTGAACCATATATTTATAATTTTTTGGATATCATTCTTGAGGATTTTGGTTCGTATTAACAAACAAGAGTGAAATATTTTTTTTTTTATTTCATGTCAACTCTTTTTTTTTCCGACGTTTTGAAAAACAATTTTTGTCTTCTTATTTCGATTCCCACTTGCTTCTAAATGGATTTTTAAAACAAAAATTCTCTCACTGAATATTATGATAATACCAATAATAATTAATAAAGAGAACATTAATGAGATGTTGTAAGACTGAAAAAATCCTGAAGAAGACAAAAATTGTTTGTCGAAACTTCCAAAAAAAAAAAAGGTAGACATGAAATAAAAAAAAAATATTTTACTATTGTTTGTTAATACGAACCAAAATCCCCAAGAATGATATCCAAAAATTTTTTACTATTGGTGATTTCTTTGTGATTCATATCATTTATTACACTGCTATTTTATTGTGTTTTTGCTTTATTTCAGAGTTAAATATAGATGGCTAAACAGTATTTCACACCACAGAAGTTAGCTGAGGAACTCGAAAAACGACGATCGAATAAATTTAGAAGATGACAGAAATTTCGATCCTGATGAAAGTGATATAGCGTCTGATGATTCATCAGATGATAATCTGGATAGTTCGGCAGGGTTATCCTCTGGAGATGAAGATCCAGATAGTTCAGTGTCACTTGCAAATGTTGAAACTAAACATAATTGGAATCGCATTCAAGGAAATCGATTACTTTTTGATGCAAATCCTTAAAATGTGGGTGTTAATCCAACCGTTGCAGAAAGCAATCTGTGAATTTTTTTAACCATTTTATAGATGATGAAATTATTTTGTTATTTACGACCGAAACCATTAGGTTTGCTGCTCAACATATTGCTTCGGCAAAATCAGATCCAAACCAAAAACACAACAAAACCTCAACGTGTTTCGCCAAAAAGGTTGTGTCAAACTTAACGAGGTTATATGGGAACATTGTAGTCAACAGCTTTTGCATAGAGACCACTAGTAAAAAGGAACCTCTAGAGCCAGAGTCATTACAATTAATTTAAAAAAAATATATAATAAGGTTCAAAATGACGACCCCGAACTGCGTACATAAATTGACCCTTCGACGCATTGAGTCGCGCATAGGGTGACCAGATTTTGAATGAAGCAAAAGAGGACGATGCCCCAGACAAATGGGGGTCCTTCCCAGGAAAAAAATTGAAAATCAAAGTGCAAAATCATATGTTTTTAAGCCGCTTCTATTACATTAATAAAATAATAAAATAACAACAAATAACTTGAAAACAAAGCAAAAAAATAACATTTTCTTGTTGGAAAAAATTGCTTTTCCTAAACTAACATGCTTTATTGTTGGTCGTTGACGCAGACGTCAGGATGTCATAAATCATAACACAAGTTGATAATAATAATATAATAAAGAGACATTTTTTCAATTTGATTTTTGGAAAAAATTAGAAAAGAGGACATTTGGTATAAAATGTGTAGATATATACTGGACATTTTCATGTTAAAAAAAGGACTTGTCAGGCTAAAAGAGGACGTCTGGTCACCCTAATTGCGCTATAAATAAGATGCATATCTGCATGCTCTCCTAAAGTAAAGACAACTCATCCATTGTCACGGTTAATACTCAAAGCTTTCTCGCAAAAGTCACGAATGTCAAGCGATTTCGACTAAACTTCAATTATTCTCAACATTGAGTCTATGAATGCAGTTGCAGCGTATACACTTTTATCGAGATACAAAAAGCTGCATATTATTGTTCTTATATCTTTCTCTTTCAACTCTATGATAACAAGTAAATTAAAATTTAAACACAATTAATTGCTCTATTAAAAAAAATTACACTGAAGCCAAAACGGCTCATTTTTGACTATACATACAATAACAGCGGCGCTTTAAAATACCTGTATAAGATAAAATCATAATCAACAATTTCAATTAAATGCACCACAGAAAAAAACAACGGGTCTTTCAAATAATAACACTATCCTAACATGCTTCACAATTTCAATATTTACCTATATGGTAAGTCCGAAAAAACAACTAAATAAACTTGCATGTGTAACATATTTTTTATTACGTTTTCTGACATAAGCATATATGAAAAAAAAAATCATATGTGCCTACATAACATAGGTATATGTCTTAATCCCTCTGACGAGGGCCCGCCATCAGCGAGACTAGATTCCATTATGTGATTAATTATGCAGGTATATCCTGCTGTGCAGCTAATAGTCTCCAGCAGGCGTGTAAAGATTAGTTCGCTCTGTTTGTCTGACTTGCGTTGCGGTTTTACATGCATGGAACATATATTTTTGTTCTCATTTTCTGTCTCTTCTTTTTAATTTGATGTTTAACGTTTAATATAAATAATGTCTTAATTGCAGTTATAATATAGTATGAGAAAATCATTGATACAAGTTGTCTTGAAAACCTTAATACGAAGTAGATACTAATAATAATGATGTCAAGCGAGATTTCACAAAAATACAAGCTGTGATGAAAACATTTTTTTTTTTTGTTAAATTTTGTTATCTGAAATCACCTCATGTCTTCAAGGAATGAAAATATTTTGTAAATTTTAATCGTGCTCTTGACCATTACTGCGGCAAAAACTACATATTTTTGGCATAAACACAAACATTATTAAAACTGTAAGGAATTTCTATGATAAAGCTGTCATATGCGTCAAATCGATTCAAATGCTGAACGTTCAGGTGTCCCAAAAGAAGCCGTTATCTACGCCAGAAAGTACCGGCAAAATCCATGGAATGATATTGGATGAGCGAACATTGGAAGTGCGTGAGTTGGCTGCGGCTGTAGGCATCTCAATTGAGCGGGTGCATGAATATTTCCAAGAAAAATCTGTCTGTGTTGCTCCCGATGAACCATAAACACAAAGGAGTGTTTGGAGATATTCAGGCGCAAACCAACCGAGCAACAATCAAGACAGTGGATTTCTACTCGTGAACGTGTATCGAAGAAGGCTAAGATGAGTCTCTCGGGAAACAAAGTCATGGCCACAGTTTTCTGGGATTCGCGCGGAGTCATTCATATCGATTACCTTGAAAAGGATAAAACGATCACTGGCGAATATTATGCACACCTTTTGGGCATATTTGATACTGTTTTGAAGCAGAAATGACCGCATTTAGTGTGCAGACACCGTAACAAAAATTCGATCAATTATGCTACAAACTGCTACGTCAAACACCAGATTCTTCAGATTATTCCCTGTTTCCAAAGCGGAAGAAATGGTTGCGTGGTACGAGATTTGGGTCGAGTGAAGAGGTCATCGTTGAAACAAACGCTTATTTTGAGGGCCTTGAGGAATCTTACGTATTATTTAGAAAGAACAATAAAAATAGAAACACGTTGGACTAGGAGAATATGTAGGAAAAAAAATGATTTAAAAAACAAAGTGTCTTTTAAAATTCACGGTCTTATCCAACCATACCGTCGCAACATTGGAAGAAATGCGATTTAACATTAGTTTAGGTTTTCATCACTAAGATCAACAATTAATAATTATTATCGGGAAATGAAAGTCAAATCTCCTCAAAACGAGTTTTGACCCCTTTTCCACTATTTACAAACACCTATGAAAGTAAGTTATTTATGACACATTTTATAGGTTATATTCTATCAAAGCTATAAATAACTAGTTGATGTTTCTGCCATGTTTAAGAAATACGTTTTTTTAAATCTTTTTTACCCCATTTTACACTATTGTAGTATTTCGGATAAGTTTAAGAACTATGAATTTTTTTAATGTTTGAACCCTCTTTTAAACCCCTTGCCTACGCTCAATTTTCCCAAAATCTAATCAGCTCCTTGCCATCTTGTACCAAATTTGGTTAAAATCTATTAAGCGGTTTTTGCGTTTTCGTGGATACAGACAGACAGACATTGTTTTAAACCTACTTATTTATGTATAAAATGACCAAAAACAAGTATTTCCAGTGAAATATATATATATATTACATATTATATGATATGGAGAGCTAAAAACCACCCTATCAGTGTCAAAAACCATAAGAAACTTATACATCTTTCGAAGCTTCAGCGGTTCGGAGTAAATTTAATACAGTCAGTTAATACAGTTAGAGAACAGCCGTTCTCTAACTCGAGTGCACAGTTAAGTCAGCTTTTCAATTAAACTCTAAAATATAAAGATAGTTGCGAATCATGATTTATAAAAAGAAAAAGACATATAATGTACGAGTATAACTCTGCTTTTCCATATTAAAGTTTAAGTTCCAAAACATGTTTCGATAATATTTATAAATTTCTATTTAATTTAGTTTTGTGGAGATTCGACTTTATTTGTCACTGAAAAAAAAAATCATAATTTAATGAAAATTAAGGTAATTAAGCAATTATTGTAAATATTATAAATAATGTGCTATGGAAGAGACTTCTCTGAATGTTCATTGAACATTTGAATGCAAGTAATATATGCCGAAATAAGAACAGGGGTATTTATTTAAATTTTATTTCACCCGCCCATGAATATTTTTTGTTCAGAAATAATAGTTTTTTCTCCCTTTAAGGGACTGTTCCTTCAAACGGACATAAATATATACCACATTCCTCCTTTTTTTCGAATTAGTTCAAGCTAGAATGATTTGATTAAATCGCGTATTGCTGCGAACGACAGGTTGTGCGTGGGTTCTCTCTTTGCTCTTCCAATACAACATCCTTTGGAGTATGTTGTGTGTATGCCTATAACAGTCTATTGTTCCAGATGCTTTTATTCTCTGTGCCGCAGGGAACCTCATCCTGTGAGATAAATATGCATCAATTCTGGCTGAATCCTAGATATATTACTGTATTCTGATCTCACACCCGTGTGCTATGCTATCTTAGTGGCTAATAATATTATTAGCTTGTTCCATTTAACTATACTATTTTAAATAGGCTCTCTAAAGAAGTACATTGCGAGGTTGTCGCTGTAGAGTTTCCCACATATAATGCAATAGTTTTATGTATTTATAGATCACCTTTGGGTGAAATGTCAATTTTCTTTGAGACGATGCAAGAAATATTTTTTGTATTAGAAAATCTTAAGGGTGCCATTTATGTGTACGGGGATTTTAACATAGATTTTTTATCAGATTTTAAAGATAAACAATTTGCTGGTAACATGTTTAGTTCTTTCGGTTTCGAAAATTTAATACATTCTCCAACAAGAATTGGTAAAACGAGCAGCACTTGTCTTGATAATTGTATAACTAATGCCAAGTCTTTATGTAATGTATCGTTATTTGATTGCTATGACTTGACCGATCATAAAGGTATTGTGAATGTGTGTAAGATGTCAGTGATAAGGGAATAAAATCTAAAACAAAAATTTTAAAATTTAGACCAATTAATCAGGAAGGTGTGGAGAAATGTATAGATTTTTTACAGGGGTATGATTGGGAATCTCTGAACCTACTTAAAGACGTTGATGAAATGTTCAATAAGTTTCATGTCGTACTGTTACAGGCAGTCAATGAATTTTTGCCTTTTAAAACTAAAACAATACACTATAAAAACACAAGAAAAATTTGGTTTAATAACGAATTAAGACAACTTCGTGAAAAACTAAGATTTCTTATTGATTTTAATAAGCAAACTCCAAATTTGTCATTTGATAGTGAAATTTAAAAAATTAGGAACATTTATAAAACAAAAATGAAACAATCAAAAAAAGAATATTACGAGCGATTAATTTCTGACTCTGATCTCAAATCGAAAACAATTTGGAAAATTATTAAAGACCCATTGCTTCAAAATAGTAACACCAAAAAACCATTTCAAATAAAGTCATCTGATTTCAATAAATATTTTTTAAGTATTGCATTTGATGGAAATATAAATGTTGGAAGTTCAGATCCTGTGGCCATGTGCGCGCGATTTCTTGGTTCTGCCAGTAACACTCTATATTTGTCACCTATTGATGAGCTGGAGGTTGTTAAGATCATAGAGAGTATGTCTCGGAGCGTCGCGAAGGATATATTCGGCTTGAGCAATAGTCTCATCAAAAAAATTAATTATGGAATTTGTGTACCTTTAAAAATAATTATAAATAAATGTTTTAGTGATGGAAAATTTCCACAAAAACTAAAACTTACTAAAGTGTCTCCCTTATATAAAAAGGATGATCCTGGAGAGGTTAGCAATTATCGACCTATTTCTATAATACCAATCCTCTCTAAGCCAATAGAAATCGCTTTCAATAACAGGTTATACGAATTTTTAGAGAAATACCAACTTATCTCAGAATCACAGTATGGTTATCGAAGGCGAAGTTCTCCAAAACAAGCAATCCTAAAGTTGGTGCGGTCTATTGTTGATGCAATGGAGAGGGGTGAGACTCTTACATCAATATTCTGTGATCTTAGCAGAGCATTGGATTTTGTGATCCATACAATTCTTTTAGCGAAATTGCCTCTGTATGGTGTGAGAGGGCTTGCTTTGAACTTCATTGAGTCCTACCTGAGCGATCGACAGCAGATAGTGGAGTGCGAGGGAGAGAGGTCTGATGCACGGGATGTAATCATAGGGGTACCCCAAGGTTCGATATTGGGTCCTTTTTTGTTTTTGCTCTATGTCAATGACCTCCGCTTTTGTTAGAGATACTCAAATCATTCAGTATACGGATGATACTACTTTGTATGAGTCTAACAAAAATAATAACAAACAACTCGATAATAAATTTGTCATGGCAGAAAAATGGTTCGAATCCAATGCTGACTGTGCCTTAATATTACAAAAACAGAGCGGATTTATTTTTCACTTAGGGGTCGATACGTTAACGATAAGGTTGTTAAATTTCTGGGTTTGACATGGAATTCCCA
Organism: Apoderus coryli; assembly: GCA_911728435.2. NCBI lineage: Eukaryota > Metazoa > Arthropoda > Insecta > Coleoptera > Attelabidae > Apoderus > Apoderus coryli. The sequence continues at coordinate 11,624,880 of OU452202.1, read as the reverse complement.
GATTGATATCCTCTCTAAAAGATTGTCGAGTGTTAACTACCTTTTGAGGAGACTGGCGAGTACATGCTCTGAGAGCGTTGTTCGTTGCTCGTATATGGCGTACTTTCAGGGACTTATTAACTATAGCGTTCTGTTCTGGGGCATAGTAGCAAAAGCGAATTACAAGGATTCATGCAAGCCGTTGTTTAAAAAACTAAATATTTTCACTGTTCCTGCGTTATATATTTGGCAATGTATTTTATATGTCAGAGGTAATGCAGAGGGTTTAAATAGACACGGTGATATGCATGAACATAACACAAGAAAAAAAGATAGGATATGCTTACCTCAGCACAGACTGGCCCTGACTGATAAACAGTGTTTGATCATGGGAATCAGATTTTACAACCACTTGCCACTTTCTCTCCAAAACTTGAAAGACAATGTAAGGTTTAAGCAAGGGGTAAAACTGCACCTTCTTGAAATAATTCCGTACACTTACGCTGACTTTCTTAATTTCAAATTTTAAATGTACTCGTATATAGACTAAAAGTTTTGTTTCTGTAGGATTTGTCATTTTACACTTATTATGTTGTTGTTGTATGACGATGCAGATAACTACGGTTAAAACGCAAATAAAGAATTATTATTATTATTATTAAAAAGTGTTACAAATTAAATGCAATATTTAAATATATGGAAAAGCTCTCTTTTTTTGTAAATTTGTAATAAAAGAGAAGAAAGAAAATATTGAAGTAATATCCCCTGACACCCAACTGAGAGGTACTTCCCATTTTCTTTAACATTATCGAACGGTATTCACTTAGATGAGAATTTCGTTCACCGACATACAGGGTGTTACAAAGAGACGCGGCAATATTTAACGTGCTGGTTATTTCTCAGGTCATTTTATGAAAAAAAGTTCCCATCATAAAAATACTTCCGGGAATCCATTGTTTCCAAGATAAAAGGTGTTAAAAGTTTTTTGTAAATAACGGTTTTTTAAGTCAAATATCTCCTTAACGATTAGTGACTTCCAAACATTTCCTGATTCGTTTAGGAATGGCGCGCGTGGAACTTTTAATTTATTCATGCCATTCTTTAATATTGAGTGCAGCATTTCGAAAAACCTCAGTTTTTAACCAACCCCATAAATTGTAGTCCAACGGCGTGAAGTCTGGCGATCTAGGAGGCCAACTAATATAGGACCGCGACCGCGACCAATCCAGCGCTCTGGAAACCTTTCGTACAAAGCGATCGAATTGGCAGCCGCTCCAAAGTGTCGATAATATATTTCAATTCTTAAGTTTAATGGAATCTCCGCCAGTAGTCCTTGCTATTTATTTTCTAAAACACTCAAGTAGGTATGTATGGTAATCCCCTGTAAGACGATTTTCCAAAAGAAAAGGGCCAATGAAATTATTATCAATCATGCCGCATCAGACGTTTACTGAAAATCTGTGTTAAAAATTACTTTGGACGATTGCGTAAGGATTTTCGTCCGACCATACATGGGTGAATAGAAGCTAGCAGCTAGAACTAGCTTCGTCAGTAAAAAGTATGTGCGGTAAAAGATGACGATTATTAATTATCCACTCACAAAATTGCATACGTTTGACATAGTCTCCAGGTGGAAGATTCTGTACGCGCTGTACATGTTACGGGTATAAGCCTTGCTTGTGAAACATATTGATCACTCTTTTTTGGGGAATTCCAATTCTTTACAACATTTTCTATTTCTTCTAAATCCTGCGTATTCGAGATGTGAATAAATGTGTGGCATTTTATAAAATTAAAATAATACAAATCCGAAAGTTTACGATGAATCAATATAACCTTTTATACTGCCACTAATAGGATAGTTATAGCACAACAAGGAAATATGGACATTTATTACAGGAATGCTACATTAATGCAATATTTTGTTTTTATTTTATAACCTGAAAACAAATGAATATTGTATAACCTTCGAGTTTTTTATTATTTTGATGCATAGTTTACACCCTTAAAGTTAGACCCAGTCCTCCCGACTCACCCTGTATAAACCAACTATGAAATCAACGTATATGCATGTTATATTAGATCAATAAGTATTATTGCGTCTTATTTTCGATTTATTATATTATATTTCCAATTTTAATACGTATTTTCTCAGTAATTTGAAACTTTTGTTTTTCATTTTTCCAAAGACAATTCAAAATAATATTTACAAGTAAAAAATAAAAGATTAAAATGGTAATCTGTAATAATCACATTTCGATAAGTACCTATAAAGTTCATTGTAATAAAAATTCAAAATCAAAAATAAAGTTATCTGCTTAATATGTTGTTTTTTTTAAATTTAATCTTTAACCCTAAAATTATAACATGCATGATTTGTTTTGTGAAACAGACAGAACATCCTTATTATAAATAGGTAGATAGAGTAATAATGTAATACTTCAATATATCTATGTGTGTACATAGGTAGAGCCACACACAGATTTGGCACATAATGTAGACATTAACTTCAAAATGTAAATCATTACCAACATTAATGGATTTGTCATGTACTTCCCACATACTTACACATTTTCAAAATAATATTAAACATTAAATGAATCGACATTTTCAACAAGTCTCTACTTCAAAAACGTTTTGCTATTTAGATTTAGTATTTAGCATACATAATTATTGCCATTTTGTCAGTGTAAGCATCGGGAGTTTGTGTGTTTGTGTCAGCAAACATTGCCTTTCTATTTTGAACCAGACATATTTATTAGTAATTACGACGTTGAAGCGCTTTTGGGTTGTTTGTCAATACTAATGAGAATGTAGGTATGACTCGAACGATTTGGTTTTTGGGGTACATAGATTTATATACTTATACATTATACAAGGGCTGTTAAATTGCAATGTAGGAATGTTTTTTGAGTAGACTTCGTGTTAATTCCAGATGGTATTAATTACTATTGATTCATATAATATAAAAAAACCACAGAATTGATTATAGAATATAGTTCACAAATTACGACTACAATTTTATATTCAACAAAACTGTAAATAAAATCCTAAAATTAAGTAATTAACAGCTCGATGTATAAAAAATATTTTAGGATTTTGCCCCCCCACACCAATTTACATAATTTTCCAAATTATACTTTTTTCCCATATTATTTTTTTTTAATTTTATTTATTTATTTATCTATACAGACAAAAGTCGTCTTTGCTGTGTTTTTTAATTGTCTCAGTCTAACAAACACAAAAGACAATTGATATAAACTTATTCGTATCTACTATTTTCATAAAACATGACAAACAATATAATGGCGTCACATTGGCGGTATAGACAACGAAATTGAATGAACAATTTTCCGGCCAATCACACAGCAGGCAACCACGCTAATCAACCATGGTCGGAAACAGTTTCAACATCAATGACTTTTTAATGATGTCGTAGCTAATTGGTACCATGCAGCGATTTTTTGTGTCCTGCTGACAGTTTCAGTGAAATCACTAGCAGTAAACATAACACTACAATGTTTACTGTTAGTTGTAAAGTTAAAACAATAGACACATTTTTCTTTATATATATAAAAGTCATATATAAAATCCCTTAGTGTCCAAAAATAAATATTTAAAATAATATATGAGTACATAAAGGAACACTTAAAAAAAATTACCAGAGTTTCGGGTTGATTTTTCCTATTAATATGTATATAAAAATATATAGCCAAAGTCTCTCCACAAATAATAAGCGTAATACTAAGCATAGTTTTGCAATGCAGATATTCTGGTAGTTTTTTGCTTAGCTACTATAACTTTCTAATGATTTAGAAAGCAGAAATTTGTATATTATATTTTGTATAAATCATATAGCATATGTAAGAATAGAAGAATAAATTACTGCTTTTAGAATAGCGCGGTATTGCCAAAGCAGAGCTTTTTGTCTATGTCAAAGCTTTTTTACGACATAATCAAATACAAAACAAAAAACCATATCGTACTGTAAATTTCGTAACTAAAATATTAGTTAAATCTACATTGATACAAAAACAAATAAATTACAAGCACATCACAAAACTCTTTTTTAAACCTCTATATACAAAACACGTCTGCTCCACAATCATCATCAACTTTAGAAGAAAAATAACTGAAATTTCTATTATGATTTAAATATTGTTTCTTGGTTTGTCTAAATTCAAATCCAAGAAAGAGAAATAGCTAGGCATTTCCGTCGCACACTAGACATCAAGACAAGACGGCCGTTTCGTCGATCCACGACTCATCAGGTGTTGAAGATGCTCTTTCGATCGTCTGAAGAATCACAAGATATAGAGATAATTGCCTTCGAAAGTTGTAGAATAACTTGACAGTGTTAAATCAGTACAACACTATAGATATAGATAGAAAGCGGGACGATAATTTTTGGTAGCGCTGTTTGATTAGTTACAGCCTCGTAATATGCAAAACTAAAAAGACAAAATTAAGAGATTGATTTTGGACATCCCGTAGGCATAATTTATATACAAAAATGCTGTTAAAATAATTAGATACGTTTGCATATTACAGACATAAGAATGAGTAGACAATGTTATGATTTAGGTATAATTTCCGCGAAACTTGCCCATGTAGATTTGTTCAAGCAGAATGTTATTTTGCCCTTTAATTTAACCACAAAACAACCCCTCAAACATGGTTTGTTTGCTTTCAACTTCAAACCCAACAAACTACTTGCACTTAGCTAAAATGCAAATGTCTATCTCATACATACATACACTACACCACTAGCGGTACACACCCAAACTTCGACAGTGTCTAATAAACTCGGGTCAGACATGAGTGATTCCCAATGGTAGCTAAAAGTCCTTAGAAATCCTATCCCCAATAGTATAGTTGTAGGAGTCGTAGCTTTCAACAGGAATAAACCATTAAACGACTATACATTGTGGGTAATTGTGAAATTCCCCCATTTCCAAAAGTGGTTCTCTATGTGCGCGTGTGATTTTTTATTATATGATTGTGAGAAACAGAACTATAGCGTGGAACGATTTTATATTACTTTTGAATTGCTCTTAGGACTCCTTAAGAGTTTTTTGTGGTGTGCATTGATGTAACTTAAATGGGCCGTAGAGAGAAATAACTTATGGCTATTCACATTAATAATATGTATAATAAATCACCCATATATGTACGGTGTAATGCAATACAACAGTGTTAAACCACAAAATTTTAAAAAATGCACTAAAATTAGTAGAAACTTATTTTATTACAGAAAAAAAAATGTTCGATATGCTTTAGGTCAGTGGTCGCCAACCCGTCGATCGGGAGCCCCTGGTAGCTCGCGAAGAGATTTCTGCTACGTAGCTCCGAACATATATATCTACATGCCAAACGACATGCGGAGGATTCCTCATTAAGGATAGTTTCTTAGGTCTTGATTAGGTCCTGTATTGGCGTCCTATACCAAACCAAGGCCTCAAAAAATTTAAATCTGTTTTCCTAATAATGGGGTCGTGAAATTTACGCAGGACAATGATATTATAAATGTTCATTATTGAAGACCGTAATTGATTATATAGCGCCTATTTTAACGCACTTGGTAAACTGTTCCTTTCTTGAAGGCAATTTCCCCATCAATCAAAGTTAGCCAGGGTTGTGCCTATCTTCAAGAAGGGGGATCCTGTGAGTATTTGTAACTATAGAGGTGTCTCTGTGTTGTCACTGTTTTCAAAGGTTTTTAAAAATGCGTACTACCGACGACTTGTCCAATTTGTAAACAAATACAACATCATTGGTGAAAACCAATTTGGTTTTAGGCAGGGTTTATCTACCCAGGATGCCATTATTCAGTTCGTCGGTGGCGTATTGAGGACATTGGAGGAAAGGCTTAAGTGTTCGGGTTTATTCTTTGATTATACACGAGCTTTTGAGACGGTAGATCAACAGACAATTTTATCCAAATTTCATAGTTTTGGTGTTAGGGGAACACCTTTACAATGGTTAGCATCTTACCTTACATCTAGAAAACAAAGGGTGAGTCTCAACCGTGGCGGTAAAACAGTAGAATCATCAATTCTGGAGTTAAATGTCGGTGTTCCGCAAGGCAGTACGTTGGGACCCCTGATATTCATATTGCTTATTTCCGACATATCCAGATACATAGACTCCACAGAACACATAACGCTTTTTGCAGACGATACCTCAGCGATATTATCTGCTGATAATGTTGGGGATCTAAGATCAAAGGTACATGACTGTTTGGAGCAGATGCGAGGTTATTGTAATACCAATGGTCTGGTGCTGAATTTGGGGAAGACAAACTATATACACTTCTCGGCTAGAGGTGGACTATAGCATTAGAGTTGGGAATGGCGATCATCGGCTTGTACAAAAATCATGTGTAAGATTCTTAGGCGTGGAGATTGACTCACAATTAAATTGGTATAAGCAAATCGAGGTTATTTCGGGCAAACTTTGCAGGTTTTCCTTTTTAATATGGAATATGAGAAGCTTTGTTTCCGTCGATATATTCCGGTCGTTCTATTTTGCTAATATTCACTCTGTTTTATGTTATGCTATTGTGTTGTGGGGTAACTCACGACGCATAGATGAAATACTTTTATTACAAAAGAGGATCATTAGAACGATGACATTTAAACCAGCAAGATACTCCTGTCGTCAATTGTTTAAAGATCTGAGGATATTAACAGTAATATCAATTTATATTTTAGAATGTGTTTTCTATGTATATTCACATATCAGTAACTTTACCAGCACTAATCAATCATCGAACTATGAACTTAGATGTGGGTTGAATTTAAAATTGCCGATGCACAGACTCTCCCTTTCAGCGAATAGTTCTTATATAATGCCTATAAAAATTTTCAATAATTTGCCTCTGCGCTTGAAATTAATAAATACCGCCAGTAAATTTAAAAATGAAGTCAGAAATTGGCTGCTGGATAACAGCTTTTATTCATTGAGTGAATATTTTGATTGTTCAATTCATGCTTGACTCTGTAATTTAATTTTATAATATGTGTGTCTTTTATACAATTTGTTGAATTCGTGCTTGATTCTGTAATGTAATTTTACAATATGTGTCTTTTATGCAATTCTGTTTTTATATGTAATTTCCTTCAATTCATGACGCATTCTATGTACCTTTGCTGTACCTTATGAATAAAGAGTATTATTATTATTATTATAAAGGGCTATTTGCATGCCAAACGACATTCTTCGGAACGGTCATAAAGGATAGTTACTTAGGTCTTGATTAGGTCCTGTATGATAGCATCCTATACCAAACCAAGGCCCCAAAAAATTGAAATCTGTTTTCCTAATAATGGGGTCGTGAAATTTACGCAGGACAAAGATATTATGAAGGGATATTTTCATGCCAAACGACATACGCCTAAACGGTCATCAAGGATAATTTCTTAGGTCTTGATTAGGTCCTGTATGATAGCGTCCTATACGACACCAAGGCCCCAAAAACACTGTACATTCAAAAAAAAAAAGAAAATTAGCTCACTGCACATGCCACAATTACCGAAGGTGCTCAATACATTCAGAAGGTTGGCGACCACTGTTTCGGGTTAACTCCATGCCCAGTCAGGAAGTGTTAGCCAATTTGCGACTGGCATAGGAATGGTAGTGTTTACATGATATTGCAGTCCCAGAAATTTTATGTTTAGAACCTTCACTTGGAGCAACAATTAAATGCAGATTAATAAAACAGACAATTGGTGCTTACTGTGTACATTAAATAAATTTGTTGGATATTAAAAATTACAAAAATGTGACAGCGTTGAAAAGAGGTTTTTAATGATAAACCTACTAACCCATTAGTTCCATTAAAGATTTTAAGCCTGTATATCTTAACTGGATATGTTTTCATCTTTTAGAACAAGCAAAACCTTTAAAGTGCCTTGTTTCATTTTCGCTGGGACACCCTTTAAAACGAACGTTTATACATCCACATCACTTATAACTGCTACGTTAATCAGGGCTATAATTTACCTTTCGATGAAACTTCTTTTGTTTGACCAACAAAACTTCTTTCACAGTTCAATGTATCTTCGTGTTTCGTTGAATACATACCTGTAACAAAAATAACCTATTAATTTTCAATCTTAGATTATAAGTTAAACAGATACACTTAGTTTAGTTAGAAATTCACCAAGCAAAATGAAACATTCTAAGGACAGTTGTACTTGCCACATTAAATAAACAATTCTGCCACATCAGTGGCAGCTAGTGTATAAGAGCTGCAGCACCAGCTCCTGATAATGAAATATTTCAATTCTTCTCTCGACCCCTACTGATATATGAAAATTTAGCGGTTATGTCCACCCCTATCACAGGGCTTAAGCGATGTCAACCAAGATCTAATAGCTTCATCCTAGGATTGCCCCAAATTCATATACCAAAATTTAGCTCAATTGGTTAAAGCATTTGGGCGCTATCGTGGAAGAATACATACAGACAGACAGACAGACTTCCATCTGGAAATGGTCTTAATCATCTCAGGGAACTGCAGAATGGTTATATCCGTCTTTATCTCAAAAAATGTTTTTTTAGCGCGTTAACAATGCTTTCCCTGTGCGGGAAAGTAATTACCCATAATAATAGGTAAATTGCAAATTGCTACTAAAATTCAACAAAAATGTTCTGAATTTTGGGCAACCAGTTTTCCAGGTATGATTAATTCGTCATTTATTTTCTAAAGCTACTGAACATATAAAAATAGAAACGCACATTGAATTTTTACATACCAACATAAATGAAGTAAAATGTGTATGTAATATTGTTTACTTATCATTTCCATAGGTTTACTTAAGGGGACTTTCCTATATGCATGACGCCAATTACACGCCTCAATAACATAAAACTATGTTGGGTTAAAACAAATAAACATTTTGTAATTAAAGGCTTTTTGCCGACATCATAAATGTTTAAGAAAATAAGAGAATTAGAGTTAAATCCGTACGCGCTGCGAATAACTTTAGGACTGTTGTTTATTGTAATATTATTTTTTATTTGATTAGTATTATTAAAAATACTAGCTACGTTGCTAGCTGAGCCTCAACGCAATGCCTCTGTGTATTTTAAAATTTTAACTTTCTTAACATTTAACAAAATAGAGTACATTTTTAAAAAAAATTGTTTCATAAAAACTGAAAAATAAGAAACTTATTAAATTTATATGATTTGTTTAATATTGTGTTCAGAGCAGTCTGCTGTTATATATTGTAATTTTCTTTTTTATTTGGTTAGTACTATTAAAAATAATATAACTACGTTGCTAGCGGAGCCTCAACGCAATGCCTCTATGGATTTTAAAATTTTACATTTCTTAACATTTAATAAAATAAACAACATTTTTCAAATAACTTGTTTCATAAATACTGAAAAATAAGAAACTTATTAAATTTATATGATTTGTCTAATATTGTGTTCAGAGCAGTCTACTGTAATTTATTGTAATTTTCTTTTTTATTTGGTTAGTACTATTAAAATACTATAACTACGTTGCTAGCGGAGCTTCAACGCAATGCCTCTATGTATTTTAAAATTTTAAATTTCTTAACATTTAACAAAATAAACAACATTTAAAAAAAAACTTGTTTCATAAAAACTGAAAAATACGGAACTTATTAAACTTATATGATTTGTTTAATATTGTGTTCAGAGCAGTCTACTGTTATTTATTGTAATTTTCTTTTTTATTTGATTAGTACTATTAAAAATACTAAAACTACGTTGCTAGCGGAGCCTCAACGCAATGCCTCTAAGTATTTTAAAATTTTAAATTTCTTAACATTTAACAAAATAAACAACATATTTAAAATAACTTGTTACATAAATACTGAAAATAAGAAACTTATTAAATTTATATGATTTGTCTAATATTGTGTTCAGAGCAGTCTACTGTTATTTATTGTAATTTTCTTTTTTATTTGATTAATACTATTAAAAATACTATAAATACGTTGCTAGCGGAGCCTCAACGCAATGCCTCTATGGATTTTAAAATTTTAAATTTCTTAACATTTAATAAAATAAACAACATTTTTCAAATAACTTGTTTCATAAAAACTGAAAAATAAGGAACTTATTAAATTTATATGATTTGTTTAATATTGTGTTCAGAGCAGTCTACTGTTATTTATTGTAATTTTCTTTTTTATTTGGTTAGTACTATTAAAAATACTATAACTACGTTGCTAGCGGAGCCTCAACGCAATGCCTCTAAGTATTTTAAAATTTTAAATTTCTTAACATTTAACAAAATAAACAACATTTTTAAAATAACTTGTTTCATAAATACTGAAAATAAGAAACTTATTAAATTTATATGATTTGTCTAATATTGTGTTCAGAGCAGTCTACTGTTATTTATTGTAATTTTCTTTTTTATTTGATTAGTACTATTAAAATTACTATAACTACGTTGCTAGCGGAGCCTCAAATTTCTTAACATTTAATAAAATAAACAACATTTTTCAAATAACTTGTTTCATAAAAACTGAAAAATAAGGAACTTATTAAATTTATATGATTTGTTTAATATTGTGTTCAGAGCAGTCTACTGTTATTTATTGTAATTTTCTTTTTTATTTGATTAGTACTATTAAAAATACTATAACTACGTTGCTAGCGGAGCCTCAACGCAATGCCTCTAAGTATTTTAAAATTTTAAATTTCTTAACATTTAACAAAATAAACAAAATTTTTAAAATAACTTGTTCCATAAATACTGAAAATAAGAAACTTATTAAATTTATATGATTTGTCTAATATTGTGTTCAGAGCAGTCTACTGTTATTTATTGTAATTTTCTTTTTTATTTGGTTAGTACTATTAAAAATACTATAACTACGTTGCTAGCGGAGCCTCAACGCAATGCCTCTATGGATTTTAAAATTCTTAACATTTAATAAAATAAACAACATTTTTCAAATAACTTGTTTCATAAATACTGAAAATAAGAAACTTATTAAATTTATATGATTTGTCTAATATTGTGTTCAGAGCAGTCTACTGTTATTTATTGTAATTTTCTTTTTTATTTGATTAGTACTGTTAAAAATACTATATAACTACGTTGCTAGCGGAGCCTCAACGCAATGCCTCTATGGATTTTAAAATTTTAAATTTCTTAACATTTAATAAAATAAACAACATTTTTCAAATAACTTGTTTCATAAATACTGAAAAATAAGAAACTTATTAAATTTATATGATTTGTCTAATATTGTGTTCAGAGCAGTCTACTGTTATTTATTGTAATTTTCTTTTTTATTTGATTAGTACTATTAAAAATACTATAACTACGTTGCTAGCGGAGCCTCTACGCAATGCCTCTATGGATTTTAAAATTTTAAATTTCTTAACATTTAATAAAATAAACAACATTTTTCAAATAACTTGTTTCATAAATACTGAAAAATAAGAAACTTATTAAATTTATATGATTTGTCTAATATTGTGTTCAGAGCAGTCTACTGTTATTTATTGTAATTTTCTTTTTTTATTTTATTAGTACAATTAAAAATACTATAACTACGTTGCTAGCGGAGCCTCAACGCAATGCCTCTATGGATTTTAAAATTTTAAATTTCTTAACATTTAATAAAATAAACAACATTTTTCAAATAACTTGTTTCATAAAAACTGAAAATCAAGAAACTTATTAAATTTATATGATTTGTTTAATATTGTGTTCAGAGCAGTCTACGGTTATTTATTGTAATTTTCAACAAGTCTTATGGGGCATGCAAATAATTTTGCAAAACGTTTAGAGAAATGTCAAACGATCCTGTAGGATGTCCAGTAGCTCATTCACAATTCCTTCCATATAGCGAAAATCGATTTTCAAAATTGATTCTCCGAATCGCATTGAGATTATCAACAATGAAAAACAATTTCGTGACAGATTGGACACAATGACTGGTTTTACCTACACAAGAGATTTTGTTTAATTTAGCAGGGCCTCAGTCTAATTCAGTAGAAACAGACCGAGGCATGGGTCGACAGATACTGACGAATTCGTTTCGCTCTTATTATGAGCTCGTCAGAGTACTATAGTCGTTGCCCATCTACAATATCGGCCTGCATTTAATGACAATCATTTCTATTTCTATACGTTGGATTTGGTCGGCCTCTTTATGGTGGGATATGCATTACTAAGTGTATGTAGATGGTACTAGTTTACATATATCTAATAACAACTGTAGTCTATCTCATTGTGATTAAATGGTGGTCGATATTGTAGATGGGCAACGACTATGGTACTCTGACCAGCTCATAATAATAGCGAAACGAATTCGTCAGTATCTGTCGACCCATGCCTCGGTCTGTTTCTACTGAATTAGACTGAGGCCCTGCTAAATTAAACAAAATCCCTTGTGTAGGTAAAACCAGCTATGCCACGAAATTATTTTTCATTTATATGTACGGACACAAATTCATTTTATAATTATCAACAATATTTCGACAAACACAAAGCATCTCTGACCAACAATTCGTGATTGGTACGACAAAAATATTCTTAAAAATACGTTTGATTGTACAGGCCTAGAATGGGCAAATTTTGTAGTAAATTAATCTATATTTTTCAGTTTTTTTGTTGTAATTTTTTTGATTGTTTTAAAGAATTCTATACGCGGTAGAAACTTTGGAATGACAGCTATTTGTAGCCATTTAAGATTTGAAATAAATATAAATGTAGAAATATATTTTTTTTTTTAATTTAACCTTAAGACTAGATACAGGGTGAGTCTATCAAGATGCGTCGGTTTACTGTAGTTCTACATAGAACCCCATTGAAGAAAATATAAAATTTGTTGCAGTTTTGATACAGTAAACCGACGCGTTTAGCACGCTGTGCAATCACCCGGTATCCTGCTACTAGTTACATTTGAAACCCAGTGAAACACGGGGTCAATTATTTTTCCCGTAAACAAAATTTACAACATATTTGAAAAATGTATATTATTCGTGTCGCCATGGTTTATTCTTACACTTTTTCATTGATTGACTTACCTACATATACACCAAATCATTTGATTTGGATAATATCTTTGTTGGATCTCATAAAAGTATTTTTCTTTAATATTCTTAGATAAGCGAAAATAGCAAACACATAAACCTTCCTAGTTGAACACTAAAGTGGTCACAGAAGCAAAAGTTTGTAAAGTTTTCAACTTTCACTTTTGCTTTTTCGACTCAAAGTAGAGCTGCGGGTGAGAGAATCAATAGTAAGGAGCTGAAACAGGCCATAGCCACATAGACAGCCCTAACATGTACCTTCGCCACTTCGGTATACTCATGTAAGTGAGAAGTAGCATCCTTTGCAACAAAATTATTCAATCTCTCGTAAACAAAGGCGAGAAATCAAGTACGACCTAAGTGTTTGATTGGGCCAAAAAGTTTCGGGAATGAATGAAACATGTATTCATTATTACGTTCAGACAACATGAGATCCAGTTTTAAAAAATTAAAACTTAATATACAAAAAATCCCAGTACTGATCCCTGGGACCACCACTTCTTTCCTTCTTGTGAATTGGCAGCATAATCACGGTCATTGTTTTGGAACAGTGTCTTTGAATCAATGAAGTTCTGCAAGGATAACGTTAAGAGTTTGTAATTTCATAGCATTTAATTGTGAACAAAATTAAACACAAAAATATGTTTTTCGAACTGTTCTATTATGTCTTGACAAAACTTGTCGGTAAAAAAGTCTCAATAAATTCATTATTGACAAAAACCTACTCTTTACTATGAAAACAGTCTAAACATAACACGTGTGATAAAAATACTCTTTTATAAAGAGAACAACACATTTCATACAGAATGCGGTGAATTCAAAACAAAAGTATTTTTTGCTTTCACGACCCAACTGTTTTACAGCTACATAATTAATCTCCATCTATCTTTCGGGGTTAAATTTAACCCAAACCGGTATTTTTTTCGCCTTTTTTTTTTTTGTTTTGTTCCGCCCAATTGCCTTCGTCAAACGTAATCAAGTCGTCGTCGTAGACATTTCTCAGAGTGACAATTGCTACACAATGACAATCCTTCTTGTACCCACTCTCATAACCCTTTTGGTAGCAATCAGAAACACTTGCTATTTAAATTAATGATTTATTTAAACTTTATGTAACTATTGTGAAATGTAGTGTAACGAAACTTGATAAAAAAAGTCAGTTAGTGGTAAGGACTATAAATGGTGTGACAAAAATTTGAAAGAATTCGGCATGATCAAGATAAAATATGATTAGTGCTCCAACGATGATATAGAGCATACATTGACTTTCAAGCATAATCTCCACAACAAAATCCAATTTACTCATACTTAGACTTGACCATACATTATAATGAAACAGCAATTGATTTTTCCATATTATACCATAAACCGATGCAAGGTTTACTAATAATTGCGAAAACTCATTTTCAAAATCAGTGCTGAGTTAAAAATTGTTATAGAGCTGCAGAAGCAGAGAGTGTTCGTGAACCTTGTGATCAATCAATTCCTCGCCGTTCTCAAGGTTTTGGCATCTCCTTTGAAACGTTGTAGAGTGTTTTGAGGCGTGATCTTGGTTTAAAAGCGTATAAATACAGCTCGTTCAAGAATTAAAGCCGGGTGACCTAGGTTCACGTTTTAGGTCCTCTTCAAGCAATAATATACATCTAAAAAAACTGTCGAATAAAAAGTAAGACATCAAAAACAATTAAAAACTAACAAGTAGTCGAATAATAATCTATGGTCAAAACATCTCTGTCATTTTTGACTTTTTTTGTTTCATTTTTAAACAAGCTCTTATTGGATCACTCATTATTATCAAATGGTTTTTTTAAAGTATTTATTCACATTGAAACACAAACTCTGCAAAAATTCAAAAGTCTTTCTCAGATACAAACATGACAAAAATGTTTCATACATACATACTTCTAAAGTTGCCCCACAATTAAAAATCGCATTACAAAAACATTTAAATCTAGATACTATAAAATTTATAATACCAGTTAGTATATAACGTACTTTTATCACACCAACGTTTTTGTGTATTTTCACAATTAAGTAAATTGGATATTCCTGTGAGCTAATGAAAGCAAACTAATAAAACTGTGAAAAGCTTTTACACAGTTGACAGCAATTATTTATTCACCATTTATGTGAATTATGAAATCCTATCATATATTTAGAATTTCAAATTTTCTGTTGTATTCTAATATTAGAAAACCGGTCATTGCCCTATATCTCTTTTAATCAGTTATAGTCATCTGTCATTAGGTTTAAGATGGTTTTGAAATTCCGGTTAACAGAACTAGCATTGATATATATATATATATATACCTGGTGAAATATTCACAGAAAGTGAGTCAACTATGTAGTTGAATATAACTATATATATTATATAGAAAATCCAAATGAAGAAACGAACATTTGTAAGTTGGAAAAAACATTCGCTTCAGGTGGGAATCGAACCCACGTCTCGCGCTTTCCGGGCATTTGCTCTACACCATATATATATATATATATATATACAAAGAAAAACCTAACACCTGGCAGGGAGATGTTGGTTCAAATCCAGCTTGTGTCACGAGATTTTTTTAATTCGTACAAGTTAGTTTATTTCGTTTTTCTTTGTATATCGGTGATATACTATGCTTTGTCAACTTAGTTGAATATCTTTGTTTGTTTATATATATATATATATATCAACTTAGTTGAATATCTTTGTTTGTTTGTTTATATATATATATATATATATATGAATATATGCGCTGTTAAGCGCATCTTTTGGTCGACTAAGGACGAGAGTCTTCGATAATCATCGACATCGACGTTTGAACTAAGTTGCGAGTGTATAATACTATTGTAGTTCCTACCCTTACGTATAGCCGTGAGTCTTGGACCACTTATCGGAGGAAGTACCATCAATGATATCTTACAAGAATTCTTGGAATCAAATGGCAGGAGCGACGAACAAACATCAGCGTTCTGGAGAAAGCTGAATCAACTAGCATTGAGGCGATGATTGTGACGCATCAGCTGCGATGGACTGGCCACGTAATCCGCATGCCAATTGAACGCGTTCCAAAGAGAATCCTTTATTCACAACTGAAAGTCGGCTCACGAAATCGGGGAGGACAGCAAAAGAGGTACAAGGATGTTCTTAAGACCAATATGCAAAAGTGCGTCTTAGATGTGAAGAAAAACTGGGAGCAGATCGCGAACGACCGACCGAGATGGAGGCGTACCATTTAGGAAGGTCATCACGTTTTTGAAGAGCAGCGTCGACGAGATGAGGATGCAAAGAGACAGCTTCGAAAGGAGAGAGAACGCATCGATGGGGCAGCGCACCTACAACAGGCGGTAAATGGTGGTTATTGGGTGTGTCAATTTTGTGACAAGGTTTGCAGCTCGAGGATCGGTCTGTTTAGCCATCTTAGAGTTTACAACAGAAATCCCTGAGTTGGAATAATTCATACTCGTTAGCGAGTGAATACGGATGAATCTCCAGAGATTCTGATGTTAACTGGTCATCAATAAACAACACACACATAGAAATCCGGAAGCAGTTACATGAATTAAATCGTGGTTAAATAAAAATATAAGAGATTGTTTTGAGATGTTTTACCATTTTATATTTATTTCAAATGAAAAATATACAACTCTTATATCCCTCTTTATTTTGAGAAGTTGGAAAAATCATTAACAATCAATATCAGATGCAACAGCAATACGACTTTGTAAGCCTGCTTACTTTTCGGATTCTCATCTATCGTGAGTAAAGGCACAGTTACGTACCGACCAAGTGAAAATGTGTGATAAGCTTGTGACGAAAGAGCCATCAATTAATCAGACAATATCCATATTATTGTTGGTAAATATGGAACTAGTTGAAAACCAATGAAACGATAATGTTTAATGTTTCGTAAACTATAAGGTACTCTTCAAGCGAAAGAAAACTTCTGCATGCCTTCAAATAGCCGGTGAGCTACTCCTAAAAATTCCAGAAGGGAGAATCTTAAAGAATAAATAAACAAAACTAGAACTATGAGTGAGGCCTATTTTGAACATAGATATTTGAAAATTAAATTAAATTCTTTGAACACAGCTCTACAATTCTGTTGTTCCATGATAGACATTTCGCCAGTATTTTATTGTCAAAGGGTTCACGTTATAATGGGTGCCCAAATTTGAGGCATCATTTTAATTTTGATATAAAAAAACCTTTTTTTCAGATATTAAAAAATATTTTTATTTCAGTTTATTACAACTAGGTTTCGGTTAAAAATAAAAAATTATGTCGGTTAAGTGACCCCCCTACTGGCTCGGCAGGCTCGCAATCTTTTACCACAATTATTAATCACGTTTAGATATAGAATAAATTGTCAATGGTTGATATCTGCTCAATAATGTTGGTTTTAAGCTCTTGAACTATTATGGGATTATTGCTGTACACTTTCGATTTAAAAAAAATCTAAAGGTGTCACATAGCACGATCTTGGTGGCCAATTTACTCCTCCTCTACGAGAAATAATGCGATTTACGAAATTTTCTTTCAAAAGATCCATTGTTTTGTCTTGCTGTGTGACAAGTGGCACCATCCTCTTGAAACCACATATTCCCTACATCTAAATCATCAATTTTCCGCCGCAAACATCTTCGGATCATCTCCCTGTAGCGATTTCCATTGAACGTAATCGCATTTCCATTTTCGATATCAAAAAAATATCGTCCAATGATTCCTCTGAACCACAAATCACACAAAACCTTAACTTTTTGTGATGTAATGGTTGCTCTAAGATAACTCATGGATTCTCTTCAACCGAAATGCGACAATTCTGCTTGTTGACGTAGCCATTGAGCTGGAAATGGGCTTTGTCGATGAAGATTATTATTTGTTAAAAAAATTCTTATTTTCTTCTTGTTTTTCAGTGGCCCAAGAAACGATGCAAAATGTTGAATAATGTGGATCGTTTAATGTTTCATTGCTGCGGACGATGACGAATGGATGTTTTTGGATCTTGTTCAACACTTCTGCTCACAGCTGCTATATTGTCGGGTGAACGACCACTACGTTGATAAATTCTGTTTCTGTTATCATGAACGGATCCAGTTTCATGAAATTTCTCAACCATCAGCTTGTAGCACGATTTGTTGGAGCATTGTCTCCACCGAATTTTGTTCTACATTTCCTAATTACACAACTTGAAAACTTTTGCCATATTCAAGAAATGTTTTAATAATAAAAACACGTTGTTCCTTCGTTGTAACGTTCCATATTAACTAACCGGAATATATTTAGAATGTGAAAATAAAAATTTCCAATAAACATTACAAGTAGAAAAAAATGGCCGCAAAATTAAAATGATACCTCAATTTTGGAGATTTATTTGAAATAAAATAAAAATATCTAGAAGATATTTTTTGATATCATTAGCATCCATCCAGGCATTCTCTGTTAAGGAAGATTACTATAAACCAAACCAAATTAGTTTATAAGCAAAAACCCTATGTTTAGTACATAAACCAGAACTCTTTAAATAAGTTAGCACACAACGTTATCTGGGGAGGCTGGCATCTGTCAGAAAAAGCAGGAAAGAACGAGTGAGCAACGATGGAGAGAGAGGCTGATTTGATATAGCGTTAAAAACCCTCTTAAATTCGTAATGAGGATACAAACTTTGTTTGCCTGGGAGTTTGTGAGATAAAGGAGTGGCACAGAAGCGGCAGTGAAATCGAAGTAAGGTAGCAAAAATTCACTGGTTTAGTGAAATATGCATAAAACTGGATGTTGAATAAGGCATTAGGTAAGTTTTGCTGAGCTTAAAGCCTAGCACAGAGTGAATACTGTGAAGCAGAGTTACTGAAATGGGGATTGAACTGTATAAACGAGGTAGTATACAGAATGTACACCACGAAATTTTTCACGTAATAATATGATATTTGTTGGCATATTTGCTAAAGCAAATGACAAGAAGAGGGCAGTAGTATAAAATATCTACTATTTTATTTAATATCAATTACCTAGAATTTGATATAATTTTTGAATCTTATACGGAAAATTCTATGCTTTATCGATAATTGCCATATTGTCATTTTACTAAGGTTATACTACGGGTTTACTTTCCCAAACCATAGAGAAAGTATTGTGAACGCGCTAAAAACAATTGAAAGGAAGACGGATAAAACAATGTTGAAGTCCCCTGAGACGATTAAGAGCTTTTCCAGATGTAAGTCCGTCTGTCTGTGTGTCTGTATGTATTCTTCCACGAGAGCGCCTGAACGCTTTAACCAATTGAGATAAATTTTGGTATATTAGTCTTTGGATGAACCCATTAATTTTTGGTGGAAATCACTAGGTCCAATTTTCACACACTCCTCGCAGTATATCGGCGTTACCTCGTCGAGTGGCGGTTCCCAATGCAGAATCGTTTCTGGTTTATCGGCGTAGACATTCCACTTTACATATTCGCAGAGAAAGTAATCTAGTGGAGTAAGTCGCACGAATGAGGTGGCCAGTTAATAGGTGCATATGCTTATTTTCGCATATTAATTATCTCTAGCGCTCTTGGCATTTGGCTCCGTCATTATGAAACCACATGGCTGGAACTTTAATGCCTGCTAATTGAAGAACGAAAAAGTTAGTAATCATGACTGTAGTGTTCTGATTTTCATCATTTTCGAAAACATATTATGACGTTTCGTGGATGAAATGATGTTTCGACAGTTGCTTGTGGAGTATCATCTCTCCGAAGGTGAAAGTTTCTCTTATTGACATAACCTTTTAACCAAAAGTCTGCTTCATCACAGAACAAAATTTTCAAATAAAATAACTCTGTATCAACAGCAATGAACTTTCATTTTTATTTTTCCTAAACTTATATCAAAAGATATCAAAAAACAACAACTTTAATATCATATACGCTGCGAAACGTTTCGTACTTTTTAAAACATCATCAACTTTGTTTGACCTTCTCGCACAAGAAAAGGATTGCGAACAATTTTATTATCTATATGACAGCAAAGTTTCTGTTACCCATCATCAATCCTGTTTTTCTAATAGGTCTTGATTACTGTTATACATTTTTACAATCAGCAAGAGAAGATTCATATATTCATGATAAAATCCATTATAGCACCCACAAGAAAAAAAGAAAGATTTCAGGAGTACTAATAAAAGGAGAAACTTCATATTTTAGTACTTCAGTAACTTTTATTCTATAATTATTATTATTTTTATTTCGCGTTCATTTTAAATAATTTGTAGGTATAAAAAATATTTATTGGCGTTTGAAGATGTTGATATATTGTAACGGTATATGATTGACTGCACTATATGTAGTTTATATTTTAGACGTAGGCTCCTTCATTAAGTTGATATGGTAATAATAATTGTGCATATAATACAGACGAAAAAATGCATTGTGTTTAAATCGTAGCCAACACATTTTATTACACAATACCTCACTAGAAATTTTAATAATCTAGCCTATGTGGATAGAACACGCTACTGACTGACGTCTCATACAAATTTGATAAACTGACATATTCCACATTAAAATGTTCGACGGAGCGCAGCACGTCGTCGTATCTAATTTTTTTCTTTTTCGATAATAATTCCCGTCAAATATTCATGTAGGGCATATTTAAAATTTAACAGCGAACTATGTTGCTGACAGCTCTATAAAAATAATTCATACTTGAACATATATGCAGCATTAAGCAGCCGCTCGCAGAGAGAAAAATGATTATTGCTTTGTACAGTTTTGAGTGCCAAAAAATGTATGAAGAAGAAGAAATATTGGAAATATATATGATTGTAATGCCTGCATTGCAGTTTTATTGAATATCCTAATGTTTTTAAAATTTTTATGACATTATGGGATTTCGCAATGATTGTAAAGAAAATGTTTGGAGTTACGAGAGAATGTGAACTAATTCATAAAGTAGCTTATATGGGTTGTAGAGAAAATATTTAAAAAAAGGTCCTCTACGACTGGAGTGAACGAATTAAAGTTATTAAAAAAATTAAAACTTCCTAAATATTTTTTCTGCCCACATTATCTGATGCTAAATTTATTAAGTACACTTACTCTTTTTTTATTGAATCAGTACAATAGGACATTATAAGTAAGGTGCCCACACAAACCAGAAGCTTTACTGATAACCTTGATTTAGCTGATATTTGCTCTCCCACCGAAGAGTTATATTTCGGGAATTTATCGTTCGTTGAAGTTCGTGATATTTTTCGCAACTTGAAGAGTAATAATTGTAAGAATATCTTTGGTTTGAACAGTAAAATACTAAAGTGCATTATTCACGACATTTTGGTTCCACTCACTAAATAATTTAAGAACAATCTCTTTTGCCATCCATACTTAAATCTTCGAAAGTGATCCCTGTCCATAAAAAGGGTTCAGTTAATGACAAAGCGAATTATAGGTCTATATCAATGGTACCAATTCTTGGAGAAGTCTTACAGAAGGCTCTTAAAGTCAAACTTGTGGATTTTTTGAATAGACACAACCTTTTCAACGCTAGGCCGTTTGGTTTTAGGGCAGGTTGTTCTACCATCCAGGGAATTATGTGTCTTGCTGAGATATTTAATAACAGTTTTAACAAAATCAACTCAACTCTCTCAATCAATTCTCGTGAGAGAGTCTCAACTCTCTCAATCAATTCTCGTGCTAGTATAAGCTCTTTGTAGATTGTTGGAAGTTTAGGTCACACTGCCTGCCGATCACCACTGATGAGTCGTGGATCGACGAAACGGCCGTCTGGTGGAAGCATGGTAGTGTGAAATAAATTTCCAACATAACTTAGAGTCTTGTTGCTTTATGTAACAAGCAATTCTTAAATAAAGCCTCCCTGCTAGGGGATTCGGGCGCATCTAGTGTTGGCAATAGGATATAATGGAGTTGTTACTTCTTATCCGGCCATCGTTAGTGAACTGTGTTTCACCCGGCATATTGCCTGTTCACGCTAGGTGTCGCCACAAACATCTCTCTCTCAAAAATGAATATGTTGTGGGTTTGTTTTGCGATTTGAGCAAGGCTTTCGATTGTTTATGTCCGCATATACTTGCTGGAAAACTACACGCAGATACGGTTTCACCAACGATTCCATAAAATTCGTGACATCTTTTCGTGAACGGAGTCGATTCGTACAGCTTAATGGCAGTCTGAAACGTTACGAATAAATTACGGGGTCCTTCAGGGTTGTGTTTTGGCACCAATTCTTTTCTTATTATACATCAACGATCTCAGGGAACCGATGGGTGATTCAGATATAATTTTGTATGCAGACGACACAACGACTTTGCGTAGCGGTCCAAGCATTCAGGATCTCATCACACACCATGATCGCGTGATGAGCGATATTGACGACTGGTTTGCAGCCAACGGATAGAGCTTGAATCTGACTAAGACAGATCATGTGCTTCTCCATGAGAAGTTTGCACATGATCGAGAATGTTGAGAAGATTAGGTTTTGGGTGTCGTTCTTGATCTTATAGATTGTCATGGAATATGCATATTGGTTACTTAACAAAAAAAATTAATAGTCATATATATTTGCTGCGCAACCTGGTGGGTTCGGTTTCGCAGGGAGCCTTGTTGACTGCGTACTATGCAGTGATTCATTCGATTGTCTCGTACTCCATAATAAATTGGGGTCACTCTCCGGGAGCTGCTCGAGTATTTGCTTTGCAAAGTCGAGTAGTTCGCATTATTGATAACTTGAGGTATTGTGATGATTGTGGACCCAGTTATCGCAGACTTCGTATTCTGACTGTCCCATCTATATATATTTTTCATTAACTCGTTTACGTTAAAAATAATCTCACCGAGTTTACTTTGCAACGAGATGTCCATACACATGGTACGAGACAGGGGTCCAATTAGAGTGAATTTTAGCAGAGTGAGCGCCGCGAGATCGGCAGGCAATTACTATGGTCCAAGGGCTTTCAACGTACTGCCTGAAAGGGTTAGGGGGCTGCCTGTGAAGCTGTTTAGGTCTAACTGAAGGCTTATTTCTTAGATAAATGTTTTTATTTATTTGATGACTTTATGTTGAATGATTTTAATGATTTTTGTGTATAGATGTATTGTTTGTCACTGACCAAGTTGTTTACTGTTACTAGTTTGTGCTTTTTTCTTTTGTTTTCTTGATTTGTGTAATGCTTTGTAAAGTGTTTATACCCAATAAAGATTATTATTATTACTTTTAATTTTCCAGAATAATTAAGAAACGAACTGCTAAATTGAGCAACAATAAACTAAAACTCAATAAAGTTAACATGACAAGCACTATTCTAGTAATTTATTGGATGTAACAAGATACCTACTTTCTATAGAGGCGCTGACAAAGTGCACCTACCTGTAATTTCATTATTTTTATCCGTCTACATTTCAAGATATCTGATAAAACATATTTCATTGCCTGCTTCAGTAGTCTGAAATATGTTTCTACAATACACATATTTTGCTCAAGATAAAGCTACCGTCGTGGGTGGTGACTAACCACTAACTAGCTCTTGTATTCACCAGAGACATAAACAATTTTTTCTGCAACTGCATTTTGCTCGATGCCATGCATAAAATATCATATAAGTAGTAGCAATAATTAATACGTGTAAGAACATTAAAAGAATGCCATATTTAATGGCCAATTTGTTCACTCATATGTTGAACATATGCCACTAGACTTGTACATTAAAATTCATGCGCCCAGGCGCTCATGTTTGATTTATAACGAACAATAAAAACAGTACCTTTTGATATCTACAAATTATCGTTGTTATTGTTGCTGTCAGTTTATGAGAATTATTTGAATGCATTAAGTTGGATATTGTGAGGATGTATTTTTTTCTGTTTGTTTTTGAATAAATATAATGAAATATGATATACATAAGTATCTCCTAACGTTAGGCCTCCATAACGATAAAATTTTGATTTTACGGTTTCATTTATATTAAGTTTTATCCAACTTTTTTTTCAACATAAAGGCCATTCCCAAATTTAGATCTCTTCATTTACGAAAGGATTATTTTTAAAAAACCCTAATACCTAATTACAACTTATACAGATCAACAATTTTTAACAATAGTTTTAGTCCGTAAAAAAATTGAACAACTAGCTTTACAATTGGGGGGATAAATTCAGAACGCCAAGATCGCAATTGATCCAAACAGGGTAATTTACGTGATCTAATTTGGAGTATACATACTGTGTCCAAGATAATAATGTAATAGCATTCGAATCTTGGAAACGGTGTTTTCAAAAGACGTTTTCGAGAATTTTTGCAAAAACGTTTTTTTGTGATTTTAGCTTTTATTTATTTCTGACATTATTTTTACAGATATAAAAAAATTAAAAGCACTTTTTGAGGAGAATAAGATAGCGTTTACAAATGTTCACTACGACGTTTCGTTTTTGAAAAACCATCATCAACTTGCTTGTTTTAAATACGGCCCTGAATTTTTTATTGCTGAATTTAAAGCCATTTTCAATTCAAAATTATGTGATATCACGCGTCATGGTTTACACAAGTCTTTACTGTTTTTAGCTGTTATTTAAAAGTATTCAGAAAAATGGCCATAGTTTGGCACTTATTTTGTGTAAAACACTCATCAGAGAAAGGCGGTTTTTAATAAATTCAAAAAGCACAAAAATTTCAATCAAATTTAAAAAACCGCGTACAGAAAAAATGTCTACCTATTTTTGAATTGAAAATGGGTTTGAATTTAACAATGAAAAATCGAGGGCCGTATTGAAAATAGCCAAGTTGATGATGGTTTTTCAAAAACAAACATCGCGTGTAGTGAAAATTTGTAAACGCTGTCAATTTCTCCTGAAAAAGAAACAATAAGATAGTGCTTTTAATTTTTTTATATCTGTAGAAATAATGTCAGCAATAAATAAAAATTAATTTTTTCAAAAATTCTCAAAAACGACTAAGATGTTCAAATTTTTCTTTTTTAATCCTCAATTGATCAGTGTACAAGTTAGGTAAATCACCGAAACTGATGTACTTCTGGTTCTTGCTTTAGGCAACGTTTGAAAATCGCTCGAGTCTAATCTTGTAAGTCATTAACCTTTGGGTCTTCGGTTTTGTGTCCTGCCTAGTAATATTATTATGTGAAAAAGGTGATATGCTAATACTATGGACATCATAGAATTAGTTTTACGCTTATGATTTGATAATTTGTATTTCCTAATAAAAGCCTAAAATGAACATCGATTCTACTAGTATTTTCCAAATATCTATTTACCGCAGGTGCCTCATAGAATCATTTCACAGAAAAATGTCAGCTTCAAGGTAGCTACACATAGAAAAAATTAATTCCCAACTAAAGAAGCACTTATATAAACTCATTTTAAGTTATTTACCTATTTGTTTCAAGTTTTTTTATAATTCAATTTTTTAAGAATATAATCTTAAGTCAAGTTATATTGGATCTAAATTTGAGATACAAATACATTAGCCTATTAATCTCAATCTCCATTTGAGATTTAAATTACTCAAATTGAACAAATATAGAGATATACTTAAAAGGAGCGCAAGTCTCTCTCAAAGAAAGCGTTCTGCACATCCTTATCTTAGACGGAAACTATGCATTCCTTGAATTCCTCACTCCACTCCTGCCATCACCTGGACTCTCGACCACGAACCGTGTTTCGCGTTCCACCAAATTCGGCGTCTTTTCGATGATTTGCAAAGTACGATATACGTATGATATCGTTATCACAGCTTTGCGTATAACAGCTGTGTAGTTATTCCAAAGATTACCAAATGCTATATAATTATTCTGTAGTCTTTAATTATTCTATGGTGTATTCTACTAAACAGGTTAAAGGATTATTATTTTTATGGCAGAATGGCAGATGTGACTGTGAATGAAATATATGCAGTGAGTAATTTTTATTCTCCAATCAATAATACCATCATAATCTTGCGTATACAAGTTTATGATATGGGCAGAGTTTAATAATCTTGATTTGGGAATACATTTTTCTGCGTGTAGAATCCTTCCTTAACCTCGCCACTGTAAGTTTTCAAGTTAGAGTAATTCGTATAGTCTTCATTTGACGTTAACAATCAAAAGACAAAGAGCTCTATTAAAAAGTAGTAACGTAGTAGGTACCAATAGGTTCGTAAAGAATCAGAGCGGATTAGCTTGAAAAATTACCGTTGTATTGAAATCAGGATCATCGGTAATAGCAACATTTATGCTTGTATATTTATAGCATCCAGTGTATCTATCTTTCACATCATATTAATATTATGAGTGACGTACTATGTATTTATCCGTCAATAAATCAGAGAGAACACAGTGCGGCTATCTCTTAATGCTTGCATTGAATTATGGCTTAAAGGGGATTAATTTATGCGATTTATACATAAATCATTATATAACAAAATGGAAAATGTTTCGTCGAGTGTATTCTACGCTTGTTCACTCTGTGTTTGCTTTTGCTAAATGCCAGTAGTGACAATAAATTTTATAGTTACATTACAGTAAATATACATGTATCATGATGCAGACAGTCCGTCTAGTTCTCAATGTGTGCGAATATACTTGAAATGAGTTATTGAAAATTATACGTTTGTTGTATATACAGGGTGGTCCAACGAAAAGTTTGCACCTAGCTTTTCTCTTTTTTTTGTAGTCGAATGCGAAAATGCTCGGACACGTCGATTTTGCTTTTGAGGGGGACACATTTTAAACATATTTTTCGATCTGCGCCTTTAACCCCCTAGCGGGGGTGAGTAACAACCCTAAAATTTTAAATGGAAAGAGGGGTCTAATGACATATCATTTGAAAGGACCCAAATTGTCTTTCTAATGATACCCTATTTGTCGAATTTTACTAAAACAGTTAATACGAAAACGACTTTAAAGACATTAAGCCGATAATTTTGGTATTAATGAGAAATACAAATAAGTTTTAATTATTGCGAGTGAAAACACCTGCAATCGTTAGTACATTCCAATGTTTGTTAGTTTTAACATTGCTTTGTAAAAAAAGTAAACAAGCTGTTAAATTGATTTATTAAAACGTTACATTAACAAATGTTGAAAATGTGACCCATTTGATTCCATACAATAATACAGATTTTGTTCAAATCTATTTCTAACATTTTGTAGCATATCAGGTGTTATGTTTCTGCACTCTTCTGTAATGCGTTGGGCTTCGTGGCAAAACATTTATTTTTTAAGTGCCCCCAAAGAAAAAAGTCTAAAGGCGATAAATCCGGTGACCTGGCAGGCCATTCAATTGGGCCCCTCCTTCCAATCCACCGTCCAGGGAACCGGTCATCTAAGAACTGTCTTACAGGAGCCACATAGTGCGGAGGTGCTCCATCTTGCTGGAAATAAAGCCGATCAGCAGTATGATTTTGGTCATCTTCTATTATTTGTGTTATTAAAGGATCAATTGTGTCTTCAAGCATGTTTAGGTACACTTCACCAGTTAAATTTCCAGGAATAAAAAGTGGTCCTATAATATGATTTCCTAATATGCCACACCAGACGTTTATTTTTTGAGGATACTGGGTATGAACCTCACGGAATAAATGTGGGTTACTGTCATCCCAGTAACGGCAATTGTGCCTATTTACAGCTCCATTCAAATAAAATGTGCATTCGTCGGAAAAACAAATGTTAAATAATAATTGCGGATCTTCAATTAAACGCTGGCTCATTGCTTCACAAAATTGCAGCCTTCTATCAGGATCATCCTCATTTAGTTCCTGTACTAATTTGATTTTGTACGGATGAAATTTGTACGCTTTTAAAATTCGTATTATGGACGAACGGGAGACACCTGAGGCTTCAGCTAGTTGACGGGTACTTTGACTATGATCCATTTCAACATGCCCTAAAACAGCGACTTCCACAGCTTCATTTCTGATCGGTTTCTGCGGCTGGTGTTTTACATTACAGACAGATCCGGTATCTACAAACTTTTTAACTAACTTGCCAACGTACACATCATTCACATTTTTATCGGGATGTCTCTCATTAAATAAGCGAGCCGTAAGTCTAGCACTACTATTATTTTGAAAATAAAGTTTAACAATTTCAACTCGTTCTAGAATGGAATAAATCATTTTGTACGGTAAAAGTAAAATAACTTGAGAAGCAACCAAACTGAATCAATGAAAAGACTAAAATAAACGGTGTAAATTCTTTTCCTACACGTATCTGCAGTTTTTATTTCAACAAAAAACGCAAACGATTAGTGAGGAATTTAGTTCTGATAAATAAGATAGTGTTTTTGAAATCCCGTTTTTCTTCAAAGTAAATAATTTAGAAATGATTGTAGTTGTTTTCAGTCGTAATAATTAAAACTTATTTGTATTTCTCATTAATACCAAAATTATCGGCTTAATGTCTTTAAAGTCGTTTTCGTATTAACTGTTTTAGTAAAATTCGACAAATAGGGTATCACTAGAAAGACAATTTTGTGTCCTTTCAAATGATATGTCATTAGACCCCTCTTTCCATTTAAAATTTTAGGGTTGTTACTCACCCCCGCTAGGGGGTTAAAGGCGCAGATCGAAAAATATGTTTAAAATGTGTCCCCCTCAAAAGCAAAATCGACGTGTCCGAGCATTTTCGCATTCGACTACAAAAAAAAGAGAAAAGCTAGGTGCAAACTTTTCGTTGGACCACCCTGTATACATTCTATATATACACATAAAAGATTCAAGGTTTAGCTCGGCTTGTATGTTATTAGGAGACTGCTCAGCATCCGGGCTGTATACGTCTTGCATCACATTACTGCGAACAAACCATCTACTGGAGCAAACTTCAGTATTATTTAATAAACTACAGTTATAAATAGGTAACGTCAAAGATTAATGAACCTTAATCTTTGGTAACGTAAAAGCAAAAAGAAAAATTTCCTGAAGTTGCACTCAAAAAAAAATAAGATAAAGACGGATATAAGCATTTTGAAATTCCCTGAGACGATTAGGACCATTTCCAGATGGAAGTCTGTTTGTCTGTGTGTATATATGTATGTGTGTCTGTATGTATTTCACAATAGCGCCCAAACGCTTTAACCAATTGAGCTACATTTTGGTACATGAGTTTGGGGCAGTCCTAGGATGAACCCATTAGTTTTTGGTTGAAATCGCTTAAGACGCTAAATTTTCAAATACCAGTAGAGGTCGAGTGATACATCATTTAAAGCATTTTTTATTTGCTTTAGAGCGATGGGTCACTTTTGATATTAGCCCCCATAATTCTCGAGAAAATTGCGTTTAAAATTTCACCTGTTACGTAGTTGGAGTCTTATAAGATATATGCAGTAATTGAGAACATTAACACATTGATACAGCGTTCACTTCGCATGCGGAACGTTATAGATTCGAATCTGTTTCGTTACGCAGGTCATATATTTTTGATTATATTATATCATGTCGGGAAAGTTTTGGGACGACACAACCCATTTTTTATTCTTGTACCTTACACTTTTGAATCAGGTTCAAAACCTCTATCGAAATTGTTAATCTAAAATGACAGCGAATGTTGTTTGAGGTATATCTCGAACCAAAAGTGATTTCTAAAAATTAATAATATTGAAGAATTCGACTATAAGATCATAAATTAATTATTGGCAGCCTCTGTTTTCTTCTTATTATCACACATTAGCTGATTTATGTTAATAATTATGTTCTCCGTAACGAAGGATACCATAATGAGTGAAATGTTCTTCATAAGTCCAAATACTTATATATACAGTGGCTGAACTGCATAAATCTTATTACACGCAGAATAGCAATCTGCAAAATTATTTTCTGACACATATTGAAGTATAGATAATTCATATGAAGATTCCTCCAAGCAAAAGATTGGAGGAGCCCTGGCTATTTAGGGTTTTTGGCAGAGGTAACAATTTGATAAAAAGCACTGCTATCTAACATTATGTGGTTCGAAAATGATTTTAAAAATATATTATGACAATTAAAGTAAACAAAAACAAATAATACGTCATCTAATGAAACAACGTTCATCTACAAGAACTAATGCATAATCGCCATTTGTACAATTCTACCGTTATGAAGACGCAGTTATTTAAAATTTTAAATAAGATGACGAAATCAAACACAAAAATAAAATCAAAACGTTTGAACGTTATAATAAATATAAGTTTGTTATATTACATTTAATTAACAATTATCACAATGATTAATAGGTTATAAGTTGATACAAAATATACAATAAAATTTTTTTCTACAAATGGTGAGTTGTCCGACATTCAGTATTAGATTTATACTTATAAAAATGTTATTTCCAGAATCAATCAATCAATACCAACTAAAATAACTTCTGTATTCAAATTCCCAAAATGTTAACCACTGATCATGAGAATATTGCGTTTCGAAACATGTATGGTTTATAAGTTTGTTGACACAATTTTACCAAAATAAAGAGATTTATTGGTGGAGAAGACGAAGTTTGATTTATCATTACAAATAATTATAATTTGCTATTTAACATATTATTAAAATATTGCTCTTTCTGCGAAGCAAAGGCTTCCTAAACACATTTATTTATTTACAATTTATTATTTCAGGATATATTCAAAAATTCTCATCATCAAAAAACTAAATTCTATACTCATCTCTCAGTTTCAACAATGCTTTTCAATAAACTAGTGTATATTATTATTTGATGTATTGTGTTGGTTTATTATGAAACTGATTTTCATTAAATATATTTTTCAAAACACTTTTATTAAAAAAATGTTTTATATATTTTCACATTTAACTCGAAATTTTACAAGTCAGTACCAGCGTTAATTAAAACGTAATAATAAAAGCAATATTCTGCATTTAATGCATACATCTCTCAATATCTATTCAGATCTACGAGCTTATATTAAAAACGTTCAAATTTCATAAATTCCCATGACGGCAATAAATTATTGAATAAAAAAACCTGCTCACAGAGTCGTGTTGTAAATTTAAATTCCGTTGGTTGCGCCGATGAAATGCGGAAATCTTATTGATATTCATTGCGGAAATTTCCCTTATTCTAGTTAGGAAAACAGACACACTCCATATATAGCGTCTCAATCTCAACTTCATTTCGATTCAATTGTTTCTTTGGATTTGTTAAGTTCCCACGGGAAACATCCAATGCACTAGTGGAAGCACTTGATGTTGAAGGTGTGATTCCTCTTTCAAATGCAAGTAAATGCCGATTTTCCAATAATAGGAGTCGTGCAGCAGGCAAAAGAAACATTGAATTCCATTTTATTTGCTTGAATATGTGAGGAGTGATGTTAGAGGCATGAATTTACACATTCACATTACTATTTAAGGATTTTCCTCATTCACAGAGTCATGTGATTTTATGTATATTGAATATATTGTGCTTCCTAAAATACCGACATTGAATTTACATAACTATTAGGTCATTCAAAAAGCCATAGGATGACACATAGATGGCGTTACTAGAATTTTTTCCATATAATAATAATAATAATACAAAAATAATAATCAGTTTTGTTAAACAAGCCCATTTCAAATATATGCGATCCCGCTTAAGGGAGTATCGGCGCGTCTATGTGTTGGTAGTTGCTTTATGGGGTCAGAGACCTCCCAGGCAGCCGAAATAGGAACTGTTGTTCACTCGGCGTACTACCAACGATAAAACTAGATGTCGCCAAACACATCCTTTTACACATAATCAGTTTATTTGAAACCAAAAATACAGAACACTTTTACAAACATAAAAGAAATATTATTACAATGACAACAACAGATTCTTGGTTTGTCTGTGGTCGCAAAAAGGGTTAAAAGGCAGTCATAAACTGTTTTTGAGATTTTAAATTAAATAAGTTACTTTCATAGGCGTTCGTAAATAGTGGAAAAGGGGTCAAAACATAAAAAATATATATTTCGTAAACTTATTCGAAATATGGAATAATTTACAACATAAGCTAAAAAATATTCCATAAAAGAATTGGTTCACAGAGGCGTTCGAAAATAGCCTAAAAAAAGGGTCAAAAACGAAAAAAAAATGTTTCCCAAATATACCAGAAAAATTGGCTAATTATATATAGCTTTGATTTAAGATAACCTATAAAAAATGCAGCATAAAATTTTTATTTACATAGGCGTTCGTAAATAGTAGAAAAGGGGGTAAAATAAAAAAAAGAATTAAAATGTAAAAAATTTTATATTTAACTAATTGAAAATTGGTGTTAAAAATGCACGACAGAAATTAATGTACCATAGGCGTCCATGAAAATTCTATAAAAGGGTCAGAAAAAATTTGTATTCGTGATAACTCAAAAACCACTTCACGAAAATACTACAGAATATTTATAGGTGGTGATTAACATGGAGCGTAGGCAAAAGGTTTAAAAGAGGGTTCAAAAAGGTTATAAAATTATTACTTTTACACTTAAATATGGAGAGCTATTCGTGCCTCGAGGGCAACAGTTTATTTTTTCCTAAAATTAGTTGAGGTTAATTTCATTACAATGTTTTCTCATAATGATTGATGTTTTGAAATATTATTTTTGGAAAACATAAAAAGTTATTAACTAATCCTAACTAACTAGTATATAAATCAAAAAGGAGTAGATAAATAATATACAGGGTGTCCCAAAAAACATTCCCCACCATTTGAGGGTAGAATCTATGACCAAAAATAAGACAAAAATCATTTATGTCAAAATTCCGAAAAATGTCTCCTTATGAAATTGTGACCATTTTGAATATTAAAATGAAGTAATTTTCGAAAATAAAATCAAATGTTCAAATCAAATTATTTATTAACTAAACACATAATAAAACAAAAACATTTCAATTTACAAAGGCAAGTGTTTGAAATCCTCACTATTTTATTCAATAATTGTTTTCTACACGGCCTATTGCTTCGTTTGTAATTTGTGCTAAAGCTCCATATATGCGAACCTTCACTGTTGGGTAGGACATGGTAAACCGAATTTTTCAGATAACCCCAAAACCAAAAGTCTATTGGGTTGAGATCCGGGGACCAATGAGGCCAAGAATTAGGTCCTCCACGATCGATCCATTGGTTGAGAAAACGTAATTCCAACAATGCAAGTTGTGCTGAGTGAACACTCCTTGCTGGTTAAAATGGGCTTCATCACTCTACAGTACTTGTTTAAAAATGTCTTCATTTGCGTCCAGGCAATTTAAAAAAAAATCTACAAAATCATAAGCGCAACTCAAGTATCCCCAGGATGCAATTCTTGAATCGCCTTTATATGATAAGGATGCAGATTTTCTCTTTGCATGAATCTGTTTTTATCAAGAACGACCAAATTTAAATTATTAATTCCAAGTGAAAGATTTGTCTAATTCCAATAAAAATGGTCATAATTTCATAAGGAGACATTTTTCAAAATTTTGACAAAAGTGATTTTCGTCCTATTTTGGGTCGTAGATTTTACCCCCAAAGGGTAGGGAATGTTTTTTGGGATATCCTGTATATTGAGATTTTTATATTTTAAGGATTTTAATATTTTCTTAAAGTCGATCGAAAACGTTTCAATAATTTAAAATTTTATTCTACACCATTTATACATATGTATATTGTATGCAGATACATTTTAAATAAGCTCGAGCTTTTAGTGTTGGGTTAGTGGAAAACAATTAACTAAAACGCTTTTTCCACTTTTTCCCTATATCCCGAAATAATAATCTCATTTTCCATATGCCGCTATATGTATCACAGATCATATTTTTCCATTCGCACTGATGTTATATTTCTGTAATTGTAGGCAACTAAGTAAACGAGCATTTCAACTACCACCTGCTACTTTTACTTTTGCAAACAACACAAAAATTCTAAATGTACAAGGCAATCCATTGCACACTGGGCGTAATATAATCGCCTCTAATGGCGAAGTTCTCTAATAGCTCACGTTTTTATTTAGAGCCGTGGATGAAAATGCACTCTCAAGCAGAAAATCTAATTTTCAACATACTTTTTAGTATAAAGTATAGTAGGTAGTTAAGGAAAATCAATTTATGTTTCATTAGGAGATAAAAATGTGCCCTTTTCTTTTGCGAAATTATACCTACACTGGTGGTTAATTTCTTAAGTTAAAAAAATCTATACTACTTATTCAACGAATGTTGTTGATTGAATTCTTGCATTTTAGAAGGCCAATTTCCAGATGAATCGAAGGTTTCAAAGATAATTCCTTTCCCCAAGACAATACCATAACTTATATAAATGATCTTAGACCGATTACTGTCCTTCCGCAGCACTTTCAAAGATTTTAGAGAAAATTATGTCTTCAGATTCTGTCGCAAGTAAACCAATACAGTATTTTACCTGCACGGTGCTCGTTCTAATGGCTTATTCTAAGGCAGTTGACACAATTAATCATGAGACGCTTCTATCCGTTTGGAAATTAGTTGGGTTTTCTGAACAGTCAATCAGATTATTTCACAGCTATTTGCAAAACAGGTTTCAATTTGTTCAAACAAGTAATGGAGAATCTTTAAAGGAAATACTGACGTGGAACTCCACTTTCACCTTTATTATTTAACTTACACATGCTACATAGGGTCCAGTCTAAAGACTGCCAAATTTACTAAAGCTTTAATTATGACGACTATTATCTAGCTAATCAAGACATTAACGAGGATATTCCCAGAATTGTAGAGCTCTCTCAAAAGCACGGTATCATGATCAATATGTCTAAGTCTGATGTTCTTGACTTTGGTAAATACAGGCGCCTGTTGGAGTTACAACTGAATATCAAAGTAAATAACTCAAGTTTAAAGTTCTCAACTTCAACAACAAGTCTTGGCTTGGAATTGAAACTCGAATTGCGGTTTAAGAGGCATGTAAGCATCAATATTCTGAGAGCATATTCGTCATTAAAGATGTTATATTCCCATACGCCCCTACATTACAACCTTAAACTTACCGATAGTAGGGTACCTACTATATTTATTTTCTAGTAACAAAAATTAAAGTTTGAGGATCAAGACATTCCGTACGAAGATCGTTCTAATGGATAAATCTATTTAGCTGATTATTGGAAAGGCTTTCTTGAACCCTTCTTATACAAACAAGATTTTTTCTCACAGTTTTGTTTATTAAGCAGTTAGAACGTTTATTTCTTTGTATACCTATAATAATGCTTATGAGTTTTGAAATGCTTAGCCTGTGAGAAAAAGTCTTGTTTTAATTTAAAATTTATTACAAAATTCACAAAGGGAACAAATAATCATTTCGTCAAAAGTGATCGATTGTAATCAATTTTAAAAGTTTTTATATAATATGTAGCATATAATTTATCCCAACGCATCAATGTGATAATTATTATTAAAAAAAAATCAAACTATTATAATATAGGTACCTAAAAATTTTATAGATATCTATCCTAATTGTTTTAAGAATTTGGTGTTTGTTTGCATGTTTTGTTTCTAGAATGAGTTGGTAAATCATCATGGTAATCATGACTGTTTTAACTAAACTACTTGGTATAAGGCCCTGAATAAGTTTATATTAAATAGATGAAACGTTGGATACGGTTTATGTGGTTTGCTATTAATTTGTACTAGGTATACCGACAGTTTCCAGTTTTAAAGAATTTATGAGAATTTTAATAAAAAAGCCTCTACATAGATACATCTATTTATCATCTTCTCATCTCATCATCAGTCTGTGAAATTTGGGAGTAATAATCGTTGTGTTGTCGGTGGTGGGATCGGTGTATTGCCGTTGACATGTTTTCCTATTGTGTTCGCTTCCATTATTAAAAATGATACTATCTCTAGATTGTAGGAGAAAATACTTATATATTTTATTCAGATCTGGAGTTTTTAAACAAGCTCGTTTAAGAATTTGGCTTTATAATTACTTCCATCCAAGGGCAATTACAATTGATTTATTCATATATATAAATCCCATCGTCAATTTGGTAAAATTGTTTTATTTAATTCCACAGATTATAGAGAATATTATTTATACAATAATATTCCGGATATCCTGAAATGTTAAAGTATTTGCATTCAATTATGTCGTAATGTTTTATTGAATACACTCTATAATCTCAAACAAAATCACTAGTTTTTCTTACTCTTCCTTTTTTTTTTCAGTAACATAGAATTTTCATTCTTTATACCGGGTGTCCCACCGGGAAGGGTTTCGATGGATTATGGAGAAACTATACACTGTGGGACACTCTGAAAATCTGGTGTGTGTAGTACTTAAGTCGGCGGGGCGAATTCGGCTAAAATGTCTTCAAGAATCTAGTACTTCCGTTTATACCGCAAGTTGTTGTCAACTTCTTATTTTAAATACGATCATATATAAATTATATTATATTTTTCCATATTTTTGGAGAAATAATAAACAATCAAGTGTCGATTCCGCAATAAGCCGCAGTTACTACCACTAATAATTAAGAAAGTACTTAGGTACTAACCTAATGTAATGTATAAGTAATATATTTTTTGTATAAGTAAATCAAAAAAACTCCTACTTTTCTCCTTTTATAATTAATTATTATCCACTGTTTAGAATTATAGAGAAAATATACGATTTTTCGAATTGTAAATATGTGGATTAACATCTTTTAGTACGCTCTGATTGAAAAGCTTTTTGACAAAAATCAATTAATTCCCATGTTTACGGTGACTGATAAGCTTTTAATTTGTTCAAAAAGTGTTTGTTTGGATTGAGGATTTTAGTTTAGTTTATTTTTCATAGGGAATTGCTTCTGTCTATATTCACGTATAAGAGCTTAGTTGTTATTTTTTAATTTACAGACTGGAAATTAATTAGAAAAACTAAACAAACGAATAAAGTAAGATACCAGTTAATCAGTGCCAATGAAAATTTGTTAAAGTTCACAACAATAATATGTATTATATATTTTTCCTTAACTTCAAATTAATTAACTATATAAACATGCTTTCTTAATTTCTACATATTAACTATATTTTTACTATAAATAAAATTCAATACCTACTACCTTTTCTAGTTAAATTTTAAATATATTTAGGCCAAGTGAATTTAGCGGAAGGCCCCCCTAGAAGATGCTGATGATATTAACTTTTAATAATTTCAACATTATAGGCATTTTTATAGGTTTACAAAGATACATGATACAAGGAAACGTAAAGAACAAGTGATACTAACAGGACTAAGAATCGGACAAAGAAATTTAACACATCAATATCAAATAAGCAAATCTCCACAACCTATGTGCAATATCTATAACACTATGTCCGTAAACATTTCCTAGTAGAATGCCCACAGTATTCTGGCTTGCGCATGGAAATGGAAATACGTACAAATTGACCAAATCTCTTACAAAAAAAGATCAAATGTACAAGGAGATACAACATCACCGTATGTTGTATGACTATGTTGCACAGCATCAATATTTTCGGGCACGACGACCTTCACGCACTTGGTCAGTAAAGAATGACGGCTATATAACCTCGTTATACCGTTTTCGATTAATTTTCTTTACTAATTATGTAATTATTAAGACGGTGTGTACTGAAAAGAAGCTGAAGCTAACCTTAATAGCTGAAATTTATCATGGGAAAGGCGATATTCCGATAACGGTTAGAGGTAGATTATATGAATTGAGTTGACCAAGCGCGTATAAGAGAATAGAATATTTTTTATGCGGTAGAATTAAAATATATATATAAGTTTGGCCGTAGATATATTATTGTAATATCAATCGTTACAGGGTTCATACTACTTCAAAATTAACCCTTAAATCCGTTTTTCACAATCTAAAATCCATTTATATATTTTCTTGGGATGAGGTTGCAATTAAAACAAATTGTCGGTGAAATAATGTTTGTTATTTCATATCATCTTACAACGTTTCGGCAAAGCACAATTGCCTCCTTCAGCTACATTCTAAATCGTACATGAAGAAAGCAATTGTGCGTTGCCGAAATGTTGTAAACTGACATGAAATAACAACAATTATTTCACCTACAATCTGTTTTAATTGGAAGTTCATCCAAAGAAAGAAATCCATTTATAAATTCCACTTATCATCTTTACTGACTGGTCTAATTTATTTATTCATCTTAAAACATATACAGTAATAATAACTTTAACTTTATTGTCATAAAAGAATTACAAAAGTTCTTGTAGACAAAGTCATATTTAAAATAATATATAATAAAGACGTATACAAATACAAAAGATTAATATACATCAATCGTTGTAAATACAATATAACAAAAATATTCAAAAACATACGCAAACCAGTAATGCCACTCTACATTATGTTGTCAATGTTAGTAGGAAAAGCAAAGAACAAAATTACAAATCCACCAAACAATCACGAAGTAAAATATGTAAATAACAATACCATAACATAAGATACCCCCATAAAAATGCAAGTAGCAGAACAGAAAAATATAATACATTACTAAAATCATGATCAAACAAATCAAATGCGGACCAATACAACAAAATCAAAAACAAACGCTACCATGCATCAGCAAAGTAGTCTTCCAGTGAGTAATAGGCCCTCTCAAGAAGAACGCGCTAAACAGCCTCCCTAAATTGCTTGGGATTTTTTACAGCGGTAAATGATTGTACACTCTGCGACGACAGTTTATACAGTTGGTTCTCATCTTGTCGGTACGTCTCATTTTCATGTCTTCAAAGCAATTCGCAGCTTCTATAGTTATAGTATAGTATTTTATTGTATATATGGATATAGTATAACATAGTAGCGGGCCAGAAATGTAGCTGGGAATACGACGAGTCGATGCCGTTTTCAGCGTTTACTGACCCTTCTTATAGTTATTTCTTGTTCTATGCTGCGACTGTCATAAAGGAGTGCTCTCTTCAATAGGGCAGATCTCGGTATAGGCAAGTGCACCCGCTGAACTAGTCTCGTGGGATAAGGGTGACTAGGTGGAGCTGAGCTGTTAATATTTCTTACATTTCTATGAATAAGACATACAGTTTCCAAAATGAAAAGTGATGTGAGAGTCAATATTCGGTGTTTTTTGAATAATTTTCTACAGCTTACAGTAAAATCTGGTTTACACATATAACGAACAGCCCAGCCCGCTTTTGCAGTGTAAATATACTCTGAAACAAAGTTCGGCCACAAGTACCCCAGAAAGCTATTCCATATCGAAGACATGCTTCCACTAAAGAAAAATACACATTTCTTGCAACTTTCAGTCCAAGAGCCCCCAATACAACTCTCAAAGCATAACAGCCAGATGAAACTTTCTTGCCTCAATAGACTTTCCATAGAAAATAATGCTTAAGAGATTCTCATTAGGTATGAGATATGAGGCATAAATAAAGTGTTTTGTTTCTATTAGCAAATTCCCAAACTGACTGCTATACTTGTCCGCTATACTTTTATGTAAAATAATAATGCGACTATAAAAAAGGTTTTTGTTCACAAAGTTTGATTAGATTATTTCTACAATTTATATAATAAAAAACTGATCTGAATATGAGGTACATTTAGTTTAAGCAAGTTTGCATAAAAATAGAATTAAAAAATCGTTTATTGCTTTCATCGACTCCATTTAATGTTAACCTGAGTAATATAATAAATGCACAGAATTCACCATCTGCGTCCATAGCTAGCGGCTACACAAAAACACCCCAAAACATACCGGGAATTGCAGACCACCCTTTTGCTCTTGTTCGCGTCAAACAAATTGTGTTATTTAACGTGATTAAGTAAAATCATATAGCCCTAAGCTAGATAATTCCCTTTTATTTCTCTTTAATTTTAAATTTTAGACCCCTAAAAATTGTTTGGGGAGGTAGAAATAGGAATGTTATGGGACAGTTAAATTATAAATGAAATATTCTGCATGTAAAGGTTACAGGAAAACAGAGTTTATTGTGCGATATCCACGTTTCACATGTAACTCTGGATCACTAATTAACCTACAAAATTTAAGCAATCTTAATTTTTACAGTTTTTTTTGCATATACTTATATTACTGTCCTCGAAGTTACCATAATAATCTGCTCGAAAATTCTCTTCTTCCATAGTTTCTTTATTTTAAATCTTCGGTACGTATTTTCATATCAAATTTTTACTTTGGTAAAGTTTGTTAATCCATAATAATTATAAGAACTATCTTTTAATTTTTAAATTTTTTCAATAGCCACAAAATGGATTCTTTAAATGTTTAAGCCTAATCATAAAATGCTTTAAAATGTATTCTTGATACTATTATAGTCAATAATTCATGTTCTGTATAATTTTCTCATCAAAGTTGATTTAATGAAACATTGAAGTAACTAGCCACTGAAGATGGAATGTTGTTGATTCCGAAACATGTCTGGCATATGTTGAAGTTAGTTTGAATATATATAAAATCTTATTTTGTAGAGAGGACTTAATTAATTTCACATAACATTCGTATATATCTTCGCCTAGCATGAAAACACGATTTATTGTAGCTAAAAATTTGTTGTATGCAGGGCGTTAGTAAATAAGGGCGACAAATTTCAGAACGTGATTCTACATGAAAAAATAATGACTACAAGTTTCTTAAAAACTGATGATTTATTTATTGCTCTGAAACCGGCCGATATAATATGTAAATGAAATTTGGTGGGTTTTAAGAGGTATGTATTTATAGCGCATTTTTTTACATGAATTTAGGGATTTTTTCCGCTAAATAATTTTTAAATATTTTATCTAAACGAAATGAAATGAAAAACTAGCTGTTGCCCTCGAGGCACGAATAGCTCTCCATATTTAAGTGTAAAAGTAATAATTTTATGACCTTTGTCATTTATCTAAATTTTTGTTGTTTTAGACATCAGCTATTTTTTTTTTTTATATCGGGTTTTGTGCCTTTTTCTTCTCTTTGGAGGCACTATTTATACGCAGATATTTTATATTTCAGATCTAGGCCAAAT
Organism: Apoderus coryli; assembly: GCA_911728435.2. Taxonomy (NCBI): domain Eukaryota; kingdom Metazoa; phylum Arthropoda; class Insecta; order Coleoptera; family Attelabidae; genus Apoderus; species Apoderus coryli. The sequence goes on along the minus strand of OU452202.1, from coordinate 11,583,986 downwards.
TCTTGTACGCAAAATAATTGATTGATTGATATTGAGTTTTTTTTAGTTTTATTATAAAATTTATTTTGCCCCCTTTTCTACTATTTACGAACGCCTATGTAAACAAAATTGGTATGCTGCATGTTGTAGGTTATCCGTTAAGTGGTTTTTGAGTTATCACGGATACAATTTTTTCCTGACCCTTTTATAGAATTTTCACGGACGCCTATAGAACATTCATTTTTGTAGTGTATTTTTAACACCAATTCAACTAGTTAAATATAAAATTTTTTACATTTTAATTTTTTTTTTCATTTTACCCCTTTTTTTTACTATTTACGAACGCCTATGTAAATAAAAATTTTATGCTGCATTTTTTAGGTTATCTTATATGAAAGCTATATATAATTAGCCAATTTTTCTGGTATATTTGGGAAACATTTTTTTTTTCGTTTTTGACTCTTTTTTTAAGACTATTTTCGAACGCCTGTCTGAACTAATTCTTTTATGTAACATTTTTTAGGTTATATTCTATCACACCTATAAAAAATTATTCAATATTTCGGATAAGTTTAAGAACTATAATTTTTTTAATTTTTGAACCCTCTTTTAAACCCCTTGCCTACGCTCAATGTTAATCACCACCTATAAATAGCCTGTAGTATTTTCGTACCAAATGTGGTTAAAATCCGTTAAGTGGTTTTTGAGTTATCACGGATACAAATTTTTTCTGACCCTTTTATAGAATTTTCACGGCCGCCTATGGAACATTAATTTGTGTCGTGTATTTTTAACACCAACTCAACTAGTTAAATATAAAAATGTTTACATTTTAATTTTTTTTATTTTACCCCTTTTTCTACTATTTACGAACGCCTATGTAAATAAAAATTTTATGCTGCATTTTTTAGGTTATCTTATATCAAAGCTATATATAATTAGCCAATTTTTCTGGTATATTTGGGAAACATTTTTTTTTCGTTTTTGACCCTTTTTTAACACTATTTTCGAACGCCTGTGTGAACTAATTCTTTTATGTAACATTTTTTAGGTTATATTCTATCACAACTATAAAAAATTATTCAATATTTCGGATAAGTTTAAGAAGAAGTATATTTGGGAAACGTTTTTTTTTTTCGTTTTTGACCCTTTTTTTAAACTATTTTCGAACGCCTGTGTGAACCAATTCTTTTATGAAATATTTTTTAGCTTATATTGTATCACAACTATGAAAAATTATTCCATATTTCGAATAAGAAAGGAAATATATATTTTTTATGTTTTGACCCCTTTTCCACTATTTACGAACGCCTATGAAAGTAAGTTATTCATGACACATTTTATAGGTTATATTCTATCAAAACTATCAATAACTAGTTAATATATCTGCTATTTTTAAGAAATACGTTTTTTTTAATCTTTTTTACCCCATTTTACACTATTTTCGAACGCCAATGTGGTCTAATATTTTATGTTCAATATTTTAGGTTATATTCAATTAAATGCGTAAAAAATTATGCAGTATTTCGGATAAGTTTAAAAACTATGAATTTTTTTAATTTTTGAACCCTCTTTTAAACCCTTTGCCTACGCTCAATGTTTCCCAAAATCTAATCAGCTCCTTGCCATGTCCAATAGTATTTTTGTACCAAATTTGGTTAAAATCTGTTAAGCGGTTTTTGCGTTTTCGTGGATACAGACAGACAGACAGACAGACATTTTTTTAAAACTACTTATTTATGTATAAAATGACCAAAAAGAAGTATTGAAATTAAAAAAAAATTTTTTTCATGAAACTAATAGTCTCCATATATACATATATTACATACAGGGTGGCCTACGGTGACAACCCATTAGATTATTTCATAAACTACTTCGAATTGAATTTGGAAAATTTCAGTGTCTAAAATGTCAAATATGCTCTACTCAAATAATATAATAGCAACGGTATAGCACTTCCGGTTATACCGGAAGTTGATGGCAACATTGTTATTTTAAATGGAACACCCTATATATTATTACATTTTTGGATTCTAAATAAGATTTCAGACATATTTTATGTATCATGTCCTATACCTAACGTCAGTCGTTTTTGACTTATATCAAGATTTATGTCAAAATTGACAGTTTAGGGCTCCATAAAAATTCCGTTTTTTCCTTGTAAATCAGTATTTAATAATTATTTTGCAGGTATTTTCTTATCAGGTGGGATCTTCTTTTTCGAACTGACAAGACATTTTCTGATTCGTTTATACAGGGTGGTCAAAAAATTATATTGAAAACGGTTTAAGAGAAACAGTTGAAAGTCAATTTTTTCAAATGGAATGGGTATATTATTATTATTTTATCTTCCGTAGCATTAAAAAATAATGCAATTTTGTAATAGGTTATCATTTTCTAAAATGCATAGTTTTCGAAATATCGTCATTTTAAATTTTTCTACAGCGCTTACCGTTGTCTCTCTGGAAGCTAGCTAATTAATTTAGTTAGCCATGAAATTATTGTCATTTTAACGTCAAACTAAACGTCAAATTAATAAAAATGAAAAATACTTATTGATATTATAAATTTATTATTAATTCATGGAGAATAAAATAAAGTGATTAATATCACCTGTAGAGTATTAAACGAGAGAAACCCCCTTTTGCTAACGATGACTAGAGAAATTAGGAAGAATTTTGAGAAATCATTTAGAGCAGGTTGGGTGGTATACAAATCAAGTATTACAACGAACTAAGATTAAAATTTAAAATAATACAGCAGAAATGAACAGAAGATTAAACTAAATAAATTTTCAACTAAAAAAAGTTAATCAACTAACGATAACAAAACTAATTTAATTGTTCGATATGACCCCCATTTAGTCTTAACTAAATTAATTAGCTAGCTTCCAGAGAGACAAAGGTAGGCGCTGCAGAAAAATTTAAAAGGACGATATTTCGAGAACTATGCATTTTAGAAAATGATAACCTATAACAAAATTGCTTTATTTTTTAATGCTAAGGAAGATAAAAAAATAATAATATACCCATTCCATTTGAAAAAATTGACTTTCAACTGTTTTTCTTGAACCGTTTTCAATATAATTTTTTCACCACCCTGTATAAACGAATCAGAAAATGTCTTGTCAGTTCGAAAAAGAAGATCCCACCTGATAAGAAAATACCTGCAAAATAATTATTAAATACTGATTTACAAGGAAAAAACGGAATTCTTATGGAGCCCTAAACTGTCAATTTTGACATAAATCTTGATATAAGTTAAAAACGACTGACGTTAGGTATAGGACATGATACATGAAATATGTCTGAAATCTTATTTAGAATCCAAAAATGTACTAATATATAGGGTGTTACATTTAAAATAAGAAAGTTGCCATCAACTTCCGGTATAACCGGAGGTGCTATGCCGTTGCTATTATATTATTTGAGTAGAGCATATTTGACAATATAGACACTGAAATTTTCAAAATTCAATTCGAAGTAGGTTCTGAAATAATCTAATGGGTTGCCACCGTAGGACACCCTGTATATGATATGGAGAGCTAATAATGACTACAAATTTTTCTTAACAACCGATGATTTATTTATTGCTCTGAAACCGGCCGAGATATGTAAATGAAATTTGATGGGTTTATAGCCCATTTTTTTACCTGTAATTAAGAATTTTTTCCGCTAAATAATTTTTAAATATTTTATCTAATCGAAATGGTATACAAATAGAAAAAAATAAAAAACCTAACTATGATATTACATATTAAATGAATTAAATAAAATATTTTCCCTAAGGTGACTTCGGTGGAATTTTCGACCAGGGTGTCATTGAATGTCTTTTTGAAAAGTTTCTTCGATTGTTGACTTGCCACTGATGATGGGACTGGTCTAGTCCCGAAACATGTCTGGCTGATAATTCTATTAAACTTATTTTGTGCAGATTTGACTTTCATTCAACCGCTAAAATTACAACTCCACTCAAGCATATATGGACTACTTTTTCAAATTAAGAATTTTATATTTTATGAGCATACCTCATATTCTTAAAGAAAAAACTGGTACCTGCCAGAGATTTTTCAAAATAAAAATTATTTTTGGAATGCTCGTTTGATTTAACTTTGTGTCGATCCGAAAATATTTTTATTAGTGTTAGTTTCTGTTATTCTTCTGAGTTAATAATAAAATAACAATAATTTATTTTCAAATATCAATAATAAATATAAAATTCGTAATTGCATGTCAAAAAATGCGCAATAATTACCTCTTAAAACCCACCAAATTTCATTTGCTTATGTCGACCCATTTCGGATATCAAATTTTTCTACCATTATAATTGATACCCCAGGAATTTTTTATGTTTTTAAGAAATTATATATATTTTTTATACTTTTGAACAAATAAAGAACAATAATTAAATAACAATGAACTACTTCCCTAAAATTAAATAGCATTTATACACATCCTAATAATATTTTTATTCTGCACATTTAATAAAAATGGTCAAACGGCCCAAAATTCCTGATATTAAGTAGTATGTGCTTTCACGTAATACGCAAAAAAGGCATTTAAGCTCAAACTTTTGTTTCAACAAATAGTCGCGGGGAATGAATCTAAGAATAAAATTTAGGTAACATAAAATAAGTAATACACTAAACCGCTTGGTTAGACGTTTTAAAAAGATATAAATAAATAATAAATCAATTCTACTGGGAAATAAAACGAAATCCTGTGACGGTATCCAAATGCACACATGTCTATGTTAGAAGGACGATTTCTTTGGGGAAACATTTCAATTCTCGTTTGTTCTAAATTGAATTGACGCTTCTTCATATATAACTACCAGATTTGTACACAGGTTTACTGCTTCTCACAAATACATACTGATTTTGACTGAAATGAAAAAAATCGAAGGAAGTAACTGCAATAGAGTTTTTTGTACGTCCATTATCTTCAAAGCAGCATTAAAACCAGTATCTACTAGATTCGGACCATTCACTACAACAGGAATGAAGAAACTTTCGATATTTTTTACCATGAAATCTAAATACAACATCTGAATTCAATTAAATTTTTAATATTTTTATTTTCAACAATATTTTCGTTTATATGTTATTCATAATACTGTGATCCATAATATCTTGCATGATATTTTAACGCTAACATATTAAATCTGAACATTTCCAACACGTTTTCATTTTGAAAGAAAAATCACTCAATTTAGAATGAAAGCACATTTTCTCCCCGTAACAGCTGTTTTCGAAATCTTATCACACCGATTTAAACTTATTTAAATCTAAGCCTTGGAAAACTTTCTAGATTGAATAATATATATGTTTTTGCTTTATCAAACGATCCGATCAAATAAAGTGCAGGCCGGAAAAAAGCAGATTGATTTAGAAAAGTTGGTTAGGAAAACTTCACTAGGAAAAAAATAAACGAGTAAGAAAAAACGATACTATAGATGGTGAAAATGATAACTAGAACATAAAAAGTCGGGAGAAAAATAATGAAAAACCAGAGAACTGTGAAGTTGCTATATTGGACTCATCTAGATAAGGAGAATTAAAATACTTCCTTTATGTCAGGGTTGAAGTTCCGTGCTAAGTTGATGTCTTGATACGACGACAAAAATAATCTTTTTAAGAATAGTCTCTTTATACGATTAATGTAGTAGCGAAAAACAAAAAGATATACTTCTGTCTTTCTTGTTATGATGAACAGGCTCTTATCAGCTTCATTGTTATGGTAAAAATACGAGGGTGGTTCGATAAGTCCGTAGCTTTTAAGGAAACCTTTTTTTTCGGCGGTGTGGCTTTGAAATGGTTTCAATCCTATTTAACCATCCGGCACCAGCTCGTTAGAATTCAGCAAATTTCATCAAATAGTTCAGATATAACTTCCGGAGTACCGCAGGGGTCTGTTTTGGGACCCATTCTCTTTCTGATATATATTACTGACATAAAAACTATTGCTTGCGGGTAATTTTTTCCTCTTTGCGGACGACACAACACGACTATGGGATAATGAGAACGTTGACGTTATCAAGCGGGATATTCAATATAGCAAAGACGCATATCTTGCCTTTTAATTTTGAGTTTGGTGACTTGATCCTGGAGAGTAATCCCGGCGAGGATATTAAGTGTGGTAAATTTCATGGACTTCACTTAGATATAAGGCTTAAATTTGAGGAGCATGTGAGGCAGTTGAGTGCAAGAGTTTCGTCGGGTTGTTATGCTTAAAGGGTGTCGCGTGGGCATTGGGATCGGAGGCTGCGTGTAATGCTTATTTTTTCCTAGTTGAATCACATCTTTGAAACGGTATAGCTTCCTGGGGTTTATGCAGTGGAGCTTTATTCAAAATTGTCCGCTGTGTAGGGTTGGTGCAGGGGCAACTACCATAGTACCATGTGCAACGACTATTGAGCTCATAATAAGAGCGAAACGAATTCGTCAGTACCTGTCGACCCAGGCCTCGGTCTGGTTCTACTGAATTAGACTGAGGCCCTGCTAAATTACACAAAGTCCCTTGTGTAGGTAACACCAGTAGGTTATTTTGTCCGCTATGCCACGAAATCATTTTTCATTTTATTATTAAAACAGTTAATTAATAGCAAAAAACGGCAAATATTTAGCAAAACAAATAACATTATCAACATAGTTATTATTCTAAATTACCTATATAAAATCATGTTGAATATATTTTTTTATATATATACATTGTATCCTACTGCCTTTTGTAATTGCATATATTTTCAATATATTGGTACAATGTGCCATCACAAAAATTTATTAGCTCGCTATAAAAGCAAACTAATAATAACATATAAATACATTTTATGGAAGAATAATAAATAACCCTGTGTGTTTAAATGAGGTTTATAGACATATTATTACGGCAATATTTTGTTTTTGTGTTTAATAAAAACTATATTAACATAAAATATGACATTTCATTTTGATTTTTACTATTTAATATTACTAAATAATTATTATCTATTTGTTATTAATTTATATGACATAATTAATGTATTTGAAACAGAATAACAACGATATAATGGGGTGTACTATCGAAAAAATTAAAAAAATGTAGGTATTGGTTTAGCGGGCGTCGCCAATTTTCATGCGTTAATCTCATTGTGTTCACTTCACTTACCCATAAGTAGTAAAGTGAACAGCATAACTTGAAAAGAAATTGTACAATGGACGACTAAATGCTTATTTACCCGATTTTTTACAGTTTATCATTTCGATTTATTTTATGGATGCCAAACCTGATCGAATTTCTGAGTTCTTAAATTTTGTTAACTCTCTACATACTAACATTTCTTTCACCATTGAGAAAAATGGTAGCATCTCCTTTTTAGATATTTTAATTCATAAAAATTTGTTTTCCAGGAATTTTAACTTTGAAATATATCATAAACCGACCACAACTGACACCCCTTCCCTTTAGTTCAAACCCCTCTAGTCAAAAATATGCAGCCTTTCATTATCTTTTTTATAAAGCTTTCTCGGTTACTATGCCTAGCATTGCTTTTGATAGTGAGATTAATATTATTAAACAGTTAGCCCATAACAACGGTTTCCAGTTATCCATTATTAGAAAATTGTATTTTAGATACTATGTTAAGTTTTCATTATTGTCAGATCTCCTCCTGATAGGACTATATAGGTATTTCCCTTTGACATATGCTGGAAGTTTTTGTCTTAGAATTGCGAAGCTTCTGAGAGATTCAGGGTTTTTTATCTCCCATTTAATACAAAAGATAAGGTCTCCTTTCTTGATCAATCTGGGGTTTATTTGATATCTTGCAGTGATTGTGATAGTGCCTATATTGGGCAGTCTGAACGGAGGATTTTTTCTAGAATGAAAGAACACTTGTGTTATTTTGACCGATATTGTGAAACTGATATTGATAATACTCCTTCTTCGTTTGCTAACCATTTGATTTCCTCTTCACACAGTTTCGATATCGAGCAGAACACTAAATTGCTACATAGATGTAATAAAGGTTTACGCCTTACTTTATTGGAAGTTTTGGAAACATTGAGATTAAAGTATGATCGCTCATGTTGCAGTGCTTAACGATCAATCTAACTACCCTGAATATAGAATTCTTAATTCTGTCTTTAATTTTAATTCTAATATTTAACTTTCGTTGATTGTACTCCTTTATATTCCCTCGTTTATTTATTTATCTAGATATTTAAATTTTGTTTAGCAAATAGGAAGAAGAAAAGCTAAGGACACCTTTGTACTGACTTAGAATTGACAGATCCCGGCGTAATCTGATTTTTTCGACAAGATTTTCAGCGCGCCAGTCCGTACAATAAAAATTTTCCTAATAGAAAATAATGCTTAATGCTTTATTAGTTATTATACAAGGTGTTTCAAAAAAAGCTGGCCAAAATTTGTGAGCGAATTGGGGACATCTAATCATGAAAAAAACCTAAATAGTAATTTTTCGAAAAGTCCTTATTTACAAAGATACAGGGTAAACGGGGGGCACCCTCGCCTTAATTATAACCTACTTTTTTTTCCTTCTGATTTTTATTCATTTTGTGTCAAAGATGTGATAAAATAAAGTTTTCTACATAAAAAAGGCATACTTGTTTTTTTTTAATTCGAATTTGAAAATTTTAGTACAAAATTGTTCCTTAGTAAACAGCATTAATAAAATTATTGAAATACAGGTTGATAACGAAAAGTTTCCCAAAATTTTATTAATTCTGTTTACTAAGGACCAGTTTTGTCCTAAAATTTTCAAACTCGAATTTCTCGCAAACCTTTAAGTTTTTCCAGAAAAAAGATGTAGGTATGCCTTTTTTATGTATTTTATCACATTTTTGACACAAAATGAATAAAAATTACACGGAAAAAAAAGTTAGGTTATAATTAAGGCAAGGGTCCCCCCGTTTACCCACATATGGTCATCCTTTTTTATTCAATTGCATGTCAGTTTACGACATTTAACTAGGTGAATAAATATGCTACATTTGGTTAATTCATCTTTACTCGTTTCGAAAATATTTCAAAAAAATCGTCCTCAGGCAGTCACCTATAACACCCTGTATCTTTGTAAATAAGGACTTTTCGAAAAATTATAATCTTGGTTTTTTTCATAATTAGATGTCCCCAATTTGCTCACAAATTTTGTCAGGCTTTTTTTGAAACACCTTGTATAAAAACTCTCAATTACTGAATAAAAAAAATAATAAACACAGTAATAACCAGCCATAATTTCTACGAAATTGAACAACAACAAAGTTTGATGTGTATAAATAATCTAGGCATTTTATTAAATACAGTATAAATATGCTCAAAACATATACGCACATCAATTCGCAGTTACCTATAATAATAAATTGAAAAAGTTTTTACTTATCTTACGAAAACACAATTTTTAACGCACCGAAAAATTGACGTTTTGCAAAGTAGGAAATCACTCAAAAGTTTTAAACATATTTGGAGTTTTCTAATAACTGTCAACGAACACTAACGTAAAAGTTCTTTTAACTTATACAAACTTTTACTTACATTTACGAGATACAAATATGCCTAATTATTGGTAGAATGTTGAAAGAAGGAACCATTTTTAATCTGTTAAAGCTCCATTCATGGATAATGCTAAGCCTCATATATTTTGCTAGATAAAATCAACAACATAATACTTGAACTGACATGAAATTATTAATTAATAATAAAATATATCAACTCACAACTTGTGTTACGTAAAACTCTTAAAGTTGAACTCTCTAATTTTGATATCCTAACTTAGCAGTTTCGGCAAAGGAAAAAGACATTAAGTACTCGTAATAATACACTATTGTCTTTTTATATTTTTCAAACTATACCAATCGAATTTTTGATCACAAGATTCTTTATCAGAAAATGAAAATAATAAATTTAAAAACTATTTGAAGTGAAAGTTTACAATAGTTCGAAAATTTGATTTATACGTTATACCTTTCAAGAATTATCTTAAACATAATACGGAAATAGTTTCTATTTATAAAAACTTTTAAACATTTCAAATTCTCAGCAACATATTCTCTCATCGAACTGAAGGAATTTTGTTTATTCTTATTTCGTACGCATTGCTTATAGCATACTGAACTACTTAAATTAATGATTATACACTATATTTATAGTGTTTTGTTTGACTGTCTATTATTACTTGTACTAATGGGGCTCTTAGTAGTAGCGCAACACAAATGTGTATAATAAGTATTAATTACGGTTATTATTAACTGTATAAAAGGGAGCTAAAAAATTGTTTATATTTTTTTGAAGCTTAAAAAGCGAAAGATATTTGATATCATAATACAATTTTCCCACTGTGTTCATTTCAGCAGAATAAATTAATAGTTTAAATGATTGCCTGCTAAGAGATCAAAACCAAAATTACAAATAATGCTGTTTTTTGCAATTGACCGCCAAAATGATAAAATCAAAAATTTGGTGCAATTTCCAGTCTTTAGGTATTTACATTTTGTCAGGCTTCACATCCAGGTGTTTTTTAAACAGTAACTTTAAACTCTATGCGGATGATTTGAAAATTTATAAGAAATTGCCAGATGTCGAAATTTTGCAAATATATCGAAATATCAGTAAATCATGGATTCCGGTTGATTTTAAATATTATATACTGTGAGATAAGAATGGGATAGCATTAGAATCTTGGAAACGGTAAGAGTTGTACAATTTAAAAACCTTTTAAATGGTGTTTTCAAAATTAAACTAACCTTAGTCGTTTTCGAGAAGTTTTGAAAAACGATTTTTTGCGATTTTAGTTTTTATTTATTTCTGACATTATTTTTACAGATATAAAAAAATAACAGCAGTTCCTCATTGTTACTTTCTGAATAGAGTAAGATAGCGTTCACAAATTTTCATTACGACGTTTCGTTTTTTAAAAATCATCATCAACTTTGTTTTTTAAATACGCCTCTAGATTTTTTATTGTGAAATTTAAATCAATTTTCAATTCAAAAATAGGTGGTCTATCACATGTAATGGTTTAAACAAGTTTTCAGTATTTTTTGCAGTTATTTAAAATTATTCAAGGAAAATCGCCATACTTTGGCACTTAACTGACTGAATGCAGAGTAGTAGGTTTTGCAAAAACATGCTTTCGTCGTTACTCACAATTATTTATTATTATTTCACAATATATTTCTGTCTCAGTACAACATTTATTATGCTGTCGCAGTTTTTTAAATTTCGTTGAAATTTTTGTGCTTTTTGAAGTTATTAAAAAAACGCTTTTCTCAGATGAATGTTTTACGCAAAATAGGTGCCAAACTATGACGATTTCTTTTGAATAATTTCATCTAAAAACACTGAAAACTTGTTTAAACCATTACGTGTGATATACAACCTATTTTTAAATTGAAAATGGCTCTAAATTGAACAATAAAAAATCCAGGACGGTATTTAAAAAAACCAAGTTGATGATGGTTTTTCAAAAACGAAACGTTATAGTGAAAATTTATGCACCCTATCTTATTATCCTCAAAAGTTAACAATAAAAAAGTGCTTTTCATTTTTTTATATCTGTAAAAATAATGTTAGTAATAAATAAAAACTATAATCGCAAAATATCATTTTTCCAATAATTCTCGAAAACGGCTAAAGTTAGTTTACTTTTGAAAACACCATTAAAGGTGTATAAATTCTACAACTTTTCTTTAATTTAACCGACATTGTAACTCCTACCGTTTCCAAGATTCCAATGCTATCCCATTCTTATCTTGGACACAGTGTATATGGGCTCGGTATTGGGTTCTTTTGATACAGTGAGGGATCTTGGAGTCTTTCTTGGAGAGTTCTCTTTTGATAGGTCTTAATATTGCAGACATTACTAATAAGGCTACTGCTGATTTCATTGATGTGAATTCTTTTTAATATTTATATTATTCTCTGGTCAAGTCACATGTTGCATGAAAATTCTTCAGTGCCATGTAATTTGGAGAGGGTTCAGAATAGGTTTTTGCATTATATATCATCATATAAACTTGGATATCCTCCTCAGGTGAGTTTGATTTTTGGTTACAACACTAGAACAAACAAATTACAAATTACAACCATAGGGGCGTGCACAGTAAACTTTCGCCAATTTTATTGGCAAGAGTTGTTTGCTTTCCTAATTGTTGGGATCTTGGAGGAAACTATTACATTATTCTTGTGAAAAGATGTTTATTTGAAATGTTTATTGGTTGTGATCCGGAACCTTCTCATAAGTTGGATTGAATGTGCTCGTAGCGATTTTGTGTACTCTGGTATATTCTCTCACTTTCTTTTACATTCTTTATTAGATGTAACCATGTTTCTTTAAGTACACGGGATCCTAATAATGTTTCTATACCTGCGGGCGTTGATTTTCCCAGGGTTTATTTTCCTACTACTACGGATAGAATAAGCTCTGTCGTGGTGAAGACTTGCTGAAGCCTTGAACGTGTAAATATTTATTGTCTTCACGAATTTGTTGCTGAAAATTCGTCACAACACGAGTTGAAGTTGCTGGTTTCATGTTTGATCATCATTTAGAAGTTAAGACGTGGATGGCGTAAGATTACTGTACGATTGTAATGGGCAATGGGACGTAGACGCATATAGGCATGAGGACTTTTGACTACTAATCAGCTCAAGGATTTTCATGCGCGTGGGTAAATTATGGAAGTAGTTATTGTACTTGTTTGTGAGAAAAGTCAAAAAAGTTCTGACATTAACTGCTGTAAATGAAAAGTGTCTACCAGTGTTGGGAACTGTTCATCACATTCACAAATCGTCTCGAGTGACTTGAAAATGGTTATATCCGTCTTTATTTCAATTTTTTTAGCACGTTCACAATACTTTCTGTGAGCGGGAAAGTAATAAGAGGAACGATTACTGTATTAACCATTTTATTACATAGGAAGTACATGTAATCATTTCTATTACTCTTGTCATAACTTCAGATATTTAATAGACAATTTAAGTCTAACAAAACTTTCAATTTAAAACTACTGATAACATTTATTTTAGAGATCAAGGAATCTAGCATACTGCGAGAATGTTGGTTTTCAAGTATATCGCCTATAATATATATATGGTCGTTTTAGGCTTGCAACTGTAGGAAATCGATCGGTTGTCAAATGTGTATGTATATATACAATCGAAGCGTACGATGCAATGAAGTTTTATTTTCCCATCAAGAAATCACGATTTTATGTGGAAACTTTGTGTCTGGTGATTGATTCAGAGGCGTAGAAATTTCAAATAGAATCACGATTTCTATTTCCTTTAGTTGATACTTTTCTATTACAATATCATTCATATTGAGGACTGTAACAATATTAAATATATGCGTGATTTTCTAAACTAAAAATATATAGTGGATATGTTAAAGTATACATACCACTTCAACAAACATTGTATCTCGATTTCAAAATTTTAGAGCGTCTTTTGAAAAATCCACACTAGCACTATTATAGTTCAAGATCCACTGGAATAAATGACCCCGTATGTATTAGATTTTCATTTTATATTCATTAGAAACATCTCAACAAATGCGTGGTCGGAATGTTGAGCTTTTTTTTTCATCTTTAGAAATTTTTATAAATAATTTATTATCAGCATGTTCATTTTAGTATGCCGTTTCGCTTTAAAATTCAGCAGAGATCCTGCAATAAGGTTTACCTAAAAACAACCCTTTTGAGCATATTTTATATAAAGGGGTCTGGTTGAGAGCTAAAAATAAGCCGTGATATAAATTACTTCGGCGTGTAGGTACCCTTACCTATTTTTTCTCAAATGTTTTTATTAAGATTGAGTGAAATATTTTACGAAAATAATTATGTAGTATTATAGTTAATTTCAAAAGAAAGTCGTACGCAACAACAAGAGTTATCCTTGTTACAATTGAGTTCTCTAATTGAAGAAAATTTACGTTGACCTGATGCCGCCTGCAAAATTGTCGTTACGCGTTGTCATGGAGGTGATTGTTATCGTGCTTGCTGTTTGTTAAAATTTTAATAAAAAACTAGTACCATCAAGAAGAAAATAAGCGACATTGAAAACAGAGTTGATCTGAAAGAAGCATGGGAAAAATAGGACGCGCAACCATTATTCCTGAAAAATCTAAAGACAGGTATGAAAATACATACAGAGTATTGCAAAAGTAGTTCGAGGAGCGAAGTGGATAGAAGATTTGTGAAATACTCCTGTTGACATATTTGAGCTAAGGAATCAAAAGTAACATCTCCTGGCAGAATATTTAAAGGAAGAAATTTGTAGATTCTTGTTATAATCTACAAATCATAGTGTCCTAATTCAAAAGGTAATTGCAGAATTTTTTTCTTTCTTCTGAAGAAATTAAATTAACAATTTTATTATATTGTTTGTAGGTCGCAATGATCTTAGACATGTCGGTGCCTGCAAACTAAAGGAACAATAATATAATATAACTCTTAATGATATTTAAGATTGTGAATCATTTATGATTGTAAAAATTCCGAATACCAAGAGACACATTCAACGATCGTTTAAGTACTATTACAAATAAAGAAGATGAAAAAGTCCACTATTTTGAGATTATTCGGAAATATACAGGGTGTACGGAAATGACGTGTACAACGGAATAGCACAAATTTCTTGACCGAAAATATTATGATTTAGGTCAACTTATCTATATACAAAATTGCTTGGTTTGTGCGCTAGAGAGCTTTAAAAGTGATTATTTTTTTACGTTTTTTCCAATAAACCGAAAAATATTTAATAGATTGTATTAGTTTTTCAGATACACGTTTGCACCAATAAACTCCAGTTTTTTATTGAAGAAACTCCAATTTCTAGAATTACAGGGTGTTTAAAAGCTTATTCACAATAACTTATCTTCCCATATATTTTGTAACCCTCGTATGATCAATACCAGTTTCTTTCTGTGAATAGTTCATTTTATTTCGAAACTATTTACTCTCGTACAAAATTTTAGTTTGCCAAACAGTTTAGAGATTAGAGAGATTAATCAGTACTTAATAATTATTGTAACTTAGCACAAAGTAACCAGTAAACCCGACGTAAAAACAGATTTGGCAAACAATTAAAAACATCAAGTCATACAAAAACATTATTTTATATTCGAATGTACTGAGCAAAAAAAGTAAAAAATACACCTAACGTGATTTGAACGAAATTGTAGGTATATACATAGAATAATAACTAAGTTGAGTGGTAGTCTTAGCTGACTAGTTAATAGATAACTGTATTTCTTGGGTTGATCAGCAAATCTTTTTGAATAAAACTATTTTATGTTATGCCAAGCTTTCGATATATTTTTATATCTTTTTCGGGCCTACAAATATAATATAATAATAACTATAGATAAGAAGGGTCAGTAGACGCTAAAAACGGAATCGACTCGTCGCAATCCCAGCCACATTCTGGCCCGCTACTATATATACTATATCTATATATAGATACTATAAGATACTATCTTCTTTTAGTGCCGTGCAGATTCCTGCGTAGGCGTTCATCTTTTCTATTCCTATCATATGCTTCTATTAATTGCAGCATTCTGCAACGTTTGGAAGTCCTTTATCCCCGTCCATTGACGGATATTTCTAAGCCATGATAATTTTTTTCTGCCTATTCCTCTTCTTCCTCCCTCAATTTTTCCTTGAAGAATGAGGCGTTGAAAGTGGTAGCGTTCTCCGCGCAGTATGTGTCCGAGATAACCTATTTTTCTTTTCTTGATATTTTCGAAAAGTTCTCGATCCGTTAGACCGGCTCTTCGGAGAATGTCCTCATTTCTCACATGATCGACCCACGACACTTTCAGCATTCGGCGCAGGATCCACATCTCGAAGGCTTCTATTTTGTTGATGACTGCTGCTTTCAACGTTCATGCCTCAACCCCGTATAGGAGAACGGACCAAATATAACACTTTATCATCCTATATCTGAGGTTAAAGTCCAAGTTCTTGTCTGTAAGGAACTTACGAAGTCTTAGAAATGTTGTTCTAGCCTGCTCGATCCTGCACCTTATCTCTTGATCCGGATCCCATTCTTTATTGATCATGCACCCTAAGTATTTAAACTGTGTGACCCGTTCGATTCGATATACTATACTATAACTATAAGCGGTGACGAATTGCTTTTAAGACAGAGACAACAAAGATGCCGACACGAGGTGAAGTAACTGTAGAATAAACTGTGGTATATATGCAATTTAATCTCATAAAATGCGCGTGTAGACGATATTTTTTCTACCATTCACTCAAATAGTCAAAAATAACAACAATTATAATATGTCAAAATATGTGAATTATTATTTTGACAAACATATCAGGTGTATACATGGTACAAATTTTAGTATTTATTTAGAAAACTCGTGCTTGTAGTTCAATGCCAGTATAGTAGTAGTAGTGGTGTAGTTGTTTGGTTGTCTCAATGTATACATATCAATTTCGAAAGCGAGGACAGATTGATCTCACAAAAAATCGAAAATTCACTTGAAAAAATCGAAATTCACTTTCTTAATTTGTATAAGTATATTTTTTTACTAACAGTAAAACAAAAAAAAAATGAAAATATCACATCGATAATGATAATACAACACCACAGGCAAAAATGTCTACTGGGATTATAATAATAAGTATTGAGGATGGCCTAAGATAAGACCGAAACATGTAATTCACTTAATTAGTATAATAAATTATGTGAAAAAGACAATAATTTTATTTATTCTATAAAAATCTGTTTTAATTCTTTTAGTTGTCATATACTACGTAAGTATGTATAACAATGTAAAAAGTTTTCAAACATTCCCTTATAATGAAAATACAGATAGTCATACTCACGTGTTGAAACTAATTTGGCATACACAACAGAATATATAATATGTATATAAAGAATGTCTGTCTCACTGGCGGAAAATCTAATTACACAGAAATTAGCGTCATCAGTTTCCGCCAGTTTCTAATGAATGCCCGCATTCTGCTAAAAGGGACAATTCTATATCCTATTACGTAGTATGTATAAGAGAAAGATAGGAACAATAACTGGGAAGATTGATAGACTTCCCAAAGTCATTCGCAAAATGCTTTAATGGCCAAGCATTAATTTTCGTAGGTAACCTCTAATGTTATACTCATTATTTATTTCCATCGATCGTTTTTAAGTGACGCTTTTGTTTTCATGGAAAAATTATCTGTGATTAATTTTTAGCTTTGACTGTGAAAATAAAAAACCAAAATATACACTTTGGGCAAAATTCAGTTGGTACATTATTAGGGGTTGAATAATAGAAAAACCTTTTTAAAACACTGCCAAAAGTATTTTCCAGAGCCTCTATTCCGATAGTATTTTTATATTTGTGGATGCTTTTTTTTATCATTTTAGTAGCAAGTATCAAGTATGCAACGAGCGAAAGTGAATGATTTGAAATAGTTCCTGCCATTTGGCTTCCTCTATACATTTCGACTAGCTTTTTACAGAGCTAAGAAAAGGTCACCCTATTGTAAGGTTTTTCTGAGTTCGCTGTGTGAAATAATAATGCACTTTATTTAAAACTAATTTATTTACACTTAGAATAAACACTTAAACAAACTAATAACATAAACGAACTAACTATTTATTTATAATATTTATTTTACTATAATTTATATGTCACAACACTGTTCGCTATCGACCGTTGACTGACTGTCTGTCCATGTTATACGCTGGCTATATATATATATGGTTTGTTTCTTTCTCGAACACTTCCAGTATTCCAGGTCCATACGGTAAGCGAGGCACATCTTACCAAATTAACACAACGCTGCCCCGGACGAGGTACAGCCTATTAAATCTGTACAGAGTCGTCTCCCATTAGTTTGAGTCGCGAGCTTTCGAGAATGATTGATTACATCTGCTTACTCTATATCATGATAACGCGGTGTTGCCGGATGTATTTATTTATCTCTAAGCGTTGGGTGTAAATACATTTACACATATTAATGCCAAATCTCTTATTAATTTGTAGAACTATTTCATTCATAGATATACAGGGTGTCTCAAAATTAAGCGGCATTGTTGTGGTGATTTCTCAGGTAATTTTATGAAAAAAAGTTGCTATACACATACGTCCGGCAATGCATAGTTCCCAAGATACAAGTTGTTAAAGTTTTTTTGTAAATAACCGTTTTCTTTTGTAATTAAGTCAAATACCTCTTTCTTTGAAATTTACATAGATTTTTTTATTGAGAATAGATTTACTGTTTGTCTTTGGGTTAGCAAAATAATTAAGCTATTATACCGCTTTTGCTGAAAATTAATTAAATTAATATATAACTTAAATTAAAGAACTAGATAAAAAATTTAGATCAACAAGTTCCCAATCAAACACTGACCAATTAAATTAGGCAATACGAGTATCAAAGTTAATAGTAAATTTGATATTTCAATGCCTTCTAAACGACCTGTTGCAGCTCGTCGGTTCATTTAACACTACTAATGCTCAATCTCGTTAACAAAAGCGATTATTTTGCTGGGTAGCGTTTCTTTTCGATTCGCTGGTAGAAGAGTTTCTCCTTTAGGCATTCGCAATCTTCCAATAGGGATAACCTCAACTTATGATGATTCAAATGACAGTGACCAATTGAATATGATGTTAAATTTTGAAGATTGGATCTAGCTATATTTTTCGAGCCGAATTCATTCCCAAACTGTGGCGACTCTAGCTTGTTCTTTTTAAAGAAACAAACACAATTCTATGTTATTTTTACACTTATTTGCTGAATACATATGGACTGTTTTGAAACACCCGATAAAATAGCGGAAATATAAGTTATGTAGGTATGCTGATTCAAATTCAATCTTTCAGAGTTATCTGACAACAATTTATGATTGCTATGGTAATAGAAACATAAACCTACACAAGAAACCAAGTCCAGGTAGTCATTTCGTGTAAATGTATACAATTAACTATCCTCTGTTTTAATTTAAAATCCATAACACTACTGAATAAATTTGGATAGTATTAAAATTTTAATTAAATTTACTAACACATAATAGAAGTATATGTAACAGAAAACCAAATAGGTAGGTCGCGGTATCGTACTATTGTTTTGTATTAAAACCTCTTAACACCACAATTAAATTTTAATGACTTCCTAACCAATAAATGTACAAAACTTTGACATTTACTACTTTCGTGAGCGACTTTAAAATAAATTTTTATTGTCGACACACCATGGAAAAGGAGGTGTCTGTGCATTCTGGGATGATGAATAATTTGTGGTCCGTATAAAATATGGGAAACATAGGAACTGTTTGCCGTATACCGCCATAGAATTAAACAGTTTTTAACTTTAATATTATTTTTAGTATATGTTTTTATTTTTACTTCTTTCTTATACTAACTACGTCTCACATCGCAACCGCTGCAGATGTTATCAAAAACCTTGTGTAGTATTCAATATGAAATTTTAGGCGCTAAGAGTGGGATTTATAATACGTTTTTATGAATACGAGGTTTACTTCAATAATGGGAATATTAGCATTCCATCAATTCAACTCCTTTGAGTAATAGTAGTAGCGATTTTTATATACATTTTCAGGAAATAATCTTATCCGGTTACAGGTAAATAACTCTTACCTCGGCAGGAATATTTTACTTAGCTCTTTAGCTACATTACATTTTTTTCTCTATATATCTAGTAGGCCCTCTCCGTACATTGCTAACAGCCTGACATCATTGCAGTGGCAGACTTCTCACTATCGTTTGAATCAAATCACGGGCAAATATTCACACTCTTTTTTTATTGTCACGAATAGTTCCTCCAATATCATAGATGCATGCAACCTTGAACACTTTAATGAAGACCAAGTCCAAGTCTTAAGAGGTTAATGATATTTGGCTCCAAAAGTTGCGTAATGCTACAAAGTTTGTAAATGAACCAGATGACATTTGACAATCACATATTCAAAATATTGTCGAAAAATTATAAATCATCACATATCTTCAAAGCAAGCAAGGTATTTAAAATCAAGCGACCTTTTTTTTTTAATATAAGTAGGGTCGGAAAACAAATTAAAAAATATCACCGAAATTTTCACTAAAGATAAAACTCAACCAGGCCTCCAGTCTATATAAGTCGATAGATGATGTGTTACAACTTGTCTCGACCTGGACGGAATGTCAAAAGAATAAAGGTTCTACAGGATAAAAACCGCATATCGAAACATCAGCATTTTCCTAGCAAATATCGTGTTAGTAGGCATCTGGTATCACCTATTTATCATAGTAGGCTATAGAAACAATATTTTGACACATTCCTATGTTTTAATAGTTGCAATATAATTTGTCATGGACAAGTATCCAATAATTCCAATCCTATTTTGTTGTAAAACAATTTATATTAAGTAATACATTTGTGTAAGTCCAATTGAATTGCGACAAACCGCATATCGAGATGCGTAGGAGATTTTGAGCTTAGAGGCAATGTTGCATCAAATTTTCGTGGAGGTATAGACAGACCTCCTCAAAAAAATTTAACGGATCAGTCAAGCTGTAGTAAGAAGTCCGAATTCATCTGCATCAAACATCAACATTGCTAAAATATCTTATTTACATTTCCACCTATACAAAATCCAAGTTGTCCATAAGTTAAAAGAAGCAGATAAACCACTTTGAATTGCCTTCTGTAGACAATTTTTACAAATTTTAGAAAATGTTGAAAACCAATTAAATTTCTTGATGATGTCAGACGAAGCGCTCTTTTATTTAAGCGGATATGTGAATAAACAAAATTATCGTTACTGGTCCGATGCACATTCGCAACAGCTTCATGAAAGACCCCTCCACGATGTAAAATTCACCGTATGCTGTGCTGTTTCAATGTTTTGTATCATATTTTTTTGAAGAGAATAAACAAACTATTACAATAAACTCCGAATGTTACGTTAACATGTTCCGGGTTTTTTTACGGCCTGAATCATGTTTGGATCCAACAAGATCGGGCTGCCGCTTATACAGACAAACTAGAATTTTGTTGCAAGAAATGTTCCCCGGTCGCTTGATATCAAAATTTAGTGACGGCTCCTGATTTTCGCCTTTGGCGATTAGTATTTGAGAATAAATAAATAATATTGAAGCGGACAAAAATTTAGGACCGGGTTATGCAAACTTTTAGATTAGATTATAAAATTGTATAGAGAATCGAGGAAGACATTTAAACGATGTTATTTGTAAAACATAAATTGCACATATTAATTTTATTATTTCTCATAACTCTATTTCAATAAAATGTTTGTTAGTCTTGTAGCAGATTTTTGAAAATCGATGATACCAAATGCATAACCCAGTACTTACTACAAATTACTATCAAAAAATGCCTATTAAGTCTCCTTTCCTGACTATGTCAAGTAGGTACCCTCTCAAAAGATTTGGGATATAGAAAAGGGTATACAAACGAAGGAAACAATTATTCTCTTTAACTAGAAAAAGTCTAAAAGCAGAAGAATGACTAATTATTATCCGCAAATGAAGTAAACAAATATCTGCACTTATTTATGTGTAATAATAAGAAAAAAAATGCATTGCTGATAAAAACACTAGGGGTTTCGAAGAAAAAGTAAGCGGATTATTTGGAAATTATCATAATAGTACACCGTAGGCTAAATATGTAACATGTTATACCTACTGAATTTCTGAAAGATACTGATGGATTTAGTTTTACCTCTTCCGCACATTCCTAAATATAGAATAATAGCCATTTGTGTGTTATATTTATAAGATTAAAAAATAAAAGGGAGTTTTCATCTGACATAAAGTGCCCTGTTCATAGACATTCGAAATTGTAAAAAGAGGAGAGACACAAATAAATATTTGTTAAAAGTAGCAAAACACTGCGTTTTTGCAGATTAAGCAACTTTTAACAAATATTTATTTGTGTATCTCATCTTTTTACAATGTTCATTTTTTATAAATTTACCATCTGATCAGGAATACTCATGTTATCGCCATTGTGCTATTAAATTTGTAAGAAAAATTTCCTCCCATATTTCCAAATCTGATGCCAGGATCGTTTTATGAATTAATCACTGTTAGTTAATACAAACTATGGTGTCGAGCTTTTTGCATGATACCATGGGTGCAATAATTACTATTTATGACTGTGAAAAATAAGCGTGATTCACACTAAAATGTATGAAGTACCTTTCCATCTTTACAAACATTTAATTCGAATCCGTAAGATTATAATGCGACAAGCAGAAGATTCATACAAAGTTGTTGTCTTGTTTTTTCGACACTAAAAAGCATTGGTTAGAAAACAATTGCCCACAAGGGAGTCGTTTTATACAGAAAACACATGCGATCCAACATTTCGGTTCTATACGGGGAAGTTTATTTTAACTACAATATTTTGGTTTCAAAATTACTCAAAATGACTGTAACCTATTTAGTTAGTAAATGTAAAATGCTTCTAAAAGAAGCGTAAACATTACTTCATGAAAATATGCCTGCTATGCTAACTTCATTTGGTTGTCAGAAATCTTACGTTTGTTGAAAATATATACTTAAAGTTTTGAATAGTAAAGTGGTACTTCACAAAACTCAGGCCTGGCTTGAGAAAACCTAGTACTAGTTTAGAAGAAATTGAAACAGATCAGGCAATTGTACTTATCCTCCACAAAAAGATTTAGAAATAAAAAATATCCACAAAATATCTACGATCTAGTTTATTTTGCCATACATTTTTCTTGCACACAGGACGCCCATCATCAGTGACTCATAAATAGAATAATTTTTTATTCATAAATAAATAAAGAGTTGTAGTATAGGAGAAAGTGCAAGATGGTTTAATATTATTAATAAGATATTGAGGAAAACCCACAATTTTATGAATAGGTAGTCTTTTTTTTTCCATGCTTCATAACTCAATATTTTGTTATTCAGAGTATGGGACAAGACAAAGTTTTGCATCACATAAACTTAAACTATATCAAAATAACCTGAAAATATTTAGCCCACCACACACTACATATTTTCAATTAATTGTTTGGAATAAAAATTGGTAACAAAACTGTTTATTGGGCTTCAACAGCACTCAACCTAGTTGAGAGGCTGAGATTTCATGCCCTTTAGTTCTAATGGTTGTAAAAATAAATTTTTTGTACAAATTTATGTGATACCTTTCAGAACTAATAAACATATATTATTATTATTATTAACAAAGTCACAGCTGTGCTGTGCAAAATTACGTAGATGATGCTGAAAGATTAAAAAGTAATTTTTATTTTTATAGAGAGAGAGATGTTTTTGTTAAAGTCTTGTTGCTTTATGTAACAAGCAATTCTTTATTTTTATATATTTAATAAAATTTTAAAATAAATACAAAAATAGTAAACAATTATTCAATATATTTCTCAATTAAGAAAAGACGGTATAAATATTTAAATATTAAAAGGATTTCGTGTCCATACATACAATAAATGAAAAATAATTATAATAATATAATAATTAAAATAATAATCATAGCGGACAAAATTATTGGTTTTACCTATACAAGGCATTTTGTTGAATTTAGCAAGGCCTCCGTCTAAGTCAGAACCAGACCGAGACATGGGTCGACATATACTGACGAATTCGTTTCACTCTTATGAGCTCGTCAGAGTACCATCATGGTCGTTGTCAATCTAAAATATCGGCCTGCATTTAAGCGCAGCGAGATATATACCAGCGGATGTATGTAAAACGTACCATCTACATACACTTAGTAATGTAGATCCTATCCGTCGACTGATGCCTCGGTCTGATTTTAGTAAATTAGACTGAGACCCTGCTAAACTAAACAATATCCCTTGTGTAGGTAAAACTAGTAATTTTGTCCGCTATGCCAGAGAATTATTTCTCATCTAATATTTAAATAATTTTTTGCAGCAAATTGAATATCTATTTACAAGAGTTTTTTCACTGTGTTTTTTTTATCTGATTATACTAACAAAAATCAAATAAGGTGCATGGTGCACCTCAATCACGTCCAAAATTGCGTATCGGTATTTTGCAAAACTTCTTGGGGGAAAAGACATCGTAAAGCAAGCCCATATACTAAAACCTCCCCTACAATCTATGTCATTTATTATTTACCTCCCCATTTCCAGAAGGTAGAAAGCATAGTATCAGACCTATTATTATAGGGCGGGCTTATTCCTTGGTCACACTACCGAGATATAAAAACCTATTGTAAATCTAAATAGTCTGGCGGTATGACAGCAAAAAATAAATACATTGTATGTTTACATGTTGAGTGCATGGGCAAGATATCTGACATGACACGAAAGATGTATTTGATGGAGTATTCCAAAGCTTTCATATTCTGTTAAAGCTGGGAATGAAAGGGAAAATAGAAAACTGTTTGGATATTTGAAATTGTGAGTTATTTAAAAACCTAGTGCTGAAAAAATAACCGTGTTTTCAATTTTATATTAAATATTATACAGAAGTATTCAATAGTGTCTTCGTGTTTTTTTTTGTAAAATGGGACCATCGCGACGCGTGGGTGAAGTTTTGAGTGAATTGACCACGAAATGTGTTATACAAAAAAATAATAATAGGAAAAAAAATCATCTACAATCTGAAATCCCCATTTTTAAGAGTGAAGAGTAATTTTTAGGTAAAAGTAAAATGGTTCTTATAGATAGCAATGTTTTCCTTGCTATAATGGCCTTACAAACAACTCTTTCACCGCTCATTAACTCATAAAACGACATTAAAGTAAAAAGTCTATTAAATACAAAACTACAACAAATTTTTTCTACGACTGTCTTTAAATGCCTTTATTATATGTTCAATCATGATTTGAGAATACTTTTTATCATTTACCCGTGCGTAAAAATATTTCTCACTAGACTAGCAACTAGTGCGAAATATTATTACGCACGGATAAAATTTCCTGGTAATGACAAGAGTAGCGGTGGGCATGAAAAATCACCATAGCAACGCCGAAAATACAAACACCAAATTGACAGTTTTGGTATTTATAATTAATAATAATTATAATTAAGTATTTCGCTAATTTCAAAACACATAAACAGTGATAGTGAATATA
This sequence comes from Apoderus coryli, assembly GCA_911728435.2. Classification (NCBI taxonomy): domain Eukaryota; kingdom Metazoa; phylum Arthropoda; class Insecta; order Coleoptera; family Attelabidae; genus Apoderus; species Apoderus coryli. The sequence goes on along the minus strand of OU452202.1, from coordinate 11,558,941 downwards.
GTTTAACACCACCTAGTCAATTTAATACTTCTAATTTATCGAATTTATCGAATACGCTAACAAGGGTAAGTTTCGAAAAACAAATATTTTCCTAAAAATTATGTTAAATTTATTCAAAAACATTAAAACAGTCGTAGAAAAAGTATAGTGTGAAACTCACATGAAATGACCATTTCCTACTCGTATGATTTTTTATACTCGTAGGAAATATATTATGTCATTTCATGTTCGTTGCACAATATACTATTTTCCGTGTTTGATATTTTATTTGCTTTTTATTCAAAAGTCTAAAAAAAGTTCACACTTCCAGCTTTGGGGTTAGACAATTATTGTTCTTAAAAATAAAATGTTTAATAAAAACACTACAATTTTTTGCAACAAATTTTATGCATGAGAGCAAATTAACTTGAAAAATAAAAATAATTTTCTCACTGCTTACTATTAATTTAAGCTTAATTAAATAGGTAATAATTTGTAACATTGATGATGAAGCGTTGTACCCGAAACAAGTATGGCTGATGCATTTGCTTGTATTTTATTCTATCAAATAATTTTGTAAAGTTGCTCTTGGAAAATCTTTCTTTCGCATACTTCATCTCTATTTAATAAATTTAAAAAAATAAAATAAAAAATAAAAGAAGTCAAAATTTAGAAGTTACACAACAACAAGAAATTCAATCAAAAATTATCAAAAGGTTTTGAAACAATAAAAAAGATATAATTTATTGAAATATAAAACTTCATTTTGCTAAAATATCAGCAAATGTTTGAAAACTCTAATCCATTTGTCATCAGCATCTTCTATAAATATGTATATTACTAACTGAACTGACCAAAAGCATACATTTTTCTTGAAAAAAAAAAACAAATAATAAAAAACTAAACAAAAAGAAACTGATGACAAAAGACAGCAACAAAAATAGGACGATTGGATGAAATCTAACACACCTATTTTAAAAATTCATACATACATTGAAGTTATGCTTATCTTATTTGACAATTATATTTAACGAGGCAGTAGCACTTATGTCATAATCGGTTGACACTGAAATAGGTACATAGAATTCAGCAAGGAAGTAATTCGACATCCTTATATCTTAGTCATGTTTTTAACTATTTAACTTGCACATATCAATAACATTTTTCCTTCAAAAAGGAATCCACTTTATACATAAGTAGTTACTGTTGATAATAATATATCAAGACATTAATTATATTGGAGCTCATCAGTGGAAGTGATTCAGAACACGAACTATTAAATGAAAATAAGAACCATAAAGCGACATCTAATATACGACTATATACTCAACCTAATAATAAATAAATAAAATTGTCCAACAGATAAACAGTCCCTTTACAATTATTAAAATTATTAAAATTATTAAAAAATAAAAAATAATATATGATATATGAAAATGTAACTTAACAAAAAATATTATACCGATAACTATAAAACAATACACAAGCCAACAGTACATATTACAATAATTCAAAAGGTTCTCGAACAGCCATCTTGAGTCTTGCAAAATTAAGTATTAAAAAATATGCGTCAACGGTGACAAATTATTAAAGTTATTGGTGATTACATAAATAGGTGACATTAGGGAAACATTCGCTCGAGGTCGCATATATACATTTAAACAAACATTTTTGTCTATACTGAATAGTCGGGGACCATTGAAATTTAATATGGACTACCTATTTTTTTCATGGAGGAGCCACACATAGATGTCGCCATGTATCAATAGTATATTCTTCTTAGAGATGTTAATGTCAGAGCAGGTTGTATCTTTGTTAACAGCAACCTTGCCCTGATTTTGTTTAAGGATTAAAAATTTTCTTCAATTTAATGCGCACACAAGTTTCGCCATGTATCAATGTATATACTTCTTAGAGATGTTAATGTCAGAGCAGGTTGTATCTTTGTTAACAGCAACCTTGGCCTGATTTTGTTTAAGGATTAAAAATTATCTTCAATTTAATGCGCACACAAGTTTCGTTAAATTTAAATTAAAATTCCTCTGCTCCATAGCATTTTGCAAAATCGAATTAAAACGAAAATGTTGTTGTATTAAGACAAACAATATAAATACCTTACAGGATCTTTAATTATACAAATTCCATAAATTAGTTCCTTCTAAACATCTCTATCTATTACAAGCCTAACCAGAGGGGTGTGTAAGGATATGTAGTCACATTATATTATATCGAGTGATAAATATTTTAGGGGACAATAAATTGCTTACATAACAAAGTTACATACAGAAATTGGGGTGACAGATTGAACAACAACAAATTCCGATAGATAAAATTTTCTGGGTGGTAGACAGTATAAGGTATGGTATCTGCTTATTTCATTTAGGCCCCTTTTTGACTTTGTGTGATATAGCTACACACGTTTTTGTCGCGAATATCCGATTGTGTCCTATATAACGAAAAATTGTTTGATTAAAGGAAATTAGTTTTTCCTGTTTGATCGAGAAAACTATATAGCGAGAAAGCAGAAAGAGTAAAGCAGCTGCGTCACGAAAACTCTGGATTTGATAAGTTGCTATTTGCTTTGTTTCTGGCTGTATGATTTATTGCTTGGGAATCAACACTGAACAACATATCATAGATGAAAAATATATTTTTTCTGACACGAAAAGGAATAAAGAGATGCAGGGACAGCTCGTTAAACTACCATAGGTTGTTTATAAATTGTTGAAGAGAATATGGAGCAGATTCTTGTGGTAAATATTGATTATTTCATTCGTATCATTATGCGTCAATCAGAAAGTTTCATTTTAAAGTTAGCTTGTATATTTTCGATAATACAAAAGCGTTAGTGTCAATTTTAATCACAAAATAATCATATAAAATATTATTTGGTCATTAAAAATATATCCGATTGTCTTAAAGTATATATTTATGTCTTACTAGATGTTATAGCAATATCTAAAAAAAAAATTGAAACAATATATAGAAAACCATACCTGCAAAAACATGTAATTGTCACGTGTAATATGATTAGAGTTAAAATAACAATTTTTGGAATTTTTAAAACTATTTTGCATCTGAGGTTTTATTCTAATTTAAATAGTTTTAAATTTTTATACATCATGTAGAAAAGGAACTTATTGATAACGATCACTTTATATTATGTATCAGTTAATTTGAAGAATGTACTTTATTTTTGTATATTAACATCCATATCGATGCACTTTTGCGAAAGTAACGTAAGTGACATTTTTCACAAAACTCAACAAACTCCACTAACTGAGCAGTAATATCAAATTACATAAAAATACAAACGCAACTCGAACATCATTTCCGCCATAATAAGGTAATATTTTGTTTTCTTTTTTCAAATTTTTATTATTAATAATAGTATTACTATGTAATTATAGAAAGATTTGTTAAAAATAGAGTTATATGAGCTCCTTCGCAATGGAGCCCTCTCATTGGGGATTCCCGGGTAAAGCTTGGACACCCTGAGTTCAGAAATTGGAAAAAGTTAGGGGATGAACAGATACTGCTTACAAAAATCGGACTGAAAATTAATACCGTAAGACAAGCTTTTTACCAAAAAAGTTCATCAGAAGTCGCAGCTATACAAGAACTGCTGATTAGGATTTGTGCTTCAAGTTGAACTACAATAAATAATGTGGTAAGTTGATATATTTTGCACAAATAAACCTTTCCGTACGGTTATTTAATAAATTTCAAACAACATCGCATTAAAAATAGGCTGGTTGACTTAAAGTGTTTTTATTCTTTTAGGTCGAAAGCGACAAGAAAATGCCATCTCTAAAATGGAACAAATTTATAAAAAAAAGCCTCCAATATCCTATTTGAAAAAAAGGGATTTGGAGAAACTATGTAATATGAACGTTATTCCCACCAGATTTCACAAAGAGTTCTTAGATTTAACGTGAAAGTGTTCTGTCAGAGACGAGTTATCAGATACTGGTGCAGAAGATGACAATGAGGATGAATGCTCCGAAAATAGTTAAATATAAAGTAAAATATTTTTTTAGAATATTATTTAGTATGTTTCGCTTGTAAGAATTTAATATAATTTATTTTTGTATTTATTTTTTCTTTAGCAATTCTAATAACATAAATGTAGGTTAATTTTTGCAACAGTATGATTTTTTTTATTTTAATAAAAGAAAATTTTAAATTCTTTCCAATGTACTTTAAGTGCTCTAATTTCCCGCCAAATTCACTTATCTGTGTACACTAAAAGTATAGAAATCTATAAAAAATGCCATATTTAATTATACCTCAGAGAATTACTCAGCTCAATTTTATTCATTTTCATTAGTTTATTCTGGACCAATAAAAAAACACGTTTTCTCGAAAAATTGGTTTTAGTCACTTACGTTAGTTTGGCAAAAATGCATCTATATTTACTAAAAAAGAAATTGCAATTTATTATTATTGTTTATTTATTTTTTTAATATTCAGTATGTTTCTAAGGCACCCTGTGCATAACTACAACTATTTGAAAAAATGGTGTTCTTTGTAATAAAATCGAATTTATCTAATATGCAAAAATATAATCGAATCGTCACCTTATTAGGCAAATCCATAGATTTCTCACATTCCTTAACATTAAAATACCTTTGTGATGGTCCAAATCTTACTCGTAATAATCCAATTACCTAAAACAAAACAAAAATAGCATTAAATGAATATTATTTTATCAAAATTATGTATTTAGACTAAATACGTGTTAATAGTTCTGCTAAAATAGCCAGAAGCATAAATTAATTACTAATATAATGTAAATGTCGAAGTAGATAATTAAAAAAAATGTAATTTTGCCACAATCGTATTATTTATTTAAGAATACATTGCTCGTACACATTAATACTCCACTAACTGAGCAGGAATATCAAATTACATAAAAATACATTATAAGTCAATTAATTAATTAATAGTTGTATGATTTAATTTTCTTGGTTTTTGGTCATAAAAACTATTTTTTTGTTTGAAATAATCTATTTATTTAATAATTTTAGGAAATTTGAGAAAGCCCAGAAAAATGGTCGAAACGTCAGGAAAATGTAAAATCAATAAATTATTTCAAACATAATAGTTTTTATGACCGAAAACCAAGAAAATTAAATCATAGAACTATTAAACTAGAACGGTCAAAGAACATAAAGAACGTTATATTAATAAATTAATCAACTAGTTGATTTTCGAGTCATTAAACAATTAAAAAATTTGATTAACAGTGCAATGGAAGGTCTTTGGTCAATCGACAGGCCGTTAAAGTTGGGAATACACCCATGAAATATAGTTGAGTTTCTTAATCAACGTCGATATATAAGTATTTGTAAAAAAGTGCTTTAAGAAATTTCCAGACTTCCTAGACCCCATTCGTCACTAGACTTGAATACATCAAATTTTATTATTATTACTTTTATATCTTATTCAAAGAGCTTATTTAGTAAAAAATTGCTCTCATAGGAAATGGAATTTTAGGTAATTTCTCACAATATAAAACTGTTTTATTTAATTAGTATTCAATACGCGTTTGGTCAAACGATATATGTTTATTTTTTTATTTTCCTTTACTAAAATACAACACGGATATAAATGAAGTTAATTAAAATAATAACAATTAGTAGTCCATCTATGTATGGACAAATTACATATTACCCATTCATTTTATTATAATATCATCATTTAATAGGTACGGACACAATGTTTAGTCGCAACAATGACCATATTATAATTATTTTCAATTATACCAGATTTATTTTGGGCACCACATATTTACACACATTTGACGTCTAGTAGCACAGTAGAATAAATAATATGTCAACGAAAATCCTAAAAATTCCAAAACTTAAACCTTTTATTTTGTTTCAGATAATTTCCACACAATTTTCTTTATACAGGGTGGTCCAACGAAAAGTTTGCACCTACCTTTTCTCTTTTTTTTGTAGTCGAATGCGAAAATGCTCGGACACGTCGATTTTGCTTTTGAGGGGGACACATTTTAAACATATTTTTCGATCTGCGCCTTTAACCCCCTAGCGGGGGTGAGTAACAACCCTAAAATTTTAAATGGAAAGAGGGGTCTAATGACATATCATTTGAAAGGACACAAAATTGTCTTTCTAATGATACCCTATTTGTCGAATTTTACTAAAACAGTTAATACGAAAACGACTTTAAAGACATTAAGCCGATAATTTTGGTATTAATGAGAAATACAAATAAGTTTTAATTATTACGACTGAAAACAACTACAATCATTTCTAAATTATTTACTTTGAAGAAAAACGGGATTTCAAAAACACTATCTTATTTATCAGAACTAAATTCCTCACTAATCGTTTGCGTTTTTTGTTGAAATAAAAACTGCAGATACGTGTAGGAAAAGAATTTACACCGTTTATTTTAGTCTTTTCATTGATTCAGTTTGGTTGCTTCTCAAGTTATTTTACTTTTACCGTACAAAATGATTTATTCCATTCTAGAACGAGTTGAAATTGTTAAACTTTATTTTCAAAATAATAGTAGTGCTAGACTTACGGCTCGCTTATTTAATGAGAGACATCCCGTTAAAAATGTGAATGATGTGTACGTTGGCAAGTTAGTTAAAAAGTTTGTAGATACCGGATCTGTCTGTAATGTAAAACACCAGCCGCAGAAACCGATCAGAAATGAAGCTGTGGAAGTCGCTGTTTTAGGGCATGTTGAAATGGATCATAGTCAAAGTACCCGTCAACTAGCTGAAGCCTCAGGTGTCTCCCGTTCGTCCATAATACGAATTTTAAAAGCGTACAAATTTCATCCGTACAAAATCAAATTAGTACAGGAACTAAATGAGGATGATCCTGATAGAAGGCTGCAATTTTGTGAAGCAATGAGCCAGCGTTTAATTGAAGATCCGCAATTATTATTTAACATTTGTTTTTCCGACGAATGCACATTTTATTTGAATGGAGCTGTAAATAGGCACAATTGCCGTTACTGGGATGACAGTAACCCACATTTATTCCGTGAGGTTCATACCCAGTATCCTCAAAAAATAAACGTCTGGTGTGGCATATTAGGAAATCATATTATAGGACCACTTTTTATTCCTGGAAATTTAACTGGTGAAGTGTACCTAAACATGCTTGAAGACACAATTGATCCTTTAATAACACAAATAATAGAAGATGACCAAAATCATACTGCTGATCGGCTTTATTTCCAGCAAGATGGAGCACCTCCGCACTATGTGGCTCCTGTAAGACAGTTCTTAGATGACCGGTTCCCTGGACGGTGGATTGGAAGGAGGGGCCCAATTGAATGGCCTGCAAGGTCACCGGATTTATCGCCTTTAGACTTTTTTCTTTGGGGGCACTTAAAAAATAAATGTTTTGCCACGAAGCCCGAGTCCATAGAAGATCTTCGCCAACGCATTACAGAAGAGTGCAGAAACATAACACCTGATATGCTACAAAATGTTAGAAATAGATTTGAACAAAATCTGTATTATTGTATGGAATCAAATGGGTCACATTTTCAACATTTGTTAATGTAACGTTTTAATAAATCAATTTAACAGCTTGTTTACTTTTTTTACAAAGCAATGTTAAAACTAACAAACATTGGAATGTACTAACGATTGCAGGTGTTTTCACTCGCAATAATTAAAACTTATTTGTATTTCTCATTAATACCAAAATTATCGGCTTAATGTCTTTAAAGTCGTTTTCGTATTAACTGTTTTAGTAAAATTCGACAAATAGGGTATCATTAGAAAGACAATTTTGTGTCCTTTCAAATGATATGTCATTAGACCCCTCTTTCCATTTAAAATTTTAGGGTTGTTACTCACCCCCGCTAGGGGGTTAAAGGCGCAGATCGAAAAATATGTTTAAAATGTGTCCCCCTCAAAAGCAAAATCGACGTGTCCGAGCATTTTCGCATTCGACTACAAAAAAAAGAGAAAAGCTAGGTGCAAACTTTTCGTTGGACCACCCTGTATGTCCATTAAAATATAAACGTTTTTATTTCTTTTCAGACAATGCAAATCCTCAAATCATAACCAGACAACAACATTTTGTAATTTTACCTGGAAAGAGTTAAAAAAATTAATTTATATATATTTCAAAATATGCACGATACGACCTATATAGGTCGCTGTTTATAAACAACCAGACTGAATCAAGTGGATATCTACTATTCGAAAAAAGACTGCTAACTCTGCTTTTCTTATAACGATACAGCTGAATTTTCCGAGGCTTACGATAAGCAAATTGACTTTTTTCACCACTTTGTCATTGTAAACATATTGCTAAATTCCGGAAATATAGATTCCCGCAAACGATAAACTCTCGTTAACACAACGTATTGAGAGAGGAAAAAGTTATTTCATAATGAGGTCATATCCAACAAAGCCAAACATATTATGCTGCAGCATAGTTTCTCGTGGAGTAACAGTGATGACAATGAATTTTCCATATATTATCAATTTTATGATCATAGCCAATAAGTGTGATGTGAATGGAAATACAATAATAATTAGACAAAAAATCAATTGCGCTAGTAAAACCCTTAAATCGTTAAATAAAAAGTTAAAAGTCTTATGAATTTTACCTATAATATCATGTAAAAATTATATTTTAATTCATTCATTATTGTTAAAAATGCCCACAGGGCATGAGCCGCAGACGATCATACTCGAAGGAAATATATGTCATTTCAGTTCGTTGCATAATATACTATTCTGTTTGAGTTACATAAAGCTATACCAATATATAATTCACCATCTTAAAGTTATTTGGTGCGGTAAAATTATTATAGTTAAAAGTTATAGCCATTTGATAATATTGTTATTCTGAAACAAACCGATCACATTTGGATACAAATGATTCCAGCCGATACCATCTGATATATAGTAACCGTAACCCAATGAAATAAAATAGTCAATTTCTTTTTATGTTTCGCTTTCTGGGTTAGTAAAGGGCATAACTATAAATCAGTACGATGTTTGAACTTCAGAATGATATCAGAAGCGTAGTTTTTTGACAGCATATTTTATGAGCTGCTCTACTGCTCTATAAAACATACAAAGTGTCCTGTAAATCACTAGTACGTCCAGTGGCATTAGGGAGGCACCTTAATAAAAATTATTGTCAAAAAAATGTACGCCACTGCCTGTAATTTAATTTCGATATTGTCTTGAGATAAAGCAACTGAAACTACAACTTTTTTATCTCTTATATCTTTTCCATATGTTGCTTCGTTTACGAGATACAAATTTAAAACATTTTTCAACATTCCCAAACTATTTGCGAATAAATCAACTAAAAAAAAAAACCATAACATTTCGAAGTAAGATAAAAATACATAAATAAGCAAAATTAACATTTATCCATACCTACTACAAAAAATTACAAAAACTGTTGAAAGTGACCACTTCTAGCTCGGATAGATGTATCCAAACTTCTCCTCATTGACTGGCGAACTCTCAAAACACCAGAGTATTTTCTAATCGGATTAATTAGCCCTTGATTAGGCAGCAGCAGAATAATACCGGTTCAATGTCATCATGCAATATTCACAAGTTTTGATATAGAATTTAATCTAAACTAGAGTTTTACACATTAAACTAGTTAATAGTAAAGATACTCATGTACAGTTAACTATAGGAATTTTAATATAATAAGAAATAGTAGTTAAAACACCTATTTATTGATAGCAAAGTTTAGGAAATGATAATCTCACATTTGAGTTGTTTTGTAATTTATTCATTCAAAACATTTTAAAGCATTTTCCCATAAATTAATCCTCAAACGCGTGTCAGCATCTGTTGTTAAAGCAACACCGCGTGCGTTTTCTTTCTTCTACTTTTATAATACCGTTCAGCTGCCAAAAACTTCGCCATCGACATTTTTCCCCATATTACACAAATAATAATACAAGCAACCATCGAAAATCGCGTACCAGTTGGCGCATTATGTAAAATATATATTTTTTCTTTTAGTAGTAAATCTGTCAGGTACGTGCCTGAACGTCTTGGAGAGGAAAAAAGGCTGGGAACGGCTGACATAAGGGTGGAAGGGAAAGCATTTTTTTGGGGGAGAAAATGTGGGCGGGAGAGGAAAAGATACTTAGAAAGATTAGTGCAGATGTGACCGTATACCAGACGATAATAATGGGAAACCAGTAGCGGGTAAGTATGTACCTAGAGAAAATCATATAATATAAATATTGATGTGAAAAAGAAATAAATTAAACCTTCTGTATATTCTGTATTTGTCTAGGAGAAGAACTATAGTTTTATTTTTAGCAGACATTATCGTTGTATTGTTCCTTTGTTTATATTTCTTTCTTTGGCCTAGACATCCACCAATTGATAAATATCTTAACATCACATTTCTCTCCTTTTAAGTTCTCTATCAAGCTTCAGAATTCATGAAGCCTCACAAAAATCCATATGCTGCAATCAGATGTGTCAAGAAAGAGGAATCTACTTGGGACTTGTGAGAATACTGCAGTTTAGACGTTCAAAACAGCCTCAAAATTTGTAATTTCATTAAGTCTATTTACTGTTTCGTTAGATGATCTTTGTCGGATTCTTTTTTCTCGATTATATTCATTGTAACGCCAAATATACATTTTTTTGCCCAATTCATTCAATTCTGCCATAGTTTTCATCGATTTGTGACACCGTGCATTGTCTTGGTGAAACAACACTTTTTTCTTTTGCAAATGTGGTCGTTTCTTTGCAATTCCAGCCTTCAATCGATCCAAAAGTGCACAGTAACTGCCGCTGTTGATGGTGGTTCCTTTTTGGAGGTAGTCCATGATTATTATTTCGTTCGCATCCCAAAATACAGACGCCATCACCTTACCGGCCGACAGTTGCGACTTGGCTCGCTTTGGATTCGACTGTCTTTTGGATTCTGGTGTATAATAGTGAAACCATGTTTCATTCATTGTCACAGCGCCAAACACTCCTCTGAAGCATCAATTCGTTGTTGTTTTTCATCGACTGTGAGCTCACGTGGCACCCACCTTGCACAGAGCTTTCGCATACCCAAATGTTCGTGTAAAATGGTAAAAACATTAGCATCTGATATCTTTACAATGTCAGCTAGCTCGTGCACCTTCAATTTGCGATGCTTCATAACCAATTTGTGCATTTTTTTGACGTTTTCTGGAATAACAGCCTCATTTTGACGTCCACTGCGCTCTGCATCATTTGTGTTGGTATGTTCACGTTTAAATTCAGCAATGCACTTCTCTACCATTTGTCTCGATGGAGCAGAGTTCGGATAATGTTTATCAAGCCATTGTTTGGTTTCCACTGTATTTTTTTTCATCAAAAAGCAATGCTTTATCAAAACTCGAAATTCACGTTTTTCCATTTTTTTTTCAATAACAAAAGAAACGCCATTTTAGGTTCAGATTTAATTGAGCTGTGAAACTTGGATGTTTCCATAAGCTAATTAATTTGACAGTGATAAAAAAGTATTGTTGCAGATATTGTGATAAATTTTATATGAAGTGCCATCATTATTATCTCTGAGTTTTGGATACGAATTCTTGTAACACCCTTATATTGGATGCCAAGTAGCTGATATTTATAGAAAATTTGAGGGTCATGACAGATGATTTTTTATCGGGGTCCCCACTTGTGGTAAACATTGTCGTAATAAAACACAACGTTAGTCTTCTATCTATATAAACATTTTTTTTTCCTTCTCCAGAACCCTTAATTTTAACATAAACACCACTCACACAATTTATAAAGATCCACTTGCTCGGTCGCTTTTCGTATACATATATGTTTCCATACATTAACATAAATCACAAAAAACCGCTGAACCTAAACAAATAAATTATGAAAAAAGAAAAAAGAACCGTGTGCAATGTAGAAAGTTCTGATACTTTATAAATTATACTTCTAGCTTCTTTCACTACTATAATAGTTCAAGGCAGGGAGTTATCCATTTTGGACTTCAGTAATAAATCGCCTTTACACCTCTACATAAGGTTATAGCGTGAATTCGTTTTAAATTGCAACACGCTTGATGATTATATCAATAATTATTGATTTAGGTAAACTGTTTCCCTAAAAACGTTACACTATTATAACGACAGTATCTTCACTGGGATTTCGTAAAATGCATTATTATCAGAATTGATTACACCACGTCGATTTTGTACAAAGTTTAATATCGACTATCTGAAGCCTCTTTTAGCGTGTCCTACAATGTCAGGATTAGATTCTTGAAGGAATAGCCAGTTTTCTCTACGTGGAGTTAGGCAATTGTGGGGTTTTGGACACTTTCATTTCATCCAAAAAATTAATAAAAAAATAAATTTAATAAATTTAATAATCTCATTTGATACACATTTTGTATTAATTTCCATGTTTTTTTAATTGCAATGAATTTCTGTTTTAACAGAACAATTTGATGGATTGCTTAACAGAGTGCACAAAAAAAAAAGAAGGTTAATACAACTTTAATTATTTGTAATAATAAATTTTGTTCCAACTAATAAGATTTCTATATAACTCCTGCCATAGATCAATCGACACCCCGTTAAATATTGACCAAAATTTTCCAACATCCAATTACTCTAGATTGCACTTAAGTTGTCACCACTTCGGCAACTCCACTAAATCTAAAGCTTAGTAGAGACGATAGAGACAGAGTGAGAGAGCGTATAGGAGGTGAGTAAGGGAAATAGTAAAAAGCGAAGAGCATCTCACGGTTAACACATCCAAAAGTATGTATAAGTAAAAAAAAAAGACAAGAATTGTCTACCCGCACAGTTATTTACAATCACGTATGAATGGAATATGGGTTAAGAATATTCTAAGTCGCTAAACTGGATAAAATAAATATTGTTTTATAAAAGTTATTAATTTCCTAATTTATGTATCGACTTGCAATTATTGTATATTATGTAGTTACTTTTTCTGTGTCTAACTTTAGTTTAGACTTATATTTTCAATTCCTTGCCGCAAAAAAATCGGTTGTGTTGTGTGCGGGAAAGTAAAATCTAATTAATGAATTACTAATACACTAAATTTATTAAATCAAAAAAAAAAAAAAACATCAACAAAGGGATATGTTCGGAGAAATATCTCCATCATGCCGTTGCGTTGGCATTATTTTCATGTTTGTAAAAGGCTGATGATGGAGAGGTTATAATAAATAAATTTAGTGGAGACGACATATCTGTGTTTTATTAGTAATTTATATTATACTCCATTGCATGTAATGGCGAACTTCTTTAATCAAATTATTGAACATATCCCTATGTAAGTATGCAATTTAATAGAAGATTGAAAATTCAAGTAATCTACATTATATAATATATAGTCACGATTGCCTAATTGAAGAGTATATAGCAGCAAATTCCTGCTCCATCAGAATTGTAGCCTGTCTCACTAGCTTATTAGCAGCCTGATACACATATCATTCTCTTGGCATTTACTATTTACTAGTGCATCAGACAAATTTCCAGAAAATCAGCAAGACTAGGCTAGTTTCAGTGAGCAATTTACGATATTAACCCCGGATTATTTTCAAAACATCGTAAACTGAACTGAAAAGTAAATTCGTAAATACAAAAAAAAATGTCAGAGTTAATTATACAATATATTTTTACTTGAAATAAAATCATAATCAGGATTAATTCGATGCTGGGGGAGTCTGTAATTTGAACTGCAACAACAAAATATTAGCGAACTTTAATACATATTTACCAATTCTGTGTATATTGTATATTGGTTGAAAATTAGGGACAGGTTCTCAATATTGAGGCAAATACAATGTTGTAAGGATTCTTGAGTTGAGTATTAGTAGTATTAGTATTTGGCAAAATTTTATATTAATAATGTTGTGTTAATATGTCGAAATATAACGCTAGTCTATCATTTTATATCAGGTATTTATGCCAGTGCGGCAAGTCTAAAGGCATGTGAAGAAAAGTAAAGATAAGTTGATCAAAACCAATTATTTAAAGTTTAAATTCTCTCCTCACCCACAACAATCTAAAATATTTTTCAACAATGATCAGGTGAACTCTGTTGCTAATGATTATTTTGAAGCGCTCAACAGTTGTCAATATAATAGCCGTTATTGTGTTTTTGGGTTAAACCAAATAAAAAATCGGTTGTCTCGGCCCAAAACTTTTCCGACATAATATAATATAATGAAAAATATATGACCTGCGTAACGAAAATTTTAATAATTATTATTATCATTATTTCCAATATACTAACGTAAAATACTAACTACTTTATTCAAAAATTAAAAAAAATATATTGCCAGAGCTGGGATTCAAACCCTTCCCCATGTGAAGCGAACGCTCTATATCAATGTGTTACAATACTCTTTCAGATTTCATGAGTTAGGTAGTTGGAACCTATACTCTTATAAGAATATATGTATTTATTCTTATAAGAGTATAGGTTCCAACTACCTAACGGGTGAAATTTTAAATGCAATTTTCCCGAGAATTACAGAGGGCAAATATCAAAAGTGACCTATCGCTGTAAAGCAGATAAAAAATGCTTTAAAATGATGTAGCACTCGAAAATTTAGTCGTGGTGTCCACCTCTATCACAGGGCTTAAGCGATTTCAACCAGAAACTAATGGGTTCATCCCAAGACTCTCCCAAACTCATATACCAAAATTTAGCTCAATTGGTTAAAGCGTTTGGGCGCTATCGTGGAAGAATACATACAGACACACACAGACAGATAAACTTCCATCTGGAAATGATCTTAATCGTCTCAGAGAACTTCAATATGGTTATATCCGTCTTTATCTCAAAAATTTTTTTAGCGCGTTCACAATACTATCCCTGTGCGGGCAAGTAAAATGTAGAATGAATTCATTAGCATAACTCCATTAAAGTTTTAAAACCCAAACCGTGGAGACTATCAGCTGAATTAAGTACATTAAAGACAGGTTCGACTTTTAGAAAACGAATACCTTAGTATGGCAGATCGCAACAAGTTATGCTACCTATATAATATGTAAATGAAATAATTAAAATGTATTTTGTAGGAAGGTACTATGAAAATAGGAGAATTCAGTTCGATAAACAAGACTTTTCTTAACGCATACCATTCCATTTTTGACAGAACTTGGTTAAAACTTGCTTAACAGACACTTTAAGAATGAATTCGGAATACGTAATCTTAAAAAGCCTGTTCCATTGGTCACATTATGGATAAAAATTCTTCTAGAACTAATTGCAATATCGACAAACTAATATTAAATATTAAACTTTCTGGCAAGAAATCAAAATTAAAGAATTGCTCACGTGTGATTGAAATTTGGAGTACTTTGCAACTGTGATGGGTATAAGAATCAAAACTTATGTATCTGAAAGCTGTGGGCTTAGATTTCTAATTATAAAAAAACAAAATTTATTATTGATTAGGAATTCCGTGCAAAATGATGCAATTATAAATTTCCGTTTATAAATAGGTACACTTAATTCTAGAAAAAAAACGACGAAATTTTCTTTCATACTCCTATAATATATTATCTAGACATTCGATATCAAAACCAATTAACTTCTCGGACCCGCTAAAATGAAAAATCAATAAATCACTCACGTGTAAAACTACCTACATAAAACCTATATAGTGTTCGTGTCCTGGCGGACTTGTACGTATATACGTACGAACGTGTTAAATTTCCAAGGGATGTTTCAAATTTTCACCCCTAGTGTATGTATTTCAACGAGTATACAGTTTTAATGGTTGCACAGCAAAGTTGAAACTCTGAAAATGTTTCATCTGTATTTTGCCAGTTAAATAAAATTAAAATAGGGATTTGTGAATTCCTACAATTTTCGCATAGCTACAATATCGATCAAACATCCTAAATAAACGAATAAAGAATTTCATTTGTGAACATATTTGTGGTTTTCTAGGTAGCATTTTCTGTTTTCTGGTAAACACCTGTAGTCATTAAACAATAAAAGGTTCTTACATTTCCAATCCAAACCTGATAACTGATTGCATAAGCACTGGCCCTAAAGGATTCTAAGCGTTAAAGATGACACTATCTGATTAATAATTTGTGCGTTTTGATCTTGAAGTTAGCACTGCAGGCCAAATTCTTCCCATAGTCGAATATAAGCCAAATAGATTCTTATCTATGAAGCAAACAGTGATCTAATGATTTTCAGTCCACTTTTCTTAGTTATATAATCGAAATCGATTCCCTCTTAATAAACGTGTGGTCTTCTAATTGGTCTTGAATAAAATTTTTATCAAATAGTGCATATAATTTTTTGACTTGAGCTTGCGCAAAAATCCGTAACTAGCTTCTACAGTATTTGACTAAAAAATTTGTTTTAAAATCGTTAGAAGTAACAAGCAAAAAGAAGGGTTTAGCTTAGGTGAGGAGATCAATATCAAATAATAAAAATATTCTCTGCAGTGTTGTGAATATAGCTAGCGCAGATCTCAGAGCCGCATTGGTTTATTCGTCTTTATTAATGTCTGTTTTATTCTATACGTAAATAAAATAAAAATTAAACATTAATTTAATCAATTAATTTAAAAAAAGTCTTGAATCACTTGGTCTTTCAAGTTCTAGGCTGGTCTTGGTCTTGCTCGTGAATTCATTTAGATATAGGACACCAATGAATGTGTACTTTGATGTATGAAACCGAATTGCCCAAACATTGATAAATTGTGTAAGCATCTCACGGCCATTTACACTATACCTAGTGTAACTTCACGGGTCTTAGGACTAGGTTTTATTATACGAGACTGTTCATATTAAAATTTAATTGCTAATGCATATAGGGTTATTATTAATTAATTAATTAATACGTATTAGTCCAAACAAACTATTTTATGAACAATTTTTAAATATTCCTAGCTAATTGCGGTGTTTGAAAATCTCAACCCTGTAACACTGCTTTTGTAGGAATTTGAGCTTTTATAAAAAAGCTCAACTTTTTGACATTTAGAAGTGGCATTACGTTAAATTCAAAAGGGGTGCGAGAAGAATGGAAATACTTTGCATTCATATCAAATACAGTGTAAAATTTTCACACAAGTAAAAAACGCGTACCTGTGAAACCAATTGAAAAAAAAAAAGAGATTTTGTCGAAAACCAACTAAGCATATTTCAAAGAAATATAGGTATAATTCACTGTATTTAATAAATGTAATGTATAATATGTAATTCTATACATAGACCTTGTTTGCAATATGATATAGTGTCAACATCACATATAGGTATTTCACTAAATAATTCTAATTGGTTTCTCTTTGAATCAACTTCATGTATAGAATACCTACTACTGCTGAAATTAATATTTTATGCAATAAATGCTGGGCATATTTTCATTAATAATAACTTCACTGTATAATGGACCACGAACTGTGCTTTTAAATAGTTTAAAATATAAGCTTTCCTCTTACATTAGAAGTCTACGGTGGTCAAAGAACTTCCGTACTGTTTTATGTTCAGTTTACGAGCTAAATTCAAATTTAATGACTGTGTAATAACAAATATTACTCTTGATGAAAGGGTGCATATTACGATGGAGTTGTTCTATTTCCAATGAAGGGAAATTATTAAAAATTGCATGTAGATGGTTTTAGTATTGTCTGATTCAAACGTTGTTCTTATGAAATGTATAACGCGGTATCTGGATTAACATTCTCATATAAATAAATACCAACAGCAATTTTGACATCTCTGAAATAACGAATGTTATTAAAAGTTTAGGTATATACAGTGTGACCATAATTAACGACATACGGAATTGCGAAAATTTTAATAAAGTCGAGAACTTACATATTAAGCCGAAAGCAATATTTTTGATTTGTTTTATTGCGTCCGCGTCTACCATCTAATAAGAACAAAAATAAAATCAGCCTCCATTCAAACTTGTCTGTTTCCTTTAAAGTTCACAATATAATATTTGCAAAAGCTTACTTCCTCACTAAAAATTCACACATTACCCTAACCAAATTTCATCAAGTTATTTTCATACGCTAAAAAAATAATAAAAATTTACATATTACCAACATCAGTTTTATGTTGAATGCATTTCCTTTTAATAAGAAAAGACACCGTGGAAAGGAAAACCACACGCGATATAAAGAAAAGCACATAAAACATAAATCAAGAGGGAAACCATGTTTTCGTATTCTTTTATTATCATAAGATTATAATATAAAAAAAAAATGTATTGTATAATCAGAAAAGTTTCTGAAAGGAAAAAGCGCATAGACCTGCTGAATGTTCAAATACAATAACTGTTCTAAACCTTTCGTTGAATTTGACAGGCGGCATCTCATTATGCAACTTTAGTCATATGCGAATGGGGATGATCATGTGCTTTTACTTAATTCCTAAATCATAATAATAAAACAACTATGAAGACATTGTGTGCTATAGGTAAATATTGCCACAATATGACAAATAAAGTCTGGATGACTGCAAACCAAAAGCCAATGTTTCCTTTAAACAATAAACCAAAAAGACAAACCGCTTACATTACAATGTTCTAAACAGCAAAACGGTCATGGTATATCATTTCTAAAATGGACGTATTGTCTATGTAAATACTGCCAAGGATATAAGTGACTGTGTCCCACGGACAGGATAATTCTTGGCAAAAGGAAAACGTTTCTCCCGTCCGACGTTTCCTGTTAAATTCCACATTGGCATTAACAAACCGAAAGGGTTTAATTAACATAACAAGGGCACTAAAAGGTCTATAAATCCGGAAAATCCAAGCGGAACGTAATTCTGAATAATATGGCAGAAATATACCTACACTACATGCGGTGTTGTTAATAATGTTTCGAAATCAAATAATGGTAGCTATAAAATATCATGTATACCTAATAATGTGTGTGGTTTAATATTTAAGAGTTAAGTGCCTCATCGTGTGTAGGTACGTTTAAAGAATATTAAAGATTTTCTCATGTTCATTCAATGTAAAATGTGTGACTTCATGAGTACGGGTCGTAAATCTTTACTAATTTTAGTAAGGATGGCTGGCTCAACGGCGTAAAAGCTGAATAATCTGTCATAAATTGTAAATATACTCTCATAATTTATTAGGTTAATCATAACTGAACTTAGAATTAATGTTAATGTTATTGATAAAGACCAGATAACGAGGACAATTATTTATATTTTCAGCCTTGCCAACACCTGGCGTCAGTTTCAGGTTCGTTGATTTCACTAATAAAAACTCACATCGTTGACGTTAACCTACTAAAATTACTGTATTTTGATTATTAGGATCAAAATATAAATAGTGGCTTTCGTACAATGATACAAAACCACTAAACTTTTTGCATTATTTTACAGCACACTCCATTAAATGTTTTCGAATTCGATGAACCCAATTGTCGATGACTTGGGAGAATAAATCGGACTTACTGCCACGAATTCAGCATTTGATGCTCATTGTTAATGTAACGAGAGTTCGTCGTCTGTTTGTAAAAACTTTAGACCCGAAAACTGTCATCTTAAGAAGTCAAATCTAAACTTCTTGAGACATGTGAACAGTTGAATTTTATTTACCCGCTCAGGAAAAGTATTGTGAACGCGTTAAAAACCTTTTTTGAGCTAAAGACGGATATAGGTAACCATTTTGAAGTCCCCCGAGACGATTAAGATCATTTCCCGATAGAAGTCTGTCTGTCTTATTCTTCCACGATAGCGCCTATAAACGCTTCAAATTTTAGTATATGAGTTTGGGCTATTCCTAGGATGAACCCCCGCTCTGGCAACTTTTTTTTTCTTCTAATTTTTGAATAAAGTAGTGAGTTTGTTAGGTTAGTTTATTGGTAATAAGAAAAATAATAGAATTATAATAATAATTATTACAATTCTGTTTCGTTACGCAGGTCATATATTTCAGATTATATTATATGTTGTCGAGAAAGTTTTGGGGCGACACAATCGATTTTTTTACACTGTAACTAAATTGTCTGTTTGCGAATATGTCTGAATCTGATGTGGATTGTCATACCACAAATGACAATTTTGCTTTTAAACTAAACTTAATCAAAAATGAGCTTCAAAACTATACTTTTCTGGCAAAAATTTTGATCAGTTTCATCCTAACACAATCTTATAAAGGCGGAAACTTTTTTCATAACATACAGTTGGAATATTTCAAACACTAGCTCTGATCACCAATTCTTTCAACAACATACATGATGGTTTTTTTTTAAGCGGAGTAATTTAAATTGCATTAAACAGAGAAATGCGCTTTTATTTAAAAGATAATTTAATGGAATTAAAGGTCGAATATGATTTGGATTTGGACGGCGAAATCTGAAGGTACAAGTTTCACACATTCTTCGTCCTAAATCCGACTTTATTTCAACAATCACTCGTTGACTGACAGTGGCTTTCAAGTGATCAATTGTTTCAGGTTTATCGGCGTAGACATGAGACATATTTCAAGAGAAAATAATTTAATAACTTCAATTTGCCCGAACAAGTTGGAATTCGTGAAAAAATCGTTCGACAAATTTCTATTACAGCAAATTTATTGTATCACGGATTTGATTGACGTTGCACATAAAGAGTAGCAAATGGTGACATTTCTGGATCAATCGCTCCATATGCGGCAATTCTGCTTATCCATTTAATCAAAAGTGTGCTTTATCACTGAACAAAATGTTCAAGCGGCGATTAGCTTCTTTTTCACGATAATTTACCAGCAGATTCATCGGACATTGTGTAACAGTTTTTGGCAAAGCACAAAATCGGCAGCCGGTGTTGAGTTCCGACTTGGCTTTCTGTGACCTTTAGCTGCTTCTCGAATTAATAATGCTGAGGTTGCTTGAGGATGTGGTCAAATCCACGTAAGACTGTTGTTGACTAGGTACTATACGAGGTCTGGCTATTAAATAACGAAACTGCGCGCGCAGAAGGCGTCCTAGAGGGGTAGGGAAAGAAACGAATGCAGCATTGGCTAGCGTGTAGTGTCTGCTACGCCACTGCGACAATACGTTCTTGTCGCTGTAGTAGTTTTAAGATAAAAAAGAACGCGGTTTTTTCTCGCGCCGGGGCGATTACAATGTGTAACGAAAACCATGAGCAACGAATCAATGTGAAATTACTCGTTATATTAAGAAAAACTCCGACGGAGTGCTATAAAATGTTAAAAGAGCCCTACGGTGAGAAGTCTCTCTCTCGTGCACGTGTTTTCGAATGGCATAAAAGGTTTTCTGAAGGCCGAGAGAACATCGAAGATGACCAACGTCCAGGTCGACCTGTGTCTGGTTCAACTCTGGAAACAGTGCCCAAAATCAATGAAATTGTGCGCGGAAAGCCTCGTATCAGGTCAAAAAAATTTTACTTGACGAATTAAACATGAAGAAATTCTGTGCGAAGATGGTCACAAAAAATTTGACCCCCGAACAAAAGCTCTTCCGTACACAGGTCTGCTCAGATTGTTTAGAGAGGTTTGATGGAAAACCTCATCACTTGCGATTAAACCTGGATATTCCAGTACGATGTTGAAACTAAGCGGCAATCTGGGAAACTCCCTCAGCGCCAAAAATTAAAAAACGAAACTTATTATTTGGCAGTTTTCATAAGAAACGGCCGGAGTTGAGGAAAAACAAGTCGTGGACTTGCACCAGGACAGCCCGCCTGTCTGTGAAGCGTTATTTAGCCGCTAGAGGCTCGAACACGCGCCGTACTCTTAGCTTTAGCAATTGTGATTTTTTCTTGTTTCCGAAAATCGGCGGAGCTCCTAAATGCTCTCACAAAAGAATGTCCAGCATTGCTTTGACCAATGAAAATAACGAATGGAGCGGTGTGTGGCGAGGGTAGAGAAATACATTGAAGGGAAGCATTCGATTGTAGAATAATGTTTACAATAAAACTCTTTTTCATAAGCAGTCTCGTTATTTAATAGCCGCACCTCGTAGACGAAGGATGTGTGGCACCGGATGGAAATAAGAATAATACCAAAATGGAGTTTTGAAACCGAGTCGGATAGTTATGGCACTTCATATATCCGAACATCTGATCATCCTGATTTTAAATTTATAATTTGCAAAATACATTTTTACAATAAAGTACTACAAAGATATTATGCAGCAGTTTTGCGTATTTGACATTCCACAGTCTTGAAAAATTCCATTGTCCTGTTACGAATTATATTATACGTACACCAGTAAGTAAAATTCAATATTCCTTTAAAATGTTTCATGACAATAAAGAGATCCTTTCGGAAAACATATTTTACTTTAAATTTCTCTAAGGAATATTACTTTGTGCCGCTTGTGGTCTTCTATAAATCGTCTAAATATCTCTTTTGATATTTTATCCAATAAAGGAACTGCACGCTTTTTCGCGTTTATTTCTTACCCTTTATTTTTTATTCTGACTGGGAGGCTTTGTTATACAATTTTAGCAAAAAACAAGAGAAATGTATATTCATACATATTACTTTCTGAGAAAAATATTCTATTGTAAGAGTTTTTTTTAATAATGCAGATATTCAAATACCTACCAATTTTTATTTTGAGACAAAACTTCTAGCCGTAATTTTAAATTATTATATTGCAACCAAGAGACCAATGTTCTTTATATGGCGATTACTTTTTCATTACCGGGCAGAGATGTGCGGTTCTCGGGTAAAAGTAATGGAAGACTGTACATTTTTTGAGGTACTTTGTGCTCCCTCCAAACCCCACTTATTATAGGGTGTACTTTTCAGTCAATAGGTTGACTCGATTGATCTTGACCTATCACAAGCAATCTACGTCGCCGGCGACCGGCTTGCTTTATCACGGCATTATTACAGTTATAAACATTTATCTATTAGTATTTTAGAAAATGTGTTACACTCTTTAGATTAGAAAGTATAATTCATAGATTTTTAAACAGAATCATGGGCTACAGAGCAATAATTTGGTATCACTCAATTATAGAGTTAGCAACATAACCCGGCTTTTATTTCCGGTTTTACAGTTTTAAGTACCAAAAAATCCCTTAGAGTGCAAACTGTCATGATTTTAGAAAACATGACAACTTTCGACTGACCACTACCACATTCTAGATTGAGGAAAACTTGAAAAAGTGGAAATAAAATCGGACAAACGTCGCTCTCTCTCTATCGGTAATTCAGTGTAAATTATGCAACCCATGATTTTGTTTAAAAATTCAATTCAAGTTAACATTTTAAAAGCGTGAACACAAATAATGTAATTCAATTTTGACCCACATTTCTCAAATTTAAAAAAAATTGCTTATTTCGCTTGTGCTTAATATTGAATATTAAAAATCCGTTGTCTTCATCCAACAACTATATTCAGTTATACTAAACTACGGTTAGATTAAATGATTATCTAGTCTAAGCGTGCCTTCAGCCAAGCTTAAGTTTCACATTTAGAGCTTTTCGATGAAAGTTGTTTCTTACTAGAAACTTTCAAGAGACACATAACCAGCAATAACAATGACGTGAAAACCAAAGTTTCTCTCACCCATCCAAAGAACAAACTACGTGCTGCAAATACCGTATGAAATAAAACTTTTTGTATACTTTATGTTGTTCTGTTGGTTTTCGCCTTGGTAGCGTACACACATTACAAAAAATCGTAAAACAATAATATAACGTATCCTAGTCATGAACGGGCTAATTCTTCCTGTATATTGTTGAAATCAGCACATATTATATGATAGAAGTTTTCAACGAGCACCTGTTTCCAAATAGAAGAAAGCATTAAACTCCACAACTTAGTTTTTCATCATGTACTGAGTTGTGTCCAAGAAAGTAATTTAACGTATAACAGAGATTGTCGGTATTGGACAAATAAAAAACAATCTAAATTTCAGCCAACGTTTCGTTTACTGTACGTAAACTTCTTCAGGGCACACATCATGATTTTGACTTTAACAACGTTAAAATCCTTGATCGTGAGGTTAATTACCAAAAAAAGATCATTGTCTGAGATGTTGTTTACTAAAAAGTTCTGAGATAAATCCCTACATTTTAGAACTGATACCCTCGAATATTAACTATAGACAAGAAGGTTCATTCCCAGCCACATTTCTGGCCCGCTACTATATATACTATAAGATACTATACTATAACTATAAGCGCGGCGAATTGCTTCGTAGACATGAACATCAAACGTGCCGACACGAGGTGAAGTAACTGTCTATTATTTTAACTGTGCTGATACCATGAATTTGAGCAATATCTATTCAGGTTTGTTATTGTCATAACAGATTTGTGGAGGGTGTATGTTTATTTAGTTCTTGTTTGATTTGGTGTTATTGTTATTTGATTGTATCTCATATTAAATGCATCTACCATGTACCTACTCTAGTCTCTATGTCTAGTTCACCTACCTTAGTTGCTCATTTTTTAAGAATATTAGGATTTTGTAAATTCAGGACAAACCAAAATTTTATTTTATTTCAATATTGCTGTTGACTATATTGTATTGATTAGTTTGCTGCCTATTATTTAAAAAATTCTTGAAAAAGTTGTCTCTACCAAGTAACTGAATACCTAGATGTTCCCAGCATTATTCCTAAATTTCAGTCGGGCTTTAGAAGGTGCTACACTATAACTACCGCGCTGTTAATTCTGCTGGATGATATTTTTCGAGCTATTGACAGGCAGCACTTTTGTTTTCGTTTGATTTTTCCAAAGCCTTCGACACTATTGATCACGATCTTTTATGTTCGAGGTTGTCTTATTATGGTTTAGCGGAGGATTGTGTCTTATGCTATTTCGTAATTATTTGAGTGATCGTATACGGAGTGTTTGCATCAATAATTTGTCACCAGTTGCAAAGCCTGTCATTTCTGGCGTACCGCAAGTATCAATTTTGGGTCGGCTACCAACCAAAAGGAAATATGTCAACGAGCAGGTATCAGGTATCAGAGAGGATTTGATTGCATTATGTGAATTTTCTGAAATGCATAATTTAAAATTAAATGCAGATAAAACCAAAATGATGATATTTTGAGAAACCACTCGTGCTGCTCTTAAAGAACGAATAAGTTTGAGATTAGCGAATAACACCTTTTTTTTGTAAAATGGTTCGCCATAAATTTTGTGTGGTTTAAGTTGACGGATGTGTTGGTTTTGCTATCATTTATTTAGTTTTAGCTATCATTTATTTAGTTTTAGCTATCATTTATTTAGTTTTAGCTATCATTGACTGTTGTTTTATTTTTTCTTTATAATGTAAATATGTACACACATTACGGGCTCATTGTTTTTAGAATTTAAGTTAAGTGGAGGAATAGCTTAATGCTAAACTTCGCCATAAGTACATTGCTAATCTTGTTAACTTTATTTTTTTTGTCAACTTTAATTTATTGTCTTGCGCCAATAAAGACGATTATTATTTTATTTTCTATTTGATTACATAGACCCTGAAGAAGTTTGCGTGCAGTAAACGAAACGTTGGCTGAAATTTAGATTGTTTTTTATTTGTCTAATACCGAAAATCTCTGTTATCAGTAGTAATATCCCTAGGATATTGATAATAGACGAGATAATTTTACGACAATCGAAAGCTCGCTGTTACCAAGCAACGAGCTTGAGAAACTTGTCATAAAATTATGAGGCAATGTCAATGTCCGAGGGATATTCGGTGGAAAATTTTTTGGCAGAAAAAATTATAGCTCAATTCATATTCTCGTTCGCAGCAAAATTCCATAAATATTCCCCAAATATATTTGTGACTGTAGGTGGTATTTCTGGGAATTTTTTCTTTGATTAGCACATTTATACTTTGGACATTACACAGGCCAACACACATTTTGGTGCCTGCGATTTTTTAACTGTTCCTGAGTAATTTTTGGATGCAGAATGTAAAAAGGTTCTCAGATTTTGTCTATCAGATCTAGTTTTTGAGATTTTTTAAAAAATTGTGTATATAATTTACGTTATAACTGTTATAATATATAATATTACTATTGACAGTTAAAAAAAACAAAGACACATGGATTTAAGTATTTATTGCAAAAACTTAATTTACATAATTACATTAGTCACTAATCACATAAAAATTTTCTTTTATACGATTTTCTAGAATGGAGTTTACTAGGGCAGTCTCGCTGAAGGCTCCAGCAGTAGTCCGCCATCATGTGGCTATCCCATCGTCCTTGATAACGATCTTCCATAGTTTTAATATCCTGGTGGAATCTTTCCCCCTGTTCTTCACTACAATCACCTAAGT
This sequence comes from Apoderus coryli, assembly GCA_911728435.2. Taxonomy (NCBI): domain Eukaryota; kingdom Metazoa; phylum Arthropoda; class Insecta; order Coleoptera; family Attelabidae; genus Apoderus; species Apoderus coryli. Next base: position 11,532,749 of record OU452202.1, on the reverse strand, counting down.
TTTCTGGAAAACGATCTAGGTGGCTGTGGAGGTAGTGAACTTTTATACTCATGTTACAGCCGAGAATATTAAAATTTGAAAGCATAGTTTCCACTAATTCTACGTAATTGTCTGCTTTATGATTGCCAAGAAAATTTTGTACTACTTGAACAAATGAACTCCAAGCGTTAAATTCAGTCTCGTTCATTGATGTGGTGAATTGTGGATCTTTAACAAGTTGCCTTATTTGAGGACCATCAAATATACCAGCTTTTAGTTTTTCCGTGCTAATGCCAGGAAATTTACGTGACAAATACCCAAAACAATTTCCATCTCGATTTAAGGCCTTCACAAATTGCTTCATTAGGCCTAGCTTGATATGCAAGGGCGGAAGTAAGATTTTTTCTCTTGAAACCAAAGGTTCGTTGATCACGTTTTGTATTCCTTGAATCATGACATCTCTTGAAGGCCAATTTTTGTTAACCCAGTGCTCATTTTTAGCTCTGCTGTCCCAAAGGCACAAAAAACAAGGATATTTTGTATAACCACTCTGCTGTCCAAGGAGGAAGTTAATCATTTTTAAATCAACACAAATTGACCACTGATGTTCTTCGTATTTAATTTTTCTCAAAACTAATGCTATTGTTTCATATTCTTCCTTCATGGTAGTAGAATGACCAATAGGAATTGAGCCATATTTGTTACCGTTATGTAAAAGAACACATTTTAAACTACGTTTTGAACTGTCAATAAAAAGGCGCCAATCATCTGGAGTGTATTCAGGCAAACCCATTTTTTCTAAGAGCCCTTTTATATTGTTACAGAATACCAAGTCATTTTCCTGAGTGAAAAAAGGCAGCAGATCCTTATCTCTTTTACGATAAAATGTAATATTAGTACCTCGACAAAGTAGATTTTTTTCTTTTAATCTGGATGCAAGTAATTCAGCGGATTCCTTTGAGAGATTCAGGTCTCTTATAAGATCGTTTAGTTCTTCTTGATTGAAACACTGCGGAGTTGCTAAATCTGCTTCAAAATCGCTGTCGTTTTCTGATTGAATTCTTTTAACTTCGTCAGACGTTGATGTTTCTGTATCATCTTCTGTCAGTTTGGGTAGACTGCTGAATGATGGAACGGGTATTTCTTCCGAATGCACTACAGGCCTTCTTGCAGAATCTAGATCAGGATATGTCCATTTGTGTCTATTGTTTCTATTTATGCCTTTAATATTAACGAGACAAAAATAGCAGTCGTCATGATGGTTCCGCGGTTCTCTCCAAACCATTGGTACACCAAACTTTAGGCACTTCCTCTTTCCAGTTGTCCACTGTCGCAAATGTTCAACACATGTTTTACATATGAAATGTGGGGCCCAAGATTTATCTTGATCTCCTAAATGAACGCCAAAATAGGCAAGATAAGCTCTTTTCACAAAGTCAGAAATCCTTTTTCTGCTCTCTTTCAAAGTGTATTCACCACACACATAACAAAAAACATCGGGATGATTTACACAGGTACGTCTGCTTGTGGATGCCATTGTTTCAGTTTAGTGTCTTGATACTACAAAACGACCAAAATTTACACAAAATGATAGCACAACTTTACTTGGGAAAACTCAGTAATATACTAAATCAAGTACAGCCAAGCAGGTATAGAAGGATCGGGTCATAGGCAATTACAGGTATAAAAGTAAGTAAGAGCATTGTATTGAGTAGTTCCTAGTATAGGAACATTGGGTCAGGGACAATTCCAGGTATCCATTTGGCTAATTAGATTCTGGGAAATTCCTATTTTGACGATTAAGTACATATTTATCTCTTTATTTGTTGTCCTTTATCAGAAAAAAATATATCATTTAACCTGTAACGTGTATCTCAAAAACTAGAGCTGATAGAAAAAATCTGGTGGCATTTTTGGAATCAGCACATTAAAAACATCTAAAATCAGATGTTAGATTTCTGGCACCAAATTTTTTTTTTCATTTTGTTGGCCTGTGTAATTGCACTGAATGCAATTATCAGTGTAATGTTGACATGATTCGGTGAAATTGTTTCATATGCCACAAAATGACAAAATTTGATTGGTTGTTCGAACTGTCAAAAAATTTTCCGTTAAATTAGTTTTTATCTATCGTAAATTGCATCTGCATAGAGTTGGGAAATTATTGAAAAATTTAAAACCTTCCTAAATATCGTTTGTTTAATTGAAGGATCCTGGAATTAGTATAAAATCTTTGATTTATTTAGTGCGGCATTACTATCAACAAAAGTGGTGCATGTCAATGTTAAAATGTCCCTATATAGGTTTACCAAACTTTTTACTGCTGAACTTCTCTAATCTTTTATAATTATTGTCGTTGGCTATCTACGTGCTCCAGACTAATCTGATATAAAGGACTATAGGAACAAAAAAGAAAGGATTCACCGGCAAAAATTAACTACTTTTCAAGATTTACGGGTTTTCCTCTATTTCCTATTTGCTCGGAAAACAGGAAAATACTGTCCATTCTATTTGAAATCTGGATATTGGATCAGATTTATGGTATTGTAGGTTGGATGTAAACGTATTGTAGGGTAGGATGCTCTAAGAGTGCGCACTTAAGGTTTAATCAGGTGTAAAATCTAAACAAATTGCGCTAAAAATATATTAATTTTTATTTAAACTTGTTAATACTTTAACAATAAATCAAGTACAGTTTTCAAATCAAACGGCAATACTTTAACAACAAAAAAAAAAAAACTTAAAAAATTGATTTTGCGCACTCTTATAAACCTGCTTTTTAAGAGTACGCATTTAGGACTGTAAGAGTACGCATGTAATTTTATGCACATAAGTCACATATATAAGATCCAATACCCGTGTATGCACTGCACTTTTCATGCCACCATTCAGCACACGATATGCACTCAATCCAGTCCTCTGTAACAGGTTCTTTAAATGTTTCGTTGCACCCTGGACAGTTCCACTTTTTCATATGAAGCGGAGGTTTTGGCTTCTTTGGAACTGCTTTTCCACTTTTGGCAATCTTATTTGCTTGAGTGAGATTCACACCAGATTTCCTTTTTAAATTCTTTCCCAGAAGCGCTTGTGGCGATGGTATATTATCGCCCACGTTTAATTTGACAAGCCGTTTTGGATTTTTCTTCTCTTCTTCTTCAATCATTTGGTCCTTATATGGGGAGCTGGTGATAATTTCCGATTTTTTGCTTCTACGACTTGTTGATCTTACCGCAATTGATTTGGGTAACGGAGAAATTGTTGTTAATTTTATATATGTTGATGATGTTCCAGGAGTGTTCGATAAATCAAATAATGTGGCGGTTTCTGGCGTTACAGCAACTTTTTCTTGCAAAGTTGAAGTGATTGCAGATGTTCCAGGAGTGTTTGATAAATCAAATGTGGTGGTTTCTGGCGCTACAACAGCTATTTCTTGCAATGTTGAAATTATGGCAGATGTGTTGGAAACCACATCTGTAGGCTGACGTACATTGCTTTCAATCTGTAATATCATGGTCGTCGGATCAGATGTAGGTGTTTCGCTGATTATGACATCTCTTTCATTGGCATAAATATTTTTCTCAGTAGTAAATTTTTCGAGAACAACGATTGGGATGTCAGGAACGTTAGGAGCATTTCCAGAGGAGAGATCAGAGTTTTGATGTGCTTGAGTATCAGTTTCAGACGTAGAGATATCAGCAAATTCAAATTGAATGACAGGCGCTTCTACTCCCGTAGTAATTGTATCTGTAGCTGGATTTTCTCGTTCTGTGACATAAGTGGCCATAAAGTCAGCTTCAGTAAATATTTCATTATTAAAGGGACAAATCCCTGTCACTTTAAAACCTTCAATCGCATTTGTTATAGTAGCAGCTTTAAAATATGCAGGTGCAAATATTGAAGCAATTTGGTAAACCGTAATTACCCGGCCTGCGTGGTTTGTCAACCATTTTTCACATTCGTTGGAATAAAACTTTTTTAACGGGCCGAAAAAACACCTGTCAAGTGGCTGCATACGGTGGCTACTATGAGGAGGAAGTGTTAATGCTATAATGTTATTTTGGCGAAAAAAATCAATTGCTGCAATAGAACAATGGGAAGTGTGGTTATCCATTATCAGCAGGACTGGTTGTTCCTTTGTTGGCTTAGCATGATCTCTAAAATGTGTGGCATAATCAACAAATAGTTCCCTATTGATGAAACTACTATCGGATACCATTCCAATTGAAGATGGCGGAGCTCCATCCAAAAGTTCCGCTTTCATTCTTTTACGTGGATATATAAATACTGGAGGAATATATCGTCCACTGGCACTCATTGCGCATACAACACTTACATTGGTTCCCCGTTCAGCACTGGATATTTTATTGACACACCTTTTTCCTTTTGTTGAGAAAACTTTAGGGGGCTTGTTTGGGACAGTGGAAAATCCCGATTCGTCCATATTATAAATTGCGTGCGGCGGGAATTTATATTTCTGCATTAACTCCCAGAGATTATCGTAAAACCGCTTACACTGTGGTTCATTAAACCCAACAGCCCTGGCGAGACTAGTAGCGGTGGGTTGCCTCAAAGTAACATCTTTGTGCCTTTTCAAAAATCCACGCAGCCAGCCTTTGCCCGCCATTTTTGAAGTTTTATCAAAACGATGTTCTAATTTATTTTTTTCGGCGAATTCAAACGCTAGACTTCTTAGAGCTCTAGAAGTTAATCCGTAAAACATGTTGTCAACTGTTTTTATATATATGCACAACTCTTCTTCCATTTCTGATCTTAAAGTTGTATCGAATCTTCCCAGCTTTGTAGCTACAGTAGTTCTTTTTAGCCTCTTTCTTAATGTGCTTTCTGCCATTCCTAGAGAACTTGCCACGCTTCTCTTACTTTCTCCATTTTCAAGCCTTTTTCTTGCTTCCTCCATAACCGCCGGTGAGCATAAAGCACGCTGAGAAGTTCGTTTTCTGCCAGACATTCTGAAACAAAAAAAATACTTTCTTTTTGGTGTGTATGGTTTGTAAGAGTGCGCGCGTACTCTTACAAAATAACTGACTGCGCACTCTTACAAAACGAGCTTGTTCTAAAATGCGTCAGTGCTGCCGCTATCTTGGTTAGAAATTGTACACAACGGTATGTTTTATACGATCACTTGTAGTTTATTGAAGGTATGGTAAAATATGGATACGAAATTTTTGAAAACTACAGTTGTATGCAATATCCAAAATGTCAAAAAATATTAACAAAACAGACTAAACCATTTAAACTTACCTAATAACGTTATTAACCGTGTTTATTTGCTTAAAATGCACTAGACACATACATGCACTCCACTTAATCAGTACGAACTAAAATTTTGTTGTTGTTTGTGAACCGTTCCGAGAATCGACGACTGCGCACTCTTATTGACCGCGCACTCTTAGAGCATCCTACCCTACTTTTATAATACGCTATTTTTATGTTTAAATTGCTACAATAATTGAATAAGGATTTATACGCCATAAAATAATTTGGCAAAATATCAAACGCCAAATTATTAAATTGTTTGCAGTTTTTTTCTTGTTCGTGTCTGATATATTGCTATTGGTGTTAAACGGTCCGAGAAGTCTAATAAACGGCCAAGGGACATAAAATGTGAAGCTTATCTCAAAAAAATACTGGACACAGGGACACTAACTGTAGCGTTCCAGATGAGTGCGTTCTACCCTTTTTACATTTTAGGATACATTTCAAAGTCCAAGGGCTTTATGTTGTATTGTTTTATCATACCGGTCCCACTGTCTAGTAAAGTTTAAACGATTTTTCTTCTGAAAGAGAATATTGAGCTTCTTTTTATAACAAAACATATAAATGTGATGATATTCCTATCTTATCTTGCTAGTCATAAACATGTTTTATCCAGAATCATCAGTTAATAAAAATATATTATAAATTATTATCTATGAATATTCTGTTTTAACCTTTGAATTTAATATTTTCCAAAATTATGTGTCTACAAAATTGTTTAATTTAATTTAATAGGAATGAAAGTCAATCCTTCATGAAATAAAAAAAAGTGTAAAATATGTCAGCGCAGGGAAACGTTTAAGTCTTAAGCTTTGAAGGGAAACATTTGTAAAATAGTTCCCAAATCGTCCCTTTTTTCGTGAAAGTAAAGTCATTAGAAAAAAAAATCTGACAACAATCGAGAAAAGATGAGAAATTCACACTTTATTTGAATATTTTCATCATAAACATATTCCAGCAAATTTTCCTCAACAAATCTCAACTACCACAATAATATAACAAATATTATAACATTATGATATCTAAAAGAACTCATAATTTATGAGTATTTTTATTTTAATACTATACACATGAACTAAATCCGGCAGAATTGTTTTTAAATGACACAAGTTGACACATTTGGCATTCAAATATTGATTTTTTACCGTCCTCACCATCTACCTTCCGGGCGTCTGCATTTAAAGACCATTTTAAAAAATCAACCATGGCATACCTTTTATCCAATTGGGTAAACGTTTACTCTGGTAAACGTAAAGTTGCAAGTTCAAAACAGGGTCATTATTATTGAGAACTGGGGCATTGAACTTTTTTTATTATTATTGAAATCGTAGCTCGTCTGCACATATTGTTACTCGAACGGATACATTTAATTTGACGCGGATGCTAGAAATGTCAACTTACTGTCACTAATAGAGATGCAAGAAATGTATCGATATATTCTTTCTTTCATTATTAGAGATTCAAGAAATGTATCGATATGTTCCATTCGATCTCAATTTATTTTTAAGGTTGAACTATTGGGAGATCGTAATGACATCATAGTAGTACTAAAAAAAAATCCTGAAGTGACCCGAATACATCATTATCTACTCTATTTATTAATGACGATTGTATGACCACTGAAGATCGAGCTCCGAAATATGTTTGTTAGTTAATATATTTGTTTTATTTCGTGGAGGATTGACTTTCATTCGAATTAACTAGAATTTACTTTACTCAGAATGGACTACTTCTGTAAGGAAAATTGTTTAAGTTATCCAGAGTTTGTGTTCAGTTATTAATGACAAAACTGTACTTCTAATCATTGTTACAGCAAGTAGTCTCCTCTAAACTGTTTTTCCTTAATCCATCATTTGTGATGAACGAATGATTTTTTCTCTTGCGTTTTCTGATAGTTCCTAAGTGATTAGATATTTTGGTTCGGAACATGTTTAGCTGAGGATACTTACTGAGGGTACTTTGGCGATTGTTCTATTAAACTTATTTCGTGGAGATCTGATTTTTATTTCTAAATTACTGAACTTATAACTCTATACTTAATAATGGACTAATTTTTCAAATTATTCAAATATTTTGAGACCCTCTGTATCATACTATAGTAAAATATAATTACTCCAATCAAGTTTCTATTAAACTGAATAAAAATGATATCGACTATCACCACTGTATATTGAAAATTAACTAAATTGTTATTAGTGAGGTGTGAAGTATTCATAAAACTAATAACATGTTTGTTACAAAGCCGGCACAAACAAAAGAGCGCTATTAAAAACATTTTAACTTTTGCATTAACAAATAAATTTATAATAAACACATAAAGGTACCTACGTATGTGCAGTGCTACAATACTATGTCTACATACAGAAAATATTGGAAACCAACAATATTTACAATGTTCACGCACCAATAAACACATGAATATAATACTATAAATACAGGGTAATTTGAAAATAAATATACCAGGTAATCCGAATTAGGGCAGCTGAAAAAAATATTTACCTAACCATCATATTTTGTCATTTTCGTTTAAAGAACAAAATACTTACTAATATACCTAGTAAGTATTTAGGTACGTGCTTATTTATGTTCAACTACCAGGTAAATCACGATCAATTCAGTTGAGGCATAATTTTTAAAACATAATAATAATAGCTTTATTGCCCAACAGATTTACAAAATCCCTTTACAGGACAATTCCTAGATACGAGTACAAAAACTTTATTACATTCATATCTTAAATTCTAGATTTAATTTAAAAAAAAAGAACATCAAAATTCCAAAACAGCATGAACAACACGTTCTAATTTACTAACACTATCAAAAAATATATCAAAACAGTGACTTAATTCATTAAATTTAACAGTCATTACATAGAGTGGGGATCTCAAGAGAACATTAGTCCTTGCACGCTCACATCTAAACAAACAATCGTGTCTAGTGGAAATTCTGGGAATATTAAAGTTTAGTTTTGAAAGAATATGAGAACAATCCACCTTGTTATGGAGAATATTATACAAAAACATTAAAGATGACAAAACACGACGAAGTTCAAGACTCTGCATTGAAAATCGAGCTAAAAGAAGTCCCTGATCGTATCCTCGAGTTGGATAAGCGCCATCCTGCTTCCAGACCAAATATTTCAAAAATCTACGTTGTATTTTTTCTAATGACTGCTTATGATATGAATAGAATGGGGACCAAATGACAGATCCATACTCTAATTTAGAGCGAACATAGGCAAAGTAAAGGGCAATAAGAGCATCGACACTCACAAACCCCTTACAACTTCGCACTAAGAAGCCATACATACGACTTGGTTCCTGAATTCTGGTTTTAATGTGCTCATTAAATGTGAGTCTCGAATCGAAAATCACTCCGAGGTCAGTAACCAAGTCTGATCGGGACAAACAAATGCCGTTCAGTGTATAACATAGAGGAGTATACAAATGTGTTCGCTAGCATTTGGGACAAATATTTTATATTATAATTTTCAAGTTTATGACGTCAAAATTATGTAATTAGAAAGACGCTGAAAGTTAAAAAAGTGAAATATGTAAAAGTTAAATATACAACTAACTAATTCAAAAGTTCTAAAAGTAGGTAACTAAGTTGTGGTAGTACTTACTCAGATAGAATTATATTGTGCATTATGCATTAGTATATTATGGAAAAATGCTTACTTAAGTCGTCGAGCGCTACTATTAAAAGTTCGTGGTTTAAATCAAATTAAATTATGTTGTAAAATCATAAATTAGTGTATGTCAGCTACAATACTAAATCTTATTTCCTAATTAATATTTATACAACAGCAATAAATATCAATTAAAACAAAACGCTTGTTGAATATGCAAGACATTTATTAGTAGTATGTTCCTTTTTTGTATCGCGCGGTCCAGTAAGTGACACCTACATTGTCTAGACTATTTGGGGGAATACCTATAGAGGGTTAAGGAACTCAAACAACATCGTTGGGTGTTTGATAAGAGTAAAGGCATTGCTTATATTCTAGTAACAATTTGATAATAAGGAATTTAAATGGGGCATGGGACACAACATTTTTCTATGCAACTCACATGTTAGCCAAAATGAATCTCATAAATTATTTAAACAATCTATACGGGAAAGTCAGGTTTATATTATTAACCTTAATTGTTATGTTTCTCTCTCATATTTTGTGGATGTATAGTATGTCTATAGCTCGGACAAACAAGCTGGCAAGTGCAGACATAATAAATGCGATATCGAACGAATTTTTAGTATTATAAAGTGACAAATAATTGTTTATTCATATAAAGCAGATTTCTGCCCTGCCATCAGGTGTTGCATTATTGATTGTGTTGATGCTATCGGTAATTTCTTTCGCGGTGCGATCGAAAACGTTTACTTATCTGCATGGCTGATAGTTTTGCTTTTGTGACTGTTGGTAAACTCAAATATAATATAAATTAACTAAATTATGAGTATTGTTTTCGAAAAAGTATGATATATACCGATAAACATTTTTTTAGTTAAAAGTAACATAACTTCTTGTTTGTTTAGATCGAACAAGATTTTTCTCTCTTGTACCGAAACAAACCGACCTTATCTGAACAATTTGCTAGTTTTTGCGACAAAATTTTCCTTGTCTCAGTCTTAAAATTTTGAATTAAATTTTTCACTATTCAGTTCCGAATTTACTCTTATTGTAGATCAAATAATTGTTATTGTATATATAAGATTGTAAATCTTTTAAGAAATAAAGCTCCTATATATATCTTACTGTGATTCTTAGATTATAAAAGTAAAATCTATTAGGGTGTTTTACTTTGTGTTTATTATATGAAGTTTTTTAGATTTATAATTTAAGATTTTCGATGTTGACATATTTTATAGAATTTTTATCCTTTAAATTTCATGAAAAATACCATTTTTTCTTTTCTCTACTTTTTGCTACTGTTTGTACAAATCGACTCGGTTCATGTGTATCTTTTCACCAAGTGAGCAATATGTTTTATGTAAATATACTCTAGGTTAGTTTAAGGATACTAACCACTTATGAAGTACTTATATAGCTTTTGATTTCTTTTCTTTTTTTTTAAAACTTATTTGTCTATGATTACAGTGTGTATTAATAGACGATTGCTTTTTGGATAGAATATGTTTTTTTTTGTTTTTAGCCTCTACACTAAGTAATACAGCCAGCACCACGACTATATAGTCAATAACTACTTGGCATAGGCAAGTTTACCGACGCGGCCAGGAGCACCGTCCACTCATCCTTTTTAAACAAAAAATCAAAGTTAATATGATTTATTGAACTTTTAAATGCCTTAAAAAATGTACCTCCGATACGGCAATGACCATGTACAGGGTGTCCAAAATATTTCGGAGACTACTTTGAATTGAATTTGGAAAATGTTGGTATATGTATTGCCAAATATGATCTATTCAAATATCATAATACCAACAGCTTAGCACTTCCAGTTTTATCGGAAGTGGATAGTGACTTCGATATTTTAAATGGAACACACTATATATTATGACATTTTTGGATTCCACATAAGATTCTAGACATGTTTCATGTATCATGTCCTATACCGAAATCCAGCCGTTTTTGACGTTTATCACGATATATGTCAAAACTGACATTTTAGGGCTCAATAATAATTACATTTTTTCTTATAAAGAAGTCTTTAGTTATCAGTTCGTTGTCGTTTTCTCATTAAATAAGGTCTCCTTTTTCCGACACATGCGACATTTTCTGATTTATTCATACAGGGTGATCAAAAAATTATACTGAAAAGGATGTTATGAAAACAGTCGAAAGTCAGTTTTTTCAAATGGAACAGGTATATTTTTATAATTTTATCTCACGTATCATTAAAAAGGAAATAAACTTTTTAATAGGTTACTGATTTCGAAAATGCATTTTTTTTTTTTTTTTTTGAAAGGGTCCGTGCGACTTAAGTCCCCGGTTTCACTGCAGCCTCATGGGCTTATTGTGAAAAATCCCCGTATATTATGCCACCCAATCCAGCAGCCCTGTACCCTCCACTAACTTGTGGAGTTCAGTTATGTGTTGTGTTATGTGTTATGTGGTGTCAATATCTGCTGGCGCAATCAGCGAATGCCCATAAATAGCGTGTCGTCTTCGTTGTAGAACTACACACTCACACCACAAGTTTCTAAATTCAATTCAAAGTAGTCTCCGAAATATTTTAATGGGCCGTCACCATAGGACACCCTGTATATCACACCTGAGTATTTTGCGAAACGTGATTAAAAACAAAAAATAATGCAGTCTGCGGGAATCCCGGCCACAACGTCCGTCATAATATTAAATATCAGGTATCGTGAAGTAATTTTCATTTAGAACAAAAAATTCATATCAATCTCAATATTGTTTACTATTGCAATTCATATGGTTATCAAATTGAACAAAACACGTGAGTGTTAGCATTGAAACGTTTTTCGTAGTTCTTTGTTGTGAAACAATAATGCGCTTTATTTAAAACTAATTTATTTACACTTAATAACTAAACAAACTAATAACATTAATGCACTAATATGACTATTTATTTGTACTATTTATTTCACTATTATTTATATGTCACAACACTGTTCTTAACTATTGACTGTTTACTTCATAACTGTCCCTGTTACGTCTGGTAGATATATGATTGGCCTTCTTTCTCGAACACTTCCAGTGAGTAGTCCAAAAATTCTGACGCACGTATATCCATTCTAATTAATTAATACATTTTTGGTATAAGCAGAGGAGAGAAGACATAGTTTGGTGCATTAACGACGCATATTATATATGATTCTGGATGTGTAAAATGTGCATAAAATTCTTTTATCCACTAAATGGAGTAAAGTTGTATTTTACAATTTTTTTCTTCTAAATTATAATTGTAAAACTATTATTAGAATGCTGATTAGGATTTAAATACGTTCTCCAAATTTAACTAACAATGTATTGATCCACTGATGATGGGACTATCTGATCCCAAATCATGTGTAGTTGTTTACAAATCACGTATATTAGCAATATATCTACATTCATTTCGTCGATAGATGCCTTTTATTTTTTATAATCTACTCAATTACAATAAACTTTTTAGTCAAATAAAATTATTATTAGGGCATACCCTGTAGAATTTGTTTAAAAGAAATTTGTGCTGACCTTTCGTATATTTTCTTTGTAAGTAAACACAGTAGTAGCCTGGTTAGATATTTTATGACTTTTTCTTTGTACATTACGGAGGCAGATTTAAAATAAAAAACAAAGTAAATGGAAATTTAAATAGCAAACACAGGTGTCACTTAATATTTGCGATCCACTAAAGTACTTGAATATATATGGGAGAGAAAGATCATAATATATAACGACAGAGGACACTTAAAAAAATGTTTTCTCTTGTTCTGTATTTGCGTTACGTGTTTACCAAAAATCTTTTTGGCTGCTATATTGGTATTTTTTTTATGGTTCTAGTGTGTATTTGCATTCAAATATTGAAAGACATTATAAACACCATAAATCAATATTATTATTTATAAAAGCAATAATAACCAATTTTACTCTCATTAGAGATCTCTTATAATATCTTTATTATAGGGAGCGGTTCGCTAGAGCGAGGCCGTGCCTCAGTCTTAGTCTTAAAATTTAGAATTATTTTTTTTACTATTCCAAAGAATAACTTACTCTTCCTGTGGATTCTTGGATTCTAAAAGTAAAACCTAATTAATTTAGTAGGAATGAGAGGAGTTTTAATGCTATAATTATATACACATATTATAATTTAACATTTCCGATGTTACATATTCTATAGAATGTGCCACCTCCACTTCTAACAGAGATACCTGCATGTTGACTTGTTCTATTTAACACGCCATTATCCTTTAAATTTCACGAAAAATGCCAACACCTTTTTATGCAACATGTCCTACATTTTTTTATCTTTGAAATTATATATCTTTTAAAGTTGCCTTCACTTTCATAGCCGTACTTCACTTCGTCCTAAAAAGATGTTTTGTTAGGAATCTAATCTTGAGATCTCTCAGTTGCCCCAAACTTTTCAAGAAGTTAACGGTCTCCCTGGCGATGATTTTCCTTATTTCGTGGGATGGTAAAGGATTTGAGCTATTTGCAGAACAGTGCCATCCCTATGGACATCTCGTCTCTCTCGGCTGCGATATCGATTCGAAGATGCCGCAGCTCTGACATAAAAAAAAACTAGAATCTTTTTCATTGGCCTAGTGTCAATTATGTACTTTCGTCTAGCGAAAACTCAGGAAATGGTGATATTAGGGATTACAAGATCTATGAAAACGTTCGGGTCGTCACTCAGGGTTCGAAGTTTTTCAATAATTTCCGATCTGGTTAAAACAAGAATCTATAGCTACTTACGAATGAGGGTTTAGGCCAAAATTTTGTTATGACAACGAGATGTAGGGTAAGCTTGAACAAAAACTTCGTCTTTCGCTTTTTATAAATCCGAAAGAATGGGACTAAGGTCGCAGTTTTATTACAATGAGGAATAACGAAGAGGAGACAGCAAGTTTCTGGTACACAAACGGCCCAGAGCTGACGTTGTGTACGGAGTATATTTTTTTAGTAAATCAGTACATATAATGGACCTGATGGTCAAATGGTTCTGAAATATTTGCTGAGACACGTCGAAGTTGTCGGATATGACATGGTACTTAAGCCATTTCAATTATTTTCGAGAGGACATGATAATTCTATTTTGTAGTAGTGGGTGGAGTAAGTTCTTTAATGGTTACAAAACATGGTATATAGTCATTTATTTATCTTTTTATTGTATATAGATAAACATCAATCTTTGGTTAAGTTAATGAAAATCTTACAATCACGAAATAAGTTTAATAGAATCAATTAATGATGGAACGTCTTCAAATTTATTTATTTTATTATTATCAATGAATTTTAATATAATTATTGTGTTTGTTATACAAGATATACATACCATTTTTATATAATAAAAAAATATAAAAGGTATGGTTGTTTTGTATGTTTGATTACCCTTACAAATTGTGTATTTAATGACTTTGTTGGTATATTTTAGTTAACTGGTGGTTGTTTTGAATATTTTTAGATCTAAACCACATATTTTTTACCATTTCATCGCCACTGATAATATTAGAGAATACATGGAAAATTAAAATGTGTTGTTTACATTAACAAAACCATACAGTCAACGAGCTTGTTATACAAATTAATATAAACTTTAACATATTTATGCAATCATCTGTCAACAGTATCTTTCTTGAAAAATTTTGGCTTTATAAATTATATTCTAAATGTTTCACGTAGGTAATCTAGAAGCAAACATGTATGACGAGAACTTGTTGCTGTTCTAAATAGACAAGGTGGTTTATATTTTACTTCATCCAAGAAATTGTTAATTATAAACTTTGGAATACTTAAATAAATTTATGTTGCAGCAGAATGTTTATTATGATTATTTTGTTTAGAAAAATACTTGTTATAAGTATATTTCACCGTGGTTTTATATAAGGAGGTTGTTTGGGTAGGTACATGTTAATTAATTATTTTTAAAATATTTTTACTTGATTTCATTAACTAAAATGAAATGAAATGAGGTCAATATTATGTTTACTTGATTTAGACCATCGTTAAACACAGTGAAAATGTAAACACATTTGATTATTTTATTTTTATATTCCAACCACAATTTAAATGTTTAGAGTAGGTATTTTCGGTTATGTTTATTTATATGGCAAGTTTTACTACCTAAATTGGTTGTAGTTAAACAAAAAATTATGTTTAAATTAGGAGTCGGCAGAAATGGACGATGTTATTTCACTTTCTTTAAAAGCTCGTCAACGGCATCGCTATAAATATGCTACGTAGGGCAATTTATAAAATTAAACTCGCTGAACAATAAACTGTCGAATAAAATACTTCGTTTACCTATATATTGTATTAAAACGCCACTCATAGGTGAATATAATTGAGTTCCCTATTATATAATTTAATTAAGAAATACCTGTGATAAACCGTCAGCTTGACAAAAGCTATATTTTATGCTACACCATCTGCGCACATTGAAATTCTTTATTATAAGTTGCATAGGTACTATTAGGTATATATTTAATAATAATCATACATAATCATTTCATGTTAAAATGCTATTACATTCTTTATTTGCATCACAAATTTTTGTCGTTCATCCCCTGCCCCTATTATATATTTAGAGAACTAAATTAAAATTACAAAGTGGTAATTTCTTTTTCTAAATGGAATATTTTGCTTTTTGGTGACTCGTTTCCGGGAGGTGTGGCACGTGACCAGGTGTATTCGTTTTTTATTTTCTCTCTCCCTCTGTTTAAAGGTTTTAGATTGTAACAAAGAGAAACATTCTTCGAAATATTTCAGAGGTTGCCGTCAAAGTATTGCCAATCTACATTTTATAAAAGTTTGAATGTATTTGCTTCAGAATAATATAAATAAGTTAATTTACACTTCATGAATTTTTATTGTACTACTAAGTTTTTTTTTTAATACTTGTGTATCGAAATTACCTATGTAATGATAGCATTACACATTAGATTGAATTCTCTCCTGAGGATGCCAACATTGTTAGTTCGCTAACAACGCGCGTCGAGAATAAAAAAAGTGTTTTGGTGAAGTGGTAAAACGTGTTTTTCTTTTGTATTACACATTTTTGAGAAGCTAACTAGATGATTATATTATTATTTCGACGAGAAAGAGAAATCATACTATCAAAGTGGTATCGAAAATTTGTAAAATCGCTATACTCGTTGCATTGCCCTCTAAGGCAACTATGTTCAATAATAAAATCGAGTTTTGTCAAAATTTGACTTATTGAATGACCTGGTCATCATTTTTTATCTATTAAATTAACTTTTAACGTATCATTTCAGTTCTCACATCGTCGGATTTATCACTAAATTCCTTGTCAGATTACGTAATACGCATACGCTCACACCGGGAATAGTCAAGGTTCAATCTTCTAAATCAAATTTCTTTCCCATATGTACGATATCTACCAAGGTGGCCTAAACAATAATTTATTCTCTCAACGGTAAACACAGCCGTTGTAAAAAGGGCATATCCTACTAAATAGTGTTAAAGAACACCAAGTTTTAAATTATAGACCGAATCTAATTTAGGATAAAATAATTATATAGCACGAGGCATGAAAGTAACGCCCAATTTTTATATTATATTGGACTGTTGAAATTGGTAGTAAATTTTCAATCGCTTTTACTATCGCTTAATTTATAGATGCTTTAAAATAAAACCCTTAGAATTTTGTGGTTTTTTATATTACTAAAAAAAACAATAAAACGGGGTAAGGAAATGTGTTAAAAATAATAAAAATAGAAAGATTTTTTAGGTATTTTATTACTCTAGGAATGTAAAATTTATTTTTAATCTCCTGAACTTGATTTATTTACGGACATTTTTATTGTTAAAGTGGATGTAAAAAAATACCTTTTCTATTTTTTTACAAGAGAAAATTATAACTTTTCTATTAATTCCTTCTGTACGTATAGGAGGAGGAAATGGGTTCGCACATTTTAGCCGAGTGTAATGTCACTGCTAAATTAATTAAGTAGCAAATTCCTGTAGTTGGATTGGTGGCTTCGTCTGTTCGACGTGGAGTCGAAAAAAGAGGATTAGAAAATAAAAAATCCGACGTTAGTAGAAAGAAGTTTCACACTAGCCCATTGCTATATCCCAAGAGACCTCACAACTTCCATACATCCTTTGCATAGAGCACGTAATTCCTGTTTATGTTTCCACGTCAAAAAGTTAGTTAAATATAATTATTTAGTATATAATCAAATTTCTCATGAATTTCAAAGCGAGAAAACCCACCATGTGTTTGGACCGATGCAAATCATTCTGGATATTTTCCGCACATTTTGATATGCTTGTTATTCCTGATTTAATCCAAACTAACTCCCGGAACTGTAAAGATAAGTTAAGACGATAAAACCTATACACTTTTCAGTTTTTAGATACTTTTCTTTCATTCGAGATTGTTGTATTCAAAAAAGCTCTACTTGGTTTAATTTCACTCGATATAATTCAAATAGTAAAAGAAAAATATATAATTTCTCCAAAAAGTTATTTCAGTTAGATATACCAAAAGCAAAATTTAATTTTATTCATTGAACAGCTATCCGCAGTTTCGAGACCCATTTATAAAAGTTGAACCAATCAAATCGGCGTGCGATTTATGTTTTAAATGCTAATTTAAAATGTGCACTTCTATATTGAGAGAGAGGAAAAAATACGCCGAATAAAAAGAGCTTTCTATAATGTGATCCCGATTCAAATTGGAAAAGTGATTTATAAACCATTATTTTTGTTCGAACAAGCTTTTCATATTCTCAACAATTTTTTGTGCACCGTACTTTTTATGAAATGGCTTGTATTCTTCAGGATTATACAATAGCTTTTATAACAGTAATTGTTTGTTTAGTTGCACCCGTAGTAGAAATGTAATAGCTGGATCTAGAGTTTGTGTCAAACCTGCTAATGATTCAGGCTGTGTTGCATAGATTTTGCGGTGATACATTCGGTGAACATGCAGGTAACTCCATGTTCCCTCTTGTTCCAATCGCCGAGGATGGTGTAATCTAGGAATCGCCATAAGAGCATCGCGAAATGTGGAGATAGCGCCATCGTAGTGGTTTTGAGAATTCCACACTGTTCTTGATGTGGATCTTGATGAGCTTGAACAAGAACAGTGTGGAATTCTCAAAACAGACTCTTCTCCTGCTCGAGCTTCTCAGCACACAGATCAATGGCCAGAATTTCTCTCGGGAAATAAACCTAAAGAATATTTCACCTTTGTTTAAGTAAATGTTGTCACTACTTAATAGAGGTTGGTCGTGGACATTTTCAACAAATAAATTAAAATTTTATTCATCCAGCTATTTGAATATATGAAGTCAACGGATATACAAATTATTTTACAGAAACCATTATTTCATCATGTTATGTTATTCATTGGCTGAGGTTATGTATTATGAAATATGCTTGACATGCATCTGTTAAAATATTAGAAATTCACCTGCAACCAGCAAATCCATTAACTAATCACACTAATAAGTTTTCTTAATAAAATTAAGTAAATTTATTTAAGTACGTGCAAATGGTATCATACAGCCAGCAGCTAGCTGGCTTTATAGTCCTTAACTTCTTACACTTAACGTAATGAAGATATATATCTTTTAGGGTAAGTTTGAGAAAGCATGATGAAATGCTAGAAATTCAACTTTGTTTTGTTTGTGTAAAACTTACTGCAATTGTTTAATCTACACTGGCATAAATAAAGTGCATATAAGCCGAAAATGGAAATGAATAATGATTCTGGATTCTGTTAAGTTTAAATGTGTTATTAGCATAAATGTTTAGAGAAGTAAATCTATGTGAATAGTGTTACTTAAAAAAAACAACATATTCGTTTCATAATATTATTTAGGTGTCGATCGTTTTCACATTATTCATATTTGAAAAAATATCCCATCACCAATACTCTGCCATTTTCATGTTCCTGCATAAATTTTTAGTTGGCCATACTTTTGGAAACATTTTGTTCTAATTTCCTATAAAAATTTGGTTTTCAGTACGCCTTAATAGACACTTATATGATTACGAAGGTTGTTATTCACATTACAGTGACATAAAAATTGGCATATTAAAAGTTAAGGCTCGCAACCAATTTGTGGACTAGTTAATATATAACCAAACACCCTAGAGAACCATGGTACCGACCGAGGAGTCAACTCTGACGAAGGAATCCACAGGATTAGGACACCAATTAATATTGCTTCTTTCAGGTCAGGTATACTCATCTAAAGGTATGTTTCAGAGTGTTTGCTAGGCACCACCAACAGAGGACAATCAAGCGAGGACATGGAAAAGGGAGGGTTCCCGAGCCATACTACAAAGATAAGGCAGAGTTTTAGTTTGGGTTAGAGTCCCACACTACCTAGGAAAAAAAAAAAAAACCATGGTACCGTAGGCAGCCGTACAATGAATTCTGTAACACTCAATTGAAAGGAGCTATCCTCTTCCTCATTAGAATATCACGATACGGGTTGAGTATTCCCCATATTAAACAAAGGTTCAAATTTTATATATAGAAATTTAAACTGTATAGTTTTAGACGTTGCAAAAATTTTGCAGGACCCTGAAGCTTGAAAGAATTTATAAAAATTTATAGTACATCTATATGCTGCAGAGCGGAAGAAAGAGAGAGTCTATGCATATTAAATTTATAGATAAACACAAAAATTCTGATATAACTTCCTATAACACACCTTCCTCGTTTGCCAATCACATCCTTGCTTCGAATCATAATTTCGAGATCTCTTCGAATTTGGAAATTTTACACATTTGTGATAAGGAAGTTAGATTGAACATTCTAGAAAGTTTTGAAATTTACAAAACTCTAAAAAACTTAGAATACACATGCTTAAACGACCAGATCAACTTCGAGTTCTTCACATTTTTGGATTCCTTACTATTTCTACATTAGCACACAGTTTTTGAATTAATAAATACTTTAAATAATTTCGTTAAAAGTTCAATCGTTTTTAAGGCAATAAATATTAGAAAAATATTTTTATTTTCTTCACCTCCATCGACTATGATGGCAGTTCAGAAGTACATCTTTTGTGATTCTTGTCGTAAGGCTTTTTAGTTTTGCACTCATTCTTTTGAACATACACTTACATACCGGGTGTCCCACCGGGAAGGGATTCAATCGATTATGGAGAAACTACACGGTAGAACAATCTGAAAATCTGGTGTAGTACTTAGGTCGACGGCACCAATTCGGCTAAAATGTTTTCAAGAATCTAGCACTTCCGATTATACCGGAAGTCAAAAATGACGTTTTCAGAATAAAGAATAATAACAATTTTTTATTATATGGAAGCTTTAATAATATAATTTGTTAGAATATCCTGGGAGATATATACCTACTTTAGGCGCCTATATCTATTATCCGTTTAACGACTTTTGGTGATGGCCTGTGTTTTTCTGGGTATTTGGTAGCAAATGTTATCACACGTTCTTGTTATCACTCTGTCCCATTATCCATAAATAATAAACAAATTTAGATAGTATGCGTTAGTACAATTTATACGCCCGCCATGATTATTACTACTAATTAATGTCTACAATTTGTCATAATTGTTGATTATTTTTGGCAAGTGTCATATTTATTTGCTATCTAAAGCCATCATGGCCAACTAAAATCAATTAAATTTCAAATTCATATCACAATTGTAATAGAAAAATTTAAAATTGCCAATATTTTGAAAACTATCAGTTTTTGTGATAGACATCCTTTCATAAACTTGCCCTTATTTTTGATGCAAAAAAATAAAAAAATATAAAGTGGGGGATTGCCATTTAAAAATGTTGAATTTTGACACTTTTTTCAATTTGATCTTTTACCCTTTTTTTCAAATACCCTGTATTAATATTTACTAAATAAATATACGTACGCGCCTAAAGTAGATCTATAAGTATCTCCTAGGATATTCTAACAAATTAAATTATTAAAGCTTCCATATAATAGAAAATTGTTATTATTCTTTATGCTGAAAACGTCATTTTTGACATAAAATTTCAAATATTTCGGCTGGCGATAGGTATAACATATTATGCATGATACCGCGATTTTCAAAAAATCTTTTACTTGGAATGCTGTTAAACTATACAATAATTTGAATTCTGAAAATAAAGTATTAATTGTAAGCCAGTTTCGTAAAAAAATAAGAAAAGAGCTAATGATGGAATGCTATTTCTCACTTTAGTTTATTTTGTGTTTACTGTATGCTGATTTTTCTTTTTTATGTAACATGGTTCGCCGCAAATTTTGTATTATGTCCTAATTTGATCGATTTTTTAGTTTTTGTTTTCTATGTATACTCTGCTATCATTTATTTAGTTTTAGCTATCATTGACTGTTGTTTTTTCTTTTTCTATATAATGTGAATTTGTACACATCACGGGCTCATTGTTTTTATATATTTTTTTTTCTAGTACTGTTATATTATGGTTAAGTGGAAGAATAGCTTAATGCTAAACTTCGCCATAATTACATGACTAATCTTGATAACTTTATTTTACTTTATTATTTTTTTTTTAATTTACTTTATTCTTTTTTATGTATTTTTTTTGCATCAATAAAGACGATTATTATTATTAAATGTGTTTAGAATTACAAGCAGAATCCAAAAAATATATAATTTATATAGGGTCGTACTTGAAATAAGAAAGTTGACACCAATTTTCGGTATAACCGGAAGTGCTAGATTCTTGAAAACATTTTAGCCGAATTGGCCCCATCGACCTAAGTACTACACCATATTTTCAGATTGTTCCACAGTGTAGTTTCTCCATAATCGATCGAATCCCTTCCCGGTGGGACACCCGGTATACATACAGATTATTTATTTAAGGATTGTTTAATTTTCCCTGATTTTGGATACAAAAATAATTAAAGACTTTGTGGAGTTGACGCTGTAGTTTATGATATTGCACTCCACTGTGAGATGGACTCTTTTTCAAAAATAGCAATATGGATTAGATTTGTACAATGGAGACATCCTATATATTTTTAATATATTAGACGCATAGTACACCCCAGTCTACCTAGCTATATTTTGTGTGGCTAATGTGGAAATGTTCATATGACACTTAAATTCTTATAATCTAAACCACTTACGGATACCCAAAACAATTTGTCCTCGGCCAATAAAACAAATAACTTTATTAATTGATATTCCTTATCCTCTCTCTGACAATTTTCCGCTGTGTCTCAATGTCTCTGCTTTCTTGTTTACGATACTTTCATATTTTTACGACCTTTTATTACGTTACTTTTTGTAATTTTAGTAAGTGCCAAAGTGAATTTGCTCCTGTTCCTTTATTTTTCTCCTTTAAGAGGAAGCGTGTTCTTTTTTTGTCGGATCGATAAGTTCTTTAAAACAGCGCCCAAACTTGAATGAAAATAATTTGAGTTGAGTGTCTCGATGTAATTATTTAGAAAATTTTAATAAAGATTCTTTATAGGACGTTACAGAAAATTTCGTAAAATTCCACATATAGATACAAGGTGCTTCAAATTGCGTGGCAATATTTAAAGGGGTAATTATGTCAGGTATCAACTCCAAAAACCCAGTCAAGCAGGAAAACGACAACGCTGCGAGCAAGTTTGTCAAGAAATGAAATTTTGCATGAAGAATTGTAGTGTTGTAAAGGGTAGTTTTTGGTGGATACCGCATTTGTTCACCTACTAAGAGATTGGGTGTCAAAAGCTCAACAGCAGTTTATCACAGGAAACTTTGAAAGCAGCATAATCAGCAGTCATTAATTGTGACTCTATTCGTATGCGATCCCGACAATAAACTTCTCCTATTTAGGAGTTCTAAGGTGAAGAAAAGCCAAGAAAATTCCTCTTTCAAGAAGTTTCTCCAAAAATATCATCGCCACATTTGTATCAAAAGCAGGTTATGTATCAAACATTTCTGTGCAATATCAAATATCTGATATTTCAAAAGTATACCTAGCCGAATCTGCTACTGTTTTCAATCGACGATTTCTCGACGATCCAAGAACAGTTACACTAAAAATGGCAGTAAAACAGAAAACCCCGAATGCTCTGAGCAAGGATATCACGGAAAGTCGACATATGACAAACCAAGAGAGTGATCATTACATCATTGGGTATTTCATTCAAGGATATTAATTCAAAAAATGTTGGATGAAGAAGTAGTTTCCCGTTGGATACCGCATTTGTTCACCTAAAAATGAGAGATTGGTGTCAAAAGTACAACAGCATTTTACCACAGGAAACTTGGAAAGCAGGATAATCAGCAGTCGTTAACTGTGCATTTATTCGTATGCGATTCCGAAAATAAACGTCTCCTATTTAGGAGTTCTAAGGTGAAGAAAGGCCGACAAAAATCTTCTTCAACCAAGTTTCTCCAAAAAGATGATCGCCACATTTGTCTCAAAAGCAGGATATGTATCAAAAATTTCAACGGAAGATCAAATCACGGATATTTCAAAAGTATACCTCGCCGAATCTGCTACTGTTTTCAATTGCAATTTCTTGACGATCCATGCTCTGAGCACGGATATTAAGGAAGATCGACATATGACAAACCGCGAGGGTGTTTCAAGGATATTAAGTCAAAAAATGTTGGATGAAGAATTGTTTGTAATAAAAGTAGTTTCCCGTTGGATACCACATCTGTTAGGTATCCGAAGAACTGAAAGATTGGTGTCAAAAGGTCTACAGCGCTTCAACACATGTAACTCTTAAGCAGCATAGTCCGTGGTCATGAATGGTGTACGATCAAAGGAAATCTTTGGGTGAGTAGACAGAAGAAGCAGGCTTAAACGTAATTTTGACTGTACCAACGTACTTCAGAGTTGGATCGAGCGGCTGCAAAAATGCATCAAATTAATTCTTTAAAATCTACCTACTTCTTTATTTTAGCACCGTAAGCAAAACTAAGGACCCTCGTATATTAATATTCATCCTCCGCCAATAAACCACTCAAAAAACATGATCCAATTAATTTTATTTATATTCAATAAAACCAATTAAATTGTTTAATTTAATATGTATAGTATATACATATGTTGTAGTTTCTATTAAATAATGCGAATATAACAACATATTTTGGTATGTTAAAGGGGCATCCAGGTTTTCAACAACATAATGATAAATTTGGCATCAAAACATAGAGAACATGTATCAAATGGCCCGTAAACTAAACAGTAAACTGGTTAATTTCTGTGATGGCTTCAGAGAGAGTAAATATGTACTCGTATGGTAAATGTTTCTATATACTAACATTTAAACATTATGATGATCATTTCATCCGGCCCACCAAAATTCAATAGGATACGAATTCGGGCCAACAGTAACTACGAGTATTTGCGATGGAAACGTGAATGTTACATAGTAGACAAATAAACAACTGACAGATTAGTTTAGACGGGACAGGACTGCATTCATGAAATATACTGTAAAATATGTCTAACCAACGTGGCAGTGTGTATTTAGATTTAATATAGCTGATTGCATTCTGATATCAGAGTTTCATTACCTACAAATCGAAAAGTTATATGAAGTCAATAACAAAAATAAATTATTTTAAATAATTTCGCCAGTAGAAGAAAAGTTTCACAAGTTTAAATATGGGTCCATTTTATAACATTCCAGTCTTCAGTATCATTTAGGTAACAAAAAATCTGTTGTGTTGCGCCCAAAACTTTCCCGACACGATATAATATTATAAAAAATATATGACCTGTGTAACGAAACAGAATTTTAATAATAATCATTATTACAATTGTTATTTTCATTATTTCCAATAAACTAACGGAACAAACTAACTACTTTATTCAAAAATTACAAAGAAAAAAGTATTGTCAGAGCTGGTATTCGAACCCATAACCTTCCGCATGCGAAGCAAACGCTCTATCAATGACGCCACAAAACCCTCTTTGAAAATATTGTATTACACTTGTAATAAGATAGGTTCGAACTAACTAACTGGTGAAATTTTAAACGCAATTTTCTCGAGAATTATTGAGGCAAATATCAAAAGTGACCTATCGCTGTAAAGCAGATAAAAAATGATTTAAAATGATGTATCACTCGACAACTACTGCTATTTGAAAATTTAGCAGTTGTGTCCACCCCTATCACAGAGCTTAAGCGATTTTAACCTAAAACTAATGGGTTTATCCTAGGACACCACCAAACTCATACACCAAAATTTAGCTGAATTGGTTAAAGCGTTTGGGCGCTATCGTGGAAGAATACATTCAGACACTTCCATCTGGGTAACCCAAAAAATTTTCCCTAGTTTAATATAGGTAGGTGGATACTGGGCAACCCAACCCAACGTTTCGTTTACCGCTCAAATAGTAACTGGATTAGGCCCGGATGAAATTTGAGCGTATTAAACAAAACATTCGGGTTGGGTAAAATCTAGTAGGTGTTACTTTTATGTCCTGGACTGCGACAACTAGAAAATTGAATAGCAAAAGAAGTCAAAGTCTATACTCCACAAAATAAACACATGTACTTGCTATACTTGTTTCGAGCATGGAATGCCCATGAGCAGTGGCAGTAATGTCTACAACTCAACACTCAACATTAGTTTTTTTTTATTCTCCCGTTATTCTCTCCGTTATTTTAAATACAATTCTCAAAGAAGAATCGAACACCACTCATCAAGGTCCACTTACTATTTTGTGGAAAGACAAGGTTTTATTTATTTTTAAAAAAACGTTAAAGTTATGAAATATGTAACATAAAATTTATTATTCGTTTCTTTTTCTTATAAGACGTCATTATATTAAAAAATTAAAATTGCAAAATTCACCTGTTATAGCTCTACACAAGTGAGTGAAAATGGAGCAGGAAAGACGATGTCATAGCTGCGATGCCCCCGATCGATTTTACAGGTTACATGAAAATGAAAGAAATTTCTACTGTATTATTTTGAGCAAGACATCATTGAACTTGAGATACGCTGTGACTTTATATTTGTTTTTCAAAACTTTTACGACAAATACATGAGAGAAAAATAAATAAAACCTTAATTACGTATGTTAATAGAAACCTATACCTAAAAAATGTTTATAAATGTAGCCACATACGTTTGAGAGAGAAAGTTATTAGAATTCGTAAGTAGTATTTCTTCAAACCCAATAATCATTTCCTATGGTAAATATCTACCGCTTTTTTCTGGGAAAATTCCAAATACTTGCAGGTAGGTTCACATTCTTATTCTTCAACGATGTGTATTATAGAAATAGGCATTTTTTTGCTGTTTATCGCTATAAATATACAATCACGTATGCGTTACCAAATTAATAGCTCATTCCAATACAGTCAAAAAATTATAATTATAAAGTCTTGCTGCTACACATAAAATGTATGTTGAAGTACTTGTACTGGCTTTCTTCGATTGACATTTTTTAATCTTAAAAGAGTTGATTGAGTTTTAAGTTTCAGAAAAAGAAATAATACTACTATTACTAAGTATTTTATCAAAAAATTTAGTAATCGCGAAATATCTTTTCTCTAACAATACCGACATATTTATAATAATAATAATAATAATATTCTTTATTGTCTAACAGGATACAGACCCAATTACAAGACAATATAACTAAACACATAAGCTACTAATAATAAACTAATTAATAACCCTACAAAAGAAAATACGCACACACATCAGATGGCCAGATTTTGCAGGAACCGAGACAATTGAGCGCGGAAAGATCTTACAGGCTCATTGAAATAGTTAATTTCTTGACTAAACCCTTCTATGTTACATGTTTGGCATGCTCGAAGTAGTGGTGCTTTGGATTCATAATTAGTACGAAAAACAGGAACGTGAAATAGTCTGCGACTCCTCGCAGAGGGGCGCGGTATGTTAAAATTCAACGATCGGAGTAGGTTTGAACAGTCCACCAAGCTATTTATAATCTTAAACAGAAAGAGTTGTACGGCATACACTCTGCGAGCAGCAAGCGAAACCATTTGAAAGCGATCGAGCAGTGCTCTATGATAATCCTCTACATGGGAATCTACCGTCAATTTTAAACGCTAAATATTTAAGGAATTTGCGCTGTATGTATTCAATGTGTCCTGCATGAGATTGGTAAATGGGAGACCATATTATAGATGCGTACTCAAGCTTAGATCTTACCAGAGCACAATACAAATTAGTTATACATTCAATATCACTAAAATCTTTGGTAACACGGAACAAAAAGCCAAGCATGCGTAGTGCATCTCGGGTAATACTTTATAGATTGTTTTTCGGAGTCGTTTAGGCGGTTTGGCCTCCCTTCACTTCGACCTGCAGAAGATCTTTTGTGAATGACTCTAATCTATGAATTGCCCAGCTGTCCCACACTTTTCATAAAGTTGATGATTTCGGGGTAATACTTTGAATATGATAATTAAATGACAATTCAATGTCGACGCAAACTCCAAGATCCCTGACAACATCACAACATTCAAGCGCAGTGTCACTCAGCCGATAGTTATGACGAGATAATATATTATAGCGGTTCTTTTGAAATCAAAACCAATGTTTTGTGCTAGATACTATTGTTGTTGGACAGTTCTCATATTTTTAGTGTGTCCAAAATCACATAAATGGATTATTTTTGTTATGACTATTGATGATATCACGAAAACCACAGAAATAGGTTTCAACAAGACAGCTTTTAGATTACGCAAGGTTTGCCGAGTAAAAAACGACTCTAAAATAGGATTCTTCCAGTCGCGAAACAGTTCTTAAAAGTTTCTTCATACCTCTGTTTTAGTTAAATTATGCTTTTAATGTGAAATTGTTCCGATACTAGTAAAAACACAAGTATGAATACTAATATAATATTAGCAATAAATTTGTAGGTCATTTACTAGCTAACCAAGGTACTTGGTACTAATGTAAGTTTATTTCAATTTACTTTGATCTCAAGCTATTTGTGGTGGGTCTATATGGACGTTATTCTAGGACACTCTGTATATTATGATATAACAGTCGTATTATTGTTATAAAAGGAATAGACAATATCTCTAAATTTTTATCAAATATGATAAAGAGTTTATATGTAATCATAATAATAATACACTACCTTTCAACTTTCTGAAAAAATAATGTTTTGACAAAAAACTAACTTTGCTTTAAACTTGAAAAGAGACAAATCTAAAAATATGAGCCATTGTAAAAATCAGTTGATGCATTTGTCAAATAACGTGTTGAAAATTCCTAATGTATTCTTCTAGTTAATTAAAAGATTATACACATCGTCACTATATAAAATAACACCAAACTGTAAAATTAATGTAACATGAATTTGTTTAACTTTAGATAACGTCACCATATGCTTAAAACACTTATTTCATATATACGCAAGTTAATGTTTTAGATAAAAATAATCTTGTTTTAGACAGCACCAACTATATTTATTTATAGAGGGTCGTTAAAAACTATGAATTCGGTTTTGTACTTATCTCCAATTTGCTTCAAACTAATTTTTACAGATACTAAAATCGAAATGAGTTTATAAATTGCAGTGCAAAGGACATAATATACATTCATTCAAACTGACAAAAGACAGATGTCTAAACATTAAAAAATTCTCAAACATGGCCATGTTACACGGCTAAGTAGGTACAAGCAATTATGATACAGTGGGTACTCAATTCATTGGTATAGGCTCATCAATTGTCATACCACCCTCATACCTTAAAAACGTGAATATTTTTGTAAACAAACAAATGTCAAAATATTTTATATGAACATATATTAAAATGTCCGGTTTGATATATTATTTCAGAATCAGTCTAATCTGACCAAGTAAATAATTATTTTTCTTCATTGTTTAAAAAACACCATGTATAAATATGATTAGTTGTCAATTAAACCGTTATCTATAGGAACTTGAATGATTATTTCCTAGTATATTATTCTTGGTTCAACCAGATGCAACAGATAACATTTCATAAAAGTACAGCAATAATTATTGATGAAAACTTATTGCTACTTTCTTTCAATTGGATTCTTGGAAACATTTGTGTGGCTCTGCACACCCATAGCAATATCTCTTAGCTTTAATAGTGATCGAGCAATATTTTTCTGTAATTTATGAGTTGTAAAACTGTCTTTTAATTAAGAAAAGTTTAAAAAATATTAATTATATTTTATTGTTCAACGATACTGTAGCTAAACAAATAGTGATTTATAGCTCTCTTGTGATAATAATAATAATAATAATCTGGGCTAAAAGACATGGAAAACATAAGTTCAGAATAATATTTGTAAACAACCTATGAGATATATTGTAGTAGGTCATAAATTCTAAACGCATGTTACATTGATAAGCTTGTAAACTTATTTTTAGAATAATTAGTATATTTTATTGCAAAGGTTCTCAATTGGAGACATATTTAGACCAAAAACAAATTTATTAAATACATATTATAGTGTCTATTTGAGTATGCACGTAGGTTGCCATTTTTATCAAAAATAGCGCAATTTTTTTACAACGCCAAGAAAGGTAGGTTTACTAACATGGAGTTGACTCTGCCGTTGAGGGTAAAATTTAACAGTTCAGTAATACATTCCGAAAGGAAATTAATTTAATTCCGTGTCTATAGAGCGCAGCTTGTGAGCTATCGAAGATTCTGGAGAATATAGTAATATATAAATAATGTTACATCGTGAGAAATTTGACAAGCTAATACAAGTAACTAATTAATGTAAAAATTTAATTACTCAAAAAACATCCACAGTAAGAAACCAAATATGTAGGGAAAATTAAAAAATATTGGTGAAACAGAATACGAGGCTGCGAGACCAAGTAGAGGTGTTTTACAATGATCATGTTCGAAAAATCTAAAGTAAAAATAATTTAATTAAAAAAAAACTGTTAAATTGGGGACTCTTTACACTACCTACTTACTAAAACACCTCACGAGGGTTGTTTTATTTACCAAAATGACCAACATCAACAGCAAATATGTTTTGTTGATGTATATCAACATTTGAAAACTCTACCTATGATTATTTGGCTTCAATTTTAAATGACATACAAGAAAAAGAGATAAGTAGTAATATAATCTGTATTATGTTTTAGATTTTGGTTTTAAAATGAGATTTAATCACGCAGATTTGCGTGAATATTATATCTTGTTATATAGTTTAACTGTTTCTTAATAGGCGAACAATATCAACAAGAAGAATATTGTTTCTTGATTCCAAATTTCACAGGGTGCATTTTGAAAAAATCGGCAAAAGAAAACCATGAAAAATTTCAGGATTTTAGCTTACTTTAATGTCAAGTATGGCAAATTTGTCATTGCGCCATGTTTTATTAAAATTGTAATATGTAAAAGGTATGTATGTAAAAGGTATATTATTTATATATTATATAAAAAAGGTGTTCAACGTTAAAAAAAGACATAACTTTGATATACATCACTCTGTACATCTGAAATTATATCTTGCCTAATTTTGCTTTGCCACTATATTTCCTCCTGCTGTCCTTACTTTTTTTGTGCGAAAAGATAGTAAGGAAAATGGGGAGGGTTTGTATGCGAGAGGAAAAAGAGAATTAAGATTTTTATCTTTCAATCAACGTCCAAATAAACTGAATTTAAAATTATCTTGTCGCAACCCGAAGTTGATTAATTAATTATAATAGTAAATCAAAATAAAACCGAATTGGTTCTTTTTTATACTTAACTACTTTGATGAATGATAGAGAATGAAAGTATTTACTCAGAAAAAGAAAAGAATTTATGATTAAATGAGACGAAATATTGCCGTAGAAGTTGAAACGCAAAACTCGAATATTGGGAAATTATAGAATTTCCAGTGGTAGTATGCCAATACTGAATGGGCAGAATCAAAGAGCTACAAATTATTATAGAATATACAACATTTGAGGTTTGCAATCTTCTATTTCTTTTGTCATAATAAATACATTGCTAATAAAATATATTCCTGTTTGGTGGTTAAGTAGGTACTCTCATTTCATTAACTAAAAAATGCTCAAAAATTAAAAAAAAGAGTTAACATTCCGATTTATTGTACTTAAAATTACACAATTTCATCAAATCAATAAAAGTAGGGACTCTAAAATCAAAAGGAAAAATACTCCAAAAATAAAAAAAAAAACATTCCGATTTACGCTACTTAAAATTACACAATTCATCAAATAAATAAAAGTACGATATCTAAAATCAAAAAAAAAAGTAGCTTGGAATTTAGACACCAAGTATTTTAACCAAAAATGTCTTGGAATTAAAAAAATAGGTTATTATTATAATCACAATAATTTAAACAGAATAATTATAATATTTAAAATATCGTGGAAGCCAATACAACATAATTATGTTATTTACAACAATTTAAAAGTGTTTTACATAAATGATGCCCGCATATGCCGACACTGGCAATTAGTATTTTTTTGAGTGATGTTTTTATAACCACTTAAAAATGATTTCTGCTAATTTTGAACACGCTATGTCGAAATATCTCAAAATATATTGCGCGACCAATAATTTTATTACTGAATATAATGGAGGAAGCAAAATAATTTTATCAAAATCTTGTTGCTTTGCAGACGAAAACAGACCATTGTTTTTCACTGTGTCTATAGTGCTTTTAATCTGTTTTAATGTGAAGGATCTGGATTTTGCTGTAAAACCTTACCTTCAAAATAATTATCGTTAGAACTATAATACATATAGCCAAATCCCGTTTTGATATACCTTAACAATCGCAAATATTGCTATCAATCTCTTAGCCATTGGTTCTAAATATTTTGCTATGATTATAAATATCTTTATACATTACCAAGTTAACTTTAATCAGTTTGTCCGTATTGGCCAGTTTAGAACTCGGTTTAAAGTGGACTAAATTGTGCTTTACACACTTTAAAACGAAGCTTTTAAGTTTGTGTTAATTACTTTCATATATAATATTGTTTTTACAAGCATGTCACCTTAAATATATTTTCCGTCGTC
The DNA here is from genome assembly GCA_911728435.2 of Apoderus coryli. Classification (NCBI taxonomy): domain Eukaryota; kingdom Metazoa; phylum Arthropoda; class Insecta; order Coleoptera; family Attelabidae; genus Apoderus; species Apoderus coryli. The sequence continues at coordinate 11,500,896 of OU452202.1, read as the reverse complement.
TAAAAATTGTAGGCAATTTTTCCATTAGGTATAATAGTCAAATTAAATTTTAATCTACCTAATAATATATTTGACAATAAGATGTACTAGTATAAGCTCTTCGTAAATGTTGGAAATTTGAATCACACTGCCTGCCGATCACCACTGATGAGTACTGGATGAACGAAAGGGCCCTTCTGTATTATTATGTAACAAGCAATCCATAAATGTAAATTATGTTAAAGTAGATTGTTACTTTATCGATTTTGAGCCACGTGACAACAGTATTAAGTAAATGTAAGACGATGTGATTAAAACGCGAGGACGCTCCTGACCTATTCTGAAATAAATGTTACTATGCGATTAAGAGAGAATGTTCAATTCACAGTAATCTTAGATTTCTTATATTATCAGCTAGAACTTTTAGCAAATACCTAGTATAACTTTAAAATATAGAGTATATGATAGTATATAGCTTATTGCACTCGGAGGAATATAAAATAATCTTAACGAAGGCACTAACGAACTCAATCAATCAAATCAATCGTTTTATAGTTCTTGGGCTAAAGTCATGTATTTAGTTTTTATATTACTAAATACAAGGTGATTGGTAAGTCGAAGCAAAAAAGGAAAACCTATATCAATTGTGTTATTCTGAATCAAGACATAATAATCGTTTTATAGTTTTCAAAATATCTTGACAGACAAAAAGTTTTGTGAAATTTTGGTTCACCAAACCAAAGTATTCCTCAAAAATACCACTATTTTGGAAATCTCCGTTAATATACCCGAACAGGCGCTGGAGCGTTTCCATCACACATCATCAGACAATATCAGCGTATTATTCGTTAGAAAACTACATTTTTTTATGGTTTTTACAGTAAAACCTTAAAAACGGAACGATTCAATAGCAATAACTTTTGACAACTACTGTCAGACTTAATTTCACATGACACGATAAATACGATAACTACGAGTATATAATTAATTTAAAATCTTTCGTCGGCGAAACTGTTTTTATAATATTTTGGAAACCAAAGAGTATATATTTAAATTATTTTTTAATTCAGAATAACAAAATTGATATAGGTTTTCATTTTTCGCCTCGACTTACCAATCACCCTGTAGTATAAATGCAGAATACGATCAGACTTAACGTCAGAAATTTAATTTTGGATCTGCTGTTACGATTATGTTGAGGAAAATTTTAACTTAGAGTTAGAGACAACCTATCGACCAACTGTTTGGCAATTTGTCCTTTTGTAGCAGTTACAGAATAAGCCTCGGAATAAGCAGTCGGTTAACTAAGTACTCGTAAGATATTAACGCAATTTTTACAAATTAATCGTTTTAATCAACTGTAAATTGTCTAAGTCGAATTTTTTAAAATGAAGAAAATCTACAGTACCTAAAAGCTTTTTTTACCGAATTTCCTCTCTTAAATGACAATACCAAATGTCCTCAGACATTAAAAAATATTATAAATTGTTAAATTATTTTATGATATAATCATAGGGTAGAGGTCAAAGAAAACACCAGAACTATTCAAAAATGCGACGTTTCGCAGCTATATTGCTGCTTCCTCAGGCACTACAATGAAAATACACAAACTTACAATTAAATATACTAAAATAGAATTCACTATGTTTAAATTATGATACAGAAACATCATTAATTAAAATTACCTTAAGCGTAGTCAGGTGCAAAAAACCAAACAACCAACAATACTAACAATCTTCAATGAAGCAACATTTATCGACACGTATACATACTATGAGAATAATTCATGATCCTAATATAGAGAAAATATTCACCTAAGTTTAGGTATCGCATAGCAATTATACAAAAAATAGTTTTTTTTTATATAAAAAAAAAATCAAAATTGACAGCTAAATAATGAATGAAACGATCATTAAATGAAATGATTCATATTCAATTAAATGACACAATCAATCTACGTACGGATACCCAGAATTTGAGCAATATCTATAATAATTTGATAGAAAAATATAGGGTTTCGAGTACTTGAAACACAGGAAATATTTGTAGTTTATCGTCCTACTTTTGTTGGTTTGGCTGTTCGGTACTTTTACGCTAACCCGTGTAATATATAGCTTGCACTCGGTGCACATTCAGTGGGTGTATTTATCTATCAATTTTGATTTTTTTTTATATAAAAAAGAAAAACTATTTTTTGTATAATTGCTATGCGATACCTTATGTGAATATTTTGTCTATATTATAGGATCATGAATTATTCTCATAGTATGTACGTGTCGATAAAGGTTCATTGAAGATTGTTATTATTGTTTGTTGTTTTGTTGTATTAATTTTAGTTATTGATGTTTTTTAAATTTTTATGGATTCTTTCTTTGTCATAATTTAAACATAGTATACTTAATTGTAAGTTTGTGTATTTTCATTGTAGTGCCTGAGGAAGCAGCAAAATAGCTGCGAAACGTCGCATTTTTGAATAGTTCTTGTGTTTTCTTTGACCTCGACCCTATGAAATAATCTAACAATTCGTATTTACGAAGGACACTAAAAAGCAGAATATAGAATATTATAAATACATTTATCGTAACAATATTTTACATTTGCATAAAACTGATGAAGGTTATCGCTAAAATAAATTCACAAACTAATTGTAGTCTACAAAATACTTATATGAATACATTTTTTCATCGCTAGGCTATATTTCCATCAATTCAGACAACAAACAATAAGGCATCTATGTTATTCCAGTATCCCAGTTCATAAAAACTAACAATGCAACCATTTACACTATTTACACAAAAGCGCGAAAGCTACACTGCGTAAGAATTCATATAAACAATCCAAACAACAGAAATTTTGGAGACCTTTCTATCACCTTTTCGCATTTTATATTTTTGCTTTGTATAGTTTTTTTTTTTACGTTTGTATAGAGATGATGGACCTCATATATCTCTCCCATTATGCGGGTATAGTATACATCGTAGAGCTTTATGTAAAGGTTCAATTATATTTCACAAAAATAGCAGAAAATCGCTTTTTGAGACGACTTTACGTTCCAGTTGAGAATAATAGATGTAATGTACCAGGTGTATTAATGTTTTTTTTTACATGAAATATAATTAAAAAATATTATTAAGCAAGAGAAGTAAAGTGTCAAAGCCAAATTTTAAATGTAGAAATGGTGGATTATCTTTATTTAATATTGAGTTTCAGATACCCATATTTTTATTATTAATAAATAATTATAAAATAATAATCCAAGTTACTCATAATACAAAAATTGTTTTTATTAGATAAATAGATTATCGATAAAGCCGAGGATAAAACTTCCGAAAATAATATTTTGATAATATTGTATGTTATCACCTGAAAATCATTTTACGAGTACAACTACACAATATTTTCTCTATATATAGGAATTCCTTTGTATAGTAATATGATAGATTTATTAGTATTAAATCGCAGGACAAATTATTACTAGTCATAATTCATACCGAATAGTGACATCTAGTGGTTAGGCAGGCATTATAAAGTCTTGATACATGATATAACAAGCAATTCGTTTCCCATTATTGTTTTGTAGTTATATGCAAGCATGTTAAGGAAACAAAAAGGGTAGAACCAGTGGCGGCTTTAGGATTTGAACTTGGGGGGGCGCATCCCCAAAGGTCAAGTCTCAAGCTATATTGAATATGCTTGTAAAAAAATTGTAAATTTTCACGTATGCAGATAAGACTTTATAAAATATGTTACTGATCGGGCATGACGAGGAACATGGAGATAAAATTTAAAGGACATACATTTGTTAACTTTTTATAGGTATATTAAAAGAAACTAAACAATTCTAAATTTGAAACAAAAAAAATTAACAAAACTGAAACAACTCGTAGAACACACAAAAACAAAATACATAAAACAAAAATAAAATAAAAACATAGACATGAGCATTCATACAAAAAAAATTATAACACTCAAAAGTTAAATTGTAAAATCTAATCTTCTTTTTTTATTGGCGAAACTTTCAATATTTCTATGAACATACAATAAGGCTAATCCATTTAGACGATCTTCTGCGATGGTGTATCATAAATAACTTTTAATTAATCTTAAACTAGAAAAACTTCTTTCTGCCGTTGCTACAGAAATGGTTAACGTACATAAAATTTTAAAAATTTGGTGAACTAGTGGGAAATAGTTTTTATCACATTTCTGCAAAGCTTCAAATGCATTTTTAGTATCCACCATTCTGTGGTTATACAATTGTATTTCCCCAAGCAATTGCATACCTAAGAGAAGGATTTCCTAGTAGTTCACCAAATTCCATTATTATTATATCCGACAAGACCTTTTTAAGGGAATCGTGATCATTTATATTATTAAGGTTAAAGGGAATATTATAGACCGGGTGCTCGATTAAAACATATTTATGCAATTAATCTATTTATATGTGGAGGAATTCATTGCCATTTTCTAAATGTTGAATATTTTGTAAAACCACGGATCGATCCTTGGGGGGGCGCCCCCCCCCCCCCTTAAAGCCGCCACTGGTTAGACCGAACGTTACTGACGCCCCATACGTATATAGAGCATTTGGTTTTAAATTTAATTGAAATTTCTCTTATTCAGCCTAAAATATGGATGACACTAGGCTTTATACGACTTAATAAACATTTATTGAACCATATTTAATAATTATTAAGAAATTTTCTAGTATATAAAAACTAATTTAAATTTATTTGTAAACCGATTTTCCGAATACCTTATTGCAGTAACTAGGATCTTTGAAGAACGACAAACCTTTAATATTTATACAAGAAAAATAAAATAAATTTTTAATATTGGTTTTTCTTATTTATTATTCTTGAACATTGATCTTCATATTTCTTGTATTTTGCTTGTCTTGGACTGAGGTTCACAATCGTACACAAAACATTTTTTTAACTATTTTCTAATTTTAATAGTTTCATGTCGCTTTTTTTTTTTCAACGTTTCGACAAGACTTGTCTTTTTGAAGAATTTCTTTTTCAATTCATACACTTTTACATTTTCGTTTCTTCCTTTAGTTTTGTTTATGCAAGTATAAACTAAATATGTAAATGTTTGTGAATTCAAAAAAAACTTCTTGAAAAAGACAAGCTAAGTCTTGTCAAACGTTGAAAAAAATTGACATAAAACTGTTATTAAAATAATAGTTCCAAATAAAAAATTGTTTGTGTATGATTATGAACGTCGGCCCAAGACAAGCAAAATAAAAGAAATTTAATTTTAGTAGTCGCCTTACGTATTGAAACGTCGACAAATGAAACATAGTGTTTTTTTTATTACTGAGGAGAATAAGATCTAATTACTTAGTTAAAAAATAAAAATATTTAATTGTTATTTCTATGGTCATTTTAAAAATTACACGACCTTTAATTATTTAATTACGAGTATATATCAACTTCAGGTGTCTTAAATAATAATTAGAAAATGCTCGCATATTAAGTGGTGTTTTTTGTAAAATCATTTAAATGAAAACTACATCAGTAGCATTTAAAAACGTACCACATATACAAATTCTAAAAATCAAGCAGCCCTTACGGTACTGTGGCAGATCCCACATTTAACATCTTTCTTAGTAATATAATGTACCAAAAAATAATACATAAAGAAATAAATTTCACGCTTCTCTTTTAAGTAGTCCCCCTGTAAATAGTCATAATTTGTAAAATTTAATTAAAACAAATCGTTTTCTGCCATATATAAACCGACATACAATATTTCCCTGCTTACAGAAATCAGAAGAAATAGTAAAAAAATATTCTACATACGCTAAAACTATCTACCTTCCGCCAAAATCCAAAATTGCTTTTCAAAAAAGCTAGAGTTCCTTAAAAATATAGGTACTTAGCCCCTTGGCAGTGATTTTCTCCAAATTATTCACATTCCAGCTTATTTAAAAAGGTAAAACTAAGGTTGTCTATGGAAGTTTAATACGCCTAGTGTATAAATATGAAAACGATCTTTCAATTAAGACCATAGGCGTAACATTTGAGGGGATACCTGTACTAATATTTTCTAATAATCCGTAAGTACAAACTTTTGCGTATAGAAAAACATTTGAAAAACTCGTTTTACCACTTCACTATTTATTCTCGACGCGCGTTTCGCTAACACTGTTGAATCACTCGCCATGTAGAACATCTTTTGTAATTTGAATTTTGTTTTTTCGTCAGTTGTTTGTTTTGTTATGTTTTTGACAGTTATTAGACTCACAGTTCCTTATAAAATATTGTTTTTATTTCCAAAGCCTATTAAGGCTGTTTTACCAGTCCCCAAATGCAAAGGTATTACAGATGTCTAATTGTACACTTATTAACTTGTGAAAATTTTTCATTGAGCATTTAAAGACCACTTTATCCGATTATTCCATAGGACTAAACAACTTTACTGTTTATACTTCTATTGGTCAACAAATGACAAAACCACCTAGATTAAAGAGGTATTATACGTTCTGTAGATAAAGACATTAAATTCTACTTTTACAAAAGCATAGAATAAAGCTTCCCCTTTTCATTAAATCAATAGTGTCATTAAAAATACGAGTATATTATGTTTGCTAATAATTGTGCAAATTTTGCGGTCTATCATGTGTCTCCATCCAGATTGTCTCAATGTAGTTTTATGCTGGAGGTGGAGCTATAATCTTAGACGTATTTAGTGGATTTTTGAGCTTTAAACACCAAATAACTTTTAATGTTAACCCAAGAAAAACAACACAAAATATTAAATATATTTTTCTCGCAGATGGTAGGTACGTTCTAGCCGTTCATGACAAAAGTAACTTTTTCCCAAGAATAGTCTGAAGTTTTTGATCCTTTACTAAAGATAATACAAAATATAAGGTGAAAAAAAAAATAGATTGAAAATATATATATAGTCGGCCCACTCAAATGTTACGCCTAAGGTTTTTTTACTAAAAGATCGTCTTCACATTAAAACACAGCGCGATTAAACCCTTATACACCCCCTAAGTTTCATCTTTCTAGATAAGCCGAAATGTGAATAACTTTGAAAAATGAATGTCAAAGGGCTACCTTTAAATTGCTGCAGCTCCTTTGACAAACACTTTTCGATAAGTTGATATACAAATGGCAAATCGACGTGAAATCATAAATCATCCATAGAATCTGCTGTCTTCATTTGACGGTTCAGTTTCAGGACAAGATTTAAAATTTGTATGTCGTCATGGATTTTAACTGTGTTTTTGAATGTCACTTATTCATCAATGTAATTTGAACACAAGTGTTGAATGTGGTATGAGAAATTTTTGTCTAAGATTCTATTTCATCTGAAATATAGTATTAAAACTTACTATCGTGTAATTTTAAATTACAAATGGGTAACAATATTACAATTTAACTTTGTATAAACCTGTCATAATAAGGAACATAAATATTCAATTTTATAAAGGTTCATGAATAAAAATATTAAATCTAATCAAATTTGATGAATTCCGATACGAAATCAATCAATTTTATACATCTTTTGAACATATTTAACTACAAGTAACTCACCTTTAGACGATTTTAGAGTTAATAAAACCGTAGCAAATCCAAAATACAAAACCCACCCAGCCATTTCAAACACAGCAAATTATAACTTTATATCCACGCGCCACCAATGTTTATAATATCAGTAACACATAAACTAACTTTTTTTTCAAATTATTAGTTCCATTTATTTCCAAATTAGTGTAATATTTCTATGCCGTTCTGGTGTAATGTTTACAAAATTACCAGCATAGTTCAGTTTTTCTATCGGATTCAAGAGAAACGTACATCACGCGATAAAGCTTATAAACACGCTATGTATTAGTCACTTTTTTATATTTAATTATGTCCAATTTACACATAATTTTATGTCAAATCTAATTAGGTATTGTCAGTTAGATTTTCCAAACTCAAAGTTTTCACTCATATAGCAAATATTCATTAACCCATTAGCAATAACTACTTTAACTGTTTAAACATTTATTTAATTAATCTAGAATCACTGTTTATAACAGTTGCATATCAATTATTATCATCAAATAATGTAAATACACAATAAAATTAAATTATCATTTCATATATATATATGTTTCCGTAAAACGACTGCTCTGCCTGTGTGTTGCGATCTCGACGCCAAAACAAAACAAACATGCGACAGCGCGTCCCGACGCTGGATTAGACCGTGCCGGTGCGATACTGAAACACGGAACACAGTTGAAGATCGAAGCTGAAAGTCGGGGTTGACTAGATGTGAATGATTCGCTTATGCTGCCCCACCACTATTTTGGGTTTTGATTCGTACATCTAGATGTGTAGGAAACGGAGAGAAAGATAGGCGAGTCAGCGTCCGCGCAGGATCCAGAAGGATGAAATTTGGATGTAGCTTTTTTCTGTATTTAATTGTATCTACGTCTAGTTTTCTGCCAGCAATTTTTTATAACATAATCAAGGTACGAACGAATATCGAGTAAGCTGGAAACTAACACCGTTTTTGGACTCTGACAGAAAATAATAATTTCAAGCTGAAAGTTGCCCTAATTTTTTTTTATATAAAATTTTAAGGTTAACTAATATTTCACTGACAAAATTAAATTATCAATTAAGAGTCAAGTGATTTTTTAAGTTCGAAATAGTCAAGTCAAGTCGAAAACAAGACTTTCTGCTGCATTAATGAGTACTGTATGGTTGGTATATTGAATTTAAATAATTGGCAAAATTCATTCTGAGTGAGTCTCCCAGAACGAAGACGGAAAAAGTTATCGTAGCGAGTTCTAACTGAAAGATATTGTTAGGGTTTTTATAGTCAACGCAATCAGTTTTTCAGTTATCACGGACAGGCCTTCAGATTTCAGATCGATATAAAAACATGTACTGATTGATCATTTATAAACGCACACCCCCTTTTACTTTGTTGTTTCACCCTGTGGAAGAAAATGTTAAATACAAAAGTTTTAGGGCTTAATGTGAACTATTTACAGCATATATTATCGTATATACAAAGTGTCCCAGTAACGCGTAAGAAATAATAATTATATTTTTTAAATGGAACACCCTGTACATTATATTTCATTATTAGATATTATTTTCTCCTGATTCCAAAAATACCAATGTGATGGGTCTATCTTAAAAGGTTCAATAAGAAATCGCAATAAAACAAAGCTTTTCCAAAAGTTAAATGTATTTTAAACAAAACAAAAACTAAAAGTAATTTACACAAAACTGAGAAAAAAAAAACAAAATATCTACAAAGTATGTTCAAATCTTCGTTTACTTTAATGCATTTTTCGAATCTATTCCTTAAGCCGTTAATAATGTTTATTAAAAATTCTGGAAAATTGTCAAATAAGCTACTTCTCTAACAAAGTTTGGATTGTCAGGGTTCCAAAATCTATGGTTTTACTTATTTGGTACTCCACTGGTTGAAAATGAGGATTCATCTGACCACAAAATTTTATGAAGAAACTGTGGATCTTCGCCCATTCTCTACAGCATTTGGTGGCAAAAATGAACTCGTTTTTATTTCTGTTCAGGAGATAATGGCTGCGTTGTTCGCATTTTATAGGGTCTGTAAGAATGTTTTATGAGTTCCTTTCTTACGTTCCCGAAAGGGGCGTGGGATGCCCACATGTTCAAACACGTGTCGGTGCGATCATGGCAGTCAAGTACCTGGTGGCGCGGATAGTGATTGTATGAGTGGACTCTGCTTCGGGCTGAGGCGGTAGACTTGCCTATGCCATGTTGTTATTGACTAAATAGTCGTGGTTGCTGGCATGGCAGTCGAGGAGCGTGGTTCGGATTCCACGATAAACTGTATGTCGACACTTAGGCTGGTTGAATGTCTATCATGACAAGATTACAATAATACTCAAGAAAAGTCTTACCTTTCTGAAAGAGCATCTATTTTGGAAGCCTCTTTGTTGTAAAGTTTGAGATACTTAGCGAACCGATCATACGAGTAGGAAATGGTCATATTATGCGAGTGTCATACTATACTTTTTCTACGACTGTTTTAATATACAGGATGCTTCCATAGTGTGCTTTTGAATAAATTAAACATAGTTTTTTGGAAAATATTTGTTTTTCGAAACTTACCTACACTCGCCCTCTTGGCGTAAACCTAAATACGATGAGTTGGAAGTATTAAATTGAGTAGGTGCGGTTAAACCATATCACGATCACTGTTTTTCATTATATAAATAGCTTTGAAACCTTCGAAATTATCGAAATAATTTAAACTGTCAATTTGGTTTGTTTGTATTGTCGGCATTGATATGGTGATTTTCCATAACCGATGCTACTTTTCTCAAGACCAGGAAATTTACTCGTGCATTTTTAAAACAGCATTACAATGTACTACATTTTCAAATTATGATTGAACATTTAATACAGGCATTTAAAGACAGTCGTAGAAAAACAATATTATAATGCTATGTTAACTAAGACAATCGGGTTAGGGTGACAATGCGATGATGTGGTCATTGGAACAATACAGAATTTGCATAACAATATACAAATAGGTAATAGTGACAAAATATCTGGCTGTGCCTATACTAACTTGAATTCTGGTTAAAATTCTGTCACTAGAACAATAATTTTCTTCCGTATTAACTCTAACGGCTCTACAGAAAAATTCGTGAATTTGAACAGTGAAATACAACAAAGAAAAATCAATATTTAATCTTAATTGAATAAAAATTATAGCAACATACATCTCCGTATGTATGAACCAATTCTATAATATGCCAAACAAGAATACTTTAACAAGGGGAGCACCTTGAGTACACAATAAACAGAAGCTTTTTTAGAAAACGACAGGGAAAACTGATGAAAATGCTGCTATTACCTACATTGTAATTTGTCATATTGTGTGGAATCAATACCGCGAAAAGGATGTTTCGGAAAACACGTAACACACAATGCGATTTTCAATCAGTTTAAAAGGACGAGCGTTTTTTTTTCATCAAAGTCAAAACGTGCTTTTGTCTGGCGCAGATGAGTGCAGAAAATACTATACGCATCTTTTAAATTAATTTTGAAAAAGACGTCCTATTTTTTTATATATTGAATACAAAGAGGCTTTGAAAATTACGAAATAGATTTTTTTTAGCCTTTAAAGTAATACACTTGACTATGTACAAAATATACACTTGACTATGTACAAAATATCTATGATATAAACATAATCAGAAAAAGAAACAAGTTCCTACAGGACTAACCGTTTCAAATATAAATAAACTGTTGCGCTCTAATCACGAATGGCTCTCCATATCTAAGTGTAAAAGTAATATTTCTGTGACCTTTTTTTCATCCAAGTATTAAGGATGCTCAGATTTTCTAAATTGTATTTTTATGGGAAAATGCTAAATGGGACATATCCCGTAAATTTGCTTAAATTCCCTTTCCTTTACTTTTTATTGATATCATGTATTATGAGTTTAAGGCTAACTGTTTGTAAACAAAAAATGATTAAAAAAAAGAAAACATTGCCAACAAAAATGTCGCAATTTTTTATCATTTTACGTATTTTTTTTTTTCTATTTAACAAAAAAAATTAAATTACAGCTTTATTTCAATAATTAACAAATAATATAGTTAAAACAATCTGAATTTGGGTTTTTTAGATGGATGGACATCAGCACAATATTATGTAGTTTTTTAAATATAACTAATTTAAATGATAAACAAAACAGGTTTGGTTTTACATTGTGTCGCATTCAAACCACTTGTGCTTAAATTTTTATTAAGCCTTATTAGAAGAGTGGGACTGCTCTTCTGCCAGTGGTAAATTATCTTCGGGGAATCTATGACTACTCGTTTTTATGATGGTGTCACTTCAGGGTACACCGGAAGTACGTGCCCACTTGCTTATTTTAAATAATGTACCCCATATATTCGTTTTTGGAGTCTGTATAGAAAATTCCAAGATGGTACCTACCTAAACAGTCTACATATATAAAAGTCTAAGTATTTTTGACATATTTAAGTTTTTATGTTAAAAATTAAATTTGCATTGGGTTCTAAAATTACTCTCAAATTTACATATTAGGAAGTATTTTTGTTTAAAATATGCATTCGTTAGTGTGGGACATCTAATGTCGTTGATTTTTATATATTTTTTTCTACGACTGTCTTTAAATGCTTTTATTATATGTTTAATCATAATTTGAAAATGTAGTAAATTGTAATGCTGTTTTTCATTTCCCGCTAGTTGCTGGGCAACTAGTGAGAAATATTTAAAAATGCACGGGCAAAGTTCCTTGTAATGACAAAATTAGGATCGGTTATGAAACATCACCATAACAACGCCGACAATACAATTAAACCAAATTGACAGTGATATTGGATATAGTTTAACACCACCTAGTCAATTTAATACTTTTAACTTGTCGTATTTAGGTTTACCTGCGCCAACAGCATAGGTAAGTTTTGGAAAAAAATATTTTCCTAAAAATTAAGATGTTTAATTTATTCAAAAGCATTAAAACAGTCATAGAAAAAGTATAGTACGAAACTCACATGAAATGACCATTTCCTACTCGTATGATTTGCAGCACTGGCCTGCGGCAAAATCGCTATATACAAATATTAAATTGATTATATCTCATAATAAAAATTTCCGACAACCTAACACAAACAGAGTTTAATTTTTAATGCTAAAGATAAAAACATAAATTTTGGAGAGAAAAAAAGAACAGGTTTTACATTTTTCTCAATTTCATTTTTAATCAACCTAACGCTGTATTAATAGTTATTAAAACATTATAAAAATATGTTGAAAGTATTTGTAACAGGGATCCAAAATTATTATAAAACGCATATAATCTTAATATATACAGTGTGTACCTGGATTGTTTGGACGACTCTTGCAAATGGCAAAAACATTTCGAGTTGAAATTTAAACTCCTGGAGTCCAGCCCTGCTTGGTTTGAAGGAATTCGACTGCCGATGAAGAATTCAGGTCTCGAATTGAATACTGTGCAAATTTAGGAGGTGCCTTAATAGAATAAATTAAAAATGTGGTAATATTAGTAAAATGTAATTTGTTGATATTTTTTGTAATTTTGTTAGTTGTTATTAATATTAAAAAAAAAAAAGAAAAAAATTGGCTCAGAGAGCTAAAATTTTGAACAGTACAGCATAACTTTCAATTCTAAATACCTTTTCTTAATACCATTTTGTAATTCTTTTTCCTAAAGGGCACTTCCGGTAAAGGACAAAAATGAAAGTAGGCTTAGGATTTTGAAATTGTACTCAACCTTTCATTCTGAACAACTTTTCTTTATGGCAGTTGCGTATCTCGTCTGAAACGGGTAGTTTACGAGGGACAAAAAAGGTTTATCGAAACTAAGATTACGTCAAAAATTACTTTCAAACCAAACATGACTGGACCCAAGGAGCTTAAATTCCAACTCGAGAATTTTTTGTCATTTACAAGAGTCGTCTAACCCATCTGTCGACACACTGTATGTATGTAATGTTGTATAGTTAATACCTGTGGACACCCTGTATAGCATAGGATGGGGGACGTAAAACTGTATAAACTTTTTGTGTGTTTTTCTTCAGAGCTGGTTTCGTTTACAAGAGGATAAAAAAAAAAACATTTTATCTATTTCTATTATCATCAAAGACCACCCCACAACTACACTTAAAAAGTTGTGATTTATGGCAATTTTTACACGGTTTTAACAAAACGTTTAGGACAGATTTAGGTGCTTTTTAGATAAGTAATCCTTTATTGTTCCAAATATTTCAATTCAGTTTGACAATGTAGCAGATATCTTTATGTTGTTTACGGCGTCGGTTGATATAAAACAGTTATTAGATACTGTACAGGGTGGCCCAAACTGGACCATTTTCTATCACAGATACCGAAAAAGTGACATGCGTTCTGTAGGCTCAAATTACATGAAAAACTCAGTTGTCAAAACAGATTTTGGCTATATCAAACCGTTTCCCTGTTAAGGGGCGGTTCTCGATTTTCATCGATTTCATTTTCGATCTATAACTCGTTTGTTTTTCTAGATAATTCGTTTGCGAAAAATCTTTTTCATATCACTTTTTTATATAGAAGAAGCTGATCTGCCTATACAGGGCTATTCGTGAATTTTCTGTACAGTCATAATTTTTTTACTTGGAACACCCTGTGTATATTTCCATTATCTCGTAAGACATAAAATTATCTTTATGAATATATATATATATATATATATATATATATATATATACAAGAACACTTTAATAATAATAGCATGTTGATGATTTCAGACAGTGACGAAATGTTAATGTCCAGGTGACCACAATGCTGTAGTTGTAATATTTTTAGATATATTTTGGTTTTATTCATATGAATTTGAATTAAAGAAGAATTTGAATTAAAGAAATCAAATCGGAATTAGCGATTCGTTAAAAGAAATTCCTGTGTCCAGATGTAAGCAAGATTTTAAGAGCTTTCTGCTATCGATGAACTGAGTTTGAGACTTGGTGAGTAGCTGATTTCGGATTTCATAATATATTCATTCTTTCAGTACAACATATATATTATTGTTTTTTATGAAATTTTTGTGATTATTTTTTGATGTATATTTCTATTATTGTTATTATTGTGTGTTATGTTATGTTATTTTAGGATTGGAACTGTGATCTTTTTTAAATTGTTTTTAAATCCTTTTGTAGTGTTTTGTACTGCAATAAATTATTATTATTAAATAGGCAACTGCCAAAATTTGTTCGCAAGTTCGATTGGAGTGATAAATAGGATATTTTTAAAACCACACAAGAACTTTTTATTCTAACAATCAATAACGAACGCTTTTAACAACAATATATCTCAACAATCAATATAAATAAATACATAAATAATAATTAAATAATATAGTAAAAAACACTTATAAACAAGAGAAACATTTATAACGTATGGTCAATTCGTCCACTGTTTTCCATTTTCCATTTCCAAACATAAATTAAATACGTAAAAATTATTGTACTAGTTGTCCCGAAAAATAAAATGTAATATGAAAGTTACAGTAATCTTATTAAAAATATAGAATTATTGTTGTTCAAAAATATTACATTAGCCAAATATATTTTTAATTTAATAAAATGGAACACATATTTATAAATTTTATCGCAAATATTTTTTCTGTATAGGTGCTTACCAATATGTATCTTTTCATATCCCGGAAAATCACAGAAAACTTTGACATCAATGGGTCCCCAGATATTCCGCTAACTCCAATCAATCACTTTAGGTTTATCTCGATGACGAAACGACATGCCTACTCTAAACCGAGCCATCATCGTCTATTCGCTCTCATCTGTTATTACTTATTACGTATTGACGCAACTACGCGAAAGCCATTTGGTAAATTAAGATGCTGACATTATACGGTATGCCGACACACACTTTTGACCCCACGATCATTTCTATCATAAAGTTTGGTTGGTATAATTTTTTTTTAATCTTTAATTAGTGCTGTTTTGTTCTGGTTCTATAGGGTGGAAATTTTAGTCGAGAACAATTATTATTATTGTAGCGGGCGGGTTTTTACTAAATTTTAGATGCTTATTCTTGTTTATTTTTGTGGACTGTATTTTTAATTTGAAAATTCGTGAAAATTGGAAAGCCTACCTTGGTTTTCTTCTTTTCGAGCGTTGAGGGCCCTCCTCTCCAATTCCGCAGTGCGTAATCCAATAATTGTCACAAAATTCCTCAAAATTAGGAACACTTCACCTTTAACTTTACCAAAATTACTTTTAATGAGCGATCGGCGCGGTTTATAGTCGACTACTCTTTTTAGAAGAATCTAAGTGCAAATCTCCAATTTCTTATCGCGCAAAGTATAAAAAATAACAAAAGTTTTAACTATACAACTGTATATTCGTACTGAATATACAGGGAGACCAAAATAAAAATTCTTATTATAGAGAAAATATTATAGAGTAAATATTAGAATCAATTAAATAATAATAACCTAATTATTATTAAGAGGGAACGTAACAATTATTGTGCCTTCCTCAACTTGCAAAATATTTTTGTTTGCTTGTTATACAACCATGGACAAAAATATCGAATATTTTGATAGTTAAGTTCAATGTAAATATTCCTAATTTTATCCAATATTTTGATAGTTAAGTTCTGTAAATATTCCTAATTTTATCGAATATTTTGATAATTGTTCAATGTAAATATTACTAGTTGGCACATTTCGCATTCCTTTTTGTTTTCGCAATGTTCCTTTCATAAAACTTCACATAAGAATTTTAAAATAACCTGTTTTCCTAGTACAAATTGTTTTTACCTTTTGAAATATTCGATATTTTTGTCCATGAGTGTATTAAGTCGCCAAATAGTATATAGCCTAGGGTTAGAGGTGAGCCATTATTGGGAGAGCACTTCTTGAGGCGTGTAGCACCGATGGATTTAAGTGCGAGTTCAAGCCTTGCATCAGCAACTTAGGTATATATCTTTTTTATTACCACTAACACCAAATATTTTAAAATATTAAATGGCCTGGAA
Source organism: Apoderus coryli (assembly GCA_911728435.2). Lineage (NCBI taxonomy): Eukaryota > Metazoa > Arthropoda > Insecta > Coleoptera > Attelabidae > Apoderus > Apoderus coryli. The sequence goes on along the minus strand of OU452202.1, from coordinate 11,484,372 downwards.
TTTAGTTGTCAAATAGTTGAATGTGTGTATTTAGTTTACTAGTTTATTTATTTTATTTTTTTGTTCAAAGCGGCTTTAATAATAAAAGTTCCTGTCGACTTATGTTTCTCTCTTTGACATTTCTTTGTTTATTGTTGTTACTGACACTTTTAAAGTCAAACATGTTTTTATTTACTACCTAGATAACTAGATAAAAAAAAACACCTAGTTTTTCATTATACCTATATACATTATTCAAATAAGTAATTTGGAATACTGTGATATATGGTTTGATATAAAATTAAAAAATCACTTATGAGTTCCATAGACCGGAATTAAGAGTACATCTAAAAATAATTTTTCTATAGATGGGTGTCCCAAATATTTGAAACGTATCAAAGTTGTATATTTTTAAATGTAATGCCCTATATCTTATATATTTTTAGATGCTACGTTAAAAATAAACCAAGCTTTTATTAAGGTTTTTTACCTTATATTATTAAAACTTTATAGTACCTACTTTAAATATTTTATTATTTTTTTTAAATATAGTGACAAACGGAATGTCAAAATTGTCAATCAGCTTTTGATTTTTTAAACCCGCACTTTAAAAATAAACTAATTCCTCTAGTTTTATCGCACATGTACTAAAATTGTCCTATTCTATACAGGGTGTCCAGAAATTAAAATTCCATAATTAGAATGTTCAAGTATTTAAAACGGGTTTATTTTTGATAAACCATTATGTACATTATGATATCAAAATGAGTTAAAGATATTAATTGCCACTGAATAGTATTATATTTCCCTATGGCTGACTCTTCCCGTTTTTATTCAAAATTCGTATAATCTGGATCATTTTTTATAAAAACAGTAATTACATTTCTATTTTGTATCAATCTATTTAGTCACAATATTCCGTGTCGAATTGTTTTCTCAGTAAAAACACATATTTTTCTTTACCTTGGTTTGCTTATGAAGACGACATGTTACGCGGCGCTAGCACTTAAATCAATTCAGATTAAGTTGGTGAATTTTTTATATAAGTAGCTACCGTAGTTTTTCTTTGCAAACCTAAAATATTTAAAGCTATTCAGTACACCCGTTGTCCTTAACGTACCATTAGCTCCAGACCAACTGATGAACAGTTTTGTCATTACGATTAGATTCAAATTTACTTCTTATAGGAGGAATTAGATTAGTAATGTTCTTTTGTCTGGTTAGGAGTAAAAAAAAACCTATTACTTTTGAAACCAATGCCATTTTATAAAAAAAATCGCGTTACTATGAAGGTTCAATGTGGTGATATCAAAGGGTTACGAAATGTGTAGAATATCAAATTCAAATTAATTTGGTGAAATGTTTATTACAAGCACCATAATTTTTCTCCAGAACAACTGATTAATAGTTTTCTAACACCTATTATATTAAATATATTTTATTATATTTTAACTAGACTCATTTTTATTGCATAGGTATCATTGCCATTATATATTCTCCATTTAAAATTGAGCAGAAAGAAGACTGTATGACATATCTGATGATTATTTATAAAATTGAAACTTCGAACTGCCTCGCAATATTAACTGGCACTGACAAATGAGTGGCAACAAATACCGCAAGACGCGGTTGCTTCTTTAATTGAATCTATGCCCGAAAGGATGAGAAGTGTTATTCAAGCCCATGGAGGAAATACTCGATTTTAGAAAAAAAGAAAAATTCTTAATACCGCCGTTATCCATGTTGTAATTTTTTTGTTGCTAATAAAGCATCATAGCATTATTTCTTTGAAACCAGTGTTTTTCCTTTCAGAATACAGATATCGGTATGAATCAAAAAACAAGTTGTTCAGAAAAGATGGGGCATCAAAATGTTGCACAAAACATCATTATTCGGTCGTGAGTTTTTTCTACAGGGTTTGAAAAGTTTAGACGAAAATGTAACTTATTGTTCACCCCTGTATAACAAAAAATCCGTTCGAAATATTTGAAGTTTCGATATGAAAAAATGAAATAAAACTGCCTAAAGTTAAAAAAAATTTCAAAATTGATGCAATACTAAAAAGTTATTTAGGATTAATTTTGAACAAAATTTTCTTTGTCCGGTTAATATTGCGGAGCAGTGTACAACAATTGCTCTAAATAAATATACTCTGAAATAAATCTCTTTATTTTGTTAAAATTGTCTCAATAAACCATACAAGTTTCGAGTCGTAATATTCTCATCATCAGTGGTTAACATTTGGGGGGAGGGTGGAATTGAATACAGGAGTTATTTTAGTTGTTAATTATAGGATTGATTGATTCATTTGTAGAAAAAAATGTTAACATTAATTTTGTATCGACTTATAACATTTGAATCATTATGACATTTAATTAACAATTTTCAATAAAGAGATTTATTTGTGGAGATGACGAAATTCATAGAATATAACTGTGTTTTTTCATTTACTCTTTTTTTTCGGTAAATTCTTGCTACCCTTCTTTCAAAAAACGGAAAAGGCCACAAATGCAGATGCAACTGATTGCTGGGGTAGGAGCGAAGGATCCACATATACAGTGAAAATATAAAATATTTTACCTTCTCGATATAGGAAATCAATGTGCACGACCCGTAACGATGCCGTAAAACGTGCCCTCCGAACAGTGCTTCATTGTTTTAATACGATCCTCTATCCCCTTGTTTAAGAGAACGAAGTCTTTATATCGAAGACATGTACGAGGATTGTTTGACAGAAACACCTTTCGGTAAAATATTTTTTTCAATTAGTGATTTGCATAAAATTTTCTCAACGCCACTTTCTGGGTTCTCGTAAAGAAAGAGAAGGTTTGGATCGCATTGATGCCGATGTCACCGAGCGAGCGCGATGTTGCTACGTGTCATAAGTCACGGTGTATTGTCGAGACTGCACGCGTCGAAGGTCACGACGATATTATGTTATGAAGTTCTTCTTAAATTCATAATAATTTATATCTGAAATTTATTTGTTAAGTGTTGTAAAATCTCTTAGTCTTAAATAAATAGTGACACAAACCACCAACATAAAATATAGGTAGTTACTTGCCATAAAAATAGAAGTCATTGCTATAAAAATAGAAGTCATTATCAATTTTATTAATATACAGGGTGGGTCAAAAAGACGCGGCAATATTGAAGGGGTTGATTTCTCAGGTAACTACATGTTATGAAAAAAAATTCCCATAAACATACGTCCGGAAATGTATTGTTTCCAAAATACAAGGTTTGAAAGTTTTTTTTGTAAATATCGTCATGTAGGTATCTCCTTACCGATTTGTTTAAAATTTGGCAGCCTTGTTGCTAGAAATAGGGGGCATATATACCCCTAACTAGATCAAAATTATTAAGTCCAACTTAATAAAAATTATTGACCAAAAAATATACGGCACTGACTCTAATTTAATTTCGATATAGTCTTGAGATAAAGCAACTAGAACTACAACTTTTTATCTCTTGTATTAGGTTCATATTATGATGCTTCGTTTACGAGATAAAAATTGAAAACGTTTTTCAGCATGTCAAGAATATTTGCGAATAATTCGACTAAAAATCAGTAAAGTTGATGTTAATTGACTCCGCCAATTATTTTGATTGTGTCAAATGGACTGAATAACTTTGATCTAGTTAGGGCCATATAAGCTCCCTATCTCTAGCAACACCTTTGTCAAATTTCGAAGAAATCGGTAAAGTGATATTTGACTTAATTAAAAAAAAAAACTGTTATTTACAAAAAAACTTTAATCTTGTAAACAATGCTTTTCCGAACGTATGTTTATGGGAACTTTTGTTCATAGTGACCTGAGAAATCACCACCTTAAATATTGCCGCGACTTTTTGAAACACCCTGTATATTACAAATTGCATTTTAGCTTGCACTGTACTGTATTTTCAACATGTGTTTGGTTTTCGACAAATTGGAATTAATAATAGCGTTGGAACTGAAGGTTTAGAAACTATAATTTCTATTGGACCAAAAATCTGAATCGGTCCTGCATCTCAACAATTGAATATAACTCTCCATTTTATGACATACCTAAATTGAATGGTGTAAATGCCTTTGAAATACAATAGCATGAGAACCGCAGCAGTTTTTTCCTACGAACACAAACAACAAACAAATAAAGAACTCGTGTACATTAAAATTACACCGATTATGTCTGTGGTTAATGCAAAGTTGATGCAGGCACACAAACTTTGGCTGTCAGTTTAAATTTGATCAAAATGCAGGAGCGATTATTTAGGTAGCTTGCACCTTTTCAAAAAGTTATTTAGTAATTATCAGAAATAAATCAGTAGCTTGTAAAACCAGTCAACCAGAATACAGAATACACATACCTAATACAGAAGCATGTGGATACCTACACCATACGCAAAATGATATAGATAGGTAGCTAGTATTCTCTGTGGTAGTTGAAACGATTAAATTACAATTACAAATGCGTTAAATGATTTATGTGACTTTAAGAAACAATTTGTAAGTGATGTATAACATAATTTTGCATAATGTTGTGCCGTAAATAAGTCAGTAGCATGCACGCACAAATTGTAGTATTATCGAATATTACTCGTACAAATGCAGATGAAAGAAGTAATATACAAATTGCATGGATGGTATATATCTATACCCCAGCATTACGATCTGTTCTCCCTTTTAATAAGTCTGCATAATAATTTTTTTCTCACTATTGCTTGTTAAAGCATACTTTTAAGTCTGCTACTTAGGAAAATTACTAGCGCTAATGATTCTCGTAGTTTGTGAGGGCCAGTAGAAGAACTGTTGGCAAATACAACCCTGATTTGTCCAACATCCATGCCGTTCAAATGTTTTTTTTTTTGACCACAGGTAATCTTGAAAAAAGAAATGAAAAAGGGTGGTTAGATTAACAAACTTTCAATATCTAACTAAACCTTTAATTGCGCCGGAACTGTGGAATTCATACCAGGCATGCGCCTTAAACTATCAAATCTATTTTACGTGGTTTGTCTGCCGCCGCGCTATCTACATATTCCCTTAAATTCCGCTTATTTCCATGTAGAATATGTGAACGATGTAGACAGTAGAATTTTAAGATATTTATTTAAAAATTTTAGATTTTGTTAATTAAGCATACCTATCTACAGTTTGCTTAACTTTAATTTAATAAAAACCTAACCTAAAAGTAGTGAAAACTGTTCAAAAATTGTATACGCGTTGTCTGCAACGTGTGTAATTGTGCATAATAACAAATAAGACTAAATCAATAGGTCCAATGACAAACAAATTTCAGACATTCAAAAATGTGTTTATTGAAGGTCTCTGTGACCAATACAAAAATGAGATAGCTTTGGAATCTTGAAAATGGTAGGAGTTACAATGTCGGTTAAGTTAGAGAAGAATTGTATAATTTCAACACCTTTTAAATGGTGTTTTCAAAAGTAAACTAACTTTAGCCGTTTTCGAGAATTTTTTAAAAAACGATTTTGTACGATTTTAGTTTTTATTTGTTTCTGATATGATTTTTACGGAAAAAAAATTAAAAGCACTTTCTCATTGTTACTTTTTGAGGAGAAAAAGATAGAGTTTACAAAATTTCAATACGATGTTTTGTTTTGGAAAAACCATCATCATCTTGGTTTTCTTCAATAAGGCCCTGGATTTTTTATTGTTAAATTTAAAGCCATTTTCAATTCAAAAATAGTTAACATATCACATGTAGTGGTTTAAACAAGTTTTCAGTGTTTTAGCGGTTATTAAAATTATTCAGGAATAATCGCCATAGTTTGGCACTTAACTGACTGAATGCAGAGTAGTAGTTTTGCAAAACATTATTTTGTCGTTACTCACAATTATTTATTTACGCAAAATAAGTGCCAAACTATGCGATTTTTCAACACAATTTTAAATAATAGCTAAAAACACTGAAAACTTGTTTAAACCATTAAATCTGATATTCAACCTATTCTTGAGGTGAAAATGGCTTTAAATTTAACAATTAAAAATTCAGGGCCGTATTTAAAAAACGAAGATGACGATGGTTTTTCTTTTTCAAAAACGAAACGTTGCAGTCTCAATTTGTAAAAGCTATCTTACTCTCCTTAAAAAGCAACAATGAGAAGGTGCTTTTCGTTTTTTCATATCTGTGAAAATAGGTAATGTCAGAAATAAATAAAAAAAACTAAAATAGCAAAAAACTGTTTTTTCAAAAATTCTCGAAAACGGCTAAAGTTAGTTTACTTTTGAAAACACCATTCAAAAGTTGTTTGAATTGTTCAACTTTTCTCTAATTTAACCGACATTGTACCTCCTACCGTTTGCAAGATTCCAATGCTATCCCATTCTTACCTTGGACACAGTGTACCTATGTATTATATTGTAAGGAATTTCCCTTATATAGGATCAAAATAGTCTAAAAAACTTGCGACATATCTAAATTTTGTTAAGGTTATGGTTTTAATTCCTGCAGGATTGTCTATTTTCAAATATTCTTGATCATTGTGGTCATTGTGGCGACGCCCAAGACATATACCTACAATTACTAAAAAGAGTTTGAAAAAAATGGTGTTCAGACCAAAGATCTAGAATCGAGTTTCTAGATCTGTGGTTCAGACATATCGCTATCGGTTAAGTGTAGTGAAATATTATGTGGACAGCCTATTCTGTTTCCAATTGGTAGGCGTTACAAGAATGGTCGAAAAATCTTATAAGGTAGTATATCTCGACAACAAGATATTAAAAATAGAAGTAGGATTGCTCGATTCAAGTATTATTTATGTTGAGGCAGATGTGACAGCAAAACAGTGTTCAACTGGTTCAGGGCGGAATTCAAAAGACGTAAGGATGCGAGTGAGAAGGGTATTTTCATAAAATTTTAAATGGTAAACCATTTATAGCTCAGAAAAACAGGGTGCGATTAGTGATGCAATTTTTAGTGCGTAATTTTTTTGCTGCTGTCAGACGTTGGACGTCTTGGCAGTAAAATCAACAATTTCTATGGTTCAGTGTTGGAGTGCGGTTTCGATCGCACGGGAATAACTTTTGTAATGTAATATTTGTGTTTTGTTGATTATTAATTCGAAAATGTATTTAGTTTCCTGTATGTGTGTTTGACCTGTTCGGAGTAAATGCTTATTATTATTATATAGACCTACGTAAGCCTAATACATATTTGTACCGTTAGGACGTAACTTGACAAAGACGTAAGCATTTACGATATACATATAAGTATGCCATAATATGATGCCTTGCCTCGGACAAAAAGAACCTCAACTAGTTCGTGTTGTTGAAAACCGTCATTAGAATCTACATAAAAATAAGCTGATAATTGATAGGCAGACATCTTTATTTCAATTTTATGCCAAAATACCACTTGAATAAATTTGTTTAAAATTGGCCCGACAGCGAAGCTGATATGTATTTCTTTAAAAACATTAGTAAAGTGGTATTTGGGAATACAACTGACGAAAAAATATCAAATTATACAAATTGCAGCAGAAGGGTTGATTCTAAATTTTCCTGCGAAATTGGATGTATCTATACGTATATCTAAGCATATAAATGTAACATTATTTGTTATTTTGTATTTGACGTTAAACGTTTGAGAGATTACAATTATTTTCGTCTAATTATAACATAACTATGCGCTATGGCTACGCCTCGTATATTTAAATACAGTTCCCATATATTTCTCTAGTCGTAATTCGCAGTATATATCAAACAGGGTTAAATTTTGGGGTTCAACATCTTTGCTGCCACAACCGTCTCACCCCGCAAACAAATACTATACCCCTCCTATTACCCGACCAAAGTCAGTGGGCCACCGTGCCATATAATAAGGCATTGATCCGCATTGATTTATTGCACAATTGGGAATTAACGCATTGTATATACCGCGACTACATGCACACGTGTACTCGGGTGTAGTCGTCGTATATACTTCAAAGCTCTGTATGTAAGCACGGAATTAACGATGAATTTATTTCGTACGTAGATGTATACCACCAGTGGTTGGCAACATATTTAATAAGAGCTTTACTAGTATACACAAAGTAAAAAATTATAATTATAATAAGCACTCGAAGTGCCAGAGAAAGGTCACGGAGAAATTATTTTACCTCAACTTCAATTCATTCATTTATACCCCCGAAACATGTTTAATTTTCCCTAATTTTGGTTAAGGGAAAAAATAAGGACGCTGTAGATTGCTTTATTTATGAAAGTTATAATTATCCGGGAGTTCCTTATTTTTTAAAACTTGTCAATATACAGGGTGAGTCAATTTTAACCTGAGAAACTTTAAGGGTTGATAGGACTCATCAAAATAATAGTAATTTGTGTGAACATAATACGATATTTTGCAGAGCAGCAAAATTTTGTTATTTAAAAAGTGTTTATAAAATATATTTGAAGCTTGTGATGCTATTGCGTTCAAACTAACTAACATGCACTTTCACCAACTCAAAAGCCATAAAGGGTGATATTTGGATGTCATAATAATTTGTATAGGGTGTTAAATTTGACAAGTGAGTAATAGATACATACAACCTAAAAAAGTTTTGGTCACTCTAATAGCCTCAAATTAAATTTAATTTAAAGAGCTCAAAGTATTTCACAACTTTTGTATAATACATTCCTCATTTTTTGTTTGATTTTAAAGATTTAATTTAAAATTAATAATCGAGTCATAATTATCACTTAAGTAACGTATATTTTTATACTATAAATTGTAAATAATATAATAATAATAATAACTTTATTCACATTCAGACACGACTTACATAAAGTTTCATAAACTATTCGTCAAGTCCATAATATAATATATCAAAAAAAAAACAGAAAAAATTACAACACAATTTTAAAAAAATAAAAATACTAAACCAAAAGGCGTATAAAACAAACGAACATTGAAAATATACTGCAAAATACATGAATAGAAACAACATAAACAATACCTAACCTAATTGATTTGAAAAAAAAAATTCTTAGCACATCTTTCACAAAATTCATGTAGCGTATAAAACACTCCGTTGGCAATTAAATTTCTTTAACCTTGATTTAAAAGTAATTTAACTAACAAAAACTATAACAGTTTAAAGTAAAGACCACCAGCTTCTAAGAATATCCTACATTTATTGCGTCTGCAGCATTTTCTAATCAAAAAATAGCTAATCTTAAAACAAGGACCTTTAGAGTTTATTTAGTTCTGAAAAGTAAACTTTTTCATTGAGGTATCCCAAATCTAGGGAGGCAGGGTATAAGACCTAATCTTCTACATTATTGACTGCGGGTGCTATCTATTTCGCAGGACAATTTTTATTAAAACTATCTTTGACTAGTCGACTGCTGGACCCCTATCAATTTGTCTACAGCACATACAAGGCAATAAATATAAATGTTAAGATAGATGAACGGTTCTTATGTTTACGTTTTTTTTGTAATGGTCTGTTCGACATAAGTCCCTAGTTTCACTGCAGCCTCAAGGGCTTATTCTGAAAAATCCCCATATTTTATGCCACCCAATCCAACAACCCTGTACCCCAGATACGTAAGTATCAGATACGACGGCCGGCGGAATTTCTTTGATGTTCGTGTACCTAATTTCGTGACCTTGACGCCATTATTATTTTAGTTTTTCTGGGTTTATTCCTTTTGCCTTTTCGTTTGAGTTTAAACTAATACCAACTGTAACGTTAAAATTTGGGCAAGCCATTCACGAGCAAAATTTGTGTCGTATTTCTCACCTTAAAGTACATTTATTATCAAAGAAAAATAATACTCACCAATGAACGAGTTTCTTATTGAATTATTTCTTAATAAAACACACTTGGTTACGTTCTTTTGATTTGTATTTATTGTTCACTTACAATAAGGCTTTGCCAATGTTATTTTACTCACTGCTACCATCCTAGACCTACATTTCCCTCCTTAAACCTACGTCTTCGGACACCTGTGGCATGCCAAACAAGTTTCTGTAATTTGTATTATAATTGTAAATAAGTAATTGGTAAATACCTGCTTGGTACGTTCCTGGCTGTACTCTGGGTAATTAGGAATAAGTATTGTAAAGTCTGTGTTGCGTTGTGTTTCTGTACGACTTCATTTGTTGTTACGCTAAATGCTGCGGTATTCGGGGCAGTTTATATCCATAATTCCTTCGCGAATCTTCATGATGTATTACCTACGGCTGGAAGTTGGTTAGATTAACTTTTACTCACCTGTTTTAAAACCTTACCTGTTAGCAATTCCGTCCAATCTTCGTTTAGTGCTTCACTGTTTACGTGGGGTTGTTTCATAGCTTAGTATTAACATGGTTCGTAGTCCCACATTGCTCATCGTCTCTGGGAGGCTTCTTTATAGTATCTTCTTTCGTTCACTTCACTTTTATCCTAAAATAGTTCTGATTTTAGTTGTTAATTGGTCCAGCCTTGATGATTGTAGAATGTAAACAAACCATTACCGTTGTAGCGGTTATGTTCCGGGTAGAGTACGTTGCAGATTGTTATTATATATGTAATGTGTTGTGCTTGGATACTTACCGTGAATTCCGTATAGATTTTCCATGGTTTTCCGATACTTTTGTTACCTATTATTATTTAACAAATCTACGGTGAATTAATTATAATTATAATCAGCTGGTTTGTCGTTATGTCGATTGGCTGGTACGTCGAAAAGTGACAGATCGGAGTTTAGTAACTTTTAGATGCGCGTTGGTCTCCGCGCATTAGTAGAGATGTGCCTGCGAGTATTATTAAGTAATGTTCGATTACGAAATACGTTGGTTGCCGTTACATAACAGGTGGTTATAGTGTTTGTACCTAACTATGAACGTTGATAGTTGCTACAGTGGCGTGGAGTTGGGTGTTGACTGTGAATAAGCGTCATATTTTAAGAGACGATATTGATTAAAGTTATCGAGAGTCTGGGTTCTGGTTGTATTTCTATGCCTGGCGCCGGTGGTTTTGCTAGGGATTTTTCCTTTAGAAGGTTGGAATTTTGGAGCGTGACGGGTTGTGAGTTGAACGGTGTACTCTTCCCGGGTGAGGATTTTTGTCCAATGATTTCACTTGGTGGTTCTGTGGAAATCAAACGGCTTTTCGGCCATCTTGTCCAGGTATAGTTAAGAAAAAGCAGTTTGGAATTTATTGTCTTTTTCAACCCATTGTGGGAGATTTATGTGACCGAAGCCACCTGGAAGTTTGTAGAGACTGTTTGATAGTCTATAAATTTCCGTCTGCGATTTTAGCAGGATTTTGTTTGAGATTCAAGAACACGTGAGTAGTAAATCAAATACGACCATTCAAGTACTTAATACTGATAGAGCTGATTAACTTGTAGAGCCACAGCAAGGCGCTTAATTACAACACCAATATTATCAATATTTCTTACCAAACTTCGCTGGAAAACCCTCGTTTTCGAGGTGAGTGATAGGCTAAATGGTGTGAAATAGCATACATACTAAAAGTGTTATACTTTTAGGGTTTTTCCAAAGGGTTCTGTTTGTGGTTTTCATGATCACGATTAATTTCGCCACCTTCACGTGGATGTTAAACGCCTGGAAAGCAGTCCACGTGAGAGTTGGTTTGGGACACGTAGGCCTGATCGGTCCTCGTGTGGATTTTTGGAGTCTGCTAGTTGGTGCAGCCGAGCCCTCGACTAGGGAACGTACTGTTGGTTTGGTCAGGGATCGAAAACCCGGTAACTCATTGCCTGAAGCGGTAAATATGTGCCACACCGATGTAAGTCGTACTGTTTTGTGTTATACGGCCTTCAGCCGGTATGTTAGTGGTGGAAACTAGAGAGTTAAGAGCCTTCAGCTATTATAAATAATTTATTTCTGTAGCCTTCAGCTCACGAATGAATATAACATTATTTTTACTTACCATATAAGTTTTCTAAATTTATGATATGTCCTGGATTCTGATGCAGTGAAACGGTGGCCTTGTAAACTGTTGTAAGCTTAGCGTGCGCACGTAAAGTAGGCAGGTAACGCCCGTGTTAGTAGCTTTTCATTTGACGAGGTTAGGTGAAATTGACGCAGTGACCCGAAGTAGATCGCGGTTTATTTTATATTGCAGAATTTTCGGGCCCTATTTGACGACAGGTTTTTGCTATTTTTGTCGTTAAATATATTAACGTGTCATTTTTACTTAATCCTGCAGTTTTTACTTAACCTAAATACTTTGACTTAACCCTAAATTTATTTATTATCATCTAGGCAACCCGTATTAACTATTATAAATAATTTAAAAGTAATTGTTGTGTATTGCGGTTTACGAAGCACTGTCGGTGTACCAATATTACTGTGTCAGAGTTATAATAAATTTTGAGTTTACTGAGGTTGTTTTTTTCCTGTTTCTTAATGTTGACGTCGATATTGCATATGCGCATTTAAATATATATACAGAGTAGGTGGTTGTTCCTTGGACCGAGGTGGTCATTGATAAGATTTCATGATTAAATTGTTGATGAACGGATGGAGTTGGTGATCTAGCGATGTAAAACAATAAATCATGTGGTGCCCTTTTAATATCTTGTGACCTGCCCTTCACGACTGTTGCTGCTGGCCATCGCCTTATCACCCGACTAGAATACCTCGAATTAAGGTGAGTTTTGGGAATATTCTCCTATTCTTTGATTCCCTTGAATCCTCAAATCATTTCCTTACATATCATTACAGAACAACCAAATATAAAAATATCGCCACACAACGATTAGGAATATTCCTTTTAATTCCAAACCTATTTTGTTGAGGACAAATTAATAATTAAACATATTGTATGTATATTACCATTATCAACAATTGGAACTACTCAATTGTTTAAAGTATTAATACATTTTGAAATCTAGATTTATACTTATCAACTTACTTATCAAATTACGTATTTTTTGGTGTTGGGAAATTATAGGCTCTACCCCAAAAGACTAAATCTTCTATAATATTCAATAAACATACAGTTAAATTTAGATTAAGTATTTCATGTTACATACTTGAATATAGAAGGCATAAATAATTATATCTACATTTTTATTGAATTGTAGATTTTTAACAGGTATAATAAATAAAATACAAAGAAAGCCTATCATTATTAAACGACAATATTAGCAATAGGTATTAAAATATTTGATAAGCTTACATTATTTGTAAATTAGGTGATAAAATCGATTTTTATATTTAGTCTCTTCTTCACACAATGAACACAAAATCAAACTTGCTTTGGTTTTAAACAAGGCTACTTTATGGATTCTTAAAGCATTACCGTTCTTTATTTCCAACTGTCTTATATATCTTGCTACAGTAATGACATGCTTCTCGAGGAATTTCTTCAGATTTCGGAGACGTAGAGATAGATAGATAGATATGCAGAGGACTTACTTACTTCAAAATGTTTGGAGCATATTCTGTAGTTATTCTGCAACTGTAGTGGTGTTTTAACTACCAGATCTTCACGACTGCAAGCATACAGCCAAAGCTTATCTCTAAAACACAAAAAATATATTAATCCTTTAATAATATAAAATAACTGCTGTAATTATTATTATAAACTTAGACTTTCCAATGTAAAATTCCATATAGATATGTACTGAGTACCTACATGTAAACAAACCTTTGAATATGTTTCGGAAATTGGAAAAGTGAACAATTCTTAAACACTGTTCTTGAAATACATCCAGGTACTAAACAATAACATCCACCGGTTTTTGATCCCATAATGTTTTATATAATAGCTTATAGGTATAAAGAAGAGTAGTGAAAACTACTAAATATACCTACACCTATACAAGTAACTAGATATTATGAACAATTATGATTTAAAGTACAAAATTAATAAACTTTTAATAATAAATTCTAATAACAAAATAGCAACGTTATTTTGATTATAAAAATATTAAATAATCAGATTATTACTTTAATTTAAGAATATAAACATAACTTTACATAACCTCAAAAATTTTCTAAACAATACCAACAGTTTCAAATAGTTAAATTGTCCGGCAGAAGTGTGAAATATTTGAGTTTACTAAAGAAGAAATTATAAAAAAAATTACTTAAACATATATTTACTTGCTTTTAACTAATATTGAAATTTTACCATTTAATTTTAATACCATTTAGTATTGTCATATTTACTTGAAACTTTTTTTAATTACTAATAATAAGTAATAATTGTGCAAGCATGTATTCTTATTTTTGGCAAACACTATAAAAACTAAAATAATAATGGCCGCCAATTTTTCCCAGTGTCTCAACTGTATTTTTTATCTGGGCCTGTACCCTCCACTAACTTGTGTTTAGTTTAGTTATGTGTTGGGTGTCTACTGGCGCAATCAGCGCATGCCCAAAAATAGCGTGTCTCCTTCGTTTATGTATGTATTATGTTTACGTTAAAAATATGTCCTTCAAGTTTATATTGAAACACCCTGTGTATTTTGCATCTAAACTAGTACGATTATTCTCGTTGATGCGTGCGTTATAGGTATTTTACTAAGGGTCCTATTTCTATTTTTCCCCCGAGATTTAGCACACGTTCTGTGTAATTATGAACTATTCAAACTTTCGTCAGAACGGTAATAGTGAAAACGTGTCTATGGTAATGGTTATGGCAGGAAAAAATAATAACTTTGCTATTTTTCTGTATAAAAATAACGATGACAAAAAATATAAATATATTATACAACAGGATTTCCTGCATGTTTATCAAAAGGATTACAAAAGGGCAATAAAAGGGTTGGAAAAATTTTCAGCCGTTATTACAAAGCGTATTGTAAATTTTGTTATATGACAAAAAAAAACATCTAATACCTACCCACTGTAACAAAAACTGTGGTCACCAGGATATTATAAATTATGGTTTAATCTCATTAAAATTTCATATTTCAGGATGTTTTCAGCATAGTTAATGAATGCTAAATAATTATTTATAATTTAATTTGAAAAACTGCATGTTTTTGTAATTTATTTTAATATAATGTAAATTTAATTTAGAAAAATTAAATTATGTATTTGTAAATATAAACTAAAATATGCATGACTTATTTTGATCATTTACATTTACCAGGTTTAAATGAAAAGTGCAAAATCCTTAAATAAAGCATTCACTGTCTAACAGTTTACATCCATTCCAAGATATGTGTTACAGCTGACTATATTTTAAACCAAAACTAAAATAAAATTAGTCCCCCATATTAACTCAATAATCTTGCTAACATGGTTGGAAAGAATTTCACTTAAAAAGTCATTATACCAAGCTACTTTCAAATAGTTGCCCAGATCAGTCAGGTATTGAGTATGAGCTCCCTATTTCGTATAAGCTTGTGACATCCTAAAAAAATATGTGCTATTGGTACAATATGTTTACTCCTATAGTAGACGAAGGCCACCATAGAATTAATTATTATACGAGGGTTGCTTTTATATTTGGAGATTAGAGAACAAAAACAAATATTAATCATCGAAAATAACTTTATTGTTTTTCAAAATATTCCCAATGAAAATCTATACACTTTTGCATTCGTTTGAACCAATTGTGAAGCACTTTTGCCACTCTAATTGAGGTATCTCCAAAACATGCATTCTGAATGCAGCAACCGCCTCTTCAGGTGTCGAAAAACGTTGACCTCTCAGTTTGTTTTTTACGTACGGGAATAAAAAGAAGTTATTGGGTGCCAAGTCAGGACTATACCGTGGATGACTCATCAAATCGATGTTTTGGGTGCTCAAAAATGCGGTTGTTTGAACCGATGTGTGAGAGCTCGCATTGTCGTAGTGAAAAGTGATCCGTCTTCGGCGGTTGGTTTTCCTAATTTCTTGGAAGACAACTGGCAAACAAATGGTTGTTGACTGTTCTGGGTTGTTCTAGTGGTACGGTTGCGACATGTCCAGTTTTTCCGAAAAAACAGGCGACCATTTGCTTGGAAGTGCTTCGTGCGCGAACAACTTTTGTTGGATTTGGCTCACCTTGAAACACCCATACAGTCCACTGCTGTTTACTTTCGGGCTCATACGCGTAAATCCGCGATTCATCACCTGTCACGATGTCATAGACGTGTTTCGAAGCACCGAGATCGTATTTTTTGAGCATTTCTTTCGACCAATCGACACGAGCCTTTTTTTGAAACGATTGACAAATTGTGTGGGATCCAACGCGAACAAATTTTTTTAACATTCAAGTGTTTATGCAATATTGAATGTATGCTGGTCCCACTAATGCCTAAGGTTGTCTCAATCTCTTGATAGGTCACATGACGATCTTGCAATATCAATTCGCGCACAGCATCAATGGTTTTCGGAACAACAACTGATTTTGGACGACCTTCACGAAATTCGTCTTGGAGTGAACTACGACCACGATTGAATTCACCATACCATCGATAAACACTCATCCCTGCACTGTTGCTGAGTTAATCCAAGTTGAAATTTGTAAAAAATAATCGCACGAAAATGTTTACGATTTAATTCCATTTTTGGCCCGAGATGAATCTTTTTGTAAACAACACAAATAGCGCTCGTATATCAAAACTTTCTGAGTACGTGTAACCTCAAAAATGTGCAACTTTACGATAGAGCTGTCAGTTGCCAGATTGCAACACCAGGGTTACGAAATCTGGAAATATAAAAGGCAACCCTCGTATTATTGTACCAATACAATAAGTTTACTCCTATAGTCGACGAAGGCCACTATAGAATTAGTTATTTGGAAGGAAAATTTCATAGGGACGCACACATTCAGGACCCAAATCTATTCAGAAGTTCAGTGTAGTCAACTCCTCTAGTAGGTTACTGTCGGTCCAACTTGTATGACACATATATTTTAAAAATTTCCTTTTAACGTACTTAAATGTCTTAATATGCGTTTGGTAAATTGGCTGTCAATCTATCAAGGCGTAGCCTAATTTAGAGCGCACAAAAGATCGATGCGGAGTTACGAGATATTTGGAAACTTTATCGTTAGTCTAACAATTATTATAAACATAGTTAGTGAGAACATATCTACTTTCTATTTATTTATATATTATCTATCATTAATATAAATTTGCTCTCAACCATTCTGAATACCACAGGCATATTAAAGAAAAGACATTAAGGCGAGAGGTGGCTTTTATTTGTCCTAGTCCTTTCGTTCTCTGTTGATTTTTAGGGAAAAGGCCGATAATTTATCACAAAACTCACGACTTAAGGCTTCATTGAGATCTACAACTTTTATCTTAAAAAAAAAAAAACGACTACACAGAAATTGCGTAAAAAATAATGTGCTTAAATAAACGTAAAAATTATTGTAGGTCGAATATTATAATCAAAATCCAATTGGTTTGTGATTTTTACATTATATGCATAACACAAACTATAGCTGGTTCGGAAACCAAACATTATTTATTTATTTAAGATACAACTGCCCTGACAGAATATATCCAATTAAAGGGCAGGTACAGAAACAATAACAAATATTGAAATTACACACTATACATAATACATAAATAAAATGTTAACACATAACATGAAATAGAACACATATCACAATACATACAAATAACAATATATTAGACAATAAACATAGTATTTAAATTTTAATAATAAAATAATACAATACTAATACACGTACTCAAACGTTTACGAAAGGTACCAAATATCATTGTTCAAAAAACACCCACTTTATCTGAGAAATATTTGTACAAAATATGTCAATCTCACCTGAGACCGAATCACAAACACGACACATCTCAAATAGCGGCGAGAATAGCATTCGTGCGCGCGGCCGGCAAATAGAAGTTTGATCCGATGGTTCTTGTTCGTGAGCTTGGTATACGAAAAGGTATTAGAGAAAGTAACTCTGAGCAGTCAATCATTCCATTTAAAAGTTTGAAAAAAAATACGTATGAGGCATACTCTCTGCGTCTGTCAAGAGGCTTCAAATTAAAACGATTTAACAAGAGGTCATGGGGAAATCCAATGAATGGGTATACCGCATCGCATTTAAACCACAAGTACTTCACAAATCTACGTTGGATCTTCTCTAAACTATTCGAATGAACAGCGTAACCCGGATTCCACACCACTGAGGCGTACTCCAGCCGCGATCTAAAAAACGAATTAAAAAGTAATATAAGTGTAGAAGAAGAGTGGAAATACCTAGAGTTTCGCATTATGAAACCCAAGCTCTTGTAAGAAGCCGCAATAATTTCAGCAACATGCCTCATGAAACTGAGTTTCTCATCAAACCATACGCCCAAATCCTTCACCCCAGAACACTTCCCAAGAACCTGAGAGTTAACGCTATAAATAAAATTAATTTGGTTCAATTGGAGTGAATAAGTTACTGAACAACATTTACTTAAATTTAAGTGAAGTCTGTTTCGACTGCACCACTGATATAATCCATTCAAGTCACTCTGTAAGTCCAAGCAGTCCATGTCAGAGGTAATACAGGAGTAAATTTTAAAATCATCGGCAAACAATAACGAGTCACACTTGAGTCCACATGTGATATCATTTATAAACCACATAAATAAAAGTGGGCCCAACACTGACCCCTGCGGAACACCAGAAGTTGCCCGGACATTAACAGATCGAAACCCTCGATATTCAACATACTGCATGCGGTTCTCAAAATATGAGGCAAAGAACGATAAGAGACCCGAAGAAAACCCAAAACCAACTAACTTACTCAAGAGGATTCCGTGGTCCAGTCTGTCAAAAGCCTTAGAAAAGTCTGTATATATGACATCGACTTGACCACCCCTATCCAACTTTTCAGCAACGTATTGAGATAAGACAGCAAGGTTGGTAGACGTAGATCGGCCAGGAAAAAATCCATGTTGAACAGGGGAGATAATGCGCTTCACATGCTCAAACATTATTTTATGTAAAACCACTTCAAAGGATTTGGCAAAGTTGGACTGTATGGAGATAGGCCGGTAATTCTCAATGCGTTGCCTGTCATCCTTTTTATAAATCGGACTCATCCTCGACAGCTTCCAAATCACCGGGAACTCACCATTCTTTAATGAAAGGTTAAATATGACAGACAATGGCTTGGCTAGTACAGCAGCACAATCCCTAACAAAAAATGAAGGAATGCCGTCAGGACCACTTGTGAGTCGAGACTTCAAGGATGAAAGCGCTCCAAGAACATCCTCCTCGCTGACCCCCTCTATTAGGAGAGGCTGAACTTTATTGCCGTCAGCAGACACATTATAATCAGCAAAGGCCCTCGAATAGTACCATCGCCCAATATCTTTAATTGTTAATATTTAACTATAACTAAGAGCCACATAACACAATAATATCTAAGCTACTTAAAATTTTAAAAAAGTTTCTCTGGCAATTTTTGTAGATAAAAGTAACATATTCCATATTTGTAAGAAGTCTAAAATTTATAAATTTTTTACTTACTGATTGTCTAGCAGTTTCAATCTGCATACACAGAAATAGTTTAGTCCTAGTCTGTTTGACGAAAAGTGATATGAATTTCATAGAATCCTTAAAGGCATATAATTAAATTAAATGTGTTAAAATAATCGGTTGCACATGCATAACTGGAGGAGTATTAGTTTGACAGCTTAAGCATAGAATAAACAAACAATGGCTTAAGTAATGAAACGATATGAAATTCTGATTCGTTGAAAATGACATGAATAAAATAACCGCCCACAAATAAAACCAAGCACCAATCAACAAATATGAAAGTAAAAGTGTGCAGTTCAATTATATCTATTGCCATTTTAATGGGTGTCTACTTTCCTTCTGCGTACCATTGTTTGGTCAAAAAATAAAAGAAATTCATGGGAAAAAAAAACTTCAATTCCGTTTCGACACTTGAACCATTTCTTATTCGGGTAAATTAATGGCTTGTTTTACTTACAACATGATGATTAAGTTATTAATCGCATTGATTCTGTAATTACATTTTTGGCATTAGATTGTTTACTTTAAAGGTATTTTTCTTTAATTACCTACTCCAATAAATCGTTGTGACCATTGTCGGAGATTTTTAATAAACGTATGGTATGGTAATGTACAAAAATATTAATGAAAACTAACCAAAGTGCAAGACAGCTCTAAATAATAACACCCAATTTCTACAGTAGCGGCTAAATAATCAGTAAAATTGTGTAATTATTTTTCTCCATATAAAATTTAAACCATAATTTAATTTATACAATTTTTAACGGGAATTAAACACAGCTTTACAATAAAGCTGTAATTTTGTCTGAAGCAGGCTTTATGATGTATATATTTGTATCCATAATGTACAGGGTGTCCCAAACTCGGCGCCCCAGGCCTATTGTATAAAAACCAGATAAATCTTTTTTAAAGAGCTAATTTGAGTTGCGCTAAGGTCCATTTTGGGAAAGCAAAATATTTTTTTCCAATTTCGCAAAATGGAGAAAATGATGTAATCAATGTTATTTTTCCACGAACATACCTGTATTTTGCTACAACCGAAAAGATCTATTTTTCCAAACACTTTTCGAAAAAAAAAATTCTATCTCTTTTCGTTAAAAAGTTATCGCGCCCACACAAAAAAAATAGTTATTCTGTTTGATTATTAGTGACAACTATTGTCACAATAATTATTATTTAATTGTCAAAATAATGAATATTATATACGGAAGGTAATTATTTACAAAGTCTATACCAAAAAAATGATCTCGAAAAAATATATGATTTTATGAACAAAAAAAATGTTTTTCAAGATATTCGACTTAACCATGTAAATCATCAAATGCTACATGGAAAGCAATTTTAAATTTATTATTCTATCACACTTTTTGGTTTATTATCTAATTTTTATTATTTTCTTTGTCGAAAAAATATGGCTGACAATTGAAAGAAACAAAGATGATAAGACGAAGATGACATTGCCTGCACTATATAAAACCAAAACGCATCTTTTGCAATAAATTAAACAATTATTATACTATTTTTTATTTCGTTTGTCGAAAACATTTTTGTTATAAACACGTTGTAAATAAGAACCTGATATTACTTTCTGTATCGTATTTACTGTTTTAAAAATTAATTCTTTATTATTTTGACAAGAATTGTCACTAGTAATGTGACAGAATAATTGTTTTTCATGGAGCATTTGATTTGACATGGGTATGTTGAATTATATTTTAATACTATTTTTTCGTTAGTTTTGGCACTCTAGCTTTTTAATAAAGATAGAAACAAATTTATTGGTAAAAAGGTATTTAGGAAAAATAGAGTTTTCGGAATGTGGCAAAATAATACTGATGACGTCATATTCTCCATTTTGCAAAATCGGAAAAAAATATTTTTTTGGCGTAAAATACACCTGAATGCAACACAATTTATACCACTTCAAAAGATTTTTAATATCTTATCTCGTTTTCATACAATAGGCCTGGGACGCCGAGTTTGGGACTCTTTTTATTCTTGTAATAATTTTTTAGATTTTAAATAGACTTATAGACAATTTACTTAATTTACATGCATCAGTTTGAAACGAATACAAAAATAAACTATCTAAATCAAGCTAATATAAAGTTTTTTTCTCTCTTTTCATAAAAGCAAAGTAAATTCCAATAAACGGGAGAACTCCTTATCTAAAACACGGTCGTATTCTTAGTTCATGACTTGAATTTATTCAAGTCTTGACAGATCTCTAACAAAGCTATTTTTCGTCCTGCCCATTCAAACCGAGTGACAAGCCCATTAGATCAAAAAGTTATTCTCTGGTAAGAAGTTTTTCGTACATACGTATAGGTAAGGAAATAAATATAAAACGAGTCGACAGAACAAACTTTTATATAGTAACCAAAAATTTAACATGCTTCTCCACTTATTCCACGTTTCACGAATCAAAAACAAAAGCCTTCTTGTTGAAAAATAATGAGTGAAACGGCGCTTTTTATGTTAATTTCCTGTTAGGAAATATTTTCTTTTTTGAAATTACAGTGGCGTTACTAATATGTGCAATTAGTGTCTAATTTTTGCAAAAATAATACAATTTTAGGAGGCCATAAAATAATATTTACAGTGATTCTATTTATGCCAGGCAAATTTTATTTATTTGTGTGTTATATCTGGCTGAACACTGTAAGAAAATTCGATGTCATTGTCGGTTTTCTGTTGTGCATTTGGTATTTAAACTAAAACAAAATTAAAAAAAATATAGATTTTTCTAAAATTTACTGTTCTATTGCACCACAAAACATAATAAAATACATTTGAGTAGCTTAATTCGGACTACATTCAATTTATTTAGATCGAATCAATTAATACCACGTGAACAGTTGTTAAATTAAATTAAATAATACCAGGTAGAGGAACAAAACTCACATATACTCAACGCGATTTCTATTTAAAGAAAATTATTATTATTTATATTTTTCCAAAATTTTCATCAACGGCCCAAATAATCTCTTATACACTATTAACAAAAGAGTTTTTAAAACTGTTTTAGGCATTGGATGTTCTATAGAAAATTGTATTTGTTTTTATAATAATCACTCAGATTTTTTTTGTTTAATAAACATGGATTTTATAGCAATCTATGTCTATTCTGTCGAATTTCTCGAAGATCTTTGAAACAATTTCGTATGTGCGTTTTACAATAGTCTGTGGAACAATATCTCTGTCTTTTGACATGGATTTATGAATCAGATCTACAATTCCGAACCTTATACACATTACACAAAAGATGTCGATAACCTTAGATTGTAGATACACAGATTTTTCGAAGGCGTCTGAGAGTGAATCACGACGGTATGTTGAAAACTTGAATCAATTTGGGTTTTCGAATGTTTTGCTTAAGCTAATACCGTCTTATTTGAGTGGCCGTTGTCAATTCGTTGATTATAATGGACATACCTCCCATGACTATGTAATGACTTCTGGGTTTCCACAGGGCTCCAATTTGGGTCCCCTGCTTTTTCTATGATGACCTGGTCCAATCTATTCAGGGAGACAAGCTTTTATTTGCTGATGATGTTAAAACGTTTAAACCTATTGCAGGCATGTCGGATTGTTTGGCATTTCAGAGCGATCTTAATAATTTATCCGACTGGTGTGTAAAAAACTGTTGCTAAATATATCAAAGTGCAAATGCATCACTTAGTCCTGGAGGAAGAACTAATTAATACACTGAACGGTATTTCTTTGTCCCGATCGGACTCGATTACTGACCTATACCACCTTATTAGTGCGAAGCTGTAAAGGATTTGTAAGTGTGATTGCCCTTCATTTTTCCTATGTTGGCTCTAATAATTAGAGTATAGATTTATCATTTGGTTCCCATTTTATTCCTATCATAAAATACAACGTAGGTTTTGAGATACTTGATCTGGAGGCTTGCTTGTCCAGCTCGTGGATACGATCAGGGACTTTTTTAGCTCGATTTTCAATACAAAGTCTGGAACATAGTCGTGTTTTGTCATATTTTTATATAACATTCTCCATAATAAGGTGAATAGTTCATATGTTCTTTCTAGGTTAAACCTTAATATTCCCAGAATTTCCACTCGACATGATTATTTGTTTAGGTGTGAGCGTGTTAGGACTAATGTTCCCTTGAGGTCGTCACTCTATGTAATGATTGCTAATTTTATTAAAATAAGCCACTGTTTTGATATATTTTTTGTAGTGTTACTAATTTAAAGCGTCTTGTTCATACGGTTTTGGAACCTCGATGTTTTTTTAATTAATAAGTCTAGTATTTAAATTACGAATGAAACTGATTTTAGTTATTGTAGCAATTGTCCTGTAAAAGGATTTGCTATATCTGTTGAGCAATAAACCTATTATTATTATTATAAAAAAAAGAAATGTTAACATCAAACTTTAAGTTAAAGGTTAAAGTTTATTGAAGTTTACTCGGGTTTGTGCCCTGATAATCATTCATTTCTAGTCATAACCAAATTATTTTTAATGTATTTTTCTTCATTCTACATTGTGAACTATTCACATTATCTAACGAGTCATAATTACAAATAATTCTGTTATTAATTATTTTATTCGTTTAGTCATTAGTTACCCATATCCATAAAATTATCCCTATTAATTTATTTCCTACAACTGCAACTAATATTACTTATTTCCCGCACCAATTTCTAGTTTTCTCACTATACTCATATCTTTCAACCAAGGCCAAGCTTATTATAGCGGTGATTTTGCAGATTTTCTAGTAGATAAACTGATGATGACGTAATTGTCTACTCTAGGGGGTTACATTGTAGGGTGCTACCCCACGCATGCATGTTCATATACAAAACACCCTTCATGGTTTTTCGTTTTCGTAGGTCTTCTATTGTATATTAAAAATATTCACCCAACAAAAATTGATTTTATTGTGTTACTCCAATGACCTAGAATTTGAGAAATAGATTTTTGCCGTAGAAATATTAAAATATCGCTTCTTTCAAACTTTTGCACTCTTTTCAGGAACAAACTCTGTAAATTTTAAAATTGCACAGTTAAAAATCGAAATATGGTTAATATTTAGTTTATTATTATTATCTATTTATTTGTTAATGTTATAACGCCCTTAACACTAATCTGCAACAGTATAATAATTGGTTATAAATTGAAAAATGAGAATAAAAGCATTCAAATAATCCACGTAATTTCCGCTATGTAACTCATACGATAGATATAGACTTCCACTGGAAAAATTTAATTCTTTATGCAAATTAAAACTATTGGCCAATCTACAAGCTTCAATAGGCGGAAACAGTCGATGAAGCAATTTAAAAATGAAAACCTGACTTGCACAGGCCCTGCGAGTGGATCAAGATTGCAACCCAAAAGTCTAGAGCAGGCAATCACAGGAAAATTACCATGTATACATTGAAGTATAAGTACTATTTGAAAAATTTTCTTTGAACCCGTCGTGAACGGGATATATAGGTGCCCACAAAGTAGACGCACACACCAGCTTTGATCTATTGAAAGCCATGTAAAGTGCTTTAAGAGATGTCTTGTTATGAATTTTAGAAGAATTTCTAAATATAAATCCCCAATAACGCTGTGCATTTCGCGTGAGCTCCAATTTATGTTGATTAAATGTGAGACCAGAATCAACAAGCACGCTAAGATCCTTGACAACGTTACACAATTCCAACATAGATCCGTTGAGGACGTAATTAAATCTCACACACTTAACTACGAGTACATGTCCCAATTTATAGTTGCAATCTATTTGTGGAGCACCAGTTTCCAACGGTTACTAAATCTTTCGGAAACTCCAAGCAATCAAACTCACCCTGAATAGCTCTGAACAACTTAAAATAATTAGCAAAAAATAGAAAATTGCTAGACAATCCTATATCGTTGATATAAGTCGTATATAGAAAATATCAACGTAGCCAGATTACTTCATTGAGGGGTTCCATTAGTCGCAAGAAACTGCCGAGACCTGAAACCATTATAGTCAACAAACAATCTATGAACGCATAAGTAGAAAGAAGTTCAACAGATCAGTATGAAAACCAATGTTACTCATATTGTGGATAACGGTAGCTTATCGACTGTCTTCGAAAATTGCATGTAGATTGTGTCCACGTGTAACCATCCGTCAATAACGAGTTAAACTTTTTGTAAAAATCTGATAAATTTGTTACTGTAGACCTCTTCCGGAAAAAACGATGCTGATCTGTAATAATGGAATTTTTAACTTGATTAAATATAATTCCGTGAAGTACCTTCTCGAATACCTTCGAAAAATTGGACACGATTGATCTGTAGTTGTCTAGTCTCTCATTTTCTCCTGAGGCATTTACCGGACACTGCTGTAAAATAGATCTTTATTATAATATATAAAGTCATATTGGATTCAATTATTGAAATAGAGTTACCACTAATGTTATAGGGACAGTAAATATATTATGATAAATTAAGAATTACCTTCACTAAAATCTTACAAATAACATCCTCCCCACCAGCTTAGTTCCATGCCACTATAAGCACTGGCGGCTCGCGGGTTGAAAAAGAAGTTTAGTGCAGGGAACAAAAAACGGCTAATTCGCCGATTTAGCTTTTATCATTAGTAATAACACAAGAGAATACATTTATCTTCTAGCGATATAATTTTGACTTTTGTCTCCCGATTTTGCTATCGTATTTCGAGTAGGAATACTGATGTAAAAATTTATCCCTTAAAAAGCTCATGTTTTATTGGACAGAATAATACACAAACGAAAACCATCGAAATAACTATAATAATAATAATAAAAAAAACTACGTAAACAACTTATCCTTCTAATATAAATCCGAAGTGTAGGAGATCGACGCACACATGCAATGCACTCCACCTCAGCGAGTCGCATAACCCGTCGTCATGACAACCGAGATATATAACGTAAACATAAACAGGCCGTCGCGCGACTCGGGTTAATTTTCCGTCCGTCCTTCGGTTGCAATACACTAGAATTTGGAGGCTGGAACCTCTCGCGCCACTGGTTAATTTTTGGTTAATGCGGTAGTATTCTTTGTTTGAAAGAAAACTGTCGTGCCAGCGGTGCATGTTCATACATTTTTAAATGCCTTTTGTCTCTTTAAATATAAAGACTATAAATTTAAAAATATTAGTATATATTTTTGTTTTTATTATTTATTTTTGGTGAAGTGGCACTTCACCTACTACACCTGAATAGCCGCCAATGCTCTCGTCTTCTAAGGTGTAAAAGACTGTCGTATAGCCTTTATGTCTGAATATAGTATGTTTTAAAGACGTATTGGATATTGGCAAATATTTTATTTATGACTGACTTTTTTTTTATATTAACTGACATGACATTTTTTCATATTCCCCCAATAACAATGTAACAATACATTAACATACAGGGACTAAACTATTATTATTAACTAAATATTTAACATTTCTTCCACCACTCGACAATATCAATTGTCCATATCAATCCGACATAACTTTGCTACTGGCCGACGGAATATGCCTGATGCTGTCTTCAAATCTACAACTCTGACTTTTCCGTCAGGACCGGGAAAAAGAGTCAATACCTTCGCAAGTTTCCACGATTTCCGTGGAGCACTTTCGTCAACCACTACCACAATGTCTCCTTCGTTAATTGGTTTGCCATCTTTATTCCATTTCGATCGTCTGTTCAAGGTCGGTAAATAGTCTTTAGTCCATCGTTTCCAAAATGATTCTACTAAATTTTTGGACTTCCTCCATTCTTTTCTTAGATCAGTAGTAAGTGGACCATAATAATTTAAATTATTCGAAGTTCCTCGAAGAAAATGGTTAGGCGTTAGTGACTCTAAATCATCAGGATCTCCGGAAACTTTCGTTAATGGTCGTGAATTTATAATGTTCTCAACCTCAGCGAATAAGGTAAGTAATAACTCATCTTTTAAAACTTGTCCATGTAACACGTTCTTTAGAGATGATTTTACTGAACGAATTAATCTCTCCCACACTCCGGCCATATGAGGTGCACCTGCAGGCAAAAATTTCCAATCTATATGAGAGTTTAACAATACTTGTCTCATTTTTTCCTGGTCTAAATTGTTTAAAGCTTGTCTTAATTCTTCAGCTCCTCCTCGAAAATTCGTGCCGTTATCGGAGTAAATCACCCGGGGCTGAATTCTTCTTGACGCCATTCTTCTCACAGCCATTATAGCCGAATCAGCCGTTAACGAATGAGCAACTTCTAAATGTACGGCTCTTACAGTTAAGCATGTAAATAGTACACCCCATCTTTTTTCACGTCGTCTTCCGACTGATACATACATAGGTCCGAAATAATCGACACCGCAGTAAGTGAACGGCTGGATATTCGGTGTAAGTCTAACTGCAAGAAGTTGACCCATTTCAGGATGTTCTGGTTTCGCTTTTGCAACTCGACATTTCTGACACTTTTTAAAGGCGGCTTTTACTGCTACGCGTCCTTTCAAAATCCAAAATCTCTGCCTAACTTCATTTAAAACTGTTTCAATCCCTTGGTGATTATAGTCATCGTGATATTTTTGCAGTAAAAGTTGCGTATATCTATGTTTAGGTGCCAAAATTAATGGTCGTTTTGTAATTTGTACGTTGTTGGGTGCAAGATCAATCCTTCCTCTTATTTTAAGTAGTCCGTCACTGTCTAATATCGGTGATAATGCTTTTAGTGCACTATTGGGCTTTAACATTTTATTATTGGTCAGAATTTCTATATCTTCATGAAACGAATCACACTGACATTGCTTAACCCATTTTAATTCTGCTTCTTGTACATCCGCTGTTGTCAATTCTTTAGGAACGTTCTTATTTTTAAATTTCTTAGATATCAAAATTCTGGCATATTTAAATACGTAAGCTGTGGCTCTTATTAAGCGTGACCATTTTGAAAATCTAGAAATGTCAGGTAAATGAGAGCTAGAATTTTGAAGTTTACAATTCTGAACTGTTAAAAGCTGAACTTCATTATTTGCTTCACCTTCTATTAAATTTTTACCAAAGTTTTTAGAAGGCCATACGTTTTTATCCGTTGATAACAAAAATTCTGGACCAGCATACCATTTCTTAAAATCTGTCATAATGTTGTGATCTTTGTCATGAACCCTTGTTGCGAGATCAGCTGCGTTTTGAGATGAAGGAACCCAGTGCCAGTCGGATGAATCGGTAAGTTCTTGGATTTCACCAATCCGATGTGCTTCAAACTGTCCTAATTTTCGTCCATCGCCTTTTATCCAATATAATACAGTTGTCGAATCCGTCCACATATAAATTTTGTTAATTTTAATTTCTAAAGTATTCCAGACAGTAGTTTTTAAACGACTTCCCATCAACGCTGCTTGTAACTCCAAACGAGGTATCGAAATTGGTTTTGTAGGCGCTACACGAGCTTTTGCCATAATTAAAGCAACATCAACATTGTCATTTCTACCTACAACTCTTAAATATGCAACACTAGCAAATGCTTGTTTACTAGCGTCACAAAATATGTGTAGTTCTATTTGTTTAGCGGTAGGGATCTGTTCACAGTAACATCTTGGTATTTTTAGTTCAGATACTTGTCGAAGATCGTTCAACCAGATTGTCCACTCTCTAAATAATTCGACATCAATAGAATCATCCCATCCTATTCCGCTACGCCATATATCCTGTATAAATATTCTTCCCCGTATTGTTAAATTTACTACTAGACCAAGTGGATCAAAAACAGCCATAACAAATCTCAAAACTTGACGTTTGGTAAGTCGACAATCTTGAGTAAATTCAATACAGTCCATCTTTACTTTAAAACAAATGATGTCAATCTTAGAATCCCAAAATAGACCGAGTACGCGTTGAATTGAATAATCACTATTACATAAATCCTTACAAAATTCATCGTTTTCCGATAATGATTTCATGACGTTTTCGGAGTTTGAAATCCAATCAACCAGGTCAAAACCACCCCATTTCTGAATTCTTTTAACTTCAATTATTCTTCTTAAAGCAGCTTCTTCATCATCTGTACAGTCGAGGTAATCGTCAACATAATGCTTCTCAGTAATAGCATTTATAATTTCAGGATCTTCTGTATGATCATAGGCATTCAAATTTTTAATGTACTGGGCGCATGTTGGCGAACATGAAGCTCCAAATATCATAGACTGCATCTCATATGTTTCGTAATTATCCTTGATGTTATTTCGCCAAAGAAATCGTAGTGAGCTTCTATCTTCTTTTTGAATTCCAACACGAAGAAACATGTCTCTGATATCTGCACAAAATGCTATTTTTCTCTGTCGGAACTTCATTAAAACCTCCACCAAGGGCTGTAAAAGATCTGGTCCTGCTAATAGGTTATCATTCAAGCTGGTACCATTTGACTTGGAAGCGGCATCAAAAACTAACCTCACTTTATTGGGTTTATTAATATTGACAACTGGAAAATGTGGTAAATACCAGCACCTTGGTCCTTTTTTTGCTTCTTCCTTTAACAGTTTTCGTGCATATCCTTGACTGACGTAACTTAAAATTTTGTCACTGTATTTTTCTCGTAAACTACAGTCTTTAAGTACTCTTCTTTCAATGCAATTTAATTTTCTAATGGCCGTTGTTTTACTTTCTGGTAGGTGAATGTTGTCTGCTTTCCAAAGAAGTCCAATTTCATATTTCTGTCCAGCATACTTCGCAGTTCTTTTCATAATTTCAGTAGCTCGAATTTCGTCAGTTGTCGTTTTAATTTTCTCAGGTAATATTCCAAAAGCATCACATGAGAATGACTGCTTAACTAGTTGATGAAGTTCTTCGTCTGATTTGTGAACGTCGCATACGTGAAATGAATAGAATTGTTTCGTATGTGCTTTAGTATCCTGGTTTCCATGCATAATGTAACCTAAATTTGTTTTTGTGGCAATAGGTGAATTTTCAGGACCCTGTATAACTTTACGAGCGACAGTAAGGTGTATATTATCTTGCCCCAATAGGATCATTGGCCTCTCATTAATTTCTGAAAATGGGATGTCTCTCAAGTATGGATACGCTTTCCAGTCTTCTTCTGTTATAATTTGTAAAGGCATAGATAAATTATTAACAGTTCTAACATTCTTCAAGGTAAACAATTTAGCATTTGGAAAAT
The DNA here is from genome assembly GCA_911728435.2 of Apoderus coryli. Lineage (NCBI taxonomy): Eukaryota > Metazoa > Arthropoda > Insecta > Coleoptera > Attelabidae > Apoderus > Apoderus coryli. Next base: position 11,453,867 of record OU452202.1, on the reverse strand, counting down.
CTCCAGATATTTGTAAATCTAAGCAAATTGATTTTTCATGTTCTGATACGAAATTATTTGTCCACTGAAGGCATAACGTTTCAGATTTTCCCTGCAAGTGTAGCTTATCAGTTATAGATCTATCTATTAATGTTACTGTAGAAGCTTCATCACAAATTGCTACTGTTTCTACAAATTTTCGATCTTCTCCATAAATCTTCACTTTAACCATTCTTAGTAACACATTTTTGGAACCACTGCCTGTAGCTAGCACATTTTCTGAAGACGTACTAGGAATTTCCCCATTGTTCTGTTCTCTTCTGACTTCATATGTTTGGTTTTCAGTGTGAAGTAACTTATTATGCATACGACGACAACCATCTACATTACAGGAACGTTTTAATCTACAATTTCCGGTTCTGTGTTTGCTTCTGAGGCATGAGAAACACAACTTCTTTTTACTAACAATTTCCCATCTAGTCTTTACGTCATCGTTTGTTAATTTTCTACAATCCCTAATCTTGTGGCCTTTACCATCACAATAAGGACAAATTAAGTCTTCAATATCACTTGTAATAAAACTGGATTCATATGGCTTGATTTTTTGAGGTCTTTGTATGTCAAACTTAGGTGTACTCACATAGCATGCCGATTTAGCAATGTCGACAATAAAATCAGCGAAAATGCTTAGATCAACTTTTTCACAACATCTTCTTATTTCTTCACCCCAACGAAGCTTCAGAGTGTCCGGAATTTTGTGAACCAAACATTCTAATACTTCCGGATTTTTCAGATGTTCGGGTTGACCCAAAGATTTAATGGTCGCTGTCAGAGAACTTACATGGCTTGAAAAATTTATTAACAACTCAAGTTGATACTCTTTAATTTGTGGATAGGTCTTTATTTTGGAAATTAATTTCTTGATAATGATATCTGAACGTCCGAAACGCATTTTCAATGTGTCTATAACTAGATCAACATTTTGCGGAGACAACATCATTCCCGAAACTGCAAGTTTGGCTTGACCTTTTAAACATTTTTGCAACTTAACTATTTTTTCTTCATTAGAATAATCGCACATAGCTGATATTCTGTTAAACTGCCTGATGAAAACTGGCCACTCTTCAGGATTTCCGTCAAAGTATGGAAAGTCGCGTTCGACTACTTGTCTTGTGATAAATTTGTCGTTTACTTTTTGATCAGCGGTGTTTGAAATTGTATTAAAAGCTTTTGAAATGGAATCACACAGTACCTTTATGTCTGAATTTTCAATTTCTCTGGACTTAGACAAGTGTCCTTCGTTCGAATTCAGTTCTTCAACCCACTTACTAGTTTTCTGAATAGATGTTACGCTCTCTATATCATCAATTAGATTGTGAGTACATACTGATGAATCAATATCACTGTTGTCGGCTAATTCTTCAATTTCATTTTGCATTTCCAAAATTTTGAGTTGATCTTGTAATTTCTGGGCTTCCATTTTACTTTCTATTTTCTGAATTTCGATTTTCTGAATTTCGATTTTTTGACGTAACTTCTCGCCTTCTAAAGCTTTTTGTCGTCTTCGTAATTCACTACTTTTTACTGACTGCTTGGAATTACCTTTAGATATTGCTTTACTATGTGTCTTTTTTGATGACGTGAGATCAGTATTATTATGAACTTCAGCAACAGTTTGCATTAGAGGAAAACCATGAAATGAAGATATAGAACTGACTGGCTTACTTTTCTCCTGTCTGGAGGATTCTAATATCTTCGCATCTGATGGTTCTATGTTATCCATTTTCACAAACTTGTCTGTTGTTAACAATTTTTGTAATTTTACTATTTCTCCAGAGGACTCGGTTGTTAGCTCGAATGGACCAATGTAAAAGACTGTCGTATAGCCTTTATGTCTGAATATAGTATGTTTTAAAGACGTATTGGATATTGGCAAATATTTTATTTATGACTGACTTTTTTTTTATATTAACTGACATGACATTTTTTCATATTCCCCCAATAACAATGTAACAATACATTAACATACAGGGACTAAACTATTATTATTAACTAAATATTTAACATAAGGGATTGCACGTCAATTGGTTTCCGGTGGAACGAATATTTTCAGGAACTACAAAACATGACACGAATGTCGATAATGCATCGGCGGCCACATAGACCAACCCAACAACCCTTGGGAGATGACCATCCCTGCATGAAGTTGACAAAGCTATTTGACAACTTAAAAACAACAAAGCAGTTCTGATGGCATATCCCCTGAGCTTTTTAAAGAAGGAGCACCAGTGATATTATAGTTAGTTACAGTTTTAATTAACAAGGTTGGCATTGTATTTTCGACAAATAAAAATGCTGTTAACTTTTGTGGAAAAATTAAAATTGTTAATATTAACACATTTTCTTCTAACCGTGTGTTCTAAAGCATTTCCAAATGTGTTATTTGCTAAAAATTTAATTATTTTATAAGGAAAAGTATATTAATAAATAATTGTAATTCCGTTGCATGTAGAAATGAAGCAAAACAATGAAGTAAACTTACCAAAGCTATGAATAAACATTCAATATAACATCTATCAGAATTAGTTCTTTGCTGCTAATAAAATTATATAAATAAATCCAATTGAATATCTATCATTTTTTTCGACAAGACAAAGTTTATAAACTCTTGTATACAAATAACTCGCTGCCATTTATCTCTACACATTTATATTGTGTACCTCTATAATAAAATTTAACTTCCTACAATAATTCGACAGTTTAATTTTAAGTTGCAGAGCATTAATAAAATATGGCGCCACAGTAAAACAAACCGCCGCAACCCCCATTTACGTTGTTAAGGGTTGAAATTAGTGAGCTGTGTTAACTTTTAATGGACGGAAAACTTCATGGAATAGGTGTAATGAAACTTGCATTTTCATGGTTTATTGCTAAACAAAGCGTCTTGTTTTTGGTACGGCAGTGTATTAAGTTTTAACACATAGCTATGTTATAAACAATTTAATTTATATGCATTGCGAAATATACCCGACTGTAAATACTAAAATCATTGAGTAAAAAAACAGGTGCTCTATCCTGGCAGTAGACGTTTTCCAATTATATTGCTTCGTATTCCGCAGATCAAAAATACACGCACTTCAAAATACATTTCTGTCACTGTCACAATTAAATCGCGTAAGTAAACAATCACGTTCAAACACTAAATTAAAAGCTGGCGAGAGCAGCCTTTATAAACCTCATTCGAAAACTAGAAAAGTACAAAAAAATCCTGGTCGAACACAATAATCAAGAATTGTTCAATTTCTCAAAGTAGTTGTTTATGATTAACCAATAAAACTCAATGCACTCCAAGTTCAGCTATATTTAATTATACTCATCTATTCGTTACTGGTTTCGGTTTAACGACCATCATCAGACACAAAACGCATCAAAATAATACAACACGCAGGCACCTCCGACATAGAGAATTAACAAATTATTCTTCTTCTACTAGACATGAACATTCGTCGTAAATAATTGGAATAATTTGTTAATTCTCTTCTGTAGTGCCTGCGTGTTGTATTATTTTCATGAATTTTGTGTCTAATGATGGTTCTTAACGCCGATCCTCATACTCCTAGATCAGTATAATTAAATAGAGCCAAACTTGGAGCGAATTGACTTTTATTGTGGAAGAATCTGACAAAGAAAAATAATCCAAACAATTAACAAATTTTACATATGGGGTCCCATTTTTGGGGTTGTTTTCAACATATAGGTACAAGGAAAATTTGCTACAATATTTCGGTCTTTTAATACCTTTTGATTAATTCTGACGTGATTCCTAGACTGTCTGCTTTATCCATCTTTAATGTCATCTCTGAGTCATCCAATGATTTTGGTCGCAAAAAGCAACACAAATACGTTCTCAATGATGAGTTATAAAATTTTATTGAGTTTATATCATTATTTTAAATTTTTTTCTGGATCGCCTTTAACTGCAAGAACATTACGCAAGAGATCAGTATGTACGCTACAAATTTACTCTAAATTGTTTATAACTCACTATACACAGATTCATAAACCAAAACAAACAGTTTTTGACGATTTAACAGTTTTACAACACTATAAATGAAGATCACTAGAATATGATATCAATTTTATGGAAAATGTCAAGGATCTGTATTTCAGGGACGAATGATCAATAAAATATTCATACAAAAGTGATTTTCTAGTTCGGTTGCAATGCATTGCCTAATTTGTATAATCAACAAGGTTAATCTCAGTGGATCGACCGGACTGGAAACCGAACTGTTCGTCGATTATAATTGGCTTAAATAAAGTTGTTAAATATCTTGTTATTCGACTTGCTTGGGAATGGGAATTCGAAAAAATTATTTTTAAAATTTTCATGAGCTGCACTATCAATATGAATTGATATAGGTAGATAATCGAGAATATTCGAAAATAAAAAACTCTGGAAGAATCTGGCGAAGATAAATAATACAATCAATTAACAAATTTTACATATGGGGTCCCATTTTTGGGGTTGTTTTTAACATATACAAGAAAAATTTGCTACAACATTTCGGTCTTTTAATACCTTTTGACGAATTCTGACGCGTTTCCTAGACTGTCTAATATATCCGATTTCGTATCATCTTTAATGTCATCTCTGAGTCATCCAATGAATTTGATCGCACAAAGCAACACAAATACGTTCCCAATCATGAGTTATAAAATTTTATTGAGTCATTATTTTAAAAATTTTTTTGGATCGCCTTTAACTGCCAGAACGTTACCCAAGAGCAACCATCAGTATGTACGCTACAAATTTACTCTAATTTATTTATAACTCACTATACACAGATTCATAAGCCAAAACAAACAGTTTTTGACGATATAACGATATTTACAACACTTTCACAACTTTGACATTTTCCAGAAAATTGATATCATACTCGAGGAGTGATCTTCATTTATAGTGTTGTAAACTTCATGCAGTCTTGGAACGCACAAATTTTGCTACAAAAATAAATGAATACATTCTCAGACTAGACTCCAATATATGATTAATGTTTACTCAAACTAAGTGGATATGATCAAAAAAACATCAAATTTTAATGATTATATGAGTTTGAGATTGTTATGGCTTTAATAAAATATTAGGTAAATATTTTTATCACACTATATTTGATTCATTTAAAGATATTTAACTATCTATCAACATTGTAAAACACCAACCATTCAATAAAATGGAATAATGTATACAACATGTTTATTCATGTTTTTCTTTTTCGATCACTCTGTATTAAAATTATTACATCATGCAAAGTATATTCAAGCAGGCCTAATGCATAATGTAATGTACCACAATAGAAAACCATTGTAACAGAATTTACCACTGCCCATTTCAATAATTTCTCAATAGTAAATACCACTGACTGATTTTTTAATATTTCACATATGATATGTATATTTTTAAAAAAATTTAGCCTGTGGTGATTTTTTATATTCTCTCTTATCAATCAACACTTTTCAAAGCAAAATTTGCTTAAGATGCTTTCTCTCTATTTTTTTTAACCGACATTATATTATTTCTGTTAAATTCTGCCTAAATTTAACCGTTTCATAAGGTGAACTGTTTCATTGTTCCGCCACTGTAATCTTGTATGTATTTAACTTTATACTTACAAAAATGTCAATACCTACATACTTTACGATACTCGCTAAAGTGGCGCCTGTTTTTTTATATTAAGGTACATACTTGAATATCAGCCAATACATTTCCTTATGCCAAATAGTTTACTTAAAACTATGTTGCTCAATTAATCAGGTTGCGCTGATTTTTCTTTATGTGACAACGCGTGGAGTGAACTACAAAAAATAGAGCTGCATAAATTATAATTAACATAATAAAAGAGATCGGTTGTCACCCCAAAACTTTCCCGACATGGTATAATATGATCAAAAATATATGACCTGCGTAAGGAAGCAGAATTTTAATTATTATTATATTATTTTCATTATTTCCAATAAATTAACTACTTTATTCCAAAATTAGAAAAAAAAAAAAGATATTGCCAGAGCTGAGTTCAAACGCAGAACCTTCCGCATGCAAAGTGCACGCTCTATCAATGTCGCCAAAATCCCTTTATCAAATTAATTTATTATATTCTAATAAGACTTATAGGTTCCAACTATCTAACTGGTGAAAATTTAAACGCAATTATCTCGAGACTTATCGGGGCAAATAGCACAAGTAACCTATCGCTGTAAAGCAGATAAAAAATGCTTTGCAATGATGTCCCCTACTGCTATTTGAAAATTTGGTGGTTGTGTCCACCCCTACCACAGGGCTAAACCGATTTCAACCAAAAATTAATGGGTTCATCCTAGGATTCCCCCAAACTCACAAACCAAAATTTAGTTTAATTGGTTAAAGCGTTTAGACGCTATCGTTGAAAGGCGCTATCGTGGAAGAATACATGCAGACATACAGACTTCCATCTGGAAATGGTATTAATTGTCTCAAATAACTTCAAAATGGTTATATCTTTATCTCAAATTTTTAATTAGCGCGTTCAGAATACGTTGTTGTTGTTTTATTATTTGATTTTGAATTTCCAATTAATAAAACTTTTCTAGGCAACTAAAATTATGTAGAATAGAGGAAGTAGTTAGGTCATCTTACTGTGGATTTATTTAAAATTACGCTATGTAATGAAACTACTGTCTTATCCACCAAAATTTTGTTTTTTAAATATCTTAAAATTGAATTTATTTCTTTAAACATGTTTCGCCTTTAACTAAAACCACCTTCAGTAAATTATAATGACTTACCTAAACATATCAATATTGGATCTTAATGGATTTTTTTTATATTAATACATTGAAATATAATAAAATATTTGTTATTATTTACTGCATTTTCTTTTTCTCAGTTTTAAAATTTCTTAATTCTTTTGTGATCATCTTAGTTTTGGTTTACATCAGTTGATGCATGAGATGAATAATTAATTTGTAATTTTAAATCAAATTTTTCCTCTAAGATCCAATATATTTTAAGTTAACTGATTGTAATCTACTCAGGAGGCTTAGCTAAAGCCGAAACATGTAAGTGCTGCAAGAGTCCTCTTTTATATATCATTTTGACGAGCTTACAATTAGAGCCAATCAAATTCTCCACCTATTACTGAGATCTATTGCACTGCAATTCAATTGAAGCTCTGTAATTTTTAACAAAATCCTCTGTACAGGTAAAGATAGTAGGAATCCGCTATGCCAGCAAATAATTTTAAAGCACAAAATATTTTTGTAGCTAGTGTAATCTTATCCGTCAGCACATCATGACCCTGAATGTTGCCTTCCTTTCTCAACCTCATAATTTAAAGGTTGATTGGTTCACAGCCAGAACGTGCTCGTTGAGCAGAATAAGGAGAAAAAATGTCGTTTTGTGGGCCCCTCCTTTAAAGAGGACGAACTGAAAATCGCACTCCTTGATAAAACCACTAAAACTTTCTAGAGATATTCTCAAAAACCATTCGTAAACACAAACTACTCTATCAGGTCCAAAACCTGAACTGCCAAGTACATTATTACAATGTTATTTGTGTGATTTACTATCTGATTTATTGACATTAACACCTTTCGAAACAAACTTATCTTAAATCTTTTTGACACCTGAAAAAGAGTATAACACCAACAAGACTAACAAACCGTGGTTTACATATGTAATAAAAAAGATGATTCAGACCAAGGATAGGGCTTTTAAAAAGTTCAAAAAATCTCGATCACCTCAAGACTGGGAACGTTACAAGCAAATAAAAAATCACACAACAAATTGCATACACCAGGAAAAAAAGGCCTACTTGCAATTTTGTTCTATTAAATATAAATCAAACAATCGTGAATTGTGGAACTCTTTAAAAAAATTGGATATCTATAGTAAATCGTCAGTATCAGAATTACCTTTTCATATAAATAACCCCTCGAATATTAATGACTTCTTTTTGCAAGCCTCAAGATATATTCCACCCGATCCTGATTTGATTTCCTTCTACAACAGTAATAGCAAATGCAACTTTCAACAGCAATTTGAATTTACAACTGTAAATATCGAAACAGTGAGAGACTTCTTATTGAAAATAAAGTCAAATGCAGTGGGACCTGATAAGCTTAATACCGAAATGTTGCAATTGTGTTGTCCCCGCATTTTGCCCTTCATAACACATATTGTAAATGTTTCTTTGCTTTCAAACAAATTTCCAACAGCATGGAAAACTTCGAAAGTGCTGCCTATTCCTAAAAAGAGTCAGATCGGCGAATATAGTGATTTACGTCCCATATCCATACTATCCCCTATGTCAAAAATTCTTGAAAAGGTTTTGAGCGTGCAAATCAAGTCCCACGTAGATGAATACAAAATTTTACCTATTAAACAATCCGGTTTCCGCAAGGGATACAGCTGTACAACTGCATTGTTGGATCTAACTGATGATATTTTGCATGATCTTGATAACGGTAAAATAACTTCCTTAATTTTAATTGACTACACCAAGGCCTTTGACAAAATCAATCATAAAATTCTACTAGCGATATTGAAATATAGTGGATTTTCGTCAAAAGCAGTACAAATGCTTGACAGCTATTTAAATTGCCGTTGTCAATATGTGCAGACTAGCAGAGGTATTTCTGGATCAGGTAAAATTTATTCTGGAGTTCCTCAAGGCTCTATTTTGGGCCCTTTATTATTCTCCTTGTATACCATAACTCTTCCATCGAGTCTTGCATATTGTGAAACTTACATGTACGCTGATGATAGTCAACTGAGATTTTCATTTCAAGTTGAGGATGCTGTCAATGCCAACCAGAAAATAAATTACGATTTGGATTCCCTAGCCCTGTGGTCTGATAAGCATCAATTAACAATAAATGCTGCAAAAACACAAGTCTTGTTTTTTGGTAAAAACAAACAACATGTTGAGAATTGTATGCAAATTAAGCTCAATGATGTATCACTGCAAATTACAGACAAGGTCAGAAGTTTGGGACTAGTGTTGGATTCCGAATTACGCTTCAATGATCACATCTCTAAATGCATTTCAAAGTCATATGCCTCATTGAAGATGCTTTATCCACATAGACACGTTCTTTCTGTTGAACTTAAAGCTAGACTCACTGACACTCTGGTTTTGAGTAATTTTAATTTTTGTGACGTTGTTTATGGCTCCTGTTTGCTAAATGTTGATAAAAATCGTATCCAACGCGTTCAAAAATCATGTTTGAGGTACATTTTTGGGATTAGGAAGTACGAGCCTGTAAGCCATAAACTTTTAAGTACCAAATGGCTCTCCATGAACGACCGGAGGCAGTTACATTCAGCGGTTTTGTTTCATACAATTCTTATGACTAGACAACCCCCATATCTGTATAATAAAATTAAGTTCCGATCGGATGTACATAACATAAATATTAGGTCCAGAAATCTTCTTTCTCCCCCAAGCCACAGAACTGCCATTTTTGAACGATCATTCTCTTTTCAGATTTACAAAATCTATAACCGCAAACCTGATTACTTAAAAAAGTTAAATGTATATTCCTTTAAGAAAAAAATTCGTGAACACTTATTTATTGATTCCACTTTGAACTGATCCCCAATTTCCCAATATTTAAGATGACGACTAATATTTTTTTGAATTTGTACATATTTTATGTTGTTATTGAGTTAATTAGAGTAATTTTTCAGACTTTTGTGTTCAATTTTGGGAGCTTCACAATATGATTTTTTGTTTGTTTTTTTGTTTATCTATTTTTCAGTTTGAATATGATATGAATATGATATTTTAGTCTGGGCTGAATTTCTATATCAGTTTTTACTGCCATTCAGCCCATTTTGTGGTTCTTTTTTTTTGTCTAAACATTTATAATCTATTGAATATGTGTCTTATTTTGAACTGCAAATAAACTTATTATTATTATTATTATTATATTATGGAGCCTTAATGAAATTTTAAGTGCAATCTATCTACGTTTTTCTGTAAAATGCACTTCACCAACTAAGTAAGCCGTGAATATTTCATCGAATTTGTGCTGCAGAGCTAGTGATTATTTTTTGTCTATTCCCAAAAATAATGGTTTTGCCATGTAGGTCACCCTTGGTTAGAATATACTGTATTCTAAATTTCCGGTAAACTACACTGATTTTCAAATCTAAATTCCGCCTTAGTCTCGCCGGTCTGTTGGTCTAAACATTTACGGTTAATTTGCAGGAGAGTTTGGCATGTCTGGACGCTCCTCTCTCACCTCGTCGTACATATAAAAGTTTTGGAATTACTGATGAGGTAATGTTAGAATTTGCTGACCCTAACAAAAAGCATCGGCTATTGAGTTATTATTTCCTACTTGCTAAATTTCCAGTTAGGTATATCCTTTATTTTGTATTAGGGTAATCAAGCAAGACATTTGCTAATATTTGATCATCTCAAACACTTTATAAATAGGGTGAGTTTCAGAGTAAATATAGGGAATAAGGAAATTTTGCTTTATATGCAATTGTGCCCTTTTTTTTAATCAAACAGATTATTCAGCAAATTTAGTAATTTTTCTTTGGTCGAAAGAGCGTGATCCCTTAAGGTTTCAGAAATCTTTATTGACCAATTAATAAAAGCTATTTGAAATATTAATAAACATTTAGTAACATACATCTTTTATAAATAAATATATTTTATTTTATTTTTGTCGATTGTTGGTTGTATATATCATTTGCGGAAAAATAAAGAGCCATCTCAAAGTTTTAATTTTGTTAACTATTATAATTAAGACCAGTCAGCAAATAAAAATAACGATCACTAAATAGTATCAAAACGAAAAAAAAAATGTATGTAATATGACAACAAAATTAAGTCACAATAATTTATTTAAAGTCGGCAACGTTTCCTAGGTTAATTTCCACTTGTTCAATCTTCAAGGTATAACATTAAACACTACTGAGAAACCAACAGCTTCATAATTTCAAGCCCTTACAGCTGCAGATACACAGGTATCAAAATAGTATATTGTGCAACGAACATGAACAAACATACATTTCCTACGAGTATGATCATACGAGTAGGAAATGGTCATTTCATAGGAGTTTCACACTATACTTTTTCCACGACTGGATGCTTCAATAGTGCGCTTTTGAATAAATTAAATATCATAATTTTTAAAAAAATATATGATTTTAGAAACCTACCAATACTCTATATTCTGGTTTTAGGGTCCTACACAAATACGAATTGTTAGATTATTTCATAGAGTAGAGGACAAAGAAAACACCAGAACTAGTCAAAAATGCGACGTTTCGCAGCTATATTGCTGCTTCCTCAGACACTTAAGCTTAGTCAGGTACAAAAAACAATCAATAATAATAATCTTCGATGAATTCTCATATAGTGTACGTTTCGATAAATATTGTGTTTCATTGAAGATTATTATTATTGTTTGTTTTTTGTACCTGACTAAGCATAAGTGCCTGAGGAAGCAACAATATAGCTGCGAAACGTCGCATTTTTGTATAGTTCTGATGTTTTCTTTGTCCTCTACCCTATGAAATAATCGAACAATTCTTACCTATACTCGCCCTGTTGGCGCAAGCCTAAATACGATGAGTTAAAAGTATTAAATTGACTAGGTGGTGTTAAACTATATTCACTATCACTATCACTGTTTTTCATTGTATAAATAGCTTTGAAACCTTCGAAATTCGAGAAATAATTTAAACTGTCAATTTGGTTCGTTTATATTGTCAGCGTTGCTATGGTGATTTTTCATTACAAAAAATCTAACTATTCAGGAGATCGATATAATCGAACATTTGAAAAACGTCAGTGTAGCTAAGTATAAATACAAAATATATAAATCGAAAATCTACTTTTCCAGCTGGCTGCCATCGGGATTTTTTGTTTCTCGAGAAGGTCAGGTTTCATAATTACTTTGTTTAGATTGTTTTTGGTGGCCATCAGCGTAGACGAAAAGGATATGCTTTTGTTATTCGAAAATTGTTTTGATATCTCTTTTAGTTTTTGAAATAGTTTATCATTATTTTTTTTAAATCAGAGGTTAGGTTAGGTTGAGATGGTAAGACCCGAATTCTAGTCCCAGTTAGAGGATTTTTTATACATTATGAATTCGCAGAGAAATTTTAAAATTAAATACTATCCTGCAGTCAATCTTAGTAAGGTCATAATACCAATATAAACGTATTCGAGTTTGGAAATATCCTGATATTGCTAGCGATGAATTTTATTTAATGGAGTTTATTGCAATTACATTGCAATGCAATTCTATGCCGTTAATAATACCAACAATACTTATAAAACATTGAAAACACAAAAACATAGTTTTTTTTTGGAATTTTATTGTTCTCTTCTCTCTTAAAAATTTATTATTATTGCGATAACCGTGCCATAAAATAAATTTGAAAAATGTCAATAAACCAATCTAATAATTTAGGCTTTTGACCACAATATAATGCATAAAATCTATAACGGCGAAGGCATGTATCAATTGTGGCTGAACAAAAAAAATAAATAATACGGTTTGAAAATGATTTTCAGTATTGCGCTACCGCTATTGACACATAAATCAAAAGCATAATAAAATGAATATATCCAACAAAACAATATATTTGAATAAATAATGTAGAATAAACTGAAAAATGTTGAAGGTGTAAGAAATAGCAGACCCTCTAATATAATTCTCACATTTGTACAATTTTTCCAGTTACTCGGTAACTAACCATGTATTAGGATTATCTGTATTATTCTTTTATACTTAAATATAATGTCCATTGTAATGGACACCAGGCCTGAAGGGGTTTTAAGGTGGGACGGCGATACAATATTGTAATTCAATGAAAGTGAGTAAGATAGGTAGATTGTTGTTGTTGATAGGAGATTAAAGGCTATGTTCCGAAACTTACTGAAATCAATGATTTTACTGATATTACTGAAAGTAGGGTTGTCACGTTTGAATTGTATAAAACCGGAACAAAGTGGATTGTAGGGAGAAAAATAATGTACCGCAGACGAAAATTGTATTTAGGTTTCAAAGTCAATACCCTTATATGAAAGTAAAAAATAAATGCTTTGTGAGGAAATAGTGGGATATTGGGCGAAGTATTCACAACATTCAATTAAAAGATCGCAACGTTTCGTGATTTTATTATCACTTTTTCAAGCTAAAACAGTTTCAAAATTTATAAACATCATCAGAACATGACTAGCAATCAGTTCTGTTCTAAATGTTTTTATGAACTTAAAATCTTACCAGGGTAGTCAAGGTTTAGCTGGGAGCTTGAAGGTTGCTTCAAGAAATTTTTGTAATTATTTAATTTCGTTAGAAGATATTTTTGTAGCCAAATTTAACGATGTTGCATTCCGAAATGGTGTAGGAAAAAACTTAAATTAAATTATTTTTCTAAGATACAGTACAATCATCCATGCGACAACTTCCCAAAAGATTATCTGCTAAATTTGTATACGCGAGTTAGAATTTCCTACACTCTTAAATTTGCAAACAGAAAAATAATATATCAAAAAAACAGAAAAGAACCACCAAAACTTACAATCTTAAAAAACCTGTAACATTTTAATATGCTATTAATACATTTTTATTGGCTGTACTTGTTTATAAATAAGTTTCTATCTACCGTAATAAAAGAAAAGATTGCAAAATTGTTTTTTTATTTATACCTGATATAACATTTTGACATAGTACGTACTTTTAATAATACTAATAATAGACGTTTTTATTAGGCGAAATCTAGCCCAATGGCCATTCACAATTTTGCCCTTCAAACCTCTCAAAGAAAGAACAAATATCACGTAATAAAGTGCTTATAAATAAAATTAAAACATATGTTGTATGCTATTTATAAATTAAAATCATTAACATCGTCAAGAAGAAAAGCCACCCTATATAAAATGTATGTAAAATATTTGGGATTATATGTATTTGGCTCACCGCGTGCAGTGCAAAATAGGTGCAGCTGCAATGATTTACGGGGGGTCGCAAAAATTCGGCAAAATGAAATGTTCAAAGGAGTGACGCTTCTAGTTCGTATAGATCTATATTCAGTGGTTTTAGTGTTTGTGTAAGTTTTATAAACAATGGCATGTGATGTCAAATCGTGAAAAAACTATAAAAAACTTAGGGAAGGAAGGAAAATTTACTACGTTGGGCATCCAGCCAGAGAAGTGGATGTGAAAAGCATTTAAGTTAGTGCGCTATAACCACTGAGGATTTTTATAATTTTCCTGGAAGGCGTACGTTAAGGAAAAACTATACAACTTCAAGTTTCTCCAGAATTTACACGTCCAACAAAGCCAGGTATACAGCAACCAAACTCATTCATTTGTAAAAGGTCACAAATAAAAATCATTTAAAAATATTGAGAAAAACAATGTATATTTGAGCACTTAAGTGCGCCACTGTTTTTTAAACACACATCGATATTATACTATATTATAAATAGCCAGTAGCAGGTAACATAAGTATACAAAATTGCCTGTATAAATTTTATAATATACGCTACTTGATGCTATTTATTTTGATCTTGGTTTTCTGACCACCCGTAGTTGGTATAGTAAGAGCATTGAGAATACCATACTCATTGATATGTTAATATGTGTGTATGGCTGCACTATGAACTATCCTCATAATAAGCAGCAGTTCTCGCCTGCTTGATTGGACCCGTATTTCTACCATGAAGACTTACCGGAGAGGTATATCGCAACTCTCTGGAACACAGGCTTCCTGGATTTCTGGGAAACGCACCATTGGCAATAAGAAATGCAATATGGTTTATGCAGGACGGTGCACCAGAGCATTTTAGTCGGGTTGCTCGTGAGTTTTTAACAGAATCATACGGCAATCGCTGGATTGGCTGAGGTGGATCTCATTTATGGCCTGCACGATCTCCGGATTTAAGCCCACTGGATTTTTTCATGTGAGGCCACCTGAAGTCCTTAGTTTACCCTACTCCTGTGGAAAATGTGGAGGACCTAAGGAATCACATTATTGCTGGGTGTAATTCGATTACAAATGACCCTGGTACTTTTAAGAGAGTTCGCCAGTCAAAAGGGTGGGCTGACTTAAATCAATTGATTAAAATCACGATTTGAATCATGATTTAAATCAACTGATTTTTTTAATAAAAATCATATATAAAATCAATCTATAAATTTGCTAAAGCTTCCGCTTTTAATTATATAAAAATACTAATTTGGACGCCTTTTCAATTCCTAATTTTGGTTAGACAAATTATAGTAATCATAAAGTCAGAAATAATAAATTAAGTGCTGATGAATAAAAAATCATCATTCTGAACAAAGCATCACATTTTAAAAAAATCAAATAGGTAAATCATGATTTTTTTATTTTTATATAAAAATAAATGATTAGTTTTTGTAATTTTTCGTATTAGGTATAAATGTTGATTTTAATTATTTATTTTTCTCTTGCTTTAAAATGTTAATGTTATATTTAATTAGTTATACGTATGTTGAAAAATGTTTTAAATATTTATCTGGTAAACGAAGCAATATATGAAAAAAATACAAGAGATAAAAAAGTTTGTAGTTTTAGTTGCTTTATCTTAACGACAATATCGAAATTAAATTACATTCAATGGCGTACATTTTTTAGTGCCAATAATTTTTATTAAGTCGCCCCCCTAACGCCACTGGACTTAATAATTTTGATCTAGATAGAGCCCAACGTTGTATCTCAAAGCTTAAACTCATCTAAACGGATAATGCTTGAACAATGAAAATATTATTCACTATAGTGTAATAATTATAGCATAATGCTTTTATAGATGAAGATGTATAATCAGTATATTATATGACATTAGTGGACAACATATTTTTACACTATCTGTGGCTACTTCGCGAACTGGATAATGCTGTTCACGAAATGGACCATTACCGCAAGTGGATGCAACATAAATATACTCGTATTATACATAATAAATATGATAAAGGGGACACACTAGTGAACATACTGTATGTGTTTTATGTGATGTCACTTTTAACAATAGACTTGTCCCGTAAAATACAAAACGTTTTTCTTTACACACTCACTCATACAAACAGAAGTCGGTATGAATGAACAGATGGCCGAAAAAAATTTCGATTCCGCCCTCTTTTGACAAATATAAAGTTAGTGTCACAAAGACCTTAGCATAGAGGTACCTCTAATAAAAAAAAATAATAATAACAGTTCTTACCCTGCTGCGAGAAGATTACACATGGTATACATGGTTTAATCGATTTTTATTTTAATGATGTTGCCCCAGAGCTACTAAAGAGGTGTAGTATATCAAAATAAATCTTTGTATTTCTATTGTTATTCAGCGACATCGTAGCTAATGGGGTGTCCACTTTTTTATATTCGATACTGCTTGTCAAACTATGTTAGAGTTATATCTACTTAATTAAAATTTATTTGTGTACATTTAGAACTAAAAAATATAATCTAGGATTTGGAGCACACGCCTTTTTTTTCATGCAGTATAATGATACAGAATGTCCCAACATAACTTGGATGCACGGGTAAATTTCCTGGTAATGACAAAAGTAGCATCGCTTATGAAAAATCCAGACATTGACCTAGCCGATTTTAACCAAATTTTGTTGCGGTTGGTCCAAAAATGCAACCTAGAACGTGCTTTCAAATTTCGATATATACAGGGTTATTCACGCCATACGACACAGAATAGTGTGGCTAAACTATTTAATTTCATAAAATTTTTATTCATGGGTTCGATAAAAATGATTTATTTTTAAAATTTTAAAAATATTGATTGAATATATTTGTAGGCAGATATTGTTTGTTCTTTTAAAGCCACTCTGGGCTGCTAAATATAACCACTCATCACTTGTTACGCCAATACCTCTTATACTAAATACAGGGTGTCCAATAATATAAGTTATATGAACGTAAAGTTTAATTCTAAATAACTTGTTTATTTCAAATGGAACACCCGGTATATGAGGCAAAAATTAGATCCACAAAGTAATCATCTGTCAAATAGCATAATACTTTCCTATGGATAACTCTTGAGATTTTCGTGGAAAATGCACATATTCATAATATTAGGCGAATTTTTAATTGAACCTGTTAATTTCATGTAGACCACCCTGTATTTGATGATGATGAAATTAATATCTATTAATCACTATAAGGTTTTCCTATGGATATGTATATTTTTAATTTTGCATGGAAAAAGCACATATTGGTAGTAATAGGAAGAATTTTACCAAATTATAATATTTGTCAAGTCATCAATGAGAATTTGACAAACCATAATATATTTAAACAATAACATAATCAATAAATACATTTTTAACTTAAATTAAATAACAAGATATAAGTACATAAATACTGATAAATTTTATAATAAATGTTCAAAATGATTGGGCTCTATAGGCACATTTGAATCCTTTTCTTAAATCCTTCAACAAATTGAACCCGGTGTACCGCTTCTAAACGCTTCTTTAATTTGCTCCTTCATCTCTTCTATTAAAAAAGTTTTCATTTTCGATGATTTTGTTCCTGCCTATGTACAAAATTCAACATGATTTAAAATCAATATTGAAAAGTTCTTGATGCAGTTGCACTGTGTTTGGGTGGTATCTTCCGTTAAACTGCCTTAACAGTCTCTCGGAGACCGCTTTTTTGGGATGATTTTGCGCCCGGAACTTTTGAACGTAAATTCGCGATGCCAGTAAAGCGTTTTTGGACCATTCTCCCAGAAAAATCATGTATATTCTTTCTCCTTTGGAATAGGTTGGCATTTTTGATTAATTTAATTAAATGAAGTGTCACAGATAAAAAACTGTTTTATGAAAAATTCCCAACTATTAGGTAAGAAGTTTCAATAGACTATTTGACATTAAATATCAAATTAAAAAAAAATTATTCTGTCTTCTCAAATTCTCATGGCTGACTTGCAAAATTAAATATATACATATCTATAGGAAAACTTTACTTTAATTTTTGCATCATCAAATACAGGGTAGTCTACATCAAACTAAGAGATTCAAATAAAAATCCGCCTAATATTATGAATATGTGCATTTTCCACGAAAACGTCACGAGTTATCCATAGGAAAGTATTATAATACTTAGATAATTACTTAGATAATTACTTTATGCATCTAATTTTTACCTCATATACCGGGTGTTCCATTTGAAATAATTAAGTTATTTAGAATTAAACTTTACGTTCATATAACTTATATTATTGGACACCCTGTATTTAGTATTGGAGGTTTTTTATATTTGGCGTAACAAGTGATGAGTGGGTATATTTATCAGACCGGACTGGCTTTAAAAGAACAAACGAATAGGTGTGAATTTTTCATTCAAATTAAGTATGTCTATATTTTTTTATGAAAATTAAAATATATAAAAAACTGTCAGGTTTAGGTGAAATGTAATTTAATGAAAGTTCTAGCGGGAAATCTAAAAATATACTCATATACAGGGCATTCCATTTAAAAAAACACAACTATAGTTCATTTCTTATATTTGGGACACCCTGTAGAGATTCTCAATATTTTTAAGCCAGAAATCATTTTTTTCGACGACTGTTTTAGAATATAGGTATACTGATGTCAATAACTGTTACAGAATATTGAATATTCCGTAATAGTGTTACAGAATGACGTATTAAGGGTTGCCTATAACTTTAGCGGAATTTATAAGTACACAGTGGTGTTTTAGCGTAATTAATAAATATTCGTATCTCTAGAAATGGGTCAGATATATTAAAAATCTATATTAAAACTGTTTCACTTTTCAATATATCTTATTGAAATTTTTTAAGTGTTTATATTTAAATTTTGACAGAAGGACAAATTGTGGAATTTGTTTGACATATATGTCATTATTTGAAAGTCGCTTATGTGTAATTCTTTATTTATACTATTTATCAGATATGTACTTATACACATTGAGGTAAGTTATTAATTATATTATCTTGTAAGTATTTGAAATTTTAAAAGTGCCTACCTATATAAATTGTTATAAAAGTTTTTCAATATAATGTTTAGCGAAGAAGAGCTATAATTTGTACCCCTCCTGAGATTAGGGAATTAAGTTGCAGTCGTAGAAAAAGTATAGTCTGTAACACGTGAGTAATCAGCTATTCTGAACTCGTGGACCGTCACCCTCGCCTATCGGCTCGGGTGACAAATTTCCACTCGTTCAGAATATGCCACATTCCTCACTTGTTACAGAATATACTATTATCGAACCCATGAATAAAACTTATTTATGTGTATTTCTGGATCATCTGACTTTGTTATTATATAATTTTATTTCTTTTTGTTTTCTTGATTTTAGGTCAATTATAAAACATTAATTTTTTTATTTAATCATTTTTATTTTATTGACGTTTCGACCTGATTTTGGTCTTTTTCAAAATTCTATTCTAACATTAATTTAAATAATTTTATTACAACATTTTTGACTCACCTTGTATGCGTGAATATCCGAAGATGCAACAATTAAACCAAGTTCGACATCACAACATGAGACATACATACACGTTAAAATTATTTGTTAATTGATATTAAAATTATTATACCATAACTTTGTTCTCATTTTTTATTATTATCAGTTTCGTTTATTTTTTTTTTATTTTTTTTGGTATAATTCTTCCAACAAAGCTTGTACAAGCTTCTTGTAACAAGGCTTGTATGTTAAAATTGACCTAAAATCAAGACAACAAACAGAAATAAGATTTATATTTGTAGATATGTAAACTTTTGAATTGAGGTCATTTTTAGGATTCAGGGGTCATACAATGAGGGACTGCATAAAAAATTTTCAGAATTTCGGTAGTGTCGATATCCTGAATAGTTTTTTTGAAAATCTACTAAAAATACGCGTCAGCCAAAGAATTAAGTATTAAGTAAACAAGTTTATCAGAAAACCGAAACCTCTCCTGCTTTAACACTAAAACGTGATTATTAATTCTGTCAAAATCGTCTACAAAATGTGTTCTTAAAGCAAATAGATATGGGCCACTATAATTGATGGAATGCCATCAAACATAAATTTGTTTTTCAAGTTATTTGTTCGACTTGCAAAAAATAAGTAAGTAGTATCAATATCGAACACACTTAAACCTACGTGTTTGCAGACAATGTTTGTTGGCAGTGGCTCTTGAGTGGGTAATATTGACATTTCAGTAGGTAAAATTGCCTTTTGAGTAGGCAAAAATTGGTCGAATTTATTATTGTAAATAAACTGTCACTTTGACAATGAGTTAAAAGTCGAACAAATGATAGTTTACCATCCCTAATAGAATAAAATAGTAATTTTTGTATTAAGGGTGCAAAATGAGTGTTTTCTAAATGGGACATAAGAGTGTTAATTTTTTAATTCATTCGAATGTGCCATAAAACACGAATTTTTACACGAAATACAAACAATATTTATTCTACAACTGTTATATATTTGATTTTTTTTTAACTTTGTTAAATAATTCAAATGAATCGCACCCCGTATTTCCTAAGAATCGTATCTATAGAGACATCATGACGTGTTTAACAATGCAATTTATTTTGCGCCCTAGTGTCCAAAATATTTAGCGCATGGGCAACGTGAAAAAATAGTGGCAATTAAAAAAACTGGCAGTTCGCACACTGACATTAGTATAAAAATATGGACATTTTTTGAGAGTTGTAGAAAAATGTATTTTATGTTACTATCTCGATTAACTACAATAGTTTTTATTAACCATGTTTCTCCACATCAAGCTACGACAATGTGTATTCCCTGAAATTATTTAAGGATTTACCCATGCAGGACACGTCTTGGGGTCCAGACGTTTACGCTCGCAGCAATGTTATTATACCAAGGGTCCCTTGTGCGTCCCGAAATTTTCTTTTTTACTGAGGAAATCCTCGTTAACTACCACTGCTTATATTGGATACAAAGGAGAAAGCATAAATTTTTATGGCGAAAGTACTTAAACTGCGTGGGATGCAACTTGTGATGAGAAGCATTCACAAACATTACCTATCACAATTATTTTAAAAGGACATTGTAGCTATTTTCGTTAATGTAATGCAATCAATTGTTTTTTAAAAATAATTAAACTGGAATCATTCACATCTTTTGAGATGGAATATCGTAAGTGATAACCAGAATTTTATTTAAAAAAGACGGTAATGTACAATAATTTATTTGTACAAGACGTCCGTTATTAATTTGAAAAAGTGGCGAATATACAGGGTGTTTCGAAAAGCACGGCAAGGGGTTCATTTCGCAGGTCATTTTATGGAAAAAGTTCCATTAACATTCGTCGGGAAATGCATTGTTTCCAAGATACAAGGTGCTATTTTTTTTTTTTTTTTGGTAAAGAACGGTTTTTTATTAATTAAGTCAAATATCTCATTACGGATTTCTTTCAAATTTGGCAGCATTGTGCTCCAAATAGGGAGCTTTTATGTCCCTAACTAGATCAAAATTATTAAGTTCAGTGGCGTTTTAATAAAAATTATTGACAAACAAAATGTACGCCACTGACTGTAATTTAATTTCGATAGTGTCCTGAGATAATGCATCAAAGACTACAACTTTTTTATCTATTGTATTTTTTTTTCATATGTTGTTTCCTTTACGAAATAAAGATTTAAAATATTTTTCAACATGCCAAGAATATTTGCGAATAATTCGTTCGTAAACGTTGATGTTATTTGACTGCGTCGAAACCTTGTGTATTTTCAAATTGAGAAAATAAAAAATGTTTTAATTTTTAATAAAATACAATCATAATTTCAAAATGAACCAACATCCCCAAGAATAACTTAAATAGAACAAAATTGGAATGTTCAAGAAAAATAATAAATAACATTGAAATATTCACAATAGTCCCCTGGTCATTATTAACCAAAATAAACAAAAAAGCAAAATTCTCTAGTTTCATTAAATCAGATCTGAATAATAGCAAAACGTATTTTGCGGAATTAAACTGGATCTTGTCAAAGCAAAATTTATAAGTTGTTACATTTGATAAAAAATCAAGTTACACGCGTTTAAATAGCGATAGATGTTGGTTACTAATTGTAAACACCTTGTATAAACGTTAAAAGAATATTGTTTGCATTAATAAGTTGATATGAAACTTAGTTATTATCAATCTAAACAGTTTGTTTTAAATCTACTAAGTATACTTACACCGAAATATAATAACTTTTCAACGAGGCTCTAAAATTTTACAAATTGGTTGGGGGATTTTTGTGAAAACCGTAAGAAGTAGATATATGACATCTTATGCCAACTCCCATTTATTATTAAGGGTCTATATAATACTCCTTAAATACTAAAAAACACAACTTTGATATGTATCTCTTCTTGGGCCGCCCTATATACTTGCAAGGTTTTGCGAAATGTGGCCGAATTAATTTTACATACGAAGAAAATATCAAATTTGCAGCAGTTTTTATATAGTAAACGTAAGTAGTCTTGCTAGAGTATAATTATTTAAAATAAAACCCTCGCTTTATGACAACCCCATATATAAAACAACCGATCAACTGTAATTTTGTAATGGCGTTACACACCGTCAAATTAACAATTAACATTCCCAAATATTAAATACTCCCAAAATCCTCTTTACCTTAAAGTAGAAAGTTTTGAGCCACTTTTGTAAAATTAATTAATTATCTGGAAAACGCATAACAAAAGATATTGAATTAATTTGGAAAAAGTTACGACAATCGCACCCTTCGTATATTCGGTTGTGAATGTCAAATATATATTTCAGTATAACGCGTAACTCAATTTGAATAAAAAGAAAGTTACCTTCAAATCCCTGCTTGTTTGAGATTTGGAAAAATATCATCGAAACTTTCCAGAGCACTCTTGATTTTCGGAAAGACAAAGCGCAAAGTGTCGTTAGTTATTCAATGCACGGAATAGATGTTTTGCACACAAACGACCCTTGTTGTATTTTATTTGAAAAGAAACACAAGCATAAGAAATGTATTCATATTAAATTTTGCTCTGAAACTTGAATTGATAAAATAAATTATCGAAAATACCAAACTTTTATCTGACTTCACTAGATATTTAGTTTGCTCTTTCTGCAACCATAATATAAATAATGTACGAGTATTTAAAAAAAAATAATTGTTCGATATTTTCATTCTACAGTATATCGCAGGTCCAGAAACTACCGCACGTTGAAACTTAAATTTGGAGAGGCCTCGTCATGATGAAACTTCCTTCTAATGCCCAAAAGAGGGGCTAATAAAACATCTTCATCGAGTCTGTTTCTACTTTTAAAATATCTTACATGAAGTATCATCATCAGTGAACAATACAGGTTTACCGAAGTGGGCGTCCTTATGACCCAAAAAACACACTTAAATGAAAGGTACTGCGAATTACCGGGTGGTCCATTTAACACTGCCCATCTCGGATAGTTTAAGCGATTACGATACAAGTTTATTTTGTTTTCAAAGATTCATTGATAATCATCCCCTACACTGCCCGGCGCGGCGTCGCGTAGCAAACCCTTGCAGCACGGTGGTCTAGGGGCACATGCTTTTTAAGGTGATTCAATTATGTATGAATATGTCATGAATGCAATCGACATGTTCCAGGGATTTGCGGAAAAAAGTCACATTTTATATTCGTTTTGGCCACTTCTAAAAAGAGGCCACCCACTATACAAATATTTTGAATATATTGTACAGGGTGGCCCAAATTAGACGTTTTCTTATGGGAACTCATGATCCTGTCGAAGATAGAAAAAAATTAACCAAGGTCCTCCACGGTCAAAATTTATGAAAAGCTCACTAGTGCAACCTGAATTTGGCTATCTGTAACAGTTAAGCCCCTAGGTGGCGTTTCTCAATTTTGGTCGATTTCTTTTATAGCTTATAACTTTTTGTTATTTGAGATAATTGATTTCTGCAAAAATTAGCACTTTTCAACGTAGAACAAGATGTAGTAACCTGTTTTATTACAGCTCCATTCTATATATATATTTTTTAAACCCTACAATATATTTAACTTTAAAAAAATAATCCAAAAATTTAGTTAAAACAATTAACCAAACATATTGATTGTAACAATTACCTTATAACCAGGGGCGTAGTGACCAGGACCGGTATTGTATCGAATGGGTGCGGAATTGTACGTCAAATATCCCGAGGACATTTCCGATACGATAACGTATCATTTAGGAATTGGTTTAAGGGTGATTTATGTAAGATAAAATCAATTAAAGAGCTAATGGAATTTATATTAATTGGAAATTTCAGTTCCTGTAGTAGCTTCAGTGAAATTTTGACGGCTTGCTACATTTTCCTGAGTCTCCCTGTATCTGTAGCAACATCTGAACGTTCATTTTCCAAGTTGACATTGATAAAAAGGTTTCTTAGAAACACCATGGGACAGGAAAGGCTGTCGGGGTTGTCAATTCTGTCAATTGAGAATCGGATTGCGCGAAAAATAGACGTGTCTTGTTTCGATAGTAGTCATCATCAATGATTTTTCCATAATACAGACATGCATTATTTTTTTCTTAGATAAAATACGAAATGTGTTACTACATAATGCCCTTTAAAATACTTTATTTTCGCTCAGCAAAAAATAATGCAGGTCTGTATCACGGAAAAATCATTGATGATGACTACTATCGAATCGAAACGTCGAGATCATACTTGAGTTATACCTTATTTTAAAGGTAGTGACAAAATGCAGGTTCAAATTTAAAAAAAAAACATAGTTGATGGTGGCAGCTGTAAAGCAAAACGGCGGACTTTTAAGCACGGTTTAAGAAATAGCATGTATATTTTTTAGTTTTTATATTTTAAACTGTGCTTTGGTTAAATTTGTTTGATTTCTTAATAAACGTATAAATAGTGGTACTTTATTTTCCAATGAGTGTGGCGGTGAGGGGGTGGGCCCGGAAATTTCTTGGAACACAGGCCCGTAACGGCATCACTACGCCCCTGGTTATAACTTATCTGTTATTTGAGATAATTGACAAGACAATATATTTGTCTTTAAGAGAATAATCCATACGAATTAAGTATGGCCATGGCCATTAAAACACAACGGCGTGGCGTGAATATTGTTTTAAAAGAAACGCAGCATAAATTTGCACTTAATCGAAATATGCAGCTGTCAAATTTGTTTAATAGTTTGGTAAGGCAGATTTATTTTGATAAAAAAGTGGTTTCAAATATTTTGCGAGTTCGGTATTCATCTAAAATAAAATAAATTGTAATATTTAAAAATGTATCAAAATTATGAAATATATGACATTTTAAAATGCTTTATCGAGTGTAATGCAAATATTGAAGCTGCGAAGAATCTTTATGAAAACCGTTATCAGACAGAGTGCAGCCATCGAATTCGATGCTTCAAAGATTAAAAAGTAACCTTATTAATTTTGGTGCGTTTCGGAAACCACGAACTACTGTGAATCACATCGATAATCGGCAAGAACTTTTCAAAATTACAGTTTTGGGTGCAGTTGCAAATAACCCATGCTCGTCCACCCGAATGTTAGAGGGCGAAACAGGTGTCCCAATCGGAGAGAACTATTGTATTTGTGTATTTGGACATATGAAGCATACATCAGTAGCGCGGGAATATTTAATATGTACAAGTGTTATACATGGGCCCAAGCCACTCCGCATTCAACAGTGACGGCCAGGAATCAATGACGATTTGATTTTAATGTATGGGTGGGTATGTTTGACGGCAGATTCATTGGCCCCTATGTTTTTCATGGTATGCTAAATTCAGATAGATACATTTAGATTTTAAGTCACAAGATGAACTAATCTTAGATGAACTACCTTTAGATCAACGGAAGAAATGGTATTTATTTTCAAGAAGACGGCGCACCTCCTCATAATTCAAGGGTAATAACTAACTACTTAAATGAACATTTTCGTGATGAGTGGATAGGAAATCGAGGACCTATAGTTTGGCCAGCCAGATCACCAGACTTGACACCTTTAGATTTCTATCTTTGGGGACGAATTAAAGACTTAATTTACAAACAATCAATTACCTCAAGAGAGTTGTTGGAGGAAGTATTGCACAATGCTTTTGCCACAGTTACCAATTTTTTTTAACCGTTCCAGATAGCCAAATTTAGTTTGCACGAGTGAGCTTTTCATAAAATTTGCCCCTGGAGGACCTTGATTAATCTTTTTCTATCTTCGACAAGAGCATGAGTTCATATAAGAAAACGTCTAATTTGGGCCACCCTGTACACACATGAGCTAAGCTGATAATACAAAAATGTATGTATTACCTCGTGTTTTATTTACTAATAGCTTGTGCCAATTTTCTTTTTATTTCATGTTAAGAAAACGGGGTAACTGTGGATTAATAGTACTGTACGACACAGATAAGAATGATACACTTTTATACTTCCTTTCCATATAAAAGTGTATCACTCTTAACTGTGTTGTACTATACTTATCCAGTCTTGCGTAACTCCTAAAATTTAATATTCATAAAAATATCATTTGAAATTACTCTTATAAATCCAGACCATTCCAAAATTTCCAATGATAAAAAACTATTTCCGAAGTATCGGTTAATTAGTATTTGTAGCCACTTCTATCTTATTTTATGGCGTGGAAGGGTTGTTGAAATCGAACTTGTAATTAGCAAATGGTCTATGCAAAACTCGCTATGAATTTGAAAATGTGCAAACTTAAAAACAGTCTCTTGATTTATGATTTTCCGACCTGAATATGATAACGTGTGTCAGTGGTGTAGCTTGATGGCTTTTCTTCAAAGCCATAGTATATCAGTTAATCTTTACTTTTTATAACAACTTTTTAGAGACTATTATACAGGATGTTCCATTTTGTTCTTGACAAAGTTCAGGCTTGAGTTCTACAGCTGAAAACATCACAAGAACTCATTATGAACATGGAACAAAAAATGACTTGTAAGTTATTTACATAGTCTCAACGTTTTGGAATTCTTCTGTTTTTTTGAATGTATTTCCAAGATCTGTTTAAATAACATATAGAAATTTAGTACAGTATATCACAAACTCCATACCCACGATGGTCAATATCCTCGAACGTTTTGGGTGTAACACATACCGATCAAAAACTGAAATTTTCGTTTTGTTTGAAAACTTTTTTCGTTACTTACCTTTTTCTTGAGATATTGACAGTTTTCCAAATAAATGTGCAAAGATGTTTAAGCGTACGGCTATTTTGCTCTGAATTGAAATTATGTATTAAGCATAGTGCGATCATTTTCAACAATACCTGTAAAGACTTTACCTATATGTTCCCTATTGTTTTGGTTTAGTGTATTTATTATTTATTAATATCAAATCGAAACACTTATTCTTCAAAACTTCGGTACGGTATAAACTGTGTTCAAGATTAGTTTATTCTTCAATATCTTTCAGCCAATCAGAAGGCTCCTTTTTATTTAGCGTCATACTGTATTTATCACGCTATTCGCAAACAAATACCGTCTTCCGTTATGGTAATTCCTGCGCATGCGGTCTAGATGAAAATCCAAAAATTAACGTCACGCTATTTGAACGTGAGTTGTACAAAAAGTCTCTAATTCCTGCAGCACAACGAAATAGTTTGTTGTTTCTAGACAGCAATTTTCCACATGCTACTAAACTTCTATAGAAACAATATTTCTCGACCTGCGTCAAACTTATACTAGCTAAAGTTCCTCTGATCATCTTGTAAGCTTCTTCAGAGCAACTTTGCGTGAGAGAGGTTAAATTGAAATTTGTTTTAGTTTAACGGTTCTAAAGACGCTGACACGATTATCAACGAAACGTTAGTCAGTATAATTTTGACGCAGGATTTATCCAAAAGTATTGTTTCTATAGTTTGTTGCTGCTACAAGTGCCTGGATTTATAAGTTTAAGTTTACCTTTAACAACACTTGCACGGAGCCACTGAAACTATTGTATTAGTGTAAAACTCATCATAAAATTTTTGTTAATTGATTTGTCATTTTCAGCAGAAAAAAATACATTTTCTCCACACTTCAGTAAATTTTACATCAAATAATTAAAGATACGCCATTGCTCCTTTTACTTTCATATTTCACTTCGTTCGCCCTTTTCGATTTCCTTTAAATTCTGTGGAATATGAATAGCCCAATATTCCCCATAGAGGAAGTTGAGGTATTGTTCTCGGTTTCCTTTACCGGATTGGATTATACGTTTTAACTTTTGCCAAATTTCTAAACCATATTTGAATTTAGGAAGATGTTGTTTGCAACGTGACAAGTTATCTTTTGTAAAAAGTTCTTTTTTGTTTCGTGGATTGAATATTATTGTATTTACCAGTAAACATTGTAAAGCTTTAGAGGTCAGAAAAATTTAAAAAAGGCGAATGCATTGAATACATTTTAATAGATCAAAGAATTTCAGTCCACTTGAAGTAAATTGCAAAAATGTTCGCACACTATAAAAAATTCTTAAGGAACTGCAGAACGGTCTAAGACCAATATGAGAGTGAGGGGATAATCCATAGGTTAGCATACGCTATGTATTGGTTAGAAGCGGTACTCTGTTTCAACAACATACATATGCAATGCGCTGGAGAAAATAATAGGAAGGATCATAAGGATGTGCGGATCTACAGGGTGAGTTATTACTGCGTGGAAGTTCGATATTACCTCAAAGACCAAAAATTTCACGCAAAACTAAGCAGCCAATGTATAGGCAGTCATAAAGTACGTATTTTAATTATTAAATTATTGTTATTTGTACAGGGTGGCTCATTTCATCAGGGTGAACCAAACTTACGTTTTTTTAAATGGAAAGCCCTATTTATTATTCCACAACTTCATTGGTTTAGACTTGGCATTAATCATACCAAAATTTTAGAAAATTATACAAAGTGGTTCAAAAGTTACCACTAGTATTATATGCAAAACAGGGCGAATTCTAAGGCTTCTATACTGGAACTGAAATAATTTAAACTCTGCTTCTTACGGGCATAGCTTTTTGATAATTACCAACTTTAAGAAAAATATAATTGCTAGTAGGTATATAGTGCAAAACCTGTATACAGGCCAAACTCAAATTTGCGTTTTACTCGAATTTTCCAAATGAGACACCCTGTATATAATATCAAAAAATGAAAGGATAATTTAAACAAAAACATATTAGAAAGTTGGGACTTTACGTGATCATTTTGCATAGGTATACCTAATTTCATTTTTTTGATATTTGTTATTGAAAACATTACACAAAACACCAAAATAATATTTTTCAAATTCAACCTATTTTTTTATAGTTATTTATTTATTATAATCGTAATCAAAACCGGTATAATAATTGCAATATTTATCAACTAAATCAACAAGGATTTGATCGAATGACAGTGACATTTAATCATTAGCTAGTGTATTCTATTAAGTACCTACCTATAACAATTAGTTTATTAATAATTACTAAATGAAATTTTGGTTGAAATGAATTTTCCCAAAAATGAGTTAATAGATATGATTTGGATATATAGGGAGAATGTATGCAAAATGTTTTACTTGCGCAAAGAATTTACCAAGAAAGATATCCTGCTCGAAGGCAACAAGAAAAGATAACAAAGGAAAGGCTACTTAATGAATCGTTTTGGAAACACGAAATCAGTAAAATACCTGAAACAAACTACGACCAAAACTGTTTTGAATGATGAAAATTAATTGAATGTAATGTTAAAAGTGGTAGAAAATCTACATATCAGCACTCGTGAAATTGCTCGGGACCAATCAGTAAGCCAAAGCCCAGTCAAAAGAATTCTACATAAAGACAAAATGACGATGACTATCTCCGGCGAATTATGTTCTGCCAATGGGCGAAACAACAAATTCACAATCAGGTAGATTTTTTTGTGTTGTTTGGAGATGAAGCCACATTTCAAATGAAAATATCTTAAGAACTAATAGCTTAAGGTATAAGAATAAAAGCTTATCAATTTTCCTTTCAGTTTTTGATATATACAGGGTGTCTCGTTTGAAAAATTCGAGTAAAACGCAAATTTGAGTTTGGACTCACCCTCTATACAGGTTTTGCACTATATACTAACAATTATCTTTTTCTAAAAGTAACTATCAAAAAGCTATGCCCGTAAGAAGCAGAGTTTATATTATATCAGTTCCAGTACAGAAGCCTTAGAACTCGCCATGTTTTGCATATAATACTAGTGAGAACTTTTTAACCACTCTTTATAATTTTCTACAATTTTGGTATGATTAATGTCAAGTCTAAATCAATGAAATTGTGGAATAATAAATAGGGCTTTCCATTTACAAAAACGTAAGTTTGGTTCACCCTGATGAGATGAGCCACCCTGTACAAATAACAATAATTATAAAATACGTACTTTATGACTGCCAGTTGCTGCTTAGTTTTGCGTGAAATTTTTGAACTTCGACGCACTAATAACTCACCCTGTATATGATATAATAATTAGAGTTGCCGCAAGACACGAGACGTCTCATTTCGAGACCCAGTAATCACCGAGATCACTGCAGCCGAATAGCTTTGTTTGTTTATTGACCATATACTAAAATCAATAGTAAGATGCAGTATATTATGCAACGAACATGAAATGACATATATTGCCTACGAGTATGATGGTGCAAATCATACAAGTAGGAAATGGTGATTTCATGTGAGTTTTACACTATACTTTTTCTACGACTATTTTATTGCTTTTGAATAAATGAAACATAATTTTTAGGAAAATATTTGTTTTTCGAACGTTACCCCTGTGGGCGTAAGCCTAAATACGATAAGTTAGAAGTATTAAATTGACTAGGTGGTATTAAACTATATTCACTATCATTGTTTTTCATTATATAAATAGCGTTGAAACCTTCGAAATTAGCGAAAGAATTTATTAATATTAATAACTGTCAATTTGGTGTGTTTGTATTATCGGCGGTGCTATGGTGATTTTTCTGTAGAACCAGACCGAGGCATGGGTTGACAGAGACTGACGAATTCGTTTCGATCCCGAAATATAAAAGGTATTTATGTAAATAGATATTATGTTTACTTTCAATTAGTTTGACAAATAAACTGATTTAATTTATTTTATTCACCCACATCCAGCCAATACTAAAATAAATCGCTGGGTTGGGTGTTGCATTTTTTAGTAATTAGGATCCTATGTTCCGACAATTGTCATGCGAAACATGTGTCTAAAATAGTATCTGCATTAAACAAAATTTCTACTACACCACCCTTTTCATGAATCCTCCATAAAAATAAATTAACATTTCTCCCCTGAAACAAGGGTTGGTTTATGTTGTTTTTTGTTTCTTTTTGATTTCCGTTTATTTTCCAATACCCGTCCAGTTTTATAATACAGGTTCAATGAGCGGCGATTTCTCTCCTATACATATACGTTCCCTTTATACTTCCTGCGGAAACCACTGCCACCTATCGGAGCGGAATTTCAGCTGTTGTGTGGCTAAATTATGGTCTTACAGATAATCCCGAAGGATATTGGAAGCAGTTGCCAGTTCAGCTGAATAGCATCTCGTTTAGGGACAAAGGAATATCCATGTAAGTAAATGAGCTACTTATATACTGA
Organism: Apoderus coryli; assembly: GCA_911728435.2. Classification (NCBI taxonomy): domain Eukaryota; kingdom Metazoa; phylum Arthropoda; class Insecta; order Coleoptera; family Attelabidae; genus Apoderus; species Apoderus coryli. The sequence goes on along the minus strand of OU452202.1, from coordinate 11,422,272 downwards.
CTAAGCATCTGATATAATACGAGTATGAAAACATTGGCCACAATTGTATTAAATCTAGGAATGACCACGATTCACTTGAAAACTAATTGAAATTTAGGGTCAACATCCTTTCTTACATTTGCAGTTATATCGCAATTTATAATACAACACAAGCCCACGATCTTATGAGAAGACGCGATTTAAAAAGCATCTTCCCAGTTTTGAGTATTTCAAGAGAACAGGGACAGGGTCATGACGTATTTTTGGATTCAACTAACGATGAGCAGCAAAGTGTTTACCAGCTCTTTACAGGGTTATTAAAAACCAAGATTTTTTTAAAAAAATAAAAAATCAATGATTATTTTTTGAGATACTAGAGGCTAAATTTTCTAAAATCAGCGAAATTTACTTTGTGAAATAACTCTCTTCTTTTAGCAAATACTAAAAAATGCTAAAGAAACATTTAATAGATACAGCGACGTAATTAGACATTTTTTGGAAAGGAATTATATGAAGCAAACTTATGATTATTTTTTAATTATCTTTCATCCCATATAAGAACTGCTGCTCTCACTAACTCCTCTTATAAATATTATAAATTTAATCTCTTAAATATCATCAAAGGAAAACATCTAGAGGAATTACATCTGGAGAACGTATATTTAGAAAGAAACATGTAACAAAGGTAATTATCATGCCAGAACAAAATGAAAATTTTAAAGTATTGGTACCTAGTTACAAATTATTAACGGGGTGCATTTTAAAAGATATTAAAAAATCGTTTATTGCACAAGCAAATAATAGATAATACAACACATTTAAAACTAAACAAAGCTGATTATGATAATATAACACATTAAAAACTAAACAAAGCTAACATCAACTACGTTAAGATCACAATAGAAAAAATGTCCCACTTTTATTTCAGAAAACTTTTTTATTATCACTTTTAAGTTAATTTGATCAGCAATTGCATGCTCAATTGCCAAACTATTCAGAGGATTCTGTGTGGTAGTGGAACATAAAAAGTCCCTAATTAATTTTAATTTAGAGCAACTCCTTTTTCCACTTGCAACAGTTATGAGTATAGTCTTTAACACAGTTATTAATTTTAGTACATTGCTAACGCTTTCGTTTATGCCCAGACGTGCAGATACCGCACAAGTTTCCTCTGTTAATTGTACCACAATATTTATATTTTAACAGAACAACCATCAGTTAAAGTACTTTCCAAATCCTAGCCATGTTTTAATAGTGTTTCTTTAAACATGGTTTTTAAATCGTATAGGTATATTATATAAAAATTGAAAATAGTTACTATGCTCAGTAAGTTGTTCGAATCTAGCATATATCAGTCAATTTCTTCATTTGCATAAATGCTTAGCAAAGCGTCGTATCCATCTCTTATATGAAATCTTCAGGGTTTTAATGCCTCTATCCTACCCTCGCCTCTAGTATCACTCAAATAGAACATATATTAAGATTAGATACTTGATTTTCCAACAAAATTTATATTATTCACCTTCAACAATAATATAACAAATATTAAAAAATTCTTACATTTGGCATTCGAATATGTCTATTTTAAAGCCGCGCCGTCCCCATCTAGGTTCTCGGCGTCTGCATTTAATGACAATTAACCTGTTGGCATATGTGTTGACGTTTACTCCCGTAATCGTGCGGTTGCAAGTTCAAAACTGGGCCATGGAACTTTTTTTATATTATTATTACATTGTAGCAGGCCTGCACATATTTTTACCTGACATGTTTATCAAATTATTCTTAGCAAATATTTCACTAATTATACACTGTCATGATATGAATTTATACGGTTGCGATATAGCGTGGCAAATTTTAAACATTTTGATATATGTCACAAAGGCAGACAATTGTGCGAAATCTATAAGAAAATGATAAAATATTAGCATTTGACGTGGAGAATGTTATCTTAAACAATACTGCAAACCTAACGGATATATTTCACATTTGAACGAGATGCTCACAATGTCAACTTTCTTTCATTAATAGAGATGCAAGAAATGTATCGATATATTTAATTCGATCTCAATTTCTCAGCCTATATTAGTAGAAAAAAAAATCGGTTGTGTCAACCCAAAACTTTCCCGACAAGATATTAATATAATAAAAAAATATATGACCTGCGTAACGAAACAGAATTTCAATTATTATTATTACTATTGTTTTATTTTCATCATTTCCAATAAACTAACGTAACAAACTAACTACTTTATTCAAAAATTATATAAAAAAAGTATTTCCAGAGCTGGGATTCGAACCCATAACATTCCTCATGCGAAACGAACGCTCTATCAATGTGTTAAAGTACTCAATTACCAAATATATTCTTATAATATTATAAGTTCCAACTATCTAACTGGTGAAATTTTAAACGCAATTTTCTCGGGAAATATGGGGGTAAATATCAAAAGTGGCCTATCGCTGTAAAGCAGATAAAAAATGCTTTGAAATGATGTCCCTGCTGCTATTTGAAAATTTGGCGGTTGTGTCCACCACTATCACAGGGCTAAAGAGATTTCAACCAAGAATTAATGGGTTCATGCTAGGTCTCCCCCAAACTCATATACCAAAATTTAGCTCAATTGGTTACAGCGTTTGGGCGCTATCGTGGAAGAATACATACAGACACACATGCATACATACATACACACACACGCAGACAGACTTCGATGGTCTTAATCGTCTCAGGGAACTTCAAAATGGTTATATACATCTTTATCTCAATTTTTTTAGCGCGTTCACAATACTTTCCCTGTGCGGGGAAGTAAACTGATATTGTAAGCATTGAGGACTGCAACTAAGTCTATTGGCCATGTTACTCAGACGCTCTCATGGGAAAACATGGGGACTAAATCCAAAGATGATGCACTGGTTGTACATTGCGGTAGTTAGACCTATGATACATACTCGTCGCTGATTTGGTGGACGAAAACGGAACAGCATACCGCCATTGCTGAGTTGGGCAGGGTACAGAGGCTTGCCTGCTTAGCAATGACGGGCGCTTTTAGAACTACTCCGACAGCCGTAATGGAAGTATTGCTGAACCTCCCACCCTTACACATCATGGTAAGGATGGAGGCGGGGGCGGCATTCATTAGACTGCGAGGATTGGCAGGAACTGTACCAACTTATCGGGGACATACCAAAATTTGAATTTGACATAAACCTCGAAGTGCATATTATGAACCACGAAGTTCTTGATCAAGACTGCATACGGACACTGGGAGGGATAACCTGGTTTACAGACGGGTCAACAACCGAAAGTGGAAGTGGTGCAGGAATATACAGTGAGACAAGGAACACGAATCTAAGATTCTCACTGGGGAAAAACACATCCGTATTTCAAGCGGACGTGTTTGCAATTCTGCAGTGTGCAAAACTAAACAGATTGAGGGCTTATACAAACAAGCGAATCAATATATGTTCAGATAGCCAGGCGGTCTTAAGGGCTCTGAGAAGCCCCAAGGTTACAACCAAACTGGTATGGGAATGCCAAACAGAACTTAGGGCCTTGGCGGAGCACAATAGGGTTAATCTAGTGTGGGTCCCGGGGCACTCGGGAATAGAAGGCAACGAGAGAGCGGATTGGCTGGCTAGACAAGCCTCTGAAACCACATATACTGGCACGGAACCTGCGCTGAGCTTGTCTAAAAGAACGGCGAGGGAACACTTCAAGTGCTGGGCCAAAAGCGAGCACCAGAGATATTGGGAACATATTCCCAAGCAGGAGCATGGGAAGAGGTTTATACCTGGTGCAGCAACAAAACGCACTGAAAAACTGCTATCATTAACCAGGAGTCAAATGTCAATAACTATGGGACTCCTTACTGGGCATTGCGCTCTGAGATACCACCTAAATAAGATGGGGCTGTATAATGGGGACCTGCAATGCAGATTGTGTAATGGGGCAGTTGAAACAGCTTATCATGTAACCATGAGTGAGTGAGTGTGTAGTTCTACAACGAAGGCGACACGCTATTTTTGGGCATGCGCTGATTGCGCCAGCAGATATTGACACCCAACACATAACTGCACTCCACAAGCTAGTGGAGGGTACAGGGCTGCTGATTGCGTGGCATAATATACGGGGATTTTTCACAATAAGCCCATGAGGCCGCAGTAAAACCGGGGTCTTAGGTCGTACGGACCCTTTCAAAAAAAAAAAAAAAGTCTATTGGCTGCTTGTTTTTAAAAATTTTAAAAATCGGTACCAATCTACTGGCTGTTTTAAAATGAAACTCAATTCAAGATAAAACAAAATATTGCCGTGAATGACTTAGCGAATATTAAACCCGTTCAAGATAGTCTCAAAAACGGACACCATTATGTAAAGTTTGTTAAGGTTAATTAATGGTTTCCATTATTGATCTTTGTGAGATTCTTCCTGAATTTTTGATTATAGAATATTTTTCTATATTGTTCTAGAATTTAGGTATATAAATGGTCGTGCACTCACCAGAATTAATACTACGTGAATGTGCGTACAAGCAAGTTTAATCTGACAATCACAGAAAGTTTTCTTGACGTGACAAATAATATAGTTGCATTGTTGGAGTTAAAACCCCAAATAGGTATCCAGCAATATTTTCAAATATACAAAAAAACAACTATTTGATATAAAGCCGTGTCTGTATAGATTTTTGGATACATTAGTAGATAATTAGAAGTTAAAATCCAACAATAAACTATTCAGCTTTGATTTATATTTGACAACATAATAGAATTTAAATGGATTTTGAAACACTAAAATAGATAAGTTAAATTGTAACTTCAGGCAATGGTTTAACATTAATCACTTTCATATGTACTAACACCAATAATCCAGCTGCACCACAAATCCACGAACACAAAAATGATATCCAGCTTGTTGTAAAATATTTGTCTACAAGAAAATTCGTGTACATTTTCCTGCAGCTACTTTTATATACTTCATCCTTAGTTGTACAATGGGTTACTTTCGTAATACAACAACTTGGTATTATCCTTTCATCTGTCAGATAAACTTCACGGCCATTAGGTCCTCTTAACCCGCAACATTTATAAGTTTTGTGGACTGAATCGATGACATCTTTCGAAAATGAATCATTTGCATATCTCCTAAAATATAATAGGATATCATATTGTTATCAGACCATTATAGAATTTAGAAAAATAGAAAAAATTGTGAAAAAACATTGTTAATAAATAATATTACAGAACTCAAGGACATGCGAGTTGTGTAATATTTGGTTTTCTATATTAGCCGCACACATCTCAAACGTAACACAGTCTAAAACTTCTGTTTTAGAAATAATCAACCACTTTTTCTTTTGTTTATTTCTTGAACCCCGATTTTTAGGTTATTATAACATTTGACTTTTTTTTCGTGTGATAATGCATCATGAAACTAATAAGAATTTTTTGGGGGCCTAATTTATCTGTTACGCTTTTCTATAGCCTAATTAGAACATTTTCCCAAAATTTTTAGATATTGAACTTGTGATAACTTTTGATAGATTGTTATGAAAATTGAAGAATACATAAATTGTTATAATAATTATTATATCGTACAAAAATTTCAAGTTAACTAGGTAATTAATAGATATCATCACTTAAAGATGGAATCGCAATAAATAAAATACTTATTAAATAATAAAATTATACGATCGAAAGTTATTTCCCATTATTTTCGTACAAGGAATATGTCGTTGATGAATTTGACGCTTTATTTAGCTAAGAGCACGTTCACAATACGTTGGAATTATATTATATTATCGCGTCTATGTCTGGCATGTATCCTTGACAATCTATTTACTTATATGAAACTATTAACATATGCACAGCATAAAAACAAACAGCATTGCGAGTCTCCGGTTGCGAGGCGCCATGCGCATCACGTCGCGCATGCCGCCATTATAGGATAGAACGTGTCAATAATCGCATAGACGTAGGTACATATCGTTCATTCCTGTGGTCCGTATAGAGTTCATTATAGGAGTGTACTAGATAAGAGATAAATAAATATTTTGTTTGATAATCTGAATATGTGGTTGTGTGTCTGTTCAGTGTAGTGTATGTGAGATTTAATTAAAAATGCTCAGGGTGACATTTTTTAAAAATTCACTGAAACAAGTATGGTGAAATTTGTATTGTTTATTTTAGTTTAGGTAGTTTGTTTATATATTGGTATAATCAAATTAACTTAACAGAAAAAATATGATTTTCGATTTTCCTGTATATTTCAACATGTAAATTGTATTTTTGAAAATTGAATAAAACTAATTAAAACCGAAACAATTATCTAAGTACATTACACATTACATTAAAAAAAGGTTGAAATCGGACTTTGGAAGAAAAAGTTATATAATACATTAAATTTGATCTAAATTTTGGTTGTCCCGAATTTAATGTACGGTATGAGTGTAGCTCAAAGTGCCGACGTGGACTCGCAATGCTGTTCTTTATGCTGTGCTATTAGCATGATTGTGTTTTATAGAGACAGATAATCTTTGCATACTGGTTTATATAATAACGCTGTGTACACTTATAGGACCGATATCCCTATCTCACACAAACGCATCCACCTTCCGTTTAGATACCACATCACGTTATCGAAGTCATACTTTTACAACGGCTACGAAATATCCTTCCAACCGAATGAGCATCAAAGTAAAAATATCAATGCCCTTACATGAACCAAACTAAATTATAAGTTCAAACTATTTACCTGTAGCTGTGCCAAAGTAAAGAACTGGCCACTCCTTTAGAAATAACGTATGAACTCCAAAAAAAATATATACTACTTGTTATAAATGCCAAGAAGAAACAAATAAGTGTCACATAACCAAAGCACAGCAAAAATGATCCATTATTTCTCACCATACCGATACATCCACACAATGCCGATGCCGACATTAATCCACCGTATATCAAAAGAATTATTTGGTTGTTAATTAATATTGAATACAATATCACAACAAACCCCGATACAAACGTTAGTGCACATAACAAATACACTGCTTTTAAAGTATAGGTATTGTATCGGGGTATACTTGAGTTTCTTCGTCTTTTCATTCGACACTACTATGCTTTCTTTATTATAATGGCAAAATTATTAAATTATTTGATATAGGAACCACTATCTGACGTTAGTTTAATTGACATAATATAATTTATTTACAGTATAAGGCGTTGGCCTTCAACGCCGAATATGCGTTATCCTTTTACGCGAAATATCAGCAATTTTCACACACCTGTCACACCCATTCCTTTTACAAATTCGAGTAATACTAAACCTCAAAATGTTTCATAGCTAATGATAATTTTCACAGTTTGACGTTCATATCATGGCATGTAGGCGGATATGCCTATGATCAACAATTTTCCTTCACTCGTTATAAATGAATGTCCCTTTTACAAAGTAGATTGGCAGATAAATGATAAATATAACCTCAAAATGTTCTATCACACACCTGTCACACGCATTCCTTTTACATATTTGAGTGATACTAAACCTCAAAATGTTTCATAGCTAATGATAATTTTCACAGTTTGACGTTCATATCATGGCATGTAGGCGGATATGCCTATAATCAACAATTTTCCTTCACTAGTTATAAATGAATGTCCCTTTTACAAAGTAGTTGAATGACAGATAAATGATAAATATATCCTCAAAATGTTCTATGGCTAATGATAGTTTGACGGCCATCATTTGTTTTAAATAGAATTAAAAAGTCGAATAAATTATTATTATACCATGAAGTCACTGTAGAACGCTTAACCACAAATTCCACAACTAAAGATAAGCCGATCTAGGCACATATACCCAATTTTGAACGTTTTGCCTCTTCAGGGCACTAAAGTTTTCAAATTAAGATCATTTTTCTGGATTACGCCTTTATCGATTTCATTCATTCTGGAACTAAGAATTACTACTATTATTGGCGTGTTTGCCGCGAAATTTAATAATGGCGGGTGACTCGTAATAAAAGAATTTTGGTAAATGTTGGAAATTTGGGTTACACTGCCTGCCGATCACCACTGATGAGTTGTGTATCAACGAAACGGCCCGTCTGGTGAAAGCATGGTAGTGTGAAACAAATTTCCAACATAACTAAAAGTCTTGTTACTTTATGTAACAAGCAATTCGTAAAAGAATTTTTGTTGCTCCGTATCATGTCCTACAGGTGCAAAATCTTTTGCCAATGGACCTTGAAAGTCGGCTGACGTTTTGCTGTGTCATCGAGACAATGAGAATACCGAATGCAAACATTCATAGGGAAATTTTATTTATGGACAAAGCTGCTTTCTAGAGATCGGGAATTAGAAATTCGCACGAAGATCTGTATAGCGATGAAAATCCTCATGCCTTCGGGGAGAATTATTTCCAGCATGAATTTAAGGAAGCAACCTTGAATACAGATATATTTGCCTAGATCGGCTTATTTTTTGTTGAGGAATTTGTGGTTAAGCGTTGTATACAGTCATTTCATAGACACCCTGTATATTGTAAATACAATTGCTTACCGTAATTGAGTAATATTGTCATATATTCGTCCAAGGCATGAAACCTCGTTCCCAAAAGTGCATTAAAAAGGGGTCAGGATTAAACGATTTAGGTGGGATTTTATATGTACCGATAAAAACCGAAATTTAATTAGAAATATTCCTATCTGATGCTTCCATCTTTAGCGTGGGCCACACTGAATTGTTTTTGAGAATGACAGGAGGGTAAATTTTATAGAGTCGAAGCGGTGAAAATGTTAATCAACTGAACGTCAAGAATATCATGTAACGATTTACTATGCACGAATGCCAAATAATTATTAACATGAAATTCTAAAATAAATAAAAAAGTTTCAGAAACGAGCGTTCAGATGTATGTAAACATACAGGATATTTCATAATGACAAAATACATTTTAGCAGAAGTCTAGATTCTGGGCGAATGCATTTAATGACAATTTTAAAAAACCAATCTTGGCATTCCGGTTGGGTTGGGTTGGGTTGGCTTATGTGTTAACGTTTACTTTTCGTAATCGTCATGTTCAAAACTGGTTCATGGAACTTCCTTTTATTATTTTTGAAATTGCAGCCGGTCTGCACATATTGTTACCTGTTTATTAAAATCTTATTAGCAGATATTTCATTAATTATACACGGTCATGATATGAATTTACGGTTATGATATATATAGGAAAATTTGAAACATTTTGATATATATACCAGAAAGCCAAAGAATTGTGCGAAATATATAAACAAATGATAACATTAGTATCTGACGTGAAGAATGTTATTTTAAAAAAAATTATAGACTTAACGGATACATTTAATTTGACGCGGATGATCAAAATGTCAACATTCTTTCATTAATAGAGATGCAAGAAATGTATCGATATATTCAATTCGATCTCAATTCCTCAGCCAATATTAGTAAAAAAAAATAATAATACTACAAGCCATGTCACATATTTTTAAGGATGAACTATTGGCCGCTTGTCATACTATATGAAAATTTTGCATTCGCGAGATACCTAATCAGTTCCCAAAAGTCAATGAGGTACACTATAGTATATTAAATATAAAGGGCGGTAAAGTATTCGTTGCGGCCCGCCACTGTATAGACGCACCAGGGAGCGAAGCGAGCGAGAGCAGCTATACAGCGAAAGGCTGCAGCGGCTTTACCGCCAGTGGTGCTTACAACTGTTTTTCGCCTGCCTCTTCATACTACAATATTAAACCAAAAGAACTTTATTTTAATAATTAATTATTACTGTTATGAACTGACAGTTTTTGACAGTAATTAATGGGAGTATTTTTTGACGTAGATGATTTATCCTTTGACAAACTCAGATCAGATAAACTTATGTGACAGGCTCACATGTCAATGTTGAATATTTTAAATGTAGAAAGAAACTGTCAAATTATCTGAGCGTGTACGCTATAGAAATTTGATTTTACAATCTGAAGTATATTTCGCTACTACAATAATAATTAAAAAGTGGTTACTAATTAATAATGGACAATTTTAAATAATTAAATGAGTTTAGCGGAATGACAGACGACTACCTAAGTAAACTTTCTCAATTAATTGTCAACTTATCCTCTAGATGGAATGCACATTAAGTTAAGTGAGTGAAAACTACTGATGTTAACGTTATTATTGGAAATCTAACAGTAGCGCCATCTATGAAATACAATAAAAAGAGCGGGCGCAAAATTGTCATTTACCGCCCGCATATGCGGGCGGTAAAACTCTGTTTAAGTGCAGGCAGGCGAAAAAAATTATTATACAGTGACAGGAAAGTCAATAGTAGTTGTCGAAGCAGTAGTATAGAGTGTGCGAATTTGGAGAACGTGTATAGGTATTTTTGTATTTACGAACCAGAGATACGTAATGATACATTTTAATGTTGATATTTTGCAAAGCTTCTAAGTTTTATACTTTTAAAGGGTAAGAATTGTTACTCAAAAGCACACAAAAAGTACGAATTTATTAAAATAATGCATTACACATTGCACATAATAATAGTATAAAGGGATATTTGCTTGTTAAGCGAAACCTGTATCGTAGCTCTTTGTTAATTAATTAAATCCAAGTAGGATAATACCAAACTGTGAGCTTTCATGTTGTATATTCCCCCATAAACAGTTATTAAACGAGAAATATTATTATTACGACTTAATACAATACAAGCGTACAGGTAAATCTTCTTAGACACTCTAAGCATATTATCAAAAGTATGAAGCGGTTGGAATTCTAGATATTAAACCTTAAATTTACAGTGACTTGGGTACAAGTTTTTTTTTAATTTAACAAAGTTTGACGTACGGAACTCCAACATTCTTTACTCGAACGATCGTACTGAAGTTTTCTAAGAGTTCTAGCCCTCAGGAGATCTCACAGCACAGGTAATACTTCTAGCGCCAGCTGTTTTAGGCGGTGTATTACCAAACTGACCAAACACTTTGGTACGGAGGTGAAAAGATACGACGTTACGATTAATCTGAATTCAAAAGCTAAGGCAAAAGCTAGTGTGAATGAACTAAAACCGTATGTGCCTAGAAGTCAAATTACTACAGTGCGGTTACACTGACACCGCATTTTATCTTGGCTTGGTTTGTTACTACAAAGATTCTCTATCAGACTGCGCCAAACACAGCTATTTAAGCTGACAAACTCTCAATTTTGGTAATTATGCAACGATATAACCGATTATTTTTAAGTATTTTTAAGTACTTATAGTATTATTACTGATTATACAACACAATATTCGCTTATATGTTTAAAATTTATCTAAAGAATACTAGGTACTTAAAACAAAGCAAATTTAATACACTGATATAAGTAGTTGGTACATAGAATATCTACTACCGGGAGCAATTGTATATTTATGTTGTGGAGAATTATTCACGCAAAGCTTTAATGTGTATATAGGGTGTAATAAATTTATTCCAATAGGTTTTCGTGGATTTAGAGAGGTTTCGTTGTTTAGTTAACTTAATGGCTATATTTACGTATTATATTTACCTATAGGTAGGATTCCGAATTAATTGCCGTATTTCGAACGTAAATTATCGAGTTTCACATTTTTCTAACATGTGTGTACAGGGTTATTCACGTTATGCCCCACGGAATATTGTAGCTGAACTGATAAGGAGATTTTCAAACTACACATATACTTTCACGAATACTAAAGTAGTATTTTATAACAATAGAATGCCCCATTAATTGTTTTTAGATTTACATCGCTTAAACCATACTTTTTAATTATTAAAAGAATTTGTGTCCGTAAATATAATAAGATAAATAATTTTGTGGTATAGCGGACAAAATTTTAGGTTTAACCTATACAGGGGAGGGGATTGTGTCTAAATCGGCAGGGCCATAGTCTAACTTTGCTTAACCAGACTGAGGCATGGGTCTTCAGAGTAGGTACCATCATAGTCGTGCTCAATTACTAATTAAACTGCGGCCCTGCTAGTTTATACAGGTTGCTTAAAAGGAATATCAATTTATTTGGATATGAGAACATAAATGTCGGAACGCCTCAGGGTAGTGTCTTAGGTCCCCTTCTTTTCTTACTTTTGTGAACGACTTGCTTCAACACATTACATATATATGTTTGTATACATATAATGCAAGCACATTTTTATTGAAGTTAAAAATATATTGTATGCATCGGCGTAGTGATGCTGTTACGATCCTGTGTTCCAAGGAATTTCCGAGCCCACCCCCTCACCGCCACACCCTTTGAAAAACAAAATACCAATATTTATACGTTTATTAAGAACTCAAACAAACTTAACCAAAGCACAATTTAAAATAGGAAAACTAAAAAATATACATGCTATTTCTTAAATCGTCCAAGACACACATACATTATATGGGTGATATATGGTAGCAGAAATGGAACACATAGACGAATAGTATCGATGTTAATTCCATCGGAACCCACAGCCTTTGTTTTAATACTCGCAATCACTCTTAGAACATCCGTTTCAGTAACGGGTGAAAATTCGAATTGGGACATATTATCGAACCTTGTACGACTTTGATAGAATGAAATCATTTCCTCATTAGGATCCAGATGAGAAATACAATTTATGAAATGATCATTAATTATTTCAGGGTTATTCAGATGAGGTGGCAAATTCAGTGATTTAGTTTTCGGATTGATATTTAACTTCTTTAGTGACTTCCAGGCATTTTTCTGATCGCGAACGTTAATGTTTCTGAAATAGGATTTTTTTTCTCGTCGAATGGCAGCTGTGAACATGTTCCTCAGGATCTTATAATGCCGCCTATCATTCTCGTCCCGATCCCGTTTAAATTTTGTGAGGGCTCTATCCCTGTCCTTTTTTATCGCAAGTAATGCTGGGGTAAGCCACGGCGCATCGGTGTTTGTGAATCTGTAATTTCTCCATGGCACATGAATGTCCAATAGCGAATTGATGCTGCTAGTAAGATATTCTACCTTAGAGTTCACATTTTCCATGTCGTATAAATTACGCCACGGAATAGATTTTAAATCTTGATCGAATTTATCAAACTTAAAGTGTTTAAAGTCGCGAGAGATTTTGTAAATAGGAGGACTTTTAGACCGGTTAAACGATATGTTACAAAATATGAGCTCGTGGTCGCTTATGTTGGTGACCGGCTCAACCCCTGCACATAGAATTTTAGTTGTATCAGAAAAAATAATGTAATCAATAAGTGAACTAGCAGTGTTGTTAATTCGCGTAGGCGCATCTATCAATTGATAAAAATCCAGACTTTCAATCATTTGACAAACAGCTGCAGTCATAGTGCATTCGGTGTTCAACAAATTTATATTGAAATCGCCCATACACAGCACATAATCCACGCCCCTCAAAAACTCCAAGAGCGTACTTTCCAGAATAGAAATAAAGTTGTTGTATCCCGCACCCGGCGGCCTGTAAACCACACCAACAGCCATAGAAATATTGTCTATCTTAGTTCGAACCCAGATCTGTTTGATTTGACAATCAGTAGTCAGCACAGTATATGGTATACTCGATCTAATAAACATTCCATATAAGAAGTTAGAACCATTAAACTTTTGATTTAAAACTTTCTCTCGAAAATCAACAGTTTTCGAAATAGTTAAGAAAATAGGATTTGGCATTTTTCACAAATCGCCCTGTATTTCAAAAGCAAAAAAGAATTTGTGTATACAGTAAAGAGATTTTGAATAGGCATCAAAAACCGCAACTTTTGTCTAATTTAACCAACTCTCTATCTTGCACGGTTAAATGTTAAATAGTCTTGCACTATTAAATAGTAGTTGCCTGTACATATAATTATTATGTATAATAAAATAACTGATCTAATTAAAACAAATTTTCTCGCCTTAATATTCGCAAAAGTCGATACCACAGAACAACTAAAATTGTTGGCTATTCTGTGTCGATACTATGAAAGACACGTCTATTTTTCGCGCAATCCGGTTCTCAATTGACAGAATTGACAACCCCGACAGCCTTTCCTGTCCCATGGTGTTTCTAAGAAAACTTTTTATCAGTTTCAACTTGGAAAATGAACGTTCGGCTGTTGCTACAGATACAGGGAGACGCAGGAAAATGTAGCAAGCCGTCAAAATTTCACTGAAGCTACTACAGGAACTGAAATTATCAATATAAATTCCATTAGGTCTTCAATTGATTTTATCTTACATAAATCACACTTAAAACAATTCCTAAATGAAACAAGTTGACCGTATCGGAAATGTCATCGGAATTTTTGACGTACAATTACTGACCCATCTGATACAATACCGGGCCCCTTGAGGATACCGGGCCCGTGTTCCATGGAACACGCGCAAGCTGGTCCTACGCCCCTTTATATGTATACAAACCTTATGTAATGTCTAATTCTTAAATAGTTTTAATATTTAATTTCACTTTCCATCGTGAAAAAGTAAAAAAATATTTAAGTACGTTTTCTTTATTTGGGTTGTAGGTCGTAAACAATAAAACTCAGTTTTAAATATCACTTTGTTTACGACCTACAACCCAAATAAAGAAAACTTACTTAAATATTTAACAGAAGGTCAAAAAAACTTAACAAAAAGGAAAAAAATATGTCTGAAGAATGCGAAAATCAATCGCCGAAATGTAACGTAACAGTGATGCCAAACTGAAATAAATAATCTTGAGTAAAAATAAACTGTTAGACGTTTAAAAAGAACCTACCACGCAACGAATATACTTCAAAAATTTTTAAATAAAGGTTTAAGATTACCAAAAAAAAAATAATTATTATTATATTTTGTATGTCAATTTTAACCTTGGATATTCTGTATAGTTTTAATAGGTGCAGGCGGAAACTTCCCGTGGTTATAGTAGAGATAAATCGATTCAAAATACTACACATTACCACACTCTGCATTTAAAATATATTTTTCATTTTTAGAAAAATGTAAAAGTTTACCACATAGTTTTTGTCACGTACAAGGTGAATTACCATGTATAATTGTTAACGCTATGAAATTTTCCAAACAAGTATAATATGTAAGCTCTATATTATTCGCAATTATAATCTTTCCAAGGGATTATAGTTATGTAACTATATGAAATAATTTCGGTAGTATATGAAGGATACGGGGTGCTAAACATGTTTTATATTTAATAGTAATTAATTTAATTTAATTAATTTAATCAATATATAAATAAATAAACTTTCAGAATGAAAGTAGAGATTTTATATTTAACCGGCATCTAACATGTTCAGTAACCACACTTTAGGTCTGCTGTATGGCAAGATTTTGAGTTTATTCTTACATTTTATTTGTTGTGGATTACCACTTCGAAAAGTTGGATGCAATTTATATTAATTAGTTCCTAAAGTTCAAAAGACACTATAAGTTATTCGACACATATATAAATGGTCAGATAAAATTTAAATATTAAACTATAATAATATAATATGCGGTTCCTCACCAAAGGTATCCGTTATTTTACATTTGTTTAATTATGCATAATATTTTTATGCAAATACTCTGTTAATACGCACCAGATCTAATTTCATTTAATTATTTTAAGTGCGATTTTAAGGCAGTATTTTATAAATATTGCTAAAATCGTATTAGTATCTACTATGTCAATGTTGAACTCAATATTGCTGTATTATGATATTATGAAGATTCAACATCAGTAACTACGTACTTGAAAACGATTTCACCAGAATTAAATAACCAAATGGTTCAAATTGGTTAAAACTACCAATTAGTTGAAATGTTTGTGATAATTTTATGCTTGCTAAAACCCAATTTGCGAATTTGGATTTCGTATATTATGCGGTTTAAGTATTTGAAGTATTTCGGTAAAATGGATAGCGGTTAGAAACTAGATACCGCTATATTATTGAACAAATACCGAATGGATTCACTTACACCATCATTGTTATATACCTATGGCATTTACAATAATAACCTTTTAATTAAATTAAATAAAGCAGTCATTCATTCATTCATTGAAAATAATAAAAAAAAATATGGCTGCTGATATGGATATAAAATAAATTGAACCTTTGTTAAGTTTAGGGAGATCTATTATGTCCTCCTCAAACCTTGAAGTTTCTTTTCATCCAACTTCAGAGCTCTAGTGAACTCCTTTTATTCGATTGGTTTCAGGTATTGTACTTCGGCATCAATAACTTGCTTGTTCCAAAGCATTTACTTTGTACGCTAATTTCTAGATTTTTATGGTAATAGCCTAGTTCTACCTATAATAATACTACTGATACAGTAATTCATTACTTGTAGTGATTTTAAAATTATTTTAGTATATCGTTCAATAAATTCCAACTGCCTAAGGACCAACCTAGGAAACGCCATCCCACACACAGTTATTCCGCTAGCTTTTCTCGCGCGAAAGAAGTTTAAGGAAAGTGTTAACCAAATCCTTCACAATACTAATAAATACCGCAATCCTAATTGAGTGTTATATTTTTGTGTGTGTGCTATAGCGCTCTATATTGGCCGTTAATTGAGAAACATCCTCAAACACTATGCCCATCACGCGAATTATATATTTTTTCCCACAGAACCTCCAGAGACATTTCACAAAATACATTCATTCCATTTCAGATACTTTGATACCGGGTTAGCAACATTTTAAGAACCAATTGTATATGAATAAGTATATTTCTTAACACAATATTTTATAGAAATAGTATATTGTGCAAACGAACATGAAACGACATATATTTCCTACGAGTATGATGGTTTGCAGCATGAGCCGCACAGGAGTGCTGCACATCATACGAGTAGGAAATGGTCATTTCACGTGAGTTTCACACTATACTTTTTCTACGGCTGTGTTAATGCTTTTGACTAAATTCGAAGTTAGCGAAATAATTTAATAATAATAATAAACTGTCATTTTGGTTTAATTGTATTGTCGGCGTTGCTATGGTGATTTTTGATTACCGATGCTACTTTTGTCAGGAGCATTACAATGTACTACATTTTCAAATTATGATTGAACATATAATAAAGGCATTTAAAGACAGTCGTAGAAAAAATAAATTTAAACGACATAATTTTGAAAGGAAACGAACATGCATATTTTTAGTTCAAAAATGTAGTATTGAGAGCCTGGTATAGTTATTTGCTCAAAAACAAAACAATTTTGAGCAATGTTCAATTCCAATTACACAAAACCTCCCTATTCCATACATATAAATATTCGCTATTTACACAACTAATCTCCTTTGGAAATTCATCATAATAGGGGTATATATGAAAACCCCTTAAAGTGCTTTTCTGCCTTCATTTATAGTATACCTTTTCATCTAGTACAATAATAATACTCTCATATATTATTACCTTTCGGATTAAGGCAGAAAATACCTTTGAAGGGCCTTTTCCCTATAGTTGTTGTTATTGTTGTGAATGAACGAAAGTTCCTACAATTTGTTTTAAAGTCCACATATATTATATTTTCCAGGGAGCTTGTTTTACGTCTATAAATGTCGTGATTCTCCTTCAAGGAGCAGAATTTTTTGCTGAGGAGTTATTCGTTGAAAAATATAATCCGAAACGCTTGAACTTGGTCCATTATAGGAAACTGGTTGCCTAAATTGAACCAGTGGGTTCCTATATTGGACTATCTATTTCAGTTAAATTAAATTTTAAAAATGCATTAAATGAACAAGTGAAAATAATTTTTATTTAAACCCAAATATCAAGGTTGATATAATATGGCTTTCCACATATCTGAATCTCCGTTTAGCATATTTTACGCCTTTTCTATTATTGGAAGAAAAGGCCCTTCTCCCTATAGTTGTTGTTATTGTTGTGAATGATCGAAAGTTCCTACAATTTGTTTTAAAGGCCACATATTATATTATATTTTCCAGGGAGCTTGTTTTACGTCTATAAATGTAATGTATGTAATAAATACAAATTTGTTTTCTAAATGTTGTTCCAAACATAAATAATAATAAGCTTAATTGTTCAAGAGAGCAATATATATGGAAAGATTGCATGTATTGGACCAGTTTTCGGTTTTATCACTCTAACTTTAAGAAAACAAATCAAAATAATTTCAAATTTATGAACAAAGTATTTTAATATGTTGTCAACTTCTAGTTATTTTCTCAGAATTTTTTGCTGAGGAGTTATTCGTTGAAGAATATAATCCGAAACGCTTGAAGTTGGTCCATTATAGGAAACTGGTTGCCTAAATTGAACCAGTGGGTTCTTATATTGGACCATCTATTTCAGTTAAGTCAAATATTAAAAATGCATTAAATGAACAAGAGAAAATAATTTTTATTTAAACCCAAATATCAAGGTTGATATAATATGGCTTTCCACATATCTGAATCTCCGTTTACCATATTTTATGCCTTTTCTATTATTGGAAGACATTCTGGAATAAAGCAAAACAATTGTAGCGTATATTGGACCACGCATTTGACACTCACTGTATAATGTTAAAAACGTATTTTAATTATTGGAGCACTTCATATTGACAAGAATTCCCACATTTAAAGCATAAACATAAGAAATAATTCTATTTTTCTAAATTGGACCACTGTGGTGTACTTTCTAGAAACACATGTTTAACATTCCAATGTAATTGTGTTTGATCTAACAGCGGTATAAATAGGGTAAAACTTACTTGTTTTAATAAAAATAACAGCACTAGGTGAATTTCCAATGCTTGCCACACAAATACTTACGAAATATTTACAAAAACTACATCGAAATAGCAAAAATCGCCAAACACGTCGTACCTCCGGAGGCAAAACGTACATCAACGGCGGCTAATTCTCCTGTAATGGCGCTTATTCATTCAAAAATGGCGGTGGTCCAATTTAGGAAGCGGTTCAATATAGGCAACCTTTCCGTGTATAAAGCACTTCTACGAGAAATGCTTTTTATTGCATTATATAAATATATCAGTCTGAGGCGTAACTGGTAACTGTTCAAAGGCCGCTCTAGTATCTTTGAACAATTCGGGTACTGTTGCATATCCCCGTTCATAAATAATATTTTTATGTAACCCCATAGAAAGAAATCCAAAACAGGTAGATATGTTGATCTAGATGTCCAGTTAACAGAGCCGCTGGTACCTATCCATTGATTTGAAAGAGAGCATCTAAATAATTTGCAACTAAGCCTGAATTGTGTCATGGCTATCCTGATTCTGTCTGATTATGCGATTTTCCTAGAAATTTACGAAACACGTTTAACTACGCCACTGGATTCTATGCGAAAATCTCTATCATGGTCAGATTAAAGGGTAGCCGAGATACGAAAGGGGTGCCAAAATGCAATATTTTCAATATAACTGTAACTCGGAAACTAAGAGGCCTATGACCATGTTTTTGCAGCTTCTTTAATTTCACAAAAAAAGTGGCTCAGGTTGGCGAAAAGCGCCAAGTTCTATCTTTTAAAATAACTGAGATACCCCGCAAGAACAGCCAAAATGGGGCACCCTATAATATACAGCATCATTAGGTCAGCAAAATATCTCATTACAATTACATAAAAATAGACAATACCAACATATAACCGTAACTGACTGGTCAAACAGTCGTGAGCTAAAAAAATGTTCATTGTGTTTATGAAACTGAACCTAAAATAAAACATCTGTACACCTAAAGGTCATGATAATATGGAAAGACTTCCCAACAAAAGTCAGTTCAGAATTTATTCTAACTGACAACCTAAGCGTAAGTTCCAATATATACAAAAAGCAGGTATTGTAGGACTTTACTAAAGCCCTAAATACATAATAACTGAGCTATTTGGGCCACTCTAAAAAGCAGTTAGATTAAAAGATTGTGACGTAACGTACGAGTATAAGAGTTCACTTCCTCACTTTTACAACAAACTATTTACTTGGCTTTTTTGCGACGAAATTGCGTACTGAAAAATATAGAGAATAAGTGCAAAAGTTCTTTTGTTATGATGGGGAGTATAATAAATTTGTACACAAGCGTATACGTCTAAGAAAATGCATATTGTGGAATATATTCTAAGGCAAAAATGGGACGTTATATTTTTATGAAAAACTGAAGTACTTTATCTTATGTTGTACTGTAAATGGTGAAGAAGTATGCAGGCTTTTTGCGTTGCAAACTAATATTTTTAAGTCGAATAGTTTGTTGTTACTGAGAGGTACAAATTCAGGTGATTTTTTATTCATGTATAAAAATTCAAGCTAATATTTCACTTCATATTTTGAAACAATGTTTTATTCTTTATTAGGCTATTTGAAAGCAAATGATATTTCACAAACTTTCATAAAAAAATATTGGTATACCTATTTGAAGCAAATTGTTTGTTTACGATAGCATTTTTATTCGAAAATCTGTTGATGAAACATCTTCACAAATCTCTAAAAATTATATTTTTGTGACGATTCCAGCTGTAGCAACGGCTTTAGATTCACTAAAGATTTTATTATTTTTGAAGTGAATACTTCTTTGGCCGCATCAGAGTGATTTTTCAAGGTCGTGTCACGACACGATTTATTAAATTTTCATCCCGCAAAAGAGATGAAGCTATAACAAATATGAGGGAGAGAGAGACAGAGATATTTGTGGTGTATGCTACACACTATATCCTATACCATACACTATTATGTATATAGCAGCGAGAAAAAATGAGTGCATGCATAGGCAGCTACACTTAGGGTGTTATTTTACAAGGCAAATATTGTGTATTAAACGAGATACTGTTGTAGTTTGAAATTCTCATGAAAGAAGTATTCACTTCTATCACGTGTACTGTGCTGCACGCGAATTTTTTTCAAATGTATTGTCTATAATAACCTCAATTATTAATATTAATATAATTATAGTATTTTTAGATAATAATAATAAATAAACGTAATTTATTGGTACAAAACCTCAAAAGGCCATTGACCGAAGTCATCCAGCCTTAGTATTTTTATTATTTACTAGTTTATTCAAAAATTAGAAATAACAAAAATTTCCAGAGCTGTGATTTGAACCCGGAAGCTTCAGTACGCGAAGCGCGCGCTCTACCAATGACGACACCGACGCATATAAAACATATTTTATTATAATATATAGTTACCAACTACCTAAATGGTGAAATTTTAAACGCAATTTTCTCGAAAACTATGGAGGCAAATATCACAAGTATAACCTATTGCGCTAAAACAGATAAAAACGCTTTCAAATAATGTATTACACGATTCCTACTGCTATTAATTTAGGGATTCTGTTCACCGCTATCATTGATCAAAACCGATTTCAACCATAAACTAATGGATTCATCCTAGGACTTCTCCAATCTCATATACGAAAATTTAGCCCAATTCCATATGGAAATAGTCTTAACTCCCAGGGGACTTCAAAATGGTTATATCCGTCTTTACGGAAAAGTAAAATCATCAAATGGCTGGGCTGTATAAAGGAATGTGGCTTGTTCTTAGTGTGTTAGGAAACATTGTCATCATCGCAGATATAGTTATAGGAAACCTTACTTAAATTGAGTAACAATATGTAAGCCATGACTCTAAAGTTATATAAAATTCCAAAAGGCGGGACTGTTTCGTTCCCCTTTCAGCTTGGTATGCTCACAAGAAGGATTACAAAAGTTCAACAATTCTTCGACTGCAATGTGTTTATGTAAACTGTGAGGCATTTGCAATTCCGATCAGTTATTGTCTGAACATAGTAGATTTGAGAAAAAGAAAATATTTTGTTTTCATTTTGTAATTTGTTAATAATTTATTTCAAATGATTTTTCATTCTCTGTGCTAAGTTGAATAAAAATATTAAATCCTTACTCTCAGTCTATTACGCTTTGATGTTTTCGGCGATAGCGTGTAATATTGTTGTCTGGGGTAGGTGCACTGAAGTCGGGAGAGTTTTTATTCTACAGAAAAGAGCAATTTAATGTATCTTCAATATACCTTTCACTGGAACCTGTCGAGTTGCCTTCAAAACCAATAATTTACTTACAGGATTTACTTATTTAAAATGCTCTGTCGTACTTTTAAGACAAAAAATAGTATCTACCTGTCGTAGTTTGTAACGATTATCCGAATCGTGGTAGGGACAGACTATAGTTACCATTCCCAAAATCTGAATTCTTTAAAAATTGCCACTCTACTCTGGAAACCAATATATTAACTTGCTTCCTGAAGTTTTAATGAATTGCGCAATTAAGAAGGAATTTAAAGTTAAATTAAGGAACCTTCTGATTGATAACACAATCTATTAGCTGACAAGAATTCATCGAAGTTGTACAATAATTTTAAATTTATTTCGTAGTGTTGTTGATTGTCGTTGTATTTTCTGACATTTATTTTATGTATTTTATTTGTACATTATTTGTATATATATTATGTGTATTTTTTGTTGTTGTGAAGTTTTTTATGTGGTTTTGATTGACCTTACAATCATTTATATTGTATAAGTATAATTTAAAGAAAATATGGCATTTATTAATAATTCTAGTAATGACCGATTCTTTGATATATTGTAACATTATTTATTTGTCTTATAAATGTTTGTATACTTATCATGATTTGTAAATTTGACGTGTCTATGTACTTGTACGGTTGAGATAAAATAAATAATATAATTTATTACTAAATTTCAAAAATTTTAATAAAACCGTTAATGTTTCATGTTTCTGATTATTTGTTGAAAGTATAACTCAGTTCTAATGGTTTGCCACAAATAAAGTTTGGTCTAGGTATTGTAAAATAAATAATTGTTATCAAAGGCTATTCAGTTCCTTTCCAAATAAACCAAACAAATACCTGTTTAATGAATTATGAAACATTCAAATTACTGAAACGTAGTACCGTTTTTTGTAATTTGAATACATTAATACAAGTAGTTAACTATATAAAATACACCCAAGTGTTAAAGACATGTCATATGTCACCCCATACCTATATCCAGGGCGCAAAACCACTTACACCCGGAGGTAACATTGCTGCAAATGAATTATATTAACTTGGGGGAGATACTGTGAAAACGAAAACCGTCCGTATCAGGTGCCTCTCTGTTGGTCTACTCTCAATTGTCAACTCTCTCCTCTCTTCTACTCCTCACATATCCCGCAATGTTTGCTGCTCTTTGTGGCGGTTTAGTTGGAATTTCTCACACTAATTAAAATTTTGCAACACCCTCAAGTAAGATTAAAATAATTTTGGAAATTGATACGTCTAAAACTTAGTCACTGATTATATATCAGATTCTGACAAGTCATACTCAAATTTCCAGAGACAAAATAAATATTATTATACAGGGTGTTTCAAAGAGACGCGGCAGTGTTTAAAGGGCTGATTTATCAGTTCATTTTATGAAAAAAAGTTCTCATTAACATACGCCCGGAAATACATTGTTTGCAAGATATAAAGTGTTAAAGATTTTTTGTAAATAACTGTTTTGTTTTAAGTCAAATATCTCCTTACCGATTTCTTTGAAATTTGGCAGCGTTGTTGCTAAAAATATAGGGCTTTAACTAGATGAAAATTATTTTGGAATTTGTTTCCTACTACCATACCTTCACCAGACGGGCCGTTCCGTTGATCCACAACTCATCAGTGGTGATCGGCAGGCAGTGTGACCCAAATTTCCAACTTTACGCAGATATTATACTAGCACGAGAGATGACTGACAACAGGATGTTTTTGGCGACGTCTAGTGTGAGCAGGCACTATTCCCGGTGAAACACAGCTTACAACCGATGGATGGACGAACAACTCCATGATATGCTATTGCCAACACTAGATACGCCCCATTTCCCTGGCAGGGGGCTACTAAAACCTGCCACATTCATGATCAATTAAAGTCGACACAGTCTTGGAGAATTTCATCATCGTTTGTATAGCCAGTTACGAGAACATCCTGAGAAGTTTAATTCATATTTTGAATGAGTACTACCACCTGCCATTTTACTTTGGAGGGGATAATACATAAGTTCTGGAAAAAATTGACAAATTGTAATCAGAATCTTATCGATCGTACATAACACAGTACGTCTTGAAGTTACGCGCAAAGCAGTGATGAGAGCAGCGAGCAACGCGACGGATTTCCTTTTTTTCTGTCTGAACTGAAGCTTGCGTCGGAGATGTAAGCACGCGTCTATACTAGAGCAAAGATTAATCTACACATGTGTAGATTAATCTTTGACTAGAGCAAAGCGACGCGATCAAACATTTTTGTTTTCTTTGCTCTCATCCAATGAATATCGAAGAATTAATTAGTTGCATTTTTGAAAAAAATTGCTGTGTGTTTTATTTTCAAAAACTCAACTAATTAATTCTTCGATATTCATTCGATGAGAGCAAAGAAAACAAAAATGTTTAATCGCGTCGCTTTGCTCTAGTATAGACGCGTTCTTACATCTCCGACGCAAGCGCAGTTCAGACAGAAAAAAGGAAATCCGTCGCGTTGCTCGCTGCTCTCATCACTGCTTTCCGCGTAACTCCAGTATGTGCTTAGCCTTACAACACCGTAACATGGGACCACATTGAATTTTTTACTCACTGATGAGTCGCGGATTGCCAAAAGCTGATGGACCTATATAAAATCCTTTACTCAAGATTTTTGTTTATTTATTTGCAAGTACACAAGAACCAAGAAATTGAAATTAATTTTCATGTATTTTTAGTAAAACACAATTATCTGTTAAGGGAAAAAAGATGCAATTTTAATGGCTAAAAAAATCAGGGTGGTTCCATTTAAAAAAACATAAGTTTGGTTCATATTTTGAAAGCCAAATACAAGAATTAAATGTACTCTAAATATAAACGCCGTTTATATATTTCCAATATCTCTTATTGTTTCCGAGATACAAGAGAGGTTGGAGAAGTGATTCACTGATTTTTGAATTCGGCCCTGCATCTCGAAAACTACACGTGTTACCCAAAATATGATTCGGGCATCGTTAGATTCACAAAAAAGTACTCGCGAAAACCGCATCCCGCTAACTTCACAATAATGGAGCTATACCTCGCAATTACAACGAAATCTGGACACCCTGTACTACATTTTCAAATTATGATTGAACAGTAGTGTGATTATAAGAATAATCCATTATTTGTGCTTGTTGTAACTTTTTTATAGTGACCTTTCCTATCATATTAAAAGTTTACTGGTAGTATATTATAATTTTACCTAAACCAGAAGCCATATTACGATTACATCACCAATTATCCAAATTATCTAACGTGATCCAAATAAGTGAAAAATGTTTTTGATATCCGAAAAGAAAAATGTAATTAAATTAAAATTCGATTGAATACCGCCGCCACGGTATGAAATCGGTGTTTCCACAAAATCTAAAGTCCCATTTAAATTTAACTTTGTAATTTCGGAATATTATTATGTTCGGCGACTTCTAAAACTCCATTTAAATTAAATTCGATTATCATACAAATGAGATAAAAAAAAAACCGAAAAAAATTTACGATCGCTTTTATATACTACCCATAGGAATTTCCTTTGAAATTTATAGATATCATTGATTCCATTTTACAGCTCTGCCTGTTATCTATATCAGATAAAACCTATTTATCAGTTTAATGTGTTAAATATTAAGTTAGAATGGTAATTAATTAAGCAGTCCTTAATATTCTCATTTTCATCACCTTATTATATTTTTTATTTTATAGATTTTAATGCTACTTAGGTAATTGGTTGGTTTGCTATAAGAAATTAAGGCTTAGATGCATGTAATGTTATCGTATTTAGTTCTATTCATCATCATCAGCATTCACTCGCTAACGAGTATGAAGAATAACTGATGTGGATATGATCTTCCTCCCAGCTTGCAGTCTACGAAAGTTGAACAATTTGAGTGATCATTCCCACAAACAGCGAAAACATCGGTGCAATGACACAACCCTGCTTTACGCCAGTTGATATTGGATAGGGTTGTCCCGGTACGCTGCTTTTGAGAATTGCTGCTTTCATATTATCGTAAAGGAGTGGAAGGATTCTAGTATGAAACAGTGGGTACACTAATTGTACGAATACTTAAGGAGCTGCAGCATCGTGACCCAAAACCCAGCAGAAAACAGTAGTCAGGTTGACGTTTAAAAAATACTCTCGCAGCTTTTCATTAACATTTTGAGAACTTTCTGAATTTGCAAAAAAACACGAACAATCTCTATGAGTTCGTTTGGTGGAACAGCGGTATAACACAACAACTCCAACTAGAGCGAAGCGAAGAGATTTAATGTCGCCAATGCGGAAAGCATACTCCAGGCTGGAATAGTTAACATATCTTCCAATGTTGTCTGATATTATCTACACCATACACGCAAATACAAATGAGACCATGAGAGAAGCTTCAAAGAACATACTTGTGTATGGGGATGGGTCCAAAAAGAAACGAGTTAAGGAGTATCTAATATAATAATACCCTTTATTTCCAACAGGTCAGCGCCCAATTAACAGGAAAAAGATACAACAATATTGAAACATATAAGTAAAATTAAAATATGTAAAATACAAGCATAAAATATAAACAATATAAAATACAATGCAACACACAATGATACACTAAGAGAACAAAACCTAAACTCACCCATGGTGACAACTTACAACTTTAGCAAGAGAATCACCATATATGTCACATTTGGACCTAGAGAAAGAATTGTAACAGTCACACATAAAATAAATAGGACGTTGTCGAAAAGTAATTGAATTAGGTATATTTAGTCTAAATCTAAGAAAGGTTCTAAAGTTGAGGGTGGACAGCAAATCAACTGTGTTATGGATCAGATTATATAGAAGTTTGACGGAATTAACCCTTCTGCGTTGACTAAATGTAAGCATATCAAATCGATCCAACAAACCACGCTGATCTATACCTCTGACTGGATAAGTTCCATCCTGCTTAAAAGCCAAGTACTTCAAAAATCTTCTTTGTAGCAATTCAAAGCTCTTGACGTGATAATAGCAGAGGGGCTGCCACACAACTAATGCTTGCTGCGGTCAAAAGCGCAATATAATTATCTTAAAGTAATGAGTGGGCAAATTTCAGGTTAGGAAGTAAATTGGCTGTCAAATGATGAAATGTAAAGAATTGAGCTGTCATCGGTTGACATTTATTTAGTAAAAAGTTGTGAAATTTTAACCATGGAATGCTACACTCTTGAACAAAGAATAATTGTGAAAATTTACTATCCAAATGGTGAAAATTTAACTGTGTTACTTCGTAAAAATCGAATAGCTTTTCAGGCTCCTTCTGAGACCGCTGAGTGTAATTTGTTCGCTAAATTCGAGGTTCATGTTCATGTTGCTGAAAGTAGGCTAAAACAATACGCTCGTAGTGGCCGTAGTGATCCAAACATTGGACGTCACCAGAGGCACTTTGCGCAACTTTTTGCATAAAGATCTTCATCTTCAAAAGTTCAACTCGTTCAGGAATTAAAGCCGGCCGACCATTGTTCGCGTCGAACGTTTGTGAATTGGCTGTCTGAAAAACTAAACGAAAACAACGCATTTTCCAACAAAATCATTTTTAGTGATGAGGCCCATTTTCAATTAGGCGGTTATGTAAGCAAACAAAATTTTCGCATATGGGGCTCACAAAATCCACAAATAGTCCTCGAAAAACCATTACATCTAACGAAAGTCAATGGTGCGGTTTGTGGTTAGGCAGCATCATCATTTTTTCGAAAATGAGCAAGGAATTTTCTGCGCCACCAAACCATGATAACCGATTTTTCGTAGCAACAATTTGCAAATGTTGACATCAGTGACCTTTAGTTTCAGCAAGACGGCGCCACAAGCCACACAGCCGGCCAAACCTCGGACAGCGATGGCCAACATTGGAGTCGACTACGGCCGCACTTCCAGACGTTGTTGCCTTCTTCAATGAATTTCGCTGTGCTCTAACTGAAGGGTTTTAGTTGGTTCAGGGAGGATACACAAGGGGTTTCGTAGAGTATAACTGCCCTAATCTCTAGGACAACCTACAAAATTCCAGATTCAGTTAGGATAAACGAGAATTTAGTATTTTGGTTGGCTCAAGATGAATGGAAATGCTGCCTATAGATGCACCGAGACCTCTACCAATTCCTGTTCCAGATAGTCCATTAATTTCTACTTTGCCGTATTTATATTAAATTTGCGTGCGTCAAATTCATTCCAAACCTCAACTTTCCTTTCAGCAAATGCATTCTACTACCAAAAACTTATGTATAAACATATAATATATAACGTAGTTCAAGCATGCCTTAGATATACACATCGTGCTTACCTTTATAGAGTCAAGTGTTAAGGAATGCCTCTTATATATACTTACTCTATGTATACCTACGTAGTTGGCCTGTTTTGAGCCTTGCGTTTCATCAAACACGTTCACACACATACTGTTGTTGTCGCTGCACGTATAGAGCAAGTGTCTCGAGTGGTATTTTAAAGAGTTAATGAGGCGTCTATGTTCTATATAGTGTGTGTATATGTTTGGTGGTAGAAGTGCCCACGTCTTACAGCACAAAGTTCTTAGATATGTAATATCAGCGCGCATGTGGATTGCTTATGATATTACCTTTGGTATACTTTTTTTTAAATTAAATTTCACTCAATGTTATAGTGTTTCCATTCCTAATGTATAATATGTAAATTTAACGTGTGGCGTTTAAATTTTTATCAGTTAATAATATATATATATCAACACAAACACAAAATCGTCACTAAGGAATTTAATAACAAAACCTAAAATTTATCTCACCTGTTCTATCTGAATTGAGGGCCAAGATGCGTCGGTGGCACAGCGGTCTAGCTTTTAGACAGTGGAGAATGGGAGTGAGCAATTAATATTTAATTACCACAAAAACAGTTAAATATTTTAGGGCGCCAATATTTCAATTCTCACCGAGGGCACCGATTTAATTCTGGGGAAATATAAACCATAGCCAAGTGACGATAAACAGGCTCAAAAGGAAACAAGAAATTTTAAATAAAAAAAAAATAGTCCTTAACCGTATATTTCGGTAAGATAAAAAAAATAAAGTTAACTATTAAAAAGTATTAATTACTATAATATAAAAAAAATAATCACCCACATGGGCCCAAGAATTTGCAATGGTTTCCTAAAATATATTCTCTTTTACAAAAGTTATTTGTCTCGCCTGGATCTGAGATCTATCATGAAACAGTGCACCGCTTTACGACTCACAACTCAGTCACTATACAAGTATCTATATATAGGTATTCAAATATTCAATTCAATAACCTAAAGGAAAAAAAAATTGTAAGGACAAACTGAATGGTTTAGAAAACTTCCAACAAACTTTAATTGATAGCAAATACTTGACAAGAGAACTTCACTGAAGGTGAATTATAAATTATTTTCAAAATTAAATGATCTCACTGAAGGTGATTATGACTGCATCGCAGATATACACAAAGAAAAAAATTTTAAAGAAAAACTTGTCGCTTAAATTTAGCACTTAGCTGTGGTTACGGTTACACTTCGGTTCCATATCCATATCTTGAACTCCACGGAAATCAGATAATTCAGCAGAAGAATTCGTCCAAGGTCAAAACTAGTCCATAGGAGAACTTGACCTTAAGGGAAAATCCACTTCTCAAAAATCAACCATAAAAACAAATCCATAAAAAGAACCATAGAATAAAAGCCCATAAAAAACCATAAAAAAAAACCATAAAAAAAACCCTGTGAGAGAAAGAAAGAAAACTCAATTACTCACACAGTATTATTAGAGAAATTCCAAATTTACTATATCAATTTCGTTAAAATTAAATTCCTACCTCGTTACATTGAGGGTTTTTTTTTCCAAACACAACTGCGTAGTTTCAGTCCACAGTAACCAAAAATACCCTTACTACGGTCAAACCATAGTCTATAGTTGGATGTGAATTCCACAGCAGTCCCAGTGAATACAGTTGGCTATGAAACATAATTCAGCCGGTCAAAATCAGAAAACATAACTCAACAAAAGTTCCTTACCAAGTCGAGAGTGTTCCACTACAAGATGGCGTCTATATCCCTCACAACGGAAGTCGTATCTCAGCCTTTACATATCAACATTATTGAACCATCAATCGTACGATGTTCAATAACAACCAAAAACCAGCTTCAATACTTTGGGTTACATAAACGTGGTGTATATCCCTTTAACTAAGGTAGATTCGCATCACCATCTATTTTCCACCACGTTTAGTTACGCCATTGAGTAAAACTATAAGTACCACTTATCTCTCA
Source organism: Apoderus coryli (assembly GCA_911728435.2). NCBI lineage: Eukaryota > Metazoa > Arthropoda > Insecta > Coleoptera > Attelabidae > Apoderus > Apoderus coryli. The sequence continues at coordinate 11,392,061 of OU452202.1, read as the reverse complement.
ACTTGCCAAAACTATACTGAAACGCAATAGCTTAAACTCGTACTGTTATTGGACCTCCCTACCAAGAAAGAACTCTAAATATTGTTCTCCGGGTTCCTCACACGGAAAACCTCTATGTATCTTACTTTGTTCGAAAATCAATAATCACGAAACAAGCCTGCGCAATATCCATTAGCAATAATATAACGAGCAGGTCCCAATGGTAGGCAACCAATAAATCACACGCTGTTTCGCGCTTGCCAGATTGTAAGTAATTACTCCCTGAATATTCCCGTCATAACCAAGGACGCTCGGAAATACGAAATCACTCTCGAATCATACATTAATATAACCTCAAAAGTCCAGGTACTAAAGTCTGACTGAAACACTCAAGAACAACCACTGCCAAAAGCATTTCCACTGAAACCCAGTTCGTACAATTTCCTTCATGGTGAAACTTGACAACATCCAGCTTGGAGCCAGGCAACGTGCCAGACCGGGTACAACACTATCGCAGAGTTGCCAGTTGAATACCGCTACTGTTATAAGCTTAATAGAACTCGAATAGAATAACCCGGTGATAAGTGTAATTACATACTTTCCAATAAAACAGTAACAGAAAAACCCATGGAAACACACTCCATACTCAAAATTCCAATTACGAGGGCCATATCAAAACAAGTAAGTACTTTCTATACAGAAATCAACTCATAATTAAACAGATCTAAACATTACAGGTGTCTGACATTATAGAAACACAGAATAAGGGCAACATTAGTAAACCACCATGTGCAGGTCAGGACTAAACAGTTTCCTTGCTAATAACGAACGACATAAAAGGCAAAAGGCATACACGAGCAGATGGTATAGTATATCCGGATAGTAAAACAATTATTATTAGGGATTTATAAACTGTAAGTATTGTTAATCAGTCAAATAATAAAAATGTGTTAAAATTACTTTGTACGTTTTTGAAACGTTACAAATTCCCCCCTTGCTTGAAGAAAATTAACCCGATTAATTTTCTAAACAATCGGACTTTAAATGTCGTATATGCCAGGTTCCCTCCAAAGGTTGGCCCTGTAAATTTTCCAGCTGGTATGTCCATGGTGACACGCGTCTACAAATTCTAAAAGGTCCCACATACTTTGGGGCTAATTTGCTAGAAAAATTCCTAGTTGCATCGGACAAAACAAAATTTCTTTTCCACACAAGTTGGCCGGAAACATATTCCTCATGCCTTTTCCTCAAGTTGTATTTGTTAACACCGTCACATCCCGCCTTCAAAAGTCTCGCCTTCACATCGGTAAACATCTTCTTAAATGCCTCATTTCTTGTCGTATCCCCAGTCTGAGTACCATCTTCAATCTCTTCAATTGTTCGCTCAGCATAATCATCTCCCGACAAACACATGTTTCTACCAAAATTAACAAAATATGGGGTTAACTGAGTAACCTCATGTCTCGACGTGCGAACAGCGCAAGCCAATTCCTGTAAATTCGCGTCCCACTTCTTGTGATTGTCCTTAACATATATCGATATCATCGTTTTTATAATTCTATTAAAACGTTCTGTTGGATTGGCCCTAGGGTTATAATAAGCATTGTATTTAATTCTGACATTATACTTATTAGCCAATTTTTGAAATTCGCGTCCTCTAAACTGCGGTCCGTTATCAACCAATATATGTTTCGGAACCCCAAAGAGTAAAAACACTTCTTCTTCCATACGCTTAACAATAGCGGGAGTCTTCGCATCTCTTAGCGGAAAAACCAATGAAAACTTGCTAAAATAATCAGTCACAGCCAATATATAACAGTTTCCCTTTGATGACCTCGGCAGAGGTCCAAGAAGGTCCGCGGAAATCAATTGCCAAGGTCGATCAGGCTTGGAATGTGTTACCATTTTGTCTGCTGTCTGTTTGTTATTGGACTTATGTGCCAAACAGATTTTACATCTCCGGATATAATTAGCGATGTCTTGTTTCATCTTAGGCCAGTAGAATCTTTCCACTATTCTAGCCAGTGTTTTGTACTGTCCAACATGTGCCGCTAATGGCGGATCATGCGCATTCGACATAACTTCACGTCGCCTCTCCTTCGGTACTACCTCCTTCCAAAAATCAGAACTCTTAGACAATTCGGGGTAGGGTTGCTTTACATACTTAAACAGCACACCTCCAGAAACTCTCCATGAACCAAACCTCAAAGGATCCCTCTCAACTTGTGCAGCCATCTTATTGTACCACTTATCCTGAACAATATTAGGCTCTGGAACAACATTGGGAACAACTGAGTCCAACATAGGAACAGACCTGGACAAAGTGTCGGGAACAACCATGTCTTTTCCCTTCCTGTGGATGATCTGGAAGTCAAACTGTTGCATCTTAACAGCCCATCTCGCAAGTCTTCCAGTAGGCTCTTTCAACTTTTGAAGCCACACCAAGCTGTAGTGGTCTGTGATTACGGTGAATGGTACACCTTCAACATAGCATCGAAGCCTCTCAACCGCCCAGAGAACCGCCAGACATTCCCTCTCTGTCGTGCTATAATTTCGCTCCTGTCTAGTCAAGGACCTAGATAAATAACATATGACCTTTTCTCCGTCTTCCGGGTGCAATTGTGATAACACGGCGCCAATTCCGTATCCTGAAGCATCCGTAGAGATCGTAAATGGTAGTGAGTAATCAGGACAGCTCAGAACCGGTGCCTGCACTAGGCATTCCTTTATTTTTTGAAACGCAAGGTCACACTCCGGAGTCCATATGAACTTATTTGACTTACGAAGAAGCGCAGTGATTGGGGCAATAACCGTTGAAAAATCCGGGACGAAACGCCGGTACCAGCTGAACGTTCCAACAATTCTACGTACCTCCTTGACAGTTCTTGGGACAGGTAGATCCAACATAGCTCTAACCTTGTCCGGGTCAACATGCAGACCATTTTTATCCACAACATATCCCAGATATTTTAACTGTGGCCTACAAAATTGGCATTTATCTATACTCACGGTTAATCTGGCCTCCCGTAATCGTTCAAAAACCGTCTCCAAAACCTCCAGATGCTTGGCAAATGTATCGGTAACAATCACAACATCGTCCAAATATACAAAGACAAAAGGCTCTAAATCAGACAGAACTCTATCAATCAACCTTTGCCAAGTAGCCGGGGCATTATGCAGCCCGAAAGGCATTCTCGTGAACTCGTACAAGCCACGGTTAGGAACAGTAAAAGCTGTCAAAGGTATAGAGGATTCGCTCATGGGGACTTGATAATAAGCAGACTTTATATCCATACTGGAAATATATTTGGCATTACGCAGCTTATCAAGGGTATCGGCTACTAAAGGAAGTGGGTAACTGTCGCGTTCCGTTACTTTATTAAGTTTTCTATAGTCGATACACATCCGCCATTTTTCCGTTCCCTTCTTTTTAACCATCACGATCGGAGATGACCAAGGGCTTCTAGATTTCCTCACTATACCTTGAGCCAGAAGTTCATTTAGCTCTTCATCTATGTAAGCTTGCATTATTGGAGAAACTCTGTAATATCGTTGTTTAATTGGTTCAGCGTTGGTAACAATTACATGCTCGGTCAAATTCGTACATCCTAAATTCTTAGACATAAGTCCGTTATTGGCATTTATCAAATCACGAAGTTTCTGGTTCTCTGCATCAGTAAGTACCTCCTCAGTATCTTCAATAGCACAAGCCTCGTCAAAACTAGCAAACTTCCATTCATCTTGTCTCAAATCAGGAACTACACCCATACTTTTCCAAAAGTCAAGGCCCAATATCAATACATGTGGCAATTCCGGCACAACAACAGCGTCAATTAACCTTACTCTACCCTTCAAAGCCATTGGAAGAGTACAGGTTCCAATACTACTACAAATTTGACCATTCGCCACAGTGCATTGAACCGCCCTCGATACATCCAAGGGCAAGCTCAGTCTAGATACAATATTCCATCCTTTGCCTCCAAGAAAAGTGCGACTAGCGCCACTATCAAGAAGTCCCAATAATGTCTTCCCGAGAATGTCAATTTCCAGGTAAGGTCTTTCATCATGATTGGCATGCTCTAGAATAAAGTTTAAAATTGGTGTGAATTTATTAGTCGTAGTAGTGTCAACACCAATGCGACCAACTATTGGCGTCGACGTCCGTTTCCCGACCGGTTACAATTAGGGCAATTCCTCACGGTAAAACCTTCCTTTCCACATTTATAACAGGTGAGCCTATTAGACAAACATCCTCTGGCTAGATGACCGGGTTGATTACACTTGTAACACAAGCGTTCCTTCTCCTTAGGAATAGCAACGTCACTCACAGTTACCAACTCACTCGAAGTCTCGACGTAAGCCAGGTCAGGTTCCAAACAATTTTTCCTCGAAGGACCAACATAGTTCTGAGCTCCAATTCGTCTCTTCTCCATTTTCTTAAGTACGTCTCTCAATTCCTGCACCGAACTTACATCGTCTCGCAAAGCAAGTCGTTCCTGGTAGAATGGAAGCACATTATTTGACAAAATTTCCAGTTTAGCTTCTTCAGACATAGGACAATTCAACCGTTTAAAGAACTCCGACATAACTGCAAAATATTGACCAACACTTTCGTCAGCTCCTTGTGTCCGTCTCTTGATTTCATCAAAAAGCTTCGTCGTATAATTATCCGGCTGATATTCCTCTCGCAATAACTGAACAAACTGATCCCAGGTGTTAACAGTTTCTCGATTTGCTCTATAAAAAGTGTAGGCGGGTCCAGAAAATAAGTCAATTCCGCAATCCAAAAGAAGATCCTTAGAAACGTGTCTCGCGCGGGAAAGTTCTTGAACTTGGTCTAAGAAAGCATTCAAAGATAAACATTTTCTATCCCCGGAAAATTTAAGACCCCATTTACTGGGTAACACGGGCTTAAACGAAGTCGAGGGAACAACAGAGTTATTGTTTGTGTTACTTATATTATGGGTCGAGGATGCTGGAGCATTCTGAAGTCCTTGGTGCAGTCGCTCTTCCACAACATTTTCCAGAAGATTCAAAGCTGGCGGTACTGGTACCGTGACCTTATCATATTGCTCAGCAGATTCCATCAATTTCCCCATCAACTCCAAACATTTAGCCAACAACTCCGATTTCTTCTGTTTTTCTTCAACTTGGGTGGGCTTAGAATTTTCGATTCGATGCAGCACATGAGCTAACTTAGATTCCAACTTCTTGAAGTCGTTGCTTCTTATAGAATCAGAAAATCCCTGAACCTTATCAGACAAGTAAGTAAACTTTATCTCAATTGCCGTACAATCCTCCTCGAATAAAAATGGGTAATCGGGATAAGTAATGCTATCACCCGCACTTTCTAGTCGCACAGCAGCCGACAAACTCGAACGCATCTGCTCCACGGTTCCAGTCGCGATACCACGTATCCTTACTTCATATTCTAGCTCATCTGAGCTCAGTCTATTAACGAGCATCTTACGAGACATGGCGTATAAATTTATTGACCGATGGTGATAATAAGCACGTAAAATAGTAAGTTAAATGATCAATAATAAAATACTCAATATCAGTTTAATTGCTATACATTCAAAAATGTCAAAATTTCAAAATTAACCAATGTAAATCATCAAATCCGGGGTTGTCAAAAAAATTCGGGTACACTCAAAATCGTGTACAATATCAAGAAAATCAAAATGCAATCAAATTCGCAAACCTGTCAAAATGACAGATATCAAAATAACCCACAAAAGCACCCAAAAATGAGTTAAACTATCAAATAAAAATGATTAACCCTGGATACAATCAAAAATACAACACCTGTCACAATGACAGTTCGTTTCTTTTAATGAAAAGAGGCCCCACGTTGGGCGCCAAAATGTGGCGTTTAAATTTTTATCAGTTAATAATATATATATATCAACACAAACACAAAATCGTCACTAAGGAATTTAATAACAAAACCTAAAATTTATCTCACCTGTTCTATCTGAATTGAGGGCCAAGATGCGTCGGTGGCACAGCGGTCTAGCTTTTAGACAGTGGAGAATGGGAGTGAGCAATTAATATTTAATTACCACAAAAACAGTTAAATATTTTAGGGCGCCAATATTTCAATTCTCACCGAGGGCACCGATTTAATTCTGGGGAAATATAAACCATAGCCAAGTGACGATAAACAGGCTCAAAAGGAAACAAGAAATTTTAAATAAAAAAAAAAATAGTCCTTAACCGTATATTTCGGTAAGATAAAAAAAATAAAGTTAACTATTAAAAAGTATTAATTACTATAATATAAAAAAAATAATCACCCACATGGGCCCAAGAATTTGCAATGGTTTCCTAAAATATATTCTCTTTTACAAAAGTTATTTGTCTCGCCTGGATCTGAGATCTATCATGAAACAGTGCACCGCTTTACGACTCACAACTCAGTCACTATACAAGTATCTATATATAGGTATTCAAATATTCAATTCAATAACCTAAAGGAAAAAAAAATTGTAAGGACAAACTGAATGGTTTAGAAAACTTCCAACAAACTTTAATTGATAGCAAATACTTGACAAGAGAACTTCACTGAAGGTGAATTATAAATTATTTTCAAAATTAAATGATCTCACTGAAGGTGATTATGACTGCATCGCAGATATACACAAAGAAAAAAATTTTAAAGAAAAACTTGTCGCTTAAATTTAGCACTTAGCTGTGGTTACGGTTACACTTCGGTTCCATATCCATATCTTGAACTCCACGGAAATCAGATAATTCAGCAGAAGAATTCGTCCAAGGTCAAAACTAGTCCATAGGAGAACTTGACCTTAAGGGAAAATCCACTTCTCAAAAATCAACCATAAAAACAAATCCATAAAAAGAACCATAGAATAAAAGCCCATAAAAAACCATAAAAAAAAACCATAAAAAAAACCCTGTGAGAGAAAGAAAGAAAACTCAATTACTCACACAGTATTATTAGAGAAATTCCAAATTTACTATATCAATTTCGTTAAAATTAAATTCCTACCTCGTTACATTGAGGGTTTTTTTTTTCCAAACACAACTGCGTAGTTTCAGTCCACAGTAACCAAAAATACCCTTACTACGGTCAAACCATAGTCTATAGTTGGATGTGAATTCCACAGCAGTCCCAGTGAATACAGTTGGCTATGAAACATAATTCAGCCGGTCAAAATCAGAAAACATAACTCAACAAAAGTTCCTTACCAAGTCGAGAGTGTTCCACTACAAGATGGCGTCTATATCCCTCACAACGGAAGTCGTATCTCAGCCTTTACATATCAACATTATTGAACCATCAATCGTACGATGTTCAATAACAACCAAAAACCAGCTTCAATACTTTGGGTTACATAAACGTGGTGTATATCCCTTTAACTAAGGTAGATTCGCATCACCATCTATTTTCCACCACGTTTAGTTACGCCATTGAGTAAAACTATAAGTACCACTTATCTCTCAACTTGCCAAAACTATACTGAAACGCAATAGCTTAAACTCGTACTGTTATTGGACCTCCCTACCAAGAAAGAACTCTAAATATTGTTCTCCGGGTTCCTCACACGGAAAACCTCTATGTATCTTACTTTGTTCGAAAATCAATAATCACGAAACAAGCCTGCGCAATATCCATTAGCAATAATATAACGAGCAGGTCCCAATGGTAGGCAACCAATAAATCACACGCTGTTTCGCGCTTGCCAGATTGTAAGTAATTACTCCCTGAATATTCCCGTCATAACCAAGGACGCTCGGAAATACGAAATCACTCTCGAATCATACATTAATATAACCTCAAAAGTCCAGGTACTAAAGTCTGACTGAAACACTCAAGAACAACCACTGCCAAAAGCATTTCCACTGAAACCCAGTTCGTACAATTTCCTTCATGGTGAAACTTGACAACATCCAGCTTGGAGCCAGGCAACGTGCCAGACCGGGTACAACACTATCGCAGAGTTGCCAGTTGAATACCGCTACTGTTATAAGCTTAATAGAACTCGAATAGAATAACCCGGTGATAAGTGTAATTACATACTTTCCAATAAAACAGTAACAGAAAAACCCATGGAAACACACTCCATACTCAAAATTCCAATTACGAGGGCCATATCAAAACAAGTAAGTACTTTCTATACAGAAATCAACTCATAATTAAACAGATCTAAACATTACAGGTGTCTGACATTATAGAAACACAGAATAAGGGCAACATTAGTAAACCACCATGTGCAGGTCAGGACTAAACAGTTTCCTTGCTAATAACGAACGACATAAAAGGCAAAAGGCATACACGAGCAGATGGTATAGTATATCCGGATAGTAAAACAATTATTATTAGGGATTTATAAACTGTAAGTATTGTTAATCAGTCAAATAATAAAAATGTGTTAAAATTACTTTGTACGTTTTTGAAACGTTACAAACGATCGAATTAATTTCAATTTTGTAATACCACCAAAAATGTTTATTTGTATGGCTTTATGGGAAATAACAGCACTAAATAAAATCAATAAATGTTGGATTCTTCAAGAATGCATTTTATGGTTTCAGGTAGATACCTATATCCACACACGATGCAATTAAATTTTAGCATCCCAAATAATTGATAAACTAGACACGAGTGAAGCATACATTTGCCTGTTTGTGGATCAAAATATATCGACAATGACAAAATAAATATTATTTACGGCCAAAATAGAGCATACCCAACCAGCGATCAATTATTTACAGGAAGCGGTAGGTTGGACGAGCGAATTGTATTGCGCTGTAATCCTAAAAGATGTGAATAAAAAGGGAAACTAAATATCAATCTAAACACCAATTACACAAGAAGCCGTGGTTTCGCATGTATAACAGTTACCAATAAAACGCATCGACAAAGAAGAAACCATTTTTCACTACGACTCTATCGTATATAGCCCCTAACATTTTTAAAAAGTACTAAAACATTTTATAAAATAACCAAAAATTGATTGTTCGACAACGGTAGAGAACTGATCGATCTCAAATACTTAACATAAAAAATAAACAAGCAATACCACACACAAACACTTTGTGCTTCCGTGGTTATTATGCTAATACAAAGTTTATATAATTTTCAAATTTTTGGATAATACACAAAGTGTCATATTCAAAAAGATATTACTTACCTTTAACAGGAAACTCAGGTTTTACAAATAACACTTATAATAGCAAAGAAATTTTAAAATATATGAAAATGAAAATGAATAACATTTTTATATTTTTTATGTTGACATTGAGTTTGAATGCTCCTTGTTTTTTAAGCACACATTTTTGTAGCACAGTAAATAAATTTATTTAGCTAAAGAGAGTATTTTGTTTATATTAGCAGAGTCCCAATCTTATTGCAGTGCAATCAAATTGAAGCACGGGTCGACAGTCGATAGGTTTTGACGACATTTCGCTCCTCATATCTTCATATGTGTACCTAACTATATATAGACAAATATATACAAGATTCCACCAGTGTGAAGACAGCAGTTAAAATTCTAGCAGTTTATTCCGAACATTGCCGAATGGGGTATACGGGGGCGATTGATAATTCATAATAATATACACTTTAAACGTATATTACACAAGCACAAATGTGTTACAAATATATAATAATTAATATCAATAAAACAAATTTATTAAATATTAATATTGCAATATTTTTTTTTCAATAAATAGGTAAATCGACATAACATATTTGAAATTAGTAGGTATATGTAGTCAAATAAAAGATTTAGATTCAATATGGTTAAATACCCTTACAGACAAATAACATAGATATTTCCTTGATTGATCCAGGGCCGTACTCTATGCTATATGTTCACGCGAGTTTTAACTGCTGGCCTCATATCTAAAAACTGGCAAAGCGTGCATTCTTGAAATTAATAGTGTAAGTAGCCAACCAAATGTCCTTATTAAAAATATATGTCAGAATCACTAACACCCCGTCAGAGCCGTACTATATATTTTTTTCTTTCGGCTGCAACTTTTAACTGCTGACCTCATATCTAAAAACTGGCAAAGCGTGCATTCTTGAAATTAATAGTGTAAGTAGCCAACCAAATGTCCTTATTAAAAATATATGTCAGAATCACTAACACCCCGTCAGAGCCGTACTATATATTTTTTTCTTTCGGCTGCAACTTTTAACTGCTGAGCTCATATCTAAAAACTGGCAAAGCGTGCATTCTTGAAATTAATAGTGTAAGTAGCCAACCATATGTCCTTATCAAAAATATATATCAGAATCACTAACACCCCGTCAGAGCCGTACTATTTATTTTTTCCCCCGCCAGCAACATTTAACTGCTGGCCTCATATCTAAAAACTGGCAAAGCGTGCATTCTTGAAATTAATAGTGTAAATAGTCAACACTATGTCCATATTAAAAATATACGTCAGAATCACTAACACCCCGTCAGAGCCGTACTATTTATTTTTTTCTTTCGGCTGCAACTTTTAACTGCTGACCTCATATCTAAAAACCGGCAAAGCGTGCATTCTTGAAATTAATAGTGTAAGTAGTCAACCCTATGTCCTTATTAAAAATATATGTCAGAATCACTAACACCCCGTCAGAGCCGTACTATATATTTTTTTCTTTCGGCTGCAACTGCTGACCTCATATCTAAAAACTGGCAAAGCGTGCATTCTTGAAATTAATACTGTAAGTAGTCAACACTATGTCCTTATCAAAAATATATGTCAGAATCACTAACACCCCGTCAGAGCCGTACTATTTATTTTTTCCCCCGCCAGCAACATTTAACTGCTGGCCTCATATCTAAAAACTGGCAAAGCGTGCATTCTTGAAATTAATAGTGTAAATAGTCAACACTATGTCCATATTAAAAATATACGTCAGAATCACTAACACCCCGTCAGAGCCGTACTATTTATTTTTTTCTTTCGGCTGCAACTTTTAACTGCTGACCTCATATCTAAAAACTGGCAAAGCGTGCATTCTTGAAATTAATAGTGTAAGTAGTCAACCCTATGTCCTTATCAAAAATATATGTCAGAATCACTAACACCCCGTCAGAGCCGTACTATTTATTTTTTTCCCCGCCAGCAACATTTAACTGCTGGCCTCATATCTAAAAACTGGCAAAGCGTGCATTCTTGAAATTAATAGTGTAAGTAGTCAACCCTATGTCCTTATCAAAAATATATGTCAGAATCACTAACACCCCGTCAGAGCCGTACTATTTATTTTTTCCCCCGCCAGCAACATTTAACTGCTGGTCTCATATCTAAAAACTGGCAAAGCGTGCATTCTTGAAATTAATAGCGTAAGTAGTCAACCCTATGTCCTTATCAAAAATATATGTCGGAATCACTAACACCCCGTCAAGCCGTACTATTTATTTTTTTCTTTTGGCTGCAACTTTTAACTGCTGACCTCATATCAAAAAACTGGCAAAGCGTGCATTCTTGAAATTAATAATGTAAGTAGTCAACCCTATGTCCTTATCAAAAATATATGTCAGAATCACTAACACCCCGTCAGAGCCGTACTATTTTTTTCCCCGCCAGCATCATTTAACTGCTGACCTCATAGCCAAAAACTGTTAAAGCGTGCATTCTTGAAATTAATACTCTAAGTAGTAAACCATAAGTCCTTTATAAAAATATATGTTTTCGATCGCCATGAAAATAAAAATATAATTTAGCACTAAAAATGTACCGTTGGAATTTATTCAAATATGCGGCATATTGGCTGATGTTATAAAATCATCAATTCAAAGAACTTTGTTTGAAATAAAAATGACATTTTTAGCGCTAAAATGTATTAAAAAAACTCAGATTATTAAATTAATATCCTTATTTCATACTTTTTTTCCTACAGGGCACGCTCTACTTCGTCAATTGAGTAAACCATGTTTTAACTATTTCGGTTTACATATCTGTACCCCAGAATAAAACTGTATTAAGTCCACTTTTTACGAAAATCACTTTTTTCACTTTCCTAAAGTACAATTAATAAATGGGACTAAATACAATTTTATTCAGTTTTTTGGTAATAAGATAATAATTATTCTAACTAATAATAGTACAAAAATATTGAGCAAAAATATTTTTTTAATAATTATTAAATTATTAAAAATTACACTTTACCCAAAACTGCCTTATTGTAAAGGACTAGGAAGGATTATTTTGAATAGATTACGGAGTAGGTTAATAAATAAACAAAAATATTATTGCCAATATAAAAATAAAGAAAATAAATAAATACGAATTTACCCAGAAACGCGTAGCGTTTTTGCATTGAAGTTGGACCTGTCGAAATAATCTCTCAATAGACGATGTAAAGAGTTGTATATAGTATCGACACGACGACGGTCAAAAACAAAACCAAACTAAAAATATATTCGGAAATAGCTTAAACAAGGGAAGAATTCCTTGTCTAAGGGAAAAGTGTAACAAGTACCTAAATCTCATATATATCTTTGGTATAACATGTTATCCAGCTGGCCATTTTAAGTTAATAATAGTGTTTCGGCAATTATTCAAACTCATGTCATTTTGACTTTTGGTTGACACTAATAAACCTTTTTTTAATTAAATTTAAAATTTCGCCCACATACACCGAATTTCAATAAGCTAAAATTAATATGTTTTTTTTTGTACTGTATTTTATAATTACTTTTCATTTAATGAATTGTTGCATATAGTATGAACAATTCTGTGGCAAAATTGACAAGTTAATGAAATTGATTTATCGACAACATTATGTCCACATAACAAACATTTACCTTTCATATCCGATGATGTATCTAAAATAATCTGTTATATTGTATCCCTGTAAGAATCAATATCACATGACTGATCAAGAGGCTTCTGTTCCAAAATGTTATTAAAAAAATATATAATATATGGACCGCAATTATATTGATCCATTTGAATTAGATGGGGGCGGGAAATAATTGAAAACTCGTTGTAATCGAACGGATCGTCGACAATTGCATCAGATTGATTCATAAAATGTTTAAATTTTTCATAATACATTTCTGCGGTTTTATACGTGATGAACCCATAAGATCTAAATATGCAAAAGTTTTTAATTGAAAGTCTATTAATATTAAACAAAAATTATTACCTCCGACAACTATAGGCATTGCAATAGGCTTATTAAAAAATTTTACTTTTTTTAAAAAATCAGTGGAAAACGAACTGAAGTTTTTGAATATTTCTGTTCCGATAAAATCCTTGATAATTATAAAACTGCGAAATAAACACAGATCTAGGAAGTTTCTAGATCTGTGGAAATAAACAATAAAATAACACCTAATCAGTATATTATAATATACTCGTACATTACTCTGTCGCGTACCCGTTTTTTTACTCTACTTTGTGCCGCGTGCCGAAAAGAATAGGTTTAAAATGTTGAAAAAAATTAAAAAGGCGCCAAGACAATGAAAATACCCTTAGATAATTGGGATATATGATAGATACGATATTAACTAACTATATTTTGTTTAGTAGTTATTAAGTATTGTTGGACAACTAAGATGATACTTTAATTTTGTTGTAGGTACCTATATTATAATAGTTTTATATTGTGCGTATTATGTTATTAGGAATTCTCGATTTTCAACTCACCTCAGTTGAACTGATCCGATATGATTGCAGATAAAATATTTTTAAAGACATCTCATTTAAAATTAACTGTCATAAAGGAAATTAATAGTAAAAGTGATTTGACATAAACAAAAGAGAGATTTAATTAAAGCAAACGCACTCACAAAGCAGGATGAATTTTGACATTAGACGACTACGGCTAATAATAGGTTCGTTGCAAGAACCCTCTAAAGCAGTACCTATTATTCATTTTGACATTAACAAGAACACATAATCTGCTAATTACATGAATAATTTTAAACGTGTACAGAGTGCTAATCATCCTGATTTAAATTTTTAGTTACATAGACATATGGTTAGCTACCTACTCTATTAATTTAAAAAATGCACGCTTTGCCAGTTTTTAGATATGATATGATATGATTGCAGCCGAAAGAAGAAAATAAATAGTACGGCGCTGACGGGGTGTTAGTAATTCTGACATATATTTTTGATAAGTACATAGGGTTGACTACTTACACTAATAATTCCAAGAATGCACGCTTTGCCAGTTTTTGGCTATGAGGTCAGCAGTTAAATGATGCTGGCGGGGAAAAAAATAAATAGTACGGCTCTGACGGGGTGTTAGTGATTCTGACATATATTTTTAATACGGACATAGGGTTGACTCCTTACGCTATTAATTTCAAGAATGCACGCTTTGCCAGTTTTTAGATATGAGGTCAGCAGTTAAAAGTTGCAGGCGAAAGAAAAAAATATATATGGTACGGCCCTGACGGGGTGTTAGTAATTCTGACATATATTTTTGATAAGTACATAAAGTTGACTACTTACACTAATAATTCCAAGAATGCACGCTTTGCCAGTTTTTGGCTATGAGGTCAGCAGTTAAATGATGCTGGCGGGGAAAAAAATAAAATAGTACGGCTCTGACGGGGTGTTAGTGCTTCCGACATATATTTTTGCAAAGGACATAGGGTTGACTACTTACACTATTAATTTCAAGAATGCACGCTTTGCCAGTTTTTAGATATGAGGTCAGCAGTTAAAAGTTGCAGCCAAAAGAAAAAAATAAATAGTACGGCTCTGACGGGGTGTTAGTGATTCTGACATATATTTTTAATACGGACATAGGGTTGACTACTTACGCTATTAATTTCAAGAATGCACGCTTTGCCAGTTTTTAGATATGAGGTCAGCAGTTAAAAGTTGCAGCCGAAAGAAAAAAATATATATGGTACGGCCCTGACGGGGTGTTAGTAATTCTGACATATATTTTTGATAAGTACATAGGGTTGACTACTTACACTAATAATTCCAAGAATGCACGCTTTGCCAGTTTTTGGCTATGAGGTCAGCAGTTAAATGATGCTGGCGGGGAAAAAAATAAATAGTACAGCTCTGACGGGGTGTTAGTGATTCCGACATATATTTTTGATAAGGACATAGGGTTGACTACTTACACTAATAATTTCAAGAATGCACGCTTTGCCAGTTTTTGGCTATGAGGTCAGCAGTTAAATGATGCTGGCGGGGAAATAAATAAATAGTACGGCTCTGACGGGGTGTTAGTGATTCCGACATATATTTTTGATAAGGACATAGGGTTGGCTACTTACACTATTAATTTCAAGAATGCACGCTGTGCCAGTTTTTAGCTATGAGTACAGCAGTTAAATGATGCTGGCGGGGAAAAAAATAAATAGTACGGCCCTGACGGGGTGTTAGTAATTCTGACATATATTTTTAATACGCACATAGGGTTGACTACTTACGCTATTAATTTCAAGAATGCACGCTTTGCCAGTTTTTAGATATGAGGTCAGCAGTTAAAAGTTGCAGCCAAAAGAAAAAAATAAATAGTACGGCTCTGACGGGGTGTTAGTGATTCTGACATATATTTTTGATAAGGACATAGGGTTGACTACTTACGCTATTAATTTCATGAATGCACGCTTTGCCGGTTTTTAGATATGAGTACAGCAGTTAAATGATGCTGGCGGGGAAAAAAATAAATAGTACGGCCCTGACGGGGTGTTAGTAATTCTGACATATATTTTTGATATGGACATAGGGTTGACTACTTACACTATTAATTTCAAGAATGCACGCTTTGCCAGTTTTTAGATATGAGGTCAGCAGTTAAAAGTTGCAGCCAAAAGAAAAAAATAAATAGTACGGCTCTGACGGGGTGTTAGTGATTCTGACATATATTTTTGATAAGGACATAGGGTTGACTACTTACGCTATTAATTTCATGAATGCACGCTTTGCCAGTTTTTAGCTATGAGTACAGCAGTTAAATGATGCTGGCGGGGAAAAAAATAAATAGTACGGCCCTGACGGGGTGTTAGTAATTCTGACATATATTTTTGATATGGACATAGGGTTGGCTACGTACGCTATTAATTTCAAGAATGCACGCTTTGCCAGTTTTTAGATGTGAGGTCAGCAGTTAAAAGTTGCAGCCGAAAGAAAAAAATAAATATTACGGCTCTGACGGGGTGTTAGTGATTCCGACATATATTTTTAATAAGGACATAGGGTTGACTACTTACACTATTAATTTCAAGAATGCACGCTTTGCCAGTTTTTAGATATGAGGTCAGCAGTTAGAAGTTGCAGCCGGAAGAAAAAAATATATAGTGCGGCTCTGACGGGGTGTTAGTGATTCTGACCTATATTTTTAATAAGGACATTTAGTTAGCTACTTACACTATTAATTTCAAGAATGCACGCTTTGCCAGTTTTTAGATATGAGGCCAGCAGTTAAAACTCGCGTGAACTTATAGCATAGAGTACGGCCCTGGATCAATCAATGAAATATTTATGTTATTTGTCTGTAAGGGTATATAACCATATTGAATCTAAATCTTTTATTTGACTACATATACCTACTAATTTCAAATATGTTATGTCGATTTACCTATTTATTGAAAAAAAAAATATTGCAATATTAATATTTAATAAATTTGTTTTATTGATATTAATTATTATATATTTGTAACACATTTGTGCTCGTGTAATATACGTTTAAAGTGTATATTATTATGAATTATCAATCGCCCCCGTATACCCCATTCGGCAATGTTCGGAATTAACTGCTAGAATTTTAACTGCTGTCTTCACACTGGTCAAGATTCCTACCTTAAAATATCTATACAACTATTTTTGTAATATGTTTATATTTTGATTATGAAATAACTAGCGAGCCTTGTACATATTTATGATAATCAACCAATGTTTAATCTATTATTTGCAACTGAAGTAAGAATTTATCTGTGAGATTAAACTACGCCACTGCAAAGTTGCACGGGCGTCAGCCCAGATTTATGAAGCTATTTCCCATCTAATGAAACAGGGTTTACGAGCAACGGTGCGGTGATTACATCCTAATGAGAATGCACTTCGATTTTTGATAAAATTGTAACCGGGAGGGAGTATGGATCATAGATATTCATCTAGGATCCAAACAAAAAAAAGGGACAACCAAATTTTGATAAATGTTGTAAAAAACTATGAAATACGATGCAAGATGAGAAGCATTTTACATTCATAATAATCGGATAAACTTTGTACCATATTATAAATGTCACCAGTATTTTTTTGACATTTTACTAAAAAACTAAGATTGAAATCTTTTCAAAATGATTTAAATCTCCTCTCTCCTGCTGTACCCAACTACGAATGGTTTATTATTTGAATAAATGTACATAAAAATTATAAGAAAAAGGCGGATATTATTAGAAGGGAATATGAGGAATTTTTTGATATATCGATATTGTCAAATATAGAAAGTTTTCACATACAATTTTAAATACAAGTGATTGTTAAATATATAACTTAGGTAATAGTAAGTACAATTATCATTATTAAATATTAGACTCATAGCACAAAATGAGGAGAAATTTGCTGATGTTTAAATTAAATTTATGAATTAATTCCTCATTGGTTTGGCGTCAAAATACCTCATTACCTAATATCATCCTTAATCTTTAAAACCATATCCAAATTTTTGCTACCAAATACGTATTAGTTGAGATTTCCTTCCACAGAAATATGCTTGCAAATTTGAAAAAAATTATTTATGTTTGAACTCAATTTATGAGTTAACCATTTAATATTTCTGCTTCAAAATACCGGATTACCTAGTCTCATTTTTGACTTTAAAATGCTACCAATTTTTTTGCTACCAGATACGTATAAGTGGAGATTTCAATGCGCAAAATTATGTCTGCAAATCGATTGTATTCGAATCCCACTCTTAACTACTAGCCGAAATTACAAGAAATATTCGTTATTCCTTTCCCTGAATTAATTGCACAAAATTTTGATAAGGTATGTACTAAAATTCTAAGCTACATAATATCATCCGAGTCGTCAACAAATATTTGCATACACAAATAGACCATAGGACATGCTTTAAAGCTGTCGAAGAGTAAGGATAGACATAATTTAATTTTTCTTTATTTAGTTTTTTACAATTTCCTATTACTGTTCTAGGAGTACGTGATTGTATTGTAACGAAGAAGAAAATGTACAGCTCTTGGCAACACTGCTACACGTCTCGTTAAACTCGAGCCAGTTGTGTCGTTGTATCGACCGCCATGAATCTAGAATGGACATACGTGCGACAGAATGTTCGACTACTCTCTGGACGGGTTCGAGAAAGAGGGCAAATCATATATAAAGCCAACGTAACAGTCGACGGAAAATCAGTGAATAGTTATAGTAAATTTAGGTCGTTAATGTTATTAATTTATTTAAGTGTTTATTCTAAGTGTAAATAAATTAGTTTTAATTAAAGCTCGTTATTATCTCACACAACGTACCACGAAAATCGTTACAGTATCAAACAATGATATTTTAAAATCAACAAAAACAATATCATACACCATTGGAAAAACATCCAGGTAGATAAAACATAAAAAAAATACTAATTAATTCGAATTCTATTTTATTTCATGTTAAAACAGAGATAATATCCAAAAGCACATCAATAATACCCTCATATCCAAAAACCCTTATAAAGAGTGTTTGTTTTCAATTTGAAAAAATACAACACGACAAAATATACACACACACTAATATGATATTAAAGCCTGATCGACCGCATACAGTATTACATCAAAAGGAAAACCTATTCACTGAATCGCATCTGTCCTTTTGTAAAACTACATATGCAGTAGATAAACCAAACCGAATTGCGATTTTTGGGAACATCATTACAGCTGAATATCGAGGATATTATTTTGCCAAATACATAATACAACCGAACTGATGAAAATGTACTTGATTTAAAAAAATGGTTGTTATATTAGAAGACACTTGCAAACATTAAACAATTACAACAAAATCGAATAATCCATTTACGTTTTGAAAAACTTAAAACAAGTAATTTAAGAAATACAAGGGATTTAAAAAAAAATTATAAAAAATGTTCAAAGTTACGTTCATTTTCTTAAACACAATGTTGAAGCCTATTTTTGTATGATCTCGAAACATATCAGGTGTTATTGTGTTAAAAACATCTATATAATCCTTTGCTTCGTATTTTCAGCTATAGTGGGTGGAGTCCTATAAACTATGTTTTTAACATGACCCATAAGAGAAAATCTAATGGAGTTATGCTGGCCAGATATAGGAGCCGCCCGACCGATACATCGATTAGGAAATTTCCTATTTAAACAATCGCGTACGGTACGCTTAAAATGTGCAGGAGCTCCATCCAATTGTAACCATAGTTTTTGCCTAACGTCTAGTGGAACTTTATCCAAAACTAACCAAAAGTTATGTTTTAAAAATGGTAAGAATTTATTTCGATTTAGATGACCGTCAAAGAAATATGGCGTCATCATGATATCTCGGACTATAGCACCAAAAACGTTAAAACTCCACCCGATTTAGGTGATCAACAGTACGAAACTGATGTTTATTCTCGGTATCGTACTAATGGAAATTGTGCCGTTTTACTAATCCATTATTGTGAAATAACTAAAGAGCACATCTTGTTCCATAGCCCATAGACAGATATCCAGACGTTTATCAAAATCACTGGCACATATTTTTTGATGCATTTGAATATGAAATAGATGGTATTTATGTTATCAGAGAATTCTGGATACACTAGATTGACTTATACCAACCTCTCTTCCGATAATTTTCTTCGTTTTCCGTTACATTTTGGGCTATTCTTTTTTTACGTAGGCGATACTACCTGTATTACGAAACCTTTCCAAGCACTTAATTTCTGGGCATATATTCTGGATGCAAATAGACAATTTGAAAAACATTCACCAATTGTTAACATCATATCAATATTTTCTTCTGAGGAATACATTCTTTAAACATGAAAAATAACCTGTGAAACTATGTAAATGTGAAATAATTTGACATAAACAAATTATTGTGCACTACATTATTATAATCGTTCTTATACGATTATAATAAAAAATATGCTACGGGATAATGTAACACCCTGTATAAATCGGACCTATTTTAAAATGTAGTCCTAATAGGTCTAAAAAATCAGGCGTTGAAAGAATTTTGAAAATCTAAATAGTTTAGCCTCAGCAGACCATCGCGTATATTGTAAGACAACTAATTTTGTGTAAAACATATGCATTTAATTAATCACATAACAATAATATCAACTATATCCAATGTAGGGACGAAATAAAAATTATTGAAGTGCAGTATAACATTTCTGTTCTAATGACGACAGCGAGGGCGAGATTTTATATAACTACATAGTTTGAATTGTTTTTAATTAAAAAGCATACACCTCAGCAAAAAATTTAATTAAACTTTGCCTGATTAAAATACACTATAGATCTTAATAACATTACCTTCAGCCATTTAGTAAACAGTCTTAATAAATATGCCCTCCATATTAGGTGTTAAAACCATACATCACCCTCTGCGTGTATGTAGGTATATATGTAGCACCATCTAGCTTAAATGTGGATATATTAATGTTGTGTGTTGTTATGTAGTCGTAACGTATACGTATAATTAAACGTAAGTGCGTGCAAACTAAATCAACTCAAGTATGCGCCATACCAAAGTGTTGACATAATTTGTGTTGGTCAAATAATAATGCCTTGTATTTAGCATTGCATAGTCTAATAATATATATAGCTGTGCTAATCAGCAGTAATACTATGAGTACTTTAAAATCGGTTATACATCGATAACTTGTTGCACAATTGCTTCTTTAACTGCGACACTGGAATAGTATATTGTGCAACGAACATGAAATGACATATATTTCCTACGAGTATGATGCAAATCATACGAGTAGGAAATGGTCATTTCATGTGAGTTTCACACTATACTTTTTCTACGACTGTTTTAATGCTTTTGAATAAATTAAACATAATCTTTAAGAAAATATTTGTTTTTCGAAACTTACCCTTGTTGGCTTAAGCCTAAATACGATAAGTTAGAAGTATTAACTTGACTAGGTTAAACTTTATTCACTATCACTGTTTTTGTGTTTTGAAATTAGCGAAATACTTAATTATAATTATTATTAATTGTAAATACCTAAACTGTCAATTTGGTGTGTTTGTATGGTCGGCGTTGCTATGGTGAATTTTCATGGCCGACGCTACTTTTGTCATTACTAGGAAATTTACCCGTGCATAATAAATATTCCCCACTAGTTGCTAGGCTAGGTTTAACACCTCCTCGTCAAGTTAATAATTATTTAATATTTTTTTTACTTACTTAGGATCTAGGGTATACAGGGTGTTTGAAAAAGACACGGCAATATTTAAGGCGGTAATTTCTCAGGTCATTTTATGGAAAAAAGTTCCCATAAACATACGTCCGGAAATATCGGTTTTTTTAATTAAGTCACATATCTCCTTACCGATTTCTTTGCCATTTGGCAGCTTTGTTGCTAGAAATATGGAGCGTATATGGCCTTAACTAGATTAAAATTATTAAGTCCAGTGGCGTTAGGGGGTAACTTAATAAAAATTATTGACAACAAATGTACACCACTGACTATGTAATTTAATTTTGATATTGTCTGATTGAAGATTAATGTTCGGCTTAAATTTTCTAATCAATTTATCGTCATTCTGGGACGCACTATACACAAAATTATCATATTGTTACATTTTCCTAGAATGTTGCATTCGAGAGAACGAGTTTATTTTCATTTAATTCCCAGTTAAGTAAAAGCTAGAACAAAAACGCACAGCTATTAATAATGTGGTAATGGTGTTTAACTAGAATGCTTTTAAAACTATTTTACATTGAAATATTATTGCTAGCCAGCAAAAAGAGAATAGAGAAAGCTTTTCCAAGCTGGCGCTCTGTTCGTCAGCTGATTAACAGTCGCCAACAATACAACAATAGCAGCATTAGAATATTGTTCGCAATGTCGGCGGGTGCCGCTAATGCCGAATTAATGCCGGTCCGCTTTCAGCTGATAAATTATTATTGAAATTGGCCGATTGTTTGTGTTTTCCAGACCAGAAATACGAATCTGTGCACGGATTTACCGGCTTTTCCAGGTGAATTCTGGCATTCTAAGGACTGGAAGCGCATTTTTTAGTCCTCGCCAACATATAGAAACAACGGCAGTGCTGAAATAGGAAGTTTTTCAAACAGTGGTAATAGATTGAGCTTTTGAGTTAGTTTGATTGAACACTTGGAATGCTAATTGATAGAGACACTGAAGAGAAGGTCAAAAAACTGTCGTTTTCATAATTCGTCGTCAATAACAGTTAACATTATACTGATGGTACCAATTTATTTCATCGAATTTAATTTAGAGCTGTAAATAATTACTTGACATATAACAAGCTATTGACGTCTATTAATTTCCCGTAACTTGACAGAGCCTACTTTATTTTTAAAATTTTTACTGTTAAAGTAAATACCTTACGAATCCTAAATCAGTTAGTTATGTTAAATAGCACTTCCAGGCCCCATCCTCATCTATAGATTTCACCAGATCATAGTGAATATTGTATTCAATAAAGTTCTACATCCAATTACATCTATAGATATATGCAAATTTGGTTTTTAAAAATTTTCAAAACGCCATTGCTGAAAGATAGTTGACACCATTTTTGAAATATATTTTCCCTTTAATTTTAATGATTTACAAGAAGAAAAAGTGTAATAACCAATGAGGATAAAGCCTGGTGCTACCAAACATATATGGTTGATGTATAATTTTTAGAGAGATCTATTAAATTTGTTTCGTGGGGGTTGACATTAATTTCAAGAACATTACACTTATTTTTTCTCGAAAACCCAGCGTCCTATCATATTGAGACACGAGTACCTTATAGGGGTAGAAAACCTCAGAATTCTCGAAAATCTAGTGAAAACAAAGTTTTGGTTAAAAATCCACCCGTTCTGACGCCTATGGCTGCCATTTAATTCAGCACTGTATGGCTAACAAATGCTTCTATTTAGAGAAATAACTATGTCAAATTTCACTCCAATGGCTAAAGAAGTTTTCGCGATACCTTTAATAAACATATGCTAAGCCGCCATCTTTCAAGAGCTATAACTCCTTTCGGAAGCAATTTCGAAGTTTGACGTCGAATTGCCATGAAATCCACTCTAGAATTTGTGGCTTTCGTTTGGTCCATTAGTTTCTGGACACCCTGTATAATTCAAGCTCACAACACAGTTGTTTGCTGATGACGACTTCTTCCTCTGCACGGCCCATGGTGCGTTCAATCTTGTTTTTGAACATCCATGCAATGCTAGAGAGAGTTTCTCGGTGGCGCAACCTCAACCAAAGCAAAAGATGTTTGAAGTTTGCCACAAAAATCAGTTCAAAGGGTTTTTTTTTTGAAAGGGTCCGTCGACACACGTCCCCGGTTTCACTGCAGCCTCCTGGGCTTATTGTGGAAAGTTCAAAAGGTTAGTGTGAATAACATGGCAAAACAATTATTATACAATCATACTGGGATGACACCAGGAAAAAAAACGAGACATTCCAAAAAAATATGTTCCAGAAAAGTTTAGATGGGTTTAAACGGCTTTTTAATCGGTGATTAGAAGAAGCTGTTTGAGAAAATTCGGATACCAACAGAAACGCTAATAATACAGAAGTGGGTTAGTATAGTGTCTCGGGAAATATAATCGTATGATATAAAAATGTTTGAATCCATAGTTTCCCCAAACTTTGTCAAACTGAAAACCCTAGTGGAGGGTAGAACACACAAATAGACCTATAAACAGGCATTTATATTCATTTCTGTCTGGCTATCGATCAGTATGGTGGATAAAATCATTCATCAGTCATATGACATAATATAATAAAGAAGAAGGGGTTCGCACGATATCAAATGACTTACTCTAACTCCATTTTTAGAAGATTTGATGATTTAATAAACATTAAAAGTAAGGATTAAATACAAATAAGGTTTTCCTCTCTAAGTTCTAAATCAATAAATCATAAATAATTAAAAAACATATTCACAAAAAAAAAAACAATTCAATTATAATCATTAGTACTTTCATGAAATAGTCATGTTGTGTCTTTTCAGCAAAGACCAAACCTGACAACCAACAACTAATTTGATCGACTACATACGAAAATCGGCTCACCGTATTGTTCTTCTATACCACCCTCTGTAAAGGTATTTACATGAAAATGAATATCAAAATATTTTCGCATAATACAATTTTACTACCCCTAACATTATTGTACATCAAATAGGCTTCCGTAATATTACAGACCGGAAATTTTATGTGAGTTTTTAGTGGTTAACCCTTTTGTGAAAATAAACATTCTTTCTCCAATGGACTTCAGTGTCGACATGGTTTGACTAATGAATTCATTTATTTAGTTAGGATATCGTCTATGGCGTGTGTCGAACAAGTAGGGATATTTTAGCCTAAATATTATAAATAAATATACAAAATTAAAATAATTTCCATTCATTTGCTTGATTTTGAATCTACTGAAAACACTAACGAAACGTTTAGAAGGCTAAAAAAGAATCCCCAAATGACATCTCTATATAGTTTGTCAAAAAAAGAAATATATGTATACATAAGAAGCTGAAGTTTATTGAAACTCATTAAAAAGAAAATTCTTAACCCAAACTACAATAGTTTACGTAAGTATCTTATAAAAAAAATATATAAATCTGGATAGTTTTAACTGTCTAATAAATTACTTAATAAATGAAAATAAAATATATAAATCTGGATAGTTTTAGCTATTTAAGAAATTACTTAATAAATGAAAAGACAATATATAAATCTAGATAATTTTAGCTGTTTAAGAAATTACTCATAAAATCAAAAAGTTACATGCTGAATTACCACAGTCTTAGTTTAAGGTAGAAATGATGCTACAAAATATTATGTTTATTGTAAACTTGGATAATTGTCCCACAATTTGTTTGTAAAAGGGCCTTGGATCTAACTTAAGTCAACTTCGTTTTATTCTCTGAGTTAAATCATATATTATGCAAGTCTGTGCCTAGTATTTTTTTAAAAACCTTTCTATGTAGATATTAACATTGAATTTAGAGCATTCAAGCTTGATTACTTAACGAATTAAAACCCATTTATTCCCGCATTACTCCTGATATCGATAAAGTTATAACACACTGCGGTTAGTATAATGAAAAAGGGGTGAACTCCTAACTTTATCATTGTGAGCTGTCCAGTTTGATGTGTGGTCAAGTTAGCTTTATGCACTAGTGTGAACCACTCATAATAATAAGCAGCTTACCGATAATATACACAAGGGACAGAAACACATTATGTAAGGAAGTGGAGCTGTTTAAAATTTTAGATGTGGGTATATAGATGGCCAAAGATAAACATGTAATATTTCAAAATCAAAATAGTAGAAACGTCTGAACCGGTTTAAAGGAACATGACTTAGGAATATAATCAGATCAGCACTCGTCGAACATTTTGTAAAAACCGAACACGAAGCTATATAATACACCCTTCTTTAATCAACGTAGAATCAGAAAGTCAATAGCAACTTTCAAAACAACCAATAAATATTAGTCCATTCAAAAAGTACATAGGAAGACACATAGATGGCGTTACTAGAATTTTTTCCATATGATTTTTATTTAGGACTAACGATACGTGTATAAATTTCACAGCAATCTGACTATTGATCCGTGAGTTATAGCATTGTGTGTGATCCAACGTTTGTTATGTGCACTTTTGGATCGATTGAGGGCTGAAATCGAAATCAAAACGGCCACATTTGCAAAAGAAAAAAGTGTTATTTCACCAAGACAATGCTCCGTGTCACAAATCGATGGAAACTATGGCAAAATGAATGAATTGGGCTTCAATTTGCTTACCCACCAACCGTATTCTCCAGATTTAGCCCCCAGCGCCTTTTTCCTGTTTTCAGATCTCAAGAGAATGCTTGCTGGAAAGAAATTTAAATCCAATGATCAAGTAATCGCTGAAACTGAGGCCTATTTTGACGAGAAAGAGAAATCGTACTATAAAAGTTGTATCGAAAAGTTGGAAAATCGCTATACTCGTTGTATTGCCCTCGAAGGCAACTATGTTGAATAATAAAATCGAGTTTTGTCAAAATTTTTCTGTTATAAATCGCGTTACTGGTCTATATCTTTCACCCATTTGGCATAGAGTATTCAATGACCCTTCCCTCTATCACTAACGCAAAGTTGCTCCAAAAAAGCTGACAGGGTGATCAGAGAAACGTCAGCTAGTATAAATATGACGCAGGATTTATCCAAAATTATTGTCTCTATAAAAATAATTGTTTCTGAAACACAGTAGATTGCTTAAAATTAGCTTTATACTTAAAAACTAGTTGGCATTTATTATTATATAGGCGTAATTTACGTGGTGTGTTGTTGTGATCTAATCATATGTGCATTGTTGGAATTTGAATAAGAAACAAACAAAAATAATCGTTTTTAATTATTTACAAGTATCTAAGTGTATCTATTAACAGATAAGAATAGTGACTGATAAAACGTTTGGTGGACAGTACCGTACCGGATTTGAATTTGGTAATTCACAACTTGTTGGTGCTACTTAAATATTTTAAAACTGAAGCCAAGTAAGTACAGCATGGAGAAGTTTAAGTGTTGCAGAAAGGAGTATGTTGACTTGTTTTATTGTATAACGTGTGGCAATTTTTTCCACAAAGACTGCTCTGCAAAATGGAGGGAATCGCTGGTTGTTGGGAAAAGTAAATTTTATTGCTCAAGAACGTGTTCAAAAGAAGATATAAAAACTAAATACGAAGAACTGATAGAGGAACAGAAAGCTCAGATAGAAGAACTCCAGAAAAAACTTGGACAGAAAGACGAGTTCATCTCTAAAATGAAACGACAATCTCAGCAGTTTGAAAGGGATGTGGTTGATGCCGAGGACCACTATAATGAGTTGATAAGCAGTCAGAATGAGAAAATTAGGAAATTTGAGAGTGAGTTAAAACATTTTAGGGATCATATTGTATCTACAAATGACGTTGAGGTGCAGACTATGGGTGTTCGGTGTATTAATGCTGGTGCTCAGACGCTTGATGTTGTTACTTCGGATAAATGTATGCAGTCATCGACAACCAACCATTCTATTAGTAAGTCGACACAAACTATTGATAAGTCAATACCGACAGAAAATATCGCCAGCCAGACTGATCCAACTCAAACAAATGAGGACAAAAACAAAACCATGACGAAACCGAGACTACTTATACTTGGAGACGGTACTGCAACCAATATTGTTAATATAATAAATAGGTTATCTGGAGGAAAGTTGAGTTCCCTATCGATTATAAAGCACAATGCGCGAATAGATGATCTTGCTGAGGATATTCTGGCACTTACAGCAGACTTTGATACGAATGATTATGTTGTGGTCTTTGGGGGTATCTTGAATGTGTTTTGTGGTAGACCGATACAGAGTGTGTGTTCTGATAATCTACTTAGGGTTAGTTTAAAGACAAATCTTGTATTTTTTTCCGCACCATTATGGGGAAACATTCAAATACTGAATAAACTGGTAGATGAATTTAACATCAAAAACTATGAAACGCTTGTCACAAATAATAATCTCACAAATGTATTATACATAAACGTAAATTCGATTGTGAGCTCGAGACATTTTACTCATTCTGGGTGGCCTTCCTTAACATACTGGGGTAAACGTTTGATTTCTAGTCATATCTTGAAGATTATCACTGAACCTGATTTTTTTCGTCATAGAATGCAATCGGTCCTTAGTTAGTGATATATTGTACAATGACCATCCGCTTGACATTCGCTCGCACTCTGGTAACCCCACGTTAAATTGTCCTTGCTTTAAGATGACTCACATCAACATACAGTGCTTGACGAATAAATTGCTAAATGTAGAAATGTTTTTGAGTGAGCATGGTCCTGATGTCTTTTGCATGACGGAGCACTGGATTGCTGGTAATAATATTGAAATGTTACAACTTAGAAATTATAAATTGGTTTCATATTTTTCAAGACAAAAAATAAATACGCACGGTGGGAGTGCAATTTTTGTTAGGGATGACATTGCGAGTGACTGTAGACCGGTTGTTTATATTAACGGTTTATCGTTGGAGAGAACGATTGAGTGTTCCGCTGTCTCATATGGGGACTGTTGTATTGTAGCTATATACAGACCGCCTACTGCTGACTTTGTGGATTTCATAGGTGTTCTTTCGGACATCTTTGAGTTTTCAGCGAAGGGCTTTAAATTTACTTATGTTTGCGGTGACTTAAATGTAGATGGATTAAGGGTTTCTTTAGAGAGTAACATACTGCGTGACTTAATAGACAGCTTTCAGTTAAAATCACTTATAAAAGAGCCGACTAGAATTGCTAATTTGAATGGTCTAATGGTTGAAAGCGCAATCGATTATGTCATAACTAATGATCTAAGTATCAACTGTGTAGTACATGATCCGGCGCTGTCTGATCATACTGCACAGACTATCGAATGTCTTAAGAGGGCAGATGAAACCAACCATAGTCATGATCGGGACTGCCGTGAGACGGTCGAGCGACGAATTATAAACGATAATACAATAAGGGAATTTAAGAATCGTTTCCAAAATATGTATGAGCTCTTGGAGAATTATGAGGAAGCTAATATTGACAATTATTTTGAATTTTTTTGGCAAAATGTATACAATATTTTTGAGATATCTTTCCCTAGAGTTACGCGTAGTTTTAGCACTAATAAAAACAAAATAAAAAAAATTGGATTTTCTGAGAATCTTATACGACAGCGGGAAAATTTGGTGGAGCTTCATAATATAAGCAAGATGTCTAATGATACAGTAATAAAAGAGCATTACAAAATTCAGAAAAAACAGTATAATAATGACATAAAACGTGAACGTATTCAAAATAACATGGTAAGAGCTACCGACACAAGGGCTATATGGTCTCTTGTGAATGAAAATTTAAATAGAACAAGGAAAAAACAGAATATAACTCTTAATGTGGACGGTGTAAAAGTATCAGATCCTAACGAGTTAACTTCGGTGTTTGGTCATCATTTCTCGACAAACATACACGAGAAGGTTAAATCACACTTTCAAGTTCTCTCCGATGATTGCACTGTTTGTCCCAGCACCAATAAAAGCTTGTACTTCTTTCCAGTAACTTTTGATGAAATTAAGACAATTATTACAAATTTACCAAATAAAAGGTCAGTGGGTATAGACGAGTTGTCAGTTAGAATTGTTAAATCTTGTTCTGATGAATTTTCAAGGAATTTGGTCCTTATAATAAATAAGTCTATTGCCACTGGTATCTTTCCCTCTAGACTTAAGACTTCTTTGATTATACCTATATACAAAAAGAGTGATATACATGACATAAACAACTATAGGCCAATATCATTGTTGAGCATACTTTCCAAAATTATTGAAAAGGCTGTGTCTGACCGTGTCAGAGGGTTCCTGAATAAAAATAATCTATTTTCGAATGATCAACATGGGTTTAGAGCACGTCATTCTACAGAGACCGCAGTTGTGGACTTTGTGCAGTATGTTTATAATTGCTTAGATGCTAGTCTTTACTTGCTGGGAATTTTCTTTGACCTCACAAGTGCCTTTGATACCATAGATATTTCCTTTGTTGGTCGAAAGTTATCAAACCTTGGTATAAGGGGAAAAATAAACGACTGGTTTATTTCTTACCTGAGTAATAGACATTTGATTGTGAAGGTTGGAAACTCTTTCTCTAAAAGGTACAATGTCGATATAGGAACCCCGCAGGGGAGCGTTCTGGGGCCATTGATATTCTTGCTCTATGTAAATGATTTGTCGTCTGAAATAAAAACTGAAAAAATATGCATGTTTGCAGACGATACCTCAATGGTAATATCGGCATTGGATGTGCGGGAGCTGGAATGCAAAACTAATAATATACTACATGATTTTAGTCAATGGTGTTACAAAAATAAATTGATTATTAACCCAGAAAAAACAGCTTGTGTTATGTTTAGAACTAAAATGAGAGATGTTAAATTCGACTTAAATTTACATTTGAATTCATATCCCATAAAATATTCTGAAAAAACTAAATTCTTAGGTATTGTGTTGGATGAGCACCTAAGTTGGTCTCATCATATTGATCAGCTGTGTTCGGAGCTTGCTCGCACGTTCTTTGCTGTGTCTATATTGAAAAATTCCTTAACCACAAGGGCTCTCTTGAGTGTTTATTATGCACTTGCATATTCTAGATTATGTTACGGTATTGTTGTGTGGGGACAGAGTGTGGATGTTAATCGAATATTTATTCTTCAAAAGAGAATTATCCGAAAAATATTTAATCTGAAATATCTCGAATCGTGTAGGGAAACCTTTAAAAATCAAAAGATATTGACTCTACCGTGTGTTTATATATTGAACATAGCAATGCATGTTTTTAAAATGCAATCTGGATTGAGGCGGGCTACTCATAGTTACTCGACGCGGAATAGAGATAAGATTTATATTGACAAATATAACCTAACGATGTACAAGAAGTCTCCAATATGTGCAGGTTCTTATATTTTTAATAAAATACCTGAGCATATAAAACTGTCCAAAACGGAAAATATATTCAAAACGAAACTTAAAAAGTATTTAGTTGACAAGTGTTTCTACAGTTTGACGGAGTTTTTCAGCGCTTGAGCTGTTAATGTATATGTGATTGTTACCTTATACTCTTGTGTGTTATAGTGGTATGTTTTAATATTTAATGTATTCGTGTATTTATAGAAAGATTTTATCTATTTGTTGTAACTAGAATATAGTATCTTTGTAATGACGACCCTATCCAATTACACGATTGGCTTGAGGTGTGAATAAAATAAATAAATAAATATATGCTCAATATGGAATGCCTTAAATGGTGATAAATCCTCAACCGTAGGAATATAATTTAAATTTTTCAAGGTTGCGTCATTTTCAGTACGGAAATTTTCTCGAACCAATAACTAAAAATTTTTATTTATTTTTGTTTCATTGCTGCGTTGGCAACTTCATCAGACAGCTGAAAATGATATAAATCAACTAATTTGTTCTGTAGCGGGCTGGTTTTTAATAAATTGGAGATAACCTTTTTTTTGTGGACTGCATTTGTATTTTTGAAAATTCGTGAAAATTGGAAAGCCTACCTTGGTTTTCTTCTTTTCGTGCGTTGAGGGCCTCCTCTTCAATTCCAGTGCGTAATCCAATAATTGTCACAAAAATTCTCATAATTAGGCACACTTTACCTTTAACTTCACGAAAATTATTTATAACGATCGGTCTCGCGGTTTATAGACGACTACTATTTTTAAGAAGAATATAATATGTGCGAGTCTCCAATTTCTTATCGCGTCAAGTCTAAAAACAACAAACGTTTAACTATAAAACTGTATATTCGTAGTGAATATACAGGGAGACCAAAATAAAAAAAATATTTTAGAGAAAATATTATAGAGTAAATATTGCAATTATTAGAAAATAATAATAAATAGGAAAGTCGAAACGTAATATGTTACAAAAATAAAATCAAAAATTACAAATGTAGAAAAAAATTGCCAGAGCTGCGACTTCAACCCAGGACCTTCCGCATGCAAAGCGTGCACGTTGCAACTGACGACAACAACGCTTATTATGCAAATGCAAAATTCTAAAAATGCCTATACAGGGTGATTTATTATGGTTGCAGCAAACGAAAACTGGAGATTCCTAAAAACAATTCAAGAATTTTATTGCCATGTCCGTAAATGCTGCGTTATCGAGATACAGGGTGTCCAAATTTAGTGGCCAAATTAACTTTTTTGTTTATTTCTCAAAAACTATAAATGCATTTGGCGACCGATAACCTAAAATAATCTGCATTATTTTGACTTTCATTAACTGTTCATTGGCGTAGATATAGGGGGCATTTGGGTAAATTTTACACATAATTTAATTAAAGACAGCTTTGACAAGCTTTATTATTTCAAATTATTACTTTTTTATTAAAAAGAGCAATTTATAAGCTACAAAAAAGTTAATTACGTCGATGTTGTGGTTTCTACCATTTTTATGGAAACCTATAAATTGCAAGTTAATGGTAGATTTAAATCAAAATAACGTTTACTAGAAAACAAAATGAAAAATTAAAGTTACCGTGGAAAACGATTTAATAATAACAAATTTCTTTGCCACAAATTTTAAGGCCTATCAGTACAATGAAAAATTTCACAATGAAAAAGCCAAACTCGAAATTAAAATAAGAAAATTCATGACAACTGTTCAAATTGCCCTAAATAAAAAGAAGTCGAGCGGATTCAGATCCGGTGATCTTGGAGACTACTCAATGGGACTCCAAAACCAATCCAATTGTTTCCAAACAGTTGATTTAAAACTTCTGTTACTTGTCTACCACGATGCGCAGGGGCTCTGTCATGTTGATACCACATAGTTTGAACAATATTCACAGGTACATCCTCAATAAATTCGAGTAGGCGGTTTTGTAGAAAATGACTGTATGGATTTGAGTTTAAATGCCAATTAAGTACGAACAACGGCAATAATTGATTGTTAAACATTGATAATAAAACGTTCTTGAAAATTTCGCGGCCTAATAGCACGAGGGTTGTTTAAAGAACATACATACATACATACATACATACATACATACATACATACATACATACATACATACATACATACATACATACATACATACATACATACATACATACATACATACATACATACATACATACATACATACTATTTATGTCATCTCTAGTAAAATTTGCTTCATGTGACCAGAGCACTTTTTCTAAAAATCTTGCATCTTCTTGATGCTTACCAAAAACCCAATTACAAAATAGTAGGCGCCTTTCATGGTCTCCAGGATGTAGGGCCTGGACATCTAGAAAATGATAGGGATACAGCATTTCTCGATTTCATATATACGTTGGAATCTTCTAATTTTCAGCCAGACATGTTTCTAAAGAATCTTATATAAGTTACATGAATGTGAGGGTTATGTTTATAAGTGTAGTTTAGGATTTAAACATTTATACATATCACTTTGCTGAAACTGGTCAGTGTGAAAAACTATATAAAAATTAATATTAAATTCTAAATAAACATAAAAGAATAAAATTAGATATATACGAGTATAATTGATAAAATTTGGTTAAAATATAGAAATAGATTTATTAAATAATCTTTTTTTTAAATTTAAATTAACCATAACAAGGTTCCTAAAAAAGCACTTATTGCATCTCATAGTTTTAGTCATTAGACGAAACCTCAATCAAAGAATCTACACAATCAATACAAACAAACGTCCTACATATCTCAACTCAAGTTTTTTTATTTTATTTTAAAGCATACATGGATCTGGCATATATTATATGATATTTCAATAATAATCGTCGCGGAATGATTGGTAATGGAAAATTAATTAGGGTTGTAGAGAATTGGGGGTGTGTGGGTCGCTTTCATTTTGCACCCTATAAAGCGGCAATGGCACATGTGCCAGATATATTATGTAGAAGAGGGTTTTTTAATGAGAGAAACTGGTGACTCACGATATATGCAGTTCTCGAGAAGATTTTAATTTTGTATTTCCGATTTAACAGAGATGTATTTCGGGCAGCCGACCATAACATACAATAACAATAAGAATATGACAAGGTTAGCGACATTTTTGTAAAATCAAATAAAGAAGCAATTCTATCATTTAAAGAAAACAGTTTAACAAAAACTTAAAGGGACATAGTTTTCAAAGTGAACTTTCTTGAAGTTGCATATTATACTATACCGACAAATTACGGCAAATTCTCCGATGTGTCAATGAAAGTTCCTTGTATTTGTTTGATTTGAATATCAGAAAAATGTTTGAGCTAACATCTTTACACTTTAGCAATACGCCTTGGGCTTTTTAACTAGATTCAAGTAATTTTAAGCAATGGATCGTAATTTACACACTTAAATGATTTAGTTTTTTCGAGTAAAGTTTCAATATATCAACATATTATTATTACTGCTGGCGTTGCCAGTATATTGGGTTTGTCGACGTGCGTGTGGTGAGACTGGAGTTTGTATGGTTTTACATCTATCTACCGGTAGATATACGTGATTTATCAAGTCATTTTATGAAACAAAAGTTAAAGTGTTAAAGTTTTTTTATTAATAACGGTTTAATTAAGTCAAATATCTCCTTACTGATTTCTTTGAAATTTGGCATCGTTGTTGCTAGAAATAGGGAGGTTGTATGGCCCTAACTAGATCAAAATTATTATCCAGTGGCGTTAGGGAGACAACTCAATAAAAATAATTGACAAAAAAATGTGTAAATTAATTTCGATATTGTTTTGATATAAAGCGTTTACAAGATAAAAGTGTAAAACATTTTTCAGCATAATAAGAATAATTCCACTAAAAATAACATTAAGATTTAGAAGCAAGATAAAAATAAATAAATAAATAAAATTAACATTTATACCTAAAACAAAAAAGTACAAAAAGTGTTGCAAGTGACCAACCACATCTAGATCGGATACATGAATCCAACCTTCTCCTCATTGACTGGCGAACTCGTTCAAAAATACCAAGGCCGTTTCTAATCGATTTACACCCGGCAATAAAGCAATTCCTTAGGTCCTCCACATTTTCCACAAGAGTAGCGTAAACTAGGGACTTCATGTGGCCCACATGAAAAAGTCTAGTGAGTTTAAATCTGGGATCCTCTGGTAAAAACTCACAAGCAACCCGACTAAAAGGCGTGTGTTCCAGAAAGTCGTGATATACCTCTCCGGTAAGTCTTTCTGGTAGAAATACGTGTCCAATTAAGAAGTCACGTACAATTCCAATCCAAACGTTCAACGAGAATTGATATTGAAAATGATCTTCAAATATCGCATGCGGATTTTCATAACACCATAAATGGTTATTATGAAAATTCTCGCTTCATCAGTAAACATTTTGTGCAAAAGCCATTGACAGGATGCCATACGTGGAGGAACATCACCAGGAATAAGTGCTTGAACGCGTTGGATGTGGTATGGATATATAAAATTGTTCTCAAGAATGCGCCAAACAATACTATTACTTACTTTCAAAACCTCAGCAACTTTTCGAGTAGAAGTACCTGGATTTTCTTGAACCATGTCCAGCACACCCTCTTTCAGCTCCATCGTTCTTGCTGTCATTGGCCTTGCTGTTCCTCCACTTCATTTTACTGTGCCTGTTTCATGAAGGCACCGATGAATACTTTCTCTATCAGGAGCCATACGCTGAGGAAATCTTTCAGTGTACAACCGCCTATATAGCTTCTAATGCATTGCCATCAGCGAGTACATAAATGAAGTGCTTGTCGGTCCTCTCGGTATTTGTATAGTGATTCCTATTAAGGGACTTGAACAAATTTGACAGGTACGTCAATTTTGTAGATGGGTACGACTATAATAGTACCAGCGCATAATAAGAATGAAAGTTATTCGTCATAGTATCTGTCGACGCATGCCTGAGTCTCGTTCCACTGAACTAGACTGAGGTCCTGCTAGTTTAAACAAAAGCTCATGTATATGAAGGTATACCAAAAAATTATAGCTCCTACATGTTTGATGCCCACACAATGTGCAATATTCATCCCCAGTTCCAACTCAATATACTATTATATGAATGTTTAGACGTTCGTGACGACAGTGAAGGGCACGTTAGTGAAAACTTTAAGTTATTATTTCATGTGCTTGGTCTTGTCTTTTGAAATATGACGTCGCATTCAAGAACAAGAGTTATAAAAAATCGAAATGAACTTGTTATACTATCATCGCTGACAAAGTGTCGGCGCGGGCATCGAACGTGTTATATTACAATTTGTTTGACCTGTTGTCCAAAAATTTTTCTTGCATATATTTAATATATTATTTCATATATTTGTAGACAAACATTTATAGGTTTATATAATATATTTTATGATACAATACTTTTTAGTACTCGTACAATTTTCATATTTGTATACGATAGCGACAGAGTTTCTGTGTTCCTACATATAATCTAGAATTTCTCTAAACACTTGGACATGGGAAAACGATATTCAGATGAATAAATTATATGCTTTATTTGCCTAAAATTTGTCGGAAAGGAAATAAAATTTTAAATCCAAAAGAGCAAAAAAGATTTAGTGGCATATAGACATACACGTCCACTAAAATTTCAGGTGAGTCTTACCTACGTATCCAAGATTGTCAGTTCTAAAAATACATATTCCTATGTTCTTCGAATTAAAGACGTCCGCACAATACAATTATTACAAATATCATAAAACAAGACTTTTCTTTTGCTGCCAAATAAATTGGACGTATATAAACATGCATGTATCACGTAGCACATAAATAAACTTGCGAATTTGTTTTTTTTACCGATAGAAAAATACACTCTTTCCGGATGGTTTTATTTAGGTTAAACCTGAAAATGGGCACCACATATCGGAAAACAATTTCTGCGTTCTCATTTGTCACTTTTCCGATCCATAAAATAAAAAAAGCCGCCAATATATAGACATGAGCGCCAGCACGTGGGGCAAATCGAGCATTCGCTACAGAAACTACCTGAAAATGATTATTGAAATAAGTGTCAAATATCTAAATATACAAGTTTGCAAATCAGTTCAACATGGGCTCCGATTTTGAACAAGAAAATGAAATTCTACAAGAAATTTTGGCAACCGCCAGAAAAACAATTAATGGTAACCTGGAAAGACTAAAATTGGTCACAAAAATGCTTACAGCATTTGAAATTGGTGCCAAACAAAAATTTAGTTCGACAGACATTGCCTTATTCATCTGACTATGATTATGAGCTCGTCAGATTATCTATTTGTAGCTGAGTAAGACTATGGTATTCTGACGAACTCATCATAAGCGTGAAACCAATTTGTCAATATTTGTCGCCTCATGTCTGATTGTACTAAATTAGTCGGAGCTCTCCTAACTTTAAAAAAATTCTCTGTATAGGTAGCCAGCCATTTTGCACACTATCCCAAAAACAGTTTTACTTTAATTTATTTACAAATGATTTTTGTAAAGAAAAATGTTGGAGAATTCACAATTAAAAAAATAAGTAATAGAGAATTCGACATCAATATTATATAAGCTTAACAATTAATAATCAATCTTAACAAAATTAATATTTATGTTATAATATACCCCATAAATATGTGTGAAACATTTCAAAGTAACTCTACACCCTAATGCATAGTAAAAAAATACACACAGTTTTAAACTTTTCTATTTCTCCAAGTGTGTCATTCATAAAACTCTAGAATATCTTCGAGATTATATCACAAAAAATAATGTTCAATACCAAAAATATTTTTCAATACAATCATCGTATGATATATAAGGCTGTAGTGTTAGCGAGACAACCGTCGAGATTTAGAGTGTTTTGGAAAAGTGGTAAAACGTATCTGTCAATATTAATCTACGCCTAAAGTTGTACTCATACTAAATGTATGCTTTGTTTTGGGTTTTCTTGTTCTTTACCGATTATATTAGAGAATTTAAAAATATATTTCTAAACTTATGTATCACTAATTAAATGTAAACTCAAGCACCTTTAGCTAAAGAATACGCTCGCATATTCATGTTTCTGAATAAAAAAAAATAATACAAATAAGATTTGAGTTAAAATCTAACACCACAATATGTGTGTTTTGTAGGAATTTGTGTAAAACGAGCAGTTTCATTCATTTCATTTTTTGTGACATTTTTATTAAACGCATTTTTTAATGATAAATGAAATATGGATACCGTATATATGTAAACCCAATAATACATTTCAATTTAAATTATTTACATAAAGACAATGTCAATAAATTTGATGAATTTTGTTATAGCAATTGGATAAAATTTCATCTATGATAACGTAGGATTTTTTTTGGAAAGTTATGTAATGTTTGTAAATTTTGACAACCAAATGGCGTTGCACTTTTAATTGAACAATTTATGAAAAACTATTTTCGTGGATTTAGTTTCTTAGTTTTCACCCCAAATACCGTCAATTGAGGTTTCGAAAAATGTGTATTAAATAATTCAATTCAATTAAACTGATTTCGTGATGTTAGACTTACATACTGTGTCCAAGATAAGAATGGGATAGCATTGGAATCTTGGAAACCGTAGGAGTTACAATGTCAGATAAATTAGAGCAAATTGTACAATATAAACATCTTTTAAATGGTGTTTACAGAATTAAACTAACTTTAGCCGCTTTCGAGAATTTTTGAAAAAACGATTTTTTGCGATTTTAGTTTTTATTTATTTCTGCCATTATTTTTACAGATAGAGAAAAATGAGAAGCACTTTCTCATTGATACATTTTGAGGAGAATAAGATAGTGTTTATAAATTTTCGCTACGATGCTTTGTTTTTGAAAACCAACATCAACTTGTTTTTTTAATACATTTTAGAATATGCACTTGTACAAAACTTATTATTCACACCTATAATATTTTTAAACAAAATAACAATTCACAACCTGTCTCTATCTCGGTGTTTTCCCCATTTGCTATAACCCTTTTTTCGATAGTAATAGAAAATACTACCCTCCCCATTTTTGGATCATTGAATAGTCCGCAGGCACTTCAAAAAATGTCATCCAGTGTGCCGGGATTGCGCCCTTAAGGTATGTAAAATAGTAGGGTGGTATTTAGAACTCTTGTGTCTTGCATACGCGCGAAAAAGGAATGAGTGCTTTTTTAATTTACATTTTCAAAGACAAACGAACACTAAGGTTTTGTTGTGCTCATACATTTATTTCTAGGGGATTTTTGTTTTAAATTGAAACGCATTGGGTTTCTTGTTTGAAATCAATTCATCAACAAAAAATTAATGTGCTACTGAAAAACTGCCCTTATATATCGACACCTGCAACGAAGACTGTGGTAACTCATTTTTGTTGAAACTGAGATAATCGCATTTAAAATTTTGACTGGAAAACTTGCAAAATGAATCGAAGCAAATCTAAACAAAATTCTTACCATGGGGTAGATTTTGTATTTAAACTTCAAAATTAAGACATATTATGAAAAAATATATATTTTTTTGATATTAGTTATTTGTTTTTGATTGAGTTACTACAGTTTTCGTCGGACGAATATGTTAAATAATAAAAGATATCACCAATTTTGCATATAAAATTTAGGGAAACAAATTTGAACTTTGAAAAAAGAAACATATCTGAAAATAAAACTAAAGTTATTTAGTGATTTAATAGTCGGAATCCTCTTCCTTGTCGTAACTTGAAAGTCTCATTCTGTGGTCCTCGTTACTGATCTCTTTATTTTAAGGAGGAATAAAAATTGTGATACCTTGTGGGAATTGCGTTCGACTCCGTTAACCGTGAGGCTCTTTGGAGGATATTGAAGCTCAACGGATGTCCCCAGAAATTCATCCGGATACTACGACTCATTCACAATAATATGAAAGGAGAAGTTCTCAACAGCAGCGGACCGGGAGAGCCCTTTCCAATAACAACTGGCGTAAAACAGGGTTTTGTCATTGCACCGACCTTGCCTTCGGTGTTTGTGGGAGAACGGTCAATCAACTTATTAAGGATAAATTGCCGGGGGGAATAGAGATCGTCTACAGATTTGATGGACTCTTCAACATCCGTAGACTGCAAGCTGAGAAGATCGTATTCACATCAGTTATTGAGCTTCAATACGCGGATGACAATGTTGTCCTAGCTGATACAGAAGGGGATCTTCAATATATACTAAATGCATTTAACATCGCATACAAGAGTATCGGGCTTGAACGGAATATAAAGAAAACACAGATTCTCGAGCAGCCTGCACCAAACACTGTAGCTGTCCCACCACATATTGGAGTTAACGGAGACAAACTTCAGAACATCGAGAGTTTTTCTTACCTCGGAAGCATTCGCGCGGTGAACGAAAATATCGACGATGAAATTGAGCATCGTATAAGACGGACAAGCGCATCTTTTTGCCGACTGAGGACAAGAGTCTTCGATAATCATAACATCGACGTTCGAACTAAGGTGCGAGAGTATAATGCTATTGTAGTTCCTACCCTTACGTAAAGCTGTCTTGAACCACTTATCGGAGGCATTTAAAAACCCTAGAGAAGTACCATCACCGATGTCTTAGAAGAATTCATGGAATTAAATGGCAGGACCGACGAACAAACATCAGCGTTCTAGAGGATGCCGAAACAAATATATAGCATTGAGGCGATGATTGTCCGGCAACAGCTGCGATGTACTGGTCACGTAATCCGCATGCCAGCGGAACGCCTTTCAAAGAAAATCCTTTATTCACAGCTTAAAGTCAGCTCATGAAATCAGGGAGTGCAGCAAAAGAGGTACAAGGATGTTCTTAAGACCAACATGAAGAAGTGTGGCTTAGATGTGAAGAACAACTGGGAGCAGATCGCGACCGACAGACCGAGATGGTGGCATACCATTTACGAGGGTCATCAAGTTTTTGAAGAGCAGCTACAGCTACAGCTACAGCAGCGGTGAATGGTGGTGATTGGGTGTGTCAATTTTGTGACAGGATTTGCGGCTCGACGATCGGTCTTTTGAGCCATCTCAATTCACAACAGAAATCCCTGAACCTCGAAAACTAATAACAAGTACGAAGAAAATAGTAGTATCTTGAGACAGATTCAACCCTTGCGAGATATTTTACGGTGAAGAACATAGTAACTCAATATACGATTATATTCGCCGTACGTTTTATTCACCAAGAAACTTACGAATATATATTTCTGGTTGCCTACTATTGTCTTCAGAGATACGACACTTTTCCACATTAAAAATATACACCTGATAGTGATGAATCTTATGATAACTCAATTTAACCAAAAACTGAGTTACGACAGTCTTCGTTGGAGGTGTCGATATTATGTTTTCTAGAAACTTAAATTAGTTATTAACAATAATTTAAGGTGGCATGTCTCGTCCGAATGTACACTGTATAACCATTTCTGATAACTGTTAATAGATATCATTTGCTTGATGGTATTAATTGGGTTGATGAAAAGTATTTAATAATTTTTATTTGGATGTTATTCTACTATTTAAATTCTAAACATTAATCATCAAAAATAATCCTTTCGGATTAATATTAAAAGCCACTGCCTTAATGAAAGAATCTAAATTTGTCAATGGCTTTTATGTTAAAAAAAGTTGGATAAATCGTAAACCAAAAAACTTATTCTTATGGAGTCCTAACTTTAATCAATTCCCTCCCCAACATCTTTTATTACGACCAAGTGTCACAAATAATAGCTTTACATAATCATTTCAAGATAATTTATTATAGCAAAGGTTACATTTCTAGCTCTGTATTGTCATGTATTTTGTGTATCTATCCAGACCAGAATCATCGCTCATGATCTGGACGCTAGAAAATATGAAACATGCGCCATATTACCATCATACATAACACACATACAGTAGTAACAAACACCTCGACAAGTACGAATAAAAGCCATTTTTCAAAATTAGCACAGATAAAGAGAACAACACAAAATAATGGTGAAAATGGACCTGTCGAACATTTTTCCTTATTACAAGTATGCAAAACGGCTCGTAATGTGTTTTGCATTATTTGTAAATTTGTCGCATACAAAAAAAAGTTAACGGGATGATGTAATTATTAGTTTAATGTGTTGTATAGGCCAAAATTTGCAGCAGCATAAAAATGTAGTTATTTTTAGTGTTTTTATTATGGATAGTATTTGCCCATAATAAAATGACTACAGAAAGATATACCAAATTCCCGTCTTGCTTAATAATGAATACAGACTATCTACACTGTGTCCAAAATATGTATGGGATAGCATTGGAATCTTTGGAAGTGGTAGGAGTTGCAACGTATGTTACCTTAATGAAAAGTTGTACAATACAACTTTTAAATGGTGTTTCCAAAAATTAACTAACTTTAGCCGTTTTCAAGAATTTTTAAAAAATCAATTTTTGAGATTTTAGTTTTTATTTATTTCTGGAATTATTTTTACAGCTATACAAAAATTAGAAGCAGTTTCAATTGTTACTTTTTGAGGAGAATAAGATAGCATTTATAAATTTTCACTACGACATTTCGTTTTTGAAAAACCATCATGAACTTGGTTTTTTTTATACGGCCCTGGATTTTATATTTTTAAATTTAACGTCATTTTCAATTCAAAAATAGGTGGTGTATCACATGTAACGGTTTAAACAAGTAAATGACGTCTGTTCCCAGGCAGCCAGAGATAAAATAATCAATAGTAAAGCCTGCAACAATAATACATACATTGCTAAAAGACGGGAAAATTAGTACAATAGGTGACAAATTACTAAATGGCAACATAGAACTGACAGAGCTCAACTGACATCTATCCTCTAACGAATTTCCGAGAAAATCAGCCTACTTTTATTTATTTGTAATCATTAAATTTATTTTTTCGCCTGCCTGCACTTAAACAGAGTTTTACCGCCCGCATATGCGGGCGGTAAATGACCATTTAGCGCCCGTTCTTAATATTTTTTTTCCATAGATGGCGCTACTGTAAGATTTTCAATAATAACGTTAACATCAGTAGTTTTCACTCACTTAACTTAATGTGCATTCCATCTACAGGATAAGTTGACAATTAATTGAGAAATTTTACATCGGTAGTCGTCTGCCATTCCGTTAAACTCATTTAATTTTTAAAATTGTCCATTATTAATTAGTAATCACTTTTTAATTATTATTGTAGTACCGAAGTATACCTAAGATTCTAAAATGAAATTTCTATAGCGTACACGCTTAGATAATAATTTGACAGTTTCTTTCTACATTTAAAATACTCAACACTGACATGTGAGCCTGTCACATAAGTTTATCTGATCTGAGTTTGTCAAAGGATAACGCCTATTAATGAAAAACTGTCAGTTCATAACAGTAATATTTAATTATTAAAATAAAGTTCTTTTGGTTTAATATTGTAGTATGAAGAGGCAGGCGAAAAACAGTTGTAAGCACCACTGGCGGTAAAGGCGCTGCAGCCCTTCGCTGTATAGCTGCCCTCGCTCGCTTCGCTCACTCGTGCGTCTATACAGCGACGGGCTGCAACGAATGCTTTACCGCCCTTTATACTTAATATACTATTACATTAACTAATTACAAATCAACAATGCTCAAGTTGTAAAGGTTTATTTATTCAAACACACTACTATGTTGGGTACATGCCTTTAAACAAGCGAACAAGTAATTCATCAAAAGTTTTTCTAACTTCATGTAACTAAACGCAATTTTCTCAAGAATGATGGAGGCAAATATCTAAAGTAACCTATTGCTATGAAGCAGATAAAAAATGCTTTCAAATGATACCTACTCGATACCTACTGCTATTTAAAAATTTGAGCGATTTCACGCAAAACTAATGCGTTCAACCTAGGACACCCCAAACATATATACCAAAATTTAGCTCAATTGGTTGAAGTGTTTAAGCGCGATCGTGGAAGAATACATACAGACACACGGACAGACAGACTTCCACCTGGAAATTGACTTAATTGTCCCTGTTAAATTTGGACTCCTAGGAGACCACTGAACTGGTCCTTGTCTGCCAATCCAGCGGTCTGGCAACGTATGGTTAACTGTTGTCTAACCGTTGCTTATTTTTCACAATATGCCCATGAGGCTGTAGTGAAACCCGGGACTTAAGTCGAACGGACCCTTTAAAAAAACCGTTGCTTAATAATGTGCTGGGCATCCATCCTCTTAAAGATAAAATTTACGAAGGTAGCCTAATGAATGATTGTCTAATTCACCGTCGAGAAAATTTCTTAACATAGCTAAGTAACTATTCACTTAACAAGAAGTATCAATATTTCATTGGCCCTATTATTCCGTAATAAGAAATAGCACACCAACATTTACTTTAGCAAAGTACTGACGCCTCCGTAACATTCGAAAATTTTGACCCCAATATCGTGCATGTTGCGAAGCCACAACACCCATTGTTGAATAAATTTATTCATCAGAAAACATTGTTTTCTTATGAAAACCTCTTTTCATACTGCCAACCCAAAAACAAAAATGCAAAAATTTTGCTTCATCGTCGAC
Source organism: Apoderus coryli (assembly GCA_911728435.2). NCBI lineage: Eukaryota > Metazoa > Arthropoda > Insecta > Coleoptera > Attelabidae > Apoderus > Apoderus coryli. The sequence continues at coordinate 11,347,908 of OU452202.1, read as the reverse complement.
TTCCAAAACATGATTAAAAACTGGCTTGTATCTTGTTATGTTTTAATTAATATTTTCTGAATTTGCCACTTTTTAATAAATTGGAGATTTTCAGCACTCCTTCTTAATGATAATTTGGGGTGTTCCTCTGCTGAATGTAATACCAACAAAGTGCCTTACATCATTATAATCGTTTTTTTTTTTTGTTCACGTCAGCGAATTTTTCCCATAACATTGCACCAGGTAAATTTTTTGCTGTAAAGTAAGCATTTTAAGTTCACAATATAAGCTTGTCACTATCAACGGCTACTAGTACAAAAATGAGTTGTTAATTTGGAATTAATTGATGTAAAATAAATTTAATGATTACATATCAATAAAAGTAGGCCGATGTTTTCGAAAATTCGTTTTAGAGACTGTCTTTTTCTTTTGATCAACTTTTTCTAGTAACTTATTTCCATATCTTCTCTTTTTCAATTTTCTGAACACCCTGTATAACAAATGTTAAATTTTTCTATACCAATCTTACTTTAATAACTAGCAAAATTTTTATCAAGAGTAACTTTTATCGGTAAAGTAAAAAATAAGACAGTTTTTCCTCTTAAACACTTTTCTTGTGAATAGCTTCTATATTTTTGTTGTGGTCCGAATAGATTAAAGCTCATTATTTGGATGTTTCGCCACGATTTAAAATTCTGAATGTTAAGCAATCAAAAACAATCCTTAAAAATTATGATGTAATTTGGGATTGAAAACATTTTTATTTGATATTTAAGTTCAAGTAATACAATATTTGTCTAAATCAAAATACTACAACAAATAGCAATTTTCTATAAAATCGTCTATATGAAAACGACATACTCTTTAGCCGGCAGTCCATTTTAAAACAAATGAGGCAGAAGAATAATGCGGCGGAACACAATGGCCTAATCAGTAAAGTGGTTTAAAATTTTCTCTATCTCAATTTTCGTTCATATTTCAACACACCCTTTCAGTCTTGACCCCTTTTCCAAACCATACATTGTCATGTCAATGATCGATCACTGACATGTGACTCAGATTTTACATCAAATCAGTGAATATTTAATTGACGTGGAAAAGTTGTGTTATTGATAGGCCCAACTACATACATACCCTATATTTATTTGGTATTTATAATTTTACAGAATGTATTAAAATGTATCGAATTCGAAATTTCTATATCTGATGCAGCAAATCACATAATATAAATCTATAAACCCATTAGGTTTAAATTAATTAGTTCGTTAGATATATTCGATATTATTATTAAATTTTAATAGGACTGTGTTTTAGAGTAAAGAGAAAATACATTATTAATTACGATTATAAACTTGTTGTTAGAGCTTTCAATAATGCCCTATCAATATTCTCAAAGGGGTAATTTATATTGTGATTTCGCTGGAAGAATCAGTCTCACAGTTTTGCGGCCTCGGCTCTCCGAGCGTTCCAAGTCAAAAGTGAAAACACCTGTGGATGGAACCAGCAGAATATTTACCTTGACAGCATCGATAAAAAAGGCATAAAGCTTCAGTATATTAAAATATAACCAGCCTTGCCCAATTATCTAGTTTCAAAATTCAAAATAATCTTATTGGCAGCACTAGATTCGCCTGAACTTCCCGCAAGAGTCTTTATTTTATCAACTAAAGTTTTTTTGTAATTAACGTGTTTTTTTAATTAAGTCAAATAGCTCCTTACTACCTATTTATTTGAAATTTGGCAGCGTTGTTGCTAGAAATAGGGAGCTTATATAGCCCTAACTAGATCAAAATTACTAAGTCCAGGGGCGTTATTGGGGCAACTTAATAATAGATATTGACAAAAAAAAATGTACACCGCTGCCTGTAATTTAATTTCGATATTATCTTGAGATAAGGCAAATAAAATTACAACCTTTTTATCACTTGTATTTTTTATATGTTGCTTCGTTTACGAGCTAAAAATTTAAAACATTTTTCAACAGACCAAGAAGACTAAAAATCACTAATTTCAACCTGCCAAATTTGTTGAAGTCCCTCAACATGAATGCATTGAAATGGGATTTTATAAATTTAAAGGTCAATACGAATTTGTAGGCAGAGATATACAATACTGGCGTCCTAATAAAGAAGAGCGAATGTTACCGTTACATAGTTTTGATAAATCGGTGTTTGAAAATATTTGTTTGCATTTTTCTCTTTTAACACTTTTTGCAAGTTGTTTTTTGATATTTTGATTTTTCTAATAGGTTTATTATGGCATAATCTTTATTTCGTAAAAGAAATAAGCCTCTACAAAGCGAAAAACCCGAGTTATTCGAAAAAAAAAAGAAAAGCGAATGTGCTAGCCCCTTAAAACTAACAGGACCGTACCAAAGAAAAAGAGCGAATGTAACAAATTTGCAATATTCGTGTTTTTAATTACGTTCAGACCAACATGCTAGTAAAAAAAAGTCGTTACAAAACTGCAGTTAAAAAATAGTTTGAAAACGTACCTATGCCTTTTTGTTCCCGTTCGGTTTTTCTTTGAACTGGTACTAAAACTGTATTTGAGCTAGACGGGTTAAAAGGATTTCATGACCGTAAATATAGCTTGGAGACCACCGTCCGAGCGTTGCTAATATCCAAATATTTTGGGAGATGCTGGCAGAAGAATAAGTGGTCTCCTGCTAGCGTTTTGTGTTTACATTATTTTTATTTATATTTTTACGACTGGTTTTACCTATACATTGAATTTGTTCGGCCTCGGTATGGTGGGATATGCATTACTATGTGTATATGTAGATGGCACGTGTTTACATATATCTACTGTTGTATATCTTGCTGTGCTTAAATGTAGGCCGATATTGATGGTGGGCAACGACTATGGTACTCTGACGAGCTCATAACAAGAACGAAACGAATTCGTCAGTATCTGTCGACCCATTCCTCGGTCCGGTTCTACTGAATTAGACTGGGGCCCTGCTAAATTCCACAAAATTCCTTGTGTAGGTAAAACCAGTAATATTGACCGCTGTGCCACGCAATTATTTTTCATATAACGGGATGTTCGGTGGTTACGAGGTTCAGGACTAGGACACCAATTAATATTGTTTCTTTCAGATCAGGTATACTCATGTAAATGAATGTTTCAGAGTGTTTTCTAGGCACCACCAACAGAGGACAACAGGAACAGACGACAATCAACATCAGAAGACAACAGCAACAGAGGACAATCAATCGAGGACATGGAAAAGGGACGGTTCCCGAGCCATACTACAAAGATAAGGCAGAGTTTTAGTTTGGGTTAGAGTCCCACACTACCTAGGGAAGTGGTCAGGAAAAAAGGCTACGAGGTTACCTTCACTTCTCGCGAAATGCGATAGAGGCGGAAAATACTAATACTAAATAGCCAATGTGCATTCTCACGAAACATTCGCTTTTTTGGCAAATGCACATTTGATTAGTCGTTTTTTGTGGACATTCGCTATTCTTTCAGTTTCCGGGGTTTAAAAATGGAGCCAAGTGCACATTCACTATTTTAAAAATAATAATTATTGATAATAAATTCTAATAAAAAATAAGCAGAATATAAAGTTTATGTGGAGAAGGATACGGAAATGCTAAAAATTCAAAATAAAGAAAATGCACATTTGCTGTTCATTGGCACGGCAGCATAGCATACCGAAATGGGCCGATCGACTAACTAAACTTCGATACAATGTTAACATTTTGAGATATATTGGATATTTCTTAGTTTTTAGATGTCTAACTGCTTTTTTAAAATTCATCAAAACGCAAGGAATAATGCGTAATGCTTTTTAACATTTCTACCGCGGATGCTCTTGCCAAATTTAATTCCAAAATCTAGTGTCTCTCAATCATCTTAGATTGCTAAATCTAATTAAAGTATAGTTCCAAAATAAACAGTTTGCCTGCTTTTGTACACATACATATTTCCAATATGACAATTTTCGACTTTAGCATTATTCATTGTTACGCCACTGTTGGTTTGCAAAATTATGTGTTTTAAAAAAAATTGCAGTCAAGTCATTTACGTTTTCGGTGAAATAATAGTGAGCAGGCTTTTTTAGACAATTGTCATATTATTAAGCTGCTTAAGCTATAATATCAAGGTTTCAACATCTTTTTTTGGAATTTTCACTATGTCTATGTAGTAGTTACTAACCATAATACGATATAGCCACAGTGTTTAACTTTAATTTACATTGGTTTGCGAAGTAATGTAGGTATATATCTAATTCCAATAAATCTTGGACGTAACATTTGTTAGGGTCAGCTCCTAACTATAAATCTCAAGAATACAAGCTGGTCCCACACAGAAACCTAAAAGGTTCATGATATATGAAAGAATAAGTAAATTGCTACACAGTAAATAAGACTGATTTTAGTTTAATATTTAAAACAAATACGACGCTTAATAGCATTCAAATATTGTTGTAATTATTGCTATGTGAAGTTTAATAACAATAATTTATAAATGTTTGAAGGATAGTATAAGTAATAAAATTTTCAGCAAAGTTAAAAACAAACTCACAAATTATAAAGATATTAAGAAAGTAGTTTTTAAAATATCTTTTGTCATTACTAAATACTAAACAGGTTGACGAAAAATACAACACAATCGCCTCGGTCTCTCATAACCAAACATTTTTTTTTTGTGTAAGGAGAATAATGTTTCACAATACACAGGGTGTCCCAAAAGATTGTGACAAGCTCTATTGTCTATTGTGTATTTTATGACTTCTTGTGTACTTTGGATCAAAGAGTCAGGTTACTATTATTATTATGATCTATTTATCTAAACATAACTGTTTCTTAAATGTTTGCCTTTTTTCAAAGAAAACAAGGTCATTTTGATAAACATCCTGATGTGAGTTCATTTCCTCAGTTAAGTTTGTTTTAGACTAGCAAGCGGATAGGAGATATATTAAGCCATTACGGTGTAACTGCCAATATAGTATAGAGTGGTCACAAAACTATATTGTTCATTTCAACCATATCTCTATAAATAACTTTCTTATTTTTAAAAGTACACCCTATATTTTAAATCACATCTCGATATTAACTAATTTTCTAACCGTTTCGCAAAAAATAAAATATTTACGTTATTTTATAGTACCTACACCCTGTAATATATTTTACCTGTCGAATCTAGTTATATTTAAAAAGTAGTTGTTTAAACTGGTATTAATTATAACTTTGAACTTTCATGTTTTATTCTTTATTTTCATATCGTAATATTAATATTTTTCTTTTTACCTTACCAATTTACCATTTTTACGAAATACAGAGTCGTCTGGTGAAAAAATGACTTTTCTTCTTTGACCTTTTCCATAAACCAATGAGAAAATGAGAACCTTACGGCATAACCCAGTCCATTGAGAGCTTGATGAAGTTTCCGAAGGGGCGAAATTTGTACTTTTTAACAAAACAACTTGAAGTTCTAGTTCCTCGTTTCTACTTGAAAATCAATTGCAAAAATAAATAAATAGATATTAATAAAAAAACAACACGAAAATTCAAGTTATAATAAATATTCTTCTGATGGTAGTTTTTCAAGCCAATCTTGATTTAGAATTTTAATTGAAAATAATTTGGTTTTTGTATGTATATGGAATATTATTAAATTTAACTAGAAAAAGAAAACCTAATACTACTTTCAAGAAAACATTGACGAGTATCGATGGGTGACATTGGAATACAAAGATACAATAAAGCTAAGTTATATAAAAAATAAAGACATTATTTAATATGTTTTGACTTTGTTTTGTTGGGGATGGGGTTCAACCATTTAAACCATATATTTTAAAATTGTGTATTTCATGTCGTTGGTTTCTTTTTATCGATATAGGTACCAAACAATCATACTTTAATATCAGTAGATGTCGTTTCATTATATATGAACAACCCAATAAATCTAACAAAGTCAATAATGGTCAGAAATTAAAAATTACACAAACCTCCCACTAAAAGATTTCCAAGAAGTCTTGGAATTTACAGTAACATCCATACACTTTGATTTGGAATCAAACAAATAGATAGTGCAGCCATGGGAGCGTCAATATCACATGCTATAGCTCATCTCGTAATGGAATATTTTGAAACTACCATAATCAATTCACTTTCTTTTAAACCCACCTTCTTTTTCAGGTATGTTGATGATTGGATTGCTCTTGTACCCTATAGCGAGATACACAACATACAACAATGTTTAAACCAATACAATCCCAAGCTACAATTTACCATCGAAATAGAACAGAATAACAAAAGAAACTTCCTTCATCTGAGCTTAACAAGAATAAAAACAAAATGGTACACGAAACCGAGAGCGATACGCGAACTATAATTCCAACCACGCCATAAACCAAAAAAGGAGCATTATCATTGGCATAGCAGATAGAGCAAAAAATTGACAGTTCCTGAATTTCGAACTGTTGATAAAGCACTAACTGCCAATAACTACCCAAAAACCATGCTAGAAAAAAAAAGAATAAACGAACTATATAACGGCAACCGTAATATAAAAGACTACCATAATATAATCGATGAGTAGAACCTTTGGCGTAGAACACTAAACTGACAATCGTTTTACCACTTCACCAAAACACTTCTTTTAAATCTCGACGCGCGTTTCGCTAACAATGTTAGCATCCTCAGGAGAGAATTAAAACTAAACTACTACTAAATATATTACAGCTTATATACTATTCACATACCACAGATACGCGCCGCGCAACCAATGAGAGGGCGGTACATACGTCAACATATATTAATTACTTACATACTAAAGAATACAAAATACTATTAGGGATTGGACCCTTATCTTTGTTTAGTGCTTTTGAATTATTCTTAATAATTTCCAAACTTTCATAAGCGTCCAAATATTTCCAATTGCTAACAGATTTCAACAATCTTAAGTTACTAGAATCTACTCTATGATTATTTTCAAACATATGTTCTGCTACACTAAAATGCACTTCATAATGCCACAACTTTCCGAGAAAGTCAAGATAGTTCTAAATTTATTTCGATCCCTTATCTTCCAAAATTTACACGCGGTTTAAATAAGATTTTTAGTGACATTGGCTTTAAAACTGTTTTTCAATCTAGTACACGTCTAGGCAATCTGTTGGGCAATCCAAAAGATAAAATAGAGATGACGGAAAAATCTGGCATTTATGAAATCAGTTGTAAGGATTGTGACAAAGTTTATATAGGACAAACCAAAAGAAAACTTAATGTTAGATTTAAGGAGCATATTGCTCATTTAAGATATGGTAGGTTAGATAAGTCTAGTGTAGCAGAACATATGTTTGAAAATAATCATAGAGTAGATTCTAGTAACTTAAGATTGTTGAAATCTGTTAGCAATTGGAAATATTTGGACGCTTATGAAAGTTTGGAAATTATTAAGAATAATTCAAAAGCACTAAACAAAGATAAGGGTCCAATCCCTAATAGTATTTTGTATTCTTTAGTATGTAAGTAATTAATATATGTTGACGTATGTACCGCCCTCTCATTGGTTGCGCGGCGCGTATCTGTGGTATGTGAATAGTATATAAGCTGTAATATATTTAGTAGTAGTTTAGTTTTAATTCTCTCCTGAGGATGCTAACATTGTTAGCGAAACGCGCGTCGAGATTTAAAAGAAGTGTTTTGGTGAAGTGGTAAAACGATTGTCAGTTTACTACCATAATATGTATTACAGAACAAAAATGTCAATCCCTTACGTAAAAGGACTATCCGAGAATATAGAAAATAAATTAAAACAACACAAAATACTATCTGCCAGAAAAACAAACACATTAACATCTCGGCTATACACAAATGTAAAATCAAAAACGCCAACACCAAAAAAAAACTCACATTGTTTACAAAATTCCATGTCGTTATTGCAAATCTTCGTACGTAGGTCAAACTAAACAACATCTCGAATAACGTTTAAAAACGCATAAAAATTCCAATACATGAAAAACTGCTTTAAAAAAATGGAGACATATAACATATAACCATACTTTCGATTTTGAAAACACAAAAGCATTCACAACAGAACACTACACAAAGAACAGATAAATGCTTGAGATCATACTTAGAAAAAAATCACTGATAGTGTAAACGACCGAACTGAATTACAATATTTATGCCAAATCCATAACATCATTTAATATTACAGTATCATAATTCTTACCACTTTCCGAACATACCCTGTAATAAAAACACCATAAATCACTATTGACAACAAAACGGAAGGGAAAAAAGGGAAAAATCAATAAAAAAGCAAAAACTAAACCCGTATCATATTCCAACTAAAATTATTGTATATACTCGTATCAAAAGCAAAACTAACTCGACGATGGCGATGTATAAGCTACTGGAAAATAGTTTTTATTTTAAATGTCTTGCGTTGTCATCAAACCAAAAAATTAAGAAAGTTGTATCAAGAGATATGCTTGAAAAAAACATAAACATTAGCAACAAAAGTATAAGTTATCTTATTAAAAAACATAACTTTAATATGACCCTCTATTATTTGCATAAACTTCAAATTTTGCCTTTAAAGTTTAAACGTTTTTTTATTGTGCCATATACCCAAGATAAATTGACCTTTTAAGGTGAACAATTCTGTTTTTAGCCGATTTTTAAAGGAAATCACTGACAAAAATTTAAGATCAGATCAGATTTGAAAAGTGGAATTAATAAAATAATGAGAATGAATCCACAAAACATATTTAAATTGTGAAATTATTAATCCATATATCTTACGAGGGCTTAAACTCTTATCTTCAACAGTAGTAAAACTTCTATCGTTAGCAGTTTTGTAGACCTCGTTTTATGTTGTTCCTATGGTACACAATTCATTTAAAATATAATTCAAAATAATAAAAAAAGAAATAAATAATCATTTAAGAATGAAGATTACATACTACTTTGAATTACTCTAAATTATCAGAAAATCCGACGTTTCGGAGGGTATATTGCCGCTTTATCAAGCACTTTTAAAAAACAACTAGAGATTCATTGAGCCCATTATTTGAACGACATCGACAACTGAATATGTTTAACGATTCACATATTTTATTTATTTAGAGATTAATAATATGAAATACATTATATTATAAACAAGCCAACATTACACGTAATTAAAATTAAATTATTCTTGTTTTTCCCTCTTTTCCTCTGTTAAAGCGAAGATTAATGTTTAATCTTTGGTTAAAGTAAACGAAAATAACTATGTCAATATTTAAACATATTCAGTTGTCGTGTTACATACATACGTGATTTAGGTTTAAAGATTTTTTTCTTAATATTAATCTCACTTCCGTAAGTTAAAATGGACTTCAATACCGTCATCAAATTTTTGTACTGGTAGCTAGAAGTTAACAATGATTACATTTACATAGGTATCTATATAATATAGCAGTTTTATGACTACTGAAGATGATGGCTTAACCCCTCAAAACATTCATTAATATTTTAAATTCGACTAGGTATTTAATTTTTTAATATTGTATATACACAAATTATACAATTACACATATTTAATTAACATATTGTAGCAATTTGCATACAAGTGAACACAATCTCCATGAAATGGTGGCTGTGGTGTGGAACGAAGTTGTTACTTGGCCCTACAAATTTAACAATTTAATACATATATTTAGTAGGTATTTTGGAGATATTAGAAGTTCCTTTATGTTTCGGTTAACTGACTGCATCGAAGTAGATTTTCAGCTTAATTGCATACTTAAGTGAACTCTAGTGTTTATTAGATTCTCAAACTTACACTATAGAATACCCATGCCTTGTTCAAAATTAATCTACACAAAATATCAAGGATATACCACAAACGTTTTATTGTATTTACGGAAACTGAATTTATAATTTTCATTAAGGAGTTTGTATGTCTTAAGATGTGGCCGTAGCACTAATCTTCGCGATGATGAAAAGCTGACTCCCAGGAGCATGATTTTACAAAACACACGTAATGCGTCCGATTTGTTACTATTTATTCAGGCTCATCAAACAGACGAACTCAATTTAAAGCACTGAAAATTATACTGTTTCTTCGTACTGAATTCATTATACGAGAACCTTTATGTATGTATTTATGTTATGTATATTTAATATTTGTATACTCGTATTTTTCTGAAGAGAAAATGTAGAGTTGTACCTACAATTGTCAAATTAACTGCAATGTACTGACGGTTACAAAAAATTAATAATCTCTCTCATCATCGCGTTTGTTGTTAAAAATAACGACCCCTTACTTGGCGTCAGTTTCACACAAAATATCATGTTTGATGGATCTCTCTTAAACGGTTCAATAAGAAAAACGAAAACTAATTTCCACAAAAGACCAAAATATCTACAAAAGATGTTCGAATCTGTCTGCGTTTACTTCAATGCATTTTTCGAATATATTCCTTAAGGCGTTAATAGTGTTTATTAAAAATTCTGGAAAATTTTCATCTAAGCTAGTCACTTCTAATTTAACCAACTCTCTCATCTGCTCTCTGTTTTCAATGTCCAATAAATACACTTTATCTTTAATATAGGCCCATAAAAATATATACAGAGGCGTTAAATCATAACTGTTTGGTGGTTATCGAATAGTCCCAAACTTGCCGATCCATTCTCTAAAGTTATTGTTGAAAAAGTCTTAAGCCCTGGTGTTATGAGGAGATGCTCGGTCTTGATGGAATATAAGATCTTGTAACTTATTGATGATTGATGGTAAATTTTCTGAAAAATCGATCAGATATGTTTCCAAAAAATTTAGATAAGTCTCTCCGGTTAATCTGCGTTCAAAAATATATGGTTCTACTATGCGTTCCCCTAAAATACGACACCATACGTTGAGCGTCTGTCTTCCTTGAAATCGCGCTTCTCTAACAAAGTTTGGATTGTCAGTGCTCTAAAATCTATTGTTTTTTCCTATTTGGTACTCCACTGGTTGAAAATGAGGATTCATCTGACCACAAAATTGTATGAAGAAACTGTGGATCGTTGCCGATTCTCTGCAGCATTTGCTGGCAGAATTGAACTCGTTTTCACTTGTGTTCTGCAGATAATTAATGGCTGCGTTGTTCGCATCTTATAGGGTCTGTAAGAATGGTTTATGAGTTCCTTTCTTACTTTTCCGAAAGAGCATCTATTTTGGAAGCGTCTTTGTCGTAAAGTTTGAGATACTTTATGAATCGACTGTTCGCCTTTTTCTTTTCAAGTTTGAGGTTTCCCTAAATTTTCTGTACAGGCGTGTAATTCTCGCTCTAGACGGATACTGTCTTTCTGCATATTGTTGTCTATACTCCCGTACCCTATACCTTTTCAAATTCAATTTGGCGCTAATCTGAATCAAAATGACATTAGTCAAAATCTAATTGAGAACTTGAATTTCAAATTGGCAATAAGTATCCAAAGGAAATTGACAATAATCGAAACAGTATCGGTATTTGCAAAATTACGCCAGTCCCCATGGGCATTATATAATGCACAAATCTGCCGCTTCAAATTTGAAGCAACATCCTTTTCTATATAAGGCAGTGTATTATAGGTAACAATTTTTAATTAACTAACACACACTTTGACACTGACAAGTAATAACCAGTTGGATTGATGTATTTAACATCAAGTAAATATTTGATTTTTTTATTGTCAATTTGAAAGTGATTATGGTTTTGATTATTGTCAATTTGTTTTTGATTAATGCCATTTTGTTCTTCATGTTGTCAATTTGATTTTGAATAATGTCATTTTGATTCTGATTAGCGCCAATTTGAACTTGAAAAGGTATACAGAACGCGTTATAATTATTACATACAATAACAAGATATTTCGCCGTTCTTCATTTGAAAAAATCATTTTTAAATAAACAATCTTTACATATATTATTTACAAACAAATAATTATTACTTTTATCTGACATTTCTATTTGAGTTTTTACATTGCTATGTTTTTTACAGCATAATGGCCCGACTTTTTTTAGTTTTTGTTTTGTTTAAAAGACATTTACTTTTTGAAAAAGCTTTGTTTTATTGCGAATTATTATTCAAGCATTTAAGATAGATCTATCAAATATTGTATTTTTGGAATCACGAGGAAATAATCTATAATGTGTTTTACATAAAATAAGCTGGTGTTATACATTTAATACAGTAAATTTTAGTATTGAGAGCTGTTCGTGCCTCAAGAGCACCAGTTTATTTTTGCTGCGATCAAGTTATGTATAACTACTATTTCAACATTAAAAAGTGTGTCACTATTAACACATACCAATTCTTTAAGGACAGATATCCAATATACTACTAGTACACATAGGCGTCCATAAAGGGTTAAAAAGGGTCCAATTATACAGAGACATTATTTGTTCATCGCAGATTTTTTAAGCCAAGATCTTTTGTCAAATCAACAATTTCCCGTTTAATTCAATAAATATGATTTTTTTAAGTTTTGACCCTCTTTTTATACCCTTCGCCTACGCCCAATCGCTTCTCTATATACCATATATTATGCAATATGTGTAATATGATATGGAGAGCTAAAATGTATTCTAACACCTGAGTCTCAATTTTATCTCGAATATTATTAGAGCCAAATTCTATACAGGAATTTAATGGAATTTTTCTTTAGTTTTTAATTTTTAGATTGCTGTCCCATTTACAAATCAAATTCGCACGCGCTGGATAGATAAATTGTACACCGCAGTCTTTTCTAAGCCAAAATCTATTGAAAAAAAGAAAATTACGTCATTTTTTGATTTAGTTTAGTAAATATGATTTTTTTACCCTTTTTTATATCCCTTCACTACGCCCTATGACTCCCAAAATCTAATCAGTTCCTCACCATATCCAATAGCATTTCTGTACCAAATTTGGTTAAATTCGTTTTTTAGTTATCGTGTATAAACTCTGACAGACCGACTGAATGACAAACATTTTTAAAAAAACTTATTTACATTTAAAATAACTCAAAATGTTTTGAGTATTTCCGGTTAATTTTTAGCTCTCCATATCATATATGTGATATATGTATATATGGAGACTATTAGTTCCATGAAAAAAAATTTTTTTTTAATTTCACCGGAAATACTTATTTTTGGTCATTAGACCACATTGGCGTTCGAAAATAGTGTAAAATGGGGTAAAAAAGATGAAAAAAAAAACGTATTTCTTAAAAATAGCAGAAATATTAACTAGTTATTTATAGTTTTGATAGAATATAACCTATAAAATGTGTCATGAATAACTTACTTTCATAGGCGTTCGTAAATAGTGGAAAAGGGGTCAAAACATAAAAAATATATATTTCCTAAACTTATTCGAAATATGGAATAATTTTTCATAGTTGTGATACAATATAAGCTAAAAAATATTCCATAAAAGAATTGGTTCACACAGGCGTTCGAAAATAGTTTAAAAAAAGGGTCAAAAACGAAAAAAAAATGTTTCTCAAATATACCAGAAAAGTTGGCTAATTATATATAGCTTTGGTATAAGATAACCTAAAAAATGCAGCATAAAATTTTTATTTACATAGGCGTTCGTAAATAGTAGAAAAAGGGGTAAAATAAAAAAAAATTAAAATGTAAAAATTTTTATATTTAACTAAATGAATTGGTCTTAAAAATACACGACAAAAATTAATGTACCATAGGCGTCCGTGAAAATTCTATAAAAGGGTCAGAAAAAATTTGTATCCGTGATAACTCAAAAACCACTTAACGGATTTTAACCACATTTGGTACGAAAATACTACAGGATATTTATAGGTGGTGATTAACATTGAGCGTAGGCAAGGGGTTTAAAAGAGGGTTCAAAAATTTAAAAAACCATAGTTCTTAAACTTATCCGAAATATTGAATAATTTTTTATAGTTGTGATAGAATATAACCTAAAAAATGTTACATAAAAGAATTAGTTCACACAGGCGTTCGAAAATAGTCTTAAAAAAGGGTCAAAAACGAAAAAAAAATGTTCCCAAATATACCAGAAAAATTGGCTAATTATATATAGCTTTCATATAAGATAACCTAAAAAATGCAGCATAAAATTTTTATTTACATAGGCGTTCGTAAATAGTAAAAAAATGGGTAAAATAAAAAAAATTAAAATGTAAAAAATTTTATATTTAACTAGTTGAATTGGTGTTAAAAATACACGACAAAAATTAATGTTCCATAGGCGTCCGTGAAAATTCTCGAAAAGGGTCAGAAAAAATTTGTATCCGTGATAACTCAAAAACCACTTAACGGATAACCTACAACATGCAGCATAACAATTTTGTTTACATAGGCGTTCGTAAATAGTAGAAAAGGGGGCAAAATAAATTTTATAATAAAACTAAAAAAAATCAATTAATTTGCGTTCAAGAACTTGGCCTAGATCTGAAATATAAAATATCTGCGTATAAATAGTGCCTCCAAAGAAAAGAAAAAGGCACAAAACCCGATATTTAAAAAAAAAATAGGTGATGTCTAAAACAAAACAAAAATTTATTAAATTTAGATAAATGACAAAAAGGTCATAAAATTATTACTTTTACACTTAAATATGGAGAGCTATTCGTGCCTCGAGGGCAACAGTTTATTTTTTATTATACGGAGGGCGTTAAAAATGTAAGCTTGAAGGCCTAGAGCATAGTCCACCCCTGTTAAACTAAAAAAGCTAGATTAGTTTCAAGAACACAAAATGGTTATATCCGTCTTTATCTCAAACATTTCTTTAGAGCGTTCACAATACTTTTCCTGTGCGGGAAAGTAAAAAGCCTGTAGGTGTAAAAATATACGAACTTGTTATGTATTTTCTATCTGCAAAAAATAGTTGTTGTCAGTTCAATTATTTTAAATTATATCGGAATTTTCCTCTAAGAAAAGAAATAAGTTAAATTTTAACTGAATATTATACCTATAAAATAAAACTCTAAAAACTAGTTGTTTACGTTATTGTTTTTTTCTGTTTCCTTATCTATAATATTGTAAAATATTATTCTCGAATTACAATAGAAATAGGTATGTACTATTTTTACATTTCTTTGTTGCCCTGCGATATTCGATTTTTCGGCACACTACGATAAAAGAAATAAGTGCGTATTACAATTTTTATTGTCTGTGATTAAAATAAAATATTATTGTATTCAGTACACCATCTTTTCGCGAACATTAAAGATGTGTAATAGACTCGGGAAGATATTTTTGGTATTTTACCACAAAGAATATCTTAAATTGTGATCGCGAAATACATTAAGTGGATATAAATAATTACATTTGTTTTTAGTAATTGAAATTTAATTTTCAATAATCGCCGCGGCCGTAGTCGGGTAATAGTCATGTGTCTACTAAAAAAATCGGTATACGGTTTCGAATGTCGGGCTACTCAGTTGTTAAACACAGTGAATAGTGAAAAATTTAGTGCTTGGAATTATGTAAAGCTTGGTTATTGGTGATGATGGTATGGTATCCTGGTAGATAAGCAAAGGAAGGACTATTAGGTGTAAGTGATTTTAATTTTTTTAGATAGTCTGATCAAATTGTCCAATAGTTCTAAATATTTTCCACAAAATTATTCATAGAAACAGCTTTATGAATGTTCAATTTGAGGATATGGAAAACGCGTCTTGGTTCTTGTTGTGTGAATTATTTTTTTTTTTTTGATTTTATTCCATGTGATTAATAATTAGAATATTTTGAACAAAATTAGGTACGGATGGAGACAAAATTATCAAAATGTATATTTTTAAAACTAATTGTAATATTTAAAGGCGTTTTTTAAATTTTTATGGCAAATTTTCGATTCTAATTTTGAACCTTGCATTAGCGAGAGCTTTCTGTGGTAAAGCGTTGTCGGTCGAATATAGAAACACCCTGTATATATACAGTGCTGTTTTATATTATACAGGGTTATTCACGCCATACGACACGGAATAGTGTGGCTAAACTATTTAATTTCCTAAAAGTTTTATTCATGGATTCGATAAAAATGATTTATGGCTACATTTTAAAAATATTGTGAATTTATACAGGGTGTCCCAAATATAAGAAATGAACCATAGTTGTATTTTTTTTAAATGGAATGCCCTGTATATGAATATATTTTTAGATTCCCCGTTCAAAATAAACCGAACTTTTATAAGGTACATGTCACGTAAACCTGACAGTTTTTTAAATATTTTACTTTTTATAAAAATATAGACATAATTTGAATGAAAAAATTCAAACCTATTCGTTTGTTCTTTTTAAGCCAGTCTGGGCTGCTAAATATTCCTACTCATCACTTGTTACACCAAATGTAAAAAACGCCCAATACTAAATACAGGGTGTCCAGGTTATAAGTTATATGAACGTAAAGTTTAAGTCTAAATAACTTGCTTATTTCAAATAGAACACCTGGTATATGAGGTCAAAATTAGGTGAACAAGGTAATTATCTGTCAAATATTATAATACTGTTCTATAGATATCTCTTGACGTTTTCGTGGAAATTGCACTTATTCATAATATTAGGTGAATTTTTAATTGAACCTGTTAATTTCATGTAGACCACCCTGCATTTGATGATGATTAAATTAATTATTTATTAATCACTATAAGGTTTTCCTATAAATATGTATATTTTTAATTTTGCATGGAAAAAGCACATATTGGTAGTAATAGGAAGAATTTTTCAAAATTATAATATTTGTCAAGTCAACCATGAGAATTTGACAAACCATATATTTAAACAATAACATAATTTTAGTTTTAGGTGAGATGTACTTTAATGAAAGTTAGGTTTATTTTAAACGGGGAATCTAAAAATATATTCGTATACCTATAGGGTGTCGTATAGCGTGAATATCCCTGTATACCTACATACAGGGTGTCCTACGGTGGCAACCCATTAGATTATTTCAGAAACTACTTCGAATTGAATTTTAAAAATTTCAGTGTCTATATTGTCAAATATGCTCTACTCAAATAATATAATAGCAACGGCATAGCACTTCCGGTTATACCGGAAGTTGATGGCAACTTTGTTATTTTAAATAAAACATCCTATATATTATTACATTTTTGGATTATAAATAAGATTTCAGACATATTTCATGTATCCTGTTCTATACCTAACGTCAGTCGTTTTTGACTTATATCAAGATTTATGTCAAAATTGACAGTATAGGACTCCATAAGAATTCCGTTTTTTCCTTGTAAATCAGTATTTAATAATTATTTTGCAGGTATTTTCTTATCAGATGGGATCTTCTTTTTCGAAGTGACAAGATATTTTCTGATTAGTTTATACAGGGTGGTCAAAAAATTATATTGAAAACGGTTCAAGAAAAACAGTTGAAAGTCAATTTTTTCAAATGGAATGAGTATATTATTATTATTTTATCTTCCTTAGCATTAAAAAATAATGCAATTTTGTAATAGGTTATCATTTTCTAAAATGCATAGTTTTCGAAATATCGTAATTTTAAATTTTTCTGCAGCGCCTACCGTGTTCTCTCTGGAAGCTAGCTAATTAATTTAGTTAGCCATGAAAATACTGACATTTCTCTGAATTAGCATAAACGTCAAACTAAATATGAAATTAGTTGTTGCTATTCAACCAGTCGTTATTTATCAATATTTGTGACCATTATATTTTACAATAACTATTACAAAATGAAAAATATTTATTCATATGCTGATATTGTAAATGTATTATTAATCCATGGAGAATGTAACAAAGTGATTAATAGAACCTGTAGAGTATTTAACGAGAGAAACTCGCTCTTGCTAACAATGACTAGAGAAAAATTAAAAAGAATTTTGAGAAATCAAATACCACCGTGTCATGCAAATCGAGTACTACAAAAACCTGTAACTACAAATGAGGATAATGTGGTAAATGTCTTGGCATATTTTAATACATATCCTGAATCATCAGTGCGTGCTGCTGAACAAGATCTAGGAATTTCAAAATCCTCTGATCAAAAAATATTAAAAAGTAGTGGTTTACATCCATTTAAATTCAAATATCTTTGTGCTCTGGAAGCAGGTGATGCCGAACGACGCGTCGTTCGGCATCACCTGCGTGTACGGTGTACGTGTACGGTTCTGCGAAACCATTTTAACACGAACGCAAGAAGATCCTGGGTTTCTGCAAAACGTGATTTGGACAGATGAGTCGAAATTTTCAAGAGATGGAATCGTTAATAGACAAAAGAGTCATTTTTGGGCTTCTGAGAATCCGCACGCTATTCGTGAACGAAATTTTCAAAATAAATTTAGTGAGAACGTTTTTTGTCTGGTGAAAGACACACATGTTGAATATTTTATTTACGAGCATAATTTAAATACGGAAGGTTATCTTTATATTTTGC
Source organism: Apoderus coryli (assembly GCA_911728435.2). Classification (NCBI taxonomy): domain Eukaryota; kingdom Metazoa; phylum Arthropoda; class Insecta; order Coleoptera; family Attelabidae; genus Apoderus; species Apoderus coryli. The sequence goes on along the minus strand of OU452202.1, from coordinate 11,329,583 downwards.
AGAATGTTGTGGCGCATTTTTTGGATGATCTACCATTAAATGAATTAAGAAGTTGTTGGTACCAGTTAGATGGAGTACCACCTCACTGTGGAAATAGAATCACACAACAGCGTAATGAAATGTTTGAAGATCGATGGATCAGACGTTTAGGGCCTTGGGATTGGCCAGCGAGATCTCCAGATCTATCACCGCTGGATTTTTATGTTTGGGGTGCAATTAAACAAAAGGTGTATTCCACCCCAATTAATTCAAAAGAAGAATTAGTAGGACGCATCCGAACTTCATTCGAAGCATTACCTGGAGTCCAAATTGCACGAGCTGTCACGAGTGAATTTATTGAACGGGTAAATAAGTGTTTAAGACTAAATGGGGGTCATATCGAACAATTAAATTAGTTTTGTTATCGTTAGTTGATTAACTTTTTTTAGTTGAAAATTTATTTAGTTTAATCTTCTGTTCATTTCTGCTGTATTATTTTAAATTTTAGTCTTAGTTCGTTGTAATACTTGATTTGTATACCTCCCAACCTGCTCTAAATGATTTCTCAAAATTCTTCCTAATTTCTCTAGTCATCGTTAGCAAATGGGGGTTTCTCTCGTTAAATACTCTACAGGTGATACGAGTATTAATCACTTTATTTTATTCTCCATGAATTAATAATAAATTTCTAATATCAATAAGTATTTTTCATTTTTATTAATTTGACATTAAAATGACAATAATTTCATGGCTAACTAAATTAATTAGCTACCTTCCAGAGAGACAACGGTATGCGCTGCAGAAAAATTTAAAATTACGATATTTCGAAAACTATGCATTTTAGAAAATGATCACCTATTACAAAATTGCATTATTTTTTAATGCTAAGGAATATAAAATAATAATAATATACGCATTCCATTTGAAAAAATTCGTTTCAACTGTTTCTCTTGAACCGTTTTCAATATATTTTTTTGACCACCCTGTATAAACTAATCAGAAAATGTCTTGTCAACTCGAAAAAGAACATCCCACCTGATAAGAAAATACCTGCAAAATAATTATTAAATAGTGATTTACAAGGAAAAACGGAATTCTTATGGAGCTTTAAACTGTCAATTTTGACATAAATCTTGATATAAGTCAAAAATGACTGACGTTAGGTATAGGACATGATACATAAAATATGTCTGAAATCTTATTTAGAATCCAAAAATGTAATAATATATAGGGTGTTTCATTTAAAATAACAAAGTTGCCATCAACTTCCGGTATAACCGGAAGTGCTATGCCGTTGCTATTATATTATTTGAGTAGAGCATATTTGACAATATAGACACTGAAATTTTCAAAATTCAATTCGAAGTAGTTTCTGAAATAATCTAATGGGTTGCCACCGTAGGACACCCTGTATATTATAATCATCAAATAATTTTACGCACCTTTATTAAACCAACCAACTTAATTTCGCTTAAAACAATCATCACGTTATTATTTTACTTCGAATTTGATATCAAGCACTTGTCAACGGAATAGACATTGTTGCCGGTATTATTTGCATTATGTGGAACAATAATTTTATTTTGAACTATATTCGAATAAATTTCATTTATAATAATTATAATTATTTGTATAATAGCAGATCGGATATATGGATATGAGGCATAAGTTTTAGGTTATTTTTAACAGTTTGAATAGAAAATATGATAGTATGTATACAAGGTGATTCACGGTCGATGGCAAGGTGGACGTTAGACGGGGGTGACATCCATCCTTAAAATCTTAAATGAATGAATCTGAAAGGTTATTAAAGCCTCTTTTCAATGCCGTTTAATTCTTGGGGTTTTTTTGGTTCGGCAAAATCTTTATCCACGATAACTCAAAACTGACATAACAGATTTTTAGCAAATTTGGCACAAAAATTCTTCAGGATATTTGTAGCTTTTGCATATTGATTCTTTGTGAATTACTTTTTAAATCTTTATATATACAGTAATTTCAAACACTATAGGTATAGATGGCGTCAGAATTAGGTGCAAGTTGCAAATGAAACTATCCGGATGGATTATTATATTACTGTTATAAAATAATTATTATAATATGTTGTAGAATAATGTTGTTAATAATTTCTTTTTCTACATTTCAGGAGTGCCCATAGGCCCTAGTTTTGTTAAGGTTAGGCATGGAATGGAATGGATTGGAGTTTAGAGCAGCTAGGATAGTTAAATGGTAGGTACTCTTCAAATAAATTCGCTAATATTTTGCAATTTTTTAATAATAGTCAAAAAGTATAAACAAAATAAATAATCTTTATTAATTGTTAATAGTGCGTACTTTCTTTGTTACAGATAATTCATATCCAGTGCGCGGCGGAGGTAATGCGTAAAAACTAGTGAGTTTGTGATTTAATTGCGATATCGAAGTCGTTATTCGTTAAATTAAATAGTAGCCCGACTCGCGCTTGTAATTTTCAAAAGAAAAAAACTTATATGAGGATTTATATTGGAAAATAGTAACACACTGATAACTGAAACATGCTCCTGGTTTAGTCGAATATTCGACAAATTTTAGGTGTAAGTGAATTTAATCTTATTTTTATTATAGAATTATTTTTAACCATGAACAATTTTTTTTTGCAGAAGTGCGTAGATGTTATATCCAATAAAAATATTTCAGAATGGGAATATTATTTAAGGCTGCTTTTGATGTTAGGAGATTCAAGACTTTAAATTTCAAAATGTGTTAATTCAAGTAAATAAAAGCAATTTTTTTTCAAAATTTTGAGTTCGGTTATTATCAAATTTTAAACTTCAACAAATGATCGAAAATTAATTTCAATTAAGTACTAAGTAACAAAATTTGAAAGAGCGGCCTAGATTTGAGTTCCAAATTGTGCTAATTAAAGTCAACAATACAATTTGTTTCAAAATTTTGAGTTCAGTTATCATCAGATTTTAAACAAAAAGTTCAATAAATGATCAAAAATTAATTTGAATTAAGTAACGAAATTTCAAAGAGCAGCCTTACTAGCAGCTGCAGCTTCGGTTGAGCGATATATTGGACATCACGAAGCCACAAAACTAATTTCGGAGTTGCTATTAAAGAAGGTTAGTTTATTAATAATACCCCATTGACTATTTAGAATTAAAGTCATTGATTTTGCAGATACAGCAGTGAAAATCGCCTAGTGTATTTCATATGTTAATGGATTTTGGCAATAATGTCAACTGGTTATATCAGGTACGCTAAATCTTTGAATAACCTAAACTAACTGTATACAATTATATTTTTTTTTGTTATTTTGCAGATATTTTTTTCATTCATCGCCGGGTCAGTCGCGTAATAGTAATGTGTTTATTAAAAATATCGGAAAAATGTTTCTAATATTGTTGAGCTACTCACTTCTTAAATCGAAATGTGTTGTGATATCATACTGAACAATTTGGTGCTCGGAACTATGGATAACTTGGTTGTGGGTAAAGATGGTATGGTATTCAGCAGTTTAAGCAAATGAAGGCGCGTATCAGGTGTAAGTTATTTTAATTTATTAGATTTTTCAAATTTGAATGTCCAATAGTTCCAAATATAATAAATTGGCAACTAAATCAACGAGGCGCTCTACTTTTGAGATCCAGGAGTAATTTTGTAAAAATTAGTTTTGTATGGTAACAGTTAATTTTTTCGCAAACATTGGAATTGTAAGAAAAATTAAAATAAATCATAATGCTCTATATAGGTATAGGCAACTCTTACGAAAGTTTTACTTATTTTTCATTCTCAATTCAAAAATGTGATAAAGGCATTATATTAAAAAAACGTAACTTTGATATGCCCCTCTTTTTTCAAAAAATAAGTCTAGTTCTCTCATAAAATTCCGTCGTGACTGATCCTGTATACAGGGCGACAAAAATTAGGTTCCATATGCAAAATAAAACTATCCGATTTTAAAATATTATATTTTTTAAAGAAATATTTTTTGTACATTTCAGGAGTGCCCATAGGCCCTAGTCTTGTTAAGGTTAAGCATGGAATGGAATGGATTGGAGTTTAGTGCAGCAAGGTCTGTCACATGGTAGGTACTCTTCAAATAAATTCAGTAATATTGCGTATAATTTTTTTAATAGTCAAAAATCATAAACAAAAATAATCGTTGTTACTTTTTAACAGTGCCTACTTTCTTTGTTACAGATAAATTAAATCCAATGCGCCGGGCCGGTAATGCGTAAAATCTAGTGAAGTTTTTGTTGTCGGAAACCTCTGGAGCTCATGGCGATTGCGATTTTCGGAGTCGTTATTCGTTAAATTAAATAGAGTAGCTCGACTCGCGCTTGTAAATTTCGAAAAAAAAAACCGTAAGTGACTTCATTTGGGCAATGATAAGACATTGAAGTATGGTAAACAACTCCTGGTATGGAAGATTAATCTACAAAATTCTATGTGTAAGTGAATTTAAGCATAATTGTATTATACAACCATGGATGTATCGACTCCATATTGTTTTTTTTGTCTCAAGTAACCACCAGAAAATAAAATTGAAAACAATACGGAATTGTCTCCAAATACTAGCTTAATTTGCTAGATGAAAATGTTTAATGTTTCATCAACGAATCAATCGATTTTGTAATTATAACATTTTATAATATTATTTAAGGCTGCTTTTGCTATTAGGAGATTCAAGGGTTTGATTTTCAAAATTTGCTAATTAAAGTAAACAAAAACAATTTCTTTCAAAATTTTAAGTTTGGTTATCATCAGATTTTACACGAAAACTTCAGTAAATGATCAGGAATCGATTTCAATTAAGTATTAACATTTCAATTAGCAGCCTAGGTTTGTGTTTCAAAATGTGCTAATTAAAGTAAACAAAAACAATTTGTCTCCAAATTTTGAGTTCATTATCATCAGATTTTTAACAAAATCTTCAATAATTAATCAAACATTAATTTAAATTAAGTATTAAGTAACAAAATTTCAAAGATCAGCCTTACTAGCAACTGCAGCTTCCGTTGAGCGATATATTGGACATCACGAAGCCACCAAACTAATTTCAGAGTTGCCAAATATTTACTTAATGCAGGTTGGTTTAGTAATAAAACCCCAATGACTATTTAAATTTAAAGTCATTGATTTTACAGATACAGCAGTGAAGATCAGTCGCCTACTCTATTCCATATGTTAATGGATTTTTGCAATAATGTCAACTGGTTATATCAGGTACGCTAAATCTTCGAATAACCTAAACTAACTGTATACAATTATATTTTTTTGTTATTTTGCAGATATTTTTTTTCAGTCATCGCCGGGTCCGTCGCGTAATAGTAATGTGTTTATTAAAAAATTTAATTAAAAATAGGGTTTCTAATATTGTCGAGCTACTTACTTTTTAAATCGAAATGTGTTGTGATATAATACTGAACAATTTGGTGCTTGGAACTATGGCATGCTTGGTTATGGGTAAAGATGGTATGGTATTCAGCAGTTTAAGTAAAGGAAGGCGTATCAGGTGTAAGTTATTGTAATTTGTTTGATTTTTCAAATCAAAATGTCCAATAGTTAAGTACAAATATTTTTCACAAAATTGAATCATTTAGATAAAATATTTAAATTGGCAACTAAATCAACGAAGCGGTCTTCTTTTGAGATCTAGGAGTAATTTTGCCAAATTAGTTTTGCTTGGTAACAATTAATTTTTTCGCAAGCATTGGAATTGTAAGAAAAATTAAAATAAATCATAATACTCTGTATAGGTATAGGCAGCTCTTACGAAAGTTTTACTTATTTTTCATACTCAATTCAAAATTGTGATAAAAGCATTATATTAAAAAAACGTAATTTTGATATGCCCCTCTTTTTTCAAAAAATAAGTCTAGTTCTCTCATAAAATTCCGTCGTGACTGATCATGTATACAGGGCGACAGAAATTAGGTTCCATATGCAAAATAAAACTATCCGATTTTAAAAAAATTATATTTTCTTAAAGACATATTTTTTTGTACATTTCAGGAGTGCCCATAGGCCCTAGTTTTGTTAAGGTTAAGCATGGAATGGAATGGAATGGATTGGATTGGAGTTTAGTACTGCAAGGTTTGTCACATGGTAGGTACTCTTCAAATAAATCCAGTAATATGGCGTATAAGTTTGTTAATAGTCAAAAATTATAAAAAAAAATAATCGTTGTTACTTTTAAACAGTGCCTACTTTCTTTGTTACAGATAAATCAAATTCAGTGCGCCGCGCCGATAATGCATAAAACCTAGTGAAGTTTTTGTTATCGGAAACCTCTGAAACTTATGCCGATTGCGAGTTTCGGAGTCATTATTCGTTAAATTAAATATAGTAGTTCGACTCGCGCTTTTAAATTTCGACAAAAAACCGTAAGTGACTTCATTTGGGCAATGATGACATTGAAGCATGGTAAAGAACCCCTGGTTTGGAAGAATAATCTACAAAATTCTATGTGTAAGTGAATTTAAGCATAATTGTATTATTCACCCATGGATGTATCGACTCCACATTGTTTTTGTTTTCTCAAGTAACCACCAGACAATAAAATTGAAAACAATACGGAATTGTCTCCAAATACTAGCTTAATTTGCTACATGAAAATGTTTTAATGTTTCATCAACGAATCAATTAATCGATTTTGTAATTATAACATTTTTATCTTTTTTTTGCAGAAGTACGTAGATGGCATATGCACTAAAAGTATTTAATAACCATGGGAAACAGAAAAGTATACACAACAACTAACGGGAATATTATTTAAGGCTGCTTTTGATATTAGGAGATTCAAGGGTTTGATTTTCAAAATTTGCTAATTAAAGTAAACAAAAACAATTTCTTTCAAAATTTTAAGTTTGGTTATCATCAGATTTTACACAAAAAACTTCAGTAAATGATCAGCAATGGATTTCAATTAAGTATTAACATTTCAATTAGCAGCCTAGGTTTGTGTTTCAAAATGTGCTAATTAAAGTAAACAAAAACAATTATTTGTCTCAAAATTTTGAGTTCATTATCATCAGATTTTTGACAAAATCTTCAATAATTGATCAATCAATCAATTAATTTAAATTAAGTATTAAGTAACAAAATTTCAAAGATCAGCCTTACTAGCAGCTGCAGCTTCCGTTGAGCGATATATTGGACATCACGAAGCCACGAAATTTCAGAGTTGCCAAATATTTACTTAATGCAGGTTGGTTTAGTAACAATACCCCAATGACTATTTAAATTTAAAGCCATTGATTTTACAGACACAGCAGTGAAGATCAGTCGCCTAGTCTATTCCATATGTTAATGGATTTTTGCAATAATGTCAACTGGTTATATCAGGTACGCTAAATCTTCGAATAACCTAAACTAACTGTATACAATTATATTTTTTTGTTATTTTGCAGATATTTTTTTTTTCAGTCATCGACGGGTCCGTCGCGTAATAGTAATGTGTTTATTAAAAATAATGGTGTTAGGATTGTAATATTGTCGAGCTACTTACTTTTTAAATCGAAATGTGTTGTGATATAATACTGAACAATTTGGTGCTTGGAACTATGGCATGCTTGGTTATGGGTAAAGATGGTATGGTATTCAGCAGTTTAAGTAAAGGAAGGCGTATCAGGTGTAAGTTATTTTAATTTGTTAGATTTTTCAGATCAAAATGTCCAATAGTTACAAATATTTTTCACAAAATTAAATCATTTGGATAAAAAATTTAAATTGGCAACTAAATCAACGAAGCGGTCTACTTTTAAAATCCAGGAGTAATTTTGACAAAGTTAGTTTTGTTTGGTAACAGTTAATTTGATCGCCAACATTGGAATTGTAAGAAAAATTAAAATAAATCATAATGCTCTCTATATGTATAGGCACTCTTACGAAATTATCGAAATTGGAGAGTTTTCTTCTGAAGACGAACGTTCCCTCTCCACCCTCAAAGAACGAATTAGTAAGAAAAATACCTCGAAAAAATAAGAAGTTTCAAATGGATCACGCGGATTTGATACCAACAAAAAATGTCTTTTGTAGTGAAGAATTTGGGGAGCATACTATCAAAAAAAAATCCATTAGAGTTGTTTGCGCTCTTTTTTGATGAAGATATATTTGATCTCATCGTTATGGTAACAAATCGATGGAGAATTAGATCAATTGAAATTTAGAAGAAGATTGGCAGATACTTTGCTAGTTCAGAATAAAAAGAACTTATCCTCAAAAGGATACATGTCAAGGGACGAAGGGATTGATATTCACCTCGATCGCATGGATCATCTGGTCATTCCGCAAAATAAACAAACAAGATGCGTGTTTTGCCATGAGAGAACGACAACAAGGTGCCATAAATGCAATAAGGGGCTACATATAAAATGCTTTGTCTTATACCATACACACAACAAAGTGTAATGTAATCACGTTGCATATGTGCCCACCGTACTATATATAGAACGGCTCGTAGTTTGTAATGTTTGTATGAAAATAAATATTTTTTTCGCATAAAGTGTTTGTTTACATAAAACATTACCCGTGAACCCATGGGCATATCTGGGTTAATTTGCGTTCAAGAACTTGGCCTAGATCTGAAATATAAAATATCTGCGTATAAATAGTGCCTCCAAAGAGAAGAAAAAGGCACAAAACCCGATACTTAAAAAAAAAATAGCTGATGTCTAAAACAAAACAAAAATTTATTAAATTTAGATAAATGACAATATGTGTATTGCATATAGTATGGAGTGCTAAAAATTAAGAGACCTAATTTATAGAGAATTTATTGTACTTTTTGTATTGTATTTTGTAACACTTTCTTTCCCTAGTTTTCTTGCAACGCATTACTTTTTTGAGGTGGCAAAGTTTAAATTCGGATTCAGCATAAAAGATATACCTATACAGGGTGATTCATTATGGTTGCAACAAGCGAAAACTGGAGATTCCTGAAAACAATTCAAGCATTTTTTGCCATTGAACCCATGTCCGCAAATGCTTCGTTATCGAGATACAGGGTGTACAAATTTAGTGGTCAAATTAACTTTTTTGTTCATTCCTCAAAAACTAGCTAACCGATTTTGAAAAATTTTGCTTGCATTTGAGGACAGATAAGCTAAAACATTCTGAATTATTTTGGCTTTCACAAAAAAGTTATTTACGTCGATGTTGTGGTTTCTACCATTTTTATGCAAACCGATAAATTGCAAGTTAATGGTAGATTTAAATCAAAATAACGTTTACTAGAAATCAAAATGAAAAATCAAAGTTGCCGTGGAAAACGATTTAATAATAACAAATTACTTAACAACAAATCTATCAGTACAATAATAATAGCACGAGGGTTGTTTAAAGACTACACATGTTCATTTTGGTTTCTATTTATGCCATCTCTAGTAAAAGTTGCTTCATCTAACCGGAGCACTTTCTCTAAAAATTTTTCATCTTCTTGATGCTTACCAAGAACCCAATTACAAAATAATAGGCGCCTTTCACGGTCTCCAGGATGTAGGGCCTGGACATCTTGATGATGATAGAGATAGAGAATTTCTCGATTTAATAGTCTCCAAACAATTGTTCGAGGTAATGCCAATTGAGTTATTATTCTTCTAGTGCTTATTTTCGGATCGTCTAAAACTAAATCCACTATGTTTTCTTCAGTTTGAATATTTAAACGATGCGGTCGTTTGTTAACTCTAGGTAAAATGCTCCCTATCGTTCTAAGCCTGTGAAATGTAGCCGTCCATGTTTTGTGATATGGATGACGTCTATTAGGGTAACTAATTTGGTATTCTCTGGCCGCTGCTCTTGCATTTGCATTACACAAACATATTCTTCAATTGAAAAACTCATTTTAATTTAGAAAAAAACATTCGCAATATTAAAAAAAAACACTACGAAATAATAAAACAATTTTAACTAATTTAAATTTGTGGCTGTCAAAGTTTTTTTTTATTGTTGCGGCATTCGTTTTCCATGGCAACTTTGATTTTTTATTTGGTTTTCTGGTAAACGTTATTTTGATTTAAATCTACCATTAACTGGCAATTTATCGGTTTCCATAAAAATGGTAGAAATCACAACATCGACGTAATAAACTTTTTTGTAGCTTATAAGTTGCTCTTTTTAAAAAAGTAATAATTTAAAATAATGAAGCTTATCAAAACTGTCTTTAATTAATTTATGTTTAAAATTTACCCAAATGCCCCCTATATCTACGCCAGTCAACAGTTAATGAAAGGCAAAATAATGCAGATTATTTTAGGTTATCGGTCTCCAAATGCATGTAAAATTTTGTCAAAATCGGTTAGCTAGTTGTTGAGAAATTAACAAAAAACTACACTAAATTTGGACACCCTGTATCTCGATAACGAAGCATTTGCGGACATGGTTTCAATGGCAAAAAATGCTTAAATCACTTTCAGCAATCTCCAGTTTTCGTTTGTTGCAACCATAATGAATCACCCTGTAGATAAAGAAAATGAGAATAAAACTAATATTTTTCCCCGCTAACAATGGTCAGATAACATATAATTCAATTGTAATATTTCAGCCTCAATCCAGTCCTGGTGTCAAATAATACTGGCCAAATATGATTTAGAGGCACCAAGCATCGGGCCCCTGATTGCTGCCCGTTCCCAAATGAACACATCCATATATTTTTTTTGGCACGCATGCTGGTGGCAGACGGGCACCGTTAATATGTCGGGTGAGGGGTTAGTTTTGGAAAATATTATATATCTGCTTTTACAGAGGAAAACAATAAAACGGTGGAGATTGAGCATTTTGGGAACAATATGTTTCAGGGCAAAAAGTTTGTTCCTGTTTGCGTATTATGTATTATTGATTGTTTTGAAATATAGTATTGAAATTAAAATGATGAATGCATATGAACAGACACGGATACTACAAATCTGTAGTCCCATGTAATAATAAATAATTTTGTTAATAATAACTCTGGTCAATTCCTATACAGGAGGTTTAAATTCCAGATGAATTATTTTGTAAATAGAAATAGAGGAGTAGTTTGAAGTTGCATATTTATTTGCATAAAAGAATTCACTGAAATTATTATTTGGATTATCTTTTTTTTTTCCTAATGTTGTTTCATCCAGTGGCGGTGTGGTGAAGCATAACATAAAATAAAGTCATATACTTACTTAATAGGTAGCTAAAATTAATAAGGATATCCCTATATAAGTTATGTTTATAAGTAGGTACCTCATCTAAGTATTGTTTTCTTAAAAACCTTAATTAAAGTGTAATTAATATCTAGAATAACTTTACCTACTTCATAATAATACTAAATAAAACACATTTTATGAAACTGTCAATTAAATTACTTTTATGCTACCTATTAGAAATCATAATGCGTCTCACACCAGGTATTATTAAAAGCTCTGCTTTTATGTATTTGCCTTTATTTATATTTATCAAACATTTATTTAAATCTGGAACAGGTGTGTCTGTATATTTTTAACAAGATTTTTCTGTTCTTAAAAGGATTGTTGATTAAAAAAACTTAACTTTAGTTAAAATTAAAAAATAAACTATCATTTTTCATAATAACTGCGCTTACCTGATGTCAGCGTAAATATAATTTACGCTGCTGATGTGTACTACTTCCACTTGCTTCGTCCATATTAAAGTATGAGATCTTATAATATATTATATTATTATATTAAAAAATTTTTTACGGTACCTACCCATTTATTTTTTATAAAAATAGGTAGGTACCTACTAATGAAAAACCGTAGATATATATATTTTTTTAATTTGTTCACTACTTTTTTAGAGTTTAAAACTGAAATTAAATATGTAGGTAACTAAATAGAAAGACTAATTTGTATTCAAAATATCAAAAATGAAAACTTTAAGCTTACCGAAAAGTAAATAAAAATAATATTAGCATTTAGCATAGCACTAGAAATTTGCGACTGTGTGATAGAGATAGATATAATCAAAATAATAATCGACATATAGGTAGAAAACACTCGCCAAGCGTTGTCATATAACCTTATTTTACATTAAATCTCTGCTGCATCTATATATGAAGCGTGCTTCTTATAGTGTTTTTTAATGGCAAGACTCGTATGCTATGCTTAGTATAATTAAGCGCTGGCAACTATGTTTATACGAAGAGCGATAGGTGGTTGTATAGTGGGTATATGCCAGATGGCAGTGTTTCCCATTGTTGCTGAATTATAGATGAAATTGCTTTGAGGCACGCTTCATCTGCATAAGAACGTGTATGATAAATAAATAGGCTATTGGTGTGTCACAGGACACAAGCACTGGAAAGGGTGTCACCTGCCGCATACAGGGAAGAGAGAGACCGAAATAAATAATGTTTTACTATTATTACACGAATAAAAAAAGAGAGAAATACCTATAGGTATATAAATTAAGTATGTTAAATAAGTGTATAGGATAAAGCCTGCTTCAGGTGAAGACGAAAATCAAAATTACAGTTTTATGGTAAAACAGGTTGAAAATTAAGTATACATTGATTTATAGTTTAAATTTTATATGGAGTAAAATAATTACACAATAAAATAAAATACTTAAATATTATTAATTTTACTGATTATTTAGGTGAAGCGTTGCCTCACTTGCTTCATAGGACAAGCCGCCACTGGTGTCATCAGATATTAGTGTTGTCTTCTTTTGTCTCCAGTTATGCTAATTTTCTTATTCGAGAAACATCTCCATATTAACACCATTTAATTGCTGATTTTTTCTAAAATGACTTGTTCATTAACCACATATGCCGCTGCAAGCATATGTTATATTGCCGCCCGCTCCTAGAAAAGTCAACAAAAAAATAAATACATTTATTGGTTTTACTCAATTGTTAGAAATTTGAGTTAAAATGGTATTCCCCCTTAAAAAAGTTCCTTTTGGTTTCCTAAAAAATTCACTGCAATTAAACAAAAAATGAACATCAATTTATTAAAATTTCAAAATGAAATAAAACGGTAGGAGATACAACGTGGGTTAAATTAGAGAAAAGTTGTACAATTTAAACACCTTGTAAATGGCGTTTTGAAAATTAAACTGACTTTAGCCGTTCTCGAGAATTTTAGAAAAAAACGATTTTTTGCGATTTAAGTTTTTATTTATTTCTGACATTATTTTTACAGATATAAAAAAATGAAAAGCAATTTATCATTGTTACTTTTTAAGGAGAAAAATATAGCGTTTACAAATTTTCACTACGACGTTTCATGTTCGAAAAACCATCATCAACTTCGTTTTTTTAAATATGGCCTTGGATTTTTTAATGTTAAATTTAAAAATGTTAAATTTAAATTACTGTTAAATAGCTTTTTTGCAGGACTTTCACCCGTAGTAGAATGCGGAGTATTACGATAATCGAATACAAATTTTGATAAAAATTCTTCTGAATTTTTATTTCCTAAAAATGCCTTCTTTAGGCATATTTTAAACGTTTTAACAGCATTTTCAGCTTGCCCCTTGGTTTGAGCGTGATAGGGTGTCGCAAAAGTTTGACTAATTCCGTTAAGTTTTAAAAATTTGCCAAATCTAGTTCTCAATATTCAGCGGATCTTCCTTTTTAAAGACAGGGATGATTCTGGCAATTTTTAACTGAATCGGGAAAATTCCCATCTCAGCAGATTTGTTTATCATTAATGAAAGAGGGACAGATAACTCAAGAGCACACTCCTTTACGACTCGTACAGGCATCTCATGGATTCCTGTGGATTTCATTTTCAATTCAAAAATAGAAGTGTAATGTAAATGTAATGGTTTAAACAAGTTTTCAGTGCTTTTGGCTGTTATTTAAAATTATTCACTTAACTGAGCAGGTTTTGCAAAAACATTCTTTCGTCGTTACTCACAATTATTTATTATTATTTGCCAATTTATTTCTGTCTCAGTACAACATTTTATTCTGTACGCAGTTTTTTAAATTTAGTTGAAATTTTTGTACTTGTTGAACTTCTTAAAAAAAAAACGCCTTTCTCAGATGAATGTTTTACCCAAAATTAGTGCCAAATTATGGCTGAAAACACTGAAAACTTGTTTAAACCATTACGTGTGATATACAACCTATTTTTGAATTGAAAATGGCTTTAAATTTAAAAATAAAAAATCCATTTAAAAAAACAAAGTTGATGATGATTTTTCGAAAACGAAACGTCGTCTTGAAAGTTTATAAATGCTGTCTTATTCTCCTCAAAAAGTAATAATGAGAAAGTGCTTTTAATTTTTTTATATCTGTAAAAATAATGTCAGAAATAAATAAAAACTAAAATCGCAAAAAATTGTTTTTCCAACATTTATCAAAAACGGCTAAAGTTACTTTACTTCCAAGATTCCAATGCTATCCCATTGATATCTTGGACACAGTGTATATAAAACGCAAACGAAAATAGAGTTCCTAATAAAAATAAAATTACTTAAACTTTACGTCTAACTTTTGTACTTGAGAAACAAGAGATTAAATCTTCGAAGGTAAGATTATTTAACACGTCATGTCACTCTCAATTGCAAATAGGCCAAAATAATTGCAGCTCGCTTGTGATGCTGAAGATCGAAGCTAATTTTTTATTCGTCTCAAGCACGAAAAGGATCTCTCGGCAGAGCAAATCGTTATAGCCGTGGCAAGGCACATTCGAAAAGCAATATGCTAACATTTCTAAAAACATTATCGACATTGCGACTGAGGTGATGTCATTGGTACTTGTATCACTGATTGTAAGATGTGCTTGCACATGTGCCTTAAAATATATGCATTCGGAAGGAAATTTGAAAACAAATCATTTATTCTTTCTAACAAAATTACTACAATACATTTTGAGTCCTCTAAACAGTGCTAAAGACACTGGTACCAAGGATACTAATAATACCATACGCTACGAACTACATAAGCAAAAACAATAATGTAATTTAATCCTTACAATAGAAAAACAAACCAAAAGTTTTGACAAAATATAGACAGATACAACACAATGCATGGTTCTAGACTCTAAGGTGAACTCAGCTCAAGGTGCATCTCAACATATGTTTCCTTAAATTTAGCTTTACTAGGAGGTTACCTTAATAATTCCGGCAATGAATTGAACGCCCGTGCCGCCTCGTAAATTGGATTATGCAAACCCTTATTTGTTCTTATATTAGCCTGATGAATATTATGAGAGGTTCTTGTGAAATGATGATGTACCTCGTTCGAAAATATAAAAGGAGTGTTACATTTCTGGTTTTTTCTAATGACATCATACATATACTTACACTGTGCTAAATGTTTTATTTGTTTCAAATTAAAGACATCCAACCCCTTGTGCAGATCAACCGTGTGCGTAAACCTACTATATCCAAACATGATTTTTAAAAGTTGGTTTTGTAAAACCTGAATCCTATTAAATTCTGCAACACCACAGGTGCCCCCCACTGGAATTAGGTATCTTATGCGACTTAAAAAGTATGCGTTGTAGATATCCCTTTTACTTTTAAGAGTTAAATAACTTCTACATCGATACATTGCCGACATCATAGGCAACAATTTATCGCGTATATAACTAACGTGTTCTTTCCAGTTGAGATTCTCATCTATAATCAACCCTAGATATTTGATTCTGTCTACTCTTTCAATAGTACTATTCTTTATTTGTATGAGAGGTTCGCTTATAGTTCGATTTTTTTGTTTGTATAATAATGTGTCCTTTTTGGCGCGCATTTTACGATATTTGGAATTATTAATGATTTGTTGCTGTAAGGCTTAGGGTTAGCGACTTTAACATAAAACTTTATACATTATATACATTAATTAGGTATACTATATCTATGCATTTTTGCCGGCCCTGGACATGTTGTATAATATTTAAAAATTTCAGCAAAATAAAAAACTGATATTATGAGCCTTGATTGAATTACACAGAGTTTGAAAACAATAGATTGTTTTAACTTTGCTCACCTTGTTTAACATATTTTGTACAATCCACATTGCGTCTATACCATCTTGGTGAAAACATCTATTCATTTATTTGATTCAATCATGTTCTTTTCACAATATATACTTAACTCAACAATAAGCCTGTTTGTTAAATAAGTTAAACTATAAATCACATTGTCACATTTTGTTTTCGCACCCTTATACGACAGATTTCGGAACCGCAAAATATAGTGAATAAAAATACAATAGTCAATAATGACAATGTGGATCCGATATTCACAATAGGGTTATAGTATTTACTCAGATGCGTAATAAATTATTATGCTAATGAACTTTTCAACATCTATACTATTGTTAGTTTCATCGATATACAAATAAAGTATACACTAAGTGTGTTAGAAAATAGACCACGAGTATATAGATGGTTTGAATAATTACCAGCCACGTCACGAATAAGACATGTATCTTCGTTATCATCACGATATCTCGCAAATTGTATATCGACAATTTCTATTGACGAAACATTTTGAAGAAATTCGTCCTAATATACCGAGGATCTATGGAAATCCTCACATTAAAAATACCATCACGCGTGAACCGTGCTTCATCAGTAAATAAATATCTATTTAAAATACGTGAATTTTAGTTCACCCATACACTAAAGGTAATTCTACGAATATAAAAATAATTCTTGGATTATTTCGAACGATATTTATATTTGCTTATTCTCGTAAATGACGTCTTTCATACCTTTCATTTAAATTTGTTTTAGGAACTGGGCTTTGAATTCTCATGTAATTGAAACTTGAGCAAAAGTTTTGTGATTGGGGCTCATTCGTCCGGGAAACCGCCTTTCATACTTTCTTTTTGCAACCCGACCATTACCATTGCAAAAACCTCCAAAGCCAAACAAGTGTAAAATATGCCATGTGTTTTTACATACAGTTAAATATTCAGGTCAGATTGTGGGTTACTTTTGATGAGGCTCCTTTGAAGGGAAACATGTTTAAAATAATTCACAAATCTTTAATTTTTTCACAAAACTAATGTCATTAGAAAACAAAAAAGATGTGTGTGCTTTTCTTATGGAAATATATTTACCTAAGCAACATACTAACTTGCCAGGTCCAACATGTGCTTTGCTGCCAGACTTTTTTTGAAAATGTCAACACAAACATATTAAGCACATTTTCCTCAACAAACCCACACAATTCACAATATACGAGTATTTACACATAGAATATGATTAGATACTTGATTTTCCAACAAATTTAACTTAACATTTATTTTTTTAAGAATTGCTTGTTACATAGAGCAACAAGACTTTAAGTTATGTTGGAAATTTATTTCACACTACCATGCTTCCACCAGACGGCCGTTTCGTCGATCCACGACTCATCAGTGGTGATCGGCAGGCAGTGTGACCTAAATTTCCAACATTCACAAAGAGCTTATACTAGCACGAGAATTGATTGAGAAAGAGATGTTTGTGGCGACACCTAGCGTGAACAGGCAATATGCCGGGTGAAACACAGTTCACTACGATGGCCGGACAAGAAGCAACAACTCCATTACATCCCATTGCCAACACTAGATGCGCCCGAATCCCCTAGCAGGGAGGCTTTATTTAAGAATTGCTTGTTACATAGAGCAACAAGACTTTAAGTTATGTTGGAAATTTATTTCACACTACCATGCTTCCACCAGACGGCCGTTTCGTCGATCCACGACTCATCAGTGGTGATCGGCAGGCAGTGTGACCTAAATTTCCAACATTCACAAAGAGCTTATACTAGCACGAGAATTGATTGAGAAAGAGATGTTTGTGGCGACACCTAGCGTGAACAGGCAATATGCCGGGTGAAACACAGTTCACTACGATGGCCGGACAAGAAGCAACAACTCCATTACATCCCATTGCCAACACTAGATGCGCCCGAATCCCCTAGCAGGGAGGCTTTATTTAAGAATTGCTTGTTACATAGAGCAACAAGACTTTAAGTTATGTTGGAAATTTATTTCACACTACCATGCTTCCACCAGACGGCCGTTTCGTCGATCCACGACTCATCAGTGGTGATCGGCAGGCAGTGTGACCTAAATTTCCAACATTCACAAAGAGCTTATACTAGCACGAGAATTGATTGAGAAAGAGATGTTTGTGGCGACACCTAGCGTGAACAGGCAATATGCCGGGTGAAACACAGTTCACTACGATGGCCGGACAAGAAGCAACAACTCCATTACATCCCATTGCCAACACTAGATGCGCCCGAATCCCCTAGCAGGGAGGCTTTATTTAAGAATTGCTTGTTACATAGAGCAACAAGACTTTAAGTTATGTTGGAAATTTATTTCACACTACCATGCTTCCACCAGACGGCCGTTTCGTCGATCCACGACTCATCAGCATCTCTTTCTCAATCAATTCTCGTGCTAGTATAAGCTCTTTGTGAATGTTGGAAATTTAGGTCACACTGCCTGCCGATCACCACTGATGAGTCGTGGATCGACGAAACGGCCGTCTGGTGGAAGCATGGTAGTGTGAAATAAATTTCCAACATAACTTAAAGTCTTGTTGCTCTATGTAACAAGCAATTCTTAAATAAAGCCTCCCTGCTAGGGGATTCGGGCGCATCTAGTGTTGGCAATGGGATGTAATGGAGTTGTTGCTTCTTGTCCGGCCATCGTAGTGAACTGTGTTTCACCCGGCATATTGCCTGTTCACGCTAGGTGTCGCCACAAACATCTCTTTCTCAATCAATTCTCGTGCTAGTATAAGCTCTTTGTGAATGTTGGAAATTTAGGTCACACTGCCTGCCGATCACCACTGATGAGTCGTGGATCGACGAAACGGCCGTCTGGTGGAAGCATGGTAGTGTGAAATAAATTTCCAACATAACTTAAAGTCTTGTTGCTCTATGTAACAAGCAATTCTTAAATAAAGCCTCCCTGCTAGGGGATTCGGGCGCATCTAGTGTTGGCAATGGGATGTAATGGAGTTGTTGCTTCTTGTCCGGCCATCGTAGTGAACTGTGTTTCACCCGGCATATTGCCTGTTCACGCTAGGTGTCGCCACAAACATCTCTTTCTCAATCAATTCTCGTGCTAGTATAAGCTCTTTGTGAATGTTGGAAATTTAGGTCACACTGCCTGCCGATCACCACTGATGAGTCGTGGATCGACGAAACGGCCGTCTGGTGGAAGCATGGTAGTGTGAAATAAATTTCCAACATAACTTAAAGTCTTGTTGCTCTATGTAACAAGCAATTCTTAAATAAAGCCTCCCTGCTAGGGGATTCGGGCGCATCTAGTGTTGGCAATGGGATGTAATGGAGTTGTTGCTTCTTGTCCGGCCATCGTAGTGAACTGTGTTTCACCCGGCATATTGCCTGTTCACGCTAGGTGTCGCCACAAACATCTCTTTCTCAATCAATTCTCGTGCTAGTATAAGCTCTTTGTGAATGTTGGAAATTTAGGTCACACTGCCTGCCGATCACCACTGATGAGTCGTGGATCGACGAAACGGCCGTCTGGTGGAAGCATGGTAGTGTGAAATAAATTTCCAACATAACTTAAAGTCTTGTTGCTCTATGTAACAAGCAATTCTTAAATAAAGCCTCCCTGCTAGGGGATTCGGGCGCATCTAGTGTTGGCAATGGGATGTAATGGAGTTGTTGCTTCTTGTCCGGCCATCGTAGTGAACTGTGTTTCACCCGGCATATTGCCTGTTCACGCTAGGTGTCGCCACAAACATCTCTTTCTCAATTTATTTTTTTAGTTAATGGTAAGTATACGATATAATTTGTGTGGACATAATAAAAATTGCAAAATATCACTTACATCTTTTTGATAACGTTAATAATAATTATTTATTTTAGTTTTTAGCCCTGAATATACATAGATTTTTTCAATTTGATCTAAAATATGGTAAGCTAATTTGTATGTATATAGTATAGGAAAAACAAAAATTACACTAGTTACTTTGATTCTTTATTTTTTCAATCCCGTTAAAATAAATTTTGATATGCAGGGTATTGCTTGCACACTTAAAGAAGATGGTACATTTTTTCAAGTCCGGATCTGGATTTTTGAAGTCGGTAATGCATAGGTGATTTAACAATGTTCAGAAAAATCTTTGCCCCAAATTTCAACAAATTATACAAGGTACTTGGAAAAAAATGGTATGACATCTTTAATCTGCAAAACTGTATCTAAATATTATTTGCAGTGAAACAGACTCAACACACCCTGTATAAAAGGACACCCAACGAACGATATCAAATTTGTGTTCTAGTTATAACGGCTCAAAAGAGAATGCGCGGGAGTTATGCCATGAAGCAATTATTGAGAATTAGATAGTCTAAATATTATAAAAACAATGCACTATTATGATATGATAATAACAATATGCTCTTACATTTAAGATGTATTTTTAAATTTGAGAATTACAGATACCTTGCACAACGTTTCGTTTTCTGTAAATAATTTTCTTTTGTACCTGTTGTATCCGATTTCACCACAAGTTGATTACTTACGTTTTTCTCTCTGATTTAAAAAATGCATAACATTGTACAACAGTTTTTGTGCTGTAAACAGTTATCATGATGAGTTTTAATTCTAACTAAGTATCAATGAACAAAAAACAAAGTGTATCGAACTATATGTCGCCAGCATTCTACATAACTACATTATATAAACTATCATATTGTTTCAGATGGTTGTGGGTGTTAAAGTTTGAAAAATTAGATTTGTTGCTCTTCTCTTGACAAGATTTTAACTGCTGAACCATTGAAGCAATTTGGGCAATTATAAAAATCAAATTTGTTAATTTCTTTTTATACGTTTTTAAATAACTGATAGAAATATGAAAATGAACATTATGTATAAAAATAATTTCATTAAAAATATTGTAATACTGTATGCTGTTGTTCATAAAATTACGGAACTTTGCGGGCATCTTTATTTGTTTCATAAATATCTAATGTTGCATGTTTTATAACATCCTGACTACCTAAGGTTTTTCGATTCAATATTATATAACACGACAAGCTATAAGATTTGTTCTCTATGAAACACAATATAAATCCATAATATCATTATATATCTGGTAATTAATTCAATAGGCAAAGGTATAAATGTGATTTGTCATTTATGCAATATACCTAACAAGAATACGAATTGTTTCAAAAAATGATACACAACGTTTCTATAAATCATAATATAAGAAAAAAGACATGAGAGAAAATGCTAGTGACATTGTAACCCTCGTTACAGTTTCGATAGCAGAAAGGATTTGCAGCTCCCAGATATTATTACGTATTCCTTCAAAGTTGCTTTCAACATTTCAAAGATAAATGGTTATATTCACGCCCCATAAATTGGATTTCGAACATTCAAATTTCCCACTATTCTTTATTTCCAAAATACGTCATTTTATTCCCATTGTTTTTACTGTTTCACAGAAAAAAAGAAATATTACATATCTGGTATGCCTATTTTTTCTGTTCATTTGAAGTCTGCCTTCGATCGATTATTTTTGATTAATTATTGTTGTTTTGTCATAAAGAGGGTGTTTCAGGAAATATCGGAGAAGAAATTTGATTCACTTCGTAAAAACTTAAACTATACGAATAAGAAAATTAAATTAAAGATTTTTATTAAGGCTATAATACCACAGTTAAAATAATAGACAGTTACTTCACCTCGTGTCGGCAAGTTTGATGTTCATGTCTACAAAGCAATTCGCCGCGCTTATAGTTGGGTATAGTATCTAGTATATATGGATATAGTATATATAGTAGCGGGCCAGAAATGTGGCTGGGAATGCGACGAGTCGATGCCGTTTTCAGCGTTTAGTGAACTTTCTTGTCTATAGTTAATATTCGATGGCTATACAATCTATTAATTCTCTACATACGAGGAGGCGTTTCGAATTCCGCGAAATGGTATGGATGGAACTTAATGGAGGAGATATTTTTAGTCGTCACATGCCCTATGACATATAGTGGACATATTTAGCTCGTTTGTATTTCGCCAATTGTCGTTATAGAATACAAAGATTTTTTAGACATAAACTTTGTTTACCACCCGTACAAGAAACTGAAGAAAAATCTGGGTCAGATGAAAACATGGACATTAAATTTATATTCAAAAAGGCTACTCCTCAATCCGAAAATAAAGAATTTTAGAAACAAGAGCTAAACGCATACTTTTATTCAAAGAGAGCACCAATGAATGACGTTATCCCCCCATTGCGAAGATGGCAAGAGACTTATTAAGTATTACCGCAACAAGCATTCCTTCACAACGCCTTTTTGCAAAAGCTGGTTTGGTGTTTAGTAGGCACTAAACTTCGGAATCGACTTGATGCGGAGTTCATTATTATGTCTTAAATCATGGTACACTTGTACGTTAAAAGATAAGCTAAACTTTGACTAGTGGAACTTACCTATGTATCCAATTTTTACTGTAAACCACAATACAGTTCTTTAATAAAGGTTTTATATTTTATTCTAAATTTTACTTTTTATTGAGATATTAAGATGCTGTTTTTTATTAATTGAACTTTAAAATATTATTTTTATTATAAAATTTGTTTTAAGTCATTGCATTTTTTCAAGATGTCTCGTCTCGAGCTTGTCTTCAAGGATTTTATCTCGCCTCGCGACAACTCTAATAACAGGGCTAAAGCGAGTTCAATCAAAAACTAATGGGTTCAACCTAGGACTCCCCCAAACTCATATACCAAAATTTAGCTCAATTAGTTAAAGCGCTATCGTAGAAGAATACATTCAGACAAACATACTTCAGACAGACGATCTGGAAATGGTGTTAATCATTTCAGGGGACTTTAATTTTTTTTATCACGTTCACAATACTTTTTCTAGGCGGCAAAGTAATATATTGATACTATTCATGTACCAGTACGATAAATCAAAAGACTACAGGTGATGCCCTAAATTAGGAGATGAGCACATTTATCTCAACAGTTTTCAAAAAATCAAGGTTAAGTATGCTTCCCAAGAACTTAGTCACAGCACCTCAGCCTGGGTCACTGCAAATTTTATTGACAAAATGAATAGACTTTTCGATATTTTCAATTCCAGTCACCTAAACAATTTCGATGTCTTCAAAGGAAATCATAAATAAATATTTTTTTACAGAAGATGAAAACATTAATCAAAAATTTAAGAATAATTAGCGAGAAAGGTAGTAGAAACGTTAATTTGTATTAAAATTATGCGAAATGCTTAAAGAAACGGAATATTCATTTGTTTGTACCAGACCCTTAAACCAAGACTGTCTAGAAAATTGTTTTCAGCAAATTTGAGACAGTTCTGGAAATTCTAGGAATCCGACACTTATTACAATTATGTAAAGCATTTAAAAAAATGTTTTCATTATCATTATGTTATCATTTTAACAAATCCCGTAATTTTAAACACCGTTTTATTTTTATTATTTTTAAATTTCGTCTTGTCTACAAAATACTAACGTTCCAGTGTAGCCCTCGTATAACAGACTTCTGTCGCTTAAATAATTGAGTCCGCGCATACGCCTCGTAATTTCAAATTCGTCTACTGCTTGCAAAGTGCAAAGTGATCCTTCTATGCCGTTATATGTTCGGTGATACAGTGGCATAAAAAAGGTACACCACCTGCCAAGGAGTTTAACGTGAGACAGTTCGCCGGAAAACTTAGGGAGCCATCTTTTGGTGTTCAGAAAGAATTATAAGATAAAGATGCAACTATAATTGGAGAATACTACTTTTCAGTCTTAGAACAGTGAAATGAAGCAATCAGAGAAAAAAGAGGGAAATTTCCCCTGCACAACAATGTTCCCCTACACAAGAGTCGTGTTGCAGTTTCAGCGTATTTTTTGGCAAAAGATTCAACATTTTAGTTATGAAGGTATAAACAAATTAATTAGTAGATCTGAGAAGTCTATAAGGGTTGTAAGTTCCATTTGGTATTTGTTAGAACAAGGCAGTTATTTGGTAGAGTAAATTTTTATGATGAAGATTGCCCTGATTCTCGAAATCTAAACAAATTGTTAGTTTTATGCAAAAATGACATGCCATGACATCCCGACTACTTCTAGGTACTTGAATTGAATTTGAGACACCCGCTACATCATAAAGACAAGTGCCTTAACATTAATTCAAAGTAACCTTATAGGCATCGCCCGCATTATTAAACCCTTTCCTAATTAATATACATGTCATTGTCTGTTCTATTGTATACGCTATTCTTATAACCAACGCCAAATCTCCCAAAAAAGACGTTAAACCTAATGGATGATTTTAAGTTGATACGTCTAATCCTGTACGTATCCACTTAATAGGGTGGGAATTTTAAGCAAAAGTAACGTCTTGAGACCGCCATAATTGAGTTGAGGGATGATAGCCTGACATTATGGTATTGCTGCCCTCCCCTTATAGCAGTCAAACAGAGGCGCTCAACAAGATTTAACTTATTTGCATTTTGAGTAAGTTACAATATATAATATGATAAATCATATATTTATGAAAATGAAAATTGACAAAGACAAGTGGATATTTAACAATTGACTTAAATATTTAAATGCAATGCCTTGTTTCAACAAAAGATACCTATTTCATTTTGGAAACGGATATAGGTTTGTTGTCAGCAGCGGGTACCAATAGTTTTCTTAACCCTTACAAGGGATGTTATCATTAATGGAAGATGTTCCCTTGATTTTTCGTATTTTAATTTCCGTTTCTTAACCCATAAATAAGTGAAGTGAAGTGAAGGCTCGCAACTCATTTAACTAGGGAAGCTCAACTTACCTAAAACAATTTATCACGAGGTACTATCCCGATTATATTTAACTTTTTCATTATAATTCTCAATTTCTTCTTTATACGCATAGTTAACTGCATCCTGGATATTTTGAAAAAAATTTGAATTTTATATTCGATGATATATGTTCCTGACTTTTTGAATTCCTTGCAATGCCTCTTAATAGATTTTTATAATCCTCGTAACTAACCAGAACAAAACAAAATAATGTAACAACAAAAAACAAAAGCTTGGCAGATTTTTTTTCTTATTATTTAGTGGACGTACTGGCGATTTTTTCCATTCTCCACTTGGTAATTTAGTTATCGATTATCTATTCAAATGTTATAGATTTTAAAAGTTAGTTTAAAAGCAAAAAAACAAACTTTGCAGTCTTTGCACCGCATTAAACAAGCATTATGTAATATGTATTTAAAAATGTCTTTCAATGCACATGCGTATTTATGCCGAATAATATCACGTAGGTATATCATAGAATAAATAAACATCTATGGGTATATTATGTTGTTATAAGAGATGCGCAATCGACAGTGCATTTTGGACAAGGAGTGACATATTAAGATCTTGTAAATGTAAAGAAGTCCAAACAAACTAATAAAAGATGGGCAAATACTGTTTGATAGAAACTAAGTAGCTTAATAATTATTGGACAGGATTGTGGTATACAAATATTCCTGTGAAATTGGAGATTATTTTAAATTATGTGTTACAAAAACCGAGAAGTTTATAAAATAACAGACGTTCTCCATCTCATTTACAATAAAATAGAATTGAGGCTATTATAAAAGAATTATAAAATATGTTTATAAAAGTTTTATAATATTCGAAAGAAGTAGTCCATATTGAAGTGGAGTGAGTGTTATTGAGGAAAATGAAAGTCAGCCTCCACGAAATAAAATCAATATATTGCTCTAGGAGCGGACATCAAACCATACATGTTTCAGAGCATCGAGCTCCATCATCAGTGATCGAACAATATACGAAAAACTAAGGGTGCATAGTACATGAACGTTGACAACGAGAGAAATGTATTAATGTCTGGAAGAAGAACGCACAATTATGCATTGTTGTAATAATTTTGTTATAAATTTAGGACTTACCATTTCGTGAAAATAAAAAATAAATAAATTGATATTAAATTTCTTTAAAACTAAGTATTAATGTAATTGACATTGTCGAAAACCGCATGACAATCATCAATAAAAATATAAATGTACTTATATAAGTTTTATAATAGTTCTACAAATATGTAGTTTTGTTCTAGTAACAGAGCTATAATAAAATAACAGTTTTATTTGATTTTTCTTAGAAATTTATAAACTTTTTAAAAACTATTGTATAATAGGAACAAGCAACATTTATAGAACCGTTAAAGAGTCGATTTGTTGTATAAATCTGCGCCTTTTTCGTGTTTATAAGGCGCGTAAGAACGTTGTGAAAATGTTTATAAAACAGTGCGTGTTTTATAAAATATATTTTGTAAACGTTCTTACAGCAATTAATAATGTTAAATTGTTCGTTGGGTTAAAACACAGCTTCATCAAAATTCTAGAATAATAGAACGAACGAAACGAAGTTAAGCTCGCGAAGAGAATGCGAATCATAATTTCATATAATTTAAAATTAATATTAAAACTATATACAGAAGACAGTACCTAAATTAGGGTAGTAATACCACAAATAGGTACATCTTTCACTGGAATATTAGTTTGAATTAAGGTGCTAAAAATTGCTGGACAGAATCATTTCGGCATAAATCGATATCTACTGTTCTTTATAGTATTTGTTGCTCCCGTGGAAAGAAACATTTTGGGAAACAATTTCTCCAACTTTTCAATACGAAAGCTCGGTAATACCTCGAAAATTAACCACATTACCAAATTTCCTCTTAAAATAGTACAAAAAACTATTTCCAACAATTCTGAATTAATTACTAGTAACCTATTCTATAGCAAATACAAATCAGAAAAGAATTAGCGATGTTTAAACATTATTCTTGCAATCCTGATATCGGCTTTTACTCCTATTTAGAATATGAGAACAAGTGATGAGTATGTTATTACAAAGCAAACAAAGATCGTCACCTCCACAACTTTTTTTATTAAATTGAATACATGTTTCTTGGATTTGAATTTCCATCATCAGTTTACAATCTAAAATTTGTATAAAGAAAAGGATGAATGAAGTGATAAGCTCAGTATCAACAAAAATGTACTGATACTTACAACACTCAACCACACATCACATACATTAACCTAACTCAGTACATTTTTGTTTCTACTTTTTAAATGTCTTGACACCATTTGATTATATGTTTTTTCACTCTTCAAATATTCATAATTTTAGATTGTAAAGAACTGATGATGGGGAAATAAATAATCGAAACAAAATAAAAAAGTTGTGGAGCTCACGATCTTTGTTTGCTTTGTAATAAGTAATAACATTACACTCCAGAGAGGATGGACTACTTCTTCAAAATATATGAGTATGTTTTTTTTTGTTTTTCAATTTAAGTTTGCTAGTTCTGAAGAAGCTGCGATAAAATGATCGGGACCCATATTTTATACAGATAACTAGTACCAGTATTATTAAATTGATTGTCTGTGGCAGTTTTTTGCTCAAGAATATTTATATTTATACACAATTGTCAAACTTTCATCACAGTTGAATAATATATTCTTATTCAAATGTACTCTACCAATTAATTATTATTAGTTACGCCACTGACTGATGGCTCTCCATTCGGAAAAGCTGCGGGGTTTGAGTTATAAATGGCACTCAGGTTATACGACATTAATTTTAACCGCTTTGCGAGACAAAAATGTTAATTGGGTAATTTACAAATTAAGCCGTTTAACTTTTTAGCTAAGGGGTTGATATATGTCTAAGGACTAACCACCTATAATTTACTAAGTCATATTTCTCATGTTTTTGTTTTATCTAAGTTTGATATTAAAGGGAGAATTAGTAGATTCATATAGTAATAAATCTTAACTGCGATGTAACAAAATATAAATCTTGATAAATCCTACATGATTGTTGTTTAAACTTAAAAAAGCTAATAGATTACATAATAAAAAATATACAGGGTTTGAAAGAAATGCTCCTCAGTATGGAATCTTAGAGAATATCATAAGCAAGTATTTTTTAAACATTTGTTTAATAATTTATCAGGAATCCGGCAGGAAGTTCGAAAAGTTGTTATGAGAGATCATTAAACAAGAAAGAAAAATAAGGTTATGCTTATGCTTTAACGGCATTAGTTTAATTTTAATCCATTTTTTAGTGAGAGGCTATTCTTAGGAAGAAAATCTAGTACCTAGTTAATAGTTAAAACAATTTATTTGGTAATATAATTTTAAAATATTTAAATTTATTTGTTGATGTTCTAAAACAAAATTTACAGGACTAAATCGAAGTTTCTATAAAAAATTCAGTGTTTTTATAATCAAACAAACAAACAACCTTAGATAAATAACTTTCAAGTTTAAAGTAAAATCTTATTTTTATTAGCAAAACATGTAGTAGTTTTTAGCAAAAAGGTTACATTTTTTGACTGTGTTGGATTCATTTACACGCACTTAAAGTATTGCGCAACTTTCTACAAAACAGAAATTTAGAACAGAAATCAAGCTCCTAGTTTTTTTGAAAACCGTGAAATTTTTACAAACATACTGCAAATGAAAGTCCAACATGATCATAATGAGAGCGAAACGAATTCATCTATATCTGTCGTATAGAAGATAAGTAGTTTTGTCTAATATGTTACATAATCATGACCTTAAACTTACTAAAATTAAATTAAATTTTATATATTACATTATTTGACACATAATAATAATAATAAAACTATTTATTCATCTAATACAACTATTGTACATAGAATGCGTCTACAAAATAATATAAAAAAGCATCTACAAATAGGAATTTTGCATGTCAGAAGTCCACTAAACTAAGATTTTTATACATTTGTTACAAAAAATAATAATAACACAGTGCAAAGGAGAACACACAATAGCTTTATGATTCAATCTAATCAACAAGTAACACTTAACAACAAGCAAATTATATAAACAACGAAAATTTATAATCACATTACAATTAAGATGTTACAATTCAGAAAAACTATAGTTCAACAACCAAGTTTTAACGTTACTCTTAAATGTTTGTGGATTCGGAATTAATTTTAAACGTTTAGAGATGGTTAAAAAACTTTATAGGCATCACAAATGAAGTATTTGCAGGGAGCAAGAGAGAGAGAGAGAGAGAGAGAGAGAGAGAGCCTGTGCGCAGGTCACTTCAAATTTAAACCATATCAATAGGCACAACTTTGCTCAGCTTTAATTATTACAGGAATCTTCGTTCAAGGAAAAAATAGTTGACCAAATAGGCGCCACATATTCAATCACATCTCCCAATAGGGAGTACGGAACACCATCAAGGCCCCAGGAATCCTTTTTCGTTAGTCTGCGCATAATGTTTCTTATTTCGTCCTCGTGCACTGGGTAAGGGTAAATATATCTCCCTTTAATTATTCTGTGACTGGGTGCAGAAAGAAACTTTC
Organism: Apoderus coryli; assembly: GCA_911728435.2. Lineage (NCBI taxonomy): Eukaryota > Metazoa > Arthropoda > Insecta > Coleoptera > Attelabidae > Apoderus > Apoderus coryli. The sequence goes on along the minus strand of OU452202.1, from coordinate 11,300,320 downwards.
AATATGGAATTGCGGCAGTATTAAGGTTCGATTGATTATTATTTGATTTAACAATATCTTGAATAGAATTCTACAAAAATACATTGCAGCATTCTTGTCGCATGCATATTCTTGACCTCTGCGGTCCACGAATGTAGACGGATATCGCTGACTTTCATTTCAGTTCACTTCTTCATTGAGTATACTCCAACAGACCTTCGATTTATTATGCGCTGCTGTGTAGTAACGCGAGTTATTAAAAGATCTCTTGGCGTCAATTATTTTTTTGTGTGTTTTTTATGTAAATCTTTATACATTTCCTTAATATTTTTATCTTGGTTTATTTTACATTGATAATGCAAATCTCTAAGAAACTCTCCCTTAACCACTATATCATCTGTTATCCAAGAATTGCCTACATATTATTTTAACCCATGAGTGCACAACTTTTGTTTGCCTTTAAAGAAAGGCAAACAAAAGTTCAATATTTTTTGAAACTTTTCAATAAACTCTGGAAATTTCTCACATGACCCCAGGTTAACTAAAATATGTTTCTTATTATTACAAATCGAAATTGTGCACCCATACAGAATTCTATGATAAAAAAAATGCGCATCGACCTCACTACCACAAACACTTTCCAATCAAATTTGACCCAAAAAAGCTATTTGTAAGCCTCCACCCACCCCTTATCATCATATAAAAATAAACTTAATCTTCATAATGCGAACGCACCCTTCAATTTTATTATCAAAATCTTTTAACACGCCGCTTCACAAAGCGTTCAACAAATTAGTTCCCCATAAGAAAACATTTTCTTACCATTAGTCACCACACGTTTATGCGGTGTACATCCCTCTTTTGACATACTGTATCATCGTCATCTCCATTTCAATTAAACATTTGTATCTATTATGGCTTTGGGATAAAATAAGCCTAAATAGACTATGTTACAAAAAAGATACAGGATAAAGATATTTACGAGGGTTATATAATACATTAGCAATAGCGAGGCATTTAGTGAACTGTGAAACTTTATAGTATGCATCCGGGTGTGGAAATATTCATAAAGATAAGTCTCCATAATGTAATCATATAATAGATTTTTAGTTTCATTCATCATCAGGCCCGTTCCTGGGGTGTCTGGCGCCAGGTACAGGTTTCTTTGGTGTGGCCCTAGTTAAAAAAATTGTCCTAAATTTTTAAATATATTTCGCGAAAAACTGGCAATGATTCGAAATCTAAAAAACTGATAAAAAATAATTAGAACAAATATATTTATTAAATTACCAAAACAAACAAAATCATAAAAAGTATTTGGTAAGTATATCAAAAAATCAATATAGAGAAACAAAAACAAAATATATAAAAACAGTAGGTGCTTATAATCAATATATCAATACGATTATTTACTTGATTAATTATTAAATAATAATAATAATAATAATAATAATCGATTTTATTGCACTTATACAAATTGCCCATCAATACAAAAAAAAATACTTATCTAATTCTATAATAAAACAATATGCGAATGCGGGTCGAAGTCTAGCCAAGGCTACTCTTACTACAGTTCTTAAATATAATAAATAATAGGAACTATAAGCAGTACAATTACAAGAAAAACAAAAGAGAATAAAACTAACGTAAATAAAATAAACAATAACAAAAACATGCTAAAATATATAAACGTTTCAAAAACGAAAAAATACTATTTTTGTAATAAACAAAACACAATAGGAACGATATACAAAACACGTCTGGCTTTCACGAATGCAAGTTCATTGATAATCTGATTATGATCAAGAATCAGAAATATTATTTTCAATCGAAATAATGGCCAAATCTGATAAATAATTCTTTATTAGTTTTAACTTAGAAAAACTAATGAAATAGATAATGTAAAGTATATCCTTAAGATTATAAATGAATTTGGTAAAAGATGCATTAACGCAAAAGGTTGATAAAATTTTTGACATATTGAAATGATGAAATAAGTAAAAATTTAATTTTTTATTTTAAATTTGAGCTCGTTCTAATGAACGCGCGCCAGGAACGGCCCTGTTGATCATCCCCTACTGCACCAGATATGGCAATGCCTTCATGAGAAGTCAAGGGGAACATAGATTTAGAAGTAATTCGCTTCCTTTTACAAACCTGCTGAAAGTTTCCTGATCTGTTTTCAAATTAATATGAAAAAAATGTGGGAAATGATAATAAAAGATTTTAAACAGAAAACTTCCACATATGCAACTAAACTTATAAAAGCAAGCCTTCTGGAAAATTCCTGCTTCAAATTTATACCCGATAATAAAAATAAAAGGCTTATCAACAATGCTAACATCTAACTGAATTCAAAGAAACTGAAACCGCTGTTAACTAAAAAGCACCAAATGCAGCAGATTGCCACTGAGTGTGCGCAGTTTTTAAGGCAAATTGCTATCGATCTAACTTCAAGTATTACGAGAAAATGAAAAGACATCCGGAATATCTCGTATTAGTGTTATAATAGGTGTAGTGTTATAAAAATCATATGCAATAACTTAAGGTAGATAATCTAGATCGCCGAATTCAATTTTGTGAAAATATTTAGAACTACCCCAATTTTTTATATTCCAGAGTTTTTTTGAAGTGCACAGTTCTTCTCAACGGTTGATCAACAGACAGATATTGAGGTGAATGGAATCCTGCAAATATGAGAGAGCCAGCAAATCTTTAATATCCTGAAAATTTGAATGTATGTGGCGGAATCTTGAGCAATCATATTGTTGGTCCATTTTTTCTAGAGAGTAACTTGACGGGAGACTGCATCTTCACTCTGAAAATTACTTTTTTAATCAACACTCTCCCGAACACTAGATTGGTAGAAGAGCTAAATCAGCAAGTTATATTGTGTGATCATTTAACCTTCCTTACCTAGTAGTGATAGTATGTAGTGTAAGTGTAATAAATAGCCCCGCAATGATTTAGAATGTTCGGGAAAGTTTCGAGTTACCTTTGAAGGTTTTTCTCAGGCCAGGTATCTCCCGAACCATATATCATTAAATATTATTTTAATAAATTGAACTGAATTGAAATTGAAAATTTTTCAGGGGTGAAAGATAGATAATATTTAACCCCACTTCTGTTTCATGGTGGGGTGGTTAGTGGGAGAAGTTGGTCAGAATTGTAAAAGACTTGTTGATTCGTATCTTAGGAAGAGCATTACTATTTTACGTAGAGTTGTACACAGTTTTATGTGATGTTGAATCGGTAATCAATGACCACTTTCTAATGCTGATGATTAGGAAATTCTTAGTAATGCGAGGTTTATAAGGCCACTGAGCAGTAATTTTGCTGATTTAGATTTAGTATATGAAATTTTTAAATGGCTGACTTATTCGTTTTGAGAAAACAAGGACTGGGTTAAGGAATCGATTTAACCCAGATATTCCTATAGTCAACATAAAACCTATATTGTTGTTTTTATTAGTGAATAATATTTAATATCACTAAAATAAAATATTTTCAAAACCAAAAATTTTTTTTAATATACGGATTGGACAAAAAGTGGTGTACTACATGTAGTACATCAGGAATATATAACATTGTAAGTACAACTTAGAATTAACATCAATTTTTTTATATGATGCGCTACTAAACGAATACGCATAGAATGTGAAGAGCCAGATTGCATTTCATGCATCTTGAAGTCGCTCGTTGGTGACATTCGCCACATCTGGTTTGCTTGCCTTGTTTGACAACATAATAATCATCATATCAATATTTTCATTTCCTCACGGGCGACCAGTTTGATATGTGTAGGTGTTTCTCTTTTGAGATAGGCTGGCTGCAGCTATTCTACGGAATGCTAGTTGATCCATATCTCCACCATATGCCATAAACTTCTGATTGTATAGGTGCAATAAGATAGGTCCTACTTTTGCAAATCTGTCGCTAGTATCTAAATGGTTATTGTCCTGAAAATGGATATTTTTCATGATGAATTCAAATCTCTCTTGGGAAATTGATTGACATATTGGTCATTATCAGCAACACGTTCTCGTTCCCAAAACATTTTTCGTCTCGGTAGAGAAACGCAGCCACTAAGTACAAGGCCTCCGATAAAGGCTCTCATTTTACGGTCACTAACTATTTGTGTTTGGTTTTTTGCATAGCGTATTTATTTGTTTCTGTTATTATAAGATATATTAGTCTGATCAAAAAAATAATAAAAATATTCCAATGGACTTTTTAGTTGGCCACTGGTAGTGTTCTGTATCGAAGTTTTATGAATTGGAGAAACAATGTCTTTTTCAATCCAATGATGATAGTCTCTCTTCTCTTTTAGTTGCGGTTTTTTTGATTTCGATGTTATAGCAAAGTACGACAATATTAAATCATCTTCTGATGAAAAGGCTTCATCATCATCTTCATCAAGTTGCCATCTTTACATTTGTATTTCCGCCGGAGCTGCAAGTTGTGACGCCGGAAGATTGTCGATTCGTACCGAGTCCACTTCACTGGAATCTTCGTCCGTAATTTCTTCACGAGCGTTTGTAGGAGGAAACACAGTAATATCTCTAGTATTTTTTATCTCATCATTGTCTTTTAACATGCAAAGGGCTTCATTGAGAGAAAATTCCCTGAAATGAAAAATAAGTGTATATTCCTAATGTACTAGAATTAGTACACCCAGAAATAAAGCATTATCACATTACATAATACGAAAAAAAAAGTTGGATTCGCGATACGAATTATAATATCCATATTTCTAGATTTATAATTGAAAAGAAACACTCTGACTAAAACAACTTTTAGACCGATAACAGACTTACCTTGCAAAACGGATACCGTATTCAGCCATTTTCTAAAAAAGCAAACTTTTAATTATTTACTTTAACGTTAAACTTTATTTTACTCTAGACAAACACGAGCACCACTAGTCATAGACGTCTAATAATTGAGGTTTTAATAGGTGTCAGCCTGTCAAATTTCAGCAGTATGAGTAAAAGTGATTTGATTGGCTGTACTATATTCAGTACATCAGGCGTATCTGGGTTAATAGAGGATTCCTCGCCCAACTGGTCAATATAGATCGTAGAATCGAAAGTTGAGAAGGTTGTAGATGTTGGCGTTATCGGTGATGACAGCAGGAAAAGAGTTAATTTGACAATGGGAAAAATAATAGAAGTTTATGCTGGACGAGATGGTGTGAGGGGCGTGGCAATGGTGTCTTAATTATGCCAGTGCAACGTTTGTATTCCTTGGATAATGGTGATGGAAGTATTCCACTAGCGCTTGCTTTGGATTACGAAATGATAACTCATGTTACGGGTGAAAAACAACAACTGACAACTATACGTTAAACAATCACCAATTGGAAGAATTTCGAAAATGCTAGTGAAATTTGGCGATTGACGATCTGCTTGGGGCCGAAGAATGTTAGGACACATATATTATCATTTATATTTTATTTTTAAAGTTCACACTTTGTATGATATTTCAAGTTTATTGTTGCTATTGATATTGTTGTAATTAAAAAAGAATATATTTTGTAATAGAGCCTATTACAAATAAAATAGTCCTATTGAAACAATAATTACTATGTCACAAATTCTTTTATAAAATTTTAATAACTTAAACATTATTCATTCCAACTTCAGTACAAACTATTTTAAATGCAAAGAGATTTAACCAAATTCTTTAGAGTTGCTTTATAGATGTGACGGAATACTCTTTAGCAGTGTACAGAAATTTGTCTTTAGAGTTCAGAGATATGGAAGTTGTTTGCCTAAACTTTAAATTTACACTTGGCATGTGGCGCTCCCTGAAATATTAATGTCGATTTTAATAAATGAGAAGGTCCCCTGTTTTGCTACCCAGTAAATTGAAATTGGATAATTAGGGTCTGCGTTTCATCTCCGACGAATACACAACATAATATTTATTAAAGGTGCCTTCACATTAACTCTACGCGTTTATAAATAGCTATAGCTTATAGTCTACTTATACAAGGTTATATATTAGGTGTGCTAGATAACAATGAAACTATTGACGTTGTTAGCTGAACTAAATGTAATGTAAGCTAGTTTCTCATAGACGTTGTATCTACCTAGTACCGATTTCATTTCAAATTGAACAATGTCGTGGGAAGCAGCATGTTTGAATGAAGTACGGTATTCTTTAACAATATAGCCTAAATCTTTATTGTATTTCTGTAATATATTTTGCTTACTAACTCAGATATTCACTAAATATAGAATTTTCATTTCAGCTAATGTTTGTATAAACAAATTTGCTCTAGACTTTTTCAGCCTCCCAGTATCACTTAAAAATCATATAGCAATCTTAAAATAAGATTAGCTATTGTATTTAGTTTGCTGATGTTTATAACTATTTTAGTTTATAGATGTTTTTAAAAATATCGCCAAAACTTCATACACATTTTTCAGGGACTTATTTTCATTGTAAATAGAAGTGTATGTCATTGCATTTTTAGAACAACCTGCATACGTCCAAAAGCAGCATGAGCTACTGTAAATGCAAGCCGTATTCTTAATGAACCAAAAAACTCTGATATTGGAAAACAAAACAGGTTATGTATACGCACCTTAAGAAAATTAGGTTGTAGCCAATCCTTGGGTGTACGCTTTACGGAATTGATAACTGAATTAACTCACAGCAAACAAAGTTAGAAGCTTCAAAGAAATTCCCCGAGCGAGGTGAAAATATCTGTTCCTTTTCTCTGTGTCCTCGAGGTAATTTCTTGTTTTCTCGCAGTGATGTTACCGGAATGATAAAAATGAACTGTCTCTAGGGATATAAACGAATACGCCAAGCCAAAAGGTAGCTTTCTGAATTAAAAAATAGTCCCACAAACATATAGATGTGTATTTTTATTTTGTTTTCTCGAATTCTGTTGAAATCTGCTTGTACGACAAATTGATGCAACCAGAGTTTAGAGAATAGGCGTAAGTAACACGGGAAAAATTACACGATAATATGAATTTATTTAAAGCTTACAAACACCACTAATGGTAAGTAATTACATGTAGGCTTGCTTAGATAACTAGTAATTACAAACTAACACTTACAAAACTAAATAACATATCATATAAGTACTCCAAATGAAGATTGAATAATATAATATAATACTCATACTTTAAAGAGTTATTGCTCTACGCCAATACTACTGAGAATAATCTTAAGTTGTCGTATACCGAGCAGGCAAACAAGTCAACTTTGGGCTTTAACATAATTATTGCGTTACTTATCCTTAAAATGTTATCCAATGGAGATATATTACTACACCATATATTTGAATAAAATAGTACTCGTATATTGTGCAACGAACATGAAATGACAAATATTTCCTACGAGTATGATCGTTTGCAGCACTCGCCTGCGGCTCATACGAGATCATTTCATGTGAGTTTCACACTATACTTTTTCTACGACTGTTTTAATGCTTTTGAATAAATTAAACATAATTTTTAGGAAAATATTTGTTTTTCGAGACTTACCACTGTTGGCATAAGCCTAAATACGATAAGTTAGAAGTACGTATTAGACTAGGTGGTGTTAAACTCTATTCACTATCACTGTTTTTGTGTTTTGAAAATAGCAAAATACTTTAATTATAATTATTAATTATAAATACCTTAACTGTCAGTTTGGTGTGTTTGTATTGTCGGCGTTGCTATGGTGACTTATCATGGCCGACGCTACTTTTGTCATTACCAGGAAATTGCTTGGCAACTAGTGGGAAATATTTATTACGCACGGGTTAATGAAAAACAGCATTACAATGTACTACATAGGTATTCAAATCATGATTGAACATATAATAAAGCCATTTAAGACAGTCGTAGAAAATATATTTTTCTGCTGCGACAAGCATAACTTCGATTATTGCATTCTTCAAAGACTACAATACAGTACAAAAGCAGGTTAAACGTAAATAAATATAACAAAAGGACTTCTGGTGCAGCTGAGTGTATTGATAAAATGATTAGCATCAAATTTAAATGAAGAAATCAATATAAGATAATAGCACTTATATAAGTATTAATTTCTTCGTTTAATATGATGCTAATCTTGCATGAGAAGTAATGTTTTTATAATTAAGCTTTGTATAAACTGTTTTTGTGATTGTTACATAATGTAACAAGAGTTTAAGTTATGTTGGAAATTTACTATCCAACTACTCATCAGTGGTCATCGGCAGGCAGTGTGTTGTGATTGAAATTTCAACATTTACCTACGTAGCGCCAAAGATTAATCTACACAATAGATAGTCAGCCCAATGCATTAAAATGAGAACATCTCTAAGTATGCCAGCCACTACGTGGCGTAGACTAGCGTGTAAAGCATAGAGCAGTATTGTCACAGCCAGAAACCGTTTTGTAGTTTATTAATATCAGAAACAAAACGCAACGTATAACAATTATTTACATCATTTGCAACAGTTATGCACCGACAATGCTGTATTGTCAGAGAGAGAGATTGATGAAATTCTGTATTAATCTGGAGGGGATACGTAGGGAGGGTAGAAAAAAAAACAAGCGAATGTGGTGTGTGTCGTGCTGTTGCCGATTCGTCGGTAAAAGAAACACACAGGGTGATTTATTACAAGTACAGTATTGAAATAAAAGCCTTATCTCTATGAATTAAATTTAATATAATAATATTTAATCCATGTCATACATGTTTCAAGACTAGACCAGTCCCATGATCAGTGGCGAACAATCATTAAATGAAAAGCTTTTAGATAGAAACATACTTCTGGCTCCATTGTAATAATTTGTTGATGTATATAAAAAAATCTAAATATCTAAAAGCTAAAAGCTTTTGATTTAATTATTGCTCGCCACTGTTTATGGGACTGGTCTAGTCTTGAAACATGTTGTATGGCATGGATTAATGATTATTAGGTATATTAAATTTATTTCGTGGATATTAGACTTTTATACCAATACCGAAATCAAGTAGGTATTAATGTACATTATTCTTTGTCAAAATTATAACTCCACTTAAGAATTGACTAGATACTTTTTCAATTTATTACATATATTTTAAATATTTCACGTAGACAATGTGGCAAAGATGTAACAAGATTGTTGTAGATCTTATAATACCTATAATAAAAAAATTATCAGTGCTACCTATATTATATTAGGTATACATATTATGGTTGTTTTCATACCTACTGATTTTGTTTTGAAGAGAATTACCTAATATATTAAATTAAATTTAATCTTTGGCTGCGTAGTTATTTTTTTTGTGAATATTTTTTAACTTATTTTGTGTTTTTCTAATTTTAGACTAATTATATTATTTTGTGTTGTGTTTTTTTTTTTTATTTGAGAAACTTCCTAGTTAGTGACTAAATAATTTTTGTGTTTTGTGAAAATGGAAAGAAACAATTCGAAATTAAGTCGTAACCAATGTGCTTTTCGAAATTGTAACAACAGTTACAGAAACAATCGAGAGGTACATTTCTTTCGATTTCCTAAAGAAGAAGATCGATGCAGAAAATGGGTTATAAATTCAGGTATAAGTTCCACTTTATAGGTTTAGGTACTTAAATTTTACTTCTTTTTAATGTTTCTTCGGGTAAATAATAAGTTCGGTAGGAATAGGGCTTTGGGTATCAAACAAAAAAGATAGAAAATAGAAATTTGACATAGGGGTAGTTCTAAGCATTTACAAGTTTGTGACGTGTAGCGATTTTCGATGCCGCCCCCGGAGGTATACATGAGGGCGGCGCAATGCCGTTTTAAATATCTCGTTTCGCTTTCTTGGAAAATAAAAAATTATAACTGATAACTGACACTTAGTACTTAACCCATTAATCCCCAACGTTGCGTAAACGAAACATTTTTTAAATTTTTTTTTCCAATGTGCCAGTAAAAAAAATACTTTTTTGTTGCTACAATTTTTTCAAAATACAACAAAGACTTTACGTTTTAAGAAATATGTCGACAGAGTTAAGATATTTATTTTGTGCGAATTTATGAACTCGCAACATTTTGAGATTTATCATTTCATATATTCGTCAATCTATTTGTCTGACACAGAAACGGATGAGATATTTCAAATTATGGATTTAGATTCCCATGATCTTTAGTAAAAAGGGCGTTATATGATATTTTACAAAACATGTATAGTTTTTGCATATCGGATCATTTTTCCTAATGTTGCGTATACGCAACGTTGGGAATTCCGGTAAGAAGGCGCCATAATGTCGCGCCCTTCGCTGACCCACAATTAGGTAGCATTTATTTTGTTTCTTATATAATTTGTGTGTGATTCTTCTTAGTGAGTGTCAACAAAGATGACCCACAATTAGGTAGCATTTATTTTGTTTCTTATATAATTTGTGTGTGATTCTTCTTAGTGAGTGTCAACAAAGATACTAAGTTATAATTATTGTGATTTAAAATTATATTATATATAAAATATAAAGTGAAGCTCTGGAAAATATTGACTTGAAGTAAGTGATAATTATGGTTCTGTTTGTTAATTTTTTTTTAAATAATTTGTTTGGTTATAATGATGTCTTGGAAAAACAGAATGCCTTAGTTATCTGCTGAGCTTTTAGCTATATTGGAGGAGGATGAGGATTTACTGCAGACTGATACCGTGGATGCAGTATATATTCCGCCACCCGTAGATGCACTTACAGACGAAGAGGAGCTTGACGAAAATATATGTGAAAACGTTGAAGATTTATCAGATGTTGCGGGGACCTACGAAATACACGCAAATTTGCCTGATACTTCTGAAGCCTTAGATGATGAATCTTTACCGTCAAATTCAAAAAAAGCAAAACTATGTGCAAAAAATATAAAAATGAAGTCGAAGAAAACTCTACCGAAGTGGAGAAAAGAGACCCCAATATATACAACAGGACCACATAATGAAGAAAATAATATCTTGGAACAAATTGAAAACAGAGTTTGTGGAAAAAGCCCTTTTGAAGTTTTTTCCTTGTACTTCAGTGACGAAGTTTGGGAAAAAATAATATATTATACTCGTAGAAGAAAATATGCTCACGACAATAATAGGCATTCATTTGATATTGATAAAACAAGCCTAAAGCGATTTTTCGGCATACTCATTTTTTCGGGATACCATACGGTTACCAGCTACAAAACTCTATTGGTCAAAAGACAACAAAGCAAGAAGAAGATGCTGACAGTGTAAAAACAACACAATATACATGTGTGCTAAATTTAAGGTGCATCTTCACACAAACTGTTTTGAAATATTTCACACTAAGTAGTAGTAGTATTTGTTTACCGTAAATCCCAATGTTGCGTATACGCAACATTTTTTTGTAAGAAAACTAAAAACTTGTATTTTTTTTTAACCTGATAAACAGTTATTTGGACATAGGTTTAATAATAAAATAAACTAAAATCACCGAAATTGTTTGATTTTCCAAGCTTGGGAATTAATGGGTTAATACGTGGGCGTAAGAGGTAAGCTCACTTCACAGGTTCTCGGCCTTTTAACAGAAAAACTGACTTTTTGGACAAATTAGACATGGAACATCATATCATAACCATATTTTGTGTAACACATGTAGTTTTCGATATACAAGATCGATTTAAACACTTTTTGGACCCCTCTCGAAAAATTATTTTTTTTTGTTTCTGTAGTTAGTCAACAAATTTATGTCAAAATTAACCCTTATTTACAAATATTTCAAAAACTACTGCACCTAGGCAACCCGTATGTCATTTTTCTTGTCCTTTAGAGCGGCATTTATATATGTTAAAATATACAGAGTGTCGCATCAAGAAAAAGCAGGTTTGGTCCGCTGCGCGTTTGTGAACTACCCTATGTAATTAAAAACATTTTTGGTTGTAGATCTCTTCAGGTCCTAAAATTTTGTAAAGGATTTTTTTGTCTATCGCTTATAGATTGAGCTAGCTATCTTCCGCCCACACACTAATGGGCCACCCTGTATATTATATAACGCTTAATAGCTGTATATCTAGAAATATCAAATATCGAGAGCGTTATAGAAAGATTTAATGTAATGAGGTTAGTTTTTAAAATGATATAAATCTAAGTATATAGGTTAAAAAAAAAATTTCATAGGTTTACACATTGTTTGTTTTGTTTATTAAGGCATCAAAACGGAAATTTTAATTGAATCTACTTAGAAGTTTGGTATATTAAAGACTAATAACATAATCGCGTAAGTTAACCCTATACCAAAATTACAGGGTGTGCAAAAATCCCCATAACAATAAATTTTTTAATAACGCTCTCGATCTTTGATATTTCTAAAAATAAAACTTTGTAAAAAGATGTACTAGTTTTATCAGAATACTATCTTAAACTTACTAAGTACTTATGTAAATAATATATTATTTTTTTTTCATTAATTGGTCGTGTTGATTTATACATAGGTGAAAGCATTAAGCTATGAAATATGCTAATGTGTTCTTTTGTTATTTAGGAGACGCGGAGCTTCTACATTTATCGCCTGAAAAACTATACGAAAGAAAACGCGTGTGCAGTGTACATTTTGTCGAAAACGATTTTGTAAATCCGCAAAAAAGAAATAGACTTAATTACTTCGCGGTTCCGCAAAACTATAAAGAGACACTAGACTTGACTGAATCTTTAGTAGTTGTCCCACCATTGAAGACATATAGTAATTCAAAAATAAATAATTCGCCACGTGATTCTTCAATGGTAGCTGTTGAGCTAAGTATATATTTTTGAAGAGTTAACATGAAAACATGGCTTTTCCACTGATACACCCAAGTTTTTAAGGCTGATTGGTTTTTCATTGATCGCATATAATAGCAACCATTTTTAATCCGCATTCTATAAGAATTTTTATAGCCGCCTCTAAAATATACTTTAAATAAACATGATTAATAGTAATGAATTGCTTGCTACATAATGTAACAAGACAATAAGTTATGTTGGAAATTTGTTTCACACTACCATGCTTTCACCAGACGGGCAGTTTCGTTGATTCACAATTCATCAGTGGTGATCGGCAGGCAGTGTGACCCAAATATTCAACATTTACGAAGAGCTTATACTAGCATGAGAGATGAATGACATATCATAATTACAGGTAGTGTAAGCTCTTTGTAAATGTTGGAAATTTCGGTCACACTGGGTTGTGGATCAACGAAACTGCCCGCCTGATGAAAGTGTGGTAGTGTGAAACAAATTTCCAACATAACTTAAAAAGTCATGTATGTATGTAACAAGCCATTCATTAATAAAGCTTCCCGTCAGGGAATATCTTGTGTTGGCAATAGGATATAATCAGTTGTTAGTTCTCGTCCGGCCATCGTCTATCAACTTTCTCTCACCGGGCATATTGCCTGCTCACACTAGATGTCTGCGTAAAATTAAATGTATCCGTTTGGTGGGTAGTTTTGATTACAATAAGTCGGTGCCAAGCCCAAGCTCGAAACAAAATAAATCTATATTTACCTACTACCTATTTGGCTTGGTACCGACTATTATGTGCATTGTTGTCTTTTGAATGATATTTGTATTTTGTTATTTTTCGTATTTTTTATTAGTTCTTTTGACAGCTCTGGTGTCATCAATACACCTGTATCCCGAATTGCACCAAATTGCGATGCTATTGAACAAGCATATAATCCTAAATATAATATTATTTTTGAACTTTGAATGTACATATGAAATTTGTATCTTAAAATTAGTCAAAGAATCACCCTTTAAAGTTTGTACAAGTACTTATGCAACACCCTGTATACATAGATACTTTGATTTGCAATTTGCAAATCTGTTAAACTAGGTAATGCTGTTTTTTTTTATTTACTTTCAAATATGGTGTTATGTAATTGTATTCAAATTAAATGTTTGGGGATGATATTTACGAGTTTTATTTTTTTATATAGAGAAACTGTTATTCAGTTTTTAAGGATCAATCTGAAGCAGACGATTGTACTTGTTAAAACATGAAAAAAGTTATTGTCGTGATACTTTTAACACCCTGTTGGTGGGTTTTTAAAGCTTTTTACGAAACGTGTTAACAATACAATCTACATAAATCGTTATTTTTTTAAAGTTTTATGATCATTGCACAAAAACCAATATTAGGGAGACTGTAAGTTTTTTTTCAATTCGGCGTTGCAGAATTTGAACCTAATTGTGATAATTGTGTTATTTTACTAGTATAGATATTTTTGAGTAAATTAATTCGGTTATAATCGATGAGTAGAATCTTTGGAGTAAAATACATTTCACAAAAACCCTGAACCATGTTTCTCAATAGATTTAAATTTTCATTAAAAACAGATTAAAAATTCTAATTTTTTACATCCTGCATTTCGAAACCGTATTTTTTTAAATAATTATTGTCATGCTGGAAATTTCAAACCTTATTTACTTCAGCAACTTGTAAAAAGCACAGCCTTTTTAATATTAACATTTCTTAAAATCGATAATACGCGATAACGATGACTTTCTATCAATATCACAGAAGGATACATTTATTACGTATATAATTTGTTAGATTTTACATCTCCGAATTGAAACACACGCAAAAAATGTGCATAAAAAAGTTAGGGTAGCATTTCACGCCTGTATGAGTCTGAGATTTATTTTTTCATAATGTTAACAAGTTGAATCTGCTGTTTGAGTTTGATCCTTAAAACTGAATCAGATAATAAGCGGAAGTCCTATCTATAACGCCAAATTTCGTTAATTTAAATATAACTTTTTGATGCATCCTTATATCCGAAATTTAAAATTAAATGACTAAAATAATATTATTTTAGTCATTTAAAATTATTGTCTAAAACATTTAATGAACCAGCCCTGTATATTTATACTATTATAGTAATTTCTTTTATTTTCGTCCATACACATTAATCTTTGCGTAGATAGGTGTACGTATACCATATAATTTTATATTAACCGACAAAAAACACTGCTGCACAGTAGTACATATATGATACCTATAATATAAAAACAAACTCCCACCTCGTAGGGGAAAGTATACTCGTCCTTGTCTAACATTGCCCATATGATTATTTTATTTCAACACAATACATATAACACCATCTACAATTTCCATAATTTCCATGGTTACATGTTTTTCTAATAGATGTAGCTCGTGTCGAGACAGTTTCAATTTTTGTTTTCTTTCCCATATACGCTGACTATCTATTGTGTAGATTAATCTTTGGTAGCGCTAACTAGAACGAGATACCGAATGATAGCAAGTTGTTTGTGGCGACATCTAGTATCAGCAGGCAATTTACACTGACAAAATGAAACACGCGGATGGAAATTTCAGTAGACAAATTGCTTTATTAGAGAACAAACTTAAATTAATTGTTTATACAAAAATAACACACATTCTGTACTCCATACTCTTTAAGATGGCGAATACAACTACAACTTATGACAACTAAAACGACAGTGTTGCCACTAATACCTATTATGTATTTTTGGTCTACTTATTAACATGTTCCGTCTTCGTTAGTGAACTTTGTTTCACCGGAAAATTGCCTGCTCAATAACACCAACTACTGTTTTTGCTATTCTGTATTGTAACTTTTGAAGAAATAGAGTGAGCAAGATATTGGAGAGTCTTTAAAGTTGGATTTACATATTTCTAGCCACTAAATATACGAGGATGGTAACACTTCTTGTTGTTGGAATATCCCTGGAACAGCCACGTTCACAATATAAACCAACTCCGCCAAGTAGTTTGTGTACGACAGGTGTTTCAAGTGGACCAGGTTTGTTTATTTTTAATTCGAAAAAGAACAATATCGGTAGATGATTTATATTTGAAAGGGAGAACATCAAAAATGAGTTGAATGCTGTGTATGGAGATGCCTCACCTTCGATTGTCTCTATATTGAGCGGTCATATAACAAATTCCAAAATGGCCGAACATTTGTGATTGATGATGCCCATCGTGGATAATCAATGGCTTCCGTTTTTTGGAATTCTCAAGGTGTGATCCATATTGACAATTTGGCAAACGGAAGGATCGCGAAGCAGTATTATAGTGGTTAATTGAGAAGATTCGTCGAATAATTGAACAAAAACTACCCAAAGAGTGGTCTTTCATGCCGCCAAATCGCCACAAATAAATTGATTGAATTGTGCTCCGTATTGAGGTTTGATTAAGTTGAAGACACATTGGGATGGTGTAAAACACAACTATGATTCATTTCTTATATTTGGAACACCCTGTATAGATTCACAATATTTTTAAAATCTAGCCATAAATCATTTTTATCGAACCCATGAATAAAACTTTTAGTAAATTAAATAGTTTAGCCACACTATTCCGTATCGTATCGCGTGAATAACCCTGTATAGAGTGTCACACGCTTTAATTAAAATTTTAATTCTTCCAATGTTTTTGCTTTGAAAATAATGCCAAGTGACATGCATATGACCAGTCTCGTGACTTTCCTGACTTGTCAAAATTTATATATTGTCTAAATATTTGTTAAAGTAATCCATTGCAGAGAGGAGTATCAAGTATTGCAGGAAAATAAAATCACGTCTACTCCACAAAAACTTATAAATATGTTCAAATCATAACCATAATGTCAAACATGTTTCGAGACTCATCTCATCGTCAGTGACAAAAACTCACAGAAGTCCTCATAATAAGCTTAATTCAAACATCTATATATCAATTAGTGAAAATTTTTTTGAAAGAAAAATTATATAACTAAATTAAAAATTTAAGTTATAAATTTTGAATTGCATTGAAGCAAAATTTCTTTTTATATATCATATTATAACAATTATTAGAAGATTGAAGAACAAAAGCGAAATTAATTACTTGTCTACAACGTGGAAATTTCCAAATGGCATTATTTATATCAAAAAATGCCAAAAGAAAGTTATTTGAATTTTAATGTTTTACCCACTTATCTAGTTCAAATGTTTATTTTATATATATATTTTTTTAATAAGCGTATTCGGATAATTTAAAATATTTCCAAATTTATTGAATAATGTCTCGTTAATTTAAAATTACATTTTAAAAATTTATTTCTGTTATAAATTATATCCGCAGCACTGCATTTTATATAAACATTCAAATCTTTAACAAATCCCGATAATGATTGATGGAAAGTTGCAATAATTTTTAGAATTTCCTTTGCATTTTCATATTTACCGATTTTTGATTAACTAGATTACTAGTTACCTCGAATCAAAAGAAAAAAAACTGCAAAAAATCCTTTTAATTTACTCCTAACAGAAACTTGAAACTCAGCAAATGACTTGATTTTTTACTTTAAAAACAATGAATTTGACACAAAATTATATTAGAATGCTGTGAAAACAACATGTACCTACTAAAACAACCTGTAAAAGGAGTGACGATCTAAAAATCTAAATCAAAGAGTCGAAAACAATAGAGCAATCAATTTTGAAATATTTGAAAAATCCGAATACGTTATTTAAAAAAAAATAAATAAAAAATTGCACCAGTGACTCAAAATTACATGTTGTGTACATGGGTGAAAATTAGAATACAAACTTTCTGTGACATTTTTTGATATTTTAAAAATAAGGCAATTTTTTTCCGGAAAAATTACAATTTTCATATTTCACAAAACCCGTCCCTTACGAATCACGCCCCTACAAAAATTAAAAAAAAATATCGAAACAATGCTTCTGGATAAAGCTTGCGTCAAATTTATGTTGTACAAAAAGAAAATGTTTTTATTTTTCATTGCCCCTGTATATTAAATTAACTAAAGAAATTGTATCAGCGATAGATTTGGAAGAAAAATATTTGCAGAAATAATCTTGCGTTTGGGAATGACCGCTCAAGGATATTGCGACCTGTCAAAAAATTTGTTAACGTCTAAGGAAACACGGTATCGGTACTGTCGTTTTAATGTAAAACTAAAACAATGTACCAATCCATCTATTTTAGACCGAAATTTTAAAGTTGGGACTGCCTAAATATACAAATTTTTATGGAAACTTTCATTTAAAATCTAGGAAATAAGAACTGATCCTCTCATAAACAATCAGGTCAATTTCTTTTATTCCAAAAACAAACAAAATTTAATTTTATTTAATGTTATGCACCAGAATCTCATACATAGATACACACAATTTTTATTAAAAATTATGGGTACCTAGTTATTTCTCTAGATGTAATATAACTTTATTCTGTATGAGCATATACAGGTTAACCAACATTTAAAATATTCATGCCAAATGCCTCCTTTAGGGCCGAAACAGGATTGAAATGGATGAAAATGACTTCCAGAAGTTGGTGATCCTTGTTTTGGGAACAACGTTAAAGAAGAAGGAGGAGTACATACAGTGTGTACAATGGTTAGTGCTATAAGTATAATACATAACGAAATATATTAATTAAAATATTAACAGATTTGATTTTCTTTTCAAGCTATAAAGAACCATCCCAATTCTACAAAATACTTTAATAATGACGAATAATAAATGTTATTTAGGTATCAAAAAACATTTATGAGGCTGATTCATTCTGAGTGGCCTACTCAAAGTTCTCGGGAACTACAAAAGATATGTTTGTAGAGAACTGTTTAAAAAACATCAAATATTGACACTCACTTCATTATTTATATTAGAAACTGTATGTCTCCAGCATAGAAATTTGCAGGTTATATATTCGTCTGCTTCATCTGCTCACCGTTATCCTACGAGATTGCTTCAACGCGCAGACTTACCTATTCTTAGATCAGCCTTTAAGGAGATCTCTCATTTATGAAAGCCGCAAAATTGATAATCACTTGTCACAAACTTTAACAATGGACAATTATAAGCAGTTTAGAAGGTCTGTTAAGAGAACGCTGCTGCTTGATGATTTCTTTTCTGACACCTGGTAGTGTTTTTTTTAACACTGTTATGTTGGGCTCACGTTTGTTATGTCTGGTAGTGCCAATGTTTGGTATTGTTGTAAGTATCGTTGTATTATTATATTGTTATATATGTTTGTAGTTTTACATTTATATTTTTAATTTTTACTTATTTGATAATTGCACACTTGTGTAATATGTTGTATTTTTTTAAGTACCTGACTGACTTTTTCTACAAGAAATTGTAATTCTTAAGGGTTCGATATATCGAGAAGGTTCTATACCTTACATTGTATAGAGAATCTGGAAAAAAAATAAAAGATGTGCTAATTTCATTTTAACCGGTAGTAGTATAAACCCGGAAATAGTACATCAATATAGAACCTTCTTGATAATACCGAACTCTTAAGCTTCAAGAACACACCTCTTGTATTTCCCCAAAACTTTGAATATGCCACTCAGGATGAATCACCCTGTATGTTGAACAGGACAAATGGACAAAGCAAGAAAATTAAATCAATCAATCAATCATGGTTTATTGTTAATTTAAATTTAAGTAATTGGTGATGAGTGGAGTGTTTTTCCAGTTGTATATACTGAGACATGGAGACCGCAACTCATAAAATATCCCCACTACCACCTTCAGTTAACCTAAATAAAAAATGTCAGATAGTTTATAGCCACAGTGAATTCTCAAAGTTAACAAGATATTCGAAAAATTGATTTAAATTATCTCAACAAGAATAAAACATTACATCAGTCGACAACGTGGAGGAGTGAGTCTTAGCGACCCATCTATTAACAGAATGAACAGAAAGCAGGTGACAAAAACTCTAGATCGCAGGAAACTCAAAGCCAACAAAAATCAAACCTTTTCGAAGTATCTTCCAAAAGACATTTATTTCAACAGATTCTCATGTAGCAATAGTCCTCTGCAATATCAAGTTCTGTTATAGTCGATTGGTATACAGCCATTTGTATGCCAGAAGTAATCGCTGAATTTTCAAGAACCTGCTTCAACTACGAATCATTCTACACCAAACAATGCAAGATATCACTCTGCTGGTAAAGAAGATAATTTGTAAAACAACAAAACGTGGAATTATTTGATCATCTTCCATACGGTCCCAATAATATCTTTGCCGTTCCAAAGTGGTCAAAGGTTTTGTCTCCAGAAGAAGCAATCGACGTCTTTAAAAATGCAACATACGAGTGAGCTACCTGCTTCCAAAATTGGTTCCAGCACATTCAAAAGTGGACTAATCTTCGTGTAGAAAACAATAACCTTTAAAGGCTAATAAAGTAAAAAGACAACACTCGTATATATAAACTTTGATTCCATGAGAAGCACAATGGGACGCACTGTAAAAAGTAAATCTTTTTGTTTTCCCACTCCCGGTAACACCTACTTTAAGATTACTTTTGTCTGTGCGGTTGTGCAATTGTGGGGGAGAGACGAAAAAGAGATTTAAACTATATTCATTATGCTTTATGTAAAGCCCTTTTGCTGTTTTTGGATCATTTGTCAACCATGGCAAAAGTGGAAAATGCCTCTTGAAACATCTATGAATTTATGATGAGTAAAACCACACATAGATTCACATACAAGCAGATGAAGAGTGGCAGGTAATATGTAGCGGTGTTTTCAACAAAACAGCTTAAACGAAATTGCAAGATTTAGTTTGTCTCAATCAAATAAATGTTTGACTGATAGAAATAATTGATTTTCACGAAGTTAAAAATAAATAAAAATGGTAATTGAAGAAACATGAAAGCTTGCAAACCGTTAATGAATGATATTGAGTAAAATTAAACATTATTATGTTACATTGTAGAAACTATTAGTTTAAAACTATGAAATCTACTTTATTAGTTGGGGGTTCTGTTCCTCCCCAAGCACAAACTTTATACACAATTTTTTTTTCAAGAAACCTAAACTGGTCAAAAGGTAATTCTAACAATGAACAGTGTATATACCTGTCAGATATAAATAAATAGCAATAATAAATAACAGTTTATTTGCAGTACAAAAGCATTGGTTGTGTCGCCCAAAACTCCCGACAAGATATAATACAAGGTGTTTCTAAAATAGGTGGTCAAAATTTGAGAGCGAATTGGGGACGTCTAAAAACCTAAATTATAATTTTTTGAAAAGTCCTTATTTACAAAGATACAGGGTGTTACAGATGACTGCCTGAGGACTATTTTTTTGAAATATTTTCGAAACGAGTAAATATGAATTAACCAAATATAGCATATTTTTTAACCTAGTTAAATGTCATAAACTGACATGAAATTGAATAAAAAAGGAAGACCATAGGCGGGTAAACGGGGGACCCTTACCTTAATTATAACCTAACTTTTTTTTCTTCTGACTTTTATTCCATTTGTGTCAAAAATGTGATAGAATAAAGTTTTCTACATAAAAAAGGCATACTTGTTTTTTCTCGAAAAACTCAAAGGTTTTCGAGAAATTCCAGTTTGAAAATTTTAGGAGAAATCTGGTCCTTTGTACACAACAATAATAAAATTATTCAAATACAGTTTGCTAACAAAAAGTTTTCCAAAATTTTCAAACTTGAATTTCTCGAAAACTTTTAAGTTTTTCGAGAAAAAACAAGTATGCCTTTTTTATGTAGGAAACTTTATTTTATCACATTTTCGACACAAATGGAATAAAAGTCACAAGAAAAAAAAGTTAGGTTATACCCGCCTATGGTCATCTTTTTTTATTCAATTTCATGTCAGTTTACTAGATTTACCTAGGTAAATAAATATACTACATTTGATTAATTCATCTTTACTCGTTTCGAAAATATTTCAAAAAAATCGTCATCAGGCAGTCATCTATAACACCCTGTATCTTTGTAAATTTGGACTTTTCGAAAAAATACAATTCGCTCACAAATTTTGACCACCTATTTTAGAAACACCTTCTATAATCAAAAATATATGACCTGCGTAACGAAATAGAATTTTCATAATTATTATTATTGTATTATTTTTATTATTTCCAATAAACTAATGTAACAAACTAACTACTTTATTCAAAAATCATAAAAAAAAAAAATATTGCCAGAGCTGGGATTCGAAACCAGAACCTTCCGCATGCAAAGCGCACGCTCTATCAAGGACGCCCAAATCCCTTTTTCACATATCTGTATTATATTCTGAGTTCCAACTACCTAACGGGTGAAATTTTAAATTCAATTTTCTCAAGAATTGTGCGGGCAAATATCAAAAGTAACCTATCGCTGTAAAGCAGATAAAAATGCTTTCAAATGATGATAATTAAGTACTGTTTGTCAACAAAAATTTAAAAAAAAAACACAGATGGGATGCAAAATCAATAAAAATTCCAATAATACAAATTAACAAAAATCTAAATAATCTACAATATAAATCACTCATTCAATCTTATATCTTTTGATACACTATCCCAATGGAAAAAAATCGTTATGTCGTCCCAAAAATGTTTAATAATTTTTATTATAATTCTATAATTTTTATTATTTCCAATAAACTAACCTAACAAACAACTCACTACTTTAATCAAAAATTAGAAATAAAAAAAAATTGCCAGAGGTGGGATTCAAACCCACGACCTTCCACATGCAAAGCGCACGCTCTATCAATAACCCCAAAAATCCTTATTACATTACTTCCTTATATATTCTCTTAAGAGTTTAGGTTCCAACCACCCAACTGGTGAAATTTTAAACGCAATTTCATCGACAATTGTGGAGGCAAATATCAAAAGTAACCTATCGCTCTAAAGCACATAAAAAATGCTTTCAAATGATGTATCACTCGACCCCTACAGCTACATGAAGATTTGAAGGTTGTGTCCACCCCTATCACAGGGCTAAAGAGATTTCAACCAAAAAGTAATAGGTTCACCCTACGACTAGCCCAAACTCATATACCAAAATTTAGCTCAATTCGTTGGAGCGTTTACGCGCTATCGTGGAAGAATACATACAGACACACCGACAGACAGACTTCCATCTTGAAATGGTCTTAATCATCTCGAGTGAATGGTTATATCCGTCTTTACCTCAAAATTTTTTTAGCGCGTTCACAATACCAAATTATCTGCTTATTGAGTCATATAGGTAGGCACTCCTAAAACCGGACAACAACACCTTCAAATGTAAAGGTATCTCAAAAAAAAAATGCACTACGATGGGGTCGGGACAGCAAACCTTTAAAAATAAAGGATATATCTCAGACGAACTCTAAAGTATAAATATAGGTTTCCATTTAAAATAAGTGAGAAGTTATTTAAATTTACTTATCTACAACTGTCATGTAATAGCTACGATTTGGCACTATTTTCAATGCCATAATGACGTATATTAATGCACTAGTGCGTTTTTGAATACATTACCGCACTATTAGTACGGTAATGAGAATGTTGTTTATCTTTGTTCACAATAGAAATGGCTTTAAATTTAACAATAAAAAATCCAGGGCCGTATTTAAAACAACAAAGTTGATGATGGTTTTTGAAAAACGAAACGTCGTAGTGAAAATTTGTAAACGCTATCTTATTCTCCTCAAAAAGTAACAATGATAAACTGCTGTTATTTTTTTTATATCTGGAAAAATAACGTCAGAAATAAATAAAAACGAAAATTGCAAAAAAATAGTTTTTTCAAAAATTCCCAAAAATGACCGAAGTTACTTTACTATTGAAAACACCATTCAAAGATGTTTAAATTGTACAACTTTTCTCTTATTTAACCAACATTGTAACTCTTACCGTGTCGAAGATTCCAATACTATCCCATTCATATCTTGGACACAATGTAGGTATATTGCACCGAATGAAAAATGACATGAATGAATCGCTTATGAACGACCAATGCAAAGAAAAAAAGGTAATGACGAAATGAAATAAGTGTGTGGCTAAAAAGGGAGTTTTTGTGGCAGAAAATAGTAATAGCTCTTTCCTGGAACCTATCACGTACTTATAATATTTAACACAAAAACTTGAACAAGATATACAGACCAATATACTGTAAATCACCGTAGAAACTCGGAAACTAAAGCAACCCCTTTTATGGTGTAACCGCACAAAACAATGTGTCCCTTTCAGTTAGGACCGTCATACTGCTACCCTATTAATTACTATTCCAAACTATAAATTTTGGAAATATAGCGACGCCCGTTGGTGTCTGCTGAGTCAATGTCATTGGCGGCGTATTAAGGTGGTAGATAAGATCCTTCAATATTTCGAATTATTAATTATTTTATCCTTGCTGTGGAGATATTTCTAAATATTTTTGTTCTCGTGGTACTTATGAATAAAATTGACACAAATGTGTTAAAGAATACTCACCAAAATATCTATCTCTAATAACCATCTCCCATTTACGAACCAATGCACAGTTATTATGAATAATCTGTCTGATTGGTTGTATATTTGTTTAACTTCACATACAAACAGGCTTTGAAAAATATATAATATATAATATATATGTTAGCTAAACCCGCTGAATTTGATAGTAAATCTATTAAATAATCTAGAAATGAGTAAAAAATCCGTTGTGACGCCCCAAATTATAAAATAATCCAAAATCTATAACCTGCGTAACGAAACAGTATTTTAATAATTATTATTATAATTGTTTTATTTTCATTATATCCAATAAACTAACATAACAAACTAACTACTTTACTCAAAAATATTGCCAGAGCTGGGATTCAAACCCAGAAACTTCCGCATGAGAAAGGAACGCTCCATCAATGACGCCAAAAACCCTTTATCAAATTACTTTATTGTATTATAATAAGAGTTATCGCTTCCAACTACCAACTGGTGAATTTTAAACGCAAATTTCTCGAGAATGATGGGGGCAAAAATATCAAAAGTAACCTATCGCTCTAAAGCAAATAAAAAGTACTTTAAACTTGTGTGCCCCCCATCACAGGGCTAAAGCGATTTCAACCAGGAACTAATGGGTTCATCCTAGGACTCCCCCAAACACCAAAATTTAGCTCAGATACAAAGACAGACAGACTTCTATTTGTAAAGGGTCGTAATCGTCTCAAGGAACTTCAAAATGGTTATATCCGTCTTTGTTTCAAATTTTGTTTAGCGTTCACAATACTTTCCCTGTGCGGGAACGTAATAATTTAAACTGTTATATTAGTTTAATAATTTTAAAAACGTCTGATTGAAAATTATAATTTCTTTGCCCAAAGAAATTAGTATATTAATTATTTTTTTAATGAAAACTTTTTTTAAAACCCATTTCAAATAAATTTTTCTCAACTAGCAGACCTATCGAGTCAGCATTTCAAATGTTTGATTTTATTGTTAAAGACTTATGTGAACTTATTTCATGCCGGTTAGTAGATATGTCAATAAAACCAATTACTATGTTACATTTTAAAATGCTCAAATTATAATATACCTATAAAAAAATAAACCTTAACATTATTAACAATCACTATATTTTCGTGTTTTTGAACCTTCTTCTTGTATATTTTTACACTTTACATTAATATAATAATATAATTTACTTTAGGAAATAAAAATATTTCATTTCTGTATTTCCATGTCAATATTTACATTAAGACGTTTCGTTGCATTATTTGCGACTTATTCAGGTTTTTTTTTTCCTACCAGAAATTGAAGCTAATAATGAAATAAATTTCCTAGATCTCACACTAATAAACAAAACTAACACACTAAAAACAAAATGGTATATTAAACCGACCTGGTCGGGGAGGTATACTAACTACAATTCTAATCACCCAAAATCTCAAAAAAGAGCGTAGTAATCGGACTACTACTATAGCTGACAGAGTTACTAAACTGTTAAGTCCTGAAGATCGAGCGGATGGCATAAAAAAAGCTAAGACTACGTTATTAAAAAATAATTATCCTAAAACGTTTATAGAAAATATATTCAAAAAACGATTATATAAATTTTGGAACGGGTCACAACATAAACCAGATGCTCAAAATAGTAGGAACAAATATGTTTTAATACCCTACGTAAAAAAAATTTCTGGATCGCTCCAAAGAAAGTTACGCCAATGCGATTTAACCACATGCCATAAAACTAGAAACCTGCTTAAAAATAAAATTTTTTCTAATTTAAAAACAAAAACACCTTTATTAAAAAAAAACATCTGGTATACGAAATACCATGTAATGATTGTAACGCAGTCTAGATTGGACAAACGAAGGAAACTTTGGATAAAAGACTAAACGAAGATAAAAACTCCAAAACCGCCCTAACAAAACAAGCAGAATCCAATAATCACACTTTTAATTTCAACAACACCAAAAAAAGTTTAAGGAAATCATTTACATAAAAAAAATAATAATAGTATCAATGATAGGACCGACATTCAATATCTAAGTAATATCTATCATACTCTCATACAAAGCGATTAGCACACACAACATTTTTGACAGACCTCGTATTGCAATAAAATTTTAATTACATTTATTTTAACATGTTTGAAAGTGTAATATTTTGTCTATAATTGTATTTTATTTTTATTTACACACAATTTTTATAAAGAGTGATTAGTGAACTTGTGTCAGGTAATTTAAAAAAATGGTTCAAAAATTGTACTAACTTGTGAAGAAGTCGCAAATAATGCGACGAAACGTCGTAATATAAATTTTGACGTGGAAATAAAAACGAAATATTGTTATTTCCTAAAGTCAATTGTATTATTATGTACGAACCTACATCCCCAAGAATGTAAACTGTAAAAATTATTAACAATGAATTGTTCTATCTTATTTTATTCAAAAATTTTATGAGCATCCCACCATCATAAGTATGTTTGCAAAATTACTTAGAATATCTACGCAACTGTGTTTCAGATAAAAAGGATATTATTGCACGTGTCAGTCACGTTTTACAACGGTCTTCCTGGCAAGTGTCGCTCTTACAAAGGATTTTTGATCAAAGAATCGTACATACTCGTGTATAACAGCGGGACATAATAGCAATAAGAATTATTGCTCTATGATTTATATAGGACAATATCTGAAGCTGGTGTGGATTACTTTGTAGTATTTATCCAAAAGTGGGGTAGATAACTTACACTTATCTAAATCTGTAAAGTATACAAACGAAATATAAGCTTTTATAAAATGATGACTTGAAAAAGAATCGAAAAAGTTTCGTGGCCATAGTATTGGGTTCACATAAAATCCGCAAACTTTATTTGATTTAGAGCATCATTATTGTCATTTTCATCTCTCCATATCATAGGAGTACGCATTGCTATGCGAGGAAGCTCTTGGTTTCATAATATATCCGAAATACATGTTATGAGTTTAAAAATGATGGTGTCTGTCAATTATAAATCATTGCGTCTGTCAATTTGTAGAAAAACATGGCCTAATTTATACTTGTTTTTATTTTAATACTATTCACATTAACTAAATCTGGCAGCATTTGGCTTTCTAATATGTCTATTTTACCAATCATGGCATACCTGTTGCCTTATTGGTTTAACGTTTGCTCTTCGTAATTGTAAAGTTGCGCATTCAAAACTGGGCCATCGCACTTTTTTTTTATTATTACTGAAATTGTAGTCGGTCTTCACATATTGTTACCTGACATTTTTATTAAATTATTTGTAGGAGGTATTACATATACCTACATACACAGTGTAGATATGAATTTACGGTTATGATATAGCGTGGAGAATTTGAAACATTTAGATATATGCCACGAAGCCAAAAAATGGATAAAAAAATCATCAATTATTAGTATCTGACGTCACGAATGTTTTTGTAAACAAAACTGCAGACCTAACGGGTATCAACTGCAATAAACTACCTGGTTTAATCCCATTGTGTAGAATATCACCAAGTAAAAGATGCAAATGTGTTACAGGGTCGAAATTAATATATACAGGGTGAGTCACGAGGAATTGTACATACTTCTACCATAAGTAGAAGCACGTTAGGGGATTATCAAATGACCATTAAAAATGTATCCTTGTTTTGATCATTAATATACCGGGTGAATTATGGATCTTCACCAAAACAATGTTTCGTCAATGATTAAGTTGATTTATCTCATTTTTTTGTAAAAGTGTGTATTGGTGTCTGGCAACTAACTGACATATTCAGAATTGAAAAAATCCAGGTTCGTCTTCGAGAAAATTTGTGGGACTGCTTCATATTCAACACTTCACCCTGTATATGATTTTTCAAAAATCGGATATAATTTTTTCAGAGAGCATAAATAGACAGTTAGACCTGGGTATTTGAATTTTTTGTTACACTCACCTCACATTTCCAATTAAAGATTCATTTTAGAGCCAAATTGAAAATTGGCAATAATGAAGTATAATAATGTTTAGTTATTAAAAAGAAATCTTCAAAATAAACAGAAACGACACTCACTGTGCTCCAGTATGGTAAATACCATAAATTGAATTGATTTACAGCGCCGGATTTAAAAATCTGGCATATCTTGTTCATCCCAATAATTCACCCTGTATGTAACTTTTTCTACTTTTAATAGACAGAAAACAGATAAAAAATATTTGTAATAACCTAGTTTTCTTATTTGTTTGAGGAAAACTGATGTGTCTAATTATTTTAATCGGAATGAAATGAACAAGTCAGGGAAATATTTATGTATAAATTAAGAAATAAAATAAAAAATAATAACCAAACTATAAAACAGTTTTAACAATGTGCAAAAAAGTAAAAAACAATTTAATAAACATTACGATTATAAAACATAACAGCTCATTAACATAATAATTATTCACTGTTGCAATATTATCAGAAATGAACCACTGACAATCAGAAAGTCTATTACACATTTAAACATTCGTCAAGAAAAGTGTATTGAGACAGATGGATTTCATTTTGAACATCTTTTATAATCGTAGTATTTATTAAATTGCTTTTTACCTTGTTCCACATTGTTAAAATTGTTTTATTGTTTTTTATTTTATTTCTTAATTTATGAATAAACATTTCTCCGGCTTATTCATTTCATTCCGATTAAAATAATTAGACACATGAGTTTTTCTTAAACAAATAAGAAAACTAGGTTATTACAAACATTTTTTTCTGTTTTCTGTCTATTACGGGTAGAAAAAGTTACATACAGGGTGAATTATTGGGATGAACCAGATATGCCAGATTTTTAAATCCGGGCCTGTAAATCAATTAAAATTATGGTATTTACCATACTGGAGCACAATGTGCGTCGTTTCTGTCTATTTTGAAGATTTCTTTTTAATAAGTAAACATTATTATACAGTAAGATACTTCATTATTGCCAATTTTCAATTTGGCTCTAAAATGAACCTTTAATTGGAAATGTAAGGTGAGTGTAACAAAAAATTCAAATACCCAGGTCTAACTGTCTATCTATGCCCTCTGAAAAAATTATATCAGATTTTTGAAAAATCATATACAGGGTGAAGTGTTGAATATGAAGCAGTCCCACAAATTTTCTCGAAGACGGACCCAAATTTTGATAAAAAAATGAGATAAATCGACTTAATCATTGAAAAGATATGACGAAACATTGTTTTGGTGAAGATCCATAATTCACCCTGTATATTAATAATCGAAACAAGGAGACATTTTTTAATGGTCATTTGATAATCCCCTAACGTGCCTCTACTTATGGTAGAAGTATGTACAGTTCCTCGTGACTCACTCTGTATAATAGGTACCTGGCCGAGGGACAAAATTAGCTGCTTTTAGAAATTATGAAAATATACAATCCAGTCCTTTTATATTTATAGTAGGCATTCTCGGGTTTTATAATAATAATAAATTTATTCATTTCCGATACATCTAGTTACAATAATTTTTATAATTTAATCCTCTAAGCATGCAAACAAATAAACAAAACAATGATTGTGATGGCCATTATCGGAATGCAACTTATAGTCAATAACATTTTTCCTGAACTGTACTATTAAATGTAATTTAATTTGACGCGGATGCTCAAAATGTCAACTTTCTTTCATTAGAGATGCAAGAAATATATCGATATAATCGATTCGATCTTAATTTCTCAGTTTATGTTAGTAGAAAAAAATAATATCACCAGCGATGCCACATATTTTTAAGGTTGAACTATTGCCTTGAGGACTGAAACTGAGTGTATTGGCCGCTTGTAATAATTATAACATGCTAAATAACTTTTAACATTTGATTTTTTTTTAAATTAAAACTTAAATGTATTTATTATGTTTAGCTATTACTTGTATATACTTTTTTTGCATCCTGATAATAAATTTTATTTATATTTTATAACCTAAGAGAAATTCTATAACCTCTTTTCTTCTTTAAGGGCTAAATACCCATTGGTGAAGGCCATTAACGACGAACGATAGCCTCAGAGAAATTCTATAATCCAAACAATCCGTTTTATATTATACCTACCTGTTTTATGGTAAGGGTCATATTTTCATTTTTACCTAAACAGTATTTATACCCAGGTTAGATTTTTTTTCCCCATTTAAATAGAAATTGCTGTAAAGTGAACTTATTAGTCTGTCTGTTTGAATAATTCTAAATATACATTTAAATAAAAACACTTTTGTATATCTTAGCATCGTATTTCTTATCATGAACGCAACGGAAAGACAATTAACGAAATATATCAATTTAATTGATAAGAAAACAATGCAAATTAATTTTTCAAAGAACAGAGAAAACCTGCGTATAAGAGCAGTATTAAATCAAGCGCGGTTGAATGCTGAAGCGTTATTGACCCAAGAACATGAAAAAAAAATGGATGAATTGTTCAGTGCAATATCGAGTCAATCATGGTATTCAGGGTGATTCCTAGTAAGTACTTTTATCAGAACTGAACAAAAACAAAATCCGCATTAAGGAGAGATAGAGTATCTCAATGTTTTGACTTAGCTGAGAATATTGAAATTAAAAAATCGGTTCTTTTAAGAACCACCAATTACTTCTATAAAAAAAGAAATTTATTTGAAATAAAATATTTTGATATTTCTGTTGATATTAAAAACTATTATAATGTTTATTGTTTTCGACAATTTATTATGTATTATGTTTAGCTGTTACTTGTATCACAATGTATATTATATTTACGACACAGTTTATACAGTTGGTTCTCATCGTGTCGGTACGTCTCATCTTCATGTCTTCAAAGCAATTCGCCGCCCGCATTGTAGTATAGTGTCTTATAGTATACAGGGTGGTCCAACGAAAAGTTTGCACCTAGCTTTTCTCTTTTTTTTGTAGTCGAATGCGAAAATGCTCGGACACGTCGATTTTGCTTTTGAGGGGGACACATTTTAAACATATTTTTCGATCTGCGCCTTTAACCCCCTAGCGGGGGTGAGTAACAACCCTAAAATTTTAAATGGAAAGAGGGGTCTAATGACATATCATTTGAAAGGACACAAAATTGTCTTTCTAATGATACCCTATTTGTCGAATTTTACTAAAACAGTTAATACGAAAACGACTTTAAAGACATTAAGCCGATAATTTTGGTATTAATGAGAAATACAAATAAGTTTTAATTATTACGACTGAAAACAACTACAATCATTTCTAAATTATTTACTTTGAAGAAAAACGGGATTTCAAAAACACTATCTTATTTATCAGAACTAAATTCCTCACTAATCGTTTGCGTTTTTTGTTGAAATAAAAACTGCAGATACGTGTAGGAAAAGAATTTACACCGTTTATTTTAGTCTTTTCATTGATTCAGTTTGGTTGCTTCTCAAGTTATTTTACTTTTACCGTACAAAATGATTTATTCCATTCTAGAACGAGTTGAAATTGTTAAACTTTATTTTCAAAATAATAGTAGTGCTAGACTTACGGCTCGCTTATTTAATGAGAGACATCCCGATAAAAATGTGAATGATGTGTACGTTGGCAAGTTAGTTAGTTTGTAGATACCGGATCTGTCTGTAATGTAAAACACCAGCCGCAGAAACCGATCAGAAATGAAGCTGTGGAAGTCGCTGTTTTAGGGCATGTTGAAATGGATCATAGTCAAAGTACCCGTCAACTAGCTGAAGCCTCAGGTGTCTCCCGTTCGTCCATAATACGAATTTTAAAAGCGTACAAATTTCATCCGTACAAAATCAAATTAGTACAGGAACTAAATGAGGATGATCCTGATAGAAGGCTGCAATTTTGTGAAGCAATGAGCCAGCGTTTAATTGAAGATCCGCAATTATTATTTAACATTTGTTTTTCCGACGAATGCACATTTTATTTGAATGGAGCTGTAAATAGGCACAATTGCCGTTACTGGGATGACAGTAACCCACATTTATTCCGTGAGGTTCATACCCAGTATCCTCAAAAAATAAACGTCTGGTGTGGCATATTAGGAAATCATATTATAGGACCACTTTTTATTCCTGGAAATTTAACTGGTGAAGTGTACCTAAACATGCTTGAAGACACAATTGATCCTTTAATAACACAAATAATAGAAGATGACCAAAATCATACTGCTGATCGGCTTTATTTCCAGCAAGATGGAGCACCTCCGCACTATGTGGCTCCTGTAAGACAGTTCTTAGATGACCGGTTCCCTGGACGGTGGATTGGAAGGAGGGGCCCAATTGAATGGCCTGCCAGGTCACCGGATTTATCGCCTTTAGACTTTTTTCTTTGGG
The DNA here is from genome assembly GCA_911728435.2 of Apoderus coryli. Classification (NCBI taxonomy): domain Eukaryota; kingdom Metazoa; phylum Arthropoda; class Insecta; order Coleoptera; family Attelabidae; genus Apoderus; species Apoderus coryli. The sequence continues at coordinate 11,267,870 of OU452202.1, read as the reverse complement.
GGCACTTAAAAAATAAATGTTTTGCCACGAAGCCCGAGTCCATAGAAGATCTTCGCCAACGCATTACAGAAGAGTGCAGAAACATAACACCTGATATGCTACAAAATGTTAGAAATAGATTTGAACAAAATCTGTATTATTGTATGGAATCAAATGGGTCACATTTTCAACATTTGTTAATGTAACGTTTTAATAAATCAATTTAACAGCTTGTTTACTTTTTTTACAAAGCAATGTTAAAACTAACAAACATTGGAATGTACTAACGATTGCAGGTGTTTTCACTCGCAATAATTAAAACTTATTTGTATTTCTCATTAATACCAAAATTATCGGCTTAATGTCTTTAAAGTCGTTTTCGTATTAACTGTTTTAGTAAAATTCGACAAATAGGGTATCATTAGAAAGACAATTTTGTGTCCTTTCAAATGATATGTCATTAGACCCCTCTTTCCATTTAAAATTTTAGGGTTGTTACTCACCCCCGCTAGGGGGTTAAAGGCGCAGATCGAAAAATATGTTTAAAATGTGTCCCCCTCAAAAGCAAAATCGACGTGTCCGAGCATTTTCGCATTCGACTACAAAAAAAAAGAGAAAAGCTAGGTGCAAACTTTTCGTTGGACCACCCTGTATATAGATATAGTATAACATAAAAGAGTTTTATTTGAAATAAAGTAATTTTATATATAGTGTTTATTGTTTTCCATATTCTGAACTAATCTGGTGATCCTATTCCCTAGAATTCACAATTACCTTGCGATTAATTAAGAATATATTATTATTATGTAGCTACTTATTTTGCATAAATACAGTCGACACTGTTTATAGTGAAAAACTCGAAATTTCTAAAAGCAAAAGACTACAATTTGCTAAAGAATTTAACTGCGTTAATTTTCAAGCTAGTTGACCTTTTTTCCACCAAACATGACCTCCACATTGCAACCTATGGACACGGGTAGGTATTATAAAAAACATAAAACATCATTACCGAAACAGAATTGTTCACAAAATTGTTAACGCGATTGATAACAACCTTCCAGTCCAAAAATTGATTACCCCTGTATAACCGAAGTCGTTAAAGTATGGGGTGAAAAGGTTTCTCAGAAAACTACTATCAAAAACTGCTTTTCTAAAGCAGGTTTTACTGAGAAAAATCACGAAAAGGAGGAAGAAGACGAAATTGATTTTGCTACCTTAAAAAACAATGGGGTATTCTACAGAAAGCTGCCACCGTCGACGCAGATTTTTTACTTGAAGATTTCTTAGAAATCGACAATGAGGTTGGCACGACAGATCTCCCAACTGACCAAGAGATAATTGACGATATAAAAAGTATAGACGATCAGGAAGAAGAAACTGAAACCTGGGAGTGTCCTGCTAAATTGAAATGCGCACCCCTGTATATTATGTGATATATATATTAACCATTCAAAGACAAATTCAACGATATATATCATGCGGTGTTATTTTTCCCAAAATATCAGTGGTGAAACCAGGACAAACCTGTCAACATTTTTAGTTTAGTAGTTCCGTATAAAACCGATATGTTGACAGAATCGTCTGTAGAGTGGTATCTTAGGTACTCTAATTTTTTCGAATTGAGAGAACTCTTTTCCAAACACACTATTGCTAAAATATAAAATTGACTTGTTGGTGAAACGGTTTCACCACTGATATTTTAGAAACAATTCAATTTTGCGATTTTTTTTTGTTGCTTGTTAATTCATTATGGTTGCAACAAACGAAAACTGGAGATTCCTGCACACAAGTCAAGCAATTTTTGCCATTGAACCCATGTCCGCAAATGCTTCGTTATCGAGATACAGGGTGTCCATATTTAGTGGTCAAATTAACTTTTTTGTTCATTTCTCAAAAACTGGCTAACCGATTTTGACAAAATTTTACATGCATTTGAGGACAGATAAGATAAAATAAAATATTCCGAATTATTTTGGCTTTCATTAACTGTTCATTGGCGTAGATATAGGGGGCATTTGGATAAATTTTACACATACATTAGTTAAACAGAGCTTTGACAAGCTTCATTATTTTAAATTATTACTTTTTTAAAAAGAGCAACTTATAAGCTACAAAAAAGGTTATTACGTCGATGTTGTCGATAAAAATGGTTTATGGAAACCGATAAATTGCAAGTTAATGGTACATTTAAATCAAAATAACGTTTCCCAGAAATCAAAATGAAAAATCAAAGTTGCCGTAGAATACGATTTAATAATAACAAATTACTTAACAACAAATTTTAAGGCCTATTAGTACAATTAAAAATGTAACAATAAAAAAACTAAACTCTATATTAAAATCAGAAAATTAATAACAACTGTTCAAACTACCCTCCATTGACAGTTATGCACATTTTACATCTTTCAACTTATGAATTTGTAGCTCTAATAAGGATATTATGATTGTTTCTTATTTTCCTAGCAGCTTCATAAACTATCTCCAGAAGTTGGTTTTCATTTATAATTGGTACACTGTAAACCAATTGTTTCATGTACCCCCATAAAAAGAAGTCGAGCGGATTCAGATCCGGTTATCTTGGAGGCCACTCAATGGAACCTCCCAAACCAATCAAATTGTTTCCAAACAGTTGATTTAAAACTTTAGTTACTTGTCTACCACGGTGCGCAGGAGCTCCGTCAACAACGGCAATAATTTATTGTTAAACATGCCACCCCAAACATTGATACTAAAACGTTCTTGAAAATTTCGCGGCCCAATAGCACGAGGGTTATTTAAAGACTATACATGTTCATTATCGTTTGAGTAAAAGTTGCTTCATCTGACCAGAGCACTTTCTCTAAAAATCTTTCATCTTTTTGATGCTTACCAAGAACCCAATTACAAAATAGTAGGCGCCTTTCACGGTCTCCAGGATGTAGGGCCTGGACATCTTGATGATAGAGATCGAGCATTTCTCGATTTAATAGTCTCCAAACAGTTATTCGAGGTACTGCCAATTGAGTTGGTATTCTTCTAGTGCTTATTTTCGGATCGTCAAAAACTAAATCCACTATGTATAAATCAAACGGCGTCTGCTCCACAAAATCAATATATTTATATTATTATAGGTCAAGGCACATTGCCTATGTCAGTCAGACATGTTTCGAGAAATCAAACATTCTCATCATCAGTGACTTTCAGTACAAGATTAACAAATACGAGTGTTATCAATATAACATATTCATTCTGTGAAAAAATTTTGTGAATATTTTATCAAACTCAAAACATTGTTTTATATAAAATTTTAAAATGAAATAAAAATAAAAAATACATTCAAATTCAAATTTTGAATTTGAATGTATTTTTTGAATGAATATGTTATATTGATAACACTCGTATTTGTTAATCTTGTACTGAAAGTCACTGATGATGAGAATGTTTGATTTCTCGAAACATGTCTGACTGACATAGGCAATGTGCCTTGACCTATAATAATATAAATATATTGATTTTGTGGAGCAGACGCCGTTTGATTTATACATTAATCATCGCTCCTCTTTGAATGGATTACTTCATAAAAAAAAATAAATCCACTATGTTTTCTTCAGTTTGAATATTTAGGCGATGCGGTCGTTTGTTAACTCTAGGTAAAATGCTCCCTATCGTTCTAAGCCTGTGAAATGTAGCCGTCCATGTTTTGTGATTAGGATAACTAATTTGGTATTCTCTGGCCGCTGCTCTTGCATTTGCACTACACAAACATATTCTTCAATTGAAAAACTCATTTTAATTTAAAAAATAACATTCGCAATATTAAAATCAACTACGAAATAAACAATTTTAACTAATTTCAATTTGTTGCTGTCAAAGTTTTTTTTATTGTTGCGGCATTCGTTTCCATGGCAACTTTGAATTTTCATTTGGTTTTCTGGTAAACGTTATTTTGATTTAAATCTACCATTAACTTGCAATTTATCGGTTTCCATAAAAATGGTAGAAATCACAACATCCACGTAATTAACTTTTTTGTAGCTTATAAGTTGCTCTTTTTAAAAAAGTAATCATTTAAAATAATGAAGCTTGTCAAAGCTGTTTTTAATTAATTTATGTGTAAAATTTACCCAAATACCTCCTATATCTACGCCAATGAACAGTTAATGAAAGCCAAAATAATGCAGATTATTTTAGGTTATCGGTCCCCAAATGCATGTAAAATTTTGTCGAAATCGGTTAGCTAGTTTTTGAGAAATGAACAAGAAAGTTAATTTGATTACTAAATTTGGACACCCTGTATCTCCATAACGAAGCATTTGCGGACATGGGTTCAATGGAAAAAAATGCTTAAATCACTTTCAGCAATCTCCAGTTTTCGTTTGTTGCAACCATAATGAATCATCCTGTATAGTGAAAAACTCTCTATAGTGCAATTTCGGTCGACATTTTGGTCTTTATGTTTTGGTATATTATTATCATGTAGCTACTTATTTTTCATAAATATGTTTTCTTTTATTTCACTGCTGCCGTATTTATAACATTTTATAATTATTGAAAATTCTGTGAAGATCTTATGAAAGACAATTTTCAAAACACTTTAAACATTTCAATTTTAAAAAAAAAAATGTCTTTTCGACCACGAAGAAAACTAGTTATAATCTAAAATATGATTACAAAATTATCCATTGTGGATTGTGTATTTTTGCAGAACAGTTGATAAGTGTCATGTTGTGTCATATACTAGGCGGGACAGTACAATTGCATATAATTACAAGTTAATTAATGCTTATTTGGGGGGACTTGATGTAATAACTGACCTTGGCATCATCTTTGATAATAAGTTTTCTTTTACCCTTCATGTATGCCTCCGGGCTGAGGGTGTGCCGCAAAATTAACCGCGTGTGTTTCGTATGACAACTGACAGTGGTAGTAGAGAGATACAAAACATAAGGGGACTAAGAGAATCTCCTTGGAAGACGCCCTTGCGGAAGGATACCACTCTAGTTAAGACCCGCGTGTTATGACCGGTGTTATGACCGGCATCATCCGTTCTATGCATCTCACCACCAGGACCTGTATCGAAAGGCCTGTCAACAAGGTGACTGGATGAGTCAAAAGCCTCCGATAGTCGATCCAGACCATCGAGAGATTCCGCTTAAACTGCACAGAATTCTGTGTGACATTTCGATCTATCAGCAGGCATTCACGACAGCAAGCAACACCCACGCTGCTCGTATACCCCACGAAACACCGGATCAATCGCGTTCAGTATCCGCTTGTACAAAATTTTAGTGAATACCTTGTAATAAACGTTTAAACATGTTATTGGACTGTAGTTCTTTGGATCGGACAAATTCCCGTTCTTTGGGAGTAGTGCTGTCCGCCCCTCGACAAATCACGTCTGAATTTGGTGCCCTCCATTTAGCCACGCATCGAAAAATGAGGATGAATACTGGGGAATTTCTTCCACCAGTAGGTATTAATTCCATCTGGGGCAGCAAAGGTCTTTGTGCCCGCCAAAGCACCTCGAACTTCCTCAGTAGTTATTGGATCTCACGTTTGGTCTGGTTGAGGAAACCCTCGAAGGAAGTTTCCAAACTGTGCTAGAGCTGAAGTGTCTTCGTTGCAGCACGCGTCACCTCATAGATATTCCTCCAGAAATCTTCAACCCGATGCCTGTCGACAACACCCAGAGGCGGTTGGAACAAACGAGAAGGATTTTTCTTGAACCGTAAGTTCTAAGAGACCCCCTCGCTCGCCTCGCTAGTGACATTTTTACAGTCACCAGCATCAGTATTTTGTCGCAACATTGCTGATTGATGGTCTGCAGCAAATTTTCACGAAGCGTGAGAAACGTTCGCCGTAAGTCGGCAGCAATACGACGGACTTTAGCAGTGAAACGCAATCGAGTTCTTCTGTACTGCATCACACACTGAATACGAAATGCGCGCTGTCTTTCCTAACGACAGTGGCGTAAAAAATCAGGGGATAAAAATGCCACTAACCCCTATAGCATGCAACTGGTTAATTTTTTAAACATATTGTTTATGTGAAAATATAACTTTTTTAAGGAACATAACGGTCACTAAATTTGAGAAAAAAGATTTAAAGGAGTTCTTGAATTACGGCAAATTTTCGATTTTAAATTTGAACCTTTCACACCCTGTATCTCGACAACTAACCCTTTTAGGGGTATATGTCCCTATTCTATATCAAAATACATGAATCAGCGAGAGCTTTCTGTGGTAGAGCGTTGTTGGTCGAATTTAGAAACACCCTATATATTTATATATAGGATTCCCAAAAGATACTCGCCATGAGTTTGCCGGCAGACTGTGTGACCATCTTAGGTGGTTGTGTGCCTTATTATGGCTTTACATGGATTTCTGCTTGCGGACTCAGGTCATCAAGTTTCATCTTCAGTAATAATAATCCTGGCCAGCACACAGTCTTTAACTTCTCTACAGAGCTAGATCATTCGAAGTGCTGTTGTTTTTGCGGTGGCGTCGGTATTCTCGACTCATATTTTAAATAAGCTTTGTCATGCCAAGATGATTATGCAGAATTTTAAAAATGGCTGTATCTGATACTCCATCATGCATTTCTGCGACTTGTTTCTTCTTCAGCCTAGCAGTATAATTATTTTCATTTTTTTAACAAGTGCAGGAGGGTCATATCAATAGGCAAGACGGTCCTAGAAGCCCATGCCACTTTTAAACTATTGTTTTCCCTATGGAAGATCACTATGTCTCTCATGCTCGAGTTGTGTTCACTGATTAATCAGCGGTTAGTATTAGAAATTTTTAAGTTTAATAAGATTAATGTTACATTAATTTCACTATTTTAGTGGTCTTAAGGATTTATTTGGGGGATTGGAAGAGTGGAGGAATCGAAATCTCCAACCCTTTGTGTACTGTACGACACAGTTAAGAATATACGCTTTTAAATGGGCTATCCATATAAAAGTGCATCATTCTTAACTGTGTCGTACTATATGTTTGCATGTAATAATATGTACCTATTATATTTATTATAAAAGCAATTTATTATTATTTATATTATTAAAATTTACAGACAAATTGTAATCGTATCGTTTAAACGTATTCGATTCATTTTAAACACATCTGGTCCTACCTATCTATGCCTAAAAAAACGTAAACACTATTATTATTTTTATAGATATAGTGTTTTGTATTTACAATTTTATATTCTAGATAATATATGGACTGCTGTTTTTTTGTATTTACTTTTTTATTCAGTGTTCTGTGTGAAAACTACGTACTTCTATTATAACTACTTATTTTATTTTGTTTCAGTATAATATGTGTTGTTAGGTATTGAGGTGCGATAGTTTTCGTTATCTTTCGTGGCGTGAACGGTATTTGCAAAGAGTATTATCAGGTACTTAAGGCATATTGAACGGATTCAAAAAACCGATTATACCAAGTTGTTCGGAGTTTTAAAATAAGAGTGAGTTTTAAGTGAAAATTTTTTCTGTGGTGAATATTTTCAATTAATTTGTGATGGTAATAGGAATATCTAATTTACTACCTAATTGGGGTAAGTCTTATAGATACTACAGATCGAAAATGCCATAAACAAGGATCCCTTACTTCACCAGGGATCTTCAAATATTAAAATGATATATCTCAGATACTACACTTTGTTTTTTGGTTTTATAATTAAATAATTAGATTCCAAATGCAATAGGCAAGGATCCCATACTTCACCAAGGCCCTTCATATATAAAAATAATATATTTCAGATACTGCACTTTGTTTTTGGTTTTGTAGTTAAATAATACAATCAAAATGCTATAGACAAGGATCCGTTAGTGCATCAGGGACCTTCAGAAATTAAAATGATATATTTCAGATACTACACTTTGTTTTTTGGTTTTATAGTTAAATAATAAAATTCAAAATGCCATAGACAAGTATCCCGTACATCATCACGGTCCTTCAGATATTAAAATGATATATTTCAGATACTACACTTTGTTTTTTGGTTTTGTAGTTAAATAATAAAATTCAAAATGTTATAGACATACTCGTATATTTCAGATACTACACTTTGATTTTTGGTTTTATAGTTAAATAATAAAATTCAAAATACCATAGACAAGGATCGCTTACTTCTTCAGGGCCCTTGAGATATTAAAATGATATTTTTCAGATACTACACTTTGTTTTTTGGTTTTGTAGTTAAATAATAAAATTCAAAATGTTATAGACAAGCAACCCATACTTCACCAGGGCCCTTCAGATATTAAAATGATATATTACAGATACTTTGTTTTTTGGTTTTGTAGTGAAATAATAAAAATCAAAATGCCATAGACAAGGATCCTTCAGATATTAAAATGATATTTTTCAGATACTACACTTTGTGTTTTGGTTTTGTATTTAAATAATAAAATTCAAAATGCCATAGACAAGGGTCCCATACTTCACCAGGGCCCTTGAGATATTAAAATGATATTTTTCAGATACTACACTTTGTTTTTTGGTTTTGTAGTAAAATAATAAAGTTCAAAATGCTATAGACAAGGATCCCCTACTGCATCAGGGTCTTTCAGATATTAAAATAATATATTTCAGATACTACACTTTGTTTTTTGATTTTATAGTTAAATAATAAAGTTCAAAATGCCATAGACAAGGATCCCTTACATCATCAGGGTCCTTCAGATATTAAAATGATATATTTCAGATACTACACTTTGGTTTTTGGTTTTGTAGTTAAATAATAAAATTCAAAATGTGATAGACAAGGATCCCATCCTTCACAAGAGCCATTCAGATATTAAAATGATATTTTTCAGATACTACACTTTGTCTTTTGGTTTTGTAGGTATATAATAAAATTCAAAATGCCATAGGCAAGGATCCCATACTTCACCAGGGCCCTTGAGATATTAAAATGATATATTTCAGATACTACACTTTGTGTTTTGGTTTTGTATTTAAATAATAAAATTCAAAATGCCATAGACAAGGATGCCTTACTGCATCAGGCACCTTCAGATATTAAAATAATATACAGGGTGAGTCACGAGGAACTGTACATACTTCAACCATAAGTAGAGGCACATTAGGGGATCATCAAATGACCATTAAAAACTGTCTCCTTGTTTTCATTATTAATATACAGGGTGAATTATGGATCTTCACCAAAACAATGTTTCGTCATATCTTTTCAATGATTAAGTCGATTTATCTCATTTTTTTATAAAAGTGTGTATTGGAGAAAATTTGTGGGACTTCTTCATATTGAACACTTCACCCTGTATATGATTTTTCAAAAATCTGATATATTTTTTTCAGAGGGCATAAATAGACAGTTAGACCTGGGAATTTGAATTTTTTGTTACACTCACCTCACATTTCCAATTAAAGATTTATTTTAGAACCAAATTGAAAATTGGCAACAATGAAGTATAATAATGTTTAGTTATTAAAAAGAAGTGTTCAAAATAGACAGAAATGACACACACTGTGCTCCAGTATGGTAAATACCATAATTTGAATTGTTTTACAGGGCCGGATTTAACAATCTGGCATATCTGGTTCATCCCAATAATTCACCCTGTAGGTAACTTTTTCCCGTAATAGACAGAAAACAGATAAAAAATGTTTGTAATAACCTAGTTTTCTTATTCGTTTGAGGAAAACTCATGTGTCTAATTATTTTAATCGGAATGAAATGAACAAGCCAGGGACATGTTTATTCTTTAATTAAGAAATAAAATAAAAAACAATAAACAAACAATAAAACAGTTTTAACAATGTGGAACAAAGTAAAAAACAATTTATCAAACATTACGATTACAAACACAACAGCTCATTAACAAAGAATTATTCAATGATGCAATATTATCAGAAATGACCAACTGACAATCAGAAAGTCCATTACACATTTAAACATTCGTCAAGAAAAGTGTATTAAGGCAGATGGATTTCATTTTGAACATATTTTAAAATCCTAATGTTTATTAAATTGTTTTTTACTTTGCACCACATTGTTAAAACTGTTTTATTGTTTGGTTATTGTTTTTTATTTTATTTCTTAATTTATGAATAAACATTTTCCTGGCTTGTTCATTTCATTCCGATTAAAATAATTAGACACATGAGTTTTCGTCAAACAAATAAGAAAACTAGGTTATTATTACAAACATTTTTTATCTGTTTTCTGTCTATTACGGGTGGAAAAAGTTACATACAGGGTGAATTATTGGGATGAACCAGATATGCCAGATTGTTAAATCCGGCCCTGTAAAACAATTCAAATTATGAATATTTATTATTATTATTATTATTATACTTCATTATTGCCAATTTTCATTTTGGTTCTAAAATGAATCTTTAATTGGAAATGTGAGGTGAGTGTAACAAAAAATTCAAATACCCAGGTCTAACTGTCTATTTATGCCCTCTGAAAAAATTATATTAGATTTTTGAAATTTGAAAATTTGAAATACAGGGTGAAGTGTTGAATATGAAGAAGTCCCACAAATTTTCTCCAAGACGGACCTGGATTTTCTCAATTCTGAATATGTCAGTTAGTTGCCAGACACCAATACACACTTTTATAAAAAAATGAGATAAATCGACTTAATCATTGAAAAGATATGACGAAACATTGTTTTGGTGAAGATCCATAATTCACCCTGTATATTAATAATGAAAACAAGGAGACAGTTTTTAATGGTCATTTGATGATCCCCTAATGTGCCTCTACTTATGGTAGAAGTATGTACAGTTCCTCGTGATTCACCCTGTATTACAGATACTACACTTTGTTTTTTGGTTTTGTAGTGAAATAATGAAATTCAAAATGCCATAGACAAGGATCCTTCAGATATTAAAATGATATATTTCAGATACTACACTTTGTTTTTTGGTTTTATATTTAAATAATAAAGTTCAAAATGCCATAGACAAGGATCCCTTACATCATCAGGGTCCTTGAGATATTAAAATGATATTTTTCAGATACTACACTTTGTTTTTTGGTTTTGTAGGTATATAATAAAATCAAAATGCGATAGGCAAGGATCCCATACTTCACCAGGGCCTTGAGATATTAATATGATATATTTCAGATACTACACTTTGGTTTTGTAGTTAAATACTAAAATTCAAAATGCCATAGACAAGGATCCCATACTTCACCAGGGCCCTTGAGATATTAAAATGATATTTTTCAGATACTACACTTTGTTTTTTGGTTATGTAGGTATATAATAAAATCAAAATGCGATAGGCAAGGATCCCATACTTCACTAGGGCCCTTGAGATATTATATATTTCCAATTTGTTTTTTGGTTTTATAGTTAAATAATAAAATTCAAAATGCCATAGGCAAGGATCCCATACTTCACCAGGGCCCTTGAGGTATTAAAATGATATTTTTCAGATATAACACTTTGTTTTTCGGTTTTATAGTTAAATAATAAAATTCAAAATGCCATAGACAAGGATGTCTTACATCACCAGGATCCTTCAGATATTAAAATGTAAAATTATATTTTTCAGATACTACACTTTGTTTTTTGGTTTTATAGTTAAATAATAAAATCAAAATGCGATAGGCAAGGATCCCATACTTCACCAGGGTCCTTCAGATATTAAAATGATATATTTCAGATACTATACACTTTGTTTTTCGGTTTTATATAAATAAAATAAATTATATTTTTCAGATACTACACTTTGTTTTTCGGTTTTATAGTTAAATAATAAAATTCAAAATGCCATAGATACGGATCCCTTACATCATCAGGGTCCTTCAGATATTAAAATGATATATTTCAGATACTACACTTTGTTTTTTGGTTTTGTGGTTAAATAATAAAATTCAAAATGCCATAGACAAGGATCCCAAACTTCACCAGGGCCCTTGAGATATTAAAATAAAATTTTTCACATACTACACTTTGTTTTTTGGTTTTATAGTTAAATATTAAAATTCAAAATGCCATAGACAAGGATCTCTTACATCACCAGGGTCCTTCATATATTAAAATGATATATTTCAGATACTACACTTTGTTTTTTGGCTTTATAGTTAAATAATAAAATTCAAAATGCATAGACAAGGATCTCTTACATCACCAGGGTCCTTCAGATATTAAAATGTAAAATTATATTTTTCAGATACTACACTTTGTTTTTTGGTTTTATAGTTAAATAATAAAATTCAAAATGCCATAGGCAAGGATCCCATACTTCACCAGAGCCCTTGAGGTATTAAAATGATATTTTTCAGATACAACACTTTGTTTTTTGGTTTTATAGTTAAATAATAAAATTCAAAATGCCATAGACAAGGATCTCTTACATCACCAGGATCCTTCAGATATTAAAATGTAAAATTATATTTTTCAGATACTACACTTTGTTTTTTGGTTTTATAGTTAAATAATAAAATTCAAAATCCCATAGACAAGGATCCCTTACATCATCAGGGTCCTTCAGCTATTAAAATGATATATTTCAGATACTACACTTCGGTATTTGGTTTTGTAGTTAAATAATAAAATTCAAAATGCCATAGACAAAGATCCCATACTTCACCAGGGCCCTTGAGATATTAAAATGATATTTTTCAGATACTACACTTTGTTTTTTGGTTTTGTAGTTAAATAATAAAAGTCAAATAGCCATAGACAAGGATCCCTTACATCATCAGGATCCTTCAGATATTAAAATGATATGTTTCAGATACTACACTTTGGTTTTTGGTTTTGTAGTGAAATAATAAAATTCTAAATGCGATTGACAAAGATCCCATACTTCACCAGGTCCCTTGAGATATTAAAATGATGTTTTTCAGATACTACACTTTGTTTTTTGGTTTTATAGTTAAATAATAAAATTCAAAATGTTATAGGCAAGGATCCTATCCTTCACCAGAGGCATTCAGATATTAAAATGATATAATTCAGATGTAGTAGTATTTGAAAAATTAAAATTTAAAGTATTGAAAACTGTGAGACAGTCAAACTCTAACTGATTGTTTAGGTTTAGAGATCAACAATGTCGTAAACAATACCAACGTTGCATGTATAAACGATCAGTTAGAGCTTGACTATCTCACATTTTTAAATAATTTAACGCATAAAACTGGACAAAATATAACTTCTATCATCCATTTATTATAATTTTACCAAATCGGCCATAAAACGTGCTTTTGCTATTGAGACAAATGAAATTCTAATTAAAACTCAAAACGCCAGCAAGAGTTCATTTAGTTTTGCTGCCAACAACACCTACTTATTATGGTATCAGCAACGTTTGGGATGGTGGAATGCAAACGTTAGGTTGTCGAATTTATTGTTTATATCTTTCGAAGAAAGTCCAGGAAGTATCTCGCTTTTCTGAAAAATTTGGACTATCTTAAAAAGTATTCTTATACTATTGTTCAAATACACAACATAATATAGTAAAATTTAAACTACCCAACTAGCTTTTAAACATTGGTTACTCTTGAATTTGAATTACCCTGAATACATTTGTATTCAAACTAAGTAGTTAAGCAAAGTTGAGAAGACTTCTTAGATGATTCTCATGCGTGTCTCGAGCTGAATATATTTATACATACTTTAGATTCAGCAGTTCACCAGCATAAGCTAAGCTTAATAGAACATTTAGAATGCATTCTTTTTTGCCCTAATCATCAGAGGGTGTAATCATATATACTCACTAATTCTAAACAACAACAATTTACATTTAGGATAAAACTAAATGGCATAAGTTTCTCTAATCTTATATCAACTTATTCCACAAGAGGTATGCTTCATCTCTTAGGAGGGAAAAGTACAGTACAGGTCTAAGTGTAATTTAATTTATTTAGTTGATGGTTTTTAGAGTCGATGTCAATAGAAAATATTCTCGGGTGTATATAACTTGTTCAGTTAGTCCCCCAGTTTAGTGGGATGATAATTCTGTAAAATCGACAGGACAGGACAGGTTACCAAAGCAGAATATGTGAAATTTATTATTCTGGTCAGGATCTGATTCCTATTTCGACTCAAGCTCTTAAGCATGGATAATGTAAAATATACTTTAGGTTAGATGAGAGGTTAGAGTAATCAAACATTAATGACCTTGTAGCAAAACTTTATCTAGTTTAAATTTGATATAAGATTTATCCAGAAGTATAAGTAGGTATCGCAGTGTACATATATAAAACTTGATTAAATAAACCTTTACTCATAAAAAACAAAACTTTCCTCCAGTCCTGAATAGATCCTGAAACAAACAGTAACTCTTTCGAAGTTTTCCAATGTCTGTTATATGGTGGCTAATATATATTCCACACTGTACTGGAATCGTTTATATAGTTTTACTCATTTGTACCCTCCGGTGTTACTAAAGTCATTAGACAAGGAAAATACCAATTTCCTTAATGAGATGTTTATATACTTTAGGGGTGGATATGTTTATCATCGGCAAAACGCCTCCTGGATAACTTATACTTTATTATATCATATCATGTTCCATCAGAGAAGTAAAAGGTAAATTTAAATTTGCAAATTGGTACCTATTTTATTAATTGATAAAATAAACCATGTAATAATTGGCATGTGTAGGATGAATAATTATTGTAATATACATTTTTGACATCAGTTTTCTCATGCTCATGTCTTAATAGCCTGCAATAATTATACTAACATAGTATATTGAATCAGAAATTTATTAAGGTACTTATATAAAATAAGGAACACTGAACTAAAATAGTCCGTAAATATAAAAAACACGATTGTCACATGAACAGTTTTTGTTGTCAAAATTGAGCCAACTAGAAGAGTTGTTAATATTACAAATTTGTTTTTTTTTATTTTTAAGGAAATAGTCCATATTACTGTGGACGTCCAATAGTTAGGAAATAAAATGCTGTCGCATCCACTAAATTGTTTATTAACAGGTCCCTCCAACGAACCACTCATTCAATCAATACATGTTTCGGCCCTAGTAAGGGTCATCATCAGTTGAAACTATTATAACAACTATAAAGGGAAAAGTATTTTGAATGTATCAATATTACACAATATGTTGTAGCTATAATCTTACCTTAGTGGAAAGAAATTTTTTTTTTAACGAAAATCAAACTACATTTTATAAGCAAACTTAATTAGTTAGTCTGAGGGTTTCTGAAGGAAACCGATCAGTTACATTGTAGGACATGTTATTTGGTTTCTTTTTATAAATCATGGATGAATTATTAATTTTATTTCTAAACGTGTTATTATGAACACACAACAAAAAGAAATGAGAGGGAAGGTCAAGTAATGTCAATCATTCAATTGCTTGAAGTTAGTGATATCAGTCAAACCAGCCACAGCCATGTATGAGAAGAAGAGTTGTTGTTCGACAAAATGCGCAAGGTTGAAATTGTGTCAATAGCGTCCTGTTGGTTATTATAACGTCTAGACAGTTATGTTGGTGTTAAAATAAAGGGACAAGAGGAAGGTATTTATTTTTATTTTGAGGTTAGAATTTCTATCACCTGGTATGAATTAGACAAATTTCAGAGAGCTGTAAAACGGGAAGCAATCAAATTCAATTTGCTCATTGAGGCAGTCATCCTTATGGTATTTAGTGTGTTTGAAGATTTCAAGACATTCGAGGTTATTTAATTTTATACTCTTATTGCAGATATGTAGAGGGGTAAACCCTGTAAGGAGATCAAAGTTATGTCCATTATTGACTATATGGTTAGCGAAGGATGAGTTACTATTAATATCAGTTAAATGTCTATTAGTAGAGTTATCAATGATCTTGGTGCGTTCAGAGATGCGAGTATTGAAAGTTCTGCCGGTCTGTCCGATATAGGTAGCCGAACATTGGGGGGTTGTACATGTTAGTTTATAGACTCCCGACATGTATTGATTGAATGAGTGGTTCGTTGGAGGGACCTGTTAATAAACAATTTAGTGGATGCGACAGCATTTTATTTCCTAATTACAAATTTGTGTTTGTTATAAAACGATTCGATCAATACCTACGTAATATATTAGCAAAATTCATATGTTGTCCGAACAAACTTTTTTTTTTATATAATTATAACAAATCAATATAATCAAAAATATGAACTTGTACGTCGATCGTAGCAAAGATTAATGTACAGGGTGAGCAAAACTCGATGTCCCAGCTCTGTTATGAGAAAATGAAAAACGATAGAAAAAGAGCTAATTTTTCTAAACAACTTTTGTGAAGAAAAAAATGTGCTATCTTCTTCGTTAAAAAATTATAAGCAAATTTGTAGGAAAAACTAATATGAAAAATTCGCAACCGTCACAACTTTTACACAAGTAAGCTTTGGAAACAAACTGCAATTATATCTGTCAATACTTAAACTAATGGCTGACAAATAGTATTCGTGTGATAACTTCTAATATAAGTCAAACATTTGATATTCAGTCAAGAGAGAAGATATGTATTATCCATCGGTTGTTAATAATAATTACTTATTAAACACTACAAAAACAGATGATATTATTTAATAGTAACTATTATTACCACAGAATTAAACATAGAAATACTATAGGTTACTACTAATTAATTAGAGGAAATCCATTACTACAACAAATTTTCAATGTGCCCACCTCCTACTTGTAAACGCTTATCTAATCTCCTCCTTACTTCTCTTCCTGAGGCCTTACATAACATTTCTCTAGAGAGTTCATTGCATGCATTTCTAATGTTTTCCTTTAAATGTTCTGTGTTAGCAATTCTTGCTTGGAACGCCGCCCCCGTCATGCTGGAAAAACATATTTGCTCGTAACTGCAATGGCACATTTTCAAGAAGCACAGAAAGTTGCTCTTGAAGAAATTGCAAATATTCTTCACTGCATAAAACACCTTCGTACAAGTATGGAGCAATTAAATGCCCGTTAATAATACCACACCAAAGTTAATGCCAAAATGTCCTTCGTTTTCAATCGGATTGACAAATAACATGTCAACTTTTTCGTTATGCGTAAACATTTAACAAAAAATGCACACATTAAATGACGATAAAACTATTTGTCAACCATTAGTTTTATTATTGACAGATATAATTGCAGTTTGTTTCCAACACCTACTTGTTTAAAAGTTGCGAATTTTTGATAACATTTTTTCCTACAAATTTGCTTTTAATTTTTTAACGAATGAAGATAGGAATTTTTTTTCTTTACAAAACATGCTTAGAAAAATTAGCTATTTTGAACTATATAAAAATATATGTATGTTTCTGAAAAACAAAGTTGTTGACGTCATTTACTTTAGTTTCCAAATTTGGAAACAAAATCAAATGTGCGTTAAAATGAAGCATAGTTAATCCCATTTAAGAATTTCTTTTCAGAATTTTTCTATCGCTTTTCATTTTCTCATAACAGAGCTGGAACATCGAGTTTTGCTCACCCTGTACATTAATCTTTGGTCGTAGTAATAAAACGTAAGCGTTATGACGACAATTTTGGTTCATAAAATTAACAATATATTTTTATATATGTATATTTATGAAATCTACGCTGCCTTAACAAAATGTAATCATTGTAAAAATGAGCTTTATTTGCCATATTAACAATCCGATTTTGTTAATATAATGAAACCATACGAAACTCTGCGTAATACTAACAAAACGTGTACATTGTTACAACAAAATTTATTTTATATATAAAAAGAAATTTTTGCTTCATATAATAAACCTTTATAAAACCCTTTGCAGTACCGAAATATCCTTTTTTTCACCAGGGTATAGAAACTATTTTTTTCGAGACAAATTCCATCGCTCAAACAGCATTTTGATAACTTAAAAACATTAGGAAATAAAGGGAACTCAAAAATTTATACTTTTTGGAGATACTCGTTATCTCGTAAGATATTAAAAAGGTAAATATTGTAACTGGCAGATTTTTTCATGTAGTTTTCGTTGTTATACTGTGTACTGTACTGTACTGTAATTTTTTATTAAAATATATTGCATTTGTCTCCAAAAAGTAACAATGACCTGTAGATTCGGAGATACCCTGGAAGTGCAACGAAAATATGACACCCTATATAAATATATATTTTACATAAATATTAATTAATCATTTTTTATACTGTTTATTAAATTTTTATACAATAAATATTATATTTATTTTTTTATTATTCTTGAACCGCTATTCTAATTTTTTTCAGTTTACTTTTTTCTTGGGGTGTTCGGTTCTTATAAAAATTCCTCTTTACTCTACATAAAAATATTCATATTTATTTTCGTCACTATCAAACTAAAAATCATAACAAACGACGTTTCGTTACTAATTAGTAACTTCCTCAGGTTGAAACAACATTTTTTTGTATTTTATTATATTTGAATGTTTTAAATGTGTTTGTAAATATAATGAAAATTGTTTGTTCTTTTATTGATATTGACGTATTGGAATTTGTGTTAGAAAGAAAAGGGAAAAAAAAATGTTGTTTCAACCTGAGGAAGTTACTAATTAGTAACGAAACGTCGTTTGTTATGATTTTTAGTTTGATTGTGACGAAAATAAATATGAATATTTTTATGTAGAGTAAAGAGGAATTTTTATAAGAACCGAACATCCCAAGAAAAAAGTAAACTGAAAAAAAATAAATATTATAGTGCCACAAAAAAAACAAAAATAAAATTTGTAGCGAAATAATACATTATTAAAAAAAAGGTGATGTCGAAAAAGTACCCTGAAAGTGCAACGAAAATGGTACACCCTATAAATATATGTTTTACATACGCTATATTAATTAAAACAGACATAATTTTAAGCTGTTTATTAAATTTTTAAAGAAGTCTATCATTAGAGCAGAGTTGTATTTTATATTGTCAAATCTCCACAAAACGCAAATCATTAAAAACCATACCTATATGTTTCGAAGCTCATGCTTCTTCATCTTTAGTGATTAAACTTAAGATTAATAATATAGAAAAGCTCAATTGCACATTGTGAAATTTTTGTACTGATGGATAGATGGAGGATAATATTGAAGTTGAACTTTGTATTTTCTAATAAAAGAGTCGCAATTATTGGCTGAAAACGACTACTCGGCTACTTCAAGTTGTCAGGGTCGATTTTTAAGGGAAGGGATGTCTCTATTAAATTCGGTTGTATTCTCAAAAAATTATGTCATCAAGGTTCGTAAAAGTTGTAAAATTATACAGGGGGAGAGAAAGGGTGATAATGTGCTATGAAATTATGTTCTGGTGATAACTATTTTTTCAAAGCTGTTAGCAAAAGGTATACGTTATACGGTGACATACAGGGTGGTCCAACGAAAAGTTTGCACCTAGCTTTTCTCTTTTTTTTGTAGTCGAATGCGAAAATGCTCGGACACGTCGATTTTGCTTTTGAGGGGGACACATTTTAAACATATTTTTCGATCTGCGCCTTTAACCCCCTAGCGGGGGTGAGTAACAACCCTAAATTTTAAATGGAAAGAGGGGTCTAATGACATATCATTTGAAAGGAGACAAAATTGTCTTTCTAATGATACCCTATTTGTCGAATTTTACTAAAACAGTTAATACGAAAACGACTTTAAAGACATTAAGCCGATAATTTTGGTATTAATGAGAAATACAAATAAGTTTTAATTATTACGACTGAAAACAACTACAATCATTTCTAAATTATTTACTTTGAAGAAAAACGGAGTTTCAAAAACACTATCTTATTTATCAGAACTAAATTCCTCACTAATCGTTTGCGTTTTTTGTTGAAATAAAAACTGCAGATACGTGTAGGAAAAGAATTTACACCGTTTATTTTAGTCTTTTCATTGATTCAGTTTGGTTGCTTCTCAAGTTATTTTACTTTTACCGTACAAAATGATTTATTCCATTCTAGAACGAGTTGAAATTGTTAAACTTTATTTTCAAAATAATAGTAGTGCTAGACTTACGGCTCTCTTATTTAATGAGAGACATCCCGATAAAAATGTGAATGATGTGTACGTTGGCAAGTTAGTTAAAAAGTTTGTAGATACCGGATCTGTCTGTAATGTAAAACACCAGCCGCAGAAACCGATCAGAAATGAAGCTGTGGAAGTCGCTGTTTTAGGGCATGTTGAAATGGATCATAGTCAAAGTACCCGTCAACTAGCTGAAGCCTCAGGTGTCTCCCGTTCGTCCATAATACGAATTTTAAAAGCGTACAAATTTCATCCGTACAAAATCAAATTAGTACAGGAACTAAATGAGGATGATCCTGATAGAAGGCTGCAATTTTGTGAAGCAATGAGCCAGCGTTTAATTGAAGATCCGCAATTATTATTTAACATTTGTTTTTCCGACGAATGCACATTTTATTTGAATGGAGCTGTAAATAGGCACAATTGCCGTTACTGGGATGACAGTAACCCACATTTATTCCGTGAGGTTCATACCCAGTATCCTCAAAAAATAAACGTCTGGTGTGGCATATTAGGAAATCATATTATAGGACCACTTTTTATTCCTGGAAATTTAACTGGTGAAGTGTACCTAAACATGCTTGAAGACACAATTGATCCTTTAATAACACAAATAATAGAAGATGACCAAAATCATACTGCTGATCGGCTTTATTTCCAGCAAGATGGAGCACCTCCGCACTATGTGGCTCTTGTAAGACAGTTCTTAGATGACCGGTTCCCTGGACGGTGGATTGGAAGGAGGGGCCCAATTGAATGGCCTGCCAGGTCACCGGATTTATCGCCTTTAGACTTTTTTCTTTGGGGGCACTTAAAAAATAAATGTTTTGCCACGAAGCCCGAGTCCATAGAAGATCTTCGCCAACGCATTACAGAAGAGTGCAGAAACATAACACCTGATATGCTACAAAATGTTAGAAATAGATTTGAACAAAATCTGTATTATTGTATGGAATCAAATGGGTCACATTTTCAACATTTGTTAATGTAACGTTTTAATAAATCAATTTAACAGCTTGTTTACTTTTTTTACAAAGCAATGTTAAAACTAACAAACATTGGAATGTACTAACGATTGCAGGTGTTTTCACTCGCAATAATTAAAACTTATTTGTATTTCTCATTAATACCAAAATTATCGGCTTAATGTCTTTAAAGTCGTTTTCGTATTAACTGTTTTAGTAAAATTCGACAAATAGGGTATCATTAGAAAGACAATTTTGTGTCCTTTCAAATGATATGTCATTAGACCCCTCTTTCCATTTAAAATTTTAGGGTTGTTACTCACCCCCGCTAGGGGGTTAAAGGCGCAGATCGAAAAATATGTTTAAAATGTGTCCCCCTGAAAAGCAAAATCGACGTGTCCGAGCATTTTCGCATTCGACTACAAAAAAAAGAGAAAAGCTAGGTGCAAACTTTTCGTTGGACCACCCTGTAGAGTGATTAGACGTTATGAAATTCTGTTGTGTCATAACAAATATTTTCATAGCTGTTCGTTTTAAAACGATATTGTTTGTTGTTAAAGTGATCGAAATTAGTCAATCTTGTAAATTTTGGTTTGTCGTGAGAACAAATAAATAATATTTAGTTATATTAGAGTTATTTAAAACAATTGCTGCTATCATCTTCATTTAAAACACTGGATTTTTATGTAATATTACACAAATATAATTGTTGTCTCAACATATGCTTGTCAACAATAACCAATTGTTAATTTTGTTGTTACTGTTTTATTGGCCTCTACGGCTTAGGTAATTCAGCCATATTTTGGTTAATGTGTACTATATCTCTTCTATCTTTGAAAACAAAAAAGTTACATCAAATCAAAATGATATCAAGATACAATGACAACACTGTACAATTATTCCAAATGTTTCACTAATACAAATGCCGAGATGACCGACATGCACTTCATTTATGGACCATGGACTTAGTTCTTTGTAAATTACGGTTTTTTTAATTAATATCTCCTTACTGATATCTTCAAAATTTGGCAAGTGGACATAATAATTTGGATCTAGTTAGGGCCATATAAGCTTCCTATTTCTAGCAACAAGGAGTAAGGAGATATTTGACTTAATGAAAAAACCTTTATTTACAAACAACTTTAGCACCTTGTATATCTTAGAAACAAGCATTTCCGGCCGTATGTTTATGAAAACTTTTTTTCTTAAAATGACCTGAGAAATCACCACTTTAAATACTGGCGCGTATTTTTGAAACACCCTGTATACGAGTATGATTCATTTCTTGCACCAACAATTTCTTAAAACACAGTAGACATTACAAGTTCACATTTGCTTCGGTGTTGTGATTTGCTTCAGGCCATGCAGGCGGTTGTTTTGATCTCGTATACAGACAGATTTAAAGACGGTTGACATATAATGATATTTTTTAATCAAGAGAATATTCAAATTTACATCATTCTAAACCAGAGTGTATTGCAAATTTCGTAATACACATGTACATATCAAACACGAGGCTAATTCATTTAGTTTTTTTATTTATTAACATTATCTCCTTTTAGCTCCATAACTTTTTGCCCAAGTTTGTTAAACCATCTAAAAAGTAAGAATTTGGAAGCTTCTTAAAAGCTGTTTCCGTTATGACCTCCTCCACGTCAACTGTTGCGTTGTGACCTCCTCCACGTCAACTGTTGCGTTGTGTCTCTCTTTTTTTTAATTTTGAAAAAAAAAACGCGCATTGGGGACAAATTTGAGGAATGAAATGGTTGTTGTAAGAATACCACTAGTAATTCCATGATTTTAGCCATCAAAAAGTCCCCACATTTGCAGTTTCTGTGTATTGTCAAATGAAGTCGTTTTCTTCGTGATTACTTCGCTCAGCTGGTACAATACGAAATACGACGGGTAATACTCTCAAATTACGATTATAGCATCTAGTATCCTTGAGAAGCTTGACAGAATTATGACAATATGAATTCTTGAATTACGTGTTCGACGTTATCACGAGTGGTCAGAACAATGCGGGATTTTAAGCAATATATTATTCAATCAAATAATGAAACATTTATTGAAACTAATTACTCGATTAATAATTATAAGATGCGTCCTTCCTTTTTAAATCGCCTTGACTAATTTCTTAGTCTTAGGTGCCTAGTCCACAATACTAAGAGATTCCGAACACCACACCCGTTTTCAACGCTAAGCAGCATCAGAAGACTGTACTAAATTGTTCCATGTAATGGGTGGGCAAATTGGAGGTTAAGAAGTAAATTGGATAAAAACCACACTTTTTTGACAAATTCAGTTTTATTGACACCAATATAAAGTAGAAATATGGGAATTAATAATGGAATATGATATCGTGCAAATATCCACCTCTAGCACGTCGGCAGACGTCCGCTCTTATCACAAAATTTTGAACCACATTTTGCATCAAAGCTTCGTTTATCTCGTAAATGCAGCGCCGAATTTCATCTTTCAGAGCGTCAGTTGTTTGTGCTGTGTTCACGTAAACACAGTCTTTCAAATGGCCCTAGAGTAATAATCCAGTGGCGTTAAATCACATGAACGAGGCGGCCAATTGACATCGCCAAATCGAGATATTATGCGACCGGGAAATTTCTATTGCTGTAACCAAAGATCACTGATGTCAACATTAGCCAATTTTTAATCGTTTGGTAGCGCAGAGAATTCACGGTGACGGCGTTTCCTTGCTCATTTTCGAAAAACTACATGTCAATGATGCCGCCTAACCACAAACCGCCACCATACGGTCACTTTCTTTGGATGTAATGGTTTTTCGAGGACTATTTGAGGATTTTGTGAGCCCCATATGCGACAATTTTGTTTGTTTACATAACCGCTGTAACGGTAAAATTTTCCACCCTGTTTAATTTTAAAATTGAAATAAAAATATTAAATATAGGTATTGTACCTATTTGGCCCACACAGAGGAATGGTGATGGCTAGAGTTCGGTAGATATGCGTTAAGGTCAAAGTTTCCTTAGTTAATGTCCAGTAATATTTCAGCTTGCGTTCCGAATTTTTCTATTATAACGTTTTGAACGTACCAATTATTTGGGATTTAAATAGAAAATTCATTGTAATAATTTGTACTAATTATAGTGGAGTGTAGTTTGGAGTTCTGTTGAAGTTATAGTTTGGTGTTCATTAATACGATTACAGCCTGGTTGCTGGATATAAATAACGCAGGTAATAGCTGGATACGATTTTCTAAAAGTTCTTTCTGAATCTTATTTGTACTTCAAAGCCACACAAAACCTTCGTAAGTGTTAAATAATTAAATGCTTGGAATTTTACGTTTTACTTATTACTCGTGTTTTTCAGGGCTTTTAAGTTCCTCAGGGACTACTGGCTTCATTTTAATAGCCATCTTCATGGCCTAGTGCTGAATGATTATCCGTTGAAACCCTTTGGCTTAGTGGCAGTTGAATGTGGGTATCTGTGGTGTTGGGTTGAATAATCGTTGTATAACGATAACTGTTATTGGAACGTTCATTGGTGTATATTGTGCTGTGACATCCTCATTCGGCAGGGAAGTAACTTAAAAATTTTACATTTTATACCCCCTTAACCCCCTTACAAATCGTCTTAAGAGTTATCGTACCTCAAAAAATTCAATGGGAATTTGTATTACATATTATTAGGGTAATCAAAACCATTACTGTTGGAAACTTAAAAACCATATTTGTAAAATTAGATAAATTTATAGATATATTCTTCTTAAACTTAAAATAAAAAAAATTCTTAACTTAACTTATCGATAAAACTTACATAAAATAATTCTTAATTATTAACATTCATCTTCAATATAATGTAATATGTAATCATTATCCGTATTGAAGCCGCTATATTAATTATTTAATTGAATATTATAAATATTGCCTTACGCCGGTCGTGATCACGAGGGTTTCGGGTACTTACGTAAACTTAGTAATCATATATTTAAGTTTAAATAGTGTACTCTTGAATTTTTTCGCCGAAATAGATTCAATAATTATTGTAAGTTTATTAATAAATATGTCTTTGTGAATTAATTTGAACATTTACGCGTTTTTGTTATCTTAGAAAAAGAGAAAAGCGAAGAATAGGACAATTACTTCTGATTTTCTATTTAATAAAAAAAGAAATCTGATTCCTTTTCATTACTTGCTTGGGTTTACGATATTTTTAGCAGTAATATTTGGTACTTGGGATTTTTCAAAGTTTAGTAACTGAATTTTGGAGGTTTCTCTCGGGAATTTTAGAATTATATGGTTACTGGCGCCCAAGGCTGTAGGGTCCAAAGTTTTACAGTCCTGCTACCGCACGAGCACTCACCGCTGTAGCTACCGTGGTAATTCCCCTTGAACATCTTACTAAGGACCAAATCAACATCCTGAAGGTAAGGTTATACACTCCTTATCCCCAGAATAGATAGATGTTACACCGCCTAATTGAAAATGGGCCTCATCACTAAAGATGATTTTGTTGGAACATGCGTTGTTTTTGTTTAGTTTTTCAGACAGCCAATTCACAAACGTTCGACGCGAACAATGGTCGGCCGGCTTTAATTCCTGAACGAGTTAAACTTTATAAGCGTGAAGATGAAGATCTTTATGCAAAATGTTGCGAACGTCGTCGACGGGTTAATGTTCCAGGATCATTCTCAAAACTTTGTTGTACAGCTACTATGTTTGCATCACTACGGCCACTACGAGCGTATTGTTTTGGTCTATTGTCAGCAGCAGTACCGTGACCCTCGAATTTAGCGATTATATTACGCACAGCGGTCGCAGGAGGAGCCTGATTTCGAGGAAAAGCTGCTCGAATTTTACGAAGTGACACAGTAAAATTTTCACCATTTTGATAGTAAATTTTCACAATTAAAATTGTTTGGTCAAGAGTATAGCGTTCCATGGTTAAAATTCCCATACCATCGAATATTAACTATAGACAAGAAGGTTCACTAGACGCTGAAAACGGCATCGACTCGTCGCATTCTACATATACTATACGATACTATACTATAACTATAAGCACGGCGAATTGCTTTGTAGACATGAACATCAAACGTGCCGACACGAGGTGAAGTAACTGTCTATTATTTTAACTGTGCTTTTACCACCGAATATAGATCTATACGAATTAGAAGCGTCACTCCGTTGAACATTTCATTTCACCGACTTATTTTGCGACCCGTCGTAAATCATTCTAGTTGCACCTATTTTGCACTGCACACGGTGAGCCAAATACAAATAACCGCAAATGTTTTACATAGATTTTGTAATATAGGGTGGCTTTTCTTCTTGAGGATGTTAATGAATTTAATTTATATATAGCATACAACATATATTTTAATTTTTATTTATAAGCACTTTATTACGTAAAAGGATATTTATTCTTGCTTTGAGATATTTGAAGGGCAAAATTGTGAAGCCATTGGGCTAGACTTTGCCTAATAAAGACGTTTATTATTATTATTAAAAGTACGTACTACGTCAAAATGTTATAACAGGTATAAATAAAAAACAATCCTTTCCTTTAGTACGGTAGATAAAAACTTATTATAAACAAACGTTAAATTTGGCTACAAAAATATCTTCTAACGAAATTTCTTGGAGCAACCTTCAAGCCTCCAGCTAAACCTTGACTGCCCTGGTAAGATTTTAAGTTCATAAAAACATTTAGTCCCTCTTTAGCCGAAGTTTGACAATTGCTAGTACATGTGTCACATGAGTGTTTCGTGAAACATTTTTTTAAAAGATACCCACCTACATATGACAAGGCATTGCCTTCCTCTGTTTTGAGATTTCCATAATCATACGTGTTTATTTTTAAAATTTCATCGTCTTAGTAACATCTTTTTGAGAACTCACGTTTATCATTTTTCAAATTTTTAAAAATAGTTGACATTTTATTTAGGTGAGCCAACTGCTTATCACTTCCCATAAATGCATAGCATTCCAAACTACTCGAGTTTAGAATGTCAAATAAGCAATTAACATCTTCGATAAAATTTGCCGTCGCTCTAGCTTCATTGGATAGTTTTTCACTCCCACAGCAACGGAGTGGCTAAATACCTGGCTGGCTAACTTTACCTTTATACCTTGTTTTCAAAAGATAAATAATAGATAACAAATAGATATATAGGTATATAAAAAAAAACTGGTTCTATTTGCGGAATGTCTTAGGCAAACAAATAGTCTGGTTTTTTAGATGTTTTCAACAATTTTCACACACTCACAAAAATAATACAACCGGTATAACATATATTACTAGAAATAACGTTGTTCGCGCGGACGCTCTATATCAACTACGTTCTGAAACATCTCACCCGGTGAGAGGTCTGCCGTCGGTCGGCGAAATTGGAAAATAAGT
Organism: Apoderus coryli; assembly: GCA_911728435.2. Classification (NCBI taxonomy): domain Eukaryota; kingdom Metazoa; phylum Arthropoda; class Insecta; order Coleoptera; family Attelabidae; genus Apoderus; species Apoderus coryli. The sequence continues at coordinate 11,240,644 of OU452202.1, read as the reverse complement.
ACAAGTGCTGTGACTAGTTTAGCATAATCTTTGGACGATGCTTTTACTAAATAAATGTCAAAGGATCACATCTCAATTATTTACATTTCATCATTTGACAGCCAATTTACTCCCTAACCTCAAATTTGCCCACCCGTTATATAGGTAGAGGAATATTTCAATATTTGTTTTAACAATATCCATAATTCACAAATCGTGCTGCTTACAGTTTCTTTATAGGTAACTTATAACCATCGAAAAATGACGGCGCTTCGCTTACATATTGACAGCCTGTTAGAACAACTTTCAAACCATAAAATTGTATACGTGTACAATTTCCGTTTCAGACAATAGCATGTAGGTACAAAAAATATATATAAGAATTTTGCTGTGGTACATTTACGTTTACCAAAAGGTTTGATATACATGCAGTAGGTATGTGCCGTCATATGTTTCAAGAAAACCACATACATATACTTGAAATAAACTAATCCGACTGTTTCATTTTAGCAACTCAGCAATGAAACCAAGAAGGCATGGAGAACATTTTATGGAAGCAGAAAAGACGCAAGATTACAAAAATGATAAATGTTGTTATGCCACAAAAAGTGACTCTCTTATTATTGTGTAGAGAAAAGATAATAACGTTATAGTTATTTACACCAGAAACTTCTCCAGTGGTTAGTGTAATAACTTGTGTTACAAGTTATAATAATAATAGTTATTTATTATAAAAGGGAAAAAAGTACTAGATTTTAGCTCGAGGTTGTGTTGTCTTCTGACGCGCAGCGGAGGGAGACAAAAAACCGAGAGCTAAAATCTAAAAATTTTTCCGTGTATAATAGACTATTTTTTTCTGTGACGGGAAAAACATCGATTTAATATTGAAAGAAGAAGAAAATTCTCCAAGTGAAATTTGAAGTTTTAAAAACCTCTCAGTAATCAAATATCTGTCAATTTCATTCTGTATTTGATTTAAAAATTGCGACCACTCCACCGGAGTCCGTAGAAGCAGCAAAACTAGCGACACAAATTATTGCCAGTTTTGATATATGAAGAAAAGGTAACTTAAGTATAATAAAATTTCCTAAAAGTAAATATCTACCTTTACTTATGTGTTCGGGAAAAAAGTAAGTTGATAAAAAGTGACATTTTAGTACTTGTCAACAGAGATAATATGTCAAACTTTTTTCCCGTCACAGAAAAAATAGTTATTTATTATACAAGGGAAAAAAGTACTAGATTTTAGCTCGAGGTTGTGTTGTCTCCCGACGCGCAGCGGAGGGAGACAAAAAACCGAGAGCTAAAATCTAACTTTTTTCCCGTGTATGATACACTATTTTTTCTGAGACGGGAAAAACTTCGATTTAATATTGAAAAAAGTCAGAAAATTATTCAAGTGAAATTTGAAGTTTTAAAAAGTAATCAAATATCTGTCAATTTCATTCTGTAATTTAATTTAAAAATTGCAAGCACTCCACCGGAGTCAGTAGAAGCAGCAAAAGTAGCGTCACAAATTATTGCCAGTTTTGATATATAAAGAAAAAATAACTTTTGTATAATAAAATTTCCTAAAATTAAATATCTACCGTTACTTATGTGTCCGGGAAAAAAGTGCTCACTTTTTTCCCGGGGTTAAAAAGTGACATTTTATTACCTGTCAAGAGAGTAAATATGTCAAACTTTTTTCCCGTCACAGAAAAAATATGTTTATTTAAAAGCGAAGGAAAGTAATTTATTTATATCCTTTCGGTTTGATTTCCCAAATTAAAGTGTGTTTATTCAGTCTCTATTTACAACAAAAAATAAACTGTTGCCTCGAGGCACGAATAGCTTTCCATATTTAAGTGTAAAAGTAATAATTTTATGACCTTTTTGTCATTTATCTAAAATTTATAAATATTTTTTTTGTTTTAGACATCAGCAATTTTTTTAAGTATCGGGTTTTGTGATTTTTCTTCTCTTTGGAGGCAAAATACTTCATTTTTTTTAGTTTTATTATAAAATTTATTTTGTTCCCTTTTCTACTATTTACGAACCCCTATGTAAACAAAATTGTTATCCTGCATGTTGTAGGTTATCTTATATCAAAGCTATATATAAGTAACCAATTTTTCTGTTATATTTGGAAAAACATTTTTTTTTCGTTTTTGACCCTTTTTCGAAGTTCATTTATGTAACATTTTTTAGGTTATATTCTATCACAACTACGAAAAATTATTCCGTATTCCGAATAAGTTTAGGAAGTATATATGTTTTTATTTTGACCCCTTTTACACTATTTACGAACGCCTATGAAAACAAGTTATTTATAACACATTTTTTAGGTTATATTCTATCAAAGCTATAAATAACTAGTCAATATTTCTGCTATGTTTAAGAAATTCGTTTTTTCTAACCTTTTCTAACACTTTTTTCGAATGTCAATGTGGTCTAATTGTTTAGGTAGAATATTTTAGGTTATGTTTAATTAAACGCACAAAAAATTATTCAATATTTCGGATAAGTTTAAGAACTATGATTTTTAAAATTTTTGAACCCTCTTTTAAAGCCCTTGCCTACGCTCAGTGTTAGTCACCACCTATAAATATCCTTTCGTACCAAATGTGGTTAAAATCCGTTAAGTGGTTTTTGAGTTATCACGGATACAAATTTTTTCTGACCCTTGTATAGAATTTTCACAGACGCCTATGGTACATTAATTTTTGTCGTATATTTGTAACACCAATTCAACTAGTTAAATATAAAAAATTTTACATTTTAATTTTTTTTATTTTGCCCTTTTTTCTACTATTTACGAACGCCTATGTAAATAAAGATTTTATGCTGCATTTTTTAGGTTATCTTATATCAATGCTATATATAATTAGCCAATCGGGAGATGCCCACATGTGCAAGCGCGCATCGACGTGATTATGATATCGCAGTATCTAGTCGCGTGGATGGTTGTTGGATGGGTGGACGGTGCTGGCGTGGGTGCTGGCATCTGGCGGTCGATGACCGTGATTCGGATTCCACGCTAAACTGTAGGTCCAAGAATTACAAAGATGGCTGTATTACCTAAGTGTAGAGGCCAAAATAGAGAAGGAAGGAAGGATAATTAGCCAATTTTTCTGGTATATTTGGAAAACATTTTTTTTTTTTCGTTTTTGACCCTTTTGACTATTTTCGAACCAATTCTTTTATGTAACATTTTTTAGGTTATATTCTATCACAACTATGAAAAATTATTCCACATTTCGAATAAGTTTAGGAAATATATATTTTTGATGTTTTGACCCCTTTTCCACTATTTACGAACGCCTATGAAAGTAAATTATTTATGACACATTTTATAGGTTATATTCTATTAAAGCTATAAATAATTAGTTAATATTTCTGCTATGTTCAAGAAGTGCGTTTTTTTTAAATATATTTTACCCCATTTTACACTATTTTCGAACGCTAATGTGGATATTTTATGTTCAATATTTTAGGTTATATTCAATCAAATTATGCAGTATTTTGGATAAGTTTAAGAACTATGAATTTTTTAAAATTTTGAACCCTCTTTTAAACCCCTGGCCTACGCTCAATGTTTCCCAAAATGTAATCAGCTCCTTGCCATGTCCTATAGTATTTTTGTACCAAATTTGGTTAAAATCTGTTAAGTGGTTTTTGCGTTTTCGTGCATACAGACAGACATATTTTTAAAACTACTTATTTATGTATAAAATGACCAAAAACAAGTATTTCCGGTGACATTAAAATAGTATATTGTGCAACGAACATGAAATGACATATATTTCCTACGAGTATGATCGTTTGCAAATCATACGAGTAGGAAATGGGTCATTTCATGTGAGTTTCACACTATACTTTTTCTACGACTGTTTTAATTCTTTTGAATAAATTTAACATAATTTTTAGGAAAATATTTGTTTTTCGAAACTTACCTCTGTTAACGTATAGGTCTAAATACGATAAATTATAAGTATTAAATTAACTAGGTGATGTTAAACTATATTCACTATCACTGTTTATGTGTTTTGAAATTAGCGAAATACTTAATTATAATTATTATTAATTATAAATACCAAAACTGTCAATTTGGTGTTTGTATTTTCGGCGTTGCTATGGTGATTTTTCATCTCCGCCGCTACTTTTGTCATTACCAGGAAATTTTTGCTAGGCAACTAGTGGGAAATATTATTACGCACGGGTAAATGAAAAACAGCATTACAATGTACTACATTTTCAAATCATGATTGAACATAATAATAAAGGCATTTAAAGACAGTCGTAGAAAAAAAAATTTTTTTCATGAAACTAATAGTCTCCATATACCTATACATATTATTACATATATGATATGGAGAGCTAATAAATACAATAATATTCGTACCGTAGATACATGGTAAGCCAAAAACAGTTTATACTCAGTAACTAAAATCAATATTAAATACATATATTACACTGTCCTCCCCTAAATTTGACATTTTATAATACAATATTTCTATTTATTTACAATAATTCAGATTCTTAAGTATTTACGTACGTATTATTCTAAATATGCATCTACCATACTTAACTAAATTAATTTATATACAGGGTGTCCAAGATAAGAATGGGATAGCATTGGAATCTTGGAAACGGTAGGAGTTACAATGTCGGTTAAATTAGAAAAAAGTTATACAATTTAATCACCTTTTAAATGGTGTTTTTAAAAGTAAAGTAACTTTAGCTGTTTTCGAGAATTTTTGAAAAAACTTTTTTTTCGTTTTTATTTCTGACGTTATTTTTACAGATATAAGAAAAATAAAAGCACTTTGTCATTGTTACTTTTTGACGAGAAAAATATAGCGTTTACAAATTTTCACTACGACGTTTCGTTTTTGAAAAACCATCATCAACTTCGTTTTTATAAATCCGGTCCTGCATTTTTTATTGTTAAATTTAAATTACTGTTAAATAGATATGCGGAGTATTACGATAATTGAATAAAAATTTTGATAAAAATTCTTCTGAATTTTTATTTCCTAAAAATGCCTTCTTTTTAAACGTTTTAACAGCATTTTCAGCTTGCCCGTTGGTTTGAATGTGATACCGTGTCGCATAAGTTTTACGAATTTAGAGTTTTAGAAATTTGCCAAATATAGTTCTCAATATTCAGCGAATCTTCCTTTTTAAAGACTGGGATGATAGTGGCAGTTTTTAACTGACTCGGGAAAATTTCCATCTCAGCAGATTTGTTTATTATTAATGAAAGAGGAACAGAGAACTCAAGAGCACACCCTTTACGACTCGTACAGGCATATCATCGATTCCTGTGGATTTCTTGTTTTTCAGGTTTCTTATCACATGAAAAACATCCTCAGGGGCCACATGGCATAAAAAACATTGAGTTTTTATTTATTATAGATAGTGTTGGATTACTCGAAAAACGTCCACGAAAGTGCAAGCCATGTTTCTCATGAATTATACTCGAAAAATAATCGCCAAATTCGGTAGCGACCCGATGCCCATCAGTAACAACCTGACCGTCAATATACAAAGGAAACGTTGTTCTTTGCTTTTCCAGTCAGTGTATTAATAAAATTCCATGCGGCCTGATTTTTATTTTTAGAAATTGAAAATATTGTTTTTTCTCAGACTCCATATTTTTATCAACGATCTTTTTAGGGGTTCTATATTCATTTTTTAGATTATCATTATGCATGTTTCTATTCAACCGGCTTAGATTTTTCAATGATTTGATCTTTGACTGAAGGTCGCTAGAAAATACAATTCTGCTACGCGTCTCGAACTTCCTACGCTTAACCAGGGGAAAGGAGATCGAAAAAGCCCAATAAATATAGTCAAAGAATTCGCCGGTTCTTTTTTTTTGCTATTTCCGAAGCACAAAGGACACCTGCGCTTTATTCAGGAAAGAAGCCGAATGGTGCATATACGAGAACGTCAGAGTATTGCAATACGTCCATACAGTAGGTAGTGTGTCTAAATGCACACAGACATACATACACCTCGGTTCAACACCTGACAGGAATTGTATTGAATTTTTTATTATGAGAGTTTACTGATTTTCGAATTTAGAGAACATGGTCTTTATACCGGGTATTCCAAACTCATTTGGCCAAGCCCTAATTCTTAAAATAGTCGAGATATTTTTTGGAACAAAAACTATAATGTTTAGCTGTGAGAATTCTTTAAAAATACAGTGTCAATATTTTTTTTTTTTGTAATGCCGCCTTCCAAAGTTCAAACCCAAGCCTTAACGTAACCTGTTGACAAGACTTGAAGCTTGTGTTGGTGCTGAAGGTTTACAGTTTCAACATATATTAAAGTAGATAGCCTTTCAAATTATTAAAATAATGTGAAATTGTTGTTTTTCTGTTTTTATTTAAGTTGATTTCTAATAAATTCAATTAAGTAACCTGATTTAAAATTTAAAAATTAATTTTCTCAGTTATTTATGAACCGATTTTCAATCGGGAAAAAATAATAGATAGAAAAAATCACATTATATGATAATATGTTACGAAATATACAAGGTGTAATTTAAAATTTTAAGGATTGATTTTGGAAGGCAGCATTACAAAAAAAATGACACCACAATTTTAAAGTAATTTCACAGCTAAATATTATCGTTTTTTAAAATGAAAAATAATTTCGTAGCATAGCGGACAAAATTACTGGTGTTACCTACACAAGGGAAAACTATACAATTAATTTGTGTCCATAAATAGAATAAAATGAAAAATAATTTCGTGGCATAGCGGACAAAATTACTGGTGTTAAACAAAATTTAATTAATTTTATATAATTTTCACGAGGTGACCTGATTATTCCTCTATTAATTATAAACATTAAAAATTGTTACTGCTGCGAATAAGTGTATTGTAATCTGTATGATAATTTGAGTCCGATGATTTATAAAAAGCAAAATTCATGTTATATTATTGTAATGTATCTTATTTGAAAAAAAAATTAATTTTATTAATTTTACATAGTTTTCCCGAGGTCCTCTAGTAATTATAAACATTAAAAATGTCTACACATTGCAATGTAGCCTTTTGTAAACATAGTATATAGTTACGTAAACACTGATGATCGAGCTTGAAACCCCGAATCATGTTTGGTAGATAGAGTAACATATTGAATTCATTTCGTCGAGGATCGACTTTTATTCCTATTCCATATAATTTACTCCACTCCAGAATGGACTACTTATTTAAAAAAAGTGTAAGAATTAGGACCTGGTCAAATCAGTTTAGGACGCCCTGTATTATCGCTTAACTATATTGAGATATCCCAAAGCGATTATAGTGTTTCTAAATTTAGTTTAAAAAAACACAACTCGATATCCCTTTGTAATGTCAATACTGACCGCAGCCGTCAATAGGCGCACCCTTTTAACTTTTCATAACATACATGCGCTACGATATTTTAAAAATCCTTTATGTATTAATAATTGTATGTTCATTTGTATAAAAGTATACTGCATTTTTCCTTGCCGCTCCAATACGGCAACATATAAACCTACGCTGAAAAAGACTGTTTTTGTTTTTACAAGTTTAGACATAGATGCACACCTAGTCCGTGTTCGAACATCACCTTTATAATAATTAATACTATTGTTAATACTTGTTATACATATATAAGTAGATACATTTATAATAATATGCTTCTGATATTATAAACTAACAACAAATTTTACTCACTTAGTCAGTTACATTTTCTATAGAACGTAAAAATGTTATAATATGTGTATTCGTCACTTCATTATTTTCAGACCTTAACTGATGATAAATATTTAAAAGAACACGCTGGCTTTGCACATGTAAATCTGAATGCTTAAACTCCCAAAGTGTTCCGCTGGTGCCGTATACCGTCTCGTATACTGGCCGTGTCTGATACAGTGACTGCAAAAAGTTTCATCCACTTGAGGTTTTATTAAAAATTATTATCTAATTTGATAGGTCTTCTTTCATTTTATTAATGTAAGAAAAACTATTGAACAGATCATGGTTACAATATTCTGCCACCGTGTTTTACTGTCGGTACACAAATTTGCTTGTTTAAATTCCACATTAAGTCTTCGCCATACCATATTATGATGTCCATCCGATTATCTATTTAGATTAATCTGAGAAAATAACACGTTGCCAAAAATGATTTGTTTCATTTATATATTTATTTGCAAACCCTACACTACCTTTTCCAGTCACTGTAGTTATTTTTATTACTGTCGGTATCCTTTGGCACGCATGATTTATTATACTTGTTATATACGAGGGAGAAATGTCTCAAAAAACGCTGCATTCGATGCCCTTTTATAATGTAAAGAGGCATGGGATCGGATAGCCCCGGTAGAATCGTTAAATTTATATATTTTACATTGACTTTGGATACACTATACCTCCTTTGGCCTACTACAGTCACTAAAAGAGCAGCACTTCAATTTAGAAAAAAATATACAAATCATCTTTTAGAATTTTGTTATTGGCGATTCAGCAAAGCAATGTTAAGTGTGCAACGGTCTGGTAAGACAAAATAAAATTTCTCACATTTTTTCAAACCACAATTAATTAGAACTACCCTGTTTCTCTTATTGAGTTCGAAATTCATTTTTTCTATTATTTACCTTCAGTTCCAACTAAATTTTAAGACTATAGGGACAATATTTTAACATTTTTGCAGGTATCTTTAGTACGAAAAAGTTTTTCATTAAACAAGTTATGACAAAAGTTCCATTTCTGCTTTGTTGACTAGTATAAGTGAACATGGCAATAGGAAACTAAAACTAAGGCAAGTGGGTAATAAATGTTTCGGTCACATTTCATAAATGGTACGTGCAGAGTTTTAACATGTCACATGCTTTTTCAACTCTAATAATCTTCTGTAGTTACTTTCTTAGAAAACAAGTTGAGTCGTTAAAATAAAACAGGTGGAACTGACGTGACGTTAAAATAAAGGATTTTATTAGGCACGTTTTCAAATATATAAGAGAAAGTAATGGAATAAATACAGCTTTTTTGTATTGCACTTTTATGTTTCTTTTTTTGAAGATAAACTGAATTAGTTTTATTATATTGGCTACTTTACTTACACCCATGAAATCCAGTAGCGAATGTAAAGGAAAACGTCTTTAAAAGAACCATAAATGTTTTTTGTGATCTACACTTATTTTTCTAACGTACTCTTATATCGGAAACTAATCATGTTACGGTTTTAGGAATATTTTTTTTTTAGTAAAAGCGGACAAGGGAAATCGTTGGAAAATAGTTTTATTTTCCTAAAATGTCCGATAGAGGGCGTAAATCTAACTCTAAATTGAAAAACACTGTACTTAAAAATCTACTTACTCACGTAAGTGTTAAACTTAATGAGAATGATCTAACTACAATTCTAAAACTTTTTCATGTAAACCTTTTTTTCCTATCTTCTTAAATAAATGATGGAGGAGCCGGAGAATGTTGGTTTGTAAAAAGTTATCTAACTTTCTTATGGATAGTCCGATTTTAATAAAATTAGGCTCAGTATAAAGATAATGTTTTGGGAATGTTGCGGCACTGAATTAGCGGTACGAATTAATTGTTATTAACCCCGCTCATATTTTCAGTGTAACCTACTTAATTAAAAGTAGATTTAAATAGTTCCAATTAAACACATAGATATTAATTTCTAAATTAAACACTATTTATTTAACACTAATAAAAAGGATCACTACTTACACAAAAAACTATATTTACGTAAAATGAAAAGTATAAATTTAAAACTGTCTACTAAGCCGTGTTTGTTATGAAAATTGTTTGTTTACTGATCGTTTGTTACTGACTGATGAAAATGACTGACTGAATGTATGAAAATGACTGACTGAATGAATGAAATTGACTCACCGAATTTATGAAATTGACTGAACAAAAAATGAACGTGAATGCAATATATATACCAGAAAAAGTCACCCAAGAACACAATACAACAATACATGCAATATAGGTACTGTAAACCTTAAATTTTTGGTATTTCCAATTGAGCTGTAATTGCCATGTATACGATATTTATATGACTTAAATGCTATCTACAGGTCATAAACGCTGTAAAGGTTACGTGACAACTTCAATATCGTAAAGATCAAGAAATAAAAAACTTCCTGAAATTGAGGGAAAAACCAACGGTCAGCTGTAAAAGAGATCCCTAAATCTGCTATAAAAGGAATCCCTAAAATTCTAAATTATTACGATAATAAATGAACTATATAACTATATATAAAATGAACTATAAAAACTAACAAATTAACTAGTATTGGAATTATATCCAAATTGATGTAGAATTACCGAATGTTAATTTCAAGATACTTAAAATATAAAATAATAACTAATTAGGCACGAAACAGGGAGAGTATTGGTGCTTTTATTTATTTTTTATATATAGAGCCGCTAGATGCAGCTATGCAACAGTGTTTATGATTTTGTCAATAATTTTATAATAATAATAAATATGCCATTTGCGTCAATAAATGGGCACAGGGATGCAATTTTACTCTTTCTATGTACTTGTGCATTGATTTTAAGATTTTCCAGATCCATTGCAAATGAACTAACTGGTACTATTTTTATAATACGTCCTTTTGCGTGATGTATTTCTTCGACTGAGAGACTGCCCTTATGTGTATTGTTGATTACTCTCTTCATACGATTGAATGATGAAAATCGTTGAAGAATGTCTGATGATGTTGTACTAATGACGAAACATTTCATGGCCTTGGTTTCTGTAACAAAAGTAGCATGATCTATGATACTTATAGGCCATAGGCTCTCTTCTTGGAGCAGCCAGGATGGTCCAAACTTCCATGTTGTGTTTTTATTAAATTCACTTGCCAGCTGTCCTCGGGATAAAAAGTCCGCCGGGTTCGTACGTGCCGCCATGCGTGAATGTTTGATTTTTGTTGAATTTCTGAAACTCTGTTTGCTACGAATGTTTTTGAAATGCTTGGTTCCTTTGTTAACCAAGCTAAAACTATGGCAGAGTCTGACCAGAAGATGGTGCGATGAATAGGACATTTTAGAGCATGTTGAACACTATTCATTAAACTTGTGAGAAGGGTTGCTCCACACAATTCTAATCGAGCAATTGTGATGGTCTTAAGTGGTGCCACGCGGGATTTTGCACACAATATATTTGACTGTATGGTTCCGATTGCGTCTATTGTTCTTACATATATGCAGGCGCCATATGCCTTTTCACTTGCGTCACAAAACCCATGTAGTTCAATATGTGTCGCGTTCTGGATGATGACCTTTCGATTTATGACAAAATTAGAAACCAATGGAATTTCTCTTGTAAATTGTGATCACTCTGTATGTATGTTGAGTGGTACTGATTCATCCCAGTTTAATTTCAGTTGCCACAAACGTTGCAAAACACCTAGTGGATCGAAAATCTTGGATATCTCTGACAAAATAGATCGCTTCGTGCATTTTGGGCTGAGTGAAGATGTTGAGGTGAAGTTTAATGTGTCATTTGCAGAGTCCCAAAAAATTCCGAGTGTTTTTATAGTTGTAGTTTCACCCAGTTGTAATTGCTTGTGGATGGTTTCAGGAGGGAGTCCTTCTAATAATGTTGGTTCGTTAGATACCCATTGTCTTATATTGAGGCCGCCGCACTTTCTAGTCTTTGAATAATCTCGTTTCTCTTTTGAAATGCGTCTTCTAGAGTTTCAGCTCCGGTAAGTAAGTCATCGACGTACATATCTTGCTTGATTGCTGTTGCACCTAATGGACATTTCGAAAACTCGTCCTCTGCTAATTGTTGAAGACAACGAATGGCTTGATATGGTGCTGATGATAATCCGAAGGTGACTGTATTTAATTCAAAAGTAGAAATTTCGCTTTTGTGATTTCTCCAAATAATGCGTTGGTATATGCGATCTGCAGGGCGAACAAGGAATTGACGATGCATTTTCTCAATGTCTCCCGTAAGGACATAATGATAGCAACGAAACCTTAAGAGTAGAGAAAATATGTCATCCTGTATCGTTGCACCTACTAACAATGTGTCATTTAGAGAAACACCACTCGTAGACTGTGCGGAGCCATCAAAAACTACACGTACCTTTGTCGTTGTACTAGACTGCTTGATAACGGCATGATGTGGCAAATAAAAACCCCTGTTGTCTGCTTGTATTTCTCTCATGTGGCCCAATGCAATGTACGCGTTCATGACATCATTATATTGATTTTGGAGTTCCTCATTTTGTTTCAATTTACGTTCTAACGATTGAAATCTGTTAAACGCGCGAGACTGTCCAAGACACTTGACCTTCTCATTGAATGGTAAAGCCACCGTGTATCGTCCATCGATATTTCTTGTGACATGTCGCACAAAATGCTCTTCACAACAGCGTTCTTCATCTGTGTAGTGACGTGTGAATGAACCTTCCTCAAGTTCCCAGAATTTTGAGATATCGAAGTTGACACTCGAGACAAAGGTTTTGCTTTGAGATTTTAGATAGGAGTTAACGGTTCCTCCAATTATCCATCCGAATTGAGTTTTTTGTAACACGAGATCAGAATTTTTATTTTTTTGACAAATTAATTTGTCCAACACTTAAAATCGATAGCGCTATACCGGTACCGAGTAACATATCGACCGGCGCGGGTTCCCAAAATCGCGGATCGGCAAACCGAATATTTGACGGAATACTGATACTTGCTGATTGATACTTGCGCGGTTGATTTGTTGGTCAGGAATTGAACCAGCGATGCGTGGAATCACAAAGAATAAAAGTTTTCTGTTATAGTCTGTGATTTGCGATTTTATTGTTGCAATAACACTGCATGTAGTTACTGATTGTAGCTGATTTAATGCACCAATAGATAAAGGGTTGTGTTTTTTACGTAATTTTAAACGATTCGCAAGATCTTATGTAATAACATTTGCATTTGAACATGTATCTATTAATGCACGGCACTTGATTGTTTGATTTTCACTGTTTAACACGTTCAAACTGGCGGTCACCATGATTTCGTCAGACTTTATATGAGTTGATAATGTGGTTACTGTTTGGGCATGGTTTGTTGTGTCTGGAGCACTCGCGTGCGGATTTTCGAGATGAAGTTTTGTATTATGTTGTTTTTTACACACGCGACATTTACTGGATCTGCATTCATGTGTTTTATGTCCCGCACGTAAACAATTTAAACATAAATTTTCCTTCCGCGCTGCGTCGATGCGTTGCTTGACTGCCATATCGTTGAATTTTTTACACGAATAAACTGGATGTGATTGTTTGCAAATTGCACAAGATTCCTCGATTTTTGATGTAACGAAAGTTTGTTTTGGACGTTTGAAATGAGAACTAACGTTATGTGTATTTTGTTGTGTGCCTATAGTTTCACTGTATTTATCTGATTGCTGATACGATATGCGAAGAAATTTGAGAACTTCATCTAAATGGGGCATTTTTGTGGTGAGTGTTCTGTCCCATTCGCGTTTAGTAAACTTGTCTAAACGAGATATGATAATGCTTACCATTAGGTCGCTGAAAAGCTGTTCGTTCGTTCGACCTAAGGTCTCTAAGGATCTTATTTGGAGCTGCACATAATTAACTAGATCACGCAATTCTTCTGGGGTACCCTTTTGCATGAGAGGTACATCCCTGAGCAGAGCAGCGTGTCTCATGATGATGACGCGTTCATTCTCATAATCTTCTTGAACTTGTTTCCATGCACGTGTGTAGTTTTCTTTAGTTATTTTGTAAGCACTAATTAAATTTTGTGCCTTACCGATTAATGAATATCGCAAATACTGAAGTTTTTGTTCATCAGGAATCCATTCTTGACTATCGATCATTGTTGTGAATGCATCGCGAAAAGTGACCCAATTTTCGATGCGACCATCAAATTTAGGTAAATCGATCTTAGGTAAATTAACTAACGTACCTTGACTGTTTGTTGATGAGGCCGGAGTCCGCACCGGGCCTATTTTTAGGCTTGCGATGGCTACTATGTCGTCATAATATTCTATTATGTTGTGATATTGTGTAAGAGCGTCTTCGATGTCGTCGAGCTCTTCCAATTGTTTTTGCACATCCTCAAAGTTTAGTTGCTGTTCACTGAGACGAGAGATTTTTTGTGATAATTTTGCGCGATCCTCGTCGGTGTTTGTGAAAGTTTCAACCGCATTTTTGAGTGAAGTTATTTGAGCTTTGAAAGCTGTACGTTTAGCTTTCAAATGTTTTAATAAGTCAGTTGTTACTGTGGCCATAGTAATTAAATTTTAAATTTACTTACGCGAAATAAAATACGTAGAGTTCCTTCAAGTTTTCGCGATCCGGCTCGAAGGACCATAAAATGTTGCGGCACTGAATTAGCGGTACGAATTAATTGTTATTAACCCCGCTTATATTTTCAGTGTCACCTACTTAATTAAAAGTAGATTTAAATAGTTCAAATTAAACACATAGATATTAATTTCTAAATTAAACACTATTTAACACTAATAAAAAGGATCACTACTTACACAACAAACTATATTTACGTAAAATGAAAAGTATAAATTTAAAACTATGTCTACTAAGCCGTGTTTGTTATGAAAATTGTTTGTTTACTGATCGTTTGTTACTGACTGATGAAAATGACTGACTGAATGTATGAAATTGACTGAACAAAAAATGAACGTGAATGCAATATATATACCAGAAAAAGTCACCCAAGAACACAATACAACAATACATGCAATATAGGTACTGTAAACCTTAAATTTTTGGTATTTCCAATTGAGCTGTAATTGCCATGTATACGATATTTATATGACTTTATGCTATCTACAGGTCATAAACGCTGTAAAGGTTACGTGACAACTTCAATATCGTAAAGATCAAGAAATAAAAAACTTCCTGAAATTGAGGGAAAAACCAACGGTCAGCTGTAAAAGAGATCCCTAAATCTGCTATAAAAGGAATCCCTAAAATTCTAAATTATTAGGATAATAAATGAACTATATAATGTAAAAGGATGTGTTTGGCGACATCTAGTTTTATCGTTGGTAGTACACCGAGTGAACAACAGTTCCTATATCGGCTGCTTGGGAGATCTCTGACCCCATAAAGCAACTACCAACACATAGACGCGCCGATACTCCCTTAAGCGGGATCGCCTATATTTGAAATGGGCTTGTTTAACAAAACAAGACTTAAAATCCGAGAGTTTGTCTGTCAACCACTATACTTTCACCAGACGGCCGTTTCGTCGATCCACGACTCATCAGTGGTGATCGGTCAGTAGTTGACAGCCAAACTCTCTTTTTTTGAACTATATAACTATATATAAAATGAACTATAAAAACTAACAACTTAACTAGTATTGGAATTATATCCAAGTTGATGTAGAATTACCGAATGTTAATTTCAAGATACTTAAAATATAAAATAATAACTAATTAGGCACGAAACAGGGAGAGTATTGGTGCTTTTATTTATTTTTTATATATAGAGCCGCTAGATGCAGCTATGCAACAGTGTTTCTGATTTTGTCAATAATTTTCTTAGAAAAATCAAATGGAATGGTACTATTAGTATTCACTAGATGGAAAGAACATGGAAAAAAAGAAAACAGTGAAAATAGGAAGTCTATATCTTTTTCCTGTCCATGTAAATGACTGAATATATTTTTGCCCAAATTCGTTAAATTTTTATAAAATTAATAGTGGGCTGTGATAAAAAAAACACTCATGTGGTTATGGCAACGAAGTTAATGTCAATGTCAAATATAATTAATATATGTCAAATTAGTCTGGATTTATTTCTTTTGTGTTACTGTGTTACATACATCGAAGAAGCATTTAATTTGTTGGCGGTTATTTCGAGTGCTTCAAAAATCTTTTGATGCTTTGCAAGGATCTGTGCGCTTAGATATCTGCAAAGGCGATCCTATAAGAAAAATGTCTTTATAAGATTAGCAAATCAAGTATTCAGCGACCATTCCAAAGAAGAAGTTGTTCAGGTCGCTCGGAAATAATTGTTGTTAATATTCTGAGATATATCCAAAGTTAATCCATATGCCAGCATTAGAGAAATGGTGCAAGCACTTAGAGTTTCACACGTAATAGTTCACAAAATAAGTCAACAGACTAATTTGACAAATATATGAATTATACTATTTGACATTGACATTATCTTCTTTCTCTCTCCGGCTGTCCACCATTTATTTAAGACGATAGGGGAAAATGGTCATATAAAAAAGTTTTAGAATTGTAGTTAGATCATTCTCATTAAGTTTAACACTTACGTAATATAAGTAGGTATATTTTTAGAGTTAGATTTACGCCCTCTAGAGGACATTTTCGAAAACTAAAACTATTTTCCTGCGATTCCCTGCTTTTAGTAAAAAAAATATTCTTAAAACCGTAACATGATTAGTTTTCGAGATAGAGCCGGCGTCCTTTCTAATCTGTATACCCGGTACAAGGTGTGAGTTTGCACAAGAACATTTGAAATATATTGGAATATGAAATAAAAGACAGCTAATTAGAAATGAGCAATCTGTTATCATGGATAAGCCATACAAAACAAAAGGGACCTTGTGAAAACTCATTAAAAGAAGAAAAAACATATCGTAAAAATCAAAAGCACCATGAAATAGATAAAAAAAATCATGGTTATACCACAAAATATATCTAACAACACCAAACATGCCGTCAATTATACGTTGAAGATTTTCACCATAAACATATTCCACAACATTTTCCTCATTTTACTACTATTCACATGAACTAAATCTGGCAGAACTGTTTTTAAATGACACAAGTTGACACATGTTGACACATTTGGCATTCGAATATTGATTTTTTACCGTCCTCACCAGACGGGCTACAATTTCAGTGATAATAAAAAAGTTCAATGACCCCAATATGTGCAGATGGACTACAATTTCAATAATAAACCAGACGGGCTACAATTTTAATAACAATATAAATATAATAATAAAAAAAAGTTCAATGAACTGGGTCGTAGGGTTGCAAGAAATCTACGATTGTCTCGAGGATTGCAACTGAGCTATTGGCCGCTTGTTATAAGTTATACATTTTTGTAATTAAGTGCAGGAAAATATCTAAACCAGTTCAGATCCATACAATCATCTTTCCTGATTCCATCCTGTATGTATGTATGCTAAAAATTAAAGTTGATGACATGGTTTTGCTAACACGTGTCGTCACTCCACTACTCTCTTGAAATAATCATTTTTATATGTATTAATGATCAACAACGTCATCACTTACATGACTTCTTCCTCGCCTTCCGTCAGAGTCTGTGGGTAAACTTCAATGTACATATCTCTCACCCTTACTTTACCTCAACTCTTAACGTTTTTATACCCTTATATTATGTATGGCAGAAAACAATGACAGTGTAAAGAAAGGAGGAGAGCACACTATTTATCAGCGAAAATGTCTAAAATTTGTCCCGCCCTTTGCTTGCTGTAATAATCAACCGTAATACTGTAACTGAATTAAAGGGACCCATTCAGTATAAAATAACAGAACTTTTAGATACTATTTGTGTTAGTCAAATTAAATTTGCAGGAGAGAAAAGTCAATATTTTTAGGGGGTTATTATAAGTTTCATTGTACCTAATGTTGCTGTAGATATATCTTGTTTTTTATTGATTACAATTGTTATTTTTACTGGTCATTTCATTTTTGGAATGGCCCACAAAGTGTTTCGATAAAAATATTTCTTCTACGATTAAGAAGACGAAAGAGCCATTTATACGATCTAAAAAGGAATTAAATTATGCAGCTGTGTTTTGCCACAATGTCCCAATTGAAATTACAAAATTAGTTATAGAATAGCACAAATTCCTTGGTCGAAAATATCATGAAATTATTTTTTTAAAAATAATTTTGTTATTAATTGATTTATTTGTAGTTAAAAAATATGTTATCACATTAAAAAAAAAGAAAATGGGAGGTTTATATCCTAATTCTGCCTGGATTTGGGATAATTTCTCATATAATTAGGCAAGATGTTAATGATTTAGAAATAATGGTAAATAATGATTTGAGTCGGTATGCTGATTGGCTGTTGTGTAATAAACTCAAAATTAACATTCATAAGACAAAATTTATATTGTTTAAGCAGAAAAATAAAATTGTACCATGTTCAAATATAAAAATAAATAACATCTTTATTGAGGAAGTGTCTCATGTGAAGTATCTAGGACTGATGATAGATAATAAACTAAATTGGAATGAACATATTAGCTATTTAACAAACAAAATTTTGCCGATCGTCAGTGCGGTATACAGGGTTAGACATTACATAGGCAAAAAAACCAAAATGAACATAATATATAATGCATATTTTCTGTCTTATCTGCGATACCTAATACCTGTTTGGGGAACATGTGGAGTGGTTAATTTCAATAATTTGCAGATATTGCAAAATAAAATTTTAAAAGTATTGTTTGAATATAATATTCTTACTCACGCAGAAGACCTTTATAGGGAGTTGGGTGTCTGCAGGTTGCGCACAATAATGGAATTTGAGCAGTGCAAATTAGTACATAGGATCATAAACGGAAAACAAAAATCAAACTTAAAGTGCAGTTTAGAGTTGAAACCAAACCGCATACCCAAAAATTAACTTATTTGTTTATATACAATACAAGATAACAATATTTTAAGCATTTTTGGGTTAGAATGAAATAAAGGGTGACATTATTTCAAAAAACTCACTCACATATAGTGAAGTTAGTTGAATGGTCAGTGTTCTGTTTAACGGAATTAATTTCATATTTGAAATGAAATTTGATGATGTATTCATCTGCATATTAAAATTATTTAATTTTTACAGTGAAACAAACAGAACACACCCTGTATATCGTAGAGAACTTTATGACTCTACAAAAATAAGTAAAACCCTATACATACATGTGCCTTTAATAAATCTTCCAAAATATAGAATAAATTTACCCCATTATATTTTATAATCCATCCACCGATGTTGTATATGAATGTATGTTGATAAACTATATTTTTCAACGTGAAAATACGTTTTCTGACAGCACATTCACTTCATTTTTCATTGTTTAAGACATATATACAAGGCGAGTAAAAGGTATGGAAACTCTAGATTCTTTACAATCAAAAATAAAAAGAGTTTTACAAAAAATAGTAAATATGAGTTTCAAACATACTGAATTCAGAATAACTTTTGTGTATTTTCAAAAGGTATTAATTTTCCTCCAAAATTTGTATTAGGTAGGCATTTGTGGATACATACGTTCAATCGAAAATGATGGAATGGTTGCCACATCACTATTTTTCTATAGCGCACCGCAACTTTCTTATTAAAATTGAATATTACATTACTTATTACTAACTCTGTATATTCAACAATCGTTGTCTAAAAGCATATGATTGATTCGTCATGACTATTATTGTAGCAGAGCAATTATTCCGGAAAACACATTGTACTCATCAGGGCCGCGCCAAGCGGGGGTGCAAGGGGTGCTGCGGCACCGGGGCAGTGTGCGCAATAATCCGTGAAACAAAATGTGGTATATTACACCATATAGATATAACCTGTAAAACCATTACTGTTCTAAAGAAGTCAAACAAAAATTAAGTTATCTTGTTCACGTATGACTTTATTACTTTTACTTAAAAGATGCACTGTGTTCTGACATGTTCCTATATAACCCCGTATGCCTCAATATAATCCCACGGCCCACCCTCCCCTATTGTTTAAAATCCTCAACTAGAACAGCTCACCTCAGGAGTCACGTATGTGGCGTACAAATATAAGCCTTGGTTGACAGAGGTCCTATACAAATATCCAAAATACAAAAACAGTTATTGTCGAAACTTTATAATATAGAAGGAGTAAATATAGATTAGCTTCTTTGCTCTTATTCAAAGGATTCTGATAACTGTTTTTGTTGCAACATTTTTGGAAAAACTGTTTTCACAAATATGTCCCATATAGATGGCTTTTCTGACTGGCGAATGATAACCAGACACGAACTCTGCAAACAGTATAACGAAAATATTAAAATATTTACTTGTCAAGAGCGCGCACTAATTTGTTGTTGCATTCTCCTTTGTTCGTAATGTGTAATATTTGTAACCGTATGTCTAATAATTTTGATATATTTGAATAAAATTTGTCATGTATAAAACGTTTATTTTTTGAAGTAATTAGTTTAAGTTATTAATTAGTTATTATTGTTATTTTGATATTATTGTATTATTTGTAATATTTGTAATTTTTACCTGCCCTTTAATTGGATATTTATCTGTCTGGGCAGTTGTATCTAAAATAAATAAATAATAAAATAAATAAATAAAATATAATAATGAGAGAAAACAACGTCTGCCCCACACAATAACAATATATATGTTCCACTCAGGGAATTGATTTACAAAATCGCGTCATACATGTTTCGAGACATAGGTGTCATCATCAGTGACATAAGTACTTAAATCTTCATAATATTAAGTGGAAGGAATGTGAACATTTATACATTCTAAAAAATGATATTATAAGATAATTGTGCGAGCAAAGACGCAAAAGACGGCCGGTAAGGTGATGGCAGCTGAAACCACCATCAACAGCGACTATTACTGTGCACTTTTGGATCGATTGAAATCGCAAAGAAACGGGCAAATTTGCAAAAGAGAAAAGTGTTATATTATGTTTCCTTCTTAACTTTAATGTTTATTTTCATAAACATTTTGTTTCTGTGAAAGAAGTGTTTGATTTTGTCGCTGTATATACGAATACGTGAAATAAAATTAATTAAGAGGACAAATTGGGGAAAGGCAAAATTCACTTAGAAATTACATCAACGGCTCAAGTTTCTGTATATTGAAGACTAGAATCGGCTATGTTCTCTCTATTTTCACGTTTATTACGACATTTATTCAATTAGCGTGAAAGAAAGACCTCCGAAACAAAACCAAAATTAAAAACGCAACTATACTTTGTCCAAAAATGCACATCAACGACATGATTTTTTATTTTTCATAATATCGCACACGACTTCTATATTAATGCGAGACTGATGCATATTCGTGCTTTTGACACAAATTTAAAGTCAGACGGCGGAACTAACACTTTGGTCGTGTGCGGTGCTATCACTTACAGGGTGCTATTTAGGCAACATGCTTTTGTTACGATAATAATTAAATTAGTGAAAGATGGCTGCACAAACTAAATTTGCAACGGCTAGTGGGACTGGATCTCCCCCAATCTTTTATACAGCATAAAGTGAATTCTGCGAAGTTATGCTAAACTGAAATTTATAGGATAACTGTTGTGCATACAAAACAATTTTTTTATTTGCAAAATAAATTAAAATAAAAAATCAGCATCCTTTTGTCTGAGCAGTTCTCTAAATGCCTTTTCGAATTATTTTAAGAGGGAAAAAATCTGTTATGTTACTGCTACATATACATAACTATCCAAGAACCTAAGCGAGTTTACCAAAGCTAGTCATTTGGGAACAAATAGTAGGTATAAAAAGAAATTAGAGACGTATATGCGCATACTTTGTTCCTTGCTGATACATAAAAATCTTACTTAGTTATGCCTATTTTAACTTATAAGAGCTGGGCTTTATATTATGTTTTACAAAATATTGTTAAAAATCAACATATTACGATATTACCAGACACTTTACTAATCCCTATCTTCCTCCAGACGTTTTAACGTTCGTAAAACAAATAGGAAACTTATGTCATAATAGCAATACTAAATAGAAAGTTAGGGCCCAGTAAACAGTGACGGCCCAAAGGTCAAATCTTAAACTATATTGAATATGCTTGTAAAAAAATTGTCAATTTTCATGTATGAGGATCAGACTTTATAAAATATGTTATTGATCAGGCGTGACGAAGAACATTGAGTTAAAATTAAAAGGAAATACGTTTGTTAACTCTTGTTTATGATTGAAGATTCATCCACACAACTCTACTCAAAAATTCGTTTAGGAGTATCAAATTCACGGTTGAGACAGTTCTCCAATACAATATTTGATCAAGCGTTAGCACAAAGCTGCTCATATCACAAATTTTGTAAAATATAGCAGTGTTTCTACACCCTATTAGAAACATTAAAACATTTTTGTTATTAAAATATAGCACATGTACAACAAACATGCAGCGACGAGGTTTGAGACTAGCGGCGGCGGCGAGGCTAGTGACGAGATGGAGCCATTCGTTTTGCGATTTTTAAGGGAGACAAAACCTAAATAAAACCAGTGGCCAAAATGTTGTCGGATAATGAAGACGAAATTCTTCTCGCTTGTGCCTCATTGTGAATTTTAGTTATCTTGTCATGTTGTCTGATATTTGGTATTCCTTAGCCACCTCGGTCCACCACTGATCCCAAATATACCTATATTACGGTGGTCTGGATGGGATTAATTCCATAATGGCTTTTGGTTATAACCAGAAATTATATTTTCATTAATTCTGCTAATTTTATGCATTACCGGCGCGGCGTCTGCTCTTCCTGGTCAAACAAAATACTGCGAGCTAGTCGCGCGGTAAACAAATAAAATTTTAAATCTAGCCTCGTCGCATACTTTGTTTCCATCCTACAACGGAAGATTCGTCGCTCCACTATGTGTGCTCATATTCAAATACTATTCTCATTGTCTTTATAAAGACAATGCTATTGTATAATATTTATCACGTCGCTAGTCTCGAATGTCGTCGTACCCCAAAAATCAAAACCTTGGTAAACAATACCGTATTGTGATAACTCAGATCTTGAGAGAAAATATGAACCATAGGCAGTTATAGATTTAATTTATACGTGATAACTAATCAATAAACGGGCCTTACCTTAATGCTCGTTGACTGATCTGATTGGCTGGTCAGCACGCTTATTGATTGGTAGTTCTATAATTTCCACATTCACGACAATTATTCAAACTTTCACAGGTTTTGCGGTTTTTTAGTTTTACTACAATTTAGTTTACGAGAAGCTAAATCACAACACTATGGCTGATAGTTTATACTGAAATGCGTTTGTTTTAAAGATAAAGGTGCGGTGCGCGCATCGACAGCTTGTCCTTAGGCCAAATACGCGCAAAAATTTAAATTTAACCAATCTTCGGTTAATTGTGTCCTTAAGCAATAATTTCTCGAAACATGAATTGTCGGTATAGGACAAAAATAAACAAAAGTCTAAACTTTAGCCAACGTTTCGTTTATTATAGATAAAATTCTTCAGGGCTAAAACAAAATACCATGACAACAAAAGCGTACAAGAAAAATTACAAAGTAATAGGTACCTTGTCTAGTCGTTCATATTATATAAAACAAGAAAGTCATTTTCAATCTAATTGAATACACATAACAAATAACTTGATCAACACAATACGAATAAATAAATAACTTTATCACATTTCAGTGGTAGAAAATTCTTAATGATATACATCGTCGTTGTTCTTAATTTAAGTAGCCTTATAAAAAAATTACAACTAAAAAACATAAATATATCCTATCTCGGATTATACTTGTATACAGTCAGGCCAAATTTCAGTGTACATTATTTTATATTACCATTCATTCTCAAACTCAAATGAACAGCAAGCAAGCAATCACAGTGCTTCTTCCCAACACAACTTCCCTGATCTGTTAATAGTATTCAATTTTAACATTTTAATTTGGGAGTAGAGCAGAGTAAATGATGATTAGGTTCATCGTGTCAGTTCTAAAATTGACTGATTTTTCTTTAAATTTGTTGATGTGGAGCATCTCTGATAATGCTCTCTTTTTATAATTAGTCTCGCGGTCCAAAATGCTTGTGTTATCAAAGTCGAAACAGTGATTTGTTTCGAAGTGGTGGTTTGACAGGGCTGTTTTTGTACTTGAGTCTAGCTTTTCTGGGCGACAATCATTAGCGTGTTGTTTAAGTCTTTGATGTAATCTATTCTTTGTCATACCAATGTAAATCTTTTCACAATCCTTACACGGTATGGAGTATACTACTTCAGAAATACTCTGTCTAGGGTTCCTATCCTTCAAGCTTGTGAACAAATTCTGTACTTTTTTCTTTGAATACGTTACGATTAGAATTAGGGGTCTGTAAGCATTTGACCAATTTATTACTAAGTCCACTTACTTGGGGGATTTTCAGGTATTTCTTGTGTTTGGCATCCGACAAGTTTTCCGGATGTCGGTCATGATTATTATGTAAAATAAAATTAACAATGTTTTTTGGGTAGCCATTTTCAGACGCGATCTTTATAATTTCATTAAAATTCTTTTCCTGAAATTTAGGGTGGGACAACCTGTGAATTCTATTTTTGAAAGATTTAATAACAGCTGAAGAGATTTGGGGAAAAATAAATTTTGAAGGAAAAGTACATAAATAAGACGCATACAGTAAGAGTGGACGTGACAAATACTTTTAGCGATACTGTTAGAAAAGGCACTATTTTAAAAATAGAAGACCATGCTTGTTTTACTATAAACAAAAAAAATCGGTTGTGTCGCCCCAAAACTTTCACGACAATATATAATTTTCGATATTTCCAATAAACTAACGTAACAAACTTACTTTCTTCAAAAATTAAAATAACTATATTTCCAGAACTGGTATGGTACCCATAATCTTCCGCATGCGAAGCGAACCCTCTATCAATGTGTTAAAGTACTCAATTACTTCATATTATATTCCTGTAAGAATATAGATTCCAACTACCTAACTGGTGAATTTTTAAACGCAATTTTCTCGGGAATTATGGGGGCAAATATCAAAAGTGACCTATCGCTGTAAAGCAGATAAAAAATGCTTTAAAATGATGTATCACTCGACCCCTACTGGTATTTGAAAATTTAGCGGTTGTGTTCATTCCTATCACTTGGCTTAAGCGATTTCAACCAAAAACTAATGGGTTCATCCTATAGGACTGTTCCAAACTCATATACCAAAATTTAGCTCAATTGGTTAAAGCGTTGGGGCGCTTTTGTGGTAGAATACATACAGACATTCATAGAGACACACTTCCATCTGGAAATGGTCTTAATCATCTCAGGGAACTTCAAATGGTTATATATCCGTCTTGATCTCAAAATTTTTTTAGCGTGTTCACAATACTTTCCCCGAGCGGGAAAGTAAAAGATTAGTCCTAATTCACCCTCTGTAGTGTTGCATGTTGCTGTATTAGTTTTTAACATATACGCGTACAAGCAAAATCTAATATCCATATATCATCCATTTAAAGTTCACACATGTAGGATTTAAGACCTCTCCACCCATATCAGATGAGAGTCTGTTTAATTAAATCCTTTATTTTAAATTAATAGCTAGTTCTAGTGCATAGTGTAAAATGGGTGCATTAATTTCACTAGCACACATGTGAACCTATTTCATGGGGAAGGTAATAAACGAAATTGTAATTTTGTACTAAATAAACTTATCACTGTTTAAAGCAAAGTTTGTGAAAATTTATTTGGGCGTTTCTAAACACAGATATATTTTCAAATAATCGAGTGTTTTGGGTTGATAGGCCGTGGTTTCATGAGTGTCTTCATGGCGTAGTGATTTTATGTTGTCTTAGTCATGTCGAGGGTTGTATTGATATGCCACACAAAGGTTTAAAGCATAAGTGATTTCTTCAAATAAATCAGATAAATAGACAAGACAACATCGAAATTCTATCACAACTATGAAAAATTATTCCGTATTTCGAATAAGTTTAGGAAGTACATATTTTTTTTATGTTGACCCCTTTTACACTTTTTACGAACGCCTATGAAAGAAAGTTATTTATAACACATTTTATAGGTTATATTCTATCAAAGCTGTAAATAACTAGTCAATATTTCTGCTGTTTAAGAAATACGTTTTTTTCTAACCTTTTTACCTCATTTTACACTTTTTTCGAATGTCAATGTGGTCTAATTGTTTAGGTTAAATATTTTAGGTTCTATTTAATTAAACGCACAAAAAATTATTCAATATTTCGTATAATTTTGAGAAATATGATTTTTTTAATTTTTGAACACTCTTTTGAACCCCTTGCCTATTCTCAATGTTAATCACCACCTATAAATATCCTGTAGTATTTTCGGACCAAATGTTGTTAAATCCGTTAAGTGGTTTTTGAGTTCTCACGGATACAAATTTTTTTCTGACCCTTTTATAGAATTTTGACGGACGCCTATAGTACATTAATTTTTGGCGTGGATTTTTAACACCAATTCAACTAGTTAAATATAACAATTTTTACATTTTAAATATTTCTTTTATTTTAGCCTCTTTTCTACTATTTACGAACGCCTATGTAAATAAAAATTTTATGCTGCATTTTGTAGGTTATCTTATATCAAAGCTATATATAATTAGCCAATTTTTCTGGTATATTTGGGAAACCTTTTTCTTTTTTTCGTTTTTGACATTTTTTTTTAGACTATTTTCGAACGCCTGTGTGAACCAGTTCTTTTATGAAATATTTTTTCGCTTATATTGTATTACAACCATGAAAAATTAATCCATATTTCGAATAAGTTTAGGAAATATATATTTTTATTTTTGACCCCTTTTCCACTATTTACGAACGCCTATGAAAGTCAGTTATTTATGACACATTTTATAGGGTATATTCTATCAAAGCTATAAATAACTAGTTAATATTTCTGCTATGTTTAAGAAATACGATTTTTTACCCCATTTTACACTATTTTCGGAATGCCATTGTGGTCTAATATTTTATGTTAAATATTTAATTAAATGCGTCAAAAATTATGCAGTATCTCGGATAAGTTTAAGAACTATAAATTTTTTTAATTTTTGAACCCTCTTTTAAACCCCTACGCTCAATGTTTCCCAAAATCTAATCAGCTGCTTGCCATGTATTTTTGTACCAAATTTGGTAAAAATCTGTTAAGTGGTTTGTGCGTTTTCGTAGATACAGACAGACATTTTTTTAAAACTACTTATTTATGTATAAAATGACCAAAAACAAGTATTTCCGGTGAAATAAAAAAAACAATTTTTTCATGAAACTAATAGTCTCCATATTGTATATATTACATATATGATATGGAGAGCTAAAAATATATTGTTTAGCTAGGTATATCAAGATGACAAAATATGTGTTTAATATTGGCCTTACGAATAAAAAAGTTCTAGAAGGTTTTTGTTCTTAAATATATTTTTTGTACGACCGACCTTTTTTGATTGTTTACCGTGTCTGTCTTTATGACAGTAAGTGACGTTTACTGGCTGACAACCCAAACACGACGGTAAGTAATTCACTTACCGTTCAGAGAACGGTAAGTAAATTCACGACGGTATATCATTGCGCATTTATGCTGACGTCATTATTTTGATTTTTAAATTGTATATTAAACGGCATTAGGTATGAACTTTTATAAGCATTTTCATACCGTTCTCTGGAATTATAGTGGCTATTCCAACATTCCATGCTTCATCAAGAGATTCACATTCAAAGTCACTCATTTTCAATAATAATACTTATGTAAATAAGTTTTGACAAATACATGACATAAAAAATACGATAACAATCATAACAATAACAATTAGTTCCATGACAACGTTGAACTGCAACTTTGTAGAGGGTATTCAGCTAACCTGAATTTGTATTTAATTGAAAATATTAATTATTAAAAATAATAAAATTGCAATTTCAGTTATTTCGATCGTACAAAAAATAGTATAAGCATCTCAAACAGTAAGTAGTTTACCGATCTCCTCCAATTTTGGAAACATTGTCGTCGATCGGTAAACTACACTTACTGTTCTCAATACTTAATATACTATTAAAATTGTGACTGTAACTTACAGTATTCAGAAAATGTTTTATTACCGCCCTAATTGAAACTGCACTAAATTTCATAACTAAGTGCCTACATATAAAAGCCTCCGATACTATCCTGTATATCAACCCAACATCTGGTACAAAAGTAAATCATAATATGGGGCTAAAGGGCGAGGAGCACAAAAAAAGTATAGGGAAAGTTTGCAATATTTTATATGGCTGGGCACATATTATTAGATTTATTTGAAAAGATTTTGTAATAGATCCCTTTCATTGTCAACTGTTTCCAAACAATATATAAACACTTTATTATTTTATCTAAACGAAAATATTAAAGTAATCCCTTACTTTTATTGACCGTTTTATTGTTGTGTTGCGCTGTTTCTGTCTCAATATCTACGACAATTCCAACATTCCTGTGTTGTTTCAACCATAAAGGTAATGAAATATAAAATAAAAGACTGAGAGTACTTGACATTAAAGAAATATGAAAATATCTATCTATAGTAAAGTTGTAACTTGAATATTATTAAAAGTTCTGTATAGAGGCACTTGATTATGTGATATTGGAATGAGCTTGAACGCTCCGAGTTAGACTAGTATACACGCGTTTCATCTAGATCAGGGGTCTCCAAAACTACGGCACGCAGGCCAAATCCGGCCCACCAGTGCCATCAATTTAGCCCTCAACAGCTTAAGACTATAGTTATCAATCTGACCCGCGACAGCCAATGTCTTATTTAAGAATTGCTTGTTACATAAACCAACAAGGCTTTTAGAAAAGATTAATGTACATTAATCTTTGCTTTTAGTTATGTTGGAAATTTGTTTCACACTACCATGCTATCACCAGACGGGCCGTTTCGTTGATCCACAACTCATCAGTGGTGAAACGGCCTGTTGTTACTTCTTGTCCGGTGAACTGTGTTTCACCGGGCATATTACCTGCTCACGCTACATGTCGCCAAAAATATTTCTTTGTCAATGTCTTATTGTTGTTACTATTGCTGCGATATGTTGAAGAAGAAAACACAGAATGATAATTAATAATCGGTTTGGTTTACTTGTATCTAAGCTTACGCATATTAAAAACTAACGAATAATTAATGAGCCCCACTAATCACAGTAAAACAAAAAACATTAATGAGATAAGATGCTTATCGGTTAATTTAGATCTGTAAACATTCTTTGTGTACTTCATCTTGGAAAACGTATGCTCACACAAGTAAGTAGTACCAAAAACAAAACAACGAATTGTAGGTACCAGTGGAACACTCTTAGAAAATTCCAACAAAGATGTAAATCAAGTCAAGTTCCATTTTGACCTCCGGAGTCAGGGTTTCCATGTCAGAATCAAAAAAAGCTTAATTTCATTGGCATAATGACATCAAAGTCTGAGAAATGAGTACAATATTTATCTTTAAAGAACTCAATGTTGCGATTGCAAAATCGACGGAAATTCAGTCGCTGTAGTGTTTTAAACATTTTTTACATAATTGCGATTGATATAGTATTATTTTCTACCTGAAGGACTTGATATTGCTGCTTAAATCAGCTGTTTATTCTCTTTGCAATCTCAAATTCAGTTCGTTCATATGATTTGCGTCTGTTTTGACAATTCCATATTGTTTTGGATATGGATCTTGTTCAGTCTTGGCTAAGGATTCGTGGATTTTAGGACAAATTGTTAGAAATACAGTCAACTCAGAGTAAGCGACGGACGTTACATACAGTTACAAAATGACCAGCATAAATACAAACACGTTACATCACACGTCCTACACTAAGTGATCCCTCATAACTCATAGTTATGTACAATTGTATTTGTGGGACTAATTTATATAAAAATTACTTAGATTCAAAGTATTGTAATTTTTATTGAATTAAAAATGCGTCCACTCCACAAAATCTAATTTATACTCACTTTAAGTGCTAAATTAATCAATAAAGCACGTCACCACACATGTTTCGACATATAAGCATGTCATCATCAGTGGTATACATATAAAGAACAAGAATCGTTATTACTAAGGCATTCCTAAACTAAATAAACAAAGCATAGTTTGGTAATGCCTTAGTAATAACGATTTTTTGAGAATTATGTGAGAATATTTTTATTAAACATTTTCCGCAAAGTGTAATTCGGGCATTTTAATGTCTAGATTTCTTGTTCTTTATATGTATGTAATAGCATGGAAAGACAGTCATTGTGAAATTTTTAGCTTAGCGACGAAAAGTTTTCCAAAATTTTATTAATGCTGTGTACTAAGGACCAGTTTTGACCTAAAATTTTCAAACTCGAACTTCTCGAAAACCTTTAAGTTTTTCGCGAAAAAACAAGTATGCCATTTTTATGTAGAAAACTTTATTTTATCACATTTTTGACACAAATGGAATAAAAGTCACAAGAAAAAAAAGTTAGGTTATAATTAAGGCAAGGGTCCCCCCCGTTTATCCGCCTATGGTCATCTTTTTTATCCAATTTCAGTTTACGACATTTAACTAGGTGAATAAATATGCTACATTTGATTAGTTTATCTTTACTCGTTTCGAAAATATTTTAAAAAAATCGTCCTCAGGCAGGCATCTTTAACACCCTGTATCTTTGTAAATAAGGACTTTTCGAAAAATTACAATTTAAGTTTTTTTGATGATTAGACTATCCCAATTCGCTCACAAATTTTAACCACCTTGTATAATTTAATAAAACAGCTCAAGTAAAATAAGATATAATATACAGAGTGTTTCATATTATGAGATACGCATTTACAGAGCTGATAGGGCATCTCCAAAAAATGAAAAAAGTGCCTATAAATATAAATATGTCCACAACCCCTTTCTGTCCGAAATACAGAGTGTCGAAGTTCTGATATATTTTTTTTCGTTTGTTAATTTTTTTTGCAAGAATTTGTAAATCAGTAAATTGAACAATTAGTTTTTGACATTTTAAGCTGTAATAATAAAATTTTGTTTTCTTAGCCTACTTGTGACAAAAAGAAAATACTTGAGATTGTAAAAGTAGTCATCGGTAATAAGTCCTAGACAAATAATACTTTTTGTCGAAAAACAAGCATTTTCCGACAAAAAGAGCAAGCGACAAAAAGTTTCTAAATTAAATAGGAAACCCAAATTTCATATTAATAAAGATCAGATGCGTCCCACAAAGAAGTTTGGGGGAAATGAAAAGAATTCAACCCCCCGAAAATGTCTCACCCTGTAGGTATTTATGAACATTAAATTGCTCTTAATATTGACGTGTAATAAGCGCACCAAATTCTAATTTACTTCCAAAACATTTTAAAAACGAAAAAAAATAAAACGTTGACATTAGATCAAATAAAGGGTAAATAATTTTTCAAATAATAACAACCAGAATAATATCCGACTAAAATATTTTACGAAATGAGAGTTTCATTTACTAAGATGTGCCTCATTATTATCAAAACTACTACACCTATAGCTACTTAATAAAACCAATACAAGTGGCAATCGCTTTCGAAGCTGATAAATTTAGATTGGAATACCGAATTCAACTAAAGGCTCACTTAGCAAATCCCAATAAATTACAGGACCGCAATGTTTTGTATGTGTGATATCAAAGTGTGATTTCCAATAGATGGTATCTATTTGAAATTTTTTCCATTACTTTACTTTTAAAACGCTATCAATGTGATAAATGAGAGCAGACTGGGGAAAAACCGGAAAACACCGTTTTACTGGGCTATCTATTATTACAGCCAACACCAGCTATATAGGTGGGTGTATAATACATACTCTATAACGTGTTTTGTTTGAGATAAAGAAAAACGGTCTATAAATTTACGGAATGAGGGATATATACCAAAGTGAATTGTGTATACTTAAATTAAATATGTCAATGAATTTAAAAATGGGAAAAAAGTGTCTGTAAGTGCCTAAATAACGTAAAGGAAGATGGAACCGGAATGTACCAACCAACAACGCATTTAGATAAAGCTGAAAAACTGTTTTGTCATCATCTGGTGGATAGTAGACGTAATAAACTAATCCAATAATCTGTTTTTATTCATCTGATCACTTTTTTTTTTTTTTTCGTTTGATACACGATACGAGTTTATCGAATTGGAAATTTCTTTGCACAAATAAAATAAGTACTAATATCATATACGGCCTACACACATTATTTTTTTAGCTCTCCATATCATATATATGTATATATACAGGGTGATTGCTGAAGTTTTGGGAAAAGTAACCATACTATTGTTTTGAATATCTATAATATTCTCATCTTTGTACGACTTCCGATTATATTGGAAGTTGATACCAAATTTCTTATTTCAAATGGAACACCCTATATATTATGATATTTTTGGATTCCCCACCAATTTTGGAGTATTTTATTTAACACTTCCCTATTTTTGTTTTTGGTCCAAAACAGGTCTCCGGAAAATAATCGCCATTTTGTCGGTTGCGTAGACAGAATCTTGAATTTTGGAAAGTAGTTCAATAACGTCTTAAGAATATCAATTATCTTGAGAGATTGACACATTTGGTTACAGGGTGGTCCCAAATCAGTGTAGTATGCTCTACTACTAAAAATAGGCATAAGTCAATTTTCTCAAATAGCACACCTTATATATTATCAAATATTCTGAAATACAATCAAATTTGCTTTTAAATGATATACTCGTATCATATTCCTATACCTAAACTGTAAGGCTTCTGAAATAAAAACAAGTTTGGGTAAAAATTGGATTATTTTGCTATATTTTAATTAAGTAGCCATGAATTTGTCATTAACCGTCTTGAAAAATTGTAATAATTATAATATTTTGACATTTAATACCTACAAAAGTAATAAAACGTTTGTGGTTTCTTAAGGCAAATAATTTAAAAATAAGTAAAATGGAAGAAAATGGTTCCTCGAATTAAGTTTTAATGAACCTGGCTATAGCAATAAGGTAGTTAGTTTGTTAGTAACAAACTATCCTTTACCTAACCCCTATGAGTCCCAAAGTCTAATCGTCCAATAGCATTTTTATACCAAATTTGGTCTCATAACACTTAAAATTAAGCGGATGGACTTGGTTTTGAATACTTTTCTCCTACATAATATGGGCTTTTGTTTTAAATCGAATAGAAATTCCATGAAAAATATCACACTGCCTGTTAAAATATTATGCAACGATCATTTAATGATGGTTATTAATACACGAGCATGAACCGGGATACGAAACGAGCCGAAGGTGAGTTTCGTATGGTTTATGCGAGTGTATTAATACCAATTACATGAGAGTTGCATACGCGATTTTTTCTACACCCGATTAATAATGCATAACTATACCTAAATTTATATTTATGTTGTCAAATGTCAAATGCACAGCATGCTTGATTGAAAAATTATGGATTTCTATTGGTTAAAAATCTGTATCGTTATGAAAAATCTGTATCATAAAGGATCTCATTATGAAACGGATTTTTGGCATAAAAGTGTATTATTATAGTACGGGTGTCGAAAAAAAAAAATATTATATACGAATTGCTTGTTACATAAAGTAACAAGACTGACAAAAAGATGTACATTTACATCTCCTTGTCAGTCATATCTCGTGCAAGTATAAGCTCTTCGTAAATGTTGGAAATTTGGGTCACACTGCCTGCCGATCACCACTGATGAGTTCTGGATCAACGAAACGGCTCGTCTGGTGAAAGCATGGTAGTGTGAAACAAATTTCCAACATAACTAAAAGTCTTGTTATTTTATGTAGCAAGAAATTCGTAAATAAAACCTCCCGCTAGGGAATACGGGTGCATCGAGCGTTGGCAATAAGATATAATGGAGTTGTTACTTCTTGTCCGGCCATCGTTTGTGAACTGTGTTTCACCGGGCATATTGCCTGCTCACGCTAGATCTCGCCAAAAACTTTAACAATATTGTATATTAATTTCTACTTTGGTGGAATTTTATAGGAAGAAATGGACATTTTGTGCCTATACATCAAGGTTCTATGCCAGTAACCAAAGACTGACTGTCGATGCCTACCTGTGTCTTGGCTTTTTGACATTATATTATGCAGCCTGCAATTTATAGTGGACATAACTGTCCTACATCGCTTTAAATATAATTTTTTATGAAAACTTGCACTGCCGCTGACAAGCCCGATCGCAACTAGTATATCTTTGACAAAGTCTTTAGATATATAAAGCAATTTTAATATTGCACTGTGTTTAAAGGAACCCGAATCTGGCTGACTCATTCGTACGTTCATTATCTAGCATTAATGGGCCCTATATTTTTCTAAAACTATAGATAAGACTGTTACGACAAACCTCCCACTTGACCCTTAAAAACTGAAATCGCATATTTTATTCTATTCAAACATGTAAACAAATTATACTAAATCTTTTCTTAAACGATTGGGTACATTTAATTTCCTCAGTTCCATGGTGAACCCTGTATAAATAAAAGAATATTCATCAGTTTGAAAATTTGTTGAAAGTTTACCCTCTGATCTCTTATAATCCTCAATAATATATAGGCTCGACACAATTTGTTCTTTTGTATCATTTCTCAAATCAGAAATACTCAGCTAGCGAAAATAAATGATATTTTTCGTGTAACAAAATCCAAATTTATGTTTATGCCACCCGATTCGCCGAGACTTACCATTTTTCGCAATGTTTACATACACATTTTACAAATTCACAAATAGAGTTTGACGGATTAAAATCCTGATTATGTCATATTTCTGTTTTTCATCTCGCATTGGAAAACAGATGAGCAGGTGTAGAAGTTTAGATAAATTGCTTGGATTAAGATTAGCATATGTACAATGTTAGTTCTTGGCGTATTACAAGAGAAGATCACATAAATTGTATCACGGTTATAAAGGGTGTCCCAAAATTAACGCAAGATTTGAATTTGCCGCCATTTAGGTAGTAAAGTGTTGGCAGCCCTAAAAACAAAACAAATCGACAGCTGACAGTTTATGGTCAGTAAAAATGGAAATAATATAAATAAAATAAATAAAAAAAAATAATTAAAACATCAAAAAGCCAGCAAGAGACCATTTCACACTCATTTCCACCATTTCACCGGTATTTATCAGCGATGTTTCCGACGGTGGTCATTATGCCTTCAGTTGTCGATCTTCAATACCAAAATAAAATTAAAATTACAAAAATAATGTGTGTGTCCGTAAATACATATTTTATATAATAACAAAGGAGAAATAATTTCGTGGCATAGCCATCAAAAGATATATTTTGAGGGAAGTCTTCCAGTGATTCAAAGGTTGAGGTTATTCCAAACAAACATTTGGAATACAGAGTTGTACAAAACAACAAGTTTTATGGAATAAAACATACTTTTTATTTGAAGGGAAATAGCTTTAGCTGATTTATCTATTAGCCACAGATTATCTACTAGACACAGCTTAAGGTCGGCTCACGAAATCAGGGAGGGCAGCTAAAGAGGTACAAAGATGTTCTTAAGACCAACGTGAAGAAGTGTGGCTTCGGTGTAAAGAACAACTGGGAGCAGATCGCGAACGACATATCGAGATGGAGGGCCATCAAGTTTTTGAGGATCAGCGTCGACGACATGAGGATGCGAAGAGACAGCCTCGAAAGAAGAGAGAACGCATCGATGGGCCAGCACACCAGGCATGAATGGTGGTGATTGGGTGTGTCAAGTTTGTGACAGGATTCACAACAGAAATCCCTAATTCATACTCGTTAGCGAGTGAATGCTGATGATGATCTACTAGAAATACTAAAACGTATATTTTGTATGTCTTACTACCTATATATTTTCCTAACTATATCTTTATTTTGCATAATCTAAGAAATGGGGCAAGGCTATCATATATCAATTTGTTATTGATTACTAATAAGCAGGATATACCTAAACGTAGAGAATTTCACGTTAAGATTTCATAAGTTTTCCTCCCCCGAAAACATACCCTCCCCCTAAAACATACTTAAGAGGAGATATTAATTTAAAGGAGGATTAATTTCAATTTACGAAATCCTGTATTGTAGAAGCTCAACTTAATTTAGAATATTTCACGAAATAATCCAGACATAAGAGAAGTAATTTCAATTTATGATATAAAATACGTCTTCTTCACAAAAAATATGATATGCTCAGTCAAATACCCACTCTATTAATTTATGAGAAAAAAATATTTTATTTGATATATTAGAACAACCGTCAGTGCTCAATAAGCTTCAGGAATATAACTTAAATAGCCATAGACATAACCTGCTATTAAAAAAAGCATACGGAGTGAAGGGATGAGCTCCGGAGTGGTGCAGATCCTACTTATACAATAGAGCACAGAAAGTAAGAATCAAACAGAGTGAACAGGTTTGTGATTCGGGATTGAGAATCCCTGTGGCATGTGTAAAATGTTAGTTCTTGGCGTATTACAAGAGAAAATCACACAAATATGACACCAAATCCGTAACGCAAGAACTGCGGCAAATCTGTCTGATTCATCGTGTAGGTACGCATAATCAATTATGTCTCTTTTTCTTGAAAAGCTAATATATTGACCTTTAGTTGCATTCAAACTCATCCGATTAATGTGACACCAACACTGATCATTTTGAGGCCGGACACTATCATCCATTTTACAGTCATCAGCAAACAATAATTTACTAGAGGAACGTTGCTTATCAAGATCATTAATAAATAAAAGGAGAAGTAGGGGTCCCGAGTTTGACCCTTGCGGTACTCCAGAGGTGGCAAAATAATTATAAGATTTATATCCATTATAAAATACGTACTGCTAGCTATCATGCAGGTATGAACTGAAA
Organism: Apoderus coryli; assembly: GCA_911728435.2. Taxonomy (NCBI): domain Eukaryota; kingdom Metazoa; phylum Arthropoda; class Insecta; order Coleoptera; family Attelabidae; genus Apoderus; species Apoderus coryli. Next base: position 11,204,081 of record OU452202.1, on the reverse strand, counting down.
ACATTCTGAGGTTATCTCGAAATCCAAACGGTTGATCCATCTCCCCATTAAAAGAGGCAAAATCAGTAAAAATCACATCCACCTTTCCACCAAAGAAATACCGCGACAATATTCTGATTATCCAGATGCTTCCACCATATTATGAAATATCATTTCTTCCTAATAAACAGATACCTATGCCTCTTTTAAAAGGTTTTTTACCCATGGAATATCATGTTTATTTAACAGTAATAAACTTTTCGATCCCCGAAACAAATCAAGAGATATGTCCCGATTATCACATGAAAAATTGGAAAAACGTTCACCCATGCTGATTTGACAAATGGATGTGTGCGTTAAGGGTACATGCGTAAGGCACGTACGTTTCCTATTTTTTCTCTGCCCTTTTCTCTATGCACAAGTATTCGTAACATTTCTAACTTATCTCCTTTAGAAATCCTTTGCATATTTGAAAAGCTTATACATAACACAGGTCATCAGAGTGAGAAATATGCCTCCATTTCTATTCCCAAAATGGACCCTCTTTCTCGAAAAAAATAAATATGTACATTATTTTTTGTAATAATGTGGGAATAAATCATGTGATTTCAGTAAATATAATATGGTTTGGTACGAAGCTTAGTTCAAATTAGTTTTTCGTGGACATCCTGTCCCAATTTAGTAGAAACTGTGCAGGGTATTTCCATAATTAGGAGATATAGAGTTTTGTGCTTTTCGCCAAACTGTAGCTGCTTATACCTCTCAGAATCACCAAAGCCTTCTTGGTTGGTACGATGCAGGAGTTTTTGAAAACTTTGCATTTTCCGACAACCTTTTACGTAAGTAAAAACGGCGTATTATATCTACTTATTATTTTAATGGGACCCTGTATATTTTTAATTACTTAGTTAAATTTGACGGAATATATAGGGTGTCCCACGATGTACTGTGGCGATCGATTTCTCGCAAATTAATCGTATGAAAATTTGGAATCTTACTACTGTCGATAGGAGCAATTAGACTAAAATGTTTTCAAATAAGTGGCACGGCATAACCGGAAATAAGCCTCTACTTGCTTATTTTATTACATTTTGTGCATCATGGCCCAGCCCTCTTTAGGCAAGCCATGAACAAGTAAATTTGGCAACGTCGAATACAAGTCTATTGTTTGTGTTTACTTTGGAACATTTGTAACACACGGTTTAATTAAATCAGTGTTTATTGAGCTTAATGAAAATAGTTTTCTTATAAAACTAGTAGTCATAAGTGTGTATAAATGTACCGTCTAAATTTTGTGTAAGTTATAATACCCGACAAAATGTTAGTTAATAAAATAAAGTGACTTGTTTGGACTTTTTAACCGGCGCCGGCGCGGCGGTAAAAATAACGAGATTTCTATATAAGGATACTAATTGCTTCTATTTTTGGGACGTGAACAGACTTCTTTTTATAAAACTACTAATGCTAAGTGTGTATAAATATATCGTATAGATTTTGTGAAAAGCCACAACACCGGGTAAACTGTTTGTTAATAAATTAAAGTGCTTTGTTTATTACTCTTGTACCGGCACGGCATAGTGTGTGTCGTATAACTTGTCGTATAACTAAGCGGTGGAAGTGTCTTTTGTACTAGGGTTTGTATAATATATATATTTAAGAACTATTATTAATAATAAATTCAGCTGGATTTTTAGACCTTTATTTCTGATTCTTGGTTCTTAGTCGATTTTAATATGCCTTCAGCGTGCAGGTAATTGTAGAATGTACAGTGAGCTACTTTTTTTTTTGAATGTAGAGTGTTTTTGGGACCTTGGAGTGGTATAGGACGCTATCATACAGGACCTATTCAAGACCTAAGAAATTATCCTTAATGACCGGTTAGGCGTATGTCGTTTGGCATGAAAATATCCCTTCATAATATCATTGTCCTGCGTAAATTTCACGACCCCATTATTAGGAAAACAGATTTCAATTTTTTGGGGCCTTTGTTTGGTATAGGACGCTATCATACAAGACCTAAGAAACTATCCTTAATGACCGTTCCGCAGTATGTCCTTTGGCATGCAAATAGCCCTTCATAATATCATTGTCCTGCGTAAATATCACGACCCCATTATTAGGGAACCAGATTTCAATTTTTTGGGGCCTTGGTTTGGTATAGGACGCTATCATACATGACTTAATCAAGACCTAAGAAACTATCCTTAATGAGGAATCCTCCGCATGTCGTTTGGCATGTAGATAGATATGTTGGGAGCTACGTACCAAAAATCTCTTCGCGAGCTACGGCTTCGCGATCGACGGGCTGGCGACCACTGACCTAGATGTAAATCCAATTATAATAGCGCATTAAAATAAGAGTTTTTCTGTTTCCCAAAGATGATAATTTAAAACAGAAATGGTTACAGGCTATTCCTAGATCTAATTTAGTTCAATTTAACTGTTCACTGTCCAACATATTATAAGGTTTTACAGTTTCATCTTTCATGTCTATAAGTTTCTCCATTTACATTTAAGTAGGTAGATGAAACTGTAAAACCTTATACTATGTTGGACAGTGAACAGTCAAATTGAACTAAAACTTTAGAATCAAATAATTTTGCTGCTCTCAAGAGTGAATTTTAATCGAATCGGTCAAATAATTTGTCAAATACCTACCTACTTCTTTTGAAATAACGGCTTTGTTACCGAGAATAGCCACCACACTTCTCGGTTTGTTATCTACAGCAGATATTTTATGTTTTTTCCTAGCAGGTTCTTCACTTTATTATCATGTTCTTGATTGTCACTGTTGTCAGTAAAGTTCCTAATTCGATTCATTTGGTGTTCAACTGTATTTTGCATTTAAGTACTTTGAATTTCACGTATTTGAATCTGATTAAATCAGAAAAATTCTGGGCAATTGCAATATTTGAATAAACCGCTGACATCACTAATACCAAGGTAAATGTATGGCATTCAGACACTACACCAAATTCGGACACTTCCTAGTTTTACTCATAAAATATGAAACTTATTCGAAATTCGACGATTTTAATGTATGAGGTGCCATCTTTAGTATTTTTTTGATACTTTGATGCATGCGTGCTTTGACTAGGAACTTTCCTAGTCAAAGCATGCGTGGATCGTGGATGTTATAAACTTCACAGCGGCAGCGTGACTATCCTAGCTTGGCGAAGTTGGACCGTGCGGCGAATGCCGTTTTCTTATAAGAAACCGTGTTTTCGTGTGACTTTCAAGTATAAGTTGATTTATTAATTAAATTTAAGTAAACCTTTATTTTTTGTATTTAAATGAGTTATCAATCTGCTTTAACACTTTAATTTCAATGATAAATGAGATATTATATATATAAATAAATAACTAAATATCTCTATTAGGTATACCGACCGTTAAATAAATAAGGTGAATTATGGTCTAATGAAATATAAGTTGCTTAATTCGGACATGTCGTGTCCGAATTACATATGTACCTACCTACATATTTCGGTATTTATATAGGTATTTACCTACATTTTACATAACATTTCAATCGTAATAAAGTTATAGGTTACTTTGCGCTTTTCGTCCTATAAATTATAACAGAGTATCCTAATTCTGACACAGGGTGTAAAAGTACATTTCGATAATCGGGATGGATGACCGGTGAAAGTCTCTTTGAATACTTACTTACCTACCTACCTGGTTCAAATATTTTCTATCCCTGGGTCATTCAAAATAGATTATAGTAAACTCGTAACTAGAAAATTTTTTTTCATTTTTATTTTAAGTTTTATTCAAAGGAAAAAATATTAAACAGAAGGTTCTCCATAAGCGATCGGAATATTATTATGGCACATTATTTACTTTAACTGAATCGTAAACTTTGCTTTACATCATTCATGTTTTATTTGAAAAAGATTCTCATGTGTTTCCGTGGTGTAGTGGTTATCACATCCGCCTAACACGCGGAAGGTCCCCGGTTCGATCCCGGGCGGAAACAATTTTTTTGTTGCTTAGTATTTAAATTCCAAAAAATGTAATTATTTAAGTGCCATTAAATGACAACGCTCATAGTGTTCTTGCAGTTATTACGTTTGAGTGAAAAGGAAAAAATATTAAACAGAAGGTTCTCCTTAAGGGATCGGAATATGGTACATTTACTTTAACCGTTCGTTGATTGAAATATTTTCAATCAACGCTTTAACTGAATCGTAAACTTTGCTCTACATCATTCATGTTTTATTTGAAAGAGCCTCTCATGTGTTTCCGTGGTGTAGTGGTTATCACATCCGCCTAACACGCGGAAGGTCCCCGGTTCGATCCCGGGCGGAAACAATTTTTTTTGCTTAGTGTTTAAATTCCAATTGTAATTATTTAAGTGCCATTAAATGACAACGCTCCTAGTGTTTTTACAGTTAAGTATTACGTCTCAGTAAATAGTATATTATGCAACGAGCATTAAAACTTCATGGCAGCTTAGTTACAGAAAGAGTAAAGAGTATTGAGTTTTCTATTTAATCTGTCAACCTTGACCTTGTCCTTTACGTGAATAAAATTGTCAATGTACTCCCGAAGCGAGTCCAATTCCAATACATGCAACAATATAATATGACACCTACCAATGAGATAAATTTATGTTTAGTTTCCGACATGTTGAGCTTTCCATACAGATGTTTGATTTCACCTTTGAATTTGAACCAAACTTTCTTCGCCAGCCTTAGTCAGGTACACATGTACAACAGCGTCACAGTTTTAAGAAATGACCGTTTGTGGTACATTGCAGAAAAATTACGGAAAACCGATTGCTTCGCGTGTTTAAGCAACCGCAAGGCCATGTCCGCGAGTTAAAATTTTTATAATAAAATGCTGAAGTAGGGAAAATCTTACAGTATTTTCTAAAACGCACATTACTATAGCATAATTGCTATGACCCAACGCTTAGGTAATATCTCGAAAATGAAAATAAAGGGATCAGTTCATTTTATATGATATTAATAACACTTAAGAAGTGCGACATTTGTAAAGGGTGTCCCAAAATTGTATTTTGATTGTAAGTTTTTTATTGAATGTGGCTGAATTTCGTTGATGCAGCGTTGAATCTCCTCCTTTAATGCACGTGTGGTTGTAAACTTGTTCACATAGACCTGTGATAAATAACCCCTTAAAAAGAAATCTAATGGTGTTAGATCACACGATCTAGGGGGCCAATCCTGATCGCCGAAACGAGAGAGTACACGACCCCGTCTTGTTGAAACCACATATTTGCCACATCAATATCATCCAATTTCAGCAAAAAGAACTGTGTTATCATGTCGCGATATCGAACACCAGTAACTGTCACTGCTTGACCAGGCTCATTTTCAAAAAATTATGGTCCAATTATGCCTCCAGCCCAAAATCCACACCAAACAGTGAGACGCTGTGGATGCATTTGTTTTTCGACAATCACATGTGGGTTCTCAGAACCCCAAAAGCGGCATTAACAAACCCATCAAGCTGAAAATGTGCTTCGTCGCTTAGGATGATTTTGCTAGAAAAATCAGCGTCTATTTGTTGATGCTGAATAATCCATTCTGCAAACTCTCTTCGCTGTGCATGGTCATTAGGCATGGAGACACAGATCTTTAGTGAGTATACGCTGTAGGGCTTCTTGCCATTTGCAATTCTTGTCCAAAATGTGATATTGTTTTTGTTTTAAAAAAGTTTTGTAATAAAAGAAAGGAACACCCCAAGAAAAATCAACTGAAAAAAAGTTAGAGCTAAAAAAAATTCATAAGGCCAAGTTGTTCAGCTCTGGATCCTCTATAACTGTTATGAACGCCAACCAAATGTTTATGAAACCACCCCTATAGCGCAAAACGTAGAAAGGGTTCTAGTGTGATTTGTTGGTTTTATACTCATGAGGCACTCCCTAAGCAACCCTGTTTGGATTTTTTTTACACAACCCCCAACTTCCCTGATTTTAAATCCATTGACCTGAACACGTAGTAATAAATATTTCTAGGAAAATTTAGTATCAAGTGAAACATCGGCATTCGCAGTGAGCAACCAGTACTCGTCAACACTGATATCAAATTTTTGCAGCTATAAAAAAACATCATTTAATTAGAAAATATTACAGATTTAATTTAAAAAAATTGCGTAATGAGAAAATTATAAATTTACTTAGTAAAAATTACTTTAATCAGCACATCATAAACCAAAAGTATCATTATTCAAATTACAGAAAAAATGAAGCCGAAAATAGTTATTATTACAATCACTTAAAGACTACGGTGTCCAGCATTGCACCTAAACACTGCACAATGTTATTTGTCATCAAAACGTCAACTTTCTCTTCCAAATGACGTTTTGGATCTTGTTTACCGACATTCTTAATAGCCAGCTGTTCGGGCGTCATCTTTTCTTCCTCCTCCAAGGCTTTGTTGTAATTTTTCGCCAATTCCAACATATCGGCAACAGTCTTTTCATTCATGCAAGCATTCTCTGAATAGTCGGCTAATGTTAGCCCATCCATCCAAGTTTTTTTATGTAAGTTAAGAAGCATTTTCTGTTCTAATTCATTCTTCCTATAATTGATACTTATGGAGTAATAATGTCTATTCAAACCGTGTATTAGGGCTTGCACAGACGGTTTTTGGAGGTGTCCCAAATTTGATGTTGTTTGTCTTGGTTCCTGTCCCAAAACCATCATGTTGGGATTGATTAATCTGTAAGAAAATAACTGATTAAATACTTAGAATAAAAATAATTCTCGTTCTAGCCTCAAAGAACATCAAGATATTCACACCCAGATGATGATATATTTTGGTCTTTAATTAATTTAATATTCGACAGAAATGTTTTGTTCTAATTCATTAACAGATAAAAAATATGTTAGAATGTTTTTTAGTTTTTTGGTGAATGGTTTTATATAGGCATATAAACAAATTATATCTAATTATTAGTGCAAATTATATTTAAAAATTACTCAGCTGCAAGCATACTCTGCGTAGTTCTGATGTATTTTTGCAAAATATCCTCGCACGTATTGTTTACATATTGGTAAAAATAAACTGTTGCGTTATAGGCACGAGTAGCTGTCAAAGCAATATTTCTGTGACGTTTCTGTCATTTACCGTTCTCGTAAGACTCTTGGTGACAAGCAAAGAATTTTATATAATTTTTATTGAAATTATTCCATATTTCGAATAATATTAGGATTTTTTTTATTTTGATCCCTTCTCCACCATTTACAAACGCCCATATAAGCAAACATATATAAGAAAATCTCTAAGTGAGTTTTGAGTTATCGTAGATACAGATTTTTCTGACCCTTTTTTAGACTTTTCACGGAAGCCTATGGTACATAAATTTCTTGTCGTATATTTTTAACACCAGTTCAACTACTTAAAAGGCTAAATAAACATTTTTATAGTCTAATTTTTGACCCTGTTTCTACTATTTATGAACGCTTATGGAAACAAGTTCTTTTATGCTGCATTTTTTAGATTATTTTACATCTTGATCCTAAATTAACCTGGGAGAGTCATGTTCGAGAACTTGGGTGCTCGCTGTCCGGGGTCATATATCTCATCAGAAGGCTTGGGCAGAGTGTTTCAATCGCCAGTCTGTTGACGGTATATCATGGTTATTTTGTTTCCCGTATGTCGTATGGTATTTTGAACTGGGGACATAGTTTCCATGCAGTGAAAATCTTCAAGCTACAGAGGAGATGTTTACGTACAATGTTGGGGCTCGGTTGGCGTGATTGCTGTAAAAAGTATTTTGTTGAACACAGACTACTTACTTCGCCTTCCTTTTACATCTTAAACTGTCTTGGCTACATTCGAACCAATGCCTCGCATTTCACTCTTCACTCTGATATGCATAATTATGGTACGCGAAATCGCAATGACATATTGCCTGAATTTCACCGCCTATTGAGGACTAGGAAAGGTTCTGACTATTATTGTGTTAAATTTTATAATAAGCTGCCGTCTCACATAAAGAACCTTGGTGAAGTCAAGTTTAACAAAACTATTAAATCATTTTTGATATCTCAAGCTTTTTATACCTTTGAGTACTATTTCAGAAGCGATATTGTAAGATTTTTCTAGATTTTAGTTTGTTTTATGTTGTTGGTATTTTAATTTGTTTGTAAACCTTTCTTTGTTGCTGTAACTTTGATTGATTAATTTCTGTTCTTTTTTGATGTACTATACATGTTATGTAACATAAGATGGTGAATAAATATATCTATCTATCTATCTATCATCAAAACTATATATTATCTTAATTAGCCAATTTTTCTGGTATTTTAGAGAATATAAATTTTCATTTTGACCTCTTTTTACACTTCAGCTGGGCCTACTATTCTAGTGGATAGGTTAAAATAAAATGACCGAAAACGTGTGAAATTAAAAAAAACCATGAACTAATAGCCTACACATATATTACATAAATAATATGATATGGGGAGCTAAAAATTGAATAGATATCTCTATTATATTATTTATTTCTTAAATATAAGCTCCTTATAAATTTATAGTAGTTAATTGTCTCTTCAAAATTAATTCTAATTTCCAGTTGGCTTTAAGAGTAACTGATATTCCTAAATTTTATCATAATTGTTGGTTATATTTAAAATAATTTTTGGTACGTAATTATTAACAATGAGGCACTTATATCACCTTTTAAAACACATTCGTCATCCCCACTAATTTATAAAATTAAATTTCAACATACAAGGCACATGATTTGGTGCTTGCAACAGCCTATTTCAAGAAGATATCCCGGCAATAAATCTTTTAGTCCCGACCTATGGTATCCAATTCAGAAAGAGAAGTCTGTATACTCCATCTTTTACAAATAAAAAAATGTCCACTAATGTCTTCCATCGTGTCCAAAAGTACCCTGTCACTAATAAGAAACATTCCTCAAAAATTCTTCTAAATATTATTTGAGAAAAACATCTCAAATATATACATACAAATGGAAAATATTATGTACTAACCTAAATGCGTCAATGACGACTTTCCCTTTAACGGATTGAATTGGATCAACGACTACCGCAACGGCTCGTTCAGAAAGTGCCTCAAACGACTGTTGCGTATTAATATCAACGCCAGATAACCAACAGCCAAAGCCAGGATGTGAATGGTACCATCCCACAACCATTTCAGGCCGACCGGTTTGTCTCAACATATCCAACATTTTTGCTTGAAAAACTGGATCAACCGCCTCAACACTGACACCAGTTCCTGTTTGAGGCATCGCAAAAACATCTATAACTCTAACGGTGTAGTCATCAACAAATTCACCTGAAAATTTTCATATAACATTATAAAAGTGTCAAGTCATATAACCTCAAACTATTAATATACCTAACATAAGACCCATAACTTCCATAGGCACACCAGCTCTGCCGTGTTTTAACATTTTTAATAGAGCTAAGGAAGATATATAAACCTGTTCAGCAGTATCTACCACTGGAGCATCAGATGGAGTGGGCGCTTGACTTAACCCTGGCATTCCACCCCCAAGTCTTAAAAGTCTATCCATGGTTGTTAATGCTTCTGCACTTTTTTAATTTTTAAATACACTAAACTTGTATAGGTACAAACTCTAATCAACGATTTCAATTAACTGTGTTATTACTTCCTAAGTTTATTTAGTTATTTATCTGCAAAAATTACAACTCATGTTTGATGTTTTGAAAAATGACAATTAGTATTGACATGACAATTTAGATATATAAGGCGTTATCCTTCTACAAACTCAGATCAGTTGCGCTGATGTGACATAATCTCCTACCGCTTACCTCATTCGCATTTTCTATAAAAGAAACCTCAAACTGGCAAAATTTTATTGTTTTTATGAAGACAATAAAATTATTATTGGCTATGAAATATTCTGGAGATGAGTTAACTGTAACTCTCCATCGAATTTGTAAAGTGAACGTGAATGCCAGACAGGTAAGTGAAAATTGCTATTTCGCGTATAGAGATCGCACTGTATATCAATTAAAACAACGATAATATAACTTCTGATTGTAATTTTATTGTATTAATATGCCAGAGGATTTTATTCAATATTTGTGATATAAGCTTCAAAATCATGAATAAATGAACAGCATCATACAATTTGTTGTTTAAATATTTTCATTTATATAAAATCATTATACATGCAATTCATCACAACAAAACCAAAATTATTTAATTAGTAATAAAAATGTGGGTGTTTTCAGTTATAAGTATTTGTTGTTAAATTATTTATGAACCACGAATGCGCTATTATACGATGTATCATTTATTTGATACAAATATCGATGTTTATTTAAAATGGACATCTCTAGTGTTACATTTTAGCTCTTCTAAATAAAGAAGCTTCACATCACAATGTCGTATGATGTAACATAAATTTTTATGGGTGCCCTTTTTACACACACAAACCAGTTAAACTCATGTGAAATATTATTCTTCCTACACACACTTATGTTGTTATAGATTTCAATTCCCATAATTGAGTTAAGCAAACTTTATTAAAGTGAAGTGAGTAAAATGAAATGATTTCACAAAAAATAACTTGGTGATGGTCATGGTGAGGATTATGATGAGATGTTATAATTCTCTTTGTTCGTTGTTATTACATATATTCTATTTCTATCTGAGACTCTGAGCTGGTATTGCTAATTTCAATAACATTAAAAACATGTGAGAAAGTAGAAGTATAAGGGTCATAAAACTACGTACTGAATCACTTGTGAGGGTGGCCAAAAACTTTAGAGAGAGAGAGAGAAAGATAAAAAAATAATTTGTCACTTTTGAAGTTGACCATTATTGTTTTTAGTATTGAAAAAGTTAAAGTCTATTAAATTACAACCACTATTACAGATATATTAAATCGTAGTTAATCCACCTATGAATAAAAATGCCGGAAAATGCAAACATTAGAAGTAGATACGGTGGAGGTCCACATGGGCTTGGTATACTTACAAAAAACCTTTGCATATATTATACTTTATTTCTATTATTAAATTTTAGGAGATCCTAACGATCTATTTCTTAGAAAAGTAGAACAAGAAGTGTTAATACCGAAGAAAATGAGAGATATTGCAAAAACAGAAAAATGCATAGAAGAGGTTGCAAATTTCACAGAATGTTGTAAAGATAGTGGTATTCTAATGGTTGTTAAATGTAGGGCAGAAAACAAATTTCTTAGAGCATGTTTAACCAAATGGTACGAAGACGCGGACTTTAAAAATAGATGTAAACAAGAGTATCTAGAGGAAAGAAGTGAATACAGAAAAACAGGAATAACACAAAAACAGAAACAAAGAATCGGTTCTTCAATGTAACTTGTAAATATTGTAAAATCTTTTATTGGATTTAGTATAAGAATAAAGGTAGTCACAATATTATGTTGAATTATGTATCGTCAGATTCTCTGTCTTGAGATAGTATCCATCTTTTAACCAATATTTCCTTTATCTTAATGTCAGAGAGATTATTAAAATTAATCTCTGATATAGGTGAATCAAAAAAGACTTGAGTAATGATAAGCTCCTAAAAAAATAGTTATAGTTGATTATTTGTGATGTAAAGCCTACTCTTATTTACCTTTGCTGCAGCTTCACATAACCTATTTAAGCTATATATAGTATTATTATCCAAAATTCCACTGCTTTCATACATAGCAACAATTTTGATCACATGTGATGCATGGAAAAATGCTGGTCCTTGTTTATATAGTACTAAAATTTCAGGAATGTAGGATAAGTACTTAACCCCAAATATTTTACACAATTTTAACTAATAAGTACCTACTTACAATAATCTCCACCATATTTTATCCCAGGTTTAACCACCCATTTCTTCGATCTGTAGAATATATAAACGGCATAATTTACGGAAAATTTTGGTTCAGTTAGCAAAAATAATTCCCATAATTCCTCCACACTAAGTATTTTGTTGTTAAATGTAACTGTTAAGCATTTTACTACATGCGTTAAGAAAAATGCTTCTTCTAAACATAATGACACACTTTCACATATACCAGACGAATCAATTTCGTATTTTGGTTTTAAATTTGTAAAATAATTTTCATTTTCAGAATCACTATCTGGTACAACTATTATTTTGTTAAACTTATCTTTATATTCTATATTATTTTGTATTCTTCTTCTATGTTCAAATACTCTATTTCTAATCATGGTTTTACTATGTCGTGGGAAACTGCGTGAAAACTTTGCTTTACCAAAACATCCCATAGAAACAATGCTCTTCATTTCTTCTTCTTTACGTATTTCGACACAGAATCCATTAAATTCTCCCGAGAATTTGTGAATGGTATGATCATCGTCTATAATAACTGGCAAACCTTCATTAGGTTGCGGATGGTAAGATCTCTTTGGAATAGGGTTGGACTTATATTCTGCCATTCTAATTTAAACATACGTACGTAAACAGATTGCCGATACAATTCCAATAATGTTGCATAATCATTTTGTTACTTTTATCTATTAATCATTTTTTTATTTTAAAGTAGAAAGTTCGAATCAACTCATGGTACATGTTTTGTTGAATCATGGAATAAGAATCAACTTATGCTTGTAACTTGACATAACCTAAAAAGTTTCTTTATGGCCGCAGATACCGGGGTGATAACCTAAAAAATTACGTTTTTAGGTGTATACCAAGGTGCATTAACTATAGGTTACCTCATTGAGCAGCTTTTTGGTGAGGCGATTGCGCGGGGATCGTGACGTCAGCGGGCGACCGAAGTTCTGTGGCCACTAGATTAATTTATATTTGCCCAAATTATTTTATATTTTTTAACGGGTTACATGGAGTTCAGAAGATATATCAAATGCTTTTGCCATCAGATATTTCAGCAAAAGATGTTACGAGACAAAAAAGAAGTATCCGTTGCCTGAAATTTCCTATCTTCAAAGGTGGGCATCTTACGGCAAGGTATTTTAAACGATGTTCTGCGAATTATCGATGAGAACATTTTGAAATGTATTCAGCAAAACAAAACATGGACAAAGTTTGTAACTCCCTAAGCATAAATTTAAAGTTATTGTAATAACTGTAGAACTTGAATATTGCATTTTATTATTGTAAAACACTAATATTTTAACTTAAATAAATAAATAAAAATTGTTAATTTATAATATTTAATTAAAATCTTACAGAAGAGAGATCCATGATATACTTTTAGAGTTGAAGACTATATAACAAAAAGAAAAACACTTTAAAATATTAAACATATAACTTTATGTTTGATTTTGAATTTTATTACAATGAATTTTATACTTGTCGAAAAATGATTGTTATAGAATGAATAATACCTAATTATTATTTTTATCATCACCCTACTCCTTTATTTCTTATTATTTATACTAATTTAAACTGCTGAATCAGTTAGCTCCTGGAATATTGGATTGTTTATGAAAATCTATGAAGAAATTTAATATAAATCAAAAATAAGACGCAATAGTACTTATTAATCTAACATCCAATATGCCCATAGATGCTTTTATAACTGTAAATAATGCACACCGGTCGCCCGGTGACGTAGATAACTTGTGGTAGGTCAAGATCAAATGAGGCAACCTATACAGTTAATGCGCCTTGCATTTCACCTACAAAATGAGTTGAGAATTAAGTGAGAAAGTGTACTTAAATAGTTTTCATATCTCATTCCATGTTCTCCGCGGACTGAATCGTCTTCACTTGACTCAGTTCCGAAAATTCACTGTTTTCTTCGTCTTCACTTATTTTGTTAAATTTATGCTTTTTGGTTTAATTACATCATTGTGTTTATTATAATATAGTGTGTCAGCGCTTGGTTAGTATCTGTCAACTAACAACAGATGGCGGTATCATATACGAGAAATTTATTAATGAACGACTGAAGTTGATAACGCCGTCTGTTGTTAGATGATGGTACTAACCAAGCGCTGACACACTATATTATAATAAACACAATGATTACATTAAATATCCGAGCCTCAACCATTGTAATATCATTGTCTTTTAAAAACAGTGCCAACATGACGCCTTTTAAATTTGGTGACGCTGGACTGATTGCTGATTTAGGCAATATAAGAACCACATTCTCGCCAACATAAATGGAATATTTCCCCAAATATTTGACATTCTACTTTTAGATTATGTTGGCAAACCTTTGTCAATAATCACAAATCACAAGACTTGTTCAGCTGGTTTTAGGGCTGGTTCCTAGTCTTATTAAAAATTAAGTGAAATTGCGACAATACAATTGATAATTTAAAAACTGAAAAAATGGCACAACCAAGTTTATCTGACCCGAAATTAAAAGAGATAATTACTTCATTAGACGATGACAAAATCGGTGAGTATTTTAATAAAACTATGTATATCGCATATCGATTTTATGTGTATGTACCTACCCTAAAATTTAACAGATATTTGAGCTATCATTCATTTGCTAATTGCTTTAAATTCTTTAATTAATTAACTAATTACTGACTTTATTAAAACAAGCAACATTAATACGTATATATATGTAAAAAAAGGCGTATGGTCATCACGTGATATTTATTTTATATTAGTTTATACCAGTGCTTTCCAACATTTTTTCAGTTGACAGTTCTAAATTTGGGGTTTACTTAAACGTAGTAAAACATATTTTGTATTCTAGTTTAAAAAATCCTATCTTAAGTAGGTAATGAATTGTATTTCAGATATGTTGGCTGCTACCAGTGTTCTGCAGCAGAAAGCAACAGATATAAGAAATCAAAAAGTAAACTGGCAATCATATTTCCAGTAAGTATATCTTATTCTATTTTTATCATGTAGAATCTATTTATGTACCTATACTTTAAACTAATACAAATATATGTCCTTAGGTCTCAAATGATTTCCCAAGAAGACTACAACTTTATTGTATTGTTTGACACTAGTGAAACCCAAAAAAGAGCTGTTTTGCTACAAAAGGATCGAATGCAATGTGCACAAACGTTGCTGAATTTATTGGGACATGTATCAAAAGATCAGACTTTACAGTATATTTTGGTTCTTGTAGATGATATGTTGCAAGTATGTAATGTTCTAAATATTCTTGAGATTATAATTATTTAGTTCTGGTTTAACATTCAACATCTCATAGTTTTGCAGTGTTGTTGTGAAGTTTCAATATCAATTATCTTAAGATTCTGCGTCTGTAATCTACTTTGTTTTCTTTAGAAAACAACTTTCACTTATTCACAAAAACTTGTTTGAATTTCGTGTTTGTTTTCTAATTTCTAATCGGCAAAGGTTAAAATAGTTTCGGCAGAATATTGATTATATTCATTCGAAATTAGTCTGTCGAAACTGTGTAATTAATCTAAATTTTAAGTAGTTACTATAGTTATTGGTAACGGTTTTCGTCAAAACTTTGGAATTTGTCAATGATCTAAAATTTCCAATACTTGTGTCATATTAGGTATAATTTATATCGCATATAGGTTACAAGAATCAGGATGGATATCGTCCCTCAACAGCAACGACATGGTCTATTTGTGAGCATTCTCAAATCCCTAACATGGTTAGATTATTTAAATGACAGTGACATTTTTAAGCAGCTCCATGGATTTTGTTTTTACTAAGTTGATAATAAATCCTTTTGAATATACTATACCTCCATAGTTATGCGATAGTTTTCGACTTTGCCAATGATCCAAGTGTTAATATTTAGTAGCGCTGATTGCTATGTGAATTACGGATTCTTCGTTGGATTTTTCTTGTTATTGTTTCATACGCTTGGGGTTTCAATAGTGGTTGATGATGTGGTGATACAACAGTCAAACAAATTTCTTTCTTGGGAGAAACAATATGAACAGCTCCATACGTTATGATTGGTATCTTAAATAAATAGTGTTCTAAGTAACTTATAACTTCAGGTTCAGATAAGCCCTTATCCTCAATTTATAACCTTATGTTCTGCTTGACATTGACACTAATAGTCAACGAAAGACGCTACTATGTTTAATAATATAAAGATATCTACACAGTGATTATATATAAAATCAACGTTATTAAACAGTTCCAATAATCGTCTCTAAGATGGTTCCAAAATCATTTTAATTTGATTTTTTCTATAATAATATCTCCTTTATGTATATGATGTCTTGGCGGAGTGTAGCCAAAGCTATTCTACTCTACCAAGACAATCCAACACAATACAAATTACAGCAGAATAGCACTTAAAATTAAAAACTATACTATCCCAATCATGTGCAAGTATCAGACTTTTGCTCTTGACTTAAACCCACTCAGCGACAGCGACTTGAATTCCCGTGGAGGAGAATTGTATAATGAAAAGGTTTCGTATGAAAAGCTACGTTCAGAGTCCTGTGATGTTGTTCGTAGATATACTATACAGGCTCTGGCTCAGGAAGTGAGGTCACAGCTTTGCGGACGGCATGTGTACCATCAGAAGACATCGGGTGACGTCATACAGGTTCTGGCTCAGGGAGTGACGTCACAACTCTGCGGATGACATGTGTACCATCAGAAGACATTGGGTGATACAGGGTGTCCAGAAGATAGCAAACGGAGAAGGGGGTTCTTGGAAAATTATAAATTGTAAAAAAAGATCTGGCTATCCACACCACGGACGTTGCGTGAAAAATATAGTATAATTATTGTTGTATTAATTATTATTATAAATATATATTATACGTGATAGCGATACACAAGGGGGTGTTAGAACGTCAAGCTAGATACCAGGGGTGGTTGCAAACGTAAATACCAAAAGGGCATATAGGTTCTGACGTCACGCTACGATTATACAGCAAGCACAAACAGGGCGAGGGGCCATTAGAAGGACGTTGCGTGAAAAATATAGTCTTAATTGTTAAATAAATAGGTATTGTGTTAAAAAAAACCAGATTATGAAGCGTGTGAAAATAACATGTTATTCAAAAACAAGTCTAGGTGATAAAACGTGCGAAAAAAAAAGCAACTAAGACGCTGGTTATTTAAAAACAAGTGTGTGAATTTTTTGAAAAATAAACAAGTGATAAGACGTTTGTTATTTCAGTCTAGGAGATAAGTTTGGGGTGTGGGAAAATATAAATAATAACAAGTGTGTGTTGTTTTTAACAATTTTCCACAAATTAAACACATTATTTATTTATTTAAAAACATATTATGTATATACAGTATATATTACAAAATACATACAATTACTGAATTAGTTATATCACATAGGTAAAAAAGCATACAACGATATTGAATTTGGTATGGGACAACGACAAAGTTTTTTTTCCAATCTGATGCATGCTTTGCTTTAAATTTTGGTGTAATTCACAGCTGTACTCAATAAATCCACTTATATTTTAACCCAGGATGATTAGACTCTAACCAACGTACTTCTCGTTTTTTAGACTTCGTTAATTCATCGAAAATTGTTAATGGTTTTTATGTCTACCTGTATATAACAAATACCACCCGGAAATGGTGATCGGAAACTTATGTTGTATAGATGTATGGCTCGTAAACACAAGTCCTGAGTATAGACAGATTTCTTTTTACAATTTATAATTTTCCCAGAACCCCCTCCAATAATCCATCACCCCTTCCCCGTTTGCTATCTTCTGGATACCCCGTATGAAGCAACAAATATCTACCTCGTACAAAAATTACGCGCGTGTTGCTGAGAGTCATATTGTCACTGATCCCAGATCTTTCTGGTCATTTGTTAACGGGTCGCGCCAGCAGTCACGCATTCCCGGTTCTATGCAATACAACAACAATGTTATTGAGGATCCGCAAAGTATTATTGAAACGTTTGCTAAATACTTTGAAAGTGTCTTTGTGGGACTTGAGGGTTGTGGTAATGATGATGCATTATCGCTCCTGTGTGGAAATGATATCACATTTGGAAATATAACTGAGGGAGAGATAGTTATGGCTGCTCGCAAATTAAAGAACAGGTTTACTTCCGGACCTGACGGGATTCCCTCATTCTTGGTCAAAGATACAATTTCAGTAATGTGCGTTCCTCTGTGTATAATTTATAACTTAATTTCAAGACGTAATACTTTTCCTATGGTCTGGAAGAATGCTAAGGTGTGTCCTGTTTTCAAGAGCGGAGATCGTGCGGATATAACCAATTATAGGCCTATATCAATTCTGTCTAATTTTTCTAAATTACTTGAAATAGTCCTTTACAATCGTATTTATCCAATTGTTCAACATGGGCTGGTCCAGTGTCAGCATGGTTTCATTTCACCCAAGTCCATTTGTCAATTTTTTCACAATACGTGTCTGGGACGTTGGATAACCGCGGTCAGGTTGACGTTGTATACATCGATTTTTGCAAGGCGTTTGATAGAATTGATCATACAATCCTTATACAAAAGCTTCCGCATTTTGGCTTTAGCGCTGATGCCGTCTGTCTTCTGCAATCTTATATTACTGATAGAGTTCAGTTTGTGTCATACAATGGATATACATCGACATATTATACAGCTCTATCTGGAGTACCTCAGGGTTCAAATCTGGGACCTCTATTATTTTTATTATTCATTAATGATTTGGGAGAATTATTGAATTGTAGTAAACTGATTTATGCAGATGACTTAAAGATTTTTACAACGATAAGTACGCCGCAGGATTGTATTTCGCTACAGGGCAGTCTTCAATTGGTGAATGCTTGGTGTGAACAAAACAGACTTTCCCTCAATCCTAAGAAATGTAATGTTGTTTCTTATACCCTTCTATGACTGTGATATTCAAATGATTGAGAAAGTTCAGCGTAAATTTTTAAAATGTTTGTGCTTTAAGATTGATGGAACTTACCCGGATCGCGCAATATCTTACAAATATCTTATTGACCGATTTCAATTCCAAAGTTTAAGGAGAAATTTGTTTAGTATAAGCTTCCTATATAAGATATTCAATAGTGATGTAGTGTGCCCTGAGCTACTGGAAAAGGTATCTCTGTTAGTTCCGTGTTATATATGCTAGAGGTTCTATTGCATTTTATAATGATCGAGCCAGGACAAATGTTATATTAAAATCTCCCATTTATACTATGTGCCGGCAATTTAATTTGGTTAATGATCAGGGTGATATATTTTTTGATTCTCTGAATGAAATATTGTCTTCCGCGGAATCAATACTAAAGGAACTTGATGTTCATTAATACTTGTGTACTTTGGTTGATTTTCGTTGTTTATTGATGTACCTACTGTTATTTAATATGGTTAAGCTTTAGTTATAGTTGGTTTTTGTATGCATTGCTCTGTAAATGGAACTTGTTCTGTTGAGTAATAAAGCTATTATTATTATTATGACGTCACCCGATGTCTTCTGATGGTACACATGCCATTCGCAGTGCTGTGACGTCACTTCCTGAGCCAGAACCTGTATAGTATATCTACTGTTCACAACTGATCAATGTATGGAAGTTCTAGGTATAAGTTTAGAATATTTCCGTTTCTTATACAAGTAGCGCTAATGTCATAGGATACTTTATTCTAAATTCATAAATAAAAAAGTAAAAATAATTATTACACTCTAAACTAACCTAACTACTTTGTTCAAAAATTATAAATAAAAAAAGCAGGGATCGGACACACAAATATATTTATTTTTTCCAATTAATGGCAGAGCGTGTGCGGAAATCGCATACGTAATGTAATATTTATGCATTCCATGTAGTGCTACTTCTATAGGAAGCGGAAAAATGCATCCCAGAGCTTGGGTTTTTATTCATTTCATGCATCAAACAAGCCACAAGTCTTCGGTCATGCATTCTCAACCACTGCAGCTGTACTTATACAAGGTTTGAATTTCTAATATATTTTTTTCGTACATAGGAAGATCGTAGTCGCGTGGAAATCTTCCATGAGTACGCCAACAGAAAAAAGGAATCCGTTTGGGGTCCATTTTTAAATTTACTGAACCGTCAAGATGGTTTTATAACTAATATGACATCAAGAATTATAGCTAAAATAGCATGTTGGTCACAAACACCAATGGAACGTACTGATTTACATTTTTATTTAACATGGTTGAAGGATCAACTGAAATCCCAGGTTAGTTTTAAATTTATATTGAGTGATTCTGGATAAGGTGGCATGTATTTTTCTTTTAAACTTATGTTTTCAGATAATGCTAAAAATTGACTGATTATGCAATATCAGTGTTGATTTATTTATTTTTTTAAATTAGAAAAATTGTCAAACAAATTCATTAATAACAGACCCTGACAAATTGAGTTTGAAAATACTTTCAAACAACAGCAAACTAATAGAACATCAGTTTAAATTTATTTTAAAATAACAAAATTAAACGCGCACCCTGTTTAATTTCCGATTCTACCTGTGAAAACTTTTTCTTTTCTATGTTAGTTTAAGGTTTGAACAGCAATTTAGTTAGTGCGGAATATTTCATATGCATTTACAATCATTTCTGAATAGTGAAAACAAATTGCGCATGTGTCGGTTCAGTATGGAATTAGTTGTGATTGTTGGACGAACAAACCTTTTTGTCCAAAATAACATTATTTTTTAATTTAATTTCAAAGAATATTTAAAATTTAAATAATGGTATGGTGGGACCTTCTTACTCTTGAATTTTGCAGCCGTTCAGTGGCTGGACACAAAGGAACAATCTCTTGAATAAGCAAATGCGTTTGTTGGACTTTGTTACCTGCGCCATTAACACAGGAATTTCCTCTTATGAGGCGACAGGCTTTACTACCATAGAGCAAATTTCCTTCTACTGTATGACAGAATTCTCGAGAATGCTACACTGATAGTTGTAATAAAGAATGTGATCAATTTTACCAGTTACTTTTTGATAAAACTGTGTTTCGGAATAAAATGTTTCATAATAAATCATATCCGGTATTTTAGGTCACTAATAAGTTCTGTTTTATTCTATGATAAGGGATTTTAATGATCAGAATATGCCGGTTGGGGTAGTAATTGAGCGACATGTTTTTGAAACAGCATAAAATTGTTTACTACTGATGCAATAAAAGAACTTTATTATTATTATTAAAATGTTATATAAATATCACACATCCCTTCAATGTGATGATTTATATTTTCAACATTTACCCCCCTTATTTATCTAGTCAGTTCACTAAAAATACCACAGACTTTCACCTAAGAGTTAGTTGTAAGGTGATATTGTTGTTTGACAATTTATCTAAGCCAGTCAGTTTAAATATAAACTAATTGTTTAACTTGAACTATTTTTAGTGGTTAAGTTTTGATTTTAGCTTAAAGCATTTTGGGGTTGCTTGCTGTAACGTTTTAGTGATGCTTATTGCTTTTATAGTTATTTTTTTTATCTAGGTATCATATGAATTTGAACTAACATTATTCGTAAACTTTATTAATTTGGATGTATTTTTTTAAAGAAATTTATACATTTTGATTATATTGAAATATTTTTAACTAATAAAACTAATACTGCAATGGTGAAAAATAAAGTTTGTCCCATAGGGTGCTAACCATAAATTAGCATACGCTAAAGTAATTCAAAAAAAGCCACCGAAAAAAGAGAAAAAAAGTTGCTACGACATCATATCTGGAGCGAATTCCATTTTATTTGGTATGTCGTTAGCAGATGCCACCAGACTTGCCCAAGAGGTAGATTTAGACAATAAAAAAAAAGTTATACGAGATTGACAGTTTTCTCGAACTAAAATCTCGTATTTGTAAAGACCGGTAAAGTTTTGTGTTTGTGTTTCGACGTGGCATTTTATTTTTAATGAACTAACAAATTTTTTTATTAATAATATGTTTTCGTGTCATTCATTATGTTGTGTAATATTTTAATTGGCTAACTCCAATCTAATATAGAATTTTATCAGTTAGTTGCGACAAATGAGCCAAAATAGCGTGGTTTAAAATTTAATTTCTATATTCACTATACGAGGGTCATTTTTAAGTAAGAACCTATTTAGTGTCGCGTCTGCGCAGGCTGTCAAGGTCATCCACTTTAATCCTGCACTACGCCGCCATTACGTTTCACGTCTCTACCAATGGCGTTTATGTGCTAACACTACTTCGTTTGCCGCTATGTCAAACAATAAACCTGCCGATTGTGAAATGCGGTCCTGTTCACCGGCAGCTGGTAGAATTTATATCCAAAAGCTGGTTCCACGACGTAACAAATAAATGTTTCTGATATAATTTACGTTCAGGAATAAAGTTCTTTGGCCCCCATAGCAAAACGGGTCTTACATAAACAACGATCCTCGTATTTATGTATATATACAGGGTATCCATTTTAAGTGATACCACTGTTGCTATCTCAGAAACCTTAAGAGGTACGAGGTCGGTTAAATTAGAGAAAAGTTGCGTTTTTTGATCCCTATTCAGGATCCGTTTACCATGTTGTCAAATTCTTCTTAGTTTCTGAGATACAGGGTGATTTGTGAAAAACACCGAATTAGAATTTAAAACTATTTTCGGAATACGGTTTAAATTAGAAAGTTGTTGTTTAAAATGCTCTACAAGATGCTGACTTTAGATTTAACTTTCGACGTTTCGTCTTTCTGCAACTACCATCAACTTTGTTTTTTTAAATACGGACCTGGATCTTTCATTTTCTTTTCTTAAAGCGTTTGTCATTCCCTTTAAAATACGATATC
This sequence comes from Apoderus coryli, assembly GCA_911728435.2. NCBI lineage: Eukaryota > Metazoa > Arthropoda > Insecta > Coleoptera > Attelabidae > Apoderus > Apoderus coryli. Next base: position 11,181,491 of record OU452202.1, on the reverse strand, counting down.
AGTCAGGCATGTCCGTCGACGTTTTGATATAAAAATACCTATCATCAACATTTTTCCTTATTACCGACCTGACTTATTTCTTTGTTCATTTAAATCACAGTATTTCTTACTGAATATGTTATGTACATCTCTTTGTTACCCACATAAAGTAATAAGAAATTGTTAAAACTATTTTAAAAATAATTTACCTAATATTAATACATCTAAAAGCTATTAAAGCAAAATACTTAAATGTAAAAAAGCCCTTTAAAATGCTAAAAATATTTCCAATTTATTCTTCAACACATTTTCAGGTCCGTACTCGGAAAAAATATGATGGTAGTTATTTTCATAACAAAACATTGACAGACATGCCTGACTGATATCTTATTTTAAAGGGAATGACAAACGCTTTAGGAAAAGAAAATGAAAGATCCAGGTCCGTATTTAAAAAAACAAAGTTGATGGTAGTTGCCGAAAGACGAAACGTCGGAGGTTAAATCTAAAGGCAGCATCTTGTAGAGAAATTTAACCTAAACAACTTTCTAATTTAAACCGTATCCCGGAAATAAATAGTTTTGGAACTATTCGACAAAATCTAATTCGGCGTTTTTCACAAATCACCTTTTATCCCAGAAAGTAAGAAGAATTTGACAACATGGTAAACGGGTCCTGAATAGGGATCAAAAAACGCAACTTCTCTCTAATTTAACCGACCTCGTACCTCTTAAGGTTTCAGAGATAGCAATTGCGGTATCGCTCAAAACGGACACCCTGTATATGATAGTAAGATAAGTTGAGTCTGAAGCTCGAATTTATAATAATCTGGTTTTTTAATTTGTTGTCCTCTCATGAAAATTCACTGGTACTGTTTAGGAATTTAATACTCCTACGGAGGTAGAGCTAGAATCTTGACCTTACAAAATCTTATTTGTCGTCATGTTACATTTATGGTGCGTACAGGGTGGCCCTAACGGAACGATTTCTTATGACAGCAGATACCGAAAAAGTGACATGCGTCCTCCAGACTCAAGTTTCATGAAAAACTCAATGGTGACAACAGATTTCGGCAATGTTAAACCGTTTCGCCGCTAGGGTTGCGGTCGATTTCGTTTTCGGTCTATAATTTTTTTGTGTTTCTGGATAATTCGTTTCCGAAAAAACTTTTTCATAGCACCTTTTTATATAGAAGAAGCTGATGTGACTTGTTTTTATACAAGGCTATTCGTAAATTTGCTGTATCATTTTTTTTTCTTATGGAACACCCCGTATATTTTTACATTTTCTTGTAAGACATTAATTCTCATTACAAATATACACTGTGTCCAAAATAAGAATGATATAGCATTGGAATCTTGGAAACAATAGGAGTCACAATATCCGTTAAATTAGAGAAAAGTTGTACAATTGAAACACCTTTTAAATGGTGTTTTTGAAAATTAAACTAGCTTTAGCCGTTTTCGACGACGATAAACAATTTTTTGGATTGTAGTTTTTATTTGTTTTTGACATTATTTTTACAGATAAAATTTTTTTACAGATATAAAAAAAATAAAAGGACTTTCTCATTGTTATTTTTTGAGGACAAAAATATAGCGTTTACAAAAACAAGTTTTCAGTGTGTTTAACTGTTATTTACAATGATTCAAGAAAAATCGCCATAGACAGAATGGAGAGTAGTAGGTTTTCCAAAAACTTGCTTTCGTCGTTACTCACAATTATTAATTATTATTTGACAATTTATTTATGTCTCAGTATAACATTTTATTCTGTACGCCGTTTTTTAAATTTAGTTGAAATTTTTGTGCTTTTTAAAGTTATTAAAAAAAAGCTTTTCTCAGATGAATGTTTTACGCCAAATAAGTGCCAAACTTTGGCGGTTTTTCTTGAATCATTTTAAATAACAGCTAAAAACACTGAAAACTTGTTTAAACCATTATGTGTTACATACCACCTATTTTTGAATTGAAAATGGCTTTAAATTTAACAATAAAAAATCCAGGGCCTTATTTCAAAAAACCAAGTTGATGATGGTTTTTCAAAAACAAAACGTCGTAGTGAAAATTTGTCAACGCCATCATATTCTCCTCAAAAAGTAACAATGAGAAAGTGCTTTTCATTTTTTTATATCTGTAAAAATAATGTCAGAAATAAATAAAAACTAAAATCGTATATAACACACAAGAACTTTTTAATGTAACAATTAATAACGAACGCTCTTAACAACAATATATCGCAACAATAAATACATAAATAAATAATTCAATCATAATGGAATCAATTAAATTTAAACACATTCGTCACATCAGCTTCTTCTATATGAAAAAGTGCTTTGAAAAGGTTTTTCGGAAAAGAATAATCTAAAAAAAAAGTTATAGACCGAAAACAAAATCGAGAAACGCCCCCTAGCGGTCAAACGGTTTAACATAGCCAAAATCTGTTTTTACCATTGAGTTGTTCATGAAATTGGAGCTTGGAGGGCGCATGTCACATATTGCGTATCTGTGATAGAAACTGATGAGTTCCTATAAGAAATCGTCAATTTTGGGCCACCCTGTAATTAATATCCAACGAAGTGTTAGAAATATATAATCGTCTTGGTGGTATTCATTCCAACGATAAACAGAGTCACATATCCATTTTTCTTCAATTTATATTACTATTTTATACCAAACCATTGTATTCAAAGGCTTGTTTGTAATGAAATGCATTTTTTGCATCTTTCTATTTATTTCAATAAATGAATTAACAATGTGTATCAAATTTTAGAATAGGATAAAATAATTTTGAGCTCATTTGAATTTTGTTTAATTTTAATCAAATTTATTACATGTATCTTTGTAAATAATCATATCCAATGAGTCATGAAACTGCAGAAATTGTCGGACAAAATTAAATTGAACCTAAATTCCAGCCAACATTTCTACATAAATTCCTGTAGAACCTTATTTACACAAAAATTTAAAAAAAAAAATTTTTATAATGATTCAGTTGGTTTTCAAATTGTTTTAATTATGTTATACGAACAATTTCTGTTCTTTTGTAAATAATGTCTATAATAAAACAAAAAATTGTTAATATTGTACTTCATTGTTGTGATATAGATTAGAAAACTAACAAATCGGCTCTAAGATTAGCTCAAAGACGAAACAGCACAAACAATTTGACAGACCTGATTTAAGAAGTTCTCGATGATGTATTTCAGAATTATATCATTTTAATTTCTTGTTATTTCGTTTCTGCTTCAAAGACACGGTAAAAATCCTACACACAGATTTGTCCATATTAGTAATTGGTGAATATTTAAAGTGATCTGTCCCATACTTAATGTATTTCTTCATGTACCCAGAACTTCATGTATCCAGAACTTCAAATTGTGTTAAGAATATCAAGTTTTGCTTATCATTCATTTCTTTTATAAAGATATAATTATTGTTTCTAAGATATCGATGGTCATTAATATTCATTTATAAATTTTGCCATGTTCAAATTACGCGAAGTTATATTAATTATTAAGTTATGGACTGTCAATCTAATATTTCTCATGAGTGTTCCGTATCGAAGATACGCAGACTTTGAAATTGATTTTTCAATGATTTCGAATGACACAGAAGATCTTCCTTCCAGAATACTGCGTCCTTGAGACCACGCATTATTTATTCATAGAAAAGTAACTCTTTCACTTTACATGCGATCGCCATCTATTTATGACCACAATATTTGTCAAACCAGCTTTTTAAGTCAGCATAATCATCAATTTGTCATCATTACGAGAACTTTTTAAATCGCACGAAGCTTGATATGTTAGTAAGTTAATATTGGAGCATTCAACTGTTGTAGTAACGCAATATTTTCCACAAGAAGCTTCTTAGACAACTACAGCTTAGATACGTGTATTTATATCCGCAAGGTGAGGGGCACACACTTACACCACCGTTAAGGATATTAAGATTTTAATAATTCTTTTACTTAGCGTGAATGGTTTTTCTAACTTTTAGTACAACGCTTTAGCTGCCCAGCAAACGGCAAACGACAACATAAGGGGCGACAATAACGAACATTACACGGAAAGTGGTTTTGATGCTCAAAACTCTACCAACGAGTTATCGGTACTAATTAATAATAATATTAATATTTTTGGAGAAATCCAGCCACAATTTAATGTCAGACTTGTCATAATAATATTTTACAAGAAAAAATTTTTTTTTTGTTATTTTAAATATTTTTTGGGATTAAATTGTTTGATTGAATGACAGCTCTGACTTCAAACACTGATTAATTATAATATTAGTCATTTAAGGTATTGTTCACCATATAAGTCTTGTAGATTTATCATTCCTTGACAATTCCTGGAGAAAATAACACTGAAGGACACTTTGACGTTGCAAGTATCATATCACCTGTTTCAGTTTCATATTAATTACACAAATGTTCTGTTTAATTATTCATCAGACTCCTATTCGGATAGAGTAACTCTTTCATTTCTGGTTACAGTGTTTTGTAAGAATTTCCTCCTCTTCTTGTCTAGGTATATATTCCTATTATCTGCAGAGCACAATCATTGGTCCTGTACTTTATGAAAGGTCCGTATAGTTCTTGTTCAGCTCTTTGACTGCCTCCATTCAATGAGGGAAAATCGGAGTATCATATTTGCAATGATGGGAGTAAATAAAAATTCCAGCATGAAGTTTGGATGTGGTTTTACTAAGTAATCTGTACCTTTATTATATGGTATATAACAATATATACGATGGCGTTGTCCTATAAGGAAATGTACCTTCACTCTGGATGTAATTGGAAGTTATAGAATCAGGCTTTTATTTGGGATGGAAGTATTACTTGTCGAATTCCAGGTTAAGTTCATCTAAATTCAATTTCTTCATATCATAGGCTCAAAAAAATTAAAGGCATTTAGATATTGAGATACAACTTCGCCAAAACACAGAGTTAGGGAAACGTCTGTCGAGATTTAAATAATTGTTTTGGTGAAGTGGTAAAACGTGCCTTTCAATACTATTCTACGCCAAAGGTTCCGCTGATGGATTATACCATTTAGAGATAAGGTAAATGTGAATCCAGGGTTTATCCAGGAATGTCACAAGTATTTGTTCTGCGCCTTCGATAACTTTATATACTTTTTTGCATGAGCATGGTTATTGTAAAAAACATTGATATACTTATTGCATGTTTTTACGATTTTTGCATGTCTTTTTTGTAGTTATGATTAGGTAAATTTTTGGTTAATTGGTAAGTTTAAGGTAAACATTTTTTTTAAATCAATTGCTTTATGGTTTAGTGGCAGAATGTCTTAACTCACAAATTCGTAAACGTCGTTTTTCACGCTTTGGCATATTAATATACTTTTTATTCATTTTGTCTATCAAAGTGGATGGCATTTTTCATAAAAGCAAACTTCTAAGTCAGCTCCACAATGTGTAAAAAGTGCACAATCGAAAGAGGGACAACAGCAAATATACGTTTAAATCCATGCAGTACTGAAAGGTTATAAAATTGATTATACAATAAATATAGATAATTGTTCATAAATAATTAATTAAATTACAATAAATACAATACACAGCAAAAATCTTACCAAATACAGTGGCAAATACATAAGAGAACTAGACTTAAATTGAAATTGTTTTCTTTTATTCTTTTTTGTTCCTTTAATTTCTGTACTGTATTATATATGAAGTTTGTCTTTATGGATCTACATTTTACTGCGTATTGTCCTTTCTGGAATTTTCTTTGTTAATTATTTTAGGGCTTATGAGGCTTTGAGCAAAAATAGTTCCACCAATTTTTTAGAAAATGTTGTTGTTGACTCAGTAATTTGGTTTGTTCTATTTATCAATAAATTAAATTTCAACCGCCGTTTAATTATTATTATTGTTTGTTAATTTATTTGGCGTTACGACATTTTGAACTAAGCCATAATTAAATAATGATTAATTTATCAGTTCATATCAAGACTATTTGCAATATTTCGAAAAAAAATTATTAAAAATAATCGCAATAATTATTATAAATATTTTATTTCAAGCCGACAAATTCTAGTCTGGAACTATACCTTACTTTGCTACTAAATATATCAGATGCCTTGAACCTTTTGGATCATGTTTGAAATGTTAAATTGGAATTGTTCTGCATTAGTTAGAATCAATCAACAGAAAACAAAATTTTGAAAGATAGATCAATATTTTCGGACGCCTAAAGTCAATGATTCAATGCTGACACTCGAAATATGTGATATTTCAAACTGATTGACGATATTTCTTATATACGAAGTATAGTTCTGCTAAGCTATACTTAACACAGGGAATTATACTGTATTAAAAAGCAGTGATACATATTAATATTGCAGGAAAACCTAATAAAACTAAATACGTGTTTTGATTCATCTTGTTTTTTCTTAAAATGCAATTTAGAAAAAATCTAATTTATTTCTAGGAAACCCTTATCCAAGGGAATGTTATTTTTCATGTATGTATGTCATTATGTCTTCCTAGCAAATTCTAAAAGGCAATTAAAGATGCGCATGCCATTAAAAAAATCAAAACTTTAAAAGGTATTTTAAAAGACCTTTTAAAGTTTTGGTTTTTCTGCTTCTCTTTTTAAAGCACCTTTTATAATAGTAGCAATTATGAAATAGTCTTTGATATTTTCTGATAAAAGTAAGCTATTTATATTTAAATGCTTTTTATATGTTCTACTATGCATAGTAATGTCCAATTTAAGTATAAATAACTATTCTAACTTAATTAAATTTTGTAATAGAACAATGAATATATCCAGTCAGTAGCAAGATGTCTGCAAATGATGTTACGTATTGATGAATACCGATTTGCATTTGTGTCTGTTGACGGTATTTCAACGTTGCTGAGTGTTCTTTCCGGCAGAGTCAATTTCCAGGTATTTCAATTAAACTGATTTACCCACATAATTTGTCATCACTTTCTATTTGGAGTGTTATGTTTTAGGTTCAATACCAACTCATCTTTTGTATTTGGGTATTAACATTCAATCCACTATTGGCAGAGAAAATGAACAAGTTTAATGTTATTCCAATTTTGGCTGATATTTTGTCCGATTCAGTTAAGGAAAAAGTTACAAGAATTATTCTAGCAGTGTTCAAAAACTTAATTGAGAAACCAGAAGATCTACAGGTTGCCAAAGAACATTGTATTGCTATGGTGCAATGCAAGGTAAAATTTATTTTTATTGCTAGAAGTTAGCGGATTCAACTTGCCTTGATGGCACAAGGATCAAAATTAATCATCTATCATCGCAACATGTGTTGGACGGTTTGTGAATGGATTTGAAAATATTAGTGTAATAAACGTGCAAAGTTATCAAAAGATAACTTTTTTCTAATCGAAAACTTTTTTTGATTGTGCAAGTTTTGAAATTTTGTATGAAACCGTCCGTATACTTTAAAATATACTCTGTTCCGTGATTTTTGGAGTTGACACAAATGTGCAATAATCTTCTGTAACTATGATATTATAATCTTTTAATATTTTATATAGGTTCTTAAGCAACTAGCTATCTTGGAGCAGCGGAAATTTGACGATGAAGATGTAACCGAAGACATTCAATTTTTGTCTGAAAAATTGCATAATTCAGTACAGGATCTTAGTTCCTTCGACGAATATGCTACTGAAGTAAGCTTATATATTGTAGTGAAATGTTATTTTAATTCTCATGTTATATAATATATATTTAGGTTAAATCTGGGCGTTTGGAATGGTCACCAGTACATAAAAGCAAATTCTGGCGAGAGAATGCTCAACGTCTTAATGAGAAAAATTATGAACTTTTGCGTATTTTGATTCATTTGTTGGAATCTAGCAATGATCCGTTAGTTCTAAGTGTAGCAAGTTTCGACATTGGTGAATATGTCCGTCACTATCCACGTGGCAAACAGTAAGTAACCAATAAAATGTCTAAGGTTGAGCAGCATCTACTGAGTAACTTAGTTTCTTAGGTTGTTCAATTTTTTTGTGGTGCAAAACGATTAGGCTAATTATTTGGGTAGAATAATCCTTTCGGATTACTAATAAAAACTCCATGATTTAAAAAAATCTATATTTTTCGTCAGTGGATTTTAAGCTATATAAAGTTGAATACACAAAATTTAACTTATTCAACTTCCACAGTAATATAACAAATATTAAAACATTGTTATATCTAAAAAAACTCCTAATTTATACTTATTCTTATTTAAATACTATCCACATGAACTAAATCTGACATAATTGTTTTTAAATGACACAAGTTGACACATTTGGCATTTGACTATGTCTATTTTACAGTCGTCGACACTGCAGACCTAACGGGTACATTTCATTTGACACGGAATGTCAACTTTCTTTCATTAATAGAGATGCAAGAAATGTATCGATATATTCGATTCGATAAAAATTTCTTTTTAAGGTTGAACTATTGCCTCAGGGACTGCAACTGAGTCTAATATAAATAAAAACGTAAATTAATAAACTTAAAATTGATTAATATGAACTTTTAAGCGAGAACTCAAGAACAAAATCAAAATATATTCAATTAATATTAATTTTTAACCTCTTGACGTCGGTATCAGATTGGTTCCCAAACGTTAGGACACCATCAAAAGATAAGTTTTTTAATTTACGTTTTAATCAACTTCATATAACTTAAAGAACAATTACAAATTTAAATTGTTTTCTTATTCACACAGTATTTTATTAATTAGTTAATAATATACCAATATGCGAAATAAATTTTTGTGGAGTGTACCTACGACTTTGTAATTTGTTACCAAACGGAAATAAACATTCCAGCAGTTTCTCTATGTTTACTACGATAATAATTAGTCAGTTTTGTTTAAGGTTTTCTTTTTCTTGCTTTCCTTTGTGTCTATGATTGTTTCTAGTCCTATCTGCCAGTACTATGCAAGCAAATATTCAAATTATATACTCGTTTTTCAGTGTAATTGAACAATTGGGTGGCAAACAATTGGTAATGCAACTACTAGCCCACGAAGACCCGAATGTGCGTTATGAAGCATTATTGGCCGTCCAAAAACTTATGGTGCATAACTGGGAATACTTGGGACGCCAATTAGAAAAGGACACAAGTTCAGAGTCAACCAATAAATCTAATGCACCAGTAACGGGAAAAGCATAGGCGTATTTTATTCTTAACATAATGTACCATTAATATTGTTGCAGCCGCTTATCCAATAGTATTGTTGATTGTGATTATGACAAAGATATGAGTATTAAAATAAAAAGTAGGTATTTCTGATATTTTAATATTAATACTGATTGTTTTGTTGTGAAAACACCAATGGTTGCAAACAATGTACATAGTTGTGTATTAGTTTCACATTCCTATTGTAATTTTATTGTTTAAACAAAATATATTTTTGAGCTTTAAAGTAAATTACAGTTTAAAATATTGTATGTATATAAAATATATTTTAAAAATCTATATTATTGTTATTATGTTCGTGCAAAAATCCATGTTATAATAAATCAAATATTAAAACATTTAATATCTTTTGTTTTTAAAGATCTTATGATTTACAGGGTGCAGATTAATTTGAAGAGCAATAGATAAAAAGATGTATTATTATAATTACTTAGTGAAATCAACAGCTTTATAGTTTACTTTAAATTTAAGAACATTTTTTGGACGGTACTAGGTTTATAGCATTTACTGGGTATCCAATATTACCTTTTTTAGTATCGTTAAATCATTATTATTATTTTTTGACGGGATGCATATTTTGGAATCACCTGGGATCTTAAAAATATCTGTTGATACCTAAATGCTTTATTAGCTGTCCATACCATATGCAACACATGCTGTATATCGTATGGAGTAGCTATTATTTTCAGCATTTTTTTTATTTTCGCAGTTACGGGTTCTGGGTCGTTTTATAGGTAAATAAGCATTTTTTAAAATTCTATCAATACGTGGGTATACTAGAAAACAGCTTCAACGTATTTTAAGTAAATTTTTGTATGACGCAATTTGTGTATCAAGTGCACCATTTCATTTTTCTTAGACAGGTCTGTATTTATTCTTTGTTCATAAAAAAGGTTTTTATTTTTTCTCCATTTCATCAGCATTCACTCGCTAACGAGTATGAATTACTCCAACTCAGGAGTTTCTGTTGTGAACCCTAAGATGGCTAAACAGACCGATCCTCAGCCGCAAATTTTGTCACAAAATTGACCACCATTTACGGGCTGTTGCAGGTGCACCGCCTCATCGATGCCTTCTCTCTCCTTCGCATCCTCAGGTCGTCGACGCTGCTCCTCAAAAAGTGATGGTCCTCGTACATGGTACGCCCCCATCTCTGTCGGTCGTTGGCGATCTGCTCCCATTCGTTCTTCACATCTAAGCCACACTTCTTCACGTTGGTCTTAAGAACATCCCTGTGCCTCTTTTGCTGCCCTCCCTGATTTCGTGAGCCGACCACGCCTTTCCAAGGTCTATAAAACCCATGTATAGAGGACGATTTTTTGCCCGTGACTTTTCCTGTATTGGCCTGGCACATTGTGTTTCCGGCAAGCACCCTTCCGAGGGTGACAGAAGACGATTGGTACAACCAAACAAGGTAGGCTTAATTCAAACAAGGTTTATACTCAATTACTAATATATTAGCCTAACCAAAATACAATTACTGTAATAAATATATATAATACCTACATCATTCATACGTTTGGGAATAATTATTAATCACTAGATGAACATCTATGCTGCGGCATAAAGTTCTAATTGAGAAATTCGTCTTCTGTGAAGCTGCTCCAAGAATGAGGCAACTCTGTCATTACTTTCTTCATATTTTATTGACTCAACTTTTTCAAAATCCTTTTTGATTCCTCTCAAACTTCTTTGATATTTAAATACACACCCTAATAGAAGCCATATATTGAATTCGGGCCACAGAACATCAGCAAAACATATATTCGATTTAGAAATTTGCCATAATAAAAAGTCGCTCAATCGCACTTCACCTGAGGTCCTTATTAATATATCCGGCTCAGGACTTTGGTTCGTAAACAAACAGTTAGAAATAAGATCTTCTGTGATATCTTCAACGGTAATTGCGTTATTATTGACACCATCAACTATAGTTTTAATGCTATGTGAAATTTCATGTCTTGATGTATAAGACATTGCAACATTTAAAATAGCTCTTTTATTGTCTTTCGTAAGCAGCATTGCTCTGGCCATTAGTTTCCTCAAATCCTCAGGCAATAATTCCAGATTGCCTATAACTCTGATACACACACCTTCTTCCATTAGTTTTTCCTGTTCGTCAAATAATTTCTGAAAGTTTTCTCTAGCTAATCTCATTAAAGTATCAACCTCATCTTTGCTCCGCTTAAAATTCTCTATACTAAATGCATAAACTGTTACTTCTCTAATTCCCAATTCTCTACACCATTCTAGACATTCAGAAAGTTTTTCAAATCCTTTACTATGCCCCATAGATTTGTCCACGTTAGTTTTTTTTGCATATCTCCTGTTTCCATCCATTATAAACGCTATATGTTGAGGAATGGGGCCACATCTTAAAACTTCTATACAACATTTTTGAACAAATGTTAAGGAATCATTCACAATCCACGGCATTATAAATTAATTAATCCAGGACACGTAATGTTTTTCAAATTACAAACAAGTGTTTCTATTGCTAACCTAACATTTTATTTTCTCACAAAATAAATAAGTACAAGATACCCATAGGCGTCCCAGATAAACTTATCTTGGGTATAGTGTACTGCAAATCAACCGTGATCATCCAATTTTATGACTATTTGTATTTTGTATACATATACATTGCAAACAATAGAGAAAGATTCATGTTTTACGTTATCTCTGATGGAAACACGAAACAATTTGGACTAAAATTATTTGATTATAATCAAGAATAGGGATGTCAACGATATATCGATATATTAAATATATCGATATATTTGTTAAATATATCGATATATTTTAATCGATATATTTCTTTCGATATATCGAATCAAATATCGATATATACAATACGATATATCGTTTTTTTTTTAATTTTCTTTGACCCTTTCTTTTATATCGGTACATTATCAAAATAAATGTGTCTGCTACAGACACAGGTTTAAAACTAAAAGGTCCTTGTGTTGCCGAATGCTTAATGAAGCAAGTGGCCAAAAGAAAAGAAGAAGAAGAAGACTGTCTTGTGTTTGTGTAACCTGTGTGTTGTTGTGTGGAACTTTTAATTTTTAATATATTATGATATATGTGATTGGTGGAAGACTGAAGTGTTTTAACTTTTCATATCAAATAAGTATAGAGCTGTTTTTAATACAATAGCGCGTAAAAAGTGAAAAATTTTCAAATGGCATCACCAAAAAGTACTATTTGGCAATATTTTGAAAAATTATCAAAGGAATATGCTCGATGCAAAATATGTTCGAAAACTCTGAAATCATCAGGAAATACCACAAATTTAAATAATCACTTAAAACAAAAACATAAAGATAATGTGATTGGGGCTGATCAGAAAAGGAGCAGTGCAATTGAAACGACCAAGAAGTCTGGAAACTGTTCTAAAAATAAAACCTGCAGCAATGAGTCAATTGCAGGTAGTTCCGGAATAAATCTAGTAAGTTCTTGGTTATACAGTTACCAATAATACTACTACTAATTTAGAGCTCACACTATACATATTTAATATAGGTATATAATTAAATTTTAGGTAGGTTATGTTACCACTAAAATCCGAAATCAGTTATTATGTATATTAACTGGCATATTTTAGTTAATATGGTTTGAATATTGATCTTATTAAGCAAACTAACAGTTAATGCATACCAAGGGATTTCAGATATTAGCAGTACTGAAAGTATCAATACTTTTTATTCAGTGCATACATTTTAATTTTAGAATAAGACCACTTTAGAAGTTGATGTTGATACTGAAATAACTGATACACAATCTGAATCATCAACTGTAACAGTAGGATCAACGAGTAGTAGGGTAGCCAGCATAGAGAAAATTGTCAATTTATCATCAAGTTTGAAACAACCCACCATAACAAGAACAATGAAGAAAATAGCATCTTATTCAAGTAACAACAATATTTTGATGCGTATATAATATATATTTTAAGTAACCAGTTGTTTCCAAATTTTTAGGTGACGGTTCCCATAATGTGAATTTGACCAATGCTATTGTAAAGTTTATAGTGAAAGATAACATGCCTTTTAATGTAGTAGAAGGAAAGGGCTTTGTTAATTTAATGAAACAAGCGGTTCCTTTGTACAAAGTACCGATCAGGAACACTATAAAAAACCGAGTCGACGAGAAGTATGAATTAGCGGCTAATGCCTTAAAACAAATTCTAAAAACAGTACAGTTTATTACTCTAACGACTGATACTTGGACGGCTGATATGCAGACAAAAAGCTTTTTGGGTCTGACTATACATTTTATTAATCATGATCATGGTTTGAAATTAATTTCATGCACTGTGGGTGTAACTGAATTAAGTGAGTCTCACACAGCAGCATATATTGGAGCTCACTTAATCGAAGTTTTAAATACATGGGAAATTGGCACTGAAAAGGTAGTTGCTGTGGTAACGGACAATGCTGCAAATATTGTAAAAGCAGTTCATGACAATTTTGGAAGAGTAAAACATGTGCCATGTTTTGCCCACACGCTTAATCTTCTCTGTGAAAACAGCATAAAAAATACAGCTGGGCTCAACGACCTTATTCAAAAGGTTAGATCAATCGTTGTTTATTTTAAAAGAAGTGTAAAAGCAACTGATCAACTTCGGAAACTGCAAAAGGAGGCTGGAACACCTGAAGGCAATTTTAAAAAATTAATTCTGGATGTTAAAACCAGGTGGAATTCTAAATTTTATATGATTAATAGATTTTTGGAACTTGCCCCACAAATTAGTGGTATTATTCTTCAAGATGCAGAGGCCCCATTGATGTTAAGTGGAAGTGAGCTGGAGCAATTAAAAGAAGTTAAGAGATTACTTTACCCGTTAGAGCAAATGACCAACGAAATAAGTGGACAAAACTATATTACGGTAAGCAAAATCATACCAATGGCAGCATGTCTCCGCGAAAGATACGAACATGATAAGCAAGCCATCCATTATGAAATCACAAAAAATCTTAAAACCGAACTATTAAGAGAATATCACAAGAGATTTAGTGGCATTGAAAAATCACTTTTACCAGCAGTATCAACAATTTTGGATCCACGATTCAAAAATCTTCATTTTATGGATCCGATTGCAATTTCAAATACTATAAAATATTTGAAATCTGAAATTGCACAGAATGGATCATTCTCCTCATCTGAATCCGACGTTGCCGTTTCGGACACGGAAGAGGATACTTTTGATTTATGGGCACACCATAAAAAAATTGCTCCCACAAAAAAAAGGAATGTGACCTCTGCTGTTAGTTCCGATGAGGTATCACAATATTTAAGTATTCCAGTAAGGAGTTTAAAGGAGGATCCCTTGGAACTATGGGAAGAAATGAAAAATGTTTATCCAAATCTATACAAAATGGCTATAAAATATTTTTGTGTGGTGGCAACCTCAGTGCCAAGTGAACGGCTATTTTCCAAAGCAGGTTTAACTGCAACAAAAAATAGAAATCGGCTAACTGGAAATAGACTATCAAAATTATTATTTCTAAGTTCTCTTCCAGAAAATTTTGATTTAGTATGACCTAAGCTAATATAATTATTTGTAAAAAATATCATTCTTACGTTCGGAATGCATATTATGTATTTTCAAGCAAATAAAATTTAATGAATACTATTTTGTTTCATTATTTGAATCGTTAAAATTTGTAGTTTATGTACTACTACTACCAATCCACTCTAAAATAAAAATATAAAATAAAAATTCAGGAAATATATCGATATATATAATATATCGATATTTTTCATTCGATATATCGATATATAGTTTCGATATATCATTTGATTCAATATATCGATATATTTATTTTTTTTGCCATCCCTAATCAAGAATCAAGTCTTGTTATTTGTGAAATAGGCGTTTCTTTCTCTTTGTAGATCTCAGCTCACCTCACTTGCATTCTCTATAAAAGGATTTCAGGTAACTGTCATTCAATATGTGAACGCGACCGTGCTTCAGATAAGTATAGTACCTGGGACCGTGCGTGACAGTAAAATTAGGGATTACATATTTATTATTTTTACCTAATGAAACCCTAATATTTAATTTCCTTCGGAATCTATCCATAGTATATTACTTTTGATAACACTGATTTTGTTTTGAATTTCAATAGGAATTTTCTACAACGCGAAATATTATCAATGACACTCTCATACTCGCATTATATCGCGCGTTCCTTTTCCAAAATTGACAGTTCTAAGAATAATGTTGTTTCACATATAATTCTGGTACAGATTGGTCCGATTATAATACTTATAATAATACTCTGAAGGACGACTATGAATACAGAAAATTATAAGTTTATATTAGTTGACAAAATTATTTATTCAAAGAGAACTTCCAGTTTGAGAAAGGTATTTAAACCAATATCGATATTGGAATTTATCGATAATCTTGTACAATATCCAATTTGTTTAGAACCACTGCATTTTATTTTTTCATGTCGATAAAAAGAAGCGGAAATATAGGTTAATTTAATGTTAAAGGTTAAAGTGACAGTGATTTGTTTGTTGTGTTATTGTCAGTTTCCAGTGTAGCATTTTGTATTTTGTTACGTTATGGCTGATGAAAATTCTCCAGCGAACAATAAAAAGAAACAATCCCGGCTTGTTGATAAAGATCACATATTTCGTAAAAGACAGCCACACAAACCTGAACACAGTGATTCAATAATTTACGTGAGCAGTAAATGTAATATAAAGGCAAGGATAAGCGTATTCAACCAACTTGATTTGTACTAAATATCTAACTATTATTTTAGGGATTGTTGGAAAAGTGCGATAAGTTAATTAATAACAACTCAAACGAAATTGTAATATACTGTTTAGGTGCTGCAATAGAAAGAGGAATTCTATTGGCTCTACAAGTGTGTGAGAGACACGTGTCCTTTCAAATACATACAAATACTTTATCAACAGAGATTACAGGTACCATTCAATATTTTAGTTTTAGTTTTTAGTCATCGATTCAAAACATTTTCTTGGTTTGAAAATATTCTTATCAGGTCTGATGATTCTACACAACGCACACGTCTCACAAGAATGGATCGTGTGTTGTTCGTTTACATATTGCGATATGCTGCTTGCTCTATGGTTTAATAATGGTTAATGCTACCTGTGGTAGACACTTCCTTCACTCTTATCGATGATTATACCATAGTTAAATACCTAGGGAATTCAGTAGGTATTAAACTACGATTATACGCTCTCATCAAGCCGTTGCTTGTAGTTTCCGATTCAGGCCAGACTATTTATTTATACCTATTTCTAACATTAACGTCTTTTAATTTAATAACGAGCATATTTATCATCGTCGGCTTTATCATCTATTCGTACGTAATTCCTAAGTACTCTTCTAAGTACGTACGTATAAACTGAATACGTTGATGACATAATATAAAGTACATTATAATAAGTAGTACATCTGATAGCTAATTTTACTATTAAAATGTATTGACCCTTGTAAAGTAGGAATGTATCTAACAAAGGGTATACAGTACAAATAGGATAAGTTTACATTAAAGGACCAAAAAAAGTTTGTTCCAATACATTACAGTGAAAGATGACATGATTCCAAAATTATCTGAACCAAATGTTTCTAACAATTGTAATATTCCTAAAACAGTCCCAATTAACATATTGGGGAATTTATTTAGGAAAACGACTTCATAAATATCTTCACAATACGTTAATTCGATACCCAACTTCAGGAATTTCCTCATCAATTTATTGACAAATTAAAACTGGCGCAATCTGTTCGACAATTTTCATGGAAAGTTCAATATAACCGACACAAAATATTTGAGGTTATATATGCTTTTTATATTTAACATCGTCTTAATACATTTCGCTATCGTTGAGTGTTGTTTGTATATAGAAAATTGATAAAAAAATTGAAAATAATTTTATGTGGTGTATGAATTCCATCGTTAAAGTAAATTTTCATTTCATTGTTTTGATTGTTTTGATTTTTTGAAACGTCGTATAGAAAGGGATTTCTAATACTCTATTAGATTTGGCGAGAACATAGACGTGCTTCTGAGAGGCGTAAGGCCTATTAGAAGATAAGCATGACTGCCACTTGTCAAACACTTTTGGTTGTGTGATGTCCACAAGATGCTCTGATGCCATTGTTGAAATATTTCAACTACAGCAACAGTTACCAGCGACATCTCTGTGGGGGTTAGGGGAAATTCGATACTTTGAGTTTCTCGCTGCCGACATTTCGAAGCTCGAAGAACGCGGTTTTAGTCGGGTAATCCTGTATTACGGTGTGAAAGTAGGACAAACGTACAGTTTTCTTTAAAAATATTTGTTTTATATTTAAGTCAATTATAAATAATTAATAGTCAAAATAGCTTCATAATAAACTAAGTACTTATTTTTCAGATGATCTAGAGCCAGCTACAGACAGTGCAGATTATGAAATACAAAAGCGAATTAACTCAGCCCTACGAATACGACTGTTCCGTCCAGATCCCATAACCACAGAATAAACAAATCGTATCCTCGTTAAATCACCAAAAATGTTTTTCACAGTGGACGAAGTCATTAGATGGTTAGGTCTAACACTGTTTGAAATATGGATTCATCTGATATCAGTCCTGATATTCACTTTTATGTTGGCGTTTAAATATGATCCAAATATTGAGACATTCAACAATAATTGGTTCGTGATTTTTTCACCACTGTTTGTCGGAGATGCCTTAAATATGTATTTTTGTGTTATCGTATTTATAAGAATGTTGATGGAAATGACTGTTAAATATTCTATGTTTAGGTTATTGTGGTCGGGAACATTTATAATGATGTTAGTGATGTTTAAAATATTATTGTGTAAAAAACTAATGGGACAAGTTCTTCTAGAATATTCAGAAGTTTTTGCACCACTGTATATTTTATTACAGTTGATAGCTGTAAGAGCATGTCAACAGAGTTAAACTATGTACTTTAAATCATTAGTTGTAAATCTACAGATATTACTCAATTGGAGTTAAGAAAACTAATAATAAGCTTTATTGTCGTACGGAGAAATTTCCAATAACTTAACAATAATTATAATGCATGAATTATTATATGCCAAAAACATCAACTAAACAAGATAATAGATTTAGTAAACTAAAAGAAAAGAAAAAATTATTCATGAGAACAAATTTGGCATTTCAATAAGTTAAAACTGCATCAGCGATGATACTACAAAAACTTCGATACTACTATAATTCATATCAGTACCTATCCACACAGTTGATATAATAAAGCTCAGAGGCAGCATATATCGGGGTTCGCTTAAGGAAGTTGGTGTTGAGTATGGGATTAGAAATATGAAGCGAATTTCTAGTCGTACGAATTGGTGCTGTAAACAAAATTTCAGAAAAGTTCAGGGCAGTCAATGAATTGCAGATTTTATACAAAAACAAGCAAAAATACTGCCCTATTAACTAACGAATCAAATTAAAGTGGCGAGGTCTAACATAGTGACCATTCTCATTAAGTTTAACAAAATTAAATTATATAGCAAAATAAAAACTAAAAATTACCCTGGCCAAAAACAAAATATTGAATAAATAACAAAAATAATACTTAAATATAAATTTAGTCTAACAATGCAGAAAAAGAAGAACAATGTAATATACTGACATAAGGTAGGTATGGCTTCAATTACAAAACAAAAAATAAAAAACAACAAACTATTTTATTAGTTCAACAGAAAAATTAATCTATAAACTCATTTGATGTTGCTGCGAGAGTAGGTGCTGCTTGAAGCGCGGTTATAATGCTTTTCGGTTAACAATTTAAGCTTCATGGTATTGGTTAGGCCATTAAAGAGAGTCACGGCATTGTAGGTAAACCTCGTTTAAACATGGCCGTCGTATAAAGTAGCATTGTCAATTTCAGAGGATTTCGAATGTTTAGGGCGTGGATATCCGGGCGAAATATCAGTTTATTAAATAGGTATAGCTGCTGGTTAAACATGGATAACGGCTATACGCTAGAAACTTTAAAATTTTTCTCTGAACGCTTTCTATGTGAGTGTCATATTTCATGTATATAGGATTCCATATAATACAATATTCAACTTTAGATCTGACACGGCTTGAAGAAAGTGTACTCAGAGTATTCATATTTTTCGAGTTACAAATAACAAAGCCTAATCGTTAACTGCAGTAAATGCAGTGTTAACTGTTCCATTGATATGTTCTGCAAATTCATATTTAAATATTTCTAAATTCTTCACTGATTCCACCCTGCTCAATGTCTTATTACATTTATTAGTTTAAATATTATTTATCCATCCATTTTAAAGTTGCCCTGCAGCTTCAGACAAAAGCAACATGTCCTCAGTGATAGTACCACAAAAGGGTACAGGGTGTTGCCCAACATAAGGTGTACTTGAGGTTCTCTGGTATCTTTTAAGTTGTCATCTAGCTGTTTCTAAAGAATTAATAGTTGATACAGCTGATAATAATAATGTATTGTTGGTGTTATTGTCGCAAGCTAATGTTTCGCTGATCATCCTGTCTCATATTGCAAAGAAAAATCCACATTTCCGAGCATTTCTGCTTTAAATTTCACAGAAAAATAATACTTTCCATTGGACCGTCCTGTATTAATGTTTGAGGCTGCCGTGCTTCTTCTTCGCTGTTAACGTACTATTTCTACTTACCCATAAATAAAAAATAAATTTAACCGGTGGAAGAAAGTTTCTAGTAAAAGATTATCATCAGATTTTTATTTCTGCAATTTTACAATTTAATTTTATTATATTACAATATCGTTTATATTTAAATAGCATTTGTTGCGTAAGCAGATAACTGTATCAAAACAACGGTAGATAATTGCGTAAATAACTAATAAACTTGATTTAATTCTTAAAAGATTTTGTTGTTGCTATGTACAAGTACACACAGCATAAAAGTTATTGGGTAGTATGATTATTATTGTTAGTTAAAAATAAAGTTCTGTTTATATTAGTTATATCTAATTAATCTTTCAAATTGAAATAATGTCGAATTTGGAAAATTTTGCGCAAAATGGTAAAAAAATAATTGGAATCGCTGCAAATTACAAGTAAGTTTAATTTTTAATTCATAGTTATTATCTGAAATTGATTATTTACTTTCACTTTTAGATCATTATTAAGAATTTTAAATAAGCCTTTGCCAACTGAGCCAGGAGTATTTTTAAAACCCAGCACATCTTACATAAAGCAAAACGAGAAAATAATTGTACATATCTGTTTTAATTTCTTGTTTTTATTGTGTTTGTAAAAGTTCTTTGTTTTTAGATACCTAGAGGTTTTACAGTTAACGAGGAAATTGAACTTGGAGTAGTCATAAATAAAATATGTAAAAACATAGAAGAAAAGGATGCTTTTAGTTTTATCGGGGGATATTGTGTGGCTTTAGATATGACAGCTACTGATCAAATGGTAAAGAAAATAATAAGATTTTCCTTCTACAGCTCAGTGGGACTCAAGTGAAATCATTTCTCACTTGCATTTTTTGTTCCAAAAAGTTACGACAACCTGTCAAAATCGCTATTGGCCATTAATCATTTTGAGGATAATTTTGTATGTTAATTGTCCAAAAGTAATTGACAGTTGATAGACTGCTCTGTAGCCAATAACAAGTTCATTTTAACTTTTGCAACCAAAATACAAGTGAGGTGAGTGGCAGGCATATATTATGTCATTTTTACCTGAGCTGAAGGGGAAAAGGATAATGCATATGTCTAAAACCTTATGTTACTAGAACAACAAACTGTGATTTTTTCTCTAATATTTAGAAATCGTTTCATCGTTCAGATTTAATAAAATCGCGACCAGTGATTTTTTATACGTTTTTCTAATGGCAATAATACTGCATATTTAATCGAAAAATCACGGGATCCCGCAACTCTACTTATTACGAACTGGTAATTTACTGTACATTATCATTCGATAAATATAAAAATAATTTGTTTATCGATTCATGTGGAATTTATACCCTCTCTAGTATTATTGACAAGTGACTGAAATTTTGATTTGAAAATTCCTTAGACAAGCAAAGAGAGAGGACACGTAATTGTGCCGGTTGTTGTGTTACCACCCAGCACATATCCCTTAGATTCAGAGGCGTAACTTACGTGATATTTTTTGAAATTTTATTTAATTTTGATGATTAATATTTTTAATAAAAAAACATGTCGGCATGTGGATATGGATAATTTAATTAATAAATGATACAACATATGTTAATACTAATACATTGTATTTATTGAACAATACAAACATAAAATTAACAATATAGGTACTGCAGTAGACACAACAAAAATATATAAAGTTTTTATTGTCCTTTACATAGAATGAGTTTTGTAAATTGATTTCGAATGGGATCTAATTTTTGACACTGTATTTTTGTTATGAAATGTACACGAACTATAAGATATTTGACACAAAAATTTAATTAAAGAGTATATGTGATTTGCTGGGCTATCTAGTGCATGATGTTTTAAATATTGAAATAATTAAAAAGCTAAAGTAATAAAGACGTCTTGAGCTGAAATTATTTTATTCACTTTTAACGCAAAAAATGTAACAAAATATGTAAAAACTATATTTTTTGAAAAAATAAAATGTCTACGCCTCTGATAAAGTAGAGGTTTCTATCAATAAATAAGGCTTTATCATGCTTATTATAACTGAAGGGTTGTATCAAACACTTTTCATTAGGTAAACGGGAACCTGTTATACTACATATTAAAATATAATAGCCTGAAGATTACTTTTAATTATTAAAAATTAATAAAAACTAGAGACGACTCAATACATCATTCTAAGTTTTACCTATGAAATGAAATTCCGGACTTCTTTTGTTCATTGCGACTTGGGCATCCAAACGCCACACAACGTACCATTTTACTAATAGACAAAATAAATTTCTATACCCACTTTTCACAAATAAAATCATCAAAAATGCATTACATAGTTTTCTGTTTTTTTTGGCACATAAAAAATGGCCGCTGCATTAAAAGCGTAACACTTGCCATGCATTCTGATATACGACGGTGCGGTATCCCCTCTCTTACCTAATCTAAGGAAAATTCTAATACTAATGCTGGTTACACAACAATACATTTACATGTGTTTTGTAATAATATGTAGGTACTTTCTTATTTATTGGAATTTAGCAACTTGCACGTAGCACCGGTGCGTCATGGTGTTTAGGTAAGGGATTTGATACAGCATGCCCAGTGAGTCAGTTTATTCCAAAGGAATCAATTCCTGATCCACACAATGTTCAATTATGGTGTTCTGTGAATGGCCGAGAAGTACAAAATGGGAACACTAACGATTTATTTTTTAACATACCAAAGCTTATAAGTTATGTATCAAAATATATGACTTTAGAACCAATGGATATAATTATAACTGGATCACCGCCCGGTATGGGTCCTGTTAAGAATGGGGATGTTATAACTGGCGGTATTACAGGAATAGTTGAAATTAAATTTGAAGTGGAAGAGGAAAAGTGTGCAGCTTTATAATTATTAATTGTGTAGTAATACTGTAATGTTAATCAAGTTTACTTTAACTAATAAAAATGGCCTATTTTTAGTTTTTGTTGTTAATATACACCTACACCTAAATATTACTGATTTTAAGAAAGTAAATGAGACCATCTGTGGCTAATAGACTAGTTTTTGAAGCCAAACAGAAATAAATTGACAGGATATAACTGCAAATGATTTAAGATGGATTCATATATAACTTCTATAGAGAACTGTCACAAAAATACAATATTCTAGTGTCTGCTATTCTTTGGTTGTATTACATTTTAATGCTTTAAAAGATATTTTTCTAATTTTGAATCAATTCACGGTACATTTGATGTGCGCATACCTTTATGTTCTGATATAGCTGCCTTCTACCGGCAAGGTATACAATTTGCGAGAGAGAGAAGGAAGAGTGATCTCTAAGATTAACACACAGATCTAGAAACTTCCTAGATCTGTGGATTAACAGACCCCAATATAGATGGCGCTTTATGGTACAGTTAGAATTGAGACTAGTGAATAAATCTAGTATCTTAAACAGTGTTGCCGATTTCCCAGTAAAATTAGTACTTGCTAGTAATGGCTTTGGTGACATCATTTTGCCAGTGCTTAAAAATGTCGTATTTAGCGTTAAAAAGTACCTATTTCCAAAGTTTCAAAAGTTAATCGCTGAACAGAGAGTGACTTATATAGGGTGACTTATATAGGACTTAATATGAAGGCTAGTTAAATGACAGATGTCACTCTGTTCAGCGATATCCTAGATTTTGTCTTTTTTTTTACAACAAAAGAAGGTTGTGAATCACACATCACACTTATTAAGTCAGTGGGGTGAGATGATCATATCGCACATAAGCTGAGGTGGCGGTGTAAAAAAAAGTTGAATAATACGTCCGATTTCTTAAGTAGGTAGATATTTTAATTGCAATAACCAAAAGGTGAATAAGGATACCTACTATCACACTCTTTTATACCCAGTTTGCCAGTCTCAACCTTTGGCAATAGACATTAAATATTAAATGTCTCTGGCTAGAACCTGGCGGCTTCATAGGTAGGTATTCAAAATTTGTTTTGGATTACAGTTTATTTATGTTTTCTACAAGATACACATTATAAAAAAGTGGTTCTCATTAAGTACCGACAAAAGTAAAATGTAAAAAAATAATACAATGACGTTTTTGTAATGCGGAAATTGGGGTCACCAAGATTTTGAAGAACTGCAAGGCAAAGTACTCTTTGATGTACATTGATGCCGTCATAACTAAATATTATATATTATACCTTTTAAATTAGTTAAGAACCCGCTACAGATATACATAGAGTCCACCATATGCGTTTTGGTTTGTTTTTTGTTGGGATGAATTATATCGATTTGGGCCAAAAATTAGCGATAATGAATCGCAATAATACCTATATAGGTAGTCTAATCATATCATGCATGCGTTGAGTAGGTACAAGCGCTATTTTTCCTCTGAGGATATTAACATATTAACAAATGGCGCAACGCACTGCGTTGAACGCAGTATGATAAATATTATTATTTATTTGGTAAAATCCGTAAATTTATTTAAAGTATTGATAAAAATATTAATAAAGATTTTAGAGTGTATTAATCATTGCCTATATTATGTAGGTACTTCCAGTTTAGGTAGCTCACTAGTCTGTACCTTATATAATATACCTAAGTAGGTATAATAAAATTCTTTGTAGGTACTGAGTCTACTGATCGATTTCAATTTTAACTTTAATGGCCGGTTACACCATCAATTTTAGGCAGTACCTAACGTTAAAGTGCAAACTAAACCAAGGTTTATTCTGTCCCTAAAAATGTTTGTGCAAACGGCCATAAATTATTTAGTAAAGTTGTATGTTGTTATCCTTGTCATACCTTTGGCAACACTGGTTCGAGGTGTAAGAATTTGTTTTGGTTGTCTTTTTTTGTGTACATGAACACGAACGTTAAAATGTTAGTTGGTTGCGATTTTCTCGTGTTGGTTTAGTTCTGTTTGGTTGTATAAAAATAATCGTGTATTTTGTATGTTATTATAAAACATTGTTAGTATTTACATTCCAAATTTGCCCTAAATTGATTAGTGTTAATATAAACAAAACATAAACTCATTCCTTCCATTCATATTAAAAATATAATACTTATTTAATTTCTTTACTCTTGAGTTGTGTCTAGTTTTTGTGGTATTTCAATTAAATTGAAAGGTGAGTGTAATGATCTTTAGTGAAAATCAGGACATTTGTAATTTACGCAAGGTTTCTTATGATAATTATTCTCAGAACAGAGTTATGTAGTTTAGATTTACACTTGTTTTTATTTTGAAAAATTAGGAAGTCGTTAGTTGTTTGAGGTTATGATTATCTAAGTTTTTTGTAGGAAAGGTATATAATATATTTTTTTTATACATGTAATGCCTGTTTCTTATATTTCTCTAAGTAATGTGTTGATTATAAAAAATATTTGGATCGTTGATCCTTGTATACTATCTACCTGTATATCCCTAAGTTTTATAGAAAAGTTATATTTGCATTATGAAGAGGAAATATTATTTATATCGAGTTACATGCTTACAGATGATTCGCGTCGAAAGCAATACAAGCTTGGAAGGATTCACGGAATTCGAAGATGACATTCTGTTTGACGATGATGATCCAGATTTTGATCACCACAAAACACAACTTCAAAGTTTTCTGTTCAAGAGTAAGTACATAAAACGTATAATTATTATTTTGCTTTTATTACAATGGTAAAAATCAAATGTATTCATGTTATTATGTATCACCTATCTGTCTTTAATATAAAACATGTGTTTCATACGTGAAATGCACAATTTTAGATAGGTATATTGTCAAACTATAATTTATTGTGGTGATAAATAACATACTTAACAACTTTTAAGTTAAATTTCCATGAAAAACTGTCGATACAGTATTATTGATAAACTATATATCCATATATTATGTGGTAGAGGTAAAACGGAGAATAATTATTGTGCTTTTCTTATCGGTATTTATATATTTCGGAGGATTTGTTTGCTATAAAATTTGTGATTCATTTTACTAACTAAAATTATACTCCAGTTACATACCCTCATTGACGCTATTGTGAGCATATGAATTAAATTAAAATGTATTACTTACCATAAGAAACAGGTAGACACTGTCAGTTCCCCAATAATTCGTTGAGTCCTTCAGTCCCATAAAATTTAATCGTAAAACTAATAATCCTCTATAGCCACAGTTGGTTCTCATGGTGTCGGTACGTCTCATCTTCATGTCTTCAAAGCAATTCGCCGCCCGTATTTTATAGTATAGTATTTTATAGTATTATAGATATAGGATAACATAGTAGCGGGCCAGAAATGTCGCTGGGAATACGACGAGTCGATGCCGTTTTCAGCGTCTAGTGGAGCTTCTTATACTATTTATTATTCTATGCTATTGTCAGAGAACAACTAAGGGAGAGAATATAATCTCTGTCTTGCCGCCTTTGATCTCATTCAGCCTGTGGCTGCTATCTAACAGTAGAAAACAGGGTCGTATTCAAATTTTGTTGAAATAATCGTGCAGGTCGGTACTTAAGATGATTACAGTGTGGATTGAATGCATATAATGCTTTAGGTAATACCTGTAATTATAATAGACAAATCTCCTAACTAGTGGGTTTGCCAGAACTTACTACTTCTAATAATACTATGAATAATCTTCAGCAAAAAATCTACTACGAATTAAAGAAATATTTTAAACTATTGCGGGGTTAGGCGTGTATATAATTAGGTACTGTTATTATCGGGAATTTTACCTGCTATTGTAAGAACTCTTTTGTATTTGTCAGTAGGTGCAATGCAGGTGTGCATCAAGGGGTGAACAGAAACTAAAAAACCTATATTTTTCTATAACGTTTTTATTATAATAAGTTTATTTTTGTTGGTAGACTAATTTTTAACGTATAAAATACCCCTATTCTGAAATACAAACTTACGATATAAGTGTAGGAAATTCTGAACATGGGTGTACATATGCAATAAGGCAAATAAGTTTTTTCAAAATATTTGTGTAGGTACACACATTTTCAAAATCAGTTTGAAATATAACTTCCAAACGGGATGTATATAAAACAAAATCAGGATCTGGCATTATTAATCCACCAAAATTACTTAATCCTGTCTTCAAAATGAGCAGCACACAAAGTTCCAGTTATAATCATTGTTCGCACAGCCTTTCGCTGAACACACTACGCCACACTTAGGTTTATTCATGTTAACGGAAAAACGATAAGAATGTAAATATCGCAATCCCACAATATCTCACTTGCAATCGAAAATCTCAGATTAACGCTGCCACTGAATTCGTTCGCTCGCAACGCTAAACTAGACTAAATTGCGTGTGGCGCCTCTGTCTAAACTCAGTACGTCATCGAATCCCTCTGCGCGAATGAGGTGCGCTACACCAGACTTTATATTCTCTCCCTTAGCAGGGTTGTTCCAGGGTGCCAAAAGTGGCCCAATCAAGCATCCTTTGGCACACTGGCACCTCTTTGGTAAAACTGGCACAATTATAACAATTGATCTTTTACACAAAATATCCACCCCGCGACTAACCAAATTATTACTTTATTCAACATAAAAGCGATTTTTTAATTGGGAGTTTGAGGAGAGAGAATTTTTCTCTGTATGATGCTTGAGCCAGTCCTGAATTGTCGCGACAAGTTTAGCGACCTTTCCATTATTAAATAATAAAAACAGACAGCACTGCAGGCAGCCAGGCATACACCATATACAAAATGATTTTTTTTAAATCTGGCACCATTGTCGGAAAACTGGCACTATTGTTATTAGTTGTTCTCTGCTATTGCGTAAGTACAGGTACGGCTTTTCTCTCCATTAGGTACTGTGTGACAAACGGATCTGTAACAGCGCGGCATCGGCAAGGGGAATGCAGTTGTAATAAAACTGCTGCTTTCATTCTACAATTTCCAGCAGCGTGCGTTGTAAAAGTTTAGTAATAATTAATAAACGTAATAATTAATAAACATCGCTATCACTTCTCTTGTTTCGCCGTTGAAAGGTTTTCTGCGAGTAAATTTGTTCATTTTAAAAAATAAATAATAAATCTAGGTAGTAATAACAAACAATGAAACAAAGTAGCAAAACAGCAAATTTTTGAAAATTACAAAACACTAAAGTAACAGAACACTAAATATACAATAATAATTTGATAATATTGCAACTCATATACGACAACAAAGGTATAAATATCACCACTCTGCTACTGGCTGATTCAATATTACTCGATGTTTCAAGAGGGGGGCAAAAATTGCGGGGAAGTACTCAGTTTCCACCAATTGTGACTTGAATATCCGCATGGCGACAAAACGTGCGAGGGTCTACGCACCAATTAGGATCGTTCAGGCGGCATCTAAACACCCATTGCGCGTGATATTGCCGATTTTACAGAAGATCTTAATTTCTTTTCCCTATTTTAATATTAAGCGGTAAAAATTTTAGTTATTAAATAAAAATAAAACTAACAACCACTTAAAAATGCTGAGCTTTTTTCATTATAATTATTTGTAATTGCAAAAAATCGATTTTCAAATTAATACTACCCTAGATTTTTCGTCCGAATTCTTTTCGCTGGTACAGATTCGTTTGCCACACATTATAATAGATCCTTTTTTTCTTTTAAAACAAGAAATGCTCTTATTTTTGCTGAGACACCCTTTATGAAATACTAGTCTTAACAAATAATAGAAATCGTAATTTCTTTATTTTTAGAGAGAGTCTAATATTATGTTGTCTCCAAGCTGTCCATTAATATAATACTTTTCGCGTTATAATACATTATGAATACATAATAATTTCACACGCTCTTTTGTTCGTCTAAAAAAAACCTGCTTTCACAATGATTACCTATATCTCGACTAAATATAAAATATTTTACATTTATCAAATTCAATCGTAACTATCTATGTTTAGTCACCCTCATGTGACCAGTGAAGGGTATAAATAACTCTCACTGTTCTCCATTTAGAACAACTCAAGGCAAAATTTTCAAAACTATCACATAAAACATAGCTGACATAACTGGTGTTTACGGCAAATGTGCAAGTATATTTTCTATGCGCAATGTAACATGATATATTATGTATTTCTGAAAATTTCGCTTATATACTGTTATGTCATAGTTATAATGGAACATTTTCTTAATGATACTTGAATAATGTGCCAATTATAAAAAATAAATATATCAGTGCTTCTTTTACAGTGCTTTCATTTTAAAACTTGCCGCTTAGAATAACTCGTCATCTGAAGCAGGGTTGAGGTGATTAAAATCTGATTTTAATCAGCATGATTTTTTTAAAATCATGATTAATTATTTAATTAACATTTAAAATGTATTTTTAGGAAATGAAACGTCGCGTCGTCTACTCCACAAAATCATATATATACAGGGTATCCCAAAAAACATTCCCCACCCTTTGCGGGTAGAATCTATGACCAAAAATAAGACAAAATTCATTTATGTCAAAATTTCGAAAAATCTCTCCTTATGAAATTATGACCATTTTGAATATTAGAATGAAGTAATTTTCGAAAATAAAATCAAATGTTCAAATTCAAATTATTTATTAACTAAGTGTTTAGTTAATAAATAATTTCTCTCAACCCAATAGACTTTGGGGTTATCTGAAAAATACGGTTTACCATGTCCTACCCAACAGTGAAGATGATGTTATTGTTCGCATTTATGGAGCTTTAGCGGTCTACACGGCCTATTGCTTCGTTTGTAATTTGCGCTAAAGCTCCATAAATGCGAACAATAACATCATCTTCACTGTTGGGTAGGACATGGTAAACCGTATTTTCAGATAACCCCAAAGTCTATTGGGTTGAGATCCGGGGACGTAGGAGGCCAAGAAATAGACCAATTGGTTGAGAAAACGTTGATTTAATATCTCTCAAACATTTCGAGAATATCGGGCAGGTGCACCATCATGTTGAAATACAATATTTGGCCGCTGTACTAAAGGAACTTCTTCCAAGAGTGGGTAATCTGTTATCGCAAAAATTGGCATAGTTTTCGGCGTTTGGTCTCCTAGGTAGAAAGTGTGGTTCTACTATCCTATTTCCCAACAGACAAAGCCACACATTTCAGCTCCAGCGTGCTTGCTTATGTGATTCTCTAATTTGGTGCTGATTTTCGTACTTCCAACAATGCAGGTTGTGCTGATTGAACACTCCTTGCTGGTTAAAATGGGCTTCATTGCTTGTTTAAAAATGTATTCATTTGCGTCAGCCAATTTAAAAAAAAATCTACAAAATCATAAGCGCAACTCAGTATCCCCAGGATGAAATTCTTGAATCGGCTTTATATGATAAGGATGCAGATTTTCTCTTTGCATGAATCTGTTTTTATCAAGGATGACCAGATTTAAATTATTAATTCCAAGTGAAAGATTTGTCTAATTTCAATATTCAAAATGGTCATAATTTCATAAGCAGACATTTTTCGAAATTTTGACATAAGTGATTTTCGTCTCATTTTGGGTCGTAGATTTTACTCCCAAAGAGTGGCCCATTAGTGTGTGGGCGGAAGATATCTTAAGATCTATAAGCGGTGGACAAAAAAATCCTTTACAAAACTTTTAGGCACTGAAGAGATGTACAACCCTAAAATGTTTTCAATTATACAGTGTAGTTTACAAACGCGCAGCAGACCAAACTTGCTTTTTCTTAACGCGACACCCTGTATATTTTAACAACAATGAATGGCGCTCTAAAAGACAAGAACAATGACATAAGGCTTTAAAGCCTAGGTTCAGTAGTTTTTAAAATATTTGTAAACAATGGTTAATTTTGACATAAATTTGAGGGGTTGTGGTTACTACTGAAACAAAATACATACCAATTTTTCATGTCAGATCTATTTCAATTACCTTCTTTTCTTCATTTTACTGGATTTTATTGACCTCTAAGTTGTAATTTTTCAGGGTGGTCACATTATCTAAATTGTATTTTTATGGGAAAATCTTAAATGGGAAACCCTATATATCTGCTTAAATTCGAGAAGGCTAAAATAAAAGCAATTTTTTTAATAATTTCAAAAGATAAGTGGCAAGTATTACATATATTTGGAAAGGTAATTTAATTTCTAAAACGAATATGAAAAAATATACAGGGTAGTCCATAAGAAAAATTACAAGTTTATGTCATAATCAACACAAGTCTTTAAAAAAAAACTAGAGACACCACTGGATTCCTCTCAAAAATGTGCCTTGCGAATGTTTTCACAGAAACAAAAAATAATCATAAATAAATATGTTAGGGGTAGGTTAAAAATGCACAAAAGTCAAAACCACCCTGTATCTTTTAAACCGTTCAAGATATCAAAGTGCGGTTTTCGGCATTTGATTTCGTTTGAAAATCGAGCTCGTGACATGTAGGTTAGTTTTCTTCTAACTCCTCTAGAAATCGGTGTTTCCTATCAAAAGTGTCCAATTTGGACCACTCTGTACAGCTAAACAGCAATCCCACTTACTTTTACTAAAGTATTAAATGCCAACAAAAAAAATGTACACTTTCAAGAACAATGCTATGTAATATGTATGTATATTATATAATCATAATTATTTTCTAATGCTCATTAGCCATTAGACTTTATGCAAATTGCAATAAAAAAAATGTTGATTTGAGGCTCCTAACAACAGTTAGGTATAGGTAATTTCCATAGACAAACGTATATCGCATACATTTACATTTAACCAAGTTCATTTTACTGTATTTGGTGGAATGACCTCGGTTACCTTTTAAATCTAAAATTAATGGAATTACGATATTTCTCTTATCGTACGCTAAGTATAAACTAAAAATGTTTTATTTATGATTAAAATAATAATAGGAAATTGGATCAAACAATAAATAATGTGTATTTGCGTACGTATATACGTTTAGGTAGAGGTTTAACAATCATTGACGCGATAATAGGAGTGTTTCGTAATATGTAAACCCACCTCAGGCGGGGTTTTGTTCGATCTTAAGGCGCTAGGCCATGGTTGTCACAAATCCAAATTTTCTTCAGGTTGGTTCACGTAGACAGTTTTACATGTAGGTAGCAGTCCTTATTGATCATTTGATCTTGGTGCACTATGCCGTTAAAATCAATGTGTTTTTTGCTTTTGGCTAAGCGATCCAGATTGCCTCGACTATGGGCGATTAAGCCTTAAGGTGGATTTCCTTCCGGGCGACTGTTTGCGACGATCGGCATGATACTGCTACTGTTGTTGTTTTATGCAGTGTTGTTCCTGGGATAAATTTATTTGTACTGAAAACAGCGCCTTCACGGTACAGATTTCAGGTTCAATTGTACTGACGCGGGAAATTGAAATAATTTATTTCTAAAAACGGCTATTTACATAAACAAAAATACCTTTTCTAATTTACCTATAACATAAATTAACATTTAAGTAAACAAATTAACAGAAAAAAATACTGCAAAATAATAGTACCGCCAGATTACCGTTTAATGCACCGATATCACTAAAATATATTATGCGTTATGCTTCTACGCGAAATATGAGCAATTTTCACTCACCTGTCTGTGACGCACTTTCCTTTTCCGTTGTCATTGATAACGAGCAAAAAAAATTGTGGTTAATTATTCTTGTTCTTTTTAATATGATTTTCTGTCCAAAATTGACTTTCAATAATAATTCTACTTCTATTATATGACCTTAACTTCTACACAGTGCGCTTTGTGAATGTGGTGAAGAAGAAACTTTACAACATATTTTTTTCGAATGTCCACAGTATGTTGCTCAAAGTAAAGAGTTGTATCAAGAACTTTCGGTTAGTGCTTTGGTGGCGCCGCTTTGGTTGGGTTCTGTAGGGCATGAATTGCTTTCGCCTAGAGTAGTTGAATTCGTAGGTCGCTTTTTGATAGCATGTAATTTGAGACTTTAGAGTGAGTTTGTGCTTCTGGTGTGGGAAAGATGAATAAGTGAAGGCTAAATTGGATCTTCTTATCTTTCAAGGTTTTGTGGCGGTTTGGGACTCACCCCTTGTGTTATCCGAACGAGTATAAAGGTGTTCAATCACCCCTGGCCAAATAGCCCTGGTAGCTGCGGCCAATAAAGAAGAGCAAATACATACATACAACTTCTAGGTTATTCGGCCAGATTTCGTGTTAGTTAGTTGCCTTAAAATTGACAGAAAGCAGAAAATTTGTAAACCTAATCAAATTGTACTGAAATTATTAGCAATTGTACTGACAAATTGATGGTCATTGTACTGATTTCAGTGCAATTGTACTGACAGGAACAACACTGGTTTTATGGAAGCACTGCCTCCACGCGATGCCGCCGGCGATAGTCGCTGGGCCATGCGATCGTCGCAAGCAAATATAGTCGCTGCGGCCAGCGACTATTCGTTATTCGTTAGTTTCGTTTGGTTTTTAATGTAGTGCGCTATGTGTTCACAAGATAAAATCTTGTTCAGCGCCACAGAAGATGAGAAATTGATCGAGGCAGTGGGTAAACATCCCTTCCTCTTTAATTTTTGCATTGTCCTTTATATAAGGAAGAAGTTGTAAAGGATAATGCTTTGAAGGAGGTCGCATATAGGCCACAAGTAGTTTGCGCGTTAAACGCATCCCAAAAATTTGCTGTAAAGCAGATAAAAAATACTTCCAAATGATGTATCACTCGACACATACTGCTATTTAAAAATTTGAGGGTTGTGTCCACCCCTTTTAAAGGGCTAAAGCGATTTCAACCAAATGGGTTCATCCTAGGACTCCCCCAAACTCATATACCTACGTTATCGTGGAAGAATACACACAGACAGACAGATTTCCATCTGGAAATGGTCCTAATAGTCGTCAGGGGACGTCCGTCTTTATCTCAATTTTTTTTTTTGGGTCAGGGAAAGTAAAAATCGAGGCAATGTATAACAAAATCCCTGTTGTTAATTGAACACACCTGGTAAACCTTCGAAAGAAATCAACGTCATTTAGCGGTATTAATTAATATTTTTAAATATTACGTCAAAATATTGCTTCCGGTGATACTTTGCATTGAGAGCTTTAGAAATAAATCTACATTTGTCTCTTTATGTGCGTAAAATGTGTGTGTAATATTTATTATTTGTACTGTACAAAGTATTTCCGGGTTCTACAGGAAATATTTATTTATGTGCTTATGAGGGATGCTAGATAACTTCACCATTATCACCGCTATCATCAACCGCCTTAGAAGATGACGAGACGGAATTTATTTGTTTTTTTTTGTGTATATTTATTAAACATATTTATTTATTTATTATTTAGATTTATTAAAATTAAATGTTAGGGTACGTTGCAGAAAAATATTATCTTAGGTCAACGTGTTCTCGAGAAATTGAAACTTTTCGATTTTTTTTTTGGCTAAATTTAAGGAGTTCTATAGGTATAGCGCCTAAACGGCGAGTCGACAAAAAATATTGTAATTTGCTACCATCTTGGACTTTCGATGTCATAAATTAAAACAAATCAAACGATCCCGGAAGTTATTTAAGTATTTGTATTTTGAAGATCTTCTCTTAGGTTTTACAAATAATATTAAGCCCTTCTGGTTTTTGGTGGTCACCGGCGTACCCGAGAATTTTTCGAAGGGTTGAAAAGTTCAAAAATATATCCTAAACGAATAGACGTACCCACATTTTATACGTTATAAAGAGGTGCATATTTTTCATTAGAAGATTTTTTTCACAGACTTTTTTGGTTTTCGAGATATACAAGGTGTTTCTAAAATAGGTGGTCAAAATTTGTGAGCGAATTTGGGACGTCTAATCATGAAAAAAACCTGAAGTGTAATTTTTCGAAAAGTCCTTATTTACAAAGATACAGGGTGTTAAAGATGACTGCCTGAGGACGATTTTTTTGCAAATATTTTCGAAACGAGTAAAGATGAATTAATCAAATGTAGCATATTCATTCACCTAGTTAAATGTCGTAAACTGACATGAAATTGAATAAAATAGGATGACCCTTGCCTTAATTATAACCTAATTATTTTTTCTACATAAAAAGGCATACTTGTTTTTTCTCGAAAAACTTAAAGGTTTTCGTCGAGTTTGAAAATTTCAGTATATGCAGTATCCATCTCTTTCTTGAGTTTATTTTGATATTGAAATACAGTTTGCGAACGAAAAGTTTTCCATAACTTTATTTATGCTGTGTACTAAGGACCCGTTTTGTCTTAAAATTTTCAAACTTGAATTTCTCGAAATCCTTGTAAGTTTTTCGAGAAAAACAAGTATGCCTTTTTTATGTAGAAAACTTTATTTTATCACATTTTTGACACAAATGGAATAAAAGTTACAAGAAAAAAAAGTTAGGTTATAATTAAGGCAAGGGTCCCCCCCGTTTAACCGTCTATGGTCATCCTTTTTATTCAATTTCATGTCAGTTTACGACATTTAACTAGGTGGATAAATATGCTACATTTTTGGATTAATTCATCTTTACTGGGTTCGAAAATATTTCAAAAAAATCGTCCTCAGGCAGTCATCTTTAAGTAAATAAGGACTTTTCGATAAATTACAATTTAGGTTTTTTTTTCATGATTATACGTCCCCAATTTCCTCACAAATTTTGACCACCTATTTTAGGAACACCTTGTATATTAAACTAAAATCTTTTTTATTCCGATAGAAATATTATGAAAACCATGTTTCGGCTTTAGCCAATGCCATCATCAGTTTACGAATGTCACTAAATTAACAATCGATAGATCTTAGTAGTACATTTATAGCAATTATAAAAAATATAAAATACGACAAACTTTCTACCAAGATCTATCATTGATCGTTAATTTTAACTGATATTTATAAACGGATGATGGCCTTGGCTAGGGCCGAAACATAATATTCTGGAATTTAATTTTTTGTTTTAAGTCGATGTTTAGGCTAGGTTTATTTGAGAGGTGCATTATATTTTATTTTTTAAATTAGTTTTCACATGAATCCTATGGGTTTTGGTTGCCATTGGCGTGCCGGATATATTTCTTTCAAATACTTAGTTAATTTGATTTTTAAGGTGTGATAAAAATACATTTTTTTTTTGAGGCGTAAAAAATTGATATAATAATTAAAACTAGTACCTTCAATCTAAACTCCATCATCTCATGGACAGGAAATATAAACAAGTCCAGCTCATTTGTACTCGGCGTGTAGAACGTTTTCCTTATAACTGGGTAATCAATTTCAATATATCTATACATATATCTTATTTCTAATACCTAGATACACTTAATGTTTATTTTATTGGCATATTACGAAACATGTTACTAAGTACTTTAAGTAGAACCATCCAAGGTTAGCAGAATTTATGCAAATGTAATTGCGGTAAATGGAAAATTAATTATCTATTGTGTGCTAACATTTTTTTGCGCACCTACACGCAATATGACTTGCCAGAAATGCGATATACAGATCCGTATAATGTACGGGTTTGTCAACATAGTTACTTGTTACTTGAGAGATCTCATCTAAAAGTCTTTTTAACAGAGTCGTAATCAGGTTCAAAGCCTTACATGTCGTACGTACCATTAAAATGCACTTTTAAAATGATTGTTGAGATACGTTCTAGACTAGCTATACTGATGACTAAAGAAGGGCGAATATGAAATAAATATGCGCATAAATATGCGTGTGCTTTATTCAAAATATGCAAAAAAATTGAAAAATATGCTTGCGATTTTTTGATCTAGATATAAATCATCAGATTCATCAAAATTTCCCATTAAAATTTTTGCTACTTTAGACATAAATTGGTAACCGTTATTTTTTGCCAAAACTTTTTTAAATTTTCAAATATTTTTTCCCCAATTTTACCCTGGACATTTCTGGAAGCTGACTAAGAGTCTCTTACTAATGTTAATGCCAAATTACATTCCCCTAATTCAGTCAGAGATTTGCCCCCAACCAATTCTATCGGATTGAATATGCAGTAATATGGAGATAAACGTAAATATGCTATGGCCGTGTGTTTCGCAGATATGGTCTATAACGTATCCTTTTTTAAAATTGTATCAAACTTTAATATATCCTCCTTTTTTGTATTATTATTAGGTATTTTATTTAACACTCGCGAATGATAAGACGCATTATCCATAACGATAACTGAACTTGGGGGAATATTAGGTACTAGCTGTTCAGCAAACCATTTTTCAAACAAATTTGCGGTCACGTCTTCGTGGTAGTCCGCAGAAGACTGTCTTATGTTTTTGGCTGACAAGAGCAGTGCGTTGGGTACGAACCCATTTTCACTTCCCCCATGTAGAATTATAACCCGTTTTCCCCTTGAACATGGAGCATTTAAAGTACAATTTTGAGTCATGTATACCCAACCGTACTTCACAGTATCATGCGTATCAAACCAGGTCTCGTCAAGATATATTATCGTTCTCTTTGACTTGCGGTACTCTTTTATTTTACGCAAATATTCCTCGCGCATTTCCACAATACGGCGTGATTCCATTATTAATAAACGGTTATTAATTTTCTAATATTTATATCCGCACTCTAATAAAATACCTCTTAAAGTTTCCAAACGATAATTATAACTAGGGTATTCGCTCAATTTATTCGAAATCATTTCCAAAGTAGGGACTTTATTTTCTTTATAAAAATTATGAATTGTTCTTCGAATACATTCCTTTGAGGCATCCTCAATATTTTAAAATTTTTCATTTGTCCGTTTTCTTTTAACAGAGTGATCTACAGCAACCCCTTTTCTGATAACTCGATTAATAGTAGAAACCGGAATCTTAGTTAATTCAAACATTCTTTTTATAATAAGTGTATTCGTCACTTCATTATTTTTAGACCTTAACTGATGATAAATATTTTTGCTCATATAAATATTGATGCTTAAACTCCCAACGTGTTCCGCTCGTGTCGTATACCATCATAACGTATCGCGTCAGTGTATACAGTGACGGAAAAAGTTTCATCCACTTGAGGTGTGATCACATATTATTATGTAATTTGATAGATCTTCTTACATTTTATTAATCTAAGAAAAACTATTGAACAGATCATGGTTATAATATTCTGCCACAGTGTTTTACTGTCGGACACAAATTTTCTTCGTAAATTCCACATTAAGTCTTCGCCATACCATATGATGTCCATCCGATTATATTTAGATTAATCTGAGAAAATAACACGTTGCCAAAAATTATTTGTTTCATTCATATTATATTTATTTGCAAACTCTAATCATTAACCCAATAGTTTTGCCAGTCCCTGTAGTTACTTTTCTTATAAGGCCGCTTCCTTTGACAAGCATGATTTATTATACGTCTTATATACGAGGGAGAAATGTATCAAAAAAACGCTGAATGGGGCATGGGAACGGATAGCCCCGTTAGAATCGTTAAATTTATATATTATACATTAGGAATGGAAGGACTTTACCTCTTTATTATCTGTATAATAAATTGCAGCTTCAAGCCAAGTACCCCATATTGTTAAAACGGGCTGAGGTGGAAGCGAAATGTTTGGAAGGGTTTCTTTAAAATACTGCACTCGAGTAGGTGCTTTAAGAAATGCTTTTGTACACTGGAAATTAAAACATTAACAAATGGACATTTTTTGTAATCTCTTCGGCTTGGGCCATGTGCTAAATATGTTACATGTATTAGGTAAAATATTTTTAAATTTTAACCCGCCTTTATAACTGTTTATATTCTTATTTGAAATCGTAAAAAAGCTTTCGGCAGCATCCTTCAATCAGTTTGGAGGCATGGACGTATCTTTATTTTAGGGATTATTGTTAAAGAAGAGATACACTGATTTATGTCTGGATTATGAATCATAAATGGTAAATATTTTAGAAATCTTTATTACATGAGATAGCTTCTCCCATTAGTAGTTTAGTAGATGTTTAAAATTTTTGATACCATTTATGGTCTCTTACAAGAGAGCATTGTAATTGAAAGCAACTTTCCCCCAAATCATCTCGATCGGATTGAAAATACAGTGGTAAGGAGGTAACGGAGAGCAGTATGTCCTTGAGATAGGCAAATTTGGTTTATTGTATATTCTTTCTTGAAATTAAATGATTTTATTGTATCAAGTAATTCTTTCTTTGTCGACTTTGTTTTAGGAATAGTTAATTGTTTCTCTGTCATAAAATTAATAATATCTTGTTTTTTGGTATTGGTTGGTTGTCCATAACAATAATAGAATTACTCGGCACTCATACATATTTAAAATTAATCGTTGGCACTGCACATGTAAATCATTATTTTTAAATTCTACACTACATTTTAAATTATTATTTTGTATTGTACTATCATTGTCGTTATCGGTTACCTGTTCTTCGAATTGTCTCCAAAACGCCATATTGCACCAGTGAAAAAATAAATAAATAATGTTATATTATATAAAAATAATAAAATATTAACCCGAGATAATAAAAATGGTAGTACGCTCAAGGTGCATAATGTGGCACGTTTAAAATCATTGAGATATAAGGAGACGCTATAAGCATTATTTTACATTGTACAGAAACGGGTGCATTGGGTGGGGCGTAAGCGCATACCAATATGGCAGATTCTCCAGAGCCGGACTAATTATTTTTGTTGACGTTTTTGTTTTTTAATTTGCAGCTTGGGTTTATACTTTATTTTGAAATGTTAAGCAGTGTACAAAATACTTAAATATAGGTAATTATTGATATTTGGTACCTAAATACACGAATAAAAGACGTTAGTACTTTATAAATTATATATTAATACCCCTTAAACAAAACAATTTTATTTAAATGTTGTCGTATGCTAAGTGACTTATCTACTTTATTTTTACTTAAATAATACATCCTGGTATTAACGTATTTAGTCGCAATAGATTTGATCAGTAAATATCTATGGATATCAAACACGGATTGATCCTCATTGGAATCCAATTAATTCGAGACACATATTCTGTCCACATATCTCTACGAGCAGGATCTTTAGGAAATCTAAAAACAAGAATGTTTTTAACACACATTAGGGGTCTTTTTTGCCAGAAATTTATGTAAAAGTAGAGTTTGAGAGTAGAAATCAAGTCAATGAATTTGTAAAAAAAAAATAAACTACAATGCACGTGTAAATTGTTCAGTGCAGAAATAGAATGCTACCAGACTCCTATAATAATGTGTTTTAATAAGTTCACCTTAGAAAACCCTAAATACGTCCATGTACAATGTTTACAATATTTGGTACATACGTATGAAGCGTTATTCCTGATATTTTCTTGTAGATTTCACTTCTAATACTGCAACTACGCACAGCACAGGACACCATTATAGTATATTGTCAAATAACCGTCCAAAAAAACACGAAAAACTTACGTAAACTTGTAAAATACTCGTAAATAACACTATCAACTTGAAAGCACGACAAATGACAGAGGTCGTATACCAATATGGCGTACCTGCACCCGCTTTTGACCACGTTAGAGCGTCTCCTCCCACCTCAATGTTTAAAATATTCATTGTGATTACGCAACTACTTGACCACCTATATATCTGACTGGTTGGATTTATCATCCATCGTTTGTCTCTCGGTGTTTTTCAAATAAGCAGGTACGCTCATCAAGGGAACGCTTAATAACGATATGCTATTAACATATGAAATGCCCTGGTTTTAATCAGTACCTGGTGGAAGCCTCATTTCTAACTGACAGTATATACACTTTACCATGTAAGGTGCTGCAACCCACAACAAAATTGCCAGTGGGAACAGTCGCAGGAAGAAAAAATGCCGCTAATACTTCCTGAATAAACCTAGTCACAGTTAAAGCATTGGTTTTTTCTAGTTGCTTTGACGCAGTAGATAGGATTTTGGTAACAATTTTTCGCTAAGAACCCCGACCATTAAATATGCAATATAACGCCCCATAGACTCAATACTTTCATCCATACATATATAAAAGTAGTTATTTCCAATGTTTGCTTTAATTTGTTTAATTACTGAAGAATATAAAGAATTTACATTGATTCTCCTAGAGGTTCTCACTGGGAACATTGTCCCAAATTAGAAACACAGGCAATAGCAAGGGTCTGTTTACCATCTTTTATTAGGGTGGGTTTTGCCGCTATTTAGGTACCTGCTTTGGTTCTAAATTTAAAAATTATGTTTAGAATTAAGAATTTCTATTCTAACAATTATTGATGTAACATTTTTTGGCTGAATATACTTCATTATATGCACTATATGCAGCTTTTTACAAAAATATGCAGAAAAACACTAAAATGCATAAAAAATGCAAATTATGCACTTTGCATAAATGCCCTTCTTTACTGAAGCCACTAGGTATACTGGGGAAATGATATAAGTTAATCAATATAAACGAACCAGATCTTTGCCGAACGCCTTATAGTTACCCCAAAAAATAGGAACCTCACACCAAATTCAGATTCCAACGGTTTATGTGCATAATCTATCATCTCAGTGTGTCATCAAATTTGATAATAAGAACAATTTGGGTTCTCTTATTTCTTTGTACTTATATCATATTTCATTAATCTTTTGGATGTCTACAACTTTTACACGCATATTCGGGTATAAATGCAACGTGATATAATTCGAATATCTCAAATTTAATTGCGTTTCATGAAAGGTAGGTATTTACATTGAACTATTGCTCAAAACTTTTGTTCGGAATCCCTAATGACGCTTATATTTCCTTTTGACATAGCTGGAGAATTATCGATCACTTGGCACACGTGTAGCTTTATTGAATGCATCAGAATAGTTTCGACCTAATAAGTTTAGTAATTTTCTAACAATTCCCTAGTTGTGTTGATTAACAAAATTATTAAATTGATAAACTAATTACACTTGTAACTACAGCAGGCATTTTATGTTAACAAAGCATGTATTCTTATTATCTTAATGGTTGGTTATTTAGATATACATAAATGCATTATAAGCAGTTCAAATGTGAAACCCATCTGTCCGCGGTATCGAAATTTAGCGATAGGTTACTTTTGATATTTGCCTCCACAATTCTCGAGAAAATTGCGTTACGTAGTTGGAACCTATTACTCTTAATAGAATATCGATGACGAAGAACAGCAACCTTCTATGTCATAGCGACTAATAATACAACAAGCTCCTATGTCAAAAATCAATGGTTTTTAGGACACGACAACAACCTTCTATGTATGACTTAGAAGGTTTTTGTACTGCACTTGACATAGATGTTTTGTTGCATAACTAAAGTGTTTGGCGTTTTTGAGATGTGAGGTTGTGTCAGTCGATACATGTTGTTAAACTCCTATATATTTAGAGACAAATATAAATTTTGCAGAATATGACATAGGAGGTTGCTGTTTTTTCAACAGTAGTGACATAGGAGGTTGCTGATCTTCGCAATCGATATATAATATAATTAAATAATTTAAGGATTTTTGGGGTTATTGATAGAGCGTGCGTTTTGCATGCGGAAGGTCCTGCGTTCGAATCCCAGCTCTGGCAACTTTTTTTTATTTCTAATTTTTGAATAAAGTAGTGAGTTTGTTAGGTTAGTTTATTGGAAATAATAGAATTATAATAAAAATAATTATTAAAAATCTGTTTCGTTACGCAGGTCATAAATTTTAAATTATATCTTGTTGGGAAAGTTTTGGGGCGACCCAACAGATTTTTACTTTCCCACACAGGGAAAGTATTTAAACGGACTAAAAAAAAATTGAGATAAAGAAGTTGAAGTTCCCTGAGATTAAGACCATTTCCAGATGAAAGTCTGTCTTTCTGTCAGTGTGTATGTGTGTCTGTATGTATTCTACCACGATATCGCCCAAACGCTTTCACCAATTGTGCTAAATTTTGGAATATGAGTTCGGGGCAGTGCTAGGATGAAGCCATTAGATTTTGGTTGAAATCTTTTAAGCCCTGTGATAGGGGTGGTCACAACCAATTTTCATATATCAGTAGGGGTCGAGTGATACATCATTTTAAAGCATTTTTTATCTGGTTTACAGCGATAGGTCACTTTTGATATTTATGCTTTACATATGATATGTCTGTCGAACAATGTACATTATAAGTGCTTTGACTTTAGAAGGTTTAGTGAGTGACTTTTTCTGGATAATTTTTCCGCCAGTATGTGATATTTTTTCAGGCTA
Source organism: Apoderus coryli (assembly GCA_911728435.2). Classification (NCBI taxonomy): domain Eukaryota; kingdom Metazoa; phylum Arthropoda; class Insecta; order Coleoptera; family Attelabidae; genus Apoderus; species Apoderus coryli. Next base: position 11,138,597 of record OU452202.1, on the reverse strand, counting down.
GACCAATTTATAGCATAGAGGGTTTTATACAATGTGTTTTGCTGGTCCCGCACCAGCCTCTTTACGGCGTATAGTAACTTAAGTTATTGCATTTCAAAAATATGGCAATATTCATTTGTTCACATCATTCATATTCATATATTTATTGTTTTTTTCCAATCTATAAAACTAGATTTGCTTGTATTCATAATAACTATATTGCTTTTCTAATCAGTTTTCTCTTGACATTTAAATTTTATAGCCCAACCTTGATATTGTGTGTATACAATAATAATAATAATAATTGTACGTGCGGTGTAGTATTGATAAGAAGAAAGACGTCTGGTGGTACAATTACAATAATATTTTCGATATCTATTACACAATAATAATCGCATGTTAACTGAAATGTTTGTTATTAGTTAATGTTGCTGAGTATAACAAGGTCAGGTGTTTAATGTTAACTATTAAATAATAGTTCCGAAAAAATTCCTATGACATTGCTTGGGAATATCCAATAGTATTTTTGTTTTTGGTTTTAATCTAACTAGTGTAAAATAAAAATCACAATTTACATGTCTGACCATTAAATAGAGTTTTATATTATATATTATATTAATTAATACTTAATTAATATATTATTAATAATTAGTTAATATATTATTAATAATTAGTTAATATATTATTAATAATTAATTAATATATTATATTATATGTTTACATTTACATTAACTTTATTTTGGAGAGTTTATGACGGAGTTTGTCTGTTCTGGGTTAATGATTATATATTTGCAAAACTTTTTTTACATATTCGACAGTTTTATGTAAGGATCATAACCGTAAATTCAAATAAAAACCGATAATAATGCAAATAATGTTCGACTATTCACTAAGAACATAATCATCTAACTAAAAGATCACTTCTACTTTTGGCATCCAAATTGTACATTCAGTATTTTTTAAAATCTCAGTCGTTGACATGTTTAGAGAGTGTTAACATAAACTAAAGAAAGCGCAGTGCCCTCACTGTTTAGGAATCTTGTGGCATATGATATAATGATTGAAATATAACTAATAACACATTAGCTATTACAGGAAAGTGTTATAATAAACAGTTGCAGGTAATCGAATAGTACAATGCCCTTTCTATAATAAAGATTATAACATTTATTATTAACCCATGCCTCGGTCTGGTTCTGCTGAATTAGACTGAGACCCTGCTAAATTAAACAAAATCCCTTGTTGTGTGTAAAACCAGTCATTTGCCACGCCATTGTAGTGCTTTGTTCAGAAAGTCAGTTTTAGAGGTCTCTCTGTAACGTCATTTCGCGTCCATTTGAAAAAAGATTTGCTACAAAATCAATAATCAATAACTATTACTTTCTTTCATGTTGGGTACTGTTAGTCTTCTTCGATTTTTAGTAGATTTTTAAAAAAAATCCAACTATTCAGGAGATCGACACAACCGAAATTTTGAAAAATTTTTATGCAGTACTTCATTTTATGACCCCTGGATCCTAAAAATGACCTCAGTTCAAAAGTTTATATATCTATATATATATATATATATATATATGGGATATAGAAACTTTGCGTCACGTTCTAGGCCGCATTTTTTGACCAATCGAAACAAAATTTGGTTAAAAAATCGGCTAGGTCATGGAATCGCGTGAGTTCGTTGGCGATTGAAATCGGAGAGCTAATTTCAGAATGGCGGCCTGTCAAAGTTTTAAAAAAATCATATTTTTTTCGTTGTTAATAGAAAATACCGATGTTACATATCAAATGATAGAGCACTTAAATCTCTACAATGTTTATTTGGAGAGTTTTTTCATTGCTGGCATATTTAAGTAAATGTAAGTCAATATAAAGTAACAAAAAAAAAAAAAATATCATCACCCGCTATACCTGTAATTATTTTGACAAATAAACACCTGTGAAATAACAATAAGACCGTACTTACGTATGTATTATAGTATAATGGGTATTTCAGTTAAAATAACTGTCAATATGACACTTTGGTTATATTTGGCGAATGTCAGAATATTCCGTTATTTGTTTATTAATAGTGGGTGTCAGTGGTAGACTAAGTATAAATAAAAAATACATAAATCAAAAATCTACTTTTCCGACTGGCTGCCATCGGGATTTTTTTTAGTTATATTATGTAATGAAAATTTTCTCTTTTTTTTATTATTACTTTGTAATCATGAACATTTTTTTTTTTGAACATGTTCTTATTGTAATTTGAACAAGATTTGCTTTGTGTTCAGTTTTGATTTTCATGTGTGTTGTTGCCAAGGTTAAGTGGTAGAATAGCCAATAGGGTAAACTTCGCCTTTGTAATTTCATTTCATTATATTATTTATACACGTATATCATGTATGTTGAAATTGCAATAAAGACGCTTATTATTATTATTGTGTCCGCTATTCCACGAAATTATTTTTAATTTATATTTACGGACACAAATTTATTTTATAATTTATTATTAATGTCGTGAAATTAACTCAGAACCTGCTGAACTTATATATAATATAATATATTTTTTTGTGATTTTACGTTTACGTTGAAATTATGCTTCTGTTGTTGTTTTATTAATTTTTTGATGTTTTATGTTATTTTTTTGTAAGTGTCTGATGGCCGTATCTATTCTCATATTTCGCGCAGGCGCATTTCACACGCTATATGCGCATGTCGAAAACACGAGAACAACGTTCCTATTGGTGGCTTCACAAAACGTCCTTAGTTCAACAACTGTTTGTAACTTAAACTGTGTCAATAGTAAGCATTTCTCGTCTCATGTATTAGCAGCACAGTTAAAATAATAGACAGTTACTTCACCTCGTGTCGACACGTCTGATGTTCGTGGGTTCAAAGCAATTCTCCGCTCCTAGTATAGTATAATATAGTAGCGGGCCAAAAATGAGTTGGGAAGGCGACGAGTCGATGCCGTTTTCAGCATCTAGTGACTCTTCTTGTCTATAGTTAATATTCAAGCCCAGGCCTACCCTAAGTCAGGACTGTAGGTACTGAAGTAATTTATGTAGAAATAAACCTAAGCTGTTTATTACTCACATTTTAGAACGCAATTTGAAAATGTTTTTGTCATTAAATCATTTTATTAAAAAAATATGAAATAAAGATTTTAGAGTGTTGAAGGTGGCGCAAACTTCATACATTTCTGCGAAATCAGCTTTAGTCTGTTAGTCATGTTTTGGTTCTTCGATGTTGTTTGACTAGTTGGAAAACCTCAGCAAACTATCTGACCAAATTCAATTCCACCTTGAATGAATGAATGAATAACTTACTCCGTTTTCCCCTAGTAGAGATGGATGTAAATGGAATTTACGACGTTTCATTACGGTTACTTACCCAACCCAACCTAAACATGTGCTGAAACAATTTTGGTTCTTTTTTAATATTACTCAAAATTTGTGTCTGCATTTTCTACTACTTATCTATTCGCAGCCAAACTTTTAACAAATCAAGTTCGTAGGTACTTATGTTAATTTTGATAAATGACTTAGATATATTCATTTCATATATTGTATCCCTACGGCAAAGTATTGTGAACGCGCTAAAAAAAAATTGAGACAAAAACGGATATAACCTCAGAAAAATAATTGTTTATTTTTCTGAGGATATAACCATCTTGAAGTCCCCTGAGAGGATTAAGACCATTTCCAGATGGAAGTATTTCTGTCGGTGTGTTTGTATGTATTCTTCCACGATAGCGCCTAAATGCTTCATCCAATTGAGCTAAATTTTGGCATAATATGCGTTTGGGGGAGTCTTAGGATGAACCCATTAGTTTTTAGTTGAAATCGCTTTAGCCCTCTGATAGGGGTCAACCACCAAATTTTCATATAGTAGTAGGGGTCGAATGATAATTTGAAACCATTTTTATCTGCTTTACAACGATAGGTTACTTCTGATATTTGCCTCCATAATTCTCGAGAATATTGCGTTAAAGTTAAAAATATGTAGAACGGTGACGGCAGACATTTATTTTACCGTCAGCCGTAGCTCAGTGGTAATCGGATGGCTTTGGGTACGGAATGGTTCGATCCTTTATTTTTTTTTTTTATATGTAATTTTTGACCAAAGTAGTTAGATAGGTCAACATTTCAACCGCGTTAGATTGATTGTTGCGCATAAATTCTCAGTGCTGACGGTGTGTTTACTGTAATATTGTTTATTTGGTTGAGATATTATTACATTTTTCAAATATAAATCACAAAACCGTTAAAAGAGAAATAATTTATTCATTGATTATTATTAGTAAACATCAAATGTAAAATAGTTTTCATGCAACAGGTCTCTACCCAAATCGTATTTCTCCAATTTATGCATTAATGTTTTCGCCTGAGATAAACACTTTTTATCAGTCTCTTCTTCAGCCTTTAAACTTAATGCCAGGCTTAAATAATATTTAGCTCGATAGCATTGTCCCAGCTTAACGCATACTTTCGCAAGTGTACACATATTTGGTATAAAAGTCCTAAAGTAAAACACTCTGCAGTTAAAGAAATCTAGTCTTTAATGTTTTGTTAAAACCTTGGTTTCAGTTCTTCAGCTATGTTTAAATGTTCGTATGCTTCATGATAGGTTGATTTTGGTGGTTCCTCAAACATGTATTTTGCTATTTTTCGTTGGAACCAGTTTAAGTTGGCCATTTCGAAGCACCAACGTCCTAGCATGTATTGAACTGTAACAAAAGACGATATCGTTTCTTTATACTTGTGTATTTCCGTGGCGCGTCCCAGCTAGGCAATATGTTTGCATATTATAATATTTATTCTTACCTGTAAAATCCCGTGGACTCAACTCACATGCTTTCATCAAATGATCTCGCATCGTTGCGTAATTTCTTATACGTGATTTCAGCCCCATTAAGCCATATTTGGCATCAAGAACTATAGCCATCCATTTGTGATAGTTGGCCTTACCAGTTCCTATAAGAAAAATGACAATTAGTGTTTTATAAAACACTATAATTGCATGTAAGGTTGAAGAACAAAAGACTAACAGAACTTTTATTTTTTATTTTCTAAAGAAATCCATTTCGGAGAGGAGCGGTGATTAATATTTGTAAATAAAACTACGTCAGCTGGATTTGGCTAATTATAAGATAGTAGCTAGATATACAGGGTGTCCGTAAAGCTGTAGCAATTAATTAACCGGAGTTATATATAAATAGGATAATGAATGCAGAGTATTAACCCGTCTAAACCTAATAAGAAAATTAATTTAGCCACTAGGTTCGAATTCAATGATTAATATTTAACGAGCGGTAATCTAGATGTTGCACAATTCTTAAAGACTCAGAACAAAACTAAGTAAAGAAAGTAATCTCCTTTAAGTCTGCAAATTATGCACAATAATGAGTAAAGAAGAAAAATAAAGATAATCAAAAGAATAATAAAATAATCAAATTATTATGTGAAAGAAACAAACAACTAATAGCTAATCAAACCTTTTTTAAACCATTCTATGGGTTTAAAAAAACCGATAAAAACAAATCAAAACAACAAGAAAAACATCTAATAATAATTAACGTAATGCACTCAAATATATGAAAATATATACGTTGCATGCACAATAATTATTATTGTAAATTAAAACACAAAAAATATTATTATCTTAAGAAACATGAATTTTAAAAGCTTTCAATTTTACGATACAGATAACTTGTTTGCCCTTTCAGAAACCATATGTTTGTTGTAAAACATAATATAAGGGTTTGTATTTGTTTTTCATAGATAGAAAAACTAAGAGCGTTTACATATGGACAAATCTATGGGAATATTTCGTGTTATCGTAAATATAAATTAGAAAAAAGAACTCAGAAAGTGACCTGCCACCCATGTATTTTAGAATTAAGTCATCTGTAAGCTTGCCAGTGGCGGGTTTTATTTTCTTACAAAGTAACTAAAGTGGCGATTATTTTCAAAATGGTACTTTTTTCAAAGAAAATTTTGTGGTCTACGTATTTGATCCCATCTAAGTCATGTTTGTTTCAAATTGCCACCGCTATTTTTTAGGACACTTTTGAGTTGGTGCTGTCGTATTGATTACAATGATGTACCACATGTGAGGGTATCATAAGAAAATGTTTGAGAAAATGCAGGTTTTTGCCTCCTTATCCACTTTTGGATGTGTCGCTTTGTTAATAAATACCGAAAATACCTAATTAATTTTCTTGTTGTGAGGACTATCTAGAGCAGTTGCTCAAAGTGGGCACCGTTTGGCAATAGGAAAAACCTTTCCACAAAAAAAAAACGTATACGTTTTCCATGATTTCGGGAGTGATCAATTGCATCTCGTTTTGATTGCGGTGCCTTAATTCATCTAAATTCTGCGGCCTGTTTAGGTAGACACGGTTTTTGAGATGTCCCCATAGAAAAAAGTCTAAGGGGTTCAAATCGGGAGATCTGGCTGAACCATAAGAAGGTACCTATAGTCCGATTCAAGGTCGAATGGGCTAGATGCGCATTTGTTTAGTACAATACCAGCAGTTATACGAGGGTTGCTATTTATGTATTGAGAATAGAAAGAACAAACGAATTAATTTTATCAAAAATATTTTTATTGCTTTTCAAAATATTCTCATTTAACCCTTATGTGCACTCTTAGGTACCTTAGTACCTTTAATCAATTCAAAAGCAAATTTGTATACCTTATTATTTTTATAATTTATTGAAATTTTTAATTAGCTTACGTTGACTTATTCTGTTTTAAAAACAAGGTAAATGGAAATTTCAGGTGTACAAATTTTTGGGGTTTTCCATAAAACAAATACTTTATACCTATTGTGCACCGCAAGGTACCGCGGTATACCGAAACACATAATCCAAACGGTCCGGTTTTTTTACTATATTTCTATAATAAAAAGTTGATAACTAAATGAATCAACAAAGCAAACCTATATTTTTTATTATTTATTGACAATTTATTATTACAAGTGACATCTTTTACATTTTGTGATGGTTTCAGCGTGTTCACTACAAACTGGTTTTCTGCAAATATATAACAGCATTTTCTGGTTTTTCTTTGAAAAGCTGCCAATACACGACATAGCACAGTTTAAAGTAATATACAGTTACTTCACCTCGTGTCGGCACGTTTGATATCTCTGTCTGAAAAGCAATTCGCCGCACTTATAGTCATAATAAATCATAGCTCGAACATTTTTGCGACTTAATTCAATTTGTTGGCCGAGATGAACTTTTCAACTTACTGTAAACAACACAAATATTGCTCGCACGGCAAAACGTTCTCAGTTCGTATTCTGTCAAAAATGTGAAACTTCAAGATGGCGATGGCAGATTTTACCGGGTAATACCAGTTAGTGAACTACAAAGCCAAATTCTGCCTTCCGAACTGTCAGTTCTCAATACATAAATAGCAATCCTCGAAGCGAGTAACGTAGGTCAAAATACGAAAATTGACTTTGTTAGCAAAACCTTCCATTTCTCAAAAATTTACCCCCCACATGTGTGTTCTATAGAACAGGATCAAAGCTTTTTTCCCGCATTTTCCATCAATTTAATTTTATTGTATTTCACTTTTTAGCTCTCCATATCATATAATATGTAATATATGTATATATGGAGACTATTAGTTTCATGAAAAAAAAAAATTTAATTTCACCGGACATACTTGTTTTTGGTCATTTTATACATAAATAAGTAGTTTTAAAAAAATGTCTGTCTGTCTGTATGCACGATAACGCAAAAACCGCTTAACAGATTTTAACCAAATTTGGTACAAAAATACAATTGGACAAGGCAAGGAGCTGATTAGATTTTGGGAAACATTGAGCGTAGTCAAGGGGTTTAAAAGAGGGTTCAAAAATTAAAAAAATTGTTGATTAATTTTTTTGTGCGTTTAATTAAATATATAGTATAAGCTAAACAATGTTACATAAATGAACTGATTCACACAGGCGTTTGAAAATAGTGTAAAAAAGGGTCAAAAACGAAAAAAAAAAAATTCCAAATATAACAGAAAAATTGGCTAATTATACAGGGTGAGTCACGAGGAACTGTACATACTTCTACCATAAGTAGAGGCACGTTAGGGGATTATCAAATGACCATTAAAAAATGTCTCCTTGTTTTCATTATTAATATACAGGGTGAAATATGGATTTTCACCAAAACAATGTTTCGTCATATCTTTTCAATGATTAAGTCGATTTATCTCATTTTTTTATAAAAGTGTATATTGGTGTCTGGCAACTAACTGACGTACTCAGAATTGAAAAAATCCAGGTCCGTCTTCGAGAAAATTTGTGGGACTGCCTCATATTCAACACTTCACCCTGTATATGATTTTTCAAAAATCTGATATAATTTTTTCAGAGAGCATAAATAGGCAGTTAGACCTGGGTACTTGAATTTTTTGTTACACTCACCTCACATTTCCAATTAAAGATTCATTTTAGAGCCAAATTGAAAATTGGCAATGATGAAGTATCTTATTGTATAATAATGTTTAGTTATTAAAAATAAATCTTCAAAATAGACAGAAACGACACACACTGTCCTCCAGTATGGTAAATACCATAATTTGAATTGATTTACAGGGCCGGATTTAAAAATCTGGCATATCTGGTTCATCCCAATAATTCACCCTGTATCTAACTTTTTCCACCCGTCATAGACAGAAAACAGATAAAAAATGATTGTAATAACCTAGTTTTCTTATTTGTTTGAGGAAAACCGTGTGTCTAATTATTTTAATTGGAATGAAATGAACAAGCCAGGGAAATGTTTATTCATAAATTAAGAAATAAAAAACAATAACCAAACAATAAAACATGTAAAATGTAAAACAATGTGGAATAAAGTAAAAACAATTTAATAAACATTACGATTATAAAACACAACAGCTCATTAACAGAATTATTCACTGTTGCAATATTACCAGAAATGACACACTGACAATCTGAAAGTTCATTATACATTTAAACATTCGTCAAGAAAAGTGTATTAAGGCAGATGGATTTCATTTTGTACATCTTTTGTAATTGTAATGTTTATTAAATTGTTTTTTACTTTGTTCCACATTGTTCAAACTGTTTTATTGTTTGCTTATTGTTTTTTATTTTATTTCTTAATTTATGAATAAACATTTCCCTGGCTTGTTCATTTCATTCCGATTAAAATAATTAGACACATGAGTTTTCCTCAAACAAATAACAAAACTAGGATACTACAATCATTTTTTATCTGTTTTCTGTCTATTACGGGTGGAAAAAGTTACATACAGGGTGAATTATTGGGATGAACCAGATATGCCAGATTTTTAAATCCGGCCCTGTAAATCAATTCAAATGATGGTATTTACGATACTGGAGCACAGTGTGTGTCGTTTGTGTCAATTTTGAAGATTTCTTTTTAATAACTAAACATTATTGTACAGTAAGATACTTCATTATTGCCAATTTTCAATTTGGCTCTAAAATGAATCTTTAATTGGAAATGTGAGGTGAGTAACAAAAAATTCAAATACCCAGGCCTAACTGTCTATTTATGCTCTCTGAAAAAATTATATCAGATTTTTGAAAAATCATATACAGGGTGAAGTGTTGAACATGAAGCAGTCCCACAAATTTTCTCGAAGACGGACCTGGATTTTTTCAATTCTGAGTATGTCAGTTAGTTGCCAGACACCAATACACACTTTTATAAAAAAATGAGAAAAATCGACTTAATCATTGAAAAGATATGACGAAACATTGTTTTGGTGAAGATCCATAATTCACCCTGTATATTAATAATCAAAACAAGGAGACATTTTTTAATGGTCATTTGATAATCCCCTAACGTGCCTCTACTTATGGTAGAAGTATGTACAGTTCCTCGTGACTCACCCTGTATATAGCTTTGATATAAGATAACCTACAACATGCAGCATAACAATTTTGTTTACATAGGCCTTCGTAAATAGTAGAAAAGGAGGCAAAATAAATTTTATTATAAAAAAAATCAACTATTTTCAACTTGGCGTAGAAGATCTGAAAGAGAAGAAAGGAACAAAACCCGATACTTAAAAAAAATAAAATATATAAATTTTAGATAAATGACAAAAAGGTCATAAAATTATTACTTTTACACTTAAATATGGAGAGCTATTCGTGCCTCGAGGGCAACAGTTTATTTCTAGTAGCTGTTGCCTAGAAGGATAACTTAAATATTATTCCTTTGAAGGACAGACCCACACCCGGAACATACACAGGCAGAATTTGGCTTTGTAGTTCTGTGATCACCTGTAATTCTGCTGTCATCCAACTACCATGCTCTGAATTTTCATGAACAAAGTCATTTCGAAGTTTAATCCCTTCGCAAAAATTTGTTTATTCGAAATTTACAAAATACTCATTTAGTTCTATACCTTCAATCAATTCCGTGGCTTGTTCTTGTGTGACGAATATTAAAATATCCCCTACGCTTAGAGATAAATAAATACATCCGGCAACACCATCAGGCGTCTAGTCATACTCGCTGCTATTGTCGTCGAACACCACAGAATAGAACAGAAGACAGAAGAGCCTAGAAAGCTCAAGAACGTTCTTGTATGCTGTGGAGGGCGACATGGTATATAAAGACAGAGAGACACACGATGGACAGTCAGTAATAAAGTGAATAGTCTATAGTTAAGAACAGTGTTGTGAAATATAAATAGTAGAAATAAATATAGTGAAAATAAATAGTAAAAATAAAATTTTTCGTTTTGTTTTCTTGAACCTGGTTTTTAGGATAAATAAATAAAAGTTAAACTATTATTGTAGTAAATATACCTATATCTTTTGCATCATTCAATACCTCATATGCCTCACCGATCATTTGCTTTCTTATTTCGTCTGGTACATTATTTTGTATTGAAAGCAGATACAGCACTCTTGCGATTCTCCAAATTACTTCAATTTCGTTGCTGAACTTCAAATTGTTCAATGTTTCATATACCTAAAGAATAGAAATGAAACCATATGAATTTTAAAGTAGTGACGGAAAATGCAACACTACTTGTAAAAATATTCAGTGCTTACCTCTACATATTTGTCTTCTTCAAATAAATTATCAGCTCTCTCCAAATAATCCTGTAAATGTTGTTCAGTCCAGTATTTTTTAATTTTGTCTTCAGGTTTTTTGAAAATATTTAAATGTTCATGTAAAGTTTCGAATATTGTTAATGTACTTATAAATTTGGGGTTTAAAATATCTAATGTTCTTAAAAACAAATAGATTTTGTACACTTTTGCGAAATTGACTTTAACCTTTGACATTTTAGTTTTTTATGTGTGCTTTTTTTATTGTTGTTATGTTTTGACGGATTAACCATTTCTCACCATAGAGAAAATAGTAAATCCTGCGAAATATCAGCAATTTTCACTCACCTGTCTGTTACGCACATTAATTTTTAAAATTTGATTGACAGTTAACTGAGAAATTAACCTCAAAATCTTTCATAGCCAATGAGCTGCACGTGATGAACTTTTATTGACATGCATTCATAAAATATAAGTCTGACTAGTGCTTTTTTAAAGTTTCATGTCAATTTTACTTGAATTCGTCATTCTTTTCTGACCAATCATTACAACTTTTACAAACAAGATCCACGGTCGGACTTATTGGGTAGTGTTGGACAAAATATCTCTTTGTTTTTAAAATCTCCCTAAATACAATTTAGTAGGCGTTTTGCTTCTAAACCTCTGTTCCGCTGAACTGATGTCACCTCACTACTGTCAAAGTTATCAATGCGTAAAGCATTTTGAGCTTAACTTTCCCATTTAACTGTCAATTTTATAAAAAGAACCTGCGATTTAGTGAGGTGAGTAAAAATTGCTGATATATGGTGTGAAGGAAATAATTATATTTTGAGCAAATGTGACGTTTTGTGTCTAGGTGCTAATTAAGTTTTAGGAAACATTGAGCGTAGGCAAGGGGTTTAAAAAAGGGTTGAAATATTTAAAAATGTTTAAACTTAAATATCAAATAATTTTTCATTGGTTTAATAGTAGTATAACCTAACTATAAAAAAAACTATATCACATTGGCGTTCGAAAGGGTGTAAAAGGAGGTTAAAAATTTTAAAAAATATAGAAGAAATATTGACTAGTTATTTATAGCTTCCATACAATAATAGAACCTATGAAATGTACAGTAAAAAAAACTTGCTTACATAGGCGTTCGTAAATAGTGGAAAAGGGGTCAAAATAAAACCAATATTTCTTTATATAACCTTATTCGAAATATGGGATAATTTTTCATAGTTGTGATAGAATATAACCACAAAAATGTCACATTGAAAATAATTGCTTCACACTGGCGTTCATAAATAATGTAAAAAGGGGTCAAATATGAAAAAAATACATATTGTCCAAACATACCAGAAAAATTGTCTAATTATATATAGTTTTGACAAAATGCAGCATAAAAAATATTATTTTATATTTGTATTTTTTTCAGGAGATAGAAACGTTTTGTTCCGCCAAACAACTAAACTGACATTGACGTCATCCAACTGTAAGTTTCATATTAGCTATTCTAGTCAAAATTAAATTTAAAAGTAGGGAATTTTTGTTTGTACATGTATTCTAATAATTGTGTGCATTGATCCATAATTTCGCGACGGTTGTTGTAATTTAACTTTTCAGATGAAAAAATGTAATTTCAAATTCGTTTTTTGCGTTTTATTTAAGAATGGTTAGATATTTCAGGTTTTTGGCTTATAAAGGCATCATCAGAACTTTCTTATGTCCAAAAGGGAGAGACAAAAAAAAACAGGAATGTAACTTTAAAAAACATTTTTAATTTTTTCTCAATAAATCCTGTTTGTCCCTCGTGGATTTGAGATTAGTCTGATTATGCCTTTACAAGCCAAAACATGTAATATATTTTCAATAAAAGGGAAAAACGCGGGTTGAGATTTTGAGATTTTTTTCTGTTTTTTTTTCCATCATGTTTTTTTTTATACAGGGTGTTTCTAAATATAGGAATATTTTATATCATGAGTTTTTAGTAAAAGCAAAGGGAGGAGTGTCCTGAAATATTACTTAATATAGATAAGTCGAAACGTTGGCGAAATAATAAAGTCGTTTTTCTTTAATATCTCCACTATATGGCAGAATTTTGAAAAATTAAATTTGGCAGCTAACTGATGCTATTAAAATGACAGTGCCATGGGGAACTCCTATTTAAAAAAAAAATATTTAAAACATGCATTCAATGTGCAATTTTTTTATATCTTGACGTTTTATTATACATTAATTATTGATAGTTTAATCACAAAAAAATTTGTTCATTGCCTTTATCAGATCATCTTCAAGACGATGAAAATTGATGTTTTCTGTCCTGAAGATGATCTGATATAGGCTCGAAACTTCGTCAGAGGAGGAAACAGTATTTTCTTTCATCCTGACTGAAAACCAGAACAACAAAATCTTAAAATTAGGCCATTTTCATACAAATTGACAAAACGATTATTACCTATTTCTTAAAAAAATTATTACAAACCTTTTGCCATCTAAATTAGTGGTCGTGAATTGAATTCTTGTTCCATTTAAATGGAAATTAATTTTTTAAGGCAGAAGATTTAAAAAGGTATTAATATTTCTGGTATATATACATATATATATATCAACTTAGTTGAATATCTTTGTTTATTTATATATATATATATATATATATATATATATATATATATATATATATATATATATATATATAACTGCTAATCCTTCTTGGAACGTTTTAAAAGATAAATGTCAGTTATTTTTATACGTCAATGGGGATAAAGAAAATTTGAATTTATTATATTTAACGGTTAATAATAGGTTCAATTGCCAATAAATTAATAATTATAATATCCAGTTTATGTCGATAGGCTAAGCCGTCATATTTATTGTTTTACTGTTTATTGTAGAAAAGCACTCAATGTCGAAATGGCAAAAGCCGGTATACACAGTTTTTAAATACAATAGTTTTGACGTCAGTGTATAATATATTCAGTGGCATAGGGTCTCATTATGCATTTTATTTTACGCATCAATATTTACTATTCATTTTAGTTTATGCGTTCGTCTATGTTAAACTAATTTATTTTTAACATACAGCTTTACCGCAAACACTAATAATAACTATTTATCAATATATTCTGATCACAGTGATAAGCGGGAATTACGTCAGTCGTTAGTATCGATTGTAAAATACCGACTGACTGTCTTCATATCATGTTTTTACATACATTTGGATTATCTTTACAATACATGCGTTTTGTTAGTTAAATTTCAAAACTAAGCTATTTCTGTAAAGATCATAAAGACTGTTTTCAAATGATGTACCACTCGACTACTGCTATTTAAGAATATGGTTAAAGCGATTTTAACCAAAAACTAATGGGTTTATCCTACGATTCCTCTAAACTCATATGCCAAATTTTAGCTCAATTGGTTCAGACTTTCATCTGGAAATGGTCTTAGTTGTCTCAGGGGACTTCAAAATGGTTATATCCGTCTTTATATCAAACATTCTATAGGGCGACCACAATACTCCCAGGGTTCGTGTTTCAGATACAGGGTGTTATTTGTAAATTTTATGGGTTTTTAGTAATATTTCCGAAAAGCGTCTGGATATCAAAATGACATTTGCCACCCTGTTTCTTGTATTATCGTAGCCGTATAATAATATTAGAGACGTTGCATAGACATTTTCAAAGTCATTTATCTTGAAAACGGCTTCTTCTAGCGTTATGAAACAAGTAAACATTTTTTATGTACAAAAGTCTCAAATTTATTATTCTTTTTCGAAAAATTAAAAAAAGCGCACAAAAAAAAAGTTGGGACAAAATTTGTTCTGACCCCCGCCAGCCTAACCCACCCCTGACATTTTCCTAACAATGGGAAATCATATTTTTTAATAATCCTATAAAGATACGAAGTGTGCCAAATTTCATTTTGATATCGAGACGCGTTTCGGAAATATTACTAAAAACCCATCGTCAGGAATTTACAAATAACACCCTGTATCTGAAAAACGAAGCGTTTTTCTATATATGTTCATATGAAAAAAAATCTTATTTTCGTTTGTAGAATGTCCCCTTAAATTATTTTAAGTTAATTTCGGGACACTTTGTATATAGGATTTGTTGAATTGTCTCCTCAATATAGATTACAGGATCCTACACTCCAATTTCATCCATCCCGTAATTATAAAATATATATAATATATTCAGGAAGGAGTCCATACTTCTGTGGAGTCTCAATTTAATGAGGGGAATAACACTATACTGTCTTCTCCACTAAATCTCAATATATATTTTCACAGATCTGATTGGATCCTAATCATAATTGGTTTGTTACAACAGACATGTTTCGGCCATATAACTAACAACAATGTAATGTCTAGTTGTTTTGCATCTCTGATTCTTATAACCTTACTTTCTAATTTCCACAATAAGACAAACTATAATAATTGTACTGATCAAGAAAAATCGAAATTCTATAAATATTTGTTTAATCATAAAAATAATAATGATCTACAAAAAGAAAACACAAATCTTATGGAAATAATGTTCCTTTAGTTAGAGTAGTTTTATAAATATAACATTTTTAATATTAACAGTATTAATTTATTATAGCTTCAATATATGATACAATGTAACATTTATATATAAACACTGAGGATGACCATATATATGGCCGAAACATGTATGTTGTAACAAACCAATTATGATTAGGATCCAATCAGATCTGTGAAAATATATATATTGAGATTTAGTGGAGAAGACAGTATTATTCCCCTCATTATATATAATATAGGTTCAAATTAGAACAAACCATTATGCCAGACATGTTTCAAGATACTGAATCTCATCATCATAAGTGACTTCCGTTTTAAGAATTGAATCAGAATTCAAACATTTATTTTAGTCCATTCAAAAAGCCATAGGATGACACATAGATGGCGTTACTAGAATTTCTTCCATATGATTTTTATTTAGAACTAACCTTCAAACGATACGTGTATAAATTTGACAGCAATCTGACTTTTGGTTCGTGAATTATACGAGTAGCATTTTGTGTGAAGCAACTTTTGTTATTTGAAAAAAAAAAGGAAAAAAGTTAATTTCCAGTTTTGATAAAGCATTGCTTTTTGATGAAAAAAAAATACAGTGGAAACAAGAATGGCTTGATAAACATTATCCGAACTCTTCTCTATCGAGACAAATGGATTGCTGAAATTAAACGTGGTCGTACCAGCACAAATGATGCAGAGCACTGTGGACGCCCAAATGAGGCTGTTTTTCCAGAAAACGTCAATAAAATTCGCAAATTGGTTATGAACGATCGCAAATTGAAGGTGCACGAGCTAGCTGACATTGTTATGATATCTGATAGTACGGTATATTACAACTTTATACGAACATTTGGGTATGCGAAGGTAACTATAAAAGTGGTATCGAAAAGTTGCAAAATCGCTATACTCGTTGTATTGCCCTCGAAGGCAACTATGTTGAATAATAAAATCGAGTTTTGTCAAAATGTTGTTTTTTTCTTACTTATCCTGTTACATTCTTAAAAATATTAGTGACAAAAGTGAGATATACATAAGTTCGTATGGAACAAATGTGATGTCTTACCATATTGTGAAAAAATTTATCCTTACATTAAGATAACAAAAACATAATGAAATCTAAACTATTACAACTAACTCTTACGAGATATTACAAGTATTGTATACTTGGCTTTCTTTTTATACATCGACATCGTTTGCACCCCCATAATCTTTAAAACGGTTCAGATTTTTAAAAAATTCTGAAACTCGTCAATTTTAATCTTAATTTTTATCATATTTTGAAAATTAATTTTAACACTGTCAATATGTATTTCATTTCCTTTTTTGTTTTTTTTTTCCTGAATACTTTCGCGAATATCTTGCCTTGGCCTTATTTTTGATAAATGTCTTTGATGCCTCAGTTTCAGTATTCATGTACATTTTCGTTTAATTTATGAATTATATAAGTTATATCATAATATATTATTTTATTTTAAGTTATTTTCTGTTTTTTTTTTATTTGTTACTATCTTTACTTTTAATTAATTGATAAATATTTAATATTAGTAGATTGATTATATTTAAAAAAAAAAAAATTGTTCGTTTCTTGTTTATTATCTTGCCTAATGTATTGATTTTCCTGTTGGAAATAAAGGCTTATTATTATTATTATTAAAATTATGACTTCATCCCTCTTCCGCCCACAACTACCCCTTCGAAAATTTTAAATGGCAACCATGCATTTTTAAATCTCAAGCAATTTGTTTTGGAAACACGAAATTATTTTGTGCTCAATGAAATTTTTACCATTGTCAATTCGGATATACGTTGAAATCGTAAACAAGCTTTTTGCCACACTAAACAACTGTATCTTAACTGCAATAAGGTACTTATGTACAAAAAAATTCGGATGAAGGTGGTAAAATTTTCATTATTAAAACACATTTCTCGAAATAAATAAAATAATTTGGTATTTTAAAAACAAATTTTTTCATGTTTAAAAACGCATTGTTGCATAGAAACTGAAAGCAGCTTCAAAATGGTATGTCACTCGACCCTTCTTGCCATTTTTTTGAAGGGGTAGTTCTGGGCGGAAGAGGGATGGAGGCATAATTTTAATATGATTAAAATTGATCCCCATTAAGATTAAAAATGACGTGTTTCAGCCTTTTTTTTAATCTGAACCGTTGTAAAGATTCTAGGGGTTGCAAATTTTAATTGGGACACGCTGTATATCATATTAAGTTGTGAAATATAATAACATGGTGATTTTATGGCAATAAAGAGCAATGGTTTAAATCCACGTGTTCTTACCGAAAATCGTGTCTACTTCAGACCGTACATCACGACTTTCATTAGTACATTAATAATTATGTCACAGAGATAATCAAGCAAAAGAGAATTATATCTCTATTGTCTCGACAATAATGTATGTAGGCATTAGTTGTACCAATAACTAATACTATTTTCTTTATTATTACACCATTCATAGGCATATAGTAATTGTAGGCAAGCCTCTAAAAATATAGTTGGCTTTGTCCAACCCCCTGAGTTGCAATATGACTTACATGTAATATGCGTGGTAGTAACATGGTGACGTCATACAGCTATTCGCTGTTATTCAACATTTGGCTCGTTAGATTTGATCTAGTAGAGAATTGGTGAGTGTTAAGGGTGTGTTGTTGTGGCAATTGCCAGATGAAAATAGAGGGTATGTTAACGAAGTAATTAAGTTAAATGTTTATCAAGTAATTATAGCTAACTATCTTTGCTATCTAATTGCCGAAAATTTAATAATTATAATAGCCACAGGTTTCTTGTCAATGTTGCTCGTGTTATTTAATCAATAACATACCGTAATTGTAAATAATTATTATTATAGGTTTTTTACATTGAAAACTACATTGTAAAATATGTAAAATGAAATAGAACTGAATTCCAATTTAATTACTATGAACATTAGATTATTGACAGCCAAATTCATGTATTAGGGTGGTCTTTTTATGTCGGAGTAGTTTGTTACGTTAGTTTATTGGAAATAATACAATTATAATAAAAATTATTATTAAAATTCTGTTTCGTTACGCAGGTCATATATTTTTGATTATATTATATCTTGTCGGGAACGTTTTGGGGCGACACAACCTATTTTTTAAGATATGCATTCAATTATGTACTGCAGAAATTATATCGTAGATATTTAATATTATTATCTGTTATGCTAATGGCGTAAAAATATATTGCTCGTGACACTTACAGTTTATGCATAACCTTCACGCATGTCTGAGTTTAAAATAATGCCTGGTGATAGATATTTGATATCAAAAAATAAATGTATATTGAATATTGCGGTATTTTTTATATTTATAATTATTTAGTTGACAACGTATATTATTCAGTATTATATTTCTTATTATTTTTATATTGCATATTTATATTTGATTATAATATATCAGAACGTGTGCGCAGTTTGTAAACATTTAAAAGCATTTTAATCTCATCGTCATTGATGACTTACGAGATTTGCATTCATTGAGATTTATTCATCTATAATCTCTAAACATCAACGCATGTTTTCCGGCATCGGTTTTGTTACGCTCCAGGGGTATTAATTTTAATTGAATGACATACAGGGTGATTCATCCTCAGTAGCCTATTCAAAGTTCTCGGGAACTATAAAAGATATGTTGCTGAAACTTTGGGGTTCGGTAATATCGGAATGGTTCTATATTGATGTACTATTTTCGGGCTTATATTATATATTTTTTCCTACAATTTGTTTTTTCGAAAAAGTTGACGTTTTTCGACTTCTACAAAAAAATCATAATTTCATTCAAGCAAGCAAAATTTTAGAATACATTCGAGGGAATACTGAATATACAAATGATATTGTCCAAGGTCGTCAGGCAGTTGCAGAACAAGATTTAATTGAATTTAAACTTGAACCACGTGTTTACTAGGAAAAGTAATTTTTTAAATTGGAATGGTATATATTATTCGACTATGCTGTTCGATAGACAAAAAAATAATCTTTTTAATGATATATTACTTCTCTATACCTAAAATATTCCATTTCTTCTTCTAAATTTCTTTGGGTTCATTGGCGTTACATAGTATAAAACGTGTTACATGTCCTACTAAGTTCGAGTAATTAAGTATGTTGCATTTTCATCAACTATTATGTTAAACAAACTGCAGTAATATTAACAATGATGTAATTGTCAATATTTGACGTTTCTCTTGACGTAACTTTGATTATGGCATTTGCCTACTAGATGGTTTCTGCAAATTGCAAATTGTATTATGTACAAAATTCAAAATATTGAAGAAATGGAATATTTTAGGTATAGGGAAGAAATATATTATTAAAAAGGTTATTTTTTGTCTATCGAACGGCATAGTCGAATAGATATACTATTCCATTAAAAAAAAATTACTTTTCCTAGTAAAAACGTGGTACCAAGTTTAAATTCAATTAAATCTTGTTCTGCAACTGCCTGACGACCTTGAACTATATCCTCAGGATGAATCGCCCTGTATATCATTGACATATGATAGGGAAAAAAACAAAAATAGCAATTAAATTCAATGTATCAAGCATAATAAATTTTGTTACCACGTTTTGGATAGGAATTGTTCATTACCATTAATATCCAAATATTTTGAACTATAAATTAATGTCAAAAGTATTCCCAAGATTGCAGGTTTCGAACGTTGATTAAAAATATAACTGCTTTTCACACATATTAAAATCCACTTTCAATAACCATACTCCATCCATAACTAGTTGCTTTCTTAATAAAAATATAATGGTGTAATTAGTAACAAGTGAATGTTGCGTTTTAGACGCATGCAAATTTGTTACCCGAGCCGATAAGCGAGTGCAGAATAGCTATGGTGCCTCACGTGTAATGTAATTTTTCTACAAATGAAAATTAATATACTGATTTATTTACAAAACGCGCGTCGAGAATAAGAAAAAGCATTTTGGTGAAGTGGTAAAACGTGTTTTAGGTTAGTAACATCAAACTTTAGACTTTATGTAATTTTTTGTGGCTATATTGAAACAAAATGTGTTTTTAACATTCCTACCTAGAATGCGTTTGTCATTTTGTCGCGATATTTTATATCTTTATTGTAAAAAGCATTGGAATACAAGGTTCTCTTGTGTCATTGTCTATGCCATAACTATTGCCCTCGTTATACACGAGTATCCCATACATTGTGAAATCAATAAATCAACAAAAAATTATGAGATTAAAAATACTGTTTAAACTATATTTTAGAACTATTAGCAAATAAAGTTATTAGGTTAATGGAATATCAAATACTGCGAATATAACTTTCAACAGTAATAATAAACATGAACTCAATCTGGTATTGAAATTTTAGTATTTTAGGATGTTTATCTGAAAAGTTACTGAACTGATAAAAATATCTCTACGAAAAGGTTAGGCAGATTTTAGTCTAGTAAAAGAGTAAATTATTAGGGGAAGATCCGTTGAGTGACGGATGGTCAGTCAGGTGTCAAAAAATAGACAAAGCAATAAGCAATTATAATCATTTTTGTTTCCAATTCAATACTTACAGTTAAAAATATTTTAATTATATAATAAAAAGTAAATTGTGTAAAATTAATTTAAATTAATTAATCTAAATAGTAGGTAAAAAACAGACTCTGAAGGTCAAGGCCCCCGAAAGGATTACATTTTTCAAGTATATAGGAAAATGGCCGTGGTGTGTGTATAATTAGTCGATGATTCCAAAAATATCTATCAGGTGGCTATTTAAAAACCAAATGTTGCGTTGAGTCACAGTTTAACTGGAAGTAATCTAAAAAGCAATTCTCAACTTTTGTTAGCACAGTATTCTTAAATATCACTATGGATAATAAGGATACTAGGAAAAACCTATTTATGAAGCAGTAAGGGATTAACCACTCTTGTTGTCCCAGTATATAATCAAACCTTCAAAATTCCAAACACAAACTATCATTCGATGAAAATATTACGTTTCGACGCCTGTTTATGTCTCTTCAGACGATTTACTAATGCACCAATGATTATCATGCAAATATTTCTCTGAAAAAAATAAAAACTGTATTGACAAATTGTATTCTATTAGAATTAGTCATCCTCATCCAGGGGTAAATATTTATAATAATATTTTCTTTATTTTTGTAAGAAAAATGCAATTATAAATATTTGCATAATGACCATTGGTGTATTAGTAAATCATCTGAAGATGATCAAGAGAAGAAGTACCATAATTTGAATTCCGAAAATATGAATTTTATTTTTTTTCTGAAGTAATCCATAACGACGAGGAGCGGGTTGTATTAATAAATGAAAGGTTGGTGTCTGCTCCAGAAAATGTTTTGCAGTTGTGGTGTGTACGTTGGTGTAAATCTTTATGTAGTTGGGTATGCAGTTATTTTTCGTGCACTCTATGTTAAAATATATGCTGCGTTTAACATTCTTCCGTTTGATAGTAAAATTCTTATATTCTTGGATCAGAGAAGCTCGATTTGCTGGAGAATATTTTCTGGAGTAATCCATAACGACCAGGAATTCTAATTATTTATTTAATTGTAAATTGGCTATTGGAGGGATTTTTTTACGGTATCCTAGTTATTATTTTTGTGCCAGCCAATGCCAACCTTACATTTTTATATCTAATTAAATATTATTCTGCACTCTGTATTTTTATACGCGTATTGTTTGTTTTTTATTTAGGTAATATGATATACATATCGTCAATATCAAGAGTCAAGTGTTGTTGACATTGTTGGAAATTTTGAGGGTTTTTTCTTCAATAAATTATGATAAAATCAGCACTGATAAAATACCAAAGTATAACGAAAACCACTTCACAATATAAGTATTCATATTTTAATCTGATAATAATAATAATTGTTTAATTTTATTCTTTCAAGTGATATTTAGCCATATATTTACAGGCTTTCAGAAGAAGGTTAAAGCTAGACCAATTACATCAACTATTTTATTTTGTTAGATGCTGTACTACAACTACACTGTCTATTATAGTCGTGGGTACATTTTTAATAGCATTACGAACAACAGAAAATAGAGTATTTATTTCATTTTTAAAATTCGGCCAGTTACGTTGAATCCAGTTGACTCATCTTTATATTTTTTCGTTTTTGTAAGTTTAAATTACATATGAAAGCACCAAACGGTCTTGGTTACTGTCAAGGCTGTACAAGTTTACCTTAGCTGGTTCCTGTTCTTCAGTTAACAGAGGAGGTGTCGAACGAGAAACTATTTTTTTCATGCAATTATTTTCTAAATTGATGTTAAGTATATGTCACATTATGTCGCATGGCGCTTTCCTGGGTGATTGCCGTTTTTGGTGGACCTGGCATTGAGTCTTCGCTAAAGGCAGATACAGACTATTTACCACATCGCCATTTACCACATATTGCTATAGTACGCAATGTCACGGCTCGTCCGACACATATTCCGGTTTATAGCATAATTATAAGCGTATCTGTATCTAATTTTGAGTTTTAGATAGAGCACAGCTGATTTTCTTAATCCCTATGTTGTGTTTTATGTGATAATGGATACTCTAATTTGTTAAATTACATTTATCTACAACTGTCATGTAACGGGTACGGTTTGACACTATTTTCAATGCCATATTGACGTATACTCCCGCACTAGTGCGTTTTTGAATACATTACCGCACTATAGTGCCCCAGTATCAGCCAAAGGTGTGGTTAAAGATCTTTCAAAGCAATGTCCAGTATATTCTCTTGGGTTAGGCAATTCAAGAAATTATGTACCAAAAAGTCGCTTATGTTCGCAAATTTTTAGGTCTCAATTACGACTTTAACCAAATTTACGCCGTCAATATTTCCAGATGTTATAAGAAATTCTCGTTACACTTTTGTTTTGGTATACTAATGTGACAGCATATTCTTTGATCATTCATATTTTCAATTAACATATTTGTTAGCTCTTGCCGCCGATTGCGCCAGCCAAATCAAATATCAATATAACCTTAAAGTAAATATTATATGAATACACCTTATTATAATCTACACAAGAGTCTTCATGGACAAATATCTCTCGTCGTCCGCATTTGTTAAAAATCTGGTTATTTCCTCCTTTGTAAATACCTTTGACATTGTATAGGTTTGTACCCTTCTGATTTTCGATTTAGGAATGCTACCAAATGTACGTATTTCTTGATGTCGAAATTTTGCTTAAGTGAAAATTATGTTATTAACATGGAATAACTTTATGTGAATAGACGACTCGGCCTACGTCCTTGTCGTGCAAACTTCACATGCGTGCGTCTATAACACAGGCCAACAAAATGAAAAAAAAAATTTGGTGCCAGAAATCTAACATCTGATTTTAGATGTTTTTAATGTGCTGATTCCAAAAATGCCACCAGATTTTTTCTATCAGCTCTAGTTTTTGAGATACACGTTACAGGTTAAATGATATATTTTTTTCTGATAAAGGACAACAAATAAAGAGATAAATATGTACTTAATCGTCAAAATAGGAATTTCCCAGAATCTAATTAGCCAAATGGATACCTGGAATTGTCCCTGACCCAATGTTCCTATACTAGGAACTACTCAATACAATGCTCTTATTTACTTTTATACCTGTAATTGCCTATGACCCGATCCTTCTATACCTGCTTGGCTGTACTTGATTTAATATATATTACTGAGTTTTCCCAAGTAAAGTTGTGCTATCATTTTGTGTAAATTTTGGTCGTTTTGTAGTATCAAGACACTAAACTGAAACAATGGCATCCACAAGCAGACGTACCTGTGTAAATCATCCCGATGTTTTTTGTTATGTGTGTGGTGAATACACTTTGAAAGAGAGCAGAAAAAGGATTTCTGACTTTGTGAAAAGAGCTTATCTTGCCTATTTTGGCGTTCATTTAGGAGATCAAGATAAATCTTGGGCCCCACATTTCATATGTAAAACATGTGTTGAACATTTGCGACAGTGGACAACTGGAAAGAGGAAGTGCCTAAAGTTTGGTGTACCAATGGTTTGGAGAGAACCGCGGAACCATCATGACGACTGCTATTTTTGTCTCGTTAATATTAAAGGCATAAATAGAAACAATAGACACAAATGGACATATCCTGATCTAGATTCTGCAAGAAGGCCTGTAGTGCATTCGGAAGAAATACCCGTTCCATCATTCAGCAGTCTACCCAAACTGACAGAAGATGATACAGAAACATCAACGTCTGACGAAGTTAAAAGAATTCAATCAGAAAACGACAGCGATTTTGAAGCAGATTTAGCAACTCCGCAGTGTTTCAATCAAGAAGAACTAAACGATCTTATAAGAGACCTGAATCTCTCAAAGGAATCCGCTGAATTACTTGCATCCAGATTAAAAGAAAAAAATCTACTTTGTCGAGGTACTAATATTACATTTTATCGTAAAAGAGATAAGGATCTGCTGCCTTTTTTCACTCAGGAAAATGACTTGGTATTCTGTAACAATATAAAAGGGCTCTTAGAAAAAATGGGTTTGCCTGAATACACTCCAGATGATTGGCGCCTTTTTATTGACAGTTCAAAACGTAGTTTAAAATGTGTTCTTTTACATAACGGTAACAAATATGGCTCAATTCCTATTGGTCATTCTACTACCATGAAGGAAGAATATGAAACAATAGCATTAGTTTTGAGAAAAATTAAATACGAAGAACATCAGTGGTCAATTTGTGTTGATTTAAAAATGATTAACTTCCTCCTTGGACAGCAGAGTGGTTATACAAAATATCCTTGTTTTTTGTGCCTTTGGGACAGCAGAGCTAAAAATGAGCACTGGGTTAACAAAAATTGGCCTTCAAGAGATGTCATGATTCAAGGAATACAAAACGTGATCAACGAACCTTTGGTTTCAAGAGAAAAAATATTACTTCCGCCCTTGCATATCAAGCTAGGCCTAATGAAGCAATTTGTGAAGGCCTTAAATCGAGATGGAAATTGTTTTGGGTATTTGTCACGTAAATTTCCTGGCATTAGCACGGAAAAACTAAAAGCTGGTATATTTGATGGTCCTCAAATAAGGCAACTTGTTAAAGATCCACAATTCACCACATCAATGAACGAGACTGAATCTAACGCTTGGAGTTCATTTGTTCAAGTAGTACAAAATTTTCTTGGCAATCATAAAGCAGACAATTACGTAGAATTAGTGGAAACTATGCTTTCAAATTTTAATATTCTCGGCTGTAACATGAGTATAAAAGTTCACTACCTCCACAGCCACCTAGATCGTTTTCCAGAAAACTTAGGTGATTGTAGTGAAGAACAGGGGGAAAGATTCCACCAGGATATTAAAACTATGGAAGATCGTTATCAAGGACGATGGGATAGCCACATGATGGCGGACTACTGCTGGAGCCTTCAGCGAGACTGCCCTAGTAAACTCCATTCTAGAAAATCGTATAAAAGAAAATTTTTATGTGATTAGTGACTAATGTAATTATGTAAATTAAGTTTATGCAATAAATACTTAAATCCATGTGTCTTTGTTTTTTTTAACTGTCAATAGTAATATTATATATTATAACAGTTATAACGTAAATTATATACACAATTTTTTAAAAAATCTCAAAAACTAGATCTGATAGACAAAATCTGAGAACCTTTTTACATTCTGCATCCAAAAATTACTCAGGAACAGTTAAAAAATCGCAGGCACCAAAATGTGTGTTGGCCTGTGTAATAGATCCCACTAATTACGTAAATAACTATTCCGACGAATTTTTTAAACTTATGATTCGTGTATATAAACGGTCCCTATGATTACAATGAATTTAACTTTTGTGATTATAATAATAGTAATAATCGTCTTTATTGATTGAAGTAAGTGTACAATACCCTGGAAAAATATAAATGAAACATCACATACCTACAGATCTCGTCTAGCAATAAATATGCTATTTAGATACTTAACCCTTTTTACTTTATACTTATGCCATTGTCTTTATTTATACTGTATAAACTCGGGCTTAGTCAAAATCGCTGGGTCAGTCAGTCAAAATATGTAATAATAATGACCTGCAGTGTTACATAGTCTGTTTATAATGCCTGATAGCTTGTGATATTTTGCCGATGTGATAATACGTGACGTGATAATAGTCTGTCGACGACTTAAGACTTACTTGCTGCCTTTTGAATTCTCTATACTTTACGACAAATTTTCCATTGATGTGGTGTTTATTTGCCGAAAACAGAAACCAACTTGGGGATGTGTTCGTTTTGTTCCATTTTTCGAATAACTTTGGAACTAAATTTGGAGGTTAATTTTTATTAGGGAGATTTCATTGGTGTCTCGGTAGGCACAATTAAAAAGACAGTCTTCGTAATTTGATGTTCCGGCAAATTTGAAACAATTTTTCGAACAATATGTTTTAAAAGTATGTTCTGCGTGCGCTATCTTTAGAACAAATATATAGTTTTTAAAGCCTACTTTATACCGATTTATGTTCTTTGTTGAATGCATAAGGAAAAGCTTAAAAATAGATTTATTTAATGTAAAACAAAATACAAAAATAAAACTTTACTTAGGCACATACCACAAAACAAAAAATTAAAAATAAAGGAAGAGACGAGTTGTCGGTCATAGTCCTTTACTTACACGATTGGAGTGCAACAAACTCGATAAACTTTAATTGCGGTCAGGATATTTTGTAAATGACCATTTGCACTACGCGTGTTAAATATTAAATTTAACAATTTATAAACATTTGGGTTATCAACAACTTTGGAAAATACATATTTGGCATGACCTTGTATTAGTATTGTTTCTATTTGGATTCGGATTTTCTATACAAATTACAGCATCTGTTAATTGTTATATTTTTGTAAAACATAATGTTCAATATAGATTGGATTGCGGGAGCTTAGTAGCTGGTAGACGGTAAATTAGAGATAAGATTGATGCAAATAAAAATAATATGACTTTTTAATTGTGGCTAGAAAGCGTGATTTTTTTTTATATTATATGAATTATTTCTAGTTACAGTCGATTTCCTTGTTAAATAGTACAATTCTGTCAGAAGCTGTCAATATTAATTTAAAAGTTCTTGGTGTAATACATTGGTTGAAACAAAATCTTCATTCGTTAGGCAGGGGTCGGCAACCTACGGCCATGGGGCCCTTTGAAAGTTTTTGCGCGGCCCGTCAAAGCACCAATATAATTTTAGGAAAAATCTACAAACTTAGAGCGTGAGCGTGTCGAAATGTGACCGGTGACAAAAATGCGTTCTAACAGAAACATAGTGGGAAACCAACCAAAAACGACAAAGAGTGTCCTTCGAATATTTTTATTGAGTCACTAAAAGTACTGGATGAACATTTTCGTTATCGGTTTCAAGATTTTTATGCAAAAGAAATGGACATATTAATATTTAATACAAAGCAAACAAAATCGTCACCTCCACAAACACACAATTGTTGTGGAGGTGACGATTTTGTATGCTTTGTATTAACTTAGCACTCCACTGAGAGTATGGACTACTTCTTTAAAAAAATATTAATATTTGAAAATCCTTTAAAATTTGATATTGTAAAAGCACCAGACAATTTACAACTAGAGTTAATTGATTTGCAATCTAACAATGTATATAAAATGATATTGATGAAAATAATTTAATTGCATTTTATTAAAATCTACGAGAAAATAAATACCGCAGAAGAAATTTTGCAAAATCTATGATTTGTATATTTTCAAGCACCCATTTATGTCAACAAACATTTTCAAGAATGACTCATAAAATCAATATAGAACGAGGTTGACGTATGAAAATTTACAAAATTTGTTGAGGATCTCAGTATCCCGAAGACAACCGGACTTTAATGAATTATCAAACAATATTGAAGTACAAAAAGCGCATTGAATTTGAATGATTGAAGTAAATAAACTATATTCCTTAATGTTTAATATATTTTAAATTTACATATTTATACATATGTAATTCGAATTGTATTTTCTTTTTTTCCCTTTTAAGAATTGTAAAATGCTTGTTCTCTGACATTATTGTTATTATAGAATGGCAATAAAAAATAAATTTTTTCTATATTTATTTTTAATAATATTTATACTCGTATATGATATTATAAAAGCACTATTTAATTTACATTTGCTTGTGCGGCCCACATAAAAAGTTGGGTTACGTTAGGGTATTGAGAATATCACGATTGTTAACTATTTGTAGGTAAACCGAAATGAGGCATTTAAGTGCTATATTTTTTAGCCCCAAATGCTGAATTAACAATCTGTATTGTGGTGTTTGATTTAATTTTTGACTAAGGCTCTGCTATATTAAACAAAATCCCTTGTGTAGGTAAAACCAGCAATTTTGTCCGCTATGCCACAAAATTATTTTCCATTATTAATGATAAAATGAATTTCTTGACCTGACCTGTTAACATTGTTTTAATTAGTAAGAAAAGAAAGCCCTTGCTTGACAGATAACATAAAAGACTTAGTGGGCGTCTTCAACTATTATTTGAAATCAAGGCGCATCTGAAATCAGTAGCGTGAAAGGACTCTTCTTACTTAGAAAACCATCCGAGAAATAATTGGAAACCTCAAAAGTTTACATGTCTACGGTAAGTCTAAATACAATGTTGAAGAATAACTGATAATTTTCTTAATTTTTCTCTGACGGATGCTGATCTCCATACCCTTCTCTTTTATCAGTCTTAAAAGATACATCAGAAAACTTTGAGTTTAGAATGGCGGATTATAAAGATGTTGAGAGTTGAAATTACAATCTAATGCTGTAGGTTGTGACGGGATTAGTTCTCAATTGCCGCTCTAGTGGTGTCTGTATATTTTATTATGCTTTTTTTAATTATACTCCAATGAGGTCAGCCCTTTCCCTAAGTGCTGGAAGAAAGCCACGGTATTTCCTGTTCCGAAAATAAGCGAAAAATTTTGGGACGCATTCGTCATATGCAAATAAAAAAACACTTACACCGGAACTGGATCACAAATGTTCACTTGTCTGTGGTCTGTGTTTTGTGTCAGCGAAAATTTGATTTGGAGGTTTACCCGCAATTCATGTGCGCTTATGGCAAACTAGACGGTGTTATTGATCTGTCAGAAGCGGTTATACGGTATATAGGTTATGTGAAACTCTTCAAGCGAATCTTTATGTCTGTATATAACACACACAGATGAAAAGTTCGGTTTATTTATTCAGACAATAAAGATCAAATATGAATGCCCACATAACTTCGTGTTGGCATAGGTTAGTTTAAGTATCCACGCAACGCAGATAAAAATCTGGGTCGAAGGTGGTTGTCATCAGATACCAGTTTTTCAATTGCATATTATGAATGAGTACCTACAGATTCAATTAGGAGATGTTGTGCTCGTCGTACCAGTTATTGTTAATTAAATTACATACAGGGTGTCCCACCGGGAACCAAATCAATCTGTATATATAGAAAACTATACATAGGAGAATTTTGAAAATTTGGCAGTGTAACTATGTCAAAGATATTGACACTTCCGGGTTACACGGAAGTAAGTGTCAATTTGCTTATTTCAAAAATTTTTCGCATCTTAGTAGGAATTGTGAATGTCTTGCTGTTCGGATTGATTTGGGATTTAAATGTTAATAATACTGTAAACTCGATTTTTAACTGTGCCCCAAATAAAAAAATTGGTGTACTGTTAAATCTGGGGATTTGGTGGCCTAAGAAAAAGACCACCATTCATTTTTATTTTAATGCATTTGTATTTATTGGACCTATCATTGAAAAATAAAGGCTATTTTCCTAATATAATAATGTTGTTATCTTACTGTTAACTGTTCTAGATTCTAGGTATGGGGAAAATGTTGAATAAAAAAACAAAAACCAAAACATTGTTCACAAACAGTTGAAGTCTTGGGAAGTGTTAAAATATGATTCTCAAATTAAATAGGGTGTTTTTGAAATAAAGTTGACTGATAAAATGAAATAACATATTCTCAGGCCACTTTGAAAATAATGCTCGAATATTTGTTAGTGATGTGAGATATTTGAAATTTATTGCAGACCAAATAGATTTGCTTGCTTAAGTGATTTGGTGAAATGCTTTCGCACATATAGGTCATAGCTAGATATGAAATATAAACGACACCTATTACTTTTTGGAATATATTTATCTTTTAATTAAATATAACAATGTTAATGTCGTCAGCATGACATTGACAAAACAAAAGCTTATATATATATATATGATTTTTTTTTTGGAGATAGCATAATTTAGTTATGCAATTATGTCGGCCTTGTAGGCAAAACAAAAACAAACATTGAATGCAGGCGAAGGTAAAACTGTAGAAAAGAATCATTCTGGTGTACATAAAGAGGTACTTTCTTTCAATAATCACAGTGTACACAGAGAAAGTAGGCTACAGAAACACATAAATTGGAACAATAGGTATACTGTCGTATCTAGATAATATTTTTAGGAAGTGATTTATGAAATTATGTAACGCAAGAATGCTTTAGGTTTATGAAGTAGGTGGATAAAAAAATGTAATAATAGAAGCAATTTATCTTTTCTGTTCTTAGAAATAAGAAATTTCTCTGTTCGTTTCATTTCATGCTACTTTCTTTTGTCAGTTTAATAAATAAGTTACAAAAGCAGTTTGTCCCATAATAAATAATCAAAAAGCAATTATATTGTGATTTTCTTTTAAACAAGATTTGGGCGATATTAAACGATATGAGATATGGATAACATAGTATAAACGAAAAGTTAGAACAACAACGGCAATATAGCATTGCAAGTTCTTTTAAGTATGAAAACTATTGGTATTGCATTCTATTGATCATCGTCTAGTCAAAGGTTAGTAAATACTATTTCTGTAGTCTTCGGTCTTGTCTTTATTATCTAAGCGCTGTTTTCGTTCCAACCAGTAGTAATTTCCAGTAATGTTACTGACACACATGCGCAGTTGTAAAATGTTGTTTCAACCCTAAATAACTAGGTCAGGATCGAGGTTTTCTGCTATTTCGTCCTTCCAACCGGACCTCCTGCTAGTAAAACTACGGTTCAAACGATTCTTACGTGACAGCAAGACCAGTTCTAAAATTAGACGCATGCGTAGAAGGTCGAAGACGAAGGAAATCCAATAACCTCAATTTTGTGTTTATGTTTTTCTTAATAAAAATACGTTTGGATTATAAATTTTAATAAAGGATATTTTTGATTTTAAGATACTAGGTTTGGCGAGTTTGTCTAAAGAGAAGAAGCGACAAACCCACGACATTCTCATTTCTTGTGGCAATATTCCCAATAAAATTCAAATGCTCATGATCTAATGAGTTGTACAAATAGTTGTTTAAAAACCCTGCGATATTTTATCACTCGTTTTTTGTTGATCTTTAGTAATAGGTTAAGGTTATAGCACAGCATTTTTTTTGTGCTGTGGTTATAGGAGGTTATTTTAAATTTCGTTCTCTCTACCTTCTCTTTCGAAGTTCTATCAGTTCGTAAAATGTTCTAACCAGTTTTAAGTTGACTCGAGCGTCAACTCCAAGTAATTTTATTGCTTACCTACGATAATATTACGGTAATGTTACTGCCAGTTGGAACGAACCTCTTATTTCTACCATAGCATAGTCATCGAACTCGTCGCATTATCAGCTAGATTTCTGGAATGCTACTATATTATACTTCATCTATATATACTATAAGATTCTATACTATAATTATAAGCGCGGCGAATTGCTTTGTAGACATGAAGATCAGACGTACCGACACGATGAGAACTAACTGTATTATTTTAACTGTGGCATAGTCGTGGATCGAGGCCGTTAAGCTGGCCCCCGCCAAAATGCTAGCACAAATAATGGACACCTAGAACACCAACAGTTTAGAACCAAAATGATGTTGAATTTAGGGAAGGCCAGGTTAACGCTAGCCTAACAGGGGGCTACCGTTAATCTGTCCCCTTCACTGGATTTTAAACTTAATACTACTATATTGTCCATATTGTAGAGTACACAAAGTAACCCATTATTTGTTTCGCATAATCTTTTGAAAATATAAATTTGTCAAGTGGTTATTGCCACAACATGACTGCAGTTATAGAATCCTGAAATCTAATTAATTAATTAATTAATTAATTAAATTAATTTCTCTTAGGAATAGCTTGCTACAAAAAGATCTATAAAAAAAAATCGGTTATGTCGCCTCAAAACTGTCTCGACGAGATATAATATAATCAAGTATAGCCAGGACTGGGATGGGCTTAAGCGATTTCAACCAAAATCTAATGGGTTCATCCTGCTTGGGGCACTCATATACGAAAATTTAGCTCAATTGCTTAAAGGTTAACGCTAGCTAGCTAGCTTTTTCTTAGGAATGTAGCTTGACTCTTGGACAACAGGTTGACCTATAGTTGATTCTTATGTCATATGCAGAAGTATAGAAAGAAAGTAATGCTTTTTTCTTAAGTTTGGGAGCAATATGTGGAGTGAACGAATGAAAGTATAAATTATTCGATAATGGCAAAATAAAGGTTAATCTTTTCTGAGCAATTTGGTTCTTTATTCACTCTTAAGGAAGTTACAGGATTTTGCTAAAAAGGTGCATATTGGCACGCAAATGGGGTCGACGGATATTAATTGCTTAGAGACCATTAAATTAAATTGAACGATTTTATTATTGCGCCAACTGTATAACATTAATATAGCGTGTTCCCCGATTGAACTTGGCAGTAGCTTAAGATCAAGCATTCCAGCTCGGCTGTCCAAAACTTAGAAGAGGTTAGAATGGCATTATTATGGGAAAATTTGCCTCAGGAATTTATTGATAACCTGGTAGGAGGTATGAGAAGAAGAATGCCTGCAATCATAAGAGCACGTGGGGCGTGGGGGAGCAGGCGGTATTAAAAAATAACTCTTGAATTCAAGTCGATTATTAAATAATGCTTTAAACACTCAAAATGTGCCATTAATTTGTATTTTAAACCAAATTTATCCCTTTTTTGGTACACTCAAAAAAAAAATAATAAAGTTGGTGTTAATTTAGCGTTCAACGTCTTATTAACATGTTTACATACTGTGACGAATATAAAATGTATACAACGCTTAGAGAGAAATAAACACATCCGGCAACACCGCGTTGGCTTGATATATAGTAATCTAAAGCTCACGACTCAAACTAACGGGAGGCGACTCTGTACAGATTGAATAGGTAGTACCTCGTCCGGGGCAGCGCTGTGTTAATTTGGTAGGATGTGCCTCGCTTACCGTATGGATCTGAAATTGACATATGTGCGCTAGAATGTTCTACTACTCACTGGAAGTGTCCGAGAAAGAAGCCAACCATTTATATAGGCAACGTATAACAGGGACAGACAATCAGTCATGAAGTGAAGAGTGAATAGTTGAGAACAGTGTTGTGACATCTAAATAATTGTGAATTAAATAGTATAAAGAAATAGTGAAAATAAATATAGTCATATTAGTAATGTAGTTTCAGATTGTCCAAATAACCTAATGTAATCACGACACGGATCTTTTTACGTCCGGTAGGAAGGAGATGTAAATTGGGAATTAAAGATGTTTCGCATATCATTATGCAAGTCGTTATTGAAATTTAACGTACATACTATCTAGCTTACGATTTCTAGTGCATAACCAAATGATTTTACCTATATATTTTGTTTGCAGCTGTGTTAGTTGGTTCTCGTTGAAATTACCTTGAGAATTAGAGAGTACAGATAGTTTAATGGTGATGCTACTTACACCCATTAGAACTTGGTTTGTTTTTGATTAGGTGCAGAATTACGAAAGTCATGTCATCATCATGGTATAATATTTTTTCAACATTTGCTTCATCCGTTAAGCAATCCAGGTAATTGTTTAGCGATGCGCCCATCCATGCCTTTATCTGAATACTAATAAATTAGTTGTAGCATTACCACGGTGATTCATCGTTATAGACGCTATTAGGAATTCCATTGTTATACTGTTACTTTGTGCCAAATAACTGTGAAAATGAAAATAGGTCACTTGATTACTATTTTGATTAAAATATATCATAAAATGCTTTTTATATAGTAGCTTACTATTAATTATTGATCCAAACATAAAACTTGCGTACACAATTTCACTAACAATTAGGATGTGACACTTACTGCTTTTATTTATTGTTTTTTCGATATCCATGAGATTGTGTTTCCCTACGGGATGAATATTACTCAATTCCGAGAAAGGGTAAGAAATAAACGACCCAAATGAAAGAGAAAGTCATGCATTTCAGCCGAGGCGTACCTTCGCTACCTAAATTGCGCAGCCAGTTACTTCAAAAATCGCGGTATCAGCTGCAGAATAATCTAGTTTCAAAAAATACGAGGGTTGCCTTTTATATTTCGGGATTAGAGAACAAAAACAAATATCAATTATCGAAAATCACTTTATTGTTTTCCAAAATATTCCCCATGAAGATCTATACACATTTGCATGCGTTTGAACCAATTGTCGAAGCACTTTTGCCACTCTGATTGAGGTATCTCCAAAAAATGCATTCTGAATGCAGGAACCGCTTCTTCAGGTGTCGAAAAACGTTGACCTCTCAGTTTGTTTTCTACGTACGGGAATAAAAAGAAGTCATTCGGTGCCAAGTGAGGACTATACGGCGGATGATTCATCAAATCCATGTTTTGGGTGCTCAAAAATGCAGTTGTTTGAGCCGATGTGTGAAAGCTTGCATTGTCGTGGTGCAGAGTGATCCGTCTTCGGCGGTTGGTTTTCCTGATTTCTTGGAAGACAACTGGCAAACTAATGGTTGTGTACCACTCAGAATTGACTGTTCTGCGTTGTTCTAGTGGTACGGTTGCGACAGGTCCAGTTTTTTCGAAAAAACAGGCGACCATTTGCTTGGAAGGGCTTTGTGCGCGAACAACTTTTGTTGGATTTGGCTCATCTTGAAACATATACAGTCGACTGCTGTTTACTTTCGGGCTCATACGCGTAAATCCACGATTCATCACCTGTCACGATGTCATAGACGTGTTTCGAAGCACCGCGATCGTATTTTTTGAGCATTTCTTTCGACCAATCGACACGAGCCTTTTTTTGAGCGATTGACAAATTGTGTGGGATCCAACGCGAACAAATTTTTTTAACAGTCAAATGTTTATGCAATGCTGGTCCCACTAATGCCTAAGGTTGTCTCAATCTCTTGATAGGTCACATGACGATCTTGCAGTATCAGTTCGCGCTCAGCATCAATGGTTTTCGGAACAACAACTGATTTTTGGAAGACCTTCACGAAATTCGTCTTGGAGTGAACTACGACCACGATTGAATTCACTATAGCATCGATAAACACTGGTCCTTGATGGAGCTTCATCGCCAAAAATTGAATCAAGTTCATCCATGCACTGTTGCTGAGTTAATCCACGTCGAAAGTTGTAAAAAATAATCGCACGAAAATGTTCACGATTTAATTCCATTTTTGGGCCGAGATGAATCTTTTAACACAAAGCTCGGATGTCAAAACGTTCTGAGTGCGTATAACCTCAAAAATGACCAACTTTACGATAGAGCTGTCAGTTGCCAGATTGCAACACCAGGGTTGCCAAATCCCGAAATATAAAAGGCAACTCTCGTACGTAGGTACAATTTGAGTGGATTTGAACAGTTTACTAAAGGCGATATGTTGAAAGTATGACGCCAGTATACAAGGTGTCTCGGGGACGATGGTAGCTTAGACGTTTTTGGAACACATAGGACAAAACAATATTTCCTATATCCCTCTTCAACTGTTTTTGAATCAATAATCTATTTAAAATTTTTTTGGTTAAAACCAGTTTCCAGAAAAAAAAATGTCATTCGTGGTCGCAAATTATGGTTAACTAGTAAAAATAGGCATAAGTGATTTTTGTCAAATGGAACACCCTGTATATTACTCTATAGGTTGAACAACAAAGAAAAATGTTTTAAGATGACATATCATGTCCCTATACCACAGTTTATACAGTTGGTTCTCATCGTGTCGATACTTCTCATCTTCATGTCTTCAAAGCAATTCGCCGCCCGCATTGTTATAGTATATATAGATATAGTATAACATAGTAGCGGGCCAGAAATGTAGCTGGGAATAAGACGAGTCGATTCCGTTTTCAGCGTCTAGTGGAGCTTCTTATAGTATTTATTATTCTATGCCTATACCTAAATCATTAAGTTTATGATTTCAGTTCATTTATTTATGCATATTTTTATTTGTAGATCACACTACAGTAGTTTGAGACCACCCTGGGTCAATCGGTCAAGATAATTGATTTTTGTAAGATATTCTTCAAGAGTTATGGTCATGGCGAATATTTTCCGGAGACCTGTTTTGAGCCAAAAAAAAAAAATAAAAAAAATATTTTTTTATGCAAAAACAGTTGATGAAGATGGGTATATTGAAGTGTTAAGACAAAATACTGCAAAAGAGATAAGGATTCCAAAAATGTAACTATATACACGGTGTTCCATTTTTGAAGTAAGGAAGTTGGTATCCACTTCCGGTATAATCGGAAGCGGCACGAATATCACAATATTATAGAGTGATAGATTGGATTGGCCTGAATCATTTAAATTTTTAAAACTTAGTTTTCCCAAAACTTCTAATGTACCTTCGACCAACAACCAGCCTGTATAGATAAAAGTTATAAATTCTTAGGTTCAGTTAGTACGCAGTCAATTTTCATTTAAGCAGTAGGGTTTAAATTAATATTAGCACTTAATTAAAAATATTAATTTGGAATTACTTTAAGAAATAAAAATATTAACTTTAAATTAATGTTAGAATCTTATCGTAAGGATTTAAGCATGTAACCCCATTATTAATTAATGTTTAGACCTTGTCGGACAGCCTATATACGTATAAAAGCATACTGTTTCAAATTATTATTTCAAAATATTAAGAGATGATGTTGCTCTAATTAATGGATTATTTTTATTAACAAAATTATTGTTAGGATTTACGTTTTTAATGACACTATATACTCGTACTTAAATAATTAGATTATTATTAAATTAAACTTTTATGGCATCTCTAAATCGGAAACATCAACGCTTATGCTACACAATTTTATAGTAAATGGGCGTCCCAATTTTGTGAGAGTTTTACGCGTACACTTTTTATGCGTCGCGACGCTTTGGCGCCGTACCGCACAGACATCGGGTCGATAGACTCGCAATTGCATATTCGGCACAGTGCAGCAAAAACCTGATCCCCAGTAGCGGAGCACTAGACGTTTTCATCGAAATTGCGTACAGCGCACTTTGGGTCTATTTTAGGATATTGGGTTACCAGACTAAATAGTAATTAGAGCTTTATGCAGATCAACAATACTATTATATCGTATGTAAAAAAATATTTATCGTTCTTAATCATTTCTATTATATCAATCAATTTAGCAATAAAGTTACACGCAAAAATTAATTACACTTTTTGTTAATTTTAGTTTTTTTGTTGTGGATAAAAATGCCCTTGAGCATTGCTCCTTCCTGAATGAACCATGGTAACAGGTCGGTTTTTTCCTAAAAAACATGGCATCATTTTTTTCTCCAACAGTTCGCGACTGTTTAATACTCATTAAGCCACTGTGATAAAAATGATTAGACCTTAGAAAGTTTAAATAAGACAACTAGCTGCAAACACACTAAAGTTTCGGGAATAATGGTAACCTTTGACTTATTGTCGGGAGTTCGTACTGGATCCTTCTAATTCAGGAAATCTCTCCGTTAAATGAGATTATGTTATCTTTGTGTATAGAGCATTGTAAAGTAAATTTCTTTAACGTAAAGTTTAAAGTAACGAAAGCGGTACTTCATTATGCCACATTATAAATCAACGTTATTATTTATGTCACGAATTGAATATTGATGTGATACATTTGATGAATTAAATTATAAAATTAAAGTATTATACCAATAATTCGTCCCGATTCACAAACAGCCTATAGTAAATCTCTTACGTTACCACCGGTAGCCAGCCGAGGGTCGTGGGACGACACTATCTTTGCGGCTAAAGACAGAAACCTACGATGGATCGTATATTTATGAATCGGGGCAAACCACTTGCAAGATTACAGGACAGAGTGCTATTCGGAAATCCGCGTCACTACTTGTCAAATATAATAAAATTAACGCAGTAGTTAAAATGAACTTAAACGTACTATTTATT
Organism: Apoderus coryli; assembly: GCA_911728435.2. Taxonomy (NCBI): domain Eukaryota; kingdom Metazoa; phylum Arthropoda; class Insecta; order Coleoptera; family Attelabidae; genus Apoderus; species Apoderus coryli. The sequence goes on along the minus strand of OU452202.1, from coordinate 11,099,838 downwards.
CATTCTGTTTTAAAAGAAATAATAAAATAAAACATGGGAGTACGTTATCAATATCTCTCATGCTCGCTTTGGGCCCAGTACTTGAGGAGTTCCCTCGCCGTTCTTTTAGCCAAGTCCAGCGTAGGTTCCGTGCCAGTATATGGGGTTTCAGAGGCTTGTCTAGCCCACCAATCTGCTCTCTCGTTGTCTTCTGTTCCTGAGTGCCCCGGAACCCACCCTAGATTCCCCCTATTGTGGTCCGCCAAGGCCCACAATGGGCCTTTATGGGAGTTAATAATGTAACCATTCGGTTGCTACACCAACAACCATTTTAGCAAACAAGTGAAATTTGCAAAAATCAACCTGCTTACCGTTGAGTGCGGTTAGGAAAAATTAAATCCGATTAAATCTACAGCATGGGGGGCGGGAGATCCCCACATGTGCAAGCGCGCACGTGATTATGGTATTAAAGTACCTTGTCGCGTGGATGGTGGTTGGATGGGTGGACGGTGCTCCCGGCCGAGTCGGTAGACTTGCCTATGCCAAGTAGTTATTGACTATATAGTCGTGGGTGCTGGCATCTGGCGGTCGATGACCGTGGTTCGGATTCCACGCTAAACAGTAGGTCCAAGAATTCCAAAGATGCCTGTATTACCTAGTGTAGAGGCCAAAAAAGAAAGGAAAGGAAAAATCTACAGCATGTGTTGTTCCAACAACTCCATTTCCATTTAGGCTGAATATTATGAAGGGCTATCTGCATGCCAAACGACATGCGCCGAGTAGGTCATTAAGGATAGTTTCTTAGGTCTTTTTCTCTCAACACCTCAACAACAGAATGACGTTATTACTTCACTAATGTCACTGCCTCCCTCATCAACCGTCAAAAATCAGATGGCATGCATTGTTGCCAGGCGAAAACTTAGAAAAACTCCTACTATAAATATGATCTTAATAAGAATAAGGTAATAATGAATAAAAATCTATAATAGCGAAATAAAATACAATATTTAACTTAACCCAAACCCTGGATCATGACAATCTCGGTAACGTATAGCCCCAGTTAATACAGTGCTCAACTTTAGTGGAGTAGTCGACCAATCGAAAATTGAGTGCGAGTGTCGCCTCTGACACCGCTATGTGGTCCTACCAATAAAAGCAATAGGAAATTAAGGAAGTGCTAACTTGACACATAACCTCAGTATTAAATTAGATTAAAATATTGTATTCAATTAGATCAAAGCTTTTAGAATGAATAATAATTATATTAAAGAAGTAAAATTCCAACTTAGTCTGTCAGGGGCCTTGCCCGTATGTTTGTTTTTAAAATTTAAGATTTAAAATTAAGGCTGATGATGGAGCGGGACTCCGAAACATGGCCCCTTTTCTTAAAAGGGAATCTTAAATACAATTTTATTAGTGGAGACGATGTATGTTTTTTTATTGTAATTGAATAATAATTAGTTGTAATAGAAGCACCTAAAGAAAATTTATTAAAAGCGCACTAATAAAAGAATAGTGAGGTTCATATAAACTCAGGTACAAACTAGTTACTGTGTAGATAGCTACAAATAGCAACAGTCCCATTAATTGGCACTTGAGGAGCAACTAATATTGAATATTAACTAGGACAAAGCGTATTAAGGGTTTTAGTAAAATAAACAATGCAAATGATATAATCATTTAACGCTCCTAAACAAAAACCAAGCCGAAACAAGTACGTGCAACTTTTCCGCTATTGTTCAGATCGGAAATAACTCAATTTTCATTATATTATCATGAAAAATCTATATCTGAAGCTTTGAATATCTTTTGTGGGTGCTAAATGGATATTTTTGTTTCTAACATAAGGAAAAATTGATCTTTATAAACCAACGTTTGAAACTGGTTTGTTTATATTCGAATAAAGCGCCACAACAATTAACTCGACAAATCCAATTGGCAGATAGATTTACGTTTGATATTTGAAAAAAAATATTGGAAATATTGATACCTTTTTGATGTTATTAATCCTAATAAAATTATTTGCTTTTAGAATAATCGATCATCTCCTTGTCTAAAGTTATGATATTTTAAAAAATATTACGCATGCAATCGGAATGTATATTCTTTGTTTATTTAACTTAAGCAATCCATTCCTCTTTTAAAATATTTACTAATAGCTCAAATGTGAATTTTCACATTCTCTGGAGATTTATTTACTTTATCGCCAATATTTGAAGAGGTCATTGACACAATGAAGGAGAAATTGAGTGTTCCACCAACATAATAATATGTAGGTACGTAAACAATTGATTGATTAACCACTAAATGATTGTCACATCGTCGTATCGTAAATTTTGTCTTGACGATTAAGAGTTCGTTGGAAATATACATTTTTAGTGCTATCTATATATACATAATTTGATATTATTGCGTACATTATATAGGGTGCCAATTTAAAAACTTGAATGAACTACCTTATCCTCGGTGACACCAAAACTCTGTTTGACGTAATAATATTCATTTTTATTTATAGGTCAAAAAATATTTATGTAGAAAATAAGAAAGTGAATTTAGAATTTTTCGATGTGAGACCAATTTAGAGAAAAAGGCAAAACAACTACTCCACTGGCTAGTACCACGACTGGCATTGAATTACAAGCACAAGTTTTCTAAATAAATACTAAAATGAATATTATATAAATCAAAGACACTACTTTACTATATGCGCATATGGTAGTATCTACTTCATATTTTGAAACAACAAACTTCAATAGTAAGTAAAGTGTATTTTATTTTTTTTTCTCTTAAATACTTTAAAAGTGTTTAGTAAATTAAATTTTTTAACATCTGATGACATAAATTATATATTTTTTGATTGCATTTCAATGATTTATTTGGTTTTTTGTTGTACCTGTATACTCATCAGTTAATTTGATGCGAAAAAGCTAAATAAAATATTCATTTTAGTATTTATTTCTATCTAACAAAAATAACATCACTGAATATTTACAGTTTATTAAAGAGAATTTATTATATTGTACTTACAATTTCATTCTTGACGCAGCTTTGCAAATGTTTCTCTAGGAATAGTCCGGCATTCCTGAGTAGTCCTATTGACTTAGCTTGAGTTTTGAAAACAACCGATTTCAGGTGACCCCACAAGATGAAGTCTAGTGGCATTAGGTCCGGGGATCCAGTCGGCCCTTCAACAGGACCTTTTCTTCGCTTCCAATGCACTGGTGGGGATAAAAGTTATATAACCAGTTCCTAACTGGTAGTATATATAATGAGCATGACTTTCTGCGGTAATTCTCTCAGCCATAATCTCGCAAAACTGAATTCCTCGGCCAGGATCTTCATCGCCAGTTTCCTGAAGGATTTGCATTTTATGTACTACTTCGTGGGACAACCCTGTTGCTGTAGCGGCACAACGAGTCGATCGGTCGAATTCATTAAAAAGTGTTCAACAACTTCAATTTGTGTGGCTTCGCCAAGCAATATTGGTTGGTTTCTATTCATATTTACAATCGAACCAGTTTCTTCAAATTTGGTTATAAGCTGGCGAATATACACGGTGGTCGAGAATACGTTAGTTAATTCGTAATTGTGGTTCCTCCTCGCTATTAGAGAACTTGTTTCGAGCGATCTTTGAAATGAGATATTGCTATCAGACACCATAAATTTTATCTTTGAAAGCTATCGTATTTTATGTGTGGATCAATAAATAAGATAGGACTATAAATGGCTTTTGTTATTTTTGATATATTTATAGGAAGTCACTTTTTATAGATGATTTTTCTTATGTTAGTTGCCGATAAAGAATTTTACCCGCGTTTACCTTACAAATTGTGGTGGTCAAATGTTTTTTCTGAATATTATTTAGAAGTGAGTAAGTGTTCATAATTAATCTTGATTTAAAGGTATAAAAAATCGCAAATTTTAAATAAACTTAATTCCAAATTTTCAGGGTTGATATTCCTAAAGTCATTTTTGCATTAACTGTTCTATAGGGTATTCTTAGAAACATAATTTTGTACCCTTTAAAATGATGTGACACTCGACCCCTTTTTGTGTGATTGTCCCTCGTTAGGGCGTTGGAAAATAGGGTTAAAATGTGTCACAATCCACAGCAAAGTTCGACGCGCATCTCTGCTTTAAATTTCACGAAAAGACTTAAAGCTAGGTGGTGATGATACATTTTTCTTCTAATTTATTAAGAATGGTAGAGAGAAATGGTTGTAAATATTGTGACGAATATAAAATGTCCCCAACGCTTAGAGATAAATAAATACATCCGGCAACACCGCGTTGGCTTGATATATATTAATCAGATGTAATCGTTCTCGAAAGCTCGCGACTCAAATTAACGGGTGGCGACTCTGTACAGATTGAATAGGCTGCACATCGTCCGGGGCAGCGCTGTGTTAATTTGGTAGGATGTGCCTCGCTACCGGTTGGATCTGGAACGGACAAACGTGCACCAGAATGTTCTACTACTCACTGGAAGTGTTCGAGAAAGAAGCCACCATATATATAGCCAACGTATAGTAGGGACAGACAATCAGTCATGAAGTGAAGAGTCAATAGTTGAGAACAGTGTTGTGACATATAAATAATAGTGAATATAAATAGTACAAATAAATACGCAGTAATTTTAGTGGATTAATGTTATTAGTTTCTTTAAGTAATTAGTTATTAAGTGTAAATAAATTAGTTTTAATTAAAGCTCATTATTATTTCACACTACCAACCACGGAAAACGTTACAATATCATAATCCTATAATTCAAAAATATATTTGGAAGCAGATTTAATAAAATCTCTACCATACAAGACTATTTTCGTTATGATATTGTTATCAAACATGTTGCTTTCTAAAAAGGCATTTATTATTTCTTCAATTATGATTGAAACTAACTTAGCCTTTTTAGTTTACCAGGGCCGGACTAAGTACTAGATCTAATACGTTAATTTTTAACACCCTGAATGATAAAGAACTCAAAAATTTGGTGTATTCTACTCCGGTCGATCCCAGGGACAAACTTTTACAGATAATCATGCACGTTTCATTGTAATGTGAAATAATGCTGCGTTATTGCGGCGGACGGTTGTCAGACTTCACGGGGCCCTTGTGGAACGAGCGTATATATGAAGATTTGAATTAATTGTTTCGAATCAGTGTCCTAAGAGTTTAGAAGCATCTGCAAGTTTCAGAATTTCCTAATTCCAATTTTGCAAGTAAAAAGATTATAAAACACAAATAGTTTTATTTTTTGGTTCAACCCTCTAAAGATTGCAACTGTTTTTGAATTAATTAATGTTTAATTTTTATTTTATGTGGCGTTTAGTTTTTTTTTTCTAATTTATTGATAAATGTTTTTTTATTAAACAATTCTAAGTTTGTATAGTTTTTTCAATATTTCGTTAAGCAGCCTTCTCTGCCATCACTGCATATTTTATTTTTTTAAAGTAGTTATTATACAGAGGTTAAAAATTTAAGCATTAAGGTGTGCAACTTAGTCTGCCCCTGGTAAACAAAAAAGGTAAATTATTTTCAAGAACGCTATTTTACGTTGTCCTTTCTTGTGTTCATCATAATAAAAATGTTTGTTTCTTTATACAGAGTCATCATCATCGCAGCATTCTACAGCAGCACCCCGCTAACGAGTATGAATTACTCCAACTCAGGGATTTCTGTTGTGAACCCTAAGATGGCTAAGCAGACCGATCCTCGAGCCACAAATTTTGTCACAAAACTGAAACACCCAATCACAACTATTTACCGGCTGTTGTACGTTCGCTGCCCCATGGATGCGTTCTCTCTCCCTTCGATGCTGTCTCTTCGCATCTTCATGTCGTCGACGCTGCTCTTTAAAAATCTTGATGGTCCTCGTGGATGGTACGCCTCCATCTCGGTCGGTCGTTCGCGATCTGCTCCCAGTTGTTCTTCACATTTAAGCTACACTTCTTCATGTTGGTCTTAAGAACATCCTTGTACCTCTTTTGCTGCCCGCCCTGATTTCGTGAGCCGACCTTAAGCTGTGAATTAAGGATTCTCTTCGGAAGGCGTTCCGTTGGCATGCAGATTACGTGGCCACTCCATCGCAACTGGTGGTGACAATCATCGCGTCAATGCTAGTTGTTTCAGGAAAGATACCACGATAGTTTCCACATACGGACCCATCCCCTTTCTATAGTGACAATTGAGGTATCTCGCATTTTAGCAGGCACAGTTTCGGTGTTCCATATTTTGGTTATTAGATGTTCCTTCTTTAAAAAGCTCAGAGCCAGCAGCTTTGTTGATTTTTAGATTTTTTTAGATAATAGCTTGATCAACTTCTTGCAGGGAAGGTACATCTGCCAATTGTTGTTGGGATGGTCTATGTTATACCTACAGAGTACTACTATAAAAGTTATTTAAGAAAATCCGATTTCTCTATTAAGAAAATATTTTACCGAGGTTGTCTTCATTAACAAAGGCCAAAGAAAATTTTCGAACATTTAGTTTTCGAGTAATCCGTTGCTATCGTCCGTTTCTTGACGTCCCATATACATACTACTAATTCACTTGTGCATTTTTTTTAACTCTCATAAACTGTCTGAGTCGGTTTAGCATGAAAGGACCCAAACAAGAATTTTGCCCATACCACTTTAACAAATAAATGGTCGTTGACCTAAAATTTAATCTTGTCTCGACTAATCTTCCATTCGGTAGGTATTTGTTTTTTTTTATATTTATTTCACCCCTTTGGCAAATAAAGAAAAATGGCACATCTGGCTCTTTGTTCCACCAAACAAAACAGGTGTATCAAATATATTTATGGGTAAGATCAGTTTATGGTAATCGAATAAGTTCTGGAAAAAGTAAAAAAAGAAAAGCATTTTTCTTTAAAATCATGATAGACATATTAAACCTTGGGTGATGCACTATACAGGGTGGTCCAGGTTAAACGTCATTAACTTTGGCAGGTGATAGAACAGCAAGAAAAAAGTATTTGTTTGGTGGTATCTGAAAAACAAAGCCATAAATTGAAAAATTGCAAGGATAATTTTTTTCCTCAAATTCAACAAGCAATCCAAAAATTTAATCTTCGTTGTACAATATCCAGTGGCGGCGAATATTAGGAGGGCAGAATGGGGTGCCGATCCACAGTATCTACGCCACTGTAGAATTTTTTCATATTATGTCAATCATTACTTAGAGATGTACTACATATGCGAAATTGTACGGAAATCGATCAAGTGGTTTAAAAGTTATGACGAGAAAACTATTTTTTTACCACAAATTTAACACTCTGTAGGTATCTTTATTAGGAAACATTTCTTAACAAAATGTTCTTATCAAAGTCCACTTTTTTCTTGTTGTTCTATCACATGTCAAAGTTAATGACATTTAACCTGGACCACCCTGTATAATGGGTGTCCTAAAATTAACGCAAGATTTGAATTTGCCGCCATTGATGCAGCAAAGTGTTGGCAACCCTAAAAACAAAACAAATCGACAGCTGACAGTTTAGGGTTAGCAAAAACGGAGCTTTGCACGATAGAAGAACGTGTCTTCATTATTGAACAATATTTCAAAAATAAGGGTAACTTTCTTTAAGACTATGTGGCTACAATATCCTCCCCAATAAGTCAATACAGGCATTTAAAGCTTCAGATTGTCAACATCAGATTGCGCAATAAAAATAGCCTCTAAAATTAATTAGAACCAAAGATTATATCTTTGCATAAACGAAAAGCCTAGTTAGCCATAATGAATAAAGTATCCACAAAATTTTTATTTTAAATAACTGATTATTCAGCACAATTAAGTATCGGACTTTGGCAAGAAAAATGATTCATGTCGGAGGTCTGATTGTATAATCACGCATCTCACTATTATGAATATTTTTTTCTGAAAAAAAAAAATCTAATATTCAATAACGAAACTACAAGAAGGCCTTAACTAAATTTGATACTGCCACATTGACAAAAAGTGGAAAGTGATATTATTTTAAAATATCAAATATTTTACCAAGAAGACGCAGATAACTCGTTGAAAGGGGATTATTCAACTTTGGTGCGAAATAAAGCCAAGTTCTCTGGCAATCGTCTAACATTCTATTTATATTAAAGAAAAATAACAGCTCCGCATTAATTATCACTCATTTCATATTACTGTTTTTTTTTTGTGTTTGATCTTTCGTGTCTTAATATCATATATTTAAAGTCTGACCGCAAAAAAAAAAAAAATAGTTGAGAAAAAGGGTTCTTTGTCTACGGTCTGTGTGGTTCACTCAACTGTCGGTCATTTTCAATGCCACCTTAACTTGGTTCTAAGGATTTATGCTCTTCTATACAATTTTGATGTATTCCTTTTGCGTTTCTAACTTTGTCTGGATTCGTCGAGAGCTAATTTCAATCATTATACATGTGTTATAATGTTTGTTACCCAGTTTTGCTGTTTGTAATTCCCGCTTAAGTGTTGTGCGTATAAATGTTTGTATATACTATATAAACGATCAGCTAAACAAAAACATATTTATCGTTATAATTGTTTTTCTACGTAATGAAAATTTAAAATTAGATCATAGGATGCGTGAATAACTGGGGCATAGCAAAAAATATTGCTTGGCGAATATTCTCCCTTAAACGATTGGTGTGAATGAGGGGCGGCTGGTGGATGTAGGTATGCGTAATTCGGTTATTGTGACGAACTTTTCTAAATTACGGGAACTGTTCTACATAGTCGTATATATTGTTGTGTCCAAAATCAAATTTCTGTTAACGATCATGGTTTTATGCAATACGTCCGTCTGCCACCAATATGGCTATGTTGTCATTGAAGATTTGAAGTGGCAGATGGCAGATGCCAGGTTGATCAATTGTATACAAATTTTTCAAGGGCCTTTGACTGAATGTATTATGGGTCAATGCTGAGGATGAATAGTGGTTTATGTTGAAAAACCTATGGAACAATATATTGCATATGGTGGTTATGTATTTTTAGTTTTTTTATTAATGATCTAGATCAGCATAGGAAGCTATGCTGATTTTTTAAAAAAAAATATTTGCAGGTTTAGATTCACATTTATCCAGAGCTTGTGTAAAATATACACTATTGGACAAAAGTAGATCAACAAGAAAGGTTTTAGTGACAGTAAAGGTTAAAATATTTTTGCTGTGTTTATTTTATGTTTAATTAATATTTCTGTGCTGTATTAATCATGCCAAGAGGTATTCCAATTTCGAAACAACTAAAACAGAGAGTAGTGACTGCACACTTGGAAGGTACAATACAAGCCCAAATGCAAGACGGTTGGTTTTTACCCAGAGACAGCGTATCCAAAATAATTTCAAGTTACATTGAATGGGGACATTTAGAGAATATACCGGAATCGGGAAGCTCGAGAAAAACAACAACTAGGACAGACAGATGCCTTAAAAGAATTTCTCAAAATGATCCTTGGCTGTCTGCACTTAGAATAATTGAAATTCTCGAAATTGAGGTTAGTCCACGGACAGTTCAAAGAAGGTGGGTAGACGCAAAGTTATTTAGTAGGCGCCCGGCTGAAAAAGCCGTTTATTTCGGCAAGAAATGGAGTGGCTAGGCTTGAATTTACACATGGACATTTAAATTGGACAGTAGACGACTGGAAAAACTGTTATTTAGCGATGAAACGCGTTATAAAATTTTCAATTCTGATAGAATGAAGCATGTAAGATGGCCAATCAATCCAAGGTTTCATCCCAAATACGTTACACCCACAGGTAAAGGGAGCGTTTTCTATGGGGTTGTTTCTCATGGGATGGAGTGGGTCCTTTAAACTTCATTAATGACACCATGGATCGATTTGTCTATAGAGATCTAATGCAAAATGTAATGTTGCCTTATGCCGAGTGGGAAATGCCGTTGCGTTTTATTTTCCAATAGGATAACGATCCAAAACACTTACGAATTTTTCAAGAGTGGTTTCAAGAAATTAACGTTCGGGTTTTGAAGTGGGCGGCACTATATCCTCAGATCTTTTATTTGATTTAAAATCTATGGGAAGAAGTTGAACGTGGAATTCGTACACAAGTATTCACAAATAAACCATCATTGGCAAATAAATTCAATGAAGTTTGGAGAAACCTTCCCGAAAATACTGTCCACAAATTGATTGCCTTAATGCTGCGACGTTGCTGGCAAATAATAAATTAAAATTGATATTCTATTAATTATCAACATAATACTTCTAGTTATTTTAATTATTAAATGTGTTTTAATGTTTTTTTATCGTAATATGTAAAATAAAATACTGTTGACACAATTTGTTGCTTTACTTTTGTCGCACTTCATTTCGTCGATCTTTATAATTATAAATATTTCTGTACCTTCATTTCGTTTAAAGTGTACCAAAATATTGTGAAATATTACTAATATTGGGGATAATATGTCATTAAAATTAGCTGGAGATTACAATAATGTTTAATTAGTTTTTCAAATTCAAAGAAATAAAAGCACTTTGTTGCTCTACTTTTGTCCAATAATGTATTTCCTTCATATACTAAAAAACAATCACTTATTTTCGTTTATCATTATTAACTTAAAGTAAACGACGATAGACAACGTTGTATATTAGCTGATTAGGTTTTGCACCAAATTTCGCGGAAAAACTTTAGGTCAAGTTTAATTTTTTGGTATAAATGTAAACGTGAATAAGCGAAGTCATAAAGATCAGTCACTTCTTTTTTTAATAAATATTAATAAAGTTTTATCTTCTCATAATTAGACTTCTCATTAATTAAATCTTAAAAGTAAAGCCTGCTCGCGATGTTTCTTAAAAAAAAACCGTGTACAATTTCAAATAGAAACCGGCGGCGTTCACTGGAGCTGAAGCTTTTAAGTTTAAAGAGATTTCTTTCTGAGTGTAGACAACACGCGCTAATTTAGATTACCACACTATGATCGAGATTCTGCATGAACTATTTGCAGCAGTGATATGAACAGGTCCCCTAGATCATTCGCTATAATACCTTTAGATTTATTCTTTTGGACTATGTTAAATTACAGGCTTATGTGGATAAACACCAAATAATGAACACGGCGGACATTTATATTTAAAAATCGAGCGGCAATGTTAAAAGACCCAGGAACTATGATGTATAATTTAATTATTTGCCCGTCGCAGCTTTGTTTGGATGGCATGTATTCGGGAGGCTCACTTTTCGATGAGTTCTTCGTAAGTTGACTGCGAGGGAATCAATTATTTGGTGTTTATCTGTAAACATGAATGTTTAATATGTAATAATTGTAAAACAGTTAGCAATGTAGAAATTCAAACTATATTCGGTAAAAATTCGAGATAGAGCTCATCGTTAGTGTGATCTTCGATTTCGAAGAATTTTATTACAAAATATTTTGTTTAGATAATAAACGTTACTAAGCTATGCACAACTGATCGTTATCCAATAATATGTGGCTTCAATTTTTATCAATAATAAATAAATACATAAACATCGCAAGCTATAATTATAATTTGTTATATGTGTTCGTGAATCCCCATCCATAGTATTATATAAATAACGTAAATTCGGTAAACCATAAATATGTAAAGGACAAACAATATTGATGTACGAAATTACACAATTTCATGAATAAATATTTATATATACCAGGTGAGTCAGAAATGTATACAAAAAAAGATCACAATCATGTCGAAACGTCAATGAATTATAATAAGAAATTGAATTTTTTATAAATGACCTAAAATCAAGAAAACAAAAACAAATAAAATTACATAATAACAAGGTCAAATACACCAACAATACACATGTAAATATTTGTATACAGGGTGAGTCTAGTGATCCATTTAAGCATTCATTTAAATAGCGATCAATTTTTATTACTATTTGTGAACACCCTGTATAACTTAAAAGAAGATTGTTTGCATCAATGAGCTATAATACAGGGTGAGTCGGGAGGAATGGGCCTAACTCTAAGGGTGTAATCTACCTATGCATCAAAATAATAAGGAAAAACTCAAATGTTGTTATCCAATATTCGTTTGTTGTCAAGTTATAAGGCAAAATATTGCATTAATGTAGCTTTCCTGTAATAAATGTTATTATTTGCTTTTCATTGTTGTGTTGTCACTATCCTACTAGTGTCAGTCTAAAAGGTTAGAGTGATTCAGCGTTGACTGTCGAATTTGTATCATTTTAATTTTATAAAATGCCACACATTTAAAAGAGTGATCCATACGGCATCAATAATAGTAGAAACTCCCATGTATGGTCGGAAGAAAATCCTCACGCAATAGTCCAAAGTAATTTTCATTACATAATTTCAGTAAACGTGGTCCTATTAGGTCCTAAATCGCTAGACCTCACGCAGTTTGACAACAATTTATGGGGTAAGTAAAAGTAGATAGTAGGGGTGCATTAAATAGACGCATTCGGAATGTTGGACTCGATATTAAAGAAAGGCACGAATCAATTAGAAGTTCCACGTGCGCTTTTCGTAAACGAAGCAGGAAATATTTTGAAGTCGATGGCGGTATTTTTGAAGATTTAGTAAACCATTGACTTATTTAAAACAATGTTAATAATGTTTGATATTTTGGTTTAACAATGTTATTATTTTATTTAACGCTGTAACTTGAAAACAAATGCATATTTGGTAACAACATTAGAGTTTCTCTTTTTTACTTTGATGCATTAGATTATACCCTTACAGTTAGGCCCATTCCTCCCAAATCTCCCTGTATAAAAGCTAGTTATCATCAGCTTAAACAGTGTTTTTTTTTTATTTCATATACACCGAAATATTATTGTTTTACCAACGCTCTAAATTTTCAGAAACTAATTTTTGTGAAAACGTAAGATATTGGCATATTATGACATCTTAAACTATATCGCATTTATTTTTGAGACCACACAATTCCCATTTAAATGCAGGGTGTTCTATTTAAAGAAACATAACTTTGATATGAATATTTTTTTTGGGCCACCATGTATACCTGCAATGTTTTGCAGTAGTGCTACATATGACCCATTAAAGAAAAATCATATTTGCTACAGTTTTGATACAGTAAATCCATATGTCTTGCTAGCCTCACCCTGTATATATGTACAACGACTTAGTCTGACCTCGTATACGACTTTTAAAAATGAAATAAAAATGACTTGAACATTATTATGTTATATTTATATAATCCAATAGTGTGAAGAACTAACTGAGTGTTTCAACACGCTGACATTGCGTGAGAAATTATTGCCAGAATTTTTCCATTTTATCTCTGCGCAATTACATGAAGTCCGTCTCGGGGGCGCCAAGTAAAATAGATATGATAGTATTCTAATTGTATATAATTTTACGCCCCCTTGGTTTAATATAGTTCATTAAATGATGTAATAGTTTGGTTAGTACGGAATTGTGCAACTTTGTTTTGGCACCAATAGTAGTTCGCTAAAATCGTGTTGTGTTTTTTTTTTATTTCTCACCGCTAAGAAGCCGTACGCTTCTGTATGTGTGTACCACAATATAGTCCCTCTTAATTAATCTATGAACCGAAGAAGTCTTAAGTCCTAGTCAAGTTCCTTTACTCCGCTTCACAGTTCACATTTTTCTTCACATATCATAAAGATACCTCCATATCAGTCTGAAATATCAGTTCATTACTATTTTAGTTTTATACCAAACGTCCAGATGAGCCTAAAAATCACAGATCATGCTTTTATTGATGATAAAGCAACAACTGTGATTTGGAATAATTTAAACTGTCAATATGATTTGTTTGTGTTGTCGGCGTTGCTATGGTGATTTTTCATAACCGAGGCTACTTTTGTCATTACCAGGAAATTTACTCGTAGAAATAAATATTATCGGGCACGAATTCTTTTAGTAATAAAATATGTGTTAATAGAATTTTATATTATTATTGAATCACACTTATTAGAAATCTGATTGATCTGATTATGAATGAGGTGTTTATTACTATTCTACCAATTATCAAGTATCAGTGTCATCCCATTGATGATAAACGTTCTGTTATTTCCGTTCTACAATTAACTATAATTAAGATCCGCATCAAATGTTTTTCGTTCGTATATTTGGGTTTAATAAACTTTTTCTATGGATTTTTTTTTGCTATTTGCCTGAGTGAGGCCGACATCAATATTATTTTAGTTTTCTCACAAATAATTATTCTGTCATTGTTTTTGTTTAAATATGCGTCTGTGAATTATTTTTTTGATTTGTTTATACATACGGATGCATGTAATTATTTTTATCGTTTCCCACTACCTGTTTCACTTCCAATTACAAAAATAATAACAATATCCAAAGTTCTACGTTATTTTTGTGACGTGCTATCGTATTTTATTTTCGATGTATTGCTTTAGATTTTGCAAGGTTACAAAAATGTTCACAATAAGGTTAGTAGTGAAATATGTTGTAAGTGAAACACTATAAGTTAAAATAAAATTTTCTGGATAATAATTAATGTTACTATACACTGTGTCCAAGATAAGAATAGGATAGCATTGGAATCTTGTCAGTTCAATTAGAGAAAAGTTACACAATTTAAACACCTTTAAAATGGTGTTTTCAAAATTAAACTATTTTTAACCGTTTTCGAGAATTTTTGAAAAAACGATGTTTTGCGATTTTAGTTTTTATTTATTTCTGACATTATTTTTACAGATATAAAAAAATGAAAAGCCCTTTCTCATTGTTACTTTTTGAGGAGAATAAGATAGCATTTCGAAATTTTCACTGCGACCCGACGTTTCGTTTTTGAAAAACCATCACCACAACTATACTATTCGTTGGTGGCACCAACTAACTGTCATTATGAAGCTGTCCCTTATCAGTTTAAAACTATTAATTTAATTAACGCAGTGCCAGGGCGTTTAAATTATACACAAGAAGATTAGTTAAATTTATTTATTATTTATGGACAATGTGATAAAGTAATGTCTTTGTCTCAGTATTTAATTTGGAAGAATATTGCATGAGAAACAGCAATATGCCGTGATTTGTGTTTGTAATTCGAAGGAGCAAGACGTAATAAATTAACGGTTAGAACATCAAGTAGTAGTCTCTTGCACACTTTTATGTACCTATATAATATATATTTAATACCATTAGTGAATTGTATTGGAGATATCCAATCCTTTTAGCGATGTTACAAAAATTAGAGTAGTCTTGATTTTAATGCCGCTTCATTATTTATGTTGACTCTGTATGTTTAGTTTAATTGTTTATGATATTAATTTTTAATTGTGTAAAAATATATAGTTATCCAAAGCCATTATATAAAAAAAATACGCGTGCAGCACAGTACACGTGATAGAAGTGAATGCTTCTTTCACGAGAGAGAAAGGGAACACGAATGACGGTACAAAAGGGACAACCGAACGATAGGCAACGTTAAGCCGCTGCTGGTATAGGATATAGTGTGTAGCATACACCATCTCTGTCTCTCTCTCTCCTTCATATTTGTTAGATGCTTCATCTCTTTTGCGGGACGAAAATTTTATAAATCGTGTCGTGACGCGACCTTGAAAAATCACTCCCATCCGGCCAAAGAAGTATTCGCTTCAAAAATAAATAAAGTTGTCTAGTTGACTTTCTATAAAAAAGATATAAAATTCTTCAAGAAACTTAATTAAAAGCTGGATTAATAAACAATATTAGTAAAACGGTCATTCGATCCAGAATTTGTAAATACTCTGATTACAGGTAAATCTGAATAAGTTACACTACCTTATCAGCAATTTCAGGGAAAGTATTTGTGAAGTCACTCGAAGACGATTAAGACCGTTTCCAGATGGAAGTCTGTCTGTCTGTATGTATTTCTCCACGATAGCACCTAAACGCTTCAACCAATGGAGCTAAATTTTGGTATATGAGTTTGGGCTAGTCCTAGGATGAAACCATTAGTTTTTGGTTGAAATAATCGCTTAAGCTCTGTGATAGGGGTGGAGACAACCGCTAAATTTTCATATAGCAGTAGGGGTCGAGTGATACATCATTTTAAAGCATTTTTTTTATCTGCTTTACAGCGATAGATCACTTTAATATTTGTCTCCATAATTCTCGAGAAAATTGCGTTTAAAATTTGACCAGTTAGGTAGTTGGAACTTATAATCTTATAAGAATATCTTATTTGGTAATTGAGTAGTTCGAATCCCAGCTCTGGCAATACTTTTTGTTCCTAATCTTTGAAATTAGTTAGTTTGTTACGTTAGTTTATTGGAAATGATGAAAATAATACAATTATAATAATTATTATTAAAATTCTGTTTCGTTACGCAGGTCATACATTTTTGATTATATTATATTTGTCGGGAAAGTTTTGGGGCGACACAATCGATTTTTTATATATTAGTTTACGATGTGTTTTGAAAAAATTCTGACGAATGAAAATAATCACAACTCTAGCATTATTTTTCAAAAATCACCATTGCCAGACAGAAATCAAATGTGCATTGTTATTTGACATTATGATATTTATCCTTTGTAACTTCAAAGCCGTTTTTCATTTGAATAATGTAATATCAGTTGCAAAAACGTTTTCCTCGGAATTGTTCCAATTACCCGAAAGGTTTTTGACATCCAATAAGCCTTCAATACAAACGTACCGAATATATCGAGGTTGAAAATAATAATAATTTTATTTGCTCAATTTTACAATGAGTACATTTCACAATCAAATAATAAAGAGCAAAAAGGAGTTTACACACAATTTTTCAATTGATCAATCGCCAACTCTTTAATATTATACTACTAAATACACAAAAACAAAAAAGAAAAATAACGATAAATAAATGAAATAAATAAATTCGGAACAATGGCAAACCCAGTTATTGTACAAAGGCTGACATGATCACTAACACAGAATATATTTTTATTTTTTGCTCAACTCAAAGAAATATGTATTTATTAAATTGTCCTGTGTGTATGTGAGACTGGCTGAAACCAAAAATTAGTTACAGAAATTTAAAGGTACTTTGACAGTTATGAAACCTAATGATATTAGTCTTATCGGGAGTCAGAAAGGAGCGGTGCTTCCAAACCAACTAATCATTTTATTTAAGTGGTCTGAAATAATACTTTTCGAAGAAACACCACGCAACAAAACACAGCGATCATCAGGATACATTTTGTGATGAGCACCCTTATAAGTATTGTTGTTGATATTGAAATCTTCATTTCAATAGTATTTAACAAATTATTGACTTCCTTTCCCATATCAATCCAAACTAAATCAACCTCTATGCCTATAAAATAGATATTGAGACAAATATATTATTCAGTTTGTATAGCCCGATATTTCGTATAGTTGTGATATAATAAGCAAAAGCAACAGGACTACCTTACATCTAATTATTAACGATAATAATAAAACGACTACATTAGGATCAGGCGCACTTTTCCTACGTCACACAGTCACAAGTGAAACTTTGTGTGTTATATTACAATTTAGGAAAGCTTCATCGCATTTAGTTGTGATCCAACCATCTGAGTATTCAGATATTCAGCTGATAAAAATCAATAATTAATTTGCGCTACGACAATAGTGTACTAACGTAAATATAATATTTGAAATTATTCTATTGAATTATTTCTGTGTTTATTGTTAAAGTGATTATTTTATATAAAAACAGAACAAGTATCAGAAAGAGAAATTAAAAACAATTTTTGAATTCAATCGGTTTTAATCTGAGAAGCAAGTGTCTTTTGGATTTTGCAGAAATAAAAAAGTGAGTAACATTAGAATTGTAGTAAACTTGAAATATTAATTTGTTAATGTTCTTAATTTCCTTGAGAGAGTCCTAACACAATTATGCTAAATGACTAGTTTGTTTACAACAAAAAATTCAGTTCTGCTTTTATATGGTTTTATTCAGTATTATAATTTTATTTGAAATTTGATGATTCTGAATTATGTATATCATTTGATTTTATCGTGGATGGTAAACTATCATTTGGATGCCTTAAAACTCGTTGCGAAATGACAGTTTATTTACAATAGTAAAATCGCACAATTTTTATCCACTCAAGAGTACGAAATGTCAATTTTACCCACTTAAGGGACAACTACCAACCAACTATTCGATAAAAGTAAAAATACATTGTTGCATCAAACGAAATCCATAACAACCGTAAAACATAGGCTGAAAACCACTCAATTTTTCGTCCAATTAATAACCCAAACAACTGCCATTTTATTACTTTTTTTTTAAATTTTTCCGCTCAAAAATAAAATAGAATATTACACAATTGCACACGACAGTAAAATACCTGCTCGTGGAATTAGTAAAGTATTATTTTACCATCTTATATAATAAACAGTTATTTTGTTGCTAAACTAATTTATAACATCAATTTTACTTGAACATTTTGATAATTCATATGGAATAAATAAAATGTTGATGTATTTGTTCGCAAAGGTTGAACCGCCTCTGGAGTACCTTACGGATCTATTCTGGGGCCTTTAATTTGTAATTTATTCATGAATAATATTTATTATTTCTACGAATATATTTTAATTGATTTATTAGATATTCACTACCCATATAGTGTTCTTGAACTTATAATAAGATTTTTTATGATACCAAGTTTTATAGCCAATAGAAATAAGGATTTATGCTAATTTGTATACGATATGATAGAGATAATTTCAAATAAAATTTCATGTTTAATACATAATTTTGTTAGTTCTGATTATTGCATAAGTGAGACAGAAAAATTGTCGTTTTAGACAGTTTGGAATGTACTACAAACGAAGTTAGAAAATTGGCGTTATTGAGGAATTTCGAATATTTGCAACAATATTGTAACAGGATCACGTAATTTATTTATGAATACATATTAATATATTAAGTCCCTTACCACCCCATTCTCCAAGGTTGAATCCGTTAGACTACATTTTATGGAGCTATTTATAAATAAAGTTATAATAAAGGGGGTTTTTCAGAGGCGGAGAACTTGAACTTGGCAACAGTGTTTTATGTGACAGCCGATTTGACGATCCTTGGTTGTTTTGAGGTTAGTTTAGTTTGGCAATTTATCATGAATAGACTCACACCGGAACAACCTTTGCAAATAATTGTTCAAATTTATTTCGGAAAACAGGGTTCAAGTCAAGAAACACATTGGGCGTTACGTGAATTTTATATGGTGTTCATAATTGTTCTTCAGAGCGATTAATTCAGGAAATTATGGCTCGTTTTCGCAATACATTTACACTAATCGATAATACGCATCCCGTAAGACGTCGTACAGTGCGTACACAACAAGCAATGATTGCTGATGGGTAGTGTAGTGTTGATGATGATCCAAATGTGTCAATTCGTCATCGTGCTCACACAATCATCTTTCACGTTGTCAATTTGGTAAATGGACCAAAGAAAACAATGCCATTGATCCACAATTTCATCGTATAAGGAATTCTACTGAATAATTAGAAACAAAATTAGTACAGCGTTTAATTCGATTAGCCCAATTCATATTCAGTAACGAAATAAATCATTTTGAAGTTTAATATGTGTTATTCCTGAACAGAAGCTGATCGCCACTATACTGAAAATCCTCCTGAATCTTTTATTATTATTATTGTTAATTTAGTTTGTTTTGTGTTATTGATATTTAACTATGGACGATTATAACTATATATAAGTAAATGCTGCAATGTAGATTCTTTAAATTACCTTTTAAGTTAAATGATAATCTATAGCAAACTCGTTTGTTCTAAACAATATCAAGCTTAAGAGAATCTACCTCATTACTGATAAACGTTAAGAAAAATGTTGATACTGTGTGTAGTGACCCTAATACACTTTTACTAATACACAAACAAAAAGGAGAAATTTATAAAAATAGCATTTTCGGATTTTCCCTGTTTTTTTCCAGCGATATGGAAATCCCTGCAGATAATATTAATTTGAAAGTGGACTCTATAAATACCCAATAGGTACTAGAATTTTTTTCGTATTTTAACTGACTTTATAACTCTGATGGTTTATGAAATCCCAACAGATACTGTTTATTCATTTTTTGAATTTATAGTTAATGAAAAATATTTGTTATTTTTCGTAGTTCTGGGTATTATTTTTTTAATAATTCTCGGAATAATTCCTGTTTTGCTTATCTTAGAATTTTTTTTTCACTTTCTGACACTTAAAGGTGTTATATAATTTTCAATTATTACGAGTATTAAAATATTTATATAAAGATAAAAAATGTATATTGGAATCATTTAATCTTTGTTGACATAGATTTATGTATATAGTATCCCATATTTATTGGTTTTCTGGCTTCTGCAAAATGTATTTTGTTTCAGGGTTGAATTTACGCAGACTTACAAAGAATTAACAGATATTATTTGTAAATCTATACAAGAGGGCGGAAGCAATATATACTGACTATTTTATTATTAATTTTGTAACAGTTATTTTGTTAATATATCGTAAATTTAACGTTCATCTTACATGCAAAATACAATATCAGCATTTCACCATAAACTGTAACCTATGCTGCTACTAATTAAGTATTATGTAGAAATATTCATTGATAGTGCATGCGAATGTGGTTTTTGAGGTTATGATAAATATAAAATGTAGAATTATTATAGTTTCATGGGGCGGGAGATGCCCACATGTGCAAGCGCGCATCGACGTGATTATGGTATTAAGAGGGGCGTTTGAATAAAATCGCTTGCAGACCTATTTTTGCGCATGGTAGACTCCACTAATACGTATCTGGTAGCAAAAATTTTGATAGGGAGTTAAAGAGTAAAGATGGGATTAGGTATTGAAGTATTTTGAAGTTGAAATATTGGATAGTTAGTTCAAAAACAGAGTTAGAAAATCATCATACTTCGCTTTGCAGGCATAATTTTGCGCATGGTAGTCGCCACTAAGACGTATCTGCTAGCAAAAATTTTCATAGGGTTTTAAAGACAAAAGATGGGATTAGGTAATGAAGTATTTTCAAGCGGAAAGATTAAATAGTTAACTCATAAATTGAGTTCAAACATGGGTAATTTTTTCACATTTACAGATATATTTTTGTGGATGGAAATCTCCACTAATACGTATCTGGTAGCAAAAATTTTAATAGGGTTTTAAAGACTAAGGTTTGGATTAGGTAATAAGCTATTTTGACGCTACAACAATAAATAATTACTTAATAAATTGAGTTCAAAGTCAGCAACTTTTTCCTCATTTTGTGCTATGATTCTAATATTTAATAATGATAATATTACTTTATTACCTTATTTACATATTTAACAATCACTTGTAATTAAAATTGTACGTGAAAACTTTCTGTATTAGACAATATCCATATTAAAAAAAATCCCTCATATTTCCCTTCAAATATCCGCCATTTTCTTATAATTTTTTTATAAATGTAGGCAACAAACATATAATGCGTAGTTGGGACAGTATTGAAGAGATGGCGCTGTTTATACACAGTGAGACAAAAATCTAATGGTTTTGTCGTACTTATATTATTAATATTTAGTTGTATGTGGTATAGTATATTATGTATATGCGTATGTACTAGGAGTAGGGATTATTAACTTTAGCCATGTACAGTAATATCAGAGAATAAATAAACATCTATGGTAATATTATGTAGGTATACCTACTGTTAGAGGATAAATACAAGAAGGAATAAAGTACGAGTAGTTAGTTTGTTACGTTAGTAGTAAGGAAATAATACAATTATAATAATTATTAAAATTCTGTTTGGTTACGTAGATCATATATTTTTGATTATATTATAACTAGTCGGGAAAGTTTTAGGGTGACAACCGATTTTTTATGATCTATAGAGAGATTACAAGAACTCCCGACTGGTAGTTATTATAAAATTATAAGATACCCTTGGTGGGGGTTTAAATAGCGGTTAAAATTTCACCAGTTAGGTAGTTGGAACGTATATACAGGGTTATTCACGCCATACGACACGGAATACTGTGGTTAAACTATTTAATTTCCTTAAAGTTTTATTCGTGGGTTCGATAAAAATGATTTATGGCTACATTTTAAAAATATTGTGAGTCTATACAGGGTGTCCCAAATATAAGAAATTAACCATAGTTGCATTTTTTTAAATGGAATGCCCTGTATATGAATAAATTTTTAGATTCCCTGTTCAAAACAAAACCTAAATTTCATTTAGGCACATCTAACCTAAACCTGATAGTTTTTTAAATATTTATGTTTTAATAAAAATATAGACATAATTTGAATGAAAAAATTCACACCTATTTGTTTGTTCTTTTTAAGCCAGTCTAGGCTGATAAATATCTCATCACTTGTTACGCCAAATATAAAAAATCACCAATACTAAATACAGGGTGTCCAATAATATAACTTATATGAACGTAAAGTTTAATTCTAAATAACTTGTGTATTTCAAATGCAACACCCGGTATATGAGGTAAAAATTAGATGCACAAAGTAATTCTCTGTCAAATATTATATAATACTTTCCTATGGGTAACTCTTGACGTTTTCGTGGAAAATGCACATATTCATAATATTATGCGAATTTTTAATTGAACCTGTTATTTTCATGTAGACCACCCTGTATTTGATCATGATGAAATTAATTATCTATTAATCACTATGAGGTTTTCTTATAGATATGTATATTTTTTTAATGTATGGAAAAAGCACATATTGGTAGTAATTTTTTAAAATTATATTTGTCATGTCGGCCATGAGAATTTGACAAACCATAATTTAAACAATAACATAATAAATAAATACATTTTTCACTTAAATTAAATAACAAGATATACCTTCATAAAAACTGATAAATTTTATAATAAATGTTCAAAATGATTGGACTCTAGGCACATATGAATCCTTTTCTTAAATCCTTCAACAACTTTAACCTGGTGTAACGCTTCTAAACGCTTCATTTATTTGGTTCTTCATCTCCTCTATTAAAAAAGTTTTCATTTGCGATGATTTTGTTCCTGGCCCATGTACAAAATTCAACACGATTTAAAATCAATATTGAAAAGTTCTTGATGCAGTTGCACTGTGTTTGGGTGGTATCTTTCGTTAAACTGCCTTAACAGTCTCTCGAAGACCGCTTTTTTGGGGGTGATTTTGCGCCAGGAGCCTTTGAGCGTAAACTCGCGATGCCAGTAAAGCGTTTTTGGACCATTCTCCCAGAATAAAAATCATGTCTATTCTTTCTCCTTTGGAATAGCATTTTTGAATTGAATTAAATCAAATGTCACAGATAAAAAACTGTTTTCTGAAAAATTCTCAACTCTTAAGTAAGAATTTTCAACAGACTATTCGACAGTAAATATCAAATTAAAAGAAATGTATTCTATCTTCTCAAATTCTCATGGCTGACTTGATAAATATTATATTTTTGAAAATTCTTCCTCTTATTGCCAATATGTGTGCCTCTTCCATGCAAAATTAAAGATAAGTATACATATCTATAAGAAAACTTTAATTTAACTTTAATTTTTGCATCATCAAATACATGGTGGTCTACATGAAACTAAGAGATTCAATTTCAAATTTCCCTAATATCATGAATATGTGCATTTTCCAAGTATTATAATATTTGACAGATAATTACTTTATGCATCTAATTTTGACCTCATATACTGGGTGTTCCATTTGAAATAAACAAGTTATTTAGAATTAAACTTTACGTTCATATAAATTATATTATTGGACACCCTGTATTTAGTATTGCGGGTTTTTTATATTTGGCGTAACAAGTGATGAGTGGGTATATTTATCAGCCCAGACTGGCTTAAAAAGAACAAGCAAATAGGTGTGAATTTGTTCTTTCATATTATGTCTATATTTTTATAAAAATTTAAATATTTAAAAAACTGTCAGGTTTAGGTGAGATGTACTTTAATGAAAGAACGGGGAATCCAAAAATATATTCATATACAGGGCATTCCATTTAAAAAAACACAACTATGGTTCATTTCTTATATTTGGGACACCCTGTATAGACTCACAATACCTAATACCCTACTTAATTTTTAAAATTTTTACTGTTAAAATAATCACTGTACCAATCGTAAATCAAATAGATAGGTACTATGTTAAACCGCATATTAAACTAAAACTTAATTTTTCTCGAAAATGCAGCATTCTATCATATTGAGATAAGAATACCTCATATTTCCTAAGAATGTTGTCAGAATTCTCCAAAAGTTAGTGAAAAAGAAGTGTTTTATTAAAAATGTCCGTTGATACCCGTTTAGACGCCTAAGTTCGCAATTTAATTCAGCAGTGTATGGCTAACGAATGCTTCTATTTAGGGAAATATCTTTTTCACCTTTCACTCCAATGGCTAAAGGCGCTTTCGCGATACCTTTAAAAAACCTATGCTAAGCCGCCATCTTTTAAAAACTATAACTCCTTTCAGAAGCAATTTTGCATTAGAAGTTTGGCGTTGAATTGCCATGAAATCTGCTCTAGAATTTGTGGCTTTCGCTTGGTCCATTAGTTTCTGGACACATTGTATACTATTAGGAAAGACACTCTTTGATGCATGAAATAAGCGTCTCATGGTTTTGAAACTGACAAACTAAAACAACAGGGCTAACCTAATACATTTTGAAAAACACTGCAAGCATACAGGGCGGTCCAAAGAAGAGATAAGTATGTATTATCATAGTTCTGTTTTTTTTAAATAGAACACCCTGTATGGGAGTATTTTAATAGTCAAAAATAACTGGGATTCGTTTTAAGGTGTCATTTACCTATGTTTTACGGTTTTCACAAAAATCATCAATTTGTGAAAATATTTAAAAATCTTGACTATTTATTGCAAATAAAACCAGTTTTTTTACATTCATCCTTTTTATGTATATAGTATAGTATATAACTATGACTAGTCTACGCGAAGATAAGCATCAAACGTATAAGAATACGAGCACAAAAAAGAATGTGAAAATAATTTACGCAAAATAGAAATATGACATTTTAGGGTCACTATGTATTAGTTTTTGGCGACACCTATTGAGGAGAAGAATGTATTAAAATATTCTATAAAATTACTCTAAGTTAAGAAATGAATGATTCGGAATACAATGAGATTCACTAGCGCCACCATCGGACATTTTTGTAAGTAACCATTTCGGATTCCCCTCTTAAAGTACCTGGTCGCGTGGACGGTGCTCTCGGCCGAGTCGGTACTTGCCTATGCCAAGTACCTAGTTATTGACTATATAGTCGTGGGTTCTGGCGGTCGAGGACCGTGGTTCGGATTCCACGCTAAACTGTTGGTCCAAGAATTACAAAGATGGCTGTATTACCTAGTGTAGAGGCCAAAAAAAGAAAGGAAAAAGAATATAGTTTTATCAAGGGGTGGGAGATGCCCACATGTGCAAGCGCGCATCGGCGTGATTATGGTATTAAACTACCTGGTCGCGTGGATCATGGTTGGATGGGTGGACGGTTCTCCCGGCCGAGTCGGTAGACTTGCCTATGCCAAGTAGTTATTGACTATATATATGGGTGCTGGCATCTGGCGGTTGAGGACCGAGGTTCGGATTGCACTCTAAACTGTTGGTCCAAGAATTACAAAGATAGCTGTATTACCTAGTGTAGAGGCCAAAAAAAGAAAGGAAAGGAAAAGGATTATAGTTTTATGAAGGGGCGGGAGATGCCCACATGGGCAGCGCACATCGACGTGATTATGGTATTAAAGTACCTGGTCACGTAGATGGTGGTTGGATGGGTGGACGGTGCTCCCGGCCGAGTCGGTAGACTTGCCTATGTCAAGTAGTTATTGACTATAGTCGTGGATGCTGGCATTTGGCTGTCGAGGACCGTGGTTCGGATTCCACGCTAAACTGTAGGTCCAATAATTACAAAGATGGCTGTATTACCTAGTGTAGAGACCAAAAAAGAAAGGAACGGAAAAGGATAGTTTTATCAAGTCGACGTATTAATTAATGCCTTTGCATTTAGGGACTGGGGGGCTTTATTTGATTTGATCGCAAATATTTACGTGCCCGCAAAGGTGCATTAATTTGTTCGTATGCGCAACTGGTTTTGGGCGAATAGGTGTATTTGAAATTGCGATTAAACGTGTGCATCATTATCGATGACGTATATTTGTTATTGGTTTGATGTTTTAAGGTTAGAATTTTTTAAATTGTTATTAGTGTTTCGTGATTGTTTTTATTAGTAATTTATTTAATACTCCCTAATCCGTGAATTTATTGTATTGTTATTGTTGTTTAAAGCATAGATATGAGTTGCCGAATTTTTTTTTTTACAAAAGCTTGGTCACTTAAAGTAAAAGCATCAAACCGAGGCCTTATAACACAGCTTTCATTATATTAAAATTCATATTTAAAAAATAAACAAACTGATATAACTCAAAAAAAAAAACTTTAAAACTAACAAAATGATTAAAAGATCCAATCACGCGATTTTCAAAAATTAAAATTTATTGGATGTGAAATGTCAAAAATTAAATAAACTGACGTCTTGTCATGCATTGCGTGTGCGAAAGTTGACTTGCGATCGGTATACCCCATGCGCATGCTCAAAAGTTGCGAGTTGGGAAAATTCATATCGTTCGCAGTGCATTTCAAATAAGCCGTGCACTAATTTGAAATCGCAAATGATGTCATTTGCGTACACGCAAAGTTGCACCGATTTCAAATAAAGACCCCCAAATCAAATACAGTCTTATTTTTTAATTGTTGTTAGAAAAATTTTTTGAGCATATAAAGAACATATTATCAGATGATTCTATAAGACTAAAATAACTATACTGTCTTTGTTTAACAAAAGACAAAATGGCCTATATTAAAGAGGTATTATCGTCCTGTAGATAAAGATATCGAAATTCCACTTTTGTAAAAACATAGAATGAACCTTCATATGTAATAATGTATTCATTAACTAATTGGTTTCGGCTTAAGCCCATCATCAGCGAAAATCATAAAAGACCAAAAAATGTGTGGATCGACTTTAAGTATTTATTTAATCATTTTGAACAATAATTAGACAATTCAGATGGCCACTCATCATGACGATGAACATATTATTTACGTTGTTGACATTGAAAATTGGTGGCTTCACGTGCGAGACAAAATCTATTAGAAGGCATGTAGATAGCCAAAGTTTATCCAGAATACACAATAGATAGGATTAGAAATAATTTTGTTTACACTGTTCAGTGGTATTTTCTAGAATATAACTATGACAACGTTTGAGTTGGGTTGGATTAAGTTATATTATTTATATTTTATCTCGTCTCGCCTGTTCAATTTTTGTGTGTGCATAATGATTTGAAATAACGTTAATATTGTAGACGGTTATATTATCTATTTCTGTTATAATGATTTACATTATTTGTTCATTTAACTGGTAAAATATAAGTTGATTTTATAATCAACATTTTTAACATTTATATTTAGCTTAATTGATAACTGAAGTTTTAAGTTAAACCGATAAAGAACTAGTATAAACAAAAAATAAACATCATTGCTAAGAAAGTAAAGTTTGTTGTTTCTTTAGAAACACTGTTGCTATAGGAACAAATATTTAGACATATGCATATACATTACTTAATTTCCCAAATGTCTAAATAATAATAATAATAACAGTTTATTTGTAAATTTCAATTACACATTTTACAATAAACTAAACAAATTACAAAAAGGGTTAGAAAAACAGTAAAAACTGATACATAATTGTAACCCTAGAGAAAAAAAAATATAACTATGTACAACAACAACACCATAATTATGAAATATAATTACATTATAGGAATATTTAAATTATAAAAGTAAAAAATGGCATGCAAAAAAAAATTAGAGGTACAAAATGCGGTACAAATACAAAATACACGACAAAAAAAAATCAAATAAAAATGTTATTGATCTATTGACAATATCTCTCTATAGCAATTTTTGAAAGCTGACAACTTAAGGGATTTTAATCTTTCTGGCAGATTATTATAAAGGGTGTATATATTAAACGTGAAAGATCTCTTAAAAATATTTGTTCGATATGGTGGTGGTGACAGAAGACCCTTAAATCTAAGAAACGAATTCGTGTGCTTCTTTGGCAAAGTATTGTAAATTAATTCTATAAATTATTCTAATAAATTAATTAAGGTGAGGGTCTCTTTAAAAGCAAAGGTATTAACAAAGAGTTTATAATGTCCCGCATATAAGAACCGGAATTTTTCAAATTAAATGTATTTTTTGCAATGCGTGTAATGCAGTAGTATACTAAATTTGGAGTAATATCCAAAATTAAACATTTAGTTTTCAGTCAATGAAAGTTATTTCTTTCAAATCTTCAAGTCGATTTCTATCGCAACTTAGTCCACCAGACGACTCAAGGAATATGGCGTACTATCCACAATAATCCATGCACGTAGTGCTTTTGGGATTGATGATGCAACATATAATCACTTTTTACCCGATCTAGAGTGTATTTCAGTCAAAATCAAGATTCTAAAATAATTCTACAATTAATATATTCCGAATTTTAGCTTCTATTAAGGTTTGGGATAAAATCAAGCTCCATAAGGTTCATAATATGAATGAAGTTAATTATATTAAAAGAATGTGACAAGGTAGTAATTCAAATATAATAGTTAATATTTGATTGGTTTTGCGCGTATTCTTTTTAATGATAATAATAAAATATATATAGTTTTTTTTTTAATTTTTTAAAGCTGCAGCTGCCAGACTGTACGATTCTTCTCAAACATTGGAACTTTATTTTTGCAAAATGTCACTAATTCACTGATGATATTGCTAACAGATCGGTTTTTGCAGCTATTGAGCACTTTTTTGGAATTTTATGGTTTTAAGTCTTAACCCAAGTTTGACTGATGGTTTAGTTTTATCTTCATTATATTAATTTTTTTGTGCAGTAAGTACTTTTAGTGTTATTTCAACACATGAAATATTTTGGAATGCACGTCTAATAATTATTTATTTTGAAATACAGTTTTAATACGAAAAACAAATCACTAATAACAACAATTATTTAAGCTAAATATTATACCGAACTTAATAATATATACCTACAATAATTTTTTTATTGTTAATAATAGAGATCTATATAGGTACATTATTTAATTATAATGAATTATTTTTGTTTCGTCATAGAAACATAACTATTTAGATTAAAACCTAATTTTCTTTGTTATTTTCTTACAAAATTGACCGTGAAGTAACTGCTTACTAGTACTATAGATATTTCAATTTATTTTCAACATTATAACCTAGTTTAATAGATAAATATCAGTTTAAAGCAGTGTGTTCGTTTGCATTGTTCTTTATATTCATACTTTGTTTTATAATTATTTAAAGTTTGTCGGCATCGTAAGTCGCAACATTAGGCGTCAAAAAATGAAATTTATTGGATTTGAGTATCGAATATCGATCGATATACCTTCTAATGAGGAAATGTTTACGTCGAGCAATGGGGTTTAACTTTATTCAAATTGCCTTTTACTAGTACTTTGTATTTTCTACTGGTGGAGGAGGACCAGTGATATTGGAACATTCTCATGTTCTAATACCCAAAATATGCAACACCAAAACCGTGCCTGCTGAAATGCGAGATGGCTCTTTTGTTTTGAAGAGTAAACAAGCGTTAAAGAAAATGAAAATACGACTGTTAGTTTGTCCTTTCGAGTTGGAAAATCTCAAAGGTTCATTCGACATATAAGAAGAATGAACGCAATTTAGTCTACTGTGCCATTGTTTTTTCTTAAGGTTTTAAGTTTCTCTGGGGTTCCAGGGATCAAACTCCTGTAAAGTGGATTTCTGTGTGTGCTGTTGACTTTTCTGTATTGATCTTCTGAGAGATCTGGGGATCTATTATCTTAAATGGGATGAGTAATATATGATTGTTTCTAGCATTTTCATGTATTGTCAGTGAATTCACCCTACTGCATATCAATTGAGTAAAAAATGTGAGATAACCTTGTGAGATTTGACACTTGACAGTTCAAAATTAATTCAAAACAATTAATTACATGTAATCAAGGGCGGCGCTAACCAAAGTGAAAGAACAATAGAAAATAATTCTTATAAGAAACAATCCTTAGAGGTTATGTTTTCATAACACATTTTCGACCCAGTTTCTCTCTCTCGTTCTTTCTGCTAGCTATAGGTCTCTCTTACACTCTACATAGAACTGGATGTCGAACAAACTCACGTGAATGATCTCACACTTTGACCACAAAGTTTAGATAATCCCACACATTGTTCCCTTTAACAATTCACCAGGTTTAAGTTAGACAATCAACTCCTTGGAGACAGTGTACTTTGTGTTTGAAAATTATATTTCTATACACAGTAAAAAAATCGCGTAGAATTTTACACGAAAAGTGGTCTATATAAGTCCACACCATTTAGTGTATATTCTACACTAAGATTTGTGGTAACTACCGTCTACAATTGACACAAACCACCATATTGTGTAAATTTTACACCAATTCGTGTTAAAAATACACAGAGCAGTGTAATCTACTTCATTTATCCGTGTTAAATTTACACTAAACAGTGTTAAATAGAGTACACTGAAAGGTGTAATATATTTATCTACAGTAGGTATTAAGTATAGAAAAAAAAACAAATATTGGATTTTTTTTAGACTTGTTAATTATATTCAAAAACACATAAAATATTTGAGTCATATTACAAAGGAATTTATGCAAAATATCAAAAATATACAAAATTGCAACAGTACAACTGAAACATTTTTAATTAAAAAACAACTACTTACGTAACGTTTCGTATACATTTAAAAATAGTATCTAAATAAAAACTGGAACTAGATACAACATGGCATTTTTAGTTAAATCCATAGTAACATTATAGGGTTCTTTGTACTTTAAACACCTCTTGAATTACGTTTCTCAGTCTCCAATCAGTTTTACGTCTTTTCTCACAAAATTTAATTGAATTTACAAGTTAATATATCACTCATTTTTATTTGTTTTATAAGAAGTTTTAAGTTTTAACCCTCTACGAGACTCAGTACTTAATTCTGTACATGGACGAATCATAAACAATATGGAACTGCGTCGGTGACGCCAGACAAACGACACGCACATGCGCCAACTTGGACCTAACATATTATACACTACAGGGTGTATAATCGTTCATTGTGCAGTGTAAATTTAAATATTTTTAGTGTACAAGTAATGCGAGTGGTGTATAAAATAACCCAGTGTCTGAGAAAGTAACACGGAACAACCAAATAATTTGATTTTACACTGTAGTGTGTGAAATATTATTTTACCAAATTTGATTTTGTTAATAGGCCGGCACAATACGAATAATGGTGTAGCATTGTTACACACAAGGCGTTTACCACTCCGTGGTGTAATTATACACGGGATTTTTTTACTGTGTAAGCTTAAATAAATGTGTAATACCATGCAACTGAAGACCGATATTTTCTATACTTTTCAAGATCGACTAGGTATTTACCTCTAGAATAAAATTATTTCTCAAGCCTGGAAGTAGGCAGGTTCTCCCATGATATTAGTTTTATATAGGTATATTGTGTATAACTGAGAATCAAAAACAAGTTGATTTAAAATCCATAAATATATCTAAAAAGATATTTTGAGGAATACATTATTACGTTATTAAAGTTACTATTTTCTATTGCAGTACCAGCTAGAATGTCACTAGCCAGTGTCCATCCTGCTGATCTGCATTCAAGTCGTGGGTAAGTGCAGTTTGGTTTTAACTTTACTTAAATTTCATTTTTTATATTATTTGACATATAAATACTTTTTCTAATGGATGGGGGTGTATTAGCTGTATTGTTAAACGCGGCAGATCGAAAATGAAAGTCGAAAATATAAACAAACTATTATATTTATTAACGAAAAAGTAACAAAGTGGTTTACAAATTTTTTAACGCTTACTGGTATTTTCTAGTTTAGATCGAGAACCTAATTAACTCAATTTCCTGAACATTATTTTTCTAAAATTTATTTTTGTCACATCTGTGTCCTATAAAATAGAAAGCCTTGTTATTCTATATTGTACTTTTTTTTTGAAATCTTTCTTGGGTTTTTGGTTCGCATTAACAAACAATGGTGAGATAAACAATTTTTATTTCATGTCAAATTTTTTTTTCCTTTACGACGTTTCGACAAAAGAGTTTTTGTCTTCTTCAGGTATTTTTTTTTTCCGTCAGTCTACAAACATACAATACAATAAAATTATTTAAATATAAATAAAATTCTTAAAATACACATAATACAATACTAGAGACAATAAACTTAAATAGGTACAAAACATATTCTTCCAACATCTTTAGTGTTCTCTTTTTCTTTTTCTTTTTATTATTATTTCCATTATTGGTATTTTTAATTTTTATTTCGGAAATACGTTTAGAAGCAAATGTGGGTCTTTTCAGAAACATACCAGCACCTCGGTGATTTTTAGTTAGGTGTAAAAAATTGCATGGTATAGATAGTGTAGTAGGCGTTAGATTAAATGAAATTAAATTTCTGTCAATTATGTATATTGTACTGTTATCTGCAGAGTTGCAAAAAATCACGATTGATACTGATTTTTCTATGACTGTTTTTAAATGCCTTTATTATTTATTTATTTATTTAATCATCCAAACAGACTACAAAGAGTCCAAAAATGAGGACGATACCAAATAATTAACAACAACAAAGCCAAGTAAACATATTAACAAAAAAAAAACCAAGAAAGAAAAATTAATTATGAATACATCAAAGTTAACAAACAACAAAAAAGCAATCAATTTTAAGTAATTCTCCCTAATGAAATAATAATAATTAAAGCTGGATCAGAAACACTCGCAAGTACTAACAAAAGACAAATAATAATCATATATAAATTAAGCATGTAGGTAACATTACAATATTTTGCTGAATCTATGTTCAATCATGATGATCTGATATGTTCAATCATGATTTGAAAATGTAGTACATTGTAATGCTGTTTTTCATTTACCCGTGCATACAAATACAAATTTCCTGATAATGACAAAAGTAGATTCGGCCATGAAAAATCACCATAGCAACGCCGACAATACAAACAAACCAAATTGACAGTTTATTTATAATTAATAATAATTATAATTATTTCACTAATTTCGAAGGTTTCAAAGCTATTTATATAATGAAAAACAGTGATATTGAATATAGTTTAACACCACCTAGTCAATTTAATACTTCTAACTTATCGTATTTAGGGGTAAGTTTCGAAAAACAAATATTTTCCTAAAAATTATGTTTAATTTATTCAAAAGCATTCAAACAGTCGTAGAAAAAGTATAGTGTCAAACTCACATGAAATGACCATTTGCTACTCGTTGCACAATATACTATTTTCCTTAAATATATGGCAATAATGAACTTTAAAATCACTTATTTCTCCATTAATTTTATCTATTTGCCGAAAAAAATCTGTTGGTAATAGGAATAAAAGTCGATCCTCCATGAAATAAATTTAATATATTACTCTATCTACCAAACATGTTTCGGGGCTTAAAGTTCCGTCATCAGTGGTTACGTAACTATAGGTTTACAAAATGCTACATGGCAATGTGCAGAAATTTTTTAATGTTTATAATTCTCAGAGGAATGCATTCTGGTCTGAATACCAGATTGTGACATTGTACTACTCGTCCTGTTAAGAATTATCCTTAAGGTACTTACCATTTTGTGAAAATTATGTAAAATTAATAAAATTAAATTTTTTTATCAAATAAAGTGTCACAATATTATATAATATGACAACAACTCATTTTGGACGACCTTCACGAAATTCGTCTTGGAGTGAACTACGACCACGATTGAATTCACCATACCATCGATAAACACTGATCATTGGAACTTCAACGCCAAAATTTGAATTAAGTTCATCCATGCACTGTTGCTGAGTTAATCCACGTCGAAAGTTGTAAAAAAATAATCGCACGAAAATGTTCTCGATTTAATTCCATTTTTGGGCCGAGATGAATCTTTTAAGTTACTGTAAACAACACAAATAGCGCTCGTATCTCAAAACGTTCTGAGTACGTATAACCTCAAAAATGTCCAACTTTACGATAGAGCTGTCAGTTGAAAGATTGCAACACCAGGGTTGCCAAATCCCGAAATATAAAAGGCAACCGTCGTATGTTTGTCTTTTTAACACAAATGTGTTCACTACATTTGACTAACTCTATTAAATATAATAAAAATGAAATGTTTGAGTTATGAAATCAGCATCGGGAGAGGACAAACGAGTATAATATCTAGTGAAAGGTCGATTTATTCATTGTTAATAAGGTTTATAAATAGCACTTATTTAGAGAGGATTTTATTTTATGGAAATACTTATATAAAGCGCCTTAAATTTTTTGATAACATAAATGTGACTAATCACATTTCGCAAGAACAAAGATATAATTTATTTAATTTGCCCGTGCCTACAAGGATAGATAATTTCTTGTTTCACATTTACTTCCCTATTCTAACAAACAAAATGAATTTAAGCGGACAGTTCCTACGATAAAATGGCATAAACGTATTAAATGGACTAATTCACTATCACTGTTTTTCATTATAAAAATAGCTTTGAAACCTACGAAATTAGCGAAATAATTTAAACTGGCAATTTGGTTTGTTTGTATTGTCGGCGTTGCTATGGTGATTTTTCATAACCGATGCTACTTTTACCAGAAAATTTACCCGTGCATTTTTAAATATTTCCCACAAGTTGCTATGAAAATTAGGATTACAATGTAATACATTTTCAAATTATGATTGAAGTAAGTTCCTATTTTAGAAATTCATGTTGGTAGTTTTTGTTTGAATGAAAATCTACCGAAAATGGGTACCTACATATCAACGGCAATACTGTCTAGCCGCACTGCCGGAGAAAACAGTATAATCGAATTTAAAGTAAATAACAATTTTTATCCAACAGTTAATTAATTACAAAACAAAAAATCGTTAAGCTTAAAGAATTAATTGTTATTTTGAATTCATTTTTAGACTATGAATAATACATTGGAATTTAACAAAATCGTAAAAATTACACACAGATTTATCAATTTTATTTCAATTTATAATATCTACATGTTACTTTCACGTGAGGTGATTTGTAATTCCTCTTATCTTTCACTAATTGACTTAATGTATATGTTATACCGGGTGTCCCACGACGAACCGACGCGATCGATTTCTCAAAAAGTACGCAATAGAAAATTTCCAAAATTGGGCAGTATACCAACTCGTCAAAAATAATCAAGATGGCGGCACTTCCGGTTATACCGGAATATATTGCATTTTTAGATTATATCAAACATTTTTGGTATATTTTCAATTAAGGGTAACTTTGTGTAAAGTTGTTTATTACAAAAATGTGTAGTTTTCGAAATATCAGCAATTAAAGAGGGCTGCCATGACGACGTTAAATAAACAATCGATTTCAATTGAAATGTGATTATTTCTAGTTAGGTATTTGACATTATTTAATAATTAAAATAATCATGTGGGGTCGATTTAACTATACGCACGAAGATTATTTAAATTTATTTATTGTCTACGGCGAATGTAACAGAGGTTATATCCTAGTAATTATAGACCTACTTTAGGCGCCTATGTATATTTTTTTAGTAAATATCAATTCAATTTTGAAAAAAAAGGGTATAAAATCAAAATGAAAAAAAGAGTCAAAATCCAAAATATTTAAATGGCAACCACCAATTTTTATATATTTGTATTTTTGTTGCATCACAAAAAAGGGCAAGTTTATGAAAGGATGTCTATTCCAAAAATGTGTAGTTTTCAAAATATTGACAATTTTACATTTTTCTATTACAATAGGACTTAGTTGGCCATGATGGCTTTTAGAAAGCCAATAAATATAATACTTGGTCAAGAATAATCAACAATTTGTGTCAACAGTGTATTCAGCGGCCAACACCTGAACAAATAATTTTAAGACATGTTTAGAAATCAAAATTTTGACCATCTGTGACAGTCATTTTTGTATGAGTTAACCTTAGATAAGTGTATATCACACGTTCTTGTTATCATTCTGCCACAATCTCCATAAATAACAAACAAATTTAGATACACTTCGTTTCGAATTTTGGCACTTTTCAAATTCATTTTATACTCTTTTTTTCAAATATTGTATTAATATTTAATAATGAAATATACATAGGCACCTAAAGTAGGTCTATAACTACTAAGATAACCCAACAAATTAAATTATTAAAGCTTCCATATAATACAAATTTGTAATTATTCTTTAATCTGCCAATTTTATTATTTAGCAAATTGATTAATAATAGTGTATTTTTATTCTATTGTTATTTTTATAGGATATAATTATTTTAAGTACGTAATCTTTCTTTTATAAATAAATTTGTTTATGCAAATTTGAAGCATGTAAACGTTCAGCAGCTTAATTCATACGGATGTATGTCGTTGGCAAGGGAGAATTATTTGATATTGTAATTTGAATGATATTTTCTATTGAATCTAATATTTTCAATGTGATAATTTAACAATTTATTAATAAAAGTGATGTCAATCAAGATTAAAGTTAGTTTATTTTCGTATTCGCAAATTTAGAATTTGTTTCATGTGTGACCTGTTATAGACATGAGTTTAGTGTTTTGATTAAAGTATGTTTATAGTATAGTCTGAGATCAATCTGATCACTGGGTTTTCACCCTTATTGGGTATAGTAGAAATTGAAATATTTTTTATTTTCACTTGACATACGCGTTTTGGGAAATATAGCTTATTTAATTTTGTTTGTGTGTCTATTGGTCTGCTTATAATTTGAAAATACATTTTTTGTATATATTATTGTCCGTAAATGGTTTAAGAAAGCCCCGATCTTACACCCCTTAATTATTTTTGATGGGAAGATCTTGAAGAGAAAGTGTGGAAACAACCCACGAACGGTATGGCGGTTGAAGCATAATATCCGTATCGAAATGGCCGCCTGCGCCGTTTCCAGAGAGATGTGTAGACGCGTGGTGGCTAAGAAGTTTCCAAAATATTTTCTCACTTGTAGTTTTTCTCTATTAAATTTACAAATACCAAGGGGTATATCGAAGATCATCTCCTAGGCCATAAAAATACCCCCTACCTTTATATCACTAGTAAAAAATATTTAGATAAATAATTGGGAATGATCAATGTTTCATGGAATTTAAAATATTGTACATTTGCTATCAGAAGTGATAATATTGACTATTATATTTTTTCAACTCGTAAAGCACGGTTTGTCCACGTGAATCCTTTTTGCATACAATGTGTAAATGTTCTCATAAAAATATCATGAATTTCCAGATTTTTAACTCTGCTAATTGGAACAATTATTTGTATTTTTTATTGTGGATTTTTGTTATTAGAAATGATTGCATATATTGTTACCGATAGTTTGCAGAAAGGTGTAAAGTAATTTCATCAATAATTTGAAAAAATACAAACAATTTCGAATATTAAATATTTACTTATTAAACACAACCCGACAGATCAAGCCATGTTGACAGCCATTATAGAATATTCAAACCCAAACTCTCGAACAAATGTCAGGAAATCTTGGAGCGTAAGCACAGCCTTCTTTAGACAAGCCATAAACAGACAATGGCAACACCGCAATGCGGTTAGCAAACCAGCCTACTGTACATAGGTACTCGGCCGGTGAGCGGTCGCAAGGAAGATATATGGAAACTATTTTGTAATCGTATTTTGTAACATATACATACAGGGTAAGTCACCCTAGACCTAGTGTGCCATTTAAAAAAATCAAGATAAATATTTTGCAAACCCATAAATATGGGTTTGCAAAATATGAAGTACCTACTATTTTCAAAACGCATTGGCGTAACAATAAAAAATTGCTTACAATGGGACAGAGCTTTGACTTTTGTGAAAACAACTTTAATCTAAACACCATGCTATATGCCTACTTTGCCATACTGACGAGAAAGAGGTTCGATAGCAGGAAAATCGCAATGTCCAACATTTCTACTAAGGTGCAATGTTTTGGAAAGCTGATAGGCACAATCTGAATCGTTTTCCTGAATCAATTGTTTGTTGAGGACCCAAGTCCTTAGAGCAGACAAGTTTGCGTTTCTTTTTGTTGTGTCGACTTGTCTTCGGTTGTGGAGATACCACAAGACAGTTTATATTGTACTTTTAAAAATAATTATAATCCACTGATAAATTATAGTGTGCTCGAAACATGTCTGGATACACTGGATAAGTTTTAATAATTATTATATTTCCCGATTTGGAGTAGACATGTATTACACCCCTCTTCGTTAAACCAATTAATTGTTACATATCCTTTAATTTAGTTTAAATTGATGATAATCAGATCAGATAATCTACTGGTCTAACAAAACTGATATTTTTATACGTAACCAGTTAGAAAAATAATGTTGTCTGTTAGGCAATGTCTATGTCTAATCGTATATCCGGCCGTAGTATACGATTTTAGGCCAATTAATAGTTATAGAAAATAGTGAAAAACTTCTAGCGTTACTGAGTTTAATTGTTTCTTTTCAGTTCTTTAACGACTCTGAGCCACAGCTTAGACGATATAACCGAGGCCTGTTGGTCACCTCCAGCCCTCTCCGAGCAGATGCTTACGATTGAAGATTTGCGCAATCAAATGTATTGTTGTTTCACCTGTGGTGTTTCATGGGCCGAAAGCCATGTGTCATTAGACTGCTCTGAGTGTGGAGGTTATGCATTGGACAGACCATGTATGGTTTGTGATGGGCAATGCGGTACAGTTTGGAAACGAGATCTTTCATTGGTAAGGGTTAAAAGAAAACAGTTAAAATTTGTATACGGGAGGTTTGGCTCGAGTGGTATTGGAAAATATTGTAAAGTTCGTCACCTCTAATATAAACAACATAAATATTCAACTAAGTTGAGACGTGTATTAAGTATAAGTTCCAGAACCCTGATGAGCAGCATTAACATGAATGGTTTTAGGGATGGTACCTCTCCATTTTGTATGATGTCATGTTCTAAACATTCTTTGCGTTGACTGTTGATGGCGACGCATTCTACTATGAGGAAGTTTCGTCCTCTTCCCTGCAGAATCTCCATTCGCCAGTTTGTGTTAGCCCAATCTTGCCCTGTGATTTCTCAGGCGACAAAAAAATACACTCGCCCGGCAAGAATGAGTGTAGGTTCGAATCCCACTGGTGTCAAGAATTTATTTAAATTTCCAAATACTAGGTTATTTATTTTTTTATATTACCTATAATGAACTGAACATACTTGTACATTCGGTCGAGTGGAGTCTTCATATCTCACGAAGTCTTCAGTGGTCTCGTTCTCCAATTTGGAACTACAACTGATATTTTCTTGGTTCTTTTGGCTGGTGTTCGTTGGTCTGGTACATCAGTTAGCTTGTTGAATCGATGATGAAACGCATACTTTACCACAGTTCTATTTAGCATCTTGTTACTACAGGATACTAGCTTGTTTGCAGGCTTTAAAATTTCAGAGCGTGTGCCAAAGCATCTTCAATCGCGGGCCATTCGTAAAGTCTGCAGCCTGAGAACGTCCTTTACGTCATCGATGAAGGTCAGCACAGCTGCTGTACAAACTCTAGAGCAGAGGTTCCCAAACTCTTTTGTTTCATAGACCACTTTCAAAATTTTGCTGGATCCGGTGGACCCCCTGCAGCTACATTACTACCTATTTCTTCTTTCTAAAAAGCAAAGTTGGCCAATTGAAAAAGTGACTCCATCCAACTTTACTTCTTTGAAATTAATTTTCATGCACCCCCCTTATGATTGTGGACCCCCATTTTTTGTGACGCACAACGTAGACCCCGTCCCTGGGGGTCCACCTGGACCACTTTGGGAATTACTGCTCTAGAGGAACGGTTGGATTCCCTAATCGTACCACGCCGCAATAGCAAATGTTTCAACGTTTTACCGGTTTTCTGCTGGCTTGTGCCTGGTATTAAGATCATCTGCAGTCTATTTTATATTAAAAACTGGGACTATCCATGTCCTTATTTAAAAGGTTCAGGGGGGTTTCTGACCACTTCTGTAACCAATTTCTAATTTAATGTATGTTGTTTCTTCTTTTTTCAGACTCATGCCAGCAGTAAAGCCAAATGGTCCGGCAGCTGTAAACTGAACCAAAACGGCAACCAACAAAATCCCGACAATACAATCGCAGCTGAACAGCTCAGTAAACGTCTTGAAAAACTGAGTGCCAATTCATGACGCTATTTTACCATTTAATTCTGTTAATTTATTATTAATAATAATTTTTCTAGGTTAATTTTTTTTGTAAAAATCTATAATAATAATAATACACCTAATTACAGGGATAATATTTATTTACGTATAGAAACGTATGTTTTTTTCTAATAATACTACGGTGTTTATTTTCTCTTTTAAATCGTAATTAACAGAACAATCTGAATCCTTAAAACTGTGTTATAAGTTACATCACACAGTAAATTTCCTTGTTTTATATTAAAACCTAAAAAGTTGTACTTTAAATCCAGTGTTGCCAATAGATTGTTAATCAATACAATTTAATTACAATACATATAAATAAATGTACTGTGTATTTTTTATTGTTTTAACTAGTAAGACTAATTTCTTGCCGTTTAAATGTTTTTGATATAGATATATGACTGATAAACTAATTATTTACTAGATAATCACATTATTCAGTCCTCAGATTATTAGCAATTATTAATTTACTTTTATTACTTATAATGTTATTTTCATAATTTTTCCTTTATACTAGATCTAAATTTTCCGTCTTTACGTTAAGGTTTTCAACAGCATTTTTTATTGACTGATGTACGCTTTATGTAGGTTTATTGAATAAAGTATTTGTGTCAGTAATAAATGTACATATATTATAAACTACCGTTAGTTTGTTTATGAAATTTGTGGAACGAATTTCAACATATCGAAGTAATAAACAATTACAACGTCACAAAATATATTATACAACAATTTAACTAAAATTATAAATGCAATGTAAAGAAGATTTAACTCTTCATCATCATCGTCTGATCATAGACAAAATATTTTTAACATAAAATAGACCGCGAACTATACGACATCCGGAGACTAATTTAATTGATACCACCCTACAAGGATACCACTGACCAACTGAAGCGTCAATATTGACAGCTCCATTGTCAATTTCTTAATATTGACGAATTGCTTGCGGACCGTTTCGTTGATCCATAAGTTGTGGACCACAACTACTCATCAGTGGTGATTGACAGGCAGTGTGATTTACGAAGAGCTTATACTAGCAGAGAGAGATGACTGACAAAGAGATGTTTTGGTTTTATTAATATTGAATTTGCGACCCTTTTACAAAGAATTGAATGGGATTTTTAAAACTGAACT
This sequence comes from Apoderus coryli, assembly GCA_911728435.2. Taxonomy (NCBI): domain Eukaryota; kingdom Metazoa; phylum Arthropoda; class Insecta; order Coleoptera; family Attelabidae; genus Apoderus; species Apoderus coryli. Next base: position 11,058,481 of record OU452202.1, on the reverse strand, counting down.
GCAGGTCGAATAATTTACAAGGAATTACCGCTATATGCTTATTTCTTCATTCTATTTCTCTGCCAAATTACCAAAGAGGAACAAGAAGGCGCAAAACGAGATTTTTATAATCTCAGTTTCCTAGAGTTATAGGAGCTTTAGATTGTACACATCCTGGGGAGAAGACTCAGATGTATATCGTAATCGAAAAGGCTATTTTTCTTTTAATTGTCAAGTTGTTTGCAATTCTCAATTGAAAATAATTTATTAGGTAAGTCGTTGGCCTGGCTTTGCTAATGATAATCATATTTTAGCAAACTGCTTCGAAAATGAGACTAGCAAATCACGAAATGGATGGTGTCCTAGTTGGAGATAGAGGCTAATGAGTAAATCCATATGTCCAAAGCCCAATAGAAAACCACCAAAGAAATGTCATGGAACGTCTATTCGGAATATTAAACAGAAAATTTTTAATATTAGCAGTATGAATCAGATGTAAAAAAGAGTTAGTTCAAATGATTATTGTAGCTTGTGCTGTAATACATAATATCACAATTAAAGAAAATGAGGAATACTTTGATTTCGAAGATGTGCAAGAAAATAATAAACATGTTTGTTTTCTAGTATATGTTCGTCTTATAAATCCAATGGAATGAGTAAACGGCTCTCATCAGCAGTAAAGCTAACGGCTGGAACCCGTTTCTTTTTTCCACTTATTCGTTGACATTATTCGCACCAAAAACACGAAAGTCCAGAATAAATTGTAATAATAATTACAACAGACGACATTGACATAAAAGCAATACATATTGCGGTTTTGACATTTGAATTAATTGAATACCTCTCTTTTTGTCTAACCCGTACAATTTATGAGATACCTATTTTCTATTTTGCTTCTCTTACGCAGCATGGAATCATCATCATAATCAGTATTCAATCACTAACAAGTATGAATTACTCCAACTCAGGAAACCCTAAGATGACTACACAGACGGATCCTCGAGCCGCAAATTTTGTCACAATATTGACACACCCAATTACCACCATTTACCGACTACAACCCCACTTAAGAGACTACTTTTTCAAATTATTAAAATATTGCATACAGGGGTATCCTGTAAACCCCTGTATGTATGTATTTTTCAAAAACAGGAGATTGGTATAAGTAGATGTTTGTAATTTGCCGCATTTACAAAATGTTGATTCAGACCCTACCAAATTTAAAAAATTCCCGTAGAAATCTTAAAAACGTTCTGAATACTAGTTATACGTACAACCATTGTCTTTACAAAGACAATGATATATACGCATCAACCGTCCTACCTAGAATTTAATAATCTTATCAAACTGTACAATACAATGGAATCCATGGATTAAAATTTTCCTACACGTATAAAATATGCAAAATCAATATTTGGTTTATAGAAACAATATCTACTCCTGAATAAATCGTAAAAGTTTCAGTTTAACTGCTGGAAGTTTCAATTTGGCCGCGGTCACGGAAAGTTGCTCTGAAGATGCTGACAGGATGATCATGCAGCGAAACGTTAGCTAGCAAAAAAATCAACGCTACAACCTGGGGATACGCCCTGTATAACGGTTATCCTATACGGAAACAGTCGATTACTTTCGCAAAATCCAAATTGCAAGTAAGAATTTTTTTCCTGACGCACTTTTTAACTTAGGGTTGTATAACGCATGCCTTATCAATTCGATGTTTTTATCACTCAAAAATTTTTTTGTGTGATGGTTAAGACAAGAGGATAGCGTAACGTCAGCATTGATTGTAATACGTTGACGTAATGGCATGACTGAGAAATGTTCGGTTTTTGGATGAACCTCAATTCTGAAACAATTCAAGGGGCTGTAATGTTGTCATGTCATGATTTATAGCAAATATTAAACGAAAATTTTCTAAAGACTGCTAACGTAAAATTTTGTTTAAATAGCCAAATGAAAAACATAAGTAAATATCTCGTTCTCACTAAAAATATAATAATTATTCAGTTACAAAATCGAAAATATAGAGGTATATAATATACTATCGAATTATCGACAGCTCTCTATTAACTACCTATTCAAATTCAAAGTTCAAAAAACACAATAACAATGTTTAAAGTTGTTCGTCGATTTTATTCTCTCTCCTCATCCACAAATTTAACCAGAGTAGAATTTGTAGATGGAGTTAAAACAATCACAATGTGCGATCTTAAAACAAGGCAAGTATAAAGTATATGATTTTTTTTTTATACAGATCAACCAGACATAACCTCAATCCGTTTGTGCTACATGCTAGAGGTGCAACTCATTGGTCACTCTAAGAAAAATTTCGATTGTAAATTAGAACATCGACAATTATCAATGTGTTATATTGTAGAAATGCCTTATCACTATCCATGATGGAAAATTTAATTCATAACATAAACAGTGATAGAGATAATAATGACTTAAGAGTAATAGTACTAAATGGGGATGGTCCAATATTTTCAGCAGGTCACAATCTAAAAGAATTGGTATGAACATAATATATTATTGACCAATTATTATGGTACCTATAATCCCTATATTTTAAGAATCCTCAGAATGGACGAGAAATACAGGAGAAAGTTTTCGAAACTGCATCTAAACTTATGTCAAGTATTATAGACTCCCCAGTACCAGTTCTGGCCAAAGTGAACGGTTTAGCAGCTGCTGCGGGCTGCCAATTGGTTGCTCAATGTGATATAGCTGTTTGCACTGATTCTAGTAAATTTTCAACACCAGGGTATGCCCTACATTTATATAGACGTTAAAATACTTAATATAACTAGGTACATACTCCATAATAGCTATGTGAAACTAGAAACTAGGTATATCCGAATTAATCAACCCGAAATGCGCGACACGATGTGTGCTACACTAGCAGAATAGTTGCAATCATCTGAGAAAAATGGCCGTTAAACTAAAAGTCTAAATACTTTGAGGTGATCTCTTAAGATATATATAAGCGATTCTTAAAGGGCGGGTTACCAGTTTTGAGTGTCTCGGGGATCCATATTTATAGGCACAGATATATCTGATTACACTGAAAATGTTATTTCGAGTGTATTTCCGACAAACCAAATTGTTCTGTAATGTGCCAAACGTAGTTTTTTGATAAATGAGTTTGAACTCAGCTACATGTAATACGAATTGGTCCAAATCTCAGAGAGTTGTACTGAGACCACCCGAGGGTCTATTGTGGCTCATACCTATTCATATTTCACTCAGGAGCTGAATCTTCTTAATGAAGCAGATTATTTTGCTGGATGAGCATTCTTTTAGACTCGCTGGTAGAAGCGCTACTTCACCGAATACAAAGATTAGTTTTCAAAAGAAAAAAAAACAGCCCAAATTTGATACACTCCTCATTGCCATTCCTGATGTCGCCCATTCACGAAGACCAATCAGCACACCCGTAGCTTATTAGTGTTGCAGCTAACTGAGATTTTAATATTTCCACTCAAATTTATTTTAACTATTACATACAAATTTGAAATGGATTTTTAAGGGCAAATTTTGGAATATTTTGCTCAACACCCGGAGTTGCACTAGCTAGATGTGTAAATAAAATGACTGCCCTACATATGCTATTTACAGGTAGAGTTTCCATTTAATTCTAGTAAAAGTATCTAAAATACATTGGTTAATTATTATTGTTGAAGGAATGCCATTATCTGCCCAACAAGCAAGCCAATGTGGTTTGGTATCAAAATCTTGTGCAAATAGTGACGATTTAGATAGTGAAATAAATGCAATTGCTGATGCAATTAAATTGAAAAGCCGCAGTGTCATCGAATTAGGCAAAAGATTCTACTACAAGCAAATACAAATGGATTTAAAAAAAGCGTATCATGTAGGTGGAGAGCAAATGGTAGAAAACTTACAAATGCAAGATGGTAAAGAAGGTGTGCATAGTTTTATTCAAAAACGAAAACCTGTATGGAAAAAATAATACCCAAATAGTTTTACAAATGTTCTTAAAATATACATACTTACAATATTATATTTTTACAATAAAATAATTTCTGTAATTTATATAAGATCGATGCATTTATATCCGGATATAATTCGTCGGTCCTTCACGTAGCTTCTATACAATACGATAAATAAAAAGGTACTTCAAACATAGATCCTGGATCGCCAGTAATACAAATTATTATTAATATACTTACTTTTACTTATATTTTAGTCTATAGTGATTGATTATAATATAAAAACTCTTAACACTTGAATGCCTTTGAATGAAGAGTATCTTCTATCAACACTTAGCTATACCCGAGGCTATACCTATTATAGTTCATATATTATAATTTTAAAGACTATTGTCTAGAAAATAATGTACCATATAGAAAAATAATATATTTAGCAGCAGTAAACCGACCTAAGAGCGATCAAATTCATTTCCAATTTTGAAAAGTATGAATATGTTGTTTTCAAAATCCAAATACCGCCAGGGGCCATTGTAGTTCTCGATGAGACAATTCTCTTTCCTAATGAAAAAATATTTAATTATAACATGAATTTGTGTCCGTAAATCTAATAAAAAAAAGATAATTTTGTGGCAGCGGACTATATTACTGGGTTTACCACAGATCTAGAAAACTAGATCTCTGGGTTTTACCTACACAAGAGATTCTATTTAACCTAGACGGCCTAATCTAATGCAGTAACTATAAATAAATACTTTCCTATACTTAGTGAGGAAAAACAATTCATCCCGATTGCCAACATTGGCTGCGGGAATATTTACATAAACACTTCGAACGGCATACTCCAGTATCCTTAAAAATAGTATCCGGCCATTTTGAAACTACAGTGCAAAACATGAAAAGTTGATTAATAAACGGAGCAGGATTTGATGGTTTCAATATTATGAATTATAACTGTCCAGTTCACAATCAGACTTTGTCCGAAAGATTATTTGCTCGTTGCTAACCTTGACCGGTTTGTTTATTGTTGTGGAATTAGTCTTATTTATGGATTAGTATAAACAAAACGACTTAAATGTTGTACAACTTAAATCCAAAAGTGCTGCTCAAACTGTTACACCTGGTATGTTGTCCAAGGGTGTTTGAGCACTTGCTTCATTTTGAGATATGACTGAGGTGAAAATAGAATACTTTTTTTGTTCTTAGGAACAACAGTTTTCTTGGATAAATGTATATTTTGTTAAACTTAATTTGCACGAAAAGATCTTTAAGAGTATTGAATATTGAGAGATAATAATTTCGAATTCTTGGAATATGATTTTGAATCAAACGAACAAATTGTAAAAGTTTGAAAATGGTAGAAGTAATTTTCCAGTTTTCAGAGCAGATTTGGTTGTTTCCACAAGTTTTCGAAGTCAACTGAAAGACACTCTTCGCCAAATATTCAATTCAGTTTAATCACACTAACTTGTTCCGATCAATCACTACGAAAGAATAACCCTAATATAATACTTGTTAATGTTAAGCAAAGATCAAACCAACATTGGTTATGTGTGTGCAAAAAATATTTAATGACTCCTGAATTTATATTTAAGTTTTAATATGTCGTTTTCAGAAAATTCTCATAGTCGGGAATATTCTCGAAAACAAGTCAATTGATCTAGTCTCGAGAATTTTTCAACACTAGCGCCATTAAAATGTATTGTTTACATTGATTTTTCTGTTCAAAATTTGTACCGTTCAAGATAATTTTTTTTGCAATGAATATCGCTTAAGAAAAGGAACTTATTAATAACGTCTGTATTTTTTAAAAGTAAAACATAAAGGTTCAATATACTTATGTGCATGACTCCGAAGCCTGCATTTAGGACTAATCAATGTTCTTTATATTGAAAAATTGGGCCTGTTGTATGCAATTTCTTGAGTACGGAAACCGTATACCCCCAGCGCTTCCCCTTAGGTCCGTCCCTCCTAGAATATCTTAATCCAATGAAAGGTAGACCGCAAGTATGAGAGACACAATATTAAATCAATTATAATACAAATCTATTCTTAATTTGTTATTCAATTTTATTAAATAAAATTATTATAATATAGATATTAATTAAATTTATATTTTCGAGAGATGCCTGAGGAAATAAAACACTTCTACTCTACAAAATCGATTACTTACTACGATTGTTCAATCCAGAGCATTGCCAAAGATGTTTCGGAACCTAGAGTTCCATCTTCATAATATAATAATCTTTCAATATAACATGTTATATTACTTACTCTGTGAAAATTTGTGTTTTTTTTTTTTTGTTAAATGTCAAACAATATGAAAATTAATTTTTGAAATACAAATAGGAGTATATCCACAGATCTAGATCTGTGAGTATATCCCTTTGAAGTATTTCTTCTAATATTAAGATGAAAAATGATTTGACTGATATGATTTAAGTGCATGTTTATATATCACTAATTAAAATTTGATGTTTTGATTACAAAGAAGAAATATTTTTAATATATATTTTTAATTTTCTGAATTTTTTTAATATTATCAAAAGAAAAAAAAACTTACACTTTATTTAATAAAGTATTTATTATTATATTGTAATGCATATGAAAATGGAACTCTGAGTCCAAACATGTTTGACAATGACACCTGAATTGAATAATAATAATTATAGTGTTCGATTGTGTCGTGCAGACATTTTATTTCATATTAAATTAATTTTATTTTTTTCAATGATACAAAACAGCCAATAACTGAATTTAAGAACAAATTTTACTCATAGTGTCTGAAGTAATAACTAAAAATTACATGTTACGCAATTAACAATAGCTTTTTGAGCTATTAGACCTAGATTAATTACTTTTTCCCTAAAGCTTTCTGTGTCTGTGCCGTCTTTTGTTTTACTGCATCCTCTTTCTCTAAATTGAAAAAAAAAATAATTTGATCAAAACTTGAAAATCTATAAAATATTGTGAAAGTACCTTTTATTTCAGCCTCTCTTCTTTTTTTGGCCTCTTCTCTCTGTTGTTTTATGATAGCCAATCTCGCTAAGTCTGCACGAGCCTGTTCTGTTTTTCCTTCAGCATGAAGTTTTTGATAATGAGCTTGTGCCTTTTGTTTCTCTATTTCTTCTCTTTCCCTTCTAGACAATTGGGGTTTACTATCTAAATCGGCAGTGTTAAGCGTTGAGAGTTTTTTAGCTTTCTTTTGAACCCGGTTTGGATTTTCTATTTCAATTAGATTTGAGACTCCTTTTGCTTTATGCTAAAATATTTATAGTTTAAAGAGAAAAATCAATTTGTATAAAACTTTTATTAGTTGATTACCTCTTCATCTCCGCTGCTGCTTTCTTCAGCATCACTAGATGAACCTTCGCTACCACTTTTCGCAGCCTCTTCCTCCTCACTTTCGCTACTTATATCACCATGTGCTTGCCTCCATTTCTTTTTCTGTTCCTCCTTTCTCCTTTCTTCTTCTAATTCTTCAGGATTAGTAAATCTACGATTACGTCCTTTGTGATTTGTAAATTTTCCTAATAATAAACATTACAACATTTTAGGCGTAGCAATGCCAATATATCTATGTAGTGTGTACATTATCTAGTTTGCGTGTGGTTATATACTTATAGCAAAATACATACCTCGTGGCATTTTCTAGTAATCAAATTTAATTAAAAATATATCTATAATTCACAACCTAAATATTTTGATATTTAGGAAAGTTTTTAGGATATTAAAAAATACCCTAATTACCAACTAGAAAAAAACTTTTCTAAAACTTGTCAAAGTTTAAAATGTCAACAATGCGTCAAGCTTGATAGAGATATAGCTTTCGATCGATCCATAGATATTATCGATAAAATATTTGGTCAATAATAATAAGCCTAAAAAAGTTTTAGAAATCCAGTATCGTTTTTACAAAGGTCTTATGAAAAGTTCGATATTTGTTCCATTAAGATTTTTTAAATTAAAAAATACGGGGTTTTTCAGTATTACTTGGTGCAATTATGTGAGAAATGTACAAGGACCCAGTACTGAACTCTTATAAAAGGTGTAAGTATTGGAAATTTTGAGCAGGATTTTTCATTCAAACATTAGGCAACAATAGCACTGGTGGGCAATTTTATTCTTGAAAATAGAACAGACGATCGAGGGTAGCGAGTCACAATCTCCTAAATTAGCAGCTTTGCCGCCGTTCTCTCGGTTGATCGACTCTTAAGACTTCGAGAATAGACGAATAGATCCCCTGAATAATTACTCTTCAACAATAAGAAACATAATATAGATGATATGTATTTTACAATTTCACCTTTTCCAGACCTAAAAAATTTTCCGTTAACAAATAATTATTTATTTATCAAATTGCGAAAATACGACAATAATATTTTATAGACTATTTTCAATTATTAGATTTTTTCAAAAAATTACGTTCTGATCGATTTAACTCTCAAAATGCGTTATCCTTCTATACGATACCATTGGCTTTATAAACAAAGACAATGACGATACGATCATCTTTCACTCACCTCACTTTCAGTTTCGTCCTAAAAGGAACAAAACTGTCCAACTCAAACCATTTTGAGGTTAAATTTCTAATTTAATTGTCAGATAAATTTGCAAAAGGACTAAATGACATCAATTTGGTGTTAAAAGGCTTATAATCCCGTATTTAGTTTATAGAATTGACAAGCGAACTCCTTAGAATCTTTTTTAAGATGAACTCTATGGACGTAGTACAGAGTTGCCAATGATAATTTTTGCTGTTTTTAGTTTTTACAACAAAAATGGAAATGAGGTGAGTGGCAGGTGATCATATCACATTAGCTCAGCGGACAACAGTTGATTTCTTCAAACTCACTTGTAGAAACGTTTGAAGGAAAGTTGCATTGAGTTTTGAAAGCACTGGCATATATTCAAATATCGATACTAAATATCGAAAAAATAAAAGATTGGTTTCAAAATAAATTTTATTTTGCACATAGGTATATGGTATATGTTTTTAAAGAAAGAATAAAACGACAATAATATGAGTGGCATTTTAAAACTACAAACATTTACTAAAAATATAATAAATAATGTTGCGGGCAAGGTATGTTTGATTTTCCTTTTAAACTTAAGTAACCTGGTATTATTGTTACGTAATAAAATACGGCCTTTTATTTATATTTATGTGAATTCTCTTGCTATTTCAAGAATATAGAACACATACAGTACACCATGAAGCGGTAGCTCTTATATTTCTTATGCTGAAATTTGTAGGTTAACTTGGTGGCTCCTTTGGGCTCTGCCAGATCCCTTCATATACAAGTAGACAGAAAGAATGCGAAATCTTCGGATGGAGTATCAAACGTATACCCAGTTATTGATCATACTTATGATGCTGTGGTCGTTGGTGCTGGTGGAGCGGGTTTAAGAGCGGCGTATGGTTTAGTAGCGGAAGGTTTTAAAACAGCTGTGATAACTAAATTGTTTCCCACGAGGTCACACACAGTAGCTGCACAAGGAGGCATTAACGCAGCATTGGGTACGTACATAAAATGTTTAGATCTGCTAATGTTTTTTCAATACATTGCAAAATTGTGAGACCTGGTCAATTTCCAGGCTAAACATACTTAGGAAACCGTTATATGTAGCTCTTTTAGGTGGTAATTCCTTAATATGTAAAAAGGCTTGCTTATAAGCTTTAGAAACTCACATTCACGAGCTAATTGTGTTGAGCCTTAGTTCGTAGTACAACACTGTGTCTATTTCGAGTGAACTTGACAATGTGGAAGCATTTTGTAGGTGAAATAGAGATACCTTTGCGAGCATTACATGACTAGGAGTTTGTAGATATAACAATCTCTTTATTGTCTAATTGGTATAACTACCCAATTACAACACAAAAATATGGTTGTTGCTGACAATGAATCGGTATGTGCCCTTGAGTATTTTGGTTCTATGGATATAGGTCTATTGGTGTTTGCGAGTACCACAATCTGTCAAATAACTATGACGTAAATCGGAATATATTGTAGCTATTTTTATCAAGCTTAAGACGATGCAGATTAGATCGCGTTTCATCAAGACTCCTAAAGAGTTGCATAATATGTGGTATTATTTTTAATGCCAGACTATAAATATATTAACAGAAGAGATATGGTTAAATATTTATACAGGATTCTATCATTTAATGACTTGCACAGATTCTTGGGTAAGGATGTCAGGTCTTCACTCAGTTTTGCAAGGAATTTTAGCCTTAGCATTGTCTTTAGATCATAGGCAACAGCCATACCAAAACTACAATTGCTTTATAGGTAACATGGAAGATGACAGGTGGGAATGGCATATGTACGACACTGTCAAAGGTTCTGATTGGTTAGGTGATCAAGATGCTATTCATTACATGACAAGAGAGGCTCCCAAGGCTGTCATTGAGTTGGAAAATGCTGGAATGCCATTTTCCAGAACAACCGAAGGTAAAATCTACCAAAGAGCATTTGGTGGTCAGAGTTTGAAGTTTGGTAAAGGTGGACAAGCACACAGGTAATTTTTTATTTTGTTGTTTTTTATAATTACATTATATTATAGTATTTTGATTATGGGAATTGGGCGAGTTTGTGTATCTTGCTATTAACTTGCCAAATTACAGGTCGGAAATTAAAAAGCAGCCCACGTTTATTTTATTATTGTTAGATTTCCTCAGACTGTTTTTCTGTCTTAATTCTCGATTAAAAACATAAAAAGGGTAGATTTTTTTTTAAATTAGACTGAGTTAATTTAGATATTATTGTGTTGTATTTGCCTGTGGAAGTTTTTTGTCTAGAACTAAATTCATTTAGTTTTTAAGTGCTATCGAAAATATAGGGTGTCCCATTCAAAAACAACTTTGATATTTCACACTGGTTTTGGTGCACAGGCTATAATAAGCATTATTTTTATAATGTAGCCGAAATCGAAGTTTTTTCCTACAAATAACTGCAGGGATTGAGTCTGTTGTATATTCATATCCGGGTTTCAATGTATTTCAGGTTGTAAATCCTTGTATATTTTGGATAAATTATATTTTCTCTCTCTATGAACTAACTAGATACCACTCACGCCACCTACATTATTGTGGGTTATTAATAAATTTGTAGCTTGTGATTTTAAAATATCTCTAGTTCACATATTTTTTTATAATTTTCAGATGTTGTTGTGTCGCTGACAGAACAGGGCATAGTTTATTACATACACTTTATGGACAAAGTTTACGCTATGACTGCAATTATTTTGTTGAATATTTTGCATTAGATTTAATAATGGAAGAGGGTGAATGTCGCGGTGTGATTGCACTTTGCCTAGAAGATGGAACGATTCACCGATTTAGATCTAAGAATACGGTAATTAAATTGTTGTTGTTTTAACCAACGCAACGTTATGCAATGTATTCAAAAAGCCTGCTTCAAATGGGATTTTTTTTATGATTTGAGACTTGGAATATCTATTGTGATCACCTGGCTTAAGGCTCTTGGAAGTTTCGTTTCAAGTTACAGTTTCCTATCCAGTTCATAGCGACAGCTACACCCCTAGAACGTGATTTAATTCATACCACTGACCTACGAATACCTTAAAAGCTGCTATTGCCTTCAGATAGTTTTATACATAGCATACGCTGTACTTATGGTAACGTCGAGGTCGTTAATAGTGGAACTATTTTTATAAGGAGGGATATTTATATTCGTTATAATTTCAGCTTTTATAAACTAATGTACCTGTCACTAATAATAAAAAATATCCCATTTAATGCAGACTTTTTCGCAGACATTATAATTTTCGTTGCTGATTCTGGAACAATCTGTAAAATAAATTTTATGAGCAAATACTGAACATGTCTAACATCTGGCGAAGTAGTAAAAGGAAAGGATCTCATTTACGTATTAGGTCATTCAAAAAGGATGACACATAGATGGCGTTACTAGAATTTTTTCTTTATGAATTTTATTTGGTACTAACCTTGAAACGATACGTGTATAAATTTGACAGCAATCTGACTTTTGATTCGTGAGTTGTAGCATTTTGTGTGAAGCAACTTTTGTTATTGGAAAAAAAAAAATGAAAAAGTGAATTTCAAGTTTTGATAATGCATTGCCTTTTGATGAAAAAATGCAGTGGAAACCAAACAATGGCTTGATAAACATCCGAACTCAGCTCCATCGAGACAAATGGTAGATAGGTGGATTGCTGAATTTAACCGTGGTAGTACCAGCACAAATGATTCAGACCGCAGTGGACCCCCAAATGAGGCTGTTATTCCAGAAAACGTCAAAAAAATTCACAAATTGGTTATGAACGATCGCAAATTGAAGATGCACTAGCTAGCCGACATTGTAGTGATATGAGGTGGTAGTGTTTTACCATTTACACGAACATTTGGGTATGCGAAAGCTCTGTGCAAAATGGATGCCGCGTGTGCTCACAGTCGACCAAAAACAACAACGAATTGATGCTTCAGAGGAATGTTTGGCGCTGTTAAACCGCAATAAAATGGAATTCTATCGTCGAGATGTGTCAATGGATGAAACATGGCTTCACTATTACACAGCAGAATCCAAAAGACAGTCAGCTGAGTGGACAGCAATCGACGTACTGAATCTAAAGCGACCAAGACGCAACAGTCGGCCGGTAAGGTGATGGCGTCTGTATTTTGGGATGCGAACGGAATAAGATTCATCGAGTACCTCCAAAAAGGAACCACTATCAACAACGACTGTTACTGTGCACTTTTGGGTCGATTGAAGGCTGGAATCGCAAAGAAACTGCCACATTTGCAAAAGAAAAAAGTGTTGTTTCACCAAGACAATGCACCGTGTCACAAATCGATGAAAACTATGGCAAAATTGAATGAATTGGGCTTCGTATTGCTTACCCACCCACCATATTCTCCAGATTTAAACCCCAGCGACTTTTTTCTGTTTCCAGTATCAAGAGAATGCTTGCTGGAAAGAAATTTAAGTCCAATGAGGAAGTAAACGTTGAAACTGAGGCCTATTTTGACGAGAAATCGTACTATAAAAGTTGTATCGAAAAGTTGAAAAATCGCTATACTCGTTGTATTGCCCTCGAAGGCATCTATGTTGAATAATAAAATCGGGTTTTATCAAAATTAGTTTTTTTTCTTACTTACCGTAGGATTATTGAATGACCTTTATTTATTAAATAAAAAGCGTTTACTATACAAGATAATCCATAAACCAGATAAGAAATCATCATCAAAGACGTTCAGAATTAAATTATCATTCATTGGAAAAAAGTAAAAGAAAAATTTACACTAAGTTAAACCAAGAATAGGTACATAGGTATCTTGTTTGTTTGCAAAGTAAGATGGTGGATAATAGTGAGCACTAGTCAGTAATCAATTTGATTTTCAAGTACAAACCGCGACGTTTTAATTACCAACTTCGAGCATTTTTGAAAATTAAACTGTCGCGTTTACGTGGCCTACTGGCATATTATAAAATAGTAAGTACCAAATATGATGGTTTCAAAAACGATTTTGTTTAAGATTTTAGCAACTGGTGGATATGGGAGAGCCTATTTCTCCTGTACATCAGCTCACACATGCACAGGTGATGGTACATCCATGGTGACACGTGCAGGTCTCCCGTGTCAGGATTTGGAATTCATCCAGTTTCATCCTACAGGAATTTATGGTGCTGGCTGCCTGATAACTGAAGGATGCCGTGGGGAAGGTGGTTATTTGATCAATTCACAAGGTGAAAGGTTTATGGAAAGGTACGCACCTGTGGCCAAGGATTTAGCTTCTAGAGATGTGGTTTCTAGAAGTATGACCATTGAAATTCGTGAAGGTACATTTGTATAATAGTATTTACTGTTTTATTTTCTATTAGATGCGTTCAGTTCACAATTACATAAGAAGCAACATATAATTTAATTTAAATAACTTTGATAATATTCTAATACACTATAAAATATATATATATTATATGGTGTATTAGTTTTTACTTCGGTAAATATGTATATTACGTGTTTTGTAAAATTCGTCTGATCATCATTATCATCATCATTTTGGCATTTTAACTGTTATTAATTTATCGGTGTCGCCAGGTTGTTTTTTATTCGGAATATTGTCTAAGAAGTAGCAAAAAGGTTAGAATTTACAATATACTTCTCAAAGGTTCTTCTGTACCGTTTGAACGCCATGGAATAAATGTAATATGTATGTTATAAACCTGGCAACACTACATAAATATGTCAAAGTAATTTTACACGTATATGTATGAAACATTCATAAAAGATACAGTGAACAAAATGATGATGTACAGATTTCTCATTTTGTGTTTCTGGAAGTGTAATCTGTAGAACAGTTCTAAGCTAATTAGCGATTCTTTTCTTACAGGAAGAGGCTGTGGACCAGAAAAGGACCATGTTTACTTGCAGTTGCACCACTTACCTGCTGAACAATTGCACCAAAGATTACCAGGTATTTCAGAGACAGCTATGATTTTCGCTGGAGTTGACGTTACTAGGGAGCCAATCCCAGTATTGCCAACTGTTCACTATAATATGGGTGGTGTACCGACAAACTACAAAGGACAAGTTAGTTTTATTAAATATATATTTAATCATTTTATATGATAACATATTGTATTTTAGGTTTTGACATCATGCAACGATCAAGATACAATTGTACCTGGCTTATACGCTTGTGGCGAAGCCGCTTCATCCTCAGTACATGGTGCTAACAGACTGGGCGCTAATTCATTGTTGGATTTGGTGGTATTTGGTAGAGCTTGTGCGCTAACAATTGCGGAGGAAAACAAACCGGCCGAAGCCATCGGAAGCATCAAGGGGGTATGTAGAATAAAGTTGAAGCAGAAGTAGTAGTGTTTTATAAACTTATGTTTTATATTACCCTAATTTAATAATGATATAATGTTATAGAAATAATAATGCGGGAAAAATACTGCGCCAAATTTATATTGGCTAACGTTTCGCTGATCATCCTGTCAGCTTCCCAAAAGCAATTTTGTTTGAGCGCAGTTCATCTGAAACTGATTGTATTGTTTATAACGAACTCGATTTTATAATCACCACCAACTACTAAATTTTTTTAACATTTCAGAATGCTGGAGAAGAATCCATTGCTAATCTTGACTGGTGTCGTTTTGCCAAAGGCCATACCCCAACTGCTGCTCTCCGGCTAAATATGCAAAAAGTAATGCAGTCTCACGCAGCTGTTTTTCGTAATGCCGAAATCTTGCAGGAAGGTATCAAGAAATTGGAAGGTCTGTACAGCCAGTTGTCTGATTTGAAAGTCTCCGACAGTAGCTTGATTTGGAATTCGGATTTGGTTGAAACTCTTGAACTTCAAAATTTGATGTTGAATGCCATGCAAACTATTGTTGCGGCGGAGAATCGTAAAGAATCTCGTGGAGCACATGCCAGAGAAGACTACAAGTCAAGAATTGACGAATTTGACTACAGGTATGAAGAAAGAAACAAATTTTTCATTTAATTCTAAAAGTACAACAGTATTAAAAATCGAAATGTGGCTCGCTGTATAAACTTATCAATTTACTAGATTTAAACTAAGTATCTTTGAATTATAATTTTTACAATGTTAGAAACATTTTGATTTAAATAAGTAAAAACAAATGTTTAGTTAAAATCCGCTTCCAACCCAAACATTCAACGAAAACTGCTGCTGATCTTCAATTACGTCATGCGGATTTTCGTCTGCCCACACATAATTAATGTAGAAATTCATTGCAATTCTTGAGAATTGCGCTTCATCGATAAAAATAATCTGAGGGACTTAAACCAATGTTTGCAGAATAATAATAATGTTTATTCAACCAATATAGTAACATACAATTCAGTTACAGTTATACTAATGAACATAAAACTTAAATACACTGGTAGACAAACAATCAATCTTACCACAGAAATCAACTTAATGATTTGTGCGTGGTCTGATTTTTCACCTTGTATACAAGCGCTAATTAAACTAAATCAAAGTAAATCAAACACAATATAACCATGACATGAACATTTTTGGAAGGCAAAACAAAATTCATAATGTAAACTTAGCACAGATAACATCCACCTCCTTACTTGTGTTTTGAACATTCCCCTACTGTTTGATTTTCTAATATACTCAGGAATACTGTCATAAAGGCGTGGAGCCAAATATGAATATGATCTTTGTCTAATTGTTTTTGACGCAGTTTTAGTTTTAATTCTCTTGTTAATTTTGTTTCTCGTGTCATAATCATGATCTATAGGTAATAACTGACTTTTATTTTTATTTTGGGTCAATAATATATTGTAGCAATATTTCTGTCTTATGTCAAAAAACTTGCTTTCATTGTATAAGTCGTCAGTAGGATAAGTTCGTTTGTTTTCATTGACATAATGTATTACGCGGAGGAAACCAGCCAGTAGTAGTGCCTGAACGCGCTGTATATGTTGTATGGATACAACAAATTGCGCAGCAGGATTTTCCCACTGGCGCATTACTAATGTAACCAAAAACTAATGGGTTCATCCTCGGATTCCCCCAAACTCACATACGAAAATTTAGGTCTTTTTTGTTGAATTAATATATTATATTGAATTAACAATTTTCTAGCAAACCTTTGGAAGGGCAGCAGAAACGTGACAAGAAAGATCATTGGAGAAAACATACACTAACAACTATGGAACCAACTTCTGGAAAAGTTTCCATTACATATAGACCAGTGATTGATGAAACATTAGACCAGAAAGAATGTAGCACCGTTCCACCAGCGATAAGGTCGTATTAGGTATTGTTTTCTTAATTTATTATTATTTCTTGTTTACAAATTTAAGAAGCTACTTTGTAAATTGTATTATAAATTATTTTAATGTTTTTATTATTTTTGAACATAGAGTTTTAACTAATTACACTTTTGCGTTGAAGATATTTTTGTACTTGAATTGAAAGTATTACAAGTGTATCTGAAAATAATAATTAGGAATATGTAATTATTTATTTACCATAATTAATTAAATATTACACAATGTATTATTATTTATTATAATTCTAGTAACTATTTTAAATGTATTATAGAAGAACATTTAACCACTAGTAACGATACCTCGATACAATTTTGTCAAAAAAATGTATACTTTAAATGCACCTGATATTTCGTCAAATAAACGTAGACATTTATTTCACGATAATAATTTCAACACCCGTTTTGATATCTTTGTTTTATAATAATCGTCGAAATAATAAAAAACTTCAAATATCCTAACATGACTCTATTGGTAATGGGAAAACTTTTAACAGCTCTTTTAGCTGTTCCATTTGCAGTTTTCACTAACACTACCCGCACTATCTTGTCTACTCCTGGGTACACTTCAATGATACCATTTGTTTGGTGGAAGATTGTCATTGTGTACTAGGACCATGGAATTTACGTTGATGGAACCTTCTCTCTTGTGATTGTGCTATATATTCGCGACCATCGGGTCCATAATTCTTGTTTAATACGCTCCAATTGTTGAAAGTGAGAGAGACGGTTTGTTGGTATGGTCTGAACATCAGTATAAGGAATTGACTGATGTGACCTGCCTACCAGGAAGTGTGCCGGTGTAAGTGCCTCTAAATCGTTTGGATTTGTAGAAAACGGTGTTAGGGGTCTAGAGTTCAGGATGCTTTCAATTTGTGACAAGACAGTATGAAACTTTTGAAAGTTAATAAACTCTCAGAAACTACACCTTTAATATGATGTTTTGCTGACTTAATTCCAGCTTCCTAGAGTCCACCCTGATGAGGTGAGTATGCTGCAATAAAGTGCCATTTAATCTTATGACCAAATTCTAGTTTTTCTGATAAATTTTTACAATTTGAATATAAAAATTCAGCAATAAAATTACTGCCGTTATCGCTATATACATTAAAAAAAGCCTTACCACGTCGGGCAACAAATCTTTGGAAAGCTTCTAGAAAAGCTGAAGTGCTTAGATCACTTACAATTTCTAAATATATAGCTTTGATACTTAAACAGATAAATAAACAAAGATAACATTTATGTAACTTACAACCACGACCTTTATAATTTTTTATGGTAAATGGACCGGCATAATCTACACCATCGTGAAGAAATGGAGGGTTTTGGAAAACTCATTGTTTTGGTAACTGGCCCATTAAAGGGAAATAATTTTTAGGTTTAAACCGAAAACAAATTAAACAATCTCTTACTACACGCTTGACTAAATTTCTACCAGATATTGGCCAATATGTTTCTCTAACATGTGCCAACAACAATTGTAGACTCCAACGAAGAAGTTTAGCATGTTCTTGCTTTCAAATTAACAGTGCTAAAGGATGTTTGGATGACAAAACAGTGTTTTTAAATTTACGCCCTCTAGCCAATGGTGACTGGCGTATAATCTTGCAAATGTACTGGGTGTGGCAACAGGAACTGCATATTGATAGGTTAACAATCAAGAGCTATTGGGGAAGCAGCGAAGAGACAAACGTAGAGTTAATATAACCACTGAACGTTCAGTCGAAGAAAATCTTAAAATTACTCTTAAACAACTGTGTGAAAAAGTACGAGAAGTTTTTGCATTAAATGTTTCTAAGGAAAACGTTCGACAGCATCTGCATGTACTGATGTTTACCTTGAAGACCGTGCGTAGAGAACCCGAAAAGGCAAACAGTTTTGAAGTAAAGCAAAGCAAACGAAATGACGCTGAAAATTTTTTGGATATTCAGGCACAAAATATACCTATTACATATTATTAGGATGAAACTTATTTTTTTCATATCGAGGACCCAGGGCCGTAAGAAAAGGAAGTCGTTGCACAAGCATATCTGCAGGTTGCACAGGTCGAATATTCACCTAATAGGATGCATTGGAACTATGGGTCTAATTCATTACGAACTTAGAAGCCGGAAGCAAACGAATTTGTCAGACAGTGCTTAAGCAAAGCGCAAAACATTTACCGAATTGTAGTTGCGTTAGTAGTTGATAATGCTGCATGCCACTCCAGCATTAAAGAGGTTTTTGCAGAGGACGAATTTGACACATCACACACACACATTTTTACGACTAAGTTCGTATATCGCCCTATGTTCAATCCTATTGAACAAGAATGGTCTGTATTAAAGGCAGAAGGTAAAGTAGACATGGCTGAAGAGCTAAATATCATTTTGGCTGGTGCTGACCGGTATCGTCTGTGTCAAACACAATATCCTTTGCAGAAATTACAGAACATCCTTCGTCGCAATATTGGCGTTGCTAATTGGACGAAATTCCTTGCACATATACAAAGATTTATTCCTGCTGCATTGGATATGCAAGATATGATTTTCTAAGAAAATTAGTTGTTTAATATTCGTTAATGGTTTCAACAATGATGGTTGTGCTTGTTGCTTTTGATTAATGTCAATTTGCTATTGATGTTGTCAATTTGATTTTGACTAATTCCATTTTGATTCTGATTAGCGCCAATTTGAACTTGAAAAGGTATAGATGATAATCGAACCAGTCTTGCTTTTGGTTTGGATTTATCTAATTAAATAATAAATCTGGATAGTTTCGCCAAGAGTTCTGAACTTTTGTCATCATCCAAGTAGGAGTATGCCTTTAGTGATGTTGAACGCTATATTGCAGGTTCTGGTCCTATGAATTCCCTTTTAGCCCAGTTTCTTTTCAGAGTCGGCAGTTTGATTGTCCAGATATCCAGACCCAAGTCAGAAAATATTAAATAGTTTTTACTTGCATTTGAGAGTCTGTCTTAATGTGGATAAGCTCAAGTTATACGAGTATATTATATATCTAATAAAATGTTGATAGTCATATCAGGTAGGAAATTTGTAAATTTAACCACATGACATTATAACCTCGACCTCCGAATTTCATCAAAATTTTTATCAGTGGATATTTGAAAACATTACCAAGTTAATCTTCGCAGTACACAGTTTGGTTGTTTGTTTACCAATAACAAACCTAACAGGTTGGAGGGCATTCATAGAAATCTCGTAAACAGTAAAATTCAGAGGGGTATTTAGTTCAGATTTCCATAAAAATTAAGTTTTTTACAAATAATCTTCTGTTTGTACGCACGATGACTGAAATACTGAATGAATTGGTCGCAGTTTTAAATTCGAGCAAAAGTTTTTTTTCGATTGCTTTTATTCCATTGTGCATAAAACGATTAGCTGCTTCATAGTGTTTAAAGGTTTACATTTTTTATTAATACAAATTATTCTTTTGGAGAAAAAGTCCAAACCACTTGACCAACAGATAAACCTTGATATTATCTATTGTCGTATTGTAGAATGTATCCAAACGATAGTTCCTGTTCGTATATACTGCGACCAGGTAAGCTAGATCCATTCTGCAAATTTTGATTTCTCAATAAAAGAAATATGTGGGTTGGATAGTGAATATTTTTTCAAGAATCAATCTAACTTTCTTCTCCGAATAATAATCAAACGAAATAATAGTTTATATTATCTGGTAAGACATTACATATGCGTCATTCTGCATTAGAAGTCCACTGTGTCCTATTTTGGTTGAGACTGCAGGGTATGTCAGCGCGGTTTTCGCGACCCTGTGACACTTTTGTTGAAACTTTTAATGCGACAAATGGAATTCATATTTTTGTTTCTGAGATAGGTACAGGGTGAAAACGAAAATGTTCACCATTTGGTGGTGTTATCATATATCACATCCCATGTAAGAGAATGTATTCTCGAAACATGTATGACTGACTATATTGGTATCAAGCAATATTTTGAAATAAATATATATCAGTGAGGGTTTAACATTAGACACTCTATTAAAGTAACCAAAACGATTAACAAACCTAATTAAATTGTTCAGTGTCGACCATTTTCTCTTATACATAAGCCACCCACTGTTTCAATTCTTCTTAAAGCATTAACATTATGAATGGTTATTGCCTCTGTAAATTTCGGAATGCTTCCTCGATGGACGCTCGGAGTTCGTCTGTATTATTGGGCCGATTACAATATATTTTGGTTTTTAAAGGTATGACCATAAAAAAATTAACTTAAATCCGGCGACACATTTTTTGAACCTTTAAGATACTTGATGTTTATTTAGGAAAGTAATAATTTGTAAAAAATACTTTGTGTCAAATCTCAGAATTGGGATATTTGGTTCAGAATCAAAGACCCCAAGAAACAAAAATATATTTACAAGAAGGTTCAAGAAAACAGAAAAAAAAAACATTTATATTTATAATGATATTTTTTATAAATATAGTGATAGCCAGCCCTGGTAGTAGTAAAGACCCCAAGAAACAAAATATATTTATAAGAAGGTTCAAGAAAACAGGAAAAAAAACATTTATATTTATGATGATATTTTTTATAAATATAAATATAAAATAAATAAAAAAACATTTGCAGTTTAAGAAGTCTCTGCGGCAGGCGTATAAGTAGTCTAAGGAATTTGCAGCCGATCTCTACGTGGTAGACGCCATAACTGGACATTCCTGAGGCAGTGACTACAATCACTTTTTAGTTTTTTGCCGATAATTACATGTTCGACATAAACCTCACTGTTAAATAGTTAAAATACATAACATTATTTTAATTTTCAATTAAGTAGGTAGGTATATATTTTATTTTGTAGCTATTTTCTTAAATTCTAACTATTTATGTATATTAAGCAGCAACGAGGAAGTTCAAGGATATGCTTAAATTATATTATTTTATTTATTTACGGAAATTTCCAACATTACGTCTCATTACAAGAAACCTCAAAAATAAATAATAAATACGCTTATACTCGTAATAATAATACTATCAATCAATCTCAATCCTCAAAAAAAATTAAATATATTTTCTGTGTAAGAACAGGTACCCATAGTTATAAATTTATATCACATTGAAATATACACTGTGTCCAAGATAAGAATGGGATAGCACTGGAATCTTGGAAACGGTAGGAGTTAGAATGTCGATTAAATTAGAGAAAAGTTGCACAGTTTAAACACCTTTTAAATAGTGTTTTCAAAAGTAAAGTAACTTCATCCGTTTTCGAGCATTTGTCAAAAAACGATTTTTTGCGATTTTAGTTTTTATTTATTTCTGACATTATTTTTACAGATATAAAAAAATGAAAAGCACTTTCTCATTGTTACCTTGTGAGGAGAAAAATATAGCGTTTACAAATTTCCACTACGACGTTTCGTTTTTGAAAAACCATCATCAACTTTGTTTTTTAAAATACGGCCCTGGATTTTTTATTGTTAAATTTAAAGTTATTTTCAATTCACAAAATAGGTGGTAATCACACGTAATGGTTTAAACAAGTTTTCAGTGTTTTTAGCTGTTACTAAAAATTATTCTTATCTTGGACACAGTGTATAATTCCCAATAAATCAATTATTACTGTTATAGATCTTTTCCTTGACAGTGGATACAAATGTCTCAAGGAAGGTGAAAAAAATAAACATTCGCAATCTACACATTCTTTGAATAATTACATGCATAACGCGTAGAATGAAATTTCAAGCTCTCTCAATTCAGGCAGATTCAAATAGTTAAAACATCATGACAACTATAAATACTGCTCAGATGGTATTCCCAATTTGTAAGATATAAATCTGGCAGACTCTTTGAACCATCTCAATACGATCAATGACATTCATAATATGGAGTTCATATCGAGCTAGCATATTCTAAAACCGAACGAACCAAGGATCAACAAACAAAAATATTGCAACATTCAGACAAACTTCCTTTAAAATTCTAAAATCCTTACATCTTATAAAATTTACTGATTATATAATTATAGTGTAATTTGAAGTTCAAACCCCTCTCTGTAGAACACCTGACGCTTCAACAATCGCAGATTTATTTTAACCACTTCAGTAAATAAATATTGCCAACAATGATTTATTTTGTATTATTTAATTTACTGTTATTGTTACAAGTTGATCCCAATTTCTACGTTTTATCTACTGACCCTTGATAACCTCGATATCAGTGTCTGAATGCTTTGGTTATTATTATTTTTATATTGTATACATTTTTCAAGAGATATAATGTTATTTTGCTCGTGAAAAATTTGTTATATTAATTATAGTGATCTACTGTTAAGCAAGTGTATTTTTAATCCGTTTTGTGAGTTTTATTTTGCATATTCTTTTTTGAATTTGCATATATTTGTTTCTGCATGTTGATTATAGCTTTAAATTATTCCCAAGGATTTGAGGAGGTCATTTTGACTCAAGCATTCACAATTTGTCAAAGTAAGTTACAGAACACCCAATTTGAATACAACATGATTGATGAAAACTGAACGCAAGATTTTTAGAAAATTTGGCATCTTACATTTTCTTAGCTGTTCTATCGATTTAATTTTTGACAGAAACGACGTTACAATTTTATAGTAATAGCTAAGAAATTTTCAGAACAATTCTGCGATCCGTTTTCTATAAACTTCTAAACTACCATCCACTGTAAATCATGTTGTATAGAGATAATTTTACAAAAAAAATAATTTTTGTAATTTTCCCGATATCTTTATAGGTTGTGGCAAGATCTATTCAACGTCTAAAGACTTCAAAGCTATGTCTTGCATACCTCAAGCTGCATTTGCAGCTATGAAAATTAAGAAAAATGAAGATAAACGCACATTTTTCAATGAGAGTAAGTTTATTGGCCACTTTGAATATACGTAATTGCTTGAAGTGAGGTGAAGTGGGTTATTACGGTTATATTACAAATTTCTTCTCAAAATTTCTCCAGTAGTGAATACTACGTTAACTCCTGAAGATGCTTATCAGTAGTTTTGAGGAAACGTTGAGAAGAAATTCTACAATACAACCTCGTAGTAACCTGCTAATCTAGACTTATTTAGAATTAGATCATAAAAAATGTTGCAGATGATTTTTTTTAAATAAGCAGAGACTCAGTCTAATGTAGTGCAAACGACAGATTTTGAAAACATTGTTTGGTTTTTTTATAAGCTCATCAGAATACCATAGTCGTACCAATCACAGATATCGATCTGCCTTTATGCATAAGTTAGACTCAGACAAATTGATACATCTAATACTAATAATAGCTTTATTGCCCAACATAAGTTATTCCATCCATCAGTAAAGACACTCTGTAGTAAGATCGACGACCTAATGCTTGAAGATCACCGACCGAAGCGTTACTGATACGCCAATATGTGTGTGATGCTGGCAGAAGGATGAATGCTGCTGCTGTCTTTTTGTTTTTTTACATTATTCTGCTATATTTCTACTTTACTTATACACTGATTTACCTACCTCTTCGTCTGCGGTGAGATGTCTACTGTTGTCGAGATTGTATGTTCTATGGTTTTACATTCAACGGAATTTTTTTTTTTGTTGTGTCCTAAATATATTTAAAGTATAAATATTGAAAGACCCGTTTTACCACTTCACCAAGACACTGTGTTTGTTGCGCATTTGTTGATTATTTTTCGACCAATCAGGGCGCACCACAATATGATATATAATGCCGTAGTGGGTTCATTCTCTCCTGAGGATGCTAACGTAATGCGCGTCGAGAGTTAAAAATGTTCTGGTGAAGTCGTAAATGAATCTTTTAATATTTGCACTTCAAATTTTTAACTATATTTAGGACACAACACAAGAAACAACTCGGTTGTATTTTTTTTCTCGTTTCACTGCCAATTTTTATTGGTTTGTATAGTTGTTTGCGCAAAAGTAGAAAAGTAGCCTCCGTTGTAAGTTATCAACAACACAATGGTATACTTCATGTAATAGTCCATCCGTGCAGTGAAGAAAAATAACAGTGGGTATGAAAAACATGTAGTCTCTCTTCACTTTTAACTTTTAGTGTCCAAAAATATTATAAACAATTCAATACGGGGACATGTTTCAAAATTATAAAATTTCCCCCTTCAGCCCAACTAGAAGAATGCTATACAACATCACAATCGCAACAATGTCTCAAAACATCACAGATATATTCAATTGAACAAAATAAAATTATTGTGGACATCAGAAATCGGTTAAAATAAAAAAAAAAATAAAAATTTGTTGCGATTTGTTGTATAGCATTGTTCTTGTTGTCGTAAAGATGGAAATTTTATATTTTCGAAACATGTCCCCTTATAAAAAATGTTATGAAATTTATGGACAATAAAAGTGAAGAGAGACTGTGTGTTTTTCATACCCACAATGGTATACGGTTTCTTCCGTACGTTGCATATTTTACATTGTAATCTCAGTTATGTATTTAGATGTTTTCTCGTCCTGCAATAATTGTTATGGTTGTTTGCAACTCTGCTAGGTACTCACTTTTCGCGCAGCTAAAAAGCTGCTGGGAGCTTTCAAATCAAAGCTCCTGCATTTTAAATGGGATGTAAGCATTGAGATATAAGGAGCTGCTATAAGCATTATTTTACATTGTACACAAACGGGTGCATTGGGTGGGGCGTAATCGCATACCAATATGGCGGATTCTCCAGAGCCGCATTGGCTATTTTTGTTAACGTTTTTGTTTTTTAATTCGCAGCTTGGGTTTATACTTTATACTTTATTTGAAATGTTCAGCAGTGTACAAAACACTTGAAATATAGGTAATTATTGATATTTGATACCAAAATACAGGCATAAAAGACGTTAGTACTTTATAAATTATATATTAATACCCCTTAAACAAAATAATTTTATTTAAATGTTGCCGTTTGCTAAGTGACTTATCTACTTAATTTTTACTTAAATAATACATCCTGGTATTAACGTATTTAGTCGCCTACATATAAAGCCTGAATACGTCCATGTACAATGTTTACAATATTTAATACATACCTATGAAACGTTATTCCTGATATTTTCTTGTCGATTTCACTTCTACTACTGCAACTACGCACAGCCCAGGACACCATTATAGTATATTGTTAAATAACCCTCCAAAACACAACGAAAAACTTAAGAAAACTTGTAAAATACTCTTAAATAACACTATCATCATGAAAGCATGTCAAATGACACAGGTGGCATACCAATATGGCCTACCTGTACCCGCTTTTGATAACGTATAGCGTCTCCTCCCACCTCAATGGATGTAAGATACTCCTAAATACTCTTTTCGCCTGCCTGCACTTAAACAGAGTTTTACCGCCCGCATATGCGGGCGGTAAATGACCAGTTAGCGCCCGCTCATTTTAATTTTTTTTTCATAGATGGCGCTACTGTTAGATTTCCAATAATAACGTTCACATCAGTAGTTTTCACTCACTTAACTTAATATGCATTCCATCTAGAGGATAAGTTGACAATTAATTGAGAAAGTTTACTTAGGTATTCGTCTGCCATTCCGCTAAACTCATTTAATTATTTAAATTTGTCCATTATTAATTAGTAATCACTTTTTAATTATTATTGTAGTACCGAAATATACCTAAGATTCTAAAATCAAATTTCTATAGCGTACACACTCACGATAATAATTTGACAGTTTCTTTCTACATTTAAAATACGCAACACTGACATGTGAGCCTGTCACATAAGTTTATCTGATCTGAGTTTGTCAAAGGATAACGCCTATTATCATGTACGTCAAAAAATACTCCCATTAATTTCTGTCAAAAACTGTCAGTTCATAACAGTAATAATTATTAAAATAAAGTTCTTTTGGTTTAATATTGTAGTTCCAATTTATGAAGAGGCAGGCGAAAAACAGTTGTAAGCACCACTGGCGGTAAAGCCGCTGCAGCCCTTCGCTGTATAGCTGCCCTCGCTCGCTTCGCTCACTCGTGCGTCTATATACAGCGGCGGGCTGCAACGAATGCTTTACCGCCCTTTATACTTAATATACTATAATAAAACCTCTTTTAAACTACCGCACAAAATAAAACAAGACAAGAAAAGAAAACATAAGTACCAATGCACAATGCATTTCGTATACTTAGGGCCGGTTTATCAATGCCTAGTTATCTGTTAGCTAAGTTATTTAACTAGGCATTGATAAACCGGCCCTTAGATATGTATAGGTTTAATCAATAAATAAATCGTTGAGTCGCATTACAAAAATACAATTTATTTTTGTAGGTAGGTACTTACTTTGCAACTTATGGAAACCAAAAAACTTTTGTTTTTATTAATATTTCCTTTTAAAACACTTTAGCTGGGTCCGACTCGATATATTGTGACCGTGTGTTACCCAAACGTTCAATTGCAATCACGATAACCGGTCTATGGTCTTAAGTACGACGCTGTAGTTAGTTCAATTACATAAATTCAAAAAAAAAAACATTTAATTTGAACGTTTTCGAAAAATTTAAATTATTTGCGTGTTTGTTTTAGAGGATTTTATGCTATCGCCAACAAATTACAACAGTAAATATATGGACAGCATTTGGGGCTTGTACAATCGGTATTCCGTCCATAATTTGAAGAAAATAATGGACTTAAAAACCACATTGTCATCATCAGTTTGCAATCAAACATTGTTCGAACATAAATTAAAATAAAGCAATTTGGTTACAAGCTCTAGTTAGATTATAAGCTTATTTCGGTATATCTTCTATAGGTATTTTTATTGTAAATTAAATAAAAAAATATATAAATTTTTCGTTATATAAACTAAATTTTTAATATTGTGATTATTATGTGAATTATATTTACTTTAAGGTAGTTTTGTGATAAATAAAAAAAATATATTATCATTAGAGAGAAGAGACTTGTCGCGACTAGTGGTTGACTGGCTACTAGGGCGGCTTAAATGCAGCCACTATTTTCGTGCCTGCAGAGTTTCTCTCTTTTGCATCTTTAAGTTCAAAGTCTGGGATATTCTTGATGTATATCTCTTCCGTTATTCTCAGATTTGCGTTTTTCCCCATAATAATAAATTGTTTTTATTATGAAAAGCAAACAAATAATTACATTACATAATCCAATATGCTGCTCATGAAGGCGAGTCTAGCTCAGAACTAGTCTACTCAATCCTCAAGAACAGCTAAATATAAATACCTATAAAACAATTAAGCACATAAGCAAAAATCTCTGAAAAAGAGCCGTATGGTGATGCAGCATAGGAAGTCTATTAAAATGGCGTGTATTTAGACTATGAATATAACTTCGTTGTATTAATTTAGTCCTAATTGGAGCACAGTACAAAATTGCCAAGTTGAAGCAAACGACGGTGCTTCATAGTTAGCCAACCCATAGCACGAAAAATGTGTACTTTCTTAAACTATTGATAAACCTAGAACAGAAGTTTTGCACCTTCTGTATCCTATTCCTGTCAGTGCAATCCAGAAGCGGCCCATAAAATCGCAATAATTAAAGTTAGATAAAACCAACGATTCACATACATATTTCCGCAAAGTAGTATTCAAAACATGTCTATTAGAATAAAGAAGTTTCAAACCAAAGACTGACTTTTGTATTGATTTTGTTACATAATTACGACATCTGAAATCAGAATCCAAGAGAATACCTAAGTTTTTAGCAGATTTCACAAACTGTACAGGCTTATCATCTATAACAACCCTAAAATTGTGAAGTAGAAAATGAGTGTTGTTTTTGCTTCCAAAAAGCAAGATATAAGATTTAGCAGGGTTTAAATGCAAGTTGTGCTTCCTAGACAGCAAGAATATATTATCCAGGTCAGAATTAAGTTCACGTAGAGCTCCCTCGTAATCGTCAGTGCTAAATGAACAACAAATCTGTGTATCGTTAGCATACGCATACACGGAACAAAGATTTTAATATGTCAGATGTGTAAATAAGAGGACCTAATACTGAACCGTGTGGAACACCAGACGTAATGTCAGTTTGGGTTGAAAATGTAGTTTTCACGACGACACATAGGATTCCACCAAAAGCACAGCCATATCATCGAAACCATAATACCTTAACTTAGCTATCAATAGTTTCTAATTAATACGATAGTGTCCAAAGGCTTTTGTGAAATCTAACAAGACAAGCATTGCATTTAAATTATTATCCCGGGCCCGTATGATGTCATCGGTAACACTAGCGAGTGAAACTGCAGTACTATAACCAGCCCTGAAACCACTCTGATACTCGCAGATTCAGTATAGTCAGCCTGAAGGAAAAATTCTTATCTTGATTCCATGTATTATCTGAACAAAAGTTTATTTGGTCACGGCAAATGGTATTAGAGTTGTTTTGCAACACCTGCGAGGAAAATGCATTAATCTCGTCAACACCTGAAATATCAAGAGGTATATCAGTACTTCCCGCAGCCTTGATGTTCATGGCCCTCAGTGCCTGTCAGGTTTTCTTAATATTTCTTACTGGCAATCTCTCCAAATAAAGCTTTTTTTCAAGTCTCAAGTCAGCTTTAGAACGCATTACTGATAGTAGGTATTTACTCAGATTGACCCTCATAGTTTTTGTATGGTTTGCAACACAAGTAATTATTTGGATTTCGACTAGATAATGATAAGATTCGGCATTGGCTTCATCATAGTAAGTTAGAATATTGATTGACGTTTCTTTGAAGAAAAAATAAACGTGAAAAAAGCATTTTAAATATTCCGCCAAACTGCAATAGAAAGTAGTACGTACGCTTCTATTCTGTTAGCCAAAATAATAATAATCAAAATCGTTTGCCAAAGCCAAAAACGCTTCAAAAGTTTATGTCATAATCTAGGAAATCAACAAAAGTAATTATTTGGATTGCGACTAGATAAGGATAAGATTCGGCTTTGGCTTCATCATAGTATGTTAGAATATAGCTTGACGTTTCTTTGAAGAAAAAATAAACATGAAAAAAGCATTTTAAATCTTCCGCCAAACTGCAATAGAAAGCAGTACGTATGCCTCTATTGTTAGCCAAAATAATAATAATCAAAATCGTTTGCCAAAGCCAAAAACGCTTCACAAGTTTATGTCAAAATCTAGGAAATCAACAAAAGTAATTATTTGGATTTCGAATAGATAATGATAAGATTCGGCTTTGGGGCTTCATCATAGTATGTTAGAATATTGATTGACGTTTCTTTGAAGAAAAAATAAACATGAAAAAAGCATTCTAAATCTTCCGCCAAACTGCAATAGAAAGCAGTACGTACTACGTACGCTACTAGTGTGGAAATTATATTATTTACTGCCTTAGAATTATAGTTTAACAAGTCCTCGGTAGTATAGTGGTGAGTATCCCCGCCTGTCACGCGGGAGACCGGGGTTCGATTCCCCGCCGTGGAGAAATTTTTTTAGTTGTGATTACGAATTATTTTTCAAAAGATTATTTTTACACAATAGTTTAGACGTAGATACCTACTAATAATAATTTTTATATAAAATATCACAATTTTTTTAAATTTATAATTGTATGATTTTTTCTATTTTTGCAAAATGCTAATAATTGGCATAGAACCAACTACTTACTTTGAGTTATACGAGTACACGACAATGTATAGTGATTCACGTTGAGTGTCTTATTAAAAGAGCTGGATAACTAAAATGGGAAATTTTTTAAATTTAGTTTACCTAGAGGGCCAGAGTAGGCGATAATCTACATTTTAAAAGTACCTATATGGTTGCAAATTAGGATTAGGAAGTGGGTATATATAATAGGTGTCTCAATGATATGCAATAAAATATAGGTCATGTCGTACATAGGCATAGAAACATAGGACAACTTCGTTATTTCCATAATAACGAGTACCTACCCTTATGTTTCAATCAGCAGACATGTCAACGTCGCATCACTCAAAATTTTATCTGGATAGAGCAGATCCGAAAACTAACACAAATTTTCATACAAATTTACCCACCCTGTCACTATGTTCAAATATAATAGGTACTAATAATAATATGATAATATCTACTAAATCGACTTTATTGACAATTTGTTTAATGAAAAAAAATCTAATTCTATAATAAAATAAAATACAATACATATATGAATGCGGGGCCAAGTCTAGCAGAGGCTAAGCTTACTTAACCCAAAATATGAAGTTACCCTTACTAACGACAAATAATCTATTTCGTCCGATTGTATAAGTAGATACATTCTTCTAAAATATACCTACTAATATTACTGTTTTATAGCTAGCTAATAAGTATAGGTACCTACTTTGTTGAATCACTCTATATATTCTAGATTTTCCGCACATACTAGGCAGATAATAAAATTCAAATGTTTGGTCAATAACTTTATTACTTTTATTATGTTCTATCCATATTAGGGTACAAAACAATTGAAACCTTGGATTGTGAAAATTACTTGTAAACTTTCATAGTTCTACAAAAAACTACTGATAGACATTCCTTAAACTCTTAATAAAATGTTCCTACAAAAGTTTCTACTTGTACATGATTCTTCCAGTAAGTAAAATAACTTTTGATTTTAATTTTAATATCTTATTACTATTAGAATATAATACGCTACTCGTATCAACAGTATGTGAAAAACTTCTAAAAAGCACGGATAAAAAAATATATTATGATGAAAAACCATATCCCGGAAAATGTTGATCGAAATTACTTTATTAACATAAGAGTTGACGAGAACAAAAATTTAGTGAATGTTGATTTACTTTGTGTAAGATTCTGTTATAATCACTATCGAAATTATGGTATGTATATACGCACAGAACAGTCACCAATATAAATTTATGTTAGTTTTTGAAAGTACACACTCACATCATTTTGTCTATTTTTTGACAATTATGATTTAAATTTGTGATCATATTCATTATAACTACAAATATTGATAAATTACCATTTTAACATTAAAAAAGAACTTTTTTACCAGGTACTTTCAATTTATTTCGTTTTGCAAATATCACAATAATTGTACCTTCAGACACATTAACTAGAAGAAGATACATGTGTGAAAATATAGTGGTACAAATTAAATAATTTTCAAATTAGTTCCAAATATTATACGAGATTTGTCAAAAATATACACTTACACAAGAATCAACGAAAACATAACACGCACACAGACCTACAGTTCAATTTTGCCTAAATCGTCTTAAGAATACAACAAAATCAATTGATCGAAAAATTCATTTTAACAAAATATAAAAAATATTTTAACAAAATATAAAAAATATTTTAACAAAATATAAAACATATTTTAACAAAATATAAAAAACAAATAATATATATTATGTTTTTTGTCTGAAACGAATAGGTTTTCTATTCGATACATATCTGGTGGGAAGTTTTTCTGCATATTGTCTGTATTCTGCATGCAAACTTACAAATTTGCCATTTTTTACAAAAAAATAAAACAGTATAGTCTTTCTAATTTTAGTTAAAAATGATATAAAAAGCCTCAACTCGATATCCCTTTGTAATGTTAATACCGACCGAAGCCGTCCATAGGCGCACCCTTTTAACTCTTCATAACAATACATGTCCTACGATATTTTAAAAATCCTTTATGTATTAACAATTGTGTGTTCATTTGTATAAAAGTATACTGTATGTTTCCTTGCCGCTCTAACACGGCAATATATAAACCTACGCTGAAAAAGACTGTTTTTGTTTTTAGAAGTTTAGACATAGATGCACACGTACCTAGTCCGTGCTCGAACAGCAAGGAACATACCTTTATAATAATTAATACCATTGTTAATACTTGTTATGCATATAAGTAGATACATTTATAATAATATGTCTCTGATATTATAAACTAACAACAAATTTTACTCACTTAGTCAGTGACATTTTCTATACAACGTAAAAATTTTATAATATGTGCTTTCGTCACTTCATTATTTTCAGACCTTAACTGATGATAAATATTTAAAAGAAGACGCTGGGTTTGCACATATAAATCTTGATGCTTAAACGCCCAACGTGTTCCGCTCGTGGCGTATACTGTGTGGTATATAAGCCGTGTCTGATACAGTGACTGCAAAAAGTTTCATCCACTTGAGGTTTTATTAAAAATTATTATTTAATTTGATAGATCTTCTTTCATTTTATTGATCTAAGAAAAACTACTGAAGAAATCATAGTTACAATATTCTGCCATCGTGTTTTACTGTCGGAAACAAATTTTCTTGTTTAAATTCCACATTAAGTCTTGCCATACCATATGATGTCCATCCGATTATATTTAGATTAATCTGAGAAAATAACACGTTGCCAAACATTATTTGTTTCATTCATATCTATATTTATTTGCAAACTTTTTTTTCGATTAATCATTAACCCAATACTTTTCTCAGTCACTGTAGCTATTTTTATTACTGTCGGTATCTATTGGCAGGCATGATTTATTATACGTCTTATATACGAGGGAGAAATGTATCAAAAAACGCTGCATTCGATGTCCTTTTATAATGTAAAGAGGCATGGGAACGGATAGCCCCGGTAGAACCGTTAAATTTATATATCTTAAATTAACTTTGGATAAACTATACCTACCAATAAGGTTACAATCCTTCTTAAAATATTTTCAGAAGTATTTGGGAGAAGTAATATCCAAAGCGTGAAAAAACATGTTGACACTCAATTATTGCAAATTACTCGAAAAGAAACCCGTTGACTTTAAAACGTTATAACCAGAATATCTTTCAAATACAATAAAATTATCATTATCGTCAAAAATTTTATGTGAATATGTGAAAATATGTGAAAATTATGTGAAAATTATACGATGTGTGCAGGCACATGGTCATGAACGAGGAAAAGTTCGATGGAAAAATGAATACGTGTTTTCCTAACAATTTGTTCACTTGGAAAAAACAACACAAAACAAATTCAGTTTAAAAAACTGTTTATTTAACACAGCCCCACTCTCATATATTTATTAACACAATTATGTACTGAAAAATAGCACCCTCGTATTTATTTTAATTTTTATCCGAACTTGAGTAGTAATAATAATAATAATAACATGAGTATTTAAACATTCAGTAAAAGTTAATGAGAATCTGAATTTGGTAATAATAATACTTAATTCTAACAATGCAGTGTTAGAATTAAGTATTTTTTTTTCATGAAAATTATTCTCTCCTACGCATATATGCCCATATTAATAATAATTATTATTAAACATATTCTACAAACATCGTAGAAAAATAAATAAAACATACAGTTTTAATATATTTTCAAATAGTATTATTAGTTGAGTCATGTTTGAAGTTTTATTCATCGTTTTACTGGTTTTTTGTTGTTATTGCGGTCTTCATAAGGCAAAAATTGTAACATTTTTGACAAATTATGGTAAGCATTTTGGTTATAACAACGTAAATTAGTCTAATTTCGATAACGCATTTATTCGACGCGCATTCATTTTGTATGTAATTTATACTACACTAACATTTTGCCAAAATTTACAGTGACCAAAATAGACTTTTGGTATGCACAGGCAAAGCTACAGTACGCAAAATTTTCCGAGGTAAAAAATAACAATCAGTGAAACATTATTTACATTTTGCTTGAACAATGTTTTGTTAAGAATTTTATGTCAAATTGACAGTGACACACACATATACTTATACTAAAATATTATTTTGACAGCAGGAAAAATGTTTCCATACTTAATAGATGAGAGAGAATCCAAGAAACCTTCAAGATCATCATCGCCAATAAGAGGAAAACGATATTCAGATAATACTAATAGTAATAAAAACGTATCGGCCACTGCCAGGCTTAACAGCAGCAGTTTTTCACCAAGATATCAAAGTACGTATTTTAATTCAATTTTATAGATTATGTGTTTGCAAAAACGAAACTCTCTTTTATCTATAACGTTTATGTATAAGTGCAAATGTATCTAATTATTACTTTTTTATTTTTTTATGTTTGCAAGGATGTACCAACCACCAATATGTAAATATTTCAATCCTTCATATTATGGTTGTTTTATAATTTCTGAATACGTATAGGTATTTTCTATTGAACGAATTCGGCGACCGCTTCAGTATACTGCTGTACAGTATTTGTATTTCAATCACAATTCTTCATTGGTCGTTTGTGATCGCATTAAAGATTTCGGGTTCTTCTATGATAGATAGCAAGCTAGACTTTATTGAACATTACGAGTATATTTATATATATCCATAGAATATAACAATATACTAATAATACAATTACTATTATTAATTATTAATACAATTAAATTTTATTGGGAATAGTAAATTGTTTTTATATAGTTTTTATTTAAATTTATTAGGAAAAATTTTAAATTAATTTTCATATAATAAACATTTCCAAAATGTGGTAAGTAATAGCTTTAACAATATAGAATACGTACATCATAACATTATTGTAATTCTTTACAGACTTAATAATTGTAAACATTCTATCTAACAAATGAAAAGTTTTCTAAATTGTATAAGCCACTGATAATGAAGTTCATGACTTCGAAACATGTATGGCATTAATGGTACAATTATATAAGTGAATATTGTGGAGTAGACGACTTTCTAAATTTAAATTCAGCTAAGATTTATTATTTGATCTAAGAGACCTACTCAAAATTTAAACTAGGATTAGATACCCAACTATTTTGAATTTAAATCATTTTTACCTAATTAGGATTAGTTATGTTCTTGAAAATTAAAAAATTTGACGGTATTTTAGTCTATTCAGAGGAACCTGTTTTGTAATCGATCGTCCACGTTTAAGTCAATCTAAATTATAAGCTTGCATATCGTAGTTCGAAAATTTTATAGGAAGTTAAATATTCAAAATTTGTAAGGTTTCGGTATAGATATATGATTTCAGCTTCGTATCAGTCTCTGGGTCTTGTCATGCGTAACGCGTGGGATCTTAGGTCACCTCAAACACTTATTATTCAATGGTTACTTTTCCCAAAACTATTAAGGTACCATCGACCAGCAATCACCCTGTATATTTATTAAAATTTGGCATCACATTTCGCAGCATGCCGTAATATTCATTAGTTTTGTTTGTTTTTAATGTTTTTTTTGTAACATTAATATATATTTTTATCAATTTTAGATTCTTTGACCCCCTCTTTAAGTCCACCAAAATGTCAGAGTCCAAAAAAAACTTCTCGAAGCCGTCGAGATTCAGTTTACGATTATAAATCAGATGCAGCAAAAAAAGTGGAACAAATAGCCAAAAATCGAGATGAACGCCGCCAACGACAAGCCGATGAAAAGGCTGTTAGAGACCAACTTTTACAATTGGAGCATAATAATCCCTATTGGGAATTTGCCCAAATGATTCAGGAATATAGAAATGGCTTAGGTGAATTTAATGTAGAGAATGACTCGATTACCTAATACCTTGCTTCTAATTTTATTATCTTTTACAGAATTTAGACCGTTAAGAGAAAATGATATGGTAGTAGAAAATCAAATTACAGTTTGTGTAAGAAAAAGACCACTAAATGATAAAGAAGACAAAAGACGTGAAGTAGATGTTATTACTGTACCTACTAAAAATCAACTTATTGTTCATGAACCAAAACATAAAGTTGATTTGACAAAATATTTAGAAAATCAGCAATTTAGGTATGTAAGCTTTTTCTTTATTAATTCATTATTTGATTTGAAACAAATTTTTATTTCCGCCAAACTAATTTAAGTCAAGTGAAACAAAGATCATAATAATATCAAAAAAGAACTTTCAGCATATGTGTCACGTCCCTTTTTCGCGCAATAAAGATTTCTACGTGTTTTTAAGGCACTAAAAGTGCCAACAAAATTCTGATTTTTTGTAGATCGACTATTTTTTGTAGTTGCAGTTTCGATTTATTCAATTTTAAAATGTAAAAACGCTGTAGAGGCACTGGAATGTAACGAATAACTCAGAGAAAAATATAACTGGTATTGTTACTTGAAAAATATCTCAGAGTTGAATCAAGAAATAATGGAAACTATATTCTTGATAGATGCTAAGTTAAATATCAATATGATTATTGGAATAGAATTATGATGTCCGGATTTTGCACGAGCTGCAAACATTTGCATCAGTCTGACCTTTTTGCGGCCGAGATGTTTCGGTACTATATGAACATAATTTACCCTGGTACATTAAACGGTTTTTGGCTCAAATGAGGACTAGTAATGACCAAAACGTTTTGCTGTATGTTAACAGATCTGGCTTTGTGTTAAATGCAGATGAATACTGTGCGATCTCTAATATGGGTAAATTCGAAATAACGCAAGGTTGCACAGATGTTGACGAATGCCGAAAAATATCTCCGGAAAATGTTCTTCAGATATATAAATTTTGCGATAATGCCCTAAGATTAAGATCTTTTATTATAAATTAATAGAGGTGACGTTTTCCAGATATCTCACAATCAATATAATAATTTATATAATAGGTTCTAGTATTCTAGAATTTTCTAAACATATGAGTGGTATATAACAGATTATATAAATATCCCTTCTTCTCTTCTTCATTTATTTCTATACAGGAGAACAATAAAGTTATTTATTTATTAAATTAAAAAAAAAAACATTATCAGTCAAAAACTAAGTATTTATATTTTGCCCACATCCACAAGTCATCATTGGTGATTGATTTCGAGAGAGTCTCGCTGTCAACTGTGAAACTCTATTCGCACATTACCAGCGAATACATACCACAGGTAAATTGGGTTTAGCCACCAGCCAGACCGATCATCACTGGTGAGGCGTGGATCGACGAAACAGGCGTCTCTTGAAAATAAAGTGTTTAATAGAGGAACTCTTGAGTAGAAGTATTTTTTTTTTCGTTCAACAAGTAACTATAGGCGTCTCGCTCTCGCTAGGGATTATGAAGCGCATCTAATGGTTGATAATTGGGGTTATAGTGGACTCCTGTCTGGTCGTTATACAGAATCTTGCTTCACACAATCCATTACCATTTAAGTACTAGATGTCGCCAAACACATTTCTTGTACAATGTGTATCCTTATGGCGAAATAGAGGGTGTCTACTTCTACTAATTCATAGGGACAGTATTGCTATTTCTTAAACTGTACAAGATAGGAAGTTGGTTAAATTAGACCAAAGTTGCTCAGTTTTGTGCTCTTTAAAAACATATTTATCTTTTCTTTCATACCGTTTACATAATAATATCTTACATGGATGTAAGGGAAATTTGTAATTATAACTAACGGTCCAAAGTCAAATAAGAAAAAAAATGTTTAATTGCGTATCTCTTAAAAGGAACGGAGTTGAATTTTCGTGTACAAATGATACATAAGTCGTTCTACTAAGAAAAATTATTGTCACATTTTTCAAAAGTTCTATTTTTTTAACCAAAATTAATTTAAGAAAATGACGATTTTCATGTTTTGCCGAATATTTCGAATGTCCCTGTAGAGATCGGGTGTTACTTGGCAGCTTTTACAATACTGTCTCTATGAATTAGTAGGCACCCTGTATACCACAGCTCAATCGAGACCGATTACCCCTGATGGGTCGTAGATCGACGAAAACGGCCGTCTAGTGAAAGTAGATACAGTGTTTGACAGAAGAACTCTCTAGTATTAAAAGTCTTGGTGAGTTCGATGTTTTTTATTTGGTTATAGATTTGATTACGTGTTTGATGAAACATGCACAAATGACATTGTCTACAAATTTACTGCTAAACCATTGGTAAAGACAATATTCGACGGTGGTATGGCAACGTGTTTTGCTTATGGTCAAACTGGATCTGGAAAGACGCACACAATGGGAGGAGAATTTAGAGGTATTTATTAGGTCCTAAAACCAGTAACTTAATTTATAAGATTTCTTATCATCAAAAATTATTTATTTATTTTTATGCTCATAGATATTTTGTAATTAAAAAAATATACACTGTGTCCAAGATAAGAATGGGATAGTATTGGAATCTTGGAAACAGTATTGGAGTTACTACGTCACGCGGTCAAATTAGGGAAAAGTTTTACAATTTAAACAACTTTTAAATGGTGTTTTCAAAATTAATCGATTTTTTTCGATTTTAGTTTTTATTTATTTCTGACATTATTTTTACAGACATAAAACATTAAAAGCACTTTCTATTGTTACTTTTTGAGGAGAAAAACCATATAACTTCGTTTTTTTTAAATACACTTAATATTACAGATATCAGAGATATTAAAAAACCAAAATGTTTAGAAAACATGAGGCTACAGTATGATTTTACTATGCCATTCGTTGTTGTTGCTATGCTCCCTACAGGGTGTCTCAAATTTAACGTAAAAAAACTATTCTTATTTTTGCACCCTGTATAAGCCTAAAACTGAAGTCTGAATAAAAGATGCTATCAGAGTGCAATTACCAAAGAAAAGAGCTACAGTTAAAAAAAAAATGATCAAAATCGATTTATTGGTTCGCGAGAAAATCAACTTTGAAATTGAACATAATTTTTGGTTGTGCGTTATTTTTGCGGCTAAGTGCATACGCCCCTGGATTTGTTATTGTTAAATTTAAAGCCATCATACAACAATAGGTATATTACATGTAATAGTTTAAAGTGTTTTTAGCTGTTATTTTAAAATTCTCGAAAACGGCTTAATTTAGTTTAATTTTGAAAAAACCATTTAAAGATGTTTAAATTGTACAACTTTTCTATAATTTAACCGACATAGTAACTCCTACCGTTTCCAAGATTTCAATGTTATCCCATTCTTATCTTGGACACAGTGTATATAGAAATTAAATGAGTGAATTTTGATTTTTTCGAGGTGAGACCAATCTGTCTCCGCTATTGAAAATGCATTTAGGAAACAAGGCCAAAAAAACTACTCCACTGGCTAAACCATTACAATACAGTTTTACCATAAGATGCGTATCCATTTCGAAACGTCGCGTCGGCTTAACCATAAAAATATATCAAAATCAAACTATACCAAAAAAATCACTAAGTTAATTAAACTGGACGTAAAATAACGAAAAAATCATTATTAACATAAAGAAAGTTAGTTAAACACTAAACATTAAAATAATTTTTTTATACTACAAAGTCTAAATTTTTTGTTAATGGCTTTTAAAATTTATATAGGTACATTTAAATAAATAAATATACCTATTTCACAACACCAATAATGTTATACTACAAACAAATTGTTGATCATAAACGTCAAATTAATTAGTTGAATTATTATTATAATTTAGCCCTACGTTAGTCGCGTCACTTCTAGTTCCATAAAGAGTCACGTGGGTGACAATTGTCAACCACTCAAAATAAAGGCTTTAATTTAAGGCTACTATTTCAGCGAAATATTTCTTTGAAATAAGAAACGGCGTTATAAAAACTGAGAAAAATCACTTTTAATGAATATATAAAAAATTAAATGTTTCGCGATTAAACAAACAAGAATATTTTAATCATCATCTTTTCGGATACAACTAACAGAAGTTTCTTTAAGGTGCTCATTACATTTATGAAACCTCACACACCATTTTCTCGTTGTTCTATCACGACCTCTTGCACAGTAGAAACAGCGCTCCCTAGATCCTTTGCGGTCTTCTTGAGTACGCGCGGCCGTTGAAGGTTCTGCTTCTCCCAACAGCAGGAGGCAGGCGTTCCCTTGGAATGTGCGTTATGTGAGCTCTCCGGCGTAATTTTCAGACATAATGATGCATCCTCATCAATGCTGTCTTCTAACCATTTGAGCCAAATAACCTCGCGATCTTTACACCTTTTTATTTTTCTCTTTTTTGGGTCTGTCATGCAAGGCTAATTTACACGGCCTACAACAATAAATATAAGTGTAATATTACATAAACATACGCTACTTTAATTGAACTTACCTTAGTTAAAATATCTGCAGTGGGTGACATATATGTCAACCGCGCAACTAACCTAGGTTTTTAGCACTGATGACGGAGCAGATTGATTCGTATTTATATTAAGTTTTATCTATTTCATCGATCTTTATATACCTTAACCTTAAAAGTCCTTAACACGGTGACCTATATTACTTTTTTGGAAGGATTATTTTAATGAATAGAGTTTAGATACCTATTTTACTTTAACTTTAACTATAGTTTAAATTCAATGTTTATACAATCTTTCTTTTAGATCAGATTACTTATTTCGATAGGATTCTTTAAAAAGTTATTTAGCTTAAATAATATTTTTCATTTTATGTTTAAGGGAAACAACAAAATTTCCGAAATGGCATATATGGTCTGGTAGCATCCGATGTATTTCAAATGATCCGGCATCCAAAATATGCTCATAAACATTTTACAGTTTCGGCGAGTTTTTTCGAAATTTATGGTAAACTAGTATTTGATCTCCTGGCCAAAAAACAACGTTTAAGAGTACTAGAAGATGGGAAACAGCAAGTACAAGTCGTAGGGCTAACAGAACGGACAGTGGGTACAGTTGAGGATGTTTTAGAGTTAATTCAGAGAGGTAGCCTGGAAAGGACATCTGGTCAAACTTCAGCTAACTCCAACTCGTCAAGATCTCATGCAGTGTTTCAGATTATATTGAGAAGAGCTGATGGTAGAAACATCGAGGGAAAATTTTCTTTGATTG
Organism: Apoderus coryli; assembly: GCA_911728435.2. NCBI lineage: Eukaryota > Metazoa > Arthropoda > Insecta > Coleoptera > Attelabidae > Apoderus > Apoderus coryli. The sequence goes on along the minus strand of OU452202.1, from coordinate 11,017,172 downwards.
ATTTAGCTGGTAATAATTATTATGTTATTGCAGTATGCGGCGGCTGTCAGCCCTGTAATAGAACAGATTTTTTCTAAGTATAATACTTATACAATATATTTTTGAATATACAGTGCTTTCATTTTAAAAATTGCCAGCCAGAATAACTCGCCATCAAAAAGACGTCGATTTTTGCTATTCAGGGGAATTACATAACCATTGTTGGTTGAATTTTGTGTTTTGTTGCCAAATGCTTTCAGGAAAAATGTCGATTCATCGCTAAAGCAAATATTTTTTAACAAATTTAGATAGTCTGTTATTTTTCCAGTAATCTCTTCACAGAACTGTATCCTGAAGCGGTGGATCACAAAATTCAACTAAAAATGATTTTGACGTTCCCCCTCGAAAACCATATTGATGTGTTTTTGCCGAAAATCGTAAGTTTGTTCCTACAGAACTACAGACGATCAGGGACTTGTCTTTGACAGTACGGAACTTTTGTTCAATGCGCAAGCGCGATCTTTGCCTAGTCTGTGATTTCTGTTGAAACATTTGAGTCTTATTTCAACAGTTGGACAGTGGCGTCTATGTTCTGTTGTGTTTACAACTTTGGTTAGGTTTTTAATGTACCTAATCGTTGATTGAATAGTGTAAAGATACGCAAGTCGCTTGTATTAAAGCGTGACTAGACCAAATGACAGTTTACTATAACGTGCACGCCGGGAGTTAGGGACACTTGCCCCTACAAATGTGAAGCAGTCCGCCACCACCGAAATAGAGAACAGCCATAGAATAATAAATACTATATACATACTTGGACCACTTCTTTTTTTACTATACGTGAACGATCTTCCATCTAACATTACGCAGGGGACATTGTACATGTATGCTGATGACACAACCATATTACTGAGTGACAGAGATCCGAACATTTTATTACACAAAATCAATGCCACTTTTTTAGAATTTCAGTCTTGGTGTCATAGAAACAAATTAATTGTCAACTATAAAAAGACTGTTGCCCTACGTTTCACCCTATATAAAACACCTGTAAACTTTAACCTCAATTTTAACAACACCACCTTATCATGGTCAGGGTCAGCTAAATTGTCGGGAGTGACGTGGATCCTGATTTGAATTGGAAGAGCCATGTGTACTAGGAACACATAAGTTTGAAGAGGTGAATATAAAGTATCAGGAGCCCAATTTCTTTAAGATTCAATTTCTAAAAATCACGATTTGGTACCAGGAACACATAAGTTTGAAGAGGTGAATCAATGTATTAGGAGAGCCACATTCTGCTAAATTTGCATTTTCTAAAAATCACGCTTTCGTACCAGGAACACATAAGTTTGAAGAGGTGAATCAATGTATTAGGAGAGCCACGTTCTGTTAAATTTTCATTTTCTAAAAATCTTGATTTCGTACCAGGAACACATAAGTTTGAAGAGGTGAATATAAAGTATCAGGAGACTTCGTTAAAATTCAATTTCTAAAAATCACGATTTGGTACCAGGAACACATAAGTTTTAAGAGGTGAATCAATGTATTAGGAGAGCCACATTCTGCTAAATTTGCATTTTCTAAAAATCACGATTTCGTACCAGGAACACATAAGTTTGAAGAGGTGAATCAATGTATTAGGAGAGCCACATTCTGCGAAATTTGCATTTTCTAAAAATCACGATTTCGTACCAGGAACACATAAGTTTGAAGAGGTGAATCAATGTATTAGGAGAGCCACATTCTGCTAAATTTGCATTTTCTAAAAATCACGATTTCGTACCAGGACCACATAAGTTTGAAGAGGTGAATCAATGTAGGAGAGCCACATTCTGTTAAATTTTCATTTTCTAAAAATTTCGATTTCGTACCAGGAACACATAAGTTTTAAGAGGTGAATCAATGTATTAGGAGAGCCACATTCTGCTAAATTTGCATTTTCTAAAAATCACGATTTCGTACCAGGAACACATAAGTTTGAAGAGGTGAATCAATGTATTAGGAGAGCCACGTTCTGTTAAATTTTCATTTTCTAAAAATCTCGATTTCGTACCAGGAACACATAAGTTTTAAGAGGTGAATATAAAGTATCAGGAGACTTCGTTAAAATTCAATTTCTAAAAATCACGATTTGGTACCAGGAACACATAAGTTTTAATAGGTGAATCAATGTATTAGGAGAGCTACATTCTGCGAAATTTGCATTTTCTAAAAATCACGATTTCGTACCAGGAACACATAAGTTTGAAGAGGTGAATCAATGTATTAGGAGAGCCACATTCTGCGAAATTTGCATTTTCTAAAAATCACGATTTCGTACCAGGAACACATAAGTTTGAAGAGGTGAATCAATGTATTAGGAGAGCCACATTCTGCTAAATTTGCATTTTCTAAAAATCACGATTTCGTACCAGGACCACATAAGTTTGAAGAGGTGAATCAATGTAGGAGAGCCACATTCTGTTAAATTTTCATTTTCTAAAAATTTCGATTTCGTACCAGGAACACATAAGTTTTAAGAGGTGAATCAATGTATTAGGAGAGCCACATTCTGCTAAATTTGCATTTTCTAAAAATCACGATTTCGTACCAGGAACACATAAGTTTTAAGAGGTGAATCAATGTATTAGGAGAGCTACATTCTGCTAAATTTGCATTTTCTAAAAATCACGATTTCGTACCAGGAACACATAAGTTTGAAGAGGTGAATCAATGTATTAGGAGAGCCACGTTCTGTTAAATTTTCATTTTCTAAAAATCTCGATTTCGTACCAGGAACACATAAGTTTTAAGAGGTGAATATAAAGTATCAAGAGACCAATTTCGTTAAAATTCAATTTCTAAAAATCACGATTTGATACCAGGAACACATAAGTTTTAAGAGGTGAATCAATGTATTAGGAGAGCTACATTCTGGTAAATTTGCATTTTCTAAAAATCACGCTTTCGTACCAGGAACACATAAGTTTGAAGAGGTGAATCAATGTATTAGGAGAGCCACGTTCTGTTAAATTTTCATTTTCTAAAAATCTCGATTTCGTACCAGGAACACATAAGTTTGAAGAGGTGAATATAAAGTATCAAGAGACCAATTTCGTTAAAATTCAATTTCTAAAAATCACGATTTGATACCAGGACCACATAAGTTTGAAGAGGTGAATCAATGTAGGAGAGCCACATTCTGTTAAATTTTCATTTTCTAAAAATTTCGATTTCGTACCAGGAACACATAAGCTTTAAGAGGTGAATCAATGTATTAGGAGAGCCACATTCTGCTAAATTTGCATTTTCTAAAAATCACGATTTCGTACCAGGAACACATAAGTTTGAAGAGGTGAATCAATGTATTAGGAGAGCCACGTTCTGTTAAATTTTCATTTTCTAAAAATCTCGATTTCGTACCAGGAACACATAAGTTTTAAGAGGTGAATATAAAGTATCAAGAGACCAATTTCGTTAAAATTTAATTTCTAAAAATCACGATTTGATACCAGGAACACATAAGTTTTAAGAGGTGAATCAATGTATTAGGAGAGCTTCATTCTGCGAAATTTGCATTTTCTAAAAATCACGATTTCGTACCAGGAACACATAAGTTTGAAGAGGTGAATATAAAGTATCAGGAGACTTCGTTAAAATTCAATTTCTAAAAATCACGATTTGGTACCAGGAACACATAAGTTTTAAGAGGTGAATCAATGTATTAGGAGAGCTACATTCTGCGAAATTTGCATTTTCTAAAAATCACGATTTCGTACCAGGACCACATAAGTTTGAAGAGGTGAATCAATGTAGGAGAGCCACCTTCTGTTAAATTTTCATTTTCTAAAAATTTCGATTTCGTACCAGGAACACATAAGTTTTAAGAGGTGAATCAATGTATTAGGAGAGCCACATTCTGCTAAATTTGCATTTTCTAAAAATCACGATTTCGTACCAGGAACACATAAGTTTTAAGAGGTGAATCAATGTATTAGGAGAGCTACATTCTGCTAAATTTGCATTTTCTAAAAATCACGATTTCGTACCAGGAACACATAAGTTTGAAGAGGTGAATCAATGTATTAGGAGAGCCACGTTCTGTTAAATTTTCATTTTCTAAAAATCTCGATTTCGTACCAGGAACACATAAGTTTTAAGAGGTGAATATAAAGTATCAAGAGACCAATTTCGTTAAAATTCAATTTCTAAAAATCACGATTTGATACCAGGAACACATAAGTTTTAAGAGGTGAATCAATGTATTAGGAGAGCCACATTCTGCTAAATTTGCATTTTCTAAAAATCACGATTTCGTACCAGGAACACATAAGTTTTAAGAGGTGAATCAATGTATTAGGAGAGCCACGTTCTGTTAAATTTTCATTTTCTAAAAATTTCGATTTCGTACCAGGAACACATAAGTTTTAAGAGGTGAATCAATGTATTAGGAGAGCCACATTCTGCTAAATTTGCATTTTCTAAAAATCACGATTTCGTACCAGGAACACATAAGTTTTAAGAGGTGAATCAATGTATTAGGAGAGCCACGTTCTGTTAAATTTTCATTTTCTAAAAATCTCGATTTCGTACCAGGAACACATAAGTTTGAAGAGGTGAATATAAAGTATCAGGAGACTTCGTTAAAATTCAATTTCTAAAAATCACGATTTGGTACCAGGAACACATAAGTTTTAAGAGGTGAATCAATGTATTAGGAGAGCTTCATTCTGCGAAATTTGCATTTTCTAAAAATCACGATTTCGTACCAGGAACACATAAGTTTGAAGAGGTGAATATAAAGTATCAGGAGACTTCGTTAAAATTCAATTTCTAAAAATCACGATTTGGTACCAGGAACACATAAGTTTTAAGAGGTGAATCAATGTATTAGGAGAGCTACATTCTGCTAAATTTGCATTTTCTAAAAATCACGATTTCGTACCAGGAACACATAAGTTTGAAGAGGTGAATCAATGTATTAGGAGAGCCACGTTCTGTTAAATTTTCATTTTCTAAAAATCTCGATTTCGTACCAGGAACACATAAGTTTTAAGAGGTGAATATAAAGTATCAAGAGACCAATTTCGTTAAAATTCAATTTCTAAAAATCACGATTTGGTACCAGGAACACATAAGTTTTAAGAGGTGAATCAATGTATTAGGAGAGCTACATTCTGCTAAATTTGCATTTTCTAAAAATCACGATTTCGTACCAGGAACACATAAGTTTGAAGAGGTGAATCAATGTATTAGGAGAGCCACGTTCTGTTAAATTTTCATTTTCTAAAAATCTCGATTTCGTACCAGGAACACATAAGTTTTAAGAGGTGAATATAAAGTATCAAGAGACCAATTTCGTTAAAATTCAATTTCTAAAAATCACGATTTGATACCAGGAACACATAAGTTTTAAGAGGTGAATCAATGTATTAGGAGAGCCACATTCTGCTAAATTTGCATTTTCTAAAAATCACGATTTCGTACCAGGAACACATAAGTTTTAAGAGGTGAATCAATGTATTAGGAGAGCCACGTTCTGTTAAATTTTCATTTTCTAAAAATTTCGATTTCGTACCAGGAACACATAAGTTTTAAGAGGTGAATCAATGTATTAGGAGAGCCACATTCTGCTAAATTTGCATTTTCTAAAAATCACGATTTCGTACCAGGAACACATAAGTTTTAAGAGGTGAATCAATGTATTAGGAGAGCCACGTTCTGTTAAATTTTCATTTTCTAAAAATCTCGATTTCGTACCAGGAACACATAAGTTTGAAGAGGTGAATATAAAGTATCAGGAGACTTCGTTAAAATTCAATTTCTAAAAATCACGATTTGGTACCAGGAACACATAAGTTTTAAGAGGTGAATCAATGTATTAGGAGAGCTTCATTCTGCGAAATTTGCATTTTCTAAAAATCACGATTTCGTACCAGGAACACATAAGTTTGAAGAGGTGAATATAAAGTATCAGGAGACTTCGTTAAAATTCAATTTCTAAAAATCACGATTTGGTACCAGGAACACATAAGTTTTAAGAGGTGAATCAATGTATTAGGAGAGCTACATTCTGCTAAATTTGCATTTTCTAAAAATCACGATTTCGTACCAGGAACACATAAGTTTGAAGAGGTGAATCAATGTATTAGGAGAGCCACGTTCTGTTAAATTTTCATTTTCTAAAAATCTCGATTTCGTACCAGGAACACATAAGTTTTAAGAGGTGAATATAAAGTATCAAGAGAACAATTTCGTTAAAATTCAATTTCTAAAAATCACGATTTGATACCAGGAACACATAAGTTTTAAGAGGTGAATCAATGTATTAGGAGAGCCACATTCTGCTAAATTTGCATTTTCTAAAAATCACGATTTCGTACCAGGAACACATAAGTTTTAAGAGGTGAATCAATGTATTAGGAGAGCCACGTTCTGTTAAATTTTCATTTTCTAAAAATTTCGATTTCGTACCAGGAACACATAAGTTTTAAGAGGTGAATCAATGTATTAGGAGAGCCACATTCTGCTAAATTTGCATTTTCTAAAAATCACGATTTCGTACCAGGAACACATAAGTTTTAAGAGGTGAATCAATGTATTAGGAGAGCCACGTTCTGTTAAATTTTCATTTTCTAAAAATCTCGATTTCGTACCAGGAACACATAAGTTTGAAGAGGTGAATATAAAGTATCAGGAGACTTCGTTAAAATTCAATTTCTAAAAATCACGATTTGGTACCAGGAACACATAAGTTTTAAGAGGTGAATCAATGTATTAGGAGAGCTACATTCTGCGAAATTTGCATTTTCTAAAAATCACGATTTCGTACCAGGACCACATAAGTTTGAAGAGGTGAATCAATGTAGGAGAGCCACATTCTGTTAAAATTTCATTTTCTAAAAATTTCGATTTCGTACCAGGAACACATAAGTTTTAAGAGGTGAATCAATGTATTAGGAGAGCCACGTTCTGTTAAATTTTCATTTTCTAAAAATCTCGATTTCGTACCAGGAACACATAAGTTTTAAGAGGTGAATATAAAGTATCAAGAGACCAATTTCGTTAAAATTCAATTTCTAAAAATCACGATTTGATACCAGGAACACATAAGTTTTAAGAGGTGAATCAATGTATTAGGAGAGCTTCATTCTGCGAAATTTGCATTTTCTAAAAATCACGATTTCGTACCAGGACCACATAAGTTTGAAGAGGTGAATCAATGTAGGAGAGCCACATTCTGTTAAATTTTCATTTTCTAAAAATCTCGATTTCGTACCAGGAACACATAAGTTTTAAGAGGTGAATATAAAGTATCAGGAGACTTCGTTAAAATTCAATTTCTAAAAATCACGATTTGGTACCAGGAACACATAAGTTTTAAGAGGTGAATCAATGTATTAGGAGAGCTACATTCTGCGAAATTTGCATTTTCTAAAAATCACGATTTCGTACCAGGACCACATAAGTTTGAAGAGGTGAATCAATGTAGGAGAGCCACATTCTGTTAAATTTTCATTTTCTAAAAATTTCGATTTCGTACCAGGAACACATAAGTTTTAAGAGGTGAATCAATGTATTAGGAGAGCCACATTCTGCTAAATTTGCATTTTCTAAAAATCACGATTTCGTACCAGGAACACATAAGTTTTAAGAGGTGAATCAATGTATTAGGAGAGCCACGTTCTGTTAAATTTTCATTTTCTAAAAATCTCGATTTCGTACCAGGAACACATAAGTTTGAAGAGGTGAATATAAAGTATCAGGAGACTTCGTTAAAATTCAATTTCTAAAAATCACGATTTGGTACCAGGAACACATAAGTTTTAAGAGGTGAATCAATGTATTAGGAGAGCTACATTCTGCGAAATTTGCATTTTCTAAAAATCACGATTTCGTACCAGGACCACATAAGTTTGAAGAGGTGAATCAATGTAGGAGAGCCACATTCTGTTAAAATTTCATTTTCTAAAAATTTCGATTTCGTACCAGGAACACATAAGTTTTAAGAGGTGAATCAATGTATTAGGAGAGCCACATTCTGCTAAATTTGCATTTTCTAAAAATCACGATTTCGTACCAGGAACACATAAGTTTTAAGAGGTGAATCAATGTATTAGGAGAGCTACATTCTGCGAAATTTGCATTTTCTAAAAATCACGATTTCGTACCAGGAACACATAAGTTTGAAGAGGTGAATATAAAGTATCAGGAGACCAATTTCTTTAAGATTCAATTTCTAAAAATCACGATTTCGTACCAGGAACACATAAGTTTTAAGAGGTGAATCAATGTATTAGGAGAGCTACATTCTGCTAAATTTGCATTTTCTAAAAATCACGATTTCGTACCAGGAACACATAAGTTTGAAGATGTGAATCAATGTATTAGGAGAGCCACGTTCTGTTAAATTTTCATTTTCTAAAAATCTCGATTTCGTACCAGGAACACATAAGTTTTAAGAGGTGAATATAAAGTATCAAGAGACCAATTTCGTTAAAATTCAATTTCTAAAAATCACGATTTGATACCAGGAACACATAAGTTTTAAGAGGTGAATCAATGTATTAGGAGAGCCACATTCTGCTAAATTTGCATTTTCTAAAAATCACGATTTCGTACCAGGACCACATAAGTTTGAAGAGGTGAATCAATGTATTAGGAGAGCCACGTTCTGTTAAATTTTCATTTTCTAAAAATTTCGATTTCGTACCAGGAACACATAAGTTTTAAGAGGTGAATCAATGTATTAGGAGAGCCACATTCTGCTAAATTTGCATTTTCTAAAAATCACGATTTCGTACCAGGAACACATAAGTTTTAAGAGGTGAATCAATGTATTAGGAGAGCCACGTTCTGTTAAATTTTCATTTTCTAAAAATCTCGATTTCGTACCAGGAACACATAAGTTTGAAGAGGTGAATATAAAGTATCAGGAGACCAATTTCTTTAAGATTCAATTTCTAAAAATCACGATTTGGTACCAGGAACACATAAGTTTTAAGAGGTGAATCAATGTATTAGGAGAGCTACATTCTGCGAAATTTGCATTTTCTAAAAATCACGATTTCGTACCAGGACCACATAAGTTTGAAGAGGTGAATCAATGTAGGAGAGCCACATTCTGTTAAAATTTCATTTTCTAAAAATTTCGATTTCGTACCAGGAACACATAAGTTTTAAGAGGTGAATCAATGTATTAGGAGAGCCACATTCTGCTAAATTTGCATTTTCTAAAAATCACGATTTCGTACCAGGAACACATAAGTTTTAAGAGGTGAATCAATGTATTAGGAGAGCTACATTCTGCGAAATTTGCATTTTCTAAAAATCACGATTTCGTACCAGGAACACATAAGTTTGAAGAGGTGAATATAAAGTATCAGGAGACCAATTTCTTTAAGATTCAATTTCTAAAAATCACGATTTCGTACCAGGAACACATAAGTTTTAAGAGGTGAATCAATGTATTAGGAGAGCCACATTCTGCTAAATTTGCATTTTCTAAAAATCACGATTTCGTACCAGGAACACATAAGTTTGAAGAGGTGAATCAATGTATTAGGAGAGCCACATTCTGCTAAATTTGCATTTTCTAAAAATCACGATTTCGTACCAGGAACACATAAGTTTGAAGAGGTGAATCAATGTATTAGGAGAGCCACATTCTGCTAAATTTGCATTTTCTAAAAATCACGATTTCGTACCAGGAACACATAAGTTTGAAGAGGTGAATATAAAGTATCAGGAGACTTCGTTAAAATTCAATTTCTAAAAATCACGATTTGGTACCAGGAACACATAAGTTTTAAGAGGTGAATCAATGTATTAGGAGAGCTACATTCTGCGAAATTTGCATTTTCTAAAAATCACGATTTCGTACCAGGAACACATAAGTTTGAAGAGGTGAATCAATGTATTAGGAGAGCCACATTCTGCGAAATTTGCATTTTCTAAAAATCACGATTTCGTACCAGGAACACATAAGTTTGAAGAGGTGAATCAATGTATTAGGAGAGCCACATTCTGCTAAATTTGCATTTTCTAAAAATCACGATTTCGTACCAGGACCACATAAGTTTGAAGAGGTGAATCAATGTAGGAGAGCCACATTCTGTTAAATTTTCATTTTCTAAAAATTTCGATTTCGTACCAGGAACACATAAGTTTTAAGAGGTGAATCAATGTATTAGGAGAGCCACATTCTGCTAAATTTGCATTTTCTAAAAATCACGATTTCGTACCAGGAACACATAAGTTTGAAGAGGTGAATCAATGTATTAGGAGAGCCACGTTCTGTTAAATTTTCATTTTCTAAAAATCTCGATTTCGTACCAGGAACACATAAGTTTTAAGAGGTGAATATAAAGTATCAGGAGACTTCGTTAAAATTCAATTTCTAAAAATCACGATTTGGTACCAGGAACACATAAGTTTTAATAGGTGAATCAATGTATTAGGAGAGCTACATTCTGCGAAATTTGCATTTTCTAAAAATCACGATTTCGTACCAGGAACACATAAGTTTGAAGAGGTGAATCAATGTATTAGGAGAGCCACATTCTGCGAAATTTGCATTTTCTAAAAATCACGATTTCGTACCAGGAACACATAAGTTTGAAGAGGTGAATCAATGTATTAGGAGAGCCACATTCTGCTAAATTTGCATTTTCTAAAAATCACGATTTCGTACCAGGACCACATAAGTTTGAAGAGGTGAATCAATGTAGGAGAGCCACATTCTGTTAAATTTTCATTTTCTAAAAATTTCGATTTCGTACCAGGAACACATAAGTTTTAAGAGGTGAATCAATGTATTAGGAGAGCCACATTCTGCTAAATTTGCATTTTCTAAAAATCACGATTTCGTACCAGGAACACATAAGTTTTAAGAGGTGAATCAATGTATTAGGAGAGCTACATTCTGCTAAATTTGCATTTTCTAAAAATCACGATTTCGTACCAGGAACACATAAGTTTGAAGAGGTGAATCAATGTATTAGGAGAGCCACGTTCTGTTAAATTTTCATTTTCTAAAAATCTCGATTTCGTACCAGGAACACATAAGTTTTAAGAGGTGAATATAAAGTATCAAGAGACCAATTTCGTTAAAATTCAATTTCTAAAAATCACGATTTGATACCAGGAACACATAAGTTTTAAGAGGTGAATCAATGTATTAGGAGAGCTACATTCTGGTAAATTTGCATTTTCTAAAAATCACGCTTTCGTACCAGGAACACATAAGTTTGAAGAGGTGAATCAATGTATTAGGAGAGCCACGTTCTGTTAAATTTTCATTTTCTAAAAATCTCGATTTCGTACCAGGAACACATAAGTTTGAAGAGGTGAATATAAAGTATCAAGAGACCAATTTCGTTAAAATTCAATTTCTAAAAATCACGATTTGATACCAGGACCACATAAGTTTGAAGAGGTGAATCAATGTAGGAGAGCCACATTCTGTTAAATTTTCATTTTCTAAAAATTTCGATTTCGTACCAGGAACACATAAGCTTTAAGAGGTGAATCAATGTATTAGGAGAGCCACATTCTGCTAAATTTGCATTTTCTAAAAATCACGATTTCGTACCAGGAACACATAAGTTTGAAGAGGTGAATATAAAGTATCAAGAGACCAATTTCGTTAAAATTCAATTTCTAAAAATCACGATTTGATACCAGGACCACATAAGTTTGAAGAGGTGAATCAATGTATTAGGAGAGCCACGTTCTGTTAAATTTTCATTTTCTAAAAATCTCGATTTCGTACCAGGAACACATAAGTTTTAAGAGGTGAATATAAAGTATCAAGAGACCAATTTCGTTAAAATTTAATTTCTAAAAATCACGATTTGATACCAGGAACACATAAGTTTTAAGAGGTGAATCAATGTATTAGGAGAGCTTCATTCTGCGAAATTTGCATTTTCTAAAAATCACGATTTCGTACCAGGAACACATAAGTTTGAAGAGGTGAATATAAAGTATCAGGAGACTTCGTTAAAATTCAATTTCTAAAAATCACGATTTGGTACCAGGAACACATAAGTTTTAAGAGGTGAATCAATGTATTAGGAGAGCTACATTCTGCGAAATTTGCATTTTCTAAAAATCACGATTTCGTACCAGGACCACATAAGTTTGAAGAGGTGAATCAATGTAGGAGAGCCACCTTCTGTTAAATTTTCATTTTCTAAAAATTTCGATTTCGTACCAGGAACACATAAGTTTTAAGAGGTGAATCAATGTATTAGGAGAGCCACATTCTGCTAAATTTGCATTTTCTAAAAATCACGATTTCGTACCAGGAACACATAAGTTTTAAGAGGTGAATCAATGTATTAGGAGAGCTACATTCTGCTAAATTTGCATTTTCTAAAAATCACGATTTCGTACCAGGAACACATAAGTTTGAAGAGGTGAATCAATGTATTAGGAGAGCCACGTTCTGTTAAATTTTCATTTTCTAAAAATCTCGATTTCGTACCAGGAACACATAAGTTTTAAGAGGTGAATATAAAGTATCAAGAGACCAATTTCGTTAAAATTCAATTTCTAAAAATCACGATTTGATACCAGGAACACATAAGTTTTAAGAGGTGAATCAATGTATTAGGAGAGCCACATTCTGCTAAATTTGCATTTTCTAAAAATCACGATTTCGTACCAGGAACACATAAGTTTTAAGAGGTGAATCAATGTATTAGGAGAGCCACGTTCTGTTAAATTTTCATTTTCTAAAAATTTCGATTTCGTACCAGGAACACATAAGTTTTAAGAGGTGAATCAATGTATTAGGAGAGCCACATTCTGCTAAATTTGCATTTTCTAAAAATCACGATTTCGTACCAGGAACACATAAGTTTTAAGAGGTGAATATAAAGTATCAAGAGACCAATTTCGTTAAAATTCAATTTCTAAAAATCACGATTTGGTACCAGGAACACATAAGTTTTAAGAGGTGAATCAATGTATTAGGAGAGCTACATTCTGCTAAATTTGCATTTTCTAAAAATCACGATTTCGTACCAGGAACACATAAGTTTGAAGAGGTGAATCAATGTATTAGGAGAGCCACGTTCTGTTAAATTTTCATTTTCTAAAAATCTCGATTTCGTACCAGGAACACATAAGTTTTAAGAGGTGAATATAAAGTATCAAGAGACCAATTTCGTTAAAATTCAATTTCTAAAAATCACGATTTGATACCAGGAACACATAAGTTTTAAGAGGTGAATCAATGTATTAGGAGAGCCACATTCTGCTAAATTTGCATTTTCTAAAAATCACGATTTCGTACCAGGAACACATAAGTTTTAAGAGGTGAATCAATGTATTAGGAGAGCCACGTTCTGTTAAATTTTCATTTTCTAAAAATTTCGATTTCGTACCAGGAACACATAAGTTTTAAGAGGTGAATCAATGTATTAGGAGAGCCACATTCTGCTAAATTTGCATTTTCTAAAAATCACGATTTCGTACCAGGAACACATAAGTTTTAAGAGGTGAATCAATGTATTAGGAGAGCCACGTTCTGTTAAATTTTCATTTTCTAAAAATCTCGATTTCGTACCAGGAACACATAAGTTTGAAGAGGTGAATATAAAGTATCAGGAGACTTCGTTAAAATTCAATTTCTAAAAATCACGATTTGGTACCAGGAACACATAAGTTTTAAGAGGTGAATCAATGTATTAGGAGAGCTACATTCTGCGAAATTTGCATTTTCTAAAAATCACGATTTCGTACCAGGAACACATAAGTTTGAAGAGGTGAATATAAAGTATCAGGAGACTTCGTTAAAATTCAATTTCTAAAAATCACGATTTGGTACCAGGAACACATAAGTTTTAAGAGGTGAATCAATGTATTAGGAGAGCTACATTCTGCTAAATTTGCATTTTCTAAAAATCACGATTTCGTACCAGGAACACATAAGTTTGAAGAGGTGAATCAATGTATTAGGAGAGCCACGTTCTGTTAAATTTTCATTTTCTAAAAATCTCGATTTCGTACCAGGAACACATAAGTTTTAAGAGGTGAATATAAAGTATCAAGAGACCAATTTCGTTAAAATTCAATTTCTAAAAATCACGATTTGATACCAGGAACACATAAGTTTTAAGAGGTGAATCAATGTATTAGGAGAGCCACATTCTGCTAAATTTGCATTTTCTAAAAATCACGATTTCGTACCAGGAACACATAAGTTTTAAGAGGTGAATCAATGTATTAGGAGAGCCACGTTCTGTTAAATTTTCATTTTCTAAAAATTTCGATTTCGTACCAGGAACACATAAGTTTTAAGAGGTGAATCAATGTATTAGGAGAGCCACATTCTGCTAAATTTGCATTTTCTAAAAATCACGATTTCGTACCAGGAACACATAAGTTTTAAGAGGTGAATCAATGTATTAGGAGAGCCACGTTCTGTTAAATTTTCATTTTCTAAAAATCTCGATTTCGTACCAGGAACACATAAGTTTGAAGAGGTGAATATAAAGTATCAGGAGACTTCGTTAAAATTCAATTTCTAAAAATCACGATTTGGTACCAGGAACACATAAGTTTTAAGAGGTGAATCAATGTATTAGGAGAGCTACATTCTGCGAAATTTGCATTTTCTAAAAATCACGATTTCGTACCAGGACCACATAAGTTTGAAGAGGTGAATCAATGTAGGAGAGCCACATTCTGTTAAAATTTCATTTTCTAAAAATTTCGATTTCGTACCAGGAACACATAAGTTTTAAGAGGTGAATCAATGTATTAGGAGAGCCACGTTCTGTTAAATTTTCATTTTCTAAAAATCTCGATTTCGTACCAGGAACACATAAGTTTTAAGAGGTGAATATAAAGTATCAAGAGACCAATTTCGTTAAAATTCAATTTCTAAAAATCACGATTTGATACCAGGAACACATAAGTTTTAAGAGGTGAATCAATGTATTAGGAGAGCTTCATTCTGCGAAATTTGCATTTTCTAAAAATCACGATTTCGTACCAGGACCACATAAGTTTGAAGAGGTGAATCAATGTAGGAGAGCCACATTCTGTTAAATTTTCATTTTCTAAAAATCTCGATTTCGTACCAGGAACACATAAGTTTTAAGAGGTGAATATAAAGTATCAGGAGACTTCGTTAAAATTCAATTTCTAAAAATCACGATTTGGTACCAGGAACACATAAGTTTTAAGAGGTGAATCAATGTATTAGGAGAGCTACATTCTGCGAAATTTGCATTTTCTAAAAATCACGATTTCGTACCAGGACCACATAAGTTTGAAGAGGTGAATCAATGTAGGAGAGCCACATTCTGTTAAATTTTCATTTTCTAAAAATTTCGATTTCGTACCAGGAACACATAAGTTTTAAGAGGTGAATCAATGTATTAGGAGAGCCACATTCTGCTAAATTTGCATTTTCTAAAAATCACGATTTCGTACCAGGAACACATAAGTTTTAAGAGGTGAATCAATGTATTAGGAGAGCCACGTTCTGTTAAATTTTCATTTTCTAAAAATCTCGATTTCGTACCAGGAACACATAAGTTTGAAGAGGTGAATATAAAGTATCAGGAGACTTCGTTAAAATTCAATTTCTAAAAATCACGATTTGGTACCAGGAACACATAAGTTTTAAGAGGTGAATCAATGTATTAGGAGAGCTACATTCTGCTAAATTTGCATTTTCTAAAAATCACGATTTCGTACCAGGAACACATAAGTTTGAAGAGGTGAATCAATGTAGGAGAGCCACATTCTGTTAAAATTTCATTTTCTAAAAATTTCGATTTCGTACCAGGAACACATAAGTTTTAAGAGGTGAATCAATGTATTAGGAGAGCCACATTCTGCTAAATTTGCATTTTCTAAAAATCACGATTTCGTACCAGGAACACATAAGTTTTAAGAGGTGAATCAATGTATTAGGAGAGCTACATTCTGCGAAATTTGCATTTTCTAAAAATCACGATTTCGTACCAGGAACACATAAGTTTGAAGAGGTGAATATAAAGTATCAGGAGACCAATTTCTTTAAGATTCAATTTCTAAAAATCACGATTTCGTACCAGGAACACATAAGTTTTAAGAGGTGAATCAATGTATTAGGAGAGCTACATTCTGCTAAATTTGCATTTTCTAAAAATCACGATTTCGTACCAGGAACACATAAGTTTGAAGATGTGAATCAATGTATTAGGAGAGCCACGTTCTGTTAAATTTTCATTTTCTAAAAATCTCGATTTCGTACCAGGAACACATAAGTTTTAAGAGGTGAATATAAAGTATCAAGAGACCAATTTCGTTAAAATTCAATTTCTAAAAATCACGATTTGATACCAGGAACACATAAGTTTTAAGAGGTGAATCAATGTATTAGGAGAGCCACATTCTGCTAAATTTGCATTTTCTAAAAATCACGATTTCGTACCAGGACCACATAAGTTTGAAGAGGTGAATCAATGTAGGAGAGCCACATTCTGTTAAATTTTCATTTTCTAAAAATTTCGATTTCGTACCAGGAACACATAAGTTTTAAGAGGTGAATCAATGTATTAGGAGAGCCACATTCTGCTAAATTTGCATTTTCTAAAAATCACGATTTCGTACCAGGAACACATAAGTTTTAAGAGGTGAATCAATGTATTAGGAGAGCCACGTTCTGTTAAATTTTCATTTTCTAAAAATCTCGATTTCGTACCAGGAACACATAAGTTTGAAGAGGTGAATATAAAGTATCAGGAGACCAATTTCTTTAAGATTCAATTTCTAAAAATCACGATTTGATACCAGGAACACATAAGTTTTAAGAGGTGAATCAATGTATTAGGAGAGCTTCATTCTGCGAAATTTGCATTTTCTAAAAATCACGATTTCGTACCAGGAACACATAAGTTTGAAGAGGTGAATATAAAGTATCAGGAGACTTCGTTAAAATTCAATTTCTAAAAATCACGATTTGGTACCAGGAACACATAAGTTTTAAGAGGTGAATCAATGTATTAGGAGAGCTACATTCTGCGAAATTTGCATTTTCTAAAAATCACGATTTCGTACCAGGACCACATAAGTTTGAAGAGGTGAATCAATGTATTAGGAGAGCCACGTTCTGTTAAATTTTCATTTTCTAAAAATCTCGATTTCGTACCAGGAACACATAAGTTTTAAGAGGTGAATATAAAGTATCAAGAGACCAATTTCGTTAAAATTCAATTTCTAAAAATCACGATTTGATACCAGGAACACATGAGTTTTAAGAGGTGAATCAATGTATTAGGAGAGCTTCATTCTGCGAAATTTGCATTTTCTAAAAATCACGATTTCGTACCAGGAACACATAAGTTTGAAGAGGTGAATATAAAGTATCAGGAGACTTCGTTAAAATTCAATTTCTAAAAATCACGATTTCGTACCAGGACCACATAAGTTTGAAGAGGTGAATCAATGTAGGAGAGCCACATTCTGTTAAATTTTCATTTTCTAAAAATTTCGATTTCGTACCAGGAACACATAAGTTTTAAGAGGTGAATCAATGTATTAGGAGAGCTACATTCTGCTAAATTTGCATTTTCTAAAAATCACGATTTCGTACCAGGAACACATAAGTTTTAAGAGGTGAATCAATGTATTAGGAGAGCCACATTCTGCTAAATTTGCATTTTCTAAAAATCACGATTTCGTACCAGGAACACATAAGTTTTAAGAGGTGAATATAAAGTATCAAGAGACCAATTTCGTTAAAATTCAATTTCTAAAAATCACGATTTGATACCAGGAACACATAAGTTTTAAGAGGTGAATCAATGTATTAGGAGAGCTTCATTCTGCGAAATTTGCATTTTCTAAAAATCACGATTTCGTACCAGGAACACATAAGTTTGAAGAGGTGAATATAAAGTATCAGGAGACCAATTTCTTTAAGATTCAATTTCTAAAAATCACGATTTCGTACCAGGAACACATAAGTTTGAAGAGGTGAGTCAATGTATTAGGAGAGCCACATTCTGTTAAATTTTCATTTTCTAAAAATCTCGATTTCGTACCAGGAACACATAAGTTTTAAGAGGTGAATCAATGTATTAGGAGAGCCACATTCTGCTAAATTTGCATTTACTGCAGTAGGATTAGCCGAAATCTGTTTGTACTTAACTCTCTAAAGAGCTACATGGACAGGAAATCGCTAATATCCATCTATTATGCACTTATATATTCAGCCATTTCCTACAATATTACACTGTGGGGAAGGTGCACGGAGGTAAACAGAGTGTTAATACTTCAGAAAAGAGCCATTAGGATTATATTCAATATTCCATATAGAGGGACTTGTCGAGAGACTTTCAAAGCGAACAACATTCTCACGGTCCCGTGTATCTATCTTTTCAGGTTGCTCTTTTCTGTTTTTAAAAGTAAAGATCGGGCACCCACTTGCGGTGATATCCATGGCTACTCGACTCGAGGAAGGGATCAGTTGTGTCTGCCTCGCCCCAAACACGAATTCTATAAGAAGTCACCCATCTACTCGGGATATTGTTATTTTAATCTCCTTCCTTCGGATATTAGGGGCTGCCAGTCAGAAGGCATTTTTAAAGGTAAATTGAAGAAATTTTTGATTGCTAACGCCTTCTACAGTCTACAAGAATTTGCTTCATTATGATGTAGAGTAAATTGTTTTTAGCATTATTGTAGTATTGTTTTAGTATTGTTTTTGGTACTGCTTTGGTATTGTTCTTAGTATTGTGTTTATTATTTGTTTTTAATTATTAGTATGATCAATGACTTAACTTTTGACTATTATAATCATTATATAGGAATAGCTATGTGTCAAATTTTTAAGCTCTTTGTATTGGCTTATTTTAGCAGGTGACATATTTTAAGGACGAGTCTATGTACATGACATTGTATATTTTGCGACTAATAAATATTATTATTATTATAAGAAGCTCCACTAGACGCTGAAAACGGCATCGACTCGTCGTATTCGCAGCTACATTTCTGGCCCGCTACTATGTTCTACTATATCTATATATACTATAAGATATGTGCGCTCACCAACAATTTGAAGTGGTTGTAGAAAGTGCGGCGAATTGCTTTTAAGACAGAGAGATCAAAGGTACCCACATGAGGTGAAGTAACTGTATATAAACTGTGGAACAGCTGCATGTAGTTATGTCACAGTTTATTTTATTCGGTTTTAGATTAAAGACAGAAAGACACTTATTTTTGTTATCCTCTATTTAGAAACACCTACTATATTTCAAAATTAGTAGCAATTATAAATAACACTTTATGGATGCACCGCAAATTTTCGAAATTAGTTAAAACGACAGCTGACAGGACAGAATACAGAACATCTTATAAACATTATCACAGCGCATGCGTTGGATTGTAAATTCACTGAAAATCCGAAAACTTTTCGGACTATCTTTAAACTGTCATTAAACATGTTGGAACGGTGTACTGTGTACTATAAATCCAGAACTATACGTGATTCTCTGTTGGAACTATCACAATTCTACTGCGCAAACTCCTGACAGTCAGAGACGGTTTTGGATTTATGTAGGAACATACTTCGTCGTGTCTACTTCAGATGACGAGTTATTAAGGGTCGCATGTTTTGAAAGCACTATATGTATTTTCATGTTATGTTAGGATGCTATGTATCAACTGCTCTGTTGCAAAAACACTTTTTTATAACAATTTTTTTATGTCAATGTTCATTTGGAAAATATCGTCATTCACCCTAGGAAAAACTAGCACCGCTAGCAAAGATTAATGTACACAAACATTAATCTTTGCTGCTAGTTATATTAAGTACCTGATAGCACTTGTGAACCACTTTATTAGTTGCTAATATAATTTAACTTGACTTGATACGGAGCTTTAATTGAAATAATACAACATACACATTTTGCTTATCGAATTGCCTTGTTGAAACATTTAAGATCTGATTAATAGAAAAATTAATTTGTTTACAGGTAATGAAAGGGGAGCAGACACAAACAAATCGAATCGGCAAACACGAATAGAAGGGGCAGATATTAATAAAAGTTTATTAGCCTTAAAAGAGTGTATAAGAGCACTTGGTCGCAAAGGAGCTCATCTACCGTTTCGCGGTTCCAAGCTAACTCAAGTACTTAGAGATTCTTTTATCGGTGAAAAATCTAGGACATGTATGATAGCTTTGATAAGTCCAGGTAATTTCTCAGTAGATCATTCACTAAACACTCTTAGGTACGCCGATAGAGTGAAGGAATTAATTGCGACCGATGAGACTATGGATGAAACACTGATGGCATCGTCGTTACTACCAGATGAGGATCAAATATCTGAAGAAAATATTGAAATGGATGAAGAATTTTCGAAAAAAGAAGAGTCGCGAATGCAAATCGCCTCTATGGAGTGGGAAGTAATTGAGTCCAATAGGCATGTGATAGAAATGTCGGTATATTTCCACAAAATGGCTTGTGACCTGTACCAGGCAAGTCAAAAAAATAACTTCGACAAGATGCACTATGCAAATAGTTGGAAAGTATTATTAGGGGAAATGATTGATATACAAAGAGGGGCATTATTAAAAGCTGAAGAATTTTGTGGAATATTGGAGGAAAATCGATTGTGATATTTTTTTTGTACTGTTTATTTAGTAATTTTATTTATTTATTATTTACTTATATTTCAGTTGTGACATAATAATCAGAAGTAATTGGATAAATAAACATTATACCATAAAATTAATATTTTATCACTGATCCTGAGTAATAGGAGTATACTTCGAATTTCGGCTACTGAAAATGTCGCACGTTTAAGAAGTTTTTATTTGTTTTTTTAATATTTATTGTCGTGCTTAAACAAGCAATCAGAATTTAAAACTGTACCAAAATAGAGAGCATCCATTTAAAAAAAATTAGCACCCGATTCATAAACGCTACAGTAGGATTACATAGGTATACCTCTACTTAAAAACTGGTTGAATACTACTCCTTCCTATTAGGACACTATACATATATTTAAATTTTTATTTGGTGCTATAGCAGAACCACAGTTTATATACAGTTACTTCACCTCGTGTCGGTACCTTATAGTTATAGTATAGTATCTTATAGTATATATAGATATAGTATATATAGATATAGTATATATAGTAGCGGGCCAGGAATGTGGCTGAGATTGCGACGAGTCGATGCTGTTTTTTGCGTCTACTGATCCTTCTTATCTATAGTTATTATTCTAAGGCAGAACTAAAAAAAAAACACATACGTAAAATGTTTTAAAAATATTATAGCGAAGGCGTAATGACAGTTTTATGACGAATATTCACATCATGCACAGATCCCGGAACTTCAATCTTTCATATAAGTATTCCGACTTTTTCTAATTTTATTAAACAAAATTAGTGAATGAAAGACCGACGTTTTTCCATTCCTAACCAGTCGATTAATCTTAGCGCTAATGCCTCACCCTTACGAATTCCACATACAAAGCCGTGTGCATGAATTCTGCAGCAACTGATTCCTGTTCTGATCAGTTTTAGTTAAACAAGGACCACAAATAAGATCGCCATAATGAAAATGCGACAGCATAAAAGTTTTTTGTTTGCCTATTAAGCCATCTTCTACTACTGTATATTGAATATTGCTTTTAAATTAGTAAAAGCCCTCCTTATGCATTATATTATTATATAAGATTAAGAAGTATGCATTTTTTAAATTTTTGACCCATTTTTAAACTCCTGTCCTACGCTCAATGTTTCCTAAAAGCTAATCAGCACCTACACATATACTGTAGTATGTATGTACCAAATTTGGTAAAATATGTTAATAAAAATAAAAGCCTTTTAATTCTTATGTACACTATGATACTGAAAACACAGAAGCCGATTACAAACAGAATATTTATTTATCTCGTACACGCCGACAATGAACTATATATACTGAACACAGGAGCGAACAGTATCTACCTACGTCTATGCTATTATTGTCACGTTTTATCCTATAATGGCGGCATGCGCGACGAGATGCGCATGACGCCTCGCAAGCGGAGAGTCTGAATACTGTATTATTTATTATAATGTGGTATTATTAGGTACTCACCATGGTACAACCATGGGTACTCACAAAGGACTTCAAATTTAGTTATTCAATTTTCCTACGGTCTGCGGTCATAACAAGACTACATATTTTCATGTACTCATACATAATCTTATTTATTTTTAATAATCTAATTTTTTCGCCATAGAAACCTATATGGCTCAAGTGAGAGGTAAAAAAAGGGGGAATATAGAGCGCGGCCATTTTGATGTTCTACTACAGGGGAGTCTTAAAAAGTTGGCAGGTTATAATATATTTATGGTTTAACCTGGTATCTGGTATATACATGTCAAATTTTATGTGGGAATAGCTAATGCCTCACTACATCAAAATGGCTGTTACTCTATCTCCCTTTATTCCCTTGCGCATACGGTCCTCTATATATGGTAGGCCCCAGTGACATAGAGAGGGGAGAATGAGCTTCGAAGAGTGCCCAGGGTGCCCATCCAATTTTTTGGTTTCACTATGCAGGCTGCCATTTTGAAGCGCTAATTTTGTTTTGATTTAATAGTCGCGTGTTTTCTATTGTTTGTTAATATATTTTTGTTGAATTTTATTACATTCAAAAGAAATTTGTAAAACTAGGTACCACGAGCCAAGGCTACTCAATCTAGTAAAGCATGGGTTCCAGCTTGCTACTTTAGTAGGTTATACGCTTCAAAATGGTGGACGCATGGTGAAACAATTCGCGCAGGTTGATGTGCATTCTCCCCTCTTAATGTCTCTGGTTGGCCTACGAGCGTTATAAAGACATTGAAATAGTGTAAAAATTCTTTCATGTTTTAGAAAGAAAACATAAAATATCCCAGTAATTGGTTTTTTTTCACTCCGAATAATGTAATGAATTGAATATGTATGAGTATTTTACTTTATCAACATTTCTCTATTTCTTGAGTTCAACTATAAAAGAAATTATCAGATCAGATTTTAAACAGGAAGGGAATAAAAAGGCGAATGTGAAACAGCTAACTTTGCAAAGCGATTATACAGGTCATTTTAATATCAAATACATTTTCAAAAAATGAATATCAGTTTAGTTACATTACTGTTAAAATTTGTCAATACCGCTGTTTCTCGGAATCGTTCAACCATTAAAAAATTATTTCGAATGCAGATATGCAACCAACAATTCACTACTTCCCGTTTTTACATTGCATAACAAGCTTTATTTTTCAAATAAATTCCATAAATATAATTCCTTGTATATTTTAATCCTGTGTATATAATTGTTATTTATCAATATAGTGTCCAAAAATAAACAAAAGCGAAACTATGGAGTTGCTTACATAAAAAACATGTGTAATATCTGACTTAATTCTCATTAGTTAACGAATTTTTGTGAAAATCTAACGACTGCTGTATATACTATACTTAGTTCAGTAGGTACTATAGCTAAAGCTAAAATATAAAATTATAAATCATAATAATGAGCAAAACATTAACTTTAAAATGTTTCAGGCACAAACCAATTTTAATAATAAATTATATCGATATTTGCTGACAATTATCGATAATTCTGACATATCGAAGTTACTTCTTCCTCTATTGACAGTTTTGAGATTTGACATTAAGTAACTAGATCAGCACCTCCCATGTTTCGATAAAAAATATTTTATTCGGTTTTCTTGTTTCTAAAATTAAAAAATTAAACTGATTCTAATAGAAAGATGATTTTATTAGAAATAAACAATAGAGTTGTAGAAGAAACAGTAAGTTTAAAGATAAAAAATGCTTTGGCTGGGTGAGTGATATAAATATTTTTAAGAATTACAAAATTTTGGCAAAAATGGACCGGTTATGTTACAATAGATTATAATTTATTTTAAGATAACAAAATGATGCATATTATTGGTTATTTAGGTGTACTAACTATATGTCCTGTATATAAACCATTGATATCGTAATGTTTGCATACAGGAAATCCAATATGATTCATGTTCTATGATAAATAGTATAACCAATTCTTTATTTCAGTTTAAAGAATGAGAGTATAGACGTTACAGTTGCAGATTTTGATGGAGTATTGTATCATATTTCTAATTTAAATGGAGATAAAGCTAAAATAAGAGTAAGTAAAATAGGTATGAAGTCTCGAAACAAAATATGAATAAGTATGTTTTTATTTGACCAAATTTCCTAAGATTATTCATCCTTTTTAGATTAGCATTGCTCTAAAATTTTACAAACAATTGCAAGAACATGGTGCTGATGAATTATTACAACGTGAATATGGTTCATATTTGACTACACCAGAAAATGGTTATAGTGTTACTGTGTTAATAGACTTGGAAAATATTCCACAAGATTGGCCAGAATTAGTTAAGAAACTAGGTCTATTGAAAAGAAATTGCTTTGCATCAGTATTTGAAAAATACTTTGATTTTCAAGAGGCTGGTGACGAAGGGCAGAAGACAGCTGTAATACATTACAGAGATGACGAAACTTTGTAAGTTCTTATTTTTCGCTTATATTCTACATCCGGTATGAACGTTATTTCTATTGTTCACCTTAGTTAAATTCTAACATATCGGTTGTTTTTGTTGGTGTTTAAATTTGCTCCACGACTGGAGACCTCATTAAAGGTCTCTTAGCCAAACATCCAACATTAATTGGTAGGTAATTTATATTTGTTAAATCTACCTTATTGACACTAGACGTTCCGGCATAGTCCCTTAACATACCGCCACCAATTGACTTTTCATGTTATGAATATTCTAGTACGTGCAATTTTATCAAAAAAAAAGATCCTACCTGCTACAATATGTTAGATATTTGTTGACAGATTTGGGAGGATTGAGAAGTATTGCCATCCACTTCACTGCACTTGTTTGCTCTTTTATTGATGTTCAGAATAGCACGATTAGCAACGTCCCGATTATTTCTTGTAACAGCTGCCGCATCCATTATCCAGTAGTAATTCCTTTTGTCTACTCTGATTGCTAAAGACTTCATTCACCCCAAATAAAGTAATTGATGTTTAGAGATTTTCCTGGACAATTTATTGACTTCTTTACCAATGTAATATTAAAAATTAACATACTTGTTTTGAGAAGTTAAAGAATTTGAAGAGTTGTCTCAAGAATTATTGACATATTCGGACTATAACTTCTGATTTTAACCTCCTGAAATATTCCCCATTCCTCCGGAATCACTCTGTATATGTATAATAATAAATATAAGCATAACGATTACTATTTTTGACAAAGAAATACGTTTTATCTGATCAACTCATATAGCCGTACTTATTTGAATTGACTGAATGTTTAGGTTATTTCAATTATAATATTAAATTAACTTATTGAAACCTGTTTAACGACGGAAGTATTTTTTAAAGTTATGGCATGCAGTGGATATTTAAGTAATTACATAATTGATATTTTTAGATATGTAGAAGCAAAATCTGACAGAGTGACAGTGGTATTTTCTACACGGTTTCGCGATGAAGATGATGTTATAATTGGTAAAGTGTTCATGCAAGAGTTAAAAGAGGGTTTACGAGCTTCACATACCGCACCTCCTGTCCTATTCAGCCATAGAGAACCGCCTAGAGAATTGAAAGATACCGATGCCAAAATCGATAATAATGTTGGTTATGTTACGTTTGTTTTGTTTCCTAGGTAAGTCAGTTAGGACAAGTTTGGGTGCAAAACATACGAGTTTTACGACATTCAGAATTAACGAAGGAAATTTGTAATTTTAATAAAGTAAAACACATTTCTTCAAAAAAACACACTATGAAACTCAAAGAAAATGTCCTGTTTTAGAGTTGGAGTTGATCTGTTGTTTGTTATTTATTAATGCTCGTCGAATGCAGTTCATTGCCAATGTTTTGGTTTATTTTAAACTATAATCAAGGCTCTAAAAATGACAAAAGTTACGCGTATATATATTGTGGAAAAAGATAATTTAGAATTTATATAAATAGTGAAAAAAAAAAGATAAAACTATATCAAATTATAAAATTTAAAAGAAAATAAACAAAAATGAATACGAAAGATTTCTAACAAAAAATACACACTTAACAGACTTTAGTTTTAATATAATTTTGCATAAAAAGCAGCAAAAGTAAAAAAGTACAGACATAACCTAGTTATTCAAACTGGAAAAACCAGTTGAGTTTCTTTGGTAAGAGAAAGTTATTAGTATAGGGTGCAATAGGTAAATTAAAAAGTTGAGTAAAAGCAAGGATATAAAAAGAAAGAAACTCTAGTGGTTTGTCCAATTTGAACGTCTATGCTATGTGTACTTTTTTACTTGTGCTGTTTTTTATGTTAAATTATATTAAAACTTTACAAAATTAGGGTTTGGTAAGTCTGTATTTCTGTGTAGAAATCTTGTTTATTTTTGGTCTGTTTAAAATTTTCTAATTTGATTTTGTCTATTTTTATACATTGTAAATTATGAATGTTTTTTTTACAATATACACTTGTAAATTTTAGGAGCTCTGATGATGGTTTAAAATAAATCGAAGTATTACAAACATAATTATTTTTTGTTGCTTTTTCGACTCACATCTCAAAACATTTTGTTCCACAAGAATTGAATTATTAGTCGCTAGGGATTTATGTCTATATTTTGCATTAGGCGAAAATTCATTTTTATGCTGGCAATTGGTTTTTTACAATATTATTTGCAAAAGTTATTATCTTATCTGATATGACGACATAAAATTTTGTATTTATTATATTATTGCAAAATACGTTTGTTTTGGGCATTTATTGTTGAGATAAAATACATATTTTTCTAGTTTAGTAAATATAGCAAATGGTATGTTTCCATTTTGATATTCACAATACCTTTTCAGATGCATTGTATTGCTTGAAAGATCCCATATAGTCTGTAAAATTATATCCGAATTTGATATTATTCATGGTATTGCGCTTAACCTCATTTATTTTTTACTGTTTTATTTTTCTCTATATGTTTGAAGTTCAAATTTAGATTGTATTGTGCATGGTTAGTATGTATTTGGTTCTTTGATTATAAGAGGGTATTTATGAGTTGAATATAAGGTTAGGTTAAGCTCTCGAATTTCACCAGAGATGATATTGTTATCTTAACGATGTTTATGTTAGTTTTTTTTTGCTGAATACTTGATATTACAATGTCTATATATAATATAACTCAACATTTTAACCTTGAAAAGGATCTGAGAGGGTTAAATACAATGTAACGATTTTTAATATCTATTCCCAACTAACAATTTAACTTTTTTAATTGCTGTAAGAACATTTATAAAATATATTTTATAAAACACCCTTTGTTTTATAAACATTTTCACAACGTTCTTACGCGCCTTATAAACACGAAAAAGGCGCAGATTTATAAAACAAATCGACTCTTTAACGGTTCTATAAATGTTGCTTGTTGCTATTACACAATAGTTTTTAGAACGTTTATAAATATTTAATAAAAATCAAATAAAACTGTTATAAACATATTTTATAAATCTTTTATAAGAGCCTCAATTTCAACATTTTTGCTCTCAGCGGCAACAGTTAAAGGATAAAAACGTTTTTTTAAAATACCTTTTTATACAAAATTATTTTATAATTATTATGCATTGTTGTTGGTACACATTAATAAAATCTGAACAATCATGGAGGTAAAAATAATATAAAACGCTATAATACCCAATAATGAATAATAAAATAAGTCAGATAAAATTCACCCATGAGCAGATTTGGCTGCGAAACAAAATTTACTGTTAAATATATTGTATATTATTACTAAAATTTTAATGCGCCTCGTGAATTATGTAAATTAATGAATTTAGATTTTATAAATTATATAAAATATTTTTTTTATTGTCACTTATTGTTGAAAATAATCTTTTGGTATATCCTTCATTATGTAATGACTGATTCTGTATACCTTACTAGCTAAGATAATTTTACAAATTATAAAAAATATTAATTTTAAAAGTTTGGTCAACATGGCTAACAATTTAAAGAAACCAAAAATGGCTTCTTCCTTATACGATGCTTATAAAACAAAATTATCTCAACACAGACGAGTATGCTCTTTAGATATCCATTATAAAATAACTGCAGAATTGTTTTATACAGGGGTGTATTCGTTAAAAAACATAAATCTCATTATATTTTAAGGGTAATATAAAATTAATATTACCTGAAACCCCTTTGATAGCATAAGAATGATATGATGATGATATGATTCTTTTATATCCATCATATGGACACTAGCCAAAATATAAGTAGATACCTATGTTTTATGTAAACGTGAAGAATTTTTTATAAACCAGTTATGGTGTAAAAAAGTATATATTTCACTAAGCTTGATAATGAATAATGAAGCTAATTCCAAGTATTTTTCTTGAAGTTTTATGTATTTAGTTATCATTTGCCGTTATCTAAAATAAATTAATAGTGAAACATACTAAAACAAGCTTTTATATAAATGCTCTAAAAAATCAAAATTTAATTAAAAGGTGCTGCAAAAAATATATAAGATAAAATGTATACAAATTAATCAAGTCTACTCCTGTCTACTTGAAGTATTCGTGCTTGATACTTTGATGTTTGTGTGAGTCGCCGCCGTGTGTCGCATCATCGCAATATTGGAATAATAATAAAATAGTAAACAGAGTTTTACAAAACAAACTTTAATATAATATGTTTTATAAAAGCTTTTAATGTGTTCTTATAAAACAAAATGCTTTTATAATTACTCTCTTATTAGCTTTTACGGGAGTAATTTAAACATAACCTAAATTGAGCTCTTTGTTTATGTTATGTAGGTATGTATGTTATAACTGCCGTTATTAAAACGGTTTGTTGAGTGTCTTTAAGAGAGTTCGAGGATCTTGAGGTAGAAAATTTGGCATGCGTTTATTGAGTATAGCAAAAAGCTTCTTCTGGAAAAATGCGGAACATGATTTGATACTGCCCATGTTTTCTCTTAGTTTTGCATTTTTTTCTAGCTCACTTATTGTGCTTGAAGCATGATATTGATCACCAATTCTCTATTTCGGCTACCCGCTCACCATCTCGTAATAATTCCTCCTGAGAATTTATCAGTCTCCTAAATATTTGGTGTCTTATAAATTGTCATTAATTTGATTAGATTCCATTACAGTTTCCTACTCATTATTATAGTCACTAATGCTTTCCCTTTGATAATTTATAATATTGTAATTAATTTTCTATTAAATGCACAACTGCTTTTCGTTTGGACATTTTAAACCTGTGTATGATATAACAATAAATATCAGTTGAAAATAAATAAGACTATGTTATATATTAGTTCTAGGTAATGTTTATGACAGCATTTTAATTTTATAAAATATGCATTGGCAACATATTTATTTTTTTATTGTTTTTAATAAAATAACTAAAAAACAATTTTGTAATTATTAATTTGCGCACAAATTTGCTGCAGCAAACAAATCGCTCTTAATAACGACAATAAAAAAACTATTTTATTATTACGAAACGTACTTTAACAGAATAATTTTATAATTGTTTTTAAAGGAACAAGTTAATCCAGACTAGTACTTTTACAAAATGCTTTTAAAACCAATTATCATTCGGAACAAATTCGTCCTATAAAAAATATTTTATAAACGTTTATAAAACTGTTACGATATCATATTTTATAACTATTTTATTATTTTGCTGTAAAAACGTTCTTAAAACAGTTTTTCTCACAGAAAAGTTTAACACAGCAGTTTTATCACCAAACGAACCTTTAAAGAACAAAAAAGTTTTTACTAAGCGGCAATAAAATAATTATAAAATATATTAGTTCTTTAAGAATGTCGAATTGCTAGTTGGGTTAAACTATTAAATGTGTTATGAGATAATATTTGAGAATTATTTGTAAATTGGACGCATGTAGAAGTTTTCTGAAGATAGATTCGTAGGAAATATTGAACCATTGAAAAAGAATGCAACTTTTAAAAAATAAAAATCCAAAAATAACAAAACAAGATATCGGTATCGGTATCGGCGATTATTGAGACTTAGAGGAAGCTCGTTTTCAAATATGAACTTATAAAGTGAAACCTATTATATTCATATCACAAAATACCAGCACAAGCATATTGATTGTTCATCTCTTTGAACGATATCATGTTTATTTACGTATTTTGCTGTTACTTTTCATTTGCTGGAGACGGATAATATATTACTCATTGTATTGTATAATGTCACCATAAACTCTACGTATAATATAATAACACAGCTTATAGCTTATTGTGATAATAATATAAAATATAACGCTTATGATATATATGGAATAATAAAACCAATAATAATACCACTATATATTAACTTTATGTGTCCTTTGAACATGTTATAGTATAAAAATTAGAAGGCAACAAAACTACATCAAAATGGCGGTTTCTCTATCTTCCAATCGGATGGGCATACGGGTTTGAGCGATATATTCCTCTATATATATGCTTTACGGTCGCACTATGTTTCGTCTTTTGTGTATTTATCTCTATAGTCTTTGGAATAATCACTTTAAAGTTGCTCGTACTTTACTAATCATGTTTTTTATTTGTTTTAGACATACTGCTCGAAGTACGAGAGATAATACCATAAATTTGATTCATATGTTTAGACACTATTTACACTATCACATCAAATGTTCAAAGGCCTACATTCACAGTAGGATGCGAGCAAAAACCTCAGAATTTTTGAAAGTTCTTAACCGCGCTAGGCCCGAAAATAAATCTACTGATAAGAAAACAATCACGTAAGTAAATTTGTGTCTTTTTAATAAGTGTCGGTATTATTGTCTCTTGCAAAGCATATAGAAAAGGTCTAAATGGAGATTGGGTCGGCAGATAATTCATTATCATTATTACTATGATTAAGTTTATAAGAACTGCCCTGCCAATTTCTTAAAAAGGCCAGTTTGTTGTCTAAGTTTGCTCAGGTCATAAACAATTTTATATCTTGTCATATTTTTTATTAATTTTTATCTTGTTTTCAGGGGTAGAACATTTATAAGACGAGATTAACATGTCTGAATATTTAGTTCCAAAAATTTGGCTCAACGTTATTATTAAATCAACTGCCAAGGTTGTAAACTTAGAACTAAACTAATACAATTAAATAAAAAGGGTATTTTTTTGTAACATATAATTTTTGTATTACTACTACATTCTGTTTTTTATTCTATTTTTAACATAGTTACTATTTTTATGTAATACTTTTTTTTACTATTTTTTGTTTTTGTACATTATTTTTTTTTAACCAAAATAATATCATTCTTGTCAAAGTTCAAAAATTACATAGTTATTTCTTTGTTTTAAATTATACAGTATTTGTAAATAAATATTTTTAAAACCAATATGCTTCCTGAGGAAGGATTTATAAACTAAGTTGAAGTGTTATGCTTATTTTTGATGAATTTAGAACGCTGCGAGGAATTCCTGGTTCTGAAGGAGCAGGCTATATGAAATTGGGTGGATTGCAAGTTGTTTTAAGTAAATTATTTCCTGTGAATTATTATATGGAGGGTGTCACATATCCTAGTTTTGAAATAATGTAAATCACATGTCTCCAAAACCCTTTAGTTTTTGAAAAATATTTAATTTTATTCGAGATTTAAGCAAGTTCCTTTTAGTCCATTTTGGGTATGTAATTAGGTCATAATTTGTTTTATTTTTATCGGCTCTAAGCATGTTTATAAGAAGTGGCTGACGTTAAAGCTAGAAGGGAAATTATACATCATCAAAATTCTGACAGATTACGTCTAGAGAGTTGCAAGACTCATTGTTCTAGTTCAACTGCAGCGTAACGTTGGTCGCGTTCATCACAACATGGCCCTACCGGAGCGATCATCAATTTTCTGCTGAACGCGTGTTTTGTTAACTGATCACTTGTGAGCGCTTTGGTAGCGGTCGCCTTTTTTCCATCAGATTTGAAATACGTTACGTTACCGATAGAATCTGGCATTTCTGTCAACATTTTTATGGCGTCAAATGTATAAAATAAACAAAAACAAACCAGTGCAATAAATAAACAAGTTTGATAGAACAATTTTCAGGTATTGTCTGTGGTCAGTGGTCATGAATAGACTAAACGTTAATTTTTCATGGTGATCACAAAAAATAATATCAAATAAATTAAGTTATGATATGTTCTTGACACTCTTGTTGTATAATCTCTAAAAAGCCCGTTCAGCAGAATTACGAAATGATGGTTCGCTCTAAAAATCGCTACCTGTTCAACTTTGTAATGATGAACGCGATTGATGTCAATTAATGGCAATTAATTCAGATATTACACATGCTTATTAAGTAAGCAATTCTATAACACCCTAAGTTTCAGTACTGTTTAATTTGGCGGACACCGTACTTTTTGTATAAATAATATATGCGTTATCCATCTATCGCGAAATATCAGCATTTTTTACTCACTTGCCTGTCACCTACATTAATTGAGCCCAAAATGTTTCATAGCCAATAATTTTGACAGTTTTTCGTTCTTTTTCTAAAAAAATACAAGTCAGGTCAGCGGTAGGTACTCATGTCACATTAGCTCAATAGAGTAGGTATGTAGAAAGGATAACGCCATGTACAAATCAAAATTTCATGTCATGAGAGGAATAGTCGCCTTTCATAACACAAACGCCTTTAATTACTGGGAAAATACTGGCGCCCAAGCAATTTTTTGCAAAATTACTGACCAGTACCTACTTGTTTTACTGGCAAATGCTAGTATCTAATTACTGGCAGATCGGCAACATTTCAGGAATTTTGCATAGATCATAGTATACCCCATGAATAAACGCATTCTAATATATTGATAGTTGGAATCCCTGTAATGTGAACCTTAAAATTAATCTGCCGTACTAAAATAATATGGATTCAATACACGTCAAAATTCAGTTTTGATTAGAGCTTGCATATAAATTTATTTGTTGATCTACATTTTTAAGGATATGTTTATTTTGTACAGGCTATTTAAATAATATATAACGGATGTTTACGCATAAGCCAAAGTTCAGCAATTTCCAAAAATACCAATTCAACAAAAAAATCATACACGGTCTTCCAAAACAATTACGAAAAACTTGAGCATTTGAAGTTTATTGAAATTCTTCGAAAAAAAAATCTAGTTTGCGGTTGCTGTTAACTTTAAATGATCATAAATATTTCAATACAAATAGATTCTTACCATTTATGAATTTGTTAATATTAAAACTGTGAACTAGGTGTTTTGAAATATTGAGAAATCAAATCGTAAGTTTTGTAGAAAACCAAGTTCTAAACACTTTTGGTTCTAAATTACATTTTTAGTTATATAGTACCAAAGCTATGTTATACAGGGTTATTCACGATTTATGGCGCGGAATATTGTGGACAAACTACGTGACTTTTAAAAAGTTTCATTTGTTGGACATGTGGGCATCTACTATGGCTACTTTTTAAAATTGGTTTAGTATTATACAGGGTGTCCCAAATAACCTAAAAGTATCAAAGTTATGTTTTTTTAAATGGAATGCCCTGTATATTAATGCACTTTTAGATCCTCTGATCAAATTAATATTAATAACTACTCAAATAAGAACTTTAAGTTGCTATAACTTCTTTAATGTAAATGGAACGTCATATTTCTGAGCTTGCCTATCAATGTACTTACTAATTACCTGTCGAATTGTATTAGGGTGTACTATAGCTAAGTCTGCGGGTTTTGGAAGAAAACTCCAAATAATTGTTTTGTACACCATTTGGTGTATTTTAAATAAACGTTTTAATATATCTTAGTAGGCTATGGAATCAGAAATGTCAAATAAATTATTTTATCTGTCAATTTAATTTACTGTTCATGCTTTACTAGTGTTATTATTGATGTACAATTGTTAGTTTTGGTGTTGTTTTGTTAAAATGAAGATTATTTATTCAAAAGAAAAATTTCTTTATTGGCTTCTCGAGTTTATGCTGAAAGGTTTCCCATACGAAATCATCCAAGACCAGCTGCTTTTGAGAGACTATTAAATCGGTTTAAGGAAACTGGAAGTGTTAGCTACAAGAAATACGTGAAAAGAAAACCTGTCACCGAAAATGAAGAAACTATTTTTGCTATATTTGGTTCAGTTATCGAAAATCCTAATATTAGTCAAAATCACATATCCGAAAACACCAATATCAGGCAAGTATTTCACGAGTGCTTAAAAAATATAGATTTCCTCCTCCGGATTTCTTTTTATGGGGATACGTGAAAGGAATTGTCTACAAGACGCCTCCAACAACACCACACCATATGAAAATACTCATAAGAGATGCATTTCAAACTGTTACCCCATAAATGTTGACCAGAGTTAGCCGTAGTTTTCAAAAAAGAATATCGAAGTGTCTGGAAATGGACGGTCAACATTTCGAACACATGTTATGAATATTTTGGTAGAGATTTATCAGTGCTATTTTATTTCCATTAATGCTGTTTATGCATAATTAAGAATAATTCATAATGGCTTTTATAATAATTGTAGATCATTTGCATTTCTGATTCCATAGCCTACTAAGATATATTAAAACGTTTATTTAAAAAACACCAAATGGTGTACAAAACAATTATTTGGAGTTTTCTTCCAAAACCCGCAGACTTAGCTATAGTACACCCTAATACAATTCGACAGGTAATTAGTAAGTACATTGATAGGCAAGCTCAGAAATATGACGTTCCATTTACATTAATGAAGTTATAGCAACTTAAAGTTCTTATTTGAGTAGTTTTAATTTTTGGACACCCTGTATAAGATTGCAAGTTTATTGCAAATGGAATATCAAATATGATCTATTTTTACACTTTAGTGTTCATTTCGTCAACATGACTTTAATAGTTCCTAAGTATTTGAAAGATGAAAATGAGGCTAGATTTTGAGAAAATTCAATTTATTTAAAAAACCTGAAGGTTTAGGAATTATATACCTTAATGAAACAGAAACTTAATTTGATCAGAGGATCTAAAAGTGCAATAATATACAGGGCATTCCATTTAAAAAAACATAACTTTGATAGTTTTAGGCTATTTGCGACACCCTGTATAATACTAAACCAATTTAAAAAAGTAGCCATAGTAGATGCCCACACGTCCCACAAATGAAACTTTTTGAAAGTCACGTAGTTTGTCCACAATATTCCGCGCCATAAATCGTGAATAACCCTGTATGTTTGGATATTAACCAATGTTGATGTAGGTATTTTAAATGATTTCAAAACGAAATATAGTGAAAGGAATTAACAAATTAAGGCCTATTAGCGGTTAATATTTTCGAATGATGTTGTAGCAGTCTAAGTGTTTTTACAGTTATGTTCGATTTTACAGATTCCAAATTCTTCATAAAAATGATTTATTCACATTTCATTTTATAAAACATTAGCCGATGTCGATCTGCTGAACTATAAAACAATTTTTTTTATTTTCCCCGTGTTCATCCTTCTTAATAAACCTAATATGGATATCTGTCAGCTATCATGTAAATTGCATAAAATTAAAGAAATGATCCTTATTAAAATAGCTTTTACAAGATCTAATTATATTGAAAATGACATTTTAAAAACTTGCAATCTTTCACCAATAATTTTGTGAACTGCTTGTTCTAATTTATTTTTTTTATTATGATGTAAGGATTTTAATTATTGCTTTTGGCGATTTCTAATAATCAATAAAAAGACAAAAAAAATGTTCAATATGTTTTAGCAATGTTCAATATTTATTAAAGAAAAAAACAATATCTGTAATTATATACATTTTCCTTCAAATCAAAAAAATAAAAATAAATAATTTTAACTGTAAATTCCATCAATAGATAGATCTATCTATCTGAATATTGTTCAGTAAATCATAGAAAAAAAAATAAAGTGTTATTTTTAAAATATAGTTCTTTATCTTAAATGTTGCTGTTAAACTACAACGCCAGTGGCGTGCTGTGGTATTGTGAATAAAGTGTGGAAGAAATCAAAGGATCTACAAATTCAAATATTGATTTATGTGGGTATCTTTAGCTTTTGTAAGAACAACTTAATACCTATTCTAATAAATTTGAAATCAGTAATAACAGAAGCTAAACCAAATTTATTTTTAACTAAGTAATCCATAATTTATGAATTAAAATACGTCTTCTCCACAAATATTTATGGTTTTATATATGTTTAGTCAAACGCATATGTTTCGGAATCTTCATTATGCCATCTTCAGCGGCTACATAAATCTTTCAATGATATTTAAACTAAACACCTTTGTGAACATATATTTCAGTTATAACTAAATTTGTTCATTTTAATGTTTAAATATTTAATTATTGCTGATTTATATTAAGTAATTTTCACAAAGAAACTACGTTTAAATGTAATTGAAACATGTAAGTATGTTATTAATTAGCCACTGAAGATTGATTAATGAAGATTACGAAACATTTTTGGTAAGTGACTGAACAATAAATAAATCATAAGCATTTTTGTAGATAAGATTTATTTTATTTGCATTTTTTTTATACAGGGTAGGGTAATACGTACGTGTCGGTCTCTGATGGTCAAACAACATGAAATTTGTATAATATTTTATTGTGGGTGTATTTAGGCTCGCTATGAGCGCCTAATAATTTTAAACATACAGGGTGTTCCACAATGTGTGACATTAAATTGATATATTTTTTCAATGGAAATCCAGTATTTTCTTGCATTTTTTATTCTATGTATCTAATAGAGTGAAGTTGTTATGATCCCAAACCTAAAACTACCCTTTTAATAAATATTCAAGTTTTCTCATGAAAGTAGGGTAAAATGCAAAAGCTTTGTGTGGTTTTATTTTCTCTTCAAAATCTATGAAATTTAAATTCTGGTAGGCAAATGGTATGTACATTAAAATGGTGTATAGTTTATTTCTAAATATTGTACAGGGTAAAAATTATTCTTGTTTTATCAAACAGTTGTATTAAAATGACTTTCTTATTTCAAATGGCACTAATTGTAGCTAAGTATGTCTATTTTTCATAGAAAATCGGCATGCTGCTGAAGGGTTCTTCCCTATTTTGATGTCGAAATATTCCCATTTTACAGGGCAAAAAATATGTTTGGTTTAGTTCATCACGAAATACCTATGTAGTAAGCCCCTATAGCGACTTGGTTCAAACTCAAACTTCGCATCAAATTCAGATTGTTCAGTCTCAAAAACCTTACAGTCCCAAGATCTGATAATGGACGGCAGTTTGATTGCATTTAATTTAGAAATTCCAATGGGTGTCATGTAGCCCAAAGTATCCGCAGTCGAACGGAAAACCTAATTAAGCAGTAAAACTAATTCAAAATATTCTTAAAAAAGTGAAGATCCATATTTGGGGCTACTAGCATATAAATACAACTTTGCCAGGTGTCGCGCTTCCTGCACAACTAATGATGGGACATGTATTAAGAGAAAATTTACCTATTAGCGAAGAAAAATTAAAACCTAAATTACCGAATGAAAAACTTATTAAATACAATGAAGAAGAAAAGAAGAGACAAAAAGAATATTACGATAGAAGAGTATGGTATGTGACTGAGAATTGAAAATGTAGATTGAAACAAAAACGAATATCGTATGACGTAAAAATTGAGTCAGATACCTTATCGATGACGAAGAACAGCAACCTTCTATGTCACTACTGTTGAAAAAACAGCAACCTCCTATGTCATATTCTGCAAAATTTATATTTGTCTCTAAATATGTAGGAGTTTAACAACATGTATCGACTGACACAACCTCACATCTCAAAAACACTTTAGTTATGCAACAAAACATCTATGTCAACTGCAGTACAAAAACCTTTTAAGTCATACATAGAAGGTTGTTGTCGTGTCCTAAAAACCATTGATTTTTGACATAGGAGCTTGCTGTATTATTAGTCGCTATGACATAGAAGGTTGCTGTTCTTCGTCATCGTTATGTAGAAATAGAAAACATTTACAGCAGCTCCGTGATTATAGTGAAGTCAAAGAATCAACATCATATTATGACGTAGGTATCGAGTCTAAAACTACAAGAAGAAACCTAAGACACTCTCAAATGGTACCAAAACGATGTCGAATGTAGACTAAACGTCAACGGAGAACTCAACGACTATTTTCATTAAGAAAGGGACATAATATGTGGGATGCCATACAGTCGGCGATATCATGTATTGTAAAAATATAATATAAAGAAATGTCATATTGACAGGTATAATTATGATAAAGAATGAATAAACGATTCCATATTATACTTAACTTGAGATATCGAATTTATTTAATAATATCTATAAATATCACAGTAAATAATAGCATGTTGATGTTGAAGGAGAGTAACGCTAATAGGCGTATTTTCTGGGGTGCAAATTCGGTCAGTAGGCTGTACGCCGTCAAAACTTACCAGTAAATGGCACAACGTGTATCGTGTCGAATATCCTATATACAAAATTAAGGATGCGTAGTTACCTACTGCCACATTTACCAAGCATTTTACCAGTGTACCATCGTTTTTGATTCATTGAACCAAATTTACACCCCATCATATAACCACTTCTAATGAAAATTATACAGGACGCCGTTTGACGGTCAGTGTTCCATGTTTATAAATCCAATTAGTAGTGGTTTTTGTGTAAAAGTGAAGGCACAGCTCTTACAACATAAACCTGCAGTGCCATTTATGAAATGGTAAGAACCGAAAAAAATTTGTTTGCTTTGATCCACTAAACTACTACAATTAATCTTAACCGTCACGTCAATTGTTAAATTCAGCAAATACAATTTTTTCAACAAGAATGCTTGCCGAGTCGGTTTCTGCTGACTGCTGAACAGAAGGCAGTTAAAGTAAATTGGTGTCAGAAAACTCCCTTCAAAGCTGGAAACGTCTACAGCATTGTCAGTCTCTCGAAAATAAACGCCAGTCACCTGTGTGGTTTGGGTGTTCAAGTTGAGGCAAAGCCGGCCAAAGTCATCAGTTTTAAGTTTATCAAAAATGAAACAAAAAAAATTGTCGCTAGATTTGTCTCAAAAGAAAGAAATGTAGTAATAGTTTCGTTGAAAGGTCAAAGAACTGTTTCTATCTACTGGTATTTTAATGGTATTTTGGTTCTCGGAAAATCAATCATGAACAACATATTCTATACCAAAACAATGTAAGTTCTTGTGTAGCTCACAAGACAATAGGGAGTTAAAAGTTGTACATTAGACGCGACGCATCTATGCTGACGTAACGGAAATTATTTAGGATATGTCAATTGAAAAATCTAGGATCAAAAATGAGTTTGATTAGCATTTCTCTTAGGTTATGTTTATATTTGTTTAACTCGTTCGGATACCTCCGGTCATACAATCGAGGATTTCCGGTAGAATGCGTTCTCGTCTGAATGACACGCAAGAGACCGTATCGATACGGGAGACGTAAGACGTATCCGCAAACGAGATGAAAAATTCATCTGCGCATGCCTAGCTGTCAATAGATACGTATACGTTCTTGTCTCATGAACAACTTTAACTCCCTAATTATTGATTTTTAACACAACCAAAGGTTGAATTATTAGAATATTTTCGCTACAGTCGCCCCCAGCTAATGATTGGGTTCCCGAAAATCAAGACCGCACTGTGTTAAAAGGTTCTTCGTACCATAATTCTTAGGCTTTAACAAACATTGTGATAGTTATCGCTTTGTTGGTTTCAGATGGGTGGTATCAATGATCCTTATGAACATTATAGAGCAAACCGGTCTTCAGCAAGTGAATCAGGCCGAAGTAATTACCAAAGAATAGAATTCTTAAATCGCTGTTACATTTTCGTACCAGAGTGCATGTACATCCAAACCAATATGGAATTTTTCCCTGTATAATAGAAAATATTGCAAAAGCGACTCCTGCAAACATCGTTGTTTAAAATTCGAAATATTTTTTCTTCTTCTTTCTTTTCTTGTAAGACCTGTGACGTATTAATCACGGCACAGATCTCGCTTACTATTGATAATATATCGGCATCTTAGTAATTTCTAGCAAATATTTTTGTGAGAGTGACAGAAATAGGTCTAGATCAATAAATATAATATATTTTTAGGGTTTTGTATTAAGAAAGATTACTCGTTTGTGTTTCATAACCACATGAGTTAAATTTTAATATTGAATTTGTTAAAAATTCAACCAATTTACTTAGAGATTGAGCATGAATCCTTTCATTTAAAAAAGCCGGTGCCGCTATCATCTAAATGAAATTTACAACTACCGTGCTTTATTTTCATTTATGCATCTGAAATCAATAGAGGCAGCATTTTGCCTTAAGTGCGGTGGCTCATTTTCATGCTCACTCATCGTCTTTCGTATTTTCAAGAGGTACTTTAAAACAACTCCTCTGTGTTCCCTCAATGATAATGTTTAGCTTTTGTACAGCCTGAAAGAAAATAAGAAAAAAGAGCACACTGAAGGGACGTATGCAACATAGATAGGCAAAATAATTAAAAGGAACACTTTGCATTAAATGTGTGTTTTTTTTTAATGGAAACTCCACTTCACCGTTTATTTCGGAATAAAAAGCGTAGTTTATTTGAATTAACATACAGATGTATTTTATATACCTGTTGTACAATATTTTTAATTAACGTATTTTTAAATTCAAATATTTATTCAGATCCTTTTTCGACTGCTGAAAGGAAATTATTCTAAATGGTGTACAAATAAGTCTCCGCCGTTTTCTATAAAAAATAAAGTTTTTATTGTGGATTTTTATTCAAAGTTTTGCAATTAATACCCCCTATTCTTTACCATTTTCCTGGCATACGAATACCACGGCGGGATAACTCGTCATCTTTCGAGGCTATCCACGAATCGACCCAAATTTCCGTATCTTCATACGATGTAAAGCACTGCTTCGACAGACTATGAGGGGGCAATACCTGGTGAATACTACGGTTGGGGTATGACCTCCCAATGAAATAGTTTTTTTTTACCGGAGCCGCAACATGTTAACGAGCATTATCGTGTAAGAGAATAATTTTGACATGTCTGGAGTAGTAATGGGCACGTTTTTCTTTGAGTGCTTCGCTCAGTCTCATCAATTGTGTCCGATAAAAAGCTCCAGTAATAGTTTCGCTCGATTTGATCAACTCATAGTACACGACACTAAGCTGATTCCACCAAATACACAGCATTAGTTTTTTCCCGTGAATATTTGGTTTGGCCGTCGATCTTGAAGCATGGCCAGGTGGTCCCCATGATTTTCTCCTGTTTGGGTTATCATAGAAAATCCATTTTTGTTACCACTTACTACGCGATTCAAAAAACCTTTTTTTATACCTGAAAAGCAACATTTCACAAATGCATAATCGTCGTTCAAAGTCTCACAGCTTCAATTTGTATAGAACCCAATTTGTTTGCTTTTGAATCATATCTAACGATTTTAATAATAATAATAATAATAATAATAATAAGCGATGTGCTTGTTGATTGCCTTGTAATGTAAGTACCTGCAAGTTCTTTCCTTGCCCTCCTCGTACACTTTCGCTTTCCCACTGCGTGAAACCACTCACGACAATTTCTCTTACTCAAAGCAGCTTCATCATATGCTTCTACAAGCAACCGATGTGCTTCAGCTGCAGATTTCTTTAAATTAAAAATGATAGACGTTAATACAGAACCACTAATATTTGATGGTTATGTTGTTACCAAATGACCACACTTATCATAATATATCACGCTTTACGTGTCATTAAATCCACGTATCGTATTTGTGCATCATCTTTTAAAACGGGGAAAACTTATTTGTACACTATTTTCTGTTAAAATATACGGGGATATAGTTTTAAATAATTAACAAATTAGCATTATTATTAAAAATAACTATATTTACAAGATGTTCAACACAATAATATGTACATTTTAAAAACTAGAGTAACATGTCTATGTATGTGTGCCTTGGCAGTAAATGAGAAATAATAGATACAAAAAAAAACAGTTTCATAAAATAATTCGTTACAAACAAAATGCAA
Organism: Apoderus coryli; assembly: GCA_911728435.2. Lineage (NCBI taxonomy): Eukaryota > Metazoa > Arthropoda > Insecta > Coleoptera > Attelabidae > Apoderus > Apoderus coryli. The sequence goes on along the minus strand of OU452202.1, from coordinate 10,975,153 downwards.
AAAGAGAAGCAAATAAATTAAAAAACCCACACCAGTCAGTCTGAAATATGTATTCGCGTGTTCATACAATCAAAAGTTATTAAAAAAACGAAGAATATTAGGGCTATTCTGCGATAAATAAAAATAATTTAAAACAAAACCACAGCTCAAAACCATAAACTTTGTTAGTAAGTAGATACCAACAACCAAAAGTGAAATAATAATTGTTAATTCACAAAATAGTGCAGAGCAGCATACAAAAAAACAAAATATATACTTAGGTAGGTACTTACATTTTTGTTTTGCTGATGATATCAAGTTAATCTACTACCTATTTCATATTTATTAATATTTTAGCACACAAATTTGACAATCTAGTAATACTTATACACTTTAAATTTGAAAATATTAAATTTTTTTGGTATTGTGTGCTTGATTTCCTTCTATGTGCTGGTAAAAGTTGTAGAGGAATATCTATTATAACTTAGCAAAAGACAGAATAGCCCTGGAAGAAAAATTATAATAGGTAAATATATAGAAGTTCATTAAAATATTCAAAAATAGATATGTAGATAATAAATTAATAATGAAAAGAAATTCACATACATTGAATTAGAACATTTTTATATAATACATTAGATTTTTTATATTAAATTTTGTTTGAATTTTTATTAAAAATTATTAAAAATATATTATTTATGCTATTGACTAGTTTTAAATAATTAGTTTCTATTACCAGTAAGAGCTTTGGTTAAATAATTTTTCAATAAATCTGTACCTATTGTTTTTAATCCTTGCGTAATTTTGTCCGTTAGGGATGATCCTGAACTCTTTTGTCCATAGTTACTGTTTTGTTGGTAGTATGGATTCTGATATCCCGGATTTTGGTATCCCGGATTTTGGTATCCTGGATTATATCCTGCAGGGTATTGCTGGTAACCACCTTGATTGTAGCCTGCAAGACAATGTAATTTGTTTTTTATTATCGTCTAATTTAGAGCTGTTTTGTCTAATTTTTTTAAGTAAATATTTTTTAAATTTATATAAAGAGATTTCATCAATTATTACGAAATATACGGGTAATATGATATTTATAGCAGTCCTAACTGCATAATATTTTATAACTTGCATTATTTCATTCTTGCCTATACTCTTCTAATTGTAGGTAATTATTCTGGAAATGCATAAGTTTTTAGTAATTCTTACCTTGGTACCCATTTTGTGGATATCCGCCTTGTGAAGGATATCCATTTGGATAATTTGCTGGTCTTTGTTGCCCTGGATAGCCTGAGCCGATTTGACCGCCCTGATATCCACCTCCCGGCTGCACTGCTGGTCTATTTGAATTGATTTAAATAATTTATTATATATTGTAATCAAGCTCAGTTTTAATTTTTCAATAAGAGTTTGGGTTTGTAATGCATACAATTACTTCGAAATTGAAGCTAAATTTGGTATTGCATTTGTCTACAAAATATATAATAAATGTATCAATTTCCAATAAATTTGTTTATACCATGAAATAAAAATATGTTTCGTCCTGATTTTTTCATCATTATCGGTTTCTTATAGGCCACTATAATTTTTTTTTGTGTGCTACTTAATACTTCACGCAAAGATTAATTAATCTTTGCTTCACGTAATATTTCAATTATTGATTTGCAATGTAGTTATTGTTGCTAAATATCCATTAATTAAGGGTCTATTAACATGATTGGTTGTAATAATTGTATAATATTCAAATTCTTAGTTTGAAATTATTAGGGTTAATTGAACAGCAAAGTCTTAGCTTTAAGGCTACGCTGAACTTCGCCCCTTTCGCAATAATCATTAAGTAGGTACCTCTTCAATATTGCACAATGTATTTTTTTATTTTCATTGCTTTTGATATTTGCCTCCATAATTCTCGAGAAAATTGCATTTAAATTTCACCAGTTAGGTAGTTGGAACGTATATATAAGTATATATATTACAATTAAAATACAATATTCCCTAAGATGGCACTGTGGCGTCATTGATACAGCCTTCGTATGCGGAAGGTTATGAGGTCGAATCCCAGCTATGGCAATACTTTTTTTTTCTTTTTTTTAATAAAGTAGTTAGTTTGTTACGTTACTTTATTGGAAATAATGAAAATAATACAATTATATTAATTCCTAATAAAATTCTGTTTCGTCACAGTTTAAAATAATATACAGTTACTTCACCTCGTGTCGGCACGTTTGATATCTCTGTCTTAAAAGCAATTCGCCGCACTTATAGTTATAGTATAGTATCTTATAGTATATATATATATAGTATAAGCTAAGGGAAAATATTCACTTAAAGTATATATATATATAGTATATATAGTAGCGGGCCAGAAATGTGGCTGGGAATGCGACGAGTCGATGTCGTTTTTAGCGTCTACTGACCCTTCTTATCTATAGTTATTATTCGATGGTTTCATTACGCATGTCATATATTTTTGATTTTATATCTTATCGCGAAAACTTGGGACGACACAACCGATTTTTTTGAATAATTGAGCATAATCACGTTTATTTTTCAACAAATCACTAACATAAAATGCAAATCCATTATGAAAACATAATTTTCATTTGTTAATAACAGCAGGCCAAAAACTTAAAGGGTTATCCAAAATTAATTTTTTGAGCAGTGTTTCCAGCGATCACTTGTTTTTGCAGACGATTTGAATTTGTACAGGGTTGTACATTGTGATGACGATTGAGATCTACTTCAGAGTGATTTGAATATTCTATGTGAATGGTGTGCTCTAAACCGACTTCCTTTGAATGCCGCTGATTGTAAATTAATAACATTTACAAACGGAACATCTATGTGCTTAATGGGATAACATTGGAGAGATGCAATGTGTTTAAAGATCTCGGTATTTATGTTGACAGGGAGTTGTCCTTCAATGACCATGTCTCACAGGTGTCCACAGCCGCTATGAGGATGTTAGGATTTACTTTGCGACAAACACGGAATTTTAATAGCATTGAATGTCTTAAAACACTCTACTTCTCTTTTGTGAGGTCTATGTTGGAGTACGCTTCAATTGTTTGATTTTTGTATTATTAATTAATTCCTATTTTGTGAATTTACATATGCATATACTTAGTCAATATATAATTGTCTTGTAATTGGGTAGCAATGCATGTTAGACAATAAAGATTATTATTATTATTATTTTGATATGTAGTCACATTTTTTTGTATAAAATCCTACTAGATTGCATATTACTGATAAGTACAAACCTATGAACATTAGATCTTGGGGTGGTTTCTCCTCTTGGTAACGATGGATAAACACCACTATTATCAACTGGAGCGCTTGGATGATTACTTCCAGCACTTTCAGCATTCACAGGTGCATTAGCAGATTGGGTGTCATATCCTACAAGCCCACCTAAAAAAGGGGTTCAGAACAAGATAATTAAATATATAATAAACTACTTCCAGGGTAACGGCATTTGATGACTTACTTTTCGAATGATCTTCAACACATTTTGGCGTAGAACCATCCATTTTACAAACTTGACTAGGTGGACAAATAAATGTTGAACACGTCCTTGTGCCGCCGTTTGCATTCTTTTTGCATGTTGGATATCTGAAAAAATATGGTGTTTAAAGTTGCTTCAGTATTTTTTGAATTGATTAGGTACAGATTGTATTTTAAAGACGACAAGGAATATATTTAGTTTCGACGTTATAATTGCGCTGAAACCATAATTTACTGTCTATCCCAATTGAGTAAAATTAACGGGCTGTTTCATGATATAGGAATCAATGAAATGATTTATAATTTAAAAATACCTACGATCCACATTCTCCTTGTCTTTGATAATAGGAACATGGGTCAGTTTCCATTACACATAATTGGTTTGATGGACATCCAATATCTTTACATGTTCTTCCATATTCTAAAAATTAAAATTGTAGGAACTTCAGTAAGCAATTATTAGTGAACGAATAGGAGAGAAAATGTTATAAATTGAATGTCAAACTAAATGAAACATTTTTATTTGAAAAGTAGATTCTAAAGAATCAATGTTAACGAGAATTTCGTTGCTAAATTATATATAGCAACTTATGATGGGTGAAGACTCGAAATATGTATGTGAGCTTTTGAGAAATATTTGTGGACTATTTAATTTTTTTCAGGAAGATATTTTTTTTTTTTGATCAGTGAAGTGCGCTAATACCTTGTTCCGTTAGAGTTAGATTGCATATTCACCGGTGGTGCGGCACAAAAAATCTATATACTGGAAGATTTCTCAATCATATGGTATCGCTGCACTAGAGCATCGTTATCGACTAGTATTTGTTTCGTAACCTCGAAACATGTACAGGGTGAGCAAAACTCGATGTCCCAGATCTGTTAAGAGAAAATGAAAAACGATAGAAGAATTCTGAAAAGAGATTCTTAAATCGGATTAAGTAAGCTCCATTTTAACACACATTTGATTTTGTTTCCAAATTTGAAAACTAAAGTAAATGACGTCAACAACTTTTTTTTTCCACAAACATACCTATATTTTTATATAGTTCAAAAGAGCTAATTTTTCTAGAGAAAAAAATTCGTTAAAAAATTAAAAGCAAATTTGTAGGAAAAACTATTATCAAAAATTCGCAACTTTCACAACTTTTAAACAAGTAGGCTTTGGAAACAAACTGCCATTATATCTGTCAATAATAAAACTAATGGTTGAGAAATAGTTTTATCGTCATTTAATGTGTGCATTTTATGTTAAACGTTTACGCATAACGAAAAAGTTGACACTTGGAAATTAAATATGGGTTAAAATGGAGCTTACTTAATCCTATTTAAGAACCTCTTTTCCGAATTTTTCTATCGTTTTTCATTTTCTCATGACAGAGTTGGGACATCGAGTTTTGCTCACCCTGTACGGAGGTTAAAAATTTGAGGGCAACTTGAAAGTTATCCACGCTGTAAATGCGTATTTTGGAGTAGTGGACGATTTCAGCTCTAATAATGTCACTGCATTATAGCACCGTTACGTAGAATGTATTAGTTTTGATGGAGATTATATTGAAGAATAAAAAAAAATTCACCAAAAAAAGTGTTTTTTTTTTTACTAAGCGAGAATCTGACTGGAATTACTATAGAGTGTAGAGATTTAATGCTATTGCGAATGAAAAGAAAAAGGCTTACTTTCCTATTATTTGTCATGCTCTAACAATTCAAGAAACACAACCATCTTCAAAAACTTTAATCAATGTTTATTTTGCTGCATCATTTTTTAAATCCGCGGGCCGCCACTGTTTGGATTGTATAATCCACTAAGTGGTTGAGAATTGCTCATTGTAGAGTTAGTATGTTAAGATGTATTAACTAATATATGATAATATAACTTAATACATGACTTGTGTATAACATGTTATTTCTAGAAATTGTATGCAAGGTATTTCACTTTTTTTAGCCCATTCAAACTTCAATTTTGTACATATTGCAAACATCAATACTAAAATCGTTATAAAATAAACACCTTGCAAAGAACTTCGAGTCTTTTATTGACTGGATCACCCACACCTTAAACGGTATAATCGGGTCAACCCCTGTGTACTTTTAACCCTTCCCTCGTATATTTTCTGGCAGATTTTTTCTCGTGAGTTACCAATAAGAAAAGTAAATTTATAAAGCTCCAGTTTTTTAGGACAAACTGTGGAGGATCGTAGTTCACAAGAAAGACATTGTGCATTTTGTCATAAACTATTATTAATATCTAAAACACTGACTTTTATCTACATTACCCTGTATAATATTGATTTTTTTAATGCATTGATAAATATAGAACTGAATGTACATAATTAGCAACTAAGAATTTTCTAAGAAATAAAAACAAAGCATTGTCTTACTTAGTGGACGTAATGAATCACTTCATGCTAAAGAAAACAATCACTGTAATTATATCCAATATTGTACTAGTTTTGACTATTTGATATTGAATTATATAGTGGGTTTAGTTATTTTTCGAATCAATTAATTCGTAATAATTACACTAATAATTTAGAATTGCTTGTTATATAAAGCAACAAGACTTTAAGTTATGTTGGAAATTTGTTTCACACTACCATGCTTTCACCAGACGGCCGTTTCGTCGATCAACGACTCATCAGTGGTGATCGGCAGGCAGTGTGACCCAAATTTCCAACATTTACAAAGCTAGATGTCGCCAAAAACATCTCTCTCTCTCTCACACTAATAATTGTTATTAATGTCTTATCAGCTTTTATTATTATAAATATATTTCTTGTAGTTAGTATAAAAATGGCCATTAGGTATAATATATAGGTACCTCCTATTTGAAATATTTTTTGATAGCTACTTAAAGAAATGTAAAATTAAAATCTTAAATTGTATAAACAATAAGTATATTTTTAAAATTTATGACCTATAGATTTAGAGAATGCCTGAGCAGACCCGTTTCTGGGATGTCTGACGCCTACGTGCAGGTTTCTTTGGTGCTAGTTAAAAAAATGGTCCTATATTTTTTAATATATATTTAGCGAAAAACTGGCAATTATTAGAAATGTAAGAAAACTGATAAAAAATAATTAGGAAAAATAGTTATTTTAATAACTATTGGTAATTTATTACCAAGACAAACAAAATTTGGTAAGTATATCAAAAGAAAAATATATACCCTAAAGAAAAAAGAAAACGATATAAACAGTATATACCATTATATAACTACGATTATTTACTTGAGTATTTATGAAATATAATAAATAATAGGAACTAAGAGCAGTACATTCTCAAGACAATTAAAAGAGAATAAAATTATGACCGTAAATTTTGCGCTCCTAAAATTTTTCACGTAAGTTGTTAAAGTATTACCGAAAGCGGCTAGTACTTCACTAGGTGACTGCGATAGTAGTTTTTGTCTGATTTTTTTAAGTATAAAAGAATAAAATCACAGTAAATTTTCTTTAGTTTAGAGCAGTTAAGTAGTAAATAATTATGTCAAGACCAAATTGGTATTGCATAAATAGTACAAAAATGATATCGACGTACTCGGGCCTCCGAATAAAAAGTCGAGTGAGGAATTCCGTTTTATACACAAATACACATTCGACCAAATGGTTCTATTTTTGTTCCTATTTACTGAACCATAAGAGCCATGAAATAGAAAAAAACTAATTTTTCACTGGCTGTTATCAGTATAATTTATTAGTTTTATTCATACTGAACCCTATTTGTGGGGGGATACTGACATTTCATTTTTGTAAATATTATTTTAAGGATTTTGCAACTAATTATTAATTGAAGCATGTTTGATAAATAGAGAAAATTAACGACTATCCGAGGACTATGCTAAATAGCTATCGACAATAAATCTTAAATTCTTTTTCTTTCACATTTTTAACACAGAAAAAAGTGTCACTGTTTTGCATTTTAACTTCTTTCAATTTTCTATAATAACCATGTTTATCTCGATACAGATATTATGACCAATTATAGCAATATGTATGACCTTAAGTAAGTGACGAAGGTTATTATGTAGATATTAATAATAGTAACAATTTCATTTCTTTATACATATTATAAGAATTATATAAATTCATACGTTTAATTCATATGAATAAATAAAAAAATATTTTTTACAATTATTAGACATCTATATAAAATAATATCTATTAGCTAATGGACAAAAGCTAATTAATTGCAGAAAAAATTAAAAACGAAAATTCATAATTTCAGATTGGAGTTTGCATATAAATTTGCAACTTCTGCAAAATGCAAATTTAAACACTCCCTGTGCGGGAAAGTAAAATGTTTGCCTTAACAAAATGAAATTATCTTTCTGGATCCATTCCTGATACTATTTTCCATTTTAGAGTATTTTTCATGTCATCTAATTAATTATAATTTAATAAAAATAAAATTAATTTAACTCACTTGAAAATGCCTTGATTTGTTGGAAGCATCCAACAACAAAAATAATAATCCAAATTGATTTCATTGTATATATTATGTACCCTGGAACAATATAAATATAAAGTTAACAAATAACCACTTTGTGTGTATAGTAAGGATTTATTCTAAATTAATATCATTTCTATAAATTGTACATAAAAACAACAAACTAAGTGCATAAAAACAAATGTGATATCAATAGAGTTATCAATAGTTAGGTCAAGTAACATTTATAAAGATTCCTATTAATTACGTTATAATTTAATTTATAATTTGAAATTCCCGAATGCCTAAAAATAGGTAGTGAACCATGTGGAAGGTCCTTTTTTTCTAAACAAAAATTTACAGGAGAGATCATAGGTCACGTTTCTGTTGCACGAGCGGTCACTGTACAATTAGCTATTATCTATTCATGTTCTCTAAATTAATTTCTTTGTTTTCGATCTTTAATCTTAAATATAAGTATGTTCACTTAAATACTTGTATACAAATAGAATTCGGAAATAAATAATTGTACAAATACAATTAGAAAATCAATCACGGATAAACATGGTACTGAAACCAAGCCTTGATATCTACTCCGACGCGACGGCAACAATGGAAGGATTGCTGAACCTCCTACCTCCCACCCTTGAATATTATTATAAGGATGAAGATGAAGGTGGTATTCACTAGACTTCGGCGGTTGATGGACACTGTACCTACTCATTGGGGACAAATATCATGGACCGAGAGGTTCTCAACCGAACACATACGGTGAGTAAGAGGGATCACCTGGTTTACCGACAAGCAAAAGACCTAAAGTGGAATTGCTTCAGGAATATACAGAGAGACGAGAAAAGAGAGTCTTAGATACTCACTTGGCAAAAACACATCCGTATTTAAAGCGGAGCTGTTTGAAATTTTGTAGAGTGCAAACAGGGCCCATACAAATAAGTGAATCAATATAGGCTCAGATAGCAAGGAGAGCTTAAGGGCTCTAAAAAATCCTAAGATCACAACTAAACTGGTGTGGGAATGTCAAAGCAATTGTAGGGCCTTGGCGGACCATAATGGGATTAACCTGATGTAGAACCATGGTACTTCGGAATCGAATGAAACGAGAGAGCGGATTGGATGGCTGCGGAAATATGCTTCTGAAACTCCATAGAATGGCCCGGAGACCGCTCTCGGCTGGTGTGAACGAACGGTGCTGCAACTTATGATATGTAAGTATGTATAGGCCAAAAATCAGAGATATTGGGAACAAACGAAGGTGACAAGCTATTTTTCGGTATGCGCTTATAGCGCCTGATGTATGACAAAACCCCGTAACGTAACACCGTCGTGTACATCGGTGTAAAAACACATATATAATTACAGGGTGTCCCAAATATTATAGAGGAGGTTTTTGCGGGCACTCTGCTACTTTTTTATCAAATTAAGATGCCACACTCATAATTAAGATAACAATTTTACTTTTTGAGATACGGGGTTTTTGAAAACTTTGCATTTTGGGACGCCCTCGTATCTCGGTTATCCGGTAACTTATCAAAAAGCTTGTAAATTGAGTTTATTAGATTCTTTTAAGTAGAATATTTTGAGAGACGCAGTTTTTTCCTACATTCAACTGTTTTTGTGTAATAACCCAAACTTGCATTGTTTGTAATGGAACACCCTATATATTTTTGGTTAAAATAATTTGTGTTGTCATAAGCATTCCAAAAATATATAACACTATATATAATTTTCAAATATGTAGGCTCTAAAGTGACATTTTTCGAAAAAAATCCCACCCAATATCCAAAAAAAAATTCGGGAAACGAGCGAAATTAATGTCTTGGCTTCTGTCCATAACAAGTCAAACAATTGATGTCGAACTGTAGCAAGTTCTGTAGGAGTAAGCAAAACACAGGATTTTGAAAAATCAAAAATTTTTTGCGAGTGGTTTTTAAACCAACTACACAGTAAGGATAATTTCCAAAATTTCGTTACTTGGTCACAAAACCATCGAATTTAGGACACCCTGTACATAACTCTGATTTTCGTAACATACTTTCATGTTTAATTTAAGCGTTAAGATCATCCTCAAAAAATTCTACCTTTATCATTATACAGGGTGACATAGAGAAAAGTACATTGCATAGTGCCACACAATAGAGGCCACTAAAATAAGATTAAAAGTTCCCATGAACACGGGTCCGCAAGGCCTTCGGTTAAAAGTTACGGGGTGTTGAATTTTAATTTTTTAGTTTTTTGAATATCTTTAGCCAAAGACGCAAGAAATGGATAAAATGTGGTATACAGGGGTTTTTTAGCATGCTAAATTCAAATATGATCTTAGTTTTGTGATTACTGATAGAGGGCGCTACATACAGGGTTCCATCCCTATTGAATCGGTCGTAACTTTTTATACCTTTAACAATTATTACATTAGTTTGACAAGTGTCATTATGACACATTATTTAATTTTTATTTATCATTGTTTTTGCAAAGGTTACTTTGGCGCTTTTTGAATAATTTGCGTGCATTGTCGGCTTTTAGATGCATTTGTACTGGAACCATTGCTTCTAGCGACTTAAACAAGGTATACCTTTCTTAAGTATAAAAGAAGGGATAACAATTTTTTTCAGTCGAAAATGACATACAGTGTATAGCAAAAAAATTACGACCGATTCAATAGGGATGGAACCTTGTATGTAGCGCCCTCTCTCAGTAATCACAAAACTAAGATCATATTTGAATTTAGCGTGAAAAACAACCCCTGTATACCACATTTTATTCATTTATTGCGTCTCTGGCAAAAGATATTCAAAAAAACCCAAAAAAAAATTAAAATTCAACACCCCGTATCTTTTAACCGAAGGCCTTGCGGACCCGTGTTCATGGGAACTTTTTTTCTTATTTTAGTGTCCTCTATTGTGTGGCAGTATGCAATGTACTTTTTTCTATGTCACCCTGTATATTTATTTTTTTATTATTCTTGAACCGTGCTTCTAATTTTCTTCAGCTTACTTTTCTTAGGGTGTTCAACCTGAAGAAGTTACTAATTAGTGACGAAACGTCGTTGTAATTTTATTTAATTTATTTGACGAAAATAAAGATAGATATTATATTTTTTTTGATTTTTAAATATTCTGCGTTAAGCATAGTATTAAAATGACAACTATTAAAACAATTATTACCCTTATAGACTCACAACAAATCAATAGAATAAATCTTGCTGGCTGAACAAGATGATATTGCAATAAAGGAATTATTGAATGAAATGAAAACGATAAACTTCTATCTCATGATGACATACGGAAAAGCCAATGATTTCTAGCTATTTATTTGTCTAAAAAAAAAAAGTCTTCATAAATAATTTGTCGCAGCCGTTCCTTACGCCGACCCTGTGCTACATAGTGCAGGTGTTCATCGTGGTTCCCTCCAAACGACGATATGCGAATCGCGAGAGTGAGAAAAAAGACAGATAGACTTTAGATTTTGTATAGTGAACATCCCTTTTATATTATTATTCTGTAAATATGTTTCTTTAGTTTGTTAAATAAATAGTTAAAACTAAAACAAGCGTACTAGTCAACTATGTTTTAATACACACAAAACATATGGTCCTTCCAGAGCGGATATTCATCAGCAAAACATGAATTACATCCACTTAACACAATAAAATATACGCTATAATAATAACAAGAAGTAACGAATACCTATTTCGCGGCAGTGAAATACGCAATAGCAAGTTGACACAGCGGCGGCAAGCACAATATACCTAATACGCCGACAAAGAAGACTGGAGATTGGAAACTACAAGTCGAAAGTGAGTTCATTCTATCCTATCCTATTTTATATTTCAATAATACCTAATTTCTTCTGTTTGAGTACAGAGGTTATCTATTCAATAATATAAGGTTTACATAAAAATTAATAATACAATAATATTTAATATATACAGTAGGTAATATTATTATTTACACTAAGTAGGTAGGTACCTATATTAAATTTAAAAAAATAAAATAAATCAATATGACTGAATTAGCCACATTAAAGCGCAAACGGGGCTGTGTGAAAAGTTCTTTGGCTTCTTTAACAAATATTTGGATACATTACAAGATGGCTTATCTGAATTACAAGAAATAGAATTGCAGGATAGGTTAGATAATCTTCTAGATATTTTGGATAAATTCAATAGCATACATAGCGAGATTGAAATGCTGTGCGACTTAGAATCGTTAGATGCACAAGGTCTCGAACGGGATAACTTTCTAGAAAGGTTCTATGCCGCAACAAGTCGCGCAAAATTATTGTTAAAACAAAAAGATTCTGCCTCTAGTCACAATTCAGCACCTATCTCAAATTCTAAATTCCAACCAACTGCAATAAAATTACCAGACATTTCATTGCCCAAGTTCAATGGTAATTTCGAGGATTGGCTGGAGTTTCGCGATATTTTCGATAGCCTAATACATCAAAATGAGGCACTTTCCAATATACAAAAGTTTTTCTATCTACGGGGCGCGCTAGAAGGTAGTGCCGCAGCATCTATAAAGCAAGTTCAATATAACGCGGCAAATTACACAGTGGCGTGGACTACGTTGTGTGAAAGGTTCAATAATACGAAAAAATTATTGCATAACCACCTAGGAGCATTATGTTTCTTTAATACAATACAAAAAGGGTCACATGACTCACTTCAGCATCTAGCTGACAATATCTCTAGACATCTAGGGGCTATAGAGCAATTGGGTCAATCAGTATCAAACTGGGACTGTTTACTGATCTTTTGGGTATCTCAGAAGCTAGGCAACGCAACATTGTGTGATTGGGAAAGACAAACGCGGAACACATCTGCATCTCCTACAATTGATGAGTTTTTGCAATTTCTACGAGAAAGGGCTAATTTCGCTGATACTTTGGATTACAAGCGTAATCAAAACGTTGATAAGGGAAACCTGAAAATTGCTAAAGATTCAGTAAAATCTTCAACTAAGCAACATTCACGAGCATTGGTTTCTAGTCACTATACTTGTTCCTTTTGTAAGGGTGACCACTCAATATACATTTGTGAAGGGTTCTTAAAGTTATCCATTGTCGAAAGAAATCAGTTCGTAAGAAAAACTCCATCTATATGTGTCAACTGTTTACGTGAGGGTCATGCAGCTTCTAAATGCAAAATAGGCTCTTGCAGAAAATGCAAGCAACGACACAATACGCTTCTTCATGCCAACGATACTGAAGGTCGGTCTGAAACCCCTGCTCAAGAGTCTATTACTTCCAATTCCATGAACAGTGGAGTCCTAAGAGGCATTCATGCTCAAGTTGTATTATCAACGGCCAACCTCTTAGTTCTAGATCAACACAATAAATACCAAAAGGTTCGAGCTTTGCTTGACTGCGGTTCGCAGACTTCATTTATTTCAGAGGGAGTCCTGCGTCGTTTGGGTCTTTCAAAACAGAATACCAACTTAACAATATTTGGTATTTCAAATCTACAATCTCACATAAATAAAAAGTGCAAGGTAACTCTCAAGTCAGCACAATCAGACTTTAAGACCGAGATAACTTGTTACGTCCTACCCATAATTTCTAATATCATGCCTATCCTCAAATTCGATATAGACCAACTACATATTCCTGAAGGAATACCACTGGCTGATCCACAGTTCAATATCCCAGGTTCCATAGATATCTTGATTGGTGCAGATTTGTTTTGGCATCTCGTAGGCTCTGACAAGATAATTTTGGGTAAAAATCTTCCAGTTCTTCAGGACACTAAACTCGGTTGGGTCGTTTCTGGCGGCTTAGGGCTATATGAACCAAAGCGAACAACATGCAATCTCAGTACCAATCAGGAACTATTGCAAGCCATGTCCAAATTCTGGGAGATAGAAGAACTAAGCAATATCAAATCTCTCTCGCAAGATGAGCTTTCCTGTGAGGACAATTTTGCCCAAACTACCATGAGACAACCAGATGGTCGGTTCGTAGTAAATATGCCACTTAAACAAGATCCCAACAATTTGGGAGAATCACGCTCACAAGCTGAGAACAGATTCTATGCGCTAGAGCGACGTTTATTGAGAAATGAACGCTTGCGCACACTCTACCAAGATTTTATGTCCGAATATGAGTCATTAGGTCATATGTCACTTATCAATAATGCATCTGAATCCCATCTTCAATATTTTATGCCTCATCACGGTGTTTTGAAGGAATCGAGCCTCACAACAAAGCTCAGGGTGGTCTTTGACGCTTCCGCGCCAACAAGCAACGGACTTTCCCTCAACAATATACAGCTTATTGGGCCATCCTTCAAGACGATCTTCTATCTATAATCTTGCGATTCAGGCAATACAGATACGTTATAACGGCAGATGTAGCCAAAATGTACCGGCAGGTACTCATAAACCAATCTCAACGCCGCCTGCAGCGTATATTGTGGCGTAGCTCTCCCAATCAACCGCTGAGGACCTACGAACTCAACACAGTCACGTATGGTCAAGCTGCGGCGAGTTATCTAGCCATAAAATGCCTATTTAGTCTGGCTGATGCAATAGAACAGACTAGGCCCAACATAGCTAGAATCATCAAGCACGATTTCTATGTTGATGATATGCTTACGGGTTCCAATTCTCTAGAGGAGGCTCAACAAATTTGTCGCGAAGTCTCTGAGATACTCAAAGGTGGTTGCTTTGAATTGAGAAAGTGGTGTTCAAATGATCAAGATGTTCTTAGCGGAATTGAACGTTCAAATTTGATCTTCGATATTCTATCATTTTCATCAAACGATAAGACACAAGCTTTAGGATTGACATGGGCATGTCAAAATGACACACTGCTCTACAATATCGATACTAGTTCTTTTAGTTGTAAGGCAACGAAAAGATCAGTTCTTTCCACAATTGCCAGGATTTTCGACCCACTGGGCTTAGTCAGTCCCTGCACAATATTGTCCAAGATCCTTATGCAGAAATTGTGGTCTGCAGGAATATCATGGGACGATCCTTTACCAGACAAACTCAACACAATGTGGACTAAATTTCAAAGCGAAATTCCTCTTCTAAACGAATTGTCAATTGGTCGACATGCTATAGTCAATAATGCTACCCAAATAGAGCTGCACGGTTTTGCAGACTCGTCGGAGAGCGCATATGGGGCGTGTATCTATTTGCGGAGCCTAGATGTCAATAATGATGTGCAAGTGAGCCTACTGTGTGCCAAATCTAAGGTTGCACCGCTCCAAACTATAAGCGTGCCCAGGTTAGAATTATGTGGGGCGCTACTTTTGTCTCGTCTAGTAGATAAGGCAACTAAATCTCTCAACATCAATTTCAACAAGCGTATTCTATGGTCTGATTCTACCATAGCATTGGCTTGGATCAAAACCAGCCCTAATCTGTTAAAAACGTTTACTGGGAATCGAGTCTCCAAGATTCAGTCTCTTACAATGGACTGCGAGTGGCATTATATTCCCACCGCAGAAAATCCTGCGGATATAGTTTCCAGGGGTTTATATCCAAGTCAAATTCTTGATTCCAATCTATGGTGGAAGGGTCCCACTTGGCTTAGTTTCGATACAAATGAATGGCCTCGTGAGCAACCTGTAGTAAACAGCCTCCCTGACTTGAGGACTCAATCTCTATTAGTTCGAAAAAATGCAAATCTATTAGATTTTACTTTTGACAAATTTTCTAAATATAACAAACTGATTAATGTCACTGCCTATATGCTCCGATTTAAGCACAATTGTTGCAAGAACAAGAATGACAGGGAAACTGTCCAACTCAAACTTTATGAAGTTCGGAGTGCAAATAAAATTCTAATCAGAATTTGCCAATATCAATCTTTTTCTTCCGAAACAGAGGATTTACTTAATGGCAAACCATTAAACCATAAGAATCGGTTGCTCAGTCTTACACCCTTTTTAGATAAAGATAATATCATGCGCGTAGGTGGAAGATTAAAGTATTCGGATTATCCCTTTGATAAGAAACATCCGATACTATTGCACAGTGATCATCATTTCACGAAACTATTATTTGAAGAGGAACACAAACGGTTATTGCATGCCGGTCCTCAGTTGTTACTATTTACAATAAGAAATACTTATTGGCCTATCTCAGGTCGTAACCTAGCTCGTGCCACTGTACGACGTTGCATACGCTGCTTTAAGTTTAACGCTGCTACAATTCAACCTATAATGGGTAATCTGCCTAACGCTAGGGTAACACCTTCTAGCCCATTTTCCATAACTGGGGTTGATTACGCTGGACCCTTCCTAATCAAAGATCGAAAGGGTCGGGGTAACAAAACCAGTAAGTGCTATATCGCTCTATTCGTATGCTTTGCAACAAAGGCCATACACATAGCGGTAGTGTCAGGTTTATCCTCTGAATTATTTATGCAAGCATTGCGTCGTTTCGTGGCCAGAAGAGGTAAACCAACCACAATATACTCAGACAATGGAACCAATTTCGTTGGGGTCCAACGAGAATTTTCCAAACTATTAAGTTCCCAATCCCTAAAAGACGATCTTGACGAATTTACCTCTTTGCAGTCAATTAACTGGCAATTTATTCCCCCATATTCACCCCACTTTGGCGGGCTTTGGGAAGCTGGGGTAAAGAGTTGCAAGCATCACTTAAAACGAGTTTTATCTTCAACACCTTTAGTTTTTGAAGAATTGTATACCCTGTGTACTCAAATAGAAGGAATACTTAACTCCCGTCCTTTATCACCCATAAACAACGATCCAAATGACTTGAGTCCTCTTACACCTGCTCACTTCATCATTGGAAAACCTATAATCGCTGCGCCAGACGAAGATGTTGTTGACGTCAACATAAATCGCTTGAATCGATACCAGCTTGTTCAACAGATGACTCAGCACTTCTGGCAGAGATGGAAGACAGAATACATCTCAGAGTTGCAACGCCGTGGCCGCTGGAGAAAAACGATGGGTACTCTAACAGAGGGTACTTTAGTCCTCATCAAAGAGGATAATACGAAACCAACGCAATGGCAGATGGGTCGCATCATCGCACTTCATCCCGGAAGCGATAACGTATCCAGAGTCGCTACCATAAAAACCTCAACGGGCACAATTAAGCGAGGATTTCAAAAGATTTGTCCGTTGCCTCTAAGTTATTGAAAGCTTGGCCTTTCAAGGTGGGGGGCATGTCGCAGCCGTTCCTTACGCCGACCCTGTGCTACATAGTGCAGGTGTTCATCGTGGTTCCCTCCAAACGACGATATGCGAATCGCGAGAGTGAGAAAAAAGACAGATAGACTTTAGATTTTGTATAGTGAACATCCCTTTTATATTATTATTCTGTAAATATGTTTCTTTAGTTTGTTAAATAAATAGTTAAAACTAAAACAAGCGTACTAGTCAACTATGTTTTAATACACACAAAACATAATTATTACTATATTAACACTTGCGTTACAACGTACATAGTAAAAAGATCTTAAACAAGGTAATATAATACGAATAAATGCGATTCCAGAACCCATCTATCTGCGAATATTGTGGCGGAAAGTCCACTTTGTTTTTGCGCAAAGCAATTGAACCAATATCATCATATAATAATAATATAAATATATAATCCGCTGTTAACAAAAAAATAAATTAACCTTAGAATAATATTACAATAAATTTTAGGTACAATTTTTTAGAAATAATAATACTACCATCTTCCCTATAACACGTTCAACGAAGCATAAATATCCATATCCTAACTAGGTACCTAGTTCTTCTAACATTAAAACAATAAAGTCCCCAGCCTGACATAAATATTCAGCTAACCAGATTAGATACTCTTATGTTCCAACAATAATATCCTGCATGATGATTATTGTTATTATTGCATACAGTCCTGTAAAGTCCTGCTGAGAGGATGTTTAAGCTAGCGAAATGTCAAGGACAATAAAATACACTGCTGGAAAATTCGTTTTTAGTAAAAGCATCACTAAAAGGTGTGGTGTAAAATCAATAGTAATATAACTACCTAGTAAGATGGTGGTAAAATGGCAATTAAGACTGCAGTAGTTCATTAAAATTGTATAAAGGACGGTAGCTATTTATGTTAAATAATTGATTTATAGCAGAATATGTATGTCACCTTTTTTAATTAAGTTAATCGCAATTTAGAGGCTTCTATAAGTCAGTGAACTCCTTATTCAACTAGAACAAAATATAGTAGTATTTTTAGTTTTTACAAAAATAAAAATTTTTGTTTTGTTTCTTTTTAATTTAATAAGAAAAATTAAACCGAACCAAACTCAAGTAGTTTGTATTTTCCGTACATTCCGCTAATATGAGTTCGAAATTTTGTTGCGTAAGAATTTAGAGGCTGTTTTTGAGTGCAATCGAATTCAAAATCGAACGCGACACATGTCGTATTGTATATCTTTAGGTAAATATTTGAGATGTTTCGTTTCAAATCAAGCTGCAACTAGTATAGGAAAGAAGAAAGAGCAACTTTTGCCTAATTGTAAATAAGTCTGCTTTTGCAGTTGTTATTTATTAAAAAAAAAAATACATATTATAGCGTTGGTGAATTGGTTGGTGTTTTGTCCTGAGGGACAAATAATCATCTTTTACAAATTACAGTCCTGGAATTTGATTTTTTACTACCTTAAAAAGTTGGTATTATTTTCGGCACTATCAGTCTGAAGAAAATCCATCGAACAGTATAAGAAGAGAAGGTGATAATGATTTTATCAAAAAATGGACCTCACCCTCTATTTCCTTAATTAGACTGAATTGGACAATTTCAATAATCAATCGTTAGTAGCCTAGGTGTATCCTATATTCACCATAAGTTTGTACAGTGGCTGGGACGCTTTATGTGTGCGTGATATATATACGGATTGAACGATATTTCCATTATATGCCATGGTAGTTCAATCGGGAGATGTGGGTTCTGGGTTTGAATCCCACTTGAGTTATACGGAATGATTTTCAGTGCCTAAATATTAGATTATTTCACTGTCACTGTCACAATAAATAGCTCCACCAGCATGTCACAATCACTAAGTAAACGGGGATTACTAGGGATATATATATAGTTCTATTACTTTACCTGATATTTAAATTCAGAACGATTAGCGTTTGATATTTATAAATTATATTTTTGGTTTTAATCAGTTTCTCGCTTGGCTTGTAGAACTACTTGTTACTTAATTAGGTTTAGTAAACTAAATTAAAATAAAAAGGAAATTCATATTTAGATTACTATTATTTACTTAAAAAATATAAGAAATTAAATTTAATGGAAGTGGACAATAATTACTCAAAAACTATTAATTACCTACAAGAAGTACTTAAAATTTGTATCTACGTACACAGTTGATCTTTTTTGTTAATTTCACTTTCAAAAGTAGTTTAAAAATAATTAAGGACTAAATACCGAGCTAAATACTGTAAACGCGTTAATAAACCGTAAAGTTTAAAACCACTACTCAACGAAGGAGAATCGTGCTTTTTGTCGCTTCTATAAGTCGAAATTTACGTCGCCGAAGTTGGAGAGAAGATCCAAACAGTTTCGTGGTAAGAGAAACTGGCGGAGCATGTCTGCTCCAACTCAAGTGAGAGTTCATGCTCCTAGCTGCCAACCCTTCTCTAAAAACCACCAATATTTATAACTTTTCTTTTTTCCACTCTGGCGAATATCAACCAATCACTAGTCTATTTATTAATCGAATCATTTATGGCGTCATATCGTTTTTGTGGAAAAAATGTCAATCAGCAAATTTTGTATATTTATACAAAATTTGCTGATTGACATTTTTTCTACAAAAACGATATGACGCCATAAATGGTTCGATATGTGTTGTACTAAATAGTACAATATCGATTTTGGGGAGTTCAACTTTTATAAATTAGGAATCCGCGAAAATACTTAGTTTGGCCGGATGCAATACTTTTGTAGAATTATACCGGGTGTCAAACTATGCTACTACCAGCTGCAAAAGACATTGTCATCAATTTGTTAAGACACATACATAATCTTAATTTCTGTGTAAATATGATTAGGGAGTTCTTATGAAATGTACCTCGATTAATTCCAAGGAATCTAAAAATATATATATATTTAAAACCACGAAACTTTTGTCCTAACATTTTTTTAAAGTCGGTTTGTGAGATATAATAAAATGCCCATCCTATACCTCCACCCCTTTTATTCCACGACCCTCAATTAGAGAAGATTTTTAATTAAACAAATTTTGTAAAGCATACTTTAGCGAAGCCTTTTAAAACTCTAATTGCATCAAAAGAAGTTTAATATGGTATTAATTTTAATGAAAAGATTATTTGCAAAGAAAATATTTAATATCCTACATGTACCTATAGGATGTAAATAAAATATATATGTAGCTTTTACTATATTATTTAAATTGATTAACATTTACAAAACTCACAAAGTTCAGTAATTTTTTAATTTAAAAAATCAATCCCTAATTTAAAATAAACTAATTAGTTAACACATAAATAATACCTAAAATATTAATTATTGTGTTTTAAACATATCATAAACTCAATCTAAACAAGCATTAAATTTATTTTTAGAATATTGAGTATAACTGATTTTTTTTTAAATTTATATTCTGTTTATGATTACACATTACACATTCTTATTTCTGAAATTTAATTGTATAAGCAAAGTTTATTAAACTATTCGAATCTCTTGCAGTACGTAGAATTTTTCTAGTTTTAGTTTATTAGTATGTTCTCCGCAAATGATCATACTCGTAGGAAATATATTATGTCATTTCATGTTCTTTGAACAACATCTCAAGAACAGATTATATGTCATGACTGGTTTGCGAACCTCGACAATGAAACGTTAGCCGCAGAATCAGACATTTCTCTTTGATTCTTTAAATTAATTTTTTTGATACACCCTGCAAATCTAGATCTTTCGTTCTCAAAAAGAGCAAAGCTTTATTTCGCTCGTATAATAATGGCTGAATTGGTTGGAACATAATGTAATCACTATATGTAAACAAATTAAATATTTTTTCATCTCATCTCGCAGAAGAAGTAAAGCAAAAAGGGTTCTTTTGAAAATGTTCATAAAAGTATACAAAACTAAAACGTGCATGACTTTTTGTTCACCGAAATACGTTACAGTTTTAGCTAGGAAATTTGAAACTTTTTCACTTGACGACTAAAACCATTTTAGACAAAGTCGTATAAACTTTTGAAACTGCAATATCGTCATTGGGGAAATATACAAAATTAAAATGTACCCTTACCCCGTCAAACTATATAAAAGTAAATCTAATTAAACACTTAAGTCGAACTCAAAGTGGCATCAATCTTGACTTTGTAAATTGGCTTTTGCGAAAAGTAGTAGTCTTGGGTAGGTACAAAGAGTTGCTGAAGGCAATATATTAAAGCACTATATAAATTAAATAACTTACACTTCTAGGGGAGTTGAGTGAAAATTTCAGACGCGTTATACCTTTCATATAATAATTTACTAGCTTTAAAAGCATTTTAAGATGTATAAGCCATTAAGGTGAACTGATCTATTGTTATGCCAAATCAAGAATGACAATATTATACAGGGTGTTTCAAAAAGACGCAGCAATATTTAAGTGGGTGATTTTATGAAAAAAGTTCTCATAAACATACGTCCGGAAATGGATTTTTTTGCAAGATACAAGGTGTTGGCAACTTAATAAAAATTATTTACATCAACATTCCTCTATTGAACTTTGAACTTGTTAAAGGCCTCTCGTATTCTTTTCTAAAGCCGATCTCTTCTCTCGATTATTTGAGAATAGACTAGGGACTTTAAGAATAACACAAAATCACAAGAGTTCATTTGGGAAGCCTTGGTGACCAAGCAATTGGATTTCTTCTTCCGATCTATAAGTAGCAAATCTCAGCTTCTTATAAAATAATTTTGTTAATTTACAAATCAAGTTACTGTATTGCTATATGGAGTTTTTTATTTTGATAAGACAAAAAGTCCCAAAACTTTTAAATATGCACTGTGTCCAAGATCAGAATGGGATAGCATTGGAATCTTGGAAACGGTAAGAGTTACAATTTAGGTTAAATTAGAGAAAAGTTGTACAATTTAAATACCTTTTAATGGTGTTTTCAAAAGTAAACTAACTTTAGCCGTTTTCGAGAATTTTTTAAACAAGTTTTCAGTGTTTTTAGCTGTTTTTTAAATTATTCAAAAAAAATCGCCATAGTTTGGCACTTATTTTGCGTAAAACATTCATCTGAGAAGAGAGTTTTTTTAATAACTTCAAAAAGTACAAAAATTTCAACTAAAGTTAAAAAACCGCGTACAGAATAAAATGTTCTTCTGAGACAGAAATAAATTGTCAAATAATAATAAATAATTCTGAGTAAAGTCGAAAAAATGTTTTTGCCAAACCTTCTACTCTGCATTCAGGCAGTTAAGTGTCAAACTATGGCGATTTTTCTTGAATAATTTTAAATAACAGCTAAAAACACTGAAAATTTGTTTACACAATTACATGTCATATGCCACCTATTTTTGAATTGAAAATGGCATGAAATTTAACATTAAAAAATCCAGGGCCGTATTTAAAAAAACGAAGTTGATGATGGTTTTTCGAAAACAAAACGTCGTAGTGAAAATTTATAAACGCTATATTTTTCTCCCCAAAAAGTAACAATGAGAAAGTGCTTTTCATTTTTTTATATCTGTAAAAATGATGTCAGAAATAAATAAAAACTAAAATCGCAAAAAATTGTTTTTTCGAAAATTCTCGAAAACGGCTAAAGTTAGTTTACAAACACCGTTTAAAAGATGGTTAAAGTTGTATCTAAAATAATCTGACATGGAAAATATAAAAGCAAAATTAAATGGTTAAAACTGAAAGATTAATTTAACATTAAAATATTTCTCGTACAAAACCCTCAGAATTAACCTAATAATGTAATCCATCTAGGTAACCTGCATATTAACGATAATTTAAAATCCCAATATCCTAATTAATATTTGAACCCTCGACAAAAAGTTTAATCACAAACAAAACATGTATTATTTAAATTAGTATGAGTCTAATGCGTTTGGCTTACTCCGGTTCTGGTTTCTGTCACACTATGTGTAATTAGACAGCAGGAACTTGATTTCGTATTTAAAAAACACAGCACTGATCTTTCGATAATTATTATTTATAACACTTAAGATAAAACAAATTCACTAAACACTGTTAGATAAAAACTTACTTAAGGATTTTCAATGCGGAAAACACTGCTTTTATTTTGCCGTCGTGCTGAACTGATCAATAACACTAGTTTTCTGCCATGCCAAAACAAAATCTTGCTAGTGTTGTGTTCACTATAATCTGACGTCACCAACATAATATTTTTCATGGTTAATTTTTGTTCGTCTAATGTAGCAGGAAAGTTGGAGAAAAAAGAGGGGAGACTAAAACAACGCAGTAGTTGACGAAGATGGAAGAAGTAGTCAGAAGGTTATTATTAAATTAAATAATGAAATAGTGATTTATTCGGAATTGTTGATTCTTTTTAAGTCGGACGGATGTGGAATATGATACAAACTTATTGCGAAAGTTCGTATTTATTTTTGATTATTATTGACTAGGTATAAATAAACTCACCGACAAAAAAAAAACCGGCAAATTTATAACAGTTTTGATGTGGCAGAACTTTTTTTTATTTTTGATTTTATTTCATGATTTTTTTCACTGGACGATAGAACGATTCATTACGATTGCCCTACACTTTGCCCTAATAAAATTTTGGTGGCCTGAATGTTTATATACCTGTGGGACAAACATGCAAATCATTCTTCTTGCAACATGATTTACGATAAAGCTAGAAGGGTTCCGAGCATTTTGTTTATTAAGGAATCTGGCTCTCTCGTTTCTCTTATGCGCTACGCAATTTTCATACCATATGAAGACGGTTAGACCTGCTGTATAGCGCTTCAATTGCGTCCTATCCATCGCAATGACAACCTGAAGACTTATAATCAATGAGATTGATAAACATTTTTTGGGGAATAGCTTCATATTCTTCATTTAATGCTAACGTGAGCTTCATCCCAAAAATGCTGAATGGGGTTAAGATCTGGGCAGTCAAGTAAGCGGTCTGCGAACATTTCATTTTAGTAAAGTAACAAGTGCATTTTGGTGACCGAGATATATTTTTTCAAGAAAAATGGACATCAGATGGGGGTAAGTTAGTTTTATTTTTCTAAACAAAATACTAAGTGGTTTACATATGTAACGATGCTTACAAGAAGATTTAGTCACAGTGTAGAATATATAATATATTTATAGAATCATAGTTTTTTGGATACAGAGGTATTTTGTTGTGTTGCCGATAGGTTTTTAAGATGTTTTTTTTTTTTCAGGAGAGGTTTTGATCTTCAGCAGGCTTTGGGTATGTTAGAAGACGATGATGACGAAATAGCTGCATCAGGTGTAACTAAAATTTTTATAAACTCCACCAGAGGCTTCAGAACTCACTGATGAAGACTCTGCTGAAGAAGATGAAGGTGGTTTATTCGACAATGTAGGAAGGAATCAATTATCAGCGGCAGCAGAAATCGTCCTGGAAAATAACCAACGAATATTTGGACAACCCTTGTACGAAGAAGAAGAGAAAGTAGTACAGGAAATTAACGCTAAAGAAGTCAAATATGACCAACCGCTACAAAAAACACCCAAACTCACTTTCAAATGGGTTGATGGAGATATTGACTGTAATATCGCTACACAACCAGAACCATATTATTATCAGTTTCACAACAAAAGAGGAAAGAATGTGGTATTGCTCCATTTTAATGGACACTGCACTTCATAATTCATGGATTATGTACAAGCAAGCAGGAAACAAACTAACAAAACGCGAGTTTTGACGAGAATTAGTTACTGCATATCTAAATCGATATAAAAATCCACCAAGAGGACCTGGACGAACATCTTTATCCAGATTTAGTACTTCTGGAAACAGAGTATCTGATGATGTGCGATATGATCATACGGACCACTTCGTAATAGCTGTATGATAAGCGTTGGAGATGTGCAGGAGAAGTCTGTAATTCTATTGTCAGAACATGCTGTTAAAAATGTAATGTTGGTCTCTGCATACCATGTTTTAAAATATTTCGTTCAGTTACTTTTTAAATGTGCTTTTCCAGTTTCAGTTATATGTAGTTTTTTATATTTTCCGGTTTCCAAATAAATTTTTATTTATGCTTTTTACTTATTTTTGAGTTACCCAAAAGCCTACATATATTGCACAAAAAATTATTTTTTAGAAAAATAATTAATTCAGGCTTTGGAGGGTTGGGTTGGGCCCATCTTATGAAAAATACAGTGTATCATTTAAAAATGCGTAGCTCATAATATAAACGAGATAGCCAGATCTTTTTACAAACGAAATGCTCGGAACACATCCAGCTTTATCGTAAATCATGTTGTAACAAGGATGTTTTGCATGTTTGTCACACAGGATGTTTTAAATTTCCCACTAAAAACATCATTTGGCTTACCCTGGTATATAAACATTGAAGCAACCAAAATTTTATCAGGGTAAAGTGCACCGCAATCCTAATGAATCGATCTATCGACGAGTGAAAAAAAAATCATGAAATAGAATCAAAAATAAAAAAGTTATGCCACATCAAAACTGTTGTAACAATTTTAGATACCTATATTTTAATTTACTCTTAGAGTGCTTTTTTACTAAGCAAATTAATTTTGCAATTACCACTTCAGCCATTTCACAATTAAAGTAATTTTTATAGTTGAATAACGACGCACTTTGTCCATATCACAAACTGAATCAATTACGCCTCTTTCCAACCGTGAATGACGAAGAAAAACAGGAAAAAGTTGCTTCCAAGTTGGCGAAGGTCATTTATTTACAGTGTCGCTTTGCACCGTATTGTGTCCCTTTGGAAATCATGTAATCCAGAAGTGAGAAAATGAATGTACATAAAGTATATAAATCACATTATACCTTTCATATAACCTGACTCTCAAAAGAAAGGACCAGGCAAGGTGCACTAAATGAGATCTCACCAACAGCCGAAAAGGCAGGGCAGCATTTAGACATTCCACTAGATAACTAAATAGTTAGATATTAGGAATAACATAAATGGGTCTTTCAAAAAGTTGCTTCTATAAATAAGTTGGTGAAAAGCATTCCCACTATGGCATTCGGTCTTAAATCTAATTGTTACGACGGAGCTTAAACTGTAAATGGATACTAAAGTGTAATGTTTAAGCGGTTCGATTATTCTAATTCGTAAAAATAATTGATTGATTTGGTTGAAGTTCGAATAAAGCTTCCAGCAGTTCCTGCAATTGAAAGCGACACTGGCACAAAAATAATACCAGGAGTTTGTTTCTTATTTCTTGAATAAACTGTGGTGCAGATGGTTGTCTCCCCTTAATTATACCCCAACAAATAATGCTATAACGTGCGACTTGGAAATATGGCTATAACTTATAGTTGGTCGACCATTTTGTAGCAAAATATACCACAACTTCTGTGACATATTTTAAATGTCCGAACAACAAGGGACTAACTTATTTTATTCCAAGAATTACCGCGGGAAACACATAAAATACTTAAAGGAAAAGGTATGTCGTGCAGCAGATGTGGCGAAATGGCAGTATTACTGGAAACATAAGTAATATTTTCTGGTGTGCCAAGTTCCAAGTCTGGGATATTATTATAGTTTTTGTTGAAACTACGTATACACACTCTTTACTTCATGTTACGTGGTAAGGTGTTTCTGATAAATTAAAAATAAAGTTTGTTATAAACACTAATATCAGAATACGGCATTACGAAGGCCGCTATATATAATTTAAACCTAATCATTAAAATAAATAAAATAAAATTGTATTGTACAGGGTGGTCCAAATTGGACACTTTTGATAGGAAACACCGATTTCTAGAGGAGTTAGAATTTTCAAACGAAATCAAATGCCGAAAGCCGCACCTCGATATCTTGAACCGTTTAAAAGATACACGGTGGTTTTGACTTTTGTTCATTTTGAACCTACCACTGTAACTTATTTATTTATGATTATTTTTTGTTTTGTGAAAACATTCGCAATGCACTTTTTTGAGAGGAATCCAGCGGTATCTCTAGTTATTTTTTAAAGACTGGCGTTGAGACTATGACATAAACTTGTAATTTTTCTTATGGACAACCCTGTATAGTTTTACATATTCGTTTTAGAAGTTAAATTCCCCTCCCAGGAACCGCTCTCATATCTTTCAAATACCAATGAGAATATACATAGTTTCTTCCTGCAACTCCAGAGCTTTGCAGTACAATTAAAGACATCAAAAACAAGGTGTCATCTGACTTTGAAAATGTTGTCTAATCTACCGGAATGTACATTAATCGTTTTCACAGATCTAATTAACAAGTCATTCCAAAATGGAATTTTTCCACAATGCCTTAAGACATCTATAATAATTCATCTGCACAAGGGCGGCGATAAGGATCAAGCTTCAAACTATCGTCCAATTGCACTTCTATCTACTCTATCCAAGATCATTGAAAGACTGGTTAAAAGGAGACTTCTATCACAAATATGAAGTATTAACTAGCCACCAATTTGGATTTTTAGCTAACAAATGCACTAATGATGCTATATTCTCCGTATTCACCAATGTTTACTCCAACTTGAACAATCTCCACTTTACAGCATCAATTTTCTGTGATTTCTCCAAAGCATTCGACTGTGTAAGTCATAACATCCTAATTAACAAGATACAGCACTACGGAATTCGGGGGGTTTCCACTGGGATGGTTTAAGTCGTACCTTAGCAACAGAAATCAGTGTGTGAGGGTCAATGCGGTTATGTCTTCTTGCAGGCCGATGGATTGTGGAGTTCCACAGGGGGCGTATTTTTAGATTACTTACAAAAAAGAGCTATTCGATACTCTCTGAGATTGCACTATAGAGCCCATTGCTAGGACTTCTTCCGAAAATTTAAAATACTAACACTACCTTCCTTATTCATATTGGAATCGGTCTGCTTAATCCGCAAACACCTGTCAGATGTCTCTGAAAGACCATTCCATAACTATCTCCTTAGAAACGCCGAACATGATCTTTATCTGCCAGCCCCATCCTCCGAATTAATCAAAGATCGATTATATACAATGCAAAAAAAAACGCACAACCATCTGCCAATGGAAATCAAATTGCTATCATCCCTTCCTCGATTCCGTAAAGCTCTAAAGACGTATTTGTTAGAAAAAAATGTGCATTAATTTTTGAGCGATTCACACACTGGATAGTAATTTGTATTGTCTGTTTTGTATATAATATATTGAACTGTAGAATATTTACTTAATTAATTTACTTTAAGTATCTTAATTGATTTATTTATTTGACGATGTACCTGTATGTATTCTTATGTTTTGTTTACCTGTCTACAAAGTATTTTTAATTTTTTGACAAATATATATTTCTATTTCTATTATCTTTCCAAATATATAAATACTTGCCACTTATCTTTGGAAACTTTTGTTTTATTAATGTTTTCCAATAATGTTAGATGCGTCTGTGAAAATTTGGCGTGACATGCTGCAAAAACATAGCGAAGTAACTTTAGTAACCAACAGTCGCTGTCAAACAATTAGTATCTTTTCATTCAAATCCAAGCATTGAACTGAAACAACGTTTTCCTGTTTTTTAAATAATATGTATGAGAACTACGAAAAATATGACATGTTAAAGTGTTATTGGGAATCACATGAAGATGGTCAGGCCGCCAGTAATCTTTATTTTAACCTGTACCCTGAAAGAAGCCAACTTTTTCGGGATTTGTTTTCCAAAAACCAAGACCAAGAACATACCAAGCTCGAAATAGGAACAGAGCAGTAAAAGAAATAACTGTTTTAGGGGAAATTCAAAATCGGACAAACCTTCCATTACGTAAAATGCAGTTGAATACATGTATACCAAAAACTACTGCTTTGAAAATACTGAAAAACAATAAATTCAAACCCTATAGAGTGAGAAAGATTCACAAGCTGCAACCAAATGACCCACAGGCTCGACTTCTGCTAATGGTATTTGAGAAAATATGCCGAAAACCGGAATGTAGCGCAGAACATTTTATGGACTGATGAAGCGTGCATAAGCAGCGCTGGTATTTTCAACAGATACAATTCCTACAAATTGGACTTTGGAAAATCCACATATTACGATGGAGACACAGAATCAGGGCCGATACAGCTTTAACGTTTGGGTCGGTATTTTCAGAGGAAGGCTTATTGGTCCCTATATCTTTGAGGGTAGCCTTAGAGCAGCGCAATATCTGGAAATATTACGGGAATTTGTTGAACCAGTTATTGATGATTTGCCATTAACGGAAATTGAAAACGTAGGTATACTTCCAACAAGACGGGGCGCCGTGTCATAACGCACAGATTATGAGGACATTTTTAAACCAACAATTTGGGGACAATTGGCTTGGCAACCGGGGCCCTATTCATTGGCCGGCAAGGTCCCCCGATTTAACGCCTCTGGATTTTTACCTTTGGGGAAGAATAAGAGACCTCACATAAGCGAGATGCGTTGGAAGCAGCAGTGCGATATGAATTAATCAATGCTGTTAATAATGTTGACAAGCGAAATAAAATATGCTTCAATTTAAATGGTATTCAATTTGAACACCTGTTGTAATAAATATTTTTGCTTTATTAAATTATATACTCTTTGTTCTTGTTGTTTTTTATTAAATTGATTAAATTAATTAAAATTTGATATTGTTTTTTTTTTCAAGATAAATTTTCAAAGACGCATCTAACATAATTTGAAAGCATTAATAAAACAAAAGTTTCAAAAGATATGTGGCAAGTATTATATATATTTGGAAAGATAATTTAATTTCTAAAACGAATATGCAAAAATTGTATAGGGTAGTCCATAAGAAAAATTACAAGTTTATGTCAAACTTTCAACACCAGTCTTTAAAAAAAAACTAGGGACACCACTGGATTGCTCTCAAAAAAGTACCTTGCGAATGTTTTCACAGAAACAAAAAATAATCACAAATAAATAAGTTACAGGGGTAAGGTAAAAATGCACAAAAGTCAAAACCACCCTGTATGTTTTAAACAGTTCAAGATATGGAAGTGCGGTTTTCGGCATTTGATTTCGTTTGAAAATCGACCTCGTGACATGCAGGTTAGTTTTCTTCTAATTCCTCTAGAAAACGGTGTTTCCTATCAAACCACCCTGTACCTACTGGGGACGTGAATATCTTTAGGCTACAGTAAAGTGTATTTGTCATTCATAACAAACGTTGTGTGTTGAATGCCTATATACCAGTCCAAAATATTTTGATAATGTTCCGACAGATTTAAATGTTAAATAACTAAAATTAATTTTAAGTATTTTATTATTTTATTTTACGGGGTGTTATACGTATATAAACCTTTCGGTCGATTGAATCCAAAATGTAGGTATTTATGTTCAGTTTGATCTAACTTACAAAGCTTGAAATCTATTGATATATATGTAAGAAAATTTCTCCTCAATAACACAGGAACTTTTATTCCTGATCGGTCAAGAATATTTTAATATCTAATTAAGGTTTAAATAGGTACGTGATATTAATTTTTAGTAACAAAACACCCAAATAATAGTAAATATGTTTTTATTACTTCTTTTATTATAACATTGCTACTAATCTTTAGAATTTAAATAAAAAAGGTCAAATAAAATTAAAAACTTGTTACAATATGGTGAGGAATAAAAATAATAAATTTGTAATTGTTTTTATTTACATACTTTTATTCCATGTAATTTTAATTAAAGCGAGACATGTTTCGGAGATTTAAATCTCCATCTTTAGTTGCAAGCAATCTAACAAACTTAGAGGCGAGTTACATAAATAAAGAAATCAGTCTGTCACGAACAAGTGAGTGGAAACACATTTTTTTATTATTTTAAAATCTTATGTAGCTATCGCAGGCAAATAAAAAAATTATAAACTTTAAAAATTCATTTTATGATTTAAAAATTAAAACACAAACAAAAATAGAACTTAAATAAATTACGTCATAAAAACAACACAGGAACTAAGTATTATTATTAGTTGTTATTTAAAATTAAATAATTAAGTAAAAGGGGTAAAATGCGCAACCTTTTAGAATAGTTAAGAAATACGTAAGTAAATGCCGGATAAATAAATAGCTTTTATTATTATTATTATACATATGTATAACACTAAAAAATGCACAAAATAAAAAAAACAACTAAGAGCAAAAAACAATTAAAATAAATGAAGTAAGAACTTTGAGTGTCAAAACAATCCAACAATTAAAATAATCATGAGGAAAGGTAATTTAAACGAGATTTTAATAACTACTTCATAATTATTGAAAAGAGTAAAAAAATAAATTATAATATATTTTTGGACAAACAAAAACTTATAAGCCTTGTAAAATATCTATTGACAACTCCTCGTATACTCTCGTATCAAAACTAACTTGAAATATAACATAAAAATATATTAACTTTTCAATACTAAAAAAAAAACATCCCACTATTACCGTCTTGCCCTATCGAGTACAGCACGTGACTGCTATTGAGTACATTAGAGTGTTTTACTTTATAGACAGGCGAGGAAGGAATTAGCTACTGCCTTCTGCCAAACACGATTTTTTTAAAAAGTCTCCCTTATACGCTGGCAGATATTATTTTAATATGCTTTAAACATAAATTTAATTGCTCTTATAATATGGAGCCTAGTTCGCACGGCATATTGACACATGTAGTGTCGAATCTACGCTTATGTATCAATTTACAAAGTAACTGCTATAATATGTTGCAAGAATAAAGTTCCGTTACTGGCTGATTTTAGCGATTCATAATGTAAGTAAAATTCATAAAGAAAATTTGTGCTTATTAATACCAAAAATATCTGCATGCTCGTTCGTTGCACATAATCGGAAATACACTGGCGTTGTTCAAAATATTGGCATGAGCTGACAGCGACTATACCCCCAATTAATGTTTTTTTTTTTTCATAGATGCATATCGTTAAGTACTTGAAGCCAAGTGATGACTTCATTATTGATTTCCATGTTGTTTTTAAGCAAAATTGTTAGTCAACAAATTATTTATTTGCACATGCCATTCGCGGAAGACAAAATTGAAAGTTATTATTTCTTGAATAAAGCACCAAAGTTTGGACAAAGTAGTTTGAATTAAATTTTCTGAAAGAAACCAACTTTATTAAGAAAAATCTGCTAATCAAAGGACGATACCGTGTAATTAATTTGGCAATAGAATAATAATTAAGTTTTATATCACTTCCTGCGTCAACTTGCGAGTCCGTAATGGCTATTATAAAAGTTCTTTGCCTTCTTCGAAGCAAACATATAACAGGAAAGTTTATGTTTAATATTTTATGGCTTTAACAAATAAAATATAGTAAAACAATTCCACGTCTTATATTCAAAAAATGAACAACAC
The DNA here is from genome assembly GCA_911728435.2 of Apoderus coryli. Lineage (NCBI taxonomy): Eukaryota > Metazoa > Arthropoda > Insecta > Coleoptera > Attelabidae > Apoderus > Apoderus coryli. Next base: position 10,942,762 of record OU452202.1, on the reverse strand, counting down.
AATTTCCTTTTTTGAGATACTTTATTGTTCATAACAGAAAAACGAACTACCAGCAAATTCTGGGGGAGACAAAAATTTGTCAAGTTGCCTACAACCCCATATTTTATTCATATCAGATATTCATACGTTATATCGTTTGAGGGGAAAAGTCGAAACGGCTTATCTTACCTCATTTCGCTACGTGATAAAGTGAGAACCTAAATATAAAGGAAAATTGCCAACACCGATATTTCCTCTTGTCTTTTTACACACCTGCTACGTTGTATGCCTTTCAACATAATAACTGCATCAGGAAAGATGTAAGTACTTAAGAGGAAACTGAGGAAAAATCAGAGCATGATTATTTTAAAAATGATGCATTATTGTCTTGAAATTCTGCTAACTTTGGTTTACGCTGAAATATTAAAAGTATTTTCGACGATCGTAATTTTCTTTTCTTTTTCTCCATAATCGATCGAATCCTTTCCCGGTGGGACACCCGCTATAAAAAATAGCCCATAATTTATTTGTGATGTATTTTGCCTATATTACTGTTTCAAAATTTCGGAATGGTTTTCATTGATAATAATTATTATATTTAGTTTAATAAACAATTTTGGGATACATTAGGATTAACATAATGTATCTATAGTTGCTTATCATTCACGGTATTTGTCATTTTGGAAATGTTATTTCATTTAAAATTATAATGAAAACTGGGACATAAGCTTCTTAGGATTTACAAACCAATACACAGCCATACAATCTATATACCTCGTGTGTATAGTGAAACCTTTTGTGATGTTTGTATTGTTAAACCGGAATTAACGTAATTATGTTTAAAGTTAAATATTGGTTTACTTTGCAGTTTGTGCAACAAATGATAATACAATTTAATAGGGTGACCGTCAGAACTTTTAATCGAAATATACATTTGCAGTATAACACTAAGTTAAATTTGTTTTGGTCATGAAATTTCTATATACTTATATAGTGTGGCTAAACTATTTAATTTCCTAAAAGTTTTATTCATGGGTTCTATAAAAATGATTTGTTAGAAATATTGTGAATTTATACAGGGTGTCCCAAATATAAGAAATGAACCATAGTTCTGGTTTTTTAAATGGAATGTCCTGTATATGAATATATTTTTAGATTCCCCGTTAAAATGAAGCCAACTTTCATTAAAGTACATCTCACCTATACCTGACAGTTCTTTAAATATTTTAATTTTTATAAAAATATAAACATAATTTGAATGAAAAAATGCACACCTATTCGTTTGTTCTTTTTAAGCCAGTCTAGGCTGAGAAAAATACCCACTCATCAATTGTTACGCCAAATATAAAAAAAAACCCAATACTAAATACGGGTGTCCAATAATAATAATATTTATTCATCCAACAGGCCATTGGCCCACTAACAGGAAACAAAAATTATAAATACATTCAACATAATACATATACCTAAAACTAAGTAATAAGATACTTCAATTAAAAATAAAAATAATAATAAAATATGATAATAATAATACAAATATAAAAATAAATTAAATTTAAGAAGATTAAGAATTCTCTTAAAAGAGAAGAAAGAGGAAATCAATATTCACAAATCACAAATAAAAACTAAGCATTAAACATTTGGATTATTTGTCCAATGGAATCACTGAACAGATCAGCTTCAGAACTACTAGAAACTGAATTATAACAATTACACATATAAAAAACTGGACTTTGACTAAGAACATTAGAGTTGGGCGTGCTCAATCTGAAAGTAGGACTATAATAATAAATAAATAATATAAGTTGTTATATGAACGTAAAGTTTAATTCGAAATAACTTGTTTATTTCAAATAGAACACCTGGTATATGAGGTAAAAATTAGATGCACAAAGTAATTATCTGTCAAATACTATAATACTTTCCTATGTATAAGTCTTGACGTTTCGTGGGAAATGCACATATTCATAATATTAGGCGAATTTTTAATTGAACCTGTTAATTTCATGTAGACCACCCTGTATTTGATGAAATTAATTATCTATTAATCACTATAAGGTTTTCCTATAAATATGTATATTTTTAATTTTGCATGGATAAAGCACATATTGGTAGAAATAGGAAGAATTTTTCAAAATTATAATATTTGTCAACTCAGCTATGAGAATTTGACAAACCATATATTTAACACGTTGAGCAAAAAATTTGTCTCCAATGGCCATTTTTTTCAGAATTTTCTAATAAAATATTATTTTGTTAAAGTCAAAATACAACAAAAATTATGTAAGAAAAATTTAGATGCTCTAGAAACATGGTTTTAAAAATGTATCCACGTTGGATACACGTGGCCAATTTATCATTTTTGCATATTATACCCACGTGCCTCCAACGCAGATACAAATGAAACCATAAATTTACATACATCGTTGAGATGAGGACCAAAAATGGTACCAAAAATTGGCAATGAAACTGCTAGCGGGTACTGCAGTACTAAAAAAATTACACCAGGAAATCAAAATGCCAAAAAAAAATTATTTAGAAGAAATGCAACACCTATTGAAGCGAATCTTCAAGCTGCTGCACAACATTATTTACAAGAAAGTCAAGGTTCTGGCAGAAAAATAGGGTCGATATTTAACTGTTACAAAAAAAAAGTGATGGAAATAAAATTTAGATCACGTCGCGTGTGAAAAATATTATTGCTTATAGTGTTTTTTTGAAGTCGACGAATGTTTTGGTGCTTGAAAGATTACTCCTAACTTAGGACTACGTGTTCCGTTTTATTTTTTTAAATAAACCACTTATAAAGTCCGCTCTAGCAAAAAAAGAAAAACAGAAACAAAACCCGCAGGCCAAGCAGTTTTTTGGGTTGTCCAGGCCACTATATAAAAGGTCCCATAACAACACGTGCAAAGCCTGCATGTAACACGGATACATACGGCTAGAAATATAAAAACCAGTTTGTATCCGAGGTGGATACGTGTAGTCCTTGAAACATTGTGCTTCATGTATCCATATTGGGTACATACGGCATTCAATGTGTTAAACAATAACATAATAAATAAATAATATATTTTTAACTTAAATTAAATAACAAGATATACATAAATACTGATAAATTATACAATAAATGTTCAAAATGATTGGACTCATTTGAATCCTTTTCTTAAATCCTTCAACAACATTAACCTGGTGTAATGCTTCTAAAGGCTTCGTTTATTTGCTCCTTCTCCTCTATTAAAAAAGTTTTCATTTTCGATGATTTTGTTCCTGCCCATGTAAAAATTCAACACGTTCTAAAATCATTATTGACAAGTTCTTAATGCAGTTGCACTGTGTTTGGGTGGTATCTTTCGTTAAACTGCCGTAACAGTCTCTCAAAGACCACTTTTGCGCCGGGAACCTTTGAGCGTAACCTCACGATGCCAGTAAAGCGTTTTTTGGACCATTCTCCCAGAAAAATCATGTCTATTCTTTCTTCTTTGGAATAGGTTCGCAGTTTTGATGAATTGAATTAAATCAAATGTCACAGATAAATAACTGTTCTATGAAAAATTCCCAACTCTTACAGCTCTTGCACACGGATGGCATTTGGCGGTCTGTTATTTCGCCACACGATGCCGGCGTGGCGCTCGGCTAGTAAACGTATTGAAAAATCCAGTATCGTCTTAAGATTAGCCCTTTAAATGTTTCTGATAACTTTCCTGTCGACATAATCAAAGCATGTTGCATTTTGCATAATTTTGTAAGGATAAAAGATGGATATCATACTGAAGACACACTCTACGAAGAAAGTCTTTAGGATGTTCCCAGACAAACTAAGCTAACGAGGAACGAGAACTGGCATCTAATTGCGAGAGTATTTTACAGAATATTTTATGAGTAACGAAGGATCTGTGCCTTGGCAATTTAATAAAAGTTAATATCAAAATGTGTACCTTTTTCCACTTTTTCTTTCTGTGGAAAGTCGTTAAAGTTTAAAAAAAATATAACGCAAATATCGCCCCACGCAGATCTAGTCTAATTCCTGTCTTTAAATTCATCCAACGTCTTACCCCATATCACAGACCTTTCCTCCACAGCATTTATCAAAACTTCAATATTCCATCATACCAGCTACTTTGAACACTAAATATTATACTGCGACTTTCCTATTAAATAATTTTCTTAAACAGCCGTTCGTGTGCAAGGGTGTATAGATTTGTCTGTAATAAAACAATACTCCGGCATAAAAACCGACCGGGCGCCGTGTGTTTGCCGGTCAAAATATAACATGGACGGCAGCCGACCGGCAACCGTCCCTGAATTAGGTTCGTGTGCAAGATTGCATTTATTCTAATCTAAAATAATTGTCACCGGTTTTTTCGCCTACCGGCAACATAGCCGGCCGGCAAATTTGCCGTCCGTGTGCAAGAGACCTTAGGTAAGAACTTTCAACAGACTATTTGACAGTAAATATCAAATTAAAAAAAATGTATTGTGTCTTCTCAAATTCTCGTGGTTGACTTGATGAATATTATAATTTTGAAAATTCTTCTCATTATTACCAATATGTGTGCCTCTTCCATGCAAAATTAAAGATACAAATTTACTTTAACTTTAATTTTTACATCATCAAATACAGGGTGATCTACATGAAACTAAGAGTTTCAATTAAAAATTTGCCTAATATTATGAATATGTGCATTTTCCACGAAAACGTCAAGGGATCCATAGGAAAGTATCATAATATTTGACAGATAATTACTTTGTGCATCTAGTTTAGACCTCATAGACCGGATGTTCCATTTGAAATAAACAAGTTATTTAGAATTAAACTTTACGTTCACATAACTTATATTATTGGACAGCCTATATGTAGTATTGGGGGTTTTTTATATTTGGCGTAACAAGTGATGAGTGGGTATTTTTATTAGCCCAGACTGGCCTAAAAAGAACAAACGAATAGGTGTGAATTTCTCATTCAAATTATGTAGGTATAAAAATGAAAATATTTAAGAAACTGTCAGGTTTAGGTGAGATGTACTTTAATGAAAGTGAGGTTTATTTTGAACGGGAAATCTAAAAATATATCCATATACAGGGCATTCCATTAAAAAAACACAACTATGGTTCATTTCTTATATTTGGGACACCCTGTATAGATTCAGAATATTTTTAAATGTAGCCATAAATCATTTTTATCGAACCCATGAATAAAACTTTTAGGAAATTAAATAGTTTAGCAATACTATTCCGTGTCGTATGGCGTGAATAACCCTGTAGATATGAAAAATTAAAGCAGATAATGATATTCTTATAATTTTTATCTATTGCAATGCTGTTACACACACAAACACTAAACGAAACCCTAGTTTCGTTGTGACATTTTTGTGTGGGTGTGGGCAATAGCCAATATGAACAATTTTAAATATATTATGTGCTTTTCCCCATCTTACCCCTCTATGTGGCGCCCATGTGTCAGTATATTCTATACATATATACCTACATTATAGTTCCAATTTTGTTTGATACTTCACGTCAATTTTTACTTGCTGAGCAGTTAAATAATTTATTAAATTTATCAGAAAATGTAATGGAAAAATCTCCGCAAAAATCCTTCAAAATTTTATGATAAAAACTATAAAAAACCATTGAGATTTCACCCCAATCCAACAGACATATAATTCCCGACAAAGGGCACCCAAACAACCCGCAGCATTTTCAAATTTATTTTCCGCAAAATTAAAACAATTTCCATAATCCTTCTCGCGACAGCAAACATAAAAACGCTTTTAGTAATCCGCCAGCGAAAGGCATATTGCTTTTCTCTTTCTTATACTTTTCTTTTCCTAGAAAATTGACGACGTATAGTATTATAAAGATAGCGAGCTTTTACCAGCGCAGCGCTTGGACTTAAAACCTGAAGATGTAGGAGTTTAATATGGTCACGAAATGTTGATGGATATACCAGTTAATCTGCTACAATGTTCAACTACTTTACGGCTACGTTGGTGAAGTTTTTCATGGAAGTTTTATATTATACAGTAGGGTTGAGAACTCATAAATATAATATTAAATATTTTGTGTTATGAAATAAAGTAACGATGTTAACAAGAAATAAGGTTAATACATAGACGGATCTTGTGCTATTTGAAGTTATACCCAGTGGCGGCTCGTGAGTTTTGAAAGAGGGTTCGAACAAGAAAAAATACTCATATTATACTATTTTATGTATATGAGCCCATCTTGCTATTTTTAATACTGAAAAAAACCAGTGGCGCGGGGTTTTGAAAAAGAAAAAAATAGACTAAGAAAAACTAATGCATATTATGTTTTTATGTTTAAAATCAATTCTTTTATTATTACATTTAGCAAACAATTCAATAACTTTATTGTCAAAACTGAAATATCCTGTACAAGTTTTTTTATTGAAAGCATAGCGAGGGGATTTAGTCTATCCTAGCCATAAGTTTACTTTCAAAATTTTGAAGTCGATATGAGGTATCACTGACTGCTAGCTTTTGCAGGAAGATGTCACTCGGTGGTTCATTGGTGCGAGATTAACGGCATGGATTTAAACGTCTCGAGGTGTTTTTGTATCGATTTTACTCGTTCTAGAAATCCTCTTTTTCATGATTCCTTCATGGGTCAATCAGCTCTGGAGTTCAGGACCGTGGTTAGGAACCTGGCAGTTTGGAGGCCAACTTGAGCTTCACTCATCACATGTTGGACTTCAACAGGCGTTGCTCGGCCGTGTGAACACATTTAAATTGTTATATACATCACTTGTTTGAAGTCCCCTCTATGGCTTATATCAAGAGGATTCAGCACCGTTTCCTGAGAGTTATACACTTTAAGCTCCGACGCCCACCACCTGTTGACCATGTCTACAATTATGATGCACTGATGGATGAGATGGGATTGACGACGTAAGAAGCGCGTAGGAGCGTGAGAGGCCTTACCATTTTTTACAAATTTATTAATAATATCATTCGCTCATCTATCTTGCTCTCAGAGATTGTGCTATATGTTCCTCCTAGAGCTGTGTTTCACGAGGCATATTACCGGACAAATTACGCCAGGGGTTATTCCTAGGGCATGGCATTTGGTCAATAATTGTTAGGACCTGAAACTGGACTTTTTCTTCCCGATTAATCTGGGCTACTTGATGCGCGTCTCCCGAGAGAGCGGCTTTTCTTAATAGATTTTTTTTTCATATTTTCACAACTATTTTGCGATTAGTATTGAGCATTGGTTTGGGCTTGTGATGTTGTAATATTGTACTTGTAATTAGTTTAGTTAGATATCTGTGTTTGTCACGCTTGTTTTTTTGTTATTTTCGTATTATAATAATGCACTTTGTCCGTATAAATAAATAAATATCGAGAAGGGCTGCAATAATACTGAGACCAAAGCACATGGAGGACTACCTTCCAAGCAACAGTAATCGGTGCTTTCTTTGGCGATATACGAGGAGAGTACGTAGTATAAACTGTTTAATTTCGTCGGTACCAGATTAAAATTTTGTTTCGCTTTTCGTTTGCGGAATGGAGGGTGTGTGACCCTATGGCAGCAGCCGCCACTGCAAGAAACGCCAATGACTTTGTTGACAAAAAATTCTAGGACTTGAAGAACTTATTTTCTATTGATTGGACGGCCAATGCGTTCAGTCAGTTAAATTAAGATTGCCAAAAAGTTCTATAACGACGGCCGAATCGCCCGGGCTGATAACATGAGTAGAGGATGGACGATAATTAACGAAAAGCGAAATCCTGGTAAAAGTACTAATAAAAAGATTATTCGAGAAGTTTTTGATGCCTCTCAACATTTAAAGACAACACCTGCCGAAATTGCAAATAATTTTAGTGATTTTTATTAGTTTCTCTAAGAAATCTGATTCGGTTAACTTGAAAATAGCAACTATCATAAATGTTACTTTTCCCTACTACGGTTAACGAAGTTATTAGAGTTGCCAGAAAGGTTTGTAGGAAAAAATCAAGTGGTACAGATAACATTCCAGGTCATTTGGTATTGAGTATTATTGAAATAATTGCAGAACCTCTATCCGCGATCATTAATAAGAGTTTAGAGGAAGGTGTTTTTCCAGAGTGCCTTAAAACATCAAAAATAGTTCCTATTAAACAAAAAGGTGATGCAAAAGATACAAATAATTACAGACCGTTAGCACTACAAAGTCAATTTAGTAAGTGTTTATATAACATGAGACTTCTCTTGCAACCAGAATGGATTCAGGATCGGTCTATCAACAGAAACAGCTCTTAATCAGGCTTTAGACAACCTATACTAGTCACTCAATAATAAGGAAACAGCTCATGGCCTTTTCTTTGATTTAAACAAGGCGTTTGATTCCATAAGCCATGATCTTTTGTTTCTGAAACTGAATGCTGTTGGTATAAGAGGAACAGCGGCCGCATGGATACGTAGCTATCTTACCCAGCGTACACAGGTGGTTGAAATTGCGGGTGGCCGTTCGAGGTCCGAGATCGTGAGCAGTGGGGTGCCGCAGCGCTCCTGTCGCTCACCTACCTTGTTCAATGTTTTTATTGACGATATCTCTGAAGTTCTGGGTATTTTTGGATATCCCATTCTTTATGCAGACGATACTAGTGTTTTTGTTTCAGCCAAGGATGAAGCAGGGTTAGTTCAGATTGCCAACGTGGTGACGGGGGTGTGTGGATAACGGGTGTTGTGTGCATAACGGACTTACCCTTAATGCATTAAAAACGGTTGCTCTGCCTATACATATATATCAAACAACACCAGCACTAAGAGTTATCTGATACCTATAGGAGGTGCGTCTATAAAAAATGTGAGTAATAACAAATTTCTGGGAGTGTATACAGACAGCAAACTGATCTGGGACATACATATTGACACCATACTACCAAAAGTCAGTAGCTGTGTGTTTCTGATAAAGAATATTAAAGGTACTGTATCAACCAGCATTCAGCAATTGATATACTTTGGCTTAGTCCAGTCTACCTTGGCATATGGAATCATTTTTTGGGGAGGAGCCGGTGTATCGACTAGAGTATTCAGGGCCCAAAAAAAGGTTATAAGAGCAAAAAAATTCCTCAGACAGCATCATGTAGGGAACATTTTTTGAATTTGAAAATAATGACTTTTCCTTGCCTCTACATGTACGCATTCATAATTCATATAAAAAAACAAAGTGAATCGTTGCTTAAAAGAGAAGATGTTCACAATTATGACACTAGAAACAAAAATAATGTGGTTTTGCCATTTTCTAGACTAAGTATTGGTCAGAAAAATCCTAACTATATCGGGGTAAAGTGTTTTAAAGTATATTGATTATTAAGAAAAGCTTTATTGTTTTATTGTTGTTCAGGGTCGATATTAATTGATTTACCATAAATGATCGTGATAGTGATAAAATTATGATTAAATTGATCGTGATTAGTGAGTAGGTTAAAAAATAAATCACTCAAATTAATAATAATAAGATTATGAAAATTAACAAATTTAAAAACCTAACATTTAGGAGATTAAGCTGGAGTTGAGAAATTATTTTGTGGATAAATGTTTTTATTCTGTGGATAAATTTTTGAACTATACAACAACTATACAGGGTGTCCTACGGTGGCAACCCATTAGATTATTTCAGAAACTACTTCGAATTGAATTGTGAAAATTTCAGTGTCTATATTGTCAAATATGCTCTACTCAAATAATATAATAGCAACGGCATAGCACGTCCGGTTATACCGGAAGTTGATGGCAACTTTGTTATTTTAAATGGAATACCCTATATATTATTACATTTTTGGATTCTAAATAAGATTTCACAAATATTTCATGTATCATGTCCTATACCTAGCGTCAGTCGTTTTTGATTTATATCAAAATTTATGTCAAAATTGACAGCTTAGGGCTCCATAAGAATTCCGTTTTTTCCTTGTAAATCAGTATTTAATAATTATTTTGCAGGTATTTTCTTATCAGGTGGGATCTTCTTTTTCGAATTGACAAGACATTTTCTGATTAGTTTATACAGGGTGGTCAAAAAATTATATTGAAAACGGTTCAAGAAAAACAGTTGAAAGTCAATTTTTTCAAATGGAATGGGTATATTATTATTATTTTATCTTCTTTAGCATTAAAAAATAATGCAATTTTGTAATAGGTTATCATTTTCTAAAATGCATAGTTTTCGAAATATCGTCATTTTAAATTTTTCTGCAGCGCCTACCGTTGTCTCTCTGGAAGCTAGCTAATTAATTTAGTTAGCCATGAAATTATTGTCATTTTAACGTCAAACTAAACGTCAAATTAATAAAAATGAAAAATACTTATTGATATTATAAATTTCTTCGAATGAAGTTCGGATGCGTCCTACTAATTCTTCTTTTTAATTAATTGGTGGAATAACCTTTTGTTTAATTGCCCCCAAACATAAAAATTCAGCGGTGATAGATCTGGAGATCTCGCTGGCCAATCCCAACGCCCTAAACGTCTGATCCATCGATCTTCAAACATTTCATTAAGCTGTTGTGTGATTCTATTTCCACAGTGCTCCATGTAACTGGTACCAACAACTTCTTAATTCATTTAATGATCGATTATCCAAACAATGCGCCACAACATTTTGCAAAATATAAAGATAACCTTCCGTATTTAAATTATGCTCGTAAATAAAATATTCAACATGTGTGTCTTTCACCATACAAAAAACTAAATTTATTTTGAAAATTTTGTTCACGAATAGCGTGCGGATTCTCAGAAGCCCAAAAATGACTATTTTGTCTATTAACGATTCCATCTCTCGAAAATTTCGACTCATCTGTCCAAATCACTTTTTGCAGAAACCCAGGATCTTCTTGCGTTCGTGATAAAATGGTTTCGCAGAACCGTACACGTCGTTCGGCATCACCTGCTTCCAGAGCACAAAGATATTTGAATTTAAATGGATGTAAACCACTACTTTTTAATATTTTTTGGACAGAGGATTTTGAAATTCCTAGATCTTGTTCACGCACGCACGCACTGATGATTCAGGATATGTATTAAAATATGCCACAACATTTACCACATTATCCTCATTTGTAGTTACAGGTTTTTGTAATGGTCGATTTGCATGACACTGCCCCCACCGTATTTGATTTCTCAAAATTCTTCTTAATTTTTCTCTAGTCATTGTTAGCAAATGCGGGTTTCTCTCGTTAAATACTCTACAGGTTCTATTAATCACTTTGTTACATTCTCCACGGATTAATAATACATTTACAATATCAGCATATGAATAAATATTTTCCATTTTGTAATAATTATTGTAAAATATAATGGTCACAAATATTGATAAATAACGACTGGTTGGATAGCAACAACTAATTTCATATTTAGTTTGACGTTTATGCTAATTCAGAGAAATGTCATTATTTTCATGGCTAACTAAATTAATTAGCTAGTTTCCAGAGAGAAATTTAAAATGACGATATTTCGAAAACTATGCATTTTAGAAAATGATAACCTATTACAAAATTGCATTATTTTTTAATGCTAAGGAAGATAAAATAATAATAATATACCCATTCTATTTGAAAAAATTGAGTTTCAACTGTTTTTCTTGAACCGTTTTCAATATAATTTTTTGACCACCCTGTAGAAACTAATCAGAAAATGTCTTGTCAAATCGAAAAATAAGATCCCACCTGATAAGAGAATACCTGCAAAATTTTTATTAAATACTGATTTACAAGGAAAAAACGGAATTCTTATAGAGTCCTAAACTGTCAATTTTGACATAAATCTTGATATAAGTCAAAAACGACTGACGTTAGGTATAGGACATGATACATAAAATATGTGTGAAATCTTATTTAGAATCCAAAAATGTAATAATATATAGGGTATTCCATTTAAAATAACAAAGTTGCCATCAACTTCCGGTATAACCGGAAGTGCTATGCCGTTGCTATTATATTATTTGAGTAGAGCATATTTGACAATATAGACACTGAAATTTTCACAATTCAATTCGAAGTAGTTTCTGAAATAATCTAATGGGTTGCCACCGTAGGACACCCTGTATACAATATTAGTTATTATGTTTGACAATCCCATAATGTAACATGTTGTATTGTTATCATTCGGTAGAACTAAGAAATAAATAAAAATAAAATAAATTGATCTTCGGACATTGTGCTTTTGAGACAACTTTTATTGCAATCCAGGATTGAAAACTAACGTTTACATTTAGCTGTCGAAATGGGCGTTGTACGTTGTACAAATAATATCTTCAAATGATAGCGAATTCTAAAAACTGATAGCGAATTCTAAAAAAAAATACTTTTGGTAGGTACGTCTTATAATTTAAACCATCTAATTTTAATACATGTAGAAAAGTAGATTAAGGTACAGGCTTTCATCTAAAAATAAAATTATTGCGATATCTTTGCACGTCTTTTTTTAATTCCAAAACGGTACTTACTTAAAAAACATGCCTCGTAGCTATTATATATATCATAAATTTAAGTATTTTTTTTAATAAGTATTTCGTTCTTGGCCTAATGCTTCTTCCATGTTCTCTGGTATGTCCAGTTCCTCTTCGTATTTGTTGGGTTTCTTGACATTCAGTAAGTAGATGTTTATTTGATTGTGTTGTATTGCAGGTGTTACATTCGGGTCTATCGGATTTGGTGATCATGAACTCATGGGTGAGCTTTGTGCGACCTATTCTGAGTCTAGTTATAGCGACTTGTTGGTGTCATATCTGGGTGTAAAGCTCCAAGGTTTGGTTGACTTTTTGGATTCGGATAGCTTTGATTGCGATTGGTTCCACATGTTTTGCCATTTTTCGTATGATTTCTGTTTGATAAAGGCTTTGACGTCTGTGGGAATGGTCTCTGGGATGACTAGGGCTTTTTTATTCGTTATGGCATATTTTGCGGGTGTTTAGGATATAATTGTTGAATACTGTATATATAGAACTTAGTGAATCGGTAAGTTTATATAATTGATTAAACACATAATATATTTTTTCCACGTAGTGTCTTCGATAAAATAGTCGTTCGATTTATGCATACAATTCCTCTGAGCTTTTCATTTTAATCATTGTTGGCCACTGGTCTAGTTTTGAAACATGTATGGCTACAAATATATAAACTGAAGATTATTATATTGAATTTATTTCGTGGAGATTGGACTTTTATTTTCCATTATTGGAATCTAATTTTCATCAAAATAGTCTAATCATGGGAAGATATTTCGATTTTGCAGAGATTTTACAAGAGCTAAAAATGCACTCGATTTTATGAAAATCAGAAGAAAATCAGATATGCCAATCTCTCTTCCAATAAGTTGTGATATATTTACTGGAACAGAGTATAACATCATGGTGCTAGCAAAATTTCCTTTTTATCTGATTTTTCTTACCGCAGGTAATATACCTCTTACACTATAAAACTTTAACAGTTTTACGAACCACTATACCGAAACAAAGGAAAAGAAAGTAGGTACATTTACATTGATGAAACAAACAGTGAAATATTGAAGAGTAAGGGTATTTTTGTTTACTTACGTTTTATGTTTATTTGCTCACACAACATTTACAAATATCAATCGGAAAGCTACGCTTTTTTAAATATTTAGGAATTTTGTACAAAAAAACGTTCATTTGTCGCAGTATTTAATATATTCCCACCGGTATACGCATCGATGTTTATTATAGGAAATATTTGAAATTACAGTAATGTCAATGGGCAAATCGATTAATTTTTTTTTTCATTACAAAAAATATTAACCTTAATTATCAAATAGATGTCATCTGGTGTATCTGTTCCCCTTTTGACTTGTACGCTTTATAGCCGTCCGACTGTGGCTTTAGGAAAGCTCGTACTTTTTGGTACTTTTTTATTTGCGCTTCTGTGAAGTAAAGTTTGAAAAGAGTGGTTGGAGACTTGGCAGCTCGGAGCATGTGGTCTCCCTAGAGTTTGAGCACATGTGTCCGAGTGCTCCGCCAAATTTCTCTTACCACAAGACTATCTTTTTTTTTTGGGGTCTTCTCTCCAACTTTGGCGACGTAAACTCCGAGTTTTAAAAGCGCCAAAAGGACGATTCTCCTTCGTTGAGAATTGTCTTGAAGCTTAAGCCAAGTGACTATAATTATTAAAACCTAAAGGATAGAATCAATAAATATCAAACACTAATCTTATTTATTTTTCCTTTAAATTGATATTCTCATACTTATATTATTTGTGACATAGTGGAGGCTCTCTGTATATTTTCATATCGATAGCCTAGTACTGATACGACGTAACCCACAAAAAGTAAATTTTACAGGAGAGAAAGAAAACTGTTTATTTTGGTTTTATTGCCTTAATCTTTTATATACATTTGATAATTTTATAACTGGTATCAATTAGACCGATTTATAAAACAAATTACTAAGTGTCAAATAACAACCTACTCTGTGTGTTGGATACGACTTATTGCTATTTGATGTTAATGTTGGATACGTTTTTTTTGTCTTCAAAGTGTTGGTTACGTGCTATTCATTTATTATGGATAAATGTGAAAAGACCAATTATTGAAACGTCAGGAGAGGTAGGTAGTTGTAGTACGCATAAATAATATTTAATTATATGGGTACAAAAATATATTTTATCCAAAATTGTGAAACATTAAACGAAAAACGAATTATTAAGTTATCAAAAAACCATACATCACTGGAAGGTGGTACTTGTTGGGTTTTAACTTCACAGTTTTAAATCCTAGTTGAGATTCTGCGTGTCTCTTTCATTCTAAAAGAATCAAAACAAATTTAAATAAATCTATTAATTATTAATTAAAAGATCATTACCTCATTATTACTCTGTTCTGTCCTAGATTTGCTTTTAGACCTCTTAGCTTGGCTCTTTTTAGCACTGGTATTTGCTACTTCTGATTTTTTTATTAATCTAAAAAGATAATAAAATGTAATATCGCATTTTTAGTGCAAATAATGTTCTCCTACTTCTTGATTTTACTACTTTCTGCTCTGGGCTCAACTCCATCCACTCTGTTATCCTTATCTTCCTCTATATTATTGGAAACCTTATTTTCTTCGTACTGTAATGCGTCGTAAAAAAAATGTACATCTTGAGGCAACACACTTTTAAACTGTTGCAAGTGTGTCCATTTTACTTTAGTAATCTTGAGCCTTTCTTGATACAAAGGCTTAGGCACATAATTAAGATCAATGTTGTTTTGACGTCGCGGTAATAAAATATAGGAATCTTCCAGTTTAGATTTATAAAAAATTTCACCACTAGGTTCATATTTTAGGCATCTTAAATCATTTACTTTCAAATCATTTTTTTTGTTTCCAGGACGTATCGAAGTATACCTCTTACACTTAGGATCTTCAAAATTTATAAAATAAGAATGATTTAAATATTCGACATCTAATGGTAAGGGTTTTTTCCTTGCATCTTTAATTATGCCGATGTAATCAGTGGGTAAAAATATATCTTTCCCTTTAAGCCGCCTTTCGATGAGACTATGAGTAGAGTCACACTCCATTTGAGTGTGACCCTTCTCAAGATATTTTTGTTCTATAATTATTTTGTACTTTGTAGCTAACAAAGATAAAGCGTTGGAGAGAATGTGATTCTTGTTCTGATAGCCGCAACTATCTGACCATAAAATTATAGGTTTAACTTCATTTGTTAAAACAAGTTCCAAATATTTTACTACACAAGTTGCGAAAACAGAAGAGCATAGTTCGCCTTCAGATTCATTCCACAAAAAATTCATACTCTGGTGTGTTTTCAAGTTATAGATGGTAAAGTTATGCACCTGTAACTTTGTTTTATAATAGGCGTTGCTAACTTCTAATTTAGGGCATAACTTGACCGCTTGAACATCCATGGTAAAACAGTATACCAGATTTTCGTCTGCTTTCTTTTTATCAAGATCTTTTTCACGCCGTGCTGTCTCTTTTGATTTTATATGTTTCTGGTAATTACATTCATCCAACTGTTTTACTTTATAAGCAAAACAAACATCGCATTGATCTTTACGTGGTTTGAATATCCCTATGTTCATTTCATCCATCTCCCTAGAAAATAAGAACATCGATAGTGGTATTAGAGAATCCACCAAACACTTCTCTTTGTAAATTTGATAAACATCGGATTTTGATTTGAAGTCTTGTTCTAGGTATAGTTTAGCAAAATTCTGCCGACAGTAATGGCTTTCCATTTTAGGAAGTTGTTGAAAAAACTCTTTTAAATGCTCCTTTCTTTGTTGCATGTCTATAAATAACTTGGAACTTCTTTTCTTCTCTTTCGCCTCTCCGTTCCTTTTTTCTTTGGAATCTAAAAGGCCCATTTTCTTCCCTTCATTTGCCCAATTTGCAACCATTTTCTCGTTTATTCCAAGAGTTCCCAAAAATGTTTTTTTACAAACTTGCAACTTTCCACCTTCATGTTTTAAATAATATTGAAATAATCCTGTCCGTCTTGAAGGAGTGGATACATAACTCCGATGTTTTTCGGAATAGTTGACCATGTGTACAATAAATAATCTTTTCTGCTCCCAGTCTGTAGCCCAAAATTTTTCAAAATTTTCTTTCCTAATTTCATCAGTAAATAAATTACAATATCTATTTGTTGCTCTTTTGCAAAAATTAGAATCACATTTGGGACCCATTTGTCTTTTGCTTCTTTTAGCTTCGTGTTTTACCACCCCATATTTTCTAGTATATCCTACGTATTCTTCGCCGTTCATCCTTTTCTTTTGATTCACATATTTATCCCAAAATGTTCTGTCAGCAACTTTTCTTCGCTTTGTTTTGGAAACATTTTCAATATTTTCTGCATCCTGTTCTGCTGCGGGTACATAATCGGAGTCATCAATATCAGATTTGTCTTTTATTTCTGAAATAATATTTTCAATGTCATTTTCTGCATCATGTGGTGGCGGTATATAATCGGGGTCATCAATATGGAATTGGTCTAAATCGGATTCATTTTGGTGTACCTGTATATTATTATTAATATTATTAGTTTCAATGATAATGTACATATTGCCATCCGTGGTGCCATCGTTAATAAAGTGTGTGGCTTCAAAATCATTCTTGGGGGGACTATTTTGTAATATAGGTATATCAGGTAATGAGTTTTGTATTATATTAATATCTTGCCTATCACGCACCTCATTGTGAATTATTTCTATTTCGCATAATTTGTCATTCTCATTATTAGTATGTAAATTATCAACTAGCATTGTGTAGTTTCGGTTGGCTGGAGGTATCGTTTCAACAAAATCTTTAGGTGCGACGTTTTCTAATGAAATTAGGGTAGATTCAGAACTCTCAAAATTTTGCCGGTTAATTTTCTGGTCATTATTAGGAACAACTTCTAAATCGTAGGCGACATTTGGTAACATATCATTAATATTAACTTCTGGTTGAATGGTCTTAATTTTATCTTTCGCAGCTAAAGCTAATAATTTTGCTGTTCTACCGGATATCTAAAACATAATAATGTTTTTTAAAATTCCAATATGTCGTAACCCAAATGACTGTATGCAAAATTTCATGAGATCTAATAAGATGTATCCCAATACAATTTAAAACTATGATTAATAAGGATCAAATTTAAAGCAATAATATTAACTATGCTAATTTTACAAATTAGAAATACTTAATTTTAAATACTTACCGGAAAATACTTATTATCCATACTGATAAATAACAAAACAGAAAGATTTTAATACAATGAAGACACTGCGTGACGCACACAACGTAGGATAATGATACAATTGAGGGATACGACCTATTGAAATTAAAAATATCAGCTGATTTCTATAAGACATATTAGAAGAGCGGGAAAAATACAGTAATTTAATTTGGTTGGTTCCGATTAATTGTCACATGATAGGTATTGGTGTTGCCCTTCGATATTGACCAAAAAGTGAGTTTTTTGTGGGTTACGTCATATTAGAACTAGGCTGTCGATATACTTTTTGTGACATTATATTTCACACAACAGTTTAACTTTCAAAGTGAAATCAACCTTTCGCCTAATATTTCAACGTCACACACAGTTTTTGATGCGGATGATGAGGTTATAAAACTAACATCTGCTATAGGATATCAGAAAATATGTCAATTGACTTTCACGCATAAATTATCCTATTCAACTGCTCACAAATTAATAGCAAACTATTCTGCCCGTAATTGCGTAAATTTTGTTTACAAAATAATTAACGACTAAATACAACTAAGTCATGCAGTAATTTGAGAGAAATTAAATTGACTTCAAGTTAGTTCATCTCATATAAATGAAAGTAGCCTGGGGTTATGACCCTTACAAACCTTGGTGAAACAAAAGCTGAATTTGTTGTCGGTTAAGACCTAATGCATATATCTGTTATGAATTTAGCTAATTGAATTTATTTTTTTAAACTATTGCAGTCATAAGTGAATCCTGAGGGGAGATATGGAGACTACGTCGTTCTGAAGTAAGATAGCAACTGTCAAAGCATATAATTATGGATTCTGATGGTAGTTTCGGTTTCTAAAACAAATTAGATAAAGCACTAGAAATGTACACCATAACATGAAACTGTTTTAACCTAGATAACTACACCAAAAGAACACAACATGTAATGTCCTTTATTTTGCCTCAAATCCCTTTAGAGGTCTAAGTTTCTCCCAGAGAAACATACAAAACTCAATACAAAATCCCATTTTCTTATCGTTATTCGTAGAAAACGCAATCTTAATCTTTTATCTATTATCGTGGCCGAACTGTTGTACTTTGTTCTTGTGTGCAAAATAAATGACGAGCGCAAGCGTTCGTCGCTATCCTGCGAGGCGTCCCGACGGCCGAGATAACATTCAGTTAAAGGGCGACCGGCGACGCCTAGACATTGACGCTCCACGGTTACGATTTTTTACACTAGCTCGTACAGTAAATTTACGTAGGTATGGTAAATATGCTGTGAGACGTTGCATTATTTAGTTAACGTGATTTTAAAAAACTTGATATTTTGTGTACGATTAAAAGTTTCATGACGAACGTTAATATAGTTGTGACAATTCTAAAATGGGTGATATTGCTAACAATTGTATTTGGATTTGATGTCAACCACTAAAAAGGTAGAAAACTTATTATAAATTAAGCAGGAAAAGAACAATCGCATTCAAAAAAGGTCTATAACAATCAAAATTAATGATGTCGAACTTTAAATATTTCAATGACGCATTATCATCAGTGGTAGCAGATCTAAAATTGCTTTGTCATAATTTAATTGTTATAGTCATAAAGTAAAATAAAATTAGAAGTTTTATTTAAGTTATTGATTTTCATTCTTAAAGATATTTGCTGGATGCGATTTGTTTGAGTGGTTTAGTGTTATTTGTTAGAATATTTGTGTGATGTTTATGGAAAATAATTTGTGATATGTCAGGTTATGATTAAAAGATGAGAAAATCTTAAGTGATCACAGTCTGTGATGGTGGTATACTGTGCGCAAAGTCTAATGGGATACTTGTAAGACTAGTAGATCTTGAAGATTGACTATTATTACCATGGTTAGAATCAAATTAAAGCTAGAGCTTATTATTATGAATAATACTTCATTTGGTGTATTTTTAAGACTAATCAAGTATTATCAGTAGTAATAGAACAAAAAGGAAGTTACTGCTACTACCTTTACTTAGGTATATTATTATTCTTGCGCAATGCCTTCGATATGTTGGAGTAGATGCCAATGGGACTAACAAGTATTTCTCTGAAACTTCTTGCAGTGCGGTTAATACAGACGTGGATACTTTAAACTTTTACAGAAATCGGTATAAATCTCACTTCGAGCAGAAAATGAAATTTTCTCCGGTCCAAGAGGGTGATATAATTCGCATTATACTCTCGGATCGGACAACCTGAATATCGCAATGATTCACCTTACTTGTCCTGCTCTTATACCCTACTATACCCACGTGGTAAATTTCTGTCTGCAGAGTGGTGAGTTTCCAGACTAATCCAGACATATATCTATCTCTCCGGGGTATTGACATTCCGGCGTCCGAATGAGCAAAGAGTCTTGGTTTGATGATGGATGGTGCGCTTCGATTCTCTCAGCATATAAAACTTCGGGCGGGATACGCTAATCTTAAGGCTATTTATGCTATTAGACATATGCTTTCGTATGATCTGAGGAGGTTGCTGTCTGATGCTCTGGGTTTGTCGCACATGAACATCTGCGATTATGTGTATGGGCCATGTCTTCTGGGCGTTGATTATAGGCGTGTCCAGGTTCTCCAGAATGTTTACGATTTTTGGCATGACGAAATACGATAGAATTTCACACAAATTAAATGAGGTCAAGTGGCTTAATATGTCCAGCAGGAGAGAGTTACACTCTCGTGTTTTGTTTCATCAAATTAAAACTAAAACACCACCTTACCTTTACCGGAAGATTACTTTTCGTACTGACGTCCACAATGTCAACGTGAGACGTAAGCACTACATTGTCTTTTTCTTATAATGTCGCTAAACGACTGTCTCCTGAATTGAAAACATTTTCTAGGCAGAAATTTAAGAGATCTGTATTTCAAGAATTATTTGGGACTTATTGAACAAGGCTACATGTGAATTATTTTTTTATTTATTGTTATATTTTCATTGTATTTCAATCGTTTTATTGTATTGTAATATTGTAATAGTAATAGGTACTAGTGAAAATCAGCTATGCTGAGTTAGCACCTTTTGGCATATTTATTGTTTTTTTTATGTCTGTTTGTTAATGATGATTATTGTAATCTATGATGCCAATAAAGTCAAAAAAAAATATATATATCCGAAGAGGCACTCTCAGAATCGGAATCACTCATATTAAAACTTTTTCTATTAAATTGAATGTAAAGCACACCACTGACCGCAACGTTGTACAAGTAAAACTTGCAACAATCAACAAACGCGGTCACTATAGCAGTGACTAATATGGGCACTTAATAATTTTGAATTTTTATTTACGAAACCGTTTCTGATATTTTAAATAAATCGAATCCTATATGCAAAGAAAATCTATTCGGACTGTCGTAGATTAAATGTTGAATGATACACGGTCGATATGAACTCTTGTTAATGAAACTATATAGTATCATTAATAACTATAAAATAATCGGTGATACATCGATAACTTGTTGCATAATTATTAAAACGAGCACGAAGTTTGAGATGTTAACCCGTATTACTTTAATGTACGAATAGTATTTGGCTAGATTATTTTGAGTAAATTTTCACCCGTAATCTTTTTTTGTATTTTTGCTATTAACTCAGTGGGAGTTTCACCATTTAGAAAATAGTTTTTTTCGTTACAAAACTGTATAAATTGCTTCCATACATACACGCTATTAACGGGTTTAGACTTTTGCAGTTTTTCATCAATAGCGTCGAGTGATAATGATCCGATTTGGCTCATTTAAAAAAAAAATAATTAATGAAACAATAAATAATGAGGATGTGAAATTTAATAACGAAATCTGAATCTTTCTGTTTTTTTTTTCTGAATTTTAATAACAAACTGTAAAAAAAATAATATTAATTGCGGATGTAGAAAGGGCTATCAAGTCAACAAAATCAAATGCGTGTGGCATCGATACAATTTTACTTCAGATGATGAGACTGTGCATGCCATATACTTTGAACCACATTGTACATATTACAAACTGTTGTTTGGAGTCTAATTACTTTCCGCAATCATGGAAGTAGGCTATTATTTATCCATTACCGAAAAATAATGATCCTCGAAGTATTAGTGATTTACGAGCAATCAGCTTGTTATCTACTATTTCAAAAATGTTGGAAAAGGTTGTTGCTGGGCAAATTTGTGAATATGCTAATAGCATTATTCCGAAATCAAGTGTTGCTAATGTTTCTTCTGGTGTGCCACAGGGGTCTATACTGGGGCTCCTACTTTTTTCAATATATACTTCTAGTTTATCTATTGTTCTCAAATATGGGAAACTTTACATGTATGCCGATAGTATTAATGAGGATCTCAGATCTATTGCCACCTGGTCAAAAAAACATCAACTAGATATTAATTCAAGTAAGACAAAAGTACTATTATTTGGAAAGGATAGACATTTTATTGAACAAAATCTCGAATTATCACTTAATAATGTGTCTTTAACATACAGTAGTGTGGCCAGAAATTTAGGTTTGCTATTGGATAATGAACTTCGTTTTACGAATCATATCTCTGCATGTATAAGCAAAGGATATGCCGCGTTAAAAATGTTCTATCCACACAGATATATATTGTCGCAATGTGTCAAGCTTAAGTTGACGGATTCCTTGGTGTTGAGCAATTTTAATTTTTGTGATGTTATAATATATGGTCCATGTCTTCTGAGGTGTGATAGTGAACGAATTCAGCGTGTTCAAAAATCGTGTCTTAGATATGTGTACGGTATCAGAAAATATGAAAGAATCAGTCATAAATTGAAATCTGCGGGCTGGTTGTCGATGGAAGATAGAAGATTTCTGCATGCTTCTTGTCTCTTTCACTCGATAATGATCCATAAGCATCCACCTTACCTATATGATAAAATTACATTTAGATCCGATATTCATAACTTAAATCTTAGACATAAGGGCTTGCTTTCTGCTCCACTGCACAGGACGGAATTATTTAAGACGTAATATTCATGTATAGGTATAATATATTATTAATGTAGATTTATTAGGTAATACTGTTTGTGCTTTTTCTGTTTGTGTTTTTTTTTTTTAAGGATAAACATATGTTTATGTCTTTTGTTGATTTTGTTTTTCACGGGGTTAAAATTTATATCAGTACATACTGCCTTTTTAACCCTTTTTGTAGTTCTACATTATTTAGTTAGTAAGTTTAAGTTGTATAATCTTTTTGTTTTATAGAACTGCAAATAAACTGATTTATTATTATTATTAAATCACAGTCAGGATTTAGAAAGTATCACAGCACAACGACCGTGAATCTCACAGATAATCTATATAGGACAATTGATAAAGGGCGAGCAGCACTGTGAATATATCTTGATTTCTCGAAGGCATTTGACACTACTGATCATGAGTTTTTGTGTGCAAAATTAAATTACTACGGTTTTGACAATGTTTCCGTTGCTTTTTTGAGAGCTAGTTAGAAAATCGATCTCAAAGTGTCTGCCTCAATAATATTTTATCTACATCTAAATTTGTGATATCCGGAGTTCCTCAAGGATCAATCCTGGGACCTTTACTCTTTATTTTGTATACTGCGAGTATCTTTAGTTCCGTAGCGCATTGCCAGGTCACTGCATTTGCTGATGAGACTCAGTTGCTGTACGACTTCGATCCATATAAATATGACAACGCTATGACCCATATAATAATGATCTAGAGGCAGTTTCAATCTTTTCTAGGACACATAATTTAAAGTTAATTTCCGACAAGACCAAATTTGTCAGCAAAATAAGCGAGTTATTCTTCTTAAAACAAATATAGATTTAAAATTGGGTGATAATAGTTTGTCATTTTCTGAAAATATGAAAGTTCTAGGCATTTTTCTAGATGAGAAACTTAGTTTTGAAAATCTGAAATGTTATATTCGAATAGGTAGATATCTTTTGAACTTCAAAATGCGTAAAAAAATGGGCGAATCGTTGGTCATGTCGGTGTTGAATTATTGTAATATTGTGTACTATCACTGCATTGATGTTGTTAAGAAGATTATTATTATATTATAGAGAAAAGCAAATAAAGAATATAACTACCAGTCAATTAGTAAAATATTCTTTAATGGCAATTAATGGTTATTAACCCTCATTACCATACTAAAATACTAGCAAAGTAAAATTTCAGAACGACTGCTATGTTTTTAATAATAACATACCCACTGGCGGCGTATCTCTTTCTATATTAGTAACTAATTATCCAAACTCAAGTATTTGTACGGTTTGAAATTTACTCTAATAATATTTGTATGGAAATATTTAATAATGCCAACTAATTTAACTAATTAGCGTAAATTGACGCTTTGATCTTTGGCTATTTCATATTGACTGAAATCAGCCACATTCAGGAATTATTCAGCGTAAACAGAATTTATTTTGGATTTAATGCAAATATGCCTTTCAGCAAACCTTGTAGGAACATCTAATTAATTAATTTTGTTGACATTTTTTAAAATAAATAATTAGGTCTCCAAAGAGTTTGATAATTATTACTATTAGGGTGTATGAATCGTGGCAAGTCGCTTGATGTGTCGGAATCAGATTACATTATAACCCGCGGTCATGTGCCTGCACAGTTGTTTGAGGTGTCGGGGACATGGTGAATAACGGCTCTAGTACCCTAGACTAGCGCCACTGGTATCGGGGTCATCATAGGGGGCATATGCTCTGTAAATTCAGAGTAGTTAAGGTGAACTCGCTTTGAGGTAAAACTTTTTTTTTCGGAATATATTATCTAACGTCTGCATATATAATTCGCTGCACAGAAAAAAAAACCTTGGTTCAGATAGATAAAAAACGTAAGCACCACAGGGACAGCCAAAACCTTGTCTACCCCTTCTAGAAAAATTTACTGGATAGACATTATGTCATTTAGATAATATTCTTGAATAGTTTACATATGCTCCTTGTCTAAAAGAGACAAACACTTTTTGTCATTTAAATAAAAATATATTGTATGCCAGCAAAGTTTATCAGTAATTTTAGAAATGTAGAAAAATTTACTGGATAGACATTATGTCATTTAGATAATATTCTTGAATAGTTTACATATGCTCCTTGTCTGGGAGAGACAAACACTATTTGTCATTTAAATAAAAGTATATTGTATGCTAGCAAAGTTTACTAGTTATTTTAGTGATGATACTCGTTTAATGTCTATCCAGTAAATTTTTCTACATTACTAAAATAACTAATAAACTTTGCTAACATACAATATATTTTTATTTAAATGACAAATAGTGTTTGGCTCTCTCTTCTACTAATTTTTTCTAGAAGGGGTAGACAAGATTTGGGGGTCCCTGTGGTGCTTACGTTTTTTTTATCTGAACCACCATCAGGTTTTTAGTGCGACTCTTATTTATTTATTTTTTTAAAATAAACTTAAGCCTACTGAAAATCTTGTATTAGGTATAATATAAGCTAGGTATATATAGTCAAACTTCAATCTACACATGTTAAAGTGGGTAGGTATAATGCGGCTGAATCCTTTGCCGGAATTCCTGAGAATATTGCTCAGCACATAAACAACTAGGGTTGGTTGATCTTGGAAACGGTCGGAGTGACAATGTCGGTTAACTTAGAGAAAAGTTGTACAATTTAAACACCTTTTAAATGGTGTTTTCAAAAGTAAAGTAAATTTAGCAGTTTTCGAGAATTTCTAAAAATCAATTTTTTGCGATATTAGTTTTTATTGATTTCAGACATTATTTTTACAGATATATAAAAAAATGAAAAGCACTTTCTCATTGTTGCTTTTTGAGGAGACTCGACGTTTCGTTTTCGAAAAACCATCAACTTCGATTTTTTAAATACGGCCCTTGATTTTCTATTGTTAAATTTAAAGCCATTTTCAATTCAAAAATAGGTGGTTTAAACAACTTTTCAATATTTTTAGTTGATATTTAAACTTATTCAAGAAAAATCGCCATAGTTTGGGACTTAACTGACTGAATGCAGAGTATATACCTAATTAGTAATTTTTGCAATAAAATTCTTTCGACGTTAATCAAAATTATTTATTATTATTTGCCAATTTATTTCTGTCAGCACATTTTATTCTGTACGCAGTTTTTTAAATTTAGTTAAAATTTTTGTGCTTTTTGAAATTATTAAAGAAACGCCTTTCTTTCTTTTACGCAAAATAAGTGTCAAACTATGGCGATTTTTCTTGAAGTTTAAATAACAGCTAAAAATACTGAAAACCTGTTGAAACCATTCCGTTACATCTATTTTTGTTTTGAAAATGGCTTTAAATTTAACAATAAAAAATCGAGGGCCGTATTTAAAAAATCGAAGTTGGTTTTTCAAAAACAAAACGTCGTAATGAAAATTTGTAAACGCTATATTTTTCTCATAAAAAAGTAACAATGAGAGCTTTTAAGTTTTTTATATCAGTAAAAATAACGTCAGAAATCAATAAAAACTAAAATCGCAAAAAAATTGCATTTTCTTAAAAAAAAATACGGCCTTGTAAAATATAGTTTATACCTAATTCATTTTCTACTATAAATATTATACATTTCAAGATCTACTAACTAGGTACTAGGTAGTTATCTAATTTGGGGACAAATAAACCTAAAATGTATTGGCTATTTAAAAAAAAAATCGAGTTTTTCCGAAAAACAATGACGCTGAAACAAAAAAAAATTATCAAAGAAACTTTAGATTCCTTATGAGGAAACTAAGTAAAATAACAGATTCTACCGGTACGTACGAGGAATGATAAGACAATTCCAATCCACAACTCCTAATTCACAGACATTGGTAAAATGGTAAACAAACAAATACATACCTACCTTTACAAAAGAAAGAAAAAAGTCATACCTGGCTAAAATATTTATGTAACTTCTTTTGAAAAACTGCATTAATTTGCTAAAAATTAATCCGTCCCTGGCAAATTAAATATATTATCGTGAACCCATCTAAACTATTGTTTAGTTGCTGTAAATGATAAGGAATTTTGCCTCCACCATATTAAAAATGATTAAATTAGAAAAAGTATTTTAAATTATGATTAAGTAACCACTAAATAATACGTCTGTAGATAGGTATCTATTGCCAAAAGTTATAATATTTGCTATTGCCATGAAATAACATTGTTTGCATTGGTCGTAAAATTATAAAAGTAAATAATTAAACAATAATAATGTACTTACCGAGAAAAGTGTCAACGAGCTCCCCCAGATTCAACTAATTAATATTTCTTTTGTTTCCTCCATAGATATTAATAATATATATTTAACAAAACTCAACACGCCAAACTAATCACTAATCACTACACTTAATTATGTTGGATGCACATTGGTTAATATCTGTAACTGTATCTGTATAATCCGTCCTCACCACTTGTAGAAATTGGGAGATCAATACCTAGGTATATACTATCAATAGATCAAATTTTGAAATTGAAATATCTTCAGATTAGAACACAAAACGCAAAATAACTAAAGCCTAGTTAGAGCGACGCCAAGACTGTAATCAAAAAATACCAAAATGAAACCCACTCCCTCTACACCAAGCGAGACGCGCTAGGTACAAGCGGTACACATAGAAGATGTTGTTGTCGGCAACCGCTCTACAAAGGGTTTTAGGTACGTCGACTAGCAGCGGGGACAAACACATTAGGTAGAACGGGGAATAACCGTTGGCTGGAATAGAATGACGACTTATGTAGACAACTATAGGTTCCTATCTCTACCAGATAAAATAATTCGATATTTTGGAGGATAGAAATTTCGTAAATGAGAAGTATTAGGTAAAATAACTATTACACAGATTTAATTAAATCAGTGCCTATTTTAGCTATGTACTTAGTTGTTAAAATCTTATTTATACTTAAATATTATAATGCACATACCTAGGTCCATTAATATACTAAAGCAGATAAATAAAATTTATAGGTAGGTAGGTATATGTTCCTATTAGAACTAATTTAGTTTTGGGTTTCATAAAACGATTTTTGAGAATAGTTAGGTACGTATAGGTACCTACCTAATTACCTCATTAAGTATTTTCTTAATAATAATAGCTACACCTAAGTGGGTACGTATGGAAATCTGTAGGTGTACAATACCTAATTCAAGCAGAATACCGAACTCATTTAGCGCAAATAAAATTTTATATAGGTTCAAATTTGAAATCTTATTTAACTAATGCACATACAAGTCTCGTTTAGATGAGAAGATATCAGCTTAGCAGGAAAAATTGTCGTTTTTAGATAATGTAGCTACTCATACTTGATAACTACATTTACTACTTTAACAAAAATTTTGCGAAAACTAGCAAATTCACCTCTAAATAATATTTTTT
The DNA here is from genome assembly GCA_911728435.2 of Apoderus coryli. Lineage (NCBI taxonomy): Eukaryota > Metazoa > Arthropoda > Insecta > Coleoptera > Attelabidae > Apoderus > Apoderus coryli. The sequence goes on along the minus strand of OU452202.1, from coordinate 10,914,768 downwards.
ATTTGGATAAACCAAGTTTTTTTTTTCTGTGTGTAATAATAATATAAAGATTACGTCAATATGTGATAGTCATTAAACTACAATTAGATGCCTTATGTAAAAACATCAACATAATTAGTATAAACCAAACCGTAGTCGTATACTCGTATTCCACATCTTACAAGTTCTAATTAAATTGAAAATCATTTTCAACTTTGCTTTAAAGCGATCCACATGCAACATTTTCATCAGTAGGTACAAGCACACATACCTCAGTAGAAGCAAATCTTTATAAAACGAAAGTCAAAAACTAAACAGAGAAATGTTATTTACGATTTAACTGGAAAAAGTTTTCAAGTGCTGTCAGTAAAGTTTATTCCATATGATGTCTTGTTCTGTATCTCCCTTCATCTGTATATTTTATGTGCGTAAAACACTGGTATTGCTGAGATTAGCGTTACACATGAGCAGATTCAAGCAACTTTGGTCCCCAAAGGTGAGAAAATTTATTTTTGGCATCGTTTCATTTGGAGTTTGTTGAGTGTAGTATCTGGAAAGACTATAGGTGCAAGTAATTATTTGAGAGACATCACATTTTCAACAGTTATGCAATTTAACTCCTATGGACAGCAGATTGCTAGGAAACATTGAAAATCACAATATTTTTGGAATCATCTGGGATATAAGGGTATCTTGTTCATTAACACATTCTTAGTTTAGAAACAGTTTAAAATAATACGCCTAGGATAGGTTCCTATTTTGCATGACCTTTGCCAATAAAGCTGATTTATACTGGCTTCTTTTGACAAAAAACAACACAAGATTTGAATTGCATGAACAGCAACTTTAGATACGAAATCCCTACAAATGAAATTCTGATAGCTAAAGACTCTAAAGTTATTGGTCGGAAAGTTTATTTTTACACTTGTGATTATAGAGGAATGAAACTGTGCAGAGCAGAGCTTTAAAAAAGCCGAGCTCTTAAAGAATCTACCTCGTATCGAGGACATATATTGTTCCTTACCTACTTAAAATCAACGTGCACGTAGAGCGATTGATCATAAACTAATCATTTTTTGGAAAATCAACAAGAAAATAGGTAATAGAGAATTAGAGTTCACTTTTGAAAAATTGTGGTAGGCTTAAGATGTCATTGCTGCCTATTTTTCTGAAATATAGTCTTATATTTAAAACCGTATGGAATGTTAAGGAAAATGAAGCTACGGTTAGCTCGTTATATGCTTATTGTTGTACTATACAGGGTTATTCACGCAATACGACACGGAATAGTGTGGCTAAACTATTTAATTTCCTAAAAGTTTTATTCATGGGTTCGATAAAAATGATTTAAGGCTACATTTTAAAAATATTGTGAATCTATACGGGTGTCCCAAATATATGAAATGAACCATAGTTGTTTTTTTTAAATGGAATGTCCTGTATATGAATATATTTTTAGATTCCCCGTCCGAAATAAACCTGATTTAATTAATTAAAGTACATCTCACCTAAACCTGGCGATTTTTGAAATATTTTAATTTTGATAAAAATATAGACATAAATTGAAATTCACACCCATTCGTTTGCCAGTCTGGGCTGATAAATATACCCACTCATCACTTGTTGCGCCAAATATAAAAAACCCTCAATAATAAATACAGGATGTCCAATAATATAAATTAAATGAACGTAAAGTTTAATTCTAGATAACTTATTTATTTCAAATGGAATACCCGGTATATGAGGTCAAAAATGGATGCATAAAGTAGTTATCTGTTAAATATTATAATATTTTCTTATGGACAACTCTTGACGTTTTCGTGGAAAATGCACATATTCATAATATTAGGCGAATTTTTTATTGAATCTCTTAGTTTCATGTAGACCACCCTGTATTTGATGATGCAAAAATTAATTTTAAAGTAAACATTTCCTATAGATATGTATATCTTTAATTTTACATGAAAGAGGTACACATATTGGTAATAATAGAAAGAATTTTCAAAATTATAATATTTATCAAGTCAGTCATGAGAATTTGAGAATACAGAATACATTTTTTTTAATTTGATATTTACTGTCAAATAGTCTGTGGAAAATTCTTTCCTAAGGGTTGGAAATTTTTCATAAAACAGTTTTTTATCTGTGAGATTTGATTTAATTCAATTAATCAAAAATGCGAACGTATTCCAAAGGAGAAAGAATAGACATGATTTTTATTCTGGGGGAATGGTCCAAAAACGCTTTACTGGCATCGCGAGTTTACGCTCAAAGGTTCCCGGCGCAAAATCATCCAAAAAAAGTAGTCTTCGAGAGATTGTTAAGGCAGTTTAACGAAAGATACCGCCCAAACACAGTGCAACGGCATCAAGAACTTTTCAATATTGATTTTAAATCGTGTTGAATTTTGTACATGGGCAGGAACAATGACGTGAATAACCCTGTATATGTCATAGGTTATCTCATCCTAAATATATTTGTTTATTTATTTTGTATATTTATTATATTTTATTTAATTATATTATTAAACATTTCTACTACTGTTGTCATCTCAGAACTAAAAAGTTTCAGTTTAGTGTTTGAGATTAACATGAGAATACACTTTTTAACAGCAGCAAAATAATATGCAAAAGTGGCTTTTAGATATGTCAAAAATATTAAATTTATTTTCTAGTATACATCCACCCCTGTATGCTTTTTCTTACCATATAATTTTATTCAAATTTATGTGTTCGGTCGTAAATCACAAAAGAAAAGTATTTACCGCAAAAAGTTACTTCTCTTCGCATGTTATGAGGCCGGGATTTCAATAAGTTCCTTCCATTTGTGTGAAAGTATTTCTAACATAAAACACTTTTTACGTTCCTTTTCGACGATGCTGAAGTTTTCAAGCTTAATATTTTTTACCTGATGATCTACTTGCTCATTTTTTAGAGGTAAAGATTTAAAAATAAAGTTATAAAATTGGAAAGACTTCGCTTATTAGATTGAGTAATACCTTTATACTGATTTAATGAGATTATTATTTTATTTTGGCTATTAACACAGGTCAATGTATCCTGAATATCGTCATTAAATATTTATTTTTTTTCAAATAGCTATTGTATGTAAGACACTCATTATTTAATTTGATTATTTTTGCACTTCAATCAAAGAAACACCGTGAAGTTAAACAGAAGATGATAGAAAACGGCACGAGGCTAAACATGAAGAAAAGCACAAATAACGTTGCAACGCATACCTAATAATAATTCGAAAACTGGACACAATCCTGAAGTAAATTGAATTGATTTGATTTAAACTATATTTATTTAAGACAAATGTTAGTTAAATAAAACAACGTACAACTTAATTCTAATTACATAAATGAATTCAAATCAGAACTAATATCAAAAATCATCATTCTTGACATATGGTGAAGGCGTCAATTTCAGGTTGAAAAGTTTGAGGTCCAATATCTCCTGTAATAATAAATAGATACTATGAATGTTATCTAATCTACTTGTCTACAGGTATACTCTTACCCTATATAACATCACACACATCTTTCAATTACGAAATCGTCGTTTTCTCGTAAATTTTTGTTTTGTTTTGATTCATCACATATTTTCTGAAGTCGATTTTTCAGATTATTCTTGTCTCCAGTGGGCTTATGAAATATTCTATATATAGGTACCTATTCTCCTCTGCATTCTCCATATTTCCTCCTAAAAAGATAAATTAAAAGTTCTAATATAATTAACTGTAAAACTTTTGCTGTTATACTAATATTACTATAGTGTATCACTGTTCTTGTTTTACTTTATTCTGTATTTTGTATCGATCATAAAATAAGTAGTTATTTGTAGTTTTGTTTCGTAATGTTCTATTGAACAGAATATAAACCATAGGTACCATTTTTATACGTTCGTTCTGTCTCGGTTGACCATCGCCAGTATCAATACGTCAATATAGTTTTAGTGGATATGCGATGATTGCAACTCGGTATCAATTGTTTATAAACGCACAGAAGGAGGGGTATTTAAAATATTATATGAATTTTTCTTGGGAATTTCTTGCTATTTAATACTGTCATACCTACCGTATGATTTCTAATATTATTCTTGGATTTTTATTAAATTTTATAATTTGTTTATATTTATCTAGCATTTTATTGAGTCAAAACCCCCTGAGATATTTAAAAATGCACGGGTAAATTTCCTGGTAATCACAAAAGTAGCAACGCCCACAATACAGTTAAACCAAATTGACAATTTATTTCGCTAATTTCGAAGGTTTCAAATATATTTATATAATTAAAAACAGTGATAGTGCTAGTTTAACACCACCTAGTCAATTTAATACCTTTTGCTCATCGTATTTAGGCTTACGCCATCAGGGCGAGTATAGGTAAGCTTCGACAAACAAATATTTTCCTAAAAATTATGATGTTTAATTTATTCAAAACAATTAAAACACTCATAGAAAAGGTATAGAAACTCACATAAAATGACCATTTCCTACTCGTACGATCATACTCGTAGGAAATATAATATGTCCTCTCATGTTTGTTACACAATATACTATTCACTATTCTATATATCGTCCAGTATTTTGCATTCACTTTTAATTTGACACTTGCATTTTAGGAATTTTTGTCTTTGTTGGTTGTTGTAATTTTGGTTCGAACGACATTTTGTGAATGAGAAAATTTTGTCCAAAATTTTCTATTGGTATTCTTACCATCCTAACGGGATTTCTATTTTGGAATAGTATATTCTGCAACGAACATGAAATGACATATTTTCTACGAGTATGATCGTGCAAATCATACGAGTAGGAAATGGTCATTTCATGTGAGTTTCACACTAGACTTTTTCTACGACTGCTTTACCAGTAAATTTACCCGTGGGTAATGAATATTTCCCACTAGGGCTATATTTAAACGTGTGTGGCTTTGGCCAATGGGAACGTTTGTTTAACGTAGACCCTTAAGCATATTTTAGTGGGAATTTCAATCGGTAATATGTGGTGTTTTGTCCTTAAACGTTGTGGAACGTAGAAGATTATAATATGTACCTATTTTGATGTAACAAACTGATTATTTGGTAAGATATTTCTTATTCTGAATTTTAAAAAAGCGGAATATCGAACTAATTATGGATTTTTGGTAATATTAATTTCACTTGAACTTTAAATTTCTATTTGAACATTTACTTTAAAGTTGATATACAGTTTGAAACAAACAAAAAAAAACCTTAGTCGTACATTTCCTGCGTTTGTTAGTAAATAGGATTCATTTATTCTCATTTGTGAAAAATAATTTAGTGGCATTGCGGACAAAATGACTGGTTTTACCTACACAAGGGATTTTGTTTAATTTAGCAGGGCCTCAGTCTAATTCAGTAAAACCAGACCGAGGCATGGGTCGACAGATACTCACGAATTCGTTTCGCTCTTATTACGAGCTCGTCAGAGTACCATAGTCGTTGCCCATCTACAATATCGGCCTGCATTTAATCACAATGAGATATACAACAGTAGTATACTAGTACCATCTACATACACATAGTATTGCATATCCCACAATTTAATCGGCCTCTTTCTAGATTGATAAAAGTAAATCTAAAGTAAGTCTTACATGTTGAAAAATATAATTTTCTCAGGACGTATAACTTTTGTACTTATGTCCTATAACCAAAAAATATATTTTATTAGATTTATCTTTGAAACCTGGTATTCCAAACTTTTTGGACTCCTGTTATATCCTGTATATGCAGCTGTGTTACAATTTAAACAAAAATCTAATATTCGTGGCTGAAACTGGGATAACATCGTTTGACTATCTACATACTGCAATAAGGTCGAAATAAATCCTGTATTATAGCATTATTAGAACGTTGTAACACAGGTACTAACACGCTTTCGGCTATTATGGTATTTTAAAACGATGTGAACAATTTTATGCTGTAAAGACAGTGTCGATAACAAAATCACTATTTATATATACACGGTGGTTCTGGTTATGGTGGGGAATATTGACATGATGACAAGCTCATTAAAATAAGTAATTTAATATAGAAATCAAAATATTATTTGTATAAACGTGTACCGGGTGTCCATTTTGGGTACTTTTGCGTTACCAAGTAAATGCTGATGATAATGACAGTTTCGGGTAAAAAAATTATCGGACCCTTTTTATTTTTAGAATGGAACGCCCTATAAATTTATTGACTATAAAATTTGTCTTTTATTTACATTTTCACAAATATATAATAGTATGGACTTTTTCTCAGAAACACGCAGATAAATGAGAATTTACAAACAAACCAAAATAAATGTCAAATATTTGTATCTCCTTGGTTTTTGGATCTACTTTTGGTTTATAAAGCAGTTTATTTTCGTTCTTTTGGTAATTTTTATTTAAGTGATATCAATAATTTATTCGAATAAAGGCAGCGTATGAAAATAGAGGTATTATGGCTATTATAATTATAGTTTTGTGCTTGTTAAATATCCAGAAAGAAGGCAACCGTTCTGTGAGATATTTGCTCCTTTAAAAGCAAATTTAGTTGAGCACGAATCATTTGTTCACCAGCGTCCTAAAACATACAACAAAGAGGACAGGGGAAAAAGATATACACGTTTTGGGATATACCGGGTGTCCCACCTGGAAGAAATTCGATCGATTATGGAGAAACTACACTGTGGAATAATCTGAAAATCTGGTGTAGTACTTACGTCAACGGAACCAATTCGGCCAAAATGTTTTCAAGAATCTAGTACTCCGGGTGTCAACTTCCTTATTTCAAATACGACCCTATATAAATTATATTTTTTTTGGATTCTCCTTGTAATTATAAACATATTTCATCAAAAACTGATAGTTTTCAAAATATTGACAATTTTACATTTTTCTATTACAATAGTGATATGAATTTGAAATTTAATTAATTTTAGCTGGCCATGATGGCTTTAGAAAACAAATAAATATGACACTTGTGAAAAAATAATCAACAATTATGACAAATTGTAGATAATAATTAGTAGTAATAATCATGGCGGGGCGTATAATTGTTGATTATTTTTGTGTACATTAATCTTTGCTTTCGTTAAACTGCCTTAACAGTCTCTTGAACACCGCTTTGTTTGAGCGTAAACTCGCGATGCCAGTAAAGCGTTTTTGGACCATTCCCTCAGAAAAATCATGTCTATTCTTTCTCATTTGGAATAGGTTCGCAGTTTTGATTAATTGAATTAAATCTGGCTTTAACAAAAAACAAATAGTTACATAGTTTTAACTTTATTAAAAAACAAAGAAAAGTATGATATACAAAAAGAAAATTAGACCAAATATGTAACTGTAATTTAATTAAAAAAAAAAAAATTATAATTCAAATATTTTTCCATAAAATGGCTTCAATAGAGATATAATGAAACATTGTACGTCTTAGTGTTGTGTTTGTTCGATTGTTGACATGCCACTGATGATGGGACTGGTCTAGTCCCGAAACATGTATGGCCGATAGTTTCTATTAAATTTATTTTGTGGAGATTCGACTTTCATTTAAACACTAAAATTGCAACTCCACTTAAGAATGGACTATTTTTTCAAATGAATTAAATCAAATGTCACAGATAAAAAACTGTTATATGAAAAATTCCCAACTCTTATGTAAGAATTTTCGACAGACTATTTGACAGTAAATATTAAATTAAAAAAAATGTATTGTGTCTTCTCAAATTCTCATGGCAGACTTGATAAATATTATTTTGAAAATTCTTCCTATTATTACCAATATGTGTGCCTCTTCCATGCAAAATTAAATATATCTATAGGAAAACTTTATTTTTTGCATCATCAAATACAGGGTGGTCTACATGAAACTAAGAGATTCAATTAAAAATTCGCCTAATATTATGAATAGGTGCATTTTCCACGAAAATGTCAAGAGTTATCCATAGGAAAGTTTTATAGTATTTGACAGATAATTACTTTGTGCATCTAGTTTTGACCTCACATACTGGGTGTTTGAAATAAACAAGTTATTTAGGATTAAACTTTACGTCCATATAACTTATATTATTGGACAGCCTGTCTTTAGTATTGGGCGTTTTTTATATTTGGCGGAACAAGTGGTGAGTGGGTATATTTATCAGCCCAGACTTGCTTAAAAAGAACAAACGAATAGGTGTGATTTTTTCATTCAAATTATGTCTATATTTTCATAGAAATTAAAATATTTAAAAAACTGTCAGGTTTAAGTGAGATGTAGTTTAATGAAAGTTAGGTTTATTTTGAACGGGGAATCTAAAAATATATTCCTTTTAAAAAAACACAACTACGTTTCATTTCTTAAATTTGGGACACCATGTATAGATTCACAATATTTTTACAATGTACCCATAATGTCGTATGGCGTGAATAACCCTGTTTATAAGATTTTTTTAGACCAATAAGGTAAGATGTTTTTTGTTCCAAGATGAGGTGTAGGGACCGCTCATTAATCACCGTGTATTCATGATTTTTTGTGAGGTGGCTTTCTAACAATGTCCAACCTATCGATCAGTTTACCCGATAGATTTAACAGAGGGAATTTATTTTATATTTTTTTGTTAACAAAAAAGTTGCAGCATCAGGTTAAAATGAAAAGCAAAGTTATCGTCATAACACCCTAGAGTGCATTCTGGAAAGCAGCCAAGGGATTTTATGAAGAAGGATGTTTTTTCCTCACTCACACTCAGGTGTTGAACTAATTTTGTTTTTTCCTACTTTTTTCTTGACATCAGACTTTTTACATGGACTAAATAAATTATACCAGAACTACCGACAATGTCGACATTTTATGCTTGCTGTGTCAGGAATTTATATTTAAAAATTACAGAATTTACATATTTTAAAATTTTCTCAAAGAAAATAATGCTAGTTTGAAACATTCTCATATTTAATTAAATAAATATCTCGAAAATAGTTTCTCGGATCGGCATTTACAAGGTATACCTTTTTTATTTAACAAAGATGAGAAAAGTGATATTTTTAATAAAAACGTAAAAATACACTGAGGCACAAAAGAGTTACATTTGTTTTTATGTAATCAGAGTGCTGCAGAGAGCGCCATCTACAATTCATATCAAAATTATAAACGAATTCAAATTCGTCGCCCCTAACAACCCCCCCAAATAATCCCATGCAAAAATATGGGTTCAAAACTAGATTATTTTGGAAAACCGAAATAGTATATTAAGTATCAAGGGCGGTAAAGCATTCGTTTCAGCCCGCCGCGTTATAGGCGCACGAGTGAGCGAAGCGAGCGAGGGCAGCTATACAGCGAAGGGCTGCAGCGACTTTACCGCCAGTGGTGCTTACAACTGTTTTTCGCCTGCCTGTTCGTAAATTAGAAATACAATATTCAACCAATATTACCATTTTGGCAACCCTGTATATCTGCGTTATGAACTAGGGTAAGTTTGGCCAGAACTCAATATTTTCACACAATAAAGCATAATTATAATAAACATTGTCATTCAAACACCATTTTACGGTAAAATTCAAACACAAACCATACTTTTAAAAATATGGGACCTTTCATATTTTCTAGCTTCTTTTTGTATATCATAATACGTGTTTTTTAAATTTATTCATACATTGAGTGTAAGAAACGTTATTACGTTATTTTTAAAAGTACCTTCTCTAATTAAATTTTAGAAAAGGGAGAATGTAGTACACATGACAAATGCTCTGCATTAATGACGTTGATATACTATGATCGATGTCATCAAAAGAAATTTAATTTTGTAAAAAAATCCACCAACTTGAATTAATCTTATAAACAGAAATGGGTAATCGAGATTTTATTTGTTTTGGTGTGTTTTCATCAAAAAATAATTAGCTTTGAAAAAAAAAAACTCAACTCCGCCTCTGGTATGAAATTTACAATTTTGGTCATTGATATTCGCCAAAGATAAAAGCAATAAATTTAGCATGGTTTTAATTTAAACTTGATGGATTTCGGTATTAGAATTTTCGATTCTATACCTACATTATATTTCATTACGACACCTACATGTAGGTAGGCAACCACAAATTATATGTTTGAAGATTTAGTAGTTAAAGCAGATTAATGAACGATTTTGTATTTGGAAAAGGGAAAGTTATGTGGATACTTTCGATATTATGATCTGTCAAAGAGTGCTACGATTCGTGTAATTTATAACTAGAATGGTCAAGCTTTCGGTCCAATTTCGATTAAAGCTTTGTATGTATTTAATTGCATCTCTAACATATGGAGAAAATCACAATTATTATTGTCTCAGATAAATAACATATTAGGGAGTTTAGGCAATACCAAGAACGTATACGTATCTCCATGGTTAAACATGAGATTTTAGTTATGTTTACACTAGATAAGTACTCATTCCAAATAGAGTTAAGGTGCCATCCAATACGTATCGTATATGCGGAAAGTATAGATAACACTAGACTCCAGAAAAAGACTCTTAGATTTTTCTACTTCCATTTACTATGTTGTTAATATTATTGTTTATTTAATCATTAACCAAATACCAATATATTTTATTATGTGTACCTGTAAGCAATCACAGATAAATGTCTATAATTGTTACACAATAAAAGTACAAGTACGAAAGTAGCGACAGTATCACCAACGAAGAAGGTCCCAGCGATCTCGAAAAACCTCAAAAGGCTTTTAACAACAAATACGAGGAAAATTGGCAGGAAGATCGAGATTGAATTGACCAAAGGCCCATGTGGTCTAGGTTTTAGTATTACCACGGTGGGAATTGTCCGATTTACATTAAAAAATATTATACCAGAGGGCGCCGCAATCGAGGATGGTCGTCTACGCATCGGTGACAGACTACTGCAAGTAAACGACGAGGAAATGACAGGTAAAAGTCAGGCGGGAGCTGTGGCAGTATTACGGAAAGCACCTCCAGGCAGTAAAGTAAAAATAATCGTCTCCAGACAAGAGGAAGTGCCAGATAACGGTCTCCCAAGGATTGGTATTGAACAGATGCAAGAGGACGATGCAATGATTAGTACTAGTAAAGAGGACGAACGGTATATACAGGAGGATGTTCCGCCGAATATACCACCGTTACCGCAGTGCCATTTACAGGCGTTACAACATAATCGGTCCACGCCTGACAAATTAAACTCGAGTAATGGATCGGTAGCGAAAATTATTTCGCAGTTTCAGGACGCTGCAAATATCAGCAATCCTTCGGACAAACCCGACTCAGCCTTGGTATTCCCTTGGAAACATCGCGACATTCTCACCTTCAACATACCCGTCCACGACTCTGAGAAAGCAGGACTTGGTATTAGTGTCAAAGGCAAAACGGGTGAATCTGGTGATTTGGGTATTTTCATTAAAAGTGTTATTAATGGTGGAGCGGCGTCCCGCGATAAACGATTGCGTACCAACGATCAATTGCTTAATGTGAATGGCATTTCATTGCTGCAACAAACCAACAGCGATGCAATGGAAACGCTGCGTAAAGCTATGCTTCACACCAAAGGTCCAGTGCCGGGAAACATCACTCTAACGATAGCTCGTCGTGCTTCATCACCAAGCAACTCCAGAAGTCGTTCAAACGAAAGTTTACTAAACACATCACAGGACCTTAGTAGTGACAGTAATAGTGCATCCATAGAAAATTCTAATGCAAGTGGTGGCTCGACAAATACCGTTATCTATAATCCACAAAAGAATACAAGTTTAGAACACTTACTTACTTAATTTTTGATTTTGATTGACAGTTTCGATTGTTCTATTCTAGATATTCGTACGAGTTCATGTAATTCCGACAACCATCGGTTCAATACGTTTAAGTATACGTTACGCGTAGATACACATATGTTTACGGCCTTCGTATCGTTCAACGTATCAAAAATGTAAAGAGCGCATGCGTAGATGTCAAAAGATACACGTCGTTGGCGTTGCCATAACTCCCTATTTAATAATAATAATAATAATTCGGTGACGTAATAGGACTGCTGACTGCTGTGAATTTAGCGTCACCTGACGCTAGCTCACCGTTGAAATCAGGACATGGGCAATATGCACTAAACTGTTTTTACTTTCCCACAAAGGCAAAGTATTGTGAACGCGCTAAAAAAAATAGAGATAAAGACGGATATAACCATTTTGAAATTCCTTGAGACGATTAAGACCATTTTCAGATGGAAGTCTCTCTGTCTGTGTGTGTTTGTTTCTGTATGTATTCTTCCACGATAAGGCCTAAACGCTTTAACCAAATTTTCAGATAGCAATAGGGGTCGAGTGATACATCATTTTAAAGCATTTCTTATCTGCTTTACAGCGATAGGTTACTTTTGATGTTTGTCCTCATATTTCTCGAGAAAATTGGGCTTAAAATTCCATCAGTTAGGTAGTTGAAACCTATTTTATTATCAATGATAGAGCGTGCGTTTCACATGCGGAAGGTTCTGGGTTCGAATCCCAGCTCTGGCAATATTTTTATTTTCTAATTTTTGAATAAAATAGTTCGTTTGTAATGTTAGTTTATTGGAAATAATGAAAATAATACAATTATAATAATAATAATTACTAAAATTCTGTTTCGTTACGCAGGCGCGCAGGTGATATATTTTTGATTATATTATAATCTTGTCGGGAAAGTTTTGGGGCGACATAACCGATTTTTTTTATATTGAATTTATTATGTTATGTTTTTTTACATAATTATACGCACAAATCAAACAAAATAAATTTGGGGAAATCCGACTAGTGGCCAAACATAGATAATATTATGTATGGATCGATGTCCCATCTCCCTAAATGGATATAAGGATGGATGTCCCATCTCACAAAATTGGGAGCCGTAAGTTGTAGACATAGGTATCAGTTTGCCTGACTCGTTTTTTTTATAAGAAAAGAGCCACTTACGATTTTTCCAAGCAATGTCGTTTGGCACGTTAATAATCCATAATACTATCTATCTCTGGCCACTATTCACATCTCCCAAAATTGGGAGCCGTAAGTTGTAGACATGGGTATCACTTTGCCAAACACTACGATGTTTTTTGATAAAAAGAGACACTTAGCGATCTTTCCAAGCAATAGTCTATAATACTGTCTATCGTTGGCCACTATTCTCATCTCCCTAAATGGGGGCTGCAAGTTGTATATATGTATTTGTATCAGTGATGCTGTTGATGTGATTTTTTAGTTTATGAAGTATGGCTTCATTTAGAGAGTTATCAAAATGCCAATTAATCATTTGTTAGTTTATCTTGTTAGATTTGTGCGTGCAATTATGTAAAAAAAAACATTTATAAAAATTCAGTATTAAAAAACAGTGTGGTACTTAAAAGTGCGCATTAGTTGAGTTTTCGAAATAAGGTCTTTGGTTCTTAGTTTTTGAAAATAATTTCTGCATTTGGAAGCCATTTTTGTTTAGATTAAGTGTTAAGTGTCATGCTGTAGATCAAAATACCATGCAAAATTCGTGAGCAGAAGTAACAAAGGAGCTAAGTGCCAATTTTATATTATATTTGTATAGAAAGCTTTTATGTGCCATCGAGTATATCATATCAAACAGGCAAAGTGCCAGGACTTCAAATTCCGTAAGCAATCAGGCAAATAGGCGGCGTTTTCGGCAATTGATCGGGCTTTTTCACATCAAAGGGGTCAGGTATTGACGTGTTATGTCGGCGTTTTGTTTAAAATACAGGGATACCCACGCAATCCGTTCATTAAAAGTTTTTTGTTTAGAAATTGGTTATTCGGAACTAAAGGGTTTAGCAAAAAATTCTATTTAAATGAGTAAAATTTGACTTTATGTGAAAACAGCCACTTAGTCGCTATATTAAATTGAATCCAATATTTTTTTGTTACACATTAATTTTAAACCATTTGAAGTTATGGCGGGTTTAGCCAACTATAATAATGGATAGTGGATAATGCATAAAGAATAATGCTGTACAATCGATAATGCGGATCAAAATATATGTATTCTTTCATGCATAAAGCGAAAAATTTTGGGTCGCAAATACATCGCAAACTTTCTATTGCCTCTAGTAATGTACCCTCCTCAATGCTCATTCTTATATTCAAGGATCAAAAACCGTATTCAACAAAATATACATTAAATAAAAAATATCAAAATTCATGTCGTATTAAAAATTGAGGTTATGTAAGTGTTTATAATATAATATTAGGCATACCTACTAATTTTTTTGATAATTTAGTGCATAATGATGAAATTTGCCAAGCTTGTGCATTATCATCGAAAATTACAAATTATACTCTATTCACTGGATAAACATTAAACATGTACACGTAAGTGTCATGTTTTAAAAATTATGGGGTTATAGGTACCAACTTGTAATTTTGATTTGTCTGGAACGTTGCCCCATATTGTCAGGACATTGTGCGCAAAATCAGGACATTTTCAAAAACTAATTAAAAAGAAATAAAACAATATTTGATATATAAAATACTGATTAACTGAATTAGACTGAGGCCCTGCTAAATTCAACAAAATCTCTTGTGTAGGTCAAACCAGTTATATTGTCCGCTGTTCCACGAAATTATTTTTCATTTATATTTACGGACACAACTTCATTTTATAAAATAGTGTCTTGCGGTTTGTTCCGTCACTGAAGAGAATAATCGAGGTCGAAACAGTGGAATTGATGCCTTCTCCAGCAGAAAATGAAAAAGTTAAGGTGTTATTAACCTTTATCACTAAATGGATACTACTAGTTGGATTTGAAAACGTATTGCACTGTGTCCAAAACATATTTCTGTTGTTATGACTATGATGTCACACAGAGTTTTGGGTAATTCTATCTGCTTTCGAACTTGGGTGTTCTCATCAGTATGGCAAAGAAGCCATACAGCATGGTGTTGAAATAGTGTGCCGTCGTGTAAAAACGAGGGAAGTAGCTATACTTCACGCGAAACCAATGGCTCATAGGGGAAAGGGTGCCGTCGCTTTGCGAGGGAAATAGCTGAAACAAAAGGTATACGCGAAAACAAGCATTAGTGTTGTTCAACAACAGAAATATGTTTTGGACAATACGTTTTCAAATCCAACTAGTAATATCCAGTTAGTGCTACCCACCTTAACTTTTGTATATTCTGCTGGAGAAGGCATCAATTCTACTGTTTCGACCTCAATTAGTCTCGTCAGTTACGGAACAAACCGCACGACAGTATTTTATATATCAGAAATTCATAGTGATAAACACAAGAATGACAATGTGTAAGCTAAACCCGGCTTTAAAGTAGAAAACGAGATTTTGCAGTCTCACAATAAAAAAACCATATTTAGACATTTATTAAACTGAACCTTTATTATGATAACAGAAAGCTCGAAGTTTAAAAGCGTATCTACAAATTGTAAAAAAATTATATACATATATATATATATATATATATTTAATTAATTTTAAATAATGGGATTTGTCAAAATCTTAGTGGGGGTCATCGCAATGACAAGTGATTTGACATCTTAAGTGACGAATTAAAATGAAATAAAAAGTAATCCATATCAAAGAGGAGCGGGAAGTATCCAGAAATCAACCTTTGCTCCACAATATAATATTAGAATTTAGTTTCATGTTTTTTGATTACAGAATTGTTAAAAGCACTTGTTGTACATTTAATGAGAGACATTGCAATTAGCGGTAATGAACATAGTTTGGCTGAAATAATTTTAAAACATAATGTGCTCATAAGTGCTTTACAATAAAAATAAAAGGTTCACGTACACAATTTTTGTTATGATCATTTGGTAAATCGAGCATTTCTATTGGAAAACCTTTTATAAATGCCTTTTAGTGCCAGGTAAATCTACTAAACCAAATATTTAAAGTGTTACATACACCTTACGCATATAGTAACGTAGTTCTGTGTTTTTCTAACTATTAATACCCATACCTCTTGCATTAAAGGAATTAAAATATCTTGAAGCCACAAACAGTTTTAGAATGAAAAAAAAAATGCACCTGCTTAAGAACTCCAATATCAATTTTATGCAGGATTAAGTACGTATTTTTTTCGATGGCCACCACAAACATTGGATCTCATGAATAAAATAGAAGCAATTGCTTCAAGTAAAAAGCAAAAGCAAGTGCTGCGAAGTAGAAGGTAGTAGCAAAACCATTGACTACCTTTTAGTCTCATCAGACTAAATAGTAATAAGACAACAAAATGTTTTTGGCGACATCTAGTGTGAGCAGGCAATATGCTCGGTGAAACACAGTTCACAAACGATGGTCGGACGAGAAGCAACAACTCTGTCATATCCTATTGCCAACACTAGACGCGCCCGAATTCCCTGGCGGGAGGCTTTAATTGTGAATTGCTTCTTACATAAAGTTCAGCGATTGATCAACGAAACGGCCCGTCTGGTGAAAGCATGGTGGTGTGAACCAAATTTCCAACATAACTGAAAGTCTTGTTACTTTATGTGACAAGCAATTCATAAATAGTAATAGTTTAAAAGACTGTAGCTTAGAAAAAGTGTAACCAATTTCAACGAGCACTCCACTATTTTTTTATCCATTTTGTGATTGATCATTCTCAGGATTGAGAAAATCATAAACCAACAACTGGACAAATTATAGCATGTTATGTGTCAACAGTAACAAATTACAATGTGGGTTCCAAAAATTATTAAGACTCACGTATAATGAGATTTATATTGGAAGAAATATTTAGTTGTCGCATATTTGCTTTTTCACCAAATAGAACTAAACTCAAATAAAAAGGATTCCAAATGCTCCTTTTCACAGTATCAATCAATCAGGATTAAAAACAAGACGAAACAAGACGTACGATATCCGAAGAGTGTATATATATCAGAGACTTACCAAAAACATGCCATAGTCGATTTTATGTGACCAGAAAAAACGAGAAACAACATTCTGGATGTCGCCCAAAGTAACTAATCACCTTTGTCTGGATCAATTACATAGAAAGGAAGGGATTGTTTTGAAACGAAGTTTTTGTTGAGACAGAGTTGTAGCTATTTTCTTTATAGGTACCTATGGAACAACAAGCTGGCTTGGTAACAAGAAAAGAGCTTTACTACTTTGTTGTAAATATAAATCATGTTTTTTCCTATTTGATTGAAACGAGATGCTGTTATCAATCAACTTTAGTGACCCATGATATCTTCGATACGAAATGTGTTATCATATCCATAACAACCGCAGGACATTAGCTGCGGACGTTATAAACATAACGCATATGACACGTTTAAAGCTATATTTTGTTTCACTCAATTATATTATATTTACATACATTTTTAAGGATCTTTCTTGCCCACACTAAATAATATTCAATAAGATATGTTTGCTTCAATTAATGATGTGTAGTGGACTAAGGTTTAGGGCTAATGTAATTTCAAAGATTGATTGTCTATAGACGTCCGTTCAAAGTTCAGACAAACCGTTAATCTAACAATTCCACCATTTTTCATGAACTAAGTATACAGGGTGTTTCAAAAAAGACGCGGCAATATTTCAGGGAGTGATTTCTCAGGTCATTTTACATACGTCCGGAAATGCATTGCCTCCAAGATACAAGGTGTTTTTTTTTGTTTTTTTTTTTTGTAAATAACGGTTTCTTTTTTTAATTCAGTCAAATATCTCCTTGCAGATTTCTTTGCAATTTTGAAGCGTTGTTGGTAGAAATAGAGAAGTTATATGGCCCTAACTAGATCAAAAATCAAAATTATTAAGTCCAGTGGCGTTAGGGTGCTTAATGAGAATCATTGACAAAAAAACTGATTGTAATTTAATTTTTTCGATATCGTCTTGAGATAAAGCAACTTCACCAAAATTAATTATTTCCAGAGCATTTTTTCAGTGTTAGCTCATCGAGCAACTTCCTTAGTTGCCCTTGTAGAATGACTATACCTTCCAAATATTCAAATTGATGTAACATTGTATCATGACACACCAAAAACTTGAGAATTGAAAGCCAAAGTTACCTTTTATAAAAGAAAGTTACCCGAAAAACAGATAAAAAGCGTTCGTTTGTTAACTGGAAAATATAAAACATTAAAGGGAACGTGTCTTGAATGGGGAAATCACAGACAAAAGCGTATTCGATGTTCCGTTAAAATACCAATAAAATTCTGTAAAATACTTTTTCTAATCTTTCGTAGGACATGGGAGAAAAAGGAAGAAAATTGAAGAGGGAACTTTAAAGTTAAAAGTATTTAAAAACTTTTAGTTTCCTCGTGTCAGGATTTAGTGTAACAAAAAGATGAGCGATTAGATAAAAATTAACAAAAAATGTCAATAGTCTTTTATTTGTTGAGTTATTAATATTAAAATAAAAAAATAACTTGAGCATCAAAGTACATAATATTACATTATTTGGGATAACTATTATTTCAGAAAAGAGCGATTGCCGGCCTTTTCTTACTCTCTGGTTAGACATGTTATTCATCTATTATTAATCATCATCTTCAAACATTTATGAAAACTAGTGTGATTTTTTTTGCATAATAATAAAAACCAGACCGCAGATTGCGCAGCTTTGATATTGTAGATTACAGTGGAGTCGTTTAGACCCTTTTGCAGGTTTTCATCCAGTCAAAATTTGATCACTACATTTATGGACCCCAGGGTTAACCACCACTGTGCATCACGGCTTTACCCTAGGGTAAAAATTATATTAAATATGTTTTGCCTTTTGTCCACAGGCCCCGATTTCGACTGCTTTAAAACTTCATCATTCACCATTCTTCCTGAAAAAATACTCGCAACTCAGAAATGTCACTGCACCAGCAAAACAAGTGTCTCATACTTCTGTCACTGCACCAGCAAAACAAATGTCTTATACTTCCTCCTTGTTCACACGTCCTGATGATTTCAGTTGATTAAGTAGTAGGCAGTCAAAATGCTTAAAATAATTAAAAATTGCTTTTGCTCGTCGCCAGTATCCTGCTGTAAAATTTTGGACAAGAAAAGCAATTATTGTTTAGTGCAAGTCTCCTCGGTAAATTTGGCGTTGAATCGCAACTGTAATTCGAATTACAAAAATGAAAAAGGTTAAATGAACACAATAATTGAAAAAAATTCTATTGCTTACGTTGAATTTGGTAAATATACTCGTACTCACCAAAATGTCACACAATTATTTCAATCTATCATGATGTTTTTGCCCGAAAAGGATATTTTATTTATTTATTTAAGAATACACTGCTCGTACAGAGTAATACTCCACTAACTGAGAAAATGTGTGGGATTCAAATAGAACAAACGTTTTCACAACTAAAGGTTCGTATGTAATATTGTAACGAACAGGAAAATGTACACCTGTTGGCAACACCGCTACACGTCTCGTTAAACTCGAGCTAGTTGTGTCGACCGCCATAAATCGAGAATGGACATACGTGGGTCAAAATGTTCGATTACTCATTGGAAGGGTTCGAGAAAGAGGGCAAATCATATATAAAACCAAGGTAACAGTCGACTAGGAGTCAGTCAATAGATAGTAACAGTGTTGTGACATAAAAATAATGGTGGTCATTTAATGCATTAATGTTATTAGTTTGTTTAAGTGTTTAGTTATTAAGTTTAAATAAATTAAAGTTAAAGAAGTAGTCCATATTCAAGTGGAGTGCGATATTCGATATGGGAAATAAAGGTCAATCTCCACAAAGTAAGTTTAATAAATCCCTCTAAGTTTTCATTCAGTCACCATATGTTTCGAGACACCCGGCCGCGTCATCAGTGGTAGGTTTGATATATCGAAACGCTGGTTTATCAATTGAACATACTTGAGAAAAAGCACAATGTCATTTCATAAAAGAAATTATATAAACACAAAAAAACAAAACCAAGTCATACTTTGATAAAATTATTGAGTCGTACCTATTTTTCTTTTTGGTAATCATTGGTACGGTTTTGACTGTACCAGTTGCCGTTTAACGTTGTTAAACCAGCTTTTCGATATATCAAACCCACCACTGATGATGAGGTCGGTTGCCTCGAAACATGTATGGTGACTGAATGAAGACCCTTAGAGGGATTTATTAAACTAATTTTGTGGATATTGACTTTTATTTCCCATATCGATTAAATAAATTAGTTTTAATTCAAAGCTCGTTATTATTTCACACTACGAACCACGAAAAACGTTACAATATTTTATATGTGCTGGAGGAATTAATGCTCAATCTCACAGTATGTTACATACCGGTCCTGCGTGATCAGTTTTTGGACAGGATCAATGTTTTCGGGATTTCGGACGCCTTTCACGAACTTCGTCAGTGAGACAATGGGGGTGGGGGCCATGGTTAAACTCGTTGTACCAGCGTTTTACAGTGGCAAAGGATGGTGCTTCATGACCAAGACGCGCGTCGATATTTAAAAAAGTGTGTTGGTGGAGTGGTAGAGCGTGTCTTTTTTTAATTTTCATTCTCAGTGGTTTAAAATATTGAAAATAACTGCACTTATATAGTGAAGGAATTTTAGGTACGATTGGAGTCATGTTGTATAAAAGAAACCACATATTTGAATTGTCTATTTAATTAATTTTAATTACATTATTGTCGTAATTAAAATCCAATAATTAATTTACATTCACAAAAAATGGTTTACTTCCCAGTTTACTTTTACTATTGGTTATGAAATTCATTATTTAGTAGCAAAACTAGACATCAATGGATGTCGGCACAAAAATATTATTGTTTAGATATGCTTTTTTTTTGTAAAAAAACGTACATAATCGCTAAAATAACATATCCGTCCATTGTTTGTAAATCTATTTGAACTGTAATTTTTGGGGCTATTTTGTTTTAAAACAGCAAACATCGAAAAAAATGACAAAAATGTATTTTAAAAAAAGAGACGAAAGTTATTTCTCCCAGCAGAGTCACAAAAAACTACATGGTTATTTTTATTAATATCTGTAAATACATTTTCGTACATTCCTCTTCAATTTTAATAAACCAACCATCAGATGATCAGAAAACTCAAAGTTCCATATTATATGATTGAATGAGTATTACATTTGCATATTTGAAGAATTGTCAATTGTGTTTCCAAATAGTTATATGAATTTCAATTTATATCTCTTAAATTATTACTTGGTTTGGAAAATATATTATAATTTAATGGAAATAACACTATGTCTACTCCACACGTGGTAAAAGAAAAAATGTTTACTTCTACCACGAGTCTGATAACACAAAGATTCATACACAGTGTTTGTTCTTAAAACATTAAAATTCCTTTTTAAAATTTTATAGTATGCGTAAAAAACGCAAGAAAATAATAAATACAATATTAACAACTCCTCAAGTTGTAAAATAACTTATAGTACCTTTTTG
The DNA here is from genome assembly GCA_911728435.2 of Apoderus coryli. Classification (NCBI taxonomy): domain Eukaryota; kingdom Metazoa; phylum Arthropoda; class Insecta; order Coleoptera; family Attelabidae; genus Apoderus; species Apoderus coryli. Next base: position 10,893,465 of record OU452202.1, on the reverse strand, counting down.
TATATAATAATCATGTTATAAAAAAATTTTCTTTTTTCTTTTTCAACGGACGAACCAATATTTCGATAATACTATATAACTATAGCTATAACTCTATATGAATGTTGTACCAGTGATTGACAAAAAATATAAAGTGTTCATTTGTGGATTAGACGTAGTGTTATTTCCATTAAATATATCATAACTCCTCGTAAAAATATGGATTACTTTCGGAATATATATTATAATATTGTAATTTTAAAAAAAAAACGTGAATTCATTTTCAAAACAGTTATTTTAATTTAAATAATTATCAAATTAATTTCTACTACTCCACTTCTTAAAAAAAAATAATTAAAATAAACTTCAAATTTTAATATTATGGTTTATATAATATTTATAATTCTTTATTTACTTTCAAAAATTATAAAATATCTAATAATAATTTTTCTTTATCAAATGGTATTTTTTGAAATATATTAGATGGTTCTCGAAATTAAAACGATTATTTTGAAATAGGTTTGATACCTTGACAATTTCAATTTACTATTCAAATCTACTAGAAATGAATGAAATCTGGTTACAAGAGTTTAAAAATCCCTTAACACGTATTTGAAGGAAAAAAAAATTGAATGACACAAGTTGACAATCAATAATGTTATTATTTTACATAACAAAAAGTAACACGGTCTACTGTATTAAAAAATATGTCTAGTAAACTAACTACCTCCGCCCTATGAAATAAATAAAACCTCTATAATAGCTATTGTTTTAAAGAAATTAAAAATATATGGTTCGTATAGGCACAGTATACCGGGTATCCCACCGGGAAGGGATTCGATCGATTATGGAGAAACTACACTGCGGAACAATCTGAAAATCAGGTCTAGTCCGTAGGTCGACAGGACCAATTCCGGTTATACCGGAAATGGGTGTCAACTTCCTTATTTTAAATACGACCCTATACAGTATGTCCACGGATGCGGTTAACAAGAGGACAAATGGACCAAAAATTGAAAGATACGAAAAAAAGTTATTCTTGATAAAAATGTTTGCTTTTCGAAGAAATAAGAACTACCATGAAAAAAATTATATTTATTAAACAGGGCGTCTCAAACAGGCATAAATATAAAGTTAAACAAGAGCAAACAGTCATATTTTGGTGTCTTAGAGTAAAATGATACATAGAAAAAATGCTCCAAATTTAATCCTGATCCTGATTCCAGAGTTACAGAAGAATATTTAAATTTATGAAAAATAATTTCCTTCTTTAAGAAACAGGGCTAAGAATTTAGAGGTGGTGGGAAAATCTACCATTCAAAAAGTTTTAAAAGAAAATAAAATTTATCGTTACAAGCCTCATTTCAACCAAACTTTGGAGGTTGGGGATGAAGCAAAAAGGCTAGATTTTTGTTTGTGGGTTGGAAACCAGATTTTAAATGGCAATAGACATTTTAATTTGTTTAATTTCATGTTTATGCCTTTTTGACACGCCCTGTTTAATAAAAATATTTTTTTTCATATTAGTTCTTATTTTTTTGACACTGACACTACAACAACAATAAGGTACCTACTGTAAAGGTAATAATTAAGTAAAAGTACGCACACATGCGCATGCACACATGAAAAAAATATTTTTTTCATAAATTTAAATATTCTTCTGAAACTCTGGAATCAGGGTCAGGATTAAATTTGGAGCATTTTTTCTATTTATCATTTTACGCTAAGACACCAAAATAAGACAGTTTCCTTTTGTTTAATTTTATATTAATGCATTTTTGAGACGCCCTGTTTAATAAAAATATTTTTTTTCATGGTAGTTCTTATTTCTTCGACAAGCAAACATTTTTATCAAGAATAACTTTTTTTCATATCTTTCAATTTTTGGTCCATTTGTCCTCTTGTTAACCGCATCCGTGGACATACTGTATAAATTATATATTTTTTTGGATTCTCCTTGTAATTCTAAACATATTTCATGTATAATATGTTATACCTATCGCCAGCCGTTTTCGAAATATTTGAAATTTGATGTCAAAAATGACGTTTTCAGAATAAAGAATAATAAACAAAATTTCTTATGTGGAAGCTTTAATAATCTAATTGGTTAGAATATCCTGGGAGACCTACTTTAGGCGCCTACGTATATTTTTTTAGTAAATATTAATACAGGGTATTTGGAAAAAAGGGTTAAAAATCAAATTCAAAAAAGTGTCAAAATTCAAAATTTTTAAATGGCAACCACCCATTTTATATATTTTTTTAATTTTTTTACATCAAAAATAAGGGCAAGTTTATGAAAGGATATCTATCCTAAAAACTGATAGTTTTCAAAATATTGACAATTTTACATTTTTCTATTACAATAGTGATGAATTTGAAATTTAATTGATTTTAGTTGGCCATGATGGCTTTAGAAAGCAAATAAATATGATGTGACCAGTGTTTAGAAGTTCAAGGTTAAAATTTTGAACATTTGTTAAAGTAATTTTTTTCATGAGTTGACCTTAGAAATTTTTTATCATACGTTCACGACTCGAAAGTTTCGAAATTATTTATTATTAGTCTAACAACTTTTGGTGATGGTTTGTGTTTTTCTGGGTATTTGGTAGCAAAGTTATCACACGTTCTTGTTATCACTCTGTCACATTCTCCATAAATAATAAACAAATTTAGATAGTATTTGTTAGTATAATTTATAAGCCCGCCATGATTATTACTACTAATTAATATCTACAAATGCCTGAAGTGTTGATTATTTTTGACAATTGTCATATTTATTTGTTGTCTAAAGCCATCATAGCCAACTAAAATTAATTAAATTTCAAATTCATATCACTATTGTAAATAAATGTAAAATTGTCAATATTTTGAAAACATATTATGCATGAAATATGTTTAGAATTACAAGGAGAATCCAATAAGGAATGAAATAAGGAAGTTGACATCCATTTCCGGTATAACCGGAAGTACTAGATTCTTGAATACATTTTAGCCGAATTGGTCCGGTTGACCTACGGACTACACCTGATTTTCAGACTGTTCCACAGTGTAGTTTCTCAATAATCGATCGAGGTCCCGGTGGGACACTCGGTATTTAATTACGATGGTAGGTAGGTATAGTACGACACAGTTAAGAATGATACACTTTTATATGCCATCTAAAAGCGTATATTCTTAACTGTGTCGTACTATACTTAGGTAGTTGTTACCGAACGTAATGTAGAGATTTTGAAAATGTTTTCACCTTGGTGAAAACAAATAAAAGAATTCATCTGTCCATAGATGCTAAAAAAATTATAAACAATGTGTTTATAACAATATCGGAGCGCGGGAATTTATTTTATTATATTAATATTTATAAAAACGGCATGATAAAAAAGTTATCCATAACGACGAGGAAATATATTTATATGCAGGGTGTTTCAAAAAGACGCGGCAATATTTAATGGGAGTAATTTTATGAAAAAAAATTCCCATAAACATACGTTCGGAAATGCATTGTTTCCAAGATACAAGGTGTTAAAGGTTTTTATTGTAAATAACGGTTTTTTTAATTAAGTCAAATATCCTTACCGATTTCTTTGAAATTTGGCAGCGTTGTTGCTAGAAATAGGGATCTTATATGGCCCTAACTAGATCAAAATTATTATTAAGTCTAGTTGCGTTAGGAGGCAACTTGATAAAAATTATTTACAAAAAAATGTACGCCCCTGGCTGTAATTTAATTTGGATATTACGGTTACAATCTTACCACTGCCTGAGTTAGTCCTGGTTCATTTGAAATATTGCCAATGAAACTGCTTCTGTTTATTACATTTTAAGTACCTACCCTCATAATATGAAACAGGCAGTCAGTTTACTATATTCTGAAATAGACGCTATAATGTCAGATATTTTTATATTACTTATTATATTATAATTTATTATTATTATTATCTTTAGAAATATTACTTCTTGATTTTTTTTCCCAAGAAAATCGACTAGTAAAAAAGTTACTTCTTGAAGTAATCCATCTCAGAGAGGAGTTGAATGTATAATATACAAATAAAACAACGTCTACTCCACCAAATTACTGATATACATGTTCAAATTCAAATTGGGGTGCCAGAGATGTTTCGGAAACTTTAATTTCCATTATCAGTGGCCTAGTGTACATAGTCACGAAGTCATGTTTACAAATCAAACAATTGAAATTGTACACGCATGTACTAGTTTTCGAAACATGTCTGGCACCGCAATTATATATATGAGTAATTTGGTGGAGTAGACGTTGTTTTATGTGTATAATATAAATATTAGCTTTAGGTAAATTTTTTAATTTGTATTTTTGTTACTAAAAGAAGTTTCTTTTTCATCATCTGAAGGCACAAGGCACTATACATCTTAAAATTAATTACATTATCACTGAGTTAAACGGTTAATCTTTAATAAATAACGAGATAATAATAACGGATATCGAGAAATAGAAAAAACCTTTCTTATTGAAATTTTAAAATATTAAACTTGTCCCCTTCCTAATTAAAATATAAACAACTATATCAGTATTTTGTTTCAAATTGCAACCCGTATTTCTAGGGCACCTTTCTGAGTTGCTGCTGTCGTCCTGTATACAATGTGGGAGGTAATATGAAAATATTTTTGAGGGATAGTATCGCAGATTTTCGTAACGAAGTCAGTTTTAGAATTTTGACCTATACGTTACTCGCTATAATCCCTGTTAATGTACTAAACAAATGGGGACACCCTGTAACTACAATATTTTAAAGTGCAATTTAAATATATCAAATATTTCGACTGTACTTTAGTTTTGATTCGCTCTGTATAAACTCTATGTTCATGTATTTTTCACTGTTACTTTAAATTAGAGCAGAAATCAGCAAGACGCGTCAGATGTACAATTCGATTATCTAACTTTCAATTGGTCTTCACTACTAACTATTGTTCAGTCGGGTTTCTGTGTGTTTCAACTGCCCACAATACCGCCTTAATCTAATTTTACAGTTTACAAAGCAGAGAAAAGGATCCAAAAAGACAGCTTAAAGCTAGTGCATTTGGGTATTATGCTATATACTGCAAAAAACCATATAAAAAAAATTAAACTCGAAAAAAAAGCAAATGCTGTGAATTAGGATATACTTTAAATTATCCTGGTACAAAGAATTTCCAATATGAAAGTATCTCAAACTCCATGTTGTAATGGAATACTTTGATCTTAGCATATGTCGTAACGCCTTATTATACAGTGTGATTCATTATGGTTGCAACAAACAAAAACTGGAGATTCTTGAAAGTAATTTAAGCATTTTTTTCCATGTCTGTAAATGCTTCGTTATCGAGATACAGGGTGTCCAAATTTATTGGTCAATTTAACTTTTTTGTTATTTTCTCAAAAACTAGCTAACCGATTTCGATAAAATTCTACATGCATTTGGGGACTGATACCCTAAAATAATCTGCATGATTTTGGCTTTCATTAACTGTTCATTGGCGTAGATATAGGTAGATTTAACACATAAATTAATTAAAGACAGCTTTGACAAGCTTCATTATTTTAAATTATTACTATACTATATTATTACTTTATTACAGATAAAATAATGTTTAGAAATAGCTTTTATAAGTGAATAAGTGATAACGTTAAATTACAACTGAATAAGCGAAAAACTATAAACGTAGCATAGGGTGCCTTGACGACTAAAACAATGGCTTCTCTTTATTTGACGTTGTCAGAATGACATTTTTAGTGCATTATTTCTTGAATCTGTAGTTTCAGTTAGTGAGATGCCACGTTTAAATGAGTTAGTTTCGGTTAAAATTGTTTGTTTAATTAATGAGGCGTACAGACAAGAAGTCATTTCTCGCGTACTAAAACGTTACACAGAGAAAAATCTGTGCAAAAAACACACCCTTTGATTCAATGACATATTACATGCAGTATTCCTCGAATACAACAACGTTTCATTCAAGTATAAGCCTATATTTGGTAACTAATAGTATTGTATTATCTACTCAATTACAAGGTGTTATTGAGTTTCAATGAATGGTTTAAATACAACATTTCAATGAATCAACCGTATGTTTTAGCATTGATTCAAAAGTACTAGTTTTTCCTTGAACTAACAAATTCTTTTACCAAAACGACACAAAGTTTTTTTTGGATGTCTCTTGTAGTTGAATTCAACAGAAATCTGTTTCAACAAACTACAAACTAACGGGGTTTATTGGATTTGTAATTGTACTAATATATCAACTCATTGTATACTATATAGGCAAATTCTGAGCTAAATGCAAAGTATATTTGCCAATAGTACAACTGGTAATTAAAAAGATAGAACTTGTGTTCGCTGTGCAATAAAATCAATAATAACTGCAGTTTGACAGAAAAAAACAATATATTTTCATAAAAGTAAAAAAATTAACAAATTCTCTGACAATAGTTTCATACAAATTAACGAATAAAAAAGCAAAAGGTAAATGATATTAGATACATCCTTTTTTGAAATCAAATTGTTCAAAACCATTCACTCCGCAAAGGCTACCTGTCTATTTCCAGTGGGGACGACGATCACATTATGCATGTTGTCATCTCCCTTATGCTCCCCTCAGAAGCAGCATACTACTAGCGGATGTATACGTGCGCTACCGGGGGTTGATGGAAAAAGAAGTTCATAATTATCATTTATCTATAGATAGAAATTATTAGAATAAGTTTGTAGTCAATATATAACATCCAAGTTCAAAATAAGTTACCAGAACAGGCATATTGTGGATATCCATCAGCTTTTTCGTGTAGGTATTTCTAACGATTTAAGAAACCGAATTCGAGTTCCTATTTGAGGAAACAACTCTAATATTTTCATGAGATAGTTCTTGTACATCTTCCAATTTTATTGCCTAAAAATTAATAAATGATTTACGCATAAGTAATACCAAGAACCAAGGTATGTAACAAACTAAAATTGGTAAAAAAACAATTTAGTTTAGTCACACAATAATTTTACCTATGTAGGTATAATAACAAAATTAACGTGTTAAATGGAGTCAAATTTTTACACAAAGTTACCTACTGTATTATGTCTTAAGAAATGCAAACATTAATCATAAATCACTTAATCTACTATGTAGTCAGTCTTAGTACTTACCTTCAAAAATAGGTAATAAATCTTCTATACCCCACTTTTTAAACAATTTTACAATATTGTTCATAACAATACCTAACAACAACTGACAGCTACTGCTAGCTACCTTTATCAATACAAAAATGGGAAATACAGAAAAACGAACCACACATGTGCAATCAGGGCAATAATTAAATGAATGTTGCCAGACTGGCAGATCTGTCCAACCGAGTAAAAATGTTGTTGGGTTATCGAGAAGAATCAATGAATTTTATATATATAAAAATTGTATTAAAAACATGATTATTGTTTCCATAATAATTGTCAATTAGACAATATGAAAGTTGATTAAATCTTGATTACAAAATGTTTTTGCCGGAATCGTTTTGTGCATTAAATGAACTGTACGTCTTGTTTAAATGAAACATATAATATATTAAACGAAGAAAGTGGACGGTTACAATTTGCAAGACCACATGCTGACTGTAATGAACATCAATGGGGAAAAATTCTTTTTACAGACGAAACAAGAATACAATTATGGTAGCCTACGGACGTAGTCCAGTATACAGAAGGTCAGGAGAACGTTTCGCAGAATGTAATCATGGACATAATCTTAGCTTTGGTGGTGGTTCTATTATGATATGGGCTGGTATTAGTTGGAAGAATCGCACGGAGCTCATTGAAGTGAATTTAAGGATGAATGTTGACTGGTACATATGTAACTTCCTTGCAACATGTTATACCATATGCCGGCTTTATTGGATATGATAACTTTGTGCTAATGCACGTGCCCATGCCGCAAGAACAGTAAATCAGTCATTGAGGATGTCGGGACTGCGAAGCTAGAGTGCCCACCATACAGTACTGACGCAAATCCCATACAACATGTATGAGACATTCTAAAGAGAAATATTCAAGCACGGAATCCAGCTCCAAACTCAATTGTAGAATTACGGATTGCTGCACAGGAAAAATGGAATCAAATACAACAAGATCGTTAGAGCTGGAGGAGGAAATACTTAGTACTAAATTGTTATTCTTTTGTCTTAAACTAATGTATCTTGTCGATGTTGTTGTTCTTTCCTAATTAAACGTTATTTTCAAAACAGGCCATTTCACTAATTTCTGCACGAATCTGTTGTAAAGCTTCAATGTGTAATTAATTAGATTATATTAATAACGTAAAAGACAGTACTGTAACAGATTTAGCAACCGAAATCAGAAAAGTGTTGAAGGGAAAAATATAAATAAACAAATAAAGCAATATTTTGTCCGTGAGAGTATGCCTTGTAATTAATAATGCCAAGGTTAAAAAATGAAACAGGGAATCTAGTTTGTGTTTGTAATCCATCTTGACACAAAATTAATTTCAAAAACTCATTTCTCGTATTCCTATTAATAATTTTTTATCAAAGTTATTAAAGGAAAACCTTTTAAAAGCAATTTCCCATTTTTTCAATTCATAAAATATCTCAATCTGCATTAACTCGCCCGCTTTCACCAAATAGATATTGATCGTGCTGTAACGCATTTTTTTTTTCTACCTTTTTCTTCCATTAGCGTTTAATGCTGCACAGACTTAATTGTATTTGAACAAAAATAAAAATCCCTCTATTTTCTGCTATTAAATTAATCATGCAATGAAAGAGTGAGAGCTCTCTTGGCTGTAGCACTATCCTATAATCACCTTCTTCCTTACAGCTCTTTACTGGCACACTAGTTAGCTAGCTGCATTCCAGTCGTTGTTTCCCCGAAAATTCAACAGCAGCTGAAATGTGAGTGCGAGGAACTAATCAAAAGGCACATACTCATACACAATACACATATTGCCTGGGAACAAAGCATACTTCAAAGCGTGGTGCAAATCCGTCAAAGCGAAGTTAGTTTGATTAATATATAGCGTTCTCTATTTTATCTTTACTGCAGTTTATATAACGATGTTTTTTAAATAGATTTCTATTTATCTCCACTATTGATTTAATTAATAATAATAATAATAATCTCGAATTTGGCCTTGGTACCAAAAAATACAACTTTTGCAAGAGTTCAGCGCAATCAATCTTACTCTGCAATATATTAAAAAGGAATTTTGCTGCATGGATTTTTCGTCTTACTTCTAAACTTTGTATTTGACATCTTGTTAACAAGATGTTATACTCTATTCCACTTTCTGGATACGATCCATCGGTTTTGATACATAAGTATTTTAAAAACTTACGCTGAACTCTCTTAACAGAAACATTGTAACAGTTATAATATGGAAACCATATTAAAGAGCAGTATTCCAGCTTTGACCTGACATAAGCATAGTATAAGGTTTTTATTGTACGTATATTCTCAAAAGATCTAGAATGTCTCACAACGTAGCCAAAAGACCTAGATGCACTGAGAATTGTGTCATTTATATGTATATCGAATGAAAGAAGGTTATCAAAGGTCACACCAAGATCCTTAATGGACTCTGGCTATGGCTGATTTTTTTCTGGTATATGACATAACTTTACACTTGGAAGAGTTCAAGTTCATTTATAAAAATTATAAACAATAATGGACCCAGATTCGACCCTTGCGGAACACCAGATGATATGTGGTATCTTGATGATGTACATCCATTATGGAGAACATATTGGGATCTATTAGTGATATAGGAATTTATTAGCGAAACAGATCCAGCTCCAAGCCCAAACACAGTAAGTTTGTTCAACAGAACCACGTGATTTATTCTGTCAAATGCTTTGGCAAAGTCCGTGTAAATCACGTCGACCTGCCCTCCTCCATCAATTAAGAAACTATATCGTAGACGGGTTGAATAGTTATAAATTAGTTGTTTTATTGTGAGTTTTATTAGCTCTCCCTAACTTATAGAATACAAATATATGTCACCGGAAATAATACTATGTGCCCCTATTAAATATGGAAATAGTATATTATATATAATTTGAAAAAATAGTCCATTCTTAAGTGGAGTTTTATATTCTCAATGATAAATAAAAGTCAGTCTCCACAAAAATAAATCTAATAGAAATTTTAAAAATATTGTCCAAACATGTTTCGGAACTCACTAGTTCCATCATCATTGGCAAAAGGAGAAACTTACAACATCAATGTTAAATAAATTGTCACTGAGGTCACCTCTATGGAAAACTTTTTCTTTTTATGTGTATAATATTTATATAACTAACATCATTGATTCGCTATTCAAAATCTTTCTTTTTGTAAATCATGCTGGCTATAAGCCTTTTTAGAAAATATTTTGTTTGATATTAATAAGTTTTATACACTTCGACAGAATTGAAGAAGAATCTTCTTCAATCAAAATAAACTCAACAAAATTAAATAAATATAACACTATTAATATTTAACAAAAATAAGTAACTTTAACAAAATCAATAACAAATAATTATTTTTCAAAATGTCCATCATTTGCTGCTATACAATTATTCACTCTAGAGCTAAAAGAGTGCCCCTTAGTTTTTCTTCTGCAACAATTTCATTAAACGCATTACGTATTCCTTCCTGCAGTTGTTCGACAGTTTCAATAAACTTTGTCTTTCACTTGACCCCAGACAGTAAAATCTAAAGGATTTAAGTCAGGAGACCTAGCCGGCGAATTTTTTGGAGCATCATTTCCGCGCCCTATCCACCGTCCTTCAAAATTTTCGTTTAACCACTGACGACACCGTCTACTATAATGTGGAAGGGTGCCATCATGCATAAACCATAAAGAGGTTCGACAAGCCAACGGAATCTCTTCGAGGAATTGGAAGAGAATTTGCGACAGAAGATTAAAATACATTTCTCCAGTTAGATTTCCTGGGAAAGTGTGATAACCCAGAAATTGATTTTCTAATGTTGAATCCCAAACATTTACATTGAAAAATGTTGATAATGAGTTACTTTTCTTGAATGAGAATTTTCATCAGCCCACACATGCTCATTATGCATGTTGAAAACCCCACTTCTGGTAAATGTATAATATTAGAAAAAACAATGGATTTAGTTGTCTCATATTCAAAAGCCACTGACAAAACCCTAGACGCTGCCGAAAATCTGTTGCTAAAAGATCTTGGGCTTGGCGGTAGGGATAAGGGTACAGTTGTTGTTCTTTCGCAATCCACCACACAACTAAATTCGAAATTTGAGTTTGTTGCGCAAGTCGTCTTGTGCTAATGTTAGGATTTTCTTCAAAATTATGTAAAATTTCTTCATCATTTCGTTCGTTTCTACCGGTTCTATGCCTCTATCGGATTTCTTAAATTATAGCGTTCCAGTTTCTCGTAAACGCCGTTCAGTTGAAAGAAATGTTTTGTAATTGGGCAAATGTTTTGTAGGAAAGTTCTCTCCGTACCTTATTGCTGCCGCAGAAGCATTACCGTTACATTCACCGAGTGTTAACAACATGTCAACATATTCGGAATTAATACTGCATTTTAAATAGGTGACGCCGAATTAGGTATAAATGAAAAACTTAAATTAAATATAAAAATTATCAAAAACAATTTAAAAGGATAACGACGTATTACATACGAAAAAACACCGATTTTAACAAATTTTGACAATCATTACAAAAGTAAATAATATTTTTAGAGAGGGATGGATACTGCATATTATACTGAAATTTTCAATCTCGAATTATTCGAAAACCTTCAAGTTTTTTTTCAAAAAAACAGGTATGCGTTTTTTATGTAGGAAACTTTATTTTATCACATTTTTGACACAAATGGAATAAAAGTCACAAGAAAAAAAAGTTAGGTTATAATTAAAGCAAGGGTCCCCCCGTTTACTAGCCTATGGTCATCCTTTTTTATTCAATTTCATGTCAGTTTGCGACATTTAACTAGGTGAATAAATATGTTGCATTTGATTAATTCATCTTCATTCGTTTCGAAAATATTTTAAGAAATTGTCCACAGGCAGTCATTTTTAATACCCTGTATCTTTGTAAATAAGGACTTTTCGAAAAATTACCATATAGGTTTTTTTCATGATTAGACGTCCCCAATTCGCTCACAAATTTTGACCACCTATTTTAGAAACATCTTGTATAATGATTGTTATAATTAGTACAATATTTATAACTTACCATTTCAAATCAAATACAGTAGGTATAAGTTATCAAAAAAGATGGATCGTGCAAAAACACTATAATACGACTTAATACCCGACTTCGTATTTTCTAATAAATTTATTGGCTGAAAACAACTACTCGGCTAATTCAAGTTGTCAGGGCCGATTTTTAAGGCAGGGGATGTCCCTATTAATTTCGGTTGTATTCTCAACAAATTATTTCATCAATATTAGTAACAGTTATAAAATTATACATGACCAGAGATAGGTTTTTTTTTTTAATTTTTGAGCATATATCTGCAACTTGTCTTAACTTTAATCTTTCACACGAATCGAATATATCTGAGGCCTTAAAATTAAAATTACAGCCATGAAACATAAAAAAATCTGTATACAATAATAATATATTTATATTCTCCATAAATAAAAACATAATATCCTAAAACAACCTGACAAGTTTCCAATCTTTATTTATCCGTAGATGTCCATCCCTGGGTACAGGTGATCTAAAGCAAACAGGCGCCGCTACAGGTCAATGTTGGCCCCTATATATCCCTTTTCAATGTTGTTAGTGTGGTACAGCATTTGCGGCATTGCTATACACTGCATTTGTTAGCAAATAGGTTTCGTGCAAATGACGATTTTACGTTTGAAAATGGACAGATTAATCCCGGTAAACACATGATAGTGGTGCATTTTTAATCAGGTACATCAGTGGTTAAAGCTATACCAACAAAGGCGCTGTAGGTAATTAAAAAACGAGTAAATTGCAAATACAGAGTTAAAGTTACATTCACATTTGTGATAACTGGTTGGTTATTTAATATACAGGGTATTTCAGAAAGATTTGGCCAAAATTTGTGAGCGAATTGGGGAATCATGAAAAAAACCTAAATTGTAATTTTTCGAAAAGTCCTTATTTACAAAGATACAGGGTGTTAAAGATGACTGCCTGAGGACGATTTTATTGAAATATTTTCGAAACGAGTAAAAATGAATTAACCAAATGTAGCATATTTATTCACCTAGTAAAATGTCGTAAACTGACATGAAATTGAATAAAAAAGGATGACCATAGGCGGGTAAACGGGGGGACTTTTTTTCGTTACGATTTTTATTCATTTTGCGTCAAAAATGTGATTAAATAAAGTTTTCTACATAAAAATGGCATACTTCTTTTTTCTCGAAAAACTTAAAGGTTTTCGAGAAATTCGAGGTTGAAAATTTTAGGACAAAACTGGTCCTTAGTACAAAGCATTAATACAATTTTGGAAAACTTTTCGTTAGCAAACTGTATTTTAATAATTTTATTAATGTTGTTTGCTGAGGACCAGTTTTGTCTCGAATTTCTCGAAAACCTGTAAGTTTTTCGAGAAAAAAAAAGTATGCCTTTTTTATGTAGACAACTTTATTTTATCACATTTTTGACACAGAATGAATAAAAATCACAAGGAAAAAAAGTTAGGTTATAATTAAGGCAAGCGTCACCCGTTTACCCGCCTATGGTCATCCTTTTTTAATCAATTTCATGTCAGTTTACGACATTTTACTAGGTGAATAAATATGCTACATTTGGTTAATTCATCTTTACTCGTTTCGAAAATAGTTCAATAAAATCGTCCTCAGGCAGTCATCTTTAATACCCTGTATCTTTGTAAATAAGGACATTTCCAAAAATTACAATTTAGGTTTCTTTCATGATTAGATGTCCCCAATTCGCTCACAAATTTTGGCCATGTCTTTTTGAAACACTTTGAATACACAGACAGATAACATTTGACTGGATTTATACAAAGAATAAGATCAAACTTTAAACTGAGTTTACGTTTATAACAGATATAACGCTGTGCAGGATTTTAACTAAGACTTCCGGGAACGATGTATGAGCCCAAAATAAGAATTTTGGTTTAGCTTACAGCACACATAAAATCTATTTTTACTACACTTTACAAAATACACTTTATATAACGAAAGGCTAACTGAAACACTAACTCTTTTATATCAATAGTGAGATATACGCTAGCCCTAAGCACATACACGTAAAAACAAAGGGCCAAAAAGAATATCTTTAGATTCTTTGTGTATCTACTCGTAGCTTTATGATAGGTGTATTTACTACACATTTCTAACAAATCGAAAAAATCTAATTTTGGCGCGAAATTAGGCAAATACTCCACTGTGCTGCGTTTGGTCTTGAAATTCGCGCTATTGGCTATGTTTATAATGGTACATTCACATGCAAACGAAAGAACCTGAAACCGTTTCTGCTGTATCTCAATCACCGTAAATATAATTCACTCTGATCTCAATCAGGGCCCGCTCTAGCCTTCATGTCACCACGGACGAACAGACAATTTGCCGCTAGTTGTTTGAAATAAAATAAAAATTATGTTAAAATCATTTATGTAAAAAGTATTCTTTATTATTTTTAAATTATTTAATAAAACTCTCAAAACCACACCCAAAATCATTTATTATTCGTCATCACATAAGGCAACGTATTTCTCACAGCTCTTATTAACAACATCTGTCTTGAATTACATTTTCTTATCTTATGCTGTTCCTAGTAGTGGTTCGGCCGTCCTTATTGTATCGAAGACCAAAACCTGTTTGTCTGGTGTGACGTAGGCGAACCACGTCGGAATGTACTTTACAGGGGATGATTGCTAACATTTATTTAAAAAAAAAAAAGGTAATACATAATAAACATTTAAAAACGGCAAAACTTAAAAGTACTTGTACATTCTATATACCTATTAGGTGGATCTTTATTGCTATACTTATATTCTATTAAAGTACAAAAAATTATTGCATAAACAAGCAGAGAAATTTTACATTCTATTAAATATAACTATAAAATAAAGTACCTATAACCTAAAAGAAATTTTAGGCGTACTCATATATAAAATATTGCGATTACGTCTATTTTAAAAAAAAGTACGTTGGACTATACAAAACATTTTCATTTTTCACTATTAGTAATAATTCAAATATCCCGCTTAAAGCAATAGAAACCTCTAGCGGTCGAGATACAAAGCTTGTCTACTACGCATTACGGTTACCTTTCATATCGATGCAGTTTTTTTTGCTTATTTCCAAACCAGTAGATGGCGCAATTATATCGACACATTCGTCAACATGGGAGAGTCCATTCTATTTCAGTATATAAACATTATTCTACGACAGTTAGGTTTGGGGCACAATTTAACATTGTTAATAATATTTTAGAACAGTGCTTGGGCTTTCTTTTTTGCCCATAAGCTGCACAAATTTCTTCGGCTAATTGTACCCCATTAATATCATCAGAATCACAGAGAGTCTGTAAAAAAACAGCCCTTTTATAATCGAAGACAAGTAATTTCTTGTCTATTCCTAATTCAGACAAGTTCATGCGGCACCCTTATTTAATAAATATTATTAAATAATTTTTTTTCTTTACAACTATGCTTCTATATCTGACTCTGTTAACCGTGAGGCTCTGTGGAGGATATTGAAGCTCAACGGATGTCTCCAGAAATTCATCCGGATACTTCGACTCCTGCACGATAATATGCAAGCAGCAGTTTGCAATAACAGCGGACCGGGAGAACCCTTTTCAATAACAACTGGCGTAAAGCAGGGCTGTGTCCTATGTCTTTGCACCCATTTTGTTTTCGATGTTTGTGGGAACGGTCATTCAACTTCACCTTCGTATACTGCAAGCTGGGACGAAGCTCGTATCATCATCATTGAGCTTCAATACGCGGTTGACAACGTTGTCCTAGGTGACACTGACGAGGATCTTCAATATATACGAAATGCATTTAACAGCGCATACAGGAGTATCGGGCTTGAACTAAATATAAAGAAAACACAGATTCTCTATCAGCCTGCACCAAACACTGTGGCTGTCCCACCACATATTCGAGTTAACGGAGACAGACTTCAGCATCGTATAAGATTGGCAAGCGCATCTATTGGCCGACTGAGGACGAGAGTCTTTGATAATCATAACGTCGACGTTCGAACTAACTTGCGAGTGTATAATGCTATTGAAGTTCCTACCCTTATGTATAGCTGTTACTCTTGGACCAGTTATCGAGGCGATTTAAAAGCCCTAGAGAAGTACCATCAACGATTGAATTCTTGGACTAAAATGGCAGGACCGACGAACAAACATCAGCATTCTGGAGGAAGCTGAATCAACTAGGAAGGAGGATTGTGAGGCACCAGCTGCGATGGACTGGCCACGTAATCAGCATACCAACGGAACGCCTTTCAAATAGAATTCTTTATTCACAGCTTAAGGTCGGCTCACGAAATCAGGGAAGGCAGCAAAAGAAGTACAAGGATGTTCTTAAGGCCAACATGAAGAATTGTGACTTAGATGTAAAGAACAACTGGGAGCAGATCGCGAACGACTGACCCAGATGGAGGCGTACCGTTTATGAGTGTCATCGATTTTTTGAAGAGCAGCGTTGAGGACATGACGATGCAAAGAGACCGCATCGAAAGGAGAGAGAACGCGTCGATAGGGCTGCGCACCTTGAACAGCCGGTAGATGGTGGTGATTCGGTGTGTCAATTTTGCGGCTCGAGAATCGGCCATCTTAGAGTTCACAACAGAAATTCCTGAGTTGGAATAATTCATACTCGTTAGCGAGTGAATCCTGATGATGATATATGAAAAACAAGTATTTTAACTTTCTTGTAAAAACAGTGATAATAAATGTTCTTACAAATGAAAGGCGGCATGCTATTCTTTTTAATATTTATAATATTTTCTCACATTCTGACAGTTCGTAAGATTTGCCGCCCGGACAAATGTCCGGGTTGTCGGGCCTTGGAGCGGGTCCTGTCCCAATGTATTCTATTTTATTTGTATCATATTTCAGGCATAGACATTCCTTTTGATATAAACCACCGATACTCGTGTAATAAAAATGTTAATAATATCTGTCGCCTAAACCAGATCGTGTGTTGCACCACAGTTGCATTTCCATCTCTTTTTGTCACGAATCTTTCAATATTCCTTTAATCATAAATTCTGTCTGCTGCCACACTCTTCATACAAAAGAAAATAGAATCCAATAATAATATCATCAATAAATCTACTGAGTTAAATTTGAAATGAAAATAGCGACGAAACTGACGAAATTTGTGGAATACACATTAGTAGAGAATTGTTGAAAATGAGACTGATTTGTTTGATTAGAAAAGTGGTTTCTGTTTGAATATCAATCTATAGCTTCTTAAGGAGGAATCTTAAATAAATACTGATTTTGTTTTTATATTTCGCTATACATGATCAAAATATCTTAAGGGTAAATTGTATTCTTAGACAGTCATTGTATATATGTGCGAAATTGGCGGTTGTTACCCTAGCAGTTGTCACGAAACTTAGCTGTACTCGCCCTGCTGGTTTAAGCCTAAATACGTTGACTTTAAAGTATTAAATTGACTATCACTATCACTATTTTTCATTATATAAATAGCTTTGAAACGGTCGAAATTAACGAAATAATTTATTAATATTACGAGGGTTGCCTTTTATATTTCGGGATTTGGCAACCCTGGTGTTTGCTCTGGCAACTGACAGCTCTATCGTTAAGTTGGACATTTTTGAGGTTATACGTATTCAGAACGTTTTGACATACGAGCGCTATTTGTATTGTTTACAGTAACTTAAAAGATTCATCTCGGCTCAAAAATGGAATTAAATCGTGAACATTTTCTCTTTTGACGTGCACCAGTGGATGGATGAACTTAATTCAATTTTTGGCGATGAAGCTCCATCAAGGACCAGTGTTTATCGATGGTATCGTGAATTCAATCGTGGTCGTAGTTCACTCCAAGAAGAATTTCGTGAAGGTCGTCCAAAATCAGTTGTTGTTCCGAAAACCATTGATGCTGTGCGCGAACTGAGATTGCAAGATCGTCATGTGACCTATCAAGAGATTGAGACAACCTTAGGCATTAGTGGAACCAGCATACATTCAATATTGCATAAACATTTGACTGTCAAAAAAATTTGTTCGCGATGGATCCCACACAATTTGTCAATCGCTCAAAAAAAGGAGCGTGTCGATTGGTCGAAAGAAATGCTCAAAAAATACGATCGCGGTGCTTCGAAACACGTCTATTATATCGTGACAAGTGATGAATCGTGGATTTACGCGTATGAGTCCGAAAGTAAACAGCAGTCGACTGTATGGGTGTTTCAAGATGAGCCAAATCCAAGAATAGTTGTACGCGCATGAAGCACTTCCAAGTAAATGGTCGCCTGTTTTTTCGGAAAAACTGGACATGTCGCAACCGTACCCCTAGAACAACGCAGAACAGTCAATTCTGAGTGGTACACAACCATTTGTTTGCCAGTTGTCTTCAAAGAAATCAGGAAATCCCAACCGCCGAAGACGGATCACTCACATATCGGCTCAAACAACTGCATTTTTGAGCACCCAAAACATCGACTTGATGACTCATCCGCCGTATAGTCCTGACTTGGTACCGAATGACTTCTTTTTATTCCTTTAGGTAAAAAACAAACTGAGATGTCAACGTTTTTCGACACCTGAAGAAGCGGTTGCTGCATTCAGAATGCATGTTTTGGAGATACCTCAATCAGAGTGGCAAAAGTGCTTCGACAATTGGTTCAAACGCATGCACAAGTGTATAGATCTTCATGGGGAATATTTTGAAGTACAATAAAGTGATTTTCGATGATTAATTTTTGTTTTTGTTCTCTAATCTCGAAATATAAAAGGCAACCCTCGTACTAACTGTCAATTTGGTTTAGTTGTATTGTCGGCATTGCTAAGGTGATTTTTCATAACCGATGCTACTTTTGTCATTACCAGGAAATTTACCCGTGCATTTTTAAATATTTCCCATTAGTCGGAAATGAAAAACAGCATTACAATGTACTACATTTTCATAATATTTTTATTGAACATACAATAAAGGCATTTAAAGACAGTCGTAGAAAAATATGTTTTCTTATTTATTTCTTTATATTTTTTCTTATTATTACATTTCTCACTCACAGTTGTCGATTTCCAGCCGCCACGGCGTTTAAGGACTGACATATCATCACGAATATTTGTCAGTAATAAAGCAAACAACGTCTTGTCCTGTGTATGTTTCAATATAATATGACATTCCAAGCTACTTCTCTCTAGTTGCAATAAGTTATTAGCATTATTCTGAGACACGCTCTATATCAAAATTATTTGTATTGTAGAAATAGAATTTTTCCTGGTGATCCGAGACGCATGTTGAGATTTAAATAAGTGTTTTGGTGGAGTGGCAAAATTTGTTTTTGTTCTTTTAGAAACACGTCATATATACAATGTGTCCACGGATAGAGTTTGGAAGAGGAAAAACTTTTTTATTTGTCGATTTAGAAGAAAAAGTCATTCTTTATAAAAACGTCTGCTTGTGTCGAAACTACAATTTCAAATACCAAATTTACGATTACCGTACAGGGTATATCAAAAATAACATTTTTAATGATTTTGGTTTTTTTTTAATTTTATGATAATATTTTCAAAACCGTCATTTATTACACCAATTGTGCAAAAAACACTAATAAACTTTTTTCTCAAAGTGGTTAATTTCATAGCTACTATTAAAATAATAAAATTAAAAAAACAAGAAAATCAAAATCATTATTTTGATTTCATTGTTTTTTGTTTTAATTTTATTATTTTAATAGTTAAACAAAAAAATCATAATCATTAAAAATGTTATTTTTGATATACCCTGTATAGTAATCGGAAATTTGGCATTTGAAATTGTAATTTCGACACAAGCAGACGTTTTTAAAGAATGACTTTTTCTTCTAAATCGACAAATAAAAAGTTTTTCCTCTTCCAAACTCTATCCGTGGACACATTGTATATTTTTGACTAATTACTATGTGGTCGTGTCATTTTTTTTACTGCCATATTATATCTGTTAGAAAACCTAACCATTTTAATCAATATTAGCTGGTTTGAACGAAATTTTCTGTTAATCTTTTTTCCTTGCTACAGTTTTCCATGTTGTATGTCAAAGGATCAGCGGTTTGAAGTAAATTAGAAATTTTTCCGGTGTACCTACTTAAATAAACTTCGTTCTGTTTCCTTTTACAAAATATTTTTAGATATTTTGGTAAACAAATAGAGAGTACGAAATAGTTTTTAAAGCTACAAATCATCGTTGATTAACTTGATATAATAATATTTGATGGATTATGAAATGATTCACGATATACACGGAAATTCAAAGTCTGCTAAACTTAACATAAACGAAATTAACTAAATCAACGGTTTGTCAGATGTCTAAACAATTTTTATAAAGGAAGCACTGTAGCTTCGGAGTTAGCTAAGCGAAAGCGCATATTTACAAAAATGCTGCTTAAGGCCTGATCAAAACAAAATTTTCTGTTTAGGTAAACTCCGTAATTTTGCTGCCATTGTTTATTTTGTACTCGTTGGAAACATGAAATTTACTAATAATTAAAAATGATTTGTAAGCCCAGATCACAGGAAATATTAAATTTACTTAATTTTAAAAGAATATCTTTAGGTATATAGGGAGTTTTTGTTAAAGAACCAATTAGTATCCCTATATAGGAATCCCGCCATTTTTACCGCCGGTCAAAGAGTCCAAACAAATCACTTTATTTTATTAACTAACATATTATCCGGTATTGTAAATTAACAAAATTTAGACGATATATTTATACACACTGATTTAATTACAATGTAATAGAAATGTAAACAGAAACAAATGACCTGGAACTCGACGTTGCCAAATATACTGTTTCATGGCTTGTCTAAAGAAGGCTTGTGATGGACAAACGGTACATTTGAAAATATATTTATTAAAGTTTTTTGAACTTTATTAAATATTAACATGTATTTCCGTTATGTTAACTCAGCTTACTCGCGTATAAACGTTTGGACAATTAATGTAAAAAAAATTGATGATATTGTTTAATTATAAGCAGATATATAATTAATAGAAAATTGTTAGATATAGTCAGATTTTAACCATGTTAGGAATAAGTATAAAATTTAAGAAAGAATAGTGTAATGGGTCTTTTTAAATTATACAAAAAACTTAAATAATGAGTTTTTCTTCAACAATATTTCATAGTGTGACGAACATTAGAATGTCCCCTACGCTCAGAGATAAATAAATACATCTGGCAACACCGCGTTGGCTATACTATTGTAATCAGATGTAATCGTTCTAGAAAGCTTGCGAATTAAACTAACCAGAGGCGACTCTGTACAGATTTAATAGGCTGTACCTCGTCCGGGGCAACGCTGTGTTAATTTGTTAGAATGTGCCTCGCTTACCGGATAGATATGGAATAGACGTACGCGCGCTAGAATGTTGTAGAACAAACGACTATTTACTGGAAAGGAGAAAAACATATAAATAGCCAACGTATAAGAGGGACAGACAATGAGTATTGAAGTGAATAGTCCATAATTGAGAACACTGTTGTGACATAAATAAATAGTAGAAATAAATAGTGAAAATAAATATAGTCATATTAGTTTGTTTAAGTGTTTAGTTATTAAGTGTAATTAAATTAGTTTTAAATAAAGTGCATGGTTATTTCACACAACGAACTCAGAAAAACGTTACAATAACAATGAAATATTACAGGCTGTGTCTATAGGTATTATAAATAAAGCAGTAGTGCATGATTAGTTGGTTTTTTTTTTTGTAAAACACGTATATTTATAAAACAAAAGCTTTATTTAGTGTGAAGTTGATTCAAATCAATTCTTTTACAGTTGAAGAAAATAAGAAAAAATAAAAATATTAAATGTAGACAAAAATAGAGACCATTGAGTGTTACACGCAGACATTTCCCTAATGTTTGAACCACAAATTTACTTTTTTCTTCTTTCCAATATGCAGAGCGGAAACTTCATATTAAGCCGCAGACATTTTCCGATTATCGGCTTCCCATTTTCAGTTTTACGTCTTTCATGGAAAGAAAAAGAGCAAAAATCAGTGGCGCGCAAAATATCAGAAATTAAACGGGCGCGTCGATATATTAAATCATCAGAATTTAATACGTTTTTTCAATCTTTTAAAAATATGTTATTATCGTGGATTTAAAATTGGATCTTTTAACTCAAACTGTATAAAATCATTTGATACGAAAGACTGGCGTTCGCTGTTTTCTGTCGTTATAGGTAAATGCCAGATTAACTTCTATGGTTTTGAAAGTTCTAAAAGAAACTTGACACATTAAATTTTTACGTTGGTCTAAAAAATGCATAAGAGATTTTACGAATGTAAAAAGTGACATCTCACTGAATTCAGTGAAGATCAATGAACAATTATGATTTTTTCTTCTAAATACCTAGTGGTTTGGGTAAAGAGAATGAAAATAAGTAATTGTACATTTTAATAAAAAAATACAAGAAATGCTGATACCTAAACAGAGTGTCTGCGCAGTGTATTTACAGTCTATAGTATTATAGAGTGAGTTTGCAAACGATGTTGCTGAGTGTACTGAAAATAGTGAGCGATTACACAAAAAAATGTTTGCTATTTTATTTGAATATTGAATAAATAGTCTTTGGTATAATTCGCAGATTTAGTTATTTTCCTAATTTTTTCTTCACCCGCCATGGCTTTACCTATGCAGAGTATTTTGTTTAAACTTCATTCAGTGCAATAATGCTAAGACATATGTCGTCAGATAACGAATTCGTTTCGCTCTTATTCTGAGCTCATCAAAGTACAATATATACTAGCAGAGAGTAATAAACCAACACATCCCACTGTTTCGACTATCTGGGCGTAGATAATTGTTTGTAGTTAGTAGTTTGTATAAAATTGATATTAGCAGTCTGGTATAATTAAGAACTTGAAATAAATAAATGAAATAAAATAAAAAAAAATCAGGGTGAGTTTTCAGTAAACCATTCTGTATATTATCAGCAATAATAAATATATGAACAAAAACCTAGCAACATAAATGTATACACACCAAACCAAGGATTATAATGGATACAAACATCAAAATTAATAATAATAATGATAATAAAGACTTTATTGTAAAAAAAAATATATATTTTTACAAAAGGCGAAGTTGAAGCAGTGCTGCCTATCTAGTGTTGGGTCGAATACGAATCCTGAATACTGTATTCTAAATTGTATTCGAATACACAAGATTCGAATACAAAGAAAGAAAAAAAAGTAGTTGAATATCTGGATTCACTTAAATATGAATACTTTTTGAATATTCCAAGCAAAAAAACATATTATGCCACTTAATGCTTGATTTTTATTTACGTGCTTAAGCTATAAAAAAAATAAAATACTTGAGTAACTAAATTAATAATAACATTTTTTAATACACAGTGTGAAAAAGCATTCTTTGATTTTTATTTGATAAAGTTAGTACCTAGTTAGTTTAGTACCTACTTATAGTAAATAAAACTTAAAATTAAATACTTTGGTACATTGGAGCTTTCTTAGACCACACTAGCACATTGACGGTATAAGTACAAAATAATTTGTTCAGCAAAAAACGCCATCCTTGAAAAATATATTAAATAATAAATAAAACTTACCATATTTTTTATTTTAAATAAAAAAATAGGAACCAATATAATGTAACAAAATAGAACCCGCCACTGGCAAGCTTACAGATTACTTAATTCTACAATACATGGGTGGCAGATCACTTCTTTCTGAGAATTTCCAATATCTAACAAGTTCTTTTTTCTAATATATATATATTTACGATAACACGAAATATTCCCATAGATTTGTTGACATATGGTTCTTATTTTTTCTAAACATAAATACGAACGTACCCTAATATTATGTGATACGACAAACATGGGGGGTCTAAAAGTTATCTGCGTCATAAAAATTGTGCAAGGCTTTTAAAAATATTTTGTTCTTAAGATGTCTTTTTTCTGATTGGCTTATTTTCATTTTGTATTACCTACTATGTAACTTTTATGAGGCAATTCTGGAAAGGCAAAAGGACTTTAAGATCAGAATCGTTCTAGCGTTGGTTCAGTCAAGTCGTGTTTTCTCTAATTATAAAATGTTAAATTAAATATTTTAATTTGTTTTTGGACTGGTATAATTTTCAGTCAAGAATTATTTTCTAGTTTTTTTTATGTTTTAAAGTATCTGTATAAAGACTGAGTCCATTTCTTTCTCATTCTGAAGTAGTGAATTGTATAAAGTTCCGTAAGTTTTGATATTCTTTTAATTGAAGGCCTTTTTGTTTAAACAGTTTTTTTTTATATAAAGTTTAAAGTTATTTCTTTTAGTAATTGAAATAAATTCCGTTTTCAATAGTAATTAAAGTTTCATACCGGAATTAATATAATTATTCGAATTATATTAATTTTCCTATTTTTAAGTAGTACAAGTAATGATTAAGATTTCTTTTAAATTCTCATTATCGCTTAATTGTTTTATTCTTTTTCTTTTATATTATACATATTTATTTCTTGTTGTTATTCATTTTATTTAATTAGTTTTAATTATTAAATTAGTTGTTTTAGCCCGAACTATGCGTATTATTTCTAATAAAGTTTTCGATAAATTATTGACAAAAGAGTCAACCAATTAAATATTTCTTTTTAATTAAAGTCGGTGACCAGAAGTGATACAAGATTATAATGGTAAGTAATTTTGCATTACTTCAATACAGATTAATAAAGCTTATTTTAGTTGTTTGTTTGTTTCATATAATAATTTGATTCTGTTATTATTCAAGATGATATTCTTTGTTTGTTCTTCTTTATTTGAAACCGCTCGTAAAACTTGAATCGAACCCGTAACAATTTGAATAGCATATTGGGGTTCATTCGGATTGAGCTATAACATTAGTATTCTTTCTGAATGTATATAACGCCCGCTAATTTCAAAATGTTTACAATAATACAGGTACTTCGTAACGACACACTGGTATTTTACTTATATAAACAGAAAAAGAACATCCCGTTCGCCTTCAATAAAACCAACATTTCAAAAAGATCGTCACTTAAATTCTGACGCTTTGGCGTATTTATCATAACTGCAAAAGAAAACAATGGTGGGATTCAAAAACGGTATTCAGAATACCGAACACTGACAAAAAAGTATTCAGTCGAATACTAAATACCAAATACACAAATGTATTCGAATTGTAATCGAACACCAGCCAAATACCGAGTCTTCGAATACTACCTAAGTCTGTCCCTAATTTAACTTATATTTAACCTTAAACTAAACGGAAAATTGTTTTATATTGCTGGCTTTTTTACAAATGAATATGTTCTATTACGTGCCTGACAGCGCTCTTAAACGAAAACCTCTGTAACCTTTTTATATTCTCCTGTAGGGCGTTGTAATATTTAGAAACCGTATAGGAAAATGACCGCTCAAACATTGAAGTGTGTAGCGTTGGCGTAATGACAGGTTTGTGACGAATATTCACATCATGCACAGTTCTAAATGTGAAAATAAATAATCAAAGGCTGGATATTCACATTATATTTGTACATTAGTAAAATAAAACATGCGTTGCTAAAGCAATACATTTTTAAACGTAACATAAATCCCCATTTCACATCCTCAGAAAATCAGGAAGAGCGTTATATAGAGAGATTTGCATAGAATTCTGTTAATTCTTTGTTGTGCGGTAACGATAGAAGCTTCCATTCCTGCGGTGGTCTATAATACTTGCTTCATCCCTTAGAACTGAGCATTACTCCATAATAAGAATTCATTAAGAATGTGAGTACACAAAATTGGACAGTATACCGAAATTATTAATGAATTAAAAACACCTTAACTTTTCGTTGATTTAATTTTTAACTAAGTAGAATTTAATTATAAGGAAAAATAACGCCACTGTGAAAGGAACAAGTATACATAAGGAAATGTCTTCATTTCGCCATCCACAATATTCACTAGAATGGACAATGAGATCGCGCGGTTCTGAAACAGTTTACATGTTCTCAAACAGGAGCGTTATATACATGGCCATATCCTATACCATTCTCTACTAGCAAATATATGCGAGTATGAGAAATTCAATATGAATATAACATGAGCTTTTCCAGTTGTAGATCGATGCTCCATCACTATAAATTTGTGGAAGATGTTCGAGAAAAATATAGATAGCTCATTTTGCATAAACAGGAAGCAAGATGACCAACGCAATTTTATGTATATTATGATAGGTTCAGGTAGTATATCTATCTATAAAATTCAACAAAAGAATTCATGGAATAGTGGAGCGTTGTATTATTTTATGTTTGGGGAAGACTTACTAAAAGTTCGCTTTACTGCAAAAGAAAATATAGTGGCAGGACAGAAAGGTACGCTCTATCAGAATACTTTTTCACAAATAGAGCTTTTTCTTCTTTCATAATATATAGATATATGATTACAAATACACAGGGGCGTAGTGATGCCGTTACGGGCCTGTGTTCCAAGGAATGTCCGGGCCCACCCCCTCACCGCCACACCCATTGAAAAAGAAAGTACCAATATTTATACGTTTATTAAGAAATCAAACAAAACAAAACCAAAGCACAATTTAAAATATAAAAACTAAAAAATATACATGCTATTTCTTAAACCGTGCAAAATAGAGAGTTAGTTAAATTTGACAAAAGTTACAGTTTTTAATGCTTATTTAATATGTCTTTACAATGTAGGCAAATTCTTTTTAGTTTCTGAAATACAGGGTGATTTGTGAAAAACGCCGAATTTTATTTTCTTAAATATTTTGAAAACTATTGATTTTCGACACAAAGTTTAAAATTAAGAGTTTAATGGTTCTAATATGTCTACAAGACTTTCACTGAAGTTACTACAGGAATTGAAAATTTCAATTAATATAAATTCCATTAGGTCTTTAATTGATTTTATCTTACATAAATCTCCCTTAAAACAATTCCTAAATGAACCAAGTTGAGACGATATCGTTTCGGAAATGTCATCGGAATATTTGACGTACAATTCCTAACCCATCCGATCATCATCATCACCTAACAAATCTGCAGATAATCCACGAAAAGTTTAGCAATTTTCCTAAAATTAATATAGAAAAGACGCAGAATGCAGTACCGGGCCCCTTGAGGATACCGGGCCCGTGTTCCGTGGAACACGCGGAACACTAGTCACTACATCCCTGCTAATAAATAAAAACAGGTAAATTCATAAAAATGATCGATCTGACTATTCTAGTATAGTGTCAGTTAATTTATTTTAATAAAATGCCTTATGCGGGGAATAATTATTATTGCTCTTATAGAATAAGGCATAGGTCCTAAAGAGAAATTGAACAAACCATGTTGGGTTACACAAGTGCTTGTTTGAAAAACCTTTTTCAGGTTTCTGGGCAGGATACCACTCCAGAATTAATTTTTTCAGTATATAGACACCTCAAAATTGAGTAGAAATCAGTAGAATTTGAAGAATATAAAATAAAATATCTAACAAATTTTGAACAAATTAAAAGCTACATGCAAGAAAAATGAGAATATGACACGTTAACACAATTTTAAAGGCAACTAAATCAGTTACATGATAGAGCGAAAAAATGCAGGGTGTTCCATGATAAGAGAGCGTGAATATGAGGGTCAAGCATTTGAAAATGCTGAACACCCATAGTAAAGTATATTTCATAAATAATAATAATAAATGACTTTATTGGCATAAAAAATTACATACATATAAAAATGGAGAATAACTAAGAAAAATCAGATGCCAAAAAGCGCAAGCTCAGGACAGCTGATTTTCAGCAAGGGCCCTATAATACATTATAATTATGCTAAAAAATAATTGCATCGAAAACACTAAACATGATAATAGATAGATAAAACACGAGGTCACAATTTCCAACATAAGTAAACACATCTCAAACACCAAACTCAATGAGTATCATGTGCTCATGAAATAATTTATCATACAAACAATTTTTAAACTTAAAAAGTGAGAATGTTTTTATCTCCGGAGACAACTCATTATATAATTTAGCTATATTGTAATTGAAACACCTCTGATACATGGCAGTTCTGTGCTGAGGAATGGTAATAATATCCTTACGTCTGACATTTACATTATGTATGTCAGTCCGGAAAGTTCTTCTGCTGTACAAGTAAGGCGGAGTTTTCAACAAAATGATCCTGTGGTATAGAAACACAGAGTACAATGTTCTTCTGTGAATCATACTAAGCTACTTTATGGTTGATAAGGTATGAAATACTCTGTCAAACTTCCGTATTCCAAAAATGAATCGTAAGCATGAGTTCTGATGTCGTTGCACACGCCCTGAATCAACCCGCAAGAGACAGGGACCGTAGACATAATCACAGAAGTTCATATGCGACAGCACCAGTGATTCACACAATAACTTATTCAAGCTAAATAAAAGTAATTTCCTAGTGGCATAGATACGCTTAAGCATAGCCAATTTGAAGCTTTGATGTTATAATATGCTGAGCAAATCTAAGCCCATTGTTAATAATTAGTCCCAAGCTCTTGGCATGATCGGATACTTAAATAGCCACACCATCCAGTGACAAGCGCATGTCAGATTCAACAAGGAGTCCAAAAAACAAAGCCGTTGATTTCGAAGGTTAAACAACAAGGTCGCATGACGCTTTGAAAGATCCGCCAGGGCCACTACATCACGGTTTATCCGCGCTTCTGCAATGGCCAGCTCCCCTCTCCAAATGACTTGGTAAATGGACTAACACACTAATGGACTACTTGAATTAAAAAACAGTTTGATCACAGTCAGTTTGATTTGATGACAATCATTTTTTTTATCTCTTGCATTTTGACAAAAATTGCAATAAATCGAAAAGCCTTGTATTTAGGTAAATAAAATACAGGGCGTTTCATTTAAAAATCATAACTTTGATATGCTACATTTTATTGAAGCACCTTGTATATTCTAAAATATTTTTAAAATGTGGTCTTAGTAGACCTACATAATGTTCCTGCATTAGGAATTGAACATTGTTTTCAATTTGGCTATAAAATTCCGTGGTGTCTGCATAGTTCATGATATTTATTGTACTTCTGATAAGTGTGAAGTTTGGAAATAATTTTTTCTACGACTGTCTTTAAATTCCTTTATTATATGTTCAACCATGATTTGAAAATATAGTACATTGTAATGCTGTTTATCATTTAAAATTTCCTGGTAATGACAAAAGTAGCGGCGGGCATGAAAAATCACCATAGCAACGCCGAAAATACAAACACCAAATTGACAGTTTTGGTATTTATAATTAATAATAATTATAATTAAGTATTTCGATAATTTCAAAACACATAAACAGTGATAGTGAATATAGTTTAACACCACCTAGTCAATTTAATACTTCTAATTTATCGTATTTAGGCTTATACGCTAACAAGGGTAAGTTTCAAAAAACAAATATTTTCCTAAAAATTATGTTAAATTTATTCAAAAGCATTAAAACAGTCGTAGAAAAAGTATAGTGTGAAACTCACATGAAATGACCATTATATATATAATATATGTCATTTCATGTTCGTTGCACAATATACTATTTTTTTTAATAAAGAAATGTTAGATATTTAGACTCTTGTATAATTACAAAAAGAAAATAAAATTTGCCATAATATAAATAATAAATCCCTCTGGAAGTTTGAGACGCTACTGAAAAACTTTATTACTTCGTGAGCTTTGTACCGGGATATTTTTAACAGCTGAACCTGAGGGACTAATATTCATCTTCAGTTTATGCGTATGAAGTTAACCCACAAGATATGGGAAACACACCTCATGGTCAGGGCCGTAGCTAGAACGGAATTTGAGGTCGGGTAATTCTCGCCATCCCGCCGAATTTTTGATGAAAAAAGAAATTTCATTTGGCTATTCTTAAACAACAAACATAAAAACTAAAATTTTGTCTGAAGTAATCCATATCGGAGAGGAGCGATGATTCAATACAATAATAATGTCACACCCGGTATATTGTAATTAAAATATTGCATCCTGTCGAACTAGGTATTTTACGCTGATTTAATAATTTATAAAAGTTCATTACTCTAACATTTACAAAATAGACAAATTGCTCATTCAGCAAAAAACGGTACGACCGACGCCGACGCTAAGAATAGACAATTTTTTGGTCGATATTCGAAAGAGTGGAAAAAAGAAAAGTTATAAATTTTTACGCAACAGGAAAAAACGGGGTCGTCTCTCCAACTTTCGACAAGTGAACTTTGAGTTTTAGAAGCGATAAAAAGCATGATCTTCCTAATTGAAACCTGTCTTTAAGTTTTATCGGGTTTTTTAACGGGAATTAATATTATTAGTACCTATATTAAATATTTATAATTTTGAACATTTTGTTTAAACTGAAAAAAAAAGATCAGCTGTGTCCAAGATGATGATTGTTATGTAAGTACCAATTTTTATATATATTGTAATTGATGATTTTATTTTGAAACTTGTCCTTTTTCACCGAATCGATTTTCTTATATTTTAAATAATTAATTTAATAAATAATAGTTAGTAAAATATATTTGACTTTCCTTTTATTTTAATATAGTTTTATAAATGTAATCAAGTAACTATTAAATGAGAGACGCAGTTCAAATACAGACCGTCACTCGTTTACGAGGGAGAATCATTAAGATCCTCTTTTGTGAGCGTGATGTACGTGGGCGATTCTCGAGTAGCCCTACAAGCCAAGCGAGTAACTTAATAAAACCGAAAGAACTTAATCAATAAAATTCAAAACCTTCTCTAAACTCTATATAACGTTTTAACTCAGTAGAGCCCGCTTACCTGAATCTTCAAATACTACAAAGACATAAGGGAGGCTCAAATAATACTTTCTAAATCTTATTGTGACAATAATATACAATACAATAATAGCAGACGTTGTTTTCTTTCTTTATAAAAACTACAACATTGCATGGCAATAATAATAATCGGATTTAACTGCAATCGACCGGCGAAATTCGTTATTATTGGCGCATCGCTACAGAAAAATTATTAATATTTAGATTTTAGGAAAATCGCTACATACCTACAACTTATTTCTACTTTTTAACTCTTTATACCGGATTGATAACTACGACATACGTTTTTAAGGTGAAGCATAAACATTTTAAGGTCGGGTATTGCGCCCAAACGCCTCGCCCCTAGCTACAGCCCTGCTCGTGGTTCGATAAGACTGGCTCATGATTTGACGACTATAACGTCTTTGAATTGCTTATAGGCATCGTTTGGGTAATACAACGAATTCAGGGGCGAACAATTTGAGAAATAGAGCAATTTCTGAAAGAAACCAACCCATCATGCTATTCTAAAAAAAATTCTATGCTTGACAAAATGGTTAAGTTTATACAGTAGTGTTTTTCGACTATTGACGATTGTGAAAATATGTTTGAATGAATATTTTGCATTATTTCTGTGACATAGAATTTCATAGCATCCAATACAGAAACGAATAGGTAGCTAAAAGCGTTACTATATAAATATAGAGCTACATATAACCCATTGGTGGTTCCAATATCGGTTTCCACTCTACCGAATACAAGAGTATATTCGGCAATTTAAATGCATATATAATCTATTTTTATATCACACACCAGTTTAGTGTCATTTCGGTACATTACACTTTCGTTTTATTGTATGTCGGAATGGCAAAAACAGAGACATGAAAAAAGAGCCAATGTTTTCATTTTGTTTGTCGAATATTTTTCGTTTTATGCTATTTCCTAAATTACGCGCCTATATCAACTATATAATAGCATCCAGTATTTAACTTTCAGGTGGTTTATTTATTTTAAACTGGTACTTACTGGTTAGTTCGATAGACAAATGGTTCAAAGCTGGCCTTACGTAAATCAATCTGTTGAAGTTAAAAAAATCCCGATGGCAGCCAGTCGGAAAGGTAGATTTTCGATTTATATATTTTTCATTTATATTTAGTCTACCACTGACACCCACTATTAATAAACACATAATAGAACATTCTGACAGTCGCCAAATATAACCAAAGTGTCATATTCACAAATTTTGTTTCGATTGGTCAAAAAATGCGGCCTCAAACGTTTTTAAGAAACATTTTTCTGCTGGACAAGAACTATTCATTTTACCAATGAATCTCAAATTCAAAAAACAAATAATTAGAAAAGAATAAATAAATAAGATTGTCCTGAAGAAGGCAAGATGGACCTTGCCGAAACGTAGACAAAAAAAAAATGACAAGGAACTAAATAAAAATGTATAGTTCCAAATATATGGTAGTTTGTGTTCGAACCACATCCTAACAAAATATTTGTTAAAATAATAATGCCTTTAATTTTTTGTCAAAAAAAAAAAATGTAAAGTTCTATCTTAACGTATACAAAAAAAATTTTGGCAAAAAGGGGGAATTTTACACGAAGTGTGCTCTAGCACTTAAGCCCATATCTTTTGTGAATGGACTCTAACTTAGAGGTCGCCCAGTTGCCCCAAACTTAAAATGTCTATATGTCCACAAAAAAGCATCTAAATATAGAATATTTAGAGAAAACCGTTTTATATTAGTATAAAATTAGCCTTTTTGGTTGTTTTCTATATACCTGTAATATCTGTCATGTCAGCGTTTTCCGCTTACTATATACTACTATAAAATACTTACAAATTGCTACAAACAGTTCTAAAATTACAAACTATGTTTTTACTTTTGCACACCATGCCCTTCTTTAAATATTACACCAATTTCGTGCTAAACATAAACAATTAAAATTGGTATTATGTGCATACTTTAACAGATTGCAGAACATTGTTTTTGATAACAGCATTCCCACTTTTACCATAATGTAGCCTTATATCAATGTCATACTTCTCTTTAAGACACAATAAACAATGCCACACCTGTAGGACTGTAGGTAAATGCGTTTGCTTTAGAAAATAATATCACAAGTTATTTTGGTATTTTGTATATCTTCACCAGTTGGAATACAACTATTTTGTGAAATGAAACTCTAGTAATGGATATATTGTACCAAAATTGTTGGAATTAGTTTGGCACTAAATACAGGGTTCGTGTAAGTTCGTCGTCGTTGTTTAATATTATACAATTATTTGTAGTAGTATTATTATACAAATTTTTGTCCGTAAATATAATAAATGGAAATAATTTCGCTGCATTACTGGTGTTACCTACACAAGGGATTTTGTTTAATTTAAAGTCTAATTCAGTAGAACCAGACCGAGGCATGGGTCGACAGATACTGACGAATTCGTTTCGCTCTTATTATGAGCTCGTTAGGGTACCATAGTCGTTGCCCATCTACAATATCGGCCTGCATTTAAGAACAGCGAGATATATAACAGTAGATACATGTAAACACGTACCATCTACATACACATAGTAATGTATATCTCACCATACAGAGACCAAACAAATTCAATGTATAGGTACCAACAGCCTTAAACATATAAATATAAATGAAATGGAAATAGTGAATACACAAAACACTAGCAGGAGACCATTTATCCTTGTGATATACCTCATTGTCTTATGATAATATGACTAATCCAAGCCTGTGAGATAAAATAAAACAAATCACTATTTCCAATTTACAAATCCAAACAATAAAAAAACACTAAACATACCATTCTACCACAAAAATAATACAAACGAAATAGTAAAAACATATTACATAATGTATTGCTGTTGGTAAAAAAATAAATAAAATTATTTTACCGTAGTCATAAAATATTTATTTTTAAGATTTTTAACTGTTACCAATGGTAAAACTGGGTACATGGACCCTTCGCCCTGATTTTTTATGAATAAACCACTAATAATTAAATCAAAATATCTATTGATTCCTTTTCTCATGTACTAAATGCTCCTATCATTCCCATATAATTCATTATGGGTGCTAAAAAACTCCTGCGCTAGTTATGCGGGCTTCATCAGTTCATAATGTGGAAGAATAAACAGTTGGATTTACATTACACTGCGCAAACTGAATTTTTCCCTTCCTATCGTTCGCATAGAACAATAATCATCGAGGAGATGTTCAGTAAGGTCTACATTTATGTTTTTTAAATTTCTGCAGTCGTAATTCTTGCACATGAATTTCCTTTAGATGACTTGTGATGAGCTACAATGTATCCAAAAATATTTATTCGTAACAATCTGAGAAACCCTTTGTGAGTTCATTTTTTAAAATCAATTTTCAAATGAAATAATCAATACTTAATATCATTTTTTTTCACAATTTATTACGGCTATAATTAATTAATGGAAACATAGCAAATGAAAAACCGGTAGGTAATAGACGCTGCTATTGCTGATAGCAAAGATTAATGTACATTAATCTTTGCTGATAGAGAAAAAGGTGTGTGTTCAGAAAATAAAGAATGCGCATATGAAGAACATCAATTTTAGGAAAAAACCTGTTGTTCTGATTCAGAGGATGATGATGATTCCATTCGCGATCCTAATTACGAAGCTCCAAGTGATGGATCGTTTAACTCAGAATCTGAACCAATACCTTTGCGGCATGAAGGTCATGTCCTTTCTGATTTTAAATTGGTTAATATTAATTTGAAAAGTAAGAACTTCGAAGGGAGACCACCAAAAGGGAGAAAAGGAAAATATCAAAATCAAAACAGGTATGAGAAGAAGAAAAAAAAAGAACAGCAATGAAAAATATTTCAACTACAAAGTGAACGGAATCGAACCTATTTATTGATTATGATTGTAAATGCAACTTAAAATGGTCTGAATATGTAACTGCAGAAATACGGAAAGTAGAATTTAAAAGGTTTTGGTCATTTTCAAGGCGATATAAAATATAAGATTAAGTAGTCTGTTGAGAAATGTTTGTTGAGTCGTTTGGGATCACGACTTTTACGGTTAATACAGCCCTAAAAAAGTTTTCAGGTGGTATACCTTTAACTGGCCCAAGAGGTGTTCAGCAAGAAGCAGTGAATAAACTTACAGAACCCAGAATTCAGAAAGTAGTTGACCAAATTACCAATATTCGGAAATATAAATCTCACTATCGTCGAGAGCAAACAAAGGCTGAATTTTTGCTACCTGAATTAACACTCCAGAAAATGTATAGATTGTACTCCTCTTGTAAAAAAATATTTTATCAACGATTTAATTTAAAATTTAAGACAAAAAAAAAAAGATACCTGTAACACGTGTGATCGACTAAAGGTACAAGTCGATAACGAAATAAATTTGCATAAAAATGAGACATTTTGAAATTAATGTGATAAGCCACCAGGCAGCAGAAAATGCTCAGCGACTAAGAAGGCTTGACTTTCAGTTAGCCAAAAATGAGCAATACGAGTGCCTAACGTTTGACCTAGAAAAATTCTACCTCTACCAAGAATAGCAACAAACATCTTATTTTATAAAAGGCAGCTCTGGGTGTACAACTGCGGTATTCCTAATGGAAAGGATGATCAGGGTTATTTCTATGTCTGGGCTGAAGGCGCCGCCGGAAGAGGAGCTCAAGCAGTAGGTTCCTGTTTTTTTAAACATAGAAAAACTAAAGTAGTAAAAAGTGTCCGTCATCTTATTCTCTGGAGCGACTCTTGCGGCGGACAAAACCGGAATATCAAACTTCCACTTATGTTAAAAGCCATCTTACACGAGTCTTCCACTCTAACTGATATAACTTTAAAATTTTTATTTTCTGGACACAGTTTCCTGCCGAACGATTCCGATTTTGCACAAATTGAATCCGCATTAAGAAACCAGCAATGACTGTATTTGCCCTCTGAATATCTGGAGGTCATGAGAAACTGCCGAAAGAACAAGCCCTTTGTGGTAAACAAAATAAACCTCCATGATTTTTTGAGCATACACATGATCGAATAAAAATTGTTAACAGAAAAATAAGTGTTGATGGGCAAAAAATTAACTGGCTAAAGATAAAGCCCATTTTGTTGGAAAAAGATAAATATCTGCTTATCATTCAGCACGACTGTGTTGTTTGTGGGTTGGTACGTTTTTGCATAACTATACATCGAATTAAGATAACCCTCGCTAAATCATAAACCACCCTCGGTATATCCCTAATGATTTCAATACTCTAATTTTGTCGTCGCATCGTGTAAAGAATTTGCCACTATATAGGTACCTATGATGAAAAAGCTATTTCGTTCAGTTATCACGTTCCTAACACCGGCAAACAAATTTAACAAATAACCTAAATGAAATAGCTACAATATTTAAATAAGTTAAACTTTGTGTGCCTACTCATAGTCGTGTATACACATCTACATATGCATGTGTTCAAATTCAATAATTGATCTCTGTTGCTGTTCTGTTTATTATGCGAGTAGTGTCGGAATCTCATATTCTGTTTGGTTGCCGCATTTTTAATTAGTGCCTATACCAACACGGCTTGTTTAGCTCTTTTCATCCCTTTAAATTAGTGCCTATTTTGTTAGCTTGTGCGACATCGGTACATTGATGATGATGACGATAATAATAAGTAAACATTTGACGGAAAACTGTGTCCGTTGTATGGAATGGCGAGTATGCTATAGTTTATTTTATTTTCATTTTTAATTATTACGAACACGGATTCTTAAAGCGTGTGATACGGTTTAGTTATGTTATGATGATATTATGTATGATTATTTGTCTGCAATATAATGTTAAAACACCTAAATAAACTGATCGAAAATAGTTACGGATATTATGAATTCTATGAGAAAAAAAATATTTTTTGGAAAACGTATATTTACTTCCATCTCTGTCAGAAACAAACCACGTTTGTTTTTACGGAAAAATATTTTATTAGAATATACAGGGAACTATTCACCATGTTCTCAATGATATCGTGGTCAAATATCAGCTCTCTCTCTCTCCTCTTTCACAAACATACAACTCCGTAGAAAATTCCACCCCAGACCATTACACCTCCACTTCCAAATCGATGCACTTCTTATCGGTCATTAACTCTTGAATAGACACGAAGTGTACGTCTGTCAGCACGAAGACAAAAACCGTTTTCTTCACTACGCCACTCGTCATTCCAGTTCGCTCTTTCATTACACCAGAGCAAACGTTGAGCTTTATGGACTGCGGTCAACCGAGACGTCTTATAGCCATAGCAATGTAAACCTACTTCGATTGAATCGATTTAAGACCGTCCGAGGAGACGAATTCTGTTGGCAGTGAAAAGGTCCTGGATGAGCAACATGAAGTTTCTTCTATGATCCATTCTAGCTCCTCTCACATTTTTTCTAGACACATTTCTTGAAAGGTGAAAACACAATATCCTTAACTTTTTCGATCAGTTTAATATAGTCCTTAGTACGGCTCTTCTTGTTTCACATGACAGTAACGTAGCCTAAATTCATTTCAATTAGGCAATCCAAACCTCAAAACTTAAATGGTGGCGACAACAATAGGCGTTATTTTTCTACGACTTGGACTGATGTAACATGATCATCTGCCACTTGTTCTTCTTCTTCCATTTTATTGGCCTCCTGCTAATCCGGTTAGCACACAGGCCTAACTGTCACTCACCGCAATTTTTACTTTCCCGAACCATAGGGAAAGTGTTATTGTGAACCGCGTTAAAACAAATTAGATAAAGGCGGATGTAACCATTTTGACGTTCCCTGAGTTTTCAGATGCATGTGTGTGTCTGTATGTATATATTCTTCCACGATAGCACCTGAACGCTTTAACTAATTGAGCTGAATTTTGAAATATTAGTTTGGTGGTGTCCTAGAATGAACCCATTAGTTTTTGATTGAAATCGCTTTAGCTATATGATAGGGGTGGACACATACCAGGGCCCGCTCTAGCCTTCATGTCACCCCGGACAAACACACAATTTGCCGCTAGTTTTTTTAAATAAAATAAAAATGTTAAATCATTTATATGCGATGCGCGGTTATATTAGGTAGTGTAAATAACACCCGTGTTCCTTATTTAATGATTATTATTGAATAATTAATTATTTTATCGTAATTACCTATTTTCTTTACAACTACAAGATAAGAATGGATATCATTGGAATCTAGGAAACGGTTACAATCTCCGTTAAATTAGAAAAAACTTGTACAATTTAAACACCTTTTTTTCTGTGACGGGAAAAAAGTTTGACATATTTACTCTCTTGACAGGTAATAAAATGTCACTTTTTATCGCCGGGAAAAAAGTGAGTACTTTTTTCCCCGGGAAAAAAGTGAGCACTTTTTTCCCGGACACATAAGTAACTGTAGATATTTAATTTAAGGAAATTTTATGATACAAAAGTTACATTTTCTTTATATATCAAAACTGGCAATAATTTGCGACGCTACTTTTGCTGCTTCTACTGACTCCGGTGGAGTGTTCGCAATTTTTAAATTAAATTACAGAATGAAATTGACAGATATTTGATTACTTTTTTAAAACTTCAAATTTCAGTTGGATAATTTTCTGACTTTTTTCAATATTAAATCGAAGTTTTTCCCGTCTCAGAAAAAAATAGTGTATCATACACGGGAAAAAAGTTAGATTTTAGCTCTCGGTTTTTTGTCTCCCTCCGCTGCGCGTCGGGAGACAACACAACCTCGAGCTAAAATCTAGTACTTTTTTCCCTTGTATAATAAATAACTACTTTTTTTTAAGTAAAGTAACTTTAGCAGTTAACAAGAATTTTTTGCGATTTTATTTTTTATTTATTTCTGACATTATTTTGACAGATATAAAAAAAAGAAAAGCAATTCCTCATTGTTACTTTTTGAGGAGAAAAATATAGCGTTTGCAAATTTTTACTACGACGTTTCGTTTTTGAAAAACCTTCGTTTTTTTAAATACAGCCCTGGATTTTTTATTGTTGAATTTAAAGCTATTTTCAGTTCAAAAATAGGTGGTATATCACACGTAATGGTTTAAACATGTTTTCAGTGTTTTTAGCTGTTATTTCAAATTATTCAAGAAAAATCGCCCTAGTTTGGCACTTATTTTGCGTTAAACATTAGTCTGAGAAAGGCGTTTTTTTTTAATAACTTCAAAAAGCACACAAATTTCAACTAAAGTTGCAAAACCTACTACTCTGAATTCAGTCAGTTAAGCGCTAAACTATGGAGATTTTTCTTGAATAAGTTTTAATAACTGCTATAAAAATATTGAAAACTTGTTTAAAAAATTACGTGTGATGTACCCCCTATTTTTGAATTGAAAATGGCTTTAAACTTAGCAATAAAAAATCCAGAGCCGTATTAAAAAAAACGAAGTTGATGATGGTTTTCAAAAACGAAACGTCTTAGTGAAAATTTGTAAATTCCATCTTTTTCTTCTTTTAATTACCATCCTTTTAAAGTGCCCTAAGGGGATTACAACCTGGTGTCTTAATTTTATTGCAAGAATGATGCAAAAAATTATCCACGATTTTTTCAAAAATATTATGGAGCGATGAGGCTAGATTTCACAATAATGGTGTAGTCAACCGTCACAATTCAAATTATTGGTCTCCCAAGAAATCACATTGGATGATGGAAACAAGATTGCAAAATATTTGGGGTATGTGTGGTGCGGTTTATTTAATGGCCGTGTTATAGGAGTTTACTTTTTTGACGGCACTCTAACAGGTGTTCGATATTTAGATTTTTTAGAAAACATACTTCCAGATTTGCTAGAAGATATTCCTCTTAATGAGCGTCAAGAAATGTGGTGGCAAGAAGATGGAGCTCCTCCCCACAATGAGAGAATCGTTAGCGACCACCTACAAAACCGTTTCGATAACCGCTGGATAGCAAACAGATCTCCAGAAATTATGTGAGCGGCACGTTCACCTGATTTGTCACCTCTTGACTCTTTCTTTTGGGGAGCAATAAAAGATATTGTTTCAAAACCGCAAAATGTAGACGAAATAAACGAAAACATAAGACAGGCATGTCACCAAATTACTCCTGCAATGATTCCTGCAAGCCACATGTATCAGAAATATTTTGACACGATTCCAAATGTATGTTACTTTACAGCGATAGTATACTTTTGGTATTTGTCTTCATAATTCTTGAGAAAATAGCATTTTAAAGATATAAATATGTATATAGTATCGGCATATTATTACATATTTGTAACTTTAATGTAATTTGGTTTTATTTCTTTTACCGTTGAAAGGTCCTGGGTTCGATCCCTGCTCTTGCGGCTTTTTTTTTCTAATTTTTCACGATAGAAGTTAGGTAGCTAGTTGGGGTAGTTTATCATATTAGAATTATCTAAAAATCTCTCCATACCATAACATATTTATATGGAGGCTTTTAGATTCATAAACAATTTTTTTAATTTCACCAGAAATTCGTGTTTGAATAACTTTCAGGAATCATTGAGCATAGGTAAGGGGTTTAAAAATTTCAGAAGTTCATACTTCTTACACCTATCCGTAATATTGAAAAATTTTTCATTGGTTTGGTTGAAGAATAACGCCTATTAGAAGTACATAGGTAAACAAAGCATTTGTTGTTTGTGCATTATTTACTATTTCAAATTGATTTTTAATGTTTTTTTGGTGTTTCTGAAACCTTTAATGTGTTTGTATGTAATGGAGAGTCAGTATTACAAAATGTTATTAAATGAAAATGCAGTCGTTGCGTAAAGGTAAACAGCAGGGATACGTTATAGGATATGTTCAGCACAAATGTGTTTGTCTAATATTCATGTATTGTTCGAATAATTACAAATTAATATCGTATTTGTTTATTTACAGGGAACTTCAAAACGTGTATTTCCATCAAAATCTCCAAATCGAATTTTTGTTCTGATCGAATTACCTCGCTTCTATCTATACTGATAAATCATAAAAATCAAATCACTGATTTTGCTTTGATTTACTACAATAAGTTGGTCTTAGCAAAGATTAATCTACACAATAGATAGTCAGCGTATATGGGAAATAAAACAAAAATTGAAACTGTCTCGACACGAGCTACATCTATTAGAAAAACATGCAACCATGGAAATTGTAGATGGCGTTATATGTATTGTGTTGAAATAAAATAATCATATGGGCAATGTTAGACAAGGACGAGTATACTTTCCCCTACGAGGTGGGAGTTTGTTTTTATATTATAGGTATCATATATGTACTACTGTGCAGCAGTGTTTTTTGTCGGGTATTATAAAATTATATGGTATACGTATACCTATCTACGCAAATATTAATGTGTATGGACGAAAATAAAAGAAATTACTATAATAGTATAAATATACAGGGCTGGTTCATTAAATGTTTTAGACAGTAATTTTAAATGACTAAAATAATATTATTTTAGTCATTTAATTTTAAATTTCGGATATAAGGATGCATCAAAAAGTTATATTTAAATTAACGAAATTTGGCGTTATAGATAGGACTTCCGCTTATACCAAACTTCTAAGTAGATTCAATTAAAATTTCCGTTTTGATACCTTAATAAACAAAACAAACAATGTGTAAACCTATGAAATTTTTTTTTTAACCTATATACTTAGATTTATATCATTTTAACAACTAACCTCATTACATTAAATCTTTCTATAACGCTCTCGATATTTGATATTTCTAGATATACAGCTATTAAGCGTTATATAATATACAGGGTGGCCCATTAGTGTGTGGGCGGAAGATAGCTCAATCTATAAGCGATAGACAAAAAAATCCTTTACAAAATTTTAGAACCTAAAGAGATCTACAACCAAAAATGTTTTTAATTACATAGGGTAGTTCACAAACGCGCAGCGGACCAAACTTGCTTTTTCTTGATGCGACACTCTGTATATTTTAACATATATAAATACCGCTCTAAAGGACAAGAAAAATGATATGGGTTGCCTAGGTGCAGTAGTTTTTGAAATATTTGTAAATAAGGATTAATTTTGACATAAATTTAAGGCGTTGACTAACTACAGAAACAAAAAAAAATAATTTTTTGAGAGGGGTCCAAAAAGTGTTTAAATCGATCCTGTATATCGAAAACTACATGTGTTACCCAAAATATGATTATGATATGATGTTCCATGTCTAATTTGTCCAAAAAGTCAGTTTTTCTGTTAAAAAGCCGAGAACCTGTGAACTGAGCTTACCTCTTACGCCCACGTATTAAGTACTAAGTGTCAGTTATCAGTTATAATTTTTTATTTTCCAAGAAAGCGAAACGAGATATTTAAAACGGCATTGCGCCGCCCTCATGTATACCTCCGGGGGCGGCATCGAAAATCGCTACACGTCACAAACTTGTAAATGCTTAGAACTACCCCTATGTCAAATTTCTATTTTCTATCTTTTTTGTTTGATACCCAAAGCCCTATTCCTACCGAACTTATTATTTACCCGAAGAAACATTAAAAAGAAGTAAAATTTAAGTACCTAAACCTATAAAGTGGAACTTATACCTGAATTTATAACCCATTTTCTGCATCGATCTTCTTCTTTAGGAAATCGAAAGAAATGTACCTCTCGATTGTTTCTGTAACTGTTGTTACAATTTCGAAAAGCACATTGGTTACGACTTAATTTCGAATTGTTTCTTTCCATTTTCACAAAACACTAACTAGGAAGTTTCTCAAATAAAAAAAAATCACAACACAAAATAATATAATTAGTCTAAAATTAGAAAAACACAAAATAAGTTAAAAAATATTCACAAAAAAATAACCACGCAGCCAAAGATTAAATTTAATTTAATATATTAATTCTCTTCAAAACAACATCAGTAGGTATGAAAACAATGAAAATCACAATAACAGAGACAGACTATTATAATAGGTATACCTAATATAATATAGGTAGCACTGATAATTTTTTTATTATAGGTATTATAAGATCTACAACAATCTTGTTACATCTTTGCCACATTGTCTACGTGAAATATTTAAAATATATGTAATAAATTGAAAAAGTACCTAGTCCATTCTTAAGTGGAGTTATAATTTTGACAAAGAATAATGTACATTAATACCTACTTGATTTCGGTATTGGTATAAAAGTCTAATATCCACGAAATAAATTTAATATACCTAATAATCATTAATCCATGCCATACAACATGTTTCAAGACTAGACCAGTCCCATAATCAGTGGCGAGCAATAATTAAATCAAAAGCTTATAGCTTTTAGATATTTAGATTTTTTTATATACATCAACAAATTATTACAATGGAGTCAAAAGTATGTTTCTATCTAAAAGCTTTTCATTTAACGATTGTTCGCCACTGATCATGGGACTGGTCTAGTCTTGAAACATGTATGACATGGATTAAATATTATTATATTAAATTTAATTCATAGAGATTAGGCTTTTATTTCAATACTGTACTTGTAATAAATCACCCTGTGTGTTTCTTTTACCGACGAATCGGCAACAGCACGACACACACCACATTCGCTTGTTTTTTTTTTCTACCCTCCCTGCGTATCCCCTCCAGATTAATACAGAATTTCATCAA
Organism: Apoderus coryli; assembly: GCA_911728435.2. NCBI lineage: Eukaryota > Metazoa > Arthropoda > Insecta > Coleoptera > Attelabidae > Apoderus > Apoderus coryli. The sequence continues at coordinate 10,849,890 of OU452202.1, read as the reverse complement.
TTTCTCTCTCTGACAATACAGCATTGCCGGTGCATATCTGTTGCAAATGATGTAAATAATTGTTATACGTTGCGTTTTGTTTCTGATATTAATAAACTACAAAACGGTTTCTGGCTGTGACAATACTGCTCTATGCTGTACACGCTAGTATACGCCACGTAGTGGCAGGCATACTTAGAGATGTTCTGATTTTAATGCCTTGGGGTGACTATCTATTGTGTAGATTAATCTTTGGTCTTAGTAACATACATTTAACATTTAATGTCTTGTAGGAATTATTATTTGCTAAGAAAGCGTATATTGCCCCTAGGGCTCCTCCGGTCCTGCCTGTAAGGAATAGGCGATCCTGGAGAGTGGAATACTTTTGAATTAATAAGATTTTTTCCATTTCATCTTTTAATTAGTAATTACTTTAGAAAACAACAACATGGCAGACAGAAGGCGTAAAAAAGTTAAATTGGTATGGAAAATAACTTTGGTTAAGTGTATTTTCATAAACTCAAATGCGCGATGTTGAAAATGTAATTTCAACAAGAAAAAACATTATATACAACGGATATTTTTAATAAACTTTCATAAAATATGAACTTTGAGTCAAGAGAAAAAACCACGCAATAATAAACTTATACCTCTGGTATACCTACATAATTATTCATTTCAGAAAATTTGTTTTATGAAATTTCACAGCTAGGGGCGGAACTGGAGGGAAACATCAATGAAACTAACTTTATAATAATAATTATTAGTTATATATATATATATTTATTTTCCCGCACAGGGCGCTAAAAAAAAAGCGCTAAAAAAATTTTGAGATAAAGACGGAAATAACCATTTTAAATTTCCCTGAGACGATTAGGACTGTTTCCAGATGGAAATCTATGTGTCTGTGCGTATGTATGTTTGTCTGTATGTACACTGAAAAAAATTCTAAAAATTGATAAAATAAGGGTAGTAGATACACGTGGATAATGTGTAAATGATCTTGAAAATGAGATTTTATTTAACAGTAATTTAATACAAAGATGGCGGATTGTTTATATATAGGGACCAACAAGAAAGTCACTCAATGAAATATTTATTCAGTTCAAACAAATATTTGTTTGAAACATATTCACGGGAGTTTATGTCAAACGCGAAATCAACTAGGCGTATTTGGTATACCTAAACAAATAAACATTTTTTTGTTTTAAATATATGATTTGTTCTATCCAAATAAATATGATCGAGCAAAATCTGATTGTTTGCTTCCAATAAATACGTTGTTTGTTCTAAATATTTATTTCTTCAAACATTCTTTTTCTAGAAATTAATTTGCAAATATTATTATTAATAAAACCAGAAACTGTTTGGATCAATTGTTCAAAAAACACCTACACACGTAATATTTTTGGGGGATTGTGTCATTTTGAACACTCTGTAGATCTGATTTAAGATAGATATATATTATTATTTTTAAAGAGCACATTATTTAGTTGTAGCCAAAATTGTTTGGGTAATATAGGTTCATTCTTTATAAAAGTCCATACAAAAATCTTAAATCAGATCTACAGGATGTTCAAAATGAAAGAATCTCCAAATTATTACGTGTGTAGGTGTTTTTTGAACAATTCATCCGAACAGTTTCTATAGTTTTATTAACAAATTTGTAAATTAATTTCTAGAAAAAAACATGTTTGAGGACATAAATATTTATTTGTAATAAACAAAGTATTTATTGGAAGCAAACTATCAGATTTTCCGAAGCAAATTATTTGCTTGGATAGAACAAATCACATATTTAATTTAAAAAATGTTTATTCAGAATAGACAAATATTTATTTATTCCAAGTAGCAGCACCTTTGGGCCAAGTACATGGAATCTTTCTTCTAAATAACTCTAGTTAGTTCAAGCAAACAAATATATCCTTACATTTTCGGGCCTTGTTAACAAGTAAGTATAAGTACTAAGTCAAATAACTATTTATTTAAATCAAATAAATATTAGTTGGGTATTACAAATAAACCATATGTTTGTCTCAAGTACATGGGTTGTTTGTCGTATACCGAAGAAATATTTGTTTGGTTCAACTCAATTTTTTTTTATCCACACAAACCTTTTTTTCAGTGTATTCTACCACGATAACGTCCAAACGCTTTAACCAATTAAGCTGAACCCATTAGTTTTTGGTTGAAATCGCTTTATCCCTGTGATAGGGGTTGACACAACTGCCAAATTTTCAAATAGGAGTAGGAGTCGAGTGATACATCAATTTAAAGTGTAATTTTTATCTGCTTTACAGCGATAGGTTACTTTTGATATTTGCCCCTATAATTCTCGAGAAAATTGCGTTTAAAATTTCACCAATTCCACCAGTTTGCAGTGCCTATCTAATATATTCTATGATATATTTTTTTTTCTCTTAGACACAAACAATAGAATCATTAATCCACGGACACCACTCCTTTTAATCGAACATTAAGGTTAATATACCCATAGATAACAAATATAAAAGACACTAAAATCATAGACTTTACAAATAACAAATAACTTCTCTCTACATCTTACCAAAATTCATTCACTTAATATATTACAGATTAAACAACCCTCATCTACTCACCTCACTTGACTTACTCACCTCACCTCACCTCAAACACCAAATGTATAGCTATGGCTGAGACCTTGATATTTATATAACTATCTTCATCCTCGCCACTCGACATTTTGTTTGTCTTATTTGTAATTCTTAAACGGCCGTACTGTTGTGGGCTCTTACCAATTTATTTCAATCTAAATTGTTTTTCCGTGAAGATGACAAAAAAGGAAAAAACTAAGAATACAAGCAACAAAAATCGACAAATGTTCAACAATTTAATTATATTTTAATTTTTTATTTTATTAATTTAACAACCAAATTTTTCCAACAAAATGGTAAGATTCCTACACGTATAATAATAATATTACATCACATCCTAAATAAGTGATTATTTTACAGATATGTATAGAGTATAGACGTTTAAATCAAAAATCCATGTAAAAAAAAATCTCTGTTAATTTTGTATGAAGTATGACCCTCACATCTAACGACATTGTACAAGGTTCCTTAAGCCACTGATGATGGACGTGTAGTCCGAAACATGTCTGGCAGCTAAAATCAAGAATTTTAACGTATATATATAAATCATTTTGTGGAGTAGACGTCGTTTTATTCAAATAATATTCTATGATAGTTGGAACCTATAACTCTTATTAGAATATACCTAATACTGTAATTTGATAAAGGAATTTTGGCGTTATTGATAGAGCGTGCGTTTCGAATGCTGAAGGTTCTGGGTTCCAATCCAGGTGAGATATTTTTGATTATATTATATCTTGTCGGGAAAGGTTTGGGGCGACACAACCGATTATTATTTGTATATTGTGGCACATTCAGTATTATTATTAATTCTTTAATAATTAAAATGTGAATTTCCTGGAAATGGATTTTATTTGTTGGAAATAAACACTAGTTATAAGGGCTTTGAAGGGTGGTATCATGGCATGCAAAAGTGTATCGATCTTAAAGAAGTATATTTTTAAAGCAATAAAAATAGTTTTTTTAAAATTAATTCGTTTGTTCTTTCTATTCTCAATACATAAATAGCAACGTTTGTCTGTAGAGTCGATTTGGTAAATTTTTGGAAGTTATATCGGTGTTATTTGACCCTTTTCTGTCTAACCCAAACGCACTACTAGCCACACTAATTTATAGTAACATCCCCTGTATGCATTTGCCACATAAAATCTCACTCAGATATGTAAACAATATCATTTAATAAAAAATAAACATGCAAAAGCCATATATTTTGATACATACGGGAAAGAATCATTACCGCTGTCATACATTAAAATGTATGTAATTTTTTTTTGAAATTTACATGGTAATTGCTTTATGATGGTACAGCTTTAAATGAAATTTTTGCTTCTATATGCTCTCTTTTGTAATTATGTTTATTCAGTATTCAAATTATAGAATGGAACATTTTTTTGAATTTTATGGATAAACATTAATTTTTTGCAGTATAGCTACCTATCTAAAATATTCTATGGACATATGATAAAATGGTCTGAATATTTTAGGTATATGTATACGCTGGAGATACTGTGGATAAAATACTGATCATTGACGACCCAAATGTGTTTATTAAATACAGGATGTTAAAAGTTAAAAATAAATATTATTTTTTGTACCATTTTCATAAAATTTACTTATCGACTTGGAACTTGGTAGCAGCTTTAAGTCATTAGGTGCTACGAAAAAGAACATGTTAATATTTTTTAAGTTGCTTGTAAACGGCGCTGTTATTGCTACCTTGAATATCTGACTACAAATGGACACAGTTTTATTAAACGGAAAATCCTATTCATTAAGAAACCCTGCAACACAAACACTTCTCCCTTTTCCTATCTACTGCAAATCTCGCCATTTAGGTTGTTTGCTTTTCATCCAAAAGTAAACTTTACATAATAATAAGCCTTTATTTTCAACAGGATAAACCTAATTACAGGAAAATCAATTAATTATACAAGATAAAAAAAAGAAACGAAACAGAAAAAATATTAAACAATTAATTCTCAATTAATTAAAAGTAAAAATAGTAACAAAAAAAAAAGAAACTAACTTAAAATATACATTAATATAAATATATTATATGATACAAATCATAACTTAACTTCATAAAGAAGTGTTACGAAACTAAATGAAAATGTACATGAGAACTCAAGCTGACGCATAAAAAAACACATCAGAATCTGAGTTCAACAATACGGAAAACTAATCGTTACCCTCAAGGATGGCATTTGTGAGCACAGACATAGGCGACGCATGAATATCAATATGGTGATAGACCCGGTTAAAGATATCGCACAAATAGTAAACGGGACTCGGCAAAAAAAAAACATTAGTTCTAGCAGTGCCAACAGTAAAGGTCACGGTATGGAGAGCTCCCACCCGTGGCACATGGAAATTGACCCGCTGCAAAAGAAGTGGACAATCAATAGTGCTATGTAGCATTCTATATAAGAAGCTGACTGCATGAAGGTCTGTTCGATTAGCTAGAGCGTGTTCACTAAATCGGAAAAGCAAAAGCGTATGGTCAAAACCCCGTGGAGGATAAACATAGTCAGTTTTATAGGCTAAGTATTTAAGAAAGCGCATCTGGACTGATTCTACAAATCGAATATGTGTAGCATAAAACGGTCTCCATATAAAATGGAAGCAAATTCCAGCTTGGATCTTACAAAAGCGGAAAACAACATCTTCATTGTGGCAACTTTATTGAATTGACGAGAATTTCGGATAATGAAACCCACCATCTTATTAGCGTCCGATACCATGCAAATTCAGAGTCAAATAGAACAGATACGTATTCCATTTGAAAAACTGATTTTCGACTATTTTTATAACATCGTTTTCGGCACCCTGTATGAATAAATCAGAAAATGTAGTACGTATCGGAAAAAGGAGGCCTTATTTAATAAGAAAACACCTGCAAAATGATTACTAAAGACTTCTTTATAAGAAAAAAAAATGATTATTATTGAGCCCTAAAATGGCAGTTTTGACATAAATCTTGATATACGTCAAAAACATGTGGAATCCAAAAATTCCATATTATATAGGCTGTGATATTTAAAATAACAAAGTCACTATCAACTTCCGGTATAACCGGAAGTGCTAAGCGGTTGAAATTATGCTATTTGAATAGACCATATTGGGCAATACATATACCAAAATTTTCCAAATTCAATTCAAAGTAGTCTCCGAAATAATTTAATGGGCCGTCACAATAGTATATGGGATATAGAAAATTCTCCGGCACGTTCTAGGCCGCATTGTTTGCCCAATCAAAACAAAATTTGGTTAAAAAATCGGCTAGGTCAAGGAATCGCGTGAGTTCGTTGGCCATTGAAATCGGAGAGCTAATTTTAAAATGGCGGCCTATCAAAGTTTTAAGAAAATCATATTTTTTTCATTGTTACTAGAATTTACCGATGTTACATGTTAAATTATAGAGCACATAAATCTCTACAATGTTTATTTGGAGAGGTTTTTCATCGCTGGTATATTTAAGTAAATGTAAGTCAATATAAAGTAAAAAAAAATAAAAAAAATACCATCACCCGCTACACCTGTAATTATTTTTGACAAAGAAACACCTGGTGAAATAACAATAAGACCGTACTTACGTATATATTATAGTATAATGGGTATTTTTGTTAAAATAACTGTCAATATAACACTTTGGTTATATTTGGCGACTGTCAGAATATTCTATTATATATTTATTAATACTGGGTGTCAGTGGTAGACTAAGTATAAATAAAAAATGTATAAATCGAAAATCTACTTTTCCGACTGTCTGCCATCGAGATTTTATTTGAATGACCATTGGGCCTTTTGCTGTGAATAATGGGTTCCCGTCGTCTACCAGTTACAAACTGTTTTTTAGACATTTTAATAATAATTTAATTCGACCACCAGAATCTCTTAACAAGAAAACTAGTTATTTCCTAAACACCACCCGATTTACTTTATAAATTCTTTTAAGTAGTTACTACAAGAGTTCCTTAACTCCTTATAGTATACATTAATGTGACCAAGTAAATCCAAACAAGACCCTTATTTGCTGTTAAACTAGTAGAAAACTTTACGTTATGTCTATCATAAGAACACACAAAACATTATAATGTTCAAACAATCTTTCATGTTCAAACTTCATACATACAGAATAATGCGGCATTCCGAAAACTCAAACACAAACGGGTGGATGTGAAACTTTCGCAAACTACCATTAAGCGTCAACATATTCTTCATTAGTGACCGTAACATTATTTATTAAGAATGTTCCAAAAGATGCGTGTATTTACCAACAATAAATCATTGGAGATAATCAAATTTGTAAACGAAACAGAGTAATGAGAGCTTTACATTTTTGAAATAAGTCTGTCAGTATTTCTATCTACCACCGTTACAAGAATGATAAACGTTTGAATCACAAGAATAGTAAGTAGCTAATTATGTATGATAAGGAAGCAGCCCGAGAAACCTGAGCTGCAACTAGCGGTCAATGAGAATAGTTATTTACGGCAATAGACCGGAAAGCAGTGTTTTGTAGTCGAGCCAAGTAGATGCCGGTGGGAGCCCCAGGTTAGACCTGGTAGCATAGCGAGTTCAATTCTGATCACGCAATAGTTGTTTACCGGTTTGGAAATTACTTTGCTGTATCCACTACAATTTTTTGTCACACCAAAATAGCTAAAGACCAGGATCATATTTATTTTCTTTTCTCAATTAATTGCAAAAAAATATTTCACAAATCTTTTTTAATATGTACCTACACATGCCAAGGAACCTTCATATTTGATGATTTTGGAATTGGCCACTTATGTACGTCTTTTCTGTTTTCTGGATCTGTCTTTACACATATATTTAATATTGCACACTTATTCGGGTTAATTCAGCTTCATATTTCTTCCAAATTTTCATGTGTTCTTCTACAGATTTATACGTAGGCCATAGATAAACAAACATAGATGATCAACGCTTATGGCAATATTAATACTCAAAAATATCAGTGGTATCTCTACACAGGCAGTGGAACCTCTACTTCTCAAACACCCAATAGATGTTGCCATTACACGCTACAACAGCTAAAAAAAAACTACGCGTGCAGCACAGTACACGTGATAGAAGTGAATACTTCTTTCACGAGAGAGGAAGGGAATACGAATGACGGTACAAAAGGGACAACCGAAAGATAGGCAACCGCAAGCCGCTATATACATAATAGTGTATGGTATAGGATATAGTCTCTCTCTCCCCCTCATATTTGTTATATGCTTCATCTCTTTTGCGGGACGAAAATTTTATAAATCGTGTCGTGACGCGACCTTGAAAAATCACTCTCATGCGACCAAAGAAGTATTCATTTCAAAAATAAAATTGTATTGTACCTACTGGGCCTGTGAATATGTTTAGACCGGAGCAAGGTGTATTTCTCGTTCATAACAAACGTTGTGTGTTGAATGCTTATATACCAGGTACGCCCAAAATATGTTGATAATTTTCAGACAAATTTAAATGTTGAATAACTAAAATTAATGTTAAAAGCATTTTTTTTTGTTTTATTCGGGGTGTTGTACATAAACTTTTCGGTCGATTGAATCCAAAAATGTGAGTATTTATGTTCAGTTTTATCTAACTTACAAAGCTTGAACTCTATTGATATACACTGTGTCCAAGATAAGAATGGAATACCCTTGGAAACTTGGAAATGGTATAGATATCGATAAAATAAACCGGATTCGAGATAAAGTAATTTTAATTTAAAATGTATGAAATGCACCACATACTATGTGGATTTCTTCCAAATAGCCTGCATTTTATGGTGGTTTTTTGACGTTTGCCCATTTGACATGTGCGCTAGTAGTTCTCGTATTAATTTTATTTAAAATATTGGAATCCAGTGAATATGCAGACATGCATTTGAGGTATGGGCTTGCATCATGCAATGCCTTAGAAGACAGAAGACTATACGTAGAGCGATTCCCAAATCGTGAAATTCCCGACTGAAAATCCTATAAGGGGGACTGGTAAGAATTACAACGTTGCAATGGCACTTGTGCGATCGTACTGTAACAAAACGTCAATGTTCTAGGAACATTTGAAAAACCCAGTCAGCCGGAAATCAAAACGTTCGTGGCGAGTATGTTGAAGAAAACATCTTAAATGCCCTAACCGGAGATCCTACTATTAGTTCGGAAATTAGCTGCCGAGTTTGATTGTACAAAATCGACTGTATTTAGAATCATTAAAGACCAAAAATTACATCCTTATCACGTGCAGAAAGTCCATTCGCTTCTTCCTGAAGATCGCCCTCGAAGGATGGAATTTTTAAATTTTATTTTAGAACAGCACAGAAACGATCCAAATTTTATTGGTTCAGTTCTCTTTACGAACGAAGCCGGTTTTCGAAAAAAGGTAATTAAACTCAGAAGAAAATCCAATTTGATGCCATTAAGAGGGGCGTTTGAATACAATCGTTTGCAGACCTATTTTTGCGCATGGTAGACTCCACTAATACGTATCTGGTAACAAAAATTTTGATAGGGAGTTAAAGAGTAAAGATGGGATTAGGTATTGAAGTATTTTGAAGTTGAAATATTGGATAGTTAGTTCAAAAACAGAGTTAGAAAATCATCATATTTCGCTTTGCAGGCATAATTTTGCGCATGGTAGTCGCCACTAAGACGTATCTGCTAGCAAAAATTTTCATAGGGTTTTAAAGACAAAAGATGGGATTAGGTAATGAAGTATTTTCAAGCGGAAAGATTAAATAGTTAACTCATAAATTGAGTTCAAACATGGGTAATTTTTTCACATTTACAGATATATTTTTGTGGATGGAAATCTCCACTAATACGTATCTCGTAGCAAAAATTGTAATAGGGTTTTAAAGACTAAGGTTTGGATTAGGTAATAAGCTATTTTGACGCTACAACAATAAATAATTACTTAATAAAATGAGTTCAAAGTCAGCAACTTTTTCCTCATTTTGTGCTATGATTCTAATATTTAATAATGATAATATTACTTTATTACCTTATTTACATATTTAACAATCACTTGTAATTAAAATTGTACGTGAAAACTTTCTGTATTAGACAATATCCATATTTAAAAAAATCCCTCATATTTCCCTTCAAATATCCGCCATTTTCTTATAATTTTTTTATAAATGTAGGCAACAAACATATAATGCGTAGTTGGGACAGTATTGAAGAGATGGCACTGTTTATACACAGTGAGACAAAAATCTAATGGTTTTGTCGTACTTATATTATTAATATTTAGTTGTATGTGGTATAGTATATTATGTATATGCGTATGTACTAGGAGTAGGGATTATTAACTTTAGCCATGTACAGTAATATCAGAGAATAAATAAACATCTATGGTAATATTATGTAGGTATACCTACTGTTAGAGGATAAATACAAGAAGGAATAAAGTACGAGTAGTTAGTTTGTTACGTTAGTTTAGTGGAAATAATACAATTATAATAATTATTAAAATTCTGTTTGGTTACGTAGGTCATATATTTTTGATTATATTATAACTAGTCGGGAAAGTTTTAGGGTGACAACCAATTTTTTATGATCTATAGAGAGATTACAAGAACTCCCGACTGGTAGTTATTATAAAATTATAAGATACCCTTGGTGGGGGTTTAAATAGCGGTTAAAATTTCACCAGTTAGGTAGTTGGAACGTATATACAGGGTTATTCACGCCATACGACACGGAATACTGTGGTTAAACTATTTAATTTCCTTAAAGTTTTATTCGTGGGTTCGATAAAAATGATTTATGGCTACATTTTAAAAATATTGTGAGTCTATACAGGGTGTCCCAAATATAAGAAATTAACCATAGTTGCATTTTTTTAAATGGAATGCCCTGTATATGAATAAATTTTTAGATTCCCTGTTCAAAATAAACCTAAATTTCATTTAGGCACATCTAACCTAAACCTGATAGTTTTTTAAATATTTATGTTTTAATAAAAATATAGACATAATTTGAATGAAAAAATTCACACCTATTTGTTTGTTCTTTTTAAGCCAGTCTAGGCTGATAAATATCTCATCACTTGTTACGCCAAATATAAAAAATCACCAATACTAAATACAGGGTGTCCAATAATATAACTTATATGAACGTAAAGTTTAATTCTAAATAACTTGTGTATTTCAAATGCAACACCCGGTATATGAGGTAAAAATTAGATGCACAAAGTAATTCTCTGTCAAATATTATATAATACTTTCCTATGGATAACTCTTGACGTTTTCGTGGAAAATGCACATATTCATAATATTATGCGAATTTTTAATTGAACCTGTTAATTTCATGTAGACCACCCTGTATTTGATCATGATGAAATTAATTATCTATTAATCACTATGAGGTTTTCTTATAGATATGTATATTTTTTTAATGTATGGAAAAAGCACATATTGGTAGTAATAGGAAGAATTTTTTAAAATTATATTTGTCATGTCGGCCATGAGAATTTGACAAACCATAATTTAAACAATAACATAATAAATAAATAAATTTTTCACTTAAATTAAATAACAAGATATACCTTCATAAAAACTGATAAATTTTATAATAAATGTTCAAAATGATTGGACTCTAGGCACATATGAATCCTTTTCTTAAATCCTTCAACAACTTTAACCTGGTGTAACGCTTCTAAACGCTTCATTTATTTGGTTCTTCATCTCCTCTATTAAAAAAGTTTTCACTTGCGATGATTTTGTTCCTGGCCCATGTACAAAATTCAACACGATTTAAAATCAATATTGAAAAGTTCTTGATGCAGTTGCACTGTGTTTGGGTGGTATCTTTCGTTAAACTGCCTTAACAGTCTCTCGAAGACCGCTTTTTTTGGGGTGATTTTGCCCCAGGAGCCTTTGAGCGTAAACTCGCGATGCCAGTAAAGCGTTTTTGGACCATTCTCCCAGAATAAAAATCATGTCTATTCTTTCTCCTTTGGAATAGGTTCGCATTTTTGAATTGAATTAAATCAAATGTCACAGATAAAAAACTGTTTTCTGAAAAATTCTCAACTCTTAAGTAAGAATTTTCAACGGACTATTCGACAGTAAATATCAAATTAAAAGAAATGTATTCTATCTTCTCAAATTCTCATGGCTGACTTGATAAATATTATATTTTTGAAAATTCTTTCTCTTATTGCCAATATGTGTGCCTTTTCCATGCAAAATTAAAGATAAGTATACATATCTATAAGAAAACTTTAATTTAACTTTAATTTTTGCATCATCAAATACATGGTGGTCTACATGAAACTAAGAGATTCAATTTCAAATTTCCCTAATATCATGAATATGTGCATTTTCCAAGTATTATAATATTTGACAGATAATTACTTTATGCATCTAATTTTGACCTCATATACTGGGTGTTCCATTTGAAATAAACAAGTTATTTAGAATTAAACTTTACGTTCATATAAATTATATTATTGGACACCCTGTATTTAGTATTGCGGGTTTTTTTTTGGCGTAACAAGTGATGAGTGGGTATATTTATCAGCCCAGACTGGCTTAAAAAGAACAAACAAATAGGTGTGAATTTGTTCTTTCATATTATGTCTATATTTTTATAAAAATTTAAATATTTAAAAAACTGTCAGGTTTAGGTGAGATGTACTTTAATGAAAGTTAGGTTTATTTTGAACGGGGAATCCAAAAATATATTCATATACAGGGCATTCCATTTAAAAAAACACAACTATGGTTCATTTCTTATATTTGGGACACCCTGTATAGACTCACAATACCTAATACCCTACTTAATTTCTAAAATTTTTACTGTTAAAATAATCACTGTCCAATCGTAAATCAAATAGATAGGTACTATGTTAAACCGCATATTAAACTAAAACTTAATTTTTCTCGAAAATGCAGCATTCTATCATATTGAGATAAGAATACCTCATATTTCCTAAGAATGTAGTACAGAATTCTCCAAAAGTTAGTGAAAAAGAAGTTTTTTATTAAAAATGTCCGTTGATACCCGTTTAGACGCCTAAGTTCGCAATTTAATTCAGCAGTGTATGGCTAACGAATGCTTCTATTTAGGGAAATATCTTTTTCACCTTTCACTCCAATGGCTAAAGGCGCTTTCGCGATACCTTTAAAAAACCTATGCTAAGCCGCCATCTTTTAAAAACTATAACTCCTTTCAGAAGCAATTTTGCATTAGAAGTTTGGCGTTGAATTGCCATGAAATCTGCTCTAGAATTTGTGGCTTTCGCTTGGTCCATTAGTTTCTGGACACATTGTATACTATTAGGAAAGACACTCTTTGATGCATGAAATAAGCGTCTCATGGTTTTGAAACTGACAAACTAAAACAACAGGGCTAACCTAATACATTTTGAAAAACACTGCAAGCATACAGGGCGGTCCAAAGAAGAGATAAGTATGTATTATCATAGTTCTGTTTTTTTTAAATAGAACACCCTGTATGGGAGTATTTTAATAGTCCCTCAAAAATAACTGGGATTCGTTTTAAGGTGTCATTTACCTATGTTTTACGGTTTTCACAAAAATCATCAATTTGTGAAAATATTTAAAAATCTTGACTATTTATCGCAAATAAAACCAGTTTTTTTACATTCATCCTTTTTATGTATATAGTATAGTTTATAACTATGACTAGTCTACGCGAAGATAAGCATCAAACGTATAAGAATACGAGCACAAAAAAGAATGTGAAAATAATTTACGCAAAATAGAAATATGACATTTTAGGGTCACTATGTATTAGTTTTTGGCGACACCTATTGAGGAGAAGAATGTATTAAAATATTCTATAAAATTACTCTAAGTTAAGAAATGAATGATTCGGAATACAATGAGATTCACTAGCGCCACCATCGGACATTTTTGTAAGTAACCATTTCGGATTCCCCTCTTAACGTGTGGGTCGGGATCATTGGGAAGCATTTCATTGGACCATTTGTTTTGCCAAGAAGGTTAAAGGGAGAACTTTATGTGGGGTTCCTCCAAAACAACTTGCCAGTACTGTTAGAACATTTACCTTTGGAAATGCCGCCAAACCTTTGGTTTATGCATGATGGAGCCCCGTCACATTTTACACTAGCAGTGCGAGAATATTCAAATGTGACTTTTTAAAATCGTTGGATAGGAAGAGGAGGACCAGTTGCTTGGCCTCCTCGATCACCTTAATCCCTTAGATTTGTGTGGACATTTGAAATCATTAGTCTATTCCACACCGGTTGACACTAGGGAAAACTTATTATAAACGATTCAGTGTCGTGAAATAAGGAACAATGTTGCAGCACAGTGGAGACCACATAGCTAGGGAATGTTTAAGATTAGAAGGGGACCATGTTGAACCGATATACACAATTAATTTATAAATTACCACACTTCATACATTTTAAATAAAAAGTAATTTATTTTATCGATATCGAACAAGAGTACCATTTTTATAGCAAAATGTTTAAGCTATGTAAAAACTGCTTCAAAATCTCAGTAGCAAGACGCATTAAATAAAAGGGTTAATAATCCCTCCGTCAGTACGCCCCTGCGCTGCGGCCTTAATGAAATGCCATTAATTTAAATAGGGTTACTCGACGAGTCCCTATCTTCGGTAAATTATATTAAAATTGCATTCATTTATACGAGGCGGTTCAAAAGTTATCATTAAAAAACTGAATTTCAGTTCTAGTTTTTAAGGGCTCATAGCGCTGCAGCGAAGGCCGATTCGACAAAACTTTATATGAACTTTTTTCACAACCTACCCTAATCCGAGAGATTGGCCACATATTATGGGACACCCTGTATAAGCAGACAAAAATTTTGTCGCAGGGAAATGAAAATCCATTGTCATAGTGACTAATACAACAATAATGAATGAATGTCAGTGTCATAAAACATCCTAAACTAATGTCACGATAAATTCAACATCTTTCTAATGTCCCGTCGTCGCATACAATCACTCCTTAAATTTCAGTATAATTATAATATAAATAAGAAAAATTCTACGAAAAAAGCACTACCAAATAATGTAAATCCATTTCCGCTTACCATGTCACCCTTAGAAAAAACGAAAACATTGCCTAAATTGAAGAAGCTGGCTGAACCACCACAACTATTAGAAAATGTGGAATATCATGAGAAGATGCGAAGAAAGGTCAAATTAATACAAAGGCAAATTATGAAAAAGCAGATGGAAAGCAACCGAATTAACGAATTTCCAAAAACAAGAATTTTACCTGAAGACATTATGTAGAAGAGAGTGAAGCATACTGCAATCAAAAATCTATTAAAAATGTAAATATAACTTTCGAAATATATCTGGGACAAAAAATGAGATAAGGCATTACGTTTTTTTATTATTTGTCGAGTATGTGGCTGGGACGTTGATTCTGTATACACTGTGTCTAAGATAAGAATGGGATAGCATTGGTATCTGGGAAACGGTAGGAGTTACAATGTCGGTTAAATTAGAGAAAAGTTGTACAATTTAAACACCTTTTAAATGCTGTTTCCAAAGGTAAACTGAATGTAGCCGTTTTCGAGAATTTTTGAAAAAACGATGTTTTGCGATTTTATTTTTTATTTATTTCTGACATTATTTGTACAGATATAAAAAATGAAAAGCACTTTCTCATTGTTACTTTTTGAGGAGAATAAGATAGCGTTTACAAATTTCCATTACCACGTTTCGTTTTTCGCCTTTCTCAAATGCATGTTTTACGCAAAATAATTGCCAAACTATGGCGATTTTTATTGAATAATTTTAAATAACAGCTAAAAACACTGATAAATTATTTAAACCATTACGTGTCATATACCAATTTTTGAATTGAAAATGGCTTTAAACTAAACAATAAAAAAATCAGGGACGTATTTAAAAAAAAACAAAGTTTATGATGGTTTTTCAAAAACGAAATGTCGTAATGCCAATTTGTAAACGCTATCTTTTTCTCCTCAAAAAATAACAATGAGGAAGTGCTTTTCGTTTTTTTATATCTGTAAAAATAATGTAAGAAATAAATAAAAACTAAAATCGCAATTTTTTTTTTCAAAAATGCTTCAAAACGACTTAAGTTACTTTATTTTTGAAAACACCATTTAAAAGGTGTTTAAATTGTACAACGTTTCTCTAATTTAAGCGACATTGTAACTCCTACCATTTCCAGGATTCCAATGCATCCCATTGTTATAATGGATACAGTGTATACAAGGTGAGTCACGAGGAACTGTACATACTTCTACCATAAGTAGAGGCACGTTAGGGGATTATCAAATGACCATTAAAAAATGTCTCCTTGTTCTGATTATTAATATACAGAGTATAGTAGTTTAGTAGAGAAAACAATGTTTAGTCATATCTTTTCCATGATTAAGTCGATGTATCTCATTTTTCTATAAAAGTGTGTATTGGTGTCTGGCAACTAACTGACATATTCAGAATTGAAAAAATCCAGGTCTGTCTTTGAGAAAATTTGTGGGACTACTTCATATTCAACATGAACAAGCCAGTAGCGCTATTCTGTACACTGTATCGACAATCGTCGGTATCGGTATGTTACCGACATCCAACGGTTGCGCGACCGATTTAATCAAAACGACGCTATTCTGTATGCCACGGTTACCGACAGTCGGAAATGCAACCGTCAAGTGTCGGCTTGCAAGTGACATCAATCGAATCGGTACGTTCAGCCAATGAATGGTGAGATATTTGTAAACAAATAACAAATATTTTGTTGTGCGTCATTTGTAATTTGTGCGACGTTTTAAGTTTGAATGTAAGATGTCTGCAAGAAAATGGTGCAAAATGCATTGGTTTGTAAATTAGAATGTGTTTTAAACAATAAGGCAATGAAGCACTGTCAATTAAAATACCTAACTTGTTAATGGCGTTTCAAGAAGAATCAAAAAAATATTATAATATATTGACACCGAATCTTAACTACATAGGTATCTAATAATTCTTATCTAGACACTACACTGTAAAATCACCCTATAGTCCAAATATACTTAAATAATAATCCGCAATTCCAACCAAAACATCAAAAATGATCCAATAATCGCTCAACAAATATCGGTAACGTCCACCGTGAGGTGAACGAGGGCACGGTGAGATACCGATTTTTGTCGACTCAAATTACCGATATCGGTCGGTATTAGAGCATACAGAATGCCGCACGAAGCGACTTGCCGATGGCTGTCGGTAAGTGAGAATTACCGATACCGACGGCCCTCGGAAACGTGTACAGAATAGCGCTACTGTAGCGCTATTCTGTACACTGTATCGACAATCATCGGTATCGGTATGTTACCGACATCCAACGGTTGCGCGACCGATTTAACCAAAACGACGCTATTCTGTATGCCACGGTTACCGACAGTCGGAAATGCAACCGTCAAGTGTCGGCTTGCAAGTGACATCAATCGAATCGGTACGTTCAGCCAATGAACGGTGAGATATTTGTAAACAAATAACAAATATTTGTAATTTGTGCGATGTTTTAAGTTTGAATGTAAGATGTCTGCAAGAAAATGGTGCAAAATGCATTGGTTTGTAAATTAGAATGTGTTTTAAACAATATGGCAATAAAGCACTGTCAATTAAAATACCTAACATGTAATGGCATTTTAAGAAGAATCAAAAAAATATTATAATATATTGACACCGAAACTTAACTACATAGGTATCTAATAATTCTTATCTAGACACTACACTGTAAAATCACTCTATATAGTCCAAATATACTTAAATAATAATCCGCAATTCCAACCAAAACATCAATAATGATCCAATAATCGCTCAACAAATATCGGTAACGTCCACCGTGAGGTGAACGAGGGCACGGTGAGATACCGATCTTTGTCGACTCAAATTACCGATATCGGTCGGTATTAGAGCATACAGAATGCTGCACGAAGCGACTTGCCGATGGCTGTCGGTAAGTGAGAATTACCGATACCGACGGCTCTCGGAAACGTGTACAGAATAGCGCTACAGGGAAATGTTTATTCATAAATTAAGAAACAAAATAAAAAATAATAACCAAATAATAAAACAGTTTTAACAATGTGGAAAAAAGTAAAAAACAATTTAACAAACATTACGATTATAAAACACAACAGCTCATTAACAGAATTATTCACTGTTGCAATATTATCAGAAATAACCCACTGACAATCAGAAAGTCCATTACACATTTAAACATTCGTCAAGAAAAGTGTATTGAGGCAAATGGATTTCATTTTGAACATCTTTTATAATCGTAATGTTTATTAAATTGTTTTTTACTTTGTTCCCAATTGTTAAAACTGTTTTAATGTTTGGTTATTTTTTTTTATTTAATTTCTTAATTTATGAATAAACATTTCCGTGGCTTGTTCATTTCATTCCGATTAAAATAATTAGACATGAGTTTTTCTCAAACAAATAAGAAAACGAGGTTACTACAAACATTTTTCATCTCTTTTCTGTCTATTACGGGTGGAAAAAGTTACATACTTTACTTTATGTATATTCGTCTACAATTAAAAACTTTTTTTTTTATTATTATTCTTACTGTCTACTTAAAATACGTTTCGGCACTGTTTTTGCCTTCTTCAGGTATATCTACAAATAAAATATAAAATGCAAAGGAGTCCAACATTAACCTACTTGTGTAGTAATGAAAAAATTATAAATCGTCGTTTATATACGAGCATTCATATAGGACGAAAACATAACTTATATTTACACATATTATAAAATAATTGTTCATTGTTTAAAACAATAAGTAGACATTGAAACATTAAATGTAAAATTTGTCTTACCTTTTTTTTTTAATTGATATATGAGTAGTAGGTGTCTTTAGTTGGTTAAAGTTTTTTGTTTAAATTTTTTGATTGCTACTGTAGTATAGTTGTTGTAAAAATTTCTCTATTACGGGGGATGATGATCTTGTTATTTATTGGGTTTGAATTACATTTTGGTAAATGTTGCTCAGGTATTGAATGTCTGTTCTGTAATTCACAGTATGGGTTTGTTTTTTTATATAAATAATTTCCAAGATTTCTCGCTTTTTGGTATGTGGTTGAGATGATAGGATTTTGGTGTTATCAAAATCGAAAGAATGGCTACACATCTCATTGTGCTTGGTTAATGCAGTTTTCTTACCGATCATATTTTTATGACTGTACAACCTTTTTCCCAGATTTTGTTGCGTTTGCCCAATGCTTAAGTTTTTGATTCATTCCTATCGACCTAAAATATCTCCATAGCTGCGGCATTGCCGCTTGTAGGTAATTAGCGGGAATTCTGTAATGTTAAATGGAACTATGGAACACAATATACAGCGTGTTTCAAAACGACGCGACGCGGCTATATTTTAGGGGCGATTTCTCGAAAAAAGTTCCCATAAACGTAAGTTCGGAAATGCATTTTCTTTTGTAAATAACGGTTTTTTAATTAATAATCACTTTAAAAGAAATTTTATTGACTTTTCAATTTTTTAAATGTTAATTGACAAAATTAATATATATTTTTTGTTTTGCTCAGAAATCATTTGTTTTGAATGACCGTGTATAATATAGAATTGTTTTTCCTATATAACTTAGTTATAGTGGTTTACCATATATTTTTTCATATATTTTTGTGAAATTCAATCAGAGAAACCTTAATTTTGCCACTTTTTCTAATTGGAAAGAGAATAGGTTTTGAAATGAGTTTTCGATGACCTCGTGTATTGATTATGTCTGCCAAAAACAATTATATATTATACACGGTCATTCCAAACAAATGATATCTTAGCAAAACGAAAACCAAATATAAATTTTATCAATTAAATTACTTTAAAAATTGAAAAGTCACTAAAATATCCTTTAAACTGATACAATATGGATATATTCATTTATTAAAAATGATGTTACAAAATGTTTTACAACTTGTTGTTGTTTTAGCCTTTAGACCAATCAAATTGAAATTAAGTGATAATTTTCACTAGCGCAAATTGTTGGTAAATTGGGATGTCACCAAACCGAATATATTTTCTCATTTCGCTTGTAGGTACGTTACGACAGGGCGTTTTTAATTCCGCAGAACGGTCGGGATGGAAGTTAGTGCTATGGCGATATTTCTAGTTGTGACGTCTGATTTAGGAAGTTAACAAACAAAATAACCACTCACTCATATTTATTATTTCCGCCCTATACCTACCTATCGATTGTAATAAAATCAAACTTGATCAAATAAAATAAAAGCGCCTTCCCTTAGGATATCTTTGTAATATACTAACACCATAAAGCCCTCTTTGACTTTGACCTTTTCCAGAAATCGATCAAAGTTTGCTAGTTGCCTATCACTTTCGGCTGGTCACGCTTTGCCGTTGTGGTCATCAGTATTCCAGTGAAGCTTGCCTTTGGTGGAAAACCATCCAGAAATGTAAATATACCACATTTTACTGAACTCTACTATGTATTTTATACAGACTAATAAAAAAAGTAAAAAATGGTGTCTATATGGTTGTTACTTGCGTATTAACTAATGGGAAATATAACAGTATAATAACATTTAATTTGTCTACTATTTCTGGACCTACAACAAGAATATGCAGAGTACGCATCGAAATGTTTGTTTGTTATGTACATGTGCGCTTAAGATTCTACGCGATTTTTTTTTACTGTGTATCGTTGTATTCATAGTTGTCTATTTTGTTTTTATTGTGTAATTTGGAATCTTTATACAACAAGCCATCACCTTTTGGCGGATTTTACTGTATTTATTTCTTTATGCTTGTAGTGTCTGTGACGATGACTTAATAAAAAGTCGAAACGTCGGCGAGGGAACAATATTGTTTTTCTTCTACTACCTAAATCCAACTAGTTAACGATCGCTAATTCAATACAGAGGTCACAAATACATTATTAAATTATTATTTACGATTTGGTTTAACATATTATTGTAGGCAAAATATTTTCACCAATTACAATACGGCCTCATTTAAAATAAAAAATACTTACTCAAAGTCTGAAACCCGAAGATGAGAAACGTCACGTTCAATAATCAATTCCGGTATGCATTTAAGAATATCCACGAGTTTCTTAAATAAGATGGACACCTTAAGGCCAATTTACTCGAGAGGGTATTTTCAGTAAAAGTAATGAAAACGTTTCGGCTGATTAAAATTTCACCCATAGCTCATTGCATGAAATTAACGGTTTTATTCGATGTCAAATTGTGTTTTTTTTAACAATAACAAATAGGTTGTTTGTTAATCTTTTTTGCCTTTTTAAAGGAAGTAAGACGTGCGCTATTTGGGAAGATCGAATCGGTGAACAGTAAACTATGCAGGTGTCTCAATCATTTGGGCAATTGGATGCTGGAGAAATACAGAATGCAGCAAAATTCATGCGCGGTACATCGTCAGATATAGCAGTATTTAGTGCGTAATGGTGGTCATTTCGACAACTTTTTGTAAAATACAAATGAAAATAGCGCCACCATGTAAGTCGTGTTGTGTCAAATTGAAACCCTTACTTTATAGGGCACTTTTGAGTTGTTGCTCTCGTCCTGAGTACAATGTGCCACATGTGGGTGGTAAGATCAAACATTTTTTGAGAAAATGCAAGTTTTTGCCTCCTTATCCACTTTTGGATGTGCCGCTTTGTGATTAATGAAATGTAGAAAATACCTAATTTATTTTGTTTTTGGGAGGACCATAGAACACTTGATGAAAGTGGTTGGCAATGGGCTAACCTTTCCACAAACATGCGTTGCACGTTGTCTATGATATTGGGAGTGCATCTCGTTTTGAATGCGGTGCCTTAATTCATCTAAATTTATTTAGATAAACATGGTTTTTGAGATGTTCCCGTAGAAAAAAGTCTAACGGGTTCAAATCGGAGGATCTGTGGCTGAACGATAACAACGTACTGTCCGATTCAAGGCCGAGTGGGTCAGACGCGTATTTGCGCAAGAAGTTTTCTATGTGGTTATGCATGAAGAGAAATTCGCGTAGTTGACATGCACAGATTTTTTAACATTCAAGCTGCCAGGGATACCGTGTTAAACTTGACAGGTGTCGTGATCAGAGAAATTACGAATATTCGACAACCACATGTTATGTAAAGATAGTTTTTCTGAGTATTTAGATTTTAAAAAATGCCAATATTAAAAAAAGTTATCTGTCCAAGATGGACAGAAAATAACACTGTAAGAATTTCCTCATGAAAATCACATAAGTGTCGATAAAAAAAAACGATTTAGAAGATATGATTCCGTTTTTGGAGAATTTGGAACATAAACATTTGTACAATAAGTTTTCCATAGCACTTAGTACATTTGGTTAAACATATGGCACTTAGAACGGGTCCAATTTCGTTTTTGAAAATATATTTTTTATACAGGGTGAGTCACGAGGAACTGTACATACTTCTACCATAAGTAGAGGCACGTTAGGGGATTATCAAATGACCATTAAAAAATGTCTCCTTGTTTTGATTATTAATATACAGCGTGAATTATGGATTTTCACCAAAACAATGTTTCGTCATATCTTTTCAATGATTAAGTCGATTTATCTCATTTTTTTATAAAAGTGTGTATTGGTGTCTGGCAACTAACTGACATATTCAGATTTAAAAAATCCAGATCCGTCTTCGAGAAAATTTGTGGGACGACTTCATATTCAACATTTCACCCTGTATATGATTTTTCAAAAATCTGATATAATTTTTTCAAAGAGCATAAATAGACAGTTAGACCTGGGTATTTGAATTTTTTGTTACACTCACCTCACATTTCCAATTAAAGATTCATTTTAGAGCCAAATTGAAAATTGGCAATAATCAAGTATCTTACTGTACAATAATGTTTAGTTATTAAAAAGAAATCCTCAAATTAGACAGAAACGACACACACTGTGCTCTAGTATGGTAAATACCATAATTTGAATTGATTTACAGGGCCGGATTTAAAAATCTGGCATTTCTGGTTCGTCCAAATAATTCACCCTGTATGTAACTTTTTCCACCCGTAATAGACAGAAAACCGATAAAAATTGTTTGTAATAACCTAGTTTTCTTACTTGTTTGAGGAAAACTCATGTGTGTAATTATTTTAATCGGAATGAAATGAACAAGCCAGGGAAATGTTTGTTCATAAATTAAGAAATAAAATAAAAAACAATAACGAAGCAATAAAACAGTTTTAACAATGTGGAACAAAGTAAAAAACAATTTAATAAACATTACGATTATAAAAGATGTTCAAAATGAAATCCATCTGCCTTAATACACTTTTCTTGACGAATGTTTAAATGTGTAATAGACTTTCTGCTTGTCAGTGGGTCATATCTGGTAATATTGCAACAGTGAATAATTCTGTTAATGAGCTTTTGTGTTTTATAATCGTAATGTTTATTAAATTGTTTTTTACTTTGTTTCACATTGTTAAAACTGTTTTATTGTTTGGTTATTGTTTTTTATTTTATTTCTTAATTTATGAATAAACATTTCCCTGGCTTATTAATTTCATTCCGATTAAAATAATTAGACACATGAGTTTTCCTCAAACAAGTAAGAAAACTAGGTTATTACAAACATTTTTTATCGGTTTTCTGTCTATTACGGGTGAAAAAAGTTACATACAGGGTGGATTATTGGAACGAACCAGATATGCCAGATTTTTAAATCCGGCCCTGTAAATCAATTCAAATTATGGTATTTACCATCCTGGAGCACAGTGAATGTCGTTTCTATTTATTTTGAAGATTTCTTTTTAATAACTAAACATTATTATACAGTGAGATATTTCATTATTGCCAATTTTCAATTTGGCTCTAAAATTAATCTTTAATTGGAAATGTGAGGTGAGTGTAACAAAAAATTCAAATACCCAGGTCTAACTGTCTATTTATGCTCTTTGAAAAAATTATATTAGATTTTTGAAAAATCATATACAGGGTGAAGTATTGAATATGAAGCAGTCCCACAAATTTTCTC
The DNA here is from genome assembly GCA_911728435.2 of Apoderus coryli. Lineage (NCBI taxonomy): Eukaryota > Metazoa > Arthropoda > Insecta > Coleoptera > Attelabidae > Apoderus > Apoderus coryli. The sequence goes on along the minus strand of OU452202.1, from coordinate 10,826,298 downwards.
GAAGACGGACCTGGATTTTTTCAAATCTGAATATGTCAGTTAGTTGCCAGACACCAATACACACTTTTATAAAAAAATTAGATAAATCGGCTTAATCATTGAAAAGATATGACGAAACATTGTTTTGGTGAAAATCCATAATTCACCCTGTATATTAATAATCAAAACAAGGAGACATTTTTTAATGGTCATTTGATAATCCCCTAACGTGCCTCTACTTATGGTAGAAGTATGTACAGTTCCTCGTGACTCACCCTGTATAAAAATATAGATTTTTGTAAAGTTTTCATTTAATTTATGTATTCAGAGTAACCCGAATATATGTTCTGTTTTTTTGTAACGCGGTTTATGCAAAAATAAAGTAGGTATTTAAAAAGTGTTTCTTAAGTATCTCAAGTTTTTATTTTTGCCACTTAGCACCTTTGACATTTCCAGTCTTCAATTGCAAAAGTATGGGAGTAGAATCGGGTATTTCCATTCGCGTGGAAATATCATTTAAAGTGTAAAAACCCATTTAAACTGAAAGATTTTCATCTAATTTATAATTTTCTTACAATATTATCATAATGTATATTAGAAAAATCATTGTAAGGGTTCTTACATCCTGGATGTTAATTTGCAGTATTAAAATTTAAAGTCGCTCTTTTAAACACCGTCGTTTATGTTATTTACTAGTAAAAATTGTTTACTGTAACTGTTAGATCTCATTTTTTGAAGAAACAGTTTAATATCCTTGTATCATAAGCAACAGTTTAGCTGGTTGACACTGCAGTATATTACCGTTCAACATAGCTTGCGCATTTTATTTATTTCTTTTCGTGTCTCCTACCACTGCATTAATTTCACGCTTACTGCTACACATAAGAAAGTCTGATTCGCGAGTTATAACCTAACAAATTTTGAAAATTACATATTAACATTATTATTAAATTTGTTTAAAATAACTGAAGCATCTATCAAAACAAGAATAAATGAGCATTTAATAAAATTTAATGTAATTAATTAATTTATCAAGCAGTTCAAATTGGAAATAAAAAAGGCTGTCCTGTTTGGTGAAATATGGTAGTCTTCAAGGTACAGTTATTGGTTTCATATTCTTTCAATTATATGTAAGCGCAATGCTTTCATTAGATATTCGAGGTACCTAAGTAATTGTATTTCTTATTTAGATGATAGAAGCTAAATTTAACGCGTTTTTTGCAGAATCATGTGAGTTAAACTGGCAGTATACAGTCACATAATCAGTCCGGTGTGTAGCTTACGAGCTGTAAGCGAAAGTCGTTTACAATGTACTTTTCTGTTGGAGCCTGTATTATTGAAACTAAGGTTTTTTAGCTTATTTGGTGCAATTCGTATTTTTAATACTATAGCATCTAGGTGTCCCTCTGCTTGGGTTACCGTGGTTCTAAGACAATTGTGAGCCAGATATTCAGTTTTCTTGTTATTATTACATCATTATATTAGATTATTTAAATGCTTACGCACAACATTTTCATAAAAGTTTATAATATTTTTGTAAGAGTCTATGTAGTAATACTTGCTTTATTCAGTTATACGGATTTGTATGAATGTCAGTAGGATCTATGATACCCGCCACTGGTCATTTAAGCTATTTTATGAAATATTGGTTGCCAGTTTTGGCAATAACGTCCAAAGTACTTAGACGTTATTGCCTTTGGCCGCTGTGCTAGATTAACACCGGAATAAGTTGTAGCAACTTTAATAATAATTATATGGATGAAATTCTATATCTAGGTGTTAAGTTTGATCGGGAATAAACGTATAGAAATTTTTAGCACTGCGAGAATTAAAAACTGGATATTACTCGCTAATAGAATCAGTGCTAAAACATTAATCAAATGTAGCATATTTACTCACCTAGTTAAATGTCATAAACTGACATGAAATTGAATAAAAAAGGATGACCATAGGCGAGTAAACGGCGAATACCCTTGCCTCAATTATAACCTAACTTTTTTTTCTTGTGACTTTTATGCATTTTGTGTCTAAAATGTGATAAAATAAAGTTTTCTCATAAAAAAGGCATACTTCTTTTTTCTCGAAAAACTTAAAGGTTTTCGAGAAAATTGAGTTTGAAAATTTTAGGTCAAAACTGGTCCTTAGTAAACAGCATTAATAAAATTATTGAAATACAGTTTGCTAACGAAAAGTTTTCCAAAATTGTATTAATGCTGTGTGCTAAGGACCATTTTGTCCTAAAATTTTCAAACTCGAATTTCTCGAAAACCTTCAAGTGTTTCGAGAAAAAGAAGGATGCCTTTTTTATGTAGAAAAAAATTATTTAATCACATTTTTGAAACAAAATGAATAAACGTCACCAGAAAAAACGCTAGGTTATAAAAGGCAAAGGTCCCCATCGTTTACCCGACATGGTCATCCTTTTGTATTCAATTTCATATCAGTTTACGACATTTAACTAGGGGAATAAATATGGGACTGTTGATTAATTCATCTTTACTCGTTTCGAAAATATTTAAAAAAAAAATCGTCCTCAGGCAGTCATCTTCAACACCTTGGTAAATAAGGACTTTTCGAATAATTACAATTTAGGTTTTTTCATGACTAGACGTCCCTAATTCGCTCACAAATTTTGACCACTTTTTTTTAGAAACACATTGTATTCATTAACATTTTATTCGGTATTGTAACTTACTGAAAATTTTGACAATATATTTACACACACTTGTCACTACTAGTTTTATAAAAACTGTTTTAATTAAACTCAGTAAGCATAAGAATGTAAACACAAGCAAACGAACTGGAACTCAATGTTGCCAGATATGCATGTCTAAACAACGCTGTGGCATTATGTAGAAAAAAATTAGTTTATCTTCCATAGACAAGCTCTAGCTTACCTATTAAAAATTATATGTAATGACATATTTGTATGAATTTCTGATATATAAATAAATATTTAGTTTGCTTTCTTATATTTCATTGGGTATTTTTTTAAAACTTTCTATAATTTATTTTGTAGTTAAACTTTATGTTGCAAGTGGTTAAATAAATGTGGTTTAAATTCGTGATTAAAATGGAAATATTAAAATGGGATCACTGCAGTGGTAAAAAGTAAATATTTTAATTAGTTGAAATGGCTAATGAAATAACACGTTCAAATTATTTTTTAACAATGTGTGCTTCCACTTTTTGTGTTTGTTGTTATTCAATATTTTTCTATTTTATTGCGATTGATAATGTTAAGTGAAAAGTAGTTTTATAACGATATTTCTAAACATATTTTTCTTTTTTCTAGGGTTGATGAAAAACCCACTGAAAATAAAGTTTAAATATACTGGTATATTCATGTAGTCCGTTCATTAAAAGTTTACGGTAAGTGTTTTATTTAGATGTTTTAATTGTAATTTAATTTTAAATTTTACATATTTAATTACTCTCCTTTGTTTGCTTTTACTGGTTGCACAATTAAATCTACGAGGTTAGGATAGGATTGCAACGTCTCACTATTTTCATTATCCTTGAATATCTAGTTAAACTCATGTAAACGAGATTTTTTTTCTTTAAATATGGAACCAAAAGAAGTATGTGCGGCAAATAAGGCCTTTTTAAGGAAAAGGGTAAAACAGGTCAAATCAAATCAAATTATTTCGCAAGAAACAACCAAAGCTTAAGAACAATGTATGCAGATTGTTTCCTTATTCCAGTTTTGGATTTGGATTTAGAATTTGTTAAAGGCAACAGATATTGGGTTACCAAACTGAGCCTTGTAATTGAAGGATTTTCTTTTTGGATTTTGGTATGGAGGTTCTCATTTCTGCTTTGATTAAAAATATACAATAACATAAAATTACAAATAAATAATTTGTATTTACTGAATAATAAAAATCACACCAGAAATCCAAATAATACCATATCAATTTATGCCGTACCTATACATTACAAGATATAATAAAATGTTAATCCTTTTATGGCCCAATATAAATTTATATCATGAATATATTAATATTATGATGGTATTGGTACATTACACTTCGAACAAAAGTTTAACTGATGTGCACTACAAACTAATCAAAACTGACTATATAATATGCTTTTAGCCGTCATACAAAATAATTGATAACATCATTGTTGAATGAATTAAATTCTTTTCATAATAAAGAGGATTAGTTTAATTAAATAATTGTTTTGCGAAATTTGATGTTTTATTATGAACTAGGTATTTTGGTCCACATTGATTGATAGTATTTGGATTAGTTGAAAATAGGATAAATACTAAATTATGCAACTACTGTGAGGGATATTATGTTCAAAATTAATAATATTCTAGTTTATACATAATAAATGTATTTGTGGATAAATTCGGGAAGAGGTTCCACAACACTTAAAGATAATTGTGCATTTTTTGAAAGAATTCCATTCATTCAAATTTAATATGACTAACAATTTTTGATCAATGGAGTTTACACTTCCATTGAATTGACCTATTAAATTATCAAATAGTGACAAAAATATAGATATTTTAGTTTATCTATGAAGTACTTGTCATTTAAGTACTTGTTATAGAATAAATTTTGAACGATGTATTTGTACTAATACGTGAGTACATTTTACCTATACTCGTACCAGCTGTGAAAACTTCACACCCAAACTCATTAAACAATAATTTATAGCTAAGTAAAACAAAGTAAAATAACGGATTTTATACCAACCGTAACCTATACGATTACATCTCTATTATAGTACTTACCTTCTTTTCTATAATACAAAACTGCCTAAAGTGCACGTCAGAGGTCCGATCCCTCTTTTTTTTATTTAGATAATTGGCAGGTCTGGCCGAGGGTGATTCCCCGTTTTGGAAATTTACAATTAGCGAGCCTTTGCTTTGTTTCACTTCAATCGGTTTTCTTTTTTGTGTTACATGTTGCGTTTAAGGGTTTGTTATGTTTGATAATTTATTTATAAGAAGTTTAGTTTTGTTGCAAAATATTTTTTTAAACGATTATTTAAGAAAAGTAGTTCGAGAAAAAGAAATCTTTAAAAAAAGAAGCAATTTCGACTCAAGGTTGATGTGTAGTTTGCCCGATAACTTTATATTATTAAGTGGGTTAGGGTCCGAGCAAAGGGGACATGTGTCTCAAATTACAGTAATTTTTATTTATATTAATAAATTAAAGTTAAAAAATTGTTTTTGAATGACTGTCTTATTACCTAATTATAATAAGAGTATGACATGAGGGTTCTGGCAAAAGAAGTTTTTGGCAGGCCCCAAAAATATTTGATACGCTACTGTTTTGAATATAAGTGTAACAACAAGTGTAACTTGCTCCAACAAACAACAATTTTCTTCTTTATTAATATTTTGTAACAGTAAAATGAATTATTTTTATTTGACAACAAGTTATTAACTTAAATTAACCAAAGAGGATTGGTTAGGTTGAACACTAAAAATGAGTTAACTAATATGTTTTACTAGGAGTATTAAGTAGGTACACATTATATACAAATATTGTAGATAGTTTATGAACTGGAAAAAAAAAACCTCGATAAATTTGTGGTTTGTACAGGGTGAGAAAAACTCGATGACCTAGCTTGCTCTGGTATGAGAAAATGAACAACGACAGAAAAATGCTCAAAAGAGGTTCTTAAATAGGATTAACTAAACTCCATTTCAATTGGAAATTGAACTAAATGACGGCATCAACTTTTTTTCTGCAGGAACATAGGTAGGTACATATAGGTATTTTTGCATAGTTCAAAAGAGCTATTTTTTCTGAGCAACTTATGTAATGAAAAAAATTGCTATTTTTATTCGTTAAAAAATTATAAGCATATTTGTAGAAGAAACTAATATTAAAAATTAGCAACAGTCACAACTTTTGAACAAGTAGGCTTTGGAAACACACTGCAATTATATCTGTCAATAATTAAACTAATACTTGGCAAAAAGTTTTATTGTCATTTGATGTGTGCATTTTATGTTTACGCATAACCAAAAAGTTGACATGTTATTAGTTTAGGGCGAATCGTAAACGAGCCCTAGAAGAGTAGTTCAGTTATACCTACATCAGACAAGATTTGAGGCAATTTCTTCTCGAAAGGGAAGAAATATTGCTAAAAGCAATGACGCAAATGACTAAACTAATCTTTTGCATATTATAAAAGCACGGAAAACTGAATTTATAGTGAGGTTCACCCGTATTACATGTTTTGAATTGCGGCGAAAGCTCAGCAGTAAACTTATATGACTTTATGTAAAACCACATATTCTGCCATCATGTATTTTATCATATTTGTAGAGGTATTCTACTAAAAACTTATATATTTTTAACTTTTCCACCCGGCATTGCGCGCGCTAACGATCAACCCGTCAGCCCCTATGAAATATGCTTGTTATTCACTTGTTCTTTATTCACCCACAATTCACAGCCTGTTATGCTCCAAATATCATAAAAGCACAATGGGACAACTTCACACGACAGCAGTTCCGGACATATACAGACTGCCATTGGCGTACATAACCACCTACATACAATATTATCCCATGCAGATAATCAATAACTTCATTATTTATCACCTGAAAGGTGATTCTGCTACTTTCATTTAATCGTGTGTGTTAATAATCCCCCAGTTATTTATTTACACGAAACTGCATTCAATTATCCCTACTTTGGATTTTAGATACCGCAAAGTTGACTAAATTATAAAAAAAAATTTTAGCACAGTAAGGTTAAGACCTTTAATTTTTTGATGGTGCTATTAAAAGTTATTAGAAAGTTCCTTTACTTCTATATAGAGCACCTTCTATTTTATTCATTGTTAGGATATTTCCTTACACCTGTAAGGGCAAGCAGTTTTAGAGTATTTGGGATTCAAAGTAAGACAAACTTTGTCTGTAGGTGTAGTTTTCTTAATATTATTATTAATTGAATATAGTAGCGTTTTTCGTGGTTCGTTGTGTGAAATAATAACGAGCTTTAATTAAAACTAATTTATTTACATTTAATTAATAAACACTTAAACAAACTAATAAGATTAACGAACTAATATGACTATACACTGTTCGCTATCTATTGACTGATATCTGTGTCGGTCTCTCCCCTATTATATACCACATTTCGTGTTCCACATCGCACTGGAATGCTCTGGACCTTTCGTCTCTTCTGTTCTATTCTATGGCGCTCTACGATACAACCAGCTCGACTATGACTAGGCGCTTGGCGGTGTTGCCAACAGGTGTACATTTTCTTGTTCGTTACAATATGGTTATACGAAAATTAATTATGTTTTGTTATTAGTTATCTAATCCATGATTATATTAGAAGATAATATTAAATTTATGAATTAATAAATTTATTATGTATAATTATTTTCATCCGCGCCTTCAATGTACAGGGTGTCCCATATTCGCTGGTTTTGCGGGTTACCTCGGTTATTAGTAAAGCTGTGCTGCTTTTTTATCAAACTTAAGATGCCACAATCAGAATTAATACTTTTACTTTTTGATGCGTTTTTGAAAACTTTGCGTTTTGGGACCCTCGTATCTTGGTTAACCGGTAACTCATCAAGAAACTATAAATTGGCTTTATTAGATTATTTAAAGTACAATATTTTGAAAGAGCCAGTTTTTTACTACATTAAACTGTTTTTGTGTAGTAACCGAGGTAGTAACCCAAACTTGCGTTTTTTGTAATGGAGCACCCTATATATTTTTGGTTAAAACAGTTTGGTTTGTCATAAGCATTCCAAAAATATATAACACTCTATATATTTTCCAATATTTAGGCTCTAAAATAACATTTTTGGAAATTTCTATTTTTTTTAGTTGCCATGACAGCTATATAATAATTACATGGACCTTAACCAAAAACTATACTCCAACTAATTAAAATCAAAATGTAAGAAACCATATTTCCTTTTTTATTATCAACTGTGTAAAATTCGCAGCCCGAGCTGACTCTTAGTTTAATTTAAATTATGTTATCAGCGTCAACATACCGAAATAAATAAATTCTAATTTACGAAGATAATCTAAGAAAAAATAAATATTTAGTATAAATCAGTAATAAAAGGAATGAATCGCAACTATTGTGAATGTACCTAATCTCAGACTTTTAAATAACTATGTTTATTGCTAAACAAGTGGCCAATAAACTCAGTTGCATTCCTCGGGACAATAGTTCAACCTTAAAAAGAAATTGTGATCGAATGGAATATATCAATACATTTCTTGCATCTCTAATAATGAAAGAAAGAATATATCGATACTTTTCTTGCATCTCTAATAATGGAAGAAAAAAAGAAAATATATCGATACATTTCTTGCATTTCTATGACCCAGTTCATTGAACTTTTTTTATTATTATTGAAATTGTAGCCCGTCTGCACATATTGTTACTCGAACGGGGTCATTGAAATGTTTTTATTATTATAGAAATTGTAGTCCCTCTGGTGAGGACGGTAAAAAATCAATATTGGAATGCCAAATGTAATGTGTGAACTTGTGTCATTTAAAAGCAATTCTGCCAGATTTAGTTCATGTGAAAAGTAGTAAAATAAAAATAAGTATAAATTAGTAGTTTTTTTAAATAAAATAATAGATTAAAAGAAGAATAATAGATTAAAAGAAGTGTTTTGGTGAAGTGGTAAAACGATTGTCAGTTTAGTGTTCTACGCCAAAGGTTCTACTCATCGATTAAATAAAATAATGTTTTAATATTTGTTATATAATTGTGGGAGTTGAGTAAATTAAATTTGTTGGAAAATCAAGTATCTAATAATGTTCCATGTGTAAATCTATTGTGTAATGTGTGGATTTATTGAGAAAAATGTGCTGGAATATGTTTATGGTGGAAATCTTCAAGTAAAGTGTGACATCACCGATTTCTCATCTTTTCTTGATTATTGCCAGATTTGAATTAATTGAATTCAATGAAATAAAAAAAATGGAATTTTTTGAAGAACCAAATTATTTTAACAAAAATAACATAAAATAAACTTGGGGAAATAAAGTTTATGTTTAATGAAGAATATGCGCGTGTATCGGGTGTAAATAGATTTCGGGTTGATTACGGTATTGCGCGAATAATGAGTAAAAGGTGTAGAATAGCGATAATTTAAAAAACAGTCTGGCAGCCGAGTATCGTTTGTTGGTATATTGTTGAAGCGAGTAGATTCCATATGAATAACACACAAATCTGTTTTCATTTCTAATGGCTTTACTTTGATGAAAAAAGGGACGATTTGGGAAATATTTTAAAAATCAAATAAAAGTTCAAAGAAGCCACAACAAAAGTAAACGTTGCATTGCGCTGACTCTTTAAACGTATGTTAGATTTTACACTTGTTTTGATTGTCAGAAATCCGTGCCGAACTTTACCCTGTTTTCGTTGAAGATTAGAGTGAACAAGAGAAGAGCGTTTTATTATAGTTAATAGTGGGCCGCAAAAGAAAATAGTTTGTCCTGGCGGATTTACAAGTAAGTTAATTTGTTTAGTAGGTAATTTTCAAAAATATTTCGTTTATTATAATTTTCAAATGAATGTTGAACAAGTTACAATAATTTCATTTAAAAATTTAAAAGCAGGTATTATGGCAGCTAATAACTTTGCTAATTTTGAAAAATATGATAATATGCTTTTTCTTTAATAATCGGGTAATTAAACTGAAGATAATTTTAAGTCTATGTCATTACTTCAGGGAACTACTCATCAAATATCACTTTTGGTGACAAACCAAATTAGGAAATGTTAGATACATGAATAACATCAACTAGTCTATGTCCAATGTAGCCAGTGTGAATAGCTCCAATTAGTGGAAAGCATTACTATATGTTTAATTAAACGCATATTTTCACTAGTTTTAATTAATTTGGAAGTATAAATCAATTGCACTGAAATTGAAAATAGAACTATATAAAAGCAAAGTTTAAATTACAATGGATATAATGAAAATTTTGTCATACAGTAAGTAGGTTATACCTATGTAATTAATTAGTTAAATTACAAGGTTTGAGGTCTCATTAGCAGTTTTACTGAGGAAGATTACAGGGAAGCGGACTTTAGTTAAGTAGTGGTTTTTTGTGAAATCTTTCTCAGCCACTTGACAGAAATGTATAGAATTTTCTCAGACAAATTGGAGAGCATTCTTTAAAAAATATTTCTATAATGAAATATAGTTTTTAAAAATTATCCCCATTATATGGCAGGCTAAGAATGCCATGCATTTATCAAAGATCACGTTATAATAGGGTTATTCTTTCGTACTGAACTAAGTGAACAATCTGAAAATTGTCAGTTCATTCACGATTGTGCGTATTCTTTCGACTTCAGTCACTTCTACCAAACTGATTAAAATACCTACCCCCCTTGCCCCTTACTGATCAACCTCTGGGTAACGGTTAGTTCGTTCAGTTCACAGTTAACCTGAATATTGAGAGATAATAATTGGAATATGATTTCGAATCAAACCAATAAATTGTAAAAGTTTAAAACATGGATAATAATATCATGGAAGAAATAATTTTCCACTTTTCAGAGCAGATTTGGTTGTTTTCACAAGTTTTCGAGGTTAAGTGAAAGACAATCACAAAAAAGATGATCTTTCGGTTTCGTGAAATATTCAGTTCAGTATAATCACATTCAGTTTAATCACATTCACTTGTTCAGATCAATCACTACGAAAGAATAACCCTAATAATGTTTTTGACAACTGCATTGACGCAAATTAGCAACCATTTCTGAACACGGATTATTAAAAATTGATTGTTGTAATGCTAATGTGTTAATATAATAAATTATTGTTCTGACACTGACATAATTGCGATTTTAACAGGTTTGTTCAAGAACATTTCATGAAATTTACTCCTGAAAGTATACTGCATTTGACGTTTCTGAAAAAAGTGTCTCAAATAAAAGTTGTATGGTTCAACATAAATTTTTTAAAAAGCTCTATTTACATATACCTACTTGGTGTCTCAGAAATTTTCTTATTTCAAATTAGTACCTTATTTTTTTATTTGGTTTTTGGGATGTTCCTTAAAATTCTAAACATTTTTATATAGCATATCCTAGGCTTTACTTTAATAGTTACATCGCAAAAGGCAAAAATGTATGGTCTTTATGCCTCTATGTTACCAACTACCTATAGCAATGGTTTTTGACATATGCGTCAAAAATCTTTCTTATACTACTATCGTTTTAATTGACCGATCTAAGTATAATATTTACTTACAATCTACTTAACTATGCGTTATTCTGAACGAGAAAGAAAAGTCATTTACGAATTCTTTGTTAGAGATAAGAGATAATTATAATAAGAAAAGAGAATATAGGCATGTGTATGGCGACGACGGCAGACACCTAGAAGAATATACGGTCAAGTGGAAGCTACCACATCTTTTAAAAGAATAGTTCCCCGCAGTGCAGAAACTTTCTGATGCCGACACGGAGAGCGCGTCTTAATTGTTATTTCCGGGATGTATAACAAAAAGAATACTCAATTTTGGGCATCAGAAAATCCAAGAGCGATACGTGCATTAAAACATCCGGTCTACAGTCTCTACATGTCCTAAATAGTAATTGGTCCATTTTTTTTTAACAAAACCTTAATGGGCCAAGGTATTTAGAACTTATAACCGAAGATAATATTAATCTTAATAAATATAGAAATCTACTGACAGCAAGATTGAGCTCCCCCTGGTCTAGTACCCAACCATCTAAGTTTAATATTTTTATATGGATTGGCAGATCAAGTCCAGTATATTCGCCTAGCAATAACCCGGATTTTACAGTTCTAAATCCTTTTTATGGAGGAATCTAAAAGGCAAAATATCAGTCAAAATAAACTTGAATTTACATATTCTCAAAGCAAATATTATTGAAGATGTGGCTATTTTAAATAATAAACCAGATATCATTCGAAGCGCCGGGAATAGATGCATAAAACTTATTTCTCAAGCTTTAAAACTGTCTGTGATTACAATTCAATGATGGAATACTTCGGATTTTAATTAACGTATTAATAAATTTAGCAATTTAAGTTAAACTATATTTATTTGATTATCCACTTTGGCTATCAAGAAACTTATATCGCACAATGCTGATAAAGCCTCATATATCAAAATTGTTTAGAATTTGGAGGATAAGCCAAAAATCAAAAATAGGGTCTTAATTTGACCGCGCCCAGACTTTCTGAAAGTAACGGTAAAATAAAGCTTAAAAGGATTTCATGTCCGTAAATATAATAAATGAAAATAATTTCGTGGCAAAGCGGACTAAAATGTTGGTTTCACCTACACAAGGAATTTTGTTTAATTTAGCAGGGCCCCAGTCTAATTCAATAGAACCAGACCGAGGCATGGGTCGACAGATACTGACGAATTCGTTTCGCTCTTGTTATGAACTCGTCAGAGTACCATAGTCGTTGCCCATCTACAAATATCGGCCTGCATTTAAGCACAACAGGATACATAACATTAATGCTTTGCACGTGCGTAAGTAACGACTAAGTTTTCATGTTATGACCACTATAATAGTAAAGAATGCACGTGGCAAAATGAGCCAGAATAAACCAAAATTAGGTTGAAAAAAATCTAAATTAAATAAAAAAGAAAGAGACTTAAAATTACTTTTGGTAGCAGCCTCTTTTCAAAAGGCTAAATTGGATGAACTTGGAATGTTAGCAGTATTTATTTTTTTTGTAATAAAGTTCAAATTAAATTTTCATAATGATTTCCTTTCAATTATGTTTAAAAAATTTCTGATTATTTTGTATACTGATAGTTGGGCCTCAAAATAGCTCGCCCCCACCGTTTTACTCACGGTACGCTACTGTATATTACTACCAACAATATTTAAACCATATTATAACCTTCAGGTAGTGATTTAAAAAGAAAATGTATATTTTTATAAATTTTCCAGTCGAATTAACAAATATTTTATAAATGAGCAATATCCTATATAAATATACCCTTTTAGGTGCTTTCTGAAATATAATTTATATGAAATTGTATACTACCAGCTCTTTAAATTTTCCAATTTAATATTTACATCACTTTCTCGAAAAAAAATATGCGTATAAAGCCCATTTACTTACTACAAAAGCAAACAAGATTAAATAAAATGACTAAGCAATATATATTTAAAAATATCACGAAATGAAAAATTAAAAAGCCTCATTTTTTCCTGCTGCTCGTGTTGCCTGGGATGAATTAATTGAACGATAAACAGGAGAAAAACGAGAAAATTGGCTTAAGAAGCTGTGAAAAACCGGAATGATTAAAAATTCCTCAGGTTTTCAGTGTATTAAGTTATTCGGTAAGGAAAACAGCTCGCGATATTATTAAACTGCAATAATGATCACAGATGACTGTAGATTCTTTTCTTTCAGGCTATTTTTTTATTGGTTTTTTGATTGTAACAGGAATATTAATTTTGTAATTATCTTTTTATTGTACCTACTGGAATTAATTTGAATGAGCAATTGTTTGACAATATTAATATTATCTTCAGCTCACAAATGGAATACAAAATAGCAACGTGGTTATATAATAATATAGGTATGTAGTTTTTCCTGGTTTTAAAATAAAGTTCCGGTTTCTTCTCTTTTGTCTATTCTTCAGCTATAAGCTCGTATACAGGGCGCGATATACGAGTCGATGACCAAAGAAAGTAAAATTTGTAAGGTAGGTTCACGGTAGCATCCCCCGTTGGAATTTTTTTTCCAAAATGCTAGCACAGATAAATGACACCTAGCACACCAAATTTTAGAGCTAGCACACCAACAGTTTAGATCTGAAATGAGTTTGAAGTGGAGATTCCAAAATCATTTTCGTACTAAGCATTTGATGTGCTAGCTCAAAAAGTTTTGGCTACTTTACATCTGTCGATCCAATCTACATCTCTAATATATTTTGACGTTTGTGTCACTTTCGGTTATACCGGAAGTTGATATCAAGTTTCTTATTTTAAATGGAAAATCCTATATGTTATTACATTTTTGGATATCCCATTCGATTTTAAGTACTTTTTGTTAACAGTTCCCTATTATAATTTTTAGCCGAAAACAGGTCCTCGGAAAGTTAAAGTCATATTGCCTTTTAAATGAATATAATCCTGAAATTTTTTATTTCTTTTAGGAATACCTTGCTACAAAAAGATCTATAAATAATGTGGCACACAAAGGTACAGGGTGGTCGCAAATCACTATAGATGATCTAATGGTAGAAATAGCCATATTATCAAATATTCGCAAATGAATAAAAAAAAGTTTAATCGAATTCAAAATAAGTTTGTTAATTATAGATCTAAACTGAATATTCTGAATGTTTTGGCTTATTTTTTGGCAAATCCTCAGTCTTCATTTTATACATTGCATTCCATTTGGAGTTATCATATTATGGTATGCAAAAGACTTTGAATGTTCATCATAATAGGCGTCCTTTTAAATTAAGAAAAGTTCAGGATTTAAAACCCGAGGATTACCAACGTCGAAACCAATATTTTGTAAAAATATTCTGGTACACATTCAGGAATAACCAAATTTCTAAAATAAAATTATATGGGCAGATGAAGCCAAGTTTTCTCGAGAAGGTATTTTTAATAGAAAAGATGAACATATTTGGGCTGATCAAAATCCGTATGCACTTAGGTAATGGGATTTCAAGAAAACTTTAGTGTAAATGCTTTTTGCCTTTTAAAAGACAATCAAATAAAAATTTTAATTTACGATGGGTCGCTAAGTAGCAACAAATACCTAGACATTTTCAGGGCAGTTTTACAAGAATTTTTAGAAAATATGTCATTGGAAGACTACCGTTCATCTTGGTACCAATTGGACAAGCTCATTGTACTGATGAAGTTAGGCATGACCTAATGGATATATTCCAAGACCGTTGGTTTAGACGCTTGGGTCCTTGGGACTGGACTGCAAGCTCTACCAACTAAACAACCTTGGACTTTTATTTATGGTGTAATTTAAAACAAAAAGTATATCAGACGCCAGTAAACAGCAAAGAAGAACTGTGTGAACGAATCCGCAGTTACATGAGTCAGCTAGATGCTGAAAAGATACAAAATGCAACCAATCACTGTGTGAATAAAGGACATTTTGCGAACTGCCTTTAGGTAAAGATGGGTTTAGCAATCATTTTAAGAAGGTTAAGATAAGCTAATGATTTTAAGAACTCCCTGTAGGTTAAGATAGGTTAATTATTGTCATTTTGACCAATTTATGTATGTAAGACCCTATATATTTTTACCTAATTAAATTATTATATCCCAAATATTTTTTTCCTTTATCGACTTCAGTGAGAGTGAACCTGGCCCACCCCCCGAATTCAAACTCATTTCGGTTCTAATCTGTTGGTGTGCTAGCTCTAAAATTTAGTGTGCTAGGTTGTGCTAGGTGTCCTTTATGTGTGCTAGCATTTTGGAGCAAAAAATCTTTTGATGTGGTATAAATTCATTCAGGTATATTTTACGCCAAAAAAATATATATATTTTTTTCCGATTTTGCAAAATGGAGAATATGACGTCATCAGTATTATTTTCCCACGAACATACCTATATTTTGCCACATTCCGAAAGCCCTAATTTTTCTAAATACTTTTTCACTAATAAATTTTTTTCTATCTTCAGCCGCTAAAAAGCTGGAGTGCCAAAACTGACAAAAAATTATTTTTAAAATATAATTTAACATAGCCTTCAAATGCTCCATGAAAAACAATTATTCTGTCACATTACTAGTGACAATTCTTGTCAAAATAATAAAGAATTAATTGTCAAAACAATAAATACGATACAGAAAGTAATGACAGGTAAAAAAAAAAATTCTTATTATTATGACAATACCAATAATGGAAATAATAAAAAAAAAAGGAAAAGAGAACATTAATGAGATGTTGGAAGAGAAAAAAATCCTGAGAAGACAAAAATTGTTTGTCGAAACGTCGTAAAAAAAGGTTGACATGAAATAAAAGTTTTTTATCTCACTATTATTTGTTAATACGAACCAAAAACCCCAAGAATGATATCCGAAAAATTATAAATATATGGTTCAAGAAAATTAAGGGAAAAAAATAACAGGGAGGTACTTATTTACAACGTGTTTATCACAAAAATGTCTTCGACAAAATAATAAGTTTAAAATTGCTTTCGATGTAGCATTTGATGATTTACATGGTTCAGTCAAATATCTTGAAAAACATTTTTTTGTTCATAAAATCATATGTTTTAGTTTGTCAAGAATACTTTTTTGGTATAGACTTTGTAAATAATTACCTTCCGTATATAGTATTCATTATTTTGACAATTAAATAATAATTATTTTGACAACAGTTGTCACTAATAATCAAGCAAAATAATTGTTTTCCATGGAGCAGTTGATTGGTAACATGGCTAAATTAAATAATATTTAAGTATTTTTTTTGTTTGGGCGCGCTAACTTTTTAACGAAAAGTGTTTGAAAAAAAATAGATCTTTTCGATTGTAGCAAAATACAGCCCAACTAACAATTTAACTTTTTTAATTGCTGTAAGAACGTTTATAAAATATACTTTATAAAACACCCATGGTTTTATAAACATTTTCACAACGTTCTTACGCGCCTTATAAACACGAAAAAGGCGCAGATTTATAAAACAAATCGACTCGTTAACGGTTATATAAATGTTGCTTGTTGCTATTATACAATAGTTTTTAGAACGTTTATAAATACCTAATAAAAATCAAATAAAACTGTTATAAAACAGTTTTATTATAGCTCTGTTACTAGAACAAACCGACATATTTGTAGAACAACTATAAAACTGTTATAAACATATTTTATAACGAATTGTTAGACTGTTTCATAGGGTAGAGGACAAAGAAAAACACCAGAACTATTCAAAAATGCGACGTTTCGCAGCTATATTGCTGCTTCCTCAGGCACTACAATGAAAATACAAAATTACACAATCTTACAACTAAGTACAGCAAAATAAAATTACTATGTTCAAATTACGACACAAAATGAATCCATAAAAATGTAAAAAATGTAAAAAACATCAATAACTAAAATTACCTTAGGCGTAGTCAGGTACAAAAAACAAAAAACAAACAATAATATTGATCTTCAATGAAACTTATCGATACGTACATACTGTGAGAATATTTCATGATCCTAACACAAATAAAATACTCATTTAAATTTTGGTATCGCATAGCAATTATACAAAAAAAAAACGATACAAAAAACAGTTCCCTTCTATGTAAAAAAAAAAAAAAAAAAAACCACCAAAATTGATAGATAAATCCATCAACTCAATGTGTACCGAGTGCACGCTATATATTACATGGGTTATCGTAAAAGTACCGAATAGTCAACTAACAAAAGTATGACGATAAACCACAAACATTTCCCCCGTTTTAAACACTCGAAACCCTATACCTTTCTATCACATTGTTATAGATATTGCTCAAGTTCTGTGTATCAGTGCGTAAATTGATTGTGTCATTCAATTGAATATGAATCATTTCAGATATATTTCTCTTTAGCCAGTGGCTTTCCCTATCCAACACCCTCAGGTCGTCAAACAAAAAACTGTGACCAGTCTCAAAATGATGAGCGGACAGAGCGGTCTTATCCCTTTCAGTATTACTATTGCGACAGTCACTCATATGTTGGCTAACTCTCCTCTGAATGTATTGCTTCGTTTGTCCAACGTACATTTTACCACATTCACATGGGATTCCGTACACAACACCTGAGAGTTTATCCTTTGGAGTTTTTTCCTTTAATCTGGTATGGAAAACTCCATTTATAGTCTTTAAGTTGTAGAAAGCCAGGCTTACTGGCGTATCTCTGAAACACGCCCCAATCCTTTGTGACAAGCCCTCAATAAATGGGAATCTAAAATATCGGCGTTCAACCAAAGTACCATCCTCATTTGGGACGGACGAAGTCCTGTGAAACAGATCAATACACCTGTTGACGAAGGATCCCGGATAGTTATTCTGTTTCAAAATCTTCCTAATCACGGACAAATTGCCCTCGTGGAACGAGCAATGACTTAATTTCAAAGCCCGAAATAAGAGATTATGCACGACAGCCATTTTCTGTTTAACAGGATGGTTTGAATAATAGTTCAGGACTCTACCAGAACTAGTAGGCTTCTGATACCAATTTGTCGTCATAGAACCGTCAGGGGCCCGATTAACCATAACATCAAGAAAAGGAATACGGAAATCTTTCTCTGACTCGATAGTAAACCTCAAGCTTGGATGATAGTCATTAAAATACTGCAACACTATCGAAAAAGAGTTCTTTGGGACTGCCAATAAAGTATCATCAACATAAATTTTAATAAACGGTATATGAAATGGAATCACTTTTAAAACGCTTTCTACTAAATCGTTCATCACCAGACCAGCCAGTATAGGACTCGCAGGATTACCCATAGCGCTTCCATCTAACTGCAAGTATAGTAAACCTCCATAAGCAAAATAACTGGATTGAAAACAAAACTCCACAATCTCCAATAGAAGACTCTTTGAGACTGAAACATACGCAGAAATAAAACTCCATCTCCTCCTAATGATTGACAAAACCAGCTCTTTAGGTATGTTAGTAAAAAGAGAAACGACATCCAACGAAATTAACTCATAATCATCCGGTATTCTGATATCCTTAACGAAATCAACGAACTCAAAAGAATTTTTAATACTATGAATAAACGTCGTTGTTAAAGGCGATAAAATCTCATGCAGGTATTTAGCTATATTATACGAGGGAGATCCGATGCAGCTGACAATGGGACGCAAAGCAAACTCATTTTTATGAACTTTTCTTAATCCGTAGATTTTTGGTGGGACGGAATTGTGAAGTTTTAATAATTTAGATTTGTTTTGATCTATCTGTCCCACCTCAAGTAATTTGTCAACCAGTCTGTTCGCTTTAGTCTGAAAACTGCTTGTTGGATCACGTCTTATGCATTTATATACAAGATCATTGTTTAACATTTCTCTCATCTTTAAATCATATTCAGATTTATACATTACCACGGTCGAATTTCCCTTATCAGACCTTGAAACCATAATATCCGGGTTATCCTTCAGAAATGAGCGCGTCTCAGTACACAGTTGGTTTAAATATTTCGCTTTGTCACCACCGACATTACGTCTATTATAAAAGTTTTGTATTATGTTAGTTGTTCTAAGTCTAATGGCATTCGTCTGACGATCATCAAACGACAAACCCGAAACGCACAATTCCAAGTCTTTAAGAATTGTTGGAATAGGCAAATCGGATGTATTTAAAGATGAGAGAAATGTTAAACAATGATCTTGTATATAAATGCATAAGACGTGATCCAACAAGCAGTTTTCAGACTAAAGCGAACAGACTGGTTGACAAATTACTTGAGGTGGGACAGATAGATCAAAACAAATCTAAATTATTAAAACTTCACAATTCCGTCCCACCAAAAATCTACGGATTAAGAAAAGTTCATAAAAATGAGTTTGCTTTGCGTCCCATTGTCAGCTGCATCGGATCTCCCTCGTATAATATAGCTAAATACCTGCATGAGATTTTATCGCCTTTAACAACGACGTTTATTCATAGTATTAAAAATTCTTTTGAGTTCGTTGATTTCGTTAAGGATATCAGAATACCGGATGATTATGAGTTAATTTCGTTGGATGTCGTTTCTCTTTTTACTAACATACCTAAAGAGCTGGTTTTGTCAATCATTAGGAGGAGATGGAGTTTTATTTCTGCGTATGTTTCAGTCTCAAAGAGTCTTCTATTGGAGATTGTGGAGTTTTGTTTTCAATCCAGTTATTTTGCTTATGGAGGTTTACTATACTTGCAGTTAGATGGAAGCGCTATGGGTAATCCTGCGAGTCCTATACTGGCTGGTCTGGTGATGAACGATTTAGTAGAAAGCGTTTTAAAAGTGATTCCATTTCATATACCGTTTATTAAAATTTATGTTGATGATACTTTATTGGCAGTCCCAAAGAACTCTTTTTCGATAGTGTTGCAGTATTTTAATGACTATCATCCAAGCTTGAGGTTTACTATCGAGTCAGAGAAAGATTTCCGTATTCCTTTTCTTGATGTTATGGTTAATCGGGCCCCTGACGGTTCTATGACGACAAATTGGTATCAGAAGCCTACTAGTTCTGGTAGAGTCCTGAACTATTATTCAAACCATCCTGTTAAACAGAAAATGGCTGTCGTGCATAATCTCTTATTTCGGGCTTTGAAATTAAGTCATTGCTCGTTCCACGAGGGCAATTTGTCCGTGATTAGGAAGATTTTGAAACAGAATAACTATCCGGGATCCTTCGTCAACAGGTGTATTGATCTGTTTCACAGGACTTCGTCCGTCCCAAATGAGGATGGTACTTTGGTTGAACGCCGATATTTTAGATTCCCATTTATTGAGGGCTTGTCACAAAGGATTGGGGCGTGTTTCAGAGATACGCCAGTAAGCCTGGCTTTCTACAACTTAAAGACTATAAATGGAGTTTTCCATACCAGATTAAAGGAAAAAACTCCAAAGGATAAACTCTCAGGTGTTGTGTACGGAATCCCATGTGAATGTGGTAAAATGTACGTTGGACAAACGAAGCAATACATTCAGAGGAGAGTTAGCCAACATATGAGTGACTGTCGCAATAGTAATACTGAAAGGGATAAGACCGCTCTGTCCGCTCATCATTTTGAGACTGGTCACAGTTTTTTGTTTGACGACCTGAGGGTGTTGGATAGGGAAAGCCACTGGCTAAAGAGAAATATATCTGAAATGATTCATATTCAATTGAATGACACAATCAATTTACGCACTGATACACAGAACTTGAGCAATATCTATAACAATGTGATAGAAAGGTATAGGGTTTCGAGTGTTTAAAACGGGGGAAATGTTTGTGGTTTATCGTCATACTTTTGTTAGTTGACTATTCGGTACTTTTACGATAACCCATGTAATATATAGCGTGCACTCGGTACACATTGAGTTGATGGATTTATCTATCAATTTTGGTGGTTTTTTTTTTTTTTTTTTTTACATAGAAGGGAACTGTTTTTTGTATCGTTTTTTTTTTGTATAATTGCTATGCGATACCAAAATTTAAATGAGTATTTTATTTGTGTTAGGATCATGAAATATTCTCACAGTATGTACGTATCGATAAGTTTCATTGAAGATCAATATTATTGTTTGTTTTTTGTTTTTTGTACCTGACTACGCCTAAGGTAATTTTAGTTATTGATGTTTTTTACATTTTTTACATTTTTATGGATTCATTTTGTGTCGTAATTTGAACATAGTAATTTTATTTTGCTGTACTTAGTTGTAAGATTGTGTAATTTTGTATTTTCATTGTAGTGCCTGAGGAAGCAGCAATATAGCTGCGAAACGTCGCATTTTTGAATAGTTCTGGTGTTTTTCTTTGTCCTCTACCCTATGAAACAGTCTAACAATTCGTATTTGCGAAGGACACTAAAAGCATAATATGGAATATTTTATAACTCTTTTATAACAGCCTCAATTGCAACATTTTTGCTATCAACGGAAACAGTTAAAGGATATAAATGTTTTTTAAAATACCTTTTTACACAAAAGTATTTTATAATTATTATGCATTGTTGTTGGTACACATTAATAAAATCTGAATAATCATGGAGGTAAAAATAATATAAAACGCTATAATACCCAATAATGAATAATAAGATAAGTCAGATAAAATTCACCCATGAGCAGATTTGGCTGCGAAACAAAATTTACTGTTAAATATATTGTATATTATTACTAAAATTTTAATGCGCCTCGCGAATTATGTAAATTAATGAATTTAGATTTTATAAATTATATAAAATATTTTTTTTATTGTCACTTATTGTTGAAAATAATCTTTTGGGATATCCTTCATTATATAATGACTGATTCTGTATACCTTATTAGCTAAGATAATTTTACAAATTATAAAAAATATTAATTTTAAAAGTTTGGTGAACATGGCTAACAATTTAAAGAAACCAAAAATGGCTTCTTCCTTATACGATGCTTATAAAACAAAATTATCTCAACCCAGACGAGTATGCTCTTTAGATAGCTATTACAAAATAACTGCAGAATTGTTTTATACAGGGGTGTATTCGTTAAGAAACATAAATCTCATAATATTTTAAGTGCAAATAAAATGTAATATAAAATTAATATTACCTGAAACCCCTTTGATAGCATAAGAAAGAATGATATGATTCTTTTATATCTATCATATGGATACTAGCCAAAATATAAGTAGGTATAGTACGACACAGTTAAGAATGATACACTTTTATATGGATAGCCCATTTAAAAGCGTATATTAACTGTGTCGTACTATAGGTATGTTTTATGTAAACGTGAAGAATTTTTTATAAACCAGTTATGGTGTAAAAAAATATATTTCGATCACTAAGCTTGATAATGAATAATGAAACTAATTACAAGTATTTTTCTTGAAGTTTTATGTATTTAGTAATAGTTTGCCGTTATTTAAAATAAATTAATAGTAAAACAAGCTTGTATATAAATGCTCTAAAAATTCAAAATTTAATTAAAAGGTGCTGCAAAAAATATATAAGATAAAATGTATAGAAATTAATCAAGTCTAGTCCTGTCTACTTAAAGTATTCGTGCTTGATACTTTGATGTTTGTGTGAGTCGCCGCCGTGTGTCGCATCGTCTCAATATTGGAATAATAATAAAATAGTAAACAGAGTTTTACAAAACAAACTTTAACATAATATGTTTTATAAAAGCTTTTAATGTGTTCTTATAAAACAAAATGCTTCTATAGCTACTCTATTATTAGCTTTTACGGGAGTAATTTAAACATAACCTAAATTGAGCCCTTTGTTTATGTTATGTATGTTATAACTGCCGTTATTAAAACGGTTTGTTGAGGGTCTTTAAGAGAGTTGGAGGATCTTGAGGTAGAAAATTGTCATTAATTTGATTAGATTCCATTACAGTTTGCTACTCTTTATTATAGTCACTAATGTTTTGCCTTTGATAATTTATAATATTGTAATTAATTTTCTATTAAATGCACAATTGCTTTTCGTTTGGACAACATTTTAAACCTGTGTATGATATAACAATAAATATCAGTTGAAAATAAATAAGACTATGTTATATATTAGTTTGAGGTAATGTTTATGACAGCATTTTAATTTTATAAAATATGCATTGGCAACATATTTATTTTTTTATTGTTTTTAATAAAATAACTAAAAAACAATTTTGTAATTATTAATTTGTGCACAAATTTGCTGCAGAAAACAAATCGCTCTTAATAACGACAATAAAAAAACTATTTTATTATTACGAAATGTACTTTAACAGAATAATTTTATAATTGTTTTTAACGGAACAAGTTAATCCAGACTAGTACTTTTACAAAATGTTTTTAAAACCATTTATCATTCGGAACAAATTCGTCCTACAAAAAGTATTTTATAAACGTTTATAAAATTGTTACAATATCATATTTTATAACTATTTTATTATTTTGCTGTAAAAACGTTCTTAAAACAATTTTTCTCACAGAAAAGTTTAACACAGCAGTTTAGTAACGAAACGAAACTTTAAACAACAAAAAAGTTTTAACTAAGCGGCAATAAAATAATTATAAAATATATTAGTTCTTTAAGAATGTCGAATTGCTAGTTGGGAGGTATGTTCGTGGAAAAATAACATTGCTGACGTCATTTTCTCCATTTTGCGAAATTGGAAAAAATATTTTGCGTTCCCAAAATGGACCTTAGCGCAACTCAATTTAGCCCTTTAAAAAAGATTTTTATTATCTTATCTGGTTTTCATACAATAGGCCTGGGGCGCCGAGTTTGGGACACCCTGTACATTGAAGTTCAACGGTCAACGGTAAAAGAAATAAAACCAAATTGCATTAAAGTTACAAATATGTAATACGGCGATACTACATATTTGTAAGTTGTAAGTATTGATAAATTTGAAGGTTGTGTTCACCCCTATTACAGGGCTGAAGCGATTTCAACCAAAAACTAACGGGTTCATCCTAGGACTCCCCCAAACTCATATGCCCAAATTTAGCTCAATTGGTAGAATAGAAGAATACATGAAGAGACACACACAGACAGACTTCCATTTGGAAATGCTCTTAATAGTCCCAGGGGACTTTATCTCAATTTTTTTTTAATTTTAGTGCTATCGCAATTCTTTCTCTATCGGCCGGGAAAGTAAAAATCTATTCTATAATGTATGAAACCCCAGGTCTGGGTACGCATATATGTTATGCAATAAACTGAATACCAACCCAAGTTTTCTCGTCCAAATCATTTTGACAGCCAAAGTAATCCGAATAATAAAATAAAATTTTTATTTATTGACTTCTGAAAATACTAATTTACCAATAATGATATAAACGTGTTACTATGTTATAGAGAAGCTTTCTCTCACAAATAATATGATTGCAAGAGTTGTACCTATCTATGTTTACTTGTTTATAGAAATCATTTTTCTTTTCTCTGTCCACAGCAAGTTTCTGGAGCACACATTACCAAGATCCAGTGATTGTGTGTGTGTGTGTATATATATGCTGTATTACACCAGGAAGATGTTCTAAATTGATAAAATAAAGTCTCGTGTCCAAAGTCGATAATTGCAATTTCAGATAACATATGTCGCAAACGTTGGAAAATGTAAAAGTTTGAAAACACTATTTGTAGCTTTATTTTACCTATAAAACTTTTAGATCTTATGTTTTGATAGTTTTCCTTTACTCAAGCGTTTCTTCTGTATTATAAGAACATAGATAGTGGAATTTAGCAGCACAACTTTACATTTTGAACTCGTGTATTTCAGATATAATATACGATAAGCTCTACTATTGGACAATTTAAATAATTAAGCAACAGAAAACTTCTATAATAACAATTTTCCTTTCAATAATATTATTATACTCTTTACGATTAAGTTTATGATCATAATTAAAGTTCAACTTCTATGTATTTTGAAGAGGATGGGAAAAAGAAATCTTAAATTTAGGATCGGAGCATGAATCTTTCGATGTCCTTAGCGGAGTTCCTCGATGTTGGGACCGCTCCTGTAGAGTGATCTAACATCCCTTGTACCGTCTAAATTCCAGTTTTATGCAGAGGATATCAACATTTATTATAAACCTGTTAAGCAATATAAAGAGGGGGTGAGATATTTTTGGGTGTTGGAGGCGTGGACGCAGTGAAAAAATGACCCACACCGTATTTGCGGAACAAAAATACTTGGGTGCTGTCGTCTCTGAAGATCTTAAATGGGAAAAGCATGAAGGTCGTTAAAAGAGCAAATTCAATTACTTTCCTCATACAATGTGCATTTAATGACCACAGCGTTAATATGACTGACAAATTCTACAAGTCTTACATACGACTATTCTAGCAGAGTACGCTCAGTCGGTGTAGACTAGAAGAATAACGAAATTTCCACCTGAATTGACGCATTTACCATATGGGGATCAACTTAGTGGAAGGAATTTAACAACACTGGCTGATTGTAGACTTCGGGATGATTTAATATTGACCAATAAAATTGTGAATAACTATTACAAAACAGCTCTTAATATATTTTATGTTAACGACCGCGGGGAACTGATAAGTCACCCAAAAAAACTTCCTAAACAGAGATGTGCGCGAATGTGTAGAAAGAACTCTTTGACGAACAGAGTTGTGTATACGTCGAAAGGTTTTAGTGAGGACACAGTGCCTTCGGTCAGATTGTGAATGGTGCCGCGACAAGTAGACACTGAGGATAACCTTAAAAAACTCCTCAATACTCAATCTATGTAAATATATTTGACATTTTTTGTAACTTGTTTTCTTATTAATAAACTTTCGAACAGCTCAACTTGTATTTTAAATAGAAATACGAAATGCCAGAGGAAAAAAATTTTTGGAAAATTTCATATATTTTCTGTCAATTTTCCTTCATCTGGCACCGTTTTTTCAATTTCAAATTCATCTGGCAATTTAAAATGAATCACAAATGTATGTGTTTTAATTTACCGCGTTGCCAGACAAATTGAAATTGCTGAAAATTTTACGAATCTTCCGAATAATTTTCCGCGGGAAGCTGGATTTCCGTCTAGCATTTTTTATTGGTGAATTATTTATCAGTGTCAATCTTTCAATCAAATGAGTTTACAACAATTATAACAATCTAAGTAATACATACAACAACACGTTCTGTTTCAGACATCAATACATTTCTCTTTTTATGTCTGGTTGTCATAAAAAAATTATTTAGTACTCAAAGAGTAGTTTTATAAACTTATATCGTGGAGTATCGACTTTTATTTCCCACTTATAACACATCACTCCACTTCAGTATGGACTATTTCTTTATATTTTATTCAAATGCCAGAAAATTTAGATCCTAAAAATACAAATATATACCAATGTCTGGATATTTTGATGGAAGATTATATTTCTACTACAAATAGTGAAAATATGAATTTCCATCAACCTAACCAGACATTTGGATAGTTTGTATGCTACCAACCAGCTAGTCTAGAAACTAGCCAAATAAGAATTTTTAGAATGCAGAAAAACAGTGCATTAGTGTTGATATTTTTGAAATGTGTGAATTTGAAGTACGTAAGTATAATATTTTTGTATTTCCAATCATTGAGGTATGCAAAAATATATGTACTGACGCATGAATGACTGTTTAAAATTTTAAACTAGCAAGTGGATTAGGTCGTTGTATAGTGTTATTGTAAATATTGTACCGGGTGGTCATGTTTTTTTTGTTCTTCTCATCTCATCATATACAAGATGTTTCTAAAAACTCTGGCCAAAATTTGTGAGCGAATTGGGGACATCTAATCATGAAAAAAACCTAAATTGTAATTTTTCGAAAAGTACTTATTTACAAAAATACAGGGTGTTAAAAATGACTGCCTGAGGACGATTTTTTTGAAATATTTTCGAAACGAGTAAAGATGAATTAACCTAATGCAGCATATTTATTCACCTAGTTAAATGTCGTAAACTTTAAGTTTTTCGAGATAAAAGCAGTATCTTATGTAGAAAACTTTATTTTATCACATTTTTAAAACAAAATGAATAAAAATCACAAGGCAAGAAAGTTAGGTTATAATTAAGGCAAAGGTTTACCCCGTTTGCGCGCCTATGGCCATCCTTTTTTATTCAATTTCATGTCAGCTTACGACATTTAATTAGGTGAATAAATATGCTGCATTTGGTTAATTCATCTTTACTCGTTTCGAAAATATTTCAAAAAAATCGTCCTCAGGCAGTCATCTTTAACACCCTGTATCTTTGTAAATAAGGACTTTTTGAAAAATTACAATTTAGGTTTTTTTCATGATTAGATGTCCCGAATTCGCTCACAAATTTTGGCCAGCTTTTTTTGAAACACCATGTATATATTGAAATAACTTTCTAATTTTAAATAGCACACCCTATATTACAAACCACCTATCGATACTAATTATTGTTCTCTTTCAAATGGTAATAGGCTACCCTATACCGAACTATAACTGTTTTCCAAGAAATAATTATTTTATCTTAATTATTTAATTAACTATCTTATATTAAATAAAACAACCTGTAATTTACATTATTAAATTACCTAATTACATTAAATTACCATTGCCTAATGTCTATTCAAATATTACAAGAAAATGTTTTTGCGTAAGAAAATTGGAACTAAAAAAACAACAAGGTTTCGCTATCATCAAGTAGGACCCTACTAATTGTACTTAAATTTTTTATTACTATACAATCTATTTCACTATCTATTTGTAACAACTCTGAAAACCAAAACTTAACAACAATAAACTAAAAAATATATTTAACATTTAGTAGCAAATTCAGTATTTTTAAAAATAAACAAAAAAAAAGACCTATACCATACTTAATACAACAAATGCTCAAACTCTTGGCCGTTATTTTCGATAAAAAGTTAGATTCTTTTTTCAAATGAATGTCTGATATTTGCTAATAATTGTGGTGTGTTTGTATCTAAAGCAGCTCGAATTCTGTTCCATATTATCTTGTGTTGTTGTCGCTGTATTATAAACAAAGTTTATAATATACTCCATTAAGAAAAAATCTGGTGGCGTAAGGCTGGAGACCTTGGGGTCAGTTTTGTGAACAACCTCTGCTATTCCATTTCTCAAGAAATAATCGATCCACAGTAAGCTGTACCATAAATAAATTATCTATGGCTGTACTATCCTATGAAAATGTACAGGTGCACCATCCAACTGGAACCACATGTTTTGACGAAGATCTAAAGCTATCTTTTTTAGCAGCGGGTAGTTTTAATAGAAGACATTTTCGGAAATTTACGCCAGTTAAAGTTTGGTGAAACAATACGGTCCTATTACAAATGGTCCTCCAGTTCATGCCCCCACACTTATTGTTACAAAATGTTAAATATTTTTACTTAGTTTGTTGTTGTTTAGTTTTCCGAATTCTTTAGAGATAGTCAATTAAATATATTGTAGTATAAAAAATTACAATCGTACTTAAATTTTAAATACTAATCAGTGGGGCCCTCTTGATGGTAGGGAAACCTTGTTGTTCATTTAATTCTAATTTTCCTACGCAAAACTTTATGTTGTAATATTCGAATGGCCATTAGCCAATATTAATTTAATTTAGTAATTTAATAATATAAATTGCAGGGTGTATTATTTCATATAAGGAAGTTCAATAAATAAGTTAAAATAATTATATAGGGTGAGTCACGAGGAACTGTACATACTTCTACCATAAGTAGAGGCACATTAGGGGATCATCAAATGACCATTACAAACTGTCTCCTTGTTTTCATTATTAATATACAGGGTGAATTATGGATATTCACCAAAACAATGTTTCGTCATATCTTTTCAATGATTAAGTCGATTTATCTCATTTTTTTATAAAAGTGTGTATTGGTGCCTGGCAACTAACTGACATATTCAGAATTGAGAAAATCCAGGTCCGTCTTCGAGAAAATTTGTGAGACTGCTTCATATGCAACACTTCACCCTGTATATGATTTTTCAAAAATCCGATATCATTTTTTCAGAGGGCATAAATAGACAGTTAGACCTGGGTATTTGAATTTTTTGTTACACTCACCTCACATTTCCAATTAAAGATTCATTTTAGAGCCAAATTGAAAACTGGCAATAATGAAGTATCTTACTGTATAATAATGTTTAGTTATTAAAAATAAATCTTTAAAATAGACAGAAACGACACACACTGTGCTCCAGTATGGTAAATACCATAATTTGAATTGAATTACAGGGCCGGATTTAGAAATCTGGCATATCTGGTTCATCCCAATAATTCACCCTGTATGTAACTTTTTCCACCCGTAATAGACAGAAAACAGATAAAATATGTTTGTAATAACCTAGTTTTCTTATTTGTTTGAGGGAAACTCATGTGTCTAATTATTTTAATCGGAATGAAATGAACAAGCCAGGGAAATGTTTATTCATAAATTAAGAAATAAAATAAAAAACAATAACCAAACAATAAAACAATTTTAACAATGTGGAACAAAGTAAAAAACAATTTAATAAACATTACGATTATAAAAGATGTTCAAAATGAAATCCATCTGCCTTAATACACTTTTCTTGACGAATGTTTAAATGTGTAATGGTTTTTCTGATTGTCAATGGGTCATTTATGATAATATTAACAGTGAATAATTCTGCGTTAATGAGCTGTTGTGTTTTATAATCGTAATGTTTGATAAATTGTTTTTTACTTTGTTCCACATTGTTAAAACTGTTTTATTGTTTGGTTATTGTTTTTTATTTTATTTCTTAATTTACGAATAAACATTTCTCTGGCTTGTTCATTTCATTCCGATTGAAATAATTAGACACATGAGTTTTCCGCAAACAAATAAGAAAACTAGGTTATTACAAACATTTTTTATCTGTTTTCTGTCTGTTACGGAGGAAAAAGTTACGTACAGGGTAAATTTTTGGGATGAACCAGATATGCCAGATTTTTAAATCCAGCCCTGTAAATCAATTCAAATTATCGTATTTACCATACTGGAGCACAGTGTGTGTCGTTTCTGTCTATTTTGAGGATTTCTTTTTAATAACTAAACATAATAATGTACAGTAAGATACTTCATTATTGCCAATTTTCAATTTGGCTCTAAAATGAATCTTTAATTGGAAATGTGAGGTGAGTGTAACAAAAAATTCAAATACCCAGGTCTAACTGTCTATTTATGCCCTCTGAAAAAATTATATCAGATTTTTGCAAAATCATATACAGGGTGAAGTGTTGAATATGAAGCAGTCTGAATATGTCAGTTAGTTGCCAGGCACCAATACACACTTCTATAAAAAAATGAGATAAATCGACTTAATCATTGAAAATATATGACGAAACATTGTTTTGGTGAATATCCATAATTCACCCTGTATATTAATAATGAAAACAAGGAGACAGTTTTTAATGGTCATTTGATGATCCCCTAATGTGCCTCTACTTATGGTAGAAGTACGTACAGTTCCTCGTGACTTACCCTGTATATTAGGAAACGGTGACAGTTAGGTATAGGGAAGCCTGATACCATTTGAAGAAGAACAATAATTAGTATGGATAGGTGCTTTGAAATATAGGGCAAATAATAATAATAATTTATTTATATTCTACAAAGGTATACGCACTGATTAATTTACAGAACTCTGTATTCATTCCCCACTGCATATGAATATAAATAAGCTTCTCGCAAAAGTTCCAAAGAACTAGCACGCGAGCGACTCACTTGAGTCATCAACAGCAGTGTAAACTGAACACACACGCATACACCAAATAATAATACATAATTTAAAAAAAATATATTAAAGCTATCCTGTTCTTTTTCTTTTTCCCGTTTTAACTATCAAAAAATAATAATACATTTTTTTTTAAAGTATCCAAGCAAAGCAAGAACAAAAAAAAATAGAAGAAAGAAAAAAAAATAAAATACAATAAGCGTGCAGCACAGTACACGTGATAGAAGTGAATGCGAATGACGGTACAAAAGGGACAACCGAAGGATAGGCAACGTTAAGCCGCTATATACATAATTGTGTATGGTATAGGATATAGTGTGTAGCATACACTCTCTCTCTCTCATATTTGTTCCCGCAAAAGAGATGAAGTATATCTCTTTTGCGGGACGAAAATTTTATAAATCGTGTCGTGACGCGACCTTGAAAAATCATCACTCTCATGCGGCCAAAGAAGTATTCACTTCAAAAATACGCGTGCAGCACAGTACACGTGATAGTAGTGAATACTTCTTTCACGAGAGAGAGAAAGAGACGTTAAGCCGCTATATACATAATATTGTATGGTATAGGATATAGTGTGTAGCATACACATCTCTGTCTCTCTCTCTCTCTCCCTCATATTTGTTATATGCTTCATTTCTTTTGCGGGACGAAAATTTTGTAAGTCGTGTCATGACGCGACCTTGAAAAATCACTCTCATGGGGCCAAAGAAGTATTGAGTTCAATAATTATTTCCAATTTTGTTGATGTATAAATACAAAGTTTAGAGAATTTCAGCAAAAAAGTTTCTATTTTTAGAGTGAGGGTGTGCTATTTAAATTAGGAAGTTATTTCAATAAATATGATTGACATGAACAATAGAAATGGTGACCACCACACAATCTTTACAATTGCACTGTACACCGAAAATTTAAACAGTTTAACTAAAAAAATTAACGAACAGAATGATTTTCAAAATTACCTGCCTTATTTTTTGTAAAAAACGTAAAAATTGAGGAAACGGTTAGATTTAGGTATGGGGATCATAAAAAGTAACTTTAATTTATTTGGTCCAAAGTATACGAAAAATCCATAAAATATTCCATTTGAAAAAATATAACTTTGAACACCCGGTATATTTAAAAATATTTTGCTTAGTTGCTCCTGGTAAATAGTCTCATGTAAACAAATTTTGCAATTTACTTTATTTGTTAAAAATATATAGTAAGTTGAAATAGTATTTCCCGTATTGTATGATAATACTACAGAATCATTCTATACAAACAAGTTGTGCAAATCAATGTGATGAGTTTTAGAGAATAAACCTTTTGTCTCCAGTTGTGTGCTGCTGGAATAAAATGTATCCACATCCACAAAGCAACACAAAGGTGTAAACGCCGAAATAAACAATAGGATCGGTTTAACAACACAATTACTATTAAGAAGAAAAGGATTTTCTTTTCTTTTATAGAGCATAGCCGTTATTCCTTTTTCTTTGTCATTTCCTTTGCAATTTCTTATATTCATAAAGTTTTAAAAAAGAAATGATAGCACTTTGTAAGTATATTTTTGTGTTTTGTAAAAGTTTTTACCAAAAAAATCATAGTTTTTTTAAATAAAGTTACATCAACTTTCTACTTATATATTATATTCTTAAGATGGTTTATAAAGCTTTTGTGATAGTCACAATGTTTTGAAGTTAGCACACATAATAACTTCATAACAATGCTGAATTAACAAAAGGACAAAGTCTGAGATTCCTCACAGTTTCTTTATTAGCGACCCTTTTTTGGGGTCTTGTAAATGGGACCCTTCGTTCTTCTTGGTCAAGCTGGCCAGTTTTGTGAATATTATGTACCTGCATGGTGTCCGAAATTCTATGATTCTGCAGAGTATCTCGAAAATTAGACGAGATGGAAGGGGTAGGCAGCATGTCATGACCTATTTTTGGATGAAACTGACGATGCGATAGAGGTTTTTTATTAGTTGTTTAGTTTTCCAGGCACAGAGTGATATTCGAAAATCGTCCAGATTTGCTGTATCAAATTACTTCTTTATTATAACAAATACCAAAATTGCTCAAAGAACTCGTGATAATTGCAGGAAATAGCAATAGAAAATGAAGAAAATATAACCCCCTGAGACGATTAAGACCATTTTCAGATGGAAGTCTGTCTTTGTGACTGTATTATATTCTTCCACGATAGCGCCTAAACGCTTCAACCAATTGAGCTAAATTTGGGCATATGAGTTTGGAGGAGTCATAGGATGAACTCGTTAATTTGTGGTTGAAATCGCTTTAGCCCTGTGATAGCGGTGGACACAACCCCCAAATTTTCAAATAGCAGTAGGGGTCGAGTGATACATCAGTTGAAAGCAATTTTTATCTGCTTTTTTTCTGATACATCAGTTTTTACTATAGTGTTAAATGAAATGGTAAATTTTAATTAAAATTTGTGTGTCAACGCTCTGGACACAACCGGCATTCAGAATTCTCCCAAACCCCAACCTCGTGAGTTGATAATTCAAAGAAAAATAACCAGTACTGCTCATACTCAACAACTGTCGGGCCCTATGTTAGGATGGACTCCTAAGTTCATATTAATCTAACCTGGTTGATTTTGCCAAATCTTCTGAACTTTTGTCACCATCCAGGTCTGGCGTATGTAGTTGTGCTCTATGCCAACATGGGTTCTTATCCGATAAATTCTCGTTTAAATTGTACATTTTACAAACAATTATTGATAATTTTCAGTGTATTTGGTGTTACATTACTACTGATAATAAACTAAAAAGTCCGTGAATCTATCGATTTTATTTTTTAGGGTAGGTACACACATCTTTTTGATAATTTCACCCTAAAATCGCAAATGGATGTTGATGATAATAAATATGGTTTTCACGGGTATTAAATTCTCTTTTCAACGATACCTAGTTCGGAAATTTTTAATTAAAATCGTAGGTATAATGAAAACCCGTTCGATATATAGCAGAACCAAAGATTAATGTATATTAATCTTTGGCAGAACTATCAAAGATGGCCACAATCAATCTCAATGCAGCATCTACTTTTGTGAAGCATTTTTTTTCTATATTTATATTGGTTTATTTACTTAGGTACCTACTTAAATTTAAAATAGTATATTGTTCAACGAATATGAAATGACATATACAGGGTGGACTATTAGTGTGTGGGCGGAAGATAGACAAAAAAATTCTTTACAATACTATTAGGAACTCAAGAGATCTACAAAAATGTTTCTCATTATAAAGGGTAGTTCACAAATGCGCTACAGACCAGACTTCCATTTTCTTAATGCGACACCCTGTATATTTTAACATAAGTAAATGCCGCTCTAAAAGACAAAATTACATAAGGTTGACACGCCTAGGTCCAGTAGTTTTTTAAATATTGCTAAATAAGGGTTTGACATAAATTTAAAGCGTTGTGGTTACTACAGAAACAAAAAACCAATTAATTTTTCATGGCAGGTCCTTTTGAATTCTCTTCTTTTCTCCGTTTTATTGGATTTTATTAACATGTGATTTGTAATTTTTCAGGGTGGTCACATTTTCTAAATTGTATTTTTATGGGAAAACGTTAAATATAACACCCTATATATCTGCTTAGATTCGAGAAGTCCCTTTCCTATACTTTTTATTGGTATCATTTCATGAGCTTAAGGCTAACCGCTTTTTCATAAAAAATTATTAAAAAAAAATTCGCGACAAAATTTGCAATTGGTGAAAAAAAATTAGTTTTATTTTTTAAGAGCGTCTATTTGTAAATTATTAAAATAAAGCTGCAATTTAACTATTTTGTTTTACCCTAAAAAAAAAAATAAAATGCCAAAAATTGCAATTTTTGTTGACAATTTTTTCTTTCCAAATATTATTTTATGAAAAAACGGTTAGCCTTAAGCTCATGAAGTATGATATCAATAAAAAGTATGGCAAAGAGACTTCTCAAATTTAATCAGATTTACAGGGTGTCCCATTTAACGTTTCCCCATAAAAATAAAATTTAGAAAATATGACAACCCTGAAAAATTACAAATCAGATGTCAATAAAATTCAGTAAAACGGAGAAAATAAGTAAATTCAAATGGACCTGGCAGGAAAAATTGATATATTTTTTGTTTCTGTAGTTACTACAAGGCCTTAAATTTATGTCAAAATTAACTCTTAAATACAAATATTTCCAAAACTACTGGACCTAGACATGGAAATTCTTATGACATTTTTCTTCTCTTTTAGTGCGGCAGTTATTTATGATAAAATATACATGGTGTCGCATTAAGGAAAATCAAGTTTGGTCCGCTGCGCGTTTGTGAACGACCGTGTATAATTAAAATCATTTTTGGGTTGTAGATCTCTTCAGGTCCTAAAATTTTTGTAAAGGATGTTTTTGTCCATCGCTTATAGATCTTGAGATATCTTCCGCCCACACACTAATGGGCCACCCTGTATATTCTACGAGTATGATCGTTTGCAGCATGAACCGCAGGCGACTCGACTGCTGCAAATCATACGAATTGGAAATAGTCATTTCATGAGAGTTACGAAGAGTTACAAGTATTCAATTGACTAGGTGGTGTTAAACTATATTCACTATCACTATCACTGTTCTTATATAAATAGCATTGAAACCTTCGATATTAGCGAACTGTCAATTTGGTTTGTTTGTATTGTCGGCGGTGTTATGGTGATTTTTTATAACCGATGCTACTTTTGTCATTACCAGGGAATTTACCCGTGCATTTTTAAATATTTCAAATGAGAAAATTTGCAGTGGAGTCTGGATTTTCTAAAAGCACCATTCTCCATAAATAATAAACAAATTTATATAGTATTCGGTAGTATAATTTATACGCCTGCCATGATTATTACTACTAATTAATGTCTACAATTTTTCATAGTTGCTGATTATTGTTGTCATATTTATTTGCTATCATATTTATTTGCTATTTAAAGCCATCATGGCCAACTAAAATCAATTAAATTTCAAATTCATATCACTATTGTAATAGAAAAATGTAAAATTGCCAATATTTTGAAAACTATCAGTTTTTGGGATAGACATCCTTTCATAAACTTGTCCTTATTTTTGATGCAAAAAAATAATAAAAAAGTTGCCATTTAAAAATTTTGAATTATGACACTTTTTTCAATTTGATTTTTACCATTTTTTTCAAATACCTTGTATTAAAAATATACGTAGGCGGCTTCCATATAATAAAAAAATGTTATTATCCTTTATTCTGAAAACGTCATTTTTGACATAAAATTTCAAATATTTCGAAAACGGCTGGCGATAGGTATAACATATATTATGTATGAAATATGTTTAGAATTACAAGGAGAATCCAAAAAAAAATATAATTTATATAGGGTCGTATTTGAAATAAGGAAGTTGACACCCGTTTCCGGTATAACCGGAAGTGCTAGATTCTTGAAAACATTTTAGTCGAATTGGTTCCGTCAACCTAAGGACCACACGCATTTAAAGACAGTAGTAGAATAAATAAATTATAAAAGCCAAAAAATCAAATTTTTTTACTTACATATAGATAGTTACTTGCACCAAATTTACTCATTTTGGTTGGTAGCTGTTTTCCAACGAACCTCCATTCTTTTTGAATTGCCGATAAATACAACCCAACATCCACAAAGGCAAATGGTTGGGTAGCGATCTTCGATCATATGGTTGGGGCTTTCTTTTCACTTGGAAATCTGAATAACGAAATGCTATAACTTTAATCGAGAAATATGACCGTTGCTAACAAGAAAGCCTAGCCTTCCAACAAATGGTGCGCCTCCAGATTACGGACACCCGCAAGGCAATTCTTGGATGCCACATTTGTTGTGAGAGCAGGCATATTGAGTAGCCGGTATGTTCACCAGATTAATTACAGCTGGACTTTTCCTAATGGGATATTTAAATAAATGCTATACAGCATCACCTGAGTTTTAGCAGACGCTAGGGGTTCGCTAGACCATCATGGTCTCGATCTTGTCTCGAAATCGAGACCGAGACCGACATATTCTGATCGAAACCGAGACCAAGATAACGAGACTCCCGGTCTCGGTGTCGAAAAATACTTCACACTTCACAAAACTATTTTTCTATTAAACAAATTTTTACTGAATCTACAGAGACCAATTATTATGACCAAATAAATATTTCCTACTAGTTAAGCCGTGAGTTATTATTTTTTTTATTAATCTAATCTAGTTAGATTTAGTGAATTAGTAAAGCTACAAAAAAATACTACACAAATAGACTTATAACCGTCATGACACTATAGAAATAAAGTTTCGGACAAAGTATATCAAATACAAATACATAATGAGATTCTTGAATGCATTTAATGACCATTATGCAAATATTGGAATCTATATGGCAAATAAAATACAAAAAGCTTCTGTAACTGTGTTGGTAAGAGAACAACAGTCAGTCAGTCTTTTTATCTTCGCTCTACTGATTCGAATGAAGTTCTAAAATATATACGCGTACTCAAAAATTGTACAACTTCGGATCAAATAAAATCTGAAACGAAATTTATAGATTGGTAAACTTTGGAAGCTTTTAATCATCTCGAGGTTACAGAGCACTTGAGTTGAGTTGTTAAGTATTTTAGTTATAGATATTGTGTATTGTATTTTTATATCTTTTAACTATAATGTTTGCGGGTGGCTCTTCTGTGATTGCTTAAGGATGTGAATAGGAATGAAGTATTAGGTACTTAGGTATTTACTATAATACAACATTCTAGTACAACCGGAGGAGTTAAATTCTATGGAATATGCGTTTGACGACTGGGGGGTAAATTTTAAGGAAGGTACATAATAAAAAATGCCTTTGAGTTGTAAATTGTACACAATATTGACCTAAATCATCAATTCCTATGTATGGGTTCTTAAATTTCCTATCTCTATACCTTAGCTAAAAAGTTTTGAATCAAAAACCCAAAATAAAATAATTTCTAAAAAACATAAAACAGATGAATATAGCTCCTGAACATAACAGTGTTCAGCTGTTGAAATATTATAAACATCAAAATAAGCTATAGCTAAGATGCAAAATTTATTTAAAAAGTTCATCCCTTGCATCACATTTCTACCAAGAACTTATACACAAAAGACACTTAAGCGAAATTTCGTTTAGTACACTTCTTAACTTAGGGCTGGTATATTATATTGGCTGGTTGACCGCAGGTTGACTGTTAAACCTATGGTTGAAGTGAAATTTTCGTATTATAACAAGCAACCAATGGTTAACAGCCGGTTGACTGTCGGTCGGTTCGTTTAACCGCCACGCCAGCAACTCCAGCGATTCAACCGGAGGTTGAGTCGTTAAACAGCTGGTACTTTTTGGTTATTTTTCATTTTTTTTATTTTTAGTCTCCCGCACAGGGAAAGTATTGTGAACGCGCTAAAAAAAATGAGATAAAGCCGGATATAACCATTTTGAAGTTCCTTGAGACGATTAAGACCATTTTCAGATGGACGTCTGCCTGTCCCTGTGTGTGTGTAGGTATATATTCTTCCTCGATAGCGTCTAAACGCTTTAACCAATTGAGCTAAATTTTGGTGTATAAGTTTGAGGGAGTGCTAGGATAAACCCGTTAGTTTTTGGTTGAAATCGCTTAAGCCCTGTAATAGGGGTGGACACAGCCCCTAAATTTTCGAATAGCAGTAGGGGTCGAGTGATACATCATTTTAAAGCATTTTTAATCTGCTTTACAGCGATATGTCACTTTTGATATTTGCCCCCTAATTCTCGAGAAAATGCGTTTCAAATTTCAACAGTTACGTAGTTGGAAGATATAGAATGTGTCCACAGATAGAGTTTGGAAGAGGAAAAACTTTTTTATTTGTAGATTTAGAACAAAAAGTCATTCTTTATAAAAACGTCTGCTTGTGTCGAAACTACAATTTAGGATACCAAATTGACGATTACTATACAGCGTATATCAAAAATATCATTTTTAATGATTTTGAGTTTTTTGTTTTTTTTTTAATTTTATGAAAAATTTTTAAACCCGTAATTTACTACACCAATTGTGCAAAAAAAAAAACTAATACACTTTTTCCTCAAAGTGGTTAAGTTCATAGCTACTATTAAAATAATAAAATTTAAAAAAAAAACAAAAAAATTAAAATCCATAAAAATTGTGTTTTTGATATACCCTGTATAGTAATTGTAAATTTGTAGTTTCGACACAAGCAGACGTTTTTGTTCTAGGTCTACAAATAAAAAGTTTTTCCTCTTCCAAACTCTATCCGTGGACACATTAGATAGAGTTTCAAAGAGGACAAACTTTTTTATTTGTAGATTTAGAAGAAAAAGTCATTCTTAATAAAAACGTCTGCTTGTGTCGAAACTAAAATCTCGAATACCAAATTTAAGATTACTATACAGGGTACATCAAAAATAAAATTTTTATGGATTTTGATTTTTTCGTTTTTTTGAAATTTTATTATTTTAATAGTAGCTATGAAATTAACCACTTTGAGAAAAAAGTATATTAGTTTTTTTTGCACAATTGGTGTAGTAAATCACGGTTTTAAAAATATTTTCATAAAATTTAAAAAAACAAAAAAATTAAAATCATTAAAAATGTTATTACCCTGTATAGTAATCGTAAATTTGGTATTCTAAATTGTAGTTTCGACACAAGCAGACGTTTTTATAAAGAAATTAAGAAGAAATTAAGAAATAAAAATAGCATTTTATCGACTAACAACAAACTCACGTTATATAAATCTATCCTGAGACCTATACTGACATATGCTACTCCGGTTTGGTGCAGCATGTCTAATACTCAACACGGACGATTGTTACGAATGGAAAACAAAATTCTGAGATATGCTACAAATAGTGACAGATACGTACGAATCGACAAATTACATAGACGAGCAAACATCATAATCATCACATATTTGAAATACGACAAAAATTCTATACCAATCAAATCTATAAATCACCTAGTGACATTACAAGATATCGGGAAATAGACAATATAACATACAAACATAAACTCATATACCAGCGATTACCCATTTATACACAAAATAGGAATTAGTCAAGAACGTTCTTGGACAAACCGACCAGTTTCCATACAATAT
The DNA here is from genome assembly GCA_911728435.2 of Apoderus coryli. Classification (NCBI taxonomy): domain Eukaryota; kingdom Metazoa; phylum Arthropoda; class Insecta; order Coleoptera; family Attelabidae; genus Apoderus; species Apoderus coryli. The sequence goes on along the minus strand of OU452202.1, from coordinate 10,786,371 downwards.
TATGTAACACAATTTTCTGAGCGCACCACGACTAGGGCACTTTAACCGTGTTGCGCTTCGGGTTTTTTGGTAAATATTTTCCTGCATTCAATCTGCTCAGAAAGCCTTGAAAGACAGCTTCCTTATCTAATTCTTTTCTCTGTCATGACGCATGACGCCGAAGCTTGTCTTATTGCCTGGATGAAAGTTCAACTTGGAGCTAGGCCAATGACACGCACATCTTTTAAACAATCATTCGCTCCTAGAGAAGCCTAAGATTGCGCCCACATAGAGTGGTAGCCTTGTTGCATATACAGTGTGTACGTTCATAAATAGTATACACTAATGTGCCTACTTATATATTTTTTATTGTAAATATTGTCTATATATTTAAGTGAGTGCTTGTGAATGGTTGACATTAGTAAATAAATGTTTTTGATTTAAAAAAAAAAACACATGCGGAAGGTTACGGGTTTGAGTCCTAGGGCTATACGTTTTTTTCTTCTAATTTTTGAATAAAGGAGTTAGTTTGTTACGTTAGTTTATTAGAAATAATGAAAATAATACAATTATTTAATTTAAGTGGTTGTGTATAATATCCAAGACTTTACGAGACCGATGTCGAGAATAAAGTTATTTTTGCGAGACCGAACCGAGACCACGCTAGTGCTGTTACAAAGTTTCAGAGTCAATTTGAAAAACTAGGTGCGGTTGACAACAGAATTTTCCAGTTTCATTTAAAATTTTCAGCTTGCAAGTCACTTCCGATGGGGGGGTAAATTTAAAGGGTTGAAAATACCAAACAATATGCCCGTTTTTCAGTTAATTACCGGAAAATTGAAAATAAGATGGAGTAGCAAGTTTTTTGTAGTCCACCATAATTAATATACATGATAGTATGTTTTCAATTTAAATTATATTACTTCGAATCGGTTGATGAAGCTGAACAATTAATTAAACTAATTACAGCAAGAAGCAAATTATGTCAGATTATATTACATGTATATAGCTTTTGATTAACAGGTAGGTATTAACATTTCCATTTTCCCCTCTAAATGTGACTGTCTTCATTAAAGCGTATTTTATTTGAAAATGTAATATCTATATAGATATAGGTATAATATGGTCTTTCATTTCAACAGATAACGCCTCATTAAATTTGTCATTTCAAATGGATATTTAGACAAATTTTATAGCTGCCGGTAGTGGTTCTCAATTAATTTTAGTTGAAAGTCAATATTGCGTATGCTTGCCATTGCAGTTTGTTTCACATCAATAACTTCCATTGTTATCAATAGTTATTGGTTAATGCTGTTTCTGTTATTACAGAAAATATGCCAGCAAAAGTTGTTAATACCTAATAATAAATATTAATTTCTAGTAACTCAATTCCAATGTTTAGAACAAGTGAAAAAAATTAACCAGGTTTTGTTTGATTCTATGCAAATATCCAAGCAAACAGGGTGTTCAGCAGATAGTTTGCCAAAAGAAAATGGTGGAAGTGTAATAAACTGGCTTCAGTATTACTCCAACAGTTACAGATTTATTATATTTATTAGAAAAAAGTCGGTTGTGTACCACCAAAACTTTTCCGAAGATTGAATTGTCGATATGGCCTCAATAATTTATATTGGACTTCATTGCGGATGAAATATTTAAAATCTAAAAAATACACAACACATTATGTGATGTATTCTTTATGTTAAATGTATTACGTTATATTCTATAAATTTGGCCAAATTTTCAAGCAATCCAATTTATTCATGAGACATACTGTATGTTATTAAACAAACATTCTAGGTAAGATTTACTCTACCAATTTGAGTGTTGTGTTTTGCAATTGCAAACAAAATAGCACATACACAAAATGTTTAACATCAACAAACAACTGTAACAGTCGCGTATCGCGACCACATTTTGTATTCTGGCGTTGTTTTACTCTAATCTTATTTTCTGCATCTCCAGCGTCAAGAAACTTATCTGCTGTACGTTCGACATTAATATCTTCCCTATGTAGGTATTTCTACCGCAAATATATAACCTACTTACTTACATAAAATGAGGGACATGTACACAGAGAAACTATATTTGTGGCTCTTGAATGATTTAGTTTGCTGAAATTTAGTAAAGAAGCTGTGAGTTAATTTAGATAATTCACAGGTTTGGGGTTTAAATCTTTTGAAGCAGTAGTAATAATTGATGAGTTTCCTCGGAAATAATGACTATGATTATTAAAGTTATAAGGGTATTTCTCGATACAATATTAAATACAATCTCTTAGTTCGTTGTTTGTGTGCACAGAGAAAAATCTATCATATCATGAACCATATGCACATTCAATCAATGATAGCAATCAAATCTACATTTCTTTCAATTATAGTTATATGATTCATTGCGAAATATATGACTTTATTGCTTTAAGTATAATAATGAATTGATTTCCAATCAAATGCTTCAATTATAAGAATGTATTGAAATTAAATAAAAAGTATTGATTGGACCAAGTGTCACTATCGTTGATAGAACATTTATTGCTTTTTAAGGGGAATATAAAAATTATATTTTTATTGTATTAAAATAATATTTTTTTTGTATTGAAATAATTGTTTTGTCATTTTAAACCAATTTTATAAATAATCCTGGAGAGAAATTAATGCGTAATTGTTTTTCAAATATATGAATCATTAAATAAAAAGACTTATATTTGCGTCAATAAGGTAATTAATTTGATTGAAATAATTATATTTTTTAAGTAGATTGAGAAAAATAAAAGAAAGTTTTTATTCAAAAACAGTTTTTATAATACATTGTATTGTAATAAAAATAAATAAAATATTACTCTATAATCACAGTACAAAAAATAAACAAGAGATTAAACTATGTATGTCATTCTAATACATGAACATTGAACATGTACGACTAACAAAATATTAAACAGATTCAAAATATATATGACATATTACTCGAATTTCTCTAAAACATTTAAGTTTTTTGAGAAAAAAGAAGTATGCCTTTTTTATGTAGAAAACTTTATTTAATCACATTTTTGACACAAAATAAATAAAAATCACAAGGAAAAAAAGTTAGGTTATAATTAAGGCAAGGGTCCCCCCCGTTTACCCGCCTTTGCTCATCCTTTTTTATTCAATTTCATGTCAGCTTACGACATTTAACTAGGTGAATAAATATGCTACATTTGGTTAATTCACATTTACTCCTTTCGAAAATCTTGTTGTCTTTGTAAATAAGTACTTTTCGAAAAATTACAATTTAGGGTTTTTTCATGATTAGCTGTCCCCAATTCGCTCACATGTCTTTCTGAAACACCCTGTATAAGGGCATTGTCTTTACAAAGACAATGATAAGGTTTTAGACAGTGTCAGTGACTACAAAGAAGAAGACATCCAAGAAAGAGTAGAATATAGGATGAAGGATTTTATTTTTTCAGGTAGATAGATCTGAGTATTATAAAGAAAAGCAGAAATGTTTTGTGTCTGTTATTTTTGAGAGTTTGCTTTTTATTTCTTATGATTTATTTAGTGACAGTGACGTCCTAAAAAAATTTAAAACAACAAAAATTATATAAGTTTTCAATTAAACAACGCTTCTTGCTTCCATTACTTTATTGAAATGTTGTTAAAAATTAAAATGTGCTGCAAATCGCTGCGCAAGGTCTTCTGTCATTATTTAAATGTTCACGATAGTCTTCACTAAATTGCGGGAGAGTATCTTCATAATAGGGATAATATTTGAATGAACTGGACTGAACAGTGATTAAAGATTGAACACGTCACCATAAAAATCTAAAATATAACTCGATTTCTTCAAATGTACGAAGCTGTATTTTACACTTAAATATGGAGAGCTATTCGTCCTCGAGGGCAACAGTATATTACTTTTTTATTTCTAATTTTTGGATAAGGTAGTTAGGTACTTGGGTTAGTTTAAATTGTTATTATTATTATTTTTATGTGTATAATAATATAAATTATAGTGTATATTTTAGATACCTATTAGATCTTTTATAAAAATATTTCGTTCCCAGGTGATATCATTTTTTAAATCGCAGGAAAAGATGAGGTTTTTTGTACATCATTTAACTTTTCTGTTTCATTTAATATTAATTTTTATCTCGGCCAGTATCATTAAAACTATTGTCGTTATGGTCAGACTTGAAATATAATGATTTGAACCATATGTCTTTTATATTGTGCATAAAATTTTTACTTAGGAATACAGAAAAGGGAATAGGGTATATTATTATATATGTATAAATGTGAATATTTTTACAAGACGTCATTCTTTGAGAAAGGCGTCTGGAAAAGCAATAAAGACAAAGTGGTGTTGGGAAATGTCAAGAGAGCGTCATATAGAGATAGTCACGCAATATTATTATATGATCAAAAGGAAATAAATAAGAATATTTTCTACATATAATCAATTCCTATATGCATAGAACGGAAAAAGTATCGGGTGCGGCGCATTATAAAATAATCTTGTATTTTTGTTTAATATAATCTGCAATTCTTGCTGGCATTTTAAAAAAATATATGAGAACTTACTTATATAACAGAGACGGCCTAGAATTTAAGGATCAGTGTGTCATGATTCCGTCGCATCGTAGGTTTTTGTTTGCAAACTTACTGAACATGTTTCAAAATATGGTTTCAATATTACAGTTATATAATTCGTTTAAACACAGTTTGTTATACAATATTGCTAAAGTCCGATCGGTATCACATTGGAAAAAAACTTTACAAATATCCAAATTAATTAACATAATGAACGTCACAAATGGCCTTTATTATTCTAGTTCATTCCCGCACACACCTCACGCTGCCTTTAAAAATGACGTTTTATAATGTGTGTCTGAGCTGCATTTTGGATAGATCATTCATATTAAATTCATACATAATAAACACATACCTATCAACCAACATAGATTAATAAATAAAGATTTAATTAATTATTACTTCACAAATTAACCAGCAAGAATGACATTTTTAACACAAATACTCAATATACCACCGTCTCATCTACATAACGAAAAACAAACGAAATAATAATATAACAGTGCTAGTACACTTTAATTATTTCGAAATATCAACTCAATCTTAGGTTGAAACATAAATTATTATTTTAATTGTATTAAGAATTTCTCAATTTTTTTTTCTCTTTTCCAATAAGGTAGTTAGCAACTATAAATTAAATTAAAAACAGTTTAATAAAACGAAAACCAAAATATATTCTTTAACGAAAAACAAAATCAACATTCAAATTCCACCACCACCAATATTATTATCTATAAAAAAAAAATATTTTTTCCACGTAATGAAATTGATACATTTCCCCCTTATAATAAAAACTTAAGATATCTAAAAACACAATGCAATAAGCTTTTCGTAAAATTACTAACCACTGAGGATGGAGCCTGGTGCTCCGAAACATCTATGGTTTAAATAATTTATAGAGAAATTTGTTTCGTGGAGGTGGACTTTAATTTCATTAATAGACCATTCTACGCCACTTCAACATGGACTACTTCTAAAATAAATCACATTATGCTACCACCCAACTAGCAATTCGACATTCTTAAAAAACTAATATATTTTATAATTATTTTATTGCCGCTTAGTAAAAACTTTTTTGTTCTTTAAAGGTTCGTTTGGTGATAAAACTGCTGTGTTAAACTTTTCTGTGAGAAAAACTGTTTTAAGAACGTTTTTACAGCAAAATAATAAAATAGTTAAAAAATATGATATCGTAACAGTTTTATAAACGTTTATAAAATATTTTTTATAGGACGAATTTGTTCCGAATGATAATTGGTTTTAAAAGCATTTTGTAAAAGTACTAGTCTGGATTAACTTGTTCCTTTAAAAACAATTATAAAATTATTCTGTTAAAGTACGTTTCGTAATAATAAAATAGTTTTTTTATTGTCGTCATTAAGAGCGATTTGTTTGCTGCAGCAAATTTGTGCGCAAATTAATAATTACAAAATTGTTTTTTAGTTATTTTATTAAAAACAATAAAAAAATAAATATGTTGCCAATGCATATTTTATAAAATTAAAATGCTGTCATAAACATTACCTAGAACATAGTCTTATTTATTTTCAACTGATATTTATTGTTATATCATACACAGGTTTAAAATGTCCAATCGAAAAGCAGTTGTGCATTTAATAGAAAATTAATTACAATATTATAAATTATCAAAGGGAAAGCATTAGTGACTATAATAATGAGTAGGAAACTGTAATGGAATCTAATCAAATTAATGACCATTTATAAGACACCAAATATTTTGGAGACTGATAAATTCTCAGGAGGAATTATTACGAGATTGTGAGCGGGTAGCCGAAATAGAGAATTGGTGATCAATATCATGCTTCAAGCACAACAAGTGAGCTAGAAAAAAATGCAAAACTAAGAGAAAACATGGGCAGTATCAAATCATGTTCCGCATTTTTCCAGAAGAAGCTTTTTGCTATACTCAATAAACGCATGCCAAATTTTCTACCTCAAGATCCTCGAACTCTCTTAAAGACACTCAACAAACCGTTTTAATAACGGCAGTTATAAATACATACCTACATAACATAAACAAAGAGCTCAATTTAGGTTATGTTTAAATTACTCCCGTAAAAGCTAATAAGAGAGTAATTATAAAAGCATTTTGTTTTATAAGAACACATTAAAAGCTTTTATAAAACATATTATATTAAAGTTTGTTTTGTAAAACTCTGTTTACTATTTTATTATTATTCCAATATTGCGACGATGCGACACACGGCGGCGACTCACACAAACATCAAAGTATCAAGCACGAATACTTCAAGTAGACAGGAGTAGACTTGATTAATTTGTATACATTTTATCTTATATATTTTTTGCAGCACCTTTTAATTAAATTTTGATTTTTTAGAGCATTTATATAAAAGCTTGTTTTAGTATGTTTCACTATTAATTTATTTTAAATAACGGCAAAGGATAACTAAATACATAAAACTTCAAGAAAAATACTTGTAATTAGCTTCATTATTCATTATCAAGCTTAGTGAAACATATACTTTTTTACACCATAACTGGTTTATAAAAAATTCTTCACGTTTACATAAAACATAGGTATCTACTTATATTTTGGCTAGTGTCCATATGATAGATATAAAAGAATCATATCATCATCATATCATTCTTATGCTATCAAAGGGGTTTCAGGTAATATTAATTTTATATTACCCTTAAAATATAATGAGATTTATGTTTTTTAACGAATACACCCCTGTATAAAACAATTCTGCAGTTATTTTATAATAGCTATCTAAAGAGCATACTCGTCTGTGTTGAGATAATTTTGTTTTATAAGCATCGTATAAGGAAGAAGCCATTTTTGGTTTCTTTAAATTGTTAGCCATGTTGACCAAACTTTTAAAATTAATATTTTTTATAATTTGTAAAATTATCTTAGCTAGTAAGGTATACAGAATCAGTCATTACATAATGAAGGATATACCAAAAGATTATTTTCAACAATAAGTGACAATAAAAAAAATATTTTATATAATTTATAAAATCTAAATTCATTAATTTACATAATTCACGAGGCGCATTAAAATTTTAGTAATAATATACAATATATTTAACAGTAAATTTTGTTTCGCAGCCAAATCTGCTCATGGGTGAATTTTATCTGACTTATTTTATTATTCATTATTGGGTATTATAGCGTTTTATATTATTTTTACCTCCATGATTGTTCAGATTTTATTAATGTGTACCAACAACAATGCATAATAATTATAAAATAATTTTGTATAAAAAGGTATTTTAAAAAAACGTTTTTATCCTTTAACTGTTGCCGCTGAGAGCAAAAATGTTGAAATTGAGGCTCTTATAAAAGATTTATAAAATATGTTTATAACAGTTTTATTTAATTTTTATTAAATATTTATAAACGTTCTAAAAACTATTGTATAATAGCAACAAGCAACATTTATAGAACCGTTAAAGAGTCGATTTGTTTTATAAATCTGCGCCTTTTTCGTGTTTATAAGGCGCGTAAGAACGTTGTGAAAATGTTTATAAAACAATGGGTGTTTTATAAAATATATTTTATAAACGTTCTTACAGCAATTAAAAAAGTTAAATTGTTAGTTGGGCAGTCATACATATTGCATTTTATGTTCATTATCCATAGAATTTATTAACTTAGCTGCTTCATTTTTTAAGGTTTAATTAACCATTATGCGGACTTGGCATCATCCTAGGGCCCGAGGTCGAAATAAAAAGACAAACATTTTTTTTATCACTTTTGTCAACGGTTTCCGGAATAATTATTTTAGTACCCCAGAAAATTAATTAATAAATTCAATGGATAATGAACGTAAAATGCAATATTCGCGCTGGATTTCAGTTGAGTATTTTAAAAAATGTGACCCATATGACTGGGCAAAATATCAGATTTGTATTCCTTCACTTGTATGGTGATGCGTGTTTATCATATATGCCACACACTGTATAATATTTGTGGCAGAATTATTTATGTTCACTCTTTAACTATCCGAGTTTTTTATTTCCTTTGCCCCATATATCACAAGTACGTTGCTTAAAAATTTATGAAATTTCAAACCAAATACTCTACACACACGTGAGCTCTATTATGTTTTTGCTGTATTACATTTTAGCAATATAACGTCCATACAATAAATTGTAAAATTTATTACAGTAACTTTCCGCCAAATAATCATATTTTGAAATACCTATGTAAATTGGTAGCAAAATATGCATTAGATTACGAATAATGGCTTTTACCAAATTCACCAATGGCAATGTGGTAAAACTAATTATGGATAATTTTATTACGAAAGGTTTTAATCACAATACATGCCTATTTTTCAAAGTTAATCGAGTAGAAATTCGAGCCCTATAGAAAGTTAGCCTATATCTTTCCTGTTAAAATATTAATCAATAATTCGGCTAAGAACGTCATAATAATTTTAAAAAGCGTTCCCAAAAATCTGGAGTTTTTAATAATTTTTAGAAATATTTGAAATGTGTAATGTAATTCCATTATTTTTTAATAATAATAATATGATTGATTACACATATAAGGTGAACGACGACTCAGGGAGCATGGTTTATTATTATTATTATATATAGAGAACCACTTCGATTTTTTGTTTTAACTGCGGATTGTATTACACAAAAACTCATTGGATAATTTTAATTTTATTGAAATAAAAATACACAGAGCATTCTATTCGAAAAAACGAATTTAGGAGTGTGTCAATTATGTAATAATTCTATATTTCTTTCACTGCGTCTTGTAGGATATTTATTTATATCACATTATTTACCTGCATGCGCAACTTGCATATTATCATTAAATAGTTATAGTCTTTCTAATCTTAATTTAAAATGATATAAAAAACCACAACTCGATATCCCTTTGTAATGTGAATACAGACCTCAGCCGCCCATATGTGCACCCTTTTAACTTTTCATAACAATACATGCCCTACAATATTTTAAAAATCCTTTATGTATAAACAATTAATGTTAAATGTATAACTGTTTTGCTGTTTAAAAATATTTTTAAAAACCAATATTATATTATATACTTGTCACAAAATAATTCCCGCTCAAAACGAAAACAACGTGTCACTGGTATACTGCCCTATAAAAAAAACTGTTTGTTTATATACAACTACATTGCGACCTAATAACGGCGGTGTCTGATACAGTGACTGCAAAAAGTTTCGTCCACTTGAGGTCTTATTGAAAATTATTATGTAATTTGATAGATCTTCTTTCCTTTTATTAATCTAAGAAAAACTATTGAACAAATCATGGTTACAATATTATGCTACCGTGTTTTACTGTCGGACACAAATTTTCTTGTTTAAATTCCACATTAAGTCTTCGCCATACGATATGATATCCATCCGATTATATTTAGATAAATTAAACTGAGAAAATAACACGTTGCCAAAAATTATTTGTTTCATTCGTATTATATTTATTTGCAAACTCTAATCATTAACCCAATTTTTTCCAGTCCAGTAGTTATTTTTATTACTGTCGGTACCCTTTGCCAGGCATGATTTATTATAGGTCTTATATACGAGGGAGAAATGTATCAAAAAAACGCTGCATTCGATGCCCATTTCTAATGTAAAGAGGAATGGGAACGGATCCCGGTAGAATAATTAAATTTATATATTTTAAATTAAGATTAGAAAGACTGTACGATAATGTATGATAGTTTTTTTATCTTTAGAAACACTAGATTTTTAAAAATTATTTTCTCCAAAAATCAATCAAAATAGGTATTTGGAATATTAATACAAGTTATATTATTTGTGCTATTAAAATATACTGCTAATAAATATAGGATGTCCCATTAAAAAACCATAACTATGATATGCCCCACTGTACAATGTGTAGTAATATTTTCCCAATGCAGCCACAATTTACAACAATGCGAGTTAAAAAAAGAAGAATAAAGACATTTAAGTTTTCGTTGGTCGCAAGTCGTAACTCATCCTGTATAATAGTATATATTTATTTTTATTATACCTATATAAGATCGTTGAATGTGGCAGCATTGGTCGTTATTTCGCCAAAAGGACAATTAATCTACAATGGATTGCATATACAGGGTGTCCCACCGGAAAACAAATCGATCTGTATATAGAAACCTATAAATAGGAGAATTTTAAAAATTTGGCAGTGTAACTATGTCGATGGGGACAGATGATGTAAAATAGTTATAAGTTATAGACACTTCCGGTTATACCGGAAGTAAGTGTCAACTTGCTTATTTCAAATGAAACACCGTATATATTATTACAGTTATGGATTTTACGTAGTAGACTTTGTGTAACATTACCTATATCTAGGTCTTGCCGTTTATGACTTATTTAATGTTTTCTGTCAAAAATGATGTATAGAGACACTTGAATTTTCAGCTGCTTATAACTGCCAATCAGACGAGTTTATGATTCCATTTTTATCAATTCTAGCGAGATCTGTATACATGAAATTTGCACTTTTATATTTATTCATTAGTTCATCGAAATGCAAAAAAGACTTTGAAAATAAAATATTTTGTATTTTTATGTAGGTAATATTAACTGTCAATACCGTGGTGGTAAATTGCAGCGTGATACTCAGTAATCAGCGATGTCTTTCCTGAACTCAACCCACAGCTTTTTCATGTTCAGGTTAATTTTTATCTGGTGTCTCTTACACTAAATACCCCTGTGCGTATGGTGTTATAGGATATTCCTTTGGGAGTGATATTAATGTAAATAAAAATATTTCAACCCCATCACCTCTAAGAAGACCATAGTTATGCAACTTTCCGGCTAACACATACAGGAGTAGAAAACTGTTGTGATGTGAATAACAGACTACACAACACAATTTCTTGAAAATGTTCATTTCGAACAACATTTATCTTGTATGGGAGGGCAGGTCTATATAATAATGAAGGGGGTAATAATTCAAATGGTGCTGCGGCGCTTCTAGACTTTTACTTGGAAAGACGTAAAAGAGGAGAGGCCAGAAGAGATATTTTTTTAGTTTTGTTGTGGATGAAATTTGCATTTAAGTTTAGATGAGAAAAATAAAGTGGATGCTTGCGAAAATCAATTTCACACGATCCACAGTGGTGTAGTTTATTTGTTTGATTTATATTCCATTGTCTTGACCAATTTAAAGCGATGTCAGAGGTTAATATCATATTATGAAGAAATAAGAACATGAAAAACAGAACAGATTTGTATCTAAGAATCTACTGTAACGTTTTTCTGAGTTAGTTGTGTGAAATAGAAACGAGTTTTAATTAAAACTAATTTATTTACACTTAATAACTAAACACTTAAACAAACTAATAACATTAATGCACTAAAATTACTGTATTTATTTTTACTAGTATTTATGTCACAACACTGTTCGTTATCGACGATTCCCTTCATGACTGGTTGTCTGTCCCTATTATACGTTGGCTATTTATGTGGTTTTTCGCCTTTGTCGAACACTTCCAGTAAATAGTCGTGTGTGCTAGAACATTCTGGCGAGCGTACGTCCATTCCAGATCTACATTGTAAGCGAGGCACATTCTACCAAATTAACACAGCGCTGCCCCGGATGAGGTACAGCCTATTAAATCTGTACAGAGTCGCCTCTGGTTAGTTTGAGTCGCGAGCTTTCGAAAACAATTACATCTGATTACAATAGTATAACCAACGCGGTGTTGTCGGATTTATTTATTTATCTCTAAGCGTAGGGGACATTTTAATATTCGTCACAGTATGACGTGCCTTTACGTACATCGTAAGTATTACTCGATTTGATAGTTGTAACTTCCTTTTGACCAGTATATTGTGGCTCAAAATTAAATTCTTTTTATTGCAACCATGCTACTTGTTCAGATTATAAGTTCTTTCATTTTTGGGTTGTACCTTTTTGTATCTACGTTCTCTAGCATCGTTTCGAATTTATTGTTTTTTATTTTCAAGCATTGCTGGCATATTATCCTTTTCAATTTTAGATTATCTCTATATTTTATCTCTAAGACGAGGAGTTGGAATCCTCTTCATTAATTCTAAAATTGTTGGCAAACGCGAGCCGAAATTTATAATAAAAATATTTTGGGAATGTTGTAAAACTTGCGTATATTTTTTAGTTGAGGCTGATTAGATTTATTTTTGATTAGAGTATTTTTTTAATTTGTTAATGTAACCTTTTTTTTTTAATTATATGCAAGTACTTTCCCGTACAAATAATTAGAAAACGTCTCAGATAATGTCTCCTGGGTTGTCTTAATAATGGAAAACTCACAACAAAAGAAAAAATACATTAAATGAACTCTTTTCCTGTTTAAAATTTACATAAGCAATTAAAACAAATTTCAAGCTTTTAATTTCGTCCAATCTAACAACCCTTGGGATAGCGATTTGCATAAGTTTTCTTAAAACGCAAAATTCTCCGTACATAATTGCAAATAAAACTTGCCGAAAAACAATTTGGAATCATAGGAATTTACTTAGCGACACTGGAGAGACGAAGACAATTAAATTCTGACGATTTACTTTCTAAATGTTTTCAATATACCCACTTTTGCGATAAATGGCGAAACTTTGGTAATTTTCAGCGGAAGTATTTATTTCTCTTCTCTTTGAAGATTAACGAACTCGAATTTAATACTATTTCTTATTATAATCAGTGAAATAAAAATAATTGTGAAGCCGTGACTAAGTCAGCTTTAGCTAAACAACTTACAACCCTTCTTTTGGTGGATATAACCCCCATTCCATTCCATCAAATGTTTTTTTTCTGAAATCATTATAGAATATTAATATTCTTGGAGCGTTTTGACGCCACAAGGATTTTAAGATGTCACCGGGCAAAGACAAAAAAACACAAAACAATGCAATAGACGCAGAGTCAGAGTCGATTATTATATATATTATTGTATAAATCCTTAAAGTAAATAGTAAAAATCATTAAAGTACAATTGTGAGCTTTCTTTCCAAAATTGACTATCTGCGTTTAGTGAAATTGTGCGAAATCGCTAGAAATTCTAAGGACCCAATTGGAAGCAAATTTTTTATTATTGTGGATATCTAAAGACGTTTTGCTTTAAACTCTTAAAATAACTATAAAAGTGCCTTTGGATGATTAAGATATTAAAAATTAAAGCAATGCGTTTCCGTCAAAACTACCTATTTCCAGGATTTAGTCAGTTTTGATAAGAGTACATCAGGATATAGTTCACTTTGTGAAAATTATTATAGGTGCGAGTTTAGTAAGAGTCACAGATTTAACTTTCACAAACTTATATTTGTTATTGCTTACATTCTTACAATCTCTAAATTAAAATATACTTGTCTTCATCATACTCCATAGGGAATTCTTCTTCTTCATTTGCAGTTCTGAAAGCTATGAGATAATCATAGAATGTTCTGGCATTTTCGGGTATTGTAATGAATTGCATCAAATTTTGCACATTCTGCTTTTTAACTTCTTTTACATGACTAGTTTTGGGTTGTGAGACCAGATTTAAATTATTTACCCTTTTTTGATACAGTTACCCTCACGGGTGTTGCAGAGTAGAAGCTTGTGAAACTCCTACGGTCTCTTTTCCTTTTAAATAGGTGAATATTCTTTGTTGTGTTGTTTTGAAAGGAAGAACTTTAAGCAGAGGTATTACAGCACTTTTATAATCATAAAAATAAAATCTTTTCCATAGGATTTAACACTAGCAAATTCTGAAAATATTTTATGATATTCTTGGGGCGACACTATTTCGTTTTTCTTTCTAGTGATGTAATGTAATTCTTTATTGTCTCAATTTTTCCAATATACATAGTATAGACAATTGTCATAACTTAACTAAATAGTAAACACACAAACAAACAAATAAACACTAACTTACAAAAACATATACTTACAAAAATATAAATTAAAAAGACATACAATTTTTAATTTACAGTCAATTATATTGTGTGACAAACAAAAACACGAAACACTTAATTGTCAGAAAACACGTGGTTCTTAAATTCCTCAACCGTACAAAAAAACCCACGAGAATACTTCTTAATTGTTTTTTTGAATTTATTCAAACTATTAATTGATTTAATGTAGGTAGGCAAATTATTATACAGCGAGCCATCCACATAAATCGGAGATCTTTTGTATAGTTCTAGAGTATGCCTTCTGTGCAAGAAATTATTTCCTCTTCTGGTATTATAATTGTGCTGATCACTATTTCGCGGCAATCCTGCTTTAACTCTATAAACACAAACAAACAATAAACTTCTATAAATAAATAGTGAAGCAACTGTTAAAAGTTTTTTGGGTTTAAAAACCTCCCTATAAGAATGGCGATATGGAATGTCAAAAATTAATCGGACAATTATTTTTTGGGCAACGAAAACCCTATTAATATCTTGAGACTGTCTCCAAATAACCAGGTTGTAGGACGAAACTGATTGAACAGAACTGTAGTTAACACTCAAAATCTCGCGAAGGCTAAGGGAAGCTTTTAATGAAAGAATAAGGAAAAAATATTTGTTGACTTTAGCACAAACCGTCTCAACATGGGCCTTAAAATTATTAAGGTGCTTATCTATCCTAACACCAAGAAAATTGACGCAATCATTAAGGGGGACATTGTAACCATCAAAGTCAAATAATCAGAGGAGTCCCTGTACCGGCTAAGAAATCCAATCACTTGTGTCTTCATCGAGTTAATCATTAATTGGTTTGTAGCACACCATGTAGACATCAGCAATAGCATATAAAAAGATTTTAGCACTATTGACATGTTCTGGAAGATCCTTATTGTACAGGGAAAAAATTAAGGGCCCCAATATACTTCCCTGTGGCGTACCCAAGTTAAGATCAAACTCATCCGAAACGCTGCCCCTGCTTCTCACTGCAAATGTTCTCGAATCCAAAAACGATCCAAAAAACTTGTTAATACTACCCCGAGTACTAATGGAATTAACATCATCCGACACAAAAGACGGGGCAACAGTATCAAAGGCACCATCAAGGTCAAACAACACCACAACCACCACTTGCATCTAAGAAACTTACGGTTCTCTGAGCCACCATCTTCTCTGATTTGGTTCTCTATTCTTCCAAATAAACAATCTGCTGGCATGTAGCTATGCCCTCTGACAGGAAAAATATGCTCGATTTTATCAAAAACACAACATTTGAAAGCAAAGCCCTGACAAACATATTTTTATTTTCTGCAGAGCACGATCGGAAAATAGTCGCAAAGTTTTGGGTGCATTTTCAACTTTCTTTCCAATTCCGTTAAAAATTCAGACAAACAAGAACACAGTTTGTTTGGACCTCGCCCTGTAAAGGTGTAAATAAAGCAGTTCGATATCCCTTCATTTGAGTCTGGACAAATAACACATGCCAAGTTGTACAGCCAGATTTGACGGCTGTAAAACGCATCGGTAACATTCAGTTTTGAAAGTGGTTGATTTTGCATCATATCAAAACTAACAGAAATTGTATTTGTTTTTTTTTCATTCGAAGAATTTCGTTGCTTTAGCTTTGTGCAAAGAAATGTCTTGTTTTAGTTTATCTTCATCGGATTCGTTACAACAAAACCATTTATTAGTAAACACAAAGTAAAATTTGCTAAAAGAAGTTAGAGGTTGACCCTTTGCCTGCTGTTGTTGAAATACACGTTTGTGACATTGAAAAATTGAACAAATTTTCTGTCCGATAATTGAAAGGCATTTGTCTGTGGCAAAGCCAAGTCTGGCTGCTACTGCCCCAAACATCCTCGTTAATTGGTAATAACATGAATAGCAAATTAAAAATTTCCATGTTTATTGTTAAAAAATAATATAGCAATATAAAACAATAAACAGCTTTTATTTTAACAAATCATGAAAACACAATTTGAGGTTATATGTTAGCTAGTTCTCTCGGTGTATAGTAGGAGAACTTCCACTTCTCTTCTTCCATCACTTAATATTTTTTCAAGAATACAGTGCTTTATATTTTTAAGAGAACCACGCCCACTTCCCGCATAAGTTCTACTCCCTGTATTTCAAGAATAAGGAGCCGGTTCCCTTCTAAAAAAAAGCAAGAGCATTATCTCTTGTTGCTGCACGATGTGAACAGTCACATAAACTCGGAATACGGTTTAATGCTTTTAGAGCGAACTCATGTCACGTTTCTTATGAAAACAGTGAGTTACTAAATGTAATTTCATTTGAGTTCTACAAGCATGTGGGTATTATTTTTGACTAAAATTCGTATAAGAAATTTTGGCTGACGTAAAGTTTTTATTCTAATGTTAATTAGAATAATTTTGATTATTAATACTATGGAATTAAGATAAATTCCTAGCGTTCTTCTGTCTTTTTCTGCATCACGCTTGTGCCCAAAAAAGCAAAAGCAGCCATTTGTGTCACGGAATGCGAGCCTTTTATTATTTTTATTATTATTATTCTTATCAATTTAGCAAATTGAAATGCCTGTATTTTTTTAACAAAACCTTTTGTGCATCTGAACGGAGAAAAACTATATTTCTTTAACTTAAATTACAGTGAGAAATATATTAAAAAACCTGCAGTGGATATTGCAGCGTTCTAAAAGTATTCCGCAAGTTTGTCTTTTACTGCATTGATTTGCTATCGCTTCTATAAAGCGCCTGTTGGGATCTGACTCACAAATCTTTTGGGCATCTTACCCACAAATTATTTGGACATAAACGGATTTACTTGGGAGAAATATATACCGGTTTAATGCGCAAAATTATTTCGATTGCATATATTTCTGCTATATGTAGATGTATAAGTATAGGGTTCGAGCCTCGAAATATAAAAATTGCTGAATTTTGGAATACTACAAACATAAAATTTGTGTTGGGACTTTTCAAATATTTACGATACTAGAATTTTGAGATTTATTTATTTGATTTAGTATTTCTCATAATCGTTCTACATGGTTTTCCAAATTGAGTGTACACCATTGGCAATTTTATTCTATAAGTTCACGATACTCTTTAAGATAAATGAGTTGAATTGACCATCGTGTTTGAACGAAAAATGCGTTGTTTTTAATGGAAACACCTCTATGGTATATTTTGTCAGCTAGAACTTAAAATTTTTAACAAAAAAGATTATAAATAAGTTTTCTCTATAGTAAAATATACGGTTGATGTTGCATTATGAAATAATGAGTATGTTAAGCACAAATTAAATAGGGTAATAATTTATTTTTTCGACACCCGTACTATAATAATACACTTATAATTAATTAAAAAGTGGAACCCCAAAAAGTAACAATACCCACGTAGTATACAAAATACAATGCCAAAATTGCAATGCAACCGACATTGGTCAAACCAAACACCTAAATAAAACGATAGGTAACCATAAAAATCCCAACACAGGAATAACTGCTCTAAAGAAACATTAAGAGACATACAACCATAGTTTTGATTCTGATAAAAGTACTATTCTTACAAACCAACGAAATAAGAAAAAAAGTTCTAGAAATGATTTACATAAAAAAGACCAAAATAGTATAAATGATATAGGACAGACATTCAACACCTTAGTCAAATTTATCATAATATAATATAATATAATATAATATAATATAATATAATATAATATAATATAATATAATATAATATAATATAATATAATATAATATAATATAATATAATATAATATAATATAATATAATATAATATAATATAATATAATATAATATAATATAATATAATATAATATAATATAATATAATATAATATAATATAATATAATATAATATAATATAATATAATATAATATAATATAATATAATATAATATAATATAATATAATATAATATAATATAATATAATATAATATAATATAATATAATATAATATAATATAATATAATATAATATAATATAATATAATATAATATAATTTAATAATTCCAATATCTAGACACCCCCGTAATTGACAAAAATTTTATTTTATTTAATCTAACATCTACTACGCTACCTATAGCTTACTTTTTACACCTAACTAAAATCACCGAGGTACTGATATATTTTTTAAAAAATACAATTTTTTTTGTGTCTAGTATATGTGTATTTTGAAAATTTTATTTATATTTAAAGAACTTTTAGACTGACTTTATAGAATAAAAAAAAAAAGATAAATAATTATATGTCTATAGACTACGAGAAAAAAAATCCTGAATAGGACAAAAATTTGTTCAGTGAAACGTCCAAGAAAAAAAAAAGAAGTTTGACATGAAATAAAAAAAAATTATTTAACTTTTGTTGTTAATACGAACCAAAAACCCCAATAATGATATCCAAAAAATTATGAATATAGGGCTCATTAAAAATAAGGAATTTTGTTTTTAATTTTGTTATATTATTTCGCTATAATTTTACCCATGTCGTTTGTCAGTGGTTATAAAAAAAAATAAAAACATTTTACTATTGCTTGCAGAACAAATTGAAATCTATTCTAATCTGCTTCCCTGATTGTAAACACAATCCGTAATGATTTCTCGGGATCCTTGGCGGTGTGATTCCTTATATATCCTTATTTACACTGAATGTTGTTGTGATGTTGTGTAAATGTACCAATTAAAATCTAATTTTAATAATTTTAGAAAAGAGATGCACCTGAGGAAGGCTAATGAGTCGAAACGTTGTACGTTGACGTACGAAAAGAAAAAAAATGCGCTTTTAAAATAGAACCTTATATCGCAAGAAAAAAAAATAATTTGTAAAAAAAAAGTTGCAACAAGGTTCAAGAAAAATACAATACAGTTGAATGACATTTTGACTATTTTTAACAATTACCATCTGGATCTACAGTTTACTTGTGAATTTGAGAGTGAGGGCAGGATTCCAATTCTAGATATTATGATTCATCGTCGAGACGCTGGTGATTTAGTTACGGAGTGGTACATGAAATCCAAATCATCGGGGCGATGTCTAAACTACTTTTCTAACCCTGCAAACACACATAAGATAGGTTTGGTTAAATCCATGTTAACGAGAGTCAAAAGGGTATGTCATTCCACCTTGATAGAAAACAATCTGACAATCTTAAAAGGTCTCCTAATAAATAATGGCTATCCTGTGAATTTGTTGAACAAGATCTTCAATGAACACCGGATCCGAGATAGAGCAGTACAGAATGACAATCAAAACATGTTACCGTTGATCAGGTTACCTCTGATATATATACCGGGTGTTTTCCATAGACTTAGCAACATATTAAAGTCAGTTAGTGTCCATTGCCCCGTATTACAAGAAAACGACACGATCCTTATTCAGTAAACTTAAAGACAGACCAAAGAAAGAACATATGTGTGATGTTATATACCAAATACCTTGTACACAATGTTCAGGTAAATACATTGGTCAAGCGAAAAATTATAATATCAAGGATCGTATCAATCAACACCGTTTAGACTGTCGCTACAAAAAAAGTTTTACCGCTCTTTCTGAACATCATAGTGATACGGGGCACTTATTTGATTTTGAAAACTATGTGATATTGGATATTGAACACAAAGAAAGATCGAGACTCTTCAAGGAAATGATGTACATCAATAAGGAGCCTGATGCCATTAATAATCAGAGAGACATTAACGGTTTGAGTGTCATTTACACTAACTTAATTAAAACATAACAAAATAGTTGACCTACGCCTATGAGTTACTTTAGTTCTTTTAAAATATCTATTTTATCTACTTACTTTTTTATGATCAGTGTGGTGAGAGAATTCCCATCTCTCATTGACACTGTAGGTATTAATTTCATTATATTTTGTTTTATTTAGCTGTTATAGGTTCGCAAACAATGTTAAAAATCAGTGTTTAAATGAAAGTCGAATCTCCACAAAATAAATTTAGACAAAAAGAAAATTAGATCAACAATATGTAACTGTAATTTAATTAAATTTTAATAATTCAAATATTTTTCCATAAAAATGACTTCAATAGTAATTTAATGGAGCATTGTACGTCTTAGTGTTGTGTTTGTTCGATTGTTGACATGCCACTGATGATGGGACTGGTCTAGTCCCGAAACATGTATGGCCCATAGTTTCTATTAATTTTATTTTGTGGAGATTCGACTTTCATTTAAACACTGAAATTGCAACTCCACTTAAGAATGGACTATTTTTTCAAATGTTAAAAATATTTTTAGGGAATTTGACCAGATTTTCTATGGTAGGTATTAGACTCTGTGTTACTGTAATCTAATTTTTTAAAATGTTATGTTAGTCTGTTTGGTCATCGTCCTTTTGTTGAATGTTTATTTTTATTTATATAACTTTTAGTTTATTGAAGTTTTATGTTTTTTTAGCCTGATGATGTGCACATATTGCACGAAACGTTGCAATAGAATTTAAAATTCAGAATTACTGAGTTTCATTTAGTCCCAATGCCCAAGAAAACTTGATAAATTAAAATTCAATAGTAATAAGTTTCGAAGCACGCTGTACTTATACAAAGACTTATTTCTAAAACAAAAAATATTCCCATCAAGCTGATCGAATCCTATAAGTCAAACCACGCCCGTGTTTTCATGTCCATCACATATTTGATTTTGCTATCCAGCTTGATGTTTAGCCTGGAGGCATGTAACATGTATATCTCTGACGAATATCAGCCATGCATATTTACATTTCTGCTTATGCCACGTAGGAATTTATTAGTCTGGTGCACTTATTGGAATTTATGACACTGTACTCTACACTACTCATGATGGCAGTCAATTTTAGCACATTGGCAGCATCCTACTCTAGTTAATCTTGTTTGAGTTTTTATTACAAAAGCATTTCCATCTATCACATCCAGAGACATTACAGGTTATTAGAATCAATAGAACTTCTGATTTCCACTATACATATTAAAAAAGTAATATAGTCGATAACATTGCCGAGGGTAAAATTAAACCTAGAATCTAGAGGACACTCCAAATGATATCAGATATAAAACCAAAACTAAATTTTCACAAAAAGCATTAAATTGGAAATTGTATAACCCAGCGAAGAACGAAATTATGATTTGCCATCTAGCATCGGTACATAGTATTGGACCTAGGGATTGACTAAGTAAGAGAAACAGACCTGAAGCCTAAAACTTCCTTGTAAAACACGTACCTTTAACGTACAGTAAGAACTGACACTATACCGGGTGTCCCACCGGGAAGGGATTCGATCAATTATAGAGAAACTACACGGTGGAACAATGTGAAAATCTGGTGTAGTACCCAGGTCGACGGAACCAATTCGGCTAGAATGTTTTCAAGAATGTAGCACTTCAGGTTATACCGGAAATTGGTGTCAATTTCCTTATTTCAAATACGACGCTATATAAATTATATATTTTTTTATTCTCCTTGTAATTCTAAACATATTTCATGCATAATATGTTATACCTATCGCCAGCCGTTTTCGAAATATTTGAAATTTTATGTCAAAAATGACGTTTTAAGAACAAAGAATAATATCATTCGTTTATTATATGAAAGCATTAATAATTTAATTTGTTAGAATATCCTAGGAGATATAGACCTAGTTTGGGCGCCTACGTATATTTTTTTAGTAAATATTAATACAGGGTATTTGAAAAAACGAGTAAAAAAACAAATTTAAAAAAGTGTCATAAATCAAAATTTTTAAACGGCAACAATAGGAGGTTCGTTGGAAAACAGCTACCAACCAAAATGAGTAATCAATTATCAAACTATCATCCCACTTTGTTTCAATTTATCAAGTTTTCTTGGGTATTGGGACTAAATGAAACTCAGCAATTCTGAATTTTAAATTCTATTGCAACGTTTAGGTATTAGATAATACCTAGTAGGTATTAGACTCTGTGTCACTGTAATCTAATTTTTTAAAATGTTATGTTAGTCTGTTTGGTCATCGTCCTTTTGTTGAATGTTTATTTTTATTTATATACACAGTAAAAAATTGCGTGTTAAATTTAACACTCAATGGTGGTACATATAGGACCACACGCGATCGGGTATATTAACCAATCATTAAATCTGGTAAAAATGATAATTTTGAAATGTTTTTTTTATATCTGATGAGTGTTATTCATTCTTTTAATTCATTGGTAGGTACATTTACACTATCGCGTGTAAATTAACTAAATTACAGTGTTAATATTTACACTCAATGGTGTAAAATAAACATGAAACTTGTAAGTAAACCACCTTTTAATAGTAATTTACGCATAATTATTGTAAATATCATATTATTATAGTGTGAATTTCATTCCGTTTTGGGTGTGAATTTACTATAGCGGGTGTAACAATTTCTACCCATGGTTAGTATATACTTTCCACTTTGTTTACGTCAATTATCATTATCTATCAAAATAACCAGGCATTGAAAATTGTGCAAGATGTTTGCCATTATAAACCTTCGCTTAGTTTGATACATGATTGAATGACTTAATCAAAGCCGAAAGTACCAGCCCCTAATATAATATATTTACATTTTTCAAATCACTTGGAAAAGGTTTCTGAATGAATAATGACAATGTTGAATATACGATTATTTATTTATAAAAGAAATTATAATTCAAATTATTTGGACAAAATGGCAACCTTAATATAGTACATAATCTGCTATGGTTTAAATAACAATATACTAATATTAATACTAAACATAATTTCATTGTTCACCATTGGGATCCTCTAAACTTTAAGAGTATAAGTTAAAAATCTGCAATCTGTTATTATTATTAGAATTATTTAAAAGCTACAAGGAACATAAATCTGTACCAATTCTATAATACCTAAAAATCCTATAATACCTTAAAAATCTACTTACCTAGCTGTTTCTATTAATTTCAATATGTAGGTACTTACCCAATTTAACCAGATCCTGATAACACCCACTCTCATTTGGCACTTTGCAGAACTTTGCTTTATTTTTATATTATAGTTTAAATATAACTGACATAATTCTAATCTATTATGCAGTAATTCACAACGTAAAATGTAAGAGCAAAAAGCCGAAAAATCCCCGAATTAAATAAAAATATGAAATGACATGTGACCTGCCGGCATTCAAGATTGAACTCTGTACCTTGTGTGTGTATGTGTTTGTCGTGTAAAAAAAAACAATTATAAAGCAAATTTTACACTCGGTGTGTTCAAACAACTTTTTAGAGGGGTTTATTGTACGCTGATATCGTGTTATTAATTGTTATTGTATTTCATTTTTCTCATAGAGTGTAAACTTATAATAAAATAACACCCATTCGACAAAATTAACTTTTAAGAGAGTTGAATTCACATGCAACTTTTATACCACAACTTTGGTCCCATATAAGTGTAAAATTGTGGTAAATTATATTGATCCGAGTGTTAAATTTAACACTACTTTTATTTACCACTGCAGAAATGATTTTTACCATGTCGATATTTTTTACTGTGTAACTTTATAAATTTTAGTTTACTGAGGTTTTATGTTTTTTAGCCTGATGATGTGCACATATTGCACGTAGCGCTGCGTAGACCATAGAACAATACTTTGCATATCCAAATTTAACATTAATAGCAGAGAGCTATTATACTAGTATCAAAGATTAATTGTGTAGGTTAATCTTTACTATAGTATTATAGTGTGGGAGGTAAAAACTGTAATTCCGGAGTTGCTTTCTTCAGGACTTCTGCTTTGCGTTCGTATTTAACACATCATCAATTTCCATTTCTAGATTGTAGTACAAATCTACAAATCTAGTTTTAATAATCCTAATGAGAGCTTCAACAGTATTACTATGATAACAAACAAGCATAAGTTTCAACATATTAAACTAGTTCAAACTTTGTATGTCTTATCACTCAAATTTGTCTACGAAAACAAACAATCAAAGCAATTACAAACATTACTACTAGTAAATGTTGCCTTAGAGGCAAATAACGGGTAGGTATGTATGCATCTCTCATTCACAGTGATATATCTTAAGACAGAGATAGTAATATCGGGTAGGTATAATAAACATCTTGCTAATGGACATTTTACTTCTATTTGAACTAGAAACTTCATAAACTGACTACAACACTTTATTGCTACTATACCCTAGTTAACTTTAGATTAACTTCAAGACGTGTCCACGGAATAGCTGTAGAGAAATATACAGGGTATATGCTAGAAAAAAATAGATTATTGATATAGAAAATAATTATATATGAAGTTCGAACTCCGTTTTCTTATAAGTAAGATCCATCGCACGCTTATTGTGTTTGCAAAATAGACCACATTGAGCAGAAACAGGAATGTCAAAGATACAACCTCATTTTGTAAGATTCTAATCAGCTTTATATGCATCGATATTTCTTTTAGATTTGTCTTAGACTGTCCATTACAATAAACTGAACTAGAGGGATTTATGTTCAAAAAAGTTAGGAAAAACTTAATATCAATAGAAACGTAAATTAAAAACCTTATCTTTATGGAGTCCTAACGTTTGGAGAACGAACCTGATCCTGTTGTCAAAGGCAAAAACTTATCCTATTTAGTTTATTTCAGATATCTCTTAGTTTTTATAGTTTTCGCTTTGGAAAACCTTTGAACTCACTCACATGACGGAAGTAAAATATATAGGGTGTGCCATTAAGATAAAAAACATATTATTATAGGTTGAATGTTTTAATAATAAAACCGAAACATCCAGTATAGTATTTTTCACAATTAAATTGGCCAATACATGAACGACAACAGTCTTGTTTTGTAGTTCAGACGCAGGTTTGTCAAAAATAGCGTTTTTTGGTAACAACTAACTTTTTTCCATTGCCATTTAAGAAAAATCAAAAAGTGTTTTGACCTGCGTAACGAAACAGAATTATCATTATTATTTTCATTGTATTATTTTAATTATTCAGAATTAACGCAACAATCTACTTACTTTATTGAAAAATTAGAAAAAAAAATATTGCCAGAGCTGGAATTCGAACCCAGAACCTTCCGCATACGAAGCGCACGCTCTATCAATGACGCCAAAAACTCCTTTTCAAATTACTTTATTATATTCTAATAAGAACTATAGGTTCCAACTATCTAACCGGTGAAATTTTAAACGCAATTTTCTCCAGAATTATGGTTGCAAATATCAAAATTAGCCCATGACTGTGAAGCAGATAAAAAATGCTTTAAAATGATGTATCATTCGACCCCTACTGCTATTTGAAAATTTGGTTCATCCTATGACTCCTCCAAGCTCATATGCCCAAATTTAGGGATCTACCTACTGCTATTTGAAAATTTGGCGGTTGTGTCCACTCCTATCACAGGGCTAAAGCGATTTCAATCAAAAACAAATGGGTTCATCCTAGGACTCTCCCAAACTCATACACCAAAATCTATCTCAATTGGTTAAAGCGTTTAGGCGTTATCGTGGAAGAATACATACAGACACACACACGGACAGACACACTTCCATGTGGAGATGGTCTTAATAATCTCAAGGAACTTTAAAATGTTCACATCCGTCTTTATCTCATTTTTTTCTTGGCGCGTTCACAAACTCCTTGCGCGGGAAAGTAAAACTCTGACGATTTCGTCGCTATCAACACTCTTGGAATAAACTTTAGTTATGTATTTTAGAGAAACTCATCTTGAATTATACTATTTGAATCCTGTGAACATTTGAAGCAATTATTCAAATCTTAGCATAGAATTATTGAGGAATTTGCACATTCCTATACATGTTAGCTTAAAAACGATTTCGATCTTGTGATAACCATTTCATATTGACGTAATGAAAAGCATTAGTAGTCGAAGAGCAATTACCTAAATCAGATGCAAAGTGCAATTACTCTCTAGTGCACTTAATTGTTAATCAAATACACTCGTGACTTTCACGGCACTTCTGTAACCATAGATGGCCAGCTATGATTTGAAGTATTTTATTTCAACTTCAGACAATAATAATAATTATTTATCATAATGCATACATTTCAACTTTTATCTGTATAGTATTATAGTAGTGCATATTTTTATTTAAATTTTGAAATATAAATATACAGAGTTATTCAAAAATTGCGTTTAATTAGATTTAATAAATAAATAAATCCAGCGTCAAATTTACTCTGGTTACCAGGGGCAGGTGATGCATGAGAGCTTTAGAACCGCCAAATATTTAGAAATAAGTAACGAAATTTTTAATATTTAAAATTTAAGTACGAAAGAAAACACACAAGTGTGCCATTAGATCCTAGGCTACTGCTTGCAATTTGTATAAATACATAATAAATTTATATTGAGAAATATTTGCAAAAGTCTGGTCGTTATCACATTGTAGCACTAATTAATTAACCGGAGTTATATATAGATAGGATAATGAATGCAGAGAGTATTATCCCGTCTAAACCCTAATAAGAAAATTAATTTAACCACTAGGTTCGAATTTAATACATAATATTTAACGAGCGTTAATCTAGATGTTGCGTAATTCTTAAAGACTCAGAACAAAACTAAGATAATCAAAAGAATAATAACAGAATCAAATTATTAAATGAAAGAAACAAACAACTAATAGCTAATCAAACCTTTTTTAGATGACACAGCAACTTTGGCGTCGTTCACAACACTTCAACCTTGTTTAACACTACTGTTTCAAGATTTATTCATTTTATTTCCCCCTTGTAATAAAACTCAAATTTTTATGGGGGTAAGCAACTTTATATTTATTTAAAATTAAGCATAAAAAGAAAAGAAATAATTATTAAAAAGAAAATCTAACTCTAAATTAAAACTAAAAATCAAAAAGAATAAACTAAAAACACAGAATAATCAACAATTGATTATTGAACAAAAGCTCTTACTCTAAACTTATATTTAATCTTAATAAGGACTTAGTATAATGGAAATCGATGTAATTACGAATAATTTACATTGATTTCCACTTAAATTAATAAAAAAGAAAGAAAACACGAAACTAAAATAAAAATTAAAGCAATTATACTAATAATTCAGTTTTGATAGACTTCTGAATAAAATCTCAAAAAAAAAATAAGAGTGTTTGCATATGGATAAATCTATGGGAATATTTCATGTTATCGTAAAACTAAATTATACAATAACTTGTTAGAAATTGGAGATTCTCAGAAAGAAGTGACCTGCCACCCATGTATTCTAAATAATCTGTAAGTTTACCAGTGGCGGGTTCTATTTTATTACAACATTGTATGCATGTTAAAAGAGAAATGGTAGAAATATTTAAATGTGTGAATCATCAGTGGTAATAAGAGAAACTTAAAATATTGTTCCAGAAAATTATCTTATTATCACTGATGATGGAACTAGTTTGAAGTTCCGAAACATGTTTGGATATAGTTAAGATTTCTATTAAATTTATTTTGTGGACATTAGACTTTTATTTCGTCATATAAATAGACAACTCTACTTAAGAATGGACTATTTTTTAAAATTATCACTACTATTTTTATAAAAACTGTTCTAATTAGCTCAATAAAAACTGATTTAATTAGACCGCATGTTACAATGTAATAATGTAAACATACACACATCGACTGGTTTTCAACGTTGCCAGATTTACTTGTTCAAGACTTCTCTCAAGAAGGCTGTGGCTGTCTGTAAATATGGAAAAGTAGTCGAACAACTTCAGTGTGTGGACTTTTTTTCGACGTTCGACAAACAGTTATTCGTAATCATTGTGATGCAGCTGTCTCAATGAAACAATATTTCGTTTAAATTGTCTTGAACTTGCAATAAGTCACAGTACCTGTTCAATAAATATGGGGCAGCATATGAAAAGCAACCCTCAAATCTACTACCAGAATGCTGCGGTATGGTAAAATTGTCTAAACGTATATTGACAGTATGCACACTTGATCGCAGCCTTAATAATTCAAAAAGATACTTGGGAGTCTTCGAAGTGTAAATCCTGTACAGCATCATCATATACAAATATTCAGTCCTAAGACTGATCCTAGGTTCATACAGTTGAATCAATAAAGGTGATATATGAGCCCGGTAAGGAACCTTACAAATAAATCTACACAAGCGTTTTGAATCCTTTGAATTTTGTTTTGATTAAAGTTAGACAGAAAACTATAGTACACCTGCGAACAGTAATCTATATGCGGATATACAAGCGACTGAACGAGCCTCAACTTAGTTCCTTCGTCAAGAATATGTTTCAAATGATGGAATGACCTAAGTCTGAAAAACCATTTTTTATAATATATAGAAGAACAGTGTGACTCAAATTTGAGATTGTCGTCAATAATAACTGCAAGGTTACGAGCACTTGAAAATCACTGAACAGCAACGTCATCAACCAAAACCCTATGATTCTGCTTAATATTGTTTCAGTTCCGTTCATTGCCAAAACACAAAGCAAGCGTTTTGTCTGGGTTAATTCGGAGTTCATTGTCTTTGCATTAAATAGAAAACATCTTTAAAAAACTATTAACTGTTACCAAAGCATTCTCCAGTTCACTAAAGTGAAAAGGCAAGTAGAACTGCACATCATCCGCATACATATGAAGCTGCATTTAGTAAAATCGTAACGTTGCAGCAAGTGTGCGAATAGCAGGTCTATAATAATTTCTCAAGACACAAACCAATTCTTCGCCCGATTTTTTGTAACTAATATTCAAATTCAGTTTCCAAGATTTGAGAAATATTTTCTAAAACCAACACCGTTACATCGTTATTCGATGCTCAATATGTTGACAGCATGTCTTTTTAAATCCTCTATTACTACTAATTACTACCGTTCTACTTTGAAGTGTTGGTCGAACCCAAAGTCTTCTTTTATTTGGTAATTTATTTTTTTTAGTCGTGATAATAATAAATCCGGGACAAGCAATAACAACTTCTTCGAGTTTTTGGTGTCGCTTGATCGACAATATTCTGTTACTCTGGTGTGGACAGATGCAGTTTTGCCGATTTGTTCATCAACATTGTCAATCGACAGTGTCAAGTCGGTAAGGTCGCACCTTTAGATTAATGTCTTGGTCGAAATAATTTGTGGGCACACAATTAGTTTTAAGTTTTGATATGCCAAATTGTTTATAAAAATTAATATCTTTTAATTGTTACTAATCATTGGCGTTTTATAATATATCAGAGCAAATAACATCTTTAGCTCTAAAAAATTTATTTGAAACATGTCTTGATAGTTTGAAATAAGATAGATCTTATTTCAAACAATAAAGATTTCAAATCACATAAATATTCTAAAGTGTATAAACGCTAATTTAGAACAAAAAATTGAAAATGTCCTAAAATTAAAATCTAGATTTTTGATTGCCTGATATCGGGATTATTTCCTTTGTTTAACTGCCAATGGTTTGGATTCATATTTTTTTTACGAATTTAATTTGCAACATGTTTAATATAAATAGCGTCAATATTAAAAATGTTTTTAAAGCCACAAGAGTATGGTAAACTCAAAATATGAAAAAATAGTCTCTAAGTTAATATTTAATATCCCACGGTCCCTGTAAATTTATAAACTTTAATAAACACATGAAACCCGCTTGGTATCGCTTACCACCCATAAAGTCTCTTAACACGCATTTAAAAACACGAAATTAAAGTTTAGTTGAAATTTATTGCGATATTATACAAAAAATGCTGTAATAAAAAACGGTTGCTTGGAACCGCTCGCTGGTTGCACGGGTTATTATATTATTATCCTTAATGAAATAAAGTAGGAACATAACTAATTTTTGTTGCTTACTGATTTTTGTGACACCTTTCTAATGTTTCAGGTGAAATTATTTTTGGGTGTAGGTCAGTCAGTTATACATCTGTTCTGTAAACGCTCGTGAACTTTAAAGTTAGTTTCATTTAGAAACGAACGCAAAACAAGTATTAATAATATAATAATAATTAAAAATAACACAAAAATTACTTACATACTTTTCAGAATAAAATTTTTATTGAGAATCGAGAATATTTGATGAAAACCGATAATATAACGTCGCAACTTTTTTTGTGTGTCTTAGACAAACAAATACTCCTATAAATCTTATATGATAATTTTTTGATTGTCAGATCATAAAAAGATAATCTTTCTATAGATTTGTTCTTTTACTTTACGTTCCATATTCTATGCATATATTTTTACGGAGTCGTTTTCGCTGAATTTATCAAAGATAAAAAAACCATCAGCCATTTCAAAATCTCTCGGTTGATTTATTGAAATGATAAAGGAAAAGAAACGAAAAATTGAGTACGTCGCGAACAATAACATCAACATCTGTCCCGGTTATAATCAAATAAGTTTGTGTGTGGTTTTCCTTTCAACTTTATTTTTTCTCTGACCGCAAATAAAAGGAGTTTTCATGCGGGTAGAGAGTAGACTGCTGAATTCTGGAAATCTGCATTCACAATGGATCGGCATTGTGCTCTAATGTGATCCAGTGTTGTGCTTAGCAAAAAAAAAAATCTTTTCATAAAACCAACTTTTTCTAGTAACTCAAGTAATATTTACAATAACTGGCTGCACTCATTTTCAACAAGTTTTTGTTGTGATTGTTATAAATATTAATTAGAAACTTTTAAATGAAAAGAGAGATAAACTAATATCTTATTAAAATAAAAGTTTTAACTCTACCAATATAATATATCTATATCTCGATCTATATTGAACGTTTGCTTAGTCAGACATGTTTTGAGCTGCACTGCCATATAATTTGCTACAGCATCCACAATTCCTATTGTCTATGGATATGGCTATTCCTTTAATACGGTGGCAGTTGTTCTTTTAATATATTTTAGTTACAATTTAATTAAATAACTTTTTCAATAAAGCCTGTTGCGACTAGAATCAAGCTGTTTACTCTCATAGAATAGCATGACATGTTTCATATAGGTAAAAGGGGTCAATAGACTAAGTGCAGATCTTGAGTGCCATTATTCCATTTCAAATAATATTCTAAATTGAACGTTTTTGCCACTAATATAGATGATTATTTAAAGAATCAAAAAAACTATCGACAGATTTATTTACGTAGCACCTCTACTGTGACATTATCAATACATATTTTTATTTGCAAGATGGTAACATTGACATTGACTTTGGTTATCCTTCAGAGTCAATATCAGCAGTTTTATTAGTTGGCAAATAAGTGAGAAGTTAGGTGGGAACTGAGCGGAACTTGACCGTGTCACATCAGTTCAACTGAACTGAGAAGTGAGGCTAAGATGTCTTAATTTAGTTGAGTGTGCCTCGCATCTCTCAACTGTTGTACTCCTTAGTATTCAAGAGTGATCTAGGTGTTATCATTCAATGCAGTTTTATTAGTTTGACGTTCCTTTTATAACTTGTCACTTACTGAGAGAACAGATGCAATGCAGCTAGTAAAGCCTTCCTTTCGGTTCGATCACAGTATCATTGGCTATAAAGCATTTAGAGCTTCTTTCCACATTCAACTGCGAATGAAATATGTAATAATACGTATGTATTTCAGACAGGTGAGTGAAATTTGCTAATATATCGCGTTGAAGGTTAACCTAGTTAGTTATTGAACTTCACCTAATTCATTTTGGGTAAAACATTTAAGCAGCAGTAACAGAAATCTTAGTACGGCAATTTATTTGTAAGATCGCTCAAGAAAAATGAATTTGTAAAGTGAATATTTATTTGGATGATAACAAAATATAGAAATTGTGTAAAATATTATGAACTGTAATGACTTCTATGTTACTTATATAAAGAATAAATAAATGGAAAATTATGAATGGTGTTCGTTCTCTCTTCGATAGAATAGTTGTTGGCATACCATGCTAATACGAATAAGAATAGTAGTAGGCAGTGGCGGCTTGTGAGGTCTGAAAGAGGTGGGGCACAACAAGGTGGAAATAAGGCACTAACACCCAAAATTTTTCAAAATAAAGAATTAAAATGATAGGTTTTTATGTAGTTAGCTAGCGCACAACCTTTCCTGGCCCATAGTGTTTCTTAAAAATGTTTTGATCCGTTTGAGGGTAGAGAAATATATTTCTACAGTCGTCATAGAGACAGTACACAAAACAGTTAGCAATCCCACAGATTTTCTAAATGTTGATGTTAAATTGGTTTGGATAAACATTTGTAGCAGAGACACAGCCCCACTTTGTTCATAAAATATGAAATATATTTAAATGCGATAATATTTCCGTAAAAGTAAATTGAAACTAAAGCTTGGATAATTGAAGGTTGTGGTTAATTAGGCATTTCCACTTGTGTTGGGTGTGCAGATAGATTTCGGATTGAGCGATTGAATTTTGTATAACGCGAATAATGAGTAGGTAAAATTTTTCAAATAAAGTGTGGCAACCGCGGATTTTAATTTTTACACTAGTTGCTTTAATTTTTTATCTATTAAAATAAATAGAAAATTTGATGTACAAGGTGTTGCTTGGAAACTTAAAGAAGATGGTGCAATGTTTCAAGTCTGAACCTGGATTTTTCAAGTCGCTAGTGCATCGTTGGTTTAAGAATATTCGGAAAAATATTTGCTTCAAAATTCAATAAATTATACAGGGTACTTCTGTAGTTATGACTAAATAAATAAATGGAACACTCTATATCTTTTTAATAAAGAAGCTAGACCTATAAAATATGACATTTTTAGAACCAGTTCCATGTCCCCAATATATAATTACCGTAGGTCCGTTTTAGTACGGAACACCCTGTATATTATGTATATCGTATTATAGGATATAGAACCATACATGAACAAAATTTAGTTGTGCCGCATTATACCTAACGTAGTTTGGAACCAAACTGATTAATATAGAAGTGGAAAGTAGATAAGCACTTTACAAATAATTTATGGTAACTCTCTCTATAACCGTGTTAGTGTTCCTAGCTTGATATTATTACATTTAATGTATATTGGATAATTTACCTTCGGATATAGGCAACAATGTGTATTATTGTTGTGAATTTAGCATGGGTGTAATCTTTTATTCATCATTACTCTATCTGATGGCATCAGTCCCTCAAAATCGTTCTTTATACCTACGTAATGGATTTAATCTGATTAATAACAACTTGTTCTTTTATTTGAGATTGATCCACTAATCCATCTTTCAAATATGATGGTGGATGATGATGGATTTTATGTTTGTTTACGAATCTAACCTCAAAATTTGAATAATCTCTTATTTTTGTATATTTAAGTCTGAAAATTATTTCTCTTCATCAGAACATTCCTCTGAAAAAATATCTATACGCCTGCTATAACCACAACCGTCGCAATTTTCTGATTAATATTCATAATAATAGCGGAAACATGTATCTCCTTCGCACTTCACATTATATTATTAACAGCAAGAGCAAGATTATTATTTTTATTGTTATTATAGTCAAAGATTAAGTTAATCTTTGGTATAATGCAAAGTCGACCGATAACAGTAAAATTTAGTGTTTTGTTTGAATAAAAGACGTCTACTCCACAAAAAATCTTTATATATACGTTGAAACCGTTTATAATTCGCCAGACATGTTTCGGACTACAACGTCCATCATCAGTGGCTAAGGAACCTTATATAATGCGGTTAGATGAGGGGGTTAAACTTCATATGAACTTAGAGTAGGGTATTTTTACATTGATCTTCAATTTAAACGTTTATATAATGTCATTTTATGGAAATTTGTTTTTTAAAAATTGAGCATAATAAAAATAAAAATAAATTGGTTTTTAAACATTAAATTTGTGTATCATTTCAACATGTGTTTGTTTGTGTTTTTCTTTTCTCTTCATATTTAATTTTAAGTTTTTGAAAAGCTGGTAAGATTCCACCAGTGTGGTTTTAATGTCTAGACATTGTGGTTTTAATGTCTAGACATTAAAACTCCTCGATTGATGGATTACTTCAGAAAAAAAAAAAAAAAAAAAAAAAAAAAAAATAAAATTTAGGTTTAGGGTTGCATATCTGTTCACCATTTAGCGTTCTTTTATTCACAAATCAACATTCCACCATCAATCTATCAGCCCATGACGTCAGGCCAACAGTGATTTTTTCATCAGAAAATAACGCTGTATAGAAGAACACACCCAAACAGCATCATGTAGGAAGCATGAAATTAAAAAAATAAATAAATACGAGTATTCACTTCTATGAAGTAACTATAAATGTAAGGCGCAGTTTGTCAATCGTCAATCGCGCACTGAGAAATTTCTTCTGGGGGGTACTAATGTTCTACTTCATTAGTATATACAATGAACCAGGTAATTCCCCGTTAGTTTTAATTCGAGACACAGATTGACGTTGATGTAGTGCAATAGGTATAATTCAGCGAGAGATAACATGCTAATCGCTGTAACTATTTGGCCGGCATCAACGTTTACGATTTTAGACTATTATCGACACGTTATATGAAAAATATACAGTACTTCCTCTCTAACGTTTCGAGGTCGGGGTTTAAACGGAATATTCCGGGGGTACCTACACTCTATACACTACCTCAAAACGAGTGTCAAATTGTCATCAAACTTCCCCTCTCGGTGCGCCGCTGGTCACAAGCCTGTTTTGCGGACTCATCATACCATACAGGGTTGCTTTACAAATTTTGATAACCTTTGCGATGTATATCACTATTTGTCGGTCGATAGTCCCTTATCTATTGCAAAGACTTGCTGGACCCTTGCATTCATCATGTCCCACAGTACACTTCCATCCTGATCCCTTCATGGAGCCCTATCGCCGCGGGAATAATTAAACTGCGTATTCCCACACTGGCTTGGTGTAAATCAAGGCAGATCGCACAACTTATTTATTATTGTAGAGCTTGATATGTATGAGCATTTTTGTGCATTTTCAGATGATCAGTTACAGCATTTGTCGCTTATGATATCTTCTGTATGTGTAAATTCCATGAATTTTTGCGCACAGTATTTTCCTGTAGTCCTGGTACTAAAGTTCTAAGAGCGCGCTTCAACAAAGTTCTAAGAGTTGTAATTATAAAATGCGTAAAATGTTTATAAAATGATGGTTTTTGGAATTTCTCAAAGCTATGTATATGCTTTGTACACAAAACTTTCATATCTACTAAACTCATTAAACTCTGCTTCAAACTTACACTAGCTAACGTTTCGCTGATCATTCTGTCAGCTTCGTCAGATCAAATATTATACGTGAACGTGGTTAAACTGTGAGTTGAGTTTTCAGTTTTTGCTAAATAGCTGACAGCATGATCAGCGACAGTTAGCTAGTGTAAGTTTGATGCAGAGTTTATCCAGAAGTATGGTTTCTATAAGATTATGCTTTTTTGAGATAAAAACTAAATTGCGCCATAATAATTGCATTTTTGTTAACATCTTCATAGTTTTTTTTTTATATTCAGGGATGTAAGTCAACCTCAACGAAATATGAACTACTCCTTATAAAAAAATAAAAAGTTTTTTTTGTTTCACTAAGTTTACGTTCTTTGTCTCTTCTATGGTTGCCTAATTCAACCAAGTTGTTATAAAATGATTAGAACACATTGTACATAGCCTAATTTCTTCTTTTTGGGGTTTTATTTTGTGTTATTGCTATTTGACATTTTCGTCTCAGAAATTTCAACCTTTTGTCTCGTAAGTTTTGTCTGAAGCGAGGGAAGTGGTGTGTTATTTTAAAACTTTCAGAATGTAGCCAATTTTCTAAACAATGCCTTTGAGCTACCCGTTACAAATTTCTCCTCTCTTTCGCTAAAATGATACACAAAAGATGTTCGTATATCTATATTATGTGTGTTTTGTCAACTACATTCATGGTAAAATCTAATTTCAAAACGTGCAAACATGTATATTTTGTATAATAAATAAACACATACACAATATAGAAAAGCATGGATACATATTTCAAAGCAATGCAATTATTGGATAGGCACCTACATGTTTTTAAATTTTTAAAGTACATTAATCTTTGATTTTACAGAGCCAATAGAGAATGCATGACAGCGGCGTATATCAATAGCCACTAGCATTAGGGCCATGCGATTGCGAATTTCTGACTTTGATTGAAATTGTGGACAACTGAAATTCTAGTGGTGTAAGAATGGAGTAGTCTTAGAGAAGCTTATAGACATATTCTATTACTAATAGAATAATTTGAGTAACTTATATTTTGTACATAACTAAAAATTTTAAGAAAAAATCATTTCTTTAAAATAAGCCTTCTCATATTTTTCCTTAACCTTTCCCCATACCTGTTTTTAATTGTTTTTGAAAAAATAATTTATTTCGATTTTTTTTTTTGGCCCAAAACAGGTTTTCCGAAAAAAAATCGTAATTTTATACCCTCTATAGATGGTATCTTGCAATTTTGAAGCTACGTCCCTGCTCTTGACAATAAAATTACAGGGTGGTCGCAAATTATTGTAGTATTATCTCCTATTAAATAAAAATAGGGATAAGTCAATTTTATCAAATGGTACACCCCAATTATTCTCTAGTGCTTCAGTAGCTTAATAGTAAAAGCATATGACCGCAGAGCGTGTGAGATATAGGTTCGATTTCCACCTGGAGAGAATGTTTTTTTCCAACTTATAAACGTTCGTTGTCTTCATTGGCTCTCCTACAAATAATATAGGAATTTTTGGATTTAGCAGTTTAACCTTAAGGAATTTACAATAATTTTGAATTCCAGCAGATATTTTCACTCAAAATAGCGCACAGTAACGAAATATTATACCACAAAGCAATAGTACGAGGGTTGCCTTTTATATTTCGGGATTAGAGAAGAAAAACAAATATTAATCATCGAAAATCACTTTATTGTTTTTCAAAATATTCCCCATGAAGATCTATACACTTTTGCATGCGTTTGAACCAATTGTCGAAGCACTTTTGCCACTCTAATTGAGGTATCTCCAAAACATGCATTCTGAATGCAACCGCTTCTTCTGGTGTCGAAAAACGTTGACCTCTCAGTTTGTTTTTTACGTACGGGAATAAAAAGAAGGCATTCGGTTCCAAGTCAGGACTATACGGCGGATGACTCATTAAATCGATGTTTTGGGTGCTCAAAAATGCAGTTGTTTGAGCCGATGTGTGAGAGCTCGCATTGTCGTGGTGACGAGTGATCCGTCTTCGGCGGTTGGTTTTTCTGATTTCTTGGAAGACAACTGGCAAACAAATGGTTGTGTATCACTCAGAATTGACTGTTCTGCGTTGTTCTAGTGCTACAGTTGCGACATATCCAGTTTTTCCGAAAAAATAGGCCACCATTTGCTTGGAAGTACTTCGTGCGCGAACAACTTTTGTTGGATTTGGCTCATCTTGAAACACCCATACAGTCGACTTCTGTTTACTTTCGGGCTCATACGCGTAAATCCACGATTCTTCACCTGTCAGGATGTCATAGACGTGCTTCGAAGCATCGCGATCGTATTTTTTGAGCATTTCTCTCGACCAATCAACACGAGCCTATTTTTGAGCGATTGACAAATTGTGTGCGATCCAACGCGAACAAATTTTTTTGACAGTCAAATGTTTTGGCAATATTGCTGGTCCCACTAATGCCTAATGTTGTCTCAATCTCTTGATAGGTCACATGGCGATCTTGCAATATCAGTTCGCGCACAGCATTAATGGTTTTCGGAACAACAACTGATTTTGGACGACCTTCACGAAATTCGTCTTGGATTGAACTACGACCACGATTGAATTCACCATACCATTGATAAACACTTCATCGCCTAAAATTGAATTAAGTTCATCCATGCACTGTTGCTGAGTTAATCCACGTCGAATGTTGTAAAAAATAATCGCAAGAAAATGTTCACCATTTAATTCCATTTTTGGGCCAAGATGAATCTTTTAAGTTACTGTAAACAACACAAATAGCGCTCGTATGTCAAAACGTTCTGAGTACGTATAACCTCAAAAATGTCCAACTTTACGATAGAGCTGTCAGTTGCCAGATTGCCAGGGTTGCCAAATCCCGAAATATAAAAGGCAACCCTCGTAGCAACATAACTTGAAGTCTTGTTACTTTATGTGACAAGCAATTCATAAAAATAGTATTTTTGACTATACCTATATTATGCTAGATGGGTAAGTTTCCCTATATTCCTTTAAATCCTAAGTTTTTACTTTTTGCATAGCATTGTCCTAACACAATAGGTATATGGGTACACTTGGTTTTTGCATTTTCTTTATGCCGTTTTATGCAAAAATCAAGCTGCACTTTATACGTATCTCTTCATTCTCACCATGAAAAACACTTTATTCTCTCCACATACACGGCCAGCATATTATAGCAGCCACATGGCGTCGCATATTGCTTTATTACGTAGAAGTAATACTATAGCCCGTTTGCCAAATCAAGATGCGATCTCCCTAACACATATACATCGGGGCTATTTGTTAAGGTCAGGAGTGCATTCAACCGCTTTATCGAGCTAAATTTTGACACTAACACGCATAAATTTACAGATATGGCAGGTATATGTATGTGTGGACCCTAAGGTCTGGCGACCATTAATTCTCTACCAACTAGGGGTTAAGTTAGAGCCAGTCTCTGCTGACGGGATTTGTTACATTTAGAGGCCAACATTTCTGCCGAGAAATAAATAATAGAGCTTCAAGACTTTAATAATAAAATTGAACGAAATACTGGACATATGTTGAGTAATGACGGGAATTATGCCACCGCTAGGTGTGGAATTAAATCTCATTTAATATCAAGGAAAGTTAGCTTATATTTTCGTGATAAGCTTAAATGTTTTGGATCTTTAAAATACAATGTATAATATAACACACAGAAAAAAAAACCTTGGTTCAGATAGATAAAAAACGTAAGCACCACAGGGACAGCCAAAACCTTGTCTACCCCTTCTAGAAAAATTTACTGGATAGACATTATGTCATTTAGATAATATTCTTGAATAGTTTACATATGCTTCTTGTCTAAAAGAGACAAACACTTTTTGTTATTTAAATAAAAATATATTGTATGCCAGCAAAGTTTATTAGTAATTTTAGTAATGTAGAAAAATTTACTGGATAGACATTATGTCATTTAGATAATATTCTTGAATAGTTCACATATGCTCCTTGTCTGGGAGAGACAAACACTATTTGTCATTTAAATAAAAGTATATTG
This sequence comes from Apoderus coryli, assembly GCA_911728435.2. NCBI lineage: Eukaryota > Metazoa > Arthropoda > Insecta > Coleoptera > Attelabidae > Apoderus > Apoderus coryli. Next base: position 10,746,792 of record OU452202.1, on the reverse strand, counting down.
TATGCTAGCAAAGTTTACTAGTTATTTTAGTGATGATCCTCGTTTAATGTCTATCCAGTAAATTTTTCTACATTACTAAAATAACTAATAAACTTTGCTAACATACAATATATTTTTATTTAAATGACAAATAGTGTTTGTCTCTCTTCTAGTAATTTTTTCTAGAAGGGGGTAGACAAAATTTGGGGGTCCCTGTGGTGCTTACGTTTTTTTATCTGAACCACCACCAGGTTTTTAGTGCGACTCTTATTTATTTATTTTTTTAAAATAAACTTAAGCCTACTGAAAATCTTGTATTAGGTATAAGTAATATAAGCTAGGTATATATAGTCAAACTTCAATCTACACATGTTAAAGTGGGTAGGTATAATGCGGCTGAATCCTTTGCCGGAATTCCTGAGAATATTGCTCAGCACATAAACAACTAGGGTTGGTTGATCTTGGAAACGGTCGGAGTGACAATGTCGGTTAACTTAAAAAAAATTGTACAATTTAAACACCTTTTAAATGGTGTTTTCAAAAGTAAAGTAAATTTAGCAGTTTTCGAGAATTTCTTAAAAATCAATTTTTTGCGATATTAGTTTTTATTGATTTCAGACATTATTTTTACAGATATATAAAAAAAAATGAAAAGCACTTTCTCATTGTTGCTTTTTGAGGAGACTCGACGTTTCGTTTTCGAAAAACCATCAACTTCGATTTTTTAAATACCCTTGATTTTCTATTGTTAAATTTAAAGCCATTTTCAATTCAAAAATAGGTGGTTTAAACAACTTTTCAGTATTTTTAGTTGTTATTTAAACTTATTCAAGAAAAATCGCCATAGTTTGGGACTTAACTGACTGAATGCAGAGTATATACCTAATTAGTAATTTTGGCAATAAAATTCTTTCGACGTTAATCAAAATTATTTATTATTATTTGCCAATTTATTTCTGTCAGCATATTTTATTCTGTACGCAGTTTTTTAAATTTAGTTAAAATTTTTGTGCTTTTTGAAATTATTAAAGAAACGCCTTTCTTTCTTTTACGCAAAATAAGTGCCAAACTATGGCGGTTTTTCTTGAAGTTTAAATAACAGCTAAAAATACTGAAAACTTGTTGAAACCATTCCGTTACATCTATTTTTGTTTTGAAAATGGCTTTAAATCTAACAATAAAAATCGAGGGCCGCATTTAAAAAATCGAAGTTGATGGTTTTTCAAAAACGAAACGTCGTAATGAAAATTTATAAACGCTATATTTTTCTCATAAAAAAGTAACAATGAGAGCTTTTAAGTTTTTTATATCAGTAAAAATAATGTCAGAAATCAATAAAAACTAAAATCGCAAAAAATTGCATTTTCTTAAAAAAAATACGGCCTTGTAAAATATAGTTTATACCTAATTCATTTTCTACTATAAATATTATACATTTCAAGATCTACTAACTAGGTACTAGGTAGTTATCTAATTTGGGGACAAATAAAACTAAAATGTATTGGCTATTTAAAAAAATCGAGTTTTTCCGAAAAACAATGACTCTGAAACAAAAAAAAATTATCAAAGAAACTTTAGATTCCTTATGAGGAAACTAAGTAAAATAACAGATTCTACCGGTACGTACGAGGAATGATAAGACAATTCCAATCCACAACTCCTAATTCACAGACATTGGTAAAATGGTAAACAAATCAATACATACCTACCTTTACAAAAGAAAGAAAAAAGTCATACCTAGCTAAAATATTTATGTAACTTCTTTTGAAAAACTGCATTAATTCGCTAAAAATTAATCCGTCCCTGGCAAATTAAATATATTATCGTGAACCCATCTAAACTATTGTTTAGTTGCTGTAAATGGAGGAATACCATATTAAGATTGATTAAATTAGAAAAAGTATTTTAAATTAGGATTAAGTACCTACTAAATAATACGTAACTAGATAGGTATCTATTGCCAAAGATTATATCTGATATTGCCATGAAATAAGATTGTTTGCATTGGTCGTAAAATTATAAAAATAAATAATTAAATAATAATTATTATAATTTACTTACCGAGAAAAGTAACAACGAGCTCCCCCAGATTCCAGCTAATTAATATTTCTTTTGTTTCCTCCATTGTTATTAATAATATATGAATATTTAACAACACTCAACACACCAAACTAATCACTACACTTAATTATGTTGGATGCACATTGGTATAACACATATCTGTTACTGTCTGTATACCTAGTCCGTCCTCACCACTTGCAGAAATTGGGATATCAATATCTAGGTATATACTTACTATCAATAATCAAAATTTAATATATTAAATTAAAATATCTTCAGATTAGAACACCAAATAACTAGTTCCTAGTTAGAGCGACGCCAAGACTCTAATCAAAAAATACCAAAATGAAACCCCCTCCCTCTACACCAAGTGAGACGCGCTAGGTACAACGTGGTACACATAGAAGATGTTGTTGTCGGCACCCGCTTCTACAAAGGGTTTTAGGTACGTGGACTAGCAGCGGGGACAAACACATTAGGTAGAACGGGGAATAACCGTTGGCTGGAATAGAATGACGACTTATGTAGACAACTATAGGTTCCCATCTCTACCAGATAAAATAATTCGATATTTTGGAGGATAGACATTTTATAAATGAGAAGTATTAGGTAAAATAACTATTACACAGATTTAATTAAATCAGTGCCTATTTTAGCTATGTACTTACTTAGTTGTTAAAATCTTATTTATACTTAAATATTATAATGCACATACCTAGGTCCTTTAATATACTAAAGCAGATAAATAAAATTTATAGGTAGGTAGGTATATGTTCCTATTAGAACTAATTTAGTTTTGGGTTTCATAAAACGATTTTTGAGAATAGTTAGGTACGTATAGGTACCTACCTAATTACCTCATTAAGTATTTTCTTAATAATAATAGCTACACCTAAGTGGGTACGTATGGAAATCTGTAGGTGTACAATACCTAATTCAAACAGAATACCGAACTCATTTAGCGCAAATAATAATAATAATAATAATAATAACTTTATTCACCTTCAATTATACATAATCATGTACTTAGGTACGTCCAAGTTAGACTTACAAATTACAAGCACAGCAAGTATTACTAATACAAGTACAAATATTGTCTTAAGTGTCAACCACAAATAAAAGTAAATTAAAAGTGTCAATTTAAAATTCGTCAAATAAATAAATAAATAAAAACACTTGACACATACACTTAATCATCTGTACAATATACACAGAACTCTTGCAGCGTATAAAAAACTCCATCGATCAAAAATTTCTTCAGTTTTGATTTAAATGAGTTGAGTGTCGGTGCATTTTTCATAGCAACTGGCAGGATATTGAAATAGTACCTACCTGAGTATAACGGACTCCTTTTAAAAAACTCATGATGAGGCCTAGGGAGGTACAGACGGTTCGCCCCTCGAGTGTTGTGATCGTGCATACTGCCGTTGGTTTGTAGTTCCTTAACGATTTTAAAAATGTAAACACACAATTTGTAGAGATACACCCCAGTCAATGTTAAAATCTGGCAACTTTTAAATGTGTTTCTACATGAATAGTTGTAAGGCAAAGCAAAAATAACGCGTAGTATTCTTTTCTGCAGTACAAACACTCTTGATATGTCAGATGCCCTACCCCAAGATACAACATTATATGACAACACAGAGTATACCAAAGCATAATAAATATTCACTAAAGATGATGCATCCAGCTTGGTCCTCAGTGAGTAAATGAGAAAGAAATTTTTACTCAATTTGCCACAAACCGCATCAACCTGGCTTGTCCACCGTAATCGCGAATCCAAACACATTCCCAGAAGTTTTGAAGAGTTCGTCCATGGCAAATCAAAATCCCTAAAAGAAACATTGAAATTTAGAAGTGGTTTGTATATAGGAAACTGCATAATGACTGTCTTACTGTGGTTTATTATTAATCGGTTTTCATAACACCACTGTTCAAACTGATTTAATACCTCATTTATTTTTAAATGCAGCATACTTTCAGCTTTATCGGACACAATAATTGTTGTATCATCTACATACATAAATAACCTGCCACAAGTGATATACCGGGGTAAATCATTAATATATAATAAAAACAAAAGGGGTCCAAGAACACTACCCTGTGGGGTCCCAATATCCATGCTCTCCTGGGCCGAAACAGACCCATTTACCCTAACACATATTCTTCGATGACTTAAGTAAGATAATATCCATCTGTTAATTGGGTATCTGAATCCCATTGACTCAATCTTACTGATTACGAAGGATTTATCGATTGTATCGAAAGCTTTCGACAAGTCGAACATTAGTGCTACCACGAAATGTCCCCGGTCAGCCAATTCGTGTATGTGTTGCACTAACTCAGTGGTACATGTCTCCGTAGATAATCCACTCCGGCTACCATGCTGACAATCAGTGATAGTGTTAGTCAATGTTAGAAACTCCTCCATTTTTTGTGTTACAGCCTTTTCGAATATTTTGGAGATAATACTTAAGAGTGAAATGGGTCTGTAATTATCCATGTTTAACTGGTCACCCTTTTTAAAAACCGGAACAATAACTGCTTGTTTAAGTTCAGAAGGGAAAACACCTGTCAAAACAGAACCATTAATAAGCCCACATAATTGAGCAGCCAACGTATCAGCGTTCTGTTTGACCAATTTAACAGGAATGCCATCATATCCAGTAGAATTTTTGTTTTTAAGATGTTGGATAATTGTTTTTACATTATCCTCAACAACCGGTGTGAAATAGAAGGCCAAAGAGGTAGTTGGGCCAGCTGTACAATTAACCGAAAGACCAGCAGAAAAGTGTGTATGCAATTTTGTGAGTATATTGGATGCATAGTATTTACATAAAGTAGCAGCAATCTCCGACGGCTCAGTTATCTCACGATCTTCATGTCTAATGCACTCCACCGTCCGATCCCTCTGGTTTACCCCTGTTATCTTTTTATAGGTTGACCAAACAACTTTAGACTTATTCGAACTATTATTTAATTTAAAGTTAAATTGGTCAATACGTTCCCGCGAGATTCCACTACGAACCTCCCTTTTAAGATTTTTATAGGCATCATGTAGGGCAGGTTCATTCAAATTCCGCCTTAACCAGTTTAAATTTTGTAAGTCATTGTACATGCGACCTAGCTCGTTAGAAAATACTATTTTGTTTTCGAAGTATTTAGCATGATTAACTTTTGCTCTCTTTAGAGGAAATGCTATATCAAAACACCACTTCAGGCGAGTCCAGAAGGATGTAAAACTGTCCTCAAAGGAATTAGATATCTCAGGCATACCGTTATTAAAGTGAAAGGCAAATTCCTGTGTAGATGCATCATCAAACTTTCTGTATTGATAATACTCAGGCTCATCTTTCACTGCCAACTGTTGTTCAAAGTTAACCTTAGTTATTTGGGCCAAATGATCAGAGAATCCCAAATTAACATTAGCCGTTGTCACGATTTCTGGAGAATTTGTAATAACATAATCAATAGTTGACGAAGTCATAATACCATTCAACAGTTGGACAGTTCTTGTAGGGGTAATTACCTTCGAAAATAGATTAAACGAGTTCAATAAATCCCTAAGAGTTCTGTCCTCAATGGAGCCATCGCCCCAATCAACATTAAGATCGCCGCAAACCAGTAACATGTCAAATGCCTGCGACGCTCTTGCTATCAAATTAGTCAGTTGATTAAGAAAGTGATCAAAATCGCCTGAAGGGCTTCTATACACCGACACAATGCACATGTGATTGTTATACGCTACAGCAGCACACTCAAAATCCATTTCCAAAGAAAGATCATTTAAAAATTTTACAGTTTTTAAAGAATTAATAATGTCATTTCTAATATAAATAGTTGATCCGCCATGCTTATGCAAGCTTCTACAATAACTTACAACTAACGAATAATTTTCAATATATGTATATGTATATGTAAAATAAAATTTTATATAGGTTCACAATTTGAAATCTTATTTAACTAATGTAATTGTCGTTTTTAGATAATGTAGTTACTCATACTTGATAACTACATTTACTACTTTAACAAAAATTTTGCGAAAACTAGCAAATTCACCTCTAAATAATATTTTTTATTTGGATAAACCAAGTTTTTTTTTTCTGTGCAGACTGGTCATGTGTGTGATATTTTTAATCGTATATTAAATTAGCCGCAGTGCTCGAAATAGAGCAAATGTTTTAAGGACCAAGTTATCCCCGAATACGACTAAGTTTTTTTTTTATATACTTTAAATTTATAAATACTGGTATTATTTCTACAGTAAATGGAAATTCAAACTTTATCGCCGTTCTTATCGCCGCTCTTATCGTATATTACAGCTCCAACATAATCTTATATCTATCGATCTAGGTATCTATCTATCAAATATTATATGTTGTATTTCGGACAATATTGCAGACATATTGTTTATTTCGATAATATCAGATTTATCGACTTTTCGCCATTTTATTTTTACGTCTCAATCTCACGACTTTTATTACTTGGTATGTAATAAAAATTCTACAAAGAAGTAATTTCGTATTAAAGTAAATCTATCATTGGGGTTTCCTGTAATATATCATAAAAATTGTGGCTCTCAAATAAATTAGAAAATATGTTGAACACAATCTAGAGCAAAATATTTTCTGCTCTTTGGTAAATTGCTGTAATGTAAAATTGAGATTTTTCATTGATCTCAGTGCCTCCATTTCTGCAGTTATAAAAATGCCAGTAAGTACTTCAAATATTATAAATATGAATCGGAGCATTAATTTTAGAAACATATTCACAAAATGATTTCGATATACGTACGTAAATTATACAGTTACCTAACTATAATAAAACGTGATAGCTGTTATTCACTCTAATCTTCAACGAAAACAGGGTTAATCAAAACAAGTATCAAATATCCCATGTGTTTACATACGTTTAAATATTCAGCGCAATTCAACGTTTACTTTTGTTGAGGCTTCTTTGAAAGGAAACATTTTTTAAATAGTTCCCAAATCGTAAATTTTTTGATAAAAGTAATGTCATTAGAAAAGAAAAATATGTGTGTGCTTTTCTTATCGAAATCTACTCGCTTCAACAACATACTAATTGACAATACTCTCCTGCCAGACTTTTTTGGAAATTATCTCCATGATTCGCGCAATTCCGTAATCCGAAATCTATTTAGGTACACCCAACACATGTGCAGATGCTTAATTAAACACAAAGTTAAATTAACCAAATGTATTTAATTTAAATTTTACTAAATTATTTTTGTTGTTCAAACAATTCCATATTAGTTATATTTCATTCAGTTGAATTGATTCAAAATATGGCAGCAATCAACAAAAATTATAAATTCGCGAGTGCCATATTTGAAAATTTTCACCATACACACATCTGCTCATTATTCGCGTTATACCGAAATCAATCGATCAGTCCGAAATCTATTTACATACCCAACAAGATGCTGGCCGGTCCCAAAGATATTCTGTGGAGAATATCGCTGCTGAATCAATCCACGGTTTTTACAAAGAATTTTGGTGAAATAGTAGTGAAAATCATCATGAGCGACGAAACCCATTTTCATTTCTATGGATGAATTAGCACTGGAAATCATGTGGTTCCAACAGGATGGAGAAACGGCGCGTACTAAAGAGCCACAAGGCCTGCATTTGCCTAAACTTTCGTTTTGGTCATTGCATTGGCTGGCAAGCTCGTAGGATTTTACCGTTCCAGACCTCTTTTTGTAGGGTTGCTTGAAGTCACGTGTCTCTTTTCTCCAGTTCTTCCATTTCCTTGTGGGCGTGGGTAAACGAAATTAGACCAACACCCTGCTAATTTAAACAAAATTATTGTTGAAAATAAGTAAAACCTGTGTAATATGAAATGAGTCTAACGTACTTTTAAGTCTGTTTCACATCAACTAAATATTGAGTAGCATTATTTCAAATCTAAATAGAGAGGATATTCAAACATTAGTACATAGTAGAATTGCGTGAATTTACAAATAGATTTTCTTTTTCGTTTACTTTTCCACAGGCAGAAATAGGATACGGGTTTCTCTTTCGAATCGAAGTCGAGATTTTTGCTTTTAAATAATTTCAATATTGGTTTAGGATAAAACCATTATAACGGCCGATATATGCTGGAAAAGTTTGAGTTAGGGAAAAACTTTCTATTTGATATCTAGCTTGAACAGAAGCCTCTCAATATTATACTGTGTAGAGTTCCATCTATGGTATTAATTTAAAAATATATAATATACCAGTAGCGCTATTCTGTACACTGTATCGACAATCGTCGGTATCGGTAAGCTACCGACATCCAACGGTTGCGCTACCGATGGAATCAAAACGACGCTATTCTGTATGCCACGGTTACCGACAGTCGGTAATGCAACCGTCAACTATCGGCTTGCAAGTGACATCACTCGAATCGGTACATTCAGCCAATGAGCGTTGAGATATTTGTAAACAAATAACAAATATTTTGTTGTGCTTCATTTCTAATTTGTGTGACGTTTTAAGTTTGAATTTTTCAATGTAAGATGTCTGCAAAAAGTAGTAGATAAGTGAAAATTATTATACCAAGATAATAAATAGTGACACATCTTTTAGAAGTATTTTACTACAAGAAGGTAGAATATCCTTTGTTTTTGTTGTCAAGTGTTTGGTTAGGCTATATGTTTAAATTTGTGAGGGTACACTAGACACTACACTGTAAAATCACTCTATAGTCCAAATATACTTATAATATATAATCCGCAATTCCAACCAAAACATCAATAATGATCCAATAATCGCGCAACAAACATCGGTAACGTCCACCGTGGGGTGAATGAGGGCACGGTGAGATACCGATCTTTGTCGACTCAAATTACCGATATCGGTCGGTATTAGAGCATACAGAATGCCGCACGAAGCGACTTGCCGACGGCTGTCGGTGAGTGGGAATTACCGATACCGACGGCTTTCGGAAACGTGTACAAAATAGCGCTACTGGTCGGCAGTACATTTGCCTCGGTCTCTCATAGCCTTAAATATACCGTGTGTTCCAGAAAAGTGTGGCATATCAAAGTTATATTTTTCCAAATGGAAAATTCAGTATTTTATAGATTTTGCTTTCCCGCACAGGGAAAGTATTGGGAACGCGCTAAAAAAATCGTTTGTGTCGTCCCAAAACTTTCCCGACAAGTTATAATATAATCAAAAATATATGACCTGCGTAACAAAACAGGTTTTAATAATTATTATTATTGTAATTATATTATTTTCATTATTTCCAATAAACTAACGTAACAAACTAACTAGCTTATTCAAAAATTAGAAGAAGAAAAAAAGTATTGCCAGAGCTAGTATTCGAACCCATAACCTTTCGCATACCAAGCAAAGGCTCTACCAATGACGCCGCAGTGAGAATGTTGTAGTTTTTTTTGTAATATTATATACGTTCCAACTAACCAACCTAACTGATTAAATTTTAAACGCTATTTTTCTTGAATAAGTTTAAATAACAGCTAATAATACAGAAATATTGTTGTCATATACCACCTATTTTTGATTTAAAAATGGCTTTAAATTTAAAAATCAAAAATTCAGGGCCGTATTTAAAAAAAACGAAATTGATGACGGTTTTTCAAAAACGAAACTTTGTAGTGAAAATTTGTAGAAGCCATCTTTTTGTCCTCTAAAAGTAACAATGAGGAAGTGGTTTTAATTTTTTTATATCTAAAAAAATAACGTTAGAAATAAATAAAAACTAAAATCGAAAAAATTGTTTTTGCAAAAATTCTTGAAAACGGATAAAGTTGCTTTACTTTTGAAGACAGCATTTAAAAGGTGTTTATAATGTACAACTTTTCTCTAATTTAACCAACATTGTAACTCCTACCGTTTCCAAGATTCCAATGATATCCCATTCTTATCTTGGACGCAGTGTATATTTATATAGTGATTGTTAATTGGTGGGAATTAGGTCGTTGTAGAAAAAGAATATTGTCCCCTTGCCGACGTTTCGACTTTTATTTAGTCATCTTCATACACAATGAACCATTTTGTTTTTCTTTGTCATAAGAATTATTAAAAGGACGTATACATAATACGATTCAAAAATGATGGTTTGAATTTTGAAAATTAAGACAGTAGATCAGTGTAACGAGCACAGACATTTATTTAAAATCGAAGCATTTGCTCGAATGTTTGTTGTGGTCGAGCAAATGCTTCGTCCTTTTAATAATTCTCATGACAAAGAAGAACAAAATTGTTAATTGTCTATGAAAGTGACTAAATAAAAGTCGAAACGTCGGCAAGGGGACAATATTGTTTTTCTACAACGACCTAAATTCCACCAATTAACAATCACTAATTCAATACAGAGGTCACAAATACATTATTATATTTATATGCATCCTGTACTTTCTGTGCATACTTATAATGTCAAATGTTATTTTTTATATTTGGACCATAGGCACTTACAACGTTTGCTATCTCTTGTTTTTATAGTATGGAAGACTGGGTAATATACAAAATAACCTAACCCTAAAAACCTACTGGTAAATCTAGTTGTAGGTAGGTATAGTAAGCTACTAACGTGAAATAAATTTCATCCGAAAAATAAATTCCGAAAAACACCGAATAACCGTAATATAAATTCAGGTTTATTATTCATAAGCTGAAGTACGTTTAATGTAGAGTAAAATTTTATGGATCCATACCGGACCACCAACAGTAGATATTTGTAAATTTTTATCTTTTATATCGCTTTTAAAAACGGATATCCTAGCTATCACTGTATCCTGCATAGGTCGAATGTTTATCTGTGGAAATTTATTGTTGTGGTAATATTTTTTGTAACACGGATTCTCTACAATTTTTAAAATAAATCTTTACCATTCAGTAAAATGGTTTAAAGAAAATTACACTCGAAAAGTTACTGTAAAAGGCGTCTAAATTATTTTTGGTTATGATGAATACAGCAGTAAGTATAAATCCTGAAATATGAAGATAAATTCTTTAAAATAAAAGTCTTTCTTTTTTTTAAATCTTCTATTGGGGATTTTTGCTGATCTTTTAATATCAGGGTATTTTAAATCCCAAGATGTAATGTAGTATAAGAAAGAATACATATAAATAAATCTATTGCCTACGTATAACATGTACCTGTTGTAATGGAGGACGTCCTGTAAAGATTATGTGAACTTGTAGCCTTCTCTACAGGGTGGTCCAACGAAAAGTTTGCACCTAGCTTTTCTCTTTTTTTTTGTAGTCGAATGCGAAAATGCTCGGACACGTCGATTTTGCTTTTGAGGGGGACACATTTTAAACATATTTTTCGATCTGCGCCTTTAACCCCCTAGCGGGGGTGAGTAACAACCCTAAAATTTTAAATGGAAAGAGGGGTCTAATGACATATCATTTGAAAGGACACAAAATTGTCTTTCTAATGATACCCTATTTGTCGAATTTTACTAAAACAGTTAATACGAAAACGACTTTAAAGACATTAAGCCGATAATTTTGGTATTAATGAGAAATACAAATAAGTTTTAATTATTGCGAGTGAAAACACCTGCAATCGTTAGTACATTCCAATGTTTGTTAGTTTTAACATTGCTTTGTAAAAAAAGTAAACAAGCTGTTAAATTGATTTATTAAAACGTTACATTAACAAATGTTGAAAATGTGACCCATTTGATTCCATACAATAATACAGATTTTGTTCAAATCTATTTCTAACATTTTGTAGCATATCAGGTGTTATGTTTCTGCACTCTTCTGTAATGCGTTGGCGAAGATCTTCTATGGACTCGGGCTTCGTGGCAAAACATTTATTTTTTAAGTGCCCCCAAAGAAAAAAGTCTAAAGGCGATAAATCCGATGACCTGGCAGGCCATTCAATTGGGCCCCTCCTTCCAATCCACCGTCCAGGGAACCGGTCATCTAAGAACTGTCTTACAGGAGCCACATAGTGCGGAGGTGCTCCATCTTGCTGGAAATAAAGCCGATCAGCAGTATGATTTTGGTCATCTTCTATTATTTGTGTTATTAAAGGATCAATTGTGTCTTCAAGCATGTTTAGGTACACTTCACCAGTTAAATTTCCAGGAATAAAAAGTGGTCCTATAATATGATTTCCTAATATGCCACACCAGACGTTTATTTTTTGAGGATACTGGGTATGAACCTCACGGAATAAATGTGGGTTACTGTCATCCCAGTAACGGCAATTGTGCCTATTTACAGCTCCATTCAAATAAAATGTGCATTCGTCGGAAAAACAAATGTTAAATAATAATTGCGGATCTTCAATTAAACGCTGGCTCATTGCTTCACAAAATTGCAGCCTTCTATCAGGATCATCCTCATTTAGTTCCTGTACTAATTTGATTTTGTACGGATGAAATTTGTACGCTTTTAAAATTCGTATTATGGACGAACGGGAGACACCTGAGGCTTCAGCTAGTTGACGGGTACTTTGACTATGATCCATTTCAACATGCCCTAAAACAGCGACTTCCACAGCTTCATTTCTGATCGGTTTCTGCGGCTGGTGTTTTACATTACAGACAGATCCGGTATCTACAAACTTTTTAACTAACTTGCCAACGTACACATCATTCACATTTTTATCGGGATGTCTCTCATTAAATAAGCGAGCCGTAAGTCTAGCACTACTATTATTTTGAAAATAAAGTTTAACAATTTCAACTCGTTCTAGAATGGAATAAATCATTTTGTACGGTAAAAGTAAAATAACTTGAGAAGCAACCAAACTGAATCAATGAAAAGACTAAAATAAACGGTGTAAATTCTTTTCCTACACGTATCTGCAGTTTTTATTTCAACAAAAAACGCAAACGATTAGTGAGGAATTTAGTTCTGATAAATAAGATAGTGTTTTTGAAATCCCGTTTTTCTTCAAAGTAAATAATTTAGAAATGATTGTAGTTGTTTTCAGTCGTAATAATTAAAACTTATTTGTATTTCTCATTAATACCAAAATTATCGGCTTAATGTCTTTAAAGTCGTTTTCGTATTAACTGTTTTAGTAAAATTCGACAAATAGGGTATCATTAGAAAGACAATTTTGTGTCCTTTCAAATGATATGTCATTAGACCCCTCTTTCCATTTAAAATTTTAGGGTTGTTACTCACCCCCGCTAGGGGGTTAAAGGCGCAGATCGAAAAATATGTTTAAAATGTGTCCCCCTCAAAAGCAAAATCGACGTGTCCGAGCATTTTCGCATTCGACTACAAAAAAAAGAGAAAAGCTAGGTGCAAACTTTTCGTTGGACCACCCTGTATGTTAAACACGAATATCTCAGACAATAAAGGGGACAGGTTAGGTAAATTCTGTCTCACAACCGTATCCACAAGCAAACATCAATATGTTTAGTATCCAGAGAGTGGGTATGGAAGAATGGTCAAAATCTTGCTGCCCAAAATATTTTGAACAATGTTAACCTTGTAACTGTAGAAAAATGTTAAATTGTATAAATTTTATTACATCATAAAATGTATTTAATTTTTTGATACTAAATTAGATAAGATTATTAAAATGTTGAGATCCAATTGAAAAAATTGAACTTTCATCTTCTTTTAACTTCACCTTAAATATAATACTATTTTGACCATCCTGCAATTGGTAATAAATTACCTTTATAATAATAATAATAATAATATTTATTGATTGAGCAATGTGTACAAACTTTAGATGATATCTACATAATGTAACGTTTTTCTGAGTTCGATGTGTGAAATAATAACGAGATTTGAATTAAAACTAATTTATTTCCACTTAGAATAAACACATAAACAAACTAATAACTTAAACGAACTAATATGGCTATATTTATTTTCACGTTTTATTTATACTATTTCTTTCACTATACTTTATATATCTCAACTATGGCCTATTATTCACTTCAAACTGATTGCTCGTCTACTATTTACATTGGCTTAATATATGATTTTCCCTCTTTCTCGAACCGTTCCAGAAAGTAGTCAAACATTCTGGCGCACGATTCTTGGTGGTAGACACGACACAGCTAGCTCGAGACGTGTAGCGGTGTTGCCAACAGGTGGACATTTTCTTGTTCGTTGCAATACACTAAAATGGATAGATTTTCTGCACTGAGACGTAAAATATCAGAATGAACTTGTCCTCAATCAATAGGTGAAGTTTAGCTATGAAGCTACTTTTTACTTAACCCTTATAGTACTATACTTAAATTACCACTATATTCAATAATTGACAACAGAGCAAAACTATCATCCTGAAAAGAGCAAATGTATACAATTATAAGAACAATTGAAGTAATTAAAACTAACAAAACTCCATTAACAACTGAAATGAGATTCCCAACCTCATAAACATTAAATATTATACCATCAAACTGATGTAGGCTTATAAGTTATTTAAAATAATGTGTTTCGCGACATCTAGTTTTCGTTGGTAGTACGCCTAGCGAACAACAATTCACTATATCAAATGCCTGAGAGGTCACTGACTCCATAAAGCACGACTACCAACACATACATGCGCCGATACTCCCTTAAGCGGGACCCCCTATATTAGAAATGGGCTTGTTTAACAAAACAAGACTTAAATTCCGAGAGTTTGTCTGTCAACCACTATACTTTCACCAGACGGCCGTTTCATCGATCCACGACTCATCAGGGGTGATCGGATTGGCTGTCACCTATTGACCGATCACCACTAATAAGTCGTGGATCGACGAAACGGCCGTATGGTGAAAGTATAGTGGTTGACAGACAAACTCTCGGAATTTAAGTCTTGTTTTGTTAAACAAGCCCATTTCTATTATTACGTACCATCTCAAAAAGATGGACCTGCGCTGTCGTTTTTGCAAACTATCAACAGAGACCACTGAACAAGTGTTTATCTAATACAATACAATTTTTTCTTAAACAAACTGATTCCGTCCAGGCCGATACTCCTCAGATTAGGGTCGATCTGGTTATACATCTTTACTGCATTGTATGTGAAACTCCTTTGGAACATGGCAGAGCGGTGGCGGGGCATTGAAAGAAGGTCCTCGTTTCTTAAAGACCTCTGACGCAGATCACGGCGCCAGACATGTTTCCCGATCAAATGCTGTGGAACTTTATTTTTGATCAATCAAACGGACATCAGGAACGAATAATTAAAAGTATTCTCCGCGTGGAGCCAGTGAATCTCTTTTATTTTAAGGGAAACATGATCAAACTTTCTGAGTCCCCAAGTGAAGCGGCAGCAATTATTTATTATTCTCTGTATTTTTTTCTTGTTACCATAGTCTAAGCAATGGTAGTACACGGTCAATGCATAATGAAAAACAGGCATAATTACCGACTCGCACAGCTTCTTCCTGGTTTTAAAATTCAGAATCTCACGCCTTGCGTAGAGTATTTTAAAACAAGAGAAAATATTTCTATTGATATTCTTAATCTGTCTGTTAAATCTGAGAAACCTGTCAAAAGATAGTCCAAGACTCTTGGCTTCATCAGATATGCGCAAGTTTATGTCATTAATTTCTCGTTTAAGATTTAAGATATATACGAGAAAGAGGATTGGAGCCAGGATGGAGCCCTGGGGAACACCCGATGCAATGCTACCAATGGACGACACCTCAGAGCCCAATCGAACCAGCTGCTTAAGATAGGACACAAAAAAGTTCAGGTCGGACCCAGCAACACCATAGTATTTCAGCTTTGCACAGAGCACCTCATGGTTCACCGATTCAAAAGCCTTGGACATATCTAAGAGTACTAGAACTGAGGCTCTCGCAACATCAACATTTCTAATTATGTCGGCACTTATATTATTATGAAAATCTATTATTAAGGGCCAATAATTAGGATTGTTTTTGAGTAATAAAAAGTTAATTTCGAGATAAATTTTCAAATAAGTCAAAAACACCTGCACCGAGGAATAGGCTGCAGCTCTAAAACAACCGAAGAGGTTTATTCGGCTCTAGAAATCAAAAGCCAAAAAGCTTATTGAACTGGATAGGAGCCGCATTACAGCCGTTTTCACGAGGCACTACCCGTTGAGGTACCATCTCAAAAAGATGAACCTGCGCTGTCGTTTTTACAAAAAATCAACATATACCACTGTTCTGCGACTGCATGTCACTATTCTGTAAAAGGTTGAATTACCTTGAGAGTTTGCCCCCAGAGAGATCAGCAACAATTATTATTATTATCTCTAGATTAGAGTCATTCGCAAAAATGAGGTAGAGGGGCTAAAAGAACTAAACGACTCCACTGCAATCTACAATCTACCTAGATCTAGGAATTGCAGCACAGTACACGTGATAGAAGTGAATACTTCTTTCGCGCGAGAGGAAGGGAATACGAATGACGGTACAAAAGGGACAACCGAAGGATAGGCAACGTTGAGCCGCTCATCATCCGAACTTTCCAAATAAATTTCTATTGTAATGAACTAGTGTAATTTCCGAATCCTGTTTGGATGCTGATTAGAAATTTATATCAAATTTATTTTTGTTAGATTCGACTTTTATTTCGTGATTCAAAATATACCACTCCGCTTAAGAATGGAGTATTTTTTCAAATTAAAAAGTTATATTTTGCATCGAGAGCTCATACCTCGACAGCCTCAGCTTATTTTCGTTGAAACGCTAACAAAATATTATAACAGTTAACTGCAGTTCTATTGTTGGGTATAAATAAATTATGTGAGTAAAACTGTATTATATAGCGCACCAAAATAGTTCATCTAGAGAAAACTAAAAACTAATTACATCAGTGTTAAACGTAATTATTCTAGTTTTTTATTCTCGCTTTTCGCTCCGCTAAGCAGCAGCATTTTACCAAATAATAGAAAAAAAGAAAAGTCAGGAGAAACCACCATAATTTATTCTAGAAGCTTCCGCGGCAACTATTATAACAGACATTATCTCTCGAAAGATCAATAGAAAAATAGCGGAAAAGGCACAAAAACCGATTTTTCTGTAATGGCCTTCCTTTAATACTTATAGTGGTGGCGGGAGTTTTGCCGGAAGGGAATTTATTAACTAAAGCTCCTTGCAGAAAATCGTTTGAGACATAAAGGATCTTCATCGTATTTTTTTATGTATATAACTCTGAACAGAGTTTAGCTGTGCTGTTCTATATTTTGGTCATGAAATGGAATTTAATAATTCTATTGAAATGTATTTTTAAGTTATAATAAATTCAGTTATGTTTAAACTGCTTAGCATCAGTTTAAACATAATTAATATAAATAACTGCGGATTTTAGAGAGTAATAGATCCGTTATTAAGGGCCTACAGTAATTTATGAAAAACTGCATTAAATTATAAAAGGGTTTTCAATAGGAGTGGTTGAACTTTGCCAGTGTACAGAGTGTCTCAATTTCACTGTAATCGCCGGGTTTATCGGTTATTAGTGCAGATAGAAGATTCCCGTTTTCGCAATACGGTCCTAATTTTTGTCAAACTGTCAATGGCATAAACAAAATTTTGCAGAGAATTCTTTGTGGCTAACATAAAGGGCGATTTTGAAAATGTTGCCCTATATGTCAGCTATCTGAAGTCTAATCAAAAAGATAAAAACGGGTGCGTTTTTGAGTTATGACCCAAACTTATAATTATTCTAACGGGCCACCCTGTATATTTTAATGTAATTTAATTGCCTTATTTTTTCTCTTTGAAATGATATAGATCTAATATTTTTTTATTTTTTAAAACGCCAAAATTTTTTACAATATTAAAATTAATAATCCATTTTCGTATAGTTGCATAAAAGATTTTATTTAAAAGATCCAGGGAATACTTTAAACACTCTGATATAGAGACTGAAAACAAAAATATATTAAAAGTATAATTATTTTCACTAAAATAAGCCTAATTATCAAATAATAATACATTTTATTAAAATATAATGAATTCAACGTTAAGACTATTATTATCGCATTTGTTGTTATTTGAAAATAGGTGGCTATGCTAAAACAAGAGACTTGACATTATTGTCAGATTAAATAACCAACTATGGACGTTTCCGTTATAGTGTTGTATCAGTATCGTCATTAATTCGGTACTTTTCAATAAAGCTATTAGAAGAATTATGAATATGAATCAAACATCTAAGAACTATACGGGAAACATGATATGCTCAAGTGTTTTCTGAACACTAACGAGAACGCTAATGAAGCTTCTGAACTATACTTTACAAAGTAATATGTTTTAATTAAAACCCTAGTTATTTTGTGATAATTTTACAGATTTCCTGAATAATATTTTCTCGAATTGAATCGAATATGATTAATTTGGGGTCTATTTCGAAACCTAAATCAAAAACTTATATCAAACCGAACAAAGAAAATTATGAAATGCTTGTTCTAGCAAGTGCATCAGGAACACTGCAAATATCTTGCTGAAGAAGAATATGGGCGTAGCGAAAATTCGAACGCATTGAATTAAAAAAATATAAATTTACCCCTAACAAAATTAAAATTGTTCAACGACTTTACCCTGGCCATGCGGAACGCAGGGTTAATTTTTGCAATTGGTATTTAAACCAGGGGGTGACTGAAAATGCAACATTTTCAAAATCGCCCTGTATCTCAGAAACAAAAAATTTTCTGCAAATTTTGTTTATGCCATTGACAGTTTGACAAAAATGTAGGATGGTATTGCGAAAACGGGAATCTTCTATCTTCACTAACAACTGAGAAACCTGGCGATTACAATGAAATTGGGACACCCTGTACAGCGGCCATGTTGGTGAAGCTACAGCTGTGAAATTTGACAGCAATACTAATTAACTCGTGGCAATTAACTATGGAACGCTACATGATTGAACAACGCGTTGAAATTGTTAAAATTTACTACCAAAATCAGTGCTCTGTTCGCAAAACCTTGCTGCGTCCAATTTATGGTATTCGTGGCCGTTTAAATCAAAATTCACAGAAAAACGGATCAACGACAAGTGAAGTAATTAGCAAATATTGTTGCCTTTCGAGACAGGGTGAGTGAAAATCCAGTGCATTCCGAGTCGTGAGCAAGAGCTTGGGGTTTTTGCGACGTCAATTTGGTGGATTACGAACTAAAGCCCAAACGACTACAGATAGTGTCGTGTGTTTGCTGATTGGGCCTTAGAGCAGTTGGCATAAAATCATAGCAATTTATTTTTGTAAACAAACAATATTGTCGGATTTGGGGCTGCGGATATCCACGGGAAATTCAACAGCTGCCTCTCCACTCTGAAACAGTTAGTAGTGTTTGTAGTCGATTTTCAATGGCGAAATTTATCGAACCATGATAACCAAATTTTTTGTGGCCTAGGATGGATCTTACAAACCTCTGGTTCCATCAGCGCGCGAAATAATAGATTTGTTGAATGAGAACAAACTGGCCACCGAGATCGTGTGACCTAACACCGCTCGACTATTTTATGTCGAAATACATAAAATCTTTGAATTTTTTTTCTTTTGCTTACCTTGGGCTGAGATTCACAATCATACACAAACATTTTTGGAAGTATTTCTTTAATAATAGTTTCATGTCGATTTTTGTTTTCAACGTTTCGACAAGACTTAGCTTGTTATCAAATTTATAATTAGCATGCAGAACAAGATTTCGCTTATACTTGCGTTAACAAAACTAAGGAAAGAAACGAAAATGTAAATGTTTGTGAATTGAAAAATAAATCCTTGAAAAAAAAAAGTCTTGTCTAAACGTTGAAAAAAAAATCGACATGAAACTATTATTAAAGAAATAGTTCCAAAAAATTTTTGTGTATGATTGTGAACCTCAGCCATTTTTTTGCAGAGTAACTCCGCAATTGAAATTCTCGAGTTAATTATAAAATGCATTTGTGTCCGTAAATATACTTAAATGGAAAATAATTTCGTGGCATAGCGGACAAAATGACTGATCAATTAGAAAATAAGAGCGGAACGAATTCGTCAATATCTGTCGACCCATGCATCGATCTGGTTCTACTGAATTAGACTGAGCATCTGCTAAATTAAACAATATCCTTTGCGTATGTAAAATCAGTCATTTTGTCCGCTATGCCACGAAATTATTTTTCACTCGACTTAATGTTAAAAAAGCTCTTAAGCTTTTCATATTGTGTTGGTATTTCCACTGATGATGGAACTGGATTAGTTCCGAAACATGTTTAGCTATGGCCAAATTATTTGACGATTAAATTATTTGGTACAGATCCGATTTTTATTTCTTGAGTTTTTGATAAAATAAACTTACCTAATGAGGTGCTGATTTAGAAGATATAAAATAAATATTTTTTTTAACCTTGAGTCCCTGTAGGTACGAGGGTTGCCTTTTCTATTTCGGAATTAGAGAACAGAAACAAATATTAATCATTGAAAATATTCCCCATGAAGATCAATACACTTTTGCATGCGTTTGAACCAATTGTCGAAGCACTTTTGCCACTCTCTGAGGTATCTCCAAAACGTGCATTCTGAATGCAGCAACCGCTTCTTCAGGTGTCGAAAAACGTTGACCTCTCAATTTGTTTTTTACGTACGGGAATAAAAAGAAGTCATTCGTTGCCAAGTCAGGACTATACAGCGGATGATTCACCAAATCGATGTTTTGGGTGCTCAAAAATGCAGTTCTTTGAGCCGATGTGTGAGAGCTCGCATTGTCGTGGTGAAGAGTGATCCGTCTTCGGCGGGTGGTTTTCCTGATTTCTTGGAAGACAACTGGCAAACAAATGGTTGTGTATCACTCAGAATTGACTTTCCGAAAAAACAGGCAACCATTTGCTTGGAAGTGCTTCGTGTGCGAACAACTTTTGTTGGATTTGGCTCATCTTGAAACACCCATACAGTCGACTGCTGTTTACTTTCGGGCTCATACGCGTACATCCACGATTCATCACCTGTCACGACGTCATAGACGTGCTTCGAAGCACCGGGATCGTATTCTTTGAGCATATCTTTCCACCAATCGACAAAATGTGTGTGATCAAACGCGAACAAATTTTTTTGAGAGTCAAATGTTTATGCAATTGTATGTATGCTGGTCCCACTAATGCCTAAGGCTGTCTTAATCTCTTGATAGGTCACATGACGATCTTGCACTATCAGTTCGCGCACACCATCACAAATGGTTTTCGGAACAACAACTGATTTTGGAGGACCATCACGAAATTCGTCTTGGAGTGAACTACGACCACGATTGAATTCACAATACCATTGATAAACACTGGTCCTTGATGGAGCTTCATCGCCAAAAATTGAATTAAGTTGATCCATGCACTGTTGCTGAGTTAATAATAATAATAATAATAAAGGACTTTATTAAAGGGCGAGTTTCAGTACAGTGGCAGATGTCACTGTTCTGTTCAGCTAACCCTGAAAATATAACATAATGTTACAAACAAAAAAATTTGCTACCAAAGTACAATCATTATAATATTTTTTGAAACATACAATAATAATAACATACAATTATAAAATAGACAATAAAAAACTAGGTACAACTCAAAGCTCATTAATCCATTCAAGAAAACTTACAATAAATGAACGTATCTAACTCAAATTTGGTTTACAAATTAACATTTTATGTAATTTAATTCTAAATATATTTTTTGGTAATGTTCTTAAATCAGAGAGTTCATTCATGTGTTTCGCTATCATATAAGAGAAGGATCGGTTACACATTTCCGTAGAGTGAACAGGTGGGGTAAGGGCATGTTAGTGACGCACATTTATATTGTGAACATCTGTGCGGTATCTTATTCGCTGGTACAAATACGGTGGAGATTTGTCACACAAAATTTTGTGAAAACGACATACAGAATGATAGTATCTTCGGTCTTCCATGTTTAGCCATCTGATCGCAGACAAAGTGTGAGATATCCTTTGAATTTTCCGTATTCCGAAGATCAGGCGAAGACACGAATTCTGTAACTTTTGTAAACGGGATTTTGAGATCTGCGTAATGCATGGAGCGTAGATGACATCGCAGTAGTTAAGTTGTGATAAGACTAAAGCCTCGCATAATTTTGCTTTTATAGGAACACTCAGCACAGAGCGGTGCTGAAATATTAATTTAAGATTCATATATCCAATTTGGATGCGTTTTGAAATATACTCCCCATATCTGAGGTTCTGATCCATTAAGAGTCCCAGATTTCTCACTACGGTCCTAAATTCAACTGGTTTCCCCTCCAAACACAAACCGTCCTTATAGAGCTCAAGAAATGCCTGTCTGTCCCCTCTTCTACCGAATAAGATGCCAACTATCTTATCGGGATTGAGTTTTAAGCAATGCTCTCGCGAGAAAGCAGAAAGTCCACACAAATCCGCATTAAAAGCTGCAATTGCCTGAGGAGCCTCATCAAGAGTGAATGACAGATACATCTGTGTATCGTCAGCGTAGTGATGCTGTTTGGATGATATAAAAGCAGATAATATATAATCCACGTCGAAAGTTGTAAAAAATAATCGCACGAAAATATTCACGATTTAATTCCATTTTAGGGCCGAAATGAATCTTTTAAGTTACTGTAAACAACACAAATAGCGCTCGTATGTCAAAACATTCTGCGTACGTATAACCTCAAACATGTCCAACTTTACGATAGAGCTGTCAGTTGCCATTTTGCAACATCAGTGTTGCCAAATCGCGAAATATAAAAGGCAACCCTGGTATATCTAAATCGAATCCCGCAGAAAATTTTTTATTAGTCCCTGTATTTTATCATTTATTTTAACAATTTTTAATGTTATCTAAATTTAATATTTTTGTTGCAGGTGTCAAATGCCGGCCTAAACAAACTCAACAACTACTACTGCCATAAACATTTGGAGCCTCAAAGTATTGTCCAAATGAATTAATCTCGATAATTAAAAAATACATATACACTGACAGTTTTAAATAATATATAAAATGCAAAAAACGTTTTGCTATAAAATTGTTTTTACCTTAACTACCACAAAAATTAATTGAAAGTTTTATATAACAAATTATATTTATTTTATTCATTCTAGCAAGCTCTGATCGCTGTTTGCCATAACTAATTGAAATTTATCAACAATATTTTTACAACTAAATTAGTGCAACTAAAAAATGTAATTTTGAAAATAAAATTAATACCAATGAGTGCGTAAATTATTGCCATAAATAATAAAAAAAAATGTTGCGAACACAATCGAAGGATATGGTGTCGGAGCGGGAGGGTAATGCTTTGAGGCCGGTAGAAGCTACTCTCGGGTTTTTGTGGTTTTTTGTGCCTCTTATGGCAACAGTGTCTTTAACTAGTGTAGCAGTGTCAATTACTACGTGCCACTGGTTGCATACTACAGAAAAAATTGTGAATCCAGCGTATAATGGGACTGGTGATAGTGATATGGAATACCTGCTAAAGATGACTATTTCTGGGCTCTGGATTTTCTGTTACACTAACCGTAAGTGATATTTTATACATGTTATTTATTTACTTGATATACAGGGTGTCCCGAAATTAACTTAAAATAATTTCTACAAGCGAAAATAAAATTTTTGTTTCATATGAACATATATCGAAAAATGTTTCGTTTTTACATGGTGTTATTTGTAAATTCCTGACGATGGGTTTTTAGTAATATTTCCGAAACGCGTCTCGATATCAAGATGAAATTTGGCACACTTACGTATATTTGTAGGATTATTAAAAAATATGATATCCCATGGTTAGGGAAATGTCAGGGAGGGTTAGGCTGGGGGGGTGGGTCAGAACAAATTGTGTCCTAACTTTTATTTTGAGCGCTTTTTTTACTTTTTCTAAAAATAATAATAAATTTGAGACTTTGGTACATAAACAATGTTCACTTGTTTCATAACGCTAGAAGATGTCGTTTTCAAGATAAATGTTTGTACGATCGAAATAACTGAAATTACAATTTTATTATTTTTAATAATTATTATTTTCAATTAAACAGAAATTCAGGTTAGCTGAATACCCTGCACAAAGTCGCGGTTGAACGTTGTCATAGAACTAATTGTTATTGTTATGATTTTAGTATTGTATTTTTCTTGAGCCTTGTTACAATTTTTTTATTCGTTTCCATTCTTGGGATTTAAGGTTCTATTTTATAAGCGATATTTTTTTCTTTTGAAATATTTTTATTTCATGTCAATGGTACAACGTTTCGGCTTATTTATTCGTCTTCCTCAGGTACATCTATTTTCTAAAAATGTTTTTGTAAACATTAGAATTAAAATAAACAAGTAAGTGGTACATTTACACTACATCACAACAACATTCAGTGTAAATAGCCAATATATACAGGGTGGTCCAACGAAAAGTTTGCACCTAGCTTTTCTCTTTTTTTTGTAGTCGAATGCGAAAATGCTCGGACACGTCGATTTTGCTTTTGAGGGGGACACATTTTAAACATATTTTTCGATCTGCGCCTTTAACCCCCTAGCGGGGGTGAGTAACAACCCTAAAATTTTAAATGGAAAGAGGGGTCTAATGACATATCATTTGAAAGGACACAAAATTGTCTTTCTAATGATACCCTATTTGTCGAATTTTACTAAAACAGTTAATACGAAAACGACTTTAAAGACATTAAGCCGATAATTTTGGTATTAATGAGAAATACAAATAAGTTTTAATTATTACGACTGAAAACAACTACAATCATTTCTAAATTATTTACTTTGAAGAAAAACGGGATTTCAAAAACACTATCTTATTTATCAGAACTAAATTCCTCACTAATCGTTTGCGTTTTTTGTTGAAATAAAAACTGCAGATACGTGTAGGAAAAGAATTTACACCGTTTATTTTAGTCTTTTCATTGATTCAGTTTGGTTGCTTCTCAAGTTATTTTACTTTTACCGTACAAAATGATTTATTCCATTCTAGAACGAGTTGAAATTGTTAAACTTTATTTTCAAAATAATAGTAGTACTAGACTTACGGCTCGCTTATTTAATGAGAGACATCCCGATAAAAATGTGAATGATGTGTACGTTGGCAAGTTAGTTAAAAAGTTTGTAGATACCGGATCTGTCTGTAATGTAAAACACCAGCCGCAGAAACCGATCAGAAATGAAGCTGTGGAAGTCGCTGTTTTAGGGCATGTTGAAATGGATCATAGTCAAAGTACCCGTCAACTAGCTGAAGCCTCAGGTGTCTCCCGTTCGTCCATAATACGAATTTTAAAAGCGTACAAATTTCATCCGTACAAAATCAAATTAGTACAGGAACTAAATGAGGATGATCCTGATAGAAGGCTGCAATTTTGTGAAGCAATGAGCCAGCGTTTAATTGAAGATCCGCAATTATTATTTAACATTTGTTTTTCCGACGAATGCACATTTTATTTGAATGGAGCTGTAAATAGGCACAATTGCCGTTACTGGGATGACAGTAACCCACATTTATTCCGTGAGGTTCATACCCAGTATCCTCAAAAAATAAACGTCTGGTGTGGCATATTAGGAAATCATATTATAGGACCACTTTTTATTCCTGGAAATTTAACTGGTGAAGTGTACCTAAACATGCTTGAAGACACAATTGATCCTTTAATAACACAAATAATAGAAGATGACCAAAATCATACTGCTGATCGGCTTTATTTCCAGCAAGATGGAGCACCTCCGCACTATGTGGCTCCTGTAAGACAGTTCTTAGATGACCGGTTCCCTGGACGGTGGATTGGAAGGAGGGGCCCAATTGAATGGCCTGCCAGGTCACCGGATTTATCGCCTTTAGACTTTTTTCTTTGGGGGCACTTAAAAAATAAATGTTTTGCCACGAAGCCCGAGTCCATAGAAGATCTTCGCCAACGCATTACAGAAGAGTGCAGAAACATAACACCTGATATGCTACAAAGTGTTAGAAATAGATTTGAACAAAATCTGTATTATTGTATGGAATCAAATGGGTCACATTTTCAACATTTGTTAATGTAACGTTTTAATAAATCAATTTAACAGCTTGTTTACTTTTTTTACAAAGCAATGTTAAAACTAACAAACATTGGAATGTACTAACGATTGCAGGTGTTTTCACTCGCAATAATTAAAACTTATTTGTATTTCTCATTAATACCAAAATTATCGGCTTAATGTCTTTAAAGTCGTTTTCGTATTAACTGTTTTAGTAAAATTCGACAAATAGGGTATCATTAGAAAGACAATTTTGTGTCCTTTCAAATGATATGTCATTAGACCCCTCTTTCCATTTAAAATTTTAGGGTTGTTACTCACCCCCGCTAGGGGGTTAAAGGCGCAGATCGAAAAATATGTTTAAAATGTGTCCCCCTCAAAAGCAAAATCGACGTGTCCGAGCATTTTCGCATTCGACTACAAAAAAAAGAGAAAAGCTAGGTGCAAACTTTTCGTTGGACCACCCTGTATATAACAACATACACAATTACATATATTATATTCTTAATTATTTCCTATTTTAGATTTTTTTTTCGTATTTATTTTTAATTAACTTACCGATCCTGAGTCTAGAACAGAAACACTAAACAAAGCCAAGTCAGCATTATATAAGAACAACTACCCAAAACAATGAGTACAAAAAATAGTAAAAAAACGCATTCACAAATTCTACAATGACAATATCACCAACCATAATAAAACTAACACACCCAAAAGGTATGCTTCACTACCGTATATATACATGTTCTATCAGAAAACCCCAGCAAAAGATTAAAAAACATAACATAACAGTTGTCCCAAAAACACAAATACATTGAAGACTTCAAGAGCTGAAATCTAAAACACCAAAATTGAAGAATACCCATGTAGTATACAACATACCATGCAAAGACTGTAATGCTACATACATCGGACAAACAAAACAATACTTAGAAGAAAGGTTGACTAGTCACAAAAACCCTAACTCAGCACAAACAGCACTGAAGAAATATTCCCAATCACACAACCATCAATTTGACTTTGACAGTACCACAATACTAACAAAAGAACATGACAGACGTAAAAGAGAAATATTGGAGATGATTCACATAATAAAAATACGAACAGCGTTAATGATAGAACAGACATACAATTTCTTAGCCAAATTTATAATAATATCATATAACATGGCACACACAACAACTAATAAAAAATATAAATGCATGTCCTTTAAGTTAATAAGTAACAAAATCACTATCCATAGAAAAACTTCTAATACATCCCTCGTAAACGATGTGGTAGTTGGCTGATAAAGTAGTAAAATAAATATATAAAAGAAAAAAACCTCCAACTGATACCTATGTGTGTATACACATCAATGAATAAAAATTTTCATTCAAACAAAATACCCACTAAAAGTGGTATAAGTACAGCAAAAAAAACTCTACAGAATCATGCGATGTTGGTAAGGTAAAAATAAATACAAAAAAAAATCCAAAATAGAAAATAATTAAGAATATTATATGTAATTGTGTATGTTGTTATATATATATATTACCTATTTACACTGAATGTTGTTGTGATGTAGTGTAAGTGTACCACTTACTTGTTTATTTAAATTCTAATGTTTACAAGAAAAGTTTTAGAAAAGAGATGTAACTGAGGAAGGCGAATAAGCCGAAACGTTGTACCATTGACATGAAATAAAAATATTTCAAAAGAAAAAAAAATTCGCTTATTCGCTATATTTCCAGATAAGTTCAGAGAACGGTATGAAAATACTTATAATATATTTAAGAAGTGGTTACATAGCAAACACAGAACGACTATCAATGAAAAAGTATTTTCATACCGTTCTCTGGATTTATCTGCAATTATAGCGGCTATTCCAACATTCCATGATTCCTCAAGAGATTCACATTCAGAGTCACTCATTTTCAATAATAATACTTATTTAAATAAGTTCTGACAAATACATGACATAAAAAATAGCAAATACGATAATTGAAAATAATGACGTAAGCATAAATTGGCAATGACATACCGTCGTGAATTTACTTACCATTCTCTGAACGGTAAATGAGGTACTTACAGTCGTGTTTGGGTTGTCAGCCAGTAAGTGTCACCTGCTGTCATAAAGACAGACACGCGGTAAACAATCGAAAAAGGTTGGTCGTACAAAAAGATACGTAAGTGTGCCAAATGGCATTTTGATCTCGAGATGCGTTTCGGAAATATTACTAAAAACCCATCGTCAGGAATTTACAAGTAACACCCTGTATATGAAAAACGAAGCATTTTTCGATATATTATGTTCATATGAAAAAAAATATTTTATTTGCGCTTCTAGAATGAACATATACCGAAAATTCTTCGTTTTTCAGATACCTACAGGACCTTAAATTTCTGTCAAAATTAACCTTTATTTTCAAATATTTCAAAAAATACTAGACCTAGGCATATCAACCCTTATGTCATTTTACTTGTCTTTTAGAGCGGCATTTACTTATGGTGTCGCGTTAAGAAAAAGCAAATTTGGGCTGCTGCGCGTTTGTGAACTACCCTGTATAATTACAAACATTTTTGAATTGTAGATCTCTTCAGTTCCTAAAAGTTTTGTAAAGGATTTTTTTCTCTATCGCTTATAGATCTTGACATATCCTCCGCCCACACACTAATGTGTTTTTCTACGACTGTCTTTAAATGCCTTTATTCTATGTTCAATAATGATTTGAAAATGTAGTACATTGTAATGCTGTTTTTCATTTAACCGTGTACAATAAATATTTCCCACTAGTTGCCTAGCAACTAGTGGGAAATATTATTACGCACGGATAAAATTTTCTGGTAATGACAAAAATAGCAGCGGGCATGAAAAATCACCATAGCAACGCCGACAATACAAACACACCAAATTGACAGTTTAGGTATTTACAATTAATAATAATTATAATTAAGTATTTCGCTAATTTCAAAACAAAAAAACAGTGATAGTGAATATAGTTTAACACCACCTAGTCAATTTAATACTTCTAACTTATCGTATTGAGGCTTACGGCAACTGGGGTAAGTTTCGAAAATCAAATATTTTCCTAAACATGATGTTAAATTTATTCAAAAGCATTAAAACAGTCGTAGAAAAAGTATAGTGTGAAACTCACATGAAATGACCATTTCCTACTCGTATGATCATACTGGTAGGAAATATATGTCATTTCATGTTCGTTGCACAATCTACTATTGTTTTTGACAAATAAATATTTATTTCCTTAAAATTCAGAATTTAGTTGTCTAAAATACATTTTAATTATATACACAGGTCAAACTTGTGTGTCACTCATTCTAAAATAAGAAATCGTGTATACACGATCGACCCTACTATTATTTTCGTCAAATGTTATAAAATTTAAGCGATGCTCCTCACTGTATACTGCATCACGTTCATCAAAATTAGTTACCTGTAATAAATATAGACAACCAACAACACTGTCCCCATCAGTGGTAAGTAGGTAATGCGATACCCAAGTAGCTTTGAATTTGGACTGTAGACTAACAAATCTTTATTAGAGCATGTAATATATCAATCACGAAATTGTATTTCAGAGCCATTGCCGTTTGAGTAAATATCTTCTGATTTATAATGCCGTATCATTATGCTCCTGTCAACTACACCTACCTTATTGCCTATTTTACAGTGTAAATCAAAAACAACGCGCTGTTCAAAAACAAAATGTTTATCCAGTTTTAGATGTTATTGCTAAATATTTGTTGTCTCTATACTGTAAGTTAATCAGATTTCCCTAGCATCTAAGGTACAGTTTACATATTCAATTATAACTTTGCATCTACCAACATTGGCCCACAGTGAGCTTTGAGAATATATTTGGAGTTCATATTAGTGGTGAAACATTTTCTAAGTTTTGCAAGTTGTTTGTCGGGATGATGAAATTTTGTTCATTAAACACAAATTGTGTGGTTTAGTATTATAGTTACAACTAAATTTTAATTTGGATACATTGTGTTTTATGTAAATTTAATTAGGAAAATGACTATAACACTAGTTATGTTAGGGGCTAGTCTTTCTTGATCAAATAGGGATTCGTACCAGGAATGTTAAAACATATTTTAGAAATATAACTTTTTACTAAATATAAAGTTTATAAAATTCGAAATGAAAACAAAAGTTAAATTCGAAGAAATGGCATAATCAAAGTATAAATTCAATTCAAGGAAGCCTTTGAAATAATCTAATGGGTCGTCACCAAAGGAAATTAAAATTTTTTAAACATTACACCAATCAACATAATAACAACATAGAATATGTACAATTTCAAAAATGAATGTGAAAACATTACGGAGCGTGTATACACAGAAAAAAATCTTACTGTAATATCAATATTAGCGATATGTTTGATTGCCTCTATTTTGGTTTAATGACAGTAATACTTAATTCATTAGATTACAATTCGGCCAAAATTAAATATATACTTAATCCGACATTCCAGATATTATTGAAATTCAATTTCATATATGTTAGGCACAAAACAGATATATTTTTTCTTTCAATGATTACAGTATAATTGGCAAATAATATTGCAATTGTATTATTTCAAATATTGTTATATTACGATAAGCAAGAAAAAGCATTGGAAGAATATTATTTCTCTACTCGGATTATTAGATATATATCATTGAATTAACAAAATCAAATTTTACTCGCTATCATATTCTACTATTTAAATAAACTAAATAACATTAAGTCAATACTTCTTATTGTTGGGACAACCTTAACTTATTTTTGGGCCGGGCTAAATTCATCGATATATCGAAACACAAAACGTCGAGTATCCAACATTTTCCACTCATGCATGTATGGAATTTAAGTATATAAATTAAAAAAAAACTGGATTTTCGTACTACCTACTCCACTTCGTAAATATTAGTTTTCGACTTAAAAACCATTGATATAAAAACGTAGATTTCGGGCTGATGTATCGGGAAATTTCGGAACTCCCTAGTCACTAGCAAAGCTTAAAACAATAGGTTATGTTTTATGTTACATTTATATATTCTATTTGTGTGGCGGTAGCGCGTGTCTATATAGTTCTATAATCTGCAATAATATATTATGGAAGACTTCTTAAACGCCTCAGAATTGGACAAATTAATTCCAATTTTCTCCGGTAAGTTTTACTCCTAACTAAGTATATCTAATCATAAGTTTTTTACTATAAATTATTTTGTGTAAGCTTTTCGAACAATACTATTAAAGATCGGTCTAGCCAACAAATGATTTAAGAGGTACCTATAATGCATAATAAAAACGTTTTAACAAAACTATTCAGGGTGTTCAATTCAAAAGTTATGAATATGAACCTTTTTATTTCACATTAACCAGTATAGCATGGCAGCATGGAATACATTTTTGCAACCTCAGATAACCTCAAAATTCAAAATCACGATGTAGGTATACAGTGTACAAAGTACCGACTGGGAGTGGGACACTATGAAGATATGGTAAAAAAGCACAAATACGATATTTGGTTTAATATTTTGTTGTCGTACATGTTCAATGTTCATGTATTAGAATGGCATACATAGTTTAATGTATTGTTTATTTTTTTTTCTTTGATTATAGAGTAATATTTTGTTTATTACAATACAATGTATTATAGAATTAATAAAACTGTTTTTGAATAAAAAATTTCTTTTATTTCATACAATTATTTAACGTGATAGTTTTATTAAATTAAGTAATTAATTTCTCTCCAGGATTATATATAAAATTGATTTAAAATGACAAAACAATTATTTCAATACCAAAAGATATTCTGTCTATAATTTCTGTATTCCCCTTAAAAAGCAATAAATGTTCTATCAACGATAGTGACACTTAGTCCTATCAATACTTTTTATTTAATTTCAATATATTCTTATAATTGAGGCATTTGATTGGAAGTCAATTAATTCTTATACTTAAAGCAATAAAGTCATATATTTCGCAATTAATCATATAACTATAATTGAAAGAAATGTAACTTTGATTGTGGAATACGGAATATATGCTATTATTGATTGAATGTGCATATAGTTCATGATATGATAGATTTTTCTCTGTGTATAAATAAGAATATACAAATAGAAGTCAAGAAGTCGCTTACGAAAAGATGAGTGGGTATAAAAATATATGAAAATCAAATCCTTTTATCAATATTAACAAGCAAACTTTTAAGAAGACATATACAATTGAAGGTTATATATATTATATATAACTACATCATCAGACCATAGGGTCAATGGGATCACATTTTTAGTAAATAGAAGTAAAATATAAAAGCAATGTACAGTATAAATGGAAAAGCTTTTACGGGCAGATTTAAAACCTTTTTTCGTATTTTCTTTGGTCTCCCAAAACATGAATTGTCAATAATATACCGACCTAAACAAATATAGTATCGTTGAAAGTTTTCGGGGTAAACCCGAAAGTTTGTTGCTCGGTATGTTGTATAGGAAAATAATGACCCACAAATTTGGTTTCTAGTTTGACAAAGGGATAACATAAATATATTGACAATTATCATTAACAAAGTGAATTAGTGTCATTGGGAGATTTTTTTTAAGACAAATAAATTTTAACTATGGATGTTACTTACGAACAGCACTAAAACAATATATTTGAAACGTGAAATAACAACTTTGATTTTATTACATGATACAATGTTAGGTTGTAGGTACTTATAACATCCCAGAAAATTATTATTAATTATTAATAAACAATTCTATATCTTAAATTTTATTAGGGTTTGTTCTTTGATGTTTTTACAGGACTATGATTGTTTAACATTGTTTTTATATTTTCCAAATTATTATTTTTTTTTGGGTATTTATTAGGTTCATATACTATGTTACAATAATTTCCGAACCTGATGAAGTTACGAATAAGCAACAAAACGTCGTAATATAAGTGGTGATGTAAAAATAAAAAGTAGGCTTATTTGGGAAATTGTTGTGTTGTTGTAAATCGAAATCTTTGAAATTTGTAGGTCAAGATACGAATTTTTATTATGAAGATGACATGCACTGACTTAAATTATATTTCTGTATGCCTCTTATTCCTCTTTAAAAATTAAAACCAATTCGAAAACTAGTATTCCTTTAATAATAATTATTAATAGGTACCTACATTAAAAAAAAATATACAGGGTGATTCATTATGGTTGCAAAAAACGAAAACTGGAGATTCCTGAAAATAATTCAAGCATTTTTTGCCATGTTGCAACCATAATGAATCACCCTGTATACACTCACCGGCAAAGGAAACCGGCCACTAAAAACTGGCCCCAATTTAAAGTTGGCTTCCTCGCGAACCGCTCATTTGATTTTGATGATTTTTTTTAATTGTAGATTGATTTTTCAGTAACGATGCTATGTCAGAAATTTTTATTCAGATTTGAATTTGAGCATATACGGGGTGCAACAATGAGACGAAGTTTCTTTCCCGAAATTTGGAACACCCTGTGGAGCGCAACAGTTATAGCAGCTATTGTCAACTGGAATCACATTGAACCATGATCTTTTCTGAACATTTTGTTTTTTTTTAATCATGACATTATCTCTATTTTTGTTGGAGATACACTGTTTCAAAGCCAACGCCTCAGAAAAAGTCTTCGTAGGCAGAAATTTCTACGTGTAAATAATCAATGTAAATAATTAAGAGTTGTCAAGGTTTTAAAATAAAAAAATTCCAATATCTGTGACAGATGTTGTTCGTATTGTGGCCTTCATTGAGGATGGCCGAAGTCAACGTTATGTGTCTGAAACCCTTTTTAAACCGCGAACAGTCCAGGATGCCTGGAATCGGTATTTGGAAACGGGAAATTTCAACAGGCGAGTGGGTTCCGGAAGAAATCGGAAGACAAGTGAAATTGACGATCGCTTTACTGTCCTGAATGCTTTAGGAAATCGTAGAACTACAGCTGTTCGGAATCAACATAATATTCTACAAATCGTATGTAGGATTGTAGTCAGTCAGAGCACAATCCAACGAAGACTTAAAGAAAACGACCTGTCTTCAAGAAGGTCTGCCACAGAACCTCAGCTTCTTCCAAGACATCGTCGAGCACGTCTTCAATTTGCGCGCCTACATATGAATTGGGGATTAAGCAATGGACTAAAATCCTTTATACGGACTGTACAATTTCAGAAGTTTCAATGGGGGCTCTGGGGTGGTGTGAGCGGGAATTTCGAGGGACACCCGTACTGATTTAATTTTATTAATAATTTAATAATATTTTTAATTATTTTTCAAAAAATGATTTTTAATTAAATGTTGCAACATCAGGATAATAAAAAAAAATTGTTGAAAGTATAAAACGTATAGACTGTGCAGCCGTTGGGTTGTCTACTATTTACCTGGGCGAACTGCTGGGTTGTCAGTTACTTTCACTGGTTGGATAATTAAAAATTTTTATATTTAATTTTTTTAATTCTCGCATCATTAACTGACTGGCAGTGATTCACGCCATACATTTTTGCTGTAAACTCTTGAACAACATTTATTTTTTCATTGATGAAAATATCAGCTTCATCAGTCAATGACGCAAAAATAGTCTGATACTTCTCATTTTTTGAAACTATTTTAAATGGCCTGATTTTTCCTTTATTATAAAATGCCGCAGTGTAGTCTCAACCTGTGAATGCATGAAAAGCAGGTAGACTTTTACATAATTTGGGTCCCAACTTTAATGCTAAATCGATGCAGTTAATGCAATCGAGGTGGTTCGATTGCTTCTTAGTCGCTGAAGTAGCTAGAAAAATTGTAGACTCCGACAGTTTGTGCATATTTCCGAGTAAAATTACGAGAACATCAGTATCAGAAGCTTTTATTAGAATTCTGGAGCCTGGTGTTATTTTATGAGCGTGAAAGACAATCCTCGTATCCGCCTCTTCATGATAGCATGTATAATCAACTTCTTCGAGTTTTTTAATACAATTTTCCTGAGCTTGGTACGAGTAACACAGATGTTCAACAGTTAAAAATATTTTTTTGTTTTGGATTATTGGCAGCAAATTTTTGTTTTCCCAATAATCAGCCAAAAAGTGTACCAAAGCATCTTTAAAACGATAATTTATTATTACACAGTATACTTACCTCGGATCTCTCTGTCACACATTTCCACGCGCGTTGAAATTAAAATCTTTAAAATTCGCAAACCCCTAATAGGACCGGATTTTTCGCAGACAACCCTATATCAACGTGTTCGCAATTAAACAGCGCTTATGATGATATAAAAATTTTTTAATTATCCAACCAGTGAAAGTAACTGGCATCGATATACCTGTGTATTCCTGACAACCCAGTAGTTCGCCCAGGTAAATAGTAGACAACCCAACGGCTGCACATTCTATACGTTTTATACTTTCAGTCAGAACAAATTTTTTTTATTATCCTGATGTTGCAACATTGAATTAAAAATCATTTTTTGAAAAATAATTAAAAATAGTCTGTTCAGGATTTTTTTAGCGAACCCATTTTTAATATGTTTTCTAATATACTAAATTCATGATAAAATATGTTTCGTTCTATTATCAGCTCGGTGAAGGTCGATTTAGGTTCGGATCTTAGACTAATACATAATATTGCATGGTATAGGATATAGTGTGTAGCATACACCATCTCTGTCTCTCTCTCTCCCTCATATTTGTTATATGCTTCATCTCTTTTGCGGGACGAAAATTTTATAAATCGTGTCCTGACGCGACCTTGGAAAATCACTCTCATGCGGCCAAAGAAGTATTCACTTCAAAAAAATCATCAAAATCAAATGAGCGCTTAGCGAGTAGGCCCTTTAATATTGCAGTTTTTAGTGGCCGGTTTTTTTGCCGGTGAGTGTATATATATATATTTAGAAGAGAATATTATCAATACATTATTTAGTAATATTGAAACTGAACAATTTCTCAAAAATATATAATGGTGGTACTAATGAGACAGGAAATGTTATAAGCATTATTACAAATTGAGCCTGAAAATTGCACCCTGCAAATGATTAATAGACGGTAAGTAGGTATTTCGATATTAAACTCGAAACCAACAACAGTCTGACATATTCTTGCACGAAATACCCTTTTTCCCAATTATTATTTTGTCATGCAATGGACACACTAATTTTGAGGGAAATATAGGAATTGCTATTTCGTATGATAGTGCGGCCCTTAAAATACTAATTTACAGATATTGAACAGTTGGTAATTTGGTGGTAATTTGCTATAAAAAATCTATTCATTATCCAATATATTTTCAATTTTCAGGGTTTGGTTGGTGAAGATTTACAATGTAGTTGAAATCTCTGTTCTGAACAATTAATTATTGAGTCGTACTTATTATGGTGTTAAAGTTAGTGCACGGTGTATTTCATAAATTAAATTTTCATTTATTCAAATATCTCCATATCGAT
Source organism: Apoderus coryli (assembly GCA_911728435.2). Lineage (NCBI taxonomy): Eukaryota > Metazoa > Arthropoda > Insecta > Coleoptera > Attelabidae > Apoderus > Apoderus coryli. Next base: position 10,710,447 of record OU452202.1, on the reverse strand, counting down.
TTCTTTGATATTTGGCAGCGTTGTTGTTAGAAATGGGGAGTTCATATGGCTCTAAATAGATCAAACTTATTATGTCCTGTGGCGTTAGAGGGGCAACTTAATAAAAATATTGCCAAAAAAAAAGTACGCCTACTGACTGTAATTAAATTTCGATATTGTCTTGAGATAAAGCATCTAAAATTGCAATTTTTCTGTCTCTTAAATTTTTTTCATATGTTGCTTCGATTACGAGATAAAAAAAAATTCAACCTACCAAGATAATTTCCGAATAATTCGACAAAAAATCAGTAAGGTTGTTGTTATTTTCTGTGCCTATCCTTGTGAATCTATCAAATTTGCTAAAGTCCCTTAACATGAATAACTATACAAATGCCGAGATGACCGACATGCACTTCATTTATGGACTCGGTGATGGCAATGCATTAGAAGCTATAGGCGATTGTACACTGAAACATTTCCTCAGCGTATGGCTCCTGATTTTCGAAAGCATTTATCGACGCCTTCATGAAACAGACAAACTAAAACGAAGTGGAGTAGAGAGAGTAATTCTACTCGAAAAGCTGCTGAGATTTTGAATGTAAGTAATAGTACTGTTTGGCACATTCTTAAGGATAATTTGTTATATCCATACCACATCCAACGCGTTCAAGCACTTAATTCTGCTGATATTCCTATATACGTATAGAGTGCCAATGCCAATGGCTTTTGCAGAAAATTGTTGAAATTTCTCAACTACGTACTGTGTTGATTTTGTTTACTGAGGAAGCGAGTTTTTCAAGAAATGCAATAAGGAATTTTCAAAATAACCATTTATTGTGTGATGAAAATCCGCATGTGATAGTTGACGATCAGTAAGACATACCGGAGAGGTATATCACGACTTTGTAGAACCAACGCTTCCTGGATTTCTGGAAATGTATCATTGGCAATAAGAAATGCAATGTGGTGCACCAGAGCATTTTAGCATAAAGCATCTAAAACTACAACTTTTCTGTCTCTTAAATTTTTTTCATATGTCTGCGTTTACGAGATAAAAACATTTTTCAACATACCAAGATAATTTGCGAATAATTCGACTAAAAATCAGTAAGGTTGATGTTATTTTCTGTGCCTATCCGTGTGAATCTATCAAATTTGTTGAAGTCCCTTAACAGGAATCACTATACAAATGCCGAGATGACCGACATGCACTTAATTTATGGACTCGCTAATGACAATGCATTAAAAGCTATAGGCGATTGTACACTGAAACATTTCCTCAGCGTATGGCTCCTGATTTTCGAAAGCATTCATCGACGCTTTCATGAAACAGACACACTAAAACGAAGTGGAGGAGCAGGAAGGCCAAAGAACGGTAGAGCTGTAAGAGGATGTGCTGAACATGGTTAAAGAAAATCCAGGTAATTCTACTCGAAAAGTTGCTGAGATTTTGAATGTAAGTAATAAGTACTGTTCGGCGCATTCGTAAGGATAATTTGTTATATCCATACCACATCCAACGCGTTCAAGCACTTATTCCTGCTGATTTTCCTATACGTATGGCACTCTGTCAATGGCTTTTGCAGAAAATTGTTGAAATCCTCAACAACGAACTGTATTGATTTTGTTTACTGATGAAGCGAGTTTTTCAAGAAATGCAATAAGGAATTTTCAAAATAACCATTTACTGTGTGATGAAATTCCGCATGTGATAGTTGATGATCAGTAAGACACCGGAGAGGTATATCGCTACTTTTTAGAACATATGCTTCCTGGATTTCTGGAAAACGTATCATTGGCAATCAAAAATGCAATGTGGTGCACCAGCGCATTTTAGGCGAGTTGCTCGTGAGTTTTTAACAGAAACATACGGGCGTCGCTGGATAGGCCGAGGTGGACCTCACGCACGCTCCCGGATTTAAACGCACCGGATTTTCATGTAGGGCCACCTGAACTCCTTAGTTTACGCTACTCCTCTGGAAATGTGGAGGACCTGAGGAGACGCATTATTGGTGGGCGTAATTCGATTAGAAATGACCCTGGTATATTTGAGAGAGTTCGCCAGTCAATGAGGAGAAGATCGGATTCATGCATCCGAGCGAGAGGTGGTCACCACGGTTTTTGTAGTTTTTTGTATTAGGTATAAATGTTAATTTGATTTATTTATTTTTATCTTGCTTTGAAATGTTAATATTATTTTTAGTTGAATTATTTGCAAATATTCTTGGTATGTTGAAAAACGTTTTAAATTTTTATCTCGTAAACGAAGCAACATAATATACAAAAAATACTACACATGAAAAAGTTGTAGTTTTAGTTGCTTTATCTCAGGACAATATCGAAATTAAATTACAGTCAGTAGCGTACATTTTTTTTGCAATAATTTGTATTATGATGCCCCCCCCCCCCCTGACGCCACTGGACTCAATAATTTCAATCTAGTTAGGGCCATATAAGCTCCTTATTTTTAGCAACAAGACTGCCAAATTTCGGCTAGAAGATATTTGAATTAATTAAAAAAAAAATACATTTTAAGAAATCAACGGCAGTCGTCTTTGAGATCCATCTGGAAATATCCATGATTACAATTTGAAAACAAAAATTCTCTTAGAAAATATGACAATACCAATAATGGAAAGAGAAAAGGGAAATCAGAGCACTAATAAGACTAAGAGGTAAAAAAAATTCTGAATAAGACAAAAATTTGTTTGTCGAAATGACGAAGAAAAAAAGAGAAGTTTCACATGAAATAAAAAAAAATCACTTTTGTTGTTAATATGAACCAAAAACCCCAATAATGATATTCAAAAAATTATAAATATACAGGGTGTCCCAAAAAACATTCCCCACCCTTTGGGGGTAGAATCTACGACCCAAAATAAGACGAAAATCACTTATGTCAAAATTTCGAAAAATGTCTCCTTTTCAAATTATGACCATTTTGAGTATTGAAATTAGACAATTCTTTCACTTTGAATTAATCATTTACATCTGGTCATCCTTGATAAAAACAGATTCATGCAAAGAGAAAATCTCCATCCTTATCATCTAAAGCCGATTCAAGAATTGCATCCTGGGGATAGTGAGTTGCGCTTATGATTTTGTAGATTTTTATTAAATTGCCTGGACGCAAATGAAGACATTTTTAAACAAGTACTGTGGAGTGATAAAGCCCATTTTAACCAGCAAGGAGTGTTCAATAAGCACAACTTGCATTGTTAGAATTACGAAAATCAGCACCAAATTAGGGAATCACATAAGCAAGCACGCTGGAGCTTAAATGTGTAGATTTGTCTGTTGGGAAATAGGATAATAGAACCACAGTTTCTACCTAGGATACCAAACGCCGAAAACTATGCCAATTTTTGCGATAACAGATTATCAACTCTTCTGGAAGAAGTTCCTTTAGTACAGCGGCCAAATATTGTGTTTCAACATGATGGTGCACCTGCCTGTTATTCTCGAAATGTTTGAGAGATATTAAATCGACATTTTCCCAACCATTGATCGTGGAGGACCTATTTCTTGGTCTCCTAGGTCCCCGGATCTCAACCCAATAGAATTTTGGGTTTATGAAAAATACGGTTGACCATGTCCTACCCAACAGTGAAGATGATGTTATTGTTCGCATTTATGCAGCTTTAGCACAAATTACAAACGAAGCAATAGGCCGTGTATAGAAAACAATTTTATTCGCCGTTTATACGCATATGGATTGAATAAAATAGTGAGGATTTCGAACGCTTGCCTTTGTAAATTGAAATGTTTTTGTTTTATTATGTTCTTAGTTCGCGTTCCACCAGCTCTTGGACTCTTGGTGTATGTAAAAACATATCCGTTGTCGTCGTCCTCGTATATTTTCTAACAAAATTGCATCAACAATGTCTAATCAAGTTTATACTCTATATAAAATTATCATTTGTTTCATCATTATTTTCTGAATTATATGTTGATGAACAAATAGCACATACATAAAAATGACTATGTATGCTCAATTTTCTAAATTGACTATTAAACTTAACAAAAAATAGCGAACACTGTGACAGAGTGCATGCATGTTTTTCAACACATTGAGTAAATTTTTGCCGCATTTTTAATTTATTTCGGCAATCACGCAAACGAGGCCATCATTCGCATAGTTTTCCAAATATTCCTATTTGTTATCGGTTGCGATGGAAATGTAATTTAGCGCAATGTTGCAAATTGATTGATGAATGGTCATTTTGATTTTTTATATTATGGTAGATGAAATGATGTACGTTGTAACGCTTTGGTACAGTTATTTTTTGCTCTCCTGTGAGACAGTAATAATTGCTTTTGGTAGATATTAATTACTGTGTATCGATACAGAGGAAATGATTAATGTTGTCCGGACACGAGAACACAAATGTTGGAGAGTTACAATGTTTCTGATGACCTTTTATTTCATAGGAATGTAATATTGCATCATAAAAGTGGATCTAGTACATTGTTAGATATTTTGATGAAATCGTATATATACAGGGTGTCACGTTTTTGTAACAAAACTTTAACCACTTATAGAATATAAGTTTTTAATTTTAAAAAAGTAGTTCATTCTGGAGTGAAATAAATTTTATTTAATAGGAATAAAAGTCAATCGTCCATGAAATAAATCAATTTTATTACACTACCAAACATGTTTCGGAGCTTCAAGCTCCATCATCAGTGGTTATACAATCAACTACGAAAAGCTACATTGCAATATGCAGAGAAACTTAGAATAAATAATTCATAGAGTAACGCATTCGGGTTTACTGGGCATTGCGCTTTGAGAGGCCACCTAAATAAGATGGGGCTGTTGAAACAGCTTACCAAGTAATATGTGAGTGTGTAGTTCTACAACGAAGACGACACGCTATTGTTGGGCATGCGCTGATTGCGCCAGCAGATATTGACACCCAACACATAACTAAACTCCACAAGCTAGTGGAGGGTACAGGGCTGCTGGATTGGGTGGCATAATATACGGGGACTTTTCACAATAAGCCCATGAGGCTGCAGTGAATCCGGGGACTTAGGTGGTACCCTTTCAAAAAAAAAAAAAACGCATTCGGGTCACTTCGAGAACATATATGTAAAATTAATACAAGTATTATGTGTATTGTTTCTTTTTAACGACCTCCAATTATGATTTTTAAAAAGAAAAAAACATAAATAAAAAATAATACTTTTATTTAACAGTTTTATTAATTTTACATAAAATTGACCCGAATGAACATGAATCATTATTATTTATTCTAAGTTTCTATGCATATTGCAATGTAGATTTTCGTAGTTGATGATTGTACTCGTATAACAACTGATGATGGAGTTTGAAGCTCTGAAACATATACTTGATTTAATTATATCTGTAAAAATAATGTCAGAAATAAATAAAACTAAAATGGTATGAAATTCTCGAAAACCGCTAAAGTTAGTTTACTTTTGCACACACCATTTAAAAGATGTTTGAAATGTACAATATTTCTCTAATTGAACCGACATTGTAACTCCTACCGTTTCCAAGATTCCAATGCTACCCCATTCTTATCTTGGACAGAGTGTATACATATTATAAAAACTACAGTAATAAAACAAAATTTGGTTGGACAAGTATGAGTAAAAGTTGGCAAACTTATATTCTAAACTCAATATCATTGACTTATATTTAAAGTAAATAAGCTCGAATTTGTTTTAATATTCAGGGCATCTCAAAAAAAATGAAAAAAGTTCCTATAAACATATGTTCAAACATCCCCCGCCCTCCTTGGGTGGCAAAGTTCTAAAAATTTTTTCGTTTTGTAAATTTTTTTCAAAGAAATTTAAAATCAGTAAATGGAAAATTTGGTACGCTTATTACAACTTGTGAAAAATAGAAAATACTTGGGATTGTAAAAGTAGTCATCGGCAGTAAGTAGAGAATTTGACACCCAACACATAACTGAACTCCACAAGTTAGTGGAGCGTACAGGGTTGCTGGATTGGGTGGCTTAAAATACAGGGACTTTTCACAATAAGCCTATGAGGCTGCAGTGAAACTTGTGTCGAACGGACCCTTTGAAAAAAAATACTATTTTTTTCCGAAATACAAACAGTTTTCCACAAAAAGAGCACGAAACAAATAAGTTTCTAGATTGAATGGGAAATACAAAATTTCTGATTATTAAAATTAATTATATAAAGATCAGAGGCGTTTCACAAAAAAGCTTGGGGGGAATAAAAAATATTCAACCCCTGAAAATGTGTCACCTTGTAGGTCTTAATTAACATTAAATTGCTCTTAGTATTGAGTTTTTGACGTTTAATAAGCGTATAAAAATCTTTTATAAATAAATAACAAATTTTAACACAATACTAAACTAGTGAGTTTGGAAGCAAAGAATAAAACTGCAACTAAAGCTTGCACAGTTTTCGTATAATAATTAATATGTTTAAGTTAGTATTTTTACAATTTATTAAAACATATTTTTCATTAAACAAATCTAAAGTTTATATTTTTTGAATGATTTCTTTAAAAAGTCTCCCCTGTCATCACTGCATATTTTATGTTTTTTCTCTCTCAAAAATTGTTCATTTGATCGACAGCAAACAGAACTATATTTTTTTTTAGGTAAAGAAAGATTCATATTATGGTGTTAAAAATTTTAGCATTAAGGTGTCGCTTATTCCGCCCGTGATAAAAATGGACTAAATCAGTTTGACTATTTTAAGAGGTGTTTATAATACCTACTTGTGTTCATCATATAAAATTTTTATTACAAACAGTACTTCAAGAGTTATTCAAGAAAATCTGACTTTCAACGACGTCCTTTATGGGCCTATATCTCCGTGAGGAAGGCCTGTAGGAAATAGTATATTGTGCAACGAACATGAAATGAGGTATATTTCCTACGAGTATGAATGATACGAGTAGGAAATGGTCATTTCATGTGAGTTTCACGCTATACTTTTTCTATGACTGTTTTAATAAATTAAACATCATAATTTTTAGGAAAATATTTGCTTTTGAAAACTTATCCCTGTTGGCGCATAAGCCTAAATACGATAAGTTAGAAGTGAATGTCTGGTTAGCGTACAAGCGGGTCCATCAACAACAAGGAACAAATATCTCGAAAATTTTGGACCAAGCCCACTTCCGAGCGGACGTAGCCCGTTGTCTAACAAAGATCAACACTACTGTAACCCCGAAACGCGGTCGACCAAGCTCTAGCTCAATTGAACTAGAAATACAGGCGAAGAAGAAAAAGGGACCAGCTCAGCACGCTCCACCTCGAGACGTCTGTCAGGACCAATTTGGGCATTTTGCTTTACCTGTGGAATCAAAAATGCGGTGCAAATGTCCCAACTGCAAGGTATTCACTCGCATGAAGTGCGAAAAATGTGGAGTCAGCCTTTGTTTAAATAAAGCTAATAACCGTTTCAAGAATTTTCACTTAGATTCGTTTTTACTTATTTCGCCTTTATAATTTGTTCAATGTAGCCATTTGGCAACAGGTATTTTTTTTGTGAAAAAATAAATTAGTTTTACCTATTAATATTTTTCTGTTATTTTACACCACTATTGCAGTAAAGTATAATGTATATCATGCGAATAAAAAAAATCGTGTATTTAAGGGTGAAATTGACTAGGTGGTGTTAAACTATTGGCACTATCCTAGTTTTTGTGTTTTGAAATTAGCGAAATACCTAATTATAATTATTACTAATTATTAATACCTAAACTGTCAATTTGGTGTGTTTGTATTGTCGGCATTGCTATGGTGATTTTTCATGGCCGATGTTACTTTTTTCAATACCAGGAAATTTACCCGTGCGTAATAAACATTAAATATATTGTGCACGGGTAAATGAAAAACAGCATTACAATGTACGACATTTTCAAATCATGATTGAACATATAATAAAGGCATTTAAAGACAGTCGTAGAAAAAAGAAATATAGAATCTTGTTTGATATGTTCATGTGCCATCTGCATCTGAGAGATTTCCCACATTTTCCAGGACACCCTGTATACCTAACCTGTCTCTGGCTCATAATATATCTGCGGTATGCTAAGGTGTGAAGTACGGCATCCAGAGAGATAATAGAGAGTTATTTTTTTTTGTTCACGGAAAAATACGGTTCCGTTATTAATACGGTAAAGTCGGACTATCGGAAGAGTTCTTTAGTAAAGAACGTCGTAACCCTACGTAAAGGAAATGCTAACTTCACTTTTATAATTTCTGCCACAGGAGAGATTTCTGTAAAGTAGAAAGGTTGTGATTTATGTTATATCATTTATACATATTTTTAAATAATGGCAGAAATATCGGACGTGGCAATTTTGGAAGGCCTAAACATGGACGAGTTTGAGGATGCTGTTATACTCAATATATTAAATCACTCGGCAGAAGGTGTAGGTTAAATCTATATGCTCCTTTATTGCTCTTGCTCTTATAGTAAAAATTTTTCTGCATTTCTCATTTACGTCTGTTTGAATAACTACCCATCTGGATGTATCATCGTAGGGGTTGGGCTTTTTATTTTCCTGAATGAATGTTTTTAGGCAGTTTTAAACTTATAATATGTAATTTAATTTTATTAACATCACAATTTGTTGTTTGGGGTTATGAAATTTACACATTTTTGTCAGTATTTACAGTATTAACATTAAATAGAGTTACGGTAAATTATACGGAATACGGTAACCGAAATAGCGTTAGCGTGAACAATTTTGACAGATAACGTTCCGGTAATAGCGGAATAGGCGTCAAAAGAACTCTCTGTTAGTGACTTTATTTTACTCTTAAAGGTTATAAAATCATCTTTCTTAAATGTTTTATATATTATTTATGAAAAACTAAAGCCTCACCCTTATCTGTTGTATGGCTTATTATAAATGACATAGCAGGATAATAAATTTATTTTATCCGTCTTAAGCGATACTGTCAGTCGTCGTCCTGAAGGACTATATCGGGAATACCGTGTACTCTACAGATAAAAATGAACGTGATAACATTTTTTTTTTTGCTGATTTGACGAAAAACAATATAACAGATATTGGCTGGCCTAGAGTCTCATATAAATAACGTTAAAGATGAAATGTTCTCGTCAATTTGTTAGGAAGATTAATAGAGAAGAGTGTTTTTTTTTTTGTGGATAACGGAACAAAAATAACGTTATGCAACTATTATTAATAGGCATTTCTATGTCGAAGATATGATGGGATAGCATTGGAATTTTAGAAACGGTAGGAGTTACAATGTTGTACAATTTAAAAACCTTTTAAATGGTGTTTTGAGTAAACTAACGATTTTAGTTTTTCTTCATTTCTGACATTATTTTTACAGATATAAATGCTACGACAGAAATAAATTGTCAAACAATAATAAATAATTGTGAGCAACTACGAAAGAATCTACTACTGTGAATTCAGTCAGTTAAGTGCCAAACTACGATTTTTCTTGAATAATTTTAAATAACAGCTTAAAGCACTGAAAACCTGTTTAAACCATAATACCATGGCTCTAAATTTAACAATAAAAAATCCAGAGCCGTATTAAAAAAAACCAAGTTGATTATGGGTTTTCAAAAAGGAAACGTCATAATGAAAATTTATAAATTGTATTCTCCTCAGAAATTAACAATGAGAAAGTCCTTTCCTTTTTTATATCAGTAAAAATAATATCAGAAATAAATAGACACTAAAATCGCAAAAATTCGATTTTTCAAAAATTCTAAAACTGCTAAAGTTAGTTTAGTTTTGAAAACACCATTTAGAAGGTGTTTAAATTGTACAACTTTTCTCTAATTTAAACGACATTGTCACTCTACCATTTCCAATATTTCAATGCTATCTCATTCTTATATTGGACACAGTGTATAAGGTGTTGATGGTATACTCAAGGCTTTGCTGAACAGACTGCAAGCATGTTTATCATACAAAGCAGCACTGAAACTCACCGTAAAAATTCTTTATTATTCTTTTTAAGAAGTTTTGGCAAAATTATCCAGGTTTAGTAGATTCGAAAGAATCAAATCGAAAGCAATACCCAACAACTTCCTAGTCATAACTAGATCTCATTTTTGCGCTGCCTGGCTGGACTATACACTGGTCATTGTGGTTTGAATCATCGTATACCACGAGTTTGGGTCTCTTGGAGAATTCCGAGTGCCGATTCTGCCTGGAGGATGAAACGGCGGAACATGTACTAGGTCCTTGCTCAGCGGTACCTAGAACTAGATTAGCAGTATTTGGTGAAGTAACCCCTCTATCAGCGAGTCTAAAGCTCACCCCGTAAAATAAGCGACTAAATTATCACGATTGAGCTGCAAACCCACTCATTTTCAACCCAACCCAACCTACTTACCTACCTGCCTTTATTATTTTAGAGCACATTTTTCAAATAAAAATTCTACTGGATGATTCAACCAAAAGTATGCACCTTCTTTTGTGATATTTAGAGCAAAAATGCTCGGACACAATCACACCCTCAAATCTCTAATGAATGGTGACATCGACTGATACATCATTTCGAAGACCGCAAACTTATCCTTCTAAGGTTACCTACCCTATTTGTTGGATTTTACTTGAAGAGTTACTCCAAAAACAACTTTAGATATCTCAATATATTAATCAAAATATTCGAACTATGTACAAGTGCCGATACCGTAGCGAGATTTGAACAGGCCCTGGCCCCACGTCAACTAGTGGCCTCCCTAACTCCACCTTATACAATGATTTTCCGCGTTAGGTTAAGTATTTCTATAAATAATCTAGTTTAAATTTTGCTGCTATTTTGATGTATTGTTCTTACTTAAGATATAAAAATACTTAAGAATGAACACTTTGGATGAATCGTTTCGTAGTTTTTAGAAGACAAAAAATTAGAAAACTGAAGCAACTATAATATAAATATACTTCTTGCTCTCCCAATGATTTTTTTTTCCACTTTGGGTTTGGTTAGTGACAAACGAGGACAAAGGTTTCAAAGAGGGATTATTTTTATGAGAGAAAGCAAGCAGAAATATAAACGAAAGACAGCATTTGCGCAGATACAATATACTTAATAATAATTTAACATACATAAACCTCGTAATTTTATCCGATATGGCACTAAATTATTTCTCATTTATAATTTGTTTAAACATGTGTTTTTCTCTTAGCTTACTCTATATTTATTTATCTACTACTCCCCAATTTTCATTAGGATATGTAATAAAATTCTCACCACTTTGTGTTTCCGTAGAGATGCAAAATGTAATTATTCAAGTGTAAGTAGAATTCATTGCTGAAATACCACGTGCAGCATTATTTAACCCCAAACGAGCGTTAGCTGAAAACCGTAGAGGTTGTAAATTAGTTGTCCCAAGATAGTCCCCAAGACAAACATTGCACAATTCTATGGCCGATCTGACCTCTGGAAAACAACTTGTGGGTTGGTATATTGTATATATAAATTTTGCTGATAAAATATAGGTATAATAACATTAATATTGGGAGAGATTGATTTTGAGCAAGAGAATAGATAAACTGAGAAACAATTTCACTGAAGATAAAAATTCCATTGTTGTTAGCATTGTGAAATGTAGTGAAAACATCAGTTCTCCGAATTCAATTCAATCTGATAAAGTGTTATAACAGAAATCTAGGCACAACATTTTTCCACAAAAAAAAAACCCAACCACTATGGTGGACAAAATCGAAATTAAATATAGGGAACACAAAAGCTAGATTAATAGATAATATGATATCGATTCGAATCCAAATGATGTGAGCGTATTTAAGTTACATAATTTAGTAACTTGTAAGAATAAGTATGTGATAGCCAACATCCACAGAGGATAGGCACTTTAAGAAGAAGAAGAAGAATAAGTGTGTTCGAGCGATTCATATCCATGTTTTCTACCAAGCATAATAGATCTTAATCCAGATATTTTTCTTATCTTATAGAAATAATGCTTGTGGATAAATCCTCGTCACATTTATACTTGCTAATGCTTGCGCATTACTTCTCCACCCGTATCCCGTATTGGTTGTTTGAAAATTTCTATTTACTCTCTGATTTTAAGAAGAAGAATAAATTTACTACTTTTTAAAATCGAGTAACTCATTATAAGCAACTTATTAATTAAATATACACTGTGTGCAAGACAAGAATAGCATTGGAATCTTGGAAATGGTAGACGTTACAATGTCAGTTAAATTAAAGAAAGGTTGTACAGTTTAAACACCTTTTAAGTGGTGTTTTCAAAAGTAGCCGTTTTCGAGAATTTTTGAAAAAACGATTTTTTGTGATATTAGTTTTTATTTATTTTTGACATAATTTTCACAGATATAAAAAATGAAAAGCACTTTCTAATTCTTACTTTTTGAGGAGAGTAAGATAGCCCATACAAATTTTCACTACGACACGTTTGATTTTTGAAACACCATCACCAACTTGGTTTTTTCAATACGGCCCTGAATTTTTTATTGGTTAATTTAAAGCCATTTTCAATTCAAAAATAGGTGGTGGAGATATTTTTCATAATTGAAAGCACGAATTACTTCAGTTTATTTAGGATTAGGGTGTTTTGAACTATAAAATTAACACATCATATTTTTTTATATCGAAAACCGATATTTACAAAAAAAACATTTAGTAAAAGTATTCCGAAAATTTATTAAAATACGGGGTCTTCCATTTAAAAAACTAAAGGTGCTAACATAATTAATTCATTAATTTAGATTTGGTAGAACAGGTAAGAAAATGTTCTGTTTCTCATAAACGTGTCTACTACCATCAACCCTGATCAATCACATTGAATTTGTGCACAGAATAATCATAAATATGTCTAAATAAACTCACAGTTTAGGTTGTCATTGCGATGGAGAGAAAGCTATTGAGGCGATACAACAGGTCTGAGAGAATTAAGCACAGCTTCCTTTAACCTTCTTCTTATGGGATGAAAAATACAGCATTTCATTTAAAAATACGTAGCACGTAAAAGAAACAAGATATCCAGCTGCTTTAACAAGCAAAATGTTCGGAACACATGCAGCTCTATCGTAGATCATTTAGCAACAAGGATGTTTTGCATGTTTGTCCCACAGGATGTTTTAAACTTCCGACTAAAAACATCATTTTGACTTACCCTGGTATATAAAGACTCAAACAAACAAAATTTCATCAGGATAAAGTGCAGCGCAATGCTAATGAATCGATCTATCATCCAGTGTAAAAAATCATGAATTAGAATGAAAAATAATAATATGATCCCACATCAAAACTGTTTAGGTGCCGGTTTTTTTTTGTCGGTGAGTATAATATACAAAAAATATCCCTATTATAAAATAACTTAAAATTCTCCTACCAAGCACATACAAAGCAGGAATTTCTCTACAATTTAAATATGTGTACAAGGTTTGGATCCTTTCGTGAATATGAAGAAAATGCCTTTATTTTCCGCCAAATATTTAGGTACTATAGCTACAGCTACACAATAGCAACACCAAAAATATATGACCTGTTTAATATAATAGCATTTTCATATTATTATATTTATTGGAATTACAACCGTAAACAGATTGAAATACATAGAAAAATATTTTTAAAACAAATTAGCATTTTTGTTTACATTAAATAGTTTTCATATACCTGGTTTTCCTATTATATTCCACTCACAGTAATGTTTGATTTGATTTTGATATTTACATATAATACTTTGTTCATTGTTTATTTTTTGAAAATATAATAATTGAAAATTTTCAATTAACTTCTGTTTGACATAAATATTATTCGATTAAATAAATTTGTCCAATAATAATTTATATGTGTACATAATTTCTAAATACACATAAATATATATTTATAGAGAATGTAATGTCCAAACTCCGAACCACTAATATTTTAAATCCAATAAATTGAAAATCCATGAGTAATCTAAATTTGGTCCGTTATTCTGTTACTACTTTAGTAAGTCTGAAAATAAATAAACTATATAATAATATTAGATACGAGCTTGTTTAACAAAACAAGTCTTAATGTCGAGAGTTTGTCTGTCAACAACTATACTTTCACCAATGCTTTCACCAGACGGCCGTTTCGACGATGCTTGACTCACCAGTGTTGATCGGTCAGTAGTTGACAGCCAAACTCTCTAAATTATGTGGTATATAGCCCACACGGTACAGAAATGTATAGTCTTTCTAATCTTAATTTAAAATGATATAAAAAACCACAACTCGATATCCCTTTGTAATGTCAATACTGACCTCAGCTGTCCATAGGCGCATCCTTTTAACTTTCCATAAAAATACGTGCCCTACAATATTTTAAAAATCCTTTATGTATTAACAATTATTGTTAAATGATAAGTAAAACTTCGTCTTCTCCACAAATAATTCTTTAATTTTATTAATATTGCGTCAAACCATACACGTTTCGAGACACATTGTTCTCATCATTAGTGGTTAGTAAAAAGGGGGAATTTAATACAGAAATTAATATAATGGGCTTATTCGAATCTGTAATATAATATAATAATAATATCATTATAGGTCCTATAATATATAAATAAAATTAAAGAATTATTTGTGGAGAAGACGAAGTTTTACTTATCATTAAATGATAAACTCCACGCATAATGGACTATTTCTATAAAATTAAAAATGTTAAATGTATAACTGTTTTGCTATTTTAAAAATATTTTTAAAAACAAATATTATTATTATATACTTACACTTGTCACAAAATAATTCCCGCTGAAAACGAAAACAAACGTGTTCCGCTCGTGTTAGTGGCATACTGTCTTATAAAAAAACTGTATATATAATATATATAACTAGATTGCAACATAATACCGGCGGTGTCTGATACAGTGACTGCAAAAAGTTTCGTCCACTTGAGGTATTATTAAAAATTATTATGTAATTTGATAGATGTTCTTTCATTTTATTAATCTAAGAAAAACTATTGAACAAATCATGGTTACAATATTCTGCCACCGTGTTTTCCTGTCGGACACAAATTTTCTTGTTTAAATTCCAGATAAGTCTTCGCCATACCATATGATGTCCATACGATTATATTTAGATTAATCTGAGAAAATAACACGTTGCCAAAAATTATTTGTTTCATTCATATTATATTTATTTGCAAACTCTAATCATTAACCCAACTGTTTCCCGTCACTGTAATTATTTTTATTACTGTCGGTATCCTGTGGTAGGCATGATTATTATAGGTCTTATATACGAGGGAGAAATGTATCAAAAAAACGCTGTATTCGATGCCCATTTTTAATGTAAAGAGGCATGGGAACGGATAGCCCCAGTAGAATTGTTGCCGAAAAAATATTGCACGCAACACGCCCGAAAATAGTTTTTTTGGACTCACATACTTCCAGGACTCGCCTACGGCTCGTTCTAGAATTTTGTCTATTCACTGAAAAAAAGGTTTGTTAGGATCAAAAAAAAATGGAGTTGATCCAAACAAATATTTCTTCGGTATACGACAAACAACCCATGTACTTGAGACAAATATATGATTTATTTGAAATACCCAACTAGTATTTGTTTGATTTAAATAAATATTTTTGACTTAGCACTTATACTTACTTGTTAACAAGGCCCGAAAATGTAAGGCTATATTTGTTTGCTTGAACTAACTAGAGTCATTTAGAAGGAAGATTCCATGTACTTGGCTCAAAGGTGCTGCTACTTGGAATAAATAAATATTTGTTTATTCTGAATAAACATTTTTTTATATTAAATATGTGATTTGTTCTATCCAAACAAATAATTTGATCCGGAAAATTTGATAGTTTGATTCCAATAAATACTTTTTTTCTTACAAATAAATATTTATTTTTTCAAACATGTTTGGATGAATTGTTTAAAAAACTCCTAGGTACACACGTAATAATTTGGAGATGGATTAATTTCGAACACCCTGTAGTTCTGATTTATGATTTTTGTATGGACTTTTATAAAGAATGAACCTATAACCCAAACAATTTTGACTACAATTAAATAATGTGCTCTTTAAAAATAATAATAGATATCTATCTTAAATCAGATCTACAGGGTGTTCAAAATGAAACATTCCCCAAAAATATTACGTGTGTAGGTGTTTTTTGAAAAACTGATCCAAACAGTTTCTGGTTTTATTAATAATAATCTTTGTAAATTAATTTTTAGAAAAAGAATGTTTGATGAAATCAATATTTCTTTGTAACAAACAAAGTATTTATTGGAAAGAAACTATCACATTGTGCCCGATCATATTATTTATTTGGATAGAACAAATCATATATTTAAAACAATTTTTTTTTATTTATATAGGTATACCTAATACGTCTAGTTGATTTCGCGTTTGACATAAACGCCCGTGAATATGTTTCAAACAAATATTTGTTTGAACTGAATAAATATTTCATTGGGTGACTTTCTTGTTGGTCCCTAAATATAAACAAGCCGCCATCTTTGTATTAAGTTACTGTTAAATAAAATCTCAGTTTCAAGATCATTTACACATTATCCACGTGTACCTACTACTACCCTTATTTTATCAATTCACTACGATAATATAAAAAAAGGATGTTATTATAATATTATATAATATATACTTACATGAAATAAACAATCATGCATTATACTCAAGCATTTTAAGATTTTTTGTCACCGTTTTAATTATAATGAATTTATAACATTTATGCACTTACATTCGAAAAGGGGTCATGTAAGTACCCTAGGTTCCACACCACTATAATTACGATTCAACATTATTTTTTTATTTATTATATAATATTATTATATATATACAATAAAAAGTACCTTCTATATTGGACTAATACTAAACTAAAACGCGAGCGCTATGGAGTTGAATCCCCAACAGCCATGCGCGTCGGCTCATATTATTTGTACTTATTTGATTTAAATAACGGTGGACTTGTTTCAAATAACCAGGAATTACCTTTAAGCTGTTATTTAAAGTAAATAAATATTTATTTCTGCCAAAGCAGCCCAGGCCAAATAAATATTTAAAAAAAATCAAATAACTTTATTTATTCTGGACAAATACTGTTTATTTGAGTCAAATAAATTTTGTTTCAGTTAAACAAATCAAAGCCAAATAATTATTTATTAGGGTTCATTTTTAGAATTTTTTTCAGTGTTCGTCCAAAAAAAACCTATCTTCCGGATTTGTTATACGTAAATTACTATTTTAGTTAAAATGGATTTACCATTTAAATTAATCGGAATGAATATTATGACGAACTCATGGAGGACATTCAAGGTATGCCATCTGAGCTTGAATCAGTCGGAGGAAGAATGCCAGGAAGAGATTGACGAAACCGATATCCCACAAGCCATCATTCTTATGGAACCCGACACTGATGTCGACTCATAAGATGATCTGCCTCTTTCAGTTTTGCAGACCCAATTACAAACCTCGTGTCAGTCAACCGATACACGTGAAACGTGAAAACTTGTATATCCCCAGAAACCAGTTGATTTTGTTGCTGATCCTGGAATTACTGATATTGTGAAGAATATAGACACTCCAACGCCAGGAAAACTTTTTCAGCTCTTTTTCACCGATGAAATCATTGAGTACATTGTTTTCAAACAAATTTGTATGGCCAACAAATTGCCACTGCGCCGAAAATTGCAAACACAGAGGAAAGAAAAACTTTTTTGGCTATAAATTTGTTGATGGGACTAAAACGTCTTCCCAGCTACATGGATCACATGAGTAGTGCTCCAGATTTTCATGATTCCTATATTTCCTCTTTGAAAAAGTTTACATCTAAAGGAAAATGTCATCTGAATATTCATTCTCCATGGCTCAAATCAAAAATAAAACTAACGGAGTAATCACAAGAATTTCTATAATAAATGATTTTGTTAAGGATGTTGATCATTAAAGTAAAAATGTAGTTTTTATAAAATCGCACAAGTTTATTTCTGCTCTATTTTACATGTATATACTGGGTTTACAAGCATTTTATAAGGGTTTTGAATTTAGTTTCGTTTAACTTCAGCTTTCAAAGATTAACGGCATCTCCTCTTGCATACTCTTTATTTTTGGTAAATAGGAATAAAGTATTGACTTTTGCTTTGCCGTGTTCATGCTTGCCATTATGTATTCCATGTATTCTGCCTGTTTTTATTTTATTTTGCAATTGATTTTCAAAGTTGAGGAAGTAAAAGTATGTTCTCATAAATTTTTCAAATTCGAATTTGAATACTAAAAGTGTTAGGAAATCACGTTAATTCCTACTTTTACTCAAAGCGGAAAGAAGGCTAATGGACCGATTATTAATAAAATATTAAGTAGCAGATTAAAGACAGACTTAAAAACTACAATTTGCACGCTAAAAGCATTAGTTTGCTCGTTGGACCAGTATATAGGATGGATAGTTAATTGGAACATTAAAACACTAAGCCGGAAATACTTTAAGAGTTATATGTTTATGCGTTGTTTTCTGAGTTGCATGATTCTACATGTTAGAAAATGAATCATATGAAAATAATTTTGACGTAATAAATTGTGTTTCACTTTTTCCTCGCACCATTTTATTCTGCACTTCAGTATAGATTTGGGGTACCTTGAGGAAAAAAAAGATTCCTCAGTGTGATAATGTATGAGGGTTGTGGCGAAAACAGTGCACAGCGCGCTCTAGTGGAGGCTGTAGGCAAGTTAAACAGCTGACCGCAACGTTAGGCCTAGGAACATGAAAATGAAGGTCTAGCTTTCTCGATCGTATTATCGCAATTGACAGAACGTAGATACGTAAGCTTAATCCCGAAAAAAAGTTCCAGAGCTAGGTTTGAAAGAATCCAGGTTGTGGAAGGCACAAACAGTCAAAAATGAAATATAAATTGTGTCTACGATAGAAAGGTGGCACAAATACGTTCCGACAAACGTGAATAACTCTGCGTTATGGAACTATATTGTCTTTCTCAGGTAAATGTTTTCGCTTTGAGACTACTGGTGCCAAAAAATCGCCAATTATCCAAAGTCCTGTTTTCAACATACATACAGAATCCTCAAAATGGTTGCATAAGGCTCTCAGTCCATGTCAAGAACTTAGGAAGATTCGAAGTGATATAGCAATGTTTTTAAAAATATACGGTGGTCGGTGGTCTGTGAAATTTTGCCTGTGCATTTATGCCACCCTATATTCAGAACCCCACTGTGGAGTTCATTTATGTGTTGAGTATGAATATCTGCTGGCGCAATAAGGCTTTCTTCAAAAATGACATCTGACTTTTGTTGTAAGGCTTCATACTCACATATTACATGGCAAGTTCATTGCATAATCTACATTGTAGGTCCGTTCATACAACCGAATTTTATATAGGTGACTTCTTAAGTTGCAGTGGGATATGAGTTGTCCTATTGTCTTCTGCATCTGATCAATGCTTCATGATAGCAGTTTGTCACTGTGCTTTGTTGTTGCCGCAGCTTACCGTGTTCCTGTTTGGGAATACTATCACATTCAGGTGCTAGTTTTCGGTTCCGCTTTCGAGGAGTTCGCGTACCGTTCTCTCATACAAGCCTGGATATTCAAGGTGTTTCAAAATATATGCGCATGACTTTAGAATGTAAGAGCTCGGCCAAAAATATGCAAAAAAGTTTCTATTAACTAAAATGCACCATTTCCGAGATACAGGGTGTTCAAATTGAAAAACACAAACGCTGAAATGTGCGAACTGCGTTACTTTTTTACGGTTTGGAGAATTTTTAAAAGACAACTTTTCTAACATTTTTTGATCGCTTTTGCACACTGAAAAATTGTAAACACTTCAGCCGGAAAACGCATGTGTTTTTTCTCGTGAGAATATTATCTGGGAGTTCCACACCATTCCTCAACATTCTACGTCCAAATTTGACGGAGGTTTTGCTCATAACGGGCCAAAACTTTAAAATAAATTTCTGGAATTTATCGATGTGCCTGTTGACAGTTTTAAACGTGAATTGAGGCGCAGACTTTCTCCATAGCATTGCACGACTAGTGTTGCGTGTTCTTTTAATATTTTATGATTTATTTTGGAGTAACTGGAAGAGTGGCATATGCCAAATCTCATTTCCTTTGTGTTGATAGCCTTAGGACTAAACTGTACTAGACTATATATAATATTGTAATATTTAATGTTTGGTTGTTATTGTGATTTGGTTATTTTGTACAATAAAGCATTTATTATTATTATTATTTCCACTTTCGATCTTTAATCCGCCTATAGCCCAGGTAATGCCTCTTGGTGTCCGTATTCTATCTCTCTCAGTCCATGATTTATAGTTTATGTCAAATTGAAATTTCGATATGATATGGTCCATGACATCCATGGACCATATCAACCGGCGTTGTCTAATGAAAGCTTTGAACCAACTGGCAGCTCAGGGGAAAAAGAGACAACAGAACACGTGCTCTGTGAATGCATGGCACTTTTCTGCAAAAGACTAAAACACCTTGGAGCGGTGACTCTAACAAGTGTGGGACAGCTGGGCAATTCATAGATTAGAGTCATTCACAAAAGATCCTCTGCAGGTCGAAGTGACGTGAGGCCAAACCGCCTAAACGCCTCCGATAAAACAATCTACAATCTAATGAAAGCCCGCCCGATCTACATCTTTATTATGATATGCTAGAATAGCCGGTTCAGCAATACTTCTATTACTGTTGTTGGAGTAGTTCTAAAGCTAAAGCCTTGTTGAGAGGAAAAAATGCACTTACTTCTAACTCTAAAGTGCGGACTTCGTTATATTGTTTGCCTATAATTTCCAAACTATCACTCATACGAATTAAAGAAACATGCGCTTTTTGTAGCAAATAAACTGATTACAATTCGCGCTTTTCATCACTTTACAAACACGGTATATTGAATTGTGGGTATTTCAAAGGAATAAGTACAAACTCATATAACACGCTCGTAATGTAATGTAAAACGCCCACCAGTGTATGTGTTTACGAGAATTGAAATATGTTCCAACTGGTATATCCCATACTACATTTATTGAAAAGAAGGTTTTACTCTCTGAGCCGTCCCTTGACAGATTGCATGTCATCTTAATGTATAGAACTTGATCCCTGCTTCTAAATTCTCGTCTGTGCCTTAACATAATCGGTGAGATGATTACACCTAGTAGTTCCCTTTTATATGAAATTCATTCTTACAGTGGTGTAGTTTCTTAAGTGAAACATATATTAAACATTTGCAGCTTCACTAAAATCATTGGCAAATGATTGTTTAGAAGTGCATTGATTTAGATATTGCAATATTACACATTCATATTAAGTCTGAGAGTCACGCCGCACTGAATTCATATACCTTCATGTCAAAACTAGCATGGAAATCCAAATAAGCTTTAAAACAACCAGCAGCTCCACAGAACATCATTACTTTCATCGGGATGATGCTAAGACACGCAGCCATAGAGGGAATCAAAACGGCCGACCATCTTATAAAATAAGGAGCTATCGCTTCGTCCTGCGGTCCAAAAACTATCGATATGAAGGAAAATTTCCACAAATGGGAAAAGGATCAAGAATGGGAATCAAAGGCGATACGTTGATCGAAGTGGAGAGGTTTAAGTTAGGATGATAAATTTGGTTTTTGGCAAGACTACAGGACTCGTGCTCTGCCATAGTATGTCACTGTTCTGCAAATTGCTGAAATACCTACGATGCAAGAAAATTGGCCCCCAGCGATCTCTAAATTAGAGTTATGTTACGGGTCAATTTAGTCATTACGTATATTGCTACAATTATAATGATACGTACTTGGCCAGCTCCTATTAATAAATCCTTATGCGATGTTTTCATTAGAACAATGTGTCATATCGTTAGTATTGCTACCGTTAGTTGATGCTTTAGTTGAAGGTGTTGTTCATTACTATGCTCTATTTCGCTTTACTAGTTTAGACCATTACTACTACATTATTAATAAAATATATCAATCCTTTAGCGGTATCTTGTAAATTAAGATCGATTAGATTATAATATTAAATATAATGAACCCTTTCGTGTTTGTTATCATTATTGAGAGGAGTTAGCGTATTGTCATTAAATCAGCTGGTTTTCTAGATTGACAGGATTATGTTTGAATAGGTTGACTCTGATAAAATCATTCTACTTTCTTAATGAGAACTATTAAAAGTTATTTTGTATTGGTTCAAAGTAACTTTTTCTACTGAGTTTTCCGCAGTATTATGTCAGTTCGACTTCTTCATCACATTAGTTCCGTTTCACTTCACTTCAACAGTTATTGTTTTAAGCTGAATACTTTGTGTTACTTTTTCTAATCTCGATCTGACAACGCTGTTTGGTTCTCTTTACTGCCAGAAGGGAGAGCTGTGCTTTGGATATTATACTTAGTACGTTCCAATTTCTCAGTTCGACTACTATGTTCTCTGTGGCTGGAAGAAATAACTATTTCGAGACTCACACAAAAGATTTTTTTAGGTCCAAGTGAAGAACGATTCTAACATAAACTTTTAAATCTCGTTCTGCTGGAGGGCTTATCTTTTTGGACCTTAAAGATTACACAAAAAGGTAAAAAAAGGCTTCATTTATCCATGAATAACACACAAAGAAAATTGGAGCTGAAAATATACCTTGATTGATTTTGGCACACCGTACCGTAGTTTATTGCTTAACACTTCTCTCTGTTCATGAGACCCCTAATATTCTGTTTACTGAAAATACCTAGTAGGGAAATAGGTCTAAAGTATCTATTAAAAGGGCTGCTGACGGTTTGACGGATTAAGCGGCAGTAACAATTTGTCCCTGCAAAGGGTTAACTTTGTTTTTGCCAAAAGGTTTCAGTAATAACAATTAAAGAACTAGTTGCGTCAGACTACTCTTAATTTCCATCTAAGTATATCATCCAGCACTCTCCAAAGTTTACATCCGAACTGGAAAATCTTGTGACAAAAATAAATTCTCATGTATCGCAGAAGTATCTAGTCGAGGTGTTATAAATTTTCGGGAAAATGCCGTATAATTTTGTGATTTCTTGTTTTCAAATAATATGCAGAATCTCGAATATGTGTCTTGAGAGTAGAAACCATAAACTGCCAGAACATTACTGCTCTGGTTTCTGTGAATAGATTTTCATTCTTTACGCCACTGTAAAAACCTGATATAGGAGACAGACACCTTATTGCCTCTTTCTAAGGCCCTTTACGATTCTGCACCTGAAGGGTTATTTTTCTCTTTTCCCGAGTCTTTCTGCTGTATATTCCTTTTCCATAATCCGATTCCCGGGACAACCGTTACGCGTCCGATGCACTACGACTCCTAATAGAGTTTATCAGAGACGTACTTATTGTCTTGTTTGTAAATGAAAAACTACTTTTACTTGTTAAATCCGATTTATGCAGAACTGAAAATTTAAATTGAATTTGCTTTGTAATTAGTAGTTACGTATACTCCCTATAAAGATCAGCAGTAAAAACAACAGCAAAGAACTTTAGTTGATATAAGAGGGGAAGAAAGAAGATGAAAGTAAACTTTATATAAGTATTGACAAGGTGAATTATTGCTTGTAATTCTAATTTCGCTGATTTAGAGAAGCGGAAAACTAAATAATGAGAAAACTAGAAGTAACTGCTATACCAACGTTTGAGTCTATTTCGTTTTATATTAACAAAGTTAAAATTGCGAAAGCATTTAATTTTATCGAATTTATGGTATGAATTTCATGATATATAATATGTTTTTCGATTTTTTATATCAGATTAATAATAATAATAAATAAGCATTTAATTCCAACAAGCAATACCTATTTACAGGAAAATTGATATAAATGTGTAAAAAAAATGATGAATCAATTAACTAATTAAAATAATTGAATACAGAAGAAAACAAATATACCTAACAATAATTATGAAACAACAAACATGTTATCCTTGAAAATAATTAAACGATAAAAAATCAGTAATAATATAAATAAATAAATAATAAAAATATTAATAATTACAAGAGCATGAAGATAGAGGCACTACAAAAAAACCAAACATTATACACTCGTCCAAGATAAGAATGGGATAGCATTGGAATCTTGGGAACGATAGGAGTTACAATGTCGGTTAATTTCGAGATAAGTTGCACATTTTAAACACTTTTTAAATGGTGTTTTCAAAAGTAAACTAACTTTAGCCGTTTTCGAGAATTTTTTTAAAAAACGATTTTCTGCGATTTTAGTTTTTATTTATTCCTGACATTATTTTTATAGATATAAAAAAATGAAAAGCACTTCCTCAGTCTTACTTTGTGAGGAGAAAAATATAGCATTTACAAATTTTCACTACGATGTTTCGTTTTTGAAAAACCATCATCAACTTCGGTTTTTTAAATATGGTTTTTTTATTGTAAAATTTAAATCTACTTTCAATTCAAAAATGGGTGGTATATCACACGTCATGGTTTAAACAAGTTTTCAGTGTTTTTAGCTGTTATTTAAAATTATTCAAATCGCCCTAGTTTAGCAGCACAAAAATTTCATCTAAATTTAGCAAACCGCGTTCAGCATAAAATGCTCTACTGAGACAGAAATAAATTGTCAAATAATAATAACTAATTGAACGTAACGTCGAAAGAATGTTTTTGCTAAACCTACTACTCTGCATTCAGTTTTTTTTTTGGCCAAGGACGAGAAATCGTCATGACACCTAGGGGGTTGCTTACCGATTCCCTAGGTAGTGTGGGACTCTAACCCAAACTAAAACTCTTCCTTATCGCTGTAGTAAGGCTCGGGTTTTCAACCCGTTTCCCATGTCGTCTCTTGGTTGACTTCTAGAAGTGTTGTCCTTGTTGCGATCGTCTGTCTGCAAAATTTGTGAGCGAATTGGTTACATAAAATCATGAAAAAAACCTAAATTGTAATTTTTGGAAAAGTCCTTATTTACAAAGATACAGGGTGTTAAAGATGACTGCCTGAGGACGATTTTTTGAAATATTTTCGAAACAAGTAAAGAAGACTTAACCAAATGTAGCATATTTATTCACCTAGTTAAATGTCGTAAACTGACAGGAAATTGAATAAAAAAGGATGACCATAGGGGGTAAACGGGGGGGACCCTTGCCTTAATTATAACCTAACTTTTTTTCCTTGTCATTTTTATTCATTTTGTGTCAAAAATGTGATTAAATAAAGTTTTCTACATAAAAAAGGCATACTTCTTTTTTCTCGAAAAACTTAAAGGTTTTCGAGAAATTCGAGTTTGAAAATTTTAGGACAAAACTGGTCCTTAGTAAAAAGCATTAATAAAATTATTAAAATAATAATAATTAAAATACAAAAAAAAAACAAGGGAAAAAACGACATTAAATAAACAATTTTAAATAAATATAATATGGTTTAATTGGTTGAACCTCATCCCCAAGAAATCAAAGTCAAAACTAAAAAATAATAAAAAGTGTAAAATAAATAACGCATTCTTCTATTGATCCATCTATCACTGCACCTGTTTTATTTGTTACAATAGCTTCCAACTTGTAGGTATATTCTAAAATTAGAACAAAACTTTCGTTTATATTTTACTATATCTCATTTCTAATACAAACTCTTGCCAAAACTCTCTTATGGTTTTATGAAACTTCTATTTACGGTAAGAACAAATCCAACCTCTCCATATTGTCTATGGCCAACCAACACATTTGAAATGTTAATTCCAGTTGTATCTACTGCAAACGACCTAGATCTTCTATAAATTTATATATACAGCGACATAATGTCTCAATTCACTACTGATATATTTCTTTATCCCTGACCAGAAAGTGGTATATTATATTATTATATTATGTGAGATACAGAAAAAAGATAACGTAAGATCCATATGCCTTTTTCAGGATTCTAGAGAAGTACATAAACGTAACGTACAACACCAGTTAACACAATAATGAAGAATATTTGAGCATAGAAAATTTTGGAAGAATCACAAAAATATAAACAATCGAAACAATTTTTATATGAAGCCTTACTATTTAGGGCTGTCTAGAAACCTTAACAGGTAAATTCGCTGTAATTTTTAACTTTTGGTAAGTGAATATAGGAAAAAGTTACAGACAGCAAATGGACGGATTCACAGATAGTAAAGTTGCCGTATAAATAATTTTATTTGTTACAACAAAAATTTGGTTATTATATACATACATTACATACCCACCTAACATACCTACTATCTACAAAACTAACACAAAAGAGAAACAAACAAAATGAACAAAAAAAAGAAATTATGCAATTTTTAGAAAACATTTTAAGAGAATCAGTAAGTTCTTTGATATATGATTTATAAGAGATAAACCACTGGCGGCTATTCAGGTGTAGTAGGTGAGTGCCACTTCACCAAAAATCAATAATAAAAACAGAAGAATATACAGGGTGGTAGTAAATAAGTGCGACAAACTTCAGGAGGTGATTTTCCATGAAAAAATAACGACAGTTCGCTATATAAACGTATGTCCGCAAATGCTGTGTTTCCGAGCCAAACCGAGTTAAAGTTTTTCTTAAAAACTGATTATTTATTTATTGCTCTGAAACCGGTCGAGATATGCAAATGAAATTTGGTGAGTTTTAAGAGGTTCTTATAGCGCTGCTATGGGTGATGATCTCAATATTGTTAAAGAAAAAAATGGTACGCATCTGAGATATTTCAAAATGAAAATTATTTTTGAAATTCTCGTTTAATTTGTGACAAAAAGTTGTCTTACCTTTTTTTTCGTAGAGGCGTCATTTTTATATAGCACAATAAAACATCTTAACGCGTATTTTTAGGTCATCTTGAACATTTTTTGTTGTAGCTTTGCGCCTATTTAAAATTAATAGAAATTAAAAATACGTGTTAAGATGTTTTATTTTTTTACATAAAAATAGGGTCCCCTACGAAAAAAGGTAATTTTTATTTTGAAATATCTCAGTGGTGCACCATTTTTTTTTTTTTAATTTTGATATCATCACCCATGTCAAAAATATATAAGTACCTCTTAAAACTCACCAAATTTCATTTGTATATCTCGACATGTTTCAGAGCAATAAATAAATCATTTGTTTTTAAGAAAAACTTTAACTCATTGTGGCGCGATAACGCAGCATTTGCGGACGTACATTTATATATAAATATAAATATATATATTTATATAAATATTTTTTCATGCAGAATCACGCCGCTGGCACAACAGTTTTCTTCCATTAACAAAGAATACTACTGCATTAATAAAAAAATAAACCACTGGCGCGAGAGGCTCTCCAGCCTCCAAATTCGAGTGTATTGCAAACTAAGGACGGGCGGAAAAATAGCCCTCGTCGCGCGCCAACCTGCTTATGTTTACGCTATATATCTCGGTTGCCATGACGACGGGTTATGCGACTCGCGGCAGCTTTTTATCAGGTGTATGTGTGCGTGGATCTCCTACATTTCGGGTTTCTATTAGAAGGACAAGTTGTTTACGTAGTTTTTTGTTTTATTATTGTTATGTGGATGGTTTTCGTTTGTGTATTATTCTGTCAGAAAAAACAAAATCTTTTTATGGATAAATATCCTTTAAACTCGAAATTTTTACATTAGTATTCTTACTCGCAAAATTGACAGTAAAATCGGGAGACAGAAGGCAAAATTATGTCGTTAAAAAGATAAATGTATCCGATAAAATAAAAGCTCTTGCGTTTTTACTAATGATAAAAGCTAAAATAGTGAATTAGATGTTTTTTGTTCCCTGCACTACACCTCTTGTTAAACCGCGAGCCGCCACTGACATAAACTCCTTGGTTCTATCATAAAAGTGTCCGTGTAAAATTTTGAATGTACCTTTGGAACTTTAAATTTAATATACTTTATAAAATATCAGTATACCTACCTATACTTATCCGTACTTCGTAAATATATGTATATTATATAAAAATCATATTTGTGATTGGCCAACATTCTTCAAATTTGTGTTAATTTAAATATATTGTTTTTGGCGATAGGTGGTATAGAAAGAATTAATACTTAGTATAAAAATTCGTAAGTTAGTTATGTACGAAATACCTATAGAAACAATACTATCATCAGTGGTATTTTTGAAGTGAATACTTCTTTGGCCGCATGAGAGTGATTTTCCAAGGTCGCGTCACGACACGATTTATATGTTTTTCGTCCCGCAAAAGAGATGAAGCATATAAGAAATATGAGGGACAGAGATGGTGTATGCTACACAGTATATCCTATACCATATACTATGTATATAGCGGCTTACCGTCTCTCGCTCTCTCTCGTGAATGAAGTATTCACTTCTGTCACGTGTACTGTGCTGCGCGCGTATTTTTTTTTTTTGAAGTGAATACTTCTTTGGCCGCATGAGAGTGATTTTTCAAGGTCGCGTCACGACACGATTTATAAAATTTTCGTCCCGTAAAAGAGATGAAGCATCTAACAAATATGAAGGAGAGAGAGACAGAGATATTTGTGGTGTATGCTATACACTATATCCTATACCATACACTATTATGTATATAGCAGCGAGAGCAAACGAGTGCATGCATAGGCACATAGGCACAGCTACACTTAGGGTGTTATTTTACAAGGCAAATATTGTGTATTATACGAGATACTGTTATAATAATAATAATAATAAAGGCCTTTATTGAGGATACAAAATACAAAAAAAAAAAGAAAAAAAAAACAATTATTAATATAATATAACAAAACTAGTGTGATTTTTTTTTTCTTATTACACTTTCTCAAGTTTATATCCCCAAAGGGCGAGATTCAGTGCTGACTACTTAGTAGCCGCCTGTTCAGCTAACCCAAATAACCCTAACCTAACTTAACCTAAGAACATTAGACAAAAATATAGGACAAATCTTAACTTAATCTAGAATTATAAATATGTACTTCCACATTATACAATAATAA
Source organism: Apoderus coryli (assembly GCA_911728435.2). Taxonomy (NCBI): domain Eukaryota; kingdom Metazoa; phylum Arthropoda; class Insecta; order Coleoptera; family Attelabidae; genus Apoderus; species Apoderus coryli. The sequence goes on along the minus strand of OU452202.1, from coordinate 10,681,600 downwards.
TTGAGCCACATCAAATTAGAGTGATCACACACTCCTTTGGATATTAAATAAATACTTGGATAAATTATTCTTGAACTGCCCAATACTTTTAGATTTCCGGATATCAATTGGCAAATCATTTATAATGCGAGTGACGTTATACGAATATGACCTCTTAAACAATTCTTTGGAATGAGTTGGTGGAGTCAGTGTTCCCTTAAACCTAATGTTAATATTGTGCACATCAGTGCGAAACTTGATTTTGGCGAACAAATATGGAGGCGTTTTGTTATGTAGAACGTTAAAATAAAGACAAGCACTGACGGCGATTCTTCATACTCAACCATCTCACCTCCTCCAGCCTTCCACTTAAGCGATCATACTTTCTTATACCAAATACAAGACGCAGACAGCTGTTCTGTAATTTCTGTATTCTACCACAATCAATTGTAAGGCAAGAATTATAGACGGAATCACAAAAATTAAAATGCGATAAAACATGGGATTCACATAAGGCAATTTTTGTGCGTCTAGTTAAAAGATGGCGATTGTGGTAGATTGACCTCAAATTCATATATGCCTTTCTCAAGCAATGGTTAACATGTGCAGTGAAACGCTGTTGTAGTTTGAAATTCTCGTGAAAGAAGTATTCACTTCTATCACGTGTATTGTGCTGCACGTGAATTTTTTTTGATTTAGCAGCAGTAGTGATTTTAGTTAATTTTCAAATTCTCAAACTCAAGGAAAATGTTTATCAATTATTCAATAAATTCTTGTTTTTGTTGTTATTTTAAATAATTCATCTTTATCCTTTTTTATTCAGTTATCTCTAACTGAACTTATACCAGTTATATATTTTATTATCCCTCAGAGTAAATGTTTATCCTCGTCTTACTCGTCTCCAAATAAATATTACAGTAAAGCTTAAAGAAATTCCATGTACCTACCTACCTTTAAATTTTAAAAAAATGGTGAAACAGTTTTGTATCAAAAGTTTATGTGTAATATACTGCTTATGTTTTTATTTGATAGAATATCTTCTTATTTGATACGAAGAAAAAGTATTCGTTACTATATGTTCCTATACTAGTAGTATAAGTTATATTGTAGGCGAATTTTATTGTCGTTGTACATAGCCCTACAAAGACGTAAAGGATATAAATCTTCGGTTTTTATACTTGATATTGTTTGCAACGTGATAGTTTTACTGTAACATGTAAGTATATATAAAATATCTGAAATATCATCAACCATTAGCTGAAACCCATCCGCTGAAAGGTTACTTGGTCATTTATTCAATAAAGTATAAAATACATGCTTGTAAAACAGGTCGAGGAGGTACATAAATAAGGTGCAGTACTACCTCGTACTAACTTTTTCTTATAAGAAGTTCTTAAAAAATTATATTTCCTAAGGAAAATTCAAAAACTAAATAAGATTCCTTTTTCTAATAAAGTCTACAAAATCTGATATACTTACAATTAATGTAGAGAGGAGATCCGTAATGAATTTTAAAAAGGAACTAAAATCTAAATATCCAGATAAAATAAAATTAAAAATTACATATTTATTTTTTTTATTAATCTTGAACCGCTATTCTAATTTTTTTCAGTTTACGTTTTTCTTGGGGTGTTCGGTTCTTATAAAAATTCCTCTTTATTCTACATAAAAATATTCATATTTATTTTCGTCACTATCACGCAGAAATCAAAACAAACGACGTTTCGTTACTAATTAGTAACTTCCTCACGTTGAAACATATCAGGCAATAGTTCCATCTTTTTAAATAAATATGTATTTTATTATATTTGAATGTTTTAAATGTGTTTGTAAATATAATGAAAATTGTTTGTTCTTTTATTGATATTGACGTATTGGAATTTGTGTTAGAAAGAAAAGGAAAAAAAAATGTTTCAACGTGAGGAAGTTACTAATTAGTAACGAAACGTCGTTTGTTTTGATTTCTGTGTGATAGTGACGAAAATAAATATGAATATTTTTATGTAGAATAAAGAGGAATTTTTATAAGAACCGAACACCCCAAGAAAAAGTAAACTGAAAAAAATTAAAAATTACAATGTTAATTTCGTATAAATAGAATTTGAGTCGATATTTAATCTATATACATAAAGGGGTCACAATAAAGGCCTAAAACAAAAATTACAAGTTTCAAGGTTTTTTAATATTGCAGTATTGTGATAGAATGATAAATTAATTTATCTTTGAGTTGAGCATTTTTTCATGTTATTAAATTCTAAAGGAACCCTACTGTTATGAAAATTTGGGTAATATTCTAAGACAATATCTGTTAGTCAGAACAGTAGCTGAAGATAAAGAGTCGCCAGAAAGCGCCAGTGTAGCAAAATATTTGCCAATAATTATGAGATTGAATGTACCTTTGGCAATTTGTCTACTGATTCTTCAAGTCAAAACGAGAATACGTGCAAAACTTAAGAAGGCTAGGTGCAATAATAATGGAGACAATTATTCCTATACTAAGAGCGCACCAAGCCATCAATCACTTTCTTTGGCATTTTGTATTTTACTTTATCAAGTGCACTTTTGACAACTCGTTAACAACATTTTGAGTATTTGTAAACTAATGGACAACAACTGCCAGAAGTCAATTAGGAAGAATACTATAATTTTATTTTTTTTCGCTGCCCTATATTGTAGCTTTAGCAGCGCTAAGGCTTGAACCCTGTTGGACACCTGATCTTAGAATACTTCTACAGTTACGTTCAACACGCCTTTTCATCAATAAAGTAATAAATTACTTTGCAGTAATGCATATATATAGCAGATATAGCCTCGATAAGATCAATCATCAAGTGTAAATGAGATTAGTAGAACAAAAACAGCCAACAATAAACTTATTCCGACATCGAGTAAATTGGATCTTAACACAATGATAAAAACTCTTGTTTACGGCACCCCTCTAAGTATAGCTGGATGCGATTTTATCAGATGTGTACAAGGAAAGAACATTATACTGGATAAAATCAAATTATACAGGCTGTACTAGGAATTCGTATCCCAAAATTGACAGATGATTGAATGGATAAAATTAATGATAGTACTTCATCCAAAAATTTATCCCGTTCGCTTACGCCCTTTATTAACGAGTTCTAATGTTAAAGGATACGCATTTCCTGGCGTTATAAACAAATATGCACTGTCCTTATAAACCTCAGTTGCGTACTAAGTTCTATAGTAAATGGGGCAATTTTGTTCGCTTTTAAATGTGACAGACTGGAGTCCTCAAATATTTTTAAAAGAAAAACATCATGCTGTAACAGCTCGACAAATTTAACGCAAATATATGTCGTACCGCATTTCAATTCCTCATTTTCGAAAAATTACTTACTAATAGTAAAATCTCGTACCTATACTTATTACTTTTACAAATTTTAACAGTGTGAATGGTGGTGTACGAAAAACATAATGAAAAGTAAAATTATAAATACAACTTTAAAAACCTATACGAGAAGAGGTCAAATTACATATTTTCTAGTTTTTTGCAACAAATACGTAGGTCTAGTAATTAATTTACAATAAAACTTCAATTAATAAAAACTCTCTAAATTGAATAAGTTTTTAATGTGAATCGGTTTATTTTAAATAGATGGCTGTCAAATTACTTTTAATTAATTTAAATATTACTTGTTTTTAGTGGATAAACGAAGGGTCAGAAAAATATTTTTTCTGAAATTATTACCAAATATTGGCATTCTAAGAGCGTTTGCATTAATAACAGATTTTTCCCTTTTCGTTTTAAAAATCATATTAGCTACTTCATTTTTTTATTCAGAGATTATTTAATGTATCCTTCGGCAACAGTTGCCTATTTCCAACCCCATACCTCTTGAACTTGTCTAATCTGTGCCAGAGTCAACCAAAATTGTCGCAGAGGATCGGCAAAACCATATTCTCGAGGATTTCGTAAATTTAAATATTTGGCAACAATTTGAGGCATTTTACCCAACTGATAAATTCCTGTCACCTGCCTGCAGCCTGTGCCGTTTTGATATTTAAATAAAAAACGAGAATTATCGAAATTTTTCGACCTTAATGCAGAATATTTCCTATAAAGTTCCATGTATGTGTCATTTATCACAAACGATCTCGGCTTTGTAGTTTTATTGTCTGGAATTCTAATTAAAAGCTTGAATCATAAATCTTCTATTCATTTAAACTCAGTTTGTACTGTTCGTCACGTCGGCATGCCCCAGCGATACCAAATATTAAAGCAATCCAAAAGTAATAACTATAAATTGTTGCCCTCGAGGCACGAATAGCTGTCCATATTTAAGTGTACTTTTACACTTTATATTTTTGTGACCGTTTTATCATTTACCTTTCTCGTAAAACTCTTTGTGAAATGCTATACAGGGTGTTTCATAATATATGTGCAGGACTTCAGGATGTGTGAGCTCGTCCAAAAATATGAAAAAAAGTTTCTATTTACTAACCTTCTAAAATACACCATTTTCGAGATACAGGGTGTTGAAATTGAAAAAAAAAAATGCGAATATTTCCGGACAATGTTTTCTACACAACAAAGGTACTCTTGGTCATAAGCTCTAAAGTAGACCGTTTTCGAGCAAAATCAACCTGTTGAAAATATGTCGAAGACGGTCAACTTTAGGGCTTATAATGACCAAGAGTATCTTTTTTATGTAGAAAATATCGGCGGTTCAAATGGGTATATTAAAACCGTACTTTTTCCAGTGGTGCCGAATTTATTTTTATTTTATTGTGTGAACTAGGTAATTCTTCTATGTGATATTTTTTTCTTCTTCTTTACGGTGTGGAGGGTTGGACTTTTTAATTTTGATTAGGAAGTTTATTAGGAGGGAAATCGGCCCTGAGAGGTGTCAATCTCAAGGAGCATCTTTACAACCTGTATAACGAAAGCTGCATGTACTTACTTATTACAAAAAAAAACTAAAACGTAACTGTCAAGGTTTCCACAGTTACGTTTTAGTTTTTTTTTGTAAACATTTTTTTTAGAAAACCGACAATCAGAATATAATCAGAGAAATAAAAATATTAAGTTCAGACTTGTTGAACTGGAATCTAACACCTTGTTTACTAAAACTGTAAATTTAAAAATCCGAATAAATGTACCTTTTTGTTGGCCATTAAATGTCTTGCAAATAGCATCGTAATAATATCACATTGCTCTTCTTATGTTACATAAAGAGCTTGTTAAATAAAATGCTATTGTTACACACTTTAGCACTTTCTAAGTTTCAAAATACCAACCTCTAAGTATATATTAAAGTTGTAAGGTGACACTTTTGTCTAACAAGGTTTACTATATCCAGCTAACGATTATAGTTAATTTATATTGGTCCAATATGTAACATTAAATTAAGAAAAGACGTATAACAAAGTAATCCATAATTAGATGAGTAATTTCAGTCATAGGGACCAAAGTAGACATATCCACAGGTTACCTGTTATATTGACTATTAAATGTGACGAATTTTTAGTTCAGTCCGTTTTAATATAGGAAATAAAAGACGTCTTAGCTGCCAGTGGCATACAATTCAACAGTGCACAGCCATAGAATTAAAAAAAGATAATAAAATGTTTAATTTATTATAATATTCAGAATTCCCTTCATAATTGTTATAGTTTATCCAAAGTCAATGTAAAATATATAAATTTAACGAATCTACCGGGGCTATCCGTTCCCATGCCTCTTTACAGTATAAAAGGGCATCGAATGCAGCGTTTTTTGATACATTTCTCCTTCGTATATAAGACGTATAATAAATCATGGCTGCCAAAGGATGCCGACAGTAACAGTAAGTAAATAGCACAGTGACTGGAAAAAGTATTGGGTTAATGATTAATCGAAAAAAAAAAGAATTAGAGTTTGCAAATAAATATATAAATAAAACAAACAATTTTTGACAACGTGTTATTTTCTCAGATTAATCTAAATATAATCGGATGGACGTCATATGGTATGGCGAAGACTTAATGTGGAATTTAAACAAGAAAAGTTGTGTCCGACAGTAAAACACGGTGGTAGAATTTTATAACCATTATCTGTTCAATAGTTTTTCTTAGATTAATAAAATTAAAGAAGATCTATTAAATTAGATAATAATTTTTAATAAAACCTCAAGTGGATGAAGCTTTTTGCAGTCACTGTATTAAACACGGCCGGTATATGACACGAGCGGAACACGTTGGGAGTTTAAGCATCAAGATTTACATGTACAAAGCGAGCGATTTCTTTTAAATATTTACCATCAGTTAAGGTCTGAAAATAATGAAGTAACGAATACACATATTATAAAATTTGTACGTTCTATAGAAAATGTCACTGACTAAGTGAGTAAAATTTGATGTTAGTTTATAATATCAGAAGCATATTATTATAAATGTACCTACTGCTATTCGAACACGGACTAGGTACGTGTGCATCTATGTGTAAAATTCTAAAAACAGCGTAGGTTTATATGTTGCCGTGTTGGAGCCGCAAGGACACAGTTAAAAGGGTGCGCCTATGGACGCCTGTGGTCGGTATCGACATTATAAAGGGATATCGAGTTGTGGTTTTTATATAAGTTTAAACTAAGATTAGAAAGACTTATACAGCTGTATTTCGTACCTCAATCACAAATCTGGCCTCACGCGCTTACTCGGTCGAACTAACGTGCAGAATATTATTCATACTTGATCACAACAGTCGCACGTGCGTTGATTTATGCGGAGTTTACACAGCTTGTCTTAGCTTGCCGGTGGCGAGAGTTTTCACGAATTTTAATTGGCAAAAGCGCACACATTTAGTGTGCGCCAACGCTAGTTTAACAGTTTTATTGTAAGTGTCATGTTCCCGTCTATTTCGTGGTGCAACCTGCGTTCAATTAGTTACTTTTTTGTTAGTTCTCTCTCTGTTATTTTTATTTTAATAATTATGATGAACTAAACAAATCTCTCACTGTTTAATGTTCGAATTTATAATTGTTTTTAAAACCTATAGATAAAAGTAATTTTTAGTCAGTTGATTTGGCGAACCCCACTTATCAGTGATGACGAACCGCTACAGCTGCACAGAACATTTATAATAATAATAATAATAATAATAATAATAATAATAATAATCTGGACGTTTTCAGAGCGTACTTTCTGGGGACCCAATTTGAAACACAAAAACGAGGATTTAGAAAAAATATGCTATTAGAATGGAGAAAAATAAGACCGGATTTAATTTTAAACGAAAACCAACTAGCAAATCAACTATATGCAATAAAAACTCATAATTTGCTTACTGCTGTTGATATAGAGGAATTGAAACAGAATATGTCTGAGACGGATCAAGGTATAGAAACTGATAACACAATAATTTATGAACAAACAAATGAGAGCAATACGCAAACAATAAACATACAAAATAACCTTGCACTGAATGTGGATCTGGATGCGGGTGAGAATGTAAATGATGTTGTAGTGAGATTCCAGGAGAACATCGCGGTTTTTAAGAACTCTGATCCAGAAAAACGGCTTAGCTTACCAAAAATAAAACCAACAAAAAAAACAAAACAGCTAATATCAATAGTAAACCAGGAAATCCTTAAATATATGCCAACTAGCAATCTGGAGGAAACACAGACACTTGTCTACACCGCTGCAAAAACAGTTATTGAATCTATGGGAGTTAAATTGGGAAAAAAGCAAAAGGCCAAGAAGGAACCCAAATGGAGAGAACGTATAGAACAAAAAATAAAAACGTTAAGAAGTTGGCTAACAAAGATACGAGATTGGGAGAGAGGTAACATGAGCACCAAATTATCTAACGATATACATTACTATTTTAGGAAAAACAATATTCAGCACTCAAATTACCAAGAGAAGGAAACATTTAAAGAAAAAATAAAACAACAAATAGCAGCACTGGGAAACCGGCTGAGACGATACAATAAAAGTTACAAACGAAAAAATGACAACAAACTGTTTAAGAATAACGAGAAAGAGTTCTACAAAAAACTTAATAATGAACCACCAATTGAACAGGGACCAGACAAGGAACAACTACAAACATTTTGGAAAAACGTATGGGCATCCAAACAACAATACAATCAAAAGGCATCATGGCTTAAAACGGAAAAAAAGAAATACGACACATTAATAGACATGGAGATTAGTCCAATAACTGAGACTGAAGTTAAGAACGCTTTAAATAGATCACACAACTGGAAAGCACCGGGGGTGGATCATGTTCATAACTATTGGTGGAAAAATATAAATATCACAAAGTTGCTTACAAAACAAATTAATGAACTACTAACAAACAACACATATCATCCTAAATTTTTAACGAAAGGAATTACCTCAATGATACCTAAAAAAGGAGATACAACTAACCCAAAAAACTATCGACCCATAACGTGTCTACCCACTTTGTATAAAATAATCACCTCAATTCTAAGTCAAAAAATAATCAAGCACATTGAAGACTCTGGAATCTTAACTGAAGAGCAAAAGGGTTGTCGGCATGGTACATTAGGAAGCAAGGAACAATTGGTGATCGACTCTATAGTTACACAAGATGCTAAAAAGAGAAACAAAAATATGGCAGTGGCATGGATCGATTATCAGAAAGCCTTTGATAGTGTTCCACATTCTTGGTTAATAGATGTACTAAAACTTTACAAAATCAGCCCAAATATAATAAATTTTTTAGCCACAGCAATGAAAACCTGGAGAACGAAACTCGTAGTTAAAACGGAAAAAACAAATATAGTAACGGATGAAATACCGATCCAGAGTGGCATATTTCAGGGAGATTCCCTAAGCCCTTTTTGGTTTGTGTTGTGCCTGAACCCACTCTCAAATATGTTAAAAGACACTAGAATAGGATATACACTGAGGTATGAGGATAGTGATTATACAATAAATCATTTATTTTATGTAGATGACCTCAAACTCTATGCATCAACAGAGAAACAATTAGACAGACTTATTGAGACGACACAAAAGTTCAGTCTTGACATCAAAATGAGGTTGGGTTTTGATAAATGTGCAAAATTAGTAGCTCAAAAGGGAAAGTTACAAACTTACGAAAATTTAGAAAATAGCGAAACATTCAGATACCTAAACAATGATTACTACAAATACCTCGGCTATAACCAAAAATTGGTTTTAGATCAAAAAAATATAATAGAAAACACGGAACAAAAAATGGTTGATAGAATAAGAAAAATCCTAAGATCAGAACTAACTGGTAAAAACAAAATCAAAGCCATAAATACGTATGCATTGCCAGTGTTATCTTATTCCTTTGGAATAATCAGGTGGTCTAAGACAAGCATTGAAGCAATGAATAGAAAAATTAGAGTTTTGCTAACAGAATATAGGTGCCACCATCCCCATGCATGTACTGAACGTTTATACTTACCAAGAAATGTGGGCGGAAGAGGACTACTAGACCTACACCGACTATGCGATAGACAAATTAATCTACTAAAAACCTACTTTAACAGAAAATCTCTCCTATCGCCATTACACCGTCAAGTCAAGCGACTGGATTATTATTCACCTCTACAGCTCAGCAATAACACCATGCGCGAAACACTTACTAATGACCACATAAGAGAACAATGGCTAGAAAAATCGTTGCATGGAAAATATCCGTATGCCCTATCTCAGGCAGATGCAGAGTTGTCAACCATGTGGCTAAAACATGGACTATTGTTCGCGGAAACCGAGGGTTTTCTGGTATCAATACAGGACGGAGTAACGCCCACCAGAAACTACCAAAAATACATACAGAAAATTCCAATTGAAAATGATAAGTGTAGAATGTGTTTCGCCAAATCAGAAACAACGGAACATATCCTCTCAGCGTGCAGCAGCTTAGCGCCCACAGAATATACAAAAAGGCATAATTTAACAGCAGGAATAATTCATCAGGAAATAGCCGTACAATGCAAACTTATAGAGAAAAAAGAAAAATATTTTCTATACAACCCATTCCCGTTTTTACAAAACGATAATTATAAACTTTATTGGGATTTCCCAATAATCACAGATAGACCTATCGCAAGTAATCGTCCTGACATAACCCTGGTAGACCGGAAAAATAAGACTGCTTACTTCGTCGATATTTCTCACCCGGCTGACCACAACCTCCTAAATAAAGAGAAAGAAAAAATAAATAAGTATCAAGACCTTTGTACGGAATTTAAGAATATTTATAAACTGGACAAGGTACTTACTGTTCCTATTATAATATCAGTGACGGGACTGATTGGGAAAAACCTGCCACGCTTTCTGAAACAAATAGACATTGATCAGCGAAACATAACAACATTGATGCAAAGATCGGTGATCCTTGAGTCATGTAGAATCATGAGAAAAACCCTAAACCTGCCTGAATAGAGTATAAAGGCAGCGGATAAAAAGTTGGACATATAAAAAAGAAAAAAGTAAATGAATGATAAATAAATATAAGTTTTAAATACGTACCTTGATTCCCTCCCCTATTTAAAGAAAAAGTATATACTTATTAATAATATCTGAAGCATACTTAATGAAATCCTAGAAGTACTTACCGTGTTAAAACAAATCTGTAGTGATTGGTTATCAAACCCCACTGCAGAATTTCTCCTATCTGGAAGAAAGTAGAAGGATGTAAAAAAAAAAAAAAAAAAAATAATAATAATAATAGAGGAAAGTGACACCCACAAAATATACTGGAACCGGACCATTCGCACAGACCATACTATCGAGAGCAACAGGCCAGATATTGTATACCAGGATAAGACAACAAAACATACTTACCTAATAGATGTGGCCATACCAGCTGCTCATAATACCGTTGAAAAACAAAATGAAAAAATCCGCAAATACTTACCTTTAGCATCAGAAATCAAAACTCTGTGGAAACAAGAAAAAGTTATCGTTATACCTATCATCATCGGCGCGACAGGTGAAATTCCAAAAAAACTCCACAAATACCTCTCGGATTTAAACTTACCGTCAACCCTATTTATATGTTTTAATTAAAGACGTCACAAGTTCAGAGTGTGGCCGAACAACAATTCTTTGGAACCAACCTGTGATAACGGACAGAACAATACACTGTAACAAACCTGATATAATTATTAAAACAAACGAAATGTGCTATATAATTGACGTTCCTATTCCAACGGATAAGAACATTAATAAGAAGGAAACAGAGAAAATAATGAAATATAGGGATCTTGAGATAGAAATAAAGCGAATGTGGAACACGAAAACTAAAATCTTGCCCGTGGTCCTGGGTGCTACTGGCACTGTATCCTGCTCACTCCAAAAATTCATAGACGAAATACCAGGTAAACACTCCATTTTAGATCTTCAAAAAACAGCAATTCTAGGAACTTCTCATATAGTGCGCAAAATATTATCCTAAAACCAACCACCCTTTGGAAACCGGATAGTTTCCCGGGTGGACAAGAGATAAACCAGTAGATAAAGCTGAGATATGATAATAATAATAATAATAATAATAATAATAATAATAATAATAATAAAGGACTTTATTAAAGGGCGAGTTTCAGTACAGTGGCAGATGTCACTGTTCTGTTCAGCTAACCCTATAGTTAATGTTTTCTACTGGTTCCAGTCCTATCATCGCCTCAGTAGCATTTTAATATTATAAATATTGGTTGGATAAGTCTGTGAATACACCAACCGCATTATGACATTTAAAACTTGTTACTGGTCAATTTTGTCATTACGTATGAGTCACATATTGCTACAATTATAATGATGCTTACTTATTTACTAGTAGTTTTAGGAACATTTTTATTTCAATTAGCCAACTCCTATTAATAAATCTTTACGATCATTTTTATTAGAACACAGTATCATATTCATATATCACTCCAGTTAGTTGATGTTTTAATTTATTGTTTAATACTATGCACTATTTTGATTTGCTACTTTAAAGCGTTACTGATTAATAAAATAATTCATTCCTTTAGGGATATCTTGTAAATTAAGACCGATTAGCTATTTACGATTATAAAATTATAATATTAATACATATCACAGATCACGGATTACACTTACCCGTTCATTAATGTGTTTTGAAGAGTGTTATCCAATCGTATATTGATCAAGTGGACATATCTAGTCGAAATTTTGTGTTTTATTGCATTATCATTTGAAAGCAGTGGTAAGTCGCCATATCATCTAAATATATAATTTTCTGGAATCTAATTTCGATTTCATACAGTTTATAGATATAAAGCGTGAAAATCAAGTGGAAATGCATATGAAAAGATAATATGATCTTCACACACATTTCATTAAGGTAAATTATGATCATTTTATGAGTTTCTCTATGTGTGGTGAACAAGTCTTGAGGTTAGGTTCTTAATATTGTTCATTTTTCAGGGCTCTTTTGAATAGATCTTATTCTTTCGTCTGGAACTTACTCTTTTGATTGTGATTAGACTTTTCCCCCCTTATTATGCCATAATTTAACAAGACTTGGTTCATCCAACGCCTTTTTTATGTTGTGTTGTCACTTCAATTCTTTAATTACCTAAATACAGGGTGAGTCACGAGCAACTGTACATACTTCTACCATGAGTAGAGGCACGTTAGGGGATTATCAAATGACCATTAAAAAATATCTCCATGTTTTGATTATTAATATACAGGGTGAATTATGGATCTTCACCAAAACAATGTTTCGTCATATCTTTTCAATGATTAAGTCAATATATTTCATTTTTTTATAAAAGTGTGTATTGGTGTCTGGCAACTAACTGACATATTCAGAATTGAAAAATCGAGGTCCTTCTTCGAGAAAATTTCTGGGACTGGTTCATATTCAACACTTCACCCTGTATATGATTTTTCAAAAATCTGATACAATTTTTTCAGAGGGCGTAAATACAGTTAGACCCGGGTATTTGAATTTTTTGTTACACTTACCTCACATTTCCAATTAAATATTCATTTTAGAGCCAAATTGAAAATTGTCAATAATGAAGTATCAATAATGTTTAGTTATTAAAAAGAAATCTTCAAAATAGACAGGAACGACACACACTCTGCTCCAGTATGGTAAATATCATAATTTGATTTGATTTACAGGGTCGGATTTAAAAATCGGGCATATCTGGTTCATCCCAATATTTCACCCTGTATGTAACTTTTTCCACCCGTAATAGCCAGAAAACAGATAAAAAATGTTTGTAATAACCTAGTTTTCTTATTTGTTTGAGGAAAACTCATGTGTCTAATTATTTTATTCGGAATGAAATTAACAAGCCAGGGAAATGTTTATTCATAAATTAAGAAATAAAATAAAAAACAATAACCAAACAATAAAACAGTTTTAACAATGTGGAACAAAGTAAAAACAATTTAATAAACATTAGGATTATAAAACACAACAGCTCATTAACAGAATTATTCTCTGTTACAATATTACCAGAAATGACCCACTGACAAACAGAAAGTCCGTTACACATTTAAACATTTGTCAAGAAAAGTGTATTAAGGCAGATGGATTTCATTTTGAACATCTTTTATAATCGTGATGTTTATTAAATTGTTTTTTACTTTGTTCCACATTGTTAAAACTGTTGTATTGTTTGGTTATTGTTTTTTATTTTATTTCTTAATTTATGAATAAACATTTCCCTGGCTTGTTAATTTCATTCCGATTAAAATAATTAGACACATGAGTTTTCCTCAAACAAATAAGAAAACTAGGTTATTACAAACATTTTTTATCTGTTTTCTGGCTATTACGGGTGGAAAAAGTTACATACAGGGTGAATTATTGGGACCAACCAGATATGCCAGATTTTTAAATCCGGCCCTGTAAATCAATTCAAATTATGGTATTTACCATACTAGAGCACAGTGTGTGTCGTTTCTGTCTATTTTGAAGATTTCTTTTTAATAACTAAACATTATTGTACAGTAAGATACTTCATTATTGCCTATTTTTCAATTTGGCTCCAAAATAAACCTTTAATAATTGGAAATGTGAGGTGAGTGTAACAAAAAATTCAAATACCCAGGTCTAACTGTCTATTTATGCCCTCTGAAAAAATTATATCAGATTTTTGAAAAATCATATACAGGGTGAAGTGTTGAATATGAAGCAGTCCCACAAATTTTCTCAAAGACGGACCTGAATTTTTTAATTCTTAATATGTCAGTTAGTTGCCAGACACCAATACACACCCTGTATAAAACCTCCCTTTAAATTCTGCCTTAGACGCCAGGAGAGTTTATTGCGAATTTATTTTTAGTAACTATTTATCATGTATTTAAAATTTCCCCACCTTCTGTGTGCGCCGCGACAGAACAATCTAAACCTTGTCAAGGACAAACGGTGTGCATTTTAAACACTATTTTTTGAGTATTTACTTTTTAATTCGTTATAATTGAGATTTACAATTTTACTAAATGGTGTAAAATTTATTTTTGATATAATAATAATTGTTTGAATAAAAGACGTCTATAATAATAATTGTTGTTAGTGTCTGCGGGTTGATGCAACTGATTTGTGCGGTAATAGTGACCTAATTTTGAATTGTGTGAAGGAAGACTGGAGGAGAAACCCATGTAGCAGCCGGCCGGCACATCCTGGAATAGGTGTATGAGGATATAAAGTAAAGATTGGATGAATACGAAACGTAGTGAATATAAGGTAGGATCTATTAAACAACGTTCTAAGTATAACATTATTCTTTTTCTATTATCTCTCCTGACGCATTTGCATTTTTTTTATTATTTTCTAACACAACAAGACTATAATAGTCTGGTTGATTTGAATACCTGTTGGGATCGGATGCGGTCTTATTCTCACAGCACATTTACGTTTAAATTTAACTAATAAATTACTGTTATCTACCTTAAATGCGAATAATTTAACTATAATCATTTTTTGATAGTTGACCTCAAGGCTAGGCTTACCTATTCCACTGAAGTCTGTAAATCTCGACTCAGGATTATTATCGATTTAATTTAGAAAATTTGCTATTTAAATTCAACGTCAAACCTAGTCTCGAAGCGGCAAGTGCTCTGTTAAATTGTTGTTTATGTTAAAAGTTGTAAAAATGTTATAAATTGCGACATCTCGTAAGCGTTAATTTATGTATTGAATTTAATATAAATTTAGGGTAAACGGTTCTGTGTAATTT
The DNA here is from genome assembly GCA_911728435.2 of Apoderus coryli. Lineage (NCBI taxonomy): Eukaryota > Metazoa > Arthropoda > Insecta > Coleoptera > Attelabidae > Apoderus > Apoderus coryli. The sequence continues at coordinate 10,666,442 of OU452202.1, read as the reverse complement.
AGAGTTTATCATATATTATTTAGTAGTTTTAGTAACACTTATAGTTAAGATTTTATTGGTATTGACTTAGATATAATAATAATAATAAACGTCTTTATTTACCCCAAAAAAAAGATACATTTTACAATTCCTTATGGCGAAGTTTAGCTGAAAGCTATTCTACCACTTAACCATAAATAATAATAATTATATATAAAAATAACAAAACAATAATCATAATTAGAAAATACTAATTAATTAATTAAATTAAATATATAGCCACATACAATAATAATAGATATTAAATAATTACAATTATTCTGCATCAAAAGAACAAAAGAGGAACTACATAAAGCATTCAGAAAATAAAAGTTCCTTTACATTCCTTCCAAACTGGCTCACATTATTTAATAAGTTCAACTCATAATTTAAGTTATTGAAAGATTTCACGGCATTATAAGTAAATTTTTTTTTGAAAACTGCAGTATGAAATCGTGGCATATTTAATGAGTTTTGTTGACGTATGTTCACTAAATAGGATTCATGCCTGAAAATTAATTTTTCTCTCAAGTAAATTAGTTTTGAAAAGTGCAAAAGTCTATTAACAAAAGTAATGAATGATATATTCAAATTTAAGCCACTTGAGTTGTTTTATATATTGAGAAATATGGTCATATTTTCTTAAGCCAAAGTTAAACCTACAACATGTAATTTGGACATATTGCAAACGAGTCTTTTTAACCTTTAACCCTTTTTCTCATTTTGAAATTTAAGATGTATCTATTGGCATACAATTTCAACTGAATATATTATGTTAATTTAATAATATGAATTATATGACCATCAAAGCTGAGCTTTTCATCCAAATACACACCCAGTACTTTTACCTATATTATCTAAGAATAATAGGATATTGCCATTTAAAGATAAAACTATGTGCGTGATTTCAGTCTAGCCCTCCTGCTCTTTTGGTAAAAAAGCTTCATTTTAGTATTATTCAGTTTTAGATTGTGTTCTTTAGAAAAATTAGAGATTGCTTACCTATCGCTTGGAATATTATCCTGAACCTTGTCATATTCAGATGAATCAATAATGTGTGTATCGTCAGCAAAAGCACTCACTCGGCAAAACTTTGAATAAAAAATGCTCGCAGTGTAAAGGATAAAAAGTATAGGACCCAATGTCGACCCTTGTGGAACACCAGATTTTCAACTAGAACAAACATCATTTACACTCTGAGCCCGATGACTTAAATAACTTAAAATTTAGCAGTATATATTTCTGTTAAAGCCATAATACAGTAACTTTGCACATAACAGCTCAAAGGCCTTGGAAAAATCGAGTTATATTAGCAGTGCAGCTTGTTGCTGATCAATAGCCCTGTAAATATCATCAACCAAATCTAATAAAGGATTTTTTTTTTCTGAAGTAATCCATTATCGAGGAGTGAATGTTACTGTTTGAATGGAGTAGACGTGGTTTCATTCAAACAGTCTAATAAAGGAGTTGAAGTACTATGGCATCTTCTAAACCTTGACTGGAATTTCGGGATAATACCATGATTGTCTAGATATTCCGTAATTTGACTGGGAACAACCTTTGCCAGAATTTTTGACATAACTGGTAGCAAATTTATTGGTCTTAAATCACCCAAAATTTGTGGATCGCTGACTTTTGGTAGTGGATATACCATGGCTAGTCTTCATGATTCCGGAAAATATTTAGCTTCCAAACAACAATTTATAATATGTACAATATGAACGCAAAGTTTGACACCTTATATAAGTGACAGATTGTTCAATTATAATTTAATATTTGAGTTCCGAATTTATTAGTGACAAAGTACTTTCTTTGAACCGTAGATTATTACAGGTTGTGATTGTTTTAAATTTTATGCAATTAAATATAGTATCAACAATTTGTGTTGAGTGTAGAGAGGATAGTTGTTTTGATTTCTGGTTTTTATCGCCCTCAAACCAGTGGCGCTACCCACACCTACGCTCCCGGTGGTAAAGGGGTACTTTTGGGCCACCTTAAGCTGAGCCAGTTAACACTTCCACTGATCTAAAATTTAAACCCTTAGAAACTGTTTTTGATATGTCAAAAAATGCAGAACTTGGTCTTATAGTATTGTTCCCAATTACATCATAATATACTACACGGTTCAGAAGTTAGAACCCCGCACCTTTCGCCCTCACTGTATATATTTCTGCGGCAACTTTACTTTGTGCCATTAAAATGTGCCGACAAAAATTAATGCAATAGTTTCTATTTCACTGCAAGTTTCACAATATAATATTCATAATATAATAATTAGTAAACAACAAAAACTTTCATGAAATCTACACGAAATCTTCTTCAACCATAACAATTTTACATTCTGCATTAGCATAAATGGTGCTCCATATCTACAGAAATTAACCTGTACCTTAGTTGCAGGAGGCGCTCAGCTATAAAATACCTGCTAAGGACTAATTAAAGCTTTTAATAAAACATTTAATTACCACGGTTCTCCTATATACTGCTGTTGGTTTTATTCATAATATTAATTCCTGCCTTCTATTTATGGCATCATCATGGAAATGCATTATTCTTTCATGAAGCGTTAAATTAGTGTTTTTCAGGAAGATCCGAACTTATTAGAACTTGGAGCTATTTAGAATTTAAACTTACTTCTGTTTTATTCATAAACTAAATAGATTTTTAAATGGAAGGAGTTTTAAAAATGCGTAAAGTATGCAATTGGTTAATAAATAGACCTACTTTTCAGAATCACTACAGCAGTTAAATTAACCTTTGCAATATTTTTTTACTCTTTAGTTTTATATTTCATTTCATTTTCTTTCTTGAATTGTAGTGCTAGGAGTATATCAGGCGTTTTACAAGAACTACTCCCTGCCATTTGACATATTATGTCTGATCAATTTTACGTTCATGCTCCTAAATTTAATGGGGATGTCGAAGACTATGAGAGGTGCAAGTAAATATCAAGTCTTGTATTACCATATACTGCCAATCGATTGACGTTACCAAAACTTTCTATGCCCTTTAGGTTAAAAACAGGATCGACATCAATATGTATAGTACCGAGGTTTTCAATCAAATGTAATAAGTGCAACCTCTGGAGTTCCTCAGGGCTTAATGTTAGGTCCGCTTTTATATATGTGTTAAACAATATTGTGTGTAGTTTGAAGTGTCGTTCTGTGCTTTTTGCGGATGATTCCAAGATTTATTCTTCTATTACCTCCGTTGTCGATTGTCAAAATGTTTTGATTGCACTATTTGAATGGTGCGATTCTAATAATCTTCATTTAAATTTGAATAAGTGTTGTTCCATTACATTCACCCGTAAATTAAATCAATTAAGATTTATATATAATATTGACTCTCATCCTCCCTTGTTGCGTGACGAAATCACAGATCTGTGGGTGTTATTTGATAGCAAGCTTACTTTCACAAAGCACATTGCTTATAGGAGTCTGAGTTTTGTTATGCGACATAGTAAACATTTCGTATAATTATCTCATAATACTCTTATTCTGCTAGGTATACAGGGTGAGTCACCCTAAACGCGACGGTCTACTGTGGCAAAACTATTCAGATTTTTAAAATTCTTTCAACGTCGAACTTTGTAGACCTATTAGGACTACATTCTAAACTAGGTGCCATTTATAGAAGGTGTTACATTATCCCGTAGCATATCAAACTTACGGTTTTTAAATGGAATACCCGAAATATTATTTTTGCTTTCGATTCAGACATCTTATTAAATGATTTTGATATAAGGTTTGTTTGCTGTAAAATGAATAGTTAACTAGATATTAATTTTAAAAGTCAAAAAACATGACCCATTATAAGCCATTTTTTATAGTTACGCCAATGCGTTTTGCAAATAGTAGGTATTTCATAAGATGGTCAACATCCTGTGGTAAAATAATCCATTACACATTATACAGGGTGATGACATATTGCAAACCCATAAAAATCTTGATTTTTTCAAATGGCACACCCTGTATATTATCTCACTATTAAAAAACCAACATTCAAACGGTTCAAAAAATACCATAAAAGTTATTACTTTAATAGAGGAAAGGATGCAAATATGGCCTACACATTTTATTTTTGTTTGTCAAAAATAAAATAAAACTTATATATTAATTCTAAAGATGCCTAACGATAACTAAATTAGTTTGCTACAACCTGTCAAAAGTGCAGATTGATTAAAAAAATATATAGATCTATAAGTTGGTGAATAATGAAAATGTGATTTTTGCGTCATTTGAATATTTACCCTAAATATGGGCTACCCCCAAAAAAGTGATGAATTTGTCATAAATGAGTGAAAAATATATTTAAAAATCTAAAATAAAACAATACGTCAAATAACTAAGAACGGGTCTATTATTTGCAAAAATCACACACATATTCATATTTTTCCGCTCCAGCGCTCGCGTTATGGGCCCACAAATTACACATGAGGCACTTGACCCATATTTCACGGTGGTTATCCTCTGCATACGGTGCATCACAAAACATACAAAGTACGTCAGCTTCATCTTGTGGACAATGGGAATTAGGAAACTCATTGTAGTCGCTATCATCGTCATCCTCAGGTACACAATTCTCCTCCTCCTCGCTGCTAGAATTGGAAGCCTTCTGTCACTTCTTTGTGACTTTTGGAATCTGCTTGCGGTTTACTCTTATCCTCATTGATGCTACGAGAGTTATCAGAGAACTCCTTTCAGCAGAAGTTAATGATGCAATTTGTCGTTTCCCTTTTCTGCCTACAACCTGTGCAATCTTGTTTTGTACAACCGTTAGACCTGTCTCATCAACATTGAAGATGCGTTCAGGAGAGTAATGCGTCTTTCCATATGCTTTTTCCAGAACATTAAAGAAGGATGCTACATTTTCTTTGTTAAAGCCTCTTGCGCGAGAATAGGATGTTCCCGTTGGTCGTCGTACTGATACCTCTTTATGGCGTGTTACCTCCAAAAACATTGTTAATTTTCATATAATGAAATTTAAAAACTAACCCGAAAAAGTTCAGACACTCACACAAACTCACAGAAAATCTTTGTAAATTGTTACGCGTTTTAGTATTGCGCCCCATCTCTACTGTAAGAGTTTAACTTCGTCTTGACCATAATGCGACAGTCAGATGTAGAGATCTGCATCGAATAACTGAGAAACCCACGTAGCCCATATTACAAGACTAGCCCATATTTGCATCCTTTCCTCTAACAATTTTTTTTAGAAAAATTGGAATAAACACAAATTTACTTGCTATGCTACTTTTACGTATTGTCGCAAACAACGATTATATTAAGAAGGCCGTGTAGTGCAAAATAATTCGTTTATGTCAAATTATGCCACATTTACATCGTTTCACAGTTTAGGACAGTATATTTTTAAAACAATTTTTTTATTTTTAATATTTAAAAGATTGTATTCTGCGGAAGAAAATGTTGACATGATATTAACAATTAGTGAATGTTTTTCAAATTGTCTACTTGTATTAGCATCCTGAGTATATCCCCAGAAATTACCACATCGGTGACACCCACACCAAAGTGCTTGCAAATTTCCATTACTATGATCTCGAGAATAAGCATCAGTTTCGTACTGAGTGTGGAGTGTTAACGTTAGAGATATCATGATGGCCATATTTCTTTGAGGGTCATTTAAATGGAGATACATTCTTACGATTTTTAAACCATGATTTTTGGTTGATTTTGGATAAAGTCCACTAGACAGCAAAAATTATGGTTACAATTGGATTGAGCTCCTGCACATTTTAAGCATACCGTGCCCGGTTATTTAAATAAGAAGTTTCCTAATCGATGGATCGGCCATGGCGGCCCCTATAACTGGCCAGCAAGAACACCTGACATAACTCCATTAGATTTTTTCTTCTCGGGTTATGTAAAAAACATAGTTTATAGTACTCCACCCACAACAGCTGAAAATATGAAGCAAATGATGAGAGATGCTTTTAGCACAAATAACTTATATGCTTAGACATGTTTGGAGATCATACGAAAATAGACTTCAACATTGTGTTTATGAAAATGGACGTCACTTAGAACATTTATTATAACTTTTTTTTAATTACTTACGTTTTTCAAAATGTAAATAGATTCTTCAATTTTGTTGTAATAGTGTAATGATTGCCATTAATAATATATTTTGCACTACACGGCCTGCATTTGAATATGAAATAGATGGTATTTATGTTTTCGGAGAATTCTTGATACTGCACACTTTCGCTCAGTATGTCAGTATATTTAAAATGATTGCTTTCGTTACTGAAGTGAGTTCATTTCCGTAGATCTTGTTATTTTGCACTTATTGGTTATACGTTTGAACATGCCCTAGTACGTAAAATTACAGCAATAAAATACATCGTTTCTTAATTATTGTTTCTTCAAATTAAAATATATACTGGAAACTGCTGTATTTTGTATCCTATCGGGAAGAGGGCATGCGCATTGGAACGGCGTACGAAAAGAGGACAAGCCAGTCACGGAACGTCGTCGACTACGGATCGCGGAAAGTGAAGGTACATATTAATCGATTTCCCAAATTTAATACTTTTCTCGTGCTGCATTGTGTAACCATTTCATTTTCATACCAGTGTACCGGTGGAAAGCAGTCTCACCGCCTAACAGGGTAGGAATTATTTCAGCTTTTTCCAGTACCTCAATTCACAACAATATTTAGTCGAATCACAATGAAAACAATTCTGGATACACTAGATTGACTTATAGCAACCTCTCTTCCGATAATGTTCTTCGTTTTCCGTTACATTTTGGGCTATTCTTTTTTTTACGTAGGCGACACTACCTGTATTACAAAACCTTTCCAGTAAATTTGCAAGTACTTAATTTCTGGGCATATATTCTGCAAATAGACAATTTGAAAAACATTCACCAATTGTTAACATCATGTCAACATTTTCTTCTGCGGAATACATTCTTTAAACATGAAAAATAAACTGTAAAACTAAGTATGTAAATGTGACATAATTTGACCTAAACGAATTATTTTGCACTACATTATTCTAATACGTAAAAGTAGCATAGCAAGTAAATTTGTGGTTATAGCAATTTTTCTAAAAAGATTGTACAAGGTTAGAAAACTGCGATTAATATAAAAGACATCTGCCAGGCAGCAGTAACACAGCTTTGGCGTTGAATATCACCACATATTAAATCTCGATGCGCTTTGTACTAACAAAACATCCTCAATTTTAAATTTTAAGTGTCATCTAAGTGTGAGGTTTGGTGTAGTGGTAAAACGATTCTATAATTGTAATAGCATTTTAATTAGTCAATAAGATTTTTTCATTTGTTTAAAAAGCTTGGGAATACATGATTTGTTTGTGAAGCAAACTTCTCAAATTAGCTGTGTTCATCGCCTTACTGTGTTTGTGATTGACTTAGTTTCAATTCTCCTGAGAAAGCATGAAATAAATGTAATTCACTATGCCTATTTGATTATTGGCATAATTTTCAAACTCATTTTATTTATCAAAAGCTAGCATTGTTGCTAATTTGTTTCAAACAAGTCAATCTCACTTTGCTACTCCATAAAAGACATTAAAACCACATTCGTTAACTGATTTGCTTTTGTTATCTAAATGTTTAGAAATATAGATTTAAGCGCATAAACTATGTATGGTATCAAGTGCAAATGCGGTTATAAATTTCGTTCCGAACATTTCCCTGACTTAGAATGAGAATTTACACTCGTATGCATGTACAGGTCTGCCAACATGCTTGAATAATTTCACTCGTATGCATGTATTTTGGCACAAATTTTTAAATCAACGAAACCATAATAATAAATTATTGTAAAAATACCTCTTTTGTTGGAAATTTGGGTCACACTGCCTGCCGATCACCAATGATGAGTTGTGGATCAACGAAACGGCCCGTCTGGTGAGAGCATGGTAGGGTGAAATAAATTTCCAACATAACTGGAAGTCTTGTTGCTTTATGTAACAAGCAATTCATAATTATTCTTCATTAATATTTATTTAATTAATTATTATTCATTAATAAATTATTTTTTTCTAAAATAAGTCTTCAAAAATGAGTTTTAATTATGCTGGAATGCTCAATCAATGTGTGCTCTAACAAATGCAGCAACATGAAAATTTATAAATTAATTTAAAAAAGCCTCAACTTTCGTTTAGCTGAAATCAGTTATGTATGAAATAATAGTTACCTATTTATTTAGTCTTTGGAAGCCTTCCCAAACAGAAAGTTATGAAAAGTTTTCTGTGGAAATGCATCATTTTCATATTTCCGACTTTAGAATAGTTGAAACCAGTTATATAACTGGTATTTCCATATGGAAATACATTATTGTTTTACATTTTCGACATTTTTCTAAACATAAACATGCAAAAAAAACTTTTTGCAGAAATACAGGGTGTCCAGAAAGGGTGGTATTTATAAATTCAGTAAAAAAAAATAAAAGTTAGAATTTTTTTATTTTTGGGACAATTTGTTTCCCTCCAATGTTCGTTGGCCCAGTAGGGGCAGTTTCTTTTTGGTGAGGTGCCCATTTAAGTGAAAGTTTGTTTTGTCACTAAACAAAATGTTTTCAAACGTTGAACCATTTCATATGCAAAATTCAGTCGGAGCGCATAGTCGGTAACTTTCAGTTCTTGAACGAGCTGAATTTTGTATGCTTTAAGATGTAAATTTTGCTTCAGAATCTTGTGCAAGGACGATTTTTCAATGTTAAGCCCTTGACTGGATTTGCGAATTGATTGAGATGGATTTTGACGCACTTATTTCTACAATCGTTTGTTGGGTTCGAACGGAGCCAAACAGAGCGCGGGCAATCCTTATTATTGTGAATTTTTACACTCGAGCCGGTATTCTCAAACATTCGAATGCATTTTCTGATGGTATGGTTCTTGGGTGCATTCCGCATATTAAATTCTGCACGATATAAACGTTCATCTGTCACAATCGAATCACCATTGCTATAGTAGTGTAACCATTTTGAATTAGCGGGTATTATTTACATTCAGAAAGAATACTAATTTTATAGCTCAATCCAAATGAATCCCAATATGCTATTCAAATTGTTACTGGTTCGATTCAAGCTTTACGAGCGGTTTTAATTAAAGAAGAACAAACAAAGAATATCAACTTTATTAATCTGTATTAAAGTAATGTAAATTTACTAACCTTTTATGGTTCTGGATCTCTGCCGATCACGCACAACTAATTTAAAAGAAAATTATTAATTAAATGACCCTTCTGTCAACAACATAACTAAAACTTTATTTGAAATAAAACGCAAAGGTTTGGGCTCAAATCAACTAATTTAATAATTAAAATTAATAAAGAAATAAATAACAACAAAGAAATAAATATGTATAAATAAAAAAAGAATAAAGCAATTAAACGAGAATGAAAATTTAGAAGAAAATTTTAGTCATTACTTGTACAACTTAAAATAAGAAAATTAATATAATTACGAATAATTATATTAATTCCTATACGAAACTTTTAATTACTATTGAAAACTGAATATAATTCAATTAATAAAATAAACAACTTTAATCTTTATAAAAATTGATTGAAAACAAAAAGGCCTTCAATTAAAAGTATTAACAAAGAACTTTAACTTTGATTATTATTAAGAAACTTTATAAAAATTCACTACTTCGGAATAGAATGAAATGGTATACTTTAAAACAAAAACTAGAAAATAATTCTTAACTGTGAAAAATCTCCTAAGTCCAAAAACAAATTAAAATATTTAATTTAACTTTATAAAATTGGAATTCACTACCAAGGCTAAAACGAATCTAAACTCCAAAATCCGATTGTATTTCCAAAAACGTTTCATCTACTGAAAATAGCCAATAAGACGAAAGGGCATTTTTACAATATACCCCTATAAAAATACAGCTACAGCGTGAGAGATTCAGAAATAAAATACATTTTTATGTCGACCGTTTGCAAAGTCAGGAACAATACGATTATATAATGACTCCTTAATCTCCAGAAAAGCTAACTGGATGAAATCCCATGTTAATGTTTTCTACGTCCTTTATATATTTATTCTTTGATATGGGAAACCTTGTTAACTCCCCAACTACCTATGCATATATAAGAATAGTCTGACATTTAATTTACATGAAGGTATGTCGATGTTCAAAAGTGAGACCACTCTGTAACTAAAACATCTGGTTATCTTTTTTAATATATGCATTTTATCTTCTCGACCAACTCATAAACAAACATAATATTTTCGACTAGAAAAAGGTCCTTTTCTATCAATTCTTTATCACAGGCACCCAAGATAATATTTATTATTTCCAGATGTTGTATAATATTTACAATAATATTAGACTTCGTTAGGTATAAAACTAAGAGAAAATATCTATAAACCACCCAACTAGTACCCATGATGTTACAGTAGAGGCGTATGCAATAAGCGCCATGGTCTCCCGGATACGCTTTCATGGTTATACTATCTCCAAAGAGCAATAGAACATCCTTACGCCGCCCCTCCCAACCCCGCCGCAAATAAAAATCCCCCGACCCATTCTGGACACTTTGTATAACATTTTTATTATTGATAAAATATTGCAACATGTAGAAGGATTTGAACTGTACTTGGCAATTTGACCCCGTATACAGGCGATAGGGTTGTCGATCTTTTAGAAAATTCCTGGGATCCAAATCGAAAGCAAAATAATCGATTCGCGATTAAATCAAACTTAATAAGATTGATCTTTCAGATATCGTTATTTTGACTTTCAATTTGTTATAAGCAGCGACTGGCTTCTGCATAGGAATTAGGAATAGTAGGTAGATTTAATAAATAAATCCATTTCAATTATCGAACAAAAGATAAAAAAACAACGCACAGTACAAAAATACAAAACAAAAACTTTAAAGTTATATAATTAGAATACTGAGGAAAATAAAATGTCAACCTCCACGAAATAAAACCAATATATTGCTCCAGGAGCGGATATCGAACCATACATGTTTCGGGGCATCAATCCCCATCATCAGTGGTGGAATAATCTAATCTAAACTAATATGCACAGTACATGAACGATCAATATTGTTGTAAAAACTATGGTATAATTCAAGACTTACCATTTCATGAAAACAAAACAAAAACTGAACTATAATTTCTTTAAAATTACCTCATTCTATCGAATTTGTCAAAAAATCAAAATAACTATTAATAAAAACATTGTTATGTTGTTGAGTCTTTTTATTTTTATTTGAAAAAACATTGATTCGTCAGTTCTCAATTAAATGATTTGCCAATATACTTTTTTGTTCAGCTCAATGGGAGACTGTAATGGTGTTATTTTAAATTAGAATTTGCGGGAAGTTAGAATGCGCGACATCTAGTATGTATTCACGTAAATAGTTTGTAGAATGCGTATTTGTAGAAGCCGAACTGTTCTTTTTTTTGAAAGACGACGGTAGCGCTATCTTGCTCCAGACCGAAACACTAGACATAATAATATATAATTGGTCTTATGTATGTCTTGTCGAGCTGCTGGGTAGGGATGGTGAATGCAAGCGAAAAAACTGCTGGCACCAAAATTCTCTGCCCCATTCACGCATGTTTTTCAACTGGATCTATTAATTTTTCTTGCTTTCGTGAAATCTAAAACTTTTGGAAGGCCCTGTATTTTATATTCCACACACTAAGCTCGATTTTATCCTCATGCTAAATGTGATACGAATGTGAGTCATAAAGATAGCATTAATTTAACAGAAATGAAGATTACACTTCCTACAGTAATTCCGTTTATTTCATCACAAAGTGATATTTGGAATTATGATTAAATGTTGAAGTTACACTGAGCCTTGGAGAATTTGAGCTTTGGTAGTAAATTGTTTAACACGGTATATATCGTGACATATTATAGTCTTTATTAATTATGTGAATTTATTAGCATTATTTACCTTAGTACTTGAGAAAATAAAAATAAAGGATAACTAGGTGCTGATTAACTTTTAGTAAACGTTGAGCGTAGGCAAGGGGTGTAAAGATCGCACGAGAAGAGTACACAATGCACTTGAAATTCAGAATATTCTAAGATGCCCGTGGCCAGAAAATTCGCCAGATGTATCCAATTGAACCCATGTGGGATTTCGTTCAGAATTAATCCTCCTTTCACCCTCGAGGACCTCACACTCGCGGCCGAAGAAGAATGAAACAACATCTCAATGGATATAATAATAATAATAATAATAAAAAAAAATAATAATAATAATAATAAATTTATTTGCAGTTCAAAAAAAAAACAAGTTACAACTCTAATAATTATTACATTACCAAAAAAGCTAGAACTACAAAAAGGTCTAGATGGCAGTATAACTACTGATTTTGAAATCTAGGCCCGAGGAAAAAAAAACATAATATACGCTAACCGTACGTACCTTAAAATACAAAATTCTACAAAAAAAAAATTCTAATAAATAAAATGCAAACACCACAATACAATAGGCTAATTAACCAGGTAACAAGTAGACTAAGAAATAGAAATATAATTAATATTACAACAATGATAAAAAAAAAGTAACCTAGTAAACAAAATTCTAGTTAATAACAATGAAAGACTGTTTACAATATCTTTTATAATGGTGAATTCAACAAAAGATCACGCAATTTTCGTTTGAATGTGAAAAGGCTTAACGACTTCAAAGTATCCTGAATCTTATTATACAACTTATATATCTGAAAAGAAAATGATCTCTCGAAACTTGAAGTTCTATGAGCTGGGGGTGAAAGAAGATTACGGTATCTAATATTCACATTGTGAACGTCAGAACGGAATGTGGTTTTATTATATAAGTATGGAGGCTGTCCCCGGGTCAGAATAGATAAATATCATTAACGCCCTTATTGTTTCCATGCACAGTCAAGTTAACACCTTATTACAGAACATGGGAGGACACACCGAATATTAATGCATTTTTAATTTGGCTCTAAAGTGGTTTTCTTCTCGATATCAAATTCTGGTAGGTAATTATTTTATTATGCACTCTTGTTCGTTTGTCTTTTTTTTCTTGTTCAGTTAAAATTTAATTCAGGCAATTTTTATTGGATACATAACCAAATTAAATTTATTTTGTAACTTCTTGACTTATAATAATACCCTCTCATTTTGAAAACATAAGGAAGGTTGGGGTCCAAGAATTTTGACAATGGGTGTATATAGGATCCATGGATTGGGTTGTTAAAAATTGAAGTAGTTCTAGTTTGTCTCTGATAATAATGTCTAAACCAAAAACCAGTCTAAATCTTCTTCTCAGTAGTCGAAAATCAAATTCTATAATATATTTATTTTCCCACGTTTAAACACGGTATTTCCAGAGAAGTCATCTGGTAACTGTGGCGTGATTTTTATGTCACCGCCGCACACTGAGGCAACAAGGCCTTAAAGTTGGCAATAAATCTGAACCTTCACAAATGTAATTGTCTTATGACTAATTAGTTAGTAAAATATCATTAGTTCATAAAAAAATGTCATAACTGGCTTCTTAACTAATAATATAATTAAAAAATAAATAAATAACAGATATTTTAGTGTTTAAATGAAAGTCGAATCTCCACAAAATAAATTTAATAGAAACTATCGGCCATACATGTTTCGGGACTAGACCAGTTCCATCATCAGTGGCATGTCAACAATCGTACAAACACAACGCTAAGACATGCAATATTCCACTAAATTTCTACCGAAGCCACCCGATGGGAAAAATATTTGAATTATTAATTAATTAATATGTCTTAGCGTTGTGTTTGTACGATTGTTGACATGCCACTGATGATGGGACTGGTCTAGTCATCAACATGTATGGCCGATAGTTTCTATTAAATTTATTTCGTGGAGATTCGACTTTCATTTAAACACTAAAATTGCAACTCCACTTAAGAATGGAGTATTTTTTCAAATCAAATAACAGATAGGTAGATAGATATATACGTATTTTACAATAACTCTGCAGAAAATACTTATAAATTATAATAATTTTTAATCATACGACAAAATTTGAAAACTAATAAATAAGTCGTGTTTATTATCGTTTAGATATGTGAATACCATATAAAAATTGCAACGTTTCGATGCCAACGTTTGCAACTTCTTCAGGTGATAACTTACATAATCCATACAATACGCTAACGTTATTTGGCATCAAAACCGTAATTGTTATATACATATATATACAAAAAAATAAATAAATAAATACATATCAAGCTACAAGAAATCTAAATAAATTTTTTGAACAGAACTCATCATTTTCAGATTGCGATGAGATATGTTCGTGCTCGTCTTCACTATTATCACTGTCCTCAAAATCACTAGGGCCCAATTATTATTTCCTGTAATACTTTTGAGGCCTGTGCTTGTCCTGTTGCTCTTAATCCCATTTGGATAGCATAACTTAGGACTGTCACAGGAGTTGAATCTCTTACCGCTTTTGTTTTTAATCGCTTTGTCCGCCCCGAACTGGATTCAAAAGAAATTGTTGGCCGGCCACGTTTCTTCTCTGGTGTCTTAGATTCATCCATCTTTTTAAAGGAAATAGAGGCATCTAGACATTCACCAATATTTTTAAGGAATTTTTCTTTCATTTTAAATGGTTTTATCCGACGCCTTCAATAAAGTTTTATCACATTTTATTCGTTTCTTAACCTCTTCTTTTAAACAACTAAATTGGTCATCAATTTCACTGTTTTGAGAACTTGTCATAATATTAAGAAGTCCTCTTCTTGTTATAAACATAGTATTGGAACGCGTTCCTGAAATAAAACAAAAATATCTAATTTAATGCGTAATATCGTAATAAATTATTATTTACGTTTACCTTTAAAAAATCAAATAGAGACGAGAAGTGCAAATAAGTGCGCCAAAATCAAGTGGCGTTGAAAAGTGCCAACAACATTGATTACAAAAATAATAAAATTAAACCTTGGACTGCCTTGGAACATAACTAATAGCCTTTATATTTCTCAGAATTTTTAAAAATTTTAAAATATTACCTTACTTTTGCTTGAACCCATATTTATAAACTTATATTAACTAATATATACTTTTATACTGATTTATATAAAAACACATACCTGAACTTGAAGGTTCCATTTCCTAAGTTTAACAAAATTGAGATAATCCAAATTAAGCACAACACAAGAATAGGTTAAAATTTACACAGTAACAATTTACGTATAGTCTTTGCAACCAATGAACATCGACTGAGACGTGTGAGGATGAACTCAATGAGGTTAGTCACCTCACTCATTGCGTTTATTATGTCAGAACGTATAGTGCATTGAGAAATAATATTGGATTATGTGCAATTGATATTTAGTTTTTTGATTTATTGCCTACTTTTTGGGTTTATGCGCCGCTCCATTTGAATAATTCTGCTTCATAATGGAAACAAAAAATTATATCACGTATACTTGCCCAAAGGAAAGACCTCCTATCATACCTTAGTTGCATATACATATCCTCAAAGTCATTATAAATATGTACCTACCTTAAATGCACCATGAATTTTTTTTGGCGCAATTAGTAGAACGGATTGCTTAATTTGCTAATTGCGATTGTTTGCCAGTATATTAACCCTGTCTTAGAGCAATATTCCTTTGTGTCCAATTAAAACACTATATATCTTCTCAAAGTAACTTTTATTCTGCATTATTGTGTTCATGACAGCATCTCAAATTTAGTATAATATAAATCTTCTTTTCAATGATATACAAACTCCTTCTCTCAATTAGGTCTCAAAGTACTATGCAAAACCACGAACAATATATATTATAGACTATCAATTTAGATTGATAATAGTCTTAGAGAGAGAATAAATTGGGATAGTGGTCTTTGTGTGTACTGTATAAGGAACTGTGCTCGTAATTAGTGATATATCTTTGCGATTCGGTTACAGCAAATTAATTAGAGCCGCCATTTTACCACTGAAACCGCGATACCATTCTCTCTGTCTCTCTTACATCTCTTCTGGCTATAAAATTGGGCTCTAATTCTGAATTTTGTATTTCCTTTGATGAGGTATATATAGGAGGTGTGTGTGCCTTGTTTGGAATATAAAGTGCAGTAGGTTGTAAGTAATTAAGTATTTTTCTCTTTTTGATCACACGTACTTTGTAGTAAATGTTGATTAGGCAAAATAGTTTTTTTTTGTAGAATTTTCAGAATTAAAGGTGCGAGGAATGCTTTATTAGAATTGTTTGGTTAAAAAAACGGGGATATGTTGTTAGTAGTGGTCTAACCATTTTGAATTAGCGTATATTGTTTACATTCAGAAAGAATACTAATTTTATAGCTCAATCCAAATGAATCGCAATATGCTATTCAAATTGTTACTGGTTCGATTCAAGATTTACGAGCGGCTTGTAATTCAAGTTTTAATTAAAGAAGAACAAACAAAGAGTATCAACTTTATTAATCTGTATTAAAGTAATGTAAAATTACTCACCTTTTATAATTCTGGTTCTCTGGTTCTCACCCACTTATTATTTAAAAGAAAAATTATGGATTAAATGACCCTTCTGGCAACAACATAACGAAAACTTTATTAGAAATAAAACGCAAAGGTTTGGGCTCAAAACAACTAATTTAATAATTAAAAGTAATAAAGAAAATGAATAACAACAAAGAATTAAATATGTATAAATAAAAAAAAAAGAATAAAATTAAACGAGAATGAAAATTTAGAAGAAAATCTTAGTCATTA
This sequence comes from Apoderus coryli, assembly GCA_911728435.2. NCBI lineage: Eukaryota > Metazoa > Arthropoda > Insecta > Coleoptera > Attelabidae > Apoderus > Apoderus coryli. The sequence continues at coordinate 10,649,697 of OU452202.1, read as the reverse complement.
CTTGTACAACTTAAAAATAGGAAAATTAATATAATTACGGATAATTATATTGATTCCTATACGAAACTTTAATTACAATTGGAAACTGAATTTATTTCAATTACTAAAAGAAACAACTTAATCTTTATAAAAATTGATTGGAAACAAAAAGGCCTTCAATTAAAAGAATTAACAAAAAGCCTACTGAAACTTTAACTTCGATTATTATTAAGAAACTTTATACAAATTGAGTACTTCAGAATAAAATGAAATGGACTTAGTCTTTATACTGGTATACTTTAAAACAAAAAAAAACTAGAAAATAATTCTTAACTATGAGAAAACTTCTAAGTCCAAAAACAATTAAAATATTTACTTTAACTTTATAAAATTAAAAATCACTAAACTCTACCAAGGCTAAAACGAATCTAACTTGAAAGTCCTATCGCTTTTCCAACATTGCCTCATAAAAAATGACAAGTAAGTACTACAGAATGAAAATTGGCCAATAAGAAAAGAGCATTTTTAAAATATATTCCTATACAAATACAGCTACAGGGTGAATAGTAGTTTACGTCTTAGAAATAAAATACATTTTTATGTCAACTGTAATAATGATTGTTGGTGCGTACTTAGGTATCTTATGGTGGAGATTAACCTGTCATTACCATGTGTAAAGCAAGAAACAATACAATTTTATAATGACTTCTCAATCTCCCGAATAAGTGACTGGACAAAAACCCCTTGTTTTTTTATTCGCCCTTTATATATATTATTTGGTATGGGAAACTGTGACGGCCTCCAATTTGCTTCTGTATATAATAATAAAAGTCCGACATTTAATTTACATGAAGGCGTTTCGAGAATGTTGAATGTTTTGACCATCCTATAACTGAAACGTATGGTTATCTTTTCTAATATACTTATGCTTTTATCTTTGGACTAACTCAAACAAACTCAATATTTTCGATTAGAAAAAGATCGTTTTCTAGGTATAACTTCTTTATCACAGGCACCCAAGATAATATGTTTATTACTTACAGATGTTGTATGATATTTACAAAAATATTAGACTTTCAGACATGTTAGGTATAAAACTAAGAGAAAATATCCAAAATTACAGTGTGTCTTTGTTTTGTTACAGCGGCTTTAGATGTTTGGGGAAATAAAACTAGCTCGGCTGTCTAAAATATTTGTATTTATCGGGTGTTACTACAAGTCTATTTTGTAATATTATTTTAAAAATCGTGGAAGTATTAGCTATAGACTTAAGACCATAAACATTCTTATTATTATTTTTTACAAGTATCTCTAAGCTAATCTGCGAGAAATGAGGAATCTTTAGCTACTTAAGTTTACAACGTGGGTAATCGTTTTCTTGATTACATTTGGTCCTGTCTAAGCCTAATTATCTTGAGTTATATTTTCGTTTTGTTAATATCGTTAATTACCCTTATTTTGAAAAATTCTTTTATTTTTATTTCCATAAAATAAACATGAATTTCTTTCCATAACTAGACGTATTCGTTTATTAAGAGGTACAAATACGCTGGGGCTACCAAATAAGATTGCCTATTTTTTTTTTTTTATTTATTAATTTAGCGGGAAACCCCATTTATATTAACAACAAATCGATTAATGGTAAATGGCAGGAAATTTCACATTGCAAAATTTTAAATAAAAACAAATCACATATTCCATTCAATACAAATAAAATGAATACAATAATTATCATTTAGAATACCAAGAGTTCTATCCACTGGTGTATACAGGGTTATTCACGTCATACGACACGGAATAGTGTGGCTAAGCTAGTTAATTTCCTAAAAATTTTATTCATGGGATCGATAAAAATGATTTATGGCTACATTTTAAAAATACACAGGGTGTAGATATATCTATATTGTTTTATTCAACATGGGGTAATTTCTTCAGGAAAATAATCAATTTCGGAAGGATTTTATCGCGAGTATTTATTATTATTTTTACATTGATTTCCTTTAAACACTTTAATTTTGATATATGATATATTAATGGGTATTGTTTAATTTAAATAGTTTAATCAAAATATTGGTTTGTGGGGCCAAGGATAAAGTTTTCTTTTTTAAATAATTAAAGCATCAAATGTATTTAGAGTAATCTTTTTTATTTTATCAATTTCAATATCGGTATTAGGTTGTAATTTTTCTAAACTTGGCTGAAAGTTTTTTTTTTGAGTATGTTTTAGTTAAATTGCATTCTAGAAATGTTCAAAATGATTGGACTCTAGGCACATTTGAATCCTTTTCTTAAATCCTTCAACAACTTTAACCTGGCGTTATATTTCAATTGGACACCACCCATTAAATACTGACTAGGAAATCTAGATTTACCACGGAAAAAAACTGATAAAGCAACAATGTTCTATCCTAAATTTCAAGTTATTAGAAACAGAGAGCATCCAGATCATTCTGCAAGCAATTAACATCTCCATCAAAAGTAATTTTTCTGTATAGCTTCAAATCATTTGTAAAGAAACTCGGCGTTAAAAACCTTAAGATGTCACTAATGTTATTTATAAAAATATTGAAGCGGAGTGGAGCACAATGAGACCCCTGGGGAAGATTGCCTACTGGAAGTTCTAAATATATTTTTGAAAATGCAGGGTGTTGTTTTAATGCGACAACAACTATATAGAAATTGTTTTCGAGGTTTTTTTTTGTATAGCATCTGTCATACCTATCTTGTACCGTTTCAGAAAAAAAACATTTTTTTAAAAAAGTATTGTTTTTATAAGTTGAGTTGCCTGTGAAAGTTTTCTTAAAAAGAACCTCTTATAGAAATTGTATTATCTAACGTAATCCTTCGGAAATTATAACATACTGTAACGTTTATGTATTTACCTTGTAAAAATGAATAGGATCACTGAAAAATTATAAACTTTCTGCAAAACCACCAGATTTAGAAGTTTCACTACTTTATAGTTCCTTAACGAGATAACTTTTTATTTCTTGGCAAGTTTCAAATAATTATCTTATATTGTTGCATTCCTTTATGTACTCCTTTCGAGCTAGTTTTTATAAACTTCCAACCTCATATTAATTATTAGAATGGCGGTAAGGAACTTTGTTAACCCATTAATGCCTGAATTATTTTTTTTCTGAAATAAGTAAAATTTTTGACATAATTGCACTAAACTTTATCCTTTAAAACTATTACCATTTGTTTTTTACTTGGGTGAGTCATAGAATGTCAGTAAAGTGGTGTACCATATATGGTACGTTAGGCATATGGGGTACGTATTTATGATTAAATAAAAAAAAATGTTATACAAAAAGAAAAACGTTTATTGTAGAAAAGTTTAAAATATTTTACATTGAACAATATAAGAATAGATATATGTTTTAATATTTAATTTTTTTTTCGGTGAAATTCAACAAAACATGCAATGCAAAGACCTTCGTCGCATTTCTTGCACTGCGTTCGAACGGCACTTGCTTTGGGACCGTGTATATCACCTGCACATCGTCTTCTTTTTGAATCTGAGATATACTCAACAAAATGGTCGGTGCGGTCAAATCGAATAAAGTCATGGACTCTACTATTACCACCCGTAGCAGATTTAGGGAGCACTTGATATTTAGTTAAATAGCACTGAACAATTTCCCGTCTAAACTGAATCTGCGTTGTTTTGCGGCCAGTTTTTCTGCTTAGAACCCAGGCATTTTGGATGCAAACGTCAATCAGCCATGTGAAAATTGACCACCACCATTTTTTGCCTCTAAATCCGACCCGGTAATTATTAACATGCACAATTTATAAATAACGCATATTTATTGCTTTCATCGACAAGAAAGTTTATAACCTCATCGTCTAAGAATAATTCTAATAATTCTACAGCATTCTTTTCACCATAAGCGGAATAGTCTTGGTTATGAAATATGTCGTCTTTTTCCACTATATCTTTATTTTTCTTCCAAGACAAGACAGGTTTTTCTTGCTTCTTTACAAAATAACTCAGAGGTAGGTTATCTTCATCATCTGACATACCTATATCAAAATCCGGCGTAGGGTCTATTTCAACCGGTGCTTCAATGGTTGGGCTCAAATTCTGTACATCATCAGATACTATTCTCCTCCCACTAACTGTTACAGCTTCAGCTTCTGCTTGCAATTGCTTACTAGATAAATTATCTAGCATGCCGCCGGTATCTTCACCACCGGAGTCCTCATCAGACAAAATATTTACTTCGGGGGGTGCAATATAAACTTTATCCACTGGATCACTTGCCCAAAAATCATCGGATTCTAACATATCAGCCATTTGCTGCACTGTTAACCTAAAAAAAAACGTACCTTATTATCCTAGTGTTCCATATATGGTACAGTAAATATAAACATATAAAAAATAACCTAAAACAACAAATAATTATTATTCTTATGATAAATATGTTGCCTTAAGAGTATTGAGATATTTATAGACTAGCACAAGCATTTATTTTAGTCAAATTTTTTGAAATAATACTTACGGTTTATGTTGGCTCATTTTCACATTCAGTTCTACCGAACATCTGTTTACAACTGAAGTTGTAACTTGTAGTGCATACAAATATTTGGCGCCAATTTTAATGTTATTGGTTAGGCAACAATTAATGTAACGTCATATATTGCTGTTTGCAAACATTTATGTTTGAATATTTGAAATATTTGTTTATAAAATATTAGAAAATATGCGTTCCATATATGGCACGCTAGGTAATAATGGGTTAATTTTATTTTCTCCTTAAAAAATTTAGTCATTTGAGGTGAATTAATTTACTTTTAATTAAAAAATATATTTGTGATCCATCCTGATTTGGGGAAGCGGCAGATTGCATCTACGTCCATGTTTATCCAGCGAGCGCTGTTCATACGATCGCGTATAAAAATACACATGGGAGGCACGAAGACCCGTGTAGCACACAGCAGTGGTTATCTGAACCCTTTCGCCACTCGTAATGGCACCCACCTGTTTTCTGCCGTTTTGCGCCAAAATTCGCTTAGGTTTGTGTACTCCAATTATTCCAGTCTCATCTATACGTTATAAATGCGCCTGGCAGGAATTTAAAATTTTCAGGAACCAGTTTTAAGTTGTCGTAAAATAGGTTCACATCCTCTCTATTAAATGCCAAAACTCAATTGAGACTCATAGCTTCAGGACGCCTTAGAGAAATTCGTAGATGTCGCGCTAAAAATCCACGCAGCCAATCTTTGCCACACCTTTTATTTTCAACATTAAAATTATGGTGTATGTTATGTGCAACGACATATTCGAAAGAAAGTTGTTTGACTTTACTTTGTGTCAACCCATAGAGCATGTTTGACAATTTGAAAATGTGGTTAACCACTTCTGCTTGCTGGTCGTCATTTAATACAGGCTTCCGTCCTAACTTTAATTTCTTATTAGGATACCTGTTTTACTTTCCCGCACAGGTTCCTTGTGACGATTAAGACCATTTCCAGATGGAAAGCTGTCTGTCTGTGTGTGTGTATAAGGTAATAAGTGTTGCTATTTTCATCAGAGTTGCGATTTTCGTCAATTTAAAAAAATACATCAATTTATTAAGACTTAGGTGTACCGTATGCATTTATACATTCCGTACATGTATACGGCACCTAGCTTAATCCCATTGGTCCGATTTAAAATGTAAGCCAATAAACGTCAAGTGCTATATGCGCGTACGGAATGTAAGTCAATGTAAGTGTTGCAGCAGAAAATTTTGTAAAGAGGAAACCTTGCATCTCGAGTTAGGCGTCAATTATTTTTTAAAACTATATTTTAAAGTAAGTGACAGTATTTTGACATATTTTTAAAAGGGTACGAATATGCTGTAATCCAAGTTTCGTTGAGCAAAGAAAATATAAATTTTAGAGCAAAAACGTAAATATGTTTATTAAATAAAATAAAAAACGTTATTCAAATTCAATGGGACGGACCATTGCATTTGGTTTATTTGTGTTTACATTTTGGGAAAGATTATTTTTGTCTTTTCTTGGCAGGTTCTCCATTTGCTGGATAATCGACCGGCCTTTTTTGGTGGACTTTTGCCTATATCGCTGAGGACACGAACTTCCCGCAGTACACAAAAAACTTTCCCAAGCTGTCCTTGTCTTCACCTGCTTTAATCGTTTAAAAATTGTTTGAATGGTTGAAGTAGAAGTGCCAAATTAACAATTTTTAGAAAGCAATAGATCAAAAACATTCTCAAATTTGAGGGAATTCTCAGGACTTGAGGCCATTTCAGTTCTATCTGAGAGTTTTTCTACATCTTCATTATTAATGGCATTTGTGGGCACTAAATTATTTTGTGGTGATATAAATTCATCGCTTTCAGTTACAATGCCACAGTTCGTTGATGGTTCTAAGACGAAGGGTTCGTAGAATGATAACGGCTGGACATTATCACCAAACGCTAGCCTAACCATAGATAGGCGTGCTTCCGCAGAAGCTGCAGGCGCGTTGGTACAAGACACCCGTAAAAAATTAAAACAGCAGAACCAATGGGATTAAGCTAGGGGCCATACATGTATGGAATGTATAAATGCGTACCGTATCCCATATTACTAGATATCCAATCAACTTATATACCTATCGCAGGAATCCTGCGTATTTTTGGTCGGGATGGCTTACCCTATGCAGACATGAAATAAGATATTTTGTCGCATATCAGAGTTCGAACAGTGTAGACTTGTGTTCTTCTAAGGCAAGTGTGGTGCATGTTGATACAATAATATTAACTTTTTATTGTCGAAAGTTACATACCTACCTTTATTTTCCTGGGTTCTGAATCATCTTGAAACTTTAAACTTTTGTATTTCTACAAAAACACTTGCTTTTTTAATGTTTTTCTTCTTAAAAATGCGTAACGAAATTAGAAACAATAAAATCAATCTGTCGTTATTTTCGTCAGAAGTGACGCTCAATTTTAATATGTCAGTTTTTCCTTGGCTAGAAAACATAATCATTTTAATATTGTCGAAGTTACAAACTAATCTATTTTTTACTACCTATGCCTTAATTTCGTCAAACGTTTTTTCACATAATTCCCAAGTTATTAAACTGTGACGAAATACAAAACATCAGCATGACGAATTTAGATTTTTTTTTTTTGTAAAGACGCTAATATCGATCACGGCATGGACACGTACGCGTACATACCTTATTTGGTTGACAAAAAACATAATAACAAAATGACACAAAAACTGTTTTCGGCTGTAGACACTCACCATAACAATGAAACTGCCTGTTGTTGCTGTTGATAATTTGCATCTACCTTAAGAGATGGCAACACATATTGTCTCAATTTATGGGATTGTGGGGTTGCCTAAAATTACGATGATCGATATTAGCCGCTGATCGATATTCGACTCCTTTGCCCCATATCCCCGCACATATTATAATGTTCCGTGATTCTGTAATTTGTTTGGGTGGCGAGCTGTTTGTCTTGGAGGCTTCAGTTTGCTTAGGTCACATACAAATATACGTTAAAATGTTCGAAGAAATTTACATACCTAGTGCATTAAAAAAAAATCGGTTCTGTCGCCCCAAAACTTTCCCGACAATTCCCTAACTACTTTATGCAAAAATTAGAAAAAAAAAATATTGCCAGAGCTCGGATTTGAACCCAGAACTTTCCGCATACGAAGCGCATGCTTTATCAATTACGCCAAAAACCCTTTATCAAATTCGTGTATTATATTCTAATAAGAGTTACAGCTTCCACCTACCTAATTGGTGAAATTTTAAACGCAATTTACTCGAGAATTATGGGGGCAAATATCAAAATTAACCTATCGCTGTAAAGCAGATAAAAATGCTTTAAAACGATCCCTACTACTATTTGAAAATTTGGCGGTTGTGTCCACTCCTATACTCCTATCACAGGGCTAAAGCGATTTCTAATGGGTTCATCCTAGGACTCCCCCAAACTCATACAACAACAAAATTTAGCTCAATTGGTTAGAGCGTTTAGGCGCTATCGTGGAAGAATACATACAGACACACATACAGACAGACACACTTCCATCTGAAAATGAACTTTATCGTCTCAAGGAAATTGAAAATGGTTATATTTGTCTATATCTTATTTTTTTTAGCGCGTTCACAATACTCTTCCTGTGCGGGAAAGCAAAACGTTAAAAAAATCTCCACAAATTTTTTGCTAAGAATCAAATGCTCTATATGTAAATACAAATTATTTTATTCAGGACTGTAGTCATTATTTAATATTTTAAATATACAGCCCTGGATTATCTAGCGAATTGATATTTTTTACTCTATTGGCTATACGACCATAGAATATTGTTAATCAATAATTTTAGGAAACTACTTTAAATTAGAATTCCTACCAATCGAATTCTGAAACCGACACTCCGACAGTAAACGAACACAACTACCAACTAGCATGTAATTTGTCCCCACAGGAGAACTCTGTTTTTTTTTTATAAGAATTGCGATTTAGGGGAGATTACATTGATTGAAATCTTAGCCGGGACCCGCTCGACTTTGATCTATCAGCTTCGACAGTCAAGCCCCTAGTTTGCTGCCTAGCTCAACAAAACACGAAGCCGATCACGTCAATAGCAACAAGCGTTGCTTGCTCTAATGGAGTGTTTATATTTATATACACTGATCAAAAAATAATATTATGAGTAACAAAATATGTCACGACACTGCATTTGTAACTTACACCAGATTTACAAATACTGATAGTTCGAGATGTGTTCCTGTAATGCAGCTCACTAGACGCCTGTGGGATGAATAGTAAGAAGAACACGTTCCGACGGGAATATAGCTTTAATATGTAATAAATGTTCACCTGACATATCTGGTATTACAGCTAGACATGTAGACAAGTATAACAACACGACGGGCATCAGTATTCTCATTTGGATTGAACCAGGTGCTGATGCTTTTTTACATACAATTTAGTCAACAAATGCACGGATGTTGAAATAATAAAATAAATTTGCTGTTTTGTGGTTCATAACAAAGATTTGTATGTACCAATATACGAGCGGGATGCAATAAAACTGTAGGTATAGTGCACTCTAATACATTGACATCTTTATTCTTTAAAATAGTGTATGAAAAAACTAAAACGCTATAATTTTGTAAATTTTAAATATATTTCAGTTTTGCAACCCTATTGTGTTAGTCGCAAATTTATGTATACCCCAGAATTATTGGGAAAAAATTCGAGGACGGTTAGTTCGATCAAACATAAGACTAACATGTTCTATAAAAGTTTTTCGTAAGGCCCTTCCTTTCTGAACTATTCGTATTTTAAAGTTACACCCTGAAGATGGTTTTCCCTAAATGGCTCCGAAACGGCGAAATCGATTTCCATGAAACTTGGACAGTATACCCAGTAGATAATGACGGCAAATATGAAATTACAAGCGGCCAATAGACTCAATGCAATCCTCGAGACAATAGTGCAATCTTAAAAAGAAATTGAGATCGAATCGAATATATCGATACATTTCTTGCGTCTCTAATAATGAAAGAAATAATATATCGATACATGTCTTGCATCTCTATTAGTGACAGAAAGTTGACATGTCTAGCATCCGTGTCAAATTAAATATATCCGTTCGAGTAACAATATTGCAGACAGGCTACAATTTCAATAATAATAAAAATGTTTTGAACTTGCAACCTTACGATTACCAGACTAAACGTTTACACAATTGGATAACAGGTATGCCATGGTTGGTTTTTTAAAATAGTCTTTAAATGCAGACGCCCGGAACGTAGATGGTGATGGTTCTATTCGAATGCCAAATGTGTCAACATGTGTCAACTTGTGTCATTTAAAACACTTCTACAAGATTTAGTTCATGTGTATAGTATTAAAATAAAAATACGCATACATTATAGGAGTTTTTTTAGATAATAATAATGTTTTAATATTTGTTGTATTTCTGTGGTATTTGAGTAAATTAAATTTGTTGAAGTATCTAATCATGTTCCAGGTGTAAATATATAGCGTAATGTGTGGATTTGTTGAGGAAACTGTGCTGGAATATGTTTATGGTGAAAATGTTCAAATAAAGTGTGGCATCCGCGAATTTCTCTGCTTTTCTGGATTGTTGCCAGAATTTGAATGAATTGAATGGAATGACATAAATAATATGAATTTTTTCAACATCCAAATTATTTTAACAAAAATAAAATAAACTTAGGAAATAAAGTTAATGTTTAAATAAGCATCTGCCCGTCTGTCGGGTGTAAATAGATTTCGGATTAATTACGCTATTGCGAAAATAATAAGTAAGAGGTGTAGGATAGAGATAATTTCAAACACATTGTGGCAGCAGAGCATTGTAAGTTGGTATGTTGTTTAAGCGAGTAGATTCCATAAGAATAACACACAAATCTCTTTTCTTTTCTAATGGCTTTACTTTAATGGAAAAAGTGACGATTTGGGAACTATTTTAAAAATGTTTCCCAACAAAAGTAAACGCCTCGCAGTTGAAATTTAGAGTGAATAAGATAGCTAGCGTTTTATTATAGTTAATAGCAACATTTCAATCTATGGGCTTGGAAATCAGGGGCTGACCATCTCTTATATAAAATGCCCCCAAACTTTGATTCGTCTTTATTTTTTTACTTTAACATATTTATTTAAGTTCGGCACCTGATTCGTAACAAAAAAGTTACTCTTCAATTTTTTTACATAATTATGGTACCTCTAAAACCAATACTAACAACAATATAGAGACTGAGTACTTAATTGTGACCGTTTTTATTTGTACACATAACATTACCTCAAAACGTCTAAGTTTGGCAACATTGTCGATCTTATGACGGTACTATTATTTTGCTGAACAGGTTAAAAATAATGATGAAATAGCTTTTTGTAATTTTACTAACTACTGATGATGGAGCCGAGTGCTCTGGGTTGGGTATTAAAAATAGAAATATATTGGATTAAAAATCCCTCTCGCTTAAATAAACCTCTACCAGAAGAATAAGAATCAACCTTTTTAATAATTCTCAGTATATGTTTCTGTACTAAAAAGATGGTTCGAACGTCAATGTCCCTTCTCCAAAAAATTAACGCATACATCAAAACTGATTCAAAATTTGCAAAATACATGAACTTAAGGGTTCTTTCATTCATGTACCTAGCAACAACTCGAAGTGCATAGCTCACTGAATTTAGTTTTCTAACAGTTTCTGCTATGTGCGTTGACCAATCCAAATTCTGATTCAAATAAATGCCCAGAAACTTGGTATTCTCAAGTTTTATGGATCTATTTCCTAAAGGTACGCAAAAATTAAAAAGAATCGAAAGTCTGGAAGCTTTTGTTCTAAATAAATCCGCGCTTGTCTTGTTATGATTCAATAACAATCTATTTCGTGTGAACCAAGTCAAAACACTTTCGACGGAAATCATCATCATCAACAAAACTTATTAGATCCACATCAGATTCGCCCAGCACAATATTTAAATCATTAAGAAAGACAATGAAAAGAAAGGGACCCAAAACACTTCCCCGCGCTATACCAAAATGACTCATCTCATTGCGTGATGATCATGATTTTTGAGACACTATTGTGATGCGATCAGAAAAAATAAAATTAAAATTCTTTTATAATTTATATTATTGTCCATTTAGGAACTTTTGGATATATATAACTTTAGTTTGTTGGCTACTTTAGTCCTCATGGCAGTAAAGATTAATTTTTTTATATCGGGTTTTAGCTAATGAATTGATTAATATTCAATTTATTATCGTCGTGGTCCAGTAGAGATTCATACACATAATTTAATTAGAAATTATCAAATAGATACCTATACATTGCAGTAATTAATTTGGTTATGCCATAATGTCAGAAAATCATGTATATATAGTATCACATCACTTCAGCAAATTCACATACAATAATTAGCCCGAACCTATTATAATAAGATGTCGAAGAATTAATCTATCATGAAACACTATTGATAAATTAACTATTATAGAGGTAGGAAATCAAAGTCTAATTTTAAAAAATAATACCACTTTATAAGATATTCAATAGACATAGATACACAGTCTTTTTTTAAATCATATGCACAAATGTCAATAATTGGTATTAAAAAAAGAAAAATATGATAAACTTCTTTACTCTAAGTGAAGTCTTTTATATTGAAGTTAAAGTATAAAATGAGAAATGGCAGTCTCAAATTAAAAAATAATATATTTACGTAATTTTGTTAAACACTTATAATAATAAAAGAAGTTTTACAGCGGATCTGCGTTTGTAAAAGGATAACGCCTTTTATCTATATTACCTTCAAAAGTGAGTGTGTAATTTGAAGTTCTCTTCAAAATAACTTATTAATTTTGGTATAAATCGTTGTGATGGTAAAATGTTAGTAGTATAAATGTTATTGTGTTGTAGCCAGTTTACTGCACATATTTTCAAGGCAGCGTAGTAAATTTGTAGAGCTCACCCTGCGAGGCGTTTACTTTTTTATATGCAATTAACAATTAAAGAAAAAACAAAAGTTATCTCATCTGGATTATCTGCATTTATGGCCAAAAGATGGTGGCACAGCAGTCTAGCTTTTAGACAGTGGAGAATGGGTGGGAGTATTTAATATTTATTTTCCCGAAAGAACTATTTAGATATTGTTAAGGGCGCAAATATTTCAATTTTCACCGAGGGCACCAATATATTTCTGATCTTCAAAAATAAAACTTTACCCGTATATTTCGAATAATTATTAAAAGAATCAAAAATAAATAAATTGTTCCAAATGGATTAGAAATATGAGCCGTTTTTTTAAAGAAACTTAAATTTTAAGGATACCATACCATACCTAGATAAAGGGTGATATATCATAATATCTATCTTGTCTGAACCTGAGATCTACCTTCGAACAGTGGTCAAAACTTCAGTAATTTAAAAGAAATCCAAAAATGGTACTAAATTATAAAATTCAATAACTCACAAGACTCACTTTTTCACGCATGATTTGCCACTTTTAATATACCTAAGCAGCGCATTGATATTGCTATACCAAATTAGAGGTCAGTGGTGGCAGATGTGTTATAAATTTAAATTCATGTTATCTGTAAAGGTGTACTGCAAGTTCATATGAACTAGTCGTTTTATTTGCAGCGTACACAAAGAAAAATCTGTAGTTTTGCGAAAAACAGACCCTTTGATTCAATGACATATTACATTCAGTATTCCTCGAATACAACAACATTTCATTCAAGTATAAGTTTATATTTGGTAACTAATAGTAATGTATTATCTACTCAATTACAAGGTGTTTCAATGTTTAAATACAACATATATCATTGAATCAAACGTATGTTTTAGAATTGATTCAAAAGTACTAGTTTTTCCTTGAACTAACACATTCTTTTACCAAAACGACACAAAGTTTTCTTTGGATGTCTCTGGCAATTGATTTGAACAGAAATTTATTTAAACAAACTACAAACTGTTTTATTGGGTTTGTAATTGTACTAATATATCCACTCATTGTATACTCTATAATAATAATCTGCGATTACCTGAAATATTAACTAATATTTGAAACTGCAACAGTATTTTTTCCGTGTAGTAAAAAGTAATCATGTACCTACCTATGTCTATGGCCCGGTTGTACAAATGATGGTTTACCAGTAGTTCCCGTGAACTGCAGGTCACTTTGAGTTCACTTTTGAACTCAGTTCAGTGTCTCGAGCGTTGTACCAATACAAGTTTACTTGAACCAGCATTTAACTAGTCTATAAAAGAGAAGAAAAAAAATAACAATCTAACCTATAAAACAGATACTTTTTAGACATCTTTATGTTGTTTTCAGTTTTTTTTAAATTTGTATGTTCGTAGTTTAGAATATTAAATCGGTAGATTATATAAACAAATTTATAATATATAATTATGGAAACGAATGAAAGAGCAACTGATTCATCTGCTAAGAGGAAATTCTTTTAATCGATTTAGTGATCTAGAATTTGTAGAGGGTGATTCCAAAAATCACAGCACCTAGGTCCATAGGTACCCCTGTGCATCCTCCATGGGGTGAACCGGAACTCTACGTTATCGAACAACCTAATTCAGAGAAAAGGCGGCGATATACTGTCCTCCCACCTTGTTTTAAAGTCAGGGAGTGATGTGTTTAATGTATCTGTCTGTGGAAGATGATATTCTTTCAGATATCAAATCCACAATAAATATTACCACTCGTTTTTCTAAACGAAACCGGGGCTTTAAATTCTCGATCATTTCAAACGTTGAAATGATTTGGCCTATTTCTATATGTGAACAACATTATTTACTAATTCTAAGAAATCTTCATCATTTGTAATGTCTTTCCGCACATCCATTTTTGTAGGTAATTAATTTTGGAAAAACAAAAAATATTAACATAAATAAAACTTCAAAACATTCAAGAGTGAGGTTAAAAAACGTTGAACTTGGCTTGAACGACCAAATTCGGGCGTTCAAGTTCACCGAGAGTTCACCATCAAAACCAAGAATGTACAACTCATTTTCACGGCTGAACCGAAGATCAAGGTGAACTTCGGGTGAACGCTCATTGTACAACCGGGCCTATATGTACAAACAAAAACGTCAAAATATAGCATGACATCAATGAAGTTAACCCCGGTTGGTGTCATTTATTTTATTTTTAAGAATTATTATTATATCACAAAAAAAAAAATTTATCAACTCCATATGTAGCTAAAAACCTACAAAAACATTATATAAACGCTCAAACAGACACTATAATCTATAAAGGTAATTCCAAACATTTTTCCATATTGCTCATGAGCTTTATATTATATTTTTACTAAAATGCTTCTACATTTTACAAATACGTGTCCGAAAGCGATGAAATTCCATTTTGAGAAAGTAATTTGACAAACGTCTCTTCATAAATTGTACAGCTAGCGCACCGGAAATAACAGTGATTTATTAAAGCTTGCGTTACATACATGTCCGGTCAAAAGTCACTTTGTTATAGTACTGGCTCATTTATTCCGAGATCGTCCGTCACATAAACAATTTGCATTCGAGACACCACAGTTACGCCATTTTGCATTCCTGTTCTCGTTAAATTTGTGGTTTTTCAACGAAATAAAAATATGGGAAAACATTAAACAGAAGGATCAACTAGGAATATAAAAAATATTTATTATTTTTTTTAGAAATTGAAAATATCATCACAGTATTTCAGTATAAGTCTGATTGATGTACAGGTATTAATGTCAGTGTGTCAGTGGCGGCTCGTGCTGTAGGTATCTAAATAATGGAACTAAATGAGACTTCGCAGAAACACCCGTCACTTTATCTGGTATCTGCCACCTGCTTAGTATTTTGTAGTACACTCAAATTATTTCGTTGAGATGTTCTCTAAACGTTCCTATAAAAACTGTAGATTTTGCGTAATATGCGGCTAGTATTTTAACTAATTTGGCAAGTATTAACTTTTGCCATATCTAGTTCCTCCTTAATATGATGCGACCCAATGAGATGTACTCAATTTGATTGTAAAATGATATTTTGCTAGTTAATGATGATATTGTAAAATATTGACAATTAGAATAATGCTGATGTTAACTTCGATATAGGCAGCATTAGAATTTTCGTCCGTCCATAATTCCTATTAAGGTAATTGTCTCGATCTCAAGAAACTCAACTGAAAGGGAAAATTGAGGTTTCTCGTCAGATTGGTTTAAAAACAACGTGTAGATCATAGCAAGTAAGGTAACAATTTCAAAATTGGTAATTTTTTTGTTTATTTTTTTCTATAAAATAATACTACCTAATGCGTTTAGTTATTAAAATCAAAACTTTGATTCCTTGTATATCCAAAACGAACGCCCGCAGGAAATTTTTGTACAGGAAAGAATTTTTTTTAAGGATGCAGTTGCACTTTATAAAAATTACTGTGTTAACCCTGTATATAATATACCGTGTTAATTGGAGACCCATTGGTTTTACCAATCTAGTTAGTAATATGAAACTCTCAGTTAAATTCAATAACATTGGTAGGAATGTTGGTCAATTTGTGGAATTACATTATTTCCGAATTATAGGTATTTATGTTCAGAATGTTGTTTTTCGTAGTTGGTTTTTCATATACAAAGAGTTTTTATTTTAGGTCCAGTGTTTTGGGAAGATAATTCCATATACAAATTTTTAATCGAAATCAAAGGGATATAGAAAATTTAAAAGTTTTACAAAACAAAATCAACTTGTGAATGTGAAGTTACACTGAATGTTACTGATTGTTTTGCCAAAAGTGCGTGACGTCACTATAGCGGTGTAATGGATCCGAGTTAATTAAAAAAAATCGGTAGTGTAGTGCCCCAAAACTTTCCCAACAAGATATAATATAATCAAAAATAAATAACCTGCGTAACGAAACAGAATTTTTAGACTAGACTAGACTTTATTCACCATTCTTACATACTTTGTACATTTATGGTTCGCATAGCAACTAAATTATATAAATTAACTGAAATGTGTTACAAACTAATAATTAATTATCTAACATAATAATAAATTCAGCATCATAATGGCTGACCTATATAAATACGTCAACTGAAACAACAATAATTCAACTAAAAATAACAATAATTACACAAAAAATAACAATATTCAAACTAAAAATAACAATTTTTCCCACCTAATCGTAATTAGATATGTAAATTCATTAATATTATAGAAACACTGACTTATGAGAAATTCTTTGGAAAATTTACAAAATTTTTTTAGTGTCATATCTTCTATATTTACAAATGGATACAATTGCTTAATCCTATTGTATAAGTTTACATCTAATTTATTGTCCTGCGTTATACGAATCCTCGAGAACGGAGCAACCAACTCACTCGCATGTCTAGTTCCATATGCATGAAACGCGGAGTGAGCTTGAATATCATGCCTTTTTTTATGTACATTAAGAAGGTTCTCGAGTATGTACACGCAACGTAGAGGCAAAATTCTGTATTTAAGAAACAAGGCTCTACAGTGATCTCGGTGACCCGCGCCATCAATAATCCTCACTGCAGCCTTTTGCAATACAAATGCTCTGTGGGATGACACCGAATTTCCCCACAAAACCACGCCATAATTTAGGTGACTGTGTATCAGAGCAAAGTAAATCGTTTTCATGATGTCATTAGAGCATACGAATGAACGCATCTGCCTCATGACAATAAGTTGACTTGACAGACGCGCACAAAGTGCCGACACATGATTAGACCAGTTCAGTGTGGAGTCCAGCGTCAACCCAAGCAGCTTAACCGGATTTGATCTAATTGCAAATTTATCAGAATCGAACACTATTTGTTGTGTTTTGGCCTCATTTAAACACAACTTATTAGCACTGAACCAAGTTTTCGCCGCATTAAAACACTCATCTCTATCTCGCGCACTACGCGTTAACAATGACGTGTCATCGGCAAACAAAACACTGGTCCCGTTACCTAATATATCTATATTAAGAACTAAATCATTTATGTACAGCAAAAAAAGGATAGGTCCTAATACCGATCCCTGCGGCACACCATTCTTAACACAAACTATACTTGAATTTACATTATTTACAGAAACTAACTGCCTTCTATTAAGCAAGTATGATGCAAACAGTTTTAGCGGCGTACCTCTAATGCCATAGAATTCCATTTTACTGATCAAAATATTATTATCAACGCAGTCAAATGCTTTGGTAAGATCACACAATGTAGCATGAGTTATCTTACGCTTATCAAAACCCTCGACAACAAACTCGACAAATTTTAAAATTGCCGATGTTGTCGATCTTTGTTTTTGAAAGCCGAATTGGTGAGGACGAATTATTGACTTACTCGTCAAGTATGATAGTAACTTCTGCTTCAGTAATATTTCAAATATTTTGGAAATCACAGGAACCATAGCGATAGGTCTATAGTTGTCCATATCATCGATGTCCCTTTTTTTGTGAATAGGTGTAATTCTGGGAATCTTCAGTAGATTTGGCCAATTACCTTCGTTTATGCACTTATTGAAGAGTACGGTAAGGGGTATCTCTAGCGAATCAAGGGCAGCCTTCATCATCGGCGCATTTAGATCGTAATAATCAAGGACGGTTTATTTTTAAGAGATAAAACCGCCTCACGAACATCAGATTCTATGACCGGTGTCATAAAGAAGGAAAACGCAGGCTTATCAAGCTTTTTAATTATAATAATTTAATTATAATAATTGTTATTATTGTATTATTTTCATTATTACCAATAAATAACGTAACAAACTAACTACTTTATTCAAAAATTAGAAAAAAAAGTATTCCCAGAACTGGGATTAGAACCCATAACCTTCCACATACGAAACGAAGGCTCTATCAATGACGCCACAGTACCATCCATCTTTCGAAATATTGTAGACAGACTTCCATCTGGAAATGGTCTTAATCATCTCAGGGAACTTCAAAATGGTTATATCCGTCTTTATCTCAAAAATTTTTTAGCGCGTTCTCAATGCTTTCCCTGCACGGGAAAGTAAAAGGATATACGAATATTGTTTATAATAAAAGTAGCTTTAAAAAATAAAAGGATTAGTTTAAATTATTGTGGAACCAAATATACATTAATGATAGTTATAACAATTGTGATTGTAAGAGTACTACAGGCCCTCAAAAACAGCTCTAAATACCTAGCATCCACAGTTGACCTACAATAATATTAGAATAAATTTGTACCTACATATCGACCACTACCTTATTTTGAACAAAATCTTGCTATGCATGTGGCCAGTGAACAGTTTGCACCTGGCATTTCCTCTTTTCTTGAAATTTAAAGCAGAAAATATTCAGACACACCGTTTTTCCTTAGGAGGGAGACACATTTTAAGTATATTTATCAACCCGCATCTTCAATACCCTAGCGGGGACAATCACACCCTGGGCATTTTTAATGGAAAGTAGTTATTATTTTGAAAATAAAGTTTAATAATTTCAAATCCGAAAAGAAAGGTCCACCATGCAAAATGATCGACTTCATTAAGAAGATTGAGCTGCTGGGTAACGATTGGAACACAATAGATCCTTCAGAGGTTGCAGTGCATCTGTAGATTTATTTAATTTAACAAAAAACTCTAAGGATAAAAACTGCTTTTTTAGGTCTGATAAAGATCTCGGATTTAGCGGCAGCGCTTGACATCACAAGTTCTTATTAAAAAACTAAAATTTGTAGTTTGTTGCTTTCACTCTTAAAATTTACGCGCATGTGTCATTAATACTAATAAAGTCGTTTTGGCATTGAGTCTTCAATTACAATCCAACAAACGGGGTATCATTAAAAAGATAATTGAGTGTCCTGATGTTGCACTGGCATATTTTATTACAATTTTTTTAAAAATTAAACAGGCAGGATAGAAAAATGCTTAAGTGTCCCCTTCCGAATCAATATAGACGTTTCGGGTCATTTCTGCCTTAAATTTCAAGAAAAAAGAAAAGCTGCATGCATACCTCTTGTTGAAACACCCTGTATAATAGTTCTTATAGCAATTTACAGATTTATTTGTTGAACTTGAGAAATTTAACAAAATGTTATATAGGTTGAACGGTTTTCATAAATACCAATCGAAAGTAAATAAAGTAAAATGTTAAAACTCTTATCAATCCTTAAAATCTTTTTTATAAATAAAAAAAATCAAATTGGACTACCTTTTTGGCTTTACTTACCGGATTACATGCAAAACTTCATTATATATCAAGTTATTTGACACATCATTTTGTCCTCTTACAAAATATAACAATAATATTCCATTCCGTCGGCACCTCCTTATAACTCAATCTATCTACTACAGAATAAGTGGTTTCCAGTCGATAACCTCGGTTCACAAGGTCCCTCCATAATGGACTTGTCATGTACTAGGGGGAAATATAACTTCTTAACACTAAGTATACACGGTATCGGTAAGCAATATAATAATATTAAGGGCAATATATAGCTTTATGTGTTTATGTTGTCGGGGTAAGTAAATCAGTTAAGGGTCATTTGTTGAAAAGTTATATTCAATGATTGTTATTCTGTTGTTTTCAATTTCAACGTCTCTTTTTTATGAATTAGCACTGGGCATTTCATTGTGTTGGATACTCACTGTTGTTAATTATATAATCTTTAATCTATTATGCATGTCGATCCCGTTGTTTTAAATTTTAGAATCCTTTTGATGTGTTTGGGATCTTACAGAAATGAAACCACTTTTGCTTAAATTATTAACGTTTCGCAAATTTTTAATTACTCTCTCAAGGCGTCTGAAACAGAATGACAATGAATTTAATTTTTATCTTTTTATCAGTCTTGATAATTATATCATAATATCAAGTTTTAAAATTCTGGAGGTTGAGAATAATTTAAAATAATAAAATTCAAAAAATTTTCTAAATTTACATTCAAGATACTAGCCCGCTCTATATTTGCACAATTTATTGTTGATAATTTAAAACTTGCTATAGGCATAGTTTATAGAAACTAAGGTAAATGGAAATCGACTCCAATGTGTTTTCCTAAAATAATTTATAATAATACCCTCATTCCCTGGGAAAGATCTGCTATTTTCTGTATGTTTCGACTTCATTTCGTCTAAATCTTTTACCTTACCCCTTTTCCAGTATTTATTTGTTAAAATCAGTGTTTTTTCGTATGTAATTCGTCGTTATCCTTTTAAATTGTTTTTGATATTTTTTATATTTAAGTTTTTTATTTTTACCTAATGCGGCGTCACCTATTTAAAATGCAGTATACTAATTCCGAATATGTTGACATTATGTTAACACTCCTCGGTGAATGCAACGGTAGTGCTCGTGCGGCAGCTATAAGGTACGGAGAGAAGTTTCCGACAAGACATTTCCCCAATTACAAAACGTTTCGTTCAACTGAACGGCGTTTACAAGAAACTGGAACGCTACAATTTAAGAAATCTGATAGGGGAGGAAATAGAACCGTTAGAAACGTACCAAATGATGAAGAAAATGTACATGTTATGACAGAAACCCACACTTGCTGGCAATGAACAAAATTTCGAAAGCTCAAAAGCATCTTTTAGGTGAAAGGACTTGTCCCGATAATAATAGAAGGACGACGACGAAACGTATATAGGTACGTCTTGTACCGTATTATTTATTCAAAAACTTGCAATTGACTATCTGGGAGATGCAAGTTTAGTTATCAAGTATAGTTAATTGCGTGTTGTTTTAATATAGTTTAATTTAATGATGCATTCAGTAATACACAATAATTTAAAAGCAAAGCAGGATAAGGAAAAATAAATGGAATTCAATTGCTTACATAATGGGATTTGGGGATGTCAAATACTGATGACCGCATTTGCTGGATATAACCTTCAAATTCTATCTATATCTTGATGAGAGCTTTTCTAGAACTTTATCTTTAAAATATACAGCTTTTTGAATAACAATTGGACATGACTGGAAAAAAAAACATCTAACTGCAGAATTATGAATAAATAATTATAAAGAAGATATTTCGATACCTGACATCTAAAAACCAGCTCCTTTATCATTACCAACAGATTATTTTCGACTTCTTCTAGCATCTTGCCAAATTGGATTAGGGTTTCGTGTGGTGCTTCTTCGGTCTATCTCTTTATATGTTCAATCCTCTGTATTCTACCACCTTAATTATATAAATCATTTGTTAGAGTACGTGACCTCAATATCGTATGCATCCAGGTTTGTTTTCCCTAAAACTATTATATATATTTCGTTAATGGCACAAGGGTATATATCACTAGATATTATTGCCATTGTAAATCCCAACAGGAGGAATGGTGCGTGCCAGATATAAATCTTAAAATATTTATTTTGGACGTGCAGAGAGTGGGTGGATTGTAGTTGGAGACAACTGAAACGAACAATATTTCAAATAATTCACATCGTGTTAATAATAAGGGGTTTACAGAAATGGTAGATATGAAACAGAAAATATTAATTATTGAATATAGCTATCGGTAATAGAAATAATACAATACAATTTATTAAGAATAATTATTATGGAATCCGTGAGTTGGCCTCTTCAAAAATGTTTAGTGAAATTTTAAATAATATCGTATTTTACGTATTGTAAGAAACAAGAACATCACTGTTTTGACATGTTTAATTGTTATTTTAAAGTAAATAATAGGAGGAACGATCCTTAAAGTTTTTGGTCATAATTTCGTAACAAGTCTGGAACTTGAACACGATGGTGAACTTCCAGAGCTTTTATAATTTAGTACAGCACAATACTATACTAAATACAAATAATCGAATATTGCCCTCTAGTCCCAGAAGATAGTCATCACCCTAGTCTTAATATTAGTTTTTCTAAATTATTTCAAAAAAACTGTAAATTTAAAGCAAACAAGGAACTAAAGACTTATAATTATAAGAGGGCAGATTTTCTGTCATTGTATAGCTCGGTCCTTGATGCTGACTGGTCAAAACTGTATAGAATGGATGATGTCAACTTGGCTCTCGATGAATTCTACTCAAACCTATATTCTGTGATTGATCAACATGTCCCACCATATAAAAATTTTTCTGGTAATTTTCCATCATGGTACACATCTTCCATTATAAAAAATATTAAACAAAAAGAAAAATTTTTTAAAAAATATAAAAAGAAAGTTGATCAATATTATTTAGAAAAATTTAGATGACTTCGATCACAAATCAAAAGTGATACTCGAACTGCTTATAAAAACTATATTGAAAGAATCCAAAACAATATCAAAAATGAACCAAGGGAATTCTGGAAATATTTTCATTCAAAAAGTAACTCGTCGAGGGTACCAGGAGTAATGACGTATAATGATATGGAATACAACAATCCTCAGGATATAGTTGATAATTTCGCAAAGTTTTTTGAAGATGTGTATATCCATTCGTCAGAAAGTCTGGATGAACCGCGATTTTCATCTTGTGTGGACCCAGTCAGCATTGAAACTATAACTGAGAATGAAATTTTAATAGCGGGTAAAAATCTCAAGAATAAACTGACTTCTGGACCTGATGGTATACCATCGTTTTTGGTTAGGGATTGTGTTCCGGTTTTAGTTGGCCCCTTGTGTTTTATTTTTAATTTGGCTATAAATAGTGGTGTATTTCCAACTGAGTGGAAAAAGTCGAGGATTGTACCAGTGTTCAAGTCGGCGGATAAATCAAATATTGGCAACTACAGGCCTATATCAATTCTGTCAAATTTTTGTAAGATCTTTGAAACTGTATTGTTTGGTCGCATCTATCCCTCTGTCCGAAACATGATCACACCAATTCAGCACGGATTCATGTCAAAGAAATCCACAATAAGTAATTTAACTTTAATATCACAAAGTATCTCAGAGGTGATTGACAGTGGTGGTCGGATGGATGTGATCTACACGGACTTCGCGAAGGCGTTTGACAGGGTGGATCATGGCAGATTGCTAATGAAATTGGACAAGTTCGGCTTTGTTAAGGACTTGCAAATCTTTTTGAAATCTTATCTGTTAAAAAGGGAACAGATTGTGTCACATAACGGTTACAGATCAGTTCCCTTCCATGCAGTTTCTGGAGTTCCTCAAGGTTCAAACCTTGGGCCCTTATTGTTTTTATTGTTTGTTAATGATTTGGAGGAAAGACTGACCTGTGGCAAGTTAATGTTTGCTGACGACTTAAAAATTTTTCTTGAAATAAAAAATATTAATAATTGTAATGAGCTTCTAGGTGAATTATGATTTAGGTTTAAAATTATTAAATTATTTGTCCTGTAAAGGGTTTTGTACTGTTGGGCAAATAAAGGTTATTATTATTATTATTATTATTATTATTATTATTATTATTATTAACTTGCCGTATCCCAAACACTATCTGGCGGGACGGTGAGTCTGAATGTGATCCTCAGGCTATCGTTAACTCATTCCCTTCTTTCTTTCACAGTGTCTTTCTTGATTCATTTGAATACTGTCGACCGAGTGGTTTTGTCAATACCAATGTTTTCCCCGTTGGTCAAATTGATTTATATGACATATTCCCAGCATCCAAACGCCTTAAGAACAAATTTACATTGGGTTCGGATAATATTCCTTAATTTTTTGTTAAAGATTGCATTTCCGTGTTGGCTACTCCTCTGAAGTCAATTTTCAACCTAATTTTAAAGACAAAACTTACCCGGATAGAGATGTTTATCCACAAAAATGGCGTTATCCATAAAAATGGCGATATCTATACTGCACAAATATCACAGGAAACACTAGGTGAGAAGTAAACACGTCAGCTATAAGTTGCATGTTCGTCACGAAACTTCCAATGGCCATTTCATTAACACGTGATTAAAAAATCTTCTAAAAGCTGAATCCTTCTACATGTATTGTCAATTGTGTATAGCTAAAAAATTATCTCTCATATATGTTGAACAAACATGTTAAAAGGACGAGAGCTTTTAGCTTTTCATGTCAAAAAAGATCCCATTACATACTTACAATTACGACCTTAACTTTATACAGCATGAGTGGGTAGGAACGGATCAAACTGTAACTTGTTGGTAAGATAAACGTCACGAAAAAGTTTTTTTTAAAGTAATTGTGTGATTTAACACAATTTTCCGGTTGATACAGCATAATCATCACTATAAGCAATTAAATTAGTTTAATGAATTGCTTGTTGCAGAATGTAAGAAGACTTTAAGTCATATCCTATTGCCAACACTAGACACGCCCGAATAGATAATGTAACAAGACTTCTATATGTAAGATTTATTAATGCCACTGAAGGTAGAACTGTAGTTCCGAAACATGGTGGCTGATCTGAGCATCCATATAAAGATATTTTGTGAAGCAGACGCCTTTGATTTACAAATTAAATAATACTTATTGGTAAATGAAAAGGCTGTCCCATCCACTAAATTGCTTTAATCAATAAAACATGTTTCGACCGTAGGTAGGGTAGAACAATTACATAGCTAAGTGGAGAGGTTACATCAAACATTTTATAACGCACATTTATTAATTTCAGTTCCTGAATAATTAACAGAAATATTTTTAAGATTTTTAAAAGTTTAACCTTATATAAAAATAAAAATAAATATAAATAATTCTTTATTTATATATGATTCGAAAGAAAAAAAATATATCCAGAATCTTGATATATTCTTATAAGGACCCTCATGAGATTGATTAAATTTGTGTTAATTTATCAGATTTGTAAGCCCTTCGATATATTATGTTTTAAAACATCTTTGATGTAACCACTCCACTTAGCTATGTAATTGTTCTACCCAACTGATAATGCCCGTAGCTGGGGTCGAAACATGTTTAATTGATTAAAGCAATTTAGTGGATGCGACAACCTTTTCATTTACCAATTTATTGGACATCCACAGTAGTATGGACTATTTTGTAAATTCAAATAATATTATAATAATGTATAATATTATTATTTAACCAATAACTGATATTAATGAACACGGAGACTCATCAGAATATCGGTGAAGTTTTCAATAACTACTCTTTTACAGTGGATTAATGAAAAATTAAATGACCGTATATAGGTATAAAGTAAAGAAAGAAATCTTTGTTTATTTATTCTAAATAAAATATCAAAAGATTGCTATTTTTGTAAATTCTGTTTGTTGATACGTAATAAGTTATTTTTGATATTTGTATACTGCGTGAGCAAATATCTTGCAAATAATGCTGAATAGCAATATTCAGAACAGATGGGAATGACAAAATAATATATATTGTATATTATGTAATACACGCATAGGTACAACAAAATTGCGTATTATGCTGACATTTTTCTCGACGATATCGAAATAGAGCCTATTATTATTATACTCGAAATTCAAAAAGTTCTTCTTGATTAAATTTTCTGATACTTAATACCGTATAAGGAAATATTAAAGTCTCTTCCAAATATGGAGATACCTACTTACAAGCGGAAATATTAAAAAATGTAGTGTATAGAAATACGACATTAAACTTTATGAAAAGAAGATGAATATATAATATGTTTTTTGAAAAATGAAATTTACTAAACATTTTCTTTGATTAAAACTCTGGTTATACCGGCTCCTTAAGAAAATGAAAAGTACGCCATGAAACGGCAACGTTCACAATATGAACAGCTTTTTGAAGTGGATAAGTCTTCGTTTTTTGTAAAATGAAAAAAAACCAATATTTGTGGATGTTTCCCCCTTTGTTGTTTACAGGGCAGAAGAAAAACGAGTTGAATGCAGTTTATTTGCCTTAGCCTCAATTGTCACTCATCATCATCAACATTCACTCGGTAACGAGTATGATTTACTCCAACTCAGGGTTCGAACGATGCTCGAGCCACAAATGTTGTCACAAAACTGACACACCCAGTCACCACCATTTACAGGCTGTTGTAGGTGCTCTGCCCCATCGTTGTCTCTCCTTTCGAAACTGTCTTTTCGCTCCTCATGTTGTCGATGCTGCTCTTAAAAAACTTGATGTCCGTCGTAAATAGTACGCCTAAATCTCGGTCGGTTGTTCGCGATCTGTTGCCAGTTCTTCTTCACATCTAACGTACACTTCTTCGTGTTGGTCTTAAGAACGTCCTTGTACCTCTTGTGCTTTCCTCCCTGATTTCGTCAGCTGGCCCTACGCTGTGATTTAAGGATTCTCTTTGGAAGGCGTGTGGATTACGTGGCCAGTTCATCGCAGCTCTACGCTAGTTGTTTCAGCTTCCTCCAAAACGCTGATGTTTGTTCTTCGGTCCAGCCATTTAATTCCAAGAATTCTTCGTAATACATCGATGATGGTAGGTACTTCTTTAGCGTTTTTAAATGCCCCCGATAAGTGGTCCAAGAGTCACAGCTATAACTACAAGTGCACCTTGGTTCGAACGTCGATGTTATGATTATCGAAGACTCTCGTCCTCAGACGGCCAAAAGTTGTGCTTGTACATCATCGATATTTCCGTTCGCCGCGAGAATGCTTCCGAGGTAAGAGAAACTCTCGATGTTCTGTCTGTCTCCGTTAACTCGATGACTCACTATCCTGGAATAACCATATTGCTGATCTTATTAGAAAACTTTTAGTAAATATTTACATAACAAGAAGACTTAAGCCTTTATTGGGCAGTGGCACTTTGTTGTCGGTATATTTCGCAATTTTTCATTTACACTTGAGTTTTGCCGTTCTTCCAGGTCGGGGGAGGTTTTCTTACTTCAGAAGAGGGTGATTAGGGTGGTGAGAACATTGTAGGCCTTTATTTATACAACTAGGCATAATGCCTTTGCCGACTCTGTACATTTATTACCAATTTCCAACAAGTCTCGAAGCAATATTCTGAAAAATGGCGAATTATCCAAGAAGCAGGTCGGAATCGTTAAGGCCAGTCAAATATAGATTAACAAAATCGGCTAGGAATTCACTGCAGATCGGTTTGTATAATGCGATTCCTCCGGAATATGGGATCTTAAATGATATTAATTTTAAAAAATCAATATAAAATTCTCTCATGTATACGTTTGATATTTCAAATTTATTCTTTTGTGTGTTTAATGTAATTTGTTACTTTGTTCGTATGTAGTACTATTTATTGTAATATGTATCATGACTTGTTTATTTTTTGACTTACTACAATTGTAATCTCAATACGTAGTCTTTAAAGTATCGATCTATCTATCTACCTATGTGGGGGGGCAGCCACAGTGTTTGGTGCAGGCTGGTAGAGATTCTGTTTTCTTTATATTCAGTTCAAGCCCGATACTCCTGTATGCGCTCTTAAATCAATTTAGTATATATTGAAGATCCTCTTCTGTATCAGCTAGGACAACATTTTCATCCGCGTATTGAAGCCATTGACTGTTGTGGATACGATCTACGTCCCAGCTTGCAGTCTACGAAGTTTGAAGAGTCCGCCGCCACCATCGGTATGCGGCAGGTCATTCTTAACTTAACTCTTAATTCTTAAGTTGAATGACCATTCCCACAAACATCGTCGGTGCAATGACACAACCTTACTTTACGCCAGCTGTTATTGGGAAGGGCTCTCCCGGTTGCTGTTGAGATAATGAAATTGTCGACTATTGACGAATTCATTTCGTTCTTATTATGAGCTACTTAAACACAAATTACATCTTATATGCATAGTGTCATAATACATTATGTTTCCTACTTTTATTCTGCATCAAACTTTCTCCAACCTCCAGTTACTAAATTTTGCTTTAAAACTAAAAATTAAAGTTTGAAAAAGTAATCAATTCTTAAGTGGAGTTCTAATTTCAATAATGGAAAATAAGAGTCCAATCTCCACGAAATAACTTCAATATAATAATAGTCAGTTTTTTTTTAGCCATACATGTCTCGAGACTAGACTTCTAAAATAAAAACCATGTGATATCTAACAAAACGTATGTTTTCAGACTCCAATGAAATAGAATGTATAAAATTTCTCTAAACTTTTCATTGTAATCATTGTTCGCCACTGATGACGTGACTGGTCTAATCTCGAAACATGTACGGCTAAAAATATGTAAACTGACGATTATTATATTAAATCTATTTCGTGGAGATCGGACTTTTAATTCCCAGTATTAAAAATTATAGGTACTTACATGTTGTGCAAATAATTTTTTACTTTTGTTTTTCATCTGTACATTTATTACAAATCGATTGGGCTTAATAATATTGCATCCCCTCTACATGAAACCTAAATCCGTTTGTAAGGGCTGAGTAATGCAGAGGTTTTGTAAATATTTTATTTTTCGAAAATGAAAAATGATACGTCAGTTTTATATATCTTTAATTTCCGTACGGAAATATCGGGTTATTAAAATTTAGTAGGCATTTTCACGTAAACATTGATTAATTGCTGCTTTTACAGCACTCTTACCCCTGTTATTTTGGACTTAATATTAATTCATATATTGATGAAAATTCCTTTTAGATTGGATTTTCACTCAATCTAAAAGGAATTAATAAAATAAGTAGATTTAGATTTCTCTAAATCTACTTATACAGGGTGTTTCCTGGTGAAACCAACGTACGTTAACAGTGGATAAAGGGTACCCAGCTGATTTAAAATATACCATTCTTAGTGCGTGTACCGACCTCTATTAAAAATATATAGGAGGGCGTTTTCTCACTTATGCAATTTTCTTTTCTGGCTCTAGAACTTGACGAACCAAATGTATAACATATTGGACGATTTCTTTTGATAACTGATAACGGTTGCGCAATTCGTCATTATTATAAAACCCTAAAGAATCTTCTCGCGAAAAATGAGCATTTTTCGATTCAAATCGGCTAACTCGGCAATTTTTTCATTTTCTTGCAACTCCATTAGAAAATGTGCCATTTTAAACACCTGTGTGTTTAGCTACGAAATATACTGGAAAACTATAAATTCTAAAATGCACGTGCACTATTAGAATCACAAATCATAATGAAAACCGAAACCACAAAATACACATACACGAACGAAAAAAAATAATTTTATAAGTCACGTCAGGATAAAAGCGGAAATGTGAAACTGTCAAATATAGAGAGGGCTCTTAGCACCTTTAAATATCGCTTTTAAATAGTTCGGTAAAACCATTTCAATAAGCTTTAAAAGCACTTTTAAAGTTAAAGTAGGATGTTCAATACGGCTGTATATTTTTAAGCAATTTCAAAGATACAGGGTGTTTCAAAAATGAGTTGCATATCAAAGTTATCTTTTTAAATGCGTATTTTACCAGATTTTTCAATTGAGTATGAAAAATAAGATAATGCACCAGTAATAGCCAAACAAGCTTGTCTCTGGAAAGCAGAATATTTTTGGTTGGGTAGCTTTCGTTCACCAAGCAACAGCTCCATACGTTATTATAACGTATATTCTTGTGTACAACTTTTTCCAGAAAATCAGCCTTTTTGAGATAAAAAAACTTAATTTAAGGTATTGCATGTCCCGAAGCACTAATTTAGTAATACGATGAAGTTTCACAAACAGACTTATTTGAAATGTGTGTGTGGTTCTTCTGCCATCTTTGTTGTCCGATAATTCCGTAAGGAAAAACTTTTGACCTAACGTTTATTATAATACAAATTACTCTTTATTTTCAATAAAAAATCATCCCTTTATGTTTTTCGTTTTGTTTTGCAACACCCTGTATATCGCCCAGGTCAGAGGTCGCTCCCATCTTGGTAAAATATAATCATAATGAACACAGATGATTATATGGTAAAAGTTTACGACAAATATTTATACTGGTTTGGACTTTGTAAATATATACACCATGTTTGTCTATATAATATACTTTAACAAATATTCATGGATTTCCCTCGTATTCGCCGGCAAACTAGAAGCATCAGTTTCTCTCATTTTATAGTTGTTGTTTGCAAAACCTAATGAAAATTTATTTCGTAGTCACGTTGTTAGAAAAGTTGTGTGATTAAATTTTCACAAAGCGGCGGATTTATTTACTAACATTCACGCCAAGATAATAAAAATAAATTATGTGGCATACATATGGCTAGAATTGCGGCACCAACTTTTTGATGCAGCAGCACATATTAGAAAATTTATTTTTCATTATTTTTCCAAGCTCGTTATAATATATTAGAATTTAATTTAATTTAATTCTTATTTAACCTTCTGGATCATCAATATTATTTGCAGGATAGGAAGATCCCAATTAAAATACTTACTGTATAGTTTCCGCAAATTAAGAAAAATAAAGTGTTGTGTTATAATATTTAGTATAGAAAGGGCATTGTACTATTAAAATAAACTGCAACTGTTTTTCACACTTCCTATACTAGTTAATGTGTTATTAGTTATATTTCATTTCAATCATTATATCATATGACACAAGATTCCTAAACAGTGAGGGCACTGCATTTATTTGGTTGTTTATGCTAGCACTCTCTAAACATGTCAACGACTGAGATTTTGAAAAAAAGATGAATTCAATTCAATTTGGATGCCAAAAGTAGAGTGATGAGTTAGTTAGATGATTATGTTCTTAGAGAATAGTCGAATATAGAAAAAAGCTGTTGTACGAACGGATTAAAATTCAATTATTTGCATTATTATCGGGTTTTATTTGAATTTACTGTTATCATCCTTGCAGTTGTCTTGTGACGTACGAAAATAATATAATAATGTTGTTTTTGTTATAAATACACATTTTATTAATTGGTAATAATACTATTTATTCATTTTATTAGTATAGTTTCAGCGCCGGTTTCCATTCGGCGGCCGCCTAAAGCTCGGGGTACAATGGGGCCCGGGCCCGAAATTAAAAGCGAAAAAAAAATTTAAGATCACTTATCACTTTTGTCAACGATTTCCGGAATAATTGTTATTATAAAATGAAGCAGCCAAGTTAATAAATTCTGTAGATATAGAACGTACATGGAAAAACGAGCGTATAATGTAGGCGATATTTATTTAGCCAATATACCCTGGATGCGAGTTCTATTTCGGATCACTCATTAACATTCTGTGTCTTAACTCTCAAAACGTCTCTGTCACAGAAGTTTTACACCTTCAGAGACTACAAATGCTTAAATGAAAACGAGTTGGATCGTGATTTGGGAGTGTTTTTTTGGGACGATTTGCTATATATGAACAGTATTGATGATAAAATAAATTTCATGTCAACAAATTTAGGCTGCACATTTTTGATAGGCATGCCCCCGTCAGGACTGTTAGATTGAACCGACGCACTCTCCCTGGCTCAGTAACGCCACTAAGCTAATTATAAGGCGTATAAGCATTATATTCGAAATGGGACAGCGGAGAATAGAGAGCATTATAGAAATGTTAGGAATTTTTGTCTAGCAACAATAAGAAGGGAGAAATCAGCATACCTAAACTTTACCAGTCACTGAATTCGGGGTTTCTGTGGAAAAGACTGAGAGCAGCTCGCGTACTGAAAGATAAAGGGCGCGACTTACCTTTAAACCTGGGTAATCCTGAAGCTATTAACTAACGCTCACCAAAGGGACGCTTACATTGCAGACCAATTTAGTCATTCTCGCCTAAATTAACCTTAATCACTTATGAAGAGTGCTACAAT
The DNA here is from genome assembly GCA_911728435.2 of Apoderus coryli. Classification (NCBI taxonomy): domain Eukaryota; kingdom Metazoa; phylum Arthropoda; class Insecta; order Coleoptera; family Attelabidae; genus Apoderus; species Apoderus coryli. The sequence goes on along the minus strand of OU452202.1, from coordinate 10,617,675 downwards.
ATAGTTAAAAATATGAAGTCAAATGCTTGTGGTGTTGACGCAATCTCCTTACTTATGATAAAGCTGAGTCTCCATAAGATTTTAAAATATCTTGTGCATATTATAAATTCATGCATAGAGAGTGGATATTTCCCGACAATATGGAGGACCGCAGTGGTGTGTCTTATTCCCAAAACTCAGTGCCCCGGATTCCTTAATTGATTTGTGCCCGATCAGCTTACTGCCTATTATGAGTAAGTTAGTACAACTAACGCATTTTCTTAACACAAATAAGATTATACCTGAAAATCAATCTGGGTTCCGAGCAATGCACAGTACTACTTCTTCTCTTCTAAATATAAGTGATGACATAATTAGAGATCTTGATGTTGGGAGAGCCTCAGTCAGGAGTTTCACATACAATGCCCTAAAGATGTATAATCAGATCGATCCCAATCTGAGGAGCATTAATTTAATTAATTTGTTTAAAAAAAAGATTGAAGTCTTCCCTATTAGACAAACAATAACTTATACGCCTACATCAGTTTGATGGTATAATTTTAAATGGTTATGAGGTTGGCTGAGCGAGTTGTTGGGAGTCTCGTTTCAGTTTGTTACTGGAACTGTGTTTATATTCATTACTGGGGTGTCCTATTTAAAAAAAAAAACTTGGATATTGCAATTCGAAATTTGATAGATTTATCACCTAGCTGCGATAGATTGTTTGAAAGTAGTTTTTTTTTCAGTTATGTCATCGTCATCAAAAACATATATAACATTTGTTCATTTCAGGATGATAGTTTTGCAATCAATTATTGAATATATTGGTAGTTTTAGGATAGTGCTATCAGGTTAAGTAGTAACAAGTCTTATTTAGGGTGGCAGGTATTGTTTTATATTTAATAATATATATTTATTTAAGTGCTTTTATTGGTAATAGAAAAATTGCTGACGCTATCAGAACAGAAGACATAGTTGGACATTGATTTGCATTCAAAATTCTAATAGAATTTTGATTGATTAGATGCAAAATTTGGTTACAGTTTCTATTTTATTTTTCTTGGAGTTACCAATATAGCCTTCAGCTACAGAGGCTGATTTCCAACCCCCGTGACGTTTTTGGTATGTAATATTTGTACCCCCATCGGCATTCAAAGTGGCAGAAGTTCGCCGAAGGCAATGGCCTCTTTACCTTTCTGGACTTATGCCAATAATTTGATTTGTACATTTTCCATTTAAGGAAAAAAGAACTTTCGATGGCCTGATATCTATATATTTTTTACGACATTATAAAAATCTCCAGTAATGCAAAAAAAGGGAACATTCGTCTTCGTCACTGCAAGATACATTTATGCAGCCGTCAAAAAATTGTATATCGTGTCCTTTCATTTGATATAACTCGTTTGATCGACAGGCTCCCATCATTCCCATTATTAATGTAACCTATAAAAATCAAATAAATAATTATTCAGTTAAATTGTAACGTATTTATTCCTATTAAAAGTTACCTTGGTAGCTAGGTATTTTATATCTGGTGCTACAGCAATAAAATTTTGTATTTCGTCTCCTCTAAATGCCTTAATTTCTTCGGTTGGTAGCCATCTGATTATCTTTCTCGAATTCTTGCGAAATATCCTATATTCACGTTATGTTGAAGATTAAGAGTGCATTTTAAGCATGGAATAATGACTCCACAATGGCAATTCTTTGAAATATACTATCAAAGTGTCTTCCGACAATAAGTTGGTCCCATTTGTTAGTCCCAAGTTCACAAAGCTGTTATATACAATATTTTAATTTTCCATGATTTTTCTGGAAGAGACTTACTTCCTGTTGCTGTTGTGCGTTGCACGGATTTCTGGAGGAGTACATGAAATTTCATTTTCACTGCCAGAATCGATTAAAATTCGTGTTTAACACAATTTAATCTTTACACTAAGCTGTAAAATGCTGTAGTTGTCATAGTAACAATAATCTAAGCAAGCTCGAATATGTATAAAAATTTATATTCCACGGGAGTGGAATATGAAACTCATATTCCACACCGGTGTAATATGTGTTACATGTTGTACCTACTTAGTATCACAAGCAAAATACGTCTATTAATAAATAGTCGTAGATAAAAACTATTCTTATAAGTTTATTAATCTAAAGTCAACGATACATTGTATTTCCTATGCCGCAAGTGTATTAATACCTCAATGAAATAAATATTATTCTTATTTAGTAAGACTAAATTAATACTAACGCAGGAAGAGTAGATACTTGATTCAAGTACAGAGGTATTAATGTTTCATGTGAAATGGTATACTTAGTTATATTCTACAGGGTGTGGCATCATAACTTCCTTTTTAGAAATGCGCCCTATTTAGACTATAAAGATTGATGTCGGGGGAGACTGCTCTTATTCGGTAGGCGTGCATCTAAAGTTTTGGTCCCCATCAGGTCAGTCACCACGATGCGTTGGAACAGTGAGCAACGTACATTTGCCGTCGAGGCGTACTTTTCGAATGGACGTTCTGTGATCGCAACTCAGCGTGCCTTGGAAATCGACTCAATATAGCCCCGGCAGGGCCTGTGCCAAATCGGAAATCAATCGTTACATGGATCGCTACATTTAGACAAAGCGAGAGTGTGACGAGACGAAGAATTTGAGTCCGTCGGCCCATTAGAACACCTGAAAAGATTGACGCTGTGAGAGCCTCAATATTGCGATCCCCATACGGCGATCTGCCCGCAAACATGCATCTCCCTAATACTTCAGTGGATACGTCAACAAACAAAATATGCGTTACTGGGCTGACACCAACCCCCGCGAATTGCATCATGGGCCCATGCACTCGCCTAAAGTCACAGTGTGGTGTGCAATTTCTTCGGCTGGGGTAATTGGTCCTTGGTTTTTTGAAGAAAATGAAGAAACGTCACTGTAGTGAATTCTAACCGATATGTAAACATGTTGGCAGATTTTTTTTCCATCGACTTAACGAATTGGATTTAGGGGACGTTTGGTTCCAACAAGACGGCGGAACGGCTCACACTTCAAGGGTATCAATAGCTGTTTTGAGGGAACACTTTCCACCTAATCTCAATAAGGAGCGATTTGGAGTGGCCAGCTCGTTACCCCGATTTGACCCCTTGCGATTTTTTATGGGGATTTGTGAAATCCCGTGTTTATGTCAATCGTCCAAGAACCCTAGAAGATCTGAAAGCCAACATTCGGCCCGAAATGGTCAACATACCAGCTGCCCCTGGAAAGGGTTATGACAAATGCTAGAAATTGGCTTATTCAGTGTATCGAAAATGGAGGGCGTCACCTATCTGACATGATTTTTAAAACTATTTGGAGCAAAACTTTACATATGTACCTACATTATTTACAAAAATAATAAAAACTTCTAATCCATACAATGAGTTTTATTGCATTTTGAAATAAGGAAGTTATGCTGCCGCACCCTGTACCTATACATATACATACATTATACTTCAATTGATTCCGTATTATTTTCTTATTATTAAACATAATAGAACTTCTACTTGAAAAACTTTGGAATAATTTGATCCATGTCCCAGGATTTTCATAATACTTCCATTAGTAGGTACACAGGAGTAAATCTACAAATAAATAATCTCTAATTCTCTATAATTCCTGGATTCTAACAACTTCACTGTGAGAAAATGGGCGGTGAGGGATAGGTGGACGGTGTTTCTGGCAAACTCCGTAGACCGCCTAGTTTAATATAGTTACTTCACTTCGTGTCGGAACGTTTTATCTCTCTGTCTACAAAGCAATTCGTCGCACTTATAATTGTAGTATAGTATCTTATAGTATATATGTATAGTAGCGGGCCAGAATGTGGCTGGGATTGCGACGAGTCAATGCCGTTTTTAGCGTCTACTGACCCTTCTTATCTATAGTTATTATTCAATGGGTATGGAGGTGGGTGTAGGTCGATAGGTACTTACAGGTCTATGACAAAAGGTCAAGAAAAAGAAAAAAGTATATGTAAATCAAATATGGCGCGGTATCGTTATATGAATAAAAACTGAATTTAAAATAAGTGTTTATTCTCAAAAAATGTGATAAGGATTATTTGTTTACGAATAATTAATGGGTGTCTTAATGTTTTAAAAGAAACTAGATAAACTAATGAATAATGTCTTGAATATCTAAATAGTTTTTATCAAAGTTATTATCAGCTTTTCTATAATAATTAACTTAAAAAGTTGCTGCTCATTTATTAACAAAATAATTTTAAAATAAAAAATGAACTACATACTGATTTTAAAGCTGATAAAGCCTATCTCAATTGATTATTACATAGAGAGTTTTTGTTATCAATTTGCATATAATAATTATGAAAATTCCATTTCATGTTTTAATTAACAGGTAGTTGTTACAAATTGTGACTAGAAAATCGTTTTCATAATTTATGCAAAGAATTTTAATTATTAAAACAGAAATGAAGTCTGAAATTCAACAGACATTTAAAAAGGAAATTTGCTCTAATTTGACAATTATGCAGTATAAAAAGCAATCTAATTAAGGAGCCTTTTTATTGAAAAATATATATTTTACAATTGAATTATCCTTAATGTTCCATTTTCTTGAAATTCCAAGTAATAGAGTGTTTTTGGTTGGCTAAATGTAAAATTGTGAAATAATTTCTTGGGATGTATTTTACTTGAGAGAGGGAAAGAAAACCGTTGTTACACCTTCATTTGAAAGTAGGTGGAATCATTGTACCAAGATAAGTGCGCTTCCGAAATAAGTAAATGAATATTATGAGTAAGAAATATTTTAAATGAAGTGTAGTTTATACCTAGAAATTGTGGTCAGAAACATTTAGTTTGACCTATCTGCTGTTTCCATAAATATGTTAGTCTTTATTACATTTATTTGTAATGGATTTTTTAAATACAAACAAAATTGCTCATTTTGTAACATATAAACCCGTGAAAATATTCCAGCACATTTTCGTCAATAAATCCATACATTACACAATAGATTTACTCACGAAACATTATTAGATACCTGATTTTCCTACAAATTTAATTTACTCAACTCCCACAATAATATAACAAATATTAAAAAATTATTTTATCAAAAAAACTACTAATTTATACTTATTTTTATTTTACTATTATTCAAATGAAATAAATCTGGCAAAATTGTTTTTAAATGACACAAGTTGAGAATGTTGACACATTTGGCATTCGAATATTGATTTTTTACCGTCCTCACGAGACGGGCTACAATTTCAATAATAATTAAAAAAAGATCAATGACGGCTACAATAATTTCAATAACAATAAAAAAAGTTCATTGAACTTTATAATAAAAAAAGTTCATTGAACTTTTTTTATGATATTTTTTCTTTCATTATTGGAGATGTAATAAATGTATTGATATATTCCATTCGATCTCAATTTCTTTTTAAGGTTGAACTATTGTCTCGAGGATTGCAACTGAGTGAATTGGCCGCTTGTTATTAATTATAAATAATCTGTCAATTTGGTTAAACTGTATTGTCGGCGTTGCTACGGTGATTTTTCATACCTAGTGCTACTTTTGTCATTACCAGGAAATTTACCCGTGCATTACAATGTACTACATTTTCAAATTGTGATTGAACATATAATAAAGGTATTTAAGTCGATGTCCATTGTTCCTATCCGCATCCAGAGGATTGCGCACTTCGTCTTCGTGCGATGTGCACGCAAAACTAGTTGCACAAATTATTAAAATTATAATATTATATATTTAGGTACTTTACTTATGCATTTTTTGTTTCAGGTAAGTCAATTTTTGAGTTTTACACAACGGACTAAATGCGTCAGACCTATGTTGGTAAGCATGTCTTTTTTACTATGTGTAAAATAAAAAAAAAACGATATACTCTTATATTTTTGTTACAATTATTGGTGCTCTGTAAAAAGATATTGAAGGAAGACTTAATGATTTTGATCACCCACAGGAATATTTCTCTTATAAAGTTACCATAAACAATTGTGGATGTCTCAACTTCATCCTTTTTTTTAACATCCTTCTGGTCCTCCACTCGTACACCTCAGTGCGCACTTAAACCCCCGACGTATACAAATGGCGTACTGCAGCCTTGAATGCTTATTGTGCCTTTTCAGGACCATACTCCCATACTCACTATCATTCTACTACCACGCAACATTCATTCTTCGCCTAGATGGGCCACCGTCAGGTACCGTCTATAATGGACCCCCTAAACGGTCACCCACCACGCGTCATTCATTCTACAACCTAGATGGGCCACCACCAGGTTGGTTTTTAATAAACCCCCCAGACGGTCACCCATCCAACTTTTAGCCGCGCTGCACAGAGCCACAAAAGATACCCTATTAGAACACGAACTGCAATGTTAACAATCTGGACTAAAAGAAGCGCTATCTATTGATGTGTCGCATACTCGTAAATTAGTTTTGGCGGGAAATTTAAAATAATATTAGTGAGGCATATTTCCAATAAATATAAATAGTTACATATTATGATGCAACTATTAATTGTAGTTTTTCAAAAAATTATTAAAACCAGATAGTGTTCAAAATATTTTTGAAAAACTACAAAAAAAGTTGCACCATTATATGTTCCACGACACAAAACATTAATGGGATAAAAAAAAAATCAATTATTATTATAAAACATTTATTATTAAAATAGAAACGCACAATTAACAATATTATTTTACATTTTAATTTAGTCAAAAAGTAGGTAGGTAGGTAAATAAATAAAATAACAGGCACCTTGGACTAGTTACGTTCTTGGAATATTCTTCCGATGTACTAGGGCTAGGCATGTCATCGATGACCATGGGATAACTTATACTAGGGTCACCGACGGATTCCTTTGATGTGGTAGGTCCAGTACTTATGTCTATGTCACAACTAGAGGCTTCCAACTTTCTTCGTTTTGGACCAGGTGCCTCCTCTATAAATTCAATTATTTCATAAAAACATGTACCACATTTAATAGAGGTGCGTTGTTTTCTTACCTGTATTAATTATTATTGCATTCCATTTAACGCCTCTTCGACACCCAAACTGTAAATCATCCGGAACAAAATGTTTCGCACACACCAGATAACATTTATGTAGTTTATCAAAAGGAATGTTAAATAAACGGGGGTTATTTATATTTGCCAACCACTTTATTAGCATTTCTGGTTCTTTATTAGGGTTTAGGAATCGGAAAAAACTACCGTTCTTAGTCTCACAGTTGGGAACACAACATTTTTTTTGCCGTTCGAACTTCTCCAACAAAAAGAGCCATAATAATTCAAATAACACACACTGAATGCAATATGTATGCACAATTTTCAATTAAACAAACTTTTAAACGCACTCTTTATTCAAACTCTTAACGCAAAAAATTAAAATAAGACTTGAAATTATGCCACAGCTTTTTGTGGGAAATACCAAAATATTATAGGGGGATGTTTTGTGATTTTAAAATAAAAAACTGTTTTGGCGAGACCTAGGGATAGGAAGTCAAACTAAACGTAGTAGAAGATACAGTTTTCTTCACTTTTCGTTTGCAGCGCCTCTCGTGACTGTTCGCATAGTTAAAAACAGTGTCCCACTCTTTGCCATTTAAGTTAATCTTCTAAGGGGGTATGTTTTGTGCACAGAGCTGCACTTCGACGGTCGTCACTATATGATCCCGTCTAGGCTACCCGGCCCGGCTAACTTCAGTCTTACTAGCAAGCTCTATAATAATTATTGTTGCAGGAGCAAATAAATTACAATATACATGGTGTTTAAAAAGACAACACAATATTTAAGGGGGTGATTTCTCAGGTCATATTGGACGAATCACGCAAAATTTAGGAAAAAGATTAACCGGACACAAAAACTGTAATAACAAAACAGCGTTTAAAAAACATATTCAAACCACAAGCCACACTTACAACTTTTGTAATATATTGATTCCAAAATTTTAGACGTGGAACAACATGTGTTCAACCTGAAGAAGTTACTAATTATTAACGAAACGTCGTTGTTATTTTATTTAACTCATTTGACGAAAATAAAGATGGATGTTGTCTTTATCTAGAAAACTTTTGTAAAGACATTTTTTATAAGAACCAAACACCTCAAGAAAAGTAAACTGAAAAAAATTAGAATTACGGTTCAAGAATAATAAAAAAATAAATACTACATTTTCAAACAGATTGAAGTAGATAACTAAATAATAGACCGGCTCCTAAACACATCATAATTTGCATTTTTATAAAATCAATTTCATATTGTGGAATAAAGTGAATGACCCTGTATATTTTTATTCCATGTTTAACATCAGTAATTTTTAATAGATTGAAAGAGAGAAATTATAGTGAATACGATTCTGTTAAACCTAAAACCCACAGCAAATTGTCTCTAGAAGTCAACAAGGGTTGAACAAGTTGTTACATTCATTAGCAAATATGAAACCAGAATTTGCGGACGCCTAAGATATTGGCAGCCCTCAAGGGCTGTCTGTTAACAAGCCATGAATAATGTACCTAGGCATTAGTTCGTTATATAATACAAAATCCGGGATTGGAATTTAGGGCGAACTGAATTAGAATGACGAGTACATTTAGTCCCTAGAATGCTTCAATGAAATTGGCATAACGAGGACTAATTATTAAATAGGCTACGTTCTAACTCATATTATGTAAGGGGAGTTAGAGTACACTATTATTATGCATAAGGAAATATTTGATGAAGGAGAAATTTTAAGCGCCAGAACTTTCCTTGGTTATTAAATAATTCATATAGTAAAATAGTTCTCTGTTTTAAATGTATCAGGCACAAGAGGAATAATAACGTATTCATCGGTCAATTCTAACTTTCTATATGGAAAATGGAACTTATCCTTACCTTCATTGATGTTAATGAAGGATATTACGTATGTTATTTGGTTAAATTTTCCTGCAAGTCAATAATTTGGCCACATTATCATTACAATAAATAATTTCATAACATTCGGGGGTTTTCGTGAATTGAGAGCAGTGACGGCCCGTGAATCCTGAGGGTTGTGAGGCAGTACAAAGATGTTTATAAAAAAATTGTTGATTATATCAGAATACCCATTTTTAGACCAAGTATTATTAGCTACTGAAAACAAAACACAAGGCCAACAAAATAATTTTTTTAACTCCGCGCTCAACGCTAACCAATCAAACTTTTTGTACCAATCATTATTAAAACCCCTGTTACTTTTTCCCGCAGTGGCAATATTTATTAAAGATTTACTTAAATCTGGAATAGGCATCGCTAATTCATGAACAACGTCTAGTTTATCGTCGTATGGGAGCTTTGACAATGACCTCCGATATATTAAATCATTGATTACATCTTCAGAATTTCGCATTTCTAAATCTACGTTTACTTGTACTACTGTCGGCGTTGGTGCACTACAGCCTGTACCTATAGATACACTATCACTACACTACCACAAAAAAAAAAATGCTTTACTTTAAGAATCCTTACACAAAAAATTACTAAATACCTATTTAATTATTGTATTTATTGCCTGTCCCTACCCTAGTGTCCCTTAATTTATTACGATTATTATAAAGAAAAATCAGATATGAAATAAATGCACAATCTACTACATGATAATTTAGAATTTTTTCTTAATGTGTATATAGGTACTAAAATAATATTATAATCAAAACATAAGAAAGGAAAAGAAAACAGTAAAGATGAATTGAACAAAGATCAAAGATGATCAATAGGTCAAAGCGAGAGAACACCAAGTAGTAATTGAAGGGGTATATAGACAGACGTGGATGGAGCATTTTACCCCTCATTTATTTTGTCTTTGTCACTCACTTTGCTGTACATCTAAAAACGCTTGAAGAGGCAATGCCGGACTTACCATCTTTGTTTCACACATTAATCTATTACTGCACTAATACCTACTATGCTAGACAGAATTGTGCAACTCCAATTGTTATTAATTTGTTTAAGTTTAACGTTGATAGAGCTAAATGGAATGTGTACTCATATAATAGATATTTTGAAAATAAAATACGTACCTACATGAGTACATGCCTGCGATGATTGAATATGCAATTTATAGCAATACAATATATAAAATCAACTCACATAAATTAGTAAACATAAATTTATATATTAAAAAAAACTTTGTAAAACTCATAAAAATGTGTGCAGTTAACTGTTAGCTGCTCAGTTTCTGTTTAATAAAAACTCGGAGACTAATATTAATCAATGTGGTAGTAGATAACAATAATTAAAAGTAGCAACCGCCGTGCATAGGGACGAAAGGCAATGCCTCGCGCTTAAAATGATTTAATTACGGCCATTATGGATGTTTTTATTGACGTTGGCTTACTCTCGTTCTGCGTTCGTCGACGGACAAGCCGCGGGCAGGGCATTGTTGCCTCAATGGACGCACGATTTACATGACAGTTATTTTCATAATTTAAAACAAATCATCATGTGCGTAGGTATAATAGGTATACAATCTATCAATCTGTGCGCAATTTTTTAATATTAAAAAAATTGTAATTGGTTAAAAAGTTAGTGAGGCACTGCCTCACTTGCCTCATAGGATTAGCCGCCCCTGATTGAGAGCACTAATTTACTTCAATAGGGGCCATGTTTTGGACCGTTTTAAACACAAATTATTTTTTATCCCAAAAACCGAGAATTATAGGGCAATATCAACAAAAAAATTATTAGAATAAAAGTGCAATTAGAAAAGTTTGATTAAATATACCATGTGTCACAGATAAGAGTATGGGGATTTCCATGGATGTACAAACTAACAGATATATTTATTTGCATAATCTAAATGCGGAATCACATCAAAAACAATATCTTTGTTTAGCCATACGCGTTTCTAATTATCCGATATGCGCAATTGCCAAATAGTGCAAGGTAGGCACAATGTTTAAACTTTCTGTAAATTAGGAGGGTACTGATTTAATTATTATTTTTATAACGTTCGTAAATTAGGTATATAACTTATTTGTATTCATATGTATGTATACTCATACAGTTATATTTTTTACGTCAGAAATCGCACTGTTACATGTATGAAGAAAACCCAAGAAAATGTGACAACACTGAATTGACCATTCATTCATTATATCAGCCAAAATACTATAACTACTACAAAGTTTGCAGCGTTGCATCCAAATAACTTTATTCCATATTTGTTTTGTTCTAAGGATGATAGCGCGACTTTGCAAGCAAATAATTATGTTGTTATACCATACCTATCTTTTTTCTAAGCGTTTAAATTATCATATCTCTCTTTCGCAATGAATTCAATGATGGCTACATAACAAAGGCTTTTTATTAAAAGAAATGTTTCATCTGTTAGTTTGTACATCGATGCGGATTTCCGAAATGGTAAGATCCAATTATAGTCCATTGGGAAAAAAGTTAAAGTAGTAAAAATATCCGCGAAGGTTTCCAATTATTGAAGAAAAACTAAAAATTGCGTTATTGCAATTTCCTCACTATCTTGTAATCAAATATGATAAAATTTGATAGTTTTGTATTAGCGACTTAGCCAATCAAATATCGTTGACGAATTTTTTCTAGGCTTTCTAGATCTGATTAAATTGATCATATATAAAGAGCCTTTCAACCATGTAAATACCAGGCCTATCTTTGGATGATTGGAAATGTAAATTTATTAAAACCATGCAGTTAAGTAAAAGTCATTGTAGGACGAACGAACATGGAATAATAAATACCTATGACTTCTTTAAAGAAATCAGCACTGAATAAAAATAAAAAGAACGTAATAACTAACATTTTTATTCGCATAAAATCGTTTAAACCGGCTCTGACCGTATTATATACAGCAAACTGTATATTTTAGCTTAAACAAACCAATATAATCTACCTACCTTACAAGTGACACTTGAAAGTTTAGAAGTAAACATAATTTACCAAAAAACTTTTTTAGAATTTCATCCTTATGTTAATACTGCTCCTATATTACTATCATGAGTTATAAAGGAGAATGAATGTAGTAAGCTGATTACCATAAATTGTTAGGGTAAACACCGCTGAAATGCAGAATATTTTAAAGCAGAAAATTAGCACTCTGACTCTGTTAAAGCATTTTAGATGGAAGCCGAAAAACCGACAGGAATCTCATAATCCACATTATCCTCTCTTTTAAATTTTGTGCGGGTGAAAAACACATATACAAGTGCATGGTAAATGGAAATGATTTTATTTGCCAAAACCCAGTTTGAGGCAACTTTTAGTAATTTTTAGCAAAACGTATAATGAATGAACCAGTGCGTTGTGCCATGTTTATCTTGCGATTCGTTTAATTGATATTGTGACGAGAATTGGGGAAAATAGATGTTTTCTGCTATATACTTTGAAAATTTTGTTTTTGGTGAAGTGGTAAATATTATATACAGAGTGACTAGAAATTTCTAAAAAAATAGAATGGAACTATCTAAATGTACTCTAGAATATTTTCAAGGTCACAGCACTGTCGCAGTTATACCGCATAGGCACCCAATTTGCCTGTTTGCCACAACACTATATAATTTTATTATTTTCAGATTCTGGGTTTTATATTAAGTATTTTCATAAGAATGATTTGCTTTAAGATACAACTTGTCTCTCACAGAGGATGGCGTACTAGACGTTTTTGGAGAACTAAACAACAGATCATTTTGAAAATTTGGCTACTTAAGTATTTATGCTTCTAAAATATTTTGGCATTTCTTATTTCCAATGAAACACCCTGTATATAAATTAGATTTTTGAAATCGTTATCTGTTTGGGGGTATTTGGCCTTTACACTTCCCTATAGGTACCTATCTTCAACTGTGTTTGAATAAATAATTTATTACGGATTTTTTTGGCCCAAAACTCACCATTTTGTCACCTGAATAGTCCGACTCTGAGAGAGTTTGGACGGTCGATAAAGAATATCTTAAAAAATCAATCATTATGACAGATTTGCCCATAACGTTACAAGGTGATCGCAAACTACTCTATTGTTATTTACCAGCACAAATAGGCAGTTTTCTCAAATGAAACACCCTGTATATATTAAAATATTCTAAAAGACATTTAAATTCCCCTTCAAATGATATTTCATGTTCCTATCCCTAAATGGAAAAGTTTCGGAAATAAAAGCAAGTTTGTTGAAAAATTGGAGCGGGTAAACGTTCTGCCAGACGGCGGCGTTTACCCCTAAAAGTAGCGAGCTGCTGGTCGGACCCCAAATAAATCCTGTGTAACCTAGATACTTGGGACATTAGACAAAGGTCGCAGTTCCCTAGTATAGAGACTGGTAGTAGAGATCGTCTACAAATTTGTTGGCGGTGGACTTTTCAACCTTCGTAGACTACAAGCTGGGACGAAGATCGTATCCCAACATGGTGGTAATTGGGTGTGTCAATTTTGTGACAAGGTTTGCGACTCGAGGATCCATCTTAGAGTTCACAACAGACATCCCTAAGTTGGCATAATTCATACTCGTTGGCGAGTGAATGCTGATGAATGCATGACATTCAGAATTGTGGACTCAAGAGTTGATTCCGACGGTGGAGATTACCACTACTCCGAGCACTCGTCTGCGTTGATGCGAAAATATGATAAACACTGTAACACATGCTGAGTTTGCGGTGTTTTAACGCGAGAGCTTGTAACCATTTTGAAATTAGCGGGTATTATGTACATTCAGTAAGAATGCTAATTTTATAGCTCAAACCAAATGAATTCCAATATGCTATTCCAAATTGTTACGGTTCGATTCAAGTTTTACGAGCGGCTTCAAATAAAGAAGAACAAACAAAGATTATCAACTTGAATAATAACAGAATCAAATTATTAAATGAAAGAAACAAACAACTAAAATAAGCTTTATTAATCTGTATTAAAATAATGCAAAATTACTCACCATTTATAATGTTGGATCACTTTGTATTTAAAAGAAAATATTTAATTGGATGACCCTTTTGTCAATAATTTATCGAAACCTTTATTAGAAATAAAACGCAAAAATGTGGGCTAAAAACAACTAATTTAATAATTAAAACTAATTAAAGAAAATGAATAACAACAAGAAATAAATATGTATAAATTAAAGAAAGAGAATAAAACAATTAAGCGATAATGGAAATTTAAAAGAAAATCTTAGTTATTACTTGTACTACTTAAAAATAGGAAAATTAATATAATATCGAAAAATTATAATTCCTGTACGAAACTTTAATTACTATTGAAAACTGAATTAATTTCAATTACTAAAAGAAATAACTTTAAAACTTTATAAAAACTAATTAAAACAAAAAGGCCTTCAATTAAAATAATATCAAAACTTACGGAACTTTATACAATTCACTTCTTCAGAATGAAATGGACTTAATCTTTAAACAAAAAAAAACTAGAAAATGATTCTTAACTGAAAAATATACCAAGTCCAAAAACAAATTAAAATATTTAATTTAACTTTATATAATTAGAAAACACGTCTTTACTCAATTAAGGCTAGCACGATTCTAACTTGAAAAAGACCAATTGTCTTTCCAAAACACTTAAGTAACATACATGAGAAGTAGGTACCTAGATTGAAAATAGCCAACCAGAGAGAAGGCATTTTTTTATAATATACCCTAATACAGATACACCTACAGGGTGAATAGTTTCACCACAAAATAAGATACATTTTTATTTGTATGTCGAGTTTAATAAAGTTTCTTGATACTTAGGTATCTTATGTTGGAGTTCGCGACTGGACAAAAACCCATTATTTTTTTATGCGCCCATTATATATATTATTTGATATCGGAAACCGTGACGCCTTCCAACTAGCTTTTCTATATAATAATAAATGTTCGACATTTAATTTACATGAAGGTGTTTTGAGAATCTTAAATGTTTATACCACACTGTACCTCTAACATCTGGTTATCTTTTCTAATATATGCTTTTATCTTTGGGCTCACTCATAAACATAATCTCTATATTCTCGATTAGAAAAAAGGTTGTTCTTTTAGGTACCTAACAATTCCTTTAGATAATATTTTTATTACTTGCAGATGTTGTATAATGTTGACGCAATATTATATTTGTAGACAGATTGGTAGAAAACTATAAAACCCAGACACAAATACAGAGTAGGACAAAAGGAAATTCCATTGCCCGTGCGTCTTATTACAACCTGAGCCCTCCAAAACGGATAAGGAATCCAAAAAAATAATTATTGCAGGTTGTTCCATTTGAAATAAGAAAGTTGATATGAACTCCCAGATGCACAAATGCGAAAATATTTTAGAAGTATAGATTATATTGCCTACTGAAGTAACCAATTTTTGCAAATGATCCGTTGGTTAATTCTCCATAAACGTATAATATGCCATGCACCGTGAGACACCCTGTATCTTAAAACCAATCAATCTTATAAAAATACTTGAAATCAAACCCAGAATCTGAAAATCATAAAAAAAATGTAGTGTTGTGTGAAATAGGCAAGTTAATACCGTTTCCGGTATAACTTGAAGTGCTGTGGCCTTGAAAATAATTTAGGGTCCATTTAGTTAGGTCCACCTTATGTTTTTTTTTAATTGTCCTTGAATTTAGGTATTTGTCAGAAAATTGCATTTCCATCCCACTCTTTTAAAAATTTATACTTTCATTAATTTATTAATCTTTTAATTTTTAATTTTAATGTTTATACAAGTTATATTATTCTTCTTTACACTCATTGTCTATTTGCCAGTACATTGTGTCCAAAATTAATTTTTAATAATGGAAAACATCAACATGGCGTAAGTTATTTTTTTTTTCAAATAGACCTAGGGACCTAGATATTTTTTTTATCAAATCGATTACAAGTCTTAGTTTATGCTTGGTTGTGGATGACTCCCTTTTGATTAAAATATAAAGACAACTGTTTATAAATAATCCACTGTAACTCCAGCCAAATAGAGGATAACAACTAAAACTTGTGCGAAGGCAATAGTTCTTAATTAATTAATAACTAACTGTTAGGGGTTTTGTTGACGATAAGTTAAACTGGGTAACGCATATTGACAATGTCAAATGTTTTTTTTTGTATAGTTGTCTTGTTTACTTGTGTGTTTATGTATATATTAATATTATAATCTATAATTTAGTATACGTAAATTCAACAGGCTGCTTCTCAACTATTAGATGCAAAATGCCCCGCAGTTATTTTAAGTTAGTTTAAGTTTACTACCCCATACATATACATTAGGCAGCATTTTATTTAACAAAACTAAACATATGATTCAAAAGCACATTTCGCTACCATACTAGCAGGAAACTCGACAAAATGTATTTTCTTATCAAAATTTACGTACACAGAATGATTTTACAGTTGCCTGCTACCAATTTCTACCTTTTGTATATTTATATTCAACTGTCAAATTAAGGAAGAAGCAAAATGTAACATTTACAAAAAGTTAAAATCTTTTTGCTAGTTTACGAATAGAAAATGTTAGATGTTGCACGAAAATAATGTTGGAAATGCACCGTTCTTCTAAAAGTGACAAATATCCATAGTAGTATGGCGCTGTCGTATACATTTTTGTTTTATTGTAAATTTTGTAAAATCTCACACAATTTTGTTTAAGATATCCTGAAGTACATGACTTTTTTGTTTGTTAGAAAGAGTAATTTTTTATTCTATTAGTCTACATTACAATTATCACCTCCAAAATATTCTATATCCCGCCACCACTTCTGGATCTTAGAGATAGCGTTTAGCTCTTCCCCCGATTATTTTTTAATCTCATATTATATTATTGTGAAACCGCGGCCTTTAAGATTTTGGAGAAATACAAGGCCTCTTCTGAAAAATATACAGCTTCGATCACATAACAATGTTGGATTTGAGCGAAAAGGCACAAACCAACAATTTTTCTATTCCTGGTTTTTGTTTTTCCACTTTTCTCACCATTTCTTCGATATTTTTCGTAGGCGTTTTTACTGTACTTCAATTTTCTTAATGTTACCTTTCATTTCTACCTGAAGTTGTCTCATAGCAACTTTAATTTCTTCCATTCTCGTTAAAGTTATGTCAAATTTTTGCATTAATTCTTCCTTATCTACATCACTTTGTTTCTTCTTTTGTCCTCTCTCGGTTTAGCGCGGTCTTCTTTTGTCTCTATCGACGTTTTATTTTATTCCCCTGCGTTAAAAATGAGAAACGGAGAAAGAAGAAGAAATGAAAAAGACTATAGGAGAAAACAAGAATATTCGTCTAGTCATTTTCTTTCTTCTTCTTTCTCGGCTTCAAGCTGTTTTATTATTGCTTTGCATCCTTCTAGTTCTCATAGTGCTCGGCTTCACGATGTTTTATTTCTTGTCTGCGTTGCAGTGTTTCTTCTCTTCTTCCAATTTTTTCGTAAACTGCTCAAAATTGACTAATTGTGTATTAGATACTTTTGAAAGAATGCCAGTTTTGAACGTCATGTTAACTGTTAAATTAATGAAATTATGGCATATACTAAACGACACGTTTCACCACTTTAACAAAACAAATTATTCAATAAAAATCGCCATGAGATTTTAATAACTAGTTCATAATTATTGAAAAGAGTAAAACAAAATTATAAAATATTTTTGGAATAACAAAAACCTTATAAACTAAATAAGCGTTGTAAAATATCTACTTTTCTTTTCTTAGGTAGGTACCACTTTTTTACAAAAGGTTGTTCGAGTTAAATACTTTAATAGGCATATTCTCAGATACATAAAACTATGTCCATATTCTCCAACATTACCCTTAAGTACCAATAAATTAGAGGGGCATCTATTTCAAATTCGATGTGAACGGAATACGTTGGTTATCTATCAAGAACATAGCTTATTAAAATTCATCAAATAAATAAACGAGCTATGACAGAAAGAAATTTGTAAACATTTTATCGCCCATCTGGTATAATTGTGTATGTAATCCCTAATTACGTGTAACTAATGTGGGTAATGCAAAGCCTTAGGAATATGAACGGTACTTAAAAAAGGTTCTTACCTTTCAAAAGTGTAAATTAAGAATTAATATTGGCGTGAGTCGAAAAAAATAATATTACTGCCGGATTTAAATACCCATTGCGTCGAAATTTGTGGGTTTTTAGGAAATCTAAACATATGTATATTACTTACCTGTGTTTGTTAAGCTGTTGGAACAGTCATAGAAAGCTGCACTTATTGTGACGTTTTTTAGCACTTCCCTCAAATTTAATATTAAATAATTATTTAGGCACTCAATATTTTTAAAATCAATTAAAATGGATATTTAGAAACACGCAATGTAGGTTGACAACACCTCGTATACTCTCGTATCAAAACTGACTTGAAAAACAACATAATTGAATAACTTTATTTTCTAACAGGTGCAAAATAGTATATTGTGCAACGAACATGAAATGACATATATTGCCTACTAGTATGATCATTTGCAGCATGAGCCGCAGGAAAATATTTGTTTTTCGAAACTTACCCCTGTTGCCGTAAGCCTAAATACGATAAGTTAGATGTATTAAATTGACTAGGTGGTGTTAAACTATATTAACTGTCATTGTTTTTGTGTTTTGAAATTAGCGAAATACTTAATTATAATTATTATTAATTATAAATACCTTAACTGTCGATTTGGTGCGTTTGTATTGTCGGCGTTGCTATGGTGATTTTTCATGGTCGACGCTACTTTTGTCATTACCAGGAAATTTACTCGTGCGTTATAAATATTTTGCTAGCCAACTAGTATGAAATATTTATTACGCACGGGTAAATAAAAAACAGCATTACAATGTACTACATTTTCAAATCATGATTGAACATATAATAAAGGCATTTAAAAACAGTCGTAGAAAAAATATATTATCACTTCAACGGTTCTTTCAAGCATAGATGAACGGAATAAATTAATATTCGTAATCTTGACAGGGAACAACAACAACCCTCATAGATAAAAAAACATCTCACTACCTAGTACCTCGTACACATTTTATTCATGGCGTGTACATTATCTCTGTATTGCCCTATCGAGTACAGCACGTGGTTGCTATCGAGTATACATTACAGTGTATTAATTTATAGACAGGCTTTGCGCATCTATGTTTGTTTATCTATGCATTAACTAAGAAATACCATGCGAAAAATTAATTATTCGGAATTTAATGTTTTGTGCAAGAATCTACAAGCTGTATAAAATAAAGTTTCATTATATGAAAAACGTTATTTCCGAAGTTATGAAAATGTACTTATATTTTAAACCACGGTCACCAGTTATAAATTATGCTATTATACAGCATCTAGAATATATTACGTTCCACATATGGCGTTCTACCCTATTTTAGTTTCAACCAAAAATTTAATTAAAGGTACGGAATGGAATATTATAATATTGTCTTTTTCACTATTTGTCAGTGTTGTTTGGTGTTTAAAGCCTGTAGATTATATTTATATAGTAACTATAATCCTGCAAATATTATAGCACAAAAGATTAACCTGTTATAAAATATTATTTTATGGTGAAAGGTATGAAATATTGTACCTCATAAAGTTATTTTAAAGTTAATATAATTGAAACATGTTTTATATAGAGGCCAGTAATATTAGGGGTTATCCTTATACGTGAAATATCCAGTGGCGGCTTGTCCTATGAAGCAAGTCAAGCAAAGCTTCAACTAAATAATCAGTAAAATTAATAATATTTAAGTATTTTATTTTATTGTGTAATTATTTTTCCCCATATAAAATTTAAACTATAAATTAATGTATACTTAATTTTCAACCTGCTTTACCATAAAACTGTAATTTTGAATTTCGTTTTCATCTGAAGCAGGCTTTATCCTATACACCTATTTAACATACTTAATTTACATACCTATAGGTATTTCTCTCTTTTTTTATTCGTGTAATAATAGTAAAACATTATTTATTTCGGTCCCTCTCTTCCCTATATGCGGTAGTTGACACCCTTGCCAGTGCTTGTGTCCTCTGATACACCAATAACCTATTTTTTTATCATACCCGTTCTTATGCAGATGAAGCGTGCCTCAAAGCATTTTCATCTATAATTCAGCAACAATGGGCAACACTGCCATCTGGCATATACCCACTATCCAACCACCTATCGCTCTTCGTATAAACATAGTTGTCAGCGCTTAATTATACTAAGCATAGCATACGAATCTTGCCATTAAAAAAACACTATAAGAAGCATGTTTCATATAGATGCAGCAGAGATTTAATGTAATATAAGGTTATATGACAACGCTTGGCGAGTGTTTTGTACCTATGTCGATTATTATTTTGATTATATCTATCTCTATCACACAGTCGCAAATTTCTAGTGCTATGCTAAATGCTAATGTTATTTTTATTAAAGTTTTGATTTTTGATATTTTGAATACAAATTAGTCTTTCTGTTTAGGTACCTACATATTTAATTTAAGTTTTAAAATCTAAAAAAGTAGTGAACAAATTAAAAAAATATATATACCTACGGTTTTTAATTAGTAAGTACCTACCTATTTTTATAAAAAATAAATGGGTAGGTACCGTAAAATATTGTTTTTTTTAATAATATATTATAATATCTCATAGTTTAATATGGAAGAAGCAAGTGGAAGTAGTAGTAAATTATATTTACGCTGACATCAGGTAAGCGCAGTTAGTTTTTTTAATCAACAATTCTTTTAAGAACAGAAAAATCTTGTTAAAAATATACAGACACACCTGTTCCAGATTTAAATAAATGTTTGATAAATATAAATAAAGGCCAATGCATAAAAGCAGAGCTTTTAATAATACCTGGTGTGAGACGTCTTATGATTTCTAATAGGTAGCATAAATAATTTGATTGACATTTTCATAAAATGTGTTTTATTTATTATTATTATAAAGTAGGTAAATATATTCTAGATATTAATTACACTTTAATTAAGGTTTTTAAGAAAACAATACTTAGGTGAGGTACCTACTTATAAACATAACCTATATTTTATGCAGGTGACGAAGTAGGGATATCCTTATTAATTTTAGCTACCTATTAAGTATGTATATGACTTTATTTTATGTTATGCTTCACCACATTAAATTGCCACAAGCCGCCACTGGAAATATCAGCAGTTTTCACTCACCAATCAGTTTAACTTGCATGAGTGAAGATTTATCGAAAATTATAGACATATTTTCATTGCACGATATTATATTTGATCAGAAAACTTCCTGAATCTAACAGGTCTTTCAATAAGGGCGTAGGACAAAACTCGAATTTCTTGCATTCGACTGATATATGGCATACGAAAATATGAACATGTGTCTCACAAATTGCCTGACTTGAAGTGGCTTAATATGCGAAATAGGTTTCATCTTAATACTATTTGCTTATAACAAAATCGTAAAATTCCAATCTCCTCCTTATCTCTACAACAAAATAACATATCGCAGTGATGTACACAATATTAATATAAGAAATAGATCGTTACTAACACCTCCAGTGCATAGAACATCAACTTTTCAACGAAGCTTCTCATACGCGATATGCAACTTTCTTAATTCTATTCCTAGCGATTTTAAAACACTGTCTCCGTCAACTTTTAAAAAACATATGTTTCAGAGGATTTGGTCACAGCAAACCTCACCTATCTCTTGTTAATTGACCTTATTCTTATACTTCTTTCTTTCTCAGTTAGCAAAACACTTGGGGGACTATTTTTTTTTCTGGTACTCCAAATATGATCTGTATACAATATCTACAATTAGTGTAATCTGGTTTTTGTTAATGTTTCCTACCGGGGTTGGATATATACCTACTTGTACTGTTTTTTTCTTTTTTTTTTCATTTGTTTTATATACATTTTGATTATTTATTAATTTCAATGGGGTTAAGTGGTAGAGCACACTCCGTGTGAACTTCCCCCTTTTTTTGACAATTTTTTGGTACATTAAGATATAGAATTATACATTTTCTGTTTTTTTGTCAAAAAATAAAGGCATTATTATTATTATTCAACATAGTTGTATTCGAAGGCAATACAACTAGTATAGCGATTTTCCAACTCTTCGATACCACTTTTATAGTACGATTTCTCTTCGTCTTCGTCAAAATAGGTCTCAGTTTCAGCGATTACTTCTTCATTGGACTTAAATTTCTTTCCAGCAAGCATTCTCTTGTGATCTGAAAACCTTCCATCGATCCAAAAGTGCACAGTAACAGTCGCTGTTAATGATGGTTCCTTTTTGGATGTAGTCGATGAATATTATTCCGTTCGGATCCCAAAATAGAGACGCCTTCACCTTTTACGTTTTTGCTCGCTTTGGATTCGGTTCGTCGATTTATGTCCACTCAGGTGACTGTGGATTCTGGTGTGTAATAGTGATGCCATGTTTGATCCATTGCCACATATCGACGATATAATTGCATTTTATTTACTGCGGTTTAACAGCTCTAAACACTCCTCTGAAGCATCAATTCGTTGTTGTTTTTCGTCGAATGGTAAAAACACTACCATCTGATATCTTGACCATGTCTAGATCGTGTACATTCAATTTGCGATCGTTTGTGAATTATTTTGACGTTTTCTGGAATAACTGCCTCATTTGGAGGTCCAAGTTTAAATCTTTAAAAAAGTTACTTCAAACACAATTAACAACAGGGTATGGGCCCAGACCAATACAATCCATAACCAGATATTTTGTTTTGAATAATCGTAAATACGTTTTCAAGCAACTATGTCAGCATATCAGTTGCCGTCTACAGGTGTTAGACAAGATGTGAATGAGAATATTATGTACACCGAATTCATCAGTTCATCAATTATCAGAGAATGTGTTTTAAAATTGTTCGCATTTTAATATGTTAATTAATTCCACCTTGTTTCATGACTCGTGGTATCTTTATATTAGTATACAAATACATTGTCATTCGAAATTTGAACCATAATGTTCACATTTGTAATATTTATATCCTCTCACATGTCAACTTTATGTTAAATGAGGTAGAGTCATTTTCTCGGAGCAATATAATGACTTTTAAAAAGAAAAATATGAAAAATTACATTTTAAAACAAAATTTCTTCGTATAAAATATTTCAGCTTCCATCTAGAGCTCTATACATGTATGTATGCATATCACAAAAGTTATAAAAGTTAGGCTTGGTAAAGAAATTTTCCAGTAAAGAGAACTTCAAAGTAGAGAGTTTTTCCTGTCATACGAACACTGCAATGCTTATCTGACTGTATATTTATTGTGCATTGTAAGTTGATAATCATGTTACAGCAGGGATGGCTTCATATTCTCCGGAACAAAGCAACATCAACACAACAATGGAAAAATATATGAGTGATAGTTGCTGGATATTTTGACACTAATGTTTTTATGTTTTTCTATACATGAAAATGTTTTCTATTTTATATTTTCAGTAGAAATGAGACCTAACAGTAACTTAATTGGGTGCAATTAGAGTTATAGTAAGCCACTTTAAAACCAAAGTGTTGCAAGTTGTACACTAAAAAATCTTTATGTTTCATTAGATAGCATCAGTTAATAAAATGATGTATTTTGGTGAAATGGAACTGGTTATGTCAATAGGGCAAAGCAACTAAAATATTTGATGGATTATGGCGCACAGTTATACCACCCTATTGTTAACAACATTATTTACAATTTTTAAACACTAAATAAGTGCTAGTGTTATACAGGCAGCTTGCATTTCATGTATTTTCAACGCCATCATAGCGTGTTAAACGTAATGGAGCTTACAATACGCAGCAACACAAACAAAACCTTAATATGAATGGTAAATATGTTAAAATTATAAAATTTGACGGTTTCCATATTGAAAAACTTGCCCTGTATTAACAGATATCAAAAAGTTATTGAAAATCGGTTAGAGTAGCTCATTTTCATTAAAAACTCCTACCTGAAATAATTAACGAGCTCATAAGAAAAGTTGAGAACTATTTTAGTCTGAACACGTCATTTATGACATAAGAACTCTTGAATATGTCAAAGATTTGTGGCTATAAGCGAAAAATGTTATAAAAAATCACCATAGCAAGGCCGACAATACAATTCAACCAAATTGACAGTTTATTATTATTATTAAATTATTTCGCTACTTTCGAAGGTTTCAAAGCTATTTATATAACGAAAAACAGTGACAATGATAGTGAATATAAGTTTCGAAAAACAAATATTTCCCTAAATATTTATGATGTTTAATTTATTCAAAAGCATTAAACCAGTCGAGTCGTAGAAAAAGTACAGTGTGAAACTCACATATGAAATGACCATTTCCTACTCGTATGATTTGCAAACTATCATACTCGTAGGAAATATAATGTCATTTCATGTTCGCACAGTATACTATTTCCACAACCTTAAAAAAATAGTGAAATTTTTTCACCACTTTTAATTTGCGAAATGCTGCGTGCACTAACTTTAACACGATAATAAGTACGTACCCAATAATTAATTAATAAACGAAATATCTGCAGCTGTAGAAAAAATATCGTATTTAATATGTGTGCGAGGAAATTTCGCGCATTCAATAGATATTTTGACTAGGCGCAGTCGAGTCGAAATACATTTGTTTCACTGCGCGAAATTATCCTTCGCACACTTATTACATAAATAACAAATAACTACTATTGTTCACTATTTATTTTGAAATATTATTCTAATTTCCTTCCATTCCACTTTAAATAGATGCTCAATGCTTGCATACAACTCATCAAACAACTTCCAAAGTTGCTTTATAGTAAACGCTTTCCTCTATTATCTCGCCTGTTGACATGCTACTTCTCTTTGAGCCGTAATAATGCTTCAACTTCCTACTGTAGTAAACTTTGGAGCTTTACGGACCAAATCTTAACTTAAAAGATAGCTTATTACAACAATGACTTTAGTTTTATTTGGCATAAGTAGTGTCCTTAAAATACATTGTTTTAGTGGCAATTTGGTGTGTTTTGAATTAATATGCACAAGGTAATGTTTGAACAAATTAAATTGCTTA
The DNA here is from genome assembly GCA_911728435.2 of Apoderus coryli. Classification (NCBI taxonomy): domain Eukaryota; kingdom Metazoa; phylum Arthropoda; class Insecta; order Coleoptera; family Attelabidae; genus Apoderus; species Apoderus coryli. Next base: position 10,592,677 of record OU452202.1, on the reverse strand, counting down.
TAAAAAAACTGAACATCCGGTAAACAAAATAGAAATAATTGTACATTTTATTTGTTGTCGTATACGTTTTAACATGTCAACTGTCTCCTTCAGGTTTTTTTAGATATTTACATGACCATTACACTGAAAACAAACATATTTTCTGTCTTAACAATAATAACAATGGTATAAAATAATATACAAACAATATAGAAATACACAAAAGACAAAATCCAAACATCAGACTTTAGAATTAGCTTATTAGAAATTGGAGGATCCAAATATGATCTAGGAAGAGATTTTGACGCCAAATTTAAATTAGATTTAGGACCACCAAAGCTGCGCAACAATGACTCGATGTCGCCAGCGTGTATCTTGAACCCATGGTTTATAAACATTTTGAAACCTTATTCTGTATTTTAGATATAGGTATCGACAATATTTCAGTACCTATATCGCCAATAAATGTATCAATTAAAATAGTGTATGATCAGCCACCGCCTGCCGTGCTCTATTATTGGCAGCTCCGCTCCGTGTACTAGAGATAAATCATTTTCCACCCGTATCTGCATCATTGTGTTGGCAACAAGTCAAAACAAACGACTGTCGGCTTTGTTTTGATAGCATTCAATAAGCGATCAATGGCGGCGTCTATCATTTGCTAGACACAATAAACACGTGTATTCCTTTTGACTTTATATTTTACAGTTTAAGTTTGTTATAATGTTTGAAAGATATTAACTTTACATACAGTAAACACATTCAGATCGGCTCAACTGTCGAGATTGCATAGGTAGTAAGCTGAATGAACTACATGACTAGCGGTCGAATATTTTGCTAACCATAAATTTATTTAGCTTAACGCTTTGTATTTTGTGGAAATAACTTGGAGTTTACGTTTACGAGTTAGGTACGTTGATTATCTGTTGCTTGATACATGCTCATCATCATCAGAAAATTGCGAAATCAAAAAACATTGGCGTTTTGTTAGGTCTGGGCCGTTCTGTCCTTCAGCATGTACCATTGAGTTGTAAATTGAAAAAATATCGGTGAGATTATTGACTATAACTGATATACAGATTAACACCGCGCGAGACAGAGAAGCAATGAAACATGCGATCGCAAACATCCATTAGTGGATATGCATCCGAAGAAGAAGAATAGATTATTTGTTTTGGAGATAATTTGAAACTCATCAGCTTCTATTGAGTTTAAACATTTAATTATCATTCAGTTAATCAAGTCCTTACTGATAACAGCGCCGGGTTAACCAACCGAACTATTTCACTTATAACAGGTTACCTCATTATCTAAAACTCATATGTCCTATCTATTTAACTCGCCTCATTGCCCAGATTAGAACTTGTGGCCGTGACCAACTGAAGTTGATCTACAATGGATTTGCTTATTTAATTAATATGACAGAACTATGTTCAATTTGCAATCTACAAAGGGCGGAAACTATTAATCACATTTTTTTTGAATGCCCATTCTACATCAACTTGAAAATGCATTTTTTACCAGACATTGATAATCTGGATGATCTTGCTGCTGCTTTAGCGACTAACTCCTTGGCTCGGGTGTCTTAAATCGCGAAATTTCTTTTGGCTGTTATGAAATTACGCTCTTTCCTGCTTAACAAATAAAATAGTGTGTCCTGTTTTTTGTTATAGCTAGTAGGTATATTGTGTTATTATATTATATAATGCGTATAATACTTTCCATTTATAGGTAATGTTCTGTTTATTACTTACAATATTTTCTTTATTCTCTTCATTTACTTATTTTTTTACTTATATATACATATTATGTTTATTTATTTGCCCATATTTTTTGTGTTTTTGGATGAATTGTGCTAATTGGTATTCAAATAAAAGAAAACAAACAAAAACTTCCAAAGTCAACTCCACAAAATCTTTAATTCAGGTATAAAAAAAAGGAAACTAGTTTCGGCTCAACAAGCCATCATCAGTCCATTCTTACAAAAACATCCGTGTACAAAAAAACATCAAACATGAATATGAATATGACTTTTTTTATTTATTTACTCAACACAGGTGTTTGTTTTCGTGTAATGTAATGTCATAGTCATATTCATATTCATGTTTGATGTTTTTTTTGTACACGGATGTTTTTGTAAGAATGGACTGATGATGGCTTGTTGAGTTGAAACTAGTTTCCTTTTTTTTTATAACTGAATTAAAGATTTTGTGGAGTTGACTTTGGAAGTTTTTGTTTGTTTTCTTTTATTTGAAACTGACACTCCACTTTGATGATGGATAATTTATTTCGTCTAATTGGTATTGTTGATTATTTATTTATTTTTTTTTATTATATCTTAGAATGTAAGTGTATGTTTGGATCATACCCTTGTTATAGAGCTTGTACTCTTATGAACAATAAATGAAATAATAATAATAATAATAACCAGCAGACGGACTAGGCGGCCGCTTAGTCCCCGTTACTCAATGAGGCCCTGGGTCGACATAAAAAGACCTAAAAAAATGTGACTTACTAAGTTCAGTTATCACTTTTGTCAACGATTTCCGTAATAATTATTTCAATACCTTGAAAAGTGAATCAGTAAAGTTAATAAATTATATGGATAATGTACGTAAAATGCAATAATGTATGACTAGTAGAAAAAAAAAAGAGAAGAGTGATGAAGTAATATTCAATAAAACTATACGCGATAATTTTAAGCTTGGAATACCTACGATGTGGTTATATGGTGATTTAAGCCTATAATCTTATTAAATAATCAAAAATCGTTCTTTGGAATATAATACCTCTCATATCAGAACTGAAGAAAGATCGAGCCACACGAAGAAGAGATTCGGCAGTTTAATAATTTATGTGAAGAGACAGATCGAAAATCAATTTTAAATTATAAAGTGAATTTGTGTTCGCAAATATAAATGAAATAGGTATAAATGAAAAATAATATCTACTGAATTAGACTGAGGCCCTTCTAAATTAAACAAAATCCCTTGTGTAGGTAAAATCAGTCATTTTGTCCGCTATGCTACGAAATTATTTTTATCAATTTTAAATTTTTAGCATTTCAATCATTAAAGTCTACTTTTCCAAATGTTCTAACTCTCTTAGAAATTTCTATGGGTTCCCCTATATCCAAGGCCAGTGAGGAACGTTCGTTTTCCGCAATGGATAAGTTAGAAAATAATTATCGCCCTAGTTTAGGACAGGAAAAGTTAGATCTCTTCTCTGTCCTTAAATTGAAAGTGAGTCATTGAACCGCATGAATTATGACGAAATTGTTGATAAAGCCAAAGAAAAAGCGTGAAAAATATTTATTTAGTTTTTGGTATATAACTTCATCGTTGGTTTAACGCATAATGTGATTTATTTACGTACTTATTGATATATTTACCTATTAGAAAATAGGTAACCATACCAAATAGAAATTTGTTTTAAAAATAAATAATATTATTGTCCGTATTTGAATTTTGTTTTTCGTAAAAGTTTACCTATACTTTGTTTACCGTCTTATTTTTAATTTAATAAAAAAATTTATACATAATCACTCTGTCCAAGATAAGAATGGGATAGGATTGGAATGTTGGAAACAGTAGGAATTACAATATCGGTTTAATTAAAGCAAAGTTGTACAATTAAAACACCTTTTAAATTGTGTTTTAAAAAGTAAAGTAACTTTAGCCGTTTTCGAGAGTTTTTCAAATAACAATTTTTTGCGATTTTAGTTTTTATTTATTTCTGACATTATTTTTAAAAATATAAAAAAATTCAAAGCACTTTCTTATTGTTACTTTTTGATGAGAAAAAGATAGCGTTTAAAAATTTTCACTACGACGTTTCGTTTTTGAAAACCCATCATCAACTTAGTTTTTTTAAATACGGCCCTGGTTTATCACACGTAATAATGGTTTTTAGCTGTTATTAAAATTATTCAAGAAAAATCGGCCGACCCTTATTTTGCGTAAAACATTCATCTAAGAAAGGGGTTTTTTAATATCTTTAAAAAGCACAAAAAATTCAACTGAATTTAAAAACCCGCGTACAGAATAAAATGTTGTACTGAGACAGCATTAAATTGTCAAATTATAAGAAATAATTGTGAGTAACGACTAATGTGTTTGCAAAACCTACTACTCTATATTCAGTCAGTTAAGTGCCCAACTATGACGAATGCTATTTGAACAATTCTAAATATCTGCTAAAAACACTGAGAACTTGTTTAAACCTTTACGTTGAAAATTGCTTTAAATTTTACAATAAAAAATTTAAAGCAATATTTAAAAAAAGCAAGTTGATGATGGTTTTTCAAAAACGAAACGTCGTAGTGAAAATTCGTAAGCCCTATCTTATTCTCCTCAGAAAGTAACAATGAGGAAGTGTTTTTAATTTTTTTATATCTGTAAAAATAATGTCAGAAATAAATAAAAACTAAAATCGCAAAAAATCGTTTTTTAAAAAATTGTCGAAAACGTCTAAAGTTAGTTTACTTTTGAAACAGCATTTTAAAGGAGTTTAAATTGTAGAAGTTTTCTCTAATTTAACCGACATTGTAACTCCTACGGTTTCCAAGATTTTAGTGCTATCCCATTCTTATCTTGGACACAGTGTATATATATTTTAACATAAAGCTTCTCTCTAAATTCGCCAGGGTCCCTACTCCATATTGCCGCCTAGGACCCGATGTAGTCTTAAACCGGCTCTGACTAATAATATATATGTATTGGTGAATGATTTGGTGCGTATAATAAATATTTCTTACACTATGTACCAAGAAATAGCTACTAAATTCATAAATAGTGCATGTACGTTTAGAAAATTTAGGCAATCTGTTCTTTCAAAATTAGGTTAACGATTTTGGCAATGTTTCTTTAGTAGTAACAAATTATTATTTAAGATATATATATATATATATATAAACAAACAAAGATATTCAACTAAGTTGACAGAGTATAGTATATCACCGATATACAAAGAAAAATGAAATAAACTAACTTGTATGAATCAAAAAAATCTCGTGACACAAGCTGGATTTGAACCAACATCTCCCAATTGCCGGTCAGGTGTTTTATATATATATATATATACATATTTGGGTTCAAATCAGTCACGGCCTAGGTGGGCAAATAAAAATAAATATACTCATTGAATAAACTATCAACAGGGTTTGCGAAATTTAAAGTCAAAAGCACTCTACCACTTTATGTACCTAAAGAACAATATGATGTTATATTGATACAGCAATGCACAAAATAATAATAGAAAGCTTAGATATGATCTACCCACTATGAATATGCTAGAAGCTAGAATTGCTTTTAAATCATCAGAATCAAATTGCTGAGCTAGCTTAAAAACACATTTTCCAAATGCCTGTCCTAATACCGTAATAATTGAATAGCACTTACGTATAATATGCCAAAAGCTCTTGACATTGAAACAACATGATGAAATTGAAAGAAAAGATTTTCTGATGTTAAATGGATTTTAATTTATTATGTTCATTCGCCCATTGTCAAGAAACAATATAATCGTTGACTGAATCAGAGTCGTCTTTGGTTTTAGTGTTATTTTTATATTGGGATATGTAACCAATAAATACTGAAGTCATTTTCGTACATGATGACCAGAGTTTGGAGTTTTGACAACACAGGGTCGTAACGAAACGAAAATATTAGAAGTAGAAGAGAATGGATATTGTTTAAATTATCAGAGGCTCAATCAAATTGCGATTGGGCCATAGATATTGAAGAATTTGTTTCGCTCTGGCACCATAGCCATACCCAAAGCACATATTTACTTGGGCATTTAATCGGTGATGCTGGAGCCACTGTATATTTGCCAATAAAATAAATCCACGAAACCGACGCGATCTATAATTAAATAAAATTAATTACTAGATATGTTTAAAATTTAAATATATTTACATTTATATCAATATTTATCACACCAATGTATCTGAATTCTTAATTACTGGATCTGAATGTGTGCTGCACCGCAATTTATTATGTTCATAATTTCTTTTATATTTATGCATGTGACGGTATTACGTACATCTGACAGTAAGTATAACTAGTTGTCAACTGGTTTTACAATTTCAACCTACGTAAAGTTACAATTATTATATAAATACGTCCCTTTTGAAAAAATAACTTTACGATATAAATGTGGATTACATACAGTTTTTATCTAGATATGGAGTTACTTTCAATTTCCATTGGATGATACTATAAAGAAAACTTTAAAATGTCGTTCGTTCACTAACGACCACAGTAAATTTCATTCATAGCGATATTATCTAAGTGCGAACCTTTCCGCATGATTAAGGCTGATTCACACTAAACTAAGTGGCAATTTATGAGAAAATGGCGTTGACCAAAGGGAGTTTTAATAACAACTCGGTGACTTTAAAATCATCGTTTTCTTTTCACATCGAAACACTGATGAAAGTGAAATTACCTGGGACTTCTTAAACATTTCAATCAAAAGTTTTTTACAGAATAATTTTGAATCCGCATTTTTATTCACAAGCCATTCCTACAGTTGGATTTTTCGAAAGCATAACATTTTGAAATAATGGTTCTGGTTCCTTAAAAAAATCTAATAAATAGGCCCAGAGCTCTGTTAAACACTTTCATTTATATGGACTTATACTACTCTATAAAAAATAATAAAATGGCTTATTCGTTTCATAAATTGACTATATTGTCACTATTTAAAAACCATTCAAAAAAATTATACTTTTTGGTTGTCACATTATTGAGGAATATACAGAATATAAATTTATTATCATATTATAAATTATAGATAACCCCCCCCCACTTTTGCTCATTTAAATTTTTTGGTTCAAAATTTGCTGCCATATTCAAATTTTAATTAAAAAAACTAAATAAACTGTTGCCCACGCGAGGCACCAATATCCCGCAATATTTAATTCTAAACAGTCATATTTTTGTGACCTTTTTGTCATTTCACTTGAATTATGGACTCCGGTCAACCCCATTCTAATTTGCCTACATTGCTAAGCAAGTACTTTTTTTATATATAGATAGATATGTTGGAAGAGGATTCATTCCAGAGAAGTTACACCTGTTTCTCCAAAGGAATGATTCATCGTAGTTGTAATAGTTTTGTACATAAGTAAGAACTAAAACTAAGGTGTAGTAACCAAATTTGTTAGTGTTGTTGTTCTATTAGTTATATTCACACTATCAAAATAACAAATTGTCCTCAAACAACAAAGAACTTTACTACTAGCATAATATGGAGAATCCAATTAATATTGTATGATTGCAGCCAAATAAATATATGTACTGTAAGAACGATTTTTTTTTATATTTTTCTCTCTCTGTAGAAAACTTAATAATTTTTGTTTTAATATACGTAACGTTCATATTCAGACATACAAAGGACTTACCTAAACCAAATAGTCACACAGTCTATGTTTATATTAACAACATTAAGATTCCAAAGTATCATATTACTATAGTAAGCAAACTGTGGTAAAATCTCTGGAATATAGGCACAAGAATAAGATCATTCGATTGAGTATTCTTATTGTGATAAGTCGAACTTATTTAAAAAGTTTGTATTTGTGATTGTGTAATTTTCTTGTGTGTGACTGGTTCCTGATTAGGGTGAGTTTTCTCACTGAGTAATTAAGTTTTATCAATATAAAGTTTTGTTTTACTTTCTTTTCTCTTAATCAAATTATAATTTTAAATACATTAAGCATTATTACAGAATTATTATCAACCACTAATTCGTTTAGTGAATTCTGTCAATTCTGACGTAAAGATATTTTATCAATTATTTAGACAACTCCATTGCCAAGATTTACAGGGTTGTACTATTAAGTTGAATAATATGTGGCAACCTACTGATTTGTCTGTAACTACGAGGTGTAGTCTAAAATAGAGCGATTTGGTAATGTTGTGTTGTCTATTCCGGCGTAGTACATTGCGGTCAGTGTATGCGTTGAGATTGGGATTACTGTTGTCAGTTTTCCAGGGGCTGCATTGGTTAAGGCCAATGGGGCTAGTGACATTGCGGTCAATGTGCTAGTTATATAGTTATACCCCATTTTATATATCGATCGATATTTTGGGCACTGCGGTCAGTGTCTACGGAATAGAGAATTACACATGTTTTGTCAGCTTTATTTTTGTTTTGGATTAAGATTAGTAGTTTGACATAATTGATTATTACAATGATGTTATTGCCATTGTTAAAAGAAAATCATGCTACGTGTATAACAATTCCACTTACATACTAACTTAACTTTTTGGTTAGTTGTCGATAATATAAATCTACTTTTTGGTAGACTTGATTACTCAAACAGTTTTCTCCTTTTCATTTCAGGTGCGACATCTCATATCCATTTTGGCCTGACGCTAAAGTTATTTTTTTTATATAATACTTACCATATTAAATTTTTGTAGTTTTTAAATATATTCTTATTTTCTTTTTATTATTTTACAATTTTATTAACTCCTGACGATAAAATAAAAGACAAACATAGTCTATCAGAAGTGATTTGAAAATTCAAAATACTTCAGAAAAATTCATTATATTATTTTTCTCTTTTCTATATTTTTCGCCTTACAGTACCTTGTGACATATTGCCTTTATAAAGACAATGCTTCTTATTAACACAATTTATTGTGTGATCTAGTAACGTATGTCGCTAACTATGTTAATAAGTTGTCGGTCGAACTTCACGGTTTTTAATGATTGACCGGCTTTGAATGTAAATAATCCTGCATCACAAAATTATGTTAAAATTCGATAATTATATATTATGTCAAAGGGCAACACTGTGCAATATGCTTCATTGGAGACTATAGAGTGCCACCGATTCTCAGATCAAATGTAAGTATATAATTTTCGTTTAAGTTGATGACTGTCATTTTTATTATGCATGAGATAAAGTATTTTTAACATTAAAATATTTTATATTTGAATCGAATTTGTGGAAAATTCAATTTGAGTATACGAATATCCTTATTATAAGCTGCTGTAGTCTTATTTAAAGAACACTGAATATTTACTATAAAAAACCATACATTCTTAAATATAGGAGGTAGATCATTTAAATAGAGTAGGTTTGAATGTTCTAATGAAAACTATTTACTTAAAATGAACATTTTTGTTGAATATATGGGAATCCACTTTTAAGCATTTAAAAATTTTCAAATTAAAACATTTTACACCGAATGAGAATAAAAAGTCTTAGAACAAGTAAAAAAAATAAGAATATTTAAATGTTTTGTTTGAGTATTTGCTTTTTTCTGTGTAGGTTATCTTATATCAAAACTATATACGAGTACTCTGTGTCCAAGATACGAATGGGATAGCATTGGAATCTTGGAAACGGTAGGAGTTAAAATGTCGGCTAAATTAGAGAAAAATTGTACAGTTTAATGGTTTTTCAAAAGTAAACTAACTTTAGCGGTTTTCGAGAAATTAAAAAAAAAAACGATTTTTTGCGATTTTAGTTTTCATTTATTTCTGACATATTTTTACAGATATAAAATAATGAAAAGCACTTTCTCATTGTTACTTTTTTTAGGAGAGGAAATTAGCGTTTACAAATTTCCACTACGACGTTTCGTTTTTGAAAAACCATCATCAACCTCGTTTTTTAAATACGACCTTGGATTTTTTATTGTTAAATTTAAAACCATTCTAAATTCAAAAATAGATGGTATATCACAGGTAATGATATAAACAAGTTTTCAGTATTTAAACTTCTTCAAGAAAAATCGTCATAGTTTGACATTTAACTGACTGAATGCAGAGTAGTAGGTTTAGCAAAAACATTGTTTCGTCGTTACTCACAATTATTTGCCAATTTATTTCTGTCTCAGTACAACATTTTATTCTGTATGCGGTTTTTTAAATGTAGTTGAATTTTTGTGCTTTTTTAATGCAGAAATCAGCTCGCATATTTTATTGAAAAAAAATAGCTTTTGTATTGCTATATAGCTTGAAATAATTTGACTGCCTGGACTAAATGACACACTCTATTTGCTCGTGAATTAATCCAATGTAAAACTACCATTAGCTGAAAAACTTGTCCTTTGTAGATACTGTAAATTGTATGGTGGCTAACTACTGCTTACCAACAACTATAATAATAAATGGTGGGTATTGAGAGAGGCCGTGTGCCGTGCCAAGCAATTCAAATAAACTATAGTTAATAGAAAATTGCAATAGCGTGTATATGTAATAATGCCCAAATAAAAACCGATTCCTAGGATATATAAAGAGGAAGAAAATTCGATGCGAATGAATTCACTGTTTTCCTGTTCGATTTGTAGATATGTCCAATTCAAATGGAGAAAAAATAATTGGAAGATAATAATCTGATTATAGAATAGTATGGGTGTAGGCACGAGGAAAGCTATTAAATTTATAGCGTAACAAATTTGTAGTAGATAATTGTTAGTTCTTACAGGGTGACTTTAATGTTTCCGTTTTTAATGAGCTAGCAGCACAGCAATTTACTAAAGGGTTTTTGGGGTATAGGATCCTATAAAGATTAGATTTTAATAGCATGATAAACATTGTATAAGTGGCATGAAATGCTTCAAAAACAATAGTATCTATAATGGTTTAAGAGATATTTAGAAACGTTTATTATCACTATCTAAACAGGGTGATTCCGAGTTTACACTTTCCAAAGTTGTCACCACTCTGCTCGAAGCAATCACAGTGCCCTATCAAATTGTTCTATGCCACCAAATATATCTTCTCAGGTGTTTAGCGGCATTTCGAAAACTAAACTTTTGATGAAAAAAATCACAAGGGTTTAGGTATGCTGATCTCGGTGGCTACGGTATTGTTCCATTTCAACCGATCGACCTATTCGGAAAAGTATTGAAAAACTAGATCTCAAATAGGCAGATGCCTAACCTTAAAAAAGGAACATAGCTCGTCTGATATTTAGTAGGTAGCTGGTTTTCTAGCAGAACAGATACATTATTTTTTAAATGTCTCTTGTCAAACTGGTACGGTCCAATTAGTACACTGAAAAAAAAAAATGTTTTGTAATATTTTAGAACGCTGTTAATTGACCATTAATTCGTACGAATAATAAACTTTTTAATCAATGCTATGGAAACACAAACAGCGTTTGGTTTAAATGTACATATTTATTAATATTATGAATGCCGTTTAGTATGATTTTCAGTTAACATTATTCGTGGATTCAATACACATCAGCAATGGGAATAATAAATTAATTCATTGTGGCAATTAAAACATTTATTGTTACATTGTCCGTTCCAAACGTTTAAAATACGTAATATTAATGTAGTATTTCACTGCTCAATACTGCGCGGTACCATTGAATATTTACTATAGACAAGAAGGTCCACTAGATGCTGAAATCGGCATCGACTCGTCGCATTTCCAGCTCATTTCTGGCCCGCTACTATCTATACGATATCTATGCAGGGTGATTCATTATGGTTGCAACAAACGAAAACTGGAGATTCCTGAAAGTAATTTAGGCATTTTTTGCCATTGAACCCATGTCCGCAAAGGCTTCGTTATCGAGATACAGGGTGTCCAAATTTAGTGGTCAAATTAACTTTGCTGTTCATTTCTCAAAAACTAACGGACCGGACCGATAATCTAAAATAATCTGCATTATTTTGGCTTTCATTCACTGTTCATTGGCTGATGAGAGATTTTTAGAGAAAGTGCTCTGGTGAGATGAAGCAACTTTTACGAGAGATGGTAGAAATACAAATCAAAATGAAAATGTATGGTCTTTAAACAACGCTCGTGCTATTAGGCCGCGAAATTTTCAAGAACGTTTTAATATCAGTGTTTGGGGTGGCATGTTTAACAATCAATTATTATTGTCGTTGTTCGTAATTAATGAACATTTAAACTCAAATAAATACAGTCATTTTCTACAAAACCGCCTACTCAAATTTATTGAGGATGTAACTCTAAATATTGTTCAAAACATGTGGTATCAACATGACGGAGCCCCTGCGCATCGTGGTAGACAAGTAACAGAAGTTTTAAATCAACTGTTTGGAAACAATTGGGTTGGTTTGGGACGTCCCATTGAGTGGCCTCCAAGATCGCCGGATCCGTTCGACTTCTTTTTATGGGGGTACATGAAACAATTGGAGAGAGTTCATGAGCTACAAATTCATTAGAAAGATGTAGAATGTGCATTACTGTCAATGGAGGGCAATTTGAACAGTTTCTTATTTTAATTTCGAGTTTAGTTTTTTTATTGTTAAATTTTTAATTGTAGTGATAGGCTTTAAAATTTGTTGTTAAGTAATTTGTTATTATTAAATCGTTCGGCAACTTTGATTTTTCATTTTGTTTTCTGGTAAACATTATTTTGATTTAAATTTACCATTAACTTGCAATTTAGCGGTTCCCATAAAAATGGTAGAAACCACAATATCGACATAATGAACTTTTTTGTAGCTTATAAGTTGCTCTTTTTAAAAAAGTAATAATTTAAAACAGTGAAGCTTGTCAAAGCTGTCTTTAATTAATGTATGTGTAAAATTTACCAAAATGTCCCCTATATCTACGCCAATAAACGGTTAATGAAAGCCAAAATAATGCAGAATTTTGTCAAAATCGGTTAGCTAGTTTTTGAGAAATGAACAAAAAAGTTAATTTGACCACTAAATTTGGACACCCTGTATCTCGATAACGAAGCATTTGCGGACATGGGTTCAATGGCAAAAAATGCTTATATTACTTTCAGGAATCTGCAGTTTTCGTTTGTTGCAACCATAATGAATCACCCTGTATATACTATACTATAACCATCGAATATTAACTATAGACAAGAAGCTCCACTAGACGCTGAAAACGGCATCGACTCGTCGCCTCATTTCTGGCCCTCTATTATACTATATCTATATATAACTTATAACAACTATAACTATAAGCGTGGCGAATTGCTTTGAACCCACGTACATCAGGCGTACCGACACGATGAGAAGTAACTGTTATTTTAACTGTGGCGGTACATTGTCCCAATGAACACGTTTAATTGTGATAATGTCAAGTCAATGTGAGAGTTCATTGTCACAATGACCTGATTTTATTGTTTAATAATGGCGTTCATTGTGCTAATGTATTCTGTTCATTACTGTTATGTAAAACCAATGGTCTCTCAGATTCACAGAATCGGCATTTGCCGAAAGCTTTACGTCACTTGACAGCAGGTGGAGGAGGATATTAGTATGCATAATATTATTATAGTCTCGGCAGGTGGATGTCAAACCCTTTTGGTATTTTTAAATATCGTTTTGTGATTAGTAGTAAGATTTGGACAACACTTGGTAAACTTGCGTACAATATCGTCTTAATGACATCAAAACAATGGAACCTACAGCCGCACTATTACAGAAATGGCCTTTCTATAAAACCCATCCGGTTTTAGATTGGTATGTTTGCCCAATATTTTTAATAAACTATAATTTTTTCTATAATTTTAAATCTTTGTAGGTTGACATCAATTTTAATATGACTTTTCTTTTTTTCTCTTGAAACTATGGGGCAGAGAGATCAGAAATTTTCTGTGCAATCAACAGAATTTGAAAGACAAAAATATATTGGATGACCGATCCATGAACAATAGGACATTGTAATATACTTATTCTTGAAATCAATAAATAAAGTTTACTGTTTCAATATACGTGAAATCAATCAATATTCTACACTATTGCAGTGTTTATTGTCATTGATGCAACGAATTGCCGGGTAGTGAACTAAATACAATGTACCTTACATTGACCAATTAATATGTTTATTAAAATATTAAAAATATTTATTGAAACAATTAATTTTTAGGTCGGACGGATGTTAACGAATATTCTCCCAATTTCTTTTTTAATAACTAAACTGTTTTTTCGATGTAAGAAGATAAAGAAAACACACAAAACTCTGTATTTCCGCCCCGATTGTGTTTACGCGCTTTTGAATTTGACAGATGATATTACCTGCGCCTCGGACAGAGGCACTCTAATGCTGTTCGACTTTTCGAAGTGCTTTGACACGGTTTATTACTAAAACCTATTTTGCAGTATGTTGGACTATCCATAGACTCATTAAACTTGATTTCAGTCTATATTACTATATACACAAGCAACAAGTGATGCATTTTAATTGCCAAATTTCTATATAGATTAATTTCTTAAGGATTTGTATCAATTTACAATATATAATAGGTCGGGCTTTTCTACAGCATCAGCGTCTTGCGAGCATCGTGGATGATACACAAACATCTGTGCCTATCAGTTTATTTAAATGATTGTGAATAACATCAATGCTGACTTGGATGCCCTATAACCAAAACAATATAATCGATAAATATCAAACCCTTTTCTATATGCTATATTTATTTTAACACACTTGAGCACGCTTACGTTAATTTTCGAATACTTTTTGTGACAATAGTTGACCTTGAAAAACCTTCACAAGGTCCACAATAAATAATAAATGTCTTTCTCCCAAAACACCAAATAAATAATATTATCCGAACGGTTTTTTAAACAAAACTCATAGTTTTAGAGGCTTTGGTCTGTCTCAAATTAATTAATTAAATCCGTCTATTTGTTTGTCAAAATATATGCAAGTTTGAGATGAAAGTTACTAGATTTAAGTACCATCATTACAAATAAGTTTACTCAATTCTTATAGTGAATTACTAATTAAATATTCTACAACAAAATCAGCAAATTCGCATTTTTTTATTTTACAATTTTTGTAAAGTGTAACTATAGTCTGACCATGCTAATAATAATAATAATACTATTTATTTCACAAATTCTGTGCAAACATAAATTGAAACAAGTCACTCTAACAATGTAGGATCAAAATTAAATTGAAAAAAAAAGAAAAATTACACTTCATTATGTACGTAATATTATAATAATAAGTTTCCTTATTAGCTACTATACAAAAAATCATTTATACTATAAGGTTCTAAATTTGTTAATAATCGTCTGATATTTTTTTTAAATTTTGCGAAATTATCAATCTGTTTTATAGCCGTAGGAAGTTTATTAAAAAATTTAATACACATATAGTGAGGGCTGTTTTCAGAAATTGATAGTCTGTGACGTGGATAACTCATATCCATTCTTCGGGTATTATACAAATGATCAGCAGCAGTGTCAAACAGGAATTTATTTTTAAAACAAAACACTAGACATTCATAATCCCTTCCTGTTGAAATTGACTTCTGCAAAATGTCCTAGCCCCTGTATAACTCGTAATACTCTTTTTTGAGCAACAAAAACGGATTGGGTTTCAGTATCTTTCCCCCAAAATTGGAAAAGTACAACAGTTTCAACGTTTTCTTATTCATATATCTCGAAACTATCCTGATTGCATAACAAACTGAATTCACCTTCTTTACTAAAATATCTATATGAACAGACCATGTAAGGAACTGATCTATATGCAATCCCAACATCTTAGCGTTACTCTCAACAACAACATCCTCATTAGTTAAATTCACATTCCTCTGAATTTTCCACTTTGAGTTTCGCGTTCTAAACATAACAATTTGGTTTTATTTTAATTTAAAAAAAGTTTATTTTGCGTAAACCAATCCACTGTATTCTTATATAGATTTTCACTTTTCTAAGTTATATTCCGTAACGTGTTACTATTGACCAATAAGTTTGTGTCGTCAACATATAGTTTATGAGACTAGAATTTGGCTCTCGAGAAATGTTATACAAATCATTCAAGAATATACAGAAGAGAATGGGGCCTAATATACTTCCCAGTGTAATTCCGCTGTTAGTTTTCCCCGTACTCGACAATTGTTTACGGCCGTTGTTACTGATTTCCACTTGTTGTACCCTTCCAATTAAGTATGACCTAATCCGGGCCAATTCATTACCCCGTATTCCATATTTGCTTAATTTTTCTAGAAGTAGTTCTGTATTAATGCAGTCATAAGCTTTAGACAGATCAATAAAAATGCTCATAGACAAATTTCCGTTTTCCATATTTTCTAAGGATTTGATATAGCGAAAAACTGCCTTGTACACCGATTTACCCTTAAGATAACCATGGTGATTTTCATGGAGTAAACTATATTTATTAAACAAGGAGACTATTCTCTTCACATCATTATCTCAAAAATGCAGGTAAAATACTAATTGGCCTGTAATTACAAAGGCTTTCTCTATCACCAGATTTAAAAATTGGGTTAATGACCGACTGTTTTTTTTAGTTGATCAGGGAATATGCCGTACTTAAAAGAGTTATTTATTACGTGACACAATACATCAACAACTTCATAATGCTAGTTGGGATCCCATCACATCCACTTGTATGTTTATTTTTTACCCTATTGACACTACTGCTGATCTCCGTCGGTGTCACTGGATATAAAAAGAAAGATTTATCATGTTCTTCGATTGAAGAGACGCAATCCTGATGCTGCATTTGTTCAAGTATTTCTGGAGCTACAGAAAGCAGGTATTCGTTATACTTATTTGCAACATCTAAACCTCCCTCAAGGCTCAAATCTTTACGTTCACCAGACCTATACCAATAATTTCGTTACAGAGCGCCCACATACATTTCATCTTGTTGTCAGATCCTTTTATTTTAGTTTCATATGCCTGTGCCTTAGTTTTTTGAAGTAACAAATCGTATTCTTTTTTAGTATTAACATAATATGACTCTTTGTAGATTTTGTTAGATTTAAACATTGTGTAGAGTATATCTAATCGGTTCTTACAATTTTGTATTTGAGGTGCTACTATTTTCCGACGTTTGTGAGAAAATCTGCGTTGTGTGAGGGGGAATACACGGTCAAATATCACACTAAACTCGTTTAAAAATGTATCCCATTGTTTATCAACTAGATTGTTATTAATATTATACACATTTAGCCATCTTTTCTCCCTCAATTCGAACACAAATTTTCGTTTGTTTTCTGGCTTAAAAGATCTTATATATTTAACAGTAAAATTTGGCGTTTTATTGACAAGATATTATATTTTTTGTGCGGTATGATCCGATACAAAATTCTCAATTATGTCAACCTGTAGAAAATCGATGTTTGTAAAAATGTTATCTATACAGGTCGAACATGTGTTTGTTATTCTTGTGTAGTATTTTATAGCTAATGTATAATGTATAAAATTAATATTAAAATCTCCCGCTATGCACACTATATTGTTTTTTTTTTTTGAATTATCATGCTTAGCATTTTTTCAAACAAAATCATAAAATGAGCAATATCTGCTAAAAGGGGTCTATATGCAGAAACAATTAAACATTCACCCATACCTAAATAACACTTCGCTGCTGATACCTCCATGACTCCGCTTATTGAAAGTTTGTTAACTTGATTGTGTGACTTAGACTTAACCTGATTTCGCACATCGATTGCTGAACCTCCATGTTTCCCTTCGCTTCTGCAGAACCATGACACCAACTTAAAGTTACACAATGCTAGCTGTTTCAACTGGTTTTCACTTTTCCAATGCTAATCCGAGAAAAGTCGCTGACTCTGAATTATTTGGATTAGCCTTATAACTCACGTATCTTTGGAGTTCACAAAATATAATTAATAATGGTTCAACCACAAGTCCTTTGAGAAATTTCATCGCAAAGTGTACAAAATTAATTTTTATTTTATTATATTTTATTAAAATCATCATTAATTATTACTAATTTAGACACAACCACCCGGTACAAGAAACACTTAATCACTTGGCAAATAATACAAATTACAATGCAATAATCTTAATTATGACTCAAGGAAACTGCAGATACCAGCTGGCAAAACATATAACACCAAGTATAGTTTATCATAAATTCGCTTTTATATTGACTATTTTCTAGTAGAGAGTACATTTCGTATAATTTTAGCTTACCGAGCCAAAGGAATTCGTAAGTGGTATATAAATTTCAACCTATGTTTACGGATTAAAGCTGGAAATAAGATGGAATTACTTTGGTTATAATTTTAGTATGAAATTTAATGTAGCTGTTAGATGTTATCAGTTTTGTGTCACAACCAAATGTATTGTTACGATAAAGCGAAAAGTAAATTTCGATACACACACAGGGTGGACTTAAAAAAAACTGTTTGGATCTCTCTTGCCAAGACAAGTTCAAGCAAAATCGACTTCAAAAAATTCCAAATACGTGTTGTAGGCATGTTTTTGGTCTTAGATAGTTTGATCGTGTTTCCTGCAAAATTATAACGAACTGAAATGGTTGCGTATTGAGACAAATGTTAAATATCATTACTCAGTTTTTATTTTTCTACATCTTGGTACTTCTAATACTCCATATCTTCGAAATGAATTCAGGCATTAATAACACATAATGTTAATATCAGAGATAGCACAAAATTATGTGTTCAGAGTTACCGCACCGGCCATAACTCTGTTCCCAGCGATTTCCACAGAAATCTTATATTATATATATATATATACTCTAGAATGATAATCCCGTAGTACAAAAATGTAACCAAAAGTGTAGAGCTGTCCATAATGCGCATGATCACCAGTCACTTATTTTTCAACAGGACCGGCTTTGATTAAATGTAATATTACTGTTATAGGTATATTTAAAATTAAATTTTACCATTTGGTAATTCAAATAAAAAAATGGAATAAAGGAATTTAAGAAATAAAAAATTACATTAAATATATAAATACTTTATTGTCTAACAGGTACAACCCAATAATAATAAATCTAAGCAGAAACGAGAAATAAGTAAAAATTCTGATATTGGAAAATATCGTAAGGACTTGAGCATTCTAATTATTTATTTTATTATTATATAATATTTGTTTGTTTATACAACCACCTTAGGCCTCTTACCTCTCTACAGCCTTCAAAGAAGGGGTGCAAGAAACAGTGATTTCACGAATATTTTCCGTGTCCATGTAAACCACTTCCATATCAACCGTACTACTCGCAATAGTATTTTGTGACAAAACATGGTTGGTAGAACTTTTATTCTCAGCAATTTCATGGAGGATTCTATAATTAAGTATATTCCAGTTTAACAACAGAATTCAAACGAACTTTGTATACCTACACAACGTAGGAAATATATTCTTGACATACATATCATGCATTTTTGACTGACTGCTTTTAAGTAAACAGTGTCTTGATATCAAACGATTAAGAATTTAACTTCCACTCTCATTTACATAATCTCTTCTTTTCAACAAAAGTTTGGGAACTGCATCGGGTACGAGGGTGATCCTCTTGCCGTCTTCTCTACAAATGATATCTTCTGCAGCGAAATGCTTACTGCATATGACATTCCCATCACATACATTTTCTGTACTAGGATCCCAATGCCCGCATCCAAACATCATGTCTTTTTTTTGTCAAGCTAAAAATGAGTATCATGTCAATGGTATCATATTGACTCAAACTGAGACTGTTAGAAACCCGAAACAATAACTTACTGAAAATATTTAATACCAGGAATGATACTTTCATTTTTACACCACAACACTATACACCTCATTGTTTGTTAAATAAACAAACTACCAAACCAAAATAACAAATATTAAAAACAAT
The DNA here is from genome assembly GCA_911728435.2 of Apoderus coryli. Classification (NCBI taxonomy): domain Eukaryota; kingdom Metazoa; phylum Arthropoda; class Insecta; order Coleoptera; family Attelabidae; genus Apoderus; species Apoderus coryli. Next base: position 10,573,135 of record OU452202.1, on the reverse strand, counting down.
TTTAATCACAAATAGGTATATCTATCAACAATTAAAATATACCACGCATAAACCCATAATTCAATTATAAAACCTATCTGAATTGTTGTGAAGCCGACTCTGACAGATATTCCCACTACGAGAAATGTCATTTGCGAAAATAGACGCTGTTGCGAAATCTCCTAAATTTAATAAGATTTGGAAAAAAATGTTTCGTTCATATTGCTGAAAACTAAACAGTATTACAATTTTACCGATAACATTGAATTATTTGATTTTGTCAAGCAGTTTCGTATGACGCAACATATGGATTTATTTATAAAACAGATATGTCGCATAAATTCTGTAAGGCGAACGACAAAATAGTTTTAAATATGGCAGCTCTGTACTGAAAATAAGTGACTGAGGAGCATGCGTAGTTCGAGAAAACTCTGCATACCCGTTACACTTTTGGTATTCGGCTGGATTTAATTAGCATTCTAGAGTACATATATAATATAAGATTTCTATGGCGATTTCACACATCTAAGTTTGTATAATATGTCTTCCGTAGAAAATGTCGTGAATTTTTCTTGCCTTGCAATAATTCTAAACACCTACTCTAAATTAATATGATTTGTCAAAAATTGCTGATGAATAACAAATATTTTTAATTACAAATAATAGGTTTGTATAAGTTGAGAATGACTGTTTAATTTAAGTTAAGTAGGATTTTTTATGCTAGACTTCCCCTATATAAACACAATTGTAAATGTGTTTAAATAAAGCCATTTATTATTACTATTAATAGAGAGAACAAAACTAAGTAACATGTTACGTGCCATTTTAATTTAATGCCGCTAACTTGATTAGTTTACTTTATACAGGGTGATTTTCATTTTTTGTAATTTTATTTTTTCCGTTCATATTTCCGATGCCATTAGAGCTACATAAAACCTGTTTTTATAAAAGTTAGAGATAATTTTTTGATTAATACAGTGGCGTACCCAATTTTTTCTCGAAGTCCTTTTGTTTAAGGTAACGCTATCAACTTTGTCTTATCAAATAGGACACCCTATATATGAAAGCTTCCAACTTTGATACTCTTTAGAACACTGTATGAAAGGAAAACACGATGAATATTACTTAAGAACTTACTGATTTTACTGATACTGAAAATACTCATATTCCAAAATTAAATATGTACTGAACTTAACCTGCAAAGTTTTGGGTTTTCTTATTAACGTTTAGACAAGTAATCTAAGGATTTTTGCGTTTTCGGAATTGATGTTGGGATTGAATGTTTTGATTGTTTCCTTCTGCGGGGACTTTGGTATCGTCTAGAAGTTTTGTGGCAAAAGCAAGATCTGGCAGACGTTAACTATTATAACAAGTAATAGTGGCGTCTTTGTCGAAAAAATGCAAAAAGGACAAAGTTGCATGTTAGTTAACTTAAATTGCAGCAGTGCAGTCTATATGGAAAATTTATTTTTTGCAAATGTGTAAAGGGTACCTTTCAAAACTGAGCGAATGCGGCAAAATTATGAATTTTACTACGTTTTTCAGGTCTACAAAATTAATTTGGTGGGTGACGAAGAGGTGAATACTGTTTTCTATAGGGACTTTCAACTACAGCTACTACACAAAATGCTATTATTACTTTGAGATAAATTTCCTGTTTACGTGTCTTAGATGGGCACAAAACCAATTTTAAAGTCTACTACAGTCATTTTTGTGACGACTGGGTACATTTACACCGCAGCAAAAAGAAATTGAGTTTCAAAGTTTCACCGTCAATGATTTTTGAGGGTAAACCATTGGAGGTCTTTTAATTATCATAAACCGTGATAGCTCTTATTCACTCTAAGCTACAACGAAAACAGGGTTAAGTTAGGGTCGAGTTTCTGAAAATCAAGACAAGTGTAAAGTATGCCATGTTTTTACTTACATACATTTAAATATTCAGCTTAATGCAACGTTTAGTTTTGTTGAGGTTTCTTTAAAGGGAAACATTTTTGAAATAGTTTCCAAATCTCCTCTTTTAAACAACATACTTACTTGCGAGGTCTGACTATGCTCTGCTGCCAGACTTTCTGAAAATTTCACCACAAACATATTCCAGCACATTTTTCTCAACAAATCCACACATTACACAATATATTTACACATGGAATTAGATACTTGAATTTCCAACAAATTTAGTTTATTCAACTATCACAATAATATAACAAATATTATCTAAAAAAAATTCCTAGTTTATACTTATTTTTATTTTAATACTATTCACATGAACTCAATCTGGCGAATTGTTTTAAAATAACACAAGTTGACACATTTGGCATTCGAATATGTCTATTTTAGCGCCGTCACCATCTAGGTTCTGGACGTCTGCATTTAAAAAACCAACCATGGCATACTGTTAGCATAATGTGTTAACGAAAAGTAAATCGTAATCGTATTTAGCATTAGGTATACAGGGTGAAAAGTTATGACATAATTTATCCTAGCAATAGGTTGTAAGAGTGACGCCCCCATACCATAGCAAACAACATAAAACTGCCAATTTTGAAGTCGATGGCCTCAGAAACACGATAATTCTAGTAAAAACCAAATAACACAATATCTTTGGTCGCATTGTATTTTCTAAACCATCAACATTAGGATAAGGCAAGTTTGGGTCAATCATCATTATTTGACCCGTAGTATCTCCATTGTTAATGAATCGTCCTGTATATTATATTGTAATAATTATTATTATTATACCTACAAATCTCGTCTAAAAACACAACATTATTTATCGTCAGGCCGCATTTCAACGATATTAAACAAAGTATTTTATACAAGGGTATAAGTTCTTCTATAATCACCACTACTTAGAACATTGTTAACTAAACCAATATTAGTAAAAAAAACTATCTCTAACGGAACCTAATCTGTTTTGAAGCGTGCAGCATACAACTTTTTATGTTAGCAATCAGCAAAGAACGTTGTACCTATTTAACAAAAACCAACGCACAGTATATTACAGGCAAAGTGAAAGGAATTTTATGATTGCAGCGGTAATCTGTATCACCTGTGATGTTTCAGGAACATATTTTTTACATAAAGTTTTATACAGTTTCTTATATTAAATGTAGGAAAAATAATCCAATTTATAATATGTTTTTTGTTGAAACTTTATCTGTGCACATGAAGATTTAATACAGTGTGTGTATAAAGTCTGGAAACGGCTTAATACAATCATCAAACCAATTTTAAATGTAGCACTCTGTATATTTTTCCATTTATTGATTTGCTATAATTTTGTTTAAAACACTTGTTTTCCAAATTAGATTAACTAATTATTTATATCTTTATTAATTAGTCCACGGCCAAGCTGTATACGGGTAAAACATTTTGAACATTGAGTTAAATAATAATCATAAAGGCCTTTATTTTTAATTGGGCGAGTTTCAGTTCAGCCATAGCTTAAGAGCTGCGGCCGTCTGTTCAGCTAACCCAATAATAAAAAATACAATAATAACAGTGTAACTATACATGAATAACAAAAAGAAAATAAATAAAACAATAAGCGAACTAATCAAATTTCCTATATTCATTAGCCCAAGAAGCTGCCAAATTTACATATTCCATCACCCGTTTTTGTTTGTTGAATAATCTTTCAAATAATCGTTTTCTGAAAAGATTCTTTGATAGCCTCTTTAGATCATCTGGTATTTCAGTCAAACATTTAGTGATAAAATATGAGTACGATTTCTTAAATAATTCCGAAGAATGAGCAGGAGGTGTCAGCGTATTTTTGTGACGCGCATTTATGTTGTGGACGTCTGTCCTAAAAGTTATTTTAGTATGGTGGAGATTTTTCGCAGATTATCCTATCGAATCTACAAGCCGCATGTAGATATCTTCTATTTTCCATGAGGTGTAGAACAGCGATAATTTGAAAAACAGTCTGACAGCCTTGCATTGTAAGTTGGTATGTTGTTTAAGCGAGCATATTCCATAAGAATAACACACAAATCTGTTTTCTTTTCTAATGACATTATTACTTTAATGAAAAAAGTGACGATTTGGGAACTATTTTAAAAGAGCCTCAACAAAAGCAAACGTTGCATTGCGCTGACTATTTAAACGTATGTTAAAACACATGACATATTTTACACTTGTTTTCATTGTCAGAAATCCGTGCCTAGCTTTACCCTGTTTTCCTTGAAGATTAGAGTGAATCAGATAGCTAGCGTTTAGCCTAATATCATTAAGCTTTATCCATGAGTAAAGTATATAAAGTATAAAACTTTAAACTACCGACCGAAGGGAGATACATGGTCGATATTAATTGTACAAGTATAACATCAAATGAATGTTGATTATTATACTAAAATCCACCTATGCACTTACACAATTGCGAGGTGAATATACTCTTCAATATGGCATAACGACGAATATAATTTTCCAATGGCATTTTGATTCGTTGTCGTAGGTGCGTTACAGTAAGCTTGAGGAATACTATTCTTATTTTAAAATATACATGTCTTACCTCTCATTAGCTTATCTTAAAATATCCGTTAGTAGTTTGTTAATGCAGATTGATTCAGTAGTTGAGATAGTCAGCTTATAGAATTGTACAAATCTTTGATTTGGTGGTCATGAGTTTGTGTCGTGGGGGTCCAAAAGCGTGACCAGAGCCTTGAGTGATTGATTTAGAGAATCTGCTGCTGTGCCGGGATCGATTATTTTTGAAAAACAGCAGCTTTTGTTGATGCAAATTTTTAAATCTACAAAGCAACTATTTATTTATTTAACAATTCGGGGTACACACAGATCAAAGATCCAAAACAGTACCCACAGTATAACATACATGTTCAGTGGGTTAATTAATAGAACTTAGAAAAAAACAAATCATACATAAGAGTGCAAATATAATAGCTAGTCAATCATGTTTCTTGCCAATATCTTAAATGTATATATTTAGACATAGTAAGAAAATCGAAATCCACAATCAAAGAATTAAAAGTCTTTAACATCCTACAGATAGGAGAATTTTGTCCAGCATTAGTTCGTCTAAATGGAATAACAAATAACTCATTGTTCCTCAATGTTCTAAGTGGCTCGTTAAAAATAATGTTTTCTGAAATCGAATCTGACTCAACCAACCTATCCAAATCATCCTGCAATAGCTTGCTGTCATTAAGATTAGACACAGTTTTATATAGTTTTAGGTCGTCTGCATAAAGTTTAAATTGGGAATTTTTGAAGCATGTGTTTACGTCACTGATATATATAATAAAAAACAGAGGACCCAGATGACTACCCTGAGGAACACCAGATGGTACATTAAAAGCCTCCGATTCAAAATTGTATAAGGAAACAACTTGTTTTTTTCTAGTGATATATGACCATATCCATCTTAGCAAGTCAGCCGTAACACCGATCTCAGCAAGACGATCCATCAATATTTGGTGACTAATTTTATCAAATGCCTTACTGAAATCTGTGTAGATAGCGTCCACTTGCACTCGGTCATCCATTTTTGATATTACGTAATCCGTAAAATCTATCAAATTTGTTTCAATAGAACGCTTAGGAAAAAACCGTGCTGTTCTGGAAGTAGGTGATGTTTAGTTTTATCAAAAACAATTTCATAAATTATTTTCTCAAAAACTTTACTAAATATGTTAAGTTTACATATAGGACGATAGTTTTTTATATCTCTCTTATCTCCACTTTTAAATAATGATATCACAAATGATTTCTTCCATCCGGCTGGGAAGACCCCATTTGCAATAGATTTATTGAATATTAAATACAAAGGTTTCATTAAATTCTCACGGCAATTTTTTATTAATATAACAGGTATCTTATCTGGTCCCGCTCCTTTTTTAATATCCAAGCCATCTAAAACTGCTAGGATTCTTTCTATACTATATCAGTTTACGAAACTACCATAAGTTTTACTTCAATTAATATTACGAGTACTTCCGCCTATAGGCGACATATTTATTTACAAAGTATTCAATGATAGACAAAGGTTTGTTCGTTTAGGAGTGTTTTTATATTATGGCAATAAAACCAATATAAAACGGACAAGTCAACGCATTATTATTGAAAACATTAAAGTTTAAAAAAAAAACTTGAAAATACATGGTTTGGAAATAAACAAAATTACGATCCTCAATGCAAAATTGCAATAGGGTGTTGAATGAATAATTAGGAATTTTCAAACTCGAACATTAATTTATAAGTCATGAATCTATTGATACATTTCTTGCATCTCTATTAATGCAAGAAAGTTGTCATTTTGAGCATCCGCCTCAAATTAAATGTATCCGTTTGGTGGGCAGTTTTGTTTACATTAACATAGGTCACGTCAAATACTAATATTTTATCATTTTTTATACATTTCGCACAATTTTAAAATAAAAACAATATTTGCATTTGGAAACACGTTACAAAACAAAAACACTTTTCACATAAGACGTTAAAAGTGTTTTTGTTTTGTAACGTGTGTCCAAATGGAAATATGGTTTTTATTTTACATTGTGACTGTTTTATATTATTATTTTTTATTAATACAACTTAAACAGTTTGTGGAGGTGACGTTGGTCTTCTTCTTATGGTGCCATCTCTTTATGGAGGTTGGCTATCATTACAGCTATTTTTACTTTGGATGCCGCGGCTCTGAAGAGTTGGAGGGATGTGCATCCAAACCATTCTCTGAGGTTTCTTAGCCAGGACATAGGTCTTCTGCCTATCGATCTCTTTCCTGCGATCTTTCCCTCCATTATCAGTCGTAGTATACCGTATCTCTCTCCACGCATAATATGACCGAGATATTCTAATTTTCTGGCTTTAATCACGTTCGCCAGTTCTCTTTCTCTTTTTACTCTGCGTAGAACTTCCTCATTGGTAATCTTTTTTGTCCATGATATTCTTATTGCCCGCCGGAAGATCCACATTTCAAAAGACTGGAGCTTTTTCATTGCGATTTTGTTGATTGTCTATGATTCCAGTCCATACAGAAGCACTGGGATTACGTAGCATCCAATCATTCTCAGTCTGAGTTGGAGATTTAAGTGGGGATTAGTGAACAGTTGTTTCATTTTGAAGAAAACATTTCTCGCCTTTTCAATTCTAACTCCAATCTCCATAGTCTGATCATGTTTGTCGTTGATCCACGTGCCAAGATACTGATATTGCTTAACTCTTTCGATCAACAATGAATTGACTTTGATGTTGGTACTAGGATGACATGATTGATTTTTACTTATGACCATATATTTCGTTTTCTTATAGTTCATTTTTAAACCGTACTCCCTGCTGACCCGATCGATTTCTTGAAGTATTATTTGAAGGTCATGCATGCTATCAGTTATGATCAGGGTGTCGTCAGCGTAGCGCACGTTGTTAATGACGTTGGTATTTTATTGCAAATAATGTTATAATTTTTTTTAATTTAATTTTAATTTTGTATGAATACAATAAGATAAATCATTCATATTTCGATTTCTGTCGACGTAAGTTGAGGAATAAAATTTCCAGATTAACTAATCTTTAAAAACTGTCATGATCTACAAAAAGAAAATGAAATACAACAAAAATAATGTTATTTTTCTTACTTTAATTTTTATTTTTTATTAATAAATATACAATATAATAAATATTTTTCCATACGGGTGACTTTTATTTGTCACTAAAAATTTACTCCACTTAAAAATGGACTATTTTTTCAAATTAAGTTTCTATATATTTCAGATTTAGGTATGTGAAAAAAAATACTGCGTATTAGAAAACACTAGTAATAAGTACTATTTATACTTCTAAACAACCACGTTTTGACAGTAGATAACTGTATCTTTTGTGTTTAGGTCAAATATGTGTTTAGAGTTGCGTAAACGGGACTTTAGAGGTGCCAAGAATTACAGATGTTAACACAAAGTTCACAAAATATTAGTAGTGTGAAAGAGAATAAACTACTGAATGAAAATTATATGTTAAAAAACCCACCATGGCATAGCAAACTTTTTTGTCAAGTGGTGTACTTAAGTTACACCAATCTAAAACGGCATAACGTCCAATTCGACTAACTATACTTGTAAACTTTTTCACTCTATATCAAATGACTTTGCAGTGACTGGCAACTATTTCAATACAAATTGGCTCTGTCTTTTTGCGGAATTTATTATAAATCTTGGGCGAGCCTTTTTCAGCTACTTCTTGTTCAAACGATTTATAAAAAACAAATACAAAACCATAATGTATTAAATAAATGTAAATTTTTCGTATAAGCACTGAAATTTGTTCCGGCAGCAAAAGAATTCATTCTCAGCATACTCGCCGGTGAAATTATATTATTCCGATTAAAAATTCCGGAGTCTTTTTTAATTTCATTATATTTTTGATGCATATGCATTACCAGATATAGAACAGAACACACGAGGGACTACTATAAGCTGCCACTTTTTTTATTTCTGTTTAATTCATGCTGAATGTAAAACTGAGCAGTTTTTCGCCGTAGAGATGCATTAATGTATTTAAAATTGCATACTAGGAACTACATTAAAAGTGGGTGTGTTATCATTTAGGTATAATTTTTACGAAATTCATGCATAGCAAAGTGGTCAAAAAACTTCGGTATAGGTTTCAGATGTTATCTACATGGTGTTTCAAGGTCCGTGGTAGTTTAGACTTCAACTATTTTTGAATAAATAATTTATTTTATCTACAAATGTCATGTAATAGCTACGATTTGAGACTATTTTGAATGCCATAAAGACATATATTACCGCACTAGTGCGTTTTTGAATAGCTTACAGCACTAGTGAGGTAATGAGAATGTTGTTTATCTTAGTTCTTATGGTCACCGGTAAAGCACATCTAATATTACTTATACAAAACTGAGGCTTCTTCGAGGTAACTGATCAAAACCAGGGCATATCATATGTTAATAGCATGTTGTTATTGAGCGTTGATTTGATGCGCGTACCTGCATATTTTGTAAACACCGAGAGACGAACGATCCAACCAGTCAGTTATATAGGTTATCAAATAGTTGCTTAATCAGAATGCGTATTTTAAACGTGCTACTTTATGTACTCTGGGCGTATTACCATTTTTATTATCTCGGCTTAATATTTTATAATCATTATCTCTTGGATAGTAATAGTTGTCGAGAGATATATTTATTTCCAGTCCCGCAGTAACATCAGAAGTATTGTTAGCAAGTAATATATGATAACCATTTTCTATTTTCTTTGTACTCGTATATTTAATTTTCTTAACAGTTGCAATATGGCGTTCTGGAATCCATTCGACCATCGTAGTGTAGAATTTAAAAATAAAGATATACTTGTGCTGTGTCAACGTATAATTTTAAATATGTATGAGTGCCTTAAAAACAAACATGAAGAAAAATTTGATTTAAATATCTGGAAAAAATAATAAGCTGACTAAGTTATCAGTATCAACAATTTATCGAGTGATTAGAAAGGGAAATTTAATTGACCTAGTATAAAAACTTAAACAAATTGATGACGAAGGTAGTGACTTCACTAGGGAAATTGTGTATAGTTTTTATAAACAAAATAAGGTGCCTACTTTAGATATGGTTCGAGAAAAACTTAAAACCTGCGGACAATATAATTACAATTGCTTGACCACACTCGGGAAATACTAATAGACTGCGGATTTAAATATGAAAAATTGTCAATAGAATAACTGTAATGGAATAAAGGATAGTAGAATTGCGGGAAGAATGCTTAAAAAAGATTAAAGATTTTCTTGTCAATCGAGTTATATAGTTTATTTAGACGAGAGGTAGTTTAGACTTGATACTCACCGACGGGTTGTTGAAATATGGTTGGGTGGATAATCCAAAAAATGCAGTTTAGGCACTCCATATCTTAGGTAAACGCGTCATTATACTTCATGCAGGTGACAAAACTGGATTTGTTCCGGATGCTAAAAATACTAGCGAATCGTCTGCAGATTATCAGGAAGATATGATTGCTCATTTATTTGAAAAATTGTGCACTGAACAACTCCAATATTCCGAGTAAATCTGTTATTGTTATGGACAACGCATCTTATCATTCCAGGTTGTCTATTAAAATTTCTAACCAATACCAAAACCAAAAAACAAGATATTATTAATTTTTTGAAATAATACAATAAAATCATTTAATTTCAAAAAAGAATATGCAATAGACCAAGGACTCAAGGATATACTACAAACTTCACATGCGTGCGTCATATTCTACTATATACGTTAATAAAACTCTTAGCCTTATTTGCCAAAACAGATCCCAGAAAATGAATGGAGTTTCTTCGTTTGAGATGGAGTTTTGGCAATAATTCAACCATGTCAATGTCTCACGGAGTTCAACTGCGTTGACAGTTGCATAGTTAGCACCAGTAAAAATAGGCATAAGTAATTTTTCTCTATACCTAAAACATCAAGTTTACTGAATAAAGCCGCTTTTTTTGGAAGTGTAAGTTTTGAAACTCATATTATTTAACCATAGAAATATCTAATTAATGACATTTTCGTGACTTTAATAAGTAAATTAGATACAATTTCAATCACGGTGTCTCAAAATATTTCAAAATGAAATGAAATGAAGTTCTTCTAAAATTATTTGACATGGAGAATGTGGTCAAAAACCAGAACTTGCCGAAAATTTAACCAGTTTGATCCTGCATTTGAAGTTTGTAAGAATTCAAAATATGTAATTTAGATTAAAATAGCAGATTACAGAAAATATGTAAAATAGGAAGAATAAAAATAACAAAATATGAAATTTTGAGACAATAAATGCTGAAAATGTTGTACATTTCATTCTAAACATATTAGAATGTGCTTTTGTATGCGTGATTGCTTTTTCGATTTCATGGAGATCCATGTCGTCAATGCTACTATTCGTCATCGCAATTCTTCTTAGTTAGGCACTGGATGATGAAGATATGATGATGAAAAGATACAACCTCTCTCCGATCCATCGCCGGAAAGGTCTTCCAAGAAATTTGGAATCTTGGAAAGGTGCTTGTCGGAAACACAATGTGGTTTTAGACCCAACAGGGGTACAGCCGACGTATTTAGTGCCAGACAAATACAGGAAAAGTCATGGGAGCAAACATTGTGGCGGTCCAACCACATATTCCAGTTAACGGAGACGCAGACTTCAGAACATGGAGAGTTTCTCGTACCTCGGCAGTATTCTCTATGAGGACGAGAGCTTTCCATAATCATAACATCGACGTTCGAACCATGTTCCCTTCCAAAGAGAATCCTTTATTTACAGCTAAAGGTCGCCTCACGAAATCAAGGAGGACAGCAAAAGAGGTACTAGAATGTTCTTAGGACCAACATGAAGAAGTGCAGATCTGTAACGACCGACTGAGATGGAGGCGTACCATTTACCATAATGTTTTTGAAGAGCAGTGTCGTCGACATGAGGATGTGAAGAGAGACTGAAAGGAGAGATAACACATCGATAGGGCAACACACTTACAACAGCCGGTTCATGGTGGTGTGTGATCGTCAGACAAAATTTGGGGCTCCAGAATCGCTCTGTTTAGCCAACTTAGGGTTGCTTTATAGCCCTCTCCCTCCTCCCTGAATGCAGCCATGCAGTAAACACTGATTTGTAGTAACCACTTGTTGATATTTAAGAGTTCGTTTTCCAGCTGTTGAAATAAAGAATTTTAAGCCCAAAAATGAGATTCACACATTCCATCTCCGTCTTCTATTAAGTATTTGAAACTTTGCAATAAACATCTGTTTTGAGAAAAATTGATAGCGAATATTATTCGTAAAAAGTAAATTATTATACCTAGTTGTGTTCTTAAGTAAATAAACGTTTCTAAAGTTTTGTCATACCGCTTATTTTTTTTGTACACTAAATTTCAAAATTTAATTTTTGTTACTCATGGGCTTACGGTATTTTGAGTATTATAGTGTAATAGGTACACACTTTTAATTAAGACTACCTATAAGAATTGGTCAGAATACCCATTGAAAATTACACAAGACAAATCTGATAAAGGCTGTTCGTATATCCCCTAAGCAAAATCTAAAACTGCTCAGTGAATCAATGGATTTATTTGCAAGAAGTTTGTTCTAATTAATGAAAATAAATTACTTCCTTATCTTGTTTGGCTTAAACGTGAGAACTCGTATACATCACAGTGGCGGAAATGCCTCTACGATAAAACCGCTATTAGAAAATATAAGGGGTGTATGTGTTATCTTGTACAAAGTTTCCAATATTCAGTCACCCTAGAGTGTAATTTAATGTGGTGACGAGGAAGAGGTGTATGGAAAAAACCTGATAAATGTCATCTACATTTTTTTTTACAAAATTAGGGATATCATAGCTAAGCTTCAATTTGATGGAGAACTATTATTGTCGTTCTTTAAATCAGACGTCATTCTGATCTTCCTTATACCCTAATTGCACTGATCCACGAGATGAATACTCGACAATGGAGTATGGCACTGACAAAAATTTAAACACTTCACACAAACTTCACAATGAACAACTGTGATCATCTTCAGCAACGATATATAGGGTTAATCATGAGAAACTGTATATTCTTCTTAAATTTAAGAAGTAGCTTTCGTCTCACGTCAGCTATTCATTGAACTGGCATTTATGAGAGATCTCTTTTCATTTAAAATTGTCAAATCGCTTAATGAATTACCTGAACACCTGAAATCAACCTCTATAATGAACTTAAAAAATATTTAAAGAATTATCTCCTGAGAGTGTGGATTGAAAATGATCAGATTGTTTCGTTGGAGTCAGGAATGATTGAAATAACATGTTGGATTGTGTTGTTTTTTTTTTTTTGTTTGGTATTATGATTTCATTGAAAATGTATGTATTGAAAATAGGATGGTGGGGGAAGAATTGCTAAATGAATGATGTTCCAGAAAATATGCAATACCTCGGCGACTCTTTATCCGAGTTAAGTCTACTGAATCTCACTAAAAAAACAATTGATACCTTTCAGTTAAAGTGCAAATAAACCTTCATTATTGCTTACCAACTACCCGCAAATTGGCGTTGCATACCGAGGTAACTGATTTAGTTCTTTTCTTTAAAAAATAAATGGGATGATACAATTTTTATATCTTGGTTTAAAGAAGAAACAAAATTAGATATACCGGAAGTCTCTATCATATTATAAACTTAAGTTATAGCCATAAACTATTCAAGTATTGTTACCTTTTCTCTTTTACATTCCCGGAATTGTGAATACGATAAAAAATTGCGATAAAGATGGATTTAACTATTTTGAAGTCCCTTGAGACGACTAAGACCAATTTCAGATGGAAGTCTGTCTGTCTGTATGCATTCTTCCAGGATAGCGCCTAAATGCTTCTACCAATTGAGCTAAATTTTGGTATATGAGTTTGGGCTAGTCCTAGGATGAACCCATTAGTTTTTAGCTGAAATAGCTTTAGACGTGTAATAGGGGTGGACACAACCTCTAATTTTTAAATAGCAGTAGGGCTCGAGTGAGTCATCATTTGAAAGAATTTTTTATCTGCTTTACAGCGATAGTTTACTTTTGATATTTTCCTCCATTGTTCCCCAGAAAATTGCGTTTAAAATTTCACCAGTTATGTAGTTGGGACCTATAAATCTTAATAGAATATAATGCAGTAATTTTATAAGGGTTTTTGGGGTCATTGAGAGTGCGCGCTTTGCAACCGGAAGGTCCTGGGATGAATCCCAGCACTGACAACTTTTTTTTATTTGTAATTTCTGATTAAAGTAGTAAGGTTGTTAGGTTAGTTTATTGGAAATAAGAGAATAATAATAATAATAATAATTATTATTAAAATTCTGTTTCGTTACGCAGGTCATATAAGTATTTCAGATTATTATACATAGCATGTCAGGAAAGTTTTGGGGTGACACATTTTTTTTTTCATAATAATTTCGGAGATACAGCCGGTCGATAGCCTTATTGAGACACCCGGTATATGTAAAAAGAATGTGAGTGTGTAGAAGTGTGTAAAACAACACTTTTGCCTTTTCAGTAACAATAAAATGTATTTTTTTTTTGTGAATAAAGATATGAATTCTTCGTCCTGATTTATAGATTTTGATCAAAATTTATTAGATTCACCCTGTTTTTGGAAAATTTGATAAGGACATCTAAAAGTACACAAAGGCGCCAATTCACATTAGAAATGGGCATCGAATGCAGAGTTTTTTGATACATTTCTCCCTCGTATATAAGACATATAATAATTCATGCCTGCCAAAGGACACCGGCAGTAATAAAAATAACTACAGTGACTGGAAAAAGTTGGGTTAATGATTAGAGTTTGCAAATAAATATAATATGAATGAAACAAATAATTTTTGACAACGTGTTATTTTCTAAGATTAATCTAAATATAATCGGATGGACATCATATGGTATGGCGAACACAACTAAATTTGTGTCCGACAGTAAAACAAACACGGTGGCAGAATATTGTAACCATGATCTGTTCAATAGTTTTTCTTAGATTAATAAAATGAAAGAAGATCTATCAAATTACATAATAATTTTTAATAATACCTCAAGTGGATGAAACTTTTTGCAGTCACTGTAGCAGATACCGCCGTTATTAGGTTGCAATGTAGTTATATATATACAGACAGTTTTTTTTATAAGGCAGTATACCAGTGACACGAGCGGAATACGTTTTTTATCGTTTTGAGCGGGAATTATTTTGTGACAAGTGTAAGTATATAATATCATATTTGTTTTTAATAATATTTTTAAAATGGCAAAACAGTTATGCATTTAACATTAATTGTTATTACATAAAGGATATTTAAAATATTGTAGAGCATGTATTGTCATGAAAAGTTAAAAGGATGCGCCTATGGACGGCTGTGGTCGGTATTGACATTACAAAGAGATATCGAGTTGTGGATTTTTATATCATTTTAAATGAAGGTTAGAAAAACTATACCTAATTAACAATTTCTCCACAAAAAAAAATTTAATAAAAGGATTAAATTTCACTACATGGAAATTGCGGAAAATGTGTTGTTTCTTTAAATAAATCACTGACTCATTTTTGCTTTTGTTTCAAAACAAGATTTTTTTTTTATTATTGAATTAATAGATTTAAAAAAACACCGTTATATTCTGTTCAAACATTTATTTGCTTTACCGATATGTACCTAATACATTATAATTAAAAACAAAGGCAATATAAGCTAACCACCAAAAGAAAATATAATAATAAAATAAGATAATATAATTTTAAAACATTTTCAAAATTAAATCCTACACTTCTAGACATTTTTTTTTGTTCAACCATGAATTTTCTCAATGATTTTCTAATATTCTTATTTCTAATAATGTTACAGCAATAAATGATTCTAACGCAATAATTCTTGAGACGTATTTATGTTTTCTTCCTAAACTAATGGTATTAATTGACCCCAAGTAAAATACTCAACAGGGTTGAGGTCAGTGGTTCTATGTGGCCATGGATGGGCTGCTTCGCTTCCTCTTCACCTGTTCCATAAGTGTTGACTGACATCACTCGGATTCCTACATTGCCTAGTAGATTCGGCGAAACATTTCAAAAAAAGTTTTAAATCGACAGCTCCCGTCATCTATTTTTCAAAGAAACGAACACCGATTAGTTGTTGTCTAAGCGAAATTAATTTCAAGAACACTATTTTAAGAGGTCCTTAGTTGGTTCATGTTGCTATTTGTTAGAGAGTATACACAGTAAATCGCAGTAATGAAGGCCTGTACAATAAAAGATTATACCAACTTGTCATCTTATTTTTTCATGTTCTATAGATTTGCGACATCAGCTTCCTAGACGCCTTGTATAAATAATTGTATACAGATTTTGTCAACAATTCGGAAACCCCTATAGATAACACTAATTGGAATGTTTGTTGTTCTCTCCAATACTTATGTTAGCAACGCCTATGACTATAGTTGGACAAAAGATAACAAACACTTTTTGTTTTCATTTAAGTATGCTGATTTAATTCCTTTTCGAATCATCGCCAAGTCTCAGATTACTGCATCAAAACCTATTACTATTAATTAAAGTAACTGTTTATCAGTATAGCTATTACAGAATATATTTATACAATACGAGCAAATAAGTAGATACTGTGCAGGTGCTTAAGATATGCTTGATTTCATTTATTAGATCATTACATATCATGTTGCTTCTTCTACCGATAATTTTCCCATTGCATATATATGGCAATGATCTGTATTATTCTGATTGGGTTAAATTAGATTTACGTTGATGTATTATACTATTAAGACTTCCTTACTTATGGTTAATGTATAGGGTGATTCACGGTTGATAGCGCATTATTCTTTTACGGAAATAGAGACATAATTTGGAATAATTAAATCTATTCTACCATTTTGTATAATTTTTATAATATTTGTGAACTTAGTCCACTTTTGGAGCGATACATCTTTCCTAACATGATCAAATCTCGCAGAATAATATGATGACCGGAAACCCACGAAATACTCTTCAGTGGGCGCTTCCTTAGTCGTCGATGTGAAGTGCATATCACTTCTTCAGAACTTCTGGTCAATAAATCACTACAATCCTGCTCCACAATGTTGGTCACAGCTTGCGAATACCAAAAACCGGCCGTCATGAATTTCCTCGCTGTTTTTGCGTTCTTCGGAGCTTTTTCGCCGGGAAAAACCTTTTTCCTCGACTGATGATTGGTCACGGTTACGTAGTACTTGAACAAGTGTTTCAAACTGCGCTGCAACAGAGCCAAACACTCCTGGGAAGTAGTCACACGATTCCGGTTGTTGTTCACAGTCAGTAAACGCAGTACTCATCGGGTCGACAATTTTCCAGTGGCAAGCCACATGTCGGATATCTCGGAATTTTGTTGATGTTTTAGTCCGCGGACCCCATATTTGGGCGTCCTGGATTGATCTCAAATAAATAAATGATTCATAAATACGATGCAATGTTGCTACACTGCAAATGCGAGTTCTGTAAAATTACATAAAATAGCGTTGACAATTTTTTAACCGACGCTAAGTCGTGTACATATACAGAACATTATGGAACTCTGAAAATTAAATTACATAAATAAAAGTGAAAATATATGTTAACTTAATTTAATTGGTTTAGGTTACGGAATTTTATATAAAAAATATTTTTATTTAGACCTTTTACAGTTTAAATTTAGTTTGAAAATTTTTTAATACATTTGACATTGTAATATCACATAAGACTTTAACTTATTTTATTAACAATAAAATGGTTTAATATATTTTACACTGCACCTGTTGGAGATATTAATATCTCGGATTTAATATGTGGGAGAATCTCATCACCAATTGGAGTTCTGTTCTTCTCTACTACTAAAGATGTCCCATTTATATCCAGTTTTTCCGAAGCTAAAATAACTAACAAATTAATTAAGCACATTTGGATACAGTTACACAATAAGGAAACATCGTAATTCACAAAAATATTATGTAATATATCAATCATATAAAAATCTAGATTACACACGTCGTTTATGCAAAAATTGATACACCGTTTCTGTTCCTGTGTAAGTACTGTTGCAAATTTTGGTATTCAGTCAACATCGTTGAGATATTTTTAGTGTCTTACTACACAACAGTGGTGGTGGTGACCTTCAATGTGTTGAAAACTATCGACCAATATCTCTATAAATATATAAAGAATATCAAAATAATTTTCGACTATAAAAAATTAAGAATAAATTAATCGAAAACATTTTTCTTACCCTTAACATCATATACGTCGCATCTGCCAAAGTTTAATAAACTCGATATAACTCAAGATAATAATGCGATATCGATCAAATCGGTTACATCCATAAAATATCTCGGAATATATATATATATAGATAATCCTTTACGATGGGACACATTAGTACAAAATGTACACAAAAAACTAAGATTTCTGATGCATAAGATCAGACAATTAAAATCTACCTTAAAAGAAAAAGAATTAATAATAATTTATAAGGCTCTTGTGGAATCAATTCTTAGAAACGGGTTGATAAGTTGGGGTGGTATATCTAAAACTCTGATATACCCGCTTCAGCGCTGACAAAATCGAATTTAAAAAATTATATTTAAAAAACCCTTTCTCTACCCAACAGGTCTCTTATATAAGGAGACACAATTTTTTAATATTAGACAGTTGTACTCTGACATTACCTAATGCAAATTTCATAACAGTCGATCAAAAAATGCTAAAATCCTACACCGCTATACTGCCGTCCTAAGAAAGACCACCGCATCTGCAAAAATTATGGAAATTGCGTTAAGCGCGGAAATCAGTTCTAGATACCTTATATTTCATGTTTACATAGAGAGAAAACACCGTATTTAAAGCCCCAAATATATATTTTTTGAGGTAAACTATATCTAGCATCTACAAAAGGATTAGCTAAACTAAAGAGAAACCCCGCATCTACATGAGTACTTAGGAAAAACATCGCATATACTTGTTTTAGCATGCGGATGCCGTATTCATGCTAAGAAAAATGCAAACGCGGGGTTTTTGCTAAGTAATTGCGCGTATTTAGTTTACTTGATTGAGCCGAATAAATAAATATTAATTAATCAAGAAACAACGTCAAAGCCTTGATGTTCAAAAACTGTTAAGGTAAGTCAAAACACGTAATATTTTAATATATTTTTACAAGTTTACTTGAATGCGAAAAGCATAAATAGATGTTTAAAATATGATTTTGCAAGATATCTCATTTGAGAATAATTTTCAACATGCCCAAAAGAAGTAAAGTTTTAGTCAGTATGGCTAGAAATATGCAAAAAGAAACTCTTCCTGATTAACCTAAAGATAAACTTACTATGTTACAAAATGTTGAATGCTTTGATGATGGTGAGAAAAATAAGAGCGACTCAGCCTCTGTCCAAAACGCAAGCATAAACATAAATGAAAATTCAAGCAATAATAAATGTAAAGAATCTACAACATTTACACAATAGAGTTGCACGATATTGGAACAGAAAATACAAACTCATGCTGCGTTGAAGTACTACAAGACGTGTTAATATCTGGAACGTTTTATCTTTCCTAGTTTATATTGTAAATTCCGACAAAATAGCCACTGAAGATATCTCCATTAAATATTTTGAACCGATAGTTCTCATCACCACATAGAATTGTCATTGAAAAAACATAAGAAAACATACGATATCGATGATTTCGTAACAGCCATTAGCAAAGCGAATTCAAAAAAGATAGAAGTCAAAACTATGCAATGTACAGATTTTTATAAGTGGCAAGATTTTTCGTCCCAAACAAAAATAAAAGCATAGGTCCCGTCATCCTTGGCAAAAATTACGCAAATTATGGCAAAGAGGGAATCCTTTTCTTTAAAGGACAAGTTAACTATAGACTCTGATTAAATATATGAAATGGATTTTCTTCAAAATAAAATTTTAAATAAAGGACCTGTCAGTCTCCATGTCGCGTTTCTAATAATAAAAATGAAGCTCTTCTTAAAAAAGTTAAGACAATAATGCCTACAAATAAGTTTCAATTGTGAAAAAACCTTGAGGAAGAACATAAAATAAGTGAGAAATTTTGTTCTGTTTTTCTAATAATTATTAGTTAATTAGTTCTAATTTAAAAACTCATATCTGTTGTTTACTATTTTTGTAAGTATATAATGTAACAGATTGGTGACAATTACGTACTAACTGGCTTACTGATTCTTTTTCATGAAATTATCCTAAGAAAAAACAGTGGTTATACCAAACTTTAGTAGATGCTGTTGTTTTACTTAGAATTTGGTAGTGTAAATTAAATTGGTTCTCCCAGTATCTACCTTACTTAAGTAAAATATATAGAAAAATTGATTTTTTTTTTAAAAGAACCAAATATTTGTTTCATGATATCTTTATTTAAAACAAAAATATTTTTATTTGCAGGGTTGTAAGATTTTGTGTAAGTTTTAAACATTGCCTAAACTTTGAACTCGATTTACTCGATATCAACCTGCAAATGCGGTGATCTTCCTTAGGACGGCAGTATAACACACAAATAAAATCAAACTTCAAAGAATCTCGAGCAAAAAGACAGTAGTACAAAGATTTTACAATTACATAGCCCCCGTTTGTACAACTCATTGCCCCAAAACACAAAAGATAAAACGAGTAATTTAAAAAATATGCGTTTACCTGGATTCATCAAAACACAAATAAAATTAATGAAGTATTTTCATACTGTTTTTATATATATTATGATAATTATATGATTGTTTTTAATAATTATTTATGATTTATTTTTTGTTGTGGAAATAGTTCAGAACATTGATTTTTGTTTAATTAAAATGATAAGGTGGGTAAGGGAAATAATATGTTACTGATATAATACAATATGTAGATGATGGATTTGTATGTATGTTCATTGTTTAATGCTGTCGATTAGACGCACACAAGTTTGTTTTAAACGTAAGCGTCCTTTCAAACATCATTATTGTAAATATTTAAATGATTGAAATAAATACTACTACGACTAAAAATAACAGTTTCAACCGAAAGGACACTTTACTAGTCTAAAAAATCAGTATTTCCAAAATTTCAAAGGCGTACTTCATTTTTCAAAACTAAAATTATGACTCAAGTTAGTTTAAAACCAAGCAGGGCTGGACCCCAGAAGATCAAATTTTAACTCGATGATATTTTTGTATTGTACAAGAGTCATTTCACGTATCCGGGAACAGACTGTATATACGATTTCTGAAATACAGTTGATTAATCTGAAATAAATGTGATCTCGGAAATAGACTAGAATAATAATTGACGTTTTCTAAAATAATTTGTTTAAGCTTCGACCAGTGCTTCTGTGTAATTGTTAAAAATTTAGAAATTAATGATTTTTGTTTATTTCATTGTTGCTTATATTTTGTCCATAAATTACCTGTTTATTAAAACTAAAATTTAAAACAAAACAAACCATATCTAGTACCTAAATTTTAAGATATTCTCGGGTTGCTAAAAAATTATCGCAAATTTGCAATGGCTAAATTATGCTAGTTTATAATCAAGCGCGAAAATAACTAAACATTTGGAGTTTAAAATCAAATTTATCTAAAATGCAAAATCATAGAATTTCAATTAAAAAAGAAACACGTATTCTTTGTGCCTATAATGTCAAACAGGGTTTATTTTATCAAACAATAATCTTTAGCGTAAGACTTGCAGAATGAAAAGTTTCTCTACAATTTGAGCAGACTTAGCATGTCCATGCACTTCTCGTAGTTAAACTTTGACAAAAGAAAATTGCACTACAAATATTTTTATTTAAAGTTTCCGCATGATAGCATTGCAAAGGCGAGATTAAACTTTGCTGATTCTTTACTTTGAAAAGAGCAGAAATACAACAAAAATAATGATTTTCATAATCCTACCCGTGAACTGGTTTATTTAGAAATGAAGAACTCTGTAAGTTATAGTACGAAATATGTTTTGAAAAAGCAATTATTTTTTTCGTAGGAAATACATAAATTATACAGCGTGAGTCACCTTAGACGCGACGGTCTGCTGTGGCAAAATTATTCAGATTTTCAAAATTTTTTCAACGTCTGATTTTGTAGCCTATTAGGACTACATTCTAAATAAAATAGATGCCAGGGTGTTACGCCTTTTTTTAAATGGAACAGCCTAATTATTCTTGCTCTCGATTCAGACATTTTATTAAATGATTTTGATATACGGGTTGTTTGACATGATGACATTTTGCAAACCCATAAAAATCTTGATTTTTTCAAATGGCACACCCTGTATTTTATCTCATTACTAAAAAGCCAACATTCTAACGGTTCAAAAATACCATAAAAGTTATTGTTTTAATAACAATTTTTTTTAGAAAAATTGGTATAAACACGAATTTACTTGCTATGCTACTTTTACGTATTTTCGCAAACAACGATTATATTAAGAAAGCCGTGTAGTGCAAAATAATTCATTTATGTAAAATTATGCCACATCTACATAGTTTCACAGTTTAGGACAATCTATTTTTAAAACAATTTTTTTATTTTTAATATTTAAAGGATTGTATTCCGCGGAAGAAAATGTTGACATGATATAAACAATAGGTGAATGTTTTTCAAATTGTCTATTAGCATCCAGAGTATATCCCCAGAAATTCCCACACCGGAGACACCCTGATACCAAAGTGCTTGCAAATTTCCATTACTACGATACTGAGAATAAACATCAGTTTCGTACTGAGTGTTAACGTTTTTGGTGCTATAGTCAGAGATATCACGATTGGGCCATATTTTTTTGACGATCATTTAAATGGAGATAAATTCTTACGGTTTTTAAAACATGATTTTTGGTTAATTTTGGATAACGTCCACTAGACGTTAGGCAAAAATCATGGTTACAATCAGGTGGAGGTCGTGCACAATTATAATAATAATAACTATCGATTGAGCCTTTAATTGAAAACCATAACATAACAATAAATCCTTTATTTTTAAATGGGCGAAGTCTAGCCGAAGGCCATTCTTACTCAACCCATCCCGAGAGAAGTTTCACTGCACTCCTTTTTACATTATTACAATGTAAAGAATGTCTGCAACAGATTAACAATAAAAAACTTTTTGAACTAAATGTTTGGACTGTTTTTTCAATAATGTTCTGATTATCTAATATGTGTGTCCTCCGAATGATTTACGCTTTATAAATCGTCTGGAAAATCATTTTCATTGGATACAAAATCAATAGTAACAAGTTTTTGTCGTTTCAAACGCTAAGTTTACCAAGATATCACTAGCATAGAGTAAAGTTTATTTTCTATTTTGTTTATAACGTATTCACTTAATTAAGATTTATATTATTTTTATTATAAATTTATAACTATTGGTTGCAGTAAAATAATACGTTATGTGAAAATTCAGTATATACATATATACAACGTACATAATATATAAATTATTTTGTATACACCAATTACAAAGACCATTACGTCACAATTTATAGTTTCCGATTTCAGTTGCCAACTGATTAAACAATTATGCAAATGACTAGGTACGTACCATATCTAGAAGTACAAAATTTAAATCTTGATATAATTTAAATTAAATTACAATTAAAAGTGCATATTTTATGTTACAGAGTATCGCATAATAATTGCTGCTCTTGGATGTATAGATAATGTTTGTAAGGAACAATTTTAGGATGAGATACGTTTGGTAGTATCAGATTCCAATTTAAAGCGAGCTGCATTAGTATAGTCAAAGATAAATTGGTATATATCTTTGGTATAGTGATATTTTCTTATCACTTATCACAGTTGTAAGAGCAAAATATGCTATTAAATTTAGTATAGGAACTAAAATTATGAATAATAGAAAATGTTTCACAATTTACTAGTTATGAAAATTCTGCAGCAAAAATACCATCCATATAATTTTTGTGATTTAAATCAATTATTGTGAAAAATATTTTTTTTTAATCAGTTATTAAAGTGCGGAAAGTAGTACTTTTCTGCACGCGACTATAGTTGACCGAACGACACGCAGTGGACTTCGTCAAGGGCGAAAAAGAGACTTTCCGCATGTTTTAGGTACACTTTGTTTCCTACGAGCTCTTCAAATGTCGCAATACTGTCAAACTGACAATTCAGGTAACAACAATTTACAAATGTGTCAAATATGTCTTTTGTATAATAATATATAAAATTTTCGATTTTTAGTTCATTTAATGGTTATTGTTTGCTTTTAATGTGGATTTGTGGATTAACAGTTATTAATAGTTATGATTTATAACAAATCTAACACTATCTAACTTTATAGTAGTTATAGAAATCTTAAAAACAGTGCGGAAAAGTAACTTTACAGCACTGAGTACGGAACAGTGCAACCTTTCGCACTAAAAAAAATGAAAAAAAATGCACTTTACCGCACGCTCGTAGGAAAAGGACTTATCGATACCAATTCACTAAAATCATTGTGTTCTTGAAATGTACTAAACCAACTACAAAACTAATGTGCTTGAAATTTTCCTCCTTTGTGGAGGATGGGTTAATACTACTGACAATTAAATATTATACTAACCCACAAAGACACTGACAGTTTAAAAACCTCCATGGTGCTTAATCCAAACTTCGAAAAGTTGTCGGTGATATAGTTAAAGTAAAACTTCACTGGCTAGTGAGAAAGCCACTTGGAGCCGATTTGGTTCAGGATGAGTTTTTAAAGGTTGAGTTTCTAGCTCTTTTGGTGCAGGTAAACGCTGTGGAAGGAATGAACTCTGAGACCTTGTCAGAAAATTCAACTAAAATTCTAGATGCTGCTACAGTCGGCGAACGTATATTGCAGGGGCGTAGTGATGCCGTTACGGGTTTGTGTTCCAAGGAATTTCCGGGCCCGCCCCCTCATCGCGACACCCATTGAAAAACAAAGTAATTAAGAAATCAAACAAACTTAACCAAAGCACAATTTAAAATATAAAAACTAATAAATATACATGTTAGTTAAATTAGACAAAAGTTGCAGTTTTTGATGCCTATTTAATATCTCTTTACTAGGTATGTAGGCAAATTCTTTTTAGTTTCTGAAATACAGGGTGACTTGTGAAAAACGCCTAATTTTATTTTATTAAATATTTTGAAAACTATTGATTTTCGACACAAACTTTAAAAACAAGAGTTTAATGGATCTAATATCTATACAAGACGGCACTTTCAAAATTAACGTCCGCCGTTTTGCCTTACAGCTGCCACCATCAACTTTGTTTTTTTTTTTTTAATTCGGACCTGCATTTTTAATTTTGTTAATGGTTTGTCACTACCTTTAAAACAAGGTATAGGTAACTCAAGTATGATCTCGGCGTCTCAATTCGATAGTAGTCATCATCAATGATTTTTCCGTTTTACAGACCTGCATTACTTTTTGCTGAGCGACAATAAAGGATTTTTAAAGGGCACATTTTACGTAGACCGTGTAGAACGCACATATTAAAATAATCGCCAATACATTTCATGTCCAGTAGTTTTAGCAGGGTATCTTATATTTGTGACATTCACTACTCTTTACAATCTGTACTGAATGTAAATTTGAGTTTAGAATACGTTTTTATTTTTTTGAATATTTTTAGGTAGTAGGTATTAATTAGTCTGTACAGTTGGTATTTAATTTATTAATTTTAGTATACTTTGATGTTTGCTGTAATTGGGTTTTGCCTGTAGCCTGTAGCAAAGTGCTTATTATTATTTCATACAAGACCTGCGTCAAATTTATGCTAGCTAACCTTTTGCTGATCATCCTGTCAGCTTTTTCAGAGTAACTTTGGTCAGCGCGGTTAGAACGAAACAATTCAGGCGCGTTCACGCAAAACTGCTCTGAAGAAGCTGACAGTATGATCAGCCAAACGTTTTATATTTATACAATTTGACACAAAATTCATCCAGAAGCATTATGTCTATATATTTGTCATAATATTTATTGTTGTTAAGTGTGATAATTTGTTTATATTATTTGTCAACAAATTACAGACGAAGTATATTTTTATAAATCAAGTCTATACATTTCACCGATTATTGTTTGTTAATATTAATGGTAGTTGAAGAACTTTGCCTCGATAAATGGAAAGTGTGAATAATTTTAAATGAGCACATTATAACGACTGATATTGGCCGAATTCCAAAAACAGAGGCTCTAAATATAAAAGTTACATCAACTCTAAATGTATTTATGTATGGGTTTATTTAATTTTGTCAAATTGTAAATGGTTATGACTAAATAAATATATAGATATTGGATTACTATTAATGAAGGTTTAATATTTTTGCAACCAATCAAGGAGAACAGAAACTTTGCAGAAACTCAACAAATCATAAACTTGAACTATTTCAGTTAAAACTAACCAGAATATGGACACAGTGGAAGTCGTCTGTAGGTTAAAAAATGTCACTATAGCAGACAAGGAGCATCCCAATACGTCTTTGATAAACCCAGAAACTTGCTAGATCAAAAGGTCTATAACCAAAGACATCGCCTGGTTATATATGTACATATAAGTCATTAAGACTTCTTTAAACAAGTAAAAAGTAAACAGATTTTTCCACCACAATCTTTCTCTTATTTCTTAAGAAATCTACAGTTTCACGTTGTAGCACTTACTCTGTTATAGCCCTGTATATTCTACTTTCCGCAGTTTTAGTACGTCTGTTTAAGCACAAAAACTGCACCTTTCCCGTATAAATTAAATAAGCACAAAATTACTTAAATAAAAAATATTTTAGTCCTAAAATACTAAAATGCTGTTCGCCTAACATCTGCTGTGCCGTGTAAGTTTATTATTTTGGGCGGTTTTTGCCCTTTTTTTATATTCAGTTGCACGACCTCGTCGCTGATGCCATTTGGTATATATATTAAGCAACGGAAAAGGTGGTTGCAATTCTTAGAAGTCCATTGTTATTTTTATGCCCTATGGAATTATCTGTGTAGTAAAGATATTGGGACGTTGTCAATCAGCTACAGCACAAACACCGACAATAATATTATTGAAATTATATAATATGTGGTTTTTGTTGGTTACACAGAGTATTCACTAGGTAAACATCTGAAATTCCGGAGCTTTGTAGCTTTAATGTGCACTTTACCTTGACAAGCCAGTTTATTTCGATATGGCGATACATTTTTGTAATCGAAATTTAAAAATAATAAAACCGTCAAAATACCTTCTTGCTAAAACATAACCTAAAGTTTCCTGCTGATAGGTGAAATGTTTGTACTTGTTGTGTATTTGTGAGTATTGAAAATTAAATAACGCTACACAACAGTGCGGAGCTACAAGAAGCAAAATGATCTTTAACAGATGATTAAGAACAAAGAAAAAAACCAAATACGGGCCTTAAAGGCTTACCTTAATTGCCGCATCGATCTTCTTGGTTGGCGAACCTGTTCCGTATCCTCTGTTTCAGTTTATTACACACATCAAACACATAACACACAGAAAACAATATTCAAGTAAAAAAAATAAAAACGTTCACAATTAAGAAATTGCGGATGAACGATAGATAAGTTGTATTAAATCACAACGAATGTCGAAAAGCGAATGTCAACTAATATAAAACGTGATGGCTCTTATTCACTCTCAGAATATCTTTGAAATTATCTCTATCCTACACCTCGTACTTATGTCGTATTATTTCCGCAATAGCGTAACTAATCCGAAATCTATTTACACCCGAAACACATGCAGATGCATATTTAAACATAAACTCAATTTCCCCAAGTTTATTTTATTTTATCTTTGCTAAAATAATTTCGTTGTTGTAAAAATCCCTTATTAGTTTTATTGCATTAGATTCAATTCATTCAAAACCTGGCAACAATCAAGAAAGTATGAGAACATCGGTGATGCCACACTTTATTGGAAGATTTTCACCATAAGAATATTCCAGCACATTTTCGTCAATAAATCCACACATTACACAATAGATTTACACATGGAACTTTATTAGATACTTGATTTTCTAACAAATTTAATTTACTCAACTCCCACAATAATATAACAAATATTTAAACATTATTTTATCTAAAAAAACTACTAATTTATACTTATTTTTATTTTACTACTATTCACATGAACTAAATCTGGCAGAATTGTTTTTAAATGACACAAGTTGACACATTTGGCATTCGAATATTGATTTTTTACCGTCCTCACCAGACGGGCTACAATTTTAATAATAATAAAAAAAGTTCAATGAACTGGATTACAGAGATGCAAGAAATGTATCGATATATTCTTTCTTTCATTATTAGAGATGCAAGAAATGTATTGATATATTCCATTCGATCTCAATTTCTTTTTAAGGTTGACCTATTGTCGCAAGGATTGCAACTGAGTCTATTGGCCGCTTGTATATTTTATAAAAATTTTATGAAATAGTTGAGAATAGTTATTTTTATATGCTTAAAGATAAGTAACGCGTCGAAATAAGAAAAACCCTTAAGGCCAAACCATTTATATTAATCAGTGCCAACTACTTATGTTAAATAGATTTCTTTCAATTATTTATTATTAGTGACAAATACAAAAATATATATTAATTTCTGTTTTTGACTTACCTTAATACTAATAATAGCTAACTATTATTAGTATTAAGGTAGCTCTAAAGCTATTGTATAAGTTTAGATATATTACCTACGCGATAGAGTATAAGAACAATTTATGCATACAAAAGCGCTTCAATATTGAATTCAACTCCAACCAATCAATGTGCAAAATAGCGATTTATCTATACGGGTTTTTTCATATGAGGAAATTATACCTGTAGCTGATTGGTTTAAGCTTCAATAACTATAATAATTAACGCTATATATACATTAAAATACAGGGTACATTCAAAACGTGCTTTGTAATAGCAGTGGTGTAGGCATATTATTGGTTGGTGTATTTACATTGGAGGAATTTAAATTAGTTTCGTTAGTTGCGATATTATATAGGGCAAATAAACAATAGATATACAGTATGGATCAAAATGAATGCGTCATATAATAACTGTGTAATATGCTAAGAATGAAAATATTATGAGTTGAGGTTATAATTATTATCTTCATAATTATCAAACTGATTATGTTGAAAATTTGTACACGGGGGTTACTTAGAGTAGAAAGTAAGAATCGAATTCCTATCAAGTGATATCCTTTTGATCCATTCATAAGGCACTAAGTTTTTCTGTATAACTGTACTAATAGCTAAAAGTATGGTTCTTCTCTATGTCTTTAGGCGAAAAAAACTAACTGGTTTTATTTGAATTAAGCGTTGTTGGGTTAGAAAGCATCTGACCGTAATGAGAATAGAGAATTGTCCGACGTGAGGAGGTTCAGAGTGGTTGGCCCTCATGAGCTGCAAAAAGGTACATGCATTTTTTCGTAGACGTGTGACAGCTAGAGTCAAGATAATGGATCCATATAACATATTATGAAAATTGATTGAGAATTATTTATATATATATGATATTATTTACGTTTCATAATAATTATTATTATTTGTAGTCAATTAACAAATTTACTAAGAATATTTTACTGATAAGCAAAAATCATATTAAAAATTTTACACATAAAACCAGAAACACTAAGAAAACAAGAAACCACACACTATTTCGTTAGATTTAAGTTAACTAATGGCGAAGGTTAACAGACGTACAGCACATTTGATTGGATTGGACCTCTATGTCTCAGTATGTACAATACGAAAAACAGTCCTCGTATATAGCAACTTAATTCAGAATTTTAAAGATTCTAAGAACAAATTTATATATATTATTTTATAGATATAAGCCTACGCTACTAAAACTGCGTGTGTACCTAATGTATAATTTTTAATTAAAGTCTAAGAAAATTATTATATTTATTAAAATCACTTACCTATCTTCATTAATTATTAACTTTGCATGTCGCGGTAGCCATTGCATTATTAATAATTCTAGGTTTACGCAAGCTGTTTGGAATATATTTGGTTTTATTATATCGATTTGTAGCTTTAGCGTTTTAATAACTAACTGCTGGAAACTATTAATAGGCTTGATTAAAATGTGTTTAAACTGCAACCTCATAAAGAGAAGAAGACATTAACTAACCATAAAAAATTCTCTCCAGGTATTTATCATTAAAAAATGTTTTGCGTGAGATAATTTTAATTTTATTAACTGCTTCTTTTTCTTTATTATCTATTTTTATTTTATATTGCACAAAAGGAAGTTAAGTTAAAAGCAACAATTTTATTTTATTACATTACTTAATATCAACGAATCCAAAGATTACGCATCGAATAGACTACTTATTAACCTGTAGGTACTCTATATACCCTGTACCGAACTTAACGAGAATAAAAATAAAATTAATAATGAACTTTCGCGGCAACATAAAACAAAAGCTTGACAGGTTTTATTTCATATTTAGATTATTTAGTGGCCGTATTGATTATGTTTTCTATTCTGCACTTCGTAACGTAGTTATCAATTATCTATTTAAATTTCATATATTATTTAAACATTTCTTTCACTGCACATGCGTATTTATGTGGAAGCTAGTCTCTATGCCGAATAATGTCACGTATTTATATGTTTTTATAAGAGATGCGCAATCGCCATTGCACATGTATATATAGGTAGGTATTATAATATGGACAGTATATAGTCTGAATGCTTTAGGCCTTTTCCCTATGTATTTTACGTATACATATGCATTTTGATTCCAATTCTAATTATCATTACATATTATTAGGTAGTAGAAATGCATGTAAATTAACTTAAAAGTGGAGTAATTTGCTGAGAGGGCTTAGCCGCAACTATAGTTACCCCTTTACTGATCGCGAACTCCTATTGGTTGATTATTAAGAATCCAATCAGTCTTTATGAATTATATTAACAAGGACTAAAGCATTTGTATGTATATAATGTACATAAGAAAGTTAGGGAGGTAGCTGAAGTAGGAAGAAAGCGCCAAATAGGAATTTTCAGAGATACTAATAATGAAATCATAACAGGTGTCGAGGAGAAACTAAAAAGAAAAGGGGAGCTACGTGGAGGAGCTTTTTGATGATGACAGACCTAAGATTCCCAGGATGGTAATTGAACATGGGGAAGATGGTCCAGATAGTACAAAGAGTGAAGTCATCCACGCGTTGAAGACTCAGAAAAATAGAAAGGCTATGGGAGCAGATAACGTACATATGGAAGTACTTAAAATCATAGCTAGCAAAGAAGACAAAAGACTGGATCATATGCTAGACCTATTCAATACAATATGCAAAACGGGAAAGATGCCTCCCAGTTGGCTCAAGTCTACTTTTGTAACGATTCCGAAGAAAACAAACGCATCACAACGCTACGACTATCGCATGATTAGTCTAATTCTACTTATCCTTAAGGTTTTTCTAAGCATAATCGACACTCGAATATACAAGAAATGCGAAGAACAAATAAGCGACACTCAATTTGGATTCCAGAACGGACTAGGCACTCGAGCAGCCCTCTTTTCCTTAAATGTTTTAGCACAGAGGTGTAAAGATATGAACATAGCTGTCCACGCTGGCTTAATTGACTATCGAAAGCCATTCGACCGTGTTAACCTTCATAGCGAATCTCTAATGGAACCAGACTGCCGAAGTAAGAATAGACGGAGGAACATCAGACACTGTCAATCCGAAGAGGCGTACGACAGGGCTGTATATGGTCACCACTCTTATTCAACATCTATTCGGAGGTAATTTTCAGAGAATCTTTAGCGGAGGACATGGGAGGTGTCAAAATAAATGGAGTATATGTATCGCCAATATCAGATACGCAGATGACACCGTAGTTCTTGCCGATAACATATTAGATTTACAAAATATGATGAATAGAATAACTGAATATAGTGAGTAACATGGATTAAACATGAATATATCAAAGACCAAACAATTCTGATGAAGGGCAATCAGATTGAACAAGTCTCGTGTTTTAAATATCTGGGTAGGTACCATAGTTAACGCTTGGTGCGATCCGAAACGAGAGATCCGTTCCAGAATCGAACAAGCCAGGAAAACAGTAATAAAAATGAAAAGATTGCTTACTAGTCCTGATCTGAGTTTGGGGCTCAAGGTTCGCATGATTAAATGTTATATCTTCAGTGTGTTGCTGTACGGATGTGAATGCTGGACCCTGGAGCCTGCAACTGAAAAGAATATAGAGGCGTTTGAAATGTACTTGTTTCGCCGTATGCTCCGCATCTCATGGGTCCAACGATTTACGAAGGAAGAAGTGCTTAGACGAACGAAGAAGCCGAAAGAACTAATGGCCCTCATTAAAGAAAGAAAAACTACATACATATGCCACATTCCGAGAGGCAACATAAGTATGAATAATAATTGAAGGAAAGATTCAAGGGAAAAGATCTATTGGTAGACGTCAGAACTCCTGGTTGAAAGACCTCAGATGATTTGGGTGCACTTCCATTAAAATCCTTCGAACTGCTGTGTCCAGAACAATGTTAGCTATGTGGATCGCCCACTTTCGAAAGGAGAAGGCGTTATAAGAAGAATGTATTTGTATATTGTGTTTGTCAGTGGAATTATCATTAGCATTGTTGTTAGTTGATTAATTAATATTTAAATATGTACGAGTATTAGGTATCCTCACTATTTCACTATAGAAATTAATTGGTATTTCTTGTTTTTATTTTTATTTCTATTGTAGATTGTATTTTTCATGTGTTTTTGCATTATTATATTGCTGCTCTGTAAATAATTTCTTGAAAATGCTTTAAAATTCTTCCATTAATATTACAAATAGCGACTAATGCAACAGGAAGATGTGTATAATTTAACCTGGAGAAGATCCGAAATACCCTACTGCAATCTACTCTGCTAGTATAAGGCAGCCATTTTGTTCTATCGCTGTACTCCTGTAGATTGTACAAACTCAGGGACATCAAAACAGGGTGACATTTTTAGATCGCAGAGCAACAGACACCGCTAATTTAATCCTAAAGGATCTTGACTTAACATTAACAATTTGCAATTAAGATATTTTTAATAGATTAATATAATAATAACAATAATAATAAAGGCCTTTATTTTTTTAATATTGGGCGAGTTTCAGTTCAATCATGGCCAATGGCCATAATTGTCTGTTCAGCTAACCCAAAAATATAATATCGATATATATATTTTGGCTGAAAACCTGTATTATGGGATAAGACTTTCGATCCTATTATCTTCAAACTGCTTGTGCAATACATTTTCAGATTCTACCAACGAATGGGATTACGTTACAGCCTTTTTGAACGATGAACAATTAACTAAAATGCACAAATTTTTACGAGATTGATTAATGACAGGTGTACCTATACTGAGCTTAACCAACGGCAAAGAATCATATGTGAAAAAACAGACGCATCGCTCAAAAAACGTACGTCTTTTTACCGCACTGTGTGTGAAATCAGCGTTAGTGAAGTAGTTTTTGTTTGGGATTATTTGAATGTAAAACTGCAGCAAACACATTGTCACAAACACTGACAAATCGCAATTGTAAATAAAAATGAGACTCATTGTATCATATTCATGCCAAGTATGCTAAAAACTAGCTCGGAATGTTCAAGATTATGACCATACCATTGATGCAATTATATAAATACCAAACATACGAGGACTCATATATTTCTATTTTAATTATACTACATAGGCATTAAAACAATCACTTTGATTAATTAAAATTGTTTTGTATGTTTTACAACATTTTCTAGTCATTATTAGTAAATAAATAGCTAATGATTTGAAACTTTTATTATAATTAGTCGTAGCAAATGATAATTGATCTGCTGTGATTTGAGCCGTTAGCAGGTTAATTAAAATATTTGTAGAGACATATATTATTTTCTCTATGCGCTAGGACGACGTGGATTATTTGCGATATTCTACCTTAAATAGTATACAGGATGTTTTCGAATATCATGTAATGTATGATGCCAAAATGGCTGTAATTAAAGCAAAAATATATGATCTTAACGAAACTGAATTTTAATAATTATTATTATATTGTACTATTTTATAAAATGCATTATTTAAGAAAAATATGGCACAATGTATAAACGAATTGTAAAACATTTAACAAATTGTCGTTGCAGAAACTATAAGGTTATAATTATATAGAATTGACTTTTAAAGTTTATTCAACAAAATAGTTTTAGTAATATTTCAGTTTGTAAATCTATATATAATACTAAAAGCAAAAGTATAGCGTAACAGTATATTATTTCTCATCCTATAAAATACTTTATTTTTTAAATTTTTAGCTTCCCTTTGTATTTTCACTTAAAGGACAACAATTTAGTTTCCTGTGCTTTCATCTCAGCGTTTCTTCGCTCTCCCTCTTGCTGTATTTTTTCCTACATTATGAGATTACGTTCACGTAAAATGTGAAAAGACAGAAAACTGAGTTGCCGAAGACATAGGAATAAATCAAATTTCCACTGATGCAATACATTTTTGGTAGAAAATATCGTGCTTTTGACAATCCTTATATTTTCCGCGTCTTTATTTCCGAAGAGCCGGACTGATATCATAATGTCATCTAGGCTCGTTTTATATATTTTTGAACAACCAACAGAAGTGATGAAGCGGCCAATTTGATAGGATATCCAAAGGCGTAGCAGAAAAATTATTAATACAAGATATACTTTTAAATAAAGTAAAGTAGGTCACAATGACGTTTGCAAGATAACCTTGTAACTTAACTAAGATACCTAACTTTTTCTGAAGAAATCCGATTTATTATCTAATTAATGTAGATCGCAACTTCATGCCAAAGATTGGCGTTCAACAACTAACTCTATGCATGTTAAACGACTTATCACTCCCGTTCAGCATGAATTCTTTCCAGTAAGGTCCACAACTAGTCACCTAGTCAATATGACTCAATTTTTGTCTGAGTGTTTGGACGAGGGTGGTCAAGACAACGTTGTTTATACGGATTTCACCCGAGCTTTCGACAGACTTGACCACGGAATTCTGTTACAAAAACTGTCTAAGTTTGGGTTATCTGCTAATTTTCTAATGTTCCTGTCATCGTATCTTCAATATTGTTTTTTATTATTTTTTATAATTATGAATGATAATTGGAAATTTTCTTTTTTTTTTTTGTTTTCTTCAGGAAATTTCAGGAACAACACGTCTCCATTTTGCACGATTTCATGCCCCAAGTGTTCCTTGCGTTGGCTTCTAATAGCGGCGCCTTCTGTTACTAGATGATTAGGAGTTTCTTCTTCTTCCCTACAAAATCTGCATTCGTCGCTCTCTTCTAAGCCTAATCTTGCCATATGTTTCCTAAGGCGACTGTAAGAAATGGTGATTGAAGTTTCCAAGGAATTGCTATGTCTGTTTCCTCCTTAATTCTGAAGTTGTAGGTTTGTTTCCTTAAGCCACAGAATCGTTCAAGCTCTACAAAAAGTGTTAACTCCTCTTTTTTGTTAACTTATTGGCCTCTTCGTTTCCTCTGATACCAGAATTTCCGGTTATCCAAAAAAGGGTAAATCTGTTATTCTTGCTAAGCTAAGTTTAGCATTCGAACATCATTTTATGATATAGTAACAATTTGTGAACAATAATTTCAACTTAATGAATGAATTTTTAGGTAAAATCAGATACAATGTAAACAAAGGACTCAAAACGCTAGGATGAGACCACCTATCTGACGGTAATCTTCAACAAATATGTCGGAGTTACTAAATATACATATATATCTAAAGCAATAATTTCCATCAGTAAACACAAAATTATTGGCTTCACCAAAACAGTGGATCCATTATGTTTAAACTAGCGGAGTCTCCATTAAATAGAGGTGTGGGGTGTGGGCGTTGCAGATATTGACGAATTATTACTTCATTTAATTAAGGCTTTTCGAATTCAATGAACAGCAATAGATAGGTGAAAGTAGTATTTTTTTTTCCAAAATGTCTATACTTTATATTATTTGATATTTTTATTTTATGGGGAAAACTCATTATTTTTGTTATTATTTGCTACTAACTTAATAACCAAGTTATAACTAAATTTTTGTAAAATTTAAATAGCCTAACATAATCCACTATCATGCTAGGCATGAACGAAATTAGGTATAGTGTTTCTAAAGTAAGTTTAAAATGATATAAAAAACCACAACTCTATATCCCTGTGTAATGTCAATATCAAGCGCAGCCGTCCATAGGCGCACCCTTTTAACTTTTCATAACAATGCATACCCTACGATATTTTAAAAATCCTTTATGTATTAACAATTGTATGTCCATTTGTACAAAAGTATACTGTATTTTTCCTTGCCGCTCCAATACGGCAATATATAAACCTAGGCTGAAAAAGACTGTTTTTGTTTTTAGAAGTTTAGACATAGATGCGCACGTACCTAGTCCGTGTTCGAACAGCAAGGAACATACCTATAAGTAGATACATTTATACGAATATGCTTCTGATATTATAAATTAACAATAAATTTTACTCACTTAGTCAGTGACATTTTCTATAGAACGTAAAAATTTTATATGTGTATTCATCACTGCATTATTTTCAGACCTTAACTGATGATAAATATTTAAAAGAAGACGTTGGCTTTGCACATGTAATAATTGTGTTGATGCTTAAACTCCCAACGTGTTCCGCTCGTGTCGTATACTGGCCGTGTCTGATACAGTAACTGTTTCATCCACTTGAGGTTTTATTGAAAATTATTATCAATAGATAATAATAATAATTTTATTTGAAGTTTAATTTACAAATTAAAAATAAACTAAATTCTAAAAGTTATAAAACTAAATTCTAAAAATTATAATACACCAAGAACTACAAAAAGGGTTAAAAAGGCAGTAGCACTGATTTTAAATTTTAACGCTGCTACACCACAAAAAAAAACAATTTTCCTTTCGAAATCATTCCATAATATGTGAGTGTTATCGAGAGTGTTATTAACAATATTTATAACATTCTATATGAAATACTAAAAACTAAAGTCATATATAAGAAACAATAGTTAAATGAAAGAACCGAAATCTGCAAAAATTCAATTTCTGTATGAGCTGTCTGAAATGGCACCTGAATCTGGATACGTTGTAAGTTTTTATTGGGGTGGGAATTTTGTTATAAATTTTCATTTTATTAATCTATGAAAAACTATTGAACAGACCATGCTTACAATATTCTGCCACTGTTTTACTGTCGGACACAAATTTTCTTGTTTAAATTCCACATTAAGTCTTCGCCATACCATAATATGATGTCCATCCGATTATATTTAGATTAATCTGAGAAAATACCACGTTGCCAAAAATTATTTGATTCATTCATATATTTAGGTATTTACGAACTCTAATCCTTTTTTTCGATTAATCATTAACCCAATACTTTTTCCAGTCACTGTTTACTGTCGGTATCCTTTGGCAGACATGATTTATTATACTTCCGTCTTATATAAGAGGGAGAAATGTATCAAAAAACGCAGCATTCGATGCCCTTTTATAATGTTTAAATTTATTAACGCATATCTCTCGATATCAAATGAACGTACTCACCCTCCCCGTTGTCTTATCATATTTTTTTTACGTTATCTCCTTGTACCTCAGGAACCCAATATTAATTATTAGTATAGATACTAATAGATAGATACTATTAGCGCAGACTAATCATAGCAACATTCTAAAATATTTGTAGGTATTTCTTCTAACGCGACGGTAGAGAAAACAATTTTTCTTGTTACTTTCAAAGTTCAAAGCTAATTTACGATATATTCAAAATTCCACATTGTACGTCTATGTCTATAACATTTCTATTTTCCTTAGCTGGTAGCTCTTTCAGTTTCATTTATGGGAATATATTTTATTTCTAATACCGTGGCAGTCCTGATCCGATCGGGAAAAAGTAAAATATGGGATAACACAGGCCAACACACATTTTGGTGCCTGCGATTTTTTAACTGTTCCTGAGTAATTTTTGGATGCAGAATGTAAAAAGGTTCTCAGATTTTGTCTATCAGATCTAGTTTTTGAGATTTTTTAAAAAATTGTGTATATAATTTACGTTATAACTGTTATAATATATAATATTACTATTGACAGTTAAAAAAAACAAAGACACATGGATTTAAGTAGTTATTGCAAAAACTTAATTTACATAATTACATTAGTCACTAATCACATAAAAATTTTCTTTTATACGATTTTCTAGAATGGAGTTTACTAGGGCAGTCTCGCTGAAGGCTCCAGCAGTAGTCCGCCATCATGTGGCTATCCCATCGTCCTTGATAACGATCTTCCATAGTTTTAATATCCTGGTGGAATCTTTCCCCCTGTTCTTCACTACAATCACCTAAGTTTTCTGGAAAATGATCTAGGTGGCTGTGGAGGTAGTGAACTTTTATACTCATGTTACAGCCGAGAATATTAAAATTTGAAAGCATAGTTTCCACTAATTCTACGTAATTGTCTGCTTTATGATTGCCAAGAAAATTTTGTACTACTTGAACAAATGAACTCCAAGCGTTAGATTCAGTCTCGTTCATTGATGTGGTGAATTGTGGATCTTTAACAAGTTGCCTTATTTGAGGACCATCAAATATACCAGCTTTTAGTTTTTCCGTGCTAATGCCAGGAAATTTACGTGACAAATACCCAAAACAATTTCCATCTCGATTTAAGGCCTTCACAAATTGCTTCATTAGGCCTAGCTTGATATGCAAGGGCGGAAGTAAGATTTTTTCTCTTGAAACCAAAGGTTCGTTGATCACGTTTTGTATTCCTTGAATCATGACATCTCTTGAAGGCCAATT
Source organism: Apoderus coryli (assembly GCA_911728435.2). Classification (NCBI taxonomy): domain Eukaryota; kingdom Metazoa; phylum Arthropoda; class Insecta; order Coleoptera; family Attelabidae; genus Apoderus; species Apoderus coryli. Next base: position 10,534,827 of record OU452202.1, on the reverse strand, counting down.
TTTGTTAACCCAGTGCTCATTTTTAGCTCTGCTGTCCCAAAGGCACAAAAAACAAGGATATTTTGTATAACCACTCTGCTGTCCAAGGAGGAAGTTAATCATTTTTAAATCAACACAAATTGACCACTGATGTTCTTCGTATTTAATTTTTCTCAAAACTAATGCTATTGTTTCATATTCTTCCTTCATGGTAGTAGAATGACCAATAGGAATTGAGCCATATTTGTTACCGTTATGTAATAGAACACATTTTAAACTACGTTTTGAACTGTCAATAAAAAGGCGCCAATCATCTGGAGTGTATTCAGGCAAACCCATTTTTTCTAAGAGCCCTTTTATATTGTTACAGAATACCAAGTCATTTTCCTGAGTGAAAAAAGGCAGCAGATCCTTATCTCTTTTACGATAAAATGTAATATTAGTACCTCGACAAAGTAGATTTTTTTCTTTTAATCTGGATGCAAGTAATTCAGCGGATTCCTTTGAGAGATTCAGGTCTCTTATAAGATCGTTTAGTTCTTCTTGATTGAAACACTGCGGAGTTGCTAAATCTGCTTCAAAATCGCTGTCGTTTTCTGATTGAATTCTTTTAACTTCGTCAGACGTTGATGTTTCTGTATCATCTTCTGTCAGTTTGGGTAGACTGCTGAATGATGGATCAGGATATGTCCATTTGTGTCTATTGTTTCTATTTATGCCTTTAATATTAACGAGACAAAAATAGCAGTCGTCATGATGGTTCCGCGGTTCTCTCCAAACCATTGGTACACCAAACTTTAGGCACTTCCTCTTTCCAGTTGTCCACTGTCGCAAATGTTCAACACATGTTTTACATATGAAATGTGGGGCCCAAGATTTATCTTGATCTCCTAAATGAACGCCAAAATAGGCAAGATAAGCTCTTTTCACAAAGTCAGAAATCCTTTTTCTGCTCTCTTTCAAAGTGTATTCACCACACACATAACAAAAAACATCGGGATGATTTACACAGGTACGTCTGCTTGTGGATGCCATTGTTTCAGTTTAGTGTCTTGATACTACAAAACGACCAAAATTTACACAAAATGATAGCACAACTTTACTTGGGAAAACTCAGTAATATACTAAATCAAGTACAGCCAAGCAGGTATAGAAGGATCGGGTCATAGGCAATTACAGGTATAAAAGTAATTAAGAGCATTGTATTGAGTAGTTCCTAGTATAGGAACATTGGGTCAGGGACAATTCCAGGTATCCATTTGGCTAATTAGATTCTGGGAAATTCCTATTTTGACGATTAAGTACATATTTATATCTTTATTTGTTGTCCTTTATCAGAAAAAAATATATCATTTAACCTGTAACGTGTATCTCAAAAACTAGAGCTGATAGAAAAAATCTGGTGGCATTTTTGGAATCAGCACATTAAAAACATCTAAAATCAGATGTTAGATTTCTGGCACCAAAATTTTTTTTTCATTTTGTTGGCCTGTGTAATCAATCTCTAATACATTTTATTTAAACGTGTTTTCATGAACACGCTTTTGATGCCAGAAACGATCTGAACTAGATAAGTTGGACCATAAAAAGAGATGAATTCAGACACAATAAGTACATTTCGGTACGGTGAATTGAAAAAGCCTGAAAGCTGTTTGTTAGAAAAATGATTATAGTCGACAGTTATAGCCTAAATTGTTTGATTTATTATCGAATAGTTTTGTTACATTGAATTAAATGTTTAAGCTGATCTGTCATTTTTCCGTGGATAATGAAATAATTAACGCAAGAGTCAAGTATAATTCTTTGTGATCGGTGAATTATATTATACGGCGTTATTTAAACAGCACAGTTTTGTTTTTTGTTTTATTTTCCAAAAACATTTGAAAGAAACAAGAAAAAATGGAATTAATTCAAGTTAGTATCGGATGATATCTTCAGTACCTACCTATTCCCATTTCTACACATCTTTAATAATGAACCCAAGAAGAACTTCACAGAGCTAAGTAATAATTTAACAGACTTTCAAAGAAGTATTAACAACTTGAGATGGTTTAAAGATAAGGGGATTAATTGAAGAGTATTTGGGGATGGAACGAAATCCTCAGACTTTGCCAGTCTAGTCATGCATTGCTTGTTAAAAAGTTTTAGGGTGACACAACCGATTTTTTATACAGGGTTATTCACGCTTTATGGCGCGGTATATTGTGGCGAAACTACGTGACTTTCCAAAAATTTCATTTATTGTACGTGTAGGCATCTATTATGGCTACTTTTTAAAATTGGTTTCGTATTATACAAGGTGTCCCAAATAACCTAAAAGTATCAAAGTTTTTTTTTAAATGTAATCCCCTGTATATTATTGCACTTTTAGATCCTCTGATCAAATTAAGTGTCTGTTTCATTAAGATTTATAATACCTAAACCTTAAGCTTTTTTGAATACATTGAATTTCCTCAAAAGCTAGCCTAATTTTCATCTTTCAAATGCTTAGGAAGTTTTTAAATCATGTTGACGAAATTAACTCTAAAGTGTAATAATAGATCATATTTGATATTCCAATTGCAATAAACTTGCAATCTAATACAGGGTGTCCACAAATTAAAACTACTCAAATAAGAACTTTAAGTTGCTATAACCTCATTAATTTAAATGGAACATCATATTTCTGAACTTACCTAGCAATGTACTTACTAATTACCTCTCGAATGGTATTAGGGTGTGCTATAGCTAAGTCTGCGCCTTTTAGCAGAAAAAGTCAAATAATTGTTTTGTACACCATTTGGTGTTTTTTAAATAAACGTTTTAATGTTTCTAGTAGCCTATGGAATCAGAAATGTCAAATGATCTACAATTATAAAAGTCATTATGAATTATTCTTAATTATGCATAAACAGCATTGATGATAATAAAAAGCACAGATAAATTTCTACCAAAATATTCATAACATGTGTTCGAAATGGCCGTCCATTTCGAGACACTTCGATATTCTTTTTTGAAAACTACGGCTAACTCTGGTCAACATTTGCGGGGTACCAGTTTGAAAAGCATCTTTTAAGCGTATTTTCATATCGTGTGGTGTTGTTGCGTCTTGTAGACGATTTCTTTCACGTATCCCGCTAAAAATATATCCGGAGATGTGTGAGGTCAATTTTTTCTTCCAATTCACCTGTGATGATAATGAGGCGGAGCTCCATCTACTTGTAACCACATGGTTGTTCTCCTGTTTAAAGGAATTTCTTCAAATAATACATGAAGTTGGTGTAGAAGAAAATCCAGTACCATCATACCATTTAACGATCCCTCAAAAAATAGGATCCTATTAAATATCGGCCCAATGTTCCACCCCACACATAAATTGACCACCTATTTGGATTGCTGATGATTCTGTATTCATGGGGATTCGAATCAGAATAATAATGGTCGTTGTGTCTGTTCACGAGGCTATTGTTGTGAAATGTATAACCGTCACTAAATAACACATTATCAGAAAATGCTTCATTTGCTGCCACTTTATCTAACACCCACTTGCAAAATTCAATTCTATTGTCAAAATCATTTCCATAAAGCTCTTGACAAAGCTGAATTTTATAAGCATGATATCTATGTTTTTTAATCACTTGTGAAATACTTGCCTGACTAATATTGGTGTTTTCGGATATCTGATTTTGACTAATATTAGGATTTTCGATTACTGAACCAACTGTAGCAAAAATCGTTTTTCCATTTTCGGTGACAGGTTTTCTTGTAACGTAGTTCTTATAGCTAACACTTTCAGTTTCCTTAAACTGATTTAAAAGTCTCTGAAAAGCAGCTGGTCTTGGATGATTTCGTATGGGAAACCTTTGAGCATAAACTCGAGAAGCCAATAAAGAAGTTTGATGGCATTCTCCATAGATCAATATCATATCAATACGTTCTTCTTTTGAGTAAATAATCTTCATTTTAACAAAGCAACACCAAAAATAACAATTGTAAATCAACAACATTTAGTAAAGCATGAACAGCAAATTAAATAATAAATAATTATAGGCTGAAGGACTTCGGTCAATGGCCTTTTGGGGTTTTGTACCAAAAAAGTGCGTTTTATTATTATATTCATTCCATAGGCTACTAGATACATTAAAAAGTTTATTTAAAAAACACCAAATGGTGTACAAAACAATTATTTGGCGTTTTCTGCCAAAACGCGCAGACTTAGCTATAGCACACCCTAATACCATTCGAGAGGTAATCATCATCACGTTCAGAAATACGACGTTCCATTTAAATTAATGAGGTTATAGCAACTTAAAGTTATTAATTTAGTAGTTTTAATTTGTGGACACGCTGTATAAGATTACAAGTTCATTGCAATTGGAATACCAAATATGATCTCTTATTACACTTTAGAGTTAATTTCGTCAACATGATTTAAAAACTTCCTAAGTATTTGAAAGATGAAAATTAGGCTAGCTTTTGAGAAAATTCAATTTATTTAAAAAACCTTAAGGTTTAGATAATATATATGAATCAGAAACTTAATTTGATCAGAGGATCTAAAAGTGCAATAATATACACGGGATTACATTTAAAAAAACACAACTTTGATACTTTTAGGTTATTTGGGACAACCTGTATAATACGAAACCAATTTTAAAAAGTAGCCATAGTAGCCTACATGTCCCATAAATGAAACTTTTTGAAACTCACGTAGTTTCGCCACAATATTCCGCGCCAAAAGCGTGAATAACCCTGTATAGTTATCACACACAAAAACTTCAGCGCACGTCAATCTGTTTTATGGCATAGCTGAATAAATAATAAAACGTGATGGCTCACTGTGATCTCCATGAGTAAATCCACAAAATCAAAACAAGTTTAAAATATGCCATGTGTTTTTACGTACATTTAAATAATCAGCACAGTGCAACGATTACTTTTTTTGAGCCTCCATTAAAGGCAGACATTTTTATAATAGTTCCCAAATCATCACATTTTAGATTTGTGTGTTATTCTTAGGGAATCTACTCACTTAACCAACATACCTACTAACTTACAACACTCGGCTGCCAGAATGTTTTTGAAATTAGCGCTATCCTACACCTTGTACTTATTATTCACGCAATAGCGTAATTAATCCGAAACCTATTGACACCCGACACACGTGCAGATGTTTAATTAAACATGATCTTAATTTCCCCAAGTTTATTTTATTTGATTTTTGCTAAAATAATTTGGTTGTTGAAAAAATTCCATATTATTTATATTTCATTTCATTCAATTCATTGCAGATTCTGCTTTGCGTCTTTAACGAAATAAGAGCCAAGTATCCCATGACCAGAAACCACGCACCAAATGATAACTCTGACAATGTGGAGTGCTTTTTCTAGTTCGCAAATCGTGAAAGTTAAGTCGAATCTGACTTAATCATTTGTTATACAAAAGTTTTATTTAAGTTCAATTCTTCTTCAATTTATAGGATCAAATATATCTAGCTAACTTTATGATATTGTCACGAGTACAGATTCCAAAATTATTAATAAATAAATATAAATTATAAATCAATAACAAACCCCAGATATTCGATGGAAAAATACAAACATATTATTTTCCTGTTTATTCTAGTTTATCTAGATGAGTCACTATTTCTCGATAATCAGGAGCCCTGCCTCTTACCCTCCGCTTTCAAGGGTAGTCATACTGAAAAATGCAGCGTCAGCTATTCTGACCACCACCATCTAAATAAACGCGACGTAGGGGTGGTGGCGCAATATAATTATTATGTTAATAACCAATTAGCATAGAGAAATCAGAAAACCATCTTTGATTCAATCCAACCTCCCTCATTATCATTGGTCACACAGGGAGGATTTAGGCGCAAGATTGTTTAAGAGAGGGATAACTCTTTTATTATAAATTCTCCTCTCCAGAGAAATAAGTTTAGTTGTGTCCTGATTTTAAACTAATAGTAAGAAAACCTGAAGGCAGTAACAATGTGAACCATAGTGCATCTTGACCGTATGTGGTCTTATATTTTAATGTAAGTATTATTATTTGTATTCTATTATTATAACTCTATAGTCTCCAATTTAAGTTTCATCATTTTGTAAACTCTTCTCAACTTTCTCAACTTTAACTGTTAATAAACTTTATCTATTTAAACTTGGTATTCGGTGTTTCATCTTTTAGATAAGGTCCTTATTTTCAATGCCCTCGTAGTTCACGTTAAACCTAAACGTGACAATTGGTGGAGGCGCCGCTCTGAAAGTTCGAGCACCGATATCAATTGTTTCATTAAAAACAAATTAAATGAATTCTCTATAAAGAAATATTTTACTACTTCCAACCTTGTTGATAGGACTGAACTGCAGCAGTCTTGTCTAAAATGGGCACAACTCGGTGTAACTATATATCAATATCTAATAATTCTGGTTATACCTAAAATAAAAGTTTCCGGAAAGTAAATGTTTGTCTAAAAGATTTTTTTTAAAAAAGAAGATAATTAAGTATCCTATCGTATATTTACTAGCTAAATTGGTCAAATAAATTAAATAGATTTGTTTAAAGAATAGTAGACCAAATTGTATTAAAATAAGACTAGCTGGTTAAAACCCATAAGATTAAAAAATAAAATAAAAAGGAAAACAGGTTGAAATTTGAACATGATTCCAATGAATTCAAAAGACTACAAGAGAGTATGTAATTTATTTTTAATTAAAAAACAAAAAGAACACATTAATGTTACAGCAGAAAGCTGCTCTAATTACTAAATTTTAGGTTGTTTTTTGACTTGAAAACATTAACAAAAACAACAAATATTATGTATAGGTTCGGCCATCAAACTAAAGAATTAACTCGAAGTATCTAAATTAAATTTAAAATTTATCTAGACCACAAAAAAAAAAAAAAAAGCTATGAAACTATAAACATTGCAATTTTTAAATTTTGAAAATTAAAACCTATAAGAACTCATAAGATTTACTTATTATAGCCGAAAGCACTATTGTAATCATGAAAGTATCTATAAAAAATATGGTTTGATTTGAACTAAGAAAAAGCCTACTAAAGTAATAGTAAAAAATAATTAAAAGTTTTTAGGAAATAACTGTAATACATATATAATTTATCTCTCAGTAAGATCTTGCATCATAATAAGTACATCAAAAAGTTATAGATCATAAAAAAGTTAAACAATGAATCTAATTATTAGTTTTACCTTCTCAAGTAATGGTGAGCCAGAAATCATTAATATCCTATTTATTGCAGTGTTGTCAACTAATTCTTATATATTTTTTAACACCCACTAAATTTACACTAACTCAAAATTAAAACCATCATAATCATCACTGGCAAAAACTCTTTTTCACAAAATATAATCAAATCTATAATTAAGGGGGTAACATATTCATATTTACAAGAATCTAGTTTAACACCTCGATACAAGAAAATAATTCCACGACGCACTTATTTATTTAGTATTAAAAAATATACACATAATTAAATACTGGTTGTAGAATTGAAAATGAAAACTTTATTGTTAATTATCTTAGAAAAAAAAAAAATTGTATGTGCATATTACAATAGTGGCTTTAATAAAAGTGCATCAACAAAATGAGCAAGCAAATTATTTAAATTATGATATAAAGTCTTTAAATGGCCTTGATAATGAATCGAGTAATGAATTTATCTTAATTTATCCATTTTCGCATCCACAGCATAATATAGAGATACGGATTTGTAGGACAGAATTAAATTATTATTAATATCTACTTATGACAAAATACAGCAAGCCCGAAATTTATAAAAGGAAGTCTTAAAAAAAAAAAAAAAACTCTCTGAAATAAAAATTAGAATAAAAGGTTTTTAACGGCAAAATTACCACTTTATGGAAATCTATATTTTACTTATTGTTAAACAATTATAACTGAAAGGAGAATGATAGCCTCGTTTATATATTACAACACTTAATTGTTGAACGAAAATGAACTATATAAGGTCAAACATTTAAGAATCTCAAAAATCCAGTATGGAGAAATGTTGAAAAAGGGAAAATAATAAATTTAGTACATAATATGAATGGGTCGTGCAAAACTTATAAAAAAAACATACAGTATCCTCAAACTATAGCAAGTAAATAAAACATGGGTTGGACTAGGAAAAATCTAAATGTAATAAATAGGAATCTTGGAAATAAACTCGAAATAAATGATTACTTGAAAAAAAAAAATTGATGCAACAAATACACATTTAGGAAATGAAACGTCGACAACTCCACAAAATCATATATATATGTTCAAATCAGAAAAATGTATCATATATGTTTCGAGACTTATAAGTCTTATCATCAGTGACTTAGATACATTAAAACTCCATTCAACTTAAACATATAGGTATACAATCTAAAATAGAATCGAGCTATTGAGATATTAAATTGTTGAAAGGTTTGTTATTCTTACCCTTTTGTGGGATAAAACTCTAACTTAACATTAATAATATCAAACCAAAATACATAGCAAAAACTTAATTACTAATGAAAATTTTCATCATTAAGATGATGTATTGATAATTGCAACTTCTTTTTACTAAAATACACATTTGTTTGATACAAAATGCATTTTATGAAATTTGAAGATCTTAATAATTTGTGATCATATTGATAATAAATTAAAGTTCAATGTTTTTAGAGCATCAGGGATATAATAACTTAACATTATTGTTTTTCTTAACCTTTAATACCAAAGACATTTTTCTTTTATGAATAGCTGCAATCACGAGTAATGCTGCAAGTAAGATTGAATTTGACAAATATATTTTTTTTTCAATCACTTACAAATATGATTTTATGTCAAAAATAAATTTTATAAAACAAAAACCATATATTTCCACGTTATATACCTTGTTGAATAAGTATAAAATATGACTTTAAAAACAAATAATTTTAATTATGGATGAATATCTAAGTTTCCACAATCTTTTTCCAAAAAATATGTAACTTCATCCAATCCAAGTTTTTGGTAAAATGTTTAAGCCAGGTCCTTATTAGCCCAATTTATTAAAAAGTAATGTATGTATTCAAATAAAAAGCAAATTAGTTCAAAAAGTATTGGTACGCACGGTTTTAACAATAATTTTAGGCGTATAAATGAAAAAGCTTAAAAGATTATGCAATTGACTATGTTAGAAATTTAAAATCATTTCTAAAGTTCACTAAACAACAACATATGAGTTGTTGAGCTATCATTCATCCCCATAATTATCAAATAATATCAAAAACTGACGCCGTTGAAAATAATGATAGTACTTAAAAATATACGATAGCGATAACAGAAAACAAGATATTTTAACTATATATTAAAGCATGCTTCGAGATCCTAAACTAAAAGAAGGAAAGCTCAAAAAAAAAAAAAAAAAATCCACATGTGGTATTGCAGTTGCTATTTTATTTAAATAGTAAGTCTGTGTATTTTGGGGACCAAGTGCGAGTTCTTACCCCAATAGATGAGTGCATATAAACAAAATATGTTTTGGTCAACGATTGTATTGCATAAAAAAAAAAATTAATGCAATTATGAATTGATATGGTACATGTCAGTTTTTATAATGGGGCAATGACTTTTAGTTGCATATATCTCAATAAACAATAATAAAGTAGATCAGTGAGACATATACAAAGAAATATTAGACTCAGATGACTGAAGATGATTATTTCTAGGTAAAACTAATGCCCGACCGAAAAAAGAATAAATGGATGTGCTCTTAATAAATTTAAGCAAAGTTGGAAGACAGAAAAGTCCCAAGGTAAATTGAGTTCTTCAATTTGGAATGCATCTTAATTTAAGTATGCAGCGAGTGGTAAAAGACATCTGATTTTTCCCAAAATTATGAGTCTGTTTCTGATACGGTAATTGCTGTGACACTTTTTCTGAAACTTTTTAGCGATTTGAACTCTTAGCAAATCACTATAAAAGTAATAAATCAATCACAGTGAATAGGTTTGTATATAGGGACGAACATTCAACTATTGTTGTATATGATAATTTTCATACTTAATTTAAATTTGTTAAAAATGTTTTTGAATGTATACTAATACTAGTTTGTTTCAGATCTTGCCATCTCAATAAATAAAATAAATAAGCTCTACCAAAATAATTATTCTAGGAATTCAAACTTGTATAAATGGATCTGTATACATAATATATCAAACATTTAATAATTTTTAAAGGGGAAAATCCCAGTTCTTTAAATGGTGGATTTGATTTTGGTCAGGAAGGTGTTCAAAGTTGTTTGATGTAGGTATGAATTTTAGTTTTACACTAATTACCAAATAAGGTATGTATATGCGTTAATAAAGATAGAGGTATGTACAAATATAAATATATAAGTGCAACTAAAGAATATGGCGACATGATGTATCGTTATTAAAAAATAATTGAATAATAATCAATTATGAACGGAAAAAAAAATAATATATTGAATTCTGAAAATTTTTAAGGGAAACTGACATGGAAATATTATTAGTCCTTAAGATTCTATCCTTCGAGGATGGCTCATATTATTTTAAAGGTGGACTAAAGAATTATGAATGACTGAATATTGATCAGTCGAAGTGTTTTGGTGTTGACCGTAACTCGTAAAAACTGAAATATGTTAATAAAGTAGCCGGTAAATGGTAAAAGATACCACAAAAGTTTGGGCCTAGGCACATATAAGTGCAAAATATTATTTATTATTTCTTTGTCGACAGAAAATATTGATACCATGGTATATTAGAAGCTCTAATATCAAATAAATTTTAAACATTTGTATTAAATAAAAAACTTTCAAGTAAAAAGTTAACACGCGGAATTTCATTTTCACCCGCTTAGCCACCGGGGGAGAATGATAACTAGTTATCTGTAAAAAATCTGAATATTCATGTATTATAGTGCATGAAGGTCCTTCAAGGGTGGTTCCTGAGCTACCTCCGACATAAGCAGGAGCAGGAGAGAGAACAGGTCAGGCGGAGAACGGACCGGTAAACCTTCCGGTCTGGACGAACCCTTCGGTTGCAAATGGCGTGCCACGTCCGAGTTCCAGCTCTGGAAGAATAGGGAGACGTCCCGTCCATAGAGTGGCTCCGACCAGGCGTCGCCAGCCTAAGGTACCCGCCTTGACAATACGAGTAGATGGTGCGGGACATAGAATTTTTTGAAATAATTAGTGTACAAACTTGATATAATATATATACAATGTTTTTCTCGTACTCTTAGTGTGGAACAAAAAATAATATAGTTTTGTTTCAGACTTTTTATTCTAACAAGTTTGGGAGCCTATTGGAGGCAACTACCTGAAGTTATAGGTTATGAAGGAACGATTCCATTAGTGTTTAAAACGGAGACACATGTAATAAAGAAATACGAACCTCACCTGCTGAATGCATACTGTAAAGATCAGTACCTACCGTGTTGAACTATATCTTCTTGGTGGACATTTCGATTCGATTCGAGAGGAGTAAGACAATGTAATAAATGATGTGTATTCTAGTTGTCTAGTAGCGAACGAAGGTAAAAATGAAACTAGCAACAAAATTTTTAAAAGAAGCTTAAATTTTATAGGAGACGCACTATCTTGATGCTGTGGTGCGTGGCAAATCAGAAGCAACTTTAATCATAAATCAAAATGAAAATACTTATAAAATAAAGATCAATTAAATGCTAATTATATTTTTTTTTTTTCGGGAAACTCTGAACATTTTCGAAGGTTTAGCAAAGGCGTAACAGAAAATTTTCAATTACTGGAAATAAAATAAGAAAATTTGAAAATTTTAAACACGATATGCTGCTGATTGCTCGTGATATAGAAATAAATTCCTCTTGTCGCTCAAAATATATAACAATAACTATGATATTTCCAAAAGTGTTAAATACCTACCAGCTTGATAAATTTATAAATCTAAATGAACAACTCTTAAAAAGAGAGCTATGAATTATCTATACATTATCCCACACTGAGTTGCACATAGCTACGCATCAAGATAGCTATTATTAAGAAACATGTTAAGTGGCAATTATTTGAATTAATTACTACACCATTCGATTGGAAAAACGAAACATGTGTTTTTCTACAAGAAAGCCATCACGTGGCAGCAAGCACTGGCATAAATTCAAAACTTTCACAACTAATTCGACCAATAACAACATTTTCAACAATTGGACCAGAAATAACAATTCATGTTATCACCCCTACTGTTATATTTACAACTATCCTGTGCAATGATGGATATTCTATAGGCGTAGCTTCTGCCGCATATAATAATTATCCAGGTGCAATGGAAATACATTTGACTTTTTTAGTGCTTGTAAATAATGAAACGTTGATCACATATCGTTTTCCATGTAATTCAAACATGAAAGTGCCTCTGCAAACGGTTCAAGTTATACCAGCTACTTGATCTAATATGAAAACCTTTTTTGTAACACAATTACTTTCGGTTCCAAAACACCCAAAATTTCGTAAATTGGTCACTAAAAGTACTAGATTTAAATATATCGTCCGAGAATGTTTTTCGGGTGTTGCAATTGGAACTCGAATCAACTATTTCATCTCAATTTTTGATAGTATGGAATATAATTCCATCATTGATGATTCTATATCTATTTTCTAAACATAGTTCATTCCTATTGTTAGCACAAAGCTCCTCAGTACAAGCAAATTCTGACACGGAAAATTAAGTAGTATCGGTGACCGTTGGTATAATAATATTGTCTTTATTTTTGATTGAGTTACTAATAATATTTGTTCATAGATTGTTTAACAAAAAGAATAATATTGCTCCTCCGACCGATCTAGCATTGAGGGAACTTGAGTATTCCATGTTCAACGAAGAACAATTACCAACGCCCGACAGGGAACGTTTATTCTTTACAGATGGTAAAGTATACCTTTAATAATTAAACCCGGGAGTGTTGATTAAAAACACAATACGTATACGAATGTCAATACGAAAAAATATTTATTGTAAAGGTACCTATTAATACTCGTAATATTATTCTAATTATTATTAAGATTGAAAAACAAAATCATGATTTTGGAATTACTATTTTCTCATTCAAGTAGTTTGAGGGGAAAATGTAATTATATATAATAAGTAAAGTATTTTAAGGTTTAGATTAAAAAAAATAAAAAGTAATACAATAATTAACACAGTAAAAAATATCGACATGGTAAAAATCATTTCTGCAGTGGTAAATAAAAGTAGTGTTAAATTTAACACTCGGATCAATATAATTTACCACAATTTTACACTCATATGGGACCAAAGTTGTGGTATAAAAGTTGCATGTGAATTCAACTCTCTTAAAAGTTAATTTTGTCGAACGGGTGTTATTATTATAAGTTTACACTCTATGATAAAAATTAAATACAATAACACGATATCAGCGTACAATAAACCCCTCTAAAAAGTTGTTTGAACACACCGAGTGTAAAATTTGCTTTATAATTGTTTTTTTTACACGACAAACACACACAAGGTACAGAGTTCAATCTTGAATGCCGGCAGGTCACATGTCATTTCATATTTTTATTTAATTCGGGGATTTTTCGGCTTTTTGCTCTTGCATTTTACGTTGTGAATTACTGAATAATAGAATAGTATGTCACTAATATTTAAACTATATAATATAAAAATAAAGCAAAGTTCTGCAAAGTGCCAAATGAGAGTGGGTGTTATCAGGATCTGGTTACATTGGGTAAGTACCTACATATTGAAATTAATAGAAACAGCTAGGTAAGTAAGTAGATTTTTAACAAAGTACTTAGGTATTATAGGATTGGTACAGATTTCTGTTCCTTGTAGCTTTTAAATAATTCTAATAATAATAATAACAGATTGCAGATTTTTACCTTATACTCTTGAAGTTTAGGAGATCCCAATGGTGAACAATGAAATTATGTTTAGTATTAATATTAGTATATTGTTATTTAAACCATTATAGTATATGTACCATTAAGGTGTCATTTTGTTCAACTAAATAGTTATAATAATAACAAGTAGATGAGTAGTACCTCAATTAGGCGTATTAATTAACGATAGATAATACTTGAGATTTTCAATCTTTTATATTGTTACAAAGCATATTTTTGTTTAGTTTTTATGGTTAATATACTACATTGTTAAACCATAGCAGGTTATGTACTATATTAAGGTTGCCATTTTGTCCAAATAGTTTGAATTATAATTTGTTTTATAAATAATAAATCGTATATTCAACATTGTCATTATTCATTCAGAAACCTTTTCCAAGTGATTTGAAAAATGTAAGTATATTATATTAGGGGTTGGTACTTTCGGCTTTGATTAAGTCATTCAATCATGTATCAAACTAAGCGAAGGTTTATAATGGCAAATATCTTGCACAATTTTAACATAAAATTTCAAATGCCTGATTGTTTTGATAGATAATGATAAATGACGTAAACGAGTGGAAAGTATATACTAACCATGGGTAGAATTTGTTACACCCGCTATAGCAAAATCACACCCAAACGGAATGAAATTCACACTATAATAATATGATATTTACAATAATTAGGCGTAAATTACCATTAAAAGGTGGTTTACTTACAAGTCTCATTGTTTATTTTACACCATTGAGTGTAAATATTAACACTGTAATTTAGTTAATTTACACGCGATAGTGTAAATGTACCTATCAATGAATTAAAAGAATAACACTCATCAGATATAAAAAAAAACATTTCAAAATTATCATTTTTACCAGATTTAATGATTGGTTAATATACCCGATTGCGTGTGGTCCTATATGTACCACCATTGAGTGTTAAATTTAACACGCAATTTTTTACTGTGAAAGAAAAAAAAACGGTCGCACGTTAAAACCAAGGCATATGTGTCTCTCAAAAATGATTATTTCCAGTGTAATTGAAAATTACTATCAACACCAAATGCTTTGGTTTGCATTATAAAGTTTCAAGTCGACCATAATAATATAAACAAAAACAGAATAAGGAATGTATTGTATTATTTTAACCGATTCAATTGAACTAGTCATTATGTAACATAGTTATAAGATTAATATTTAAGAGGAATTCCATATAAAACTATTAATATTCAACTAATTGTAAAAGTATTACTTAATAAGCACTAAATATGAAGCGCTATTACATTATATAACTTAATTTGTTTAACTAGGAATTAGTACTAAAAGTACGTAATTTAGGAACTTTTTATAGAATCCTCGAACATCTGTATATAAATATATCTTAGTATTTTTCGACTAAACTCTGTACTTGGGGTCAAAAATTCTCCTAAAACCCAACATTACTATAAATGTCATATATTGGCTCTACCATAGACATGAGTGAAAAGTTGATATAAAAAATGAATACGGCATCCGCACTGTGCAAACATACAAGTCAGTATACTGTCAAACCGTTCAGTAAACGTACTAACATCAGTTTCCAAATGATCGAATAAGAAAATCGGTACAACCAACAAAGAAGAAAACGTAATTGACGTTCATTCCCATAGCAGTCATATAACGATAAAGAGCTTTGGGTGGAACAATGGTGTGTACTCGTAACGAAGCTGAAACATGGGAGTCGAAGTTCAACATGTCATGGGCCTGACATGATCTTGGTGGGGGAGAAATGTCACGAGTACAGATTCCAAAATTATTAATAAATAAATATAAATTATAAATCAATAACAAACCCCAGATATTCGATGGAAAAATACAAACATATTATTTTCCTGTTTATTCTAGTTTATCTAGATGAGTCACTATTTCTCGATAATCAGGAGCCCTGCCTCTTACCCTCCGCTTTCAAGGGTAGTCATACTGAAAAATGCAGCGTCAGCTATTCTGACCACCACCATCTAAATAAACGCGACGTAGGGGTGGTGGCGCAATATAATTATTATGTTAATAACCAATTAGCATAGAGAAATCAGAAAACCATCTTTGATTCAATCCAACCTCCCTCATTATCATTGGTCACACAGGGAGGATTTAGGCGCAAGATTGTTTAAGAGAGGGATAACTCTTTTATTATAAATTCTCCTCTCCAGAGAAATAAGTTTAGTTGTGTCCTGATTTTAAACTAATAGTAAGAAAACCTGAAGGCAGTAACAATGTGAACCATAGTGCATCTTGACCGTATGTGGTCTTATATTTTAATGTAAGTATTATTATTTGTATTCTATTATTATAACTCTATAGTCTCCAATTTAAGTTTCATCATTTTGTAAACTCTTCTCAACTTTCTCAACTTTAACTGTTAATAAACTTTATCTATTTAAACTTGGTATTCGGTGTTTCATCTTTTAGATAAGGTCCTTATTTTCAATGCCCTCGTAGTTCACGTTAAACCTAAACGTGACAATATATAGAAAATATAATAACTACAAGATGAAGCAAAGGGAATGGTCCCGATAGAATTCGGTCGTCCGTACAATTTAATATCTTTTCCTGGCCAAGCCCTTAATTTCAATTATCTTATTTGACCCACCCATTTCCGATGTTATAATACGGTCTTGATTTGTTTCCGTTCGACCTCTATATTAACATTACCAGCAAATAAAATCTATAGAAATAGAAGTAACACAATTATGTTAGGCATATACCTACAGGGTTCGTCCGACACTTTTAAATTAATGTAACATTGTAGAAAAAATAATTGCTGCAGGTATTAATAAAATAAGAAAAAATATTCAATACTCGCATCTCAGTTCTTACACATTTTGAATTTCAAACTTTCACTTTTTGAAAAAATCGGAAAAAATAAAAAATTACAACAAGACGGCTGAAAATTTGTAGGTACAGCAAAAAATTGAAATACATCTTTTGACATTTTAAGAAATAAGGATAATTTAAGATATTTTCCGAAAAAATTTCAATTTTGACAGACCAGGAAAGTCACGTGACATTTTTAAAGCAAAATCACATGGCATAATTAAAAGTTTAATTAAATGCTAAGAAGAAAAAATCCCATATGATTCGTAGTCTCTGTGTGGCTGTATATATCGTTTTCGTAATATACAGGTCGATGCGGTTTCCAATGGGACATCCTATATATAAAACTCAGTAACATTAGCACTGTTTTGGTACATACTGAATACTGCATTTGCATAAATTCAAGAAATGCAACATTGTTATCAATAATGTGGTTTATCTTATGCTTAAACTTTTATGTACACTGCAGACGTAATCATAATATGCAAATATGCAACCATTAATTACTGATTACACATGACAATGATGAAAATCTTCATTAGGTACGTCAATTATTGTACTTCTATAATATACGGATACCCCGGAGTTGTGTTCTTAACTAGCAATATGGTGTATTTTAATTATTCTGGTTATATGTTATTGTCAAATTATCAACTTGTAATGTAGACTTTACACGAGTACAAGGTGGTATAGAATTTATTTCTATATACGTATAATATACAGGATGGACCTACGAAAGTTTACGAACCATCTAACTTCAACCCTTAACCACGAGTAACTTACATCCTTGAAATTTGAAACGCAAAGGGGTGTTGAGTGATAATATCACTTTCAATTCTCGAACATTTTGATACATTGCACGTGTAATTTGGTTGATCCGTTAACGAGACGTGGAGGTAATTCTGCTAATAACTCAGGCGTTATTGCATAGATTTTTTATCTTTGAACGTTCGCATATGGGTCCAGGGATGATAAATCTGGTGAATTTACAAGCCACACAGTGTGCTCTGTTCTCCAAATCCAATGTGGCACTTAGACACTTTGGCCCAGCTTTCTCATTAATATCACCGAAGATATAATAATAATGACTTTATTTTTAATATTATACCAACAATATACAGGGTGTTTCATAATATATGCGCAGGACTTTAGGACCTGTCCAATAATATGAAAAACAGTTTTTATTAACTTGCACCATTTTCGAGATACAGGGCTGAAATTGAAAAATAACATCCGTTTTTTGCGAATATCTCCGGAACCATTTATCGTACAGAAAACAGCTTTTGTAAGCATTTTCTACTCATAATAAGCTATGTTTTGTGTATGAATTTCTTTAGTGGGTGTTTTTCTCCCCAATTTCTATGCCACTGGAAAAAGTACGATTCTAAGATACTCATTTGAACCGCCAATACTTTCTACACGACACAGGTACTCAAGGTCATAAGCTCTACAGTAGTTAACCGTTTTCGAACAAAATCAACTTGTTGAAAAACATGGTCAATTTTTTGAAACAAATTTAATTTTTTTGACTAATTAAAAGAAATTTATTTAAACGTGAGAACAGGTAACAAAACAAAACGATAACTTCATAATTAAATTAAATGTTGGAAATGTCCGCCGTTAGCTTCAATGCACGCAGCAATTCTTCGACGCATTGACTGTCTAACACGCAGGAAAATTCGCGGAGTGTTCCGAATAATGTCGCAAGATGCAACAATGCGCTCTCTTAATGTTGACCAATGTTAACATTTTCAACTGGAATAGCGTAGACTAGGGATTTGAGATAACTTCAAAATAAAAAATCATAAGAATTAAGTTCGGGAGATCGCGGGGGCCAAGGGTGTGGACCTCCTCGACCGATCCAACGGTCTTGGTATTCGTCGTCCAAGTATTGACGAGCAACCAAACTAAAGTACATGTTTCGATAATCGGCACCGTTTAATCTGTTCGGTAAAAAATGTGGGCCTATCAAATGATTGCCGACGAAGCCAGCCCAAACATTCACGGAAAATTGTTGCTGCTTTCTGCAATTTCATGTGGATTTTCTTCAGCCCATATGTAGTTATAATACCATCTCTCGAGAAAGGTGCTTCATTGGTAAACAGAACTTTGGCTCCAAACCGAGGATTTTGAGCTATTTTGTCTTCCACATATCTAACAAAAACCAATCTTAGCGAAAAGTCTCTTGGCAATAAGGCTTGTACTCTTTGGATATGGTAGGGATACAAAAGTTGTTTTTTCAAAATTCTCCAAACCGTCGAGCAATTTTTGTGGTACTTGTGGTCGGATTTTCTTCACCTTCGTTGACAACAGCCTCTTGTAGGGGAATTGCAACTTCCATAGCCCGCACATTATCAGCAGTATTCTTTTTAAATCTTCTATTTTCCCATAGTCGTTGGTGAATGCGTTGAAACAAGTTATTGTGTGGTACTTGGCGATCAGGATGTCTTTCTTGATGCAACCGGCGTGTTTCTGCCGAATTACTGCTCGCCATTACGTACAGGTAATGCATTTCGCACATTTCAGCGTTAGTCTAATTATTCATTTTTAATTTTGTAATGCAAATTTACTTTTTGCACAACAAACTAATTATTGTGCTTTTGACAGGAGGTAACTTTTGTTTGAAAATTTAAAGCCTATTTGATTAAAAAAAGTATCATATTTTTTTATACAAACGTTGAAATGTGCGAAATGCGTTACTTTTTTTACGTTTTGGAGACTTTTGAAAAGACAACGTTTCTTATCATTTTTTCTTTTTTTTTTTTAGTTTTGCAAATATATTAATTAGTAGACAAAATTAAAATTATTACAAAAAATTGATCATGTTTTTCAACAAGATGATTTCCCTCGAAAACTTATCAACTTTAGAGCTTATGACCCAGAGGAACTTTTTTGTGTAGAAAACATTGGCGGTTCAAATGGGTAACTTTTTCTAGTGGCGTAGAAAAACACCTACTACCCGATCAAAATCTCAACCAATTATGAATTTAGAAAAAAAATCTTGCAGAGACCATAGCTAAGTAGAAAATGCTTACAAAAGCTTATTTCTTTACGATAAACGGTTCCGGAGATATTCACAAAAAAACTGATTTTTTTAATCAATTTCAACACCATATATCTCGAAAATGGTGCATCTTAGAGAGTAAGTAAATAGAAACTTTGTTTCATATATTTGGAAACTGTTGGGATGAATGCGTGCTGATTTGTTAATTTAGAGCATAATCTGTAGTATTTTGATTTATCGTACTGGTACATGATTTCAATATATTTTTTGTTGGTTTTTCCTTCCGAAAAAAGAAAATTGTATTGAAATAAGTTATTGCTAGTGGATTTTAATAAATGTGGTACATCAAATACATGAACAAGGTTCTTATCATCACCCGCACATTAGTATAGTATAGCAATACTAATAGTACACGCATGTAAGTCCTCAGTTCACTTGCACTTCCTCCTTATCCATCAGAAGTTTCTTTGTATATGATTATTTATAAAATCAGACTTCATCTAGACAAATTTGCTTAATTAAAACCATCCCCCTTTTGCAATTCAAAAATAGGCTTTTTATTTGTTACTTATGCAATAGAAGTAGATGGGTCACACTGTTATTTATCAATATTAGAACGTTAATCTTTTGAACATCCATAAATCGAAATAGCTTACGAATGGAAAATAAAAGTAGCCATGTTATTACGTTTAATGGGAAAGCCGACACATCAGCATGACCGATGATCGCCTTATATGTAAACTAACGGAAAAACAGATCTTGTTTGCTTTGCAGTATATATGGTTATACAGGTAATATCTTATAAAATAGTGTTTATTTGTACAATCTGTAACTTTAAAATCCATAAGCGTAACTATTGTTTATTAGTTTTATTAGAAGTCATAACAACTAATGAGGAATGCTGATGATATAGACGAGTGATGTCACCAGTAACGGGATGATGTATTATAGTGAAATACAAAATAGGTACCTACTTGGTGCGTTTTGAGAAGAAGATTTACTAACAGCCAAACATATCGCTCTAAAATATTCGTCATAGCCAGTTAAGAGTAAAAGTTATATAAACATGACAATTTAATTACATTTATTTGGCAAAGATAAAATTTTCAAGCCTTTGTACATATTGATTTCATTATCAGTAATGTTACACTGGTGCAACTTTATGATTTTTTCTAAACATTCCATACACAGTAGATGCGCTGTGAGATTTGATTCTTTCATAACCTCTAATTTTATTTAACACGATGTGATTCGAGAATGCCAACAACTCACTTGCATGCTATTGCTGTTTCCAAGCTCAATTTAAGGAACTGTCCGCAATGACTCATCAAAGCTTTTAACTGAACTCCTTATAGCCCCGTAGTAGAAGAATCTGACAAAGATAAACAATCAAAGCCAATGCGGTCTCATTTTTGGTACCGTCTGGAACGTGTATAAGGCAAATTTGCGGGAGTTGCAGCCCACCCTCACGCACCACTTGGAAATTTCACATTTTGTGATATTACTGAACGAATTGCATTGTCCGTCACTGATTGCCAAAAACAAGAAAGCACAGTCGTATAGATCGAAACAGTGTGTTATAAAATAATTTCCCATATTCTATTGGTCGTTATTATAGGTTTTATTTCGATGGGAAAGACGGAAATAGTAACACTATTGTCGTTATATGGACAACTTCTCTAGCTCTTTTAGTGCTAGTAATGTTTACTAACATACAGCTGGAAATTTATATGTCGTATTTTTGATGGCCACATATTTTCGGATTTTATGATGTCACATTATTATTAATTGCATGGAATTGATTGCTATAATATATAATGGAGTCTGTAATGGATATTGATTCTCCATATTACGTTTAATTTTAGTAAATCATTGGTAAATTAATCAATTATGTTAAATATAAATATTTTTAACTAATTTCGGGTTCAAACTTATATCCATCAATAATTGCTAATATACAAGGTGTTTCTAAAATAGGTGGTCAAAATTCGTGAGCGAATTGGGGACGTCTAATCATGAGAAAAACCTAAATTGTCATTTTTAGAAAAGTCTTTATTTGCAAAGATACAGGGTGTTAAAGAAGAAGACTGCCTGAGGACGATTTTTTTTTAATATTTTCGAAGCCAGTAAAGATGAATTAATCAAATGTAGCATATTTATTCACCTAGTTAAATGTCGTAAACTGACGTGAAATTGAATAAAAAAGGATGACCATAGGCGGGTAAACGGGGGGATCGTTGCCTTAATTATAACCTAACTTTTTTTCTTGTGACCTTTATTCCATTTGTGTCAAAAATGTGATAATATAAAGTTTTCTACATAAAAAGGCATACTTGATTTTTCTCGAAAAACTTTAAGGTTGTCGAGAAACTAGAGTTTGAAAATTTTAGGACAAATCTGGTCCTTAGTAAGGCATTAATAAAATTTTGGAAAACTTTTCGTTAGCAAACTGTATTTCAATATCAATTTTATTAATGCTGTGTACCACTTTTGTCCTAAAATTTTCACACTCTAATTTCTCGAAAACCTTTAAGTTAAGTGGAATAAATAAAAGAAATAAAATAAAAGTCAAGAAAAAAAAGTTAGGTTATAATTAAAGCAAGGGTCCCCCACCGTTTACCCGCCTATGGTCATCCTTTTTTATATAATTTCATGTCAGTTTACGATATTTAACTAGGTGAATAAATATGCTACATTTGATTAATTCATCTTTAGTCGTTTAGAAAATATTTCAATAAAATCGTCTTCAGGCAGTCATCTTTGTAAATAAGGACTTTTCGAAAAATTACAATTTAAGTTTTCTTTCATGATTAGTCAATGATCGCAAAAAGTACATATTATAATATACACTGTGTCCAAGATAAGAATGGGATAGCATTGAACTCTTGGAAACGGTATGAGTTACAATGTCAGTTAAATTAGAGAAACATTGTACAATTAAACCACGTTTTAAATGGTGTTTTCAAAACCAACTTTAGCCGTTTTCGAGAATTTTTGAAAAAACGATTTTTTGTGATTTTTGGTTTTTATTTATTTCTGACATTATTTTTACAGGTATAAAAAAATGAAAAGGACTTTCTCATTGTTACTTTTTGATGAGAATAAGATAGCGTTTACAAATTTTAACTACCACGTTTCGTATGGCCCTGGATTTTTTATTGTTAAATTTAAAGCCATTTTCAATTTAAAAATAGGTGGTATATCACATGTAATGATGAAAACAAGTTTTCAGTATTTTTAGCTGTTATTTAAATTTCTTCAAGAAAAATTGCCATAGTTTGGCACTTAACTGACTGAATGCAGAGTAGTAGATTTAGCAAAAACATTCTTTCGTCGTTACAATTATTTATTATTAAAAAGATAAACTGTTTATTATTATTATATTATTATTTCATGTCCGTAAATATAATAAATGAAAAATAATTTAATGACAAAGCGGACTAAAGTGCTGGTTTTACCTACACAAGGAATTTTGTTTAATTTAGCAGGGCCCCAGTCTAATTCAATAGAACCAGACCGAGGCATGGGTCGACAGATACTGACGAATTCGTTTCGCTCTTGTTATGAGCTCGTCAGAGTACCATAGTCGTTGCCCATCTACAAATATCAGCCTGCATTTAAGCACAATAGGATACACAACAGTAGACACATGTAAA
Organism: Apoderus coryli; assembly: GCA_911728435.2. Lineage (NCBI taxonomy): Eukaryota > Metazoa > Arthropoda > Insecta > Coleoptera > Attelabidae > Apoderus > Apoderus coryli. The sequence continues at coordinate 10,511,473 of OU452202.1, read as the reverse complement.
CACGTATCATCTACATGTACATAGTAATGCATATCCTATACCATGCAGAGGCCGAACAAACTCAATGTACTTATAGCGCTTTAGTCCGCTTTGCTATTAAATTATTTTTCATTTATTATATTTACGGACATGAAATCCTTTTAATTTTTCATTATTTGGCATTAAACATCGACGGCAGAACGCTTGGAGACCACCGTCCGAGTATTATCAGCAAATATTTGGGAGATGCTAGCGTTTTGTGTTCATACTATTTTTATTTATATTTATTTTTATTGATACGACTGGTTTTACCTATACATTGAGTTTGTTCGGCCTCTGCATGGTATAGGATATGCATTACTATGTACATGTAGATGATACGTCTTTACATCTGTCTACTGTTGTGTATCCTATTGTGCTTAGATGCAGGCTGATATTTGTAGATGGGCAACGACTATGGTACTCTGACGAGCTCATAACAAGAGCGAAACGAATTCGTCAGTATCTGTCGACTTATGCCTCCGTCTGGTTCTATTGAATTAGACTGGGGCACTGCTATATTAAACAAAATTCCTTGTGTAGGTAAAACCAGCACATTAGTCGGGTTTGCCACTAAATTATTTTTCATTTATTATTTATTATTATTTGCGAATTTATTTCTGTCTCAGTACAACATTTTATTCCTTGTGCGCTTTGTTTAAATTTAGTTGAAATTTTTGTACTAGAAGTTATTATTATTATTATTTCTCAGATACATGTTTTACCCAAAATAAGTGCGGGGATTTTCTTGAAAAATTTTAAATAACAGCTAAAAAAACTGAAAACTTTTTTAAACCATTAAGTGTGATATACGACCTATTTTTGAATTGAAAATGGCTTTAAAATTAACAATAAAAAATCCAGGGCCGTATTTAAAAAAACAAAGTTGATGATGGTTTGTCAAAAACGAAACGTCGTAGTGACAATTTTTAGACGCAATTTTTTTCTTCGAAAAAAGTATCAATGAGGAAGTAATTTTCATTTTTTTATATCTGTAAACATAATATCAGAAATAAATCAAAACTAAAATTGCAAAAAATGTTTTTCAAAAATTACTGAAAACGGCTAAAGTTCCTTTACTTCAAAACACCATTTATAAGGTGTTTAAATTGTACAACTTTTCTCTAATTTAAGAGACATTGTAACTCCTACCGTTTCCAAGATTCCAATGATATCCCATTCTTATATTGGACATGATGTATATTATAACCAATACGTTTTAAAATGATGAATATACTGAGACTTCCGCACATTCTAAATTAAAAATAATTTTAATTTAAATTTGTTGTCTCATGCCTTTTCAATTCTTGATATGTTAATTGATGAGGGGACCTCCTCATATATGTATAGCAGCAAGTGCAAAATATAAACTAATAAATAATACCTACTGACAACTTTCAGATTTTGTTCAATTATTGTTTTAGTGTCATTTTTAATTAATTGTACATCCGGAGTTAAAATTTATACAGGAGGATTGCTGGTCGATAGTTGATACCAAATTTCTTGTTTCAAATGGAACACCCTATATAGTATTATATTTTTGGATTCCCCATCAATTTTGGAGTATTTTTGTTTAACACTTCCCTATACCTCCAACTGTTTTTGAATAAATAATTTATTTTGAATGTTTTTGGTCCAATACAGGTCTCCAGAAAATATTCGCCATTTTGTCGGTTGACTTTTAAATGTTGTAGGGTAGTTCGATATCATCTTAAGAGTTTCAACTATCTGGTGAGATTGACGCACATGATTACAGGGTGGTCGCAAATTTATGTAGTATGCTCTACTACTAAAAATAGGCATAAGTCAATCTTCTCAAATGGCACACCTTGTATATTAATAAAATCGTAAAGGTTCTGAAATAAGAAGTTTTTATAAAAATCAATTTTGTTGCTGTATTTTAATTAGGTAGCCAATTATAATATTTTGACATTTATTATTATTATTAATCTAAAGTAATGAGCGGTCTCCCGATCTAACAACTTTACTGTTTCACCACTCTGCAATTAATCAAAAATAGATGATCATTGCTCCCAACATATCCCCAAGTTCATCGTCCACTCTGTTTTTAAACGAATTCACCGTTGTCGCGATCACTGTTTCTTCCCGAAGTCCATTCCACGCAAGAAATTTTTTAACCAATAGAGAGGTCTAATATTGGTTAAAAAATTTCTTGTTCCCATTTTCAAGCGCTTTTTAGAATGACCCCTATGTCGCCTATTATTCGTGTGAAATATATCCAGATTAATGCTGTAATAGCCACTAACGATTTTAAAAGTCTGTATTAGATAACCACGAAGGCGGTGTTCGACCAAAGTTGACAAATTCATTCTGGCCAGCCGTTGCTCATAAGGCAATTCTCGTAGTTCCAAAGGGATTCTGGTTCCATTTCTTTGTACATGTTCGATGATCTCCACATCCCTCACATAGTAAAGACTCCAAACCGACTTTGCGTACTCCAGGATTGGTCGTATATGAGAGCTTTACTATCGTGTCAGTCGAGTAGTCCGTAAAAGCATTCTGAATTAAATAGATCATCGAGTTTGCTTTTTTAACAACTTTAGAGACATATTTTACTTCATGTCTTCGGATATAATGACTCCAAGGTCCTTGTGTTCGGTCACAGCATGGAGCACGCAGCCGCCCAATTAGTGTTGTTTATGTTTGGTGAATCTTAGGAACAAAATAATCACTCAAATGAAGTTTTAATTAATTTGCTTATTATTCATGAGATGAGCAATTTGACAAATTTATATAAATAACATAAGAAAGTTAATGAAATCTATCCTGATTTAGAACGAATGAACAAGAGTAAGTTTGCACAGTCACAGAATAATTTCGTTAACTGTGGGTCATAATTGAAAACCAACTACTTATAGTATGTCATAAAACAAACAAGTACAGTTAAAAAGCAAATAACAAAGCGAACACAATAACATTACAATTACAAAAAAGTAAAACATTTATAATAACTTTTCCAATTGACGACCATTGGGTTCCCAACATTTTGAAATCCGGGTAATAAAAAGTATTATAGTATATTACATAACATGTGCTGTAAATGATATTTTACATGGGAGAGACTAGTTTGCCCACGAGCCGCGAGCATGGAAAATTATTTACAGCACATGTTATGTAATATACTATTATTATGTACTATGCTTTTTCTACGACTTTGCAGAATCAGAATCCATTTCAGAATTAAAATTTAAGCAGAAATACTTAAGACAGAAGAAAAGGTAATTATGACATTTAAATATTTGAATTTATTTGACATTTGTGTTTGACATAATTCCATAATAAAAAATAAAAATCCCTAAAGTGTTATGTAATATTCATTACGTAACACTTTGGTGATCATTACGTAACACTTATGTAAGATTGAATTTACATGTCACGTTAACAGTTTTGCAATAGACGGCTTAACAAAACAGGAGTAGAAAAAATTATTATAATATACTAGGTACCGTAATATCTATGCTACGTAAATTCATGTACCCTTTATTTGACTTTTAAAAGGGAGCCTAAACACTAAAATTCCGCTACTCAACCTAAGCATTGATTGTGTCATTGTTTACTTGAGGGATATCATATTATCTGCCAACAGTTTTTAACCGTTTTTCAAACCACGAAACCATAAAATATCTACCAGAACCGTTGTCAACAATAATTCAATAATTTCTTTTGTGACAATTTAAATAAATTATAAAATACACTTGGGTATACTTCACAGGAAAAAACTACGTACCCATAAATTTAATGTCCATACAACACAAAACCGACATTTTAATTCTTCATGGTTGCACATTAAAAAATTAATATAACATTTCCCTTCAATAAAAAAATATATTATAGTAGGCATCTACCCTGGTTTTTATTATGTGTTCAAATAAATAAATTTTTTGTCATCATAATTAAAACAGGATCTCTATGGGAATAAAAAACAGATTTAAAACTTGTTCGCAAAAGAAACTCGATCTGTGTACAGTTGTCCTTTTGTCAAGTTTTATACGGATTATACGAAGGAAGAAACCTTTTCTCATTGTGCATACGAATTTTAAAAGAACACGGACAAAAAGACTGTTGGATAAAAAGACATTTGCATGTAGATATATCGACCAGCACCAATTTACTTCGGAAGTACTTTCATTACATTAATAGAAAATATGTTGGAAAAATGGGCCGCAATCAAAGTAAATGCAGTTCGATGAATAAATATCGGTATTTTTTTATTATTATTTTTCTTTGCGTGACCGTTTATTTTTTATTATTCAATAAACAAAACTAAAACTTTATTCTCTCACGGTTTTCTTTAAATATTTTTGGATAAATATTCGTGTCAAGACGATTACATAGGTACCTACTATACAAGTAATGTCCTCAGGTGTAGATTGTGTACATAGTAGGTAAAGGAACACTTTAGAATTTGATGGGCGAGTTACCATCCGAGACGCTGGTCTCAGATGGCGCCTTAATGCAAAAGAAGAAGATATCGACATATCAAAATATCAAAAATGACGAGCTTTCCTAAAGCGACAGTCGGACGGCTGTAAAGCAAACAAACTATCACGGGAACAGATACAGCAGTCTATTAGTAAAGCACCCGGTGACATCTATTTGGTAAATATGGTAAATTTAAAGTAAAACCTGAGAAAAATTGAGTATAATTTTTGGTAATTGCTTTTGGATTGCTTTAATATTTGGTATCGCTGGAGCATGTAAGCCTAAAATAAAGGAGTTTTAGATTTTCTCATTGAACAATCAAAAAGAACCTGTTTCCGAAAGAAAAAAAATTGTAATCCATAATGCTGTCAATGAAACTAGGAAGTTACTGAGTTTATTCAAAGCAATTTTACATTAAGCTTAGCATAGTTGATTAAATATGACTCTTAAAACTAAACTGCATTGTTATGCAATAAAGATTGATTGCCCCTATTTCAATGCACTGCCACTGCTTGCATCTTTGAATAACGGCTCTAGTAGCTCCAGTAAGCTGGTTTGCGCTAATAAATCGACAACATGGTTGGATTGATGCAATCAGTACTTCTGTGGTTCTAGATGGATTTCTGTTTACCTCCTCTTTGAACGTTCCCCAAGCAAATTGCTGTAGTGGGATCTGTCATTGAATCAGCTTCACCTATCCATCTGATTGTATAACTGTGATACACCCAGTAACGCAATATTCCACCGAGGTGAGTTGGACATCCAACCGGAATTGTCTTCGTCTAACCTCCTGTATATTATTAACAAAGAGTTGATTTTACATAAAATCACGACAATTTTTTAATTTATATGACTGCTTCCTCTTATTGTTTTTTACATTTAGTTTAACATTGTGGTGAGGTAAATCTAATTGTATCCTCTAGTTCGGGTTATTTGTTTGTTCTTACTCTTACATTACAAAAAATTAATTTTTTACCAGGTGACAGACAAATTGAGTATTTTTACATCATACATCACTTTGTATTCGGAAACTATTGTCTAGCACAGTTATATCGTGGAAGGTACATACAGATGTGTTCTTATTGGAAAACATAAGATATCTTATCTCTTACTTGTATGACTTATGAATGTTACAAATTGCTCTCTGACATTTATCAGCAAGATACGTCTACAACATTAATATAACAGCGTAGGTACCTAAATACTTACATTTTTTTTCCTTTTATTGGCCTCTTCAACTTAGGCCATCTTTTAGATATTTATTTTGTACATATGGACCTATATTTTAACGTGGAATCCGAACCACTGTCATCGCCTGCCAGCCGCCAGCACCCACGACCCGCGACTATGTAGTCTATAACTACTTGACATAGGCAGTCTACCGACTCGGCCGGAAGCATCTTCCACCCATCCAATCTCTCTCCGCGCCACCAGGTACTTGACTACCGTGATCGCAGCGAACGGTAAACTTGCAAATTAATGTTCAGTTTTTGTATCACACTAAAATACTGTTTCTTGACCAGTCAATGATATACGGTGAAACAAAATTCAGCCCTCTATGAGGAACCGTGTGTAGAGCGCACGCTGAATTTTACTATCGTTTACAATCATTGTAACATACACCAAATAAGAGAATTGTTATTTAATTTCAGAATTTTGAAAACTGCTTTCTCTAGCAAGAATCACAATTGCAGAGATCACGATCCAAGTCTTTCTTCGGCTTGCCGCCGTCGTGTTAACCTCGAGCATCGGCACAATCAACTCTTAGGTCCATGGCTCTGCGGACATGAAACTGTGATTCCACCGGTCCAAGTGTCGCTAGTCTTGGATGCTAGGACCGTAAGCGGGTTACTTGCGCATGACATAGTCTCGGATATTATAGAATAAGGGTTATCTGATTCCGACATCTCAAGCGACTTTCTCACGTTTCATGCTCCCTGTCAAGGGTTATGCTCAGCCAAATATATACATTCGGGGCATAGACGTGGAACATGTTTCTCAAATATAAGCGTCCATTATCAGTGATATGCAACTAAACAATTATATGAGAGAGAGAAAGCCACAATTCAGCGTCAGCGCTATTCAGATATGAAGAATTATTCAGAGGGGAAAAGAAAAACACTTTACTCAATTAACATTCCTAGTCTAAAGATGACGATGATAGAAGTAATTATTTAAATATAAAACATGCTATAGTCTTTTGAACCAATTAAATATTGCCTCTCTTGGTTACTAATAAGCTTTGCATACATTTAGTGTAAAAAGGCTATTTGCCCATGATTTAACTAAGTACATAATATACGCTTATAAGTTGATTCGCGTATATCTAAATACATAAATCTTCAATTGAAGAAGGACGACTTTTTTAATCTCAAAATATTTTAGTAAAAAAACAATGAAACATAAGGCCTATGCAAAAGGTTCGGTATTTATTTAATTAGAATGAAATTTGATTGTTTTTCACAATATTAGATAATATACAGAGTGTTACATTTCATAATATTGACTAATGAATATGGTTATTAGTAGTAGACCCTGTTGTCAACTTGGGTAAATATGTCAAGATAACTAATTTTTCTAAAATATTCGTGAACTACCATCAAAATTTCAAGAGGCTGTCTATTCAGGTAGCGCGATGAAGAATATTTTCCGCAGAACTAAATAAAATTCAAAATAAATTACTTATTCAAAAACAGTAGAAGAAATCCAAAAATATAATTATATGCAGAGTGTTCAAATAAGAAAGTTGGTATAAAACTTTTGGATTGATCTGGGTATCCACTTAAATTTTCAACACAATCGTATTATTGATTTTCTCAAAACGTCTAAGGTGCCGTAAAACACCCTGTATAATGAAATAATAAATTTGAAAGTTCAGTTTTAAAGTCACTGTCATAATAATTCTAAGTATATAATTGCAAACAAAATAATGGAACGTTATTTTCCTTTTTGTTGATAATTGGCCCTTAAAGGCAATTATTTATTCCTGTCATACTCTTAGCTTGCGTGAAACTTTCGACAAAAAAATATATATAAAATGTAGGATGCGACGCAAAGGCAATATGTCCCAAGTTTCTGCTCTAAGTTTCAGTAGTCAAGATATTGGAAACTCATATTGAATGAGAATCTAAAGTTGCTATCATGAACTGTATAGGTAAGTTACATATTAGGGTTCTTGCATATTTCATTAGTGACTATTACTTATTTTTATTTAAAATTAAACAAAGTGTAATTTTATTCAAACTTGTTCTTGTTACTCCATAGATTAATATATAGATATTGATTAAAAGCAAGAATCCTAAATTACACCTGATTTATAAGTAACCGTGGTACAATTAATCATCATTAAAATAATATGAGTAAACTTAATCTTTTTTTTTTGTTCTGGTTGAATCAAAAGTATAAACGTATAACTCTCTAATTTATAAAAAAAATATATAAAAACAAAAACCTAAAAGAATATTGCAATTCTATTCTATTTGGTGCAGCAGAATTGCAATTTGGAATTTTGGAAAAAATTCTACCCTTGAGTTACTATAATTAACCTAACAACATTAAACATTTGGCTGATAATAGTTTTTTCTTTCTATCTTTGATAGAAAAAGGACATTTTCACAAAATCAACGTCATGGAAAAAAAAATTAAACTTATTTCTCGTCTCGTCTGGAGAGCATTTTGTCTCGCATTTCGAGACGAGACGACACGAGATAAAATCCTCCGAGACAAGATCGAGACATCTCGAAAAATGTTAATGACTTAAAACAATTCCAACCATTTAGAATAAAAATAATAATATTTTAAATTTTAATTAATAAAAAAACAGCATCTTAGGGTGTGATCTGGTATTACGTGCTATTATTAAATAAAAAATAAAAATTAGAATAAAATATAAAACCTTTATTAAAGAACTGTATTGTGCTTTACAGTAAAAAAAACCAAAACAAAACCAAAAAAAAATTGAAGTATATTATTATCTTATATAAAAAATTAAAATACAATTACTAATAATAATAAGTAATAACATTTCTTCAGAAAATAAAATATAAACTCTAAACTGAAGATAAATAAACAAAAATCACAATTCTTTTGGCGTAGCATAAAAATTGGATATATAGGTAAGTTCCACTAGTCAAAGTTCATCTTTTAACGTACAAGTGTACCATGAGTGAACGAGCCGACTCCGCATGAAATCGATTCCGAAGTTTAGTGCCTACTAAACCAGCATTTGCAAAAAGGCGTTCTGAACGAATGATTGTTGTGGTAATACTTAAAAGTCTCTTGCCATCTTTGCAATATGGGGATAACGTCATTCATTGTTGCTCTCTCTCTGAATAAAAGTATGCGTTTAGCTCTTGTTTCCAAAATTCTTCATGTTCGGATTGAGGAGTAGCCTTTTTGAATATAAATTCAATGTCCATGTCTTCAGCTGAGACAGATTTTTCTTCAGTTTCTTGTACGGTGGAATTGGCTTAATTGGTGCATATTGTTCACAACAAATTGTTTAAAATTTTTGGTATGATTGATTTTTTATTTCTTCACGCCAGAAAGTCATTATGAGTGAGGCCCAATTTGCGTTGTAGTAATGCTTAAGCATATTATCTCTACCTGCTTAAAAGCTTTAATGAATATTTCGCTTGGTGAGTGTTCTGTCTTTTTATCAAGTTCTATCACAAGCTTTTCTATTCAGTCAATTAACATGTTGAAGCCGATTATGACCAGTGGTAATGTTGGGTAGGAATCTCCCGATAATATATTACTGATATACTTAAAGCATCGCTTACAGTATTTAAGAGAAAAATAAAATACTTTTTCCTTACTCTTGTCTTGACGTTTGTTATTTCAAAGTATAAAGTAGAGACTACTGCGCATACTTCGTACTCGTTCATACTCATAAGGCAGCGATACCGTTCAATATTTTGCTTTTAGAACACTTTTAAATTAGAACAATAATTTTGCAAAAAATTCACAGGAAAAAACCTATTGAAGGTTGGCAAATTATTTTAACACTTCTGCATTGATAATAAACAAATATTACAATGCAATGAATTTACTGGCTGTTGTTTATTATTATATTATTATACTCTCAGAAAATATAATTTTAGTTTAAAATTAAAAATCTTTTACTTTGTTTAAAACTAATACTCGAGAGCCTTGTCTCGTCTCGTCTCGTCTCGAAAAACATTATTTCAAAATTTCGAGACGAGACGAGACAAAGCCTTATCTCGTGTCGTCTCGTCTCGTGGCAACCCTAGTCCTTAGCCATTTATTTAATTTGATTAACATGTTCATAGCTTGTTGACTAAATTAATGTTCATAATTAACAATTGAGGGATTTTTTATTTTTAGCATTCCATTCTTGACATTTTCTCTACAGTTTTTCTTTTTTTATTACCGAAGAAACATATATGATATCTTTATCAACAGTAAGCAAATCACCATTTATATACATTTATATTTTTCAATAAATTTCGAATGCACAAGAATTAACATTACTTGATCTTCTGAACGAGTTTCGAGTACTGTGATTGAAGTATCAATACTACAAGGCAATTTGCTTGAAACTATAGTTATAGTTGTCTACGGTCCATTTTTTCTGATAATGACTGTTCCCTATCATTACTTTCATCAATTTTAAATTGGATATTTGTCTCGTAGGTATATTAATTACGTTGTGACATAATGTGAATTATTCGTGGTCATCTTTCTGGTTCCCCCACATTTCCAATGTGTTATTTTTGCATTCTTTGCATGTAACAATTGACTATGATGATTATAACTTTGGCTAAAGTGTTACACCAAACCCACTGGACTTAATTATTTTAATTTAGTTAAGTTCAAACCAGCCCCTTCTTAATATCATCGCTCCCAAATTTTAAAGTAATTTGCCAAGAGAGGTTTGAATGGTATAATATTATACATCTAGGAACTAAAGGGATAAAAAGGCACTTTAGTCATTCGGTTTATACGATATTTTATACAATTTGGAAAAATATTTAAAGGGAGAAAATCGAACATTATGAACATACCCATGTATCATCATCATTATTTATAAAATGTCTAGGTTATTGTGTAGTTTTTATATTGTTGATCCATCAAAATGCGTTTAATATCATGTGTATGTGTATTTTTATGGGTACTCATTTTCATAAAATATTCTAAGAAATTACCTCCTTAAATATATTATATATATTTTTTTAAACACCTTGTATATGAACGTAAAAAGCATATTCAATTACCTAGGCGAAGTTCTTATTAGTTTTCAGACATTGAGTTTGGCATATGATATGCCGCATGGTAACGAATGAATGGATTGGTGGACAGTGGAATATCTCTCACAAATTCTTCTACTTTATAAATAATGTGAATGCGAACGGAATAGACGTATGCTGATTTGCATGACATAGGTTTTGGGTGCTAGAGACTTATATGTCTTACACTATTAGTGTTATGAAATTTGATCTATTTTTTGTTATCTGATTTTATATTTGTAATTCGCGTACAACAGAATTAAATTCGACAGCTACTGTCTTTCATGTATATTTATGGTGTCAAATTAGTGAAGTAAAAATTATTTTTCTCAGAGAAATATAAGTATGACAAATATATTACGGCATTGTTATAATTCAATTGAATAAAATAAACGCAGTTCCATTGCGTTTTATAATCTGTTGTTCCGTACTAGCGGAAATAATTTAGCCGACTTCCATTTATAGCTCCTATATGCTTTCTTGTTCATCAGATTATTGTGATGTATCTGTTGTTAATACTATTATCATCTACTACTCTAAAAAAAACTCAACTCATGAGCGTAATTTAATTATATCGGATTTCTTCTTAACTATTTGGAGATAGTTCTACAGATTATGAAAATGAAATATAGGAATTTCTATCATTACAGCCAATGACTGCGCAAAAATATTCATTTTCAATTAGGTACCTAATATAAATAGTGTATGTTTTTGTATAAGCCATTTCATGGTGTAAATTAACCGAAGATTCAACAGTTATTGAGTACTTTAACACTATTTTCTAGTATTGATTAACACATCACTAAAATATCCTTTATAACGTAATTAAGATACTGTAAACCTCACAACATCGTATTGTATATACATTTTTCTCCATACCAAAAGTAATTTATGGTATTTCAAGTTTGATGTGTTACTTTCCCGCACAGGGAAATTATTGTGAACGCGCTACAACAAAAATAATTTCATTTACGTAACATTCATTATCAGAAATTCATCAGTCAAATATTGTATTCGTTGATTTATAAAGTGTAGGTAATATTATTATAATGAAGATGTTCCTATATATTTGTTCACAAAACATGAAAATAATGCTTATAGCTACAACTTATTCCCATTCATTTCTCCAACACATTCCTTCCACAAAATAGGTGTTTTATTGTACGGAACTTCTTAAATCGTTTGCCGTTTTATTACCATTCGGGAAGAGGCATCTTCTTTGTCGCATCAGAAAGTTCGGCGATCAAATGAAATCTATTTAATAAACCAAGGAAAAAAAGAGGGGAAGTCAAAAAGGTCGTAAATGAAATGGTCTATCAATCCCGCAAAGTTTGCCGCAACTTAGTTATTGTCGAATTTGTAGGAAAAAAGTAGTCGATTCCAGGCGAGTTAACGAGTTTTCTTGTATTTCTCTAAAACACAATTTTCCTTATCATCCTTTATTTTTGCCTGGCAAATATATATATACATATATGTGTTGGTGGATTTTGTTCTCTCGGACTCGGAAACTTTCTTTCACGGGGGCCGAGCTTGAAATTATCTAGCATCGCGTGAAACAAAAAACGCATATACAGAATGGGGCACTACATACACGTCGCTCTTGTATGCCCAAACAAAATAAAATCTGTAAAATCTAGTGAACACCTGATAAAAATTAATTTTAACATGCCGATCTTTCTAGGGAAATTTTTTTCCACACACAGGCAGCCTTATGCAGTAAATACAACATTATTATTTATTTAAGATACAACTGCCCAGACAGATAAAAATCCAATTAAAGGCCAGGTAAAAATTACTAAATAAATTTACATTAAAATAATAATACTAGTCAAGCGACTTAAATAAAGCACAAACAACAATGGCCCCAACACAGAACCTTGGGGGACTCCTGAAGTCACAAAAAAAATTGACAGACCTGAACCCTCTATACTTAACATATTGAAAGGACCATTTAAATATGAACCCAAAGGAGCAAGCCATTGGATAGACCAACACGACAAAATTTAGCCATCAAGACACCATGATCAAGTCTGTCAAAGGCCATGGAAAAGTCAGTATAGATAACATCTACCTGACTTCCATTATCAAGTTGTTATCTCAGAAACTGTGTTAAAACCTATAAATTGGTAGATATAGAAGGACCCGGGAAGAAACCAAGTCGCATAGTTAAACTTTGTCGTCTAACATGACACATTATAATATCATGGAGCAAAAACTCAAACACCTTCGCAAAACATCACTGAATTGATATAGGATGATAATTTCCTACATCATGTGTATCTCTTAAAAACCCACGTCACCCTTGAACACTTCCAAAACGCAGGAAAATGACTTGATTGTTAGGTTGAATATTGTACACAATGGTCTAGCCAATACCGTAGCACAATCAAGATCGAAATGGGATGGTATACCATCCGGACCTGCTGTTAGTTTAGCTGTGAGCTTTCTCAGAGCTCCATAAACCTCCGATTCAGCAACTCCACAATCAGACAACAAGGATATATTCAGAGCCTCACTCACATTTTCAATGTTAAAAATTTTGGAATTGACATAGGATTCACTGAAATATTGAGCAAATTTATCCACAACCTCTTGCTGATCTTTAAAATTATACTCATTCTCATTCAAAAAGTGAGGATCACCAGAAGTTTTATATTTTCTCCAGAGCTTAGACTTTAATTTGATACGCTAGATGCGCTCGAATTCCCTAGCGGGAGGCGTTATTTGTGAATTGTTTGTTACATAAAGTAACAAGACTTTTAGTTATGTTGGAAATTTGGTTCACACCACCATGCCAGATGCGCCGTTTCGTTGATCCACAACTCATCAGTGGTGATCGGCAGGCAGGGTGGCCCAAATTTCCAACATTTACGAAGAGATTATACTAGCATGAGACATATGAAAGACAACAAGATGTTTTTGGCGACATCTAGTGTGAGCAGGCAATATGCCCGGTGAAACACAGTTCACAAACGATGGCCGGACGAAATGAACAACTCCATCATATCATAATTTACCTAATGGTCTACGCCTCATTACGTTTCTTGGTAAAAAAAGAAAAAAATTCTACAAATCAAGTAATATATTTTCATATTCAATTAAAAACAATAAAAGCTAACCTTAGTCGACCCGACGACTATGGTTTTTCATGCATGACACACCCGCGTGACCCAGTGTCACCGGAGTTTCGAATTTCCGGTGATCGTTTATCCAAACAACAAACTAACTGAAAGGGGGCACTGGGAAGTGGAGATTGTTTATTGTTTATGCAAAAGCAGTTTGTTCACGCGGCAAATCATCCGCATAATTACTGACGCACCTATTTAACAATTACCTATCTGATTCATGTCTAGCTATCCAGTTCTAATAGGAGGTCTACATAAACAATTTTGTAGACTCTGTACACATATTATATATGATGGAAATTGAATTTTATTAAATAAATAAATTATATTTATGAGAACTTGGCTGACCGGGAACATAAATTGAAAAAATTCGTATGTTGTTTTAATATTCTTGGGATTTAAAATTTAGCAATATTCGTAGCTAAAGAAAGTTTGCGCGTACTAGTTTATGGATCATCAAAAGTACACACTTAAATCCTTCTTGTCGATTTTTTGTTATTACCTTTTAATCATGAATTTATTTAAATTAATGCTCTTTATTTAAATGTAAATATCGCAAAAATGGTTTCTCTTAGAAAATCTTGGAAGATTATTTTTTTACGTAAATATTAATAGCAAATATTTATTGTTAATTAAATAATAGATTGTCTGTCAAAGATGATATTATAGTAATGTTTTTGAAAAGTTATATTATTGATTTAGACTAATTAAATTCAAAATACGTGATAATTTTCCTTGGGCAAATTATCCATAATTTTTATTGTTTTATGTTAGCTTTTACTGCTTCCAACCAGGTAATTAGAATTTATCACTGGAAAATTATAGAAACAATATTTCTGGATAAATCCTACGTTAAATTTAGCAAGCAACCAATAAACTTAAATCGCTTTAAGAGTCCCTATCTTTCAACAATTTGGCATAGAGTAATCATTGACGTCCACCCGTAAATCACTCACCAACCACGTATCGACAAGTAATGCGCGGACTGGTATGGCAGGCAATAATTAATTTATTATTATAAAAAAAAACAAATACAAAATTTAACTTTGATATCCTGTATGTCGGTTAGTATTAAATTTAGGACTTAGCAAGTTAGCTAAAACGCATTTTTTTATATAATATGATTCATTGTAATATTCTTTATAGAACACCCTGTATACCAAACAAGGTAATTTTAAAAATGATTGAAAATAGCCGCAAAGTAAAGCAGCAACATTAAATTAATGTTGATTTATGTGAAATAGTGGCGTTAAATTGCAATTAAACTGTGTTTAATCTAGTAAATAAATAGGTATATCCAAATAAACTCATAGAAAAGTTAAAATTAATTAAAGTAAAACTTTATCAATGTATAAATTAGCGAATAAATTTCTCGCTAGCAACCATTCGACGAATATTTTTAAAAGAAGTCACCTGTTTATTTCTATTACGCCGATATAGCTCTTGGCATATACTGCATATTTATATTTTAAGCCACAAATAATACGAATTATCCATTCAAAAACAATTAGTCTTAGCTTTCGTATAATTTATCATAAATAAAAAATATCCTCAACATAAATTATAGAGACACAAGAAAAGGGACTTTATTACACATACAAGTCAGTTATAATAGATTTTTAAGTATAGAAGCTATGCATCGGCATCTTTATGCCCTATTGCCAACCACAATTTCCACATTCTTGTATTGCCGTCCAAACCCATTATTAAACAGTTCAAATTGCTTCCTACTACGACATAATTGCACTGTCAACGGGAAAATAATCTTTAATAATATTCAACATAATAATCAGTAATTACGCAAAAAGACTGCGCTTAATGTTCAGTCTAGCTCTAGATTCTACATGAACTATAAAAGCTCTAATTATACTTATAATAACAGTATGAGGTGTATATATAGTGTGTAGGAAATGGTACAAAAATTGAGCTTTATTATATTTTTATAATATGCTTTTGTGTACCTACTTTTGTGAGCTTTTAAACGAAATATGTATACACATAATGTACCTAATTTTTCGAGCACTCCAAAAGCTTGCAAGCTTTGTGCGCTAAGTCCAAATTGGTGTGCAATAATAAAGTCACTTTTATATTTTTTACATTAAAAACACAATTATTGAAGTTAAACACAATAAACAATATTGTTAATCAGCAATACGTTGAGCATTCTTAAAAAAAAAATTTCCTGCCTTAAATTTAATTTCTGTCTAAATGATAGTATACGTGTGATGATAATATTTGATTTAACATCTCGAGTCGTTCCAATAGTTAAGAAGAAAGATGCTTCTAGTTACAATTATTTGAGACCAATAAGCATTTTACCAACAATATCCAAGCTTTTAGAGAAAGTAATGAATAAAGGGCGGAATATATGCAAATTTCATAAAAAATTGCATATTTCGGCAAAAATAAAATGTGTGTGCATATTTTTATGTTTTTCGTTTTATCAAAAGATTAAGTGCGACCCTTGAAAGTAATTGAGGAGTTAGTTTACCTCCAGAGCCCGTAATTACTCGATGGGGAACATGGATTAAGGCCGAGATATTCTACGCAGACCATTTTGAAGCCATTAAAGACATAGTTTTAGATATAGAAGACAATTCACAGTGTGTAGTGCAAAGTCAAGCAGTATTAAAAAATGTACATTTAGCTAAGGAACTTGTTTTTAGTAAGGTTAATTTTAGTTTTATACCAGATATAATAACTTCGTTAGAAAGTAGGAATATAAGTTTAAGGGAATCAATTAAAATTGTTGAAACTTTTTCCGACAAATGCAAAAAAGTTCCCGGTGATGTAGGAAATCAAGTAAGAAGTAAACTCGAAGTTATTGTGGGAAAGAAAGAAGGCTTTAAGTATTTAATGGAAGTCAAAAATATTTTTGATACTAAACCATCCAACGAAATAATACCTTGGCCTTATAACTTACTACCCAAATTAAAATATTGCCAGATCACATCGGTAGATGTTGAAAGAACTTTTTCTTTGTACAAACATATTTTTACAGACAGAAGGCAAACACTTTTATCGGCAAATTTTGAAAAATATATCGTTATATGCATTTTATACTATTTCAGGTTAAAAATTTTACCTATTATATTTTTCTTTTAATTTTACTTAAAATAAATAATTTTTGTAAGAGTCGGCGTTTCTTTATTTCCATTTTTCCATGGTATATTCAAGGCATATAATTGCATATTTTGACAAATAAATGCATATTGTTGCATATTTCAAAGAAAAACTATGCATATATATGCGCATATTTTAACTGAATTGACGTGCATATATTCCGCCCTTTAGTAATGAATCAGCAAATTCGACGCTATTTGAACATCTACAAAATCTTGCCTTCAACCCAGTCTGGATTTAGGCCTGGTTACAGTTGCACCTCTGCTCTTTTAAGGATAACAGACATCTTTGGACAGATTGATTCAAGAAAGATGACTGCGCTAGTGCTCCTTGATTTTTCAAAAGCCTTTGATACCATAAATCATCAAATACTTTGTGCAATTTTTCTCCACATCTGCTATCGAATTTCTGAAGAGTTATCTGTATGTGACCGGAAGCAATACGTAATATCATCTAAGGGACAATCTTCTAATGGTATAATTTCCTGCGGTGTTCTTCAGGGCTCTATTTTAGGACCTATACTGTATGCTATATATACATGCAATACTTCCTGCAGTGTCACTACATCTCAACTTCATTATTACACGGACGATACTCGGCTTTACCACTCATTTTTACCTTTGGAAATGAATGAGGGTGAGTCGGTCATAAATGCTGATCTGAACAACTTCATCCGTACAGCCTCTGATCACCACTTGAAGATCAATAATTCTGAGAAGTGCTGTCTACTTGTGTTTGGAAAGGATAAGGAGAAGGTTGCTTCTAACACAGCACAGGAACAATGAGCACAGCACATCATATTTCTTAAACAGTGGTATATCTGGCGTTTACTATAATTTTAATTGCTGATTTTTGAAGCTTGAATATAATTTGCCAGTGCGGCACGTTGAACCAGAACAAAATGCTGAAACTTACAAGCCCGTGTAATTAACGCTTGATAACTTTTTGGAAATATGATGAAGTTGGCCACTCCATGATAATCGAGTGTCCAAAAAAACTTTAAGAAATTTTTACACATTTGCTTGAAAATTCCCTTCTAAGCGGAAATTCAATTATTTAGGTTTAGTTTATTTTAAGGCACAGTCCATTGGTCACAAACCTTTAATTAGCAGTTGCTACCTGATTTTCAAGATGATTGTCTGGGTGTTTCAATGAATCATAAAGTGTCGTGTCATCAGCATACTGAATAATTTGGTAAACCCCAAGAAACGTGTAGAAGTCATTAACGTAAAGAATAAACAATAGAGAAACAATTAATCAACCCAGAGGAGCCCCTATTCTCACCCTACGTGCTTCAGACCTCTCTCCTTCACACTCAACAAAATGCCTTGCCAAGCCCCGCAGTCCAAAGACGGATATAACCGTTTTGAAGTTCCTTAAGATCATTAAGATCATTTCCAGATGGAAGTCTGTGTGTGTATCTGTATGTATTTTTTACGATAGCGCCTAAACGCTGTAACCAATTGAGCTGAGTTTGGGGGAGTCATATGATGAACCCATTAGTTTTGGTTGAAATCGCTTAAGCCGTGTGATAGGGGTGGACACAATCGCTAAATTCAAATAGCAGTAGAGGTCGAGTGATACATCATTTTAAAGCATTCTTTGCCCCTATAACTCTCGAGAAATTTACGGTTAAAATTTCACCAGTTAGGTAAATGGAACGTATATATAAATAAAATACAATATTTCTCACCTAGTTTCTGTTGCGTCATTGGTAGGGCGTTCGCTTCGCATGCGGAAGGTTACGGGTTCGAGTCCTGGCCCTGGCAATACTTTTTTTTTCTAATTTTTGAATAAAGTAGTTAGATTGTTGCGTTAGTTTATTGGAAATAATGAAAATAATACAATTATTATTAAAATTTTGTTTCATTACGCAGGTCATATATTTTTGATTATATTATAACTTGTCGGGAAAGTTTTGGGGTGACACAACCGATTTTTTTATATAAGGGAGAGACCTTTACAAGCTTCAATTTACTTACCAAAGTCCACACAAGTCGTATACTTGTGTACTGGATTCTACATTCAAAAAAGAGTTGTTAAAATCTGATGGTTTTTTCTGGGTTGTTTTTTATTATTTTATTAAGTTCAGGCAGGCGATATTTGTTAATTTTCCAAATCATTTTTTTATTATTAGAGTCTATTATTAATTTTTCATAATATTATTTTATTTTCCCGACCCATGTGAGAAGTATTGTGAACGCGCTAAAAAATCAGATAAAGACGGATATAACCATTTAGACGTCCCTGGGACCAAAGATTAATTTGTGTACATTAATCTTTGCTGAGACCATTATCACCATTTCCAGATGGAACTCTGATTCCGCGCAGTAAAAACACCTTTGTTTGAAAAAATCAGAAACAAAAATTTTAAAAAATCATTACAATAACTTCCAGAGTAACTTGAATAAATATTTTTCAATATTTTTGTTAAAAAATCATTCCGGCCTCAAAGGGTTAATATTTTAACTGCTATATCGACTATTTATCGACCCGAAGTTTATATGAGAAATTACTAGCAACTTTTACTTAAATTTTTCGGATTTAAGTTAAAACATATTTCACCAAAGTGCAAAGTACCTACATAATGACCAAAATTAGTACATAATTTTAAATTGGCGTAACATATTTAGAGTACGAAACCTTATTTTCTGCAATCCCGACTGTCGATTGACATATAGATTTAATTAGATATAACACGTGAAATTGTTCCATGAATAGACACAAAATTTCTGATCATAATGATAAAATGAAATTTCCATTTCTAATTTGGCATCGTGGTTTATCAAATTTATTAGTACTAATCCAAATTGATATGTTGATCTGTCTCCAAATTATTAAAATATCATAAAATTACCATTCGAATTTCCATTATGAAAATGAAATATACCATACATTGTAGGTATTATTAGATATCATTTATGATGGAAATTGTTAATTAAATTTAAATCTCCCAAATTACACTAATGTATCAGAAGATTATTTAGTCAGAGGGATTGTAACTGATATTACTTTGTTGTCAATATTTTTCCAGGGAATTGCTTTACTTACAATTTACATCTCAACTCAAAGATCTGCTTAATTAAAAAAAATATATTATATTTCCTTAGTTTCTATGACAAATATCAATAATGCTTACAAATATAATTAAAGTAATTCATTTTATTTATGTTGCATCTCAACAAGTAAAGCAAAACAAAATCAAACAAATATCAATTTATATTTGTCTTAAGGCGACTTATCTGCAATTTTTCAACATCTCACAACAAGTCTGTAATTCGACCTCGTTCATTGCAAAAGCACGACCGAGCGGATCGTGCATCGTTTTGTCGGGCGGTTGCCTCCCACATTTACCGTACACTTGCCATATGGCACACAACATGCCAGGATGCTAAAATATTGGAACTTTAATAAAATCGACATTAACCGGTAGTAATTGCGTCCGTGACGTTGATTTCTTGGCAAGTTTGCAACTGCGGACAGCAGAATTTGTCTCGAATATTTTGCTCTTTGGCATATACGAGTACCTATAATACATGTTCATCAAACTAATAAGTATGGTAGAAATAAATGATTCTGTGACATACCGACAGGATTAGACTCACTTGGGTCCCTAGGCTAAACAAAGCTGCCGCCGACTACTTGGTTAAAACACTTGTTGTGATATTTTAGAAAAAATCGATTGCTCGTCGTATGACTTGGACGAAGATTATCGCATTTTCTATAAAGCTTTATATAGTTCTTATTTGAGACTGTAAAAACGCGATGAATATTTGTTTTTGTATCATTATGAACTTTTACTATTAACACCGTATCTTTGTCTTCTATAACATCGACTGTCATTTTAGTAATAATTAATACCACCTAAAATATTAATAATGCAACATAGAAACGGCATTGCAAACTGTAGTTCAATAATTTGATTAATGCTGGTTACTAAGGACAAGTTTTATCCTAAAATTTTCAAACTCGAATTTCTCGAAAACATTTAAGTTTTTTGAGAAAAAAGAAGTATGCCTTTTTTATGTAGAAAACTTTATTTTATAACATTTTTGACACAAATGGAATAAAAGTCACAACAAAAAAAAGTTAGGTTAAATGAAGGCAAGGATCCCCCCGTTTACCCACCTATGGTCATCCTCTTTTATTCAATTTCATGTCAGTTTACGACATTTAACTAGGTGAATCAATATGCTACATTCGACTCATTCATCTTTACTCGTTTCGAGAATATATCAAAAAAATCGTCCTCAGGCAGTCATCTTTAACACCCTGTATCTTTGCAAATAAGAACTTTTCCAAAAATTACAATTTACGTTTTTTTCATGATTAGACATCTCCAATTCGGTCACAAATTTTGGCCACCTTTTTTAGAAACACCATGTATAACAGTTGTAGAAAAAATATTGTTTGAATTTCGTGTGAAAATTCGTGATTTATGGCACATTCGAATGAATTTTTGACCTCGACAAGTCTCTGCCAAAAATTAACACTCTTATGTGCCATTTACAAATCATTCATTTTGCACACTTAATACATAAATAACTATTTTTTACAAAACTGTGAATTAAATCATCGAAATTTAGAATGTTTAATATCTCTGCCTCTATAGCTAATATTTCTTATGAAGACAGTCTTTAATCTTTTTGAAT
Source organism: Apoderus coryli (assembly GCA_911728435.2). NCBI lineage: Eukaryota > Metazoa > Arthropoda > Insecta > Coleoptera > Attelabidae > Apoderus > Apoderus coryli. The sequence continues at coordinate 10,489,864 of OU452202.1, read as the reverse complement.
TTAAAGAATATATTAACGGATTCTCGGGGCCTCTTACTGGGATAATAATTCCTTTGAATTGAGAAGTTTGATTTTGAGAAGAGAATTAAGTTTTTTAATTGGAATTTTTAACTGAAAAAATAATTTCCCGTTGCTGGTTAGGGAACCGGGATGCGGCCCAGTCTAGCTTATATGATAATTCGGGCCTGCCTAGCGGACAAAATTACTGGTTTTACCTATACAGAAAATGTCGTTTAAATTAGTAGAGCCCCAATCTAATTGCAGTGCAATTAAACTGAAGCAAAGATTAATCTACACAATAGATAGTCAGCCCAATGCATTAAAATCAGAACATCTCTAAGTATGCCTACGTGGCGTAGACTAGCGTGTAAAGCATAGAGCAGTATTGTCACAGCCAGAAACCGTTTTGTAGTTTATTAATATCAAAAACAAAACGCAACGTATAACAATTATTTAGATCATTTGCAACAGATATGCACCGGCAATGCTGTATTGTCAGAGAGAGAAATTGATGAAATTCTGTATTAATCTGGAGGGGATACGCAGGGAGGGTAGAAAAAAAAACAAGCGAATGTGGTGTGTGTCGTGCTGTTGCCAATTCGTCGGTAAAAGAAACACACAGGGTGATTTATTACAAGTACAGTATTGAAATAAAAGCCTAATCTCTATGAATTAAATTTAATATAATAATATTTAATCCATGTCATACATGTTTCAAGACTAGACCAGTCCCATGATCAGTGGCGAACAATCGTTAAATGAAAAGCTTTTAGATAGAAACATACTTTTGACTAAATATTTCACATATACAATGTGGCAAAGATGTAACAAGATTGTTGTAGATCTTATAATACCTATAATAAAAAAATTATCAGTGCTACCTATATTATATTAGGTATACCTATTATAATAGTCTGTCTCTTCATGAGGTATAAGTTCCACTTTATCGGTTTAGGTACTTAAATTTTACTTCTTTTTAATGTTTCTTCGGGTAAATAATAAGTTCGGTAGGAATAGGGCTTTGGGTATGAAACAAAAAAGATAGAAATTTGATATAGGGGTAGTTCTAAGCATTTACAAGTTTGTGACGTGTAGCGATTTTCGATGCCGCCCCCGGAGGTATACATGAGGGCGGCGCAATGCCGTTTTAAATATCTCGTTTCGCTTTCTTGGAAAATAAAAAATTATAACTGATAACTGAAACTTAGTACTTAATACGTGGGCGTAAGAGGTAAGCTCACTTCACAGGTCTCTATTAATGAAAGAAAGTTAACATTTTGAGCATCTGCGTAAAATTAAATGTATCCGTTTGGTGGGTAGTTTTGATTACAATAAGTCGGTGCCAAGCCCAAGCCCGAAACAAAATAAATCTATATTTACCTACTACCTATTTGGCTTGGTACCGACTATTATGTGCATTGTTGTCTTTTGAATGATATTTGTATTTTGTTATTTTTCGTATTTTTTATTAGTTCTTTTGACAGCTCTGGTGTCATCAATACACCTGTATCCCGAATTGCACCAAATTGCGATGCTATTGAACAAGCATATAATCCTAAATATAATATTCTTTTTGAACTACCTGTATCTCGAAAACCAAGCCGTAGCGGACCCATGTACATATGAAATTTGTATCTTAAAATTAGTCAAAGAATCACCCTTTAAAGTTTGTACAAGTACTTATGCAACACCCTGTATACATAGATACTTTGATTTGCAATTTGCAAATCTGTCAAACTAGGTAATGCTGTTTTTTTTTATTTACTTTCAAATATGGTATTATGTAATTGTATTCAAATTAAATGTTTGGGGATGATATTTACGAGTTTTATTTCTTTATATAGAGAAACTGTTATTCAGTTTTTAAGGATCAATCTGAAGCAGACGATTGTACTTGTTAAAACATGAAAAAAGTTATTGTCGTGATACTTTTAACACCCTGTTGGTGGGTTTTTAAAGCTTTTTACGAAACGTGTTAACAATACAATCTACATAAATCGTTAGTTTTTTAAAGTTTTATGATCATTGCACAAAAACCAATATTAGGGAGACTGTAAGTTTTTTTTCAATTCGGCGTTGCAGAATTTGAACCTAATTGTGATAATTGTGTTATTTTACTAGTATAGATATTTTTGAGTAAATTAATTCGGTTATAATCGATGAGTAGAATCTTTGGAGTAAAATACATTTCACAAAAACCCTGAACCATATTTCTCAATAGATTTAAATTTTCATTAAAAACAGATTAAAAATTCTAATTTTTTACATCCTGCATTTCGAAACCGTATTTTTTTAAATAATTATTGTCATGCTGGAAATTTCAAACCTTATTTACTTCAGCAACTTGTAAAAAGCACAGCCTTTTTAATATTAACATTTCTTAAAATCGATATTACGCGATAACGATGACTTTCTATCAATATCACAGAAGGATACATTTATTACGTATATAATTTGTTAGATTTTACATCTCCGAATTGAAACACACGCAAAAAATGTGCATAAAAAAGTTAGGGTAGCATTTCACGCCTGTATGCCCCTTTAATTTACCCGCCTCTGAGATTTATTTTTTCATAATGTTAACGACAAGTTGAATCTGCTGTATGAGTTTGATCCTTAAAACTGAATCAGGTAATAACCGGAAGTCCTATCTATAACGCCAAATATCGTTAATTTAAATATAACTTTTTGATGCATCCTTATATCCGAAATTTAAAATTAAATGACTAAAATAATATTATTTTAGTCATTTAAAATTATTGTCTAAAACATTTAATAAACCAGCCCTGTATATTTATACTATTATAGTAATTTCTTTTATTTTCGTCCATACACATTAATCTTTACGTAGATAGGTATACGTATACCATATAATTTTAAACAAAAAACACTGCTGCACAGTAGTACATATATGATATCTATAATATAAAAACAAACCCCCACCTCGTAGGGGAAAGTATACTCGTCCTTGTCTAACATTGCCCATATGATTATTTTATTTCAACACAATACATATAACGCCATCTACAATTTCCATAATTTCCATGGTTGCATGTTTTTCTAATAGATGTAGCTCGTGTCGAGACAGTTTCAATTTTTGTTTTATTTCCCATATACGCTGACTATCTATTGTGTAGATTAATCTTTGACTGAAGTATCCATCGACAGATACAAAACACCAGGAGGAGAACATTTTGCCCTTCAGTTATTCAGTGTCATTAACAATTATAACTTATCACATTTACTTAAATATACGTGTAACGTGACAGAGACACTACTAAATTTCACTATTTTTATGGCCAATTATTTTAATATTATGATACAAATTTCGCATCCGCAAAATTCAATTATTCTGCACGATATAGTGAAGTTTTCCGCACAGATGTGGAATGAAACGCTTTGTTTATCGATCTGACGAGTACCAAAGGTTCCTCAGGACATTGATCTCAGCTTTAATTGAGTTGGAAGACATATTATGCAGAATATATTGACAAAAAATATTTTCATAACACAAATAAAATATCCACCACCAAGGTAATTTTCAATTTCAAATAATTGCATTGCATTTTTTTTTTAATTTTCCACATAGGCTAATAGATAAATCATCCTAGGCAAATTACTTAAAATCGAAAATAAATTTAGTAGTTGTATATAAGATCGTTCCTAAAATATTTTCTGTAAGCATTTTATACATAAACTCTGTTTAAAAAAAACGTGAGTGGATTTCAAAGCGCATCTTCATCAAACTCTCCACATCTAATTCTTGACCTGACGGCAACACTTATTCAAATTTATCTAGTATTAGATTGGTAATTCTTGTGTTTTCTTTAACTCCTCTTATTGAAGTTGTGTTTTTCGTGATCACTTTTGTCCCTACTCCCTTTAGGCTTTTCCATCGCCTTTTTCGAATTCATCTTCACACTGCTGCCATGAGAATTCATTGCTGCCTGATTATCTGCAGGTTCATATTTCGAATTTTCTTGCACTGTTTTCTGTAATTATCTTTCACTTCGACATGAACGTTAATATTTTACCACGCTTAGTTCATTCTCTAGAGAAGGATCATCGCTTATTCAAATTTTTTAAACGAAATAAATTATCCATAATCGAATTGGAGTGTCAGTTTAAAATAAAAGAAAACAAACAAAAACCTTCAAAGTCAACTCCACACAATATTTAATCCTATAATGAAAAGGGAAACTAGTTTTGGCTTAATAAGCCATCATCAGTCCTACAATGAAGATTAAAACAAACGCATAAGAGAAAACAAACATAAAATGGACAACAAATTTGTATATACCAGTTGACAAAACATCAACAAGCACAACACACTAAAATAACGTACAAACATGAAAACATCTTGTGTTGAGTAAATAAAAATCAGAATATTCAATCATAGATTCCAACCACATCAAAAGATGAGAAAAACACGAGATTCTGCTTTGTTTTCTTTTATTTTTTATTCGAATTTACCTACAATAAGATTGTTTTTAAATTTTGGCTCGAATGGCCATTTTACTAATTTCGTTTATTAAGCGAGCGATTTCAAATAGTTTCTTGAAAAAATGTATTAACTTTTTGGAGAAAGTCAGCTTAACATTTATTCTATTTGTTATTTTACAATAACATTGGAGAACTTTATACAGGGTGAGTCACGAGGAACTGTACATACTGCTACCATAAGTAGAGGCACGTTAGGGGATTATCAAATGACCATTAAAAAATATCTCCTTGTTTTGATTATTAATATACAGGGTGAATTATGGATCTTCACCAAAACAATGTTTCCTCATATCTTTTCAATTATTAAGGCGATTTATCTCATTTTTTTTATAAAAGTGTGTATTGGTGTCTGGCAACTAACTGACATTTTCAGAATTGAAAAAATCCAGGTCCGTCTTCGAGAAAATTTGTGGGACTGCTTCATATTCAACAATTCACCCTGTATATGATTTTTCAAAAATCTGATATAATTTTTTGAGAGGGCATAAATAGACAGTTAGACCTGGGTATTTGAATTTTTTGTTACACTCACCTCACATTTCCAATTAAAGATTCATTTTAGAGCCAAATTGAAAATTGGCAATAATGAAGTATCTTACTATACAATAATGTTTAGTTATTAAAAAGAAATCTTCAAAATAAACAGAAACGACACACACTGTGCTCCAGTATGGTAAATATCATAACTTAAATTGATTTACACGGCCGGATTTCAAAATCTGACATATCTGGTTCATCCCAATAATTCACCCTCTATGTAACTTTTTCCACCCGTAATAGACAGAAAACAGATAAAAAATGTTTGTAATAACCTAGTTTTCTTATTTGTTTGAGGAAAACTCATGTGTCTAATTATAATAATCGGAATGAAATGAACAAGCCAGGGAAATGTTTATTCATAAAATAAATAACAACATCCGAACAATAAAACAGTTTTAACAATGTGGAACAAAGTAAAAAACAATTTAATAGACATTACGATTATAAAAGATGTTCAAAATGAAATCCATCTGCCTTAATACAATTTTCTTGACGAATGTTTAAATGTGTAATGAACTTTCTGATTGTCAGTGGGTCATTTCTGATAATATTGCAACAGTGAATAATTCTGCGTTAATGAGCTGTTGTGTTTTAATGTTAATATTTGATAAATTGATTTTTACTTTGTTCCACATTGTTAAAACTGGTTTATTGTTTGCTTATTGTTTTTTATTTTATTTCTTAATTTATGAATAAACATTTCCCTGGCTTGTTCATTTCATTCGAATTAAAATAATTAGACACATGAGGTTTCCTCAAACAAATCTGTTTTCTGTCTATTACGGGGGAAAAAGCTAGATACAGGGTGAACCAGATATGCCAGATTTTTAAATCCGGGCCTGTAAATCAATTAAAATTATGGTACTTACCATACTGGAGCACAGTGTGTGTCGTCTCTGTCTATTTTGAAGATTTCTTTTTAATAACTAAACATTATTATACAGTAAGATACTTCATTATTGCCAGTTTTCAATTTGGCTCTAAAATGAATCTTTAATTGGAAATGTGAGGTGAGTGTAACAAAAAATTCCAATAACCAGGTCTAACTGTCTATTTATGCCCTCTGAAAAAATTATATCAGATTTTTGAAAAATCATGTACAGGGTGAAGTGTTGAATATGAAGCAGTCCCACAAATTTTCTCTAAGACGGACCTGGATTTTCTCAATTCTGAATATGTCAGTTAGTCGCCAGGCACCAATACACACTTTTGTAAAAAAAAATGAGATAAATCGACTTAATCATTGAAAAGATATGACGAAACATTGTTTTGGTGAAGATCCATAATTCACCCTGTATATTAATAATCAAAACAAGGAGACATTTTTAAATGGTCATTTGATAATCCCCTAACGTGCCTCTACTTATGGTAGAAGTATGTACAGTTCCTCGTGACTCACCCTGGATAAGTCTATAAAAAACTCACTAGTTGACAAAACCCCTGTGTACAGAAAACATCAAACTTCAACCCTCAACAAGCACAACACACTAAAATATGGTTGAAACATGAAAACATCTTGTGTTGAGTAAATAAAAATCAGAATATTCAATCATAGATTCCAACCACATCAAAAAAGGAGAAAAACACGAGATTCTCCTTTGTTTTCTGTTTTCTTTTATTTTTTATTCGAATTTACCTACAATAAGATTGTTTATAAATTTTGGCTCGAATGTTCATTTTACTAATTTCGCTTAATAAGCGAGCGATTGCAAATAGTTTCTTGAAAAAATGTATTAACTTTTTACAATATAACATTGGAGAACTTTACAATTAAAAATTAATATATCAACAATTACAATAATATACAGAATAAACAAATATTTTACAAAATCAAATAAAAAAATAATCTGAAGGTCAACAGCATAGATAAAAAACAGATAGATAAAAAATCGGTTTCCGACAAGATATAATATGGTAATGATAAATCAAACTCACCACTTTATTCAAAAATTAGAAATAAAAAAAAAGAGCTGCCAGAGCGGGGATTCGACACCTGATTAAATTATTTCAATATATATTCTATTAAGAGTTATAATAAGGTTATATCCGTCTTTATCTCAATTTTTTTTAACGCGTTCACAATACTTTCCCTGAGCGGGAAAGTAAAACTTAAAACAAGCTCTTAAAGAAGAAAAGTCAATACTTTCTACAACAAAAACAGAGGAAGGAGATATTTACATCAAAGATTTATTGTGTATATGAATCTTTGCGTACGTAAACTATATAAACTCCTTTGCTATTCCGGTATTTTCATTTCCACTGAATATATAATTCCCAAAGTGATTTATCAACGTGATTACTGATGCAACATAATGACAAATTGTTGTGTTAGAGGTTCTAAGTAATTTCAAAAAATATCTATGTCAAATAAATCAACAACGAAACGACCGTCACTAACAAAACTAAATAACATGTACCTACACAGTTATACTATAAGGACACGCGATGTCAAAAATGGTAAAATATTTTTAAATTTATTTTTTTCGTGATTAAGATAGATTAAGATTAAGAGGAAATAATTCATTGTCCGCTAGATGATGTTTCATGCCGAAGCTCGTGCCGAAGTAACTGATTTAGGCAATTTATTTTTTCAGAAATATTTTGCATTTCCTTAAGTATAGTTCAACTGATATTATTGTTCATAAAATACTCAACTTTGCCTGATCTTGGTTGCCTATAAATATGTCGAACACCGTTTCAGATAGTTTCAGGTAGTTAGACAGTTTATCCAAAGTTAATTTAAACTTTACATTATAGAAGGGCATAGAATGCAGCGTTTTTTGATACATTTCTCCCTCGTATATAAGACGTATAATAAATCATGCCCCAAAGGATACCGACAGTAATAAAACTAACTACAGTGACTGGAAAAAGTAATTGGTTAATGATTATTCGAAAAAAAATTAGTTTGCAAATGAATATATGAATAAAACAAATGATTATTGGCAACGTATTATTGTCTCAGATTAATCTAAATATAATGGGATGGACACCATATGGTATGGCGAAGACTTAATGTGGAATTTAAACAAGAAAATTTGTATACGACAGTAAAACACGGTGGAAGAATATTGTAATCATGATTTCTTCAATAGTTTTTCTTAGATCAATAAAATGAAAGAAGATCTATCAAATTAGATAATAATTTTTAATAAAACCTTAAGTGGATGAAACTTTTTGCAGTCACTTTATCAGACACGGCCAGTATACGACACGAGCTGAACACGTTGAGAGTTTAAGTATCAAGATTTATATGTGCAAAGCCAGCGACTTCTTTTAAATATTTATTATCAGTTAAGGTCTGAAAATAATGAAGTGACGAATACACATATTATAAAAATTTTACGTTCTAGAGAAAATGTCATTGACTAAGTGAGTAAAATTTGTTGTTAGTTTACAATAGTTATATTCAACTACATGGTTGACCCACTTTAAGTTAATATTTTCCCCGGTATATTTAATACGACGTGCAGGACATGCAATAGAAGAAACACTTCGACGTGGTCTGTGTCTATGATGCCTTCAAACTGAAGGTCGAGACACCAGCAGAACCACAAAACAGCATAGCGTTTGTGAGTTGGAGAGGACATTGGTTTTTAAGTACGCGTTTCTGCACTACTCTCACCAGTGCTTCGGCAGCTCAATGGTAGAGCAAATGCCCGGAAAGCGTAAGAAGTGGGTTCGATTCCCACCTGAAGCGAATGATTTTTTCCAACTTACAGACGTTCGTTTTCTTCATTGGATTTTCTATATAATATATATAGTTATATTCAATTACATTATTACAAATGTATCTACTTATATGCATAACAAGTATTAACATTAGTATTAATTATTATAAAGGTATGTTCCTTGCTGATGCACACGTACCTAGTCTGTGTTCGAACAGCAAGGAAGTTCGAACACAGACTAGGTACGTGTGCATCTATGTCTAAACTTCTAAAAACTAGCTTCAGCGTAGGTTTATATGTTGCCGTGTTGGAGCAGCAAGAAAAAATACAGTATACTTTTATACAAATGAACATACAAATTGTTAATACATATAAGATTTTTAAAATATCGTGGGACATGTATTGTTACGAAAAGTTAAAGGGATGCGCCTATGGACGGGTACGGTCGGTATTGACATTACAAAGGGATATCGAGTTGTTTTTTTAAACTAACTTTAGAACGACTAAACAGTAGAGCAGTGGTCGCCAACCCGTCGATCGCGAGCTACTGGTAGCCCGCGAAGAGAATTCTGGTAGCTCCCAAAACATATTATCAAAATACAAAATAATCACTAAACTAAAGAAAATCCGGTTTTCGTGAGGGCCTCTTGTTCTAAGCTGAAGCGCAGACAGGTTCTAAAAAAAATTGAGAAGGTTAGCGACGACTGCAGTAGAGTATTATATCAAAAATGAAATGAGCCCCACATATAAAATGTTTTAAGGCTATTTATTGCTTTGATGGTTTCTCTGTCAGCTTCTTCCAGAATTTTGAATTATCGAATAAGTTCTTAGTAATTTTCTATAATCTTCAAAAAGGGAAAAAACAAAGAAATTCAATTGAGTTATGACAGATGAATGCTTACATGCGAGAATTTAGTTTCAGTTTGACAGAACAATCTTATTGACGAGATTATTAATATTGATACTGTTTCTGAGTAAGTGATATACAGTGTGTACTTTTTAGTATCCGTGTTTTGTTTTGTTTGTCTAGAATAGGGCTCTCAATCACTCAGCATACAACTCAATTAAAGAAGTTGCAGTTTCCATATTCTACATACTACGTACCCATTGTGATAACTTACCATTACCAATATATCCCATAAACCGCATGCACAATAAATATTGGCACCTGGGTGTATCAATAAATTACCTCTAGTCACAAAATAAAATGCAATGGCAATTCGTACGGTATGTATGTGAGATATGGTGCGGTTATAACTGTGTATTTTACAGAAATAAGCAACTTACTATCTTTTGGTGTATAATCTGTATGTATATATGGTTGAAAATACAACATACTCCGCCTTTGGGAAATACGGTTTAAATCTGTTCAGTTATAAATTTTCAAGTTCTTTTTATTCACTAGCATATTAAATTTCCTTATGCAGCATTCTATTTATTTTTACGTCATCTGTGTAGTTATTATCACATTTAAATAACTCATTTTCGAATTGAAAGTTGGGCGTTGTAAAACGAAAAATAATTTCGTGGTAAACTTTGTCCGCTATGCCACGAAATTATTTTTCATTTTATTATACTAGGCCAAAAGAAATCACCCTAGTGGAAGATGCTCTCATTTTTGCAAATGGCCGCCAATGTCAAATCTGTTTTAACATTTGTGGACTAGAGGGATGCAAAATACAAGTGAACAAGCCATGGAGCGATACACTCCCCAAGAACGCGGAAGAATCGTGTCTATTTTCTTGCGTAACAATGCGTCTATGGTGTTGACGCAGCTCGAATTCCGTCGCCGATTTCCCGGCCGTCCGACACCGACTGAAACATCTATCAGAGGCCGTGCCACGCAATTAGCCATCAGCCGGACGTCCCTAAGACGAATTTTGGTCAAAGACCTGCGCATGTTCCCGTACAAAGTCCAATCCGTGCATTAGCTGCTGCCTGCCGACCGGCACACACGCGTATCCTACGCCCAAGCCATCCTGAATCTCGAGGAAGAAGTGGACGATTTTTCAACCAAAATCATAATGAGCGATTCATTTCCACCTCAGCGGCTACGTGAACAAGCAAAAACTATCGCTTCTGGGGCAACGAAAATCCATGAGTGATGCACGAGGAGCCATTAGACCCGCTCAAAGTGACTGCATGGTGCGCTGTTCACGCTGGAGGAGTCATCGGGCCATTTTTTTTCGAGAATGCCGCTGGCCAAACGACAACGGTGGACGGTGCGCGCTATACGGCCATGTTGACCGAGTTTTTTCTGCCGCAATTGGACGAATTAGGACTGAGGGACCTGTGGTTCCAACATCAGGACGGAGCAACGGCACACACTGCGCGAGCCACAACCGATATTCTGAAGGTAGCGTTCCCGGGTCGCCTCATCTCTCGTTTTGGCGATTTGCACTGGCCCGCAAGATCGCCCGATTTAAGCGTTCCAGACTTTTCTTTGTGGGGTTTTTTGTTGTGTTTACGTGAACAAGCCATCAAGGACAACATTCGACTCGAGTGCTCCCGAAGTTCTCGCCGAATTGATGAAAAATGCGATATAACGAGCCCGTATGGCAATCAATTGTGACGGCGCCCACTTGGCCGATATAATCTTCTCGACTTGACCAATAAAATTTTAAAGGTTTATATAAAAATAATCAAAAAACAGAATTGAGGTTTTTCATTTAGAAAAAAAAAGAGAGCCAAACAACATCGGATGACATCTTTTGCCCACCTTGTATTTAGGGACACAAATTCATTGCATAGTTGGGCATTATTTTTGAAAATTAGAATACTATCATCAAATCGAAATGTATTATCATTTATACTATATAGGGTGTTCTACCGGGAACTGGGTCTATCGATTTACGAGAAGTTGGTTTTGTTTAAAACACGTTGACGACCGTCATTTTCAACTGCGTTGTTCGCTAGGTACCAACTTTTTGAAAAATTATTTTTTTGAACACAAATTTACAATGATGTATCTATAGACAGAAATTTATTTTTTCGAATATTTTGCAGACTGCGCCATTATAGTGGTAGTCGGTATATAAATAAATAAAATTATATATATACCACTTAACACTATAGTGATACGATTTTGGTTTTATCACAAATAACATATTTTCGGGATCTAAGAAAAAATCTGATGTTATGCAATTTCCAATGGCTTTATTGTACACAAAAGGTATAAAATAAAACGTTTCGTATTACTAAGTGACTGAAAAGTAATTATTTCTTCGTATGCTATTCCCTGACATATGGATCGACACAGAGTCCCATTGTAGAACTCTGGGCACATCTTTGTCCCGAATGTTCAATCATCTGGTGCTTGTGTTTCGTGCTAATCATGTGAACATCTCTCTTGTCCTTCCATTTTGTGTTTTAGTTCATTTCTGGAACCAAATACCACTATAGTGGCATACAGAGGACTTAATTATGTATGTTTTCTGCCACCCATTTCCGAGCAATATAAACGAGCCGACGCACATCTAGAACCCCTTTAATTGCATGACAAATGTTGCTACTATAGTGGTAGTCCGTCGGACATCAAAGATACCAAGCGCCACTATAGTGGTATTTGGTCGCGAACGTGTTAGAAATGTATACCGGATTCTTTCCCAGATATTAGGTGTTAAAGTTTTTTTGTAAATAACGTTTTTTTTAAGTCAAATATCTGCTTACCGTAAAGTTCTAATTTGCTCGCGGAAAATACACAAAAGCTCCATTGAGTTTGTAAAGCACGCTCCTCTTGTCAAAAGTGTATATCAAAAACACATTTCTTCTCTTACTCTCTTACTTAAAACTCATAAACTGATTTGTAAAGATACTGTAAAATCCAGTTCTATATAATATATAATATATAATATATACCAATCAATCTTATCGTCATGTCAGTTTATTGAGATACGTATCACAATACGCGAAAACAGTTATAATATTATTAAACCATACTATACTTTAAAATGAGAACTATAGTTTGTTATCGATTGTATGTTTAAGCAAGCACATGTTTTTCTTCGTTTAATAAGAATCTATGATCTATCTAGTCATGTTTACAGCCTATAAATCCTATTAGGTATAAACAGAATTTAGAAAAATGTGACTTACTACAGTAGCGTGCATTTACAAGGTGTTTGCAAGACTGTTTAATTTTTATTGTGTTTCATAGTAGTAGTAACCTACTACCTATGTATCATATATTTAGCTACGCTAAATAAGGTTGGTTCTGTCAAAAATGTTCAAGCTATCATCTGGAAGCCAAGAGTTATAATAATAATAATGCATTATTTGCCTACTTAACAATAGTTATTGGCATCGTCATAAAATTCGGTATAATAAACTTAAACATGTAAATATAACACAAACAAATATAGAAATAATAACAACTAACACTCCGTCAAGTTTACATTTCAACCAGAATACATTAAACATGCACACAAACACAAAAAATAAAATACTTTAAAGGTCCTTTTAAAAACTGTAGTTGAGATAGTCAGCAAAATGTACAATATCATTACAATCAGCAGCTTATTAGCTCAGATTTAAATTTTCTATTGTTTAAAATTTCTTTAACTAATAGAGATAGATAATTTGACCTAACGCAAAACGCAATGATAGGTGTTCAAGCATAGCACATATTAGGGAGTTAAGGCAAAGCCAGTGACGTATACGTAAACGTATCTTTTGACATCTACGCATGCGCTCTTTAAATTTATGATACGTTTAACGATACGAAGGCCGTAGACATATGTACCTCCTCTACGCATATCGTGTACTTAAACGTATTGAACCGATTGTTGTCGGTATTACATGAACTTGTACGAATATCTAGAATCGAACATTAAAAACTCAATCTAAATTGAAAATTAAGCTAAACTATTTTGCAATAAATATTTTATTATTATTATTAGTAGTAGTAGTTTATTTTGAAATAATTATCAACATTTTTCTGTTATTGTTTATAGGTATACCTAATAAAATATATAGGTATTTGGTTATTAATTAAAAAAACAATAATATTAACAACATAGTAAATGGAAGTAGAAAAATCTAAAATAGTCTTTTTCTCATGTAAAGTGTTATCTCTACCGTCCGCATATACGATACGTATTGGATGGCACCTTAACTCTATTTTGAATGACTGCTTATCTAGTGTAAACATAACCAAAATCTCACGTTTACGTATGGAGATACGTATACGTCCTTGGTTTTGCCTTAACTCCCTATTATGGTTCTGCAAACAACAGGGTAAACATATAAAATGAAAGCACAGAAATATGGGGAAAATGGTACGCTATAAATCCAATAACATTTGTTCGAGAGGCAATCCACAAACAGGAGGTGGGTGTTTAGCTTGCCGCAACATCGGTCATTCCCTCTAAACCATAGGAGTAAATATTTTCCTCTCAAAATTCATATGGCTATGCCGTAATTGTAACTCGCCTATTAGAAAATTATTTCGCACTGTGCTTGCGTTCATATTGAATTGAACAAGGTGTCCAGAAAGGGTTCGGTTGGGTTATAAATTCAATATTAAGTCCTTGACTGCGTTTGCGAACTGATTGAGATGGATTTGGACACACTGAAACTCTTACTTCTTCAAACGTTTGTTGGGTTCAAACAGCTCAAACATTCGAATGCATCTTCCGATGGTATCGTCATTCGGTGCATTCCGTACAAAATGCTGCACGATATAACCTTGAGCTGTCACTATCGAATCATCATTACGATAGTAAGCGCGTGGTCTCCCGGGTACGCGTCCGCATGGTAAATCTCCAAAGAGCAGCAAAACAGACCATCCTTATGCGTCGCCCTCCCGTCGGCGCCGTTTCATGGACAGATACAAATACCCCCACCCTCTCTGGACACCTTGTATAATATTCTAAGTCGGAAAATAGAAAAATGATCTCTCCAAACGCACGTCAATGTTCATTAATTGTGAAAGATGTACGCATGCAACTTTATATCCCAATGTGATATGCTGTTTTCAGAACAAAAAAAATGGAATGACAGGCTATAGGAAATTAAATGACTGGTAAAATGGCATTTTTCATGATAACGTTAGACAGATATGGTGTATGTATCAGATATTAGATGGACGGTGTGTTTTTTAATGTGGTAGTATTACATGCCATCGATGTTTTTTTAATATTTGTTCTTATTATGTTCACTGCTCGCTATACGGTTTAGTTAGTGTACAAAGTTATTTAAATGAGTAATTTTCTGTATAATAAATATTGAACGATACATAATCTGGTAGAAATATAATATATACGGTGCTTGAGGCCAATAATTATGGTTTTGTTTCACTAGCAACGACAGATTTTGCTCTACTATCTAGGGATTAGAACGTGATTTAAGAAATATAATAAAGGAAAGCTAATTGGCTCCATCTGTGCAATCAGGATGACACTGCTCCTTTATTGGATAATAATTATTATAATAATAAATTTATTTTTTTGCAACAACTTACAGAGGTCATATGACCCAGTTATAAAGTGGGCTTACAAGAATAATAACAAATACCAACAACATACAATACTATACCAACAAAAAAAAACAAAGAACTAAACTTAAAACTAAATATATATGAAAAAACTAAACAAGAAAAAAAATCGAAAAAAATACACTTTCTAATAATCGAATTATCCTGAAATTAATTGAGAGATAATTGAATTCCTAAATTTGTTTAATCTGTCATAGAAGACGTCACAGCAATTTTGCAACTCATTATAATTTCTTGACAGCATAGAAATTGGTGTTCTGTATTGATAGTTTGTCCTAGGGGTTTCCAGACTAAAAGTTAAATTATTTTTCATGCGAGTCCTTGAAGAAGGATGAGATGCGCAGTTTCTCTAATGTCATATCAATATCGTAGGTACTATTAATAATTTCAATCTGTTTCTTTGCAAAAAAATAGAAAAAAAAAATACAAAATTAAATAGTTTTACAATATCTAGACTTACTGAAAGTTATTTGCAAAATAGGTTAGGACACAGATAATCTGCTATTAGGTTAGCAACTGAGAAGATTTATTATACAGGGTGTTTAAGGAAGACATGGCCAAATTGCTATAGAGGTGATGGAACTGCTCAAAATAAGTGTAGCTTGTTATATAAATTTTTGCCGAAGGGGCCTTTCTTTTCGAGATACAGGGAGTTAAAAAAATATTATTTTTACTACTTTTTCTAACTGACTATGAATTATTAGAATTAACTGAATTAGAATTAGAAAAATATGAATGTTTTTGGGTTCGCAGAACCGATTAAAAATACTGGCGTTCCTTTAAAACATAGAGGGCGCTAGTCACACAATATCTAAGCTAAATTTTCATTCATAATTTTTTTGATGTTTACTTTAGAGACTTGATAATAAATGATAGCCCGTTTATTACCCAACAAAAAATGTACTCTTCGGAAAAAACGCTTGGATGTACCGTTTCCAAGATATTTTAAATTTATTAGACATAAAAATACAGACAAAACTAAAAAATGTAAACATTTATAAAATTAGTATTGAAACTGTTTTCATTAGGTGCTCAAAATGTTTCACGAGTGCATAATCGAATCCGATTTCCTACATTACATACATTAGTCTGTGTGTTGGTTCCAGATTATCTATTAAGGCTCTACAATTCACCTCAATCCTCATTTGTAGTTCTTCCACAGAATTAACTTCAGAGGCATACACCTTTTCTTAACGGGTTGAGATCAGGCGAACGAGGAGGCCAATGAATTGGATCATCAGCAGCCCGACCTATCTATTTATTGGGAAAATGTTCTAGGCGCGCTACTAAAATGTGGTGGAGCACGATTATGCATAAAAGCATAGCTGCTCGTTCATCTAGTGATAAATCTCCAAAATTTCGAATAAATTATTCTGCAGAAAATTGAGGTAATGTGGTATCCAAAAAACCGAATGTCTAAGGTGGCAGCCCATACATGAATTGTAAATGTGTGTCGGTAACGAGTCACTCGCTTTGCTATAGGATTTTCTTCCGACCAATAGTGTGCATTGTGGGAATTGAACATCCCTTGTCGTGTAAAGGTAGCTTCGTCAGTAAACAGAATATTATTCAAGCAACGCGAAACATGAGCTGCTTGTTCGCTTAAAAATTCGCAGAGTTCAAATCTCTGAGGAAAATCCTCTGACAATATTTCCTGAACTTGTCTGTAATGATACGGGTGTAGCTCATAATCTTTGTTGGGACATTTTTCTGTATACCGTCGAGCAGCAGCTGTGGCACTTCCTAAGCATTCTCCCAAAGTTAAAAGCATATCAGTATATTCACTGTTAGTATATGTTTCCATAATTATGAAGAAGTGATGATAAAGTTAAAAACATAACATCAATAACATCAACGTTACTCATTTTTAGTCGAATTATTCGCAAATATTCTTGGTATGTTGAAAAATGTTTTAAATTTTTATCTCGTAAACAAAGCAACATATGAAAAAAATACAATAAATAAAAAAGTTATAGTTTTAGTTGCTTTATCTCAAGACAATATCGAAAACAAGTTACAGTCTGCGTGGCGTACATTTTTCTGCCAATAATTTTTATTAAGTTGCCACCCTAAAGCCATTGGGCTTAATAATTATTATGGGGTTCATAAGTGTACCTTAGATAAAAATTGTGTGTAGAATTATTATAAATAAAAGTTTGTACCGTGTTGGACAGTATATTAACAAATGTATCAAAAAAAACACTGCAGATTAGATACATTACATTCATTGCTAATTTTCCCTTCCTGCTAATTTATTTCCTAATCTTCCACATCATACATCTTGTTGTCATTCTCGTGCTAGTATAAGCTCGTGAGCAAGATATTTAATATTTTAACTTATAACCATTCAACGGCTTCTCCAACCTTAGTTTCAAGAGTTTCGCAAATTATGTAGTAATCATATCGGTGCATCAATAGAGGTACTCTTTACTTACGCTATCAAAACATACCTTTTGGATTTGATTTAATTGCTTCACCTACCGGTCGTTTTAGAAATAAAATTCCCCGAAAACAAGACTTATATGGCTTCAGTAATACTCTACCCGGCCGACCTTAGTGGGACACCCGGTATATGAGAGTGAAATCAAAAATATTACAGCTTTCACAATATTTTTGAGATTTTTGTTCCTTCCTTCAAATGGTTATTGAGTATTTTATTGCATATAGCTAGAGAAAAATACAAAAGTTATATTTATTGTTGTCATTTTACAACTGGGAATGTAGTAAAAATAACATCACAGTTTCGAGAATATTTTTTATTTGAAATGACAATTTGTTGGTAATAGTATGTAATATATTTCTCCGGAACGAATTGCGATCAATACTTATTACACAATAATGTTTGTGAAGGAATTTTATAGATCTTTGTTAGCCATGTTATATCTTATTACAGTGCTGTTTGGTAGAGCTAATTTGTGAACTTCCTCTTGCCAGTAATATTAGTAAAATTTAAAAAAATATATGCTGAAGATGAATTAGGTATTAGTTGATTTCGAACTTTTCACTGGGTTATTAGTTATGCCCATCGGCTGTTGGTGTAAGGATCAAAAGTATGGAAGTTATTTCAATATAGTCTCACCTAGGAGTGTGATTCGTAAAATTACGCCACAATCTAGATCTCATATACAAGAAATCTGGTTAGTATACAGGGTGATTCATCATGTGTGGCCTATTCAAATTTCCCGGGAACTACAAGATATGTTGCTGAAACTTTGGGGTTCGGTAATATCGAAAAGATTCTACCACATTTTCCTTTTTTTTTTTCAGATTCCCTATGAAATTTAAAGGCCATTTTGTTAAGCATTCTCTATACCAAAACCTAATAGATTTTTTACTATAATTTGTTTTTGCGAAAAAGGTGACGTTTTTCGATTTCTACAAAAATATGCAATATTTTTATGATTATTTCATTGAAGCAAATCTACGCATTGATTGCCATAGTGCTAACGATGGCTAACAAATCGAATAGCGTTGATTTAAGCTATTGAAATATAGATAAAAAACAAGTCAATCATTTCTCAAAAATTTAACTATATATTTCATGGCATCGTTTATATCTTCCTTATCTTCAGATTGAAAACAGTAACATAGGTAAATCACTTATATTTGAAATACCAAGTATCGAAATGGACATTATTTTTTTGATTCTTATTAAAAAAAAGAAATCATTCCATGGGCATTATTTGAGAGCACGGTGCTGGCTGTAACAGCGCGAAATTCATAAATTGAATAAGGGGTAATTAGCAAACCCCACTACAAGAAGTAGTATACAGGGCGAAATCTGGAGAACGTTTTATTTACAAGACAGTGACATGACCAAACAATAAGCGATTTCGAACAGTCTCATTTGCATCTTATTAAACTAAGCTCAGTTATATTTTTAAAATCCGATTTAACCGAATCCAATTTGCTAGTGTAGCTCCAATTATTACCTGGGGAAATAGCCCGATAAGATTATTTTGGAAAATATTCACCCAAACATCACATATTTGAAGGTATCAAGTATGCTGTTGTGTCTATATGTAAATTTTCTCAAACTCTATCGAAGAAAATGTGGTTGCATAGTAATGACAATTTTGTTGATTCTCCATATTAAACGCTTTTTTTACACAAAGACCCCCACATTTGTATTTCTAAGTGCCATTTCCATGCAGTTTCTTACATTTCTTTCTATACGATAGTTTCCAAAGCAAAGCAAGATTAAAATATGCCAAATAGCCAAACAATTGTGCGAAATGTATAAAAAAAATTATAAGATATTAGTATTTGACGTGATGAATGGTATTGTGAACAAAACTGCGCACCAAACGGATACATATGATTTGACGCGGATGTTCAAAATGTCAACTTTCTTTCTTTAATAATTTCTTTATTCTTCTTGAATTTAGCAATTCTTTGAGGTCAATTGCGCATAGATTGAGTCGCGCTATCATTAAATGTTTTATTATATTTTTAAAAGCCATTTTTCTCGATAGGGCTAATAATGAAATCATAATATAACCCAGAAGTTTCAGTTCTTCGTTTAAGGAATCGTATTACTTTTGAATTTCTAGTCTCAGTTCTTCACAAATAACACATGGCTTAAATAATAATATTTTTAATCCCAAATATCAGTGGATTCCTCTCACCTCCCTAACAAGTGGGTTCTTTTTACAACAGTAACACATTAAAATATAAGGATGTGATCTTTCTCACTTCGATTAATGATGTGATGCATTTTGATTTTGGATTTGAAGCCAGTAACAAGTCGTAGCTGATCTAAAATTTAATTTTGAATCAAAGTGTAAATCGTAAAAGGCAGGCAGCTTTTAAGTATTCAGATTGATTTACGAGTATCTGCTCCATAAACTGTAAAGTACACAGATTTACGAAATACTTCGCCAAATTGAGCTAAATTTTGTTATATGAGTTTGGGAGAGTCCTAGGATATAGTAGTTTTTGGTTGAAATCACACACAACCGCTAAATTTTTAAATAGCACTAGACTCGAGTGATAGATCATTTTAAAGCATTTTTTATCTACTTTGTTGCAGATCACTTTTGCCCCAATAATTTTCGAGAAACTTGGGTTTAAAATGTCACCAGTTAGGTAGTTGGAATCTATCTTATAAGAATTATAATACAATACTTTTAAAGAGAGTATTATAGCGTCATTGATAGAGCGTGCCCTTTACATGCGGGAGGTTTTGAGTTCGAATGCCAGCTCTGGCAATACTTTTTTAAAAGAGCTGTAACTAAGGTTCAGGAATTGTTCTTTAATCTCTGAATTCTACACACTGGGAACCACGTAAGAGAAGGCGCTTTGTACAATTGTGAAAGTTAAATATTCATATATTAAGCATCTATTAAGAGGGGGATCCGAATGCTATCGATTTGCAGACCTATTTTTGTGCATGGAAATCTCCACTGATACGTATCTGGCAGCAAAAATGTTGAAAGGCTTTCCAAGTTAAAGGACGGGATTAGGTAATGTGGTATACTGGAGCGGAAAGATTAAATAGTTAACTCATAAATTGAGTTCAAACATGGGTAATTTTTTAGAATTTGCAGGAAATCTCAACTAATACGTAGTATTCTTGAAAGTTTTCTTGAACCTTATTATTTAATTTTTTTACTAGTCGATTTTCTTGGGAATGAGGTTCAGATGAAACTAGTTTTTTGAAATAATATTTATTTCATGTCATATCTTTTTGTACAACGTTTCGACAACATTACGTTGTCTTCTTCAGGCAACAGAGACTTCTTTTTTTTTATAATTTCTTACAACCTCATTTCATTTTGACCAAGACATTTAGGTATACATATAATATATAACAACATTAATAAGTACCAGAAAATTCAGATCAGTTCTTCGACTAGTAAAAAAACTAATACGTACCTGGTAGCAAAAATTTGGATAGAATTTTAAAGATTAAGGATGGGATTAGGTAATGAGGTATTTTGACGCCAAAACAATAAATAATTAATTCATAAATTGAGTTCAGCAACTTTTTGTCATTGTGTGCTATAATTTTAATATTTAATAATGATAATATTATTTTATTACTTAAGATATATATTTAACAATCACTTGTAAATTAGACCGGGCCATAGATTAGCCAGTCAGAAACGTGGGTGCATTAAGATGCGGGTTTTCTATGACGATTGTCCGAAATTGTGCTTTTTGAAACAACAATATTAAAAATATCCATGTAAATACCTAGATTGTAAAATAATGCGGATTATGATATATTCGTATCACATTCTCTAATAATTGTGTACTTTTTAACCCTCTACTGAATTTAGTTACTGTAACGCTGGTGTGGTGAAAGATATAATTTACGATAAACATCTCCATATTCCTCTATCCTTAAGAGGAGCATTTGATAATAATCAATTGGGTTTACTCGGGTTTACACATCAAGTAATACACTTGGTAGTGTCAACTGTACTTACTATCTGCAACAAAGCTTAATTAAAACGTTATTAATATCTAATAACAGTGCTATACAACAAATTCACACCATATTTGCCATCACACATGAAAAGAAGCAAGTTGTCTCTAGAGATCTAACTACCTACGTCTTAAGTATAGCATAATAGTATCTGCATGCCTGTCTACCGAATGCGAGAAAATCAACTCGTGGCCCCACCTTCGATCGAGTCTCTCTTAATTTTTATAACTATCTCGAAGAACTGTCCGACTGTTGGTACGTTGAACTTGGATCACCTCAGTCTATATGTAGTGTATCCGCAGGACAGAAACTAATTTCCGACGTAGATCAGCTGCACCAATCAAGATTAGTGTATTATATACGAATCCACTAATTCTAGAAAAATTATTGATCACTTCAGTAAATAGGACCGAAAACTAAACATTTGAACTTTTTTTATAATATTAATCAATATTTAGTAAATATAATTAAATTTTAAAATATTTTATAATATCCAAAACAAAAATCCTTAAAACTCTTTAAGTGGCAGAGGTAGCTATAGCTACCACTAGTTAATATTTTAAGACATTAGTTCCACTGGTATACAGGGTGATTCAGAAAAGTATGGCCATAATGCTATAGCTGATAGAACTGATCAAAAGAAGTGTAATTTGTTATACATACTGAATATAATGATATGCTTTTAACTTTGAGAGAATGCTTAGGAAGTGCCACAGCTGCTGCTCGACGCTATTCATAAAAATTTCCTAACAGAAACGCCCGAAATAGAAAAACATTTTGGCCGTTAAAAAACTAAACTATATAAATATATTATAAAAACATTGATGATAGACCCATTGTGTTCTAAAACATATTATGGCATATAAATCAATGAAATTAAATTAAACTTATTTTGTAAACATGCAATGAAGAACTTCCAGTCAAGACCTCGTATTTAGTTATAAATTGTAACTTTGACATGCTTCGCTTTAAATGGGACGCATAATATCTACCCATCCTGGTACAGACGGCGTAATCCGTGTGGCCACGGTTCGAACGATGACAAAGTGGCCAGTTTCTAATTTGTATCCTCAGGCTATCGATACTTTCTAAAATACATACGTATTTTGGTGGGCGGTATGGTTCATCCAACGGCTTTTTTATCTTGTGTTGTCACTTCAATTATTTAATTACCTAAATATAAAAACCTCCCTTTAATTTCTGCCGAAGGCGCCAAGAGAGTCTAGTGCGAATTTATTTTTAGTAATTGCATAGAATAATAACTACTGTGGTAATTGTTAATATTATATTTAAAATTTCCCTACCTTCTGTGTGCGCCGCGTCAGAACAATCTAAACCTTTGTCAAGGACGAACGGTGTGTATTTTTAAATACTATTTTTGGAGTGTTTACTTTTTAGTTCGTTATAATTGAGATTTACAATTTACTTACACTCTTTTACTAAATGGTGTAAAATTTCCTTTTGATATAATAATAATTGTTGTTAATGTGTGCGGGTTGATGCAACTGATTTGTGCGGTAATAGTGACCTAATTTTGAATTGTGTGAACGAGAACGGGAGGAGAAACCCAAGGAGAAGCCGGCCGGCACATCCTGCAATATGTATAAAAGATATAAAGGCTGGAGAATTACGAAATGTAGTGAATATAAGGTAGGATCTTTTAAAGTACGTTCTAAGTATAACATTATTCTTTTTTATTATCGGAAAACGTCCATTCTCTCTCCTGCATTTTCTTTTATTATTTTCTAACACAACAGGCATCATCAGGCTTACCTGCACAACACAAAAAAAAACCAACAACGTCAAACAATTAAAAATTTTTAATTATTTTACCTTGTGTGTTGTGACAAACCTCTTTGAGGACATGGACAGGTTTATGGAATTATTTTGTGCAGAGTCATGTGATTTAAATTTACAATAGTTTAACTACACTATTTCTCCAAAATAACTCTAATATACTAAAGAAAAACGCGTTTTTTTTTTATTTTCAATGACAAATAAAAGTCAATCTCCACAAAAATAAATTTAATAGAAATTCAAAAATATTGTTCAAACATATTCCGGAACTCACACTAGTTCCATCATCAGTGGCAAAGGAGAAATTTTTATTTTTTGTTAGTTTGTGAAAATTTTTGCTTATATCTCAAATGTACAATGTATTGCGGTAGGTAAAATAATTAGGTTAAGATAGGAAGCTAAGCTTCAACTTCGCCTGTTGTAATATGATATATATTGCAATAAAGTCAGTATTATAAAAAAAAAACTTACAAAATCAATTTTGAATGAATTTCCACCGAGGCACCTTTATGGAAAACTTTTTTCTTTTTTGTGTATAATAAATATTACTTATATGACTAACATAATTCGCTATTAAAAATTTATTTTTGTAAATCATGTTGGCTACTAGCCTTTTTAAGAAATTTTTTTGTTTTGATTGACATTTTTAAAAAATTTCATTATTTTTGTGGAGATTGACTTTTATTTGTCATTGAAGATATACAACTACACTTTAAGACTATTGTTCAATTTTTTTTATTTATTGACGTATGTAAAAGAGGTAGAAATTATCGTATTCAATTATATATATTTATAGAGATTTGTTAATTTTTGGATTCTTAATAAATAATAATAAAAGATATTGTTGCAATATTTTCTATCCAAACAGAAGTTAATTATTGTTTCTAATTTATAAACAATAGTACTTTTACGGTGTTGCTGACTTTAAAAGTACTTTCTGTAGATATTGATTTAATTTTTTCATTTGCTGCCCTAGGTAAGCTTATTTCCGCCCATATTTCTAAGACACATAAGTATTATTTTCCTGTGTTCGCGGAAAATCTTAAAAGACAATAAATAAGACTGAACAATTATTATTCTTAATGCCTTCAAGAAGCAATTATGTGTTTCTTGAAAATTCTGCTCTGAATTGAATTGATCTTCTATTTACGGTATTATACAGGAAGCTCTGATTTTGCTACAAGTTATTTGTATAATTCGCTATGGATTTGTGCAATAATTGTTGACGAATATCTGTGAGGACAAAGAGCAGGGGTATATTTTCACATACATATTAATTGTTAGTTAAGGTATAAAAGTTAATTTAATTTATTTATTTTTATCTTGATTCGAAATGTTAATGTTATTTTTAGTTGAATTATTCGCAAATATTCTTGGTATTTATAAATCAAAGACGTCTACTCCACAAAATACTTTTATACAGGGTGACCCAGTTTTATCCAGCAATATTTATAATTTAGATTCTACTGATCAAAATGAAAAATTTTGTTCTATAAACTTTTTTCAATTCTTCACCGATTTCGAGATATTGGCATTTAATGTTTTTTTAAGTTTTAAATATTTATGAATACTTAACCTACAATTTT
The DNA here is from genome assembly GCA_911728435.2 of Apoderus coryli. Lineage (NCBI taxonomy): Eukaryota > Metazoa > Arthropoda > Insecta > Coleoptera > Attelabidae > Apoderus > Apoderus coryli. Next base: position 10,464,841 of record OU452202.1, on the reverse strand, counting down.
TTGTAGTTTGCTAAAGTAACAAAAACTAAAATTAATTTATTTATCTAACCTAACTGGGTCGTTACTTAACTTTTAAAGAGTTACGTGGTAACATGCGCGGTTACCTTTTGCGTAATAAAAGCTTTGTAGAGAAACTGTCTTGTGCGGTTTTTGACAACGCTTAGATTTGAGCACATTAGCGGTCTGTAGCGGTTTTAGCATGTTCGGTTAAAAATCATAAAAATACCAAATATTTTTTTTTTTTTAATAAAACCTCATAAAAAAATTGCAGCGTAAAAAACAATTTTCTTTTTACTACAATCGAAACTCCTTAGGACAAGCATGTTTTTCAGATATTGACAAGTTGTCAAGTTTTGCTAGTGCTTTTCTAACATTTTTTGAAATGAGAGAGCAAAATTGAAAAATTTACAGTTTTCAACTTTGAGGCATTTAAAAATGGACCTAGAGTTAATTGCCAGGTTTTATTTTAACATGATTTGAAAGAGAGTTTTATTGCCTTTCAGTCGATATAAAATAATTTTTTCTGGTAAGTGTAGTTCTAGGAAAATTTTAGGTTAAGTGTTCAAAAATATTTAAAACTTAAAAAACAGTAGGTAAATGCCAATATCTCGAAATCGGTGAAGAATTGAAAAAAGTTTATAGAACAAAATTTGTTAATTTGGACTAGTAGAATCTAAATGCCGAGGCCAGATCGCTCGAAAACAAACATCTTTATATACACCCTGTTTCATTAATATTGCAAAAAAATTTAGGATGAGTTTCCTTGCTTAAAAATAAGAAAAAAAGTTCATGTGAACCTGTGTCCGAAAATGCTTTGTTTCGAAGATACAGGGTGTTAAAATTTTATTTATTTTTTTGGTTTTTGTAAATAACTTTTGACATAATTGGAATATTTTAATAAAAATTAGTATGTAGGGGTTTTTTGACATGAGAAATTTAATTTTGATATTAGTTTGGCGTTTTCTTGTAGGTGGCGCCACCTACATATGTTTTCACCTATTTAAAGAGTCATAACTTTTTTAATCGTACTTCTTTTTATTTCTAAGAATAAAAATGGATTTATCTATCAGTTTTTCCGCAAAACATGCATACTTGGTAGAAGTCGCTACGAGCAACCGTTCTCGAGGTATTTAGATTTGAAAAAGTCAATGCCTGTAATTTTAAAAGGTAATATTTATGTATTATAAATTTTCTTTTATCTTAGAAAAGTGTTTTAAGGTTAATTGTTATTTATTGTAAGTAATAAATTTAAACGCATTTTGTCACAAAAGATTTAGCAATAGTTATTTGTCTTAAATTTTTGAAACATAATAATACAATAACGATTTTTCTGGAAAAGGCAAAAACGCAAAGGTTTTATTATTATCTTTTTTTATTTATCAATATTAATCATAAGGGCGTTTAAAAAAACGAACGTTTAACAAAAATGCTGTGAAACAGTCAGCTACTAAAATAATAATAACAATAATAACAATAACTGACATTAACAATTTTGTAAGAAAAATATTTAAGAAATGACAATCTCATTAAAAAGTCCTTTGTTTAAATTACAAGAGTTGTTCAAAATGTGAACCCCCAACTGTAATACAAGCATCTATCCTACGACGCATTGATTGGCGAACGCGTTCAAATATTCCGGGTGTGTGTCTAATTGTTTCACAGGATGCAATGATGCGGTTTCTTAATTCCTCCACAGTTTCTATTGGGGTCGTATAAACCAAATGTTTAAGGTGACCCCAAAGGAAAAAATCCAATTAATTTAGGTCCGGAGACCTCGGGGGCCAGGGTTGTGCTCCTCCTCGACCGATCCAACGATTTGGATACACAGTATTTAAATATTTCCGCGCAACTAAACTGAAATGTGGAGGAGCGCCATCGTGCATGAAATACATTTGCAATCTCAATTGTAGTGGGACATCTTCTAAAAGTATGGGTAATACATCTTCAAGAAAACGACGATAAACTTCTCCAGTAAGCCTCGGTTGTAAAAAATATGGGCCTATCAAATGGTCTTCAATAATCCCCACCCAAACGTTAAGTGAAAACTGGTGTTGATGACGGCCTTCTAAAATTGCATGTGGGTTTTCACCTGCCCATACATGATTGTTGTGGAAATTAATTATGGCTTCTCTGGAGAAATTTGCCTCATCGGTGAATAATATTCGTCCTAAAAAATGTGGATTTTCTCCAAGTTTTTGTTGCATCCATCGACAAAAATCTACTCTTAGGGGAAAATCTGTGGGTAAGAGTGCCTGTACACGCTGGATGTGATAAGGGTATAAGAGATTGTTCTTTAAAATTCTGAAAACTGTTGAAGCACTTACATTTACGTTTAAAGCACGATTCATATTTAAAGCAATCTTTCTGGTACTTGTTGTAGGAGTTTCTTCAATCTGATGAAGCACATGTTCTTCTACCTGTGGAGTTGCTGCTGTGCGGGGCCTCCCGTTTTCAGCGGTTTGTTTTTGAAAACTTCCATTTTCATGAAGACGTTGATGGAGACGAGAAAACATCGTATGATACGGGATGACACGATTAGGGTATTTTTCTTCATAAAGACGTCTAGCTGCTAATGAATTACCGTTGGCCAGGCCATAAACGAAATGCATATCGCACATTTCACTATTTGTGTAATTCATTTTGAAAAGCTTAACCAACTTAATAATTAAATACTTGACTAATCAATGTCAATATGAGATGCATTAAAATGTTTTTTTTTTCAGTTGTCATTTGTTATTTGCTTTCTATTGCCATGACAAATCATAGCACACTCGATGAAAAAAGTGAACATTTACTTTTGCGCAATCAGTTACTGTGCGCTTTAAATAATTTACACAAAATAAATAAAATTTTAACACCCTGTATCTTCGAAACAAAGCATTTTCGGACACAGGTTCACATGAACTTTTTTTCTTATTTTTATGCAAGGAAACTCATCCTAAATTTTTTTGCAATATTAATGAAACACCCTGTATTATGTTTGAAGCAGTTAGGGATATTAGAGTAATTAATCTATCAAATGCAAAAAGTTTTCAAAACACAGACTTATGTGTGCATTGCACTACAAGAGGGTGGCTAGGGTTAGTATCAGGGTTGGTGTATTGGCTATGGTTGGTGTTGTGCTGCATGTAGGTGGAGATAAGGAGGAAGAAGAAGACAGTTAGTCAACTACGGTTGGAGTGATATGTCAGCAGGTTGTGACATCGATATATAAATGTGAGGTTATGTGTGGAAATGGGGCACTTGTTATTATTAGAGGACTATAAAATGGGTGGAATGGAAAGTTGGGAATTAAGTCTGAATGTTAAACGACAGAGAGTTGAAGAACGGTAGGCAATCGAACTTTAGTTAGCCGTTTATACACGTATAATTAGGATCATGTTAAATAAAAGTTTTTCACAGAATGTATTACAACTTAGACACTAAGTAAGAATTCTTTGTAAAACTTAATAATGCCACTGAAGATGGAACAGTGATGTTCCAAAACATGTTTCGCTGATTTGAACATCTGTATAGAAGTATTTTGTGGAATAGACGTCTTTGATTTATAAATGCATCCCGCTTCTCGTCGTAATGGATTATTTGAGAAAATATTCTTGGTATGTTGAAAATGTTTTAAATTTTATTTTCTGAAATAATCCATTACGACGAGGAGCGGGATGTATTAACAAAACAAAGACGTCTACTCCACAAAATGTTTTTATATTGATGTTCAATTCAGCCAAACAGGTTTCAGAACTTACTGTTCCATCTTCAGTGGCATTAATAAGCTTGACAAAAGAATCTTACCTAGTGTCTAAGTTGTAATATGGATTTTCGAAAACATGAATACATACATTTCGTGAAAAACTATTCAATAGTAGGAACAAGGAAATGAGGTCAGTCGATAAAATATTTAGAAAAGTTAAAAATTAATTATACTAATAATTGTAAAACAGTAAATTTCATAGTCCAAAATCAGTTGTTGGTCCGAAAACCATTGATGCTGTGCGCGAACTGATATTGCAAGATCGTCATGTGACCTATCAAGAGATTGAGACAACCTTAGGCATTAGTGGGACCAGTATACATTCAATATTGCATAAACATTTGACTGTCAAAAAAATTTGTTCGCGTTGGATCCCACACAATTTGTCAATCGCTCAAAAAAAGCTTCGTGTCGATTGGTCAAAAGAAATGCTCAAAAAGTACGATCGCGGTGCTTCGAAACACGTCTATGACATCGTGACAGGTGATGAATCGTGAATTTACGCGTATGAGCTCGAAAGTAAACAGCAGTCGACTGTATGGGTGTTTCAAGATGAGCCAAATCCAACAAAAGTTGTTCGCGCACGAAGCACTTCCAAGCAAATGGTCGCCTGTTTTTTTGGAAAAACTGGACATGTGACAACCGTACCACTAAAACAACACAGAACAGTCAATTCTGAGTGGTACACAACCATTTGTTTGCCAGTTGTCTTCCAAGAAATCAGGAAAACAAACCGCCGAAGACGGATCACTGTTCACCACGAGAATGTGAGCTCTCACACATCGGCTCAAACAACTCCATTTTCGAGCACCCAAAACATCGATTTGATGAGTTATCCGCCGTATAGTCCTGACTTGGCACCGAATGACTTCTTTTAATTCCCGTACGTAAAAAACAAACTGAGAGGTCAACGTTTTTCGGCACCTGAAGAAGCGGTTGCTGCATTCAGAATGCATGTTTTCGAGATACCTCAATCAGAAGTGCTTCGAAAATTGGTTCAAACGCATGCAAAAGTGTATAGATCTTCATGGGGAATATTTTGAAAAACAATAAAGTGATTTTCGATGATTAATATTTGTTTTTGTTCTCTAATCCCGCAATATAAAAGGCAACCCTCGTATACATCTACTCTTTGTTGTCATAGTTATTCGTCAAAATTTATTGCACAAATCCATATCAGCGAATTATACAAATAACTTGTAGAAAAATACAAGAGGTAAAAAAATAATAGCTTTATCTCAAGACAATATCGAAATTAAATTACAGTCATTGGCATACATTTTTTTGTCAATAAAAAGTTGCCCCTCTAACGCCACTGGACTTAATACTTTTGATCCCGTTAAGGCTGTATAACTTGCCTATTTCTTGCAACAACTCTTTCAAATTTCAAAGAAATCGGTAAGGAGATATTTGACTTATTAAAACAAAAAGCGTTATGTACAAAAAAACTTTAACAATGCATTTCGGGACGTATGTTTATGAGAACTTTTTTTCAAAAAATGACCTGAGAAATCATCCCCTTCAATATTGTCACGTCTTTTTGAAATACACTTATAGTCGGCCTTTATTTTCAAAGTCTATTGATTTAAATATTGTTGAGGTTTTAAATATACGTTTTTGTTTATTTTGACAATTATTGTCAGACATATGAGCTTGCCTGTAATCCTGTATTTCTATTAATAATAGTATCTCTTATCTTAATGAAAATCTCTGTACTAATAAAAGTGCAAGTAGCAAATATGTAATTAATTTGTAGAGAAAATAATGCAAAATCCCTAAATCATAATAACATTTTTGTCTCAGTTTCTATTAAGTTATGCTATATAACCATGTTGCACAAGCAAAATTATAATAGTCCAAGCACTTAATCGAATCTATCTCTTAAACAGATAATAATTATTATACGTATGAGAACACTTAGGTGTAACTATGTATAATTTTTTATTATTTGTTGCTTTTCTGCTAAATTTCAATTAGATAGAAAATTCCACAGGCAACTAACTTTATAAAAACAATTCTTCTGGAGAAATCTTGCGCCAACTCCAACACACTACTTAACGTTTCACTGATCATCCTGCCAACTTCTTCAGAGCAACTTTGTATGACTTATTTCTATAGGTCAGGGTTAGTACTATACTATTAGATATTCATTTTATTGAACTTCAGAGCTAATTGTAAGAGAGATTTTCGTTAGATACATAATTCGTAAAATGTAGTTGACGTCGCGTATTCTTTCAATATCTGTCACAGTCAATATTTGCATACTCTTACGTATAAATAAAGAAAATAATAATTTAAACTACAAATAACTGTAAATATATCATGAATTTCGTGAATTTCCTTTTATGAATCCGAAAAAACGGTAGTTATCTGTTTGGTTGTCCAAAGTGAAGAAAAACAAACGAAAGGCATTCAAATACGCACGACATTTGTCTCAAAAACCAACCAACAACAACAACAACAAAGGCAACCCTCAACGACAAATCATTGTGGACTCAGAAAATGCAAATTCTCACAAAGCTCTTTCGAAAACAAAAAATTGTTTAGCCATCAGATATATCTTTATCTTTCCTGAAATTATCAACGGCCTGCGCGGTTAAGGTTTCCAGTAGTCAGAAGATGCACGACCTTTAAAATTGCCATTTTGGCTGTAACAACATACGAGTAGAATAAATAAACTGGTGGACAGTTGCTTTGAGACATGGAAAATTGTACCCAAACTCAAATCTCGATATTTTTGCTTTTTTAGGATAGTCCAACATAAAAAATTGAGAATCTGACATACCCCCAAACTTTGCTAAAAAAACATTCCATTTGCTTACCCTGTATAAGTCAATAAATAAAAGAAATATACCGGTCGAACCCTGTATACGTGTTCTTAAAGAGTTGGTCAAGAACCTCCCGAATACCGCAACTCCATATTTCATTTCATTTCTTTCCTTTCCGAAAATATCGAGTTTTGAGTTTGGGTAAAATTTTCCATGCTGCAAAGCAACTGGCCACCAATTTATTTGCAAAGTTAATTCGCGCGATGCAAACATGTGTTTCGTGCTTCTAAAAACAATTACATCTTTGAAAGCTGTTTTATTTCAGCCTTAGAGGAAAACTGAAAATGCAACCCTTGTATTTTTGTACCCAGTATTAATATATTTTTCAAATTGGGGATTCTTTACTAAATTTCTTTGGAAATTTATGTCCTGGGTTGTATAATATATATGTATTTCCATATTATAGTTCATAGTATAAGGTAGGCTCGTTATTAGGATTCAATTCGATTTATGTTGAAGCTGCTGTTAAAAAACCAAGCACCAAGTATCTATAATAGTTTGCCCATGGAGGTAAGAGCAGAGGAATCGTTTAGAGCTTTCAAAAAGATGTGAGTTGCATCTCCCTCCTGCTTGTTGCCGTTTTCATTTTTTCTTTTTCATTTTTAATCCAACATTTTCTATTTTTTTTTTCGTTTTTTTTTGGTATTGTCATGATTATCTGTATTAATCGTATTGCTTTTTGTGATCGGATCTTGTGTGCGATATTACTTTTTTTGGTTTTGTTATTTTTGTATATATGCATAAATATTATTCAGAATATTATGATGATTTGTGTTTAGGTGTGAGCACTGTCGATTTGGTTCTGTAAACCTATTCTTGAGACCAGTGTTTCCTTCAAACACTGTTTAAAGAATTTTATAACTATGTGTATGTAAAACAGGAAATATTTGAATAAAGATTTGTTAAAAAAAATACAGTTCCATGATAAATAAATGTTATGCTTCAGTTTGGCCACACGCATACATAATGACACAAAGAGAATCATACAACATTACCAACAAAAATGCCATATCATTATTGTTATAACAGCTTTAACAACATATAATAACCAATTTCTTTAGGTTTAGAGCCTCCAACTTTATCGTCCCCCATATTTTAGATAGTTACTGACAATTTTATTTATTTATAAGAAAATATCTTAGATTACAATCTTAGTATAAAAAAACTGAATGGCCAACATAACCCTAAAGGCACCACCATTGTTTCAATGCTTCTCTATCATTTTATTTATTACAAGTACAATAACTATGGTAATCTCTGTATCATTTACTTACCGCAGCATATCTGAACAGTAGCCCTGCAAATAAATTACACATGTTTTCCACTATAAAACAACAATAACTCCTGTTATTAATGTTGTTATTTTTTAGTCGCCGTCTATTTCTTTCTTACTTCCCATCTATTTCTCATTCTCTTGCTTTATGTGTTAAAATGTGCAACATATTTCTGTTGATTGCTATACGTTTTATAAATTGCTGTTTCCGTGTCTTTGTTTCAAAATATCTATCTATCATTTAAGTGTATCAGGCAATTGTGGCGTTATATATTTTCTGTAATACCGCTTCGCAAGATGATATGTCATTTCTATAATCAGAGAAAGATATTGTTGGATATATAAGGGCCAGTATATTTTACATCTATTTTTGAAAAAAGTTTCTCATTTTAAGTTTTTATAGAAGAAAAATATGTAGGTATTTTTAATTTGGTTCATTATTTTATAGTCTGCTTTAATAATTATTATAATCAAAAATACACGACACACATCGTGAACTATGGGAACACTAGCAGCAAAAGCTATCAATAAAACTAAATTGAAGACCATAAGTAAGAAACATGCTAAGTTCCAAACCAACAAAACAAAGTTATTCAAGAAGATTTATTCACAATATTTTCAAAATTTAGGAATATAATTTATATAAAGTTAAATTGAATATTCTTATTAACATTAAAAAAAATATATATTTATACTAAATTTTTAAAATATCTAAGGACCATCCGTTGTTAACAAAGAGCTAAGTGCCTTTTAAGAAATATTCATATAAAAATCTTTATGCTTTTCGTCATTTAAAAATGGATTTGTTTCGTTTCTTCGCTAATAGCTTTATTCACTGCAGCTCCTAACATTAGATACTCTTCTAATATCGTGAAAACACTTTCCATTTTTTTAATGTTGAATAGGATTTTATGTTGCAAAAAAAATCATTATTCGGTAGTGAGTTTTTTCTACAGGGTGTTGAAAAGTTTAGAGTAAAATGTATCTTTTTGTTCACCCCTGTATAACAAGAAATCCGCTCGAAATTTTTGAAGTTTTGATAAGAAAAATTGATGACAATAAAACGGCCTAAAACTCGAACAAAAAATGTCAAAATTGATGCAATACTAAAAAAGTTATTTAAGATTGATTTTGAACAAAATTTTCTTTGTCCGGTTAATATTGCGGGGGAGTGTATATAACGCCACCGGTTATTAGGGATGTGTTAATGCATGCCATTTGCAATAAATCCATTGTGAAGCAATAATGCGTAAGTAGAAAATAAAAACATTAACGTACTCGTAATACACCAATCCATCATTAAATAAATGCCCTTGAAGAGCTCATATTGCAAAAAAAAAGGATATGGTGTTGATAAAAAAAATAAAAAGTCTAAGCAAATACGAGTATCTCGAAAACAAATGAAGCTATAATTTCTCGAATAAAAGTGTCGTATTTAGAGTTGCAATCTTTTTGCAAAGTAAAAAAAGGACATTTGGCAAAAATTCTTTGGCAGGAAAACAAATTAAAATACTATAATCAAAACATTCAAAAGTTTATTTTGCTCACATATATAATTAAGTTCCACCCACTGAAAATATGAATGAGTAATATAACTTTATTGTTTATTTGAATGAATATTAGTAAAAGGACAATCTAAGGGTTCGGCACAAGGACAATTTTTATATAAAAGGACAGTCCTTTTCAAGAAAAGGACAGGTGACACGATAAAAGCATAATTCTAGTCGTTTACAAGCTGCAGGCAAAAATTAAAAATGATTTGTTGTTTCTCAAAAACCACATAACATTACTCAAATCTTAAGGCAGATCAATTTATAATGAGATTCCTTAAAACATACCTAACCAAGTTGCAATAATACTTTTAATTCAAAAAGTTATTTTCTATAACTCATTTGTGTTGGTGAAATACAGGTCGGTTAGTAGATTTAGTCCCATTTCTCTACGATTCTGTGAAAAACTTTTTTCAATTATTGTAAAACAAGTAAAAACCGAGATTTTTTGTTTATGCGAATTGAGTCATAGGGGAGATGTGTAGTGAACAACATGGGATATTATTCCGCTTTTTGCTCGCTATTAAATTCACTAGTCAGAACGCTTTGATCTGCAAATGGAAAAAGCGGGACATCCATATGTTATATTAAGTTTAAAACAAAAGGATGGAATTTTCAAATCATGGTTTTGAAGTTTTTTTTCTTTGTTGAAATGTACCCTATATTATCTTAAGTCATTAATAATAACATTGTTTTTAATTTCTAACTTAAATTATTATATAGTTAACATCAACAAACATCAAGCAGATAAAAAAGTTTCGTTGTGCCATTAACATTCATTTTTAATTAATGTTTATGGCTATACTGGTCTTCACTACTAATGGGTTGACCCTTGCGAAATTGAAGATGGGTGGATATTGTGTCTATTTAAAAAAAAAAGAAATTTAAAATTATAGACTCTGTTCCTGTTTTTCTAAACTTTTCAATGCGCCTTTCAAAATAGATTAGTGAGTTTCAACATGGACTTTTACACTCTTCGCTCTATATCAGTTATATAATTAGAGTTTGATTTTTTTGAAGGCTGGCCTGTTAGATACGTTTTATGTTATTATGCTTACATTAAATTTTACAAAGTTTAACTAAGCATTTCCAAAGATTCAAAGAACCAGCGCGACATCAATGTCAATATCAACCAGACATCTATAATGATAATAATGATAATATCCAATTTTTAACATTTTTTTTAAATATATTATTTCGAGAAATTGATTTGGGGATATTAAGATTTATTGCAAGAAAAAGGTACCTATATCTTTAGTCTGGTCCAAGTTAATCCTCAGACACTTCTTAAAAACGCAATTTCTTTTTCCGCCAAAATTTTAACGGTTTCCCATGAATTGGATTCATACAGAATGACTGTGTCATCGCAAATGAGGAAACCCTTCCTTTAGTTCTAACGGAAGTAGACTATTGGTGTATAACGTAAACATTATTGGTCCCAAAACTGTTCCTTGGGGAACACCATATTCAATAACACGTGGTTCACTGGTAACATTTTATTTATTAAATTAATAATTTTTTGTGCGTTTAATTAAATATACCCTAAAATATTTAACCTAAACAATTAGACCACGACATTCGAACAAAGTGTAAAATAGGGTAAAAATGTTAGACAAAAACGTATTTCTTGAACATAGCAGATATATTGACTAATTATTTATAGCTTTGATAGAATATCACCTATAAAATGTGTTATAAATAACTTGTTTTCATAGGCGTTCGTAAATAGTGTAAAAGGGGTCAAAATAAAAAAATATAATATACTTCCTAAACTTATTCGAAATACGGAATAACTTTCCATATTTGTGATAGAATATAACCTAAAAAATGTTACATAAATGAACTGGTTTACACAGGCGTTCAAAAATAGTGTAAAAAGGGTCAAGAACTAAAAAAAAAAAAAATTCCCAAATATAACAGAAAAATTGGCTAATTATATACAGCTTTGATATAAGATAACCTACAACATGCAGCATAACAATTTTGTTGACATAGGCATTCGTAAATAGAAGAAAAGGGGGAAAAATAAATTTTATAATAACATGAACTATTTTGCGTACAAGAACTTGGCCTAGAAGATCTGAAATATAAAATATATCCGTATAAATAGTGCCTCTAAAGAGAAGAAAAAGGAACAAAACCCGATACTTAAAAAACTAGCTAATATCTAAAACAAACAAAATATATATAAATGACAAAAAGGTCATATAATTATTACATTTACACTTAAATATGAAGAGCCTCGAGAGCAACAGTTTATTTTTTTTCATAGTTGATCAGTATTTAAAAATATTTATTAACTTATTTTTTTTATATAATAGTAAATAAGTGTTACATTCTAAAGACGCTATGAATTGGTATCCATCAAAGCCATAGAACCGAATATTTATCAAGTCAAGGTTTTAAATAATACAGTTTCCGATGCAGTATAATACATAGATTAATACTACGTGTAATATCTGACTATGCAATCAAATTTTTCATGTTTTTTCCTTACGGAACATCCTCAAAGGCGTGTAGTAATATGCATACACAAAATGCATGGCCATACTGTATAAATACGTGTTCAATTGACTTCCGTTTACTTGAAGAAACTGTAAGGTTTTTGTACAGTTACAAGCCATATTATTATTGTAAATGACCTGAGGAGTGGCTGTGTGTTCAAGTTCATTAATTCCAATATTATTTCAGGCTGTGCATTATGGGATTTCATATTTCCAAACTGTGTGTTATATAGGCTTACTTCAAGAATGTATATAATATTATAAACATAAAGCTGTAAATCTTTGAATTATAGCTTTCGACAATTATTGAATAAGTTGGTTTATGTTAATGAATTTAAACTATCTTATGATTATGGTTAAATGGGTTTTGGGAAAAAAATTAGTTAGTCCAGAATATTTGCTGATGAAATTTAAAATTGAAGACTGTTGTGTAGAAATTGTTATAAAATTTTACAAATTATAGACTGTGGCGGAACGGCGGGGGAATATTTTCTGCTGATATTTTCAAAATATTTTGAAATTAGGGTTACTCTTTATATTTAATACTTAATTTTTTGTTATCTATCGACCTTATAGAATTATAGAGCATACAAATCTTTTGTCCCTTTCACAACGATAGTATGTATGTATTTTCCTCTCGACCTCATCTGTAAGGTGTATTTTAGCCTCTATTATTTCAAAATATATATATGTATAGGGTGATTGTAAGATATGATCGCAATGTACAGAAGAATCTTGGCCTTTCAAACCATGGACACTGTGATCACGAATAATCAAAAATAGAAAATCCTGGAAAAAGTTTAAAAAAGAAAAACAATCAAAATAAAAAACCTTAAAAAATTGTAAATTTTTTGAGGTAGCTTAAACCTTTATAACCTTGAAAAAAATAATTTGTGATTGTTTTATTATTATGCAAAGTTTAGTTTAGTTTAGTTTATTTTTTAAGTGCTATCAAAAAATGTACTACGTATAAAATAATGGTCCATTAAAAAAACATAAGTCGCTTTTTTTAGTACACCCTATGCTATACAGGGTGTCCCAAAACATGGGTAAATCCATTATCCACAGATTCCTTGAGCCAAATGATTTGTACTTTCCTTATGCTTTTTAGCTCTCCATATCATATATGTAATATATATATATATTATGGAGACTAATTAGTTTCATGAGAAACAATTTTTTTTAATTTCACCGGAAATACTTGTTTTTGGTCATTTATTACATAAATAACTAGTTTTAAACAAAATGTCTGGCTGTCTTTATCCACGAAACCGCAAAAACCACTTAACAGATTTTAACCAAATTTGGTACAAAAATACTATTGGACATGGCAAGGAGCAGATTAGATTTTGGGAAACATTGAGCGTAGGCAAAGGGTTTAAAAGAGGGTTCAAAAATTAAAAAAATTCATAGTTCTTAAGCTTATCCGAATAACTGCTTAATTTTTTATGCATTTAATTGAATATAACCTAAAATATTGAACATAAAATATTAGACCACAACGGCGTTCCAAAATAGTGTAAAATGGGGTAAAAAACCTTTAAAAAAAATGGATTTCTTAAACATAGCAGAAATATTAACTAGTTATTTATAGCTTTGATAGAAAATAACCTATAAAATGTGTCATAAACAACTTACTTTCATAGGCGTTCGTAAATAGTGGAAAAGGGGTCAAAATATAAAAAATATATATTTCCTAGACTTATTTGAAATATGGAATAATTTTTCACTGTTGTGATACAATATAATCCAAAAAATATTTTATAAAAGAATTCCTTCAAACAGGCGTTCGAAAATAGTCTAAAAAAAGGGTCACAAACGAAAAAAAAAAAGTTTCTCAAATACACAAGAAAAATTGGTTAATTATACATAGCTTTTATATAAGATAACCTACAAAAGCCGGGGCGGGTGGTCTAGTGGCTAAGCGCGCTAGACTTGAGCAGACTGTCCCGGTAGCATTTTCGGAATTCGCCGACACATTAGCCGCTCGGAATAATTCGGGTGATGCGAATCACAGATTCATAAAGTCCCGACGTTTTAGACTAATGCGTCGGCGATTTATCAAATACATGCAACGTGCCAACTCCTAAAATCTCGACGTATTAGACTTAATGCATCGGCGGTTGACGAAATACCGTGCGAACTAGTAATACTAAAGATTAACCCATCATATTACTTACATAATATGTGAAATTACCATATTTGCAATTATCAGTAAATTCTATAAACAGGACTTTTCTAGATCTTTATATGATTTTGATACGAGAATATTTCGAAAGCATTTATAACAGCTTTGCACATAATTTGAACAAATTTTATTCTTGCCTGTTTTAAGCCACTTCCAACAAGCTGTCAAAACGTGGAAAGTACACAACGAGAAAGATGATGCATGCCATATCTTTTTGGAAGCGTTTCTTTCAGCTAAATCGTCATCCGTAAGAATAACTTTTGCTTTAATTTTAATGGGAAACATTTCATAAAGGCCACGCACGGCTTCTAAAAATACATTCGATTCTTGGCTGCTACTTAGAATGCAGCCCAAAAGCAATCTTCCAATAGCGGACTGTGTTATAAAGTAGTAAACTTTATGATTTTGTGTATCGCAGTTGCCCGTGGAATCAACAAACATAATCTCTGACGACTGGTAAACCAATCTGATTCAAAACCAAAAGATATTCTTAGTTTGAGATGGGCAATTTCATATGTAAATCACTGACGCATTAGTCTAATACGTCGGGACTTTATGAATCTGTGAATCTTATCACCCGAGTTGTTCCGAGCAGCTAATGTGTCGGCGAATTCCGAAAATGCGTCCCGGTATGTAGTTGGTTCGAACCCCGGACCCGCTGCATGTAGCTGCTCACGCGAGTAAATAAAAATTCACAGGATGATGGCTAAATTGCCAAGATGCAGAAGGCCAATATAAGAAAAATAATAAAAAAAATAATCTACAAAATGCAGCATAAAATTTTTATTTACATAGGCGTTCGTAAATAGTAGAAAAGGGGGTAAAATAAAAAAAATATTTAAAATGTAAACAAATTTATATTTAACTAGTTGAATTGGTGTTAAAAATACACGACAAAAATTAATGTACCATAGACATCCGTAAAAATTCTATACAGGGTCAGAAAAAATTTGTATCCGTGATTACTCAAAAACCACTTA
The DNA here is from genome assembly GCA_911728435.2 of Apoderus coryli. Taxonomy (NCBI): domain Eukaryota; kingdom Metazoa; phylum Arthropoda; class Insecta; order Coleoptera; family Attelabidae; genus Apoderus; species Apoderus coryli. The sequence continues at coordinate 10,449,770 of OU452202.1, read as the reverse complement.
ACGGATTTTAACCACATTTGGTCCGAAAATACTACAGGATATTTATAAGTGGTGATTAACATTGAGTGTAGGCAAGGGGTTTAAAAGAGGGTTCAAAAATTTCAAAAATCATAGTTCCTAAACTAAATATTGAATAATTTTTTGTGCGTTGAATTAAATATAACCTAAAATATTTAATCTAAACAATTAGACCACATTGACATGCGAAAAAAGTGTTAAATGGGGTAAGAAAAAACGTATTTCTTAAACATAGCAGAAATATTGACTAGTTATTTATAGCTTTGATAGAATATAACCTATAAAATGAGTTATAAATAACTTGTTTTCAAATGCGTTCGTAAATAGTGTAAAAGGGGTCGAAATAAAAAAATATATACCTACTTCCTAAGCTTATGCGAAATACGGAATGATTTTTCATAGTTGTAATATAATATAACCTAGAACATGTTACATAAATGAACTGGTTCACACAGGCGTTCGAAAATAGTGTAAAAAAGGGTCAAAAACGAAAAAAAAAATCTCAAATATAACAGAAAAATTGTCTAATTGTATATAGCTTTGATATAAGATAACCTACCACATGCAGCATAACAATTTTGTTTACATAGGCGTTCGTAAATACTAGAAAAGGAGGCAAAATAAAGTTTATAATAAAAAAAAATCAACTAATTTGCGTACAAGAACTTGGCGTAGAAGATCTGAAATATAAAATATGTACGTATAAATAGTGCCTCCAAAGAGAAGAAAAGGAACAAAACCCGATACTTTTTTAGATAAATGACAAAAAGGTCACAAAATTATTAGTTTTACACTTACATATGGAGAGCTATTCGTGCCTCGAGGGCAACAGTGTATTTTAGTTACTTTCCATGGGCGGGGAAGCAATTATCAGTATAGAAACTCTATACTTACAGCTCAAAAGAATTTCATATTAAATTTCAATCATTTACATTTGAATTGTAAGAAATTTGCGCCACTCTATTGCTGTTATAAAAATTATTTTTTTAAAAAACGTCAAAATTCAATACAAATACTAAATAAACTTTATAAAAATATTTATTTATTTAGTTGTTTCAATAAATCTCATCTTCTTTTCTTTCTCACAATACCTATTCATTTCATTGAAATACGTTTCAGCACACGCACATATTCTCCATTCACAAACACAACCATATCGATACAGTTACAACTTTTATGAAATCACAATTTTAACGATCTGATTCCCGTTAAAATTGTGCCCCATTATTTATAATAAAATATATCATGTATCTACAAACTACTGTAGATTAGGGTTATAAAACCAGTTGACAATCCATTAATTTAGTATCTGCGTATAAATTTAATATATGCCTGTTTTCGCTACACATTATTATATAAAATTATTCAGTAAATCATTTTTAAAAGTTTTTATTTGATTCTGTAGACTACTTTAATATTATAGACAGGATGTCCTACCGGGAATAGCAGCGAATTATACAGGCTAATTCCGGCTGGCACATATGAAGCATCGAAGATAATTGGAGCCTATTACAACAGTATTCGTACCCAGAAATCCGTACACTGTGTGTGTGATATATTCACATAATCGGTTGTGTCGCTCCAAATCTTTCCCGACATGATATAATGAAAAATATATGACCTGCGTAACGCATATTTAATTTTCTTAAAGTTTTATTCATGAATTCGATAAAAATTATTTATGGCTACATTTTAAAAATATCGTGATTCTATACAGGGTGTCCCAAATATAAGAAATGAACCACAGTTGTGTTTTTTTTAATAGAATGCCCTGTATATGAATATATTTTTAGATTCCCCGTTCAAAACAAACCTCACTTTCATTAAAGTACATCTCACCTAAACCTAACAGTTTTTTCAATATTTTAATTTTTATAAAAATACATAATTTGAATGAACAAATTCACACCTATTCATTTGTTCTTTTTAAGCCAGTCTGGGCTGATAAATATACCAAATCATCACTTGTTACGCCAAATATAAAAAACCCCCAATACTAAATAGAGGGTGTCCAATAATATAAGTTATATGAACGTAAAGTTTAATTCTAAATAACTTGTTTATTTCAAATGGAACACCCGGTATATAGGGTTAAAATTAGATGCATAAAGTCAAATATTATAATACTTTCCTATGGATAACTCTTAACGTTTTCATGGAAAATGCACTTATTCATAATATTAGGCGAATTTTTAATTGAATCTCTTAGTTTCATGTAGACCACTCTGTATTTGATGATGCAAAAATTAAAGTTAAAGTAAAGTTTTCCTATATATATGTATATCTATAATTTTGCATGAAAGACGTACACATATTGGCAATAATAGGAAGAATTTCCAAAATTAGGTAGTCTTCTCAAATTCTCATAGCTGACTTGATAAATATTATAATTTTGGAAATTCTTCCTATTATTGCCAATATGTGTACGTCTTTCATGCAAAATTAAAGATATACATATATATAGGAAAACTTTACTTTAACTTTAATTTTTGCATCATCAAATACAGAATGGTCTACATGAAACTAAGAGATTCAATTAAAAATTCGCCTAATATTATGAATAAGTGCATTTTCCATGAAAACGTTAAGAGTTATCCATAGGAAAGTATTATAATATTTGACTTTATGCATCTAATTTTAACCCTATATACCGGGTGTTCCATTTGAAATAAACAAGTTATTTAGAATTAAACTTTACGTTCATATAACTTATATTATTGGAGACCCTGTATGTAGTATTGGTGTTTTTTTTTTATATTTGGCGTAACAAGCGATGAGTTGGTATATTTATCAGCCTAGACTGGCTTAAAAAAAACAAACGAATAGGTGTGAATTTGTTCATTCAAATTATGTCTATATTTTTATAAAAATTAAAATATTTAAAAATCTGTTAGGTTTAGGTGAGATGTACGTTAATGAAAGTTAGGTTTATTTTGAACGGGGAATCTAAAAATATATTCTTACACAGAGCATTCCATTTAAATAAACAGAACTATGGTTCATTTTTTATATTTGGGACACCCTTTATAGATTTACAATATTTTTAAAATGTAGCCACAAATTATTTTTATCGAACCCATGAAGAAAACTTTTAAGAAATTAAATAGTTTAGCCACATTATTCCGTGTCGTATGGCGTGAATAACCCTGTATTATTTTCATTATTTCCAATAAACTAACTAATATAAAAAATACGCATGCTGCCTCCAATAAGTTATTACCCTAAAATTTGTTGAGGACATACAAACATATCCGCACGTTGTTGCAGTTGATAAATCCATGTTACAGCGTATTTTTAGTCTAAAATCGAATACCAATTTGTGTTAGTTATTTAACAACAGAAGTCTGAAAATATGTACGTATTCAAAATTTGATATTGTCCATTTACAGTTAGTAAAATAATTAATTACCTTTTAATATACATAGTGCATATTTGTTTTATAATAAATTACTATTTAGAATGATTAAACTTTATTTAAAATATGATATAATATATACATGGTCACATATACCTCCATCAAAATTAACTAACTGAGCTGTATATCACTTAAAATTACATAAATTCTCCAAATTGTATGCAACTACAGTGGTACATTGTAACTATATTATTTACCAAATACATTAAATTATAAATTTCGTGTACATCAAAGTGCATAAACATTAATTTTGGATAATAATGCAATGGTAAAAATGTATGCTCAATTATTATTTATATTAATTAATGTAAAAATATGTAAAATGAATTGTCAATTTCTAATTAACCTCTAATAACCTTAGATTCATATTATTAAAATCCACGCCACTTTTAATGAACAAGCAAAAATCATTTTAAAGAAAATGTTTAACAATTATTAAGTTTCGTAAGGATAAAAAAGAAAAACCAAAAAGCCCACAACATCATTGTGGTGAAACATTATTGTATAACCATAGTAATGATAGGTAATTAGAACAATCTTGTTTTTTATGTAAGAAAATGGTAAGTTGTTAAACTAAATTATCCATCACTCTTGCCAATGTTGTTTTCCCCCCTTTTTAGCTTGTATATAATATGCAATTACTCAAACCTTCTTCGACATAATGGAATATTTTTGTAAGCAATGTCACTGATGATGAGACCTGATGGTCTCGAAATATGTCTGACTGAACTTTTATAAATTGAATACATCTACAAATAGTTTGTGGAGCTGTCGTTCTTTCATTTAAAAATTATTCAGTATCTTAGTAAATAATTACGAAAGATTTTAATCGGTATAATTACTGAGGTTTTTATGTAGAAAGTTCATTTAAATATAAACCTATGTGTGAAACGATTTCCAAAACGTCTTCTGACAAAATTTGAGGCACGCCACGACACGATAAATACCAATATTCGGGCGTCCGTACAACTGTGTGACGACATCATTTTATTTATAAAAAAAACTACGACAGATGTTGGAAATGGCCCGGTCAGAGTTCACGTACGTGTCCGCTCTTCGCCGCATTTGTTGGCGTGTTTACTTTCCCGCTCAGTACAGGTGCTACAAAAAAATTGAGATAAAGACGGATATAACCATTTTGAAGTCCCTTGAGACGATTAGGACCATTTCCAGATGGAAGTTCTCTCTGGCTGTGTGTCTGTATATATTCTTCCACGATAGCGCCTCAACCATTTAAGCTAAATTTTGGCATATGAGTTTGGGGGAGTCCTACATTAGTTTTTGGTTGATATCGTTTTAGCCCTGTGACACAACCATCAAATTTTATTAATAGCAGTTGAGTGACACAATTTGAAAGCATTTTTTTCCACTTTACAGCGATAGGATACTTTTGATATTGGCCTCCATAATTCTCGACAAAATTGCGTTTAAAATCTACAAATATGTAGTATCGCCGCCGTATTACATATTTGGAACTTCAATGTAATTTCGTTTTATGTCTCTTACCGTTGACCATGTAGCTCAGTGGTAATCGGCAGGGCTGAGGTAGGTCTTTGAGTTAGTTAGTATGTTATAATTATTATTTTTAGCCCTCCATATCATATATTATGTAATATATGTATATGGAGAGACTAGTTTCATGACACATTTTTTTTTGTTTGACCGGAAATACGTGTTTGATTAACTTTTAGGAATCATTGAGCGTAGGCAAGGGGTTAAAAAATGGGTTTAAAATTTAAGAAGTCGTATAACCTAGGAAGTGTATCATAAGAAATTTGTTTACAAGGGCGTTCGTAAATAGTGGAAAAGGGGCCAAAATAATTCGAAATATGGAAAAAATAGCTTGGAATCTTATGAAAAAGGAAAATTACAAAAAGGTCACAAAAATATTACCTGTACACTTAAATATGGAGAGCTATGCGTGCCTCGAGGGCAACAGTTTATTACTTTTTTATTTTTAAATTATTGAAGCGATATCGATACTTCAACCTTCGGGAAAGTTTTGGGTGACCGATTTTCTTGAAATAGAGACTTGAGAAAATCCCAAATCATATATGTATTTAAATTATTATTTAAATCTGATAAACGAGTAGGCCAATGTTGAGTGTCACCAGCGGTTGGAATAAAGTCACGTGCGGCATTAAATACAACATGTACACATGTATGATCTGAGTTTTAATTCAAGTTCTACAGGAAACTGCAATTAAAACAAGAAGTGTTTCTTTTTTTGCCGTACTATTCTTAATTTTTGATAACTTCCGCAATAAGCAGTTTATTTCCTAAATGTATCAACCAAGGCGAGCGAATAAGGTAACCTACGTTACCCATGTAATTCAGTAAGTCGAGGTTTAATCCAATTTCTATTACTTCGGCTACAGGACAAATGCATATCACCCATTTCAAGATTTATAAAACTTTCCATTTTTTATTGCAATATATAATTATTAATATTGCTTTATTATTTACAGTTTTCTATACGAGTTATTTCATTTGAATATTAATTAATATATGTGTTATCTTATAGTTAAAAGGTTTTAACGACTGTGGTGTAACATATGAACTGGAGAGCTCAAGGGTTCATGTAATTCTCTGTTACAGATTCCCAGGTGGCAATGTCGAGTTGTTTTTTGAATTATTGTATAATATTCTGAGGAAACTGTTTGCACCGCGCATTTATTTTATTGTGGCAGGTGACTTCAACTTGTGCGGTGCTGACGGATCACCTGACAGGGGTTTGGTTGACCCGCTCTCCACGTTTGGTCTCGACTTGAGGGTTGATCTTCCTACAAGAACTACATCTCACAGTGCTAACGTGTTGGAATGTGTGTTTTCCAATATCAATGATTCTGTGAATTGTGATGTTGATAGTGTTGTTTCTGATCACAAGGCTTTACTCTTTCAATCGGGTATTGACACTCCTGGCTAAAGCTTCCATATAATAAAAAATTGTTATTATTCTCTATTCTGAAAACGTAATTTTTGACATAAAATTTCAAATATTTCGAAAACGGCTGGCGATAGGTATAACATATTATGCATCAAATATGTTTAGAATTACAAAGAGAATCCAAAAAAAAAAAATATAATTTACATAGGGTCGCATTTGAAATAAGGAAGTTGACACCCATTTCCGTTGACACCGGAAGTACTAGATTATTGAAAACATTTTAGCCGAATTGGTTCAGTCGACCTAAGTACTACACCAGATTTTCAGATTCTTTCACAGTGTAGTTTCTCCATAATCGATTGAATCCCTTCCCGGTGGGACACCCGGTATACTTATATATTATGTATGTTGATTTAGTATACAACCTTTGACGTGACGGATGTAATTATTGTATTACCAGTGGTTTTAATAAAGTATTGTATTGTATTGACAATAATATCTTTCTTATGTGCGATAAATCAAGTTTTAAGATTTTATTAGAAAAAAATAGGGTAACTATACCATTGAACCCACCGTATGTTATGCCTCTGCGTAAAATATGAAGATTTTATGACATCGTCAATATTCATGAGAAAAAACAACGCTACTGTGCCAACTTTATTTAAGACATCTTTCATAGTTTCGAAGAACATGGCAAAAACTATTTTTCAGAGTTTCCTTAAGTACTGTAACTCCTTGGGGTGCATTTTCGGACATAGGTTTATTGCGTAAACTTTTGTGATTTACTATATGTCGTATTGGCACACATTTTTTGAACCACCTTGTATAATATTAAAAAGTGTTTCTGAGTAGTCTTATAAAATAATACATCCAAGAGCTTTTCAACGGCAGAGAAAATATTATTGTTTCAGAAGTTTTCATTATTTTCAAGTTTATTGTCGCTCTGTTTCAAAAACTTTCAAACACCAGAACGCATAAGCGGGAAAGAAAATCTTAGGCAGGAAAATGCAAATCTTATTTCTCCAAACTATATAGAGCGGTACATGCTTTGGTAGCTCTAACATGTTGCAAGTTAAATTCCTACTTATTGCGGCACTTTTCAGGAGCAACAGTTGACGACACGTTCGCGTTCATTTGAAAAACTTTTTACACCTTCTTCTCATTTGAATAATTTGCTTATGTTGCAACTACCTACACAATCGGAAGTCAACGTAGTTCAGGTGTTTGACAGCAATTTTCAGTTTAAGTATTGAAGAAAAATCTTCATTTTATTTTATTGATAATTGTTGTGAATTTGTTCATACCGTATTACATGGTTTTGCGAATTGTTCTCCCGGTATTTTGATAGGGTTTGTTGAGTTGTCAAAATATGGGATGTATGGTCAATAATTAGAAAATAAAGTCAGTGATTGTACAAAAAAGTAAACTAATATTGTGTACCTACGTAGTTGTTCTCTAACAAAGGATTTACAGACGACGTATTCTACATTCGGTGAATGTAGGATTCGCAACATTTGGTGACCCCGACGTGATCCTTTGTGAAATTTCGACATTCGAAATCATTTGATGATGGAACGACTGCTAAAGGAGAAAGATATGTACATGAAATCGTTTAATCGATATTATGATGAGATTGACCGAGAACTGAAGACATCGAAACCGAATATCATCGATATACAAGGAACTATGAGAAGTTTAACAGGTACATTTGAACTATTAAGCCAAAATAGTACGAAAATCTTTGATACTATGTTAGACGATGACGCATATAATGATAAAATTGATGATATTAAAACTATTTTCGATGATATAACAAAACAGTTTTATACTTTGCAAGTAAAAGTAGATATATATTCAAATGAAACACAATCAGATGTGTCTAATACAAATCGACGTCGTCATTTAAAATTACCCACTATTGAGTTTAAGAAATTTAGTGGAGAAATTAAAGATTGGTTAGCATTTTGGAGCCAATTTTCTAGAATTCATGAGGACGATGAAATTGAAAATGAAGATAAATTCAACTATCTTATACAGGCCACAGTTCAAAAATCTAAAGCACGACAACTTATTGAAAGCTATCCATGTTCATCTGGAAATTACGAAAAGGTCGTTGAAAGTTTGAAAAGTAGATTTGGCAGAAAAGATTTGTTGGTTGAATTTTATGTTCGAGAACTTTTGAAATTAGTGTTAAATAACCTTCAAGAAAAACCAAAATTGAATGTCTTATATGATAATATGTCTACACAGATAAGAGCTTTAGAAACATTAGGGGTAACAACTGAAACATGCGCTGCTATTTTATATCCATTGGTAGAATCTTGTCTTCCTGAAGATCTACTACGAGTTTGGCAACGTAGTGATGTATTTGCCATAGAAAATTCATTGCAAGATCAACTTGAGAATATAATGCGATTTTTAAAACGAGAAGTCGAAAATGAAGAGAGAATATCACTAGCTACTTCAGGATTTGGTTTGTTAAGAACGAGGAAACACGAAATTCATTCACAAACAAATTCCGTTCCAACTGCATCAGGTATGATCAATCAAAATCGACAATATTGTATATTTTGTAAGAAAGATCATGCCAATGATAAGTGCGAAGAAGCAGCGAAAATGACGTTCGCAGAACGAAAGAAGATATCATCATCAAAAGGATGTTGTCACATATGTTTGAAATTTGGGCATATTGCTAGAAAATGTAGATCAGCAAACAAACTGGAATGTAATAGATGTAAAGGTAAACATGTTACATTAATGTGTCCTTCTGAAGAAAATATTAGAGAAACACAATTTTCTATTGAAAATTTGTCAAACCAAACATGTAATCAAGTATTTTTACAGACTTTGGTAGTTAATCTTCAAGGAAATAATATTACATCCAGAAAAGTTCGTGTTCTGTTTGATACAGGATCACAGAGATCATATATTTTAAAGAAAACTGCTACTGAATTAGGATATCAATCAATAAGAGAAGAAGAACTAGTTCATGGCCTGTTTGGGGGCTACCAGTCTGATGTGGTATCTCATTTATGTTATAGAATTAAACTTAATAACGTTGATAATACATACACATGTTCTTTAGAAGCATTGGATCAAAATGTTATTTGTGGCAGCATTACATCTTTTCAAAAAGATTCTTGGAAGAGTGAGTTGAATTGTTATGGAGTAACTATTTCTGATATACCTGATAGTCCTATAGAGATTCTTCTAGGAGTTGACGTATGTGGTAGATTATTTACTGGTAAGCAATATGTCTTGAATTGTGGCCTTGTTGCTTTAGAAACCAAACTTGGTTGGACATTAATGGGTAAAATTATTTCAAAACAAAATACATTTTCTTCACTGACAACTACGTCTCTTCATTGTAAAGATATACCAATTTCCGACTTATGGAAACTTGATGTCATTGGTATTTCGGATCCAGCTATCGAAAGAACCAGAAAAGAAACGGAAGAAGCTGTGAAAGATTATTTTATTCAAACTCTTACCCGATCTGATGATGGTCGATATGAAGTAAGTTTACCATGGATTTCTGGTCATTTTCCGTTACCCAGAAATTTTTATTTAGCTCAGAAAAGGTTAGAAAATGTAAAGAAGAAAATTGTGAGAAATGGATATTTAAATGATTATCATCAAGTCTTTAAAGATTGGATTGATGAGAAAATAATTGAGGAAGTTCCTGTAGAAGAAATTAATCTAGAGTCTCATTATTTACCACATCATCCGGTTGTAAAACTCAGCAGTGTCACAACAAAAATCAGACCAGTTTTCGATGCATCTGCAAAACAGAATTCATCATCACCTTCCTTGAATCAATGTCTAGAAAAGGGATTAAATTTAATTGAGTTAATTCCTTCCATGCTAATTAGATTTCGTCTCAAGAGAATTGGTGTGATAGCTGACATTCGAAAAGCTTTTCTGCAAATAAGTGTACTTGCTCACGATAGAAATTTTCTACGATTCCTCTGGTACGATGACCACGATCAAATTGTCCATTACCGTCATACGAGAGTTGTTTTTGGTGCAACTTGTAGTCCTTTTCTACTGGGTGCTGTTATTGAGTATCATCTAAAGCAAGCCTTAGAAAATTCCAAATACACCAGAACAATAATAAAGCAATTGATGCGTAGTTTTTATGTCGATAATTGCGTAACCAGCTTTGACGATGATGATGATTTGAGAAATTTCATTAAAGAAACAACTAATGTGATGGCAGATGGTCAATTCGATTTACGATTATGGGAGTATACACGAGATTGTTCAGACAATGATGAAATGACTTCAGTTTTAGGATTAATGTGGAATAAATATTTAGATACATTAAGATTATGTTTGGAAAAGGCTAGTTCACAGAGTTTCGAAAAGGTGACAAAGAAGGTAATATTATCAGCAGCCAATAGAATTTTCGATCCTATAGGTGTCATCTGTCCAGTATTGTTATGTCCAAAATTGCTATTACAAAAGACATGTCTGTTAAATTTAAATTGGAATACGGAAGTTCCGACAGATATTTCGATAGAATTTAAAAGATGGTTTGAGGAAATTTCAAAACTTGAATTTGTAGAAATTCCTCGATGGTTATTACAAAGTGATTTGGTAAATCTAGAAGATAAAAGTGTTCACTTATTTTGTGATGCCAGCCAACATGCTTATGCGGCAGCTATTTTTATTCGTACCACTTCAGCAACTAGAATAAAAATTCAACTGGTACAAGCGAAATCTAGAGTTTCTCCTGTAAAGAAAATGTCAATCTGTCGCCTTGAATTATTAGCAGCAACAATTGGAGCTAGACTTTTGAATTCAGTGATGAACGAGTTAAATCAGGAAATCAAAGATATTTCTACATATTGTTGGACTGATTCGACGACGACTTTAGCATGGATAAAACGTACAGAAAATTGGAAACCTTTTGTTAGAAATCGGACAGAAGAAATTAAGATGTTGACTAATGTGGATGATTGGTACTACGTTCCTGGAGAATTGAATCCAGCTGATCTTCCTTCCCGAGGTAGTTCTCCAAGCCGATTACTACAATCTAAATGGTGGGAAGGACCGACGTGGTTATCAAAACCTGCTAATGTTTGGCCTTCACAAAATTATCAAGAAAATCAGGATTGTATAGCGATAGAGAAACAGAAAACAATAATTGGATTAGTCTCTCACGATAAAATAGATATTTCTTGGTTATATACTTATTTTTCAAAGTATAAACAGATAATCAGCATGGTATGTTGGATGCAACGATTTATAAACAACTGCAAGAATTCCCGAAATCGAACAACTGGTAAATTTTCACTGGAAGAACATGAAAATGCTGAAAAAACCACAATTAAATTAGTCCAGCGAGAAGCATTTAGTGGTTTAGATGATAAGCAGTTCGGTTCATTAATACTTTTTAAAGACAATGAAGGTATATTAAGAGTCAAAACAAGAATCGTAGAAAGAGAAGATACAAAGAATTTTCGATTCCCAATGCTTTTACCGTCGAAACATATTGTTGTCAGAAGACTAGTTTACGATTATCATATAAATTTATGCCATGCTGGTTCACAAATCCTTTTGAGTAATTTACGTGAAAAATTTTGGATAATTGGCGGAAGAAAATCTATTAGAAGTGTGATAACAAAATGTGTTCGTTGTAGAAGATATGATACTAAACATTTGGAAACACCTCCAGTAACCTTACCAAGTGATCGTGTACGAGATGCGGCAGTGTTTGAAGTAACTGGTTTAGATATGACAGGACCACTTTATGTACGAGACAAGTCAAAAGTATGGATTTGTATATTCACTTGTGCTATCTACAGGGCAGTTCATTTAGAACTGGTATCATCACTGACAACAGAATGTTTCTTACAAGCACTTAGACGTTTTGTTGCGAGGAGAGGAAGACCATCAGTTCTTTATAGCGATAATGGTACGAATTTTATCGGTGCTGAAAATTTGTTTAAAGATCTCGACTGGGAGAAAATTGAGAATTCCACTTCTGTTGAGAGGATAAAATGGAAATTCAATCCTCCCACAGCAGCTTGGTGGGGAGGATGGTGGGAGCGATTAATTAGAACACTAAAGGGTTTATTAAGAAAAGTTTTGGGTAGAGCGGCGCTTAATGTTGAAGAACTATCTACATTAGTTTGTGATTGTGAAGCCATAATTAATTCGAGACCTATTACTTACATTTCTGAGAATAATTCTGACCTCACAAGTTTAACCCCTTCCATGTTTCTGCAAGACATCAAAGAAGTAGGAGTACCTGATCTTGATTCCATAGAATTGACTGATTTGAGAAAACGATTTAGATATCGAGTTAGATTACGTAATGATTTAAGAAATCGTTTTAGAAGTGAGTATTTGGGAAGTTTGGTATTACGTTCAAATAAATCACAAGCATACGAAATTCATAAAGGTGATGTGGTTATGGTTGGAAGTGACAATACAAAACGTCTTGATTGGCCACTAGCTAAAGTCCAAGAACTGATACTAGGGAAGGATGGTCAAATACGTTTAGTTCGATTAAAGACTAAAGATGGGTTTTTGTTACGTCCAATACAACGTATATTTCCATTAGAAGTCCACAGTAACGTAGAATCTGATATTTTAAAGAAGAAATTATCTGAAGTTGTACAAATGGAGATTGAGAAGAATAACAGTTACCAGAATTCTTCAGAAAGCACATTTACGACGCGTAGTGGAAGAAAAATTAAACATCCCGAGAGGTTAGGTTACTAGTTAACAACCGGAACGAAGATTCGTCCTTTCTTGAGGCGAGAGTATGTTGTGAATTTGTTCATACCGTATTACATGGTTTTGCGAATTGTTCTCCCGGTATTTTGATAGGGTTTGTTGAGTTGTCAAAATATGGGATGTATGGTCAATAATTAGAAAATAAAGTCAGTGATTGTACAAAAAAGTAAACTAATATTGTGTACCTACGTAGTTGTTCTCTAACAAAGGATTTACAGACGACGTATTCTACATTCGGTGAATGTAGGATTCGCAACAATAATAATTGTATTTGTAATTCCTTTCCTTTAAATTGTGTGGTTATAAGGATGGCCATGTTGAGGTTCCTAGTTTTCTTCCGAACACAGTTTTTTTTTCTAAAGAACATTTTCAGTTGGTGCCCTCAATGTAGGTCAAGTAGCTTCAATCGATCTGAGCTAAATTCAAAGCTAACTTTTAATTCAAGTATTATTATTCTAATACATACCGGGTGTCCCACCGGGAAGGGATTCGCTCGATTATGGATAAAATACACTGTGGAGCAATCTGAAAATCAGGTGTCGTCCGTAGGTCGAAGGGACCAATTGGGCTAAAATGTGTTCAAGAATCTAGTATTTTCGGTTACACCGGAAATGAGTATCAACTTCTTTATTTCAAATACGACCCTATATAAATTTTACTTTTTTTGGATTATCCTTGTAATTCTAAGCATATTTCATGCCTAATGTGTTATACCTATCGCCAGCCGTTTTCGAAATATTTGATATTTTATGTCAAAAATGACGTTTTTAGAATAAATAATAATAAAAAAAAATTATTATATGGAAGCTTTAATAATTTAATTAGTTAGAATATCCTAGGAGATATAGACCTACTTTAGGCGCCTACGTATAGTTTTTTAGTAAATATTAATAAAAGGTATTTGAAAAAAAGGGTAAAAAATCAAATTGAAAAAAGTGTCAAAATTCAAAATTTTGACATGGCAACCCCCCATTTTATATATTTTTTAATTTTTTTTGCATCAAAAATAAGGGCAAGTTTATGAAAGGATGTCTATCCCAAAAACTGATAGTTTTCAAAATATTGACAATTTTACATTTTTCTATTACAATTGTGATATGAATTTGAAATTTAATTGATATTAGTTGGCCTTGATGGCGTTAGATAGCAAATAAATATGATAGTTGTCAAAAATAATCAACAATTATACGCCCGCCATGATTATTACTAGATACTATTTAATGTCTACAATTTGTCATAGTTGTTGATTATTTTTGTCAAGTGTCATATTTATTTGCTATCTAAAGCCATCATGGCCAACTAAAATCATTAAATTTCAAATTCATATCACTATTGTAATAGAAAAATGTAAAATTTTCAATATTTTGAAAACTATCAGCTTTTGGGATAGACATCCTTTCATAAACTTGCCCTTATTTTTGATGCAAAAAAATAAAAAATATATAAAAGTTGCCTTTTAAAAATTTTAAATTTTGACACTTTTTTCAATTTGATTTTTTACCCTTTTTTTCAAATACCCTGTATTAATATTTACTAAAAAATATACATAGGCGCCTAAAATTAAATTATTAAAGCTTCCATATAATAAAAAATTGTTATTATTCTTTATTCTGAAAACGTCATTTTTGACATAAAATATCAAATATTTCGAAAACGGCTGGCGATAGGTATAACACATTATGCATGAAATATGTTTAGAATTACAAGGAGAATCCAAAAAAATATAATTTATATAGAGTCGTATTTGAAATAAGGAAGTTGACACTCATTTCAGGTAAAACCAGAAGTACCAGATTCTTGAAAACATTTTACCCGAATTGGTCCCGTCGATGTAAGTACTACACCAGATTTTCAGATTATTCCACAGTGTAGTTTCTCCATAATCGATCGAATCCCTTCCCGGTGGGACACCCGCTATAAGTAGGCCCAAGCACAGACGATATTGATTACACAAGCCCACACTTTTGGCCAGTCCGACTTTACTATACTCAGATATTTGCCGATTCTGAATCTGCAGTCAAAATATAGCCTTTCCAACGATTTTGGACGTATACAAAAAAAAATTATTCTTTGCAATTTGTTCATGTTTTTTTATAAGATTTTACCATTCCTGGCACGTTTTCGTCCCCTTTTTTGATGATGCTTCCTGTTTTAGCGACCCCATGCTTTTGCGTGTCCCATCGTCTCACTCTAGGACCCCAGAAATAACCTCAGAAACATAATAAGCCACCCCGATAACCCCTTAGGTTATATCCAAATTTAAAATTCTTACTTTTCAATCATGTTTAAAAGTTTAGAATGAATTTCCTCTTTTCAGGTCCGTTAGCATTTTCAAAGCCTTGCGTTTTCAATGTATTTTGATCTGTGAAATTCATTCTGAAGTTAAATTGATCGTATTTATCTTTAGTTTTTTGTTATTTTAAATAAACCGAAAAAATACCTAAAGCAAATATTTCATCCAAAGCAAATGTGTGAAGCTATAAAAGATTCAAAGAGCACTAATCTATTGTAACCAACAAAAAAATTTCTACTCATTTCAGGAGCTTCATAAACAAAAAAACAATTTACAGACACAAAGAGCCCTTGAACTTTAGAAAAATACATTGTTTTAGATTCGGATCAAAAAATCCAAACACAATGTTTGTAAAACATTTTTTAAACGAAGATTTTAAAAGTGTTAACATTTGATCAAAGTGGTTTGAAGTTGTTTGAAATTTTAAGCTTGAATAAAGATTAGAATTAAAATTTGGCGTGTCTGGTACAATGCGACCTGATCCATCAAGTTCTAGAGCTCGTATGAACTACAGTAGCTTGGCTGATTTGAGGGACAACACGTCTCCATCTTGCACGATTTCATGTCCCAAGTGTTGGCTTCTGCTAGCGGCGCATTCTGTTACTAGGTGATCAGAAGTTTCTTCCTCCTACCTATAGAATCTGCATTCGTTGCTCTCTTCTAGGCCTAACCTTGTCATATGTTTCCTAAGGCGACAATCCTGTAAAAATAAGTAGCCCGTTCTTACTGAGACTCAAATAGTTTTCGGATCTATTATGGTTGAAGTTTCCAAGGAATTTCTTGGAGTGTATCGGTCCAGGAAGATTTTGCCAGAGTATTGCTCTGTCTGTTTAAATGAAAGTCGTCAAGTATAACAGTCCGATTATTATTAATGAAATAAATGGAAAAGCCTCACAGATCTTCTGCCCTGTATAAATACTATTCGGTGATAGATTGTATAAATAAAATCTACAATTCGGTGATGGATTGTATAAATACAATCTATCACCGATTTTACGAACTAGGTGTTAATACAGTATCTTCAGAGGCATCTGAAGGACCGAAAGTTGAACACTTGGATGAAGATTTTGTTTCTTCAATTATTACTGTATACTTTGTTTATTTCATAAAAAGGTTTTTTTTAATAGTAAAAGCCAATATAGGCCACAAATCAAATTATTTTCTCAAAAAAGTTGGTTTTTTTAGTTTTCAACATGTAATTTTCGTTTTTTTAGATATCTCAAATAATTTTTTATCTATTAAAATTTCAATGCTGAAGTTGTTGTTGCCTTTATTCTTTATTATCGATTTCAGGATTTGAAGTAAAATTAAAATCATTCGTTACCAAAAGTACGTTTTATATGGCTTTTGCCGCCAAGCTAATATTCGTTCTAATAAAACCATACAAAAGTGGACAGATACGACATCTTTGTTTTCGAAGAAGACAAGTTGAAAATTGTCATGTAACAAAACAAAAACACACTGGCAATGGAGTATACTTTTGTCTTACCCTGTACATGTATTTGGGAAATATAATATTTTGAGAATCTTATTTTAAATAGATTCGTTTTAGCTTTGGTCTAGAGGTACCAATTGTATAAAGTTAAATTCAATATTTTAATTTGTTTTTGGACTTTTTTTTTTCACAGTTAAGATAATTTTCTAGTTTTTGTTTTAAAGTATGTCAGTATAGAGATCAAGTAAATTTCATTTTCATTCTGAATTTCTCTAAAGTTTCTTAATAGTAATCAACGTAAAGTTTCCGTAAGTTTTTGTTATTCTTTTAATTGAAGACCTTTTTGTTTCCAAATCAATTTTAATAAAGATTAAAGTTTATTTCCTTTAGTAATTGAATTATATTCAGTTTTCAATTGTAATTAAAAGTTTCGTATGGGAATTAATATAATTATTCGCAATTATATTAATTTACCTATTTTAAATTGTACATTAATAAATAATATTTTCTTTTAAATTTTCATTTCTTTTAATTGTTTTATTTTTTTTTTATTTATACATATTTATTTCTTTGTTGTTATTAATTTTCTTTATTAATTTTAATTATTAAACTAGTTGCGTTTTATTTCAAATAAAGCTTTAGTTATGTTGTTGAACAGAAGGGTCGTTTAATTAATAATTTTCTTTTAAATAAATTGAGTGAGTGAGAAGCAGAGTTCCAAAACCATAAAAGGTTAGTAAATTTTACATTATTTTAATAGAGATTAATAAAGTTGATATTCATTGTTTGTTCTTCTTTAATTAAAACCGCTCGTAAAGCTCGAAGTACAGTCACTTAGTTTGGCGGGATTGCTATAGGGATACTAGTTGGTTCTATTTTTGGGTTGTGAACAGCCTTCTATAAAATAAAGTGATTTCTTTGCAGCGGTACGTTACACGGTATAAGCTGCGGCATAGTGTTTGTCGTAAACCTATCTAACTAAGCGGTGGAAGTGTCTTTCGTACGAGGGTTTTTATGTAGGTATATTTCAGAATTATTATTATTAAGAAATTAAGTTGGATTTTTAGGTAAATTCCTATTGTTTTATTTCTGATTCTTGGTTCTTAGTCGATTTTAATATGCCTTCAGTCTTATGTAAATTATATAATTCTAATAACGCATTAAAAAAAGAGTAAAATGGCTATTTCCCTGTTTTAAAACAGAAATGGCTACAGGCTATTCCTAGATCTAATTTTAACCGGTTATGGCTGTTGGATCAGACCCCAAATTCAAAGGCATAAGAAATGCGTCATTGTGCACTTATTTTTTAATCGATTTGAAAAATTCTTTTTTGAGCATAGAAAGAACACTTTAACAGATGTTTATATAGGAATAAAAAAAATTATTCTCAACAATTTATTTGTTTAACAAACGGTAAACTCCCTTATATAAAAGAGGTATTGTACGGTCTGTAGAGAAGATATCAAAATTCTACTTTTATAAAACCCTAGAATGAACCTTTATCTTTTTATCAAATCAATATTGTCATTAAAATAGGTACCTATAACAATAATGATAAATTCGCACATACAAAGACATGTTTGCTAATAATCGTGCGTTCTGTCATGTCAACGACCGCGGCAGTTTGTTGTAAATGTAACATGATTACAAAATAGTTTCTAAATATTTTCGTTGCGACCCCTCACCGGCCGAGTATGTCCAGTAGACTGGTTTACTAACCGTACTGCAGTGTTGCCATCATTTGTTCAAGGCTTGACTAGAGAAGGCTGTGGGTAAGGTCTATGCTTGTATACTTCAGGCACACTTCTTGTTTTTATCGAGCTGGGGGTACAGATATAGAAAGGACTAACATCTTTGGAGAGTCCGCTCCAGCTGGTTCAGGACCCAAAAAAACATAACATAAATAATGAACAATTTTAAAATATTTAGAATAATATCTACATAAATAATAACTGTATAAAAACTGTAAAGAAAGAATATTGCCGTACAACATCAAACATAATAATATAGCAACAAGTTTATTGAATAGAATTTCTTTTTCAATTCCTTACTGCATTTCGAAGATATATGAAATTAAAAACCGTTTTGTCATTGCAATAGACGCGTATTTATATGCTTATATATACATATATATATTTTTTGTATTTGTCGAAGAATTGAAAACCTATTACGGAAACGATGATGTCTATATGTGTGGTCTTTTACACAAAACACATTTTATCTAAACTGGCAGGACCGGATTATATATAGGTATGAAGCGTTTAAGCACTATTCTGTAATTAATTATTATAGTATGCTGAACATGGTTTTGTTAATAAATTTTTAAGTTGATGTAGCCATAAAAGCCTAACAAAAACATTACAGTCGTAAATAAGCAAATCAATTTGCCAGTTTTGACATTTGTTGTTGAAAATACATATAATCAATTTGCTCTTCACATCATTTGTAATTTTATGGAAATGAACAATACGTTGCATCATAAATTGTCCCTTGCAAACGACCGAGTTCTTATGACAAATGATAGTTTTTGATATTTGATATGTATTATACCAATTTCACTAATTTTTCGAAAATTTTTTGTACTTTTTAAACGATATATTTTTAGAACAACATAATTTTTTTGTAAATTAAACAAATTACCTGAATACTAGGTCCGAGTTAATAACTAAACCAGGGGTTCCCAAAGTGTGCGCCTCGGCGCCCTGGGGCGCCGCGAAGAATTAACAGGGGTGCCAAGAATCACTCCTGGTTTCTCTTTTACGGAATCTAAATTCAAATCGATTAAAGTCCGACAGGAAAGCACCGCATGCTATGTGGACTCAATGCAGCATCCATCATAGGCAAGCATTTGCATGGAAGTCGATGAGCTGTGAATTTAATTTGGCATTGGAACTACATAAATACTAGCCACAGACAAAAAAAATTGCATGGGCATGAAAGCCGAACACACTGCGTTGTCTGCCTTGGAAATGTCTTGTGGCGACCATTATTCTTGTGCCACACTCTATATATTGTAATTTAGTCTGTAGTTACTGTGGCAGCCATTTGTTGTATATGAATATATTTTTAGAGTGCCCGTTCAAAATAAACCTAACTTTCATAAAAGTACATCTCACGTAAACTTAACAGTTTTTTAAATATTTTAATTTTTATAAAAATATAGACATAATTTGAATGAAAATATTCACACCTATTCGTTTGTTCTTTTTAAGCCAATCTGGGCTGATAAATATACCCACTCATCACTTGTTACGCCAAATATAGAAAACCGCCAATACTAAATACAGGGTGTCCAATAATATAAGTTATATGAACGTAAAGTTTAATTCTAAATAACTTGTTTATTTCAAATGGAACACCCAGTAAGGGTCCCAAAATGCAATATTTTCTATATATAGCCTTATAACTCGGAAACTAAGAGAACATTGACCATTTTGTTTGCGGCATCTTTCCATTCACAAAAAAGTAGCTCAGGTTCGCGAATACCGCAAAGTTCTATCTTTAAAAATAACCGAGAAATCCCGTAAGGACAGCCAAAATGGGACATCTTGTACACACATTTCTTTGTAAAAATATATTATAAGATACTGCACTTTTTATTATTTTTGTAATAGACTACAGAGATAATCATTAACGGTTTATTATTATAAAAATGGTAATTTAAATTATTATTGTCCTACTATTGTCCGCTATACAGTCGTGTCATTCTACATGGAGGTTAGACAATAATTTTAAACTGAATGAAAATCATAATAATGTACATTATTCAGGAAACATGTATCATAAGATAAAGTTAAGAAAGAATTTCTTTACCAGCCAGAAGCCAACAGTAGATACGTATACAATCTGCATAACTAAAACAACATAATACGAGTGTAATAAATACTTTATAAATTAATATCCACAACTTATATGGCAGAAAGTTTCAAATATATTATGCAATTTCCTTTATAAACACGCTGAGTGAATCGCATATTTATACCTAATATACATCATGATTTCGGTGTACAGCATGCAAGGCTGCATTTAGCTACCGAGAAATTTCCATATATCGAAAATCGGACCTGAGGAAATAAATTACATACCATTTGAAGCAGTTTAATAAGGGAATATTAGTACTTCAACTTCATTATGAGGCCTGTGAGGCGTGAAATGAAGGCAAAATACACGATTATCAATTTGTAGTACTTGAATATTATTAGCACTTGTAACGTATTAATTTTGTGCTTCAGTTTGCAGCTCTTTTTTTGTTTCTTTTTTGATGCTTATAGTGTTTTTGTTTTGTCTTGTTTTTAATAATACTACAGCAAAGGCTGTTGTACTTTTTTTTTATATTTATGTGCATGGTTTAGCATGATATACAACGTTATTGAAGGTCATTTATCTCAATAAGGCGTGTTTTTAATAATTTCGAAAAGCACAAAAATTTCAACTATATCTAAAAAACGCGTACCGAAGAAAATTGGCAAATAATAATAAATAATTGTGAGTAACGACGAATTAATGTTTTTGCAAAACCTACTACTCTGCATTCAGTCTGTTACATGCCAAATCATAGCGATTTTCTTTGTTTAAATTGCACAAATTTTCTCTAATTCAACCGACATTGTAACTCCTACCGTTTCCAAGATTCCAGCGCTATTCCATTCATATCTTGCACACAGTGTATATTTTCTTAGTTGTTATATCTACCTCAAATATTTTCAGCATTATGATGTTGTTGTGGCTACCAAAGAGTCTTAGCAGTTTTGCAAATGAAATACCCCATGTTTTAAAACTCATGATTTGAATCTTTAGCCACTATTTAAAAATCTAAACATTAATGTCTCAAACAGAAACTGATAACGAAAAACTAGTTCTAGCTAGAGGGTTTGAACAATAGAGAATCTTCAAAACCTGCACTCATTACGAATATACGGAAGATTTGATTAATGAAATGTTCAACGAGATTGCATTTACGTGAAAAATCTAACATAGCCAAACACGCTTATAAAACAGGCCATAGATTGTATGGGACAATATCGCAATATGGTGAGATACGTCATCAACTTTAGTACTACTCCAGGGTTTTAGTTAGGGCTGGGCAAAAAAAATCAGCAGCGATCGATATAACACATACAATAAAAATAAACCAAACATGCTGACATCAAGTTCAGTCTCTATGCATATGGTAACAAGATGCATGTGGCAACATCCAGTGACAAAGTTCACAAGCGATGGCCGGACAAGAAGTAACAACTTCATTCAAGTCCTACTGGCAAAGGAGTGACATGTGCCGCAAAAGGAACTGTGCACACAAAAACACATGGGTTCTGCACTCTCTGCAAGTTCAACCTATTGTACTCGAACAAAAAATAAACAGAAGAACAATAATCAAGTTGTGGGTAAATTAGAGCTTTTATCAATTTGAGCTTATTAGACTCATCCACGAGATGTTTCAGATGATATATAGACCGTAATTTAAAAAGGGAATTCTTGCATACACTGGTGCAATGCTCGTTGAAATTCAAATGAGAGTCAATCACAACACCTAAATCGCGAACTTTTTGAACCCAAGAGATAATATCGCTGCCAATTCCAACGCTAAACTGCTGAGTAATCGCACTGATATGACGCGCATTACCAATGCACAAGGCCACGGTCTTTTTAGGATTCAAGCGCAATCCGTTATCAGGGCACCAACCAGAAAGCTGTGTTAGTTGCCTATTTATAATATTCAACGCAGTCCCTGCATACATTCCACATTGCTCTAGCGTTAGAACGACATGATTGAATCGTCTGCCGAATGTAGGCTGCCTTCTCTGCTTTAATGGCAGATTTTAAAACATTTCTAATTTCAACATAATATTGCCTATAGGTATCGGTTCTGTATTTCAGGTATCTTTTATGAGCCTTTTGTTATAAATCAATCATCTTTCTAATCGTGTAGGTTATGTAAGGTTTATATTGACGTTTAGTTTTAATCACTTTTAATGGAGCATGCAGATCAAATAATGCCAAAATAGCATCATTTAAGACATCAACCTTTTGATTAATATTTTGGAAGTGCTATATGCTTTTCCATGGAAATCGAACCGCATCACGCGAAAATAGGTTGATATCGAAATTAGTAAAATCATGATATTCTATAATTTTTGACGGTTTGACAAGTACTACGAAATCCAGACTACAGGAAACAAACAAGTGATCAGAGCCACACATCAGGTCAGCATATGCATCATTCTCAACTGTTGTTTGCAACGACTGTACGGGTCAGTAAATCTTCATTCTTCCGATTAACATGGTTTTTCATAGTTCAAGTCGGAAAATTTCCTCCTTATGCGTACTCAAAAAGATCAATTTTCGGTGTTATTGTTTAAAATCTTATCACATTTTGCTGCTGTTTTGAAGACATGTTTTTCCATATCGTTTTCACTAGTGTGTTCATGCAATCGGCACGAAGATTCCCATCAGCAGGCTCAACACTGTTGTTCCCTTCGATAGCTGTTCGTCTATTATTGTAAATATAATAAATGTAAGGCTGTTTTTCCGTCCACAAATGCAAGGGCAGCGAAATATTTGAGTAACTAATGTTGGCATCGCTATACCTCTGGCCTATAACTACCTTGAAACAATATAGATGGAGACACATGATAGATTGCAAGATTTGCACTATTATTAGCAAACATGTATTTGTAGTTAGCTAATTGTTACTGTCTTATACTCGCTTCCCACGGCGCGTAATATCACAAGCCGCGCCGCGCCAGCTCGCGCTAACAGGCCGTGGGAAGGGTGTCGCCCGAATTGGCTCGTGCAAATCTGAGGCGGCGTGTGTTATCCGTCTCTAGTCGGTAAACTTCAAACGCCCGCGGTGGCGCGACTCGAGCGCACTTGTGGTAGTCCGAAGTGGCCCGTGTATTGAGATGGCAAAACGTGGTTTTTATTTCAGCAAATAGTTTTTAGTACAGTTTTTAAAGCCGTTACTATAACCACGTGTAAATGAAGTGGACAAACGAAGTAATTTGTAAGTTCCTAAATTTGTATGAAAATGAAACTGCACTTTGGGACACAAAAAGTGCAAGTCACAAAAACAAGAACGAACAATGGGATGCGTGGAATCGGATTTGTACACAATTAAAAGATAACTCCGTGGAACATGTGTCGATAAAAGATTTAAAAAAGTAACGGGACAGTTTAATCAAATTTTTTACTTGTTTCTTTTACCAAATCAGATAACATATCAGTTCCACTGTATCTGAAATTATGAAAAATAAAACAAGGGCATATATTTATTATTTATTGTTATTACCGACTAAGCTTTTTGTTTTTCTTCTTTTTTTCACTATTTATTAAATTAAAACCACTAATTACTACTAAAGCGGCTGCAGCAAGAGTACTTTCCTCTTCTGGCTACAGTTTCAAAGTGACGGTTTTTTCATTAAAAATCTTGAAACAGACGATTCGTATCACGGGCGAACACGCGCCGTGAGAAGGGGTACATTCGAGCTCGCCCGTGGCGTGAGCTGGCGCGTCTTGTGCAGGCCTGTGATATCACGGGCCGTGGAGAGCAAGCTTTATATATTTTTAATGACAATAATGATTTAATGAAAAGATGAAGGTACATTCTTCCCTTTTAGAAAAGTAGAATTACGATATTTTTATCTACAGAACGTATAATACCTCTTTAAGCTAGGAGATTTTGTCTATTGTTAAACAAAGAAATTTTTTCAGCAATTTTTTTTTCGTTCTATAGAATCATCTGATAAAGTGTTCTTTATATTATGCTCAAAAAGAATTTTTCACAATGAAAAAATAAGTGCATAATTAGCCATCTCTTTACCTTTACATTTAGGGACTGATCAAACTGCCGTAAACTCAGAATATTAATTAATAATATAATATGGTTTTACAGGAATTTTTTAGAACGGATTCTGGTTTAACTTATTACGTTTTACCCACTGAATATCATATTCCAACAAAAATGAAATTAATGAAAGCGCTGCAACAGGACTAATTATACTGCATTCTATATTATTTATTAGTTGGTTCTGCTGTAAATTTATCTGACAAAACATTCAATCAAAAGTTTGTAGGCAGGTATATTTTTTGTTAAATAACATAATATTTAAATATTATATGAAATTAATAAAATATGCTTAATGATGACTTTAGCTTATTATGTATGTACCGGGTGTGTCACGGTTGAGGGAACCTTAGAATTTTGGGAATACTATGCACACGATTGTTTTGAAAATGTCAGTCATTACTCAGGTCAATCCAACCTATCCCTCGATTAATATTGTGATATTTATGCGGTTATACCGGAAGGTAATGCCAACTGTCTTATTTCAAATAGAACACTCTGTATATAATTATGGATTCCCTATCTATTTTGGAGAATTTTGTGTTAGTACTTTCCTATACCTACACGGAAAATAAATATTGTTCTAGTAACAAGAATTTTAACCGGAATTAAGGTAGTATATAGACACATCTTTATTTGTGGGTCCAGATAAATATAGAAGATAATTTTTCGCGGACGCAATAATGCACACTTTTTTTATAATCATTAATTATTAGACAGTTTTTATTTTATTTTTTTCAAACTAACTTTCAAAGATCTTAAAATTATTCATTCGTTTAACTTTCTTTTACAGTCCGAATAAGTAACATTTGTTTTAGCGGTCCATCGCTAGAGGACAATACTAAATAATGGGTGGGCAAATTTGAGGTTAGGAAGTAAATTGGCTAAAAAACACACTTTTTTTTTCGACAAATTCAGTTTTATTGACACCAGTATAAAGTAGAAATATGGAATATGTCCACCTATATAATAATGAATGTCCACCTCCGCTCTTTTCACAAAATTTTGAACCACATTTTCCAACAAAGCTTCGCTTATCTCGTCAATGCAACGCCGAATTTCATCTTTCAGAGCGTCATTTGCTTGTGGTGTGTTCACGTAAACCCAGAGAAAATAATCCAATGCAGTTAAATCACAAGAATGAGGTGGCAAATTGACATCGCCAAATCGAGAAATTACGCAACCGGGAAATTTCTCATGCAATAACTGAATTGTTTGGCCGGCTGTGTGGCCGTCTTGCTGAAACCAAAGATCACTGATGTCAACATTAGCCAATTGTGGCCACAAAAAATCGGTTATCATGGTTTGGTAGCGCAGAGAAGTCAGGGTGACGGCGCGGCGTTTCCATGTTCATTTTCTAAAAAATACTGTCGCCTAACCACAAACCGCTCCATACGGTCACTTTCTTTGGATGTAATGGTTTTTCGAGCACTATTTGTGGATGTTGGGAGCCCCATATGCGACAATTTTGTTTGTTTACATAACCGCTTAATTGAAAATGGGCCTCATCACTAAAGATGATTGTGTTGGAAAATGCGTTATGTTTTCGTTCAGTTTTTCAAACACCAATTCACAAACGTTCGACGCGAACAATGGTCGGCTGGCTTTAATTCCTGATCGATTTGAACTTTATAAGCGTGAATATGATACTCTTTATGCAAAATGTTGCGCAAAGTGCCTCTGGTGACGCCCAATTGTTGCGAATGTCGACGAGTTAATGTCCAGGATCATTCTCAACACTTTGTTGTCCAGCGGCTATGTTTGCATCACTACGGCCACTGCGAGCGTATTGTTTTGATCTATTGTTAGCAACAGCATCGTGACCCTCGAATTTGGCGATTAAATTACGCACAGCGGTCTCAGAAGAAGCCTGATTAGGTACGAGCAAAAGCTGCTCGAATTTTACGAAGTGACACAGTGATAGTAAATTTTCACAATTAAAATTTTTTGTTCAAGAGTGTCGCGTTACATGGTTAAAATTTCCCAACTTTTTACTAAATAAATGTCAAAGGATGATAGCTCAATTTTTTACATTTCGTCATTTGACACCGATTTTACTTCCTAACCTCAAATTTGCCCGCCCGTTATCATTCGACTCAACTTTTGATTTGGAGTTAATCCATATGACCTTCAGCCCACGCAGAGGTCTAATGAAAAAAGTTTCTTGTAAGCGCTTCTAAAGATAGACGGCGCTACTTCCGTTGTATATTGACGACAGCACATGCGTTCTCCCTCTTTGAGCATGCGCAGCGTTGCGTCGCTAGACTAGCGGCTAGGGGGACGAATTTACTTTTTGCTCACCCGATTTTTAGGTTATGTAGGTAGGTGTTTTTAATGTCATGGGTTGTGTTATTATTATGTTGATATACCCACAGATCTAGAAACTTTTCTAGATCTGTGGATATACCTATAGTGGATATAAATTCTTGAGTTATACGATATAATTTAATTTCAAAAATGGAATATAAATGTTCTGCATGCTGCATGCAACAAACAGTTTTCTAACAATTCTAATTTAAGAAGTCATGCTAGAAAATATCACATGCATTACTATGTGTATGTAGATGGTACGTATTTACATATATCTACTATTGTATATCTCACTGTGCTTAAATGCATAAATATAGAAATCACTAATGCTAAATATAGCTATTATCTTGATAAAAACTTGACAAACGAGTTTCAATTTTACAATAAAAATGTTATTATACTTAAATAAACTTACACAATGACGGCTTACATTTTTTGATTTAGAGTATATTTTATACATCGCAATTAGCTAATATTTTTTATTTTTTTATTAATATAAAATACCATTCTGTATTAGTTGTATCGAAGGAATTGTCTGTAAGCAAGCAGGCCGGGACAAGTGCAATTTGAAGCTTAAACACAAGTTGCACAAGTCAAAGCCTAAACGCTATCATGTAACAAAAATTCAATATACCGACTCGATTCTTCGAAAATCCATGCGGGCTCTTCTATTGATTTCTTCCGATAACTGCAAGACGAACTTCTCTGTAGCAAGCAGGCCGGGACAAGTGCAATTTGAACTCAAAACACAAAGTTGCACAGGTCACGACCTAAACGTTACAAAGATCAAAAATAAATCAGCGCTAGCACACAAAAAAAAAAAAAGAAAAACAAATATAAGTAACATGTGTTTTTTTGGATATTAATATAGAATTAGTAGTGAAGTGAACACCGTCTGAAGATGCAAAACACTCACTCAGGCGAAACTCTAAACGGAAATTTTTCAAACCCCAATACTCAGTAAACAGCCACGGGAGCCTCATACAATTATTATTATTTTTTTAATTGGTCGATTTTGTTGGGAATGAGGTTCAGATACAACTAGTTTTTTGAAATAAATATTGCGTATTTATTTCATGTCACTTTTTTTTTTGGTATACAACGTTTCGACAACCATACGTTGTCTTCTTCAGGCAACACAATCTTTTTTTAAATTTCTGAAAAAATATTAAATGTTTTACTAACATAAAAAACACAGGTAATGAACAAACAATTTACGAGTTTTAAAATTAAAATCATAATATTTTAAACAGAATAAATAATAATAATTTAATAAAATATACAATATACCTTACAACATCTTTTCACTGAAACAGTTATTAATATAATACCAGAAATGCAAATTATTTCTGTTCAGTATTGGGAATTGTTTAAAATATCTATCATCACTACACAAAATATATGAAATGAAAATAAAAAGTATACAATCACACACCGCACCGATAGGAAAGTTCCGACTGCGATTCCAACTCATACAAGAGTTGTTAAAAAGATTTATAATGAATATGTGGGACTCATTATATTATATTACTATAAATACTTATTACTCAAAAATTGGATCTCGGATCTGTCATTAAGACTGTTTATATCATTTATACTGTTTATATTCTTTTTTCTGTGAATCATCTCTAAAATCTCTCTCTTCTTTGTGTTGTTTTCTTTAGCTAGAATATCAGTAGATTCAAAATCGTGGTTATGTTCTTCGATATGTTTTTTTTAAAACAGTATTTCCACTATTAGGATTAAAAAATTGATTAATAAGGTTCAAGAAAACTTTTAAGAAAAAAAAATATTATTATTGAATAATTGTTTAACATCACAAATAATGTTATGTTGTCTTCACATTATCATATTCATTATATGTTTGTTTTAGTATTTCACTTGATATATCAGTAACCAACTGCAATATTCGAGGTTTATACCAATAAATGTTTGGAAACATAATATGCATTCACCCCATTCGATAAGTTTGGTGTAGTGGACAATAAATTTACCAACTGTTCATTTTACTCGAGAATGTATATTTGTCTGATGCATGTGAATTCAGGATTTGATATTATGGCATTACAGGGTGACTGCGTAAAATGTATTAATGTTATAGTTACACGTCGGTTGTATAATTAGTACATTGAGAAACCTCAAACGACTGATCAGCTACATGACCGGTGGGTTGGGGTTATTCTGCTACAAGAATCAAGGTGATCTGATTCAGACACTGCCACCTAGAGGTCTCCTACTAAACGAACCATTTACCCCTGGCCGACACCAATCGAGAGGGCGCTAGTAGCACAACCTAGCGGGGCTCCCTCCCTCCCGCAGTCCTGTTGTTAGGCTAGGT
The DNA here is from genome assembly GCA_911728435.2 of Apoderus coryli. Lineage (NCBI taxonomy): Eukaryota > Metazoa > Arthropoda > Insecta > Coleoptera > Attelabidae > Apoderus > Apoderus coryli. Next base: position 10,420,484 of record OU452202.1, on the reverse strand, counting down.
CTTGCTGCAAGACTAGTCACTAGTTTTATGGGAAACGCCGCCTGGCCAAAGTCTACATAAATAGTATTTAGTAATCTTTGGCCTGGCTGAACGTTTACCCGCCCTGCTTAATTATGGCTTAAATGTAAACAACTTTGTAAAGCTTTTAAACTCCAATGTTGCTGTTTTCGGTACGCCACTGATTGGTGCAACAGTTTGTTTTAGTTTCTGTAGATACTAACAAATAACAGTATAAGTAGTAAACGTTACAAAACGTGTCTATAAAATTGTTGCATTGTATAAATTATTAACAAATAAATTATAAACTTCATGATAACAAAACCAAAGTTAATACATTTTTTTATAAGAGTTATCCTACTAATAAATCTTACATCCTCCTTTTCTAGCAGAATGCTGGGATTAAAATGCAATTACAATCCAATCAAATTGCAGTTAATATAACTACTCAATTCGCATTATGTTCTATAATGTAGTTTTAGAAAAACAAAAACAATTAATCATAATCTGTTTTATTCTGATTGACAGGTTAACGGTAGATTAAAGTATGACTCAGATGCGAAGAATTGCTTAAAACAAAAGACATTTCTCTACCCACACATTATATTATGTACCGGGTGTCAGGTTATAGTGTACACCTCCTTAACTTTTTCATTTGACTTTTTAGAAAAACAGTGTCTCAAATAAATATTCATCTGCTTAGATATTTAATGGCATTTTAATGTTTTTTAAATGTTAAGTATGGCAATTTAGGTTTTATATAAAATTTTAACACCGTTATTTTTTTTTACAGGTAAGCAACAATTTCATATCGATGACAAAATCATAGAACTACAATCCAAAGTTACAAAGCTACAACAACTGTAAGAGTAAATATTACGATTTAATTTGGAAATCGAATTCATTTATTTAAAGTTTAATGCAGTTAATCAAACAATATTGTAAAGCAATATTTAACTTCATCAATAATTTAAATTTTATATAAATTGAAATGGTTGTATATTGCAACTACCCAATAAACACACATACGTTTATTTAACGTTTATCATTACAAAACACCTTTCCAAAAAAAGGTACATTAAATACGTACATTTTACTTTTATATGTCGCGCTTTTTCACGTTACAGAACACTAATAACGAAACGTTAATTAAATGCTATATAAAAACGTGTATTGAACGTATTTATGTATATAACGGTGAAATCAAACGTTATTTAAACGGTTCTAAAATACGTTAATAATACGATTACACAAACGTTAATTATTAAATTAGTGTAAAGTTATACAATTTAAACACCTTTTAAATGGTGTTTTCAAAAGTAAACTAACTAAATAGGTATATTAGGGATTTACTTACATATAAAGTGTTTGTTTTACTGTTTCAACTGGTAGGTAAATTAAGGTTAAACCTTTATATATTCTAGATTTTTGAAAATACATTTAGGACGTAATGTAATATTCGTTGTTATTTCAATAATTCTAGTTTTACATCAAACGATTCATTGACACATTTTTTAAAAGTATTTGGAATCGTAATAAACAGCGCAGCGTTTTAAAATTTCCCACTTTAAATATTCCTCATTTTAAGAATAATTTCACACGTTTCTAATTGTAGGTACATTTGGAATTGTGATAACATACTTTATAAACATTATATAAACGTTTTGAATTTTCCCATATTAAGCAATAAGAATTTTTATGGGATATTTTACACGTTACCTTAACTGTAATTTTAGAATTATTATGAAATACTTAAAAAACGTCATTTGAACGTTTTCATTGTCGCCTCTAAAAATTATGCGCTTCTAATGAATATTTTCTAACGTTATTTTAGCTATAAATATCGGTTTATTATAAATTACATAAAGAACGTTTTATAAACGTTTTTAATTTTGACAATGTTTGACACGCGTTTAAAAAACACCTAAAACAAACGTTTTTATTTTATGGTTTATTTATAATACATATACAACCTTACTTAAACATAATAAATGTACGTAGTTGTATTTAGATAATAACAACACGTGTCTATAACGTTTAAATTGAACGGTGTAAAATTAAACTTAAAATAAACCGTCACTTTTCTAACGTAAGACCAATTATCAACGATTGATACGTTAAATCAACGTTTAATTTACGTATCTGTGTTTACTGGGTAGGGACTACACAATGCAAAAACTGTTGCTAAGCTACTTTGATAACTTTTACTGTATGCAAATCTAGTGGCTAACATACCACGTAAATGCAAATCCTAACATAGTATATTTTAATAGCCAAATTAGCACAAGCTTTTGAGGTTAATAAACTCCGAAAAAATAAATGTATAATATAAAATATTATGTGAATCACAAACTGCTGAAATCAAATTCTTATGTGATTGTTACGAGTACACAAGAACTCTTACATGTATAATAGATAAAGAATAAAAATGGTAATTTTCTTTTTCCACTGAGTAATTAATAAGATGACTTAATTTAATGTAATCTACACCATGCGTGTGATACCTATATAGATGATATCGAAGATTTCAAGACAATTATATCAATTTCATTTGAGGAATTGACGTATTTTATTCACGAAATCCATATTATACTCCTCGACAAAATATATACTATATAAAATATATACTAGATGTTTAACTAAAATAAGACAAAACGGTACATTTACCATCACATAATTGAAAATAGTGAAATATCCCTTAATTTTAAGTTATAGCTCGGTTTATAAAAATAATCCTTACTTTATATTTTTACAGTTAACTCCTACATTGTACTCGTAGATATTAAATAAAACTAAAATAAAAAAAAATGGAATAGCAAAATTATATATTCTAACTAAGAATTAGATGGAAATAACTAATTTTCTTCAATAAACCTTGATCATGACTCGCCAAAAGCAGTTATTACACCACTTTTGCTTTTCTTTGCCTTGTGTAAATTATCATAATCTAAAAAGTTAAAAAGAAAAACATCTTGAATCGACTCACGGTACTAACCACTCTATTATACTTATTAAATTATTTAGCAGCTGCGTTTCTATACTAACAAGAAAAATATAAATGCTAAATATACCATCATAAATAGATGTATAACATTTCCTGTTAATTTTTTATTTATATGTTTTATTCCACTTATCAATCCCTCATTGATTGAACAGCTGGCTTGTGATTTGCAGGCGTTAGTAGGAATCCCACACAACACATTGAAAGAAATATATTAAACAGTGTTGTTATCTTGAAAACTATGGATATTTGGTTAATATTTCCATTGCCAGATTTTGGAAGGATTCTTCTTGTATAAAAAGAAAGGTACTTATCGTTTCTACCATCAATTGTAATCAAATGCAAATTGGTTAAATTTAAGAATTGTGTGAAAAAATATTGAAGATTGATTTAGAATGAACATGAGCGTAGATATTATTGGGTCTTCCTTATTTATAAATATAATTTTAACCATAATCATAAAAGTATTTATATCCATATATATATTGAAAACCTTTCCCCACCCTTTTCACACGCGTTCTATTTGACACCTTTAAAGCATATTTATGAATAGCACTGTACATTTCAGGACTGGATCCATACTTAATAATTACTTTGGTTCTAATAATACGAGCATAAACATATATATTTACATTTTAACACAAATTATCAAGAAATTAGCCAACCACTTAAGAGTGAAGATAAATAAAAATTAGATTTTGAACAAATTTACATAAAATTCTCATAATTTACAATTAAAACCATCTTGATAAAGCACAGACGCTACTAATTACACGGTATTACCAAAGCTCTACTGCCATTGTTAACAACGCCAATAGAGAGCGACTGCAAAGTACAGGGAAGGAATATTTTCATTCATTCAATTTTTGGTATTTAAATAAATAAAATAAAATTTGTACAAAAATGTGATGCTGTTGTACTAATCTAATGAACATTTTAGTTGCCGTGATATTGGAATACACGTTTTATGAACAATATCTGTTAGACTATTGAATTTTAAAATAGCGTGAACAACATTTGTTTATATATGACAATAAAAATTAATTACACTTGAAAAAATATTATTTGGACAAAAATAATAATTTTAAAATCAATTTTTATTTAGTATTTTGCACGGAAAAACAATATTTTGATATAGAATAAAATATGTTCAACCGAATTGTATAATATGAAATATTATTAAAATAGTAGTGGATTCTGATTTGATATTGTTTAATAACTAGGGATGAGCACAATATACTAATTATTATTGAACATTATTTCTCAAACGATTTTCGTTAATTCTTTTTTAGAAAATTTCTAAATTCACTTTCTTATTTTCTACATAAATATTTTTTTTTACCTTTGAATTAAATAATATATAATAGTATGTTTTATTTAAAAAAAAAAATAGTCCATACTGAATTGGAATGCATGTAAAATTTGAAGTGAATGAGAGTCAAAACTCCACGAAATAAGTTTAATATATTACTCAAGGATTACTAAAATTAAATGTATTGAAGTCTACAATTTGCGCATTCTGTTTCAGACTCCAATCAATACATTTCTCTTTGTATGCTATAAAAATTTTACAATATGCATATAGCTTTTCATTAACATTTACACTTGGTTTTAATTTTAGTAATATATTAGACTTATTTCGTGGAGATTTAACTTTCATTTACTTCAAATAATTATTGAAGAGATCTGAATATATTATATTTTTAGTAATAGTATAATTTTCTTTTGTATGAAATAATCTATATAGATTTTCGCTTCTATAGTATATGGTGAGTGGTGCCGTCTTAAAAAGAAATAAAATTATATCGTATTTTTTTAAGACATAAGAAGATTTCAAGAACGATAACTCCACCCGTATGTTTACATTTTAAAAGAACTTTCACTTAAAATTTGGAGTTTTATTTTCAGTTATGAAGTAGATAAAACTCAAATAATATTGAATATTAATGTTTGAATAATATAAAATCAAGTTTCAAATAAGAGTCTAAATATAAATAAATTACAAAAAGTTCTTAGCAATTTTGTAGTAGATGCACAAATTCTATCCTTGCTATTGCAAAAGTAGGATCTGATTAAGATGAAAATTCAGCTAGATTGACAACCAGATTTATTTATTTAAGAATAAATCTGCCCAGATCAAAATCCAATTGCAGGGCAGATACAGTAAAACCACACAGATATAATAATACATATACAAATAAATAGTACACAAATATGATTATACATTACTTAAACATAGTAAGAATTAGGTACTCGGTGTATGAAACGGTATCAAAGAAAGCAATTGTTCCGTTTACGATCTTGAGGAGAAACACAAAAGATGCATACTCCCGACGCCTGTCAAAAGGCTGCAAATTAAAACGGTTCAAAAGAACATCATGCACCATGAGGGAATCCAATATATAGATACACCCCATCGCACTTAAACCATAAGCACTTGACAAATCTACGTCGGATTTTTTCCAAATTATTAGAGAGCATGGCATAGTCAGGACTCCAAACCACTAAGGCGTACTCCAATCTTGATCTTACAAAAGAATTATAAAGTAGAACAAAAGTTAGTTTTTCGCATAATGGAACCAAGAGCAATATGTCCAGAACAGTTGAGTTTACTGTCAAGAAACACCCAAATCCCTCACTTCATCACACGTTCTAAGCCGATGAGAATCTTTAGTGTGCAATAATTTTAATTAAATTTCACTTACGAGTAAATGTACCGAACAGCATTTACTTAAATTCAAGTGAAGATGGTTCTGAGTACCACCTATACAAGGTGGCCAAATCACTTTGCAAATTGAAGCAGTAAACATCAAACACGATTAAAGAATAAGTCTTAAAATGATCTGCAAAAAGTAATGAATTACACTTGAAGTCATTGGTGATATCATTAACAAAACACATAAACAATAGACCGCTATACTCAACATAATGGATACGATACGATAACCCAAATTTCGACAATTTTCTCATGGTCAAGCCTCTCAAACGCCTTTGGAAAATCGGGGCTCTTAACATGCTCAAATATAATTCTATGCAAAACGAGCTCAAAACATTTGGCAAAGTTAGACTGATTAGCAATTGGGCGGTAATATTCAATTCATTGCCTATCATCCTTTTTTAAATAAAGGGCTCATTCTTGATAGTTTCCTGATATTTGAAAAATAAATATTTTTTAATGACAAGTTAAATATGAAGGAAAATGGCTTCGCCAAAATAACAACACAATTCTTAATAAGAAATGATGGCATACCACCAGTGAGCCTGGGCTTCAATGATTAAAGCGCACTAAAACATTCTCCTCCCTAAACTTTTTTACCAAGAGAGGCTGTATGCCATCAACCGGCAAAGAAATAATATCCAATGAGCTAGAGAGCGCGTAAGATCTCTGCAAAAGCATCAACATCCTGAAGGCCTCCAAGCTCCACCCCATCATACTACATGTGTCTAGGCAACCGTGTAGAACCTCTATGATTTCATAGACAGATAACAAAATGACACTCAGTTTTAAAAATAAAATAAACATAACAGCGACACTAGCGTTATACGAAGCACAATGCTTCTAGCAATTTGGATGACGGGGAGGAACCTAGGTTTTTTGACAGCATCAAGAAGTTATTTTTGAAGTGAATACTTCTTTGGCCGCATGAGAGTCATTTTTAAAGGTCGCGTCACGATACGATTTATAAAATTTTCGTCCCGCAAAAGCGATGAAGCATATAACAAATATGAGGGAGCGAGAGAGACTATATCCTATTCCATACACTATTATGTATATAGCGGCTTAACGTTGCCTATCTTTCGGTTGTCCCTTTTGTATCGTCATTCGTATTCCCTTCCTCTCTCGTGAAAGAACTATCACTTCTATCACGTGTACTGTGCTGCACGCGTATTTTTTTTATGAGGTATTTCTCTAGTGTCAATCTAGCCGTCAAAATTTATATAATAGTAACTTCCCAACATACATATTTATATGGTTGTAGCTAATGCACCTTTAGCTGCAGAAAAAAATAATCGAAATCTAGTTATGACTCTGGTTTTATTTGTTACACCGGTGTTTCTGTAATTCTCTTCTTTGACTTTTCGTTCCACTAACACAACTGCCAGCTTCATTGTACTAGGACAATATAACATTATGAAGAAGGAACTTACGCCCTCTATAGGCCGGGACTAGTGCAATATTCTTTTAAATTCTCAATATTGTCACGCATCACGGACTACAGAAAACGTATATTTATTGATAATTTCCTGTGATTTCCATAATTGAACCACTAAAATTCTATTATCAAAATCGGCATCGGTAATGTTGTCAATATTAGTCACGAAAATTATGCAAGTACACCACGTGATGCGAGTATGCATACACTGAAAAAAAGGATCTTTTGGTTTAAAAGAAAAAGACATTTGCTCAAAAGAATGGTGCTCTTGGTATATGCCAAATGAATGACAACTTTGTCACAATTACAGCATTTCTTTGTGCTATATGTTCAATATTCCTTTAAACAAAGCGAATATGCTTTTATGTGAAGTATCTAGGTATTGCCCATAAGCTCAATTATTATTTTCTACGTTTCAATTCATTTAAACCAATGATATATTCGTTTGAATCAAATACATGTTACTTTAGTCATAATGAAAGCGCTTTTGTTCCAAAGAATAACTGAATTTGTCACAAGACCTTCGTATTACTAATAAATCCAGGAATCATGATGTAAGAAATCGTTGTAATTGGGAGAAAGTATTTTGGCTTCCCTTCAAGTTAATTATTAGCTAATCTTAATGTCATAGTGATTTTGGATTAAGAGAATAATTCATTTACCAGAATGGCCTCAAATTTAATAGCGAATTGAATACAGGGTTTTTCAGAAGCACCTAATTATACACAGAAAAATTACAGATTCAATTTCAAATTTTGACATCCTGTGCCTTTATTAATATAAATTGTTGTATTAATGTAAATATGGCTCACTCGCAATATTTCAATATGGACAATCTGTAGTTTTTCTGTGTACAAAAAAATACTTGTGGGACACCGTGACCATATTAGAGAGAACAGTTCTGCTTTTCCCCCACCAAATAAACATTATTAATAAGAAGCATGAAAAATGAGACTTCCTTACGCTTATACAAGATGACACAGTTGTTTGTTCAGTTAAGAAATAAAAAGAAACATATGAAACAAATCCTTATATTCACAATTTTATTAAAAAATAAAAATTGCATTTTTTTATAGAAAAATTTCTTTTTTAACAGGAACAAACTATATAGGTATTTTTGGTACAAAAACTATAATATTATGTTTAGTGCCTAAGTATAAACTACATATAATATATAAAAGAAACATTAAACAGAAATAAATCAGAGTTAAAACGTTAACGAAAACAAAAATTAATTAAATTTTAACCGAATCTGTATCTCTGTTTTCTGATGTTGTTCATTCTTATCTTGGACACCCTGTATATTTTACAAAATCTTTTTTCCCTTAAGCTTAAAAAGGTAAATATTTATTTTCAAATAACTGGTAAAATAATATATAATATCGTACATAAATTATTTACTTACATATTCGGCGGACTTCGTCTCTAAATCTTTAATACCTCTCTGTAATTTAATTTTTTCCCATATCTTTTCGGTAATTAAATATATTTGCTCATCGGTGAGATATTTCAACAGTTCCGGTTCATCTATGCCTTGTTCTGCGCTTACAAAAAAATTACAAATTATTAATATTATTGAATATTATAAGTATGATATGATATTAATCGAATAAAACCAAAAAATAATAAGGGTTTTAGTGATATTGTAGTAAGTGCTGTGAACTTGTAAAAAGGAATACGTGTTATTGGGTAAAATACGTAAACCTCTGCACAAATGCATGGATATTTTGTACCCAATTTTGGATACTTTGGGGTAAGAGAAATACACTTGTAACAAGAGCAGTGCTTTTGTATAAAGAATTAGCCATTTTATGTTAAACTAAACAACTCGAACAAAGTCTAAACGTAATGTGGTATTTTTTGACCTACAATAAATAAGATTTTGGGTCTTGTCGGTGTTGTGTGCAAAGTCAATATTATCCGCTAATATGTAAATGTTTATTAAATTAACATAAGCACCGACAAGAAAGGGGCATTTCGCATTAGGTACCTACTTATTAAAATAATAAACAATTATATTACTTACCTTCAAATTTTGGCCATAAATGTTCCAGAGACCAACTAGCAAGCAACTCCTTAATACTCATGGTAAAACTAATAGAGTCCTATTATAGTATTAACGTAATCAAATAACATCAAAATCCGTTAATCGCTTACACATTACACACGCACACGAAAATTAATGAGCATAAAAACAGTACGTAGGGTAGGTATAGGTACACAAAGCAACGGCTAGTAGAAAAATGACGAAATCACAAGTGGCGCGATTTTCTTTACCCTCACTTTCTTAAGCCCATAGACGAATGATCTATTTACAAGAACGGAAACCAGTGCGTATTAATTATTAATTCATAACAAAAGCGCAGTAGCTTGTAACAAGATCATACAAAATATATACTGAGCTTAAAGTAACGTATCTCTTCCCAAATGAATCAAACGGCAAATGAATCAAGTACTTTATACAAGAAATCGTGATTTCTTTGTCAGAGAGTGGCGCTTTTTAGGTAAATGCAATTCTTTTATAATAAGACAAAAAACGGCAAAGGAATGAATTACTTTGTCTTAAAGTAACTATTTTTATCAGTGATGTATATTTAACGAAACAATTCGCAAAAGCCGCTTTCCATTTTCGGGGTAAAACTGTTGAGTTGTGGTTGGGAATTATAATTACTGTTATATCATGTATAATATGCGAAACAAAAAGAATTCAGTTGTAAGTCGAAATTGTGCTGTTCTGCAAAATATTTAATTGCGACCAAAAGTGAGCTTTAATTATTCAATTAGACGACAATGAGAATGCGCTATAAAACGGAACTGGAATAATGTCCCACACAAATGACGTCATTAAAAGTCCTGTTATATGGTTGATCCATACAATTTGTTAACATTGCTGTTATCGTATACCTTCCAGTAATTTGAATTCAACAATATGATTAGTTTCCGATGTTAGAGAAATTATATATCATGCGCATATTACAGAATTGGTTCAAGATTGAGTTAAGAGATCCGTTTTCTAGTCATAATAATAAAAAACATCCCATAATTTTTTCTACTATCAAATTATAGGATACTCATTATCATTGGGTTCAAATGTTTATCCTTCTAAATCCTCTGTTGAACAGCAGCAATGTAACAGAGTTGACCCTTCCCAATGTTTGTCACTCAGGCAAAACAATTGAAATTTAAATTCATTCAGTCATACGTCGTAGTCCTCGCACATGACGCTTAACCACCAGATGCAGGCTAGAGGACTCCTAACATTGTTTCGCAAAGACTTCTTACTTTTTAAAATCGTCATACATACAAAAGCGATGACAAAACATGGTCATTATGCTGCCACTTTTACAGTAGGAGTTGAGGTATGTACTTGAGTTAGTAGGAAGTGTAATATAAAATTTCGTCAACCAAGGATTTTGAACACAGTAACGCATATTGAAGTTCTTGGTAATTTTGATATGAATCCTAACATTTAATTTCCAATAGTAGCTAAGTTCTGTACCTACATAACACACTCAAACAAAAAAGGCCATTTCCGTAAACGCTAAAAATTCATCAACAACTCAGTGAAAACGAATATGACAGAACAATACAGTTTTATGAAGTGATGACTAGATAAATAAGAGAGAATCCAAATGTGTTAAAGGATTTTTGCTTTATCGATGAATCCAAGTTTTTTCTGAATGGATTTGTCGGCATAATGAAAATCCACATGTGTTTCGTGAGGAGCATACACCGTTCCTATGCCAAGAAGATCAATGTGTGGGCAGGAACGAAAACGAGATAATGGGGCATATTTTCATAGAAGAAATCTGACTGGGGAACTCTATATATTCGCTAGAAAACCAGATCGATTAAAACGGAAACCATATGCTGAAAGAAGACAATTTGCATTTCTAAGAGGTGCAGCTCCTCCTAATTACGCTGTTCGTTTCAGGCAATTGCTGGACGAAACGATTCCTCGGAAATGGGTTGGAAGCAGAGCGGCATACTGCCTGGTTAAACAGAAAAACAGATGTCGCCATATACATCTTGCTGTCATTTAATTGTTTGTGTTACTACCATGACCGTAGTTTTACCTGGATTGAATTTCAAGTTATGGGCCAAAAAATATTTATAAATACCTTTGAGATCTTGATTGAATTTGGCTGAAGCTAAATGAACATTTTTATTATCAACGTAATGTAAAAGATGAGTATCATCAGCGTAGAATTGCAGCATCACACGTATAAATTAAAAATAATAATGGGCCTAGAACTGACCCCTGGGGAACACGGGAAATAACTAGTTCACAGGAAGACACGTTATTATTAAGTAATACGAATTGCCTTTATTATATGTTCAATCATAATTTGAAAATGTGGTACATTGTAATGCTCTTTTTCATTTCCCACTAGTTGCTGGACAGTTTATATTATTTCGCTAATTTCGAAGGTTTCAAAGCTATTTATATAATGAAAAACACACCTTTCACCTAGTCAATTTAATACTTTTAATTCATCGTATTTAGGCTTGCGCCAACAGAGCGCGTATAGGTAAGTTTCGAAAAACAAATATTTTCCTAAAAATTATTATGTTTAATTTATTCAAAACCACACTATTGAAGCATCCTGAATATTAAAGCAGTCGTAGAAAAAAATATAGTGTGAAACTCACACGAAATGATTTCCTACTCGTATGATTTACAGAACTCGCGTGCGGCAAACGATCATGCTCGTAGGAAATATATGTCATTTCGTGTTCGTTGCACAATATACTATTTTGACGTCATTTCATATGATGCTTTGTAAACATGAATTGAAATAAAGTTTATTATTCTAATTCAACTGTGCTCCTAGCAAAAAAAAGACAATATATTTGCCATCATTGGAAGTTTCAATTAAAAATTAAATTTAATTTTAATAGATATTTCCTACTTTATCATAAAACTAATTTCGAAACAGTTATTCATAAATATTTTTACTGAAATGCAATTAATATGTTTTAGCAACTCCGCCAAAAGAAATGTGGTAGAGAACATAATATAAAAAAGCTTAACAGTTAATTGGTATTATTAATTATTATTTTGCAGATTAGTAGACTGATAAGGCATGTATAATAGTGAGAGGTAATTAACATTTTAAACTTTACAAAAGTCAAACACTCTTTTATGTGATGATTATTCATCGGGAGATAATAAAAAATAATACTGGCTGTAAAACAAATCCATTAATTGAAAAAATATTTTTTGCAAATAAATAATCATCTAAGTATGATAATAATTATATCCACTTTAAAATTTATTTTGATGGCTTGTTTGTTTAAAATACCGCTGTAGATGGATAATAAAATATATTAGGTATAAGAAGTACATTATACGGAAAAAATAATTAAAAAACATTTCGTAATTTGGGCGTAAGTTATGGATAATAACCCGTATTGAACACTAGACAATAAAAAACTCTGAAATTGTTGTGAATAATTTGAAAATGTGTAGATATATTCATAAGTGGGCTTTCATTATTTAAAGACAGTTGAGATAGAGCTTTAAATTTGCGCAAATGCAAACGTTTATTTTATCGTTTTCACACAGAAAAAAATCGGCTTGGAATACCACCCATTTGCATAAATATATGCAAACGGAAAAGTACTATAAAAAAGTTGAATACGTAAACTTTGCAGCAAAGAAAACTTAAACGATTATTTACTTTAAGCAAACACGAAATTTCTTGTAACGTAAGAAGTGAAAGCCTGCGGTCAGAACTCAAAATTGTGCATAGAAAACCAAATTAAATTTAAACAAAAACATTAGATTATATTCAAAATTTAAATAGAAGTAAACTTTAAAAGAAAAAAATAAGGAGCACAACCTATTCAAAGTAGCACAAATCCACTCTGGTATGGGTGGTTCAGTAGAAGGCTTTATTTAACAATAATAAATCCAAATGTATGTGGAATATTGTAAATTCTGAAAGACAACTTCAACGAACATCATAAACCCTAACATAGAGCCGATGTCGTTTCAAAATGTGATGTCGTTATTCCAAAATCTCAAGACACTCGTATTTTCCTACTTTATTTTTGCCATTTTAGAGGAAGAAGTTCGGAAAGCAATACAGATGAAAAAAAAAACTGAATACCTACTTTTCATACACATACAAACCATGCAATGCACAAGATTTACTGGGTCCTTTTTCTAGAATCAAAATTAGTCATCTGAGATATTGTAATTAAAAAACAAATATAATTTCAATTTTGATCATTGCGCACATTTTTTTATCGGAAGAATAAGCAGCCAAAATTATTAGATATTTCTACCAAACAGAGGTTTCCTTAAGTGCAATTGCACATAGTAGTGTACGATGAAATCGGATTTATCAGACCTAGGATGATATTCAACCTAACCAACTGTTTTATAAAAACAGAATACTCATTTGAAATTTTTATTCCTTTCAAACATTTAGAATAAAAATGAAGGTTTTTCCAAAATTAAACCTCTATTATATTTGCTTTCATCATTACAAAAATGTTTGTTGATCATAAGTGGCTTAACGTTTATAACATTGAATCCGCTTATGGATGCACTATATAGGTAAGCTAAAACCACTAACGAAACTTTTAGATGTTTTTATGGCTCTTTATCCTGCGCAAATTGTCAATGGTTTTTTATTTTAGTTTTTCACAAAGAGCATCACAGGTATACATAAAATGAGTACGTTTCATGCTGTTACTAGTAGCTGTGAGATTTTAGTGCTATTTGACCGTGAATAGTTGGTAATATAATAGGTGGATATAGCTGCTTTCATGGCAGGATATTCAATATACCTACATAGAGATCAAAAATAGGATCCAGCCAAATAAAACACTGTGGAATTTTGATTTTGTACTCCGTATCGTGACAGACAAAGCCAATTTAAGTTGATTGGTTGTTTGAAAATGTCTATTGAGTCTCATATAATTTACGTTGATAAAACAAGGGTGTATTAACAATCAACCTGGAATCCTCGAATAGAATCTGGAGTCTGGTGTCTACAAAATGTTCGGTGAGTGCTGATAAGGGACTTTCCAAAGTAAGACAGAGCTTTCATGTTTCTTTAGGCAGGTTCAACATGGAGAACGAGAAACCGGACAATTATTTGAAAATTTCAAAATGATTTTTAATACACCGTTTTTATCAACGTAAAATCCAGAGAGTCAATAGAAATTGTCAAACTACCAATAAACTTAAATCGCGATACGGGTCTATATTGTATCACCTATAGCATGGAGTAATCAATGACGCCCGGCCCAGTCCAACAACTACTAACCGCGGAAGTAATGCGCAGACCTGTGGGACAGGTATATAAGGCACGTCCACAGTAATATGTTTAGTTTCAGTCTAACAAAGTTCATCTGAAGAAGCTCACAGGATGATCAGCGAAACATTAACTACTATAAAACACTAGCTCTCTTATTCACTCTAATCTACAACGAAAACATGGTAAAGTTCGGCACGGATTTCTGACAATCAAAACAAGTATATTTTACACTTGTTTTGATTGGCAGAAATCCGTCGTCTTCTGTCACTAATAGAGATGCAAGAAATGTATCGATATATTCTTTCTTTCATTATTAGAGATATATTACATTCGATCTCAATTTCTTCTTTTCTTCTTTTTAAGGTTGAACTATTGTCTCGAGGATTGCAACTTAGTCGATTGGCCGTTTGTTAGCTAGTATAAATTTGACTCAGGATTTATCCAGAAGAATTCTGTCTATATGTTTGGAAGTTTTTTCAAAAAATATAAAACTACTTTAAAATGAGACTCCGTGATTAGTTTTATAGATTAACATTGTGTCCAATCAAACAGAATCGAACTCCTTTTTCTGCATCATATGGATTTGCAACGTGTGATCCACATTTCATTATTTTAAGAAAGAACGCAGGCCCCCCATTTAGCTCACAAGAAAGCGCTTCAGCTCATTAATTCCAAATTGCAACGGAATTAGATGAATTAATCTAGGAGGTACTGCCGCATACTTGTACTGTATTCTCCAGATCTGGCCCCTATCCGATATTTTTTTTTTACTGCCAGGCATGAAAATTTGGTTCGGGGTTAAGTGTTTCACATGGACTAAGAAAATCATAACGGCTACGGAGGACTATTTTGGAGGTTTTCAGATATCATTTTTTTCTGAGAGCTTGATGGAGACACGTTCAATTATCATTCCATCCTCATATTATACATATTATCTTAATGCTCAAGTTCAAAGAACGCGAAACTTGTACTCATTTGTTTAAAATTTTGTATTTAATTCATCGTGTACAGGTACTAAGCTTTTTAGGGGAAATTATTCATCATAACACATTTACCGTTTCAGTAGCAATAATCTATTTATTATATGACATGTTAATTGATGCAAGTTTATTATTATATGTCCGTATAAAGACTTGACTTGACATAATTGGTCATTGTATTAAAGCATCAAATTATTATACTATCGTCGTTGTAGGAGTTCACATCATCAGATATAAAAACATGATTTTTCCGTTCAACGAACTGAAAAATGAACTGATATCGATGAATCATTTAAAAGTACACGTATATACAACACAGAGATAATTAGAGTTAAATGAACGGTTCAAGGATTTCTTTGGCGACCTAAAATCTAGACTGATAAATTTAAACAAAGGTGACCAAAAAAGGAAATAGCCGTTGTTATGTATACTGAATAAATAGTGCTTACAACTATTATTCAATTAAATCTGTTATTATAGCTTTGCGTTCCTTTATAACCGTATCCGCCAATAAGAGTAGAGGAAAACGGCACACGACAATAACACTTTCACCAGCTATTATATTTCCAAGATATTTTTGAAAAATTGCATGCACAGAGCAAAGTTGATGTGGTAGGTAGATATTACAAAATTTACTTAAAAGTATCTTGCAGCAAGTTACACTATACTCCTCTGTACAAGAGTCGTAAAATAAAATGGCTTTAGAGGTCTCAAATTGTTTTAAATTGCATATTCGGTTTTTCAGGCTGGTCGTATTTTAGTTACTTAAGACAGGAAGGTTGTATGAAATGATATTCAAAATCCGATATACCTACTTCACCTTATTTAGTCAACATTTACTTTACAAAATGAAAATTCAGGAATGCAAGCTTTTTAACAAAATAACTCAAACATTGCCGTTAAACGCCATTAAGCTATGTATTTTAAAAACCAAAACACATTTGCAGTCATGAGGTTTCCAGAAATTAAAAATTTACATACTTATCTATACACATAAATGTTTAGTTAAAACGTTTTGAAAGAAACTTAATGTTCGTGGTCTACTTGTAGCGTGTACTACTTAATAATCAAAAGGTCCCGCGCTATTAAGTTTATACATGTAAATATTATTAAAATATATGAAAAATATAGATATAGATACCTATAATATATAACATAATACTGTATATTTATCTACTATACTGAAAGACAGAAAATTCGCTTTCAAACGATATGCCAGGTTCATATCCCGAAATAAAAGCAAGTTTCTAGAAAGATTGGATTATTTCAATATATTTTGATTATGTAGCCATGGAATTTCACTAAACATCACGAAACTATAAAATTAGAAAACTAGAGTATATGCATTGAACTGTGGTTCCCTAAATTATATTATAGTGGACAACTGGTCGTAGTTTTGAACTTCGATGAAATGATCACTTCCGAATAGTAGGTACCTACAGAAAGCAAGAGATGACGGTTCTAACAAAATAAATAGTAATTCCGCCTTTGCTGAACATATTATTAATAACAATCACAAATTCAATAACAATGATAACTTTAAAATATTACATTCTTGCCCCAAGGGCACATTAATTAATATTCTTGAATCTTTAGATATTAATATCGCTTAAATTAACCCCAACACAATGTGTGTTAACGATCCACCCGAATTCGATTGTCTTTCCTTTTTTAATTTGCCTCATTTCACAGTAATTTAATATCTTACCCTAACCAATATCCCGAAATAAAAGCAAGTTTCTAGAAAGATTGGATTATTTCAATATATTTTGATTATGTAGCCATGGAATTTCACTAAACATCACGAAACTATAAAATTAGAAAACTAGAGCATGCATTAAACATCTCTGTATTGTACGTTCCTTTAATCTGAGGTTCTTTCGGTTTAACAGATGATTCACTAATGTCATTTTACTCTAACTTCAATTGTCAATATCTGTAATCTGTAACAGTCAATTGTCATCATTTACACACGTTGGATGTTGCCAATTCGCAATAATTAATTTATTAGTATTAGAATTCCGTTACCGCATAAGAATGGGGAAAAAATGGAAAAAACATAATAACTAAACTATGTTCATTTAATTGTAAATAAAATGTTTCTTTCCACAATGTGGTACAAGTAATACAAATGGTCCATAATTGTATTTTCTTATGCCAGAATTTTATAATTTGGACTCATTGCGAGCATATATTAAACATTTCTAATGCTTTCTATTTGAACGTAACCACTGATGATGGAAACTCCTGGAATAAAAATTTCGAACAAGAAACTACTTTCATCCAAAAACTTGGAAAAAAGCACTAAAACAAAGCCTTTTGAAAAAAAAATATCCGGTTTAAGAGTTCATACAACATTTTCAATCAACTAAACGAGGCGTTCAAATACAATCGCGGGCGAAAGAAAAATATAATTTGAATGTGCGTGTTTATAACAGAATATTGATATTTACTACAGCCTGTTTGTATTAATTAAGCATGAATGAAAATAATAACTGTAAAACAGAAATAAACATGATTAATATTATGTTTATTAAGAAGAACCGGTCCGGTCCTATTTAAAAAAGAATTTTATATCACGGAAATGTTTTAAAAGTATATTTTGTGAAAAACTATATAGTAAATCATAAATCTCTCGTCTTTGGGAAACCGTTAAATCCTCTACTGATATACAGGCTGTCCCAGCTCACACGAATCAAGGCAATTTAAAGGCATTTCAGGTTTGTTTTCGAAGGCAAAATAAGATCCGATTATTTTTGAACCCCCAAATTCAAACTCCACCGCTAAAATCTTAAACGGAATGCGGTGTCGAATAGCACATCATTTGAAAAGTTATTAAAGCCTCAAATCAAATCCGTGTCATTTTTGGAGTTTTTTTAGATTTGGCCGAACCACCTACAAGTAAATAAACTTTCTTTAAAAATTGGAAAGATGAATTGATAAATGGTTTGACCTACTTAAATTAAAGAAACCTACCTATATTAAAGAAACGAATCGTCGATAAGAAACAAGAATGTAAACAAGTGTTGCGAGTTAACAAAAAATGTTTTAATAATTGCTACTAAATAATACACAATAACTAGTAGTCTGCTTGGAAACAATTATCAAGAAAATGTAAAAAAAACTCTAAAAATTATACAGCGTTGAAAAGAGGCTTTAATAACCTTTGAAACGATGTGCTACTTGAGCCCGCATTTCATTTAAGATTTTAAGAGTGGAGCTTGAATTTGGGGCTTTAAAAATAGTCGGATCTTATTTCCCCTTTGAGAACAAAGTTGACGTGTCTCGCCGTTTTGTCCTTTTAAAACCAAAAATGCCTTTAAATTGCCTTGTTTTGTGTGTGAATTAGGACGCGTTATATAATGTTTTAGTATAATACCGAATAAACAACTGTTAAATCGTACCTGTAGCTTTAGAAAAAGCTGAGCTATATAGTCAGTAACTACTTGGCATAGACAAGTCTACCGCGCCACTTGACTACCGTGATCGCACCGACAGATGTTTGAACATGTGGGCATCTTCCGCACCAGTGTTCTGGGCACTATTTTCTTTTGATACTGACCAGTGTATTCCTTGACAATGGACGGCGATTCGTTCGAACATGCGTGCGTGTGTAGCAAGTCATTTGCCTGGTTTGAAAAAGTGAAACTGCATCACTGTCGTGGTGAGCCGATAACATATGTTCTTTATGTGAGCTGCCATGCAAAAACCCCAACCACCTCAATTTTATAATTTCAAATGTCATATCCTGTCTTATGACATAAATTTTTTGAACCGTTCCTGAGATAAAGAAATGCAACGCATAGTAGACACCAAAATAAAATAGCAAAAAATAGGAAAAGTACAATAATGTTTCATTTAATTGTATTGACCGCAAAACTAGAATAACATTACGAAAATTAAAAATAGGCAGTATTATTGTTTAGGGAGGCAAGTATTAAAATGAAAACACTATGTAGACTTAGCAGCTCCTGAACACAAGACGCTTTTTGTGGAATTTATATTTCAATTTGAATAAATAAAATAAACAACAACTCTATTGAATTATTTTTTTTACGGCTGTATTACTTAGATCGAATATAGTACTTCAATTTGAGCGAAATCAATAAAAGATCAATAATTTGGAACTTCAATATATATAAAAAAAATCGTTTTATGGTCTACACCTCTATTCATAAAAACTTTATGGCCCTCATACGATATGGCACAAAATTTTAATAAAAAAATAAATAAATTTCATTTACCCACGTAATTCATTATACCGTTTTTAATATCTTCATCAGAAAATATATGGCGTAAAATACCAGCTGAATGAAAAAAGGAAAAAGAACATACAATCCAGCTGATTTACGATTATTTCCATGAAACTCAGCAATATTTCCTTATGTGCTTTTCTTGGTCATATAGAAATTACGAGCATGTTATTGAAGTGCGCATTTGCTGAATAACAGTGTACTTCATAAATCATTGTACCAAATATACAAACTATTTAGAATTATATTGAAAAGAAATTACTATTCTATAAATCAACCTGACGCTTATTGTAAAGGGTACTGAGTGTTGAGCTTAATAATAGTAACGTGTTTATAAATGGAAAATAGATAAAATTATTTAGACTTTGAAATACCAGAGAAAATAATCGGCAACAACGTCCACATATTTTGTGACCAAAACTCCGAAGATACCGTATGATCCACGGTCACTGCACTTTATCTCCTTTATGATGGTCTGCTTTCAAGACGTAGATGAAACACCAACACATCTTGTTTTAATTACTGTTTTCACGATAAACATTTCGCTTGAATTTATCGTTGCTTACACAAAGTTTTGACGTAGATACTAATTATTAAAAGTTTTTGAAGGATTATGGTAGGATAGACAATATTAGAGAAGTTATACAGCTATGCGGCATGAGATTATTTATCTTCATATAATGCTATATGAAGTCAAGCCATTTTAGAGATGAGAATGTAGTAGGATTGTATATAAAGAAAAAACAACCAGTAGCAAACAACAAGTGGAGTATATAATAAACTTTAAGATGTAAATTAATACTATACACAGTAGGCTGCCTGAAGGGATACTAAATTAAAATTGCTATTGTCCAGTAATTAATATACACACGGAAAAAAGCGTTAAAATTAAATGTGCTATTAAAATGTTTGTTACTATACATCTGTGATATAAAAGTTCATGTAACATAGTGTGCGATTCCTCATCGTTTTTTAATCATTTTTACTTTCGTCATTTTTACAACAAAATTGATTTTTGTCAAAAAAAAAAATACTTTAAATGTGAGTAACTAAACACACAGTCAAAAAATGTACCCCTTTTGGTGGTAAAAATTACTTCATTTTGTGCTGGTCAAACACGATCTCATTAATTTGTGTAAAAATTCAGTCACTTTTTTTATACTAATATAATATATAATTTGCCCTCATCCCTAATGTGAAAATAAATCTATCAGTAATTGAAAAACATTAATAATTTTATTTTATATATTATATTATTACGATTCTTAAAAATGAAAGGATTTTTCTCACTAAGTTGTGTAGTCCAAATTTGTGTCATTATTGATTGAAGTGTCGCAAAATATTATCAGCTGTAGGTATATCCAAAAATGTTGGTATACATCACAATCTGCAAATTTATTAACGATATCAAATGGCCTAAAATTAATTGTAATTTTTCAATAAACATCATTATCGATGCTACACGGGAAAAAAATTAAGAACATGATAGATTTTGTATCTGTTTCCATCGCTAGTCGCTAGTAAGTAATATTGTACCTGGTTATCACAGTTGGTCGTATGGTAATTTATTAAATTTAAATATTTCAATAATTACAAAAAAAAAAAGAATACATAAAATAATCTCATATATGATTTATAAGAGATACAAGTTAGCATTAACATATAAATTAAAAAAGTTTCACATTCCTTAATTATTAAGAAACTTCACTACGATAACTTAATTTCTTGCTTGTTATGAAATTGTTTAATAGTTTTCGAACGCAATAACCGAAGGATGCCTGCCAGCCGTTGATGAAGTTTGTACTTTTTACGCTTAATAGTTTTCAAACAAAAAATAAAGTCATGGGTCATGGCTATAGTTTTCTGGGATTACCACGGTGTCATTCATATAAATTATCATGCAAACGGTAAAACGATCACCGGCAAAATATTATTCACAGCTATGGGACAGATTTGACACGGTTTTCAAGCAAAAACGACCGCATTTAGCGAAGAAAAAAGTGTTGTTTTATCAGGACAATAGACGGCGGTATACGTGTATCGGCACCATAGCAAAACTTCATCAATTGGGCTACGAAGTGCTACATCAACCACTAATACCTCCAGATTTAGTCGCGTCCGTCTATTTTCTGTTACTAAAGCTGAAAAAATGGCTTTGGTAAGAGATTCTGGTAGAATGAAGCGGTCATCGTTGAAACGAACCATTATATAGTGTACAAAACAACTATTTGGTGTTTTATGCCAAAACGCGGAGCTTTACTATAGGACACCCTAATATCAACAGGTCATTAATAAGTACATTGCTAGGTACGTTCAGAAATAGGACGTTCCATTTAAATTAATGAGCTTATAGCAAGTTAAAGTTCTTATTTGAGTATATAGTTTTAATTTTTGGACACCCTGTATAAGATTGCAAGTTTATTATAATTGAATATGACATTTCGCTAACATAACTTATATACTTCCTAAGTATTCGAAAGATGAAAATTAGGTTAGATTTTGACAAAATTCAATTTATTAAAAAAAAACTTAAGGTTTAGGTATTATAAACCTTAATGAAACACACACCTAATTTGATCAGAGGATTTAAAGTATAACAATATACAGGGGATTCCATTTAAAAAACAACTGGGATACTTTTAGGTTATTTGGTACACCCTGTATAATATGAAATAAATTTGAAAAAGTAGCCATAGTAGAGGCCCACACGTCCAACAAATGAAACTTTTCGAAAGTCACGTAGTTTGGCCACAATATTCAGCGCCATAAAGCGTGAATAACCCTGTATAGGTGTTTTTTGAAATACTGAGAAATTTTTAAATAATCCAATTATGGAACTTAGTGTTTCATATTAATTATTGATACATATCTATTTTTAAATATATCAATTTATGCGTTGAATTTTCTGTAAATGTGTATTTCATTCTTGTTTAATGCGATCTGCGCCAAATAATTGTTGGGGTACAAACGAGGGTACAACAACTATTGACGCTAAAAAAATCTAGGAGAAATGTTTTTTGAGACCTTCTTGGCTCAACAGAATTTCTATATGTCATAACAACTGACATTTTTTTTACGAGTTCGTTACTATCTGACAGTTTGTGGAAAAAAAATTACTCATGATGGTAAAAACATGAAAAACTGTACATTCAACAAAAGTTATTACGAAAACCCTACAAGCCTGTCTTCGTTTTCAAAGCCAATATACTATGTCTTGATGTTCCGCTTAAGGCAAAGGCAGTCCTATATAATACCTACACATACACGGAATAATTATCCATCTTTGGGCTAGTGTTGAAGTTGCTACCTAATTCTGTTTACAAGTAAAGTAACTGTGACAGGTCAACAGACAGCCGAATGATTGATTTATTATTTAAAGTTAGGGCGGTATCTTTGTAAATACATGTAAACTAAAATCCAGCAATGCTTACTTTGGAGGTATTAGTATTCATTGTGTTTTATCATTCTTTAAATTTGTTTTAATTGTGTTTCTAAATTATATATTAATTATTTTTTTCCGAATTTAATTAAATTTAAATGACACCCTTAGCCTTAAAACTTTGCAATCTGATAATGCTTTATTGTGTAAGGATGTTGTCTACATTATAATAGAGGCTTTTCCTTGATAGTGCAATGATGATGAATGCAGTTTATATTTTGATTTATTTATATTACACTATTATTATTAACTATGACTAACAAAACTTTATATATATTTATATCTTTATTTTATTGATATAATAATGCCGACTAATAGACCTACTAATAAAGAAATTTACAACCCGGACCTGTATACAGGTAGCCGAAGTTTATGGGCTTTTACGTCCAAAGGTATCATTTAAATTATATTGCACTTAAGGAGTCAACGGATTATTGTGGAAGCTGCTATACATATATGAAATACGTATATGGAAATTCAGAATTAGTATACCAAAGAATGTACAATTGGTATTATAGTAAGAGTTTTATTTACACCAACTATTTCAATTCAAATAAACAATGAAAAGACAACTGTGAATTTCCGGAGGTTAAATTATTTCACTGAAATGGTAATTTCTAAAATTTTGAAAGACGTACAAAGTGGAAAATAACTAAAGAGAATTTTATGTAACCGCGGTTGCCGTGTTTTGGTAAAAGGAATTAACTTAAATTTACATGTTAATGGTGCGCTTTAAACGTTAAGTTCGTTATTTAAAATGTTTTAAACAACAGCGATGTTAATTCTTTTTATGCAGCACTCATATGTTATAGGTAATAAATAAGGAAAGATACACTTGGGTACATATCGGGTCATAATAATAATATACTATAAGCATTCATAAAATTAAGTTATAGCTTCCCGTCTTTTTGAAAATGTTTATGTTAAAAAATACCTATCTTAAGTGTTTGTTTATATGGGATATATTTTCAAAAGCTATACAAATATTTCACGATATCAAGTAACAAATTTAAATAAAAGAGATAAAGAAACTGAAGTATAAAAAGTTGATTTTATAAATTGTTACTACTATTGTAACCGTATATTAAACAAAAATAAATAACTGAATGTTTTGTGTCATACATTAATTTGCCTAAAAAGGCAATATTGTTTAATTTAATGTTAATAACCTCAATTAAATTGAGGCTTCAGGCAACCGGCAGTTACGGATATATATCGATTCGTAAAATGAGCTAATTTTGTTTAGCTATTGAACCGAAATGTATAAGAAAAACCCGTTAAAATTGATTTACAATTTTCGATTAGGCATAGTAATGACAGACAAAAAGGATATTTGAAAGAGTTTTAAAACACAATATAAAGCATACTATCGGTAAATAAAGTATCTAACAAATTCAAAATACCTTATTATATTTTTTTGGTAATGACTCGGTCACATTATTTTATTATCTAAACAGTCATATTATGGAACATTTTTGTGACAATAGTATATTGTCCATTCCAAAGCCTGTGTACACAAGGATCCATACTGCGCCCGCTGCTTATATACCTATTATATACAATGTAAAGTTATAGAGCTTTTGCGGAAATAGTGTCCTTGATTATTTATGTACAAGCGTATCTGCATATCTGATTATACCTGAATACTATTATGTAACATCTATAACAATATAACTTATTTGAATCATTAGTATTGGAGGTACATACTACATATTTTCAGTTTAAGAGTAGGTGACCCCTTTTTATTAAACAGTTTGTACACCACAAGAACGTTGCGTAATTAATGCAAAAGCTAGTTTCAATTACATGGATGGACGTTATGTTTGCGGCCGAATCTGGAGGTTATTATAAGACGAGAGCCTAATAACCCCTAAATCCACAACAATAAATCGTCTCAGAAATGTGATGTGCAGTCAAAGTAGTACTGTATGCCAATGTCTTCGAAATCATCTCAAATTGTCTTTAAACATTACTGTCAGTTTTCGAGAATTTTCCAAAAAACAATTTTTGCGATTTTAGTTTTTATTTAGTCATGACATTATTTTTACAGATATAAAAACATTAAAAGCACTTCGTCTTTATAACTTTTTGATGAAAAAAAGATAGGTTTTACAAATTTTCACTATGACGTTTCGTTTTTGAAAAACCAGCATCAACTTGGTTTTTTTAAATACGGCCCTGGAGTTTTTATTGTCAAATTAAATTTAAAACCATTTTCAATTCAAAAATAGGTTTATATCACACGTAATGGTTTAAATAAGTTTTCAGTGTTTTTAGCTGTTATTTAAAATTATTCAAGCACAAAAATTTTAACTAAATCTAAAAAACCGCGTACAGAATAAAATGTTGTAAGGAACTCTGAATCAAACAAGTCTCTTCCACAAAATACCTTTAAAAATACTAGATTATTTTAATAGCCATACATGTTTCGTCAGCACAGTGCTAACATCATCATTATTATGTTTAAAAAGAAAAAGAAGAAAATCACCATCATTACAATTGTTAGAATGTAACTAATCATTTAAAAAAAAACAAAAAACCCCCATAAACTGGTGAGTACTTTAACAACATACTTTATAAAAAATCGTAAAATATATTTGTTTTCTCTCTACAACCTGTTACAGACTTTGACAATATATATAAAGATTAAATAGAATATAAAAACACAAATTTGAATTTATAAAATCATCTGATTATTATGATCAACCTATAAACACAACTAAGGCTAAGATCTTCTGTAATGATTGTTTGCCACTGATGATGTTAGCACTGTACTGATAAAACATGTATGGCTATTAAAATAATCTAGTATTGTTAAAGATATTTTGTGGAAAAGACTTGTTTGCTTCAGAGTTTCTTAAGCGAACACTCCACTACAACATGGACTACTTTTTTCATATATAAGATGTTGTATTGAGAGAGAAATAAATTGAGTGAGTAACGACGAAATAATGTTTTTGCAAAACCTACTACTCTGCATTCAGTCAGATAAGTGCCAAATTATGGCGATTTTTCTTGAATAAGTTTAAATAACAGCTAAAAATAATGAAATATTGTTGAAACCATTCAGTGTGATATATCACCTATTTTTGAATTGAAAATGGCTTTAAATTTAAAAATAAAAATTTTACAGCCGTATTTAAAAAAAACGAAGTTGATGATAGTTTTTCAACAACGAAACGTTGTAGTGAAAATTTGAAAACGCCATCTTTTTCTCCTCAAAAAGCAACAATGAGGAAGTGCTTTTCATTTTTTATATCTTTAAAAATAAAGTCAGAAATAAATAAAAACTAAAATCGCAAAAAATCATTTTCTCAAAAATTCTCGAGAACAGCTAAAGTTTGTTTACTTTAACACCATTTAAAACGTGTTTAAATTATATAACTTTTCTCTAATTTAATCGACATTGTAACTCCTACCGTTTCCAAGATTCCACTGCTATCCAATTCTTATCTTGGACACAGTTTATATGGATCAAGCTGGCGGAATTTACTGTAATAATTGTTTCGAAGCATTTGGCATTCCTATTTGCCTTACCTCCAATGAAACTAAGGATGAGAGAAGCTCTAGAGGCAAAAAATAAATAAATATTATAATGGTTGCATTAAGAAAACATTACAGTTTGCTGAATATTATTTACTTTAAGTCATACAGTTGTCTGAAAAATTGTAGATAAATAATTTATAGTACTTATAATAAAGTATTTATCTATTTTTTGTAGGTTACTTGTGAATTTTTACATTATTTAAGAAAAAGTTTAACGACGCTTTTATCACAGGGACAGCAGCTAAAAACCACCTGAAGTTTCGAAAAAATAACAGTAATAAGGACTACATGCAAAATTGTTTTAAAAAAATGATTAAACTCAAATTTAATAATAGTATAAATTAATAATAGTATAAAGAAACCACTGCAGGCAAAATTTTGATAATAAATGACAAATTTATTTGTAAAAGCAAATAAAAACAGTACATTAATTGAGAAATTTGTTATACGTTTGTATCTAATCATAGATACATTTTCGACATATTACAAAGTTCACATAAAATGTCGAGCTTATTTATAAATGTCAAAAGGTTAAATAGCAAACACTAATCCAACCAATTAACGAAAATTAAAATTATTTAAATAACTCCGTCACAGTATAGGTACAGTTAGTTATACCTAACAAAAAGCTATAATATAATTTTATATTATAATGCACAAATTCTCCTCACATTACTTTACTAGTATTTATTAGCAATTCATTTAATTAACGTTTATTACAAAACGACCAACAAAACGATGATTAAAAGAGTTGCAAATAATTACAAATAATTAAGTATCATTTATGGCTACAATTATTACATTTTCCATATAATTTATTTGAATTTTGGAGTTTGTCAAGTTAAACTGAACTAATTAATCAATATTTTAGCAGCATTTAATTTATTTCGTCTTTGTGCTAACAATACATAAATATGCATGCATTACTTAGGACTTTATGTAATAGGGAGGTGTTACTGCCATACTTTAATTTAAAACTTTTAATTATTGTATTTTGATTTTAATTATATAACGCCAGTCAGAAGATCAATGTACTTGAAATACAAAACAATCGGCATCTCTGGTGGGGCTTTTACGTGGATATGATATATATTGATGACAGTCTGCTACAAATGGAAAAAAATATATATAGGGAAACAAATCGATCTGTATATAAAAAAATCCCGATGGCAGCCAGTCGGAAAAGTAGATTTTTGATTTATGTATTTTTTATTTATACTTAGTCTACCACTGACACCCACTATTAATAAACAAATAATGGAATATTCTGACATTCGCCAAATATAACCAAAGTGTCATATTGACAGTTATTTTAACTGAAATACCCATTATACTATAATACATACGTAAGTACGGTCATATTGTTATTTCACAGGTGTTTATTTGACAAAATAATTACAGGTATAGCGGGTGTTGATATTTTTTTTATTTTTTGTTACTTTATATTGACTTACATTTACTTAAATATGCCAGCGATGAAAAAACTCTCCAAATAAATATTGTAGAGATTTAAGTGCTCTATCATTTGATGTGTAACATCGGTATTTTCTATTAACAACGAAAAAAATATGATTTTTTTAAAACTTTGACAGGCCGCCATTCTGAAATTAGCTCTCCGATTTCAATCGCCAACGAACTCACGCGATTCCATGACCTAGCCCATTTTTTAACCAAATTTTGTTTCGATTGGTCAAAAAATGCGGCCTAGAACGTGACGCAAAGTTTCTATATCCCATATATATATATATATATAAATAAACAAACAAAGATATTCAACTAAGTTGATATATATATATAGATATATAAACTTTTGAACTGAGGTCATTTTTAGGATCCAGGGGTCATAAAATGAAGTACTGCATAAAAATTTTTCAAAATTTTGGCTGTGTCGATCTCCTGAATAGTTAGATTTTTTTTAAAAATCTACTAAAACTATACATAGGAAAATTTTGAAAATTTGACAGTGCAACTATGTTGACAAGGGCAGATGACGTAAAATAGTTATAAGTTATTAACACTTCCGGTTATACCGGAAGTACGTGTCAACTTGCTTATTTCAAATGGAACACCGTATATATTATTACAATTTTGGATTCTACGTAAAATTTCAACTAGAGCTTGTGTATCATGTCCTAAGTCTTACCGTTTTTGACGTATTTAAGGTTTTATTCCAAAAATGACGTTTGTAAGCTCTACAATCATTGTAATATTGTCTTAAATAATAACGTCGTTAATTTTAATTTAGAAACTATTTCTATCTCAAAATTAGTCTTTTTGTAGAACTCTGAACTGTTTTGGTAAATATTAATACAGGGTGAGCAAAATATCACATCAAACATGAACTATCAAAAGTCAATATTTTCAAATAGAAATCCCAATATTTTTTAATTTTATCTTATGAAGCAATAAGAATAAGGGTAAATTTTTATAAGGTTGTATATCTTTTTAAAATATTGCCAAATGAGTAAATTTCATACGGTATTTTTATTACAAGTTTTAAGTTTAAATAAATTTACGTAGCTATGACGGCAATTAAATTAAAAAACTGTCATTATGACGCTGTCACTTACCAATTTTAAATTATCAATAACAATGTCGGGCCGTTTAAATTATACACATATACATTATTAGTTATTTATAGCCAATCGGATAAAGTAATATCAAGACCATGTAACACATTTGTCAATCGTTTTCCTCAGAAACCGAAACCATCACAATATGCTGTTAAACAATTATTGAAAATTTTAAGAAATTTAGATCTGTTAATTGGTGGAAAGAAATAAACTTCTCGTTAACAATGAGAATATTGGCATTATATTTTTAAATAAAAATAATGACTTTTGACAGTTTTCTCATTTTTGTGTTTGATGTGATATTTTGCACACCCTGTACTATTATATTTATTAGTTACAATAATTCAAAGTTTTGATAAAATGACTATTTTTGAGATTGAAATAGTATCTAAATCAATTAAAAAAGGTTTCCTTATAGGAAAATTTTATAATGATTTGAGAGCCCACAAACGTCATTTTTGACATATAACCTGAAATAAGGCAGAAATGGTAAGATTTAGGTATAGGACATGACACAAAATCTAGTTGAAATTTTACGTAGAATCCAAAACTGTAATTATATACACGATGTTTCATTAACGTTGTCACCTACTTCCGGTATATCCAGAAGTGTTTATAACTTATAATAATTAGTTTATCTCATCTATCCCCATGGACATAGTTACACTGCAAAATTTTCGAAATTCTCCTATATGCATAGTTTTTTATATACAGATCGAATTGGTTCCCGGTGGGACACCCTGTATAATATCTAAAGAATACTGGGTCATTTTTATGTATTCTATAGATCAGTTGTATGTTTTCTATTGAAAAAATATTTAATTAAATCGTAAAATCAGTTAAAAAACTAAAAATGTATATATTAAAAGCCCTTCTTTATCCATGTAAATATATTTTTTCTTATTAAGAAACAAATTAAACAACTCAAAAAATATTATATGAAATTATTTTTCAATATGTTACCCGATACGACCTTCTGTAGAATATGGTGTTTCATATAATTAAGCTGTCGTGTCCTATAAGAAACTGTACCCAAATTGGCAAGAGCTTTATAAATTTCCTAACCCAAGTAGTGGTTGACTTGATGGTGCAAAATTAGTCTTAAATTTGATACTACAGAGGTATCTATTTGGAGACAGTACCTACATAACGCCCAAGTAGGTATCTCTTATTAAACAAAAGTGTTGCATAACTAAACTTAACAACACACAATCTTACACAAACTTTACTCTATAGTTACAAATAATAATAAGAATAATAATTATAAACTCTTGCTGTTTTAGATTTGTACAAATTATTACTTTATTACTTCATTCTATCCTATAATTTACAAGGGAAATTTAAATTTACATATCTGGGTAGTAATTAGTCAAAATATAGTAATTAGGCAGCATTTATAATAATGAACAAATCAATACCGACATCTTACAATTGTAAATATTAACTATCGACTATAAATTGATTAAATTATTAATTACTTTAGTGATATTCAATTATAAGCGAACGATTTATGACTGCAACGATATGTTTTATTAATATCAGTATTATTAATTTCCTATTTATTATTTAGTGGTCACGGTTATATACCTGAAAGAAAAACGGCAATGATCATTCAATAACTGCTAGCTACTTAGATTCAAAATAACTTCGAAACTAAATTTATTTATAGTAAATAGGACAACTAAATTATTTGATATAGGCCACAAACTTAATTACATTAAATATCCTTGGTATAAATTTTCATAACATAAGAAGAAACATTTTATTAATAAAATTCTTATTACTATTATTTACTTTATCCAAAAACTATTACCTGGTTAATTCGTTGTGTATTTCACTATTAAATGTTTCCTAATTTTTAAATAACCTTCTTTTTATCGCCCTTTCAACAATTCATTACGAATTTAATTGTATTTTGCCAGATTTTAATGGAGGGTTAAAGCAATAAGGGAAATGGAATACAATTCAGTGTAAAAGGGTATCAAAGAAATAGAGAGGAAATACTAAGGAAATATTGTGGAAGTATATAAAAGGGGATTGATAAGAAAGTAATGGAGTTGAGAAAAAAATGTTACGTGAAATTTAATTTGGAATTGAGTTTCTATTATTTAAAAAATCTATCTGCTGTAAAATTTTTAAAATAAAGAAACAGTTTATAAACAGATTACCGTTACAATAGGAAAAATATATTTTTGCTGGAGACCTAATAACCCAAATATTCATATTATTGTCATATATTCATGTCTATTATAGAAAATCAGCCAAAATATTTTTTAAGGAATTTCAAATATACAAAAATATTCACAGAAAACACAGTTGTATATGAAAACAAATAATTTATGGCAAAATTCATAATGACATTTTTTCTTAAAATTGTGTACTGTTTAAAATCATATGAGTAACCATTAAACTTGACGGAGAACAACTATTGTTGAGTATGGTAATCAGATGAGAAGAATTTTACCAGTTTCATAAATTACACAAATAATAAGTAAGTAGATTTGATATTAAGGGAGATCTCAATAACCGCGGCATCTTTACGCGAACATATATGCTAAAGGGTACCTCGTTCAGCAATAATTTTAGAAAAGATACGTATTATATATACATGTTCAATAATGTTTCGTCCTGCGAAAATTTTCAAAATTGAATAATAATGTATCGGTCACAGAAATGTGATAGATTCAATGTACAGGTAAAGTTAGACATAACAACATAATACTACCGCGATTTGGACGATGACCTTCAAACGTTAGATCGTTGAGTTCAAAAAAAGTGATGTTTCGTTTGATCCAGAAAATAGAAATTTAAAATCTTTAAAATATTACATACTTATTTTGAAATGTAAACAAAATTATGAAAAATTTTTTGATTTTTTCTGTAAGTATGAAAAGGCCATACAATAAATATTTATATTAATGTTATGTGTTTTAACAGAACAACTTGATAAGATTTATCACTTATTTTTTGTACTTGTACTTGAGGCCGCCACATTGTCTTTCATAAGTAAACCCCACCATACCAATATATTTGATTTTAATCGATCGTTACTTTTATATATTCAATAAAAATGTTCAAATAGTAACTTTAGTTTTTATGATTTTCCAAACTTTTTCGTAATTTCCAAATAGAAATATGTACTTTAGTTTTACGTAGTATTACAAAGATGATATATAACAATTTACAAAATGTATATAAAAATAGAGATATTTGAGTTGAGTAATTTGAATTGGCAATTTGACAAAGTATTTGTTAGCATTAAATTTTGGTTTGAAATGGTCTGAGGAAAACTGTTTTTGTTATGTCGCAGAATCTTACCATAACCAGCACTATTGTATCCAGGTTATCACTATATCTACACACAGAATAGTATTTTTACACAGCACAGTCTAAAATTCATTAAATTAAAAACAACACTAGTCATTGCATTAAGACACTACAAAGATCACTTATTTATACAATTTTAAGATCATTTTATAAATTACACGAGGGAATCGCAATTCTAGTAAGTATAAGATGACATTAGCGTAGCCGTACTTCCACAACTGGTTGTTGTTGTTGGTGGGTACTGCCTCTTCGCGAAGACAACCAGAAACTACTTTACTAGTCATGCATATGTAGCACTATATACGACTGTGCTCCACAACTGTTATGTTTGTGTATAGTGGTGGGGCGAAAAGTGGTCCTTTATTTCTTTTTAGGGGCTCTTCGGGACTCATAATACGTGCATGTGCCCTCTAACTACCTGGAGTTGGACGTATACAAATACCTACAAAAATATTGAATTCTATAATAGCATTTAATGTCTTTATTAATAATAATAATAATAATCTATTCCAACAGATAAGAACACTAATAAGAAGGAAACAGAGAAAATAATGAAATATAGGGATCTCGAGATAGAAATAAAACGAATGTGGAACACAAAAACTAAAATCTTGCCCGTGGTCCTGGGTGCTACTGGCACTGTATCCTGCTCACTCCAAAAATTCATAGACGAAATACCAGGTAAACACTCCATTTTAGAACTTCAAAAAACAGCAATTCTAGGAACCTCTCATATAGTGCGCAAAATATTATCGTAAAACCAACCACCCTTTGGAAACCGGATAGTTTCCAGGGTGGATAAGGAAAAAAACAGTAGATAAAGCTGAGAAATAATAATAATAATAATAATAAAATTTATTGTCCAACAGCAAGAAACCAATTACACACAACAAATTATCTTGATATAAAAATTAAGTAATAACCATATACAAAAAATAAGCATAATAGCATAAAAAAAAGAAAAACAACAATATTTTCATATATTATATATACTATATATTAACAATATCAAATAATCCTTTAAAATAATAAAAAATCCCGATGGCAGCCAGTCGGAAAAGTAGGTTTTCGATTTATATATTTTTTATTTATACTTAGTCTACCACTGACACCCACTATTAATAAACAAATAATAGAATATTCTGACAGTCGCCAAATATAACCAAAGTGTCATATTGACAGTTAAATTAACTGAAATACCCATTATACTATACATACGTAAGTACGGTCTTATTGTTATTTCACCAGGTATTTGTCAAAAATAATAATACTTTATATTGACTTACATTTACTTAAATATGCCAGCGATGACAAAACTCTCCAAATTGTAGAGATTTAAGTGCTCTATAATTTGATATGTAAATTAGCCCTCCGATTTCAATCGCCAACAAACTCACGCGATTCCATGACCTAGCCGATTTTTTAACCAAATTTTGGTTCGATTGTTCAAAAAATGCGCCGTAGAACATGCCGCAAAATTTTCTATATCCCATATAGATATATAAACTTTTGAACTGAGGTCATTTTTAGGATCCAGGAGTCATGAAATGAAGGACTGCATAAACATTTTTCGAAATTTCGTTTGTGTCGATCTCTTGAATAGTTAGATTTTTTTTTAAATCTACTAAAAATTACCATTACCATACTTAATATTATGCAGTTCATCAATTTATAAACACATCAACGATAACAAGCGGCATAAAAAATGAGACGATTAAGCTATAAATTCCCCAAAATACACCAATCAGCTGTTTCAGAGAGCAGATGAAAATGTCACAGTCAGCAAATACGTTATTGGTTATAGAATAAAAAACATTAATAGGCGACTTTCTTAAAACATTGATTCGTGATCCAGTTGGATAAAAAGTGCAGATGCCAACATTCTTCTCGATTCTAAGTTCGTTAAACTAAACCTACCAGGATAAGATCCATAATCAGTACCTCTTCCAGGATAAATACCATCAATTTTATAAATAATCTTATTTATAAAATTTCCGCTGCACCTTTTTGATTGAGATCTTATGTACTGAATATAGAGGACTCCAAACAGGAGAACAGTACTTAAGTTTCGTGCGGACGTATAAAGATAGTAACGAGTGAATGTTATTAAAATTTAGACAGTTTCTGACAATTAAACCGCCTTACTCGCCTCCAACGTCTTAGTACTGATGTGCAGCGAATGCCAACCTAGAATCAAATACGAGTCCCAAATCCGTGACAGTATTATCTCGTGCAATCGGAGTCCTACCCACATGATGGATATGGTCTTAAGGGTCTATTTGTTTTGTGTAAACAAATCCAGTCATGTATAACATTTAGATTATTCTGCAATACGCTACAGGCATTGGGGTCATCAATGTACATGTAAATTTTGACATCATCGGCAAACATCAATTTTTCACAACGCAAATGTTCCCCAAGATCATTGATACATATCAAAAACAACAGGGGTCCCAGGCATTAAGTAAATGCTAATAAATATTACAGTTTCTACTGATAGAGCAACATCTTAAAAACTGAAAAATGCTAAGTGTCGTTACAGTTTCCCAACATAACTAACCAACCTCATCAATTCCACAAATGTTTATGTCCTATGGGATAAAGCATAAAGACCAGGAAAATAGGGTTCCTGTAAAACCTTATTTTCACTGAAAGATAAAAAAGCAGTACCTATTTACTATAGCAGTTTTGAACCATATGAAATACACTCTTTTCTTTACCTAATTATCCAATATCAAACGAGTTACGGATAATAACTAAATCTAGAAGTTAATAAATGTTCCTAAACTATAAATTGTACATTACAAAAAAATTATTCTTGTTGATATGTTTTTTATTCATACGATGTTGTTGTTGTAATTGTATATTAACGAAACTATAATATTAATCTTTGTTTATTTAAGTATTAATGGCATATTTGTGACACATATGTTATCTTTTTAGGCATTGTTACTGAATCAAGAAATTGACAACCTTGATCGAAAATTCACAACAAATAATCGCCTAGCCTTTCTTCCATTCTTTGTAGATGAACATATCTTTTATATCTCCCCTCATTTAACGCCCATTTAAGCGCATAAAATTTTGATTTTTTATCACATTATTATCTCATTGTGGTCGTCTTGCTGAATCAGCTTGTATTAAAAGTTAAAAATCAAAACATAGGTAAACACATTTTCAAGCAGCAATGGTGCAAAACCTTCAATAAAACAATCAAAAAATGCACTTTTGGGATATACAGAAATGTACACGTTAAGTAAAGTAAGTCTATTATTATTGTAATTAATTTAACAAGCAAACAGAAATCTTGTAATGATTATAATAAGCTGAAACAAATTTTGAACTTTTATTTGTGTATAAATATTTGTGCAAACAAGTTGAGTAGTTACTTTTGTGTAGGAAATCTACAACGCCACGTAGCTGCAGGCTAATTTTAATCGACCATCATCAAGATTTCGGATGAAGGGTGTTTAAACGACAGGGGATATTGTAAAAGGTAGCAGTTGGTCCGAAATTATTTTTGGTTCAGAAGATTTTTTCAAAATACTGGAAATTGTTATTTTTAGAGCCGACACAACAAATCCATCAGAAATGGAATTATTTGTTCTGTTCGAAAACAAGCTTTTGCTATTGTTTTTTTAAGATAATCTAATTCTAGATGTAACAAAGATTACAAAAATATACCCCAATTTCTTTGGGTTAATTGTTGCCATTTAAATGAAAAAGTGGTGAGCATTTTTTCCATGTATTATTACATCAGATGTTATTTCATTTCATCCTCAATATAGTAAACAGGGTTTTAATTAAGAAATAAACTGTTGCCCTCAAGGCACGAATCGCTCTTAATATTTAGGTGGAAAGGTAATACAAGTTTAATAACCAAATTTGGATAAAATATGTTAAGTGGTTTTGGATTTATCGTGGATATACACAGACACACAGACTGACAGACATTTTTCTAACCTACCTATTTATTTACGTAGATAATGACCGAAAACACGTATTTCTGGTGAAATTAAAAAACAAAATTCATGAAACTAATAGGTTCCAAATACATAATATATTACACATTATATACACTGTGTCCAAGATAAGATTGGGATAGCATGGGAATGGTAGGAGTTACAATGTCGGTTAAATTAGATAACAGTTGTACAATTTAAACACCTTTTAAATGGTGCTTTCAAAAGTAAACTAACTTTAGCCGTTTTCGAGAATTTTTGGAAAAACGATTTTTTGCGATTTTAGTTTTTATTTCTGACATTATTTTTACAAATATAGAAAAATGAAAAGGACAAAATTAAAACAAAATAATCCGAATGAGAACGGTAGGGGTTAGATAATATACAAATGGTAACTGGTGCGTGTTGTTAAAACTGACAACAAATGTATATTAAGAGCTAATCATAAAACATCGAATGATGACATCATTATAGAAGATTATATTGTGGAGTAGACGCCTTTCATTTCAATATAATCTTCTATAATGATGTCATCATCCTATATATAGGCTTTTGCATAAATAAATAAAAGATCTGTCCAAAATGCAGCTCAAACAGTGATTATAAAACTGTATTCTTAAGTAGCGGGCGAGAAGCGGGTATGTATACTGGGCACATATCCTTCTAATGTGGACAAACTAAAATAGTAACAGCCATTCGCGACGTTCACTCAATTGGATATTTGTACAATTTCTCACTTAACGGGCGCCTACAATGTAATACCGACCGCGTAACTATGTACAATAAGCCACTGAAGAGGAAAATATAAATTTCAGAAACATGTCTGGTACCTGATTTTTGTGGAGCACACGTAGTTTTATTTACAAGTTACAATAATATCTTCTTAGTACTAATAAACAAAGTTAATTTGTAAAATTATCCAATCCGAATTATAAATTAGAAATTTTATTAGGTATAAACACAAACTATAACCTAAAACCCAATGCTGTAAAATAATTTTATGGGCCAAAGCTTTCTCATAGGCATCTACTATCGCATATACAGAAATCCTGGTTGTAATTCCAATTTATGATTCTAAACATGCCAAAAGCTCAAAAGCTAATAGATGTGGGGGGAGTGTTGTTGGTACATAGGTACAACTATAATAAAACCGTAAATTATTATTCACGAGCCCTTGACAATAATACAATAAAAGTATATTAAGGGAAAAGTTAATGACTTTTACAATGCACAAATCCCTAAAGAAAAGTTGATTTTTATTGTACTATATGACTATATGATAATTTATTGGTAACAGTAAAATCTGATTTTGAACTTTTGTTAACAGTGATTTTCTTTCACAGAATGCAAAATAAAATTTCATAAACCTACCAGTTAGACACTGCACGTGCACGTGCTAATTTTGGGTGTCAACTGGAAAGACAGACCAAAAACCTGACTGACTTGATCTGCTGATTGAACTGGGTCACCACATCTCTTTGTTTCTTTTATCCTACCGATCTGCTACTCTCGAGCCAACAAAAAGTACGCCTCTAGTATCGTTTTTTGGAAGAGAACTTCGACAGTATGTTATATGGACGACCGCACTGGAGGCTGACTGACGATGATCATGACGATGTCAAAAAACAATTAGATATTCACGTTTAAAAATAGACCATAAAGTATTGTTTTTCAATCCAGTATGAGAGAGAGGACGTTCTGCAAAATTACAAAGGCTCATATACGGTGAGTAAGTGATTCCATGATGTGGCATACAGAAAATCGAAGTGTGCGAAATTTAGATTACCTCGTCGCCGACCGAGTATTGAAAGAAGCTGATGTTGATCGGGACGATCAAAGCTAAGAGGAAGCTTTTGTTGAATTTACTTGTAACAATTTCAAGACAGCCATAAAAATGGAGCCCCATATGTGTGTAGAAGCCAATGAAGAAGAAAGCGAACGTCTGTAAGTTGGAAAAAACATTCGCTTCAGGTGGGAATCGATGCGACGTCTCACGTTTTCCGGTCATTTGATTTTATACCATTAAGCAATAGAAGAAACACGGCGACGTAGTCTGTGTCTTTGATGCCTTCGAACTGAAGGTCGAGACAGCAGCATAACCACAATACAGGGACTAAATAATGATAGTTTATCATCCACTATGGAATAACACTGTTTTTCAATAATTGTCGCAATGTCGGTAAGGTATCGACTACGCAGTGTAATAAACTAGCTCCGAGTAAAACTGTGATATTAGGTGTTAAAAAATTTCGTCAGACTGTTATCATATTGCGTAGAGTTCCGTGAGGTCATCAATATATATATATATATACCAACGAAAATGGAAGATTAACCACAAGGAAGCCTGAAAATCAGTGAAACATCTACATTTCGATTGTTCCAATCTATTTGTAGTTTTGTATAGCGTATACAAGTTGGACAACGACTGCAGATATATCGTCCAAGGGAAATTTACTATGTTTCGCGTATTGTGCTTAATTTACTATGATTCCGTACTCTTGAAAAATTCTTAGCGGCTATAATAATCGTCAAACAACTCCATTCCCTGGATTTTATCCTCCTGATGTTATTGTAGAAAAAGCACTCCACATTGTCAGAGTTACCATTTGGTGCGTGGTTTCTGGTCATGGGATACTTGGCTCTTATTTCGTTAAAGACGCAAAGCAGAATCCGCAATGAATTGAATGGAATGAAATATAAATAATATGAATTTTTTTTTAACAACCAAATTATTTTAGCAAAAATAAAATAAACTTGGGGAAATTAATACAACGTTTAATTAAACATCTTCACGTGTGTCGGGTGTCAATAGATTTCGGATTAATTACGCTATTGCGTGAATAATAAGTACAACGTGTAGGATAGCGATAATTTCAAAAACAGTCTATTGCAGCCGACTGTTGTAAGTTAGTAGGTGTGTTGGTTAAGTGAGTAGATTCCATAAGAATAACACACAAATCTGTTTTCTTTTCTAATGACTTTACTTTAATGAAAAATGTGACGATTTGGGAACTATTTTAAAAATGTTTCCCTTCAAAGGAGCCTCACCAAAAATAACCTACCGCCTAACCTGCATATTTAACTGTATGTAAAAACACATGACATATTTTACAATTGTTCGGAGGAGATCTGCACGATCTCGTTTGATTGAAGATTAGAGTGAATAAGATAGATAGCTGGTTAATTTTGGGGACTGTACTATTTTATAATAATTTGGTAAAGCATACTATAAATTGGCAAATAAACCACTTATTTATTTTTACCGCAACCAATCTGATAAACTAAAATCAAAATAGCGATCTACAACATCAAATGAGACATAATAATTGTTTTTATTTAAAGAAAAATACTGAGGACCAAACCATGCTGTCAAAAGAATAATAAATTAATCTACTCACAACCTATACCTGAGCGGTGTTACAATGCAAATTACAAATTACATTTTAATAGGATTTTGATTTCCTTTTTGACAGAAGTTTACACATCAGCGCCCATCGTGTCAGAAACAAATTGGCTACTATTACAAAATAATTTGAATGCAAATACTTACAAAAAAACAGAACCGTTACATAAGGGTAGGTAGTGTTATGTTTATGTAGAACGCCCTTTTGCAGTTTAGGGTACACTAACCCTCTAATAATTTAACCCTGTTTTTCCATTAAAAAGCGACAAATTTCTGTGATAATTAAGTTGTACGATCAATCAAAATGCCGAACATATATAAATTGTGTAGTTTAAAGTTGAAGGGGAGATTTATAATCGATATATATGTACCGAAGTTTTCTAACGAAGCATCCAAAACCTCAACGTCACCTCCACGAATTGTTTATTCTTTTCTGAAAAGTTTTATTTTAAATAATCAAAGGTCCAGTAATACGAGGGTTGCCCTTTATATTTCGGGATTAGAGAACAAAAACAAATATTAATCATCGAAAATCACTTTATTGTTTTTCAAAATATTTCCCCATGCATGCGTTTGAAACAATTGTCGAAGCACTTTTGCCACTCTGATTGAGGTATCTCCAAAACATGCATTCTGAATGCAGCAACCGCTCTTCAGGTGTCGAAAAACCTTGACCTCTCAGTTTGTGTTTTACGTACGGGAATAAAAAGAAGTCATTCGGTGCCAAATGAGGACTATACGGCTCGCATTGTCGTGGTGAAGAGTGATCCGTATTCGGCGGTTGGTTTGTCTGACAAACAAATGTTGTTGTTTGTGTGTTTTTGTGGTACGGTTGCGACATGTCCAGTTTTTCCGAAAAAACAGGCGACCATTTGCTTGGAAGTGCTTCGTGTGCGAACAACATTTGTTGGATTTGGCTCATCTTGAAACAACCATACAGTCGATTGCTGTTTACTTTCGGGCTCATACGCATAAATCCACTATTCGGCACCTGTCATGATGTCATAGACGTGTTTCGAAGCACCGCGATCGTATTTTTTGAGCATTTCTTTCGACCAATCGATACGAGTCTTTTTTTGAGCGATTTACAAATTGTGTGGGATCCAACGCGAACAATTTATTTTGACAGTCAAATGTTTATGCAATATTGAATGTATGCTAGTCTCACTAATGCCTAAATTGAATTAAGTTCATCCATGCACTGTTGCTGCGTTAATCCAAGTCGAAAGTTGTAAAAAATAATCGCACGAAAATGTTCACGATTTAATTCCATTTTTGGGCCGAGATGAATCTTTTAAGTTACTGTAAACAACACAAATAGCGCTCATATGTCAAAACTTTCTACGTATAACCGTATAAAAAACGAGTACACGTGTATAAACGAGTACGTATAACCTCAAAAATGTCCAACTTTACGATAGAGCTGTCATTTGCCAGATTGCAACACCAGGGTTGCCAAATCCCGAAATATAAAAGGCAACCCTCGTATTAACATACACCATAAGCTTCAAAAACTAATTAAAAAAAAAGTAGGAATTAAACAAACTTGT
Organism: Apoderus coryli; assembly: GCA_911728435.2. Lineage (NCBI taxonomy): Eukaryota > Metazoa > Arthropoda > Insecta > Coleoptera > Attelabidae > Apoderus > Apoderus coryli. Next base: position 10,379,025 of record OU452202.1, on the reverse strand, counting down.
TAAAATTTTAAAAAATGTTAAAAATAAATGACTAAGCTGAACATAAAATGTTCTAATACTTATAGAATATAGAAGAACTTCCTTAATCTTAAATGGAACACCCTATATATTATATTATTTTTTAACCTTTAAGAAACTTTAAGAACGGCTTACGAAAGTTATTTCTCTTGACAAGTTGAACCATAACCATATTATCTCCTATTTATAATTGGCCAGTCAATTTTCTTAAATGAAACGCCCTGTATATTATGAAATATTCCTAAAAACAATAAAATTTCCTTTCAAAAAATAGGCCATATTGCTATACCTAAATGGTGAGGTTCTCGAAATAAAACAAGTTCCTAGAAAATCGTCCAAGTGTCGCAAACTCGAATCAAATTTTATTCCAAGCGGTCCAATTGAAACAAGAAGAAGAGAAAACTGAAGATGAAGAACAGGTAACAAACCTTTTTGACGATACATCAAGGCAGAACCTAGATTGTCAATTAGAACATCTGAAAACGCAATTGGAGTCTCGCATATTCGTCATCATAAAGAATATTAAAATCTACTAAAATGCACAACTACTACTTCAAAAAGTTCAGCTACTCGAAGACGGTGATAGGCAACGTAGAATAAGTTTCTGCGAAGGATTGATTCAGAAAATTCATGACGATCCCATATTTTTAAACAGAATGATTTGGATTGATGAAGCAAAACTTTCTCAAAATGGAATAATTCGTGAAGTAACCATTTTTACATTTAGTTATAGCTTTCTATAATATGTTATTGAGGTGACTAATTTATCTGTAACTTAAACTGCCTGTAACTGGTTCCGAATATATCACAAAATTGCTGGACTTGATTGTAATTTCTAATAATCATAATATTGATAGTGGTAGTTTGTTCTTGGTGTTGTTATAAGAAATGTTTGGTGATTTTTGAGGCGTGTTTTACTTATTGGAATAGCGAAGTTAATAGATGTTAAAGATCTGTGGTCGTATGCCATGTTATTAATAATTTTATAATATAGGTACATGATAATTGTCAATGTTCTCCTATTATATAAAGAAAGTTGTTCGAAATAGTCTAGATTTGATCTGTAGTTAGACGTATGCTCCCTTTTAAGTAAAAAAATAGCTAAACTCTTTCAATCATCAATGTATATTTGGGATACATTATTGGTGACCACACTATGGAACAGTATTCCAGTTTCGAGCGTATATTGGCGGTATAAAGAATGGAGAGGGTTTTCTTATTTTTAAACGTTTTGGAATTTCGAACGACAAAACCTAGATTCTTGTAGGGCTGGTTGGTTATGTGTGAAATGAGCTCTGAAAATGAGAGTTTAGTATCAAATATAATGCCTAAATAATTTACGGTGGTGACTTTTTGCAGAGGATGTTGGTTTAGGTTGTAGTGAAAGTTTATTTTTTGTCTTGCATATGTATATGAGATAGATTTACATTTATCTATGTTAAAGGGAAGTAGCTTGTCCCTCGACCAGTTACTAAGACCATCTAAATCCGCTAGCGTCACGGGGGTTACGTATATTAATCCTATACACTTTCAAGTCGTCGGCAAACAAAGAGCATTCTCTAAATCTTGTCGCATTACACATTAAAAATAAAATTGGGCGTAAGGCGCTTCCTTGTCGAAATATTATATATTAATACCTAATTACTTTATGGAGATTAATTTGGAAAAAAGCTATTTTTGATAAAAAAATGTTTTGATTGCTAAATTTTTAACTTTACCACAGACCATTTTCAATAGTAGTGACTGTCACAGATTCCCAGAGGTAATAAAAGAGTTTTTACGGAACCCTTACTTACAAAAGAGGCTATGCTTCCTGTGATATTAGATATTTTTTGCCTTGCATTTACATATTTTCAGATCCGCATTCAATTTGAAACCCACTGTATAATTAAACATTATGTTAAAGGAAAGCATGTTTTTTTCTCATATGCTCGTCATAATAATAATTTGAGACCTATATCATCAGGTATAGTTTAAAATTTTCCATAACCTATTATTATCTTTTGTTAGAACACGAATAAAGACCAACCTATCCATGTGTATTGGAATTTTGGGGCTCAGATTGTTATTTGAGCTCTCACGAGCTTAAAATAAAATTATATTCTGTAGTGAATAATACTTGTAATAATGCTAAAAGGAAGTTCATGTGAGAAAGTTTCTATTTTGTTATATTTATTTTATATTATAAATAGATCACCGTTATTTCTTATAAATCATAAAAAACAAGAAACTTATTATGGTGATATATACAAGTATGTTAGGCTCAAAGAACGACAACGCTCATTGAGCTATTAACAGCTTACAACTCTAGCTTATTTAAAACAGGTAAGTTTGTATAAAAATTGATTATTTTGCTATATTTTAATGAATTTACCATTTAGCGTCTAAAATAATTGTAATTATAATATTTTGACATTTACTACAAAAGTAATAAAACGTAAGTTGATTCTTAATGCAAATAATGTAAAAATAAGTAAAATGGTTACTCGAATGAAGTTTTAATGAACCTGTTTATTATTCATGGGCAATGTAGGAAAATTATAGAAAGAACATGCAGAAAGTTTAATGAAATGTACGCTTACAAAATAATTTCATCAAATACGGGTCAAAACTGAGAACAAAAAGCCATATTTAACGAGGCCTATGGCTGCAGATGAAGACAACATAATGTTTTAGCTATTTTAACGCTAGTTATTAGTTACAGTTAGTTAGAATACGTTTCATTAAAGTTTCTTTATATTTTTTCTATAATTTTGACCGTAACGGTAATGAATAATAGACGAGTTGATTAAAACTTAATTTGAGTAATAATTTTCTTCTATTTTACTTAGTTTCACGAAATTTAATAAACAGCACTAATTTGAAATCAAATTTGATTGTATTTCAGAATATTTGCGAATATATAAGATGTGCCATTTGCGAAAATTGACTTATGCCTATTTTTAGTAGTATAGAGCATACTACAGTAATTTGCGACCACCTTGTAACGAAGTGCGTCAATCTCTCAAGATAGTTAATATTCTTGAGTGTTAGTGAAATACCTTCCAAAATTAAAATTCAAGATTCTGTCTATTCAACCGACAAAATGGCGAATATTTTCCACAGACCTGTTTAGGACCAAAAAAAATTAAAAATAAATTATCGATTCAAAAACAGATGTAAAAAAATGCTTCAAAATTGATGGGGAATCCAAAAATATAATAAAATATATGGTGTTCTATTTGAAATTTCAAAGTTGGTATCAGCTACGTATAGTAGTGGCAACACCGCATCTGTCAATTTATCACTAAAAGAGATTTCACGTTGTTATATTATCGAAAACAAAATTTCAGATCGATATCTTTTTCCGTTCTCTAGAAACAGTTTGGCGTACCCTGTATATTTGTCGCCACAAAACCCCAACCTGTTGTGGGCTATTTTTTGCTGAATGAGCGAATATTTGGAAAATTACTGAAATATGTTATTCACTTTGACGCCGTTTGACAGCTAAATACGTATTTTGCTACTGCTGACTTTGCTTCCTAGGCAAGTAAAAATATACAGGATATTTGTTTTATAATTTATTAAAACAATTTATTTTTAATACTTTGTCTATTTACATAATTTGTAGTAATAGTAAAATCACTGCAATTTTGAATTAAAAATCGACCTTTTTCATCTTCACGAATTTGTGTTGCTTGACACTGAATTTTCAATATAGCCTTCCGCCATAGTTGACGATTTCCTCGCAGCAAATCAGATTTCCTGCCTCTGCTGAAGTACTATAGCCACGCTTCGCTCGTCTACGAGCTATCAGCCTCTGCGACAGTCAATCTACTATACTTGCTGGCTATAGTTAAGCAAAATACTGTTTCTCAATGTAATGGAAAATTCATAAAACAAACTCCAAGCCTAGCAATACAAAATTGCATAATATTTATGTTAATAGTTCTGGTTAGAACTAGTTGCGGACCATGATCAACATACATTTACCGATTTCTCTTTATATAGAAACACTTTGTTCGCATTATTACAGATTAAAATCGCATCATTATACTAAACTAATGTGTCAAAACATAATTAATCAAAGCATGCAAAAACATGTCACCTCCACAATTATTAATCAAATAATTATTGAGATATGTTTCGAGGATATGCGAACTCCCATCAACAATCAAAAACAGCCTATTATGTCTAAAAATCTAGTGCCAAGTCAGAATATTTTAAAAATACAATTAGGAAAATTTGGTTAAAAAATAGATAGGTTATCAAATAATGGCTATAATTTTTCGGTGAATAATTACACTGAAATATTAAGACGGCTATCGACAATACATGTGTTACAGTTTTTGGAAGATGAAACCTGGTATAAAGTATTAATTATTAAATGAAATTATTAAAGCTTCCATTTAATAAAAAAATGTAATTATTCTTTAATCTGCAAACGTCATTTTTGACATAAAATTTCAAATATTTCGAAAACAGCTGGACATAGGTATAATTAACATATTATACCTACATGAACTATCTTCAGAATTACAAGTAGAATCCAAAAAAATTATAATTTATATTGGGTCGTATTTAAAATAAAGAAGTTCACACCCACTTCTGGTATAACCGGATATACTAGATTCTTGGAAACATTTTAGCCGAAGTGGCCCTATCGATCTACGTACTACACCAGATTTTCAGATAGTTCCACAGTGTAGTTTCTCCATAATCAACCCAAACCCTTTCTGGTGAGACACCCGGTATAATTTACCTAAATTATCGATCATCCAACTATCGATAGGGGGTAGTAGAAATCTAATATAGTTTTTAGAGCTATACATAGTGCAGCTGTAGGATGGACAGATTGTGATTTTAGCGTTTGGCGTTTGTATTATATTTGAGTTTATTGTTTTGGTTTTGGAAAATGGATTTAATTTCAAAAGCATTGATGAAAAACTTGAAATTAAACAAAGTTAGATAATGTATAAAAAATTTAATAAAAACATTTATGAAAAATACGGATCGATCTGTGGCTGTGAGATAAAAAATGGACTATTTTGTTTTATGTGTGTACACATTGGGCAATTAGTGGTGTTGATGATTTAGTGCATCTCGCTGAAAAGGCCAAACTGCATGGAAATTCCCAACAGCATCTTACAAATCAAATGCGTCTAACACATTTTCACTTTTTTTACTTGTCTGGCACCGTGATTTGCGAGATATCTTTAAGAAACGGGGAACTTCTTTCAATGCCCCGCCACCGCTCTGCCTTGTTCCAAAGAAGTTTCACATACAATGCCGGAAAAATGTATAACCAGATCGATCCCAATCTGAGGAGCATCGCCTCGAACAGAATTAATTTGTTTAAAAAAAGATTGAGGACTTCCCTATTAGACAAACAATAACTTAGAAGCCTACATGAGTTTGATGGTATAATTTTAAATGGTTATGAGGTTGGCTGAGCGAGGTGTTGGGAGTCTCGTTTCAGTTTGTTACTGGAACTGTGTTAATTTTAACTACTGGGGTGTCTTGTTAAAAAAAAAAAACTTGGATATTGCAAATCGAAATTTGATAGATTCATCCGATGATCTGCGTCAGCATGTATAAATTTAAAAGTAGTTTTTTTTTCAGTTACCTATGTCATCGTCATCAAAAACATACATAATCTAATATTTGTACTCATAATTGATACATTGTTCATTTCAGGATGATAGTTTTGCAATCAATTATTGAATATAGGGATAATGCTATCAGGTTAAGTAAAAAGTAGCTTCATAGCTAAACTTCGACTTTTGATTGAGGACACGTTCATTGTGATATTTTAAATCTCAGTGCAGAAGATCTTTCCTTGTATGTATCATCTTAAGTTGGTACACACTGCTCAATCAATAAAAACTATTATTATTATTATGTATACGCTCTGCAGCACTGCATCTTTAACAGGTCACGAGCCGCCACTGACTCCCAAACAAACATACGAGTACATGCAAGAATAGACATTGCAAATAGCGAATGTGACAAAAATTAGACAGAACTTTCGTTTTTCTTTTTGATTAAATAAACTGTCACTGAATAGAGTTTTAATCCAAAATAACAACAAGGTTTTGATTATTCGAAACATCTGTTCCAGGTGTGTATATGATGGTTATATCGGTATAATAATCATACGTGTATACCTATACAAAAATTGCAGAATTTACACAAACTGTCATAGTTAATACGGTTCTGAGAACGTATCTTTGCTTATTTTTGATGTATTACCTGAATGGACAATAGAATAATAACATAATAATCCATTCGCTATGAGTTCTCATTGGGGGTTCGTTTTCTAATCTAGCACTGCAGTCTCCTGTGTATTTAGCTATCTAGTCATACGAATATAGTAACCGGGTATTGTTTGTGTCAACAATTTTTCTATGAAAGTTGTTTTCTTTTGTATTATATTTTGAAAGTGACATATTCTAAATTTATTATTTTATTCTGGTATGTTTCATTCATAAAATTCCGCAGTGACGAGATGAATGAAAAAAGCAGCATATTATCACTGTGTCTTACCTTTATTTATTATCCCTCCGTCAGCTTATATTCAAGAAATAGAAATTAAAATTTCAGTTACCTAAATATTATTTATAAATTCTACCCGAATATCTACTCGTATAATATCAAATTAATAAAGTAAAAATAATTTGTGGCACACCGTTTCCAATATCAGAATGGGATAGCATGGGAATCTTGGAAACGGTAGGAGTTACAATGCCGGTTAAATTAGAGAAAAGTTGTACAATTTAAACACCTTTTAAATGGTGTTTTCAACAGTAAAGCAACTTTAGCCGTTTTCGAGATTTTCGAGAAAACTATTTTTTGCGATTTTAGTTTTTAGCTGCCTATTTATTTCTTACATTATTTTTACGGATATAAAAAAAATTATAAGCACTTCCTCATTGTTCCTTTTTGAGGAGAAAAAGATAGCGTTTACAAATTGTCACTACGACGTTTCGTTTTTTAACAACCATCATCAACTTTGCTTTTTGAAATACGGCCCTAGATTTTTTATTGTTAAATTTTAAGCCATTTTCAATTCATGGTATATCACACGTAATGGTTTAAACAAGTTTTTAGTGCTTTAAGCTGTTATTTAAAATTACTCAAGAAAAATCGCCATAGTTTGGCACTTATTTTGCGTAAAACATGCTCCTAAGAAATGCACAAAAATTTCAACTAAATTCAAAAACCACGTACAGCAATAAATTGGCAAATAATAATAAATAATTGTGAGTAACGACGAAATAATGTTTTTGCTAAACCTATACTACTCTGGATTCAGTCAGTTAAGTGCCAAGCTATGGCAATTTTTCTTGAAGAAATTTACACAACAGCTAAAAATACTGAAAACTTGTTTACACCATTACGTGTGATATGTCACCTATTTTTGAATTGAAAATGCCTTTAAATTTAAAAGACCCCACACGGCCCTCTTTGAAAAATCTAAATTAAATATCAAAACTGTTGCTGTAAAGCAGATAAAAAATGCTTAAAACGATGTATCACTCGACCCCTAATGTTATTTGAAAATTTGAAAATTGTGTCCACCTCTATCACTAAAGCAATTTCAAGCAAAACTAATGGGTTCATCCTAGGACTAGCCCAAACTCATATACCAAAATTGAGCTCAGTTGGTTGAACCGTTTAGGCACTATCGTGGAAGAATACATAGGCGAAAGTCCCGTAATATTATGCACTTAGTAAAAGTATATTAATTAAATTCATAGCAATAAAAACAAAAACTTACATTTCACTGAATGACATCTCATATAATATCAGCAACACATCGAAAAACAAAAACATCAAAACTCTTAAAAAATAAAATCAACTCATTAAATAAAAAACTGCATATGCGTACTCTTAGCCGCGGGACACGCAAAGAGTCCGCAAAGCTAATGCTAAGAGTACGCATAGATTTTAATTAGGAATTTATTCAGAATCACTCCCGCACTGATCACAGTTGAAGGCTCCTAATCCTACATATGTTGTGCAGCCTTCGTGATACCATCTTTTACAGATGTCGCATTGAATCCAGTCTGCATAGGGTGGATCTTCGTAAATTTCGTTGCATCTTGGACAGATAATTTTCTGAGCTGTCGTTTTTTTCCCACTTTTTGTTTTGGTTAGGTTTCTTTTTACACCTTTTGCTTTGTTGGCCACCTGCTGTGCCAACTCGTTTTTGTAGGGCGAATCTGTTAAAATTTCTGATATCTTCCCCTTTCTTTTTTCGCTGTTCTTTCTGCTTTATTTATTTTTCGAACAATTAAAAAATGTATTTATTTTTCAAACTTATAATAGGAAGAGTCAGAAGCCGGCAAAGAATACGCATGCGAACTCTTTGTCTGCGTAGTCTTTGCCGATGCAAATATGAATAAGAAATTTGCGCGTCTGCTAAATCTGGCAAAAACTAACTACAATGTCGATACTCAATTAACCTCAAAAAACATGTTTATTCTTAAATAAAATTCGAATCAATTAATTTCCTTTTAGTAAAAGAGTTGTGACATAATAAATGGTATATAAATATAGTATCAGAAGTTGAAAAATATAATTTTCTTGCATTTTTTTTGGAAAAACACCTCCGATGGCGAAGATATTGTGAGAACACGTGTAAATAACATTAGTCGTTGCCGGATGTTTTTTAGTTAATTACAGAAATCAACCGCATACTCTTGCCCGATGCGAACTCTTACCCGCCTTTCCCCTACATCTGGAAATGGTCTTAATCGTCTCAAGGAACTTCAAAATGGTTATATCCGTCTTTATCTCAAGCGCGTTCACAATACTTTCCCTGTGCGGGAAAGTAATATAAATATATGTGGAGATGACACCTGTTTTTTTGATTTGGATAATGAATAAATAATGTTTAATTTCAGCGATACTGTATAAGATATTATATTCGTACAAGGCAGGATAACTACATAGGTATTCAAAATCTCAAATTTCCATGACCTTTACCATGGAGAAGGGCTACGCAAAAGTAATATTCAGTTATGTCTTTCCCGATTATACCGAAAGTTTTGATGTTTTTGGATATCCTCAAAAAATTTAGTACCTATTTTTATAAAAACTGCTAAAAACAGGTAACTATCTACTTATATTATGTAATTACAGTTAATTATCGAGAATTTTTAATATTACACTCCATTTGGATTTAACAGCTATTCCGACTGAGCAAGGCGTATAATTTAAATTAGTTTTAGTATTTTGTGCATGTGAAATCTAATTTTAAGATTTCCTATATACAAGGCTATAGAAACAATGCTTCTGAATAAATCCTGCGTCGTTAACCTTTAGCTGATCATCCTGTCAGCTTCATCAGAGCAACTTTGCGCAAATGCGGTTAAACTGAAACTAAACAGTATTGCTGTCTACGTGCCTAATATGCCGGCTTCACCGTTCTCTGAATTACCTGTCAATTCGTGATTGGTCTGTGATGGAGTGGGCCTGTCGGCGTTGATTATGCGAAATAGGTGAAAGATATAGACTCGTATCAATTTTTTCAGAAGCATTGTTTATATAAGTTTACTGTCTCCGGAAATTATCTGTCTAAAATATACAAGGGGTAAAATATTAAATGAGTTTTTAATGTTTAGACCTTTTTTTATTCAATAAGTGTATAACAAAAAAAAAATACGTAGATATATCTTGCCAGTTAAAAATATTTTTTACATTATAAATAAACCCTATGTAGTTAACAAGAATCATATCGAATTTTATGACTCCGCATTCACAGTAAATTATAACGTAATAAAATCAAATTACACTACCACTAATATTCCCAACAGTAACACATCGTAAAAGTGTCACATGAAAATCATATAAACCATTGATTCTTTAGTACTGATTTTTTTTATAACTTACCTATGAATACCTTTTTGAAACACCCCTTATTAGAAAAAAGCAACAGCATACTGTAACTGAATATTTACGAGCATTTATAAAAGGGAAGATCAGAATAAAGACCGAACTCTCTGTTGCACAATAAATTAGAAAATTGTGTTACCCTACAATAAATTGTCACTTGTAATATCACAAGAGCTTAAATTATTTCAGGAACTTTCCAGTAATAATTTATGCTCGTGTGGTATTCGGTAAGAAATTCTCACACCAAAATTTGTCCAACCTGACATTTTACATTATTTTGTCAAGGTATTGTTGTTATGCTAATGATTTGTTTTTAAACGGTTCTGGCACAAGACAAAAAAATTTCCAGTTAAATATGGCCTCGCCTCGAAAAAACTTCCGGAACTTTTTTTTAGTTGCTATGGTAGCGTAAATTTAAGAGACAGTATATCCACTCTGGTCAGGTATCCTTTGTGTGTCGTTTACAGAAAGAAGCCACGTATCGGGGCATGCAACAATACAATATATCCCAGAAAGCGAATACGGGGGCATCTATGCAGCATGTTGGTGTTTTCAAAAGTAAACTAACTTTAGCCGTTTCCGAGATTTTTTTGCGATTTTAGTTTTTATTTCTTTCTGACAGTGTTTTTACATATACAGGGTGGTCCAACGAAAAGTTTGCACCTAGCTTTTCTCTTTTTTTTGTAGTCGAATGCGAAAATGCTCGGACACGTCGATTTTGCTTTTGAGAGGGACACATTTTAAACATATTTTTCGATCTGCGCCTTCAACCCCCTAGCGGGGGTGAGTAACAACCCTAAAATTTTAAATGGAAAGAGGGGTCTAATGACATATCATTTGAAAGGACACAAAATTGTCTTTCTAATGATACCCTATTTGTCGAATTTTACTAAAACAGTTAATACGAAAACGACTTTAAAGACATTAAGCCGATAATTTTGGTATTAATGAGAAATACAAATAAGTTTTAATTATTACGACTGAAAACAACTACAATCATTTCTAAATTATTTACTTTGAAGAAAAACGGGATTTCAAAAACACTATCTTATTTATCAGAACTAAATTCCTCACTAATCGTTTGCGTTTTTTGTTGAAATAAAAACTGCAGATACGTGTAGGAAAAGAATTTACACCGTTTATTTTAGTCTTTTCATTGATTCAGTTTGGTTGCTTCTCAAGTTATTTTACTTTTACCGTACAAAATGATTTATTCCATTCTAGAACGAGTTGAAATTGTTAAACTTTATTTTCAAAATAATAGTAGTGCTAGACTTACGGCTCGCTTATTTAATGAGAGACATCCCGATAAAAATGTGAATGATGTGTACGTTGGCAAGTTAGTTAAAAAGTTTGTAGATACCGGATCTGTCTGTAATGTAAAACACCAGCCGCAGAAACCGATCAGAAATGAAGCTGTGGAAGTCGCTGTTTTAGGGCATGTTGAAATGGATCATAGTCAAAGTACCCGTCAACTAGCTGAAGCCTCAGGTGTCTCCCGTTCGTCCATAATACGAATTTTAAAAGCGTACAAATTTCATCCGTACAAAATCAAATTAGTACAGGAACTAAATGAGGATGATCCTGATAGAAGGCTGCAATTTTGTGAAGCAATGAGCCAGCGTTTAATTGAAGATCCGCAATTATTATTTAACATTTGTTTTTCCGACGAATGCACATTTTATTTGAATGGAGCTGTAAATAGGCACAATTGCCGTTACTGGGATGACAGTAACCCACATTTATTCCGTGAGGTTCATACCCAGTATCCTCAAAAAATAAACGTCTGGTGTGGCATATTAGGAAATCATATTATAGGACCACTTTTTATTCCTGGAAATTTAACTGGTGAAGTGTACCTAAACATGCTTGAAGACACAATTGATCCTTTAATAACACAAATAATAGAAGATGACCAAAATCATACTGCTGATCGGCTTTATTTCCAGCAAGATGGAGCACCTCCGCACTATGTGGCTCCTGTAAGACAGTTCTTAGATGACCGGTTCCCTGGACGGTGGATTGGAAGGAGGGGCCCAATTGAATGGCCTGCCAGGTCACCGGATTTATCGCCTTTAGACTTTTTTCTTTGGGGGCACTTAAAAAATAAATGTTTTGCCACGAAGCCCGAGTCCATAGAAGATCTTCGCCAACGCATTACAGAAGAGTGCAGAAACATAACACCTGATATGCTACAAAATGTTAGAAATAGATTTGAACAAAATCTGTATTATTGTATGGAATCAAATGGGTCACATTTTCAACATTTGTTAATGTAACGTTTTAATAAATCAATTTAACAGCTTGTTTACTTTTTTTACAAAGCAATGTTAAAACTAACAAACATTGGAATGTACTAACGATTGCAGGTGTTTTCACTCGCAATAATTAAAACTTATTTGTATTTCTCATTAATACCAAAATTATCGGCTTAATGTCTTTAAAGTCGTTTTCGTATTAACTGTTTTAGTAAAATTCGACAAATAGGGTATCATTAGAAAGACAATTTTGTGTCCTTTCAAATGATATGTCATTAGACCCCTCTTTCCATTTAAAATTTTAGGGTTGTTACTCACCCCCGCTAGGGGGTTAAAGGCGCAGATCGAAAAATATGTTTAAAATGTGTCCCCCTCAAAAGCAAAATCGACGTGTCCGAGCATTTTCGCATTCGACTACAAAAAAAAGAGAAAAGCTAGGTGCAAACTTTTCGTTGGACCACCCTGTATATATATAAATAAAAAACACTTCCTTATTGTTACTTCTAGTATGAGTTTGAGGCAGTCTAAATAGGTTCGGCTTACGCGAATTAAACTGAGGTACATTAAAATCAACTTGTAATAAATTGGGAATTACACTACCACTAATGTTCCCAACAGTAACACATCGTAAAAGTGTCACATGAAAATCATAGAAACCATTGATTCTTTAGTACTGATTTTTTTTATAATTTACCTATGAATACCTTTTTGAAACACCCCTTATTAGAAAAAAGCAACAGCATACTGTAACTGAATATTTACGAGCATTTATAAAAGGGAGGATCAGAATCAAGACTGAACTAGTTTTACGTTAACTCCGTTGCACAATAAATTAGAAAATTGTGTTACCCTACAATAAATTGTCACTTGTAATATCACAAGAGCTTAAATTATTTCCGGAACTTTCCAGGAATAATTTATGCTCGTGTGGTATTCGGTGAGAAATTTTCACAACAAAATTTGTCCAACCTGACATTTTACATTATTTTGTCAAGGTATTGTTGTTTTTGACATATGTTAATTATTTCTTTTTAAACGGTTCTGGCACAAGACAAAAAATTGCCACTCAAATATGGCCTCACCTCGGAAAAACTTCCGGAACTCTTTTTTAGTTGCTATGATCAGCGTAAATTTAGAGAGAGTATACCCACTCTGCTCAGGTATTCTTTGTCTGTCGTTTACAGAAAGAAGCCACGTATCAGGGCATGAAACAATACAATATAACCGAGAAAGCAAAATACGGGGGCATCTATGCAGCATGTTGGTGTTTTCAAAAGTAAACTAACTTTAGCCGATTTCTAGATTTTTTGCGATTTTAGTTTTTATTTATTTCTGACATTGTTTTTACAGATATAAATAAATTAAGAACACTTCCGTATTGTTACTTTTAGTATGAGTTTGAGGCAATCTAAATAGGTTCGGCTTACGCGAATTAAACTGAGGTACATTAAAATGTACTTGTTGTAATAAATTGGGACAGTCAATAATATTGTTAACTAATTTATAAAGAAAAACTTGGTCGGTAAATATTCGACGAACTGCCAGCGAGTCAAAATTAAATTTGTTTAATATAGCTTGATGGTCACAACCTCTTGTAGGAAAACTCCCATCACTTTTAAAAGTAAGATATCTTAAAAACTTACGTTGTACGTACTCCAACTTGTTCTTATGGACCGTGTAGTATAGGCTACCATACAAATGATGCGTACTCTAATTTAGACCTTACAAAGGTCTAGTACAGAGTAATGAGACAATCAACGCTATTAAAGTCTCTTCCAGTACGAAATATAAAGCTCCACACACGAAGAGCCCCTTGCGCAATATGTCCAATATGGCTGTTAAATGAAAAATCCGAATTAGTTTGCACCTCGGTATGCTAAGCTTCAACGTATTTGACTCACACCACTGCTCAAAACACTGCAAGTCCTCCTGAAGTCCAAGGCAATCCTGATAGGTATGTATGATGCGATATAACTTAAAATCATCCGCAAACATAACTAGATAAATGAGTTTTGATATCATTTATATAAATAGCAAATATTAATGGGGCCACGTTACTTCCCTGAGGAGCTCCACTAGAAACAATCATCTCCTCTGATTTAAATCCATTATACTCAACATACTGTCTGCGGTTGTACAGGTAAGTATCAAAAAAGTTTAGCAGGCTCTCATCAAAACCGATATAAGGAAAATTTGTAAACGCTATCTTTTTCTCAGCAAAAGTAGCAATGACGAAGTGCTTCTCATTTTTTTATATCCGAAAAAAAAATGGCAGAAATAAATAAAAACTAAAATCGCAAATAATCATTTTTTGGAAAATTCTCGAAAAGGGCTAAAGTAGTACAACTTTTCTCTAGTTTATTTCCAAGATTCCAATGCTATCCCATTTTTATCTTGGATGGTATATTAAATTGTGCTCATTGTGACTACTTTTGCTTGTTTAGAAATGTGAGTACTTACGGGTGATTCATTAATATTATTAATTAACGTATTAAATCTTGTACCTATTGCAAGTCCTTTATGTGTTAAAATCAATTATTTAGTATAATTTATTGATCGATTTATCAATTAACTTTTTATCAAACACATTTTTTTTTAGTGTACGAGCAGACAGGTGTCTCCTAACATAATTCTCTCGTTTCTACCTCTTTTGGAAAATAAAAAGTATCACAAAGTATAAAGCTGAGATAATAAGCCTGTTGAATATTGAGTAGACAGAGCTGTATACAGAATATTATTGTGAATTAGGAGAAGAGTATTTAATTGTAAATATTGCCTTCTAATGAGAATCTTTCCTCCAAATGAGATCGATTTTTTGAAGATGCCACTTTGCCTTTTTTAATTATTCAAAAAAGTATGTTTAAGCTTAGGTTATCCATGAGGTTTTTATAACCGCATTTCGTTAATGTTAATTTTAAAATCACTTGCCTATTTTTAATCAATATGAATTCAGCTTTGCGAGAGAATTCAAGGCCTGTAACAATTCCAATAATAATGTATTCGACAATCACTACAAGAATAAGTATATTTTTGCTTGAAAACTAATGGTAGCAATGTAAAGCATGTTTTATAGATTTAATAATAAAATTGCAGTTTCTTATAAAATGTTATTATTATTTTCTTTGTTTCCAAATATTTTGCAATAGATTTTTCTCGCACAGAGTATAAATAACCTAACTTCTTATGATAGGAGCACACTTTTATCTAGAAAAGTTTAAATAATCCAAATATATTGATATATCAAAAGTTGAAGATAAAGAAAATTAGTCTAAAAATATATCAACTGTTAAAATAGGAATTCTTAATTTTAATCAAAACAATTATATCTGTGAAAATTAAATTTCTTTTGTATATTTATATTAATGCAATAACCGAACCACATGACAAAAAACTAAAAACCAATAATTAATGTTTCGGAATGAATCAATCATTAATATTAACGTAAGAATAAAGAGAAACATATTAGGACGTCGAACGTGTGGATACTACCTAAAGAATTTAATTTTAAGAAATTCTCACATCCATTATTACAGCGAACTTTTGCGGAGAAAAATACAATGGAAATTTTCATATTAAAAAGTTTCATTGGATAAACATGACAAAATTATTCAAAACAAGTCAAACAAAACTCAAAATTAAACTTACATCACAACGAAAAGTTTGCAAAATCCTACACAACCATATTGAAACGCGGTAAATTAAATTTAGCTTTTGAAATTTTAAGATTGATTAGCCTAATTTATTTTACGCGCCATTTCGAAAATAATCTTAATAAGTGTAATACTAATGAAATGTTTCAAATAAAACTCCACTATTCACTCAAGTCGACAATTTAATTCAGTTAAATATTTTTAGCTTGAATATGTGGAAAACAATAACCGCGAAATGTCACCTGCTCTATAATGTGTTATTCCTAAATTATTGCTTGTAACCCAGGGTTCATTTTAAAATATGGATCATTATTTCTTATCAGACTACTACTCAAACACTAGATGTCGCTTCCTCCATCTTATACATATTAGTTTTGCTTTTGCCTGTATAAGCACTGCCAAAATATTGGGATATAGCTGATGAGCATAAATATATTGTGACAAGGTATGTTGCAGAAAACGAATGTCGAATATAAACTATTTTTGTAGCATATACAGCATAATAACGTTGACCATGACCAAATAAATGAAAAAATTATAAAACCAAAAAAAAAAACAGTTCTTTATTTAAGTGGGATCAGTAATAAGATTAACCAGCATTACTCGTAGTTCTTTAATTAACAATAATGTTTCCAAACATTCCATGTACTCAATACACTCCTGTAATAATACAGTTGGTTCTGTAATTGATATTAATGAACTACACAGAGATTTTACCATTGTTTACATGTTATGTCCATGTACGTAAGACTAGTTTTCAGATGTGCTATGAAAAATTTATCAAGGCATTGATGAGGCTTATACAAAAGAGCTGGCAAAAAATATACCGATTAAGTCATTTACTGATCAGATTCCTTGGGATCCATTAGAAAAACGGACATGTTGTCAATCGATTGGATAATGCTCAATTTTTATTAGTTGTATTTAAACAGTTTTGCAAATAGAGATGTGTGAAAATTAACTTTTTCTTGGTAGGTGAAGAGAACTCGCATGATAAAACACTATGACATTGGAACTTTATTCGAATTATACGTATGCAATAAAAGCTAACAATTAAAATGTACTGGAAATTGCGTAAAAGTTACCATTTACGGGTGCCATATATCTCAAAGAGACTATGTTAAGACCATAAAGAAAAATAATGTTTTTTAATGTAAAAAAACTTTTACAGTCAACTGAATATAGACACGACCTTTTATTTTGTGACAGTTACATATAGCAATAGTAAACCGTTTATTATTATCCACATCTACATTAGTATAGTATACTAAAATTTCCGGGTGACTATGTTGATGGATATGCATGTTTTCAGATCCTCTGCTTCAGGTTATAAATAAATAAATCATTTATTTATGCTTTCAAACCAACATGGTTTTACACAAGTCAAACAAACAAGAAAAAACATAATATACTTAGTAAATAAACTACAATACAATAAATACAGTAGACAACGTAAAGACAAAGATTTGTGACATACAGAACAAACATTACACATTAAAATATATTTGTACAGTTTAAAAATTCATGAACATTATAAAAGGCTTCGTTCAGTAGAAACTCCTTAACCCTGTTTGAAAAACTTCATGTTGATAATGTTCTTAATTCATTCGGCATTTTGTTATAGAACACAGGGCCATAGTAATTGAAGACATTTCTGCTTCTTGACAATCGCGTGAAATCAACAAAGATATTATTTCGATGCCTAGTATTATGAGCATGCACATCGTTGGCAAATACATACTCATCTATGTGACTTCTCACGTGTATGTATAGACTAAGCAGGGTTAGAATGTTTAGCATTTTAAAATGTTCCTTAACATCCTCGCGATAATTTAGGCCAAGCATAGATCGAATTGCACGCCTCAGTATTTTAAAAACGCTACCGGCGTGGCTAGAGTGCCCCCAGTTCAGAATTGCATATGACATAGCTTAGAACGCTACTATTAGCGTTCTAAGCTATGTCATATGCAATTCTGAACTGGGGGCACTCTAGCCACGCCGGTAGCGTTTTTAAAATACTGAGGCGTGCAATTCGATCTATGCTTGGCCTAAATTATCGCGAGGATGTTAAGGAACATTTTAAAATGCTAAACATTCTAACCCTGCTTAGTCTATACATACACGTGAGAAGTCACATAGATGAGTATGTATTTGCCAACGATGTGCATGCTCATAATACTAGGCATCGAAATAATATCTTTGTTGATTTCACGCGATTGTCAAGAAGCAGAAATGTCTTCAATTACTATGGCCCTGTGTTCTATAACAAAATGCCGAATGAATTAAGAACATTATCAACATGAAGTTTTTCAAACAGGGTTAAGGAGTTTCTACTGAACGAAGCCTTTTATAATGTTCATGAATTTTTAAACTGTACAAATATATTTTAATGTGTAATGTTTGTTCTGTATGTCACAAATCTTTGTCTTTACGTTGTCTACTGTATTTATTGTATTGTAGTGTCTATACAGCTCGTCACTCAGGCTGCCCAACAGATAGACGCTCTTACACAGCTTGCCGGAAATGCTCTCAACATGCTGATCCCAACCCAATCTCGCATCAAGCACAGTGCCCAAAAACTTAACTCCTGAAGGGTTGTCAATGTCCCGAATATCGCTGAGCGAAAATATAATTGTTTCTGTTTTACTTTGATTTAAACACAGCTTATTAGCCTCAAACCAGTCGAAAGACCTCGACCGCACCTCGAGACACTCGGGAGCATCGTCGTGTCATCCGCGAACAGTGTAAAATGAGTGTCCCTGACATAACCTGGAAGATCATTAACGTATATAAGAAATAGCAAAGGTCCTAACACAGAGCCCTGTGGGACACCATGTTAATCAAGGACATATCAGACAAAACGTTGTTCTTAAATGTTCGCTGTTGACGTCGATCCAAATAGCTTGCCAGGAGTTTAACAGATGAATTTTGTACGCCATATTTGGCAAGTTTTCCAAACAAAATATCATGATTGACACAGTCGAAAGCCTTCGACAGGTCGCAGAAAATACCTCCAGAAAACTGTCCCTCCCCAGAGCACCCGCCACATCCTGGACAAAATGGCCGATCGCGTGTGTAGTGGACCTACCCGATCTAAATCTAAACTGCGAAGCTGACAATAAATTGTTTGTCTCGAAGTAGTTCGTTAATTGAGCACACAACACTTTTTCCATTATCTTACCCAAAGTTGATATGATAGAAATGCTTGTAGTTGTTCATGTCCTCCATGTCACCCTTTTTAAAGCCCGGCACTACCCTGGAGATCTTCAGGCAATCCGGAAATACAATTATTAAATACTTACTTTCTCGACCAATAGGAAAAGTATTGTGAACGCGCTAAAAAAATTGAGATCAAGACGGATATAAACATTTTAAGGTACCCTGAGACAATTAAAACAATTTCCAGATGGAAGTCTTTAAAACCGTCGTATCAACGTTGATGAATACAGGGGTATGTTGTCAAAGAAACTGCTAAAGATAACAAGCCTTCGCCTTTGAGTCTTCGTAGCAAATCATGTTTTATTGCTATTTTAGTTATTGTTGACGCCTTAAGTTCCACAATCTTGATTCGAATATTTAAACAACTCAGCTACAATGGTTCTTATATGAGAATGGAATTTTTATAAATTTAGAACAGTTGTTTAATTACAAACATTTGCTGTTAGCTAACGGTAAAACAAAACTTCAATTTAAATACTAATTACTTGCAGAACTCAAAAATAGCAATGTTTCTAGCATTCAAATGTACAGATGGTGTAATATTTATTAAAAATTAAATTATGCCATACCATACCATATTCGTTAATATCACATCCAGATAGGTAAGAGCAATTTTATTTTACAAACATATTTGTTGTGTAATTTTATTTAAAATTTATCTTTTTTTACCGCCATTAAACGAGCAACGCTTCCTATTAAATTTTTATTATAGTTTTTACTTTAACAGAATATAATAGAGGTTTCGGCAAAAAAAATATATATTACACGTATTTAGAATTCCTTCTGCATATTCCAGTAATGTGTTTCCGGATGTATGCCGTTTGGTTTTTGTTTGTTAAATTAATAATTAGTATAATAGGTGCGGATAGAGTTTACTATTATTGATTTAAATCTTTAACTTAGCCATAAAGAGGTCATCTCTTGGCTTAAATTAAAATAATAACAATATTTTTAGAAAGAAATGGATACTGCATATACTGAAATTTTTAAACTCGAATTTTTCGAAAACCTTTAAGTTTTTCGAGAAAAAAACAAGTATGCATTTTTTATCTAGAAAACTGTATTTTATCACATTTTTGACACAAATGGAATAAGATCACAAGATAAAAAAGTTAGATTATAATTAAGGCAAGGCTCCCCCCGTTTATCCGCCTATGGCTATCCATTTTTATTAAATTTCATGTCAGTTAACGACATTTAACTAGGTGAATAAATATGCTACATTTGATTAATTCATCTTTACTCGTTTCGAAAAGATTTCAAAAAAATCTTTAACACCCTTTATCTTTGTAGATAAAGACTTTTCGAAAAATTACAATTAAGGTTTTTTTCATGATTAGACGTCCCCAATTCGCTCACAAATTTTGACCATCTATTTTAGAAACACCTTGTATAGTTTAACACCACCTAGTCAATTTAATACTTTTAACTCATCGTATTTAGGCTTACGCCAACAGGGTGAGTATAGGTAATTTTCGAAAAACCAATATTTTCCTAAAAATTATGAACAGTCGTAGATAAAGTATAGCGTGAACCTTGCATGAAATGACCATTTCCTACTCGTATGATTTTCAGCACTCGCCTGCGGCTCATGCTGCAAACGATCATACTCGTAGGAAATATATGTAATTTCATGTTCGTTGCACAATATACTATTTCGAGACAAATTCCAATCGCAAGCCGCATTTTGATAACTTAAATACTCTAGGAAATAAATGAATGAATTTATTTTCTGAAATAATCCATTACGACGAGGAGCGGGATGTATTTACAAAACAAAGACGTTTCGTAACTCACTGTTCCATCATCACTGGCATTAATAAGCCTTACAAAAATCGTACCTAGTGTCTAAGCCGTACACATGGATTTTCGAAACACGAATACATTTTGTGAAAACTATTCAATAGTATAAAAACAATAAATGAGGTCAATTGATAAAATATAGAAAACTTAAAAATTAATTACACCAATTGCAGCAGTAAAGTTTATAGGGCATGATTTAATGTAAATGTTTTTTCTTGTAAATCATTTCTATTAAAGTTCTTTGAAAATATATTTATGTAGTTCTGATTTTAACCAAATTCGGTGAATGAATTTACTTTGAATAGTTGTACGAAGTAGTCATTGGGTATCAGTTCATGAGTTAATGATATTTAGCACACTGAAATATGAAAGTATCCCAATAAGTAGCCGCTGCGTTTAGGTGTCTTAAGCCCGGTTTAGCCAACGTTTTATGTATAACGCAGTGAATATGATTAGTCGTAGTTTTTGTCATAGTTTTAGTGTATAATGCATAACAAAAGCGAGCGTTTATCCAACATATAGTCATAAAAACAAGCATAACCAGAGTGCCGAGCCAATCAAAATATGTATATTATGCGCATGCGGGATGCGGGCAATAATACACAACATGATTATTTTTATTTTTGTTTGGGCCATAACAAACAATAAACATTATCCATTACCATTACCAAATTACATTATCAAACATTTAAAACAATTTTGTCCACAATTTTGCATCATACTTCATAGATCTCCTATGTTATGTAACACGAAATGTAATATACATTCAGCAGTTTTATTTTTAAAAGTGTTGTGTACACTTTCGATACCGATATGTAAGAGTATCGATACTTTTTAGACAAGTATCGGTAGAATCGAGACTTGGCAAAAATTACGGGTATCGAAATCGATACTTTAACTATTTTCGCATCCCTAGTTACTTCCTCTTCTTCAATTATATGGCCTGAACTTCTGGGTTATTCCGCCAGAATAGGGAACACCCATTACCTCGACAGGTGCGTGTACTAGGAGGAAAAAATAAGTAGAAGTCCTCAGCAAAGTGAATCTGGGTGAGATCCCATAACTTCTACTTTACACAAAAATACAACTTTAGGGAGCAATCCTCTACAAAAGCGCATAAACATCTAATACCTTCTACAGAAAGAAAATCAAGATGCAAGATGGATGAAGTAACTAGGGGACACAGGAATGTATGGATGAAAACTGATGGTAAAAGGAATCGGAACGTCCATGAAATAATCTACATTCAAGCTGTTTATCTTTTTTTATAGGTTACATTTTATATTGGTTTTTTAAGCTCGCCTGCGGACCTGCGCAAATTACATTGCCATTTCTCGTAATGCATAATCCATAAAAGTTGAAATAATTGAACTTTCACAAAAAACTGTTTTAGTCACAAGGAGTCGGCCGTAGTCGTCGGCTTTCGAAAACGTCATTGCGGGAAATTCAAACTACGGCATAATTTTGTTCATAGGAGAGACATAATAATAATATTTTCATAATTTATATCATAAAGTTAATGAAATTTCAATTATTATATATATAATATGCGATTATGTCAATAGTTTTGAATTTTCTCGCAATAACATGATTCCGAACGCCGATGACTATAGCCGAGGCTGTCGCTATTCTTACTACAACATTCAAAGTTATGACTATTACAAATCATAACAACTTGTAAACTAAACGTTGTATAAACGATACTATTTGACATAATGTATTTTAACTAGATGTGCTTGTGACTATAACTATACACTAATCATATTCTTATATGCTTATTCGTTGGCTAAACCAGCCTTTATATCGGCTGGTTTCCGTTACAATAATAGTCTTTTCCCGGATTCGTTAGACGCCTTACTGAGACTGAAAATATGATGTAATCGTATAGAATCGAAGAACTATTGTCCGTACATTGATGTTATTTTTAACTAAATTCTTAAAGAGTATATTATAATGTATATACATATCATATACCGTGTGTCCACGCATGGACGCATTGATAGGTGAAAATCACAACAAAAAAAATAGTTGAAATAAACTAACTTTATGTTGAACATAAAAAATGTATTGGCAAAAGTCGTTTAGAATGAAGATTTATGGCGAAATTCAAAAAATTCAATCCACCTGAGAAAGACATATATTACCAATCCTCCCCAGCCGCAAGAGCACACTAAAGCTGAACGCATCAGGATTAAACAGGAGCAAACAATTTCAGATAGTCAGCAAAAAAACAAGGTATTTACATGTAGATAATCATTCAGATCGTCTATAACAATTAAAAACAAGAGTGAACCCAAATTTGACACCTGAGGAACACCCGAAGAAGCCGCATAATTATGGGACCTATAACCGCCATACGTAACATACTACCTTCTATCGCGCAGATATGGTGAAAATAGTGAACTCAAACTGCGAACGAATCTATAATGCCCAAGCTTCTGAAGAAGCACCTCATGATCCAACCTATCAAAAGCCTTAGCAAAGTCCGGATATATAACATCAAATTGACCACTCCTGTTCAGTAAATACTGCCCTGATCGGGACCGACTCGTGTCTGGTCGCGTACTTAAATTCGACATTCTACTGCGCGAGAGCGTGGGGGTCTCGAGATATTACGTACGCTGTTACCATTTTTTGTTTTGGTTACTCGTTAGTCGTGACACAGAATAGGCTGCGGGATACAGTGTGCGTGCAATTAAAAATAATTAACATGGATGAGTGCCGCTGCGTAATCGATCAACTACTTGAAAAGTCCTTCTCCTTGTATAATTTTGAAGAAAAAAAGGAGGTCATTAAAAATGGAAGACCAACACCTATTTTAACTAATTTAAAAAAGGAATCAAAAAAAGCAGTTCGATATTGTAATTTAGTTGGTATAGTGAAAACTCTTGGTTATGTGGTTGCAAGAAAAATAGACTGTATTGTTGGCCGTGACAGAAGACTGTTTTCTACAGAAAAAAATGCGTGAACCAGTAGCGGAGTCAACGTATTATTTTATTTTATCCAACAGGCCTGGATTAGTATTTTGGTAACACTTTAGAAAAAGTCACGCGTCATAATAACCATTTATAATGTATATAATTTTGAACGTTTCGAAAATTTCACACTAATAATAATTTTAAGTGAATTTTCAAATTTGTTTTTTTTTTATAATTTAAGTGCCAAATTAGCAATAAAATACGTTTTATATTAGTTCACGGCGAATAATATCCAACAGTTACTTTGACACTAGAGATACCGAGCTGAAATAGTGTATAATTATGCGAATTGGGAAATAATTAGCATAATAATATATTCATAGACAGTGTTTTATCTGCTGGTATATAAATTTTATCATATGCACGATAACTAAGATTGCATGATGGTCACATTTTAATAGGTCTTTATGGCAGTGTAAATGTAAATGAGACATGTGAATAATTTTTATTAATTTGCAGAGTATACTAGGTATGCTTCTCTTCTTTTTCTTTTTTGTTTTTTGACAGCTAATTTTACATTAATTGCAATAATAATTATAATAATGAAGGTCTTTATTTGTTTACTTGTGAGCGAGAATCAGTTCTGTAGCTTCCTGATGGAAAGAGGAGTATGTTCAGCTATAACCCAATTACTAACAATAATTTACAATAATAAGATACAATTTACAAAGAAATAATAGTTGGCTATAACCTAACCTAAGACTAATCACAAAAATAATATAGAAAATCAAGACCACATTACTTTGATAATTAATTTACACTTCTCATACGTTCCAGTCTAAATCATAATCATAGTCCACGGGCATTGCGTATAATCTTTTACCAATTATTGCGTTGATCATTAACGAGTTTTGCACGCAAATGAGATTTAAATTGTGGCATACTTAATGATTTGAGTAGACTTGGTATGCTGATATATTCCCTTATTATTAAAAATGATTATGATATAGGTAAATCTAGAGGGGCTTGTCGTTTTATTCTATCCAAACTAGCACTCAAATCTCTGTAATTCAGAATATATATTTTTCTTTGCTTTGAAAATTTCTTGAGTTATGGGAATATTTAAAAGAAATATAAAACATAGATATATTTAATTTACATCTTAATACCATATACAGGGTGGTCCAGTTTCTAAATCGGACAGGCAACCACAAAATAATATCAGTTTGCATTATAAACTATATATTCGAAAAATGCTTCGTTACAAAACTACTTTAGATATTTAAATGAAACTTGTTACGTTTGGGTAGATAATTAAGATACATTTTTTTGCGCTAAAATTATTATTTCACTTTTACCAGTGGTACGGAAACATCTTCGCACAATTTTAATGAAAAATATAATACGCCACCGAATATTTTAAAAGTAAATTATAAATATTTCTAGAATTCTTGTTCAATTTACAACAAAAAAGACTCTTTCCTTTTTTTCGTTTGATACACCGTTTGCAAGTAAAAAACGCAAATAAGAAATTAAATTAAAGGTAAAATCACAATTATTGCTCGAAATGTAGTCCACCCACCTCAATATATTTTGGACGCATTTATTGCAGCCCAAATATGAATATTATGGTAATTTGTTACCCCACGTCTAGTAAAACAGAACCCATCCGTCCAAAGATTGTGTAAGGATGTCAGAATTTTCTTCAGTCACGATTAAAAGCCACGGGCAAAATCTTATTCTTTTTTCAGCCTCACCAGGGAGCAAATTCTGAACAGACTGTAGGTGATATGCATGCGTCTGTGGTCATCGTCCAGTCTTCGTAATATTGTAGACATAGGTATATGAGGGTTCTGAGCTGCCTTCCGAGAGCTCAGCGTTGGATTGTTATCAAAAGTTCGTCATTAACACGCAGGCCGAAGTTACGAAAATGGGTTCTGCTGAAAACGCAATCATCTGGAACTTCTTCTATTTGGGTAGCGCCTACGATGTTCACGAACTGCCGCTTCTGCATTTCAATCACAAAATCCGTAGCGAAAATGGATATCTATGCGTATTCGTTATTAGTTAAAAAGCGATTAATACACATTAATTTTAATTTTTTACTTGCAAACGGTTTGTCAAACACAAAGAAGTACTGAGTCATTTTTTGTTACAAATTGAACAAGGATTCTAGGAACAATATTTTATTCTTAAAAAACAGTGGCGTACTATATTTTTCATTAAAATTGTGCAAAGATGAGTCCGGAAGCACGCCACTAGTAGAAGTAAAATAATCATTTTTACGTAAAAGGATGTGTCTAAATTACCTATCCAAACGAGCCAAATTGTATTTAAATAGCTAAAGTAGTTCTAGAAATATTATTAAATTTAAAATTTGTAATAAAAATTTGGACACATAGTTTACAATACAAACAAATATTATTTTCTGGTTCTCTGTCTGCCTCGAAATTAAATAAATAAAAGTATATTATGGTTTAATTAAAATTTGTTTCATGGTTCTAAGACAGAAAGAAAAATACACTGTGTTCATGCAGGGAAGACCGCGATAAGTCTAGAAAAAGTACTAATCGCAAACCTATGAAAATTTGGGAGTAAACTAACCTCCACGAGGGACAGAAGACTAAGGTATTTTTGAGAAGGTGGCACTTTTGGTAATATCAGACGTCAACTTGCTTTAAATGGTACACCGTATATATTATTACAGTTTTGGGTTCTACGTAAAATTTGAACTAGTCTGTCCTATAACTGAGGTCTTACCGTGTCTGGCTTATATAAGGTTTTATGTAAAAAATGACATTTGCAGGTTCCAAAATCATTATAAAATTTTCTTATATAAGGACATCTTCATTAATTGATTTAGATACTATTTATATCTCAAAAATAGTCATGAACTTTGAACTGTTTTGGTAAATATTAATACGGGGTGTGCAAAATATCATACATGAAAATGAAAAAATTGTCAAAAGTCAATATTTTTAAATAGAAACCCCAACATTTTATAGTTTTATCTTATTAAGCTATAAAAATAAGGGTAAATTTGGATAAGGTTGTATATGTCTAAAATGTTTAATTTTTGAAATATTGAATAAATTTCATACGGTAATTTTATTAAAAGTTTTAAGTCTAAATACATATAGGTAGCTATGGCGGCAATGAAAAAAAAATTGTCATTATGACGCTGTCACTTACTAGTTTAAAAATTTATTAATAATAACAAATAAATTATTGAAAATTTTAAGAACTTTGGACATCCCAATATATAATATCAATGTAATATTTAATTTTAAAAAGGAAAACACTATCTAAATATAGAACAATCCAAAGAAACATTATTTTTTAAAGTAGGTAAATGTTCGAATTGACGACCTTGGACTTCGAGACATTTTACGTAACTGAGCAACAATAATTGTTCATGAGTCGCTCTTCTTATTGACTCACGTCTTAAATTTACAACATTTTCGCTGCATACATTCTTCCATAATTGTTACGGGCGTATAATTTAAACGCCCCAGCATTGTTATTAATAATTTTAAACTGGTAAGTGACAGCGTCATAATAAGAGTTTTTGATTTTCATTGCGACGTAGCTACTTAGATGTATTTAAACTTAAAATTACCGTATGCAATTTAATCATTTGGCAATAACTAAACATTTTAGAGATATAAAGGGCATTTTTTTGGAGGTGTAGAACTTTGAGTTCGCACCACTCCTTTATTTGATAATAGATTCAACAGCTGATAGTTGCTTTTTGTTTAGTTTGGTTTGACAATTCATTATGGTTAGACTTACACCAGAGCAACGCTTGCAAATTGTTGAAATTTTTTATCAACATACTGGTTCTGTTCGTCAATCTTATCGTGCACTTCGTCCATTTTATGGCGTTCATAATGGTTCTTCAGAACGGCTAATTCGAATAACAATTGATCGTTTTCGGACAAAGTTTACTCTTAATAATAATGTGCATCCCAGAGACGCCGAACAGTGCTCACTTAAGAAGCTATATCCGCTGTACTGGAAAGCATTGAAGAAGATCTAAATCAACCAATTCGCCGCCGTTCTCAGCAACTGGGGTTGTGTCCGTTCACTTTATGGAAGATTTTACGAAAGGATCTTGGATTAAAAGATTTCAAAATTCAACATGTGCAGGAATTAAAGCCAAACCACCATCGTATGCGCCGCCAATTCGGCGAATGGGCTGAGACACAAATTGATATTGATGTCGAATTTCCATTCAAAATTTTGTTCTCCGATGTAGCCCATTTCTGGTTGAATGGGTACGTAAATAACCAGAATTCTCGCATTTGGAGCGAGGATAATCCACAAGCTTTTGTCAAAACACCAATCCATCCATAGAAAATTCATGGGCTGGCGGAGTCATTGGTCCATATGTCTTCAAAAACGATGATGGTCAGAATGTTCCAGTCAATGGTGAACGGTATAGGGATATGATATGAAATTTTTTCGTACCTTAATTAGCCGGCCTGAATCTTCCTGACATGTGGTTCCAACAGGACGGAGCCACATGCCACACAGCACGCGCTACAATTGATTTACTCAAAGAAAGTTTTGATGAAAGAATAAGTTCACGTAATGGTCCAATTAATTGGCCACCAGATCGTGTGAGTTAACCCCATTGGATTATTTTCTTTGGGGTTATGTCAAGTCGCTTGTCTACGTCGATAAACCACAGACAATTGAACACCTGGAAATCAACATTCAAAGAGTTATTGCTGAAATACGGCCGCAAATGCTGCGAAAAATTGGTGAAAATTGGTGTTCCAGGTTGCGCCTTGTACGCGCCAGACGTGGCTAAATCATATTTAAACATTAATGTCATAAAATTTTCTATCCGATAAAGTGCGTTTCATTGATATTAAAAATATATTTCTTTGTTTTATTTTAATTTAAAGTTCGGTAACTCCAATAAAAACACCCTTTACAACCTTACACAAATTTACCCTTATTTTGATTGCTTAATAAGACAAATCTTTCAAAGTTGAGCAGTTTTTGACTTAGGTATTAGAAGATTTATGTCAAAACTGACATTTTCATTTAAAGTAAACTTTTCACTAAAAAACAGTTGAAGACAGGCATAGGAAAGTTTTAAGACAAATATATAAACATATACAGGGTGTGCTATTTGAAATAAGAAAGTTTCAAAACAAAATTGGATATATGCTTAGTTTTCCTAAAATTTCTAAAGTCCCATCAACCGTGACACACCCGGTACATAGCAAGTAAATTAATCATTGCATGATGTTCGAACATAAACTAGTGATATACACTAAGGCCGATAATTTTATTACGATAAAAGGGTTAATCTTTTAAAATAAATGCCTATATGCGCCTAACACCTGCCTTTCCTTTAGAATCAACAATTTTTATGTATACCGTACAAAACGTCAGCTGCTTAAAAAATCCCCAAATAATCAGTCCTGGTTTCCGAAACATTTCTCTCTCTCATTATCTTAAATCTCGAACGATCCACTGAATGTTTTCAAACACACGCGCAACATCAATTAACCCATCCTTTTCTGTTAGCCATACAATGCTTTTCATAAAGGATCAACGTACGTCTGTTGTACATTTTTTTCAGTCATCAACCAATCGTATACTGGCATATGGTAGGCTGGCATCCCAAAACCAAAAAGTAATCACTTAAAATTAGTATATACCCATGTATATGAGCATGTGTGTAGAATATGCAGAGTTGTCCACGCGCCTGCTTAAAAACAATAAAAACAAATGAGAATCCATGGGGGCACCTGCCACGTTGGGGCGCTGGTGGTACATATACATGCACCGGAAACACTCGTCCGATGGGCAGATGGACAAACAATTTTGTCTGCACCAAAATTAATTAAATTGGTTTTATTTGGATTTTTTTAGGAAATACACGAAATATAAGATTGAAATTCCAAATAATAAATATAAATTTATGGCCAATGCCAAATTTTAACAGTTTATCCATCCTCCAACACATGTCACATTAATTCAACTTAGCTGAGATGTAAAAGAAAAACGGCTGAATTGTTCACGACCGTAAGAAAAAATATTAATATCTATACATTTCTGGAATTACTAAATATAATAAAGTTTATTAACAGAATGGATTTAAAAAAAAAGAGCAGACCAAGCCAATTTCTTACAGCTCAGACAAAACACACAACGTTTTTTCAATAAATGTATACAGAGTGGCCCATTAGTGTGTGGGCGGAACATATCTCAAGATCGATAGATAGCGATAGACACAAACATCCTTTACAAGACTTTTAGGCACTGAGAAGGTGTACAACCCAAAAAAAAAATGTCCCATTAGTATTTATTAATATCATATTTTATGGGCTTAAGGCTAACCGTTTTCTCATAAAAAAAATATTAAAAAAATAAATAATTTCCAACAAAAGTCGCAATTTTCATTTTTTTCTTCTATTCAAATACAAAAAAAAAGGTAATAATTAGAGTTTATTTTAATAACTTACAAATAGACGCTCTTAAAAAAAGCTAAAACATTTCGTGTTTAATTATTTAATTTAAGCTTAGATTTTATTCTATTTAAACTTAAATTATCCAAAAATGTGTGTTTAAACCATTTTATGCTTTTAAGAACGTCTATTATTAAAATAATGCTGTAATTTAACTTTTTTGTTTTTAAATAGAAAAAAAAATAATTAAAAATTGCGAATTTTGTTGACAATTTTTTTTTTATATTTTTTTATGCAAAACGGTTAGCCTTAAGCTTATGAACTATATATTATAATATCAATAAAAATATAGACAAGGGAATTCTTGAATTTAAGCATATTTACAGGGTGAGCCATTTAACATTTTCCCAAATAAATACAATTTAGAAAATGGGCCCACTTTGAAAAATTACAAATCAGAGGTCAATGGAATCCAGTAAAGCGGACAAATGAAGATAATTCAAAGGGAGCTGACCCGAAAAATTGGTATGTTTTTGGTTTCCGTAGTAACGACAACGCCTTAAATTTATGTCAAAATTCACAGTTATTTGCAAATATTTTAAAAACTACTGAACCTAGGCAAATCCACCCTTTAATTTCTTTTGTGTTTTAGAGCGCCATTTTTTTATGTTAAAATATACAGGGTGTCGCATAAGAAAAAGCAAGTTTAGTCGCAGTTGTGATAATTGAAAACATTTTTGGGTTGTATATCTCTTCAGTGCCTAAAAGTTATGTGAAGATTTTTTTGTCCATAGAGTATAGATCTTGAGATATCTTACGCCACACACTAATGGGCGACCCTGTATAGGTCTCAGGGCCTTAGGTTGTAAATTTTATGCCGCTCACGGTGTTCTGTACTGCTCCAGATTCGAACGTTAGCGAAATATCTGCAATGCTAGACTGCCCATGGTGATATCTGAATTCAATCTTGTTGAGCAGATGCTGAGCTCGAGTGAAGGGTGGATAGCTATCGATAGTTTTGTCCGTATGGTAATGGAACCCAAATTCCAAGCAGAAGTAGGCGCGTAGTCTTTGTCTCTTAAAAGACTGATAGCCTTTTCCCTATGAGCAATATGTACATTATGTTGTGTTTGACCGTAAAACGTATAATTCATGTTTATGTTATGTCATACCCACCTGTTTGTTATTGTATTGTTAATGTTTTGCTCTGAATTATGACGAATTTGAAGGCAGCCTCTATCCCAAGTAATGTTCACGCAGTTCCAGGTAGAGTGCGCGGTTCATGAGGGCCTCCTGCTCTGTAAACCCCTATTGGCGCAGACTACGTCCTCAAAAAAAAAAAAAGTTGTAAATTGTGGAGAGATGAAATTAGGAATGATGATAGACGATATAGAGACGGATGTTTTGAAATCATGCAAAAACTCTTTATTCATAAGGTACATCAAAGGTACATAGAATGCGTCAAGATTATAACTAAACTACATGTAAAATAAATAGTACAAAAGACAGATATTGTAGAACTACATTACACAATCAAGTACGAATTGAACAATTAAAATATCTATGCATTGACTAAAAGCTATGATCCAGTAAAATGGGATAATGTTATAATAATAAGAGAATAACTAGTAAACAAATAAAAATACAATATTTTACTAGGCACCGTGACTGGTAGCCGTTATATGTTCGGTGCTTAATTGATTTTTTTCTAATTAATCAACAAAATTGATGTTGGCAAAACTTTATATCTCAGATATTAATAAAAAAATTTTACACACCGGCACCGTAAGCGTTCAACAAAAACAAAAACTTTTCTCTAATTTAACCGACTCCATAACTCTTACGGTCTCTGAGATAGCAGTAGTGGCCCACGCTATTTAAGCACCCCGTATATTAAATATCTAGGACAGATTGTTTTATTCCATTTTAAGATTCGTTATTTATTTTATACAACAATTTGGACTGTGTTTTTTCATTAAGGTGTAGATTTTATTACTTATAAACTGTAATAACTCGTACCTTTAACTAATATGAGATGACACTTTT
The DNA here is from genome assembly GCA_911728435.2 of Apoderus coryli. Classification (NCBI taxonomy): domain Eukaryota; kingdom Metazoa; phylum Arthropoda; class Insecta; order Coleoptera; family Attelabidae; genus Apoderus; species Apoderus coryli. Next base: position 10,346,806 of record OU452202.1, on the reverse strand, counting down.
TCAATTTACAAATATTAGTTTGTAAATTTAATAAAAAGATATCAAATTTCTTCATTTTCGAACAAGCGTTATATTTATTAAAGAAAGCAAAATAATAAATCAAACTTGCATTGGTGCTATCAAGCTCTACCCAGCAAAAGGCAGATGATACCCATTTTCTACGCTACGTATTTATAACATCGTATATAAGTAATAACTTTACTAATGAATATATTTTAAAATACAAATAATAAATAAATCAATAAATAAATGAAAAACTTCAAAGTTTATTATATCCTCTTTTTGTAACAAGTAAGTTGAACTATTGTGTTGCTGTGTTGCTTTAGTTCTTGGATAGTTAGTTCTTCAAAGGCTTGATTGAAGATATCAGAATTAAATTAAAATAGATTTATGCTGGAATTATTGGGATCAAATATGGAATAACAAAATTAAGAGACACACTGCAAACAACAAACAATACAAAAATTTCAAATCCAAAAAACAATATTTATTCAAAGTTCCTTCACCAAATAAATACCTGCATTAAAATTATTACATTATCCTTAACAAATTATATCCTCAAATACCTTTATTGGGGTTTTTCGCCGCTATTTAGATCTAAATAAACTTCTCTATTCTCCTGTGCTCTTCACCAGTCCTAAAACTTAATATTGTTTCTTTAATACTTATGCAAATTTCTCTTAATTTGTACACTAAGCTAATTCACAGTGGAAATTCCTCAAGTGTCTATTTTTTGTGGAACTGGTAGAAAAGCTGATTTTACAAATCTGACAATGTAGTTTATTTATATATCCCTCCTCCAAAACGTTGATACAAAAAGTATATTATGTCATGTCACTGAAATCAGGTTGTTTATCGCCACGGCTGTAGACAATCCATTTCTAAAACCGAACTGCTGCCCGTTTAACAAATTGTTGCTCAAAATGATCGCAAAGCCTTACCTTAAGGGCCTCCTCAAAAAAAAACTTGATTGATTAATAATTGTCCGTATTGTGTTCTTTTCTTTTATAGTTAAGTTATAACCAATCATTGTCATTGTTGTGAAATATTTTTAAATAAAAAACACATCCAATTAAATAACTAACGAGTGAACCTTTGTTGAAAACTATAACATCCCGAGAGAAATTTGACAGCAAGTTTATTATTTCTGTTTCTTACCTACTTGTTTCCCATCTCCTAGGATGGGAAATATCGTAAATTAACGCACGTAGTTGCTCTATAAAATGGAATTCGTTGCATTTTATTTTAATAAGGAAGTCGGAAGAGAAGTCATTAACATTTCAAAGGCGATTAACAAGAACTCCTCCGGTTGTAAAACGAATTCGCACTGTTTGGTTATTCAGCGTCCATATGAAATGCACGATAAATGACATTTTTATGTTATTCAAGCTTTGACGACATAGATCGCCTTTTTTGATAACATAGGTTTCTCGTTATAGGTAATACCGTAACATTTATAGCTGGAATTATATTTTAATTTTATTGTTGTGTTTTTCTGTTCTAAGTAAGTATGGTAAAAAGTTCCATATGAACACAACATACAAATGCAATGAAATTTATTTATTTATTCACGGACAAGTCCATTATTACAGCATATATAAAACATATAGTAAACAATAATAGAAATTTATAATTTAATTTAATTAATTTAATTCAATTAAAACAGTTTCCAAAATTATGCTCGTGCCGCTCGCAAGACGCATGCAAGGACCGGAAAGACAAATGCTGCTGCTCCCGTCGCGACACCCCGATCGCCGTAGGGCTTTTGATGGTGACCCAAATTATTTTTTTAACTCCGCGCTCCCCGCTAACCATTCAAACTTTTTGTACCAATCATTATTAAAATCCCCTGTGACTTTTTCCCGCGGTGCCAATATTTATTAAAGATTTACTTAAATCTGGAATATGCCTCACTAATTCTTGAACGACGTATAGTTTATCGTCGTATGAGAGGTTTGAAAATGTCCGCCGATATATTAAGTAATTGATTATATCCCCAGAATTTCGGATTTCTAAATCTACCTTTACTTGTAGGTACTACTCTCGGAGTTGATGTACTACAGCCTGGACCTAGAACATCCATATTTTCCATACAATTAACCATTCACTATCACTACACAAGCACAAAAAAATGCTTCACTTTAAGAATCTTTACACGAAAAATTACTAAATACCTATTTATTGTTTGTATTTATTGCCTGTCCCTAGTGTCCCGTAATTTAATACGATAATTATATTATAAGCAAAAGACCAGATAAGATGAATTGAACAAAGATCAAAAATAATGAATGATCAATAGGTCCAAGCGAGAGAACACTAAGTAGTAAATGAAGGGGTATATAGACAGACGTGGATGGGGCATTTTACCCCTCATTTATTTTGTCTTTGTCACTCAATTTGCTGTACATCTAAAAACGCTTGAAGAGGCAATGCCGGACTTACCATCTTTGTTTCAGACATTAATGTATTGCTGCAGTCATACCTACTATGCTAGACAGAATTGTGCAACTCCAATTGTTATTAATGTGTTTAAGTAAACGTTGATAGAGCTAAATAGCATGTGTAATTAAAATACGTATTAAAATACGTACATGAGTACATGCCTGCGATGAATGAATATGCAATTTATAATCAACTCAACGCACACATAAATTAGTAAACATACATTTTTAAATAAAAAAAAACTCATAAAAATGTGTGCAGTTAACTGTTAGCTGATCAGTTTCTGTTTAATAAAAATACCAATATTAATCAATGTGGTAGTAGATAACAATAATTACAAGTGGCAACTCGCCGTGCATAGGGACGAGAGGCAGTGCCTCGCGCTTAAAATGATTTAATTACGGCCAGTATCGATGTTTTTATTGACGTTGGCCTACTCTTGTTCTGCGTTCGCCGACGGGCAAGCCGCGGGCAGGGCTTTGTTGTCTCATTGGATAGCGATCGTTAAATGGACGCACCATTTACATGACAGCTATTTTCATAATTTAAAACAAATCATCATGTGCGTAGGTGTAATAGGTATACAATCTATAAATCTGTGCGCCATTTTTTAACAGTAAAAAAATCTTAATTAGTTAAAAGAGGACCAGCCGCCCCTGATAGTGTCTACGACGACTGGAGACTCCAGCACTGCTGCAATCTGTTGCTGGGGTGTCATTGGATTCGTGAGTAAGATGGTGAGTTCGCATCCTAGACGACACTCAAAGGCATGGGATGGAGGCCCTCTGGTGCGACGTATAACGAGATCAAAGTCGTCCATTTAGTTGTCACACTGTTGCGGCTAAAGGCAGTACGGCTCGCCAAGAGTGCCGTAGGAGAGAAGTCATTCTCTGACCTGACTTACTGACAAATGTAGAAGGGTAGTGGTGATTATCACCCAAGTTAACTTCTTCCTTGAATATTTTCCAACATTCCTTGGATCTATTATGATGTGACGCATAGTAGCGTGAGTCGCTAATATTGTTCTTGGCGTCAACTTTTCGTTCCCTGTGTTTCTTATATGAAACCTTATTATATATTTTTTTAATTATTCGTAATAAAAATAATAAGATATTGTTTTTTGTTTTTTACATTCAAGAAAGTTACAACTGTTTAAGCAAAAATGACTGTAGAGCCAAACGGCTCATTTTTGACTAGGAGTCTCGATACAAAAGTTGTTGACCACAATGTCCCCCATAACCTCCTTAAGTTTGGCACAACCTTTTTGGAACACCCTGTATATCGGAATTAAATAGTGGAACCATTTATTGAAACTAGACATTTCTTTTTTAAAAACAATAAACAAGTCGGGATTGAGGACTTTACTGGTACCTAAACCACTCAATGTAAAAATGTAAAATGTAATTAGTGAAATTACTAACATCATAAAATATAGAAGTGTATACAGCAGTGTGTGAAAAAATAATATTTGAATTTCGGTGTCTAGCATATTTTGTAATTTTCTTTTTTTTTTTTGAGAAATTAAGGTAAACATAAAAAAATACGTTTTAGGGAAGCCTTACAAAATTCTGCATCCTCGTAGAGGTCCAGATTACCATTTGTTGTTGTGCAACAACACAGGAAAATATTATTGAAGCAATCACAAGCGTGGAAATATTAATATTACAATCACCGCATAAACCATCAAACAACTGTGCACCTGAAATACACAGGATTTCGTTAAAGAATGTTGGTCCTTGCTGGTCCCACGCCATAATATAGTAAAGGTTTTGATATTCAAAGGATAAATGTTTTGAGATAAATGATCGGATGTTTATTTCATTATAAAGAGGAAGGTATGCCGTTAATAATGGAAAATAACATCAGCCAAATAACCGCCACGACCACGCCTACAGGACCATATCCTTTTCATGCAATTTTCCATAACCAAATCGCAAAGTGGCTGCCCTATGTCCTCGATAGCCTCACGAACTCCATCTTTGAGGTTTTGAATCGACACTGGGCTGTTGACATAAACCTTCTCCTCCACGTGGTCCCAAAGGAACAAGTCGCAAGGTGTTAAATCGGAAGATCTCGGTGGCCAATTGTGATGATCTCTTCGAGACATAACACGGTCCGGAAACTTTTCCCGTAAAAGATCAATGGTTTCGTTGCTTGTGTGGCACGTAGCGCCGTCTTGTTGAAGGTAAACGTTGTCCAGATCAATACCATCCAATTCCGGCCATAAAAAATAATTAATCATCTCTCGATAGCGCAATCTATTCACCGTAACACTTTCGGCTACAGCAGCAATATTCTCGGCTGTTTTTGAGCGACGTGCAGTGGTGTATTCTTCACATCACTAACTTGTCCCAACTAACAGTTCGAATTTATCCACCAATTTCTGTATTGCGGTCCGACAAGATGCTTCACGACGACCCAAAAATGTTCGAGTTTTACGAACCGTCTCTGCCAAATTTTCACCATTTTTATAGTGAATTTTTATAATTTCCTTGCGTTGTTGAAGCGTGTAGCGTTCCATTTTTATTAATGGCGTAGTTTCTACTTGTCAAATGTCAAAAAATGACAGCCCCAAAAGTGACTTATACCGAAATAGCGGGCTATTCAAAATAACACCTCTTATTGGAAAACGCTTTATTAGAACGAAGGAGAATAAAAAACTTGAAGCTGCTCAGTATGAATGAACTATTAATGTCATTATATAGTAGTTTGTTCCAGAAATGTTATTGTAACGTGTAATCAAAAAATAATCAGATCACATATATATATACTATTTCGACAAAATGTTATTCTCTATACATGCCAACTGTTCCGGAAGAATTTAATATGCCCAGTTGTTTAGAAATGATCTTAAACTTTGTCGTTATTCTTTATTGTGTGAATTGAATAAATATAGCTTCCATAAACAAAAACAGAATAATGAGCAGAGCATAACTCCTTGCTAATGTTGAACACGTGATAACTGAATGTATCAGCCTGAATAAAAGAATTTCAATTAGGGCATTCAAAGTTAAAAGGGACTGTAACCCGAAAAGCATTTTTAAAATAGATTGTGTATGGTTTCTTTAGCACGCCCTGAGAATACGGAACAAAATTTAAGCTTTTGTTTTGCTAATTTTAATTGGGTTATCCATTCTTAGACAGTAGATGTATCTATACAAAAGAAAGGTAAACAATTTAATTTCTCAGGCCGTTATCGGCTACGCGCAATTAATAAAAGGTGATTTTTTTAAGAACTTTCGAATTTGATTTAAAAAACCACATACAATAAAACCAACTACTGGAGAGAGTGCAGCCAATTTTGAAACAGCTTGTACAGTAGTAGATATCCCCTGTCTAAAACCAAACTGCGAGATAGTCACGAAATTTATTTTTCTCAAAATTTGTGTCCAAACTGTTGCTTATTATTTACTTAAAAATCTTCCCAAAAATGGAAGATATTGAAATCGTAAGGGTCGTTAATGTTACCCTTTTTGAAGATAGGGGTAACTCGATTATTCCTTAAAGCATCATGAAAAGTACCATCCAAAATTCATTTATTAAATACTCGTATAAAGCTTAGAGGTCAGCAATCGATATTATCCCTAACTATTTTAGAATTAATATTGTACATATCAAAACAGTTAAGGTGCTGTAGTTCATATCGGACATCAGTTTCAAGTATTGGTGGAAAATAACATGATGACACAGTTTGTTTAGAACATATTTCTGAGTATCATCATCGAATGCCAGAGAACACGAAATTCATCCGCGATCATAGCGAAATGCTTATTGAAATCATGAGCTCTCAGAGAAAGTTCCGATATTGAATATTTTTTCGTAGAATTCTTTCAAAATTTATCAGGCTCCAAGCATCCCTCGACCTATTACAGGACTGGTTAAGGTAATTCGAGTAAGCATCACGTTTCCTACGTTTCATTTCATCAAGTGCACTTCCTACTGGGAGCCATAAATCCTAGCGCAGTTGATAGGTAGGGATTCTTTCTATATAAATGACCTACGAAAAGTTTATGTTAATGCAGTTAATTGCTTATTCCGCTAACTTCAGTAGAGTCATCGAATATTAACTATAGATAAGAAGGTTCAGTAGACGCTGAAAACGGCATCGACTCGTCGCATTCCCAGCCACATTTCTGGCCCGCTACTATATATTCTATATCTATATATACTATACTGTAACTATAAGCGCGGCGCATTGCTTTGTAGACATGAACATCAAACGTGCCGACACGAGGTGAAGTAACTGTATATTATTTTAAACTGTAGAGTGTCTTGCACGGTATTTATTTTATTTCAATTAACCCTATCAAGCCGTGGACCGGCACAAAAAAAAAAACGATTTTCCCAAACCATCCAACAGAAAGCATATTTTTTCCACTTAAAATTGAAGTAAAATAATTTCCATAAATTATCAAAAAAACTACGAATGTTATGAGCGATACTCTGAGTTGGGTATGAGCAAGTTCACAATAACCACCATGAACGTATAGTCTATACAAAGTCAATGTAAAATATATAAATTTGACGATTCTACCGGGGCTATCCGTTCCCATGCCTCTTTACATTATAAAAGGGCATGGAATGCATCGTTTTTTGATACATTTCTCCCTCGTATATAAGACGTATAATAATCATGCCTGCCAAACGATACGGACAGTAATAAAAATAACTACAGTGACTGGAAAAAGTATTGGGTTAATGATTAATCGAAAAAAAAAGGATTAGAATATATGAATGAAACAAATAATTTTTGGAAAAGTGTTATTTTCTCAGATTAATCTAAATGTAATCGGATGGATATCATATAGTATGGCGAAGACTCAATGTGAAATTTAAACAGGAAAATTTGTGTCCGACAGTAAATCACGGTGGCAGAATATTGTAACCATGATCTGTTCAATAGTTTTTCTTAGATTAATAAAATGAAAGAAGATCTATCAAATTAGATAATAATTTTTAATAAAACCTCAAGTGGATGAAACTTTTGGCAGTCACTATATCAGACACGGTCAGTATACGACACGAGCGGACACGTTGGGAGTTTAAGCATCAAGATTTACATGTGCAAAGTTAGCATCTTCTGTTAAATATTTGTCATCAGATAAGGATTTTTAAAATATCGTTAGGCATGTATTGTTATGAAAAGTTAGAAGGGTGCGCCTATGGACGGCTGCGGTCGGTATTGACATTAGAAAGGGATATCGAGTTGTGATTTTTTATTTAATTTTAAACTACCTTTAGAAACATTATACGTCGGGCATAACTTAAAATACATAAATCTGAGCTTTCAATTAGGCCAATCGTTTCATATGTATTTTGGATTGGATATTCTAATACTTCCAAACTAGCGAAACGGTTGAATTACATTATTATAAATTATAAGTAACACTAACTTCATGTCACTAATTTCTATAAAAAAAATTCGAGATTTAACACAGAAAATTAAAGGCGTTCGATGTTAAAATCTTATTCCTCAGTATATCATCTAATAAATGTTTAAACTTGGTCACAGCGACTTTCTGCTGGACAATTTCGTACGCTGGTTTTTACATAATTTCGATTTTACATGACAATCAGAGTATTCTTTTATTTTGATGTTGCATGGGTACATGTTCTTTAACTCGTACTTCTTTAATAAAAATTTGGATGTAAATCTTTTTTTTTTTTTACCTTTGCAGTGAATAGACTAAAATACGAAAGCACCATCTGGGTAGCCGCATTAATAGCCATCTCTCATTTAAAAATACAAGCTGCATGTTATCCGCAACGGATGAAAACGGAACAAATTGCGTTTAAACCTCAGATGCGGCATAAGAAATGATGTGTTTTGCTTTGAAAACCGGTTCGTCCGACAAAATCGCAAGCTTAGCATTTATTTTGTAAAAAGTTGGGAAATTTTAACAATGGCCGCTGAAAATTTACTATCAAGATGGTGTAAAATTTTACTGTTTCACTTCGTAAAATTCGACCAGCTTTTCCTCGTAATCAGGCTCCTTCTGAGACCGCTGTACGTAATTTAATCGCTAAATTCGAAGGTCACGGTACTGTTGCTTACAATAGACCAAAACAATACGCTCGTAGTGGCCGTAGTGATGCAACATAGCTGTACAACAAAGTGTTGAGAATGATCCTGGAACATCAACCCGTCGACGTTCGCAACAATTAGGGGCCACCAACATATTGCTTAAAGATCTTCATCTTCACGCTTATAACGTTCAACGCGTTCAGGAATTAAAGCCGGCCGACCATTGTTCGCGTCGAACGTCTGTAAGACTGAACGAAACAACGCATTTTCCAACAAAATCATCTTTAGTGATAAGGCCCATTTTAGGCGGTTTTGTAAACAAACATAATTGTCGCAAAATCCACAAATGATCCTCGAAAAACCATTACATCCAAAGAAAGTGCCCGTATGGTGCGGTTTGTGGTTACGCTGCATTATCGGCCCGTATTTTTTCGAAAATGAGCAAGGAAACGCCGTCACCGTGAATTCTCTGCACTACGATACCATGATAACCGATTTTTTTTAGCCACAATTGACTAATGTTGACATCAGTAACCTTTGGTTTCAGCAAGACGGCGCCACAAGCCACACAGACAGCCAAACAATTCAGTCAGGGGCGTAGTGACCAGTGTTCCGCGTGTTCCCCGGAACACGGGCCCTGTATCTTTAAGGGGCCCGGGTATCCGCAAGGGGTCCGGTACTGTTTCTGCATATTTTCTATATTATTTTAAATTAAAGAAGTAATCCATTGGATGCAGTGGAGTGTAATATAATTACAATAAAAATAAATACATCGTCTCCACTAATAAAAATGTATTAAGATTCCTTTATAAAAGGGGACATGTTTCGGAGCCCCGCTCCATCATCAGACATGAGTCTGTCAAGGGCCTTGCCCATATGTTTGTTTTTTACAATGTTTAATACTTGAGATTTAAATTTAAGGCTGAAGATGGAGCGGGGCTCCGAAACATGTCCCCTCTTATAAAGGAATCTTAATACATTTTTATTAGTGGAGACGATGTATTTATTTTTATTGTAATTATATTATTTTAATATATTAAATACCTATAAATTTTAGGATTTTTTTAAGATTTATTTTAACTTAATTTTTAATTTTCTTTAGTTAGTACGGTACTGCCTATTCAAGATTTCCTGATTCCCCTGCACTGTGCTGCCCTCTACTTGACTCTCGAGAGGGTAGCGAGATTTTTTTCTTAATTAGGTAGATCAGATATTTTATTATGTTTTAAACACTTCAAGATCGCCATTGACCTTATGTTTTTCTTCTTACATTTGGTACCGTTTTTTTAATAATTTGGTTCTTTTTAACTCCTTTGTGGCCCAAACATAATAATTTTATATTATTATATTTTATAATTTATATTATTATATATTATTATATTTTATAATTCATATCTAATAATTATATGTATACAGGGTAGCTACTATTTAATAGTACAAGACTATTTAACCGTGCAAGATAGAGAGTTGGGTAAATTAGACAAAAGTTTGCGGTTTTTGATGCCTATTTAAAATCTCTTTACTGTCTAGACAAATTCTTTTTTGCTTTTGAAATGCAGGGCGATTTGTGAAAAATGCCAAATCCTATTTTCTTAAATATTTCGAAAACTGTTGATTTTCGAGAGAAAGTTTTAAATCAAAAGTTTAATCGTTCTAACTTCTAATATATGTCTATAACATGGCACTTTCAAAATCAACTCGTCTTAACGTTTCGTTTTGCAGCTGTTTTTTCAAATACAGACCTGCATTATTATTTGTCACTACCTTAAAATAAAGTATAACTTAAGTACGGTTCGATTCGAAAGTAGTCATCATCAATGATTTTTCCTTAATACAGACCTGCATTATTTATACTTGAGTTATACCTTATTTTAAAGGTAGTGACAAACCATTTTAGAAAACAAAATTAAAAATGCAGGTCCGAATTAAAAAAAAAAACAAAGTTGATGGTGGCAGCTGTAAGGCAAAACGGCGGACGTTAATTTTGAAACTGCCGTCTTGTAGACATATTAGAACCACTAAACTCTTGATTTTAAATATTGTGTCGAAAATCAATAGTTTTCAAAATATTTAAGAAAATAAAATCGGCGTTTTTGACATATCACCCTGCATTTCAGAAACTAAAAAGAATTTGCCTACATAGTGAAGAGATATTAAATAGGCATCAAAAACTGCAACTTTTGTCTAATTTAACTAACTCTCTTCTTGCACGGTTTAAGAAATAGCATGTATTATATTTGTTAGTTTTTATATTTCAAATTGTGCTTTGGTTAAGTTTGTTTGATTTCTTAATAAACGTATAAATATTGGTACTTTGTTTTTCAATGAGTGTGGCGGGGTGGGCCCGGAAATTCCTTGGAACACAGGCCCGTAACGGCATCACTACGCCCCTGAATTCAGTTATTGCATGAGAAATATCCAGGTCGCGTAATTTCTCGATTTGGCGATGTCAATTGGCCGCTTCGTTCTTGTGATTTAACGCCACTGGATTATCATCTTTGGGGCCATTTGAAAGACCGTGTTTACGTGAACACACCACAAACAACAGACGCTCTGAAAGATGAAACATTGACGAGATAAGCGAAGCTTTGTTGCAAAATGTGGTTCAAAATGCAATATTTTTTCCCATATTTCTACTTAATATTGCTGAACTGAATTTGTCAAAAAAAAAAAGTGTGTTTTTTAGCCAATTTACTTCCTAACCTCAAATTTGCCCACCCTTTATATCAATACTGATGCTTTACCGTACAATAACTCAGATTAGCTACGTTGAAATAATTATACAATTATCAAGGCAAAGATCTTGATAACATCTCAAATTCCATTCCAACAGATGTAAAAAATCATCACATAATATTTGCTGCGCACTTCTAACTGGTGTACAAATTCTCGTTTTATCAGTTCCATTCAACATAAATCAAGTGAACATTGAATACCCACTGTGTTATTGTTATTTTATAGTCCATCCACTCTACACCGTGTAGGTATCTCTCCTTCCTCACCGTAAATGAATACGAAGGCATAAAAAAATAAAGAAACAATCGAGCATCATCTTTTTGGTATAGGTAGAAAGCCATATCTACCTATACCTATATCTCTACATGTATTAAAACGACAATAATATCGTTCGTAAGTAGGGCAGCTGTTCATTCCTATGCATTCAACTGTTTTCGGTTTATTCCAATACGATACGAGTACATTTATAATGTTAAGAAAAGGTGGCCATGAGTGAGAGAGAGTATAAGGCCGAGAGTGCCAGGCGATTTTCTTTTGTTCATAGGTAGAGGGTATGTGTATGTGCCGGCTGGTAGAGGTGGGCAGATGTGAAGCCAGGTGTGCCTACATGTATATGTTCAACATGTGTCATGTAGTGGGCTCTTTTACTCCTTTTTTCGGGCTCCTTTACCACCTTTTTTAAAATCATTTTAATGTCTTGAATATAAACTTATACTCTTATAGTCCTTTTACGATGTTGCCCAAAATGATAAACTTGAATTCTTTATTAAGTTTCTAAAAGATTTCCAACCTTCTATTCGAGGCTGAAATTACAATTCTATCTTCAATGTACGTCGATTGTAGTTATCCTCATCTTTTTCATAATTGTAGCAAACAACATTTTTTATAGCGTTGGTTGAAGAGTGAAGATAGGACTTAAGTATACCTCAGAGGAAAACGAGACATACGAGTATTCGAATATACAGGGTGGCCCATTAGTGTGTGGGCGGAAGATATCTCAAGATCTATAATCCTTTACAAAACTTTTAGGCATTGAACAGATGTACAATCCCAAAATGTTTTCAATTATACAGGGTTGTTTACAAACGCGCAGCAGATCAAATTTGCTTTTTCTTAATGCAACACCCTATATATTTTAACAAAAATGAATGGCGCTCAAAAAGACAAGAACAATGACTTAAGGGTTGATAAGCGTAGGTCTAGTAGTTTTAAAAATATTTGTAAATAATGGTTAATTTTGACATAAATTTAAGGCGTTGTCGTTACTACAGAAACAAAATACATACCAATTTTGCAAGTCAGATCCATTTGAATTCCCTTCTTTTCTTCGTTTTACTGGATTTTATTGACCTCTAAGTTGTAATTTTTCAAGGTGGTCACATTATTGTTCGGGAAACTCCCGAACAAAGTATTTTATTATTGTTATTTTATAAATCCTAATGCATTTGTTTTCGTATGACTTTACAATTGCCCAAGATCTGGATGACATCGTCATCAATATTACTGGGTTTGTTTATTTTTTTTTACTAATCTGTGTAAAACCAAGGTATTGGCTTTTTTCTTTGTTAGATTTAGAAAGATGTTAAATTGAACAAGTCACAAACCCCTCGCTCTCTTCACTCACGTTGTTTTTGTATATATTTATGAAGTTTTGCACTCAAAACCGCCCAAAATTAGTTTGTAAGAGTATTAGTTTTATAGTGTAAAAAGTAGTTAAAAAGTGTGTTAAAACTTATGTAAAATTTAAGTGCATCGGTGTTAGTATTGAAAATCAATTGAAAATTGAACTCTGAATAAACCCCACAGATTGTTAAATTAATACCCCTAAAGATTAATGTCATATTTGATACTACTATGTAAAACCTGTACATGAATATTTATAATAATCTATTGATATTAAACCGTACAATAATTAAAAATACAGTCCATTATTTATACGAATTTATGATGGTGAAAAACGTCAAATTCTCTAAATTGTATTTTTGGACAATTTAACTTTAAATAGAATAAAATATAAGCTTAAATTAAATGCAAAATTACCTATTTCTTTCGTTAACAACTAAACAAGTACACACAAACCATAAAATACTAAAAATATATCTTAAACTAAACTATAAACAATCTAAGTGCTAGAAAATTTATTTTAGCAAATGCTCAAAATATCGGCCACCTTGTTCGCGGCACTTCTGCAGTCTTAAAATACATCAATTATAATTTTCATGTCTTCTATGGTGGTTGGTGGCTCACGGTAAATTATTTCTTTAATATACTCCCCATAGAATTTGGGCTCCTCTACGTCCTATCCATCTTCCAAGGAAATTTTGGCTTAATAATAATAATAAAGTGATTTATTGTGTATAATAATTTACAAAAATTATTACAACAAAGGGCATGAGATTTGGCTATAAAGCCACTCTTACACTCTCGCCCAATAGGAAAAAAACAATAATAAAATATATATATAATAAGTAGCATTAAACACTAAATCCAGCTGCAGATTACAAAGTATGAAAAAAAAAATAGATTGATTCTTAATTAGAAAAAAAAAAATTTTACATTTATAACAACTTAGAACTACTCCAAAGAAATACATAAATAAATACATAATGCATAGGTATAATGTAATATATTATGACAACATTAATCTTTGCCTAAGCTCTCTCTTGAACGAGTAAGGAGACAACTGGAGAATATCCACGTATTGATTCATAATTTTCGCGCCCCTATAAGAGAAAGAGCCTTCGAAATGTGAACTTCTATGTAATGGAATAGAAAAGTAATTGAAACGCAGTTCTCTGTCATGTAAATTAGAACCCCGTAGCAAAAAACTGTGAAGATATTGTGGAGTTTCACTATTTAAAATTTTGTAGATTAGCATAGCGAATTGATTTTATTCTTATCTCAATTTTTGGTTCTCTCAAATGAATCAAAAACGGTGTTATGTGAGAAGCATATGGAACCTTGCACACAAATCGAACACATGCGTTCTGTATTCGCTGGATCTTAAGCCTATTATATTCCGGCAGAAAGTAATAGTAAACCTGAGAACAATATGTGACATGTGGATAAACTAAAGATTTTATTAAATTTAATTTCGTGCCCTCACAAAGGAACTTTTTCAAATGATACATCGATTTAAGTTTATAGAAAGAGTTTTTGTATACAAAATTACAATGTTCATCAAAGCTTAATTTGTGATCTATAATGACTCCCAGATTTTTAGCTTTATCTTTCCAAGGTATACCAGTGTCACTTAATTTAATTTGTCCAATGCACTCTGATCCAATGCACATGGCCACCGTCTTGTCAGGATTCAATCTCAGACCGTTACGTTGACACCACAAAGACAAGCTATTCAAATCCTTGTTAATAAGTCCCAACACTTGCTCAAAGTCTTCCAGACGGCAGTGCGTATATACTTGAACATCGTCAGCATACATGTGAAAATGAGAGTGACTCAAACTCAAAGGCATATCAAAAGAAAATATAGAGAACAGTAGAGGGCCAAGGATACTGCATTAGTTTTGTTTGTCGCTCTGATCCAATGCACATGGCCACCGTCTTGTCAGGATTTAATCTCAGACCGTTACGTTGACACCACAAAGACAAGCTATTCAAATCCTTGTTAATAAGTCCCAACACTTGCTCAAAGTCTTCCAGACGGCAGTGCGTATATACTTGAACATCGTCAGCATACATGTGAAAATGAGAGTGACTCAAACTCAAAGGCATATCAAAAGAAAATATAGAGAACAGTAGAGGGCCAAGGATACTGCCTTGTGGTACTCCGCTTTTTCAAAGTTTGAAGTCAGAGTAATTTGAACCGATCCTAACACACTGCTTTCTGTCAAGAAGATAGCTGAAAAACCATTTCAGCGCGCCATCATCAAAACCCAAGAAGGAAAGCTTACTAAGTAAAAGCTCAAAATCGACAAGATCAAATGCCTTACTTTGATCAAGCAAAACCAATATGGTCGATCTCGAGTTGTCCATAGCACAAGCAATATCATTCGTCACTTTAAGTAATGCGGTTGTTGTAGAATGTTTTTCACGAAAACCTGACTGTAATGAGGGCAAAACACTATTATTGGACACGTATTGTTTTATTTGAAAACTTACAAGTCGCTCAAAAATTTTGGATAAAGCTGGAAGCAGGCTGATTGGTCGAAGATCATTGAAGCCAGAGGGAGAAGGCACTATCGGAATAGGTATGACGCAAGCAAATTTCCATGTTTCAGGGAATACACCAGAATGCATGGAGTCATTAAACAAATCCCGAATAACCTCAACACAATAAGGAACTATCAAATTTAACATTCTGGCATTTATACCGTCAACACCACAAGATTCAGACCTCAACAGACCAAGGCTTCTATGTATGTCATGAACAGACACGTCGTGAAAACGGAACCTGTTACCGTTATAAGAATTATTGCGATAAAATGTAATCAACTCCTGATCGACACGCTCCTGACCAGTTACATTAATAAAATAATTATTAATATCACCTGAATCGAACAATTCCTCAGACAAAACGTTAGGTTGGTTGCCCTTCGTGGAAATCCCTCAACTAGTCAAATTCCGCCAAAGATTCCTAGAATTATCACAATTATTTAACGTATGTTTCATGTACGCTACTTTTTCACGCCTTATCGCACTTTTGACAAAATTTCTCACCTCGACATAGTAACTTCGTGATTGTTCTGTTCTACTTTCAATATACCTACGATAAGCTCTATTCTATCTCTTAACCAATTTTTGTTCTATTTAAAGTTAAATTGTCCAAAAATGTGTGTTGAAACCATTTTATTTTTTAAGAGGGTCTATTTGCAAACTAATACAACAAAACTGTAATTTAACTTTTTGGTTTTTAAATAGGAAAAAAAAAGAATTAAAATGACAAAAAATTGCAACTTTTATTCTTTTTTGTTTCAATAATTTTTATAAAAAAACGGTTAGCCTTAAGCTCATGAAATATGATATCAATAAAAGGCAGATATACAGGGTGTCCCATTTAAGATTTTCTCATAAAAATACAATTTAGATAATGTGACCACCCTGAAAAATTATAAATTAGAGGTCAATGAAATCCAGTAAAACGAAGAAAAGAAGGGAATTCAAATGGATCTGACATGAAAAATTGGTATGTATTTTGTTTCTGTAGTAGCCACAACGCCTCAAATTTATGTCAAAATTAACCATTATTTACAAAAATTTTAAAAACTACTGGACCTAGGCGTATCAAGTCTTATGTCATTGTTCTTGTCTTTTAGCGCGCCATTCATTTTTGTTAAAATATACAGGGTGTCGCATTAAGAAAAAGCAAGTTTGGTCTGCTGCGCGTTAGTGAACTACCCTATATAAAACATTTTAGGGTTGTACATCGCTTCAGTGCCTAAAAGAGAAATCGTACTATAAAAGTGGCATCGAAAAGTTGGAAAATCACTATACTTACTCGTTGTATTGCCCTCGAAAGGCAACTATGTTGAATAATAAAATCGAGATTTGTCATAATTTTGTTTTTCTCTTACTTATCCTACGGACTTATTGAATGACCTGTTAGGCATTTGACAGGTAAAAAAAAGTTGTACACTATAGGGTGTTTCTTATTTTCTCTCACCTGTGTCTATTAGTAAGAAAAAAGTCCTATATGCACACTTTTTGCGGACACTGTATAAGTAATAGGTTCACTCTGTGCCTATACAAACTTGCATTTTCAAAGCCAATGCTATAAATCTCTTGAGAGTCTTAAATTAATCCCTTTTACAAATTAATTAACCTAAAAAGAAATTTATTCGTTTGTGAAGAAGAAATATCTCTTCTAATTCACGTTAGTATGAAAATTCCAAACTTTCTAGAGTGGAGAAAGAGAAAAAGCATCTTATTAGCCTGCCTTGTATAAAGTTTTCCAATGAGTCTCCCATGATCACGATCTCATTAACTCCTTCTGCAATTAAAAGTGAGAAATTATTTGTAAAAGTTTTCATCCCAGTTGGAATACAGTTATTATAAGGGACCAATGGGAATATAAATATAATGGCTGCTGAGTTGGTAGCTATATATGCAAAAATTTCCTATTTTGTATTTTTGTTTCATATTGTGAGAGAAATATTTATATTTGAGAACATATATAATATATACAGTGTGTCCCAGGATAGATGTAAAAAGAGGTGTGAAGGACAAAAATTTTTTGAATTTTGGAATGACATTTGGGGAATGAGTCCTGCTTACTTTAAAACTAAGGTACCCAAAAAATGAGTTAAGTCCATGTTGTACAGGGTGTTTTATAAACAAATTTATAAAAATCATCATCATCTTTATATTACAATAATATACGCCAAAATTCTACTAACAAAAGTTGTTTAGAATGCAATTTCATATCCCCGTTCGAAATTTCACGAATATAAAAGCATATTTTTGGAAAAAATACTTTTTTGCAATAATTAATATTTTAATTTGAGTCACACACACCTCTTGTTACATCTATCCTGGGACACACTGTATGTATCTTTTCTTGAGGTTTCCCTAAATTTTCTGTACATACATGTACCCGTACTGTAAAGGATGCGATATAATTATTTTTTGCATACAATAACAACATATTTTGCCGTTCTTCATTTGAAAAAAATCAATCTTTACATATTATATTATTTACAAAATGACAGTTATTATTAATTTTAACTGTTTTTTTCGTCATGGCACACTCTTTTTAATTTTTGTTTTGTTTAAAATACATTTAATTTTTGAAAAAGTTTTGTTTTATTGTGAATTCTTATTGAACTGTTTAGAATAGACCCATCAAATATGGTATTTTTGGAATCAGGAGAAAAAAATCTTTAATAATAAAATATAATATACAGGGTGTTCCATTCAAGAAATATATTATTGAATTAGTCGATTTTCTTACGAAGAGTTTTATATTTAAGGATGAATAAGTCTGCTCCACAAATGAATATCATTGGGTTAGCTGAACAGACAGTGACATTTGACACTGAACTGAAACTCGCCCTTAATAAAGTCGTTTATTATTATTATTATTATATATTTTTTGTTCAAAATAAATTAGCAGTTACCATACATGTTTTAAGAAACTTCAGTGGTATGCAATGGGGGAATTACAGAAAGCTATACCGATTCATTTGTGAAAAGAAATTATTATTATAAATTAATGGTAATGTGTAAGTTATAAAATAAAATTTATATTATGCGGTTGTTGCGTATACAGGGTGTCCCAGACTAATTTATCCATGATATATCTTCTAAACGCATAGAGATATTCGAATGGGACAAAAAGTGATCCATTCCATTTTTAATACACGTTAATATGGCTTAGAAAAATCCATCCCCCAAATATTCACCCCTTAGTAACAACCCCTAACTTTAAAATTTTAATTGCACTCTGTATATTTTTTTATAATTTTGTATGTAGTCTTCCAGCGTCTATTCAACAAATTTTCCAAAATTAAAATCGGTTCATAAAAAATTAAGAAAATGGCTTTTAATTACTCACTATGTTAATCTAGGTTGCCATGATTTGACCTGTCAGATCAACAATTATTATTCTTGACGTTTGGAATAAAATTATTAGACCAGTAATAATTATACTAGTTGTAATAATTGTGTATAACATTTCAATATGCCTTATTTATTTACGCCTGAAGAATACGTTGATATGATACTGATTTATGAAGAATGCCTGAAAAATAACAGAGTTTCTAGACAATTATATCAAGAAAGGTTTCCAAATCGAAACATTCCAAGTGAAGAAACATTTAAGAATTTGAAACGCTCACTTAGACAGGGACATTTTCCAAATAATAAACGAGGTACCTAGAATTGAACGCACAGTAAGATGTAACCAAAATCTTATTAATCTATATGTAAATTTTACGCCAAAGGTGTCTATTAGAACCCTGGCCAATGAAACTGGTTTTTCGGTTCATAGAATTTTAAAAGATTTTAATTACCATTCTTTTAAAGTCCACTTAGTTCAAGGATTACAACCTGGTGATAACCAAAGGCGTCTTGATTTTATTGCAAGAAGGATGCAAACAATTATTGAAGATCCACGTTTTTTATCAAAAATATTGTGGAGCGATGAGGCTAGATTTCACAATAATGGTATAGTCAACCGTCACAATTCAAATTATTGATCTTCCATGAACCCACATTGGATGATGGAAACAAGATTCCAAATATTTGGGGTATAAATGTGTGGTGCGGTTTATTTAATGGCCGTGTTAAAGGACCTTACTTTTTTGACGGCTACGAGGTGTTCGATATTTAGATTTTTTAGAAAACATACTTCCGGATTTGCTAGAAGATATTCCTCTTAATGAAAATGTGGTGGCAACAAGATGCAGCTCCTCCACACAATGCGAGAATCGTTAGCGAACACCTACAACACCGTTCGTGGATAGCAAACAGATCTCCAGAAATTATGTGAACAGCACAATCACCTGATTTGTCACCTCTTGACTCTTTCTTTTAAGGAGCAATAAAAGATATTGTTTATCAGTCAAAAGCGCAAAATGTAGGCGTAATAAAAGAAAACATAAGACAGGCACGTCGCCAAATTCCTCCTGCAATGATTCAAGTCACATGTACCAGAAATCTTCTGACACGATTCGAAATGTGTGTTGCAGCAGGTGGACTACAATTCGAACATCTAATGTAAATAATATTAGTTAGTTAATTGTTAATTTCATTTATTTTTATCATATTATTTTTATTAAATTTATTTTTATATTGTTCCTTCAAGACTTTCTTTATTAATTTAACAAAAATAAACTGACAATTTCTTGATTACCTATTAACCGATTTTAATTTTGAAAAATTTGTTGAATAGACGATGGAAGACTGCATACAAAATTATAAAAAAATATACAGGGTGCAATTAACATTTTTAAGGTTAAAGTTTGTTACTAACGATTGATGATGGGATGGTTTTTTTAAGCCATATTAAAGTATATTGGAAATGGAATGGATCAGTTTTTGTTCCATTCGAATATCTCTATGCGTTTAGGAGATATAGCATGGATAAATTAGTCTGGGACACCCTGTATATGATATTCATTTGTGGGGCAGACTTAATTTATTCATCCTAAAAAATATAACTGTGGTTTTACTGGGACACCCTGTATATACGATAATATAAGCTGTAAATAGTATACGTTAAGCACTAAATCTTTTGTATTTAACATTTTCTTCTACAGGGTGAAACAACAAAGTTTATAAATGATCACCCAGTACATGTAAGTTGTATTAAGTCAATTGTTAATAATTGTAGTGTGTTAACAATTAACTGTTCTCAGGTTTGATCCATCCATAGTTAGTAGTAGTGTAGAAAAATATTTTACATTTTGTATTTAAATATTTACAAATCTGTACATACTCATAATAGGTAGGTAGGTGCACCAAAAAAAATAAACCACTATTGTACACAGAAATCGAGCAAAAGGTACAAAAAGACAAGAAAGGTGAACACAGGAAACGAGATCTAAAAAGGGCTTTTCTTCTTCATCTCTTTTATTTTGATCGCACAATAGTTTCTGCTGAAATCTTTGTTCTTTGGCCACCTGGACCAGCTGAACCAAACAACAAACATTTTAGATGCGCAATTATTTACACTGATTTTAACTACTGTTTAGTGATGGCAGTTTTTTTACTTGTTTACTATTTATTTCTTATGAAAGGAATATTATTTAAAAAATAATCCTACTGCTTATTCCATACTTTTTGAGTATAACAATTACGAAAAATGAATATGGTAATTTTTTTACGCTGCTCATAAGGGGCGCTACTTACAACCTATTGCTATGATAAATTATGTTATAAATTTTCACCCTGTATATCTAATGCTAAACAGGTTTTAAAATCTGAAAGAGCAGCTTTTTTTCTTGAAAAGTTAATTCTTGTTCATTTACGATATTTTAATCAGTTTTCAAGAAAAAACAGATTATATTTTCATCCTAGAAAGAAAACACGGTAAGATTTTGTTAAAAATTATTGAATTGAAGATTTACAACAAAAACAAAAACTAATAAACGACG
This sequence comes from Apoderus coryli, assembly GCA_911728435.2. Classification (NCBI taxonomy): domain Eukaryota; kingdom Metazoa; phylum Arthropoda; class Insecta; order Coleoptera; family Attelabidae; genus Apoderus; species Apoderus coryli. Next base: position 10,325,551 of record OU452202.1, on the reverse strand, counting down.
TCTCGTTTCTGAAAAACCATCATCAACTGGTTTTTTTTTAATACAAAAAAGAATAAAAAAAAAAACAAGTTGATGATAGTTTTTCAGAAACAAAACGTCGTAGTGAAAATTTGCAAACGCTATCATATTCTCCGCAAAAACTAACAATAAGGAAGTCCTTTTAATTTTTTTTATATCTGTAAAAATAATGTCAGAAATAAATAAGAACCAAAAAATAGTTTTTTCAAAAATTCTCGAAAACGGCTAGTTAGTTTACTTTTGAAAGCACGATTTAAAAAGTGTTTAAATTGTACGACTTTTCTAATTTAACCGACATTGTAACTCCTACAATTTCCAAGATTCCAAAGCTATCCCATTCTTATCTTGGACACAATGTATATCGGGTGGTCCATTTATCTTGAGACAGCCTTATATCTTAAAAAACGCACATTTTTCGGAAAAAAACGTTTAAAATAAAAGTTCTTTGCTATTGTGGGAGAAAAACAATGGTGGCACCCATTGGCGAGTTTGTCAACCGTTTCAAGGTTATCTCAAGGTCAACTCGTTTTTTCTTAATGGAATCATTTATTTTTCATTACGAATCGGATTTTACATAAAAAACAAATATCTTTTGTTAATAATTTTTTTTTATTCCAATAATAATTTGGGTTAATTTCTCTGTTTTTTGTTCTTGGAACTGAGGTTCAACATTTAAAAATCATCGACTGATTATTTGATTTTAGATAATTATTTAGATGCCATTATTTATTTTTTCTTTGCTTCAACGTTTCGACAAGTCTTCATCAAGAATTCAGTAAAATACGTTCTCGTAAACTTCTTCGCAACACAGTAATAAAATGCATGGGAAATAGCATTTTTATCTGCAAAACCACAGGTAATATCAACAAAACTTTTTCTGAGATAGAAAGATATTCCATATTTTGATAAAAATAGCAAAATTGATAACAGACTAACGAACATACTTACTGATCGTCATTCGGAAGTAAAAGTGAATAATTCCTTATGCCAAATATTTAATTTTTATTTTTTTTATACTTAAAGGAAAAAGTAGTACATTTTTCATCTGGTAAACATGTTTGCACATTTATTTGGAACATCTTTCTGTAGCACAAAAGGTTGAGATGATATTGCTCTATGGAAAATGTCACAGAAATGTCGATAATGCTGTAGCATTGTATATGGCAACGTTTTCCCGAAAGAACTCCTATATCCCGCACTACATTTTACCGTGTTGTGGAAGATTTTAGAGAAACCGGAAATGTACAGCCGAAAAAACGAACAAGACGAGCTACTGTCAGTGGTGAAAATAATGAAATCGCAGTATTGGAGGCTATTGCTGTGAATCCGCATGTTTCTTGTCGAAGAATTTCTCGAGAAACTGGAATTTCTAAATCAAGCATCCTTAAGATATTAAAGCGGCACCAATTTCCCCCGTATCACCTTGCTTTGCATCAAGAACTTCATGGTAATGATTTTGAGAATCGAGTCAGATTTTGTCAGTGGGCACGAGAACAAATTCGATTAAACACAAACTTTTTCCTTAGTGTGTTGTTTTCGAACGAATCTGGTTTTACAAACCAGGACAGGTGAATCGCCACAACCTGCATTATTGGAGTGTCGAAAATCCGCGGAGGCTAAGAGAAGTGGAACAACAGCGGCCTTGGACGGTGAATGTATGGTGTGGAATTCTTGGTCTATATTTTATTGCAGGAACATTGGATGGACAAAAATATCAGCAGTTTCTAGAGCAGTATTTACCATTTCTACTTGAAGATATACCACTTCAAGAACGGGCAAATATGTGCTTTCAACATGATGGCTGTCCTGCACATTAGGCCAGAATATTAGATCATGTACACCTTGACCGATGGATTGGAAGACATGGCCCCGTTGTGTGGCCTGCTAGGCCACCTGATTTAACGCCCCTCGATTTCTTCTTATGGAGAAGTATTAAAGAAGTAGTCTATCAGAACGCCCCAACTACACCGGAAAATATGATGTAACGCATTAGAAATACTTGCAGAAATGTGACCAGAAAGAATATTATTCAGTGTCAGGAATCCTTCATAAAGCGAATTGATAAGTGCATTGAAGTTGGAGGTCATCATTTTGAGCATTTATTATGATAATTGTTAAGGTTTTGTCGAGACCAAAGTTCTTTCGTGTAATAGCAAATAAATGTTGTAAAAAATGTTATTGTTTCAATCGGAATAAGAAAATATGTTGTTAACAAAAGTTATTTGTTTTTTTCTGTAGAATACGATTCTGTAATAAAAAATCTATGTTTCTATTTAAAAAACCAAAGTTGACCTTGAGATAACCTTGAAACGGTTGTCAAATTCGCAAAGGGATACCACCACTGCATTTGCCCCACAATAGAAAACAACTTTTGTTCCGAAAAATGTGCCGTTTTTTAGATATAACGCTGTCTCAAGATAAATTGACCACCGGTATGTATTTGGAGGCTATTAGCGTCATAAAAAATTTGTTTTTTAATTTCACCGGAAATACGTGTTTTCGGTCATTTTGTACGTAAATAAGTAGTTTTAAAAAAATGTGTGTCTGTCATACCTACTTCTTAAACTTATCCCAAATATTAACTGCCCTCTGGATTTTGTATTGGGCTCATGCACGTAGCCAGGGGGTCCAGGAAGTCGGAACCCGTCCCGAAATTTGAGAAAAAAAGCGAATGTCATTTTGCATTAGATATTTGTCAATGGAAAACGAAAAGAACCCAATTTTAAGAGAAGAATTCTTGGCCTTTGTGCCTATCTATGATCAATCAGCAGTAAATCTATCAAAACTACTCGTAATAATTGGAAGAGTGTGAGAGAGTAGGTCTAGTAGTAGGATATGAATTACTGTGTTGGGCATTGGGCAACGATATGATGGTGCCGCTAACATGGCTGGGCATATTAGTGGTGTTCAAAGTCATATAGACTTCTAAAACTATGTGATACACGTTTTATCTAACGCCACGATAGTGTTCTGTTGTTGTTGAGCTTTTTAAAAGTATTGATTCCAGTTTGCAGAACATTTCTTTAGCAATAAGGACAGTTTCTTCAAAGGCTTCGACACATTTAGCTGCGACAGAAAATGGAGAATTTATAGTTTCTTTGCTAGTGTGCGAAATGCTGTTAAGTTGTAGTCTACCACTGTCCAGATTTTTGCAAAGTCCAACACATGAGCTGGTATCAACTGTAGAATATGCGAACGATGTGATTTCTTCGTTGAAAAATCTAAGAGAGACTGCTGATTCGGTGTTTACAGAAATATTCTTTTCTGCCTCTAACATATTCAAAGAAATGTTTGAACACATTGCTTCTTACATAATGTAACAAGACTTTAAGTTATGTTGGAAATTTGCCTCACGCGACCATGCTTTAAATAGACGGGTCGTTTCGTGGATCCACAACCCGTCAGTCGTGATCGGCAGGCAATATTATTCAACTTTACAAAGAGCTTATACTATATCACGAGATACTGATTGACAACAAGATGTATGCGAAACTCAAAGAGCAAATTTTGTCACCAACTCGCCTGAAGATGCAGCCATATTTCTACAATGCATCGACCAACTAATTACAAGCTTAGAAAATATATTTTCAGAAAATGAAACTGTTCTTTTCGCATTTCACATTCTTTTGCCAGGTGTTCCTTCCCCGGAAAAAAAACCCACTTGCTTGACACATGGTCTGCTTATTTCATGGACGATACTTCCGATTCAGCAATAAAAGCGGAATATTATCTTTGGCGTCAGAAAGTTATCTATGGGAAACAAGACAAAAGAAGAAAATTGCAACAAAGAATTTTTTCCAAATATCTAATAGCGTTAGCTACGATTCCAGTAACAAACATGACTCCAGAGCGTTCATTTTCTACTATGGTAAAGAAATAAAATGGGAAATGAGAGACTCAGTTCATTGGCTCTCTTATCGATTCACTGGAATATACAAGTTGATCCTGATTATATTTTAAACATAATGATAAATAAAAAATCGACTTCTACTTTTGTAACCGCTATATTTGATTTGAGCATATCTATTTTGCAATTATACTTACATAAAATATTAATTTGTACCAAACGAACCAAATGCGTTTGTCGTTATTCTAAAATTCAGGACCCACCCCCAAACAATTTTCTGGCTACGTGCCTGATTGGGCTGTTACCAAGCATCGTGATTTCAATTGTCATAAATTATCCTGGGGATTATAGCTGTTAACTTTTGTGGTGACCAGTATTTTATAAATGTTTCAGTCAAGCATCGTTAATTTAAATTTATTTAAAATTAGATTTTCTGTTCCATTTAAAGGACAGGAAAACAAGTCAATATTTCGAAAAGGATTGGATCTATCATGCGAGTACTGACCCAGAAGCCCAGTTGTATAAAGTCGGTTATATCGTAAAATTGTATTACTGAAAATTGGGGGCAACACGGTATTTCTGTGTTTTAAATGAAACTTTTTACACCCTCGTTATTTTAAAAATACGATAATTACTATGTACCACAGTTGCGTTAATGTGATACTGCGAAACTCCCGTATGGGAATATTACAAATTTTATTGTTCAGGTTGTAATATTACCTTATTCGAAATAAAAACCGTTTTGTTTAAGGATTTGAGGGTTATAGAGCAAGTTATTTTAGTTTGATGTCTCTATTTATATTTTCTTACATAAAAAAGAAATTGAGAGCGTGAATGTAGATTTATTTGAATGTATTAGATATAAATTAGACATCAAAACAACTGGATAATACCACAACTAGCATTAAATTAAAAGCTGTCTAATTTTAAACAATATGAAACTCAATAATTCATTTAATCAATTAGAAACAGGGTCGATATTCGTAGCTGGGTATGGCTATGGTATTCTGACGAAAAACGAACAGATAATAAGAGCAGCGAGACGAATTCGTCAATCCATTCCTGTATATAAATTTGGTATGTTATTTATTTATTTATTCACGAACAAACTCCATTATTACAGCATATATAAAACATATAATAATACAAATTCATAATTTAATTTAATTAATTTAGTTCAATGAAAACAGTTTCCAAACTTATGCTCGTGCCGTTCGCAAGACGCATGCAAGGACCGGAAAGACACTCGGACGACAGCCATCGGCCAATCACGCCAAACTGCCATCGCGACGCCCACACTTCAAGCGTCTAGTAAACTCACCAATAGGTGCAAAGAAATCGAGGTTTACATAAGAGCGAGAATTGGCCAAGCTGATCACTCTGGGGATAAAATAGTGTCGTCCGTAATTCGTACGGTGGAACTCTTCCTGGAAAAGCCGAGAGGCTCTAATATTTCGACAACAAATAAGAAGACGATACCAAATTGTTTAACAGCTTATACAAAATTATCAGGTCTCTGACGACCCTGCTATCGCTCAACGTTGTGAGTCCCAACTCATCCATCAAAGCACCGTAATCAATCACAAAAACAATAGGTCGCGGACGACCAAGCTTGAGGTGAGCGACCTGGGTAATAATAATAATAATAAGCATTTATTCCCAACAGGTTAAACCCACTTACAAGAAAATCAATAAATACATTTTCGAATTATTTGAAAAAAAAACATATCAAATCAAGAGGAAAAAACAAATAAATGCGTTACAAAACAAAACAATAAATGCAAACAATAAAAAAACTGATTAAATATTGAGGAATGTCAAAAATAATCAAACAATAACTCACTCTGTCCACTCTGTCGCTGACAAAGTTGAGCCATAAATGTCAAAATCACAACACCGATTGAAAATACCAGACATAAAGTAAACAGGACTTTGTAACAAAATATTAGTCCTGGCTGGGCCCACAGTGAACGGCACGAGATGTCGAGCACCCAATCGCAGAACGTGGAATCTAATACATCCCAATAGATATTGGCAATCAACGGCGCAGTGCAATAATTTGTATTAAAACTTGACTGCGTGAATGTTTCTTCTAGTCAAGAGAGAAGGTTCATTAAAACGCAAGAGTAAAGACGCATGATCTACTCCCCGTAGAGGATAAACATTTTCGGCTTAATAGGCTAGGTATTTAAGGAAACGGCGCTGAACAGACTCTAAGGATCTAATATGCGTACTATATATTGGGTTCCATATAATCGCGGCAAATTCCAGTTTAGATCTAAGAAAAGCTTAACCGTGAAAACATTGTTGAATTGCCGAGAATTGCTAATAATAAAACCCAAAATTCTATTTGCGCTCAATACTACACTGACGGTCTGCTGGATAAATGTAAATTCACTGTCGAAGACAACACCCAAATCTTTAATTTCGCCGAGCCTTTCCAAGGGCTCATTGTTGAACTGATAATCAAAATTCAATGCGTTCTTTAGTATGAAATAGCTAACGATCTTGCATTTAGATACATTAAGCTCTAAACGATTGTCCGTGCACCAGGTACACAGAGTGTTCAAATTACTCTGCAGATGATTAATGGCCTGGAAGATCTTAAGAAGCCTGTGGAACCCCCGAGCTGGAAGGAAAAAAAGGACTTAAAGCCGTCATATTCTGCAAATGGCAATCGTATGAGGGGTCCCACACCGCCGAAGCATACTCCAAATGCGGTCTAACGAGTGTCGTGAACAAAGTTCTAATAGTGTTGACATTATTAAAATCTGCGGAGCAGCGCTTTATGAAGACCAACATTTTGAGCGACTTTGAAGTCGAATATCTGACGTGATCGATATTTAAATTTAAGGGGGTGTCCAGGTAAACTCCCAGATCCCTAACTGAGGATCTGTATTTCAGCGACGTATGATCAAGAAAATATTCATACAAAAGTGGTCTTCTAGTTCAGTTGAAATTAATGCAAAGGCATTTAGAAATATTTAACGACATACTATGCATCTCACAACATCATCCTGCGGAAGATAACAATCTGTGGGACCGCCAATACGCATGTAACATTTCAGGTCGTCCGCGAAAAGCCTGAATTCATTGTAATGAAACAATGCCTGATATTATTTACAAACAAGTTAAACAATAACGGCCCTAGGTGAGAACCCTGTAGGACACCAGATGAAACCAAAATAGGAAGAGAAAGGAATTCATTGAAACGAACTATCTGAGTTTACGACTAAGGTAGCTCTCCAACCATGTCAACATCGGCGCTGTCAGGCCACGCCGCTTCAACTTATGAAGGAGGAGCCGGTGATTCACGCAGTTGAAAGCCTTGGAAAAATTGGTGTAGATTGCATGCACCTAGTAACCGCCCTCCAAGGGTCGTGACAAATAATTTGTATATTCAAGAAGATTAAGCTCAGTGAATCGACCGGACTGGAAACCGAGCTGTTCGTCGATTATAATTGGCTTAAATAAAGTTGTTAAGTATCTTGTGAGAATTGAGTTGAGAATACAAACGGGACGGTAGTTTAACATGTCAGTTCTGTTTCCAGACTTGAAAATAGGGTTGATAAACCTAGACTTACATTCGACTGGAAAGTGGTCTGAACGAAGAGACAAGTTACTGTAAATTTTTTGTAAGCAAATGATGAGATTTTGTGCGGCGGAGGGAAAGTAAGCCTGTGAAAACGTAAATTTAACGTATGAACATCAGTCCTATATTTAATTTTAGAAAGATATGCAGGAAGATGGTTATTTATTATATATTATGAACTAACACTAGTGAATGTAGCCTTCTTCGATCCGGCAAGCTCAGCCACTCAGCCTCCCTAATTTGTGTGAAACAGGTTCAACTTTTTTGATTTCATACACGCTTTCTGAACCTTTAAAAAAAATTTTTAATGTTCTTGAACCATTTTTCCTTTTATTTTTTCTTGAAACAAATTTTCTTTTTTTTTAATTTTTAGCGAAAAGTTACGTTTCGCTTGTCTAAATTTATTACAACGTTTCGGCGATGATTTATCGCTTTCTTCAGGTCATTCTAGAAAATTATAAACATGTATATATATTTCAAACAAACATAAAACTGATTTACCTATTACTTTTTTTTAGAATTCGTTATTAAGTGACATTGTATAAAAATCTTATTTTTTTACATAAAAATACATATATTTTCGCATTTTTAAATTAAATCTGATAAACACACAACAATATAGGCAGCACGGTCCATACACAACATCACAGAAGTCAAAGTAGCTTAGAAGCTATCGGAAAGTTTTTTTTTTCAACGGTTGTGACAGTAAATGCCTATGAGGATCTTTCATGACGAATATGCTTTCTGAATATTGATGTTTTTTAAACTGTAATTCAACATCTAATTCCAAGCCAAGATTTCTTGTTGAAGTTGAAATTTTTAAACTTGAGTTATTACAAAAAACAAAAACGTCAGACTTAGACACATTGATCACTAGACCGTGCTTTTGAGAGAGCTTCACAATTCTGTTAATATCCTCCTTGTTTAGCTAAATAATAGTTGTCATAAGTAAAGCTCTAGTAAATTTGCCGCTCATCTGCATATATACAGGGTGTCCTACCGGGAACGAAATAGATCTGTATATAGAAAAACTATACATAGGAGAATTTTGAAAATTTGGCAGTGTAACTATGTCGACGGGTGCAGATGACATAAAATAGTTATACCTAAGTAATGACGTTTCCAATCTCTAAAATCATTATATTTTTCTATAAGGACTATCCAGGAAGATCTTATCTATCCTACAAGATGTCACTCAGAATGTTATGTTTCCCCTTGATTGCAAAATTCATTCAGTGTGTCCAAATAGGGCATGAGATAATTGGAAATTGCAAAGCTTTAGGGACACAGTGTATTATAGAAACCCTGATTCTGTAGACTTTTATGATTTACAGAGCAGACATAACTGTTGCTTTTGAATTATTTTCGATATCTACATTATTTTATTACCTGTTAAAACCATGATTTGTCACAAATTCTACCTGCTTTTAAATCGTTAGAAGTAGCTACTTTGCAAATTAAAAAGAAATAATAATAACAGTATTAGTCCTAAACAAAAAAAGTGACGATCCTATTGAACGAAAACAGGACGCACAAAGAGTACATGCGAGGAACTTTGTAAGTAAATATGCCGTACATTTTTTTAGTAGATGTTCTTTATTTCTAAACACCTGAAGAGTTTTTGTTAAGTAAATTAGCTTGAAAAGAATAATGAATAACCCCAAGGGTATATATTGTGTACCTGCCCTTCAAAGTAATTTTACGACATAGCAGTAGCGTTCATTTCATGAAAGGTAATACGCTTAGATACATATATAAAGAATCAAATGAAATACTATATGCCCTTTTTCTGAGCTTAGTTATACCGGGTGACCCATCGAAAACTATTCCACTATGTTTTTTTCTCAACAAATTGTCGTAGCGTAGCGCACTAAATTAAAGCATTCAAAGTTTGGTAGCTCCCTCAGACTTCGAATTTTTTTAAATTTCAATAAAATAAATCCTTGGCCGAAAATTGCTATTGCTATCGCTACACGGAAAGAATTATCATAGCGAGTTCTAACTGAAAGATATTCTTAGGATTTTTATAGTCAACGAAATCAGTGTTTCAGTTACCACGGCAAGGCCTTCTGATTTCACTTCGTTATGTAAAAATTATGTACACTTGATTATAGTTAGTATAATCATAATTTATTGTTATCCTCAGTAGAAATACGCATTAGCGCCAAAAGCTATCCTAACTACAATAATATTGTCATTTATATATAGTTAGTATAACTATAATTTCTAGTGATTCTCAGAAAAAATAAATTTTCGCGTCAATAGCTCGCCATAACTATATGAATATTGTCATGGTAACCAAACTAGTACAGCTAGAACGCATTTGACAAGATTCGTATAATGGGAGTAACAATATAATGAATTGTAGAGGACAATATCATATAGTAATGGTGACAAAATAGTATGATAAGTACAAGTATGATATTGTTATGATAACAAGACAAAGTTGTCAGGTAATCTATCCCCAATAACCAGGAATCCTTGTTAGGATCACAAGATGATCTGATTCAAAAGTCAATATTATATTGTAGAGATAACGTAACTATCTGGTTAGGATTATAATGTTATGTTAACTAAGGCAATCTGGTTAGGTTGACAATGCGATGATGTGGGCATTGGAACAGAAATGGCTATTAACACAATTTACATAACAATATCCAATTAGGTAATAGTGACAAAATATCTGGTTGTGCCTATACTAACTTGAATTCTGGTTAAACTTCTTGTTACAAGAACAATATTTTTTTCCGTGTAGGAATGGCCAAAATCTTTAGAGGGCCGCTTTTCTTGTTCTGGTTTGTTAAAAAAAATAACAATACTTTTGGTTTAAGAATTTGTCTCCCAAACATTACAATTTCACCAGCCGATTATTTCGTGGATCTCAAGATTCTTCAGTGGAGTGTAATATAGCAGACAGGCAATACAGTTTAATAGTGCCTTTGTGCATTGGCTTGTTTTTGTTGTATATTTGAGTTCAACCGGTATATTAGATATCTTTATTTTATCTCCTCATTGTAGATAGCGAGTGGTCTATTTTATTTGTAAGTTGTAAAATACATGAAATTGGAAAGACGAAACAATAAATGTAGTAGGTATATGTATAAAGTAAATAATATCGTTCTTTTAATAATTAAATTAAATATTGCAATAATAATAAATACATTTATATATTATAAATCCTTAACTCACAATTAGGTACATCAGTTTCATGTTAAAATACTAGGGGTTACTGTAGTAATTCCATATTAATTATTTGTACCTATATGTGAGGAAAAAAGGACATCAGTAATATCGATTATTTGTCTCGTAGATCGACCAAGCAGCAATGAACGGTTGTGGATCGACGCACCATCGAACTCCACTCGATATAACTGTTAAATATGGATTATTTATGTGCTTCTTTGTCATTTTGCGAAGTCAAATTAATAGATTGGACTATTACTTGTCCATTACTGGTTCAAAAACTAACTTTTTATACTGATGCAAGTCAGAAAAGAGAAGGTAGAATCTTTGCTTCTACCTAGGCAGACATGTTAACGTATCTATCCAACAATTTACTGTTATTACATTTGTAATTTTTGTTGAAGTCGTTATTTTACCAACTAAATCTTAAAGTAAAGTGATCAGCGTAATCGTGAAAACTGCGGTTTTGGGTGAAATATAAATAAATACGAGCCACTATCATCCCTGTGTAGATGCCCATGCTTTTCCTATTTCTTTTCCAGTCTGTTAATCCTTTGTACAAACTTTTGGTTACGCCAGTGTGTATTAAGTAATAATTATTATGTGAAGTGGTCAAGTAATATCTCTAGTACAATAAAACCTTCTATATATGATATTTCTTATTTTAATAGGGTGCATCCAACTATTTGAATCGCAATATAACTTTTATCATCTTTAAAATTGCAATGAAAGCAAAATGCTAACTATATTCTCTCTAAAGCTCTAAAAAATGTAATAAAAATGATCGTTTACCTAATTTAAAATAATGTTAATGATTATGATTATTACATGATGTCGATTTACTGCATGCCGATAAAGATTATAATGGTTAGTGTACACTGTGTCCAAGATAAGAATGAGATAGCGTTGGAATCATGGAAACAGTAGGAGTTACAATGTCGGTTAAATTAGAGAAAAGTTAAACATCTTTTTAATGGTGTTTTTAAAAGTAAACTAACTTTAGCCGTTTTCGAGAATTTTTGGAAAAACGGGTTTTTGCGATTTTAGTTTTTGTTTATTTCTGACATTATTCTTACAGGAGAAAAAGGTAACGTTTACAAATTTTCACTACATTGTTTCGTTTTTGAAAAACCATCATAAAGTTAGTTTTTTTAAATACGACCCCGGATTTTTTATTTTTAAATTTAAAGCCACTTTCAATTCAAAAATAGGTGGTTTATATCACACTTAATGGTTTCAACAATATTTCAGTTTTCTTAGCTGTTATTTAAACTTATTCAAGAAAAATCGCCATAATTTGACACTTAACTGACTGAATGCAGAGTAGTAGGTTTTGCACCGTCGTCGTTACTCACAATTATTTATTTTTATTTGCCAATTTATCACTACAATATTTTATTCTGTACGTGGATTTTGAATTTAGTTGAAATTTTTGTGCTTATTAAAGTTATTAAAAAAACCACTTTCTCAGATGAATGTTTTACGCAAAATAAGTGACAAACTATGGCGATTTTTGTTGAATATTTTTAAATAACAGCTAAAAACACTGAAAATTAAATTAAATTTAATAATAAAAAATCCAGGGCCATATTTAAAAAAACATATTTGATGGTGGTTTTTCAAAAACAAAACGTTGTAGGCAAATTTGTAAACGCTATATTTTTGTCATCAAAAAGTAACAATGAAGAAGTGCTTTTAATTTTTCCCTATCTGTAATAGTAATGTCAGAAATAAATAAAAAATTAAATCGCAAAAAATCGTTTTTTGAATAATTCTGGAAAACGGCTAAAGTTACTTTACTTTTGAAAACACCATTTAAAAGGTAATTTAAGCACCTTAAAGCTTTTCTCTAATTTAACCGACATTGTAGCTCCTACCGTTTCCAAGATTCCAATGCTACACAGAAAAAAATCTTACTGTAATATCAATATTAGCGATATGTTTGATTGCCTCTATTTTGGTTTAATGACAGTAATACTTAATTCATTAGATTACAATTCGGCCAACATTAAATATATACTTAATCCGACATTCCAGATATTATTGAAATTCAATTTCATATATGTTAGGCACAAAACAGATATATTTTTTCTTTCAATGATTACAGTAATAATTGGCAACTAATATTGCAATTGTATTATTTCAAATATTGTTATATTACGATAAGCAAGAAAAAGCATTGGAAGAATATTATTTCTCTACTCGGATTATTAGATATATATCATTGAATTAACAAAATCAAATTTTACTCGCTATCATATTCTACTATTTAAATAAACTAAATAATATTAAGTCAATACTTCTTATTGTTGGGACAACCTTAACTTATTATTGGGCCGGGCTAAATTCATCGATATATCGAAACACAAAACGTCGAGTATCCAACATTTTGCACTCATGCATGTATCGAATTTAAGTATATAAATTAAATAAAAACTGGATTTTCGTACTACCTACCCCACTTCGTAAATATTAGTTTTTGACTTAAAAAAAAATGCTTTCATACACCGATATAATAAAACGAATTCAAAACCATTGATATAAAAACGTAGATTTCGGGCTGATGTATCGGGAAATTTCGGAACTCCCTAGTCACTAGCAATAAAGCTTAAAACAATAGGTTATGTTACATTTATATATTCTATTTGTGTGCCGGTAGCGCGTGTCTATATAGTTAAGTTCTATAATCTGCAATAATATATTATGGAAGACTTCTTAAACGCCTCAGAATTGGACAAACTAATTCCAATATTCTCCGGTAAGTTTTACTCCTAACTAAGTATATCTAATCATAAGTTTTTTACTATAAATTATTTTGTGTAAGCTTTTCGAACAATACTATTAAAGATCGGTCTAGCCAAAAAATGATTTAAGAGGTACCTATAATGCATACTAAAAACGTTTTAACAAAACTATTCAGGGTGTTCCATTCAAAAAAAAGCTTTTTATTTCACATTAACCAGTATAGCATGGCAGCATGGAATACATTTTTGCAACCTCAGATAACCTCAAAATTCATAATATCCTGTTTTAGCACGATGTAGGTAGGTATACAGTATACCAAGTACCGAGTGGGAGTGGGACACTATGAAGATATGGTAAAAAAGCACAAATACGATATTTGGTTTAATATTTTGTTAGTCGTACATGTTCAATGTTCATGACATACATCTTTTAATGTATTGTTTATTTTTTGTACTGTGATTATAGAGTAATATTTTTTTATTAGAATACAATGTATTATAGAATTAATAAAACTGTTTTTGAATAAAAACTTTCTTTTATTTCATACAATTAGTTAACGTGATAGTTTTATTAAATTAAGTAATTAATTTCTCTCCATGATTATATATAAAATTGATTTAAAATGACAAAACAATTATTTCAATACCAAAATATATTCTGTCTATAATTTCTGTATTCCCCTTAAAAAGCAATAAATGTTCTATCAACGATAGTGACACTTAGTCCAATCAATACTTTTTATTTAATTTCAATATATTCTTATAATTGAGGCATTTGATTGGAAGTCAATTAATTCTTATACTTAAAGCAATAAAGTCATATATTTCGCAATTAATCATATAACTATAATTGAAAGAAATGTAGCTTTGATTGTGGAATACGGAATATATGCTATCATTGATTGAATGTGCATATGGTTCATGATATGATAGATTTTTCTCTGTGTACCCTATTCTTATCTTGTACAGAGTGTATTCCGATTTTAGGTCCCTTCCTCACACTGATTTTTCGTGCAGCAACTAGATTCCTACTTCAATATTCAAAAGTGTGTTATTATTGACAAATGACAGGCTATGCAAATATTATCATATATTTCGGGCCTATTTCTATACTCGAATTCTAAATTAATGTCATATTTTGAAGTACTTTAATTTCACCCATATATTCAAAGATTTTGGTCCCTTTTCCAAATTAATTACGTTCTCCCTGTATACATCATTGTCTTTTTCAGGAAAAAAGAAAATTACGTAATTTTTTCAGTTAGTTTCGCTAATATGATTTTTTTGTACCCTTCAGCTATTCGCTATAAGTCCCAAAATCTAATTAGTTAGTTCATCGTCATATTCCATAGTATTTACATATCCAAATTTGGTACAAATATACTACAGGATAGGTAGATAGGTTCAAAATGCATGGGTCTGCACCGGACCCTCCACTGCTACCACCGAGGATCTATTGTGTCTCATAACTATTTATATTATAGCCAGCAGCTCAATCTTATAAATAAAGTGGATTATTTTGTTAGCTGAGCTTTCTTTTAGACTAGCTGGTAGAAGAGTTCCTTCACCAAATACTGCGAATCATCATCCTCCATGCACAATCGGCACTCGGAATTTTCCAACAGACCCAGCCTCGTGAGATGATGATTCAAACGACAATGACCATTCCATTCCATCAATGGCCAGAACTTTTGCCTCGAATACAGTTGTGTGGAAACCAAGACATTGTTACTACAGGATATGTCTAGGTACTGATAAACTTTTAGGAAACATTGAGCGTAGGCAAGGGGTTTAAAAAAGGTATAAAAAATAAAAAAAATCATAATTCTGAATACTTATCCGATGTAATGATTAGTTATTTATGGCTTTGATAGAATATCACCTATGAAATGTATCATAAAAAACTTGCTGACATACGCGTTCTTAAATAGTGGAAAACGTGTCAAAAAAATTATACTGTAAAAATAATTTTAGTTGAATTGGTGTTAAAAATACACGACACACATTTGTTTTACCATAGGCGTTCGTCAAAAGTCTAAAAAAGGGTCAGAAAAATCTATATCGACGATAACTCAAAACTCACTTAACAGATTTTCAACAAATTATTTTATTTGTTTTTTTTGTTGTACTTATATTGGTACTCAGGTAATTAGATGCGAAAAAGATAAATAAAATGCCAGTAGTTGTATTAGCCTTTTTCTCTAAATTTATACATTTAAAACATTTTCGATAGCGGGACCAAATATTTTTCTCACATTGAAAAATTCTAAATTCACTTTCTTATTTTCTACATAAATATTTTTGAACTGCCATAAAAATTTCATATCAGTGTTTCTTCTAAATTCTATTTGCAGTTTTTCATCAACCCTTACCTTTAAATGGATCCCGTATAGATAATCCAACTCAGTAAGAATCGCCGTATATCTAGGGTCTAGGGAATCGTATTAAAAACACACAAAAATACATAGCTATTTGTTTAAGATTTCTTTCTTACATTCACCCTAAAATTCGTTCTATTATTCTGCTACTGGAGTTCACGGCTGTGAAGTTAAACATTCTCGAATGTCGTAGAATATCTTTCTTAGATATTTACCTAGAATTATAAACGCAAAGAAGTAGAAAACCTTTTATTTGTCGAAAGATTTAAAATTGTGTGCGCGGCATTTCATAGACTCGATTTTAAAACATTCTATATATACCTACACCGTCAAGTTTCTTTTGTTAGATTTAACATTTTTAATCTTTTCTCTTTGTATTAGGAAAAACAAGTTGGGATAATCTTGAATGCAGAAAATTTTAAATCTTTGAGAAAATGCTGCAAAGCATATTTGAAATAATAGGAAAAATGTTGAAAGGGTAACGCAAAAAAGGTTTGATCAAAAGGGATTTAAAATGCCATATTCTGGACGAATGGTGAAGGCGAAATATGATACATTCTATTCTCTTTCATACAGTATACTTCAAAAGATACCTAATAGGTTCGAGCAGCGATAAAACCAGCTAATGATATTTTATATGTAGGAAATAAAAGTCTAATATCCACAAAATAAGTTTAATTAATCACTATATGGGTCACTAAACCATACATGGTTCGAAGCTACTATCAGTAGTTAGACTTAGGTACTTTGTTTTTATAAAAAAAAGCTAGTTGCATTGTGTAAAAATGTTTAAATTAATATTACATGGAGAAATGTATTCCAGTCTGGAACAAGTACGTTTAGTTGTATTACACTTTAATGGATGTTAATTAATAATTATCGTGGAAAAAAATTTTTGAACAAATAAATTATTTTACCGGATATTAATATTTGATTTCTTTTTATAAATAATTTATTTCGGTTATAAAATTAATGAAAACAATTTACCAATTAATCAATTAACAAATAATAATGGTGTATTGATCGTTTGAAGGATAAGTATTGTGTCTAGAAAGATTGCTTAGGCCTCGGCAACGGAACAGAATTTTTATAATAATTATTATTATTATTGTATTGTTTTCATTAATTACATGAAACTAACGTAACAAGCTAACTACTTTATTCAAAAATTAGACAAAAAAAGTATTGCCAGAGCTGGGATTCAAACTCAGGACTTAACGCATGCGAAGCGCACTCTCTATCAATGACGCCACAAAACCCTCTTTCAAATTATTCTAATTATTAATTCTAATAAGATAGGTTCCAACTACCTAAATTTTAAACGCAATTTTCTCAAGAATTATGAAGGCAAATATCAAAAGTCACCTATCGCTGTAAAGCAGATAAAAATGCTTTGAAATGATGTATCACTCGACCCCTACAGACATATTTCGCGACTATTTAGCCAACTTCAGTGGCATCTCAACTCATTTTGGAGTTACAAGTGAGATTATCATTTGATATTCCATTGAAGATATAAGTCATTAGTCCAGAAACATGCTCGAAAACTCTTGAAACTAAAATTTATCAAATATAATACCTACTCGATTTGTGTGGTATGCCTGTTTCAATTAACATAATAATCATAGCTCCTCTTCAGACCTGGATAATCTCATTAAAGATAATATATAGTCGGTCTTGGAATGGTACAATAACTTGGTTATTTTACGGACAATAAAAAATCTTTTCAAGTTACTATATTACAAAGCCATTTCGAAGATTTTGCATTATTTATTGTTTAAAGCTATAAAATCATGGAAAAATTACTGCTACTTGAAAACTTAATATCCTGAAAGGAGTCCTTTTCATAGGACAATGTCTAAAAATTAGAACGAAGTTTTGCCTTTGTGAATGTAGAAAATTCTAACCATTATCTGTAAATGTGTTTCCTGTCCCCAATTAACTTTGCTGTCTGTTTGGACAATTGTAAATATTATGAGAATTAAATTTTACCCAAACAAGAAGCAACAATCCAAGGGATACAGTACTCCGTAAAATTTACCGACCATTGGATTGTGGAGTCATTCTAGACATGCTGAAAACGCGTGATGGGCAAAATCGGTTGGACCTAAATATAGGATGTTACATCCTGTTTATATTTATTAATTGCTATATTTATTTTGAATTGTGTTATTATTATTGATGATGAAGTCAGTGTCAAAGTAAAAAGAAAAAGATAGAGTAGTCAAATAGAATTATTAGCAAAAAATGTAGTTTAATCAAGTCTAATACACTATTTTTGCTAATATTTTAATATTTCTATTTGACTACTCTATCTTTTTCTTTTTACTTTGACACTGACTTCATCATCAATAATAATAACAATTCAAAATAAATATAACAATAAATATAAACACAAATTTTCAGAAAACAATACGAGAAAAATCTTTTCAAAAAGCGAACCAGACACATTGTTTTCGGACCTTCTTCAGACATGCCATGAAACAGTATCTTTGGCAACATCGAGTTCCAGTCGATTTATGTGTGCTTACATTATTACATTGTAACACGCGGTCCGTGCTTATTGAAAACTAGTAGTGATAAGTGTATATAAATATATCGTGTAAATTTGTGTAAGTTACAATACGGGGTAAAATGTTTATTAACACCATAAAGTGATTTGTTTGGACTCTTACCGGTGGTAAAAATGGCGGGAATCCTGTAGGGAAATATTTGCTTCTACTTTTATCGAAACCTTAAAAAATTAGTGCAATTGACTGAACTCAGAAAAAGTGCAGTAAATGAGGCAATAAAGAGGATACAAAACGGCACATATTATATGATGCATGGACCACTTTCGGGAAGACCGCGTAGGTTTTGCGGAAACAATGTAATCGTTTTAGTAGCCTTAGGACGACAAAATCCATGTCCATGTCCAGAAACCGTCCGCATGTCACTGAAAAGACAAGGCCACATATCAAGGAAGCCAAAAAAAATTCCTGTACTGACACCACAGAGGCACCGAAGAATGGATTTTTCTCAATGTTTTCGAGAAAATAATTTTAGTAATGTTTTGATATCTGGCGAAAGTTGTTTCCAGCGTGGTGTTACACCTCTCTGTATAATGACACCGTTAATATTGCAAAATATTGTGAAATTTTAAATGGTTTTCTTCGTGAAACTCTTCATGCTTTATATCGAAAGGGGTGGCGTTTTCAGCAGGATAACGTCTGGACCACTACCACCGAACATTATGGTGCTGACCTGGTTTCCGGTGTACCTGGACGTTTAGTTTGGTGTTTAGAATTAAATGGAGGTTGTATAAGCAAATAAGATGAATTATTTGATATAATTTTTCAATTCAAGTAATAAAAATATTTGAAATGGGCTTGTTTAACAAAACAAGACTTAAATTTCGAGAGTTTGTCTGTCAACCGCTATACTTTCACCAGACGGCCGTTTCATCGATCCACGACTCATCAGTGGTGATCGGTCAGTAGTTGAAAGCCAAACTCTCGTAAATAATGTGGTATATACCCCACACGGTACAGAGATGTAAAAGGATGTGCTTGGCGACATCTAGTTTTCGTTGGTAGTACGCCGAGCGAACACCAGTTCCTATATCGGGTGTCTGGGAGGTCACTGACCCCATAAAGCACAACTACCAACACTTAGATGCGCCGATACTCCCTTAAGCGTCTATGTGTTGGTAGTTGTGCTTTATGGGGTCAGTGACCTCCCAGGCAGCCGATATAGGAACTGTTGTGCGCTTGGCGTACTACCAACGAAAACTAGATGTCGCCAAACACATCCTTTTAATAAAAATATGTGGCGAAAAATGATAATTGTGCTTTCTTTTCTCCGATTTTTTTCTAGACTATAGTGTAGTAGCGCATTAAAACAGTTTTTCTATTTCCCAAAGATCATAATTTAAAATAGAAATGGTTCCTCCATAATTTTAAACCGTTAAAGACCGCAGTAGTTTGTTGTAAAAACTTTCCTGAAAGCCTAATTATACACGAGGATAATTTCCTTCAACAAGATGGAACGTTAACAGAAAATCCGTATAAACCTAAACTTAAACTCCATGCGTGTCCAGCTATTTTTCCAAATTTGCCTAAGTATTTGTCAAAAACAGTCACTATCCCTAGAAATTTACTCGAAGAACGAAAATGTGAACAAATCGAACGTTCCAAATAATTATTCATAAAGGCCGATTTAATTGAAATTTTAGAAGATGTTTTTTCAAATTTAAGTAAAATTATGTAATGTTTCTATAACTGGAATATTAAAAACTATCAAATTTAGAATTATATGTTACAAAATCCGAATACAAAATAGTTTCCATATATCTTCGTAGCGACCGGTCACCGGCCGAGTATGTCCAGTAAAAAACTTGTTTGTTTACTAACCGTATTGCGGTGTTGCCATTGTCTGTTCATGGCTTGTCTAAAGAAGTATTGAATCTCTTATTTAATATTGTATATAATTGTACAGACTTTCCTATATCCCTCCCTTATTATCGTGTTGTTGATAAATCCAAAATCCTCTATTCAGAATACAATAAACCGTGATATTAACTGAAACATTTCTTTTATAACGTCGATTAAAGTCGCAGGCAGACCTACATCGACATTTTTTGAAAAGCTCTCCTGTCACCCTCATATATTATCAAACAATTCACCGAAATTAATCTGGTTGCTTATTATTTTCACATATGGTGTAGTACCTATTCAATTTCAACATACTTAAAATCATTTTGGATCGCAAACGCACCCCAAAAATAAAAGGGTCATGTTTTCGGTATAGGGTGATTACCATGGAATAACTATAAAGGAACCTTGAATTGTAATATGTAGCTCTTATGGCGTTGGAATATTAACTGAATTGAAACGTAAATCAACATATACCATAGTAAGTGGTAACCACTTAATTTTTGGGTACAATAACCAAAATATATTTGTCTTCCTATATCAGTGCGACAAGTGTCAACACATATTAAATTTTCACTTGTAACAGCACAACAGTGCGCGAAAGAGAATTTCCAGGAATAATTTATGCTCATGTAGGGTATTCGGAAAGAAAATTTCACACCAAAATTTGTAAATAAAATTATAAAGCCAACCTGACATTTTACATTACAAACTGCGTTGTCAGAGGAAGCGACACTTTGCTAGTGACAGTTGTCTTTAAAATCCATATTTAGCAGTCAATCGGCAATGTTCTTGATCGTCCTTATCAGAATTGCAGCAATAATGTATGACTTAGCGACGTTTTAGCCCTTTGAACCTGGAGGCAGTGCAACTATATTACCGTGAACAGCACTACATGACGTATTCTTACCATATAACCAATTTTAAACAATAAATATTATCAGAACGCGGCACAATAATATTGTGCCAGACAAACGCCTCCACACGTTGTTATGCAAAATTTTCACAAAGTTGAACAAAATGTGGCAATTTAATTTCCTGAAAATGTAGAATACTAAACAAACTTACTGCCATCTTCTCCAGAAAATTGCTATATGTATAAGGAAAAGCACGATTCAAAACTTTCGGGTATTCAAACTGGAAATGTCACATTTGCAGTTTGTTTTGTTAATTGTTTTTTCTATTGTATTGCAATAGCTCTACCTACATGGTCTTGTCATGTACGTATATATGTAAACTGGAACAGCCCAGGGGAGAGAGCAAGTATTGTTGACTTTTACCTTATGTGTGAGAGAATTTTATATATTTATGGAAACCATAGAAGAGAAAAATATTTATTCCAAAAATAAAGTTACCTAGATGTATACCTACATGGTTTATTTAGTTCATGTTTTAGTATACGAGAATACAGATTCCAACAATCAAAGTTTAATTATAAAGGTGTTTCACTATCAGAGTAAAGATAGAGAGTTACTATGGTGGTGTCATAATAAATCATAAATCGCGGAAAACGGTACTAGTATAGGTATCATTTATACACTACAATAATGTAAAATATTTAGGAGTGAATAGACAACATAAATGGAACTGTAACATAGAATATAAAGCGGCAGCAGCAATATCAACGTATCACTCTTCGGAAAGACATGGGGTATAGCTCCCGCAGCTAAATTTGGCACACGGGGCGTTCCAAACAGTGATAAAACTTATGATCACACTAAATATCTTCAAAAACATCTACAAAATTTGCAATTACAACGACTCGTCTGTCTATGAATAATACGGCTGATCCCTACTTGCCTTAAAGCAGCGATTGCATTACTGCACCTGACTCCACTGCCGATCCTGGTCATAAAGAGGCTTTGACTACAATACCGTCGATCTAGAAAGTCACATGAAAATCCTGTATCTATCATTAAATCCAAGAAAAACCGATGGACGTTTTGCCAAGCAAACATTATTTTAAATTCCATTCGAAATGGTCCTTACAGACCGCCAATGGAAAATGGCAGGCAGGGGCTAGAAACCTGGCATAGGGATATACGGGCAAGAGTCCCGCAATAGGTATTCCAGGCAGAGGTGACCGCCATTCGCCCCATGCTTACAGGGAGGCAACCGGAAAAAGCACATTAATATTATGACATGCCGCATTAAAGCACTGAAGTCAAACGGAGCATGGGATTGCAAACAGTCCCTGAAGCAACTTGCAGCTCAAAAGAACAGGATTACTCTGACTTGAGTGACAAGACACGAAGGACTAGAGATAAACAAAGCGGCTGACCAACTAGCAAATGAGGAGGCCAACACTTCGTTCTGCGGTCCGGAACTCATCTTTTGCATTACAACGGGGGAATGAAGCGAAGGAATTGCGTAATTAGAAAAAAGAATAATTGATATCCTACTGGAGGAATACTCCAGCTATGACACAATCAAAGAAATTCGTTAGGCCCTCGGAATAACAGGAGCCATGCAAACTTGTTCTAGAGCAGCGCTGGAATCTACATATAATACCACTGCCGATCCTAGTCAAGAAAAAGGTACCAATAAGGGGTCTGACACTAACACAGGCCATATGAAAATCATGAATCTGATACCCTTAAATTCATATAAAAAACCGATGGACGTTTTGCCAAGTAAACATTACTTTGAAATAATGTCATTCGAAATTATCCTTAAAGACAGCGAAACTTGGAAATATAGCGGCAGAGACCACATCAAACAGGACGGATCAAAAAGAATAGAAGGGAAACCTGGAATAGGGGTATATACAGGACGAATTACAGGCTACCTGAATCCATTGATACAAGTCCACAGGCTTTGTTTAACAAAGCGAAATACATATTTATTGTACAAATATTAATTTGTTGTTTGATTTTTACCAAATTTTATGTAGAATTTGTTTTTTTTTTTAAATTTGTATACTGCAATGGTTTCACCACCCCTCAAAATGCACTTGTGCCAAATTTAATTAAAAATGTGAAACTATATAGCAACATAACTAAAACAACAACAAAATCGAAAATCCCATTCCGTAAACTACAATAGCATCATTTCAAATCGTTTACCAATCCACCATTTATTTCAATACACTTATCAATCCTCATGAGCATGGTTGCTTTGGGAGATTTCCTGCTCAGAATTGTATTATCATTTATCATATCCCGTGCTTTGTATATTTCTTCACATCGCTCTATAAAAAAACCTTACAACTCGCAAAGTAGAACTCCGCTCTGTTGTCAAAGCTTCACTATAAACATTTCATATAGCCATGAAATTTGCCCAGCTCTTATCGCCGCTTTTATCGATTATCACAGCATAAACAGGACAAATCTGCTCCCAATAGCGAAAGAAGAAGTAAATTTAAAAATTCGCTTTCATTTATATTATCCTTCAAAAAAGAAAAAGCCAGTAATTCTGACTTTTACGTTAATTTTTAGTGAATATTGTTTCTATGTGTTTCTTAAGAATACCGATTTAACGGCAATTTTGATTTGAAACCCCATTTGAAGTAAAAACATTTACATTACCCAGATATTGGCCCTGACGCCAATAGCAAAACTGCAATCTTCTTCCTCATCTCGTATTTCCAATGATTTAGACTAAATTTGAAAAAAAAATAGTAAATTGATATCGAGCAACAGGTCAGGTAAATTTTCTATGGAATAGAAAGATGCTCAAAATTAAAACAATCGTATTTCATGAACAAAAACATATTTATCTCTACTGACAGTACTACCACCAAGAATGTAAGCTATCTGACCTTCTTGCTGTATAGGTAAACCATTGAGATAGTCGCGAAATAAAATATGACTAATGTCCGCGTGAATTACATTTCGTGCATATGCAAAACAAAGTTTTGAATTATATAAAGTACAACTTGGCACACTTTCAAAACTCTTTCGTAGTGTCATTCCTAAATCAGCTACAAAATCCGATTCCAGATACTCAACAGCTTTTAACATACATTTATACCAAACCTTTTCACACTGCAATTTTATACGGCTTATGTGAAATGCTCTTGGTATCTGAAATATGGTTTTGTAATTTTGTTATGAAATCGTATCATATTATATCTTATTAAAATTAAAAACATTAAGTAGGTATATGGGGATTTTCACAAAAAAAATGGCAATTCCATTTCCAATACTTTTCACCTGTCCTTGTTGCATAAATTTACTCAGTAGACAGTTTTAACATCAACTAGCTTATGGAAAACATGACATTTCTATACAAACTATCTGGCATATCCATTGCCAAAACAACATTGTTTTGAATCATCCATCATCAGCATTCACTCACTAACAAGTATGAGTTACTCCAACTCAGGGATTTCTGTTGTGAACCCTAAGATGGCTAAACAGACCGATTCTCGACCCGCAAATCCTGTCGCAAAATTGACACACCCAATCGGCACTATACACTGGCTATTGTAGGTGCGCTGCCCCCATCGATGCGTTCTCTCTCCTTTTGATGCTGTGTCTTCGCATCCTCATGTCGTCGACGCTGCTCTTCAAAAACTTGATGGCCCTCATAAATGGTACGTGTTTCCGGCAGGCACCCTTCCGAGAGTGGGAGAAGAGGATTCGACAAAATTCTTGAAAAACCTTTCCAGCGATGTAGAGCAGCGAGATACCACGATAGTTTCCACATACGGACCTATCCCCTTTCTTATATATAGTGACAATTGAGGCATCTCGCATTGCAGCAGGCACGGTTTCGGAGTTCCATATTTATCCTTTAAAAACCTCAGGAGATATCCCATCAGAGCCAGCTGCTTTGTTGTTTTTAAGTTGTCGAATAGCTCTATCATTATCTTGCAGAGAAGGTACATTTCTCAAGTGTTGTTGGGTTGGTCTATGTGGCAACCGATCGAGTCTTGCATTATCGACATTCGAATCCCTGTTTAGTAGTTTCTGAAAATGTTCCTTCTTCTGGCAACCAATTGACGTGCAATCCCTTAGAAGACGAGAGCGATCCCTGGTTTGCAGTGGCTTAAGACTCTGTCCAGAGAAGAAGAAAGCTTTGGTGTTGTAACTGTCGGTTAGTTGTTCTTCGCTTGAACGAGACGCTTTTTTGATGTTGAGTTGCGAATCTAAATAACGACCAGTGTTCCTCAATATCATGCGGATATTCTTCCGGGAGCTTGTCCTTTAGGGTGTCGATGTTAAGCGCGATTATTTACGTAGTCCATCATATGCCAGTGCTTAGACCTTGGATGTTGCCGTGTCGTCTTAAACTTTTTTTAAGTCTGTTGTAATGACAAGATGTTATTGTTCTGCGCATTTGATTAGCAGCACCCAGCTAGCAAGTTGACATGAAAACACGTCGAAACGACGTCGATACGTGGTGATATTCGTCGCATGTCATAAATTCGGCATCTTGACACGTCATAATGACGTCGAACATTGGTGACATGCACTAGTCAAAAATCGGTCTATGCAATGACGTCATTTTGACGTGTCTTAATCGGCTTAAAAATTATAAAAAGTAGTTAACATTAGTATGCAAATTATTATTATGTTTAGTAATATTATATTAATTTCAAATTACATAATCTCATTTCTTGCCACAATAAGAATATTTTTGGCCTTCCTAGGCATTCAATTTGTCGAAAAAGACGGTGGTACCATAGCACTTGTACACAAAAAGTGGTTGACTCCGAGAAAAAAAGAAACATGGTGGCCGCTCTATAAACAGAAAGAACATTTTAATAGATCTTTACTGTCCACTCTTAGTATATGGTATTTATTTTTATTGTTTTAGTATTTAGTTTTTTTATAAAGATGTGATTATGTTAATACAAATATTGTACGGCATATTTTGGTATGATATGAATTACTTGAATTAAACCTGTTTCTTGCAATTTAATTGGTTTATGTTAGTTTTGGAAGACTATTATAAAACCAATCAAATTGCTTAGCGGTTTCCGAACTAGTTCTGAAACAGAATCATGACAAGCCTAT
The DNA here is from genome assembly GCA_911728435.2 of Apoderus coryli. Taxonomy (NCBI): domain Eukaryota; kingdom Metazoa; phylum Arthropoda; class Insecta; order Coleoptera; family Attelabidae; genus Apoderus; species Apoderus coryli. The sequence goes on along the minus strand of OU452202.1, from coordinate 10,299,414 downwards.
TATTTCCACCATTTACTGGTTTAACATTGGACGTGTTTTTGACGTTATCACTCGACGTGTTGTTACGTCCTTATTCGACGTCAATTAGCTGTGACATATTGTCGTAATTAGAGACGTATATTTCACGCCAAAATCACGTGCCTTGCTAGCTGGGCAATAGACCGTTGGAGCTACACTTTCCTACTCCTTCTTTGCCGATGGTATTAGGCCAGAGAGCAGAGTATCGACCAACTCGAGCGTTGAAGTCTCCTAGCAGGAGGATCTTCTCGAAGTCAGGAACGTTGGTCAGCATTCTATCAAGCTGCGAGGAGAATTCCTCTTTTAATTTTTCGTCGGCGTCCATGGTTGGCGTGTACGCTCGCCCATCCCGGTTCAGTTTGAGGCCAAATGGCAGTTCTTCCAAATAACTACTTAGGTCGTTTTTAATTGCAAATCCGACACGATGGACACGGGGTTGATTGTCGTTTTTTCCTTTCCAGAAGAAAGTCTAGCCGCCACCATGTTCTTTCAGTTGACCTTCATCTGATCTTCTGGTTTCCCTTAATGCAGCAATTTCAATGCTGAATCGTTTTAGTTCACGGGCTATAATTACCGTACGTCGTTATGGTCTATTACTGGTGTTAGTATCCATGAGTGTGCGGACGTTCCATGCCATAGAATGTTTTGAATGATATTTAAGGCAAAGCCAATCCCATTATATAAGACACTGAAATGTGTACAAGCCTCATAAAAATGATCAAAGGCATCTGTTCGACTTTAAGCTGAGACATCTTGAGACACTAACCTGCAAAATTGTCGGGTGTATCTACGCTAACTCAATGACTTCCAAACAGTATCTAACCATGACTGATTGTAAGGAATCTGCCTCAATTAAATCGGATTATGCGACATTATTATTACGGCTAGCCCACACGTTATAAGATACTTGAGATAGCTATGCATTATTTAAGTCTATTTAATGTTTTTAATTATTATTCGAGATTGTAGTGAACACTCAAAAAATTAATCTGTAAATATTTAGCGGCTTTCAGAACTTTAATAACATTCCACCAAAACTAATCCCATATCATTCCTGCCCTGGGTTTCAGCAGCTTATATAGAGCAGTGTAAAACGGGCGTGGACTTGGCGGTGTTTTGCATTTAAAGCAGAGCTTCATTTAGTAAATTGCTCTCTTCTTGTTAAATAAACGCTCGGCGGTTACGCTCTTTACCTCTGCAATTGCATACAACATATACGTGCACGTTTACACAGATACAGGTAAAGGGTAGGGGAGATGCAAACTGCAACTACATGTTTGTTTTTCCGATTTATATAAACTGCCCCCTTTTAAAATAAAATGTACCTAGTAGTTTAAAATAAAACCCTTTCAATTTGTTTGGCAAATACATAGGCAGGTGTTTTTAATCATAGCAACCGTGTCTATTAAGAGATGCTAAATAAATTTTGAGATAAACAAGTAAAAACAATTATTTGTTATTCAAATTAGCCATATTGGTTTTCCAAGCATTGTTTGCGTCTGAACAAAGAAAATGTCAAGGTATACTCTAGCTAGAGTTATATCGGCACACCGATAGAACAAGGACTCAAGACATTTAATGACGTCATCACAGCAAGGTGGTGAGGTGGAGAATGGTGTCCTTTGACGTCGTTTCAGAATTAAAAAAGATCTGCTTATTCGATCGACCTCTTTTACGCTAGACATAATACTGGATATCTATCATAAATACAAGAGCACACTTGAGCACTATTACAAGCACTTCCAACAAGTTCTCCTGCTTTTTAATTTACTATTATTATTATTATTGCCTGGGGGCATTCACCTGTCTCATCTCGTTGCTACCCCCTTTATTCAACTGGCATTAGAAATATTTGAACTACCAGGAGGCAGCAAAATTTGATGACTTGCTCGGCTAGCTCGGTAAGCAATGAGGCAAGCTCTAGTTACTCGGGGTTGTGCGCTTAGGCCCCGCTGGAGTCTTTACTGGTGCGCATAGGTTAAGCAGACTGTAACACTGGTTGTAAACTCTGAGTAATTCTTTTAATTTAAAGAAAATTAATTTAAATTTGAAAATTGTTCTAGAAATGAAAACTATAATAGGTATATAAAAAAATGAAACTTATTTGTTACGATACACTTAAACCTAATTAGAGTAACTTATAACAGTATCATGACTATTCAACCTTAACCTCAATTCAATTTCAAATTCTGTTTACTTTGTTCAAATTATCTTAAATATAAAAATTATCAAGATGTACCTATATAGTAGCCTATTATCAATTCAAAGAAAAGAACTTATTGCAATGATTTTTTTTGTGTGAAACTTAAAACAAATTAACTTATTAAGTAACACTTATCTTGTACGTTCTCTCCGTAACTTCAACCAACTCGTTAACTCGGCCTTAATTCGCAAAATATCTAGCTTAAAACATCCACTCCACTCCGAAAATCTACTCATTTACTCTCCGTTACTTGTCGCCCATGCATGTGCTGCTTATTGTAAAAACATTACACCAAACACGAAGCCGTTGTAAAATTTCACACAATATAAAATCCTTGCGAAAAACCTACATGAAATAATGTAAATAAGCATTCTGCCTGACAAAAACTAATCAGAATATAAGGAGATAATGTTATACAATGCAAACAAATCACATCCTTCTCAGAGTTATCACCACCCCCTTAAACTTACAAATCACAAGCCTCAAAACAATCAGCAAATCGATTCTAGGGTTATGCACTAGGTACTAGTGTTCACACGTAGCTATCCAGAGAAGGTTTTCCAAAACTATTTTGTATTCACTCAAATAAAATGGGCTAGGTTTGTTGGTGCAGCTAATCCTATTTAAAGATAGGTACTTTGTCCCATAAAACCGTCACGTACCTCAAATAATACAAGCACCCAGAAACCAAGTGTCTTCCAGATATAATATCCCTTGCGGATGATTAAGAACCAGTCAAATATCTTGGAATAATAATCTTCACAGCTCACCGATGTTTTTTTATCTTGCACCAAAAGTTAGAACAATTACAACCACCTTCTTCTAATAACGAACAAAAATTAGCAGGAACACGCTTCTACGTCACATCCTAATGAAAAATGTCAATGTACTCTCCACATTCCAATGACATATGCGTTACCAACAGCGAGTAAATAAGGGTTCGTTTTTAATCAATGAAAATAACTAACTAGTATGTGAAATAGATAATTTTAGAAATCAGAAAAGGGAGTCTGTAACACCAAGTTCATTTTGAAATAAATTCCCTAAGGAAATGAATTTAACAAGTTCGATCAAAACCCTTAATTAGTTTTCATGATACGCCCGTGGGTATACGCAGGAACGGCATTTTGAAAATGACAGTAAGCACGATCAGCCAAACGAACTTAGTCGAATAAGTACCGAGAATGGCATTGTTTACATTTTACAATAAACAAAATTTACCTAATTAATATTTGCACAATTGGTACAAATAAAAAAGGAATAAGAATACCATAACATATATCGAGAACATGTATCGAGAATAACGTAACAACTGAACGCACATAGCAAACCAGCGATTGGATAACAACAGACAACACATACCTATATAACAAAAAAGCAACGGTTTACTTCTTGAAAGAGGCGAGCGTTATAAAAGTTAAGTTCAAACCACAATTTCAGTATTATAATATACTATAATAATAATAATAATTTATTGTTTATTTTCAGAAATATTCGACGTTTAAAATGTTACCTATCAATTCAGCACCTTCACCATTTGTCAAGAACAGTTTTAGTTTCAAAATATTTTTACATTATATAAAATATATGTAAGTAGCTGTGAAAAATGTATTGAGAAAATAAGAATATTGTATTGAAACTGAATAAATGGCACGATTACATGTAGAAAACGATACTAAATTAGGAATTCTCTGAATAATTGCGATAGTAAATTTTGGATCGTAACATCGTATATTTGCGCTCCAACGGCGAGCTTTGAGAGTTGTTGCTCGTTTATCGTATCCGGCCGACTGTAGGGATTCTTTTCATGTGCTTGGAGTTTTGACCCATCCCTGTATTTATATGCTTGATTGTCTGAAGTATGTTGAACTACACTCCAATATGTACACGCCACATTCAGCTGCTCATAAGTACTCCACTACGAATAATGAAAACTTCGTACTGGCATTTAATGCTTTGCCTCGACATGTGAGAGAGCTTCCTCCTAAATTGTTTCTCGGGAAAATGAAATCGCTTTTTGTCAGAGAGTCATTTTATTATTTGAATTTGACTTCTCCGATAGAAACGTGTTCTAAACTTTTTTATGTATATATTTTGTGTGTGCCTGTAAATTTTAATACTGGAATTTGGGTCACACTGCCTGTCGATCACCACTGATGAGTTGGGGATCAACGAAACGGACCGTCTGGTGAAAGCATGGTAGTGTGAAACAAATTTCCAACATAACTAAAAGTCTTGTTACTTTATGTAACAAGCAATTCATATATTTTTATTATTGGATACCCTCTAAAAAAACTTGGTAATTATAAATGCACACAATTAATAAGGAGTTGAATAACTAGCATAATTTATCTAGTAGGTACAATTTTATATAGTTACTGTCTGTTTTTCAAATAACACATCAACTTTTGGTTTTACAATTGGACACTCTGTATATTTTTGTAGTTCACACTGCAATAAAATTTAAAAAATTAACACTAAAATCAACATTAAACTAAGAGAATGTTTTGTCTATCTGTGTTAAATAGTCTAAGGAGAAAACCAACTTTGATATTTTTGTTAATAATTTAATTTTCGAGGTTATGAATACGAGAAGCTGTAGTATAACTGGGCAAATTTCTTGCTGGTAATCTTTTTGCTATTTACAGATAAACTAACGATGAGTAAAATCGGATAATGTCCAAAGAAAGTCTAACCACACAGAGAGAAATGTTAAAAAATCTCAAATTTAGATAAAATATAACTTGACGTTCTTAAAAGAAGGGAAAAAATGAAGTATAAAAAAAAACTTGAAGCAAATAAATAACTTAACTTAAAATGAGTTTATAGACATATATAGGTACTTAATATACTTAAGCAGTTTTAAGTGAGAAAAACTTTTTATTTATTTTTAATTGAGAATGATATTTTTTATTATTATTTTGGCCTCACACATTTGTTTTTAATATGGCTGAATTGAAATCAGAATTGCTTGGCGCTCTGTGTATTGAGCCAATCCACGATCACAAATGTTTGGCAGTGTACCCTATATCCTGTACTACTAACCTTCTAACATTATTTTGAATATAGATTCCTCTTCAATGTAATCAGTAAGAAATTAAGAAAAGCTATAATTTTTTAGTACATATTAAGATTTTTCTCCAAAAGACGAACATTCCCCTTACACTTCATGCATTTAAATACGATTAACAGTCTTGTATAAATTAATTAATGGAGACTAATAAAGTTTTACGAAAATTAGCTGAAAGTTGCCACTATATACTTAGTCGTGAAATGTTGCTGACAGTTTGGTAAGTGTCGCTTCAACTCAGAGGCGAAAAGTCTCTAAGGAAATCGTCGGAAACGTTAGAGGTATCGTAAGACATGCAATTTTTATTCATATAATAGGGAGAATGAAGTCTGTTAAAACAAAAGGTTAATTTACATAATATTATATGTTCATTTTTATGGTTAAATAATTATGGTAAGTACCTTATCATCATATTATGAGCTACCTATATACTGTGTTTTTTGAATATGATGTTATTTTTGTTAGATCCATATTATAGATATTTTATTAATAGTAAATAAATATAAGTATAAGAAAGACACGTACCAGGTCTTCCGAGAAGTCGTCAACCTCTAATTTTCCAGAATAGGCAAGAGATATACGAAAATTTAGGGTCGTAGTAAGATCGATGAGGACCACACCGATAAAATATTTTTAAAATTGCAACAATCCCATTTTTCATGCATTTTCGGCTTAATTTGGCCTTGGAGCTATTTTCATTTCTAGCATTGAATTTCACAGTGTTGTTTATCACACACTCGACATGTCGAGGTCGCCTGAATGTAGGGTTGCCACCTGGCGGGTTTTCCACTGGCCTGGCCGGTTTCCCGTTAACAAGGCCGGGTGCCGGTCAGCATCCAAAAAAGGCCGGTGCAGTTCCAATCCAAAAATAGTTCAGGTAGTTTTGTCTGTTCCTTGTAGCAATGCGTATGTGGAAAGGATTTTCAACATCATAAACCAACTATGGGATGATGACAGAAACAGACTGGCAGTTGAAATGGTGAAAGCAGAACTATTTGCATTCGTTCTAACATTAAGCTTTCTTGTTCGGAATTTTATTCATCGTTAAGTAACAACGCAGAACTTATTAAAGCAGCAAAATCAAATACAAAATACCATTTTAAAATTTAAACAAGTATATTTGTGCATTTATCCGATAGATGTATCTCGAGCTTGAGTTATAGCTTGTTGTTTGTTGTGCCTAAATGTTGCACTCATTTTAATTTTTACAATAAAGTTATATTTTCTGGTTTTAAAGTTGTTTGCATTTTTTGAAACTAGTTTTACACCTGCAGCGTTTTTTTTTTGTTCGTAACTTTACTTTCTGGCTATTTATATAAAAACACTTTGTGTATGCGCCCGATATTATATTATTTCTATCGGGAATAATGGGAAACATCGCGAGGAGTAGTATTGATATGAAGGTGAACTAATCTGCGATCATCGGGGGTATATTTATTAAGTGCTGTACGTCCTCTTTTCTCTATAAAAGTGGTAAGGCCTAATTTCTTCATCTTACAAAGAGTAGTCAAATGTCGTCTTGTTATACCAAATGTTTCAATAAATGTAGCTCTACATACTTTGACAACATCACCAGTACCACTGGGTAAAGTGTAACAAATTCCCTGAGTTGCTGTTTCAGTTAAATAAAATTGGTTGAACATGTGTTTTCTTGTTTCAAGACTTATGGTTTCACATTTGAACTTGTATTTACAAGAGATCTAAAACAAGACATAATATTATTAACACTATAATAATATCATATCTTAAAACTAACCTCGATAGGAGGCTCTTGTTTTGCTTCAACTTTTTTCGAGTTACATAACTCTCCACCAATTTTCGCTTTTCCTTGTTCCGAGACAAACGAACTGGTGCCACTTTTACGCCGTTGTCTTTCTATTTTTCATAAAATTAGTTAAAATCAAAACAGGTAAAACAGAAGAGCACATATCACAAATAACACAAACAGTTGACTTATGGTACTTAGCACGCTAGGATTGTCGTATGTGCTTAGAGCAAACACCATTTTCAGACAGCGGTTAAATTGTTTCGTTTGGATGTGGCACTTAGCACGCTTTATAGAATGCTGATAAACTAAAAATTGGCACTTAGCACCTTTAATATTTCCAGTCTTCAATTTATCGCGAATAAGAATGCATTTGTTGTAGCTATAAGTTTAGTTTTTAGAATAATGTACACATAATACGAAAACAAATTACTTATAATTTTACTTTCCCACACAAGGAAAGTCTTGTGAACGCACTCAAAAAAAATGAGATAAAGACGGATATAACCATTTTGAAGATCCCTAAGACGATTAAGACCATTTCCAGATGGAAGTCTCTGTCTGTGTGTGCATATGTGTGTCTGTATTGGTTGATATCGCTTAAGCCCTGTGATAGGGGTGGACACAACCGCTAAATTGTCAAACAGCAGTAGGTGTCGAGTGCTACATTATTTTAAAGCATTTTTTAAAAGCTTTACTGCGATAGGTCACTTTTGATATTTGTCCCCATAAATCTCTCGAGAAACTTGCGTTTGAAATTTCACCAGTTAGGTAGTTGGAATCTATATTCTTATAAGAATGTAATATAAAGTAATTGAGTACTTTAGCACATTGGTAGAGCGTTCGCTTCGCATGCGGATGGTTATGGGTTCGAATCCCAAGTCTGACATTTTTTTTTTTAATTTTTGAATAAGTAGTTAATTTGTTACGTTAGTTTATTGGAAATAATGGAAATAGTACAATTATAATAATAATTATGATTAAAATTCTGGTTCGTTACGAATGTCATATATTTTTGATTATATGATATCATGTCGGCAAAGTTTTGGGGGGACACAACCGATTTTTTCCTACTAACATGAGATATTAACATTATTAACCGCATTGCCCTAATGAGAAGTGGCATTTCTATTTCCAGGTAAATAATAAAGTAATGAAAAAATACCTAGGTAAATTAAAACTTCGTTGATTTTGACAATGTCTCGACAATAAATAAATAAACACCACGAAATGTCAAAGAGATAACAAACACCACCAACAAAAAAATTTGTAAGAAGGAATTTTCAGTAGTAATACCCCTAGGGTCTTGATAATACCGAGATAATTTTGTCATAGAGAGTGCCGAAAGCGTGTTGCTTGATAATAGCCCAAGGCCGCAGGCCGAGGGCTATTATCCTTGAGCAACTCCCTTGAAGGATTCTCTAGGACAAAATTTTGAGTATTTATCAAGGCCCGAGGAGTATTCGATAAGATAATTTTTTACTTTGTAGATATCAAAAATTTGATTGTCAATCTGACTTTTAATAATTTTCTTTCAATACAAAATGTATTAGTAGTTTTAATCAAACAAATATTATTCAGTTTTATTTAAAACTACAGTTTCGTAAATGTTAAATTGGAAAAAGAGTTTGCTGAAGTTGACGGATTGTTAATTTCCACTGTTGAAGAAATTCCTCGCATGGTGTTGATTATTTCACCATGGCGTTCTTGGTTAATATTCAAGTACGGTTTAAATGAATTAGAGCTGATATGTCCTGTTATTTTTATTAATTGCTGTTCAGGAATTCCTTTATTTGCCAAATGGCTAACTGCAGTTGATCTGTGATTGGATATCTTTTTACACTTAGTGTCCAAACCAATAACTTGCGCGGATGATTTGGTCCACATATTAATTGTGTTCTTGCCTACCGGTATATTGTCAAACCATGTGTCACTTTCGGATTTCTAGAAACGATTTGGTCTCAAGAATAGACGACTGGAAGCAATATTTTTCCCCTTTTGGACAATAATTTATGGAATAACCGAACAGGGCATGCACTTTCGTTTGCTATATTTGGAACAAGCCACTTACTATTTGTACAACTTTTCGATCCTCCTTGGCATGTTTTACTGAATATTGGATTGCATTCAATTCTGTTGGTTGGCATTCCATCATTATTCTTCTCAATCGTGAAATAATCTATAAGTCAATCAGCTGGTTCACCACCTCGCCAAGCTAACTCAACAGCTACAATATGGTAAACATTTTTTTGTAAACCTTCTGGTGTACATTCATCCCATAATCCAATGATTCTAGCCAAATCACTTGAACTCAAATTTGATGAACTGCATTTTCGTTTGGTTGGATCCTGCTGTAATCTTTTACGTTTTGCATTTCTTGCATCTCGTGCATTTTTGAATATTACACTGGTAAACGGGTCGAATACAATTTTGAAGTCATTGAAGTATATTTCCTGGAGTAGCCTACTCGTAGTATTCCAAATTGTTTTTATAGTTGCTTCTTTATATTCAGTTCCGTCAGCTTTTCTCATATTTACCGCATAATCTTTCAATATGTTAGCCAAATTATGCTAACTCGTTTCAGCATTCAGTTCGTATTCTCTGGTCGCACAAAATTCGAGAAATATTTTCCATACATATTTTTTTGATTTGATGGTATTTTTTGGTATATTATTAGATATAATATCATTAATTGCATCGTTAGATGCAATTCCAAATCTTCGCGACATTTTTAAACCAGTTGTCAGTTTGACGTTTAATTAATTTTTAATAAAAAAAACACCAAACTGAAAACACCACATGTAGGATATTATCGCTGTAATCCAGAGGTGATTGGATGAAATTTGACACATGACTTAAAATTAAGTAATTTGATTGGTTACTATATTTAGTGAAAAATTATCATAATAACAATTTATTGCGCGGTGAAAATCCGCATGCGAGAATTGAAGATCATCTTCAACATCAGTTCTTGTTCAACGTTCCGATTGGAATTGTGACTGCTTAATTTGAAAATAATAAATTGCAATACGGAACACCTGGCCATCTAATTATAATATAATAATATTTCAGTCAAAATTTTAATACTGATCTGTTTAAACAAGCCTTAAGTAATTATTGTAGAATATGCATTGTACATGATATACACAAATTTGAATAATTGAAAATTCAGCACAACGTTGTTATAGATTTTGTGGTAGAGCTTTACTGTGCATATTTATAGCATCAATATGCATGAGTAATCATTTCATTTATGCAAATGTCAATATATTTCTTTCTCGTAAAAGAATTAGTACATAAAGTTCAAATTTTGTTTTATACAATAATTGAATATAATTTGTTTACAGCATACAAAATTATGGAATTACTCATAAGTATCATCATCATCCACAAATAAAATGAGGTATGACCCACAAACTGACTCTGCAATGTCATTTATATACAAAAGAAAAAGAACTGGACCCAAAACTGAAATCATCATTTTCAAAAATCTTCACAAATTACTGTTTACGGTGTAAGAAATGATTTATTATAAAAACGAAAAACATAAGTAGTGCGATTTTTTTTTACATTTTTTATACATGTTCACTTGCCTTCTTGAAGTTCTATGCATGATAAACTAATCCAACTACCTACCTAACTACTCGCAAAAGCAGGGATCGAAACCAACGGTAAAAGATATAAAACCAAATTCTAATAAAGTTACAAATACGGCGTTACTAAATATTTGTAACTTTTATACCGAATTTTCTCGAGAATTATGAACATATCATTGTAACGCAGATAAAAATTATTTTTAATTGATGTATCACTCGACCCCTGCTGCTATTTGAAAATTTAGGGGTTGTGTCCACCCTATCATAGGGCTAAAGCGATTTCAACCAAAAACTAATGCATTCATCCTAGGACTAGCCCAAACTCATACCAAAATGTAGCTGAAGTGGTTAAACCGTTTAGGCGCTATCGTGGAAGAATACATACAGATACACAGACAGCAGTGGCGGCTCGTGGGTAATTTAATTAGGTAGGCACTAATTAAAAGATATATATGAACAAAATTGCGCCGTAGGCTAAATTTTTTTAGATTGTCAAGATCAAGCGCCTTAGATGAAAGGTAGAAAATTATCAAGGTAAAAAAAACACGTTAAAATACGGGTTTCGTAGGGTAAATCTTTATGTTTTTGTTTTTTTTTTATTTTTAAAAATTATGTCCCATTCACTACTCTACAAAATCCAATACATAATCAAATAATCTCTAATACCTATTAGTTGTTAGAACCGCTACCCGCTACTCTACCGGCACAACACAATCACACATGTCAATACAATCGCCCGGCTACACGCCAATCTCGACTCCTGTGTCGCACTTACTATACAAAATTATTATTGTTGAATAAACTTTAGTATTACTAGCTAATTACTACTTACCGCTACCGCAACAAGTTGTGCCGAACAACCACTAATTTTTACTTGTACTAGTCAAAATATTATTAAATAATTGAATACATACTCTTTTTAATCAATGGCACTAGTACCTATTTAAACAACAAACGAATAAATAGTTCAAACGTAATATAACAAAACAAAAATACGAAAATATAGGTAACGTACAAATCGAAATTCGTGCAAATAGTATACCTACCTATCCACAATAGATAGAAGGCGGCCGGGGTAGGTGCCTAGCTCAACGTAAACACGTTCCTACGCAATAGCACACATATTATTTCAATATTATAGAAAAGTTCTCAATCACCACCAGATTTTCTGTATATTTATTTAAATATAATATATAATAATTGTGATCTAAATATGCATGTTAGTGAACCTACACGGGTTTCTAAGACCTCGAGTAGTCTGATTGATTATGTGTGCTCAAATATTCCAGAGCATTTTATTAGTTGTGAAGTGATCCCTGTTGGTATATCTGACCATGACGGCGTATATTGTAGGATTATGTTACCGCTTGCGGATCGTGGGGGCCGAGTCACGTGTGGACGGATATTTAGCAGGCAGAATTACGGGAGATTCAGGACTGAGTGTGGGTGTATTGATTGGTTCGGGGTTAATTTCGCAAGTGATCCATTTGATGCTTTTCATGGGATTGTGTCTCAGGTTTTCGAGAGGTGTTTTAGGTTGGGTCCATTAAAATCTAAAAAGGGAAAGCAGTGGATAACAAAGGGAATTAGAGTCTCTGGAAAAAATTTGCGTTGCTTGCATTACCTTAAAAAATATATTTATTCAACAGATCTAATGAATTATTATAGAACATATCGATCAATATATAGGAAAGTAATGAAACTATCGAAATCTAAATATTTTGACTCTCGTATCCACCATGCAAATAATAAAACCAGGGAATATTGGTCGATAGTAAATGATCTTAGAGGTAGAAGTGCTACTCAGACTGTGGAGCCCGATGTGGACGCAAACGATCTTAATGGATTTTATTGTTCCATTGGTAGAACGGTGACGAAATCAATTAAACTAAAGAACGACGCCTTAAGCTATATGGGAGAGCGTCTATGGGATGGTCCATTTTGTTTGTCTGCTGTGGATTTGGCGGAGATGATTGAGGTTGTTGCTGAGATCAGGAAGAGAGACTCTTGTGGAATTGTTGGAATTACGATTACAGTAATTAAAAACTTACCACTGTCTGCTCTTAGAGCCTTAATCGATGCTATAAACTTATCTTTTTTACGAGGTGTATTTCCTGCATGCCTAAAAACCGCATTGGTTATACCATTACATAAGAGTGGTGAAACTGATAATCCATCAAATTTCAGGCCCATATCTTTACTGTCAACTTTTTCCAAAATAATCGAAAAGGTAGTCAAAAAGCGACTCCTCAGTTTTCTCAGAGCCAATAATATAATAACATCGGAGCAGTTTGGCTTCCAGAGCGCCAGGAGCACTTGGGATGCCGTATTTTCTTTTCTCGAGAATGTTTATTCCCAGCTCAATGAGAATAGAGCAGTTGCCGGAGTATTTTGCGATTTTCCAAAGGCGTTTGATTGTGTAGATCACAGCATCCTTCTCAGGAAGCTTGAGTTTTATGGTGTTAGGGGTGCACCTTTGGACTGGTTTCATTCTTATTTGACTACCCGAAGGCAACTGGTCAGGTTTGAAGGTGGTGTCTGATAGTATGTGTGTGCCTTGCGGAGTGCCACAGGGGTCTGTTTTGGGTCCTGTTCTTTTTCTTCTTTATATTCACGACATTACCACTATTGGACTAACGGGAAGCTTTACGCTATTTGCGGATGATACGACACTCCTTTGGCATGATAGAGATGCTAATGTTGTCAAGGAAAACATTCGACGTGATTTGGGAAAGTTAAAGGAATGGTGCGATTCGAATTATCTCTCATTTAATTTATCAAAAACACATGTATTATCTTTTAATTTTAAATTTGATGATTTCATATTTGAAAATAACCATATTAATAGTCCTAATTGTGTTAAATTTTTGGGACTCCAAATTGATTTAAAGCTGAAGTTTGATGAACATGTTAAACTGTTAGGCAAAAAGGTTTCATCTGGCTGTTATGCTTTGAGAGTTGTGTCAGGGGCTCTTGGACTGAAAGTTGCACGAAATGTGTATTTTTCTTTAGTGGAGGCGTATCTTCGATATGGAATAGCGTTCTGGGGTATTTGTAGCCAAACTTTGTTTAAGAGTATATTTACACTGCAGAAGCGGGCTGTTCGTTATATGTGTAAGACAGATTTTACTGCAAGCTGTAGAGAATTATTCAAAAAACATCGAATATTGACTCTTACATCACTTTTCATTTTAGAAACTGTATGTCTTATTCATAAAAATGTAAGAAACATTAACAGCTCAGCTCCACCTAGTCACCCTTATCCCACGAGACTAGTTCAGGGGGTGCACTTGCCTATACCGAGGTCTGCCTTGGTAAAGAAATCACTCCTTTATGACAGTCGCAGAATGTACAATCATTTGCCGCCAAACTTGACGGCTGTAAAAAATCCCAAGCAATTTAGGGAGGCTGTTAAGCGCGTTCTTCTTGAGAAGGCCTATTACTCGCTGGAGGACTACTTTGCTGATGCGTGGTAATGTTTGTTTTGATTTTGTTGTGTTGATCCGCTTTTGGCTTGGTTTGATGATTTTAATGTATTATAATGTATTATGTATTTTCTGTTCTGCTACTTACATTTATATATATATTTATGTTGTGTTGTTATTTACATATTTTACTTCATGTATGTTTGGGGGATTTGACATTTTACTCATGCCTTCCTACTAATACTGACAACATAATGTAGTAGGTTTACGTATGTTTTTAAAATATTTTTGTTATATTGTGTTTCAAACGATTAATTACATAAATCTTTTGTACTTGTATACGTCTTTGTTATATATTAATTTAAGTATGACTTTGTCTACAAGAACTTTTGTGATTCTTTTATGACAATAAAGTTAAAGATAATAATAATAATATATTCAAGGAAAATTACAACAATTTTGAGCGAAATACATGTTTTTATTTTAGGCCGTATTGTCAAGATATGGGTTATTTTGGTAGTGCATACTATTACCCGGTGACCCAAAACTTTTGATATGTACATATATACGGTGTAGGCGACAATAACAGTCGCCTGTAAAAATGCGAAGTCTCGGTAGTGGGTTATAGCACCAGCGGTAAACCTATTTTGCGTTAGTTATATTATACCTAAAGATAATTATTGAATTACAGGGGAATGTTTTAAAGGTTTAAGGTAGAAAATGAAATAAATTAAATTAATATAAGAATCAACATTATTTTTTTTAATTATGTAGTCAATATTAATTTAGGGCGAAGTTTTAAAGGTAGGCGGTGCCTACCCCGATCAGCCGCCACTGACAGACAGACAGACTTCCATCTGGAAATAATGGTCTTAATCGTCTCGGTGTATTCAAAATGGTTATTTCCGTCTTTAGCTCAATTTTTTTCCCTGAGCGGGAAATACCTATCCAGTAGTCATACAGGTTGAAAATACAGTAGGAACAAAATAAGAACTTTTTTCAATACATGAGTTAGACCTACGTATTTTTGCTCTCATTTTCAAAACGCCGCACCGCCATATAACGAAGCTTATAATGCAAAATTACGGCGGCGAAAATAAATTGGATTGATATGAAGGAGACAGACAACGCGAAAATACTTCAAAGCAACATCCGCTGCAAGCTTATATTGAAAATTCTTCCGCAATAAAAAAACGACAAAACATATTTTTAGTTTTTAAAAATGTCAAAAAATTCAATATAAAAACGCCTTAATCTATAACCAACGAAATTTATATGAGCACACAACACTGCAGTATACATAATAATATAATACCGCCTATCGTTTACTTAATTTTAAGCATCTAAACAAGATGGTGTGTAAATTTAAATTTTAATACGGTACATGCTGCAGAAAGACCAGTTTTTCACAGACTATTTAATGCAAATGCAAGTAATCGCAGGAGAGAAATTAATAGATAAACCCCAAACGAGGTGCATTATTAACCATATTTTGCCATGATAAAATAAAAAATATCGCCAACAAACTAAAAAAGTTATTATCGTGCTAAATTAAAGTTATATTTTGAAAACTTAAAATACAATTTTCTCTCGTGTCTTATACCGTGTCGTACACCGGCCGTGTCTGATACAGTGACTGCAAAAAGTTTAATTCACTTGAAGTTTTATTATGTAATATGATAGATCTTCTTTCATTTTATTAATCTAAGAAAAACTATTGAACAGATCATGGTTACAATATTCTGCCACCATGTTTTACTGTCGGACACAAATTTTCTGGTTTAAATTCCACATTAAGTCTTCGCCATACCATATGATGTCCATCCGATTATATTTAGATTAAACTGAAAAAATAACACGTTGCCAAAATCTATTTGTCACAGTCATATATTTATTTGCAAACTCTAATCCTTTTTTTTTTTCGAATAATCATTAACCCAATACTACTTTCCAGTCACTGTAGTTATTTTTATTACTGTCAGTATTCTTTTATTTCCCCATTGCAGGCATGATGATCTTATATACGAGGGAGAAATGTATCAAAAAACGCTGCATTCAATGCCCTTTTATAATGTAAAGAGGCATTGGAACGGCTATCCCCGGTAGAATCGTTAAATTTATATATTTTACATTGACTTTGGATAGACTATACGAACCATTTTTTCTGCAGTTCCCCAACTATACGACGACAGGTACTGTGAATAATACTATATTAATTCTAAGGACAAGCACATAGGTCACACTGTTAACTACGTTAATAAATCTCGCTGTTACACAGACCACGTTCGATAATGAGCACCGTCTTTCTAAACAAATCCACCAAAAATTCTCTTACTTTTTGCAGCAGTTCATCAGTGATCAATACTGAAAAATCCCAGCTCACCCATCCAACCACACTCAGCAAACATGTTTAAAATTTAGTATCGCACACATCCGCAGCGGAGACGCGAAATCAACCCCCATATGTTAAACGAGAAGGAATTCCAGAAGAATCCCTCCTCGAATTCACAGACCTCCAAAAGGCACCGATGTTCTCAGGCAACTCCTCCTCGATAGACTGATTATAGCACACATAACATTCACGAGACAACCGCCTCGGATCTAAGTTGACTGAACTCTGCGTAATCCGCACGCAAGCCTGAAGATTTGTATCGCTAATGGGCATGCTTTTTTGCAAAGATGAGTGAGTTGTCTATCTATGGGTCTGTAGGTTCTAATTGGCATTTTATTAAATGCCAAATAGGAGCAAAGATGACTTAGTAGGATCAATTTTTAATTGTTTGATCGAGCTTTCAGTAAGACTTTCTAAATTACAGTTAATTTTTTCTCTACTAGATTTAAAATTTTTATGGAATAAGAAGGCAGTTTATGGACTTCATACGTAACATTATGTCACTTTTGTAATAATTTAATATTATATCAGTTTTTCTTTCTGTGTATGTGTATTCACTCTGTATTTTAGCATTTTATAAATTTAAAATATATTTAAATTATTTTCCGATCCTAGTAATATACAGATCTAATCTTACAAAGTTTTAAACTAATTTTGGAATTTTATTAGTTTGTCTGGCATCTTCGAGTAACTTCTTTATAAAATCCCTGAAATGAAATGTGAGGTCAAAAATTGATTCCGGATTTCAATATGCAAATACTCAATAAATAAAAGTTCAAGCCGTTTCTTGTCATTTTTATAGTTTCGCGGACACATTTTTTATACAAGAAACGTTTTCCTCTGCCATCATTTCCAAGTTTTATGGCATACTATAACATCGAATTTATATGCGATATCTACTCATTTGGAAAAATTTAACAACCGAAAGCAAATAATACAGTTGCATTTACATTTATTTTTGTATTATGGGTCTGTAAAATTATATACTGGATTTTATTTTCTTGTAATTGAGTATACACACAAAAAAGACTTTGTTCAGATTGAAGTTTCAGCTAAAGAGTGCTTTTTGGAGGTGGAGAACTTTAAATTGGCAATACTGTTTTCTGTAATAGCTCCTTTGACAGTTCTCGGTTCTTTTGGGGTTAGTTTCAGGGTTGTTCCAGGCTGTACAAGTGTGCCAAAAGTGGCCCAATCAAGCATCCTTTGGCACAATGGCATCTGGCATCTCTTTGGTAAAAATGGCACAATTATTACAATTGATCTTTTACACAAAATATCCACCCCGCTACTTATAACATAACATAAAAGCGACTTTTTCATTGGGAGTTTGAGGAGAGAGATTTTTTTTACATATTTATTATTATTAAAATTTGGTTTATTAGAAATTAATAAATGTGTTATATTTTTGTGATTATTTCTTTTGTGTTCAGAAATAAGGTGTTTTACGTCTTTTTGTTACTATTGTTCTAGGTTTCTTTTTATATATTTATTATTATTAACGTTTGGTTTATTAGAAATTAATAAATATGTTATACACCTACATATTGTATTTTTTTTATTTTCAATTTTAATTTAAAATTATTTTTTTTAATCTGGCACCATTGTCGGGAAACTGACACTATTGCAACGTTGACAAACGTACACTCAAAAAATCTCAAGGAACAACACTGGTTAGTTTGGTTTGACAGTTCATCGTGAATAGACTCACAGCTGGAGCAGCGTCTGCAATTTGTTCAAAGTTATTTTGAAAAACATGGTTCAAATAAACAAACTCGTTACGTCCATTTTAAATCGAGAAACTATGGACCTCACATTACATTTAATCTAAGCGATAATACGTAGAGAGCGCACACAACAAGCGATTGATAGTGTGGAGTGTAGTTTTGGTGAAGATCGAAATGCGTCAATTGGTCAACAATTAAACTTCTCCATCTACTTATAAGTCTGCCATTCTCAATAGTGACTCAAATATTGACAGACTAAGGGTATTGGCCGGATACTAGCTAAAGTCTAACCTGCATAGTGCTAGTAGTCGGCCACGGTGACCGACTACTAGCGTGTGCACCTCTTTTTTTTTTGTCTTTTTTGATTTTATTGAAATCGGTATTAACTATATTTAGGTCAATATCAAATGATTTATTGTACTAGTAGTCGGGTAGACTAGACGGGATCATATAGTGACGACCGTCGAAGTGCAGCTCTGTGGAGCGCGGCTACAAGGTGGATGGGTGACCGTCTGGGGGTTTATTAAAAACGGACCTGGCAGTGGCCCATCTAGATTGTAGAATGAATGTCGCGTGGTGGGTGACCGTTTAGGGGGTTCATTATAGACGGTACCTGACGGTGGCCCATCTAGGCGAAGAATGGATGTTGCGTGGTAGTAGAATGATAGTGAGTGCAGTATGGTCCTGAAAAGGCACATTAAGCCTTCAAGGCTGAAGTACGCCATTCGTACACGCCGGGGGCTTAAGTGCGTACCGAGGTGTGCGAATGGAGGACCAGAAGGAGTCGGCCAGGGTCAAAGTAAAGAACTAAAAAGATAGAATCGTTTTACTTTGGTGACCGAATACTAGCACAGTATCCAAATAAGCATTTTGCTAGTCATCGGCCACTAAATGTTATCTCTATTTTTTGGCATAATATCGTCTAAAATTTAGCTTTTTTGCTATTCTAGATCATGCCTAATGAACCAAAATTAAAACTAGACTCATTCTCTGAAGAAAGATTAATAAAGCACTAGACGCGGTAAAACTTGGCTCCAAAATAAGGCAAACATGCAGAGTATATGGGGTAAATGCTACATAATCCAAGAGAGATGGGACCGGATTCGCTTTTAACAGTAGAAAAAGATAGTTGATTGGTTGATTCAGTTGGTTAAATGTGGCTATCCAATTAAAAAGCATGAACTTCTTATTGCTGTGTTCTGTTCTTCTTAAAGAAAAAAAAAAGACCCCATTTTTTGGATGAAAAACCTGGAACAAGATGGTATTCATCGTTGCTTCAAAGGCACCACTAAATTTCGGCATGAACTGCGAGAATTGTCCTATTTTTACGAGGAACGTGCAATAGAGTTGGTTTTAAATTGTTGCAACAAAATTTAAAAGTCCGAATCTCAAGTGAATTGCTTCAATTGACAGGCGGCTGGCCGGCAAGTTAGCAAAAAGCACTTTTCTAATATAAATATTATCAAAAAATAATTGACTTTATTACAGTATTTCTTTCATAGATTGTCTAATAGTTGTGCTTTATTACTATCTCGGAACATCCTAAGTTGGGAAATACCTGAACAATTTATAATAATTCAATTTGAATGTTATCAAAAATGGTGACTACTAGCGAAGTCATGTAGTGCAAGTTAGCATCAAATTATTAGATTTAATTTTATTTCAGATTTACTTTTTTACAGTGGACCATGTAATGTATTGTTAAATCGGTTTTATCTCAAATTATGGATAAATATTAAGATAAAAAGGGGATTTTTGAGGATTGTTTAAATATACTGGTTTTATAAAAAGCATAGTTTATTTAGTTAAAATAAATTGATAATAATTATGTTGAAAATTGAGTAGGTATAATATATTATAATATGTACATATATTAAGATTGAAAGAGCTGTAAATTTAATTCAAAGGGGTGTCGACATTCTCACAAGGGTCAAATCATTTTCAATAAATAATTATTGGAAAATCAATGAAAATTCGAAGAACGAGGGAAGGAATACGGGGAGTTTGATAAAAAATATAAAAGTGTATGTCTAGGCTGATTTGATTTGATAGGTTCTATTCCGAAGGGTTGACCGATTCTCATTAAGGTGAAGAAATTGTTCTCAAGGAAGAGACCTATTGGGGAAAATATAAAAAAAGTCCATTAAACAAGGGATATGGGTGTCGTTTCAAACAAAATACCAGGCCAAATATGTGAATATAGCAAGGGTTGTAGCGCATAACCCAGAAGGTGTAGCGCATTCTCATTAGGCTCAAATTATTTCTCAAGGAGACTATTAGAAAAATAATATGAGAATCAAAAAAAGATACCCTGAATGCGTATGAAGAGAAACGTAATCAGTAGTGAACAAGACATTAGTAATCACTTCTTGTTTTTTTTTGTTCCATTATGTCCAATAAAAATAAGTCCAATGGCTTCAAAATTTAGTTAAGTACTTGGAGCGTTTTTTCTTAAAAATACTTTACATCATATTTCATACTTCATAGATTATTAATATTTAAATTATGCTTCTACCCGGCTATAAAGGGTATATAGGTGCCATCTAGTAGTGGTGAGTGCACATTTTCAAGAATTATATTCTTCCTGTCCAACTTCATGCAGACAGGATGGTCCTGACCAGTAATTTGCCGCTGTACTGTTGGATGGCGCTACGCATATTGTTTTACTCATAGATTATGTCCTATAATAATTATTATTCATGAGAAATATTTTTTTGAAATATATTATTCTACTTAAACGAAAATATCTATAATGGATTCTTGATACTATAGTTCTATCAAAATTCATTAAATTTAATCATATTCATAATATTCCTTTTAATTAAGTTTAATTTTGATTAAAAATTAACGCAACAAATAGGTATACTTAGTTATTAATTCAAAATTACCACACAGATTTGACCTTTACCCAAAAAAATTAATATTCTAGTTTTCGCTAGCATTCTACACCAATGAAAGCAAACTTTGGTAGAGTATATCAAGGGAAATTAAAAAATAACCTAATAAAAGTTGAACGTCTAAGAGATTAAATAGAAGTTTGTGCAACAAGAGTGAAAATTATAATGAAGTTAACCATCTCTCAAATAAAATTTAATGTACATTTTATCTTGTTAAGTGTAGTTTTTTATTCAGGAAATAATAAAAAGGGTTTCAAATCCATAAGAGGCTGTAAATATAATAATTAATTAATTTAAACTGTTTTGAAACATTAAATTGACATGATTTTTTTTTTATATACATAGGTATGCTATAGGGCTAATGTACCTACGTTTTGTGAGTTTTTGGACATATTAAACAAACGATACGGCATACTGACTAGCAATATAGTGAAATGGTAAATAGAAGTTGTAGAAAATCTAAACCCAACCCAACTCCATTTTGTTTGATAGGCAGGATGGGGTCTATTAAAGTTGGGAACCCACAGAATTTCGAAAAAATTGGTTTTTAATTAAAAGATTAAATTTCCATCCTGTTGAAGGTAGGTACTTGAGGATGAATTACTGGAGTCCGAAAAA
Source organism: Apoderus coryli (assembly GCA_911728435.2). Lineage (NCBI taxonomy): Eukaryota > Metazoa > Arthropoda > Insecta > Coleoptera > Attelabidae > Apoderus > Apoderus coryli. Next base: position 10,277,706 of record OU452202.1, on the reverse strand, counting down.
TGATTTGCAACATCCAATCTGTGCGTCTTTATTTTCAATTTATTTGCAAAATAATTATTATAACTTAAGTAGGTATATCAGAAAGAAAAAACTCCTGTTGTTTTGTTATTTTATACGAAACCCTAACCTTACATTCAAATAATTTTCAGTTTGACCAAATTTAATTACCCGATCGGTAGTTGATTTGATCATTACCAGTAGTTGCAGTCTAACATCGAATCTGTAACAATATTGCTAACGATAAAAGTTAACTATCTGAACATCTTGATAGGCGTTATGCATTTTAAGTCGTTATGACTTACCTTTTTGTGTTTATTGTCATATTTCCGATTTCGTTCGTTTTTGTTTAGTTGGTAGTCTGCTAGCCCTTGTTCATTCTCCGTTTTGATCGGCTTGCAAATAGGCAGGTGCTACTGGGTTCTAGAGGGCTGCTTTGAATGGCGAGATTCTTCGGAAGGGTGGTTGACGGGGGGTAGTGCTTGGCGAGTCGTTGAGGGACTGGTTCTAGTTTATTAGACCGAACGATTCACCTGAGCTTCGCTGAATCGTCGGCAAGGAGATCAGTGGCAGTGTCATTTGCAGGAACACCCACTACTTGTTTTTGTTTTCGAACAAGCGACTAGAGGCTCCATTTCTTCGTTTTCTTTCCTATCTTGTGTCGTATGGTTTGGTTTCTTTATTTTTCAGTTGTCTTGTTCGTTGGAACGGTACTACCTAAAAAATTATAATAAAAAAACTGTTAAACGCTAGTTCGGTTTGGTGAATATAAAATATTACATACTGTCACACAAGTATTAGAATGTATAAGAATATGGATTTAATAGGAACGGTGCATTCATTTAGTCCCAATTTGAGAGTCAGAAAATAAGGGTAGAGCCTCCCTTATGTCTTTTAGTATTTGAAGATTCAGGTAAGCGTGCTCTACTGAAATAAATCTTTATATAGAGTTTAAAGAAGGGTTTGAGTTTTATTAATTTACTCGCTTGGCTTGTTGAGCTACTCGAGAATCGCCCACTTACATCACGCTTACGAAAGAGGATCTTATTGATTCTCCCTCGTAAACGAGTGACGATCTGTATTTGAGCGGCGTCTCTCAGTTAATATTTATTAAATTAAAAGAAACTTTATTAAAAGGAAAGTCAGATGAATATTACTAACTATTATTTATTTAATTATTTAAAAAATGTACAAAAATCAATTTAATAAAAAAGGAGAAGTTTAAAAATCAACAATTATACTAATCAAAAGTTCGTAGTTACATTACAATTATCTTCATTGCCGACACAGTTGATATTTCGTTCGCGTTAATAAAATATTTAATATTTATAATGATTTAAATTAAAACTCTAATCGCGTTAACTATAAATCTTAAGACACTACCCAACAGGGAGATTAGTGCTTCTAGGACCCGAAATTTACTTCACCGAAGTTTGGAGAGAAGACCTCAAAAAAAAGAGAGTTTTGTGGTTAGAGAACCTGGCGGAGCATTCGGACACATATGTGCTCCAACGCGGGGAGACTCCCTGGTCCGAGCCGCCAAATCTCCAACCACTCTTTTGAAACTTTACTACACCGAAGTGCAAATAAAAATCCCTCCGAAACTTCTGTTACAACAATATTTATAACTTTACTATTTTCCACTCTTACGAATATAGACCAATCAAATTGTCTATTCTTAGCGTCGGTCGTACTGTTTTTCGTTGAATTTGCAATTTGTCTATTAGGTACAATACCAATGTTAGAGTCATGAACTTGTATAAACTTTGATGAACTTTTATAAATTATTAAATCAGCGTAAAATAGCTAGTTCGACCGGATGCAATATTTTTATTACAATATACCGGGTGTGACAATACTTAGCAGACTGGTTTAACAGTCTGAAAAAAAATTATCAGGGGTTGGTGAATACGGCCGTTTTAAGGGATGTAATTAAACAAAATTCATTTTTCATGAATACAAATATTTTGTAGGTATTAAAATATGTAGAATAAAATATGTATTCGAATCCATTTTTGATTACTGTATTCATTATTCGTATTCGAATACCATATTTTAGTATTCGACCCAAGTCTGCCTACGCATAGTAGGTAATTAGCTTTAAAGAAGATACTAAACTAATTTTATGGGTACAGTAGTGAAAAAAAAATAGCATATATACAGGGTGTCGGGAAATGATGTTTACAATGAAATAGCACAAAATCGTTGGCTTAGCGCTTGGCCTAAAATATGATGATTTAGATCAACTTCTCTATATACAAAATTGCGTGACTGGGTGCTAGAGGGCTTTAAAAGTTAATATTTTTTTTACGTTTTTTCAAGTAAATCGAACAATATTTGATAGATTTTATTCATTTTTTAAATACGCGTTTGCACCAATAAACTACAGATTTTTATTGAAGAAACTCCAATTTCTAAAATTACAGGGTGTTTAAAAGTTTAGGCACAATAAATTATCTATCTATATTTTTTGTAACCCTCGTATAATCAATACCACTTTTTTTTATTTAGAAACTATTTACTCTATTACAAAAATTTTGTTTGTCAGACAGTTTCGAGAGAAAAAGATCTAAATCCCTACAAGCCTGAATCAGTACTTAATACATATAAAGACGTAGTTAATAGTATATTACGTAATAAGTGTTGTAAAAAGCATTTTACGCACGAATGGAAAAGTTACGCACGACGCCGCGTAGCGGCGAGTCCGTAATTGCATTACAACACGTATTATACGTACTATACTTTACCTACGACCTACTTATTCACACAACATCATTTCCATCTGAACTGGTAACAATATCAATAATTTAATAATTTAAGAACGTGATAAAATCAACGAGAAGGTATTTATTGTAATAATTCTACAGTATGATATTTAAATTTACAAATGTAATTTTTTATTATATTATTTATTCTTATTATAATAATTATTTATAGTTACAGAACAATTATTGAAGACAAAAGGTATATCGTTTGTTTTGCGTGTTAAAGCATAAGTAAGATTTACATTATTAGTTGCCTCAATGAAATTTCCATTAATAGGTACTATTAGTACTATTACTAGTACTTGCTATTGCAGATGATATTGTTAGTTTGAGTATTTAGGGAATTATCCACATACCCTTCAGCTACGGCTGATGACTGCCATCCGCCGTGTCTTTTTAGCTCTCCATATCATATATGTAATATATGTATATATGGAGACTATTAGTTTCATGAAAAAAATTTTTTTTTTAATTTCACCGGAAATACTTGTTTTTGGTTATTTTATACATAAACTAGCTGTTGCCCTCGAGGCACGAATAGCTCTCCATATTTAAGTGTAAAAGTAATAATTTTATGACCTTTTTGTCATTTATCTAAATTTAATAAATTTTTGTTTTGTTTTAGACATCAGCTATTTTTTTTTTAAGTATCGGGTTTTGTGCCTTTTTCTTCTCTTTGGAGGCACTATTTATACGCAGATATTTTATATTTCAGATCTAGGAAAAGTTCTTGAATGCAAATTAATTGATTTTTTTTAGTTTTATTATAAAATTTATTTTGCCCCCTTTTCTACTATTTACGAACGCCTATGTAAACAAAATTGTTATGCTGCATGTTGTAGGGTATCCGTTAAGTGGTTTTTGAGTTATCACGGATACAAATTTTTTCTGACCCTTTTATAGAATTTTCACGGACGCCTATGGAACATTAATTTTTGTCGTGTATTTTTAACACCAATTGAACTAGTTAAATATAAAATTTTTTACATTTTAATTTTTTTTTTTATTTTACCCCTTTTTTTACTATTTACGAACGCCTATGTAAATAAAAATTTTATGCTGCATTTTTTAGGTTATCTTATATGAAAGCTATATATAATTAGCCAATTTTTCTGGTATATTTGGGTAACATTTTTTTTTCGTTTTTGACCCTTTTTTAAGACTATTTTCGAACGCCTGTGTGAACTAATTCTTTTATGTAACATTTTTTAGGTTATATTCTATCACAACTATAAAAAATTATTCAATATTTCGGATAAGTTTAAAAACTATGATATTTAAAAATTTTTAACCCTCTTTTAAACCCCTTGCCTACGCTCAATGTTAATCACCACCTATAAATATCCTGTAGTATTTTCGTACCAAATGTAATTAAAATCCGTTAAGTGGTTTTTGAGTTATCACGGATACAAATTTTTTCTGACCCTTTTATAGAATTTTCACGGACGCCTATGGTACATTAATTTTTGTCGTGTATTTTTAATACCAATTCATCTAGTTAAATATAAAAAATTTTACATTTTATTTTTTTTTTATTTTACCCCTTTTTCTACTATTTACGAACGCCTATGTAAATAAAAATTTTATGCTGCATTTTTTAGGTTATCTTATATCAAAGCTATATATAATTAGCCAATTTTTCTCGTATATTTGAGAAACATTTTTTTTTCGTTTTTGACCCTTTTTTTAAACTATTTTCGAACGCCTGTGTGAACCAATTCTTTTATGGAATATTTTTTAGCTTATATTGTATCACAACTATGAAAAATTATTCCATATTTCGAATAAGTTTAGGAAATATATATTTTTTATGTTTTGACCCCTTTTCCACTATTTACGAACGCCTATGAAAGTAAGTTATTCATGACACATTTTATAGGTTATATTCTATCAAAACTATAAATAACTAGTTAATATTTCTGCTATTTTTAAGAAATACGTTTTTTTTTAAACTTTTTTACCCCATTTTACACTATTTTCGAACGCCAATGTGGTCTAATATTTTATGTTCAATATTTTAGGTTATATTCAATTAAATGCGTAAAAAATTATGCAGTATGTCGGATAAGTTTAAGAACTATGAATTTTTTTAATTTTTGAACCCTCTTTTAAACCCTTTGCCTACGCTCAATGTTTCCCAAAATCTAATCAGTTCCTTGCCATGTCCAATAGTATTTTTGTACCAAATTTGGTTAAAATCTGTTAAGCGGTTTTTGCGTTTTCGTGGATACAGACAGACAGACAGACAGACAGACAGACATACAGACAGACAGACAGACAGACATTTTTTTTAAACTACTTATTTATGTATAAAATGACCAAAAACAAGTATTTCCGGTGAAATTAAAAAAAATTTTTTTTTCATGAAACTAATAGTCTCCATATATACATATATTACATATATGATATGGAGAGCTAAATATATACATATATTACATATATGATATGGAGAGCTAATAAGTAGTTTTAAAAAAATGTCTGTCTGTCTGTATCCACGAAAACGCAAAAACTGCTTAACAGATTTTAACCAAATTTGGTACAAAAATACTATTGGACATGGCAAGGAGCTGATTAGATTTTGGGAAACAATGAGCGTAGGCAAAGGGTTTAAAAGAGGGTTCAAAAATTAAAAAAATTCATAGTTCTTAAACTTATCCGAAATACTGCATAATTTTTTACGCATTTAATTGAATATAACCTAAAATATTGAACATAAAATATTAGACCACATGGGCGTTCGAAAATAGTGTAAAATGGGGTAAAAAAGATTAAAAAAAAACGTATTTCTTAAAAATAGCAGAAATATTAACTAGTTATTTATAGTTTTGATAGACTATAACCTATAAAATGTGTCATGAATAACTTACTTTCATAGGCGTTCGTAAATAGTGGAAAAGGGGTCAAAACATAAAAAATATATATTTCCTAAACTTATTCGAAATATGGAATAATTTTTCATAGTTGTGATACAATATAAGCTAAAAAATATTCCATAAAAGAATTGGTTCACACAGGCGTTCGAAAATAGTTTAAAAAAAGGGTCAAAAACGAAAAAAAAAATGTTTCTCAAATATACCAGAAAAATTGGCTAATTATATATAGCTTTCATATAAGATAACCTAAAAAATGCAGCATAAAATTTGTATTTACATAGGCGTTCGTAAATAGTAGAAAAAGGGGTAATATAAAAAAAATTAAAATGTAAAAATTTTTATATTTAACTAGATGAATTGGTGTTAAAAATACACGACAAAAATTAATGTACCATAGGCGTCCGTGAAAATTCTATAAAAGGGTCAGAAAAAATTTGTATCTGTGATAACTCAAAAACCACTTAACGGATTTTAACCACATTTGGTACGAAAATACTACAGGATATATATATATATATAGGTGGTGATTAACATTGAGCGTAGGCAAGGGGTTTAAAAGAGGGTTCAAAAATTTAAAAAATCATAGTTCTTAAACTTATCCGAAATATTGAATAATTTTTTTATAGTTGTGATAGAATATAACCTAAAAAATGTTACATAAAAGAATTAGTTCACACAGGCGTTCGAAAATAGTCTTAAAAAAGGGTCAAAAACGAAAAAAAAATGTTTTCCAAATATACCAGAAAAATTGGCTTTCATATAAGATAACCTAAAAAATGCAGCATAAAATTTTTATTTACATAGGCGTTCGTAAATAGAAAAAAAAGGGGTAAAATAAAAAAAAATTAAAATGTAAAAAAATTTATATTTAACTAGTTGAATTGGTGTTAAAAATACACGACAAAAATTAATGTTCCATAGGCGTCCGTGAAAATTCTATAAAAGGGTGAGAAAAAAAATGTATCCGTGATAACTCAAAAAGCACTTAACGGATAACCTACAACATGCAGCATAACAATTTTGTTTACATAGGCGTTCCTAAATAGTAGAAAAGGGGGCAAAATAAATTTTATAATAAAACTAAAAAAAATCAATTAATTTGCGTTGAAGAACTTGGCCTAGATCTGAAATATAAAATATCTGCGTATAAATAGTGCCTCCAAAGAGAAGAGAAAGGCACAAAACCCAATACTTAAAAAAAAAATAGCTGATGTCTAAAACAAAACAAAAATTTATTAAATTTAGATAAATGACAAAAAGGTCATAAAATTATTACTTTTACACTTAAATATGGAGAGCTATTCGTGCCTCGAGGGCAACAGCTAGTTAAATCTAATAAGTCACCACCCGCGTCAACAAGAATAGTCGCGGACGAGCGTCGAAAACAATGTCCTGTATAAGTCGCTGCTTCTGGTAGTCCCAGATATATGGCTATTTGTTTTGGGATCTTTCCTAACTGACCAACAGACTGTTTGGTACATTTTCTGTTTATATAGTTTAGAAAAAAATGTAAATTTGGAGCTGTATTTACTGCAGAGCGAAAGTTTATATATTTTTTAACCTTGGGATAAAATATTCTGACACCACAAAAGAACATTGCCGTTTAGTTTTTGAATCGGGAATATTAATAATTAGATTCTTCCCTGTGTCTTGAATATCTGATGGTTTTATATTACGCAACTCTTGTTTCCTGCATGCACCGCTTATACCAATAATTATAAGAGCAACCTAAAAGACGATTTGAAATAAATTTACCCATCTAACATTATATTGCGCTCAATATATTACCTTCATAAACAAATATTTATCATCTGGTGCGTTTTCTAGAAAATCGTTTATATTCTTGCTTGTCAAAATCTTGGATTTTTTGGATTTAAAGCCGTGCGATTTTCTCTTCAGGAGAGCTTGTAATTTGGAGTAGTTTGCAATATCGACATTGTGATTTATATTAATTGTGGCCTTTACATTGAGTAAAATGACCAAAGTGAGGAAGGCTTCATCGTTTTTTATAGTTCTTGGAAATATGCCATCATTACATTCTCGGAAAATGATTTAACGTCGTTTTTTAATCTCTATTCCATGAATCTTTGGTAAGTAAATTTGTATCGATATTCAGATTTTGCCGGTAACAAGTTGTTTTTAGCAGCTTCTGCAATTTCGCTAATATTGGGTGGAGTTAAATTTTCTATTTCACTGTCACTCGACATTTTTTACGTAATCAAACTAATTTCCCTTTATAATATTACACTCACATACAAATTTGATTTAAGATTATGTCAGTTTTTGAATAAGTTTGGTTGTATTGACCGTTGGTAAGCGGTTGCTAGGAAAACTGCACGATTTTTTACCAAGCTGTTCGATTTTTTAACCGTACGTAATAGGAATCTTACATTCATCGGAGACGGTGTGTTTTTAAGTATTTACAGTAGTGGTCGTAGGTAAAATTCATGACTTAGAGATAAACCGTACAATAATTATTAAGTACTGATTCAGGCATGTAGAGATTTAGAAAATATTTTTGTATCTCTAAACTGTTTGACAAACTAAAATTTTATAAGAGAATAAATAGTTTCTAAATAAAATTAACTACTCACAGAAAAAAAACTGGTATTGAGTATACGAGGGTTACAAAAAAGATGGGTAGATAAGTTATTGTGACAGCTTTTGAACACCCTGTAATTCTAGAAATTGGAGTTTCTTCAAGAAAAAACTGTAGTTTATTGGTACAAACGTCTATCTAAAAAATGAATAAAATCTAAATATTTTTCGAGTTATTTGAAAAAACGTAAAAAACCTCACTTTTAAAGCCCTCTATCGCACAAACCAAGCCATTTTGTATATAGATAAATAATTGACCTAAATCATAATATTTTCGGCCAAGGAATTTGTGCATTCCGGTGTACACGTCATACCCTGTATATACACTTCGTCGTTATATAATAATTATTGAAACATTTAGTAACTTTAAATGTCGACCTGAGAAATAGCTGTTCCATCTAACCGCTTTATGGTTTATTTTGTTCTGGAAAATATATAGGTCGAATTGAAAGGAAGTGTACAAAAGTACAAACAACTTTTGCCTTTAACCTATATATTGGCTTGATGCGAGCTCGTTATTTAACTTTGACTGCTTGTAGTGCATTCCGAACACAAAAGGATAAAACTCAATAGTATAGCTGACTTTTTAAATTTATTTCTCTTTGACGTTATCACGTTGGGATGCTCTATTTATAGAGGTCTATTTTCATTTCTCGTTAGTTTTTTCTTCGTGCGGTTTGTATTTTATTCCAGAATATTAAACCTTTATATTTAGCAAAAATATCAAGTTTTTTTACTTCATTAAGTTTTATTGTCCATGAAAGTTTTAGTATGTTTTTATACTTATAGAAAGAAAAATGTTCGGATTTTATGATGATTTTGGGGAAGTAGAATAGTAATAAAGTACTTCAAACAAATACTAGTAAGAGTTGCATCAACGCAACGGAGCTTTAGATACCTACCATAAATGTTTAGTTTGAGTTGTATAGTTATTTGAAAAGAAATGGCTTGAAATATTACATATTTTTTATGTCAAACGTAATATTGAATTTCGCTTGGTGCTTTTCGCGTATTATTTTATATTCCCCAATAACTCCTAATCTTTCATATACAGGGTGGTCCACCGGGAACCAAATGATCTATATACAGGGTTATTCACGCCATACGACACGGAATAGTGTGGCTAAACTATTTAATTTCCTAAAAGTTTTATTCATGGGTTCGATAAAAATGCTTTATGGCTACATTTTAAAAATATTGTGAATCTATACAGGCTGTCCCAAATATAAGAAATGAACCATAGTTGTGTTTTTTTAAATGGAATGCCCTCTACCTAAATATATTTTTAGATTCCCCGTTCAAAATAAACCTAACTTTTATTAAAGTACATCTCACCTAAACCTAACAGTTTTTTAAATATTTTAATTTTTATAAAAATATAGACATAATTTGAATGAAAAATTCACACCTATTCGTTTGTTCTTTTTAAGCCAGTCTGGGCTGATAAATATACTCACTCATCACTTGTAACGCTAAATATAAAAAATCCCGAATACTAAATACAGGGTGTCCAATAATAGAAATTATATGAACGTAAAGTTTAATTCTAAATAACTCGTTTATTTCACATGGAACACCCGGTATATGAGGTCAAAATTAGATGCACAAAGTAATTATCTGTCAAATATTATAATACTTTCCTATGGATAGCTCTTGACGTTTTCGTGGAAAATGCACATGTTCATAATATTAGGCGAATTTTTAATTGAACCTGTTAATTTCATGTAGACCACCCTGTATTTGGTGATGATGAAATTAATTATCTCTTAATCACTATAAGGTTTTGCTAGAGATATGTTTATTTTTAATTTTACATGGAAAAAGCACATAGTCGTAGTAATAAGAAGAATTTTTCAAAATGATAATATTTGTCAAGTCAGCCATGAGAATTTGATATGTTGTATTGAAAGTAATACTTTCAATACAACATATCGGGCAATAGTTTCCATCATTTTAAATAAATATGTATTTTATTATATTTAAATGTTTTAAATGTGTTTGTAAATAGAATGAAAATTGTTTGTTCTTTTATTGACATTGACGTATTGGAATTTGTGTTAGAAAGAAAAGGAAAAAAAAAATATTTCAACCTGAGGAAGTTACTAATTAGTAACGAAACGTCGTTTGTTTTGATTTCTGTGTGATAGTGACGAAAATAAACATGAATATTTTTATGTAGAATAAAGAGGAATTTTTATAAGAACCGAACACCCCAAGAAAAAAGTAAACTGAAAAGTATTTAAACAATAACATAATACATAAATATATTTTTATCTTAAATTAAATAACAAGATATACATAAATACTGATAAATTCTATAATAAATGTTCAAAATGATTGGACTCTAGGCACATTTGAATCCTTTCCTGGTGTAAAGCTTCTAAACGCTTCGTTTATTTGCTCTTTCATCTCCTCTATTAAAAAAGTTTTCATTTTCGATGTTCTTGTTCCTGCCCATGTACAAAATTCAACACGATTTAAAATCAATATTGAAAAGTTCTTGATGCAGTTGCACTGTGTTTGGGTAATAGATATCTTTCGTTAAACTGCCTTAACAGTCTCTCGAAGACCGCTTTTTTGGGATGATTTTGCGCCGGGAACCTTTGAGCATAAACTCGCGATGCCAGTAAAGCGTTTTTGGACCATTCTCCCAGAAAACAAAATCATGTCTATTCCTTCTCCTTTGGAATAGGCTCGCATTTTTGATTAATTGAATTAAATCAAATGTCACAGATAAAAAACTGTTTTATGAAAAAATCCCAACTCTTTGGTAAGAAGAAAATAGACTATTTGGCGGTAAATATCAAATTAAAAAAAATGTATTCTGTCTTCTCAAATTCTCATGGCTAAGTTGATAAATATATAATATAATTTTTGCTTCATCAAATACAGGGTGGTGTACATGAAACTAAGGTATTCAATTAAAAATTCGCCTAATATTATGAATATGTGCATTTTCCACGAAAACGTCAAGAGTTATCCATAGGAAAGTATTATAATATTTGACAGATAATTACTTTGTGCATCTAATTTTGACCTCATATACCGGGCATTCCATTTGAAATAAACAAGTTATTTAGAATTAAACTTTACATTCATGTAACTTATATTATTGGACACCCTGTATATAGTATTGGGGTTTTTTTATATTTGGCGTAACAAGTAGTGCGTGGGTATATTTATCAGCCCAGACTGGATTAAAAAGAACATACGAATAGATGTGATTTTTTTCATTCAAATTATGTCTATATTTTTACAAAAATTAAAATATTTAAAAAACTGTCAGGTTTAGGTGAGATGTACTTTAATGAAAGTTAGGTTTATTTTGAACGGGGAGTCTGAAAATATATTCATATACAGGGCATTCCATTTAAAAAAAACACAACTATGGTTAATTTCTTCTATTTGGGACACCCTGTATAGATTCACAATATTTTTAAAATAAATCATTTTTATCGAACCCATGAATAAAACTTTTAGGAAATTAAATAGTTGAGCCACAATATTCCGTGTCGTATGGCGTGAAGCGTGAATAGTGATGCACGGTGCGAATATTACCATCAGAATTTCCGGTTATATTACGTAATATTACGTAATATTACCTCTACCATCCGGTAACGTTACCATTGTTACTGCAATATTCCCGAAAAATTTCGGTAATTTTCGGGGTAATATTCCCGGTAATATTCGCTTCAATATTACGTTAAAGTTGGTACCTAACGGTCTTACTACTTGTTTCAACATGCTGCAACACGTCTAGTGATATAGCTGTTGCTTAGTTCTTACGCTGTAAAAAATTGTATATAAAATTCTACATTATTCTGTTTGAACATAATATTATCTATTATGCAGGTGTACCTACAATAAAACGATCAGTTTTTCCTTTATTTATCAGTGCTCTTAGTCGTAAAATAAGTATTATAGATAATAACGACATCGATAAGGGTTGTGCATTTTTCAGTGTTTCATCTTTTTTTCTTAGATATATTATGCCAGTCCAGTTTGAACAACGAACGTAAACGTAATCATAACTCTTTTATGATATGTATTCTTTAGCCTATCGAAGAATTGTGTGATATTTTTCAGTTTGTGATATGTTGTGATAAAAATATAAGTTACCTTCTTTTTTTTAATTATTGATCAAGAGTTAATATTTATTTATAAATTTTGTTTTCATATAATATTTATGTTTACTACTGCACACCAAAATAATATATTATGTTGTTATTTTTAATAAACATAACATGCATACTTAACTTGTTTTTTTATTATAAAATATGCATAAAACTATATAGTTTCAGATTTCGGTTTATTTTGTGTTTTATTGACCTTTTAGAGCCATATAATTGAGGCAATTATTGTTTAATTTGTTAAAGCTTCTTTGCATATTGTCAAACCAGCTTTTTCTAAGTTGTTCAGCAATATTACCGAATATTACCGAAAATTACGTAATATTACGTAATATTTCCAATGTTCTTACCAAAAAATAAATTACCGGTAATTTTGCATCACTAGGCGTGAATAACCCGTACGTATAGAAAACTATACATAGAAGAATTTTGAAAATTTGTCAGTGTAACTATGTCGACGGGGGCAGATGAGGTAAAATAGTTATAAGTTATTGACAATTCCGGTTATACCGGAAGTAAGTGTCAACTTGCTTATTTCAAATGCAATACCGTATATATTATTACAGTTTTTTAATATTTTAATTTTGATATTACTTATAATATTTTCTCTCATTCTGACAGTGAAAATAAGATTTACCGCACTGGACAAATGTCCGGGTTGTCCGGCCTTGGAACGGGCCCTGCTCAATGTCGGTATAACCTTTTACTTTATTATACACTCACCGGCAACTAAAAACTGGTCTCAAAGTTAGCGAACCGCTCATTTGATTTTGATGATTTTTTTTTAAATTGTAGATTGATTTTTCAGTAACGATGCTGTGTCAGAAATTTTTATTCAGATTTGATTTTGAGCATATACGGGGTGCAAAAATGAGACGAAGTTTCTTTCCCGAAATTTGGAACACCCTGTGGAGCGCAACAGCTATAGCAGCTATTGTCAACTGGAATCAAATTGAACCATGATTTTTTCTGAACATTTGGTTTTTTTAATCACGACATTATCTCTGTCTTTATTGGAGATACACTGTTTCAAAGCGAACGCCTCGGAAAAAATGTTCGCAGGCAAAAATTTCTACGTGTAAATAATCAAGGCGGCATACGCGACATTGACATTAAGAGCTTCTCAATGGTTTTAAAATAAAAAAATATCTGTTACTGGTGACTCTTGGTAAACCTCGAACAACAGTCCAGGATGCCTGGAATCGGTATTTGGAAACGGGAAATTTCAACATGCGAGTGGGTTCCGAAAGAAAACGGAAGACAAGTGCAATTGACAACCGCTTTATTGTCCTGAATGCTTTGCGAAATTGGAGAATGGATATCAGATTTCACCGCACGGCACTGATATTTAGTATCCATCTTTATTTTTTGCATAAATTACCCTATATGAAAACTAATTAAGCACATCACACAAATCTCTACAAGCCGCTAATTCAACAACATAATTCATGAATGTTTCCTCTTTGGCACAATTTGTTTTCTTGAAGAAATACGCCAAATCTATTTTCTGTCTCAGTGTGTTAATCTAAGTTATATGTACTACAAGATATACAGTTCTAGGTACACACATATTTCTTGCTGTATTAACCACTGCGAAATACTAAATCACCCTGTCTGTTCCCTCATAAATACAACCCCAACTAGAACCATTAAGTAGTATGTGTTTGTAGAAACCACCCAAGTTACATCTCATGCCTTGTTCCTTGATTAGATTTCCGTCACCGTGAAAATTTAACCGCACGAAAATGAAATGAAAGAAATGTTTTGATATTTATGTAAATCTTCTTTCATATGACTGAGTATCTAAGAATACTTATCAGTAGTTTTGACGGAGTTCAAATAAATGAAGTCTTAATTATTTTAGATGAAAAATATACTCATACCCTTTATACGTCACTCAATAGGTCAAACTTCCTTTGTTAGAAGTTCAATTGGCTGCTGTAGAATAAGATAAGTTTAATATGGATTACAGAACTTTTAAACTTAAATATCAAGAGAAAAGATCAATTATTATTGTACCAAACATAGCCAGTTAATTTTAGGCTGGTTTCTATCGATGATATAGAAAAAGCATTATACAAAGGGGAGTGAGCATCGATATGTTCCGCAGTAGCTGTCCTTTCATCCTATCTGTGGTTCTTCATTTGTTGAGCGCATACTCGATGTTCAGATTAAGAACTATATCAATCTTTACAATTTATTGCCAAACAATCAGTCGGGATTTAGACATAATTATAACTCCGCATTACTAAACCCACGGACGATATATTTACAGCCACTGATCGAGGAGAGTTGACTGCTCTGGTTCTTTCGGATTACAGTAAGGTGATGGACAGATTGAATTATGAACTTTTGTTGTCGATTCTGGGATTTTTGGGATTCACCAATGGTTCTAAATTATTGTTGGAAAGTTAGCAATTGAGGGTAATTTATCTCAATAAAAACATAAATAATGGAGTATAATGCAAGGTTCAATTCTGGGCCTCATACTATTTACCTACGTGTAAAATTTGTATATATTTCTATTTTCTTAAAATTTTCAGAAAGGAAGGAAAATTATTTGTTGCCATGGAAAAATTCGCGTGGTATCATCGAGAAATAATGTTAAACCTCCAGGTGTGAAATTTTGATTGGTCGAAAGTCTTAAGTTGACATTTAGTTTTGTGGAATTTTTCATTGTCATTATTGATTGTAAGTCGAGTGCTACAAGAGTATACTTACTAGTGGTTAAAGTGGATATTTTCTCAAATTGTTCTAAGCTTGATTAGAAACCATTTTTATGTGGGATTTATGAGCATTGTTATCCAAAATTATTGTTTGATTTCTGGATGGTCTGGAAGTTATATATACTAAGTGCATTGTGTAATCAAACAATCAGCTTTGTCTGGATTTGCACTAACTACTTCAATTCTTGTTCGGTGAGTGTGTTTGACTATTTTAGCTTCTATAGTTTTTTTCTTCATCGATCAAAATTTAATTATACCTTTTTTTTCAATTCTGATGCACACTCAACTTTGTAATCGATTTCAGTTTGGCCAAGTGAAAAGTATCACTGGATTACAATAAAGCCACACCAGATCAAGGTGAGGGAACTACACTTTCCTTAAGTCTTTTGTTGCTTCCTTTTTATTAAAACATCGTACCTTTACTTAGGACTTGATTTTATATTTTTAGGGCTTCTTCCTGAGTTCGGATATTATTCCCTTTGTCCATTACAATCAAGTATAATAAATAAAAATTCGTTTAATCATCGATGTATGACTGCTGTTGTATTGTGACAAAAAATTAAGTGTTCTTGTCGAGGGTTTGTGTAAAGATGGATCAGTTGATCAACAGAACGAGACCAGGTTTTTTATTAACTTATTTGCATACTGAATTTCTCATATCTCGTAACAGAGTTAACAATGAAATAAATAAATTTTCCTTCTGTCTATTCATATAATTATTTTTGTGTTAAATAGTACCATTTAGTCATTCATTCTAATTATTAATTAAATAGTAAACTTTTTTTTTATTCTAAATAACAAAAAAAAATAATAATTAAGGGTTTAGTTATTCTTTTTTTATTATATTGCGTAATTGTGTGTTATTTAATTCAAATAATGATAACGAGGATTGAAAATGTATCATAAAACTATTTTACATAGTTATGTTGGGAACTATTCATGATCACGTATATAGGGCGTCTTATTTTATTTTATTATTATATTAATATAAATATAAACAATAGATACCTATATATCGATTAAATTTTCACTTTATTGGGAATATATTTTTTTTTAATTTATAAGTGAATATTAGTATTGTTATCATATTTAATGACTGATCAATAATGGGTATTTTTGTTAAGATTTAATAATTTCTTATATCAGTATTTGGGAGATCCAAACATTGTTTATTGTACTGAATATTTCCTTTATAATTTTTAGGATAGAAATTCAGTGATAAAATTCATTTTTTTGTTTTTGTTTTGCAACGTTATTTATTTCTGTAATTATTTAATTTTTTTTTTGGTTGCTTATTATAGTATATAATAATACTGAAATTGTGGTTTGAACTTAACTTTTATAACGCTCGCCTCTTTCAAGAAGTAAACCGTTGGTTTCTTGTTATATATGTGTTGTCTGTTGTTATCCAATCGCTGGTTTGCTTTGTGCGTTCAGTTGTTACGTTATTCTGTTATTCTCGATACATGTTATGGTATTCTTATTCTTTTTTATTTCTGCGGCGATATTCGTCTGTGTCCCTCTAAAAATAATTTTCTTTATTATCAATTGATTATGTATTAGTAATCAGTTATATACTAGCTAGTTAATGAACCGGTTGTATTCGTTACTAATCTTCTAATTTCGTAGCTGATCTCAACATTGATTTTCTCGTATTATTGAACTGTATTTACCATTTCGATATCATCAGGATGTTACAATTATTACTATTAAACCATAATTAATAATTACCAATTGTGCAAATATTAATTAATTTAGTTTATTGTAAAATATAAACAATGCCATTCTCGGTACTTATTCGTGTAAGTTCGTTTAGCTGATCGTGCTTACTGTACATTTTCAAAATGCTGTTCCTGCGTATAACCTCCTGTTGCCACGGGCGTATCATGAAAAGTAATTAAGGGTTTTGATCCAACTTGGTAAATTCATTTCCTAAGAGAATTTATTTCAGAATGACTTGGTGTTACAGATTCCGTTTTCTCATTTCTAAAATTATCTATTTCACAATTTTTAGCAGTTAGTTTGGTTTTTCATTGATTAAAAACGACCCCTTATTTACTCGCTGTTCGTAACGCATATGTCATTGGAATGTGGAGAGTATATTGACATTTTTCATTAGGATGTGACGTAGAAGCGTCTTCCTGCTAATTTTTGTTCGTTATTAGAAGAAGGTGGTTGTAATTATTCTAACTTTTGGTGCAAGATAAAAGAACATCGGTGAGCTGTGAAGATTTTTATTCCAAGATATTTGACTGGTTCTTAACCATCCGCAAGGGATATTATATCTGGAAGATACTTGAGGATTTGTCCGGTTTCTGGGTGCCCGTATTATTTGGGGTACGGGACAAAGTACCTACCTTTAAATAGGATTAACTGCAGCAACAACCCTAGCCCATTTTATTTGAGTGAATATAAAATAGATTTGGAAAACCTTCTCTGGTTAGCTATGTGTGAACACTAGTACCCGTGCATAACCCTAGAATCGATTGGCTGATTATTTGGAGGCTTGTGATTTGGAAGTTGAAGGGGGTGGTGATAACCCTGAGAAGGTATGTGATTTGTTTGCATTGTATAACATTATCTCCTTATACTCTGATTAGTTTTGTCAGGCAGAATGTTTATTTACATTATTTCATGTAGGTTTTTCGCAAGGATTTTCATATTGTGTGAAGTTTTACAATGACTTCGTGTTTGGTGTAATGGTTTTACGTTAAGCGGCACATGCACGAGCGACAAGTAACGGAGAGTAAATGAGTAGATTTGCGAAGTGGAGTGGATGTTTTAAGCGAGATATTTTGCGAATTAAGACCGAGTTAACGAATTGGTTGAAGTTACGGAGAGAACGTACAAGATAAGTGTTACTTAATAAGTTAATTTGTTTTGGTTTCACCATATAAAAAAAAAATCATTGAATAAATTCTTTTCTTGAATTGATAATAGGCTACTATATAAGTACATCCTGATAATCTTTATATTTAAGATAATTTGAACAAAGTAAATAGAATTTTAAATGGAATTGAGGTTAAGGTTGAATAGTCAGGATAGTGTTCTAAGTTACTCTAATTAGGCTTAAGTATATCGTAACAAATAAGTTTCATTTTTTTTTGTATATCTATTATAGTTTTTTTTTATTTCTAAAACAATTTTCAAATTTAAATTAATTTTCTTTAAATTAAATTTATTACTTAGAGTTTACAACCAGTGTTTCAGTCGACTTAACCTATGCGCACCAGTAAAAATCCCAACGGGGCCTAAGCGCACAACCCCGAGTAACCAGAGCTTGCCTTATTGCTCACCGCCGAGCAATTCATCAAATTTTGCTGCCTCCTGGTAGTTCAAATATTTCTAACGCCAGTTGAATAAAGGGGGTAGCAACCCCCCTGAAGGCTCACCTAATCGAGCTTTGCTGTGGTTTAAGCTAAAAGCTGTCACAAGGTTTGAAAACGTTATCCGATCTCTTTTTTTGTGTTTTCTTAAATAATAATATTAATAATAGGAAAAAAATAAACATCATATAAATATTCTTCCATTAATTTAAACCGTAGCAACTTTAAATAGCTTCCGCCAACGATACAACAGATCACCTATAGCTTAAAACATATAATCTCATTACATTGTTATTAATTGCAATGTTGTCCCAACAAGAAAACTTTATAAAATAAAAGGCGTCTACCATTATTACTCCTCGCTATTATGGATTACTTGAAAAAAAAAAAGCACTTTATGCTATTGAAACTTATTCCATAAGCAGCATAATAGATGCAGCTATTTAAAAAAATTCAATTAAGAAAAAACAACAGGACCAATTGTTTGTATAAGCAATTAACCTAAAGGCGAAACTGAAAATTAAAAAGTTGCTTAATTAAAATCGTGCAGAAAATAACGCTGAACGTTCACGTAAATAGCTTTGAAAAGTGAGAAAAGGCTTCACCGTTGTTTCATTAATGTTGGTATGCAGGCAAATATATTGAGGATAAAATCTTTGTTTAACAATTAAATAGAAACACCTAAAGGTATTATGAGAATAATAAAACTGCCATATTGAAATTCTCGCGAAAATTTTGTATAATTCATTTTGATTGTGGCCCATTAGTGTGTGGGCGGAAGATATCTCAAGATCTTCACAAAACTTTGAGACACTGAAGAGATGTACAACCCAAAAATGTTCTCAATTATATAGGGTGGTTCGCAATCGCGCAGCAGACCAAACTTGCTTTTTCTTAATGCGACACCCTGTATATCTTAACATATGTATTTATGTTATATAAAAGACAAGAAAAATGACATGAGGGTTGACGTGCCTAGGTCTAGTAGTTTTTGAAATATAAGGGTTAATTTTGACAAAAATTTAAGGTGTTGTGGTTACTACGAAAACAAACGCCAACCAATTTTTTATGTCAGGTCTATTTAATTTCAATTTTTTGTCCGTTTTACTGGATTTTATTGACATGAAATTTATAATTTTTCAGGTGTGTCACATTTTATAAATTGTATAGTGGTGGATTCTTAAGGAATAAGGACTTTGAAAAATGCCAATAGCTTTTATTCATTCAAGCGACGTTTCGCCATATATTTACTGGTTTCTTCAGGCTAAAAAAGCCAGTAAATATATGGCGAAACGTCGCTTGAATGAATAAAAGCTATTAGCATTTTTCAAAGTCCTTATTCCCTAAGAATCCACCACTATTTTGATATTGTTTGGACAAGAACTTATACAATTTATAAATTGTATTTTTACGGGAAAATGTTACATGGGACACCCTGTAAATCTCCTTAGATTCGAGTCCCTAGCCTATACAAAAGTATAAAAAAATGATAATTTACAAATTCTTCTTCTTAGTCGTTTACTCGGTTTCGAGCATCTCGAATTCAAGTATTGTTATCTGTGATAGCTCCTGTCTATCTTCTGCCATCTTGAATGTTTGGTTAAGGTTTTTGCCGGTTAGACCGCTTATAAGATCCATGTATCTTGTAGGCGACCTTCCTCTTGATCTTTTGCCAGGGACTGTCTCTTCCAGAGTGAGTCTCTCTAGCCCATTTCTTCTAACCACATGACCAAAGAATTTAGCTATTTTCTCCGCTACCACAATGCTCAATCTCTTCTTAATTCTAAGTTGGTCCAGAATGGATTGGTTGGTTCTTCTCTCAGTATAAGACACTCTCAGCATTCTGCGCCAGCAAAACATTTCGAAAGCATCTTCCGCTTATCAGTCTTTCTTAAAGTCCAGCATTCTGATCCATATATAGAAAGACTGAAAGACCAAGCTCCTGATCAGCCTCATTTTGGTATTAAGGGAGATGTAATAATGGCTTTTGCATACTTTGGTTAGTTTGGTCATGGATTCCTTCGCTATTGCGCTTCTCCTTTTTAACTCTTCGCTGGATCTGCCCTTGGTCGAGATTTTCGCACAAAGATATATGAAAGCGTCAACTGTCTCGATGTTGTTTATCCTTTTTACTTCAGGTCTATTATTATTTTGGCGATCAATTATCATTATTTTGGTTTTCTTTCTGTTTATCTGCAGACCTACTTCGTTGCTTGTTTCTTTGACTCGTCGTATGAGATTGATCAATTCTTCTTCCGATGCAGCGATTAAAGTCGTGTCTACGGCATAGCGCAAGTTGCAGATTTTGATGCCATTCATCAAGCGCTTTCCTCATTAACCACTCGCCATATATGTTAAAGAGTAGTGGGCTTAGTATACAACCCTGCTTGACTCCTTTACTTTACTCTGAATGGATTGGTTAGATCTCCTTCTACTCTGACGTATTCTGTGTTATTGTCGTATAATTTACAAATAGACGCTCGTAAAAAATAAAAATATTTTCTTTTTTCGAAAATTAAATACGAAAATTCATATTTCTTTTGGTAAGAACTAAACAAGTACAGACGAACTAAATTATAAACTATCATGTGTTTATTTATTTTAACAAATGCTCAAAATGTCGACCACCTTGTTGCCAACCTTAAAATAAATGAATTTTTAGCTCGTTGGAGCATTTGGGAAGAGTGGATGCAAAAACATTTCGTATTCTAATTTTCATGTCTTCTACGGTGTTTGGTGACTCACGGTAAACTATTTCTTCAGGCAATTCAAATGAATCTGACACGAATAATTGGTTGATTTTTTGTTTCTGTAGTAATCTCAAACGCCTTAAATTTATGTCAAAATTAACCTCCATTTACAAATATTTGAAAAACTACGAGTACTAGACCTCGGCACGTCAACCCTTCACGATATTTTCAAAAACATTACAATAATTATTTACAATACATACGAGTATATACAAATAATGATATACTCGTACAACAAATAATCAGATTTATCATGTTTCCGACTTGCGCACATTTCTTCTGTTTTTCTTCCTGCTTTTCGGTGTAGTTTTCTTCCACATCATTATTTTTGGCGTCCGTAGTGGGGGGTTGGCATGTTGGCTCTAATTGCATATAGAGTCCGTTAGCGATCTATGCTTCTTCATAGAGCTTTATGGGCATTAATTTCTCCAATTGTTCTGTTGCTTGGATTCCTGTTTGTTGTTATATTGAAGAATTGGTTAATTTATTCTTCAACGACAGTTTCTAGCGGTAGCAGGTTGAGTGATGGCATTGCAGCTCCGTTTGATTTAGTTTCCGGCCAGCTTTTTCCTAGCTATCTTTCATTTCCAACATGTATAGTTTTGTTTTCCAGTTTGCTGTGGCATTCCATATTGGCGCTCCATAAAGAATAATTGATCGGATGTAGGTTTTATACAGGCTCACTTTTAGTTTTTGGTTAAGTGGATTTAGAGGCAACAAATACGGTAAGATCATATTTGTTGCGAGTCCTGCTCTGATTCTTGTCCGTTGGATTTGTCTTTTGAATAGGAGCTTTCTATCTAGGAGCATTCCTAGATATTCCACTGTATCTGTTTCCAAGAGGTCCTCATTGTACATAGTGAGACTTATCGGGTCTGGCATTCGGATTTTTTAACACACGATTTACTGACTCTTCTGGACGTTGATTTTCAGTCTCCATTTACGATAGTACGTCTCTAGATCACTAAGCTCTGATTGCTAGATCATCTGCAAATAGCGCCAGTATAGTTAGATGTTGGAACGTCATTGATATTTATGTTAGCAATGATCCCCTGTAAAGTACATTCCGACGTGGTTCGCCTACGTCACACCAGACAAACAGGTTTTGGTTTTCGATACAATAAGGATTGCCGAACCAGTGATAGAATAGCATAAGATAAGAAAATGTAATAGAAGACAGATGTTGTTAATAAGAGCTGTGAGAAATACGTTGTTTTATGTGATGACAAATAATAAATGATTTTGGGTGTGGTTTTGAGAGTTTTATTAAATAAATTTAGAAATAAAGAAGAATACTTTTTACATCAGAAGTGAGATATTACTACGTGCTATATAATAAACAATTGAACTACGTGCTATAATAAACAATTATAAAATAGGCATTTTGATCTACGTGCTACAAAATAATTATAAAATTTAAATATTGTGCTACGTGCTACAATAAACAATTATAAAATCTGAATAATGTGCTACGTGTTACAATAAACAATTATAAACAATAAAATTGTACTACGTGTGTTGTAAATATACAATAAATTTATTTGTAGAATAAAATAATTATTAGTTAACTAATAACTAAAAATGTCGTAAGAAATTCGTAATAGTGAATTGTCGGAAGTTGATGAGGCTGATCGGGAAGCCGAGATGACTTCACGTAGTGTTAAAAATCGTAAACTAGAGTGGCAAGAAACGCTTATTAATCTTGTTGCCACCCAACAGCAACAACTTGCAGAGTTAACGCGACAGTCGCGAATTGCTGCATGTTCTACTCCAACAACGGGTTTTACGGGGGTGGATTCTCCAATACCCAAGCTTTCTTATCGGCATCCGCGCAAATGTCATCATTTAAGTTAACTAGTTGTGATCCTGATAAGACTGCCTATTCTATAGAAGAATGGTTGGACGACGCAAACAAACTTAAATCAGAATTGAATTTAAATGATTATTTAATGATAGCAAAAGCTAGTGAGGCGTTAAAAAAACATCGTGAAACACCAGGTATGCGAGCGAATAAAGCCGCTACAATACGTAGTCGCAATTGAAGATAGTCAGTTGGCCGGTGGAGGAAAACTGAAGCCAAAATATGAAGGACCGTACACCGTTCGAAGCATACTTCCAAACGAAAGGTATGCTCTACATAAACGTGGAGGGCGAACAAGAGTGGCAGCTCATCAGCAACTTCGGCACTGGTCTTGCAAAGAGTAAAAAAAAATGTAAGTAAATTGATTTATGTCCTTTTTGTTAGAAATAAATTAAAAAAAAAAAAGAATGTTTGTATAGTGACGATCTCACTGATACGTAAAGGCGAGGTGGCAATCCCACCTGCATAAAAAAAGAGAGTTTGTATAGTGGCGATCCCACTGATACATAAAGGCGAGATGGCGATCCCATCTGCATAAAAAAAATATAATTCTATAGTGACGATCTCATTGATACGTAATGGCGAGGTGGCAATCCCACCTGCATAAAAAAGAGAGTTTGTATAGTGGCAACCCCACTAATACGTAAAGGCGAGGTGGCAATCCCATCTGCATAAAAAAAAAGTTTGTACAGTGACGATCTCACTGGTACGTAAAGGTTAGGTGGCGATCCCACCTAAGTAAAATGATTGAAGAGAGGCAGTACCACTCCATGAAAAGCAAAATTAAAAGTTTAAAGGCAGTTTGCCTTGTGTAATGTAAAACCAGATTTTGTTCGCTTTGTTTTTTTTGTTTAAGGATGAATGAGGTGCGAGGACGCCCTAGTTACAGGACGGCCGTGTTAGCAATCATCCCCTGTAAAGTACATTCCAACGTGGTTCGCCTACGTCACACCAGACAAACAGGTTTTGGTTTTCGATACAATAAGGATAGCCGAACCAGTGATGGGAATAGCAGGAGATAAGAAAATGTAATAGAAGACAGATGTTGTTAATAAGAGCTGTGAAAAATACGTTGCTTTATGTGATGACGAATAATAAATGTTTTTTGGTGTGGTTTTGAGAGTTTTATTAAATAATCCAAAAATAATACTTTTTATATTTATATATTGAGTGTTCGCTTCCTTGAGGTAGATCTTCCTCTTGATCAACTCGTCTACTTTTAGTTTTCTCTACTTCGACCTGGATGGTTCGTTGATCCAAATAGCTAAGGCATAGATTTATAAGCTGGTATATCATGTGACATTTTTAGAATTAAAGCCTTCTGCCAGACTGTATCGTAGGCTTTTTCCAAGTCCAGGACAACCATTGCAGTATGGTGATTAGTGTTAAAGTTGGCCATAACTTCGTCTACTATTTTTTCAACTTGCAATATTGTGGAGTGTTTAGGTTTGAAATCAAATGGTTCACTTCTGATTGTATTATTACTGGAGAGGCTGCTTTTGTCTTTTATGAATAATTTTCTCGAGAACTTTGCTAAGGGTGTTGAGAAGGAAAATTGGTCGGTTATTTTGAGGTAAGGTGATATTCTTTTTGGGTTTAGGTATAGGCCGAATAACTGCATTTTTCCAGGATTGGAGAAAGTGCGGCAGTTTGAGACAGCTATTAAATATGCACCTACAGGATTTGCCAAAAAGAGATATTTTGTCCCACGCCTCTCTTTAGTTCAGTTAATAAATATGGCAACAAATTATTAATATCAGTAACTTTAGAAATATAACAAATTACTTTAGACTTCCATCGACTGTTTTTCTTAGTTAGCAGGACTTTCAACATGCAACTCTATAGTAACCATACAACTTAACCAGTCATTTAATATTTCATGTTGTGACATTTTTTCCACTCTTTCCATTAAAAAAATTATCTGCACTACTCTTTAGAAGGAAAAATTGTCCCAATTTATCACTTTAAAGAATATAAATCGTTTCCACACAAAAATATACCTATATACAAACACACTATAATAATGCTCGCATCTAGGCTTTTGCTAACACCAAAGCACGATGATGATAAAATACATTTCTGAGTGTCATAAAGTTGTGTTTGTCACTGTCTTGGGTTAAATTATTAGTCACTAGGGCGCGTTTGCGTGTTTGGCGGGCGAGCTTTTCGCACCTAGCCTACTAAATTATTTCGACTTTACTGTAACCCCCTAAACAACAACGGTTGCTTTGTGAGTCAGTTAGTCGCATTTATATACATCAACAGGCTTCAATTTATGCACGTAGTGGTATATTGTGTTTTCCATGCATCTGTATATTATAGAGCGGAAGTATAATATGTTTTTATTAGCATGCATTTATGAAGATCAACAATTGACATTATAAGCCAAGGGGTATGTGACAAATTTTAATACAACAGTGGAAACATAGTTTCTCTAGACGTGTATTTCTTTAGTAGCAAATAAGAGATATAAACAAATTAGGAAACTGCACTGACATCTGTTAGCAAATCACTTAACTATTTCCAAGGTTGTGATTATAGAGCTAGCTTAAAAAGATAAAACGATTGTCCTGCAATTTAATAAATATTTTGGGTGTGACTGTTGATCATAAATTAGCAGTGGCGGCTTCTCCTATGAAGCAACCCTAAATAATCAGTAAAATTAGTAATATTTAAGTATTTAATTTTATTTTATTGTGTAATTATTTTTCTCCATATAAAATTTAAACTATAAATTAATGTATACTTAATTTTCAACCTGCTTTACCATACAACTGTAATTTTGAATTACGTCTTCATCTCAAGCAGGCTTTATCGTATACACCTGTTTAACATACTTAATTTACATACCTATAGGTATTTCCCTCTTTTTTTATTCGTATAATAATAGTAAAACATTATTTATTTCGGTCTCTCTCGTCTCTGTGTGCGACAGTTGACACCCTTGCCAGTGCTTGTGTTCATGACAATAGCCTATTTATTTATCACACACGTTCTTATGCAGATGAAGCGTGCCTCAAAGCATTTTCATCTATAATTCAGCAACAATGGGCAACACTGCCATCTGGCATATACCCACTATACAACCACCTATCGCTCTTCTATCTCTATCACATAGTCGCAAATTTCTAGTGCTGTCACAGTTGTGCTCTGTGCTATACCTGTCCTAATATTATTTTTATTTACTTTTCGGGAAGCTTAAAGTTTTGATTTTTGATATTTTGAATACAAATTAGTCTTTCTATTTAGTTACCTACATATTTAATTTAAGTTTTAAAATCTAAAAAAGTAGTGAACAAATTAAAAAAAATATATATACGGTTATTAATTAGTAGGTACCTACTTATTTTTATAAAACTAAATGGTTAGGTACCGTAAAATATTGTTTTTTTAATAATCTAGTATATTATATCTCATACTTTAATATGGAAGAAGCAAGTGGAAGTACAACACATCAGCAGTGTAAATTATATTTACGCTGACATCAGGTAAGCGAAGTTATTATGAAAAATTATGTTTATTTTTTAATTTTAACTAATGTTAAGTTTTTTTAATCAACAATCCTTTTCCGAACAGAAAAATCTTGTTAAAAATATACAGACACACCTGTTCCAGATTTAAATTAATGTTTGATAAATATCAATAAAGGCAAATGCATAAAAGCAAAGCTTTTAATAATATCTGGTATGAGACGTATTACGATTTGCTAACAGATAGCATAAAAGTAATTTGATTGACAGTTTCATAAAATGTGTTTTATTTAGTATTATTATGAAGTAGGTAAATATATCCTAGATACTAATTACACTTTTTAAAGAAAACAATACTTAGGTGAGGTACCGACTTATAAACATAACCTATATTTTATGCAGTTGACGAAGTAGGGATATCCCTATTAATTTTAGCTACCTATTATGTATATGACCTTATTTTATGTTATGCTTCATCACATTAAACTGCCACAAGCCATGCCTTTTTCACAAATCTGCTTCACGAAGATGCAAGATAACGTGTATTCCACTGACGAAGATCTATGATTTGTCCTACCAAAGGGTTCTAAAATTATTTTCATGTTTATAAATTCTTTATTAAAAGTTAGTTATATTCGACTTGACATCTACATTACTTGTATCCACAATAATTTTGCTTTACCACTTTATCAGGTATTTGCCAAGGGGTATAAGTGCGAAGCGTGACCAAAAGTATTGAAATACTACGCATATCCATATTCCAAATTAACGAAATTAGCAGGATTTAGTACACATCGGATATTACCATTTTCATATTAAATATTAAACAAAATGTTTTCTTTAATTATATTCGTTACTCAACTTTGACTCTAATTTTCTGAAAATTAAGTTTTGTGAACTTGGCTTGGCTTCTAGAGTCCTCAAGGCAATAAAAGAGCCTGTATAATATGGAATTTTGAATTAATTAATAAACTAACTAACTTCGATCTAACGAAAAAGCCTTTCCAAACCTGTATAGCCTAGACGAATTCCCAACCAGGATGACGAGGTCGAAGTGCATCTATGTGATGAAGGATGGTCGCAACTTGGGTGGTTGATCGTTTGGGTGTTTATGCAGTATGGTTCGAGAAATGTAACAATAGAGGCTAAAGTATGCCATTCATAAACGCAAGTAGAGAGCCAAAAAGATGTAAAAAAAACGTGTGACTAATGTTGAAGCTTGAGCGATTTGCGTTAGTTTTAAATGAAATATCATGAAAATTAAAGATAGTAATTTAGTTAGGTTTCACAGTACGGGTTTTCTACAAATCGTTCCTTTCGTTTTTCCACCTAATGTATATATTTCATTTTCTTCTAATCTTTTCGTTTCTACTTAAAAAAAAAACAATTTGGTAAAGCACTAATGTTGAACAGGCATTCTCTAGTTTTATATTGTATACTTCCTACTTCTTACAGTAGAAGAAATTCTTTCTCGTCACGTCTTATCTCGCGACATCACTAAATTTCAAGCAAAGACCGGAGAGTTAATGGTTCATTTCCCGGGATTTGTCAGGGGATTTACTGGCCAGGTCACTCTATATACTCTCTGGAACTTTCATATTGTCCAGACGAACGATTATCCCTCACAATGCCCGTCGCTACGAATTAGGTTTTATTTACAACGCCATGACGGCAGTGGCGACGACGTCAACGACTATATGTTTTGAATGACTATATAGTCACATTGTATTTAATAATATATATGGTGTTTTGATACTTGTATTCTTTTTCTAGAAATAAATAAGTCAGTAAATAATACGAGAATATGATTGTTGAAGTCATATTTTTCAGATCAATTTTAACCCCCCGCACACTATACGATTGATTGCGAAAAGGTCAAAGGGTGTGGAGACTTTGAAGGAAATACACGTACGTTTTGAGGTCTTCCTAATTACGAATATCATGTTTTGGAAACGTGAATGTGCGCCATTGTGTGTGTTTGTACGCCCGTATATGTTGTATCTGTAATAACTATAAAAACGTTAAGCTCTTTGGATGTTTTGTTCTTACAAAAATCGGGTTTCGAAATACTCAATCCCGCTTGTTTTAGCTGGTTATTGGCCGAACCTAAGTGTTTTATAAAGGGAAAGGGTTGAAAAGCAAAAAAAAACGTACATACGTTAATTGCGTATATCATTATAAAATTAATTTTATAGATCTTAAAAGGGTGCACATATATTTTGATAATTATACATCATTAAAGGAATTGTCGAATGAGGGGACCCTTATTTTGTCCATTTCATCCAATACTGGAAACAATTTGGTCCCGCTGCATTAAGTATATGGTAACATTTTGCAAACATCCTTCAACGATACCACATGCTGGATATAATTTTGCTCTTTCAAGTTTGAGAGGCTTTAACGAAAGACTGATGCTTGGCAATATATGCACATCCTTCGTTGCTTTTCTTGGTGGGTCAGATCTCAGGTGATTCTGAATTGAGTCAATTTCTTCGAAAAGTTGAACCGTTTCGAGGACTCTGCTAGTTCGAATCTATTTATGGTCATTTGCAACTACTCGTTATCGTTATAGTACATGTCACATCCTTCTTTAGACAAGCCGTGAAACAGTATATTTGGCACGCGGTCTATTTAAATCAGTGCTTAATGAGCCTAATTAAAACAGTGTTTTATAAAATTAGTAGTGATAATAATACCCTTCAAACTTAGAATGTTGTACAAGAACCTAACGAAATTCTGAAATAATCCGATTTTTCAAAATCCTGGAACTTTTACAAATGTTCATGTTTCGCAAGAAAACATTTATGATAAATGTATTAATATTTATTAGAAAAATCTCCAACGCGCCTATAAATTCGGTCTATAACTACTAGGATAACCCAACAAATTAAATAATTATTAAAGCTTTCATTTAATAATAAATTGTAATTATTGTTTAACTCTTTCAAGGGCAAAAAAGTCCTAAAAGGGCAAGAACTAAAAAATAATTTATTCTTATTTTTTTAACTACAAATAAACAAAGAAGGTCAACTTAAGTAATAAAAACTTAAAAAAAAATCCCGATGGCAGCCAGTCGGAAAAGTAGATTTTTGATTTATGTATTTTTTATTTATACTTAGTCTACCACTGACACCCACTATTAATAAACAAATAATGGAATATTCTGACAGTCGCGAAATATACCAATGTGTCATATTGACAGTTATTTTAACTGAAATACCCATTATACTATAACACATACGTAAGTACGGTCTTATTGTTATGTCACAGGTGTTTATTTGTCAAAATAATTACAGGTGTAGCGGGTGATGATATTTTTTTTATTTTTTGTTACTTTATATTGACTTATATTTACTTAAATATGCCAGCGATGAAAAAACTCTCCAAATAATTATTGTAGAGATTTAAGTGCTCTATCATTTGATATGTAACATTGGTATTTTCTATTAACAATGAAAAAAATATGATTTTTTTAAAACTTTGACAGGCCGCCATTTCGAAATTAGCTCGCCGATTTCAATCGCCAACGAACTCACGCGATTCCATGACCTAGCCGATTTTTTAACCAAATTTTGTTTCGATTGGTCAAAAAATGCGGCCTAGACCGTGACGCAAAGTTTTCTATATCCCATATATATATATATATATATATATAAACTTTTGAACTGAGGTCATTTTTAGGATCCAGGGGTCATAAAATGAAGGACTGCATAAAAATTTTTCGGTTGTGTCGATCTCCTGAATAGTTAGATTTTTTTTAAAAATCTACTAAAAAGTCTTGTTACTTTATGGAACAAGCAATTTGTAAATAAATCCTCCGGCTAGGGAATTCGCGGACGCATCTAGTGTTGGCAATAGGATATTGAGATATTACTTCTTGTCCGGCCATCGTTTGTGAACTGTGTTTCACCGGGCATAGGTATTGCCTGCTCACGCTAGATGTCGCCAAAAACATGTCTTTGTCAGTCATCTCCCGTGCTAGTATAAGCTATTCGTAAATGTTGGAAATTTGGGTCACGCTGCCTGCCGATCACAACTGAAGTTGTCGATCAACGAAACGGCACGTCTGGTGAAAGCATGGTAGTGTGAAACAAATTTCCAACTAACTTATGTAATAAGCAATTCATTAAACTAATAACAGTTTTTCAATTTCCCAAAGGTGATAGTTTAAAACAGAAATGGTTACAGGCTCTTCCTAGATCTAATTTTAACCCATCAAAGACCGCGCTAGTTTGTTGTAAACATTTTCCTGAAAGCCAAATTATACGGAGGATGATTACCTAGTGAAGATGAATTTAGAAGACAAAGAATAATTGTAATAATTTATTGTTGTAATTGGATGATGTACCTAGATTTTAAAAGAAGGTTTCGGATTTCAAAGCGTATATTTCAACAGTTATTTGAAAAGTTGGGTGATCTTCAGGCACCTTTAGATAATAGAATATTTCCCAATACTTTATTATTTGTTTATTATAAACGGCATTAGTTTTTTATTTTCGATTATACGAAAATATTTTTCCACTAACCCTAAAAGCGTATAAAGTTTGCCGATGTTTTCTTTCGAATGTTGCACGACATTGTTAAGTTAATTAAAATAACAATGTAAAATATTTATATAATATAAAGGGTGTCCCAAAATTAACGCAAGATTTCATACAAAATATGGTCGGAATAGTGTCTAACTTCGTCAACAGTGAAGAGATTAATTGAAAAATTCCGAAGACAGGATCCGCTGGAGACGCCACACACACTGGTCGTCCAAAAACGTTCAAATGTCAATATCGAAGCAGTGCGTGAGAGTGTCGGTGACAATCCAGGAACCTCAATTCGGCGTCGTGGACAAGAATTGTAAATTGCAAGAAGCTCTCTAAAGGGTATACTCACTAAAGATCTGTGTCACCATGCTTACAAAATTCAATTTACACAACATCAGAAACCTAATGACCATGCACAGCGAAGAAAGTTTGCAGAATGGATTATTCAGAATCAACAAACGGATGCTGATTTTTCGAGCAAAATCATCCTAAGCGACGAAGCACATTTTCACCTTGATGGGTTTGTTAATCGCCAAAACTACTGCTTTTTCAACGTGCCACTGTGTGGATTTTGGGCTGGAGGCATAATTGGACCATACTTTTTTGAAAATGAGACTGGTAAAGCATTGACTGTTATTAGTGCTGGATATCGCGACATGATGTGATATTGATGTGGCCAATATGTGGTTTCAACAAGACGGTGCTCATGCCATACAGCTCGTCAAACACTTCAATTACTGCATGAGACATTTCCAAGTCGTTTACTCTCTTGTTTCGATGATCAACATTGGCCCCCTAGATCGTGTGATTTAACACCATTAGATTTCTTTTTATGGAGTTATTTAAAATCATAGGTCTATGTCGACAAACCCACAACCACGCGTGCATTTAGGAGGAGATTCAACGCTGCATCGACGAAATTCAGCCACATTTATCAAGAATGGTCATGGAAAATTTCGACAAACGAGTGCGTATGTGTATGCAAAGCCGTGGAGGCCATTTGCCCCATGTGTTATTCCATAGATAACCCTATCCTATGTAATTTATGATTCAATAAAAAAACTTACAATCAAATGACTAAAAACTGTGTTTTCTATTTAATTCAAATCTTAATTAATTAATTTTGGGACACCCTTTAGTAATTTTTAGAATATAAAATTCTTTTAGGTTATTATTTTAAACAAAAAAATATTTTGCTATCCTAAAATTTTAGGGATTTTTACTTATCTAACAGAGGAATGGTTTTCGATGGTGAATACAAAATTTGACTAATTGACTGATATGTTTTATCTGACTAATAGCCGTAGATAGCTTTACTAAAACCACTTTTTATTGCACATAGAAGCTGAAAAAACAAAACAAAAAAATAGGATAACTAATGAATATTTATATTTATGTTTGTATCTAAAAAATAAAATACCATAAGATGTAAAGGTAACATCATTAATTATTAACTCGGTTTGCTTTTAATAGGACCAACACCTAAAACAGGTCGTCACTAAGTTGCTGTCTCTTAGGTAAATTAATCATACCTGCGAAAAAAACACTCTTTCAACTGGTGCTGATGATAATTAGGACAATAATGACAATGATAATGAGGATTGTTACCAAAATGAAGATTCAGAGTCAGATGTTTGCTATTACTTTGTTCTAGATTTTTTGCTTCCTCTTTTGTGGGATATAGCGTACGCCAAAATAATCAGGAATGCTCTTTTTACTTCGTTTGAAAGTTGGCTGTGGTCCTGCTACATATTCAGAACTACCACAAGCAAACGTTTCCTCAAGATGATTATTGTTCATCCATATTTTTTTTTATCTGTATAATGTCAAAAAATACAGGACGATTTACATAAATCGCTGATTGTTTTTTATTAAAACTGTTTTTACTAGTTAAAGCCGATATGCATCTTTTTTAGTCAAAGAAACAAAAAAAATTTTTCCACCACTGCTTTAACAAATCCAAATTTCTTGAAATTTTCAATAATTTGTTTGACAGCATATTGTGATCTTTCTGAAGAAAGCGATTGGCAAATGTGTCACATGTTCTTGATCTTACATTGTCCATAAATAATAAATAAATTTAAATAATCTTCATGTGTGTAATTTAAACGCCCCGGTATTTATATTAATAATTTCAAACTATCATTATGACGACAGTTTTTGACTTGCATTGCCGTCATAACTACCTAGATTTATGTACTTAAAACTTGTAATAAAATTACGGTACAATTGGCAATATGTAAAAAACTAAACACAAAGATATACAACCTTACACAAATTTACTCGTATTTTTATTGCTTAATAAGATAAAACTATAAAATATTGGGGTTCCTATTTAAAAATATTGACTTTTGGCAGTTTTCTCATTTTCATGTTTGTTGTGATATTTTGCAGACCCTGTATTAATATTTACCAAAACAGTTCAAAGTTCTCATAAAATGACTATTTTTGAAGTAGAAATAGTATCTAAATCAATAATTGAAGGTTTCCTTATAGGAAACTTTTATAATGATTTTAGAGCTTGCAAACGTCATTTTTGACATAAAACCTTAAATAAGTCAGAGTTTGGAATAGGAAAAACTTTCTTATTTGTAGATTTAAAAGAAAAAGTTATTCTTTATAAAAAAAGTCTACTTGTGTCGAAACTACAATTTCGAATACCAAATTTACGATTGCTATACAGGGTATATCAAAAATAACATTTTGAATGATTTTGATTTTTTTAAATTTTATGAAAATATTTATTTATTTATTAAATGGAAAATTTGTTTTTTGCTGCATCCCAACGGGTACTTTTCAAGGGGATTTAATGCGGCCACACTATTTTATTAATTAATTTAATTACATCTGCAAAAGTTCATTTTGTGTGCGACGCAGAGGGAGATATCAACTATTTCCCATCCATCAGACTTAGGTTATTGAAAAATATATGATCACATCCATCCATCTGACGGCTCTCATGACACTGTCACTTTAGGTTATTATCACTTTTTCAGTCATATTACTTCAAATACACGATGACAACTTCTAAATTGACTACAGCTATTTGGAATAACCATTTTATGACGCTACAATATACAACATGTTGATAGAAATTGATCTTAAACATGAAATTAATGCCGAAAACTTTTAGACTATTAATGTAAACAAAGAAAATAATAATAAACTATTTGACACAAGCAATTTGTCTGTCGTTAGAAAAAACATCTTACCAAAACCAAATTATGACGTGAATTAGAAGTATCAACAAAACTAAAATAAGTGACACCAACGTTAGAAAAAAATACTACCAAATTATGACAAACCAACGAACCATAATAGAGAGATATGGTATCCTAAAAAATAACGTCCGCCGCTATTAACGTTAACATTAATTTAACACCAACGATTTTCAAATAGAGAGATGTGGTAGTTCTAAAAAATAACGTCACCTATGATGATAATCATATTATAGGCAGCCATTTTTAGACTAGCAGATTTAAAATACCTATCTAATATATTTATAGTAGGTATTTAGTATAAAATTTTATAAGGTTATTTAATTTGACAAGTGGATTTATTATTTAAATTAAGTATTTATCAGATTATAACAACATTAATTAATAAGCAGCATGTACAGGGTGATGCAAAAAAAATTAAGAAATTTTTAGCATACACTTTAAATTTATATACGGGTTGAGTCAAAAATGTATTTGTTTATTTTTTTTAAGGTCAAAAAAGTAATATTTTGAATAAGCTTTTGATTTAGATTTGAATTCATGATTTCTTTAGCGTGTAACTATAAGCTCGTAGAGGTGATCTACGGGGTAACTCAAAAATGTTTCAATTTATCTTCAATATTTTTAGGAGATATATAGATTTTTGAAATTTTTTTATTATAACCCTCAATGACTTTTGTCATAGATAAAACTACCACAAAACGACTGGGAAATCACGCAGTGATTTCTTGTATTAAATATAAGATTTGTGATTACTATACAGGGTTAATCATAAATAACATTCTCGAATAACTGCCACATGGCTTTTTTTATGTCCTAAACCATACCTTCGCACAATATAAATTCTTTGTTCTAACGTAAGTATAGTAATCACAAATCTTATATTTAATATTACTATACACGGTATATCAGAAATATCATTTTTAATGATTTCGATTTTTTTGTATTTTTTTTTTAATTTTATGAAAATATTTTCAAAGCCGTGATTTATTACACCAGTTGTGTCGAAACTACAATTTTAAATATCAGATTTCTGATTACTATACAGGGTTAATCATAAATAACATTCTCGAATAACTGCCACATAGCTTTTTTCGTGTCCTAAACCATAACTTCACACAATATAAATTCTTTGTTCTAACGTAATCATTTTCTAATTTCACTATTAGATATGCAAATTTATGAGAAAATAATGACACAACTGTCAACTATCTATCCGTGGACACATTGTTGAGATCGATTTGGTTCCCGGTGGGACACGCTGTATATCACATTAAAATACCACTATTTTATTAAATTCCATTTCCCCTAGTGTAGTAAAACAAAAGATACCCAATATAAACTCTCGGAAATTTTCAATGGATGTCGGCTCTTGATGAACATTTCTCTTTTCTATAGAGCAAATTAGGGAATTAACTGTAATTAAGTTAGCAACAAACAATAATGGCATAGTCCTCTTTAATTAGCTCAGGGTAGAGTTGATATAGCTCGGGCTCTTGTGGTTTCTACGGTCGGAAACCACTACATATTTACTTGGTGACTTGTACAGCAAATCGATATTCCAATTAATACCTAAGTAACACGTGTTGATAAAGTCCTCTTCGAATGATATTTTACGGTATTTAGAGATGCTGCGCTGTAATTATCTTTGAACTAATTGTATGAACTTTACAGATAAAAATATGTAATTAGTGACATGATCTTATCTCTAAATTTAAGGATAATTTTCAATTCTATTTTACACAACAAAACAAGAGAAGGGGATCAAGGAGAACATTTCCGAGCAGAACCCGCAAGTGACATATCGTTTAGTACTTACACAAATTTATACTTAATATCTGGATGACGACAACAATTCAGACCTTTTGGCAAAATTATCCAGGTTTATTACATTTGAAGGAGTTCATTAACCCATCGAAATCAAGGGCCAGGAAGTTATTGGGGAGTAGATATCATCTGCGCTGCCTATATTTGGACTAATACACTGGTCATTGGCGTTTGAATCATCATCTCACGAGGTTGGGTCTCTTAGAAAATCCTCAGTGCCGATGTGCCTGGAGGATGATGAGACGGCGAACCATCCCAACTAGCAATATGGAATTCTAAAACAACTAATTTATTGTATAACAGTCGAGTAGCGTTGTTTTTAGATTTGTTTGCTTTTATTAAGCCTTTTGTTGTGATATTTTTATTTTCTAAAGAAAATTGCTGCATTAAATAATTTTATAGTGGCTTTTACAATATATTCTAGCTATAAAGCATTACACAATAATTTCTATTAAGATGATATAATAGTTTATAAGCAATTTTATAGAATAGCAAAAGTATTATTTTACTAGACCTGTATACCTCTTGTATAAGAGTTCCATAATATACCTACTATAGTATAACTAGTAGCGTTGATTGAAATATTTAATAAGATTCGGAACGCTGGTCTCTTTTTCGTGCTTTGCTCAACTGCACTAGCGCATCTGTGAATGGACAAACTAAGTTCTTATTCAAGATGCCTGACTGACACAACTGT
The DNA here is from genome assembly GCA_911728435.2 of Apoderus coryli. Lineage (NCBI taxonomy): Eukaryota > Metazoa > Arthropoda > Insecta > Coleoptera > Attelabidae > Apoderus > Apoderus coryli. Next base: position 10,240,933 of record OU452202.1, on the reverse strand, counting down.
ATCGATCGATCTACGACACTGAAAGTTAGATATTGCGGTACAATAGCAACAGATGGCATAGCGGCGTTCTACCCCATTCTATCATTTCGTTAATGGGACGTTGCCGTGAGTATGTTTTTTTCTTTTATTCTCTAAAGATTCTCTAGATTCCTTGACTACTTTTATTAAAAATATCGTTGACTGAAATATTTTCTTTTAATAAATGAGATAATATAACATGTAAGATCCCTAATATATTTAATATACAATTTCATGCTTAATTTATAAACGATATGATATTAAATAATATACAAGGGTTTTAAAAGAAATAAATGACTAGGGAAGTAGGGTTCAAGTCATTCTAGACGAGGAAGTAGTCGTGCGGCCCAACGAATCCTTGGTTTTCAATAACAATTATGGAGCGGATGGAATCATGAGTTTAAAGAGACCAACACCCAAATTTTGTTTATTAATTAGTTGCCTACTAAAAAAATTTGAAGATTTATTTGACACATATAAATTACAGTTATGTTTACTCTGTGACATACTTGGGAGATAATGCTAACGAGCAAACTTAAAAAGAAACCAAACTTCAGAAATCAAAAATAATATTGTAAGGACAACCTGTATATACGCAAATGTATAAGTATATTATTTATTTTATGTATTTAAAATTCTTTTACTTGCTATCCTAAACAATTTTTTTATAACTTGTACGTTGAATTTAACCGTTGATTGAATATTTAATTTAACATAGGTATTGTATGATTTATATTTTAATGATTTATCGAGGATAAGTAATATTTTTATTAAAGCAAATTATATATTTAGAGACAATAAATTTCTGGAAACAGTTCCATACAAGAAACGAAAAATTCAAAGACATAACCACTTGATCAATTTCATGCTCTCCTACGTTAAAACACTTTTACAATGAATAAGCGAACAAAACCGTTGATTGAAATATTAAATATTTCAATCAACGACAAAACTAAAAACTACCTCCGTTTATTACTACCACTACTGTTGAATCGGCAACATCTAGTTTCTCGACGGCGCGGCGTTTCAATAAATGTTCGATGCTACGACGAAAATATTCATAGGTATTAATTCGTATAGTCGCCGCAACATATGGGATGACGCCTGTTACCGGGTAGGTTTTCTCTAGGATAGGGGTAAGGCGAGCATAGCGGGGCGCATTGTCCTTACCCCGCAAGCGACGACCCCCTCTCGACCGGCGTTGCGTATCTTATTAAATATTTCAATCAACGTTTTTAGTAAGTTGGCCCTCTAACGCAACTGCACTTAATAATTTTTATCAAGTTAGGGCCATATAAGCTCCCTATTTCTAGCAACAACGTTGCCAAATTTGAAATGGTAAGGACTTAATTTAAAAAAACCGGTATATTTACAAAAAAAACTTTGACACTTTGTACCTTGGAAACAATGCATTTCCGAACGTATGTTTATGAAAACTTTTTTTCATAAAATGACCTGAGAAATCACCCCCTTATATTTTGAAGCACTCTGTATATTTAATGGAGGTAATTCCAAAAGTCTACATGCTTGTTATATCGTATATGACATTTAAATTTTAGAAGCAATGAAAACTAAAAGATTTCTATGGCATTATTTTCTTGAAATCAATTTCATGTTAGTACCTAATATTAATAGTGAGCATTGCACATTTAACTGCCATTTACGTTTTACTTTTTGACATATTCGCTCACAATAAAAATAAATTTATTTAGTAATATTTTAAAATTATTTAGTTTATCTGACCTAATTTGTCTGTATTCTTTTTATTCCAGCTGGCGATCGATTCTACAAATGCGAAAAGATCGACTACTTCCCCAAACACGAATACAGCCCCGATCCTAATGACTCCACGTTAGCCATTCCCTGTAAGTATAATATAATGAAAGGTAATTAATTACTTACTCGAATTTGTATAGTAAGGAACAAAACAAAATTGCGAATGATAAATGGATACAAGGGTATAGTTCTGTAGTTATTCTACTTGTTGAACATATCTTTGCATTATATAGTGTAATTAAACCAGTGGCAGCAGTAAATTCAATCATTTTAGAATGAAAATATTGATTGGTAATTTCTTCGCAATATTTTTATCTCACTTAAGGTTATTAAAATAATGCGTACCTCACAATCAGAGATGACTTTTTTTGGGCCAAACGGAAAATGGGTACCCATAAATGCTACTGCTGTCTTTGTCTGCAGGAAATAGATGTCATTCAATTTCCACTTGAGATTTGGCAGTGGCCAAATAGGTTAGCAAGAGCCCCTGTGTGTTCTATTATCGTTTTCTTTGCACTCATCATGGTATTACCAAACAAAATATATCTGTACTACCATTTCAGTAATTAAGACCTCTATCGACACCTATGCTAACAATGAACGCAAGGTTATCTTTGCCTTTTGTTGGCAGCATTAGACATCGCGCTTGAAACTTCTTGAAACGCGTTACTATTACGGAGAATGTTTTACTGAGATTTAACGTAATTTATGTGAACTGCGCGCCTACAAATAGCCAAATAGCAAAACATTAATTAACTTTGAACAGTCCGTATCCGCTACCAGCTTCCGAACACTTTGTTCCCAACGTAATATCATCATCAGCCAACGGATTTTATTTATTTATTTACGAACAAAGTCCATTATTACAATACGAAAAAAAAACCTGTTCTGAATCTAACGACTTGTTGGTGCCTTTGGCTGGGTGTAAAGTTTCAAGGATTCGTTGACATTTTGGATTCGGATAGCTTTGATTCCGATTGGTTCCACATGTTTTGCCATTTTTCGTATATTTTTGTTTGATGAAGGGTTTGACTTTTGTGGGATTAGTCTCTGGGATGACTGTATGGCCACAGTTAACATAAGGAACAGTTAGTTCTCCTCGTGTCGGCACGTCTGATGTACATGGGTAAAAATTCGCCACGCTTATAGTAAAGTATATAGTATCTTATAGTATATATAGATATAGTATATGTAGTTGCGGGACCAGAAACGAACTGGGAATGCGACGAGTCGATGCCGTTTTCAGCGTCAAGTGAACCTTCTTCTCTATAGTTAATATTCGATGGTATGGCGTTTTTATTCGTTATGGAATCTTTCTTTTTCGGCGTGGTCTACTATTTCGTTTTCTAGTATGCCTACGTGGGACGGAATCCAAATAAATTCAACGTTTTTTCTTAGGTTCGTGCAGGTTTCGACTTTTTCTTTGATTAGGATTGAGATTGGATGTTTAGGATATAATTGTTGAATACTGTAAATGAAACTTAGTGAATCGGTACAGGTACAGGTGCCGGAGTCTACGGAAGCAGACCCGAGACAAAAATTTCTCAATGTCTGGGTTCTCACGCTACTGTATTCCAGGCAGAAGTTCTGGCCAATGATCTGTGTGCTCAGGAGCTCGAGCAAGAGCACTGTGCGCGAAAGTCAATAAAAATTTTCTCTGATAGCCAGGCGGCTATAAAGGCCCTAAGCTCATCAAGATCCACATCAAGAACAGTGTGGAATTGTCAAAACAGACTCTCTAATATCGGGAGAAATAATAACCTGACTCTGGTCTGGATCCCTGGCCATTCTGGCTTAAAAGGGGAATGAAATGACCGACTCTCTGGCAAGAGAAAAGGCTGAAGGAGAATTCATCGGACCAGAACCCGCAACTGGCATAGCATTTAGCACTGCCCAAATACATACCTAATACACAAAAGTTCTGAACTTTTGTCGTCATCCAGGTTTGGTACATTCGAAGGAGTTCATTGACCCATCGAAATCAAGGGCCAGGGAGTTGTTGGATATGAGTAGATCTCATCTGCGCTGTCTAGTTGGACTATGTACTGGTCACTGTCGTTTGAATCATCATCTCTCGAGATTGAGTCTCTTGGAAAATTGCGAGTGCCGATTGTGTCTGGAGGATGATGAGACGGCGGAACATGTACTGTGTTCTTGCCCAGCTGTAGCTAGAACTAGATTCGCAATATTTGGTGAGGTAACCCTTCTACCAGCGAGTCTAAAAGAAAGCGCACCCAGGAAAATAATCGACTTCATTAAGAAGATTGTGCTACTGGGTGAAATATGTATAGGTATGAGCCACAATAGACCCTCGGTGGTCGCAGTGGAGGGTCCGGCGCAGACCCACTCATTTTGAACCTACCTACCTACCCTAGTGAATCGGTAATGAGAACGAAATTTGATGGATTCGATTGTGTGATATGATGAAGGGCTTGTAAAATGGCTTGAGGTTCTGCGGTGAAATTAGTTGTGGTTGGTTGTAATATATTTTTGAGTTTAGTTGTTGGGACATAGAACTGCGGCTCCTACTTTTTGGTCGCTTTTTGAAGCATATGTGTATAGTTTGTGGTGTTGCCTGTAGTTATTCAAAATGGAGTTTAAATTTGTTTTATTACTATCGGGTTTATTTCAGATTTCTTGTATTTTAACAGCGATGTATTGCATAATATTGTTGATACGGTGGAGTAATACGTTGGTTGGTGAATTTTGATTTTGTTTTTCGTAAATGTTTATATTTTGTTTTCCGTTTCATTGAACTATTTTTAATTTAAGATAAAAATTGTAGTTATAATATCAGTTTTTTAATATAAAGCCTCTAAATTCTCCCCAGTCCATTTTGCCGCCTAGGGCCCGATGAGGTCTTAAACCGGCGCTGGTTCTATATCAGCTTGTCTAACTGAGTGTAAATTTTTGACCAATAATTTACCACAAGCGATATTTTTTGTGTTTAAACTTTCATTTTTAATGTATATTTATGTATATACCTAATATGTGTATTATTTATATTTTTTTACAGATACCGTTTCCAAATCTGGGGTGTTTTTTCTGATAGGAACCATGTTAATATTGACAGCTTACTTTACTTGCATCGTTGGACAATGTGCCAAAAATAAACGAATATTCACATTCGTATCAGGGATTTTATTCATTTTTACAGGTAATTAACATATTATTTTTACCTATATGAAAAGATAAAGATAAAATTTTGTAGTTCTGCTTATGCTTATTACATCGAACTAAAGCTCATTAGTTATCTAAGCGAATTTGTTATACAATGGATTCCAAATGTTATGTCGAATTTCATTATGTATATACAGGGTGGTCCACTTTCGAAAGCGGAAACATTATTTGTCAAGTATGCTGCAATAAATGCATTAAAGAGAAGGTCTTGAAAATGTATTGAATTGGGTGGACAACACTTCGAACAATTTTTGTGAGTTTACGTTTAATTTCCTTTCATTTTGTTATTGTTGTTGAAAGTTACTTGCAAACGGTGTGTCAAACGCAAAAAAGTAAGAAGCCCTTTTATGTTTCAAATTGATTGAACAAGGGTTCTAGAAATAATTTTTGTTTCTAAAAAAATCAGTGGCGTACGATTTTTTTCCTTAAAATTGTGCAAAGATTTGTACGTACGCACGCCACTGGTGGAAGTAAAATAACAGTTGTTACGTAAAAATATGTATCTAGCTTATCTATCCAAACGTGCAAAATTTAAAATTTTTAATTGTACCTTTATAGGTATATATTTTTCGAATATAGCTTATAATACAAACTGATAGTATTTTGTGGTTCTTTGTCTACCTCAAAAGTATCCCCTTTCGAAACTGGACCACCCTGTATATCCAACTCAAATGGTTTTAAAATATGAAAATACAAACAAAACTTCTCTTCGCGACAGCTGTGGTAGGTATTTAAATTTTAAATTCGAATAACTAAAAACTAAATTTGTTCTTAAAGTTAATGGTGAAGTATTCTGAAAGTTAACTTTTTCCAGCTGCAAAAAATCCAATCTACAAAATGATTTTAGGGATATCTCAAGGGTAAAGAATTTGTGCTTTTTTACATAGAATAAAGATATGCCATGTAACTTAACAATATAAGGCATTATCCTTCTACGCGAAATATCAGTAATTTTCACGCACCTGTCTGTCAGACAGCCCAGCTGATCTGAGTGTGTAGAAGGATAACGCCTTTACCTACAATAGCTAGTGTCAATTCAAACAAAAGTTCAGCCGCTTCGAGACTTTTGGGAGATTCTATAAATTTTTATTATAGTTAATTTAGGTTGTTTTATTTTTAGGATTAGTAATGCTTCTTGGTCTCATCATGTATATCTCAGTTTTTAAATCAGAAACTGGCACAAAGTTGAGGCCTCCATCTCATGTACAACCTCAATTACTAGAATATAGTTATGGATACTCGTTTCTGTTGTACGTAATTGGACTTATAAGTACAAAAGTATCTGGAATCAGCTGTGTATTTTTATTTATTTATAGGTAAGATCTTTATTAATACATTGTTAATTAAGTTTGACGGCTTTTTTTGATAGATATATTATGTAGTAATTAAGTTAGATAATCATAATGCCGTCTTCTCAAGGCTATTGAGATTGAAATTGTTTTCCATAATCACTTGAATAAAGGTGTAGTTTCAATAGCGCTTTCAAACAAATAGCATATCCTACTCATTCCATTTTAAGTTTTGCATTACTCAATTAGGGTAACTAAATACCTCATGATGGGAGATTTTTTAATTGTGCATCACATTCTCAGAATATCTTAAACTTGGCTTGTGAATTAACATTTAATTGGATTGAGATTCGTAATTAAATTGCATACTACTAGACGGGTGGTCCACTGCCTAAATTAGCTTTGCCAACTTGTGACACTTTCAATTAGCCTAATCATATAAATGATTAATGGATATTTAGTTCTGAGAACTTATCAGCGTTAGTTATAACGTTAAACCAAGTACATCTAACACTATCGCTTATACGTGTGACCAGAATTCATGTTCTCCCGGCGCGACGTCCCTCGTCCTTTTCCTATACGATTACCAGCATGGAACTAGCCCGATCCGTCGTATGTTAATAAAAATATAAATAATTTCCGCCATAGTGAGGACTATGGCGGAAATTATCACAAGTTGACGTAACATATGCCACGCCCACATGCGTGGTATCTTATCTTCTTTTTATCATGGATATTGTCGGTTGTCGTGTTCTACCTATCACTTTTTATTAACATTTTTTTCTGTGTTTATTATAGCCAGTTTGATAAGAAGTAATAAACAGTCTCGATCGCATATCAAGTTTCTATTGTGTGGTGATCGTGTGCATCTAATTTCAAAGTATGAGCGAGTTGGTGCTTGGTAGTCGGTATCCAGCCTACCCATGTCAAATATTTCTAGCGATTTCCTGTACCACAGTTTCACCATACGGAACTGCCAGATTGGCTTTTGTGGAAGACACTAGATCCATTCTATTTTCTCCTCGTTCTTCTAGGAGTTGTTTTATTTGTGGTAGTAGTCTATAGTATCCGCTGTCGGCTTGTTTTGCTGGTGCGTCCTTTATGCCGTTGATGAATGCTAGATTCACCTCAAATTACTGAACCCTGAGACGACAAAATAGATGTTTCAGTAACTCAAAGCAAAATCTCCAGTCCAATGCATATCATTTATTCCAAGCTGTTCTTGTCAACTAATTCTGTCATTATATTTTGCGTTTGTTTAGATTACAGTACGAATGGATAAGAAAACAAAACGAAGAGTTTAAAAGAGGCAAAAGACTCACTGCACCATTAAGTTTTAACGACACAAACCATACAGCTTATTACCCATGTAGGAGGCATCCGTACGCTTACATTAACTCAAATAGTATTATACATTTCCCGCCCGAAATACCAAGGGACAAAAGGTAAAGTATAGCTATTTTAATACTGGCATTGTAGATTGCTAATGTTTACATCTGATTCGATCTCGTTTTTATCTGACAGCGATAGAAAACATTTTTGCTTTTTACCCTTTGGTCTTTGTTTTGGATGTCGCCGTTTCCTTCGTTTAAATATATTTTTATATCAAAAACTATTTTACGAAAGCGTAGAGAGCCATACAATAGTATGATGTGCAGCACTCGCCTGCGGCTCATGCTATACTCGTAGGAAATATATGTCATTTCATTTGAGTTTCACACTATTCTTTTTCTACGATTGTTTTAATGCTTTTGAATAAATTAAACATCATAATTTGTAGGAAACTATTTGTTTTTCGAAACTTACCTATACTCGCCCTGTTGGCGTATTCCTAAATACGATGAGTTAAAAAGTATTAAATTGACTAGATGGTGTTAAACTATATTCACGATCATTGTGTTTCATTAGGTATACAGGGTGTTAGTAAATAAGTGCGACAAACTTTAGGGGGTAATTTTCCATGAAAAAATAATGACAGTTTGCTACATAAACATATGTCCGCAAATGCTTCGTTTTCTGAGATACGGTTAAAAGTTTTTCTTAAAAACTGAAGATTTATTGATTGCTCTAAAACCCGTGGAGATATGCTAATGAAATTTAGTTTGTTTTAAGAGGCAGTTATTGCGCATTTTTTGGCAAGCAATTAAGAATTTTATGTTCATCAGTGGCGCGCATACGGGTAATGATCTCAATATTTTTAAAGAAAAAAATGGTACGCCACTGGAATTTTTCAAATAAAAAATCATTTTGCAATGCCTCGTTCAATTTGTGATAAAAAATCTCTCTTGCTGTTTTATCGTAGGGAGCATCGTCTTTGTGCAAAAAAATAAAACATCTTACCCCGTATTTTTCATTTCTTTAATACATTATCAAGAACTATCTAATACAATAAACATTAAACCAAAACAATAAGAGAAAATAACACTAATAATAAAGAAACGCAAATTGACATTTCGTTGAAATATTCGTATAACAGAATGTTCACAGTAGCCTACTATAGCGTCGCAGCGAGATGTTTTATTTTTTTGCACAAATGCCCCCTACGATAAAAAAGCCAGAGAGCATTACCAGGAAATTTATCCGTGCATTTTTAAACATTTGCTGGGCAACTAGTGGAAAATGAAAAACAGCATTACAATGTACTACATTTTCAAATTATGATTGTACATATAATAAAAACATTTAAAGACAGTCGTCGAAAAAATATTTTTTTAGAATTCCGACTTTTTTCGCAGATTTTTGTAAAGAACTCGGAATTTTCAATTCTGACTTTTTTACACAATTCTGTAGAACACAGAATTAGTAGGTACTAGGTACTATTCGGACTTTTTTTGCACAATTCTGCAAAAAACTCAAATTGATAATAATTCTGTAAAAAAGTCAGAATGATAAAAAATTCTGCAAAAAATGTCAGAGTAGTCATAATTCTGTAAAAAAAGTCAACATTGAAAAATTCCGACTTTTTTTACGGAATCCTGTAAAAAAAGTCAGAATGATAAAAAATGTCGAGTTTTTGCTGCAAAAAATGTAAAAAAGTCGAAATTAAAAAATAAAATGATTTTTTTTACAGGATTCTGTAGAAAAAGTCAGAATGATAAAAAATTCCGAGTTTTTTTACGGAATTCTGCAAAAAAAGTCAGAATGATATTCAATTCCAAGTTTTTTTACGGCATTCTGTAAAAAAGTCAGAATGATAAAAAAATTCCCAGTTGTTTAGAGAATTCTGTAAAAGAAGTCAGAACGATAAAAAAAACGAGTTTTTTTACAGAATTCTGCAAAAACTGACAGAATAGTCATACCTAATTCTGTAAAAAAAGTCAGAATGATAAAAAATATCGAGTTTTTCTACAGAATTTTGCAAAAAATATCACAGTAGTCATAATTCTGTAAAAAGAAGTCATATTGAAAAATTACGAGTTTTTTACTGAATTCTGTAAAAAAAGTCAGAATGCTAAAAAATTTGGAGTTTTTCTGCAAAAAATGTCAGAATAGTCATAATTCTTTACAAAGGTCAAAATTGAAAAGTGCTGAATCTTACAGAATTCTGCAAAAAATGTCAGAATAGTCATACCTAATAGTGTAAAAAGAAGTCAAAATTGAAAAATTGGGAGTTATTTTCAGAATACTGTCAGAAAGTCAAAAAAAACCGTTTTTTTACGAAATTCTGTAAAAAAAAGTAAAAATAAAAAAATTCCTAGTTTTACAGAATTCTGTAAAAAAGTTAAAATGATAAAAAATTCCTAGTTTTTTTTACGGAATTCTGCAAAAACAGTCAGAATGACAAGAAATTGCGAGTTTTTTTACGGAATTCTGTAAAAATATGTCAGAATAGTCATAATTCTGTAAAAAAAAAACGAAAAACGTCAAAATTAAAAAATTCCGAGTTTTTTTACGGAATTCTGTAAAAAAATTCAGAATGATAGAATATTCCGAGTTTTTACAGAATTCTGCAAAAATATGTCAGAATAGTCATAATTCTGTAAAAAAACAAAAAACGTCAAAATTAAAAAATTCCGAGTTTTTTTACAAGATTCTACAAAAAAATCAGAATAGTCATATTTCTGTAAGTCAAAATTAAAAATACCGAGATTTTTTACAGAATACTGTAAAAAAAGTCAGAATGATACAAAAATTCTGAGTTTTTTTTCGGAATTCTGCCCTTCTACGCTTTCGTCATGTTTCGATATAGGTACCTGCTTTAAAAAAAATTAGTTCAATACGATTGTAATATTGTCCATGCACAATATAATTATTAGTCACTGTTTTTTTAGGTTTTACTTTAGCAAAGTACCAAACCACGACTCACCGTGTTCGCTTTACAACCACCGGTCGTATTCAACATCACTCAAAGATATACCATCACAATTCTATGACTTTCCACCACCACCTACAATATCGTACCAGTTCGACGAACACTTTAACGATCGCGATCGTCACCATTTTCCACGTGACATCACTGTCAATACCGTCAACACATTATCCACCACTGCAGATGTGGAGGTCAACGATCCAGATCCATTTTTCGACGAATATTCGCCGAGCGCTCATCGGGAATTTGTTACGTTCGATCTAGACCAACCGTTACCGGTGCGGCGAGCGCAAAGTGTGCTAAGTGTTAGCTCGCGAAATAACGATCAGCACGCGACAAACAATAGGAATAAGGGATATGATAGTGATACGTTACGCAGAACTACACCTGTATAATATAAGTGATTTGTTTTTTGTTTAAAATATGTTTTTATAGTGAATGAACTATTTTAAAACAAGAAATGCACCTTAAAAGTTTTATTTACAAAGAAGTGCCAATATAGATGATAATACTTTGTTAAAGGGCGAACCTTTAAAATTATTTATGAATCAATTTTCTCATTTTATTGTTTTCCTCAAACAACAATAATTAAATAATACTAATAATCTAAACTAAAGCGCAAGACATTAGGAATTCTAAAGAAAATCATCCTTTATATGAATTTAGAAATAAGTTTTTTTAATTTTCTTAATGTGATTGGTTTACAAACAATTAGGTAATTTATTTATTTTGTGTGGAGATTCTACTTTTATTTTGTCATTGAAAATATACAACAGAATAGACCATTTTTTCAAATTAATTAGGTAACACATGAAATACAAAGTGTGTCAACGTTAATAGGCGATATCATTCTACATGGTCTAAAACATAATATCAGATATCAAATTTTATTAGTGGTATACGAGGTTTGTCCAAAAATATTATTTTTGGTCAATAGTAGATAAATTACTTTTATTTTCGACAATATCAAAAATTATTTTAAATTTGCTAAGAATTAAAAATAAAACTTTTAAACATTTAACATCGTTTTTACATTAAAAAATATTTTTGTTTTTTTTTTGTCATTTTCTATAACATTGAAAATTTCTGCCTAGACATTATAATGCATTACAGTTAATTATTATTATAAATTTAACGAAACGCACTATTAGCACAATCTGAGTTTTATCTTTCTTACTTAATGTTGCACGTGGCATTTTTACCTTTTCATAAACCTGGAGGTACCTACCTAACCTAACTAGAACAAAATCAAAATAAATAATTTTTTTCAGTTTACTTTTCTTGGGGTGTTCGGTTCTTATAAAAAATTTCTTTTCAAAACTTTTCTAAATAAAGAATAACATCCATCTTTATTTTCGTCAAATAAATTAAGTAAAATGACAACGACATTTCGTCACTAATTAGTAACTTGTTCAGGTTGAACACATTTTTGTAACACAAATTCCAATACGTCAATATCAAAAATAACAAACCATTTTCTTTATAGTTACAAATACAACATTTAAAACATTCAAATATAATAAAACTCATTTTTATTTAATGATAGATCTATAGAAATTGTCTGGTACAACAAGAACCGAACACCCCAGGAAAAGTAAACTGAAAAAAATTAGAATTACAATTGAAGAATAATAATAACAAAAATAAAGAAAATAAATAATGTTACTTAAACAACAACAAAAAACAAAAACTTGGCAGGTTTTAATAGAATGAAAAATATTTCAACGTTATTTCTGTATGAAAAAATATTAGTAACCAAACAACTTTAACAAACATTCATTGTTTACTATTTTTTTATAATTTTAAGTCGAAGAAAAGAAATGAGCTCTTAATGAAAAATTCGAATTTATGCAGTTAATCAATTCAGTGCTATTGATTGAATTAAAATGACGAAACAAGTTGCCAAGAAGTATGAAACCATTTCGATATTTCAATATTTTAATTCATTCAATAACAACTTCACAACATTTTTTTGTTGCTATTAAGTATAAGAAGTACCAGGTATATTTTTTGATATTTGATTCATACATTTCTCAAAGGGAACTATATTATTTGCTTGATATAATTTGTATGGTATTCTGTTATATTTTATTCAATATTAATTTAATGTGATTCTGAATCGGCAATGTAATATTGAAAACCAAGAAATTTAATTTATTTGAAATGAATTGAATTACCTACCTACCATTAGCTTTTATGAAATAACTCGGTTTGTAAACCATTCTTATTTCTCTATAATAAAATATTGTTTATCGAATAATTATTATAAATACCTAATATAATTATTTAAATACTGTTCTTTTTGTTCAAACATGTTCCTAGTATAAATAAATTATTACAACAAAATATATTATGTATATAAATGAAAATTATCTACTATACTATTATTATATGTATAAAATTAAATAAATCACATATCCCAATATAGTTAATAAATTTATATTATATTGTATCATGTATAGATTTTATAAATCATTGGAAAAATTATACGTATCCGTTACAAAATTTACCGTATTTAAAAATATGGATTGATAGCGCAATTTAGTAAAAATATTATTTAAGCAATTTGTATTTTTTATTTTTAACTAATTTATAGTATTGTAAACACATCTCATCTCATGTTTTCTTCTGTACCTGTCCCCACGTACCGGGTGTACAGATAAGAAAGGACGCCGGCTCTATCTCGAACTCATCATGTTACGGTATTCGGATTTTTTTTGTTTTAGTTTTAGCAAAGATTAGATTAATCTTTGGTTTTAGTAATCGCTGGAAAATAGTTTTAGTTTCCGAAAATGTTCGCTAGAGGGCGTAAATATAACTCTAAATTGAAAAACACTGTTTACTTAAGAATATACTTACATTACGTAAATGTTAATCTTAATGAGGATGATCTAAGTACAATTCTAAAACTTTTTCATTTAAACCTTTTTTCCCTATCTTTTTAAATAAATGGTGGAGGAGCCGGAGAATGTTGGTTTGTAACAAGTTGTCTAACTTTCTTATGGATAGTCCGATTTTAATATAATTAGGCTCAGTTAAATATTTGGGAGTATCAAAAAAGTATTGCTGCTTTTATTTATGTTTTATATATTGCCGCTAGATGGAGATATACAGCAATATTTCCGATTTTGTCAATTTTCTTAGAAAAATCAAATGGAATGGTACTATTAGTCTTCACTAGATGGAAAGAGCATATAAAAATAAAGAAAACAGTGAAAACCGGAAATCTCTATTTTTCCTGTCCATCTCAATTATTATTATACAACTATTACCAGCGACGAAGAATTTGATTTGAGTTTCACTCGGAACATATCACAAAATAAATACACCCACAGACTAATTTGACGAATATATTAATTATATTTGACATTGACATTAACTTCGTTGCCATAACAACATGAGTGTTTTTTTATGACAGCACACTATTAATTATATACAAAATTATTGAATGTTAAATTTAGACAAAAATATATTCAGTCATTGTGATAAACATGAAAAAGATAGAGACTTCCGGTTTTCACTGAATCGGACTATCCATAAAAAGGTTAGAAAACTTTTTACGAACCAACATTCTCCGGCTCCACCATTTATTTAAGAAGATAGGGAAAAAAGGTTCATATGAAAAAGTTTTAGAATTGTACTTAGATCATCCTCATTAAGTTTAACACTTAGGTACGTTATGTAAGTATATTTTAAGTAAACAGTGTTTTTCAATTTAGAGTTAGATTTACGCCCTCTAGCGGACATTTTAGGAAAAAACCGTAACATGATTACTTTTCGAGATAGAGCCGGCGTCCTTTCTTATCTGTACCCCAGTACATACAGGGTGTAAAAAGAAAACAATTATTTATTTCAATATAGATAAATATGTCATCGATTCAAGAATCACGAACACTAAGGATAGCTTACTGATCGACGACAATATTGAAGGAGCTCGGGAAGCCGTTACTGTTCGAGAAGCTTATACTATTTTCTGTACAACTGACCAATTATGTATAAATCGATCTTCAAAATATATTAATTTTACAGACAAGTTTGGCTTAACAACAAACACAACGTAATGTCATAACAATTGAAAATGCCCAGTCGTACAAAAAAAACTATTAAGCCCACTTGGATCAAATGAAACCACAGATTTGTCTATTAAATCTGTGATGATACTCTATTGGATCTGGGCCCTAAATGTCTTGTTAAGTGGGCGCCACCTATTGATATAGTACTAATACTTAGTACTGCACTTCTCTTACCTTAATTGTTTCCAGTGTATAAATTGAATATTTTAGTGAATATTCTTATTCTCTTTTTTTTTTTGTTATAAGTAGTACTCTTTATTTTTTTCGTTAGGAAGCGCGTTTTTAAAGAAAACGAATTGGTTTTGCAGGTTATCATTTATTCAAATAAATGGTAATTACAATTGAAAATATCTATGAAATTAGGACTCCATAAAGATAAGTTTTTTAATTTACGTTTTTATTTAAGTTTTATCCAACTTTTTTTACTATAAAAGCCATTGACAATTTCAATTTTTTTTACACACGCCGAAAGGATGTTGATTAATGTTTAAAATTTTAAATTGTGCCGAAATACCGAACTAATGAGCTTGAATAGTTCCTAATAGTTATGTTCATACAAGATACGAAATAATTTAAAGAAAATAATTATCATTGTCCAGTTGTATTAGAACATTGTTAATTATAAACATTAATCAACATCCTTTCGGCGTGTGTAAAAAAAATTGAAATTGTCAATGGCTTTTATAGTAAAAAAAGTTGGATAATAGTAAAAAAAGTTGTATAGTAAAAAAAGTTGGATAAAACTAAAATAAAAACGTAAATTAAAAAATTTATCTTAATGGAGTCCTAACGTTTCAGGAACCAATTTGCACCATCGTCAGAGCATAAAAACAATCTGTATTTGCAATTACAAAATGTAAAATGAGCTTGAATCGATTCGCACCACAACAAATATAATATAGAAGCTACACACACTGCAAGTTCATATAAAATAATAAAAATGAGATTATTTGACTTGTGCTGTTGCATTATTATTCCATGATTCCTATATTTATAGTTTTTATTTTGCAATTGTGATATTATTTATTGTATCTGTTTGTAACTTGTTAATTTATTTTCATTGAATCGAGATTTTATTCCATACATATTAATCAATAATTGTTATAACAAGCAATCAACTACTTTCATTTTTATTAGTTTATATGAATTTACAGGGTGTCCAACCAAAATTTTTGATGCAGTTGACTCGTCATTTCATTTGTCCCTTTAGCAAAAACTGTAAAAAATAGATGGGTATGAAAATGAATCAAAATAGCATAAAATATACTTCCTGTTCCTGAACTAGGCCCCGAAAAATGTCTAAGTACGTCACTGTATTGCTATTTTCCGTATTTAATAAAAGCTCCTCTAACATTTTTTGGTACTTACAAGGGTCCAGAAGGGGTGAGAGATACACAAAGTATCTGTGCTGTCCATGTAACGGTGCGGATGGGTAAGGATGATCTGTTGCGCTGCTCTTTGGAGATTTAGAAACCATGGGAGTGTACCCTGGAGACCATCGCGCATAGTATTGCAATGGTGATTCGATAGTGAGTAAGAGTTTCAGTGCGTCAAAATCTGTCCTTATCAGTTCGCAAACACAGCCACGGACTTAACATTAAAAAATCGTCATTGCACAAGATTCTGAAGCAATATTTACATTTTACAGCATACAAAATTCCGCTAGTTCAAGAACTGAGAGTTACAGACTATCCGCTCCGACTGAATTTTGCAAATGAAATGCTTCAACGCTTCCTAACGTTTGAAAACATTATGGTTAGTAACGAATCAAACTTCCAGTTAAACGGAGACGTAAACAAACAGAACTGCCGGTAGTGGGCCAACGAATACTACATGGTTAAAAAAATATTGCGTGGGCTGCCATCTCTGGTAAAGACATCATTGGGCCTTATCTTATTGAAGATCGGCGAGGGCGAGTTGGTTTGTAACAAGTTGTCTAACTTTCTTATGGATAGTCCGATTTTAATATAATTAGGCTCAGTTAAATATTTGGGAGTATCAAAAAAGTATTGCTGCTTTTATTTATGTTTTATATATTGCCGCTAGATGGAGATATACAGCAATATTTCCGATTTTGTCAATTTTCTTAGAAAAATCAAATGGAATGGTACTATTAGTCTTCACTAGATGGAAAGAGCATATAAAAATAAAGAAAACAGTGAAAACCGGAAATCTCTATTTTTCCTGTCCATCTCAATTATTATTATACAACTATTACCAGCGACGAAGAATTTGATTTGAGTTTCACTCGGAACATATCACAAAATAAATACACCCACAGACTAATTTGACGAATATATTAATTATATTTGACATTGACATTAACTTCGTTGCCATAACAACATGAGTGTTTTTTTATGACAGCACACTATTAATTATATACAAAATTATTGAATGTTAAATTTAGACAAAAATATATTCAGTCATTGTGATAAACATGAAAAAGATAGAGACTTCCGGTTTTCACTGAATCGGACTATCCATAAAAAGGTTAGAAAACTTTTTACGAACCAACATTCTCCGGCTCCACCATTTATTTAAGAAGATAGGGAAAAAAGGTTCATATGAAAAAGTTTTAGAATTGTACTTAGATCATCCTCATTAAGTTTAACACTTAGGTACGTTATGTAAGTATATTTTAAGTAAACAGTGTTTTTCAATTTAGAGTTAGATTTACGCCCTCTAGCGGACATTTTAGGAAAAAACCGTAACATGATTACTTTTCGAGATAGAGCCGGCGTCCTTTCTTATCTGTACCCCAGTACATACAGGGTGTAAAAAGAAAACAATTATTTATTTCAATATAGATAAATATGTCATCGATTCAAGAATCACGAACACTAAGGATAGCTTACTGATCGACGACAATATTGAAGGAGCTCGGGAAGCCGTTACTGTTCGAGAAGCTTATACTATTTTCTGTACAACTGACCAATTATGTATAAATCGATCTTCAAAATATATTAATTTTACAGACAAGTTTGGCTTAACAACAAACACAACGTAATGTCATAACAATTGAAAATGCCCAGTCGTACAAAAAAAACTATTAAGCCCACTTGGATCAAATGAAACCACAGATTTGTCTATTAAATCTGTGATGATACTCTATTGGATCTGGGCCCTAAATGTCTTGTTAAGTGGGCGCCACCTATTGATATAGTACTAATACTTAGTACTGCACTTCTCTTACCTTAATTGTTTCCAGTGTATAAATTGAATATTTTAGTGAATATTCTTATTCTCTTTTTTTTTTTGTTATAAGTAGTACTCTTTATTTTTTTCGTTAGGAAGCGCGTTTTTAAAGAAAACGAATTGGTTTTGCAGGTTATCATTTATTCAAATAAATGGTAATTACAATTGAAAATATCTATGAAATTAGGACTCCATAAAGATAAGTTTTTTAATTTACGTTTTTATTTAAGTTTTATCCAACTTTTTTTACTATAAAAGCCATTGACAATTTCAATTTTTTTTACACACGCCGAAAGGATGTTGATTAATGTTTAAAATTTTAAATTGTGCCGAAATACCGAACTAATGAGCTTGAATAGTTCCTAATAGTTATGTTCATACAAGATACGAAATAATTTAAAGAAAATAATTATCATTGTCCAGTTGTATTAGAACATTGTTAATTATAAACATTAATCAACATCCTTTCGGCGTGTGTAAAAAAAATTGAAATTGTCAATGGCTTTTATAGTAAAAAAAGTTGGATAATAGTAAAAAAAGTTGTATAGTAAAAAAAGTTGGATAAAACTAAAATAAAAACGTAAATTAAAAAATTTATCTTAATGGAGTCCTAACGTTTCAGGAACCAATTTGCACCATCGTCAGAGCATAAAAACAATCTGTATTTGCAATTACAAAATGTAAAATGAGCTTGAATCGATTCGCACCACAACAAATATAATATAGAAGCTACACACACTGCAAGTTCATATAAAATAATAAAAATGAGATTATTTGACTTGTGCTGTTGCATTATTATTCCATGATTCCTATATTTATAGTTTTTATTTTGCAATTGTGATATTATTTATTGTATCTGTTTGTAACTTGTTAATTTATTTTCATTGAATCGAGATTTTATTCCATACATATTAATCAATAATTGTTATAACAAGCAATCAACTACTTTCATTTTTATTAGTTTATATGAATTTACAGGGTGTCCAACCAAAATTTTTGATGCAGTTGACTCGTCATTTCATTTGTCCCTTTAGCAAAAACTGTAAAAAATAGATGGGTATGAAAATGAATCAAAATAGCATAAAATATACTTCCTGTTCCTGAACTAGGCCCCGAAAAATGTCTAAGTACGTCACTGTATTGCTATTTTCCGTATTTAATAAAAGCTCCTCTAACATTTTTTGGTACTTACAAGGGTCCAGAAGGGGTGAGAGATACACAAAGTATCTGTGCTGTCCATGTAACGGTGCGGATGGGTAAGGATGATCTGTTGCGCTGCTCTTTGGAGATTTAGAAACCATGGGAGTGTACCCTGGAGACCATCGCGCATAGTATTGCAATGGTGATTCGATAGTGAGTAAGAGTTTCAGTGCGTCAAAATCTGTCCTTATCAGTTCGCAAACACAGCCACGGACTTAACATTAAAAAATCGTCATTGCACAAGATTCTGAAGCAATATTTACATTTTACAGCATACAAAATTCCGCTAGTTCAAGAACTGAGAGTTACAGACTATCCGCTCCGACTGAATTTTGCAAATGAAATGCTTCAACGCTTCCTAACGTTTGAAAACATTATGGTTAGTAACGAATCAAACTTCCAGTTAAACGGAGACGTAAACAAACAGAACTGCCGGTAGTGGGCCAACGAATACTACATGGTTAAAAAAATATTGCGTGGGCTGCCATCTCTGGTAAAGACATCATTGGGCCTTATCTTATTGAAGATCGGCGAGGGCGAGCTCCACAACTGCAGGAGTTTGAAAGTTTTAATGTGGAAACATGGTTTCAACAAGATGGGACCACTTGCCACACCTCGAACCAATCGCTATCGGTTGCTAATCAACTTTTCCTTTGCTTTGATCATTTCTTATGGGAATACCTTACACAGAATTGTATACAAACAAACCACGAATTCTACTGCAATTGAAGCACAGGTCACACGCGTGGCGACTAATTTCCGTTTTCCGTGAGAAGAGTGCCAAGAGGGCGATGGTCAACATTTGGACAAGATAATCGTTGCCATTTAATTTTCCAAAACTTTCTCTACAAATTGTCCAAAAATAAAAAAAATCTAGTTTTTACTTTTTTTAAATTTATAAATACACTTTCTGGACACCTTGTATTAAAATGGTGAAGTTATTTATTTGATGATTTTCGTAAATCGTATACCTCGAAAACGAGGTAAATAAAAAAAAACTTTATCGCTCATGGCCAGTTTTATCCAAAAATAGGTCCTGATATCCTGACTACTTCATTTCCATCTAGTCTCGTTTTCTACATACCTTGCAAAATCATGGTATTTGGGACACCCTGTATAGTATGTTTAAAAAATTGTTTAAATTGTACTTAGTAAGATTAAGAATATAGTGACATTTATTTTTTACGTACACGAATCACATTTATGCCCTTATCAACACAAGCTTGCCAGCTGCGCTGAAGTAATTATTCCAGCATCAGAAAACGCAACTCCCTATGTGGTTGTTTCAGCTTGAGAAAGAGATCGATGTCAGTTGGGCTCAGATGAAAACTATAAGTCGAGTGACGAACCTGTATTTATCGATAAGGGCGATGATCAGTATTCTGATGTACAGGCACACATTATCAACTAAACACAGCACTTTGCAACAGTCATTGATAAAATTGACGGATTTTTGGGTGCAAAACATTCTAAACAAAGTATTCGTAGTAGTATCACTAGTTGGAACTTGATCTGTGGCAATTAACTCCGTTTATCATACGCAATGTTCATCATTTCTCTTTTTTTGGTCTGTTGCCGACGGACGATTTATGGTCTCAGGCAATATGGAAAAAGTCGTTCTGACCTACGTCACCACGTTTCATCTGCATTTTTATAACCCGCACCGCCACATATCGACTGTTTATGGTAAAATAAGAAGCGCGATCGTTTCGCTGACGGGGTAAAGATTGAAGGGTTTGTGTTATCAGCTCTTATAGTAAAGGCCCATCCCACGCACCTATCCTATTCGTTGCTTATTCGGCCTTCTCAAAGCTTACTGTGCTGATCCACAGTAAACCTTCCCACGATTCTTTTAACGCCAGACATGTATACTCCACATTATTTCACGTTGTTCTCTTGTTGTCCGACCTGATAGACTATTCTTATTGCCTTTTCGAATGTTTGCCATTTTCCTTTGAAACGATTGACACTACCGTAGGATACCACCGTTCCTAACCTCAATCTATACACTGGTGCTTCAACAAGCTGTTTACGTTGCTCACAATGAAGCTAGAACACTGTGTACAACCCAATCCTAATATATTATTTTAATTTTCCAGTGTCCCATAATGAATGTTACATAAAAGACCTCTAGATACAGAATTGCTTAATTTAAGACACCAGTTAAAGTTTAAAATGATACTTTTTCAAGACTCTACGATGGTCGTAAAAAGCACTGCTTTTTGGTTATTTTATGCTTCAACATAGTCCTCCTTTCAGGGATATCCACTTTTCCTAACGTGTCTCCAAATCACTATAATTACCTCAGTCGACATAAACGCGTACTCCGAGCCACAATTTCATCTTTGGGAACAGACAAAGTCGGATGAGGCCAAGTACAGAGATTTCGGTTCACGATGAATGAGCGTTGTCTCGGTGAAAAAGCACTGTTTTGTGGTCCAAATAGGGTAATTTAATCAGCGAATCTGGTCAATATATCACTATAATACTACCCCGTTGTCGTTTTCCGTTCGCTAAATAGTCCATATGGATCCCACAAACCGTTCGCCATGACGTTCCCCGCCGGTAGAACTTTTTTTGCTATCTTTGGAGATTTTTCGCCGGAAAATGTCCGATGCCATGAGGGCTGCTGTCATTGGTATGCAGCTGTGCACCCATGTTTCATCCAAGATCAAGTAGCTCATAAAAGGCGTCTCAAACTGTGCTGCAAGAGAGCCAAACATTCCTCGAAAAGGGTCACACTAATCTGCTTGATGTCCAGTCAGCAAATGCGGGAACCATCGGGTCGAGAGTTTTTTCATTCCAAAATGTTTGTTCATATGTTTTGTAAACGTTCCAGTGACAAGCGACACGGCCCAGTTATCGCCCTCAAATTCAATCTACAGTTTTCCAGCAACATGTCCAGAACTTTGTCGATGGTTTACTCCGTGATGACCTATTCATGGATGGGCTTCATCTCACACGGAGGTTCAGCCATTTTGGAACTCATTACACCACTTCTTAACAGAGGCAGTTGAAGGTGAAGAAAAAATCTTTGCTGTAATAAAACAACAATAATTGTTACAAGTCAGGTGCAGAATATATGTTTATGGCCAAACATCAGGTTTTATGAAAAACCTTTAAAAAAATTCAAACTGTAACATCCTGTTATTTGAATTATTCTAAACGTTTAATACCTCCCTATGTTTTATTATTTATTATGTAACTATCACCATGATGTAAATTATTGATAAATTTAATACTAAATATAGAAGTATCAATAAATATTAGAACCTACTATACTCTTAATAATTAGAAAAATTAATACATTAATTCTAAACCAATTTTTAAAAAATTTCCGTAACAAATTATACTAAAATTACTATATACCTATGTAGGTATATGCTTAAACTAATCTCCAAGGTGTATATAATAACTACCTCATTTCTTGATTTAATGATTTAATTATTATGTTGTAAAAATTATAGTAGATAGGTAGGTACATCCCCTTATACTGAGAAATCATACCCACATACACATTGATTTTACCATGAAAAGTTGTTGTATTTTGTAATTATTGTTGCAAATAAAAAATTATATTATTAAATGAAACCTGAATTTTATTGTCATACGGACCATGAAGCATAACTGATTCTCACCCGACCCAAGGCTAGGGTTTCACGGACCTGTCCTTATAGACAATGCCTCTACTCTTTACTAAACCAAGACTATATAGTCTTGCCCCGGTGTGCCCAGAAATTCTTGGTTTAGTACAGAGTAGAGGCAAATTTTCATCCAGTAGAAGTCCACGACATAATGATATAGAAAATTATTAAATTATTCTAATAGTCTTACACCAACATATATTAATTTTATAATATATGTCCTTTGAACATGTTATAGTATAAAAATTAGAAGGCAGTGAAATAGAAAGAACTTGGCAACAAAACCATATCAAAATGGCGTATTCTCTATCTCCTTTTATTCCGTTGCGCAATCGCCATTTTTTTCATCAGGTTTGAAATACGCAACGCTAACGATCTGGCGATGGAATCTGTCAACAGTGTCATGTCGTCAAATGTGTAAAATAATCAAGTTTGATAGAACATTTTCGGGTATTCTCTGTGGCCTGTGGTCATGAATAGACAAACGTTAATTTTTCTTTGTGATGACTAAAACTAATATTAAATATTTTTTTTTTTTTTCTGAAGTAATCCATCAA
This sequence comes from Apoderus coryli, assembly GCA_911728435.2. Lineage (NCBI taxonomy): Eukaryota > Metazoa > Arthropoda > Insecta > Coleoptera > Attelabidae > Apoderus > Apoderus coryli. Next base: position 10,217,692 of record OU452202.1, on the reverse strand, counting down.
TCGAGGAGTGAATGTTATTGTTTGAATAAAAGACGTCTACTCCACAAAAAATCTTTATATATACGTTGAAACTGTTTATAATTCGCCAGACATGTTTCGGACTACAACGTCCATCATCAGTGGCTAAGGAACCTTATATAATTCGGTTAGATGAGGGGGTTAAACTTCATATGAACTTAGAATAGGGTACTTTTACATTGATCTTCAATTTAAACGTTTATACAATGTCACTTTATGGAAATTTGTTTTTTAAAAATTGAGCATAATAAAAAATATAAAATAAATTGGTTTTTAAACTTTAAATCTGTGTATCATTTCAGCATGTGTTTGTTTGTGTTTTTCTTTTCTCTTCATATTTAATTTTACGTTTTTGAAAAGCTGGTAAGATTCCACTAGTGTGGTTTTAGTGTCTACAAATTCGACATTTCGACAATTCGAATTTGTAGACACTAAAACCACACTAGTGGAATCTTACCAGCTTTTCAAAAACGTAAAATTAAATATGAAGAGAAAAGAAAAACACAAACAAACACATGCTGAAATGATACACAGATTTAAAGTTTAAAAACCAATTTATTTTATATTTTTTATTATGCTCAATTTTTAAAAAACAAATTTCCATAAAGTGACATTGTATAAACGTTTAAATTGAAGATCAATGTAAAAGTACCCTATTCTAAGTTCATATGAAGTTTAACCCCCTCATCTAACCGAATTATATAAGGTTCCTTAGCCACTGATGATGGACGTTGTAGTCCGAAACATGTCTGGCGAATTATAAACAGTTTCAACGTATATATAAAGATTTTTTGTGGAGTAGACGTCTTTTATTCAAACAATAATATTAAATAAATTAGGTTATGTTATGTTCTTGACCTCTTGTATCATGTCCAAAAAGCGCGTTCAGGAGAATTACGAAATAATGGATCACTCTAAAAATCTCTATCTGAGTCTGAGCAACTTTGTTGTGAAAACCGCGACTAAAACATAAATCTAGATGTTTTCACATCATCTCACGTTCTTTTTACAAGTCTGAATTAATTGTTCCATAATATAGTTTAATACCTGTATTTGTATGTGAATTATAAATCATCCAATGTTATTAATGTTGAAGAATTCTAACTATATATTTTTGAATACAGAACTTGTAATAGATTTATTGAAAATGCAACATGTTCAAATGTAAAGAGAAAAATAAGGCAACGCTGGGCTAATACAGTTCACAGTGCCTCACTTCTCTTGATCATTCAACTTCTATTCTATTTAAAAGAATTGACACTCAGTTGGGATGCTTTATTTCTTCTCCACTCTCACACACGCAGCACGTGCATGTTTATAATGGATATATTTAACTTCGAACATCGACGAATATCAGTAATGCGTACTTACCTAATCAATCGACATTAAGCGAAAAAAATTAGTTTAATGTAACGCCATAGAATAAGTAAGCTACGTTCTTATTCTGGAAGAGAAAGCTACGCTATAACTTACTTATTCTATGGTAACACTTTCTGAAAACTGGCAGTAGAAAAACCGAAAGAGGTGAAGTAACCCTTTGTGCCTCTCTCCTCTCGATTGGCTTAATCCCTGGATTTTCAGAATTGACACTTTGCTGAATTGACATGCAGAACGCCTAAAGCCCGCTGTTCAGGTTTGCAAGTGCGGCTTGTTTTTTGTCGTCTTTAGGTTGGCCGCATTTACCAACTAAGGATGTGAATTGCAAATAGAGCGCGAAATATACGCAAATACTACTTCAAAAAATGTTACAAGTACTTGCCAAGTACCTGAAAGTGAAGCGTAATGAGCAGCGGGATTTAGGCTCTGACAGCGACTACTATAGCTGTCAGAAGCAATAACATCGATATTTGACCTAACGGACCGTATTCTTGAAAACCGAGGAGTAATACGACAATGGGAGAGAAAGCAACACTGTATTCAGTAGGCCCTATCTCGCTTTTCTTGATCGTTCTCCCGGGTTTTCGAGAATACGGTCTCTGATCAGGTTTCGCTAACTTAAATAAACCGCGTTATCCATCAACGCGAGATTCAGCAACTTGCCACCTTCCTTCCTTGCAAAAAGTAAGTGAGAAGTTAACCTTAAAATAATTTTGAGAGTTCGACTCGACGGTTCTTTTATAAAACAAAATACAGCTAGCCGGTGCGGGTGGTGTTGTGGCTAAGCGCGCTGGATCAGGAGGTCGTGCCGGTTGCCGGCACAGAATAATTCTGTGACAATACGTCCACAAATAATGGCAGGCACAATCAGTGTTGTTCGCATGCTTTTTTTTTTCGTACTAGATGGCGCGTCAATTTCGTACTAGATATACAATTTTCGTACTAGATTTACAATTTCCTTAAATCTAATTAATCGAGTAATTGTAACCTTGCTTGTTTAATGTAATGAATCAGTTTTTCTAAAAAAAAAAAAAAAAAAAACCGTTATTATTTGTTAGGTTAAATGAGATCTTTCTTTCTTTGTTCTATTACACTTCGTATCTATTAGCCATTTCGTCAGAATATTTGGTTTTCCTTGAGTTAGGGGATAAATATTGAATTGATTAAAAACGTACTAAAATATCGTTCCGGCGTATTAACGTATAAAGTCTCTATTGACCCAAATAAATACTAATCTGGTTGTATATATAAAGTTAGTACTTGCTTCGGCAGGTACTAACTTTTCAAAAAAAAAACAACTGAGGTGAGCGGCAATTGATCATGTCAATATCACATCAGCAGCAGAGTGCTGCCATTAGCCCAGCTGATCTAACCAATCGTGGTAGTGGTTATCCCGAACAGATAGCAAATTTGAAATCTGGATTTTTTGCACCGTTTGTAAAGCGTGGTTCCTGGTTCCCAAATTTTGTTTGTATTTTTTATTGCTTCGTTAGTGTAATTAATGAAAAATGCCAAGATTTAGAATAGCACTAAATTTGAGTGCATATTTCAGTGATCATAGAAGACAGTCTTTAATATTCATCAATGAAAAGATAGAAACAATCAATCATTTAAAAGACAAGATACTAATGCTTTTTGATGTTACGAATTTCGATTTAATTAAAGATTATCACTTTCTGCCACCATCTGAAGATATCGATATACTTACACAAGATGATGTTATAAGGTAAATAAGTTTTCTTTCTATACGTATAATTGTGTTTTAATTTCCCAATCTTTTAGTGTCTTGCCACAACAGGGTGCTAATTCAATCCCAAAACCCAAGGAAACTTCTACATCTTTTGAGGTTTCATTGGCTACTCCAAAAGAAAAAAAACGAAAACATAATAAGAGTAATCAATGTGTTCAGGAAATTGTAGACTCGCCAGTAAAAACTAAAAAGGCAAAACATAAAGACAAGAAATTAGACATTAATGGATTAGTAGATATCCCAGAAAGATGTGATAATTTAGCACATGTACCTAATCCAACTAATACATCTACTGATGGTTCATTGGGTACACCAGAGGCAAAAAAACGAAAACATAATTTAATAGAGAGTAATACATTTTGTGGCGAAAGTGTACACTTGCCAGTAAAATCTAAAAAAGCAAAACATAAGAATTCAGAACTTAATGGGCATGGAGATTTTACAGAAACAAATGTTATCTGTGAGAGTAACGATTCTAAAAAATCTGAATCGAAAAATAAAAGTGTCAATTGTGAAACAGTTGCCGTAGCTAATTGTAGAGGGAATTTAAAACAATATCAGAAGTATGTGGCACCTAAAACGAATACTAGTGAATATCTGAAGCAAAAACCTTTTAATCAAGTTCGTATTGAAAAAGTTCAAGGTAAGTTCTTGAACGATTCTTCGATATATTTTTTGATTTATTTCTAAAAACAGATAAGTACAGGTTTAGACCCAATTATAATGTTGTGCAGAGCCTCTAATGAAAAACTCGTAAGCGCCATAAAGGACTAAATACTGCATTCATTTTCGATAACAGAAAATTCTAATTGAATGATTTTTTTCCTGCAGAGTGATTTGGAGAATTTTTTGGATATCATGATTTCAGACTTCCTTACCCTGTCAAGTATGCTAGAGTTGCTTTTAACACTGAACGTCAATCTGTTAGGATGTTCTTCTAGGCCTTTTAGAAGCAGAGCTGGAATTATACCGGTCAATCCAGACTGCATTGTAGGAACTGTCCTATCGATTAGCTTTCTTGATGATCAGTCTTCCGTAAATTTAATCTAATTATTCGCAAATAAACAATGAATGTTATTATATTACCACAGCGTTTTAACCAGCCTGAATATGGCCCGCCAGGGAGTCTATTTTTTCGCAGGAAACACACTAGTTACATCTCTTGCTTCGAATCAGTTCCTTCTTAAATTCCTCCGTTGCTGCCTTTTACTTGTCCCACGACTCGTCATAACTTTATATTGTTACGTATTTCGAGTTCGCAATTTAAAAATACAGTCTCTTCAAAATTCACACACTTGCAACAATACAACTATTAAAAATCACGTCATCAAGACTTTTGTGTCACTGTACGATTAAAGTCGAACAACCGAGAGAACGGATGAAACGCTGTGGCCATTTCGTGGCCCTGCCTCTCTTCGCTACATCGTTCTACTTCCCGGTTTGCAAGAATTGTCCACTGGAACTGAACTCTTCTGGCGAGATTGCGACCCGAGTTGCGGCCATTTCAAATTCCTGGAAAAATCTTGCACGTTACAACAATGACCATTATGATCAAGAATATTCTAGAAGAATTTTACAAATAATATAACCAGCAACAATTTATAACCCTAAAAAATTTTACACATGGGGCCCCGTAAAGTATACGACCGTTTCCAACGGAGATCTCTAGGGTACTCCTCTAATACAATATTCCGTCCGCCGCAACCATGGAGGCAAAGAAACACTTGTTGAAATTGTTTCAGTTCGGTTACTGCTCCTTCTGGTGACATTCAGTACTGCTGCGATATAACTTTACATTTAATTGTTACTATTCAACAAAAATTTTTAGTGGGCTGTATTTTTTCTAGATATTTCCAATTCACGAAGTCCTACCGATGTTTTACAAACAAATTCATGTGTTCCAAATTATGTGGAACCCACACATTCCCACCAAAAAGGAATCGTTGAAGCTTTAGTTAGTGATTTTGAAAAGAAATTTTCTCCAGAATGCCCCAAGATGGATACAGTAATTACAAAACCGGATAATAATACGTTATTGGAAAAAATGGATGAAACATTGCCTGTTACAGAGAATCACCTTGTGGCCGATATCCCATTAGATCAAGAATCAGTAATCGATAACGATTCAATAAATCAATTATTGGAAGACTGTGATAGTGTAATTAAAAACACAAACGAGACTCAGCCTTTTAGGAAAGTGAAAAAATTGTGTTCCTCGGTAGGATTTGCTTTAGAACAGTTAAGAATGAATGATAATGAAGATAATTGTGTTAATCCGGAGACACAATCAGATGGTAGTAGAGTTTCTGATGGTACTATGCCTAATGTTCTTAGTGAAGGTAGAAGACGACGACGAAAACGCACGCGTACTAGAAAGAAAGCAAAAGGTAAAACTAATGAGAAAATATTTGTTACATGCTAGGTAAATCTTTCCGGGAAATTTAGAAGTTTATTCGCTGTTTATGGAAAATCTTTAGAATAAAGGACTGTTTTCCAATCTGGTAAAAGATGTTTAGTATATTGTCTATGTTTTTTATCATCTAAAATCTAAAGTTATTTATTTATTTTTAGTTGAACCCAGTATTATCGATCCAGAAGAAGTAATTACCAATCCTTCACCTAGTTTGAATATGACACCGTCTAACACATTTACATCAAAGCCAACTCACATGAAATTTGAGGAAGAAGTTGATGAGGTAGAGGATACAAAAGAAGATAGTGTGACCAAGCTTGACCACTACATAACTAATCTGCCCTCTATGGAGAATATAACGCCGAGAGTAAACGATATTGTTTTATTTCGGGTAAGTATAGAATTACATTTCCATAAAATGCATTAGGTTAAAATAAATAATGTCGCGTTTAACGGAATTGTAAACATGGGTTCCATTCCAGGCAGGGGAGTTATCTATCTCCAATACTTTTTCTGTACTGAATCGACTGTTCGCAAATACTCAAATGATGATCAGGAGAGCCTATAAACTGTCATAATTTTTTAAAAGAAGTTTGTGTAAATAGTTTTTGTATTAAATGTATTTTTGTTCCTTCATTTGGACAATTTTACGAAAATATTTCATTCGAAGGTTTTTTTTTGTTTTATGGAAATATTCGGATTCATGCAAGTATTCGCATTTCGAATGTTTCGCTGCTGTACTGCAATTAGCAGAATTACTGTGTTTCCCCTCAAAAGCAAAATCGACGTGTTTTTGCTGCAAACTGTGTATATTTTAGATGACGAGTGCTGCTGGGTGGCCAGTTTTAAAATGGAAGCACTGAATAATAAAACCCGGGTTAAAAAGCTATTGAAATAACTAATTAGGAAAAGGATTTTGCAATAATATACAAATTTTAGAACGGAAATACAAAATAATTGTAGTCGTATGTGAAATACGTCTTTTTGTTAATAATAATAATTATTATTAAAATTCTAACCCCAAGTAATTGAATGTTAAAACATGTTTTAGATATTAAATATGTCTGAAAATTATACACCACAAATTTCGTCATATGTAAGAGGAAAAATAATGGATTACGATGTTACGGATGGGACAGTAGTTTTTGATATTCTAGGTATGTATACTTTATTAAATAATATAGTACAAATCAGAGATTGTAGATCATTTAGATACATATTTTATTTGTGAATTGCTTGTTAAATAAAGTAACAAGACTTTTAGTTATGTTGGAAAATTGGGTCACACCACCGAAATTTCCAACATTCACGAAGAGCTTAAACATTCATTTTGATAAGTTTTCAATAAGTTCCATCACTGATTCATTCGTCCACTTCAACCGCATAGTTGTTTTTTAAACGGACAAATCACAATCAAATTGCGGTTGTTGATTTTGTGTTTCCACTGCGCAAACGACATGCGACGACTTGTTCCTGTTTCGTTGTGTTGCCGAATTTTCCTTTGAGGATATCGCTCGAAGTGGAAACTGGCGACAAATGGCAACAATCACCATTTGTTTCAGAAACGACGAGAAATATTCGGGAACATTTAGAAACTTACTTTAATTTTATTGCCAAAATGTGTAGGGTTTCAACTGCCATAAATTTGGGATATGTTGATTCTATATTACTATTTTAGAAGGAAGAGATCAATGTAAGGAACCCGAGGGAAAATTCAGCCTTACTATTGAAGATTTGAATTCTACTGCAGTTACCAAAAGAATATTTAAATGGTCAGAATTAATTGATCCAAAGCTTATATTTCCATAAGTAAGTTTAATTGAGTTCGTTTATATTTAAGTGTTAAAATATTTGCATATAACATTGGAATTATACATCTATTTTTTATTTACATAATATATGTGTATCTAATTTTCTTTATCCCCGTTGTTTTATTTAGAAATTACGGAATATGTGAATAAATATTTGATTACGTCTAATTATCGATGAGTGCGTGTCCTTCCCCTATGGTGTCAAGGCCCCTTTGATGATCCATAATCTTTCAGCGGAACGCACTTCAAGTAAATTTGCTGTCTTCCAACTATTCAAAGTGTATTTCCAAAGATTAATCTACACAATAGATAGTCAGCGTATATGGGAAATAAAACAAAAATTGAAACTGTCTCGACACGAGCTACATCTATTAGAAAAACATGCAACCATGGAAATTGTAGATGGCGTTATATGTATTGTGTTGAAATAAAATAATCATATAGCAATGTTAGACAAGGACGAGTATACTTTCCCCTACGAGGTGGGAGTTTGTTTTTATATTATAGGTATCATATATGTACTACTGTGCAGCAGTGTTTTTTCTTTAAAATTATATGGTATACGTATACCTATCTACGCAAAGATTAATGTGTATGGACGAAAATAAAAGAAATTACTATAATAGTATAAATATACAGGGCTGGTTTATTAAATGTTTTAGACAATAATTTTAAATGACTAAAATAATATTATTTTAGTCATTTAATTTTAAATTTCGGATATAAGGATGCATCAAAAAGTTATATTTAAATTAACGAAATTTGGCGTAATAGATAGGACTTCCGGTTATTACCTGATTCAGTTTTAAGGATCAAACTCAAACAGCAGATTCAACTTGTCGTTAACATTATGAAAAAATAAATCTCAGAGGCGGGTAAATTAAAGGGGCATACAGGCGTGAAATGCTACCCTAACTTTTTTATGCACATTTTTTGCGTGTGTTTCAATTCGGAGATGTAAAATCTAACAAATTATATACGTAATAAATGTATCCTTCTGTGATATTGATAGAAAGTCATCGTTATCGCGTAATATCGATTTTAAGAAATGTTAATATTAAAAAGGCTGTGCTTTTTACAAGTTGCTGAAGTAAATAAGGTTTGAAATTTCCAGCATGACAATAATTATTTAAAAAAATACGGTTTCGAAATGCAGGATGTAAAAAATTAGAATTTTTAATCTGTTTTTAATGAAAATTTAAATCTATTGAGAAATATGGTTCAGGGTTTTTGTGAAATGTATTTTACTCCAAAGATTCTACTCATCGATTATAACCGAATTAATTTACTCAAAAATATCTATACTAGTAAAATAACACAATTATCACAATTAGGTTCAAATTCTGCAACGCCGAATTGAAAAAAAACTTACAGTCTCCTTAGGGAGTATTGGTTTTTGTGCAATGATCATAAAACTTTAAAAAACTAACGATTTATGTAGATTGTATTGTTAACACGTTTCGTAAAAAGCTTTAAAAACCCACCAACAGGGTGTTAAAAGTATCACGACAATAACTTTTTTCATGTTTTAACAAGTACAATCGTCTGCTTCAGATTGATCCTTAAAAACTGAATAACAGTTTCTCTATATAAAAAAATAAAACTCGTAAATATCATCCCCAAACATTTAATTTGAATACAATTACATAACACCATATTTGAAAGTAAATAAAAAAAAACAGCCTTACCTAGTTTGACAGATTTGCAAATTGCAAATCAAAGTATCTATGTATACAGGGTGTTGCATAAGTACTTGTACAAACTTTAAAGGGTGATTCTTTGACTAATTTTAAGATACAAATTTCATATGTACATGGGTCCGCTACGGCTTGGTTTTCGAGATACAGGTAGTTCAAAAAGAATATATTTAGGATTATATGCTTGTTCAATAGCATCGCAATTTGGTGCAATTCGGGATACAGGTGTATTGATGACACCAGAACTGTCAAAAGAACTAATAAAAAATACGAAAAATAACAAAATACAAATATCATTCAAAAGACAACAATGCACATAATAGTCGGTACCAAGCCAAATAGGTAGTAGGTAAATATAGATTTATTTTGTTTCGGGCTTGGGCTTGGCACCGACTTATTGTAATCAAAACTACCCACCAAACGGATACATTTAATTTTACGCAGATGCTCAAAATGTTAACTTTCTTTCATTAATAGAGACCTGTGAAGTGAGCTTACCTCTTACGCCCACGTATTAAGTACTAAGTTTCAGTTATCAGTTATAATTTTTTATTTTCCAAGAAAGCGAAACGAGATATTTAAAACGGCATTGCGCCGCCCTCATGTATACCTCCGGGGGCGGCATCGAAAATCGCTACACGTCACAAACTTGTAAATGCTTAGAACTACCCCTATATCAAATTTCTATTTTCTATCTTTTTTGTTTCATACCCAAAGCCCTATTCCTACCGAACTTATTATTTACCCGAAGAAACATTAAAAAGAAGTAAAATTTAAGTACCTAAACCGATAAAGTGGAACTTATACCTGATGAAGAGACAGACTATTATAATAGGTATACCTAATATAATATAGGTAGCACTGATAATTTTTTTATTATAGGTATTATAAGATCTACAACAATCTTGTTACATCTTTGCCACATTGTCTACGTGAAATATTTAGTCAAAAGTATGTTTCTATCTAAAAGCTTTTCATTTAACGATTGTTCGCCACTGATCATGGGACTGGTCTAGTCTTGAAACATGTATGACATGGATTAAATATTATTATATTAAATTTAATTCATAGAGATTAGGCTTTTATTTCAATACTGTACTTGTAATAAATCACCCTGTCTGTTTCTTTTACCGACGAATTGGCAACAGCACGACACACACCACATTCGCTTGTTTTTTTTCTACCCTCCCTGCGTATCCCCTCCAGATTAATACAGAATTTCATCAATTTCTCTCTCTGACAATACAGCATTGCCGGTGCATATCTGTTGCAAATGATCTAAATAATTGTTATACGTTGCGTTTTGTTTTTGATATTAATAAACTACAAAACGGTTTCTGGCTGTGACAATACTGCTCTATGCTTTACACGCTAGTCTACGCCACGTAGTGGCAGGCATACTTAGAGATGTTCTGATTTTAATGCATTGGGCTGACTATCTATTGTGTAGATTAATCTTTGGTATTTCTAACACCTCATGTGAGGCAGGCTGGGATTAGTGAATTAAATAAACCTTAACATAAGAGGAAAGTAGCGAACATGTGATGGACTCGCTGTGATGAATTGATGTCTGTATCTAAGTGTTGCAGCAGAAGCAGAATAGTTTTATTTTAAATTGAGCACTTTTATGTTGAAGACACAGGCTGTCACACAGCTAATGTTGTGGGTTTGGGAGCATGCCTCGAGGACGTATCGTCTGCAAATTCTGCTTAAAGTGTTTTACCTCGCACTAGCTTCTTACGTCCAAGCTACAGAAACCTACAATCAATTATTTCCGGATTGCTTTCACACTACTTTCATTTGAAGCATTCGAATTCGACCAACTTAACTGTCAGAGGCCTGTTATCCCTACATAATCTAGTATTAAGACAGCTAGAACCTCAGTTTTAAAAATTTATGGAAAAAAATAAAACACACCATAATAATGTAATAGTTTAATGGGTAAAAATTAAAAACCAACTTTTTCCATTACTGATTACTTAAGTATTATAAACTTAAGACGTATGTGGATGATAACCTCTATTTTGTTAAATGAAACAAAAAGAGGAACGGTTATTCATAATAAAATATTCCTTTTTATTGTTAAATATTACATTACTAGAAATACAATAATTATGAATAGTATGACACCATCTACACTCTACTGGCAGTATGATATTATGATAAGTTAATAAAAATGGTGACAAAAATACGATCGCATATTATGAAATATAATCTAGGGAAGATATCTTGACAAAAAAATAGATATGATGATCCTAGTGGTTCACAATTATGCCAATTGAATCTACAGATTAAGAAAAAGGGCCACATCTCATGTTGTATATAAGATACAGCTGTAAGTAGGGTCCTGTTTTACGTATCGTTCCATTTTTTGTTAGACCCGGGTTAAATAATACCGTTGCGACAAAGATTGTAGATAACGGAGATTCTCACTACTACTGAACTACTGAAATCGAAGGGTATATACCAAACTATTTTAAAAATGGTTCTAAATCTGGTTATCCCGGAAGCAGATTTCAACCTGCTTATTTTAAATGGAACAAGCTATTTATTATTTTATTTTCTACCCAAAATTCTAAACATAATTTGTAAGATTTGAACATTTCAAATAAAAAATGATAGATCCTTTCACTTAAAAGCAGCAAGATGACATCTACTTCTAGATAACTAGAACGGCACCATCACAAAAATATTCTCGCCACGACAATAAGGTTCGCTAAGTCATATTACGTCATTCTCAAAAAACATTTAACATCAACAAAAGATAATTTTTATAATTGGGAGAACTGATAATAGTACTCTTCGTAGGGGAGAAATAGCAAAATCAATTACAATAGTTTTGAAATTTAATGCAGACCGTATCTTATAAATCACCATCTTGCAGTGAAAAACGCGCTAGTCTGGTTATACTATCAATATTTTTAACTTAAAATTAACACCTTACCATTACAGTAATAAATATATCATGTAATAAAGGTGGCATTGATTCATATATTGAGAAAGAAAAAAATATCACAAAAGCTATCACAACAAAAAAAACAAAACTCATTTTTCTACTAAAAAATTAGATACAAAATACGTACAACTTATTTTATACGATAATAAGTTTAAATGTAAATTAAATATTAATGATAGAAAAAATTAACTAATTCACTAATTGAATAATTAAAATTACATGAAATTATTTAAATTATAATAATTCTTATTAATTACTCGACATACACCGATTACTTATTTAGCTAAACGTTATTTTTGTTTTGTAATCATATAAAAATATGTATATATTAATAATAATGTTTTGCATAATGATACATTTTCGAAATTTGTATCTAAATATTTTCCGAACTGTAAATTTCCTTTCATTTTTTGGTCATGGTAAATTTTTATGGACAAAATTAATTAACCTTCTTTTTTATTCTCATTATTTGTATGATTAGTTATTATAATAATAGATTATCTGAGCTCTCAAATTTATAAAAAATAAAATCATACATAGCAATTTATTTAACCGGAATTCTCTATCAATAAACAATGCAGGTTTACTCTATTACAGGGGTAATTAAATATGCAATAAAATAATTGTAATTTCAAATTAAAAACACTGTTTCTAAAAGTGCCCAGAACATAATTGTATAGAATTTTGTTAGGTTGCCATACAACAATCAATTAGGTTAGGTATTTAATATTCACACTAGTAAGAGTATGATTTTGATTGATCAATGTTTTTATTTACCTAGGCTGCAGCTGTTAATGATCATGAAATTCTTGGAAGGGGTCGAAAGGGGGTTGATAATGGTCAATAACATCAGGAAAAAAGCAGTATATGCAACCTTTCCCTAAGTTCACGACGTTACCAGAGTTTTAAACCGGAAATTATTTTGATTTAGAGAATTCCAGTTTATAATAATCGGATTTCAAATGATAAAAGCTTGTTTCCAAACTTAAATAAACGGTGCAATAGAGAAAAAGCTAAAGTTAATAAATAATAATTTGCTACTAACATTATGTTGTAAAACCAACAAAACATGAGCATGACAACGTACAAAAATAAAATTAAGCATTTTTGACTAAATTTAAGCATTTCTAGTCAAAAATATATCTTAACAGACTCATATTCCATAATATTTAGCTCAAAATCTGTTTAAAAAACACACTTTTTCTGTAGAAGTATAAGAAAACATATGTCATAACATTATTGTTTCATTTCCAATAAAATCATATAAAAATAGAACAGTTTTTCTCCAAACTTTGCGAAAAGTAAGTATTTTAGTTAAAATTCATTCACAAAAGGTGACAATGAAAAGTAATACAATTTGAGATTATTTTGTATTAAGTGATTGTCGATATGAATTACCTATTTTTGCAAAATATGTGGAGACTATTTTTAACAACAGTAAATATCCAACAAAGTTTTAACAATTGTGAAGTCAACTTTTACAATGCCCCAGAAAAGAAGTGTATACGAACCTCGTTAATTCTTGCAATAACTGCACATGGTATATAGCAGCAACGTTTTGTCGTAGCTGTCATATCGCCAGTTTCAGACCAAAGATGTTTGTTCAAGACGAGACACAACTAAACGAGGATTAGACCATTTTATGCACGCTAGTAATAATGATTTTAGTGTACACGTGCAAAGAGTTGTTAGCGTCTATTATTTTAAAATAGAAGCAATTAGAATTTTATCATATACGAACAAAGAATACTTGTTTATCTTTCTATTTATTTGCGATTCACTACTACTATGCAGGTGATGGGTGGACAAAACAGATGGCGCATCTGAAAACTTTGGTTTGTCTCTCGACGATTCAATGAAGTTTGACATATTTGCGGAACATTTCAGACAGAAATTGCAGCAATTATCGAAATGTATCATTTCCAACTGTATCCAATTACCGCACGCGATAGTTTGTTCCTCCCTATATGGTTTAATATTGCTTAATTAGTACAAATAAAAAAACATGATACAAAAGTTGTCGGGGTAGTTTGAATTTATACCATACCATTTAGCCAAAAGTATTAACAAACATACAAACTGCATTATTTAATTTTTTACTGAATGCCTAATTTTCACACATTTAATCATGTCTGTCCTTTTGAGACATACACTCCATGTAGACAAGAGAACTAATCCTTGCTTTTTTAATTACACTAGAAAATAAACAAATAAAAATGGTCATACTTGCTTCTCATTCACAACAATATGAGAGTCGGTTTACATAAAAATAATAATTGAAGTTCTTTTATTCGCAGTTTCTTTTCACTCGTTTCGCATATTTACGTAAATACATTACAAAAACCTTATTCATAGATAAAATCACTCAATTAATGTGGCTATTACCCTTGCTGTACTGATGAGGTAAAATATCAGAATAGATAGAAAAATAATACTCAGCTACTTTTGTAATAGAAACAAGGTAATATTAGGTATGTGTTTATACACAGCTTAGTGGCAGGCTAGCTAGTCCTGTGATTGATGATGATTTGCTGCTTTTCTTGTCCGAAGATTCACTACACAGCACGCCTATTATTAGGGTTTTGTTACCTCAACTTCTACCAAAAATTAACGAAGTTACTCATATCAACTCATTTTCTAACAATACCCGTTAGAGCAATAATAATTATAATACCTAACTGTTTAGTTATATTTTTCACATTGAAAACTCAGACTTAGATGTTGATAATAAAAAATATAATCCAATTTCTATGATTGTCTACTCTATAGTATACGTAACAAATGCAAATTTATGAATATTTTACAATATTTTATAAACCAATATTTGCATAATGCATAGTTTTAAGTACAAATAAATCTATATATCTTGTCTTTTCAGTGATTTTGATCTTACAAACTGAATTGAAAATTGCACCGTCCTGATTTCAAATTAGGTAGATAAGAATATATATATTTCTTTCAAATGAGATCACCGAATATAATATTTATAACACTAAGAACTCCAGGCAGGACAGAAAGTGCTAGTAAAAAAATCTAGTAGTTTGTATTCAGCTTGCTCAATTCGAACGAAATATATGTGATTCTGTATGCGACAAATTACAATAGTTCGTTTAAAATACATAATTACTGTTATAATGTTTACTATTTACAGGTCCTTTAAGCTGTAAATTTGAGCAAATTGCATGGTTAAAATTAAATTTACAGCTATAAATATGCAAAATAAAACATAAGTCAGCTGTGACTAGAAATCATTCATATTTAGCATTTTCAGTACGAGTCTGACGAAACACACGTTCCCTTCGCAAACAAACCGTGTATAGTACTCCGACAAGAGTTCGGGATACTACACATCATATTTTACCTGTTGAACGAACTACAGTAAACAAAATTTTTACTTCATGCATTGTAAAAATGGCTAAATTATTACAAAGTAAAAGAGGATCTCTTGTCACAACTATTATTAGAACATTAAATTTACAAATGAGTTTTTTTAGTTTAGTTTATCGTATGACTTTTTAAATTGCTTATTAATTGTAGTATCGCAGCAAAAAATAATATCCAAAGAACAGGCGTCACCTCAACATACAATTTTCTATTATTTGCTTCGGATAACACTGTGAGAATGAACTATTTCTTCAAATAAAAAAAATATTTTCAATCGCAAAATGTTAATACAGTATGTTTTCTAAGTACGGTCTGTTATTCTAAACAAGAAAATAATTATATGTGTACTCAGCAACGTAATAATATAGGATATTCAAAATCTAAAAACAATTATATTTTAGCCTTATTGGCCGGTTTCAAACTACTTTACTTCAGAAATGTAGTGGTTGTAGACGTAAAGTAACTAAAATTTTTCAAGATCAACATTTCGTTATTACAATAAAGGAAAATAGAAGTCCAAGAAACAAATTTAATATAAAAATCGTTAGTTTAGATATTTTTAGCCATACATGTTTCGAGATTAGAATGATTAAAATAAAAAGTTTAGAGAAATTTTATGCCTACATTGAACGACTGTTTCATTGGAGTCACTTTATGGAAAAAAATATATGTGTTTAATCAATTGTATAAACTAAATTAAAATCATAGTTTTTTGTATCATAGAATCATATCATTATTTGTATGTAATGTAATGTCAATAATATTTTAATACGTAGAACGGAACTGAAATAAGTGGTACAAAATATAATTAAATTTCATTAAAAATACTTTATTAATCATAACCATATACAGAAAGAAAAGATAAACTTAGAAATAACTATCATTCTATGATTTTAATTTAGTTTAGACAATTAAATAAACACATATATTTTTGTCCATAAAGTCCAATGGAATAGTCGTTCGATGTATGCATAAAATTTCTCTAAGCTTTTCATTTTAATCATTGTTCATCTGATGATGATGAGACTGCTCTAATCTCGAAACATGTATGGCTAAAAATATCTAAAATGACGATTATTATATTAAATGTATTTCGTGGAAATTATAACTCCAGTTAAGAATGGACTACTTTTTCAAATTATTTCCTTATCAACAAGAATTTATATCCATAAATCATAAACCGTACTTAGGAAACACCCTACATATAAAATACAAAGTCATTCAATCATCTGCCTGTTAAAAACCATTTTTTTAAATTCTACAATTAATATCATATCCAACTAGCAGGAAGTAACGTCTAAATAGTATTTAAAAAAAAAACTTTTTTATGAATATTTACGGACGCAAAAAAAAATGTTAAAATTAAGAATAAACAAAATACACTAAATGCCCTTGACTCTGCCAGGAAACATTAAAATTATTTTTAGGTCATTCTTAAGTGATATGTGAATGTATGAATATAAATAATAGTCCTACTACTCAAAATATATCTTCGTGAATTACGTGAACCTTACACAACAATGTTTTGGCCAAAAGTAATATCCTTCCGTACATACAAATCATGAATTAATCGAAGAAACAATTCTTCGCTAAAATTACGGTTTAGTGATTGATGTAGATATTAAATAAGACGAATAATTTTGATAATGTTACAAATCAACTTAATATTTAAATTAGATCGGCAACTATTATTATATAAACAACTAATGATGATGATTGCATTATTTGTGGTCGAAACGTATGTACTTCGAGAGGATAATTGGATTAAAAATATTTTTGGCGAATTTAAAATTTTATTTATCTCCATAATATTATATCATACCTTTTTCTCAAATAATTATATATTTTGAACAAATTAATAACAAAAATTGAAAAAGATCGTAGTTGCTTACATAATGGAATTTTAGTTATCTATGGAAAAGAAAAGGACTGTCGCGAAGGTATCGCATTTACGGAGTGTTTAGCGATTTGAATGTCGTAAAAATTGCACTGCATTACAAAAATTCCTTGCAAGAATGGATTTGAGAGCCATAGCAAACTTGAAAGAACAAGATTTGTACCTGAGGTTCCGAGCACACTAAGAGAGCGAAGAAGTTCTTCATGAAAATCAAAACTTAACCAATACTAACCCGCTAGCAATCAGTAGTGTGAATGCGATATCAAAACGGTTACAAATGCTCTACACAATGGTTTGGAATATCCTAAAAATGTATCCGATTTTACAGATGAGGCCAATTTATCTCTAGTTGATGTAGTTAATACTAAGAATTGTTGACTATCGTCACCAGAAAATTCACATTAATCGTTCAAACAAGGTAAATCGCAGTTTGCTGCGGTTTCATTGCTAATTCCATATCCTACCTTCAAGTTTTATAGTTATAAAACGAATACTAAGGAATATGCAGGATGTAGCATCTCCACACATTTACCGAGCAGTTAAAGAATTCCGATTCTTTAAGATCGTATTATTTGCAGACCTTTTGCAAATTCGTGACCACCAAGATCGTCTGGTACCATTCAAACAGAAATGTGGAATAGAGTACTATTTGGAGTAACAGTAGTTAAATTTACAACAACAAAATGGTGATCATATCGCGCAACTGCGATGTTTGATATCAGTAATCCCATTATGTAAGTAACTAGATTATATTTACTTATTGTTATTAATTTGAATTGTTAAAAATATGTAAATTGAAATATACAAGGTGTCCAGAAAGGGTTGGTGGTATTTGTATCCTGTGCTGTCCATGTAAGGGCGCTTTTTGCATACGAGCATACTATCGCAATGCTGATTCGATAGTGAAAATCAACGTTTATATCGTGTAGAATTTAATGTACGGAATGCACCGAAGTACGATACCATCAGAAAATTAATTGGAATGTTTGAGAATAACAGTTCGAGTGTAAAAATTCACAATCAAGGTCGCCCGCGCTCTGTCGAACCCAACGAACGAGGAAGTAAGAGTTTGAGTGCCTCAAAATCCGTCTCAATCAGTGAACGGTATTGCGATATGTTAAAGAACTTCAATACTGCAGGAGTTTGAAGGTTTTAATGTGGAAACATGTAGAAGATGGGGCCACTTTCCACACCTCCAACCAATCGCTTACGGTTGTCAATCAACTTTTCCCAGAAAAAGTGCGAGGCACCATCAACTGGCCTCCTAGAAACCCCCATCTTACACCCCTTGATGATTTTTGATTGGGACATCTTAAAAAGAAAGGGTATACAAACAAACCACGAACTCTACTACAAGCACAACATTCGCACCGAAATGACCGCCATTTCAAGAGAGATGTGTAGACGCGTGACGGCTAATTTCTCTTTTCGGTTAGAGGAGTGCCAGCAGCGCGATGTCCAACTGTTGAGGACAACACAATATTTGCCAATTAATTTTCCAAAAGTCCCTCTACAAATTGCCACAAAATTAAAAAATTCTAACTTTTACTTTTTTTTTATTGAATTTATAAATACCCGCCACCTTTTCTGGACACCTTATCTTACTTTATACCGTAGGATATATTTAAGACCTCACGTTTTTTGTCAAAAACAACTCAAATAAACAAAAATACCAAATATAAAAAATACTAATATTAAACATTCTCAATTATTATAAAAAGATACTCGTATAGTATCAAAAAATTAATCAATTTAATTTTATAACTTTAAATTATTATAACATGATAAAAATTGTGTTTTTGATTGGATTCCGTGAATATTTTTAACTACAATGCTTCAATACTTTACAAATATCATAAAAATCAATCAAACTATATTAACTATTAAACATGTTTCCTATTTTGTTTCCTTTGACTCATATAGGGAAATTGATATACCGACCGTAATATTAACTTTACTATTACTATGGCGATCAAATATCGTCATTACCTCCAATGAAGCCTAAGTGATACTGCTAAATGGCTTCAATTAAAATAATTTTACCTGTCATTCATATCCCACAACAAACTAAAAAAGTTCTCATTTTAAAGTTTCTATTTGGACGTTACATACTGTTAGTAAACTTCCAGATGTGTTGCCTGATAGAAGCATAAAAACATGTCTATACCACAAATATTACTGCAGTAGTTACATAAAAGTTCCTTAGCACAATATCAGTCCATTTAAATAAAATGTGAGTTTTAATAATAACACAATTGCACAAAAATGTTACCTATCAGTTATCGGTTGTTGTTTATAATATACTGTTACGTTATTATTCTGAGCACAATGTTGATGATATATTAAAAGATTCTCATGACATTTTCCGAAATTAAAATCAAAATTTCACGTCCGGTATGATGATTTCCATTGATTTCTTTTATCCACTTGAACTATTTATAGAGTTCTGCTGTTAAACCACCAAAATATAATATGAAAATCACCTTGCCTTTCACTGAATGGCAATCGTCCAAATTGTGTCCAAATATTTCGTTTGTCAATATTTTTCATCTAATAAAATACATAATTAAAACGATGTTGTTAGGTCCAATCCAAAAAGCAGAAATTGATATTTAATTTGAGTCTATGCATTGTTGTTGATTTCCGCATGCTGGGTGAGGATGCTATCTTCTAGTACTGTCAGTCCCAGCCATTCTCTTTTACCATGTGTGCTAATTCAATTATGAATTTGCCTTCTTTGTATTTCTGGCTGGATTCAAACGCGTGTTCCTATAAACAATAAAACAGGCAAAATAAAAAAAAAATAATTAATTGATGTTGATTAACTCTGGTTTAGTTGCTGGGTTAACTGTAATTGACTTTATGTCAGATATTAATTAATTGTGATTTGTGGGTATTATGAAAATAATCGAGATATTGTCATGCATTTGATTTCTAAAATTAAATGGTGTTTAGCGGCAGTTTTAATTCAAATAGGATATGAAAATATACAGGGTGAATTGCTGGATTGCGGGAAATGAAATAAGCTAATATTTAGGAATTGAAAAAAAAATTCCGTGCCACAAGTGGAACTCGAATCCAACATCGCCCGATTGCCCGTCAGGTGTTCCACCAATTCAACTACTGTAGAGCATAGTGGAAAACTCCTTCAAATCGTATATATTAAGGAGTTGTTGATAACTCAAAACTTCTTACTCAAATTCGTACGTTCACTTTCAAAAAAAATTACACGATATTAAAATATTACTAGACTTTCAAAGCTGGAATCTTTGGGATGTATATGGAACAATATATAAAAATAAACAAACTGAAACTCAAGCGAGATACGAAAAACCGAACTAAGAGACGAATCAAAGTCGCAACATAAATCGAGCAGATCTTCCCCAGGTAAATGGGTATTTCTCCGAGAACTATCGGTTGTTTAGATTTAGACAACAAATTGGACATAGACCAAAACATTTTTGTCTGGAAGGTATCTAAAATCTGCTTTCGAACTTACCTGTTCTCATCAGTATGGCAAAGTAGCCATATAGCATTGAAGTGTTTTAGAATTTTCGTTAGACCGCAACAAAATCAATGTCTGTTGGACAGCAAAAGTTATAAATGCAAGACGAAGTGGTCAGTCTTGCTACTGCACCTTATTGGAGTGCCTTTCTACAAATATCTGCATAAAGCAATAACCACAATTCGATATAATACGCCTAGTAAGGTGAAAATGTTTGTTTTGATGTCCTGTAACATCCCATTTATCGGAAATTTATGGAATACCATGTATATATGATATTCCCGAATCCGTTTCAGTCCTCAGTTACAAATTTCAAACTTTTACAACGTATTAAAAGAAAAAATAGTTCTGCATAACATCTACTAATTGACTAATAACTTACGGCCAGCCTTTATATTTTAAGATGAGAACTACTGCTGGCTTACCAATCATTGATTTTATTTGATGGGTTCATTCATAAAATCTAATCTAATATGCATAATATAGATGTTATCCATCTACAACTCAGGTAAGTTGGGCTAATGTAACATGCTCACCTGCCACTCACCTCACATTTCTGTTGTAAAAGGAACGTAGAACTATCATTAACAACAAAGGATTTTGAAGTAAAATTTCTCATATAACTGTCAATTAAATTTATAAAAGGAACTAGCGCTTTAGACAGCTGAGTGCTAATTGCTAATATTTGGTGTTGGAGGATAATACATAATAGTTCATCACTGTCGGTGAAATCAATTAAGAATGGCATCAATGAAGCAACCATAAATATCTAGTTAATCTCAATTGTTAAGTTATAGGTAAATACATATCATATTTTACAGAGCACTTACATATTTCCAGCCTAAAGTTGTTTTACAACATTCGCAATAGATGTCAGCTACGGCATGTAATCCAGTCAATAGGACTCTCTCCTCAGCTGGCCCACAGCCAACATTCACTCTAAAATAGGAAAAAATAACAAATAAATAAATAAAATAAGAACCGAACCAAATTACTGGCTTTATTCTGGTTAAATAAAACTAGCCTCAATTAAACTTGAGGCCAGGCCATGATTGATATCAAAAATCAGTTTCACTCTCGTTATGAGTTGAAGAGCACACGGGAAAAACGATGAAAGTTCATTTTTTGGGAAATTGATTTTTTTGCATAAGATGTTTCCTTTTAAAGGGCTGCATCTTTTGGTACCTAAATAAACGGGAATATCAATGACAGTCGCATAGAAATATGCATTTACAAATAGTGCATACTCGGGAATATCGATGAAAATCAATGCATAATTTGAAATAATGATGAGAGTCCACTTATGAGAAGCCCGCAACCGTTAGTTTTGAATCAGCTGGTGCATGGGCCTGACATTTTAAGATTATTTCCTTGCTAAATAATTATTAGTGCGGTCAATAATAATTAACCATAACTGTTATAAGCGGATCAGCAAATCATAACCATGTTTCGACACAACAGTGTAATATGAGTTAATTTTATTTGAAACAAAAGCACCTTAACCGAATTGATAATTCCGAATTATAGATGTCGCCTGGGCATTCACATTCTTTGGACAACATGACTTGTAAACCTTAGATTCACCGGAACTGCTGATCCAAAATTCATAAACAATGTGGAATTAAAAGTTATTGACTGTCCGTTATTAAGATATTTAGAGTCAAGACCACAACCATGAGTTTTAACAGCGGGCGCTTGAGTAATCTTGGAAGCAGAAGGCTAACCAAATAATTGGAACTACTTATAAACTCAAAACGCTTATGTTTATATTGCATTCTTCATTATTCTGCCTAACAGTCATGTTCTCCCGGTTGTATATCCAATCATCAGTATAGCAAAATATCATAAAGATAAATAACAAATAAATGAGCCTCCCACTAACTATAAAAGTCGTGAAATGCACACAATGACTTTGTTTGTTCCCTTGTTTACCCATTGCCGTTTTTGATTTTATTATAGTCATTTTGTTTTCGCCTAGTTTCCGTCTATCGTGATTTAAACAAAAAAAAAACAACGAGAGACCTTCTCTATCTGCATGATAACGAGGCAATTGAGAAAATTGAAAGGAAATTCGTTCTAGTTTAACCTAGATTTAGCAAGAAAATTCGTAATGTAACGTCCGTAATTTTGTGAATCAGTTAGGTATCACGCTGCTATTGAAATGTTTATCATTAAAAAAATAAACAAGTAGATAGAATATGAAAAGGAATCAGTAGAGCAATAAAGTATTATACGTATCTACACAGATAAACCAAAAATGTTTATTTGTTAATAAAAAAAAACAAAATGTAACTGCCAAATTGGAGGTATGCTAATGAACATAATAATTGATTCTGGTTACTCCGTTACTCCTTCTTACTCTGAAGGAATCTATCCCGCGGGTAAACTCGGGCTGCATATGCGACCTGTTCCAGTTCCCGTTAAGTATGGCAAAGTGCTTTCTAAGGGAATATTGCTAACCAGCATTCTCACGGTTCAACTACTATGACTGCTTCAAGAATTTGACCATCTTGGATAAATTCTTTGGCTACTGATTTTCTCTCTCTTACGGTGCAGCAGTTACTTTGTGAACATTCCAACTTATGATAATGTATCCTTGGAAAACGGTGACCGACTCAACCGATGAGGTCCAGATGATGTAATTTCTTAGAACGCCCTCAACAAATTGCTAATCAAAACCCAGGTTTAAAAAGATTATATTGTCCAATTCTTAAAGAAGTAAAAATAGATCCAAATGGCTGAAATAAAACCACTAAGAATTCGGGAAGTCATATATTACCTTGCATCCAAAAATCGATTTTTTCGGATAATGAAAGTTTATTTCAGATGTAGATAGGTTCAAAATGGGTAGGTCTAAAAACACCATTGCTGCGCCTAGAATATTGTCGTTGCTTCAAGATTTGGGGAATATGAGCCTCACATCTAAACTAGGCACCAACCAGTCACACACACAAAACGTAGTCGAATTTGTCTGACATTGGTCATTGATTGACAAAAGGGTCAACCCATTAAATATTTTCTTTTAAATAAAAGTGATCCAAGATTATAATGGTAAGTCATTTTGCATTACTTCAATACAGATTAATAAAGCTTATTTTAGTTGTTTGTTTGTTTCATATAATTTGATTCTGTTATTATTAAATATGATATTCTTTGTTTGTTCTTCTTTATTTGAAACCGCTCGTAAAACTTGAATCGAACCCGTAACAATTTGAATAGCATATTGGGGTTCATTCGGATTGAGCTATAACATTAGTATTCTTTCTGAATGTATATAACACCCGCTAATTTCAAAATGGTTACACCTGTATATTCGAGGAATTACATAGCCTCCACATTCAGAGTTTTAAAAATGTCAATATGTCACCCAAAGAGATATTATCGTGCAGCTAAATTACCTTATAATCAATTATTAATTAATTGGGTGGGTCAATACTTACACTGAATTAAATAAATATGCTCGACCTTGAGACCCTTGGAATGACTGAAACAAAAAGTACTAATTTAGTGTCACATAGGTTACGCTTGTAATAGTAAAACCATTGTCTTTATAAAGACAATGGTAAAACTATATGAAACTAAAAAAAAATAATCAAAACTGAATAATTTAAAATGTGTATCGACTGGACAGGAGATTTTCTACACAAAAATTCTATCATCACCCCGAACCATCTGTCGCTCTTCATATTTCCATTCACAAATTTAATCCATTAAATGGAATAGCTTCTTTGCCTTCTTTAAGTATTTCTGCAATTTAATAAACAATACTAATTTCCTACCAGATGTCAAGACTAATTTTCTCTAATATCTTTTCAGATTCTTAAGGGTGTTACGTATGCCTCTTTTTAATTGGTTTATTCACCCACTCCTTTTTTTCAAAGTAAGGATACTTTTGGAAAATGCTAGTCGACTAGTTACTTTCGGGTTTTAAAAACTTCGAACATTTCAGTATTTGTAATGATAATGATTATTCCAGGCTCTGAAAACTCAAGAGCTGTTCCAGTTTTTGTATAAAATCTCTCCAGTTTTCGAAACAGTAATTTGTATTCAATGTTTTCAATAGTCAGCTGTTTTATAGTTTTGTTAATTAAGTTCTTTCCAATTTTTGCAACAGATCTTTTAGTTTTAGTTACTAGTTCGAACTCTTTTAAAGACTGTCATAGATGTTCAATTACAAATTATAGTTAAAGCGAAGTTTTGTGATAAAATTAATATAATTTTTCTTAATTATATTCATTATCGTTATCCTTTATAAATAGATTAGTATTATATTAAGTCACTAGTTTATTAATTATCATTTCTATTATTTTATTGTTCTCTTCTTATTTTTACATTTTCTAGTATATCTTTTGTTATTAAGTTTTAATTAAATCGTTGATTTTAAAGACCTTAAAAATATTTTGTTTCTATTTCAAGTTGGGGAAAGATTTGAATACAAAAAATCTTAACCAACAAAAGAGACGTTTAGTGTTTATACATATATAAAAACATGTATAAACTATCCAGCCATCCGGAGACTCATAAAGGTAAGTTATCTTTGATTCAATACAGAAAAATAAGGTTTGATATCCTTTTGATTAAATAAACCTCTCAATAATTAAATCTTAAAAGACTGTTAGCAATATTTCTGAACAAACCTGTGTACATCTTCAAATCTCAATCGGAGTCCACTTGGTCTGATGCTCTTAATGAGGTCTTTTTCGCAGTGTGTACAACACCGGGCTTTTCATAAACCTCGTATAATTATGTCGCAATTTTCTTTTCTTTTTACCAAGCATTACTTCTGATTAATTAGTCCTCTTTCAAGTGTAAAGCACTTATTAGGTAAAATATTATTTCATTTCACGCAAGATATCACTTTTACTTTACTTCACAACGTGAACATAAATTTCCTCATTCTCGATAAACCGATTATGTTTTTCATTTAAGCGGGATATAATTAAGTAATTAAGCTACGGCTTCATAAAATGTAAACAGGATGTTTAGAAACAAACGCGAAAAACCTTATGGGGTGATTTTTGTTGAATCTGTGGATACATGATAAATCAACAGACAGTGTCATTTCCTGGGTTTTATTAGTCGGCTTGGTCCGATTTTTTCGTTATGTTGGTACACACGCTTTCAGACATAATGAATGGATAGTCGATTGTCAGCTGTCAAAAGGTTAACACCTGTTTTGGTAGTTAGTTGACATAAACAACCGAAGAAAACGTGCAAAAGGGAAAAAAATATTATGAACGATCGTGGAATCACATGCCATCATGTCGGATTACAAAAGGAATTTGTGTCCGTAAATATTATAAAGTAGAAATAATTTTGTGGCATAGCGGACACAGTTCCGAAACATTGCGGCCGCCTGTAATTTCTCTTCAGTCTGTTGTATATACTCCAGCACTCGTACAATTTCTGTAAATATGAGGAATGTCATACATACAACAAGAATAAATTCGACTTGCTACACAGCCGTTTCGTTCTCGGACTGTGTTGCTTTCTAACGCAATTACTTTGCAGCAGTGCTATTGTTTACTCCTAATTACCAACCACGTTCTTTTTCTTTGGCCTCCAAACAACTTCTTTTAAATTGGCCTGAAGTAAGCCTGAATGGGATATTTTACACAGACAGGTGACTGTAGAATTCTATCGACCTGCTTATATAACCCAATCTGACACGCATTAAGTTGTTCTGAATCTGATGGAACATCATACCACTAAACAAAAATTGTTCATATATAAAAATTTTTAGATTTTGGCTATACCTTAGAAATTAACTCATCGTGATTGGCCAGATGTGCTCGGCAATGTATGCACGAATAGGTGCGATGGCACTGAGGCAAATAGGCTTGAAATGTCTTCACCATTGTGGAGGTGTTGTTGGTATGGTGTGCCAAATGTGGTGGCGCTTCTATACTGTTGTTGCTGCCTGCGGTTGTAGCGGCCTCGACACGAGCAGGCCATGCGGACCTGTCACAACTGAAACCAAATATCAACAAATTGAGTTTATATTTACTATACCTTATTAATAATAATATAAGTTATTAATAATAATAATAATAATAAATTTATATTATCAAATAATTAAAATCATATTATTTCAAAATCATGTACAGGGTGGGGTGTTTTCTTATGGGAACTCATGTTTCTGTCGAAGATAGAAAAAAATGAACCAAAGTCCCCCGGGTCAAATTTTATGAAAAGCTCACTGGTGCAAACGAAATTTGGCTATCTGTAACGGTTAAGCCTCTTGGTGGCGTTTATCAATTTTGGTCGATTTCTTTTATGGCTTATAACTTTATTGTTATTTGAGATAATTGATTTCTGCAAAAACTTTTCAACGTAGAATAAGATGTAGTAACCTGTTTTATAACGGGGCCATTCGTAAAGGTATGTACTGTAACGAAAATAAGTTTTCCCTTATGGGACACCCTGTATAATTTTGGATTTTTTTACAGCCCCTAAAATTCCCTTTTCAAAAATATATAACAAGTTATATATATTTTTTAAACCTAACAATATATTTGACTTTAAGAAAATAATTCATACAAATCAAGTATGGCCATGCCCATTAATGCAGTTGTCAAGTTTCAACTGTTTTGCACCCCAAAAATTTAGTAAGAACAATTAGCTAAACTCATCTATTGTAACAATTACATTTTTAAGGATTTTTTTGACAACATATGATACAGAATATATTAAAGTGTCAACAATATGTAATTTAGATAAACTAGAAATAACTATAAACAATCAAAACAATACACAAAAGAGAAAGAAATAATCAACAAATTAACCACAAACAAGATACTAGAAACAACCAAACCAAAAATAAATGAAACAAACAAAAACACCTGTATATGAGAAAACATTTACCACATATATGCTCAAATTGGCCACCGTTCTGATCTATACACATAGCATTTATTGCAGATCTTATCTCCAAATTGGCAACTGAGGCAAAAGCATTGTGCAATGCTTCCTACTTGTAAATTAAGTATTTAATTCGTCCCTAAAGATAGAAATCTATCCACTTAAAATGTTAATTTAAGTAGTTAGTTATTATACGAGTATTAGCAATAGTCTCATCAAAAAAATTAATTATGGAATTTGTGTACCTTTAAAAATAATTATAAATAAATGTTTTAGTGATGGAGAATTTCCACAAAAACTAAAACTTACTAAAGTTGCTCCCTTATATAAAAAAGATGATCCTGGAGAGGGGTTAGCAATTATCGACCTATTGCTATAATACCAATCCTCTCTAAGCCAATAGAATTTGCTTTCAATAACGGGTTATACGAATTTTTAGAGAAATACCAACTTATCTCAGAATCACAGTATGGCTATCGAAGGCGAAGTTCTCCAAAACAAGCAATCCTAAGGTTGGTGCAGTCTATCGTTGATGCAATGGAAAGGGGTGAGACTCTTACATCAATATTCTGTGATCCATACAATTCTTTTAGCAAAATTGCCTCTGTTTAAGTGCAGGCAGGCGAAAAAAATTGTTATTCTTTATTCTAAAAACGTCATTTTTGACAAAAAATTTCAAATATTTTGAAAACGGCTGGCGATAGGTATAACATATTATGTATGAGATATGTTTAGAATTACAAGGAGAATCCAAAAAAAATATAATTTATATAGGGTCGTATTTGAAATAAGGAAGTTGACACCTATTTCCGGTATAACCGGAAGTGCTAGATTCTTGAACACATTTTAGCCGAATTGGTATCGTCGACCTAAGTACCACACCAGATTTTCAGATTGTTCCACAGTGTAGTTTCTCCATAATCGATCGAATCCCTTCCCGGTGGGACACCCGGTAAAACTTGTTTTGAAAAGGGAATTTTAGGGGCTGTAAGAAAATCCAAAATTATACAGGGTGTTCCATAAGGAAAAATAATCGTTACAGGAACTTTACCAATGGCTCTATAATAAAACAGGTTACTATATATTATTCTACGTTGAAAAGTGCTATGAGTTTTTGTAGAAATCAATTATCTCAAATAACAAAAAAGTTAGAGTAATGTTGCTGTGTCATTTATAAGGCTGCCATGTAGTTAGTATAATGCTCTCCTGGATGCTAACAGTGTTAGCGAATGCGGTTCGAGATTTAAAAAAGTATTTTGATGAAATAGTAAAAGGTGTCTTTCTACAGATAATATGGAATAACAAAATGATACGCCACTGACACTATCTTAAATTTAATACCGGAAAAACAATCAACATAATAAAAGCAAATAAATAAA
Source organism: Apoderus coryli (assembly GCA_911728435.2). Lineage (NCBI taxonomy): Eukaryota > Metazoa > Arthropoda > Insecta > Coleoptera > Attelabidae > Apoderus > Apoderus coryli. The sequence continues at coordinate 10,188,644 of OU452202.1, read as the reverse complement.
ATTAAGTTCAACGACGTGTTCAATTATGAAGTAACACTCGACTGTGAATGAATTAAAAAGTTTAATTTATTGAAATCTAAAAAGTTCAACGAATTGTCAAGTGCCTTTAAGAACAAAGGCCTCGTTACTAAGAATAATAAAATGGTGATTAAACATGCAATAATAAAAACTTGAAAATGTGTCTGCGGTTGTTATACAGGCTGTCTCAAATCAACAATATATAGTTTAAATAAATAGTCCATACTGAAGTGGAGCTAATATTTTAATGTAGGAAATAAAAGTCTAATCCCGACGAAAAAAGGTTAGTAAATTACTCTATGAGTCACTAAAAACCATACATGTTTCGAAGCTACAAGTGGCATCATCAGTGGTTAGACGTGAATTTTTAGAGAAAAGCTAATTGCACTGTGTAAAAATTTTGTTAAATTTAGATTACAAGGAGAAATTCACCAAGGTCACCTCATGAAATATTTTAAACTTGGAATAAATATATAACTTAAATTATAATTAGGAAATAAAATGCTGTCGCATCCACTAAATTGTTTATTAACAGGTCCCTCTAACGAACCACTCATTCAATCAATACATGTTTCGGCCCTAGTAAGGGTCATCATCAGTTGAAACTATTATAACAACTCAGTGGAAAGAAAAATCTAACTAAAAAAAACTAAAATCAAACTACATATTTTAGGCGAACTTAATTATTTAGTCTGAGGGTTTCTGAAGGAAACCGATCAGTTACATTGTACATGTTATTTGGTTTCTTTTTATAAATCATGGATGAATTATTTATTTTATTTTTAAACGTGTTATTATGAACACACACCAAATAGGTTTACGTTTAAAAATAAAATAAATAATTCATCCATGATTTATAAAAAGAAATCAAATAACATATACAATGTAACTGATCGGTTTCCTTCAGAAACCCTCAGACTAAATAATTAAGTTCGCCTAAAATATGTAGTTTGATTTTAGTTTTTTTAGTTAGATTTTTCTTTCCACTGAGTTGTTATAATAGTTTCAACGGATGATGACCCTTACTAGGGCCGAAACATGTATTGATTGAATGAGTGGTTCGTTAGAGGGACCTGTTAATAAACAATTTAGTGGATGCGACAGCATTTTATTTCCTAACTATTGGACGTCCACAGTAATATGGACTATTTCCTTAAAATTAAATTATAATAATGAATCGTTTTTCATTAATTGTATAATCGAAAATATTTTTTTTTTGTAATCAAGATTTTTTCACTTCAATCACTACTCGGTAATGTCACTTACAGGAAACTATCCTATTATATACCGGGTGTCCCACGACGAGCCGACGCGATCGATTTTTCAAAAAGTACGCAATGAAAATTTTGAAAAATTGGCAGTATACCAATGTCGATAGGGGCAACTCGACTAAAATATTTGGTGGCACTTGCGGTTAGTTATACCGGAAGTTGATGTTTACTCTATTATTTTAAATTTTAGACATATTATATATGTTACCGGAAATGTATGAAATACGGATTGTATAGAATGCCTAGGAAATGTATACAATGACTGTAGTCGTGTGAAATAAGTTGAATTATACAAATTTCCTAGGAATTGTATACATTTCCTAAACAACCTTAGACAATGTGTTAAATTTCAACTATCGTAATTGACAACGGTGTAAAGGAGTGTACCACCAAGTGTCACACCAGATTACTTTGCAAAAATAAATAGGTTCTTGCATTTGAAAATTAAGGAACGCAATTTTAAATATTATTTGTTATTTGAATTTTATTTTTAAGGGTTTAAGGTTTTAATCAAAAAATGTTGTTTGTTTTTTATTCAAGAGATAAGTAAATTATTTTGATTTTATTTTAATTTTTTGTACCTACGATATGTGATATTACCTATTAAGAATTAAAATTATTTATTTTGAGTTGATATGATTTGAATCTCACCTAGTTTAAAAAACCAAAATTGGGTATACGTATATTCAACTTGAAAATATTCATATTCGGGTGTTACTTTCATTTTGCTATATCCATTAATACATTTCCTAGTAGCATTTAGGAATTGTGTGCAATGCCTAGGAATTGTATACATTTGCTATGTAATTGTAATAAATGTAATCTATAAGTTTTAACACATTTCCTAAGTCAACCCGGCATTGTATACATTTCCTAGGAATTCTATACAATGCCTTGTTTTAACACATTGCCGTTTTAAATTAATGCAGGGTGACCAAAAATTAAGCACAAACAAGAAGTTCTAAAAACGTAAAAAGTAATTTTTTTTCAAATGGAAACCCCCTAATTTTATAATGCTAATTTCTGTTCATAAGTGAATAATGATAAAATAAAAACGTTTTGAAACTGTCACAATAAAATGCCAAAGTAGCAGAAACGGATAAATGAATACATTCAACAAGGTGACGTACTCAAAGCCCCCAAGCCTATGTCGGAAAAAGTTGATGTTGCTCAAGGCAATCAAGATTGAGAGAATTTATCTGAGGCAGCCCTAAAAATGGGGCCTCATATTATAAAATATGATATTTATTGCTGATCTATTTAGAATCTTCTCGTCATTCTCGATTATTGTGTTAATTGTTGCTATATGTGCTATGCTTGGGCCAGTTGAAGTTCAGTTTTAATTGAACGGTTTGTGAACTTTTGAAGTATGTACGTGTATATTTCGATTTGTAAACTTGGAATATGTAATAACATATTGAACATTGATAATCATTTTAAAAACGCCCCCATAAATTGGGTTGATAAAAATCATGATTTGTTTAAAAAAAATATCAAATCGAAGATTACGCAACAAATTCCAGTTTTAGAGCTATAGAAAACATGGAGGTTCGAAAGCCATAGGAATGCTAAGACGTGGTTACCTTCCACCATCTAGATTTCAGTTATCATCAAAGCTTCTGAATGAAAAAATCTAAGTGTTATAACAAGTTATCTCGACAATCTGAAGATCATAAAGAGCAAATTGATCCAGTGATTTTTAAAAAAGTTTCACATATCTATATTAAAAGGATGGCTGAAGATTTTCTACAGTTGCTAAAACCAATTTCTATAGCACTGGATGCAATTCAACAAAAAGTTGCATTTTTATCTCATGCAGTTTACATATTGAAAAAGTTACTGGCTATTTTTGACAATTTTGAAAGAAGCTTGCGTCAATATCAATCATTTAAGCAGAGATATGTTCAATTTCTAACCCTCTTTCATTTTTTGGTATATATGTTGGACCCTACAATAAACAAAGAAGAATATCCATTACTAGCTGAATAAAAGAGATGCTCTAGACATTGTTTCCAAATATTTTGCTTACACAGGATGATTACCATTACTAATGAAGTTGGAGGCTAAGTCGGACCCTTTTCACAAAACTCTGTTTTCAGAGGAAATAATTATAAACGTAACAGCATTACAGTGGTGGAAATTTCAAGATGTTTCAGAAATTAAGCTGCCTATAGTGATATCCTATATATAGGATGTTTTTTACCTATAGATTCGTACATTCAGATATAAGAAACAGACTTGGAAGTGACAAAGCAGCTAAACTAGTATTTCTATTGAAGCATAAGCACAAAATAATAAATAACACCATATAAAAATATGCGTCTGGGTTTTATTTTTAATGTTAAAACTCTTTGTTAAATTAATCACTATTTTTTTTTAAATCATACTGATTTTAATCATCTCAACCCTGTTGGCAACCCTTGAAAATTTTAGCAAATATTGTTTAGTGATTTGAAACAACCTGTAATAAATAAAAAATATAATAACATCAAAACTACCGTTATATTTCCTGTAGCTAGCAAAATGTTAATTTAATTACAAGACCAGAATTGTATACCTGATGTTTTCTCGTAAATCCGAATAATTTAATTTTTATTAAAATTTCAAATTAGTTAATTAATTAACATTATTTCTTGTTGAACTAATTTATTCGTATACACATCAAGTATATAATTTTAAATACATTGTGTCCATTTTAAATATCGCTCGGAAGATATAGGTACACACTTATTTGAAATTCTAATCAAGTAATTGAGACCACTGCCCGAAAATTCCTGTATATATTTATGTTAATCCAACCCACGGAAGTTTATTTTTACAAATTCCAGCTAAATTATGTTTATACGGAAGGATATAAAACAGAACAATTTGGTTACTTTATTTCTGATTTCGCAATATCTTCAAATAAAAGTTTTGTTATGGATTTAACGACAAATTATATATGACTCTCCAGATAAGGAATATTGGTTCCAGTAGTATGATTTTAGTTGATCAACTTGGGTAAACGTATAAAACTGTTACAATTTAAATACAAGGGAAGCCCGAAAAGTTTTGCAAATAGAAATGAAAATCAGCGTTAAATTATTCAAAAAAGCATTTTATTTTTCAACATATCTCTCCTTCATTTGAAGTAAAACGCTCAGGTTTTAAATAGATAATAGGTGAAGGTGCATTGTCTTAATGAAAAATGATGTTTTGTACTCCAAACCAAGCGGTTATCAAGAATTTACAGTAGTATTCAGAATTAATAGTTTAACCCTTCTGAAGAAATATAAAATGACAAAATGCCGTAGAAATTGTAGTGCACCGTATTATATAATATGGCACTTTCAATCTATTACAAATTGCCCTCATAGTAGTACCTATAATGTTACAAAATTGTAAAGTTTAGTAAAATAAAAGTCTTCATTAAGTAAAATATTAACACATTAGTGAATCCGCTCAAAACTGAGAAAAGTAATTACAAGAAATATAATAAAATAAGTAACTTTAGTTTATTTATTTAGTGTAAAATAATTATTATATTTTATTTTCATGAATATACATTTCCAAAATAGTGGATATATAACCACCACTTAGATAATCGTACTCTAAATTAGGCTCAGTTTTTGTAAACATTATGTCCTAAACACCCTCGGATTATCGGAAATATGTATATGTTTTCAAAATTGTTCATTGAACATCGCTGATGGTATATCGTTGAGTTACCTACCAATCAGTATGTATAATTAATTGTACAAATACGAAATCATGTTGATGTCCTAATATTCTGATTTCAGCACAACTCTTAAGATACGTGTTATCTGACCCCATTGTTCTCTATTAATAACGTCATCAAAACACTGAGGCGTCTATCTATATTTAATATTTTTGTTTGTAAACACAAATTATTTCGTGCAATTCTATTTCAATAAATAATCCAAATTACTTTAAATAAATGTTATTGAAAAGAAAATAATTTTGTGGCATAGCAGGCAAATGACTGGTTTTACCTACACAAGGGACTTTGTTTAATTTAGCAGGGCCTCAGTCTAATTCAGTAGAACCAGACCGAGAGACAGGATTTTAATTTATTAAAACAAAGCAAACAAAATGTCACCTCCACAAGTTTATTCGTTCAAAATTAATTTATGTGAACCATGTTTCGAAAGCAAAAGCTTTCATCATCACATAACTTTCCCAAAATCAGTCGACACAAAACGTTAAATATTACTGGTCCTCAGTAAACAGCATTAATAAAATTATTGAAATACAGTTTTCTAACGAAAAGCTTTCCAAAATTTTATTAATGCTGTTTACTAAGGACCAGTTTTGTCCTAAAATTTTCAAACTCGAATTTCTCGAAAACCTTTAAGAAGTATGCCTTTTTTATGTAGAAAACTTTATTTTATCACATTTTTGACACAAAATGAATCAAAATCCCAAGAAAAAAAAGTTAGGTTATAATTAAGACAAGGGTCCCCCCGTTTACCCGCCTATGGTCATCCTTTTTTATTAAATTTCATGTCAGTTTACGACATTTAACTAGGTGAATAAATATGCTACATTTGGTTAATTCATCTTTACTCGTTTCGAAAATATTTCAAAAAAATCGTCCTCAGGCAGTCATCTTTAATCTGTATCTTTGTAAATAAGGACTTTTCGAAAAATTTCAAATTAGGTTTTTTTTCATGATTAGATGTCCCCAATTCGTTCACAAATTTTGGCCAGCTTTTTTTTGAAACACCTTGTAAACAAACAGCGTCCTTACAAATACTGCGTTATATTTTTCAATATTATAGCTTTTAGACCTAATCAACAGAAACACGTTACACCCTATAAAATTTCCTGTTAATTAAACATTATATCCCATTAAAATTTGTCTTACACTTACAAACACGACGCGCTTCTAAATTTTGACGTCCCGGTTACGCGGTCTTAGAGCTGAGAGGAAAGTTAAAATAAACATATTATTCATAGACTTTGTTATTATAGCTTTATTCAGCTTTCAGTTCGTGAACTACACCGAACTAATGCGCCTTTGATAAAATTCTGGGCAGGTTCTATTGCGCTCTAACTAATACAGACATGACTTGATTTAGAATTTAAAGTTTGTAAATAAATATTTGTTTGAATTATTTTCTTGCACCTATATAATATTTCTACGGCGTATAGAAAATCTAAAAAGAAGTGTAGTTTACTTAAAATACTAGGAAAATTTACCAGAAGAAAGATACAGGCCTTAGAAGAAGACTATCATGAAATATCAAATGAATATTGTTTGACGCATTTCAAGAACCAATTTTGGAAAAACAAAAAAAAATGTTCAGAAAACAAGAATGAAAACCAAACAGTAAGGCATAAACTGAGGTGTAATAATCTAATGTAATAAATCATTATTAATAAAGCAACATTACAACAACATTTTTAGAGCGAAATTAAGATTAATACATTCAGCAGGTGCTGAAAATGGCCTCCCTTCTCGCAGATACAAATAGAAGAAGTTTACATTAAGAATTATATTCCTCGAAGTTGGCAATTTCCTCTTCATACATTTTTGCTTCAATCATGTCGAGACCTGGCTGGCCAGTGAATTGGTGTGCATTCACACTGCCCAACTCACCCAGCAATGTTAAAATCGTATTAACTAGTGCAGCACACGTGTAATTTGTACTTTTTTTACCAGTAACAATAAAGTTTTACATCTACAATTCATCAAACAATCTTTACCCGACATTTTATGTTTATATTTATGTCATACGAGGGTTGCCTTTTATATTTCGGGATTAGAGAACAAAAACAAATATTAATCATCGAAAATCACTTTCTTTTTTCTTCAAAATATTCCCCATGAAGATCTATACACTTTTGCATGCGTTTGAACCAACTGCCGAAGCACTTTTGCCACTCTGATTGCGGTATCTCCAAAACATCCATTCTGAATGCAGCAACCTCTTCTTCAGGTGTCGAAAAACGTTGACCTCTCAGTTTGTTTTTTACGTACGGCAATAAAAAGAAGTCATTCGGTGCCAAGTCAGGACTATACGGCGGATGACTCATCAAATCGATGTTTTGGGTGCTCAAAAATGCAGTTGTTTGAGCCGATGTGTGAGAACTCGCATTGTCGTGGTGAAGAGTGATCCGTCTTCGGCGGTTGGTTTTCCTGATTGCAACACCAGGGTTGCCAAATCCCGAAATATAAAAGGCAACCCTCGTATCAACGCATAATTAATAGTTATTTAAAGAACAATTGTATAAATAAGGGCGATTAACAATCTCGAACATTAACGCGCTCGCTCCGTTCGCGCGTTAATGTTCGAGATTGTTAATCGACATTTTAATTCACGAGTTGGTTACAAAACTTTTCCGTCGACCTTACTTCGTCAATGTCCATCATACATACAATTATACATAGAATTTTAAGATATTCTAACAAGAAAATAAATAATGACATACAATGACAGATAGTACTAACAGCTACTTCATTTCAAATGGTTTGCTGGATAATTGTGTATGTTTGGTTGCAGTATAACAAAATCGTTGAATAATAGAAAATCGTTGATTAATAGGGGTCATTAGTGATGCAAAATTACCGGTAATTTATTTTTTGGTAAGAACATTGGAAATATTACGTAATATTACGTAATTTTAGGTAATATTGCTGAACAACTTAGAAAAAGCTGGTTTTACAATATGCAAAGAAGCTTTAACAAATTAAACAATAATTGCCTCAATTATATGGCTCTAAAAGGTCAATAAAACACAAAATAATCTGAAACTGTATAGTTTTATGCCTAATACAAATCTTAGAATAAAAAAAAAATAAGTTAAGTATGCAGGTTATGTTTATTAGAAATAAGAACATAATATATTATTTTGATGTGCAGTAGTAAACAAAAAGATTATATGAAAACAAAATTTATAGATAAATATTAACTCTTGATTAGTAATTAAAAAAGGTAACTTTTGTTTTTATCACAACATATCACAAACTGAAAAAAACTCTTAAAACTTAATCACACAATTCTTAGATAGGCCAAAGAAAATGAACATATGATAAAAATAGTTTTCAGTCGGTAAAAATAAATATTTAGTCATTATTTGCTAAACCCTCATCCGCAGACACATCCTCGGATAAACCAGAATCAGTTTCATTAAAAGTATTTGTAACTGTTGATAGGGTCATTAATACAACATTTTTCATTTCGGCGCGGTTATTGTGAAAGAATTTCCGATTAGTTCGTATGTAAACGAGCTTCACATATTATAGCGATGGCGTAAGAGCTAAGCAACAGCTATCACTAGCCGTGTTGCAGCATGTTGAAGCAAGCAGTAAGACCGTTAGGTACCAACTTTAACGTAATATTGAAGCGAATATTACCCCGAAAATTAACGAAATTTTTCGGAAATATTACAGTAACAATGTAACGTTACCGGATGGTAGAGGTAATATTACGTAATATAACTGGAAATTCTGATGGTAATATTCGGACCGTGCATCACTAGGGGTCATTAATGAACGATTTTGAGTGCGTTAAAATACATAATTAATGGTATTTCGGAAAAGTAATGCACAAACTTTGAAAAACACGTCGACATACAAATTACGTGAACACCCTTTACTTCAAAATGTTTTAACTAGAATACATTATTTTTCTGCCGACACTATGAGAAAATTGAATTTTACTGCTTCTATAGGGACGAGAAAGTATGAATTTCTAAGGCTAGCGCTACAAAACACTCAAAAATGGCTAGGCAAGAAAATTAATTTTATGTATTTGTATTAGATGGCGGCACAATAATAAAAGCTATTAACAATGATGACAGTCCAATGTGACAGTGGTTGTCAAAAATCGAGCGCGTCTTAAAATATTCAATTTGAATTTGATTCATCATTTATAGGTATAATAAGCATGGAATCTCTGATTGATCGTAGTGACGAGGAAATTGAGTATTGTACCCCGCCTGAAATTCACGAGAAAGCGAACGAAGTTTCGATGAATTTGCTGCCGGAAAAATCAAGTACCACATATGAACTTCAGTATAAACTGTTTATGAGTTGGTGTAGTGCTAAAAACGTTAAAAACTATAGTGAAAATGTGATTTTGACGTATTTATCGGATCTTTCACACAAATATCAATCTTCAACACTGTGGTCAATTCATTCCATGTTAAAATCTACGCTATTAGTTAAAAATATCGTAAACATTAGAAATTTTAAAAAAGTGACTGCTTTTTTAAAGAAGAAATCTGTTGGCCACATTGCTAAAAAATCAAAAATTTTCGACCAACCGGATATTGAAAAATTTCTTGAAACTGTACCGGATGAAATACATTTAATGACAAAGGAAAGCAATCATATTTTCTTTTCTTTTTTGTATTACCTACAATTGTACGGTGCCTGCAGAAAAATAATGTGTAAACCATGGCGGTAAAGTGATTTTTTCAGGCTTCAAGAAGTGTCCGGGCTCGCTAAAGCTCGCCCGTACATTTCTTCTTTCAGCCTTAAAAAATGACACTTTACCGCCTAGGAATACAATATACTATTTCTGCCGACACTATGAGAAAATTGAATTTTACTGCTTCCATAGGGACGAGAAAGTATGCATTTCTAAGGCTAGCGCTACAAAACACTCAAAAATGGCTAGGCAAGAAAATTATTTTTATGTATTTGTAATAGATGGCGGCACAATAATACAAGCTATTAACAATGATGACAGTCCAATGTGACAGTGGTTGTCAAAAATCGAGCGCGTCTTAAAATATTCAATTTGAATTTGATTCATCATTTATAGGTATAATAAGCATGGAATCTCTGATTGATCGTAGTGACGAGGAAATTGAGTATTGTACCCCGCCTGAAATTCACGAGAAAGCGAACGAAGTTTCGATGAATTTGCTGCCGGAAAAATCAAGTACCACATAAGAACTTCAGTATAAACTGTTTATGGTTGGTGTAGTGCTAAAAACGTTAAAAACTATAGTGCAAATGTGATTTTGACGTATTTATCGGATCTTTCACACAAATATCAATCTTCAACACTGTGGTCAATTCATTCCATGTTAAAATCTACGCTATTAGTTAAAAATATCGTAAACATTAGAAATTTTAAAAAATTGACTGCTTTTTTAAGGAAGAAATCTGTTGGCCACATTGCTAAAAAATCAAAAATTTTCGACCAACCGGATATTGAAAAATTTCTTGAAACTGTACCGGATGAAATACATTTAATGACAAAGGAAAGCAATCATATTTTCTTTTCTTTTTTGTATTACCTACAATTGTACGGTGCCTGCAGAAAAATAATGTGTAAACCATGGCGGTAAAGTGATTTTTTCAGGCTTCAAGAAGTGTCCGGGCTCGCTAAAGCTCGCCCGTACATTTCTTCTTTCAGCCTTAAAAAATGACACTTTACCGCCTAGGAATACAATATACTATTTCTGCCGACACTATGAGAAAATTGAATTTTACTGCTTCCATAGGGACGAGAAAGTATGCATTTCTAAGGCTAGCGCTACAAAACACTCAAAAATGGCTAGGCAAGAAAATTATTTTTATGTATTTGTAATAGATGGCGGCACAATAATACAAGCTATTAACAATGATGACAGTCCAATGTGACAGTGGTTGTCAAAAATCGAGCGCGTCTTAAAATATTCAATTTGAATTTGATTCATCATTTATAGGTATAATAAGCATGGAATCTCTGATTGATCGTAGTGACGAGGAAATTGAGTATTGTACCCCGCCTGAAATTCACGAGAAAGCGAACGAAGTTTCGATGAATTTGCTGCCGGAAAAATCAAGTACCACATAAGAACTTCAGTATAAACTGTTTATGGTTGGTGTAGTGCTAAAAACGTTAAAAACTATAGTGCAAATGTGATTTTGACGTATTTATCGGATCTTTCACACAAATATCAATCTTCAACACTGTGGTCAATTCATTCCATGTTAAAATCTACGCTATTAGTTAAAAATATCGTAAACATTAGAAATTTTAAAAAAGTGACTGCTTTTTTAAAGAAGAAATCTGTTGGCCACATTGCTAAAAAATCAAAAATTTTCGACCAACCGGATATTGAAAAATTTCTTGAAACTGTACCGGATGAAATACATTTAATGACAAAGGAAAGCAATCATATTTTCTTTTATTTTTTGTATTACCTACAATTGTACGGTGCCGGCAGAAAAATAATGTGTAAACCATGGCGGTAAAGTGATTTTTTCAGGCTTCAAGAAGTGTCCGGGCTCGCTGAAGCTCGCCCGTACAATTCTTCTTTCAGACTTAAAAAATGATACTTTACCGCCTAGGATTACAATATACTATTTAATGTCCGATGAAATACAAAAATTTAGGAAATTGAACTACAAGCACCGCATCTCTAAATAAATACTAAATGAGAACTTTGTTGATTTTTTTCGCATCAAACTAACTAAATAATATATGACTTATCTAAATTTAAGGTGGGAAGGCGATACAATATTGAAATGCAATGAAAGTGAGTAAGATAGGTAGGATAACTGTGTACGCGTTGTTATTGACAGGAAATATATTAAGTATCGTTCGATATTATGCATTGAGACGCCTTCGTGCATTGCTAGATGAAGGGATTTTTATTTGTCGGCGAAAATTATTTACCGATTATTATTTTTGGTAAATAGTTGTGCTCGCTCTGACGTATGTCAAGGTAAACAAGCAACATAATCGACAGCATCACCCGCTACAACCGATCCCGCATTTAAGCAAGAACAGTTTAGGGTAAATACACTCTTAAGCCATTACCTAAGTAAACAATATAACGCGATTTTGATTATAGACTACGTCCTGTATCATCAAGTTTCGTTTAATCCATGATTTTGGAAATTCTGGAATTTCAGTCTAATCTTGCAACTGGTATGGTTTCACACTATAGAAGAACAAAAAAAAAATAACTAAACGGTAAAACAATTGGTTAAATGATATACTAAGACACAATAAATGTAATTGTTATGGAAATTACTGTTGTGCACGCAATTCTGCTGTCTACCCTTTTAGTTTGCTGCTACTAGTTTAGGTTAATTGAGCGTAAGAACAAAGACCGTTGCCAGAAAAAGTTTATTGTATAAACTTTTGTACAGAAAATTGCACATCACGGTAAAATGTACATATTATGATTTTACTGAAGAAGTACACAAATTCACAAAAAAAAATATAAATCAACAAGAGTTCGGTTACATACATACATCAAAGCGTCTACTTTGTTTACACATAAATTTCGCCGTATAAAACATTGTTTTCTTAAGCAATCCAATTTTACTATAGTAATACTTGGAACATTCGAATAAACTAACCAAATTTAGAGTGCGTATTATGTTCATTCGTAAACAATTCTTATCCATATAACAACTTATTGAATCTATTGATGGATTTTAGGCGGTGGAAGTAGAAAACTTTCGGAGACGTCACTTCACATAATCTGTAACTACCTACTTAGTTAATTTATTGAACAAAAAAGCTCATGGGCAAACCACCTATAGGTATAGTTTTGTACTTTGTATTGTTTCAAAAAGTTAGTTTTTCACTAAAGCGCTGGACACAATGTATTTATTCGAAAAATTAAAAAAAAAAATCCACCAACCTTCTACAAACATTACCGCATGATGCTATCACGAAGACAACCTGCAATATGTTGTTGTTAATATTTCTACGAACAGTTAGTAAACAAATACAATAATTTCTATTAAATAAACATTGTTATTTTATACAAAGTACGTAGGTATAAAGTGTGGAAACCCCTGTATATTTCCAAAAATAATAGTTATTTTGAAAAAAAATTTAAAGAAAAGTTATTTGGTACAATTTTTGACAGTTTTGCTGCTATGGCACCAACATTGTTTTTTTAATGAGACGGTATATTTTTCTTTTCATTTTTAGGTAGACCATTTATTTCTGGATACGACAACATACAATTTTTATAGGGTTACATTAGAACATAATTGAGAAAAAACAGTTTTATAAAACAATCGTGTTCTTCGTTTACAGTTCATTAAAATTAAATTTTTATAAGACTTGCCATGGAAAACATTGTAGCTGTCAATTGAAAATGCTTGTAAAATAAAATGTCAATATACGGACAAACCAAATTTAATTCAAAAAACAATTCGTAAAAAGAAAATCTAATCAACTACCTAATATTAAAAACTGCTAGTCCAAGAAATGTTGTCCGTTGTTATTTGCACATAATTGGAGTCTTCTTTCAAATGAATTTCTTACTTTTACTAGCATGACAGGTATTATTCTTCTAGATTCTCCAATAACTTAGCTCTCAGTTCTTCCAAATTTATTGGTCTGCTTCTCTAGACGCTATTCTTCAAGTGACACCAAAGAAAAAAATCACAGGGTGTCAAATCTGGAGAGCGGGGGGACATTCGACAGCTCCTCGACGACCAGTCCATCTTTCTGCAAAAAATTAATCCAAATATTGCCGCACATCTCTTCCAAAATGACTACAGGCCCGGTCCTGCTGTAACCAAACATCATTAATTGGGCGCACTGCCAACACAGCGGGTACAATTTCTTCTCTTAGCAAATTTAAATATTTTTCAGCTGTAAGATTGCCAATGAAGAATGGCCCTATAACCTTACGATCCAACATGCTCAAACATAAATTAATTTTTTGTGGATGCTCAATTGGCCCCTCCAGCTTGGTATTTCGGAAGGCCAATATCGAAAGTTTTGTTTATTTACGAATCCATGCAAAGTAAAAGTAGCTTCATCAGTGAAAAGAATGTTTCTTGTAAAGTTTGGATTCAGGTTAATTTGGTCTAACATTACATTGCAGAATTCAAGACGCCTCTGAAAATCTCCATCTTCAAGCAGTTGAACTTAAACCAGCTGTTGTATTTTGTATGTTCTTGCTTTAATAATTTCACCACAGATCTTTGAGAAATATCGTGTTGTTGACTGATTTCCCTTGTCGATAAATGGGTTTTCTTGCAACAACAAAATGACATCTAATGCCTTGTTACCGCCTGCAGCTGTTTTTGGGCTTCCCGTTTTTAGTTTGTCTCTTACACTACCAGTTTCGTAAAATTTCTAACATAATTTAGAGACATACCCTTTTTGAATGTGTGGCCGGTTAGGATACAACTTATATAAAAGTCTGCACACTTCTTCATAATGGCGTTTTCTGTCATTGTAGCCCACCATCATCAAAACTTCAATTCTTTGTTTTTCCGTTAATTCTGCCATAGATAAAATGAGTGTGGGTGTTAAATTTGAGTTTTTCGATTTTTGTTTGTAAGGAAAACTAACTAAACACAAGCAACTGACAAATATAATTTTTATTTGACAGCTACAATGGTTTCCATGACAAGTATATTATAAAAATTTAATTTAATGAACTGTAAACCAAGAACACGATTGTTTTATAAAACAGTTTTTTCTCAATTATTTTCTAATGTAACCCTATACAAATCTTATGTTGTCTTATCCAGAAATAAATGGTCTAACTAAAAATGAAAAGAAAAATATACCATGTCTTACATACCGGGTATTCCATTAAGGGTGGACAGGTAGCATATCTCAAGAAATAATAGTCGTAGGGACAATGGGAACAAAAATTCTTTTAGGGAAATCGACAATGGGAAATCGCTGGAAATAGTTTTTTAGTTCCTAACTATACCGCTAGGAGGCGTAATATATACAGTAATGCGAAAAATGCATTTTTATTGAAAATTTCGCAATATAAGTTAGAAAAACAATACTACCACAGTAATGCTACTGAGAATCGGCATCTTTTTGGTGTATCACTTTTTATTGTGCGGCTTGAAATAAAGGCAGCAGGGAAGGACGAAATTTTACCTATGATAATGTGTATAACTTTGGTTTGGCTTAACCGAATTTATCAATCTAATTTTTGTTTAAGAACTCAAGCCTTGCTGATGAAGAAAAAAAAATTTCAAATCAATTGTTTTTGGGGCTCCGCTAGATGGCAATATTTGCCTCGCCTAAGGTTTTTTTGATTTTTCTTTAAAAACTTAAATGGAATGATACAAATATTTTATCAAAAATGAAAAGTAAATTGAATTTGCAACAAAAAAGTCCAAAACCGCACAGGAAAATCTTTATTCGTTTGAGAGTTATGGCCAAAAGAATGTTGTTCACCAAAATTCGTTGAAAAATCATGTATCTTAAATTTTCCGTGATCAAGAATGCCATGGGAAATAAAGAAATAGGTTTAAATTTTATTAAACTGTTAGTTTAACAAATAAAAAATAATGAAAGATCCATTAAAATTATCAAAATGCAGAGCTTTCATAAAATTTGTTAAAAGAGGTAGATCTAGATACCCATGAAACAAAATTGGGAAGTTTCCATGCATGGAGACAAATAAATAAACGCAAATATGCTGCTAAATACCCTGACCGAAGACTCCATAGCAGAAAAGTGTTTTGTCGGTTAGCCGTCCGTTTACGAGAAACGGGAAGTGTAAGAGTTGATCCAGTCCCGCTCAGAAGACGTCCAGTTAGCAGTGAAGATAATATTATAAGCGTTCTTGCGTATGTGGAAGCGAATCCTCATGTAAGCGTCAGTGACATTTCTTCAGACTTAGGAATAAATCGCAATTCAGCATATTGGATTTTAAAATATTTTAAACTGCATCCTTACAGTATGGTTTTACATCAGGCACTTTCAGATGCCGATATTGACAAGAAGCGCCTATAGACTTTTGTTATTGGCTGAGACATATGTGCACGGAAAACCCGCAATTTCTCTCACAGATTTTATGGACTGAGCCATTTTTTCTAGTTGTGGTAGTGTTAATTTACACAATACGCATTATTGGTCACAAACAAATCCTCATTGGATGCCGGAAGTTGACCATCAAAGTAGATGGAGTGTAAACGTGTGGTGTGGAATCGTAGTCAGGGTATTTAGCAGCATATTCGCGTTTATTTATTTGTCTCCATGCATGGAAACTTCCCAATTTTGTTTCATGGGTATCTAGATCTACCTCTTTAACAAATTTTATGAAAGCTCTGCATTTTGGTCATTTTAATGGATCTTTCATTATTTTTATTTGTTAAACTATCAGTTTAATAAAGTTGAAACCTATTTCTTTATTTCCCATGGCATTCTTGATCACGGAAAATTAAAGATACATGATTTTTCAACGAATTTTGGTGAACAACATTCTTTTGGCCATAACTCTCAAACGAATAAAGATTTTCCTGTGCGGTTTTAGACTTTTTTGTTGCAAATTCAATTTACTTTTCATTTTTGATAAAATATTTGTATCATTCCATTTAAGTTTTTAAAGAAAAATCAAAAAAACCTTAGGCGATGCAGATATCGCCATCTAGCGGAGCCCCAAAAAACAATTATGATTTAAAATATTTTTTTTTCTTCATCAGCAAGGCTTGAGTTCTTAAACAAAAATTAAATTGATAAATTCGGTTAAGCCAAACCAAAGTTATAGACATTATCATAGGTAAAATTTCGTCCTTCCCTGCTGTCTTTATTTCACGCCTTACAATAAAAAGTGATACACCAAAAAGATGCCGAATCTCAGTAGCATTACCGTGGTAATAATGTTTTTCTAACTTATATTGCGAAATTTTCAATAAAAATGCGTTTTTCGCATTGCTGTATCTATTACGTCCCCTAGCGGTATAGTTAGGAACTAAAAAACTATTTCCAGCGATTTCCCATTGTCGATTTCCCTAAAAGAATTTTTTTCCCATTGTCCTACGACTATTATTTCCTGAGATGTACTACCTGTCCACTCTTAATGGAATACCCGGTACAAAGTTGGTTGCCATAGCAACAAAGCTGTTGACGCTATAATATATTGAACACCACCAGGTGGTGCCAAAAATTATACCAAATAACTAAGTTTTCTTTATAAAAATTTTCAAAATAACGATTATTTTCGGAAATATACGGGGTTTCCACACTTTATACTCACTCTGTATATTATGTCCACAAATTGACAAGTGACAATAGAACAAATGAACCAAAATGTCGTTTTTCAACAAAAAGTCCACCATCAAGAAATACAATTAAAAGTAAACTAGTTTACTAATAATCTTTAAAAAAATTTCTACAATTAGAAATATCACAACATTTTGAAATCTGATATAATTTGTCGAAAAGTTTCAGGGGGTTTCTCTTTCAATACATGGAAAAAGAAGACAACCTATTTGAAGACGATGTACAACTACAATTGTTGTTCTCTTGCAATCTGTTATACAGGGTAGTCCAGTTTCGAAAGCGGAAACTTTGAGAACCACAAAATAATATCAATTTGTATCAAAACTATATTCGAAAAATGCTTCGTTAAAAAGGTACAGTGTGTCAACATTTTGATTAAAAATTTTAAATTTAATATTTTTAAAACTACTTTCGATATTTACAAAATAAAATTTGGCAAGTTTGGATAGATAATCTAGATACCTAATTTTACGCAAAAATTATTATTTTACTTTGACAGTAGCGTGCGTACGGACACATCTTCGCACAATTTTAATGAGAAAATATGATAAGACTATAATTTTTTTAGAAGCAAAAATTATTTCTAGAACAAAAAAAGGCTGTTTACTTCTTTTCATTTGACACACCATTTGCAAGTAAAAATGAAAATATTTCTAACAAGACGTATGCCGGGCACATTGTGCTGGCGAAGTCATAGAATTGTTTAACAATACATTTTAGAGATCTACAGCAAGGTTTTTTGAAGCGTATCGTTAGAGCTATTTGTAGCCATTTGAACAATGTAGTTCAAATGATTTCATTTGAAGAAGTTATACTTACAAACGAATTTGAAAACTTTGTCGAAAAAGGGGTAGTTGTGTTTGAATAAATAAGATTAATTCTAAATTATTTAGCAACAGTGGAATTTTGTATGTAAACTTTAGACAGGATTGGCAGCAGGCCGATGCAAGAACGATTTTTGTCAAAAAACAATATTTTTGTTCATCCTATTGGACCATCTATCGGTGGACCCTATACAGTATTTAAAAATACATAAAACCCCATTTCACAACGTCTTTGGTCAAAATTCGAGTTGAACCCAATTCGCTCAAGGAAAAGCTCCAGTGGTCAGTTGGCAAGAGCGTTTGCAAATTGAAAAACCATTACTATTTGGCTTTTGCCTTCATAACTGCAAGTTCTATTGACTTATTAAGCTCATTTATTCCAAATGCTAAAAAGAACAAGCTTTACATTACCAACAAGTTACCTAATTTCATGTTTTCTAAATGAAAACGCGTGTGAATGTAATACGGCGATTGAAATAGTAATTCACGTTACTATACTAGAAAACAGTGTTTTGCAGATCATACGCTGAAGTCCTGGTATGTTAACGAGTCTAGCAAAACTCTGTTTTGGTCATGTACAGTACAATATAATTTTCAGATGCTTCGTAAGCCTTTTCAACCGCATTTTAGACTTATTATAAAAAGCAGGTGTGCTTAGAATCTGTATTGTAAATTGAATTATGTATTAATATGTGAATTATAATATTTAATATTCCATACAAGGTTTCTGCCTTAGAAATCGTGCCATAACCACACCATAACTATTAACATAATTAAATTAAATGGAATAGATACACAATTAGATATTATTATTATTGTTGTGAAATAGGCTTTTATATTAGTCTTATCATTTAAAATTTAAAAATAAGTGAAGAAACTAAATTTATGTGCAATATGAACTAAAACTAAATAACATGCATGTGCTGAACTTTAGCCTTTAGCCTACAGCTGTGTACGCTTATGCTCATCCAGTTTCATATTACAAAAGGTATAGTATGTATAGTCTATATTTTTGAGGTGCAAAGCAAGCCACCTGCATCATAAATGCAAAATCTATAAACAGGATGAACTAACAAAATTTACTACAATAACAGTGTTATAAACAGGGATTGACACCGCGTTTCGGTTTGAAGACCAGAATAGAAACGAAATGGTATG
This sequence comes from Apoderus coryli, assembly GCA_911728435.2. Taxonomy (NCBI): domain Eukaryota; kingdom Metazoa; phylum Arthropoda; class Insecta; order Coleoptera; family Attelabidae; genus Apoderus; species Apoderus coryli. Next base: position 10,169,414 of record OU452202.1, on the reverse strand, counting down.
GAAAGGTACGAGGGTTGCCTTTTATATTTCGGGATTTGGCAACCCTGGTGTTGCAATCTGGCAACTGACATCTCTATAGTAAAGTTGGACCTTTTTGAGGTTATACGTACTCAGAACGATTTGACATACGAGCACTATTTGTGTTGATTACAGTAACTCAAAAGATTCATCTCGGTCCAAAAATGGAATTAAATCGTGAACATTTTCGTGCGATTATTTTTTGCAACTTTCGACGTGGATTAACTCAGTAACAGTGCATGGATGAACTTAATTCAATTTTTGGCGGTGAAGCTCCATCAAGGACCAGTGTTTATCGATGCTATGGTGAATTCAATCGTGGTCGTTGTTCACTCCAAGACGAATTTCGTGAAGGTCGTCCAAAATCAGTTGTTGTTCCGAAAACCATTGATGCTGTGCGCGAACTGATATTGCAAGATCCTCATGTGACAACTTTAGGCATTAGTGGGACCAGCATACATTCCATATTGCATAAACATTTGACTGTCAAAAAAATTTGTTCGAGTTGGATCCCACACAATTTGTCAATCGAACAAGATGAGCCAAATCCTACAAAAATTGTTCGCGCACGAAGCAACCGTACCACTAGAACAACGCAGAACAGTCAATTCTGAGTGGTACACAAGAAATCAGGAAAACCAACCGCCAAAGAAGGATCACTCTTCACCACGACAATGCGATCTCTCACACATCGGCTCAAACAACTGCATTTTTGAGCACCCAAAACATCGATTTGATGAGTCATCCGCCGTATAGTCCTGACTTGGCACCGAATGACTTCTTTTTATTTCCGTACGTAAAAAACAAACTGAAAGGTCAACGTTTTTCGACACCTGAAGAAGCGGTTGCTGCATTCAGAATGCATGTTTTGGAGATACCTCAATCAGTGGCAAAGTGCTGCGACAATTGGTTCAAACGCATGCAAAAGTGTATAAATCTTCATGGGGAATATTTTGAAAAACAATAAAGTGATTTTCGATAATTAATATTTGTTTTTGTTCTCTAATCCTGAAATATAAAAGGCAACCCTCGTAACAAGTACAATATCTCTATAATTTTTATTTGTTTACCTACAAAACAAATCCAAATTTAGAAAAACTACAAATATTTATAATAATTACAAATAAATATAGAGAACTATTTGTACAACCATGTAGTCAACAGTCAACAAAAAGGTTAGTTAGTAAATGAGTGCATTAATCTACAGTATACACACAAATAAACCGCTTTAATACCAACAGATACGCACATTAATAAATTAAAACTTTAAAACGTAATGCGCCATAGTGTCTGCGTTGTAAAAATACATTCGAGATAAAAGCAATAAAAACAAAAGATATTTTCTCAGAAATGATATCGTAACGTTTTGTATTGAATGTTTGTTGATAAAAAAATTACAAAGCGCGTGTACGAGTGTCTGTTTATTAATTTATTATTAACATCTTGTTGTTTGTAAACATTTACTCAATATGTAGATTAATCTTATATTTACTATTATAATACACTGACTTTTGATTGTTTATAAAGGTTAAATTACTAGATACCTAATACAATTTAATTTTTATTTGTTTTGAAAGGTAAAAAGTTAAAATATATGAATTTAATTAATAATTGATTTGAATGTTCATTGATTTCCTGAGATAGTTGGTCTTGAGTAAAAAGGCTTCGTCGATAAAAACTGTCTTTCTCCCAATTTCCATATCAAATAGGAACATGGACCGAAGTTATTTAATAAGAGCCAAAGATAAATTTATTGAGCAGGTCAGTAGCACCAAATTCTTGGGAATATATACAGACAATAAATTGACCTGGAGCATGCACATAGACGCTGTAGTAAAGAAATTGTCCAGCTACATATTCTTAATAAACAACATCAAAAATACTGTATCGAATGATATTCTTAAATTGATATATTTTGATCTGATACAGTCTACTTTAATGTATGGTGTTATATTTTGGGGGGGAGCGAGTGGGACTGCGAGGGTGTTCAGAACTCAAAAAAGGATCATCAGAGCGATGCAGGGAATCTCTCAAACAACTTCCTGTAAGGACCATTTCAAAAAATTGAAGTTAATGACATTCCCTTCACTATACATGTACTCACTTATAATACATATAAAAAAACAAAATGAAATATTGCCTAAATCAGAAGATATACATAGTCACAATACTAGAAATAAAAATAACTTGGTATTACCAGTCTCCAGATCAACTACTGGCCAAAAGAACCCTAACTACATAGGTGTTAAATGTTTCAATAAAATTTTAAAAATACAAAAGTTTCAAAACATTTCTATCAAAAAATTGAAACTGGAGCTGAGAACCTTTTTTATAGAGAAATGTTTTTATTCTGTAGACGAGTTTTTAAATTGTACTAATGAATAGTTTTAAGTCCCGAATTATAGCGGGTTATGTATGAATATTATTGTTTTTGTGTTGTATGTAATATTATTGACTATCCCATAATGTGACATGTCATATTGTATATTGTTATCATTCTGAGGAGCAAAGAAGAAATAAAATAAAAAATAAAAATAAATAGATACATAACTTTCGGTATTGTATGGTATTTCTCGGGTTACTATATCGTACTACTGTAGACTTTCTTTTCAACATTTCGCCAACAAAGAGTGGCTGGCATCTTCAGAAGGTCAATTCACTACTGATGACGATGCATTAACTGCAGTTATATGTAGGTATATAGTTTTTTTAATCTATAGTAATTAATTAGCTTTTTAGTTTTAAAAAACGAATCCGTATTTTGTTTAACAAACAAAATGTATTCTTGATTATTCCTATAACAATACTACTTAACCCAATTCAATATCAAACCGTTCCAGTAAATCTATACTATTATAAATTGTAGATATTTATTTATTTTTAAATAAATATTTAAAAATGCATATATTTCTAACTTTTTAGCAGTCGGATACAGCTTATTTTATAAACATTCCTTGAAATTGACACGGTATATTTATACTATTTATCTCGAAAAACTATACTTGATTTCAGTGAAATTAATGAATTTAATTTTGTTCAAAATGCCAAATAAAATGTACGCAAAATTTAGCTATACAAATCACATTCAGGATCAAGTCTGTCAATAAGCTTTGAATAAATCAGTAAAGAAAACAGCCACCTAACCCCCAGAAACAAATTCTCATCAGTATCTCCTTTAAAAAGTAAAAATGTATGTCTGCAATATATTTTTTCGGCAACCGTCCGGGATGTACCCACTTCCCGAACGCTTTTTCTTTGAGAAAGTAGCATTTCCCGGACTAGGACGGGAAGAATCACGTCGTTGTTGTAATTTCAAACCAATTGAATCCCTACAATATTAGCAATTGCTCGAATTTTGATATAAATAAGAATTAAAATGTATAATAAAGAAATGTGTCGTCTCATTGATTTATTATTCTACAAGGTTGGTTGTTTTTTTGGACTTGTTACGTAAATTACTAATAAAGTAAAACTTATAAATTAATTTTTCCGCTATGCCACAAAATTATTTTTACTTTATTATGTATTTCAAATGAAAATTATTCATAAATTCTTACCAAATTCTTCTAATAGCAATTTAATTGCACACAATATTTGAATAACTGATTTTAATTAAAGTAAAAGAAAATTACGTTTCTAAACATACCTACATTAAACATCAAATTGTTCTCAAACATTCACACACCAATAATAAACTTGTATAAAATAGATATTGCTGTAAAAACCGTTCTATATACCTATCGAAACGAGATGGAAGAACAGCAAAGTTAGGAAAACTTTAAAACAACAAAGAAATGCAACTTGCAACTGCATTAGCACGCGCGCGCCATTTCGTAAGAAACACTCTATACTAAAAAGAAAATGCATATAATATCGTACATCTATCAAGGACGAGAAACATTATACTTATCTTTTGTTTATTTTGGAATCATATGTACCATTTTATTTATCAACAAAACTAGGACATAAACGTACACATCATGTTTTCATAATGGGAATTCGGCAGATTCTAGAAAGATCGTATATAAAATGTGTTGCCATTTTTTCCTGTGGTCTCTGTTGACATCATCTTGCACAAAATGAGGGTTTCCCTGACAGATCACGACCAAAGCGCATTAAATAAATAGGTTGTCTCGATTGATCTTGACCTACCACAAGCAATTTACTCACAGTTGCTTTATCACGGCATTATTTATAGTTATAAACATTTATCTATGGGCATTTTGGATCTATTTTCTGTAAGGTTTTAATTAAATATTATAAATTAACAGTTTTTATTTATTTATTTAAGATAAAACATTAGTGTTACAATAAAATGCAATATTCAAGTTCTAAGCTATTACAATAATTTTAAATTTATGTTTAGTTAATTACAAGGGTGTTTTCGGTTTATATCTCGGTAAAAATATGTCCTGTATTTTTGTACCTTTAGTATAATGATATTGTCCTTTATAAAAAGATAGTTATACACAATATAGGTAATAGATCAAAACTAGTTTTTTTTTAAAATGTTCACACAACTTTAAACAAAACATAATATAATAATATTCACAAAAACATCAAATGTCTAAACTCTTATTCGAGAAAGTATAAAATTCTTTCAGTAACAGCTCACGATAGTGTTATCGTAACAAAAACGCTGATCTCAAAAACCATAAACGATAAACTAAATTTGTGCAAATCAAGTGGCCACAGAACTCCGGTCGCCGCTGACGTCACGACCCCCGCGCAATCCCATCACCCAAAAGCTGCTCAATGAGGTCATCTATATTATAGGTAATGGGCCTTGGATCACGACACCTTAAGATGTCTGTTCAAAGACGTCTGTAGCAGAGGTATTTAGGATAATTGTCAATGAGTTTAATAACAAATAAGTGAGGTTAAATTTAGTCACATAATAAATTGATTAATAAGAGCTACTGTTCACAACGGTGAGGCTACTAACTAATCAAGAGAACAAGAAATTCAGTAAACATGACGCAAAAAAAAAGTTTGTTATTAAAATGAAATTTGATGTGCTACAAAACAGATTGTATAATGATGGCAGGGTAAACTTGCAGTATACATCCCAAAATTCGTCTGACTGCGCAGCAGCGCGGTCAGACCATAATTTTTTACATGTATACTGCAAGATTACCATAATAAAATAGTTATTTTTTGATTCACGTCATACTTTATGTAAATATATATATTTTTTTCTATATTTAAGTATTATTTTTGTTTATTTATTTAATAATACCTATTAATATATTATATATTTTTTTGCTAGGGTAAATTTTTTTTGTTTTATTATTTTTATTTCGCTTTATAATTTAATTTATTTTTATCTTTGTTAAAAAGGGCTAAGTGCGAATGACCATTGCCAAATAAAGACGTTTATTATTACTATTATAAGTGGTAGCAACCTTCTTCAATAAATATTTATCAAATGTAGCTTGACAATGGGTTGCTATTATTAGTATTAAAACAAATACTAATGCGTTATAATTTTGTTGTGTTAAGAGCGAATTCTGTTGGCCGATGTAGGCTATTGTTATTACGACAAATAGCGTGCTCAACGTTTTCCGACGCCTGAAAATGCGGTTGATGGATTCAAAACAAAATGCATGTTTAAGCTACCTCATTGAGAGTGGTAAATATGCATAGAAAATTTATTTAGGTAAATAGAATATTTTGGAAAACAATAAAGGCATTTACTTGTTGTTTTACTTGTTATGTCACAACGTATATATTCACTATAGCCCAAGTAGTAAAAATATTGCTATTACCCGTGTACACGAGTGAGCAGCTTGTGACAATCGTTAAAGCTCATTACAAGCATATGGATAATGTTGTTGTTAGAATTTATGCAAAATTTCGTGGTATTTCCGGAGTAAAAATAACTCAAAAAAAAAAATAATAATTTTGGAGTAAATTGGACAGGGATACGAAAATATAATCATGTGGCAGGTTTTGTTACGAATTTACAATTACCACCGGTAGAATCTTCTCACGAACTTGAGCACCAGTGGTTTTTATGAGACACAATGTAATGTAAATTCTGAAAATCAAAAACCCGATGGATCATTATTTGTATAGTACATCGATTTGTTAGACCTTGGCCGGAACTGGGCGATATATTTATCCACGATAACCTACTGCTATAGGACATTTTGTTTAAAAATCGAGGTGAATCTAAATGGTGATCTAGAATTCAAATGGGCCCCAAATGGGCAAGAGAGCGCAAAGTCTTAACGCTTATCTTACAATTCTTTATTTTCATATTAGCACCATCATCCAATACCTAAATTGAAAACATTATCCCAGCGGCAAAAATACATGGGAATTGGTGCAGACTTTCAAAAGTATCACCGAAGGAGATTCATACCAAAGAGGTTAGATGTCGATAACGAAAATCAAGTCGAATTTGATATGTTTACCTTTTATAGGAAATAGTTTAGAACTATAATAGACGCATTACTTTCAAGACTCGGTTTTTCCATTGACAATATTTCAAAAACTATAGTAACAATATTTAATGTTTCTAATGCATTGCTTGCGGAACTTCAAATTCTATTTGTAGCTTGCGATAAGGCTTCAAGACGCCACACAAATATTAATGTCTAAATGTCATGTGCCAAAACAGGGACGTTCACTCATTCAATTTGTTGGTACCGCTGGTTATGTCACTGCTTAGAACCACAATGAGTGATAGGCAGATTAAATGATCTGCTTACTGAAAACGGATTGACAGATTGCTTGGATTTTTCTAAGTTAATTAGTTCGTAGGGAAATTTGAAGGAGCGGCGAATTAAAACTAATTAGGTAATGACATTAATAAATAAACTGTTGCCCTCGAGGCAGGAATTATTAATAAAAATACATGAAGCCAGAAGACAAGTTGTGTACGTCTATGTCTGAAAAATATTTTAACATAATATCATTTATCACACACTATTCTTGTAATACTAAGTGCATACCTATAACATACATATATAAGAGTGCAGTCGTTTGAACAAAGATGTATGTATGTACAGGGTGGGCAAATTTCGATGTTTTTATACGGTACAGCCGCAATCGGAGCGCGGTTAACTTGAATAGTTTTCTTTATATTTTGATTTTTTGTCTTTTTATTTTTTCCTTTATATTTCGGTTGTTATTAGAAAACAGGAAAAGTGTTTTTATAAAAGTTAGAGACAATTTGATGCTTAATGCAGTGGCGTATCAAGAATTTATTTCGAAGTCCAATTGTTCAAGATATCGCTATCAACTTTGTTTTCTTAAATGGGACACCCTATATATTAAAGCGTCAGTAGATTCCAAATTTCATTCCCTGTACAACCATGTATGACAAGTAGCTACATATTTAGTAAAACTTAATAAAAATAAATAAAAACCATATTATATATTCAAATAGTGCGCCATCTTGCTGGAAAAACACATTTCTTCGTTCTGCCAGTATCATATTGTCTAAATAATTCGAAATTATTTGTTCACTAACAATCTCGTTATAAGGATTGCTCGCAAGATTTTCTTCAAATACCTTGTATAGTCTAAAATTCCGCTAGAATTTATTGCACACCAAACATTAAAACCAAATCGACCTTGATGTTGGACAGTAGCAACACGATGAGGATGCTATCAGACCACCAGTGTTCGTTATGTCGATTAAATATTCCAGCACTACTTATGTGAGCCTCATCTGTCCAAATAACATTTGCAAAAAAATTGGAATTTTCTCTCATCTTGGCTCGATACCAATTGAAAAATTCCACACGCCGGACCAGATCATTTGGTTGTAAATGCTGGGTTTTACGAATTGCGTAAAGTCGGAACTTATGCTTTTTAAAAATATTGAGCACCCGGCGAATTTGTCTGCTCGAAATTGTCGAATTATCAATAACAGCTGCAATGACATTAACATTTACTTCTTCTGCGCAATTATAAGTTTTAGGTCTTGATTGTGTAAATATCAATAATTAATAAGGTTTTCTTTTAACCTTCCAAATATGTTTCTATTGGGCTGTTTGCTTTCTGGGTATCGGTTGTAGTAGGTTTCAGATGCAGCATTAGCATCATTATTACATTGAATAAAGCATTGCAACATATCAAATTTTTCCAAATTTTCGTAAGACATTTCAGTTCCGTAATAAACTGTTAATTAACGAATGCTTTAATTAATGAATGCTGACAATAATTATCGTTTGACAAAGACATTAATAAGTGACAGTATCAATAATCTGTTATTTGACATTAATTGTTTTCAATAAGACACAAGCCTAATTAAAATATATTATAAGTAGTACTATAGTATAAGTTTTACTAAATATGTAGCTACTTGTCATACATGGTTGTAAAGGGAATGAAATTTGGAATCTACTGACGCTTTAATATAACAAAGCGATATCTTGCACAATTGGACTTCGAAAAAAAATATTGATACGCCACTGCATCAAACTGTCTCTAACCTTTATAAAAACACTTTTCCCGTAACTCTAATAACAACTGAAATATAAAGGAAAAAAGAAAATGACAAAAAATGAAAATCGCCCTGTATAAAGAAAACTAATCATGTTAGCCGTGCTCCGATTACGGCATTAAACTAAGCTCAAAAAAATCGAACGTGTCACTTAGTTTCGCTCTATCTATTACGGTTTAGGCTGTACCGTATAAAAACATCTAAAGTTGCCCACCCTGTACATCTTACGACTGAAAGGCAAAATATTAATTTACATCTATTCGTTGTATTGAAATATCCAATTTATCTAATACACGTTTGCTTCTGGACCTCAAGCGAAAAGCAACAGTCGACGCGGACAGCCATTCATCCTTTGAACTCATATGGATTTTATTATGGTCTGTAGTGACCCGAGTCGAACCCGGCAATTCGCAAATTCCCTCTGAGTGTATCAAAGTTGAATGAGCCCGAACGACGCACCTACACAAATGATTAATATACGAGATGCCGCAGAATGAACCCATACACCATCAGATACATCCATGAATGAAACATTCTTGGCAGGGCCGGCTTTAAGGGATGGCATAGAGAATAACATCGATTCATTAAATGTCGGTAAGAGCAAGGAGGTAAACAAGTGTATAGTCTCCCTTATATTTACTGTGCTCACGGGGAAAAGGTCATTCTAAAATCTCATACGTATTAATAACACCGGCCTTCTGCATGTTTTTTCTATAATTTTGTCACAGTATCCATGAATAGTAAACCAGTTCATTAAAACTTCATTTGCGTAATTATTTTTAAGACACTTTCGTTAATAAACAACAAACGTTTTAATAGTTATATAGGCATCAAATGTCAATTATTATAACTTTATTGTTTCATGCCGTTTAGTGACGTTTCATAGCTACCTAATTAAAATAAAAAGAAATAATCCAATTTTTCTAGAAACTTGTTTTCATTTCGGAAATGTTTGCATTTAGTGATAGGAACATGGCATATCATTTGAAAGGGAATTTTAATGCCTTACAAAATATTTTATAATATACAGGGTGTTCCATTTGAGAAAATTGACTTATGCCTATTTTTACTAGCAGATAACAATACAGTAGTTTGCGACCACCCTGTAACTTTATGGGTGATTCGAATCCAACCAGTCAGATATATAGGTGATCAAGTAGTTGCTTAATCCCAATGAGTATTTTAAACGTGCCACATTATGCACTCTGGTCGTATTACCATTTTTATTATTCCGTCTTAATATTTTATTATCATCATATCTTGGATTGCGGGAGTTGTCGAGAGATATATATATTTCCAGAGTCGCAGTTATCATATGACACAAGATTCCTAAACCGTGAGGGCACTGCACTTTCTGTAGTTTTTGTTTATATTAACACTCTCTAAACATGTCAACAACTGAGATTTTGAAAAAGGCTGAATGTATGTACACGTTTCAATTTGGATGCCAAAAGTAGAGTGATGAGTTAGATGATTATGTTCTTAGAGAATAGTAGAAATATATAGAAAAGAGCTGTTGTACTGAACGGATTAAATTCAATTATTTGCATTATTATCGGCTTTCATTTGAATTTACTGTTATTATCCTTACAAAATCGTGCAAGATGGAGACGTGTTGTCCCTGAAACCAGCGAATCTACTGGAGTTCAAAGGAGCTCTAGAACTTGATGGAGAGTTGTAACTTGAGACACAATTCAAGTCTCTCAAGACAGTTGGACAACAATAGACCAACAAATCGTAAAGTATCATACCCTCTAATTTTAATCTTATATACCTACGTGAGTTGTGAGATAAAAAAAAAGAAGTTATCTACATGAATAATACAACTACAGTATTGTAAAGTTCAAGGGTAATTTTCTACGTAATAATCTTTAACAATAATATTATACATACATACAATATAATACAGTTTTGTTATCTTGATGTAAATTGTAAACACAAATAAATAATGTTTTGAGGTTATTGTTTTATACTCGTACTAGGTACTTCTCAAATATTTTGCTTAATTAGACGTGTGCAAGGATGTCTGGAAATAGCATTGAATGGATTTAGAATTGTTTAATTACAATATATAAAACAGTTCGTGTGCGATTGTTGTTCTAAGAAAAGAATGAATACATCAGAGATTAGACAAAACTTATCTAATATCAAGTCGTGTCGTTTATTAAATATCGAATTTTTATTGTAAACATAAATAGTATTGAAATGAAATCCTAAATAAATAAAAAAAATGCAAAAATGAATCTTTTTGTTTGTTTTTGATAATAGCCTGTCCTAAAACATCCTAGAGCATTATATACACAGGAATCTTCCTGGAATTTATTTTAGGTGCATACCTAGTATCATTTGTATATTATAGTACGTGAAGTAACAGAACGGGCGATTATTTTCAAAATGGTACGCATGGGCATATACAGGGTGTCCGTAAAAAGGAGGTCAATCCGTTAACCACAGATTCCTTGAGCAAAAATAATATGAGTTTTAAAATGTCATTTTTCATTTTCGCCCTCCATGTTCGATATACAGGGCGTCAAAGTTGAAAATTTAAAACCAATATTTTTAAATAATTCTAGTATTTATTGAGATATTGGATTAAAATGTAATGTGTTGCTTCAACATAAAGAGCTACTTCTTTCCAAAAAACAACAGAAAAAACAATTGCTTAATAGCCAAAAGACGGGATGTTCAGTTGACCCCTCAATTTTTATTACGTACACCAATGACTTTTAAACTAAGTTTTTATAGGTTACTATGTATTTTTGATTATTTTTTAACTCTTATAAAAGGATAAAACCATTTGTTTTTAAGATATTTGGAAAAGTATTGGCTCTTGTTTGATGCCTCGGCGGCTCTGGCTAATCTTATAAAGTTGAAATATCAAGCCAGTCTGGTGAAATTAGTTGTCACAATTTGACAGTAGTTTAAGGTTTAAAAGTTAATATTTTTAATTATCGGTAATTTTATAAGTAATCACAACGAAAATGGATCGTAGACGAAACAATTTTATATGTTTTTCGGAAATGACGGATATGATTTTAATCATGGGTAAGATTTAAAGTAAGATTTAAAGACATTTGATTGATTATAATCACTAAAATTAGTTTAGCCGCTAGGCGGTAGACGATACGCAGGAATCGAATTCATCCAAAACGAAGGTATTTAATATACTCACATATCTGGGCACAAGAAAATCCTCATGCCGTAGTAGAGACACATCATCAAGTAAACTTTAAAGTCAACGTGTGGGTTGGTGTCGTGGATAATTTCTTTATGGGTCCTGTAATTTTCCCAGGGAATTTGACTGGTGATTCATTTTTAGCATTTCTTCAAAACATACTGCCGATTTGCCTCTATAAACAATTTCGTGTTCGTAGTGTTTAGTTTTATTACCTTTTCGAAAACTGTACTTAATTTGATATTTGATGCACGGTAATGGTAATTTGAGTTAAATAGGTATGCTTGATTTAGTAGTGAAAATACCGTGAGCCGCGTAGACAACAAGAGCCAATACTTTTCAAAATAATCTCAAAAACAAATGATTTTACCTAAATTTTATAAGAATTAAAAAATATTCCAAAATACATAGTAACCTAAAAAAACTTAGTTTAAAGTCATTGGCGTACGTAATAAAAACTTGGGGGGTCAATGAGTACTGAACATCCCGTATTTTGGCTATTAAGAAATTGTTTTTTGTGTTGTTTTTTTGGAAAGAAGTAGCTCTTTGTGCTGAAGCAACATACTAAATTTGAATCCAATATCTCAATAAATACTAGAATTAATTAAAAATATTGGTTTTAAATTGTCAACTTTGAGGCCCTGTATATCGAACATAAAGGGCTAAAATGAAAAATTACATCTTAAAACTCATATTATTTTTGCTCAAGGAATCTGTGGTTAACGGATTGACCTCCTTTTTCCGGACACCCTGTATATGTTAAAAAAAATATATAAATTAATTTTGGATAACTTTTTTTTTTGGTTTGCACAACTCCACTGCTTACCCCATTTGTTTTTCTCACACTGAAGGAGATTAGCAAATTATTGCTGCAACTTAGTAAAGGGGTTTTATTGTCAGTTGAAATCGCCAAAAAACCTTTCGGCAGCATACATTTATCAGTTTGGAGGCATGGGCGTAGGATTATTTTAGCGAAAATAAAGGCAAGATTATATATATACATATATTTGGACATACTGTTCTCAGTTTGCCATAATTTTTTTGTAATCAGGTTTTATGATCCCCAAATCATCTCGATCGGATTGAAAATACAGGGGTAAGGCGACAGTATGTCCTTGAGTTAGACAAATTTGGTCTATTGCATATTCTTTTTTGCAAGTAAATGATTTTATTGTATCAAGTAAGTATTTCTTTGTCGACTTTGTTTTAGGAATATAATTGTTTCTCTGTCATAAAATTAATAATAACTTGTTTTTTAGTATTCGTATTTTTTAATGCAACTACTTGATCACCTAATATATCTGACTGGTTGCATTTTTCATCCATCGTTCGTCTCTCGGTCTTTTACAATTATGCAGGTACGCTCATCAACTGAACACTCAATAACAACATACTATTAACATATGAAATGGTTTTGATCAGTACCTGGTAGAAGCCTCAGTTTCAAGTAACATTAAAAAAAGTATACTTTAAGATAAGTTGAGTTAATAGTATATTACATAATGTGGTGAAACGTTTTTTATGGCATGCATTGCAACATTTTTTGATAGAAGTTCCTCGGCAATCTTTATTACCGCAATATCTCGTCTCCAAATCATGCCTGGTTCGATTTTGTATATTTTCTATGTTTAACTAAAAGTTAAATCCGCCCTTGAGTTGTGCATGGATTAATTTCAGAATTATAAGATTCGTCTCTCGTTCCAAGAAGTTTGAAAATTACCAATGACATTCAAGTGCCAAAAGAGAAGAGAAAATCACCGACTCCACAGTCCATACTTCTTCTAGGTAACATAAAGAAGTACAAATTTTAAAGTTCTAGTTTTGCGATTTTACAAGAAGATACATACCTAATTTTTGGTAAGAAAACTAGAACAATGAAGATTAATACAGCATAAAACTTGGAAAATCCACTAAAAAAATTAAAAATCTAGACACAAGTTTACCGTCCCCGATTTTTCAATATTTTATCGCATCCAATATGACGTAACGCCAACATATTTCATTCATTAAAATGCCAAATCACACTATACTAATGTAAATATTATTTTGTAGATGCAAAATAATGGTGCCAAAAAATTTTGTTTTTCTTATTTTTGTATAGTGATCGCAAAAAAGTCTGCATCAAATCGAAAACTTTTGTAATTTTTATTGAAAAAGTTGTTTAGTTTGTAGCAATGTACAAAATTTTACCACTATATACAAGGTTTGCCAAAAATTATGACAGCCCTCAATTTATCATAAACGGAAAATAATATGAAACAAAAATGAATACAAAATTTTAGGTTTTTTTAGGAGCATTTACTGACAGTGCTTTAAAATGTATTGGATGGCCCAGCAGAGCGCAGTTGATCAAAGTTGTAATTTTTTAAATGGAACACCCTATATTTGACATCATTTTAAGAGATAAATCACATACCAACTATTTATTTACACCAATTTCTCCACAACATCCATTTCGCCAAAACATTAAAAAATGCCATGTGAAATATACGGTGTTTCATTTAAAAAATCACAACTTTCATCAACTGCAATTTGTTAAGGCACTCGATATATTTTAAAAATATTTTTAAAATATTAATTTACTGATAGTGGAGAATAATTATTAGAACATCTTTTCGTCGAAATGAATGTCGTCATTTTATAAATATTCTTATAATAGTGTTAACAATATGGCCTAACAGCAAATACCAATACTAAACACACGTGAATGAAATAAAAAAATCTATTGTGCCAACGCCGACGTTAAGAGCCCGAGCTGGGCCTTATTGTAAGCTGTGCTAATAAATACTAAACACATCGCCCGAAAAGTGATAAGTCAGGTAAAAATATTTTCTTGAATTGAAAGGCAACTTCCACGAAACAAATTTAATAGATCTCTCTAAAATTCTTATATACTTACTGATGATGGAGCCTGGTGCTCCGAAACATGTTTGGTTCATATAGGAATTTTTGAGAGATCTATTCAATTTTTTTCGTGGAGGTTGACTTTAATTTTTTTTATAATCAGGTAAATATATTTTTTAGGTCTTTATGGTCGGTTACACAATATTCAGGCAGACGGACCTTTATCGCAGGTGGATAAAAAATGCAACTCTAAATTTAAGTAATTAATGAGACTTTTCGGCATTTTCAATAGGAAATGCCAAATTTGACATAAAATGTAAGACACAAAGCTATAACCAAACTGAAACAATTTTCGCGAAATACTTTTTACAATTATTGTCTCAATAAGAACAGTTGTTTGACTAAGACAAACTATTTTAACAAATACATGGAATAACTTTTATATTAGCACTAAAAAATTAATTGACAACTTCATAAATAATAACACCATATTACACAATGTGGATAGGCGCCAAGAGTAAAAATAAATTAATTATGATTTAATTATTTTCTGTTTCCAACAATTTTTCGTTGGCATATGCAGAATTTAGAGAATTCAAATGCGGACGAGTGAGTATTAGCAACGATCCAAGGACAGGTGCAAAACGGCAGTCACCCAGAAAACGTCGATGCTTTGAGCAATTTCATCAATGAAGATCGACATATAACATACCTAACATAACAGAAAGCTGATCAATTGGTGTCAAAAACTCTAGATAGATCGACATATCGCAAGCCTGTGGCATCATTTGGTATTTCAAAGATTAGGCATGAAGAATTTTGTCGTCTGTTCGGGTGTATCAAGCTGAAGAAAAACTTGTTCTCGAAGTGCCTCCAAGAAGATGTCGCGACATTTGTCTCAAAAGCACAGGTCATGTCGCAACAGTTCCTCTGCATGATCAATGAAACAAATCCAACGATAAGTCATCCCACAGCAAGACAATGCAAGTCAACCAGCTCGCAAAACAAATGAATTTCTAAAGCTCTAATTGTTAAGCCATCCACCCTAATGCCCCTAAGTTGAAACGATGTCTTTACCGTACATGCAAAACTGTTGTTATAAATGGGGATAATCGAGTTAAAGATCATTGAATGATGCATATTAAGAATGAATTCAAAAATTAGGACTAAAAGTCATACAATTCGATGCAGATTGCTCATTTTTCTCAAGTCTGGGAGTTTTATTGATGATTTAATGAGATTATGAAAAGCCACGTCAAATCTAGATATTATAGGTGACTTTTTTAAACTTGAGCAGATTTGTGTCGGCGCTTATACAACTGATGCCAGTTTTATGACACGATTAAATTGATTTATGCGTCACAGTGTCGGTGTGTGTATAGCTTAATAATAATAATAAAAAAAAAACTTTTGATGCAATATTTTAGCGGACACTGTATAATAAGTACATAGCAATTTACCTCATACATTATTAGTAAACATTCTACTAAAGTTCTAGGTTAAATTAGATAAAATATTACAAACTAATCAATAATAACTGTGTCTAGGTTTATATTTATGTTTCAGTCCAACGTCATTTCAATACAAAGCGTACTTTTCATAAAAATGCAGAATTGATAAGGATTTCTCATGCGATAATATATCGTTAAGTGCTCAAGTTAGATATTATATAATATGTAAGGATAATAACAGTAGATTCAAATAAAACCCGATAATAATGCAAATAATTGAATTTAATCGGCTCAGTACAACAGCTTTTCTCTATATTCGACTATTCTCTAAGAACATATTCATCTAACTAACTAAACGATCACTTCTCTTGCGGCATCCAATTTTAAAACTTGTACATTTAGCATTTTTTAAAATCTCAGTCGTTGACATGTTTAGAGAGTGTTAACATAAACAAAAACCAAACAGAAAGAGTGTCCTCACTGTTTAGGATCTTGCGTCATATGATATAATGATTGAAATATAACTAATAACACATTAAAAGTATAATAGGAAATGTGTTAAAATAAACAAGTTGCAGGTCATCGAATAGTACAATGCCCTTACTATACTAAAAATATTATAACAAATAATATCTATTTTTGAAAAGAGAATTTTACGAGATATAATAAAATAAAAAATATACAGAGTGTTCCATACGAACAACAATATATTTTTTCAATCAAATTTATGAATCACCTGATATAAAAATAAACTACACCAGATTATTAAGCATTGAAACTGTCATAAGAAATTTCTTTCAAAATCTATTATCTTTACTATCAAGAACATTATGAGACATCAAAGAATTTCACTAATATCGAAAAACGTCCCCTAGCGACCAAACGATTAAAGATATCTAAATTCTGTTTTGCGCCAGTGATTTCCTCACGATGGAGGTTAATTTTTTACTAACTCCACAAATAAAGGGGTTTCCATAAGGATGCATCTAGTTTGGCCCACCCTGTACTAAAATATGGTAACGGCCGAAGCGATCATTAATATAAAAGGTGTTTCAAAATTGTCTGGCAATATTTCGGTGACCTCTAGCAAATCAAAAAATAGGTTGTGTCGCCCCAAAACTTTCCCGACAAGATAAAATATTACAATCCAAAATGTAATATGACCTGCGTAACGAAATAGAATTTTGATAATAATAATTATAATTGTATTATTTTTAGTATTTTCAATAAACTAACCTAACAAACTAACTACTTTATTGAAAAATTTTAAATAAAAAAGATATGCAAGAGCTGGGATTTAAACTTTCTAATGTACTCTAAACTAAACTCTCTAATGTATGAACTTAAAATAATAAAATCCTTATATTTGTGCTCTGAATAATGCATATCATGACTAAAAAATAACATTTAGACCGAAATTGAACAATACGCATGCGCTTAATTAATAATTGGAAGAAAATCCTCAAACTATTCCGATAGTTTGCAAACGGTTAGAGACTGGTTGATGGAAGTACTGCAGAAACACGCGATTAAACATCAGTAATTGACTCCTGACAGTTTCAAACCACTGCTCCAACAAACTCATTGAAAATTTTAAAAAAATGTGCATGTCTCAATGTAAGCGAGCAGAAAAATTCTCCGCTCACTAAAATACAGAATTGTTCACACTGCGCGTTTAGATTTCGGTATTTGGAACCACGCTAAAGCGCTCACTGAGCGGTCACAAATTTTGGCGCACTTGGAACGGCATGTTTCATTGTCACCTGCTCCTTATAGTAAAAAAGTGACAAGTATTTTGATGTGACTGTGGAATCTCCCTTATTAAAGGTAATAGAGCATTTCCGCAAAAAAAAATGGTCTTACTAAGTATAAACTGTTTTATTTATATTCAAATGCAATAAAAAATATTCCAAACATAGTTATAATGTTCCATAATAAAATATCAAAACAAACAAAACTAAAATTACACCTACTTTAAATGTTCAAAATAATTTGCATCGTTATTAATACACAAGGGGTCATTGGCTCATTGAGTCTATAGCATTTTGGATACGAATTGGACTAACGGAATTAAGCTCTTTAGTCATTTTATTTCTTAATTGTTCAACTTAGACTGTTAATATAGGAAGAAATGCATGTGAAGATGAAAAAAAAAGGTCGACTTTCAACTCAAAACTGCAGTCATTTCACAATAATTATGTAAATAGACTAAATATTGGTATTAAAAATAAAATGTAATTTTTTTGTTTTAATATATTACAAAATATAGATCGTCTATATTTTACCAGAGAAAGTGACACTTTTCTCACTGACAGTTGTCTGCAAAATACATTTACAAACGTGTCAAATATGCAATTTTTGTTACTTTAAGGCATTGGTGTCTTAAAGTAAAATGCCGTAAGCAATCTTGCACTCGAGATTTTCTGGGTATAACAAAGCCAAGGTACCTCGACTGCCAGTTTTATGTATTTCAAAGATTAATGTACATTAATCTTCGTCTATGTCATTAAATAGATCGATGAAACCATAATTTTCTTCTGTTTTATTGCAGTTTTAAGACAAAATCACAAATGTGTTTTAACAACTAACACAATGACAACACATGTGACATCTTCCGTAAACAATAAAGTCAACAGTTAATATATGGTTGATATGAATGTTTTTTGACAAATGTCAACTTTGACCATTTTTAATATGATATGTAAAACTATCTGTTTTTTATTTACTAAACAATCTTAATACTTAATTCATAACTGATTGACATTTGAAGAAAAAAAATGTACGATAAACCAAAACCCACTCTGGTTTACTGACAATATTAAAAAGATGCTAAAATTAAAAAATAATGCCTATTCAAATTTTAGACGAAACAAAAATGACGAAACTTGTAACTATTTTAACGAAATCAAGGACCAAACCAATATTGCTATTCGTCCTGAAAAGAACAGCTACATACAATACTATTTAAACTACACTAAAAAAATGTGCATTTGAGATTTGTTTTCAATTTTGTGGAGTGTCTGAGAACTAAAATAAATAGTCCCTTTCGTGCTATTCAACCGTAATTATCTGGATAACCGTTGACTTTAAGTCATATCAAATATTTTTAGAATCTTATGGATTATTAATAATGCTTCGGGACCATGAGATAATATGTCTAAGGGTTATAGAATGTAAGACACTCTCCACCGGGAACCAAATCGATCTGTATATAGAAAACTATACTTAGAAGAATTTTGAAAATTTGGCAGTGTAACTATGTCGACGGGCGCAGATGAGGTAAAATAGTTATATTCCGATCAGTATTCTCGGTGAGAATATTTTACTGGAAGCCGGAGAGTGTCAGAGTTTTTAATGGATAATGTAACTTTCATACTGTTGTTTGCTATTGAAATTGCAGTGTTTTCGTAGTCTCAAATTGGGTCTTGTTCTGCTACATACAAAATATATACCTACATATCCGGAAAAATTATGTCCAAATTGTTTTTAAATTTGTATCCATTTGGCAAATTCATTAAGCTTGAGCGAAGATAGAAAATATTATATAATATCAATGGGAAACAGACAAATAAATAAAGATTACGCTGTGAGTATAGGTACAATTATTATTGGTATAGAGACAAACTGTTTGCTGGAACTGAAACCATCGTGTCTGAAACGTTACGTAACATGTATGATCCTATAGATTCTATTCATAGCACTTATTCATGTTTTATTGATAGTAGAGTACCATAATTCTTGTAGGTTTCCCAGTGATCAAGCCGTTAGAAGAGAGTGGTGTACTTCTCTTAGAATATTAGGAAAACAAACATGCATATCGCACACAGCCATTCCTGTTCGCCATGTTCAGTAAGTTAATATTTTGTGCGATTAGAAATATTACAATTTATTGAAAATATTTTTTAACAAATTATCCTCGGATTAGCGTCTACAGTTGAGCTTGCAAACAGTATGACCATTTACAGCTAGTTTGTCAGAAACTCTGTCTGCGTCCGAAGTTGAGGAAGAAAAGTATGTGCAAAACTATTCTAATCACATATATACTGGTCACTGCAACAATGAATTAAAATTTGTGCTATTTTTTTTTCAGTCTGACCCAGCATAATGTGGAGATCATGAGATCAAAAAGTGACACATTAACAGCAAGTTCCTCTGAAACCCTATCAATAATTGTATTTTTTTAATACGTAATAATTAAAGAATCTAATCAATTGCAATACTTTGAAAACAGTCGAAGTTTTATTGGAGAACCGTCCAAATAGTTTTTTTTTGTTGGTTTCATAATAATTGTTATCTTGTCTAAACTTAGTAGAAACAGATTCAGTTTCTCAGGTCTAGGAAAGATAAACGATTCATTTCAAATGTGGTTTCCTATAATTAGTAAATTCATAATTATATACCTTTGCATTTAATAATAAATATTTTCATAATATAGAAAGTGTTTCCTTTTAATCCCAGACATCTATTATTTAATAAATTATATTTTAAAACAATGCTACACTTCCTGCGTAGGTATGCATTTATTATTGGAAACTGCAACCACGATATCAAAAGAATTATACTACGCCACTGACTTTTGTTTACATGCACTCCTTCTGTCATTAAAAAGGTAAATATTGACCTTTATGTTATGAAGACAAACATTGTAATTAGATGACATTTCTATGTTTGTTTATTTTTCTGAGATTATTCCTATCTCAAAAATAGTAATTTTAACCTTGAACTTGAACTGTAAATATTAATACAGGGTGTGCAAAATATCACATCAAACATGAAAATGAGAAAACTGTCAAAAGTCAATATTTTTAAATGGAAACCCCAATGTTTTATAGCTTTATCTTATTAAGGAATAAAAATAAGGGTAAATTTGTAAAAGGTTGTATACGCCTAAAATGTTTAGTTTTTAAAATATTGTCAAATGAATAAATTGCACACGGTAATTTTATTACAAGTTTTAAGTTTAAATTTAAAGTTTAAGAATTGATTCCTTACTTTATGTACACACTGTATATCGTTGTTACATGGTTACGATAGAGTTTTCAAATAATAAAATAAGATTGTCACTGAGCTAATATTGAATTTGATGAATTAGATTACAGTCCTGTAATTTAATTACATCATTTTGTGGTATTACAATATTTTGATTATTGAGGAATCAGATCGGGTTCGATGGTAAAGTAAATTTGGGTTTCCTTAACGCTTACCTATACCAACTTTATTTTGTTGGGTGGCAATTATTTAAACAAGTTTTTATTAGTACCTACCTGTTGAATAATAAACAGTTATTTAGATAAACTATATCCATTTAACTGAATGTACAGTTAACTCTTTGACGTAAAGATATTGATTTATAATTTTTATGAATTACAAGGATGTGGTGAAAAGTTTCCTTCCTGATTTTCTTGTTGGTATGCTACAGAACCATATCTGCTAGCGTGAACACTAACTTTCAGGACAACTGTTTTGATAGAATACGTTTAATAGCCTATTGAAGTAGACGTGTTTGGTTGTTTACGCGAAATTAGAAAAATGCGGTCAAATACTTCTAAATTAAAGAAGAAAAGGATTCAATACAGAAAGAATCTTCTCCAACATATTAGAACAACTGTGATGGTTTGTGAATTACGTCAAACTAATAATTGCTCCTAGATAAAAGTCTCAGAGCGTATTATTACTGTTCAGAATTGCCAAAAACAATTTTTCCTACGAGCGTGCACTTTTCAGCATTTTTTTAGTGCGGAAAGTTGCACTTTTCCTATTTCTGTTTATCCAGCAAACTATAATATCCTGTTAAATGAACCAAAAATCGAAAATTTTATCATTTTTCTCTTATGAATAACTGATACTACTCGTTTTATGAAAAAAGGTAAATTTGACACATTTGTCAATTGTTGTTACCCGTATTGTCAGTTTGACAGTTCAGGTTAATAAACAATACACGAGAATGCTGTATGTTACTGCGAAATTTGAAGTGGTCTGAGAAAAAAATTTGAACCCAACACATGCGGAAAGTGTCTTTTCCGCACTTGACGAATGATCGAATTCCACTGCGCGTAGGCGTCGTTCGGAAAAGTAGGTACTACTTTAACGGTAAATAACTATTTCAAACGTAATCTTACGTAATTTTAATTTTAGAGTCTGTAATTAAATATTTATTTAGATTACTTTGTTATACAGGGTGTTCCAACTAAGACACTTTTGCGAGTTATTGCAAGTTATCTGTTCTCTGAAAAATTTGCTCATATTATCTCGGGTACCTTGTTACTTATCAAAAACTGGAAAACTGCGTTTGATAGGTATTTTGATGTACAATATTTTGAGAAAAGTAGATTTTTTCTACACTCAACTGTTTTTGTGTAATAAACCCTACTTGCATTTTTTTTAAATAGAATACCTCATATCCTTTTCGTCGGTATGATGGTGGTTTGTCATAAACTTTCACATTTATGCTCAAAAGTGATTTCTGAAAATTCTGATTGAGCTATCTCAAAAAAGTAACACCGAGCCGAGTATATTCTATCTTTAATAAAAACCTAGATTAATTAATTAATTCTAATATAATTAATAAAACAACTTTAGAAACCAACAGTTTTTATTTTTGCTATTATAAACATTGTAAAAGGATTCCTAACATTTAGAAAGAGTAACTAGTAGAACACAAACTCAATGTTTCTCTAAAAAAAATATATTGAACTTTGTTTAGAACTAAAACTGAAAGGGCATACGTGCCAAAATACGTTTCCTACAAAGGTTATAAGTAAACACGGGCAAATATGCACAAAAATATGAAATAAATATGGGCATAAAATATGCATGTACCTACTTTATTCAAAATATGCAAAAAGGGATATTAAAAAATCATTATTTATAATATTATTATTATATTTATTTAATACACATTATCTTTAATTTAGATTATATTACACTTTTGGATGTAAATAATTAGAAATTAAACTTAAAAGTTGTAAAAACAATATATACAATTAAATATTTCTCAAAATTTTCTAGCAAAAATTGTGGCCTTCTGTGGGAATACATAAATTTATATATAGAAAAACTCATTTCTACGTCAACTGACGTATTTTAAACTGCTTGCGAGTTTTGGATCTAAATCTAAATGATCAGATTCATCAAAATTTCCCATTAAAATGTGCTACTTTAGACATAAATTGATAACCGTTATTTTTTGCCAAAAACTTCTTTAAATTTTTCAAATATTTCTTCCCCAATTCTACCCTGGACATTTCTGAAAACTGACTGAGAGTCTCTTACTAACTGCGTGGTTTCTGTTAATGGTAAATTACATGCCTCTATTTCAGTCAAATTTAGACACAAAACCGTAGTTGCATTTTATAATTCGCTTATTTTCACAGATTTCTTTTGCATCTACAAGTTATTGGCAAGAATCATTTGACAAATCTGAAATTAGCTCTTTAATCTGACAAAAATTCTCTGCATAATAAATTGCAGCTCCAGCTAATTCTTCTTGAATAAACCTAGTCACAGTTAAAACATTTGTTTTTTATAGTTGCTTTGAGGCAATAAGATAGGATTTTGGTAGCAATTTAAAGAATTCACATCGTTTCTCCTAGAGGTTCTCTCATTACGAACATTGTCCCAAGTTAGAAACACAGGCTATAAATACCTGCAATAACAAGGGCCTGTTTACCATCTATTATTAAGGGGGTTTTTCCCCGCTATTTAGGTACCTGCTTTGGTTCTAAATTTAAAAATTATGTATAGAATTAGGAATGTCTATTCTAACAATTAATTATGTAAAAATTTTTGACTGAATATACTTCATTATATATGCAGCGTTTTACAAAAATATGCACTTTGAATAAATGCCCTTCTTTAGTTATAAGTAAAGGGCGGAATATATGCACGTCAATTCATTTAAAATATGCGCATATATATGCATAGTTTTTCTTTGAAATATGCAACAATATGCATTTATTTGTCAAAATATGCAATTATATGCCTCGAATATAACATGGAAAAATGGAAATAAAGAAACGCCGACTCTTACAAAAATTATTTATTTTAAGTAAAATTAAAAGAAAAATATAATAGGTAAAATTTTTAACCTGAAATAGTATAAAATGCATTTATAACGATATATTTTTCAAAATTTTTCGATAAAAGTGTTTGTCTTCTGTCTGTAAAAATATGTTTGTACAAAGAAAAAGTTCTTTCAACATCTACCGATGTGATCTGGCAATATTTTAATTTGGGTAGTAAGTTATAAGGCCAAGGTATCACTTCGTTGGATGGTTTAGTATCAAAAATATTTTTGACTTCCATTAAATACTTACAGCCTTCATTCTTTCCCACAATAACGTCGAGTTTACTTCTTACTTGATTTCCTACATCACCGGGAACTTTTTTGAATTTGTCGGAAAAAGTTTCAACAATTTTAATTGATTCTCTTAAACTTATATATTATATAATAAAATGGGTCCATAAACCATATAATAATAAAACCTACCCACCTGTTAAATTATTTCAATTACCTGCAAGGGTCGCACTTAATCTTTTGATAAAACGAAAAACATAAAAATATGCACACAAATTTTATTTTTGTCGAAATATGCAATTTTTTATGAAATTTGTAAAAATATGCAAAATATGCAAATATATGCACTTTGCATATATTCCGCCCTTTAGTTATAAGAAAAAAACCCAAATTTTGTGTTAATTGCCTCACAACTTAAAGGTAAAAGTACTAATTTAGTTCAGTTGCGATGCTGCTTGACAGGGTTGATAAATATCATGATATTTGAAACAATTTTACTAGTTTTTACAAATATCTTTACTTCTAACAGCTTATATTTTGTTTTGTGAAGTAAACAAATATATTTAGGCAGGAATCAGTGTCGGCTTGTGGCAGTTTACTGAGGTGAAGCATAACAAAAAATATAGTCTGCGATGCTGTGTATGCTATGCCTACTGCAATTAAACGCTGGCAACTATGTTTATAGGAAAGGCGACAGCCGGCCGTCACGTGGTTGTATCTCGTATATTGGGTATATGCTTTGAAGCACCCTCCATCTGCATAAGAACATGTATGATAATAGCCACTATTGGTGTGGCAGAGGACACAAACACTGCCCAAAAAGAAGGAAGTACATAAATGTACATTATGGATGATAGTTAAATATATATATATATAACATAAAGCCTGCTTCAGACAAAATTACAGTTTTATGGTAAAGCTGTGTTTACCTCAGGTTGAAAATTGTATATATTAATTTATGGTTTAAATTTTATACGAAGAAAAATAATTACACAACGCACACACGCTTTAGGGGTAATCTATCAGAACATCATGACAAGCCGCGCAGAAAGGAATATAGTATTTGGCAGCATTTTATGAAAAAGAAAGTCACGGGCAAACTAGGTTGTAGGGCAGTATGTAAAAAGTGTGGTTAAGAATTGCAAGGTCTAGTGGATACACTAAAAAATCATTGGGAAACCTGAAAAAGTAAAACTAATGATATCAGCACCAGCAATGGTCTTGATCTTGAAACTTTCCATGGTGATTGTCATTCACAGCCTGGAACTAGTCAGAGTGAACTGAGAAAAGAGAAGTGTAAGTGGACGTGAAAATACTGTCAATCGGTGAGATCTAAAAAGTTCTATATCATTATTATTCAGGATAGGTACACAATAGATGCCTACAATATTAATAAACATTATCGGTAATGAAGCAAACTGTTTATTTATATATTTAATCATCTGTTACTTTATAGTCGTAAAAATACGTAAATAAAATTAAACCATCTAGGTAGGTACCCACGTACATAATATTATTCCAATCTAAATTAACCTAATTAGGTACCTAAGGAAAACAAACCGACCACCTATTTACTTAATACAAAGGAATAACGTAATAGAAAACGAACATTTGGTAGGGATATCATATCTACTACGGAGAAATTGTATATGAATTAATAATACAAAATACAATCAACCAGGAAAAACGCCGTTGCTTTTTGATATAGGTACCTATTTTCTATTAACACTTATTTGTGGGTGCAAATAAACAATAGGTCAATAGACTTATTTAACAAAAATTATATTTTTCTGTGTCACTGCAAGTCCATGTACAGATGAAAGGAGCAATGGACCTTTTTAATAAAATATCTACCTATTATGTTAGCCAACAGCAACTCAACGATAAACGAAGATAGCAAAATTCATTGTAGTAGGTATACCTAAATAATACAAATAAGAGTACACTGTTAACAGCTGACTTCAATAAAAATAAATGTCAGACCCATGAAAATGGAGAACAAAAACATGCCAGTCCATACATATCACAACCAACAGGCAATTTTGTAAAACGTCTAAGTTAGGTACAAGGTATATTATGCACGTACCATGTACCATACCTAAATATCAAATAAAGCGACAAGGGGTCAAAAGACATCATAAAAACGAAAATGTTTTTTCTTATTTTTTTAATCTAAACAAAGCCTGAAGATACAAAGTAGGTACCTACATAAATATATGAAAGAAAAAGACAGATAAATTCAACGTAGAACTCTTTCTAACTTCCAAGAAATCCAACAGCTGACTTCAATAACAAAGAACGACCAGGCATAACAGATATACCAGAAACACAACACAACTAGCTTTTATACCTATTATGATTTAAGAG
The DNA here is from genome assembly GCA_911728435.2 of Apoderus coryli. Taxonomy (NCBI): domain Eukaryota; kingdom Metazoa; phylum Arthropoda; class Insecta; order Coleoptera; family Attelabidae; genus Apoderus; species Apoderus coryli. Next base: position 10,142,805 of record OU452202.1, on the reverse strand, counting down.
CAAACCAATTGCAATCACTACAGTTCCTACACAAAGTACATAATATTATATCTTATTTTATTAGTCCTTAGGTCATTTACAGGTAGAAATTGAATGTTTTGCAGACAGAAGCAATCGCAAGCGCATCTATTTTTATATGGCAATTTAAACTACGTGCTATGTAATAATATTGTTTTTGTTTAAAAACACTAATATAATCAGGTGTACAACCAAGCAAATTGAATCTTTTAAAGCATGATAAATAATGTTTTGTTTACATACTGAATAAAAACAAATATATAGCAGATGATAACAATAATATCAACAAAAGGGGTAAAAATGGCAGGTCGATGTTTGAATTCTAACAAAGAAATGTTGAAATTTTCACTTACCTTTGAAATCATGCGTGTTGACAATTACTTTATTAGTTGCCCAATTGTTAACTGATACCAAATCAACACAATTAAAGTTTAAAACAATAAAATATTCAAACACTTTCCAAATAAACGCACCAATGGTTTATAAAAACCAATCTGTATATTATCTGTTCTGTTTGGTTTCACACTTCCCACAACAAAAACAACTGACCGAGCAAACATCAAACATCGAAGTAGCAGTTAAGTTTATTGCCGGTATTTGAATGATGGCGCCATAGTCTATGATAGCATAATTTGCAGGAATCTCCAACAACATGTTTCTTTTATTAATTAGAAGATGGCGCAACTATACGCTAGCAAAAGAGGGTAAATATTATAGAGATATTGTTATCCCCATAATGACATTTTTTCATATAGAGAACTATATCGCTGAAAAACCGTCTGCGCATCAGATTGCGCAATGGAATAATGGGAGATAAAGAAACTGCCATTTTGAAGTGGTTTTGTTGCCAAGTTATTTCATTGCCATCTAATTTTGAATTTTTATACTCTAACATGTTCAAAGGACATTAGAATAATCCAAAATGTTACAAAATAAACTACTACTACTAATAATAATAATAAAGTATTTATTGCAAAATAGCTTAGCTTAATTTTCAATTTAGATTGAGTTTTTAATGTTCTATTCTAGATATTCGTACAAGTTCATGTAATTCCGACAACAATCGGTTCAATACGTTTAAGTATACGATACGCGTAGAGGTACATATGTTTACGGCCTTCGTATCGTTAAACTATCATAAATTTAAAGAGCGCATGCGTATATGTCAAAAGATACGTTTACGTAAACGTCAGTGGCTTTGCCTTAACTCCCTATTGATTGATAAAGACAATGATTATACGTAGAGGCGACACACGTGTTTTATACCAATTATATTATTATTATAACTTTTCCAAAGTAAGCTCATTAAATACTTTTTAAGACTCTCCTATAGTAGAACATCAAAATGGGCGCACCCTATATTCCAACTTTTTTTACCTCTCACTTGAGCGCTATAGTTCTCTATATAGCGTATCAAGATGGGAGAATGACCTTGACATATGCGCGAACTGCTAATATACTAGGCCGCCATGTTCCACCCTTGACAGTGGCATATCGTCTTAAAGGGTGCAAATTAAGTGGGGAAAAAAGTTTACGAATCTTGACTACCAGTTTGTAATGTGCATTTTTTTAATTTAAAATAAACCAATAAGTATAGACCATTTTAATAGTATATTATTTTATTAAACTGATTTTGTGAATTTATGCCCGTTTGCACCAACTAACGTATGAGAAAGATAAGGCAATTGAAATAATTAGTATTTTGTCTTTAGGTATTAAAATTTATTACCTATCCCCCTAGCATAGAATACACGACAATGCATTTTTAGGTTATACTCACTTGGCTCGGCACTTTGGGAAATTACTATGCCATGGCCATGGAACAAAAATTGTACCAAAACTGTATGCTAGCTTTTTGCATTATGAATTATGAAACGCAGTTGTAACACAGCATTGCTTTGGTGGACACCTTTAAGTGTTTCCATCTATGGTGGCGTTGATCACAACAATGTTGATCAGTTAACGATTTTTAGAGGGATCCATCATTTTGTAATTCTGCTTAACGCGCTGTTTTTCATTGCGGAGCACCTAGTGGGAAATATTTAAAAATGCACGGGTAAATTTCCTGGTAATGACAAAAGTAGCAACGGTTATGAAAAATCACCATAGCAATACACTTAAACCAAATTGACAGTTCAAATAATTTCGCTAATTTTGAAGGTACCTCATCGTATTGAGGCTTACGCCAACAGGACGAGTATAGGTAAGTCTCGAAAAACAAATATTTTCCAAAAAATGATGATGTTTAATGTATTCAAAAGCATTAAAACAGTCGTAGACAAAGTATTGCGTGAAACTCATGTAAAATGACCATTTTCTACTCGTATAATTTGCAGGACTCGCCTGCGGCTCATGCTGCAATCGATCATACTCGTAGAAAATATATGTCATTTCATGTTCGTTGCACAATATACTAATATGTTTAAAAACACATGTTTTCCATCCCTGACGGAAAACAAAAAACATCGATGCAATTGTTGCCGTGTTTTCAGATCTGCGCATCGTCGTCAGTGACTCCACCACTTTTTGAAAGAAGATAAGTCTAGCGACACTCAGATACTTGCTTGCTATTGGTCCAAAGTCTGTGCCGGCGACACTACGAAGCTTCTTAATAATAAAACCTATTACAAGCAATAATTTATAGATTGCAGTATGTAAATTATTTACTTTAATAAACAAAAAATAAGAAATATTAAATTAAAACAAAAATAATAAAACATAGTACTTAGTAAAATTATAAACAAATTAATTCGATTTTAATACTGTATTTAAATATAGATTCATATATTATATATACTTTTATTATTAAATTATTACATCAAAGCACAAACTATACAAAAATTTAAAAATTATGTCAGATTTGCATGTGTATTCACAATTATATTCCAACCATATAACTACCTATTTCCCTTTTGCTTTATGCATACCAGACTGACAAAATTAAATTCCTATAGGCTTGCCAACATTTTGATTTTGACAACTTCACACAATTATCCCAGATATATTGCGTCAAAAGAGAATTGTGATCTAAACTTATCTTCGTCCGTTGTTTCCAATCCAAACAACTATTTATTTAAAAAATTGATATTAGGAATACCGAATTTATATTATTGGATTGAAGTATTAAGTTTAAACGACTCGCGGACGCCAATGCAATTGTGGCCCTCTGATTTGAATCCTTGTTTGAATCATTCTGTATAATGTAATCAGTTGAATGTTATCACAAAACATAAAGGGTATGTTTTGTGAATGTTATGGCATATTATGGCACTGAATTAAACAAACGGCTATACTTTGAAAATTTACAAATGGGTATTAAGGTCTTGCATAGGTTAATTTGTTATTAATGATTACCTTATATTTTACTGGCGCAGGTCACGAAATTTGTTGATATGAAGTCAAATAAACAGAGTTTTCTCTTTCTAGATCTGTCAGGGATTTTTTAGCATATACTCCTGATTTTAGATACTATGTATTTCATGTTAGCAACTCTATATCCGCATATCTGGATGAACCACAAAACAAAAAGAATACAGCTATTATAGCTATGTTAGGCTTATAATATCACAGTTTAAATAAGAGAGAAAATAAATACGGACGATATTAACATAAAATTCGGTAAAATATAAACCGGTGATAATACTAAATTACATTTTTGTCCTAATATATACACTGTTTGCGTTTAATTAAGTTAATTATAAATATATAATACAGGGTAATTCAAATTCGAATGCCACCTATTTGCATATGGTATAGAGAGCTAACAAAAATAAAAAAGTTTTCTCGTAAAATTGTACAGAATATTTTTGTTCATACAATTACGCAACTTTAACAAAGTCAAACTAACTCTAACTGTTTACGAGATCCTAATGGCAGCTTTAGAATATGAATCACCCTGTGTAGTAGGAATACCTACCTAAAACTAGAATACGTAAGCCACACAACAAAATCCATGGAACAGAATTTTCTAAATACTATTTGAGGAAAATTAAGTCATTCTGGAAAACTCTATATCAAATCTGTAGAGCCTGGTAATTGAACCAAATTAAATTAAAAATGTATCAGAATGCACATAAAATACTGGGATTTGTACTTTGAAACTGTGCAGATTTCTCTGTCTGTATGTGAGTCTTGTCTGTTCTTAGCTGGAATACGCTACCGTGATATGGTCGCCTTATTATCACAGATGCGTGAGTTTAGAATAAGTTTTTGCGATATGATGCATTCAGAGTATCATAGATCGGATATAATGGATATGTTAATTTTGGATACTCTCGCCAAGCGTAGAGTGTTAAGAGATTTTTTTTTTTAATATATTAAATGGTACTATTGATTGTGCTGCAATTTTGCAAAGGATCTCATTTAATGTTCCAGCGCGTAATTTGCGACCCTCTGATACTTTCTTTTTACCTACAAGAAGACATAACTACACATATTTTTTTACCAGTGGATAGAACTCCGCATTCTAAATGATAATAATTGTATTGATGTTTTTTGTGGTTCAATTTAGAAGTTTAAGCGTCAATTTAATTGTATTGAATGGAATATGTGATTTGTTTTTATTTGAAATTTTGTAATGTGAAATTTAACATTAATCGATATGTTGTTAATATAAATGGGGTTTCCCGTTAAATTAATAAATAAAATAAAAATAAACAAATAAAATAAAAATAAATAAATAAAATAAAAATGTTAAACCAATCACAAACCATTGTTCGTTGACTGCAGTTTGGCCCCTTTTTGATATAGAGAATTACTTTCAAACTGGCCTTTTTTTATTATTGAACCTATTTAAATTATTTATAATCGAATAAAGGTAGAAAACAAATTCTATTTTCCACTTCATCAAAACACAGCGAGCGTTTCGCCAACCATGTTATTAGCATCATTAGGAGAGACTTAACATTTAAATAAGTGTATTGGTTCAAGTGGTAAAACATGTTTTCTAACTTTAACTGTATACATTTTTTGTATTATTACGGAATTTCAGTGTTTGCTGTTGTAAATTTGTAATATAATTTTTTTTTCTACGACTGTCTTTAAATGCCTTTATTATATGTTCAATCATAAGTTGAATATGTAGTACATTGTAATGCTGTTTTTCATTCAAAAATGCTCGGGTAAATTTCCTGGTTTCAAAGCTATTTATATAATGCAAACAGTGATAGTGAATATAGTTTAAAACCACTTAGTCAATTTAATACTTTAAACTCATCATATTTAGGCTTACGCCAACAGAGCGAGTACAGGTAAGTTTCGAAAAACAAATATTTTCCTAAAAATTATAATGGTTAATTTATTCAAAAGCATCCAAGACAATTGAAGCATCCTGTATATTAAAACAGTCGTAGAAAAAGTATAGTGTGAAACTCACATAAAATGACCATATCCTACTCGTATGATTTGCAGCACTCATTATTAGATACAGTGTCCCTTCGAGAAAGTCCGCGATATGTCTTGGAAAAGTACAAACCGGAAAGCTATGAAAATTGCGGAATATAGAAAGCTCCACGGAGGTCAGCGACTAAAATATTTTTAAGTTCGTAGCACTTCCGGTAATGCCAGAAGTAGGTGCTATGTTACATCATACACAAATTACATATAAAATTTCATGTAGAATCCAAAAATGTAATATAATATCGAATGTTCCATTTAAAATAAGCAATTTGATACTTATTTCCGGTACTACCGGAAGTGCGACCACCTTAAAAATATTTTAGTCTGAGTCCCGTGGAGCTTTTGTTTTTCTCATCCTTCTGGTCCTCCACTCACATATCGGTACGCTCTAATTATAGCCCCCGGAGTGTACAAATAGCGTACTTCATCCTTGAAGAAGACTTATTATGCCATTTCAGGACCATACTGCACTCACTAGCATTCTACTTACACACAACATTCATTGTACGAGCTAGATTGACCACCGTCAGGTCCGTTTTTTAATAAATCCCCCAAACGGTCACCCATTCAAATGGTAGCCGCGCTCAACACGGCTGCACTTCGACGGTCGTCAGTATATGATCCCGTCGAGGCTACCCGGCCCGATTTGTACTATTTTCAATATCTCTCGCGGTCTTTTCAGGAGGGGCACCGTATTGTTAGAATTGTAACAACTAGATTATATGAATAATCAAATTCATAATTCTTGTCACGTGGTCTTGATTGATTCCTTACACAAAACTTAATATTATTACGCAAAATAAATAACGACATTATTGCACACATTAAACGTTTTAAACAACTTTTTTTTTTGTCAAATATCGACATTTCTACAGTATTTGACATTTATAAAACAAATTTGACAAATTCCTTTAGTTACATTCCTAAATATTACACACAACATAAATATCTAACCTTATATTTCCAAAATTCTGGAAGAAAATTTAAAGATTTCTTTCCAAATAAGTTATTTGACAATAATTGAACGAAATTATAATATGGATTTTTCAACAACGATTAGAAACCTTGGTATCTTAATTATAAAGATTTCAAATGAAATTTTAGTTACCGAATATCCCACGTAAATCTGATATTGACATCCAGCTTTAAGATAACCCCTCTAACCAGTGGCAAATTGTAATACATTACAACTTTTGGCAGTTAATTATTCACAATAATTTAAAAATCGACGTTGGTAAACAATAACATATAACCCGTTCTTCATCTCCTTTACATAATAACCCACTATTTCAGATGCTTTTTAAACCATGACTCGTAAGAATTTGTGATGCAACGGGACTCTCAAAGCGAAAGCGAAAACAGTTATCGTAAGAAAATATTAGCGGAAAATGTATTCACAAAGACGACTTCATAAATAAATTAACAAATGTAATAAATCAATACAATAATTGAATATCCAACTTCTCCATGGATGTATTAACAAATTTGAACTGGACCAATTTTACATGTAAAGGCGGGTTTAGCCAACTAATAATGCATAATGGATAATTTTAGTGCATAATGGATAATTTTTAAAACATGGCATTTACATGTACCTGTTTATACAACGAATAGTGTATAATTCATAATTTTCGTTGATAATGTATAATGCATAAGGTTGGGAACTTTCAACTTTATGCACTAAATTATGCAAAAAATATCACTACGCATGCGCCGGAAATAAATTATAAACACTTACATAACCTCAATTTACAAAATAAACTAAATAATAATTGAAAATGTGATAATTAACAGAATTTTTAATTTGAAAGCTATTAAAACATAAATAAGGTCAACACAAAGTATAAGCATTATCTTTAAAGACAATGGTAATAGGTTAACCTGCTGTCTAGTCAATTGTCACTTTTCGCTTTATGCATAAAAGTTATGAGTTGTATAAACACCTATATTTTGTTGTGAATTATCGATTATGCACTATGTATTAAGCATTATTCTTTATGCATTATGCACTATCCATTATTAGTTGGCTAAACCCGTATTTAATTTCAATATACCCAACATAAAGTATTTGAGGTTATGTATGTTTTTATTTTTATTAGCGATCGTTGTTGTAGTGTTGTTTGTATATTGGTTTGTTTTGTAAATTGATGAGGGATTAAAAATATTTTTATTTGATATGTGTCCTCGTTAAAGTAGCTTTATATACTATTTTCAAAAGGTTCGTACTAAAATGACAAGTATGATAGAAAACTTCATGAAGTAATCCTCCACAAATGTAACACCTACATTAGTAACCTCTGCTACGAGAAATTTCTAAATTTATTTATCAAGAAGTTCATGAATTTATTTATGAAGAAATTGATAGTGCTTAAGATATATTTTACCAAATTCTTTTTGGCGTTTTTACACCCTGCAAACTATTTTGGTATACAAGAGAAGTTGCACCGAATAACTAAGCTACTGTAAAAGACTGTAATGGCAGAGGTAGTCTTTTATGTTCTTTGTGTTACATACAAAAAACTTTTATCAACATAATGAAGAGATCATGGCGTAATAAACAATAGCCCTAAAAGGGCACCATCACATTTAACCAATAAACATCCAATAATTTGTCTTACCTTGTTGATAAATATATTATCTGAGAATGCCAAAATTTCTTAAAATATACGAAATCAAATATTGACGTTAAACCGTTTGAAAATCATATAGGGCTGTTTAATTTGGCTACCTACAATCCATTTTTTAAGGAAAAAAAAAGCAGGAAAAGTATAACATCAGCCACACCGTAACTTTCCTAATTCCTACTCCATGTCAATGATAGTATCGTTATATCATCCATGGCTGTCCCACCACATATTCAAGTTAACGGAGACAGACTTCAGAACATCGAGAGTTTCACTTACCTCGGCAGCATTCTCGCGGTGAACGCAAATATCGATGATGAAATTCAGCATCGTATAAGATGGGCAAGCGCATCTTTTGGCTGTCTGAGGACGTGAGTCTTCCATAATCATAACATCGAAGTTCGAACTAAGTTGCGAGTGTATTAGGTCATTCAAAAAGGCCATAGGATGACACATAGATGGCGTTACTAGAATTTTTACAAAGATGTACTTAAGACCACATGAAGAAGTGTGGCGTAGATGTGAAGAACACCTGGGAGCAGATCGTGAACGGCAAACCGAGATGGAGGCGTACCATTTACGAGGGCCATCAAGTTTTTGAAGATCAGCGTCGACGACATGAGGATGCGAAGAGACAGCATCGAAAGGAGAGAGAACGCGTCTCGAGGATCGGTCTGTTTAGCCATCTTAGGGTTTACCACAGATATCCCTGAGTTGGAGTAATTCATACTCGTTAGCGAGTGAATACTGATGATGATGATATATCAACACAATCTCCTGGGAAGTAGCTGTACGCGACAGTAAGAAAAGTTTTAATACAAGAGGGAATGGACACTATTAACAGCAACTTTGATTTAATTTTTGATAAAGGTTTCTAAAAACTTTGTACAGTTTAATGCGTAGAACACTCCAAAAATACAGCTCTAACCCAACCTAATGGTATCAACAGGACCTATCAAATCAACGCCTACAAAGAAAGCCATCTATAGTCTAATTCAAACTTTCCCTAATAACTTATACACAATTGAAAATCATCTAATTCAATTCTGACTAGACACCATAACACCACCAATACCCTGGGGCACAACATGTTGCTTCTGATGTAATAACAAATCGTCCTTTTGTCCAAAACTTTTGTTACAGAAATTGCACATAAATACATTATCGCAACTCCCACTGCCATGTTGACGTTTCTTGTGCTGCGTCAAACCGTGTTTAGCGCTGAATTTTCTGAAGCAAATGTCACAGAAAAATTTTCGGTTTTTCGCTGCCGCGGAACTCTTCGATCCAGTACCTTTAGTTTTTGGCGTAACGTTTGTGTGAGGCGGGTTTGTATTGACTGGCTTATCAAGTGATATGAGAGAATGCGATGATTTCTGATGGTGAGACAGTTGTTCAGCAGTTGGAAAACTATCACCGCACTGAAAGCAAATGCTGGGTATTGGATTTGCCTTCTGAGTATGAGCACTGGAAAAATAGAGAATAATAGTTTTAGTGTTTAGTTTAAAATAATCATTAGTTTTTTAAATTGCAGCGTATTATCGCCTTAGTTCAATTCTGGTGTAATGAGAATGAGCTCAATTTAAACTCCTCAAAATGTAGAGTTATGTCTTATACCAACACATCACTGCCCATAACTTTTGATTATATGATTGGTGAGCTGATTTTCAATAGACCAGGATCTGTAGTGGTTCTTGATCTTTTAATTGTTTTTTGATTTTTTAAATTTTTAATACAGTTCTGCTTTTTTACAGACTGCGTTTTAGAGAACCCCAAAGAAAAAAGAGTTAGGCTAATACCCCAACTGGCATTGAATTCAAGCACAAGTTTAATAAAATGACTATTTATTTAGAAGAAGGAGCAGTTTTGCAGCCGTGCAAGGTGTTTAGTCTCAAGTCTCGCGTTAACACACCCCCTTAGCACCTGTTACAGCGTTTATCATCTCATCGCCCCGACGCAGGCAAGTGCCCGATGTAGTGTTAACCTCGACCATCGGCCGAAATCAACTCCTGGGCCTACAACTCGAATGTACGAAGTATATGCCCTCTGTGATGGCACCAGTCAAAGTGGCGCTAGTGTCGAATATTAGGAACGTTATTCACCACGTCCCCGACACCTCAAGCGACTGCTCAGCTACATGACCGGCGGGTTACACTGCACAATCGTCTCGGATACTAGAATCAGGGTGATCTGATTCAGACACATTAAGCCACTTGCCACGTTACATGCTCCCTATCAAGGGATATGTACATGAAAGCATTGCCCCAACTCCCACTGCCACCCAGGGGTCTCCTACTAAACGAACCGTTTGCCCCTGCCAATACTAGCACACGGTGACCCGTACCGACACCTCAAACGACTAGCAACGGGTAACTCTCCCCCCTACTACTCAGACTCGAGATAGACAGCCACCCGAAGCCAACTGTCCGTCTCTACTAGACAACTTCGACCTTTTCGCAATGTCCCAAGTTACCCAAAATCTATTTGAGGTCCGACTAGCAGCTCCCTAGTTTACACGCGAATTTTGAGTTTTTCGATGTGAGACCCATATAAATATGACCGCAATCGAAATGGCTATGTACCTATACATTTAGAGAACAAGGCAAAACAACTACTACACAAGCAGAAGTTTTCTAAATAAATACTAAATGAGTATTTATTTAGAAATCGTCTGCTGTGGAGTAGTTGTTTTGCCTTGTCCTCTAAGTTTATAGTTACACTTTCGAAAGCGGACACATATAGATCTCACATCGAAAAAATCTAAATTCGCTTTCTTAATTTCTATCATTCACAATAGCGAGCCAAACATTGACAGACTGAGGATTTTGCGTGCGAGCTTTAATGTCCAATTGTGTCTGTCGAAATGCCGACTCGTGGGTAAAAATTATTTTGCGAATGAAAAATGTATCATTCTTTGCCTTATGCCCTAACGTCGCAAAACTAATTCGACGATTTGGATCATATTCGTTTAGCTCACAAATTCATTGTACTTAATACGAATGATATTCCTGTTTTTGTTTTGTAATTCTTCTCACCGATGATCAATATTGTTATCCAGTGCTATTTCTTGAGTCACCAATCTGCATAATGGGTCAGACTTATAAAACCTATTTTGAAAGATATAAAAGCATGTAATATTTCATATTTGAAAGACAAGATGTTTTTGGCGACATCTAGTAGTGTGGGCAGGCAATATGGCCGGTGAAACACAGTTCACAAACGATGGCAGGACGAGAAGCAACAACTCCATTATATCCTATTGCCAACACTAGACACGCCCGAATTCCCTGGCGGGAGGCTTTATTAATAGATTGCTTGTTACATAACGTAACAAGACTTTCAGTTTAGTTGGAAATTTGATTCACACTACCATGCTTCCAGCAGACGGGGCGTTTCGTTGATCCACAACTCATCAGTGGTGATCGGCCGGCAGTGTGACCCAAATTTCCAACATTTACGGAGAGCTTATACTAGCACGAGAGTTGAAAGACAACAAGATGTTTTCGGCGACATCTAGTGTGAGCAGGCAATATGCACGGTGAAACACAGTTCACAAAGGATGACCTGACGAGAAGCAACAACTCCATCATATCCTATTGCCAAAACTAGACACGCCCGAATTCCCTGGCGGGAGGCTTTATTAATGAATTGCTTGTTACATTATGGAACAAGCAATTCATTATTTCATTAGTTTCTGATTTGTGTGTCTTGTACATGATTTGGTTTGTTCTTCTTTTTCATATTAGTTAATTCATTTAATTATGTCATAGTTTTTTAGATCGCTTTGAAAATGGATTTTCTGTTGAGGAATTAATCAACTATTATTAATATTATAGCATATTATATATACTATCTAAATGAACTTACTTGACATGTGATAACATAGTTCTTCTTTGTAAAAATTCTTTTTTACATATTGGACAACTTAATGGTTGTCTCCCGTGAATTTTTTCATGATTTACCAATTCGAATTTCCGCATAAATGCTGCTCCGCAGTCTTTACAAGCAAAGGAATTAACTGCTCCATGAAATCTTAGATGCATCACCTATAATTCAAAAACATTAATTTATTTAGAATAGAAAATATAAAAAAGTTGAAAACTTTTTTGCTAGTTCAAAAACTTCTAAAATACAGTATGACTTTTGCTATTTTTGAAAGATGTAGAGAAAGCAAATAAAATTCATGCTATTAATTTCAAAAGTAATTAATAAAATTATAATTTATATTTATAATATTCATAGCTAGTTACTAACAGGTAAGATTACTAAACGGTATTGAGTTTTGGATTTAAAATTTTATTGTTACTGCTTCACAGTTGTATTTAATACTACAGGCGTATTATTGAATAATAATATTGCTTTCTACATGTTACACAAAAATAAGGTACCTATATATTTTGAAATCCTAACCTTTTTCTAGATTTTTGCAGATACCTACATTATAGGTGATTTTTAATCTTATAACATGTACCCACACCTTTAATACTTTGATGTTTTTCTTACCAAATGTACTTCTTGTGCAAAAGTATCTCCACATTCCTTACACAGAAAAGGTCTTTCGCCCTTATGAAATTTCTCATGAGTTATAAGTTGTTTCTTTAATGGAAAACTTTTCCCGCATTCAGTACAAGCGAATGGAGTTTCCCTTCTATGCACCTTCAATTATAAAAATATCGAAATTACAAATATACATCTACAACAAAGTTCCGTTCTTGTTCTTACCCTTTTGTGGCTCATTAAATGATGCTTTAAAGTAAACCGCTTTTTGCATTCTGCACAATAGAACGGTCTCTCCGTTGAATGTAATAATAAATGTGTATTTAAACAATATTTGTGCGTAAAGCTTTTGCCACAATGCGTGCAAACATGCGGCCTTTCGCCTGTGTGAGTCTTTTCATGTGTCGTTAAATGGTGTTTGAGTAAAAAACTTTTATTACATTGGGTACATTTGTACGGTCGTATTTTACCGTCACTCTGATCCATATTACGCGTTTTCACCTTCCCATTTTTCGGTTTTTGTTCAAAATTTATGTTAGGGTCTATTTCTGGTTGACTAATAATTTGGGGTTCAGGTTTAGGATTCACAATGTAACCATCTGCATGATAGAATATTTTTGCTCGATCTTGTTCTATATAGGGATTATCGAAAAAATGGGGCTCCAATACAGATGGCCAATAGTTGTATGATGTTAAGGTAGTGTTCATTTTACTAATTTATACTTCATAAGAATACTTAAATGTTTAATAAGAAACAATTAACAATTTTTATTATTAATTTAAATAATTAATTTTGTTTAGTTATCTAGGTGACAGATAACCATTTGACGTTTATTATCAATTAGGACGGTTCTTTACTGACATATTTCAGCTGATTCCAGATCAAAGAAATTTTCGAGAACAGAGACTCTATTCGAGAAACTGATGCATGCCAAGGAGGGTAAATACTATGGAGAAGCTATTTGTCCCACTCCGTGAACTCACTTTTGATTTTTTAGTTGTTGATTATAAAATGACTGGAAGGAGCTTTGCGCTGACGGTGGTAAACAGAATGTGCGACGGAAACGGCCATGTTGAACAACCACCTATGACTCATTGTTTTGGTTGTCCATTGCAACATGTATAAGCAAAGCTGGATGTTTTACGGTTTCTTGCAGTTTTGAATTCTTTAGTTAGTAAATATAACCAAATAGTCTGAAAAAATAATGCATCTTTAAGTGGAGTTGAGTATTCTCGATGATATATAAAAGTCAGTCTCCACAAAAAAAAATTTAATAGAAATTTAAAATTGTCCAAACATGTTTCGGAACTCTCGTTCCATCATCAGTGACAAAAGGAGAAACTTACAATATTAATGGTAAACTAAAATTTCCACTTTTATGGAAAAACTTTTTATGTGCATACTAATATTAATTATACAACTAACATTACTCGTTATTTAAGTTTCTTTGTGTAAATCATACTGGCTAAATTGCCTTTTTTTTAAGGAATTTGCCCTTGACAGAATTGGAGAAGATTCTAGTTTAACATCAGATATGTTTTCCGACAGTTGGCACAACGAGGGAGGAACATGGCGGCGCCCGTTTCTTCTTTCGAAAATCGGATGCCTAATGATGCGCACTCGGCGAAGCTCATTCTCCCTCCACGATATCTCTGGATATTAAAGTGTCAAAATTCACCATGACAATTCGACTTCCATCCCACTCCGGAAAATATAAGCAAGTTTATTTTAGTAATGATTATTTTCAAAATAAATCCAAATTTCTAATCCAACTGTATGAAGTGTTCAGCTATTTAATAAGTGAGGAGTGTTGTTCTGTTTTGTAGAAAGTCTAATAAAAAACAAATTTTATAACTCCTTTGAATATCAATCGATAGATTACGAGTTGTTTTTCATATTAAAGAAGTGTTGTCTGTGTGGTAATGTAAATATAAATTACCTGGGGCTATTGAGGGTTTAATTTCTGTAGTATCTTGTTCAATAAGACAGTAAATCTGGCGACTGAAATTAGGTATAGAATTGGAATGAGACTAATTTTGAAGAAATTCATAATACACACATCTTCAGATCATTTTTCAGAAAAGTATATCATCGTCCCATTCTCATTGTTATAGTTGTTAAAATTTCATGTTCAAATTTTATTAAGATTACTATTACGTGTAATAGGTTAACAAACGCGAGACGCGAGTGCTCAAAGTGTGTCTTAAGAACTGTTTTGAAGCCGCCTGTAGGCACTATTACATTAATTATACCAAATATCAAGTAATTCTGTCTGAGGAAATTATGGAATCGAATAGAAGCCGCAGTAATCAAATGGAAAAGTCTGAAGACTTCAATGAATGTAAAGGTAAACTTTATACCTATGTTACTTTAATGAAAATACTGGTTATTGTTCGTTGAATTATATTTCGTCTCAACTAAAACACAGGTACATCAAAGAAAGTAGGTACCTAGTTTTTATCGAGGTGTACTTGATTGTAATACTGTTGGTATGTTAGTGTCGGGATTATTTTATGAAATAAAAGTATACGACAATAGGGTTATTCTTTCGTAGTGATTGATCTGAACAAGTGAATGTGATTAAACTGAAAGTGATTATACTGAACTGAATATTTGGCGAAACCGAAAGAACATCTTTTTTGTGATTGTCTTTCACTTAACCTCGAAAACTTGTCTAAACAACCAAATCTGCTCTGAAAACTGGAAAATTATTTCTTCCATGATATTATTATCCATGTTTTAAACTTTTACAATTTATTAGTTTCATTCGGAATCATATTCCAATTATTATCTCTCAATATTCAATACTTTTAGAGGTTAACTGTTAACTGAACGAACTAACCGGTACCTAGAGGTTGATCAGTAAGGGGCAAGGGGGGTAGGAATTTTAATCAGTTTGGTAGAAGTGACCGATGTCGAAAGAATACGCATAATCGTGAATGAACTGAAAATTTTCAGATTGTTCACTTAGTTCAGTACGAAAGAATAACCCTATACATATGAGAGAACCTGACTTCCCTTGCTGTTTCGAGTGTTTATACTTGAACATTTTCTAAGAATTTTAACGACTAAAAGGTTTCAAATGAATAAATTAGTCCTAGTTTTATATAATAAGTTTGGGGGCGATATTGAATGACATACATTTTCACCAGACATATTGCGTACATTGGCTATGAGTTACTGTCGAGCCAAAAAACCAAAAATAAATTGATCTTTGTCCATTTTTCTACCTACGTCAATTCAAGGAACAGGTAGAAAGAAATTCTTTGAAATGGTTACGCATTTAAATTATCCTGGTTTGGAAATATTATTTTTTAACCTCCACAAAAATGTGCAGTGATATTATTTACTTCTCTATAATATTTGCAGGTAACAACGGTTTTGGAAATAGTTTTTATTATTATGTTATAAAATTGATCTATTAGCAACTGAGCCCAAATTAACGGCTAAGTAAATATTAAAAATATTTTTTCGACATTACTTCATAATTTCAAATAAAATCCTCGAGTACCTTGTAGCTGAATCGTTGAAAAAATATAGGTACCTACCTACCTTAAAGCCTTAGTGTTACAACATAACATTCGCTACGCTCGTGCCGAAATTTTCATATTAATTTCTTAATAGCTGCTGCCATTAAGTTCTCGTTGCGTAATAGGTAGGTATATTAAGGATTTGGTAATGAGATTATTATAGCATGTGATAAACTTATCTAGTAGGTACCTTAATCGAGACCTTTATATAATTATAATTAAAAAAAAAATACTTAAATGATTACAACATATTTTTTGTAAACTCGTTTAATTTTTGAATGATAACACTATCTTTTAATGTTGCGTAGGCCGATAAAAGCCATAAAATTACCAAAAAGTTATTTAAGTAAACATGAACTCTTAAACATCACAGTTGACCCAATGGACCCTATGCTATACTTTCTGCAACGACAACTTAAACAATATAAATCACACTTAACTCCACTGGTTATACTAATAACAAATATAATGCTCAGAAAGCAATTACATAAGTCAGCTAAATTCTGAACTTAACTAAATAATTATGAATATAATAGGGTTAGCTGAACAGAACAGTGACATCTGCCACTGTACTGAAACTCGCCCTTTAATAATTATTATTATATTATTATTATTATAACTATGAATTAATCTTAGTTATGAACTAAATCATGTACCTAACTAAATTATGAATGAATGATTAAGAGTCCCGGTCAAATTCAGAAGCCACCGCATTCCTCAAATCATGCAAGTCGCACTCCTCACCGATGGAGTTATAATTTCTACATATGAGTAACTAAGTTATGCGTCAAATATCACGCCTAAGTCTGTCACAGAGAATAAGTGGCTTATCGCCAAGCTCATACTTGTAGATGATTTTATTTATTTTACTACAGAAACTAACACATTAAGACTAAGTTCATTCATCCGACTCCACAACTCCAACGAGCGCAAATCCCGCTGAAGCAAATCACAATCAACATGACTTTCAATACAGGAAAAAAACTTCAAATCATCCGCATACAATAAAGCATGGGACTGAACACATTCCTCCACATCATTAATGAAAATCAGGAAGAGCAAAGGACCCAGGTTAGATCCCCGAGGGAACCCGAATTTGCCTGATATGCGGCTGAAGTGAAACCGTTAAAATAGTGAAGATCTGTTTATAAAATTGTTTTTAATGGTTTTATTGGCTTATATACCGACCTAACCACTTATAAATGATTATGAACAAATTACCTAACCTAATATGAAATCCGTTATTGAGCAAGCTGATAAATATTCAGTAAACATAATAAATTATTAACTATTTTTATACATTTTGTTTCTCATTTCTAACTCAACTCAGCGTAAACAGAATGTATAAAATAGTGAACTTTGAACATTGGGAGACACAACACATTCGCCTTGAGCCAATAGTGGGAAGTTGTTTTGTTTTTAGTATTACTTAGTATCTATGGTATCTGGTAACTACACTGTGTCCAAATATTATTCACAATATTATATGTTATTGTAGGCGAGATGAATTTTCTAACTAGATTATAGGAATTCAGATAGTACCTATAGAGAAACGGTTCTCAACGTGTGGTACATGTACCACTGGTGGTATAGTCTATCCAAAGTCAATGTAAATTATATAAATTTAACGATTCCAGCCCCGGTGAATTAATACAGTATTATTCACAGTACGTGTCGCCGTATATTTGGGGAACTGCAGAAAAAATGGTTCGTATAGTCTATCCAAAGTCAATGTAAAATATATAAATTTAATGATTCTACCGGGGCTATCCGTTCCCATGCCTCTTTACATTGTAAAAGGGCATCGAATGAAGTGTTTTTTTATACATTTCTCCCTCGTATATAAAACGTATAATAAATCATGCCTGCCAAAGGATACCGACACCAAAGATTAATCTACACAATGCCGACACTAATAAAAATAACTACAGTGACTGGAATTCAAACAAGAATATTTGTGTCCTACAGTAAAACACGGTGGCAGAATATTGTAACCATGATTTGTTCAATAGTTTTTCTTAAATTAATAAAACGAAAGAAGATCTATCAAATTAGATAATAATTTTTAATAAAACCTCAAGTGGATGAAACTTTTTGCAGTCACTGTTCAGACACGGCATATATACTACACGAGCGGAACACGTTGGGACTTTAAGCATCAAGATTTATATGTGCAACGCCAGCGTCTTCTTTTAAATATTTATCTTCAATTAAGGTCTGAAAATAATGAAGTGACGAATATGCATATTATAAAATTTTTGGGGTCTATAGAAAATGTCACTGACTAAGTGAGTAAAATTTGTTGTTAGTTTATAATATCAGGAGCATATTATTATAAATATATGCATAACAAGAATTAGCAATAGTATTAATTATTATAAAGGTATGTGCCTTGCTGTTCGAACTCGGACTAGGTACGTGTCCATCTATGTCTAAACTTCTAAAAACAAAAACAGTATTTTTCAGCGTAGGTTTATACGAGTATATTGACGTGTTGGAGCGGCAAGGAAAAATACAGTATGCTTTTATACAAATGAACATACAATTGTTAATACATAAAGGATTTTTAAATAAAATATCGTAGGGCATGTATTGTTATGAAAAGTTAAAAGGGTGCGCTTATGGACAAATTACAAAGGGATATCGAGTTGTGGTTTTTTATCTCATTTTAAACTAACTTGAGAAACACTATACCAACGAATAGTTTACGATACAAAGTTACACGTTCGCCAATGACATCAAACTTAGTTTATTAGGATAATTTATGCTAAATATTTATTTTCTCTTGTAAAAGTTCAATAAATTGATTTGACAGTTGAATGCCAATGTTCAATTTTCAAAGTAATTATTGTTCAATAAATAAATTATTAACAAACGAGGATGGGGCTCTATAACTTTCATTTGGAACATCTTTTGATAGCGGTTATATTAAAATAAAATTCGAAATCCAATTTAAAAAAGAAAGTACTTAAATTCTGGTGAAAACCTGGGTTCGTAATTGGTTAAAAGCGCATTGTAACTTATTTATCCTGCTGCTAGGTCTCTATAGGGACCTCCTCCATCCTATTACTATGTTATTTTATCAAAATTAAAACTGAGTTTAGTAGATTTTCACCTGATTATTTCATCGTGACGGTAGCGAACGGTTTTGACATTTAAAAGTTATTTGGACGTTATTCAATCATCATTGAACACGATTTGGAACGTGTGTTGTGATTTTTTATACCACAGAATATACTAACACATGTTTTTAAATAAAACCGTTTATATGTAATAAAAGCATAATTGTAATAGGTATCTACATAATTTAATTCCCGATTCTAAACGCATTAACTATCTACTATCGTACTTGAGGTGTCCTATAAGTGCAGTATTAGATTTTTAACTTAAATTTTTGTTATCAATACGTGCTTTAAAAAGGAAAGTTTTAGGCATGATAAATATCCAACATTTGTGTAAAAATATTTTTTATGTAAATTTCATAATGTACACGGTCTACATTTTACATTATAAAGACTTCCTGTTGGCACAATTTCTGTTTAACACCCTTGGGATGTGTTTAACTCATCTAAAAATAGCTGCTCTGTTTTCTTTGTGTGAGCATAATTTAGGTGTGTTTGTGCAAAATGGAAGAACATTTATTTGAGGTCAACCACCTAAAACATTTTAACTTCCAAGAGACATTGATATTAGGTTATGAAAGTAGCAAATTGGATTATTAGTGGTAGTTAAAATGTATTTGGCGATCATAAATTTTCAGCTGATAAGGCATTTTTATTTTGGAGTGTATGGAAATGATTGATATTGATAGTAGGTAGATAGCTATACATGTCAATATCATTTTTAACTTATTTATAAAGAGATTATGAACACAGGATCTCTATGTCGAAGGTCGGTTGCTACTAGCGCAGCCTTTTTAGTTTTGCATACTGACATATAGGGGACGCAACTAATCAAATGTCCATACTAACAATAATTATCCTCAATCCAAAGTGTCAATCGGATACTTATTTGGAACTACAGCGATCGTCAAAGTTAACAAGTTTTTCCAAAAATAGAATTAAACCGAGAAAATTTGGGGTCATGTGTTTCAACATGAAGCTGCACCTGCCCATTATTCTCGAAATGTTCGAGAGATATTAAATCGACGTTTTCCCTATCAATGGATCGGTCGTGGAAAACCTATTTCTTGGCCTCCTATAGATCGCGGGATCTCAGCCCAATAGACTTTTGGCTTTGCGGTTATCTGAAATATACGAAAGCGTCTTTGTGATCGCGGACGTCGACGGTACGGTGAGGGTTGATATCTGACCAGTAATCATGGGCGCCGGAAGTAATTAAATTAGGGGAGGGCAAGGCAAAAAATACTAAGTAAGCAAAACAAAAGTATTATGTATATAATATGTGGCAAAATACCTATACTTATACAGTCAATCCAACTTCTTTTGAAGTTTAATTTATATATTAAGTACTTAAAATATTATATAATTAAAAAAAAACTTAAGATAAACTGATTTCAATAATTGTGGCCCTTGTTGGAGATAAAGCCAAAAAATAGCAATTGCTTTTTTTGTTACTAGGGAAAAACTGACAATGTTTTTCCAATAAAGCGGCGAACTCTAACTGAATATTTTCATTTTTATTTTTCTCTATCCACATTTCATCCCATGTTTCACTCTCAGTCTCTAAATTTTCTAAATCGTATACTTTGGCTATGTTAGGAATTATTTCTATTAATTTCCTATACTCTTCTGTTACCGTTAACTCTGGATGAAACAGGCACAAAGAAAATGCCATTTCTGTTTCTTCCGAAAATCTTATCTCAATTGAGCGGATAATTGAATCTAAATATGGAATAAACAAAGAAACACGGTAATATTCCTCGCAAGACTTCGTTTCGTAATTAGCTCTATAAATTTGATTTGATCCCAGTCTAGGAATTCTTAGTGGTATGTCAAATTTATCACCAACTTTTTCCAGCCAGCGCCCCGTCTTGCTGAGAATATGTTTTTGACGATTGACAGTTTGTTGCAAATAGATTTCTGATTGTATAAGGCCGAAATTGATGTTCCATGATGTGTTCGATGTTCTTTTAACCTCAGAAAATAAACTGTAGCCATCTTTCTGAATAACGAGTAAAATATGCAGATGTAATATCTGAAATGTTATTGATTTGAATAAAACATTCTGTGGCGACCAACAATTTCGTGTAGCGCGCCTTTTTGTAAAAATATCCTTATTTGTTGGGTTTTACTCACGTATTTGCCATAAAATTTATTAGTACCTGTAACTATTTATTTCTATAGAATTTTATAGTAAAATAACAGAATAACTAGTAGTTTGAGGATTGCCAGTAAAAAAAGGTGCAATAATAGGCCTGTCTATTTTATAGCACACTGCCTTCGATAGATCTTAAAACCAAATTAACTGAAGCCTTAGTACGAAGTAATTTTAATGATTGTGATGTCGTCTATAATTCTTGTCTTTTAGTTATTGATAATAATCGCATTCAACGTGTTCCAAAGTCTTGTTTGCGCTATAACTTTGGTATTAGAAAGTATGAGCAAGTGAGTCATAAGTTGGTTGATGTTGAGTGGCTTTCGATGGAGCAACGAAGATATCTTCACTCGGCAGTATTATACCATTCCATTCTGTCGCAGAGACACCCACCTTATTTGTACAACAAGATAACTTTCCGATCTGACATACATAATTTGAATGGTCGATTTAGAAATCTTCTGTCTTCCCCAGCAGATAAAACTTCGAGTTTCGAACGGTCCTTTTCGTACCATATTTGCAAAATTTATAATAATATACCAGATAACCTGAAATGCCTAAGTATCTTTTCCTTTAAAAAAAACTCCGTAATCTTATACTTAATCCGCTCTGATTTTTGATTTTTTGTTTTGATTATTATTGTTGGTGTTTTCTTATTTTTTATGATTATTTTTATAATATTGTTATTTGTTATATTGTCAATAGTTTCTTTTTCTGTTAAATGTGATAGGGAGCTCCAAGAATGATATACATGTTTTTTTTTTTATTATTATTTTGTAAAATATAAGTTAACTACTTATGTTTTTAAATAAAAGAAAACAAACAAAAACTTTCAAAGTCAACTCCACAAAAAATTTTTTAATTAGGTTATGTAAAGGAAACCAGTTTCGGCTCAACAAGCCATCATCAGTCCTACAATAAAGATAAAAACGAACGCATAAGAGAAAAAATAAATAAATAAATTTAAACGTACAACGGGCAACAAGTTCATAAGGTAAAAAAACTTACCATTCTTACAAAAACATCTGTGTAGGTACAGAAAAAATATCAAACATGAATAACATTACACGAAAACAAACAAACACCTGTGTTGAGTAAATAAATAAAATAAGAATTTTAACGCATCCAAGACCAGATTAAAATATATCAAAAGGAAAAAAAAACGAAAAACGTTTAACCTTTTTCTATAAGTACAGTATGTCCAAAAAGAATTGAATTGAACTGGACTGAAATGCTATTTCGTTTGACTTATGTTTTTCTTCCTCTGGCCTAGATTTTGAAATCAGTCTTACTGCCATCTAGACCATTTTGTAGTTCTATGTTTAAAATTAAGTACGGTATTGTAATTTATTTTCTGAACTGCAAATAAACTTATTATTATTATTATATTATAAAAGGTTTTTGGCGTCATTGATAGAGCATGCGCTTCTCATGCGGAAAGTTCAGGGTTCGAATCGCAGCTTTGGCAATATTTTTTTCCTAATTTTTGAATAAGTAGTTAGTTTGCGACGTTAGTTTATTGGAAATAATGAAAATAATACAATTATAATAATAATACTTAATTATTAAAATTCTGTTTCGTTACGCAGGTCATATATTGTTGATATATTATGTATTGTCGGGAAAGTTTTGGGGCGACACCACCGATTTTTTTATTATATTATTATACACAATAATCCGAATTTTAGATAAGAAAATATTCAAAATACTTCGCGTAATCAATTGATTTTAAAATGTGTTGTTCAAAAATATAGGTATCAAAAGCTGAGTGGTATGACAGAGTTCCATTCTTAAGATATCATCAGGTTTTATTTACTTAAATTTAGAATTATGTGTAAGAGGTGGTAAGGCAAGATACCTATTCTGAGCAACTCATGATAAGGTATAGACTTTTATTTATGTTCATTATCTCTCTAAATAAATATTTTGGAAATTTACGTTAACTGGTAAAAGTTATCTACCGAGTGTCTTAAATAAAATGAAAGAAAAGTTTAAGAAATGGCATAAATCTCAAAGATGGCTAAAACCATTAAAGGGGCTGGAGTAGGACGAGATACTCAGCGTCTTTCATGCAGAAATTGCCACAATTGGAAGAACTGTATAATTCAGCCTGCAAAAGACTTATGGGAGGTTAGATATTGTAATCTACCCTGATAGCTATAAATAGCCAATAACGTAAGAACCACAGACACTCGGCAATCAGAAGAAACAGGCCCGCAGTTAGGGCGAAAGCTTGGTTGAAATGAAAGAAGAACCTGATAGAAACTTCAATCACAATAGTACAAGTTTATTACTACTATTATTAACCACTTGTATGAAGATTATGTTTAAACTAGATATAAAATTCCCTTTGGTATTTCTAGATGTATTCGTTCTGAGCGAGGATCCAAATTTTCCCTTTATTCCCACGAATGCCAAGAAGCATTAATAAACAACATATAAAAAGTATATGTATGTGAAATGAAAGTCAAATCTCCACGAAATAGGTTTTAATAATCGCTCTACAATAATAATAATAAAGCTTTATTGCTCAACCGATAAAAAAAATCCATTTACAGAGCACAGAATAAAATAATACAAATAATATATCCGAACTGCAACCAGTAATAACATTACACTAAGGCATACAACAATATAGTTAAATCCAAAAATTTCCTTAATTATCTAATGGGGATACAACACTGAGAAAACGTCAACTTCCTCAACAACAAAATAGATAAAAGAAAAAACATCGTAAGGGCCAAAAATCATAATCATACAATAAAAATATTACATTAAAAATTTCAACTATTTCTATAATTTAAGATATATTTTAAATCCAATCAAAATTTAAAAGTAGGTATACAGTTTATTGTAATACAGACGACACAGTAAAAATATTTATTACTAAAAAATACCAAAATGCACCGAGAAAAGGGCACTACCATGAGGCTACAGACAGCCGAACACAAGCAGTCTCAATAATTGTCCGGATGGAGTCGTAATTAATATCACAATACTCACTTAATTGGTTATAGTTGTGGCATATTATATAAATTCAGACATCTCTATGCGTCACTAACAAAACCAAACATGTTTCGAAACCTCAGGCTTCATCATCAGTCGTTATTCATAATACTCGAAAAAAGCCAAATTACAATGTGTAAATTTATTTAATTATTGTAAGATAACACGGAGCAATTTGGCTTTTCTCGAATATTATGAATAGCCACTGATGATTCTGAATCTGATACCTGCGGCAATATTTATATTTTCAGATATCTTAGTTTAAACTAAATAACGTGATAGGTATTATAAAATAATAATAAATATTCGGTTACACAGTTTGAAGGAATAGTTCATTTCAGAGTCGAGTTAATTGATTTTGGATATGAATTTAAATTATGTATCCACAAAATATCTAATCTAACCATAGAGATCCTTTGATTCACAACATTTAAAGTCTAAACTATCTTGCATTACAATAATTGCCAGACGAGCAATTTCACAATAGAATTTCACTTATAAAAAAATAATTACCCAAAAGAATATATAAAATGTTATTCAAATAATAATAACAACAGGAAAGCAACTATTGTAATAATAATCACACAATGAATCAAATATATATAATCAAATAGAAAAAGTAACAGTAATCATAAAAAAAAAAATATAATAATAGCTCAACGTAAAATACACATATATACAAGATAATAATTAAGAGTAGTAACAAAATAAGCACACACCAAATAATGTAGACTATTTAATTATAATAGCAAAATTAATATACACATAATTATTTCAAAAAACAAAAACGAGTACACTCAATACAAACAGGAGTCCGCATATTGCATAAATTCCCAAAGCCCGTCAGCACAAATTATATTAAAATTATCACATATAACATGAATAGGAGAGATCTTAATAAAATATTAGTTCTGGCTTGTTCAGTGAAAAACACTATACTAGTCCTGACAAATACACGGGGAACATTAAAATTTAATCTAGATAATCTATTTTTCCATGTATAGAAATCCAAGAGAATTCAATTTCCTTCTTAGGGTCAAACTTTGTAAATGGAATATATTAAGCATTAATTGATAGTTTGTTCAATTTGAAGGATACTGTCCATCCACTTTGCACATCAGTAATTTCAAAAATCGTCTACTTCAGTTTTGAACGCACATAGGAAAAATATAAAATTTTCAAAGATTCAATGTTTTTAAAACCTGTGCAGCCATAAGCTTAACTTGCTTCAGAAGCTTTCGTATTAATATGCTCTACAAATTTAAGTTTAGAATCAAATATATAAATCTCAAGTAATAATCGCTTATACTACGTGGGCGAAAAGAAATCACTCTATTGGAAGATGCTCTCATTTTTGCAAATGGCCGTCAATGTCAAATCTGTTTTGACATTTGTGGACTAGACAGATGCAGAATACAAGTGAACAAGCCATGGAGCGCTATACTCCCCAAGAACGCGGAATAATCATGTCTATTTTTTTGCGTAACAATTCGTTTGTGGTGTTGGCGCAGCGCGAATTCCATCGCCGATTCCCCGGCCGTCCGACACCGACTGCGCAAACACTGCGTCGTTTGGCTACCAGCCTTGAAGAGTATGAGACCACACGAGACGTTGCCAAGAGTGGCCGGCCCCGGAGCGCCCGTTCTGCCGAGAATATCGCCGCTGTTGCCGAGGATGTCGAGCTGTCGCCGGAAACATCGACCAGACGCCGTGCCACGCAATTAGCCGTCAGCCGGACGTCCCTAAGGCGAATTTTGGTCAAAGACCTGCGCATGTTCGCGTACAAAGTCCAGTCCGTGCATCAGCTGCTGCCTGCCGACCGCCAAACGCGCGTCACCTACGCCCAAGCCATCCTCAATCTCCAGGAAGAAATTGACGATTTTTCGACCAAAATCATAATGAGCGATGAGGCTCATTTCCACCTCAGCGGGTACGTGAACAAGCAAAACTATCGCTTCTGGGGCACGAGGAGCCATTACACCCGCTCAAAGTGAATGCATGGTGCGCTGGTCACGCTGGAGGTGTCATCGGGCCATTTTTTTCGAGAATGCCGCTGGTCAAACGCAACAGTGGACGGTGCGCGCTATAGGGCCATGTTGTCCCAGTTTTTTCTGCCGCAATTGGACGAATTAGGACTGAGGGACAGGTGGTTCCAACAGGAGGGAGCATCGGCACACACTGCGCGAGCCACAACCGATATTCTGAAGGCAGTGTTCCCGGGACACCGAAGTTCTCGCCTAAGTGATGAAAAATGCCATAAAACGAGCCCGTATGGCAATCAATTGTGACGGCGCCCATTTGGCGATATAATCTTCACAACTTGGCCAATAAAATTGTAAAGGTTCAAATAAACATAATCAAAAAACAGAATCGAAGTTTTTCAATTAGAAAACAAAAAAAGAGCCAAACAACATCGGATAACTTCTTTTGGCCCACCTTGTATTAATAAACACTCTGAAAATGTGGTTTTGAGAAACTTAAATTTTAAGTGAACAAAACCACAAAGAAAAAAAAAATCGCGTGCAGCACAGTACACGTGATAGAAGTGAATACTTATTTCACGAGAATTTCAAACTACAACAGTATCTCGTATAATGCACAGTCTTTGCCTTGTAAAATAACACCCTAAGTGTGCCTATGCATGCACTTGTTTTCTCTCGCCGCTATATACATAATAGCGTATGGTATAGGATATAGTGTGTAGCATACACCACAAATATCTCTGTCTCTCTCTCCGTCATATTTGTGATATGCTTCATCTCTTTTGCGGGACGAAAATATAAAATCGTGTTGTGACGTGACGCGTGACGCGACCTTGGAAAGTCACTCTCATGCGGCCAAAGAAGTATTCACTTCAATAATAAATTTAATAAAAAAGCTTCAGAGTTATGTCAATAATCCCCTATATATATATATATATATATATATACAAAATCTAAGTGTTTCATATATAAACTGGTTTAATTGAATCCCAATTATCTCACAATCTGCCGACTAATCAAATTGGATTCTTAGCTTACCGTGTAGTTTAGTTATGTACTAAAATTGATTACTATTATTATCGCTGGCTCTCCATTGTCAACATCAATAATAAGCATCATTATTATTATTTGATATTTAAGTATATCATTAACAGCTTTTAATTTCAGTTTATCGCAAACATTTAATCCAAAACCGTATTCGTATTATTGTACAGGCAGAGGTGTTGTGATCGCAGTCATGAACGCAAGTGCTTTTTACGTTTCAGGTGCTCAGGCTGCATCAAAACGCTCACCGCTTAGACAGTTTGCACCCCTGCTGGTAGCCATGGTAGGATTGCCGGGCAGGGGGAAGAGTTTGCTGGCCAAAAGACTGTGCAGGTATCTTAATTACACTGGAGATGTGGCTAAAGGTGAGAATATTTGGTTTTATGGATTTGTTTGTCTGAGTGCTTTAGATTTAGATAATTTTAATAATGATTATGTTAAATCTAAAAATTGTATTTTGTTGGCTAAGTTTTAATTGTCTTGAAATGATTTACGTTACAAGTGGAAATTCAGTTTGGTTTGCAATATTTATATACAAGCAGTTTCCTTAGTCACATTACTATCTCTTATTCACTGGGAAAATAACCAATTAAACCACCGGATACGGGTTTACATGCATTTACAATAAACGATTCTCAACACTATTTTCAAAGCTTAAAGCGTTAAAGCAAATAAATCCTATACGGCATAATATACTTTAATTAAATGGAAAACAAGAAAATCATGTTAGAATTTGGACGACATCACGTCCATACTTTAAAACATGGAATTATATATGTTTTTCGAATGTATAAAATTTCATCATCAGTCAATAAAAACAAAAATAAATAGTATTTTAAATTATAACAATTAGTCTTAGATTACCTTCTTTATACTTTGTGGTCAAATGTGAACTCGTACTTAACACAAAGTTTTTTTTTCAAGGCGCCTTCGTCATTGGAATATATAGAGACAAAAATAGATATTCCTGTACATAATATAATTAATTAATTATTTTAATTACTTAAATTTCAATTGTAGCCGATAGTTGCAGTATAATCTATTATTATTCCGCATTTTATTAAAACATTAAATGAGTTTGCAATAATTGGATTTGAAATCTAACGATGTATGTCAATTACAATAAATTATTTTATTTCTCTCTATACAGTTTAAAACATTTACATATTTATATTAAGACGATCTATTTGCACAGTTCTGCAAAATCCTAAAATACGTGAGAAACGTGACTCTCCAACGAGGTAAGGGAATTAGCCCTTAAAGAGACCATCAACTTCATGAAAAGTTAGGGACAACTGATCGATCTCTAGATTAGTCATTCAGAAAAGAGTTCTTTACGTCGAAGCGAAGAGAGGCTCTTAGGATCTTTATCCTAAGCGACTACACTTCAATCTACAATACGAGAGATTCAGAAACGAATAGGTACTTAATTGAGATAGTGACTTACAGCATTTTTTAGGAAACAGTGATGCAACTATAAAATACTTTTTTTCATGCTTTTTCGCCAAGGCAGATTTTTTGAATTATCAAGCCCGATTAACATATTTTAATAGCTGCCAATATATTTAAAAAAATCGGTTGTGTGACCCCAAAACTTTGCCGAAGGTTAAACTATCGATATCGCCTCAGTAATTTATAGTGGAGTTTTTTATGATACATTTCATAGATTATATTCTATCAAAGCGATAAGTAAATAGTCAATATTTCTGCTTCTACTTCAGGAAATATGTTTTAAGTTTTTAACCTCTTTTTACACTCTTTTCGAACGCCTATGTGATCCATTTTTTATGCTAATTGTTTTAGGTTATATTCTGTTAAATGAATGAAAAATTATTCAATATTTCGGATATTGTGACGTTTTTCGTGGTTCGTTGTGTGACATAGTACGGCTCTTTAATTAAAACTAATTTATTTACACTTAATAACTAAACATTTAAACAAACTAATTACATTAATGCACTAAAATTACTGCATTTATTAGTACTATTTATATTCACTATTATTTATATGTCACAACACTGATTGTCTGTCCCTGTTATACGTTGGATATATATATGGTTTGTTTCTTTCTCGAACACTTCTAGTTAATAGTCGTTTGTTAGACAACATTCTGGCGCGCGTACGTTAATTCCACGTCCATACGGTAAGCGAGGCACATCCTACCAAATTAACACAGCGCTGCCCCGGACGAGGTATAGCCTACTAAATTTGTACAGAGTCGCCTCCCGTTAGTTTGAGTCGCGAGCTTTCTAGAACGATTACATCTGATTACTATATATCAAGCCAACGCGGTGTTACCGGATGTATTTATTTCTCTCTAAGCGTTGGGGACATTTTATATTCGTCACAATATGTTTATAAGAACTATAAATTTTTGAATCCTTTGTTAAACTTCTTTCCTACGTTAAATGTTTTCCAAAAGTTAATTAGAACCTAGAAATCTGTTACAAATCTGTTAAGTAAGGGTCAGTTTTTTTCTTCGCGCTAAATTAAAGGGTAACCGAGATCCGAACGGGGTCCCAAAATGCAATATCGCCCTGTAACTCGGAAACTAGGAGAGATATGACCATTTTGTTTGCGGCATCTTTCGTTTTACAAAATAGGTCGCGAAAACCACAAGCTTCTATCTTGAAAAATAACCGAGTTATCCCGTAAGGACAGCCAAAATGGGACACCCTGTATATTTTATAATTAATTACCAACGCTAAATTACTGCAATTGCTCAAATAAACCACCCTTTGTGCTAAGTACTACGAGTATTGTAATATATTAGAAAATCCACGTCGTTATGCTCGCGCAATATCGGCTGCTACCTGTCTTTAATGTCTGTAAATCTGGAGTCGTTTGGGACAAGGGCTCCAGATCGTGGAGGTAATTTAATAGAAGAACAATTTGGTCCGATTACACAGTTATTAAAACAATAAAATTATTAATTAAGAAATTCTTTCAGTTCTCGGCTGTAAAATTGTCTCTTGCAGCAAATCCAAAAATCTAAGATTTTCCTCATAAAAAAGTCATATAATATGTTGGCCGAGAATTCCTACCCAGACATTAATTTCCTCACAATACTGAGTTTGGCTTTCAACAACAATTTCAGGCCTTTTTGTTGGCCAAAATTCTATAAATTTCCACGTTTGGTTCATTATTTAGCGTAAACGTACACTCATCGTGTCGGTCTAGATTAGCCTTCTCCAGCATCTCATAACAAAGTTCTGCTCTCATTTCAAAATCTCTCTCAAGCTACTCTTGATGACATGGAACTTTGTACGAAATGCAGCCCCCAAAACTCGATGTTGCAACAGCGAAAAAAAATTATACAAACAAAATAGAAATATATTACGTACTCAAAATACTTCTTTAACTGCAACACTGGAAATAAATATATATCTCGTCAACTACCACAATACAAGACATAATAATAATAAAATATTAAGCCGGCATAATAAAAATGGTAATATAATAATAATCATTATTCAGTCATTCATTTGTACATTTCTGTACATAGACAGGTCAATACACAATATTATCCACTATGTAACTAAATAATTAAAGTCACAGGACAATGAATCAATACTAGATTGTAAAAAGAAAATAAAAAGGAGAAAAAAACAAAAAAAGAACATTATCTAATCTAAAACTATAGACAGCCGTCTCAGTGTAAGTACATACATACAAAATAAATAAATAATTTTTAAAACGAACATAAAAATAACAATAACACAAACAATCAAATAAAATAATTGTACCAAGTCAATATATTCTTGTAAATTATAGAATGCGTTATTTATTACGAATAGTTTTAATTTTTTCTTAAATTTGGTCCCAGCTTGACAGCATCTTATGTCCTCAGGGAGAAGATTGTAGAAGTGGCGACCTGAATATGTTGGTGATTTTTTATAAAATACGCCCAGAGTGTATAATGTGGCACGTTTAAAATAATCTTTCGTCTCTCGGTGTTTTACAAATATGCAGGTACGTTCATCAAGTGAACGCTCAATAACAACATGTTATTAACATATTTATGAAATGCCATGGTTTTGAGCCTCATTTTCAATTAACATTAAAAAAAAAGTATACCTAATGCAGTTCCTAAGTTGCATCCGACTATTTACCACCCGGTATAGCACCAGTAAGGTAAATACAACTACTAGAATCAATATTACATAAAATGTTAAGTGGGTTCTATAATGCATTTGGAAATTTCCATTTCGTATATTGATTATAAATGCAGAAACCTAAAAGCCCGAACATTTCATTTTATAAAATTTATATTCTATTTATTTTGTATGAAAGCAAATAAATATTTACTTTTATAACAATTGTGAATCGGTGTTTTTTGAATTAATCTTAATATTGTTTGCAAATTTAATTGATACAAACATTGACTTAACTTATGTAAAGTCACATGATTTTTTATTTCGTTAAATTTACAATAAATTACAACGTTTTATGATTCATTGGTACGAGAATAACTATTCAGAAATTTTAATGTAATATTCTCTAAAAAACTTATTCCCTAACGGCCTACTCGCTCTTCATTTAGTGGCGTTCTTATGGTTTTTCGTTTTTTTTTTATAATTTTAAAGTAATTATTATTTTTGCGAAAACACGTTTCTAAAGTAAATATTAAACAACCTTAATAATATGAAATTGTTGTGTTTTTCATATTATATTGTACTTAGTACAATATAAAACCAATAAATCAAAAAATATTGTTTCATTGAATTTTGTGTTGTACATATAAACTCGTACATATAAATTCAGTTAATGAGATGTTAAAAAGTTAAATAAAAAATTTATTTTAATTATAATATGCTTAAGTTTTATTGACTTTTGATGCACATTTATATAATTTGTAATACCAATAAAATACAGTTCTAAATTTGTACAAAGCATTAATGTCCTACGTACAAACGTTATTATTATTTTGGTATTATTAGATAATTCTTGCTGTGACTCATTAGATTCAATAATTAGCGCAAGTAGTTTTTTACTATGATTTTTGAGTGTATTGTAAAAAAAAAAGACTGTGAAGGAGAGCAGTTAGCTAAGATAAAAAATGGAAAGGTTGCCAACACTTGAAATAATTCTATTTGTATATTGCATATAAAAATTAAATGTCGTCATTTTCATGTGACATTTTAATTTTTCAACGTATTGTCACAGCATTAATAAGTACAGCATTCCGACTCCACGTTGGCACTTTGAAATAAACTGTGACGTATGACGCCGCCATTTTGGGTTACAAGTCAGGTCCTGACTAAGAATAATTATAGTTTTCGGTTTCTAACCACAGTACTGTATTTTCATTTTTGTAAAAATATTTAAGTACATAATAATATCGCTGTCAATTTCAGAAATATTGGTGGTGTGTCATAGTGATTGAAAACAGTCTTGAGTGGTGGTATCAGTTAAATGTTGACATGATTGGGTGATTTTTAATAATAATAAACACAATAATAATAAAGACTTTATTAGTAAAAAATACATTTTTATAAAAGTTGAAGCAGTGCTTCCTAACTTAGCCTAAACGTAATTTATATTTTAGCTTAAACCTATCTGAAAATAGTATTAGATCGCTGGCCAAATTAAGTAGGCAGTTGTTTACAAATTAATTTGTTCTATTACGTGTCAGACAGCGCTCTTAAACGAAAACCCCTGTAAACTTTTTATATTCTCCGGTAGACCGTTGTAATATTTTGAAACCGTATAGGAAAATGACCGCTCAAAGATTGATGTTGAGTCTAGCGGTGGCGTAATGACAGTTTTATGAGGAATATTCACATCATACACCGATCCCCGGAACTTCAATCTTTCATAAGTATTCCGCCTATTTCCATCTGATGATTTTTATTAATCAAAATTAGTGAATGAAAATCCGACGTTGTTTCATTCTTAACCAGCCGATTTCCTTAATCTTATTGCTAACCTCTTTCACCCCTACGAATTCCACATACAAGCCGTGTGCCTGAATTCTGCATCAACTGAATCCTGTTCTCAGCAATTTTAGCTGATTGCATTATCATGTATTAATCATAAGATACGTTAATAAAAATAAAATCCTTTTAATTCTCACGAACACTATACCAAAAACACAAAACACAGAATTAGTTTTAAACACAATATTTATTTATCTCGTACACGCCGACAATGAACTATATATTGAACACAGGAGTGAACGGTATTTATCTCCGTCTATGTGGTTATTGTGACATTGTAACCCATAATGGCGGCATGCGCGACGAAATGCGCAGGACGGCTCGCAAGCGGAAAGTCAGAATACTGTATTATTTATTATACTGTGGTATTGTCCACGTAGCAATATCAGCCGGAAATTTATTATATTCATATGGCGGGAAACCTCGGTAATAACAAATTTTGACATACTAAAACTGATCATAAAACCGATAATTTTTGACAATTAACATAACCTATAGTTGCTTTGGGATTTGAGAAGTTATTTGTTTCACTTTCCCTTTTTTCGACGAGTTTTTCAAGTATAAGCCTTTAAGTGTCACGTTTGAGAGGCTACGTATTTATTTTTTTAGTCATCACTCAACATAATAATTATTAAATTGTAAACTCGGAAATATTAAAAGCATAACCTTTCATTGTGATAGGAGTGGACACAACCCTCAAAATTTTAATAAACAGTAGGGGTCGAGTGATATTATCATTTGAAAGCATTTTTTTCTGATATACAGCAATAGGTTACTTTTTGCCTCCATCATTCTCGATAAAATTCCGTTTAAAAGTTACGGCGACCGCAGAATTTTCTACAATTTGGTTTCATTTCTTTTGCTGTCGACCATAGCTTAGTGGTAATCGGCCTGACTTTGAGTGCGGAATGTCCTGTGTTCGATCCCTGCTCTTGAAATTTTTTTTTAGTTCGAATTTTTATATTATAATTTTTATATTATCCGCACTAAATTAAATTATTGAGGCCATATTGATAGTTCAACCTTCGGGAAAGTTTTGGGGGGATAATAAAATAATATACATAAAGAAACATTGTAGAAGGGTTTTCAATCAATTTCCCCATTTTTAGTAGTTAGATATGATATTTACATGATTTCAAGTATATAGGCAGGTGTTAAGAGGCGCTAAATTCTTCTGGATTCTCCCTGCTTATCATATTACTTGAAACCTCTATTGAGTGAATACTCTTGTAGCAATTCCGGAAAATAAATGGAGATTTAGTAAAACAAAGCACACAAGCCGTCACCTCCACAAATTTATTCTCCAAAAATCACTCTAAGTGAAGCATGTTTCGAAAGCTGCTTTCATCATCAGTCACAAACCTTATCAACAAAACAGTGTCAAGGACAAAACAATATAGCAGGTAAAACTCAGTGCACTAAGTGACAGTTAATAAAATTAGATGAAAATTTAAAAACTAAAACAATAAAATAAAAAATGGTCGCATTAATTAGTCAAAAAAAAATAATAACTTAATTAATGAATAATTTTCATCTAATTTTATTAACTGTCACTTAGTGCACTGAGTTTTACCGGCTGTATTGTTTTGTTTTGTCCTTGACACTGTTTTGTTGATAAGGTTTGTGACTGATGATGAAAGCAGCGGCTTTCGAAACATGCTTCAATAAATTTGTGGAAGTGACGGCTGGTTTACTTTGTTTTAATACATTGCACTTCACTGAGAGAATGGACTACTTCTTCAAGTGAAATGGAGATTTGATTAGACTGAGTTTCACAATGTTTGCCAGCCAAAGCCTTGGAACAGAAGGATTTTGGATTCTCAAGTTGTTTGACACTGATCGCGTGGGGATCGAGTTGATAGGAACTGTCATAGTGGCGTGGAAGCACATGATAGCTGTCGGCTATGTATAGAATCCGTTCTGTTGACAATGAAATGCTTCGGAAGATAAGTCTGGCGAATAACAACGTGTATAATAAAGAATAATGACCAATATTTTTAAGCACGTGTGACGATCAAAGTCCAATTTTATATTATAATTATTATTGTTTGTTAACCGCGTTTTTAACTATGATATTCATTTAAAGTAAATTTTTCTATTTATTTATGAATATGAGGGTCATGACTTGTTTTTAATTTGAAAACAAAAAAATTACTTCATGTATCTATTATTTTATTGTTAAAATAATGCATTGTAATGATAATAATTAGGTTTTGATTTTGAAATTTAGTAATATTGTAAATAATGAGGTATCATAAATGTTTATATGGGAAACTGTTTTAAGAAATGTTATTATTGTTATAAAATATTTGGGTTTGATATGAGGAGTCATGCGGCGGTAGTTTCCAAACTTGTTTATGATAGTTTAATTTAAATATCGACCGGTGCAAGGCTTGAGATGGGACGACCAACCGTCTTCATCATGTTTAACTTTTTTTTTAATGTGTCTGTAATTTGGTCTAGTCTACAAATTAATTACTTACCATTGTATATCAATAATTTATATTTATTTCAGCATTTGCATGTTGTAACCTACTTCGGGGTATACAGGGTTATTCACGTCATACGCCACGGAATAGTGTGGCTAAACTTTTTAATTTCCTAAAAGTTTTATTCATGGGTTCGATAAAAATGATTTATGGCTACATTTTAAAAGTATTGTGAATCTATACAGGGTGTCCCAAATATAAGAAATGAACCATAGTTGTGTTTTTTAAATGGAATGCCCTGTATATGAATATATTTTAGATTCTCCGTTCAAAATAAACCTCACTTTCATTAAAGTACATCTCACCTAAACCTGACAGTATATTTTAATTTTTATAAAAATATCGACATAATTTGAATGAAAAAAATCACACCTATTCGTTTGTTCTTTTTAAGCCAGTCTGGGCTGATAAATATACCCACTCATCACTTGTTACGCCAAATATAAAAAACCCCCAATACTAAATACCAATAATATAAGTTATATGAGCGTAAGTTTAATTCTAAATAACTTGTTTATTTTAAATGGAACACCCGGTATCGGTAAAAATTAGATGCACAAAGTAATTATCTGTCAAATATTATAATACTTTCCTATGGATAACTCTTGACGTTTTCGTAGAAAATGCACATATTCGCATTAGGCGAATTTTTAATTGAACCTGATAATTTCGTGTAGACCACCCTGTATTTGATGATGATGAAATTAATTATCTATTAATCACTATAAGGTTTTCCTATACATATGAATATTTTTAATTTTGCATGGAAAAAGCACATATTGGTAGTAATAGGAAGAATTTTTCAAAATTATAATATTTGACAGGTCATATATTTAAACAATAACATAACAAATAAATACATTTTACTTTTAAAAACAAGATATACATAAATACTGATAAATTTTATAATAAATGTTCAAAATGATTGGACTCTAGGCACATTTGAATCCTTTTCTTAAATCCTTCAACAACTTTAACCTGGTGTAACACTTCGTTTATTTGCTCCTTCATCTCTTCTATTAAAATAGTTTTCATTTTCGATGATTTTGTTCCTGCCCATGTACAAAATTCAACACGATTTAAAATCAATATTGAAAAGTTCTTGATGCAGTTGCACTGTGTTTGGCTGGTATCTTTCGTTAAACTGCCTTAACAGTCTCTCGAAGACCACTTTTTTTTTGGATGATTTTGCGCCGGGAACCTTTGAGCGTAAACTCGCGATGCCAGTAAAGCGTTTTTGGACCATTCTCCCAAAATAAAAACCATGTCTATTCTTTCTCCTTTGGAATAGGTTCGCATTTTTGATTAATTGAATTAAATTAAATGTCACAGATAAAAAACTGGTTTATGAAGATTTCCCAACTCTTAGGTAAGAATTTTCAACAGACTATTTGACAGTAAATATCAAATTAACCCTTTCAGTCATGAGTTTTTTTTTAAGAGAGATACAAATTTTCATATAACATTTAACTTTTAATTTGTTAAATGATTGATGAATTGATGTTCGTTTTAACAAATATGGTGACCAAACGTATGTGAAAAAAATTCCGGGTAATGAAGAAATGCCTTTATTTGCAATAAAAACTAACAAAACAATTACGTTCACGATTTATGCATAGGTGAATATTACATTGGCTGCAAAGAAAATTAGTTTTTTTAAGGGAGCTTGCAACTAGATCTGTACTACTTGCTTCATTATTTTCACCAGCAGCTTCTGTTTCTGCGACGTTTTCCGCAACGTTACCCTCTTTCTCTTCACCGTTCTGGTCTCCTCTCCAACGTTCCCCCTCTTCCTCCCAACGTTCCCCTCTTTATGTACTTATTGTTATAGAACTTCATCATCATAGTATGTTTCTTCAAACTCTTCTAAATCTAAAAACAAAAAAAAACATTTAAAGATCAAATTTCAAAGTTAACCTTTTAGCTTACCTCTAAAATCCAGTTCACCTAATTTTTACCTCATATACCGGGTGTTCCATTTGAAATAAACAAGTTATTTAGAATTAAACTTTACTTTTATATAACTTATATTATTGGACAACCTGTATTGAGTATTGGGGTTTTTTATATTTGGCGTAACAAGTGATGAGTGGGTATATTTATCAGCCCAGACTGGCTTAAAAAGAACAAACGAATAGGTGTGATGTACTTTAATGAAAGTTAGGTTTACTTTGAACGGGGAATCTAAAAATATATACAGGGCATTCCATTTAAAAAAAACACAACTATGATTCATTTCCTATATTTGGGACACCCTGTATAGATTCACAATATTTTTAAAATGTAGCCATAAATCATTTTTATCGAACCCATGAATAAAACTTTGTCGTATGGCGTGAATAACCCTGTATATAGTTGAAAATCGAGAGATATTCTAACATAAATAAACTGTAGCTAATGACTCGCTGATTTTCCCATAACTTTCTTTAATTTTCAAGTATTAGATACATTATTTTATTGCTTTTGGGTTCACGGCATAATTATAAATAAGTTCTTCCTTCCTTGTCGACTACCCTTGAATGTTAAGGTCGCAGGATTGTTATAAACTTTCGAATAAATATCTGTTCTATTACATGCAGTAATTATGGCAAAAATATATTGTGATTTTTACATAACAGAAAAATCATAGTTTATATAAATTTTGTTGGGCACTTAGAATTTATACGTACATGGTATTTTATTGTTTTAATATCTATGTATATATTTAATAACTCTTTCGTAACAATATTCAAGGTATTTATAATGTATATAAATGGTAATTATGACTATTTTCACTATTTTTCTTAATTATTGTGTTGTTGCCACATTAAACAAGGACTTTTATTTTATTATGCCTCTTTTCTTTAATTGTTATAAGAAACTTTTTTGAATTTTAGTCTATGACATCAGCGACTACAGACGTAAACACATCACACACTATGACTCCCACGAAATGTTTAGAGCTGATAATCTTCCAGCATGGCGGATCAGACAACAAAGCTTCCATGAAGCTCTTGAAGAAGCCGCGGAATGGCTTCAACAACCTGGCCACCATGTGGCTATTTTAGATGGTCCTAACGTTTCTCGATCTCAAAGACAGCAAATATACGATCTCATTTATGGCCAGTTAGGTTTTAGAGTTATGTTTATTGAATGCGTGTGTGAAGATCCTGTGTTACTTGAAAGGAATTTTAAGGTAAATGACATAGCACATTTTGGTGCTTGCTTCATTTAATTCTTGATTCTACAAACCAAGTTCCATGTTAGACTTACTATAATATAATTAAGTATCTTCACTTTTATAATGATTTACAGCCGATAATAAACAGTTTGAGATCACTTTAATTGGCTTTATCGCTCGTTCATTGGTACTATTAGCTAGAGAGGTAGGAGACAGTAACTGTGAATGCACTTAGATTTTCTGTAATAGAGAACTTTCCGGGTATCTTATGAGTCAGATATTTTACTGGCCCCCTCGTATGTGAAATTTTGCAAAAGATGATTTTTTTGAAATCACCCGATTTCATTGGCTCGCCTTGTATTAATGGGGAGGTTAACCTATTTTTTCTATGCTTTGTTTTATGTCATTTTGCTGTGAAGTATTAAAAAATTAAAAATAATTTCGTGGCATAGCGGACAAAATTACTGGTGTTACGTACACGAGGGATTTTGTTTAATTTAGCAGTGGCTCAGTCTAATTCAGTAGAACCAGACCGAGGCATGGGTCGACAGATACTGACGCCTTCGTGACGCTCTTATTATGAGCTTGTCAGAGTACCATAGTCGTTGCCTATCTACATCTATCGGCTTGCATTTAAGCACAGCGAGATATACAACAGTAGATATATGTAAACACGTACCATCTACATACAGATAGTAATGCATATCCCACCTTACAGAGTCCGAACAAATCCAATGTACTGGTTACACCAGCCGTAAAAATAGAAATGAAAATAGTGTATACACAAAACGCTATGCATTCATTTCATTTTATTATATTTACGGAAACAAATTCATTGTATAGTATTGAAGTATTCTGTTGTCATTAAATATTGATGTATAAGATGGCTGTAGAAATAGTTTTACTCTTAAAATTTTCCATACATTAAACTTGAGCTATTATTCAATAGGAAATATTGCAATACAGTGCCGACTACAGAGACAGGGCAACTGAGGAGGCTCTCAAGGATTTAACCAACAAAATGGCACATTACAAAGCACAATACGAGTCACCAACATTAGGTAGTATGTGGGAATTGCCATGTCCAATGGTGAAGTTGCTAGATGGTGGTGAGGGCGGAGTAATTGCTCATGGAGTAACTGGTAGTAAGGAGAGTAAAATCTTAGCGTATATATCCACACCGAAACCATATCAACAAACGTTATATTTTAGTCGGGTAAGTCTTTTTTTTTATAATAGTAATAACAAATCCAAATTGGTCCAGCTTCCGCATCAAAACACCGTGGTCCATTCTGTCAAACGCCTTTGAAAAGTCAGTATAAATCATATCCATGTGATCACCACCATACAAAACCTCAGATATATTCTGAGAAATGATGGCAAGATTTAATATCGTAGATCTACTTTGGCAAAACCATGTTGAAAAGTCGTGATCCTATTCTTGACAGAGTGATAGATTTTATCATACAGACTCAAATATTTTCGCAAAATTTGACAAAATAGAGTTAGGACGATAGTTACCAATTAAGGACTTATCACCCGACTTCAGGACTGGCACGATTTTCGCCTCCTTCCACTGATCCGGAAACTCTTTATTTTTTAGGGGTAAATTAAAAATAAACACAAAGGCTCAACCAAAATAGGAATACAATCTTTTGATTAAGAAAGACGGCAATCCATCGGGACCTGTAGTCGTTTTATTTTTTAGCCTTCTACAAGCCCTGTAGATATCCTCCACAGTAATCGTATCAACATTAACCTTATCTATAGATACACACTGTGTCTCACTGTCATTCACTCCAGATGAATCCACAAAAACGCTCTCGAAAAATTTACCAAAAGCGTCAACAACATCATCTGGCTCATCATAATCAGTGTCATTAAATCTCATTATCTTCTGTCTGTTTTGCTTGAATTTCTAATCTCTAAGAATTGCTTAACAAGTTAAATTAAAATACGTGTTAAGTATATCAACACAAAGCAGTGATTTAAATATAGTTTCACAGAAAAATATATTTCATTTGAATCAATGAGTTGTTATTTTTTGTCTGAATGCCAAAAAATGAAATGTTTATGTTTGAGAATGTGCATTAAACGTTTATTTTTATAATATTTTTGTGTTTATTGGTCATACTAAATAAATTTTATGTTTATAATAGACCTTTAAAGACTGTTTTTTTTTTCTACATTTGAAACTCTAGCTTTATTTATCATATTCATACAGCTGGGGCACAGTTTAATATACAGTTACTTCACTTCGAGTCCGAACGTTTTATCTACAAAGCAATTCGCCGCACTTATAATTGTAGTATAATATCTTATAGTGTATATAGGTATAGTATATATAGTAGCGGGCCAGAATATGGCTGGGATTGCGACGAGTCGATCCCGTTTTTAGCGTCTACTGACCCTTCTTATCTATAGTTATTATTCTATGATCTGGGGATAAGCGTAACATTACAAACTTCGTATCCAGAATTCTCAGTGTTATCCCTAAAATGTTTTTATATTACACATTACATTCAGTCTCTCCTGAAATACACAGAAAGTCTGAGAAACTGAACCTTATGAAATACACTAAATTCATTCTGGTTGCTTTGGAATGTGGTCCCGATGCGTATTAAATATATACGGATATTGTGGTGATCATCTAATTGTCCGAAGTTGACATTAGTAGGCATGAATCGATAGATACGTTAC
This sequence comes from Apoderus coryli, assembly GCA_911728435.2. Taxonomy (NCBI): domain Eukaryota; kingdom Metazoa; phylum Arthropoda; class Insecta; order Coleoptera; family Attelabidae; genus Apoderus; species Apoderus coryli. The sequence goes on along the minus strand of OU452202.1, from coordinate 10,101,141 downwards.
TGATAGAGTTCAGAGTTTTATGTTCAAAGAAGTGCATACAGCATCAGGAACTTACCAGAAATCATTACTTAAATCATGTTACTTGATAACTCCTTGAACTTTTGTTCCGTACATTACATTGTTGGTTTTGTGTTCACTGGAATTCACTTAAATGCCTATAGTTTTTTTTTTTTTTTGAAAGGGTCCGTACGACTTAAGTCCCCGGTTTCACTGCAGCCTCATGGGCTTATTGTGAAAAATCCCCGTATATTATGCCACCCAATCCAGCAGCCCTGTACCCTCCACTAACTTGTGGAGTTCAGTTATGTGTTGGGTGTCAATATCTGCTGGCGCAATCAGCGAATGCCCAAAAATAGCGTGTCTTCTTCGTTGTAGAACTACACACTCACATATTACATGGTAAGCTGTTTCAACTGCCCCATTACACAATCTGCATTGCAGGTCCCCATTGTACAGCCGCATCTTATTTAGGTGGTCTCTCAGAGCGCAATGCCCAGTAAGGAGTCCCATAGTTATTCGCATCTGACTCCTGCTTAATGATAGCAGTTTTTCAGTGCGTTTTGTTGCGGCACCAGGTATAAACCTCTTCCCATGCTCCTGCTTGGGAATATGTTCCCAATATCTCTGGTGCTCGCTTTTGGCCCAGCACTTGAGGAGTTCCCTCGCCGTTCTTTTAGACAAGCCCAGCGCAGGTTCCGTGCCAGTATATGTGGTTTCAGAGGCTTGTCTAGCCAGCCAATCCGCTCTCTCGTTGCCTTCTATTCCCGAGTGCCCCGGGACCCACACTAGATTAACCCTATTGTGGTCCGCCAAGGCCCTAAGTTCTGTTTGGCATTCCCATACCAGTTTGGTTGTAACCTTGGGGCTTCTCAGAGCCTTTAAGGCCGCCTGGCTATCTGAACATATATTGATTCCCTTGTTTGTATAAGCCCTCAATCTGTTTAGTTTTGCACATTGCAGAATTGCAAACACTTCCGCTTGAATGCCTATAGTTAAAAGAACATATTTATAGACTCGAGAAACAGTAAAAACCTTTCATTTTTCTTTTAGCATGGTGAAAGTGAATTTAACGTTATTGGGCGCATTGGTGGCGATGCACCATTATCACCTAGAGGTCGTTTGTATGCTCAGTCACTAGCTAAGCACATCCACACCCTCAATTTACCAACGCTGCAAGTGTGGACATCTACATTGCAACGTACTAAAGCCACCAGTGCACAAATTATTGCCCCACAACAACATTTGCACGAATTGGATGAGATTTGGTCGGTAAGTAACTTTTTGATCCTGACTTCATGCCTATCTAAAAGTAATACTTTTCGTATCATGAATATTAATAATATAGATTTAGAGTTAGATTGGGTGCACGAAGAGGGCTTTGGGTTATATTATGTATATGCTGATTAAACGACAAGTCACAGTCAATATTCACACCAAGGTCCCTAGAAACAGTGGATCTGTCAAGAATAATAATAATAATTCTTTATTGCCTAACAGGCTTACGCCCAATAAAAAGACAATTTTCTGTGATTAATTCTAGCTTAAATTTTAAGTACAATATTAAAACTAAAACAATGCTAATTTAGAACGAAATTACTATATAAATGAAATTAAAAGGAACCCACAGCTAAGAATTACAAAACAAAAACAATAACAAACCGTTACTGTTCGGCAAATCTATCATCCATGTAACCCCTCAAGCCAACTTTACATACGTTGATATTTTCAGTAAAAAAAATTAATTTGTCAATCTACAAGCTGCATAAATGGGTACTCGAGCCTATTAAAAAAACGCCTTTCTCAGATGAATGTTTTATGCAAAATAAGCGCCAAACTATGGAGATTTTTCTTGAATAGTTTTAAATAACTGCTGAAAACTGGTCTAAACCATTACGTGTGATATATACCACCTATTTTAAAATTCAAAATGGCTTTAAATTTAACAATAAAAAAACCAAGTTGATTATGGTTTTTCAAAAACGAAACGTCGTAGTGAAAATTTGTAAATGCTATCTTATTTTCCTCAGACAGTAACAATGAGATAGTGTTTTTTATTTATTTTTTGGAAAGAGAATGTCAGAAATAAATAAAAACTAAAATCGCAAAAAATTGTTTTTTCTGTGACGGGAAAAAAGTTTGACATATTATCTCTGTTGACAGGTAATAAAATGTCAGGTAGATATTTAATTTTAGGAAATTTTATTATACAAAAGTTACATTTTCTACCAATATGTTTGTGATCTTTGCATAAAATGCAAAACACAAATTATGGTGTGTTCGAGAATCTCTGATTTCTCTACCATATGTTCATTTGTGTATGGCTTCCTAGCCATACTGATGAGAACTGTCCGAGTTCGAAAGCAGATAGAATTTCCACCCCCAGTGTGTGACACCATAGTCACATCAAACAGAAAATTTGTTCTAGGCACTTGCCTAGTTCGTTTTCTATACACTAACTGTTAATACCCAATCAGTCAAAGTTTTGCACTTTCTGTTTGAAGAAGACATAATTCTACTGTTTCGACTTCGAGTCGTCTCTTCAGTTGCGGAATACCGCAAGACAGCGTTTTGTTTAGATTTAATTGTCTTTATAAATATATCAAAACTGACAATAATTTGTGACGCTACTTTTGCTGCTTCTACGGACTCCGGTGGAGTGTTCGCAATTTTTTAAATCAAATCACAGAATGAAATTGACAGATATTTGATTACTGAAAGGTTTTTAAAACTTCAAATTTCACTTGGATAATTTTCTGACTTGTAATATTTTTTCAATATTAAATCGACATTTTTCCCGTCACAGAAAAAAAATAGTGTATTATACACGGGAAAAATGTTAGATTTTATCTCTCGGTTTTTGTCTCAACACAACCTCGAGCTAAAATCTGGTACTTTTTTCCCTTGTATAATAAATAACTATTTTTAAAAAATTCTCGAAAACTCCTAAAGTTAGTCTACTTTTGAAAACACAATTAAAAAGGTGTTTCAATTGTACAACTTTTCTCTAATTTAATCGACATTGTAACTCCCACCGTTTCCAAGTTTCCAATGCTATCCCATTATTACCTTGGACACAGTGTTATATGGCAAATATCAAAGGCGCAAGATTACTGCCTTGTGAAGCACTACTGGTAACAACAATCTCGATGGATCTGAATCCATTGTACTCGACAAATTGTCTACGACCAGGAAAATAAGGCCAATTAAAATGAACGATTTTTTCGTCAAAAAGGCTTATATTGAATAACGGCCCTGGGAAGAGTATTAAATGTTTAAGAAGAATGTATTGTGTATTATTCAAGTCTAACCGGACCAGAGAAAGGCAGCGGCAGTTTATAAATTGAGTTTTAAGGCAATAGTTTTCTCCGGGTTATATCATTTTTAAATATGGCAGCCCCAACAAACATAAGCATATTATCTGAAATTATTAAAAAAAAAAAGACAAATATACTTGTCCACCATTTGATGTTTTTTTTTAACTGAAATAACTGAACAGACAGTGACAATGAACTGAAAAACTCACTCGTAATAAAGATATAAGTAATAGTATTTGCGATGAACATATATTAGGTATCAAAAAAGTATAATATGTAAAAATCCAGTTCCACGAACACATAAAACCATTTAAAAAAAAACAGAATTACATTTTTAACACGCTGTATACGCAGCACTTTCACCGAATTGTTTTCCAAGATTTCCACTTTTCTTTGTATTCCTATTTTAATTCTTATTATAAATATGCATATATTAATACTATGTAATTGTTTTGTAATTGAGTAGCAATACAAGAAATTAATATTTTTTATGTATATGGATATTTTGAGTAGTTGAACTATAATTCTTAAAAAATCAATCAACCTATTATAAATCTATTTATAAACAAGTATTACACGTGGGCGCTTTGTTTGATGCCTCGACCTATTTCAAAATACACTGAAAACATAATATATAGGTAGGTACTCAAAAATCAATATGCTCTAATTTCGTAGTTTTTTTATTTAGAAAATAATTCCCATGGTAACAATTATTATTCTACTTTTGTTATTAAATATCAATGATTATTAATGTCAATAACACTTAAGTACGTAATATCATAACAACCACCTACGGAGTAGGTAAGCTAGTAACAAACAAGATCAAAACGATTAATTAAGTTGCTGTTTAAATTTGACACACATGTTGTTGACATTTTAATAAATATCTTATTGTGGAAAGTTTTGTAAACACACTACGTAATCAGTTAATAAAACCTTTCTTGGTACACGGTAAACCAATAAATTAGCAGAAATGTGTGTTTTGATTATGATAAACAACGTTTAATGTAAATAGTTTTAGGGGAATTTAATTATCTTCTAGAATATTCGCAAATTCCCCTAAAACTATTTACATTAAACGTTGTTTATCATAATCAAAACACACATTTCTGCTAATTTATTGGTTTACCGTGTACCAAGAAAGGTTTTATTTACAATGATAATTTGAGAGCTATTTTAGTTTGTTTTTGTACATGTTGTGTGTAAATATTTGGAAGAAACGACGCAAAACAATAAAGCGTCACCTGCAAATTAATTTTGAATAATAATTAATTTAGATAATCCACATTTTTAAATATTTAGAATACGGGCTGGGTCAAAAAAAATGTGTGTGTATTATTATGGCAAAACCGTGTATTTGATTGTAATTTTTCATTAAAAATAAGATTCCAAATAGGTACTTCAAACAAATAGTGGGTTTGTTTAATGCCGATATATCCGGGTTTTCTCAAGAAAAGGCTACCATTTCCTTCGAAGTGCTTCGTGAGCAAACTTATGCTGGATTTGGCTCTTGAAATGCGACTTTACGAATGAAAGAACCTACATTTTATTGTGATCTCAGATTCTAATCGTAGAAAACAATGTCGGGCTTGATTACGCGTGTAAACTTTATCGACGTGGTAATTTTCCAGGAAAAAATACTAATTAAAAAAAAAACGATACTAAATAGGTATATGTTAACAAATGTTACTTAAAATATCAATGAATTTGTGTCCATCAATATAATGAAATTAAAAATAATTTCGTGGCATAGCGGACAAAATTACTGGTGTCACCCACACAAGGGATTTTGTTTAATTTAGCAGGGCCTCAGTCTAATTCAGTAGAACCAGACCGAAGCATGGGGCGACAGATTCTGACGAATTCGTTTCGCTCTTATTATGAGCTGGTCATCGTCAGAGTACCATAGTCGTTGCGCATCTACAATATCGGCCTGCATTTAAGCACAGTGAGATATACACCAGTAGATATATGTAAGCCTTACCATCTACATACACATAGTAATGCACATCCCACCATACAGAGGCCGAAACAATCCAATGTATAGATAACACCAGCCTTAGAAATAGAAAATAAAATTAATGTAAACACAAAACGCCAACAGAAGACCATTTATCCTTCTGCTAGCATCACCGAAAATATTTGGGTATCAGCAACGCTTCGGACGGTGGTCTCGAAGCATTCGGTCGTCGATGCCAAATAATGCAAAACTATACAATGAATTTGTGTCCGTAAATATAATGAAATGAAAAATAATTTCGTGGCATAGCGGACAAAATTACTGGTGTTACCTACACAAGGGATTTTGTTTAATTTAGCAGGGCTTCAGTCTAATTCAGTAGAACCAGACCGAGGCGTTTCGCTCTTATTATGAGTTCGTCAGAGTACCATAGTCGTTGCCCATCTACAATATCGGTCTGCATTTCAGCACAGCGAGATATACAACAGCAGATAGATACATACAAATATAATACATAAATACCACTGAAAACAAAATAGTAATTGCACACGGTTTTACAATGTTTATGGATTAAGATAACTCAGATTTAATCGGGATAAGATCAATGATATAATTTAAAGTGTTTTTCAGAAATTAAACCATAAAGATTTGATATCTAGTTTGTTTAAAAGATACTTTAGCTGTTTGCATTGATACTAAAGCTTGGAAATACTATTTTAAGCGCGTATTACCATTGGCATATCGCTCAATGAATAACTAATGAAATTCACGTGCAGGCATTTGGGTTAAATGTATGACATTTTCTATCATATTTGTGTTTTTTAAGCACTAATTTTTACAATACCAATTTTTTGTTTCAGGGTGAATGTGAGAGCCTTTCCTACGAAGAACTCCAAGACCGTTATCCAAAAGAATTAGCTCTACGCGATCGCGACAAGCTTAAATACCGTTACCCGCAAGGTGAATCCTACGAAGACGTTATAAATAGACTAACGCCAGTACTCACACAAATGGAATGTGAAACTAATATTCTCACAGTTTCACATCAAGCGGTGTTGCGATGCGTTTTGGGCTATTTTTTGGAGACACCAGCGGAGGAGATCCCTTACATGCACATACCGTTACACACAATCATCAAACTGACACTTCAAGGGTTTTCGTATAACATGGAAACGGTGAAAATGCCAATCGAATGCGTTGACACAAACAGAGCTAAACCCATGAATTGCTCTGAGAATCGGACACCCGAGGATGCACTACTTACTCTACCTGCTCATTTTGAGTCAATAGCCAATCTAAATATGAATGAGCTGACTTCGTGTACTTAGCTTTGAGGCTGAAAACTGTTTTATGGTTATTGTGGAATGGTTGTAATGTGCTAATCAGATTGTCATGTGCAGGAGAAGCAATAATTAAATATTTTAAATTTTATTTGTTTAAAAAAAACACAGTATTGAATCTGGTTGCTCTGAAATCTATTCTAAAAATAGAGAGAGAATAGAGTAATACATATGAAATATAAGATTTTCTAGCAATATTATACGAAACTATTTATTGATTCTCATTTTCTATTTATGATTAAAAAAACAGTGGTATTTAGAACAAAAGTTCTCTAATTGAAAAATGAAAACTTTCTTATTGAGAATCAATTATTAATGCAATATTTGTTATTTTTGTTACCTACAAAATGTATATATATTATCATATATCGTAGGATTTGGCTTTAAATCGTAAATTACTCGTAAACTTAGTTCATGGTAGTGTGGGCTTAATTAACAGTAAGGTTAAACGTGGTAAACGAACACAAGAAAAAACTGTCAACGCTTAATGATGTTTTCTAGTCGAGATCGAGAACCCAACTATATCAATTTTCTGAACATTTATTTACTAAAATTTATGTTTGTCACATCAGTGTGCTATAACTTTTGCTGTGTGAAATCTGTGAACTCTTTAACATTTGGTCGAAACATGGAAATCCCCAAACTATACTAGATACTGTTACTTTATTTTATGATATATACGTGAGTAAAATTCAACATGTGTACCTATTTTGCTTAGATAAATTTTATATGACTGCAAACAATAGGTATTCCTTTTTAAAATATTAAAATTGATCTTAAAATATCCTTCAAAGTTCCATAAAATGATCCGTTTGATACCTATCATTTTGTAAAAATAAAAGTGTTTGCGTAAGGTCGATATTTTTAGAGGTTTCCATAGTTTTTCCAACCGGTATCCCGGTATATTGGTTCTAGAAATACAAGCAATGTATTTGACTACAATTTTATCTGATGCGCACTATATGTATTGCCCGTTTTTCTGAACAATTCTGCTACATAGAGTTTTATCATATTTTTTTAATAAACCTATACTACTACGACGGGAGAAGGTTCGTTTACGCGGGATGCCGCATATCTTGTGTTGTTATAACTCCTTTAAATTTCTTACAAAAACATAGTGGTTGGCGGTTACAAGCGCAGACAGACTATTATCACGTCACGTGTTATCAAATCGGCAAATTCTCACATGCTATCATACAGCATAAATAATAACAATGGCATGAGCATAATCATATAAATTAAATTCATTTAATCATAGGGACCGTTTATACATGATTCATACCTAAGTTTAAAAAATTCGTAGTAAATGCAAATAACCAATTAGAATATCCATTATCATACAAAACACAAAATTGGGTTAAGAAAATCATCTGTGCTCTATTTAAAACTCAAAATGAGCTAGATACGCTTATATATCATTGATTAAACTAATTTAATTATGCTATAAATAGTTATGATTATGCTGTATATAAACCGGAAAATTATGTTAACATAATTACTAAAAAATTTAGTTTACGGTAATTTATAATAATAATATTGCTCAACAGATTTGCCCCTTAACAGAGAAAAATTATCCTATTGTACGATAATTTCACAAAAAAAAAAGTAGAACCAAAATATTATACATACACAATAAATATTCCATTAAAAATAAAACATGAGTGATCTACACTAATTAAACAATTAACATTTACCTTTATTCAAACCTTATGTTAAACACCATTTGATTAGCAAATCTATGACAAAATTCGATAATTATATATAAAAGGGCAACACTGTTCCCACGCGTGATATATCAAGCGTGCTGAAAATGTAAATTTGCAGGAACAAAATTATGCACTCACGTATAACTTTTCCGTGAGCTGCATGAGGTGACCGTAGGCTACTTCTAATTTTTCGAACGCGCCGTGACATTGAGTAATTGCATGTGACATCACGTGACGTGACAATAGTCTGTCTCCTCCTTAACAAACAATGCCATATCTAGAGGTATATGAAGTAAATATAATTCAATAATTATTGTTAGTACTTAATAGATTATAACTTAAGTATCTAATAACTATAATTTAGTTACAATATAAATCTTCATCATAAAAGGTGGAGTTTTATATTACATAGTATTTTTCACAATAATTTTGATGTAATAAATCATTTTGCTCATAAAACGTAACTTATAGCTTTTAAACAGCAACATCTAAGACTTTTTGGAATAATGTACCTCGTTTTTAGTTTATATATACTATTGTGACTATATTCGTAGAATGACATTTAGTTTTTTATTCATTGTTTGCCTTCTTTTTATTGTATTTAATTTTAATATTTGATTTACTCATATTGTTAAAAAATATCTAATATATATGTATGTATGTTGTCATCTCTTTTTGATTTGGTTTTTAGTGATGATGGTGGTGTATATCTCCGAAACATGTATCTAACGTGCTGTTAGTAACGTGTCTGATAATAAATTTGTTGTAGAGGTGACGCTGTAGTTTACTGCTGCTGATTTATCATTTATATATGTTAACGTGAATTTCGTTGATCGGAGTAATTTTATGGTATAAATTAATAATAAGTATTTGTAAACTAGCCATAATATGAATTTTTAGTTTTACAAAAATATTTTTAAAATTACACTAATTTTTGTATACATTTTATTTGTTCATTTGTTTTTAATTTGAATTTAGTATTTAAGTACCTGTGATTTTATTAGCATTTTATTAAAATCTTTGTTTTTTTTTTCATTTTGTTTTGTGTGTAGGTATATTAGATTAAGAGAAAATATACGTTTTGTTAATACTTATAGAATGTCCTGTAGAGCAAATAAAAGATCAACTAAATATATAATTTGTCATATATTATTTACACAATAAATCCCAAGTTTACAACTTATTTTTATAAAAATAAACATGAATTTAGTAAATACATATATTAATTCTATTGCCAATTCCACACTATTAGTTTTATTTCAGCAGTTATAATTTGCAAAATGCTTATTTTTAGGTGTAACAGAAAAATTCTCTCACCACAAAATCAATATTCCAATGTAATTGAATATATATGTAAATAATAGCATATCTGTTATGAAATATTATACATGTTTGGGAACACTCGATCCCATGATTAGTAATACATGTTTATGAGAAGTTGGTGAAGATATTTTTATAACAAAACGTTAGCTCGCACTGACTGGAGTATAATCTGTCTAGACTTGATACTTATAAATGGTTAATTTCAAGAGTGTTTATACTATATTCAAATATTTCGTAAAACTTGAAGGCAACGAATCATGTCGTTCGAAACATTGCTAAAACAAGTTTGCATTTTGACATGGATTAAAGCCACTTTAATTGGTATGCGTTTAATCTTAATTCCAAGACTATAAACAAATTAGTATTCTAATTAAAAATTAGGAATATAAGAGTATATTCCCTTTATTGCCAAATATCAGATATTTGCGCTTAATCTCAATTTTTTACCAATTCCTTGTGAAAAGTTCAAACCAACGGCATCGTAATAGTGAAAAGCCAAGAAGGTTGATCAATAGACTCACATCCAGATCGGTTCAACTGGTATAAATGGTACACACATATTCTAAATTAGTAGTGAAGTCAATTATGTTTGATTTCGCATGTGACTTATGCACTAAAAATCACGGAACAACTCCTATACTCCAAACAATGCTAAAGCCCAAAGAAAGACATTTTTTTCTGTCTAATGATTGTCATAAGTCATAACAATCATTGTTTCGAAAATAGGAGTTGTTCTCAAGTTTTTAATGCTTAAGTCACAGGCGAAATCAAACATAACTGATTTCATACAACACTACTTGAAATTCGTTTATAGACTCCTAATAAGAGAACTATATGGCTCAAGTAAGAGTCATTGTCTTTAAAAGACAATGTAAGAGGTATAAATAAAAGGTGGAATATAGGGCGCGGCCATTTTGGTGTTATACTATAGGGGAGTCTTAAAAAGTACTTCATGAGCTTACTTTGGAAAAGTAATAATAATAATAGGGTTATTCTTTCCTAGTGCTATAGGCAAAATGTTAGATTATTCTAATATTTTTATACCACCATATATTAATTTTATGTGTCCTTTGAACATGTTATTGTATATAATTAGAAGGCAATGAAATAACTTGGCAACAAAACCACATCAAAATGGCGGGTTCCCTATCTCCATTTGTTCCGTTGCACAATCGGATGCGCATACGGTATTGGGGATGTGGGTTTTGAGCGATATAGTCCTCTATATATATGCTCCTAATGTTAACGTCAAAATTAAATCTTTGGTTAACGTATTGGAAATGTTTTTGTTTTGGTCGCTCGGTGCTGTCAAAAATCATATGGTAACTAGCTTAGTAATAAACATTATTCTATGACTAGTAATCCAAATGAATGTACGGGTTTAGTAGCTTATAATTTTAAATAAATATTAAACTAATATGAAGTAAAAATAATAAGCTGTAAAGTTAATAACGTTTTTCTGCATAATTTGATAAATATCATCATTAACCATGACATCAATGTTTGATCAGTTTGAGCAAGCTTCTGTGCGAACTAATAATAATTTAAGCAATGCTGAATTGGTAAGGACACCGAGTGTTGATTTATCCATTTTTGCTTACAAATACTATTTTAGAACAATTTGGGCTATATAAATATGACACTAGAGCAGGAAGTTCCAATATTTACAAAGTCTAAAAAAGATTTTACACCCCCAGAAAAAATTACACATGTCGCTATATCTAATAAATATTTAGTGATGGCTATGGCAAATAGCATGTTGTTCAGAATGAACTTGCATAACCCGCAGCAGCAAAGCGGTTAGTATTGTTCTAATGTTAGTTACTTTCATTTCAATATTTTATTTTACAGAAATATCAATTGCCAAATACACAGTGACAAGTAAACTATCCAATCTTTTCTTGGACCCAACTGGTAATCATTTACTTCTCACTTTTATTCCTAAAAAAGGCACTGAATCCCCAGAGCTGTTGTATTTATCTAGAAAATCTGATAAGCTGAAGGCCACAACAAAATTTAAAGGAAATGAATTCACTGAAATTGCATGGAATAATTTGAACGAATCAGATGCTACTACAGGACCAATTTTATTAGGTAAACATGAGGTTAAAAACTTCAAAAAATTCATTCAACAATCAATTCATAATTTTTTATCCCAGGTACTTCAAAAGGATTAATTTTTGAAACAGAAATCGTACTTGAAGGTGACAAATTCTTCTCATCTAGCTTAGAGCAATATTGGAGACAGGTACGAACCTATTTATAAGATTGTTAGGTAGTACTGCATTATTAAGCCTCGTTTCCACTGGAGCAACTTATAGAAACTTTTTGTTGCTTTGTTTGCGCTTTATTACGTGCTTCGGAGATTTTTGACAACATACATAAAGTTTGCGTTTCCACCCGCGCAACTATAAATTTGCCGATAGGTGTGGTAGCTTTCTAACGCGCAATTCAGTATTTCCACGGATGCGAAAAGTTGTATCACGGAAGAAGAAGCCTTATTATTAGCAGCATATGATGTGTTAACTTCAACATAAAAGTGCTATAAATAGAAACACATACTGGGTGGGCCAGAGTCTGCAAGAAAAAGGACAACATGGTGTCATTTAATTACTGAATCTTTTGAAAACTAACAAACTAATTTACAGAATGCTGGTGTTCACAATTTTCTCAAAATGTCTGATACTGATGGCTATTATTTAAAATTTCTCCAAAAATGAATGTCGGTAGAAAATGTTGTGTTTCCACTGCGCCAGCGACATCTTTCATCTTGCCGCTCGAAATGTAAACCGGCGACAAGTGGAAACAATTAACAACGAGAAATAGCTATTTGGAATCAAGCAATAGAAACACAGAAGTTGCTCAATGTGTTTTCAGTGGAAACGTGGTTTTATAGGGGTTATCCTTCTACAATTGGGCTGATGACATGATCACGTGCTACTCATCTTTGAATTTTTTATAGAAGGAGCGAAAAACTCAAAATTATGATTATTGTCGTGTATAGTATAATTCGCTCCACCGACATACATTCTTGATGTTTTAACTGTCACAGATTCTGCAGTGTTGCCAGGTTTATATTAATCCACCACTGTATGGACTGATAAGTAGAATGAAGGATAGAATTTAGGATACAGTCGATATTACGATTTTTTAAATTGTGAAATGTCTGATGTAACAAAAGCACATTGCACTCACATACAATAATGTAAAAGGAGCGAAAAGAAAAACTAGTGTACATGACGAATATATTTGTATTGTATTTGTTTTCTTTCCAGATGTGTATTAACAGTACATAACTGGCTGTGTTCTTCATATTCACATTCATAGACGTCGAAAAAATTAATCCTACATCCGAAATTATGGGCTAAATTAATATCTTTTATCTATTCAAACACCTTATAGGTAATATCATGTAACGTTTAACAAAATTAGAAACTAAATAACAACATAAAATTAACACTACTATACAAAAAGACAATAATTTAAACTATAAGATATACATTTAAAATGTCACAGAGAGTTTGAATTTTGTATTGCTGATATATTGATTTATATGAGATTTTAAACGGATAAACACCATGTTCCCGCATATATATATATATATATATAAATTTCAAGAACCTTTTGTGAACCCTCTTGATATGGTCACTATAACAAACAAGCCCTTGGCTTCCAAATAACACATGCGAATTCAAGGTGTGTATGGACTAAGGCATATATATATATATATATATATATATATATATATATATATATATATATATATATATATATATATATATATATAAGTTGAGTGGTAGTCTTTGCTGACTAGTTAATAGATAACTTAGTGTCTTGGGTTGATCAGCAAATATTTTTGATTAAAACTCTTTTACGTTATGCCAAGCTTTCGATATATTTTTATATCTTCCTCGGGGCTACAAATATAAAAGTAAGCTAAGTATAAATATAGATAAAATTTAAAAATATGTTTACCTTAGTATACGCGGCAAGTTTTACATTAGTAAAAATAATATAAATTGTAAATTAAAGAACATTATTATATAAATTTTTGTCAACTTTGCAAAATAATAATTAACATTTAACATTTTTTGAGTTAATTGAATTTTTTTGTGATTGACACTGACATGTTTATTCAAAAATATTTTTGCAAAGTTGACAAAAATTTATATAATAATGTTCTTTAATTTACAATTTATATTATTTTTACTAATGTAAAACTTGCCGCGTATACTAAGGTAAACATATTTTTAAATTTTATATATATTATATATATGTAGCCCCGAGGAAGATATAAAAATATATCGAAAGCTTGGCATAACGTAAAAGAGTTTTAATCAAAAATATTTGCTGATCAACCCAAGACACTAAGTTATCTATATATATATATATATATATATATATTTACTTAAAAAATGTGGATATTTCAAATTTTTTTCTATTCCTAATAATGAATCCCAACGACCTATAACCTTGCCAGTTGCGTACTGTTAATAATTATTAAACAACTTAAGGTCATCAGCAGTCCACGAGACGCAAGCACTTTACTAGGAAGATCGTTGATGTAAATGGTTAAACCTAGCAACACCGTAAACTGATTTAGCAAAATGGTCTGCGGACAGTCGAATTATGCTATACACATATAATGCAGATTTACCTATTTTTAATTGTAAATATGTTTATACGTAAATATTGAAGTGCCATTCTGCTAAGTATTTTTAATTTTTTTCCACAAGCTTCCAAATTATTTGCCTTTGTATGGTAACAGAGAAGTTGATGGATTGGTACGTACATACCAGTATTTTTTATATATTTTTTGGAATTTAAATACCTTTTCTGTCTTGAAATGTATTGTCAGTAAAATTTAATATAGAGGGAGAGGGTGATTAAAATGTCTGTGTAACCAGTGGTACTGGTATCTTCAAACGATAGTTTCAATTTGTTAGTCTTCTGTAATTATCTGAACTCCAAAACCTAGTGAGGTTACAGAGTTCAGTCTAGGCAGTTCTGCTGACGTAGTATCTATCCCTCTCCCTCTGCCTTTGAGAACTTTAGGGTTGTAGCAGGCGTGTGCTGGTCCACAGGAAGTTTCCCGGTTGGTTCTTATCATAAATTGGTCAAGGGGCCCTATGATCTGATTTAGCGATACGAAACAATCGATGGCCCTAACACAATTTAAGACTTGCGGGGCCCTAAAATTGGCCCAGCACGCGCCTGAGTAGTAGTAGTTAGTTTTTATCAAAATACACAACAATTGGATAAAATCCAAGGCAAACTGTCAACAACAAAATTACATACCGATTACTGTTTCATTAAATAAATGTGGGAACATTTCAAGGTAACTCTAAAACCATCAGGACTTTTCATTATACAAAAACAGGCATTAATCTACATCCTCTTCTTTTTAGGTATTTGATGTTGGTAAAGGAAGTAATATTCCAATTACTGGTTTAAAATATTTTAAATTAGTTACTTCAGATAAATACGTTATTTTTGCTGCTACTCCCAGTAGATTATATTATTTTGTTGGTAAAGCTGATTCAGATGAGAAGCCGTTATTGCAGCAAGTATTTAACAGATATTTGAATATACCTGAACAGGAAACATTTTTAGGTAGGTAATTTCAACTAACTAGATACAGGGTTCGTCAAAGAAACGGGAGGATTTCATAAATAATATAATAAGAATCTGGGACCACTACTGTTCAATCTTTTTATTAACGACCTGGTAAAGAATTTAAAATCTGAAAGATTGATTTTTGCTGATGATCTGAAGATCTACTCCACTGTGGACTCTGTTGACGACTGTCATGTTTTGCAAGACAGTCTGAACTCGGTCGGGGATTGGTGTGATGCTAATAATCTTATGTTGAACCCGGTAAAGTGTAAAGTTGTGTCATATACTAGGAGAACGTTGCCTATTGATTTTGAATACGCGATTCATGACGCTGCATTGTCACGTGTGGAAACTACCAGGGATCTTGGTGTTGTGTTCGAATCGCGCTTTACCTTCAGCGAACACATAATGACGATGATAGCTAATGCATCCAAGGCATATGGTTGTATCGTTAGAAATGGCAGATCTTTTCGCAATATTAATACGCTAAAAAAACTGTACTTCGCGTACGTCAGATCCAAACTTGAATATTGCTCTCTGATCTGGTATCCCTGCTATGGTTGTTACAAGCAAAACATCGAAGGAGTACAGCGCAAATTTTTGAAGTATCTTTGCTTTAACTCCGATGGTAGTTATCCTGAGCGTGGCGTGCCGTATGGCTATCTAACGGGCAGATTTGGTGTGCAATCATTGCAATTGAGGCGGGATCTTGCATGCATAAGCAATGTTTGTAAAGTGTTTAATGGCGTTATTGATTGTCCTGAGCTGCTTCAAGGATTCCGTCTTACTGTTCCGCGAATAAACTCATGAAACTACCAATTATTTCATTGTGATAGAGCTAGAACAAATATTATGTTGAGGTCCTCATTGTCCACTATGTTGTGATACATTAATAGGAAATAATAAAGTCCCATTTGATTTACAATGCAAAAAACATGTTTTAAATACTACATCCGCTAAATGTCCTCCTTTGACATCCAAAACTACTTGGTTGTCATTTTTTCCAATCTAGCAATCATAACCTCACAAAATCAGATACGCTGTTCATAATCACCCGGATTAAGAGAATGTATTTTGTAGGAGTGATATTGAAGACCTTGATAGATAATACTGCTGACCGATTCTTCCCCACCGCATTGCCGTTCGGGGCCGGCCCCACCTCAAATCTTCCTGTTTCACTGGTGGAATATGAGATGACTTCATATTTTTTAAATAAAGTTAACTTACTTACTACAACTAATAATACATTATGTTTTTAGAAAGTGATGGGAATTTGCGACATTCGAAATTGCAATTTTGGTCTGAAAATTTGACCAGTCCCAACACATTTGCATGGACTACTGAAAAAGGCATTCTATATGGACAGGTGTGTTTTTAAAATTGGGAATATAGGGGATCATACCACAAGTATTTTACCGAAAATTTCTCACCTCTACTTTTCAACCAATAAGATGTCTTAATTTTGACTCATTACCAACCAGTGTAACAGTTTTATTAGATTTATGATTTAAGGTTGATATCAATGTAGATGACACTGTAGGTGCCATCAAATCTAAAACAAAATTGATACAATATCCAAAGCCTCTCTACGAGGACTATTCGGTGTCAAAAAAATTCCCAGTATCATTAGTTTTGACACAATTTCACATCCTATTGGCATACAGTGACAGCACTAAGGGCATGTGTTTACTTAATGAAGAGGTGGTATATGAAGATAATTATAATGAAGCTTTTGGAAAATTGGTTAATATTATCACAGATCCGAGAACAGGTAAGATATATATAACAGAAAATGTACATAAAAGTTACTTAATATCAAATACTTATTTGAAGTACGAGGGCAGATTTTGAAATAATTTTCAGCAGTGCATATAAACATGGATATGCCAATTTATTATAAAAAATATAATATATTGATAAATGATGCATTATTTTATTTTTAGGTGAAATATGGGCGATCACAGAAAGTGCAATGTTCCGATTTAAAATAACAAAGGAAGAGCGGAACGTATGGCAGATCTTTTGTGCGAATCAAGAGTTTCAATTAGCAAAAAAATATTCGCGCGGCAACGAAGCCTACTATAATCAAGTTTTAATTAAAGAAGCCGATATGTTATTTGCTAAGAAACAGTATGAACTAAGTGCACAAAGGTATGCGGAAACTCAATCGAGTTTCGAAGAGATTTGCTTGAAATTTATTCAAGTAGATCAACCTGATTCGTTGCAGATATTCCTCAGAAATAAATTAGGTAGTGTATTCCAGGGTTGTTTTTATTCCTTTGAATAATTTGGGATAAAAGAATGTTGACAAAACATTGTACAGGGTGTGTCCAAAAATATAAAAAAGTGGACCTCCGTTTGCGATGCTCAAATCTTATTAGTAATTGATTGGCGCAAACCGCATTTTGATATCTTTTCTAGTCCACGCCCTGTTTCAAATTTTTTTAAATCTTTCTAACTTATGCATTTTAAGAGATAATGAATTTCTGAAAACACTTTTTACCAGTTTTTTTGAGAAGAATACACTGATACAATGAGTTTTTATACAGGATGTTTCATTTTTTAGATACGACGTGTAAATTAGATTATTCTTATGGAACACCCTATATGTTATCTTCAAATTTGAAAGAGCATTAAATTCGCTTTCTAAAAATATAATATATGATATACTTTACTGTGACATTTTTGGATATATATATAATCAGGTGGCCATGTAAATAATAATAATAATAATAATTGCTTTATTGTTCTACAGTATAATAACCATTTACAGAACAATGTACAAAAAAGTGTAATATACACACGTCAAAATAATAATAATAATAATCATACAGCAATATACAACTCGTTCCAAAATCAATATAAAATCAATATAAACTATCCGCAGAACGATCCAACTAGTCACACATTATAGTTCCCCGCAATTCTCAAGGGCAATTCAACAGATGACAACACATGACTTAAAGAATCATTATAAATATCACAGTGCTGGTCGATCAAGTTAAAAGTTAAACACATAGTATGAATGGGAGATTTCAACAAAACATTAGTATTGGCTCTATCACAATGAAAAGTATGCATACGCCTTGCAGGCGCTCTTGGCACCATAAAATTTAACCTTCTAAGCAGATCCGGGCAATCGATGCGATTGTGAAGCATTTTATGCAAAAAGCTTACAGATGCTAAGCTCCTTCTAACTAACAAACTCTGTACATTAAACCTGTCAATATAATAATCATAAGGGAGTCCTCGCGTGGGATATATGCCATCCGTTTTAAAACAAAGATACTTCAAAAATTTACGTTGAACTTTCTCGATCAATACACTATGACTATCATAGTATGGATTCCATACCAAGGAACAATATTCCAGCCTTGGCCGAACGTAGGAAAAATAAAGCATTTTCAATGTATTAATATGTATATGTAAAAGACATATGCTTCTGTCAGGTATATAAAAATCTATTTAATTAAATTTATACATGACAATAAAGCAGCTTAGCAATGCCCATCAAAGCAAGAATGTCAGATATTCACTTTTTGAAATTAGCATGCCATGAAAAAACTAATAAGTTACTTACTGTCAAATAGTTTGTCATTAATAGCCTGTATAATAGTCGTTATATTTCATTTTCATCTCAATATTATGATACGGCTACGATAATACAAGAAACAGGGTGGGAATGCGTATTAAGGGTTAACAGAACAACTTCTACCTTTCCTACAAAGATACGTAAGTGTGCCAAATCTCATTTTGATATCGAGACGCGTTGCGGAAATACTACTAAAAACCGATCGTCAGGAAACCACCCTGGATCTGAATATGAAAAAAAATCTTATTTTCGCGTGTAGAATGTCTCCTTAAATTATTTTAAGTTAATTTCGGGACACCCTGTATATATAAATAAACCTGTTTAAGAACATTTTTGGTTCCCAGTTAGATAAGGTAGAGGAATAAGAGCAGCCCGTATTTTATTTAAATTATTTTAATATTAAATGCAATTTTCCTTAGATACACTTAAGCCTCAAGACAAAACACAGATAACAATGATTGTCCTGTGGGTGGTTGAATTATATTTGAATAAATTAGAAGATATACAATTGCAAGGATTAGAACGTAGTGCTGCTTACGATAGTATTCAGAAAGAATTTGAAATATTTTTGGCTCTGCAGAAAGTATCCGATTGCATAAGAAATAATAAAGGTAATTTTCGTTAGTTGTTAATTTACTTATAATAGTTAATTATTAAATTATTCATGTTTTATACATATAATTTCACAATTTTTGATTAAATTATTTAATTGTATCTCTCACAACTTAGATCGGCCAACTCTAAGATTTAACATTTTTTATTAGATTTTCTGATTTGTCATCAACATATCTCTTCACGCTGGCATGAACTATCCACGTTCCAGTCAATAGCAAATATATTTATGGAAAATTTTGAAGATCAAGGCATAAGTTCCTACCCACTTAAATCAAAAATATCGAAGATATATTTATGTTAATGACATTCTTATAGTTGAAACCAATTCGCCCTTTTTAGACCTTATTAGTCGTAAGCCAAATATGTCGGTAGGATATTTAATATATAGGAAGATAACATACACTGATAGTTATCTCAACACACATTCACATCACCATCCAGCCCATATTCTCTGCACAACCCGAATCTCTTGAATTGGACCTATATCTTACATCTGTTCAACTCTCCAATAACTATAAAATAATATGCAAAGATCTATAGCAAAATATAAATTACCTAGTTCCAACACCGATAACATTAGTGTGTCTCAGTCCCCAGTTGCTCAAGTCGTTACTTCATAATGTACAAGATATAATTGACCGCATTTCCAAAAGATTGAAAAACTATAATATCAAATCTAGATTCGCAACTTCTTCAAAATTATCCGTTTATTTAAAGCCAATAAACGATAGTATCCCCCTAAATATCTCTCTCTAGGTGCCATCTCCGCGACGAAGATTGGCGATCATCATGGCAAATCTTATTTTGGATGCAGCTGCTCTAAAAAGCTCTATCGGGGAACATCCAAACCACTCTCTCAAGTTTCTCAACCAGGATATCCTTCTTCTACCCACGCTTCTTGTACCTTGGATCCTTCCCTGCATTATCAATTGACGTAAGGCATATCTTGGTCCACGAGTCACATGGCCCAGATACTGAAGTTTTCTGCTTTTAATTGTTATTAATAACTCTCTTTCTATGTTTAGTCGTTCAAGTATTACTAAGTTAGTTATCCGATCAACCTTCAGTACTCTTCTGTACACCCACATTTCAAAAGCTTCTAGTCTTTAGGTTATTTCTGCGTTCAAAGTCCATGCCTCGACGCCATAAAGCAGAGTGGCAAAAAAATAACATCTAACTAGTCTCAGTCTCAGTTTAAGGCTCAGACCTCTATTGCACAAAACTCCTTTCATGCTATTGAAATTGGACCTTCCTATTTCTATGCGTGCTTTTATTTCTTTCGTGTAGTCGTTATTACAAGTAACTGTTGTTCCAAGATAAGTGTACTTCTCTACCTGTTCGATGAGTTCACCTTTGACGATTATCTGTTTGTTGTTAGTCTGGGCCTTTGTTATTTTCATGAACTTTGTTTTGTTTACGTTGAGTGTAAGGCCGTATTCTTCGCTATATCGAACAAGTTTGTCCATGATTCTTTGTAGATCTTCCAGGTTTTCCGTTAAAATTGCGGTATCATCAGCGTATCTGCACTGTCATTTTCCATTGCCCTTTCTAGAATCTCTTCAGAGTAGGCATTAAACAAAATAGGTGACAGAACACAACCTTGACGTACACCTCTCTTTATTGAGATGGTGCCAGAATTTTGTTGATCCACTTTGACGGTGGCATTTTGGTTGTAATAGAGATTTGAGATAATTTGCAGGTCTTGGTGGTCTAGGTTTTTACATTGTAATATTTCCATCAACTGGTCGTGGCGGACCCTGTCAAACGCCTTATTATAGTCGATGAAGCAGGCATATACGTCCTGATTAACATCTAGGCATCGTTGCACTATTACGTTGAATGCGAATAGTGCTTCTCTTGTACCTAATCCTTTGCGAAAGCCAAACTGACTGTCACTTATACCCAAATCGAGTTTCTGGTGGATGCGGTTGAGTATAATTTTTAACAGTAGTTTCAAAGTGTGGGACATGAGGCTTACGGTACGGTGGTCACTGCACTCTTTTGCACCCGATTTTTTCGGTAAACATATGAAAACTGATGAGAGCCATTCCTTTGGTAGTTTTCCAGACCCATAGACTCTGTTCAAGAGTCTCACCACGACATCCAAATCTTGATCACTTATGATCTTAAGAATGTCGATAGGAATTCCGTCGGGGCCAGGAGATTTACAGTTGCTCATGTTGGTTAGTGTGTGGGTGCCTTCGTCTTTCGTGATTTCGGGACCTCCGTCTTCCAGTCCTACCCTAGCTACGGATGTGATATTTCTCACATCGTCGAAAAGGTCTTTTATATATTCCTGCCATCTCTTCAGTTTGTCTTCTGTGTTTGATAGTGTTTTCCCATTTTTATCTAAGAGGATTGTAGTAATCTTTCCTTTTCTGATACCTGCCAATTCTTTTACCTTCTTATGTAGGTTATACAAGTCAAATCTGCGTTGTAGCTCTTCTATTTCCTTGCATTTTTCTTCATAGAAATGTTCTCAATATATAATATATTTATATAAGGTACAGGGTGTTCCGCTGAAATTTGCCACTCCCCTTAACTTTTTCATTTTTAAATTTAGAAAGAAACATTAAATATGGATATGGCAATAAACTAATATTGTATACGAACTGAAAAAAAATCCTGTGTCACAAGTGGGATTCGAACCCAACATCTCCCGATTACCGGTCAGGTATTCTAACCAATTGAACTACCGTGGCACATAGTAGAAATTTCTTTCAGTCCGTATACATTAACGCCTTGTCTGTATGCAGTGCTACGTTGAGATCCTTAATTTAAAGACGTCACAAAGTACACACTGCCACAATGCATTGTTATTTCTCATTGCAAGCTGCAAACACCAGATAAATGAAAGTTGACACTGTATAATATAAATATAGCAACATGAAATAAACTAAATACTAAATAAATATTGTATACGAACTGAAGGAAAATTCCGTGTCACTAGTGGGAGTCAAACCCAACATCTCCCGATTGCCGGTCAGGTGTTCTAACCAACGGAATTTTGTTTCAGTTCGCATACAATATTAGTTTATTTCATGTTTCTATATTTACCATATCAGTCACCCATATTCCAGCTTGCAGCGCACATAGGCAAAGTACAGCATTTCAAGAGCATCTGTGTTTTTAATATCCTTGCAATTCCTAACCAGAAAACCATAAGTCCTACCCGTCTCAAGTACCACATTGCTGATATGCTCAACAAACGTAAACTTTGAATCAAACATGATTCTCAAATCAGTGACAGATTCACACCGTGATAATTGCACCTAATGACTGGAATAAGTGTAATTATTGATGCCCTCTTCTTCGTAAAACTGATATATTTGCACTTGGATGGATTGAGGGAAAGTTTATTTAGTATGCACATGCATCTATAAGCTACATAAATCAAAAATTATACAAAAAATGTTTTTTTATTTATTTGAAGTAGATGTTATGTATTTAACAAAAAAAAATCAGTTTATAAGTTAAATGTATATTTTTTAAAGGTACGATTTCTCAGTTAATGGCAAGCCATGGTGATAAGATAAATCTTATAAAACTTACAATTGTTAACAAAGACTTTGAGCAAGTAAGTATTCACCTAAATCATTAAAAATAATCCTGGGATTTTACAACTTTTTCGTAAATTTGTGGATGGTATAGGAAGCATGATATTTCAACTTTAGTCCTTTTTTTAAATAAAACTCCGGCTGTGTAGTTTTTGCTACTTCTCATTCCGTGTCTCTAACTTAAAGTTAAACAAATTCTTTAATTAGACTGTACGGTTTTATAAATAACAGGAGTAATTTGCCTCTCTTCTATTTCCAATTTTTTATTTATTTCCCTTCATAACCAATTGTTTCTCTTTAAAACTAATTAGGATTTTTACTTACAACAGTAATCCTATGTTACAGTATATTATTTATATAACAATGATTTAAAATACTTTGAGTAATTCTTGTTGTAGCTTATAAGACAGCACATTTTTAAGAACAGCTTCCATGAGGCATTAGAAGTATTAAAAAGCCAAAACAATTTAGAATTGTATTATCAGTTTGCACCAATTTTGATGCAAGAAGTTCCCAAACCTATGGTAAAAACTTTTATTGAACAAAAACGCAAACTGGTACCGTTACGTTTGCTACCAGCTTTAGTTTCTTGTAGCGGAGAATTACATGCCTTAGAAGTCATAAGGTATGTTTTAAAATACCCATCTAGCTTATTTTAATATAGAATTAAGTAAGTGAATGTATGCCAATGTACTTAAAATCTGATCCCATATTTTCAATTTTAAATACCGTGCCGTCTCATCTGCAATCATTGTAGATTCTTTATTCGTATTGATACTGATCATTAGTGCAATATTTTCCATATCCATAAAGCAATATGGAAACGAGTTTCCAGATATACAGGGATATCCCCCCAACCCGTTCATTAAACGTTTACGGGCAAGTCGTTCGTTTAAAAGTTTGTTATTTGGAACTTAAGAGTCCTATTTAAATTTGATATTGTGTGACTTCCTGTTATACCCGAAATATCCAGGACGTCACTTATTTATATTTGATTTTTGTTACAAATTAAGTTTCTACATAGACAAAAAATATGATTAACTTGTAGGTGAAGTTGTTTTTAAGATATTTATTGAAGAATAAAATATAAGAGTTTGCAGTCTTTAATTAAAAAAATCATATTTATGTCATGTATTAATCTTAATACGAATTAAACCTTTGCTGTAATGGCAGAAATCCTAGTTTAAAAACGTATCTAGAAATATGGTTTTATTCGAAAAACTTCATTCAAACAACGATTACATGCTTATCTTAAATATAAAACCCTGAATTTTAGTACCCTATTTAATGCAGAATTAAGTTCAAATTGAAAGATTCTAGAACACTATAATCAGGAATACAGTTTTCTTGTAATAGGTTTGCTTTGTGAATAGCATTCATTTATTGTATTATTTGTAAATTCCTAATTCTAGGTATTTGGAATTTTGTATCGACACATTAAAAAATACTGAGAAAGCAATTCACAATTTTTTGATTTCATTGTATGTGAAATATGACAGTGCGAAGTTTATGCACTATTTAAACTCTCAAGGTCAAGAAATCAGTTTGGTAAGTAACTAGTTAAAAATAATTCACGAAACCGGTACAGCTGATACTGAAGATCATTTATGTTCATATATCCAATGTATTTAATTGTTTAGTTAATATTTTGAGAAATTTACTGTGGGAAATATAAGATTAACTCTCCTTAATTGTCGAAGGTTTTAAAAGTAAAATTAAAAGTAGTTATAAGTTACATGTTTCGAATGTATCATAATCAGAACTTAAGATGATGTCTCGTCATAACCAGACAGTCAATAAATCGGCAGTTTAGTTGTCGTGGATAATCTACAAAGTCTTAGTTCGCAAATCATTTAAATCTTCCATCAAAAAAAAAAGTAAACCGTCTAATCCATCGCAGTGAGGAACGGCGGAATTTTCTTTTTATACATTATCTATCACATGATACACGTTCAGTTCTGGCTGTTTTCGCTTTAGATCACCTACTGAACGTTTGCTTGCTGTACTTTTACAATTCAATGTTGATTTTCATGGTAAAACCGAACGATTTTGGTGCTTTATAAATTTGACTTTTTCCATGTTAAAATTTCTCAACTACTACTGCTACTTTTGAAAAACAAATAATTGAAAAAGTTAAGGAAAGTCCAAGCCCCTTCTTGACAACCACCAACAACCCAACCCAGCAGTTGTATTTAATAAAAATATTGTTTTAGGTTAACTACGATGTTCATTTTGCGCTAAGACTGTGTCATGAACACAACTTGACAGAGGCTTCAGTTCAATTGTCTGGTTTGTTAGGTTTGTGGGAAAAGGCTGTTGACCTAGCTTTAACTGTTAATATTGAATTAGCGAAGAAAATGGCCAACATGTCTCCTGAAACTGACATAGAGTTACGCAAAAAATTATGGTTAAAGATAGGTACAAATCTCACAGGGGAATGCAATGTAATGATAAAGCAAACAACATCACGTCCACGATTTTATTTTGAAACCATTACACTGTGATATTGAAGTACGAAAGTATGATTTCCATCATTCACTGACAGTCAGTGGTTTGAGTTCTAGATTCATAGTCAATTTCGTAAAGTGAAAATAAAAAAAATTGGAGGAAATTTGAAAATGCAGTAATAATGAGTTAATAATAAATTCTTTCAAATTAGATACACGTTTTGTTAATTTATGTTCAATTTTATTTCAAGTATGTGTTTGTTTTTTCACTTTTACCACAAGTAAATTTAGGTAATTGACTTAGGAATGATAATGGGTTAAATATAAAATCGCGGAGGTGACTTTTTTGTTTGCTTTGTTGCTGTTTTGTGTTCGATTATGCATTTTTAGCTCAACATATTGTCAGTGGCAAAGACGATATCGAACAAGCTATGGCATTTTTACAACAATGTGATTTGATTAAAATTGAAGATATACTACCGTTCTTTTCTGATTTTGTTACTATCGATCATTTTAAAGAACCAATTTGTAATTCACTAAAGGTAAGGCATATATTTGACATAATTAGTCGGTAATTCCTGACTCTACATAATATATTACTATTATTCTAATGCATCGAAAAATCTCTTGAAAGAAAACACTAATGTTTCATTTGTTGACACAACCGTATTCTTAAAAATCGGTCTGTTAACATCTAGACAAAAAAAAACTATCTTTCTTCCATGCCACTAGAAATTGTTTGCCTATTTGCTCATAAGATTAATGTGTTTTAGCAATATTCCTATCGATTTTTTAATGTGTGTATATACTGTCTTTTTATTTCAAGCATTTTAATTATTTTTCTCAATTTATTTGTAATTTCCATTTAGTTTCCTGATGACGTTATAGAAGTCGAAACGTCGAGAAATGAAACAGTGTTGTTTTTTCATACTCAACCAACTAACTAAAGACAGTATAAAAGTTTTGTTTATTTTAGGAATATAATCAATACATACAAAGTCTGAAAGATGACATGGAGGAAGCAACAAAATCTGCGGAGCAAATCAGAGATGAAATACATTCATTTAGAAACAGATACACATTTATCAATAGTACAGATACGTGTGAAATTTGTAGTGTTACATTGATGATAAAACCGTTTTATATATTTCCTTGTCATCATAAGTTCCATTCGGACTGTCTTTTAAAGGAATTGGAACCATCTTTAGGTAAGCTACGCATTTTTAACCAACATCACTCTTTAATTGAAGATTATGTCTACTTAATTTAATTAAATTTCACTGGACGAGGTTTATCCTATTAAATAGACAATTATAAGACACAGCAGATCATTAACCCTAACTTTAGGAAATTGGGAGATTATATCGTTCATAAAAACGCGAATGAGAAGAGATGAAGTTAAGGTTTTCTAAAAGTCAATATTGACTATGTGCGGATGACAGATGAGGCTGTCTCGAAACTTCTAGTACTCCGAATTTTGGTCCGGATACAAAATATGTACTATTTTAGAACTATCGTTAACAACAACAAAATTGTTTATTTTAAAATACAGATAATATTCTAGTTTTTGTAGAGAAATTTATTTCAGGGCCAGCAAAAAAGAATAGACTGTTAGACTTAGAACGGCAATT
This sequence comes from Apoderus coryli, assembly GCA_911728435.2. NCBI lineage: Eukaryota > Metazoa > Arthropoda > Insecta > Coleoptera > Attelabidae > Apoderus > Apoderus coryli. Next base: position 10,074,040 of record OU452202.1, on the reverse strand, counting down.
AAAAACTGTCAATCTGCAATCGAATTTCGACACTGTCAGCACGAATTCATCAGGAATGTCGACCAGAGACGCCATCAAGGGTGAAATTGATAATATAATTGCATCAGAATGTGTTTATTGTGGTGAAAATATGATAAGAAATATCGATAAACCGTTTATTGTTGATGTGGAATATGAAAATATAATGAAAGAATGGTCGTAAATACGCTCAAGATATACATAACACATGCATTATTTGAATGTTAAGATTAAGAACACCCAAGAATTGATAAATGTGGTGAAATTAATGATACAGTAACTTAATAATAGGCAATAGAAATAAGATGTGTATATAAGGTATCCAGTAAGTTTGCGACTTAATTTCAGGGGCATCTAGCGGACGTCAAAATTTGTCATCAAATAAATTCCTAAAGTGCCTCCTTACGGTACACCTTTGAGGCCCTGTACTCAAAGATGTACTCAGCAACTTACATTTTCGACTATTATCTTTTGAACCGACCTACATAATTTAAACTTTCTTGTTTACTATGAGCCATAAAGACTCCTAAATTGATAATACAATGTATTTTTTATATGATGTCAGGAAGGGACTTGTCATCACACTCGTTGGGTACAAAATTTTGACAAAAATGTCATTTTACAGAGATGAAAACTATTATTTAATACTCTGATTAGGTACTCTTCATTTGCTTCGATAATATTAAATTTTTTACTCCAGTAGAACTTTGAAATACATGCGCGCCCTGAACCATAAGGCATTTCCTTATACGACACGCTGTACTTGAAACAACATGCCAGGGTTTATTCGAATTCAAAGTTTTGTATATTTTTTTAGAGGACAATTTAGTAGTAGGTAATATCAAAATAATTTCTTTTACATACAAAACGCTTGCATAATATCTTATTTATTATTTATTTATTTATTAATCTACGGACAAAGTCCATTATTACAACATGTACAAAACAATAGCATACAACATAATACAGAAATTATAAAACTTACATAACTCTAGACTATCCATTACAATTGAACTTAATAAAAAAAAAACAAAAAAACAGCAATTGCGCGACATACAACAGCTCGCAGGACTCCAACGCTCGCTGATGTTAAGGAATTAATGAATGCTAATTCATTTTAAATTTTAAAAACAAGGAATTAGGGAAACCATTCATCTCTAGACCCCCTCCTCAAGCGACCGGCGAACTCACCAAATGGTGCAAAGAAATCGATGTTATTATTAGAACAACGATTCGCCAGTCGCGCCACTCTGGTGACAAAGGTATTCATAGCGTAGTTCGCGCGGTGGAACGAGACGTGAAAGAGATCAGAACTTCTGCTTTGTCTAGGGGGAACATGAAAACCAATCTGGGATAAAAGAGTATTGTTTAAAATTTTATATAGTATAGCCAGATCCCTGACAACCCTGCGGGCGCCCAATGTAGCCAACTCCAGCTCACTCAGCAATACGCCGTAGTTTAAGTTAAAATTAACGGGTCGTTCACGGCCGAGTCTAAAATGAACGTACCTCAGAAAACGGTGCTGAACCCTCTCGATACAGACAGTGTGACAAACATAAGATGGAGACCACACCGCAGAGGCGTACTCCAAATGCGGCCTCACAAGGGATGTGTACAGGGCCCTGAATGTACCAATCTGACTGAAATCCCCCGAACAACGCCTGATGAAGCCCAACATCTTAATGGACCGCGATGTCGCGCGCCTGATGTGGTCGGTGTAGCTCAGTGAAGAATCCAAGTAGACACCCAGATCATTGACCAAAGTCTTATAATCCAAAGCGTCCCGGTCAATAAAGTATTCGTGAAAAAGTGGATCCCTAGTACGGTTAAAATTAACGCAAAAGCACTTCGATATATTCAAATCCAACCCATTCGCCTCCGCCTCGCACCAATGCACAAGCCGAATAACATCCTCCTGCAAAAGGTAGCAATCAGATGGGCCTGCAATACGCCTATAACACTTTAGATCATCAGCAAATAACTTGATCTCACTATGAACGAAACATTGCGCTATGTCATTGACAAATAAGTTAAATAATAAGGGGCCCAAATGAGACCCCTGAGGAACACCAGATGAAACTAATATGGGCCTGGAATGAAACTCATTGATCCGGACAACCTGAGTTCTACCACATAAGTAGCTCCCCAACCAGTCCAACATAGGCGCAGAGACTCCAACAATCCCAAGCTTCTCAATGAGAAGCCGATGGTTGACACTGTCGAAAGCCTTAGAGAAGTCGGTGTAAATGGCATGAACTTGATATCCGTACTCCAAAGCCCAGGACAAGTAGTTTGTGAATTCGAGGAGATTGAGCTCGGTAGATTTACCTGCCTGAAATCCAAATTGATCGGAGATCACCAATGGCCCCAGAGTGGCCGTCAGATAACGAGTGATCAGGTTTTCGAATAGTTTCGGAATTGAATTCAATATACAGACCGGTCGGTAATTTGTTACTTCATTTCTGTTGCCGGATTTAAAAATAGGGGTAATGAAACTAGTTTTCTATAATACAGGGAAAGTGCCAGTGGAGACCGAATGATTGAAAATAATTTGAAGCGGTCTAGCAAGCGACATTATGGACATTTCTTTAAATTTGAAGCGCGCCTACTAAATTTTATCGAAATGAAGAGTACTCTTTTGAAAGAGTATTAAAAACTCTGTAAAATGACACCTGTCAAAATTTTCACCTAAATAGTGTGGTGGCAAGTCCATTCCTGACAACTCTGATGATGTAAAACATCAATTATTGTAATATGGTTTTATGAGTCTTCACAGGTAACCATAAATCTAATTTATACAGGTCAATTCAAAAATGTAAGTTGCTGAGTACAACTTTCCGGCTCTGTATATCAGTAAGGATGCACTTTAGGAATTTATTCGATATAACAATCTATGGGGATTTTGAGTTCCTCTGTCCGCTATCTGCTTTAAGTCACAAATTTACCGGACACCCTGTATGTATTACAGGAATATTTAAATTTATTAAAAATGATTTAATTAGTGTTTTTGTTGTTCTTAAATGTTGTCATCTTCTTATCCTACCCTTACATGAATCGCCGATCATGCCGATATGTGGTCAAACAACATCTTATGACCACATGTCTCCAGGATCTTCGATATTAGGCGCCCTAGGGAAGTATTTGGCATCACTTTTTTCTAGATATCAAAAGTACTGCAACGTTTAGAGGATAAAATGTAGATGGCCTTCAAACACAACTTCCTATTAATAACGTATTAGTAAGTCAACAGAGATATTATATATATATATATATGGTTAAAGCGTTTGGGCGCTATTCGTGGTAGAATACATAAAGACACACACACACACACACACTTCCATCTGGAAATGGTCTTAATCGTCTCAAGGAACTTCAAAATGCGTCTTTATTTCAATTATTTTTTGCGCGTTCACAATACTTTCCCTGCGCGGGAAAGTAAAAGGAAATGTCCGTATTTGGAAACTATCGTGGTATCTCTCTCCTTTCCATCACCAGAAAGGTTCTTCCAAGAATTTTGTCCAACCGTCTTCTTCCACTCTCGGAAGGGTGCTTGCCGGAAACACAATGTAGTTTTAGACCCAACAGGGGTACAGCCGACAGGATATTCTGTGCCAGGCAAATACTGAAAAGTCACCGGAACAAATCGTCCTCTATACATGGCTTTTATCGACCTTGTCAAGGCGATCGACTCCGTTAACCGTGAGGTTCTGTGGAGGCTATTAAAGCTCAACAGATGTCTAGCCGTCGTAGGTTTCGGACAAAACTTTTAGTTTCACATCTTAAAAACCCTAGTAGGACAGATCGATACTGTATGCATTGTAACTACCTACAGTGGTGACTTAATACAGCGGGATAGAGACAATAACAAATAAAAGGCAAATGTTTCGTTATAGTTTTTATTGAATTATTTTTTCTTCCATTTCCTGACCAATAAAGATATTACTTACAACTAAACAACATACTAATGTGTTAAGAATTTATGACTCAGCGAAGTCAAACAAATTTAAAAAAATGTATTTGTTTGGCTAATGGTACCCTTCTTTGCTAAATTATTAGTTGTAAGCTCTGAAAATTCCGGAAGTGGAAATGCAAAATAAAATTTCTAAAACTTTTCCTGGTTGCAAGTTAGTGCTCAAGTAGGACCAGAACATTTGAGAGTTTAAAGGAAAGTGGTACATGATTATTGATTTTTATTAAACATAACATATTATATTCCAACGCACTAATAACATGTTGCCAATTTTTACAAGAAAATTAGCTCACTTAAATTTTATTGAAAGAATTGAAAATAAATATAAATGAAATTATATATTAAATGTCGATTTTATTGGCTATCGTTGCTCATTAGTGAATTTCAGTTATCAGTTGGAAATAATATCCTTTGGTATTAACAAAAGAAAATCATCTAAATGTCTACTTATATTTTAACGCTTATATTTTTAAACCCAGTTAGGTATAAAATTAATCATATTAACAACATAGATTTAATTTATTTACAAATATTTTACAAAAATGTATAGGCAACATTTTTCTTTTCACTGTAATATAATGTACAATAACAACGACATCTACAATATTTTTTTCTAATTAGAATAACTAAATTACACAATTAAAATACATTTTGAGACGAATAAAAAAGTTGAAAAATCAATTCAAATAAAAATAACCAATAAACAGGTTCCATAAAAAATAAAATCTTGTAAGAGTTCAAAATGTTTATAAACACCATCAAGTTGATTTAAATATAGTCAATATTATAGACATCAACTTTCGTTAAAGTTATTAGCCATGATAGTTGTAGATGACTACATAGCCAGTCAGAATCTGACGCGTCTGCGTTTCAGATTTTCGAGAGAATGTGCCGTTACTTTTGAAATCTCTATAAATAATGAATTGTGTTTTGTGGGACACGAGGATGATAATGGATTTGCATTTACTAAGTACGATTAAACCTATCGACCATAAAATATGTGACATTCTTTCTTTTAACTCAGTATCGACAAAAAATGTATATTTTATCGATGATGGATTGTACGTACGGTACTTTTGAAACCATGTCTTGTATACGTCAATGCGGAATTCGCGAACATACCGTCCTTACTGCGTTGCATTTAGAATAAATTTACGATTTTGTTATTTTTACAAAACCTGCCCATTTACTACAAATCCAAAATGAATGACAAGAAACACAATATTCGCTTAAATTTTTATATATAAAATATTACATTATAGATTATTGCTGTGGACTGTTTTTTTTTTAATATTATTAAAGTTTCTAAGTACTTTTTATTTTATTTCATACTTAAACATATCAACTATATTTTTGTTAAATAGCTATTCTGCGATGTCGATAACACGTATTTCCAAAGGGCATTTTTAGAAATAGTCTCGTGCGAAATAAACAACGAAGGGGATGTGTTTATGACAATAACCTAGGTACCTAATAACATTTCCGCGGTCAAACATAAATGGAAAGTTTATAAATAGTAGTCTGCATCCACAACGGATACGCCAAACGCCATATTTATAAATCCACCTTTAATTCGTCTTTTGACATCAAAATTATACTTTTTCATGAGAGCAATCAACTAGAGGCTTCTTCTTTAGAATTTTTTTACAAATGCCCAAGAAAAAGTTACAGGAAGAAACAACGAATCTCTACTTCATGAAATTGAATAATTTTACATAGACATAGTAATACAATGAATGAGAAAGAACTGTCATTTTTGATAGCTAAGTTTCATCGAACGCCGAAAATGTAACTGCTCTGCCCACCTACTTAGTATGGTTTTAATAACAGCAGGGGCTGCTTGTCCTGGTGATCATATGAAAAATTTTTTTGGATATTCTACTAAAATAATGTTATCCATTTCTTTACTTGTATTAAATTAGATCTGATGACCATCAACCCTTTAGATGAATTTCGGAACACGAGGATTCGCTATAGTACTAACTTACATTAGGTTAAACTTATAGTTTGGTTGGTGCTATTACTGAGGAATTTCGTTTATTTCTGATTAATCACAGAGTGATGTCAATTATTTCTTTAGTATTTACTGTATAGTACTGAAGTCAGTTAAGTGTTCAATTCAATGTTAATTGTTAGATTTACTTCATTTTGGTACTAATCGACATTTAAGCACTATTTCGCTATCTACTAATTATGATGATTCAAATTTTTAACCCACTTAATTCTATTGAATTAATGCTCTAGGATTAGAAATGAAGATCAGTGCATTAATGAGAGGAAGAATCCAACTTATTAATGGCTAAATTAAGTAATTTTCTTACAGTTATACATATCACATAGCTACAAACATGGACGGGAATATTATCAAAGGTGTTTTGCATAGACAGGCGCGTATAAAAACATGTTGGAATATCTCTAAAAATGCCCATTAAACAGACAGAACATACACACTTACTGTCTTCCCAATACCGTATATTATGTCCATTCATTGTAGATTTGTAGTAAATGCACTGATACCGTTGTTTGCCATTTCGTCCATAATTTCTGTCACGTAAGCCGCAACGTCGACAGTCTCTTGTTGTGCCCTCTGTATAAATGGATCTTGAAGTAATTTATTGTATTTCGGTCGTAAGTTTTCTTGCTTCATTAAACTAAGAAACAAAAATTTAAATAACAGAAGAATTATTAATAAAAGATAATCTCTATAAATAGTAGTAATAGTAAACGGTGATCAGTATGAAAATAAGTATTGTATTTTCAATTATTTAAAATTCTGCACCATTCTTATACTTATTATAACATTATTTGCGGATCGCAAATTTTCAAGACACTGCATGGTATGGTTACTTTTCCTAAAACTTCTAAGGTACCATCGACCAGCAATCACCCTGTATGTTTAATAACCCTGTATCTCAGTCATTAGCCCGAATGAAGTATTTTAAAAAATCGCATTACATTGTAAGTATGTACAGAGGCTCAGAAATTATTGCAACAAATTTTCTTTTTAAACGTGTACCTAAAAATTATAGTACTTAATTTTATAGAAAATAAGTATTTTATAGAACAGTTAAAAAAAACTCTAAGAAAACTCGTTTACATGAATTTGTGTTTAAATGGTCTTATGTTTCGCGACTATTGAGAGGCAGACGAAGGGACCAAACTGACCGAGCTTGCATTTAAGTGTTCGACATAATATAAGATTAAAATAATTTATTTCTTACCAAGTGTTCACAAAGTTGACAAATTCCGATGTAAAAGCATTATGGTTCGTAGATAATCTGGGTGCATCACCATTCACAACTTCATGCAATTGATCAAAGACACTAGACCATCTCTTATATGGAAAGTGACCAGTGGCAACCTCCATTAATGTTATCCCTAACGACCATACATCACTACGTACATCATAGCCTTTCGCTGTTTGAGGATCTATTCTTTCCGGCTATATATAAATATTCTACTTGTAAATATTTATTCTCATTAAATTTCCGAGTTTTAAATGAAATTTAAATATAATAGTAGTGCTTTACAACATTTTTTGAGTTAATATTTGCAACTCTAGTAACGCCGAAGATACAATACAATAAATAATGTCGTCAGCAGAAAAGTACTTTGCAACGAACTTTCTGCCTAGAAGCATAATATGAAAAGAATGATAGATACATTTCTCAATCAGAAGTTCTTTGATATTTACATTTAAACCAAAATTGTTCCCTCGATTAAAATACAAAAGTTGTTACCAAACTAGTGTAGCATTAAATTAAATCAATAACTATTCCGCCAAATATTTAATGAATCATCTTAAGAAACTAATATTCTTCAAAATACACTCACCGCCATATAAGGTCGACAGCCAGCATCCTTTGTCTTTGCAATTGAATCTACTAGTTGTCCAGATATACCAAAATCACAAAGTTTGATATTGCCTTTTTTGTCCAAAAGAATATTACTCGGTTTCACATCCCTATGGATAATTTTTAGTTCCTCCTTCAGATAATTTAGTGCCTTGACTGTAGCAAGTGCAATTTTTCCTAAAATCGGTTCTGGTATTCGTTTTTTCAATTTTTCGAAAATGAATTTGTAGAATTTATCGAGCGACGTATCCATTAGTTCCATGCAAATCCAACAATCACCCTAACAATACAATATTAACAACTTAAAATGTAGTATATCATAACTTTCTATTTGGAACGCTAAATAGCATTCAAAACAGATTTAAAAAAAAATCGGTTGTCACGTCAAGTTCTGTTGGAAATTTGTTTCACACTACCATGCTTTCACCAGACGTGCCGTTTCGTTGATCCACAACTCATCAGTGGTGATCGGCAGGCACTGTGACCCAAATTTCCAACATTTACGAACAGCTTATACTACTCGTATGTTGAATTGTCATAATTATTTTTTTTGTCTCATCGGAACATTTGTGTTCTAAATTTTCGCGAATGCCTGCTTAATAGTATTTGTTAATTGGCATTACAGGAAGAGATTACCTTACCTCTTTGAAAAGCGCTCCATAAAACTGTACAATATATTTACATTCATTACTTTTCATCACTACATCCAAATCCATCAACAATTGTTTCTGATCCTTTTCATCCACAGTAGATCGTATCCGTTTCACCGCTAACACAGTGTTCGATTTCCGGTGTATCATTTTATTGACAGTACCGAAATTACCTCTTCCTATCTCCCCCAAATCTTGTAGATCTTCAGCTGTAAAATTGTATGACGTGCCTTCTATCTGTAATTTACCCGTTGCATGCATTGGATGACTTATCTTGAGTTTTGATTCCCTATAAAAAATCAGTCATGGCTTTAATTTACTGCGATTTGCTGTACGCATAACAAAGTAACCAATACACTCGAAAAATAACGAAATTATTGCAACTGGTACAGTTTATCAACAAGAAATCAATAGCATAACGATGTATAGCCATATTTTACGAACTCAAAAACAAAACTGCCACTAAAATGAAACATTTTTATTTTCACCAAACGAACACTGTTGCAGTTTTGCTTTGTTTAAGTTATTTTTGACCAGCAATATGTATGTTTCTTTGTATATTTCATAGTTTATATTAGTACTTAATATTACTTCATAATATTGTTATAAATTAAGTTTTCTGTGTCATCAATAAAGTTAGTTAATTTAATCTACTTTACAACACGTTTTTCATAAAAAAGAGAAATTATATGATATATCATAGATAGATATTTATAACGATTTGTTATCTTGATCCTTAAGCAAGATATTTAAGAAAAAAATCATTACAGTTAGTCCTAGGAATATGCTTATTTTGCTGAATCAGATGTCGCTGCTTGCTGCTTGCATGGCAAAATATGTCATCCTAAACCCATCATAGAAAATTACACAGAATTATTAAAAAAAAGTGACAAAGCTTGACTCTACTTCGATAATGTATTAAGCGTGTTAATATATATAATGTATATGACCCTGAAAACATTAAAGTAGGAATGAGCGACATTTTCGAAAAATAAAAAACGAGCGATTTTTTCAATCTAAGTGTACTGAAGAGCCAAATAAAGTGGTATATTAGAAATTTCTCGAAATCGGCAAAAAAATCCAAGTATCTTAGCGTAAACACCAGCACAGGGTTCCGTGCTATATCTACCCCCTTTTCAGCAAGCTATAAGTGTTGTCAGTCATCACACCGTTCAGGCGTTCATTCACTATAACAATCGTCATCGTCAGCTTGGCACCGCTTTTAATTTGACGCCCTATGACGAGATCACAGTTCGTACAGCCCTCGAGGTACTCACATAGAGTGAGCAAGCCACTTTGATGCTTTTGTAGAGCTCCAAATGTGGTTGATGGGATTTAGCAATCTAAACTTAACTAAGAAAGTTTTTCAGAATTATATACTTTTTCCAAAATTGAAAAAGAAAAAATGTTTTCTTAATACATTTCCATAGTTAAACTTACTAATTGCTACACTGATGTTCAAAATATATAGAAGCATAATATCCACGAATGTATTTTAAAAATGAAAAAGCTTAATAAATATTAAAATAATAAATACAATCACAATCACACATTACAATATGTACACGCAGACACTTTACAAACCTCAGCCTTATATAAAATTACCTTATCTTATGTCTGTCATTGGATTGAGAACTGTGGATTTACAAAATGAAATTAAATTAATGAATACAATAAGTTTTGAATACATCATGATTTTTTACTGCGATACTAGAACCTCGCCGTATTGCCTTCAAGTCATAAATCCAGGTTATAACTGAAACTGATATTGAGACACAAGAAATGTTTCGTGGCTATATCTATCAAGAAAAACTTCGCCTGTTAGTTTCACAGTTGTCAAGCCCGTCAGAATGAGGTTCTAAAACGTTAAAGCAAGGTATATGGTAGCGGAAGAACTCTATAAACCACTAAACTTTCGTGTAATTTATTTTGTTTTTTCTCTTTTTTGTGTTTGTAATAATTGTTGTGTTCTGTATAATGGGTTGTATATAAGATTGACCTTCGGCTAGACTTCGCCCGTTTAAAAATAAAGTATTTTATCATTATTATTATAGCTAAATCATCAGCATATATTATACCAGAAGCCTTAGACTTTTCTCTATTAAGAAGGTTCACAGATCACCATACTTATAATCTATAAATATATTGCATACGAAAATCAATTCCCTAGGTATTAATAACCTGGTTGTAATATTCAAATTACGATTTTAAAAATTATCTTCCTCTAAGGAATACGGTAAGGGTCCAGTATAACTATGCTTTTAAGATTTCTTAATAGATGTCGACTTACTGAGGTCTTGGGATTGCTGGATCTTTGGTAGTAGTAAAATTTGGTAAACTCATTTTAGGTCTGTTTGAGGTTGCAGCTACTCCACCTTTATCATGCATTGGTTGACTAGGTAGTGGACGATACATAAATGGTGTTGAATTGCTTGGTGTTGGAAAATCCATATTTAAATTTGGCTTCCTTGGAGCTGTAAATTACACATATAATAATCCGTAGTGTTGATAATTTTGTTGAAATAGGTGTAAATCATCTTAAATAATGCTACTCCCTAAGAGCTGTAAATGTAAAGCACTTATTCCTCAAAACATAAGAACCGTAATGTACCTTGGTTATTCTGATCTGCCATTTTGGAAATACTTATTTACTCTTTAAAATATATACGAATAAGCACACCACAACACAAGAATTACTGTTCTCATCTAATATTAATATAATTTGCGAAACATATTTCCAATATTTTTTCACAAATAAACAATCAAATTTAGTTAATTTTTATAAAATAAAGTAATACTACCAGAACGCTTGCGCTAGTATTATCTCGGCTTTGCTCACAGATTATAGATTATAGACTATTTTTGCTTTGCTTCGCAAATTGGTACGAATAATTTTTAATTTTTCAATGGCACCAGGAAAAAATAATGAGCGTTAAAAAAAAATTTCGTATAGGTATCCGAAATATGTTTTGAATTAAATTCAATTTCTGGAAGGTTCCTTTACAACACACATTGGCACATTATTCCTTACATTCAAATTTAATACAAGTTGAATTTGAATTGATATCCTACACAGTTTAAATGATTTGAGTGGTATGTAAAACAAAATCACTTAAGCATATGAAAACCAAACAAATTAAGGTGAGTTTACAAGCATCCGTTCTACGACGACACGACAGAGCTCCTATTGGTCGAAATATTTTAGCCCCAATTTTTATCCGAATATTTTTTAATTCGTTCGGCGGCTGAAGAAGTTAAAATATTTTAATTTTTTCTGTTGTCGTACGTTTTTTAAACTTACTTTTTTTTTAATTGTTACGAAACGAAAATGAATCAAAAGATAAAAAAACAAAACAATGTATTGCTTGGCAGACAATTGAAAATGCTTTTTGTATTTTGGCATCAAGATGGAAAATTTATAGGAAGCCAATTATAGGAAGTGATTTAACTGTAACGTCAATCAAGTACTACTTGATGCGTACAGAGCTCACGGATGAACCTGGAACCTGTCAGAAGGTGTTGCTACTGTCATTGTCTTTATAAGGAAAACAATGCTACTGTGGACAGGGAGGATGAAAATGGTGATATTATTGAAGGTATGCATGCGTATGCACAATTTTTGAAATCTATGTCCGATGAAATAAAAGTTGATCCACCAATAAAAATGTTTTCGTGTTATCGTATCGTCGGATAAACGGGGATGCATGTGGTTCAACTTTTATTTCATTGGTTCATAGATTTCAAAAATTGTGCATACGTCAACCTATGATACGATGATCCAACAGATATTTCACGGGGCTTCCGGTTTTCTCTACGAACATTTTTACTATTGTCTTTATTATAAATTCTGTATATAATCTTAATATTATATAATATAATAATTTTTACTATACATGTTTGAGCTTGTTCTCTTTATAGTGGTAAGGTTCATATTTGCCCCCATTCTCCACTCGCCTTCAATAATCAATAATATCACCATTTTAATCCTCCCAGTCCACAGTAGCAGTACCTTCTGACAGGTTCATCCTGAGCTCTGTACGCATCAAGTAGTAAACATAATGTAGCATCAACTATTGATTGATGTTACAGTTAAATCACTACCTATAATTGGCTTCCTATAAATTCTCCACCTTGATACCAAAATACCAAAAGCATTTTCAGTTGTCTGCCGAGCAATAATACACCGTTTTATTTTTTTATCTTTTGATTCATTTTCGTAATAATTCAAAAAGAAAGATTAAAAAACGTACGATAACAGAAAAATTTAAAATATTTTTAACATTTTCCAACGTCGTCGGACGAATTAAATATTTGAATAAAAATTGGCGCCAAAATATTTCGGCCAATAGGAGCTCTGTCGGATCATCGTAGAACGGATGCTTGTAAACTCACCTTTACGAACGGATACCACTATAGGGTTATTCTTTCGTAGTGATTGATCTGAACAAGTGAATGTGATTAAACTGAATGTGATTATACTGAACTGAATATTTCACGAAACCGAAAGATCATCTTTTTTGTGATTGTCTTTCACTTAACCTCCAAAACTTGTGAAAACAACCAAATCTGCTCTGAAAACTGAAAAATTATTTCTTCCATGATATTATTATCCATGTTTTAAACTTTTACAAGTTATTGGTTTGATTCGAAATCATATTCCAATTATTATCTCTCAATATTCAATACTTTTAGAGGTTAACTGTGAACTGAACGAACTAACCGTTACCCAGAGGTTGATCAGTAAGGGGTAAGGGGGGTAGGTATTTTAATCAGTTTGGTAGAAGTGACCGAAGTCGAAAGAATACGCACAATCGTGAATGAACTGACAATTTTCAGATTGTTCACTTAGTTCAGTACGAAAGAATAACCCTTATGATTACTCTCCAAACTTCAAATAGAAATTCATTGACAGTTAAGTGAGAAATTTAACCTCAAAATGGCTCTGTAACTAATAAATGCAATTATTTCAGCAATAGTATGTATTGTTTATTAATATTATTTAAAAATATTAATCAAAAATGAGTTCTTTAAGATCGCTTTATAACAACTTAAAAACCAAAACTGTATATTCATGGTAGGTAAAATATAATATAACAAAAATACTTATACCTTTTTATATCTTGCCGATCACTGATCGTATATTTCTTATTAGTTCTATGGTTCAGCAAAATGGTATGTCTCAATATCCTAATTACTACATAAATCCAGTTTACAGAAAAGAACACCAAGAAGAATTATCAAAAACTGGTGAACTTCAAAAAATTGCACATGTTCCTACACGAGCTGCATTGTCTGATCAAACTGTTTCATACATTCACGACCCTTTAGTAAAGTACACGATTTGATATAAACATTAAACCGTATTCTTTTTTAAAGTATAATTATTCTATTGTAGTTTATTTATCAATTATTGTATGCGTGATGGTAATAAAGCTTTAGCTCGGAGTCTTGTTGAAAAAGCTTTGGAGAACATTAAGCGGATGCAATTAGAAAGATATCATAAGGCGGACAATGAAGAAATTAAACAAATTATAGAACTTGATCCTAAAGTAATATTTCATAAAGCTGTTGAGAATTGCATGCCAATTTTACAGTTAACACCAATTAAGCGAGGTGGTGTAAAATATCAGGTAAGCTAATCTTTTTAGACAAACACTGACACCAGTTATGATCATATATGAGTGCAAGAAAATAGCATAGAGAATTATTAACTAAAGACTAGTTTAAATATGTATATGCTGCTCATGATAACTAAGATATACACGTTTTGAATTCTACTCATTCAGATTTCTCCAAAGATGGTATCGCATGTTCTCGATGAAAACTGAATATATATACAATAGTTTATGTAAATAAAAGTCTTATTAAATTCTAACCAAAAAATATTACTATTACATATATCCACTGTTCTGTCAAGTTCAACTATAGCCTTCTATTAGCAGACATTATAGGTAGCCCTAAACTTTACAGATTTATGAATGAGTTTTTTCCCATATTCATTTTGGGACACTTATATAATACCTATACCTACTATATTTGATCATTATTTAGTTACCATGAACTTAATCCATCTGTGGTAGAGGTACCTTTTGTGAAATAAAACTTCTATTGATGCTCCACCTATGCATAAAATCAGCACATTTCTCTAAAAGTTTATGTTGCTTACTACAAATTTTATTTCGCAGGTACCAGTGCCAATTACAAATAAAAGAGCTCAATTCGTTTCGATGAAATGGCTGATTCAAGCATCACAAGAAAAAGACAGTGCTATTAGATTTTCATATCAATTAGCTAAAGAACTTATTGATGCAGCAAATAACAATGGCAGAGTTGTGAAAAAAAAACAAGAATTGCATCGACAATGTGAAGCTAATAGAGCATACGCACATTATAGGTGGAGTTAGGCTTTGTAAAACAAAAATACAAATTAGTTAAATATTTAAAGAACCTTATTTATTTTATCCTTATCCAGTATTTCACCAAATCTTAAGTTTAATTTGTATGTATCTTTTATTGAATACCGTCTCAATGTAATAAATAATCCATCTAAATAGGCCATTGGTAGTTCTTGGATTGGCACTATATCTCCAACGGGTATTTCAACATTTTTGCGTTTACCCCAAAAATCCGCATACGAAATTTTTGCCATGTTTGTTTTCTCGTTGTAATAAATGACACCTATAAAATTATGAGTTAGATATCCTAGGCTATACATCGGTAAACAGCCTACCAAACCTAAAAAAAATATAATTAGTTTTTGCCAACAAACTCGGGAAATTGTCAATGATTTTATTTAATTGAATTTAGTCAATTTGTAAATGTCATTATATTATTCCCTAGTCAATAAACAGTTTTAAAATAGTTAGTGAACTGTAGCACTGTCACACAAGCCATGAAACAGTATATTTGGCAACGTCGACTTCCAGTAACAAACGGTCTAATTAAATCAGTTTTTTTTTATAAAACTAGTAGTAATAAGTGTGTATAAATATAATATCGCCTAAATTTTGTGTAAGTTACAATACCGGATAAACTGTTTGTTAATAAATCAAAGTGCTTTGTTTATTACTCTTGTACCGGACGGCATAGTGTTTGTCGTATAACTAGGCCGTGGAAGTGCCTTTTGTACGAGGGTTTGTATGTATATGTAAGAATTATTATTATTAATAAATTCAGCTGGATTTTTAGGTAAGCACCTTTCTGATTCTTGGTTCTTAGTCGATGTTAATATGCCTTCAGCGTGCCGTATACCTGGATATAAATCCAATTATAGTAGCGCATTAAAACAAGAGCAAATTAGTAAACTAATAACAGTTTTTCTATTTCCCAAGGATTTTAATTTAAAACAGAAATGGTTACAGGCTAAGATTTAATTTTCACCCGTTAAAGACCGCGGTGATTTGTAGTAAACACTTTCCTGAAAGCCAAATTATACAGGAGGATAATTACCTTCAATCGGATGGAACAAAAATTCCCTACATGCTAAACTTAAAAACCCCATGCCTGGCCATCTATTTCCCTAGTAAAACCGAGAATGTGAACAAATCAACGTTCCAAAAAAAATGTATGAATTGAAGGCCGTTTTAATTGGAAGTTTTGAAGATGTTCTTTTAAATTTAATTAAAATTATAAGTATTTCTAATACCTGGAATATTAAAAGAAATTAAAATTGTATGTTACAACATACGATTACAAAATAGTAGACTGGTTTACTTTCATTTACTAACCGTATTGCGGTGTTGCCAGTGTCTGTTCATGGCTTGTCTAAAGACACTGTTCTCTCTATACAGGGTGGTCCAACTTTTACCTGCATAAATTTTAGAATCGATAGATAATCGATAAATAATGTGAGTTTGGTTAATAAACTATGTCCCAAAAATGCTTCGTTACAAAGTTACAGGGTGTTGAAATTTAAGAAACAAATTCGAATTTTATTAATATCTTTATAACCAATTGAGATATTTCAATGAAATTTGGCTAGTGTGGAGAGGTAATCTGGCTTCATTTTTTCATGTAATAATATTATTTTTATTTCCAGCAGTGGCGTGCGTACGGCTACCGATTGCGATATTTTTAATGAAAAACCCGATACGCCACTGGGTTATCTCAAAATAAAAATTATATCTACAATTCTTATTCAATTTAAAAGAAAAAAGTACTCTTGGCTTTTTTTCGTATGACGCAACATTTTCCAGTAAAAAACTAAAAATCGTCTAAACCAAATGTATTGAAAATCAACATAAAAATAACATATCGTTACATGTTATAACAGATATTACAGTTTTTTTTACAGAAACTGTTCAAAATGACTATTGTCAGTACACAATGGCATCTTCTGGTGATGTTATAATTGCTGCCGATAGAATGTGATTGTTACGATGCAACTCATCACAAGCTTCTTGAATTATAAGACTAATTTTTCGCGTTTTCTGATTGGCACCCTTTTAGGTAGCAAATAAAGAAATCAAGTGGAGTCAAGTCAAGCGACCTTGGCGGCCAAGATATAGGTCCCTCATGATTATTTTCGACTTCTCCAGGGAAACGGCTAATCCATTGATTTCCGTAATGCTCTGTTATCTAGTTTCTCACATTCCGCCCGAAATGTGCTGGTGCTACATCCATTTGAAACCAACCATTCGCACGTAAATGAAGTGGCACGTCATCCATTAAATAATTTAAATTATTCTGTAAAAAGTCGAAAAATAATTGTGCTGAGAACCTAGCTGGTAAAAAGAATGGTCCGAGGAGATTATTGGATATTACTCCTAGTTACACGTTCACAGTGAATTGGTGTTGGAACTTTCTCGCTCGCACTTCGTATGGATTGTGTTGTGACCAAATATGAAAGTTGTGGTAATTCGTTATACCAGTTCTTGTAAATGAAGCTTCATCAGTCCAGCAAACTTTATGCAGGAAATCTCTATCTACTTGAACTTTATTCAATAACCATTTGCAATAGTTATGCCTTTTAACATAGTCCTCAGGCAATAAATCTTGCACAGCCCTAAAATGGTAAGCCTTTCTACCATCTTTATGAAGTGACTTAAGAATGGTTGACCTTGATATGTTAAGCATGACAGCAGTTCTTCGTGAACTTAGGTTTGGATTTTGATCACACGTTCTTAAAATACGCCTTTTATCGGCCAAATTGTTTCTTCTAGGGCGCTGTCTATTGTTTTTTTTTTATGTAGTAGTAGTATTTAAACCTCGTTCTCGAAATGCCCGATGAAGTTGAGAGAAAACTTCTCTCGTTGGATGACGTCTATTAGGGAATCTGCGTGCATACTCCCTTGCGGCTGCTACTGCATTTTCTTCGCAAAAACCGTATTCTTGGTTACTAAATAGCCGCGGCATTATTATTAACACTAAAAAGAACACTTAAATGCAACACAAATTTGTTGTGACAAAATGATTGACGTTTCTGTTTTGTAACCAAGTGTTTTGTTTTAATCAAAGCTAATTGATAATTATGCGCCTTTTACCAATTATGTATTGACAATGTTATTTTGAACAGTTTCTGCAAAAAAAAACCTGTAAAATCTGTTAAATATGTGTAAAACGTGTAATGATAATATTTTATTTTTATGTTGGTTTTCAATACATTTAATTTAGACGATTTTTATTTTTTTACTCGAAAATGTTGCGTCATACGAAAAAAAGCCAGGAGTACTTTTTTCTTTTAAACTGAACAAGAATTGCAGATATAATTTTCATTTTGAGATAAACCAGTGGCGTATCTGTTTTTTCATTTAAAATGTTGCAATCGGTAGCCGTACGCACGTCACTGGTGGAAATAAAAATAATATTATTACATGAAAAAATGAAGCTAGATTACCTCTCCACAGTAGCCAAATTTCATTGAAATATCTCAATTGGTTATAAAGATATTAATAAAATTCAAATTTTTTTCTTAAATTTCAACACCCTGTAACTTTGTAACGAAGCATTTTTCGCACATAGTTTATTAACCAAACTCACATTATTTGGCGATTATCTATCGATTCTGAAATTTATGCAGGTAAAAGTTGGACCACCCTGTATATTATGTTAACAGTTACAGTTTCGTGGTAAAAATGATTAAGTGACTGACTGAGTAGCATCTTTGACATTGAAGACACGTTTTACCACTTCACCAAAACACTTTCTACCTCCGGTAAACTATAGTATATTATAGAATTGGTATTGCGATCAGATCAAAAAGTCTAGAAATATACGTTTTGATGTACCTTGATTACAAATATCATATTTTTGGAAGTGTATGTGAGTCAGTGTGTGTGTGTTTATTCACTATTCCAAGTCCAACGTTAAGATATTTGGATGTTTTTTTCTTAGAAATATCAGTTGAAACGAATTTTTTTTACGTAATAATATTGATCATGAAGAGTTGCATATTTTTCATTATTTTTTTTTATATCTTAGTTTTCGAAATATTTATTTTTTGTTTAATTAATTCGGAGTTTAGGTTCTTTTTTTATTTAAATGACGTTTCACAAATCCCTCTGGTGTTTGATCCTTATTGTTGCTTCTTTCCATTTCAATACACTTTATATTTTTCATTAAAATCTTTGCCAAAAACACATTCATCGATTTGATTATTCAATGCTACATCTTTTACTGGTCTCGAAAGAGAAGTATATATTCCTGATCTTCGGTATAGGGATGCAACATGGACAGTATTCGTAAAAATCTGTCCTATATAACCAGCATGTTGCAATAGAGTGTCTTTTTGAGTTCCCTCCCTTTGCTCAAGATGGATATTCACTATTCCACCTACACCTGTAATGCCTGCGGCAATATATCTTATTGGCTTTCTTGTCCTACTTAAGAGCGGCAGCTTTTGCGTCAATAGAAAGAACAATTGCTAGTTCTTCATTAAGTTTACGAGGTTTTAAAAGGTGGCAGTTTTGTGGGGTTGTGTATTTTTCTACTAAGTCTAGATTTGCGTGCTTGGGAATTTCATTTGTTAATATTTGCGTCCATATTTTTGCAATTTTAGGGGGAAGAGTAATGCCTTCCTGCTTTTTATCGGTATTATCCACAGATCTAGAAACTTGTCTAGATCTGTGGTGTTAACTTCCCCAAAACACTGCCAAGTTTTGTTTGTTTTGTGAAATGGTAAAACGTGTTAGTATTACGGAAATTGTTTCAAAAATATTTTGGAATCGAACATAGTGATATTTTTTTAAAAAACCTAAACCGGCTGTTATATATTTATTATTACACAATATTTATCGAAATGTCATGTCACTTGTTTTAGTAAAGTTTAAATTAGATACCTACTCTAAACCATAAGGTAAAAATACTTAAAACTGTTTAGAAGCTGCTTAGCCTGTCTTATTTTGTATTATTACCAACGGATGGGATGAGAGTAACTATTTCACTAGTAATGTAACCCATGTAATACAGCATTATACTTCCTGGTATAGCCAACGCAGTTCCGAACGTCTGATAATATTTCATCTTATTGATTAAAGCAATAGGTCTCACGAAAGGAAATTTATATACTGGCACGTAATCTTTCGTATTTTGATTAGCAAATTTTTGCGTATCTGTTGAATATTTTGATGTGATTACACGAATGTTAGATTTTATGAATTCGTGCCCACTAAGTACATTATTTAAACACTTGTACATTTTAGTGTGAACCTGAAATTAGAAGAAATTGAAAATTTTGCTGTACATTTTTAAATAAAAAATTGATGGTTGTGAACTGTTGCATTTGCGTATATCGACACCTAATAGGTAGGTGTTCACTCGCGAAAATGGCCTAGTTGTGTCATGAAATTATTATAAATAGGCTAGCAATAATAATGAAGCATTATTATATTTTACACAAGCATACCATATTGTGGTACAAGTCAAGTATGTTTTTGCTTTCTTAATGATTCCTTGGCCAAAAATTACCGAGGGTTTCTTAAGTGTTATGCTAAATATCATAGAGAAAACGAACAATATATAAGGGCATCTCTGTAGATTTATAGCACAGCTAACTAGGTAACTAACATACACACATGTGTACCTAGTTGTTTATAGATTCAGTAATGTAAAACCACATACAAGAAAGTAAACATTTGGGAACTAATGTAGGTATAGCTAATGTACCCAATGAATATCTTTATTCATTAAATGTACCTACTTATAGTTCTGTACCGTTCACTAACAGAAAACATAAAACAACGTAGGTAGTGGTTTATTTTGATTTATGTGATGCAGATTTAGTGCAATTATTGTTTGTTTTTTCAGAAAGTTTTAAAACAATATCACCTGACTATAGCTTTTAACCTTTAACTAATATTTAAAATATTATTAAAAAATAACAGTCTAATTGTTTATGATACACTTTAAAATTATGAAATATGTGATGAGAGCTTTAAAACTCTGAAACTGAAGGAACTTGCATAACATAACCTATAACCTTAAAATATATAATATTTCAGGAAGCAACATTTATTTATTTTTTCTACGAGCGTCCGGGAAACTACATAAGTATTTCCGTACGCGAGCCAGTATGCAAACGCTAAACAATACTTTTCGCACGGAGTGTGGGAATTTTTTTCCCGAACACGGTTTATAATTTTTCCTATAAGCAAAGATTAATGTACATTAAACAAAGATTTATGTACGTACATTAATCTTTGCTATAAATAAATGATAAACATTGCAACTTAAATTGTTATCTATCACATTATTATAGGAATGCACCTAATATATAGAGTATTTTAGTACACATTGTAGAGAGTTCGCTTCGCATACGGAATTTATGGGTACGAATCTCTGGCAATGTTTTTTTTTTATTTTTACGCAGGTCATATGTTTTTGATTATATATTATCATTTCGGGACAGTTTTGGGGCGACACAACCGATTTTTTTTTCTTTATTAGCTCAGACCGGTCGAAAAAATAATAGTGTTCCTAACACGTTTGCAAAGTGACTTTTCCGCATTTGACTAACTTGACGTTTGACGTCAAACGCGTACGAAAAAGTAACACATGCTCAGAAAAATCAACAAACATAGAAATGTCATCTAATTTCAATGTTTGTCTTCATAACATAAAGGTCAATATTTAACTTTTTAATGACAGAAGGAACTTATTTATTATTATTATTATTGCAATTGATTAGATTCTTTAATGATTGCGTATTAAAAAAAATACAATTATTGTAGTACGTCAATTATAATAATAATAATAATCTTTATTCAGTTAGCAACAAAAAATACATTGCGTACATTAGTTGCCACTGAAAAGGCAAGAGTGCAGCTGCCTACTCGAGTTCAGCAATTATCCTAATTTCTACATGCATACACACACTCACAAAAAACAAACACACAAAGCCACACAACTTAATTACTAATGTATTTCTTATACCTATGTCTAAAGTATTACCAAACAGTTTTATCTAAATCAAATATATCTAGTATACAATGAAAATCCGGCAACATCCGACTACTCTCAGCCCCCCAGAAGAATTTTTTTAAACGTATCATAAAACAAAATACAAATCTACAATATAAAATACTTGTACAAAGAGACACGTAAATAAAGACAATACAAAATATAAAAACTATGATTTTTAGCATCATCAGCATTGGCGGTAGTGGCCATACTCTTCCACATTGTAAAAGGAATGCTTTATAATAATAGTTTATCTGTCCTAGACCTGAGAAGCTGAATCTGTCTCTACTAGGTTTATTGTGCATGCAGGAATGGCTGTGTCCGATATGCATGTTTGTTTTCAAAATATTCTAATGTCTGTTTGGTTGAAATGTTGTGAGCAAACATAAGAACTTTTAGTGACCGTTTCAAAACTTAAACCAAGGGAAGTAAATCACTCTCTTCTAACGAGTTGATCACTGGGAAACCTACAAGAATTATTGTACTATACTATAAATAAAACATGAATAAGTGCTATGAATAGAATATATAGGATCTAGTGCCCACTTGCACCACATCCCATATCATCTCTTTATCGTAAAGTACTTACTTAAAGGTCCGTGCATATCATCATATATGTAACGTAAATTTAAAAACAATTTTGACATAATTTTTCCGGATATGTAGGTATATGTATATTTTGTATGTAGCAGAACAAGGCCCAATTTGAGACCACGAAAACACTGCAATTTCAATAGCAAACAACAGTACGAAAGTTACATTATCCATTAAAATCTCTAACACTCTCCGGCTTCCAGCAAAATATTCTCACCTGAGAATATTGACCGGAAGGCATATGAAAAGCTCCAGGTCTGGCGGTAGGCGCATTATTTCATATAAAAACTACGTAATAATATTGTTTCTTAGAGGAAACGTTACGTTACATGTACGCTGATATGCTATATATACTATTAATTCAGAAATTATGAAATATAAAGCATTTTATTTAATTAGCGAGCAAGGTAAAGAGGGTAGTTAGTTAGTATTAGAATTATGGGAAGAAAAGGAATACTCATTTGTTTGTATATACACTTAAACCAAGACTGTCTAGAATTTTTTTTTTTTCAAAATCGAAACTCTTCTGGAAATGCCAAGAATCCAACACCCATTCCAATTTTGTGTAAACCTTAAAAAAATGTTTTCATTATCATCATGATATCATCTTAATAAATCCCGTAATTTTAAACACCGTTTTAGTTTTATTACTTTGAAATTTTATGTTGTCTACAAAATCTTAACGTTACCGTGTAGCCCTCGCTTCTGTCGCTTAAATTCGTTTACTACTTGCCTGCAGTCGGCAAGGCTTTGATCGAACGAAAATAAAGGGCCGCGCCAATGGGATGCTTCTACGCCGTTATATGTTCGGTGGTATTCTCTACGCCAAAGGTTTTACTACTAAGAACTTCCAAGTATACTTTGGAATCTCCACAAAGTATATAGGGATATTTGGTTTAGTAGCATATTGTAACGTTTATAATATTCGTAGTGTGAAATAATAATGAGCTTTAATTAAAACTACTTTATTTACACTTAGAATAAACACTTAAAGAAACTAATAACATTAACGAACTAAATTGACTAAGTATATTTATTTTCACTATTATATGTCACAACACTGTTCTCAATTATTCACTGTTACGTTGGCTTTATATATGATTTGCCCTCTTTCTCGAACACTTCCAAGTCGAACATTCTGGCGCACGTATGTCCATCTAGTATCATAGCGGTCGACACAACTAGCTTGAGACGTGTAGCGGTGTTGCCAAGGGGTGTACATATTCTTGTTCGTTACAATATTTTCAGATACATTGTTTTTCTAGGTATCGTGACAGGTGGTAGCGACTCCTTCCTTATAAAGTGGAAAGATGAGACTGAAGAACGTAAAATTCAGCGGCAGAAAGAAAAGGAAGAACTTACAATAGAAGAACAAAAATTGAGTAACTACATACAAAACGATGAATTTTTAAAAACTCTAAAATTGTCATTAAAAACTTTAAAAATCATACAAGGCGTTATACGAAAAGGTAACACTGGGCTCAGTGAAACGATAAAAGAGTTGCGCAATGATCAAAAAGAGAGTTTAATGCAGTGTGCGCTGACGTGGAACACGAATAGCAGAAACTGTCAACCGGCACAAATGGTTATTAACTTATTAATAAAGGAGTTGCAGAGCGGCCTGTGGGGTTAAGAAGCATGATTGAGCAAGCATTGTCCTACTCCGACAGGTCTTTTAATAGATTAACACGGTTAATGCAGGACTCGAATTTACTTAAATATACGATGAATGCGCGTATGACATAAAATTAATATGTACAATCCGCTAGAGACATATCGATTTAAGTTAAATAAATTAGTTTTTAACGTTGAAATAAACTTGTATGACTGTTTTTCCAGCAAAGATATTCCATATATTCTCTATTATTAATATGCAATATGCATGCAGTTGTGTTAATTTTGTAAATGACACATTTAAAATAATTCGATATGAAGCCAAAATGAGAATTTCGTCCAAATTGTGCTTGTTAACAGATTTCCTGATTGGTCGATAGTGAGGGTCAATCTGCGGATTAAGTCTATAACACTACTTGAATCGGTGATATCGATTTTTTTATGAATATTCCATCCATTTAATTTGTTTGGTACGACATAGTAACTTTTGGGTTGAACCACAACATTCACTCGAGCAACATGACTAACTTTAGGCATGACCAACCAGACTTTAATATGCTACTCAATGTCAAACAAGGTGCTCATAATATAACAAATAAAAAAACTTAAAATGTAATATTAATTTGTAAATTATGATTATAAATAAAAAGCCTTTACATATAATTTATTCGTTTTATTAATATACTTAATAAAATATGGCACTATACAGACAACTGTGAATAATAATTTATATAAATATAATTTCAAATGTTAAAAATTCTTAAAGGCTATTAAAGCTTCGTTTGTTTTCTTAATAACAATAAAATACTTCTACGGGTAAATGCTTCGTAAAAATTTTCCACACGCGCAGAAAGGCAATCTAAGTCTAATTTTATTGAATTTTAACAACTACAGTGGCGAGTCAAAATTTCATATACATTCACTGATATAAAAACAGTTGAACGTCATCCCTTAAACCAATAAAGTAGTGCTTGGAAAAAATAGACGTACATTTCACGTTGTTATTTAGTATTGTACGGTTGGCAGCAAATGTGTTTTATTTTTAAAGAATTATACAAATCCGGAACAATACAATGTACTACGTTATTTAATATACATTGTAATGAAAAATAAAGTATCAAAACCCAAATATATTGCAAAACTGAACAATAAGAGTTAATATTGTTTTAACGACTGTTGTATTTGAATTTTTTTTTTTAATATTTCTTAGGGTATAGGTTCACATAGAAATATATATTGCAGGACAAAAATAAAAACTTGGGTTTTTATTTTATAACATATTTATACAACACAACGTTTCGTCAACTGATTGTTGAATTCATCAGGTGTCTGAAATTATAATTTAATTACATTAAAAAAATTATATTAATTTATATACACGTATATGCGATGTTGGTAAGGTAAAAAAAAAAAATAAAAACAAAAAAATAATTATAAATACATATCTGTAATTATTGTATGTTGTTATGTTAATATTACCTTTTTACACTGAATGTTCTGTAACTAATTCCTTTTTTAAATTAAATCTAGATTGAAATTTTAAAAAAAATGTACCTGAAGAAGGCGAATAAGCCGAAACGTTGTGCATGACAAGAAATAAAAAAATATTTCAAAGAAAAATTTCCATTATATAAAGAACCATATTGGAACCATATTGGATATTCTGCATACCGCGGTTATTTTCTTAACAACTAAAAAATTTTGCAAGAACCACAACACTAGTGTCACGTGAAGTGTTTATTTTATTGCTCGCCATTGTATTATGAGAAGATCCTAATAAACATTATTATATATATAAGAATGTAACAATAAATGAAAATGCCTATCTATAAAAATATTGATGTATATTAATGAATATGTTTGGACAAAACTACAATATACCTACTATTTGTGAGATGCAAAAATTCGTTATATTGAATAAAGGTGCTGGGAAATTCATAAAAATATCTAATGCTAAAAACTTGTGTTAAAATCCGTGTTCAATTAACATGTAACTTTCGTTATCAAAGAATTTACTCTCTCTATAAAATTTAAAGCATTTGGATTTGTTATTAATTTTACTAGAACTTCGTTGATATTCGCTGATACTAGATGACTGATAATGATGCTAGACTTTGTTAACAACTCCACAAGTTTTAACAAATTTTCAATAGTATGACTGTCCCATTTGTCACCATATTTATTTAAAACGAAATTTAAGTTTTTTCCAATATCTGCGTCGACAATTTGCTCGTAGTATTCTTCCAAAATTGCACTATTGTTGGTGCCGAATGTTGTGCCCAAAATGTAGAGTGAAAGAAATGATTCATTTTGCATAACTGCATAATTTGATGAAATCATTTCAACGACACATTTTATGCAGCCTTTTACGGATACCATAATCTCCATAGGAGTTTCTGAATGACAGTATTTCACTAACCAAGAGATGAGTCTGGGCACTTCACCCCTAAAATATCACAAATTTGTAATTATTTAATTCAAACTACAGTTAAATAGATTTGGCCTCCCTTCTATACCTCCACACTTCATTCAAAATAATTTGTTCTTTGTAAACTAATATCGATTAGACCCATTTAATAAAATCAACTATAATTAGGTATAGAAAATGAGAATCTGATTCACAGAAAAAATATTACCGAGGAGGATTATAACATTGTATTCAGCCTAGTGAAAACCAAAATGTGAATCTGATCTGCCCAATCGATTTTGCACAATTTAATTGTTAATAAGGGCCTCTGTCAGTTTCACTGGGCACATCAAAAGCAAGGCTTATCTATTTGATGATTATTTTCAAAATGTTTGCGGTCTACATTACATTTGGAGGGGCACCAGAAGACAATTTAGATGAATGAGTTTTTGGGTGTGAGTACTAATCATGACATGCACATGTTCGTTTAGTTGCATTTTTATACACCACTAATAAGTGCTTTCCTCCCTGCCTGCCTTTGTACAAAGCACATATATGTCTTCAATGGCCATGGTCCCATGCGTGGAATTTCATTAATTGTTGAATTTCGTACCAAAACGCTTTCATAATTCTAAACTAGAGGATAGTCTTAGAAACTAATCAACCTTTAGAAAGTATGTGGCACACAATTTAACGAAAACCTGTAGGATAAGACAATCACTTACTAACCGGTAGGTGCTATATAATTTGTTTATTTTGTTTTAAATTTTGTACGAGGAATTAATATTTAGTGAAACTGAAATTTCTCGAACATTACAGTCAATTTGCAATATGCTATAATTTTCTCACCTTACGCCTAAATGATCCGAATGGTAGCACCAATACACCAGTCGTTCAAGAAATTCTTTTTTCGATAGTAGTTCAGCTGCTGCTTTCTCCTGGCTATCAATTACCATTCTGAAAGTGCCTAATAACTTAAACGCTACTAAATAACTCTCAATTTTGATCATGGGATAAATCACTTCCAGCAAATTTTCATCTAACACTTGTTTCTTGTTCTCTTTCGGTATAACCAAGTTCTTTAATGTACTTAATAGTGCATGTTGGATTTTTATATCGGGAATCTCTGTACTGTGATTATATTTGGATAAAATGTTGATTAATTTTTTAGCAATACCGCTCTGTACCATTTGAATACAATGTGTGTCTTTTCTAGCAAAATTTCCTAAAATTTTTTATTTAATTTATTACTAAATTAAGGTAATCGAATGGAAAATGTGGAGACCGGGTTTGGAGACGTGGTTTGATGTTTTATATCAACGTGTTTTTACTCCTTTTATGCTTAACTCATGCTATTCAACTTTATCAAAAATTCTTGGTAGTTGTTATATTTAAAGAAACAATGAAAAAAATATTGCCTGCTCGCACTAGATGTCGCCAAAAACATCTTGTTGTCTTTCAACTCGTGTAAGACCTCCGTAAATGTTGGAAATTTCGGTCACACTGCCTGCCGGTCACCACTGATGAGTTGTGGATCAACGAAACGGACCGTCTGGTCAAAGGATGGTAGTGTGAAACAAATTTCCAACAAAACTTAGAATCTTGTTACATTATGTAACAAGCAATTTATTAAAAAAAATAGTTGTAACATATTACAATTAATTTAAAAAAAAAACGTTACCTAATGCCAATATGCCGGTACTCAGAAGATCAGAATCATCTGAATCAAGCCAAGTTTGCATATTTTTGTATGTTTGTCCATTTCCGTTATCGTATAGTAAAGTCATATAATGATCTCCAGTTAAAACGATAACAATCAGATCACATGCCATTTTTAAAACCGATCGGCTATCAACATCACTAGCTCTGTCTCTTAAAAGAGAGAAAAATGTTCAAAGATACAAGTTCATATGGTCCTCAAGAATTTGAGTTTCTATACTTATAGCAAAGATTAATTTACTAATCTTTGCTTATAGCCTATAGGTAACAGTCGCATCCATAAAATATATTTAAAAATCAAAAGCCAAACGTATTTCCAAGATTTAACATTTTGATTTCCAGTAACATTCAATACAAATACCTTAATTTTATACCTAAGTATATTATCAATTAAATTGTCAACCTTTAAGTTTAGAACATTTTGTGATTGCGACTGGGGTTTTCTAAATTCCATTCAAATTTTAATCACTGCCAAAGCCCTCTATATTCTAGACAATACAGCGGGCTTTGTCACTGTGCAAAAAAACCTATTGACCAATATAAAACGAATTCTTACTTGTACTTGTTGATAAGATCAAATAACAATTCACAAACCCCTTCATTTGCTAACAGAAATTGTACATCCTCCTTTTCTGATTGGCCATGAAATATTTCTAGACACTGTACTGATATTTCAACATTTTCGGAATGCTTAAAAATATTGATTAAAATCTTGGCTAATTGATAAGAAAAATTATAATTCTGCTCATCTAAATAATCACACAAATAATTTAAAATAGACAATAGAAATGTGATTAACGTTTCGTTTTTTAATAGTTCCGTTTGATATTTCTCAAACAACGTTTCCAATGTATTTAATATATCACACTTCAAAGCCTCTTTTGGCAGGTCGTCATGTGTACATAAAAGATTAACCAATAAACCGCAGGTTTTAGTTGTTATAGAATTATCTGCTCGTTCACTGTCTTTTCTCAATACTTCAGCAATGTTAGAGAGTCCAATTTTATCAATAATATTGCAAGCTTCAACATTTTCATAACCAAGATTCCCTAAAGCACGTATAACTGAAAATGTTAACTTTTCATTGCTACATACTAACAAAGCCATAAGTTGAGATATAATTTCCTCATCTGTAAGTTTATTTCTGTTGGTTTCATCTTTTGCCAATTCCGCAATTATTTCTGATGCAAGTGTTTGTATATCAATATTGTCTACTTTTAAAGACTTTTTTAATGAGTTTGGGTCGGATATCTTAACATTAGCACACTCTTTAAGCAGTTCTTTTAAATTGTTAGACAAATCTTGGTAATTGTTAGATTCAGTTGATGCGTTAATCGCTAAAAAAATATTTTCAAATTTCATGATCTTGAATTGTTTATGAATATTATAAAATTGAAATTGAATAAAATAAAATCAAAATAAATTGAGATTGACAGATGACAGTGACAGGAATGGCAAGCTTAGGGTTGCTTTATAAAGACAATGGTGTTTGTATTTCTTTTTTTCTGGATCTTCACCACAGGGATATTTAGCCAGAAACTAGTTTTATTTGATGCATAATCATTTTCTTTATAAACACTTATAAACATAAATGGTATAATTTTAATTTTTTCGTGTATTTTATTATGAATCATGCATAATGCAAGATATATATTAGATATCGTGATAAAATACTCAGAAGGAATCAATATTTGACGATATATTGTCTTTATAAAGACAATGACAATATTATAGAGCTGACATTAGTGAGTTCTTGTTTATTTATTTACTAAAGTTCATGTGTTTTATTCGAATAAAAACAATTCAATTATTAATTACTAATTATTATTTTTAAAATTTTTGCACAACTCACGTTACAATAGCGTGACGTTAAGTTTCCGGTTGATATCTAGGCTGCATGCGCAGAAATTATCGTAACGCTATTTGAATAGTGGGACACGGACACGGTATTTGTGCGGTACTTCCTTGCGAATAGCCATGGTATGAAACTTTGACTAGGAAAGGTATAAACATACAAAGTATGATACCACGCAGGTCATCACGTGAGATGTGACGTTGCTGTGTACGTCTGTTTTGTTTATACACTGAAGATAATAATTACCGTATGACCCGAGAATATGGCCTTAACTTCCAGGCTATTCGGCCAGATTAGGTGGTTCGTTAGGTTAGTTGCCTTAAAATTGACAGAAAGCAAAACAATTTTAAACCTAATCAAATGGTACTGAAATTATTAGCTATTGTACTGACAAATTGGTCATTATTGTACTGATTTCAGTACAATTTACTGACAGGAACAACACTGAACGAAACCGAGCGAAAAATATTAGGTTTTTTTTTGCCTTTGCAACTTAGGCATCAATCAGTTAATTTTATTATTTTACTCGGGTGAGCCCATAGAAATCTTGTATTATATATGTACTCTAGAATGCTAATTAAATCCAGCCGAATACCAAAAAGTGTAACGGGTATGCTGAGTTTTTACGAACTACGCATGCTCCTCAGTAACTTATTTTCAGTACAGAGCTGCCATATTTAAAACTATTTTGTCGTTCGCCTTACAGAATTTATGCGACATATCTGTTTTATAAATAAATCCATATGTTGCGTCATACGAAACTGCTTGACAAAATCAAATAATTAAATGTTATCGGTAAAATTGCATACTGTTTAGTTTTCAGCAATATGAACGAAACATTTTTTTCCAAATCTTATTAAATTTAGGAGATTTCGCAACAGCGTCTGTTTTCGCAAATGACGTTTCTCGTAGTGGGAATATCTGTCAGAGTCGGCTTCACATCAATTCAGATAGGTTTTATAATTGAGTTATGATTTTATTCGTGGTATATTTTAATTGTTGATAGATATACCTATTTGTGATTAAAATTGTTTTTAATATTTGATATTTTGGTTTTAGTTCGTTTATTTAACAAACAATGAGGTGTATAGTGTTGTGGTGTAAAAATGAAGGCCTCATTCCTGGTATTAAATAT
Organism: Apoderus coryli; assembly: GCA_911728435.2. Taxonomy (NCBI): domain Eukaryota; kingdom Metazoa; phylum Arthropoda; class Insecta; order Coleoptera; family Attelabidae; genus Apoderus; species Apoderus coryli. The sequence continues at coordinate 10,042,829 of OU452202.1, read as the reverse complement.
TTTCAGTAAGTTATTGTTTCGGGTTTCTAACAGTCTCAGTTTGAGTCAATATGATACCATTGACATGATACTCATTTTTAGCTTGACAAAAAAAAGACATGATGTTTGGATGCGGGCATTGGGATCCTAGTACAGAAAATGTATGTGATGGAAATGTCATATGCAGTAAGCATTTCGCTGCAGAAGATATCATTTGTAGAGAAGATGGCAAGAGGATCACCCTCGTACCCGATGCAGTTCCCAAACTTTTGTTGAAAAGAAGAGATTATGTAAATGAGAGTGGAAGTTAAATTCTTAATCGTTTGATATCAAGACACTGGTTACTTAAAAGCAGTCTGTCAAAAATGCATGATGTGTATGTCAAGAATATATTTCCTACGTTGTGTAGGTATACAAAGTTCGTTTGAATTCTGTTGTTAAACTGGAATATACTTAATTATAGAACCCTCCATGAAATTGCTGAGAATACATGTTGTACCAACCATGTTTTGTCACAAAATACTATTGCGAGTAGTACGGATGATATGGAAGTGGTTTACATGGACACGGAAAATATTCGTGAAATCACTGTTTCTTGCACCCCTTCTTTGAAGGCTGTAGAGAGGTAAGGCCTAAGGTGGTTGTATAAACAAACAAATATTATATAATAATAAAATAAATAATTAGAATGCTCAAGTCCTTACGATACTTTCCAATATTAGAATTTTTACTTATTTCTCGTTTCTGCTTAGATTTATTATTATTGGGTTGTACCTGTTAGACAATAAAGTATTTATATATTTAATGTAATTTTTTATTTCTTAAATTCCTTTATTCCATTTTTTTATTTGAATTACCAAATGGTAAAATTTAATTTTAAATATACCTATAACAGTAATATTACATTTAATCAAAGCCGGTCCTGTTGAAACATAAGTGACTGGTGATCATGCGCATTATGGACAGCTCTACACTTTTGGTTACATTTTTGTACTACGGGATTATCATTCTAGAGTATATATATATATAATATAAGATTTCTGTGACCCGCCCCGGCTAATTTTAGGTTATTGACGAATTATAGGTTATGTTTATAATTCCTTCTTCTTCTCTGCATTGTATTTTTAGAAATGAGACATTTATAAAACGACATTTTAAAGCTAAAGCATTGTCTTTAAAAAGTTTATAAAGACAATGGCTAAAGTTAACCATGACTGTTAAAATTAAAGTTAACTTCAAACATGTTTACAATACCGGGCCTAAATTAGATCGTAGGGATTCATGATTGGGATTGAATCTTTGTAAAAATGACTAACAAATTTTTGAGTTCACTTAGGTGAATCGATCTTTTGTCAGAGAACAAGTTGTTCTCTGCTTTTGTACTGCTAACTAGTTCATTGGCCCAACTAGCAACTGTAGTGTATATCAAACTTGTCACTTGTCAATTGTCATAGAAAAAAATAAAGCGAAATGCGACGCCATTTTACATTTTATAAGTAAAGAATTATAGTTAACTAAAAACTAAAGTCACAGCTAACATTGTGTATTAGCTGTGCTGTGTGCTAAAGTCATTAATAGATTGTTAATATCTAACCCGGTAGTTTTTGTTCAAGTGTCGTGGTCGTATTTGGTGTTCATTATGGGTGAAGAGAAAGGTAAGTTTCATTTTTGTTTCTATACCTATACAAAAATTATTTTTACTTTTTCCTCTTAGAAATTAAGAGAGAGGAACGTGAACGAAGTAGGGAAAGGAACGATAAAGACCGGAGGCGAAGGTCTCGATCTCGGGAACATAGGCGACGCTCTCGTTCCAGAAGTAGAGATAGACGTAGAAGAAGCCGATCAGGATCTCCTCCAAAGGGAGTCCATAAAGGATTCTCAAGAAGAAGAAAGCCATCTCTATATTGGGATGTCCCACCTCCAGGTATAATATATATATGAAATTGATATCTTATTTTTTTTCAACCGTACAAATTATAAAACCAAAAAAGAGAATTTTCGGGTACTTATGTGTTTATAGTACAATAATACTCAATTGCTTGATATTTTGCCGATGTTTATTAGCTTCCTCAGGAGCAAAAGCGAAAACACCATGAAAACGCTAGTCTTTTAAAATAATTTCTTTATTTTAGACCTAATATGAATACGTATTTCTTGTGTGTAAAAAAAGCTCTACCCTTTTGCTTCTGCTACATTTAAGGGTATGTCTAAAGTTAATATGATTTATTTATTGTACAGGTTTCGAACATATTACGCCTTTACAGTACAAGGCTATGCAAGCTGCTGGTCAAATTCCGGCGAATATTGTAGCAGACACACCCCAGGCTGCAGTGCCCGTGGTTGGATCGACTATCACCAGGTAAAATATATTATATTTTTGTGTATTTAGCTTTAGGTACCTAGTTATTTAGATATTTTATTAAATTTTTGTCATATTTTAAAATGCAGTTGAGCCACGTACATTTTAAAGAATTTCTAAGCGTATTTTAATCAAAATTTATAATACTTCTATTTGAATACATCTACTGCATATTCTGATGACTAACACCTTTGGCCACCATTTTCGGAAACGTTAAGAATCCGAAGAACCGTACAAAGGATGGATGGTCTTAACAATTCATTTTTTTTCCTTGTGTTGCCAACTATTTGAAAACTTACTTCGTTTTGGAGGCGCAGGATTCGTCGTAAAGGGTTCGTTTTTCGAAGCTCTAGACATGACTTTTGGCAAGCAAATTCTTGTATATCAATTAGCAGTAATTGTTCTTTGATCTTGCAGAGGAGCTGGAGACACTTCGAAAACGGAGGAGTTGTCAGCTTTTCGTCACCTTGTGGCATACTCAAACAGACAATTGGCCTTTATTTTCGGTTTCATAAGAGTAAATCTACGATTACTTACCAATGACAATGCTATACACGTTTTTAGAGTTTCCTGTGTTTAAGATATCTAGAGTTTTTGGCTTATTTGGATTACATATCAACGAGAAATTGTGGACTGATTTGCTTCATTATTGAAAACAGAAACCAACTCGACGATGCATTTTTGTTGAGATAATTGTCTTCCAAAGGAATTACTATTTTTCGGATAAATTGTTTACTGGGATAATTTGTTGTAGCTACAACACTATATCGTATTGAACCTTTGGATTTAGGTTCAGTGAACAGGGATAATAATTTTCATTTGATTAGTGGTGATCTCTATGACTACACATACATTTACTAATCTGGACAGGGCTTTAGGCAATGTATGAAAGAGTGGACACTTGTTAGTATACAATAAAACATAGAGAGCAGCATTATATGAAATTTGACAAAAAATCAATAATACTTATAACTTACAAAGACTGATATGCACAATTTTTTATTGTAACAAAAATAGGCAGGCGCGACGACTGTACGTTGGTAACATTCCATTTGGTGTAACAGAAGAAGAAATGATGGAGTATTTTAATCAACAAATGCACCTAAGCGGTTTGGCACAGGCAGCAGGTAATCCTGTGTTGGCCTGTCAGATAAATTTGGACAAGAATTTTGCTTTCCTTGAGTTCAGGTAAATGTTGAAATTTCTCATTACGTTTATTGTTTTGGTATACTATAATATATAACTATTACAGGTCAATAGATGAAACAACACAAGCCATGGCGTTTGACGGTATTAATTTTAAGGGTGAGTGTAATAATCATAATAAATGTTAAATATGTTTTTACAACACTCAATAATTTATGTACGTAAATTACTTCAGGGTTGTTGCTTGAAAATCTATAAGAGAATTTTTAAATTTTTACAGGACAAAGTTTAAAAATCCGCAGACCACACGATTACCAGCCAATGCCAGGTATGGCAGAAAACTCAATTAGTGTCCCGGCCGGGGTAATTAGTACGGTTGTGCCTGATTCACCGCATAAAATTTTCATAGGCGGTCTGCCTAATTATCTAAACGAAGACCAGGTGAGTTACTCTTTTTCAGTTCAATGCTGTGTAAGGTGTATGAAAGTCAACATGTTTTACATACACATAAATGTTTCATTTTACCTTTATTTTTATATTTAAATCATATGTACAAACATTGTGATATTTTGCTATAAATTAACTAAACTATAACTTACGCGTAAGTGGACAGATTTTTTGAAAATTATTTTAAAATTGCAACATTTCTGACGAAACAATTGCATAAAATACTTTGATATACTTATTAAATTACAAAAATCTAATACCTTAGTATTTTCATTTAGGTTACAAGTACATTAGAAGCTGTTTTGAAGACCTTTTCTATATGAAAATGTCCAAATAATAGCGATTTTCTAATGACATTTTTGTCAATAAAACAAGTATTAATATAATTAATACCGGAACAATGAAAATATGTTTATGTAAAACTGTTTGTACGAATTGATGTGTGCCGTTTTCCCCATCTTTAGCTTTAGCATCCAAAACATGGTCTCCAAAGCGACGTTTTCACAATTCTAGGTACTATTTACAGCCTTTTCAGAGAATCAAGCAATATGGAATATTTGATATTTTCTTGCAGGTTTTTACTTTACAGCTTTATGTAAAATTTTGTGAACAAAAATTATTTCAGGTAACAGGATGGTATTGTTATGTTAGCTCTGAAGACGGAACAATATTGATACTAAAAAATGCTGGAGAGCTAAAATTTGTTTTAAACATTCTGTTTCAGCGTCTTTAAATTTTTCAGGAAAACGATGGTTAACAAAATGTGTACCAATAAATCTGTTGAGGTCAATCTGTGATGTTTTTATGTGTGTTTTTACTTGAATAATAACCACATAAAAATTTCACAGGTTAGATTTATTTTTGAATATACATTTTGTGCACTAGCTTTTCAGGTTTAAATTTTCAGCAAACACCGATTTTTCTACTAATTTACATATTTATATTACTCATTAGCTTAAATTATATCGAAAATATTCTCATATACTTTTTGATTTTTTGCCCTGTAGCTAGGGTCACGGTCGTTATGAACGTGTGTTTGATTGATTGTTCTACACTTAAAAACCTGAACACCCTGTGGAATATACAAGGCAAGTCACAAAAAAGTCAAATAACTGTTGATTCTGTCTGATACAAGGGCTGTAATAATAATATTAACAAATCTGATCTAATAATTCTGTTTGCTTTTACAACTGTCGATGATAAAGAATTATACCTCTTGACACATCATTAGAGACGTTTTGTTAAAGCTTGAAGAAAACAGCCATTTCTTTATACGTAAGGTATCCTAAAAATTAAAGCTATACTTTATGCGTACCTAAATTCAACATTTAAAACTATTATGGCAATCGGGATATCAAATTGACTCAAACATTATTTCCACTTAATAATTTGTTAACAAATCAGAGTATTAATGTAGAAGTAAAAGAGGGGCGTCGCAAAAACTTTTAAAATGTTATATTTATTAAATATTGCTTAATAAAAATAAAACCAGTGAAGACATATTTTTAAAAATTTTCCTTTTATGTGGTTTATACACTGTGTTCCAAGGTAAGAATGGGATAGCATTGGAATATTGAAAACGGTAGGAGTTACAATGTCGGTTAAATTAGAGGAAAGTTGTACAATGTAAACACCTTTTAAATGGTGTTTACAAAAGTAAAGTAACTTTAGCCGTTTTCCAGAATTTTTGAAAAAACTATTTTTTGCGATTTTAGTTTTTATTTATTTCTGACATTATTTTTTACATATATAAAAAAATTAAAAGCACTTTCAGATTGTTGCTTTTTGAGGACAATAAGATAGCGTTTACAAATTTTCACTACGCAACGATTTGTTTTTGAAAAACTATCATCAACTTCGTTTTTTTAAACTATTACGTGTGATATACCACCTATTTTTGAATTGAAAATGGCTTTCAATTTAACAATAAAAAATCCAGGGCTATATTTAAAAAACAAAGTTGATGATGGTTTTTCAAAAACGAAACGTCGTAGTGACAATTTGTAACCGCTATATTTTTCTCCTCAAAAGGTAACATTGAGGAAGTGCTTTTCATTTTTTTATATCTGTAAAAATAATGGCAGAAATAATTAAAAACTAAAATCGCAAAAAAATAGTTTTTTTCAAAAATTCTCGAAAACGGCTAAAGTTACTTTACTTTTGTACAACTTTTCTCTAATTTAACCGACATTGTAATCCCTACCGTTTCCAAGATTCCAATGCTATCCCATTCTTATATTGGACACAGTGTATATTGTTTAGTTGAATGCGGGCGTTAATATGTAGTTGTACTTGGTGATATATTAATTATTATCAAACCTTAGTTTTACCAAATTAACGCAACAAAATTATAAACTACTAATTATTTATGAATTAATAAATCATCCTCACTGTTCTTTCAAAGAAAATACATTGTGCAAACTAATGGTACATTTAAATGTTCATGCCAAAAATGTTTAGTCTAGTTGAATTTAGGTTCGTGGGATTTTCACAATAGGCAAAAAAGGTTCAATAATTGTTTATATCTAGGTTAAAGAGCTTCTCATGTCGTTCGGTCAGCTCAGAGCGTTCAACCTGGTGAAAGATACAGCCTTCGGATTGAGCAAAGGATATGCATTTGCTGAGTATATTGATATTACAATGACAGATCAGGTACGTATTTTTATCATACGACGTATATATAATGTTAGAGAATCGTTGTTTTATTTTAGGCAATCGCAGGATTAAATGGAATGCAGTTAGGTGATAAACGTTTAATAGTACAACGAGCTAGTGTCGGTGCGAAAAATGCTACAGTCTTACCAGCTGTACAAATTCAAGTGCCAGGGCTTAGTCTTGTTGGAGCATCTGGACCACCTACAGAAGTTTTATGTTTACTTAATATGGTAATATTTAAATCGAAATTTTACATATTATAGGAGAAGGTGTAGAGGGGAATGAATATTTAACAATACCCCACCGGTGTAGTGGAATGTAATTTCGGAGATTTAATATATATATACTGTAATAATCTGACCGCATCAAACAAAAATAACACACCAAACTAGTGAATACAACATATTTATAAAATGGGTGTTTACTACCGCGTATAGATATTTAATTTTAACGAGAGACGTTGCTTCAGAAGTTCAAACATAATTATTTTTTTGTTTGAAGTAATCCATTACGACGAGGGGCGGGATGTAATTGTAAATCAAAGGCGTCTACTCCGCCAAATATTTCGGAACTTACTGTTCGATCTTCAGTCGCATCAATAAATCTTACAAAGAATTCTTACCGTCTAAGTTATAAAATGAATCAAACATTTATACATACAGTTTGTGAAGAAACTTATTTAATAGTAATAAACATGAGGTCACTCATTTTTTGAAAACTTAAATTAATTTAAACTATTATGTAAATTCTGTATTACAGAATTTTTGCTGTTTACATAATAGTTTGAATTAATTTACGTTTTCAACGAATTTTTAATAAATAAAAAAAATTTCACAAAATGTAAGTATAAATAAATAAAATAAATAAATGATTTATTATGCAAAAAAAAAAATGAAATGAAACCATACAATGCAAATTACAATCAATCTATATCAAACTTAATAATTAGTAGTAGAAACCAACAGAAGAATAATTTTTTTTTCTTGCATAAAAGGTGAGAGTTTGGTTAAATGCCATTCTACCACTCTACCCGTAAATAAATGAATTAATTATGCGCATAAAAGAGAAAGAAAGAGGAGAAAAAAAATGAAATTAAATAAAAAATTAAATTAAAAAAATGTTTAAATCCATTTTATAACTTAGACGGTAAGAATTCTTTGTAAGATTTATTGATGCCACTGAAATGGAACAGTAAGTTCCGAAACATCTATATAAAGATATCTTTTGGAGTAAACGCCTTTGATTTACACATAATTATTTTACGTCAAACGCACATCTGGACTCAATATCCAATCACCATTCCCAGTTATTCATTCTCCTTTAGACTAAGAAAGCAGATGATAAAGATTTTTTTACCTATATATTTTAGGTAACCCCAGACGAACTTAAAGATGAAGAAGAATATGAAGATATTTTGGAGGATATCAAAGAAGAATGTAACAAATATGGGGTTGTTAGGAGTATAGAAATTCCAAGACCAATTGAAGGAGTTGAAGTTCCCGGATGCGGAAAAGTATGTAGTTATTATTTTAATGTAGGATTATTGTTTCTATTTGGAAATATTTTCAGGTTTTTGTTGAGTTTAATTCAGTTCTTGACTGCCAAAAGGCACAACAAACGTTAACAGGTCGAAAGTTCAGCAATCGCGTTGTCGTTACATCTTACTTCGACCCAGACAAGTATCACAGAAGAGAATTTTAGTGTGAGATTAAAAGTATTTTTTAAATAATAGTAAAATTATTATTTGCAAATGTGTATGTGTAGATCCGTTTATTATTAAAGTAAGCTACAATATTTTGTCTTTCATTTAGGTTTCAAGAATAACGAACAATTAACAATAGTAAATTTTTATTGTCGGAAAAATTCGTATAAGAAAAAATCATGACAATAATTTGTATGTAGTATGGTTTTATTTACAATAGATAAAATTACAACAACAAAAAAATAAGTTAAAAAAGTCTACTATTCTAGTTTGTAGTGCACTGAATTTGAAGGCTTAATTATTTTTTATTGATTCAGTCTAAATTTTGTAAAAACTACAATTACGGCTTATAATATTGAACAGTTATAAAAATTCTTGAGCAGATGGTTTTTTAGTGACCTGCCATTTCCTTCATTCGGTTAAGAGCGCTTCCTGCTTTGAACCACTCTATTTGCAAGTCGTTCATAGAATGGTTGAGCATAATCTTATCTACACTGCCATCTTTGTGCTTGATTTCGCATTCAACTTGTTTTCCTGGAGCGAGATTTTTCAAATTTTTCAGACTGATTTTATCGGAAGGTTGGATCTTATCGTAATCAGCCGGGTTGGCAAACGTTAGTGGAAGTAAACCTGAAATAAAGTGGATATTAAATTTCTATAACAAAGGATGTGTTGCACCAACTGTACTAAACTCAAGACATGCAGTTCGAACACCACAGTTCTTGGCAATAACTAACTGTGTCAAAAACTGATCCATATATTTCTACTTATCCTTTCTATATAAAATATACAGGGTGGTCCAACGAAAAGTTTGCACCTAGCTTTTCTCTTTTTTTTGTAGTCGAATGCGAAAATGCTCGGACACGTCGATTTTGCTTTTGAGGGGGACACATTTTAAACATATTTTTCGATCTGCGCCTTTAACCCCCTAGCGGGGGTGAGTAACAACCCTAAAATTTTAAATGGAAAGAGGGGTCTAATGACATATCATTTGAAAGGACACAAAATTGTCTTTCTAATGATACCCTATTTGTCGAATTTTACTAAAACAGTTAATACGAAAACGACTTTAAAGACATTAAGCCGATAATTTTGGTATTAATGAGAAATACAAATAAGTTTTAATTATTGCGAGTGAAAACACCTGCAATCGTTAGTACATTCCAATGTTTGTTAGTTTTAACATTGCTTTGTAAAAAAAGTAAACAAGCTGTTAAATTGATTTATTAAAACGTTACATTAACAAATGTTGAAAATGTGACCCATTTGATTCCATACAATAATACAGATTTTGTTCAAATCTATTTCTAACATTTTGTAGCATATCAGGTGTTATGTTTCTGCACTCTTCTGTAATGCGTTGGCGAAGATCTTCTATGGACTCGGGCTTCGTGGCAAAACATTTATTTTTTAAGTGCCCCCAAAGAAAAAAGTCTAAAGGCGATAAATCCGGTGACCTGGCAGGCCATTCAATTGGGCCCCTCCTTCCAATCCACCGTCCAGGGAACCGGTCATCTAAGAACTGTCTTACAGGAGCCACATAGTGCGGAGGTGCTCCATCTTGCTGGAAATAAAGCCGATCAGCAGTATGATTTTGGTCATCTTCTATTATTTGTGTTATTAAAGGATCAATTGTGTCTTCAAGCATGTTTAGGTACACTTCACCAGTTAAATTTCCAGGAAGAAAAAGTGGTCCTATAATATGATTTCCTAATATGCCACACCAGACGTTTATTTTTTGAGGATACTGGGTATGAACCTCACGGAATAAATGTGGGTTACTGTCATCCCAGTAACGGCAATTGTGCCTATTTACAGCTCCATTCAAATAAAATGTGCATTCGTCGGAAAAACAAATGTTAAATAATAATTGCGGATCTTCAATTAAACGCTGGCTCATTGCTTCACAAAATTGCAGCCTTCTATCAGGATCATCCTCATTTAGTTCCTGTACTAATTTGATTTTGTACGGATGAAATTTGTACGCTTTTAAAATTCGTATTATGGACGAACGGGAGACACCTGAGGCTTCAGCTAGTTGACGGGTACTTTGACTATGATCCATTTCAACATGCCCTAAAACAGCGACTTCCACAGCTTCATTTCTGATCGGTTTCTGCGGCTGGTGTTTTACATTACAGACAGATCCGGTATCTACAAACTTTTTAACTAACTTGCCAACGTACACATCATTCACATTTTTATCGGGATGTCTCTCATTAAATAAGCGAGCCGTAAGTCTAGCACTACTATTATTTTGAAAATAAAGTTTAACAATTTCACCTCGTTCTAGAATGGAATAAATCATTTTGTACGGTAAAAGTAAAATAACTTGAGAAGCAACCAAACTGAATCAATGAAAAGACTAAAATAAACGGTGTAAATTCTTTTCCTACACGTATCTGCAGTTTTTATTTCAACAAAAAACGCAAACGATTAGTGAGGAATTTAGTTCTGATAAATAAGATAGTGTTTTTGAAATCCCGTTTTTCTTCAAAGTAAATAATTTAGAAATGATTGTAGTTGTTTTCAGTCGTAATAATTAAAACTTATTTGTATTTCTCATTAATACCAAAATTATCGGCTTAATGTCTTTAAAGTCGTTTTCGTATTAACTGTTTTAGTAAAATTCGACAAATAGGGTATCATTAGAAAGACAATTTTGTGTCCTTTCAAATGATATGTCATTAGACCCCTCTTTCCATTTAAAATTTTAGGGTTGTTACTCACCCCCGCTAGGGGGTTAAAGGCGCAGATCGAAAAATATGTTTAAAATGTGTCCCCCTCAAAAGCAAAATCGACGTGTCCGAGCATTTTCGCATTCGACTACAAAAAAAAGAGAAAAGCTAGGTGCAAACTTTTCGTTGGACCACCCTGTATATTAAGCAGTTAGTGACGCTTTTTCTAACCAAGAACGACTTTTTTTAATGCAAATATAATGAAATGCAAGTCTCAAAGCAAGGGATTCGCGCTTAAAAGATATCTCAAATTAAAAATGTTATATAATAATAAAGGTCTTCTATTAAACGGCGAGGTTACGTTCAGTTTATTAGGTTATCGCCCAGCCTAATTGAATTAAAAAAAGGCGGGCGACTACGACGGCTGACCACTCCAAGTCAACGTTTTCTACAGGATGGACTCCAGTAGGTTCGAAACGCAGTCTCATCATGTTCACGCGATCTGGGTGAAAGGTGAGTAACACAATCTCATTTGATGGAGTTGATTCTATGGTTGGCATGGTGATGGTGGTGTCCCGTCGGGATTCCCACGTTCCTGTCATTCTGGTTGTTTAGAAGCTCTCTGGCGAGTTTTTTTTGCTTGCCCATCTTAATTTAAATTCTTCTTTCTAATGAGATGTGCATGAGAAATGCTTGACGAGCCGAACTTCATTGATCGCAATTGTGCCAGCGTCTCTGTATTTTATTATTGTTAACCTAACCATCAACGGGTTGTGGCATTTGAGTGCTGATCCAGCAGTCTATTTAACCGCTTTAAAGTTATTCTGGAGTATACTCCACGACCTGCAACTTTTACGGTTTTTGATCCATCTAGGGAAATGTTCACTGAATCTTCTATGATCGACTCCTCCGAATTAGTTTGAATGGCGTACAGTTTGCCGAAAACAAACTGATGAGATATGTTTCCTGTCCCAGCCTGCAGGAGTGGCAGTCTGCCTGTCGTTCAAAGCCAGTAATTTCGTCGGATATGCCACAAAATTGTTTCTACTTTATTCTTTACAGGTGCAAGTTATTTTTATTCAAAAATAGAGTGAATTATTTTTTTTTAAATAACAACATACACTAAGTTTTGTAGATATTCGAAACTTTCGGCAATAGAACACAAATGGAACTCAACGTTGTAACATATTTCAAATGCAATCAACTTGTGGAATTATTGTATTAGGGAAATTATGGTTCGTCCAACTTTTTACGGACAATAATGGTCGATGTCAACAGGTTCTATCCATTTCAATGACAAAAATTCGTATTTTAAAGAAATAGTTCATCTTAAATACGTCCACGAAATAACAAGTCATGGGCTTATTGTGAAAAGTCCCCGTATTTTATGCCACCCAATCCAACAATCCTGGTGTAAATATCTGCTGGCGCAATCAGCGCATGCCCAAAACTACCCACTTACATATAAAATGGTAAGCTGTTTCAACTGCCCCATTACACAATCTGCATTGCAGGTGCCTGTTATACAGCCCCCTCTTATTTAGGTGGTCTCTCAGAGCGCAATGCCCAGTAAGAAGGAATAGTTACTCGCATCTGACTCCTGCTTAATGATAGCAGTTTTCCAGTTCGTTTTGTTGCTGCACCAGGTATGAACCTCTTACCATGCTCCTGTTTGGGAATATGTTCCCAATATCTCTGCTTTTAGCCCAGCACTTGAGGAGTTCCCTCGCCGTTCTTTTAGACAAGCCCAGCGCAGGTTCCGCATATGGCGTTTCAGATGCTTGTCTAGCCAGCCAATTCGCTCTCTCGTTGCCTTCTATTCCCGAGTGCCCCGGGACCCACATTAGATCGACCCTATTGTGGTCCGCCAAGGCCCTAAGTTCTCTTTGGCATTCGCATACCAGTAAAATAAAATAACAACTTTAATAGAGATCACTATCAACCAGACATGTCTCGAAACACCAGGTTTCATTTAATTAAAAAATGTGGTTTTATCTAAATATGAGGGAATTCTATGCAGAATTCTATTCAACTTGTTTCATGGAAGTAAGACTTCGTTTTTCCTACTCAAATATGAATTACCTAATCTCTGAACATACCTTGTTTCTTTAGATTAGTTTCGTGAATTCTCGCAAACGATTTGACAATTATTGCCCTTGCACCTAAATGACGTGGTTCAAGTGCAGCATGTTCTCTTGATGAACCTAAAAAAGATCATCAGAAATAATTTGTAATAAAACAATTACATTTTCAAAATACCTTCGCCGTAATTTTCATCACCAACTGCAACCCATTTAAGCCCTTTGGATTTATAGAATCGGGCTACATCTGGAACTGCGCCCCAGTCACCAGTTACCTGATTTTTAATTTTGTTCATTTCTCCATTTTCAGAGTTAACTGCACTGTAAAAATTGGAAAAATAAAGATAACAACAAGCCCAAAGCTTATATTAGATATAAGTTTAATTATTAAAAGGCATGCTAGTTAAAATTTGAGGTATGTCAAAACGTTTTAAAGTACGTCAAATCTAACATCAAGCTTGGCGTTTCTAATGGTATATTTACTTAGAAAGTTTTGTTATAAAAAATTAATCTCGTCCAAAAATGACATAAAATCCTTAACATTTGCGTCCCATGATAAAATCGAAAATCGTATTGATTTTCGCCGTGGATTGTCATTTCAGTTAGTTAATTTATAAACTAGTCTATCAATATTCAATGTCATATTCATTTGATGTAAACACTTACCCGATGAACATGTTATTAGCTATGTTGTCTAAATGTCCACGGTATTTCAACCAAGGTCCAGCAGCGGATATATGGTCAGTGGTACATTTACCCTTTACTTTAATTAAAACTAACATATCATCTAAATCTTTACCATTCCATTTGTCGAATGGTTCCAAAATTTGTAGACGATCCGATTTAGCATCCACCTTAGTAGACAAAGTATTTGTTAATAAATAGTACTTCTCTTAAGACTTTCTTAAATCACCTTAACAGTAACATTGCTGCCGTCTGGTACAGGATGTTCGTATGTATCCTGACCCGGGTCGAAACCTTTGCTGGGCAGTTCATCTCCAAACGGGGAAGAAAGCTTGAACTTCTTTCCATCCGAACCTACAATATATATAAATTAATTATCTTTTAATATTGAAAAATCAGTTCATTTACCAGTTAATTCATCTGTTAAGGGATTAAAGTCCAATGTTCCTGCAATACTTAGAGCAGTAACCAGTTCCGGTGATGTGACAAATGCATGAGTTGCTGCATTTGCATCGTTTCGTCCGGTGAAGTTACGATTGTAGGACGTGACAATAGTGTTTTTCTCGCCCTTCTTTACATCTTTGCGGTCCCACTGCCCTATGCAGGGACCACAGGCATTTGCCAATACCTGCACAAAAAGTAAAGTAATGTACATTAATTTGTTATCGTTTTCATTTTCCAACTGATCTTATAACTTGTTTTTATCTGTAAAAAGTGGCCTACGAATTACTCCATGAATATTTTAGGGACAAGAGTAATTTCTCTTCGCATCAGAACGTCTGAGCTACCTCTGTGGGATACGACCCTAAACAGCGCATCCTTACAAATTCACCGGCAGTTCTAGTTATCACAGGGTTTTGCTACATCGCATGTGTATTTCTTTACAGCAAGTTTTACTTTCCCGCACAGGGAAAGTATTGGGAAAGAACTTAAAAAAATTGGACAAGGATGGATATAGCCATTTTGATGTCCCCTGAGACGATTAAGACCATTTCCTGATGGAAGTCTGTCAGTCCAATTGAGCTAAATTTTGGTATGAGTTTGGGGCTCGGTCTTTTGGAAAATTCCGAGTGCCGATTATGCCTGGAGGATGATGAGACGGCGGAATGTGTACTATTTTTTTTCAGGTGGGTGTCGAACTCCTATCTCTGTGTTCTCCGGACCAGTGTTCTAACAATTGAACTACTGAAGCACTAGTATATAGAATTGAGCAAACACGTTAAATCACCGCAGGGATATGTGTGTTCGATTCCCACCTGAAGCGATTTTTTCCAATTTACATTCGTTTTCTTCATTGACTTTTCTATATAATACATAGGTTCTCTTGTTTTGAGTATATATATATACTAAGAAATAAAAATATTTATAATAAGGTCAAAGAAATAAAATAAAAAGGTTATATTGAACTACATTAGTTGAGTAACTTTAAGTGTCTTTCCGTATATTTAATCAAAGGCAACGTGCAGGATATGTAAGAGAAGAAACACTGCGACGTGCTCTGTGTCTTTGATGCCTTCGAACAGAAGGTCGATACAGCAACAGAGTTACGAAATAGCATAGCGTTTGTGAATTGTAGGGGACATTGATAACTTCACGTGTTTTCGGAATTCCACTCCCTAAAGCGAATGTTTTTCCCCATTTGCAAACGTTTTGTTCCTTGGCTCTTCTATATATTTTTGTCATCTTTTTCAAAATGACTTCATCCTCTGCATCGACAAATAAGGTAATATGTAAGATTATGGATTGTATGAATATTGTGGACACAAATTAAATTATGCTTCTCAGAAAGCTGCGATTATTACTAGCTTCATATTCAGCTACATATTAAAATTGTTACTTAAATAGTTGTCAAAAATGTCATGGTGATAACTCTGGTCAAACACACATTAGATGATGAATTATGTGTAGGTACATAATAAAATAAGGGGACGCTGTACCATGGAAAATTGTTTTGTACTAATAAATTTGTATTTATTTGAACTAATCAGTTCAGAAAACGTCGGTATTAACAGAACCCTATTCTAAAAACAAATTAAATACTTACAGTGCCTCCAAAGTCTTCTAAAATTTTAGAAATTCCATCTCTTTCGATCGTAGCACGAATCTGTTCTGAGCCAGGAGTTACATTGAAAGGAATTTTTGATTTTATACCATGTTTCATTGCTTCCTTTGCAATACTGGCGCATCGACCTACGAATGACCAATAATTATACCAGGTACTAATAGTAATAGTAAATACAATTACCCATATCTTCGTAGGAGCTGTTGGTACACGATCCAATAAGTCCAACTCTAATATCAAGCGGCCAGCCGTTCTTTTTAGCATTGCCACCCAACTTACTAATAGGACTTGCCAAGTCAGGAGTGAATGGGCCGTTAACATGTGGCTCCAATGTATCCAAATTTATTTCGATGATTCTGTCGTATTGTGCATCTACCAAAAAGCTTACATTAGTTTGAAAATTTTGCGTTATGTAGCATCCTAGTTAGCTAGTTTTAAATATCAAATGTGCCTTATAAGAATCTTCCTATGATAATAGTTTTTTTCTAGAATCTTGAATATCTAAAAAAACGTCAAAATCTTGTTACATTTAGAAAGGTTCACACATAATAACTAGAACTCTAAAAAAGTCGATAGGTATATATCGCTATCGACAAAAAAAATAATTTTTCTAATTAAGGTGTAGCTGACTGCATTTTATTGACTATACCTGGATCGGAGTTGAGCAACACTTTTTGGAACTTAGCAGCTTCTTTGGCAATTTCACCGCGATTTGTAGCGACCAGATAGTCACCCATACGTTGGTTAAATGGAAATACAGATGTGGTGGCCCCAATTTCTGCACCCATGTTACAAATAGTTGCCATACCTGATTCGTGAATAAAAATATTTTAATTTATTTAACGAATAGCTTGCAAAATTTATATATAATCGCACCTGTGCAAGAAATCGAATCTAGACCAGGACCGAAATATTCGACAATAGCACCAGTGCCTCCTTTTACAGTGAGTATGTCTGCTACTTTAAGGATAATGTCTTTAGGTGATGTCCATCCAGAAAGTTTGCCTAAAATTTATTAACATTTGTAAGTAAAACAGTTGCTTATTACGTAATATAACAACACTATATTTGGAAATTTGTTCACTCACTATACCTTCATAAAATAAAGCTGTCTGCCAAGAGATATCTGAGAAACAGTGTTCAAATAATTGTTCTCCGCCGGTCATTGTGAACTTTATTTCACTAGACATTTAGCCTTCTTGCACTACGTATATATAGCTTTCTTCATCTATTGTATTGTAAAACTTCTCGTGCTAGGTTACGCGCTAACATTTGTGTCGCATACCTAGAGTTGTGGATCCACGAAACGATTGGTGAATGTATGGTGTGTAGAACAAATTCCAAATATAATATAAGACTTGTTACATTATGACAATCGCCCGAATGATTTTGTGTTGGCAATAGGATTAAATAGAATTGTTGTGTCGCTTTCTGCCTCAAGTAGAGTCCAGAAATTCGTATGATATTCACTAATGACATGTTGGTTATATAATGGGCAATATTTTTAAAAACATCTTTAAATTCTAGGGTGATTTGTAAAACAAAATTTTTCTGAAATGTCCGCCACTCAATAAGGGCACACCATCCTCATCCTAGACCATCAAACTTTTTAAGTGAACAGGAAAGTATTGTAGTGAAACAGAATAATTGCCTAAGCATATTATTCCTAATTTATATTAAATTAAATGAAAGAAAAAAAAACATTTAAAAATAGATGACCCTAACCGATTTTTAAAATATTTGAATGTTTATTATTTTTGCCTTTACATTGTTCCCCCAGTCTGCATTTTTCTTTGAATTTCAATGCTTTGTATACTTATATGGTAACAATATTACCTCAGAGAGGTTATCTTACCTGTTAATTTGACACCGATAACTTTAGGACATTTCAATTCCCAAGCGATGTTTGCCATAACGTCTACAGCATCCGCACCACCAACACCAATACACAATCCACCCAAACCACCTCCATTAGGTGTATGTGAGTCAGTACCAATCATTAATAGACCGGGGAAAGCGTAATTCTCCAAGATGATCTGATGAATAATACCTATGAGAAACAATAATTTAATTTAGGAAATAAAAATGTGTCTGCTCCATAAAAATTTGATGCCTAGATTTAAATTTATTATACCCTTATCGCTAACACAGTTCAAGTTTATTTTAGCGTCTGCTTTGGAGTTTATATCATTTTTTTATTTAGAGTATGAGTTGTTTATTCAGTTTCATTTAGATTAATATTCTTAGTATCGATTACTTTGGAAAAAACATTTATTTAATTCTTAACGAGAATCAAGATATTAGAACAAAACAGAGTCAAAAAATTTCCGAGAATATTAAATGAGTGGCTTCTGGATTTTTACGAAAATTAAATAGTTACAAGTTGATATTGGCCGGATATATCTATATTATATTTTGTTTATTTTATGACTTGTTGTTTTGATTTTGAGTTTTTGCGGGTAAAGTTTATGAACTTCATCAGCAGAATCCGGAAGTTGGCGAAGTATTGGAAATTGATCATAAGGAACCTGAAAGGCAAAGGAAGATTTTCTACCTAGTGTAAACTACCTAATTTTAAAAATGAAAACTGAACAACTTATAAGTATTTGATAATTTTTAATATCAAACAATCGTAACAAATAAATATCAAACGTATCGTACAAGAGCTAGATGTATTCTGTTTTCTTATGTCGCTAGTCATGCCCACATATATCACAAACGTTTTTACTGAATCAGCGATAAGCCGGGGGATGTGATTCACAGTCTATATCTAATAAATGCGTACTTTACACTAGTGACGAAGGAGCAGTCATCTCAAAAAGGGTATTTTAACAAAGCTATTTACCAGGGTTCTACGTGGTCGATAAGTTTAGAAAAATATTTTATTTGAAGAAATATTTAACAAACATCGCATATATGTTTATAGAAAACAAAAAAAAATGGGTCACACTGCCTGCCGATCACCACTGATGAGTTGTGGATCAACGAAACGGCCTGCCTGGGGAAAGCAGGGTAGTGCGAAACAAATTTCCAACAACACATTATGAACCAAGTAATTCACTAAAAAAATATTTTTGGGTCGGAATGAGATTCGTATTTATATTGGCATATTCAACATAAATATATCATCTGTCAATGACGCTTACATGTACATAACTGGCATTTTAGCGAACTGACGTTACCCTGGCACGTGCAAACAAACGGCGTGTTTTCTCTAATTCTTTTTGAAGGTTCTAATTTATTTTCAAAAATGCCTTCATATCTGATTGATGCAGCAGAGACTTGTTTATGGATATTTTACAAATTATATACAACTATAAAACTAGATATTAACTTTTATTAACGAGAACTATTTAAAAAACTAACTTGACAATCTATTAATTTATTTGACAATCTATTATTGTATTTGTAACAATGTGACGTGAGTGGATTGGGTGATTCCATATTCCAACACTCCTCCTCACGAACGTCACTGTGGATGAAGTCCTAACAGCGAACTTAAATACTTATGTTTCGGTCCAGATAGAGCTTTAGTAAATATATCAGCTTCCATATCTTCGGTTCTCCGATACATAATTTCTATACTACCACTTTCAAAAGTTTCTCGGATAAAATGTTGTCTTATATCGATGTGTTTGGATTTTGAATTAACTGTTGGATTAACAGCTAATATTTTTGCAGCTTGATTATCGTTATAGATAATAATCTTTTCTTGATTAATACCCAAATCATTCGCTAATTTTTTCAGATGAAGGGCTTCTTTTGCAGAATCAGTTAATGCCATATATTCACTTTCTGCGGTTGAGAGTGCGACTGTTCGTTGCTTTCGTGCTTCCCAACTAATTGCTGCGTTGGCATACTTAAATACATAGCCAGTATATGATCTTCTGTCGATTGTACAATTTGCCCAATCCGCATCAGTTAAACCATAAATTTCATCATTACATCTTGAATAATATAAACTAATATCTTTTGTTCCTTGTAAATATCGAAGAACTCTTTTTGCAGCAATCCAATGTTCACTACCGTAACATGAATTAAATTGACTTAAATAGCTAACTGCAAAACTTATATCCGGCCTGGTCCCTACAGATAAATACATAAGTGCACCAATTAAATTTTGATATGGTAAATCTTGCCCACTATTTGAATTTTTTGTTAATTTTATTCCAGGTATAATTGGTGTACTTGCTATTTTACAATTTGTCATATTGAATTTTTCTAAAATTTCGTCAATGTACTTTCGCTGATTTATTGAAATTCCATTACTTTCCTTTTTGAATTCTATTCCTAAACAATATTTAATTTCGCCCAAATCTCGCATTTTGAATGTTGAAGTTAATTTTTCTTTAATATCTCGAATTGCATTCATAGATTTCGAAGCAATTAATATATCATCAACATATACAGCGAGTATTATTTTTGCTCCTCCTTTCGTATATAAGTACATACAAGGATCTGCTGTTGAAGATTTAAAACCTAATTTTTTTAAAGTTTCGTCAAGCTTCTTGTACCATTGGCGTCCAGCTTGTTTTAGCCCATATAACGCTTTCTTTAATAAACATGCTTTCCAGAGACTTGTTTATGGATATTTTACAAATTATATACAACTATAAAACTAGATATTAACTTTTATTAACGAGAACTATTTAAAAAACTAACTTGACAATCTATTATTGTATTTGTAACAATGTGACGTGAGTGGATTGGGTGATTCCATATTCCAACACTGATCACAAGTTTTGAAAGCTCACTCGGAATGTCAGAAGTTCTTTAATAACGAAAAGTGCTAAATTTTCAAAATATCCTCTGCATTTTGTATCTAACAGCAAAGCAAAGGAGGAAAAAAAAATCTAGCTAACAACAATTTAATTTCACTAGTTGCCTCGCGCCGTATCTACGTAAATTGTTTCATTTATATTATGCCAAAAAGTAAATAATTTTAACTAATACAATCTATAACTATGGTTCCTGGAGTATATGCCGGTTGTTATTACAACTGGATGCATGCGGACGGTATATTAAAAAATTAATATATTTGCCGTAAATTTTGCTACATAGCGCCCGCTCGACAGTTAATGCGCGGAAGAATATTCACGTCCTGTACGTGGACTAACTTTACAAAAATAACAATGAAAATTATTAGTGGTAGTGTATATTGTACCATTTTAAATACAATTCTTAATTAACTGTTAAAAAAATTTCGATTTGTTCAACAACACTAACCTGAGCCAGGTTTCCAAAATCCAACCCCATATTTATTTCCAGCGCTGCTTAAGAACTTATATACCTCCGAGTTCAAATTCTTAGCTCGTTCCAAATCTTGTACACCACCAAGTTGAGCTTCAATTAAGTGATCACAATGAATAGTGCTTGGTACAGCCACTCGTTTAAGACCACTCGAAATAAATTGTAACATAGCCATTTGAGCGGTAGCATCTTGCATAGCCACTCTGTCGGGACGTAGTCTCAAATAGGAGGTTCCTCTTTCAATATCCTGTTAACATAATAAGGTACAGGGTGTTTCATTTAAAAAAAGAACGATATGTATCTTTTTAGACCGCCTTGTATAATTGCAACGTTATGTAAAATGTGGCCGTATTATATACATAAAAAATTTGCTGCAGTTTTGATATCGTAAACCCTCTTGCTTCTTCTGTCTTGCTAGACTCACCCTGTATATATAATATTTTAAACCATTTTCAACCTACATGGCGCTAAATAAACTAAAAATATTGTTATAAAATCTAGTAGTATAATCAGTACCAGTGGATTTGGATTGTATTTAACAGCCAAACTCCCGTAAATAATGTAATTTAGAGCGCATCTATGTTTTGGTACTTGTTTTATGGGGGCAGTGACCTCCCAAGCAGTCGATATAGTGAATTGTTGTTCGCTCGGCGTACTACCAACGAAAACTAAATGTCGCCAAACACATTCTTTTACTTAACTCTTTGTTTTCTATCAACTTTTAAACCAATTCAAGGAGGAGTCGCCAATCCCAGGTATTTCAGCTTTGCCAGAAGTAATGGCGAATCCACGGAGTCAAATGTTTTGCTCTGATCAAGCAAAAGTAGTACGCTTATCTGTGACTTATCATGGGCTTGTGCCAGATCATTTGTGACCTTGAGCAACGCTGTGCAGGTGCTATATTTTTTTAGAAAACCAGATTGTTCCACAGGAAGTAAGCTGTGTTGTTTTAAATAATCTTGCATCTGATCACCACTCATACGTTCAAAAATTTTTGACATAGCGGGCAAAATGCTAATTGGTCGAAAGTCGTTATATGAGATAGGTGAAGTTATTTTGGGAAGTGGTATTATATTTGCTTACTTCCAAACATCCGGAAAACCTCCTTGACTCAATGAGCCATTAAACAATTTACAAACAGTCTCAACGCAGAAGGGAGTAATTAAATTTAACATTTTAATGCCGTAAGATTCTGATTTTATGCCTATATGAATATCATCCAAGGTAACTTCGCGAAATTTGAAATATATTCCATCACTAAATTTATTTGAATTAAAAAATGAAATTATATCTGGACTAGTTGTCGGTTTACCCACCACATTAAGAAAATGCTCGTTTAATTCATTAGGACCTAAGGACTTCGGTGGTTGGTTACCAGAGCCACGCTTTGTAGTAGCTCCCCATTGAGACGCTCTTCCATAATTGGTTTGTATTATTTTGTCTTTATAATATTTAAAAAATTGCTGATATTCTTCAAGGTTGAAAAATAAAGCAAAATAAAGCCTAATAGCATTTATTATGATATAAAAATTGCCTAATTCTATTATTCCTGAAGTGATAAGTGGCACAATATTTATTTACCTATACCCTATACATTCAATTGTTCTTTAATCTATACAATTTATTTATCGCACTCACATTAAGATGAGACATAAGATCAAGAGATTCTCATTGTTCTTAAAAATAAGTGTTGATTTTTTCAATTAAAATATTTGTTTTATACCTAAGTTAATTTTGCATGTTGCCCGTAATTTGCGTATAATTTCTCAATGTCATAGAAGACATAACCTAACCTAGTAATAATGTTCTGTTATATAACACCAGTAAAAAGATATGAATCGAAATTTGTAGCAATACCTACTTAGTTTATGCATTTTAATATTATTATTATTGTTGTTGATGAGATAATGCAGCAAAATATACAAAGTTCATCAAAATAATAAATATAATAGGTACCTATTTAAAAACTACATTGTCTTACCTGAGTTTGAGGTTGATCTATATGGGAATACAAGACTTTTTCAGATAGCGTCAAAGGTCTATTTAAACGCTTTTTAACAACTTCTAAATTTTTCGCCAACTTTTCATAAGGCAAGACTTCTTTATCAAATTTGGACATAGCAACTCTTGAGGCACTTGCTGCCAAAGGTGATACGTAGAAACATCTTACTTGAATTTCAGAAAGCAAAAGACCGGTGCCTTTGCCCCCCTGGAAATAAGAATAAGCCTATTGCAAATACGGAGTTAACATGTTAAAAATGTAATTGTAGGTAGGTATATCATATTAATTCTCATTATCATAAGATATTTAAGAACATCACACAACACGTGATTGACTATTTCAACCAAAATTTTGTTTTGCATTTGAATACTTATTAAATATCTATTAGGTACTTTATACTCATAAAAATCCTACCTGGCGATGCAAAACTCGCATACAGTACGCCATGGTGTAGCAAAGAATCACAATGCACTGTTAAATTTTAAATTCTTTAGAAAAAATGTATAACGGTTCCCATAAACTGAAACCTTTCGATGACCACGTAACTTTTCTAAGAACCCTCTCCACTCTCCACTTCAAAAATAAGTGCAATGCACAAATCAGAAAAATTTGCGTTACGTACATGCACATGTTATAATCAGATCTGTACGGGGGGCGCACGCGTTGTAGTTCAAATTCCAGAGTTCAGTGGAAATCTTAAAATAGACATTCTGCTTTGTATTCATGATTGGGATATTTTTGTTCAAAATTTTTAAATTTTTCCCCATTGATAAACATAATTCCATAATTCATTCATATTTTTAAAACTTAATTATTATCATACACTTGTATGTAGGTATATGTATATCATTTTGAAGTATAATAATTCAGTGAGTACGTCGACTTGGTCAAAAACAGCTGTGCTCGGGCCTATTCTTGAAAACTGGCGAATTGAACAACCGAGAGAATGGAGGCGACGCTGTGCTAATTTAGTAGGCGGTGCCTCGCTTCTCTCGATTGTTCATTGTTCTACACCTCGGTTTTCAAGAATTGCGCAGTATTCAATTAGAGATCAACACGATATATAGATAATTTTCTTCCCATTTCAATAGTTATCTACCTAATAAGTGCGGATAGTAGTACCATTGTGTTCCTTTATAGAATGGTAGTACTTTTTCGCACTCCAGACGATAGTTGACCGAACTACGAGAGTGATGTACGAACTCCACTCCGCGTAGTTCGATTATTCGCTAGCATTATATCCATTGAAAGAAATTGACTATTACGCTGCCTTGACTGAACCCTTTATTATTCAACGTTCGGTAAAAGGTTTATTAGATTATTTATTTTATCGTTCACAGCGGTGATGATCATAACGCATGCGCAAAGTGCAAATATCCAGGAAAATATATACTTCGGTGCTTTCGGCTGAGTCGGTAGACTTGCTTATGCCAAGTAGCAATTGATCAAGGCGCAGTAACAATAGGGTTATTCTTTCGTACTGAACTAAGTGAACAATCTGAAAATTGTCAGTTCATTCACGATTCTGCGTATTCTTTCGACATCGGTCACTTCTACCAAACTGATTAAAATTCCTCCCCCCTTGCCGCTTACTGATCAACCTCTTGGTACCGGTTAGTCCGTTCAGTTAACAGTTAACCTCTAAAAGTATTGGATATTGAGAGATATTAATTGGAATAAGATTTCGAATCAAGTCAAAAAATTGTAAAAGTTTAAAACATGGATAATAATGTCATGGAAGAAATAATTTTCCAGTTTTCAGAGCAGATTTGGTTGTTTTCACAAGTTTTCGAGGTTAAGTGAAAGATAATCACAAAAAAGATGATCTTTCGGTTTCGCCAAATATTCAGTTCAGTATAATCACATTCACTTGTTCAGATCAATCACTACGAAAGAATAACCCTTATATAGGTTGCCTCTTTGAGCCGCTTTTGATGAGGGGTTTGCGCGGGGGTCGTGACGTCAGCGGCGACCGGAATTCTGTGTCCACTAGATTTCCGCAAATTTAGTTTATCGTTTATTGTTTTTGGGATTGGCGTTTTCGTTACGATAGTGTTGTGAGCTGTTACTGAAAGAACTTTTAATAAAACTTCCTCGAATAAGAGTTTAGACATTTTGGTGGTTTTTTTGAATATTTTTTAAGGCATCAAAAATTCATTATATTCTTTCGATGAGAACTTTTTGACATGTTTGATAGTTAAATAATAAAATTCAAAATGCCATAGACAAAGATCCCTTACTGCAGCGGGGACCTTCAGATATTAAAATTATATTATTCAGATACTACACTTTGTTTTTTGGATAGATAGTTTAATAATAAAATTCAAAATGCCATAGACAAGGATCCCTTACTGCAGCAGGGACCTTCAGATAATAAAATTATATTTTTCAGATACTACACTTTGTTTTTTGGTTTGATAGTTAAATAATAAAATTCAAAATTCCATAGACAAAGATCCCTTACTGCAGCGGGGACCTTCAGATATTAAATAGTATATTAAGTATAAAGGGCGGTAAAGCATTCGTTGCAGCCCGCCGCTGTATAGACGCACGAGTGAGCGAAGCGAGCGAGGGCAGCTATACAGCGAAGGGCTGCTGCGGCTTTACCGCCAGTGGTGCTTACAACTGTTTTTCGCCTGCCTCTTCATACTACAATATTAAACACCAAAAGAACTTTATTTTAATAATTAATTATTACTGTTATGAACTGACAGTTTTTGACACTAATTAATGGGAGTATTTTTTGACGTACATGATAATAGACGTTATCCTGTGACAAACTCAGATCAGATGAACTTATGTGACAGGCTCACATGTCAATGTTGAGTATTTTAAATAAAGAAAGAAACTGTCAAATTATTATCTGAGCGTGTAGGCTATAGAAATTTGATTTTAGAATCTTAGGTATATTTCGGTACTACAATAATAATTAAAAAGTGATTACTAATTAATAATGGACAATTTTAAATAATTAAATGAGTTTAGCGGAATGGCAGACGACTTCCTAAGTAAACTTTCTCAATTAATTGTCAACTTATCCTCTAGATGGAACGCACATTAAGTTAAGTGAGTGAAAACTACTGATGTTATTATTGGAAATCTAACAGAAGCACCATCTATGAAAAAAAATTAAAAAGAGCGGGTGCTAACTGGTCATTTACCGCCCGCATATGCGGGCGGTAAAGCTCTGTTTAGGTGCAGGCAGGCGAAATAGTATATTAAGTATTGAGAACAGTAAGTGTAGTTTACCGATCGACGACAATGTTTGGCGACTGAGCGAAGCGAAGTCGCCAAAATTGGAGGAGATCGGTAAACTACTTACTGTTTGAGATGCTTATACTATTTTTTGTACGATCGAAATAGCTGAAATTGCAATTTTATTATTTTTAACAATTAATATTTTCAATTAAATACAAATTCAGGTTAGCTGAATACCCTCTACAAAGTTGCAGTTGAACGTTGTCATGGAACTAATTGTTATTGTTATGATTGTTATCGTATTTTTTATGTCATGTATTTGTCAAAACTTATTTAAATAAGTATTATTATTGAAAATGAGTGACTTTGAATGTGAATCTCTTGATGAAGCATGGAATGTTGGAATAACCGCTATAATTCCAGAGAACGGTATGAAAATGCTTATAAAAGTTCATACCTAATGCCGTTTAATATACAATTTAAAAATCAAAATAATGACGTCAGCATAAATGCGCAATGATATACCGTCGTGAATTTACTTACCGTTCTCTGAACGGTAAGTGAATTACTTACCGTCGTGTTTGGGTTGTCAGCCAGTAAATGTCACTTACTGTCATAAAGACAGACATGGTAAACAATCAAAAAAGGTCGGTCGTACAAAATAGTATATTAAGTATTGAGAACAGTAAGTGTAGTTTACCGATCGACGACAATGTTTGGCGACTGAGCGAAGCGAAGTCGCCAAAATTGGAGGAGATCGGTAAACTACTTACTGTTTGAGATGCTTATACTATTTTTTGTACGATCGAAATAGCTGAAATTGTAATTTTATTATTTTTAATAATTATTATTTTCAATTAAATACAAATTCAGGTTAGCTGAATACCCTCTACAAAGTTGCAGTTGAACGTTGTCATGGAACTAATTGTTATTGTTATGATTGTTATCGTATTTTTTATGTCATGTATTTGTCAAAACTTATTTACATAAGTATTATTATTGAAAATGAGTGACTTTGAATGTGAATCTCTTGATGAAGCAAGGAATGTTGGAATAACCGCTATAATTCCAGAGAACGGTATGAAAATGCTTATAAAAGTTCATACCTAATGCCGTTTAATATACAATTTAAAAATCAAAATAATGACGTCAGCATAAATGCGCAATGATATACCGTCGTGAATTTACTTACCGTTCTCTGAACGGTAAGTGAATTACTTACCGTCGTGTTTGGGTTGTCAGCCAGTAAATGTCACTTACTGTCATAAAGACAGACACGGTAAACAATCAAAAAAGGTCGGTCGTACAAAAAATTATATTATTCAGATACTACACTTTGTTTTTTGGTTTCACAGTTAAATAGTAAAGTTCAAAATGCCATAGACACAGATCCCTTACTGCAGCGGGGACCTTCAGATATTAAAATTATATTATTCAGATACTACACTTTGTTTTTTGGCTTTATAGTTAAATAATAAAATTGAAAATGCCATAGACAAGGATCCCTTACCGCAGCAGGGACCTTCAGATAATAAAATTATATTTTTCAGATACTACAGTTTGTTTTTTGGTTTGATAGTTAAATAATAAAATTCAAAATGCCATAGACAAGGATCCCTTACTGCAGCAGGGACCTTCACATATTAAAATTATATTTTTTTAAGAATTGCTTGTTATATTCGGGCGCATCTAGTGTTGGCAATAGGATATAATGGAGATGTTACTTCTTGTCCGGCCATCGTTTGTGAACTGTGTTTCACCCGGCATATTGCCTGTTCACGCTAGGTGTCGCCAAAAACATCTGTCTCTATATTTTTGCAGTTTAGTTTACTTTTAAAAACACCATTTAAAATGTGTTTAAATTGTACAAATTTTCGCTAATTTAACCGACATTGTAACTGCTACCGTTTCCAATGCTATCCCAGTCTTATCTTGGACACAGTGTATATAATATCTTTAAAGCTGCCTTTTGTGCGAGAGAGATTTGGGGATTTGGTTAAACAGAGATTCACCGTATTGGTCGAAGATGTGACGCCAGCGCGTAGTGGTATATCTCCGTTTAACAAATACCCAAAAGTTGGTTGAACTTTATGTTCTCCAAATACCCAACGCAGTTAAAGGGTCTCATGACATTGTTATTCTCCCACCATTAAATATCTCAATAGCCAAATCTCTCTCCCACAAAAGCAGGTTAATTCTTTTGCCAGCTCACAGGACAACCAAAATTTTTGTCTCACTTTTTTAATCCTTTGTTATACTATACTTAATTCACTTTTTCACTGTAGGTGTATGTTTGTGTTGTGGTTACATCCGACTAAGTACATAGAGGAGATCTTGATACTTCGCCCGTTTCTCACTTTTTTAACAATCTGCATCTCAGCCGCAGCCAAGAACTTTTTTGGATGGCGGGAATTTGTTAGTCGCTCCAGGGGTCCTTTGTCATCTGTTCGATATTTTACTACGCAGAAGATCATGAGAATAATTTGAAGTATAGTTTAGTTTTATTTGATATATTTACAATACAGTTATATTAATTATGTACTACCTAAAATGCCATGCAATCGTAATCTGAAAAGTATAAATCACCGCACTGAATTTTAAACTTTAATACATCGTCGCCAGTTTATAAACTAAAAATTATGCCGTATAAAATTGAAGACTGAATAAGTCGATTTTTAGTGACCCATGACTTCTTTCATTTTGTTTAGGGCGCTTCCTGCTTTGAACCACTCAATTTGCATGTTATTCAAAGTATGGTTGAGAAGAATATGATCTACGTTGCCATCTTTGTGTTTGATTTCACATTCAACTTGTTTACCTGGAGCGAGGTTTTTCAAATCTTTCAGACTGATTTTGTCATCAGGTTGGATCTTATCGTAATCAGCTGGCGTGGCAAACGTCAATGGAAGTACACCTGAAACAAAAAGTTGTATTTTTTATCATAGACAAATACACGAGAACTAATCCTTAATTGTTGGAATTATTAATTAGTGCTGGTTTGGCATTGTTGCTAATTATTTTTATTAATTTAATACTTTTTATATTATGTATAATTAAAAATAAGAGAAATTGAAAGAACAATATAAAATGAGCTAGTAGTCCTAGAAGTACTGGAAAATGGAGTAATTTCAAAGCAAACAGACCTATCTATTAAAATATCGAAAGGCAAATTCTATAAATAAAGAAATAGTCACTGACAAAATTTCATCTTCGAAAAAAAAGTTACCTCGAAAAATTCGGTAACTGGAAATGTGACCTCTTCTTGTAATGTCAGCGAATATTTCGGAATTTCGGAAATATTTGCAACTTTTAACAATAAACGGGAAGGTCGTTACATGAACACTTACAACTAACAGCTCAATCTTTTTAACAATTTGATATTTTGCTGGTTGAGCTTTCCTTTAAACTTGTTGGTAGAAGGGCTACCTCATTAGATATGGCTTATCTAATTCTAGCTACAGCTTGACAATGACTCTGTAAATCCTATAAATGTTTATCATTGCCAAGTGTGCACTTATAAAGGAATTATATAGTTCATACATACTAAAAAGGAAAGTGGAAAAGCACTTATTTCTTTTGAATCTCTCCAAAGATACGTTTTAGGTCTTGGTTGTGTAAATGATTCATAATTAATAAGGTTTTCCTTACTTTCGAAAAATATTTCCATAGGACTGTTTCGGGATACCGATTTTTTGGGACGTTTCAGCAAATAAAATATTGTTTTAAAGAAGAAGTAGTCTATGATAAAGTGGAGTATAATATGTATTCAGGAAATTAAAGTCCACCTCCACGAAACAAATTTAATAGATTTCTATACAAATTATTTTTCACCATATGCTCCATCATCAGTGGTTAGTTAATTTACGAAAACATTTTATCATTATTAATAGTTAGGTATATTTATATTATGGGAAATGTATTAATTCCTGGAAAGCATGATGTATTTTGATATGTATTTATAAGTATATTGAAATAAGTATTAAAAATATTTTGTAACTCATCATTACGTAAAAAAAAACATTTTTTGTTTTAAGTCAAATAAATTTATATATTCTTAACATTTAAATTGAAATTTTAAAATTGCAAAATCATTAAACTTAATACAAATCACTCATCATTCGTGTTTTATTTTTCATTTTATAAATCATTTAAATCGGTAAACAATAGCAAATTAAGTTGCCTTTTAGGTGTGGCAATGGCAATTAAAATATTTATTATGTTGAATAAAACATTGTAACATGTAAATACTTCATAGGCCTTTAAACAGTGTTTTACTAAAATAATATTCAGTATGTTGGCCTTTAGATTAAATGGCCGTCATAACAATCTATTAATTGTCA
Organism: Apoderus coryli; assembly: GCA_911728435.2. NCBI lineage: Eukaryota > Metazoa > Arthropoda > Insecta > Coleoptera > Attelabidae > Apoderus > Apoderus coryli. The sequence goes on along the minus strand of OU452202.1, from coordinate 10,012,246 downwards.
TTAATCGTTGTCAATAATATACATGACACAAGCCTACTTAGCGAAAATGTAATTTATTTGTAAATCTGTTTAAAAATAGGGGTTTTATTCATTTTTATTAAGTTTGATCGCCCTGTATAAAGGTAACTAATCAAGTAGCGGCACCGGCTTCAATTGCGCATTAAACTAAACTCAAAAAAATGGAACGTGACGTGTTACTTAGTTTTGCTCTATCTATTACGGTTTAGCATATACCGTATAAAAACATCGAAATTTGCCTACCCTGTTCATGTACTCAACTTATATTTGCAAAACTATTTTCAAGTCCCTCTGCAGATCTTACTATTATCAAGATTTTTGAACAATCTGAACATAAAAGGGGTTACCAGGTTAGGACAATAAGACACTATATCTTTAATTTACTTACAACAATTTCTAATGATGCAGTGTTATGCAAAAATGATCTATTTTTCTTACTCAAACAAGAATTAGCATGTACATACCTTGTTTCTTAAGATTTGTTTCATGAATTCTAGCAAACGATTTGACAATTATTGCCCTTCCACCTAAATGACGTGGTTCAAGTGCAGCATGTTCTCTTGACGAACCTAAAAATATTATACATCATTGTAATAAAAGTTATTTCGATGTTAAAACGCACCTTCGCCGTAATTTTCTTCACCAATTGCTACCCATTTAATGCCTTTGGATTTATAGAACCTGGCTATATCTGGAACTGCGCCCCATTCGCCAGTAACTTGATTTTTAATTTTGTTCACTTCTCCATTTTCAGAGTTAACAGCACTGAAAAAATGGATAAACAACAAGTTAAAAGCATAAAATATTAAAGTGCGAGTCCATCCTTCGTTAGTACCGGCTATGACCCCGATGTTACTTCTTGTCATACCTACACAATTTAAAAAACACAACTGTATTAGAATTATGAACTTATTAGATTTAATAAGTGCTCCAAGTATATTTACAGGTATAAATAGTGTGAGGTGTATTGAGTTTAAGGAATAACTTCTAAAGTGATAGTTCTTTAGATGTTATTCTATTCTATATGATGAAATGTACTTTTTTTTGGACGCAGCTTTGTAGAAAAATGTAAATTATTCTAACGTTAAATAAAGAAATAACTATTATTTGTTTCAAATTCTATCTATTAATGAAAACTTCAAACTACATATTTAATAACAATTCAAAAACTAGTCAAAATATTTTATTTATTTATTAAAGCAGTCTACAGAACAAAAATTCCACAAACAGATCCCAATCAAATCAAATTTTTATAATTCTAGGAAAATCGTGAGAAAAAAACAACGCTTATTCAAGTATACAAAAAGAGAAAAGAAGTCACATCTATGTTTACAAAAATGTTCAAAAAAAAGCACATTCTCAAAACCCATTCAGTTACTCTAATTATACAACTTCAATGATCAAAATATTGTTTTTAATATGCGACAGAATTTATTAAAGCTATCAAAAAATATATTGGTATTCATGTGTTTGATATTTAACACAGAGGTAAATCTGTTCAGGGAGGAATTCAGACCAGCGCAGCGTTCGTACGGGGCCTTGGTGTGCTGTTGCTAAAATGCGGGGTCGCTAACAAGAGAAGTTTTCCGAGAAACTCAGGACAATCTATTTTGTTATTTAATAATTTATAAATAAATATTGCTGTGGCAATTGATCTTCTATTCTCTAATGATATCTCGAACTCGGACAATAACATTTCATATGGAATATCGAACACATATGTGCCTGTTCGTTTACAAAATAAAAACCTAAGCAGACTACGCACATAAGCGTTGAAAAGTGAATATTTCAACATAATATATCTATTCATGTTCATGAAACTAAATGAAAACGTTCTTGTAATATAATTAATAACATCTTTTCATTAAAGAATACATACAGATGAAGTCAGGGGCGTAGCTACCGCCGTATCAATGCCACGGAAAAAGAGGGGCCCGGCACGCCTTACCAAAAAGCCTATTGCTTCTTTGAGGAATTATCAGAAGATGAAAGAATTTCTGATCCAGAATCATATTTCAGAGTCCATGTGTTTTATAGCTGTCTCGATATAAGTACTGATTTCTCGACGAACGAAAAACAGATTCCAGAGCTTTCATAATCTAAGTAACACATTTTAATTCTTACAACCGGATAAACTGCTTCGTTTTCAAATGAAGTTATTAAAAAGGAATCATTATCACTGGCTAATAACATAATGACTTCACAAATGATCTATATGATCAACTCATTTCTTTAAAAACTTGTTTAAGATCAGAAATTCAGAAATTTCATACCATTAAGGAACTCACAGAACTATTACTCATAAAATTTATTAGTATCGCCTGTAGTTTTCCAGAGGTAGTAACCGCATTCTACTATTTTTGACTCTTCCTGTTACAACCTCTACGCCAGAAAAGAGCTTTTCCAAATTAAAATTGACCAAGAATTATCTTAGAACTTCTATTGGATAAACAGCTGTGGGACTTCATTATTGTCTATAGAAAAAGAGGAACTTGACAAACTTAAATCTTTTTCAGGTATAAATGAGATCATAAATACGTTCGCCGAAAAAAAGGTGAGAAAAGTACGAATTTAAAGATTTATTATGTACTTATTTAAATTTATAGACAAACCAATGATATAATTTGTATGTAAATATATTTTAAAGTGATTAAGTTAAGTTTTATAATTTTTATAACATGAGCGATTTCGGTGTAAGGGGGGCCTCTCCCAGTTACTTGATACGGGGCCCACTTGGGGCTAGCTACGCCACTGAATGAAGTACCAGTTTTATCGTAACACTTACCCGATGAACATATTATTGGATATGTTGTCTAAATGTCCACGGTATTTCAACCAAGGCCCAGCAGCTGAAATATGGTCAGTGGTACATTTACCCTTTACTTTAATTAAAACTAGCATATCATCCAAATCTTTACCATTCCATTTGTCGAATGGTTCCAAAATTTGTAAACGTTGCGATTTAGGATCCACCTTATGATACAAAATTTTAGTTAATAGTTTTGCTTTTAAGATTGATTGTTTAAATCACATTAACAGTAAGGTTGCTGGCGTCTGCTACAGGAGGTTCGTATCCATCTTCACCACGATCAAATCCTTTGCGGGGAAGTTCATCTCCATAAGGTGAAGACAGCTTGAATTTCTTTCCATCCGCGCCTAAAACAGATATAATTGCCTGCTCACGCTAGATGTCGCCAAAAACATCTCTTTGTCAGTCATCTCTCGTACTAGTATAAGCTCTTCGTAAATGTTGGAAATTTGGGTCACACTGCCTGCCGATCACCACTGATGAGTTGTGGATCAACGAAACGGCCCGTCTGGTGAAAGCATGGTAGTGTGAAACAAATTTCCAAACTGACTAAAGGTCTTGTTACTTTATGTAACAAGCAATTTGTAAATAAAGCCTCCCGCTAGGGAATTCGGGCGCATCTAGAGTTGGTAATATATCTTGTCCGGCATTTGCCTGCTCACGCTAGATGTTGTCAAAAACTCTTTGACAGATATAGTTATTTTAACATATTAAAAATATTGAATTCTTAGTTCTCTTACCTGTTAATTCATCTGTTAATGGGTTAAAGTCCAATGTTCCCGCAATACTTAGAGCCGTAACCAGTTCTGGTGATGTGACAAATGCATGAGTACCTGGATTTGCATCATTACGTCCGGTAAAATTACGATTGTAGGAGGTGACAATGGTATTTTTCTCGCCTTTCTTTACATCGGTGCGGTCCCATTGACCGATACAGGGACCACAAGCATTTGCCAAAACCTATAAAGAAATGGTATGTAAACAAATGCCCATATTCTAATTGATGATTAATTAATGATTCCTGTATTAAATTTAAAATTTTCCCATTTAAAGGAAAGTTCACAACAATTGTTGCTATTATACAAATATGAATAGAGTAATTTTTGATAAGGTCACGTCGGGATGACCCACTCCATCTACTATCCTGCAACATAAAAATAACGAAGTTGCACTAATTACTTACAGTGCCACCAAATTCTTTTAACGTATCAGTCATTCCATCTCTTTTCATTGTCGCACGAATCTGTTCAGATCCAGGAGTTACATAGAATGCAATATTTGCTTTTAAACCATGTTTCATTGCTTCGGTGGCAATACTGGCGCAACGACCTAAGTGTAAATAATAAAAGTAAAATAAGTATGCAAATAATGGTAATTTAATCATCAAAACTTCTCCGAAGAAAATACATTAACTACTTGTAATTTTGCGCTTGAGAATCTCTTATGTTTGTTATGTTATAATGATTTCTGTATAAACGACACTCTAAATATAATAAAGAAGAACTCGTAAAACGTTCAAGTGCAATTCTCCCTGATATGTGATTCCAACTAAAAGTGAACACTTTCGACCATCGTTTATAAAATCTCTCCTTTCAATGGAATTTATCTATTGAGACCCTTCGTTCTTAATTGCAAAGCAATGTACATTTTTTTTTCTACGACTGTCTTTAAATGCCTTTATTATATGTTCAATCATGATTTGAAAATGTAGTACATTGTAATGCTGTTTATCATTTACCCGTGCGTAATAATATTTCCCACTAGTTGCTAGGTAACTAGTGGGAAATATTACTCGTATTACGCACGGATAAAATTTCCTGGTAATGACAAAGTAGCGGCGGGCATGAAAAATCACCATAGCAACGCCGAAAATACAAACACCAAATTGACAGTTTTGGCATTTATAATTAATAATAATTATAATTAAATATTTCGCTAATTTCAAAACACATAAACAGTGATAGTGAATATAGTTTAACACCACCTAGTCAATTTAATACTTCTAATTTATCATCTACGATCATACTCGTAGGAAATATATGTCATTTCATGTTCGTTGCACAATATACTATTTTAATACTTATTAAAACAAAAAAATGTGAAAGAAAATTCTTGTATGCACAATTTCCAAAAACAATAAAAATAAAGGATTATGCAAAACCTACATAATCATATATCACACTTAATATTACATCTCTACGGTGTGTTTTAGACGTGTGTCTTTATGATAATGAATTGCAAAATTGTCGGATACTTTCAGGTATGTATGTTGTTAACATGTAATCGTTCATGTTTCATGTAATCGTTCATGTTAACATGTAATCGTTCATGTTTCATTTATTGGTTATTCTTTTATATTATCACAAAATCAACAGCATCAAGCCTCCATCATGTTACAAATAAACAATGGGAGCAGGTTTCACCATGTCATAAAGAATAATATAATGTTTGCTTGGGTAATAACCTTATCTGATATTTAAACTCAGGACGATATTAGTGTTTGATATTTATAAATTCAATTTTTTACTCATTTGGCTTGTAGCTCAAAAATCGCCCACGTATATCACGCTCACAAACAGAGGATCTTAATGATGCCCTCTTGTAAACGGGTGACGGTCTGTATTCGAACGTTTCCCAACTAATAACGAAATAACAATCATAATCGTCGACAAAGCTGATCTTTTGTTCATATCACTTTCAAAAAGTATTTAAAAATAATTAAAGTTATTTGAATAAAAAGACGTCACTCCACAAAATTTTGTCATTTTGTGGAGTAGACGTCTTTTTATTCAAATAATAATATTCACTCCTCGATAGATGGATTACTTCAGAAAATAATTAAAGACTGAATAATGTAAACGCGTTAATAAACCGTAAAGCTTACACTCAACGAAGGAGATTCGTGCTTTTTGTCGTGCTAAAAGTCGAAGTTTACGTCTCCGAAGTTGGAGAGAAGGCCACATAAAAGAGAGTTTTGTGGTAAGAGAAATTAGCTGTCAAGTCTGCAAACACTCTTTACTACACAAAAGCGCAACTCAATTTCTCACAACTTCCTGTTGCACCAATCTTTATAACTTTGCTTTTTTGCACTCTTTCGACTATCAACCATTCAAATTGTCTATTTCTTAATCGAACCATTTTTGGCGTCGTAACATTTTTCTGGAAAAATGTCGATCAGCAAATTTTGTATATCTAATACAATAGGTACTGATATTAGAGTGTTAAACTTTTATAAATTAGGAATCAGTAAAAATGGTTTGTTGGACCAGATGCAATATTCTTGTTAAAATATACCGGGTGTGTCAATATGTTATTTATTCTATTTTATTCATGATATTGCCTAGCTTTTTGTTAGATCAAATTTCAAAACTATTTTATACAAATATTATCCCATCATTAAAACCTACAAATATTTTTGTACTCTCGAGAAACAATATATAATACAATAAATATAATTACCCATATCTTCGTAAGAGCTGTTAGTACACGATCCGATAAGTCCATCCTTAATATCAAGAGGCCAACCATTTTTTTTAGCATTGGCACCCAACGCACTAATAGGATTGCCCAAGTCAGGAGTGTATGGACCGTTAACATGTGGTTCCAATGTGTCCAGGTTTATTTCGACCATTTTGTCGTATTTTGCATCTACCAAAAATCTAGTATTGTTAATTTGATTTGGTGATATATATAAATAGTATTCGATTTGCAATGAACGTGGACAAATCATATTAACACAGTTGATACACACAGAGTGCACCGTAAATGTAACCATAGTTTATCGCATTACCAGACTATGTACCTGGATCGGATGTCAGCAAAACTTTATGGAATTTAGTAGCTTCTTCAGCAATTTCACCTCGATTTGTGGCGTTTAGATAATCAATCATTCTTTGATTAAATGGAAATACGGATGTTGTTGCTCCAACCTCGGCACCCATGTTACAAATAGTTGCCATACCTGATGGTATTCGGAACAAATATATTAATTTTATGGAAGCCATAACTCTCAATTATTATCAACCTTACCTGTGCAAGAAATCGAATCTACACCAGGACCGAAATATTCAATAATAGCACCAGTACCCCCTTTTACGGTGAGTATGTCTGCTACTTTAAGGATAATGTCTTTAGGTGACGTCCATCCAGAGAGCTTGCCTAAAATATATAGAAAATTATTGAACGAATTGCTGGAAAGAGCACGGTTCGCGTCAGTCAAGTGGGGGTGGTGGTGGAGTTATTTGACAATCGCAGCCCCCTCCCCACCCGATCAACATCTAGTTTTGCAACAGCACTTTCAAATTATGCAACCACTCTCATAGGCCTCGCTATTGGAAACATTTGTAACAATATTGTATGTAGTTGCCAAGTCCTTAGTAGTGCGCCCTGTCGTTATGAAAAAGCCCATGCCTGTTAAAGAGATGCATTCTTGCAGTGAAATAGACGGGAATAAATTTGTGAGATCAAGTGTAATATTCGAACATAACTCGACAGAATTTAATCGAGTGTACAGCATTAAATCCTGTTCCCTCAAAGTAATACTCAACCAGTCAGCAAGAAGAGAACAAGGAGTGTTAGTATAAGAAACCACAGTTCTTATTGGGCAAGTACATTTAGTAATCTTTCGAAATAACTGGCACTTAATAATGAATTAAATTGTATTTTAGATTCTACACAAGATTTGTTTTGTTGTTATGCGCCCTAAAGTGGAATCATCTCTGAATTAAGTTTATTTCCGACTTATATATTGGGTATATTCCTATATTTTGCATTTTACGGGTATACATCGATTAACTTGCCTGTTAATTTGATACCGATAATTTTAGGACACTTTAATTCCCAAGGAATGTTTGCCATTACATCCACAGCATCGGCACCACCAACACCAATACATAATCCATTCAAACCACCTCCATTAGGTGTATGTGAGTCGGTACCAATCATTAGTAGGCCGGGAAAAGCGTAATTCTCCAAGATGGTCTGATGAATGATACCTATGAGAACACGTAAAATATTGTCCTATGAATGTATATATATACGTCGGATTTATCTACTATACGAAACATAATTTGTTTTATACTTTACAGTTGCTGTAAAAATACTTTATTTATATAGAAGTGTCAATAATTATCTATTATATATTATATTTTATAAAGACAATGTTATTACATTCTAATGTAGGTAATAAGTAAGAAAGTAGGTTCCATATGTTATTCAGATGTAAGTAGACACTTAATACCCAAATCTTGATTGTTCATGCCAACGTCTGAGAAAGTCTTAATACATTCGGTATTGTAAATGTAGAGCGATCGAGAGAGATTTTTGACCACATATTGATGATCTGCGATAGGTACTATCTGCTATTTTTAGAGAGAAAACTTCTACAGGCAACCAAATTCAGAGAAACAATTCTTATGGATGCGTCAAATTTTTACACTACCTAACGTTTCGCTAATCCTCATAAATTAAAAGATATCCAAAGATCTATAGGAAAATATACATCACCTATTTCCAACACTGATAACAGTAATAGCTCCCAGTTGCATACATCGTTTTTCAATATGTACAAAGTATAACGGACCTCATCTCAAACATCTTGAAAAACAATAATACTAACTCTAGATTCGCAACTTGTTAAAAAAAAAATTATCTGATTATTTAAGAACAATATAGGATCGATCGCCCTCGAAACACGTACCTGGTCAACCAACAACGGATCGATAAGTAAACCAAATATCGTTTGCAAATAAATTTGATTAATAATTAATTGCTATGGGCAAATATTTCATAACCGTAAAACAATATTAAACTGACCTGCGCCTGGTTTCCAAAATCCAACACCATACTTATTTCCAGCACTGCTTAAGAAATTATATACCTCCGCATTTGTCTCCTTCGCTCGTGGCAAATCCTTTTCAGCCCCGTCTTTCGCAATAATTAAGTGATCACAATGGATAGTGCTTGGTACGGCCACCCGTTTAAGACCACTCGAAATAAATTGTAACATGGCCATTTGAGCGGTAGCATCTTGCATACCCACTCTGTCGGGACGTAGTCTCAAATAGGATTTTCCCCTTTGAATCTCCTGTTAACATAATAGAAAAATAAGTATATCTTTAATAAGTTTAATTAACGAAGCTTAACTGATTAGAACTAATTCAGTTTAATGTTGTTGTTTTCTTTTTATTTTTTGGCTTCCATTGGAAAGTTTATTTATTTAGTTTTATTCTGTTTCTGTTTTTATTATTGACAACTACATGTTTAGAGCAATCAATAATCAACATTTAGATATTTTTTTCAAGAACGCATTTTCAAGAGACATCCGACACATTGCAAACTATATGAGGGTTCATTCACGGGCCTTATTTTATGTGATAGTACAGTTTTATTGTATCTTCTTTATAACTTTTCTTTTACATTGTCCCTATACAGTAAATCATTTCATTTGACTGTTTAATAATTGTAATAATTTTCCATTAGATTTTGAAATTTGTATAGAACTGGTGGGGATATCCAATATAGTGCGGAAGACGAGTCCTTTTTAAAATCAAAGAAAAAATAAAAACAAATTTTGAATTTCGTAGACGATAATTCTTTTGACTAACTGCACTAATATCAACCACCCTGTATATTATTTTTTATGTATGGTATATTATGTACGTTCATACAACTAAAAACAATTTTTTGCCCCTACCAATTACATTATAATTACGAAGTTTCGTTGCAACATTAGTATCTTCATCAAACTACTGAAAACCGGAGCAACAATTATTAAGGTTTTTATTGTCTTACCTGAGTTTCGGGTTGATCTATATGGGAATAGAGGATTTTTTCTGATAGCGTTAAAGGTGTATTTAAACGATTTTTAACAACTTCTAAATTTGTAGCTAACTTTTCATAAGGCAAGGGTTCTTTATCAAATTTGGACATAGCAACTCTTGAAGCACTTGCTACCAAAGGCGACATGTAGAAAAATCTTACTTGGATGTCGGAAAGCAAACGAGCAGTAGCTTTGCTCCCCTGAAAGTAAGTAAATAAATAAATAACGGAAGTACATTAACTTTATGGAAGTAGTCCATTCTGAAGTGGAGTAAATTATATGTAATAGGAATGTAAACCGTTCAGGTATCTAGTCTCAATCTCATTGCACCAACGCATACAAGTGTCCGGTGTAGTGTTATCCCTGACCATCGGCGGAATCAACTCATGTGTCCACAACTCGCATGTACAGAATATATGTCATCTGTGAAGGCACCTGCCCAAGTGGCGCAAGTCCCCCACTCCTCAAGCAACTTCTCAGCTACATGACTGTCGGGTTACACTGCACATGACATCAAGCAGTCGAGACGGCACTTGTAGCTCGACTAGCGGGGCTCCCTCTCTCTAGAATAGTTTTGTTAGGCTAGGTTTGCCAAAGACCTATTGCCAACCTTGAATAGTAACGGTTCGCAGGATCAAGTTAGATTCTTGGGGCTAATTGAACGAATACTAATGCCACATTTCCGTGGCCCGACATCTTAACGATTGCTCGGCATCATTTGACCGATGGGGAGAGATAGTGCATCACTTAGTCTCGGATACTAGCGTAGAAGAAGCCTCACTAGACGCTGAAAACGGCATCGACTCGTCGCATTATCAGCTCCATTTCTGGCCCGCTACTATATATACTATATCTACTTATTTTAACTGTGACTATACTATGTACTATACTATAAGCGCGGCGAATTGCTTTGTATCCATGGACATCAGACGTGCCGACACGAGGTGAAGTAACTGTCTATTATTTTAATTGTGCTACAACCACAACCCGTTGTAGCTTCTTGTGGATGTAATGTTTTCAAGAATTCACAATGCGTTGTAGTTTACTTTTTCGGTCAATGAGCGTTTTCGATCGAAAACGCATGAGCCTAACATATTTTTATGTTTGGTTTGGAACTTGGGAGGTTGAGGTGGAATATGGCGTTATTATAATAACGTATAAATATATATATATTCCAATAATAAAAGTCTTACCTGACGATGCGAAACTCTCATACAGAATGCCATGTTATGTTAGTTAAGAAACTCAGAGCCCCGTTAAATTTTAAAACCACTGTACAGTTTCCAATGGAGACCTTAATGCTATATTGAAAAGTACTCGTCAATTCTTATGAATCTGTATTCTTATATAAAAAAAAAACAATTCTACATTCTATTCATGTTTCGGTATCTGTAGGTATCTTTCATCATTGATAAAACTCATTTTTACGTATTTATATTTGTTTAAAATATTTGTGTCAAAACTGATGACACTCTGATTGGTTGGTGGCTATGTTTTTGTAGTATATCACAGAAGCAACAATGATAGTTCCAGTAGTTTATCGATAGTTCTGACTATCGAAACGCTATCGATAGTCTTTGGGAGAATTAGATATTTAATTTCTGTCTTAAACTTGTTCACATTTAATAACTATCAACATGTTTTTATTATAAAAGAATTCATTGTAAAAAAAATTGTTTCATGAGAGAAACTGAATAAAATATAAAATTTAATACTATTAACACATGGGCGGAACTAACGAGGGTAAGAGGGATCATAGACTTTTCCCCCCTAGAAAACAAAATTGGATATATCTGTGAAAACCCAAGAAAACGATAATTAAAATAACGATTTTAATTAATTAAAGCCCGATATTCAAATATCGGGTAGTTTTTAAAGAAAATTATAGCAGCTCATTTCACATAACCTAGAATCTCAATTTAAGTCGGTTCGGTTTCTTGTATTTTTTTATCATTCTGCGGATTTACTTATGATACAGCCGGAGGTATTGTTAGTTCGGTGTGCCGATTTATAGTAACGTGTCAAGTCGTCTTCAGCTTTACGGCTTGGCCTAACCTAAAGCTAATATAGTGTTACCAGGTGTCCCGATTTAGGCGAATTGTCCCGCTTTCAACTGAAACGTTACGCTTTGTCCCGCGCTTACGATGTATTGTCCCGCTTTTGATGAAAATCCCGTTCGCTTTTAATGAAAATCCCGTTTGTCACCTTACAACGCGAAAAAATATCCATCCAACCCTTTTAATTGTGTTTGAATGAAAGTCAAACCTCCACAAAATAAATTTAATAGAATTCAGGATTTATCCGCCATACATGTTTCGGGACTAGACCAGTCCCATCATCAGTGGCAAGTCAACAATCGAATAAACTTAACGCACTTTATGGAAAAATATGTTTTTATTTATTTAAATATAATCACATAGTTAAGTTTGTTTTCTTTTTATATGTATGGTGGATAAATTCTGAATTCTATTAAATTTATTTTGTGCAGATTTGATTTTCATTCAAACACTAAAATTACAACTCCACTTAAGAGTGGAACACTTTTTCAAAACCCTTTTAAATTTGCAATAAATGCGAAATAATTAATTGTCATGCTGTCCGAGTTGCGGTGACACTGAAAGCGTAATTCGTAATATGGGTAATTCCCTTAGACAAATAAGTATCCAAATTATTGGTCCTTCGATATTGAGTATAGCCACTGTCTTTAAACAAGACAATGGTATAGTGTAAGTGGTTAAATAATATTATGTTTCTGATATTTTTACTCACTAAAGGATTTTTTCGTTTAATGGGTTAACAGCTTTTAAACAAATTTGAAATAATAAAAAGAAGAAGTTGGTCATATTTATTTATAAAAATGAGTTCGGATTTAGATTCTCAGAGAAAATAAAAAATTTAGCTAAGAGAAGATTTCTTTTTTACTTCTCATATACGAGCATTGACCTTGAAACCTACAAAGTTTTTCGTCTGCAGTACGTTATTTTCCACCTAAAATGTACTTTGTCCCGCTTTTTTAAAATTTCAATCCTGGCAACCGTAAGCTGCTATAATGTAGCTAGCATGTCATTCTCTGGCGTGACTGGCAATACAAATTTTCTTTCTATTTAGTTTAACGAGTGAACTGGAATTGATAAAAAATCTATTACATATTTTACCCACTTGACAATACAACATAAATGCTCTTAATAAAAAAACCGAATCACCAAAAATGCCAACGCAATTGCGCTTAGCACACACAAACACACACACACATATTTATTTTATGTTAGCAATAATATAGAATTGCCTACCTCATTTAAATAATGCTTTATTTTCTCAGTTTTTACACAAATTTTACAAATTATACATTAACCTAGACTAATGCTAGTATTGTCTTATTTTTAATTCCGATATCAGGAATTAACACTACCAACAGTAATTGTACAATCTCCAATTTTTCCTACTGCATTATTTTCCAACAATCCAATGTTTTGCAGAAAACGAGGTTGTGTTCGTTGATTTAGTTGATGAGTTTTGTCCATCAATTCAGTTTTAATTTCCACAAATGGTTCCATTAAGCCCCGCATTTGCACTGGATCTTGCAACGGTTTGGTCAGATATTCTAAATCACCAAAAGGCATATTTGTTATATCATAGTCTTCTCTAGGAGGCTCGTCCTTACGTTGTTGCTCAGGTGGTACTGAAATATATACGAAGAATATATTTAACATGTTTGAATGTAATTTGTAACTACATTGTATAAATATAAGCATAACTTTCTAAAAGCTTAGAAATGGAAGCGTGTTAGATTGCACAACATTGTACTTGTGAACGTTTAAACAGTGGTTGGAAGCGATTTATTTGTATGAAATATTAGTAGAACTTGAATACAGCAGTCGCAGTTTCAGAATCCGTACCGGGTGTCCCATTTTGGGTACTTTTGCGGGTATCTCCGTTATTGTTATAGATAGAAAGTTGCTGTTTTCGCGACAGTTTGCTACTTTTTCGTAAAACTAAAGATGCCGTTAACAAAATTTTAGTTGTTAAGATACAGGGCTACATTGAAAATGTTGCATTTTCAGGCACCCCTCGTATTTCAATTATCAGATAACTTATCGCAAATGCGAAAACTGTTTCTTATATAACTTTTCCCATAGATCTCAATTCCGCCTTCGAAATTAGTATACAGTGTCAGGTCAAACTAATTTTTAAAGACCATGTTCAAATTGACGAACATTTTCTCTAATGCAAGATTGGCACATTTTTATAATTCTATCAATAGCGTTAAAAAGAACTATTGGTCTCATGCGCAGATTTCGAAAAACTAAATGAATGGCTTCTCGAAATTCTGCTATGCCGTCATATCGTGTACAGCCCCATAAAAGAATATAAAATTGAGAAATCTGGAGATCGTGGAAGTCATCTAACAGGTCCATTGGTAACCATCCACCTTTGAGGAAAGTTATTATCAAGAAATTCCCTTAAGAGCCTAGAGTTATGACTTGGGGCACCATCTTGCTGTAAGTAAACATCATTATATTGAGCTAATGGTATATTTTGGACCAAGGATTTTTAGGTATCTACGTGCGGTAAGACCTCCTTCAAAAATCCGATATAATAAAATAAATCATGACTCTCCAACTCCAAAGCGTCGTTGTTGTACCCTTTCAAACATAAAATGCTGATTTTTAGTATGCCAGTTCCTGGTATTGTTTATAATAAGTCTGCCAAATAAATTGTTAGTATCGATTTGTTGCAAATACGACTGGCAAAACAGTGCCCGGCGCTCGGCATCGCAGGATGCAAATGTTGCACTATATTAAATTTGTATGGATGATACTTATATTTCTTCAAGATCCTCTGACCATCAGATTTTGGCACACCAATTTACTTCTGAATTTTTCTGCATGAGAACGATATATATCCCAAAACATATATATCTTTAACAACAAGATGTTTTTGACAACATCTAGTGTGAGCAGACAATATGCCCGGTGAAACTCAGTTTGCATAAGATGGCCGGACGAGAAGCAAAAACTCCAACATATCCTATTGCCAACACTATATAGACACGCCCGAATTCCCTGGCGGGAGGCTTTATTAATGAATTGTTTGTTACATAATGTAACAAGACTTTAGGTTTTGTTGGAAATTTGTTTTGTTTTTAATAATGTAATTTTTTGTGTTTGTTATATTGTTATAGTCTATATTATTAAAATAAATGAAGTGGGGTCCGATAACTTTTTGACCTGACACTGTATACTAATTTCGAAGACGGAATTGAGTTATATGGGAAAAGCTAGCTTAAGAAACACATTTTCGATATGTTATCTGATAATTGAAATACGAGGGGTGCCTGAAAATGCAACATTTTCAATGTATCTGTATCTTAACAACTAAAAGGCTATACAAATTTTGTTGACGGCATCTTTAGGTTTACAAAAAAGTCGCGAAAACCGAAACTTTCTTTCTATAAAAAGTTTTTATTTTAGTACATAATAGAGCAGAGATAAATATTAACAGAAATATTAGTAGGGAACAAATATTCTACATGAAAGCAACATTAATATCATTATGCATAAATAGACTGATATAATATACAGGGTTATTACAAAAGAATCATCGGATTTTAAAAATTTATATTTAAGGAAGTATTACCGATATAACAAGAAATGACATGCCCATACAAAGGAAAAATATCAAAGTTTAAAACGCGTGTGGTTGATGTTAGTTACAGCTCAGATGGCGCCACGGCTTCAGTATGCAAAATGGCGATTATGCAGCAGAAAGCGTTTTGTGTGTTAGAATGCGCGCGATGTTTATCTGTTGGTACGATGCAACGTGCATTTCGACGGCCATACGAAACTAATTCTCCTGGTCATCACTAAAATGGTATCGACAATTCAAGAACACAGGCTCCAATACTAAACTCAAAAGCACACAAACCTGCCGAAACGGTGGATTCAGTTAGACAAAGTTACGTGAGCTCCCCACAAAAGTACCCTAATAGAGAAAGCCGTGAGCTTAATATTCCGCAGCCAACGGTATCGATGAAAATTCAAACCGTACCGTCTATAGATAGTGCAAAGTTTGCGACCCGAGAACCACCAAAAGTGAAGTGATTTTTGTACCGCCATGCAGGAAGCATTAGAGGATGACGAATTTGAGAACCGTTTACTTAAATGGAAAGGTAAACCGTTACAACATTCGGATATGGGGCACGGACAATCCGGATATCCTTCTGCAACAAGAAAGGGATTCTCTCAAATTAAACGTCTTCTGAGCAATACCCAAAACAAAAGTGTAGATAGGGTTTACGTACCACCACTGCCAACATCATTGAAGGGACTCCGAGAGCGCACTACTACTGCTGTTAACAGTATCGATCGCGACACATTGAAGCATGTATGGGCTGAGCGGAACTATCGTTTGGACATATGTCGTGCAACGCAAGAGGCCCACATCGAAAATTTCTAATGATACGCTCAAAAACTCACAGGGAAAGTATTGTGAACACGCTAAAAAAATCACGAGATAAAGATGGATATAACCATTTTGAAGTTCCTTGAGACGATTAAGACCATTTCCAGGTGGAAGTCTGTCTGCCTGTGTGTCTGTATGTATTATTCGACGATAGCGCATAAACGCTTCGACCAATTGAGCTAAATTTTGGTATATGAGTTTGGGGGAGTCCTAGGATGAACCCATTAGTTTTTGGTTCACATCGCTTTAGTCCTGGGGTGGACACAACCGCCAAATTTTCAAATAGCACTAGAGGTCGAGATATACATCATTTTAAAGCATTTGTTATCTGCTTTACGGCGATAGGTTACTTTTGATATTTGGTAGTTGGAACCTATAACTCTTATTAGAATATATAATAAGTAATTCGATAAATGGTTTTTGGCGTCATTGACAGAGCGTG
This sequence comes from Apoderus coryli, assembly GCA_911728435.2. NCBI lineage: Eukaryota > Metazoa > Arthropoda > Insecta > Coleoptera > Attelabidae > Apoderus > Apoderus coryli. The sequence continues at coordinate 9,995,695 of OU452202.1, read as the reverse complement.
CGCTTCCCATGCGGAAGGTTCTGGGTTCGAATCCCAGCTCTGGCAATACTTTTTTTTTACTAATTTTTGAATAAAGTAGTTCGTTTGTTACGTTAGTTTATTGGAAATAATCAAAATAATACAATTATAATAATTATTAAAATTTTGTTTCGCTACGCAGGTCATATATTTTTGAATATATTATATCTTGTCGGGAAACTTTTGGGGCGACGCAACCGATTTTTTTTTCTTTCTATTGACATGTCATTTGCTATTATATCGGTAATACTTCCTCAAATATAAATTTTTAAAACCCGATGATATTTTGTAATAACCCTGTATTAGTCTAATAGATAATTTTAGTTCAAGTGTCAGGTTGTCCCTTTACCTTTTGCATATACACATTGTTATGAAATCATCCTTAAAGCAAGATCATATCTTCTTTTAAAATTATCACAAACAATATTAAAAAAATATATATTTTATTAAATATGCGACCAAATTAACCTTTTTGCCAAATAAACATTAAGTTAATGTAGTAAAGTGTTCACCAGTTTTTTTAATACCTCTCTAAAATGATCTATTAAAGCATAAAGCTCCAAATTATATTTAACTAGATAGATTTTACATTATTCTGACATTACCTGTAGGTCGAAGTCTTGGTCTGCCTCTTGGACGTTTTATAAGTGGTGGAGGTACTGTAAAAACAGTAAAATTAAGGGAACATTAATTATGATCCCTTTAATTTTTGCGATTTTTTATGAAACATCATAATTTGAAGAAGTAGCCCACAGTGGAATGTTAATAACAAAGCAAACTACAAACTTCACCACTTAAATTGTTTATGATTCTTTATTGAAATAAATATTTGTGGAGATAACGATTAGTTTGCTTTATTATCAGAATCAAAAATTACCTAAAAACTCCAGTAATTCTCCCAATGAAAATATAAATTATTCGGATCAACAAAAGTGCAAAAAACTAAATCAGTTTAATGTTATCGGTTTTAATCAACCCAAATATTTATATGAGAGAATCATTTTTAGGGGTCATACTCATTCGGTTAATATTAGATATAAACATATCATTGCGCCAATCTATTTCACTAGGATGTTTGAGCGGTCTTTTTCTTATACCATATTACAACAAATTGCCAGATGATATAAAGCTTGAATGTGCTGTTGTAGCAAATTCGTTTCCTGGTACGAGCTACCTGTCAGATAGGACGCAGGTTGTTTGACTTAATGAGTTCATTATGGGCTGGTGAAGGTCACTTCCAGTGTTCCCCAGGGTTGGACCCATTATTGTTCAACCTATTTATCAACGACATAGATCAATGCTTTCTGCATCGTGAATTCAAACTGTTTGAAGATGATCTCAAGTGTTATAGGAGGACGTTACCGCCTGCTACCTTTTGCAGGAGGATGTCCCTTGGTTGGTTCATTGGTGCGCCTAGTCGAAGTGTTTTTGTGTCAATTTTAATCGTTCTAGAAATCCCCTTTATCATGATTACTTCATGGGTCAATCGGCCCTGGAGTTCAGGACTATAGTTAGGGACATGGGAGTTTATTTGGGAGCCAACTTGAGCTTCAGTCATTACATCAAGCGTTCTGCATCGCGTTCCTTGCAAATGTCAAGCGTTGCAAATTTGGTAAAAAAATACTTCAGGCTATTTCTAGGTGCTGATTATATTAACTTTTAAGAAGAAGATTTTTCACATTAAAATGTGCCTCTTTATTATTATTTTTATTAAGATTACGTTCTAATACTTCATATTTATTATTTTACAAATACCAGAAATCAAAAGAGTTAAGAGTAAATTAAAAATTATAGTTTTGAAGACATTAGCATTTACAGATTTGCAGTTACCCCAAAATTATAATAAATACACTCAAAAAGTTATTACGATGTGACTAGAAAAAAAATGGAATAATATTAGACATTTCTTTTAGTGGTATATAAGAGGTGAGCGTAAGTATATAAAATCCAGTCTATACGGCCGGCGCCGGCGCGGTGCCAATGCGTAGGTAAATTTAGTTCAGAAGACAAATAACTTAGTTCACATTCCACTGTAATTAGGACTATTTCTTAAAATTGTTACAACATATTTGTTTCATTAGTACCACAAGAAGTTACAAAATATTTCACTATATAAAAAATTCCATCGAAATGTAATAAAATGCTAAATTAATTAATACCGAGTTTGATTTTAGTTCAATAGCGCCTTTAGTACTGTATATTCAAACAAATATTGTTGTTACAAATAATATTGGTTTGAGTTTCTTGCACTAATTGTGTACGGCTTAGAGTGGTTGGTTTACAGCTGGTTACATAGCCATACCAGAGTGCCAAACTATATAACGATTGGAGCAAAGTATTTACCTTTCGGTAAAAACTTCACAGAAATATCAAGTTGTCTTGCGGTAACTCCGCAACTGAAGAGATGAACAGAAGTCGAAACAACGAATAACGTCTAAACCAAAATGGAAAAAACTGCAAAAGGTCTGGCGCTAGAAGTAGTGTTTTCACTAACAGAACGAAGTACGTAACAAACGTGCTATTTGCGTGGTGGATGGATTTTGTTGCTTTCGAACGGAGTAGATCGTACGACTTACTCACCCACTGTCAGGAGAACCAGCACGAAAATGCAAGAACGAGTTGTTTCTGCGTTGTAGGACATACATCCACAGGCCCCGCGTAGGACATACGCATCGGGCGATTCGTAGGACATACGAACGCTCAATCTCTTTTGTCCATGCTATATGGCTTCTTGACCATACTGATGAGAACCAGCAAGTTCGAAAGCAACAAAAGCGATCCACCACGCAAATGGCACGTTTATTACGTACTTCGTTCTGTTAGTGAAAACACTAATTTTGGAAGGCGCTAGACCTTTTGCAGGGAAGAATTTGACATCCTCAGTTTTTCCCATTTTGCAATGGTTTAGACGTTAATCGTTTTTTCGACTTCTGTTCATCTCTTCAGCTGCGTACTTTTTTTTATAACCACTACAAAATAAACCCTTGAAGCAAGAAAAAAGCCCCTAAAATTCATTGTATATGTACAATTTCACTAGATATTTACTATTAATCTATTTTACACATTTTAAGTCTTCTGCTCATGAGTTTTTTCTTAATAATTTCATTCTAGTAATCTTTGAAAAAATTTTCAAATTATATTCAATAATTTTAACAATACACTAATGCTATCATTTTTATACGAGGCATTATTTAAATTAAGTACCGTTTTGGAATTCTGCCGTTATAGCGTTACAGTCGGAAATCCGCAGCCACAGCCGCCATTAGGATTCAGTCGAGACTCTTAAATGTTGTTTAAGAGTGTTTAAAATGCTGCCGACAGTGAACTACGAGTTGTGATACGTTTTCTTAATGCTAAAGGCGTGAAAGTAGCTGACAATTCATCGTCAGATCTGTGAAGTTTACGAAGAAATTATTATCAGTGATGGAATGGTAAGGAAATGGGTGAGAGCTTTTAAAGATGGCCGTACGAATGTGCATGACGAGGAACGAAGTGGACGACCTTCACTCATTACTGATGACTTGGTGCAAACGATTAGGCGTTATCTTGTGAGTTTCTCAAAGTGTCAAGAAGTGTGATTACGAAATTGTGTCAGAAAGTTTGAAGTACTGAAAGTTACGCGCCCGCTGGGTTCCGAAGATGCTGACGGTAGTTCACAAAAACAAACGTTTAGCCAATTTTCTCACGTTCCTAGAGCTGCAGATATGAAGAAAATAGTGACCTCAAACTCATACTGTCAACGAATCCATAATGCACCTCGTTATTCAACCTATCAAAAGCCTTAGCAAAGTCCGTATATATAACATCAAATTGACCACACCTGTCCACAACTCTGGAAACCTGTTCAGTAAATACTGCTAAGTTCGTAAAAGTGGATCTTCTCGACATAAAGCCGTGTTGGCTCAGGGAAATCCGTCCTTGCACCAGACCGCAGATGCGGCTGTAGAGAACAGGTTCAAAAATTTTTGAAAAATTATACAAGATAGACACGGGACGATAAGTACCAGTAAATGACCTTTCGCCAGACTTATGAATAGGGACCACACGCGTCTCCCTCCATCGTTTCGGAAACTCACCAGTTCTCAGAGCCAAATTACATATCCTTGCCAATGGCGCCGCCAACACTCCAATGCAGTTTCTCAGCATAAAAGATGGCAATCCATCAGGGCCCGCCGTCATTTCGTGTGGAAGCATCAAGAATTTCATCTTCGGTAATACATGGAATTGATATGGGAGTTCAGTAAAGACGGCAAATCCATCTGACCGCCGCAAAACGGTCTCGAACAAATCCGCGAAACACTCGACTATTGCCTGAGGGTCGCTATACTCATGATCGCCGAACTTCATCACGCCTGGTATAAAAGTATGCCCAGAAGTATTTTAGGTCCTCCACTAAACTATCCGCATTGTCACTGGGACGAGATTTAGGTGGCCTACGTTACGGCAGAATCCAAACAACAATCCATGTAATGGTGCCTTTCAACATCACCCACAAAAGTGAAATTTGAGCAAACAATTTCTGCCCGAAAAATCATGTGTACCGTTTTCTGGAAAAGGAAAGGAGTTTTACTTGTAGAGTTTTTTCCTCAAGGTCAAACAATAAATGCGCCGAGCAATCCAAAACCAAAGGCGTGGCATCGCTTCATGAGAATGCCAGGCCTCACACCGCAAATCAAACTCAAACACTGATCCGATCATTTGGCTGGTGGATGATCGACTTGATCAACCACCATACAGACCTGATCTTGCGCCCAGTGATTTTCATTTATTCTTAAAATTGAAAAAGCATCTGGGAGGACAACACCATGACGACGCGGAACGTTGCAATGGTTGTGCAGACAGGCGGCAGATTTCTTCAAGAAAGGATATCAAAAGCTAGTTCTACGGCATGATAAGTGTCTCAATATTGACGGAAATTATGTTGAAAAATAGTTTAAGGTATATGCTTTCATATTAAAATAATTTTCTCTCCAAAACGGTACTTACTTTAAAACATGCCTCACATGTATGTAAAACAGTGAAAATGAATACACTGTTAATATTATCAAACACTTGTGTATATTGTATAAGAATTGCAAAACTAAATGCGCTATCGAACTTAGACTCACTACATTTACACCCTCTCCATGACATTTTTATTTTGGAAGACAATGCTATTCGATCTAAAAGATATGATTTGTAAAACTTTTGAAAATGTACTAACGTTTAGGGTACTTTCTCGGTCGTCCTCTTCCCTTTTTCTGTGGAGGACCATCTTCGCCATCAGTTCTTTCTTTATTCTCTTCAATAAGTGTACTGCTGACTATACTACTTTCTGCTGTCTGACTTGTTGTTGGCGCTAAATCTTCTCTTCGTATAACTGATGGATACTCCGAAAACTGATCAGTAGCGGGTTCAGCGTTCAAAATTTGCACATGTCCAATCGTCTGTAATAAATATTAGAGCGGAGCAATATTAAAACACAACAGTATTCACTTAAATTAATTTCAAACTGTGCCGATTAACATTTTGCAAAGGAGACGCAGTAAAATTTCAAAATATGGGTCCTGTGCTAGTGAAAACATATTTCAAATATTTTTAATATTGAAATTGACGTTTAGGAGCCAACACACAGTTTTACATTTTTCTTATTCGTAAATTTCTTTATAAAAGAAGACTTACTTTAATGGATAAATAGAAACTTTGACGTAAAATAATACTGAAAGACACGTCGTTTTACCTCATCACTAAAACATTTACTTCCCGCAGCAATCAGATAAAGACGGATATAACCATTTTGAAGTTCCTTGAGACGATTAAGACCATTTCCAGATGGAGGTCTGTCTGTGTGTGTGTGTGTCTGTATGTATTCTTCCACGATAGCGCCTAAACGCTTTAACCAATTGAGCTAAATTTTGGTGTATTAGTTGGGGAGCCCTAGGATGAACCCATTAGTTTTTGGTTGAAATCGCTTTAGCCCTGTGATAAGGGTGGATATAACCGCTAAATTTTCAAGTAGCAGTAGGGGTCGAGTGATACTTAATTTTAAAGCATATTTTTATCTGATTTACAGCGATAGGATACTTTTGATATTTGCCCCCATAATTGTCGAGAAAATTGCGTTTAAAATTTCACCAGTTAGGTAGTTGGAACCTTATTAGAATATAATATATTAGAATATAATACAGTAATTTGATAAAAGGTTTTTGCCGTGATTGATAGAGCATGCGCTTCGCATGCGGAAGGTTCTGGGTTCGAATCCCAGCTCTGGCAATTTTGCTGTTTCGTTACGCAGGTCATATATTTTTGATTATATCTTGTCAGGAAAGTTTTGGGGCGACACAACCGACTTTTTTTCAATCTCGACGCGCATTAATTAGAAGAGAATTAAAAATAAATTAAAATTATATTACACCCTAATAATATATACAGGGTGCTCAGAATTCGAGGGAAACCATGGGGATCTCCGAAACGTCAAGAATAAGGTGGGTAGTGTAAATTTGGCAAAGTTTCATATGTAGATGTCTAACGATTTACCGTTAAGAAACTATTTTTAAAAAACTTAAAATTTTTCGTTTTTATTTTTTAATTACTTTGTTAAAGAAGCTATAAAAAACTGAAAGAACATTCTTAGAGCATTTTTTTCTGCTGACAACCTTCACTTCACAACCATCATCAACTTTATTTTTTCTCATGGCGGATATTTCTGATTTTGATCCGATCCGACAGAGCATTTCATTCTGATTTCAAAAATGTTTAACATTACTTGTTTCTGATAAAAATAGGCCTAAACATTTTTTCTGCCCTGCAAGATGCTGGTTCCAGATTAAACTCCGACGTTTCGTCTCTTGACAACCATCATCACCTTTATTTTTTTTTCTTATGGCGACCATTTTCGATGTTGGTCTCATCCGACAAAGCATTTCATTCTGATTTCGAAAATGTGTAATATTACTTGTTTCTGATAAAAATAGGCGTACAAATATGTTAATATTAAAGTTTGGTATTATCAAGATGCCTTTGCATTGATAAAGCAAAAGGCAATCTTCTGTCATGTGGCCGTATCTGTCATGTATTATTGTATTGTATGCTGCGTTTCGTTGCAATTTTTGAAAATCATTAAAGTTTGTTTAAAATTTCGCTTAAAATGGTACTGTTTACGAAAGAAGAATAACGTGATATGATACAAATTATGCCAATAATCGGAGCTCAAGAAAACAGCTCAATTATATCTTGAATAATATCCAGAACGGGATCAGCCAAATGAAACATATTTTCTAAAACTACACAGACTACAGTTTTGTGTTTTAATGTTTGGATTGGTTTACGAAATGACAGATTACTTAGACGTCTGATTTATGAAGGAACGTTAAATTGAAATAGATATCTTCAGTTCTCAAGAGGACCTAGACCATATCCCACTAATAGAGTTACAGGACATTTGGTGGCAACAAGACGGAGCCCCACCGCACAATAGTATGGATAGGTAATGGAGGTGCCGTTGAATGGCCCACGCCGTCTCCGGACTTAAATCCACTGGACTTTTTTCTATGGGGTACAATTAAAAATCTTCTTTATAAGAAACGTTATGACAACGTAGACCAGTTGCGCGATAGTGTTGTAGCAACCTTTCAGGGTATACCCCGTCGTATTATTCAGCGGGCTGTCCAACATAGCGCGGCAGTGTGTCCGAGTAAACGGCTTTCTCTTTGAGCATTTAATGTAGTAAAACTATTTTTCTTGTTTCCTCATTTGATTTGTAATCCTGCTTAAATACTGTTTTAGTTGTATTGGTAATATTAATTTGTTATTTATAACATTGTTGCATTTAGGTTGAAATAAAAGTTTATTAAAAAATCAGTATTAAATAAAAAATTGCTTCGTTTTTATTCACACATTTTTAGGCCTATTTTTATCAGACAAATTGATTCATGAGTAAAAGTTGATGGTTGTCAAGAGACGAAACGTCGGATTTTAAATCTGGAACCAGCACCTTGTAGGGCAGAAAAAATTGCTCTAAGAAACTTCATTCAGTTTTTTATAGCTTATCTAACGAAATAATTAAAAAAAAAAACGAAAAATTTAGATTTGATCAAAAACCTCAAAACTAGATTTAAAAAAAAGAACTTTGCCAAAATTTACACACCCACCTAACTCTTGCCGGCTCGGAGGACCATGTATTTGTGAATCGGGCTTTTCCAAACCACTGAATTTTGTTTACCGATATTAAATTGTTGATTTATTTTTTGTTTTTAATAAATTTTTAATTTAAAACTTGTTTCTATTGAGGCGAAAACATATGCTACGCCTATGGTCAGTGATATCTGTTTATTTCTTTAATTCCATACGTGTGGTTTTTTGCTTTGATATGAATGTGAAATACGTATCTACCACAAATAAAATTTATACTTGTTGATTGCTGCATTTTAAAGTTAATATCCAGAAGATCTCTAGGAAAATAATAATTCGTAAAAAGAAATTATAATAATATCCAAGGTTGGTATTAGGTAATTTAGATTTTGTGAATGAGCTAAACTGTTACTAATCAACAATATTTATTCTTTTAGCTTTTTAATAATAATAATTCTTTATTACCTAACAGGCACACAACTATCACTGTTGGCATTGTATTAAATAAAGATTTGAATTACCACCAACGGCTACATACTAACTGACACGCCAGACCTATAATCCCGTTACACTATAGTAACAGAAAATAAAATGAAAACACGGTAAAATGATGAATTACAAGAATACCACGTACATTATGCAGGATCTTAACTAAACTAAACACTGAGCACCCCATATAATTATAGTAGTCCTCAATCATTAACTGATAAAGATATTCTTGGGTATTAGGACAAGTGAAAAAATAGAATGAAACAAAAACTATTTTTTCAAGTTTCCAACATTTACGAAGAGCTTATACTAGCACGCGAGATGACTGACAAAGAGATATTCTGGGCGACATCTGCGTGAGCAGGCAATATTTGGGTCACACTGCCTACTGATCACCACTGATGAGTTGTGGATGAACGAAACGGCCCGTCTGGTGAAAGCATGGTGGTGTGAAACAAATTTCCAACATAACTAAAAGTCTTGTTACTTTATGTAACAAGCAATTCGTAAATAAAGCCTCCCGCTAGGGAATTCGGGCGCATCTAGTGTTGGCAATAGGATAGTTGTTACTTCTTGTCCGGCCATCGTTTGTGAACTGTGTTTCACCGGGCATATTGCCTGCTCACGCTAGATGTCGCCAAAAACATCTCTTTGTCAGTCATCTCTCATGCTAGTATAAGCATTCGTAAATGTTGGAAATTTGGGTCACACTACCTGCCGATCACTACTTATGAGTTGTGCATCAACGAAACGGCCCGTCTGGTGGTGTGAAACAAATTTCCAACATAACTAAAAGTCTTATATATATCACGCTCATGGAACTTTTTGCTTGGTCGAAAGCTAATACAGGCGGAGTATACTGCGTCATAAACAATTAGCTACTTACAAAATCATAAAAATAAATAAGAAGCCTTAAAAATTCGAGAAGCTGCGTTATTAGTTAGCGATGAAGGCATTAAAAACAAGTAGGTAGAAGATCTGATAAAAAATATACATGAAACTAACTAGTGGAAAAAATTATAGACAATATGCTGTTACTTACGTACGGTGAATCATCTGGTAATTCTGAATTTAAATTGTCCAACATATGACATTTCTTAATGTGATGTTTTAATTTATCAGGTCTTGAGAAAGCTTTATCGCACTGATCGCATGCATATGGCCTCTCGCCGGTGTGTACCAATTGATGGCGAGTCAAATGGGACGCTCTTTTAAAGCTGAAAACACATTAAATATGCAATACATATATTTGATATGCGAAAGTACAAGATAACAATTCAGCTGTTGCTCTAGTTCTCTTCAATATTAGTAATGCTTAGGATATTATTATTGCTCCATCTTATTGTGCGTAAAGTTAGGCCATTAGAGTTTAAGGTTACTTAATATTCATATTCTAAAACTTCATTTGAGTTTACTATTTATCAAAATGCGGCTGTTAGATATTAAATATTATCCTCAAAACATCAAAATGTCCATCATATACGAGATTGTAAAATTTATTTTTTCCAAGACCAATAAAAACACAAAGAGAGATGGTTTGGGAATTTCGTATAATTTATTATTATTTCTTTAACATTCGATCTTCATTCATCATCATTTTCTTTTTTTATACCCTGGATTATACGATTTTATAAAGAAAAACTACACATCATTATAGTTATTAACGATACTAGGTCGATATAAACAGCATAATGAAACTCGTGTAAAGTTAGTTTATTTACACAAGTTTCATGAACAAGAGTTCATATCGAATGTTCAATCTACGACAGTTGCATTGATTCGATGTATTTAAATTATCTGAAACGGTTTCGTAAATAAAGATTCAAAATTATTAGGTGCACATATTGGTCAGTGCTATAGTAACCGCGCTTGTTGAATGTTGCAATTTTTACTTTGACGACATTATTATTTGCGTTCAATGTTGTGCTTTACATTCATTTTAATAGAAAAAGTATTAATATGAGTGACTTTGATAGTGTCCCTTCGGATATCGAAGGCATTGCATAAGAATAATAAATAAAAGTAATAACTAAATGCAGATTTAGCCAACGAATAAGCATAACAATTTGTTTAGTGTATAACTATAGTCACAATCACAACTAGTTAACATACGTTCTGTTCACTGGTAGCATCACAGTTTAAAATAATCTATAGTTAATATTCGATGGTAGCGTTTAGACAACGGTTAGGTTACAAGTTGTAATGCATAAGTCATAACTCTGAATGTGCGATTGTTTTAACTTTTATTATTGTTATTACGACGAATGGAAATATGCGCAGGCGTCATTGTAGGCTCTAAAAAGTACTCGTACGCATTTATTGAAATGTTTTTTGTAACAATTTGTTATGAAACACCGATAAAAAGAAAAGTAACATAAGGTTAGATCGTTAGAAGAACACATAAAAACAAATTTTCTTATAGCTTTTATATGTTGGATAAACCACTTGCTTTTGTTATGCATTATACACTAAATCGGTGACAAAAATTACGTCTAAAACCTATTCACTGGCATTATACAAAAACGTTGGCTAAATCGGCCTTAACTTTCTTTTTGTACGTTTTTTATTGTTATGAGTTCATAATGGAACTGCGTGCCATTATGAAGGATGATAAATAACGATACTGGCGTAGATTAAAAATGTAAAATCGCAAGGTATGTTACAGCTTTTTTGACAACTTTTGAAAGTTTAAATGTTTATACTCTATGAATCAATAACGTTACATTCTTAAAAATAAAAAGTTAAGCATGTACTTTAATCGATGATACCTATAGCTAAAATACTGTAAGTTCGATATATGTATATGATTGTTTAATAATAGTATCACTTACTAACCTACTCGGGCATATATCACATTTATATTTTCTTTGTTTCAAAGCCCAGGGCGTTCCTTTTCTAACACTTTCCGCAACGGAAAGAGTTTCATGAGCTTTACTAATATTGGACTCATTTGATGTACTCGAACTATCTACAACAATAATAGGAATAGTAAAAAAGACTATCAGACATAGTGTAACTACAAAATTGAAAATTCTTGCTGGCACAAGGACCGACTGGTTTGTGACGAGACTCTCAAGCTAGTTCGGCTAGAAACAGTTGGTTAATCATTTCTGATACTAAGGGAATCAAAAGCACAGCTTATACCTTACCGAAGCAGTTGGTCAACTCTTGACGCTCTATGAAGCCACCAATAGGAACCATTATACTCATATTTTGGGCATGCGCATTTTGCTTTTACTTGAGCTGTCCACTAAATAATAGCTTTGTCTCTTTCAAATCTTTCAGCTCAGAGAGATAAGAGTTCAGAAGATTATCAAGTTTACGAAAGCGAAATCTATCTGCCATTTTATTTATTTGAGTTTATTTTGTGTTTTTGTTACGTGCGCCTAGAAAATAGATATACTAATAAGGTCGGCTTGTGTTTGTAAATTGGAAGCGTTGTTTGTTGATTTAAATCCTCACAGTAAATAATAAAAGTATACTAGGTACATACAATTTAAAATACTGTCAGAACTAGCGCTGCAAATGCCTATATTATAGCTCTAGGATGTTTACAGTATTTTTTGTTACATATGTGTATTTTAAAACCGGCTCTGTCTTGTGAAATGTGCCTTGCGCGGAATATGGGGACAAAAATATCAAAGTGCCGACGTGAAGTTGAACAACTGCTTTGGTACAGTAACAGCTTGGTCAAAAGCGACCATAAAAGCACTTTCATACCTCGGGCAAGCATTAGTCAGAAGTGTGTAGTGTTTGTTTCTTGTTTTTTGTCACGCATATTAAGAAAATATAAAGTTTTCGGTAGGGTGAGCAAATTTCGATGGTATTATCGAGCAAAAACAAATCGAAATTGAGACATTTCTTTATAGTCACAAAATAGTCTCTACGTGTGCGAGAGCTTATATTTGTGACAAACAAAATTATTGATATCTCTTTATAGAAATACTTACCACTACTATTTGCAGTTGATTTGTCGGTATTCACAGATAATCGTTCATTTCGTGAAGTTCTTTTATGTAAATCATCTTCTTCACCGTAATTAACTAATACTCGTTTCTGCCCTCTAAATCTGGTACCAATGTGGTTTTTTACATTTTCATTCTGTAAAATAATATATTCATTCATAAATAAATAAAATATGAGTATTTTTTCAGGAACGAATCCACTAGATGAGATTATATTTGATAATTATAACAATATACAACACTATCAATAAATACATACAACCTATAATATAAATTATTTAATTTTACAATTCAAAAAGAAAAAATACACCAGAACGGTATAAGAGCATAACAAAATTAAAAAAAATTAATTTAAGATTCTTAACATAATATTAAACGAAAACGACAGTCGAGAATTCCAATGGAATTGCACCACAAATCTACCGCACGTCATTGGAACCAAATATCCTGTTCAGTTCGCGCATAAAGCTCGCGACTCACCGAAAAAATCGAGCTGCTGCTGGAAACGATTTGCTAGAGCTGGAACTCTTGCCATAAAAGAACTTGAGACGTAATTTATCATATGAAAAGGCGCATGAAATAAGGCCCGGTGTTTCTAGACGGAACATGAATTCCAACTTTAGCTAAACAATCAGGGCAATGAACTTCGTAATTTAATAATTTAAAGAAAATAACAATGTCCCTCGTTTCTCTGCGAGCCTCCAAAGTAGTGAGATGTAAGGATGGCCGAGCTTATACGAAATATAACCTAAAAACCTGTTATGTTCTTTTTCTAAACTGTGAATATGGCAGTGATAAGAAGGATCCACAATGCGGACGCGTACTCGGGATGTGGTCTAACAAATACTTAAACGAATTCATGTCGCCAATACTTCGTCTTAGAAGTTCTAATGTCAGTAATGTGAGAAGCAAACGACAGGGAACTATCAAACAGGACACCAATATATCTGACTGTGTCAACAGAGCTCAATTCAGAACCATCAATATTGTAATTATAATTTATGAATTTTAATAGAGCAACTCACCGAAAAAATCGAGCTGTTGCTGGAAACGATTTGCTAGAGCTGGAACTCTAGCCATAAAAGAACTTGAGGCGTAATTTATCATATAAAAAGGCGTATGAAATAAGGCCCGTGTGTTTCTAGACGGAACATGAATTCCAACTTCAGCTAAACAATCAGGGCAATGAACTTCGTAATTTAATAATTTAAAGAAAATAACAATGTCCCTCGTTTCTCTGCGAGCCTCCAAAGTAGTGAGATGTAAGAATGGCCGAGCTTATACGAAATATAACCTAAAAACCTGTTATGTTCTTTTTCTAAACTGTGAATATGGCAGTGATAAGAAGGATCCACAATGCGGACGCGTACTCGGGATGTGGTCTAACAAACACTTAAACGAATTCATGACGCCAATACTTCGTCTTAGAAGTTCTAAATGTCAGTAATGTGAGAAGCAAACGACAGGGAACTATCAAACAGGACACCAATATATCTGACTGTGTCAACAGAGCTCAATTCAGAGCCTTCAATATTGTAATTATAATTTATGAATTTTAATAGATCAAAGATGCCTCATCTATTAAAATTCATTCATTCAAAAATAAATTATTCACCTCTGCCTGTAAAACTTCCCGCAATATAAGAACCCACCCTTTTATACTGTTTAAAAACATTTGGCAATATCATTCACAAATAAATTAAACAAAAGCGGTCCCAGATGTGAACCCTGAGGGACACCAGATGTCACATGACTATCAGAAGACCTAAAACCACATATGCGTACGATCTGTGTACGACCAGACAAGTAGCTAGTAAGCCATTGCAACAACGACTGTCCAACGCTGTACGCGGCAAGCTTTGCCACCGGTACCTACTCCTATCGAAGGCCTAGGAGAAGTCAGTATATACAGTATGAACCTGATAACCCTTCTCCAACGCCACAGTCAAGTAGACGACGAAGACCAGAAGATTAAGCTCCGTAAATCTGCCGCAAAAATATCCGTACTGGTCGTGAACCATGTCCAACTTGAGCAACCGGTGCTACATTTTTTGTAATTAAGTTTTCGAAGCGTTTGGGTATAGCGCTAAAAATAGAAACCGGCCGGTAGTATAAAACATCAGATTTATCTCCCTTTTTAGAAATTGGTGTTATGCAGCTAGACTTCCAATAACCCGGGAAGACTCCAGTACTCAATGATTTGCAACAAATCAGATGAAGCGGACAAGATAAAGGCACAATTACGAAGAACAATTTGTGGAATTTCGTCTGGGTCCTCTCCCTTACTCACATCCAGAGCAGCTAAATAGATCTGAAATCGATATCAAACAATTTGAAGTGCTATTTAGAGCATAACAGGACGGCAGATCTGCCTCGCTCAAGCCACGATCGGAATAAACGGACGCGAAACACTTAGCAAAAAGATTTGCCAATTCAGATGAGAAATAAACTTCACAATAACAGAAATAATCTAGGCAAATTTGCCATTCTATCCAAATATTGAAAATGTATTTTGACAGTATTAGTAGTAGTATTTTACTGTTGTGTTGTTTTGCTCTCACCTAAGATTAAACTGTGACTTAGCTGCTGTTAGTATAGAGCAGACCGTAGGTCAGGGCGTTTAAATAACAAAGTTGCTGTAAATTTAACGCAATGTTTTAATTTATAGGTTTATGTACTTTTTATGTTATTATTAATATTGACCATTCTCAAATTTATCAGATTTCGTAACTCATAACCACAAGCGATTTAACTTCCTCTGCGGCTATTATCATAAAAATACACTCACGGCAGGGTTTAGGGCATCACAATCAATGTTTTCCATTTGCAAATCCATCGCTACTTCTTGTAATACAACCATTTCATCAACTGGTATGTCCACGTCTCTATGATATATTAACTCTATCAAATGCTTTAATACTTTAATGGATATACCATGCATAATAAAAACAGTCTGTGGCGCCGCCGCATGTTCCATGAAAATTCTTCGGAAATAAGGGCTACAAGAGGCCAATACTAATTTGTGTGCTTTCAATGAACCATCAGTGCAATGTAATGTAACATCGGTTAATGTTTCCTGGTCGTATAGATCGTTTATCATAGATGAGAAATTATTCAAATGTTTCTCCATTGATAAACGGAATGGAGTAGCACCTTTCATCTGTAAAAAACAAAACAAAATTTAGTACCTAAAAATTCCCTCCTACTTTTGGCTATAAACATGCATTAAGATTTCTCAATATTCAAAGTTAACTTGTGCTTTTGTAACCACTAACTAATTGTTTTAAGATCACAGGATATGTTCTGTTTAATTTTGTTTTCATATTCGTCAAAATATATGAGTTGTATCATCTGCATATAATTTGATTTTGCCGACCAAATCAAGCTCGAACAGGTAATTTACAAATATGTTAGACAGTATAGGACCAATGACAGACTCTTGAGAAACGCCACAAGTTATTTGTTTTCCATCACTTCTAACGTTATTTAGACTCACTAGTTGCTGTCTATTTTCAAAATAATCACTTATCCAGTCAAGCGCCAGACCCCTAACGCCCATATTTTCTAATTTAGCTAATAGTATCGTGTGATCCACCGAATTGAAAGCCTTCCTCAGGTGGGGGTACACAAGCTACCTTCATCCACATTTTTTTTCACCTCTGAAATAAGATCAATAGCCGCTATTTCCGTGTCACTCGATCTGATGAAGCCGGAATGACTGTTACTAAATATATACAAGCCTTTTTTTGAAACATATTTCTATAATTTTCGAAAAGACAGACAGGACCGACAATAGGTGATAATTTGCCAAAACATCTTTTTCCCCGTTTTTATATAGCGGAACGACTTTTCCAATTTTTAATTTATTGGGGATACGACCGGTCTTAAATGAATTATTTATCAAATTGCACAGCACTTCTGCACACTGCGATTTAAGAACATCAACATCTGATGCTTGAATTGCAACCCCTATTTTTTAGGGCACTTGAGTTGGTGCTGTCGGACAATGATGTGCCACATGTGAGGGGTAACATAAGACAATTTTTTACAAATGGCAGGTTTTCCTAACGAAGTGAAATTTTGCATTTTAACCTAGGTTACTCGCTATAACTGCTGTTACTGTACTAAACAAATGCGCGTCTGGCACATTATGGTTCAGCCACATAGCGAGATCGCCTGATCGAACCACTTAGACTTTTTTTCTTCCTTTTTTCTACCGTGTTTACCTAAATAGGCTAGATCATTTAAATGAATGAATTCATGAAAATTTTAAATTGTTAACTGAACTGAAACGTCAAAAAAAGCCTTTGCACTCAATAATAATGTACAATGTGTAGTCGATAATGTTGTAATTTTAGCTGATTTTATTTAATATAAAATTAAAGAAACACATTTTTTAAATAGAAAATAAAGAACCACGGGCATTACTAGACTATAACGCCCCTCAGACGAAAAATATATCCCAAGGCCCTCGGGCTATTGTCGTGTGATGTGCATTATAGTAATCTTCATAATGCCCTTGGTACATAAATAGCTATTATGTTGACAATGTAATTTTTTTCAGTTTTCTTTGCCGAAAGCGGTGATGATTGAAATTAGTCCAAAAAAAATGTATATTTAATAAGTCAATAATGTACAGAAGGTTCCAATATAGAAAACTTCAATCGTATGTAGGTACCTATAAAGATTTCAAAAAAAATACAGTGTTATATGTTAAAGTTTATTCTACAGTGCCATTCTGTGTACTGAAAATAGGTAGTAGAAATGCGTTAAAAAATACAACCTAATGTGATTAATTATCTTCTAGCTACTGATTTTTGTTTTAAATTAAGATCATAGGTCTAATAATTAATTTGTTTTTCAAATTATTTTTTTAATATTTTAATTAAATTATTTTTAAATATGATCTACACGCCTATGCGATACCCTTCATGCGCCCTTGAAGGGGGCCGCACCGCACAGACTATCGATTTATATATTTTCGTCTACATGTTATTAGGTATATACGAAAGCGGTCCCCTTTAGTTCGACTCACAATGTCTACTTTAATATTTTTACTATTTTTATAATCTATTATAACGTATTAAATCTAAAATAATTAGGAATTTTAAATTTTTATATTTTATAGAATTTTATCTAATTTTGAGACTATGAAAATGTGTAAACTGATGTAGCTATAGGTAGGTACTCAAGCAAGGATTTTATAATTCTTATATCAGCAAAATTAAAAATAGTTTTTAAGTTCATGAAAATCAGAATATAGCATTACAACAGTAAACAATAAAATAAAATAAATTTATTGTATTTTTAATAAAACTTATTATACCTACATTATTTTATTACTTAAAAATCTTAGAAATACGTAAAATCTTAGATACGTAAAAAATAGACTTACTATTTTTCCATTTAAAATAACCTCTCAATTAAAACTTTTTTATATATAAAAATATTTACTTATACACTGTGCGAAACCCACAAAACAACTAGGTAGTGGAGACCAGACGAAAACCCTCCATGCGGCCCTCTCAGTCAAAGCGCCCACATACACACATATACAAAGATGTGCAGCGAAGGGGGCTATTGATTTTATTTTCGTGTATATAAGGCGCGCCTGTCCCCCGCCTGAAAATACAAAATATACCCTCCGGATTTAATTATGACCGGTTTGCCCCCAACCGCCTTGGTTGGGAGTGTATAATATTTAAAAAGGGGGATAATAAGTCCCGTATCTTTTACGGGGTTGGTTTTAATTTGAACTCGCAAAAATAATTTATTATTATTTGATAATATATTTTATTTAAAATTATATATTTATAATTGTTCAGAATAAAATACGTTTCGTTGGAAATCTTTCATATTTTCAAATTTGATAAAAATTTAAATTTGGTATTACTTACCTATTCACAAACAAGAAATAAATAAATAAAAATATTATTAATAGGAAAACTTTAATTTATTACAATATAAAATACTTTTCCTTTAAAAAATTTACATTTTATTATTTATATTCATAAGAAGGTATAGGTACTCTTTATATAAGGTGATTCAAAAAGAGAAAAATAAATTGATAATGTTAATTGTTGGGTGCGATTCTAAAAGTTCTGCATTTTCGTATTTTGGTTATCGTGAATCGTGATACTTATTACGAAGCGGAAATCTGTGATTAACATAGGCATATTTTTATGGGGAATATTTTAACTACGCATCTATACATAGATCAATTATTGTGTTAGCCCTAACTTGCATTTTTAAATGGAATACCCTATATATTAAAAGAATATATAAAAAACAGTCTATATACCTGGTCAATAATAATTGACATTTTTAAATCATTCTTATTATATTTTTAGTAGGTCATGAGTGATTTCAAAAAAATAACAGAATAAAAATAAAAACTCCTATGCCTATTACCTATAATAATCTTTAAGAATTAAATTATTATTTATTACATTTTTTTTTCCTTTTGACGAGATTACTAAAATCAAAGATTAATAATCTTTGCTAAAAGTATGATGTACTCGTATGTAAGATGTATCTTACAATTATTATGGCTTATAAATAATATTATACATTCTTTCATTATTTATTACGTTATAGAAAAACCAAAACCTACATGTAAATTAATCGTTTACAAAGAATGAATTAAAAATTGTATTAAATTTCATTTATTTATTTTTATTGTAGCATTAAAATTGTATTTCAAGGTTTCGCTTAATTTTAAACATATCTAGATGACTATTATTTTTAATTTCCTCCATAATATATAAGCCCATTGCCGTACCCAAATATTTTAATAAACTAAAAATAAATTCATAATAATATATTATATTTATTGATTTATGTAGGTATATATAAAGTATATATTGATTAATTGTGTACACTGTGTCCTATTTTGGTTGAGACTGCAGGGTATCTCAGCTGCTAATAAAGATAGACTTGCGGCTTGTGTCACTTTTTTGTGAAACATTTAATGAAACAAACAATCTAGGTTTTTTTGTATCTCAGGTACAGGGTGACAACGAAAATTGGCACGTTATGGGATGCTATTATGTCCCACACAGATATAAAAAAGAGGAAAACTGCTTTTGATAAATATTTTTACCTAGAATTCAGTGGCGTGTTCAACAATTTTTTTGATGCACCGTTTTTGAGATTGGGCCGAAAGTTGGTATTTTTGAAATGGAACGTCCTGTACTGTATATCTTAACGTCAGATTTTCGCAGTTTCTAATTTGAAATCCTCGTATTTTAAAGGTGTTATTTACACTGACGACCGTCGAAGTGCAGCTGTGTTGAGCGAGGCTACAAGTTGGATGGGTGACCGTTTGGGAGGTTGGTGGCCCATCTAGGTTGTAGAATGAATGTTCTGTGTGTGTTATTTATGGTTCTGTCACAGATTTAATTAAATCTGTGGTTATGGTTCAAAGAAAAAACTACATACATATTATTTTGAACATTTAAAATACATGATGTTCTAATAAAAAGGTAGTGATTCTTCGTATGCTTGTAAAAAACAGTAAACAAACAAGATTGTTTGTGATATTGTTGGTAAAAATTAAAAAAAATTCGGTTGTGTCGCCCCACAACTTTCCCGCCATGATATAATATAATCTGAAATATATGACCTGCCTAACAGAATTTTAATAATAATTGTATTATTTTTATTAATTCCGATAGATTAACTAGTTTATTCAAAAATTAGAAATAAAAAAAAAATTGCCAAAGCTGGGATTCGACCCCAGGAAGTTCCGTATGCAAAGCACACGCTCTACCAAGGACGACACCGACGCTTATAAAAATTACTTTATTATAATAATAAGAGATATGGTACCAACTATCTAACTGGTGAAATTTTTTAAACGCAATTTTCTCGAGAACTATTGAGGTAAATTTCTAAAGTAACCTATTCTGTACAGGAGATACAAATTGCTTTCAAATTAGATGTATCACTCCACCCCAACTAACTGCTATTAAGGATACCAAAATTTAGCTCAATTGGTTGAAGCGTTTAGGCGCTCTCGTGGAATACATATAGACAACCTTGGATATCCGTCTTTATCTCAAATTTGGTTTTTAGCGCGTTCACAATACTTTCCTTAATATATATACACTACAGAATGTTCCATTTGAAAAATACCAACTTTCTTTCGGCCCAATCTCAAAAACAACTTTGCTGTAAATTTAATTTGCGTAAATAAAAACTGGTTATTATTTGATGTCATATTTAATGATATTTTTTGTATATACCTATTTACTAATAATTCATCTCATTCATCAAAATAACACGAAATTTACAATACTCTTGGGTGTGAACCGTCATAATCCACAATTAGCTAAAAGCTATAACGTGCCTAATTATAGGTACTTCAAAAACCTAATTACTATGAACTTTATATAAAATATTGTTTTCCTCAATATTTTATTTTTCGTTTTACAATCCAAAAAAATAATAGATCACATAGCATGCATTAAATTGGGATTACTCCAAACCACATCTAAATAGGCCTATTCATCTGCAAAACGATAAAGTAATCCCATGACCTTTTATTAATATGTACAAGGATTCAGGCTCATATCAACCTCGCTTGACAATCATAATTTAACCAGCATAGTGGAAGTGACCACACTTCGCTCACATTTTCCTTCATAAAAAGCACACCAAATGCAAGCTGACTGAGAATCGAACTGATGGATTCTTAATAAGCACACTAAAGGCGGGTTTAGCCAACTAATAATGCATATTGCATAATTTTAATGCATAATGGATAATTTTTAAAACATGACACTTACATGTACCTGTTTATACAACGAATAGTGTATAATTCATAATTTTCGTTGAAAATGCATAAGGTTGGGAACTTTCAACTTTATGCACTAAATTATGCAAAAAATATCAATACGCATGCGCCGCATGGCTTACATAACCTCAATTTACGAAATAATAATTGAAAATGTGATAATTAACAGAATTTTTAATTGGAAAGCTATCAAAACACAAATAAGTCCAACACAAAGTAATAGCATTGTCTTTAAAGACAATGGTAATAGGTTAACCTGCTGTCTAGTCAATTGTCACTTCTCGCTTTATGCATAAAAGTTATGAGTTGTATAAACACCTATATTTTGTTGTGAATTATCGATTATGCACTATGTATTAAGCATTTTTCTTTATCCATTATGCACTATCCATTATTAGTTGGCTAAACCCGCCTTAACAAATAATATGGGCAGCTGTGAGTAACAACACAGAAGAAGGAAGCTACGCTAAGTTCTTCTGTGGTAAAAATCGATAGTTTAAGTTAGTCAAAACCATTAGTAGTTCATGAGCTGCGCACGAAGTATCTGTCCAAGTCCAACAGCGAGGTGAAGGTTTTAATTAGATAACATACTTATATCCCTTCCTATTATTATGAACTTTTAAATAACTTGCCTTAACTGCACTACTATTTCCATTCCGAATATCGTATGCCTCTACTTCAGATTCAGTTTCTGTGTCTGCCTGTAATAAATTTTTAAAATATTGAAAATAATATCAAATAAGCGTAGGTAGGTATACTTACACAGTATTTGTTTTTTGGAAAACTTTTCCGTTTATATTTCTTAGTACTTAGTCTCATCCTTTTCTTAGTGCCTCTACGATAATTAGGTTCATCTTTCATTTTAAATAACTAGGTACCTAGTATAGTAAAAAAAACTCAAAATGTTGTGCGTTGACTAGGTACAAAACCAATTAAAAGAACCTTTTACAAATTTGAGAATATAAACGCACCTTTCAAATTTAATGATAATAATTTCTTCGAACCAATTGGCATTGTTTTTGTTAGCCGGCAAAAACAAAGTAATAATTCTATAAAAACAGGTATTACGCAAAGAGCCTACTCCTACTAGTTTAATCATACGAAAACATTGAAATACTTGACACTAAACACTAACAAATTAAATTGAATTTATTTCTGACAGTGTTGCCGCTAGCATCATTTGAAATTGTTTGATCGTTAGACCAAAAATATCGAAGAGTAGGTAAAATTTGTGCACAATTATATTATAAATAATTACAGGAAAACTTTGGTAATAAAAAACTATATAAGGTTCATTACAACAACAACCAAGCCAATACAGAAGAAAACATACGAAAAATCATCGTGCGAGAATTATGTTAAACTCGAATTTGTTATAAAATTTACGACAAAATTATGTTAAAATTCGATAATTGTGTGTAAAAACGCAACACTGATTGCTGGCTGTATGCTGTAAAGTCGGTATGTCATGAGAAAATATAGATACGAGAGAGGAGAGAGTGCGTAGGAAGAATATTGATATTATATATTATATTGAGCAATTTTCACTCACCTTACGTTATCGCACGTTTCTTTAATAAAGAAATTAAAAATGAAAAGGGACATTTTACTTAACATTAAATTTAGATAATATGTGGTATAGTAAAGATGTTAAATGCTCTAAGGATCTGTTGCTCTCTCCTTCCTTCTACGTGAAAATAAATCACAGATATTGTTAAAGTTATTATTCACTTTGCCTCGAATAAGAATAAGGTGCAGCAGCATTGTGTCACATTTATATGAGTGCGACACAATCATGTGGACGGTGTTGCAATCTGTTGCATATCTGTAAAATATATAAATATGTTTTTTATATTTTTAGTGGCTTCAGAACTGTTACCTGTAATAAATTCTAAGTTTTGCATGATAATAGTGTGTCACGTTTTGGACTAGCGATTAATGTCTGGTATTTATAAATATTCTATACAAAAGTGCGGATAATGTAGGGATTACAAATAACAATGGTTATTTATTGTTCATCTTATGGATATAGTAATGGCCAAGGCGAAATAGAAACTACTTCTCATCGATAAGTTATTTATTTTATTGTTAAAAACAAAATGTGCTTGTTAAAAGAAACTTAAAAACCTGCTCGATTTCTCCGTTTACTTAGTGTGTTAGACAGAAAACGCATACCGTCCATGGTGTTATCTCTACATGCCTCAGTTTTGTTGTGTTGCGGTTCCCTTCCAGTTACTTAGTATACATTTCACTGTTTGAAGCACAGCTAACATACAAATACGTCAATACCTGTATGTTAGCTGTGTTTCAAGTTTGTATAACCTGCATCCTAAGAGTGTTGCCAAGTTTATAACACATATTTCGTTAAAACCGTACACTCTAAAATTTAAACTCACCTTATATAATAAATGATAAACTTAACGATATTTTTGTACACGCATTAGCTAAAGGCATTGTCTTTATAAGGACAATGCTAAAGGGTTAGATTGTGATAATTTACCAGAGATATAGAGGGAGAATGAGCTTGACAGATGCGCGAATTGCTAATATAGTAGGCCGCCATGTTCCACCCTTGACAGCCCTTGCCTTAAGGGGTACCAATTAAGTGGGAAAAAAAGTTTATATAAAATTATTACGAATCGTAACAGTTTTTGTATAAATGCCTCATTTTATTATATCAATATACAAGCCTTAGCAATTGAAATAATTATCATTTTGTCTTTATTTATTAAAATTTACTACCTATCCCCCTAGAATTAAATACACGACACTACATTTTTAAGTTATGCTCACATTATTACTTACCTATGCAATGAAATTCCTTCCTGCCACTATAGTTTTTGCAACACATGCCATTGTTTATAATACTTAAATAAACACTAAAACTAAATAATTAAAAATAAGAACATTTTGCAGCTGCCAACAAAAAAACAGCGACCTCTTATTGGCCTGAATTTAAAATTCACCCTTTAATATCGAATCGTTCTTTAACACCAATTTGTTTTCCTATAGTTGGCACAACGAGAGAGGAACATGGCGGCGCTTCATCCTTCGAAAATCGTATGCGCAAGCTCATTCTCCCTTCTCTATATCTCTGTACTTTACCAATTATCTTTCTCAATCAAAACTTACCACATTGACATTACCCACTCTTAAGCTAACGTTCTAAATTACATTATTTCTTTGTTCATTGCACAGAATAAGAAAGCCAACTTCCTTATTCTATGTTCATTATATGGATTAGTCTGGGGGGGTGCGACAAGATAGAGCTAGAGTGGGGAAAAAGACATTCGTTTGTGTGTAGTTAAATGTGATTTCTATGTAGTGCCAAAAATTTTTTATAGTTTTTTAAGATATTTTTAAATTTTTAAAATGGTAAAGTCCTGCAGTGCTGTAAATTCTAAACAAAAGTGGAAGAAAGATATCCAAATAAAATTTCATAAGTAATAGCATTACTAAATCAAAAAAAACCAAGTACATCAGGGGTGAAGCGAAAATTTGTTCCAGGAACATATTTAAGTATATATTTTTGGGATGGATTATTTTTTCAGCAGAAGGGATCCAGTTTTTTTCAGTGATTTTCGAGAATCTGATTTAAAATGTGCAGCTTGAACCTATATAACTTTTATTTTTAACGTTAATATCGAAGGTTGACTCACTAATGACTCACCCTGTATATTATCCACTCGTCTAAATCCATTAATGTAGGCATTTTTATATTCATTCATATTCTCTCATGTTAATTTGATAAAAGTCAATAAAAATACCAAAACTGAATCATAAATAAATATTTTCATAAATTTTGTGTTTTTGTTTTCTAGACCATATCCTTCAAATATTTTTATATGTATAAGTATTATAGAATTTTCTCATTATTGGTAAGTTATTTTCTTGATAATTTGATGAATGAGAATGTCATATCTTTCGAAATTAGTAGCAATTCCCAAGTATTTTTAATAAAAACTATTTTTTAAGCAAATTAATATGTTCCTCAATATAAAAGGCACTTGTTGCGTTTTCTACCCACTTTAGCTCCATCTTCCTTTCAAACCTCTCTTTCTAATGTTTTCCGCATCGGTGATGCATTGAATTGAGTATGTATATGGCCGGTCCATTGGTGATATAATAGGGTTATTCTTTCGTACTGAACTAAGTGAACAATCTGAAAATTGTCAGTTTATTCACGATTGTGCGTATTCTTTCGACATCGGTCACTTCAACCAAACTGATTAAAATTCCTACCCCCCTTGCCGCTTACTGATCAACCTCTAGGTACCGATTAGTTCGTTCAGTTAACAGTTAACCTCTAAAAGTATTGAATATTGAGAGATAGTAATTGGAATATGATTTCGAATCAAACCAATATATTGCAAAAGTTTAAAACATGGAAAATAATATCATGGAAGAAATAATTTGTCAGTTTTCAGAGCAGATATGGTTGTTTTCACAAGATTTCGAGGTTAAGTGAAAGACAATCACAAAAAAGATGATCTTTCGGTTTCGCCAAATATTCAGTTCAGTACAATCACATTCAGTTTAATCACATTCACTTGGTTCAGATCAATCACTTCGAAAGAATAACCCTAATATGTCACTGATAGATTCCTAAAAAATCATAGACAAAAAGAATCTGAAAAAAATAATTCAGTATAAATATAAACATTATTTATTCATTATTCTATGAAAATAATGATGAGTCGTAGCAGTAATAGACGGAGGCGAGCAGCATGGGTCTACATTAAAATATTGCTTTTTTAATTTCATTTATTTTTTCTTTCTTTGGGTACCTACCTACTTACGTACCTACTTACTAGGTAGTTCATTTAAAAATATTTTGATTTAATGGATATACCTACCTATGTATCAAAATAAAGAATTATTTTTGTTCCTATTGGTTTTCAATTTTGTGGCTCGAGATATTTTTAATAAAGTACAAATACTTATAAACTTGACGAAGGCACAAGTCGTTCGGCGAAATGTTGTATTTGTGACAAGATGAAATATTGAAATTTCCGTTAATTGAACCTATACGAACAGAAAGAAAAATATAAATAATAGGACCTATGATAAATAATATACCTACCTAGTTTTTATAATAATTGACTGATTCAAGAAACCTTAAAAAACAAAAACCTAAGTAGGTAGGTACATGTATTTAACTTAAAAAAATAATAAGTCAGAAATAAAAGTCGAAATAATACATAAAGACAATTATGTAACTTGGGGTTTATGCTGAAATCTAGAGATTCTATGCTTATAGGTACAGATTCCTCAAATTTCTCCTCACTGTATTTAAAATTCTGAATATTTGTGGGTACACAGGTCTGCCTGAACACTTTGGCCCAGATAAAGCTGTCTGTATAACTAACTAAACGCATTAAAGAAAAGTAACATGAACCCAAACATTTTTATTATTAAATTTTATTTAGATTCTAAAACAATTTTATGTTTTTCTGTGGTCCTATATTGCTAATGTTAACCGATGGCGTGTGTCATCTATGTTAGCGTATATTTTCTGCTTTCAGTTTCGATTTCTGCCAACAACAGGTGTTATTGGTTTCGCCCTCCACTGGATTGAGTTTTCCTTTTCCAGTCGTGTCCATGATATCAGCGCTGAAGCATTACTATACCGGTTCTAGTAGTGATAAAACACATTGTCAAGGTCGCGAAGCTACAATCAACAAAAAATACTTCTGTGTGAAAATTTCCTAGTGTGTTCTTAAATTATTGTAAC
This sequence comes from Apoderus coryli, assembly GCA_911728435.2. Taxonomy (NCBI): domain Eukaryota; kingdom Metazoa; phylum Arthropoda; class Insecta; order Coleoptera; family Attelabidae; genus Apoderus; species Apoderus coryli. The sequence continues at coordinate 9,968,583 of OU452202.1, read as the reverse complement.
ATGGAAATTGTTGTGTTAACCCCAACAGTACAATATACAGAGAATTATATTGAAGCTGAATATGATTATCAATATACTACAACAGAAATTAAAAACGAAAAGATAGTGGTATGTTTTAATAATGTTTGTACCCTACCTAGGTATATAAGTTAGACACTACCAATTTAATTCCTTATAATTATTATATTAGGTAGGTATATTATATATCTAATACGAATTTAATCTAAAAAATGTGCTATTTAGAATTACATAATTATAATATGACGCATAACACGGTGATGATGCAAAAATAGATCTCTATTTGATCATTTCTTTTGCCGGTAAATTATACAGGTCCATTAAATCCGCATTGAAAAAATATTGTCAATAATTAAGGGATCTCTGAGGTTTCAAATCCCCTGTAATTAATTAACGGTATATTAGTGTAATGGTTACCTTATAGGTACTACCATAGGAACAAGAATTTATTAATGCAAAATAGGTACTTTATTGCATGTCCAGTTTGGTAGTTCTATACCTACATATACACTCAAAATTAAATGGGACATCCTTAAACTTATTTTGTAGTTAATTTAGTTTCATTTTAATAGTGACGTAAAAAATCGTCTTTCTTGAGAAAAAAGATTTTTTTTTCTAAAGCAATTTAAATCTTGCGCCCAACTGCAAGATACAGTCCGCGCACTTCTCACAACGTCAGGCAGAAATATGTGGGTGTGCTCGTGACATTTACAAATTATTAGTTTAAATTTGAGGAAGATTCTGGTATTGTGTACGTGATAAGTCTGTTGAATTTCTCTGTTTATTTACATAATTATTTTTGTACCTAATGTAATCTAATATAAAACTGGTATGGCCAAGCAAAATAAAAAAGGAAAATTAAATTGAATATAGGTACATAGGTACAGATACATAGGTAATATTGGGACACCCTGTATTATATTGCATTTTAGCAAAGAGTTATCTTTGGAACGAATAAAGGGAAGTTGCTATTACGATCCCTATACCTGAAACAAAACGTTTAATTAATTCACGTTTTTGATTAAGAGAGAAGCTGTGTGGTTTTACAATTCACCTTTTCTTTTATGAAACCCCTGTAGATTTATCGCGCGTTTTAACAACAAGGTTGTGAAAACACGTATTTTTTTTTTAAAACACAAATAAACGACAAAAGCACGTACGATGTACGTTTTTTTCCATTTACATTTCTATATTTCATATTATATGAGGGTCTCCTATATCTACATATTGAAGTTTTAAAGTTCATGAGGTATTTTTGATTGTACTATTTTTATCCACCTTTTTACCATAAAAATATTTCTTTTATTAAATTAATAATTTATGAATTGCTTGTTACATAAAGTAACAAGGCTTTTAGTTATGTTGGAAATTTGGTTCACACCACCATGCTTTCACCAGGCGGACCGTTGTGACTTTCAGTGGTGATCGGCAGGCAGTGTGTGACCCAAATTTCGAACATTTACGAAGATCGAGCACGAGAGATGACTGAAACAAAATATGTCTGTAATCTAATAACTCATGCCAAGAATCATGTACTATTATTATTTCTTGTTTTGATTCTACTATTTTAATTTAAATAAATACATCAATGCAATTTACAGCCCACCCAGTTGGTCTAAAAAATTAAGACTCTCACCTAACGGGGAGATTATTCTTTTTGGCCAAGGCAAAGAAATCGTTATGACACCTTGAGGGTTGCTTACCGCTTCCCTAGGTAGTGTGGGACTCTAACCCAAACTAAAACTCTTCCTTATCTTTGTAAGGCTTGCCGAACGACCGCTTGGTCTGCAATGGCAGTTTGCTCCTTCTACATACCATCGGATAGAGCTTCGACAATATACCTTTGGCAATCGCGATGTTCTTTTCTATATATGGTGGAGAACTACACCCAAATTTTTAATAACAGTCGTGAGATATCGGTTTTGAAAGAACTCTGTATATAATACTTTATACACTGTCTACTCTATCAAATTTCAATTGAGGCATGTTTTGACACCAAAAAATGGTCATCGCGAGTAATTCTTAATTAATTATCTTCATAAATCAAATACATTGAAACTAGAACAATGGAGATGCATTTTTAGGTTAGAATTATTTTATATCAAATTAAAGTAAGTTTTTATATACTTAATATGTATGCAATATTACATAAAAACTTACTTTAATTTTATATAAAATATCTTGCGAACTATCTTAACCTAAAAATGCTTCTCCATTGTTCTAGTTTCAATGTATTTGATTTATGAGTAGTGGAGTAGACAGTGTTTTGTTTCCTACTTTAATTATTGATGGGACTGCACAATAGTATGGACTATTTTCTTAAATTAAATACTGTTCTATAATTTTCCGACAAATTCTTCTTTTTGTAGTACCTTAGCTGTTCGGGTGTCTGAGGTATTCAAACTTAAGGGTTTCTTCTTCATACCAAACCTTTGAAACTTTGGGTTGTTTGATGTTATAACACACTTCTCATTCTTTTTATTTCTATTTTTGATACTTACACATGTTGAGTCAAATCATTTGATTGTTCATTTTAGATAAAACCCCAAGTAGAAAAACTGGTATTACGAACTGAACGAAGAGTTCCTAAACTGGGTGTAATGTTAGTTGGTTGGGGTGGGAATAATGGTACTACATTTACAGCAGCTTTGATAGCCAATAAATTAGGGCTTCAATGGAAAACTAAAAAAGGAACTCAGAGTGCTAACTGGTAAATACAAAAACCAAACTTTCTTTTAGATTGTGTTGGTAATTCTAAATAAGTAGTATATTACAAAAAAAATAAAATATTATCGATTGATTTATTATTGATATGTCCAGGTTTGGATCACTGACTCAATGTGGTACAGTACACGTCGGAAGTGATACTCATGTTGCAATCTCTAAGCTTTTACCTTCTGTACATCCAGATGATATAGTTGTTGATGGTTGGGATATTTGTGATGACGATTTGGTAAAAGCGATGGAAAAAGCGCAAGTGTTGGATCTAAATCTACAAACACAATTAAAACAACACATGGCGAATATGAAACCAAGGCCATCTATTTACATTCCTGATTATACAGCCACAAATCAAGTAAGTAACAAAGTTGCTTCGAAAAGCAATAAATACAATTTTTTCAACATAATTCCAGGGTCATGTCTATTTTTCTTTTTCCAAACATTAGTTTGACCTTCAAAACTCCCCTCCCGTGGATACGCCCCTGGCTACAATGTATTGCAATATAAATCATAGGCATGCATCGCGCAATTTTATTCTAACACTAATATTAATACAGTACAAAATCATTAATACTCAAACTAATTTACAAATGAAAATGAGAATTAAAAAAAATAAAAAATAAGTGCAACTAAGTGGTTGAAACATCAAATATGGTGTCCATAAGGAAAAAAAAAGTTCAATTACGTATCTCTTAAAATGAACGAGGCACAGGATTAAATTTGCATACAATTAAACAAGTTATTCTACTTAAGAAAAATATTGTTATATTTTGCTAAAAGTTTGTTTTTTTCAACTAGAATGAATCTAAAAAAATGACATTGTTCATTTTTTGGCGAAGATTTTGAATGTCCCTGTAGAAATCGAGGGTTTCTTTGGAACATTTTAAACCTACTTTCTATCTTGCACCCTGTATGTTAAATAATTTTATTACTATATTTCGAATTTATCACATCTTTAATAATAATAATATTAATTAATTATTTAGCTTCTGTTTCGAAACCTTCGTGAACACCTTTTCGATACTGTGCGACAAAACCTATGAATGATAAGTAAGTTTTTGTTGTTTTATTATTTTATTAATGCCGCAAAAAACATATCATTTTGCACGTTGATTTTAATTTTTTTTCCTGGGGGTATGGGTATGAAACATACCAGACCTGACCCCCGATGGCGGCATCGTCCTCTTTTGCTTCATACAAAATCTGGTCACCCTATTACTTGACAACTATCTTTTTTGTTAATATTTTGACCCTTTTTAACCCCTTCATAGACAACATAGGTATATTAATATTACATCGAATATCTTTCGAGTCAGTTTTAGTTTTCGGCACTTTTGATGAATACTGTGAAAGAATTTTTTTTGCTAGTCTAACTGAACTTGTAACTCCTTGACTTTCAAATATATTTGACAATTTAAGCATGAAATCGGTTGCACGTTTTAAACAAAACCTATGAATGATAAGTATTAGGTCATTCAAAAAGGCCATAGGATGACACATAGATGGCGTTACTAGAATTTTTTCCATATGATTTGTATATAGTTCTAAACTTCAAACGATACGTGTATAAATTTGACAGCAATCTGACTTTTGCTTCGTAAGTTAGGAGCATTTTGTGTGAAGTAACGTTTGTTATTAAAAAAAAATGGAAAAAAGTGAATTTCGAGTTTTGATAAAGCATTGCCTTTTGATGAAAAAAAATACAGTGGAATCCAAACAATGGCTTGATAAACATTATCCGAACTCTGCTCCATCGAGACAAATGGTAGAGAAGTGGATTGCTGAATTTAAACGTGGTCGTACGAGCACAAATGATGCAGAGCGCAGTGGGCGCCCAAATGAGGCTGTTATTTCAGAAAACGTCAAAAAATTCACAAATTGGTTATGAGCGATCGCAAATTGAAATTGCACGAGCTGGCTGACATTGTAAAGATATCAAATGGTAGAGTTCTTACCATTTTACACGAACATTTGAATATGCGAAAGTTCTGTGCAAAGTGGGTGCCACGTGAGCTCACAGTCGACCAAAAGCAACAACGATTTGATGCTTCTGTTACGTGTTCAGAATGCGCATGGGGTTTTAAGACTTAGTAGGTACGGGGATTAAGAATCGCAAAGCTAAACTCTAGTGAACTCACCGAAACCTTAATTAAAACTTCGTTATTTTTACTATGGTTTGCAGAACAAATTTAAATCTATTCTTATCTGCTACACTATATTGTCCACGTAAGATCACCCATATCCTTGCCGTTATAAAACGCGATCTTATTAACGGTCTTTATAATAATTTTAATAAGGTTTAGGTATAAATATATCATATGGTATTTTGATTGTTAGTAATAAGTAATAAAGTTAGGTTAAGTGTCTTTATTATTATGCAGTGGATAACAACACGGCCGTACCAATAAAACACTGTCTGTATAGGTATATATTTATTAATTTATTCATATAGTTATACAATTTATATTTATTAAAAACTTGTTATATCTGTTGTACCACGGTCGACTACTTTATGATACTTTCCCTTCCTGGGTAGTTTTCATATTTTTGTCTTTTTATTTTATCTTCTACCAGTTCGGACTTACGTTGGGTAATGGTTAACGGAGAAAAATAGGTGGCGCATTTTATTTATAGTTTTCTGGGCAATTAGTTGGTGAAGACCCACACCACTCTCCTATGACTAGCGGGCACTGACCCTTATCACTGGTAGATTAACCCCTGGGGTGGCAGGCCGAGGTGTGCGCCGCATTGGTTTGTACGAACTAATTCCGAATATTGAATGATCTATTGGATCAGAAATAGAAAGGAACACTTCAGAGGAGTGTTTGGGGCTGTTAAGCTGGATGAAACATGCCTTCACTATTACACACCAGAATCCAAAACACAGTTAGCTGAGTGAACAGCAATCGACGAACCGAATCCAAAGCGAGCAAAAACGCAACAGTTTCTCCGTAAGGTGATGGCATCTGTATTTTGGGATGCGAATGGAATAATATTCATCTAGTTCCTCCAACAAACGACTGTTTTGGATCGATTGAAGGCTGAAATCGCAAAGAAACGGCCACATTTGCAAAAAAAGTGTTGTTTCACCAAGACCGTGTCACAAATCGATGCAAAATATGGCAAAATTGAATGAATTGGGCTTCGAATTGCTTACCCACACACCATTATTCTCTAGATTTAGCCCCAGCGACTTTTTCCTGTTTTTAGATCTCAAGAGAATGCTTGCTGGAAAGAAATTTTGACGAGAAAGAGAAATCGTACTATTAAAGTGGTATCGAAAAGTTGGAAAATCGTAATACCTCGCTGTATTGTCCTCGAACGCAACTGTATTGAATAATTAAATCGAGTTTTGTCAAAATTTTGTTTTTTTCCTACTGATCCTACGTTGAATGAATGACCTAATTAGGAATATTAACGATTATTTTTTCTCATTGTATTTTAGAAGATTCGTGCTAATAATTTGATAAAGGCAAAGAAAAGTAGCGATATGATCACACAAGTTATGAGTGACATTGATGATTTTAAATCAAAAAGTGGTGTAGATAAAATTATTGTTATGTGGACAGCAAGTACAGAGAGAAGATGCAATGTGATAAGCGGTATTAATGATACAGCAGCTAATCTAGAAAAAGCGATTAATAATGGTCACAGTGAAGTTTCTCCATCAACATTATTTGCTGTAGCTGCAATTAATAAAGGTAAAACTTTTATTTCAAACATCTATTGGAATAAACAATGTCTAATCAAAATACTTACCCAATTTGCTTGTTTCTAGGTTGCACTTTTATTAACGGTTCGCCACAAAACACTTTTGTACCTGGTGTAATTGAATATGCGCAAAATAAAGGCGTTTTTATCGCTGGTGACGACTTCAAGTCAGGACAAACCAAAATTAAGAGCGTTCTAATCGACTTTTTAGTAGGTGCTGGCATAAAACCAGTAAGCATAGTGAGTTACAATCATTTAGGAAACAACGATGGAAAAAATTTGTCTGAGCCAAAGCAGTTCCACTCTAAGGAGGTACTAATTTAAATTTTTGGTAGATATATCACTGATTCTAAGTAACTATTACCGCCAACAAGAAATTTTTGTAGCTAGGACAGGGTAATATTATTATTCACTATCTTACCGTTAAATTTTAGGTATTTAAGATATTTTGAAAATATAACCGAACGTATCAAATGGCTATTTGGCTAAAACACATCTAACTTTGGAATACAGAAATCTCAAAAACTTATGCAGTACTAAAATGAATATCTATTACTTATAACATAGATAAAATGCTTAGATTCTTGAGATTTACAATAGTAAAATTTGTCGTTATTTACGAGTTTATGTACAATACTGACTTATAGGTTTTATTATCTTTGTGCAGTATTTATTTATTAAACATCAATCGAAGCGAGTCATTGTTAACAAAACAATAGCAAAATATTTATGCAGACGGGCTGACAGTGCAAATTCATTCGGCACCAGACGTGTAATTCATAATCATAATTACTATGTACCGGGTGTCCCGTTTAAGAGGGACCACTACCTTATCTGAGTAACTATAAAGAGTACAACAAAAAGTTAAATAGAAAATTTTTTTGGGTTAACTTGAAGTTTTTATTTATTTAATTTTTACATAAGTATACTCATATTGCAGTGCAACTTCCTTATTTTAGCACACACCCTATATATTGATAGATATTTAGATAGAGCCCTAAAAGGTAAAGTCAAAACGATATTTAATAGTATGGGGTTTACATGCATCGTTTCGAAATTATTCTTGTTTACCTTCAATATTTAGCCTAGATTTCAACTAGCGTACGTAAGTTAATTGAATGGATTGTTATATTCTGTTTGGATAGAAAAAATGTGTCTAAATGCTGTACTTCTGCTAAAAGAACTGTTACTGTAATTTGAAAAATCACACTGTTGCTATATTTGGCATTTCATTAATTTTCTCGTTTTTTGCAAATGCAAAAAAGAGTACCTATATTAGATTTGAAAAAAACGTGAAAATTAATGAACTGTGATATTTGAATAGAATTAGCCGATACTTGTTGGAAATTCAGTATTGTTATTTGTCAAATTACAGAAACAGTTCTTTTGGCAGAAGTACAGCATTTATATATTTTTTTTTCTATCCAAACAGAATCTAAAAAATCATTCAAATAACTTATGTACGCTAGTTGAAATGTAGGCTAAATATTGAAGGTAAACGAGAATAGATTCGAAACGCTGCATGTAAACCATACTAATATATGTATATCGTTGACTTTGCCTTTTATGGCGTTTCAACATTTAATATTATAAGTAGTTCATTTTCTGAAAAAAATATTTACCTATATTTATTTTAGGTTTCAAAAACAAATGTTGTCGATGATATGGTTCAATCGAACAATATACTTTACAAACGTGGAGAAAAACCAGATCATGTTGTAGAAATTAAATATGTGCCATATGTAGGTATGTACGTTAAATTTTATTTATTTTAGTGAAACCTAGCAAGCACCTGCAACTTTGTTAAAAAATTCATGATTGCATCTTTGAGACTTTGGGATGCAGTCTTATCACGAAGAGTATTAATAAATAATACTAAATTTGAAACAGAGAAAAATAATTTTAAGGAGAAAAATTCTGAGGTATTTGGGTACTTTTGTTAAAATAAAATACTATTTTCAATAGTAACATAATATACCATTTTATATGGACACCTACACGCATTGCAATTTCTACAACAATAAAGATAGGTACCCAATAATTTATTCTAATAAGGTGAAAAATGATTTAATAACTTTTTATAAAGAGTATAATTTTGATTGGACTATGCATAATAATTATTAATTATTGTAAGTTCCATCTATTATTTTAGGTCTGATGAAGTCATAATATATTTTGTTTTAACAAACCTCCATTAATACCTGAAATTGTTTCTTCATAAATGTATAAGACATGGTAAACAATTTATTAAATTAGTTAATTAAATCGGTATTTTTCACTAATATTTATTTATTCAAAATTATATTATCTTCTTTAGAATGTACATCACTGACAATTTTTAGGTTCGAAGAATTTTTTTTCTGAGCTATTTTTTCTTAAAAAATGAATAAGTATTTAAATAACTTAAAATATTGGACGCTTGAATTTCGTAAAATTGACTAGTTTAAGCAACTGTTGAAAGATTGTTAACCACAGAAGATGACCTAATGTAAGGTCGAAACATGTTTTGTTTTAATGTAAATTACACAATTGATTTCTTGAAATATTGGTCCTTCGATTCAACTATTTTTATATTTTATTAGGTGATTCAAAAAGAGCCATGGATGAATATATTTCTGAAATAATGATGGGTGGTACGAATACTTTGGTTATACACAATACTTGTGAAGATTCACTTTTAGCAGCTCCAATTATATTAGATTTGACAATTTTAGCGGAGCTGTTTTCAAGAGTGCAAATAAAACGTCGTGCCTGGTCAGACGAAAAGTACACTAACTTTCACTCAGTAATGTCTATACTGAGTTATCTTTGTAAAGCTCCATTGGTAAGAAACTGTTCTGCCTCCATTATTATTTTACAGTACAAATTAGTAGAATGTATACAAAAATTTTTATTTAAAAATTATTTAATAATCAAATTAAATTGTTCCCAAGCATAATTCATAATTAAGGCTGATCTATAGAATTTAGGTGACCACGAATTTTTGAGAAGTTTACTAAATATTCTCTATGTAACCGATTACACTGACAGAGCACCACCAGTCAACGAAACTGCCGTCTAGTATTGTTTCACAGACAAATTCTCAGATAAGTCTTGGTGTGTAATAAGGTCGAAGATATATAGTATAAGGACCATGGGTGCATCTAATGTTGGCCATTAAAGCAGGTCGCGTGCTTATCCGACATTTCTTAGGAATTTTTATTCAATAGCCATTTTGCTTGCTAAACAGTCGATGAATTATGAAGTGTTGACAGATGACTTTTCAAATGATGAATATCAATTAAATTATAATATGGAATTTAACGTATGGTATTCTGGTTATGTTAATCGAATTGAAATTTAAAAGCAGTTGCAATAATTCTTTCTTACAAACAAATCAATTATGGGTTTTTTTACTTAATCTTATTTTAGGTTCCATACGGAACTCCTGTAGTAAACGCTCTTATGCGTCAAAGGGCATGTATAGAAAATGTGATGAAAGCATGCCTAGGGTTGCCACCAGATAACAATATGACACTAGAGCATAAAATTCCATTCCTATTGCCAAAAAGGCAGAAGAACGTGGAATCCTCAAATCTTAACGGTAAGCTTGGTTGTCGGTTGATACAATGTAAGTATGATGTTGACGTCTTGGCCTTCAGCGGCTACTGTTCTTTCGTGACATTTTGGTTATTAGTTGGATGTCAGCTAGAAAAATCATATTTTATACTAGAAACAATTACATTGTTAAGTAAACAAACAGTTCAATTTCCTCAAAATTCCTGCAATAGAGGATATGATTTACAAAAAGAAACCAACATCTTTAAAAATGTTTTACAATTTTAAACAACAATATGTTTGTCAAATTAACGTTTCGTAAACTTGTTTTTTTCTTATGGGTGTCATATTGGATGTCAATACTAGCTGATAAAGCTTTTCCGTCTGATTTCAAGAATGTATAATTATTTTTAAGGTACGGTTTCCTCGGGGCCACTGAGAGCTGCGATCGTCGTGCTCCATTGCTTACGCAAATCAATACAAACACTTTCCTTCGAGCGGCTATGTTTATCAACTATAGATGACCTAAGCGATCGTCAGGAATCGACTGCTCTGAGAGCAGTATAATCGCGGCCGCTGGATGAAGCAAACACTATATGGGATGAATCAACAATACATTGTTCTGTCAGAGAACACATAATATTTTGTCTCTGATTCGGTGTTGTATTTCGCGTTAAAAATATGTCCTTTGAAGACGAGGACGATGAAAAACTTGCAGAAAGATTGTAAAAACCTTCTTTTTCTCGTTGTTTGAACATGGCGTGATGGTGATTTTGTCTTTTTTTATAAGTAACTATTGCTTCGTCTTCCATTTATTCAATAAATATAAACGACCAACCTTCGATGTCGAGTCAATCTGACGACTGCGACTGCAGCCGCCCCTGAGGAAGGAAATGCCCCCAACGCTTAGAGAGAAATAAATACATCCGGCAACACCGCGTTGGCTTTATTATATTAATCAGATAATCATTCTCGAAAGCTCGCGACTCAAACCAACGGAAGGCGACTCTGTACAAATTTAGTAGGTTGTACCTCGTCCGGGACAGCGCTGTGTTGATTTGGTAGGATGTGCCTCGCTTACCGTAGGGATCTAGAATGGACATACGTGCACCAGAATGTTCGAGTACTCACTGAAAGTGTTCGAGAAAGAAGGTCAACCATATAGATATACTCAACGTAACCACATGGGAATCCTGAATCTAATACCTTTGGATTCAGGAAGAAAATCGTCGGACGCTTTGCCACGCAAACATGATTTTGAAATCCCATTTGAAGTGGTCATTGCAGACCGTCAAAATTGGCTAAATGGGGAACCACGATTCCCAGAAAACACATCCGTCTGGTATACGGACGGTTCAAAAGGAATAGAAGGGAACACAGGCATGGGAGTATACGGGCCAAATTGCAGGCTCTCCGAATCTCTCGGGAGAAGTGCCACTATATTCCAAGCAGAGATCAACGCTATTAATCGTTGTGCTCAAGAATGCCTGCAGAGAGGCATCCCGGAACGGCAGATCAATATTATGTCAGACAGTCAAGCTGCGTTAAAAGCACTGAGGTCTTACACCTTCACGTCAAAGCTAGCATCAAAATGCAAACAGACCCTAAAGCAACTGGTAGCTCAGGGGAAAAAGATTACTCTGACATGGGTGCCAGGACATGAAGACATAGAGGGGACCGAAGCGGCGGACCAACTTGCAAAAGAGAGCGCAAACGCTCCGTTCTGCGGCCCGGAACCCATCTATGAAGGAAGAACTTCGGAGATGGGAAAAGGAACAACTTAAGTCCTACTGGAGAAACACTCCAGGCCTAAGACAATCAAAAAGGTTTATCAAACCTTCAGAGGCCAACGCAGGGAAGCTTATCCAACTAGAGAGAAGGACCTAAGGTGAATTACAGGCCTTTTTACGGGACACCACCCAGTGAAGTACCATCTCAAAAAGATGGGCCTAACCGAGGACGACACTTGTCGGTTTTGCGAAGACGCAACAGAGACAACAGAACACGTGCTCTGCGAATGCATTGCACTTTTCTGCAAAAGGCTAAAACACCTTGGAGGGGTGACCCTAAAACCCGACGAGGCAAGGAATTTAGCCCCCAGAGAAATCATCAACTTTATGAAAAGTCACAAAAGATCTTCTGCAGGTCGAAGTGAGGGGAGGCCAAACCGCCTAAACGACTCCGAAAAACAATCTACAATCTACTCAACGTAACAGGGACAGAACACAGTTATGAAGTAAACAGTCAAATAGTTGAGAACAGTGTTGTGACATATAAATAATATATAATCTTCTGAAGTAATCCATTTATCGAGGAGTGATTGGTATTGATTGAATGAGTAACGGTTAAGGTTATCATATTGATTTTAATGACAGAAACCAATAGTAATCACCACAAACTTCTAATACCCACCTCACCACCATCACCTCACCTCTCATAATACCCACCTCACCACCATCACTTCACTTCACATAATATAACTACGGTGTAGCTTTGACCCCAAGTCTTGTTAGATATAACCACCTTCATGCCACTTCTCGACATGGTGTCATTTTCATTTTGTACCTACTTAAGTTATGGACAACACCTAATTTCCAAAATCAATAATTATGAAAATTAAGAACAGAAAAAAGAAAAAACAAATTTAGGACTCGAAGTATGAACCAATTTTAATTTAATTTTTATTTCATTTTATAACAATTTTCCACTGACATATAACTTGTTTCGACAAAATGGTAAGATTTTACACAATTATGTAGTTAAGTACATTTCAAATAAGCAATTAATTACAGATGTGTATAGATGTTTAAATCACACATAAACAAATTCCTGACATTCACATTGTAAACCAAGGTTCTTTAAGCCACTGATGATGGACATATGATCCGAAACATGTCTGGCTAATTAGTAGATTTCAACATATATATAAATCATTTTGTGGAGTAGACGTGTTTTATTCAATCAATAATATATAAATAAATAGTAGAAATAAATAGTACAAATATCATCATATTAGTGCATTAATGTTATTAGTTTGTTTAAGTGTTTCGTTATTAGATGTAAATAAATGAGTTTTAAATAAAACGCGTTGTTATGTCACACTACGAACCACGAAAAACGTTACAGTTATATATTGTGTTTATAAGAGCACAAGTGAACCAGAATTCAGTATTTAATTTTTTTGTAGAAGACTATAATAAACCTATTGAGTTGGACGAAAATTGGGGGTTCTTTATTTTTATTTAAATTTTTGATAGTTTTTTGATTTGGCAAGAAAATTATTATATTGTATATATTTTTTTTAGGATTTTGTGAACATGAAGGAAACAAAGTACAACAGTGATGTTCGACAGCATAAATGACTCAATTTGCTGGTAAACGAAGGAACATAATTTCTTTATTGCAGATTTTTGTTTGTCTTTATTACCATTAGGACATACATTTTGAGGTTCCACTTCATTGAGTGCATTACATTAGTCTTATTATATAAAAAATATTTCTTATAGCGTTGATGTTGTTTATGTAATACTGTTTATGATAATTTCCAAAATATATGTCTATGTTAAAGTTAATGTTTCCGAGATAGGCATATCAGAAAAATATAAAATTATATCTCGTACTCAACAAACTAAATTTTTAATCGAAACTATTAAATAAAATAAAATAAAATAAATTTAATGCATGTTTCGGGCTGTGTACATCTCATCATCAGTAGATTACACAAAAAACTTTAAAAATTCAAACTATAAACTTCATACGCCTTCGATAGGATTAAAATTCTGAAAAGGCAGGGAGATGATCGTAACTGGCTTTAAGAATTTTAAACAAATCGTTGCTTATGAAGGTGTGTGATCCACTGATGATGCGATGTGCACATTCCGAAACATTTATGATTTATATAATAGTTTTGATTAGTCTTTATTAGGAAGAAGTAGCAAGCAGATTTATTTTGTTGAGTAAGACTTAGAGAGATCAAACAACTCTAAAATAGATTATTTCGTCAAGTACAATAAAACCCAATGTGATCCATATCTTAATTATTATGTAGAATGGTTTGTCATATGTTTTTAAATATAAAAATGTTGAAAAACGTTTTCATTTATTTACTACGAGTTATTTTTATATGAGTAGTTACTTGAATGTTAAGCTATTTGTAAAAAACTTTTTACATGTAAGATTATATGCTTCAAAAGGTATAATTTGATTTGGAAGAGTCATATATTTCCTCCGGGAAATCAGTTGGTTTCTATTGGTCATGGCCAACCAACGATCTTAAAAGCTGTACGGATCTAAAGGCCTCAGTACACATGTGGCCAACTAGTTGGGCCAATGAGTTGGGCAAAAAATTATGATACTGTAAATGCGTCTTCAAGGCGACAACATTCGGCTCGCTGGCCAATGTTGGCGACCAACGGCTAACTCACACAAAGGTGGTCTTGTACACATTGGCCCAACTAGTTGGCCACATGTGTACTGGGGCATTTACACATATGCGTCATTGGACCAACTAGGTGGTAAATTCCGTCAAGATCTTTTGATGTGTGTACGAAAAACCGACAACATTCGGCTCGCCGGCCAACTCACACAAAGGTGATCTTGTACACATTGGCCAAATTAATTGGCCTCACTACAATTTTGACATAGGCATCATAAATTCAATTTGAAGGTGCCTCGAATACAGAAAACAGTTGGTCAATGCAGCTTAATTTATCTATCATGTAGGTCTGCTAACATTATTGATCAAAAGTTATCACTCAATTAACTGACAAGAGCTAAGCAAATCAGGTCGATATTTGTGTTTGGTTAACTATGGTATTCTAACGACTCAAAATAAAAGCCAAACAATTTCGTCAATATCACCACAATTTAATTGAATTCAAAAAATTCCCTGTTTAGGTAAGGACACACTTAGTCAACATGGTCTGAACGTATGATAAATCGCAGTATAAACAGAGGGTTTTTTAGATGTCTGGAGTAGATCACAGTGTAACGACAATTTAGAAATGTTTTTATGGATAAAATAAACCTGGTTTGTGATTTGACTTTTCTTGCTGTGAATTTTAATTTGTATCCTCAGTATTCTGTTAATTATGCGAGTACTGCAAAACTGACATAAGCATTTTAAAAGTATGCAAATTAATTAGGATCAATTAGAACGTGAAACTGCTTTTTGTTGTTACTAATTTAGTTAGTAGTAAAGGTTTTATTGTACTATTAAAATAAGGTACAAAAGGCGAAGTTGAGTTGCTAAGGCTCCTCTCTTAAAAACTGGATAAATCAAACAATACAATTTTAGAGTAGAAAAAAAAACAATAATTAAAGGATCAATTATAGATTAACCATAATTTATGGAAACAATATACAACAATCGACTATTGGGCAAGCAATGCAAGGAAAAACTACAATAATTGTCCCCGTTGTATGAGTTTCCTTGTACAAACTTCAAAGCTGTATCCTGACATGGCCGGAATAATAATAGGCGGACAGTAATTATATTTTTGGATTCCTCATTTATATTGGAGTCCTATTTTCCACTGTTTTTCATTAAATAATTTATTTTGAACTTTTATTGACCCACAACAGGTCTCCGCAAAAGATGTGTAAATGCAAATATTTAATTTTGCACTTATAAGCATGCTTACTTTGCACTTTTTGTTGGAAGTGTTATTCTGGGTAAGCTTCATATTAAATATATAATATAATATATTATATTGAATAATAATATTATGATGAGTTTTTTAGTTAGTTGGATATGTTTTAATATTCTCATAAGTAATTTCAAATGTTGGGACTTATCTGAATTTGACATAAATGAAAACTATTACATTTCTAATATAGCAGTATATGCGAATAAAGCATATTTAGCGATACCGAGATCAGTGTGTTTTAATAATATAAGTTCACCAACTTTAATTGAAACACCATGGAAACAAATCGATTCTACTCTAATCAAATACAGGTGAGTACGGTCAAATATAATTACTACAAAATATTAAATTTTAGAATTTATATTAAAGAAGTAGAATATATACTTGAAATAAAAGTCCACCTCCACGAAACAAATTTAATAGATCTTTCTACAAATTATTCTTTAAACCATACATGTTTCGGAGCTCCATCCTCAGTGGTTAGTAAAATTACAAAAAGCTAGTTTTTTTATTATGTTTATAACGGGTGATTCAGTGAAACGGCACGATTTTGCAACGCTGCGGGCGGAACAATAGAGGAACCGCGGTCTTGCGACGTAAACGTTGGGAATCTAGAGAGTGGGAAGTTTAGTTATCATGGAGAAGTGGTCGGGTGATCAACGCGCATTTGCTGTGAAAGCTTATTACAAAAATGGTGAAAGTTTTGTGCGTGTACAACTAGGGTCTCGTTTACACTACCATCTGTGGTTCAACATCACAAAAAAGAGGTGGCAGTGTTAAAACTGCTCGCACACCAGAGCTTAAACCTGGGATTAAGCTATACCACTACGAGCAGAATTTTGCATAAAGAACTCCATTACCATCCATACAAAATCCAGATTGTGCAAGCCCTTAACGTTCGAGATTATCTCACCCGACTAGGGTTTTGTGAACAAATGTTGGAGCGTATTAATGAAAACGACAACTTGCTGCATAATCTTTGGATGAGTGATGAATCTCACTTTCATCTCAGTGGGTATGTCAGCAAACACAATAAACCGCGGCAATTACACGAAAGACCCTTATATTCAGAAAAGGTAACCGTGTGGTGTGCAATTTCTTCGTTAGGCATCATCGGACCTTATTTTTTTGAGGACGAGGATGGGCACGCAGTAACAGTAAACTCTGATCGCTACGGACAGATGTTAAATAATTTTTTTCTTCCGGCAATCGAGAATTACAGAAATCAAAACACGACCTTTCAACAGGATGGTGCAACATGCCACACATCACGAGTGTCAATGGATTTACTAAGAAGATCGTTCCCCGGTTGTCTTATGAGTAAAAACGGCGATATTCCCTGGCCATCTCGTAGTCCGGACCTCTCCCTATGCGACTACTTTCTTTGGGGGTATCTTAAGTCGAAAGTGTTTCAAAGTAACCCCCCAAGAACTATCGAGGCTTTGAAAGAACGGATACGCGAGGAAGTGGAAGCAATACCTCAAGAAATGTTACTCAATGTCTTAAACAGCTTTGTACTACGGCTGCAAGAATGTGTCCGACACAATGGAGGCCACCTTTCCAATATCATCTTCAAAAACTGAATATTTCTTCACTTAAAGATTAATTTCCATCTATATAGTATACGGTTTTCTTATTAAACCTAATAAAAAGATATTATTTCAGTTTTTTTTGTTTATTTGAAATCGTACCGTTTCATTGAATCACCTGTTATTAGGAGGAACGTTTCAACTTCATTACGCGATAAGTTTTTTAAGTTAAATAAAATTAGGTACATATATTCTTTTAATTACTGGTATTGAAATTAAGTTTTTAAACATTGTCAAAATAAATTAGATTACTCATTACTTGTGTTTTATTGTACTTTTTCTTCTTATAAATCATTTAAAATTCAAATACCAGTAATTAAAAGAATTTTTCGCGTAATGATATAAGTATAATATAAACAAAAAAATATAGGTTTTTGTAATTTTACTAACCACTGAGGATGGGGTATATTGCTCCGAAACATGTATGGTTGAAGAATAATATATAGAGAGATCTATTACCTTTGTTTCGTGGAGGTTGACTTTTATTTCAAGTAGACCTATATTTATTTTATAGTTTAATGAATCTTTTAATTTAAATTTTAACTTATAAATTACAAAGTTATTCAAAAAAGCTTTCCGTTAGATGCTAAAGGGATGTAAAAAATGTTTCTGAAATTAGTTTTATTGACAGTGCGCGGCAAAATCCAATTTTAATAATTAACTGACAGTTAACTGACAGCATTTTGTGTTGTCACTGTTATTCATGTCGCAACGTTCTAGAATGGATTTTAGGTTTCTCCCTATTAAAGACATTTAAAAACGATTATTCATAGGCATAATTAGTTTTAAGATTTATATTAAATTTTTGTCAAATGTCAGAGGTTTTTCAACTGAATGAGAAGTGTGTTTACTTCCTCTCCTATGTCTTTATTTCTTCGCGACCTGTTTCGTGGCAATTACAGCATCCTCAGGCGATAATATACAGAAGATTTTACATTCACTAAAAATAAGTAAAATATATTAACTTATTATGATTTTCTTACTCTTTAGTTTTAAAGACTTTTTATAATTAAAGCTATCATATGATATTATGAGTAGTAGAAATATTAAGTTAATATATTGTAGGTAGGTACCTAATTGGTTATAGTGAATGTAAAATCTTTTGTGCAGTACCGTCATAGAATAATAACTATAGATAAGAATGGTCAGTAGACGCTAAAAATGGCATCGACTCGTCGCAATCGCAGCCACATTTCTGGCCCTCTACTATATATACTACGTCTATATATACTATAAGATACTATACTATAACTATAAGCGTCGGCGAATTGCTTTTAAGACAGAAGTAACAAAGGTGCCGACACGAAGTGAAGTAACTGTATATAAACTGTGGTACCGTCTGAGTATGCCGTAATTGCAGGGAAACAGATTGCGAAGAAATAAAGTCGACACACACCCTTTTCATTCTATTATTTATTTTTACAAAAATAATGTACACTTATTTAAATAGTACTTCAAATATTAGTGCTAATATTGGAAAATGTGGATTTTTAAATGTCAAGGCCTTGTATTTTCGACACAACTACAAGTATGCATTTAATTATTTTTGACGAAAATTTAGGATAATTTATACATACATACTGAGACAATGAACTACTTTTTCAAATTTATACATATTATGTTCTAAACATTAAACGAAAATATTAAGTTTTATACATTTTTGCTCGCGTTTTACCCGATTGGTATGACTGTGTGGTCTCATGCTTATATATCGATATGTCGTCATAGTTTCTGGTCTTACAAAAAGTTTAGTACTATGGGTACTTGAAAGAATAGGTTCTCTTAGGATTAGCTAATATTTCAACTTTTTTTTGTTTACAGAAACAAAGTTGTGGGCGATCAGTTATGGGGTTCATGTAATAATTTACAAGACGTTGTAGCTTTAGCAATTGAACATAAAAAACCAAAATTGTGGATACTAGACAAAGGAAATGCGAAATGTTTACCTAAGCTTTCACTTTACAGTATATTTCAAAGTTCTATTAGTCGAAATATTGAACTGCGGAATGTCGATGGTGGAAGATGTAATAGTATAGTCGTGGAAGATTACGGGATTGGAAAATTAAAACAAAGGTTTAATAATTTCATAACTAAGTGAAGTGTTACGATTATTTTTTATTTAAAAACAGATACAAGTAGGTACATTGTAAATATACTATGCATGTTTTAGTATAAACACAAATAAGCTATCGAATTTCATATAGCCCAGTACCTAATTGAAAAGTGTTACCTTACAAGTTGTTAAAAAAATACGAATAAATGTAGGTTGATATTATCTGCTTGGTATATATAAACGTTTCGTCAGACGTTAGTCTGAAAATGCTAAATTTGTTGGAATATTTTGTTATTTATGATGTAATTTAACAAAGATGTGAAATAGCTAGTCCCTACTTCACATTTTTGTTAAATTACATCATAAATAACAAAATATGCCAAAAAAATTTAGCATTTTCAGACTAACGTCTGACGAAACGTTTATATATACCAAGCATTCTCTCGGTTTTTTTCAGTAATCTAACATTTATTTTGATCCTGAGTCTTGACGTTTATATAACAAATTCGAACTTAAATTTCAGCAAGGAATGTTTTCTTCTGCCTTTGATACAAGGTGTCCAGAAAGGGTGTGAGGTATTTACAAATTCAATAAAAAAACGTAAAAGTTAATTTTTTTTATTCTTGGGTCTCTCGCCGGTCTTCAAAAAATAAGGCCAAATGACGCTTTCCCAGGCATGGCAGCTCACGCAATAACTTTTGGACTATGTAGTGATCGTTTATGTGTCTCTCTTGGAGTTTCGTTGGCCCAGTAGCGGTAGTTCTATTTATTTACGTGTCCGTTTTGAGTGAAAGATTGCTTCGTCACTAAACATAATGTTTTCAAATGCTGGCAAGCCTTGAAGCATTTCATCTGCAAAATTCAGTTGGACCGGAAGTCTGTAACTTTCAGTTCTTGAACGAGCTGAATTGTGTATGCTGTAAAATGTAAAACTTGCTTCAGAATCTTGTGCAATGATTTAATGTTAAGTCCTTGACTGCGTTTGTGAATTGATTGAGACGGATTTTGGAGCACTGAAATTCTTACTTCTTCACTAGTTTGTGGGTTTCGAACAGAGCGCGGGCGACCTAGATTGTGATATTTTACACAAGCACCGGTATTGTCAAACATTCGAATCCATTTTCTAATGGTATGCATTCCGTACATTAAATTCTGCACGATATAATCGTTGGGCTGTCACTATCGCCTCCCATCCGCGCCGTTACATGGATAGCGCAGATACAAATACCCCCACCCTTTCTGGACACCTTGTATAACGGAATTAAAACCATTTTTCTCAATCTGTTATTATCATGTGATAATTTGGTTGCTCTTTTCAGCAGAATATTTGTAGGGAATGCTGGTGACAATACCATTTTATTGGTATTAGTAAATGATGAAAAAATCTTCCGAATTACTATGTCAAGTTCCGAATTTACGGAACCTATGTACGCCGATTTTTTAGCATTGTCGAAATTAGAAGATATCTTATATTTTACCAGTCAAAGTAATACTGCATTATTTTCCATGGATTTATACGAATTGGATATATTATTAGATACAACTCAGCAGGTAAGATAATATTTATTTCAGGTAATGATAGTGAGTAGCAATTCATTCTACGGAGCTCAAATTTATTACTTCTTCATTGCTCGCTTTCCTTTGATATTTTCTGATGGCTTGCCCACTTTTTCCACAGCAAACATTTGGAGGGTGGGCATTTTATTAATGGCCTATACGTTTTATCAGAAACTATTGCCTTTAGAAAAAAAAAACAATGTAAAAATTAATTGATTTTAAAAACATTTCTTAAATTATTGGAGTGTTAATAATACAGGGCGTCCTAAAAAAGCTGCAACGCCTGTGCCACCAGAATTTCAAATGGAATAAACTACTCAACAAAAAGTTCGTAACAATCGAAATTTTTGTCATTATTTAAAGTGCTACAAAGTACTTAAAAGTACTAACTGGAAAATTATGCGGTTTGCACTGTCTTAGAGCATTGCATTTCGAGTCGTAGGCATATTTTGAGAAAACAGTAGTTGCCTAAGATGTATGCTATACAGGTGGTTAAAAAAATGATGCAAAAAAAACACTTTCATTACTATCTCCCCATTTCTACAGTGTTTTTTTTGTGATTTTTTTTTCAGTATGTCAAAATGTTAATCTTTTGCGATATCATTTTTCGTTTTCAAAATATTGCATTTGTTTCGAAATAATCATACGAATGGCTTTAAGGGTCAGTTCTGCCAATTTGGGGTTTAGAACTGACAACACTATGGCATAAATTAATTGCTGATAGGTCCGGAATAGGTTCTGTGATGCACTCGCAGAAACTTAAATTATACAGGGTGTATCGGAGAATACTGAAAGTAACTTCTTGGTGGTGAAAATACATTGTATAATAATTTTTTGGCTTTTTTTGCTTTTCGGCACAGGGAAAGTATTGTGAACACAAAAAAATTTGAGATAAAGACGGATATAACCATTTTGAAGTTCCTTGAGATGGAAGTCTGTCTGTGTGTATGTGTCTGGATGTATTCTTCCACGATAGCGTCCAAACGCTTTAACCAATTGAGCTAAATGTTGGTATACAAGTTTAGGGGATTCCTAGGATGACCCCATTAGTTTTTGGTTCAAATCGCTTAAGCTCTGTGACAGGGGTGGACACAACCGCTAAATTTTCAAATAGCAGTAGGGGTCGAGTGATACATCACTTTAAAACATTTTTGATCTGATTTACAGCGATAGGTCACTTTTGATATTTACCCCCATAATTCTCGAGAAAATTGCGTTTAAAATTTTCACCAGTTAGGTAGTTGGTAGTTCGAACTTATCTTATTTCAATTAAAATGCAATATTTTTAAAGAGGGTTCTGTGGCGTCATGGATAGAGCGTTCGTTTTGCATGCGGAAGGTTATGGGTTCGAACCGCAGCTCTGGCAATATTTTTTTTTCTAATTTTTGAATAAAGTAGATAGTTTGTTACGTTAGTTTGTTGGAAATAATGAAAATAATACAATTATAGTAATAATAATTATAAAATTCTGTTTCGTTATGCAGGTCATATATTTTTTATCTTGTCGGGAATGTTTTGGGGCGACACGACCGATCTCTTCAGTATACCAAAATGTTTACTATGCGAATATCTCGTGGCGTTTTTGGATTTTTCGCTATATTTTCTTTCAGTTTCGAAATATTGCATATTTTTTGAAATAATGACACGATTGACTTTAACGGTAGATTCTGTCAATTTGGAATTCCGAACTGACAACTTTATGGCATGAGTCTAATGTTGATAGGTACCTAATAAGTTGTGTAATACACTCAGCTAAATTTTGAATATACAGGGTGTGTCAGAGAATATTAAACTTAAGAACGTATTTCCTCGATTGAAGGAGAAAAATAATGTGTAAATTCGACTGCATTTTACTTGCATCTGTTTGCACATAAAAGCATTGAATACCTATCAAATATTTTGAGGTGTTTATCAGATATTTCGTTTTTCGAGATGCGTAAAAAATGCTAGAATTTTGCTTCGTTCAGTTTTATTGATACATTAGTGTTATAAATAAATTATTTATGTGGGAATCTTGCTACAAAGTCAAATGGTTGTTATTTTATGCAGGATGAACAAAATTGTAAGAATAATTGTTTTTGTCATCGGTTAAGGTTTTCTCTCATATAATTGAACATCAAATTTAAATTTTAAGATTATTGTATCCTAAATTTGAACGCATATAGGATGTTGATCTTCCGTTTACGTCCCCTCTGACGTGGTGATGGAGACTGGAGACTTTATGGTGTCAGAGATTGGTGACTATAAAAACAGTTATTAAAATAAAAGTTAAAAGGAAGAAAAACAATTTACCTTAGTAGTGAGTGCCCCCCTCGATTGCGGATGAGGGCTGCAACATGGCGAGGCATAAATTATTAATAAAATTTCGCGATACACTCCCTTATTCACCTCTAATCATTTCAGCCAAGTCATTCATATTAATTGCACCATTGGCACGTCATGTCAAATTCAGCCTCATTCTACTCCAAACATGCTCTATAGGATTCATATAAGGACTTCTCGCTGGTGGATACATTCTATTGATGTTGTGATATCTTAAGAAATTATTGACAATATGTGCTTTATTTGGACGAGCATTATCATCCACAAGAATGAGGTCTTGTGCAAAAGCCTCTTTAAAAGGAACCACATAGTTTCTCATGCACAAATCTCTCTGTACCTTTCAGCATTCATACTTTCCCCAATGAGAACTACCAAATCACTCTTACCATTATGCATTATTCCTCCCCATACAGTAACACCACTCTTTCTTCCATATTCTCCTCTAAATATCTTTCGTGCCTATATCTATGCACTAAAATACGTCCATACCTTTCATACAAATTAAAACCTACCTATATTCGTCTGTAAACATACATGAATTCCACTGGTTAGCATCCCAATTAGAGTGATTTTGAGACCAGGCTCTTCCAATTAACATACATGGCCTGATATTTTGTTTGACACGACTCCTGTATATCCTGTTTTTTGGATTCTTTCATTTTTTTTCTAATAGTCCTCTTCCTGAGAAATAATTGGAGCCTAGTGAGAATGCGTGGCACTTTCTGGGTTATGAGCTATAATCGTTGATATATTAACATCTTCGAACAGCTCGATGTTGTGGTAAGAGCTGAGGGCGAGCAGTACGTCTTTTAGCATGCAAGCCAAACTATCGAAAAAACAAAATATCTAATAAATACCTCAACATTTTTTGTAGATATTCAATTGCATTTTATGTGCAAACAGAGGCAAGTAAAATGCAGTCGAATTTACACATTATTTTTCCACTTACAAAAAAATAATGTTGTCTGACACACCCTGTATATGTGTGTATTACACAACTTATTAGGAACCTATCAACATTAGAATCATGCCATAAAGTTGTCAGTTCTTAACTCCGAATTTGCAGAACCTACCGTTCAAGTCACTCGTGTCATTATTTCAAAAATATGCAATATTTCGAAACTGAAAGAAGATATCGCAAAAAATCCAATAACTACTCGAGATATTTGTATAGTAAACATTTTGGTATACTGAAAAAAATCACAAAAATTCATTATACAAATGGGGAATAGTAAAAAATATATTTTCTTGCCACACAAAAAAGTGTTCTCTGACACACCCTGTATAATTTAAGTTTCTGTAAGTGCATCACATAATGCAACGTCGTTATTCTTACCGGTCTCTCTTAAGCGACGATCCACTCTTTCTTCGTATACCCTTCTGGCTTCTAAGGCAAGAGCAAGGAGATACATCAAATGTATGTCTGCATATTCACTCAACGTCAATTCGATTATCGTAAATAAATACTAGAACTGCTAGCGCAAATGTCAAAGGGACACACCTCAAGAAACCACAACAAAATGCAGGTATTTGGAAGAAATCCAGGTGATGCCTAGTATGTGGTGCGTTTCATACATTTTAAATAAAAAGTACTTTTTCTCGAAATCGGGTTATTTTATCGCTATCGAACAAGAGTAAAAAAAGGGGGGTTAACATTCCCTACGTCAGTACGCACCTGCGGCCTTAAGGAAATGCCATTGATTTAAATAGGGTTACTCGACGCCTCCCTATTTAACGTAAATTATACTACAATTGCGTTAATTTATACGAGGCGGTTCAGAAGTTATCATTAAAAAACTGAATTTCAGGTCTAGTCTAAGGGCTCATAGCTCTGCAGCGAAGGCCGATTATACTATATAAACTTATACCCTTCTTTTTTCACAACCTACCCCAATCCGAGAGATTGCCCACATATTCTGGGTGAACCTGTATAGGCAGAATGAAAATCAGTTACCTATTTATGATTTAGTGTAAATTAATATTCTATTTTAGAATGATAGTCTAATAATTATAAATGCCACTTACCTTGGTGAAAAACTTGAATTATCAATCGGTTTGGAAACTGATTACAAAGATGGGATCATTTATTATTTAGTACGTGATTATGCTATCGTAAGATGGATTACCAGGTGAGTTTTTCTTATATGGGTTTACCATAAAGCACGACAAATGTCCGGGCACCTAGAGCATGCGCACTGTTTTCACTTCCGCTTTTGAATTAGTCAAGTCTACTTAGTGATATCTTTTTTATTTTTTTTTTGTATAGCAAACCATTAGTAGCTGAGTACCACAATGTATTAGCACAGTCTTACGAAAGGTTACCATATGTTTCCCAAATTTTCACAGGACCTCAGAATGGAATATGGGCTCTAGTAAATCCATTTAATCCAGACGATTGCAGCATAATGGAAGATAATAACGCGGGTTCTTTTGAACGTAATAGAGTTGAGAAAATTTTAAAGTATAATAAATTTATTGATGTATCATAAATGTTAAGTTATTATTCCTGGTACATAATATATCTAACTGTTTACATTAAAATAAGGTGTGGTCTATTTTAATATATTTTTTTTACTATACTAACATGAGAAATTAACATTATTTATTAACCTCGTGCCCCTAATGCCCTAATAAATATTATTAAAGTTAATCAGTAATATTATACTTGATAATTATTATAAAATAAATAAATAAACTGTAGGTAAACAGTCTTACTACGTAAGTATAGGTACATAGTTAGATACTACTCGTACTTGAACATTATTTGAAATATCGTCTATTTTTGGCAAAATGATGCCTAAAATTCGTTTAGTTTAATTTGATTTAATCATAGATAATTAGATGCATATATCACAACTTAATAAAGAACAGTATTCCGAGTCCACGTTGGCACTTTGAACTAAATAATCTCAAACTGTGACGTATGACGCCGACATTTTAGGATAGAATTCAGGTCCTGACTAAAAATAATTATTATTTTCAGTTTCTAACCACATAATAATGTCGCTGCCAATTTCAAAAATATTTGTGGTGTGTCATAGTGATTGAAAACTTCCTTGAGTTGTGTTATCAGGTAAATGTTGACATGAGTGGGTGATTTTTAATAATAATAATAAAGACTTTATTGTAAAAAATACATTTTTACAAAAGGTGAAGTTGAAGCAGTGCTTCCTAACTTAACCTAAATTTAACTTATATTTTAGCTTAAACCAAACTAAACCAAAATTGTTTTACATCGCTGGCTAAAATATGTAGCTTATGTTTACAAATTAATATGTTCTATTAGGTGTCTGACAGCGCTCTTATCTTGTGTTTATGTTCCGCTTGCATTTAGTTTAAAAACACATGAGATACTGTCATTTCGTAATATGAATTGTACAGTTACACAAATAGTTGTTATAAAAGTGTAAAAGTATCTAGAATTCATCTTTATTTCTTCATATTACTCACCTAATAGGATCTTTGGGGAGGCAACAAAAATGTTTAGAGCAGAGAGCAGGTGTACCGCTTATTGGGACAACGTTTTGCAGAACACACCTGTCCATCCTGATTTTTCATTGTATTAATCACAAGACACGTTAATAAAAATAAAATACAAAACACAGAATCAGATTATAATCACAATATTTATTTATCTCGTACACGACGACAATGAACTATATACTGAACACAGGAGTGAACGGTATCAACCTACGTCTATGCGATTATTGTCACGTTTTATCCTATAATGGCGGCATGCGCAACGAGATGCGCATGACGGCTCGCAAGCGGAGAGTCTGAATACTGTATTATTTATTATACTGTGCGTATAGTACTTACTTCTGTCCTAAAATGGCGGCGTCATACCTCACAGTTTGAAAAATTACTTACTTCAAAGTGGCGAGAGAATGCTGTGCTTCTAGTCCATTTGATATTTTGAAATATTTTAAAATGACAAACTTCAACATCTAATCAAATTTACTATTATAGGTATTTATGATAAATTGTAATTTATCAGTGTTAGTAGTAAAAAAAATTGTTTATACACCTTGACAAGGCCATTAATAGGGTTATTCTTTCGTACTGAACTAAGTGAACAATCTGAAAATTGTCAGTTCATTCACGATTGTGCGTATTCTTTCGACATCGGTCACTTCTACCAAACTGATTAAAATTCCTACCCCCCTTGCCGCTTACTGATCAACCTCTAGGTACCGGTTAGTTCGTTCAGTTAACAGTTAACCTCTAAAAGTATTGGATATTGAGAGATAATAATGGGAATAAGATTTCGAATAAACTCAAAAAATTGTAAAAGTTTAAAACATGGATAATAATGTCATGGAAGAAATAATTTTCCAGTTTTCAGAGCAGATTTGGTTGTTTTCACAAGTTTTCGAGGTTAAGTGAAAGACAATCACAAAAAAGATGATATTTCGGTTTCGCCAAATATTCAGTTCAGTATAATCACATTCAGTTTAATCACATTCACTTGTTCAGATCAATCACTACGAAAGAATAACCCTAATATTGACCTCGTACTTATATCCTTCGGCGCTACGCGTCTCTGGATATAAGCGAGCTAGGTCACTAATGGCGTACTTCTCTACCTAATTGTACTATTATTTATTTATAATGCAGAAAGTGTTACTTAATTAATGAGTTTTTTTCCATATTATTGTTTTATGCAAAAATTATCGTTTAGACTTATTTGTTAGAATTTGATTAAAATAAATAATTAATTTAAATCTTATTCAGTCATTCCAGTTGCTTACCATAACCAGATCTCGTCTGCTGAATATTTTATTCAGGTTCCTATAGCACAGATTAATTAATTAATCTTTGATTAATTAATTAATCTTTGCTGATTCATTTAATTAGTTTAATATGTTTAAAATTTGCGGAAAGTACCTAGATACACAAATATATTTTTCAACGACTGTCTTTAAATGCCTTTATTATATGCTCAATCATGATTTGACAATGTAGTACATTGTAATGCTGTTTATCATTTATCCGTTGCTAGGCAACTAGGGGGAAATATTATTACGCACGGATAAAATTTCATTGTGTAATCAATTGTAATGACAAAAGTAGCGGCGGGCATGAAAAATCACCATAGCAACGCCGAAAATACAAACACCAAATTGACAGTTTTGGTATTTATAATTAATAATAATTATAATTAAGTATTTCGCTAATTTCAAAACACATAAACAGTGATAGTGAATATAGTTTAACACCACCTAGTCAATTTAATACTTCTAATTTATCGTATTTAGGCTTATATGCTAACAAGGGTAAGTTTCGAAAAACAAATATTTGCCTAAAAATTATGTTAAAGTTATTCAAAAGTATTAAATCAGTCGTAGAAAAAGTATAGTGTGAAACTCACATGAAATGACCATTTCCTACTCGTATGATTTGCAGCACTCGCCTGCGGCTCATGCTGCAAACGATCATACTCGTAGGAAATATATGTCATTTCATGTTCGTTGCACAATATACTATTACATACGTGTCATCCCCAAAGTATGCACGATACGTGAAACTTATAAGGGTTTTTGACAAAAAAGTTATTCTTGGTAAAAGTTTGTGCATCCCCTAAAACTAAACACGCACCATCAAAAAATAGTAAAAAACACGTAATGTACGAGGATTTGATTTTGCGACAAGAGTAAAATATCAAAAATCTCAGGAATTGTTATTTCGAAAAGTTGTTTAGCATTATGAGTACATCTAGAGTTGAAGTCATGGCCATCTAAGTGGAGTTTTATTTTTTACCAATTTTTTTTAAATGGGATCTACTACGAAAAAAAAAATTTGCTTAAATCATAAATAGACAACATCCTGTATTCGACGGTTTAATTATAAAACCTGAAATATTACCCAACTATTGTTTTGAAAAATAAAATAATTTTTAAAGTTTTTGATGCAAAGTTATTTTTATTTTTGTTAACACCGATTATTGCTCAAAATTATACAGTATTGTAACAAGAACTTAATATTCATTAATAATCAAATAACATAAAATATCAATATAAAATAACTATTTCGGCACAAACTAATTACATTTACAATGAAACAATTTCGTCGTCTCCACTATTAATTTTTTAAAATCTTTATTCAAAGGGACATGTTTTGGAGCAGGGGCGTAGTGATGCCGTTACGGGCCTGTGTTCCAAGGAATTTCCGGGCCCACCCCCTCACCGCCACACCGATTGAAAAACAAAGTACCAATATTTATACGTTTATTACGAAATCAAACAAACTTAACCAAAGCACAGTTTAAAATACAAAAACTAAAGATTATACATGCTATTTCAAACCGTGCAAGATATAGAATTAGTTAAATTAGACAAAAGTTGCAGTTTTTGATGCATATTTAATATCTCTTTACTATGTAGGCAAATTCTTTTTAGTTTCTGAAATACAGGGTGATTTGAGAAAAACGCCGAATTTTATTTTGTTAAATATTTTGAAAACTTTTGATTTTCGACACAAAGTTTAAACTCAAGAGTTTAATGGTTCTAATATGTCTACAAGACTTTCAAAATTAACTTTCGCGTCCGCCGTTTTGCCTTACAGCTGCCACCATCAACTTTGTTTTTTTTTTTAATTCGGACCTGCATCTTTAATTTTGTTTTCTAAAATGGTTTGTCACTACCTTTAAAATAAGATATAACTCAAGTACGATCGCGACGTTTCGATTCGATAGTAGTCATCATCAATGATTTTTCTGTGACACAGACCTGCATTATTTTTTGCTGAGCGAAAATAAAGTATTTTAAAGGGTATTATGTAGTAACACATTTCGTATTTTAGCTAAGTAAAAAATAATGCAGGTCTGTATTAACGAAAAATCATTGATGATGACTACTATCGAATCGAAACGTCAGAAACCGTACTTGAGTTATATTTTATTTTAAGGTAGTGAAAATCAACAGTTTTCGAAATAGTTAAGAAATAGGATTTGGCATTTTTCACAAATCGCCCTGTATTTCAAAAGCAAAAAAGAATTTGTCTACACAGAAAAGAGAATTTAAGTATAGGCATCAAAAACCGCAACGTTTGTCTAATTTAACCAACTCTCTATTTTGCACGGTTAAATGTTCAATAGTCTTGCACTATTAAATAGTAGCTACCCTGTACATATAATTATTAGGTATAATAAAATAACTGATCTAATTAAAAACAAAAATTCTCGCCTTAATATTCGCAAAAGCCGATACTATGCAAGACAAGTCTATTTTTCGCGCAATCCGGTTCTCAATTGACAGAATTGACAACCCCGACAGCCTTTCCTGTCCCATGGTGTTTCTAAGAAAACTTTTTACCAATTTCAACTTGGAAAATGAACGTTCGGCTGTTGCTACAGATACAGGGAGACTCAGGAAAATGTAGCAAGCTGTCAAAATTTCACTGAAGCTACTACAGGAACTGAAACTTTCAATTCATCTAAACTCCATTAGGTCTTTAATTGATTTTATCTTACATAAATCACCCTGAAAACAATTCCTAAATGAAACAAGTTGAGACGATGTCGTATCGGAAATGTCATCGGAAAATTTGACGTACAATTCCTGACCCATCCAGTCGGGCCCCTTGAGGATACCGGGCCCCTGAATGTACTACATTTTCAAATTATAATTGAACATATAATAAAGGCATTTAAACAGTCGTAGAAAAAGTTAATTAAAACACAACAGTTAATTTATATCAAAAATACGGTTTATTACTTTAATAAATACATTATATTACATATTATGTTATTTACATTATTTTGGTACTTCACTAACCATTAACGCGACCCTCTGTGATGCCCCACAACCAACAGTGCCTTGAATGAAATCGGGGAAATTACTTTCAAGTACTCTCATTCTTACACGTCTCATATCAGGTAGAACTTGTGTAGCTAAATAACATTCTGGTGATTTGTATACTAATTCGAAATCTGTGAAGGCAGATTTGTTGGAATCCCATCGGTAAACTTCTGGTTTTCCTTCGTAGCGGAAGAACAATGCGCTACCTCCGTCGGTACCCAGAAATACTGCTTTACCTCCTTTACTTCCCATGTCTTGGATTTTACCTGCTGCGCATCCAGCTCTCAAGTAATCAGTTTTAATTGTAAAACTTCGGTTTCCTGACAAATATGTGAATACCAAGAAGTTGTGTCCGCATCCTTTACGTACTAAGTTTATGTAGAGTACATCCCGTCTGTTACCAGAAATAGCTTTTGGTAAAACAACTCTGTAGCCTTTATTGTCAGCAATATCGAACACCAATATTGATCTAGTAGCTGCATCCGAAATGTAGGCAAATGGTTTGCCATCAGGAGCGTATTCAACAACGACATATTGCAGTCTTGAAGCTTGAGCAACTAATCCGGATAAATCTAAAGTTTTGACTTTCTTTCCTGTGGCTAAGTTGAAAGCCAAAACTTTAGCTACACTTTTCCTTATTGGACTTTCCAAAGTGTTCACGACTCCAACATCCAAAGCCCACAAAATACCTTGGTCATCAATGAAAATATCAACAACAGATTGCAGTGAGTTACAATCTGATTCATCTTGACTAGACCATGAAGGGAAAGGAGTTAGGACTGGTTCAACTCCCTTAGATTTCACACCTATTTTAGCTAATGTAACCGGAACACCAGGTTTGTACCTCGGCAGCGCTACATAAATGTCGTCTTTCCAGATTTGTGCCCGAGTTGCTATGATGTTTTTGGGAATGTAGCGACCACTGGATTGGTATACAGCCTTTGTTTCTGGAGAGGAGAACTCGAATTGGCCCCCTGTCCATTCTATGACTTCGTTAGCTGCATGGATTTGGACTATGGCTAAGGCTAGGAATATACATGTTCTTGAGATCATGTTTCTTGCTAAAAGAAAAATCATAATTACTAAAACTGTAAAGAAAATAAGTACAAGAAATATATTATATTTAAATTAATTAATATTTGAGTTCGTTACAGACTGTCACTATTGAAAAAAGTTGTTTAACTAAATCGTAGCTATATAAAACCAGTTGAAAAACTGTTAACGTATCTATTAAAATAATTGTTGACATTGTAATAAATTATTAAGCTACTGATGAGGAGCGATGTCGTTTTAAACTTGTCTTGACTTAAATTAAATTAAGGATTTAAGTTTTTATATTGAAATTGCTAGCAGCATAATATGTTAAATTTGAATAAAAAATAGTAATTGTTATATTGACACTAAATAGATGATAAAGTAAATTAAAATTACTTCAGAAAAGTTAACATATTTCTTTGAATTTGTTAGAAACTACAGGACACTGAAAATTATTCAGTTTAAAATTGATTGAAAACTAAATTTACCTTATGATGAGTAACAAGAAACAATAATGTGTCTACGGAACACAATTTTTTTGACTTTATATATAAAATGATATGTGTAACATTTCTCTAGGTAAAGGTCATAAAAGTTCAAAACACGCTGTGTTGTTAAATACATATGAACCCATACTATTTGTTTACAATTTTTTTTATATGCAAAAATGCATACATAAAAATTATTAGCTATTTTGCTTTGTGTCAATGGACGACGAAATTGTTGTACTAATAATTTGAATCTCAACCTAAGGAAGGTCTTAAGTATGGCTATAAATATACATTCTGTCCATGATACAACTTGACGTATCACTTGAACACAGGATCTCTTTACTAATCTCCTTAACAGATAGTTTTGGCTAGACTTTTATATGAAAAAACCTAAAACTAAACTACTACTACTTTATTAAAAAATAAAAAAAATATTCCAGAGCTGGCATTCGAACCCATAACCTTCCGCATGCGTAGCGGACATTCTATCGAAGACGCTAAAAACCCACAGTTCTCTACAACTTGCCCATACAGCAACCCTACACAGATAGCGGATTGCCCGTTTCTATAAAATAAAGACACCTTTGAATAAAGCTCGACTGCATGAACCCCAGAAAGCTATACTAAAAATAAAC
Organism: Apoderus coryli; assembly: GCA_911728435.2. Taxonomy (NCBI): domain Eukaryota; kingdom Metazoa; phylum Arthropoda; class Insecta; order Coleoptera; family Attelabidae; genus Apoderus; species Apoderus coryli. The sequence continues at coordinate 9,935,467 of OU452202.1, read as the reverse complement.
GTTACGCGCAGCCTCCTATCCCAATGCCCACGCAAAAACCCTTAACGCATAACAACCCAACGAAACTCTTCCACTCAACTGCCTCACATGTTCCTCAAATTTAAGCCTTATATCTATGTGAAGTCCAAGAAATTTAACACACTTAATATCTTCGTCTTTGCTATATTGAATGAAAGATAGTTATAATCACACCACTCCTTTAGTTCTATCAAATTGATCTGAATATCCCGCTTGATAACGTCAACGTTCTCAGTATCCCACAGCAGTGTTGTATCGTCCGCAAAGAGGGTAAACTTTCCCCGCAAGCCAATAGTTGTTATGTCATTAATATATAGCAGAAACAGAATCAGTCCCAAAACAGACCCTTGGGGTGCTCCGGAAGTTATATCTGAACTATTTTATGAGACTTATTGAATTCTAACGAGCTGGTGGCGGTTGGTTAAATAGGATTGAAACCATTTCAAAGCTACACTTTCAATGCCATAAACATGAAGTTTCCGAAGGTGAATCCGGTGATCCACACAATCGAATGCCTTAGAAAAGTCACAAAACACTCCGGCAACCGCTTTACTCTCATTAAGTTTAGTGTAAACGTTTTCCAAAAACAGAAATATAGCGTCTGATGTGCCTCTCGATCTCTGGAAACCAAACTGCGGAGAAGTTATTATATTGTGGGTTCCCAGATAATTTTGAAGCCTATTCTTGACTAGTTTTTCAATAATTTTTGATTTTTGGTTGAAAGTAGGGAAATGGGTCTAAAATTCGACGGATTATCTGTTTCACTTTTTTTATATAAAGGAATTACCAATGCAGTCTTAAGGCAAGCAGGAAATATTCCACTTAGAAATGATAGGTTGATTGCATCCATCTACACTTTGAATGCAGGAAGTGGCAAATTCTCGATGACCTTCAGCGCAATCCCATCAACTCCACAAGAGTTTTTATTTTTATGTTACGAATGACCTCAAACAGTTCCGTCAAATCGACCGGTGATAGGCAAAATTTTGTGGGTGGATGTTGAGTTTTAAGATAACTCAAGGCATCACGTTTTGGCTTAATTGAGTCTCGAAGTTTTTTACCAATAGAACAATGAAATTCATTGCGCTCATCAGGGTCTATCTCGGGCTCGACAGCCTGAGCAGAATTTCGTCCTCGAAAGTCATTGATTATCGACCAGTACTCTTCTGGGCGTGGCCTTTTCAAGACGAGATTCATAATATTGGCGTTTAGATGCTCTCATCACACTCCTATACACTGTCTTATATGTTTTATAATAATTCGGAGCCAATAAACTTAGCCAAGTAGTGCAGAGATCTCAAATTCTTGCCCGATACTTTAATTCCCTTCATGATCCAGTCTTTACATTTCCTAGATCTTAGTTTACACCTCTCAAACACCCGAGTCATCACACCATGGAAAACCTCAAACGGGTCTCCAGTATAACTGATACTGAGCCAATCACCGTTCTCACTCTCCGTTATAAATTTTGAGAAATTGGACCTGCTAAATATTCTTCTATATCTATCATGTACCCCTGTGTTTTCAAGCTATATATTTGCAATACACACCGTCATGATCTGAAATACCAACTGGTAAGACGTCACATGCGATAACTTATTCAGGAGCATTGGAGCATACGTAGTCGATAAGGCTGTCAGAGTTCCTAGAAACTCGAGTAGCGTCCTTGACATGCATCCTTAGATTTTAACCTGAGAAGATATCAACAAGATGTTGTGTTTCTATGGACCCTGTTTTTTTATAGTCGATGTTAAGGTCACAGGTTAATATTATGGTCGTCCTGACAGGAAGTTCACTTAAAAGACGTCCAAGGCTCTCAAAAAACTTCTGGCAATTAGTAGAACATGAAGAGCGATAAATACATATTATGTACATGTTATTATTTTTATTATATACAATAGAAAATTCAAAATCAATTTCAGCCAATAAGAAATCAACTTCATCAACCGCACAAAATGTCAAACGGTTACCAAGACTCTTATTTAGAAGAATCAAAGTGCCACGTTGCCCAAAATCATTTCTACAGAACTTTGTTCCCACACTATTTTTATCCAGTTCAATGGGCTCCGTCTCATTTAGCCAATGCTCCGTCAACAAAACAATGGAAGGGTATTTCAAATGTTCCAACAAAACATTAAGGTCATTAAATTTGTAATTAGTAATAGCAATTAGTAATAATAGTGAAACTTATAAACTAGTGATTTGCTGGATATCTTTATTAGTTTATTATTCATGACTAAAGAAGTGCAAATATGTACAAAAATATAAAATAAATATGCGCATAAATATGCATGTACTTTATTCACAATATGCAAAAAGGGATATTAAAAAAAACATAAATTACTGAGTTACAATATTATTATTATATTTATTTAATACATATATCATTATATACCACTTTTGCACGTAAATAATTAGACATTAAACTTAAAAGTTGTAAAAACAATATACAATTAAATATTTCTCAAAATTAAAATCTGCCTTAAGATTTGCTTTATCTTTTGTGGTATTTGAGATCATGAGGGAAGACCAAAATTCTGCATTTTGAATTTTTGCCTGATGCTTGTAAACGACTGGTAGTATGGTTTTATGGTTAATACATTATTAGGGCACTTTTATTAGAAGAATTTAAGGAAGGTTAAAATAATTTTCTAGCTTCATTTGTTTTCGAGATATTTACATAAAATTTGTATTTTCTTATGGACGCCATCTTGTTTTTTTGTATTTTTGAAAAGCGTTTTGTAAGAGGTTTGCATTGATGTATCACAAGCTTAGCTTATTTACTTAAGTTCTTAAATGCGAAGTTATTGTTTTTTACACACAGTTACATACATCACTTTATACTGTAATCAAGATTACAACAAATGCAATGCAATGAAAATTACGGCACTTGTCTTCCTTCATTCTCCATAGATTTTTCGCACTTATCTAACACCTTACGCGTACTATCTCTTAATATGTTTCCATTTATTGAGTTAACAACATTGCGTACCCTGTCTTCCATTTCCTGTGGATTTACGAGCGGAGAAAATTCATAAACCTCATAATTGACGTAGCCCCATAAATAAAAATCGAGGGGTGTGATGTCTGGTGACCTCGCCGGCCAAGCCGTCGAAATCATGTTTCCACCAAAAGTATTTCTGACGACCTCAGAGAGGTGATTCTGATACTGTGGGCCAGACAGCCATCTTGTTGGAAGCATGTATTATGTAGTTCATTTCATAATGGAAGGCAGAATTTGTTCTTACAAGAGATGCAAATATCTATTTCCAGACAGATTTTCTTTGAAAATAAAGTACCCAATCAAACTGTTGTGTAAAACACAAAAATAAATGTATTATTTAGTTGTGAGGACTAAATAGAACGTAAATTACCTTTCACCTCACACCACACATTAAAACCAAATCTTCATGCAAACGTCTTTCTTCTACATGATGTGAATTTTCTGCAATCCGGGAATAATTGTTATGTTACGTGTATTGAATATTCCGTAATTATTTAAATCGGGTTTCATCGGTCCAAATAAGTTTAGATTGGAAATTGACATTTATTTATAACCATTCAGTAAACGTGATGCGTCTATTAAAATCATTTCATTGAAGACCTTGCACAATACGCGGTTTATATGGATGATAGTGATGTTTTCTCAGAACTCTTTGCAGATATGATTTAGGAATTCCTGTTTGTTCTTCCAGTTTTCTTACCGATGTTTTTGGGTCATGTAAGACGCTTTTTATTATAGTCGCATCTCTTACATTATTATTTTTTGTATAGGTTTGGGGTTTCGGTTTTACAAAAGATCCATACGCTAATAAGTTCGTAAGTATGGATCTAAAATGTCTTTGGTTGGGTTGACGTTGTTCCGGAAACTGTGCTTCATACGCCTGCGATGCAGCGACGGTATTCCTGTTAGCTTTAAAATAATGTTCTAACATATCCAAGCTTTCTTCGTTAGAATAATAATAATTCTTATTAGCCATTCTTTTACGTCAAAACGCTTTTCATCTAACTAAAAACTACACATATGCACACACACATTGATTGTGTGTGTGTGAACTGAAATTGATTTTATGTGTGTCATAATGGCCGCTACGCGTTATACTCCCGACCTACTCTAATTTTGCAATTTAGAACTTAAGTAAAAAAACAAGCTAAGCATCAATGAAAAGCTCTTGCAAAATGCTTTCCAAAAATACAAAAAAAAAAACGCGATGGCGTCCGTAAGAAAATACAAAGTCTATGTAAATATCTCGAAAACAAATGAAGCTAAAAAATTATTTTAACCTCCATTGAATTCGTCTAATAAAAGTGCCCTAATAATGTATGAACCATAAAACCATACTACCAGTCATTTACAAGCCTCAGGCAAAAATTCAAAATGCAGTATTTTGGTTTTCCCTCATGATCTCAAATACCACAAAAGATAAAGCAAATCTTAAGGCAGATTTTAATTTGAAATAAAATTCTCTAAAACTTTCCTACTTTAACAGACCTTTGTAGCTCTAACCGTTTCCAAGATAGCAATGCATGTAAGCCAAATTTGGAACACACTGTATATAGAAAAACTGCTTTCTACGTCAAATGACGGAAATGGGGCGTATTTTAAACTGCTTACGATTTTTGGATTACATCTAAATCATCAGAATCAATCAATCGTCAAAATTTCCAATTAAAATATTTGCTACTTTAGACATAAATTGGTAACCGTTATTTTTTGCCAAAACTTTTTTAAATTTTTCAAATATTTCTTCCCCAATATTACCTTGGACATTTCTGAAGACTGATTAAAGCCGTAGTTGCATTATATAAACGAAAGCTGCTGCTTATTTGCTTAGATTTCTTTTGCATCTAAAAGTGATTGAAAAGAATCATTTGACAAATCTGAAATTACCTCTTAATTCGACAAAAATTCTCTGCATAATAAATTGCAGCTTCGAGCCAAGTACCCCGTCTTGTTAAAACGGGCTGAGGTGGAAGCGAAGTGTTTAGAAGGGTTTCTTTAAAATACTGCACTCGAGTAGGTGCTTTAACAAATACTTATTTTACATTGGAAATTAAAACATTAAGTGGAAATTTTTTCTAATCTCTTGGGCAACTCTGTTTAGCCATGTGCTAAACATGTTACATGCATTAGTTGTTGGTAAAATATTTTGTAATTTTGATCCGCCTTTACCATGTAAGGTGCTGCATCCGACAAAAAAGTAAGAAACAAGGGTCTGTTTAGCATATTTTATTAGGGTGGGTTTTCTACGCTATTTAAGTACCTGGTTTGGTTTTAAATTTAAAAATTATATATAGAATTAGGGCTTTCTATTCTAACAATTATTGATCTAAAAATTTTTGGTTGAATATACTTCATTATATTATATGCACTATATGCAGCTTTTTACAAAAATATGCAGAAGAAATATGCTCTTTGCATAAATGCCCTTCTTTAATTCATGACAAAAAGTTGCGGTAGTCACGGCTCTTTTCCCTACACACAATATTCTGTTCACCTGACATACCTATTTTGGGCCATTTTAGGCGTAAATAAGCATTTTAAAAAATCTCTGCCTGTCATTCTGTCAGCCTGTATATATACACGACAACGGATGTTGCACTTTCTAATTTTAGTTTAAAATTATATAAAAAACCACAACTCGATATCCCTTTGTAATGTCAATACCGACCGCATCCGTCCATAGGTGCACCCTTTTAACTTTTCATAACACTACATGGCCTACGATATTTTAGAAATCCTTTATGTATTAACAATTGTATGTTGATTTGTATAAAGGTATACCTACTGTATTTTTCCTTGCCGCTCCAACACGGCAACGCTGAAACATACTGTTTTTGTTTTTAGAAGTTTAGACATAGATGCACACGTACCTAGTCCGTGTTCGAACAGCAAGGAACATACCTTTATTAATACTATTGTTAGTACTCGTTGTTATGCATATGAGTAGGTACATTTATAATAATATGCTTCTGATATTATAAACTAACTACAAATTTTACTCACTTAGACACTGACATTTCCTATAGAACGTAAAATTTTTATATGTGTATTCGTCACTTCATTATTTTCAGACCTTGACTGATGATAAATATTTAAAAGAAGACGCTGGCTTTGCACATGTAAATCTTGATGCTTTAACTCCCAACGTGTTCCGCTCGTGTCGTATACCGGCCGTGTCTGATACAGTGACTGAAATTTTCTTGTTTAAATTCCACATTAAGTCTTCGCCATACCATATGATTTCCATCCGATTATATTTAGATTAATCTGAGAAAATAACACGTTGCCAAAAATTATTTGTTTCATTCATATTATATTTATTTGCAAACTCTAATCCATTTTTTTTTGTTTAATCATTAACCCAATACTTTTTGCAGTCACTGTAGTTTTTTTTTTTTATTACTGTCGGTATTCTTTTATATCCCCATGGCAGGCATGATTTATATAGGTCTTATATACGAGGGAAAAATGTATCAAAATATTCGATGTCGTTTTATAATGTAAAGAGACATGGGAACAGTAGAATCGTTAAATTTATATATTTTACATTGACTTTGGATAGACTATACAAAAATACTATTGGACGTGGATGAATAGAAAAATTACGTAATATTCTTTCTACCTTTGCCTAAAATAGACGGTGATATACAATTAATGTAACTAATTTGAGAAAGGAACCAAAATCTTCGAATATGTACATAAAATTAAAACACTCTCAATTTTTACAAACATGCCGTTTTAGATAAGTACCATAGAATACGAATTATAATACAAAAATATTAATAAGTAAAATAAATCAAACATAACACTCAAAGAAATATCTAAAAAGTAAAGAAATAAGTGAACAGTTTCAAACTTCCTGCATTTTTTGGTTTTATCGGCATTAAAACGTACTAAACGTGAATTTTGATGGTTTGTCATATTATTTAAGATACATGAATCGCCCGCCCTTAGTCATTATTAACAAAAAAAAACAAAAAAAATAATTTATATTTCGAGAGCTATTCACGCCTCAAGGACACCAGTTTATTTTTTAAGAATTTCCATAACTCTTTCATTATTTTGGCGTTTTTGAAACTTAAAAATTTTGGGATTATCCTGGTTACTCTGTAACTTAGCAAAAATTAAAACATATTTCTAGATAGAATATTCTGTTACACAGTTTTTTTTTCTTTCAACTGTTTTCGAGAAATAACCTAAACTTTCCTTTTTTTATGGAACATTCTATATAGGGTAAGTTTCAATAATTTAGTCGCTCGGAAATTATTATTTGTATATAGAATGTGATGTTATTTTTGTTAGATGCTGCCTGATGAGTATAAACGAGTATGAAATATGCGCATATAGTACTCTCTACTTGATATTTTTAAACAACAAACTTCAATTGTAAGTAAAGTGTATTTTATTTGTTTTTCTCTTAAATACTTTAATAGTGTTAATAACTTTAGTAAATAATTTTTTTTTTAACATCTGATGACATAAATTTTATATTTTTTGTTTGCATTTCAATGATTATTTTGGGGTTTTGTTCTACTTGTATACTCAGTTAATTTGATGAGAAAAAGCTAAATTCATTTTAGTATTTATTTAGAAAACTTGTGCTTGTAATTCAATGCCAGTCGCTAGTGGAGTAGTAAATTTACACATAACATTATCGATAGCGGGGACAGATTGGTCTCACATCGAAAAATTCTAAATTCACTTTCTTATTTTATACATAAATATTTTTTTTACCTATCATTAAAAAAAATATTATTTGTAATTTAAAATAATAATAAAAAAACAGTGAAATTTCTGAGGAAATTGATTGTTTTCTATTGGCCATGGCCAATTATTAATAGTACAACTATAACAGAATAGTATATTGTGCAACGAACATGAAATGACATATATTTCCTACGAGTATGATCGTTTGCAGCATGAGCCGCAGGCGAGTGCTGCAAATCATACGAGTAGGAAATGGTCATTTCATGTGAGTTTCACACTATACTTTTTCTCCGACTGATTTAATACTTTTGAATAAATTTAACATAATTTTTAGGCAAATATTTGTTTTTCGAAACTTACCCTTGTTAGCATATAAGCCTAAATACGATAAATTAGAAGTATTAAATTGACTAGGTGGTGTTAAACTATATTCACTATCACTGTTTATGTGTTTTGAAATTAGCGAAATACTTAATTATAATTATTATAATTATAAATACCAAAACTGACAATTTGTTGTTTGTATTTTCGGCGTTGCTATGGTGATTTTTCATGCCCGCCGCTACTTTTGTCATTACAATTGATTACACAATGAAATTTTATCCGTGCGTAATAATATTTCCCCCTAGTTGCCTAGCAACTAGTGGGAAATATTATTACGCATTCACCATGGAAGTTTTAAAAAGAATACTGCTGATAATGGGAGGCCTATGGAGTTTGCAATTCCCCTACAAGAGGCTATCCTCAACGAAGTTCAACGAAATCCGACCACAAGTATCAGAAAAATTGCTCACAACTTAAACCAACCTGATTCGACGGTTTGGAGAATTTTGAAAATACATCTTTTGTATCCCTACCATATATTCAAAGAGTACAAGCAAAATCCACATGAAATTGCAGAACGCCATCATCAGCAACAATTTTCCGTGAATGTTTGAGCTGGCTTCGTCGATGATCATTTGATAGGCCCACATATTTTACCGAACAGATTAAACGGTGCAGATTATCGACAATTTTTAGAAGAAGTACTGCTGGAACTGCTGGAAGATGTACCGCTTTAAGTAAGACAAAACATCCGCTCCGGCCCACTTTAGTTTGGTTGCTCGTCAATACTTGGACGACGAATACCAAGACTGTTAGATTGGTCGAGGAGGTCCACATCCTTGCCCCCCGCGATCTCTTAAACTTCAATGTTTAGATTTTTTCTTTTGCGGCCATCTCAACACTCTAGTCTACGCTACTCCAGTTGAAAATGTGGACCATTAAGAGAGCGCATTGTTGCATCTTGCGAACACTCCAGGAATTTTCCTGCGTGTTAGACAAACAAGATGTCTAAGAATTGCTGCGTGCATTGAAGCTAACGGCGGACATTTCCAACATTTAATTTAACTGTGTATGATTTGTTATTGTTTTTTTTGCAATTTTGAAGTTATTGTTTGGTTTTGTTACTTGTTCTAACGTTTAAATAAATTTCCTTTAATTAGTAGAAAAAAATAAATCTATTTCAAAAAATTGACCATGATTTTCAACAAGTGGACTTTCTTCGAAAACAGTAAACTTTAGAGCTTTTGTCTAAGAGTAACTTTTTTGTGTAGAGAACCTTGGTGGTTCAAATGGGTATCTTAATACCCTACTTTTTCCAGTGGCGTAGAAATTGGGAAGAAAAACACACACTACCCCTTCAAAATCTTTACCAATTATCAATTAAGAAAAAATTTTTTTGCACGAAACATGGCTTAATATTAGTGGAAAATACTTCGAAAAGCCGTCTTCTGTACGATAAACGGTTCCGGAGATATTCGCAAAAAACGGATTTTTTTTTTCAATTTGAACACCCTGTATCTCGAAAATGGCGCATTTTAGAGGATAAGTTAATAGAAACTTTTTTTTATATTTTTGGACGAGCTCTGACATCCTAAAGAAGAAGCACTATTTTGAAACCAATTTAGCCGAATTGCCTCCTTTGATTATGGCACAAATCCAAAACATTTTTCAAAGATTTCTCGAGAAAACTTTTTTACGTTGGGCTACCTAAGTATTTTATAAATACTTGGGAACTTTCCTCGTGTAAGTACTTAAATGTTTCCTAAGGGTAAGTAAGTGGAAGTCTTTTAGCCAATTCTTTAAGTAGGTACCGATTTATTTCCGGATACTTAAGTGTCTACATACATTTCATTAATTTATGTGCATTAACAACTACTTTTTTTAAGTTCATATATTATGTATATGTATGTTTATGTATGTAATGAGATTTTTTCTCAAATATAAATATCAATTTAAACAGGTAGGTAGACACTCTGGTTACAGTTTAGTTTTTCATTTATTTAAAAAAAAAATAATTGAATATTTTGCACATATGAATAAGTTTTAATAAATTAACATTTTTCAATATACATGGTGTGGCTGGTGTATGGTACCTTAGAAGTTTTGGGAAAAGTAACCATACCATTGTTTTGAAAATTTGATAGCACTTTTCTTATTTCAAATGATTATTATATTTTTGGATTTCCCATCAATTTTGGAGTATTTTAGTTTAACATATCCCTATACCTATTTCCAACTGTTTTTGAATAAATAATTTATTTTGAATTTTTTTGTTGCAAACAGGTCTCTGAAAAATATTCGCCATTTTGTCGGTTAAATAGATAGAATATTGAATTTTGGAAGGTAGTTCAATAACATCTTAAGAATATCAACTATCTTCAGAGATTGCCGCAGTTAGTTACAGGGTGGTCGCTAACTACTGTAGGATGATCTGCTACTAAAAATAAGTCAATATTCTCAAATTATCTGATATACAATCAAATTTGTTTTGCCATTTAGTACAAACGTAATAAAACGTTTCTTGTTTCTTAATGCAAATAATTTGAAAATAAGTAAAATGGTTACTCGAATGAAGTTTTAATGAACCTGTTTATTATTCATGGGCAATGTAGGAAAATTATAGAAAGAACATGCAGAAAGTTTAATGAGATGTATCCTGATATTATACAACCAATGAAAAAGAGAAATTTGGCACGCTTACAAAATAATTTCATCAAATATGGGTCAAACCTGAGAACAAAAAGCCATATTTAAGGAAGCCTATGACTGCAGATGAAGACAACATAATGTTTTTATCTATTTTAACGCTAGTTGTGAATTAGAATACGTTTCATTAAAGTTTCTATATATTTTTCTATAATTTTCACACCTTACCCCCTAATAATAGACAAGTTGATTAAAACTTAATTTGAGTGATAATTTTTTTATATTTTACTTAGATTCATGACATTTAATAAACAACACTAAATGTCAAAATATTACAATTTTTCATGACGTTTAATCACAATTCATGGATACCTAATTAAAATATAGCAAAATAATCCAATTTTTATACAAACTTGTTTTTATTTCAGAAACCGTACAGTTTAGGTAATTAAATTTGATTGTATTTCAGAATATTGGATAATATACAAGGTGTGCCATTTGAGAAAATTGAGTTATGCCTATTTTTAGTAGTAGAGCATACTACAGTAATTTGCGACCACCCTGTAACTAAGTGCGTCAATCTCTCAAGATAGTCGATATTCCTGAGATGTTATTGAACTACCTTCTAAAATTCAAGATTGTTTCTAGTTAACGCACAAAATGGCGAATATTTTCCAGAGACCTGATCCTGATCACTTCTTATGAAGTGTTAAACTAAAACACCTCAAAACTGATGAAAATCCAAAAATATAATAATATATAGGGTGTTCCATTTGAAATAAGAACTAACTAGGACAATATTATGGACTGATAGATTGGGTTGACCTCAGCAACCACTTAAATTTTCGAAACAAACGGTATTGTTACTTTTCCCAAAACTTCTAAGGTACAATCGATCAGCAATCACCCTGTATTTCCTTAGTTATTAATAACATGAAAATTATTATTAACATGTTAGGCCATTAATTACATAATTAATACAATTATCATTAACTATTGATTATTAAGTATTTTAAGTAGAAACATTGTATTTGAGCATTTCTTGATTTGTCTTGTAATTGTTAGGCAAGTAAATAAATAAATATAAATAAATTACGATAAGTTGCAGTAAAAATACAATACAGAATACGAGTGTATAATGATGGCTATTATTTACGAAGATGAAATTTACGACACGAGTCGTAGGCGAGTGTCGTAATAATCATCTCGTGAAAAATAGCCATATTTTACACGAATAGAAGACATAGTTTCTCCACGACAATTTAATAATATGTACATTAATGTTATTGGTTCAATAATTACACTCATTATACATATCCGTGGAATAATATTTCATTATTCAATACCAATGGACCAATAGGAAGACATTTAGATGATATTATTCATTTCTTTTTAAAAACTTGCAGTATCGTATTGTATTTTAAGTTGCACAAGTCTTGTTTGGTTTACGTATAAACTAGAGTCTGATTTGCATTCTATTTTTACTTTCCCGCACAGGGAAATGTTCGTGTATGAGTTTTAGACCAGGGTCGATAATTTTAAAAATGGTAAAAAGTGAAAAAAAATTATAGTAGGATGATACCCATTGGAAAATGTAGAGAATATAACAAAAATGAAAGGAATCATAATTTGCATTGCAGTTATCGTAAATATAAACTGTTTTTCGTTTATTTGTAATATTTGTGTAAATTGATTGCTGCAAATAAACTGATTTATTATTATTATTATAAATTACGGGCGATCTGAGGTCGGGAAGGGGGAGGGGGTGAGTTTTTAAGAGTAAAAAACGGTTCATCTCGATTTCCGGTAAAACTGCAAGTCCTATGAAAAAAAGTTAAATGGCAAAGTTGTAGGTAATAAAAAGATCTACAACTTTTGTATCGATATTTTTTTCACATAACCTCAAAATTTATGTGAAAAAATCGAATAACCGAGTTTTTAGTTTTTTATTTTCATATATTGCAAGAAAATTTATTTTTTCATGAAATTTGGTGAAAACTTACCTTTTTCATCTTATTTTGATCGAAAAAGCACCCTAATTTTCAATCGAAAATTCTCACGTCAAAATATCTGCTTTTTTAAAAAAGTTGGTGTGTTTTTTGTTCGTTGAAATCTGTACTTTCTGATGGTATAAAAACAAATATACACTACTTTGGTAAATGTTCTCAGAAAATGCCAATAATGAAAAAAACTCGAATCAGAAAATTTTACACTTTCATTACTCGAAAAACGTAAGATTTTATGTTATATGGATAAACAAAAAAATTACAAATCCATAAAACATCAAGATTGCAAAAGACATGCGAAAATGATTGTTCTAAATATTAAAAATAGGATTTAAAAAGGATTTCATCTAAAAAATGTGCCTGCTGCAATTTTTTTTCAGTAATAAAGTTGATTTATTAAATTCTCATTACATTTATGTCATAGAAAATCTCATAAGAGATAATTATACATGTAAATCGTACCATTGAAATTAAATACTTTTTACTATTCGTTATTATAATATTTTTAAATAAATCTTCTTATTTATAAATACCTTATCTTGCATTCTAATTACTTCTCCATTAGTTTTTGTCTCTTTGATGGCATTTCTTCATCGTTAGATTCGACAAACCTTCCCGATTCTAGTGGATCTTCGAAATCTTCAAGACCATCACGGTCTTCATCTCCAAGATTATTTCCGGTCTGCATTGGTTCTTCATCCACAATTTCATCTGAATCATCAACTTCCTCGTAGGTTTTTTCTTTCGAGTTTTTTTAATTATTTGCATTTTCTGAGAACATTTACCATAGCAGTGTATATTTTTTTTTTATACCATCAGAAAGTAGAGATTTCAGCGAACAAAAAACACACCAACTTTTTTGAAAAAGCAGATATTTTGACGTGAGAATTTTCGTTTGAAAATTAAAGTGCTTTTTCGATATTAAATAAGATGAAAAAATGAATATTTTAAATCAAAAAAATTACAGTATGTTTGAGACATACAAAGGTAAGTTTTGACCAAATTTCGTGAAAAAATAAATTTTTTTGCAAAAGATAAAAATAAAAAACGAAAAACTCGGTTATTCGAATTTTTCACATAAATTTTGAGGTTATCTGAAAAAAGTGTCGATACAAAAGTTGTAGATCTTTTTATTACCTAGAACTTTGCCCTTTAACTTTTTTTCATAGGACTTGTAGTTTTACCGGAAATCGAGATTAACCGTTTTTTACCATTAAAAACTCACTCTCACCACCTTTCCGACGTCAGATCGCCCGTAATTTATTTTTTCTACGACTGTCTTTAAATGCCTTTATTATATGTTCAATCATGATTTGACAATGTAGTACATTGTAATGCTGTTTATCATTTATCCGTGCGTAATAATATTTCCCCCTAGTTGCTTAGCAACTAGTGGGAAATATTATTACGCACGGATAAAATTTCATTGTGTAATCAATTGTAATGACAAAAGTAGCGGCGGGCATGAAAAATAACCATAGCAACGCCGAAAATACAAACACCAAATTGACAGTTTTGGTATTTATAATTAATAATAATTATAATTAAGTATTTCGCTAATTATTCAAAAGTATTAAATCAGTCGTAGAAAAAGTATAGTGTGAAACTCACATGAAATGACCATTTCCTACTCGTTTGATTTGCAGCACTCGCCTGCGGCTCATGCTGCAAACGATCATACTCGTAGGAAATATATGTCATTTCATGTTCGTTGCACAATATACTATTTCCTTTCATTTTTATTATATTCTCTACCTTTTCCAATGGGTTTCATCCTACTATAATTTTTTTTGGTCTCAAAAATTATCGACCCTGGTCTATTTGGTGGAGCCCTAGGATCAACCCATTAGTTTTCGGTTGGAATCGGAAGTCCTGTGATAGGGGTGGACACAACCGCCATATTTTTAAATAGCACCGGGAGGGATACATGATTTTAAAGTATTTTTTATCTGCTTTACAGCGATATGTTACTGTTGATATTTGCCCCCATAATTCTGCAGAAAATTGCGTTTAAAATTTCACCAGGTATGTAGATAGAACTCTTATTAGAATAGAAAACAGTAATTTGAAAAATGGTTTTTCGCGTCATTGAAAGAGCGCGCGCCTCACATGCGGAAAATCCTGGGTTCGAATCTCACCTCTGGGAACTTTTTATTTTATTTCTAATTTTTAAATGAAGTAGTGAGTTTGTTAGGTTAGTTTATTGAAAATAATAAAACATGTCTGGCTAATTTAGAAGATTTCAACATATATATATAAATCATTTTGTGGAGTAGACGTGTTTTATTCAATCAATATCAATCACTCCTCGATAAATGGATTACTTCAGAAGATTCTCAAAAGCTAGTCGCGCTTCCTTAATCCATGAATATAAGAACCTATCACTGAAACGCAAGTACACCAAACTAAGCATCTACTTCAACATCGAATGTGAGAAAAATAATTTCATACCGAACTACATAAAAAACTACATTAACACAATTACCACATTCATATTGTAACTAGGTTCTTTAAGCCACTGATGATGGACATATGATCCGAAACATGTCTGGCTAATTTAGAAGATTTCAACATATATATATATATAAATCATTTTGTGGAGTAGACGTGTTTTATTCAATCAATATCAATCACTCCTCGATAAATGGATTACTTCAGAAGATTATATTTTTTTGTTGTTGTCAACGCTTTACCTAATGGCGTTAAATTAAATTCCGGCCGGAATTTCTTCACATCTATTATTTGGTATTGTTCTGAAAGGGCTCATGATGGAAACTGATATTTTTGAAAAATATTATCATGTGTGAGTTTTTTTCATTTCAA
This sequence comes from Apoderus coryli, assembly GCA_911728435.2. NCBI lineage: Eukaryota > Metazoa > Arthropoda > Insecta > Coleoptera > Attelabidae > Apoderus > Apoderus coryli. Next base: position 9,919,939 of record OU452202.1, on the reverse strand, counting down.
TATGAATTATTGTCTTAAATTTGATTGAACAGTGTGTCCAGATTTCGTTGTAATTGCAGGGTAGCTCCGTAAGTATGAAAGTTAGCGAGATGCGGTTTTCGCGACACGTTGCTACTTTAATACTTTTACTTAATTATTACTTTTACATTAGGTACCTTATTGTAGTTGTCAGTGTCAAAAAAATTTTGTTTGTCGAAAAAATAAGAACTAGGTACTATGAAAAAAATTATTTGGAGGAATCGTAGGATAAACCCATTAGTTTTTGGTTAAAATCACTTTAATCGTGTGATAGGGGTGCGCACAACCCCCAAATTCTTAAATAGTAGTAGGGGTTGCATGGTACATCATTTGAAAGGACTGCTTATGCTCTTTAATTCGCAAGAAAATTGAGTTTAAAATTTCACCAATTAGATGGCTAGTGATTATACAGTGTGTCCCAGGATGTTTGGATGACTCTTGTAACTTACAAAATAAATTCGAGTTAGAATTTAAGCTCCAGGGGCCAGCCATGCTCAGTTTGAAAGTAATTTGTGACGTAATCTTAGGTTTCGAAAAATCGTGGATAGCTTTGAAATTTTTCGACGCCTTCCCTTTTCAGACGAGATACGCAAAAATGTCATTAAGGAAAGTTGTTCAGAATGAAGTGTGTAGAATTTCAAAATCCTGGGCCCCCTTTGATTTTTGACCTTTTTTTTTAAGTGCAAAAAGGAGGAAAAGGAATTACAAAATGGTATTAAAAAAGTTATTTAGAATTGAAAGTTATGCAGCACTGTTCAAGATTTTAGATCTCTGCGCCAATTTTTTATTTTTTTTATATTAATAATTAACAGAATTACAAAAAATATCTAACAAATTAGGTACCGGGTGTCCCAAACTTTTGTTTTTGGCCTATTGTATGAAAAATCATACCTGGGGCGCCGAGTTTGGGACACCCGGTACCTAATTTGTTAGATATTTTTTGTAATTCTGTTAATTATTAATATAAAAAAAAAATTAAAAAATTGGCTCAGAGATCTAAAATCTTGAACAAGTGCTGCATAGCTTTCACGGATGAAGATAGAAAAAAATTTATTAGTAAAAATATATTTAGAAAAATTAGGGCTTTCGGAATGTGGCAAAATATAGGTATGTTCGTCGAAAAATAATACTGAGGACGTCATATTCTCCATTTTGCAAAATCGGAAAAAAATATTTTTTTGGCGTAAAATATACCTGAATGCAACACAACTTATACCACTTCAAAATATTTTAATATATAATCTAGTTTTAGATTATATCTTAAAAATATTTTCGACACAATATGTTTAGAAAAATTAGGGCTTTAGGAATGTGGCAAAATATAGGTATGTTCGTCGAAAAATAATACTGATGACGTCATATTCTCCATTTTGCAAAATCGGAAAAAAATATTTTTTTGGCATAAAATATACCTGAATGCAACACAACTTATACCACTTCAAAATATTTTTAATATATAATCTAGTTTTATATTATATCTTAAAAATATATAATCTAGTTTTAGATTATATCTTAAAAATATTTTGAAGTAGTATAAGTTGTGTTCCACTCAGGTATATTTTATGCCAAAAAAATATTTTTTTCCGATTTTGCAAAATGGAGAATATGACGTCATCAGTATTATTTTTCGACGAACATACCGAAAGCCCTAATTTTTCTAAATATATTTTTACTAAAAATTTTTTTCTATCTTCATCCGCTAAAAAGCTAGGGTGCCAAAACTGACAAAAAAATAGTATTAAAATATAATTCAACATAGCCATGTCAAATCAGATGCTCCATGAAAAATAATTATTCTGTCACATTACTAGTGACAATTGTTGTCAAAATAATAAAGAATTAATTGTCAAAACAATAAATACGATACAGAAAGTAATAACAGGTACTTATGTAAATGTTTCTGACAGACGAAATAAAAAATAATATAATAATTGTTTAATTTATTGCAAAAGATGCGTTTTGGTTTTATATAGTGCAGGCAATGTCATCTTCGTCTCATCATCTTTGTTTCTTTCAATTGTCATCCATATTTTTTCGACAAAGAAAATAATAAAAATTAGATAATAAACCAATAAGTGTGATACAATAATAAATTTAAAATTGCTTTCCATGTAGCATTTGATGATTTACATGGTTAAGTCAAATATCTTGAAAAACATCTTTTTGTTCATAAAATCATATATTTTCGTTTGTCGAGAACATTTGTAAATAATTACCTTCCGTATATAATATTTATTATTTTGACAATTAAATAATAATTATTTTGCCAACAACTGTCACTAATAATCAAACAGAATAATTTTTTTCCATGGAGCACTTGATTGGTAAACATTGCTAAATTAAATAATATTGAAGTATTTTTTTTGTGTGGGCGAGCACAGGTATGTTCGTTGAAAAATAACATTGATCATGTCATTTTCTCCATTTTCCGAAATTGGAAAAAAATGTTTTGCTTTCCCAAAATCGACCTTAGCGCAACTCAATTTAGCCCTTTAAAAAAGATTTTTATTATCTTATCTGGTTTTCATACAATAGGCCTGGGGCGCCGAGTTTAGGACACCCTGTACATCTTCCTACTATTACTACATTTTTAATTTCTTCTATTAAGGCACCTCCTAAATTTACACAGTATTCAATTTGTGAGCTTAATTCTTCATACTCGTAGCTCGAATTTATTACCTATTTGGTTTGTGTCAGGTATGAAAGTAATCGGACTACCTATTTTGATATTTTTTAATAGGTAGGTACCTAGCCAGGGAAAAACAAAAAAGTACACTTGTCAAAATATCCATAAAATACAATTTGTACTGAGTAATAGCTTTCAAAAAAGTTTAACGCTGTATTTAATTTGTTATCATAACTCTTAGTGTTAATTGAAAATGATAAAGGAACAAAACCTTCCTCAATGACATGTTCGCGTATCTCGTCTGAAAAATGGTAGGTTACGGGGGACAAATACGTTTTTTGAAAATTTCAAGGCTATCCATGATTTTTCGAAACTAAGATTAAGTCGCTTCGTTGCCGTTCCAGTTGTTGTGTTAACATATTGGCACTACCCCTACCCAGGAAAAGTACAGTGAACGCACAAGAAAAAAATGAGATAAATACGGATATAACCATTTTGAAGTTCCCTGAGACGACTAGGATCATTTCCAGTTTCGTTACCAAGGTCATATATTTTAGATTATGTCATATCTTGCCGGGGAAGTTTTGGGGTGACACAACCGATTTTTTTTATATGTGTTCTCGTCTATTTAAGAGCGTATAGGTACCACAAATCCACATGAATGAATTAGGTTTTGTATAGTTGATTTTGTGAGACGTGATTCTATTCTAGGAAAACAGTTCAATTCACATTGTAAAGCACTTAGTACACTATATAAATTTATGATGCAATATATGCACACGATATAAGCAAAATGTCAATATCACTATCAATTAATGAACATACTCTAGATGCATCAAAAATACATAGTTATTAATAGACTAGACGTAACTATTTTGACCGACAGGCCAGTCACCTGTGTAAATTATTTGTTTTGTAGGTCAAAAGCAATAACCCGACAATATTCTACAATACTCAAGGTTCTCATATGAGAATTAAATTAAATTCTACACGTTTAGCATCATACATTCTTTTGTAAATAAAAACAATTTAAAAGATTCACTATATAAATTGCTGATTGACTGAACGTTTATTTAGAATTTCCCATTGGCGACTGCTAGAAAACGGTAGGTAAATACTTGAACAATTAACAACTATCATTTATAATATTAATGAATAACGAAAAAGCGCTAATCAGCAAAAATATACTATTTATAATAATAAAATAACTCTTCAACATAATATATTTATATGCCTATATTTAACTTACTCTTTCTTTATTCCAGAATTAAAATGGGAATTACCTCAACAATAGGATTATGTGCAGTTCTACTTACTGTAGTTTCCGGTAGAAATTTATGCGACAAAAACATGATCCAAGAACTCAGCTTCAAAGTAACTGGTAATGAACTTGCATTTCCATGCCATAGCACAAAAAATATATACACAACGACTGGTAGATACGTACCCAAAAATGTGATTGCTACTCGTATGCAAATCTACAAAGATGAAGCTATTATAGCTTTACCAAGATATCGCCATGGCGTTCCATTCACGTTAGCCAAATTCAGCTTAAAGCACAATAAGAACCCCAAAGCCGTATTAGAGCCGTTTCCGTGTTGGCCAATGCAAGAAGAAGGTAATTGTGAAGCTTTACAAAACGTTATTGATGTGGTTTTGGATGCTTTCGACCATGTGTGGGCTTTGGATCTTGGTATCTGCAACACTTTGGAGCAACCTGTACGTAGATGTGCTCCAAAACTTGTTGGAATAAGAGCTGACAATGGTGAAGTAATAAAAACCGTCGATTTAGATAAATTTGTCACAGCTGAAAGTAGACTGCAATATCTCGTAGTCGATTATTCTTCTGATGGTCGACCTTTTGGTTACATCTCAGACGCAGGTACTGGTGCCATCATTGTTGTGGATATCTCCCTAGGTACTGGATATAGAGTGGTACTTCCAAATGCTATTGGTGCCGGTTGTGCAAACAGAGACGTTCTTTACATGGAACTCGCAATCAAACCCAGCGGTAACGTACTCTATTTCACCTACTTATGTTCCCCTAGATTATTTTCTATAAAATCTGAGTACTTGCAAAAAGGACAAGCAGCAGGAGCTGTTTTGGATGTTGGGCCAAAACCAACAGGTACAAAGGTTGTTCTATTAGGAACTGATAATGGTGCTGCCATTTTCTTTCGATACAAAGGCGAGAGTGACATCTACATCTGGAATACAGACACTCCATTTGCTTCAGAGAACTTTGTCTTGGTACAGAAAGGTGGTGACTGCAGACTGGCTACTCAAGTTGTGCCAGGATGGAAGAGGCTTATGTGGGCTTTGGAAAGTAATTTCCACGATTTTATTAATAATACTACTGGATGCCTTGGAGCCTCAATATTTGTCCATCCTCTTATCAAGACCAGTGATTAGATGGACTTGTTGACGTGTGAAAGTTATTGTTATCTGTGATTTTGTTGTGATTGTTTAAAATAATAAAATGTAAAAATTGAAATATGTTTTTAAATTTTTGATATGGTAGCATGTATTAGGCTTTAATTTTGATGAAGCGTTAGACAATATAAAGGGTTTTTCGTGTCATTAGTACAACGACAATGTTAAGAATACAAAATATTGAAATTACAACTACGGACTTCGGTAGGAAATGTCTTTGTGTTCATGGGCCTTGCGAGGGTGTTTGACACGGTGCAGCTTACGCTACTGAATACGTTATACTGTGATAGAATCCGTAGTCCCGTGTGAAGCGTTTTTAAATGAGTATGAGGTGAGATATAGGCGATAGTAATATGGAGTTTATATCAAAATGCAATAAAACCATAAACATTGTTAATAATTCAGATATTTTTAACATCAGAGTGATTAATACTCAAGTATCCTACGTTTAATCAGTGGCGGCTTGTCGAGGGAGGCTAAGCACCCTCAGCAAATTATTTCACTGTTAAGTTAATTCACATGAATTTCTAATACATAATAATAATTAGAATTAAAACTTAAAATTTATTTATGGGTTGAGTAAGAACGACTTTAGGCTAGACTTCGCCCATTTAATAATAAATGGCTTTATTGTTATTATTATAATGTAGCGCACAGACGATACCCTTATTTTAAAGTTTGTCATTATGCATATTCAATACGTAAAATACAATAGCAAAAGGACTACACCACGACATAATAACGATAGCAGAATTATCCACATTTGCGCCCTGTACACAGTGCAGGCTACAGTACTTCAGCCTCCAGACCATGTTATTTCGCCTATATACTTGTCCATATACATGTGTCCACGGATAGAGTTTGGAAGAGGAAAAACTTTTTTATTTGTAGATTTAGAAGAAAAAGTAATTCTTTATAGAAACGTCTGCTTGTGTCGAAACTACAATTTCAAATACCAAATCTACGATTACTATACAGAATAAGACGTATAATAAATCATGCTTGTCAAAGGAAACTATTGGGTTAATGATTAGAGTTTGCAAATAAATATAATATGAATGAAACAAATAATTTTTGGAAACGTGTTAATTTCTCAGATTAATCTAAATATATAATCGGATGGACATCATATGGTATGGTATGGCGAAGACTTAATGTGGAATTTACGAAGAAAATTTGTGTTCGACAGTAAAACACGGTGGCAGAATATTGTAAAAACGAACATGCATGTTTTTGGGAAAAACTACCTAATTTTTCTGTTTAATTACGTTTGGATATGATATACGTATTTTATAAACTGTAATTATTTAGATAACAAAAAAAAAACATTTACTTACCCTTATAATATGAGAAACAACACAAAAGTAAAGACCTGGCATCAAGTGCCAGCTGATTTTCATAGCACGCACGTCTTCAACCTCATGCGAGCGGTTGTTGCGCCGCTAAATCAACACTAGCAACAATTGAAATACGTCTAGAATACATCTTCTGTATACCGAACATGGTGCACTAAAGGATATATTTCGTAAAGTTTATAATACGTACATAAGAAAGTGATGTTCGTCTAAATGACCATAGTGATCGAAAGGGTTAATGCTTTTGAATAAATGAAACATAATAATTTTTAGGGGAATAGTTGTTTTTCGAAACTTACCTATACTCACCCTGTTGGCGTAAGCCTAAATACGATGAGTTAAAAGTACTAAATTGACTAGGTGGTGTTAAACTATATTCACTATCACTGTTTTTAATTATATAAATAGCTTTGGAACCTTCGAAAATAGCGAATTAATTTAAACTGTCAATTTGGTTTAATTGTAATGTCGGCGTTGCTATGGTGATTTTCATAACCGATGCTACTTTTGTCATTACCAGAAAATTTGCCCGTGCATTTTGAAATATTTCCCAGTGGGAAATATAATAAAGGCATTTAAAGACAGTCGTAGAAAAAAATTTTTTTGCTCCTGTTGTCGGATAACTGGGCTGGCGTTTATTTAGTGTTTCGCCGCATGCTTTTGCGCTGTTATAGCTAAGCTACTGACAGATGTAAATCTAACCAGAGTTTTCTACATGTGGTCAATCCATAACTACAATGACCTTATGTAAGCTTTATAATGCTGTATTGTTTATATTTCTACAAATATATTGTGTAACTGTATAACAATAACCTGGCTGGGCAAAGTGAATCGTGAATCTGGGTATTTCTAGACCAATCTCGTAACTTAACATCAGCTGATGAATTTTACAAGCGTTGTAACAACGTGAAACAAGAACCTGAAAATTTAACAACCTGAAACAAAAAACATGATGCATAAGGATCAGCTCTTTAAGGCTTTCGCCCCACCTAAACATAATAATTTTAGCCGCCATCTTGTAGAATTTATTTCAACGTTTAGCCAACACAAGTGGCCGGCATATTCATGCGTTATCATGTTCACTTCACTTTTGAGACTGTCACATCAGCATTGAAGTCCACACCATAACTCGTGTTGTGAAGAAGTTCTACAAGACGATAAAAAGTAGAGCAACTGACTGCAAAAGTTGGCAAAAAAATATTTTAAGACAATAGATATGTTCTCTACTCTAATTTTACATAAAATATCCTAGACTCGTATTGAATTAATTTTAATATAAAGGGACAAACATAAGTCGGTGTTATCATTGTTCTGTAGCGCTCGTATTGAGGTGATGGCCTCAAGAACCTCGTTGTTGAAAAAGGATGCACGAATAACGCCGCCCGCCGGACCACAATCTACACCAAAACAGTAACTTTTTGTGAATGCATTACTACCGGGTGAATCTAGTGTGGGTGAGCATCGCCCCATGTACGGCCATTATGGTTGTTAACTTAGTCATTGATCCAAGAATGCGCCTGCTCACAAACGCTCCGAAGCCCAGTCAGCGAAAAAACGGCGTTGTCTATGGTCATTATCTTTGAGCACGTTGGAGAGGCGACTTTGAAGGGTCTGGAGTTAAAAAATGGACGCAACGATTGCACTATGAATACAAATTTTGATAATAGTTATAATAATAGATAAAGTTTTATCATTTGTACGTGTTAAATACAGTTAGACAGATGCTGCCAAAACAACATGACCGCCACAGGCTGCCACCATCCACACGTCCCAATTGAAACCCCCATTCAGGGTGTTTCAAAAAGCCGCGGCAATATTTAAAAGGCGTGATTTCTCAGGTTATTTTATGAAAAAAAGTTCCCACATCTGGAAATGCATTGTTTCCAAGATACAATGTGTTAAAGCTTTTTTTTTAATAATGGATTTTTTTTAATTAAGTCAAATAACTCCTTACCGATTTCATTGAAATTTGGCAGCATTGTTGCTAGAAATAGGGAGCTTATATGGTCCTAACTCGATCAAAATTATTACGTCCAGTGGCTTTAGGGGGGCAACTTAATGAAAATTATTGAGAAAAAAAATGTATGCCACTGACTGTAATTTAATTTAGATATTGTCTACAACTTTTTTATCTCTTGTATTTTACGTACGTTCGTTTACGAGATAATAAAACATTGCCGCATGTTTTTGAAACACCCTATATTATACTTACAAGCAGAGTTGTTTTGAAATGTGTTATAGACAGTTTCAAAGTAGTAATCAATAAATCTGGAAACATGTAAAGAAAAATTTTGTAAATAATTATAAATGGTTGATTTTGAAATCAAAGTCACTGCAACAATTTGCAAAATAATGTGTTTATGTAGCGAATAATTTTATATCGTATGAGGCCTACCTAAACAAATTTGATTTCTGCAAATTCAATTTAATATGTTTGTAGAATAAAATTTGACATCCACTTCGTGTGTGTGTGTCTAATTTACTTCGGTTATGCCTATTTATGGTTATGTAATGTCCATATCCATTCAGATTATATTTAAATAACATTCACATATAAATAATGAATACAAAAATCGGTTGTGTCACCCCAAAACATTCCCGACAAGTTATAATATAATCAAAAATATATGACCTGCTTAACGAAACAGAATTTTAATAATAGTAATTATTATAATTGTATTATGTTCATTATTTGCAATAAACTAACGTAACAAACTAACTATTTTTTTCAAAAATTAGAAAAAAGTATTGCCAGAGCTAGGACTCGAACCCGTAACCTTCCGCATGCGGAGCGAACGCCCTACCAATGACCCAACCAAAACTTGGTAATAAATATTGTATTTTATTTGTTATATAATATATACCTACGTTCCAACTCACTGGTGATTTTAAACGGTATTTTCTCAAGACTTATGGGGGCAAATTTCAAAAGTGACCTATCGCTGTAAAGCAGATAAAAATGCTTTAAAATGATGTATCACTCGACCCCTACTGATATAGGAAAATTTAGCGGTTGTGTCCATCCCTATCACGGGGCTTAAGCGATTTCAACCAAAATCGAATGGCTTTATGCTAGGACTGCCCTAAACTCATATACCAAAATTTAGCTCAATTGATTAAAGCGTTTAGGCGCTATCGTGGAAGAATACATACAGACACACATACACACAGACAGACAGACTTCCATCTGGAAATGGTCTTAATCGTCTCAGGCAACTTCAAAATAGTTATATCCGTCTTTATCTCAAATATTTTAGCACATTCACAATACTCTATCTGTGCGGGAAAGTAAAAAGATTCTTAATTACTTAATACATTAGCGATAGTGTTATTTTTTATGTAGAATTTGTAGTATAGAATCGAAAAATTGGAAATATATAAAATGTTCCATTCAAATTAACAACTTTATTGTCCACTTATACCAGAATTTCTGAATCATCCTTTAGATAGATTTTTAATCTTAAAAAAATACCCGATATGATGCACAAAAATTAAAGCAAATATCATCAGACTTGTCTAATTGAGTCCTTAATACAAATTAAATTAAATTAATTAAAACATATTTTTGTCCTACACCAACAATTTCATTCATCTCCTTATTAGAGCAATTATGAGCAAAAAATTAATGAAATTCCTAAATAAGTAATATATATGTTCCCTAAAATGTTAAAAATATAATGCGGAACATGCATGGAACTATAACTAAATAATATAAACTATAATTAAATTAGATTTTAATATTTAAGAATGTCTTGATACACGGAGAGAAGAAATTGGTTGATCGGACAAAAAAAAGTTAAATGAACAAAATTATTTGTTTATATATACACGACAAAATATTTTTTTCCAGAAACCGATTATTTTTGTTCGTTGATAATTAAAAATTTTTTAGAATCAAAACAATATTAGGTGTAGTTAACAAAATATTTTCTCAAAGTGACTTAACCATTTTTTCAGTACTAACGATATTTAAAGTTATGTCAATCAAATCCTATACTTAAGCAAATTAATAGGTTTCGTTAGCACAAAAACTGCAATATAGATATGACAATTTAAATTTCTTATATTAACAAAATATATCGTAGGAATAAGTTAACAATTTTGTCAAAATGTAAGTACTGTTGTTTCTTAAAACTTTTTTTTGGTTCATTCAAACAAAAGATAGATAGGTTGAAATAAATTGTATATTTACGTTAAATAAATAATTATCCATTTAACAATATGTATTTTCAGTTGAATTAGAATTTTTACTTCACTGGAAATAAAACGAGCTTTTGTCATATTTTTTTGCTATTTATTAATTAATTAAAAAAAAGGTACATTCTCATAATTAAAAAAAAAAAAATAATTACATAAACTTCAAACATAATAATTCTGACATCTTCCCACAACAAATCTAACTAAATAAAAAACAACTGACACTTCGGGCAATACTAAATAAAAATCAAAAATTTGTCAACCTACCATGAAAAACCGTAGGTATTAAAACATATCCACGCATCTAAAATGCTGTATATTGTGTCGTAGTAGGCCTCCGCGGCCTCCACCATAATTTAAAATTTACACTAAAAATAAAATAAAAGAACAACTTTGTATTATTAATTTCTCAAATTCAAATACGAATATAGTTTTAAGATGGTAGAAAGGGCATACCTATACTTAATCCTGGCATAGTTAATGTTTACAAAAAAAAAACTAGCCACGAAATTTGTCTTATACACAGCGTGTAGATTAATACTTACATATATAACCTATTCAGTCGGGGCTGGTGGTCTAGTGGTTAATCACGTTAGACTTGAGCAGACTGTCCCGGTATGTAGGTGGTTTGAACCCCGGACCAGCTACATGTAGTTGCTCACTTGAAAAGCAAATTGAAAAATATTATTGAGATCAAAGAAGACTGAATGAAAATTGAAAAATCAATTAGGTATGGCTGAATTTCCTAATAGATGCAAAGGCCAAAAAAAAATAACCTATTCAGATTTTCGATAAACTTACTTTTGATATTTTTCACTACACTACAATTTACTATTTTAACACAATACAGTCTGCACAAAATAAGCCTACACAATAATGTCATTTCACATATAGGTACACTTGCTCCGTTTTGGCTGTTCTGTTAAAATGTGCTACGCAGTTAGCGTACCGGACGGCGAGGCGGCGTCTTTATTAGACCCCAACAAAATATTTGTTTGATCCAAAATACCTATTACATTTGGTTTTATTATTATTTTGTTGGATTAACTAATTAGTTCTGTTACATGAACTAATATTTTCTTTTAAAATAAGTAAACTAAATATTCATTTGGAGCATATATTCTTCTTGCACAACAAAAACCAATTATTTGAAACATTAGTTTCAATTTTGTTTGTATGGAATATATATTGAGTACAATGAACTAGATATATTGTTAATTCTCAAAAAAAAAAAAATGACAAAATTGATTTGTTGATGTGAAAAATCCATAATATTAAATCAAGGCATAGATCGTTTTTAGAACAAAATATATAATTTCCTCAAAGAAATATTTTTGAGTATATTTGTTTTGTAAGATCAACAAATCTCTTCTCTCTGTGTAGTGATCTAAAAACTTCGATATATTTTTCTTTAAATGTTAGAATATGAAATTATATGCGATTAAAAATGTGTTTATGGGTTAAATTTTAATACATGCCTGAGTTAAAACGATTTAATAAATTTAATTAAGTGTTTATAAACAGGTACCTAATTACTTCAAGAATTACAATGTTTAATTCACAGAAAGATAGCAACGGTATTTTGTAATTTATAACGTAAAGTGAAAGACCTTCTGTCACAGTCGCTTAAAAAAAAACTGTGGAAATCAGATAGTACCAAATGTTAAACCAACATTTGCAGTCAGTTGACTCAGTACGCGACCCCTGTCCCTGAGAAACTATATTTAATGATGAAAAATATTCGAGAATAGTTACCTTAACATAAACTTCAGTTGTGATTGGAAAGAAATTGCCAACGGAAATCCTGATAGGATTCTGTAGAACGGTTAGAAAGATTAATAAAGTTTTGCGGAACTTTACGTTGCAATCTACCCACGGTGTTTCATATGCTGCTGTCAAAAGATCCTCACTCTGAAAATTAAATATTGAACAAATCGGTTCGGACTATATCTGTGAGTACATTCTGTGCAATGTGAGAAGAAGTGTCGGAGTGTATCACTTGTGGTTCTTCGTGTCTTCAAAGTAATTAATAAAACTAAAGAAAATGAAAAATCAAAGAAAATTAATTAACAAATTTTTGCAAAGATTAAATCGGCTATCAATTTAACTTATATTTACCTGAACTGTAACTTCATTTCCATACCAACAGTATATGAACTGTTCAATTAAGAGACAAGCCATATAGAAGAAAAGCATGCATAGTGTTGTTATGTCGTTAGACTAAAATTATACAGTTTAAAGCTAAGGCTACAATTAGTTAGTAAATAAATAATTATCGTTTTTACCAAAGTCAACTGGTAGAGGCATGAACATATTGTCACTGATCCACTCAGAAATAAAACAAACACGCTGATTCGAAAGAGTTTTTCAACATTTTTAGCCAGTCTAAAACATACAAAAAAAAAATCGGTTGTGTCGCTTCAAAACTTTCCCAACAAAATTAAAATATATGACCAATGTAACGAAACAGAATTTTAATAATAATTATTATAATTATTATTATTATTATAATTGTGTCGCTTCAAAACTTTCCCAACAAAATTAAAATATATGACCAATGTAACGAAACAGAATTTTAATAATAATTATTATAATTCTATTATTTTTATTATTTCCAATAAACTAACCTAACAAACTCACACTTTGATTCAAAAATTAGAAATAAAAACAAAGTTGGCAGGGCTAGGATTTGAGCCCAGGACCTTACGCATGCAAAGCGCATGCTGTATCAATAACCCCCAAAATCCTTATTATATTACTTCATTATAGTATATTCTATTAAGAGTTATTGAAGGTTGTGTCCACCCCTATCACAGGGCTAACGCGATTTGAACCAAAAAGTAATGGGTTCATCCTAGGACTAGCCCAAACTCATATACCAAAATTTAGCGCAATTGGTTGAAGCGTTTAGGCGCTATCGTGGAAGAATACATACAGACATACACCTATACGGACTTAGCCTACGTTAAAAGGACTTCAAATCTCCACATTCGTTATGGAGACATCTTTGTTTTTAGGTTTATTTTTAAATGCTTTCTGGAACTCGCTGTATCTTTTTATTACGAATGTGAACCTGTATAAAAATCTTGAAAACACTCATTTCAGTTCGTATCACTTTTCTGATATAGTAGACGATGTGCGGACTCCGAATATCTGTACAGCTGTGAGGACCTACATTATGAGGACCTGGTGCATATAACGTTAAATTTACCGTCTTAAAAACACAGAGACAGGCGAGCATACGCGCATCAATATTAAACGACGTTGGTGGTACAAGCTCATTTCAAATATGATTTCAAAAATAGCATAATACAAAATTGTTTTAGTTTTCGGTTTGAAATAACAGAAACAATACAAATACACAAAAACTGTTGTCCTCACAAAGATATTAAAGTACGATTGATAAACACATGCTTAACACACTCTCTTCGACTGCAGCGCCCCCTCCGTGAATTTGAGCAAAAATTAAGTAACTAAGCAATCCGCAGTAACAATACGTTAAGAGGACCTCACACAAATTTTAGTTCTTGGTACCCTCTGCACCCCCATAATGCGTAGAATGGCGTAATAAGGTCCAAACGTTGTGGGGACCGAAACGGGGTCCTCATAACGAAATTTGTCCCGAGAGCGTCGATGGAAAACTGGCGATTGTCCTCAAAACGTACCGGAAATGGTCTTAATCGTCTCAGGGAACTTCAAAATTGTTATATCAATCTTTATCTCAAATTTTTCTTTTAGCGTGATCACAATACTTTTCCTGTGCGGGAAAGTAATATATAAATCGAAAATCTACTTTTCCGACTGGCTGCCATCGGGATTTTTTTATATGAAATAATGCGTGTATATTGTATCTAAAGTTAGCTTAAAATGATATAAAAAACCACAACTCGATATCCCTTTGTAATGTCAATACGGACCGCAGCCGTCCATAGGCGCACCTTTTTAACTTTTCATAACAATACAGGCCCTACGATATTTTAAAAATTCTTTATGTATTAACAATTGTATGTTCATTTGTATAAAAGTATACTGTATTTTGTCTTGCCGCTCCAACACGGCAACATATAAACCTACGCTGAAAAAGTTTTGTTTTTAGAAGTTTAGACATAGATGCACACGTACCTAGTCCGGCATATAACAGCAAGGAACATACCATTATAATAATTAATGCTATTGTTAATACTTGTTATGCATATAAGTAGATACATTTATAATAATATGCTTCTGATATTATAAACTAACAACAAATTTTACTCACTTAGTCAGTGACATTTTCTATAGAACGTAAACATTTTATAATATGTGTATTCGTCACTTCATTATTTTCAGACCTGAACTGATGATAAATATTAGAATATTTAAAAGAAGACGCTGGCTTTGCACATCTAAATCTTGATGCTTAAACCCCAATGTGTTCCGCTCGTGTCGTATACTGGCCGTGTCTGATACAGTGACTTCAAAATGTTCCATCCACTTGAGGGTTTATTAAAAATTATTACCTAATTTGATAGATCTTCTTTCATTATATTGGTGATTGCTTTGATTTGATTTGAATTTATTTTCTTTTAACATTCCACTTCGTTCGGTTTAAACGATTTACTATTATATAAATATATAAATGTTTTACTTAATTTTCCTTTCTGAATTATGTCAAAATAAAATATAGTATAGTCCTATGTTTTAGTTAGTCCTAAGTCTTGAAACGAATGTTGTAGTTAATAGAATAGTTTTTATAAATAGGTAGTAGAAACATTGCAGACTTGCTTGCCGACCCACTGCTCAAGTTCTGAACTTTTTTGGGGTTATAGGCAAATTTATTTGCACTGTTTCGATTAGTTCTTAGGAATATTATTGTAATATTTACTTTTTTATTGGCAAATAAATTATTATTATTATTACTTTATTAATCTAAGAAAAACTATTGTTCAGATGGTATTCTGCCACCGTGTTTTACTGTCGGACACAAATTTTCTTGTTTATATTTCACATTAAGGCTTCCCCATCCCATATGATGTCCATCTGATTATATTTAGATTAATCTGAGAAAATGCCAAAAATTATTTGTTTCATTCATATATATATTTGCAAACTCTATTCCTTTTTTTTCGATTATTTATTAACCCAATACTTTCTCAGTCACTGTAGTAATTTTTTATTCCCGTCGGTATCCTTTGGCAGGGATGATTTATTCTACGTTTTATATACGAGGGAGAAATGTATCAAAAGACGCTGCATTCGATACCCTTTTATAATGTAAAGAGGCATGGGAACGGATAGCCCCGGTAGAATCGTTAAATTTATATATTTTACATTTCATTTGTCTGTATAATTATTTTATTTGTAGATTTGTATTGTTTTGTTTTATAATAATTGACGTACTACCGTTGTATTTCTTTCAATACGTATGTAGTCAATAAAGAATCTATCTATCTAATAATTTGAAAACCGTCGAAATAGTTTTTTTTTTGTTGGTGTCATAATAATTTTTATCTTGTATAAACTCAGTAAAAACAGATTTCTCAGGCTTATTGGAAACTGCAACCACGATTTCAAAAGAATTACACTATGCCACTGACTTTTGTTTACAGCACTGGTTCTGTCATTAAAAAGGTAAATATTGTTATTAAGACATAGGTGTTTATTTTTCTCAGGACCGTGCATTAGAAACTTTTTAATTGGCACTTGGACTATTAACTTGAAAATAGGTAGGTATTTGGCTACACCCAGGCATTTATATTATTTTAAATAGTTAGTACTTTGAATGTCAGCAGGTTTTGTTAAATTATTCCTAACAAAGTTAGAGTCGATATAGCGTTCGTAAAGGGTGTAAAAATGTTCTTAAATTTGAATAGGTAGGTATACAAGGTGTTTCTAAAATAGGTGATCAAAATTTTTGAGCGAATATCTAAGCAAGAAAAAAACCTAAATTGTATTTTTTCAAAAAGTCCTTATTTACAAAGATACAGGGTGTTAAAGATGACCGCCTGAGGACGATTTTTTTGAAATATTTTCGAAACGAGTAAAGATGAATTAATCAAATGTAGCATATTTATTCACCTAGTTAAATGTCGTAAACTTGCAAAAAGGATGAGTATAGGCGGGTAAACGGGGGGAACCATGCCTTATTTATAACCTAACTAAAGGTTTTCGAGAAATTGGAGTTTGAAAATTTTACGAGAAAACTGGTCCTTAGTACACAGTATTAATACAATTTTGGAAAACTTTTCGTTAGAAAACTGTATTTCAATATCAAAATAAACTCAACAAAATTAAATAAATTTAACACAATTAATATTTAACAAAAATAAGTAATTTTAACAAAACCAATAACAAATAATTATTTTTCAAAATGTCCACCATTTGCTGCTATACAATTATTCACTCTAGAGCTAAACGAGTACACACTGCGCCTTTTTTTTTTCTTCTGCAACAATTTCATTAGGCGCATTACGTATTCTTTCCTGCAGTTGCTCGAAACTTTCAATTGGCACTGTATAAACTTTGTCTTTGACTTGACGCCAGACAGTAAAATCTAAAGGATTTAAGTTAGGAGACCTAGCCGGCCAATTTTAGGAGCATCATTTCCGCGCCCTATCCTTCAAAATTTTCGTTTAACCACTGACGACACCGTCTACTATAATGTGGAGGGGCGCCAAGGGAATATCTTCGAGGAATTGGATGAGAATTTTCGACAGAGGATTAAAATACATTTCTCCAGTTAGATTTCCTGGGAAAATGTGATAACCCAGAAGTTGATTTTCTAATGTTGAAAAGCCCAAACATTTACTTTGAAAGAATGTTGAAAATGAGTTACTATTCTTGCATGAGCATTTTCATCCGCCCACACATGCTCATTATGCATGTTGAAAATCCCACTTCTGGTAAATGTGGCTTCGTCTGTGAATATAATATCAGAAAAAAACAATGGGTTTAGTTCTCTCATATCCAAAAGTCACTGACAAAATTCTAGACGTTGCGGAAAATCTGTTGCTAAAAGATCTTGGGCTTGGTGGTAGTGATAACGGTACAGTTGTTGTTCTTTCGCAATCCGGCATACAACTGAATTCGAAATTTGAGTTTGTTGCGCAAGTCGTCTTGTGCAAATGTTAGGATTTTCTTCAAAATTATGTAAAATTTCTTCCTCATTTCGTACGTTTCTAACGGTTCTATTTCTTCCCTATCAGATTTCTTAAATTTTAGCGTTCCAGTTTCTCGTAAACGCCGTTCAGTTGAAAGAAACGTTTTGTAATTGGGCAAATGCCTTGTAGGAAACCTCTCTCCGTACGTTATTGCTGCCGCACGAGCACTACCGTTACATTCACCGAGTGTTACCAACATGTCAACATATTCGGAATTAGTATACTGCATTTTAAATAGGTGATGCCGAATTAGGTAAAAATAAAAAA
Organism: Apoderus coryli; assembly: GCA_911728435.2. Lineage (NCBI taxonomy): Eukaryota > Metazoa > Arthropoda > Insecta > Coleoptera > Attelabidae > Apoderus > Apoderus coryli. The sequence goes on along the minus strand of OU452202.1, from coordinate 9,901,904 downwards.
CTTAAATTAAATATAAAAAATATCAAAAACAATATAAAAGGATAACGACGAATTACATACGAAAAAACACGGATTTTACCAAATTTAATAAATGTCATTGTGACAATCATTACAAAAGTAAATAATATTTTTAGAAAGAGGTGGATGCTGCATATACTGAAATTTCCAAACTAGAATTTGAAAAAAAAAGTTAGGTTATAATTAAGGCAAAAATCCCTCGTTTACCCGCCTATGTTCATCCTTTTTTATTCAATTTCATGTCAGTTTATGACATTTAACTAGGTGAATAAATATGCCACATTTGATTAATTCATCTTTACTCGTTTCGAAAATATTTCAAAAAAATCGTCCTCAGGCAGTCATCTTTAACACCCTGTATCTGTGTAAATAAGGACTTTTCGAAAAATTGCAATTTAGGTTTTTTTCATGATTAGACGTCCCCAATAAAATTTGGACTAGAATAAGTGGAGAATAACATAATTAATTTTAGTTGCTCTAACTATTACTGCTGATTTCCCACCAATTCTTCGCGAACGGAACCTCTGATGCCTATATAAATCTTACCTCAAAATTATTCTGTGATGCTGAATACACACAATCAAATTCTCGTGCATCATTTGACTGAAATCTTCCTCATTAGTTTCACGTGGCTCTGAATTAGGAACCAACACTCCTTTATTAACATGAAACTCATCTAAGTGTCTCAAATTTATCGCCAAAAAATCACATTGCTCTTTCAAAGCGATCATAAAATGTGCAGCTAAAATATCTAAATTAACACACAATGTAACATTGTAAACAATTGTGAAATCTTGAAACAATTCAACTAAAATATAGGTAGATGAGGAATGCACATAGTCAAATGGAAACCAAGCTTTCGCAGACAATACAGCGCCATCTTGAAATAATGGCGCAGTCACCCAAAATACAGCCATAGTCTCAGCAAGGAAAAAACAAAAGAAAAACATCATCAGGCCATGATTGTATGCATTAATAGCAGTTTTTAAGTGATGCCTTGATTTGATTTGACAGAACTGATTCTGGATAATGACTGCAAAAAACGATTCTTCAATCAAATCCATATTTAGATAGTACCCACTGAGTTTGAATGCGACAGTAGTAAATGTCAGAAAGATATACAATGCGCCAGTCACCTCTGTGACGTCATTGTAATTTAAACCCATAAATATCATTTGCGAGATTAAGAAAACTGCTGACACGAGTATCCAGAATTGCCTGTATAAGAAATATAATGTTTTGAAACTATGTGATACATCCTCAACTGACCAGAAGCCGCAAAGTTTTAATACTCGGATTGAGTGAACGAAATAACCGATTATATTAAATTTTTTCATTTTAGGTATATACTGAGCTGTCGAACATTGAATTAATATAGTGGGCATTATAATTTACTGGAAGGTTATATAATAGGGATTATGCACTGAATAATTAATTGTTCATGTGTCAATCAATTTTGCCTTTTGTTCCTCCTAATAGATTAAACACTAGGGTTGTCCGATTTTAATTTTATTTACAAATTATATATGAGGCGTCTTTAAGCCAAGGGATGCAAGTGCACTTTTTGTAAATTTAGAGATAGGTGCAGAAATAGAAAGTCAAATATACATTTATTATTGTGGCCAAGGGGTATAAGTTCATTTCCAACCAATAACGACATCTGTGAGAATTTCACTTGACTCCTCAGAACATTTTGTTTATAAGTGGGCAGCCATTGGATATTAGTGCGCTTGTATCTCTTGCCCTCGAAATAAGTGTCAGCTATATCGTTTGGCGCCCAAATTGTTATGCTTGTTGTGTTAGTGATAATGTTAGGTGCATTGTTTTAGGATTTTTTAGTATTTTGTTTACTCTATTTAGTAATTTTAATGTGCACTGTGTAAAACTATAGTAGTTTAGTGTACTGAAGTCACTAAATATGTGTGACTCTTCAAGTTGAAGATGAAGCAAAAAGATGTACTGCTATCGAAAAAGAAATTCACTTACGCAGAGCAGAGGCAGTTAAAACAGCTAAAAACTGTTTTAGAGATTTTGAAGATGAAACACACGTTGCCATTTGTTTCGGCTTACAGAAAATGTTACCAACACCTGCTCTTCACACTTCTAAAGCATATTATTTGCGTCAATTATGGACGTATAATTTCTGCATTTAAAACATAAAAACAGGAGTCGGGTACATGTTTTATGGCACGAAGGACAAGCGTCCCGAGTATGTCAAGGAATCTTTCTTTTAAAATTTATCAAAAGCCTACCAGAACATGTTACTCATATTACGGCTTTTAGTGACAACTGCGGTGGCCAGATTATAGTAAAATTCCGACAGCACATCATTGCAAAAACGCTAATTAAGGCTGTAGATCACAGATTTTTAATAACCGGGCATTCATTTAATGGATGCGACAAAAATTTTGGGATCATTGCGATAAATAGAAAACAACAGAAAGGGAATTTTTCGTACCAGAGCATATATATTATTAGGATTTTGTGAACTTGGGTACATTTCAACCATTCTATAAAGATACTGTAACAGGAATACAAACAAAATATGTCAATCTTATTGAACTGCTTCAATTTGTGCCCCCCATTTATCACGAATTTTACCGAAATTTGCCTCACCAACAACGATAAGGTCAACAACGCACAGATCACAGAACTTTGATGATGTTGGGAAGAATACCGATGAACCAGACACCTGGTTTAAATGCGATTATAACTAGTTTAATAGTTTTATATTTTCTACTTTGTGTATTTTGTATACCTACTAGTTTGATTTTGTATTTCTTAAATAACAAAAAAAGTTGTCTTGGAAATTTGGTAATTAGAAAAGACTAGAGATGCAAGTTGAATTACATTACTAATTTGGAAGACATAGGGAATAAGTGCAATTTCTTATCGTAAAATATCTGATAAAATTGTAAATTTTTCCAAATCTGTTATATTTTTTTATAATAATACACAAAAGTTCTTGTTAAAAAGACCTAGGAATCCTTAGATTTATAAAAAAAGAATCGGTCGAATTTAGGAAAGCTGTTAAACTTGTGTGGCATACCCATTTGAAATGTTATTATTTTTAGACGAGTTCAGCTCAAAAAAATATCCTTATGCACTGCAATGACACTTAACCTGAAGTTAAAAAATCTGATGTATTGTCTACTTACCTATAACCTCTCGCATTAACTTTACATTCTACAAAAAAATCCAAAGGGACCTTGCAGAGATCAGTTCTTGCCCAACAGCAGGGATCGATTCTGACAGTTCTAGAACCGTTCTCGGACTTTTTTATTTCAAACCCGAACAGCAAACTGCTGGTTCTAGAACTGTTCTAAATCAGGTCAATAAAACTTGAACATGTAAATTTGAACTGCGCACACTCCTGACAGTTCTTGTACAAACCCGAATAAAGCTTATACTGGATTGCATTGTGGAGTAGACGACTTTTATTTCATCAAATTTATATTTTAATTCAGCCCGAGATGTAATTGTCGAATTTGAGGACATAGGTAATAAAAAAAAAAAGAATGTGTTATTGCCCAAAATGTGGCCGTGATTATGGCTAGGGGTCTGTATACGAATTGGAAACAACCAATAGCGTATTTCTTTGTTAATACACAACTTAAAGCCTGTGATATACTTTCTATTTTATATGCATGTGTTAAAAAATCATCCGAACTGAAATTACAGGTTCAGGATCTTGTTACCGATATAAGCTTCCACGGTTTTGTATTAATAAATAAACAAATAAATTAAATCTTAAATATTTAAAAAATCTATTGCTGCGGACAATCTTTTTTATAACACAACCCAAATTTGTAAATGCATTGGTGTGGGCAACATAAGTCTGTTAAATCGTCTATTAAATCTGTAACATGACCTTGTATCTTGGAAACAATGCTTTTCCGGACGTATGTTTATGGGAACTTTTTTTCATAAAATGATCTGAGAAATTACTTTCTTAACTATTGGCGCGTCTTTTTGAAACACCCTGTATAATTGATTTGCATTTATATTTGAAGCAAAGTCTTTCATATATTTATGTACCTACCTATAAATTCTTGGAAAAAACCTTTTTTTCCAGATGTTTCCGACAAGTGTGAGTAATTATGTCATTAGAATTATTTGCTTCCTCATTAATAATCGGTTTGTCGAAAGAAATATCGTAGGGTGAAAAAATTCATAGTAATTTGGTAAATCTATTCCCTTTGGTAATGGACGATTCCGTTAATTCCAGATATTAACTATACAAGATTAAAATACTTAAAGTGTAAATAAAAAACGTCTACTCCACAACAAAATCATTATAATTAGCACTTACATACCGTGCATGTTTCGGGATCGGGCATTCCCATCATCAGTGGTACAAATTTAATTATTTCAGAAAGTCATTAGACGAAAGTGAGAATGTCATAAAACTGATGATGGGAATGCCCGATCCCAAAACATGTATGGTATGGTAAGCTGAGTGCTACTTATAAGGATTTTATTGTGGAGTAGACGTTTTTTAATAATAATAATAATAAAGCATTTATTGCCCAACAGTTTCCCAATTATACGACAATACATACAAAATCAATAACTATTAAATTAATTAAATACTTACAATACACACGTTTACACTATAAATGTTTCTGCAGCTAACATTTTAAGGTTATATTCTGACGTTGTAAAAATTCTTTTATTTACATTACTCTCACTCCTCGAGATCATGGATTACTTCTTGAAAATACTTAAAGATATTCGTTTTAACTCGAAAAAAAAACACAGAAATCTCATATTATTTAATGAAAACAGATGATATCGATTTCCTACCCAACGTTGAAGCTTTGCAACCGATTTACAGAAGGATGAAATCGTCTTCTGCTACCAGATTGTATGTTTTACATCTATCTGTCGGTATATACGAGTATCTCGCTGTGCTTAAAGGCAGGTCAATGTTGTCGCTGGGCACGATGAAACTAAATCTGTGTCATATAAAGGTGCGCTGCAGTCTTTTGAACTTAATAATTCCACTATTGACGTCGTTACTTCTGTGAAGTTTCTGAGCCTTGTTGTTGACAGCTCCTTGAGGTGGAAGTTGCACATTGATCCGTTATCATAAAAATTATGCTCTGCCTGTTTTGCGTTAAGATCAGTTTCCAAAGAACTTAACTTGTCAACTTCCATAACAGTCTACTTTTCACTCTTCGAATCCTATCTTCGATACGCCCTCTCATTCTGGGGTACATGCTGTGCAACGCAATTTTGGCGTATTTTTAGATGACAAAAAAGAGCTATTCGATACTCTCTGAGATTGCACTATAGAGCCCATTGCCAGGACTTCTTCAGAAAATTTAAAATACTAACACTACCTTCCTTATTCATATTGGAATCGGTCTGCTTAATCCGCAAACACCTGTCAGATGTCTCTGAAAGACCATTCCATAACTATCTCCTTAGAAACGCCGAACATGATATTTATCTGCCAGCCCCATCCTCCGAATTAATCAAAAGCTCGATTATATACAATGCAAAACAAAATGCACAACCATCTGCCAATGGAAATCAAATTGCTATCATTCCTGCCTCGATTCCGTAAAGCTCTATAGACGTATTTGTTAGAAAAAGATTTTTATACAGTAGGTGCATTAATTTTTGAGCGATTCACACACTGGATAGTAGTTAGTAGTTTGTATTGTGTGTTTTGTATATATATATATATTGAACTGTAAAATATTTACTTAATTCATTTACTTTAAGTATCTTAATTGATTTATTTATTTATTTGACGATGTACCTGTATGTATTAATTATTATTCTTATGTTTTATATGTTTTATTTACCTGTCTACAAGTTATTTTTAATTTTTTGACAAATATATATATTTATGATTGTGATACTCTGATGAGCTCAGAACAAAAGACAATCGATTTCGTCAGTATTTGACAACCTATGGCTCAGTCTGGTTAAACAAAATTAGACTAAGGCCCTGCTAATTTAAACAAAGTCTCGTGTATATGTCCTCTAAATGCTATAGAACCACTGACTGGAGTAGTATTGAGATCTTTGTTTGATTCTGGTAACAATTCTAAACTAATCGCTCTCACTCTAAAACATATTAATATCTTTTTTTTTATTTTAACAAAATAGTCCATTCTACTGTGGATGTCCTATAAATTGGCAAATGAAAAGGCTGTCGCATCCACTAAATTCCTTTTAATCAATAAAACATGTTTCGTCCCTAGTTAGGGTCATCATCAGTTAGGTAGAACAATTACATAGCTGCAAGGAGGAGAGCAACATTACTTAATTATTTTATATCAGAAATTAACATTATTAACTTACCTAAGAGGAGAGGTTACAATATTTTTTATAACATAATATACAGGGTGAATTATCACTCAGTACAAAAATTTTAACCACGTGCTCAGAGAAGCATGAAAAATTATAAAAAATTTGTTTCGGAATTTTTATTCGATGTTTACAAAATGGGTCAAATCCACGTTTTTCCCCGGTAAATCGGCGCCTATGACAACTATTTTTCAATATGGCCTCCAACATATGAACAGTTGTAGGGTTAATAATCGCGGCGTTGCCAATTGTAGAGACGGCGAAAATGAACAGTTTTGTTAATAATAATAATTAAAATACCTGATAAATAAGTTCATCTGCATAATTGTACATTACTTCTTCGCTTTTGGAAATTGCTAAAAGGATATTTTCGCATATTGAACAACTACACTAATAACAAAATCCGCAAACACACTTAAATGTCCGATTATTTTACTCAAATGGGTTATTTTTACAACTTCTCGCGTAGCGAAAAAACCAAATGTTCGAAGAGGCCACCGTTAACTTCACTTTATTTCCGCACTTAATCACTGAATTTCATCATCACCAATCTCCGTTTCATAGACAAGTCTTCATGTAGATCACACAATTTAAACAAACAAATCATAGATAAGTGTTTATTAAAACAAATAAAAAATACAGTTAATAATCTTACGGTATAAACCTGCATTATAATATGATAAATATTTTGGGAATTTGTTTTTGCAAAGCAGCAATTTTATTATTAATGAAATCATAAATATTCACTGTTAATAGCAAAAAATAACAACAAACAACAAACTTGTTATATTGACATAAAAAAAATATTTGACAGTTCACAATTTCCTGAAAACTAAAACATTAGTCGAATTCACGCCATGACCGATTATAACCGGTTATAAACGGTTTAACTTTTTGCATTCACGCGACCCCGGATATTGCCGGTTTCACTATGATGACGTCACGAAAAAGCCCTTCATGAACATTATCATTAGCACTGTGTTTATTATTATAATCAACACAATGTCATTAGCTAATTTGCGCTTCATTTTTCAGGTAACTAGGTTTGTTTTCTACAGGCTGCTGAAATCGTCAGAAACAATCTCTATTCTGCGCAAATCAATTACATTGCGTGTCAACAACGTTATGCGCAGGATCCATACTGTGTCTGAGAGTTTCGAAGCCTATGAAAACAAATCTAGTTACGTGAAAAATTAAGCGCAATTAGCTAATGACAATGTTGAGTTTCACGTTCCTTTTACAACAAAAAAATCAAGTGAGATGAGCCGTAGGTGATCATGTCACATCATTGGTTTGCGCAGAATCCCGACTGTTTCTGACGGTTTCGGACTCTTGTGAAACCGCAAAGAAAATATAATGTCACAGCTAACATACACATGTTAGCTAACATACACATGTTAGCTAACATACACATGTTAGCTGTGATAATGTCATGAAGGTCTTTTTCGTCACGTCAACATAGTGAAACCGCCAATAATCGGGGTCGCGTGAATGCAAAAAGTTAAACCGGTTATAATCGGTCATGGAGTGAATTCGACTTGTTTTAGTTTACAGGAAATTGTGAACTGTCAAATATCTTTTGTATGTCAATGTAATTTATATGCACAAGTTAAGTAGTTGTTGATATTTTTTGCTAAGTAAAGATTTCGTTAATAATAAAATTGCTGCTTTGCAAAAACAAATTCCCAAAATATTTATCAGATTATAATGCACGTTTATACCGTACGATTATTAACCGTATTTTTTATTTGTTTAAATAAACACTTATCTATGATTTGTTTGTTTAAATTTTGTGATCTACATGAAGACTTGTCTATGAAACGGAGATTGGTGATGACCAGCAGTTACGTCTACAAATTGAGGGGCAGCGGATCGAATCCGCAATAATTCTGGTGTTTTTGCACGTATCCGAAGTTCAGTGATTCAGCGCGTAAATAGAGTGAAGTTAACAGTGGTCTCTTTGAACATTTGCTGTTGTAGTGCTTTGAAGTGCTAGTGTTATTTGAATTTGTGTGTTTTTGTTACCCTTTGGGGTTTTCCTGACGGAGGGGATCCACCTTGTCGTGGTCGTCGCGCTGAGTACCTGACATTAAACAAGAAGAGTGAACGAGGAAAACAAAGCGATCCCCAGGAAGTTCAAAAATCATTCTATGGCATGTTAGACATATCCGAAAGGTAGGTACTAACATAATACTCCTATTTAATATTTCGCATGATTGCAAGTCACAAAATCATCTACATTTTAATTTTAATTTTTTTACTTTAAATGCTCGGTAAATCGATACACTTGGCAACATGTCGCTGTATTAAAACCTTTAAACTAATGTCTAATTTAAACTTAGTTGGGCAGGCGGTCATAGGCGTCGTAAAAAGGGAGTTTAATATGATTTACAAAAAAATTATTTTCAGCCTTAATAAAAATGTTGGAAATTTTTTGAAAGGCGATTCTGTTAAATCTTATTTTTCTCTACCTCCAGTTAAAATTTTTGTACTGAGTGATAGTTCACCCTGTATATTAATATCTACTCTGTTCCCAAATTGTGAAAAATTAATATTCAAAAGGCATACGTCATGTTTGGGACTTAAAAGGACCCCCTGGTTCATGGAACGCCATGCTTAAATCTAGTGAGATCAGACTAGAGTTGTACCGTCAGGATCCCAAATCATTAAAATTTGGTAGGTACTAATTTTTCAATCTACATTCATAATATCTAAAATTACAGTTATTTTTTCTTTTTGTTAAAAAACATTGGAAAGCAACGAATCAAAGATATTTCACACAGGTATACCTATTGCAAAACAAAGTTATTTTTTTTATGTAAAAAGGACGTAAGTAATGATCACTTTCACGCATGGAGGACATTTTACGTTCCACACACCATGCACATATCTAATTTCAAACGTATGTAACAATTTTGTCTCTGATATTTAGTAGGTACTCTTTTTTTATGTTATATGTATACCTATCTAAAACATATGTAATTGGAGTATTATCAACATACAACAATAAAAGTAGTATGATAATTGAAAGGAAATACACTAGTTCTTTACGAGGTTTTCTTGGTAAAGAGCTTGTTTTTGCATGCAAGGTCGTATTTTACACACAGACATAATATTTTGCCAAATTTTTAAAGAGATATTACTACAACTATTATTTTTAGTAGGACTAGTTCGGTCCAAGCATGTATTTATACTATGGTATTTGTAATTTACGGAGATTAATCCCTCATTATATAAGATGTGGGGTATACCTCCCAGACAGCACAACAACATTTTATCTTCAAAATCTTGGAATCAGACATTCAAGTCTTCGAGATGTCTTCTTAACGCCTGCAGACATCTTTAAGGCGTCTTCCAGACGGCTTATGTTACAAAATACAACGTCTTTACAAGGTCTGTTTACAGACATCTTAAAGATTTATTATATAAGACGTTTAGAAGTTCCTTTCCACATACAGGGTGTCGAATCTATCTGTATTAACCAGCACACATATTAAATCACCGGGATTATCATATTGACTATAAAAGTACACACCTTCCTGAAATGGCCGACAGCATTAGGATTTAACCAATTTTTAATTAGAAAATATGAATATTATATTGGATACATCATAATTTATAGAAAATTTGCAGAATTTGCTTATGCAATTTTTTACAAGACGTTGCAGCTATTGAAAAGGCATGTTAAAGACGTTCAGATATATTTTGAACATAATACAGACGTCTTTAAGATGTCGTGTGCTGTTCGGGATCAGTTTGAAAATGACTATTTTTCTGGTATGATTACAATAAATTAATTATCTATACATTAATAACAAACATCTTGCCATCGTGGTCCACCAGATACTGTAACGAAGTAGGGTTCGGCAGGTCAAATTAAAAAAAAACAAAATTGATGGTATTTATGTTTATTTTTGCAGTCCCCTAAAAAAGGTCACATATTACAATATAAGTCTATTTTACCACAGAAAGGTTATATAATTCAAAACTTGCATATGAACAAAATGTTTAATTAGTGGGCCGAACCAAATAATCAATCAAATACAAACATTGACAATAAAAGCAGACTTACCTAAATCAGGTCAGTATCAAAAAAACCTTAATAAAAGGTACAGTGAATTTTTAAATTAAAACCACTAGATTTAAGGTACTGTAAACAATAAATGAACTAAAATAATATACTACTGAAATTTCAATATAAAGTTAAGTTTTTTATAAAAATAGATACATATTTATTTATTCTAAGACCTGCTAGGTACAGACCTCCGTTGGCCAGAAAAGGACCTACAAAAATAGATTCCAACTTTATTTATTTAAACAAAACACCAAACTTATAAATTTCGTTACAATACATGCAACTTTAATCATTCAGTGGCTTATGAACAAATTTTAAAACATTACTCTAGAACTTTAATTTTCTGTGCTTGGTATCTTTTTGAATATTCTTCCAAATATTAGAATAATTAGCGTTGTTAATATTATTATTTACTATTAAAGTCTTCCTGAACGTTGAATATTTGAACCATAAGGAACTCGGAGTCAACTTGTGGGTTTTACTGTTAATAAACTGTACATACTCGGCCGCTGAGCAGTCGGAATGAAAATATTTGTAAACTATTTTGTAACAGAATTGTAAATTTTAATGTGGTTTAATATTCCAGTTATTAGAAACATGCATTTTACTTAAAAGAAGATCTTCTAAACTTTCTCCATTAATCATATTTTTTTATTCTTTGGAACGTTCGATTTGTTTACAATTTCGTTTTTCGAGTGATTTTCTAGGGTGGGACTGTTTATGACAAATATTTAGACAAATTTTGGAAAAATAGTTGGGCACGCATGGGGTTTAAGTTTGGGTTTATAGGAATTTTTTGTTAAAGTTCCATCCGGTTGAAGGTACTTATCTTCCCGCATAATTTGGCTATCAAGAAAGTGTTTACAACAAACTACCACGTTCTTTGATGGGTTCAAATTAGATCTAGGAATTGCCTGAAGCCATCTTTGGGAAATAGCAAAATTGTTATTAGTTGGATATTTTGCTCTTGCTTATCTAAAAATCCAGCTGAATTTATTAATAATAACAATTCTCAAATATACATACAAACCCTCGTTAGAAGACACATCTACCGATTAGTTAGGTATACGACAAACACTACACCTCAGCTTATACCACTTTATTTTATTAACAAACAGTTTATGCAGTATTGTAACATACAGAAAAGTTACACGATATATTTATATACACTTATCGCTACTAGTTTTATAAAAAGAAGGCTGTTCACGACCCAAAAATAGAACCAATTAGTAGCCCTATAGGAATCCCGCCATTTTAACCACCGTCAAAAGAGTCCAAACAAATTACTTTATTTTATTAACTGTCATTTTTTTCGATTTTGTAACAACAAAATGTAGACGATATTTGTAAACACTTATCACTACTACTTTTATAAAAAACTGTTTTAATTAAGCTCATTAAGCACTGATTTAATTAGACCGCGTGTTACAATGTAATAATATAAATATACACTAATCGACTGGAACTCAACGTTGCCAAATATAGTGTTTCAAGGCTTGTCTAATGAAGGCTGTGGGCGTACTGACAAGGGTCTTCTCTGTACGCATTTTTTCCGGCACATTTGGCGTACAGTACGCAGAACATTTTGCTCCAAATCGCGACAGCTTGGCAACCCTACAATTAGCTGTTATTTTTTTTAGCAACTGTAATACAACAATGCGGAATCACATATATGTGCATATTTCTCTGCGCAAATACTAGCGATAACGGTACATGCCGGACGAGAATACAAATTCGTACACCAAGGCACTTGCTGGCTGAATAAACGAAACAAGTCGAGTCTCCGTAATTCCCCGAAAATGTAACATTTTTAAATGCAGTAAACTTGAAAAAATCCTGCGTTTTTCAAAATTAATCGTTATTCGTGATATTGAGTCCAAAATCGTGACATCTCACGATAAATATGATCCCTGATTGGGTGTCGGGACTCGAAGGCATATAGGGAAATGAAACGACTTAATGTTCCAAAAGAGGGGGCCAACTCTTCGGTTTGCGGTCCGGAACCCGTCTTTGGCATTACCAAAGGCCATGTAATGTGATCATCAACTTCACGAAAAGTTTGGGGCAAATGGATGAACTCTAAATTAGATTTTTTCATAAAAGATATCTTTAGGTTGAAGTGCGGTGAGGCTAAAGGACTTAGACGAGTCGACAAAAATCTACATTTTCCGGCATTCAGTTTAATGATCGGTATGTCATATTATTTCCTGTCGAACGGGTTTCCGATTGGGAAGTTTCATGGTGCATTTTTGGAAATGTTTTCCAAACTTTCCTTCAGTTTGAGTTTTTAACTTCCGTCACATTGTTGTCCTCAGGGCATAAGAACCCATATTAACTTTAGTCAATAAAAGGTAATCACACAAGCGTAACTCAAATATTTTCAACATATGACTATTCATACTGAATAAACAATCATAACTATAACCATTACTTTATATAGTATTAATTTATGACTGATAAAATAGACACTAATGTAGTATCTATAGACTTTGTTTCAGAGTAATAATACTTTTTATTGGCAATTAATTCGTACTATAAATGGGTACATTGGCAAGCAAAGAATATTAAAAATACAAAGAGTTACTGGTTTTCCTGGGGAAGGCGAACAGATTTGAAAAGTAAACAAAAATACCAATTTTTCGCCGTAGCGATTATGTTTTATAGATATTTTAAATATATTTGTTGATGATGATGATTGTTTTCAAAACTATTTCCTTTATACAGCTTGATTCTACAAACAGTACAAGTGTACTTCTTTGAGTTAATACTAGAGATAACTATTAATTGATATTTAACTTAATGTTCCTCATTTTTAACGATTTTAGCTTAAAATAATACAAAATATCATAGTATGTAACGCATGATGATCTGCGTGATATGAAACAGCACTGATGTTTTTGCGGTTGATGGAAATGCAAGTGAGATTGTATAAAAAAATATATATCCGCGATCAGGACCACGAAAATTGCTTCTAACGACAATTTTATTAATAGATAGGGCTATGTGGGGACGGCTTCAATCACAATTGGCATATTCTGGGCATGGTTTTCGACTTCACCAAGGCTTTTGATTGCTTATCTCACGACAAGCTTATTACAAAATTGTACAGGTACGGTTTTTTCTGGAAGTTGTGTGAATTTTCTGAAATCTTATTTCAGCTTGTTAAGGTTAATGGAGAAAGATCGGCAACCTTGCTATTAACGTGGGGTGTCCCACAGGGCTCAGTTTTAGGTCCAATAAGTTTCCTTTTGTATATAAATGACCTTGCAGAAACAGTTTGTGGTTCGAACTTGATATTGTTTGCGGACTACATCACTGTATTGCGAGGTACGAGGTTGTTCTGATGTCCAAAACCTCCACCTCTAATTCAAGCCATCGTAAGATAATGACTGTCATATCGGATTGGTTTGCTGCAAACAGATTATGTTTGAACGTGGAGAAGAGTCAAGCTATGTGCTTCTCCATGAGGAATCTGAACGTGCTTGATAACATAACATTCCGGTGGAATTTCTGGGTGTTGTTCAGGATCTGAAGTTGTCCTGGTGCTCGCACGTTGGTTATATGGCAAAAAAAAATAGTAAAATATACTTATTACGCAGTGCGGCTAACTCAGTTTCACGGAGGGTTCTTACTATGCAACTGTCCATTCACTGATTGCCTACTGCAGTGGGGATTCTCATCTTCCGCTAGTAGAATATTGGCGCGCCAAAGGCGGGTTGTCCGCATTATTGATAATCTTGGATACCGAGATGATGTAAGCACGCAGAAGGCTCGGAATTTTGACGGTGGCTAGTGTGTTTTTGCTCCACTGTATTATGTATGTGAGAGAGAATATCCACAGGTATAGTCTATCCAAAGTCAATGTAAAATATATGAATTTAACGATTCTACCGGGGCTATCCGTTCCCATGCCTCTTTACAATATAAAAGGGCATCGAATACAGCGTTTTTTTATCCATTTCTCCCTCGTATATAAGACGTATAATAAATCATGCCTGCCATGGGGATATAAAAGGATACCTACAGTGATAAAAATATCTACAGTGACTGGAAAAAGTATTGGGTAAGTATGATTAATCGAAAAAAAAAAAGGATTGGAGTTTGCAAATAATTATATGAATGAAACAAATACTTTTTGGCAACGTGTTATTTTCTCAGATTAATCTAAATATAATCGGATGGTATGGCGAAGACTTAATGTGGAATTTAAACAAGAAAATTTGTGTCCGACAGTAAAACACAGTGGCAGAATATTGTAACCATGATTTGTTCAATAGTTTTTCTTAGAGTACTAAAATGAAAGAAGATCTATCAAATTACATAGGTAATAATTTTTAATAAAACTTCAAATGGATGAAACTTTTCGCAGTCACTGTATCAGACACGGCCGGTATATGGCACGAGCAGAACACGTTTGTTTTCGTTTTGAGTGGGAATTATTTCAAGTGTCAGTAGAAATATTTATAATATTTGTTTTTAAAAATATTTTTAAAATGGCTTTTTGGCGATCATTTGATACAGAACTAAATGTTGAAGACGAGGTAACGGAGTCAGCGGAATCGGGTTGGGAGTTTAAGCATTGAGATTTACTTGTGCAAAGCTAGCGTCTTCTTTTAAATCTTTACCATCAGTTAAGGTCTGAAAATAATAAAGTGACGAATACACATATTATAAAATTTTTACGTTGTATAAAGGAAAAATACAGTATGCTTTTATACAAATGAACACACAATTGTTAATACATAAAGCATTTTTAAAATATCGTAGGGCATATATTGTTATGAAAACTTAAAAGACTGCGCCTATGGACGGCTGCGGTCGGTATTGACATTACAAAGGGATATCGAGTTGTGGTTTTTTATATAATTTTAAACTAAGATTAGAAAGACTATACACCCTTATTGAAAACGTGCGTCCATACGTTACGAGAGGTGGGGCCAACATAAGACTAAAATTGAGTAGGATAAATGCATCTAGGTCAGCTCAGAAATATTACGGTCTAAATTTTTTTAATGTGCTCCCTGAGAGTGTTAGGATGCTTAAATAAGCACTTAATTTTGACTTAAGTGGTTTCACCGACATCCTCCTAACACCCTCAGGGAGCACATTAAAAAAATTTAGACCGTAATATTTCTGAGCTGACCTAGATGCATTTATCTAAATAGTAGAAAAATGTTTCTACTCATTTGATGAATTCTTGTTGAATGATTTTAGTCATTACTAACTGTTTGATAATGTTTGATATTGATTATTGTCTTATGTTGGTTTGTAGTTTTTGACTTGCGTAAAAACTTTTGTTAGCTATAGGTATACACCAATAAAGATTGTTATTATTAACATGAACACAAATCTGTACCATTCTAAAACAAGTTTAAATATTCAAAATTATTAAGAATAGGACATACAGCAGGAAATGTCGTTCTTAAATAGCAAAATTTTCCTATTTAATTTCCTAAAACATGGCTCCATGTTTGTTATTGATAAATATCAAATTAAACGCTTTCATTAAAATTCTGTGATACATGAAAATGTTGTTTTTCGACAATATTAAATGAGCACTAATGTGAAATTTCTTTCCTTTCTTGATATTTTGCAATACATTCTAGATATACATAAAAACTTTCTCAAATTATGTGCTATTATGTATACGAGAAACATATGCATTAGTCGACCGTGACGGATTTTTTGATTCAATTTGCTCTAATTTATACTGTTATAACTCAAAAAATAATAAATTGGGGGTTTTCTATTAACCTGTGTACTCTTTTGCGAAGATTGAAAAATGTTTACATACGCCATTTCTGATATTTATAATTATGAAATTTAAGTAGTAAAGTAAATATAATAAAGTAAAAATAATTTTGTGGCATAGCGGACAAAATTGCTGGTTTTACCTACACAAGGGATTTTGTTTAATTTAACAGGGCCTCAGTCTAATTCACGAATTCGTCAGGATCTGTGGACCTATCGAACTATACTGACAACTAAAACACAACTTTTTTATCTCTTGTAATTTTTTCATATGTTGCTTCGCTTACGAGATAAAAATTTTAAATATTTTTCAACATACCAAGAATATTTGTGAAAAATTCGACTAAAAATCAGTATCGTTAATGATATTTGATTTGATAAAATAAAATTAATTTTTGTTTGACTTCCTTAGAAGGGTTTTACATGTTAGATATTGTGCAATATACTACCTTTTGTTTCAGGGATTATTTCCACCCTGCCGGGAACACCCAGGTGTAGGTGTAGCACCCTATGAGGAAAATTTATTTTAATTTTTATTTCAAAGCTATGTTGATTTTTAATAAATAACATAGTTACATAGGTATTTACAAAAATTCATCCAGTTTACGCAATTATTTATACTTATAATAATAAATAATAAGAATATCGCAATACTTAATTGCGGAAACATTAATAGGCGTGTATAACAGTATTTTGGTAATTTAGGATATTCCATAAATATATGTACCTACCTACTACATGTCGTTAATAGCTAAATAATTAACACTCCATAATAATCACTACTACATTATGCAATGCTTAATAAATAATGTAAATAATAATTTAAGTACATGAAAATAAAGTTTTCCCATAAAATATTTTGTAATTTTTGGTAAATTAGTTGTCTTGTTGGTTAAAAGTTAGATTTACCTATAAGATACAAATGGCCAATAGCTGTATATTTATCTATTAACACGAGTTTGTATATCTTTTGCCAATGGACGCTGAAATGTCGGCTGACATTGTGCCCTTTCATCAAGACAATGAGAATACCAACAAACTTTCATAAGAAAATTTTACTTATGGAGCCGCGTTCACGAGATCAGGAATTCGAAATTTACATAACAAACATGTGTATAGATGGATCGGAAGAGGTAACGATGCACCCGTAAATTAGCCAGCAACATCACCCGACTTAACGCACTCTTAAATCAAAAGTTATAATCGTTAAACTAGTTAGTTAACAAAAATCGCATTTGCGTCAAAAAACGCTAATAATAGTCTTAATTCCAAAATTAGTGAAAATCGATAAAGGCGTTGATAAATTATTCCGGAAAAACGATATTAATTTGGGAACTTTAGCGCCCTGTAGAGGCAAAACGAAGCAACATTGGACGGAGGAATTTGTGGTTATCCTTTGTACAGTCATTTAATGGACACCCTGTATATTTGCATTTACTGGCATTTAATGACAGTCTGAATGTAGCCCTCGTAGGTTCTAATAGGAGCAAACAATTTAAGATCGCCAGCAAAAAACAATCTATTGACAAATGTATGCTTCAGATCGTCTATATAAAAATTAAAAACAAGAGCCTAGTATATTAAATGATCATGGCAATTCTTGTTGTCCCATTTAAAAATATTTAAAAATTTTTAATGCTAAGGTATAAGATTTAGACTTTTTTTACGGTTGTACGTCCTCTTGTGGAAAACATAAGATATGTCTCTCTTACTTATACCGGTAGCGATTGTCTTAAGATTGCTAAAATGATAAGAAGTAATATTCCTGATATTGTCGTTAGTTTTAGAACGGTTAATAACGTTAGCATCTGTCTCGTGAATTCTAAAGATAGAACAAATTTGCAGAAATGTTCGGGAGTTTATAGACTGTTTTGTCAGGACTGTAATAGCATTTATATCGGCCAATCTGGCGGTAGGATCCTTACGAGAATCAAGGAACATTTGTATTATTACAACCGTTATAAGAATACCGATATTTTTAATACTCCATCTAATTTTGCAAACCATCTAATCACGACAAATCACAACTTCGATGTTTTAAATAATTCAACGTTATTACATAGGTGTAATAAGGGCTCCCGTTTAAATTTGTTGGAAATTTTGGAGATCATGAAAGCTAAGGCAAATAATAGTGTCACTTGCTTGAATGACCAAACATCTTTCATTGAGTCCTCTATTATTAATTCACTCTTTAATTTGTAATGTGTTCATGTTCTATTCCTCTCTTTAATGTTTTTGCTTGCCTCATTTAAATTTACCGATTTTTACGATCTTTTAGCATTTCAGTTCAGTTCAATTCTTTTTGGACATACTGTACTTACAGAAAAAGGATAAACGTTTTTCGTTTTTCTTCCTTTTGATATATATTTGGAATCTAGGATTAGATGAATTAAAATTCTTATTTTATTTACTCAACAATTGTTTTTCGTGTAATGTTATTTATTGTTTGATATTTTTTCTGTACACAGATGTTTTTGTAAAAATTGTAAGTTTTTTTTTACCTTATGTACAAATTTGTTGCACTGATGATGGCTTGTTGAGCCGAAACTAGTTTCCTTTTTCATAATTAAATTAAAGATTTTGTGGAGTTGACGTTGAAAGTTTTTGTTTGTTTTCTTTTATTTGAATATTATAGTGCTTAAAATTGAAAAACATTGATGTTCGTATCTGAACTTTAAAACCCATTAGAACGAACCCTCTTTTTAAAAGGACGACGTAAACCTATAAGGTTATTCATAAATTATAGTAAATTCGATTTCTTAACCGCTTGAAATTAAATGAAGAGATTTTGGTATAACTGAATGTTTTGCAGAAAGTTAAAATTTTCATATAAATAGACTAGTCCATCAGGAGCGGGAAACGAATATGCAGGTTGTTTATCTACTACTATCTAGTACTATCTACTAATTTTGCAGATAGAGTCTCAGGAATTATACCTGAGACTCTATCTGCAAAATTAATATCTTATTGTCGTGATTGTTCCGACAAAATGTTACGAAATGGGCGTGGTGCACCCATATAATAACAATAACAGGAGGCTTGACCGAGGTCAGACCCTGTGGAAGGGTGACATGATAGCGAAAGTGTTAAAACAATATTATGTCTTAATGCGTGTGCATATGTTTAGTAGTTTTGTGTATTTACCTTTGTGGGGACACAAAAACAGCTTTGTGATTGTCAATAATAGTGGTTTGTCTCCGGTACAAATTTATTAAAGCAGAGCAGTACGTAGCGCATGGTGTTTTATTTAATTTCAGAGGTGAGTTAACTCATAATAATGGTATTTTTATTATAAATTTTATAGTATATGTAAGTTTAATTTAGAAAAATCAAATTTAGAATTAAAGTGCAAATCAGTTCATTCAATTAAAATGTTACTCGCTCGAAGTGTAAATTCTCTAAAATAGACAAATCTCTACTGTAATCCTCTTCTCCACCGTTTTCGTTCCTCGGAGAGTAAACTGAAGAGTGATTCCACATTCCATTCCAAAATTCATCGCATGTGTAGAATACGAAATTCGAGGATGTGTGCGCAGTTTTTAAAGGACAGTAGTAATTTAAATATTGTAAATATGCGTATATAAAAAGGAAAATACATTCATAATGGTTTTATTGACTAATTAAGGCAATTTCCTTGGAAACATCAGAGGGTGATTTATGTGGATAAACAGTTACCTATTGTCGTAAAATAATTGAGGATTTGAAATATCGCGAATCATGTTTCATTAAAACAAATTTGTTTACACTTGTAATTCTTACCTATGGAAAATATTAACTGATTGTCAGTGTCATCTCCCATTCACTAGTATATGGGTTGTGTTGTAAATGGTTAGTTAAGAGGCTGAGCGATTAAGTGAGGTTAGGATTTTATATCAAATGGTGTTTCTAATGGCTTTCTGAATGTAATAATATCAACAAACCATTACGGTTTTTCCCACATCTCGTTTTATGGTTACTAAGATTTTTAATGAACATTCGAAGCGATAGCGATAATGAATTTTTTACTTAAAATGCAACATAACACTGGATTTTATTTATACATACCAATTATTGTGAAAATGATCAATATTTGTTAATTTGTGCGAAAAGCTATTAAAATTCTAAACAAATCATTTCCGCGAAAACATGTTCGCCCAAAAGAAACCTTTCCGCGGCCTTTTTTTCTAAATTTTGGGCAAAAAATCACAATCAGCTACTAAAATTCTAAAGATGGACTATTATTTCCATAATATGGCTTGAGGTTTGATGATCTTAAGACTAAAATTACTTGTAAGCTGTCGTATAGGTGGTTATCTACAAATTTGCTGATAACTTGCATTAGCAGTATTTATCTATATAATTGAAAAACTCCACTAGATAATCTGTGTTTTTGAATGATAGATACAATTATTTAATTGTAAATAAATCAGCTAAAATAATTGACAAACTAATTAATTATTAATAGATCATTTTCAAGTTCGAGCTTTCGTTTTTAAAATTAAATATTCATATATACATACACTAATATTTTATATAGTTATATAAAGTTAATTGCATGTAATTTATCTAAACTTATTATTAATATTTATTGGTTTTGTAAACGCGGTATTTAGACATTTAGTACTTATTGAAAATAAAACTTTTCAACTTTTAAATCCATAAAAATATATTCATTTATTAGTAACCAAAATTTAAGTTTTAAACTGAAATATCTCAAGAACGGCTGCAGCTAATAATACCCATAACCTATACTATTCATGGGTTCGATAAAAATGATTTATGGCTACATTTTAAAAAAATTTTGAATCTATACAGGGTGTCTCAAATACAAGAAATGAACCATAGCTGTGTTTTTTTAAATGGAATGACCTGTATATGAATATATTTTTAGATTCCCATTCAAAATAAACCTAACTTTCATTAAAATACATCTCACCTAAACCTAACAGTTTTTTAAATATTTTAATTTTTATAAAAATATAGACATAATTTGAATGAAAAAATTCACACCTATTCGTTTGTTCTTTTTAAGCCAGTCTCTCTCTCTCTTGACGTTTTCGTGGAAAATGCACATATTCATAATATTAGGCGAATTTTTAATTGACTCTGGTAATTTCATGTAGACCACCCTGTATTTGATGATGATGAAATTAATTATCTATTAATCACTATAAGGTTTTCCTATAGATATGTATATTTTTAATTTTGCATGCACATTTTAGTAGTACTAGGAACAATTTTTCAAAATCATAATATTTCAGGCATGAGAATTTGACAAACCATACCTAATATATTTAAACAATAATATAATAAATAAATAGATTTTTAACTTAAATAAAATAACAAGATATACATAAATACTGATAAATTTTATAATAAATGTTCAAAATGATTGGACTCTAGGCACATTTGAATCCTTTTCTTAACAACTTTAACGTGGTGTAACGCTTCTAAACGCTTTGTTTATTTGCTCATTCATCTCCTCTATAAAATAGTTTTCATTTTCGACGATTTTGTTCCTGCCCATGTACAAAATTCAACACGATTTAAAATCAATAGTGCAAAGTTCTTGATGCAGTTGCACTGTGTTTGGGTGGTATCTTTCGTTAAACTGCCTTAACAGTCTCTCAAAGACCGTTTTTTAGGATGATTGTTTTCGCGATGCCAGTAAAGCGTTTTTGGACCATTCTTCTAGAATAAAAATCATGTCTATTCTTTCTCATTTGGAATAGGTTCGCATTTTTGAATAATTGAAATAATAAATCTAAACCTGGTTTTTGGAGTATTTTAGAAGATTCCCCAAAGAGCCTTAACATTTTATTCCAGAAAGTAGCCATCACAAGGGGCTACATTTTTATCATTTGTTTATAATAATATAACTTTATTTTTCTTAATGAGTGCCATCACAAAAAACTATAAATAGTATAAATATATTCCTTAAATCTAACATTGCTAAGTTGTCGTTCAGTATGTTTTATATAAATTGTAAATTGTACAGTAGTGCATAACAATTAACAAAATTAGATACTCAATATGTGATTGTATTGAAAATAAATGTACTGATCCACTGAAACCAACAAGTGGTTTGTGCGTGGTAGAGGTCCATCATTCTCAAACAAAGACCAAGACTAAGAAGAAAATAAGAATATAATTCTCCCTGAACTATTTTTTAACATCCAGATACTCACTATATATAACTTAAACTTAACATACTCCTAAAAATATGAAAAACAAGTGTAAAAATAAAGATTAATTTATTTTCATAGTAGACATTAAGCAACCCCATATAATTCCTCTAAATTTTTATAATCCAGTTACATACTTACTTGGAAAAAGAATAAATAGATAAACAAACAAAATAAATAAAACAAAAATAATCCCTTCACTGAAAATCGATTAATCTGGGTATTAATGCTCCGGAAGTCAACACCCACCGCCTCAGTCCTCTTTTAAATATAAAAATTGAAGACCTATGGCTTCTAATTTTGTATCATTTTTTCTGAAGGATCATCCGACATCATTACTAGCATTGTCATAGGACTGTCTACGACAAAATTTTAATTCCAACGTATATTTTGTCAAAAAATGTATAACAACCTCCGACAACGATTTACCAGTATGACTGGAAATAGGTTCAAACCCTAAAAATCTTTCATGTACTTGCCCACCCCTTTCACTAGAGCAATAACGGATAATTATTGATAATTGATCCACGTGCGACAAATCTGGGGTTATTAATTACTCGTATATTGTGTTACGCCTTGCAATAATTTTAAAACATTTATATATTAATACAGACTTTTATTGCAACTTGCTTCATCACTACTCTTTGGCGAACTCTGTCTGCAATGCGTTTTAAATATCGCAAAATTGACAAGAGCAAGTACTAATGGAATCCAGAAGGTTTACAAACCTGGCGTTACGAATATATAACGTCAATAAGAAAGTACCGGTCTGAAAATCGCCTAATAATCTACCTCAACGAGACGTGGTTTGACACGCATGACACTCCTTCCAAAGGATTATCTGAATCCTCTGATAAGTGTAAAACAGAAGTACCATCAAATAAAGGAAAGTGATCCTTTGGTAGAATTAATTAGGAACTGTTTGAATGACATTCCTACCGAGAGTTGGAAAAGTTCTGTTAGTCTTGTTATAAATGTTGAAAACTGGTACCTTTCTGTAGAATCAATTGCACCAATTATTATAATTAATTTAGATGCGAATAGCGATCGCGACACTGAGCTAAATATAGAATAGAATTGTACATTTAAATAAATTACTTATATCTCTCCTATATTATGCAATATAAAATTGAAATTTTTAAGTTCGACCCTGTAGCACATTCGCATCTTTTACCTGGTGATTTTCTACACAGTTAAATCAGATAGTTTATTGCAGTTGATAAGCAAAAACCATTTTTCGTGAACTGTACTATACCACCGTAGATCATTTTTATTACATACCCTGACTGACGCAGTGCTGCGGCGGTTGCACGGTTTTAAATTCTGTGATCGCTTCTCCAAAATTATCGATTTTGACTAGGCCCGAATTTATACAGCATAAATAAGGACTATGGCATAAGTATAATCGTCCATTTGGTATATTAATCTTTGCTAATACTATGAATAACCAATTTTAGGTCAATACAATAAAATGGAAAATACTAAATCTAATGCTTAACAAAAAGAAAACAACAATTGCCTATGAAATTCTTACAGAGAAGGAAGAAAAACAAAACAGAAAGAGATAAACAATTCCTAGTTAAATATACTAAATTATTAACAAAAATTCATCTATGATGAAAAACGACAGATGAGGAAGAAACTAATTGACTGTTTAGCAAAACATTACGAACAACTTTACGAAAGACCGCTACAGAAGCACCCGAAAAACTTTCATGAAATGCATTAAAATATTTGACTACATTCTACGATACGCGTAGTCTATTTTTAATCCCATTCATAATCACGCATTTTTCCGGACATGACGTGACATTGCGTAATAGCATGTCACCTAACATAACGTGATAATAGCCAACGTCACCATGGCAACAGTGAATAGCAATACAACTTGACTGTATATGGGCAGTTTCGTTTGAGCTTATGCCGAAACTGTGATGTTGTGTTAGTGGACCTGTTAACGGTGGCCTTCTTATGCAGAGCTTCGGCCCGATTAAATTAATAATATTACCTATTAAAAATTAAAGGGATTTCATGTCCGTAAATATAATAAATGTAAATAATTAATAAATAATTAATAAATAAAAATAAAAGACTGGGGCCCTGCTAAATTAAACAAATTCCTTGTGTAGGTAAAACCAGCATTTTAGTCCGCTTTTTTATTATTATTATTATTATTATTTATTATCTATTAATTTGTAGATAATTATGATTGTTCAATCTTTGTATACATGAAATGGAGAGCTAATTGCCGCTAAAATTTATTATTTTCAAAAAGTTATTCCTTTTAATTGTATTTACTATGGTAATTTAGGTAAGTAGTTTGTATTTATTTGGTTTTAAACAATTTGTAGTCTGTATTTTTTTAAAATGTCTTATTAATGAATAAATCTCATTACATTTTGTGCTTATTCGATATATTTTTAATAGGATTTGAGAAAAATAAAAAGTAATTTATTAAAATAAAATAAAATTAGAGCCTATAATAAAATGTTCAAACATTTTTTTTTGTAGACCTCGTAGTATATCATCGCCGTGTAATGTAAACATTTCGCCCTAGGCGACCTCGTACATGTCCCAATTAGCACGTTCGTCGGCAAGCCCTCTGTAAACGTGAGATCAAACGGCCTACGGCCAGTGATACTACTTGTGGTTATATCTACAGTGATATTACTATTATTTGCTTTTCTATGACATTGTAAATAATCGTTACTTACTCGTAATGTCAAAGTTGGGCGGACCCATTCATGCAATACAATTATTAAAATATATAATATAATCAAGATAATTTTTACAAAAAATATTAATTATTAGGTATTTATTAGTGTAGAGCATTGTTACGTACCTACCTAATATCAGCGTTTTTACGCTGCTAATATGCACAAACATACATACATGGTCGAAACACATTCGAAACAGGTTGGTATATAAAATACACTGACAATATGTCCTAATTTATTAGAAAACTTTTGGTTTGTTCGAGATTTGGATTCCTATTTTGTAAGCGAAATTAGAAAATATTTAATATGACACCAACCTTTAATTTATTGTGTGAAAAGCGTAGAAATTTTATTCAAATAATATTATGTATCCAATAAATTATTGTAATTTAATTATATAGAACTTGAAATTATTCATGCACTTATTTGCATATTTTAAAATTTAATATACAGAATTTCGACAATATTAGTTACGTTCCCGGGTACGACTCAGAACAAGGTGAGGGACTATTATAATATAGTATTCTCGGGTCACAACATTTTTAATAACAGTTATGTATAAATTAGTTCTTTATTGTTACGGAATTATTTCTGGTTGTCCTAGAATTTTTTCAAATGTTTGACTTATACTACTACAAGTTATCACACGAATTCTATTTGTCAGCCATTAGTTTAATAATTGACTGATATAATTGAAGTTTGCTTCCAAAGCCTACTTGTTTAAAAGTTGTGACGGTTGCGAATTTTTGATATTAGTTTTTTCTAATCCCGTTTAAGAACCTCTTTTCAGAATTTTTCTTTCGTTTTTCATTTTCTCATAACAGAACGGGAGTTTGGCTCACCCTGTACACTAACATTTCTTTTTCTTTACTTTAGACCGTCTTTTTACGCACCCTATGTACCTATCTAAAAATTTGTGTACAGAATTTGGTTCAGGTTTCAAAGATATGACCTATAGGAAATTGTGTATTTTCGGTTTGTATAATAAAACAAAGTGACAGAATAATTATTATGTATAGATACACATATCGGGTATTGAACACTAAAAGTTATAATTGCTTAAAATCTGGTATATTGCGATAATTTAACAATAGGCCATTCAGAAATTACCGAAAGCATGAACAAAATACAACAATAGAAAATGCGTTAATAGTCTTGAACTTGATTGAATCAAACTAAGAAAAAAATAATAATACCAGCGTCACCGACTCCAAGGTTACATCAACAACCAGGTAAACTAAAAACAATTTAGACAATCTTTATAAGTATATTTAAATACAGTAAGGTAGATAAACTTTGATTGATAAGTTATATTTTTTATTTTTTAGATACAGTGTGTACTAAGTTAACAAAACTACTGATTACATCGTAAAGTTAAAAGTACCACTAATTGAACAAAACTGGGATGGGGGGAATTATCCGATTAGAGAGGGGGCTGAAGGGGAACTTATCGGGCGAGTTTCTGCAAATGGTATATCGTTCAGCACCGTCAAATACATATCTACTTAAAACCTGGATGATGACAAAAGGTATTCACATACTTAAAAATATGCCGCCTACCTTAGAAACCCTACGTTCTCTTGTTCTACCTCATGAGTGCTAAATACGAGTACAATCATTAAATTTGGATGCCCGAAACCATTTTCCCTTCCATCATTAATGCTAGGTCTGGAGATTTTTTTAGTTCGAACGATTGGGAAAATCTCTTATCAGAATTAAATCTAATTAGGTCTTACGAATTATACCCCTTTTTATTTTTTGGAAAGAGGTTTCATATAATAACACAGGCCAACAAAATGAAAAAAAAAATTTGGTGCCAGAAATCTAACATCTGATTTTAGATGTTTTTAATGTGCTGATTCCAAAAATGCCACCAGATTTTTTCTATCAGCTCTAGTTTTTGAGATACACGTTACAGGTTAAATGATATATTTTTTTCTGATAAAGGACAACAAATAAAGAGATAAATATGTACTTAATCGTCAAAATAGGAATTTCCCAGAATCTAATTAGCCAAATGGATACCTGGAATTGTCCCTGACCCAATGTTCCTATACTAGGAACTACTCAATACAATGCTCTTAATTACTTTTATACCTGTAATTGCCTATGACCCGATCCTTCTATACCTGCTTGGCTGTACTTGATTTAGTATATTACTGAGTTTTCCCAAGTAAAGTTGTGCTATCATTTTGTGTAAATTTTGGTCGTTTTGTAGTATCAAGACACTAAACTGAAACAATGGCATCCACAAGCAGACGTACCTGTGTAAATCATCCCGATGTTTTTTGTTATGTGTGTGGTGAATACACTTTGAAAGAGAGCAGAAAAAGGATTTCTGACTTTGTGAAAAGAGCTTATCTTGCCTATTTTGGCGTTCATTTAGGAGATCAAGATAAATCTTGGGCCCCACATTTCATATGTAAAACATGTGTTGAACATTTGCGACAGTGGACAACTGGAAAGAGGAAGTGCGTAAAGTTTGGTGTACCAATGGTTTGGAGAGAACCGCGGAACCATCATGACGACTGCTATTTTTGTCTCGTTAATATTAAAGGCATAAATAGAAACAATAGACACAAATGGACATATCCTGATCTAGATTCTGCAAGAAGGCCTGTAGTGCATTCGGAAGAAATACCCGTTCCATCATTCAGCAGTCTACCCAAACTGACAGAAGATGATACAGAAACATCAACGTCTGACGAAGTTAAAAGAATTCAATCAGAAAACGACAGCGATTTTGAAGCAGATTTAGCAACTCCGCAGTGTTTCAATCAAGAAGAACTAAACGATCTTATAAGAGACCTGAATCTCTCAAAGGAATCCGCTGAATTACTTGCATCCAGATTAAAAGAAAAAAATCTACTTTGTCGAGGTACTAATATTACATTTTATCGTAAAAGAGATAAGGATCTGCTGCCTTTTTTCACTCAGGAAAATGACTTGGTATTCTGTAACAATATAAAAGGGCTCTTAGAAAAAATGGGTTTGCCTGAATACACTCCAGATGATTGGCGCCTTTTTATTGACAGTTCAAAACGTAGTTTAAAATGTGTTCTTTTACATAACGGTAACAAATATGGCTCAATTCCTATTGGTCATTCTACTACCATGAAGGAAGAATATGAAACAATAGCATTAGTTTTGAGAAAAATTAAATACGAAGAACATCAGTGGTCAATTTGTGTTGATTTAAAAATGATTAACTTCCTCCTTGGACAGCAGAGTGGTTATACAAAATATCCTTGTTTTTTGTGCCTTTGGGACAGCAGAGCTAAAAATGAGCACTGGGTTAACAAAAATTGGCCTTCAAGAGATGTCATGATTCAAGGAATACAAAACGTGATCAACGAACCTTTGGTTTCAAGAGAAAAAATCTTACTTCCGCCCTTGCATATCAAGCTAGGCCTAATGAAGCAATTTGTGAAGGCCTTAAATCGAGATGGAAATTGTTTTGGGTATTTGTCACGTAAATTTCCTGGCATTAGCACGGAAAAACTAAAAGCTGGTATATTTGATGGTCCTCAAATAAGGCAACTTGTTAAAGATCCACAATTCACCACATCAATGAACGAGACTGAATCTAACGCTTGGAGTTCATTTGTTCAAGTAGTACAAAATTTTCTTGGCAATCATAAAGCAGACAATTACGTAGAATTAGTGGAAACTATGCTTTCAAATTTTAATATTCTCGGCTGTAACATGAGTATAAAAGTTCACTACCTCCACAGCCACCTAGATCGTTTTCCAGAAAACTTAGGTGATTGTAGTGAAGAACAGGGGGAAAGATTCCACCAGGATATTAAAACTATGGAAGATCGTTATCAAGGACGATGGGATAGCCACATGATGGCGGACTACTGCTGGAGCCTTCAGCGAGACTGCCCTAGTAAACTCCATTCTAGAAAATCGTATAAAAGAAAATTTTTATGTGATTAGTGACTAATGTAATTATGTAAATTAAGTTTTTGCAATAAATACTTAAATCCATGTGTCTTTGTTTTTTTTAACTGTCAATAGTAATATTATATATTATAACAGTTATAACGTAAATTATATACACAATTTTTTAAAAAATCTCAAAAACTAGATCTGATAGACAAAATCTGAGAACCTTTTTACATTCTGCATCCAAAAATTACTCAGGAACAGTTAAAAAATCGCAGGCACCAAAATGTGTGTTGGCCTGTGTAATTAATAAGCAGCTGCAGGTTTTGCTATCGAAATACGAGTAGTTCTTTTGTTTGATCGTCATGCTTATCTGGGTTTACAAAGTTTTGTATCCAACTTAGCCTCTTTATAGTGTGTGGGCGGAAGATATCTGAATATCTATAGGCGATAAACAAACACAGCCTTTACAAAACTTTTATAGACTGAAGAGATGAATACCCCGAAAATATTTTCATTTATACAGGGTAGTTCAAATAATTAAATAGAAATGCTTTTGCATCCATTACTCCCCAAATGTTCCAAAGAGCTGAAAATTCGTTTATTTTAAGACATTTTGAGCATTTGTTAAAATAAATTTTCTAACACCTAGATTGTTTATAGTTTAGTAAAGCTAAGATATATTTTTAGTATGCTAGGGTTCGTGTGTGCTTGTTTAGTTATTTTTGTATTTAATTTAGATTATATAGCGTAGATTTTGTTCTAGTTAAACTTAAATTATCTAAAAATGTGGACTTACACCATTTTCTTTTTTTAAGAGCGTCTATTTATAAATTATTAAAATAAAGTGGCAATTTAACTTTTTTATCTTTAAATAGAAAAATAAAATAATTAAAATGATAAAAAATTGCGCCTTTGTTGGCAATTTTGTTTTTCATTTTGAATAATTTTTAAAGAAAAAAGAATTATCCGTAAGCTCAAGAAATAATATAAATAAAAAGTATAGGCAAGGGACTTTTAATTTAAGCAGATTTGCTATTTAAAATACTCCCAAAAAATACAATTTAGAAAATGTGACTACCCTCAATAATGACAAATCAGGGGTCAATGAAATCTAGTAAAACAGAGAAAAAAACGGAATTCAACTGGATCTGACACGAAAAATTGGTATGATTTTGGTTTCTGTAGTAGCCACAACGCCTTAAATTTATGTCAAATTTAACCTTATTTACAAATATTTACAAAACTACTCATATATCAACCCCTATGTCATTTGACTGATCGTTTAGAGCGGCATTTATTTATGTTAAAATATACAGGGTGTCGCATTAAAAAAGCAAGTTTAATCTGATGCGCGTTTGTGAATTATTCTGTTTAATAAAAAATATTAAGGTAAGGGCAAGTAAGAGTAGCCTTGGCTAGACTTCGCCCTGCATTCATATATTATTTTTTTTACAAAATTTGTATATGGGTACAATAAAGGCGATTATTATTATTTATGGGTTGTACATCTCTTCAGTGCCTAAAAGTTTTGTAAAGGATTTTTCTGTATATCGCTTATAGATCTTGAGATATCTTTCGCTCACACACTAATGGGCCACCGTGTATACGTTATGGTATAATCTAGATTTTGGACACCGCTCGATTGGTTTTTCTGCGATAACTGAGTTCCAGGAAACGAACATTTTTACGCGTTTCGTTAATTAATGTAAAGAATATACCATTTAATGCATAACCAATATATTTATTGTAATACATATATATATATATATTGGCCTTGAACAGGATTTAAATATTTAGATTCGCAAATTCTTGGGAAGAGGCTCACAAATTACACACAAACTAAATAACAATTTGTTATTTAATGTCAAAACATTTTTTTTAAACAACGTTTCGGCAACGTAGAACTGTTGTCTTCTTCAGGTAACACATATAATACAAAAATCGTCTAGTAGACGGATGTTTTCAACAGCCATTCATTTATTCATCATCAAAAAAAAAAAAAATAATAATTAAATGGAATAAACATCAATAACTTGAGATACGCGGACGACACGGTGCTAATTGCTGCTAGTCAAGAAGAACTACAAATACTTGTAAACAGAGTGACCGAATCATGTAACAAGTATGGTCTGAAACTCAATACTTCAAAAACCAAATTTATGGTTGTCAGCAAAACACCAATACCAGCAATACAAATCAGAGCATACGGGATACAGCTAGAAAAGGTTAACAACATCACATATTTGGGCGCCAATGTCAATGACAACTGGGACATGAGCAAAGAAATAAAGATCCGTATCGAAAAAGCTAGAACCGCCTTCTATAGATTAAAAAGAATTCTCTGCAACAAAGGAACCACTTTAAAATTAAAAATTAGATTAACACGTTGCTACATATTCTCCACATTACTCTACGGAGCAGAGAGTTGGACGCTGACCGACACATTATTGAAGAAGATGGAGGCTTTTGAAATGTGGGTCTACAGAAGAATTCTCCGAATAAGCTGGATGGACCGAATAAGTAATGAGATAGTCATAGAACGAATGAAGAAAAGCACAGAAATAATTAAAACAATAAAAAGCCGAAAACTCGGATATTTCGGCCACGTGATGAGGCACCCAGGAATATAGCATCTCCTTCATTTAGTGATGCAGGGTAAGATTGCCGGAAATAGAGGTCCAGGACGAAGAAGAAAATCTTGGCTCCGAAATCTTCGAGATTGGTATCGCAAAACATCCGCCGAACTTTTCCGAGCTGCGATAAACAAAGTTATTATAGCCAATATGATTGCCAACGTTCGATAATCGGACATGGCACCAGAAGAAGATTCATTCATTTGTATTTCAATACATTACGTTGCCGAAAAGTTGTTTAAACAAATGTTTTGACATTAAATAACAAATTGTCTGTCTGTGTGTAATTTGTGAGCCTCATCCCAAGAATTTCCGATGCTAAATATTGACGAAATAACGCTCAAGAAAAAAGAGAACAAGATTTAAATATTCATTTAATATTCGCATGGGGCGAAAAGGCTAATTTTCGATAGAATAGTCTTAGTTTGATATCGAGAAATCAAACTTTACTTTTTTTTATTTTTTTTTTCCAAGGGATATGTAGTTCCTATTTGCCTATAACAGACACCATGGATTAAATATGAATTCTCTATCTTAACAGATAGGTAACCACTATAAAAAAAATGAAGAATTCTATTGTTATTTCGATCCCTATCGATTTACTAAATTTTCGTCTACGTCCACCCTGTTACTGGTCTCAATGTCGTCTGAAAGATAAGTTGTATAACAGAAAAATAATGTTTATATAAACTTTCTTTTATTTCAATCAGAAGGTGATAAATTAAGTTTGAGAAAAGATGTAGACCTTGAAACATGACATGCGTTTTGGGTGTACTAAAAAGTGGTAAAAATGTTACGTATGTTACATTTAACCCATTAAATTATTATTACTTAACCATAATAGATAATTGACTTTGTTCATATTATGGATACGAAAATGCTAGACTCTCGATAGGGAAAGGACAAAAATTAATATCACTAGATTTCAACCGACGCGACGCCGACGCCGACGCTTCGTTTAATATGACTAAAATTTTAATGTTTGTCCTCTAACCTTGTCCAACAACTTCAAGTATTTTTGTAATGATGTCTGTATTTAGTGCAGCAGCAATTTAATTTAAAATTTATTAGTTTTGTTTATATACCTGAGAACAAATCCAGTCGTATCAGTTGTTAACTTCCTGAGATCCAGTGGGCTAAATCATCCACAAGTCCGCGAGTTTATTGAAGAGGATGGAGAAAATGACTTACCATATCACACTGCGGTACGTTGGCTTAGTTGCGGAAAAGTCCATAAGCGCTTTTTTGAACTTGCGAGATCGATATTTTTTTGAATGAGAAGCATCGCCCTTTTGCCTATTTAGAAAATAGTGAATGGCTGTGGAAGTTAGCATTCTATGTCGATTTGACAAATCATACGGACAAACTGAATTTTAGATTGTAAGGAGAAAGTCTTCCACTGGTACAATTTGATAATTTGCATACATTTCCTGGTGGGTTGTTTGCTGTTTTTCGTACTACTTATTACTTGTGTGAGAAAACGTTTTCCAATATGAAGTACAGAAGGAATGTTTACACATCTAAATTGTAAATCTCTTTTAATAATTGGTACAAGTAAAATTGATTGACAACTACAAACTATTGTCGGTGGAAAATCACAATTACATAAGTATTTTCTTTTTCAACTTATCACAGCAATAGTAACAACAATAAGATATTGGCTGTCGCTGGCAAGATTGATGAAACTAGTCTTAAACTGTCGCAGACCGAATTGATGGCACTCGCGTGCCGGATTTGGCCGTAGTTTGAAGACCCTTGACATTAAAGATTAAGACACGGCGTGAGTGAAATACCTACTTGAATTTCCTTCATATTTGAAAACAACTTATAAAATTGGGAAAAATAGTAAACATATTTTAAAAACAGCCAGTGAAAGGCATAAGAACTGCCTTAGGAAATTGTAGAAAAAATAAATTAAATTTTTTAGAACATTCTACTCGTATAACATCATTTTTTTTTGTAGTGTATGCTGCCTATTTGGGGAATCATACACACAGAAAAATGTATTCTCAGATCAAGATTTCTTTATTTATTAAACTCTGCCCAAGTATATCCTAAATTTATATATACGCAAGATTATGGTATTATTGATTGAAGAATAAAAATTACTTACGGCATAGTTTCAAAATGATCTAATATTACTCATATTAAGGCTTATCACAAGAATACAAATACACTTGGTTTTAGAATCTTATTTCTTGTAATCGAGCATTACTATAATATACTCAATTTAAAACTATTATATTCTTAAGCCAAAAAACACAATACGAAGTTTTCTCTAGAACTCCAAATACGTCATTTGAGTAAAGAAAGTATCCTTTTAAGGAAATATGTTTCTAAACACAAGTAAATATTATTATTAATTTATTTAGATTTACATAATTTATTTACTTACTTTAGAACCAACTGTGAGAAATTTTATTTCCGCAAAATTGCTCCAGAATTGTTTTCATTTTGGAACAACAAAATGTAGGCAAAATTCAAAAATTCCTAAACTGCGAACGATTAGTTTTAGTATTCAGTACCATTTTCTTCTAAAAGCGTAGTTTTATATTTGATGTTATTCGAGAAAACCTAAAACTATTTAAAAGTTAAAAACTTTTTTGTAAGTTTTTTTCGAATAACGATCGATCTTTCTCGATTTTTAAAATAATTGTTGCCTGTATTTTTTTTATTCCAAAAAAGAACAATTTTCCGTGGTCCTTAACCCCTTAAGGGTTTTTATTTAGGTTTTCAGACAGCCAAAAGCAAGTTGTACATAGCGCGGCTGCTGTAAAACAACTAAGTATAGGTTTAACACAAATTATAAAGTCATTATGTTATTATTATGTAACAATAATCCAATAGGTACTTAACTACATACATATTATACAGGGTGAACTATGACTCAGTACAAAAATTTTAGAGAAAAATAAGATTTAACAGAATCGCCTTTCAAAAAATTTCCAACATTTTTATTAAGGCTGAAAATAATTTTTTTGTAAATCATGTTAAACTCCCATTTTACGATGCCTATGAACGCCTGCCCAACTGAAGTTTAAATTAGACATTAGCTTAAAGGTTATGATACAGCGCCATGTTGCCAAGTGTATCGATTTACCGAGCATTTAAAGTAAACAAGTTATTTAGAAAATGTAGATGATTATGTGACTTCAATCATGCGAAATATCAAATATTATGTAAGCTCCTACCTTTCGGATAGGTCTAACATGCCATGCCGCCATGATTTGATGATTGAACATCCTGGGGACCGCTTGATTTACCTCGTCCACTCTTCTTGTTTAATGTCAGGTACTCAGCCCGACGATCACAAGGTGGATCGCATCCGTTAGGAAAACCCCAAAGGGCAACAAAAAACACACAAATGCAAATAACACTAGCATTTCAAAGCACTATAACAGCAAATGTTCAAAGAGGCCACCGTTAACTTCACCACACTTGTTTATGCGCTTAATCACTGAACTACTTCTAGTGCCTGTACCTTTTGTATGTGATACGGTTGAAACCCGTTCTCCTTCAGAATCCTTCTTGTTCTGAGATATTCCCAATATTTTTGCAATCTCCGTAGTACTTATGGAGGGTTCCTCCTCTATTAAATTTAGTACAGCCACTACATGTTCTAAATTATTTTGTCCTCCTTGTCCACCCGTTTGAGCTTGCAATGTACCACTATCTCACGAACGTTGTACTTCCAACATTTACAAATGTGCGAGGATTAGATTAGGCATGTCTTTCCTATTTGGAAAACGTCTCCGGTATTCCACTGCCGCCCGATTTGCTCTTTCTTTGCATTTCCCATAGGTATAATATTATTACCATGTCTGTTAATTCCGCGTTTTTCAATAATTCAATTCAATTTTCAAACATTCACAAATCAATAAAGTAATATAATAATTCAACGTCAAAAACGCGATGACAAATGACAAAAGAAAACATCGCCATATCGATATTATCAAAATATCGATATTTTGGAATAAAAAATATCCATAGTCTTATCGACAATTTACGCTTCATTATAACAATATATTACCTTAAAATTTAAAGAGTATATTGCCGATGATTTCGTTTAGCAGATATATCAAAATATTTGATTGGATATACCGCTGGGCTTTTACTTTTACTGAAAATCACACACAATAAAACGCAAAGAATGATAATGTAAAGACAATTTTATACAGCTAGTTTATTAGCAAAAGTTAAAAAAATAAAAACAAACAAAATACAATAACAATCAACAAGAAATATATTTTTATTATTGGATACCTTGTCAAAAACTTGAATAACAAAGTATTATTTATCTAGTACAATTTTACATAGTTACTGTCTGTTTTTCGAATAACGCTGCAAGTGACATCAAATTTTTATTTTTAAGTTGGACTTCTTCTAGTTCAAAATCTCCATATTTCACACAGCAATAGAAAAAATTAACACTAAACTAAAATTAACATTGTCTATCTGTTTTAAATAGTCTAAGGAGATTTTTGTTAATAATGTAATTTTCGAGATTATGAATACGAGAAGCTATAGAAACTGGTCAAATTTTTTTGCTGGTAACTTGTGTGCTATTTACCTATAGATAAACTAACGAAAAGTTAAATCTGATAATCCGAACAAATTATCTATTATTTGTAATAGAATACAAGTCTGTTCTATTACAAAAAATCCAAAAAATTATTTTTCTTAGAGATTTGAAAACTATACAACAAGATTTTGGGACACTCGGAGAATTGATAATAATTACTAATTGATTCATTTTCCGTATTTGCTCAAGGGTATTGTTAAATTGCAAATAACAATACTGTTGGGAGGTGTGCTCAAGAATAATTCTGAAATAGTATTTTTATTGTGTAGTTTAAATAAGCCGGATTTTCAATACATTCATTTATTTAAATAATAACAAAGATTGGAAATATATATTAGCATAAATATACAATGAGTACCAAAAGTCAGGCATAAATTCGATAAAATTTTAAAGAATTTTTTTAGAAAAACATTTGCACAAACTTTAGGTAAATTTTATTACATATTAAATATTGTTAGAATCTTATGGAGAATCAAAACATTAATAATATACAGGATGTTCGATAAGAAAACTATATGCAGTTACATTTATCTACTACATGATCGGCCCTGTATACTTTTCTGTTAGAACGTCAAAAAACGGGCAACTTAAAACAAAAAGTAATGTGTTTCTGCAAAAAAAAAAAATAGAATTTACGCGTGGCCTTTGGTTCTCACTGTATAATGATAATGAAATTCAATATGAATTACAATAAATTATGTGTTCTTGCATAATATAAAATAAATATAAAAAAAACTGATGTGTTGCATACACATAACCTTGAACATCTATTGTAGTCTGCGGCATAAAAATATTTTCAGCAAAAAATCACTGTTATTGTGACTTTTTTTAACCTGTTAAGTTGTTCAATAATACGATACATCTAATGCATGGTCACCACACACAACCCGAGTATTTATAAATCCTAATTTAATGGAAAAAATTACTAAAAACGTGAAACAAAGTCTTGAGTCGAACTCCCGTCGTCCATAATACCTAATAATTCTTTATTTGCTTTTTAACCGAAGTTATCTGCATCGTCATACGAGTATACATTATACTATAACCAAAGATTAATCATTAATCTTTGCTATAACCATCGAATATTAACTATAGACTTTTAACTGTGCTATAACTACTATAATATATTATATAATCTAAAATATATAACAATATAATTAAGTGTAAAAAACACAAAACCTTCACAAGTAAAACACTTAATATAGACATTTAAATTTTGTAATTAAGATAGTCAGCGTAATTATAGGGAATTTTATAACCCCTTGCTTAAACCTTCCATTGTCTTCCATGATTTGGAGAGATAGTGGTAAGTGGTTGTAAAATCGAATTGCCATATTCCAATTGAAAAAACAAAATATCTCAAAAAAGGAGTCAGATAATAAAAAAATGATACACAATTATTAATGCGTACACCTTTGAGTTCGAAAAATATGAATTGTAACTTTTCAGCGTCGTAAAAAATATATTTCCCCAATTATCATCAATAGCGACCAAGTAATTTTAAAACTTGATTTTTCAACAAAAAATATTCAAATGGCTTAATGCGCTTATGACTTACAGCGCATCCCCTCTGATGCTCCCTCTACAACGGCGGTATAAGAATTAAATAATTTGTTTTAAATATTTGCATTAAAATGGTATTGGATTTTCTCTCATAATACAATTCAAATATTTTATTGGATACATACATTATTTTATATTTTTGTAAAGAAAAAGGGTTTATCCATGATCCTCGTGTAATATATGTTTGATTTTTGGTCTCTAATTTAAGCAAATGACTCAGATATAAAGCATAGATTTGAGCAAGTTTTAAAGCATACTTAATCTTTTTTTGTTTAATAAACTTAATATTTCAACGACATACTTTTATGCCCGGACTCCTCAACAGACTGATTTCCATATTATGACTAAATTCAATCTATTTATTTTTTAAATTATTGCTGCTAAAAAATGATACCGATGAGGATAACAACTGGTAGTTTGATTGTGGCGAAACTTGTTTATTATGTGCAAGTATTAACAATGACTTTATAGTTGCATCTATAATAGTAGTGTAGGTATAATGCGGGAGGTACAAAGTAACCGGTTATATTAATATTCAATAATATATATTTATTGATGAGTCATGAATAATTACTATCATAAGTTAGAAATGATATTTAGAATAGAATATTTAAAATAGGATATACTTTCAGTATTCAACTAATCAGTTATGTATATAGAAACAAAAAATTTTGACGTTATGCAGCTTTTTCCTGCAAAATATTGGAACGTGTTTTTAAAAATCGACAGGAACTAACTTATAGAGCATCAGTATAAAACCAGGTTTAGAGAAGCATCCGTAATGATACCAAGGTAAGAATTGGCTATCATTCAAGCATCAATTAGTTATACCAAAGAATTAATCTTTGTACATTAATCTTTGGTTATACCTACCTATAAAGCCAAGGTTGTATAATTATATACCACCAGACTTAAAAAATATTTAAATTAATTTAGCTCATACAAAAGCAAACTCAAACATTTAATAAGAAAAACAAAAATTATTGAGTCTTAAGGTTCTTATGCATATCCTGTTGGGATGTCTTATGATCTCAGCATGTCATTTAACTGTGTCAATCATAGAACTTTTATTGCCAAATTGTCAAGGTACTGAATTAAAAACAACTAGTTGGTGTGGGGGAGTCATTTCTGGAGGGCAGGAAGCAGTTTATTTCTGTCTATGATTATAAAGTATCGTCGATGGAAATTATCTCAGAGCAGATGGATGTTGATGTTGCAGTCCCACAGGGCTCTAATTTGGGACCTGTACTTTTCTTATACATGAACGCCATTAATCTTATAAATGAACGCCGAATGTTAAGGTGTATTCGTAACTCTGTTATCAGTGTCTGACCTTGCGTGATATATTGACTATTGATCAGCTCTTCGTGCTTTATTCTGCCCAAGTTGAGAGTACGTTAAGGTACGCTATTTCGTTTTGGGGCTGGTTAAACAAAGTTTAAATGTTTTTATAGAAAAACAAGACAATATGATTTATATGAAGTTACAGGAAACTAGAGGGGTGTTTTAAAATAATATTTAAATTATTTGCCCTTCCTCCAATGTTTGTTTATGAATTGTATCAAAGATTAATGTATATTAATCTTTGATTGTGTGTTTTTGTGTATTCAAATCGGAATAAGTTTCGTCTTGTGGGCGACACTCATTTCTTTCAACATTATAGACAGAGATATCAAAATCAAGAATTTCATTCTAGGACCATGTTGGGTATCAAACAGACCGAACGAGGTCAAAAATTGTACTCTCTTAAATTAAAAAAATAATAATAAACAAATACAGAATTTTTAATTAGCTACTATAAGTGTATAATGTTAACGATTAGAGTAGAAGTAGGTAGTTGTGTTTTTTTACTGTATTCTGTGATATTTTAAGTTAAGTAAAAAGGTTGACAAATCTTATAAATTTTCTTGTCAATGAGGAAAATAAAGTAGGTATATTATTATTATTTTAATTTTTGGGAGTTAGTAAGTGCTCAAGTTTTAACCTTTTATTTGGGTTAAAGTCAAATTTATTTGCATTGTTTCATATTTTCTTCTATACCGGGTGTCCTACCGGAAAGGGTTTCGATCGATTATGGAGAAACTACACTGTCAAACAATCTGAAAATCTGGTGTAGTACTTAGGTCGACGGGACCAATTCGGCTTAAATGTTTTCAAAAATGTGTGTGTGTCTGCATGTATTCTTCCACGATAGCACCACTTATATCTAAGGTTGACTAATAAAAATATTTCCGCCATTATTTTTGCTACTAATTATTGTCATAATTGCTGATTATTTTTGACAAGTATCATATTTATTTGCTTTCTAAAGCCATCATAGCCAACTTAATTCAATTACATTTCAAAGTTTTATCACTATTGTAATAGGAACATAC
Source organism: Apoderus coryli (assembly GCA_911728435.2). Taxonomy (NCBI): domain Eukaryota; kingdom Metazoa; phylum Arthropoda; class Insecta; order Coleoptera; family Attelabidae; genus Apoderus; species Apoderus coryli. The sequence continues at coordinate 9,861,808 of OU452202.1, read as the reverse complement.
AGGGTGGTCCAACGAAAAGTTTGCACCTAGCTTTTCTCTTTTTTTTGTAGTCGAATGCGAAAATGCTCGGACACGTCGATTTTGCTTTTGAGGGGGACACATTTTAAACATATTTTTCGATCTGCGCCTTTAACCCCCTAGCGGGGGTGAGTAACAACCCTAAAATTTTAAATGGAAAGAGGGGTCTAATGACATATCATTTGAAAGGACACAAAATTGTCTTTCTAATGATACCCTATTTGTCGAATTTTACTAAAACAGTTAATACGAAAACGACTTTAAAGACATTAAGCCGATAATTTTGGTATTAATGAGAAATACAAATAAGTTTTAATTATTGCGAGTGAAAACACCTGCAATCGTTAGTACATTCCAATGTTTGTTAGTTTTAACATTGCTTTGTAAAAAAAGTAAACAAGCTGTTAAATTGATTTATTAAAACGTTACATTAACAAATGTTGAAAATGTGACCCATTTGATTCCATACAATAATACAGATTTTGTTCAAATCTATTTCTAACATTTTGTAGCATATCAGGTGTTATGTTTCTGCACTCTTCTGTAATGCGTTGGCGAAGATCTTCTATGGACTCGGGCTTCGTGGCAAAACATTTATTTTTTAAGTGCCCCCAAAGAAAAAAGTCTAAAGGCGATAAATCCGGTGACCTGGCAGGCCATTCAATTGGGCCCCTCCTTCCAATCCACCGTCCAGGGAACCGGTCATCTAAGAACTGTCTTACAGGAGCCACATAGTGCGGAGGTGCTCCATCTTGCTGGAAATAAAGCCGATCAGCAGTATGATTTTGGTCATCTTCTATTATTTGTGTTATTAAAGGATCAATTGTGTCTTCAAGCATGTTTAGGTACACTTCACCAGTTAAATTTCCAGGAATAAAAAGTGGTCCTATAATATGATTTCCTAATATGCCACACCAGACGTTTATTTTTTGAGGATACTGGGTATGAACCTCACGGAATAAATGTGGGTTACTGTCATCCCAGTAACGGCAATTGTGCCTATTTACAGCTCCATTCAAATAAAATGTGCATTCGTCGGAAAAACAAATGTTAAATAATAATTGCGGATCTTCAATTAAACGCTGGCTCATTGCTTCACAAAATTGCAGCCTTCTATCAGGATCATCCTCATTTAGTTCCTGTACTAATTTGATTTTGTACGGATGAAATTTGTACGCTTTTAAAATTCGTATTATGGACGAACGGGAGACACCTGAGGCTTCAGCTAGTTGACGGGTACTTTGACTATGATCCATTTCAACATGCCCTAAAACAGCGACTTCCACAGCTTCATTTCTGATCGGTTTCTGCGGCTGGTGTTTTACATTACAGACAGATCCGGTATCTACAAACTTTTTAACTAACTTGCCAACGTACACATCATTCACATTTTTATCGGGATGTCTCTCATTAAATAAGCGAGCCGTAAGTCTAGCACTACTATTATTTTGAAAATAAAGTTTAACAATTTCAACTCGTTCTAGAATGGAATAAATCATTTTGTACGGTAAAAGTAAAATAACTTGAGAAGCAACCAAACTGAATCAATGAAAAGACTAAAATAAACGGTGTAAATTCTTTTCCTACACGTATTTGCAGTTTTTATTTCAACAAAAAACGCAAACGATTAGTGAGGAATTTAGTTCTGATAAATAAGATAGTGTTTTTGAAATCCCGTTTTTCTTCAAAGTAAATAATTTAGAAATGATTGTAGTTGTTTTCAGTCGTAATAATTAAAACTTATTTGTATTTCTCATTAATACCAAAATTATCGGCTTAATGTCTTTGAAGTCGTTTTCGTATTAACTGTTTTAGTAAAATTCGACAAATAGGGTATCATTAGAAAGACAATTTTGTGTCCTTTCAAATGATATGTCATTAGACCCCTCTTTCCATTTAAAATTTTAGGGTTGTTACTCACCCCCGCTAGGGGGTTAAAGGCGCAGATCGAAAAATATGTTTAAAATGTGTCCCCCTCAAAAGCAAAATCGACGTGTCCGAGCATTTTCGCATTCGACTACAAAAAAAAGAGAAAAGCTAGGTGCAAACTTTTCGTTGGACCACCCTGTATAAAATGGTCAGTATTTTGAAAACTAATAATTATTGGAATAGGCAACTTTTCATAAACTTGTCCTAATTTTTGACGAAAAAAAAATATAAGCATTGTGGGTTGCCATTTAAAAATTTTGGATTTTGAAACTATTTTCAAATTGATTTTATACCCTTTATTCAAATACCCTGTATTAATGTTTATTAAAAAAAATGTACATAGGCACCTATAAACTAGATCTATAACTACTAGGATATCCCAAAAAATTAAATTATTAATGCTTCCATATAATAAAAATGTAAGGAAGTTGACAGCCACTTCCGGTATAACCGCAAGTAGGTATACTACATTCTTTATAACGTTTTAGCAAAATTGGCCTCACTGACCTAAGTGCTACACCCGATTTTCAGATTGTTCCACATTGTAGTTTCTCCATATTCGATCGAAACCCCTATTTGTTATCAATTTTCGGTATGTAAATTATCATTATAATTAATGTTAATGAATCAACAATAGTTTCGTATTTGTTTCTAATTGTCCATAAAATTAATCTCCTGTTATAAATGTTTCAATACCCGATAAAATTTAAATAGAAATATCATCAACTTTATAGTATTTGGCGAAATATTTAAATAATAATGATCCTTAGTATAAAATAGCGCTAATTAACAGTTTGATTTATAATTTCGAACAGAACTATTTGCAACAATATCATGTTTATTTTACTTGATTATGCCACATTGAAATAGGTTCACGTAGCTTTAAATGTAAACTGGTTTCTACTAATGGCAATATATCAACAAAAAAAAAGAAAAAAACTTGACGCCAGCCGGAGATACTTGCTTAATAATTTCAAACATATTATTATCAACGTGAAACACGCGTTTATATGGTACGCCTTACCAGCGTAAAAATAAGTATATAAATATTTTTACGCTGGCCTTACTTTATATTTATTGCTTGGATTTCTTATTTGTAGCTATTTCATAACCGACAGTTCATGTCAAGTCATGGTCTATAGATTCAACGTTTCCTTTCTTTAATTCGTTAATGAACTTAAAGAATTATAATTTGTAATTTATTCAATTGATTTTGTATGTAGAGTATGTGGTGACAATTATTGACTGTTTTATAATTGAATGAGTTTGCAAAAAAGAATAATTTAATAAGTCAAGTGCAATTTATTTGCTTAGAAAATAAAACAACAAACTTGTACTTCATTATGGAATTTTGGTTGCACTTAATATCGTGGTAATTGCTTCTATCACACCTATCAAAATGAGAACTGAAATACTAGATATAAATTAAACAAGATACACTATTATATATTATAATATTGACCTTATAAAAACATTTTGCACAATAAGTATAGTTTACTTTTTAAATTGATTTTAGTATAAAATGCATTATTTAACTAGTCACAATAAATTTATTCTATATATTTGAAATTTATAAACAGTTACCTATCGGTTTCTTAAAGTATGTTACGTTTTGCTTTCCCGGACAGGGAGGTATTGTGAACCCGATAAAAAAAAATGAGATAAAGACGGATATAGATAACCATTTTGAAGTTCCCTGAGACGATTAAAACCATTTCCAGATGGAAGTCTCTCTGTGTCTGGGTTTGGGGCAGTCATAGGATCGCTTAAGCCCTGTGATAAATTTTCATGTATCAATAGGGGTCGTGTGATACATCATTTTAGAGCATTTTCGTGTGTATAAATACAATATACAGGGATTCGATCGATTATGGAGAAACTACACTGTGGAACAATCTGAAAATCAGGTGTAGTCCGTAGGTCGACGAATATACCGGAAATGGGTGTCAACTTCCTTATTTCAAATACGACTCTATATAAATTATATTTTTGTTGGATTCTTCTTGTAATTCTAAACATAATATGTTATACCTATCGCCAGCCGTTTTCGAAATATTTGAAATTTTATGTCAAAAATTACGTTTTCAGAATAAAGAATAATAACAATTTTTTATTATATGGAAGCTTTAATAATTTCATTTGTTAGAATATTCTAGGAGATATAGACCTACTTTAGGCGCCTACTTATAATTTTTTAGTAAATATTAATACAGGGTATTTGAAAAAAGGGTTAAAATCAAATTGAAAAAAGTGTCAAAATTCAAAATTTTCAACATTTTATATTTTTTTGCATCAACAATATGGGCAGGTTTATGAAAGGATATCTATCCCATATTGACAATTTTACATTTTTCTATTACAATAGTCATATGAATTTGAAATTTAAATGATATTAGTTGGCCATGATAGCGTTAGATAGCAAATAAATATGACACTTGTCAAAAATAATCAACAATTATGACAAGTTGTAGATATTAATTAGTAGTAATAATCATGGCGGGCGTATAAATTATACTAACGCATACTATCTAAATTTGTTCATTATTTATGGAGAATGTGACAGAGTGATAACAAGAACGTGTGATAACATTTGCTACCAAATTTTCTCAATGATGTCGTAAGATATACCGTGAAGTACCCCAGTATAGCTTGTTCTACAGCTTCATCGTCACAAATAGGTTTCCTTCGTTTTATTTTTGTCTTTACGGACCCGAAACTTTTGAAATTTTGGTGATGGTTTGTGATTTTCTGGGTATCTGGCAGCAAATGTATCACACGTTCGTGAGATCACTCTGACACATTCTCCATAAATAATATACAAATTGCGGTAGTATTCTTTAGTAGAATTTGTACACCCCGCCGCATGTTTATTACTAGTAATTATTACCTACAATTTGTCATAATTGTTGATTATTTTTGACAAGTGTCATATTTATTTGTTTTCTAAAACCATCATGGCCATCTAAAATTAATTAAATTTCAAATTCATATGACTATTATTGTAATAGAAAAATGTAAAATTGTCAATATTTTGAAAACTATCAGTTTTTGGGATAGATATCCTTTCATAAACTTGCCCTTATTTTTGATGCAAAAAAATAAAAAAAAATATAAAATGGGGGTTGCCATTTAAAAATTTTGAATTTTGACACTTTTTTCAAGGTGATTTTTTACCTTTTTTTCAAATACCCGGCATTAATATTTACTAAAAAATTATACGTACGCGCCTAAAGTAGATCTATATCTCTGCAAAAAAAGAACATAGAGTGCTATGACAAAAAATAAATGTGGGGTAAACAAAACTCTCGCACAATTCAAAAATAAAATATATTTAATAAAAATAAACAACTCAAAACAAATAAATTCATGTTATAAAAGATATAAAACTTAACTTATTCATTTTAAAATATATTTACATACAAATTATATCATTGGTTTGTCTATAAATTTAAATAATAAATGTTTAAATTCCTACTTTTCTCACCTTTTCTCTCGGCGAACGTATTTGTGATATCATTTATACCCACCTGAAGAAGATTTAAGTTCCTCAAGTTCCTCTTTTTCTATAGAGAAACAGCTGTTCTTGTCCAATAGAAGTTCTAAGATAATTCTTGATCAATTTTAATTTTGAAAAGCTCCTTTCTGGTGTAGCGGTTGTAAAAGTAACAGGAAGAGTCAAAAATAGTAAGCATGCGGTTACTACCTCTGGAAAACTAGAGGCGATACTAATAAATTTTATGAGTAATAATTCTGAGCGTTCCTTAATGGTATGAATTTTCTGAATTTCCGAACTTAAACAAGCTTTTAAAGAAATGAGTTGATCATATCGATCATGTGTGAAGTTATTATGGTATTTATTTGCGACTGATAATAATGCCTTTTTAGTAACTTCGTTTGAAAACGAAAGCAGTATATCCGGTTGTAAGAATTCAAATGTGTTACTTAGATTATGAAAGCTCTGCAATCTCTTTTTCGTGTGAGACATCAGTATATTATATCGAGACATCTATAAACCACATGTACTCTGAAATATGATTCTGGATCAGAAATTCTTTCATCTTCTGCTGATAGTTCATCAGATTATTAGGTATTAATATCTTTTACTTTCTCGCACAGGGAAAGTATTGTGGACGAGCTAAAAAAAAATTGAGATAAAGACGGATATAAACATTTTTAAGTTCGCTGAGACGATTCAAACCATTTCCAAGTGGAAGTCTATTTGTCTGAGTGTATGTATGTGTGTCTGTTTGTATTCTACCACGATAGCGCCCAAACGCTTTAACCAATTGAGCTAAATTTTGGTAGGTATATGAGTTTTGGGCAGTCCTATAGGATGAAGCCATTACTTTTTGGTTGAAATCGCATAAGCACTGTGATACGGGTGGACACTATCGCTAAATTTTCAAATAGCAGTAGTGGTCGAGTGATTCATTAATTTAAAGCATTTTTTATCTGCTTTACAGCGATAGGTCACTTTTGATATTTGCCCCCATAATTTTCGAAAAAAATTGCGTTTAAAGTTAGGCAGTTGGAATCTATATTTTATAAAAATGTAATATAAAGTAATTGAGTACTTTAACACATTGGTAGAGCGTTGGCTTTGCATGCGGGAGGTTATGGGTTCGAATACCAGCTCGGGCAATATTTTTTTTATTTTTGAATAAAGAGTCTTAGTTTGTTACGTTAGTTTATTGGAAGTAATGAATATAATACAATTATACTAATAATTATTATTAAAATTCGATTTCGTTATGCAGGTCATAAATTTTTGATTACTTATATTATTATTATGTCGGGAAAGTTTTGGGGCGACATCGACACAACGAATTTTTTTAAATACTTTTCGAAACCAAAATGTTAGTAAAATGCAATAGTTTTGGTGAGGCGTGCCGGGGCGCTTCTTTTTCGGGGGCCCCATATCATTGATACGGCGGTAGCTACACCCCTGATAAAACTCAACAAATTTTAGGAGGAATCAACATTAACAATTTAAACAATTGTACTATAAATTTCTACCATATCTAGTTAGTCGTTGCATTACTTTTATCAGAAATTTTGATTTTTTTTGCAAAACTGTTATTTGGCTCCCAACCCATTTTTTCCCTGAACTGAGGGAGCAAAATTGTACTTTCTGTATATTGGGAGTAAAAAAATCTACTTATTTGTATACATACACACACAAATACACACCACGTATCGGTATTAGAAATTTAGTGTTAGCAACAATACTTAATCGTATAAAATATCATTTTATATCAAGTGCGATGGTGGTGTAATGGTCAGCATAGTTGCCTTCCAAGCAGTTGATCCGGGTTCGATTCCCGGCCATCGCATATTTTTTTTATTTTTCAAAATATTCTACATTATGGGAAAATATTTATATTACTATTGACTTAGGTTGAAGTTGCATAGAATACAAGAATAAGTAAATTATTTCATACTTCATGTCATTTTTAGCTCTCCATATCATATAATAAATATATGTATATATATGGAGACTATTAGTTTCATGACTTCTTTTTTTTAATTTCACCGGAAATACTTGTTTTTGGTCATTTTATACATAAATAAGTAGTTTAAAAAAATGTCTGTCTGTCTGTCTGTATGCACGAAAACGCAAAAACCACTTTACAGATTTTAACCAAATTTGGTACAAAAGTACTATTGGACATGGCAAGGAGCTGATTCGATTTTGGGGACATTGCGCGTAGGCAATGGGTTTAAAAGAGGGTTCAAAAATTAAAAAATTCACAGTTCTTAAAGTTATCCGAAATACTGTATAATTTTTTACGCATTTAATTGAATATAACCTAAAATATTGAACATAAAATATTAGACCACATTGGCGTTCGAAAATAGTGTAAAATGGGGTAAAAAAGATTTAAAAAAATCGTATTTCCTAAACATAGCAGAATTTTTATTGATTTTATGAATGGCTTGTACAATTTGATTTGATATATTTTGTAAATATGTAAGGTGCTTTATTATATGTGGTGTTTTATTTTGTAAATAATATGGACAATGGTTATTGATATGTATAATATTTTCCGTTTAGCTAGACTTCTTTTTTTCCATTTTTTTTTTGTTTCTTTTTGTAAATTAATGTAGGTATTTTTTTCCATAAATGTACGGTTAAGATAAGAGGCTATGCAATGCCTCAACTTCGCCTTTTGTGATGTAATTTGTTGTAAAAATTATAATCACAATAAAGTCATTTATTATTATTATTATTATTATTAAATATTAACTGGTTATTTATAGCTTTGATAGAATATAACCTATAAAATGTGTCATAAATAACTTACTTTCATAGGCGTTCGTAAATAGTGGAAAAGGGGTCAAAACATAAAAAATATATATTTCCTAAACTTATTTGAAATATTGAATAATTTTTCATAATTGTGATACAATATAAGCCTAAAAATATTCCATAAAAGAATTGGTTCACACAAGCGTTCGAAAATAGTCTAAAAAAGGGTCAAAAACGGAAAAAAAATGATTTCCAAATATACCAGAAAAATTGGCTAATTATAATATATTGCTTTGATATAAGATATCCTACAAAATGCAGCATAAAAATTATATTTACATAGGTGTTCGTAAATAGTAGAAAAGGGGGTAAAATAAAAAAATATTTTAAATGTAAAAAAATTTATATTTAACTAGTTGAATTGGTATTAAAAACACACTACAAAAATTAATGTACCATAGGCGTCTGTGAAAATTCTATAAAAAGGTCAGAAAAAATTTGTATCCGTGATAACTCAAAACCCACTTAACAGATTTTAACAACATTTGGTACGAAAATACTACAAAATATTTATAGGTGGTGATTAACATTGAGCGTAGGCAAGGGGTTTAAAAGAGGGTTCAAAAATTAAAAAAATTCATAGTTCTTAAACTTATCCGAAATACTGCATAATTTTTTCCGCATTTAATTGAATATAACTTAAAATATTGAACATAAAATATTAGACTACATTGGCAAAAATTGTGTAAAATGGGGTAAAAAAGATTTAATAAAAACGTATTTCTTAAACATAGCAGAAATATTAACTAGTTATTTATAGCTTTGATAGAATATAACCTATAAAATGTGTCATAAATAACTTACTCTCATAGGCGTTCGTAAATAGTGGAAAAGGGGTCAAAACATAAAAAGTATATATTTCCTAAACTTATTGGAAATATAGAATAATTTTGCATAGTTGTGATACAATATAAGCCAAAAAATATTCCACAAAAGAATTGGTTCACACAGGCGTTCGAAAATAGTCTAAAAAAAGGGTCAAAAAAAAAAGTCAAATATACCAGAAAAATTGGCTAATTATATATAGCTTTCATATAAGATAACCTACAAAATGCAGCATACATTTTTTATTTACATAAATATTCGTAAATAGTAGAAAAGAGGGTAAATTAAAAAAAAATATTTAAAATGTAAAAAAACTTCTATTTAACTAGTTGAATTGGAAATACACGACAAAAATTAATGTACCATAGGTGTTCGTGAAAATTCTATAAAAGGGTCAGAAAAAATTTGTATCCGTGATAATTCAAAAACTACTTAACGGATTTTAACCACATTTGGTACGAAAATACTACAGGATATTTATAGGTGGTGATTAACATTGAGCGTAGGCAAGGAGTTTAAAAGGATGTTCAAAAATTAAAAAAATTCTAGTTCTGAAACTCCAATGAGAATAAAAAGGAACAAAACTAAATAATTAAAAAAAAATTGCTGATGTCTAAAACAACAAAAATATATATAAATTTTACTTAAATGACAAAAAGGTCATACAATTATTACTTTTACACTTAAATATGGAGAGCTATTCGTGCCTGGAGGGCAACAGTTTATTTTCTTGAGGTTTTGACGAAGTAGATACAGATGAAATTCGTCGAATTGTTTAGAAAAAAATTACATAAAACAAAAGATAAGAGGATTTCAAACTCCTTGTGTCTTATTCATATTCAAGAACAGTTGAAAAACGCATTGTGGTAAATAATAATTAATAAAATAATGTTTTTTATCATACAGACTGAAATGTTGCTGGGAATTTTGCTCATATCAATTGCTAGTCATGTCATTAATGGTCAAAGCTCAAATTTGGAAATCAACAATCAATGGAATTTATTAAACTATGATTTTCCATATGGATATGATACCAGTAACTTCAGGTAGGTAATTTGTATGTATTTTTTATTAGCAAGATAAGCACTGCCAGTCTCATTGAAAAGAATATATACAACAGCTACGCTCTTATAGTTTTTCTAATAACTTTTTTCTATATCTTTAAAATAAACTCAACGAATCCAGGAATCAAAAACAACGGAATAATATCAAATTAGTATCATCACAAATCAATCATTTCCGTCTGCAGTTCTTTCATTTTAAAATGTGCCATACAGAATAACTCGTTATCGGAAGTAGACACGATTTTCGGCAAAACAAGTCGATTTTGCTTATGAGGGGGAACTTCAAAACCACTATTGGTTGAATTTTGTGTTCAATTTCTTCACTCTCAACCATCCCAACTTTATCATTTTAAATGTCAGCCCTGTCTTGTGACATTATTTTAAGTAGCTTAAAGAGTTCTATCTGTATACGATCTGTTTCTTGAATAAAGACATACAGTAGTAAAAATTGAACAATGATTGTCTTAATTGCTCAAATTCAGCTCCATTTTTTTTCTAAACAACAGCCTACATTACAGCTTATTTTTAAATTCTTGCTAGACGTTACGTAAATTTTCCCGAGATATCTGTCTACAAGTTCGAGTTATCTAGTTTTGAGGTCATCAATGTTTTCTGGCAGAGTTTGAAGTACCCCCAAAGAAAGAAGTTCTTGGGCATCTCTCCTAACACGAAGAGCGTAACGAGGAAGAGCTCTCTCCAGTTGGAAATGCAAGGTTTTCTATGATCATCGGTTTTCTAGCGACCGTGTGATTAGTGGATTTATTAAATATTCTCAAGTTTTCTTCTATGAAATTTTTTGATAGTTCTAACAACCAATTAAATTATGGCAACAAAATGTATGTGGCGATATTACTGTGGCAATATATGCCCGATGAAACAAAGTTCACAAAAACTTGAACTTGTTGTCAATCGTTATCTCGTGCTAGTATAAGCTCTTTGTAAATGTTGGAAATTTTAATCACATTGCCTGCCGATCACCACTGATTAGTTATGGATGAACCAAACGACCCGTCTGGTGAAAGCATGGTAGTGTGGAGCAGGTTCCCAACATAAATTAAAGTCTTGTTACATTGTGTATTCATCGGACCCGAACCCGCAACTGGTATAGCGTTTAGCACTGCCAAATACATACTTAATACCTGGATCACGACAAAAGTTCAGAACTTTTGGCAAAATCATCCAGGTTTGGTACACTAGACCGAGTTCATAGACCCATCGAAATCAAGGGCCAGGGAGTTGTTGGATATGAGTAGATCTCATCTAAGCTGCCTGGTTGGACTATATACTGGTCACTGTGGTTTGAATCATCTCGAGGTTGGGTCTCTTGGAAAATTCCGAGTGCCGATTGTGTCTGGAGGATGATGAAACGGCGGAACATGTACTCTGTTCTTGCCCAGCTGTAGCTAGAACCAGATTCGCAATATTTGGTGAAGTAACCCTTCTACCAGCGAGTCTAAAAGAAAGCTCACCCAGAAAAATAATCGACCTCATTAAGAAGATTGAGCTGCTGGGTGAAATATGAATAGGTATGAGCCACAACAGACCCTCGGTGGTCGCAGTGGAGGGTCTGGCGCAGACCCACTGATTTTAAACCTACCTACATTATGTACCAAGCAATTATCTCGTCATCCAGAATTTCTGTTCACACATTGATCTTCTCGGGATACTGTGCATGGTCCTCCCGAAACAAATGTTGATACTCATGATCCCAATATAACAACTGTCATGTAATAGTATTTGACACTATTTTCAATGTCATGATGTGGTATATTACCGCACTAGTGCGCTTTCGAAATCCTTTAAACAACAAATCCAGAGAGTTTTGTTACAACATACATCAGTAATAAATAAACGACATGAATGGACAAAATATAGAAGAGATTTTGACTAAATTAACGCCCATGCTGAAGACTATACAGTTGAATACTATGTACCTAGCAATGGGCAATGACATTTCCTTATTTCTTGTCATGTGACAGAATTAATCCGATCGTTTAACTTTTAACTGAAAACTACCCTCTGCTATAAAACTATATCGGTTATTATAAATGTCCTAGGGTTATTTTAGCTGGAAATAGACCCGATTATCTCGTCATCCAGAATTTCTGTCCACACATTGATCTTCTCGGGATACTGTGCATGGTCCTCCCGAAACAAATGTTGATACTCATGATGAATATAACAACTGTCATGTAATAGGATTTGACACTATTTTCAATGTCATTATGTGGTATATTACCGCACTAGTGCGCTTTCCAAATCCTTTAAACAACAAATCCAGAGAATTTGGTTACAATATACATCAGTAATAAATAAACGACATGAATGGACAAAATATAGAAGCAATTCTGACTAAATTAACGCCCATGCTGAAGACTACACAGTTGAATACTATTAGAGGGAAATTTACCATCTGTTATTGTATCTTATGATTCAATTGCATCCAATTGGATTGATATTTGTAGGTTTTTAAAAATTATGATCTTCATGGCAAAAAAAAACTCAATTATAGAAGGCAATTCCAACAATTTGAGAAAAATAGCTTCCTAAGATTTGATAGGTTATCGTTCTACATAATATTTTATTTAACATTAAAATTATTGCGTTAAAATGTTTTTTTTCTTTTCTAGACCAGAAAATACCGTTTTCACTGGTATAGAAGTAACCCGTGATAGAATTTACTTGGCTATGCCTAGACTAAGAACTGGAGTACCTGCGACTTTAGCTTACATACCACGTAATTCACAAATTGGTAGTTCGCCAAATCTCAGACCATATCCTAACTGGTCATACCACACAGTGCCCAATGGTGGAAACGTTTCTGAAACAGATTGCAATGGCATTATCTCAGTTTATAGGTTACGGCTGGATTCCTGCAACAGATTATGGGTAAAAAATTATACAAGTTTCATAATATTTTATTTTAAACGCTATTAAAAATATGCACGTTATTTTTATTTTGATAAATTAGTGCAATGCATTAGAACAAACTCCCTTGCATAAGTAAAGGGCGGAATATATGCACGTCAATTCAGTTAAAATATGCGCATATATATGCATAGTTTTTCTTTGAAATATGCAACAATATGCATATATTTGTCAAAATATGCAATTATATGCCTTGAATATACCATGGAAAAATGGAAATAAAGAAACGCCGACTCTTACAAAAATTATTTATTTTAAGTAAAATTAAAAGAAAAATATAATAGGTAAAATTTTTAACCTGAAATAGTATAAAATGCATATAACGATATATTTTTCAAAATTTGCCGATAAAAGTGTTTGCCTTCTGTCTGTAAAAATATGTTTGTACAAAGAAAAAGTTCTTTCAACATCTACCGATGTGATCTGGTAATATTTTAATTTGGGTAGTAAGTTATAAGGCCAAGGTATTATTTCGTTGGATGGTTTAGTATCAAAAATATTTTTGACTTCCATTAAATACTTAAAGCCTTCTTTCTTTCCCACAATAACTTCGAGTTTACTTCTTACTTGATTTCCTACATCACCGGGAACTTTTTTGCATTTGTCGGAAAAAGTTTCAACAATTTTAATTGATTCCCTTAAACTTATATTCCTACTTTCTAACGAAGTTATTATATCTGGTATAAAACTAAAATTAACCTTACTAAAAACTAGTTCCTTAGCTAAATGTACATTTTTTAATACTGCTTGACTTTGCACTACACACTGAAAATTGTCTTCTATATCTAAAACTATGTCTTTAATGGCTTCAAAATGGTCTGCGTAGAATATCTCGGCCTTAATCCATGTTCCCCATCGAGTAATTACGGGCTCTGGAGGTAAACTAACTCCTCAATTACTTGCAAGGGTCGCACTTAATCTTTTGATAAAACGAAAAACATAAAAATATGCACACACATTTTATTTTTGCCGAAATATGCAATTTTTTATGAAATTTGTAAAGATATGCAAATATATGCACTTTGCATATATTCCGCCCTTTAGTTATAAGAAATACAAAATATTTAACCCCAATTTATATAGATTATTTTTTATCGCTTAAATGATTAACAAGAAAAAAAGTATAAAAATTAATGCTTTTGATTTTTTACAGTTTAGATGCATTATTATTCATACAGGGTTATTTCAATAGATTAAGATTGCATTAATTATTTTCTGTCAAATATTTATTTCATAAAATATCAACATTTCGTGTACCTACTTCTTGGAAGTGAACTGTTAAATTTGGTTTAAGAATAAGTTTCTTATCGTGTTGTGGTTATGATTTCGAATTTAATTTAATTTTGTTTTTGTTGTTTTTCTTTTTTTGCATTAATTATTTTTGAAATTAATTTTGTTAATCGTAAGTTATTGGGAACTTTTATAGATGTTGTATAAATTTTTAATTTTTCCGTACGGGTTAGAATATCAAAATCAGTATCATTGCCTGATAACCCTTTTTGCAGTTATTTTTGGCTTCTTGTAATTATGATTGCTTTTGTTATTATGTTTACATTACGTTATCCATTGTAATTTTTCTTGATATATGACTGCAAATAAACTGTTTTCTTATTATTATTTGTGTTAAAGTATTCGATACAATAATAATATCAAATAAACTATTTAGAACGTTGAGGTAAGTAAATATTTTGTTATTGAAAATTAAAAATTAAACTGCCTACAAAAAAGCTGTTTTCTCTCTTAGAATTCAAAAGTAAATTTTATTAGTGAAAAGCAATTAGATTAAGCATAAAAAAGCAATTGAGAACGATTTAGAGTGTTTAGTTAAGTAAATATTTTGTTATTTAGAATTAACAATTAAACCGCGTACCAAAAAGCTGTTTTTTCTCTTACAATTCAAAAATAAATTTTATTAGTGAAAGGAAATTAGATTAAGCATAAAAAAGCAATTTAGAACGATTTAGAGTGTTTAGTTAAAAATATTTTGTTATTTAGAATTAAAAATTAAACTGCGTACCAAAAAGCTGTTTTCTCTCTTACAATTCAAAAATAAATTTTATTAGTGAAAAGAAATTAGATTAAGCATAAAAAAGCAATTTAGAACGATTTAGAGTGTTTAGTTAAAAATATTTTGTTATTTAAAATTAAAAATTAAACTGCCTACAAAAAAGCTGTTTTCTCTTTTAGAACTAAAAAGTCAATTTTATTAGTGAAAAGAAATTATATTAAGCATAAAAAAGCAATTTAGAACGATTTAGAGTGTTTAGTTAAGTAAATATTTTGTTATTTAAAATTAAACATTAAACTACTTACCAAAAAGATGTTTTCTCTCTAAGAATTTAAAAGTAAATTTTATTAGTGAAAAGGAATTAGATTAAGCCTAAAAAAGCAACTTCGAACGATTTATAGTGTTTAGTTAAGTAAATATTTTGTTATTTAGAATTAAAAATTAAACTGCCTACAAAAAAGCTGTTTTCTCTCTTAGAATTTTCTAAATTATAACAATAACATGCAGAATATTCTACGAAAATATAACCGCGTGTATCGCAAATGAATACAAAATAGTTTAATCGAAAACAAATTAACTTTGTTAATTATTATATGGGTCAAGATAAAGGCGACCGAGATTTACCAAAACCTGTAAACTCTGATTAGGATAGTATTGTGCTTACTTTTGGGCATATCCTCAATCTTCAATTCACACAACATAATTTGGGGGTTTCATATTTTTGTGTGCAACAGATTTTGACTAATCACAATATATAGATCTATTGAAATTCACAAAAGTTCACGATCTGAACCCTGAAGCTTTCCGAAATATATTCTTTCGGTAGTAGGTTCTCATAAATATAATAAATAAATGAAACCTGAAGATTACCAACATCCAATTCAATTTACCACTAATAGAATATCGCAAACTTTCATTAGTGGATACGCACCAGAAGAATAGGAATTATCCGTAAATTCTAAGTCTAAGTTTATTCGAACTCGTATGTTAGAAAAAGCTTTTCATTTGTATTATACTATACAACAACTTCTCAAAATTATCACCAATATTTCCCACAACTCACAGGTAAATAATTATCAGTCATGATGGTCCGTAATTAATGCGCCATATTATAACTGTCTATTCTAGGCATTAAAATATTATGACATGAATTATCGGGCTAATTATGCTGTAAATTGCTGCTGCTGAACAACATCAAATTAGATGGAGCACCAGCTGACTTCAGTATGGCAGCACCCCGTGAGTTGTGGGAAATATCAGTGATAATTTTGAGAATTTTTTGTAGTATAAAACAACTAAAAAGCTTTTTCTAACATACGAGTTCGAATAAACTTTGACCTTATCTTAAGGATTTACCGATAATGTTTTTCTTCTTCTCGTGCGGATCCACTATCCACTAATGGATGTTTGCGATATTCTATTAGTTAAGAGGGGCGTTTGAATAAAATCGCTTGCAGACCTATTTTTGCGCATGGTAGACTCCACTAATACGTATCTGGTAGCAAAAATTTTGATAGGGAGTTAAAGAGTAAAGATGGGATTAGGTATTGAAGTATTTTGAAGTTGAAATATTGGATAGTTAGTTCAAAAACAGAGTTAGAAAATCATCATATTTCGCTTTGCAGGCATAATTTTGCGCATGGTAGTCGCCACTAAGACGTATCTGCTAGCAAAAATTTTCATAGGGTTTTAAAGACAAAAGATGGGATTAGGTAATGAAGTATTTTCAAGCGGAAAGATTAAATAGTTAACTCATAAATTGAGTTCAAACATGGGTAATTTTTTCACATTTACAGATATATTTTTGTGGATGGAAATCTCCACTAATACCTATCTGGTAGCAAAAATTTTAATAGGGTTTTAAAGACTAAGGTTTGGATTAGGTAATAAGCTATTTTGACGCTACAACAATAAATAATTACTTAATAAATTGAGTTCAAAGTCAGCAACTTTTTCCTCATTTTGTGCTATGATTCTAATATTTAATAATGATAATATTACTTTATTACCTTATTTACATATTTAACAATCACTTGTAATTAAAATTGTACGTGAAAACTTTCTGTATTAGACAATATCCATATTTAAAAAAATCCCTCATATTTCCCTTCAAATATCCGCCATTTTCTTATAATTTTTTTATAAATGTAGGCAACAACAAACATATAATGCGTAGTTGGGACAGTATTGAAGAGATGGCGCTGTTTATACACAGTGAGACAAAAATCTAATGGTTTTGTCGTACTTATATTATTAATATTTAGTTGTATGTGGTATAGTATATTATGTATATGCGTATGTACTAGGAGTAGGGATTATTAACTTTAGCCATGTACAGTAATATCAGAGAATAAATAAACATCTATGGTAATATTATGTAGGTATACCTACTGTTAGAGGATAAATACAAGAAGGAATAAAGTACGGGTAGTTAGTTTGTTACGTTAGTTTAGTGGAAATAATACAATTATAATAATTATTAAAATTCTGTTTGGTTACGTAGGTCATATATTTTTGATTATATTATAACTAGTCGGGAAAGTTTTAGGGTGACAACCGATTTTTTATGATCTATAGAGAGATTACAAGAACTCCCGACTGGTAGTTATTATAAAATTATAAGATACCCTTGGTGGGGGTTTAAATAGCGGTTAAAATTTCACCAGTTAGGTAGTTGGAACGTATATACAGGGTTATTCACGCCATATGACACGGAATACTGTGGTTAAACTATTTAATTTCCTTAAAGTTTTATTCGTGGGTTCGATAAAAATGATTTATGGCTACATTTTAAAAATATTGTGAGTCTATACAGGGTGTCCCAAATATAAGAAATTAACCATAGTTGCATTTTTTTAAATGGAATGCCCTGTATATGAATAAATTTTTAGATTCCCTGTTCAAAATAAACCTAAATTTCATTTAGGCACATCTAACCTAAACCTGATAGTTTTTTAAATATTTATGTTTTAATAAAAATATAGACATAATTTGAATGAAAAAATTCACACCTATTTGTTTGTTCTTTTTAAGCCAGTCTAGGCTGATAAATATCTCATCACTTGTTACGCCAAATATAAAAAAATCACCAATACTAAATACAGGGTGTCCAATAATATAACTTATATGAACGTAAAGTTTAATTCTAAATAACTTGTGTATTTCAAATGCAACACCCGGTATATGAGGTAAAAATTAGATGCACAAAGTAATTCTCTGTCAAATATTATATAATACTTTCCTATGGATAACTCTTGACGTTTTCGTGGAAAATGCACATATTCATAATATTATGCGAATTTTTAATTGAACCTGTATAAATAAATTTTTCACTTAAATTAAATAACAAGATATACCTTCATAAAAACTGATAAATTTTATAATAAATGTTCAAAATGATTGGACTCTAGGCACATATGAATCCTTTTCTTAAATCCTTCAACAACTTTAACCTGGTGTAACGCTTCTAAACGCTTCATTTATTTGGTTCTTCATCTCCTCTATTAAAAAAGTTTTCATTTGCGATGATTTTGTTCCTGGCCCATGTACAAAATTCAACACGATTTAAAATCAATATTGAAAAGTTCTTGATGCAGTTGCACTGTGTTTGGGTGGTATCTTTTGTTAAACTGCCTTAACAGTCTCTCGAAGACCGCTTTTTTGGGGTGATTTTGCGCCAGGAGCCTTTGAGCGTAAACTCGCGATGCCAGTAAAGCGTTTTTGGACCATTCTCCCAGAATAAAAATCATGTCTATTCTTTCTCCTTTGGAATAGGTTCGCATTTTTGAATTGAATTAAATCAAATGTCACAGATAAAAAACTGTTTTCTGAAAAATTCTCAACTCTTAAGTAAGAATTTTCAACAGACTATTCGACAGTAAATATCAAATTAAAAGAAATGTATTCTATCTTCTCAAATTCTCATGGCTGACTTGTTAAATATTATATTTTTGAAAATTCTTCCTCTTATTGCCAATATGTGTGCCTCTTCCATGCAAAATTAAAGATAAGTATACATATCTATAAGAAAACTTTAATTTAACTTTAATGTTTGCATCATCAAATACATGGTGGTCTACATGAAACTAAGAGATTCAATTTCAAATTTCCCTAATATCATGAATATGTGCATTTTCCAAGTGTTATAATATTTGACAGATAATTACTTTATGCATCTAATTTTGACCTCATATACTGGGTGTTCCATTTGAAATAAACAAGTTATTTAGAATTAAACTTTACGTTCATATAAATTATATTATTGGACACCCTGTATTTAGTATTGGTGATTTTTTATATTTGGCCTAACAAGTGATGAGATATTCATCAGCCTAGACTGGCTTAAAAAGAACAAACAAATAGGTGTGAATTTTTTCATTCAAATTATGTCTATATTTTTATTAAAACATAAATATTTAAAAAACTATCAGGTTTAGGTTAGATGTGCCTAAATGAAATTTAGGTTTATTTTGAACAGGGAATCTAAAAATTTATTGATATACAGGGCATTCCATTTAAAAAAATGCAACTATGGTTAATTTCTTATATTTGGGACACCCTGTATAGACTCACAATATTTTTAAAATGTAGCCATAAATCATTTTTATCGAACCCACGAATAAAACTTTAAGGAAATTAAATAGTTTAACCACAGTATTCCGTGTCGTATGGCGTGAATAACCCTGTATATACGTTCCAACTACCTAACTGGTGAAATTTTAACCGCTATTTAAACCCCCACCAAGGGTATCTTATAATTTTATAATAACTACCAGTCGGGAGTTCTTGTAATCTCTCTATAGATCATAAAAAATCGGTTGTCACCCTAAAACTTTCCCGACTAGTTATAATATAATCAAAAATATATGACCTACGTAACCAAACAGAATTTTAATAATTATTATAATTGTATTATTTCCACTAAACTAACGTAACAAACTAACTACTCGTACTTTATTCCTTCTTGTATTTATCCTCTAACAGTAGGTATACCTACATAATATTACCATAGATGTTTATTTATTCTCTGATATTACTGTACATGGCTAAAGTTAATAATCCCTACTCTTAGTACATACGCATATACATAATATACTATACCACATACAACTAAATATTAATAATATAAGTACGACAAAACCATTAGATTTTTGTCTCACTGTGTATAAACAGCGCCATCTCTTCAATACTGTCCCAACTACGCATTATATGTTTGTTGCCTACATTTATAAAAAAATTATAAGAAAATGGCGGATATTTGAAGGGAAATATGAGGGATTTTTTTAAATATGGATATTGTCTAATACAGAAAGTTTTCACGTACAATTTTAATTACAAGTGATTGTTAAATATGTAAATAAGGTAATAAAGTAATATTATCATTATTAAATATTAGAATCATAGCACAAAATGAGGAAAAAGTTGCTGACTTTGAACTCAATTTATTAAGTAATTATTTATTGTTGTAGCGTCAAAATAGCTTATTACCTAATCCAAACCTTAGTCTTTAAAACCCTATTAAAATTTTTGCTACCAGATAGGTATTAGTGGAGATTTCCATCCACAAAAATATATCTGCAAATGTGAAAAAATTACCCATGTTTGAACTCAATTTATGAGTTAACTATTTAATCTTTCCGCTTGAAAATACTTCATTACCTAATCCCATCTTTTGTCTTTAAAACCCTATGAAAATTTTTGCTAGCAGATACGTCTTAGTGGCGACTACCATGCGCAAAATTATGCCTGCAAAGCGAAATATGATGATTTTCTAACTCTGTTTTTGAACTAACTATCCAATATTTCAACTTCAAAATACTTCAATACCTAATCCCATCTTTACTCTTTAACTCCCTATCAAAATTTTTGCTACCAGATACGTATTAGTGGAGTCTACCATGCGCAAAAATAGGTCTGCAAGCGATTTTATTCAAACGCCCCTCTTAATACGCTTCCGATTCCATCGCTAAACCTCATGAAAATTCGTAATAATTATAATAATGTGACATGTGGGATAAAGATTATACTACTCCCAGTACTCCTCCAGAAATGCTGGACCTATCGAATGAGTTGCATTTGAATGTATTGTGAATCGAAATATAAATGATTAAGAGATATTCACAGATTGGTGCGAGAAGAAATGTATAACAATAATTCTGAAAAAAACTTTAAAGTAGCAGTAGTAGTTTCCTTATCATGTTTAATTATTTAAATAATTGATAATTTAAAATACATTTGCAAAAAACAATACTACGTTTGTACCTAAAAATAAATTTCGTTATAAAAAATTAAGCTCAAATAGAATAATAAAACATTATTATAAAATATTTATAAACTTTTAGGTATTGGACTCTGGAATCACTACCTCAATAGATGACTTCAGAAGTTTATGCCCTCCAAAAATTTTAATCTTTGATCAAAACACTGATCAATTAGTAAGAAAGATAATTTTCCCTCGCCAAGTTCTTCGTCCTTTGTCCCTTTTGACCAATTTGGTTATAGATGAATCCGTTCAAGGAGCCTGCGACTCAGCATTCGTTTACATAAGTGACACTGCAGCTCCTGGTAAGTTAACCAAAACAAACATAATAAAAAACGCTTGTTATTTTTCAAGTTTTTTTGGCTGAAATATGAAACATTTTGACATAAATCATTGATTTCTTGTTCAGGCTTAGTGGTTTACGATGCTGCCCAGGACTCAGCATGGAGAGTTGTCCATCCTACGATGTTCCCCGATCCAAATCTATCGACTTATCAAATTGATGGTGAATCCTTTACTCTTATGGATGGAATTGTTGGACTTGCACATTCGCCTAGACTTGCAACTTTATTTTTCCAACCATTGGCAACTGACAGGTAAAAATGATTTCTAGTATCGTTGTTGAATACTATCTAGTTAGTTTCTCGACTTCTATGAAATCATGACAATATTTCAATATCATTAAGAAATTATTTCAAAAATATCCTCTCAACTTTTCAATTATTTTAAGCTGAAAATTATTTGAAAATATTTTAATTTCTTTTTTCTAGAATTTTTAGTATTGCGACATCAGCACTTACAAAAGGACCTCCAGCCGAATTCGAAGAAGTTCCAGTTGTGTTAGCTGGTCAAAAGTCGTCACAAGGTCTAGGATTAGCTTTAAATCCTGCTGATGATAATCTATACTTTAGTCCAATAAGTGAAACGTCAGTGGCTTCATGGAATCCTGTGACAAATAAACAAAGGTGAGTAATAAGTAAAAAAGATTCTTTCAACATTATCTAATAATGAAAGATCTATTTTGACCTAATTTAAATGGTATTTAAGGAGAATACAGCTCACCTAATTTATTATGTATATGTATTTAAACATTTTAATACTTTAATTTAATTCTGCTGATATGCTATGACACTATCCTTGATTATGTTTATTTTTAAATCGAACACCCAGTATGTTTTAGGCTATTTTAATTTATTAATTATTTTTCACCCAATAAAACATATCATGCATCACCTTCTTCAGAGCCAAATGAAGTTTTTCCAACAATTGTGGTTGTAAACAGGGTGTGGCAATATATACAAGGTATTTCAAAAAGACGCGGCAATATTTACGCGGGTAATTTTTCAGGCCATTTTATGAAAAAAAGTCCCTTCTTCTAAAAAGAGTAGTCGACTATAAACCGCGCTGATCGCTCATTAAAAATAATTCTCTTTAATATTAATATCATTTTTATATTATAGAAATAGTCCATTTTACGTGGAGTTTATCTCTTAAGGATAAATCTTATTGAATTTTGTTCAAATTATAGTTATGATACCATACATGTTTCGAGACATATAATTCATACAATAAAAACGGAATTTCAAGCTAAACCATACTTATGATTAAGCTGATAGCTTGAAATTACGTTTTTAATTTACTTTCATTACAAAGATAATATGTTTAGTTTATTTACATAAAATAATTTCTACAAATGGTGAGTCCATAGGATGATAATATTCTTATATCTGTAATTACAATATAATGTTTGTTTTTCAGAATTAATGTAATTTTAAAACAATTTATTAATTTATATATAATCAATTTTGCCCTCTTGTACCACTGAAGATGAGAATTTTATGTCTCGAAACATGTATGGTATAATTTGAACAAAATTAAAAAATATTTATTTGTGGAGCAGACGCAGTTTCATTTAAGTATCCTTATCATTATTATTATTGATATCATTCTTATGAAATTGATCTTTTCAAAGAGTGCCTCTGGAGCACGTTGAGGCCACTTTACTGGACAATGAGTTCCTTCATTATTTATAAAATTTTTTACAATTTATTGTTGTAATGTGGCTAAGCGCTCCATGTTGTTGACTCAAAAGCTGCTTCCACCTTCTCTAAAATTTCAGTTAAGCTGATTTTTAAAATATTTATATTTATATATATATTTATATAATTCTCGAGTAAAATTGCGTTTAAAATTTCACCAGTGCAAAAATATGGATAATTTTGCTATCGCTATTATGTCGTGGTGTAGTAAGTTTTCCCCTTGTATTTTACGTATTGAATATGCGTAATGGCAAATTTTAGATTTCAATTCTAATTATTATTACATATGATAATGTAGTAGAAATTCATGTAAATTAACTTAAAAGTTGAATAATTTGCTGAGGAACTTAGTCTTTCTCGACGAACCGCCACTGATATTTTGATATTATGTGATACAAAACCTTTACAATGAGATAACATAAACTTACAGGGTGTTCTAACGACAAACTTTGATGAAACTTATGCGTGCTATACTTAGTAATAAATAATCTAAATAACATAAAATATACTGGGTCTCCCATTTAAAAAACATACATTTATATCACATGTCTTGAACTAGTATCTATCAAATATTCCTTAAGCATTTTTTGGTATTTCTTAAAATATAGAAGTTATTTGACAGAGACACTTTCGATGATTTTCGAAAATAACTCGAAAACTAAACAACTAAAAACCAAACTTTATGGCTCATCGTTAGTTTTATGCAAATATAGGACTGATGTGTCTACTTTTTTCCATCTCATCTTGTTTTCACATTCATTTAAAAAATTAAGAGTGTTAAATTTTTGAATTTTGAAATATTTGTGACTAATCTTTTATTTGTTGTTACAAGGTACTCTTATAAGATTAATAATAATTAAAAATTGCCATGGTAACTTTAAAACACGGAAGTTTTTAACAGTTGGACTTAAACACGCTGAGGCGTACTTTAAATAAGTAAAATAAGATACCAATAAAAAATAGGATCACACCTAACCATTTTTGGCGTTGAAAAGCGTCAGTATATAAATTGAGGATGAAGTTCTAATAAGTTTGTAAGCTCACAGTAATTCTCGTTTGTCCTTTCAGTGTATTAGCCTATGACCCAACAAGTCTACAGTTTCCTGCGGAACTTCGATGGACCAAAGGCGCTCTTTGGATACTAACTACAAGATTCCAGAAGTTTTTCAAAAGAACTGTAACACCCAACGAAATAAATCTTAGAATTATCCGTTTATTGCCAAATTCGCCTTCTTATAATATACGTAACAACTTGTACTTATAAAAGATTTAGCAACTTGGGAGAATATTTCATTGGCTGTTTTATTATAAGTGATAGGAACAATATTTATTTTACAAAATACACAAAATTATAATTATGTTGTATAAATGTTTTTTTAATAATTTTTATGAAATATTTTTCTACAAGTTATAAGGAATAATAATTATTCTTTAGTACATATTTTTTCATGCAACGTTAATAGTGGAATTATTATATCTTTGAAGAACCAAGAGTAAAAAACATTGATTTGCTTTTCTTCTCAGCTGTTTTCAGCAATATAACATATTTACTCTCCAAATTGCATTAAACCGAGGGGCGAGGGGTCGACCACCTCTGGGCATCCCTGGAGATTTTAGACGAACTACCTCGGAAATAACATAGGACCACCTTAAAAATACCATTAAATATGGGAATCCATGGACGTTTCCCCTTTCGGTGATTGAAGCCTATTCTTTATACCAAATGTAATAATTAATATATACAGGGTGTCCCACCGGTTGTAACCATGTCGACGGAGACAGATGAGGTAAAATAGTCATAAGTTATTCACACTTCCGACTGTACCGGAAATGGGTGTAACTTGCTTATTTCAAATATATTATTGTCCTATACCTAAGTCTTTCGGTGTCTGACTTATTTAAGGTTTTATGTAAAAAATTACTTTTGCGGGCTCTAAAATCATTATAAAATTTTCCTATAAGGAAACATTAATTGAGTTAGATACTATTTCTATCTAAAAAATAGTATTTTTATGAGAACTGTTTTGGAAAATATTAATACAGAGTGTGCAAAATATCACATTAAACATGAAAACGAGAAAACTGACAAAGGTCAATATTTCTTAATTGGAAACCCCAATATTTTCTAGTTTTATCTTACTAAGCAATACAAATAAGGGTAAATGTCTCTAAAATATATAGTTTTTGAAATATTGCCAAATGAGTAAATTGCATACTGTAATTTTATTACAAGTTTTATGTTTAAATACATCTAATAATTATAAACTAAAACAACTTAAAACACACTAACAAAACAGAAACAAAAAACAAGAATTATTTTGTCAAATCGCTAATGGTTATTTCGAACATTTGCTTTAAAATTGATTTTCTTGTTTTTTCTTTATGTTTTGTTGGTCTGTTTTAAGTTGTTTTAGTTTATAATTATTTCTGTTGCAATGTTTTTTAAATAAACAATTGTTTTTGATATTTTGTTCTTTCCAGTATTTTGTTCTTTCCATACATTACCTTCCTTGTTTGAATTCACGTGTCGATAACGCGGTAGAGAGTGAGTTTAGAGATAGGTTATAAAGTTCTTTATAAAGTTAGTTACAAATTCTCCAAGCAATGCAAAAATGATGTCAAATATAGGGTGTTCCTATTAAAAAATCACAACTTTGATCAACTGCGCTTTGTTAGGCCACCCGGTATATTTTAAAGTACTGCTAGTACATGCTTCTAAAAAAACCTACAAGTTTTGTATGAAACTTTTTTTTATATCATTTACCGTTCGTGATATATTGAGGGGTTTCCATACTTTTTGCTAACCCTGTGTACAGACCGATTCGGTTCCCGGTGGGACGCTCTTTAGTAGTTAGATATTCATATGGCTATCCTGTATAGGCTCGCTATTCTGGATTACCAATAATATTTTCTTATTTCCTTTCATTCGCTGCTGTGAAAACAACAAACAGACATTGTTCTAGTGCCATTTACTTATAAGAATGAATACTGCCATAACTCAGTGGAAAAAATAAAAAAAAAAAATAGTTAATAATGACCTTTTGTTCTAATTTAAAACATTTTATTTGTTTCGCAAAAGCGTCTCGAATGGCATAAGTGAATAAAATCATCTTTGAACTGCTACTTACTGTGAAATATCAATAATACAGGGTTATTCACGCTATACGACACGGAATAGTATGGCTAAACTACGAGTATTTAATTTCCTAAAAGTTTTATTCATGGATTTGATAAAAATGATTTATGGCTACATTTTAAAAATATTATCAATCTATACAGGGTGTCCCAAATATAAGGAATGAACCGTAGTTGTGGTTTTTTTTTTAAATTGAATGCCCTGTATATGAATATATTTTTAGATTCCCCGTTCAAAATAAATCTAACTCTCATTAAAGGAAATCTCACCTAAACCTGACAGTTTTTTAAATATCTTAATTTTTATAAAAATATAAACATAATTTGAATGAAAAAAATCATACCTATTCGTTTGTTCTTTTTAAGCCAGTCTGGGCTGATAAATATACCCACTCATCACTTGTTACGCCAAATATAAAATCCCCCAATACTAAATACAGGGTGTCCAATAATATAAGTTATATGAACGTAAAGTTTAATTCTAAATAACTTGTTTATTTCAAATAGAACACCCGGTATATGAGGTTAAAATTAGATGCACAAAGTAAGTATCGATCAAATATTATGAGACTTTTCTATAAATAACCCTTGACGTTTTCGTGGAAAATGCACATATTCATAATAATATTAGGCGAATTTTAAATTGAATCTCTTAGTTTCATGTAGAATGTAGACCACCCTGTACTTGATGATGCAAAAATTAAAGTTAAAGTAAAGTTTTCCTATAGATATGTACCTATATCTTTCATTTTGCATGGAAGAGGCACACATATTGGTAATAATCGGAAGAATTTTCCAAATTTATTTATCAAGTCAGCCATGAGAATTTGAGAAGACCGAGTACATTTTTGTTAAATTTGATATTTGCTGTCAAATAGTCTGTTGAAAATGCTTATCTAAGAGTTCGGAATTTTTCATAAAACAGTTTTTTTATCTGTGACATTTGATTTAATTCAATTAATCAGCAAACCTATTCCAAAGGAGAAAGGATAGACATGATTTTTCTGGGACAATGGTCCAAAAACGCTTTACTGGCATCGCGAGTTTACGCTCAAAGGTTCCCGAAGCAAAATCATCCTAAAAAAGCGGTCTTCGAGATACTGTTAATGCAGTTTAACGAAAGATACCAGCCAAACACAGTGCAACTAACTGCATCAAGAACTTTTCAATATTGATTTTAAATCTTGTTGAATTTTGTACATGGGCAGGAACAAAATCGGCGAAAATGAAAACTTTTTTAATACAGGAGGAGATGTAGGAGCAAATAAACGAAGCGTTTATAAGCATGTTACAGTAAACCCTAGAGCTTCAATTCTAACTGATTTAAAGCTTCAGGCGGTTAAATCCGCTAGCCTTCATTACAATTGATCGTTGCTGAAAATTTGCAGAAATTTCCGTTTATGTCACTCGACATTAAAGCTGAAAAAACAAGAAATAGTTTGCAAAAAAAAAAAATAAAAATTCAAAACTTGGGTCACACAAAGGTCACAGTTTAATTTTACAGTTTGAGAACCACTGCTTCAAATAGTACAGACATATTTTCTTAGAAATCATGCAATACCAATATCTGTTACAATAAATAAAGGATGAATGGAAATTAGTAATCAATAAAGAATTAATCCATTATTAATTCTTATCCTATACGAAGGTGGAAATACCCTCTATCGAAGAAAATTCTGTACGTCAGTAAAGTTTAAAACTGTCTTATCTTTTTCCCACAACATTGAAAAAAAATCAATTGTTTAAACTAACATATGATTATTATATGACTCAATATTTCTATTGCATAAATGTAAATATGATGAATTAATTAGTAATTATTTTACTATGTACCTTATGCTTTTTGTCTACGCTAACAAATTTGTAAATTCCCATAATATGTAAGTGGAATTTACACGATGAGAAATTTTTTATATCAGCAAAATATTATATTAATATCGATCATGAGTTGTATACAGGGTGGTCCAGTTTCGAAAGCGGAAACTTTCGAGGCAGACAGAGCACCCTAAAATAATTTCAGTTTGTATTCTGAATTTATTTGTATTTTTAAAACTACTTTAGATATTTACATGAAATTAGGCACGTTTGGATAGATAATTTAGGTACATTTTTTACGTAAAAAATATGATTTTACTTCCACCAGTGGAGTGCGTACGGACACATCTTCGCACAAGTTTAATGACTTCTCACTCTTTTTTTTTGTTCGACACATCGTTTGCCAGTAAAAAATTAAAATTCTTTAAGCAAACAAATTTGAATCTGTCTAAAATATTACGAACACTACACGATGACCACAGACATGCATATCACCTACAGCCTGAAAAGAATTTGCACCCTGGTGAAGCTGAAAAATGAATAATATTTTCCCAGTGGCTTTTAAACTCGACGGAAGAAAATCCTGACTTTTTCCATAAGATTCTTTGGACGGATGAGTCCTCTTTTGCCAGACGTGGGGTAACAAATCACCATAATATGTATATTTGAACACATGAGATTCCTCGAGAAATCCAGCCAAGATCATTTGAAAATGAATTTTCTGTAAATGTAAATGTAACTCGGAACTGTTTTTGGAGTTTCTTAGCAATAATCTGCTGGACAACCTAGAGGATGTACTCACTAATTTAAGGCATGAGAGTTGGATACAGCTGGATGGAGCTCCTCCGCATTTTGGAATACCTGGAAGAGCATGGCTCAATAACAATTATCGTTAATTCATCGTTTTACATTTAGTTTTCTTTCATTTTATTATTGTTGTTGAAAGCCACTAATTAATTTTCTTGTTTTCGTTTTTATTTAACTCTTTTTTATAAAACAGTAGGTATTTTAATTTTTTACTTGCAAATGGTATGTCAAACAAAAAAAAGTAAATAGCTTCTTTTTGTTGTAAATTGAACAAGGATTCTGGAAATAGTTTTTGCTTCTAAAAAAATTAGGGGCATATCATATTTTTTTATTCAAATTGTGCGACAATGTGTCTGTACGCACGCCATTGGTAAAAGTAAAATAATAATTTTTGCGTAGAAATATGTATTTAAATTATCTATCCAAAGGTGCCAAATTTCATTTAAATATCTGAAGTAGTTTTAAAAATATTTTGACACCCTGTACCTTTGTAACGCAGCATTTTTGCAATATAGTTTATAATACAAACTGATATTTTGCTGGTTCTCTGTTTGTCACTAAACTTTTAGCTTTCGAAACGGGAGCACCCTGTAGGTATATCAAATTTTAGATAGCTGATTAATTGTTGTGAAATTCTTAAGACTTGATTTAATGTAAATGTAGATACATCCGTTCATTGTAATATATATCAAAAATAAATACTGGTTGTAATTATTAAAATGTAAGATAAAATATGTAAATAAAAAAATATTAATAACTTAATTATTGTTTATTATCTCCTAACCACATAAAGCGACGGAATATATGGTGTCAGGTAACTTTAGAATTTATAAATAGGTTTGGTTTACGTTTTATAGTATTTCTATACATGGTCGAAGTTAGATCATCAATGAAAGTTGGGTCGCCTAAATAACGCGTATCCCGAAAGAGTAGAGGGTAATTGTAAATTAAATTCAATAAAAAAAAAACTACATGCCAGAATACTATGTTCAATGCATTTCGACGCAGTAGTAGATTGTTCCTGAATTTTAATGTATTAATGACCGTTCGCACCAACAGTTTTAAGCAGCATCTAACCTTATGGAAAGAAGCAAAATTTGTATTTTGTTTGCACTTCATTCCCAACCGTTAGGTGTTGCCTAAAATTGTTGGTGCAAACCGCCATAAGGGTTGCTACGAAAGCATTCGATATTTATTTAGGCATCGAGATTGATAACAAGTTAAATGGGACAAAGCATGCACACTCGCACACATGGTAGCAGCGGCCCTGGAAATAATATAAATAATACAATTATTATAGTAGATAATAAATAATAACTATTATAATTCTATTTGTTACGCAGGTCATATATTTTAGATTATACCTTGGCGGGCCAATTTTGGATGACACAACCGATTTTTTTAAGTGTAAAAGAGGGATATATTAGCACAGCTAACATTGTGTGTATAAGTATTAGCTGTGATATTAAGTCATTCAATAAGTCCGTAGGTTGACACATAGATGGCGATACTAGAATTTTTTCCATATGATGTTTATTCAGTACTAACCTTCAAACGATACGTGTATACATTTGACAGCAATCTGATTATTGATTCGTGAGTTATAGCATTTTGTGTGAAGCAATGTTTGTTATTGAAAAAAAAAATGGAAAAAAGTGAATTTCAAGTTTTGATAAAGCAATGCTTTTTGATACAAAAATACAGTAGAAACCAAACAATGGCTTGATAAACATTATCTGAACTCTGCTTGATCGGGACACATGGTAGAGACACAGTTTATAGACAGTTACATCACCTCGTGTCGGTACCTTTTATCTCTCTGTCTTAAAAGCAATTCGCCGCACTTTCTACAACCACTTCAAATTTTTGATGAGCGCACATATCTTATAGTATATATAGATCTAGTATAACATAGTAGCGGGCCTGAAATGGAGCTGGGAATTCGACGAGTCGATGCCGTTTTCGGTCTAGTGGAGCTTCTTATAGTATTTATTATTCTATGGTAGAGACACTTCGTGTCGGAACGTTGTATCTCTCTGTCGACAAAGCTTTATAATTGTAGTATAATATCTTATAGTATATATAGATATAGTATAACATAGTAGCGGGCCAGAATGTGGCTGGGATTGCGACGAGTCGATGCCGTTTTTAGCGTCTACTGACTCTTCTTATCTATAGTTATTATTCTATGGTAGAGAAGTGGATTTCTGAATTTAAACGCGGTCGTACCAGCACAAATGATGCACAGCGCAGTGGACGCCCAAATGAGGCTGTTATCACAAATTGAAAGTGCACAAGCTAGATGACATTGTAAAGATAGTAGTGTTTTTACCATTTTACACGAACATTTGGGTATGCAAAAGCGCTGTGCAAAATGGGTACCGCGTTGACCAAAAACAACAATTAATTGATGCTTCAGAGGACTGTTTGGCTCTGTTAAACCGCAATAAAATGAAATTCTATCGTCGATAGATATGGATGAAACAGGGCTTCACTATTACACACCAGAATCCAAAAGACAGTCAACTGAGTTGACAGTAATCGATGAACCGGATCCAAAGCGAGTAAAGACGCAACAGTCGGCCGGTAAGGTGATGGCGGCTGTATTTTGGTATGCGAACGGAATAATATTCCT
The DNA here is from genome assembly GCA_911728435.2 of Apoderus coryli. Classification (NCBI taxonomy): domain Eukaryota; kingdom Metazoa; phylum Arthropoda; class Insecta; order Coleoptera; family Attelabidae; genus Apoderus; species Apoderus coryli. Next base: position 9,830,036 of record OU452202.1, on the reverse strand, counting down.
CGACTACCTCCAAAAAGGAACCACCATGAACAGCGACTGTTAGCACAGTTACTTTTGGATCGACTGAAGTTTTAAATCGCAAAGAAATGGCGATATTTGCAAGAGAAAAAAGTGTTGTTTCACCAGGACAATGCACCGTGTCATAAATCGATGAAAACTATGGCAAAATTAAATGAATTGGGATTCGAATTACTTACCCACCGACCGTATTCTCCAGATTTAGTTCCCAGCGACTTATTCCTGTTTAGAGATCTCAAGAGAATGCTTGTTGGAAAGAAATTTAAGTCCAATGATGAAGTAATAGAGGCCCAGTTATCTGGGTTAGACACTCCTAGTCAAAGGTTAGAGGTCTGTGAATTTCACAATAATAGTAGTTGAGTGAGACAAGAGTTAGGGAACATACATTTTCTTTAACTAGGCACAAAACATCCCGTTTGGTGTAACTGGGATGCCTCCATCGACCAGCTCTGAGCGGTAGAATGAATAGATATAATAATACATTTTATATCTTAGTGCAAAGTTTTTATTAGTTATTAACATATTACACATTAAAATAAAATTAGTAGTTACTCATTTAGTAGATACGTTATTGAGTTTTTTTTCCTATAAAGATTTTAAATTCTTGTTTTTTTATATCTATTACAATAATTGGTATGAGGGTTGCCTTTTATATTTCGGAATTTGGCAACCCTGGTGTTGCAATCTAACAACTGACAGCTCTATCGTAAAATTGGACATTTTTGAGGTTATACTACTCAGAACGTTTTGACATACGAGCGCTATTTGTGTTGTTTACAGTAACTTACAAGATTTAGCTTGGCCCAAAAATTGAATTAAATCGTGAACATTTTCGTGCGATTATTTTGTACAACTTTCGACGTGGATTAATTCAGCAACAGTGTATGGATGAACTTAATTCAATTTTTGGCGATCAAGCTCCATCAAGGAACAGTGTTTATCGATGATATGGTGAATTCAATCGTGGTCGTAGTTCACTCCAAGACGAATTTCGTGAAGGTCGTCCAAAATCAGTTGTTGTTCCGCTGTGCGCGAACTGATATTGCAATATCGTCATGTGACCTATCAAGAGATTGAGACAACCTTAGGCATTAGTGGGATCAGCATACATTCAATATTGCATAAACATTTGTTCGCGTTGGACCCCACACAATTTATCAATCGCTCAAAAAAAGGCTCGTGTCGATTGGTTGAAAGAAATGCTCAAAAAATATCCATCGCGGTGCTTCGAAATACGTCTATGACATCGTGACAGGTGATGAATCGTGGATTTACGCGTATGAGCCCGAAAGTAAACAGCAGTCGACTGTATGGGTGTTTCAAGATGAGCCAAATCCAACAAAAGTTGTTCGCACACGAAGCACTTCCAAGCAAATGGTCGCCATTTTTTGGAAGAACGGGACATGTCGCAACCGTACCACTAGAACAAGGCGGAACAGTCAATTCTGAGTGGTACAGAACCATTTGTTTACCAGTTGTCTTCCAAGAAATCAGGAAAACCAACCGCCGAAGACGGATCACTCTTCACCACGACAATGCGAGCTCTCACACATCGGCTCAAACAACTGCATTTTTGAGCACTCAAAACATAGATTTGATGAGTCATCCGCCGTATAGTCCTGACTTGGCGCCGAATGACTTCTTTTTATTCCAGTACGTAAAAAACAAACTGAGAGGTCAACGTTTTTCGACATCTGAAGAAGCGGTTGCTGCATTCAGAATGCATGTTTTGGATATACCTCAATCAGAGTGGCATAAGTGCTTCGACAATTGGTTCAAACGCATGCAAAAGTGCATAGGTCTTCATGGGGAATATTTTGAAAAACAATAAAGTGATATTCGATGATTCTCTTATCGTTTGGTCAACTTCTTCCGATCATATCTGTTCGAACGATTACAATTTGTAGAATATGAAGGCTTTAAGTCTTTTGTTTTTCCCTCCAGCTCGGGGGTTCCACAGGGCTCCAATCTCAGTCCTTTGTTATTCAATATTTTTATTAATGACCTAATTGAGTCTTTTACGTGTGGTAGGCTTGCTTATGCTGACGATCTTAAGATATTCCAGACCATTAATTCCCCGCATGACTGCGATCATCTGCAGAGTAATTTGAACACTCTGTGTACCTGGTGCACGGACAATCGTTTAGAGCTTAATGTATCTAAATGCAAGATCGTTAGCTATTCCAGACTAAAGAACGCATTGAATTTTGATTATCAATTGAACAATGAGTCCTTGGAAAGGCTCAGCGAGATTAAAGATTTGGGTGTTGTCTTCGACAGTGAATTTACATTTATCCAGCAGACCGTCAGTGTAGTATTGAGCGCAAATAGAATGTTGGGTTTCATTATTAGGAATTGTCGGCAATTCAACGATGTTTTCACGGTTAAGCTTTTGTTTTATGCTTTTGTTAGAACTAAACTGGAATTTGCCGCGATTATATGGAACCCAATATATAATACTCATATTAGATCCTTAGAGTCTGTTCAGCGCCGTTTCCTTAAATACCTAGCCTATAAAGCCGACAATGTTTATCCTCCACGGGGAGTAGATCATGCGTCATTGCTCGTGCGTTTCAATGAACCTTCCCTCTTGACCAGAAGAAATATTCACGCAGTCAAGTTTTTATACAAATTATTGCACTGTGCCGTTGATTGCCCATATCTACTGGGATGTATCAGATTCCACGTTCCGCGATTGGGTGCTCGACATCTCGTGCCGTTCACTGTGGGCCCAGCCAGGACTAATATTTTGTTACAAAGTCCTGTTTACTTTATGTGTGACATTTTCAATCGGTGTTGTCGTGATTTTGATATTAATTTCTCAACTTTGTCAGCTATTACTGATAGTTTATTTAATGGATAGTAATTATTATTTAATATTGAACTGATATTGATTGCATTTATTTTTGTAGTGTTTAATGTCAATAGTGTTTATTTATTTTAAGAATTTAAAGTATACTTGGACAGAGTGAGTTAATTTTTTGTTTTTCCGAAATATTTAATCAGTTTATTTTTTATTATTTTGTTTTGTAAAGCATTTATTTGGTTGTTTTTTTTTTTTTGTTTTTTCCTCTTTTCGAAAACAAAAATGTATTTATTGATTTTCCTGTAAGTGGGTTTAACCTGTTGGGAATAAATGCTTATTATTATTATTATTATTATTATTATTATTATTATTAATATTTGTTTTGTTCTGTAATCCCGAAATATAAAAGGGAACCGTCGTATTGAATGGCACGAGTTCAGATGTAAAATGGGGTAGGTACTCGTGCCATTCAACAACTATTGTGTAACATATAAAAATAGATACGAAAAAACAAGAATTTAAAATATTTAAAGGAAAGAAAAACCCAATATCGTACTAAATCAGATGTAACTCTACTAATTTTATTTTATTTTTGAATATATTTATAATAAAAACTTTGCACCAAGATGAAAAATGTAATTTTGTATTAGGTTAAGTAACATAATATTACTGTTGAACAGGAAAATGTGTTGAAAATAGACCACACGTCTCTGACCTGTAACAGCAATGGAACTTCACCCTGTATAGTATCTAAAACTGTTAACACATGTGTAATAAAATAATTTTTTGTACTGGTTTGGGTTATCGACCGGCTGTGTCTCCGATATTAATGGATCAAGAACTAGAATTCGTTAATACTTCCTTCCTCTCTATTTTTGGCCTCTACACTTAGGTAATACAGCCATCTTTGTAATTCTTGGACCTACAGTTTAGCGTGGAATCCGAACCACGGTCATCGACCGCCAGATGCCAGCACCCACGACTATATAGTCAATAAATACTTGGCATAGGCAAGTTTACCGACTCGACCGGGAGCACCGTCCACCCATCCAACCACCATCCACGCGACTAGATACTGCGGTATCATAATCACGTTGATGCGCGCTTGCACATGTGGGCATCTCCCGGCCCTTCGTTAATACTTAAAAAAAAAAAAATTACCGATATTATAAATATTTTTGAATTTTAATTGAAAGGTATCAATGACTTTTTCAAAGAGTTTAAGTAGCCGTAAATCGTAAATCGGATAAAGAGTTGCAAAAATATGCCATATTTTCTAGAACATCATTATTTTATCCCCCTTCCTTTATTTTAGGAGATACTTCAAAATGTTAAGGAATAGCAGTATTAAAAATAAGAGGAAAAAATAATTTTGTGGCATAGCGCACATAATTGCTGATTTTACCTACACCAGAGATTTTGTTTAAAAACTTTATTCTTTGTATCAAAATTATTACAATACATTTCGATACAACTTATACTACATTACGCTACGAACTTTATAAGAAATAAAAAAAAAACCTACAGTAGAAGAAAAAAAAAACAATAACTTAATTCAATCCTTACAATAGAAAACAAAAAAAAAACCCAAAGTTGAGACAAATATAAGACAATACATGGTTCTACACTCTAAGGTGAACTCAGCTCAAGGAGCATCTCAACATATTTTGATTTTAATTTAGCTTTACTAGGAACTTGCCTTAACAATTCTTAAAAGTAAGATTCGTCCATTTGACTTGCGTTTTTAAGAATTATATTGAAAGTTAACAACTATTTTGGCCAATGTTTCATTGCCACTTGTCTAATACATTTTTTTCCCGAAAGCTGCACGATCAATAATTTCGGAGATACAGCCTTAGTGAGACACACGGTATATTCAGGAAACGTTGGACAATGCAATTTACCCAGAAACAAAACACTAGTTTTTTTTTAACGCTAAATATTATTCCCAATAAATTATTGTGCACCTTTATAAATATTTTATTTATTGTTTCGGAAATAGTATATAGGTAACTATATAAGTATACGTTCATAAAAAAATAATAATATTTTATGTTCATAATTAAATTGTGCGATATTTTTAAATTAGTGGCGATAATACTTAATACTTATAACTGTTGATTTACTTACGCAGGTGCAAAAAGGAACTCTTTCGATACAGAGCACACGCTCGATAATTGTTTAAATATTTTAAATATAGTGAACATCTAAATATCAATTATGAAATTGGGTAAGTGTGTTTTTTTTTATTTAAACAGACGAAATTAAATTACATAACATTTTTGTTGTCAATAATTTTTATTAAGGGCCCCCCTAACGCCACTGGACTTAATAATTTTGATTTAGTTAAGGTCGTATAAGCTGTTAAATTAACGAATGTTATGTTAATCTGTGTTTATTATTGGACATGCATTAACATTTACAGAAAAACTACAGGCGCAAATTTTCTCCATGGATTTCGGCTCAATTGATACCTATAATATAAAAAATTAATATACACAATGTGGGTCATAATGAATCTCGTTAAAGTACACGTAATGAACGTCTAATGCATAAAATTATAGTGATAGTAGATAATAGGTACTCGTATAATATCCACCGATCATTTACTGGTAAAATTAGAAAAGAAACATGCTAATTATTATAACAATCAATTAAAATTAAGTGTACCTAATTCTGAGAATTTAAAAATAATTTTATTCAGTTCTAAGATAGCATAAAAATGCGGTTGATGCTATTTCCGACCCACCCTCCGGAGTATTCTCAAATAGGTAGATTTCCTATAAGTTCATTCCAAAGAGGTCAGTTTTGTGTTCTAAGCACCATTGCATAGTGTATACAAATAAAAATTATACAAAATTAATTTGTAACACAGGCATATTTACCTCCGTATTACATATAGCATAGATAATGTTGTTTTATCTATGCATATTATAGGTAAACATATATAGGCAATAGCAAGTGAATGAGAATCATAACAAGAAGTTCAATGAGCCTAAAAATGGTTTATTTGCAATTTGACAACATATTGTTATGTATTTATTAAATTTTAAATATATTAAGTAAGTTTCTCAATAGAAAGTGTCAAGGTCAGCTTATATAAGCATATATAAATATATTTATTGCAATAGGTTAAAAACAATTTATTCGACCATTGTATTTTACTCACATAAAAATCATTCGATTTTTTCTCATACTTTACTCCGTAATTAAAGCGTATAGGTAAACAATATAGTAACATTCAGGGTGAGTAACAAGGTATAATCAAGGAGGTTTTATGTCCTGAAAGAAAGACGGCAGTGCTAATCTAATATATTTAGTTATAAGCAATATAATAAGACTTAATTTTGTTTACTTTAGACTGTTGATTAACACATTTTACGGATAATTAACCTACTGACTTCTTTTTGTTTTTGTAATATTCTCTAATTGTCCTATTTCATCACAAGACTCTAGGGGTGACTGGGGGGCGAAATTTCAACCAACAGTGGTTTGTTCCTCCTCAAAAACAAAATCAACGTGTTTTTGCTAAAATTCGCGTCTATTTTAGATGAGCAGTTATTCTGGGTGTTTTAAAATTAACGCACTGTATGTGCTAAATTATTGTGGCCATGTAAAGATAAGTAAGTACTCATATAATACCTACAGATAATTTCGCACATACTCAAACGTTTCTCACGCGCACTGTAATACATTTTTCACACTGTGAAATGTTCAGCTTTCAAGGGGTAAATTAAAATAACTTTTGAATTTGTTTTGGTAGTACGTAAATTGCACTCTTTTATTGTGTTTTCCGCACCAGATTTTTCCACCTGTTAAGATAGGTTGTAGTTCACGACCCAAAAATAAAACCAATTAGTATCCCTATACCAATCCCGCAAGTATAACCTCCGTCAAAGAGTCCAAACAAATTACTTTATTTCATTAACATATTATTTCGTATTGTAACCTACACAAAATTTAGACGATATATTTATACTCACTAGAAGGCTGTGTTTTTGCCAATTATTTTATTTTTGTTTTGTTTTATTCTTTACTTTTTCCTAAACTGCATTGAAATTGTCTGGTTTTGCATATATTAATATATTTTCTTCTACTTCTCAACAATAGTTTCATTTGTTGTATCATTAATATGATTCTTTTCGTTTTTAATAAGAGTTAGTCATTAGCCTAGACATACAGAATCGCTGAAGGCGCAAATCATTTTTTTTTCTATGTCAAACGTGTGAGAAAAAAGTTAAACGTTTGAGAAAAATAGTCAAACGTTTGAGATAAAAAGTCGAACGTTGGAGATAAAAAGTCAAACGTTTGAGATAAAAAGTCGAACGTTTGAGATAAAAAGTCAAACGTTTGAGATAAAAAGTCAACCGTTTGAGAAAAATAGTCAAACGTTTGAGATAAAAAGTCAAACGTTTGAGATAAAAAGTCAAACATTTGAAAAAAGAGGCAAACGTTTGTGAAGAAACGTCAAACAATTGAGATAAAATGTTAAACATCAGGGCTCAATTGTAAGAAGTTTAGTCATAATTCCAGGCACATTATTCGTTATTATTTAAATATATATAAATAAATAAATGCTTTTTTGCTCAACAGAAAATTTCCAGTTACAGAGCAACCACACAAAAGTATCAATACAAAGAATATAAATATATATAAGACAATCAATAACTTGATAACTTTACATAACAGAAGTAAATTAAATTAATAGAGATATAAATAAAGAAATAAACATAAAAAATATATAAACAATCAAATTCAATCATCACTACAAGTTCTGCGGCCGCCAAAATATGTTTCAATGTATCATGAAACAAATCACAATTCCGGCACACCACATTAAACGTGCGAGACATAGTGGACAATGGGGACCTCAACATAATACTTGTTCGAGCTCTATCACAATGAAATAATTAGTAGTAGTTTCTTGAGTTTATTAGCGGAACAGTAAGACGGAATCTTTCAAGCATCTCAGGACAATCAATAACGCCATTAAACACTTTACAAACATTGCTTATGCATGCAAGATCCCGCCTCAATTGCAATGACTGCACACCAAATCTGCCCCTTAGATAGCCATACGGCACACCACGCTCAGGATAACTACCATCGGATTTAAAGCAAAGATACTTCAAAAATTTGCGCTGCACTCCTTCGATGTTTTGCATGGAACAACCCTAGCAGGGATACCAGATCAGAGAGCAATATTCAAGTTTGGATCTGACGTACGCGAAGTACAGTTTTTTTAGCGTATTAATATTGCGAAAAGATCTGCCATTTCTAACGATGTAACCATATGCCTTGGATGTTTTAGCTATCATCGTCATTATGTGTTGGCTGAAGGTAAAGCGCGAATCGAACACAACACCAAGATCCCTGGTAGTGTCCACACGTGACAATGCAGCGTCATCAATCGTGTATTCAAAATCAATAGGGAACGTTCTCCTAGTATATGACAGAACTTTACACTTTACCGGGTTCAGCATAAGATTATTAGCATCACACCAATCCCCGACCAAGTTCAGACTGCTTTGCAAAATATGACAGTCGTCAACAGAGTCCACAGTAGAGTAGATCTTCAGATCATCAGCAAAAATCAATCTTTCAGATTTTAAATTCTTTCCCAAGTCGTTAATAATAATAGATTCGAACCTTGAGGTACTCCTGATGTTGCATGGTAGCTTCTTGATTTATAACCGTTATAAGAAACAAACTGATCTCTGCCGCTAATGTAAGATTTTACAGAATTTTGTAGAACATTTGGTAGAATAGCATAGTAGCTTAATCCGAATGCAGGAAGCTTCCTAACCAAAACCGAATGATCGATCCAATCGAACGCTCTACTGAAGTTGGTATATATGACGTCAACCTGACCTCGAGAGTCCAACGATTCGGAAACATACTGCGTGAAAACGGCCAGGTTTGTAACGGTCGATCTTCCGGTTACGAATCCGTGCTGGTAAGAGATCATCTGTGCTCCAACACCTGTATAAATTCGATTATATAAAACCACCTCCAACACGTTTGAGAAATTGGAAAGAATAGAGATCGGCCTGTAGTTCTCTATCTGTGATATATTGCCACACTTGAATACAGGACAAACCTTAGCAGTCTTCCAAACCGAGGGGAAGTGATTGGTTTTAACTATTAAATTAAAAATTATAGACAGAGGACCACTAAGGACTCCAATTGTGTCCTTCACGAGAAACGAAGGAATGTTATCAGGGCCAGAAGTGAACTTGTTCTTTAACTTACGCGAGGCTTTTATTATATCTGCATCAGTAATGTCATCAAAGCAGACATCACTACCACAAAACCCCGCAAGCGAGCTGATGTCAGAATCGTCCCCACAGGATGCCACAAACACACTCTCAAAATACTCGGCAAATGCATCAATGATATGTTGTGGACTTTCAAATTCGTTGTTATTAAATTCCATTTCACCGGGTATTCTAGATTTATGACTGTTAGCATTGATAAATGACCAAAAAGCTCTAGGATCAGTGCCAATTCGATCCTTGATATTACGCGCATAGTTGTTATATGCCACTACTATTAATTGCTTGGTAGTACCTCTGATATGACTAAATTGATTGTAATAAGCCACTGATTTTGTCCTTTTGAACTTCCTGTGCAGAGCATTCTTTCTTTTAATATTTCTAATTATGTCCGCAGTATACCATGGAGGATACCGATGTCTGAATACTCTATGGCAGGGAACACACACGTTGAGCATTTCGTAAAGGTCATTATAAAACAATGAGATCGCATCATCTGCATCAACGATAGCTCCAAGATAAGAAGCAAATCGTAGAGGACTAAATAATTTGCCTTCCTAAAATTATAATTGTTCCCCGTAATATTTGTTTTAAGAATTGGCTCTTTAAATTGCAATCCCTCTATTTCAATGTCTAACGCAAGGTGGTATTGCATATCCTCAGGCAACAGCGGAACGGGCTCCCTAGAAATACAGCAATGCAGTGATGCAATCACAAGATCCAGCATCCTACCATGGCTATTCAAGATGTGATTGAACTGTGTAAAACCGGTCGCGTTCAAAAAGCCGTTCAACACGTTCTTCCTGATATCATTGATATTAGGACTTACATAGTTACTAATGTTGAAGTCACACACTATCACCACCCCACCGGCGCACAAATTACAAAAATGCTCAAAATGTTCAAAGAATTGTTCAAAGACATTACTTGGAGTATATGGGGGTACATAAATAACAAAAATAAAAAGATTATGATGATTGAAATAACACTTACAGCCGAGAACTTCAATAACAGGAAAAAGTATATACAAATCTGTGAGATTAACAATTTCAGTCTTAATGTTACTTCTGATGGCAAGCAGCACTCCACCACCATCGCATTTATCAACTAAATCAACGGTTCTGTCCTTTCTATACACCTGATACTCAGGTGGGAAGAGCTCATGATCATCAATACCACAATTCAGAAAAGTTTCCGACAAAGCTATAACATCAAACTGGCTAAGGTCACTTGCTACATAGAGTGCTTGTGTTTTAGTACGCAGCCGTCGAACATTCTGGTAATAACAACTAATGTTCGATCGATCTTCTTTCGTATTTAATCGTTTTTTGATACATTGGAATGTGACGGCAGTCTGACTATCTTCGGCACGCCCTTTACATATTTTATTCTAATATCTTCCTCACAAGCACTCTTACGCTCATTATACATTTGCTTTATGGCTTTATATTCCTGAATCTGTCTCGGAGTTCTATCAGAGGATAGATAGATGTGTTTGAGGTGTTGATTGGATTTTAATTTGGGTGTTTGGCGCAACAGATCCAGGACAATATCACTATTATTGAACGTGATTTTAATCGGTCGGGTTTTGGTAGATGCACCGGACTCGCCCGCATGAGGGCGGCGACCAAGTCGCTTGGCCCGCACAACACTGGAAGCATCGACATTGGAATGGATCCGCTGCAGAATATTGATTACCGACTCCTTATCTTCACGTTCACTTGATGCCTCGGGATGCCCAAAAATCATAATGTTTTTTCTACGCGACTCACGATCATGATATTCGCTGAGAACCTTACCACTCCAGTCAGCACTGGGAGCAATGCCAAGTCTGGGTTGGCCCTCCAGCGATGCAATACGTCGGTCAAGGTCCTAAACCTCGGAAACAAGCCTTTCATTAACCTCAACCTGCTGATTATATCTCGCTAAGAGATCTTTATAATTCTGATCCATATGATTCAAATTAGACATTATGTCCTCCAATGTGACTTGTCCGGCCTTGCTGGACGCGCCGGCACTATTTCTATTTTGGTTTTGGACGTTGCAGAAAGACTTGCGGGTATACTGTGATTGTTTAACAGTTTCTCTCATACAAGTAGGACATCTCCAGCGATCCCCACTTTTCTTCTTCAGCTCAGCTTCATAGTAATTCAGCTCAGTCACAGATAGTTTACGCACTTGATGTGACTCCATTTCTCGCAAACATAACACAGAATTGAGTAGTGATGCTCAAATTACATGTGGCGCACACGTGCGACATAATTTTTATTAAAAACACATATTGATAATTCTTAAATCAAAGCAAAGCAAAGATCTCCCCGGATACGGTTCTGTGGCATCAGCAAGCATGTGCCAGGAACGCGATGTAGTAGGCGCTGTGTAGGTACACAGAACAAAAAACTGATAAATAAATAAATCAATTTTATCACTAACTGTTCTTCTATGTTGATAGTTTTTTACTATTGCAATTTGAATACACACAAGATAAAACGACAGGCTACTATATTATTCCCGATTATATCACTTCGCTAACATTATCAATCACTAGATTATTTTATGCTCAACTCGTTCATATACATTTCGAATTTATTGAAGGCACATAGACATAATAAAAGACCAAAGAACGGCGAGCAAAATTTAAGAAACCGCGTGAAATTCTTATAGCCCAATGTATTATTTGAGAAATAGTTTCACGTTCATCAAGGAGACTGTAATTAACTCATTCAGACTTTCCTGAGTGATTTTGCTTGGCAAAGATCCGGTGTCCCATATCTGATTCAGACTATCTTGAGTCATTTTCTTGGGCACAATTTCAGGTTAGTCGTAGTCCATACTGCAAGTACCATATGGTTTTAGGTAATTGATTTTCTGAAATATATCTCTACACGTTCTATTTTCTTTTAGAAAATTATATTGACCATTATTTTTTGGATGCCCGTGATTTGCCCAAGAAAACCACTCAAGGTAGTCTGAATCAGATTGGTGATACCGGGTATTTGCCAAGCAAAACCACTCAGGAAAGTTTGAAGGAGTTAACTAACAGTCTCCGTGATGAAATTGAAACTGTTTCTCAAATAATAGATAACAAATAATGTGCCTGTTATTAATCTTGATGAAAATGATAGTTTACTACAAAGCAAAACGAGTCTGTAATGACAGAACAATTAGTTCAAAACACAAAGTACCAATCAGAAGACGAATTTAAGTCAGTTACTGACGTTTTAAATAGCTTACACCAAAAAATCAGTTCTGACAAAATTAAGAAGATAAATATATTTCGCAATGATATTTTCCAGTGCTGCGTGATCTGAATTAGTTAATTAACAGTCTCCTTGATGAAAGTGAAACTGATCCTCAAATAATAACAAGTAATCTGCCTGGAATTACGACTAAATTACTTACAATTGGCGTTTGACTTATCTCAAACGTTTGACTTTTTGCGCAAACGTTTGACTTTTTTCTCAAACGTTCACATAGAAAAAAATGCTTTCACCCTTCAGCGCTTCCGTACATAAATAAAAAAATACGAAAATTAAATTGGAAAAACATACACTTTATTTTTTAGTTAGGTAAGTTATAAAAATTTCGACGCACACCCCTGAAATAGGTATATATATATACGAGTATATATCCTTCTGTTGTTGTTGAGTTACACAGTGTAGTCATCAGACAGAACTGGAAATTTATGGCTGATGGTAGAATCTACGACCAAAATAAGACGAAAATCACTTATGTCAAAATTTCTAAAAATGTCTCCTTAGAAATTTTGAGTAGTGTAGAGTGATGAAGCCCATTTTAACCAGCAAGGAGTGTTCAATCAGCACAACTTGCATTGTTGGAATTACGAAAATCCGCACCTAATTGGAGAATCACAAAAGCAAGCACGCTGGATCTTAAATGTGTGGATTGGTCTGTTGGGAAATAGGATAGGAATAGGAACCACAGTTCTACCTAGGACACTAAACGCCGAAAACTATGCCAATTTTTGCGATAACATATTACCTACTCTTCTGGAAGTTGTTCCTTTAGTACAGCGGCTAAATATTGTGTTTTAACATGATGCTGCACCTGTCCATTATTCTCGAAATGCGCTATTATAATGGATCGGTCGTGGGGCATCTATTTGACCTCCTAGGTCCCGGGATCTCAACCCAATAGACTTTTGGCTTTGGGCTTATCTGAAAAATACGATTAACCATGTCTTACCCAACTGTGAAGATGATGTTCATTTATGAAGCTTTAGCATACATTAAAATTAAAAACGAAACAATAAGCCGTGTAGAAAACAATAATTGTATTTGCCGTTTGCACGCATGCATTGAACAAAATGGTGAGCATTTCGCCTATGAAAATTTAAAGGTTCTTGTTGTATTATGTGTTTAGTTAATAAATAATTTGAATTTGACTTTTGATTTTCGAAAATTCCTTTATTTTAATATTCAAAATATATATATATATATAAATTTTATTTTATAATATTTCGGCTAAATATATTTAAACAATTGTGTGTAAGGTTTTGGGGTGTCAGCCTATATAAGTTAAAACTCTTTTTACTTTCCAAGCTTTCGGAACACTTTAATTCCTTCTTCAGGGCTAAAAAATACAACGACAATATGAAACTACACTTGTAAGAAAAATCAATTTTACAATTAAATGAATATAAATATTGCTTTACCTTTTTTCTAAGTAAGTGAGTTATAGTACAATGCTTTTAGATTTTTGAGACATCACATAATTTAACAATAACGGTAGAGAACGATCTATTGACATACACCTATGTAAACAATATTCTCATAAAATCATTACAGATATAATTGTTGTTTGTTACATTTTTGAGTTTGTTTTAAACGAGACCGGTGTTTGAAACATCCAAATTTTCACTAAATATATGCTTAAATAGTTGGTATTTATTATCTATTTTGTTAATTGATAAAGCCAGAATATACGAAATCGATGGATTTTTAATTTTTTTCATTTTCTTGATAGTTTTATATCGTATAGACCAAGATCTAAGAGCAAGTAAGTGTTTTATCATTATGGAACCACGATATATTACTGCCACTATCTGACAAAAACCATAGTCCACACGAAAAAAAAAAAAGGAATGTGATATGTGTTTAACAGTGTTAGGGAAATACCTCACAAAATACATCAAAAAAAAAAAAAAAAATGGGAGTTGGGCCTACAGCTGTCACTACTGCAAACTTCAAATCCCATGATCTCTTTTCAGGTCATCACATTCTCCCGAAGAACATACCAACCTAAGACTGTCACTCCCAGGTCTAGCCAGATCATACACGAGACACAATAACCCGTATTTTTAATTGTGTAGGTACCTACTAATTTTCATTGAGTATTAGTATAATTGTAATGGTAAATCCTGTATTGATGGTTATGGAGTTCAGCGGCTGTCACTACCGCTGACCCCCATTTCCATGATATTGAAGATATCATCGATGTTTTTCTGAAAATAGTATTGCTCACACTAAAAGAGTCACACAATTAGCCGAATCATTAGTTTTCTATTCTGATAGATTTGAGTCTATTGTTGAGTCACTAACATTATCAGTAAACCCCGGATCAAGGATATTGGAATATATTATGTTAAGATCGTCGATGTCTTTTCTTTTATTGAGGATGTTCTTATTTGTGTTTGTTTCAACCATTTCCAAAAACAATCGCTTTCTTTGGTTTGCTTCTCTACATATCACTTTCGACTCCTCGTAATTTGGTTGATGGCCAGTATCTAGATAATGTTCGGCTAAAGAGCACGATCTTTTATGTAAGCGACAGTCGCTTTTGTGCGATGTTATTCGATCTTTAAGGACTCTGGAAGTCTGACCAATATACATAAGATTGCAAGACGAACAAGGAATGCTATAAACCACTTCGGATGTTTTTTGTGGAGAATCTTTGTCTTTTGTTCTTGAAAAGAGGTTACCAACGTTTTTTGAGAACTTTTGTGCAAATTTGAAAGGTTCATTTTTAAATACTTTAATTATTTTCTGTGTAACACCTTTGATGGCTGGCAATCCAAAATATATTTGATGGTTATCCTCCGGGGAGTTTACCGGGGATGTTGAGGGTTGGGTGTTTTGTCTATTTGTGGGTAGAGGATTGTGATATGTTGTGTTAAATATTAATTTTTTTAAAAGATTTTTTGGATATGAATTTTGACGAAGGATCTCTACAAGTGCTTGTTTGTTTTTGTGTTGGAGAGAAATGTGACATATCTTTTCTATTCTATTCTTTAGACCAAGTACTAAATTAATTTTTATTTTTTCTGTGTGGTTGGAGTTATAGTTTAAGTATCGACCAGAATTAGTTGGTTTGATATACCAATCTAATATGATTTTATTATCATCTGTTCTTATGAGTTTCGTATCTAGAAAAGGTACAGATCTGTCACTTTCCTCCTCCATAGTAAATTTAATGTTGTGATTGTAGTTATTAAAGATATTTAACACCTCATCTTTTTTGTTGTGTGGAATGGAGCAGATTAGGTCGTCGACATATTTTTTTAAAAAGGGAAGTTTAAAAGGCAATTTTGGTATACATTCTTCCAGAAGATCGTCCATGACAATTTGAGCAGCGATGGGTGATATTGTTGCTCCCATTGGGGTTCCTAATATTTGTTTATAATATTTGTTGTCATATGTGAAATATGTGTTGTTGAATATAAATTGTATTAAATCTATGAATCGATCTTTTGGAATGTTCGTTATTTTTGAAATGTCATTCCACCTTTTGTTAACACTGTGAACTACTAGTTCAACGGGAATATTAGTGTTAAAACATAATCCATAGGTAGTTGTTTGTTGTTTATGAATTTAGAAAACTCAAAAGAATCTGAAATATAAAAGTCATTATTTTTAGAATACGCCTTTGTAATGATGTCTGTTACTAACTGTGCTAGCTTGCTAGTAGGGGAATTAATTGAGGATATTATGGGTCTTAAGGACAGGTTGGGTTTGTGAATTTTTGGTAGACCATAAAATTTGGGAGCTGTTTGATTATAGATAGTTAGTGTTTTAGAGATATTTTCGTTTATGTGGTGATTGTTTTTTAATTGTGATACGAGCTTGTTGGCTTTTTGCTGTATTGTTGAGGTGGGATCGTCTTTTAATAACTTGTAATATTTTTTATCCGATATAATTTCTTTACAATGATTTGTATACATTTCTTTGGTCATGATTACTGTTACATTGCCTTTATCTGCTTTTGTTACAACCAATTCACTATGGGATTTTAGAAATTGTTTTGTTTTTTCGAAAAGTGATCTGAAAAAGTTTAAGTTTTGTGGGGAGCTGTAATAGTTTGTGATAATGTTAGTGACCCTCGCCCTGTATTGATTTTTTCTCTGTTCTGGGACACAAAATATAAAAATAAAATAAAATGAAAATTCACAAACCCAACCTGTCCTTAAGACCCATAATATCCTCAATTAATTCCCCTACTAGCAAGCTAGCACAGTTAGTAACAGACATCATTACAAAGGCGTATTCTAAAAATAATGACTTTTATATTTCAGATTCTTTTGAGTTTTCTAAATTCATAAACAACAAACAACTACCTATGGATTATGTTTTAATAAGCTTAGATGTGGTATCCCTTTACACTAATATTCCCGTTGAACTAGTAGTTCACAGTGTTAACAAAAGGTGGAATGACATTTCAAAAATAACGAACATTCCAAAAGATCGATTCATAGATTTAATACAATTTATATTCAACAACACATATTTCACATATGACAACAAATATTATAAACAAATATTAGGAACCCCAATGGGAGCAACAATATCACCCATCGCTGCTCAAATTGTCATGGACGATCTTCTGGAAGAATGTATACCAAAATTGCCTTTTAAACTTCCCTTTTTAAAAAAATATGTCGACGACCTAATCTGCTCCATTCCACACAACAAAAAAGATGAGGTGTTAAATATCTTTAATAACTACAATCACAACATTAAATTTACTATGGAGGAGGAAAGTGACAGATCTGTACCTTTTCTAGATACGAAACTCATAAGAACAGATGATAATAAAATCATATTAGATTGGTATATCAAACCAACTAATTCTGGTCGATACTTAAACTATAACTCCAACCACACAGAAAAAATGAAAATTAATTTAGTACTTGGTCTAAAGAATAGAATAGAAAAGATATGTCACATTTCTCTCCAACACAAAAACAAACAAGCACTTGTAGAGATCCTTCGTCAAAATTCATATCCAAAAAATCTTTTAAAAAAATTAATATTTAACACAACATATCACAATCCTCTACCCACAAATAGACAAAACACCCAATCCTCAACATCCCCGGTAAACTCCCCGGAGGATAACCATCAAATATATTTTGGATTGCCAGCCATCAAAGGTGTTACACAGAAAATAATTAAAGTATTTAAAAATGAACCTTTCAAATTTGCACAAAAGTTCTCAAAAAACGTTGGTAACCTCTTTTCAAGAACAAAAGACAAAGATTCTCCACAAAAAACATCCGAAGTGGTTTATAGCATTCCTTGTTCGTCTTGCAATCTTATGTATATTGGTCAGACTTCCAGAGTCCTTAAAGATCGAATAACATCGCACAAAAGCGACTGTCGCTTACATAAAAGATCGTGCTCTTTAGCCGAACATTATCTAGATACTGGCCATCAACCAAATTACGAGGAGTCGAAAGTGATATGTAGAGAAGCAAACCAAAGAAAGCGATTGTTTTTGGAAATGGTTGAAACAAACACAAATAAGAACATCCTCAATAAAAGAAAAGACATCGACGATCTTAACATAATATATTCCAATATCCTTGATCCGGGGTTTACTGATAATGTTAGTGACTCAACAATAGACTCAAATCTATCTGAATAGAAAACTAATGATTCGGCTAATTGTGTGACTCTTTTAGTGTGAGCAATACTATTTTCAGAAAAACATCGATGATATCTTCAATATCATGGAAATGGGGGTCAGCGGTAGTGACAGCCGCTGAACTCCATAACCATCAATACAGGATTTACCATTACAATTATACTAATACTCAATGAAAATTAGTAGGTACCTACACAATTAAAAATACGGGTTATTGTGTCTCGTGTATGATCTGGCTAGACCTGGGAGTGACAGTCTTAGGTTGGTATGTTCTTCGGGAGAATGTGATGACCTGAAAAGAGATCATGGGATTTGAAGTTTGCAGTAGTGACAGCTGTAGGCCCAACTCCCATTTTTTTTTTTTTTGATGTATTTTGTGAGGTATTTCCCTAACACTGTTAAACACATATCACATTCCTTTTTTTTTTTCGTGTGGACTATGGTTTTTGTCAGATAGTGGCAGTCTGGTAATATATCGTGGTTCCATAATGATAAAACACTTACTTGCTCTTAGATCTTGGTCTATACGATATAAAACTATCAAGAAAATGAAAAAAATTAAAAATCCATCGATTTCGTATATTCTGGCTTTATCAATTAACAAAATAGATAATAAATACCAACTATTTAAGCATATATTTAGTGAAAATTTGGATGTTTCAAACACCGGTCTCGTTTAAAACAAACTCAAAAATGTAACAAACAACAATTATATCTGTAATGATTTTATGAGAATATTGTTTACATAGGTGTATGTCAATAGATCGTTCTCTACCGTTATTGTTAAATTATGTGATGTCTCAAAAATCTAAAAGCATTGTACTATAACTCACTTACTTAGAAAAAAGGTAAAGCAATATTTATATTCATTTAATTGTAAAATTGATTTTTCTTACAAGTGTAGTTTCATATTGTCGTTGTATTTTTTAGCCCTGAAGAAGGAATTAAAGTGTTCCGAAAGCTTGGAAAGTAAAAAGAGTTTTAACTTATATAGGCTGACACCCCAAAACCTTACACACAATTGTATATATATATATATATATATATATATGCAAAACGTTAAAGTGGCCTCCAAAATATATATACGCTAAGCGCACTGGGCTCCAAAACGGAGGCGACTGCGTTTTTTCGGAGGCCACTACGTACCCCCGTGTATATAGTGTTTTTTCAGGTCTACAGGGTATACCCACCCATCTGGCAAATTTTAGGGTGGAGCCCACTGGGTAGTATACACACATACAGATATACAACCGGGTTTGAAAAAATTCCACCACGTGGCGCGTTAGACATACACAGATATACACACTTACTTGTGCGCTAGTTGCACTGGGCTCCACGTGTAAGTATACATATTAGCCTCCTAAATTTGGCAACGTTACTGGTGGCTAATGATACCAGCTAACATATATCGTAAACCTTCATGTGTATATTTCGTCGGTAGAATTATTTATTTTAGGTATTGTAAAGCATATTTGATTTCTCAACCTGTCATAGCAACACACGTACTTGTCCGCTAGTTGCACTGGGCTCCACGTACTAGTTGGCCAATAATAAACACATAGTTTTTTCAGTTTTATTTTAAAATTTGCTTGGCGCAAGAATCTATTTGTTACTTAACAGTAGCTAATTACCAAGGTCGAAAATAGTACTTTGTTCATAAACCAAATGTTATAATATATTTATCTTTATATGGGAGTGACTTCGAATTTCTTTTATGTCTTGAAATATAATTTCCCATAATCATAGATTGGTACTTTTCTCGGATACTTTGACTCACAATTTTTTCCGGGACAACAACTTTATAGCCATATTTTAGTCGAACAAATATAGTTTTTTTCGCACATTTTTAATCCATTCATTTCATCCTGTTCTTACATATATTGTTCTTGTTTATTTATTTTTCTTTGGATTTGAGTTCATTACAAAAAATACTTTTTTTTTTAAATCAATGCCACATCTATTATAACTAAATAAATAACTTCAAATTGATCACTCCTATAATACAAAAATTTTGAGTATATTGTTTCGGTTTAAAACTACTACTACTTCTGAAAATAATTTTAAGGAAAGAGCAATTGCGTTAAAAGGTGTGCAGGATTTAATATATTATGTTACTTTGACATGACTATGACTTAAATTAAGTTATATTAATAAAGGCTCTCATAAGCAGCTGAAATGGACTTAGTAAGTCTCGGGCAATTTGGTAAGATGTACTAATGTTAACCGTAACTATTTGGCTTTAAAACCAGAAGGCATGAATAAAATAAAAAAATAACAAAAGTAAAAACACCGTAAACACGTAAATGTAACATATGGTAAGAGAGAATACATGAAGTTATAAAAATGTCTAGAGTCAACCATTTAAACTTTTATAATTCGACCGAATGAACTGACCACTGTTTCCGTTGATCTTCTGTCACGATGTTGGTTGACTCTAGTAAACAAGGATTCCTTATAATAGAGTACCTACCTTACAATAGATTATTGTCAAATAAAATTATCAGCGAGGAAAATATACGAGTAGTTACCGTGTTATTTCAATGTTTAATATTTGTACTAATTGAGTAATATGAATATGAATATTAATTTTATATTGTGTTGAAATTCCAAATTTAAAATTTGCTTGTTTTCAATCATTTTTTAATTACTAATAACTAAGAAAACAATACTTTATTTTTTATGTAAAAATAAAGTCCAATAAGTTAAATGCACATAAATTATCTATATACAAAGCGCCTGCGAATAATAAAATCAATGAAGAAGAATTTCAGTATAAAAAAAAGCGAGAGATTGTAAAAAATGGAGACCAATAAGATGAATGTAAATAATTGATTGATATACAACTCGTCGACAAAACAATTGTAATAATGGAGTCGTATTTAGTTATAAAAATATGACAGCGGAGGCGATTAAAACGTCTGTTTGTATAAATAATATACACAGCGGAGGCTAGTAAGTTTGTTGTGTATATGTTCTTATTGTATACACTAAATGTAAATTTTGCTATTAACAAAAAGTAGATGCCACTAAGATAGATGTACATAAATAGTTTATATATATAGAACACGTGTTCCGGCAATGGAGGCCTATAATATAGATGCACATATATTGTTTAGATATACAGCTAGTGTAAAATTGACGCACGACTTATCCATAAGTATTGATTCAATTATTTAACAAAGATCTACAAAGATTTTAAGCCTAAGGAATAATGTAGTATCATCATTCATCGCACCCGTCAGACTTCAATTTCAGTTAAAGTATTACCTACCACTTGAAACATTTTAACAAACCCAACGAATTTGAGTAACTTAAACAGTATTTGTTAGTTTGTTTCTTTAGTTATCTCTTATACAGGGTGTCCATGAAATTACTGTACAACGCTTAACCACAAATTTCTCAACTAAAAATATCTAGGCGAATATACCAAATATCCAAAGTCCAGAGGCGTTAAGTTGGGTGACCTTGCTGGCCGATTTCCGATCCATCTATTAGGATATGTTTCAGCACGAATGTGTGGTATTCTCATTGGCTTGATGAGATGGTAAAACGTCAGCCGACTTTCAGGGTCCTTTGGTAAAACATTTCGCACCTGTTAGACATGATACGGATGGAGTAACTGCTCTCGTAGAATGTTAATAATTGTACTTCTGGAAATCTCCAATCCGAACCCCTAGCGTATACGACTTAACTTGGGATCATCTTCAATTCTGTTTAAAACTACCTCTTCAAACTCAGCAGTCCTAATTGTAAGTTGGCGTCCTGGCTTAACATTATTTCCATGAAAACTACCCCTTTCTCTATGTTACTTACTTCTTAATATTCGTGAAAGTTTGATCGATAGGAATTCTGGATATTTTTCACGATAGACTCTGACACTCATACGTCCATTTCTCTCACATAATCCATATACCAGAAGCATGTCGACCGTCTCAGCGATAGAATAATGGTCCATCTTAAAGAACCAATAATTATTTACGTAAAAGAAATAAAAACTATCGTTATGTCAGATTATTTATTTTATTGTTGCCTAGTAAACAAACATAACAATTATTTTAAACATTGTTCAGAATTAAAACTTTCGACATAATATATTTTTTCGTGTCGAATAAATAGGCAATGATCAATTTCAAGGCATTGTAAATAATCTTTTTGTAGATAAACTGTATGTCTAGCGCAAATTTTACGGGACACAGAAACTTTTCTTTACGAATCACGCACCATTTTTAAATTTCTAGGCATTAACAAAAAATCGGTTAGTTTCAAAATTAGTGAAAATTAGAAAATAATTATTCTGAAAAAACGATATTAATTTAAGAACTTTAGCGCCCTGTAGGCAAAACGGCTAGATCGGCTTATTTTTAGTTGAGGAATTTGTAGTTAAGCGTTTTACAGTCATTTCATGGATATATTATACCTACTGTATTATGTCTTATTTTATTCTTTTAAGTAGCTATTATTTATCTATAACTTGAATTTGTTATTTATTTTATTTAACGTTATTTTATTGTTTATAGTATTGAGTATATTTTATATTTCTTTCAAAATATTTTTTAAAATTACACGATACATTTTTTTAATCCATTCATTTCGTTCTGTTCTTGCATACAATGTTCTTATTTATTTATCTTTCTTTGGGTTTTGGTTCATTACAAAAATACTGTTTTTTTTAATCAATATACGTAACTAGATAAAAACTTCATAAATAAGTTCAAATTTACTGGAGGGTTAATATCTGGCAACTTAAATTAATTTGTATTAATAAAGACTCTCATAAGCCTAGCCTCGGAGCAATTTTGTTAGATGTACTAATATTAACCATAAATGTGGCTTTAAAACCAGAAGGCATAAATAAAATAAAAATGTACCAAAAGTAAACACAACGTAGATATGTGGTAAGAATACATGAAGGTCGAAAAATGTCTAGAGGCAAACATTTGAATTTTTACAATTCGATCGAAAGAAATGAACACTGTTTCCGCTGATCTTCTGATGTTGGTTGCCTCTGGTGAAGGAATAAATAAGGACTCGTAATATAGTACCTACCTTATAAGAACAAAATATTCAGCAAAAGAATCTCACTAGTTACCGTGTTATTTCAATGTTTCATACTTATTGAGTAAGTTGTAAGTTGAAATTCCAAATATAAATTTTCTCAATTTGCTTGGTTTTAATCATTTTTTGTCTACCAGTAACGAAGGAGACAATACTTTCTTTGTATGTAAAATAGAGGCTGATCAGTTATATGCACATAACATTATTTATATACAACCCGTCTGCAAAACCAGAAAACCAATCGAGAGGAATTTAGGTCAGAAAACGACCGCGAAGTTCATTATAAAAAATGGAGCCCAATAAGATGAATGTAAGTAATTGATATACAACTCCTCAACAAAACAAGTTCAATAACGAAGTGGAATTTAGTTATAAAAAGACGGAGGCGATTAAAACGTGCCTGCGTTTATATAAATGATATACACAGCGGAGGCTAGTCAAAGTAGAGGCCATAAAGATACATTTACATATATTGTTTAGATATACAATATGCCTCGATATGGCAACATCGTCGGTGACCATTAGGTCGAGATAACATATCCAATTATATGCACCGGAGGAGAGTTTGTCATGTCATATGCGGAGCCCGGTTTCTATCTTGAGTCTATACTTTTTTCGTATATATTTTTTTTACGAAATCTCTTCCCCTCTCAAGTTGCCTTTGTTTATTTTTTTCCGGGGAATTCAAATATGCAATGTATACACGCGTAAATAACGTGGTTCTGGTGGAGGCCAGGGCGCCTTATCCACGTATGGAGCCCACTAAGATAGATGTGCACGTATATATATATATATATATATACGTACCTATCTACCTTTAGGAAGCCCAGTACACACAATGGGCACTCAGACGCCCGGCACTTCTAGAGGGCCAGGGGCATTGTATTTTGTATATAACGGTTTGATTTAATTTGTTTAGTCGAGGCAACCTGGGAGGGGTAGCTTTAAACAATATACAAAATTTTGATATTTTCCAGTTTTCCAAACGCCCGCTATGTGTGTACAACTATATGAAGCCCGTTTGTATATATTGTATATATATTACATATTTAATAACGCCCGACAACGTTGCCTCTATCACATTTTAGTGACAACATTAACGGGCATCATTAAAGCAGTAGAATCTATATTATACAACATACACACATGGGCATCATATAGTACTCCTAATATAACGGGAGTCCTTTAACTTGCGAAACAACAAAAATATTATGTAATTGTAAGTGTTTTTAAAGGAAATAATCTGCTTCCATGCAGAAATATCATTTTAATCATAGAAGTTTTATTAAAGTCACATAAATAAATTATAAGAGATTTACTCTTTTCTCTCCATTACAGATTGGATGTTCAGTGAACCTCTATTATATTATGTCATGAAAGATTCTTGTATTGTTTTCGTTTCTCTATTTGCTTTGAAATCTATTTTTCAAATTATTTTCTAATAATTTATTTCATTCAAAATTCTTCATTTTAAGACACACTGCACCGTCAATTCACTCATTAGTTCTACAAATTTTCAAATTTATCCTCGATAACTACTTTCGTTTATAGAAATTTGGTTTTCTTCAATTACTTAAAAAAAATCTCAAGAAAGTAATATAGATGATGTCCTGTGTTCTTTTTGGGTTAAACTTATAATTGAAAGATCAAAATTTGATCTCGCAGAGATACGGGGGAAAATAAAAAAATGTGTTAGCTAAAAGAGATATAGAAAAATGTTTTATATAAAAGTTTGTTTATAATGATTGTTGAATAATCTGCGCATTTCAGAATGAGTATACGGGGTCAGTTAAAATTGGAATTTAAAAATCTAAGGTGCAAAGAATTTTGAGGTCCAATAAATATTTACCTTATGATGTTTGTATTACCCAATATTTGATGATGTGGGATGATAGAATTTTGCAACTGGTTTGAAGAAAATTTAAATGCTAGGCTGAAAGACTTCGGTCAATGGCCTTTTGGGGTTTTGTACCAATAAATTACGTTTCATTATTATTATTTATTTAAATGCAGATAGATATCTGGATATAGTCTAATCAAACTTTTTCAGTATCCTTGATTATGTTCCCTTAAATGAAGTACGAGAGATTTACTTTCACCGATCACGCCTCGATCCATAACGCTCTTCGAATAAGAGAGTAATTACATACTCACTTTAGAAACCGTTGGATAAGAACGCACGGACCTATAAGGTGGCCAGCACAATCTCCACATCTAACACCTCCAGATTTTTTTCTTTGGGGAGTGTTGGAAAATAAAATTTATAAAGAAGTCATCTTAACTTGTTGGCAACTTGATCATCATGAATGCCTTAAAATCCCAATACCTCAATAGCTTTATCTGAATCTTTTATTTCGTTTTAATATCAACATAGTTTTGTTTCTAGGATATTAGCTTTTGTTTCATTGACTACTAACTGTGGTTTAAAATAATACAGTTGAAATAAATCGCATAGAAAACCAATATCATGGGGTGCTATATTTTTGAAAAGATAACTTAAAATTATATCTTCTTAGAATCAAATATACAGGTTGTCCCAGTTCAAAAAAACGGGGTTAGGTCCGATAACTTTTTTACCTGACCCACTATACTCACTCTAATATCGGCAGATAATTCAACATTAATAGAAATTATATTTTTGGTTTTAATTATTCACTATTAAAAAACTAAACAACTAAATGTCAATCAGCCAATTTTGTATATTTCGTACAATACCGATGGTAGAGTGTTGAAATTTTATAAATTAGGAATCAGTAGAAAGACTGAATTTGACCTGTGATGGAATATTTTTGTTAAAATATGATTGTGACAAAATTTTCAAATTTTAATTTACCATTTTAAGTATGACTGAAAGAGAGCAAGCACATGACATCTATATTATATTTTGGTAGCACTAACAATTACGGAGATATCCAATAAAAGTTTCGAAATGGGATACCCTGTACTTTAACTAATTCAGTAGGTCATTAAAAGTCGTTTTTAAGAAATATTTTCACTTTATTGTTTATGTTTTTATCTGCAAAAATAAATGATTCTCCAGCATTATGTATCTTCAGGACATATTTATCAGATTTTCGGGTTCCTTCAAAAAAAGTGGCATATTAATGTTGTGTTTTAATATACATACAGGGTGAGTCTAGCAAGACACGTCGTTTTACTGTATTAAAAATGATTTTTTCTTTAATGGTAGATCTAATACGCCACATATTCTGCAAAAACTATATGCAAGTATACAGATCCACAATTAGTAACCAAAGTTTATTGCAAGTTATATGAGTGCAACCTGATTTTCTCAAATAAAACAATACTATTAGCAGCTATAGACCTGATTTTTTGATATTTCTTTCAAATGAGTGAAATCATGTTAAATATTTTAATAAACAAAACACTGTTAGTTAAATTTAGACTTCACAAAATTAACCAAAATATAAATAAATACTTTTTACTGAACTAATTAACCAAATTAAAAATATCCGCTCCCAAACTAACCAAATCGTGTTTTGTTTATTAAAAACCATTTTTGATATGAGCCTTCTAGGTTTTTAAACAAATATCAAAAAATCAGGTCTGAGTAATAGAAAATCGTATTTTGAGCCAAAAATAAAGTAATTTGAGTACTGACAACCCTTAATAAAATTCAGGCAAAATTAAAATCTGCATCTTCTCAAAGCAACATGTACAGACGCCATCTAGAGACAAGATCAGAGAAAATACCTTTTTGTTTTCAATCATTTGTACCAATCAGACTCATTTAAGTAGTATACATACCAGAAACTAATCACCCTATAGGGTGATTTGCATTATTTGCCATTTTTTCTCTTAGATATTTTCTTTAAAAATAGTTTTAATAAAAGTTAGGGGGGACTTATACGTAGAGTACAGTAGCGTACTCAGAAAAATTTTAGTTATCACTATAAACTTTGTTTGTTTATTTAACGGGACACCCCGGAATATTGCAGAATTGAAAGCAAATTTTAGACGTTGTACGAGTATCAATTCCGTTTCTAATACTCATATTTATAATGCTGTTAACATTATCCATAAAAGATATGACTTGTGTATGAGAAGTATTAGCCAACATATTGAAGATTTGTTTTTGTTTTGTTAATCGTCAAGATTCTTTTTTAAACACCTTTTAAATGGTATTTTCAAAAGTAAACTTTAACTTTAGCCGTTTTCGAGAATTTTTGAATAAACTATTTTTTGCGATTTTAGTTTTTATTTATTTCTGACATTATTTTTACCGATATCAAAAAATAAAAAGCACTTTCTCATTGTTAATTTTTCAGACGAATAAGATAGCGTTTACAAATTTGCAATACGACTTTTCGATTTTGAAAAACCATCGTCAACTTCGTTTTTTTAAATACGCCCCTGAATTTTTTAATGTCAAATTGAATTTATTTAAATTGAAAATGGTTTCAATTCAAATATGGGTGGTATTTCACACGTAATGATGTAAACACGTAGTAGTATTTTTAGCTG
Organism: Apoderus coryli; assembly: GCA_911728435.2. Lineage (NCBI taxonomy): Eukaryota > Metazoa > Arthropoda > Insecta > Coleoptera > Attelabidae > Apoderus > Apoderus coryli. Next base: position 9,802,514 of record OU452202.1, on the reverse strand, counting down.
TTATTTAAAGTTCTTCAAGAAAAATCGCCATGGTTTGCCACTGCTGACTGAATGCAGAGTAGTAGGTTTACCAAAAACATTGTTTCGTCGTTACTCACAATTATTTATTATTATTTTACAATTTATTTCTGTCTCAGTACAATATTTTATTCTGTACGCGGCTTTTTAAATTTAGGTGAAATTTTTGTGCCTTTTGAGGTTATTAAAAAAACGCCTTTCTCAGATGAATGTTTTACGCAAATTGAGTGCCAACCGATGGCGATTTTTCTTGAATAACTTTAAATAACAGCTAAAAATACTGAAAACTTGTTTAAACCATTACGTGTGATATACCACCTATTTTTGAATTGAAAATGGCTTTAAATTTAACAATAAAAAATCCAGGGCCGTATTTTAAAAAACGAAGTTAATGATGGTTTTTCGAAAACGAAACGTCGTATTGACAATTTGTAAACGCTAACTTATTCTCCTCAAAAAGTAACAATGAGGAAGTGCTTTCGATTTTTTTATATCTGTAAAAATAATGGCTGAAATAAATAAAAATCGCAAAAAATAGTTTTTTCAAAAATTCTCGAAAACGGCTAAAGTCACTTTACTTTTAAGAACAGCATTTAAACTGTGTTTAAATTGTACAAGTTTTCTCTAATTTAACCGATATTGTAACTCCTACCGTTTCCAAGATTCCAATGCTATCCCATTCTTATCTTGGACACAGTGTATATTTATTGAATAGAAGTAACATTTTAAAATTGCTAACCTATTTTATCTTTGTCCGCCAAGTTCAAAATAAATTTAGTTCGATCTCCCATATTATAATCATAAACATGGATTGTTTGAAATAGCAATCGTAAAATATGCGTAATATAATATAATAAAACGAGCTGCGTATAATTGTTCTTCTCAAATCATGGGAATCACATAAACTAGTATTTCTCCACTGTAGGAACAAAAACGTTCCTGTCAAAAATGTATTCTCCTAATCCTTCTAGGCGCACAAGTCGGGCCTTGGAAGCTCTTTAGAGTGTATGGGGGTCGCGTCGTGTCGTATAGGTAGCTGAATTTCGCCTTCTGTGATGCAATAATTTATTTTTCGATACGACAAAAGTTTTTTGGAATTCAAAAGTTAAAACAAAAATGTCGATTTTTTGATAATAGGTAATGTTTCAGAATCATTTCCAGAAATCTATCAAATTTAATTTGAAGTGGAGCATAGGATATTAACTACATTTTTATATTTATAGGATCATTTTGTTTGGGATTATTATAATTGTGGATTTTATGAATGTTTATTTAAATATCAAGTCCTTTATTTGACAAGACGTTACTCAACTGATCTTTTTTATTCTTCATATTATTCTGTCTATTTTTTCACGACATGATATATACAGGGTGATTGCTGGTAGATTAGAAGTTTTGGGAAAAGTAATAATATCAGCCTATAATATTGTCATATTTGTACGACTTCCGGTTATATTGCAAATGGAATACCCTATATATTATTATACGTTTGGATTGTCCCTCCTTTTTGGAGTATTTAGTATTAACCCATTCCCTCAACTCTTTTTGAATAAATTATTTATTTTGAATTTTTTTTTGGTCCAAAACAGGTCTCCGGAAAATTTTATCCATTCAGGAATACTGAGAGGGGTGTTTTCATAATGACAGCTTTTTATAATTAAAAGTATTTCAACATTTTACTGAGTGTCAAATTTTTAGGAGAACTGCCTTTTATAAATTATATGTGTGCATTTAAAAAACCATGAAAGAATTGATACGAATTTAGCTTTGTTAATGGCTATTAAAATTCTTAAAAATATAATTTGCCTTAAATCAGAATTTGGATGAATAGTGAAAGAAAGCTTTTAATTTTATTCGAAGTTTATATATTTTCTATACAAACTAGTTAAAACATTGCATTTTTTATCATATATCAAACCCGTCAATTCTAAATTTAGGCATTAAAAGTTGGTGTATAGTACCCTAAATGATTCGTACAATGTAAAAATCTTACTTGTACCAGGCGTATCATTTAAAAGTCTAATTTCGATAGCATTTCTGATAACTTAGATGCTATGTCGATTAATAATTTTTCTGGAAAACGGAATATTTAAGTTTCAAATATCTATCTTCTTGTTTCAACTTTCTGTCGTAACCCGGTATGTTGAATATAAGCAAATAAATGTACAAATACGATTTAATTTCTTTATTCAAATAATAAAAGTTATGCCTTACGTTGTTGCCAGGCTTTCGGGCGTCGCATCATACGCAATATGATGTGGGCTTCCTATCATGCGGTGCGTATAAAACACTATATACGTATTTAACGACGCGCCACCTACACGTTTTTCTCTTGAACTATTTCCATATATAATGTCCATGTGTATATGACTATACGACGCCCACACTAAAATTCGTCTATGGGTTGGTAGGGGCCTATAGAACAACATATCAAGAATATACACGTGAATTTTTCCAACGCCCGAGGTCGGGCGTCGTATCTCCAAAATGGCGTCGTATCATTCGAGCAATGTAGCGCTCTGGGCGTCGTATCATACGATTGGTATGTATATATATATATATATATATATATATAATATATAGATAACTGTGTTTCTTGGGTTGAACAGCAAATCTTTTTGAATAAAACTATTTTACGTTATGCCAAGCTTTCGATATATTGTTATATCTTCTTCGGGGCTACAAATATAAGAGTAAGCTAAGTATAAATATATATAAAATTTAAAAATATGTTTACCTTAGTATACGAGGCAAGTTTTACATTGGTAAAAATAATAAAAATTGTATATTAAAGAACATTAATGCAAACTTTTTTGTCAACTTGGTAAAATAATGTTTAAAATTTAACATTTTTAAGTTATCTGAATTTTTTGTAATTGACACTGACCTGTTTATTCAAAAATAGTTTGTTTAGTTTATTTGTGGTAAATTGTTTTTTAAGTGAAATGTGAAGTTTTTTTATTTAGGTTAGAAAGTAGATTCAAAAGAAATATTACTGATATTATGGGTGTTATTATTAATAGTAAATAAATATGAATATATATTACTGATTTTTATTTAACGTATTTTCAGTATTATACGTTTCAAACATTTCAATGAAAAGTCTTTTATTTTGATTTTGTTCACACGCAAGAATTTTTCCGGGGCATATTGCGGAACCATAGACAAGCAGTTTGAGATAAGAGAGTGATGTCCGAAAGTGCATGGTTTTCAAAATACAGGGTGTCAAAGTTTTTTTCAAAAAACCTTTTTTTATCAATATCTCAAAGACACGTTAACCGATTTTCTTGAAATTGGCTGGTGATGTAAGCTTAATAAGACGCTCAGTTAGCACTAATTAAATGTTAATTAGGACTTCCAGTGGCGCCCCGGGGGACAGTGTCACGAATAAAAATTACAAAAAAATGTACGCTACTGACTTTTTTTTATATATTTTTTAGAAAGCTCAGTTAAAAATACAACTTTTGTGTCACTTGATATTTTTTCGTATCTCTCTCCGTTTTCGAGAAAAAATTTTTATTAAAAACTTTATTAAAAGGTTCATTATTATTAGAAAGAAAAACAAGGAGGCTTTTTTACAAATAATTTATTATTGATAGTGGAGCAAATGGTCAAAGTGTTTCAATCAACAAACCATGCATTTCGATGCATTTTCTGTACCTGTCGAGCCAGGATTCGCGCACCCGAGCAAACACGCCTGGATGGTTCGCGATAAATTCCGCTGCCACCACAACTCTAGCCACTAGGTCGTCCATTGGCGGCACAGGAGTTGCATAGATCAACCGTTCCATTTCGCCCCAAAGAAAAAAGTCCAAGGGGGCCAAGTCCGGCGACCTTGCTGGCCAAGGGACGGGACCACCTTTACCAATCCATCTGTTGTTGTAGGTTTGGTCGAGGTAACCTCTCACGGTGCGCGCAAAATGCGCTGAACAACCATCGTGTTGGAACCAGGCCTCTCTACGCAACTGGAGGGGTACATCTTCCAGCAGCTCGGGCAGAATATCTCTCAAAAAAACTAGATAAATCAAAAAGTCAGTAGCGTACATTATTTTTGTCATTTTTATTCGTGACACTGTCCCCCGGGGCGCCACTGGAAGTCATAATTAACATTTAATTAGTGCTAACTGAGCCTCTTATTAAGCTTACATCACCAGGGAATTTCAAGAAAATCGGTTAACGTGTCTTTATTATTATTGATAAAAAAAAGATTTTTTGAAAAAAACTTTGACACCCTGTATTTTGAAAACCATGCACTTCCGGACATAAGTCTCTTATCTCAAACTGCTTGTCTATGGTTCCTCAATATGCCCCAGAAGTTTTTTCCAATTGCCTGTATATATAAAATGAGGAAGCATTTTTCGAAATTTTGATGTAAGTGATTTTCGTCTTATTTTTGGTTGTAGATTCTACCCCCAAAGGATGGGGATTTTTTTGGGACACCCTTTATAGGCATCTTATTTAGGATAATTAAAAAATAATTTCCATTATCAGCCTTCGTGAAAACAGCTCATAGCTATTCATTTTCTGGTTAACAATTTTCTATGCTGAAATAATTGAAGTTCGGAAAATCCTCAAGCAACATGGAAATTAGTTCTTATTCTGTTGATTGAAGAAACTATCTACGATTTTAAAACATCATTGTCTTGATTATCACTCGAAACAACATTTTGACAGTCAGCCGAAAACAAATACTACCAATATCAAGATTAAATTTAAGTCCTAAGCACTTTCTGGTCTTGATCGTTAAATTGAACAATTACTAACTTTAAAATATCGACTATTATGAAATTTATGATAGGGAAAATTAGCACCTAACATTATCTCTAATTAATCTAGGATTAATGACCTGATTGCGATTGATAAGATTCGTAAGTTTTTTCTTATGCGATAAATTTCTTTACCTGCATCTTCATTCACATTTAATCCTTAAAAATCACTTAGCAATTACACGTATGTATTTTCAGATATTTACATTTTTTTAAGGCCTTCTTCTTCTTCTTCTTACCTCAAAAAAATGTTTGAGCAGACAGATGACTGCTCAGCAATTTAGATTTTATAGATTTAATTTGTTAAAGGAACCCCGATACTAACTGTGACCTTTGGATTATGTATCATCATAACTAAGGCCCATGACAAACACAAAAAATTCAAAGTTGTACATGAGTGGAAACAATTGGAATATGAATATCCATCTGCTGAAGATAGACAGCGAGATATAGATTCTGGAGCTTTTAATGTTGGAAAAATTCTACCATTTGATGTAGATATTTATTATCCAAGTAAATATTTTTCTTTTAAATATTACATAATACAATATAGTAAGCGACATATTCGCTTAAATTTAATATCTACTTACAGCAAATCACACATTTATTACTATTACAAGAACTGAACCATCCGGGGTCCCAGCGACGCTGGGAACTGTTACAGAAAAAAAACTGAATGGAAATCCTCTGATTAGGCCATATCCAGATTGGTCTTGGCATAGGAATTTGGCTGCCTGTCCTACGGACAGAATTGTGTCGTGTTATCGAGTTATGGTAAGTTATTAAAAACCAAATTAATTGATATATTCGCTATAATACCAAATCAAATTGTTTATATAATTTTATTATTACAAACCAACCTACATATTCCATTTTCTGTAATAACTGCTGCTGGTCGACCTGGAAACGGGTCTTTACCAGCAGGGGGTTAAATTTAAAACTTATGCTGTCATACTATCCATATCATCCTACAAAAACTACTGCTTCCATGACTCGGGATATTCTCAAAATGATAAAAAGATAGAGCAAACAGAAATATATATGGATAATCCTCATCAGCAAAACGATATTTGTTAAAGGACGCTAGTCAATTTTATTTGTTATCTAAAGTTATCCCTTTGCCTAAAAAAAACACGGCCTCAAGAACCGGGTGATCTTAGAATAAGTTTACTACGTATTTTATCTATTTATTGAATTTGTCTAATGTTCTTTCATACATGTTTCAGATCGATGAATGTGGACGTCTTTGGGTCCTAGACAATGGAAAAATTGGTGATGACGAACTATGTCCTCCACAAATTTTAGCATTTGATTTAAAAACGGTACTGCTAGTTCTTAATAATACCAAAAATGTTATTGAATATTGGTTCTTTTTCAGAATAAATTAATTCATCGACATGTAATCAAACTATCCATTCTTGAATCAAATGTGCTTTTTGTTACTACCATAGTGGACACGCAGGGTCCTAATTGTGATGATACGTTTATTTATATGTTGGACGTCCAAATGTTCAATATATACGTTCATGATTTTAAGAATGATGCAACATGGAGGATTCAAGATAGAACCTTCTATCCTTTTCCGGATTATGCTACATTTAGGATTGCAGGTAGAATATTTTATTCTTAGCTCATCCTTCGTTCTCATTTGTGTAACATATTAACAACAGAATGATAATACTTGCTTATCCAAATTAAGTTCCTACCACGACATTGGAAACATGATTTTGAATTAACAAAATATGACTTTGATCTTTTTCAAATTTATGAATAGTGCATTCAAGGATTGATCGCCCCAATCAATATGAACTTTCTCCAACGTTCGGTAGGCGGCAAAGGAGAGGAATGTACTTAACAGACTTTCTCGCCTTATGGAAAACATAACTTTTACCTCCTCAATTATATCGTATCATGGACATCCTCTAGTCGTTGCTTTAACGTAATAATCTGTGGATCTTTGAGCTTTCGGTGGTTGTCTATACAGCAGATTGAATGTTAATCACAGATCTTTGCCAAAAACAGCAAGAATAAGTGTCTCAAGCTGTTGTTTGTTTTGATTAAATCGTTCAACTGTACTAAAAACTTCTTCCGACTCCAAAACTTCTGCCTTGGTCGTGTATACTATGCAGGTCTTTCACGTCAGGCCTTGTAACACGGTTTCGAACAAACGCTGTAGTGTTGTGGAGCATCAATAATCCAAATGTCAGTCATTTTGAAAACCACTTTGCTCCAGACACCGTGCTGAATGCTGAGGAATAGTAAACGCGTCATTACGTATATTTACTTGATGTACCTCAGATCTTCATTCAAGCAAATCATATAGATACATTGATGTTCGAGAAGTGTGCAAGGTATTTTGAGTTCTTCAAGCATATATGTATGTATGATAAGGAAATGTTTTCGGCTTATATTGCATTTTTAATTTTTTTATAATTACGGAGCCACCAACGCTCTTTTAGTATTTTTTTATGAAAACATTAAATATTATATTTACTTAAATACTCTTTCTTTACTGAAGGTGAGGAATTTGTTTTTATGGATGGCTTACTGGGTGCAGCGTTATCACCTAAGAAACCAGGAAAAGATAGAAAACTTTACTATCATGCAATGTCAAGTCCGACAGAAAATTGGGTATATACTTCCGTTTTAAAGAATCGATCACTGTTTGAAAATTCAATTTTCGCCAACCCCAGTTTATTTCATGTAAGTATATTTTTGGAATCAAATGTGTAATAAATATATTTAAAAATGAGGCTGACCCAGTTCAATCCAAGACAAATAGTTCTTTAATTAGCCCCCCTAACACCACTGCATCTAATACTTTTGATCTATTAGGGCCACATATGCCGTATTTCTAGCAACAACGCTGCCAAATTTCAAAGAAATCGGTAAGGAGATATTTGAGTTAATAAAAAACTTTAACAGCTTGTATGTTTATGGCAACTTTTTCCATAAAATGACCTGATAAATTACCCCCTTACATATTGCCGGGTCGTTTTGAAGCACCCTGTAGAGTTGATGCTTTTTCTTTCTGAAGAGGAAAGTTGAAAAGCCGAAATCAAAACGTCGAATAGCGGCTACCTTTAAAACTGGGTTTTGTTACCAGATTATTTTAATTATAATTTTTATCCAAACAGTTCTTCTTACAGGTAAACTTATAATGTTTTTACTTAATAAATTAGTACGAATACATAGAGACATGTTTATATTTTTTAGACATTTAAGGGAAAACGGAATACTCAATCTTGTGGCCAAGCCATGGACAAAAACGGAATCCTTTACTTTGGACTTTTAGAAGATTTGAATATAGCTTGTTGGAATTCAGCTACTGAATATGGTCCAGAAAACATAGATATAGTTGAATTTGATCCGATAAACTTACAATTCAGTAGTGGAATAAAGGTAAAATACAAATAACCAAATATTATTTTACATGCGCAATTTACAGCCGACTCATTTGCAATCTATGTTGGTCAAGAAAAATAAGGACTTTTATTGCAATAAAAAACATACATTGCAACAGAGCGAGCTTGAGTTCTGGGTAAAATAAGTTAATATATAACCCAGTCTGTTTAATATTGAATTATTTTACATAGTTTGGCATTGTTGTTCTTTTCAACCAGTCGATCATTTACAACCATATTGTTTAGTTATTCGTACGTAAGAAAGTAAGAAATAAAAGCCTGATCAACACGAAATATGTTTAATAAATCACCCTAATATTACAAAGTTCTATGTAACATTGTTTTTTGATGGTACAAAGTTCTATGTAAAAAATACTGTAATATAAGTTTGGAATGAATCTTGTAGGCAACATAGAACCTTAGTTACCATGAGAAAATCAAGGGTGTATGCTAAAACATATAATAATAAAAATAATATTAAAAATAAATATTTATTATAAAAGTATTACATGGTTCTATGTTGCAACATACAATCTTGTTATAATATTTTAAATTTGTGTTAATTTCTTTATTCTGATGAAATAAGTAGGTAGTTTATGCACAGAGTACTGGCAGACCATCCAGAATTTACAGAAATAATTTTATGGAGCGATAGTTGTGTCCCACAAAATAGAAATAGTCTTTTGAGTTATCATTTAATGTATCTAGTCCAAATGCACCAGAACTTACAAAAATCAACGATTAAATTTTCGGGTCCAGGTCACTCTTGCATTCAAGATGTCGATGCTATACATAGCGCTATAGAGAGGTCATTGAGCAAAATAGAATAACATTCTCCGGTCTCACATCTCCGCTTTTTATTAAAAGTAAATCGACAGAAACCTTACACAATAATTCAGAAGAAGAAAGAGGATTTCATAGACTTCTAATATTATCCACGTCAGTTAAACTTTAACACTGTGCCATTTTCAAAAGTAGTATGTTTGCAGTTCTTCAGAAGGTTTTTTGAGCTAATAATGAATCTAACTCATTCAAAGTCGTTAACTTGCATAAACGAAAACTCAGAAGAGCTCATGTTATTTCTGAGAGCGAATCACGCATTCCAACGGAACTAAAAACATGTGACAGGATTGTTGCACTGCCTCAAACAAAAGTAGATGGCCTAAAAACGATGTACAAGAGGATTCCTGAAATGGATCAGCAATATTGAGTCCATTTTTAAACAAAAATAATTACTAATACACTATATGATTATGTTATTTTGTTAGAAAATTTAAGTTCCAAAGTTCTATGCTGTGATGTTTAGAAAAAAGTGTTCAAAAATACCAAAGTAGGTACTATGTTTTTTTAAATAAATTAATTTTTCGAAATTGGTTTGTTGTTTTGAAAATGTATTCATCAAAAACTCTTAAATTGATCGCCATTAACATCCACAATAAAATGAAAATAGAGTTGATATTTAAATTAAGGATTAAAAATCATGCAATTTTTTAAATCAATATATCTCAAAACTGGAATAATACCACATGCAACCTTGTAATATTAGGGTGACGATTTGCTGCATTTTCAAGCTGATATCTCATGCATCTCTGATGTGCGACATGTCATTGAAAATACACCTTAATCCTTTCATAGATGAATCTATTATTTACATTTTATGTTTCTAATATTTTTTTTTTTCATTTAAGATAACAACAAATCTGAAAGGGCGTGAAGAATTATGGGTTTTAACGAACCGATTCCAGAGATATGCAAGCGGATCATTAAATGGTAATGAAACGCACTTCAGGATTTTGTATGGAGAAACAGACGATTTGCTAAAGGGCACCAAGTGTAAATATCCGCATCAACAAAAAAAATCAGATCATATTGGACATTTTAAATCAAATGGAGTTAAAAGAAGACTATATTAGAAGAACCTTATTAAAAAAATTTAAAAGAATTGTTACATAAATTTCATTAATTTAAAATTTTGTTGTTTTATTACATATACTTACTCCGTCTGCTTAGGAGCTCCAAAGACTAACACTTAAACTAAGATATTTTGCAGCAAGTTGGGTGTGATGACCAACAGCACATATTGGTTAAGCTTTCATGAAAAGACTTATTTTGAAAAAGTCTCCGTATTTTTATAACAGCTAATCCAACAACCCTGTACCCTCCACTAACCTGTGGAATTGAGTCATATATTAAGTGCCAATATTTGTCGGCGCAATAAGCCAAAAATATCGTAGCACCTTCGTTGTAAGGGTACACACTCACATATTACATGATAATCTATCTCAAGTGCCCCATTGCACAATCTACATTCCCCGTTATACAGCCCCATTTTATGTAGGTGGTTTCTCAAAGCACAGTGTCCAGTCAGGAGTCCTATGGTTTCTCACAGCGGACCCTGCTTAATGCCTGCAGTTTTCCGGTGCGTTTTGTTGTTATACCAGTTATGAATTTCTGTGCAGCTTCCAGGACATTTTATGGGGTTTTAGAGGCTTGTCTAGCCAGCCAATCCGTTCTCTTGTTGCCCTCGATTCTTGAGTGCCCCAGGACCTACATTAGGTTAACCCTAGTATAGCCCACAGAGGCTAATAAGTTCTCTTGGGCATTCCTATACCAGTTACGTTGTAACCTTCGGACTCTTCAGAACTGTTTTGGACGCCTGGCTGTCTGAACATATATTGATTGGCTTGTTTGACAGTGATATATACTTAATAATATAAACAAAAAGGTTTTCAATTGATACATTCAATTATACAGAGTCAGCCAAAGTAACTAGTATTCTTAATAATCTTAATCATTTGTAGTGATGTTTCAGTAGCATTATTTTAGTGTTAATGGTAGACTCTGACTATTACAAAATTATATTCTTCTTTTTTTTTTGACAACATCAATATCAACAGCCACGATAACAATAACCATATCATACAAAGTGCGATATACAAAAATAATTATAAATATTATAAATAAATAAAATAAAATATAAATGATATTACCTATACAACGTGTCGGCCCCAAGCAGAACGCCAAACGCCAAATTTGAATGGCGTCTTTAAAATTCTTCCAAATCGTGATGTCTAATTGTCCCATAGTTCTTCACCCGTAGCATCAGTTGATATTTAATCATCCGGTGCAAGCGCTAGTGGAATACTTCCATCACTATTACACAAAGTAGATAAAGCCGTACCTAAACCTGAACTAATTTAAAGAGTTCCCTAACATATTATACTACAATTGAGACACCTAAGTATTTCACTAGTCACCAAGTAACGTTTCGACTTGTGACTTAAATAAAACAACAGCAAAAAGAATTTGAAAGTATCCGATTTAGTATAAAAATGCTAGGTGCGCCAGTGGTCATTTTGGTCGAGCTTTTAGACAGTGGAGCCGGGAGAGGTAGATATACTATTACCTTTTTAAAACATTTATTTTAAATTAGGGCGCCAACATTTCATTTGCACTGTAGGCAACAATGTTGTTCTGGGAACATGTAAACCCACGCTTGTGATTTAAATCCGGACACCAATCAAAATAATCAACACGAAATTCATAAAACAATATCTTGAGTCATATATTTAAAAGAAAAATATTAATTATAAAAAAATTAAGAAGAAAGAAATCATCATTTTAGAGATTGTTCAAAAATAGATAAAATTATTGAAATCTAGATCAAATAAAAATTTAGAAAAATATTAGCATAAGTTATAATATCTGAGATGCAAGCTATAATTATATTCAATTGAACAATTATTTAATATTCTGAGCAACTCCCTGTGGTATACCACTGAGCACACAACAGTACAATATTATTATATATTATACCTACTACAAAAAAAAATAGCAGATGTTATATTGAGAAACGTAAAAGCGATTGAATCGATTTACCAAAATAAATAATTAGGATAGATTTAGATTTATTACTGATAAAATTTCGTCCCTTGCGAACTTGTTTTTCAATTGTTCTACAGCAATGGTGTAATTGTCAGCTAATGGCGGAAACTTTCTACCAACTTCCTGGCAGGTGAATTTTCATCTGTTGCTTGGCTAAGATATTGAAATTTATCTTCGCCCAATGAACGTCAGGAGCGTTGCCTATCTTTCTGAATTGACACCAAAAATTAATCCAATTTTTTACGTCACCGTCATATTTTTAACGTTTTTTATCACGCTTTCTTGCAACGACAAAATGAAATCTAATGCATTGTTACCGCCTGCAGCTGTTTTTTTTTTGCTTTCCCGTTTTTAGTTTGTTTCTTAAACTACCAGTTCCGTAAAATTTCTGACTTGGTTTAGATATTTATTTATTTATTTGCAGAAAACAGATACAGGTGGTAACCCAATTACACTGCTTATAACTTAACTTAACCTAACTTAACTAAACTTAATTTATAATCTAACTTATCTTAACTAACTTTAAATTTATATTTAATCTAGCTTATCACAAATTTACGATTTTATTACATAATTTACATTTAGTTAAGTAGTAGCTTTCTATATATTACTTAGGTGACTAATTATCTTGAACTTAAACTGCCTGTAACTGGTTCCGAATATATCACCAATTTCCTGTAGTTGATTGTAGTTCCTAATGATCATATTGATAGGAGCCTTGTATTGGTAGTTTGTTCTTGGTGTTGTTATGAGAAATGTATGGTGATTTTTGAGGCGTGTTTTACTGATTGGAATAGTGAAGTTAATAGATGTTAAAGATCTGCGGTCGTATGCATAGAAATCTTATATTATATATGTACTCTAGAATGCTAATTAAATCCAGCCGAATACCAAAAAGTGTAACGGGTATGCAGAGTTTTCTCGAACTACGCATGCTCCTCAGTCACTTATTTTCAGTACAGAGCTGCCATATTTAAAACTATTTTGTCGTTCGCCTTACAGAATTTATGCGACATATCTGTTTTATAAATAAATCCATATGTTGCGTCATACGAAACTGCTTGACAAAATCAAATAATTCAATGTTATCTGTAAAATTGTAATACTGTTTAGTTTTCAGCAATATGAACGAAACATTTTTTAGACTGGTATCTAAAACCAACGAATTCGGGAAGATATTTGAATTATATGTCACATCATACATTGAAAACTAAAATTAACTTAGTGCTAGGCCTAAAAACTAGAATAGAGAAAATTTGTCACTCTAGTTTAATTCAAAATAACAAAAAAAAGCTTTTCGACATGCTGTTGCAAAACTCTTATCCCAAATCCCTGTTGAACAAATTAATTTTTAACACCACGTCAGCACACTTACCCAACCCAAATCAAGAAAATACTAACAGGACCACTGTTTCTACAAACCACAGTGAGTTCAAATATTTTTCTCTACCAGCAATTGACAGTGTAACTCAGAAAATTATCAAAATCTTAAAAAATGAACCTTCTATAAAAATAGCTCAAAAAAGTGTTATCACTGTTGGTAACCTTTTCTCAAAAACCAAAGATAAAGACCCTCCAAATAAATCGTCAGACGTTGTATACGCCATTCCATGTTCATCCTGTGACCAAATCTATATAGGACAAACATCAAGAGTCCTAAAAGACAGGATAACATCGCACAAAAGTGACTGTAGACTTCAAAAGCGGTCATGCGCACTATCCGAACATCACTTAGATTCGGGACATTCACCCAATTATGAGGAAGTTAAAGTTATTTTCACGGAAAGAAGTTTGCGAAAGAGGTTATTTTTAGAAATGGTTGAAACAAACCTTAATAATAAATCCATGAACAAACGAAGAGATATGGAGGATATTAATATCATATACTCAAATCTTTTGAGCTCTCAGTAAAACACCTACTGTTTAAATGTGGCAGTTTTTCTCAGGCTTTACTATCGTGGAGGTTGGGAACATAAGTAGTGACAGCTTCTGTTCCTAGCAACTACCATATACACAGGGGGAAGGAAAAAAAAAAAAAAAAAAAAAAAAAAAAACCTGTACAAGCGCTGTCTAGTATACGCCTTAGTGTTTTGAGGGGTTGGTTTTTCCAAAAGTGGCATTTGGCTTCTCCTTCCTCTCATACAACAATATTTATCACTGCCAATATTTATATAGAAATATTTCTGCAACTCATTCAAAAATTTAATGCACGCAAATGTATTCGTTGGACCTCACAGGTATAATTGGTTCGTCCTGGACCACCCTTTTGTATATTTATTTATCTATTTAATTGTTATCCTGCTTTTTGCTTTGCTTGTTGGTCTATTGGAATTTTTTTTGTTTTTGGTTATTACTGCTACTACAGTTACTTGATTTTCAGTTTCTAATTAATACATGTTTCTGCATCCACAAACAATTTATAATTTACTTTGTTCGTGTTAAATTCATATTTTTACTTTCGAAAATATTTACTCCTTTTCAAACTTCCATTGAGTCCAACCCTGTATTTACACCCATCCTAATATACCTACGTTCCTTATCTCCTGAAAAATAAAAGAAGAAATAAGGACAAGCAGGCAGAATGCGATACGACTTGAAGATTTACGAATCTATTAAAAATTAAATTGTGAATGTGTAGTTACTGTTGATAATTATTATAAATATTATTTTTATAAACGATAACCGTGCACGGTCTAAACGCGAGTGCTTAAATATAAACTGAAGAACCTGGAAGGCTTGTGGAATTATCCCGGTGAGTTCCCTTTTACCTATATATTTCCCTACGTTTTTTTTGTTTTTTTTTTCTTTCTTTATTTTATTACGCAACTGGTTGAAACCTATAAAATTATATAGTCCAGAATAAAACATTTGGTCCTTCGAGCCGGATTCGCGGATCTATACAGATTCTCGGATCTATTTTTTCTCTTTTCTACTTTTTTTTTTTTTTTTTTTTGAATTTTTGGAAATTTTGCGTTGCTGTGTGTATTGCCGCAGTGTGTTATAGTTTTTGGATGCATATACATAAAATTGAAAAATTCTAATTAACCAACTTAGATTTTAAATAAGTTCCAATTCATTAAATTGGTGAATTTAAGTAGGTATTAAATTTCTATACAGAGAAATTTATTTCGCTTCAGCACTCGTTATCGTTTCGTTTTTACTTTTTGTTTTCCAAATACATTTGGAATTTATCTACCTTTTTTTGCATAGGTTGCTAGCTGAACATTGTGTTCTGCGATTTACTTAGCATTTATTTGAGAAATATTTTATTTTCATCTACTGGTCCCTGCTTTGTTTGCATTTTGTACTTGAATATTTATGTTTGTTTACATTTGGTACTTATAAAAATTTCATTTAATTGTTATCCTGCTTTTTGCTTTGCTTGTTGGTCTATTGGAATTTTTTTTGTTTTTGGTTATTACTGCTACTACAGTTACTTGATTTTCAGTTTCTAATTAATACATGTTTCTGCATCCACAAACAATTTATAATTTACTTTGTTCGTGTTAAATTCATATTTTTACTTTCGAAAATATTTACTCCTTTTCAAACTTCCATTGAGTCCAACCCTGTATTTACACCCATCCTAATATACCTACGTTCCTTATCTCCTGAAAAATAAAAGAAGAAATAAGGACAAGCAGGCAGAATGCGATACGACTTGAAGATTTACGAATCTATTAAAAATTAAATTGTGAATGTGTAGTTACTGTTGATAATTATTATAATTATTATTTTTATAAACGATAACCGTGCACGGTCTAAACGCGAGTGCTTAAATATAAACTGAAGAACCTGGAAGGCTTGTGGAATTATCCCGGTGAGTTCCCTTTTACCTATATATTTCCCTACGTTTTTTTTGTTTTTTTTTCTTTCTTTATTTTATTACGCAACTGGTTGAAACCTATAAAATTATATAGTCCAGAATAAAACATTTGGTCCTTCGAGCCGGATTCGCGGATCTATACAGATTCTCGGATCTATTTTTTCTCTTTTCTACTTTTTTTTTTTTTTTTTTTTTTATTTTTGGAAATTTTGCGTTGCTGTGTGTATTGCCGCAGTGTGTTATAGTTTTTGGATGCATATACATAAAATTGAAAAATTCTAATTAACCAACTTAGATTTTAAATAAGTTCCAATTCATTAAATTGGTGAATTTAAGTAGGTATTAAATTTCTATACAGAGAAATTTATTTCGCTTCAGCACTCGTTATCGTTTCGTTTTTACTTTTTGTTTTCCAAATACATTTGGAATTTATCTACCTTTTTTTGCATAGGTTGCTAGCTGAACATTGTGTTCTGCGATTTACTTAGCATTTATTTGAGAAATATTTTATTTTCATCTACTGGTCCCTGCTTTGTTTGCATTTTGTACTTGAATATTTATGTTTGTTTACATTTGGTACTTATAAAAATTTCAACATGCCACCAGCAACTACTAATATTAAAGTTTCACGTGCTACGGCGTTACGCCAAACTGCAATTAACACTCTTGCACTAGTTGAAAGGATTGCAGCTAATACTAAAACAGACCCTGGATTAAAACTGAAATTTAAAGTCTCCTTTCGTAATCTGAAACGATCAATAAAAGATTTTGAGAGGCACCATAATGCGCTGTTGTCCTTGATTGCGGATGATGCAGAGGCACTAACTGGTGAAAATCGGATACAGGATGATTTTACTTCTCGATTTTTAAATATTGAAACTTACTATTATGAGTTATTTGAAAGTGAATTAAATGATACTCCTACTATTGATGGAACTCAATTTGCTGCGAATACTTCTAATGCTTCGGAGCCTGAACGGTCTCAGCTGCCGCAATTAAAATTACCGACATTCTACGGAGATGTTACGAGATTTCCAACTTTTATTGAGATTTTTAATACGGTCGTACATAACAAAAAACAAATGAGTAATGTCGAGAAGTTTAATCATTTAATATCCGCTTTAGGGGGTCATGCACTTACGATACTAGAAAAACTTCCTATGGTGGGAGATTATTATAGTGTTGCTTATAACGTTTTGACTTCTACATACGAGGATAAGCGTGGTAGAGCTGTGGCTGCGTGGCGATCCTTAGAGAGCTCACCTATACTCACCTCCGAAAATGTTGTTGCTTTGCGTGATTTACTTCGCACCTTTACAGACAATTTGTCAATTCTACAAATTTTGGGTTATCCAACCGACCAGTGGGATTTTATTGTCACTAATATGTTGCTGGATCGTCTTGATCCTGTTACAAGTGAAAACTTCGAAAAAACTCATGCATCTAAAGAGATGCCCAAATACGATACTCTTAAAAACTTTCTAAATCAACAATGTACTGCTCTGGAGTCAGTCAAACATAATAACAAATTAAAGAAAAATTTTCATACTGATCGTAAGTCATTTTCCAATGAAACCAGAACTGGTTCTTTAAATTCTTACAAAAATAAATCTGCCTTTTTTGTAAATGCTGATCAACAAAGGTCGATTATCTGCTTCCACTGTAATGGCAATCATTTGGTTTACAAGTGCCCTTCATTTCTTGAAAAAACTCCCAAGCAGCGTTTTGAAATTGTCAAAAGGCAAAAGGCTTGTATAAATTGTCTTGCTAATTTACACATGTTACAAAATTGCCACTCTGACAAAAGATGTCGTTTCTGTAATAAAAAACATCATTCTCTTTTACATTTTAGTGAACTAAGTAATGTACACACAGTGCAGCACAACAGCTCAAACGAAGCTGCCTCATCCTCTAATAATACAAACATGCAAAATTACGCATCTACTTTTAGTGCTAGCAATGTTGGTACCAATAATTCAGATGTTAGATCAGTACAAGTGGGCATGTTAACTAATAAGCATGACGTTTTGTTATCTACAGTTTTATTAAAGATACAAGATACATATGGAGAATGGCATGCGGCCAGAGGTCTTTTAGACTCCGGTGCACAGTCTAGTTTCATTACGAAACAATGTGCAAATGTCTTAGGTTTAACTAAATTTAATGTTGCACTTACATTACAGGGGCTGGATAAAATGAGTACGAAAGCGAAATCTGGCATACACTGTATAATTTCAAAATTGCAAAATACCAGTAATACCTTTGATTTAGATGCTGTTATCGTTGATAACATTTGCGAAAACATGCCTCATATTTCTTTTGATGTAAATGATTTTCCGTTTATATCAAACTTACAACTTGCTGATCCAAATTTCAATACAAGTTCCAGAATCGATTTGTTGCTGGGTGCGGATATTTTCCCGAATATTCTTACCAGTGGAAAGATTGATAATGGACCAGACAACCCCACTTGCATTAATACAGTTTTCGGGTGGGTACTTTTAGGAAGATTTTCTGTCTCAGAATCTCCTAATATTTCTCGGCGAGTCAGAACGTTCTTTGTTACACACTCAGATATTCAATTGGATGAGACTTTGAAAAAATTCTGGAATATTGAGGAAGTACCCGATATAAAATGTGTCTCCCCCGAAGAGAAGTACTGTGAAAAGTACTTTTCTGAGACAACATTTCGAGATACTGAGGGGCGATATGTAGTTTCGCTGCCTTTTAAAATAAATGCACCAAATTTTGGTTACACGCGTTCTATTGCATTGCGTAGATTAGTTAGTTTGGAAAAACGATTTGTACATGATAATACATTGTACAGGGCATATTCTGATATCATGAAAGAATACCTTGATAATTCTCATATGCAGCGTGTTTTAACTCCTACTCTAAATGAAGTAAACAATTATTTTTACATTCCGCACCATGCGGTGCTGAAGCGCGATTCTTCTACAACCCCCGTGCGTGTCGTTTTTGACGCATCTAGCCATACGTCTGTTAATGATTCATTAAATGATGTCCTATACGCAGGACCGAAATTACAGCAGGATTTAGTAAAAATCTTGTTAAAATTTCGAATTCATAGATACGTAATTACTTGTGATATTCGTCAAATGTTTCGTATGATTCTTGTATCATCAGAGCATCGACGGTATCAGCGCATTTTGTGGCGTTTCAATTCGAATGAACCCATTCAAGATTACCAATTAAATACTCTTACATTTGGTATTGTATCGTCTCCTTACCTAGCAATTCGAACATTGCAAAAATTGTCAAAAGATTACAATGATTTACCTCTTGCTTCTTATGTTTTACAAAATGATATTTATGTCGATGACATTGTGGCAGGCAGTTCCACGATAGATGGTATACTAGAATTAAAGTCCCAGCTTATGGAATTATTAAATAGGGGTGGTTTTGAGCTTCGTAAGTGGGCGAGTAACGATACAAATATTTTCTCCGATTTACCTAGCGACTTCGTACAAACTAATAAATTGTCTTTAGATCTTGAAAACGATACAACATTAAAAATTTTAGGGTTACAATGGTGTCCTACTTTGGATGCGTTCTTTTATTCATTCAACCTTGGAGATGGAAAATGTACAAAAAGATCAATACTTTCTGAGTTAGCTAGAATATTTGACCCCCTGGGTTTTCTGGGTCCGATTACGGTATGTGCGAAACTGCTTATACAATATCTATGGTCTTTAGGCTTAGGGTGGGATGACAGTCCGCCCCTGGATGTCATCTCAAAGTGGCAAACTTTTAAACAGGAGTTAAAATTATTTACAACCTTTCATATCCCTAGACATATCGAATGTTTGTCGAATGAATCTACAAATCAATTAATAGGGTTTTGCGATGCCTCCGAAAAGGCTTACTGTTCTGTGTTGTATGTGCGTAACATATCTCTGACTGGCCAGATAATCAATTATTTACTTATTTCCAAATCAAGGGTTGCGCCATTGAAACGCCTATCTGTACCAAGACTAGAGCTTTGCGCTGCGGTTTTACTTACAAAATTATTTCGATTTGCACTAGATACTTTCAAAGATAAGATAATGTTTCGGAACTTGTACGCGTTTAGTGATAGCACAGTTTCCCTTTGTTGGATAAGGGGATCTCCTCATTGCTGGAAGACGTTTGTCAGCAATAGGGTATGTTTCATACAAGAACATTTGCCCGCTACTCATTGGTATCATGTACCTAGTGAACACAATCCGGCTGATTGTGGCTCGCGTGGTCTGTCTCCAAATGAACTTGCTGAGTTTTCGCTATGGTGGAAAGGTCCAGATTTTCTGTTTACTCCGGAAAATGAATGGCAAGTTTTACAACATAAATATGCAAAATCTACAGACGTAGATAAAGAACAACGTAAAATTATTCTTGCTACAACTATTGAAACTAATTTTCTTGACGCTATGTTAGAAAATTATTCATCTCTCTCGAAAATAAAACGGATACTTGCGTATGTTTTGCGATTTATAAGTAACGCGAGGGGTTGTAAGAAAAAAAAATGTGCAGGTTTTCTTACAAGTTTTGAGCTTAATAATACCTTGCTTGTGTTGGCTAAGCGCGTACAGGTTGTTTATTTTGATAATGAAATGTCCGCTTTGAAAAATAAAAAACAACTTCCTAAATATTTACAAAAACTAAACCCTTTTCTCGATGATGACGGTGTATTGCGGGTCGGTGGCCGACTTAGACATTCGAGTTTGACATACGACAAAAAATACCCGGTTATTTTACCTGGTAATTGTAGATTTACTACTTTACTAATAAACCAAATACATGTTTTTGGGTTACATGCTGGTATACAGACCACACATTTTTTGTTAATGCAGAACTTTTGGGTTCTTTCGGCTAAAAGAGTAATTCGAAGTGTGCTTTCTCGATGCAGAGTGTGTTGGAGAACACATCCTCCTAATTTTCAGCCTCCTATGGGCAATTTACCGAAATATCGAGTGTCCCAGGTGAAGTCTTTTACATACGTTGGTACGGATATAGCAGGACCGTACTTTACAACCACCCGACGAATACGAGGTGCAGTCAAGAATAAATCGTACGTTTGTGTTTTTGTTTGTTGTTGTACAAAGGCTGTACATTTGGAACTGCTGTCGGATTTGTCCACCGAAGCATTTCTTGCTGGATTTCGACGATTTATTGCACGTAGAGGTAGATGTACTGATGTTTACTCTGATAATGGGACTAATTTCGTCGGTGCTGACAAGTATTTGCGAGAAATATACGCTGCAACTGCTAGTAGGGAATCGATTAATTGGCATTTTAATCCACCTGCTGCCCCTCATATGGGTGGCATATGGGAGGCTAATATTAAATCAATGAAAACGCATTTGTTGAGAGTTATTGGGGAGCAGGTGCTCTCTTACGAAGAATTTTCCACTGTCCTAACACAGGTTGAAGCTGTGTTAAATTCGCGACCTCTTTGCTCTTTGAGTAGCGATCCGAATGATCTTGCAGTCCTCACTCCAGGGCATTTTCTTACTTTGGAGCCGCTCACTGCTGTGCCTGACCCTGATGTTTCTCACCTCAATGTGAATCGTTTGTCGCGCTGGCAGCTTGTGCAAAAATTACATACTGATTTTTGGCGCCGCTGGCATCAGGAATACTTGCATACTCTACAGCAAAGGTCTAAATGGAATAGACCTGATGCTCCTGCTACCATCGGCGCACTTGTTTTGATAAAAAATGAACTAACTACTCCTCTTAATTGGATTCTTGGAAGAATAACCGAACTCATACCAGGTTCGGATGGAGTTTGTAGAGTGGCGGTTGTGAGGACTACTTCTGGGATGTTTAAACGCCCATTAGTAAAACTGTGCCCTCTTCCAACCTTAGAATAATTCTGAAAATACCCTAGGTGTTTTCAGGGGGGTGGGAATGGTTCGTCCTGGACCACCCTTTTGTATATTTATTTATCTATTTAATTGTTATCCTGCTTTTTGCTTTGCTTGTTGGTCTATTGGAATTTTTTTTGTTTTTGGTTATTACTGCTACTACAGTTACTTGATTTTCAGTTTCTAATTAATACATGTTTCTGCATCCACAAACAATTTATAATTTACTTTGTTCGTGTTAAATTCATATTTTTACTTTCGAAAATATTTACTCCTTTTCAAACTTCCATTGAGTCCAACCCTGTATTTACACCCATCCTAATATACCTACGTTCCTTATCTCCTGAAAAATAAAAGAAGAAATAAGGACAAGCAGGCAGAATGCGATACGACTTGAAGATTTACGAATCTATTAAAAATTAAATTGTGAATGTGTAGTTACTGTTGATAATTATTATAATTATTATTTTTATAAACGATAACCGTGCACGGTCTAAACGCGAGTGCTTAAATATAAACTGAAGAACCTGGAAGGCTTGTGGAATTATCCCGGTGAGTTCCCTTTTACCTATATATTTCCCTACGTTTTTTTTGTTTTTTTTTCTTTCTTTATTTTATTACGCAACTGGTTGAAACCTATAAAATTATATAGTCCAGAATAAAACAATAATAATAAAAAATATTTCGTTTTATTGAAATTTAAAAAAATTGTTAACTGATAAATAAATACACTTGGTTGGATATTCCAATACTGAGAACCACCAACTAAACATTTTTCTGTCTTTTAAACTAACAATATACTTAACAAATAAATAAAACAAAGATCGATGTAACACAACATATTTTAGAAAAGTTGTAATTAACGATGTTCTATGTTCGCTTGAATTTTCAATTAATTTAACTCACTTTGCAAGGTAATAGAAAAAATAAGTAAATAATTAGAAAAAAAAAAAAATTGTATAACTTAAGTATTTGGAGATTTTTGAACAGTATGTGATTGTTTTTGTAACTGTAACTGTATTTTTCACAGCCCTGAAGAAGGAAACAAATAAAAATTTCCGAAAGCTTGGCACGTAAATAAGAGTTTTATTTCGCAGAGGAACCAAGGCAGACTCCCCAAAACTTTTAACAAACATTTAAATATACTAGCCACAAGATTGTTCAGCCTTATATATATATATATATATATATATATAATATAAGATTTCTGTGGTCGTATGTCATGTTATTAATAATCTTATATAGGTGCAGGATAGTTGTCAATATTCTCCTATTATATAAAGAAAGTTGTTCGAAATAGTCTAGATTTGATATGTAGTTAGAGGTGTGCTCCCTTTTAAGTAAAAAACCAGATAAACGGAAAAATTTTTTTTGAACTCTTTCAATCATCAATGTATATTTGGTATACATTGGTGACCACACTATGGAAGATATATACGCTTTCTGAATTTGTGGCCGGTTAGGATACAACTCATCAAAAAGTCTGCAAACTTCTTCATAACGGCGTTTTCTGTCACCGCAGCCCACCATCATCAAGATTTCAATTCTTTGTTTTCCCGTTAATTCTGCCATAATGGGTGGAGTATTAAATTTGAGTTTTTCCATTTTTCTTTGTGAGGAAAACTAACTGAACACAAGCAACTAACAAATAGTATTTGTATTTGGCAGCTACAATGTTTTAGACAAAAAACTTCCACAGGCGATTGAACTTACTGAAACTATACTTCTGGATAAATCCTGCGTCAAATTTAAACTAGCTAACTGTGTTTACGTGAAGTTGCTCTGAAGAAGCTGACAGGATGATCAGCGAAACGTTAGCTAGTTTAAATTTGACGCAGGATTTATCCAGAAGTATAGTTTCAGCTACAATGTTTTCCATTTTCCATGATAAATCTTATAAGAATTAATTAATTAAAACATCTTTGAGGATACAGTTTTCTTTTTAGTACTACATATCAAATCTAGACTATTTCGAACAACTTTCTTTATATAATAGGAGAATATTGACAACTATCCTGCACCTATATAAGATTATTAATAACATGACATACGACCACAGAAATCTTATATTATATATATATATATATATATATATATATATATATATATATATATAATATAAGATTTCTGTGGTCGTATGTCATGTTATTAATAATCTTATATAGGTGCAGGATAGTTGTCAATATTCAGCCTTTTATATATATATATATATATATATATATATATATATATATATATATAAAAGGCTGAACAATCTTGTGGCTAGTATATTTAAATGTTTGTTAAAAGTTTTGGGGAGTCTGCCTTGGTTCCTCTGCGAAATAAAACTCTTATTTACGTGCCAAGCTTTCGGAAATTTTTATTTGTTTCCTTCTTCAGGGCTGTGAAAAATACAGTTACAGTTACAAAAACAATCACATACTGTTCAAAAATCTCCAAATACTTAAGTTATACAATTTTTTTTTTTCTAATTATTTACTTATTTTTTCTATTACCTTGCAAAGTGAGTTAAATTAATTGAAAATTCAAGCGAACATAGAACATCGTTAATTACAACTTTTCTAAAATATGTTGTGTTACATCGATCTTTGTTTTATTTATTTGTTAAGTATATTGTTAGTTTAAAAGACAGAAAAATGTTTAGTTGGTGGTTCTCAGTATTGGAATATCCAACCAAGTGTATTTATTTATCAGTTAACAATTTTTTTAAATTTCAATAAAACGAAATATTTTTTATTATTATACCTGTGAGGTCCAACGAATACATTTGCGTGCATTAAATTTTTGAATGAGTTGCAGAAATATTTCTATATAAATATTGGCAGTGATAAATATTGTTGTATGAGAGGAAGGAGAAGCCAAATGCCACTTTTGGAAAAACCAACCCCTCAAAACACTAAGGCGTATACTAGACAGCGCTTGTACAGGTTTTTTTTTTTCCTTCCCCCTGTGTATATGGTAGTTGCTAGGAACAGAAGCTGTCACTACTTATGTTCCCAACCTCCACGATAGTAAAGCCTGAGAAAAACTGCCACATTTAAACAGTAGGTGTTTTACTGAGAGCTCAAAAGATTTGAGTATATGATATTAATATCCTCCATATCTCTTCGTTTGTTCATGGATTTATTATTAAGGTTTGTTTCAACCATTTCTAAAAATAACCTCTTTCGCAAACTTCTTTCCGTGAAAATAACTTTAACTTCCTCATAATTGGGTGAATGTCCCGAATCTAAGTGATGTTCGGATAGTGCGCATGACCGCTTTTGAAGTCTACAGTCACTTTTGTGCGATGTTATCCTGTCTTTTAGGACTCTTGATGTTTGTCCTATATAGATTTGGTCACAGGATGAACATGGAATGGCGTATACAACGTCTGACGATTTATTTGGAGGGTCTTTATCTTTGGTTTTTGAGAAAAGGTTACCAACAGTGATAACACTTTTTTGAGCTATTTTTATAGAAGGTTCATTTTTTAAGATTTTGATAATTTTCTGAGTTACACTGTCAATTGCTGGTAGAGAAAAATATTTGAACTCACTGTGGTTTGTAGAAACAGTGGTCCTGTTAGTATTTTCTTGATTTGGGTTGGGTAAGTGTGCTGACGTGGTGTTAAAAATTAATTTGTTCAACAGGGATTTGGGATAAGAGTTTTGCAACAGCATGTCGAAAAGCTTTTTTTTGTTTGAATTAAACTAGAGTGACAAATTTTCTCTATTCTAGTTTTTAGGCCTAGCACTAAGTTAATTTTAGTTTTCAACGTATGATGTGACATATAATTCAAATATCTTCCCGAATTCGTTGGTTTTAGATACCAGTCTAACTTTATTTTGTTTTCATTCGTTCTCATCAGTCTAGTGTCCAAAAATGGCACTGCAAAATTGGTTTCATGTTCTATTGTAAATTGTATGTTTTGGTTATAACTATTGAATATTCTTAAAATTTCGTCGGTTTTGTCGTGTGGTACGGAGCATATGATGTCGTCCACATATTTTTTCAAAAATGGTAATTTAAAGGAAAGTTTGGGAATGCAATTATCTAGTAAGTCATCCATTATTATTTGTGCGGTAATAGGAGATAACGTTGCACCCATGGGTGTTCCAAAAATTTGTTTGTAGTACTGATTATTAAATTTAAAATATGTATTATTGAATATAAAACTTATTGTTTCTAAAAATTGTTTATTTGGAATCTTGGTGTTGTTAGAAATAGAGGTCCATCTTTTGTTTATGCTGTTGATAACTAATTGAAGTGGGATGTTACTGTACAAAGATACTACATCTAAACTAATGAGAACAAAATCGGGAGGTAACTGTTTGTTGTTCATTATAGATGCTAATTCAAATGAGTCATTGATGTAGTAGTCATTATTTTTTGAGTATGTCGTCGTTAGTATATCTGTTATTAATGTAGCTAGTTTACTGGTGGGTGCATTAATCGTGGATATTATGGGTCTAAATGATAGGGTGGGTTTATGTATCTTGGGAAGGCCGTAAAATTTTGGGGAGGTTTGATTGTATATTGTCAAGTTAGACTGGTATCTAAAACCAACGAATTCGGGAAGATATTTGAATTATATGTCACATCATACATTGAAAACTAAAATTAACTTAGTGCTAGGCCTAAAAACTAGAATAGAGAAAATTTGTCACTCTAGTTTAATTCAAAATAACAAAAAAAAGCTTTTCGACATGCTGTTGCAAAACTCTTATCCCAAATCCCTGTTGAACAAATTAATTTTTAACACCACGTCAGCACACTTACCCAACCCAAATCAAGAAAATACTAACAGGACCACTGTTTCTACAAACCACAGTGAGTTCAAATATTTTTCTCTACCAGCAATTGACAGTGTAACTCAGAAAATTATCAAAATCTTAAAAAATGAACCTTCTATAAAAATAGCTCAAAAAAGTGTTATCACTGTTGGTAACCTTTTCTCAAAAACCAAAGATAAAGACCCTCCAAATAAATCGTCAGACGTTGTATACGCCATTCCATGTTCATCCTGTGACCAAATCTATATAGGACAAACATCAAGAGTCCTAAAAGACAGGATAACATCGCACAAAAGTGACTGTAGACTTCAAAAGCGGTCATGCGCACTATCCGAACATCACTTAGATTCGGGACATTCACCCAATTATGAGGAAGTTAAAGTTATTTTCACGGAAAGAAGTTTGCGAAAGAGGTTATTTTTAGAAATGGTTGAAACAAACCTTAATAATAAATCCATGAACAAACGAAGAGATATGGAGGATATTAATATCATATACTCAAATCTTTTGAGCTCTCAGTAAAACACCTACTGTTTAAATGTGGCAGTTTTTCTCAGGCTTTACTATCGTGGAGGTTGGGAACATAAGTAGTGACAGCTTCTGTTCCTAGCAACTACCATATACACAGGGGGAAGGAAAAAAAAAAAAAAAAAAAAAAAAAAAAAACCTGTACAAGCGCTGTCTAGTATACGCCTTAGTGTTTTGAGGGGTTGGTTTTTCCAAAAGTGGCATTTGGCTTCTCCTTCCTCTCATACAACAATATTTATCACTGCCAATATTTATATAGAAATATTTCTGCAACTCATTCAAAAATTTAATGCACGCAAATGTATTCGTTGGACCTCACAGGTATAATAATAAAAAATATTTCGTTTTATTGAAATTTAAAAAAATTGTTAACTGATAAATAAATACACTTGGTTGGATATTCCAATACTGAAAACCACCAACTAAACATTTTTCTGTCTTTTAAACTAACAATATACTTAACAAATAAATAAAACAAAGATCGATGTAACACAACATATTTTAGAAAAGTTGTAATTAACGATGTTCTATGTTCGCTTGAATTTTCAATTAATTTAACTCACTTTGCAAGGTAATAGAAAAAATAAGTAAATAATTAGAAAAAAAAAAATTGTATAACTTAAGTATTTGGAGATTTTTGAACAGTATGTGATTGTTTTTGTAACTGTAACTGTATTTTTCACAGCCCTGAAGAAGGAAACAAATAAAAATTTCCGAAAGCTTGGCACGTAAATAAGAGTTTTATTTCGCAGAGGAACCAAGGCAGACTCCCCAAAACTTTTAACAAACATTTAAATATACTAGCCACAAGATTGTTCAGCCTTTTATATATATATATATATATATATAGAAAATCCAAATGAAGAAAACGAACGTCTGTGAGTTGGAAAAAACATTCGCTTCAGGTGGGAATCGAACCCACTTCTTACGCTTTCCGGGCATTTGCTCTACCATTGAGCTACCGAAGCACTGGTGACAGTAGTGCATAAACGCGTACTTAAACACCAATGTCCCCTCCAACTCACACACGCTATGCTGTTTTGTGGTTCTGCTGTTGTCTCGACCTTCAGTTCGAAGGCATCAAAGACACAGACCACGTCGCAGTGTTTCTTCTATTGCAAGTCCTGCACGTCGTATTAAATATACCGGGTAAATTATTCACTTAAAGTGTGTCAACTATGTAGTTGAATATAACTATATATATTATATAGAAAATCCAAATGAAGAAAACGAACGTCTGTGAGTTGGAAAAAACATTCGCTTCAGGTGGGAATCGAACCCACTTCTTACGCTTTCCGGGCATTTGCTCTACCATTGAGCTACCGAAGCACTGGTGACAGTAGTGCATAAACGCGTACTTAAACACCAATGTCCCCTCCAACTCACACACGCTATGCTGTTTTGTGGTTCTGCTGTTGTCTCGACCTTCAGTTCGAAGGCATCAAAGACACAGACCACGTCGCAGTGTTTCTTCTATTGCAAGTCCTGCACGTCGTATTAAATATACCGGGTAAATTATTCACTTAAAGTGTGTCAACTATGTAGTTGAATATAACTATATATATTATATAGAAAATCCAAATGAAGAAAACGAACGTCTGTGAGTTGGAAAAAACATTCGCTTCAGGTGGGAATCGAACCCACTTCTTACGCTTTCCGGGCATTTGCTCTACCATTGAGCTACCGAAGCACTGGTGACAGTAGTGCATAAACGCGTACTAAACACCAATGTCCCCTCCAACTCACAAACGCTATGCTGTTTTGTGGTTCTGCTGCTGTCTCGACCTTCAGTTCGAAGGCATCAAAGACACAGACCACGTCGCAGTGTTTCTTCTATTGCACGTCATGCAAGTCGTATTAAATATACCTGGGGAAAATATTCACTTAAAGTGAGTCAACTATGTAGTCGAATATAACTATATATATTATATAGAAAATCCAATGAAGAAAACGAACGTCTGTGAGTTGGAAAAAACATTCGCTTATATTCGACTACATAGTTGACTCACTTTCAGTGAATATTTTCCCCAGGTATATTTAATACGACTTGCATGACGTGCAATAGAAGAAACACTGCGACGTGGTCTGTGTCTTTGATGCCTTCGAACTGAAGGTCGAGACAGCAGCAGAACCACAAAACAGCATAGCGTTTGTGAGTTGGAGGGGACATTGGTGTTTAGTACGCGTTTATGCACTACTGTCACCAGTGCTTCGGTAGCTCAATGGTAGAGCAAATGCCCGGAAAGCGTAAGAAGTGGGTTCGATTCCCACCTGAAGCGAATGTTTTTTCCAACTCACAGACGTTCGTTTTCTTCATTTGGATTTTCTATATAATATATATAGTTATATTCAACTACATAGTTGACACACTTTAAGTGAATAATTTACCCGGTATATATATATATATATAATATAAGATTTCTGTGGTCGTATGTCATGTTATTAATAATCTTATATAGGTGCAGGATAGTTGTCAATATTCTCCTATTATATAAAGAAAGTTGTTCGAAATAGTCTAGATTTGATATGTAGTTAGATGTGTGCTCCCTTTTAAGTAAAAAACCAGATAAACGGAAAAATTTTTTTTGAACTCTTTCAATCATCAATGTATATTTGGTATACATTGGTGACCACACTATGGAAGATATATACGCTTTCTGAATTTGTGGCCGGTTAGGATACAACTCATCAAAAAGTCTGCAAACTTCTTCATAACGGCGTTTTCTGTCACCGCAGCCCACCATCATCAAGATTTCAATTCTTTGTTTTCCCGTTAATTCTGCCATAATGGGTGGAGTATTAAATTTGAGTTTTTCCATTTTTCTTTGTGAGGAAAACTAACTGAACACAAGCAACTAACAAATAGTATTTGTATTTGGCAGCTACAATGTTTTAGACAAAAAACTTCCACAGGCGATTGAACTTACTGAAACTATACTTCTGGATAAATCCTGCGTCAAATTTAAACTAGCTAACTGTGTTTACGTGAAGTTGCTCTGAAGAAGCTGACAGGATGATCAGCGAAACGTTAGCTAGTTTAAATTTGACGCAGGATTTATCCAGAAGTATAGTTTCAGCTACAATGTTTTCCATTTTCCATGATAAATCTTATAAGAATTAATTAATTAAAACATCTTTGAGGATACAGTTTTCTTTTTAGTAGGTCACTTTTGAGGTCTAGTTATTAAACCCAAAAATAGAACCAATTAGTAGCCCTATAAGATTTCCGCCATTTTTCCGCCGGTCAAAGAGTCCAAACAAATGACTTTATCTTATTAGCAAACATTTTATCCAGTCTTGTAACTTACACTCTCCCTTATATACACAAAATTTAGACGATATATTTAAACACACTTATTACTACTAGTTTTATATAAAACTGTTTAAATAAAGGTCAATAAGAACAATAACTGATTTAATTAGACCGCGTGTTACAAATGTTACAATGTAAACACAAACAATAGACTTGTATTCGACATTGCCAAATCTACTTTTTCATGGCTCGCCTAAAGAAGGCTGTGACATAGTAGACGTGGGTCGGTCCACAAAACATACCCCCTTAGAATATTAACTCATATGGGCAATGTCTGTTATACTTACTTACTTAGTTTGACTTCATATCGCTAGGTGTCGCCAAAAAAAATTTTTCATTTTAAAATCACAAAACATCCCCCGATTTTATGTTTAAAATATGTTGGTATTTCGCACAAAACATATGTTATTGGGGTATTTTCCACAAAAGGGTGTGGCATAATTTCAAGTCTTAATTTGATTTTTTGCGTTAAGAGTTTGAAAAAAGGGTGCGAGTCTTTTTTAATAGTTTGTTTAATTGTAAATTGTGCATAAAAATTGCGTTCAGTGTGTGCTATTTTAATTATTATGGCTCTTTTTGTTGGGGAAGTTCGACCGGCAAAAAAATGTTGTGTTCTCAACTGTGCGACTAAGAATGGTAGTTTTTCCGATTTCCGAACCCTAATAAAG
Source organism: Apoderus coryli (assembly GCA_911728435.2). Taxonomy (NCBI): domain Eukaryota; kingdom Metazoa; phylum Arthropoda; class Insecta; order Coleoptera; family Attelabidae; genus Apoderus; species Apoderus coryli. The sequence goes on along the minus strand of OU452202.1, from coordinate 9,771,467 downwards.
ATCCAGAAATGCTAATAAAGTGGTTGGCAAATATAAACAACGCCCGTTTATTTAACATTCCCTTTGTTAAACTACTTAAAAGTTATGTAGTCTATCATTTTGTTCCGGATGTTTTACAGTTTGGGTGTCGAAGAGACCTTAAATGGAATGCAACACCAATATTACGTCTTAATACAGGTAAGAAAACCACGCACCTCTATTAAATGTGGTATATGTTTTTATGAAATAATTGAATTAATAGAGGAGGCACCTTGTCCAAAACGAAGAAAATTGGAACCCTCTAGTTGTAACATAGACATAAGTACTGGACCTACCACATCAAAGGAATCCGTCGGTGACCCTAGTATAAGTTACTCCATGGTCATCGATGACATGCCTAGCCCTAGCACATCGAAAGAATATTCCAAGAACGTAACTAGTCCAAGCTGCCTGTTATTTTATTTATTTTTTAAATTATAAACTTTAATGTGTACCTACTACCTACTTTTTGACTAAATTAAAATGTAAAATAATATTGCTAATTGTGCGTTTCTATTTTAATAATAAATGTTTTATAATAATAATTGTTTTTTTTTTCGATCCCAACTTTATTTGTAGTTTTTCAAAAGTATTTTAAACACTATCTCGTTTGTAAAACTACAATTAATAGTTGCATCATAATATGTAACGATTTAAATTTATTGGAAATATTCGTCACTAATATTATTTTAAATTTCCCGCCAATTTATGAGTATGCGACACATCAATAGATGGCGCTTCTTTTAGTCTGCTATGTGACTTTTGCATGTGCGTGTATTATTTAATAATTATAATAGAGATTTTCCTTAAATGCAAGAGATGGAACCACAAGTAAAGAACAAACAAAATTGCATGGTGGTGTTTTACATTTTTATTAAATCATAAAATGGTCCCAGACAAACAACATAGAGTTATTTTTGTCTGAAAATATATCCCCATAATTTGTATAATATGCAAATTATAAAATATTCTTACATTTTATATCAGCCGTGGGTACCTGAATAACCGGGAACCGTTTCAATTTGGCACTTTTAATATCAATTTTTTGCTTAAAGTTATAATCTGCGAATTATCTTCATTCACTCATATTAGTTTAAAAAAAAGGTGGGGTTACACGATCCTCAAAAATTAATATTTCTGACAAATTTTTAACTTTTTCGAGCTTATAGGTATGTTGAATCTGCTTGAGTTTGCAATTCTGTGAAATATTATGTAATAGGCCTTTTTGCTGGTCACAATCACTCGCGCCTATCTATCTACAAATTGGAACCGTTTAAATATGAGTGTTTCTAAGTAAGTCATTTTTGCCTTAAATTACATAGGCTTAATGTTTTTTTTGTTTGTTAAATATTAATTAGTTAGATACGTTAATTAGCGTTATTTATGAAACATATATAAAACAACAAGAACAAGGTTCCACTTAATGATATCTTTAACTGCCATGTGATTTTGTTGTAAAACATATTTTGCCACTATCGATATAATACATAAATAGAAAAGAATACGAAACGACACCTAAAAAATATGCATCTAGGTGAGTTTGTTTTGAAATTTGCTTAATTTTCCATGAAAGCCATTTTCCTAAAACTATAACAAATTTTTAGTTAGCAGTTGATCGTCGATCTTCAATGCCAAACTATAATGAAAATTACAAAAGGAATATGTTGCCGTAAATGTAATAAATTAGAAACAATTCTATGTTGGAGACCATCGTCCCAAGCGTTGCTGATACCCAAATATGTTGGTGAGGGTCGCAGAAAGATGAAATAGTCTCCACTTGGCTTGTTGCGTTTGAATTATTTTTTGCATCAATATTTCTATCATTACTACCGACGTTACCTAAACATTCGATTTGTGGATCTGTGTGCGTTGGGATGTGTACTGCTGTGTTCATTGTATGGTTTTACATATAGCTGCACCTATCGGTGCGTTTTTCGACGCTTGAGGAACGGGCGTCGTGATGGCGGTTCCGTGTGATTGGCCGAGGCTGTCCTGTTGTTGTCCGGGTGTCTTTTCGGTCCTTGCAAGAGTCTTGTGGTCTAAATTATTATTGAATTGTTGTTTATATGTTATATGGAATGTATACGCCGTAATAATGGACTTTTGTGCGTAGATTAATAAATAAAATATATATCTCGCTGTGTTGAAAGGCAGGTTGATATAGATTAGCACAATTATGTTACTCTAGAATCTAGAAGCTCATAATAAGAGCGAAACGAACTGTCAATCCACCTTGTCTTGATTTCACTGACCTAAACTGGCGCCCTGCTAATTTAAACAAAATCCTGTATATAGATGAAGCCAGTAATTTTGTCCGCTGTGCTACAAAATTATTTCTACTTTATTATATTTACGGAAAAAAATTCCTTTTGTATTTATAAAATCATATTTCTATATATTTTAAATTAATATATTATTAAATATGTTTAAATATGGTTTGCAGAAGAGTATTTTTTATAATATAATTATGTAATTTATATTTTTGTTTTTCATCTTGGTCAATTATGATACTATTTACTAAGAATCAGTTTAAAGCTAACACGTTCCATGCACTAATAGAGTATAATATAAATGGTTTACGAATCACCACAATATATGCTACTTTAATCATTGCAATTACGTCATACTCAAAACAAGCGATTGGGTAATTTAAATGTTTTTTGTTTTTTGTAAAGATACAATACCATAAACAGATTTTGATTACTATGAAACTCGATAAGTTTGTCCAAATTATTTATTTTCCAAATGTATGTTATTTCAGTCAAAGAAACTTATTTTTATATTTAAATAAAGCAAGCCTATATGTATAGGTACCAACTGTTTCATAAAGGTGGTATTCAATTCAGTAAAAAACTGTTATTAATTCCATCTTGAAAATTCTGAAAAATACAGTGCCAATTTCTTAAAATTTTAGTCGGAACCTTTACATCTTTATAAGGGTGCAGCACCACATATTGAGAGTAAAATTAAAAATGAAATAAATTAATTTTATCTTACATTAAATTTTATTTCACCTTTGTCCAATTGAATTCAATAATAATTATCTCTCTTTGTCACAGATGCCTCCTTACTTTCATTTGTGAGTTCTTGAGAACGACGTCTAATTATTAATTGTTCACAGCATCCATATTTCCCCCGAACGTTCCCATTTTCACTTCTTAGATTCTCTCTCATTATGCATAGTAGGTATAGGTATAATTCCTTGGAAACTATAAGCACTCAAATACAACTGAAATTAAAAAAATAGTAAGATTATCAATTATCTATAATAAAACATCTCTGGTTTTAGAGTCGGCCCTAGTGCGTGTTTCAGCTATCAGGGTGTAGTGAACGGTCCAGAGTACATTCAAGAGTACCCAACTTTCCTATTTAGGAAACCCATTCAAATAATATACTTACTCTTATTCCGTATGTAAAATTTTTTTGACTATTTTAAAAATCAATTTATAAATTTTAAATTTTCTGTTCCCGTTTGTTGTTCGTCTATCGCGTTCCCGTCGGGAATTTACTAATGATAAAATTGTACTGTATTCTGTATATTGGGTAAATTAAATAAATAAATTAAATAAATTAATTAAAATTAAAATATTAATTAATATGAAAGTTAATTATACACTGATTGTAAACGTTTGACATATTATAGTGGAATCGGACAAAGTTACAAATATAATCAAAATTGAAATACTCTATTTTTAGAGCATTTAGTTAAGAAAATATTTACCTAATTAAGAAAATATGATGTTATTTAGAATTAAAAATTAAAGTGTCTAACAAAATGCTCTTATAATTCAAAGCAAAATTTTAGATTAAGTGCAAATAAGCAATTTAGAACGATTTAGAGCATTTACCTAATTAAGAAAATATGATGTTATTTAAAATTAAACATTAAAGTGTCTACCAAAATGCTCATATAATTCAAAACAACATTTTAGATTAAGTGTAAATAAGCAATTTAGAGCATTTAGTTAAGAAAATATGATGTTATTTAAAATTAAAAATTAAAGTGTTTACCAAATTTCTCTTTTCTCTGCTATAATGAAAAACTAAATTTTATTAGTAACAACAAATTAGAATAACCGCAAATAAGCCATTTAGAACGATTTAGAGCGTTTATTTCAGTAAATATGATGTTATTTAGATTTAAAAATTAAATTGCTGCTTTCTCTCAACTAAATTTTATTAGTAACAAAAATTAGATTAACCTCAAATAAGCCATTTAGTAACGATTTGGTGGTTTAATTCAGAATTAGAAGAAATTAATGTGTCTACTAAATAGCTGTTCTCTCTCTCAATCAGTTAAATTTTGACAGGATGGCGTGATTTTTGTCACATGAAACAAAAGAACAGAATTTTATAGACAGTTAAGAAAAGACAAGAACAAATTACAATATTAAAAAATTAAAAATACTAAAACATAGAGCATAGAAAACAAACGAAAATTGAAAGTACACTGCAAAATACATGAACACAAACAACATAAATAATACCTTTCTTTTTTATGTTCTTGAATTATTTTTCCTTTTAATTTTTTATTTTTTTTTTTGGGTTTTAGGTTCTTGAAAACAAATTTTCTTTTTTTTTTAATTTTTAGCGGAAAGTTACATTTCGCTTGTTCAACTTTATTACGGTGTTTCGGCGATGGTTTATCGTCTTCTTCAGGTCATTATATTAGTTTTTTTTACAGTTTGTTATTAAAATTACATTGTATAAAATATAAATTTAAAAAAGAAAGAAAATTTGTTTTCAAGAACTTAAAACCCAAAAAAAAAAAATAAAATCAATAATACCTAACGTAATTGACACTCCCTTGGCAGAAAATTTCTTTAATTAATAAAACTTGATCGGTATCACCTTCGCAGTTTTCTGTCCCAGACTGAAACAAATAAAAACATTGTAATTTTCGAAATGTATGTTTAAATTGAATTGGAGTATGATTAAAACTAAAATCCTCGTAATTAAATCTCACATAAACTATATTAAACACACACAAAACATTACATATCTCTTATGTCATACCCGCCTAAAATGAATTCTATACTGAACACAGGAACTATGCCATTATTGACATGTCCTGTCCTATATTTCATGCTGTGATGAGGGTGCCGTTGACCTTTAAGTACATGTGAATTTTGAAATGGTGTATATTTAAGTATACAGTAACTTACCCTAGTATCCATTTATAATAAAAAAACCGAGGATCATTCATAATTTTTCCCAAAAAATGTATTTTTTTTATGATAATGCCTATAGACCTAGGCAAAGATTAATGTACCTACATTAATCTTTGACCTAGGTATGTATAAGTTCGCTATGTTTTAACTTTCCTGCAGGATAATGATTTTGATATTTTTTTTATGTAGTGATTAAATACCTCACCTCATTGGTACCTGCAAGTTATATTATAAAAATGAATATGTTGATTTGATATTTTCAAGATGGCGGCACTTCCGGTTATACCAGAAGTGGATATAAACTTCGTTATCTTAAATGGAACATTTCTATATATTATTTTTTTTTCCATTTCAATTATATGAATTTTTCTTTAACCTTTCCGTATACCAAAGATTAATGTTGTGTACATTAATCTTTGCCTACACCTAGTTTCAACTGTTATTTCGATTTTTTTGGACTAGAACGGGCTTTGCGAAAAAAATTGTTATTTCATAGCCTCAACAGATAGTATCTTGAAATTTTGAAGGTACTTTAAGCAGGTTTTAGGAAAGTAATTTCTCTTGACAATTTGAACCATAAGGTTTATGGTTGGTCGAAATTTATTGTAGTATTATCTCCTATTAAAAATAGGAAATTTACTTTACGTTGCCCATCAACGTCTTCGAGTTCTTAAATGGAACACCCTATATATTATTGTATATTCTGAAAAACAAGCATATTCACTTTCAAATGATAGGCCATATTCCTATACCAAAATGGTAAGCTTTTCGAAATAAATGCAAGTTTCTAGAAATATTGGATTGTTTCGGGAAACGGAAGCGGGTATGAATTTTCTTCTTCATAAATGGCTACTTCTCGAATTATTCCATTTCCAGAAAATTTTGCTTCGTCAATCCAAATCATTCTGTTTAAAAATATGGGATCTTAATTAACTTTCAATCAATCCTTTGCAGAAATTTATTTTGCGTTGCCTATCAACGTCTTCGAGTTACTGAACTTTTTGAAATTTGTAGTTGTACATTTGGGCCAAAAAAAAAGGTATATGGAAAGGTTAAAGGAAAATACTTATAATTGAACAGGGAATCTAAAAATATAATATAGAGTGATCCATTTAAGATAAGGAAGTTCATATCAACTTCCGGTATAACGGATAGTTCCACCATCTCGAAAAGATTTTTTAAAATAAGCTCTTTCCTTCGTATATAAATGTAGAAAATTTCAAATCAAGATATTCATTTTTTCTCCTAAAACTTCTATTTAAACACGTAGCTGAATCACCCTGTATATACATATTATCGTAAATTTTTTTATTTTTTGAGAAAACGTATGAATCATCCTCATCCTCCAGATCTCCGGAAAATTTTCGCCATTTTGTCGGTTGAATAGACAGAATCTTGAATCCAAAAATATAATACTATATAGGGTGTTCCATTTGATATGAGAAATTTGATATCAACTTCCGGTACAACCGCAATTCCTGCAAATATGACAATATTATAGACTGATAGATTGGGTTAACCTGAGTCATCACTTAAATTTTCAAAACAATGGTATGGTTACTTTTGCCAAAACTTCTAAGGTACCATCTACCAGCAATCACCCTGTATAAAACAGTTCAAAATTCACCTGTACTTAAAGGTCAACGGCACCTTAGTTTCTTGTTGGTTATTTAGATATATTAACAACTAATTGATGTATCTACTACTAGAGAAACATAATTATTAGTTAATATAATGCGTATCGTATAAACCGTTAATCAACTTGACATACACAGGTACATTTTATGATTCACATAATATACCACTAAAAACCAAACAGCATGATGTGCTAAGTCAGAACACATAAAATATTTAGATAAATATAAAATTTGTTTTGATTCTTATCTTCCATTCTTGCAGATAGTATTTTTAATAACAAATTTAATTTTTATGCTATTTTTAATTTATTGTTTTGTGGGATTTTATTGTCGCAAAAGGTGACGGGTTATCTGTATGTCTTGTATGGTACATATGGAATCCCATATCATTTTCTATGAATCCGAGTACCTATGTACTACCTATGTAGCAAGCTCTCGTAAATATTAAATTATCATCAATGAAATTATTGCTTTAGGTCATTAAAATAGATCCAAAGGAGAATCTAGGGATACCCTAATCGCCACAAACCACTTCTAATCACATAAGATGACTAAAATTGTGTTATTTATTCCTTCAAAATTTAACAAAATTAGGCGTTTTCTTGTCGTCGTCGTCGAAGATAGAAAAAAATTAACCAAGGTCCTCCATGGTCAAATTTTAATAATAAATAATAAAACAGGTTAGTACATCTTATTTTACGTTGAAAAGAAGAAAGTTGCTGCAGAAATCAATTCAAATAACAAAAAGTTATAAGCCATAAAAGAAATCGACCAAAATTGAGAAACGCCACCTAGCGGCTAACCGTTACAAATTTAGTTGGCACGAGTGAGCTTTACATAAAATTTGATCCTGGAGGACCTTGGTTAATTTTCTTCGACAGGATCATGAGTTCCCATAAGAAAAGGTCTAATTTGGGCCACCCTGTACATTAAACAACGTAGGAAGCCATACCTATGGGGTTGAACAATTTATATGATAGGTAACAAGAAATCTAACATATAAATTGTTCAGCCACATAGGTCGGAGTTCGTACGTTGTTTAATGTGAAATACAATGTAAGACACAACTCCTATATCACTTACTCTTTTTATGGTTTTATTGCACAGTTCGCCTTCCGTAATAATCTCGAGTATACTAGCTACAGTTTGAAGATCATTTCTTTGTGTTTGGTGTTTCTGAGTGTAACATTTCTTTGTTAAAGGTATTACAATATCAGGTGTGACGTTTGGATTATGTGTCCTTATTATCACTGCACATTGCCATAAGAAAAAATTCACAATTTATTATGAATGGAAACAATTGGAGTTTGAATATGCTACTGCACAGGATAGGCTGCAAGATATAGATTCTGGAAATTTTAATGTTGGGAAAGTCGTACCTTTCGATGTTGATGTTTATTATCCAAGTAAATAATATATTTGTGACAAAGAATTTCAAAATTTGTTTTAATTTAGTTACAAATATCTCAATTCAACTTTTCTCCACAGCAAAACAAGTTTTTATTACTATGGCAAGAATTGATGTAGGCGTCCCAGTTACTTTGGGTACTGTGACTGACAAAAAACTTAATGGAAATCCTATCATAAGACCTTATCCAGATTGGTCTTGGCATACAAATCCGACTGAATGTAAAGAAAACCGAATTGTGTCTAATTATCGGGATATGGTAAGCAAATATCAATAAAGACGTCCAAAAATTTTTACCTATTTTTATTTGTATCTTACGTAATAGTTTTGTTAAAGTGTGTTACCAACGTGATTGTATTCTCTATTAGGTGCGATGCTGCACTTCTTACATATCTGTATTACGTTCTAATTCAAACTGAGTTAAAGTTTGCTTTGGGATTATTTTTGATTGCTTAATATTTAAAATTTTAAATAGAGGCGAAATACCCAAATAATGAGCTTTCATCCATTCGTGACACAACAAACATATAGGAACTATGAGTAAAATGTTAACCTTCTAGTACAAGTTGCTAGTTTACTCTTCTTGATCCACAATAAAACTACAGTTGACAGTTTTCAACATGGTTGAAGAAAAATATATTTTACTTTTTGAAAATACACATTTAATATGATCGAAAGTACGTAACTATCTACTTCCAACCATGGGATGATGATGAATGTCGCATATCTTAATTATATATCGCTCTTCTTGATCCACAATAAAACTACAGTTGACAGTTTTCAACATGGTCGAAGAAAAATATATTTTACTTTTTGAAAATACACATTTAATATGATCGAAAGTACGTAACTATCTACTTCCAACCATGGGATGATGATGAATGTCGCATATCTTAATTATATATCGCTCTGTTATAGAATAGTAAGGCTTATCTTTTATCTTTTAAAGGTCACCGTTATTAGGAAATAAAGCCTTAGGGTGATTTTCAAAAATGGTTTGTAAAACGCTCTCTTTAAATGAGGGACAGTCTCAATCGATTAGTTGAACTGTTGTCATGCTAAAGACAGAACAGGTTTTCATTAAAATTATGAAAATAGACTGAACTTCTTCAATGCCGTTTATGGAATATTTCATGTATTTTCCACAGCAACAAGGACTCACCATAAAATTAAAGTAAACTGCAAGCGAAAATTTCAAAATTTTACAAGAATATGTTAACATTTAGCTTTACTAGATTTTTATCTCTGTATCCAGACGATGATGTTAATAATTAGCAGAAATTTATAAAATAAAAACAAGTTTGTATAAAAATTGAATTATTTTGCTATATTTTAATTAGGTAGTCACAAATTTTTCATTAAACCTGTTGAAAAATCGTAATTATAATATTTTCACATTTACTGTTGTTTATGGGCGGTGAACCTTAACAAAATAGAAGAAAATAATCACTGAAATGAAGTTTTAATTAATTTGTTTATTATTCATGAATTGACAAATTTATAGAAATAATATCAGAAATCTATCCTGATTTACAATCAATGAACAAGAGAAAGTTGGGACGGCCACAAAATAATAATAAATCTTTATTGTCTAACAGGTTTGCACGCTACTACAAGACAATAATTACAATGTTTAACTTAAAAATTATTCTATGTAGGTTATAAATATACAACGATATCACACACCAACCAATCATCAACACAAAAACAAAAGTACGCCAGGGTGACAACCCACGTTACCCTATATAACAATAATAATAACAACGCCCCACTTGCCTAAGACGGACTAGCAGGCCGTTAATCAATTTAAAAAGAAGAAGCTGATATGCTACAATTCTGCGAGATTCCAGTGATTTAAGGCTGGTTTAGCCAACGAATAAGCATAAGAATATGATTAGTGTATAGTTATAGTCTCAAGCACAACTAGTTAAAATACATTATATCAAATGGTATCGTTTATACAACGTTTAGTTAACAAGTCGTTATGATTTGTAATTGTCATAACTTTCAATGTTGTAGTAAGAATAGCGACAGCCTCGGCTATAGTCGTCGGCATTCGGAAACATGTCATTGCGAGAAAATTCAAACTATTGACATAATCGCATATTATATATATGATAATTGAAATTTCATTAACTTTATGATATAAAATTATGAAAATATTATTATTATATCTCTGCTATCAATAAAATTATGCCGTAGTTTGAATTTCCCGCAATGACGTTTCCGAACATCGACGACTACGGCCGAGTTTTAGTGACAAAAACACTTTTTTGTGAAAGTTCAATTATTTCAACTTTTATGGATTATGCATTACGACAAATGGCAATGTAATGTGCGCAGGTCCGCAGGCGAGCTTAAAAAACCAATATAACCTATAAAAAAATATAAACAGCTTGAATGTATATTATTTCATGGACGTTCCGATTCCTTTTACCATCAGTTTTCATCCATACATTCCTGTGCCCCCCGAGTTACTTCATCAAAAAAAAAATAAACATTATTTTTCTGAGGTTCAGGCCATATAATTGAAGAAGAGGAACTAGGGATGTGAAAATAGTAAAAAGTATCGATTCCGATACCCGTAATTTTTGTTAAGTATGGATTCTACCGATATTGTCTAAAAAGTATCGATACTCTTAGGTATCGGCATTGTCTTTAAAGACAATGGTATCGGTATCGAAAGTACACAACACGTTTAAAAATAAACCTGCTGAATGTATATTACATTTTGTGTTACATAACATAGGAAATCTATGAAGTATGATGCAAAATTGTGGACAAATTTACAAAATTGTTTTAAATGTTTGATAACATAGAATAATGTTTATTGTTTGGTATGGCCCGAACAAAAATAAAAATAATCATGTTGTATATTATTGCCCGCATCCCGCATGCGCATAATATACAGATTTTGGTTGGCTCGGCACTTTGGTTATGCTTGTTTTTATGACTTACATGTTGGATAAACGCTCGCTTTTGTTATGCATTATACACTAAAACTGTCACAAAATTATATTCACTGCGTTATACATAAAACGTTGGCTAAACCGGGCTTTAATAAAAGTAAATGATCAGTACCACGCGGTGGAAAGCGACCATCGATTATAAAGGCTAAATATTTAAGAAATTTGCGTTGCACGCCTTCCCATTTGTTGATATGGGCTTGATATATCGGAGACCAAATAACTGATGTGTACTCTAGCTTAGATCGAACCAATGCATGGTATAATGCAATGAGACAATCTGAAATTCAAAACCGCTAGTGGATCGAAAGATAAAGCCAAGTGCACGAAGAGAGCTTTGAGTTATATTGTGAATATACTGATTAAACGACAACTCACAGTCAATAGTCACACCAAGGTCCCTAGAAACAGTACATCTGTCAAGAATTATGCTATTTATAGCATATTCATATACTATCGGTTCTCGTCTCCTTGTTATTATCATACACTTACATTTACTGGAATTCAGAGGCAATTTATTGTGCAAGCACCAGTTCTCCAATATCAATAAATCTGACTATAACTGCACAAAATCATTGTTGGTGTTAACTATGGAGAAGATCTTCAGGTCGTCCGCAAAGAGCAAACAGGAACTCGATATATCATTGATTATATCGTTAATATACAGGGTGACATAGAAAAAAGTACATTGCATAGTGCCACATAATAGAGGACACTAAAATAAGAAAAAAAGTTCCCATGAACATGGGTCCGCAAGGCCGTCGGTTAAAAGTTACGGGGTGTTGAATTTTAATTTTTTTTAAAAGTTTTTTTGAATATCTGTAGCCAGATACGCAAGAAATGGATAAAATGTGGTATACAGGGGTTTTTTATCATGCTAAATTCAAATATGATCTTAGTTTTGTGATAACTGATAGAGGGCGCTACATACAGGGTTCTATCCCTATTGAAGCGGTCGTAACTTTTTTGCTATACACTGTATGTCATGTATATGGAAAACATCAACGGCGCAAGATTACTGCCTTGTGGAGCACCACTGGTAACAACAATCTCGTTGGACCTGAATCCATTGTATTCGACAAATTGTTTACGACCAGAAAGATAAGACTCAAAAAACAAAATTAAGTCTTTTTCGAATCCAAATTCATTTAGTTTCCGTTTTAAAATGCCCTGATCAACCTTAGCGAATGCCTTAGAAAAATCTGTAAAAACTGTTAAAGTTCGATAAACCACCCTAATACTTAAATATTCTGAAATGATATTTGAATAAAAAAAAATATAAACTTCTTATGACAAAACTCAATAAATCTATTCTAACAATATTTTTAACAACAATATATATGACAATAACAATACTTGAATATATACAGTGTAAACTTCAACACCTTCCCTTATTCAATGTATTGGTTACTCCCAATCGTCCACGAAGTTCTTGAAGTTGGTTTGAATAATGGCTTAGTTAACAAATCAGCGATTTGTGATTTACCATCTATCTTCTTTATCAGAATTTGACCATCCACTACAAGTTCTCGAACAAAGAAATGTCTAATTCTGATATGTTTTGTACGCCGGTGAAATTCAGGATTTTGCGCCAATTTGATTGCAGCTTCATTATCAACGAATACGACTGGAACACTTTTCAAATCGTGAATTTCATTGAACAAGCTCATTAACCAGACAAGTTCTCGAGCACCTTCACTTGCATCTACAATTTCTGCTTCTGTAGTTGAAATTGCTACTGAAGATTGTCTTTGACTCATCCAAGATATTGCACCTCCTGCATACAAACATACAACTCCAGATGTAGATCTCCCCGTAAGTTCATCACCTCCGTGGTCTGCATCGGTAAAACATTCTATAACGTTTTTATTTGCATCGCGTTGATAAGTTATACCAGAGTCTAAAGTGCCTTTAATGTATCGAAATATTCTTTTAATTTTAACAAAATCAGCATGACTAGGATTTTCTAGTGATCTAGAAACTACTCCTATAGCGTAGGCTAAATCTGGACGACTTCCAATCATTAAATACATTAATGCTCCCACAGCTTCTCTATAAGAAATTTCAATCACACTAGAATCTTCATCCTTCCCTGATTGAACATTTTCTTTCACAATTGGAGTGCTAACAGGCTTACATTCGCTCATAGAAAAGCGATCCAATACTTTTCTAGCATATGCCTGTTGGCTGACTTTAATAGAACCATCTGTACTATTTCTTTCAATTTGGAGACCCAAAAAATATGAAGCAGGTTTGACAGTAATTTTAAATTCATTTTCAAGATAATTTAAAAATTTTGATTTTAAGTTTTCATCATTTGATGCGAGAAGTCCATCATCAACATACAAACATAAAATCAAAGTACTATCATTTTCTTTCTTAATGAATAGACATGGATCTGCTTCTGTGCTTTTAAAACCAAAGTTTGATAAAACATCCACAATGCGCTTGTTCCAACAGCGTGGAGCTTGCTTTAAACCATAGAGACTTTTCTTTAAAAAACACACTCTATCTGTTCCATCTTCAAACCCTTCTGGTTGTTTCATATAAATGTTCTCTTCTAGTGATCCATACAGGAAAGCAGTAGTTACATCAAATTGTGTAAGAGTCATATTGTCAATAGCAGCAACACTTAATACACTCCTGATTGATGATAATTTTGCAACTGGACTAAATGTTTGATCGTAGTCTTTACCACATTTTTGTGAAAAACCTTTGACCACAATTCTTGCCTTATATTTTTCAATAGAACCATCTGGATTTGATTTAATTTTATATATCCACTTACATGGAATAGCTTTCCTTCCTTTAGGCAATTTATCTAAGATCCATGTTCCGTTTTCACTCTGTGACTGCATTTCTCTTTCCATAGCAGCTTTCCATTGATCTTTATCATTGCTTCGGATAGCTTCATCAAAACTCTGAGGCTCATTACTCTCTAAAATATTTACAGCAACTGACATTGCAAAATCTTCAAATCTCGCAGGTTTACGTAAATTTGTTCTGTCTCTTAACTTTCTTCCACTACTTTCACTCGTATCTTCTTCAGTTATTGTGCTTCTATTATCTTCCAAATCTTCAAAATTTTGTTCATTTTCAGGATTTTCTATTTCTAATCTACTTTCAGAAATTTCTTCAGGTTCGTTATGTAAATGTACTGGGCTTAATCTTATTTCACTAAGTTTTAATGGTTTTTCGTAAAACGTAACATTTCGAGATCTTATAACTTCTCCAGTTTCTTGACACCAAACTCTATAACCTTCATAGCCTTCATATCCAACAAGAATGCCTTTAGTTGCTTTCTTCTCTAGTTTTTTCCTTCTTTGTTTTGGAATATGAACATAGCATATAGTTCCTATTACGCGAAGATGGGTCAATTTGGGTTTCTTTTGATACCAAACTTCATATGGTGATTTATTATTAACACCTGAAACACCTGATATATTTAAAATATAGGCAGCTGTTTGAATCATTTCAGCCCATAACTTTTGAGGTAATCCTTCTCTCGAATGCATTATCGATCTCGCTGTCTCGACCAATGTTCTGTTTTCTCTTTCAGAACATCCATTTTGTTGAGGTGAATATGGCATAGTAAGTCTGTGACGAATTCCATTTCTGTTTAATAGTTGCTTAACAGAATGATTAACAAATTCTCCTCCGTTGTCACTTAAAAGCTCGTTAACAACATAACCAGTAGAATTTATCTTTGCTAAAACTGATTTTAGATGTGTAGCTACTTCTGACTTTTCTTTCATAAAATAAACATAACGGAATTTACTGTAATCATCTTTAAATAAGACAAAATATTTATAACCACGGAAGGAATTTTCAAATGGTCCGCATACGTCTGAATGTATTAGCTCACCTGGTGTGTTAGCTCTTTCTCTTGAACCAAACTTCAACACATGAGATTTGCCATAAACGCAGCCTTCACATACTTCGCTATCTAACATTACTTCAATTCCAAATTCTCTCTTCAAAATTCCCTTAACGTGTTTTTTATTCTGGTGTCCTAATCTTTCATGATACAGCTGAAGAACATTTTCAATCTCAACAACATTTATTTGTTTCATTTTCTTGATTTGGAATGATATTTTTCATGTCTAGCTTATAAAGTCCACCATGTATGATTCTTCTTTCAATCAAAATTATCTTTCCATCAATTTTAAAATAACAAATTTTTGATGTTGAAATAAATTCACTGTTTGTTCTTTTATCTTGTGCAGAAAGAACTGAGAACAAATTCTTTTTAATACTAGGAACGTACCAAACATCTTCTAAACGAATAACAGTAATGTTTCCATTGACATTCGCTTCAACTTCAATCGTGCCTTTTCCTAAAGCGCTTATTTTATCACCATTTGCAGTTGTTACTGTATGATGCTCACGAAAATATTGAAAATTAGTAAACAAATCACTTCTGTGACATATATGGTTTGTTGCACCATTATCTACAAACCAATGTTCATCATCAATATTAACTGTTAAGACTGTTTCTGTCAAAGCCATTAGTGATACTGTAGTCTGTGTAAAATTACCTTTTTCTACGTTATCTACCTTAGGAGGTCTTCCATCAGCCTTCCATTTAAAACACTGTTTTACCATATGACCAGCCTTGTTACAATACTTGCAAATTATTTCTTTCTTCAATTTTGAATTCTTTGAAAAATTCTTCTTCTTCGTACCTTTTACCAAAAGAACTTTTTCTTGATTACTTTCTTCATTTTTACTTAACAATGCTTTCTCAAAAGAGCAAAGTTGAATTGTTAAATTTTCAACTGATCTTTCTGATTTTACCATCAGGGACCAACTTGACTTAAATGAAAAATAATCATCTGGTAAAGTTGACAAAATTTTGCAAAGTAACAATAAATCTGGTAAACCACAGTTACAGGTACTTCCATTTGCGGAATTTTCTTTTGATAATTCATATTGTAAATCACTCCACAAATTTTTGAGTTTAGAAACATGCGTCAAAATATCATCGTTAGCGTCTTTCTTATAATTGAAAAACTTCGTGCACAAATCATACGATTTTTCCTCAACAGCACCATCATACAATCTATGAAGTTCTAACCACATATCTCTAGCTGTATTAAATCTCATAACTTTTTGTAAAGTATCTTGTGTCATATTGAGAGTAAGCAAAAGCAACGCATTACTATCAGCTTGATTAAAGGTAGCAAAATCTCTGTCATACTTGGTTTGTTGTTCATTTGTTACTCCTTCTGCAGGTAAAGGTAAAGGTTTTTGCAATTTACCTTCCAAAATATCATTTGCACCTGGAACACTCCGTAACAAAATATTTAACTTAAACTTCCATGTACTCCAATTTTGTTTTCCTTCAAGCAAACCGATCTGAATTTTACTTGCATCCATATCTTCTTCTAATTATTATTATTTTTAACTAACTTTTAAGTTTTTAAAATTTAGATATGTCTTACTGTCACTACTTGTCACAATTTTTTTTTTCTCACAAATATCTATCTTCTCCAACAAAATTTAAGTCTTCTGGTAACCACGCTCTGCTACCATGTTAAAGTTCGATAAACCACCCTAATACTTAAATATTCTGAAATGATATTTGAATAAAAAATAAATATAAACTTCTTATGACAAAACTCAATAAATCTATTCTAACAATATTTTTAACAACAATATATATGACAATAACAATACTTGAATATATACAGTGTAAACTTCAACAAAAACAACATCAACTTGAAGACCCTCACCGACAGCCGGATAAACATGCTGCAAAAACTGCCCCAGATTGGTGACAGTGGAGCGGCCGCGATAAAAACCATGCTATTTAGTAACAATGTGATGCTTTGCCTGATCAAATATTTTATCATGTAATATAGTTTCAAACACTTTCGAGAAGTTGGGCAATATGGAAATGGGACGATAATTTGATATTTTGTGAGTATCACCAGATTTGTGAATAGCACCAATTTTGGCTAATTTCCAACCCTCAGGAAAAGTTCTCGACTGAATTGATTTATTGAAAATAATCTGTAGTGGTTTGGCCAGACAATAAGCACAATATCGCACAATAAATGCGGGAATCCCGTCGCAACCACCTTCGCCCTAATCGTTAATTTCATTAACTATGGGTTATAATTGAAAACAAACTGCTTATAGTAAGTATGTCAAAAAATGCAAATAACAAACCGAACACAATAACATAAAAATAAAAAAAACGGTTAAACATTTATAATAAATTTTCAAAATGACGACCATTGGTTTCCATACATTTTGAAGACAGATTTGTGGCCCCCTAATTTGCACTTTTGTAAACTTGTATGGATGCATGCCGTGGTTTTTTAAAATATTTTGAATGGAAGCGTATGCTAACCCTAAATCTGCCTTTACACTTCTAAAGGAAGCTCGAGGAAAAGCGTTAAAATAGCCTGAAACATTGATTATGTTGTCTTCATCTGAAGAGGCATCGGTAAATATAGTTTCGCTTTCAGTTTTGACCCATAATTGATGAAATTATTTTGTAACCGTGCAAACTCTCGTGTTCATTGGCTGTAAATCCGGAAAATTTCCCACATTGCCCATGAATAGTATTTTTCAATTATTTGCAACAAACTTTTTATTACTTTTGTACTAAATGTCAAAATATTATAATTACACTTTTTCAAGACGTTTAATGACAAATTCCTGGGAGCCTAATTAAAATAATCCAATTTTTATCCAAACTTGTTTTTATTTCAGAAGCCTTACAGTTTAGGTATTGGACCATGACATATCATTTGAAAACAAATTTGATTGTATTTCAGACTATGTGAGAGAATTGACTTATTCCTATTTTTAGTAGTAGAGCATACTACAGTAATTTGCGACCACCCTGTAACCAAGTGCGTCAATCTCTCAATATAGTTGATATTCTTAAGATGTTTTTGCACTACCTTCCAAAATTCAAGATTCGGTCTATTCAACCGACAAAATCGCGAATATTTTGCGGAGACCTGTTTTGGACCAAAAAAATTCAAAATAAATTATCTATTCAAAAATAGGTGAAGATAGGGAAGATATAGGGAAGTGTTAAACTAAAATACGCCAAAATTGATAGGGAATCCAAAAATATCATAATAGTCCATTAAATCAAATTTGGACAATGTTCCTATTAGTTGGTTTATGAAATTTAGAGAGCATTGTGGCCCCGAACTGCAGTTCGCATATTATGCGATAAAAAATTGCGATTCACAAAATTGATTTAAAAATAATTATTATAAAAATTCTTCAGATTGATGAGTGTGGACGTTTGTGGGTAATGGATAATGGAAAAATTGGCGACAATGCAGTATGTCCACCACAAATTTTAGCTTTTGATTTGAAAACGGTAATTAATATTTTTGGAATTATCAATACAAGATCATTAATAGATTCTGCTTTAGAACAAGCTAGTTCATCGTCATGAAATTAAACTTTCCATGCTTGAAGCAAGCGCACTTTTTGCCACCGCAATAGTTGACACCAAAGGACCTAACTGTGAGGATACGTTCATTTATATGTTAGACATACAACTATTCAACTTGTATGTTCATGATGTTAAACAAGGTCTGACATGGAGGATACAAGATAAAACACTGTTCCCTTATCCCGATTATGGTACATACAAAATTGCAGGTAACACGAATATTGTTATTTTAAAAGCAACAACTATAATGGAATTTTGGTTCTGATTTATTTTTTTGTTTTAATTTGTTATTAATTAAATCATTCTACATTGCCCCTCGTGATACATCGGCTCGATTTTCCTATACAAAAATATAACTTATGCGTTGTTTTTCAGCCGTTTTTTATTTGTACGGCTATTCGGCAATCCGAGCTATATTTGAATCGCAGCAAAGGAAACACTGTTTATATTAATTTCACAACTAATTCCCTAATTGCATTCAATAAATATGGCCATATACATCCGGATTCAGAAAAGAAAAACACAATACTATGCCGCCGTTTTAAAAAAGCAAACAGGTCAGTTAGAAATCTAGAGTGCACGAGAATATCACAATATACATGAGAAAGATGATCTGGTCCACATCAGCAAAGCACAGGTCAGAATTCATCATCGAAGAACTCTCGCACTGAGTAATAAGGCTTCATAGTCAGCGCCTTTTGTTCCTTGTGTCCCTTACTATTAGCCCCTCAGGATGTTTTCCAGAATACTGGAAAACTATATTTGATTTATTCTTAAAAAATAATTTTTTCTACTGGTATACAGGGTCGCCCATTAGTGTGTGGACGGAAGATATCTCATGATCTATAAGCAATAGACAAAAAAATCCTTTACAAAATTTTTAAACACAAGATATGTACAACCCAAAAATGTTTCAATTATATAAGGCAGTTCACAAACGCACAGCAGACCAAACTTGCTTTTTCTTAATGCAGGACCCTGTATATTTTAACATAAATAAATGCCTCTAAAAGGAATATGACATAAAGGTTGAATGCCTAGGTCCACTTGTTTTTGAAATATTTGTAAATAAGGCATTTTGACATACATTTAAGGCGTTGTGGTTAATACAGAAACAAAAACCAACCAATTTTTCGTATCACGTCTATTTGAATTCCCTCCTTTTCTCCGTTTTACTGGATTTTATTGACATGTGACTTGTTATTGGCTAAGTAGATTTACAGTAAATGTTAAATGGGACACCCTGTAAATCTGCTTAGATTCGAGAAGTCCCTTTCCTATACTTTTTATTGATATTATTTCATAAGCTTAAGGCTAACCGGTTTTTCATAAAATATTTTTTGTTATTTTAATTAATTTTATTTTCTATTTAAAAACAAAAAAGTTAAATTACAGGTTTATTTTAATAATTTGCAAATAGACGCACTTAAAAATAAATTGGATTAAAAACACATTTTTAGACAATTTAAGTTTAAATAGAATATAATCTAAATTTAATAATAAAATACGTATCGCCTTTGATCACAACCAAACAAATACACACCAATTAACATTGGAAGATGGATAAATCGTAGAGAAGCAACAAATTGGTCAGCCCGATCCCCTGATCTAACGCCTATCGAGTTTTTTCTATGTATACCGTGATCACAAACCACCGTAGCAGACATGAAAATTGGAATACGAAATCTTTTTGCATCCATTACTTCCCAAATCCTGCAACCAGGTAAAATTCATTTAATTTAAGACTGTAGAAGTGTCGCCAACAATGTGGTTGAGCATTTGTTAGAATAGATTTTCTAACACTTGAATGTTTATAATTGGTTCGGGTGTACTTGTTTAGTTCTTATCAAAAGAAACATGAATTTTTGTATTTAATTTAAACTAGGATTTGATTATATTAAAGTAAAATTGCCGAAAAAAAATATTTTTATTTTTTAAGAGCGTCTATTTGTCAATTATTCAAATAAAGCTGTAAAAATTAACTTTTTTGTTTAAAAAATAATTAAAATGACAAAATTGCGTCTTTTCTTGACAATTTTTCCTTTTATTAATTTTTTTTTTATAAAAAAAACGGTTTGCCATAAGCTCATGAAATATATCACTCAAAAGCATAGGAAAGGGACTTCTGAAATTTAAGCGGATTTGCAGGTTGTCCAATTTCACGTTTTCCCATAAAAATACAATTTAGAAAATATGACCACTCCGAAATATTACAAATCAGATGTCAATAAAATCTAATAAAACGGAGAAAAGAAGGGAATTCAAATGGACCTGACACGAAAAATTTCTATATGTAGGGATGTCGAAATTAACCATTGTTTACAAATATTTCAACAAGTACTGGGCCTAGGCATGTCAACCCTTTTATCTTGTCTTGTC
Organism: Apoderus coryli; assembly: GCA_911728435.2. Lineage (NCBI taxonomy): Eukaryota > Metazoa > Arthropoda > Insecta > Coleoptera > Attelabidae > Apoderus > Apoderus coryli. Next base: position 9,750,459 of record OU452202.1, on the reverse strand, counting down.
TTCTAGAGCATAATTTATTTATGTTAATATATACAGGTTGTTGCATTAAGAAAAAGCAAGTTTGATCTGCTGTGCGTTTGTGCACATTTTCAGTGCCTAAAAGTTTGGTAAAAGATTTTTTTGTTTATCCCTGTATTTTATTTTACTTTTTAAGTTATATACCTGGTAGTTTCAAATTTCTTACCATATTAGACAGCTAGGTCCTCTTTTTCACTGATGTGTGATGATTGTTACTAGACCTGACTGATCAACACTGAATCGACAAAACACATGCATGTGTTTTAAAGCTTTTAGACTATTTCATCCAATTGCATACATTTTCTTTATTTCGGTTTCTTCATTACGATTTGGTTTTCTCTATGTTTGCAAGTGTGTTTTTTACATGATTTAAACAATGAATTATTCTTTTCAATTTGAAAGCGTTTCATTAACTTTGTAGGGGAACAATATGATTTCATGGACGGTCCTGTTGGTGGAGCACTATCACCTAAAACATCAGGCAAAGACAGAAAGTTTTATTATCACGCAATGTCCAGCCCAACAGAGAATTGGGTTCAAACATCTGATATAAAAAATCAATCGTTATTTAAGCAATCACCTGCCTATTCCCAACCTCAACTGTTTCATGTGAGTATTAAGTTAACAATTAAAACAATATGACCATCATATCATCACCGGAATTGATCAAAAAACTTATAGAGTTGTTTTCTCAATGTCTATATCTTATTTCCTTTATGTTCTTTTTACCTCCCTCACCATAGACTAGTATAATAGAAGGTTGTGATGGAACTACGCATTTTGAGGACCCCTGATTACGATTATCATGTTTGATGTTGATGACGCGTTAAGCTATTTGGAAGCTTTTTTGTTAGTCAAGTATTTTTAGTATTTCTTAAAAGGTTGAAAAGTGAAAGTTCACAAGATGTACCTTGTTTATGCATCACCTCTATTAGTGCAGATATTGGTGTAAAGCAAGATGCTTGCCAAATATTAACATAACACATTATTGATAACAAACAAAACGGAACTATCGTATATTGGGAGCGTTACAATAAGTTACCCTAATGAATATCGAGTATTTATTTCTTTTACAGGTATACAAGGGGAGACGCGATACGCAATCAGCTGCAGAGGCCATGGATAAAAACGGCATACTTTACTTTGGTCTTTTAGGTGATTTATCAATAGCTTGCTGGAATTCGGCTACTGAATATGGTCCGGCAAATATAGATACAGTCGAATATGATCCAGTCGCTTTACAATTTTCTAGTGGAGTCAAGGTACACATACCATTAGCAAAATAATTTTATTAAAAGAAATAATTATTTGTCGAAAAGTATTGCTATTAAAAAAAATATTTAGACGTTGATAATAACGTTTAATTAGGAAAGAACAATAACATCGACACGATACATTAGTTTAAGACAAAAGAATAACAATTTAGTACTTAGTATTTCCTCCTCTAGTTCTAACTATAGCCTGCATTCTCCTAGGCATACTGCGCAAAAGATCTTTGATGGATTCTTGTTGTATTCGATTCCATTCTTCCTGTGCAGCAATCCATAATTCTGCAATTGCGTTAGGAGCTGGATTTCGTGCTAGAATATTTCTCTTTAGATGTCCCATAAATGTTCTATGGGATTTGCGTCAGGACTATATGATGGGCTTTCTAGCTTCGAAATCGCGACATCCTCAATAAACTGGTTTACTGTTCTTGCGGCATGGGCACAGGCATTATGGTGCATAATGGAACCACCACCAAAGCTAAGATTATGTGCAAGATAACATTCTGCGAAACCTTCTCCTGACCTTCTGTATAGTCGTCTAAGTCCATCAGGCTTCCATTAAATTGTTGTTTCATTTGTAAAAAAAAAACGTGATGTTCATTTCAGTCAGCATGTGCTCGTGCAAATGGCAACTGTCCGATTTTATGGCGTGGAAGAAGCCGAGGAACTCTAGCAGGACGTCTTGGCTTTTGGTTGAAACATTGACTTGCCTTACATTTAGTAATTGATTTTTTAGATGCGGATCAGTAAGTGTACGATTTCGCACACATCGAATTCTTAAATATTGCTGATCTCTTGGCGTTGTACTTCTTTTACGTCCTTCGCCAGGCCGCCTTTTGTATCCTCCAGTCTCATTGTAACATTTTAGTAAACGAGAAACAGTCCATTGATGGACATTCAATCTCTGTGCAATGTCTTCTTGTCTGTACCCGTCATTAATTGGACGCAATGTATATTTTTGGAGAGCTCATAACCAGCCCGAAATAGAGAAAAATATACCATGTCACCAAAATTATAATTTAAGCAACATTTTAATAATTTTTAGTACTGATGATGAAAATAAATTAACTTCTAAACCTGTATTGTGCTTTATAATTTAATTGTCGAGGACAATTTGTTGATTTGGATTGGACTATTACTATAACAATCGTGTCAATAGAATTCAATTTAATTTTAGGTAATAAAAAATCCCAAAGGGTATGAAGAAGTTTGGGTTCTAACAAACAGATTACAGAAGTCTTTTACTGGAACATTAAATGGAAATCAAACGCAATTCAGGATTCTCTATGGGAAAACAGACGATCTATTAGTAGGCACGAAGTGCAAATCTGCAAAAGGTTAAAGTGTAAATCAGCGTAAAAATGTCCGTCAATATATTTGTTGTTATTGATATAATCTACTTACATATACGTATTATAAAGAAATTTTTGAAAGTTACTTACTTGTCCTTAACAAGGTCTCCCTGAACTCCAAAACCCATTCATTTTCCAGAAATACATGATGGTAAACAAGATTCAATCATTGAAACACCCCATATAAATGTTGTAAGAAATGCCTAACACTAGTTTTTAGCCATAGTTTTAGCCACAAATCAATTTTTGGTGGAATAATTATAAAACCGATCGATAAACTTATAAATTATGAAAAAGTATATTGCGTTATTACACTATTATATATAAGAATATTATATTCAAATTATAGGCAAAGATAAAGTTCTCTACTTTTTATCAATTTGCATGAAGTCCCGCTGTAAATGGGTCAGAATGTTCTATAATTATGGTTATTATGTAATTGTTATTATTAACACTTATATAATAATTATCTATAGTACGTAGGAAATTTTTTAAAATATCACTAAAAGCTATTTTACGTTAGAAGTTACTCTAATTAAAAAACTTATACATATGCGCACACAAACTTGTTGCCAATTTATTAATAAGCTTAGAGGCTAATTAATGGTATCTTGGTTTCTATTTAAAACTTGAGTATATTTTTCACTTATGTTATTGAAATTACTACAGTCAGTTGGGGTAACTTTGTCCTTCATGATATCTTTGGCCCAAAAGTTAGAAATCGCTTTATTACCTTCTGTTGATTTCATCATGATGAACATTACAAATATTTCTCTCAGAAATTTCAGTATGGTATACCTTGCGCCATCTTTTGACGGAAGGTGAGACATATATCATCAGCTGTTTTTTAATTCTAACATAGTGTTGCTTAGTGAAAACACGTGCTTCTAGATCTTAGATTTGAATTTAACGTTTTCGGGGGTTTAAGTTGGAAAACAAGGTAAGTAACGCGTTAATTATCAGCAAAAATGCTTCTAATATATAAATAACGTATTTATTTAAGTGCAATAACAATTATTTAATTTATAAGCTAATATTTGTACACGGTGTTCAAATATATACCTTGTTAGGGTAACTTTGTCCCGGGCCAATGTTCCCTGATCTGGGCCAAAGTTAGCCAAACGTATATATTTTTAGATTTTTTTTAGGATTTACCGTTAGTTTTTTTTCTATTTAGATACAGAATGCCAAGAAAAAGCGCTATATCAGTACCTGGAATCCGGCGTTATGGTAAGAAATCAAATTATACAGCCACACATCTCCAGGAAGCATTAGAAAAAATTAGAAGCGGTAGTATGGGCCAAAGAGAAGCTGCTAAAGTATACAACATACCTCGATCTACATTAAAGAATAAATTAAAAGGACAACATATCAAAGACGTAGGACATCCGATAGCTCTTACCGCCGATGAAGAACAGTCTGTAGTAGACCATATCGTCGCTGTTAGTCAGAACGGTATACCAGTTACCCTTCAAGATGTACGTTGCATCATGAAGAATTATTTGGACAACATTGGTGGAAAAGTTAAGGCATTTAAGAATAACAAGCCAGGATGGGAATGTGGTCAATTATTTTTGAAACGGCATCCAATTCTAAAGGAGACCTTCGTCGCAAACATTTCCAGAAAGAGAGCACAAGTAGGCGAAGAAGTTATAAACACATATTTTGATTACCTTGAAACAGAGGTAGAAGACGTTCCTCCCGAAAACATTTTTAATTTCGATGAGTCTGGCTTTCACGATCAGCCCAAGAAGATGAAAGTGTTATTCCGAAGAAGTTGTCGACACCCTGAAGTAATAAGAAACTCAACCAAGTCCTGTTTTACAGTTATGTTTTGCGGCCGTGCAGCAGGCGAACTTTTACCGCCATATGTGATTTTTAAAGGAACATATAAATGGTCGGACTGGATGTACAAAGCGCCAGCAGGCTCAAGAATGAATGTTTCAAGCACTGGTTGGATAGATACTGCTATATTTGACGATTGGTTCCAGAATCACTTATTACCTGTTCTGCGAAAAAAGGAAGGCAAGAAAATAATAATTGGTGACAACCTAAGTTCCCACATTAGTATGAAAACCTTGAGGCTATGTGACGAAAACAACATCAAATTTATTTGTCTTGTACCAAATTCTACACATTTACTGCAGCCCCTCGATGTTGCTTTTTTCGCTCCCTTGAAAACTGGGTGGAGATCAGTCCTACTTGAATGGAGAAAAACTTCTCAGGGAAAGAAATGTGTTAGTCTTCCAAACAACCGATTCGCACAGTTGCTCAGTCAAACACTGCCCCAATGCAAAATTTCTGAGAATCTTATCGCCGGCCGGCTTTAAAGCAACTGGTATTTATCCTTTATCCCGTGAGCGAGTTATTTCAAAACTTTCAGACTATACCAAATCAAACTCAAATGAAGTGCGAAATACTGTTACCGCCGAGTTTCAACAGTACTTAGAAAAGATTCGTTTGTCCCATTTCACTGGGCCTCAAAAAATCAGGAAGTATCAGCTCCCTGTGCTTCCCGGCAAAAGCATATCAGCAGAAGAAGTTGAGGAATTTTATAAAACTAAAGAAGAAGCTGCCAAGAAAAAGGAATCAAATAAACGAACGAAAAAGCCGGCGCTAACGTTAAAGAAAATTCAGCCAAAGACGAGAAGAAAAATCCTCGCGCCACGAAACAAACAGATTCTTTCGTCCGATAGCGATTCTGATGTGAATATGTCGTTAAGCGATGAAGAAAGGCAGGAGGATATAACAATGGAAGAAATTGATGCTGCGGAACAAAATTTGGAAGACATTATTGGCATGGACACACAAAACATATTTTCATCAAAAACAGACATGGAAAACTTTGTTAACGACGTCGACATTGGTTTTGTTGAAAAAGAGAATGAGGAACTCAAAATTCAACCATGTAATGAAGCCGAGCGTGTGACAGAAATCGGAATGCCAGTTATAGTTCCATCTTTTAATGAAGCCGAGACGTCAGCAGCTACTATTGAAGATTACCTTGTTGTAGGATCGGACCTACAAGCAGTTTCAGAAACCACACTAATTAAAAAACCAAAATATCAAAGCGATGATTACGTAGTCGTGCAGTACGATCACAAGTTTTTTCCCGGCATTGTAACTGAAGTTACAGAGGGCGACTGTAACAAATTGATATACAAGGTAAATGCTTTCGAAAGGTTTGGACACAAATGGAGGTGGCCAATTAAAAGGGATGAAATATTTTATGAAGAGGAAAATGTTGTAAAAGCCATTAAACAGAAAGATTTGGTTTCACATAATAGCAAGCGGGGAATAATCTACACTATCACAGATTCATTCCTTATTGGACAGTGGGGTATATAGTAAAGTTGTAATGCACCAAATCTTTTTCTTTCTGCAATTTTTCTAATTTTTTCTAGACCTAGGTTGTATTTTTTGATTTTTTTTTTAATTTACAACAAAAATTTTTAATATGTGCTTTGTTAATGAAAACTCATGTTTAGTTGCAAATAAATCATTAATAGTCAAACCGTTTTTTAGTTCTGAAGTCGCATTGTCAAAAAAGTGTTAGAATTTAAAAAATTGACCAATAAAATTATTTTTACTTATCTCTAGTTTAATTTACATACATTAAAAAGTGGGCTAAACTTACACTGAATCTTTCATCGATCAAAATATACGTGTTTTAGTTGATTTTACGCAGTTAGGTCAATGTTGCATAAGCTGGGGGGTAACTTTGGCCCACCCTATTTTGAGTATTAAAAAATGTTACAACGTCAAAATAAATAAATATTCTACCAGAAAAGTGTTCCCGGTATTTCTGGCAATCATTTTAAGCCAAAATATAATAGTTATTAGACTGTAATTTGCAAATATGAAGAAAAATATAGGTAGAGTGGGGTAAAGTTACCCAAACTGACTGTAATAAAAATAAATGCTTTATTGTTCTACAGGATAACTACCATTTACAGAACAATGCGGAAAAATTGTAATACGCACACGTAATATAGCAATTAATCCAAAATTAATATAAACTATCCGAAGAACGATCAAAGTACACTCACACATTATAGTTCCCCGCAATGCTTAGAGATGCCAAACCACGTCTAACTCTCAAACTCTGCATATCAAATCTGTCAATATAAGTCCTCATAAGGGAGCGATATATGCAATCAGTTTTAAAACAAAGATAATTCAAATTCTACGTTGAATGTTCTCGATCAATAAACTATGACATTCATAGTATGGATTCCATGCCAAGGAACAGTATTCCAGCCTTGACCCAACATATGTATTAATATTATTAAAATGTTTCCCATCTTTGAGAATAAAACCAGATGCCTTAAACGCCTCTGATATTTTGTGCAAAATATGACTCTTAAATCTTAAGGCAGAATCAAAGAGCACCCCAAAATCCTTGATGGGGTCAGAACGTTGCAATTGTGTTTTATCAATTATAAAGGGTGTCCGGAAATGACGTGTACAACGGAATAGCACAAATTCCTTGGCCGAAATTATGATGATTTAGGTCAACTTATCTCATCTTTTTCCTCTGAGCTGCCAGTTGCTTTAGGGACTGTGTGCATTCCCGTGCTAGTTTTGACGTGAAGGTGTAAGACCTCAGTACTTTTAACGCAGCTTGACTGTCTGACATAATATTGATCTGCGGTTCCGGGATGCCTCTCTGCAGGCATTCTTGAGCACAACGATTAATAGCGTTGATCTCTGCTTGGCATATAGTGGGACTTTTCCCGATAGATTCAGCCTGCAATTTAGCCCGTATACTCCCATGCCTGTGTTCCCTTCTATTCCTTTTGAACCGTCCGTATACCAGACGGATGTGTTTTCTGGGAATCGTGGTTCCCCATTTAGCCAATTTTGACGGTCTGCAATGACCACTTCAAATGGGATTTCAAAATCATGTTTGCGTTCAAAGCGTCTGACGGTTTTCTTCCTGAATCCAAAGGTATTAGATTCAGGATTCCCATGTGTCCCTCCACACTGTCTCTACAGGGTGAGTCACGAGGAACTTTACATACTTCTACCATAAGTAGAGGCACATTAGAGGATCATCAAATGACCATTAAAAACTGTCTCTTTGTTTTCATTATTAATATACAGGGTGAATTATGGATCTTCACCAAAACAATGTTTCGTCATATCTTTTCAATGATTAAGTCGATTTATCTCATTTTTTTATAAAGGTGTGTATTGGTGCCTGGCAACTAACTGACATATTCAGAATTGAGAAAATCCAGGTCCGTCTTCGAGAAAATTTGTGGGACTGCGTCATATTCAACACTTCACCCTGTATATGATTTTTCAAAAATCTGATATAATTTTTTCAGAGGGCATAAATTTACAGATAGACCTGGGTATTTGAATTTTTTGTTACACTCACCTCACATTTCCAATTAAAGATTCAAATTGAAAACTGGCCATAATGAAGTATCTTACTGTATAATAATGTATAGTTATTAAAAAGAAATCTTCAAAATAGACAGAAACGAAATACCATAATTTGAATTGATTTTATTCATTTTTTAGATTCACGTTTGCTCCAATAAATTACAGTTTTTTATTGAAGAAATTCCAATTTCTAGAATTACAAGGTGTTTAAAAGGTCACAATGACTTATCGGCCCATATCTTTTGTAACCCTCGTATAATCAATACCGGTTTTTTTTGTGAATAGTTCATTTTATTTAGAAACTATTTACTCTCTTACAAAATTTTAGTTTGTCAAACAGTTTCGAGATAAAAAATATTTTCAGTAGTAGTTTTTTTAATTGTACTAATATTTGTAGAATACAAAATTGTGTTAATTTTAAATTATGTAAATTTAATGTTCAATGAAAAATAATAACCTATTAATAGTCGTAGGTGGCAGTCGATGACCTTGGTTCGGATCCCACGTTAAACTGTAGGTCCATACTTAAAAATAATAATTCACTGGATGATGGCTAAATTGCCAAGTTGCAGAAGGCCAATAATTAATAAAAATAAAAAAATATCGTTGTTGGCATATTATTTTTAAAATGTCAAATTTGAAAGCAAAGTGTCTTTTGATTTCGCGCCGCTACCCACAGCAACGGCCGCGAAATCAAAATGAATATTGCGACTGTTTAGGAATCGAAGTTCTCACTTCGCGTGCGGTTGCCCAATTTTTTTTAATAAAGACTCGCACTACCCTGAGCAAATTTTTTAATTCTTATTGAATAATTGAGTACAATGTTATCAATTTTTCAACAAAAGTTGCAGCTTGCGCCAGTCACCATACGGGTCAGAAAGATATATTTCTATCAAGATCCTATATCCCACAACAATTTGGATGCAGTGAAATGTAATATCAATTACAATATTTATAATATACAGGAACAATTTTCGGAGTCTCAAAAGTTTAGAGAAAGGCAGAGGTCAAGCAAGTTTTCCATTTCATCTTTTTCAAAGTAAAGGAAAATGTAAAATGCTAAATTGGTTAAATTATTTTAAATTATGTAACAGTTAGTAGATTCTCCTTCAGAAAGGACAACCATTGTTACGACCTAGATTCAAGGCTACGAATGCTTGAAGTTCTATTTTAGAAACAAGGTTTTACACAATGACAGAGCACTCCTATAGCACAACTTGGGAATATCAGTAAATTTAAGAAAAACGTTAAAATGCTTTTATTGGAATTGGAACCTTACTCCATATAGATTTTCTATTTAACTATAGCCTAATTACTTACTATTTTATGTTTTGTTATCATTTATATACAATATTGACGTATTTCATTTTATGTTTTGTACATAATTTTTGAAATAAATTTATTATTATTATTGTTTTATTAATCTTAGAGATAAGTGATAATTAGAAATATCTTTCGGATTTTCCTCATACAAGTACGCCATGCACTTGATTCTTCTTTGTTTTGTTGCGTTACAACAGGCTTAACACCACATAGTATACGTCTTCTTCATAACATTATTATGGGTACCACATTCAATACATACATCCAAGTTCAGTGTCGCTTTTTGAACCGATATAATGTCGGTACCTATATATGAGTTTAAATTTCAGTATTGTTTTGACTCGTCTTCGGTTGCGGTTGGCATAAATTTGTTTACGATTATTTTCGGCAAAATTCACGAGCATCAGTGAAGCGTTACTACTAAAAATAATTGTGTTACAGCTATTATGATTCCAGGTATTTACCAAAAAATTACTTATGTTTTCAATTTAATTGTCATTTGATAATAATTTTAATTCATGGTATTAACAGAGCATAATATTATTGATTAATATTTTCTGCTTTATGAATGGAATTACTTATTAAAACCGAATTATAATTGGAATTCCCAATTAGCTTCACAGTTCCTAAAAACAAGCAAGGGGAATCCAAACTTAACTACATACTAAAATGATGTCTAGATATTTTTTTCAACAGTTACATAGTTCAAACAGTGTACAAGCAACTTTAACTACTCAATCCTTCAACTTTAATTCCAGGCTAATGCTTTAAACTTTCGATAGATTAAAGTTTATAACTGACGCATAAAATAAAATCAAAAGGGTTGTTTTGTGCCCTTTTTTAATTACTTTTTTTCATGGTGTGCAAACTTAAGTAGAATTATGACTAAATGTAAGACAAATAAATAAATATAATGTCATTATTTAACACTTTTAACTTTCATGAAGCAAATCCCTGCATTTTTACGTTGATTTTTGCAAATTTTAAACAGCCACTGCCACCGAACATATATCGGCATAGAAGGATCACTTTCCTGCGGTCCTTAATTTTCGTTCGATCAAATACTTGCTGACTGCAGCTGCAAGCAGTAAACGAATTTGAAATTAGGCGCGGACTTGATTATTTAACCGACAGAAATTTGTTATACGAGGGCTACAGTAAAACGTTAATATTTTGTAGACAAGATGAAATTTTAAAGTAATAAAACTAAAACAGTGTTTAAAATTACGGGATTTTGTTAAGATGATGTTAATTATAAAAATTTTTAAATGTTCTACACCATTGGAATAGGTGTTGGATTTCTGGCATTTTCTAGAGAGTCTTGGTTATCAGTGCAATAAAGATTCGATTGTGTTTAATTAATAAAGATCTACTTCATCAAAGTCACTTTATGGAAATTTTTTATGTTTTGGTTCTTAAAATAAATTACATTATCTATATTAAATTAAAAAAAAATCTATAAAGTGACTTTGATGAAGTAGATCTTTATTTTCTGTTAATTTAGAGCAGTGATTCCCAAAGTGGGCGATAACGCCCCCTTGTGGGCGCTGCAGGCTTAAAGGGGGGCGGTAAGAGACCCAGAAAAAATGGGGGCGTTGTGTAGAGGCTTGGGGGGCGATTTGTAATTTTATCTAGCTAGAAGGACTCTTAGACACCGACTGAGCTCTCGACTCTCGACTACAACTTGTGAACATCAACTAATAATAATTAAGATATTGCTCAAACTCGGTTCGATATTTCTCTGCGCGTAGTTCATATATCTGTCCTGTTTTATTCAATAAATAAATGAAAAATCATGTCAATCGGTCGCTCCGTTTTGAAATGAAAGCTGGCTGAAAACATTGAAGGATCATTGTGCAATCATCTGAGGACTAGTCAATTCTCAATTCAGCTCGATGAGTTCACTTTACCAACTAATGAAGCATTGTTGCTGTCTTACGTGAGGTTTATTAAAGATGAGAAAATATGTGAAGAACTATTGTTTGCTAGAAATTTAGAGACCGATACAAAAGGCGAAACTATATTCAATACATTGGAAAAGTTATGTGATGAGAAAGAGATTCCCTTGAAAAATATTATATCAGTTACTACGGATGGCGCTCCGGCTATGACAGGGTGCCAGAAAGGCTTCATAGCGTACTTAAAAAATAAAATTCCAGATGTCCTTGCTGTACATTGCGTTATGCATAGACAACATTTGGTTGCTAGAAACTTAAGTGAACGACTATTTCAATATGTCATCAAAGCAGTCAATAAAATCCGTACCAGCTCTTTGAATAATAGATTATTTCATCAGCTTTGTGTTACTAATGACGAAGATTTCAACCGTTTGTTGCTTCATACTGAAGTTCGTTGGACATCAAGAGGCAATTGTCTGACTCGACTTTCCAACCTGTTTGACTCTGTGATAGAGTTCTTGGAAACTAAAGATACAGTATTGCGCAACAAGCTCATTACATCAAAGAATGATATAGCTTACATGACAGTCCTGTATAAATTGTTCAACGACATAAATCTCCAACTGCAAGGTGATGAACTAAATTTAATTAAAAGAAAAAATGTCGTTGCTGCTTTCGCAGCCAAATTGCTTCTGCACAAGAAGAATATGGGCAGACGTGAGTTTCACAATTTTCCGAATTTATCAGTATCCTGCAATAACGACGACTTGTTTGCCTACTGCCAACATTTGGAAAACCTCGACATAGATTTCAGCGAACGATACCAGGACATTTTGAACTTGGAAATACCAGACTGGGTGTTGGATCCGTTTTCAAATGTCAATGTCACCTCAGCTGGAAGAAGAACTTATAGAATTGACACCAAACGAGGAAATAAAAATCTAGTTCAAAAATTGCTATCAAGAATTTTGGCTACAAAAACCGATCCCGCAATTGTACCCTGGATTGTGGTCAATCGTTCAACGATTCTTGATAGCATTCCCATCGTCGTATTCGTGTGAACGTGCCATGGATTTAGTGCTGTCGCAACGCTGCTTACTAAAAAGAAAAATCGTTTGCATGTTACCGAACGTGGCGACTTGCGGCTGTTCTTGAGTAGGTAAATTGGAACCTGATATCAACAATCTTATTAAACAGCATCAAGAGTTAACTTGAGACCTGAACGCCGGCGCCGTTATGTACTACCTACTGCGCTCAGGTCTCAAATTAACTCTTGTGGGTTAATAAAAGTCTCGTTTAGAATGAATGTTTAATATCTGCTAATATAGTTCACAATAATTAATTAATTTAATTTGAAGTTATAGTGGTTTATAAGTAGGTGAAAAAAGGGGGGCGCTAAAAAATAATTTATTCTCAAAGTGGGCAGTAGACAAAATAAGTTTGGGAACCCCTGATTTAGAGCATAACCTGTAGTCTTTGGATTTATCGTACTGGTACCTGGTTTCAATATATTATTTGTTTAATTTTCCTTCCGGTAAGTGAAAAATGTAAGAATAGCAAAGAGTAACTTTTGATTTAATTACTTATGTTTTGTCGAATTGCATTGTATTATGTAAATATTATTTGTCACAATCTTTATTGCATTTATGCATCTAATATAATAATTGTATGTTTACTCTTAGATAATATTTACGAGAGTTGTTATTCAATTAATATTAACTCGGAAAAGCAGGGGAAATAAAAGCATGAGCCGCAGGGAATTAGGTTAAAGTTTGGCGAATGTAAATGTAAGGTCACTTGTGGCTAGTTTTAACGCTTTATCTGCGTTGGTTAACGCGGGCGGGTTGATGTGATTGCTGTGACTGAGACGTGGCTATCACAGGAAGTAAAGGGTGCCCCAAAATTAACGCAAGATTTGAATTAAATAGAAAACACAGCTTTTAGTCTTTTGATTGTAAGCTTTTATTGAATCATAAAGTACATAGGATAGGGTTATTTATGGAAGAAAGCGTTGAATCTCCTCCTTTAATGCACGAGTGGTTGTGAGCTTGTTGTAGACCTGCGATTGTAAATAACCCCATAAAATAAATCTAATGGTGTCAAATCACACGATCTAGGGGGCCAATTGTGATCACCGAAACGAGAGAGTACACGACCTGGAAATGTCTCATGCAGTAATTGAAGTGTTTCAGGGGCTCTCAAGCATGTGGCTCCATCTTGTCGAAACCACATATTGGCCACATCAATATCATCCAATTTCGGCAAAAAGAACTGTGTTATCATGTTGCGATATCGAGCACTAGTAACAGTCACTGCTTGACCCGCCTCATTTCCGAAACAGTATGGTCCAATTATGTTTCTAGCACAAAATCTACACCAAACAGTGACACGTTGTGGATGCATTTGTTTTTCGGCAATAACATTTGGGTTCTCAGAACCCCAAAAGCCGCAATTTTGGCGATTAAAAAACCCATCAAGGTGAAAATGTGCTTTGTCGCTTAGGATGATTTTGCTCGAAAAATCAGCATCTATTTGTTGATGCTGAATAATCCATTCTGCAAACTCTCTTTTCAGAGTTTAAGGATCAACATTTAGTTGAGTTAGTGACAACTTTTCGGGAGAGCCTTATTGAAGGTTTATGCAAAGGGCCTACTCATCCAACCTATAAAGAAATTAGAAAACCAAGATAAGAGATGACGTATCCTATAACCATTATTCTGAAAAATTCGGAAGAGTGCATGCTTTCAAGCATGCAAAACAATTTAATCCAAAATGCGCCACTTTTTTTTATGTTTAATGTATCTTTAAAATAATTCCATTTTTCAAATCAGGTTTTTGCATTTATTGCATAAACGTGTTATAATAAAAAATGTGTATTGATTTTAATACATGCAGGTTGAAACAGACGACATTAGAAAATTCCAAAATCACTAAAATAGTACAAGACGTCATACATTGCAACATTAATTGTCTTGGCAACTCATTTTAACACCAAATTTTTATATTCGAACTCTTTTTTTTTAACATCCTTCTAGTCCTCCACACGCACACGCACACCTCGATACGCACTTAAGCCCCCGGCGCGTATGAATGGCGTACTTCAGCCTTAAAGGCTTATTGTGCATTTTCAGGACCATAATGCACTCACTATCATTCAACTACCACCACCAACAGGTACCGTCTATAATGAACCCTCTAAACCAGCGGTTCCCAAAGTGGGCGATAACGCCCCCTTGTGGGCGCTGCAGGACTAAAGGGGGGCGGTAAGAGACCCAGAAAAATAATGGGGGCGTTGTTTAGAGGCTTGGGGGGCGATTTGTAATTTTATCTAACTAGGAGGACTCTTAGACACCGACAGAGCTCTCGACTCTGGACTACAACTTGTGAACATCAACTTATATTAATTAAGATATTGCTCAAACTCGGTTCGATATTTCTCTCCGCGTAGTTCATATATCTGTCCTGTTTTATTCAATAAATAAAAGACAAATCATGTCAATCGGTCGCTCCGTTTCCAAATGAAAGTAGACACAAACAAACAAATAAAAAGGCAACAGACACACTTTCGCATTTTAATAGTAATTAGTATTCCTCGATAGGTAATTTTCGTATAGATAATAGACCGCGGGCAATTATGTTATAACACGTTTTTGTTAAATAAGCCGATTTGTACATTCCTGTATCAATCGGCTTGTTCATAGAATACTTGTTCTTACTTGTTGAGTACGATTGAGCGTCGAATGAGATAAACGAGTTTATGCATGTTTATTCCTGTCGGTGCTGCAATCCCATATTTCGTTTCGCGCATAATAGATAAGCAGTACTTAAGTTTAACACTTACTTACGTATTTCTTAAAACAAAACATTGTCAGAAGTAAAAAAGAAGAGACGGCAATACTGTGCGGAATATACATATTAAATTCGGATTCATTGAAAATCCCACTAACCCATCGTCGCCTTTGTGCCTTCTATGTCTAAATACAATTTCGAATGAACAATGAAGCCTTCAAGACTGCAAGATCATTTGAATAAAATGCATCCAGATAAGAAAGACAAGAATGTAGCATATTTTTAAGGCCTAGAGAAGAAGCATAATACTCACTTAAGTGTAGCAAAACTATTTTCGGCAGCTGCTAAGCAAGTTGACGACGGACTTCGAGCTTCGTACAATATCTCTTTGTTAATGACTCAAAAAGGCAAACCACACAACATCGGAGAAGAGTTAATTTTGCCAGCAATAAAGGAAGTAATAACTACTGTGCTTCATAAACCGGCCGCAGATATTATCCGAGAAATCCTTTGAGTAATAGTTCTGTGCAAAGACGAATTGATGAAATGACTGAAAACATTGAAGGATCATTGTGCAATCATCTGAGGACTAGTCAATTCTCAAATCAGCTCGATGAGTCCACTTTACCAACTAATGAAACATTGTTGCTGTCTTACGTTAGGTTTATTTAAAATGAGAAAATATGTGAAAAACTATTGTTTGCTAGAAATTTAGAGACCGATACAAAAGGCGAAACCATATTCAATACATTGGAATAGTTTTGGAATGAGAAAGAGATTCCCTTGAAAAATATTGTATCAGTTGCTACGGATGGCGCTCCGGCTATGACAGGGTGTCATAAAGGCTTCATAGCGTACTTAAAAAATAAAATTCCAGATGTTCTTGCTGTACATTGCGTTATTCGTAGACAACATTTGGTTGCTAGAAACTTAAATGAACGACTAGCTATTTCAATCACTGCAATATGTCATCAAAGCAGTCAATAAAATCTGTAACAGCTCTTTGAATGCTATATTATTTCATCAGCTTTGTGTTACTAATGACGAAGATTTCAACCGTTTGTTGCTTCATACTGAAGTTCGTTGGCTATCAAGAGGCAATTGTCTGACTCGATTGTACAACCTGTTTGACTCTGTGATCGAATTCTTGGGAACTAAAGATATAGAGTTGCGCAACAATCTCATTACATCAAAGAATGATATAGCTTACATGACAGACCTGTATAAATTGTTTAACAACATGAATCTCCAACTGCAAGGCGATGAATTAAATTTAATTAAAACAAAAAATGTCGTTGCTGCTTTCGCTTGTTTGCCTTCTGCCAACATTTGGAAAACCTCCACATTGACTTCACCGAACGATACCAGGACATTTTGAACTTGGATTTCCAAGTTCAAAATGTCCTGGTATTTACCAGAGTAGGTGTTGGATCCGTTTTCAAATGTCAACACAGCAATGTCACCTCAGCTGGAAGAAGAACTTATAGAATTGACAACAAACGAGGAAATAAAAATCAAGTTCAAAAATTGCTATCAAGCTACAAAAACCGATCCCGCAATTGTACCCTGGATTGTGGTCAATCGTTCAACAATTCTTGATTGCGTTTCAATAATCATTCTCATTGGCAGGTGTTGCCCATAAGAGTTAACTTGAGACCTGAGCGCCGTTGTGTACTACCTACTGCGCTCAGGTCTCAAATTAACTCTTGTGGGTTATAGTAAAAGACTCGTTTAGAATGAATGTTTAACCTCCGCTAATATAGCTCACAATAATTATTTTATTTAATTTGAAGTCATAGTGGTTTTTTAAGTAGGTTAAAAAAAGGGGGGCGCTAAAATATAATTTATTCTCAAAGTGAGCAGTAGACAAAATAATGTCACACAAAAGAAAAGGGATTAATATAAGAGTATGGGCTTTATAGGAACCGTGCCTTCACCTAGTCCCAATTTGAGAGTAAGAAAATAAGGGTAGAGCCTCCCTTATGTTTTTAGTATTTAAAGATTCAGGTAAGCGTACTCTACTGAGTTAAATATTTATAAAAGAGTTTAAAGAAGGGTTTGAGTTTTATTAAGTTATGTTAATTAATTTAGTTACTCGCTTGGCTTGTTGAGCTGCTCGGGAATCGCCCACTTACATCACGCTCACGAAAGAGGATCTTATTGATTCTCCCTCGTAAACGAGTGACGGTCTGTATTTGAGCGGCGTCTCTCAGTTAATAGTTATTTGATTAAATTGAAAGAAACTATATTAAAAATAAAAGGAAAGTCAAATATATTTTACTATACTACTATATTATTTATTTAATTATTTAAAAAATGTACAAAGATCAATTTAATAAAAAAAAGGACAAGTTTCAAAATAAATTCATCAAAATTACAATACATAAAAATTAGTACTTACATTACAAACATCTTTGACGACACAGCTCATCTTTTTCGGTAATTTCACTTTCAAAGAATATTTAAAGTTTATAATTAAGATTAATGCTTTATAGGTACACGTTAAATAAACTTAAAATCTTAAGACACTATACCCAACGGGGGGAATTAGCGCTTCTAGGACCCGAAGTTTACTTCACCGAAGTTTGGAGAGAAGACCTCAAAAATATACCGAGAGAGTTTTGTGGTTAGAGAACCTGGCGGAGCACTCAGACATATATGCTCCAACGCGGGGAGACTTCATGGTCCGAGCCGCCAAGTCTCCAACCACTCTCTTCAATCTTTACTACACCGAAGTGCAAATCAAAATCCCCCGTAACTTCCTGTTACAACAATATTTATAACTTTACTTTGTTGACTTTGCAATTTGTCTATTAGGTACAATACCGATGCTAAAGTCATGAACTTGTATAAACTTTGATGAACTTTTAAAAATTATTAATCAGCGTAAAATAGCTAGTTTGACCGGATGCAATATTTTTATTACAATATACCGGGTGTGACAATAAGTTTGGGAACCCCTGCTCTAAACGGTCACCCACCACGCGTCATTCATTCTACAACCGAGATGGGCCACACCGCCAGTTCCGTTTTTTAATAAACCCCTTCAGACGGTCACCCATCCAGCCCTTAGCCGCGCTCCACTGTGCTGCACTTCGACGGTCGTCACTGTATGGTCCCGTCTAGGCACCCGAACCGGGAAAAAAGTAGAACTCTTAGTTCAACAAGCAGTTTTTTTTTGTAAATGCTTATGGGGTGTAAAATGTTAAACAATACCGTTTGAATTTAACAAAGCTGAAAAAGCAGAATAGATGGATTATTACAAAATCTTAGACATAATTAAACGAAAAAATATATTAAGTAGGTATGTATTTTTATATAACCTCTATCGTACTGTAGAAAGTCTGAATCTAGAAATATGGTGGTAAATCTCCTAGAAACGACTGTGATTTCTATGCTGCCAAACTACCCTCATATGAAATTTAGTACTAGGGCGAATGACGTAACATAAAAGATGTTTAATCAAATTTTTGCAAAAACCTGATATTTCTTTTAAAGAAATAGATGGACTATTTCAAGGAGCGTGAATGTATTGAAGTGACAAAATAAAAGTCAAATTCTCCGCAATAATTTTATTTTTGAGTAGGTACTACAATTCTTTAATAAAGACCAAACATGTTTCCATTCTATCTAGTCTCATCATCAGTGGTTAAATATTACAGAAAAGGGGGATCTAATTGTATAAATTACCTAAGTATACAAAGGCGAGTGTACCGTATCACCCCGGGGAATTTGTTTTTATATTATACAGACG
Source organism: Apoderus coryli (assembly GCA_911728435.2). Classification (NCBI taxonomy): domain Eukaryota; kingdom Metazoa; phylum Arthropoda; class Insecta; order Coleoptera; family Attelabidae; genus Apoderus; species Apoderus coryli. The sequence goes on along the minus strand of OU452202.1, from coordinate 9,731,663 downwards.
ATACAGAGATGACTGTACAACGCTTAACTCCTCTTAATCCCACAACTAAAAATAAGCAGATCTAGGCAAATATATCTATATCCAATGTTGCTTCGTTTCGGGCTTCGTTTTAAAATATTTTGCAGCATTGATAATTGTTTGCAATAACTCAGCTTCCGTAGCAATGGAAGAAGCATACACTTTTGATTTAAGAGCGCCCCACAGGAAAAAGTCCAGAGGCGTTAAGTCGGGTGATCTTTCTGTCCAATTTACGCGTGCATCGTTGCTCTTGCGATTTTTCTATTAGGAATGAATAATTTCAAGGTATTGTAAATAATTTTTTTGTAGAGAAGCGGTATCTATGTCTAGCACAACTTTTACAAGAGACAGAAAAGTCTTAAACTGAAATCAGCTGTTGTCAGAGTAATAATTAGTCATTTGTACAGGAGCACCTAAAATACATGCTTTTATTTACGAATTCCGCGCCATTTTAAATTTCTAAGCATTAACAAATGATCGCATTTGTGTCAAAACAAGGCAATAATAGCAGTAATTCTTAGTTCCAAAATTAGTGAAAATAGATAAGGGGTTTAGAAATTATTCCGGAAAAACGATATTAATTTGAGAACTTTAGTTTTACAAGCAAAACGAAGCAACATGGCATATAGGTATATTTGCCTAGATTGGTTTATTTTTAGTTGATGAATTTGTCATTAAGCGTTGTACAGTAATTTCATGCACACCCTGTATTAGTAAACCACCAATAATAGCATTGTATTATTGTAAATCATCACTAATGATTTTTTCGAAAATACGACAAAATCTACGCTGTAGAAATATTAAAATGGCTAAGATATTTGTTAACACGTTCTGGCTATTAGTTATTAAGTATTAAACAAAAGCATTTCCCAATAATGTAAACACCTAGTACTTGGAAATATCTACACTACACTATACAATTTGCATAACAAAAAATTGTAGGATATTATTTTATTGTCAGTTTACAAATATATGATTTTAGAGAAAAACGGGTTGGGTACATGTATAATTAAGTACAATAATAATTATTATTCTAAAATGTATTATATTATTAGTTGTTAAAAAAATGTGGTTAGATACAACTAAAAAAAATGTTAATTAAAATGCAATTACCTGATGAATAAACATCTAAACTTTCGAAAATCAGTTGATTTATTAGGTACAAACTATATTATAAAGATGATGATAAAAATTCAAAAAAATTCAACGAAATTGTGACCATTTATTTTCTATAATAGTAAAATATTATAATAAATATATTATAAATATATTCAGTCACCTTGTAAAAGTTTTATTATTGTAGATAAAAAATCGATAAACGCAAAAAATCAATTAGTATAAGACGTTGTTTATACAGCTTTATCACATAGAAACTTTAAAGTATTTATTTGCAAACTGTAAACTGAGCATATAAATAAATTAAAACGATATGAAAAAATAGAAAAGAATGTAATAACAACCAGGTAGCGTTGTACTATGGTTTGTTTTTGTTATTAAACAACAATTTCCTTCCAAAGCGTCTACGGAGCCTACCAGACTATCGATTCCAAGACTTCGAAGATCATTTATGTCGATAAGTCATATACCATTATTTGTTAGGCAGCGCAACATAAAGACGTATGTAACGTTCGTTCTATTATTCCTTAGGATACGCAAAATGAAAACCGCTGATGAATATCTGGGCCCTGAAATCTTTACGTCTAAGATATGGAAAGCTAATTTCCCAATCGACTCTAAAGTTTCCGATTTGTTTGTATTAGAGTTTGGGTTAAAAAACTACCCACTTAATCACCGATCATGTAAACGATTTACATCTCATAACATTTACTCTGACTACGTTGACTCAATAGAAAAAAAAATCATCAATGAACAAAAAAATGCAATGCAAAGCCATCTAGTAGTATAGAAGCAAATAAATTATTATTGGGTAATCCTCTTAGCCTGCTAGGTCAATTTAGATTTTGCCAATAATTTATGACTGACTATACCTCTAGATGGCAAATTATTCTATATAGGTATAGGTATAGTCTATCCAAAGGCAGTGTAAAATATATAAATTTAACGATTCTACCGGGGCTATCCGTTCCCATGCCTCTTTACATTATAAATGGGCATCGAATGCAGTGTTTTTTGTTACATTTCTCCCTCGAATATAAGACGTATAATAAATCATGCCTGCGATGCGGATATAAAAGGATACCCACAGTAATAAAAATAACTACAGTGATTGGAAAAAAGTATTGGGTTAATGATTAATCGAAAAAAAAAAGGATTAGAGTTTGCAAATAAATCAGAACTTTTGGCAAAATCATCCAGGTTTGGTACACTCGAAGGAGTTCATTGACCCATCGAAATCAAGGGCCAGGGAGTTGTTGGATATGAGTAGATCTCACCTACGCTGCCTGGTTGGACTATATACTGGACACTGTCGTTTGAATCATTATCTCACGAGGTTGGTTCTCTTGGAAAATTCCGAGTGCCGATTGTGTCTGGAGGATGATGAAACGGCGGAACATGTACTGTGTTCTTGCCCAGCTGTAGATAGAACCAGATTCGCAATATTTGATGAAGTAACCCTTCTATAGTCTTTCTAATCTTAATTTAAAATAAAAAGACTATGACAGAAAGAGATATTAGAGATATTATGAGGGTCAGATTTTTCCTTTTACGGTATGGAACCCTAAAATCAAAATATTCGCTAAGCTATTAAAATGAAATTATTTATTTTCCAAACCACATTATACAAGGCAGGTAAGATGTTACAACAATTTTTTTTTTAAATTAATTTTTGCTTAATAATAAATCAATGAAATTACAATGAGGCAATATAGGTCGTTCGAAAAAACCAGTTTTATCATATATATATATATATATATATATACAGTTCGTGTGTGTTTAGAATAATAGATAGAGAGAATAATATCGTATGTTAATAATATGGTCTCTTATCGTCACCAAAAATTGAACAAGGCTAAAACTGTCATACTTAAATGTTATCTGCAATTCGAGTAGGTATAGCAGATTATGTATTGCTATCTACCACATTGACAAAATTTAATTGTTCTATTTACGTTTCAACAAACTATTTTAAATAATATATGAGTTAGAACAATATTTGACCGAGCTCAAATTTATGAATATTTGATCTGGAAATAGGTATTTCCCTGTTCCAGTGTAAGGAAGCTAAATATAAAAGGCATATTTTAGCCTTTTATATATTTATATTTATTTATTGTATTAAGCTTAACTTTGTTTTGAAGGTTAATACATAAAGTAGATTTTTTGTATCAAAACGATATAGGTACCCACTCTTATTGATGGATTTTTACAGCATGTAAAAATAAACAACTTTTTATTTTTCTGGATGTATTGAAATTTGGCTTTTTTTAAATTAATAAAAAAAATAAATCTCCGTAGGGTTTCCTTTCAGGAAAGACAGCGGTAATTATTGGAACAATCTGACAAAGGAAATCACACATGCGTATTTATGTGGAATCTAGTGTAGTCTGTAGTAGTAAAGCCTCCGCAGTCTAGAGGGTGCAAATGTGGATAATTCTGCAATCGTTATTATGTCGTGGTGCCACAGTTAAAACATAGAATAAGAAAGCTACGTAGCTTACTTATTCTATGGTTAAAATAAGAAACCGAGCCAGAAACGAGATGGGAATGCGACGAGTCGATGCCGTTTGCAGCGTCAAGTCGACAGTTGACCTTCTTGTCTATAGGTAATATTCGATGGTGGTGCAGTCCTTTTGCGTTTGGATTTTATGTACTGAATATGTAATACGTATAATGGCAAACTTTAAAATAAGAGTACCGTTTGCGCGCTACATAATCGATTTTAGATTTCAGATTTAATTATTATGATATATTATTATGTAGTAGAAATTCATGTAAATTAACTTAAAAGTGGTGTATTTTGCTGGGGGGCTTAGCCTCCCTCGACGAGCCGCCATTGCGTGCTAGTCTAAGTGCTACAAAAAATTGAGAATTAAAGCCATAATCAATAAAATTATGTATTTATTATGATATTAGCGAAGTATAATACTTTCTTGATTAGCATTGAAATAATTTTACTTTTTCAGGTAGGAGCTTTTTCTTCGGTATACTTCAAGCTCTTTTTATTGTGCATGGAACGTGCGGCCAAAAACAGAAATTTAAAATAGTTTACGAATGGTCTCAACTAGAATATGATTATAGCTCTAATGAGGAACGACAACATGATATCCTTCTGGGCAATTTTAGAGCTGGTCATATATCACCAATTGATGTGGATGTTCATTACAACAGTAATATGTACCTATATAACATTTATCTAATCTTAAACTAAAGTTATTTTATTTTTTTAGCAAAACGAGTATTTATTACAGTGCCCAGATTTCAATTAGGCGTTCCTGCCACTTTGGGAACTGTCACCAATAATAAGTTAAATGGAAACAATAAAATCAAACCTTATCCAAGTTGGTCATGGCATAGAAATCCATCGGACTGTGTTGCTGAAAGGTTGATTTCTGTATTTCGAATTAAGGTTAGTTTTCGTTGCTTTGTGAATATTTGTTGTACAAGTACCTACTTATACGAACATTATTGGGGACTTGTTCAACAAGTAACCAGGCATTTATTTTCTATTTTAATTACAACGATCCCTAATACTTTGCAATTGTTTACGTTACCTCTTCAAAACTGGCTTGAACACTTTAGGGATGCATAGATCGATAACAATAACGAAGCATTGCTCGGGTCCACCAATGTCATACGGTAAACTGATATAACCTACCATCAATAACACATCCAGTCTATTGGAACTCGAATATTAGCGGCTAATATTTAACAAGAAGATAAACGGTGTTATGTTGTACATCTCTAGTGATTGACGCATGTCAACAATGTCAAATGACAAGACAGTAGTAGTTAACCTTATTATTACTTGCCTCGTGTGTAATCTATCATAATATGTTTTATGTTTCAAGAGTTAAATAAAAACCTAATAAATAAGTCTGTGTGCCTTATTGAAATACATAACATAATAATTGGCGACGAAAAACGATCGAATTCCATGTGTCTAAGTCTAAAAGTCTCGGTTAATTAAATTTATAAAGTATGTCGTTAATCGGTAATATAGAACCGTTCGATTCGCAAAAGTCCGAAGCCACTACGTATGTTGAAAGGTTGGAACAGTTATTTACGTGTAATGATATAGCTGATGGAAAAAAAGTCGCGTTGTTCTTAACTTTGATCGGTGGAGAAGCATATAGTGTACTGAAAGACATTTTAGCGCCATCGGAATTGAAAAGTAAGACATATGCAGAATTAAAAACAGCATTATTACAACATTACAGACCGAAACGTTTAACAATAGCTGAACGCTATCAGTTTTATAATGCTACTCAAGAAGTGTCTGAAAGTGTTAAAACATTTGTTGCTAGAATTAAAAGTTTGTCTATATATTGTGATATAAACGATGAGTAGAACCTTTGGCGTAGAACACTAAACTAACACACGTTTTACCACTTCACCAAAACACTTTTTTATATAATCTCGACGCGCGTTTCGCTAACAATGTTAGCATCCTCAGGAGAGAATTAAAACTCTCCTGAGGATGCTAACATTGTTAGCGAAACGCGCGTCGAGATTATATAAAAAAGTGTTTTGGTGAAGTGGTAAAACGTGTGTTAGTTTATATATTGTGAGTTCGGTACGTTCTTAAACGAAGCTCTACGTGATAAACTAGTCTGTGGATTAAAGTCTGAAGCTATAAAACGTAAGTTATTAACGGAAAATAACTTAACCTTTGAAAAAGCATATCAGCTATGGAATTAGCGGAAGCACAAATGAAATCAATGAATAATGAAGCAGGTAGTTTAAATAAATTTAATCAAGTTAAAAAGTATAATAAACCGAAATGGCAACAATCAAAGTAGTACGAGTCAAGCTGGTAAATGTACAAGGTGTCTAAGAAGTCATCAGAAAGACAAGTGTCCCGCAGTCAAATGGAAATGTTATTCGTGTCAACAAATTGGACATACAGCGAAATCTCCTATGTGCAAAAACAAGGTACATAGTATAGAAAACGATGTTCCAGTAACCCATGAAAAAGATGACGATCTAGAGTTGGGGTTAATACAAGAGAATGATGATGTGTATGTGTTGCATTCATTGAATAATGAGAGTCTTAAGGTAAGATTGATAATTTGTGATAAACCAGTAACCATGGAAATTGATTCAGGTGCATGTAAAAGTGTAATTCACATTGATGATGTAAATAAGTTGTTTTCAAACCAGTCACTTTTAAGCTAAGAGTTGTAACTGGCGATAATGTTTGTATTTTAGGTCAAGCAAATGTAAGTGTTAAGTATGCTAATAAAAGATATGATTTACCTTTGATAGTTATAAACAGTAAAAATAAATTTGTACCATTATTAGGTCGTAATTGGCTAGATGTACTAAATCCAAATTGGAAAGATATTATTGATTCAAGTGTTATTGAGTCTGACGTCATTAATGTGGTTAATGAAGAAAGCCAAAACGATAAAATAGATAAAAGCGTAAAAAATCTAAAATCTAAATATCATAAAGTCTTTTTGGAAGATATTGGATCTCACATTAAAAATTTTAAAGTTGAAATTGCTCTCAACGAAGGTGTTAAACCATTATTTCATAGACCATATGAAATAGCGTATTCTTTAAAAAGTAAAGTGGAAACAGAATTAGGTAGAATGGTTGAGTCAGGGGTACTAAGTAAAGTAAATCACAGTCATTGGGCTAGTCCTATAGTTGTTGTACCAAAAAAGAATTGCAATGAAATCAGAATTTGTGTAGATTTTAAAAATACTTTAAATAAAGTAATAAATAGGGATCATTGTGTCTTGCCCTTGCCTGAGGATATATTTGCAAGTCTACATGGTAGTAAGTGTTTTACTGTACTAGATCTGAAGGGAGCATACCAACAATTGTTAATTGGTGAAAAATCTAAAGAACTGTTTACTATAAACACACATTTGGGTTTATTTAAATTCAATAGACTTACTTACGGTATTAGTTCTGCGCCCGGCATATTCCAATCTATAATGGAAACTATTTTAGCGGGTTTACCTAAAACTAAATGTTATTTAGATGATATATTAGTTCATGGTACATCTTTTGATGAATGTTATACTAATGTTTGTAACGTGTTAGCTCGTTTAGATAACTATAACGTTAAAGTTAATGAGAAAAAATGTTTATTTTTTAAAGAGGAGGAATACTTTTTGGGTCATAAAGTAAATTCATTGGGTATACATCCCACTAAAGAAAAAATTGAGTGTATAGAAAAAGCGCCAAGTCCAAAAAATGTAACAGAATTGAAATCCTATCTTGGTTTACTTAATTATTATGGGAAATTTATACCAATGTTGTCAGATAAACTTAAACCTTTGTATGATTTATGTAAAATAAATACGCCATATATCTGGTCAGATAAATGTGAAAAAACTTTTGAGTTAAGTAAATCGTTTCTTACATCTAATAGTGTTCTTACGCATTATAATCCTCAGTATCCGATCTATATAACTTGCGATGCTAGTGGATATGGTGTTGGAGCTGTGTTGAGTCATAGAATAGAGGGAAAAGAAAAACCTGTTCTTTTTGCGTCTAGCACATTATCCGAAACAGAAAAGAAATATTCAAACTTCGAAAGAGAAAGTTTAGCAATTATTTTTGCGTTAAAGAAATTCAACAAATATATTTTCGGTAGGAAATTTACGTTGATAAGCGATCATCAACCGCTACAATTTATATTCGGTAGAAATAAAGGGATTCCAGTGAGGGCGTCTGCAAGAATTACCCGATGGGCAATAACAATGTCAGCTTATGATTATGATATAGAATATAGAAAAGGAAAGCTAGTAGGAAATGCTGATGGATTATCTAGGTTACCTATGTCTGGTAATACTAATATTCCTAGTTCTTTGTATTCTTTTAATTTAGATGAAAATATTCCTTTAAATTCGGGAATTATAGCAAATGAAACAGATAAGGATCTTCTTTTATGTAAAGTAAAAGATTTAACCGTAAATGGATGGCCAAATTTTATATCAAATTCTGATCTTAAACCATATTTTGTGAAAAAAAATGAATTATCGGTTGAAAATGGATGTGTATTAGTTGGAACCAAAGTAGTTGTACCATCTTCTTTACAGAATGAAATCTTAAATCTTTTTCACAAACAACATTTAGGGATAGTGAGAACCAAAATGTTAATAAGGTCTTACTGTTGGTGGCCAAAAATCAATGAATGCGTTGAACAATTCATAAGTTCTTGCGAAATTTGCCAACAAACACAAAACTTTTCGAACAGTAGTGTTCTACTTCCTTGGCCTGGCGCACCAAATAATTTTTATAGAGTACATATCGATTTCTTTTTTAAATTTAATTGTACATTTTTAATAATAGTTGATCAAAAATCAAAATGGATAGATGTCAAGTTGATGGAAAATGTTACAAATGCATATGAAACCATATTAAAGCTAAAAGAGGTATTTGCAATTTTCGGTTTACCAGTTGAATTGGTATCAGATAATGGTCCGCCATTTAATTCAAGTATATTTTTACAATTTTGTCAAGCTAATGGCATAAAACCTGTTAAATCCCCGCCATACCATCCGCAAAGTAACGGAATAGCGGAAAGGGCAGTTCAAACCATAAAAAAAGGCTTAGAAAGAATATTTTTTTCCGAAAGGGGGAAAGAAATAAATAAAAATTTAATTTTAAGTCGTCTCTCCGATTTTCTATTTACGTATAGAAATACTCCTTCCAGTGTAACAGGTCTAGCACCTTCTCAAAATGTATTTAAAATTAAACCTAGAACCAAATTTGATTTAATTAAACCTACATTCCATGAGGTCAGACCCAATAATACTAATTTAAGAAAGTTTAAATTGTATACAGTTAATCAAAACGTTTTTGTAAAAAATGTTAACACTAAATTGTGGGAACGAGGAAAAATTGTTAAAGTTTTAAGTCATTCGACATATTTAGTGCAAGTGAGTGATAATATTAAAATGATACATGCAAACGACTTGAGAACAGATCAAGTATCTGATATACCGGTTTGTGATAGTTTTTATAAGAGAGACACTATTTTAAATGAATCTGTGACTGTACCTCAATGTAATGTTCCAGAAACGAGTGAAACCTTGGTAACATCTGAAAATGTTAAATTCAATGATAATCCTATAACGTCTGAAAACGTGTCGTTAAAAACAAATATTAACTCAGATAGACCCAACGTTTCGCTTTATAAAACGAGATCTGGTAGAGTGTCAAAACCTCCAGAAAAATTAGATTTGTGATTAAACTTATTTTTAACGAGGGAGAGAAATGTTATGTTGTACATCTCTAGTGATTGACGCATGTCAACAATGTCAAATGACAAGACAGTAGTAGTTAACCTTATTATTACTTGCCTCGTGTGTAATCTATCATAATATGTTTTATGTTTCAAGAGTTAAATAAAAACCTAATAAATAAGTCTGTGTGCCTTATTGAAATACATAACAAACGGTATATCCGACCCGATCCTCGGACAATATCGTCAATCTTATAAGACAATTCTTGAGCGTAGACATACATGGACGCTACCATCATTGTTAACATCGTCATTGAAAGATCTAGAAATATTGTGGTTTTCAATTTGAAGCAGAATAGCAATAGGGATTACCATGTGGTTGAATAAATTATATACAATTATGCTCTGCCTATCAGTTAACAAATGGAAATTAGGAATTAACTGGTGCCAAATTAAACACATAATGTACCACGTGTAAAATACGTTCTCGTAAACTTCTTCGCAACACAGTAATAAAATTCATGGGATATAGCATTTTTATCCGCAAAACCACAGGTAATATCAACAAAACTTTTTCTGAGATAGAAAGATATTCCATATTTTGTTGAAAATAGCAAAATTGATAATAGACTAACGAACGTACCTACTGATCGTCATTCGGAAGTAAAAGTTAATAATTCCTCATACCAAATATTTAATTTTTATTTTTTTATACTTAAAGAAAAAAGTAGTAAATTTTTCATCTGATAAACATTTTTGCACATTTATACCAAAGAAATCACTAATAATATCTTTCCACTTGTGAGTGACAATAAACCATAAGTTAGTTTTGAGAAAATATGGAACATCTTTCTGTAGCACAAAAGGTTGAGATAATATTGCTCTATGGAGAATGTCACAGAAATGTAGATAATGCCGTAACAAAGTATACCTATGCAACGTTTTCCAGAAAGAAGTCCTATATCCCGCGCTACATTATCCCATGTTGTGAAGAATTTTGGAGAAAGTGGAAATGTACAGCCGAAAAAACGAACTCGACGAGCTACTGTCAGTGGTGAAAATAATGAAATCGCAGTATTGGCGGCTATTGCTGTGAATCCGCATATTTCTTGTCAAAGAATTTCTCGAGAACAGAAACTTTTTCTTTAGTGTGTTGTTTTCGGACGAATATGGTTTTAAAAACCATGGACAGGTGAATCGCCACAACCTGCATTATTGGAGTGTGGAAAATCCGCGGTGGTTAAGAGAAGTGGAACAACAGCGCCCTTGGACGGTGAATGTATGGTGTGGAATTCTTGGAGATAGGTTGATTGGTACATATTTTATTGAAGGAACATTGGATGGACAAAAATATCAGCAGTTTCTAGAGCAGAATTACCCCTTCTACTTGAAGATATACTACTCCAAGAACGGGCAAATATGTGGTTTCAACATGATGGATGTCCTGCAATTATGCCAGAATTTCCCGTGAAGTGTTAGATCATGAATACCCAGATCCATGGATTGGAAGAGGTGGTCCCGTTGTGTGGCCTGCTAGGTCACCTGATTTAACGCCTCTCTATTTCTTTTTATGGGGAAGAATAAAGAAGTAGTCTATCAGAACGCCCCAACTACACCGGAAAATATGATGGAACGCATTAGAAATGCTTGCAGAAATGTGACCAGAGAGAATATTATTCAGTCATGAATCCTTCATAAAGCGAATTGATAAGTGATGAAGTTGGAGGTCATCATTTTGAGCATTTATTATAATAAATTCCAAGATTTTGTTGAGACCTTTTTCTTTCGTGCAAATAAATGTTGTAAAAAATGCTATTATTTCAATTGGAATAAAAAAATGTTGTTAACAAAAATTATTTGTTTTTTTTTCTGTAAAATACGATTCTGTAATAAAAAATCTATGTTTCTATTTAAAAAACCAAAATTGGCCTGACATAACCTTGAAACGGTTGTCAAATTCGCAAATGGATACCACCACTGCATTTGCCCCACAATAGCAAACAACTTTTATTTGAACTTTTTTTCCGAGAAATGTGCCGTTTGTAAGATATAAGGCTGTTTCAAGATAAATGGACCACCCGGTATTTAAAGGATAATAAACAAGTATTGTTAGTCATTCAATTTGAATAATTCAACGAAATCAATTGTTTCTGAAAGATAGTTTTATTTGTATTACCTATAAATAGTAAAATCACTCCAAGTATATGTGAGGTATCTGGTCATCATCATTACATGGTCAGTATCAAACCCAGATTGGATGATCGTCCATTTGGAATTATTGAATCAACCGAAGTATATCGAAATAAGCAAGAAGATACATTTCCAATATCTACGAATTACGACTAGACTTTTAGATAGAATTTATTGGAGCATTTGGCCAAGCCTAAAACAAACATTTTTTATAGTGTACAAATTCAATACTAACAAAATCGACATAACTAAAATAAATAATTGACTTTTAAATTTGATTTGTACAAAGTTATCATCGCTGACTATTTATGATCATATTTTTTAGATTGATGAGTGCGACCGTCTTTGGGTGCTAGATAATGGAAAAATCGAGAATACTCAAGTATGTCCTCCACAAATTTTAGCGTTTGACTTAAAGACGGTAAGTTTGTTTGTTAATTGTTAATTTTATTTGAAGTATTTTGTAAATATGTAAGGTGCTTTATTATATGTGGTGTTTTATTTTGTAAACAATATGGACAATGGTTATTGATATGTATAATATTTTCCGTTTAGCTTGACTTCTTTTTTTTCCATTTTTTTTTGTTTATTTTTGTAAATTAATGTAGTTATTTTGTTCCATAAATGTACGGTTGAGATAAGAGGCTATGCAATGCCTCAACTTCGCCTTTTGTGATGTAATTTGTTGTAAAAAATTATAATCACAATAAAGTCATTTATTATTATTATTGTTGTTGCTAAATATTCTTTTTAATAGTTCTATGTGTCAACGTTCCAATACTAATTGGTCCAAGTCAGAAATAGAAATATTTACAGAAAGGCGCGACTAAGTTGTTGTTTGGAGCAAACTTTGCATACAAGTTTTTAATTTAAGGATAACCTAATATATCGGCATGAAATCAAATTGGAAACTATCGACGGTGCAAGCTTACTAGTAACTCCAATAGTAGACACTAGAGGTAATCAATGTAAAGACACCTTTGTATATATGCTGGATTGCCAAATTCCTGCAATATTTGTTTACAACGCACAAGAAGATCGCTCATGGAAAATACAGGATAAGACTATGTATCCTTTCCCTGATTGGGGCACATTTAACATTGCAGGTGAGCATATACTCAACTAAGATGCAGAGTATTTTTAGTTAGTTTAAAATAATTAAGACTATTATATACCAACTCTTCCCTAAGACTACACGCCTTCAAAAGTAAATGATTGATTTTCTTAGTCCCATAGCAACACTGTTAGTAAAACCATATAAACTGCAAGGTTCTTAGTTTTATTTCACTTTACTAGAGTACCTATTGAAATATATATATTGTTTGATATTTCTGGTATTTTGTTCACATTCTCTCCCGATCAGAGTCGTCATTTCCTTTTTTGTGTTTTGTCACTAAAGAGGGTAAGAGATGAGATGTTTTTGATTAAGCCCAACACGTTCTTTGTTCCCCTTCTCCAGCTCCCTTCCCAGGTACTCTAAACGTTGCCCAAGTGCAGAGGTTTGAGGCCCGTGATAACCTCTAGGAGTGTTGGGCACATTCTCGCATTCCCAGTAATGGATATTCTTGCTAATGTTTATAGTCTGTCAACTGTGGTACCTTTTTTCTAACCAAATGATTGCCCAACAGGACATGGTATGTCTCACATACATATAGTAAATAAATCGCATTACTTTATATTTACAACAGCAGTTATCTCTGCCAAATGTCTGCACATCGTATGTCGTTTGTCTAGATATTTGGTTTAAGAATTCTGTTATATGATCTTTCCATCTATACTTGGATTGGCCTGAATGATGGAAGTTTTTTTTTGGGGTACTGTTGTAGAGTTTGCCGTTTGGTTCTTGCAGTATCTATTCATTTGACAAATTGCAATCGCAGCACAATTTCATATCAAACTTCAATAGATTGGTGTCACAGTTTTAGTGGATTATTGAAAAACAATAAATAAGCTGCATCCCCCAAATGGCCAAGATCGTTATTATTTAAAGAAGCCTCCGATCTTTGGAACCCTGAAAAAATTGCAGTTCAACTGTAGGTACATTGGAAACAAAACATAAGACCTGATTTTGTGCTTTGTTTTGAGTAACCATTTTACATTTATTTTTATTCATAGGTACCAGCTTCGAAATTATGGACGGTGTTCTTGGAGGTGCTTTGTCACCGTATATTCCCGGCAAGGATAGAATTTTATTCTATCATGCAATGTCGAGCCCCACAGAGAATTGGGTTTACACATCGGACCTAAGGAATTACACCCTATTTAAGGATAATCCGTCATTGTCACAGCCTGCATTATTTCATGTAAGTATGTGTTTCATGGAACCAATAATGCCCTTTTGATTTTTAATTCAATTTTGTTTTTGAAAAATAATATTTTTTAATTCGTCTTCTAAGATTGCGTGATACTACTAAGAATGACTCCATCTGCATTGATACTATGATACTTGCCATTATATCTTGGCGGCCTTCTGCCCTAAAAATTATAAGTTCAAGGTAGCTGCCTTTTTGTTCCATGTAAACAAAACCATATCAATATTGGTGGAAATTATTGAATTTATAAATACCCCCCACTCTGTGGACACCTTGTACAAGTAAATGACTAAATACACACAAGGTTTGAGATTTGGTTTTACGCACTCTTGGCAGTTCATTCTTAATCAGATGAAGACCGTTCCCACAAACATCGAAAACAAGGTCGGTGTAATGGCACAACCCTGCTTTACGCTAGAAGTTATTGGAAAGGGCTCTCCTGGTCCGCAGCGCTGAACAATAGTGTTCCGATAGCGTTCAGAGCCCATACAAAGAGCAACAGTCTTGGGAGGATTTACGTGTAATCCATTTTTTGACACCATATTGTCAACGCTTATTCATCAGATCTATGGTCTCTTCTGTGTTCTCGACATTACAAGAAGTGAAAATCTGTATGTAATCCGCATACATACGCATCTTTGAAAACACAATAGAATTAGGGAGATCAAATGTGAACAGCAAAAACAGTAGCGGACCCAATATCCTACCCTGAGGAACACCGCTATTAATAATCCTTTAGTCAGAAAATACTGCATCAGGCAGCTTAACTCCCTGTGTCCTGTTATGCAAATAGCTACGAAACCAATCCGCAGCAAACTCCCCAAACCCCAAATAAGATAACTTATAAAGAAGTAGCTCATGATTTACCAGATCAAACGCCCTTCTATGATCCAGAAGAACCAGACCCGCACATACAGATTCATCCATAGCCTCTGCTGTGGCATCAGTGACCCTTAAGAGAGCAGTGGAAGTACTACCTTATTGTTCAGTAAAGTTTTAAAGAGAATATGCGCAGACCACGTTTTCGATACGATATTACAGCGCTCTGATCCTGCAATACTACAGTCGCTATTCGCTCAATTGTGACCTATGGCTGTTTTTCTTCTGAAATAACATTTATAAAGTGCGTATTTTTTTCAAAATCTTGAAAGTATTAATTATTTTTGGTTTTTTTTCCAATTGAGGGGTGAGGGTGAGTGCAAGAACCAGGTATCTCCATTTTATCTCTAAATTGAGTTAATTATATGGGAACATACCTTTAAACCGTCCACATCGATAGATGCAAAAACCGGGTATGTCCGGTATATATTGTGTTAGATATTCTATGTTTAGGAGATACCGCAAAAATTTCATAGTGCAATGATAAGGTATCTCCTGGAGATACCTGATTCTTGCACCTGCACCGTACTGAAATGGATATATACACCTTCTGTTGATGTTCTATCGTTTGATTTTCAACAGAAAAAAACAGCATGATACAATTTACTTACCTGAAGAATATATTAAAATAATCCGCGAAGCTTTAAAAAAATTTGTGATAATAGCAGTTTCTCCGGATATTATTCAAAATTTTAAGAATCACTTTTTAAACAAATTTCGCTAAACGGTTTCGACGAAAAAAAAATCAATTTAAATACCATTCCCAAGAAACAACCATTTCGTAGTGAAAGTGTTGGAATGACAGTGTATTAAGTTTCGAAATTTTGAAACGCGGTGAAAATGTTACTTTACCTGATTGTGACGTGTTGCACACCAACAAGCGACTTTTAAAACCGGTGAAATTGACCCAAAAAATATGTCCCCGCCTGCGATATGTGGTTCTATAACGATATAGAGGAGTCCCATAGACAAGAAGCAGAAGACAAAGCTTGTAAGGAATCGGACTATTCCGAATATATCGATAGCGATTGTGCTCTTTAATCAATGAATTGGTTTATTTTAATTTTTTGTCATGATTCTATGTTCTTTTAGTCTCTAAGGATATCTTTTTTTCTTTATGTATGACTTTTTTTGTAGAAATATAGTTATTTATTATACAAGGGAAAAAAGTACTAGATTTTAGCTCGAGAGCTAAAATCTAACTTTTTTCCCGTGTATGATACACTATTTTTTTCTGAGACGGGAAAAACTTCGATTTAATATTGAAAAAAGTCAGAAAATTATCCAAGTGAAATTTGAAGTTTTAAAAAAGTAATCAAATATCTGTCAATTTCACTATCTACCGTTACTTATGTGTCCGGGAAAAAAGTACTCACTTTTTTCCCGGGGATAAAAAGTCACATTTTATTACCTGTCAAGAGAGTAAATATGTCAAACTTTTTTCCCGTCTCAGAAAAATAGTTATTTATTATACAAGGGAAAAAAGTACTAGATTTTAGCTCGAGGTTGTGTTGACAAAAAACCGAGAGCTAAAATCTAACTTTTTTCCCGTGTATGATACACTATTTTTTTCTGAGACGGGAAAAACTGCGATTTAATATTGAAAAAGTCAGAAAATTATCCAAGTGAAATTTGAAGTTTTAAAAACGTTTCAGTAATCAAATATCTGTCAATTTCATTGTCCTCCACCGGAGTCAGTAAAAGCAGCAAAAGTAGCGTCACAAATTATTGCCAGTTTTGATATATAAAGAAAATGTAACTTTTGTATAATAAAATTTCCTAAAATTAAATATCTACCGTTACTTGTGTCCGGGAAAAA
Source organism: Apoderus coryli (assembly GCA_911728435.2). Classification (NCBI taxonomy): domain Eukaryota; kingdom Metazoa; phylum Arthropoda; class Insecta; order Coleoptera; family Attelabidae; genus Apoderus; species Apoderus coryli. Next base: position 9,715,120 of record OU452202.1, on the reverse strand, counting down.
AGTACTCATTTTTTTCCCGGGGAAAAAAGTACTTATTTTTTTCCCGGGGATAAAAAGTGACATTTTATTACCTGTCAAGAGAGTAAATATGTCAAACTTTTTTCCCGTCACAGAAAAATAGTTATTTATTATACAAGGGAAAAAAGTACTAGATTTTAGCTCGAGGTTGTGTTGTCTCCCGACGCGCAGCGGAGGGAGACAAAAAACCGAGAGCTAAAATCTAACTTTTTACCCGTGTATGATACACTATTTTTTTCTGAGACGGGAAAAACTTCGATTTAATATTGAAAAAAGTCAGAAAATTATCCAAGTGAAATTTGAAGTTTTAAAAATGTAATCAAATATCTGTCAATTTCATTCTGTAATTTAATTTTAAAATTGCGAACACTCCACCGGAGTCAGTAGAAGCAGCAAAACTAGCGTCACAAATTATTGCCAGTTTTGATATATAAAGAAAATGTAACTTTTGTATAATAAAATTTCCTAAAATTAGATATCTACCGTAACTTATGTGTCCGGGAAAAAAGTGACATTTTATTACCTGTCAAGAGAGTAAATATGCTAAAACTTTTTTCCCGTCACAGAAAAAAATATTTTTTTTCAAATGTCTTTGTTTATTTGACATTTACTGTGTAATAATCAGGTATCTCCATAATATAAGTTACTGTTGCTAATAGTAACCATAGCCGTAAAACATTGTAAATATGTCTAATAGTTGTCAATAATTAACTAAAAGCACATATTAAAAATATATAAATATACACACATAGATTAAGAAACGACAGTTTTTCTGCTCTCCTGAAAAAATCTAAATTATGGAGATACCTTGTTTTTGCACTGGACCCCTCAATTGGCATGTTGGTTGTATTTTTTTAGGTTTACCCACATCGCAGATCCACACAAGTTCCCGCCGAAGCTATGGACAAAAATGGAATAATGTATTTTGGTCTACTAAGTAACATTCAAATTGCATGTTGGAATACATTAACAGATTATGGAAATAAAACCATTGATATAGTTGCCTCAAATCCAGTTACATTACAGTTTCCAAGTGGTGTAAAGGTTAATAAATTTTTATACAAAAGAAAAAGTCCTAATTTAGTATACTACAAACAACTATTTATCTGTTCGGATATTTGTGTGCCGCAGTTTGTTTTATAATTGTCCGAATTTTAAGTAGTTGATTCTATATTTTTTGTATTCTTCTGATTTAAGATGATTAACACAAAGGCCAATACTGAGGAACTATGGATTATAACTACAAGATTCCAGAAAATAGCTTCTGGTACTTTAAATAGTAATGAAATCAACTTCCGTATACAGGCTGCGAAAGTTGATGATTTGCTTCATGGCACTAAATGTAAATCCATAAGGAAACCTAGTAGCGGATATGGTCTTTACCATCCCACTGGATGATCAACGTCTAACAGATGTTTTTCATACTTTGGCATAACACATTACGTATTGCAATATTCCTATATTTATTGAAATAAAAATGATTGCTTAATCCAATTAAACGTTGTTTTAATAAATTAAGATTGAGATCGATTGATGTTGTTCATTGTTGTTCAGCAAATGCCATGGCACATCACACATTCATGTACCATGTTAACTTTATTTCATGAAAGCTGAAACCGAAGGTTTGGTGAGTAATTTTTGTTTGTAAAGACCTATGTTTGATAGAATAGAACAAGCATTTATTTCCAAAAAAACAATAATGTTACAGGAAATTTTGCAGGTAATCAAAACTATACAAAAATATCAGTATATAAACAATGTCAATCAAAAATACATAAAATTAAATCTTCTGCGACAAAAATAATAATAATAATAATAATAATGTAATGAGTAATCACAATAAAAATATGACACATCAAAGCAGTATCACAAAAAAAATACACATTAGACTGGCATCTATAAAACATCAAAGCAGCTGGTCTTGGAGATAATCCTGCAGCGAATAGTACTCTTTATCTCTTAAAAGCATTTTCAGTCTGTACGTAAACAGTCTGTTACTCCAATTTTTAAAGTGGGTAGTGATTCCATTGTAAATCGTAGCACACATGTAATAAGAGCCTGAAAAGTTGATGTAGAGTGTCTGGGCATCACTATGGAATGTCCACCTTGTTTGGTTGACGATTCGTAAAACCCGAACAAAGACCTATTTATGTGCACAAACTTGGCACATTCAAGTACGTATAGAGAATACATCGTCAGTACTCCAAGTTCTACAAACCTTCCCATGCAGCTACATCTTCGAGGCAATCCATAAATAATTCTCAGTGCTCGATTCTGGAGAATAAATAGTTGCTTTGCCCTAGATGAGTTGCCCCAAATTATGATTCCATACTGCAAGTGAGCATGGATGTTGGAAAAGTATACCGTTCTTATTACTTCATGGGACAAGGCTCTAGCATGAAAATTTCTAAGGCAATAACATGACCTCGACAAATTATATATTGTCGCTTTGTTTTGTTGTGCACTGTGGTTTTCAATTTTTTTTTTTTTTATATGACTTAAATCATTTGTAATGACGCTGTCGTTTTTTGTTTTCTTTCAATTTTTAATATTGGTAATTAAGATCATCACCATTCACTCGCTAATGCGTATGAATTATTTCAACTCAGGGATTTCTGTTGTGAACTCTAAGATTGCTAAACAGACCGTTCTTCGAGCCGCAAACCTTGTCACAAAATTGACACACCCGATTGGGTGGTGATTACCACCAGTTAGAAAAATTTTAAGATGCTCGTGGTACGCCTCCATCTCTCGATCTGCTCCCAGTTGTTCTTCACATCTAAGCCACACTTCTTCATGTTGGTCTTAAGAACATCCTTATACTTCTTTTGCTGCCCTCCCTAATTTCGTGAGCCGACTTTAAGCTGTGAATAAAGGATTCTCTTGGGAAGGCGTTCCGTTGGTATGCGGATTACGTGGCCAGTCCAACGCAGCTGGTGCCTCACAATCATCGCCTCAATGCTAGTTGATTCAGCTTCCTCCAGAACGCTAAAGTTTGTTCGTCTAGGGCTTTTAAATGCCTCCGATAAGTGGTTCAAGACTTATAGCTATACGTAAGGGTAGGAACTGCAATAGCATTATGCACTCGCAACTTAGTTCGAACGTTGATGTTGTGATTATCGAAGACTCTCGTCCTCAGTTCGCCAAAATATGTACTTGCCCATCTTATACGATGCTGAATTTCACCATCGATATTTGCGTTTGCCGAGAGAATGCTGCCGAGGTAAGAGAAACTCGATGTTCTGAAATCTGTCTCCGTTAACTCGAATATGTGGTGGGCAGCCACAGTGTTTGGTGCAGGCTGGTAGAGAATCTGTGTTTTCTTGATATTTAGTTCAAGCCCAATACCCCTGTATGCGCTGTTAAATGCATATAGTATATATTGGAGATCCTTTTCTGTATCAGCTAAGACAACGTTCTCATCCGCGTATTGAAGCTCAATGACTAACGTGAATACGATCTTCGTCCCAGCTTGCAGTCTACGAAGGTTGAAGAGTCCGCCGCCATCAAAACTATAGACGATCTCTATTCCCCCGGTAGATCATCTTTAACAAGTTGGATGACCGTTCCTGCAAACATAGAATCCAAAATCAGTGCAATGACACAACCCTGCTTTACGCCAGTTGTTATTGGAAAGAATTCTCCCGGTCGGCTGCTGTTGAGAACTGCTGCTTTCATATTATCGTGAAGGAGTCGAAGTATCCGGATGAATTTCGGGGAACATCCGTTGAGCTTCAATATGCTCCACAGAGCCTCACGGTTTACAGAGGCGAACTCCTTGACAAGGTCTATAAAACCCATGTATAAAGGACGCTTTTGCTCCCGTGACTTTTCCTGTATTTGCCTGGCACTGAATATCATGTCAGCTGTACCCCTGTTAGGTCTAAAACCACATTGTGTTTCCAGCAAGCACCCTTCCGAGAGTGGAAGAAGACGATTGGACAAAATGCTTGCAAGAACCTTTCCGGCGATGGAGAGGAGTGAGATACCACGATAGTTTCCACATATCCTTAAATATAGTGACAATTGAAGCATCTCGCATTTCAGCAGGCACGGTTTCGGTGTTCCATATTTTGGTTATTAGAACATGAAAATGTTCCAATATCACAGGTCCTCCTTCTTTAAAAAGCTCAGGAGATATGCCATCAGAGCCAGCTGCTTTGTGGTTTTTAAGTTGTCGAATAGCTTTATCGACCTCTTGCAGATAAGGTACATCTTCCAGGTGTTGTTGGGTTGGTCTATGTGGAAACCGATCATAATATTGGTAATTAAGCTACACCATGATTCTCATATTTTTTAGACCGCATTGTAGGTGAAGTCTCGTTTAAACATGGCATTGTCAATTTCAGTGGATTTCGGATGTTTAGGGCGTAGACATGTTGGCGGAATATCAATTTATTGAAAAGGTAAGGAGGGGAACGATTTAAAATAACTCTAGATAGAAAAGTTAAAAACGAATACCTAAATAAATTCTTCATCTTCAACCAATTTAAGCTTGATAAAGCCTCGGAAATGTGATCATAGCTCCGGAGATTATGAATCAACCGAAAACAAGAGTTTTGGATCTTTAGCAAGCGGTTCCTAGTAACAGCATCTAAACAAGGAAAATACACAACATTGCAGTAGTTCAATCTTGATAGAACAAGACTTTCGCATAGGAATTTACAATCAAAAAATAAAATAATTTTTAAAATTGACCAAAAGGGTTAAAAAAAACATAATAGTTTACAGAGGTACCATAAGAAAAACATGTGCAATTACAGGATCGACCCTCTCTACATTCATGTTATGTCAAAAGACGGGCAATTTGACACCATGTGCCAGCATATCTTCCATAAAATTTTATCGAATTTATGCGTGACTTTTGGTTTTCACTGTATAATACAAAATATTCAAACCAACTTTCCAACTTGGACGTTTTGGTTGATTTAAAGCGTTACACATAAAATACTCATATGTAATAATAATTACCGTAGGTATATTGCCAGATATTGCTGCATCAGGTACTCCGAGTAGCGATCAATTAATTTAAATTAAAATAGCTTAAGGTAAAATGCAGATTGGTATTATCTAATAATAGTGGGACGAAGTAATTTGAACTGAGATATTAGGACAGTCATGCAAGGAGAAATTATATTAATGCAAATTCCTAAGCTCATGGCATATTCATTTCAACTGTTTTGTAGCTATATTAACTCTTTTGTTAGCAGGTACAATAAGAAAAATTATATATGAATTGCTTGTTACATAATGCAACAAGACTTTAAGTAAGTGAAAAAACGAGAATTTTTAAAAAATTTTGACCTTAATGCAGAATATTTCCTATAAAGTTTCGTGTTTGTCTCATTTATGAACAAACGATCTCGGCTTTTTACTTTTATTGTCTCGAATACTAATTAAAAGCTTGGATCTCAAATCTTCTATACCATTTACAGTACAGTTCAGCAATCTAAAAGTAATTACAAAAAAATTATACTCAATTTTGTTTAGGTTTTACTATAAAATTACAATAGTTATTAAATATATGTCATCTGGTGCTTCACTAATAAACTTCTGTATCTGTTCCAGTGATAGACCTTTTGACTTGTTCGCTTTATAGCCGTCCGACTATCGCTTTAGGAAAGCTCTTAATTTTTGGTATTTTGAAATGCTATATCTTCTTTTGCATTAGGTGTAGCTCTTAGCATCAACCTTGACCACAAAAAAAAAAGTAGATACGCAATAACAACGTTTTCGGAGCGGGAAGTCCTATGTCTTAAAGGCAATTGTCCATGAAACGATGATAGGTCAATTATTCAAGGTCAAGTAATTGTCTGTATGTATTCTTCCACGATAGCGCCTAAATGCTTCAACGAATTGACTTAAATTTTGGTGTATGAGTTTGAGGTATTTGTGGGATGAATCCATTAGTTTTTCTTTAAAATCGCTTTAATCCTGTGACATTCTATAGTGGTGCACACAATCCCCAAATTCTTAAATAGCTGTAAAGGTAATTTTGAAATTTACCTCTATAGTTATAATATACCAGTTAGGTAGTCGTCAGTGGTAGAGTGCGCGCTTTGCATGCGGAAGGTTCAAGGTATTTCAAGAGTGAGATTTTGAATTTTTTTTTTGTTTCTGATTTTTGAATAAAGTAGTTTGTTAGGTTAGTTTATTGGTAATAATAAAAATAATACAATAATAATTATTAAAATTCTGTTTCGTTACGCGTGATATATTTTAGATTATATCTTGCCGGGAAAGTTTTGGGGTGACACAACCGATTTTTTTTATCGCGTTCACAATACTCTCCGTGCGTCGTAAAAATAATACCCATTTTATGTAAGATGAAGCAAACTTTTAGATTCGGGATAAATTTATTACAAAAAAAAAACTGACTGAAAAATAGCATGTTACGCCTTTATAGCATGTTACGCCTTTATAAAATATCCAATCCAATTAGCGAAATTCGCTATGCTCTAATTTTCAATACCCTTTTATGGTTTCGAAAAAAATGACAAAAACCGATTTTTGAATCACCTTTTCGGTCCTGTAGCTCCCGCGGGTGTATTTTAGGACATAGTTTTATTCCGTAAACTAACCTAATTTTTTGATTTGCTCTACGTCACCGAAAGATTGCCAGACACTCTTGAAATACCTTGTATAGATAAAATATAATTAATTATAAGTTAAGCAAATTATCAGAGAAGTGCAATTAAATTTCATAATGAAACAAAAAATATTCAAGTTAAATACCACTATATTATTTATGGTTGTAAAATTAAATGACTGGAATTAGTTTCAAGCTTGGACCATTGTCAGACTGTTTACGCAATTTCAACAAACTAGGATAATGATGTGTCCTTATCTGCACTGTGTCCAAGATAAGAATGCGATAGCATTGGAATCTTGGAAACGGTAGAAATAGGTAACCATGTCGGTTAAGTTAGAGAAATGTTGTACAATTTAAACATCTTTTAAATGGTGTTATCAAAAGTAAACTAACTTTAGCCTTTTTTGAACATTCTTTTTACAGATATAAAAAAATGAAAAGCACATTCTCATTGTTACTTTTTTTTTGAGGAGAAAAAGATACGTTTACAAATTTTCCCTACAACATTTCGTTTTTCAAAAACCATCACCAACTTCGTTTTTTTCAATACGGCCCTGGACTTTGTATTGTTAAATTTAAAACTATTTTCAATTCAAAAATAGGTGGTATATCACATATCGTCATTCCCGTTACCAGTGGGCGTATCTGAAAAAGTTAAAAGTTTGAGGAGAAGCAAATAAAGATTTTAAGGTACAATAAAACGTTTGCCTACTTTAAAAGACAACGAATATAAAATTATTGTTTCAGTTTTTAAATTTGTCTGGGTGTTAAAAATAGATTCTTATGAATTTTTTTTTTAACTTACAATATGGCCGCTATTTTGAAAAAAAACTGAGAGATACGCCTTTTGGTGACGGTAATAATTTTTCTTTTTCCACATAAGCCTTATAACTTTTTCAATATAAAAACAAAAAACCACACATTTTTAAAGAATTTATTTATTGAAAAAACTAAAAATGTGATAAAAATGAAATATAGATTACAAAAGTCAAAACAACGGGAAAACACTTCTTGTTTTGTACTAATAACAATTTCAAAAAAACGTCCCTATTTTATTATTTTGAACTAAACTAACAAAAAATATGAAATAAACATTATTTACAATAAAAATGTTGTTATTATATTCAACATCTAATGTAATATTTTAATGAGCTAAGCTCCTATAAAATGCACATGTTCAGGTAAACGGATCAAGGGTGTAGAACCGGTACATAAAGACATCAAATCTTCATATTTTCCAGACATTACTGAAGGGGGAATATTGTAAAGCTTTAAAACATTACCTAAAGTTAATACAGACTGCACTTGACGTGTCAAAGTAAGTGTACGATATTCCGACTCCACGTGGCTAGTTTTAAAAAATAATTTGGTGGGCTGATCCTTCTTGACCGCAAATTCTACCATTTCAGTCCACTTGAATTCTTTAGCTGAATCATCGTTGCGAATATTTAAAATTTTTAGATTTTTGGAGAATGTTTTAAAGTCTAAAAAATCTGAATGTTGTAGATTATGAATATTGTAAGGTTGTTGCCTTCTAGCAAGTCTGAACACTGGGTTAAGCTGACTTGGTACCATGATATCACCAGCTTTTTTTATTGCACGAGAAATAACACTATGGGCTGAATCTCCCTCGTTTTGTCTATGGTTAGGAGTAAAAAAACGCAGAGAAATCTCCTTTAAATTCTTGCTATTTTGCAGTGTGTATAATAAACTTGAGGCCACTACGGAGTTTTTATTTTGCCCACTACAGCTGTCAGCAAATAGATAAGCTTTTTCTTTTCCTTGCTCATCGTAAATTTTTAAAAATGAATGTAGTGATGTGGCTATTTCAGATGAGCCCCGTTTGCCCTGACCTTCATGCCAGGTGAAGCAACTGCACTCTTTTGATGCAATGTTGTACATAATCAGATTTAAAACACCCAATCTTCTTTTATAGAATACAGCATTGTCATTAGAAATTGGCACGTGAATGACTTGCTGAAGGTCAAAGGAAGCACAAAGTAGTGAAGCCTGTCAGCTAGTTCCAGCTTCTGCTGATCCGAACCGCTCAAAAAACTATTGCATAGGCTACATTGGTCTTTCTTAGGTCTATGAAAGGATAACTTCATTTCATTTAATACTTGACTGTAGAGTGTATAACAAGCAACTTCTTGGTTATTTTGGAGACACTCATCTTTATACATTAGGTAAATTTTGGGTAAAGATAAATCACTGTGAAGGTATTCTCTGCTGGTGCTTTCGCGGCAGTAATGCGATTCTGCATAGGGAAACCGGTTAATATGTTCTTGTACTTGTTGTCGTAGTATTAAGTCGCGTATTTTAAGGCTTTCCTGCCGTTCTCATTCTTTTTTCGCTAACTCCCAGGGTGTTAAGAAAAAAAATCTTGCATACAACTTCTTTTTTGCAATTTAAAAAAAGATAATAAGTTTTTGTTTTAGTTCTTTTCGAAACATTTTGAGTTGTATTTCGCTTTTTATCATTTTCTTCAACGCACCTAGCAATAAATTAAATTAATTTACGCCTTTTAGTTCTAACCAAATAAACAAATAGGTAACTTTTGACCAATGGGCTTATCTTAACTTAAGCCCCTTGGCTCTAATGAAATATTTTCATAATGTAGATAAGCCGAAGTGGAATTTATATTTACAATCGTAAATATTGTAAATACATATAAGCCCATTGGTGACAAGGTGAAGGCAAAAAAAACAGATTAAATTGCGGACTTAACTCATTTTTGCCTATTTTGTCAGTTACGCCTATTGGTAACGGGAACGACGATATAATGGTTTAAACAAGTTTTCAGTGTTTTTAGCTATTATTTAAAATTAATCAAGAAAAATCCCCATAATTGACTGAATAGAAAGTAGTAGCTTTTGCAAAAACATTCTTTTGTCGTTACTCACAACTATTTATTATGTGACAATTTATTTCTGTCTCAGTAGAAATGAAATGTTTGTGCTTTTTAAAGTTATTAAACAAAACGCCTTTCCCAGATGAATGTATTACGCAAAATAATTGCCAAACTATGGCGATTGTTGGTGAATAATTTTAAATAACAGCTAAAACCACTGAAAACTTGTTTAAACCATTACGTGGGATAATCCAACTATTTTTGAATTGAAAATGACCTTAAATTTAACACTAAAAAATCCGTGTTTAGAAAAATCAAGTTGATGATGTTTTTTCAAAAACGAAATGTCGTTGTAAAAATTTGTAAACGCTATCTTATTCTCCTCAAAAAGTAACAATGAGAAAGTGCTTTTCATTTTTTTATATCTGTAAAAATAATGTCAGAAATAAATAAAAACTAAAATCGCAAGAAATCGTTATTTCAAAAATTGTCGAAAACGGTTAAAGTTAGTTTACTTTTGAAAACACCATTTAAAAGGTGTTTAAATCGTACAACTTTTCTCTAATTTAACCGACATTATAACTCCTACCGATTCCAAGATTCCAATGTCATTCTTATTTTGGACACAGTGTATACATGGACGGTGATTGAGGGTTACAACGGCCCATCTGAGTTGTGGAATGACTGCGGTGATGCTTGATATTAAGTGAAATATGATTCGTAATGGCTACAATAGGTAGTAGCCAGTGTACATTATTCGTATACAGGCCGAAATAAAGAAACACATTAAATTGAGCGATTTAAAAAAAAACTTCTCTTGTTGAACTTTACAAGTTGATATCAGTCTTGTTCCGCTTTTAATTAAAAATGTTTGCATAAATCTCAACTAAGAGAGTGTTTTCGACACCGCCGGAATCGCTATTTATTACAACCTTAATAAAATAGATAATCCGTTATAAGCGCTCGTACAGTCAAATTAAATTTAAACCACTTACTTGGTTTGTGTTGCCTAATTTAGGACAATATTATAATTAATAGTTTTTGTATAACTAAATCAAACCAATAACTATATAAAAATATTTAATTATTAAAAAAAAGAAAGTTTTTTTTAGCATAATATTACAATAGACACAAAATTAAAATTCTATTGTGTACCTTGTTTTATTTTGCGTCACCTTTATCTCGGTTGCGTTTGATCTTTTAAAAAATTGTCAGTCGTTAAGTAGCAGAGTATTAAGTTTTAGTTGTTTTGAGTGTACGTCAAACAATTAGTGACATATTAAAATTCAAATGTGTGCTTTTGTGTTCGTTGATAAAATGTGATGTAAGTTTATTTAAATACGTAATTAAATTCGTTATATGGGCTCTCAATTTTACAAAATTTCCTATGTTAGTGTTTAGTACTTAGAGACTTTCATGAAACAAAAATGTCGAAAGATTTTTGTGTTGAAGATTAGCCAAAGAAAATTCGCAAGTGTTCAAAGCCGCCCTTTAAGCTATACTTGTCACAACAAAATACAGCTAGAACAATACCCTGTATTTGACGTGTCTTTTGGTTAAACCAGTGTCGTGCAATAAGTGTTCAAAATTGGTATTTGTTTTTTTGATCCTAAAAAAAATCATGTTTTATAGGTAAAACGAACTACAGCGTATCCTCCACAAAGTCTTTATTTTCTTTTTAATCAACCTAAATCAGGAAAAATGAAACATGTTTTGGGGGTATAAATCCCCATCATCAGTCAAACAATCCGTAAATCAATAATATTATGTTAAGTTCAAAAGAAATGAGTCCAATATTTGACGAATATTATCAACAAAAATTAAAAAAAATACAAAAGTTTAGAAAACTGCCATCATGGTCGATGGAGGTGAAGAAAGTAATTTTATTTTTGTTAATAATGTTCGTGACGGTTAAAACAAATTAAAATCAGTTACAGAGAAACACACATTTAAACTATGAACTAGGTACATCATATGTACTCCATGTACCTACAATGTGTCCCCATATAGAGTTTGGAAGAGGAAAAACTTTTTTATATGTAGATTTAGAAGAAAAAGTCATTCTTTATAAAAACGTCTGCTTGTGTCGAAAGTACAATTTCGAATACTAAATTTACGATTATTATACAGGGTGTATCAAAAATAACATTTTTAATGATTTTGATGTTTTTAAATTTTATGAAAATATTTTCAAAACCGTGATTTATTTCACCAATTAATTGTGCAAAAAATAAACTAATAAACCTTTTTCTCAAAGTGGTTAATTTCATAGCTACTATTAAAATAATAAATGTTAGTTTCTTGGCATCTTTCAAATTGTTGACAGTTGTGTCATTATTTCCTCATAAATTTGCATATATCTAATAGTGAAATTAGAAAATGCTAGCTAGCGTTAGAACAAAGAATTTATATTGTGCAAAGTTATGGTTTAGGACATGAAAAAAGCCATGTGGCAGTTCTTCGAGAATGTTATTTATATGATTAACCCTGTATAGTAATCACAAATCTGATATTTAAAATTGTAGTTTCTACACAATTCGTGTAATCGTAGTAATCGTAAATTTTGTATTCGAAATTGTAGTTTCGACACAAGCAGACTTCTTTATACAGAATGACTTTTTCTTTTAAATCTACAAATAACAAGCATTTTCTCTTCCAAACTCTATCCGTGAGCACATTGTATGTGTGTTAGCGTCTTTTAGAATGAAAAGGGCCATATCAGTAACACCTCTCACCTCTATATAAACCAAAATACCTTTTACCTTGCATATGCATATGCGGCAACGTTAGCGGAGAGCATTTACTGCACATCCCAACTGAACGTTGGTTATTGTGGCAAAAGCATTTTGAATTGCCTCCTCCAACATTTCCCTTGCGATATGCGATAATTCACACCCTAAAGCCCACATCTTTGATTCTTTCCCAAATATAGAAAGATTTCTATTTAACCTCTGAAACATAGTTCCGGACGGTTATGCTTGTTCTGGGTATCCATTTTTCATAAAGACGATTCGCCGTTTCTACATTCTCATTGCACTCTATAAAACATTTTAACAAAATTCATAATTTTCAAACACCTAAATTTATTTAAAAAAACACACACAACACAGAAAAAAATCTAAATACAAACATTCGTTCGGAGGGCTTATTTCAAATGCACTCCGAGCGATATGAATTTGCACCACTCGCAACTTTCTGTATACCGATCGCAACTCAACTTTGGCACACGCAATGCATGACAAGACGTCAGTGTATTTTATGTTTGACATTTCACATCAAATAAATTTTAATTTTGGAATATCGCGAAATTGATCTTTTAATCATTTTGTTAGTTTTAAAGTTTTTTGGAGTTATTTCAGTTTGTTTATTTTTTAAATAACTCATATTTATGCTTTACACAACAATAGCAATACAATAAATACACAGATTAGGGAGTATTAAATAAATCACTAATAAAAACAATCACGAAAAGCTAATAACAATTTAAAAAATTCTAGCCTTAAAACATCAAACCAATAACAAATATACGTCATGGAAAATTTCATAAAATCCTAATATTTCATTGGTTGATCTCTACAAAGATAACTGACAACGTAGCGAGTGAGGGAATCTTTTGGGTACACGCAAGTAGGGATGCACACGTTTACTCGCAATTTCAAAGAAAGCTATTCTTCGCCCAAAACAAGTTGCGCATACGAACAAATTAATGCAACTTTGCGTACACGTAAATATTTGCGATCGATTCAAATAAAGCCCCCCTGCTGTGAATGCATAAAAGCACATCCACACCTGTCAAAGTTGCGAATAAATTTGACAGTTGCCTAATTAATATATTTAACTCATATGATTAAAAGCAAAATATATCTGAAAATATTACAATTAGTCATAAAGTGTTACACAGTACCTATGTCCACAAGAAAGGTGTTCAAGAGGAAAAACTTTCATATTTTCCATTTTGTCGAAAAACGCTACTTTTGTTAAAAAATTATTGCTGGTTAAAGTAAGATTGGGATAAAAAAAATTACCATTTCGTATTCAGGGTGTTCAGGAAATTGAAAAACTTTAAATAGCACAAGAGTAAAGTGCACTTATTTGAGAATATGTGGAAATAAGTTACTAAAAAAAGTTGTTCAAAAGTAAAAGACCAATTTTCGAAAAAATCTATTTATTTTACATCCATTAATTCCCAATTAACAATGCACAGTTTATTTACTCAATTACACTACCACCCTGTTGAGCCTTTAAACGAACAAGTAACTCATTTTACTTTAGTAAAGTACTGACGCCTCCGTGGTATTCGAAAATGCGGGTTAGTCACTCCAGTATCGTGCATGTTGCCAAGCCACAACACCATTGGTCGAAAAAATCGATTTATCAGAAAACATTATTTTCTTATGAAATCTTATTTCATACTGCCAACCCACAAACAAAAAATCAAGTCTTTAGCTTCATGGCAGACTTCCGAAACATGATTTCAGCTTTTCTCCTTAATGATAATTTGGGGTGTTCCTCTACTGAATGTACTACCAACATAGGGCTTGTATCATTTTCATCGTATCTCTTTTTTCTCGAGGTTTTTTCAACACTGGCCAGTGCTTAACAACTTCAAGATTATTTTACGGCCTTAGAAACGTAGACATTGGGGAATTTTACATAAAATTCCTGAATAACTTCACGATAACATTGCACCAAATAAATTTTGTGTCGTAAAGTAAGCCTTTTAAGCTGACAATACTACGACTAATAAATAAATACAGCGAATTGTCGAATAAGCTTGCCATTACCAACGCCTACTAGTACAAAAATGAGTTGTTAACTTGGAATTAATAGAAGATGTAAAATAAATTTAGTCAATACAAATAAATAAAAGTAGGCCGATTTTTTCGAAAATTAGTATTATAGACTGCCTTTTACTTTTGAACAACTTTTCTTAGTAACTTATTTCCATAGCCTTCCAAATAAGTGAACTTTACTCTTGTAACATTTAAAGTTTTTCAATTTTCTGATCACCCTGTATAAGAAATGTTAAATTTTTCTATCCCAATATTACTTTAAGAACCAGCAAAATTTTTTTATCAAGAGGATCTTTTTTCGATAAAATGAAAAATAAGAAAGTTTCTCCTCTTGAACACTTTTCCTGTGGATAGGTACTGTATATGTGCGTAAAGAGAATTATATGTCTTACAAGAAAATGTAAAAATATACGGTTTCTATAAGTTCTATAAGTAAAAAAAAATTAATTGTTATAGCAAATTTACGAATAGCCCTATATGAGAACAAGTCACATCAGCATCTTTTATATAAAAAAGTGCTATATGAAAAAGTTTTTTTTGGAAACGAACTATCTAGAAAAACAAAAAAGATATAGACCGAAAACGAAATCCACCAAAATCGAGAAGCGTTCTCTAGCGGCGAAACGGTTTAACATAACCAAAATCTATTTTCACCATTGAGTTTTTCATGACATTTGAACCTGGAGGAGGAAGAAATAGCTGGGCCATCATGCTAAGTTTGAGTCCCACACTCACCTGCGGATAACAGGTGGTCGTAAATGAATTTTCTCTATAAAAAAACTAGTGTTTAGTTTCAGTTTAACCGCGTTCACCGAAATTTGCCCTGAAGAAGCTGAGAGTTGCTAGTTATATGTGTAATCCTAAGAAGTGACGCCCTGTATCAGCACTTTCCCACGAGTTATCGTGTGAACCTAACAAGTAGTGACGCCCTGTGTCAGCACATTCAAAAATGTTATAAATATAAGTAATTTTATCTGTTAGAATCACTTATTCATTTACTCTATAATAAGAACCATATATTGTATTTAATAAAGTCAATTTAATTTCCAAAAATTGTAAAGTTGTTTTTTAAAAATCCTTTTGGCCAAAAAGAACACAAAACTTGCTGTCTGTGGAAGTTTTCTGTCTAAAAATTTGGAAAATGACTCTTTAGAGATCAAATCACTCATAGCTTAGGCGATGTAAATTATCTAATACTGCCTGTATATTTTATAACTGGTGAATCGACTATGCACTGTGCCTAATTTTTAGTCGAACATTCTTAAATTTTAATTAAGTTATTCATTATATTATGCAACATGCATATTTTACAGTATTCTAATTAAATTGCATACAAAGGAATAATTAATCAAGGACACAATTTGAGATCGGGCAAAATAGATCACGACATTTTAATTTAATTACCTACATCCGAAATGGATAGACTTAGACATAATATAACGATACTTATGGTAAAAAAGTAGTTTTGGAGGGAAAGCTAACATTATAAATAATAAGGAAAAGACAAATTGTGCGAAGCCGCATATTTCTATGTTCCGTGTTAGGTTAGATACACGTTTGAAAAACCGCACATTCTATAAACAAATCTGTTTTTTCCAATTTGGTTTTATTTTTGTAATTATAGATAATATTATAAGTGCGTTAAAAATCTAAACCTATTGTACTTAAATTTCAGTTGGAAAGTTTAAACACGCGTAATTTTGTAGTTTCAACAGGCTTGTGTTCACAAACTGTCAAAGCAAATTCCTGAATTTTGTTTAAAAATTATATTTTGTAAGTATGTAGTTACTATTATTTTAATATATTGTGAAACTTATGAAATAAAATTTGAAAAATAATAGAGAATAACTTAAATATTCAAGATAGCCAAAAACATAATATATAAAAATGGTTAATCTTACATATTTATCATCAAAATTTTCAAAACTTCACATTTAAGTAACAAAAGTTTAATGGTTAATGGCAAAGATTAATGTGTACATTAATCTTTGTTAATGGTATCGAAATCAATAATTCAATAGTAAGCCAGAAATGTGTATGTCTCCATGCGCTAAAAATATTACGGTTTTACCCTTACGGTATGTTATTTTCGGTAAAGTTTTATTTATGAAATCAGATTAATTGGACATTCAGATTATATAGAACATTCTTTTTTATAATTTAGGACAGTTCTTTAAGACGCATACATTTTATTTTATCTCTCCTTAAACATTTTTCTATTCTAGAGAATGAATGTAATTAGTACTAGATTGTTATTATAGGGAAAAATTGTTTTTTTTTTGTTCACTGTTAGTAAAAATATAGAAATTAAGAAAGTGTATTTAGATTTTTTCGAACTTATAATTTTAATAGTAGTAGTACTAATCAAAATATCTAGTTGTGTGGCTGCTTGATGAGTATATCTATGAACGAGTACGAAATAAGCGCATTTAATAGCCTGTACTTGTGTTTTTGAATAACAAAGTTCAAGAGAAGAGTACCTAACCAAAGTGTATTTTTTTAAATCCTTTAAATATTAATAACTATAGGTAATAAATTAAATTCTTTTAACATACATATATGATAACATAAATTATATATTTTTCGTTGCATTTCAATAATTTAGCAAAAGTTTCATTCATTATAGTATTTGTTTTGAAAACTTGTGGTTGTAATTCAATGCCAGTCATGGTATTAGCCAGTGGAATAGTTGTTTTGGCTTGTTCTCTAAGTTTATACGTAACATGTTTGCTAGCGGAGACAGATTCGTCTCACATCAAAACATCTAAATTAACTTTCTTAATTGCTATATATTTTTTTAGTATCAGTAAAATATCTATATGCATAAAAAAAATAAATAACATCACCTTCAAAATAAAATAAAATTTCCATAATATACGCCTTTACAATTATTACTTATTATGTGTTTTGGTCTGAAATTTTTTAAGAGGTGTTATAATTTCAATAATGGCAAATAAAAAAAACGAAATAAATTTAATATAATAATCGTTACTTTAGTTTCTTATCGCAATACATGTTTCGAGAATAAACGAGTCTCATCATCAGTGGCGAGCAATGATTGAATGAAAAGCATGAAGAACTTGTATATGCATCAAACAACTATCCTATTGGAGTCACTCTGTGGAAAAAAGTATGTAAACTAAATTAAAACTAAATAACTATGATTTTTTAATTTTAATTTAGTTTATACAATTAGTTAGACACAATTTTCATTTCCATAGAGTGAGTCCAATAGGATAGTCGTTTGATACGCGTCTTTATTTCCAATTTTTGTTCGTAATTTGATTTGTTAAAGCCGAAGAAGAAAATCCACGGTATCTTCCTCCGGTTGAAAATCACTTACATAAAACTTGAAATTGAAGCCATTATCTATTTATTACACTTTATATTGCACAAAGGAATCTTAACGTACGAACGTAATTTAGTTTTGAATTATCTATTAAAATTTTATAGATTTTAAAAATAGTTCAAAAGCAAAAAAAAAACAAACTTTGCAGTCTTCGCACCGTAAATAAACAAGTACGTATTTATGTGTAAGCTAACCTCTATGCCGAATAATTTCACGCATATGTTTTTATAAGAGATGCGCAATTTTTTTTATAAGAGATGCGCAATGTGTATATGTATTATATGGACAGTATATAGGTCCGGACACAGTTTAATATATTATTCTATGGTCCGGAGGCTGAAGTAGTGAAGTCTCCGAGCGGTCTAGAGGGCGCAAATGTCGATAATTCTGCTATCGTTATCATGTCTGGTGTAGTCCTTTTGCCTTTTTATTTTACGTATCGAATATGCATAATGACAAACTTTAAAATAATAGTACCGTTTGTCCGCTACATTATAAATTGCATATTTCAGTTCTAATTATTATTACTTATTATTATATACCTAGTAGAAATTCATGTAAATGAACTTAGAAGTGGAGTAATTTGCTGAGGACGCTTAGTCTCCCTAGCGCCCCTCGACGAGCCGCTGCATTTTGCAGCCTCAGAAGTGTTATTACACGGTGAGAGTAACCAAGCATAACAAATAATTTTTGGCAGTCGCTTTTCATTATTTCTTTTAACTTTATTAAGCCTTAAATAGAAAATATTGAGATTGTTTTCAAAGGAACTACGTAATCAGGAGCAGTAAGTAATCTTTTGTAAATATTAACTTGAATTCGCTCAATATCTTCATTAAATTTTTTACAATTCAGTGAGTGACTCAACATTTTTGGTTTAGTTACATTAAATTGAGAAGATTAGTGCGCGCATATTCATCGAGAAATCTTAGCTTCCTATTCGTATCAACTTCAGAGCCGCTAAGACTGACAAATTTGATGAGGCAAGAAAACACTATCACCTCGAGTAAATTTCAATGTTTTTGCATAATAATCAATTTTATATTGTAGGCATCATAGTATTAAGTACTAATATTTTTATTACCTACTTATTTAATATTTATTTATAAACATTAAATATCTATCCAACTTTGGTAATGGACAAAAAATATTTTTATAGTTTGTGTTTAAACCAGCAACAATTTTCTGTTCCTTTCTAATGAGGTTTTTTTCTTTTCGGACCTCATGTTTGATTAGTTCTTAATGTTAAAACTAGAAAAATACATACATATAATAAAAGAATGTTTTTTTCGTCATTTAATAACTTTCGTTAGTTTCATTTGATTGTGATTTAAATATTATTATTATTTATTTAGTGGTAGGTAACAGTGTTATTTCTGAAGCTTGATGCTGTGATATTAAACTAAATTTTAATTATGCAAAGTAACACTGTTCTGTAAAAAAATATTATATAGTTCCCAATATAATATATATAATTTTTACCTCCCGCATACTATCATGTCAAAAATTATGAACCCCAGTAGCTTGGCTGGTGTCAGGGACAACACATCTCCATCTTGCACGACTTCATGCCTAAAGTGTTCCTTGCGTTGGCTTGGTGGGTGATTATTGAGAGTTAGTTAGTTTCCAAAAGTTTTTCATTCAAATTTAATCGAATTTCTGACTTTTAATCGTCACTGTAGTAGTTTACCTTTTCAAAATTATCATTTCGGTTGGTTGCAATGATGCAAATCAAGAAATATGATATAATATTTAACATTGTTTTTAATAAGTAATTAGTAACTTCAAAACTATAATTTTAACGTGTTCATTTACATAACATTTTCTTAGTTAATTTATATGATAATAGGTTGTTGGTTAAAAATATTTTAAAAATATTGTAATTTGCAATTAGTCGTTAAGAATTAAAATGTTGCTACATAAATAATTTAGTATATACATGTAATAAAAACTTTTATAGTTTACATTCTAAGAGAACCCAGATTTAAATACAATTTTGTGCTCTACTTGTTGTGTTAATAATGGTAATGAAATAGCACAATTTTAAATATTAGACTGCCTTCAACTTCGACATGTATGCTAGACTCTACGTTCAAGTTTTCCAAATCTATCTGAATATCCATCTAAATCTATACACTTTTCATCTAAAAAAAAAAATAATGTTCCTATTGTACTTATCATATAGAAAGCTTTAAGAAATATATTATTAAAATTGTGAATTGAAAGCGCGTCCCTATTTTTTCCAAGTTTTCTGACTCCACCATTCCACCTTTATTTAAGTTTAATTCAGAAATAACTGCGACACTCTAGGTAGGCACCTGAGTTAAGAATTTAGTTTTTCCTCTACATCGAAGGTAATACAGCCAGCGTATTTTAGTTTTTGTGTTAATTTGGACCTACAGTTTAGCGTTGAATCCGAACCACGGTCATCGACTGCCAGATGCCAGCACCTACGACTATGTAGTCCATAGCTACATGGCATTGGCAAGTCTACCGACTCGGCCGGGAGCTCCGTCCACCCATCCAACCAGGCAACCAGGTACTTTAATAGCATGATCACGTCGACACGCGCTTGCACATGTGGGCATCTCCCGCCCGGTTTTTCCTTTTAAAGAGTACGGCAGCGCAACAGCTATAATAAGGTTATGCAAACAGTTTTTTTAATTAAGGAAAAAAACGTTTTTTATCAACTCTTTTAGCTAATTAATCCTTATTAGTGTGTTTTTTTTTTATTATTATTTTTTATTGTACATAATGTAACAATATTATCTAAGTAGTTAATTACATTTCACAATGTTGTTTATTTAAACACCAAGTCCAGTAATGACTGAAAATTTATTACCGACATACATAATGAAAATACGGCAATATTGGTTTTCGATTGATATATCATATAATATGTAAATTAATTAGAAAAGTAAACAACATATGGCCAATCAAAATTGTTATGATAATGAAATAATTTATTTGTATATTATTTGTTATTATATTCATGTGTGTTTTTGATTGTTTTTAATTAATTTTTAACCGTTCCAGATTGATTAATTAATATGTTGTTTAATGATATAAGTAATTAGTAATACCATAGATTAATATACCTAGACAATAATCTTTGACTGAGATATTAAATTAAAATCTTCGATGCATGGTTTGTGTAGTTCTTCTGTTAATGGTTTATATCCTTTATAATATTATTGTAAACTGATGAATTCATTAAGTACCTATATTTGATGGTGTATCTGCCTTTGTCGTCAAGGACTGTGCCTCAATATTCGCTAAACCGATTTTAACTATATTTAATTTTTCATTGAAATGTACTGAGTTTCCGAATTTCTGGCAGAAAATTATTATTTATTATTAAGCCGTTACAAACATTCTGTTATTAGTTAGTCAGTTAGTTAGGTACGTAAAAATAGACAATTTCTAATTTGGGAGCTAATTTGTTGAATCGGAGTTTCATTTAGTAATTCGTAATGGAAAATGCATACACCAATGAGCAAATAATAAATTTATTCTACATACACGAAGAATGCGAAGAATGATTTCCAGAACATGTAGAAATCAATGAATTATATCCACATTATGCACTAATGAATAGCAAAAATTTAGAAGAATCGAAAATACTTTTAAAAATCATGGTGCTCTTACACAGTCAAATCCGATAACCGGTAACCTAGACACCGAAACTAATATATTTTTCTGCGTTTCCACATGCATCTATTTATTATTTATGCTGCTGTAAAAGATTATGGAATTGCATACAAGTCCGTGGAAAGAATTTTGCATAAATATAGTGTGCATAATTTTAAATGTATTACTCTTCAAACCATCGAACCTCATGACCCACAAAGACGAGTTGAATTTTGCGAGATGATGGTCATACGCCTATAGAACAAAATCCAAACTTTTTAAAAAATATAATTTGGACAGACGAGAGTAAATTTAATCGTGGAGGAATATTTAGCAGAAGGAATTCTCACTTCTGGGCGACAGAAAACCCACACTTTGTGAGGGAAAAGGGATTTCAATACCAATTCGGATTTAATGTATTTTGTTTAATGGAAAATAGTACAATGAAGTATCATATTTATGACGAAAATTTAAATACTGAAAAGTATTTGCAGATACCAAGAAATGTCGTCTCAGATTTTCTGGATGATTTTTACCTTTAGAAGAACTTCGAAACTGCTGGTATCATTTAGATGGTGGGCCAGCTCATAGCAGTGCCGAAGTTGCGGTTGAACTGACCACTATGTTTGAAGATAGGTGGATCGGTAGGCATCAATGGCTTTGGCCTCCCAGATCCACAGATTTAACACCGCTGTATTTTTATCTATGAGGTAGAATAAAGGATATTGTATACGAAACACCAGTTAATTCAAAAGAAGAACTTCAAAGACGAGTACAACGAGCATTTATGTGCTTAGCTGCTCGTGAAATTGAAGCAGCAACAACAAATCATGTCCCTACAGAAATTTATAAACGTTTGGAGGCCAATGGGATGCATTTTAAGCAATTTTGTTATTAATTTTTTAGTATTGTTTTTGAGTAGGTACTTATACAAAATAAATAGTTTTTGTTACATATTCCTTGGCTTTTTTTTGATTTGACTTTTAATCGCATAAAACTGCTCTGTTTAAACTCTAATATAATGAACAAGAATATTAAAAATAATATATAATATATAATAAAATACTATACGAAGTTACAGCAATTGCGATTTCCATAAAAATTGGATTATATTTCGAAAACTATTACAGATAGGTATATACATATGTTATAGGCCATCGAGTTTGCCGAACCCTGTATATTTTTTGTTTTTATATGTTTGATGATACCTTTAGACCAAACAAGTTCTGATATCGCCTTTAAAGATTTGGAGACCAATTAACCTCAGAGACTTGAAAACTTAATATACTTGAGACATTCTGTAGAAATTGAAAGTATATATAAATAAAATAATTAAAAACTGTTGTAATTTATTGTTAGAATAACCTGCAAATAATCATAACTTTATATAAAAATAGAATAAATTTTATTATATTCCAGAATATTACAAGTACCTATATATTTCGTCTACTTTCAGCACAAGAGATTACAAACAATTACAATAATCATGGATAATTAGCGCAATGTAACGTAAAATCCTGAGTTCAACAATGTCTATGGATTCCTGGTTTCAACACACACAACCTGGCATGGCATTTCAAAGTCATTACCATAACTTTCACAATCAATTTACTCTGGGCAATGCGAACCACACTCGACAGATTGAAGGGTTTCGACGTAAGTGATTTTTGAAGTTATTTTTATTTAAACGACAAAAGATGCAAAATGGTTTACGGTTGTTTATATTATGCAAATAAGGACTTACGCTTGATTTCATCCCAATAAATTGACACGGTGCGTGCAAGACTGCGGAAATTACAATAATATAATTTTTATTCATTTATTCATTGTCTACTGTAACTTAAAATTGTGCTGTTTTTATATGTATCCACATGTGCCAAAATAATAAAATATGGAGAACTTTTTTGTCATTTTGTAAATATTTTATTTTATAATATTTTGTTGTGTAAGTTTAAATAAAGATAAATATGGACTATTTAATGTTAAGAATATAGCGGAAAACAAAGTTTTTGTTCAAATATCAAATTATTTATTCATTCATTTTTAATTAAAAATTATCATTCTTATTATTATTTATTTCAGTAAAAACTATTTAATCTCATACAACAATGTACAACTCTTGTGCATGCTGCAATACAACCGGTATAAATCAGAACCAAGCAGTCTACCAACTGCCTCCAGAAAAGAGTGGCGACCGATAGATAATATTTCGGGTAGATTTCATAGTGGTTTTACTGTCTATTTTAAATATACTGTGATATTGGCGACAATTAGGAACTATAGAGATATTTGGCAATAGCTTGTTTTGTTTATTTACCTTTTTGGTGTAATAAATTACCTGATATATCTTTCTATGAATCTGGGAAAATTCGCCGTTGCCGAACTAATGGCATTATTATTAACACTATTTTAAATTTCGACTGTGTCTCGCTAAAACTGGTCGAATCCTCAGGAATATTTAGTTACTCCACGCCAAAGGTTCTACTCTTCGATTATTATTATTATAAATTCTAATATTACTTCAGAGATACCTACAATAGTTTTTAATTTATTTTAGCTTCTACACTCAACACATTTCTGCCTCTTTTCATATCCTTGAATATAGCCACACCAACACTGCCGAATAGAAAATTCGTTGGAGAACCTCAACCAATAGAGAAGACAGGTCCATTTAAAATATGGTATCAATGGAACGTTTTAGATTTTGCCTATCCTACTGAGAGTGATCGAGATGCTGCACTATTTTCCGAATCATTTATTCCTAAGCATAATTTACCGTTAGGTAAGACAACAAACAATTTAAATACTTTAGCTCAATAGAGCTATTGCAAATCATGGGTTTAATAATCTAAATTTTCGAATAGGTTTAGAAACATATAAAGAAAGATTGTTTCTTTCGTTGCCTAAGTGGAAGCCAGGTGTACCTGCTAGTTTGGTAGTTCTACCAAAAGTTCCAAAAGAAAAGTCACCCAAACTAATACCGTATCCCAACTGGAACTGGCATACTAGTGGTGAGTGGCATTGTCTTAATTATTCATTGGTAAAGGGAGAATTGTAAAGGTAAAGGATGTCCCAAAATTACCGCAAGATTCTGATCGCCGAAACGAGAAAGAGAGTACACGACCTGGAAATGTATTATGCAGTAATTGAAGTGTTTCACGGGCTGTGTGGCATGTGGTATGGCAGTCTTGTTGAAACCACATATTGGTCACATCAATATCATCCAATTTCGGCAAAAAAACTGTTTTTCTACAACTGTCAAAAAAGAGTGACATTTTTCACCACTTTTAATGTGACAAATAATATTTCGCAAACGCCGGTGCGCGAAGAAAATACTTCGCACATCGGCGTTTGCGAAATACTGCGTGCACTAACTTTAACACGATCTAAGTACGTAGAATTCAACTTTATTGTAGGTACTAATAATATATGAAATACATAAATTAATTCAAACATTCTTAATTAAGTAGGTATTAAATATTCTTCACAATATTCACGTTAATGGTACAAATATCCTAACAGAACATTTTCACTCACTTTTTCAAATTTTTAGTTTTACATCACTCTTTGAATTGACTGTATGTCCTTTCATACTGCCTCTTGGTCACTGCTTATATCTCCATTTTCTATATTTTTTCGCCTGCCATCACTTAAACAGAGTTTTACCGCTCGCATATGCGGGCGGTAAATGACCATTTAGCGCCCGCTCTTTTTATTTTTTTTTCATAGATGGCGCTACTGTTAGATTTCCAATAATAACGTTAACATCAGTAGTTTTCACTCACTTAACTTAATGTGCATTCCATCTAGAGGATAAATTGACAATTAATTGAGAAAGTTTACTTGGGTAGTCGTCTGCCATTCCTCTAAACTCATTTAATTATTTAAAATTGTCCATTATTAATTAGTAATCACTTTTTTATTATTATTGTAGTACCGAAATATATATGATTCTAAAATCAAATTTCTATAGCGCACACGCTCAGATAATAATTTGACAGTTTCTTTCTACATTTAAAATACTCAACATTGACATGTGAGCATGTCACATAAGTTTATCTGATCTGAGTTTGTCAAAGGATAACGCCTATTATCATGTACGTCAAAAAATACTTCCATTAATTACTGTCAAAATCTGTCAGTTCATAACAGTAATAATTAATTATTAAAATAAAGTTCTTTTGGTTTAATATTGTAGTCTGAAGAGGCAGGCGAAAAACAGTTGTAAGCACCACTGGCGGTAAAGCCGCTGCAGCCCTTCGCTGTATAACTGCCCTCGCTCGCTTCGCTCACTCGTGCGTCTATACAGCGGCGGGCTGCAACGAATGCTTTACCGCCCTTTATACTTAATATACTATTACATACTTAATATTTAATTAGAAATTACAATAAAAACTAGTTGTCACCTTTTTGTCAAAATTAAAAAAGCGTATGCGGGTATGTTCTACTTTCCATAGTAACGAAATATACAAGGTATAAGGTATATTTATAATTATTATAAATAATATGAGTATTCTTTATAATAGTAATTATTGGTGAAACGAAATATCTGCAGTTGTAGAAAAAAATGTTGTATGTAATATGTGTGCGAAGAAATTTCGCGCATTCAACAGATATTTTGACTCAGCTGCGCATCGTCAAAATAAATTTCTGTCTCAATGCGCGAAATTATCCTTCGCACACTTATTACATAAATAACTATATTATGTCGCGATATCGAGCACTAGTAACAGCCTCATTTTCAAAAAAGTATGGTCCAATTATGCCTCCAGTCTAAAATCCACACCAAACAGTGACACGTTGTGGATGCATTTGTTTTTCGACAATCACATGTGGGTTCTCAGAACCCCAAAAGCGGCAGTTTTGGCGATTAATAAAGCCATCAAGCTGAAAATGAGCTTCGTTGCTTAGGATGATTTGCTCGAAAAATCAGCATCCATTTGTTGATGCTGAATAATCCATTCTGCATACTCTCTTCGCTGTGCATAGTCATTAGGCTTCAGTTGTTGCGTTAATTGATTTTTTTAAGCATGAAGACACAGATCTTTAGTTAGTATACGCTGTAAAGAGCTTCTTGCAATTTGCAATTTTTGTTCACGACTCCGAATTGAAGTTTCTGAATTGTCACAGACACTCTCACGCACTGCTTCGCTATTGACATTTGAACGGCTTGTTTTTGGACGACCAGTGTGTTTGGCGTCACCAACGGATCCTGTCTTCCGGAATGTTTCAATTAATCTCTTCACAGTTGACGAAGTTAAAACACTATTCCGACCCTATTTTGTATGAAATTTTCGAACTGCGGTCTCCAAGCTCTCATTATTTTTGAAATATTGTTCAATACATGTTGTTCTATCGTGCAACGCTCCATTTTTACTAACCCTAAACTGTCAGCTGTCAATTTCTTTTGTTTTTTCGGTTGCCAACACTTTACTGCATAAATGGCGTTAATTTTGGAACACCCTTGTGTCAGATCTGATTAGTTAGCAGGTTGATATGCGCGTTGTTGAGTATGTTGGTAACTGATAAATAGAAATAGGATGTAGCGTATCCGATCCACAATACACAGTTAAATAAAGATCAAATAGGCAACATTCTCTTTCGATTGAGGAAACGAAACTACTTGAAACATTGCATCTTCCTGTCCAATCGATTGTTGTGTGTTTATTTATATTTATAGGTTGTTTTTAAATTTTAGGTTCATGTGATGGTATTGTGTCAGTATTTCGGATGCAAGCTGACGAATGTGGAAGATTATGGGTGCTTGATTCGGGTTTAATAGATGTTACCATTAAACCAAACCAAATATGCCCGCCGAAATTGCTCATATTTGATCTTAAAACTGACAAATTGTTAGTCAAATATATTTTCCCGGATGAATTTGTTAAAGAAGACAGTTTATATTCAAACATAATGGTAGATATGAGAGAGGGCGATTGCTATGATGTATACGCTTACATGAGCGATGTATGGAGGTAACACTTTTTAATTTGAGTATTTAATCAGACATATACAAACATTTTCCGCACTAGGACTGTTGATGAATGATACAATGTAAGACTCCATGCGTTTTGAATCACCATCATTTTCTACAGCCTTTGACATAAGTGCAACTACTCCTTTATTTTTACCACACTTATTTTTCCCTCCACCAGTTGTGATAGATTTCAGTTTTTCCATCCTTAAAAATATCTGCCGCAGTTGTTGTGCCGTGAATACTATCAATATCAAGAAGTTCTTCATACACTTCAAGATGTCCATTTTGATCAAACACTTGAGATGATATACTTTATGCGATATCTTGCACGCTCCGAGCCGCGGTGTTTGCGGAAAAACTGACACTTTGAAATAAATTTACCTTTTTCGGTAATATTTATTCGGTTAATGCAATCTTTTATCTTTTCTCCATCGGTGAATCGGTTTTCCACGTGTTTTGACATCAAGACCCACACGAAAGCTGGCGACAGTTGCAGACTCTTGTTCAATATTTGCTTTGGTAAACAAAGATTGTGGCGATTTTGGTCAGCGCTTCAAAGCTTCGAATTGTTCCGGCCGCAAACTTCCTGTATATTTGAAGTAATTTTGAAGATGTTGCGATCCATAGTGTCGTTTAATGTTATCCTCTATGAGAACAACTATGTTTTCATTAAAAATTAAACATAGCGCCTAGACTCAATCACAGATAGTTTCGCTTCTTTCGCCTTTCGTACGCAAACTGCTAGCGGCACAAACTGGCGGTTGTGCCGCTAGCCTTTTTATATGCAATTAATGCTATCTCGAATCTCGAGGTGATCGCAAACAGTGATTCAAACTCGATTTGCCAGACTTATGTTGCCCACACCAATGCATTTACAAATTTGGGTTGCGTTATAAAAAAGATTGTCCGCATCAATAGGTTCTTTAAATATTTAAGATAATAATAATAATAATAAGATAATTTATTTGTAATTTGTATAACAGTGGAAGCTTAAAATTAATATGTTATTTTTTTTGCTGTTAGTCAAAAATATATTTGTATAGAAGTTAAGAACGCGAATGAATCTGTCCTCGTTATCGAAAATAATGTGTATAATATTAGAGAACAAGGCAAAACAACTACTACACTGGCTAATAATAAACTTTTATTTTTAACTTTGTAATTTTCAATTGCCAAAGTGTATAAATTTAGTAAGATTGACTTGCCAATGTACAAATCTGTTGTATAACTCAATGGCCAATAAAGTATTATTATTAGCACGACTGAAGCTGAATTACAAGCACCAGTTTTCTAAATAAATAGCGGGGACAAATTGGTCTCACATCGAAAAAATCTAAATTCACTTTCTTACTTAATATTTTTAGTAACAATAAAATATCTATACACATCAAACAAAAATAACATATCATTCAAAATATGTTTTTGGTTTACTACACAATAACAGAGAATATTGGCTTCACAATAATTATTTTTCAACTGTATACTTTATGAATAAATTATATTGAGACAAATATTAGCGACGCATCTAGATCATTGTTGGTATTTTTGTTACTATTTGTTATATTATATTTCTCGTTTTCTTTAGATTAACAATTTATATTATTTCCAATACAAATGTATTTATTTATTTTAAATAGATCTAAATCTTCTTTAAAATAAGAATATAATCACAAACCACAATATAATATATAATAACCCGCACTACATATACCTCTGCACGTACTATAGTCAACCGCTTTATACCTAGCACGAACCAAACTATCAGAGCTGGCACTTCCTCGGTAGGCGTGGTTTCAAAAAGAAGTGAAACAGGCGCGCTCGCTTGCTTACGCATCTGGTCTATTAAAGGGAGAAAATTGAAAACTGTTTTGACCTTTGGAACATACTGAAAAAGTCATTATGGACTTAAGTTTCAAAATTTGTAGACCCCTGATCTAGACATTAAACGAGCTTTTAGACAATGAATGACCATCGAGTTACTTATATTGAATTCTAATGTTTCCCATTTAAGATATTGACGTTGAATTTCAAATAACCAAATGCCAAATCTGTAGTTTCTGATATCTGTATTCCTAGGTATGGTCTAGTGATATTTAGCTTAGCAAAAATGGACGCATGGCGTATAACTGACCATTTATTCTATCCCGACCCATTAGCAGCTAGTTATAAACTACATCATTTAGAGTTTGACTGGACAGATGGTATTTTTGGTATGGCGATTAGTCCAGAAAATGACTTCCAACAAGACAGAGTATTATATTTTAATCCAATGTCGAGTTTTCGTCAATTTTATGTTATGACGTCGTATTTAAGGAACGAAAGTCTTTGGGAAGAGGGCAAACGTTCTATTGGTATTCTTGGACAGAGCAGAGGTAATTATATTTTTATTACTATACAGGGTGTTAGTAAATAAGTGCGACAAATTTCATGGGGTGATTCTGCATTAAAAAATAATGACAGTTTGCTATATAAACGTATTTCCGCAAATGATGCGTTACCGTGTTGAGTTAAAGTTTTTCGTAAAAACTGATGAAACCGGTCGATATATGCAATGGGAATCTGCTGCGTTTTAAGAGGTACGGGAGTTTTTGTCACAAATTGAACGAGAATTTCAAAAATAATTTTTATTTTAAAATATCTCAGTGGCGTACCATTTTCTTCTTTAAACAAATTCAGATCATTACCCGTATGCGCGCCTATCATGAACATAAAAATCTTAATTGTATGTTAAAACATGCCCTTAAAACTCACCAAATTCAATTTGCGTATCCCAACAGGTTTCAGAGCAATAATAATAATAATAGCTTTATTACTCAACAGAACAAGTTCCATTTACAGAGCAATGCATACAAAAACCAACTATAACTAAAGCTTAACTATATTAAATAACAGTAGGTACATCAATAAACAACGAAAATCAACCAAAGTACACAAGTATTAATGAACATCAAGTTCCTTTAGTATTGATCCCGCGGAAGACAATATTTCATTCAGAGAATCAAAAAATATATCACACTGATCATTAACCAAATTAAATTGCCGGCACATAGTATAAATGGGAGATTTTAATATAACATTTGTTCTGGCTTGCTCATTATAAAATGCAATAGAACCTCTAGCATTGATACGCGGAACTAACAGAGATACCTTTTCCAGTAGCTCAGGGCACACTACATCACTATTGAATATCTTATATAGGAAGCTTATACTAAACAAATTTCTCCTTAAACTTAAACTTTGGAATTGAAATCGGTCAATAAGATATTTGTAAGATATTCCGCGATCCGGGTAAGTTCCATCAATCTTAAAGCACAAACATTCTAAAAATTTACGCTGAACTTTCTCAATCATTTGAATATCACAGTCATAGCAGGGGTACCAGACCAAAGAGCAATACTCAAGCTTGGATCTTACATATGCAAAATATAGAGTATTCAAAGTAACGACACTCTCGAAATATTTGCTGTTTCTAACAATAAAGCCATAAGCTTTGGTCGCACCAGCCACCATATCTGTAATATGTAATAGACTCCTTTCGATTAAGAATTACTCCATTTACATTATATTAAAAGATGGTCGGGGACGTTTTGCGGGTATAAGAAACATTTCTTAGGATTGAGGGAAAGTCTGTTTTGTTCACACCAAGCATTCACCAATTGAAGACTGCCCTGTAGCGAAATACAATCCTGCGGCGTACTTATCTTTAAAGTCATCTGCATAAATCAGTTTACTACAATTCAATAATTCTCCCAAATCATTAATGAATAATAAAAATAATAGAGGTCCCAGATTTGAACCCTGAGGTACTCCAGATAGAGCTGTATAATATGTCGATGTATATCCATTGTATGACACAAACTGAACTCTATCAGTAATATAAGATTGCAGAAGACAGACGGCATCAGCGCTAAAGCCAAAATATAAATAAATAAATCATCAGTTTTTAAGAAAAACTTTAACTCACTGTGCCTTGGAAACGATGCAGGTACGGAAATACACTTATATAGCAAACTGTCATTATTTTTTATGCAAAATCACTTCCTAAAGTTTGTCGCACTTCTTTACTAACACCCTGTATAAGGTGAGCATCTGAGAATTTAATTTGTTGTAATTATCGCAATCTCTGTAACTGTAAGAGGATTTCTGAGAGGAATACATTTAGAGGGATGCTAAATCGTCATTCATTTATGAGATATTTAATCAATAAAAAACTCCAAAAGTTATAGACCTAATGTAATTTTAGATTTTAAGGTTTACCTTTTGTGAAATAATTGCAAACTTAGTTTTTTAATAATATCCTAGATTTTTCATTTAATAGTTTGAGAAAAAATAGGCCTCTTTTTATAAGTAAAAAACATTAGGATATTTAAAAAACTTTCATATACATCCCTGCCTGTCGCCATTTTGATTATTATAATATGTAACTGTAAATAACCTATATAATAATAATATTTTAATTTTTCTTTTTCACAAAATGGTGAGTTTCATGTACATCATTTTGTCCTTTAAATACTCTAAATCTAAATTTTTTAGCCTATTATAGATGTTTAAATTTTCCATAACTGATGATCTGAGTTTATGTAAATTCTATGTGCTATGCCACTGAAGATGGAATAGAATATTCCGAAACATATAGTATAAATAACGTATTTTGTGGAGTAAGCGTCGTTTCATTTCTAAGTACAGCCCACTCCTCTTTGAAATGGATTACTTTAAGAAAGAAATGATTAGGTTATCGAAAAAAAATTGTAGGATCCTTTTTATACTGACCTGCACTCTAAAATATGTTTAATTCTAGGGCCTTCTGGTCATGCTTCTTCAAGTGGAATGGATCGCAATGGTGTTATGTTTTTCAATCTAGTTACACGAGATAGTGTAGGTTGTTGGGATTCCCGAAAATCTTATAAACGATCGAATCTAGGTGTTGTGGCGAAGAGTAGTCGCACACTGGTATTCCCCAATGATCTACGAATAGACAAAGAGAAACGACAAAGCATTTGGGTCATAACTAATAGACTACCATATTACTTATATGAAGGTGAGGCTTTACTTATAATTCCATTGAATTTAATACTTCAAACGTATAAAATTTTTATTCACAAAGTTAATTATTAGTCATGCGAGAAATATTAATTTATATCGACCGTTTTCATATATAATTCAGCCACAATGGGCAACACAGCCACACCGGATATATCCAATATACAACTAGATATGA
Source organism: Apoderus coryli (assembly GCA_911728435.2). Lineage (NCBI taxonomy): Eukaryota > Metazoa > Arthropoda > Insecta > Coleoptera > Attelabidae > Apoderus > Apoderus coryli. The sequence continues at coordinate 9,682,695 of OU452202.1, read as the reverse complement.
CCACCTGACGGCCGGCTGTCGCTCTTTATTTAAACATAGTTGCCCGCTTTATATGTATTTTGTATATTATTATAATCTTTAGAAAAAGAATTTGTGTCCGTAAATATAAATGAAAATGTTTTAAATATTTTGTGTCCTGTAGATATATATGTTACTGTGGAGCCCATGGGTAAAAGGACCAAATAAAGTTACAACACTGTAAAAGTCAGCAACGTTTCGAGGTTTAATTTCCTCTTTTTCTTAAAAAGAAAAGAAAGCTTGAAAACGAGGAAATTAAACCTCGAAACGTTGCTGGCTTTAACATAAAGTGTTGTAACTTTATTTCGTCCTTTTATCCACGAGCTCCACAGTAAAATAAATAATAATAATAATAAATAATTTATTTGCATAATAACATATCAGTTGTCACAAATATTTAGTACATGTTTAAGGTGTGGTATACAAATAAATAAATACAGCGAGGAATAACTACCTGCAAGTTACTTAAGGAAAACTTGTCTGTAGCCTTGCAGATAGGCTCCGGATTCAATCATTTGCGCAACATAGTGGGATACATTAGTTATGTTAAATCATATTAATTAATCTTATTGACTTACTTATCCTAAATTTTAAAACTAGAATAGTTTGATTATAAACCATATAATACATAACAATACAGATGGCACTTAGAGATCAATACTCGACTGTCAGCCGTTGAACAGCACTATACACAAATATACACAAATGAAAAATAATTTTGTGGCGTAGCATTTTGTCACCGCTATGCCACAAAAAGAATATTAGCATAGCACTAGAAATTTACGGCTGTGTGATGGGTATAGAGATAATCCTCGAGATAATCAAAATAAATATTATAGTGAAAAATAATTTTGTGGCGTAGCGGACAAAATGACTGGTTTTACCTACAAAGGGGATTTTGTTTAAGTTAGTAGGGCCTCAGTCTAATTCAGTAGAACCAGACCGAGGCATGGGTCTACAGATACTGACGAACTCGTTTCGCTCTTATTATGAGCTCGTCAGAGAGAGTAATAATAACTAATCAGAGAAAAAAACTGGTATTGATTATACGAGCGTTACAAAAAATATGGGTAAATAATTTATTATGACTAAGCTTTTAAACACGCTGTAATTTTAGAAATTGGTGTTTCTTCAACAAAAAAACTGTAGTTTATTGGTGCAAACGCTTTTCTAAAAAATGAATAAAATCTATCAAATATTTTTCGATTTATTTGAAAAAACGTGAAAAAATATTCACTTTTAAAGCCCTCTAGCGCCAAAACAACGCAATTTTGTATATAGATAAGTTGACCTAAATCATCATATTTTAGGCCAAGGAATTTATGCTATTCCATTGTACACGTCATTTCCGGATACCCTGTATATGGTTTGAAAAAATACAGCAATCAGCAACAGGGATCCACGAGGATATTATTGATTGTTTTTTTTGGATATCTAGTTGAGCCACTAATATCATATCCTATTGATATCTCAAATCACAAAAATTTACAAAAATTACAACAAACATTTTCAAACTGAGAATAGAGAAATAAATCGAAAATGTAACTTGTGTGCTTATTACTGATGATGCACTTGGCTAACGTCGAAATATATCGAAATCCTCTGTATAATACTATTATTAAATAGAGCAAAACTGTGTTTTAAAATAATGTTTCATTGTTTTAGGACTCGATACAAGTATCATCAACTTTAGAGTAATGTCTGCATTTACTGATGAAGCAGTCAAGGGAACCATATGTGATCCATCAATACATTTGCATCAATCAATTGATATGATGAATAATGATATCGACTGCTATTAAATTTTAAAACAATTTGTAAATAAGAAGTATTGTATTTGTAAATTTTTCTATAAAAATGTATTTGAAATAAAATTACTTTTATTTGCTTATATCCCGTTCTAACCTTCCTAACAATGTTAAGTTCTTAAAATATTCCAGCTTCTTTGTTAACTCTTTTCTTGGTACTTGAAGAATATGATTTTCAATCGGTGATACTTGACAACTAAAATTATTAATGTTTTGTCTGTTTTCTATTGTTTTTACAACTTGCGCCACAATTTTCCGAAACCCCAACGAAGTTCCTGCAGCTTTGTTAACTCGAGTTTCTGTCGGGTTCGTATCAAATTCACAGTTAGGGCTTTTCCTTACTTCACACTTCTTTTCCACATAATTATTATTTGCAGCACACGTGTTTTTATTAGATATAATGTTGATATTATCTTCTAAATCAATTGTAGCTAACTCACTTTCCTCTAAACTTAAGTTTGACTTTTGAATGTCAAGTTCGTTTACGTAACACATACAATTCGCCATCTTACAGACCTCTTGATTTCTGCAGTCGTTAATTAATTTACAGTCATGGTGCTTTCTTGACAACATTGATGCTTTATTCGCTGAAATTATATTAATTAGTTAATAGCTCTGTAGTTAAATCAGAACAGAGATTTAAGTTTTTACAGTACACCGAATTAGTAATATGAATCTTTTTTTTTTATTTTAGATTTGTGGTAATACAGATTTGGAAAATGAGTGAGTCAAGAGTTTTTAAACTGGAATATGATCCATGATAGGGCACCTCCACATGATTTTTAGAGTTGCTATAAGTATTGTGTTATTTTGAATATGCCTAGGATGGTCTATTTCGTGGAACGAACGAATTAGAAAATCTTCCGAATAGTTATTTTTAATAAGTGCTGTGATATATTCTTTCTCTCGTAGTAAAGATTCTCTATCGTTTGCTCTATCTACTAGACATTTAACTATTCTCTTTTTAACAGTTGTATGATGCTTTGCGTTAAAATTCAAATATCTATCTGTGTGTGTTCTCTTCCTATATATCTCAGTCTTGAGGGAATTACTATTTCTAATTACTAAAATATCCAGAAAAGGTAATTTGTTATTTTCTTCTATTTCAATTGTGAATTTAATTGTTGGATCTTTAGAATTTATAGATGTTAAAAAATTGTCTAATTCGTTTTGATTATGTGGCCAAAACGCGAATATATCATCGACGTATCTCCACCAAATTTAAGGTTTTGACGGTTCAGATTGTATAATAAGTCTTCCATAAATTAGTATGTTACTAAGGATTGGAGACAAAGCTGAGCCCATGGCAATTACAAAATCTATTTCATTTACGTTTAACTTGGTTCTTGATGTCAGGCTTATATCATTTTTCAGCAAGTTTCGAACTATTCTAAGGGTTTTATCAACAGGACTATTTGTCAATAAGCGAACCACGTCAAGGCTTACTAATAATTCATTATTAGATATATTAATTTCGGAAAGTTTTTATTTATGATGTGTTGAGTTTAGGATTGGGAGTTAGTGTTCCTCGATATTGGTTTGAGTATTTCTAAAAGATGTCTTGCAAGAGGGTGAAACGGTGAGTTTATATATTCAGAATTTTAAATAGTCGCGAAATACCGAAATGATAAACTTTAAACAAAACTAATTATTCCTAGTAAGAATCGCGAAAAATTCCAATACAGTCGAACCTTTATATAGTGAAAGACCAAAATGTCGACCGAAATTACACTATAGTATTATATTTTTTGGCTCATACTTTTTCAATACATTTTTTAAAACAGTTTCAGATCAAATGTCACAGTTCTCCTGACTAACGCTTGCACTCTCGCCAGACACCAAATTTTGCAGCATCATCAATTTTTTTTGCAGCTTTTATCAACTTCCTCCAAAACTTTAATTTTCTCAGCTAAACGTAAACACACACGCTTGGATATCTTACTTCATTCTTAAACAAAAACCAACTGAACCTATATTTGCGATTTACTAGGGCTCGACTATAAAATGGTTTAGGAATTCCCCGGGTTTCTCACAGAAATCTACCTGCTTTATTGCCTACCATTAGGCCTTATAAATGCGTTAAGAACATTTTCAAAAGAATGCGATATAAAATTGTAAATGGGAAACACGAAAAGGCCGAAAAGGACTTTTGTCCGGTAAAATTTTTGTTATATAGAGTGCTACTCATTTTGAAGATTCACTATATACAGGGCATTTTACATTAAATTTCATTAAAATATTCTAGGTCTTGAAAGAAATGCACTGTAAAAAGTTTTTCACTATAAACCGTGTCGACTTTATTTTGAAAACTGCAAATTTTTAAAATAGATTACCTAATATAAAGCCACAATTTTGAATGAATAGGGGTTTCAATTGAAAAAATTGAGTGTCAACTGTTTTTCACAACTGTTACTCATTCGTAACAGTGGGCCTGAAAATGTTAATTTAGACAAATCTTCAAATAACTCAAAAACAGCACAGCTCTACCTATGTATATATTATACAGGGTGTTAGTAAATAAGTGCGACAAACTTCAGGAGGTAATTCTGCATGAAAAAATAATGACAGTTTGCTATATAAACATATGTCCGGAAATGCTTCGTTTTCTGCCGAGATACAGTTAAAGTTTTTCATAAAAACTGAAGATTTATTGATTGCTCTGAAACCGGTGGAGATATGCAAATGAAATTTAGTGGGTGTTAATAGGTAGTTATTGCGCATTTTTTGACACGCAATTAAGAATTTTGTGTTCATCAGTGGCGCGCATACGGGTAATGATCTCAATTTGTTTGAAGAAAAAAAAAAAGGTACGCTACTGGAATTTTCAAACTAAAAATCATTTTGGAATTCTTCGGTCAATTTGTGATAAAAAATCTCTCTTGCTTATGCGCTAAATTTCATTTGCATATCTCCACCGATTTCAGAGCAATCAATAAATCTTCAGTTTTTAAGAAAAACTTTAACACCCCGTATCTCAGAAAACGAAGCATTTGCGGACATATGTTTATATAGCAAACTGTCATTATTTTTTCATGCAGAAATACCCCCTGAAGTTTGTCGCACTTATTTACTAACACCCTGTATATAATATATACCATGGCAAATGGATAATAAGAAATAGTTGACATTTGTGAACATTAGTAGAGTATTTCCTAATCCTAACTAGATACATTAAGTAAAAATAAGCAAATCAAAATATCAAATTCAGTCAAATTTTTGAGCGATCGATTGACTTCGATATTATATATTTCCAACCATCCTAAGGAAAATTCATGAACAAAAATATAGATGTAATATACTGTGACGAATATGAAAATGGATACCTGTTGGCAACACCGTTACGCGTCTAGTTAAACTCGAGCTGATTGTGTCGTAGACCGCTATACAATAGAATGGAAGAGACTGGAAAGGTGCAGAACATTCTCGTGTGATGTGGAAGGCGACATGTGTATATAAAGACAGAGACGCACATAGTAACAGTGTTGTGACATATAAATAATAGGGAAATAAATAGTAAAAATAATTTGTACAAATATATACAGTCGATAAGTGCATTAATGTTTAGTTTAATTTAGTTTAAGTTTGTTTAAGTGTTTAGTTATTAATTGTAAATAAATTATTTTTAATTCGCTATTATTTCACATAACGAACCATGAAAAACGTTACAATACGAAATACCTAAATTCTCCACATCGCTTACTCCAATACTACTCATCACATTTTCCATTTTATCTCTCTCGCCTTTAACCTTTAGAATGTCTTGGTCATTAATATCTAGAATTGCTTTTGCTTTATCTTCCGGTTTCATTATGGAATCTTCGAAAGCATTGAAAATATTTTGGCACGTCTCTTTATCATCTAATATACTAAGCAATGAATCAAGTGACCTTGAAGTCATTGTCAATTTGGAACTAGACGAAATTTGACGTATGAGACATTCAATTTTAAGGCAAGTCTTAGAGTCTGGATCAGTTATAATATGTCTGAAAATAATAATACAGAAAAAATAAATTAAAATAAAATATTGGTATCTATTATTATCCAAACCCCAAAAGATAGTGTCATATTATTTACATTTAGCTTATTGACTTTGCCCCTTGTTTGGTAGGTCTATTTCTTCGATTTACTGGGAAATATAAATCCATTGTTTGTTTTGTTTTTATGACCTACATTTAAATGGCATAGTAATTCCGATTAATGGATGAACCGTGTAAGTCTAAAGCGGAAGTGTCTTTTCAGATTATGTGGCTCTGAAGACCTTATGAAAATCAAATCTACCTACCCGATCTAAAAAAGAAGCCTCGTAAGCTATAAAAAGACTTAATTTGATAACTGCTTACTTCATGCGATACAAAGTTGTTTAATTAATTAGTTTCTAATAAAGAGTGCTCATATTATGTGTAAAACAGTGAAAAAGGTTTACCTTAAAATATCATTTGGATCTTTCTCCCAAAATGATATAGACATACATCTAGCTTTCCTTCGCTTAATAGCAGTCTCTTCAGATCTAGTTGAAGATTTTGTTTCTTTATCGTTAATATCATTCAAGTCTTTATAGAACCTAGAGGTAATGTAGATTTTAGTTTTAAAACAACATATCCGAATAAATTTAAGAATTAATTATTAAAAATATATTTACCAATAAACCGCAAACCAAGCATATACCGGAGGTCCATGTTCAATGATCTGAGCAAGTAGGAAATCTGCACAAAGTAAACTGACTCCTCTATATAAATAACACAAAATTATTCCAAGAACTAATGATAGGCCATTCAGAAAAAGGCTACGTAAACTTCCTAGTATAAGCCAAGGAAGTAACAACGTAGGCTTATCTTCCTAAAAAAACAAGATAATTTATGATGAAGAGGCAGTGGAGAATTCACTGCTCCAAAACGTCTTGGCTATGTTCTCATTTCAATGTTGTTGCTGACACCATTTGCTGCTTTTTACTCCCAGCTTCGCTATATCTTAAACTATTTCCATATAAAATCGGCAATGTTAATACAACAATATTGTTATTGTTGTTTGAACCAAGCATTGCCAGGTTTAGTTCAGGTGTTAAGAATTTAGGTTGTCTAATACAATACTCTTATTAGATCTATGTTGTTGCACTTTTGTTAAATTAAGATATTTAGAACTTACGAAAATCGCTGGCCATAACATTACCACATACATAGCTAGAAATATATGGACAGTCAAGGTTCTTGCCAAAACCAGAGCACTAAGAAATATCCTCAATTGATTTTCCAGGTATTTTGGATAGATAGGTGTTGTCCAAATATCGTCTATATCGGATTTTAGTGTAAAAAGTGAGGGATCGAAACTTAGGCATATTATTCCAATTGAAATTATCCCTAAAATTTCTATTTGTCTTGGTGTTCCAATTAAATCCGATAACATTGCTTAATTAGTTAATATAAACTTACATTTTTACAGATATATGAGGTAAAAAATATTATGTTGATTTGAAAAAATGAGAATTTTGACTAGCTACGTCAAGAAAAACTTAATATTTGACATATTTATTTATTTTTTGTTAGACTAGTAAGAAGAGCAAGGGATTACGACTAACCTTACTTTCTGGACCAGCAACAATTAAGTAATGACCCCATACCTCAGAAAAATAAACACGATCGTTTCAGTTCCAGCAAACAGTTTGTCTCTATACCAATAATAATTGTAAGTATACTTACAGCGTAATCTTTATTTATGTGTCTGATGCGTAATACAGTTTCCCATTGATATTTTATATAATATTTTGTATCTTCCCTCAAGCCTAATGAATTTGCCAAATGGATAAAAATTTAAAAACAATTTTGACATAATTTTTCCGGATATGTAGGTATATATTTTGTATGTAGCAGAACAAGACCCAATTTGAGACCACGAAAACACTGCAATGTCAATAGCAAACAATAGTACGAAAGTTAGATTATCCATTAAAAACTCTGACACTCTCCGGCTTCCAGCAGAATATTCTCACAGAGAATACTGAACGGAAGGTATATGAAAAGGTCCAGGTCTGACGCTAGGCGCATTATTTCATGTCAAAAGTACGGAATAATATTGGTTCCTAGCGAAAACGTTACGTTACATATGATATGATACTATTAATTCAGAAATTATGAAATATAAAGCATTTTATGGATTTAGAATTATTGTTGTTTATTATATTACTGTCTATGTTGCAACTAGTGTATAGTAGATTTAAACAACTCATGTTAACTGCTATCGCTGCAAAATCCCAATATCTACGCCATTGTACTTACGTGTGACACGTAACCTGACTCGGAAAATCACTCGAGATGCAAACTAAGCACTTTTTTCTCCCCATTATTTAAAGGAAAAACAGTTTTACACACTACAAATGCAGTAAAGTTGAATAGTCTCGTAAAATTCACTTAATTCGGGTTATAAAATTGTACGTAGCACTACTAGCACCCCACACGTCAACGTAAAGTGTAAATAATAAACAAATCCCTCCGCGGGGTTGCCCCACATTTATATCCGTAGAACTCTATTTGTGTGAATCATATTATATTTGATTGATTTCTTGACGAAATAAATATTATAATTATTGTATAGTTCTGCAATGTAAGAACACTGTGACCAACCCTAATAAAAATTTACACTGGTGTGTGAAATAAGAGTTCTAATTCTATGAATAAAAGGAACAATTTGCAACAGTGTTAGATTTTATTAGTAAAAAAGTAAAGGTTATGTCGGCTACAAACATTTTTGTGGTTATTTTTTTGTTATGCCACTTCTATGTTTGTTTATTTTTCTGAGCCCCATACCAGCAGATATTCTGATGAATAAAATTATGTCTAGACAAAAACCCGACATACACATCTTAGTATAGTAATTGAAGATATCGTATGTAGAAATCAAAATAAAAATTGTATGATTTGGTCACCTCGTACATCTAGCGACAAAACAACTAAATTGTTTATGGGCGTTATTAGTAGATTCTAATATTCAAGAACACAATCGAAATTTTGAATTTTTTTTAATGCAGTCCTTCATTTCATGACCCCTGAACCCTAAAAATGAGCTCAGTTCAAAAGTTCATATACCTATATTTCTTCTGCATATGGGCAAGAATATAACAAATTTGGAAGCCCGTTCTAGGCAGCATGTTTTGACCAATCGAAACAAAATTTGGTTAATATTATTCTACAAAACATGCTCTTTATTGTGTTATTAATTCTAAGTACAATCATTACATTTTAACAAATATTAGCAAACAAATAATAAATAAATAGAACATCTTGCATTTATGGAAAATCACAATATGACAGTATAAATTAAAACTTAATTCTAGAAATAATTAATAACAGTAGTTTATCATTTATCACCTAATTAATACCAAATATTGTTTTTTAATAATATTAATTAAACTATTTGTAAAATATAAATATTATGAGTATTTTTCGTTAGGTACAATTAGACACTAATATCAGTATGTATGTGTTTTGGAAGTAGACACTTTCCTGTTTTTTTTCTTATTAAATAACACAAAATTTCGGGAAGAATTTTTCAAACAAGTTTTTCTTATGTTTATATAAGTACTATTATATTTTATTTCTTGTTTATTTTCTCTAATATTAAATAATAATATACAACGCACCTTCATCAGAAAGCATCTAACTTCATAATTACATATAAATTAATTACCTACAAAAAAAAAGTCTTATATTCAAGTCGACTATAAGAGTGTACATGGCTATGACCAATTTAAACGATTAAAATGGAATTAATAATGACTTCTAATCAGCATTATTATTAACTTGGAAAAGTTTTAAATTTGTAAATTCTCTGATCGTTTAGAATATACATGTACTCATTTATGAAAAGAGCAAAGAGCTCTAGAACTAATGGTTTGGTGTTTTATCAATAACAAATTAAAGTACTTATATCAATTTAAACGCTTCTTTGCGATCCGATTTTTCCGCGTTTTCCAGTTCCTATACAAGTGGGATGTTTGTGTTAATAACACTGGGACGTGGAAGTTACAGCTAATATAAATTTAGTTCAGATCAGTATCAATCAGCACTAGGGAGAAAATATATTTTTACAAAAATGAATATTCAAAGAATCTCTCAAAATCGACATCCAATTCAATCTTCTACAGCAATAATGAAGGTAAAAAGAAGCTCGCCTTGTACACTCTTTTATTTCAACTGAAAAGGTATCGAAATTGGCAAGATATTTGTGTTTGTGTAGCAGCAATCTCCTACAGATATTTGTGAAACGAACCATTTCCTCAGAGATACTTTCTTGTGTAAGTCCAAAATAAGATATTAAAAACAGCAAAGTTTTCTACAAAATTACAAATAAAAACTTACTACTTTTCTAATAATGCCGCCTAAATGGATCCTTAGTATAAGCTCCTCGTTTTGCTTCCTGCATAATGTGATAGAAGAAGCTGAACGCCACATACCACATGTAAGAGTAAATTACTAAAACAGAAAAGTAACGTACGTAAGGAATATTAAATGTAAAGTTTATTTTAATAAACCAGTTTTCTTAACTTCTGGGGGCTGTCTTTTTAACTTTGCTTGTATGGTTGAAATAAAACAGAACACTTTTAAAGACTTGCATGGGCAAATATCAAAAGTAACCTATCGCTATAAAGCAGATAAAAAGCTTTCAATTAATGTATCACTACTGCTATTTCAAAATTTGGGGGTTGTGTCCACCCCTATTACAGGGATAAAACTATTGCAACCAAAAACGAATAGGTTAAACTTTATATAATTTGGGGATCAGTTTTAAAAATATCGAGTGATATGTTGTGTCATTTTTTTAATAAAAATTAAAATTGAGCAAAGCAATATTTTCTTTTATTTATTTTTTTTAATATTTAGACCCATACCATGTTTCATTTTTATGTTGTGGCATTAAAAACGGCTTTTTAAAAATTATTTGTTAAAAACTAAAGCGGAAATAAAATAGAGAATTCAAAGCTTGACCATTAGGAAACTATGTGGCAAAGATGACAACCAAAATAAGTTTTTTTTTCTTTCAAAAAACGACAAATCGAAAATACGGATCCTAAAATATGTTATTATCACTTTGTATAAATTCGAAAGTCTCAATTTCAATTTGGTTTAGTTAACAAATTTTTATAAACATTTATTTAAATAACGTAATAGAATTTAATAAAATTATATACTTACCAAATATTATAAGACCAATAACTAGCCACAGTACTCCGTTAAACGTTTCGTCATTAATCAGTAGTCTAATGCTGGTTATTAAAATTGAAACCAAAAAACCAATTATCAACATACCACCCAGTATAATCCAAGGTGCCATCATGTAAAAATTACGCTAAAAAGTAAAAAGGAATAATGTTAGGGACCCTAATTTCAAGACATTAGTTTTATCACTTCATCAAAACTCGAACCGCGTTTCGCTAACACTGTTAGAATCTTGAAGAATAGAATCGGACCCTTATGTTTAATTCAAATTTTAGAACTATATATGTTCGGCGATTTCCAAACGTTCAAATCTTGCAGAAACTTATCCTACATTACTGTATCTTTTTCTGTTCAAGGTTCTTATGAATTCATTGACACAGAAAAGACTTCATTTCAAGTCCCACTGAAATTTTAGTCTCTTTTGAGGTATCTGCTCTAGAATCTCTTCAAAATTAGCTCACAAAAAATAATGTCCAATCATAACTAATATTTATTACTAATTTTTGTGTCACAAAATATTTTTCATTTCAATCAGCAATTCTATAAACATCACGAAGGTACTGCCATAGATAGTTGTTTTTTCTTAGCAGAATTATTTGCGAATTATTTTGAAATCTGCTCAAAAGAATTTGATTAGATATGTGAACAATGTGTTTGCTATTTTGACACAAGTGTTGATAAAATTGAAAACTTGGCTTCTAAACTTAGCCATTGTTTAGAGACGTATTTATGTATGCGTTAGAAAAAGATCTTATACTCCATTTCTTAGATACAATTAAACGAAATAGTGAATGTAAGTCTGATTGAGCATGATATTTGTTTCTAAGTAATGTGACAAACTTGGCGAGAAAGATGAGTGCATTTTCACATTCACTTGTCAAGCAATAAACTATATATAGAACGAATATGATTTTAGCAGAATTAGTCCTAATCGGATTTTATTGCTCTCCTGAATTTGATAAAAATTGTGTCTTGGTAAAGTGATAACAATAGTACATGGAATAGTATACTGTGTATTGTACTAATCCAGTATAAAAACTGTAATTTACACAAAATGGTACCTACCTTAATTGTCCCGACCGCCAGAAGTATAGACAGAATTATAGTGAAACTTAGGTTGACTAGGAGTATAATTTGTACTAAAAAAAAATTAATATGAACATAAATATAATATATATTCAACATTACTATTACTTTTCGATGAAATGTGGAAAATCCTTCTAGGCCCTAATTTCGAATACTGTGATATCACAAAAGGATTTAAAACTACGTTACATGTTCTTTAGCATATGATAATTTCGAATATACAGGGTATTTCAAAAAGTCGCGGCAAAATTTAAGGAGCTGATTTCTCAGGTCATTTTAGGAGAAAAAGTTCCCATCAACATTCGTCCGGAAAAGCATGGTTTCCAATATACAAGGTGTTAAAGTTTTTTTGTAAATACCGGTTTTATTAATTAAGTCAAATATCTCTTTACTTGGTTTCTTTGAAATTTGGCAGCGTTGTTGCTTGAAATAGGGAGCTTATATGACCCTAACTACATCAAAATTGTTAAGTCAAGTGACGTTAGGGGGGTAACTTAATAAAAATTATTCACAATCTATGTACGCCGCTGACTGTAATTTAATTTCGATATTGTCTTGAGATAACGTGTTTAAAATAAATTAAATTAAGAAAATTTGTAGTTATATTCGTAAATGTCCGACCTTAGCCGTCTGTCGATTTTCAAGTTAATATGCCATCGGTAAGTGAAAATCCTACAGAAATAACCATAATATATAATTGTTTATAGAACGAATATCCAATAGATAACTAACTTTAACTTTGACTTAAATCCGTCTACACATGAAATATTTAAGTGTCATTACTTACCAACAAATTGTGTAAGTATATCTTCCAATATTAACATTCTCAACTTAACTTCTAGAACACCAACCATATTTAAAACAATTATTATTATAGTGATTATTGACAAAATCTGTAAAAAATATGTAAATATATAATAATGCATTATTTAACAACTATAATAAAACAGTATATTCTGCTACGTCTAAATTTACCACAGAAGCAACTCCCGCAAAAATTGTGCCGGATCGTAGAGAACAACATCCGCAGCAACGTTTAAGGAGATATTTTTCAAAATTGCCCATTTTGTATTTCCTGAAACAAAATAAGAATCATAATTGATTTTGTAGGAATAGTTCGAATAGGTTAAAGTTTATTATTATAGATAGCTCATATACACCAAGTTTTTTCCGCTTGCAGAAAAAATACAAAAACGCTTGAGTTATGTCAATTCTGAGCTCACGGTCTTTCATTAGATAAAAAGTCCCATGTTTGACAGCGATAGTATCCTAAAGTCATTAATTGATAGAAGAATGCTACACTTATGTAGCAACAATATAATTAATACTCGGTTTCTAATAAATAATTATATTATAATCAGTGGCGGCTATTCATGTGTAGTAGGTGCAGTGCCACCTGTGCCACTTCATCAAAAATGAATAATGAAAATATATACTAATATTTTTCAATTTATAGTCTTTACTTTTAAAGAGACAAAATGATTTTAAAATTTATGAACATGAACCGCTAGCGTGACAGTTTTATTCCATTATCAATACCGCATTACTAAAAACTAAACCACTGGCGCGAGAGGTTCTCCAGCCTCCAAATTCGAGTGTATTGCAAACGAAGGACGGACGGAAAGATAGCCTGAGTCGCACGCTGGCCTGCTTATGCTTCCGTTATATAGGTCGGTTGCCATGACGACAGGTTATAAGGTGGAGTGCATTGCTTGTGTGCGTGGATCTCCTACACTTCGGATTTATTTTAGAAGCATAAGTGGTTTACGTAGTTTTTTTTTATTATTATTATAGTTATTTGGATGGTTTCGTTTATGTATTATTCTGTCAAAAAAAAAACGAGCTGCTTAAGGATAAATTTCTTTTAAACTCAAAATATTTACATCAGTATTCTTACTCGAAAAAATCGGGAGACAGAAGGCAAAATTATATCGTTAAAAAGATAAATGTATCCGATAAAATAAGCTCTTGAGTTTTTACTAATGATAAAAGCTAAAACGGCGATTTAGCCGTTTTTGTTCCCTGCAATACACCTCTTTTTCAACCCGCGAGCCGCTACAGATTATTATACTAAAAGAAAAATGATAAATTGACAATATTCCAAAAACTACTTTGTACAAAGTTACTCTTAAGCTACACTTCTGAAATTGGGACATTTTTTAATTAAAATTAATGATAATAAAAGAAATATAATCTATTTATAAAGACTTCTGTGATATTTTTTCCTTAAAATGACAAATAAAAAAATAAGGCATATTTCCGGAAAATAAGGAAAATATATCTGCAATTAAAGATATACCGGGTATTCCATTAAGGGTGGACAGGTAGCATATCTCAGGAAATAATAGTCGTAAGACAATGGGAAAAAATTTCTTTTAAGCAAATTCACCATGGGAAATCGCTGGAAATAGTTTTTTAGTTCCTAACTATACCGCTAGGGGACGTAATAGATACAGTAATGCGAAAAATGCATTTTTATCGAAAATTTCGCAATATAAGTTAGAAAAACAATACTACCACGGTAATGCTACTGAGATTCGGCATCTTTTTGGTGTATCACTTTTTATTGTAAGGCTTGAAATAAAGGCAGCAGGGAAGGACGAAATTTTACCTATGATAATGTCTATAACTTTGGTTTGGCTTAACCGAATTTATCAATCTAATTTCTGTTTAAGAACTCAAGCCTTGCTAATGAAGAAAAAAAATATTTTAAATCATAATTGTTTTTTGGGGCTCCGCTAGATGGCGATATTTGCATCGCCTAAGGTTTTTTTGATTTTTCTTTAACAACTTAAATGGAATGATACAAATATTTTATCAAAAATGAAAAATAAATTGAATTTGCAACAAAAAAGTCCCAAACCGCACAGGAAAATCTTTATTCGTTTGAGAGTTATGGCTAAAAGAATGTTGTTCACCAAAATTCGTTGAAAAATCATGTATCTTTAATTTTCCGTGATCAAGAATGCCATGGGAAATAAAGAAATAGGTTTAACGCTTCCATGAGGATTCGCTTCCACATACGCAAGAACGCTTATAATATTATCTTCACTGCTAACTGGACGTCTTCTGAGCGGGACTGGATCAACTCTTACACTTCCCGATTCTCGTAAACGGACTGCTAACCAACGGAACACTTTTCTGCTATGGTGTCTTCGGTCAGGGTATTTAGCAGCATATTCGCGTTTATTTATTTGTCTCCATGCATGGAAACTTCCCAATTTTGTTTCATGGGTATCTAGATCTACCTCTTTTAACAAATTTTATGAAAGCTCTGCGTTTTTGGTCATTTTAATGGATCTTTCATTAATTTTATTTGTTAAACTATCAGTTTAATAAATTTTAAGCCTATTCCTTTATTTCCCATGGCATTCTTGATCACGGAAAATTAAAGATACATGATTTTTCAACGAATATTGGTGAACAACATTCTTTTGGCCATAACTCTCAAACAAATAAAGATTTTCCTGTGCGGTTTGGGACTTTTTTGTTGCAAATTCAATTTACTTTTCATTTTTGATAAAATATTTGTATCATTCCATTGAAGTTTTTAAAGAAAAATCAAAAAAACGTTAGGCGATGCAAATATCGCCATCTAGCGGAGCCCCAAAAAACAATTATAATTTAAAATCTTTTTTTCTTCATCGGCAAGGCTTAAGTTCTTAAACAAAAATTAGATTGATAAATTCGGTTAAGCCGAACCAAAGTTATACACATTATCATGGGTAAAATTTCGTCCTTCCCTGCTGCCTTTATTTCAAGCCGCACAATAAAAAGTGATACACCAAAAAGATGCCGAATCTCAGTAGCATTACTGTGGTAGTATTGTTTTTCTAACTTATATTGCGAAATTTTCGATAAAAATGCATTTTTCGCATTACTGTATCTATTGCGCCCCCTAGTGGTATAGGTAGGAACTAAAAAACTATTTCCAGCGATTTCCCATTGTCGATTTCCCTAAAAGAATTTTTTTCCCATTGTCCTACGACTGTTATTTCCTGAGATATGTTACCTGTCCACCCTTGATGGAATACCCGGTATATTATGTTGTATTTAGTTATGTTGATTTTATGACGAATGACTTGTTTTACTAGAAACTACAATTAAAATCGTTATGTCCTAGCGTTTATCTTCAAACACGTTGCGATTTGAATCAACATAACACTTTTCAATGAAAAATTAAACACGTCGTGTGTTTACCTAGTCGTAAAATACAGGTTACGATTTGAAGGTCTCTGCTTCAAATCAAGGAAGTCTTATTAGCATTAAATAGTAATAATCAAAAAAATGGTTTTGATAAATAAAATATGACTATTGAAATAGTATATTGTGCAACGAACATGAAATGACATATATTTCCTACGAGTATGATCGTTTGCAGCATAAGCCGCAGCAAATCATACGAGTAGGAAATGGTCATGTCATGTGAGTTTCACACTATACTTTTTCTACGACTGTTTTAATGCTTTTGAATAAATTAAACATAATTTTTAGGAAAATATTTGTTTTTCGAAACTTACCCCTGTTGCCGTAAGCGTAAATACGATAAGTTAGAAGTATTAAATTGACTAGGTGGTGTTAAACTATATTCACTATCACTGTTTTCGTGTTTTGAAATTAGCGAAATACTTAATTATAAATGAAAAACAGCATTACAATGTACTACATTTTCAAATCATGATTGAACGTATAATAAAGGCATTTAAAGACAATCGTAGAAAAAGATCTTTCTACGATTGTCTTTAAATGACATGACCATTTCCTACTCGTATGATTTGCTGCGGCTTATGCTGCAAACGATCATACTCGTAGGAAATATATGTCATTTCATGTTCGTTGCACAATATAGGTACTATTTTCTACGTGTCTTTAAATGCCTTTATTATATGTTCAATCATGATTTGAAAATGTAGTACATTGTAATGCTGTTTTCCATTTACCCGTGCGTAATAATATTTCCCACTAGTTGCCTAGCAATTTTATCAGTGCGTAATAATATTTCCCACTAGTTGCTAGGCAAGATAAAATTTCCTGGTAATGACAAAAGTAGCGGCGGGCGTGAAAAATCACCATAGCAACGCCGAAAATACAAACACCAAATTGACAGTTTTGGTATTTATAATTAATAATAATTATAATTAAGTATTTCGCTAATTTCAAAACACATAAACAGTGATAGTGAATATAGTTTAACACCACGTATTCAATTTAATACTTCTAATTTATCGCATTTAGGCTTATACGTTAACAGAAGTAAGTTTCGAAAAACAAATATTTTCCTAAAAATTATGTTAAATTTATTCAAAAGCATTAAAACAGTCGTAGAAAAGGTATAGTGTGAAACTCACATGAAATGACCATTTCCTACTCGTATGATCATACTCGTATAGGAAATATATGTCATTTCATGTTCGTTGCACAATATACTATTTCCTACAAACTTAAGCTGGTTAATTACCATTGTGGGTCGTTTTTCTGTGATAATAATAACGTATTTTTAATTATTATGAGTTATTTCTACAGTTTTACCCGAGGTTTTACCTGTACTCTTTGGTTTTGTGAAATTTGAATTTGAAGTGCTCTTAGGTAAACCTAACACATGGGGAAAGTCTCTTTTCCGCTCTTCACGGATGACTAGACTCCACTGCGAGTCGTATGGTCAACTATCGTCGCGTGTGGAAAAGTACTACTTTCCGCACTTGTCCAGATAAAAAACTTTTCCAAATGTGAATTAGGAATTTAAATTATTTTAATTTTTAATTGAACAAAACGATAATGGTTATAAACACTAACTGCAACTTAATAAACTAACATTAATTAAAAACAGTTTAGTTGTCTTTTTTTTTTATTCTTTATTCTTTATTCTTTATTGTCTAACAGGTTACAGACCCAATTACAAGACAATATAACTAAATAAATAAGCTACTATAATAATAAACTAATTTATAATCCTATAAAACAAAATACGCACACACATCAGATGGCCAGATTTTGCAGGAACCGAGACAATTGAGCGCAGAAAGATCTTACAGGCTCATTGAAATAGTTAATTTCTTGACTAAATCCTTCTATGTTACATGTTTGGCATGCTCGAAGTAGTGGTGCTTTGGATTCATAATTGGTACGAAAAACAGGAACGTGAAATAGTCTGCTACTCCTCGCAGAGGGGCGCGGTATGTTAAAATTTAACGATCGGAGTAGATTTGAACAGTCCACCAAGCTATTTATAATCTTAAACAGAAAAAGTTGTCCGGCATACACTCTGCGAGCAGCCAGCGAAACCATTTGAAAGCGATCGAGCAGTGCTCCATGATCGAATCCTCTACATGGAAATCTACCGTCAATTTTAAACGCTAAATATTTAAGGAATTTGCGCTGTATGTATTCAATGTGTCCTACATGCGATTGGTAAATGGGAGACCATATTATCGATGCGTACTCAAGCTTAGATCTTACGAGAGCACAATACAAATTGGTTACACATTCAATATCAGCAAAATCTTTGGTAACACGAAACAAAAAGCCAAGCATGCGTAGTGCATCTCGGGTAATACTTTGAATATGATAATTAAATGACAATTCAGTGTCGACGTAAACTCCAAGATCCCTGACAACATCACAAGACTCAAGCGCAGTGTCACTCAGCTGATAGCGATATTCAAAAACAGTTTGCGATTTCGAAAATATGACAAACTTACATTTATTAATATTTAACGGCAATTTATTATAGTTACACCAATGTTCAAGCTTAGATAAGTCGCGCTGCAACAATACGCAATCTGAAGTGTCTCGAATAACACGATACAACTTCAGATCGTCTGCAAACATCAAATGGTTGCTTGTAAGTTCCTGGGATATGTCATTAATGAAAATTGAAAATATTAATGGTGCCAAACAGCTGCCCTGAGGCGCTCCGCTGGTGGGTGTGAAAGTTTTCGATTTATGACCATTATATTCGACATAGTGTTGTCGATCAGACAAGTAGGAGGCAAAAAACGTTAAAAGATCCTCATGAAAACCCAACCTCGACATTTTCCGTAGGACAAGCGAATGATCCAGCCTATCGAAAGCCTTCGAAAAATCTGTATAAATCGCATCGATCCGCAGATCCTCCCCGAGGGTACGAAATACATCCTCTAGGAAACAGGTTAGGTTGGTTACTGTAGAGCGGCCTGGGAAAAAACCGTGCTGCTGTGGATCAATCTGATGCTTAATTTGAGTAAATATTTTTCGGTGTAATGCCGCTTCAAAAACCTTCGAGAAGTTGGGCAGGAGCGAGACGGGTCTATAATTTTCAACATGATCATTCTCAGCAGATTTATGGATTGGGCAAATGCGGGAAATTTTCCAAGTTTTTGGGAATGTATTGGATCTCAGAGACCTATTAAACAGAGTCTGCAGTGGAACGGCGAAAACAGACGCACAATCTCGTAAAATGAAAGCCGGGATGTCATCCGGTCCCGAAGTCATTTTGGGCTTTAATTGTTTGAGTGACATGAGAACATCATCGATATCAAGCTGACCCACCGATATGCGGGAAGAAGAAGAATGCACCTCCTGAGTGTGGGCACCATCAACATATACGCTATTGAAGTATTCGGCGAAAGCGTTTACTATGCCTTGGGGTGTTGAGTATTCAGCACCATCCGCACCATACATGACACCCGGGATTCTGGATTTGCGCTTCTTATTCTGTACATAGCTCCAGAGCCTCTTTGGATCTGTTTTCAATGAATTTTGAACTTCCACCAGGTAATTGTTATATGCAGCAGTTATCTTATGTTTGATCCTGACTCTTAAATCCCTAAAGATGTTAAAACTGTTCAAACACTGCGTAGATTTCCATCTTTTCAGATGTTTTGACTTTTCCCGAATGTCGCAGATTAAGTCCCATGTGTACCAACATGGATATTTGTATTTTTTAGAGTGAATTTTTTTAGTTGGAACACACATACTAAATATGCCATCAAGGATCCTGTAGAACGCCGACACGGCATCATTCACATCACCGAAGCCATTAATAGAGGACCAATCCTGAAGCAACAGTTGCTGATATAACAGGGGGTAGTTTGCCTTTCTAAAGTTGTACATTTTATTGTTGGTGTTGACCGGAAAATTTCTATGTGACTCAACTTTGGCCCAAAAAGAAATATGCAGTGCAGGATGATGCGAATCCTCATCCACTAATGGCGGCGAACAGGGTGCGACGTTACATTTAAAATTGGACAGAACAAGGTCAAGTATATGATCACTCTGATTACGAGTTGTATTATATTGATCCAATTCAAACACAGACATGAAATTCTGCACGGCCCTCCGCTGAGAAACATAAGGACCTAATAGATCTTCTTCGAAATGGACATTGAAGTCTCCGATAATCATCAGTTGTGCACCGTACAAGTACGTCAGTTGCTCAAAGAATTCGAAAAATCCAATATAGTGATCAGCATTTAGGCCAGGTGGGATATAAACACAAAAACAGAAAACCGAGAAGTGATTCGCACTCAGCCTACATCCAATCACATCTATTGACGGGTGCAGAAAAGGGGAGTCGGGTATGACAACCCTTCTAGAATTCAGGTCTGACCTGACGGCCAATAGCACGCCCCCGCCTCTAGTTACACCAAGCGCATCATTATCTCGGTCCCTGCGATAGACGACATAATTGTCATCAAACAATTCACTGTTTAAAATATTGTCCTGGAGCCAGGTCTCAGTGATTGCAATTACGTGGTATTCGGCAGATGATGTAGATGCGTAAAACGTACCAGTCTTTGTATTCAAGCCCCTGACATTTTGATACATAATATTTAGATCCATGTCGACACCGTTAGACAAACAAGTTAGTTTAAAGAGCGCTCACTTATATTAATTATTGTCGGAACACCTTTTTGAAACGCTATCTTGATGCTGCTCTCCCCCTTGTTTTTTCGTTCTATAAGTTGTTGCTTGATCTTCTTGTAGTATTGTTGTTGTTTCCGGGTTTTGTCAGATGAGATAGTGATGTGCTTCAAACGAGAGTCCGTTTTTATGGTTCTGGTCTTAACCAAATGTTATAATGACAGCCGCTTACTAGAGCAAGTTCGATTGAAATTCAACCCTATGCGAATCATATTATGCAATTGATAATATTTTCTTCTCAGAAACTGTTAGATTCACGAGAAAATTACAAGAGACCTTATTTGTTTAAAATGAATCCAGCTATTTTTAAATATATGATACGGTTAAGGAAAAAAAGTTATGTACAAAAACCAATTTTAGGGGAGGCTTTTTTCTACTCCTTGCAACCATAGGGGAACACCACACTAATTTTTATTGAATAACCCTCTTAATGTCTTTAAATTTTTTGTTTTTTTAGAAAAAAAACTACTTTTTTTGCGATTCTTTATTCTTTAGAGGCCTCTATCAAACCAGGGGGTTGCGCAAATACATGTTTATATAAAATAACAATCTTATTTTTCAACAAAGATTCACATCTTAAATTTATTCGAAGTTTTCACGACAAATGTTCGAATACGTAATCTAAATCTAAATATATTTCTCAATTCCGTCTCTACATTTTCATTTACAAAATGCAAATTTTCAAAGGTCAAAAATTGTTAATATTATTTTTAGGACTAAGCTATACATTTTTATGAGTATGTTAGATGCTTATTTTATTTTAATAAATAAATATGGTTGGTAGGCGAATAATAAATCAAAATGAAGTCAAATGGCTTCCTTTTTTTAAATCTCGGTGTCTTACAACATATCAAAAAGTGTTTCTCTCTATAAACTAAACAATTTGAAGAGTATTGAACTCTGAGAAAAAAAAGTCTCATGGCTCTAATTACAAATTTTTGTCTTCTGGTTAAGGAAATATTTGTGTTTGGAATGAAGTCAAAAATATCGTTCGTTCCGCGAGCAGATTATATACCTAAAGCATTAAGATTCGAGTTATATAATAAATTAAAAAATTAAAGACAAAAAGATCAGTTTATATAATTTGGTGACTTCCACCCTCCAAAATGACTGGGGAAACCCGGTACACACACCTTTTTTATTGTTTAATTGTTTAACAAAATATCACTTTTTACACTAATTAGGTTACACACCGATAAAATTTCAAATCTCATACTCTTATTACTATTTCCTCCTTTAAATTGGAAATACATTAGACATAATGTAAAGGCGTAACCGATTTCTGATGAACACGCATAATAAAGGTCGTTCTTTTAAATGCATTTATCATTAGCTAAAAAGCATTTATAATTTATTATCCATTAACGATAAATACCAATTTGTAACAGTTGATTTTAAAATTTTCTAATTTTAAGCCTCTTATAATGCTGCTAGATATTCTATTGAAACATGTAAGTGCCTGCTACATTACTGTTTTGTTAATTAGTCGATAAATGAAGATAGCCGTTGCGCAATTCCATACAAAGACACGTAACTAGGTAATAATCGAAAAACTGTACATTTTTTTGTGTAGGTATTGAATTCACTAATATGGTTAGATGGCGAAATCCAGTATAGCAACAAGAATATAATGTACTACATGAAGAAACGTATTTTTTTTTCTCACAGAGCAGGAGTAACAAATACTCCTCTCCTAACAATAATAAATTAAAAAATTATTATTTTTTGAAATTTTGATTTCATGCTATGTCACTTGTATAAAATTATAAAATTAATGCAAGCGGAAATTATATTAAATAAACTATTGCCCTCGAGCACGAATATCTCTCCAAATTTAATTGTAAAAGTAATATTTTTGTGACCTTTTTGTCATTTACCTTTCTCATAAGACTCCTGGGGACAAGCTATATTTCGAAATATTTTTATTGTAGACATTTTTTTTATTTTGACCCCTTTCCCACTATTTCCGAACGCCTTTGTAAGCATGTTTTTTATGATACATTTCATAGGTTATATCCTATCAAAGCTACAAATATCTAGTCTTTATTTTTACTATGTTTAGGAAATATATTTTAAGTTTTTAACCCCTTTTTACACTCTTTTCCAACGACAATGTGATCTAATTTTTTTGTTTGTTTTAGGTTATATTCTATGAAATCAATTAGAAATTATTCGATATTTCGGATAAGGTTAAGAACTATAAACTTTTAAACTCTTTTTTAAACCTCTTGCCTACGCTCAATGTTTTCCAAATCACCTAGAAATATTCTGTACTATTTTTGTACCAAATTTGTTAAAAACCTGTTAGATTTTTCTGACCCTTTTTTAAACTTTTCACGGACGTCAAAGGTACATACATTTTTTTTGTCGTTTATTTTTAACCCTTTTTCTATTATTTATGAAGGCCTAGGTAAACAATTTTTTTTTGTGCTGCTGTTTGTAGGTTATCTTATATCAAAACTACATTATTCGCCAATATCACTGATATACAGACAAATGAAATAAACATGTCCGAATTAAAAAAATTGTCGTTAGACAACTCCTAAATCCCAATTTTTGTAAGTATTATTTTATTTTTTTGCATCAAAAATAAGGGCAAGTTTATGAAAGAATGTATATTGCAAAAATGTATAGTTTTCAAAGTATTGACAATTTTACACTTCTCTATTACAATACCAAATATTAATGTATTGTCAATACAATACTAATCGTGATAGGGAAGTTTGGACAACCCTTCCCAAAAATATACTGTTCAAAAATTGATTGCCTCAATGCCGCGACGTTGCCGGCAGTAATAAATAATAATGGATATTATTAACATAATACTAGCTATTGAAATTATTAAATGTGTTTAATGTTTTTTTATTGTAATATATAAAATAAAATACTGTTGACACAATTTGTGGCTTTACTTTTGTTTCGTCGATTTTTATAATTATAAATATTTCTCTGTCTTCATTTTGTTTAAAGTGTACCAAAATATTGTGAAATATTACTAATATTGGGGATAATATTTCAGTAAAATTAGCTGGGGATTACAATAATAATTAATTAATTATTCAAATTCAAGCTCGTTGTTGCTCTACTTTTGTCCAATAGTGTACATAAATTTCATGTTATTAGACGGTATAAGAATCTAAAAGTTTTTTTTAACTTCATTTTTATTGATTGACTTTCTGTAAAATAATATTATGTATCCCATTTCAACTAACCACTTTTTTCTGTCTGTTCCATATAAGGCTTCAGAGAACTTATTATTGTTGAGTATTTAATATCAATCCTACCATATTTTGAATTTGATATAATACAATAACAACTTTCTACGGTTTATTTGATATACAGTGCTTTCATTTTAATTTCATTTGCAACACGATTTTCGACAAAAACACGTCTATTTGGTTTTGATAGCAAACCATTGTTGGTTGAATCCCCTCTCATACAATACATCAATTTTAAGCAGTTTTATCCATATACCAAGAATACATAAAATTATTCCATCCGTTTCTGAGATAGTACACAACAATAATAATAAGCCTTTATTTCATACAGGTAACACCCAATTAAAGGAAAGTCATAAATATAAAAAAACTAACAAAAATAATAAAAGCTAAAGAATAGCGAACATTTCTCAGTGAGGTTGTAGAACAAGATTTCCGAAAATGTAAAAAAATGTTTGTGTATGATTGTGAATCTCACCCCAATGCAAGAAAAATAAAAGATATTTGCCTGACTCGATCAAGTAACTCACCCACTAATAAATTTACAAAGACAAACAAAAAAAAATAGCAACCAAAATAGGAATAGCAACAAAATTTGTATAAAACGCTGGTAGGTAGGTACAAGAGTTCTTCAAAAATGGTTTATACTTTGGCAGAGAATAGATATAATCTACATTATTTGCGGAAGTGAAAATTGTTGTGCTCGTAGCAGAGAGTTTTCAACGCTAGAACCCTGGTAAAAATACAAATCACCAGTATGTACTTGATTTAGTAAGAAAATGTGGGGCGACAGTTCGGTATATAATATAAACCAAGGATTCAAGACGCGTCAAGGCATATCGAAGTTATTGATAATTTTGCTATGAATCCTAACATCTCAATTCCAAAAGTAGCCAAGTTAGCTGGCTTATCTGCTGGTTCTGTAGATGAGGTACCGAAACAAAATAAGTTATTTCCATACAAGCTACAAATTCATCAACAACTCAGTGAAGACGATTATAGCAGAAGGGAACAGTTCTGTGAAGAGATGATTTGAAAAATAATAGATAGCCCAAATTTTTATCCTAGAAGATCAATGTGTGGGCAGGAACTCTGCAACGGAACTCTGTAAGCTATATAGTGATTAGATATCAGATTATTTATGCTATTTTGTACTCTATAACGACAATCGGCGAAATACAAACGAGCTAAATATATTCAAAAAGTTATTCTGGACATCTTTAGCATGTTTGTATTTCGTCGATTGTCGTCATAGAGTTCTAAATAGCATAAAGAAAGTTATCTCTATAAAGAGTTCCGCTGCTGGGGGACGAGATAATTTAGAACTTTTACAAAATGTTATAAATCCATTCAGACGCAATATAGATATATAGTCACTCAGAAATAAATAATTCGCGACGTGATTCCTCAATGGTAGCTGTTGAGACAAGTAGTCAAACCCAAACGGAAGAAATACTTACATGCCATTTCAGAAATGCCTACACCATTTCCAAAAACTAAAATGTTACGACGCCGACGTGTTCTTTTTCCAAAAATTTCGACAAATTCCTCCGTTTCACAATTAAAAAATCTTCTTTCCATCCAAAAACGTCAATTGCGTAAGAACAATATGATGATTGTAAAACTGAAGCAACAGTTACGCATGCAAAACAAAATGCGTGATAGAAAAATAAGTGTTGATAATTTTAGTTCCAAGTCAAAATTTGCCGAAGCACTTGTAAATATGCAGATACACCACAAACCTGGTCGTCCTGGGACAAAATCTGAAAAGGACTTCAGTCTTGTGTCATATTATAAATCCCCAAGCGCCTAGAAATATTGGCGAAACAATTTAAAAATCGCTATGCCCAGTGTGACATTCTGTGCCTAGCTGGTTTTAATGAAGAACTAAAACGAAAAAGTATGTGTCATGGAAGAAAACGAAAAATATTGTACTCTAATGGTTGACAAAATTTCTCTCAAAACCTTCAATAACTTCAATATTCGGCAGAATATGATAAAATCAAAGGTTTTTATGACCACGGTGGGAACTCAAGAAAAAACATGTTTGCTAGTCAAATAATGCTATTTTTGTTACGAGGAATATACAAAAATTGGAAATATCCGCCAGCATATTTTATTTCTGCAATGGCAATGTCGGGCAAACATCTTAGGCATAATTTAGAAAATGCTTTAACAATTCTTTTAGATATTGAACTACAAGTTGTAGCCGTCGCTTGCGACCAAGGCAAAAACAACCAATCCGCAATGAAAACTCTTGGGTTGACCAGATTGATCAATCAAAAATTTTAGGAATAATTTTCTGCATAACAGATATTGGTTTAAAAATAATTTAGTAAAAAAAACGCATATTAAATTGAACAAAACAGTAATTCAAGCAAGTATGATAAAAATTAGTGAAGCCACTCAGTCGCTAGAAAACCAGACTGATGAAGACAATTTGCATTTCCAACAAGATGGAGCTCCTCGTCATTACGCTTATCGTGCTAAGCAATGGCTCTTTCTTTGGGGGTATTCCTGCGGGTAAACGTTCTTCCAGGCGGCGTTTATCAGATTCTAGTATCCGAGACGATGTCATGTGTTGTGTAAACCGCCGATGATGTAGCTGTGCTGTCGTTTGAGGTGTCGGGGACGTGGTGATTAACATTCCTAGTATCCGAGACTAACGCCACTTGCGGGCCGGTGCCTTCACAGAGGGCATATTCCATGTACATTCGAGTGGTGCGATGAGACCTCAGAACTATAATAACTCGAGCCTGTGGACAAATATCTCGGCAAACATTACGAAAAGTTCGGAGAGAATTTTCACTTTGAGCATTTATACAATAATTTTACGATTTTTTGTCTACTTCTTTAATGTATGCCTTTATCTCAGAACTTTTTAAGCTACTAAAGATAATATGTGACAACACAGGGGGTGACATTAAAAAAGTTGGTGGTGAAAGGGTGGAACACAAAATTCAACCAATAGTGGTTTTGAAGTTTAAAATGCAAGCACTGTATGTACCCGTGTATTATGGAATTGGATTTCTAATGGTAATCCTAAAACTAGAAGTAGGAACTATTAGGTAGGTACCTATAAGTTAATACCGCATGTCAAAATTTCTCTCGTTGTTCTTAAAAGGAATAAATTACCAATCAATTTGAAATAGTTTAGTTGTAAAAAAAATACTCGTACCTACATAACAATTTTGATATAAATAACGCTTAATAACGTATATGACATACCATTCTTTATACAGGTTGCTTTAAACAGACGCAGCAATATTTATGGCGGTGATTTCTTAGATTATTTTATGCAAAAAAGTTTCCATAAACATACGTCCGGAAAAGCATTATTTCCAAGATACAAGGTGTTAAAGTTTTTTTGTAAATAACGTTTCTTTTTTAATTAAGACAAACATCTCCTTACCGATTTCATTAAAATTTGGCAGCGTTGTTGTTAGAAATAGGGAGCTTATATAGCCCTAACTGGATCAAAATGTTTAAGTCCAGTGGCGTTAGGACAACAAAAAGTACGCCACTGACTGTAATTTAATTTCGATATTGCCTTGAGATAAAGCAATCTTATCTTATCTATTTTTTTCTAGTTTTAAATGGAAGCTCACATAAGGGACAAACATTATCCAAACAGAAAGTTTACCACGACAGTAATACCTCTGATGGGAATTCAACTTATCTAACTTCCCACACACGCAGGCATGCTCATTTGTGGTTCGGTTGTCCATTGTCCAGGAAAGCTTCTAGACAAGTTTGGAAAAATTTGGCAAAAAGAACAACCCTAATCACTCTTCAAGAGAGTAACTCGCCGTGGCCGAAAATAAACTAAACTAACCTAAAATAAAATAAAATAAACTAAATCTAAGAGACCCTGGTGCACTTCAAGGCAACAGATGGGGGTGAGGAAAGGATAGAGACAAGTGACGTCAGAGGGTAGAAGGAAACAGTGTCAAGCATGCGAAGTACTTGGCATCGCTATTCGAAGCTTTAAATGTCTTGGCGTCGCTTGCCAATCCCGTACGAGGACTAACCCTGTCGTTTGGGAGATAGGTCAGGAAAACCAATCCACACGACCTCTTTTAAGAGCTAAAGGGGAGTGTCAAGTTGGAGTTCCAGGAAAAACGTTGGCACCAGCGAACTACCAGAGGCAGCTCCGTGTGACCTGGAAGACCTACTGTCAGCTCGAGTTCTTTTTAGAAATAAAGGTCCGCGACGACGGAAAACGTTGAAAGAATGGGATGCTAGGTGGGTGTCATAACATTTTTCAACATACCTGCCAAGAGTTTTTGTGAATAATTCGACTAAAAATCAGTCACATTGATGTTATTTGACTGCGCCAATCATTTTGAACCCGTCAAATTTGTTGAAGTCGCTTAATATGAATCAGTATACAAATGTCGAGATGACCGACATGCACTACATTTATCGATATTTCCTTTATCTCAGGACAATATAGAAATCAAATTGCAGTTAGTGTCGTACATTGTTTTGTCAATAATTTTAATTAAGTTGCCCTCCTAACGTCACTGGACTTAATAATTTTGATGTAGTTAGAGTCACATAATAGCCCTATTTCTAGCAACTACGCTGAAAAACTTCAAAGAAATCGTTAAGGAGATATTTGACTTAAAAAAAAATCCCGATGGCAGCCAGTCGGAAAAGTAGATTTTCGATTTATATATTTTTTATTTATACTTAGTCTACCACTGACACCCACTATTAATAAACAAATAATAGAATATTCTGACAGTCGCCAAATATAACTCATATTGACAGTTATATTAACTGAAATACCCTCAGAAAAATAAATAAAAATAGAAGTGGCATAACAAGAAACTAATCACAAAAATGTTTGTAGCCTACATAACCTTCACATTTTTACTAATAAAATCTAACACTGTTGCCAATTGTTCGTTTTATTCATAGAATCAGAACTCGTATTTCACAAATTGTGTAAATTTTTATTAGGGTTGGTCACAGTGTTCTTACATTGCAGAACTATACAATATTTATAATATTTCTTTTTGTATTCGGTTTCCATTACATGTTCATAAAATATTTAACGTCAAGAAATCAATCAAATATAATATGATTCACAAAAATACAGTTCTACGGATATTATTTATTTTTCTGAGGAAACCCCAATATACTACGTAAGTACGGTCTTATTGTTATTTCACAGGTGTTTATTTGTCAAAAATAATTGCAGATGTAGCTAGTGATGATATTTTCTTTATTTTTTGTTACTTTATATTGACTGACATTTACTTAAATATGCCAGCCATGAAAAAACTCTCCAAATAAACATTTTAGAGATTTAAGTGCTCTATCATTTGATATGTAACATCGGTATTTTCTATTAATGAAAAAAAAAAGTATTTTTTTAAAACATTGACAGGCCTCCATTTTAAAATTAGCCCTCCGATTTCAATCGCCAACGAACTCACGCGATTCCATGACCTAGCGTCTTTTTGAAATACCCGGTATATGTGACACAAATATCACCGTAATACTACTACTACTATTAATTATTCGACTATTATTATTATTATTATTGATTATTATTAATAGGATAAGGTAGTAAGTCATTCAAGGTTCAAATATTGGTTTTAGAGAATTCGCAATGAATAATGAATATGTTTGCATAAATTTACAGCAGAAAGTTCGTATATCGTGATATGATTTCGAGAAATATTCACTTCTCTAGGACAACTTCCATTTGTTCAGAGGAGAGGAAAAATTTACATTAGTTATAAATTTATGTGCTTGCACGACGACTTCGAGGAAAACTTATTCAAAACTTACGCATGGAAATAATGTTGAAAAGTACATAAAAACCTGAGAATATTTTGTAATAATTTGATTTATATCTGACAGCTCACAGAAATTGTTCAACACGCTTGTCCTAGTTTACTTTTTTATGGCTGAAAATAAAAAAGCACAGGAAAATATTAACTTACCCATATAATAGATCTACTTTTTTTTATTGACTCATATTTGATGTAAAAAACTATTTTTGTATATGACTAAGAAAATGTTATTACCTACTTATGGAATCTAGTAATAAAATATGAATTTCAATGCATCTAGAATTTTTCATTTTACACCTAATTTATATTACTACGTATTTTCTGTATTCTCAAATCATCTATATTACGAATTGGTGAAGAATAGACCCTATTCCTACTATAGATATCTAGGAACTAAGATCTGCAAATCTTGCAGGCCATAAAACTTATCCTCGATTTACCCTACAGGGAAAGTCACATGGCTGTAATTTTTCTAGGCTTTTGAATGAAAAAGGTGTTGCTTATGACGGTGTAAAATGGTTTCTATATTAAGTATTTGTACATTAAAGTAAGACAATCTCAATTAATGCGTTTAGCCACTTTCCAAAATTTATAAAATTCAAATTAGGATAGAATCAAGTAAATGTCACACATCTGTCACATCGCTATGCATATGTCGCTTTTAAGCATTAGGGTAAGGTAGTTTTCAATAGCGCGAGGATCGTTTTCGAGTCAGAATAACTTTTCCTATAGAAAAAGGACGAGTTTGCTATTCCCAACTCCGTTGCCGGAAACAGCAATATTTGTCCTAAAAAAAAAAACTTGTGACAAATAGTTATTTGTTTTACTAGGCAGAAAAGTGGCAGATTTAATGCCGCGGCTGGTGTTTTATAGACGAGGCGTAGCCGAGGCTAGAAAAGCAGCCAAGGCATTAAATCTGCTTTTCTGCCGTGTGAAACATATAATTTTTGTTCGAATGACTTTCCATTTTTCACAAAAAAAAATTCAATTGGTTTTATATAAATTCTAAAAAAAACAAAATGATCATATGTACCTATTTGTATAAAACCCAGTATAAACTGTAATTGTTATTTACGCACAATTACTATGGAAGTAAAGGTGTTAATATTTAATTTAATTATTTGAAATGGACGTAATTGAAGGTGATGATGAATTGTTCACATTTAGACCACCTGAATTAAGAAGCTTGGTGGAAATTGTGGAATTAAATATATTGCCAGAGAAGT
Organism: Apoderus coryli; assembly: GCA_911728435.2. NCBI lineage: Eukaryota > Metazoa > Arthropoda > Insecta > Coleoptera > Attelabidae > Apoderus > Apoderus coryli. The sequence continues at coordinate 9,651,422 of OU452202.1, read as the reverse complement.
CTAAGAAATCACAAATAGAAGTTCCAAGGAATATAACAGTGAAGTCAAAAATGCCGATAATGCGACAGTTAAATTTAATAAAAATGGGGGAACGGAGAAAGTTCTACATTTAAGGATTGTTCCAATTTCACAGTAAATATTTATAATAAGTAGCCAATTTTAAATATTTGTAATAGTTTTTAAAATTTAATAAAACAACTATACGAAACAACCCAGTATAAATTGACTCTAATAATTAAAATTTTGTTTTGATTTACATTATTAGCGGTATGTTGCATAGCAGCAAGAAACTTTTTACTGCCGGCGCTGGCGGCTGTAAAAATACTTTTACTGCCGCCGGCAGCAAATGTGCAACTATTAAATGTTGCAAAAAAAAAATCAACGAATTTTTGTCGAAAACAGTTTATATTAAATAATTCAGTTGTGGGAGTCCAAAAGAATTTTCGGAGCGAATTTAATGTGGAAAAATAGGGGAGACTTCCGACACGGCAAACCATATTGAGATGGGTAAGAGATTTTGAGCTTAGAGGTAATGTTGCATCAAATTATCGTGGTGGTATACGTACAGTCAGAACACCGGAAAATATTGAACGGGTAAGGCAAGCTGTAGTAAGAAGTCCGAATCGATCTGCATCAAGGCAGTCACTTGAGTTGCATATTTCCAACAGGACATTGGCAAGAATTCTGCATTCTCATTTGCATTATCACTCAAACAAAATCCAATTTATTCAGAGTTAGTAGACAATTTTTACAAATTTTAGAAAATGATGAAAACCAATTAAATGTCTTAATGATGTCAGACGAAGATTTGAATATACAAAATTATCCTTCTAAAGTAGGCCATAATATCGAGGAGCAAATCAGATGATTTAAATAAAATTCGTCAACTCCACAAACAAAATTATCCTTACTGGTGCGTCGACATCCGCCACAGCTTCATGAAAGACCTATCCACGATGAAAAAGTCACCGTATGCTGTGGAGTTTCAATGTTTGGTATCATATCTTGTTGAAGAGAATAACCAAACTGTCACGGGAAACTCCGAACGTTACGTTAATATGTGACGGATTTTCTTATGGCCTAAATTGCGAAGACTGGGACACAATCATAATTTGGTTACAACAAGATGGGGCTACCCCTCATACAGCATGGCAAACTCGAATGTTTACCAATCGCTTGATTTGACGGCTCCTGATTTTTTCCTTTGGAGATATCTGAAGCAAAAGGTTTCTAAATTGCGTCCCAATACCATTCAAGAACTTAAAATTCGTATTTCAGAAGAAATAAATAATATTGGAACAGAAATGTTGGAACGAGTTATGCAAACTTTGAGATCCAGATTACGAAAAGGTATATAACTGAAACATGTATGGAACTCATGTAAAGGATGTTAATTTTAAAACATGAATTGCACATATTAATTTTAATACTTCTCTTAATATTATTTCAATAAAATGTTGGTTAGTCTTGGCGAAGACTTTTGAAAATAGCTATTTCCAAATGCCTAACCCAGTATATACAATTTTAGAAAATCCAAAATTTTGTAAAAATAAACTAAAAATATTTTGAAAATATCGAAATAGGTACTTATCTTTTCAGATAATTACGTCATCATTCTTTCTATCTATCTATTACTCAAAATTACATACATTATCCAATGAAACATAAAAATACCTTTATACGAGTATATCATATAATCCATCTTTGTCTATCGTAATTTCCTATCAGAGAAACGGGCCAAGCCCATTTTATTTCAGTGATGACCATTTAAAATTGATTTCATCGTCGTTCAATATTATTCAGGTCAAGTTTAGTTTACTTTTCGATCTAATAGTTCATCACATTGGCGCAGATGTCTTATATTTATAATATTGTTTACATAAAGTTTTATATGAGGTCTATTAATAAAAATAGTATAGGAAAATTTTGGAAAATCAATTAAAATGTACCAAGTGATCATAATCTGTATTAAATTCCGTGTGAGATTAATTACACTAAATAAAGGTTTTGTTGCGACTATGTATTTTCTTTACTGTTTATTTTTAGGGATGTAGGTTCGTATAATAATACAATTATCTTAGGAAATAAAAATATTTCATTTTTATTTCCATGTCCATCCTTTACATAACGACGTTTCGTCGCATTATTTGCGACTTCTTCAGGTTTATTATTATTTTTTATAAATTATGCTTAATTACTTTTTTTTTTCAAAAATTGTATAAATAAAACCAAATACAATTTTTGAAAAAAAAAAAAGTAATTAATGGACTTGTGGCAAAAAGCATAATTTATAAAAAAATAATAATAAACCTGAAGAAGTCGCAAATAATGCGACGAAACGTCGTTATATAAAGGATGGACATGGAAATAAAAATGAAATATTTTTATTTCCTAAGATAATTGTATTATTATACGAACCTACATCCCTAAAAATAAACAGTAAAGATATACAAGAGGAAGGTTCAAAAATACGAAAATATAGTGATAACTATGTATTTTGCTAAATGGATACATTTACAAAATCCAGTAACTATAATTTGCAAAATAAAAATCAATTAGAATAAAATCTGAACTTGAAACATTAGCACTGGTAAACCTGCAAGTGTGGGAAAGGATATAACAACAAAACTATCGTCTATTTTATTTTATTGATAAGTAATTAAAATTTAAAATAATGTTAAAATATTCTAGTGACATATCGGATAAGAAGACATTTGTTGAAATTAACCTACGATATTATTAACCATAAAAAAAATAAATGAATAACTACACTTTATTGTCTAACAGCCAAAACCCAATTCCAATACAAAACAATGCAAAAATAAATCTAGATACATAATATAAATAATAAACAAATAATAAAAGATAATTAAGCTAAACACAAAACCTAATCCATACAAAATCCGAATCCCTGTTCTGAATCCATATTATGACAGCTCAAATTCGTACAGAATCAATAGCCTGCAGGTGCCGGGATAAACCCAGCGTAAACTTGCTATCGTTCACATGAAATAGGTTTATATTATTGAGGCCTAAAGAATTGCAATATTTACTTGAAAGTGCACAAAATACTTTTCAATTTTTATAGTGGCTCGCATCTTTTGCCGAATGTATAAAGCAAAATTTTACCCCTTGGGCATTGCCAGTATTAATTAGTTCAATAGCCGTTAAATCACAACAAAAGACCTGAAACTGCCTTGATTGATATTGATCTGGTTTTGATACTCCTGATAGATGTCATCATTATATTACATACAAAAAGTAAAGTTATTATAGATTCTAAAAATAATTGCCAAGCAATTTAATATTAAATTGAGGGCACAATATCACGTCACTCTTTACAAACTTATATTGCATGATCATTGTGATATCCCGCCGTACCTACCTACATCATTAGTGTTGTCTTTTGTTTTGACAGTACCTTCCTGATTATTTTTGGTTGCATCAATGATTAGCATAACCCCTTAAACAGATAGGTCTAAAAAATCATAAATAACGTACCTATACTCAATAAAGAAGCATCGATATGTTGTAACGGGTGGGCAAATTTGAGGTTAGGAAGTAAATTGGATGTCAAATGATGAAATGTAAAGAATTGAGCTGAGTCATTCTTTGACATTTGTTTAGTAAAAAGTTGGGAACAAAGAATTTTAATTGTGAAAATTTTCAAAATGGTGAAAATTTTACTGTCACTTCGTAAAATTCGAGCAGCTTTTCCTCATATTCAAGCTCCTTTGAGACCGCTGTGCGTAATTTAGTCGCTAAATTCGAGGGTCATGGTACTGTTGCTGACAATAGACTAAAACAAAATGCTCGTAGTGGCCGTAGTGATGCAAACACAGCCGCTGTACAACAAAGTCTTGAGATTGATCCTGGAACATCAACTCGTCGACGTTCGCAACAATTGGGAGTCACCAGAGGCACTTTGCGCAACATTTTGCATAAAGATCTTCATTTTCACGCTTATAAACTTCAACTCGTTCAGGAATTAAAGCCGGCCTACCATTGTTCGCATCGAACGTTTGTGAATTGACTGTCTGAAAAACTAAACGAAAACAACGCATTTTCCAACAAAATGATATTTAGTGATGAGGCCCATTTTCAATTAGGCGGTTAGGTAAACAAACAAAATCTTCGCATATGGGGCCCAAATTTGCCCACCCGTTATATCATATGCATGACATACTTTTGTGAACCTTAATGCACATTAACAATTACGATTATGTAATCATTATTTCCGGAAATGCATCATATTTATTTAATTAAGTTAGTTCTTTACATACACGCCATTAGCTTTGTACATTGTATAAGATATCCTGAAATACAGGAACAACCAGGAATACCAATTTACCTCTAACCCAACAAAAGCGTGTCGAATGTTCTCGTGCGTTTTCGACATCTGCAGTGAAAATAAGGATGTTGTGCTGGCCCGGTTATTTGAAACGAAACTTGGGCTCATCATTATGAACTTGAGTCCAAGAAATGGCATAAAAAAGCACACCACCGCCCAAGAAGTTTAAAGTAACACAGTCAGTCGGAAAACTAATGACGATCATCTTTTGGAATATTATTGATTGATTATAAAGCTAAAGGTGTTTCTATAACTGGAGAATACTACGCTTCAATCTTAGGATAGTTAAAAAGAAGCAACCAGAGAAAAGGTAAGAGAAAAATTAACAAAAAGTGTCTTGTTAATGCACAACAATGATGCTCCAGTAGTTAGACAAGAGTCGTGCTGTGGCTGTCCTGCACAAAGTGGGTTTCGATATTATAAGTCCAGATTTGGTCCCGAGCGATTAACTTTTGTTCCCAAGAATTAAAATACAACTCGGTGACAAAAGAATATTGCATTATTATTTTCTATCCTTTTTTCAGTATCCCGCGGAATTAAAACTGTGCCCACGTATGTAATTAAATATATTTATATTACATGGTCCGTAATTGAGTCATATAGATTGATAGCAATATGATTGACGAAATTTCGGCTGAAAATGGTTGTGTGGTTTTTAGGAACCCTATATATTTAGTGTGAAATCTTACATCATCACGCTCATGAATAAATGACCTTTTTATAAATTTGTTAACTACTGTCTTCGGGGCGTCTTTGTTGTTAATAAGTGATTCAGGCACAAAAAAGGCAAGGCACAGTGAGTTTCCGTAAGTTTATGTGTAAAATGTCTTAAACCATAATTCAAGTGGCAACAACTATTCTGAACTTTTTATATTTGTCCCCAAAAAAGTTGCATAGCACAAATTAGTGAAATTCTGAATGATTTTGTAGTTTGACCTTTTTTAATTAAATATCTTGATTGCTTGGAATATTTTGTATATACGGGGGAATATCTGAATACTTCGGAATAATATCGCAACGTGATAATTTGTGTGGAGCATGCAATCAACAAATAACCGGGAAACCATACTCAGAATGATGTTATTCCTGTGGGCGTTGGAGCCACTTCATATGTATGGATGTTTCTGTAGAGCACGTGAAATACTTCTACATCTACTTTTAAAAATAGGAATGGTAATCGCTGGAAATGTCCATCATGTTTGAGACATCATTGCACGCTACTAAGTGTCACGCAAATCTTTATCCTGCAATAAGCTCGACACCGCCTCAGCATGTGTTGTACCGTCAGCGTCGGCTTGCGTTACGTTGGATAACATTATGTGTATACTTAATCAAATGCAGTTGTCATATGAGAATCTTCTACGAAAGTTTAATGAGCAACTGGAAGTCAACTCTTAGAGTAGAAGCCTGAAACGACACGGCAATTAATGAAGCTGATATCTTCCGTGAGTAAGTACAATGAACGGGGAAAACTTAAAAATAATATGATTCTGTTTGGCAAGACTGAAATAAATCAATCAATTTATCTTAGTTTGGCCGAAACTGGTATTGGTATTAGGTCGTCGATCTGAAAATGGGACACGCCCACTACCGTTCAAAGTTACACTGAGGGATGACAATTTTGTATCTGCGGTGTTGCGTCAATCAAACAAATTGAAAATTAATCAGAATTTCAAACATCTTAATGTGAACGCGGACAAGACACCAAAACAACGAGCCTAGTATAAAAAAAATCCGTTGTGTAACCCCAAAACTTTCCTGACAAGTTATAGTACAATAAAAAAATATATGCATAACGAAACATAATTTTAAGAATAATTATTATTATAATTGTATTATTTTCATTATTTCCAATAAACTAACGTAACAAACTAACTACTTTATTCAAAAATTAGAAGAAGAAATAGTTTTGCCAGAGCTGGTATTTGAACCTGTAACCTTCCAAATATGAAGTGAACGCTCTACCAATCACGCCACACCAACTTTTGTATTTTATTTGTAATATATACAATGTGTCCACGGATAGAGTTGGGAAGAGGAAAAACTTTTTTATTTGTCGATTTAGAAGAAAAAGTCATTCTTTATAAAAACGTCTGCTTGTATCGAAACTACAATTTCATATACCAAATTTACGATTACTATAGAGGGTATATCAAAAATAACATTTATAATGATTTTGATTTTTTTGTTTTTTTTTTTAATTTTATGAAAATATTTTCGAAACCGTGATTTATTACACCAATTGTGCAAAAAAACACTAATAAACTTTTTTCTCAAAGTGGTTAATTTCATAGCTACTATTAAAATAATAAAATTAAAAAAACAAGAAAAGCAGACGTTTTTATAAAGAATGACTTTTTCTTCTAAATCGACAAATAAAAAAGTTTTTCCTCTTCCAAACTCTATCCGGGGACACATTGTATATGTTCCAACTATTTAACTAAAAACTCAAAATTTAAACGCTATTTCCTCGAGAATTATGGGGGCAAATATGAAAAGTGACCTATTGCTCTAAAACAGATGAAAAGTGCTTTAAAATGATCACTCGACCACTGTAATATCAAAATTTATTGGTTGTGTCCACTCCTATCACAGGGCTTAAGCGATTTCAGGGAACTTCAAAATGGTTATATCCGTCTTTATCTCTAAAAATTTTTTAGTGCGTTCACAAATCTTATGGAGCGGAAAAGGTCAGGTGAAATGAATTTAACAATTAAATTAAATTAACATTTAAATTAACGGACTTGTCTGACAGAAGTAATGTGAAAGTAGAGTCAAATGATGTACCCTTTGTTAATGGAAGTGAAGTGAGTAGTGAGTGCTATTTGTGGTGGGGATATTTTATGGGTTTGTCAAGATGTTAGGGGTTTGAGCACAAAATTAAACACCTTAGTGTCATCGTTGAGTATTTCCGAGTATGATATGGTAATACTTACTGAGACGTGAATCATTAGGGGTGGGGAAATATTGTTGGGAATTAAAAATAGTACTAAGTATCAAAAGATAGATAAATCTTATTTTGATACATAGTTTCCTAGGATAGATTTTCTTGTTTGTAAGTATTTTATTCAGTTTGAGGTTTATTTTGTTCTTGTTGTTTATATTGTTGATGTATTTCAAATGTTTTTGGATTCCGTTGAACAACTAGATGTTTTACACAGTAATAAAATTTCATTTATTGGGGAGTTTAATTTAAGCTCATGTGTTAATATGAATGTAAATTTTAGAGATATATACATGATGGTAAATTTTCAAAATTTATACAACCTTATACAAATTTGCTTTATTTTTATTGCTTAATAGGAAAAACTATAGAATATTGGGGTTTCAATTAAAAAATATTGACTTTTGACAGTTTTCTCATTTTATTGTTTGATGAGATATTTTGCACACCCTGTATTAAGATTTACCAAAACAGCTCAAAGTTTTCATAAAATGACTTTTTGAGATAGAAATAGTATCTAAATCATTATTTAATGAAGGTTAAATAAGTCAGAAACGGTAAGACTTATTACATGATATAAATAGGTGAAATTTTACGTAGAACCCAAAACTGTAATAATATATACGGTGCTCCATTTCAAATAAGCGAATTGACACCTACTTTCGGTACAACCGAAAGTGTCAATAACTTATAACTATTTTACGTCATCTGCCCCTGTCGACATAGTTACAATTTCAAAATTCTTCAATATGTATAATAGTTTTCTATATAGAGAGTGATTTGGCTCGCGGTGGGACACCCTATATACATATTAAGTTTTATCCAACTTTTCTTATAAGAGTCATTGAATAATTTCGATTTTTTCATTCACGCAGTGGCTATTATTATTAATCGGAAAGAATTATTTTAATTGATTAATATTTAGAAATTTAAATAGTGGCGAATTAACCATAGACTAAGCTTTCATTTGTAATCTATATTTCTAAACAAATACCATAAGGTAATAATTTAACGAGAACTAAATATCCTACGATCATTAATCAAATTAAGTGATAATTCACATCATAGTTGCAATGAATTATCGGACTAAAATTGCCTGGTCTAGTTTTAATTCAAAATATTTTGTGGCTATAATTTTGTAGATCTGGGCAGCCACTGATTTCATACCACATAAAATTATACAAGGCTTTTGTTTATTTATATAATTTATTCAAAAAAATATCCCAATTTTTTCATTCCAACACATCCACTCACACGCGATTATTCCCACCTACATAAACAAATACATTATTTGCTATTAATATAACAAAACGTATAAATATTTATGTCTGCTATTAATTTTTTTTTACATCGTTTACTGACGACAAAATTGCACTGAATTTCCACAAAAACAAATAAATTGTGTTGTTATAACAGGCGCTTTACTATTAATTAAGATTAACTAATAATTTAATTCTCTTCTCTTATGAATAATAGTTGAATATCATTTTTTTAATACTTGCCCTATTCTTACTGTCATTTTAAATGTGCGAACTTTAAGTGTAGGTGAAAGGTTAAGCAAACACTTTGTTAGATCATTTAGCTAAAAATAAAACTCACCTTTTAGCAGAGATTGAATCCAATATCCCCCACAGATATTATAATAAATTCGATTAAATAGACACCAAACTATAATTATTTAGATAATTAATATAATAAATTATATTTAAACGTTTATTACTGTTTTTGTTTAATTTATAATTAATGATTTTTGTAAATAATGAGAATGTTGCGCTTTTTTGCGTTCAATCAAAAATTGCGCGCAGAAATTCAATGTGTTTCAGTTAGATATATATAATAACGTTCTGACGGATTGGCAAGAAATGAATATCGTGCGCTTTCGCTTGTTTTCGTCCGCCGCGTCGTACATATTTTTTCATCAAAGTTTGACCATGGCTGTTGACCATGAGATACAATAATATAAATTGAGAAATGTATGCTGTAAAAGTATGACCCTGGTGAATTTTTTAGATCCACATATTACATACAAGCCTTATAACAGATGACAAATCAAGATGTTTACAAAAAAGATTTAAAAAAAATTTAGTACCTAAATAATTTTTCCGCACGTTATATACAAATTTTTAGGCCGGGTGCGTTGTGTGATGTTACGAGGTCCAGCAGGAAAATATTTCTTCGTTCTGACGAATATTAAACAATCGTTTGTTAATGTGTTTTGAAGAAACATCAACCAAAAACCGTCCGACATTAATACTACAGTGTTTGGTTTAAATTTTGTAGGTAGGTACTTTGACTGTGAATACGTTAGAAAGTTCTGGTACCTATAATTAGTAATTTTCCTCCCCACACTATTAAAAATAGAATTATTTTTGCAACAATTACATAAAAATCTAAGATTATTTTTTGTTTAACCTTAGTTCATTAAATATGCACTAGACATTAAGAGGACGTTCCTTCAGGAACCACCATTCCTGCCAGTCGTAAACAGGTAGCACAAACAATTCTCTTAGGCAAATCGACCATACGAAATTGCTGGAAATAATTTTTGAGTTCGTAAATATACCGCTAGTGGGGGTAATTGATATGCAAATGCATTTTTTATAGAGTTAAAAAGAATTATTAGCACAGTAATGCTACTAAGATTCTGCATCTTTTTGGTATAACACTTCTTATTTTTTTGTAAGGGTCCGTTCGACATAAGTCCCCGGTTTCACTGCAGCCTCATAAGCTTATTGTGAAAAGTCCCCGTATTTTATGCCACCTAATCCAACAACCCTGTGCCCTCCACTAAATCGTGGAGTTCAGTTATGTGGTGGGTGTCAATCAGCGCATGCCCAAAAATAACGTGCCGCCTTCGTTATAAGGCTACACATCACATATCACATGGTAAGCTGTTTCAACTGCCCCATTACACAATCTACATTGCAGTTCCCCGTTATACAGCCCCATCTTATTTAGTTGGCTTCTCATGGCGCAATGCCCAGTGAGGAGTCCTATAGTTACTCGCAACTGACTCCTGCTTAACAGTTTTCCAGTGCGTTTTGTTGCTGCACCAGGTATGAACTTCTTACCATGTTCCTGCAGGGAATATGTTCCCAATATGCTCGCTTTTAGCCCAGCACTTCAGGAGGTCCCGTGCCGTTCTTTTACACAAGCCCAGCGCAGGTTCCGTGCCAGTATATGGGGTTTCAGAGGCTTGTCTAGCTAGCATTTCCGCTCTTTCGTTGCCTTCGATTCCCGAGTGCCCCGGTACCCACACAAGATTAACCCTATTGTGGTCCGCCAATGCCCGAAGTTCTCTTTGGGATTCCCGTACCAGTTTAGTTGTAACATTAGGTTTATCAGCGGCCTTAACACCGACTGGCTATCTATGATCCGCTTGTTGTATAAGCCCTCAATCTGTTTAGTTTTGCACACTGTAAAATTGCAAACACTTCGGCTTGAAAGACGGATGTGTTTTTCTCCAGTGAGAATCTTAGATTCGAGTTCCTTGTCTCTATATATTCCTGAGCCACTTCCACTTTCAGTTTTTGACCCGTCTGTAAACCAGGTTATCCCTCTTAGTATCCGCATGCAGTCTTGATTAAGAACTTCTCGGTCCATAATATGTACCTCGAAGATTATGTCGAATTCAACTTTGGGTCCGATATGGTCCATGGATATGTCTGTGATGTCATCCCCAATACATGCCCCAATTTTGGTATCTCCCGATGAGTGGGTACAGTTTCTACCAATCCTCGCAGTCTAATGAATGCTGCCCCTGCCTCCATTCTTGACATGATATTCAAGGGTGGGAGATTCAGCAATATTTCTATTGCTGCTGTCGGTGTAGGTCTTAAAGCTCCCGTGATAACTGAGCAGGCAAGTCTCTGCACCCTCCCAACTCAGCAATGACTGTATGCTGTTTCATCTTCGTCCACCAAACCAGCAAACGAGTATGTTATCATAGGTCTGACTACCGCACGTTTTCCCATAAGAGCGTCTGAGTACCATAAGCGTTCTCTCCGCTCTTGCTTTGGTTCTTTTTAGATGTGCGGTCCAGGTAGTCTTTGGGTCTAAAATGACCCCTAAATATTTTACTTCCTCGGACATTCTTACGATTTCACCTTGAAGGTACAGTGGTCCTAGTCTCTCTGTTTTCTTCCTCCTGGTGAAAGTGATGGTTGCTGACTTTGACGGACTCATTCTTAGTCCAGTTTGTTGTTATATCAAGGGCCCGCTGCATACGTTCCGTTACTATGTTGTTAATATTTCCCTGGACATGTATGACTAGGTGATCTGCAAGACCCAGAACCCCAAATCCTTCATTGTCCAGAACTTTTAGCAGATAGTCTATAACAAGGTTCCACATCAGAGGACGCCCCCCTGCAGGCACCCTCGTACAGACTGTGCTATTATTGTATCCCCCATCACTGAGGTACATACCATTCTTCCTTTAAGCATGCAGATTATCCACCTGCAGCAAGTCGCATTGCTGCCTCGTTGCCTCATTGCTCCTACGATTGAGTTCGTTAGAACGTTATCGGAGGGTTCCGCCTTACTTACTAGCTGATGTAGCGCTATCTCAGTCGACATGCCGCATCTAAACGCATATTGTTTCGTGTGTGCACTATTTCCAGAGCCCTGCCCCGGATATGTCTATCTATTATTTTTTCCAGCGTCTTTAGCAAGATAGACGTTAGATTTATTGGTCGCATAGCCTTTGCTCCTTCCTGTCCAGATTTCCCATGTTTGGATATAAATGCTACTCTGCTTATTTGCCAATTTTTTGGCAGGTAACCCAGTGCCAGACTGCCCCGGTATACCATACACAGGGTGCTAATCAACGAGTCTCCTCCCTTAACACTTTTTATTGTCGATTTAACATAAAGGCAGGAGGGAAGGACGAAATTTTACGTATGAAAATGTTTATACCTTCCATTTGCCTCAACATAATTTATTAAATTAGGTCTTGTTTACGACAGAAGGATTTGCTGATGAAAAAAATTAACCCGAATCATAATTATTTTTTGTTGTCACATTAAATAACGCTATTTTGACAGAGTTGTCTGATTTTGCTTTGAAATATTAAATGGAATGATATCAATATGTTTATTAGTACCAGAGTTATGGTCAAAATAATTAGTCGATTAATATAGGAAACAGTTAGAGTTGCTCGCGAACTAGTTCAAAATATCGACTCCAGCTAAAAAACTCAATCATAATTGTCATTGAATTATGGTAAATTTCAACCGTCATGTTTTTGCAAAATTCAAAAGTACATTACTTCAAATTTGTCTTTAGTTATTAGAAATAAAACTCCAGCTGCATCTTTGGAGTAATGTCTAAACTATTAGAAAAAGAAGACAAAATATAGAAGACCCGAAAAGTTTCAGTTACAATTCGTACAAGTCGGACAGATGAGAGCAAAAATGTATTTACAAATTTTACAAGAATGGAGCCTGAAAATTTTAATTTAATAAATAGCTCCAGAAACTTCTAAAATGGACTCTATAGATGAAGCATCTAAGACGAAACTAACATTACATTAAGTTTTTAGTAAGATAGACTCTTATACCTACCAGTCTTATGTATCTCCATAGAGTTTACATGCAACTGCTTTCAAAGAATGCTAGAGCATTATCAGGATATACAAAGGTAAGTTGAATCCTACATAGATTGACAATCTAGTTTGTTGAATTACCAAAAATGTGTGTTGCGTTGAAGCTATTTCATGCAGAGCGTTTTTTTTTTTAGTTTTAGATAAAAACCATGTTTTGGATTGGGGCTTCAATTTCTATAAATCGAAGTTCTAAACATCGGTGATCGCATGACAAAGTGGAAAATCGTACCTATATCTACCTACGTTGTTACCAGTATAATCTTTCCAAGTAAATATACAAATAAACCAGTACGTTTGCTATTGCGTCCACACCAAAACTAACGCCCATATTCAAAACAAACCAAATCGACGCAAATCATTTGATCTTAGCGACTTCTCTTGAAACTCTCCTAACCCACGCAATTCTTTGCAAACATTTGCAGAGGTACGCCCACACCAGGAATACATCACATTTGCAATGGTCCACAAATAGTTGAACTATAATTGAGGTGAGAAGACAAGAAAAGAATTTTTAAATGGAACAAAATAATTCTACTTTAAAATTTGATACTATTTTATTACTAAGTACAGCTAGAAATTTTACACATCCCTCAGATTATGTACGTTTATTCTTGCTTTTACTTTTTCGCTTCTGTTTATTGTTTGTAGTCTTTTTCATAACTGCATCCTTCATGTCAATAATTTCACCTTCACTGATATCTCGATCACCTTCAGTTTTCTTCAAAATATTTTTTTCATCCATAAACAATTCAGTCTGAATATTTTTTATTGACAATCGTAATGTTTTAAGCTCTACCAATGCAACTTGGGTAATTTTTCCTTCAGGACTTTTTGGTGGTTCATAAATCAATAAGCTTACAGACTCCTTCAACAATTTCTCAGCTTTTTGTAGATGGGATAATAGAGATTGAGTATTTATTTCCTTTTCTCGATATTGTTTATCAGATAAATTTGCTATTGCTGAACTCATTTCATATTTCGTTATAGCTGAAAAAATATTTAGAATTCAAATGACAAAGCATACGCGCAAGTCGCGTCGTTCTTCCCAGTTGTGCATTCCACATGCAGCATACTGATTAATTGTTTAATTAATGATAAATTGCATAATAACGAGATGAATGTGCAAAATGAATGATTGGTACATTTTATATACCTAGCTAAAATATATCATTATTACAGTACAGGGTGAGCAAAACTCGATGTCCTAGCTCTGTTATAAGAAAATGAAAAACGATAGAAAAATTATGAAAAGTGGTTCTTAAATGGGATTAAGTAAGCTTTAAGCCATATTTGATGCTGTTTACAAATTTAGGTATTTGTAAGTTTTAAATTAAATAGTATTAATAATATCATAGCGGTAATTTAAAGACCGCCTGGTCTTGCGGGATTAACTGATTTCCTTTTAGAATTTGAAACAAATTTAAGTGATCTTGCTGTCTCATCTGATAATTTTATTTGTGTTGGCGATTTCAATATGAACTATTTGGATACACGGATTCTACCGATGTTCAGAGATTTGAAAAAATATTACAGGGGTATAAGCTTACGCAGCTGATAGATCAGCCAACGAGGATTGCACGGGCATCTTATAGCCTGTTGGATTATGTCATATGTTCTGATAAAGATATGGTAAGTGATTTTTATGTTGACCACTCTGTGGATTTTTCGGATCATTCTTTGATTGGGTGTGTTGTTGCTTTGAGCATTATGATGATTAAGCCTTTCTTCCATACTTATAGGTATTTCAAAAATATTGACTTTGTTCAGTTTAATAGCGATCTCTTGGAATTGCCTTTTGAACATATATTTTTTGAAAATGATGTAAATAAGAAGGTTGAGATGTTTAATTCATACATTCTGAAACTTTTTGAAATTCATGCTCCAGTACGCACCGCTAGAATTACCAAGAAAAAAGCTCCATGGCTGAATGAGGAAATACGAGAACTGATGCGTTTGCGTAATAAGTCACTATCCAAATATAAACGAAATAGAACAAACCAAAATTGGGAAAATTATCGCCATCTTAGAAATTTAGTAACATCAACTGTAGGTTCTAGTAAGAAAAGATACCTAGAATACTGTATTAGAAACGGTTCGGCACGTGAGAGTTGGCAATTACTTAAGAGTTTCGATGTAGTTTCTAATCATAGGAAAAATGTTCCCGAGCATTTGTCCGATGTTGATAGGATTAGCGACTGTTTCTCGCAGTTGTCGCATTTAGCACCTGCTTCGGCTTTATTAGATTTCTATAACAACAATGTCTATAATAATGCATTTGAGTTTAATTTCCAATTAGCCACATTCGAAGAAGTGGAAAAAGCTCTTACAGAAATAAGATCAGTGGCGATTGGACCTGATGAGGTGGGTGTTCATATGTTGCATTGTTGCTGTCCTACTATAGTTTCAATAGTCACTCATTTGGTAAATTGTATTATTGAAACTTCTACGTTCCCTGATATTTGGAAGCACTCTAATCTGAAACTATACCTAAGTCTAAAAATGCCATCGAATTTAATGATCTACGACCGGTTAGTATATTACCTACGCTATCAAAAGTAATAGAAAAAGTCTTATGCAAACAAATCAAAACATATGTCGAAACTAGCCAAATAATTCCGTCCGTCCAGTCGGGGTTTAGGGCGGGTCATAGCTGTGCAACTGCGATGCTTAAGATTACAGATGATATATTCGAGGCTTTGGATAAAAATGAGAATGTAATATTAGTACTTCTCGATTATTCGAAGGCTTTCGATCGTTTAAATCATGAACTGATACTTGCAATGTTTAAGTATTTCAACTTTCGGCATGAGGCGTGTGGGTTACTTAGATCGTATTTGTCGAACAGAACACAGCGTGTCGTTTTGAATCAAAAGGTTTCCAAATCTGTCAAATTAAAAGCCGGCGTACCACAAGGATCAATACTTGGTCCAATTTTGTTTTCAATATATACATCACAGCTTATAACATATTTAAAGCATAGTCAGGTTCATTATTATGCAGACGATACACAGCTGTATATCACATTTGCTTCGGATAAAATCACTGAATCTAATAACAAAATTAATGCGGATATAGAGCATCTAAAAAAGGCTTCAGTCGACCATTGCTTGACTATAAATCTCGGGCGGTTCTGTTTTGTAAACCTCAACTTAGAGAGCGACTCGAAAATCAGTTAAATATGATAATTGATAATGTACAAATAAAACTAGAAATTAATGCAAGGAATTTAGGGCTCTCACTTGATAAAGATTTGAGGTTTACAAAGCATATAACAGAGTGTGTTCGGAAGGCGATTTCAAGTCTAAAATTAATATATGATCAAAGAAAACTTCTAAATACGAAACTAAAGAAGGTCCTGTGCGACTCGTTGGTTCTGTCACATTTTGATTTTTGTGATGTGGTATACAGTTCGTGTCTGTTACTTGTTGATGAGAAACGTATACAGATGATACAGAACTGTTGTGTGCGTCTCATAGGCGGGATAAGAAAATATGATAGAGGGGTCTCAGCAAAGTTGCGGGAAGTAAGATGGTTGAGTATGAAAGAGCGGCGGGTACTACATATGTATAGTATTTATAATCAACTAATCACTCAAAAACTACCATTATACTTATACCAGAAGATCAAGTTTCGTTTTGACGTACACAACTTGGATCTCAGACACAAATCTATTATAACGCCGCCCAAACACAAGACGGCTCAGTTTGAGAGGAGCTTCTCATACAATGTGGCCCGTATGTACAACATGCTCCCAGATGAAGTGAAATTATCATCGGGGTTAAAATTTAAATTGCGTATTCGGAAGATTATATTTAATTTGGTCTAGTGGGGTAATGGCTGCAATGTCGAATGGTTTTGTGTTATGCTGCCAATAATTTGTTGTTTGTGTAATGGTATCTTGTTTATGTTTTTATTTTTTGCATAGGGGTAAATTTGTATTGCGTTATGTATTATGAATATTAGGTTAAGTTAGGAGGCATACGCCTCATCTTCGCCTTTTGTAATAATTTTATTGCAATAAAGTCATTTATTATTATTATTATTATTATTATATTTTTATATAGTTCAAAGAGACCATTTTTCTAAGCAACTTTTGTAAAGAAAAAAATTTGCTATCTAAAAAAACTAATATCGAAAATTCGCAACCGCCACAACTTTTAAAAAGTAGGCTTTGAAAGCAAACTGCAATTATATCTGTCAACACGTATACTAATGGTTGACAAATAGTATTCGTGTGATAACGTTAATGCCAAAATATCCCTCGTTTTCAATCGGATTGACAAATAACATGTCAACTTTTTTGTTATGCGTAAACATTATTTTTAACATAAAATGCACACATCAGATGACGATAAAACCATTTGTCAACTATTAATTTAATTATTGACAGATATAATAGCAGTTTGTTTCCAAAGCTTGATGCTTGTTTAAAAGGTGTGAAGGTGCGAATTTTTGATAATAATTTTTCCTACAAATTTGCTTATAATCTTTTAACGACTGAAGATAGCGAATTGTTTCTCTACAAAAGTAGCTTATAAAAATTAGCTCTTTTGAACTGTGTAAAAATATGGGTATTTTTCTGGAAAAAAAAAATCAAATGTGGGTTAAAATGGAGCTTACTTAATCCCATTTAAGAACCTATTTTCAGAATATTTCTATCGTTTTTCATTTTCTCATAACAGAGCTGGGACATCGAGTTTTGCTCACCCTGTACATAGCAGAATAATATATAAAAAAATAGCGAATCGGACCAATATTTGCCTTCATTTCAAAGTCAAATATTATTGTAATAACCAGAAGAGACAGAGTCATGCGTTTTTGGGCTATTAAAGACAAATTATTTGGGATTGGGACCACAAGGCTAGATTTTTTTAATATTAATGACCGCTGTAATTTACAGGGTATAAAATAAAATACTGATTTTTTTTCTCGTAGTTTAACGCTGTCAAGATTTCGTATTTTTTTTTTAGATATTTTTGGTATGTGGCATTTTAGTATTTAGAATAAAGAAAAAAACAGTTTAAAGGGATTTTCGATGTCTCTTCAATTTTGGGAGATATCGAGATTTTAATAAAACGCAGCAATTTTACTTAATTTTTCTGATACAAAGTAAGTCTAACATTTTGTGACCGGTATTGACTTGCCATGCATGTCCCTTAAAATAAAGCTAACATTCTCGTAAAAAGCTATAGGGTGTATATATAATTTTTTTTCTTTTGAAAATTATAAGTTTAAATTTCATATTGATACACAAATTGCACTCATTGCTCTTCTACAATCGATTTTTTAAAAAGCCTACAAGTTTTTTTAAGTTTAAGTACAACAGTCCTATGTTTGTTTCATCGCTTTTGAGCTGCTTTATTGAGTGAAGATTCAAGTTACTTCTTCAACAATTTTACAAACATGTGTGCTTCCTGTATTTGAGAACAAATTAATGATGATTATTATTATCATCAATAGCATGTTCGAAGAACTTTGTTGAAATTAAAAAATATTATGTGCTGTTATCTTACCAATATTTCGGGAAATGCTGGGTTCAATTTTATCTAACACGTCCAATAACCGTCTACATAATTCCACTTTCCGGGTTAGTGTTTTCTTATTTGGTGGTGCAAAACTGTAGGCACCAACCATGTTCTGAAGTAAATCCAATATTAAATAATGGTTGAAATGAAATGTGTTCGATAACGTTGATAAAAGTACTTCCATGTCTTTTATGTTACTGCGATCTAAAACAAATATTTTAAATTGGACAAATTCTCGCGAAAATTAATATATAAAATATTAAATTTCCAATAGTTTTCAGCAAAAATAAATGCTATCAGGAGGTGCAATATTTTGTTGCAGTTAAAATTTTCTTTAAAAAGTGAAAATGTAATGTATTGTAACGAACAAGAAAATGTACACTCAGAATGTTCGACTACTCTCTGGAAGGGTTCGAGAAAGAGGGCAATTCATATATAAAGCCAACGTAACAGTCGACGAGGAATCAGTCAACAGTCGATAGTAACAGTGTTGTGACATATAAATAATAGTGAAATAAATAGTGAAAATATAGTCATATGAGTTCGTTAATGTTATTAGTTTGTTTAAGTGTTTATTCTAAGTGTAAATAAATTAGTTTTAATTAAAGCTCGTTATTATTTCACACAATGAACCACGAAAAACGTTACAGTATTTACTATTTATTTCCAAACTTTGTCTAGACAAAGACAAATAAAAAAAAAGTTCGATGATGTTTGAGCATGCCCTCAACAACCAAAGTTATTGAAATTAGTAATAATACTATTTTGCATGAAGTTTTAGATAATCCAACATCTCCTATTTGTGGGTTTTATTATAACTTCCCTTTCTACAATTTCATCACTACTTTCTTCGACATTATTAGCGGTTCCGTGTCTCTTTTAAACATAAAAATTGGAATTTTCCAACAGTCTGAACAACGAGTACAGTCTTTCCAAAATTAGAGAATTACAAACCGACAAAGTTGCTAGAGGTAATTCGAAGGTAATTTAATCAGTTTTTAGAACACAGGTATTTTCCTGAAATGGTCTTGCAACACAAAGGTCAACTCTGACTAATTTGATTGTATTCCTGGACAAAATTAATGCCAAAACATCCAAAACATTCATTTAACTTTTTTGTTATGCCTTTTTTCTACCGATTTCCATATGAAATTTATTGAAATTTTGCCCACAAACATATACTGGGTACTTCAAAAAGATGCAGTAATATAATGGGGTGATTTCTCAGGTCATTTTATGAAAACAAGTTTTTTTTGTTAATTACGGATAACTTTTAATTAAGTCAAATATCTCCTTACCGATTTCATTGAAATTTGGCAGCGTTGTTTGCTAGAAATAGCGACTTTATGCATTAAAAGATTTGACAGGCATCTAGACCAGCCCAGACAGTGAAGGTACATAAAATCGTTTAAAAATGCTATTTTTATTCTAGCTGATAAATTACCTAAATTTTACATTGTTTTTACTTTAAAAACTCTCAGCAAACTTATTTTACATTAGAACTCTGGATTTAAAAACAAACTAAATAGTTTTTGTATTTTGGCCGCATGCTCCCATATGATCTCACCACTGTGCGACGCCGCGCTGTTACAGATCAATTTGCCAAACAATAGGCGGTTGTACCCTGAAAGATTTCCTCAGCGTATTCATCGATGCCTTCATGAATCAGGCACACTAAAACGAATTAGAGGAACAGGAAGGCCAAAGACGACAAGAACGGTAGAGCTGGAAGAGGATATGCTGAACATGGTTGAGGAAAATCCAGCTACATCTGTTCGAAAAAATGCTGAGGTTTTGACTGTAAGTAATAGTACTGTTTGGCGCATTCTTAAGGACAATTTGTTATATCCATACCACATCCAAAGCGTTCAAGCACTTATTCCTGCAGATTTTCCTGCACGTATGGCATTCTGGTTGTTGCACAATATTAAGTTAGTATTTTGAATAACGTATTTTACAAAACGCTTCATTTTTTCAAAAACGGCTAGTTTTATCTAAGCAAATGTAGAGGACCTTTGTGAAAAAGCAATGACCAAAGTATTGAAAAAAATCAATCTTCAGCTCGGTAAAATGACACCTGTCAAAATGTTGGCCCCACGACTGTGGTGGTCAGTCCGTTCCTGACGATTTAAACATCTACTTTAATATCATTTATAGCCTACATAAATCAAAATTTCATTAAATGTCCATTCAAAAGTCAGAGCGAAACTGTAACTCTTTGGGGCTCTATAGGTATCTAAGTTTAGGAATTTTTTTCCTATGACAAACTAGGGTTATTTTGACTTTCTCTATGCAGTGTGGCGTCTGAAACATATTATCGAATTTGTAAAATTAAAATGAAAAATATTACCGACATCCTGAATTCGTCTCGACCCCTCTTCGGTAGCCATATTTATAAGCTTTTCTGGAAACAGATGTTCGCAGTGATTACATTTCCACGCATTTAGCTGAGTGTAATTTGGTCTTATTAATCCTTTAAAACATTTGTGGCATTTTAAAGAACTAACTTCGGTACCCATTTCTGTTGGATCAATACATCTTTGACACATACATCTAAAGTATTTGCCTTCCAGTAGCTGTTTCTGTCTTTCTAAATTTCCCTGGAAAACACATATTTTATACAGTTACTTGTTTACCCATATTAATTTTCAAACACATACTTGTAAAGCATTCGCGTAATTAAAGTAAATTGGAGAATTCTCATTTATATCAACTGCAGCGTGAATGGAAAGAAGAAAATCATCATCTACTGCTAAATGAGTATTACCTAGACAATCATGTGCCATCATTGCTGAATTCAAGTAAAGACCTCTAAGAAATGCATTGCTTGCTATACTCAATGTCGTTTGCAATGGTGACCTAATCTGAAATAATGAAATAGAATAGTTAGCGGGTTCCTTTTCCAAAACTAGAAATTCCAACGTTGCGTTGAAATAAAAATGCCAATGCTTGTATCTTTCGCCCAATAGTTTAAAAAATCGGTTGTGCCGCCCCAAAACTTTCCCGACAAAAATATAATTTAATCTAAAATATATGACCTGCGTAATGAAACAGAATTTTAATAATAATTATTATTTTCATTATTTCCAATAAACTAACGTGACAAACTAACTACTTTATTCAAAAATTACAAAAAAAAAAGTATTGCCAGAGCTGGGATCTGAACCCATAACCTTCCGCGGGCGAAGCGAACGCTCTATCAATGACGCCACAGTGCCATCTGTGGTATTGATAGAGCTTGCGCTTCACATGCGGCAGGTTCTGAGTTCGAACCCCAGCTCTGGTAGTATTTTGTTTTCTAAATTTTGAATAAAGCAGTTAGCTTGTTACGTTAGTTTATTGAAATAATGAAAATAATACAATTATAATAAATATTAAAACTCTTGTTCGTCACGCAGGTGATATATTTTTGATTATAATATTATACCTTGTCGGAAAAGTTTTCGGATGACACAACCGATTTTTTCGTCCAACGCTCGCAAAATTTTGTTATACGCTTTTTGCAATAATTGTTCAGAACGCTTAAATTTCCAAATTTTCTATAAATAATTTTTGTATTTGTTATTCTCAAGGTCACGCGCTTGATGGTCGCGCGTTATAACGTAAACGTCATTTACGACGTTTACGTCATTTACACCGTTTATGACTGACGTAAGTGACGTTTACGCGACCATCAAATGCGTGACTTGAAAAGAACCATTTCGGCGTTTTGGGACTTTTCTTATGGAAACTAACATGGGAAAACGCTAAGGTCTCAAAACGCCGAAAATGGTTATTCTCAAGGTCACGCGCTTGATGGTCGCGCGTTACGACGTAAACGTCATTTACGACGTTTACGTCATTTACACCGTTTATGACTGACGTAAGTGACGTTTACGCGACCATCAAATGCGTGACTTAAAAAGAACCATTTCGGCGTTTTGGGACTTAACATTTTCCTGTTATTTTCCATAAGAAATGGTCCCGAACTCTCATAGCCTATCTACTTATGATGATTTTAATGAATGGCGAAAATGGTGTTGTAAATGATGTATAAAATTACAGTCACAAACGTTCAAACTGTCGAGAGTTTGGTCGAGATATTCTATGCTAAAAGCAGTTTAAATAAAATATTCAAATGGACAAATTTTATTGCTTTTTTGAAGAGGAAATGTATGATTACGAGCATAAACGTCTTGTCTTTGTCCAGAGATCGAATAAATTTTGGCCACGGCTAAAATATGTTGATGGTTTTTTATTTCATTTCATTTGATTTTTAGGTTGCTCTTGTCATTGGCCTTTGTGGAGCATGTACAAGAGAAGAATCACACTTTCTACAAGCGTCGACATTCATACGGGAAGATTTTCTTCTTTCTGTCGAATTTATAGACATTCTAAGGAATTTTTGAATAGTCCGTAAAGGTTACCAGGAAGACTTTTAAGGACTAGGAAGAAAAATAAGCATTTTACGGTGTTAAATGAGCCCAGCAATTTTTGGGAGGGTGTGATAAAAAAGTTACTTTTCTATAGTCATACGTGAAATTAGAATTATACTAATATTATTTCTGACGTCTAATTATTGTGACTATAGGGACTGCTCTCCTATTTTTTGTTTATATCTGAAAGCGACATGATTCATATGCTACAGAGACAAAGAAATCAATATGACAATGGTCGCGTTCATCGCAACAGTAGCGATCAGGTAGCGATCTTTAGAGCGATCCATCATTTCGTTGTTCTGCTGAACGCGCTTTTTAGACATGATGCACCAAAGTGAAAAGCGTCAAGAACTTAACCTAATTTATTTGATATTATTTGTCGTCACAAAGAAAAATTAAAAATTATCATTTACGTTTAGTCTAGTGTTTTGTTAAGTTTCTGAGAATTATTAAAAAATGGATCCTATTTATTTATTGCACTGGTTTGTTTTCATAAACATGTTTATTTTATAAAAAATGACAGATGCCATCGCTAGAGTAGCGTATTTCAAATCTGATGGAAAAAATGGCGACCGCTACTGAAGCGCTCACCACTGATCAGTGCGTTCAGCAGAAAATTGATGTTTGCTCCGGTAGCGATTTGTTATGATGAACGCGACCAATTACTAACACATTTTAATTTCGCACCTCAAAAGCATTAACGTCAATTATTCCACATATAGTCTGCACCAACTCTTGTTCAATGTCTTCCGGTGTCAAAATATGTAGGTCTTCCAAAATTTGTTCAATACTAGCTTTGTTTCGTCTCCAAATTAATGAATTTCTCCTTGAGTTCAAATGTGACTCCAACTGTAAAATG
The DNA here is from genome assembly GCA_911728435.2 of Apoderus coryli. NCBI lineage: Eukaryota > Metazoa > Arthropoda > Insecta > Coleoptera > Attelabidae > Apoderus > Apoderus coryli. Next base: position 9,627,723 of record OU452202.1, on the reverse strand, counting down.
TGCTCATATATTTGCCTGTTGTACTCTCTAAACAAAATGCAACGTAATGGCATTGCTACTTGACTGTGGTTAAGAAAAATATCATTTTTAATACTCAGAGTTTTTAATGCTTGACATTCCTCAGTTGTATGATGATGTCCTGTAATTTAATAAGCATCTGAAATCATTAATTAAGTCATGTTATTAAAGGCTGATTCTCAGTTTCGAGCAAGGCGCGTGCTCGGCACAGACAAGGCACCGTCTCGCAAAATATCTTTTTCATGAATCTATGATTTTTACGGGGTTCGATTCACACTATACGGACAATCAGAGTTATAGAGAAGGGAGAATGAGCTTGACACTTGCGTAAACGGCTAATATTACTACTGGCCGCCATATTCCATCATTGACAGTGGTGTATCTATCGTCTTAACAGGTGCAAATTAAGTAGGAAAAAAATAAAAAAATTACGAATCTATCTAACCTTTAGCTGTGGAAAGTTTTAGTTCTTTGTACAATTCTAGGATTTGTACTGCTACCTTTGTTTTCCAACTCTTATTCCTTCTCAAAAAACGACAATGCATTTTGAACGATTTTACAACACAAGCCATTGTTTTTATAAAACTTAAACAAACACTAAAACTAAATAATTAAAAATAAAAACATTTTGCAGCTGCCTCTTATCGGCCTGAATTTAAAATTCCCGCATTAATAGACGAAGCCAGATTTGTTTTCCCACTGTTGGCACAACAATAGAAAAACATGGCGGCGCCCGTTTCATCCTTCGAAAATCGTATACGCACTTGTCGAAACTCATTCTCCCTCCTCTATATCTCTGCGGGCAACGTATGGGCTTTGCATGCGGGTTTCTTCCCAAAACAATAGGGAGTTAAGGCAAAGCCAGTGACGTATACGTAAACGTATCTTTTGACATCTACGCATGCGCTCTTTAAATGTATGATACGTTTAACGATACGAAGGCCGTAAACATATGTACCTCTACGCGTATCGTATACTTAAACGTATTGAACCGATTGTTGTCGTATTTACATGAACTTGTACGAATATCTAGAATAGAACATTAAAAACTCAATCTAAATTGAAAATTAAGTTAAACTATTTTGCAATAAATACTTTATTATTATTAGTAGTAGTAGTAGTTTATTTTGTAACAATTATAAACATTTTTCTGTTATTGTTTATAGGTATACATAATAAAATATATAGGTATTTGGTTAATAATTAAAAAGACAATAATATTAACAACATAGTAAATGGAAGTAGAAAAATCTAAAATAGTCTTTTTCTCAAATAAAGTGTTATCTCTACCTTCCGCATATACGATACGTATTAGATCGCACCTTAACTCTATTTGGAATGACGGCTTATCTAGTGTAAACATAACCAAAATCTCACGTTTACGTATGGAGATACGTATACGTCCTTGGTTTTGCCTTGCCTTAACTCCCTAATATTTACCGAGCATGTGCCGTGCAGATTCCCACAACCCACAAGTGTGCATACTCTCCCCGTAGTCAATTCACATTCATTGGGTTTAAGTTTTAATTCAGTTTTATAGCGACAAAAGAACATGAAAAAAAAATTAAATTCTTATTTAATTTGCTAGAGAAAACATCTTTCTTTAACATTTTATGGACTTAACTTAAAAACGTCTTTTCCACCTTTTACAATATTTGTTTAACTTTCCTTTCTCTTTATCTAATGTCTTTCCAGAACGCCCGAAGAAACTACTAATGAAACCGCGGAAAGCTTATAGCAGTGTGAATTCCCGTTGCCGATCCGCATCCTTAAACGTCTAATGAAAATCAACCTTAACATTGCAGTCGCACATAACGCATAGGTTAAATTTAAAAAAAAAAACAGCTTTTAATCAATAAACATAATTGTTTAGAATACACATACTTATTATAAAAAATCCATAAAATATTCTTATTGATTTGTATAAATTTAAATCCAATAAAACACTATAAGTTATGGTTGATAGTTTATCCCGGAGACCCAGGTGCCGCATATTCTTATTAACTTATGTTTTCGGGTAACAAAACATCTTGGATTTTACATTTCATTTCACCTACCAGTTTACCACTATTACCTGATCAATTTTACCACAGACCTGAGACCTGAGATTTTAGTCATCCAATTTCTAACTTCTACCATAATGCAAAATACAATACAATTTGGAGATATGAGCCTGGCAGAGCTAGGCAGATTTATTACGGCCGACAACAGGAATAGCCATGGCCGACAGTGGGAACATATCGGGCAGACCACCAGCAAAAGTGACATGACAAGAAAACAAGAACATAACACAAAAATAATTACTCAAATTCTACCTTCCTCTGTCAGGATTGTTTAATAGTTGATTTTGTCTGTCTCAATGTGGTGAAATTGAAAATCGTATAGGTACCTACTAAGTGGTTCCAGGTCTTAGGTATTTATTCTGAAACTCATTTTTCATCAAAAAAGGCCGACTACTAGCGCAATCACCCTAAGTACCTACCTAAGCAAACATTACCCATTTTATTGTAATGTATTGAACAATATTATTGGTACACGGATTATTAATTAATTAAACCTATTTGGGGCAGCCGTTTCGTAACTGGGGCGGACAAACAAGCATCGAAAATAGACACCACAAAATAACGTTAAAATAATCAAGTAGGACAAGTGCATGCCACATGCATGCTTTATAACGTAAAAGGCAAAAGTGTTATTTTTCACAAAATCTTAAAAATTTTATAGGTTTTTCTTTATGTTCGCGATGCTTTCTGAATTATTTTGATTTTAGTTGTTCTCTATGTTACTTACTTACCTTTTCTTGATTTGCATAAATTTTGGCTTTCCTTCCGAAATGCTTTCTTTTATTTTTCAATCAAAATTTCGCTCTACTACTATTTCTGCTGTTTCCTGTTTCTATCAACAGAATTTTGTTAAATTGCAAACTCAAAACTAAAATTTTCATTACTTCACAGGTATTAATTGTTTTAATTAAAAAAAAACAAAACCATTAGTTCAAAATCAAAATTATTTTTAAAAATTTCAGAGGTGGTTATTTTATCATCCCTATGGCGTAGGTGGGTATGTATCAAATTTGTGATGGAAATTTATTACCGTTGCAGGGTTTTTTACAGATGACAGCTTTTCCACAATCAGGACAAATTGTGAAAGATTCAGAATGAGAAAGCCTAAGGCTTTTACAACATTTGAAGCATATTAAAGGACCATCCACATGTGAGCCTATTAAAACCGGTTTTTCTTTTAAAATTAATTCGCCCTGTTTTATGTTTTTCGCTGCTACCATGTACCTGAACAAAAATAATGTGTTGGATAAAAGCAGTTAATAAACATAAGTAAACTTACCTTCCCAATCTCTGATTCTTTAGAATTTTATATGGCAAATGTTGCGTCATTACGCCGGTATTTTATTAGTGCAAAAATATTTCTAATTTAATATAATTTCTAAAATTAAATTAACTGTGCGGCTACATCTGAGAAAGCGAAGGTAAAGATCACGCTTATTTTTAGTAGCTAATCTTTAATAATAGGTAATTATAGCATGCAATTAAACATTTCGGAAATTAAAGGCAGGCAACCAACAATATTTTTCAGACATACCTACCTCAGTAACATAAAATACAGAAACGACAGTTGCCAGATATCGATATTCACCAGACCAAGACCAGCAAGCCATAGCAAGCATTAGCATTAGCAATCCATGGTACAATAACTATTATAATAACTATTATTGTACCATTTTAGCAATCAATGTTTTTATTCATTGACGCATTAGTCGTTCCAATGCCCAAGTCATCAATTCCTGAACAATCGGAAGCACAGTTCAATAATCTGTTACTAATTAATGGTCGTTTGAGTGAATAAGTTCAAACAAAATACAGGTTTTTAGGTGCTGCCTAAAACAAATATATAATATGATTCTTTTATAAACGGTTCCCATGATTACAATCCCATTAAAGACAATGCCACAGAATAACCAACAATCTAAGGATGGGATGGCCCCCGCCATGTTCCTGTCTGGTTGTGCCAACTCTGGTGTTAAATTACGATATTGTCTTTTGTTTATAAAGACAATGACTAGGACGATACGTCTATTAAAGCGGGAATTTTAAATTCTGGCTAATAAGAGGCAGCTGCAAAATGTTTTTATTTTTAATCATTTGGTTTTAGTGTTTGTTTAAAGTTTTATAAAAACAATGGCATGTGTTGTAAAATCGTGCAACATACTATAAAAAACGTAGGCAAGAAGGAATTTCATTTCATCGGTAAGAAATAATGTGAACACACCCTAAAAATGTAGTGTATTCAATTCTAGGGTGATATAGAGGTAGTAAACTAGAATACTTAAAGACAAAATACTAATTATTTCAATTGCTATAGCTTGTATATTGATAAGAAATTTTTATCCAAATTATACATTTTATAATGATTTTGTAGAATTTCAAAAGATGAAAATTTAAAACATATACAGAGTGTCCCGAAATTAACTTAAAATAATTCAACAAAATAAAATAAGATTTTTTTTGAGGGCGCGTTTCGGAAATATTACTCAAAAGCCATCGTCAGGAATTTACAAATAACACTCTGTATCTGAAAAACGAAACATTTTCCGGTATATGTTCATATGTAAAAACAAATTTTATTTTCGCTTGTAGAATGTCCCCTTAATTTATTTTGAGTTAATTTCGGGACACCCTGTATAATATATGTACATGACTGACTACGTTCGGGATCCAGCCAGAGAATCGGGTGTGGAAAGGATTTAAATTAGTGTGCTCCAACCATTTTAAAACTCAAGATTTTCTGAATTATCCTGGAAGGTGTACGTTGAAGAAAAACTCTGTTCCTGTACAACTTCAAGTTTCTTCAGAATTTACACGTCCGAATGCTTCATTAGAGCTCTGCTACCAGCACGGAAGCAGTACAAAAAACTAAAACTATCCACAGTTACAGGTTAGATAGTTATAAAATAAGCTTAAGCCACAAGCACGGTGAAAAATTCAACGAAACTGTAAACATTTTCATAAACATAACGTAAAATTGATTGTTAATGTTTGAAATGAAAGTACACAAAATTAGTTTAATAAAATAATATATTATTAAAATAATCAATATTTGTTTTATTTTAAATAACACTAAATCCATATTGAAAACTGGTAGTTACGATTCGTAAGACACCTCTTTAGACGATACACCACTGTCAATAGTGGAACATGGCGGTCTACTACATTAGCAATTCTCGGATCTGTCAAGCTAGAGCTCCTTTTCTCTCCTCTATGTGTCTATCACAACACACAATCATTTATGTTACTAAATTAGCAGGAGGCCAGGCGGCCAAGAATTTTAAGAAATGAAGAAGAAAGAAGAACCACAATCCTTACGTCAGACAACGACAAAATATAAGGTTATGAACATTTTTCTCACATGTTTTTTACGATGAAATAGTACTTGTAGTTTTGTGATTTGTTTTGAGCGCGTAAATAGAATTATATTAATATAAGCAAGTGTGAATATTTGTTATTGTAACTATTCTACTTAACATGACGCGGTTTGCACGTGCTAAAGGCTCTAAAGCTTCGAATGAACGAGTTCCTGAGCCAGCAACTTCTTGGACTGAAATGAAACAGAGTTTACTAGAACAGAAAAAAGAAAATGAGGATAACAAAGAACGAGAAAAATTAAACAAACAACGTAATGAAAATTATAAAGCATTTTTAGCAGAAAAAGAACAGGAAGAGTTTCAAAATACTCAGTGGGCAAGCTTTCCTAAACCTGCTATTCAGTTGCCCAGTACACATAAAAACCGAAAACATAGCAATACTGTTCTTGATTTTAATGAAATTAAAACAAAATTAAATAAAGTGTTAAATATCCAATCAAAACAGAATAACAATAATAATAACAGTGACGATGAGGCGCCGGATGAACAAAGTTCTAAAAATGAGCATAAAAATCAAGTTGTAAAAGTTAAGAAATCCAAGCCAAAACTTTTAAAAATTGTTGTAGATCGAGAAGAAAAGTTTAAAAATAATAACATTGAGGGATTAAAAAATAATCTTAACAAAAAACGTAAATCTGAGGCTGTAGATGAATCAACAGAAGCAAAAAAAATCAAGGAAAACCCCAAAAAACAAGTTAACGGTACTGAAACAAGTAATGATAAACAATTAACTGATGAAGAAAAACAAGTTCGGAAAAAAGAAAAATTACAGAAAAGAAATAAACAAAAAAAAGAGAAACGAAAGCAGAGAAAATTAGAGGCTAGATTAGAAAAAGCAAAAACGAATATCGAAGCTCCTAAGAATAGTTCAACCAATGATACAGGTGAAAATAAAAAGATCTTAACTGAAGAAGAACAAAACAAGATAAGGAAGAAGACAGATAAGAAGCTGAGACAACTTGAAAATAAGAAGAAGTTTAAAGAAGTGGCTCAACAAGAAAATGTTCAAACCAATGCAAGTGATCACACAAATATTAATAACTCTACCACTGAAAGCAATGATTTTGAAACTAATAATGAAAGTAGTTCAAAAGACCTTAACACCAATAAAAGTAAGGATAACACTATGAAACAATTCAATGAAAATAATAAAAGGCAGTTTAAAAATACGAACCCTAATAAGGTTAAATCTAAAAACAGTTCAGATAAATCTAAATTTAATCCAAATAAAATGCGGCCCCATACAATGCAAATTAATGGAAAAACTATAGAAGTCGATTACGTTGATGGGTTTCCAGTAAAAAAGGAAGACGCTGAAAGGTTGAATAAATTAAGAAAAGAAATGATTAGTAAAGGATTGCCTAGAAGTGAAATAAATATAGCTCTAAAACTTGAAAGAAGGAGAGCAGAAAAAGCATTTGCAAGGGAAAAGAAAAACGTATGTTTAGTTGTTTGCTGTCAAGTGGCTTTAATATTCTGTTTTATTTTCTATTTTTTAGGTGTGCTTTAATTGCCGGAAATCAGGGCATAATTTATCCGAATGCCCCGAACTGGGACAGAACCAGGTTGTAGAGTCAGCAGGTACTGGCATTTGCTTCAAGTGTGGTTCCACAGAACATACACATTTTGAATGTAAAGTAGTAAAAGGAATGGATTATAAATTTGCACAATGTTTTATTTGTAAAGAACAAGGACATATTGCGAAACAATGCCCTGATAATGCTAGAGGGCTGTACCCGAAAGGAGGTAAGGAATAACACAAGACTCGAGTGTAACCCCAGTTGAAACTATATATATGAGCCTAAACCCCAACTTAGTAAGTAAATTAATATGCAGGGTATATCCCGTAGTCGGTGTGGATGTTATCTGTATTACGATTTTCCTAAGACGTTCGATAGGTTGGACAATGGAGTTTTGGAACAGAAACTCAATGAAATCATAACTCAGAGCTCTCTTCGTGTTCTGGGATTTGTTTTGCGATCCACCAGTGGTTTTCAGAATCCAGATTGTCTTTTAACACTATACCTACCGTGCGTTGGTTAGATCCACATTGAAATATGCCGCAGTTATCTGGGGTCCGTTTTATCAACTCCATATCAATAAGCTTGAACATGTCCAGCGCAAATTTTTAAGACATCTGGCTTTTAGGATCGATGGTCGCTTTCCAGAACGATGCATTGATCACTCTATCCTGTTAAACAGATTTCAGTGTACATCATTGGAATGTCGTAGAATTGTAGCATCTCAACTTTTGCTTTTTATGCTGATGAATAGCCTAATTGATTGCCCTTACTTGTTGGAGCAAATTGGTTTTAATGTTCTCCAATTTAACACAAGAAACTCATATTTATTTAGAAATCCCCAAGTACATGCAAACTATGAGAGTAGAGCATATTGAAGGCCTCGAATTTGTGTAACATTTATGACTTTCACAAGAATCTTAACTATTTTGGTGAGAAGTTAACTATATTTAAGATCTTGTTGTACTGTTTTGTAAATAGTTTAAACATTTAATATTTGTCTTGTAATTGGGTGTATTCCTGTTAGACAAATAAAGTATTATTATTATATTTTTCTAATTTTAGGTTCGTGCAAAGTGTGTGGTGATGTAACACATTTAAAGAAAGATTGTCCCAAATTTCACGCTCAACAGCAACAGTTAAATCACTTCCATGTAGACACTATGGATGAACGAAACCCAGATGATTTAAATAAATCAGATTTTAGTAGTAATTTAAGAGAAACACGAGTTAATAAAATAGTTAAATTTTAAGACTTTTAATGTTTGTATTTACGAATTTTATTGATGGTTAAATAAAAAGATTATAAATATGCTTCAACTTGTTTTATTCTCAGTGACGACGTAAGAACAATTGTTTAGTGTATGTACAGTGTTATTAATAATAAGGCACAAGTTTAACATTTTATTTTATATCTTAAGTTTGCACATCTACATTGCTATATTTTTTATATAATCGTATAAATCTGGTATTACAATGTATTTATATAAAATTCTTATTAAACAACTTGGTGACTAGCGAATTGAATTATTTAATCTATTGATTGATTATTATACTAAGATGGAAAATTTGTATGAAATGGGATTATAAAATATCTCTAAATGAGTATACCTGAATAAGTTTACATTGAAATATAAAGAAAAAGTAATATGAGTTGCATAGTCTATATAGAAAATAGTCACACAGCCCACCTGAACTGATGATATTGCTCACCTCACTTGCATATTTCCTCCGTAAAACGGACGTCAAACTGTCATTTGGCCATAAAGTATTTTGAGGTTAAAAAACTGTCAAATTTTGTAAAACGGACATGCGAAACATACCATTTACTGTGCAAGTGTTTATTTGAAAATTTTTATATTTTTTACAAAGGTGTATTATATTTTCCACGCAAACTATATAACAACAAAATTGATATACTCTTATGCAGTACAAAAACACTGAAGGAAACTAATTCTTGAGTTATGAAAAATTATGCATACCTACTCCGCTGGGAATTAGAACATGATCACACCAATCAGATTACGAATATTCTTTCCATTCGCAAAAATAAATCTTCCACAGCTTTTTTTTATCCATATATGGGAATTTGCTTATCAACATTGTGGAAATATCTTTCTTTTAGTTTAGGTACTCATTATTGATGCGAAATTCTGTTTCGTCTACGTTCTTGTATAACAAAGATAACACTTATATTTACGTTATAGTTCACATAACTGCCTCAATTGTTTGAACTATTTTACAATAGCAAAATCATTATCATGAATAATTAAAACAAAAATAAAATATTTTATTGATTACTTTAGTCACTTAATAAACTAACAAGAAAAATAAATACAATCACGATATTTTATAAAATAAACAATCAAATTACAAAGTAAAAGAAGTTACACAAGTAAAATAAATTATTTGAAATCAAAAAATATATAATATAGACAAAACTATTAAATAGATAAAAACAATAAAGTTTCAAAAACAAAAAAAAAACTAATTTATAATTATGAGTGTTCAGTTTTCAGTAAAGGACTAAATAAAAATATCCTCTTATTACAAAATATAACTTAATATTAAATTTTATTTACAGTATACATTTCCTTAGTTTTATCAAAATTGATTTTGCTCTTATACTCTAATTTTTTTAATATAATAAATACTAAGTCAAAATGAAACTATAAAAATCTGTCAAATTTTAAATAACTATAGGATCTCATAGGCCGAAGTAATTTTCTAGCGCACAGAAATTTGTGTAACATATTGAGGCTTTAATTAAAACAATGAGTTCTTATTAAAACAGAAACATCTGGTCAAGCTATGTTGAGTTCATTTTTGATGTTTCATTTGACGATAATGTGAAGAAATAGTGCTGAAAATCTGGATCTGTATTTCATACTGGACAACACGCAGTGAAAACTACTCAGTACCAGAGTAAATACCAATTACAAAGGAAATCTACTATTAGTGTGAGTCACAGAAAAATTAAATCAAAAATGTTTATTCACATAAGCAAAACAATAAATTAGTAACTACTTTAAAAATTTCTAATTTTGTTCAAGCAACCTTTGTATAAATTTATATACAGCATACAATTTGTATATTCTATCAAACAGAGCTGTGCGGTACTCTGGTAATATTACTGGAAGAATATTTGATATACCAAAAGTACATATATTAGGATGTGCTTTTACATGTATTTAAACTTGTTTGAAAACAAAAAAATACTCGGATCCTTTCAGTGTACTGAGCACATTCCAAAATACTCGGGTACGTTAGAAATACCGGGTAAATTTAGTAAATCCGAATACAATTAGTGAACTGTAAGTACATTTATATTTTGTCACAAATTTATTTCGAATAAAATCATAGACTTATTATTATTCTTGTTACTGAATTAAGTATTTTTGGAACAAATACGATTAAAAAATATACATAGTCTTCACTAATTTAATAGTCTGGAAATAACAACAAGAAAGGGACATGTTCGGAGGCTTAGCCCCATCATCAGCCTTATAGTCTATCCTATATATCTATATTAGTAGAAAATCATTATAATAATGCTTATGATGGAGTATTTTATTTCTAGACTATTAAATTTATGGAGACGATATATATTTGTATGTCTTAAACTTCTACATTATTATTTTGTTTAATTTGTATTTTGTTTTGTGTGATTTATTTATTTTATCATTATATAATCGAATAAAACTTTGAATCTTTTTTATTGAAGTTTTCATCTTAGCAAACATCAAAATTTCTAATCTTATTATTTTTTTTTTCAATTTCCGTTATCTCTGATGTACATAATATAAAATGCAAAAAGACAACAGAGATCAAATTTACACTTAGGCCTTAGAAATTTTTGTTTAACTGAGCAACAGACGGCAAACTAGATGGTTACACATTTCAAAATAATATAGTCGCTGGTGGGGGTTACAACTCCCCCCTTGTCTTTAAGAGTTATGGTTTTATTGACAAGTTTTAATCTATACGGCAAAACTATCTTTGAAGCCATCATCATTTACAATTTTTCCAAGTTTCTGCTCTTATGTTGATAGAACTCAAATAAAACTTTAATACCAATATCTACCCATATACCACCATAATAAACTCTAACACAACAAATGTCTAAATTCCCAATTTAATAAATAAACAAGTACGAAAATAAAAACGTATATTTTGTACATATTATTCCACTCTTTTAAGTATGATGTTTATATGGTTCCTTATATCAACGTGAAGTTGAGTGTTAGCAGACAGACTTGGTTATGTAAAAGTAATGAATAAAACATTAGTGTTATTATGAGAGCAAAATTTCACCTAGCCCGTTTTTAGAATTCCTGCTAATCACATCTATTTACACGATCTGTTGCACATCCGACGGTGATCTTAACAGAATATCAAATCTTGTCTCATCGCGATAGTCATAAGCTAGAAATATTTCACAATATGCTACAAGTTTCTAATGCTTTTTTCTTAAATTATAAATTTAATAAAATAATCACAAAATCGAGAAATTAAAAATATATTATATATCTGCTTAATTAAGTAATTAACTTATATAATATATAGTTTCATTTTGGCCTCATCATTTTTAACATAAAAATTCAGTACAACTGTATTTTCTTTAGAAAAATATATGAAAGCTACACTAACAACAACACTTAAAGTATTCTGGAAATATTCCAAAAAAGAATATATAAAACATAGTTAGACTTCAAACTGCCCAACCATTAGTAGTGCTAGCAGCTTTTTCTACCTCATTTTTATCTTTCTTCTCTCGAACTTCCAACCTTTCAATTTCCTGTCGAACACCCTCAGTCCTATGACAACTCAAGACAGGAGATGGACCTTTGGCACTATCTGGCTCACTTGCGTTAATGTAAATGCTGGTTTTGTAAATTGGTGATTCTGGTTTTAATGCACCAATATCATTTGAATTAATGCTTAAAGTTTGAGACGATGAATTCTTAACAGAATGCTCACTACTTGGTGTTGATATTTTATTCTCTAATGATTTCCTGCTACTATATAAAGTATTTTGGCTGTTGCGCAATGCAATAACCTCATTTACACTTTGTTCACTCTCATACTCATCTTGCGCCGATTCGATCTGATTGTTATTGATCGTAATCTCAGTGGTTGGGGCGGGAGCCACAACAGTCTTTTCAACTTGTTTAACAGTCTTTGGAAGAGTGAATTTAGGCATTCGCATCACCCAGTGATCATTACCAGAACTAACTGAACTCGTACTAGCTGCAGAACTACTATTTGAACTTGAGCCAACATATATCCCATGGCGTTTTTGATAAAATAAAATGTATGCGCTATTGTTAACTAGTAATGGACTTACATCGTTGTTTTCTCGACTTAAATTCGTTACTTTGGCATCATCGTACAAATACCAATTACCATCATAAGGATTTCGACAACCAGCAGTATAGTGACCGGTCTCCTGATCAGATCCATGATGATAGCAGATCGCATACAAATCGTATGTGGTGTCATCCAGGTTAGAACGTTTTCGGTTGCGTTTCCAAGGTGATGACCATGTGACAGTATTGTCATCTACGCACGGCATATTGTTCGTTGTATTGTGGTGATGGTTGTTAGTTCGTTTCGATGCGAGATGCGGTGACATGTCGAAGCCATAGACCGGAAAGTCCACCATGGTAGTAAGTTTTGTTGAATTCCCACCACGTATTGAATGCCTAAAAACAAACTTTGTTGTACTGTTCAGAAAATGTACGATAATTATCATATTATGCCTGTTTTGTTTTTCATAAGCGGTAACATCAAAAAGTTTTTGCATTTTTACATGTTTTTCGGGTCAGATCACATCGTACGCTATCGATAATTAAAATAAATAATAACAACAATAACGACCACGTTCAAGTGGAAGGACACTAGTAGTTCCTTTTTTCATTAAAATAAAATGAAAAAATTGAACTATCTGACTTCTTGGCTTAATTTATCTGACGCTTGTATTCAGTTTCAAGAAACCCAAATAAAACGCAATATCAACGAGTCGGTTTGGTGGCAAACCACCATTACAGTACGCGCAAATTCGGTAGCAACAGTTGGGACCTTGAAAACGGTGAGGGGTGATTTAATTTGGGCCATATATTTGCAAACAATAAACGTTACTGAGGACGTGCAGTGGAAGTGATTACTCCCAAAATTATTGACAAAATCCACGATAGGGATTAAGAAATATTCGAAACCACATTTGTTTCTATTTTTCACGAAAAATTGATGTGAATCAAATCTTCGCAAGAGCAGTCGTTTATTGAATAATAAATGCAAATCAGCTGGTCGCCTCTAATACTACTTTGGCTCTATTTCGTCGCACTCCTGACGAGTTTCTACGTGGATACATAGCTATGGACGAAACGTGGACGTGAAAATTATTTTGTCTAGTTTTGGCAATATGATTATGATGATATCCGGATGATATTGAAGAAAACTGGTCGTTACTTAGATCCGCCGCGCTCTCTGCTGGTGAGGAGATGCTAGGCTATGTGCGACGAAAACATCAGGATTGGTTCGACGAAATTGATGAAGAGATACAAAGGCTAATAGACACTAAGCGTAAAGCATTCATCACCTAGCAAAATGACCGCAATTCAACATCAAAAAAGCGTCTCCGTCTTGTCGAATCCATGGATTTAGTCCAGGTTTAATTTCAAGATTGATGAAAAAAAGCGTCTTTTTCACATGGCGAAGTCTGAAGTTCAACGAAGAACTCCATTTCTGAAGAATCTGTGGTGTGGCTAAATCGATCGAAATGCAACAACTAGCCGACAGCAACAACACCAGAGCCCATTTACTGCACCACTGCAAACCAGAGATCGCTCTCGGCTTCTAAGGGATTGTAAGTCAATTGGTTTCCGGTGGAAGGAACATTTTCAGCACTCGATCGGTTGCCACGTAGACCAACCCAACAACACTTCGGAGATGAACCTTCTCTGCAAGAAGTTGATAAAGCTATTCGACAAATAACAAAGCAGCTGGCATTGATGGCATATATCCTGAGCTTTTTAAAGAAGGAAGACCTATGATATATTTATGTTCCAATAACCAAAATATGGAACACCGAAACCGTGCTTGTTGAAATAAATGATGCCTCAATTGTCACTATATTTACGAAAGGGGATAGGTCCGTATGTGAAAACTATTGTGGTGTCTCACTCCTCTCCATCACCGGAAAGGTTCTTGCAAGAATTTTGTGCAATCGTGTTCTCCCACTCTCGGAAGGGTGCTTGCCGGAAACACAATGTGGTTTTAGATGCAACATGGGTACAGCCGATAGTGCGAGGCAAAGAAAAGTCACGGGAGCAAAATCGTCCTCTATACATGGGTTTTATAGACCTTATCAAGGCGTTCGACTCTGTCAACCGCATCCTCGCGGCGAATGCAAATATCGATTATGAAATTCAGCATCGTATAAGATGAGCAAGCGCATCTTTTTACCGATTGAGGACGCGAGTCTACGATAATCAGAACATCGACGTTCGAACTAAGTTGCGAGTTTATAATGCTATTGTAGTTCCTACCCTTACGTATATCTGTGATTCTTGAACCACTTATTGGAGGCATTTAAGAACCCTAGAGAAGTACCACCAACGATGTCTCAGAAGAATCCTTGGATCCAAATGGCAGGACCGACGAACAAACATCAGCGTTCTGGGAGAATCAACTAGCATTGAGGCGATGATTGTGAGGCACCAGCTGCGATGGACTGGCCACGTAATCTGCATGCCAATGGAACACATTCCACAGAGAATCCTTTATTCACAGCTTAAGGTCGGCTCACGAAATCAGGGAGGACAGCAAAAGAGCTACAGGGATGTTCTTCAAACCAACATGAAGAGGTGTGGCTTAGATGTGAAGAGCAACTGGGAGCAGATCGCGAACGACTGATCGAGATGGAGGCGTACCATTTACTAGGGTCATCAAGTTTTTGTCCACATGAGGATGCGAAGAGACAGCATCGAAAGGAGAGAGAACGCATCGATGGGACAGCGCACCTACAACAGCCGGTAAATGGTGGTGATAGGGTATGTCAATTTCCTTTGTACTTATTCAAACCAGTAAATGCGCTGTTGTTACAACCAATGATTGTGTATAAAATAAAGCAATAACAATGATATTTTCGAAAACGGCTAGAGCAAAAGTGTGCGTAATTACTATATTCATTTAGTCTATTTTTGAAATATGACTACAGAACATTTGGGATGTTTCCATCGTATAAAACATCCCTAATTCCTGCAGAGGATAAGCAAAAAGAACTTTATTCCAACATTCATATTTAAAAAATTTCCCTGAAATATTCAGAAACATCGAATTTAAATTTTATTTCAATTTAACTTATATGCTGGTAATTACTGGCTATTCAATTTTCTCTAAATCTCATTTGAAGAATTAACTTTTATAATAAAATCAATAACAATAAAAATGATACATACTGCCTAAATCTCTTAAAATGCACAATCAAAATGTCTGGAAGTGACCAAACATCCAATGTTTTTATCACAGGTTGATATTGTTGGCAATGTGGGCAACGCCATGCATCTGTTAATGTTTCCGCTTCAGTATAATCCCGAAGACATTCTTCTAGTGTGAGAGGAGCACCACCTTGAAAAAAGACAATAAAAACAACTCAATAATTTACAGCACATCAAGGAATAATAATTAAATATTTCACAATTTTATTCACCTTGCAAAGCTTGTGTTCGCAACATTTTTACACTGGAATGCTCTTCAACCAAGTTGACGTCATCGGCAATAACGACATTCTTTGACTTTTCTGTCCATTCTAACACCAGTTTGACATGTGGTGGACCGCCATCTTCACTACATAGCGCTAAAGCTTGATCAATAGCTTCCATAAATAAGGGATGCTCTAAATCCGGTTCCAAATAGCATGCTGGCTCATTATCATTCCACGCTGGATCTGAGATGCGTATTTTGAATGTCTATAAAATACAAACATTATCAGTGACATTTTTTAAATCGAAATATGGAATCAAAATTCAACGATTTTAAAGGTTTTTTGGTGTAATGACTACAATGTACGTTACTTTTCTAGTAAATCTCATCTAAAACTTAAATACAAATTTAATTTATTAACATTTTAGTTAGCGTTTCCATATGTAGCGGCTATATCTATATATAAATAGCGATTAGGGTTTAAATGTTACTAATTTACTAATAATTATTTAATTGATATTGATAATAAAGTAGAAATAATTTTGTGGCATATCGCACAAAATTACTGTAATTTTTGGAAATAATAACTATTCGAAAAAAATTAATTTTCTTTCAAAATTTTTTTCTATCCTGTTATTAATAATTATTAATATATGAATGATTGGGTGTTGTTAGTTTTTATTGCGAAAAACAATGGTTTATATCTCCACATAAAATGCGTAAATACACTCACATAAGGTAAATGTACCATTTACCGACCTCTTAAGATCCTCATATTAAAAAATGCAAAAAATAAGATTTGTGAATGGTATACTATACTTGCAGTATGTTTATATTATTTATTTAACCTTAGCTGAACCTCAAAAGCTATCAAATACAAATTTGTTTCATATAAAATAATTATAAAACACTTTAAAATCTGTGTTTGACAAAATATGAAAATGTCCCCATTACCGACCACATTTGATTATCGTCCTTATTTACCGACCACTGATGCCCTATTACCGACCTATAGGTCTAAGTAACCCAACACCCTATAAAATTAGTTTATTAAAAATATTTATTACAAAATTTAAGTATATATTTATCAAAAAGTAGTGAAAACATATTTTCTTTCAATACAATTTAAGTAATTATTAAAATTAAATAGGCAAAATATAAACTTAAAGGTAAGTATATTATTTATTTTTTCTTAAAATTTTTAATTTCAGGAACATCGTATATACCACGATGATTAATTAATATGGGAGTATCAATATTGGAGATTATGTCATTTTCTGTGTAAGATAAAATGTCATCTTTTGCTGGCCACTTCGTTCGTTCGTTCTGAACTCTGTTATATACCTTTTTTGAACCTTTTTTAACTAAAACATGCGTATCTTTAGGTGAAAGGAAGAATGCTGATTCGTCGCAGTTAAATAATCTTTCAGGGTATTTTAAAATGTATTCGAAATTGTTTTTTATTAAATATTCGTCAACTCTTTTGAACCATGCTTTAATTTTTTCTTCATTAATATTAGCTCTTGGTTGAGTTAAATTCTGGGAAATTCTATTGGAAAGCTCTGGATGCCTTTTCAAAAAATTTTGGTACCAATGTCTTCCGGGTATTCCGTGTTTGAATGGCGTCTCTCTATTTAATTGGGTTACCAATTTGCTAACACTTTCCAATAGGTGGGTTTTTGTAACTGGAAAGCCAACTTCTTGTAAGTAGAGAATCCATTTAACAATTATATCTTCTTCGGCTTGGGTAAGTATCGTATGTGCACCACATGTTGCACCCTCTGGATATTTTTTATTTATTTTGTCAATTAGCGTTGTTTTAGGTATATTAAATTGTTTAGATATTTGACGAATACTTTGTCCAGACCTTATCGCTTCTAAAGCTTGGTTAATATGTTCTACGGAGTAATTTTTTCGTCTTTGTTCCATCTTTATATCTGAAACAACATATTTTATACATTATTTCTGGGTAAGTAATATTTTTATATTAACAAATACATAATAATCATTAACTTCTTCTGATTGAATAAATATTTCATTATCATAATATCTAATGATTAGGTTGGTAAAAGGTATTGGCCGACCAACCGGTCGTTAATGGGTACATGTGAAATTTTATGAGCATCAAACCGACCACGTTTGTAACCTTGACAGCTTGGTCACTGTTAAATAAATTTTTTGAAACTAATGTTTAAATCATTTTACGTAAGTTTTCAAATTTAGTCTGAAGATTGACAGATGTGTCGTTACATAGTATCTGGTGTTATCTTACCTTAAAATGTTACCAATCATTATAAGTTTTAAAAGGCAAAATGCTTTGTAACGGTAAATTTCAGTTTTTTTTCTTTTTATTCCAGTTACGATTTTGGCGGTCGGTAATAGCTCTTTACATAGTAACTAGATTATTTATTTAAAATATGTGTTACTTTTGTTAAAAAAATTAATAATTTGTACTATTTTATGGGTTTAAATGAATTTTGCATTGTCCCTATTACCGACCTTCTGGTCGGTATTTGGAACATTCTAATTTTTAGAGAACCTTTCACCGACCACTTATATTTTTCAATAATTTACGGTTATCTTAATATCTAACTAATATCTTTTGAGTAATTAAGCTGTGAAAACACTACAATTATTACAAAAGCCAATAATATTAATTGTTTACTTACCAAATATGCCACTTAGCTTGTTATAATAGATGTACACAAAGTAAGGTTATCCACTAACAAAATACACGTGATTTGTACTCCGTCGCAACTCAATGACAAATAATAAAAAACCGACAAGGAGTCACTCTGAAATATGTCTACAATGTGATTGGTCTATATGCTCAGATTTAAATTCTGTAGCCAATAGATTCTTAAAGCTGCTATGTATTTACTGGTGCAAAGAAAATGTCTATTATATTAGTGCGGTCGGTAATAGGTTAGAGGTCGGTAAAGGGTACATTTACCTTACAACAAATTCTTACTTTGCAAGTGTATATTAAATTTAAATATGACGAATAACTAACCCCACGTGGTTGTGAAGATGTTAAAATGTCATCATGAAGAATTGGGGCCATCTCTTTGAGCACAAGCTTCTGGATATCATCATATGATGTGTCACGTGATACTTGCATAGTATATGGACTTCCTGGAAAAGAAACAAAAATATAGGTTTGATAAAGTCCGCAACGCATAACAAATTACTTCCAGTGGCACAAAATCTTAAAAATACCAATAACTGGTTGATCGGTGTTACAGAATTATTCCTAAAAATTAATAAGTGCTAAGCATAGTATACCCATAACAACGTCGAAAGATATTCTATGCCCATAATATGAACGCATTGCAAGTGATGTGTGAAACAAGTACCTACATATGTTTCTTATTTAAAGTATTTCAAATTTGTAAATTCACTTGCATATTAATGGGATAATCTAGATGTACTTCTATCTGGGCTAATATCATTAACGCCGTTTGTTTAGTTACGGGAAATCTTTGAAAAAAAGTGTGGTTATCAAAACTATTAAAATAATCTGATCGGATATAAATTCTTCGTGGAATTCCATAAATTATTAAATTTATTTCATCCACTTCATTATCCGCCAGAAGATCCATTTCCATAATTTGTTCAATGAGTAACCAACAGAGACCGACAACTTTTAGTTTTTATAGGTAATATGTAAAGTAAAACTTAAGCTTAAGAATTCTACAGCTTAGATTAACTACCGTATAAGCTTGGCTTATATTTTAAGCGTTACCCGTGCACCTCAAATTTTGAAGTTAAGGTTCACTTTAGATTTTAGATAGATTTTATCAAAAATTGTGATTGGAACACCCTGTACATTAATATAAAATAATAAAAATGAAAGTAGTTGATTGCTTATTATAACAAATATTTAATTTGTATGGAATGAAATCTAGATTCAATAAAAAAGAAATCAACAACTTACAAATATGTAAATGCAATAACAAATATTACAATTATTATTTCCAATTAGAAACTAATAAATCTTGTAACAATGCTCAACTAAATGCAAAAAAAAAAAAAACAAAAATAAATGTTCAAAATTCCCTCCTCTACTTTTCACCCCATCCTCGTACCTATTATCGTTTTCTGCAGTGTGAAAAAAACATTAAGTAAATCAATACACATTGCAATCAATACAACATGATATGTGATCTATTGATAAATATGTGACTTTCATCGCGAATAAAAATAAGCTAACATACCTATTAATCAATCACATTAATTAATAACAGTTTTTTTGTATCTGTTGCTAATAAAATTACTGAGGCCATGTCTGTGGATCTTGTTGAGCGGGTGCATATGTTAAGTCGGATACCGATGCAGCCTAGCTCCTTTTTTATGTTGCCTATCTCGGAGTTTGAGGTCCTGGAGACCATTCGCCACTTAAAAAACTCGGGCAGTGTTGATATGTTTGACTGCAGCAGTTTCTTTGTGAAGGAATATGCACAGATCTTAGTTAAGCCTTTAGTGCACATCTTCAATTTATGTTTGTGCGGCGGCATTTTCCCTGCGACATTCAAGTTGACTAGAGTTATCCCTGTATTTAAAAAGGGTAACATCGATAATGCTTCTGATTACCGACCGATTTCTATAGTTCCTATATTTGGAAAAATTTTTGAGATTATATTAAAACAAAATCTAACTTCTTTTTTGGAAGCGAATAACCTTTTGTGTCTTGGACAGTTTGGTTTCAGGGGTGGTCGGTCGACAGTTCAAGCGGTGGCTCGTGTGGTGTCTGACATAGTCGAGGGCCTGGAGAGATGTGAATTTATTAATCTCACCTTATGTGATCTGAGCAAGGCCTTTGACTGTGTGTCTCATGAAGTTCTTCTGACCAAGCTTTCTCGATATGGTGTGCGGGGACTCTCGTTGCAGCTGCTGCGGTCGTACCTGACTGGCAGAGGACAGACAGTGGCTCTTCGGTCGGAGCTGTCTGAGGTGAGGGTATTAACGAGTGGAGTGCCCCAGGGCTCTGTGTTGGGTCCGTTGCTCTTTGTCGTTTATATTAACGACCTATATAGTTATTTGAATCCTGGAAGGGTCACTCTTTATGCTGATGATACCTCTTTGGTGTGTTATGGGAGCAGTGTTTCACAGCTCGAAGGTCGTGCGGGGCACCTTGCGGGAGTTGCGAATGGCTGGTTCACTAGTAATCTGCTGAAACTAAATATTGATAAGACCCAGAGACTTACATTTTCTAGAGCTAGTGGTCATGCTCGGGGACGAACAGCCAACTTATTGGGGATTATTGTTGATGATGCGCTTTGCTGGGCGTCGCACGTTGATTTTCTCAGGGGTAAGTTGTCTTCTAGTATTTACGTTATTAGGAGGCTCAGACATTGTCTGAGTCAGCAAGCTCTGAGAACTGTTTATTTCTCACTGTTCCATTCTCATATTTCTTATGGAGTGAGTCTCTGGGGTAACTCATCATCGGCTATGCAAATATTTAGAGTGCAAAAAAGGTGGTTCGCATTCTAGCAAATGCTGGATATCTGGAGCATTGCAAGCCCATTTTCAAATCTCTCAATATAATGCCTCTCCCGTCTTTATATATATATTATCAACTGCTTGAGATTCACAGATGTAAGCCCGATTTGTGTATTAACTCAACTTGTCATGAGTACGGTACGAGATCTGCAGACTTGGTACGGGCTCGGCGATGGAGATTGACTAAGTCTGCAAAGAATTCCCTACAGATTCGGTTGTATAATGCACTTCCTCGTAGGGTCCGGGAGTACAGTTCAGAAATGTTCAAAAGAACTATAAAATCATACTTGCTCAAGCATGCTTTTTATTCTGTGGAAGAATATTCCCAGGAAGTTGTACATTTTAGCAATTAGTCACTTTTAATTTGTTTGTACCTATGTTACTTACACTTTCATGTTTTTTGTTGTAGATATAGTTTTTGTATTTTGACGTACTGCAATTGTTTTGTACAAAACGTAGTCAATAAAGATTATTATTATTATTATTAATCGCCTATACATATTGCGCAAAGAAACATTAAATCTTAACTGACATAACTACCTTATAGTCTATGGTAAAAGGCAATTTATACAGGTGTTCGCTAAATTACTACTAAAACCTAGGTTTCCACATCTAATTGATTTGCACCTTACCAAATCTATGGTTTTGTTCATTCTGTCCGATGAGCACATTTATCCAACACAACAACACATAAGGACTAGTGATGTCATCTGCATCATCTTTAAGCTGGGCAGTCTCAATACAGTAAATAGCATCAGCCTCACTTATAACATTAATTGATTGGCCATCAGTGAATGTTCGCATAAAGTCAGTATCACCAATTTCGGTAAGGAGCATATTCTCCCTGTCTATGGATGTGTCAGACTCTAAAACGTCACGCAATTCGCTGATAGACGCACCAGATGGCAAACTTAGGCCTATTTGGACTTGCCGGGGTTGCTGGGATGTGTATAATACCTGTAAAAAGCATAATTAATGGTCACACACTTGAAATTAACCTTAAATTAAGGGTGTGATACCCACTGTCTTGAGACCCTAGAAATTTGTTCATCGAGAATAATGCCTTAAGTCACAGAACGCGTAGAAACAATAAATTTCAAATAAAAAAAAATCATTTTCATAAAACTTTATGTACGATATAATATAATCAAAAATATATGACCTGCGTAACGAAACAGAATTTTAATAATAATTATTATTAATATTGTATTATTTCCATTATTTCCAATAAACTAACGTAAGAAACTAACTACTTGATGCAAAAATTAGGAAAAAAATATATTGCCGGAGCTGGGATTCGAACCCAGAACCTTCCGCATGCGAAGCGCACTCTCAATCAATGGCGCCAAAAAGCCTTTATCAAATTACTGTATTATACTATATTCCCTCCCAGAAGAACTAAAATCATTAAATAAAGATACTTTCAAACAGAAATTGCGAGATATTTTGTTGGGGGGCATTAGTTATTATAATGTGTATAATATAACGTATATGTATAACGTTAATACTGCGTCATACCCATTCTTTGGTTTAGATTATTATTCTGAATACTGTTTCAAATGACTATTTTTACTTTTAAAATTAATATTATTTATTTTGTTAGTTTTTTTCTCTTATTTTTGTTTGTATCTAAATATTTATATTTACGCTTAGTTTATAATTACTTTGTAGAATATAGAATCTCGTTGAGTTTAGGTTAGGTGTACAGAGTGAATCTTTACAGGAGAGTGGATCCTTTTCAGAAGATATTTTTTGTAGGTAAACAATGTATGCTAATTTATGGTTATCAATAAAGACTATTATTATTATTATTTCACTTAGTTTTTAGTTAATGCATTTGTAAATAATGTAATTATAGTTGTGTACTATATATCTATAGGGTTTTCATACTGATGATTTTTTTTGATATAGTTACATAAATACTTTATTTCTCTAGGTTCATGAAGAATATCAGCAATGCGGAACATGCGCCTTTTAACAATACCATATTGTATCGAACTTGTTACTCCATGTAATTTATGTTTCAGGTTATTGTTAATAAATACATTTTTATGTATTATTATTATTATATTCTAATAAGAGTTATAGGTTCCAACTACCTAACTGGTGAAATTTTAAACGCAATTTTCTCGATAATTATGGAGGCAAATGTCAAAACTAACCAGTGGCGAAGCGTCCATGTAACCACTGTTATCATTGGTAACAGTTAAAAATCTTGAAAATAAATATTTTATGACTACTAACTGTAAAATAACAGCAATTAATCAATGAAATTAACCAAATCCACGAAAATAATTCGCTCTATACTGGTCGGGGCTGACTCGTACTTGAATTCTACAGCGCGAGAGCGTGGGAGCGTCGCAATATTATGTACGCTTGTTACCATTTTTTCTTTTGGTTACTCGTTAGTCGTTCCACAGAATAGGCTGCGGGATACAGTGTGCGTGCAAAACATTAGTTTTCAAAATATGTTTTTCCTACTTTGTTTGTTTATCTTAGAATAGTATGTTTAGTTTTTTTTTATTGCTTGTTTGTTATTTTATATATTATATCATTTGGGAAATTGGGAATAGTGATTTATTTTATTTTATCCCACAGGCCTGGATTAGTTTTTACTTAAAAAAAATAAAATAATAAAGTTTAAATAAAATAGGTAGGTACCTATATATTTGGGAGGTTCAACATTTTTTTTTTAAGATAAGATTTTTCACATCTGGTTTTGGTAACACTTCACAATGACAAATTCACGCGTCGCCACTGAAAGTATCCTATGTACATACATCATTTGAAAGCATTTTTTCCTCTGCTTTACAGCAATGGGTTACTTACTAAAATTGCGTTTAAGAGTTATAAATATGTAACACGGCGACTGCTGACTTTAATTCAATTTGGTTTCATTTCTTTTACCATCGGCCGTGCCTCAGTGGTAATCGGCGTGGCCTTGGGTGCAGAATGAGCTGGGTTCAATCCCTGCTCCTGCATTTTTTTTTTTCCAATTTTTGACGAAAGTCGTTAGGTAGGTAGTTGGGTTAGTTTAGCATGTTATAATTCTTATAAAGTGAATTTGTGTCCGTAAATATAAATGAAAAATAATTTCGTGGCATAGCGGACAAAATTACTGGTTTTACCTACACAAGGGATTTTAATTTAGCAGGGCCTCAGTCTAATTCAGGAGAACTAGACCGAGGCATGGGTCGACAGATACTGACGAATTCGTTTCGCTCTTATTATGAGCTCGTCAGAGTACCATAGTCGTTGCCCATCTATAAAACCAGTCATTTTGTCCGCTATGCCACGAAATTATTTTTCGTTATAATTATTATGTTTACTTTTTTATTTCTAATTTTTGAATAAAGTAGTTAGGTAGTTGGGTGGGTTTCGTTACCCAGGTAAATTATAATGTACGCAAGTTTTGGTATGACACAACCCATTTTTTGACTTACAGATGTTATCTCAGCCTGCGTAGCTGTGAAAATGTTGGGATTGTTGTGTTATTACTAAAATATTCTCTAAAATGTCATAATTCTAGCACACCTAGGAATTCTTGAAAACTGTTTGGTATTGCGGTTTCTATTGATTTTTTTTTAAATCGAAAAAAAAATTTGTAGATTATCAATTCTGGGTACACCTGTAGTAATACCTACATTAACAACTTTTCTTGTTTTTTTATTGGATTCATAGAGTTGATTCTATTATATTTATTGTTTGTATTACCTATCAATCTTATTTCATTATGGTTTTGACTTTTTTCCCAAAATAGAACTCCATTATTAATGCATATGTATATATGTTGGGTTGGGGGCATTGAGGTGGGGGGAGACGCTCTAACGTGGCCAAAAGCGGGTGCAGGTACGCCATATTGGTATACGATATATATCATTTGTCGTGCTTTCAAGTTTATAGTGTTATTTACGAGTATTTTACAAGTTTATATAAGTTTTTCGTGTTTTTTTGGACGGTTATTTGACAATATACTATAATGGTGTCCTGTGCTGTGCGTAGTTGCAGTAGTAGAAGTGAAATCGACCAGAAAATATCAGAAATAACGTTTCATAGGTATGTACCAAATATTGTAAACATTGTACATGGACGTATTTAGGGTTTTTTTAGGCGAACTTATTAAAACACATTATTATAGGAGTCTGGTAGCATTCTCTTTCTGCACTGAACAATTGATACGTGCATTGTAGTTTATTTTTTTTTTACAAATTCCTTTACTTGATTTCTACTCTCAAACTCTCTACTTTTTCATCACTTTCTAGCAAAAAAGACCCCTAAATGTGTGTTAAAAACATATTCTGGTTTTTAGATTTCCTAAAGAACCTGCTCGTAGACATATCTGGACAGAATATGTCTCGAATTAATTGGATACCAACGAGAAATGTACACAAATATAATTTATCCAGATCATGATTATCTTCCTGGACCATTTTCTGAATTTTCGAAATTCATTATTGTTTATATTGCTGGATTTGTTGTTTTTAGTTTAAAGAAGCAAATTATTTGCAGAGAATGTCGAGATGCATTAAAAAGTGTTATTCTTTTATTAAAATGAAGGCAAAAAAAGGATTTACAAATACCTTCAAAAGATGTTTTAGACGTTTGCTTCCAATCCGAAAAGATCATAAAAAATCTTGTAGTAGCTACTAATGAAAAGTTGTCCGCAGGATTCATAATAAACCTTGTTTTAAAGGAATTTGTAAATAGTAATATTTTTCCTAATTTAGTTGTGCACGGTTTTGATCAAATCAGTGTTTGATAACCATATACATTTACTGATCAAATCTATTGCGACTAAATATGTTAATACCAGGATGTATTATTTAAGTAAAAATAAAGTGGATAAGCATAGCGCAACATTTAAATAAAATTGTTTTGTTTAAGGGGTATTAATATATAATTTATAAAGTACTAACGTCTTTTATTCCTGGATTTAGGTATCAAATATCAATAATTACCTATATTTAAGTATTTTGTACACTGCATAATATTTCAAAATAAAGTATAAACCCAAGCTGCAAATTAAAAACAAAAACGTCAACAAAAATAGTTAGTCCGGCTCTGGAGAATTCGCCATATTGGTATGCACCCGTTTCTGTACAATGTAAAATAATGCTTATAGCGTCTCCTTATATCTCAATGGTTGGGGGAGATAATCGAATAGTTTCCCAACAGGTTGCGATAGAAGGATTTTGTGTTATAAAACATTTTAAGTCAAATTTACACTAGCTAACGTTTCGGGTTAAACTGAAACTTAGGATAGGTATTATTACATACAATAAGTTATTTGGGTACTGTTTTACCCGTAGTAATCTATTGAAGTAGTATTTGAATAACATTTTAAATAAAATCTAAAGATAATAAAACATTGTTAATCTATATTTATTTTGTAATTTGCACTTATCTTTAAAAAAAATTTCCATTTTAAGAGAGTAATGATAATATGAACAGGATAGAACACGATATACATTATGTTCCTGACGTAATTAAATTTACAAATCAACCGACGCGACGTCCACTGACTCATTGTGTTGAATGGAAAGTCAAATATTTAAGAGGCAAATATAAAAAGCGCAAGTACAGGTTCATTCATTATATTTTGAATTTTAAACTAAAATATATGAGGAACGGCTGAAGCTAATACCAATAGCCTATACTTTGTTGCAATCAGAACAAAAATATCTTTCATTTTATATTATAATATATAGGGTGTTCCATTTAAAATGTAAGACCTAACTGTTGCAAACTAAATGTTTTGAATCCAATAGCTATAAAAGATACTACAGAGAAACCCTAAAACTTTTGTAAAGGGTGATTCAATTTGGGTTTCCACATTAAGTACAGCATAAATAATTTTGAAACGCCACTGTATTTTTCAACGGCAATGTGAGATTTCTAACCTAGAAACATGGACAAAATTAGTCATGGAGCAATACACCACCGCACAACGCGTTAAAATTCTCGAAGCGTATTAGGAAAATGGGCGATCGAGGAAAAATATTTTTTGTTGCGCAAAATCGACCTTCTGAGTGGGCAATTTGGAATGTGGTCCAAAAATTTCAGCAAACTGGATCCGTAGGTCACATTAAAACCCCCCAGCATGCACGCAGAGGTCGTTTGGAAGAAAATACTGGGGTTGTTCGCGAAAGTGTGGCCGAAAATCCAAGCACATCGATTCGTCATCGATCGCAGCAAGTAGGCCTTACATATTCTACTAAACAAATATTTAAATCTATACACATCAACAGCGCCGTGTGTTTACCGAAAGAATACGCGAACATGGGCAAAATTTGGGGATTGGAAAATCCAAAAAGTGACTGTTTGGTGTGCCTTTTGGTCTGTAGGCGTAATTGGCCCATTTTTCTTCGAGGATCGTTAATGGGGTTCGCTATCGGAACATGATAACACAGCAAGAGGAACGATGGAATTACTGCGCGGTAAGTTTCAAGGCCGCATTATTTCCCGCAAAGGCGAAATAAACTATTGGCCGATAACTCCCGCAGATTTCTTTCTTTGGGGGTATCTGAAGAGCAGAGTCTACAAGAATAAACCAAGCACTATTGCTGAGCTTAAACAGGAGATCAGACGCGAAATAGCCGGCATAGAACCTGATTATGTGTCGCAGAGTATAGTCGAAAATTTTGACAAATGGATTAAGACATGCCATTTGAACCGCGGCGGTCATTTGGCAGATATCATCTTTCATACCTAATTGTAATGAAGTATACTGAAAGGACAAATACAATTTTTTTCATTGCTTCAAATTTTTCGTGTTTTATTTTTTATTACTTTCATGTGCATATCCAAATTGAATCAAAATACAATGAATGACCCTGTACCTATACTTATAACATTTTTATTATATTTGAACACAAAACTAATCAAAAACCAATATTTGCATAGTTGTTTAAATTAGATGTTATGATTTATAATGCTTAATTGCAAATTGAAAATTAATTATAGATTAGATGCATAATATCATAAGGATACATTATCATGTCACAATAATACTTTTAGTTTAAATCAACTCAATGACGGTATCCAAGTACATTATTAAAATTTAAATGTATTTGCATGAACTAACAAATAGAATTAAAGCTTCACACATTTGGAAACCCCGACTTTATTTAGTGCATGAATATGATACAGGGTCATTCAGCATTGTTTACTTAATACGAGGATGGGGTAAGAAGTCTCCGTCTTGATAAAGAAAAATATTTTTTGTGTGATTTTGTTATTCTCATAACGCTGCTCTGATGCTACTATTCAAGATGCAAAATACGCGTTTACAACATGTATGACTAGCAATTTTTTTAGGGTAGGAAACAAATGATGTTGCTTGGGGTCTAAATATACTGAACTATCCAAAGTCCGACGAAATATGGGCGGGTGCGTGGTCATATGGTAAAATAATATTCTTTATATTTATCGTGGATGGTAAACTGTCATTGTATCGACTTAAAAGTCGTTGCCAAAACGACAGTTTATCTACAATAGTAAAATTGAATAATTTTTCTCGACTCCAAAGTCAATTTTACCTGATATATGACCATTGATATTTTATATAATCCATTGTATGATGCTAATGATCTATCTATTAGCCATAAAACTACCACCACGTTCTTATGTTTTTCGCCTGCCTGCAGCGAAACGGAGTTTTACCGCCCGCATATGCGAGCGGTAAATGACCATTTAGCATTTAGCTATCAAAAACTGTCAGTTCAAAACAGTAATAATCAATTAGGTATAAAAATGAGTTCAGACAAAGAATTTCATTGTACTCCGCCTCATTTAAAAGAAATCGCTAAATTAGCAAGTGAAAATTTGTTGCCAACAAAATCTCGATTAAGATATGAAATAAATTACAAAATGTTTAACGAATGGAAACATAAAAATAAAGCAAAACATACAACAGAGAATATTGTATTAGCGTATTTAAACGAAAGACGAAATGTATCAATTCTGCCTCCCTTTGGGCGGAATATTCTATGCTAAAGACTGTCATTAATATGAAACGACAAGGATACCTTCGAAATCAGTCTGTTCGATATAAAGCTAAAAAATTAAGAATTTTGAGCTATGAGGATTGTATGAAATTTCAAAAGGACAGGACCGATGAAGTTTATTTAATGTGCAAAGTAAGTAAATGAGTTAAAATAACTTAATATGTAATTTATTACACATAATTTTATAATTTTGATAGGTTGCACTGATAATGGGCATTTATGGTGCTTGTCGAAGGATTGAAATAACCAATATGAGAGTTGCTGATATTCTAGTCAGCGATGATTGCATAGCTGTATCGGTTCCAGAGATAAAAACCAAAATTCCGAGAACGTTCGCGATCACTAATAAAAGTCTTGAAAATGGAGTGACTATTTTTAACATTTATCAGAAGTATGCTTCTTTAAGGCCGTCGCACGTCAAAGATGATAGACTATTTCTTACGTACAAAAATTTTAAATGTTCTATACAGCGAGTTGGTAAAAACACAATCGGCAAAATTCCGTATAAAATTGCAGAGTTTCTAAATCTGCCTAATGCGCGCCTATACACCGGTCACTGTTTCCGACGCACATCAGCCACGCTACTCGCCGACTCACGTGCAAACTTGCTAGCGATAAAAAACATGGTGGATGGCAATCATCTACAGTAGCAGAAAGTTATGTGGACAACTCACTAGAGAATAAGAAAAATGTGCCAAATAAAATATTACGAAACGATCCAATGACGTCGGTATCTTCTTATGTAGAAAGTGATAATTTGCTCACAGTAAATAATACCAAAAACTGTAATTTTAACAGTAATAATTCAAATCTAAACTTACCATCTAGCGTAATTATCAATAATTATGGTTTAATATTGTATTTCTAATTTATGAAGAGGTAGGGGAAAAACAGTTGTAAGCATCCTTCGCTGTATAGCTGCCCTCCTTGCTGCCGCGGGCTGCAACGAATGCTTTACCGCCCTTGATACTTAATATACTATTTACTCGGATCGCGTATTTCCTTGCATTAACTAACCAAGTACATCCCATAACAACCTGTTACAATTCCTGCATGATTCTAGTGAATACCTCAACCAAATTCATCGTTAAACATGTCAGCAATGATCTACGTTATATCTCAAGTATCTAACCTCAATGGTCGTGACCGACGCTGACGTGGGACGAGAGTTTACATTTTTCTATCACGCAAGATAAATTTATTTAATTGTAGCTCCTCTAAGATGCACTTATACCATGTTTGATTGCGACTGGTGGAAATATTATTGCATGTATAAATAATTAATCTATTATTGTTAAAATACGGCACCTCATTGTACAAAACAATATTATGCACCAAACAGTAAGCAGGAAGCATATTGTTGCATCACGTACAGTTTGCTTTATCATATTGTCATTTTAGTAGTTAGGAATTCAGGAATAAATAATTAATTATTTATAGGACATAAAAGATTGCGTACAACAATGTTATCGATACTATTACTTTTAAATAATATTGTTATGCTTTAGAAATAACGTGAATATGAAAACAGTTATTGGAGAATTTACTGACTACTGAGTAAATTTATAAGTTGTTGCTTTTTCTGAGGCTATGCTTGTATTTATTTAATTAAATTTCTTCTATAATGGAATTTGGAAATCGGAACTTCAATTTAGTTTATCCATACACTCCAGTAATCCTGACAAATCCTAGTTAGGATACTTTGCGCGTTTTACCTCCCTAACGAAATTTCCATCTTATAGACGTTGTGATTGACAACATTTTAGTCGGTTAAGGAACTCTGAATTACACAAGTCTCAAATAGAGACATCTAGAGTGTGATATCAATTTAGTGCGTTTACTGACGATCGTATTTTGTTTATATTATAGGTGAGAATGAGGTAATTTATCTACGACAAAATAGATTATATACAGCATGTCTGTGGTGGGATTTGCAGATGCTGATTTGTTCAGCTGGACAGTTTCACAGGCTATCGATTATGAAACTTTGGCTTGCTATACTTGGACTAAGTCTGAAAGCCCGAGTCAAAGATTAATCTACACAATAGATAGTCAGCCCAATGCATTAAAATCAGAACATCTCTAAGTATGCCTGCCACTACGTGGCGTAGACTAGCGTGTAAAGCATAGAGCAGTATTGTCACAGCCAGAAACCGTTTTGTAGTTTATTAATATCAAAAACAAAACGCAACGTATAACAATTATTTAGATCATTTGCAACAGATATGCACCGGCAATGCTGTATTGTCAGAGAGAGAAATTGATGAAATTCTGTATTAATCTGGAGGGGATACGCAGGGAGGGTAGAAAAAAAAACAAGCGAATGTGGTGTGTGTCGTGCTGTTGCCAATTCGTCGGTAAAAGAAACACACAGGGTGATTTATTACAAGTACAGTATTGAAATAAAAGCCTAATCTCTATGAATTAAATTTAATATAATAATATTTAATCCATGTCATACATGTTTCAAGACTAGACCAGTCCCATGATCAGTGGCGAACAATCGTTAAATGAAAAGCTTTTAGATAGAAACATACTTTTGACTAAATATTTCACGTAGACAATGTGGCAAAGATGTAACAAGATTGTTGTAGATCTTATAATACCTATAATAAAAAAATTATCAGTGCTACCTATATTATATTAGGTATACCTATTATAATAGTCTGTCTCTTCATCAGGTATAAGTTCCACTTTATCGGTTTAGGTACTTAAATTTTACTTCTTTTTAATGTTTCTTCGGGTAAATAATAAGTTCGGTAGGAATAGGGCTTTGGGTATGAAACAAAAAAGATAGAAAATAGAAATTTGATATAGGGGTAGTTCTAAGCATTTACAAGTTTGTGACGTGTAGCGATTTTCGATGCCGCCCCCGGAGGTATACATGAGGGCGGCGCAATGCCGTTTTAAATATCTCGTTTCGCTTTCTTGGAAAATAAAAAATTATAACTGATAACTGAAACTTAGTACTTAATACGTGGGCGTAAGAGGTAAGCTCACTTCACAGGTCTCTATTAATGAAAGAAAGTTAACCTTTTGAGCATCTGCGTAAAATTAAATGTATCCGTTTGGTGGGTAGTTTTGATTACAATAAGCCGGTGCCAAGCCCAAGCCCGAAACAAAATAAATCTATATTTACCTACTACCTATTTGGCTTGGTACCGACTATTATGTGCATTGTTGTCTTTTGAATGATATTTGTATTTTGTTATTTTTCGTATTTTTTATTAGTTCTTTTGACAGCTCTGGTGTCATCAATACACCTGTATCCCGAATTGCACCAAATTGCGATGCTATTGAACAAGCATATAATCCTAAATATAATATTCTTTTTGAACTACCTGTATCTCGAAAACCAAGCCGTAGCGGACCCATGTATATATGAAATTTGTATCTTAAAATTAGTCAAAGAATCACCCTTTAAAGTTTGTACAAGTACTTATGCAACACCCTGTATACATAGATACTTTGATTTGCAATTTGCAAATCTGTCAAACTAGGTAATGCTGTTTTTTTTTTATTTACTTTCAAATATGGTGTTATGTAATTGTATTCAAATTATATGTTTGGGGATGATATTTACGAGTTTTATTTTTTTATATAGAGAAACTGTTATTCAGTTTTTAAGGATCAATCTGAAGCAGACGATTGTACTTGTTAAAACATGAAAAAAGTTATTGTCGTGATACTTTTAACACCCTGTTGGTGGGTTTTTAAAGCTTTTTACGAAACGTGTTAACAATACAATCTACATAAATCGTTAGTTTTTTAAAGTTTTATGATCATTGCACAAAAACCAATATTAGGGAGACTGTAAGTTTTTTTTCAATTCGGCGTTGCAGAATTTGAACCTAATTGTGATAATTGTGTTATTTTACTAGTATAGATATTTTTGAGTAAATTAATTCGGTTATAATCGATGAGTAGAATATTTGGAGTAAAATACATTTCACAAAAACCCTGAACCATATTTCTCAATAGATTTAAATTTTCATTAAAAACAGATTAAAAATTCTAATTTTTTACATCCTGCATTTCGAAACCGTATTTTTTTAAATAATTATTGTCATGCTGGAAATTTCAAACCTTATTTACTTCAGCAACTTGTAAAAAGCACAGCCTTTTTAATATTAACATTTCTTAAAATCGATATTACGCGATAACGATGACTTTCTATCAATATCACAGAAGTATACATTTATTACGTATATAATTTGTTAGATTTTACATCTCCGAATTGAAACACACGCAAAAAATGTGCATAAAAAAGTTAGGGTAGCATTTCACGCCTGTATGCCTCTTTAATTTACCCGCCTCTGAGATTTATTTTTTCATAATGTTAACGACAAGTTGAATCTGCTGTTTGAGTTTGATCCTTAAAACTGAATCAGGTAATAACCGGAAGTCCTATCTATAACGCCAAATTTCGTTAATTTAAATATAACTTTTTGATGCATCCTTATATCCGAAATTTAAAATTAAATGACTAAAATAATATTATTTTAGTCATTTAAAATTATTGTCTAAAACATTTAATAAACCAGCCCTGTATATTTATACTATTATAGTAATTTCTTTTATTTTCGTCCATACACATTAATCTTTGCGTAGATAGGTATACGTATACCATATAATTTTAAACAAAAAACACTGCTGCACAGTAGTACATATATGATACCTATAATATAAAAACAAACTCCCACCTCGTAGGGGAAAGTATACTCGTCCTTGTCTAACATTGCCCATATGATTATTTTATTTCAACACAATACATATAACGCCATCTACAATTTCCATGGTTGCATGTTTTTCTAATAGATGTAGCTCGTGTCGAGACAGTTTCAATTTTTGTTTTATTTCCCATATACGCTGACTATCTATTGTGTAGATTAATCTTTGCCTGAGTCAATGTTTTACTTTTCCGACCTATAGGGAAAGTATTGTGAACACGCTAAAAAAATTGAGATACAGATCATTTTGAAGTCCCCTGAGACCATTAACACCATTTCCAGGTGGAAGTTTACCTCTGCCTGTGCGTATTCCTCCAGGATAGCGTATACACGCTTCAACCAATTGAGCTAAATTTTGGTATATGAGTTTGAGGGAGTTCTAGAATGCACCGATTCGTTTTTGGTTGAAATCGCTTTAGCCCTGTGATAGGGGTGGACACAACCCCCATATTTTGAAATAGCAGTAGGGATCGAGTTATATATCATTTGAAAGCAGCAGCTTTACAGCGATAGGTTACTTTTGATATTTGCCTCCATAATTCTCGAGAAGATTTCGTTTACAAGTGACAAATAAGTATCGCCGTATTATTTTGTTTTACCATTAACCGTAGCTCAGTGGTAATCGCCAGCTCTTGCAATTTTATTTCTAATTTTGATAAAA
Organism: Apoderus coryli; assembly: GCA_911728435.2. Classification (NCBI taxonomy): domain Eukaryota; kingdom Metazoa; phylum Arthropoda; class Insecta; order Coleoptera; family Attelabidae; genus Apoderus; species Apoderus coryli. The sequence goes on along the minus strand of OU452202.1, from coordinate 9,593,143 downwards.
TTTTTTGCAAACTTTTCGTTAGCAAGCTGTATTTTATTAATACTGTGTACTAAGGACCAGTTTCGTCCTAAATTTCTCGAAAACCTTTAAGTTTTTCGAGAAAAAACAAGTCTGCCTTTTTTATGTAGAAAACTTTATTTTATCACATTTTTGACACACATGGAATAAAAGTCACAAGAAAAAAAAGTTAGGTTATAATTAAGGCAAGAGTCCCCCCCGTTTACCCGCCTATGGTCATCCTGTTTTATTCAATTACATGTCAGTTTACGATATTTAACTAGGTGAATAAATATGCTACATTTGATTAATTCATCTTTACTCGTTTCGTAAATATTTCAAAAAAATCTTTAACACCCTGTATCTTTGTAAATAAGGACTTTTCAAAAAATTACACTTTAGCTTTTTTCATGACATCCCCAATTCGCACACAAATTTTGACCACCTATTTTAGAAACACCTTTTATATACTCGTATACGTTCCAAAAAACTCACTGGTGACATTTTAAACGCTATTTTCTCGAGAATTATGGGGGCAAATATCAAAAGTGACCCATCGCTGTAAAGCAGATCAAAAATGCTTCAAAATGATGTATCACTCAACCCCTACTGATATAGGAAAATTTAGCGGTTGTGTCCACCTCTATCACAGGGCTTAAGCGATTTCAACCAAAATCTAATGGCTTCATCCTAGGACTGCCCCAAACTCATATACCGAAACTTAGCTCAATTGGTTAACGCGTTTAGGTGATATCGTGGAAGAATACACACATACACAGACAGACAGACTTCCATCTGGAAATGGTCTTAATCGTCTCAGGGAACTTCAAAATAGTTATATCCGTCTTTATCTCAATTTTTTTAGCGCGTTTACAATACTTTCCCTGTGCGGGAAAGTTCAACTTAGTAGTATTTATTGCAACATTTTACGTTTTTAACAGTAAGGCATGCTAAACGAATCACTTTTGGACTCTCAACGTCTGTTGACCTAGATGAACCTAGATAGCAGCGACATATCAACCGTAAGTTAAAGATTGGGGTCTTCGATTTTGATATAAAAAAATGGCTTGTATTTTTTGCATTAAGTCTGTACAAGATTTTGAAATACCATTTCCAAATAAAGTTTTAATTTGCTGTTAACTGTTGCCACAGATGACTGCTTCTCAGAAAATTACGATGCTGCTCTGATGGAATCTTAGTTAAAGGGGTCATTTATGTGTTGAGAACAAATTAGAGATAAGACAGAAAATTAAAAATCACACTCATTCATTGAACAAGTTATCAAGAAACGCGCAAACTTATCTATTTTCGATTGATGGGCATGTTAAAAGTTCTTTTAAATTTAAAATAAATACATATATTTTCCATTTTAGATTTTAAATGAACCAAAGTCAGCTCAACAAAATATTCATACATGTATTCAAATTATTGAAATTTAGTCAGACATGTCAGACTCTTGTCACAAATCTACGATCCAGCTCGGAGTTCCAGAATAATATAAGACATAAAAATGAATTATCAATCTCTAATTAACCTCTATATTTAATAACCTTAGATTTGTATTATAAAAAATCTCCACGGCACTCCTAATGAGTACGGAAAATCTTTTTAAGAATCTCCAACAAAGTGTATAATTCGTAATGATAAATAAGAAAAAAGAAAAAAACCCACAACATAATTGTGATTTAATAGTATTATATAACCATAGTAATGATAATTGAATAGACAAATATTGATTTTATATAAAAAAAATCACAGAATGGTAAGTTAACATTCAACTCAAATTATTCGTCAATTTTTTTTTCAATTCATGCCATTTAACTTAAGTAAGTATTTAACGATAAGATACATAAACAATTTATTAACAACAATAATGTATTTTTAGTCATAAAACGTGTTTCATTTAATTTTGAAAATATAATAACCATTAAGAAATTTGTATGACATGTGTACTAAAACAGGAAGATATTAATATTAACACAATGTAAATGTCCATTATCTGTGTCAAAGAAATATTTTGAGAAATGAGAATATCATTATTATTTAAAACAATTAAATATATTATTGTACAAATTATTAATTTAGTTGGTTTTATAGCAGTCATAAATGTTGTTCATGTTATAAACACCGTTTTTCAGTCAGTGAAGCTGTAAAATGTAAAAACAAAAGGTCAAACAAATTGGGTATTTTGGGAAAATAAAATGATTTTTCAAGAAATAAGTTGTCTTGGGCTGTCCTACTGTAAATAAAATTCCGGTTGTGAGGGCGGTATCACAACATACATTGGTATGCCTTTTTGATCATTTTAGATATACGTGGAGGCGTTTTTAATTCCAAAGATTAGTGGGAATTATTGGTAGAGATATTTTTAGTCGTGACATGACTCATCATTACTACAAATACCAAATTTTATCTTATTTGGGTCACTCAATAGGGAACAAATGAATGATCGAGACAAATATGACTGTCAAGAAGATAAAAAATATTTTAAAATGATGTAGCACTCGAGCCCTACTGGTATTTAAAAATTTGGCGGTTGTGTCGACCCCTATCACAGTGCTAAAGCGATTTCAACCAAAAACTAATGGATTCATCATGGACTCCCACAAACTCATACACCAAAATTTAGCTCAATTGGTTAAAGCGTTTAGGCGCTATCGTGGAAGAATGCATACAGAGACACACACAAACAGACATACTTCTATCTGGAAAGGGTCTTAATCTTAAGGAACTGTTTGTCATTTTTATGCCTTTGTTCACTTTGGGCAAAACACACGGTAGTGTCTAGATCTAGCCTGATTTTACTTTCCCGCTAAATTTTCAAATAGCAGTAGTGGTCGAATGATACATAATACATAGGTCACTTTTGATATTTTCCCCCATAATTCTCGAGAAAATTACGTTTAAAATTTCAGCAGTTAGGTAATTGGAATCTATATTCTATTAATAATGTAAAATAAAGTAATTGGGTACTTTAACACATTGGTAGAGCGTTCGCTTCGCATGTTGTAGTTTATGTGTTCGAATCCCAGCTCTGGCAATATTTTTTTGTTTTAATTTTCTAATACAGTAGTTGTTACGTTAGTATATTGGAAATAATGAAAATAATAAAGTATAATACCTAATAATAATTATTAAAATAGTGTTTCGTTACGCAGGTCATATATTTTTGATTATATTATATCATGTCGGGAAAGTTTTGGGGCGACACAAACGATTTTTTCTCCCTGTGTTCCATAACTAGTTGGTACTAAATTGATGTAAAAAAAAGTTTTACCGTCACATATATGCTCTGCTTGTAAAACTGCGGCAACTGCACCGAAATGCACTGAAAAGGATCGAACGTATTTGACTGTGTCCTGCATCTTGAACAACTTAAAGACGATCGGTATTGGGCTTGGAATACACTTTGTATGAACGAATTATTGCATCGCTTGTAATTCTCTAACGTTTCTGCTGCTATAACCTCATCAGGCCGGCCAGAAGTCTGTAACGAAAATAGTAAAAATTAAGTAAAAACCAATAATGTGACACAAATTTATTAAAATTAACAATAAATATACAATAACATACACATAATATATCATGTGGGCTGATAATGTAGCGAGTTTTATATACATACATAATATTATATTACTCATTAGTTAATGAATAATACAAAAGCTGTATATAAGCTTGACCTTTACCTAATTAGATTAAAATAGATACAACAAAAGTACATACTTGTGTTATTTTTATATTGTGGAATCATAACTGTATAATAAATAAATAAAACTGGACGGACAAATACATTTTTAATAACTGTATACATACAAAGTTTATACCTAATAAATTTTCCCTGATTTCGATGATCTAATGAAGCTATAAAATTTTTTTTACAGACGCAATCTCTACCTTGTGGTGAATCACAAATTACCCTCTTTATTTCTCACATGTCTTGCGTGAGTGTGTGTGTAATTAAGTTAATAGTTCTGACCAACATCCCTCCTTGATGATGATAATAATAATAATTTTTTGGATATCGTTATTGGGGTTTAAGTTCGTATTCGTAACAAAAGTGAAATAAAGTTTTTTTATTTCATGTCACACTTCTTTTTTCTCGACGTTTCGACAAACAAATGTTTGTCTTCTTCAGGATATTTGTTATATTTCGATTCTCACTTCCTTCTAAATGGATTTTTGAAACAAATATTCTCTTACCAAATATTGCAATCCAAGAATGGAAAGAAAAAAGAGAAAGCAGAACATCAATGAGATGTTGGAAGACTAATATCAAAAATATCCTGAAGAAGACAAACATTTGTTGGTGATAGAACAGTGAATTTTAAGAAAAACAAAGCAAACGCATTGTAACCGAGTTAGAAAATTAGCTCCTGATGATGGTTTGTTGTGAACATTAACGAAACGTTTTTAGATACATCAATGAAATTTTACACATGTATTTGATTTTTAATTCTTAATAAGTCAAACCAAAAGGATTTCCAAAATTATAGTCATGAGCGTATCAAATTAGATGGGTCGCGGGAAATAACGCTGGAATATTTTACTTTTTAAGTTCATATTAATAAAAAAAAATGTAATTTGCTTAAAAAATTACGTCTTTTTTTATTTATATAATTCTTAGTTTTTCAGTAAATTGAGTTTAAAAATTTACTTAATAATCAATATTAAAAATACGATTTATTTAAAAATTTATATACGCAATCTTGGATTGCATTAGAATGCGTGTTTCGAAAGAACATTGTTGACAATTTACTGTCATCTTGAGATAGTAACGTCAAATATTTAAATTTTCATCATTAGACACAACATTTTATTTTGTTTATTCATTAAATACAAATCAAGATATTGTTGAGAATTTTTAAGATTTTTGAATAGCAAACATGCCGTTTCAATTCAGCAATTTTGAATATGCTGAGATCCATTTTGTTCTGCAATGGCAATGCAAGGCAAGCTGTTCCGAGAGTACCGTAGGCGGTTTCCAAATCACCGAGTCACATTTCATTCTTGAGAAAAAATATGGACTGACGAATCGCGTTTCACAAGGCGAGGTATTGTAATTCCATGACCTGCGTGTTGGGGGATCACAGAATCCCCACATCGGAACTTCCAAAATGAGTTTGGAGTTAATTTTTGGATGGATCTTGTGGGAGATTTGGTCCTGAGGCCTATTTTTTGCCCAAAAGGGTTGATGGTCAAACTTTTTGCAACTTCTAACAGAAAACCATGCGGAATTATTAAAAAATATCCCTCTGGCGATACGGTGACATTTATTCTTACAATTGGATGGACGTCAGTTTTGATTTATGTTTAGCTATTTTGTAGCCTGCATATTTGATTCTGCTGTCGTCCTGAGTACACATAAGAAAATGCAGGTTTTTGCATCCTTATCTACTTTTAGATGGGTCGCTTTGTGATTAATAAAATAACGAAAATACCTAATTAATTTTGTTTTTGCTATAGGTATATAATTATTAAAATTACACTATTTTTTTAAATATTATTTTTTTTTTGTAATATTAAATAAATTTAAAACTAGTTCTTTATAAAATACATTAAGTACAAAAAAATTGTTAAAACGGTAAAGAAAATCTATTTTGAGTTACTTATTTTCGTTATCCCTTAAGAAATAAGTAAATATAGCTGTTTGAACGAATACATAAGGGTCATATAGACAAGGGGATAAATAACATATCTACATACATGTCAACAATCTTTACAGTATGCTACGTAACTCTAGATGTAGTAAGATAGGGCAAAGAGGAAATCAATATTATGAAAAGAGGGCAGTTTCATACATATAAACTGTGTCCAAGATAAGAATGGGATAGATTTGGAATCTTGAAAACAGTAGGAGTTACAATATCGCTTAAATTAGAGAAAATTTGTACAATTTAAACACCTTTTAAATGCTGTTTTCAAAAGAAAACTAACATTAGCCGTGTTCGAGAATTTTTGAAAAAACGATTTTTTGCGATTTTAGTTTTTATTATTTATTTCTGACATTAGTTTTACAGATTTAAAAAAATGAAAAGCGCTTTTATTACTTTTTGAGGAGAAAAAGATAGCGTGTACAAAGTCTCACTACGACGTTTCGATTTTGAAAAAGCATCATCAACTTGGTTTTTTTCAATACGACCGTGCATTTTTATTTTTGAATTTAAAGCCATTTTCAATTCAAAAATAGGTGGTATATCAGATGTAATGCTTTAAACAAGTTTTAAGTGTTTTTAGTTGTTATTTAAAATTATTCAAGAAAAATCGTCATAGTTTGGCAGTATTAGATTTCGATTATTTATTATTATTTGACAATTTCATTCTGTCTCAGTACAACATTTTATTCTGTACGCGGTTTTTTAAATTTAGTTGAATTTTTTGTGCTTTTTGAAGTTATTAAAGCACGCTCACATGAATGTTTTACGCAAAATAAGTGCCAAACTATAGCAATTTTTCTTGGATAATTTTAAATAACAGCTAAAAACACTGAAAACTTGTTTAAACCATTACCACCTATTTTTGAAATCAAATTTAAATTTAACAATAAAAATTCCAGGGCCGTATTAAAAAATGGTTTTTCAAAATATGTACAAACTTTCAAAAAGTAACAAGTGCTTTTCATTTTTTTATAAGTATCTGTAAAAATAATATCAGAAATAAATAAAAACCAAAATCACAATAAATCGTTTTTAGAAAAAATCAATCTTATCTTGGACACAGTGTACAGGGTGAATCACGGGTGAATTTATTACAGGAAAACAATACCGGCCTCGATTTTCACTCAACAAGCAATTTTGTAAATCAATTCGATACGTTTTTAAAATAGTGCCGGTCATACATGACGTCTAAAAAAAGTATGGCATTTCAAAGTTATGTTAATTACATTTCAAATATTGTTATAGTACTCGAAAAACAAATACTCTTTTCATACGATTACATAAGTATAAGATAATAGTATTAATTTTTGAGACAATCATTATTCTCCGAATATGTATCTCGTCATAAAACAAATTATTATCATTATTTTGATAATACCAGGGTTGGGCTGATTTAAATCAATTGATTAAAATCACGATTTAAATCAAATAATTGTTTTAATAAAAATCATATTTATAATCAAACCATAAATCTGCTAAATCTTCCGCTTTCAATTCACATAAGCTGTCTTATTATTATATTTATTTATTTATTCATTTACGGACTTAACCCATTAAAGCCCATTGGAACATAAATGTGCCAGCGTTATTTTCTTTTATTTTTTCAAAACTCCCCAAACTGAGCTGTTCTAGATACATACTGAACTGTTCCTTGCGTAGTTATTTACAGGTCATAATTTTTTTTTAGATTTTACAGTGCTTGATTTTTGAGAAATTAATGAAAACCTAACCCACTCTGAAGCATCTTACTACACCTGTCTGCACTGATGTAAATATACATTTTTTTTCTACTTTTAATTACTTTACTAGTTGTTACATTTTTCATTTTGTTATTGATAAATATTCATTGTAACGATATTCAACAAAACCATAAGTTTTTTTATAACATAAATTTTATTATGAAGGAAAAAAAACCATTGGCACATAAATGTGCCACTGGGCAGACATGATGTCTATTTCAAAGATATACATGCGCAGTTGGCCTTGTTCTATTTTAATAATTGAACTGTCAAACACGCACCAGTAGGTATTTATTACGTTCAGTACCTACGCAATTTAGAAATTATTACTGGTACTTTACGGAAAAATAGAGTTTCAAAAGAATCAAATATGTCTGAGTATAATTTGTTGCTAAAACAAGCCGAGGAATAATGGAACTCAAAACCGATGGAAAGTTAGTACTTGTGCGGGGGAATGATAATTCCATTGTAAGTGTATTATCAAACTGCTGTAATCATATGCTTCCTTTGAAAAATGTAGAGATATTCTATAACTAAAAAAAGTAAAATTCATATTCAAATGCCGCTTATAACAAAAATATGGGAGGCGTCGATTTTGAATGATCAGGTCTGTCTAGCTATGGAATTTCAATAAGGACTAAACAGTAGTGGTGGTCTTTCTTCAGTTGTTCAATTGATCAACCTAATCTACAAGTTTGGCTATTATGGAGAAGGTGTGAAAACAATAATATGCCGCTACTCGAATTCAGATGGCAACTTATTGCTTTATATTTATGGGCACCCTTCAATGAAACCAGAAATCATCAAGCGCATTATCACCAATTGTCAATTAGTTACGTTTGAATGAACAAAATCACTTGATAGTCCAAAGTAGTGAAACATAGACAAAATGTAAAACATGTTCTAACCGCACCAGTTTTGAGTGTAATACCTGCAAAGTAGCCCTGCACCCAAAAACATACTTTAGAAATTTCCATAGAACATACCTTTTTATTATATTTATCAATAATTGATGTAATTATTCAAAAAATATTTAGTTTTAAATATTTATGTAATGCTTCTCTTATGTTACTGTATGTGCCTGGTGGCACATTTATGTGCCACTATTTTTTTGGTACTTTTATTATAAATAAATTTTAAATTTTGCGTATACAATGTTATTTCACATATATAAACAGCAACTAACGTGTTTTTGTTCTAATTAAAACAGACAAAAATTACGGGCACTAATGGGTTAAGGTCCATATGATTTATATTTTATAATATCTACCTATTAAACCTGCGAAATAAACAAAACAGTTAAAAAACAACAATGCAAAACAACATAAAAACAAATTATTTTCAATTTTCATTGAAGATCTTATATAAAAATACTAATTTGGGCGTCTTTTCTATTCCTAGGTCAGAAATAATAAATTAAGTGCTGATGAATAAAAAATCATCATTTTGAACAAAGCATCACATTTTAATAATATAAATTAAAAAATATCAAATAAATCATGACTTTTATGATTTTTATATAAAAATCATTGATTTTTGATTGTTTTTAAAACAATCTGAATTTCTCCAACCCTGGTAACTTTATTTGATAATAAATTCAATTTGCAATTAAAAGTTGAGAAGATGGACGCTTGACGAAGCCCGACATTCAATTAAAACAACTAATTACTTTATTAAAAATCATTTGAGTATGAAATGAACAAAAAAAAAATACCTACAAACAATTTATCAAGCGAAGGTCTTTATATTATTAACAAAACAAAAACAGATAAAACAATAAAGTCGGAAATATATCCTTAGAACTCGAACGAATATTTTATAAATTACTGAACATAGGGGGTCCATAAAGGGGGTAAAAATAATTAATAAATACTTTTGCAAGTCTCAAATACGAAATATGTTTAATTCCGAGTATGTTCGCAACAAAAAGGACTATTAGGTCATTCAAAAAGACGATACGTGTATAAATTTGACAGCAATCTGCCTTTTGAGTTATACCATTTTCTGTGAAGCAACTTTTGTTATTAAAAAAAAAAAATGGAAAAAAGTGAATTTCGAGTTTCGATAAAGCATTGCTTTTACATAACAAAAATACAGTGGAAACCAAACAATGGTTGAAAAACATTATCCGAACTCTGCTCCATCGAGACAAATGGTAGAGAAGTGGATTGCTGAATTTAAACGTGGTCGTACCAGCACAAATGATGCAGAGCGCAGTGGACGCCCAAATAATAATAATAAAGGCATTTATTTTTTTAATTGGGCGAGTTTCAGTTCAATTTTAGTCTACTGACCAAAATTGTCTGTTCAGCTAACCCAATTTCCATAACAAATACAATACAATAACATACAGAGTATAGTAAATACAGTATAATAAATACAGTATAATACCTAATCATATAACAAAAATCATTTGCCTAGGAACCTGCATGGGTCATTTTAATTATCCCGCTTATTGAATGTATTTTAAGTGTTCGCCGTTTGCCTCGCCAATAAGATGTTATAAACGCGTTTTTTAAATTGAACCTTATTTAGGTTTCTAACTTCTGGTGGCAGTTCATTCATACATTTCGTAATAAAGTAGGAAAACGATCTCTTGAAGAATTCCGTAGAATGAGCAGGTGTAGTAAGAGTATGTATATGTCGAATGTTTATATTGTGTATGTCTCTTCGAAATCTTATCTTTTGATATAAATAAGGAGGAGTCTTGTAGTGCAGAATACTGTGAAACCGGCAAGCCGCATGTTAAGCCAGTTCATGTCCAAAAGTTTCTGGCTGATTCGTTGTGACCTGCTGATGCCGAAAATCAACCTTAAGCATGAATTTTGCAAACGCTGTAAACGCCTTCTCATCACTTAGGTTAAGCATGGTGAGTATATGACGTCACAGTAGTTAGGATGTGAAAGGACCATTGCCTCGCACAATCTTGCTTTTAATTGTTGTGTAAGCACATGCCGGTGCTGAAATATTAGCTTTAAATTCATGAAACCTATTTTTATGCACTTATTTACATGGTTATCAAATCTAAAATCTGAATCCAACAGCAGTCCCAGGTTTTTAACCGTCGATTTAAACTCCAATGGGGATCCTTCAATATTGATCATGTGTTGGTAATCCTGCAAAAGGCGAGTTCTATCACTCTTCTTGCCGAACACCATGGCTGTGGACTTCTCAGGATTCAACTGAGACTGTTAATCCAGAAAACATTAAAAAAATTCAGCTAGAACAACGTTGTCATCCGGGTATCATCAATTTTATATCTTCAATGTTCTATTATTTTTTATACAAACGTGGAGTGAGTATATTTAGTAGTAAGTAATTCTTGATACGAAGAGGAAAGTCTGTTCAATCTATTATGGAAGAAATGTCATCAGTTCTTGCCCACGAAAGACAATGGTTTAGAAGCGGCATGAACTTTTTTAAGCATGACAGGGAATCACTCGAAGACGACTCTCAGCCGAGCGGCCTATTGAAGTGACCACTTCCGCACAATTATACTGGAAGATGCTCTTTTAAAGAAGAAGCAACTCGCAAACTTGGGTTGATCATTATGAACCTGAGTCTAAACAGAACTGCATGCAATTCAAAAAAGCCACACCATCCAAGAAGTTGAGGGTCACACAGTTTGCCAGAAAACTCATAGCGACCATCTTTTGAGACTAAAAGGTGTTTTTGTGACTGGAGAATACTACGCTTAAAATCTTACAATAGTCAAAGCAGCAATCAGAAAAAATAGAAGAGGAAAATTGACGAAAGATCTATTGCTCCTGTAAGACAATACTCAAGAGTGGAATTTCGCTGGCTGCCCTGCACAATGTGGTCTTCCGTATTATAAATCACCCACCCAATAGTCCATACTTGCCTCTGAGCGATTATTATTTCTTCCAAAAAAGAACTCCGTGGGCAGAAATTTACAAGCGATGAAGAAACGAAGGAAGAAGTATTTAGGAAAGTATTATTGAAGTCCCCTGAGACGATTAAGACCAGTTCCAGATGGAAGTCTGTCTGTCTGTATTCTTCCACGCTCCCCAATTGAGCTAAATTTCGGTATATGAGTTTGGGGGAGTTTTAGGATGAATCCATTAGTTTTTGATTGAACTCGCTTTAGCCCTGTGATAGAGGTGGACAGAACCCTCCACTTTTTAAATAGCAGTGGGTGTCGAGCGATAAATCCTTTGAGAGCCCGCCGAAAGTATTGAGAACGCGAAAGTATTGTGAACGCCCTAAAAAAAATTTGAGATAAAGACGGTTGTACTGATTTCTGAACAGCATTTAATCTATTAATTGATTTTAACTTAATTACTTTCAAATAATGAATGATTCCAATAACCTTGTAATTTTTATTAGGGATCAATTTATCGTTATAATTAGTATACATCCAATTATGTTACGTTGCAAGGTTATATTGTAATAATACGCGCGTATTATTACAATATAAATATGTCTGGAAATTTTTTTTAAATATCAAATATTGTTTAAACAGGGGATTTAATTAACTTTAAAATTAAAATTACTTTTAATTATACGTCAACAGTCGCGTTCTCACTGTAATCTTCTATAAATTTATCACATCTATTTCTTCTTCATCAAAACACTAGAATTGAAATTCATTTTTCAATATGTTGACGTAGAATAGTATTGCTGTGTTATTATTTTGTCCGTCCTATATCCCACGAATAATAAATGCGATAAATTGACACTTTTAATAATTTTATTATATTTTCCCAAATTGTTAAGTCCTTGAAGGACAATCTTAAACTAGAAATTAATGACATAAACTTACACATATCTGATGAAGCCAAGAATCTGGGACTGACTTTTGACAGGTTTCTCAGATTTGACACACACATAAAGAATATCAATAGAAAGCTTTTCTCAAGTTTTAAAATACTGTACGCAAGTCGTGAGAATGTTAAATCCAGGAAGAAGCTATGCGAGTTGGTAATTATGCAATGACCGTGTTGCTTGGATTATGGAAACAAGAAGAAAATACACAGAATCATAAATAATTGCTGCCCCTTCACTTGGGGACTCAGGAAGTTTGATCATGTGTCACATACAATAAAAGAGCAATAAATTTGACAGCCATCTGACTCTTGATTCGTGAATTATAGCATTTTGTATGAAGCAACTTTTGTTATTGAACAAAAACTGGAAAGTGAATTTCGAATTTTGATAAAGCATTGCTTTTTCATAAAAAAAATACAGTGGAAACCAAACAATGGCTTGATAAACATTATCCGAACTCTGCTCCATCGAGACAAATGGTAGAGAAGTGGATTGCTGAATTTAAACGTGGTCGTACCAGAACAAATGATGCAGAGCGCACTAGACGCCCAAATGAGACTGTTAATTCAGAAAACGTCAAAAAGATTCACAAATTGGTTATGAACGATCGCCAATTGAAGGTGCACGAGCTAGCTGACATTGCAAAGATATCAGATGGTATTGTTTTTACCATTTTACACGAACATTTGGGTATGCGAAAGCTCTGTGCCAAGTGGGTGCCGCGTGAGCTCACAGTCAACCAAAAACAACCACGAATTGATACTTCAGAGGAGAAAGAGACCAAAGACGTAACAGTCGGCCGGTAAGGTGATGGCGTCTGGATTTTGGGATGCGAAGGGAATAATATCCATGGACTACCTCGAAAAAGGAACCACCATCAACAGCGACTATTACTGTGCACTTTTAGATCGATTGAACGCTGAAATCGCAAAGAAACGCCCACATTTGCAAAAGAGTTTTGAGGTTGGCTGAGCGTGTTGTGGGGAGTCTCGTTTCAATTGTTACTGGAATTTTGTTAATTTTAATTATTTCAATTGTTCTTATACTTGTATGTATTTGCTCATTTCAGGATGATAGCTTTGCTCCGTTTTAAATATCACCCTTCAATTATGGAATATAGTGGAAATTTAAGGATAGTTCTACAAGGGTTAACTAAAAAGTACCTTCGTAGCTAAACTTCGCCTTTTGATTGAGGACAAGGTCACTGTGATATTTTACATCTCAATGTAGAAGATCTATCCTTTTTTAGTTTTAGTTTATTGCTCAAAAAAAATATAGGAACACTTTCGGATAACCTTGAAATTTTTTGGCTTGCTGTTATTAACAAATGAAAATTATATATTCATAATGGATTTACATTTTATTTTTGTGACTTGTTAAATACGTGATTATGCTCATTTATTCGAGATAAGTTTAATATTCCACAGCAAGTACAAAAAATAAAGTGATTATGAAAATATTCACATTTAGGTTTTATGTCGCGGCAGGCTTAGAGAGCGTCATCGGGCAACGGGAAGACAGTTTGTAGTTGTTGAATTCATTATCTGTCAAAATGAGAGATTTTAGCGAGATAGAAGTCACTCGTGCTATAGCTTTAGTTGAAATTTGTGTAAAAATTCGACAAGTAGCAAGAAATTTTAATCGCAGTATGTCAGTTATCAAACGCTATAGAGAGACTGGACGATATAAAAGACACACCGGATACGGTCGTAATCGCAAACCTACACAAATTCAGGACCGAAAACGAATAGCGACAGCAAAAAACCTTCAAAGTACACTTAGGATGGCTCATCAGGTAACCATTTCTGACCAGACTGTTAGAAACAGATTACGGGAAGGAGATTTAAAATCAAGAAGGCCAGTATGAAAACCTGTTTTAACTTGACATCATAAAACTATGCGATTAAATTTTGCTCGTGAACATTTGGGATGGCAACTTCGACAATGGAGGCCAGTACTTTTTACAGACGCATCATCTCACTCGTTGTGATGACCGATTTCGTGTGTATAGACGTCCCAATGAACGATAATCCACTGCTGCTGTACAAGAAGTATCCAGATTTGGAGATGGTCCGATAATGGTCTGAGGTGGAATAAGTTTGGACGCAAAAACCGATCTTGTAGTGATACTGGGAAATCTGACAGCTGCAAGATATATGGATATCAGTCTGTTAGATCAGATTATTCCTGCAGCATATGGTATAGGCCCTGATTTTCTTTTCATGCAGGATAATGCAAGGCCTCATACTGCTGCGATTACTACAGATTTTCTTAACGAGCATGAAATTCCTAAATGGATTGGCCAGCGATAAGCCCTGACCTCAATCCAATTGAACCCTTATGGGATATATTGGACAGAGATGTTCGACGTCGTCCAAATCCACCTCAACCCCTTCAGCAATTAACAGGAGCCCTAATCGAAGAGTGGGACAGTATATCACAGGAAGACATTCTGTTTTCTTTTCATTTTGTTATTGGCACTTTTTTTTAAATTGTTGATCTTAGTTTACGAATAAAGGATTAGTTGAAAGTTCTATTAATCGGTTTATTTCAAGAAAATATGTGTCTTTCAGAATATAAATAAATATAACTATCACTTAATAAGTTACAGGGTTATACAAAAGCGTTCCTTTAATTTTTTGAGCAGTGTATCATGTAAAGTTTGTACACATTGCTCAATCAATAAAGACTATTATTATTATTATATTTTACCTATCAGTCCATTCCCAGCTATTTGGGTTATGCATTCCTCGCATATTGAAATGTTTATTTATTGTTATCTACTATCGACAAACTATAAACAGATAGTATATGATTATTTGTTGTTCCAAAATGTTTATAATAATATAATCGAAGTTTAGTTAATAAAGAAAGTATTGATTTCCAAACACAGATTACATATACACATTTATTGTTTTAAGAACATAGAGGTCAATAACATTACATTAGATAATTTCATAGTTCATTGGCTAATTTTTTTTTCCTTAAACTTTAATCGAAATTGCATTGTATTCAGTAGAATAGCATTAGTGCATTGTAACTTTTAGATATTTCTTTTATTCAAATTATTTCTTATGTGGGTCATTTCGAAGGTATAGTAGTATTTTTACAGTCAGTTAAAATCGATTTTATACCAGTCACTGGTCAAAACTAGTGCAGTGTGTTATAATTACTTTCACTATGCTCCTATTGTGGGAACAGTCTGGTTCAACTAATGCGTCGGCATAATGAAACTTAGAGCCTGTTGCCATTTGAACTTTTTATAGTAGAAAAACAAAAAAATTTCACGAATTTATTAAAATTTTACCTAATAAATACTCACAGGCAGGGTTGAGATGATTAAAATCAGAATTATTTTTTTTTAATAAAATTTGTTTTGCAATTTTAACACTTAAAATGTATTTGTTCATAAAAAAATAAAACCCAGACGCATTTTTATATTGTGTTAATAATAATAATCGAAAAGAACAGCTAATTAATGCAAAAATAAAAAACTTATGTTAAAATAGAAATACTAGTTTATCTGCTTTGTCACTGCTAAGTTTGTCTGAATGTACGAATCCATAGGTAGAAAACATCGTTTCGATATCAGCAGAGCATGCACAGGCACCCAACAAATTACCTACTTAATTTAAATAACAACATATATACAATTACAATTTTTACCGCCCTCGTAAGAATAATTTTTAAACATGCGTGCATAGATGCCCCCGTATTACGCTTTCTCGCATATGTTGTATTGTTGCATGTCCCGATGCGGCATCTCTCTGTAAATGCTACACAAAGCATACCGCGGACAGTGCTTATACTGTCTCCTTATATTTACGATGGCCAAAGGTACAAACTTGCAAAAACTACGCGAACGAAATTTTCATGTTAAAACTTCAACAAAATGTAAACAGTTAGAAATGTTTGAAAATAATAATATTTGTTAAAGCTAGTAAACATTTAAAAAAAATTATCGATTTTTTATTTTTTTAAAAAATCATGATTTTTATCAACCCTGCTTTGGGCATTTTATACAATAACTGTATTTTAACTATTTAATATTACGCAATAAATAGTATACGAGTATAAATACGAGGGTTACCTTTTATATTTCGGGATTTGGCAACCCTGGTGTTGCAATCTGGCAACTGACTGCTCTATGGTAAAGTTGGACATTTTTGAGGTTATACGTACTCAGAACGTTTTGACATACGAGCGCTATTTGTGTTGTTTACAGTAACTTAAAAGATTCATCGCGGCCCAAAAATGGAATTAAATCGTGAACATTTTCGTGTGATTATTTTTTACAACTTTCGACGGGGATTAACTCAGCAACAGTGCATGGATGAACTTAATTCAATTTTTGGCGATGAAGCTCCATCAAGGACCAGTGTTTATCGATGGTATGGTGAATTCAATCGTGGTCGTAGTTCACTCCAAGACGAATTTCGTGAAGGTCGTCCAGAATCAGTTGTTGTTCCGAAAACCATTGATGCTGTGCGCGAACTGATATTGCAAGATCGTCATGTGACCTATCAAGAGATTGAGGAAACCTTAGGCATTAGTGTGACCAGGATACATTCAATATTGCATAAACATTTGACTGTCAAAAAAATTTGTTCGCGTTGGATCCCACACAATGTGTCAATCGCTCAAAAAAAGGCTCGTGTCGATTGGTCGAAAGAAATGCTCAAAAAATACGATCGCGGTGCTTCGAAACACGTCGTATAACATCGTGACAGGTGATGAATCGTGGATTTACGCGTATAAGCCCGAAAGTAAACAGCAGTCGACTGTATGGGTGTTTCAAGATGAGCCAAATCCAACAAAAGTTGTTCGTGCACGTAGCACTTCCAAGCAAATGGTCGCCTGTTTTTTCGGAAAAACTGGACATGTCGCAACCGTACCACTAGAACAACGCAGAACAGTCAATTCTGAGTGGTACACAACCATTTATTTGCCGGTTGTCTTCCAAGAAATCAGGAGAACGAACCGCCGAAGACGGATCACTCTTCACCACGACAATGCGAGCTCTCACACATCGGCTCAAACAACTGCATTTCTGAGCATCCAAAACATCGATTTTATAAGTCATCCGCCGTATAGTCCTGACTTGGCACCGAATGACTTCTTTTTATTCCCGTACGTAAAAAACAAACTGAGCGATCAAGGTTTTTCGACACCTGAAGAAGCGGTTGCTGCATTCAGAATGCATGTTTTGGAGATATTTCAGAGTGACAAAAGTGCTTCGACAATTGGTTCAAACGCATGCAAACGTGTATAGATCTTCATGCAACCCTCGTATGAACCACTTTCGGTGTAACTTTTAACATGCAATTATACTTATGTATAAATATTTATTTAATCTCTGGTCAATTTATAAAACATTTTACTCTCTATATAAGAAACAAACTTTATTGTTCATTTATTAATTTTGGCAGCAGATCTCGTTGCAGTTTAAAAAAACTCTATAGGTACCTAGAAATTAATAACTACGCTGTAAAAATACAGAAAAGCAATACGATTCGATGACGTGAAATAACTAATACAGCTCAATTTTTGGCAAGAATTGTAGACTGTTAAAACTAATAAAACATCCGAAAACAAAAAAGCTCCACGGAATGAGGTCATCAGATATTGCCAATATAGCAGATTTATTAAAGTTTTGATTTTAGTTACTTTTCTTTGCCAGAAATGCTAACAACTAGTAACTATGTCACTTAAATGTTCATACTTATATAGAGATATGAAAAAACAGATATATGGAACAGGAATGATAAACAGCAATTGCTGATGTTAAGATTTAAATTGATACATCTTAATGTATTTTATTTTAGTTTTAATTTGAATATTTTCTTATCAACCAGAATAATATTATTATGTTCGCTGTAGAATTAAAATCCCTTATATTGCATAAAGTAACAAACACAATGCCGCGGTACTCAACTACGCAACGGCATAGAATAACAAATAACTATAAGAAGGTTCAGTCATAGAATAATGACTATAGATAAGAAGGGTCAGTAGATGCTAAAAACGGCACATTAAGTCTTCGCGATACCATATGATGTCCATTCGATTATATTTAGATTAATCTGAGAAAATAAAACGTTGCCAAAAATTATTTGTTTCATTGATATTATATTTATTTGCAAACTCGTAATCCTTTCTTTTTCGATTAATCATTAACCCAATACTTTTGTCAGTCACTATAGTTAGTGATGCACGGTCCGAATATTACCATCAGAATTTCCAGTTATATTACGTAATATTACCTCTACCATCCGGTAACGTTACATTGTTACTGTAATATTTCCGAAAAATTTCGTTAATTTTCGGGGTAATATTCCCGGTAATATTCGCTTCAATATTACGTTAAAGTTGGTACCTAACGGTCTTACTGCTTGTTTCAACATGCTGCAACACGTCTAGTGATAGCTGTTGCTTAGTTCTTACGCCATCGCTATAATATGTGAAGCTCGTTTACATACGAACTAATCGGAAATTCTTAAACAATAACCGTGCCGAAATGAAAAATGTTGCATTAATGACCCCATCAACAGTTACAAATACTTTTAATGAAACTGAATCTGATTTATCCGAGGATTTGTCTGCGGATGAGGGTTTAGCAAATAATGACTAAATATTTATTTTTACCGACTGAAAACTATTTTTATCATATGTACCTATTCTTTGGCCTATCTAAGAATTGTGTGAACTATATAGTTTCAGATTTCAGTTTATTTTGTGTTTTATTGACCTTTTAGAGCCATATAGGTAATTGAGGCAATTATTGTTTAATTTGTTAAAGCTTCTTTGCATATTGTAAAACCAGCTTTTTCTAAGTTGTTCAGCAATATTACCTAATATTACGTAATATTACGTAATATTTCCAATGTTCTTACCAAAAAATAAATTACCGGTAATTTTGCATCACTAACTATAGTTATTTTTATAACTGTCGGTGTCCTTTGGGAGGCATGATTTATTATACGTCTTATAAACGAGGGAGAAATGTATCAAAAGAACGCTGCATTCGATGCCCATTTCTAATGTAAAGAGGCATGGGGACGGATAACCCAGGTAGAATCGTTAATTTTATATATTTTAGATTAAGATTGGATAAACTATACCTTTGTTTTTCCTCTGTTTTTGACTTTGGTTTTGTTTCAATTGTACAAACGCACTTTAGATCCCGAATAGAAAACAGCACAAAATTAGTTTCTCCAATTTGATAATTTACTATCAGGAAAAATACTGTAATAATTAAAATAATTTGTTCTTTAAATAAAATATAAATCACCAATCTTATTAATTAAAAAATAAAGTAAAATATGTTGAAAATAAGATTTGTAATTGCAACTAGCAAAATTTGGATAAAATAAAAATTAAAGCAGTCTTTTATTATGTTGTGGTTTAATTTACAACAGCCGAATTTCACCAAAATTCAACTACTCAATGCTTGCATAATTTCCTTGACAAAATAAATTGGTAGTAAATGATTATGATGATTAAGAGTTGATGTTGATAGTACCTTAAGCTCTGGAAAACCACATGATTATTTTGAAATCTAATGGAGTCAGAAAAGTTGACATAACTAATACCTACTACAAGATATTCCGACAGAACTTTTTGAAGAATGGTTTAGGGATTGTCTTTTACCAAAAAATATTCTCAGAATAGTGTGACAATAATGGACAAATCGAACTCCAGAGTCTCCAATTAAATAAAAGAGTTCACGGTCCTATAGTTCTCGAGAAAATTCCGTGTAAAATTTCACAAGTTAGGGAAGTTGGAACTTATATCTTTTATACAGGGTGTCCCAGCATTAATGGTACAGAGTAAGACTGCAGATTCCTTAGTTAGCAGTTGATAATAACCGAGATACAAGGTTGCCAAAGGGGTAATATCGATTTTCATAAATAACCTAGTCTCGAACGAATATTTATGCATTCGATTATGTGGTGAATAGGAGACGATTTAGAATGTACCTGAAGACGGAAATTGTTTCCGAAACGTTGTAAACTGACTTTAAATAACAAAGATTGTGTCACCTATAATCTCTTTTAGTTGGAACCTTAACCCAAGAAAGAAATCCATTTATAATATCATAAGGAAGAGTTAAAAAAAAAAGAAAAATATATAGATATATTATTTTTACAGATATAAAAAAATTTAAAGCACTTTCTCACGGTTACTTTTTGAGGAGAATAAGATAGCATTTACAAATTTTCACTACATTTCGTTTTTGAAAAAAAAAAATCGATCAATTCAAAAATTGGTGGTAATATCACATGTGTGTGTCAGTGTTTCTAACTGTTATGTATAGTTATTCAAGAAAAATTGCCATAGTAAAGGCCTTTTTTAATAACATCAAAAAGCACAAAAATTTCAACTAAATTTAAAAAACCGCGTACATAATAAAATGTTGTACTGAGACAGAAATAAATTGTCAAATAATAATAAATAATTGTGAGTAACTACAAAACAATGTTTTTGCAAAACCTACTACTCTGCATTCAGTCAGTTAAGTGCCAAACTATGGCGATTTTTCTGGAATAATTTTAAATAACAACTAAAAACTTTTTTAAACCATTAAATAGGTGGTATATCACACCCACCTATTTTTGAATTGAAAATGGCTTTAAATTTAACAATAAAAAATCCAGAACCGTATTTGTTTGAGACTCAGACTATGTAGAACATCCTAATAAGATTCTCTAGTGTAAAGATTCTTATATTACTTTTTAATTATTATTGTTACTAGTGACTGTTTTTGTTCGATATTTGTGAAATGTTATATCAAGTTATATGAAACCAAGATTATAAACAATCTTTTTATGAAACTATAAACTATTATCTTTATGTCAGGTGTTTGTAGGTTAAGTTTGAAAATAGCAAATTGCTAAACTTCATCTTTTGATCGGTATAGGTTCCGAAAATATCTTTGTATGATAAATTTATGTATTTTGCTGACCAATAAATACCATTATTATTATTATTTAAAAAAACCAAGTTGATGATGGTTTTCGAAAAACGAAAATTTGTAAACGCTATCTTTTTGCCCTCATAAAGTAGGTAACAAAAGTGCTTTTCATTGTTTTATATCTGTAAAAATAATGTCAGAAAAAAATAAAAACTAAAATCGCAAAAAATCGTTTTTTAAAAAACTCTCAAAAACGGCTAAAGTTAGTTTAATTTTGAAAACACCATTTAAAAGGTGTTTAGGTAAATTATACAACTTTTCTCTAATATATCTAATATCATGAAAATGATATCCTATTCTTATCTTAGACACAGCGTATAATCGACGTAATTCGTATGAGGAGACTTTGTCATCAGTGGAAGAGTGTGCGCTTAGCATGCGCAAGGTTCTGGGTTCATATCTCAGCCCTTGCAATTTTTTTATGTCTAATTGTTGAATAAAGTATACTTAGTTTCTTAAGTGAATTCATTAGAAATAATAAAAATAATTTTTTACTGAATATTTTTGGAATTATAGGTTCGCATAATGATTAACACATTTTGAAACAAATTATGTTTTTGAAAACAATTTCGTGGCAAAGCGGACTAAAATGTTGGCTTTACCTACACAAGGAATTTTGTTTAATTTAGCAGGGCCCCAGTCTAATTCGATAGAAACCAGACCGAGGCATGGGTCGACAGGTACTGACGAATTCGTTTCGCTCTTGTTATGAGCTCGTCAGAGCACCATAGTCGCTACCCATCACAAATATCGGCCTGCATTTAAGCACAATAGGATACACAACAGTAGACACATGTAAACATATATCATCTACACGTACATAGTAATGCATATCCCATACCATGCAGAGGCCGAACAAACTCAATGTATAGGTAAAACCAGTCGTATAAATAGAAATAAATATAAATAAAAATAGTATGAATACAAAACGCTAGCAGGAGACCATTTTATCCTTCTGCCAGCATCTCCCAAATATTTGGGTTTCAGCAATGCTCGGACGGTGGTCTCCAAGCGTTCTGCCGTCGATGTTTAATGCCAAATAATGAAAAATTAAGAGGATTTTCATGTCCGTAAATATAACAAATGAAAACAATTTCGTGGCAAAGCGGACTAAAATGTTGGACCCATGCCTCGGTCTGGTTTCTATCGAATTAGACTGGGGCCCTGCTAAATTAAACAAAATTCCTTGTGTAGGTAAAGCCAACATTTTAGTCCGCTTTGCCACGAAATTGTTTTCATTTGTTATATTTACGGACATGAAAATCCTCTTAAATTATGTTTTTATTTCATGTCATGGAAAACTAATTTTGACATGCAATAAAAACATAATTTGTTTCAAAATGTGTTAATCATTATGCGAACCCAAACCCAAGAATATTCAGTAAATAATTATTTTTATGAATTCCAATAAACTAACCTAACTAAAAAATTGTAAAACTCCAAGGTTCAAAGAAACAGGAAAAACAAATAAAAATAATACAGTTTTGGGGTCACACAACCGATTTTTTCAATTCCATAACCCAAAATCAACATTCGCGCTCCAGGAACAGTAGAAATCACGAGAGTTAGAGTAAAGAGAAAATTTTCTCTATAAGGCATAGCGAAGAACAATTATCTCAACCTAAAAATCCAAACTTTACTTCGGTTTAATAACCTATAAACATTATCAAAAACCGGCTAGGTAACTAACTAATAATGTATAGTGTCCCACTTTTAAAACAACCTGCATATGTCTAACAATCTCATAAAATTACATAAAATAAAAACATGTGCGTGTTTCTACCTAGCATTCCTAATTGTAATGGCAAGTCATCATTTTTTTCGCATTAATTGCCTTGATCTCCTTTTTCAAGTACAAATCTTACATTACATCTTTCTGTCTCACTCGCACATTGCTCAGTTTGTTTAGTCAAAACAATCGGTAAATAAATGTGTAGCATATCGTGCAAATATAAAAGTATTGGTGTTATTTCTTGCATCTCAAACAATCATCTGTTATAATATACGGACTGTTTTGTCTAAAGATGCTGAAAAATGTGTGAGTGAGAAGCAAGATATATGGCGCCTTCATGGCACGTCACTTAGGATTCCACGTGTTTCAATTCGTTGGACACATCATTTCGGACATTAAAAACAATAAAAATTCTGTAGGTGTGTCATACAACTAAAGTTAAATATAGTGTATGAACCTCTTTAAATCAATAAAATTAAGCACTTAAGCTACGGTTTCCTAGAGGTGTGCGCGGCGCACAACAAGCGCACAGCGCACAGTGCGCCGCACTGCGCGTGTATTTCTAGGAATCCAGTAAAATTACTATTATTCAAGAAGTTGTTGTGTGTTGCGTCGATGCTGTTTTGTTTAAAGTGTACCGGGGTTTTTCGTTGTTAAATAATAGTACTATGCAACGATCATTGACTAAATGATGGTTAATAACAATTACATGAGAGTTGCATACGCTACACCCGATAAATAATGAAGAATGATAAATATATTTATGTTGGCATTAACAAACGTCAAATGCACAACATGCTTGATTGAAAAATTATGGGTTTCTATTGGTTAAAAATCTGTAGCGTTATGAAAAATCTGTATCCTAATGGATCTCATTATTATGGATTTTGGACGTATTATTATAGTACGGGTGTCGAAAAATAATCTAAAGTTTGAGTCATTCTTTACTAAACACCTTTTATACTATATAAAGTGCAACACTTTCCTTATTAGACTAATTTGAGGGAACTCAAGAAAACACCCTGTAAAAGGCATTACCATAAAATGGATTTGTATAAAAAGAAACTAGTCCAAGTGGCTTATTGGCTACTGCTTGAGGAAGCATATGTTTAACAACATATATGATGAAGCCATACCTCCAGGCTCAGGCACAAGGTGACAATACAAAGGCTGTATATAATTACAGACATTCAAGAGCTCGGAGAACTTCAGAAAATGCATTTGGTTTATTATTTCAAACTTTTAGAGTATTTTATACTCCAATAGCAGTTTCACCTCATACGGCTGACAATGTCATTATTGCAGCATGCATAATACACAACTTCTTCCAAAAACAATATGTTATCCTTAAAATCTTCCATTCAGAGGAGAGCATCATTTGAAGCTTCTGAAATACGAGATAAATTTAGAATCTATTTCAACACTGCTCTGCTGCCCAGTGCACCGGGAAAATAATATAATCTCCAAAACTACTTAATTTGTAATTAAATGTAAAAGTGTTTCTAAGTTCTTATTAAACATTTTATTTTTTTTTTTTGATTGTTTTTTTTATCTAAAAATTCGACAAGGTTAACATAATGTTAGAAGATTGATGTTGATTATAATGCTGATATTCTTTCGCAACGAAGTTAAATGTAGCATTTTAGAAAAACTCTTGTCTAGAACTTTTAGATCAAAACTGGAGAGCCTGATAAGAACATACCAGAGCCTACCGACTCTCCAAAAATAAATCGATTCGGTGGAACACGTAAAAAGTATATTAGCGATGAAAAAGTGTGCAACTTTAATTTGGCCCACAGTGTATATATGAATAATATAATTCATTCAATTTGAGAATCGTATTATCCCCTCAGAACTTTTTCCTAGCGACGCCACTGAATACGAACATCTATAAATGTAGATAATGTTAATTATTGATTATTTCCAACCATATTTTTTAAAAGAAACTGTGATTATGTAAAACAAAATTTAAAAAGTGTTTTCGAGATTTGCTGCTGTGTGCGCTTGTGCGCCGAAATCTATTTCAAATAGATTTGGGCGCACAGCGAGCGACTCTCGTGTGTATGAAGATATTATGAATAAAGAAACATGAAATAAACTAATATTGTATACGAAGTGAAAAAAAATTCCGTATCACAAGTTGGATTCGAACCAACAGCCCCCAATTTCCTTTCAGGTGTTCCAACCAATTGCACTACCGTGGCACATCCAAGAAATATCTCTCAGTCCGTATACATAACACTGCATTGTTATATCTCATTGCAAGCTGCAAACACCAGATAAATGAAAGGAATCTACTCAACATAAGTAGTTAACACTGTATAATATAAATATAGAAACATGAAATAATCTAATATTGTATACGGACTGAAAAAAAATCTATATTATTATATAGCAAACGTACAGGGTGGTCAATTATAATTCAGTAAAATTGAATAATAATAAAAAAAAATATTAAATTTCAAATGGGTACGTCAAGCTGAAGTAACCCAAAAATGGCCACCACAAAGAAGCGAGAGAGCTGGGGCGGATTTTCATTGCGGATGTGCGAAGTTATTGTGGATATTGGTCAAGTCAGCGCCATGTTTAAACGTGTGAGAACCAATCTTACACAGGATCCCAGACTAGTTATGGACACTTAATTATGAAAATATTCTTTAAATATATCTGATGTCCAAATTAATTAAATTTGCACCACTTAAGTCAGACATTTGTGTCAAACTTTACTAATTTATCTAGGTCTTATCATGATGATAAATGGTACATATTTATTAAGCTCTGTACAGACCTGGATACCCATTTCTAGCAATGCTTTTGGGAATTGTATCCTGTCTGTATGAGACATAGTATCTACAGTGAGTCCAAATTTCATTGTAATTGCGGGGTAGCTCCGTTATTTTGAAAGTTAACGGGATGCGGTTTTCACGACACTTTTTTGTATAATTTCAAATTTGAATTAGGCTAGAAGTATCTGCACAAGGAAATGCCCAAGGAAACCGCGAATATTCATCAACAACTGTAAAGAGGAAGGAATTTTTAGAAGAACTCGGTATCGGACCCTTAAAATCAATATTTAATCTTTCAAACGGGGCTGTTGCTTTGATTAAATGACTGTTTTCATCTTTTTTGTAGAATCTAGGTTTAATTTCTGCACATATCGAGAATGCGGCAATCATTCGTTTAATTTCTTCTAAAGAATGCGGCAAATTTCGAATTTTAATAAAATGATGCATTCGGGTGAACCCAGGATGGCACAAGGACAAGTGTAACTCAAAGAGTTTGTTTGTAATATTATTGCATATTCTTGAAAAAGCATCAGCTGCCCTATTTGATTTTCCAGGACGATAAACTATTTCAAATTTGAAACACGAAAGTTCTATGCGCCAACGCATGATTTTGTCATTTTTGATTTTATTTGTGTGGTTTGTATTGAACATAAAAGATACTGATTTCTGGTCTGTCACTAATTTAAAATGTCTTCCAATTAAAAAATGTCTCCACTTCTTTAATGCTTCAACACAAGCATATGCCTCTTTTTCTATAGCAGGGTGTCGTCTCTCTGATTCGGATAGTGTACGTGAAAAGAATGCCACAGGCCTTCCAGCTTGACTCAACGTAGCGGCTATAGCAAAATCAGATGCATCTGTCTCTACAATTAAAATTTCTTTATCATCGATGCTCCACAGAAGCGAGTTAGCTATGTCAGTCCTTATTTCTTCGAAAGCGGAAACTAGTTGTGTACTGAGTGGAAATGTCTTGCAGTCTATTAAACATCTTATCTTTTCAGAAAATTTGTTAATCCATTTTGAATAATGTGAGAACATTCCCAATGCTCTTTGAAGACTTTTGGTATTGTTTGGAATTGGCATTTCTAAAAGAGGTTTCAGCCTGTCAGAATTATATTTTATTTTATACCTTTGTTACTTTTATTAGTTTTATTTTCAATCACCTATGTCATTGTATCATAATATATATTTTTGTTTTGTCTTGTAATTGGGTAGTTATACCTGTTAGACAATAAAGAGATTATTATTATTATTATTATAATTCACGATACCCTACCCAAATTTTGGGTAACACATGTAATTTTTGAGTTATAGGGAAGACTTCAAAAAACTTATTTTTCGGAGCCCACTCATATCTCGGACAGTATGACAGATATGGAAATATATAAACGTTTTTATGTAGAATCCTCAAAAAACGCCTAAATTATATTGAATGGAATTAGGAAAATATAAAAAGTTATTGGATTGTGCTTCGAAGTAAACAGAGCTAATTTTGAACAGATGAGTTTTTATGAAATTAATATTAAGTAGGTATAATTATGTAGAATATGTAAGTATTTCTGTTTGCAATTAGTAGTTTAGGTTCATGTAAATACCCTTAAGTTTACACGTAGTTTTTCATAAAATAAATTTCTTTTAAAACATATTTCATTTTTTGCGTTTTGTTTTTGTTGATTTTATTTATTATTTTATTCAACCTTTAATTCTATTAAAATATATTATGTGAAAATAAAAGCCTAAATCGAAATCATCAAAATTACAATTTTTATTGAACCTATATAGATTTTGGTAGGTATTTTAACGACTAAATTAAATAACGCATAATCGCGAAAAAATTTAACAATTTGTTAAAATTACAGCGCGTCCAGAAAACTAATAATAGTGAATACATTTTTCTATACTCTCGATTTTTGATATTTATAAAAATCAAACTATTAAGTGTTATATATCATTTGAAAGGAAAAATAATCATTAAATATGTACAATAATCAGAGTGGTTTTGTTAATATTTTGAAACTGAGAACAAATAACAAAATTAAGAGTCAATAAGGGGACTCTGCATAAAAAATATCAATCAAACACCGTTTATACATTACCAATACATGTCATAGTTTCCCAGATATGAGAGGGGTCCGAAAAGATACTTTTTTGAATTCGGCCCTATATCACGAAAACTACATAGTACATAATATGTTACCCAGAATTTGATTAGGGCATCGTGAGTTTCATAAAAAAGTAGCAACGTGTCGCGAAAACCGTAAAATATTTTTAATGTAGCAATTGATTCATAGGGGCCATTATGTAGTGTGCCGTCTTATGTTTGTTTTGCTTATTTCCTTTCATATATTATTCCTAGAACTACTATCTTTGACTTAATTATATCAAGTCAAAGATCGTCGTACCAAGTTTTCTTTAATTAAATCAATTAATTGTTGTTCTTCTTTAGGCGAAAATTTGGAACACATGTCTGTATTTAACTTAATTACACACCCTCGTAACCTTGCTTATTAACCAACAGTTTGCTCTCAACTGCGAAGTGCGTCTTGTGCCTACAAGCGTATATGGCTGTGTAGATTTTAGATTTCAGCGTAATTGCCGGCGCACTCCGACGGAGGAATCCAGACCAACTTATTTCCACAGGTTAGATTTCGGCGCAGTACGGCGCACTGTGCGCTTGTTGTGCGCTGTGCGCTTGTTGTGCGCCGCGCACAGTTCTAGGAAACCGTAGCTTTATGGAAAAAAATTGAACTACTACACGCTATGTATGTTATTTTTCAGGTATTGTCGGTTTCACAATAATTCGTTGAGTCCCTTAAGATACAAATGCAAAATTATTTAAAGAATAATAATAAATCGAAAAAATATTTGATAGATTTTAGTCATTTTTTAGATACGCATTTGCACCTATAAACTACAGTTTTTTATTGAAGAAACTCCAATTTCTAAAATTACAGGGTGTTTAAAAGCTTAGTCAAAATAAATTATCTACCCATATTTTTGGTAACCCTCGTATAATCAATATCAGTTTGTTTTCTGTGAATAGTTCATTTTGTTTAGAAACTATTTACTCTCTTACAAAATTTTTATTTGTCAAACAGTTTAGAGACAAAAAACATATTTTCTAAATCCCTACAAGCCTCAATCAATAATTAATTGTAAAAGGATGTGTTTGGCGACATCTAGTTTTATCGTTGGTAGTACGCCGAGTGAACAACAGTTCCTATTTCGGCTGCCTGGGAGGTCTCTGACCCCATAAAGCAACTACCAACACATAGACGCGCCGATACTCCCTTAAGCGGGATCGCATATATTTGAAATGGGCTTGTTTAACAAAACAAGACTTAAAATCCGAGAGTTTGTCTGTCAACCACTATACTTTCACCAGACGGCCGTTTCGTCGATCCACGACTCATCAGTGGTGATCGGTCAGTAGTTGACAGCCAAACTCTCGTAAATAATGTGGTATATACCCCACACGGAACAGAGATGTAAAAGGATGTGTTTGGCGACATCTAGTTTTATCGTTGGTAGTACGCCGAGTGAACAACAGTTCCTATTTCGGCTGCCTGGGAGGTCTCTGACCCCATAAAGCAACTACCAACACATAGACGCGCCGATACTCCCTTAAGCGGGATCGCATATATTTGAAATGGGCTTGTTTAACAAAACAAGACTTAAAATGGTAGTTGCTTTATGGGGTCAGAGACCTCCCAGGCAGCCGAAATAGGAACTGTTGTTCACTCGGCGTACTACCAACGATAAAACTAGATGTCGCCAAACACATCCTTTTACATCTCTGTTCCGTGTGGGGTATATACCACATTATTTACGAGAGTTTGGCTGTCAACTACTGACCGATCACCACTGATGAGTCGTGGATCGACGAAACGGCCGTCTGGTGAAAGTATAGTGGTTGATAGACAAACTCTCGGATTTTAAGTCTTGTTTTGTTAAACAAGCCCATTTCCAATAATTAATTATTCTAGTATTTATTAAAAGGTGATTATTGATTACGATTTAGGCACCAAATGGAAGTGTAATGAACAAATAGTTATCTACTGTTACAACAAATGTTCAAAGTGGCCAACATTTTCCTGTATACAGACGTTAATTCTACGTCGAAAATTAAAGTGTACTCTTTGTAGTGTAGCGGGATTCCGAACGGTTTTGGTGGCATTTAAAATTCTGTTATGCATACGAGGGTTGCCTTTTATATTTCGGGATTTGGCAACCCTGGTGTTGCAATCTGGCAACTGACAGCTCTATCGTAACGTTGGACAAATTAAAGTGTACTCTTTGTAGTGTAGCGGGATTCCGAACGGTTTTGGTGGCATTTAAAATTCTGTTATGCATACGAGGGTTTCCTTTTATATTTCGGGATTTGGCAACCCTGGTGTTGCAATCTGGCAACTGACAGCTCTATCGTAACGTTGGACATTTTTGAGGTTATACGTACTCAGAATGTTTTGACATACGACCGCTATTTGTGTTGTTTACAGTAATTTAAAAGATTCATCTCGGCCCAAAAATGGAATTAAAACGTGAACATTTTCGTGCGATTATTTTTTACAACTTTCGACGTGGATAAACTCAGCAACAGTGCATGGATGAACTTAATTCAATTTTTGGCGATGAACCTCCATCAAGGACCAGTGTTTATCGATGGTATGGTAAATACAATCTTGGTCGTAGTTCACTCCAAACCGAATTTCGTGAAGGTCGTCCAAAATCACTTGTTGTTCCGAATATTTCCTTCATGTGTAAAAAATCCTATGAGAGGAGTGCAATTATCGACTGATTACAGCGGTAACTGCACTGTAGAAACCGAAAGAGCACTGCGGTAATTGCATTGTTTACGTATCCACGGTAATCTAATTGTGAATCCATGGTAATTAAAAATAAAATCAGTTTGACAAGTAAACTCAAAAATATTTTTAAAAATGTCTCGTTTCGGATGTGATTCATTGGGAATTATAGAAAATAAAGTGATGGAAAGCGAACCAAAGAACACCAAACACAACAGACAATACGTGTGGCGACAGTATTTGTATTCGGGAAATATTCCCCCGAATTACACTCGTGCATCAAAATAACCATATAATTTTGCATTCGAGCGTGTTGTCTTGGAAAAACTACATTCGGGCATTTTCATATTTTGTTAAAAACCTCATGCAGTTTTTAGACAACACGCTGTCATGTAAAATTATCAGTAATTTTGATGCACTTGTGCAATTACTTCCGAAAACCATTGATGCTGTGCGCGAACTGATATTGCAAGATCGTAATGTGACCTATCAAGAGATTGACACAACCTTAGGCATTACTGGGACCAGCATACATTCAATATTGCATAAACATTTGACTGTCAAAAAAATTTGTTCGCGTTGGATCCCAAACAATTTGTCAATCGCTCAAAAAAAGGCACGTGTCGATTAGTCGAAAGAAATGCTCAAAAAATACGATCGCGGTGCTTCGAACCACGTCTATGACATCGTGACAGGTGATGAATCGTGGATTTACGCGTATGAGCCCGAAAGTAAACAGCAGTCGACTGTATGGGTGTTTCAAGATGAGCTCAATTCAACAAAAGTTGTTCGCGCACGAAGCACTTCCAAGGAAATGGTCGCCAGTTTTTTCGTAAAAACTGGACATGTCGCAAACGTACCACTAGAACAGTCAATTCTGAGTGATACACAGCCATTTGTTTGCCAGTTGTCTTCCAAGAAATCAGGAAAACCAACCGCCGAAGACGGATCACTCTTCACCACGACAATGCGAGGTCTCACACATCGGCTCAAACAACTGCATTTTTGAGCACCCAAAACATCGATTTGATGAGTCATCCGCCGTATAGTCCTGACTTGGCACCGAATGACTTCTTTTTATTCCCTTACGTAAAAAACAAACTGAGAGGTCAACGTTTTTCGACACCTGAAGAAGCGGTTGCTGCATTCAGAATACATGTTTTGGAGATAGGTATCTTGCAGAGTGGCAAAAGTGCTTCGGCAATTGATTCAAACGCATGCAAAAGTGTATAGATATTCATGGGGAATATTTTGAAAAACAATAAAGTCATTTTCGATGATTAATATTTGGTTTTGTTCTCTAATCCCGAAATACAAAAGGCGAAAACCGCAACTTTCTATCTATAAAAATAGCGGAGATACCCCGCAAAAGTACCCAGAATGGGACACCCGATCAAAAAATATTTAAAAAATATATAATATTAAAAAATATGCTTGTGACAATCTTGCTAGTGCATCATGTGGCAATACGTTTTTGTGTCTTCGTCCGTCTTAGTGCATTTTTAACGCGACTGAAAATATTTTGACTAAGCACTTGTGGAATACATTTAATTAAAAAATGTGTACATAATATTTCTGTTCAAAGCTGGAAAAATTCTGTTAGCCATGTAATTAAAATTGAAGTTTGTTTAACGTGATTTTAGGTATCCCTCTTCAAATCTTAAAAATCAGCTGACAGGAAAAAGAAAGTGCATTATTTTTATCCAAGTGTCAATCAAAAATAACAAAAATATAATCAGATTACTCAACATGTAATTAATATTTCGACGTTAGAATATATTTAAACCCATGGGGTAATAGTTTGAGGAGAAAGAACTAATTTCATTTAGGCAGATGGCAACACATTTACCTAATGACTCATTTTCGGCAAGGGCATAACGTTTCACTTTAATCCTTTTCATAAACAGGGAAGGTTTCCCTTTCGTGTAAGTCCCATACTTCTAATTAAAGACAAGAGGGTTCAAATTCTAAGGTTTCTTAATGAGGTGTTTTTGTTTAAAAATAAAACGGCGGCCTATGATATCCTCCCTTTTAATCATAGTATGAAAGGGTATAGGATGGAGTTAATGACATTCACGGCAAAAACATACGAGACTACACATAAAATACAAAACTAAAATATTGGTAAAATTTAAAAAAATTAAATTTTAGAGTTTCTTTTAAAATTTTGTGACAGAAGATCTTGTATTTGTAACAAAAAAGGCTAATTTTAATTGTGTTATCCTAATCGATATTTATTGAAATTTAATTGAAATCATATTGGTTCATATGTACATCAGTTGAACTGATGTTAAGTTATACTTCAGACTCACTCAGATCATTCATAAATTGTTGAATTTTCTAATAAGCACGTGCGAGATACAGAGCCGACTTTTAAAAAAATCACTT
Source organism: Apoderus coryli (assembly GCA_911728435.2). Classification (NCBI taxonomy): domain Eukaryota; kingdom Metazoa; phylum Arthropoda; class Insecta; order Coleoptera; family Attelabidae; genus Apoderus; species Apoderus coryli. Next base: position 9,560,280 of record OU452202.1, on the reverse strand, counting down.
TTCTGACCCTCACGTATCTCGGAAACTATAAACATATTGGAAATATATATTAACGGTGCTTGATCGATGTTTTTTAGTGGAGTCCATACGTGTACCTTTATGGGTACCGATATGAGATCTTTTCGACACTCTGTAATTTGGTATAGTGTTAAATTCTGTCGCGATTACCCACAATGTTATTCGTCTTTAAAATACCAAATTTTAAATTAACAATAATATCACTCACACATATTCACTCTAATATTCAACCGCAAAGAGATCCAGGCCGTGTAGATCTCCTCCAAAGCCAAACAAGTGTAAAATATGCCATGTGTTTTAGGTACAGTTACATATTCAGGTCGGGTCGAGGGTTACTTTTGGTGAGGCTCCTTTTAAGGGAAACATTTTTAAAATAGTTCGGAAATTCATGCAAATAATGTAATTAGAAAATAAACAACATACTAACTTGCGAGGTGCAACATATTATGCTCTGTTGCCAGACTTTTTTTGAAAATTTCACCACAAACATATTCCAGCACAATTTCCTCAACAAATCCACACACTACATAATAATATATTGACACAAAATGTTAGATACTTGATTTTCCAACAAAATTAAAGTTATTGAACTTCCACAATATTATTACAAATTATCTTAAAACATTATTACCTACATCTAAAAAACTCCTAATTTATACTTATTTTTATTTTAATACAATTCACATGAACTAAATCTGCCCTAATTGTTTTTAAATGACACAAGTTGACACATTTGGCATTCGAATATTTCTATTTTACCGCCGTCACCATCGAGGTTCTCGGCGTCAGCATTTAATGACCATTTTAATAAACCAATCATGACATACCTGTTGGCTTATGTGTTAACGTTTACTCCTCGTAATCGTGATGTTGGAACTTTATTTACATTATTGAAATTGTAGCTCGTCTGTTACCTGTCATTTTGATCAAATACTTTTTAGCAGATATTTCATAATTATACACTGTGATGATATGGATTTGCGGTTATGATATAGCGCGAAAAATTTGAAACATTTTGATATATTTTAAAGAATAAGAAGTGGAGTAGAATAATATACTCGCATATTTAATGAAATAATCCATTTCGAAGAGGAGCGATGCATATATATATATTCTTGAAATAAAAGTCAACTTCCACGTAATAAATTTAATAGATTTCTCTAAAAATCTTTATATTTACCAAACATGTTTCGCAGACCAGGCCGCATCATCAGTGGTTATCAAAATTACGAAAAGCTATTTTTTCTACGACTATCTTTAAATGCCTTTATTATATGTTCAATCATAATTTTAAAATGTAGTACATTGTAATGCTGTTTTTCAATAGTAACCTACTCGTATGATTGATGATGATGAGTATGAGGGATCATACTCGTCGGAAATATATGTTATTTCATGTTCGTTGCACAATATACTATTGTCATTCTTGTTACAATTATTTAGTTACTAATTAGTAAAAATGCATTAATGCTGGAAAGAAGGATGTATTTAAATGTATTATAATAAGTATTATTAAGTACGTGAAAGAATTTTTTTTATAAATAAATCACATCATATTCTAACAAATTTATTGAAATTGTTGTTAAAACATTAAAACCTACTATCAAAAAACCTTGTGTTACTCAAGTGCTGCGAAACATGTTTGGTAAATATAAAGATTTTTAAAGAAATCTATTAAATTTATGACGTGAAGGTTGACTTTTATATCAAGAATATAATTTGATACTGCTAAACAATAAATTATTCGAAATGCATAAAAAATGATAAGATATTAGTATTTGACGTGAGGAATGTTTTTGTAAACAAAACTGCAGACCTAACGGGTACATTTAATTTGACGTGGATGCAAGAAATGTATCGATATATTCGAATCGATCTCAAATTCGTTTTAAGAGGGCCGTTTGAATACAATCGTTTGCAGACCTATTTTTGCTCATGGTAGACTCCACTAATACGTATCTGGTAACAAAAATTTTGATAGGGAGTTAAAGATGGGATTAGGTATTGAAGTATTTTGAAGTTGAAATATTGGATAGTTAGTTCAAAAACAGAGTTAGAAAATCATCATATTTCGCTTTGCAGGCGTAATTTTGCGCATGGTAGTCGCCACTAAGACGTATCTGCTAGCAAAAATTTTCATAGGGTTTTAAAGACAAAATATGGGATTAGGTAATGAAGTATTTTCAAGCGGAAAGATTAAATAGTTAACTCATAAATTGAGTTCAAACATAGGTAACTTTTTCAAATTTACAGATATATTTTTGTGGATGGAAATCTCCACTAATACGTATCTGGTAGCAAAAATTTTAATAGGGTTTTAAAGACTAAGGTTTGGATTAGGTAATAAGGTATTTTGAGGCTACAACAATAAATAATTACTTAATAAATTGAGTTCAAAGTCAGCAACGTTTTCCTCATTTTGTGCTATGATTCTAATATTTAATAATGAGAATATTACTTTATTACCTAATTTATATATTTAACAATCACTTGTAATTAAAATTGTACGTGAAAACTGTCTGTATTAGACAATATCCATATATTAAAAAGAACCTTAAATTTCCCTTCAAATATCCGCCATTTTATTATAAATTTAGGCTAGGAACAATTCTAGCGTAGTTGGGACAGCATTGAAGAGATGGCGCTGTTTATACACAGTGACACAAAAATCTAATGGTTTTGTCGTACTTATATTATTAATATATAGTTGTATGTGGTGTGTGTTATATGTATATGCGTGTGTACTAGGAGTAGGGATTATTAAATTTAGCCCTGTACAGTAATATCAAGGAATAAACATCTATGGTAATATTAGGTATGTAGGTATACCTACTGTTAGAGGATAAATATAATAAGGAATAAAGTAGTTACGAGTAGTTTGTTACGTTAGTTTATTGGAAATAATACAATTATAATAATTATTAAAATTCTGTTTCGTTACGCAGGTAATATATTTTTGATTATATTATAACTAATCGGGAAAGTTTTGGGGTGACACAACTGATTTTTTATGATCTATAGAGAGATTACAAAAACTCCCGACTGGTAGTTATTATAAAAAAATAAGATACCCTTACTGGGGGTTTAAATAGCGTTTAAAATTTCACCAGTTAGGTAGTTGGAACGTATATATAGGGTTATTCACGCCATACTACACGGAATACTGTGGCTAAACTATTTAATTTCCTTAAAGTTTTATTCATGGGTTCGATAAAAATGATTTAGGGCTACATTTTAAAGATATTGCGAGCCTATACAGGGTGTCCCAAATATAAGAACTTGACCATAGTAGTGTTTTTTAAATGGAATGCCCTGTATATGAATAAATTTTTAGATTCCCCGTTCAAAATAAACCTAACTTTCATTAAAGCACATCTTACCTAAACCTGACAGTTTTTTAAATATTTAAATTTTAATAAAAATATAGACATAATTTGAATGAAAAAATTCACACCTATTTGTTTATTCTTTTTAAGCCAGTCTAGGCATCATCACTTGTTACGCCAAATATAAAAAAAATCTCCAATACTAAATACAGGATGTCCAATAATATAACTTATATGAACGTAAAGTTTAATTCTAAATAACTTGTTTATTTCAAATGGAACACCCGGTATATGAGGTAAAAATTAGCCAAAAGTTAGTGAAAAAGAAGTTTTTATTAAAAATGTCCGTTGATACCCGTTTAGACGCCTAAGTTCGCAATTTAATTCAGCAGTGTATGGCTAACGAATGCTTCTATTTAGGGAAATATCTTTGTCACCTTTCACTCCAATGGCTAAAGGCGCTTTCGCGATACCTTTAAAAAACCTATGCTAAGCCGCCATCTTTTAAAAACTATAACTTCTTTTGGAAGCAATTTCGCATTAGAAGTTTGGCGTTGAATTGCCATGAAATCTGCTCTAGAATTTGTGGCTTTCGCTTGGTCCATTAGTTTCTGGACACATTGTATACTATTAGGAAAGACACTCCTTGATGCATGAAATAAGCATCTCATGGTTTTGAAACTGACAAACTAAAACAACAGGGCTAACCTAATACATTTTGAAAAACACTGCAAGCATACAGGGCGGTTCAAAGAATACATAAGTATGTATTATCATAGTTAGGAAAGACACTCTTTGATGCATGAAAAAACATCTCATGGTTTTGAAACTGACAAACTAAAACAACAGGGCTAACCTAATACATTTTGAAAAACACTGCAAGTATACAGGGCGGTCCAAAGAAGAGATAAGTATGTATTATCATAGTTCTGGTTTTTTAAATAGAACACCCTGTATTGGAGTATTTTAATAGTCCCTCAAAAATAACTGGGATTCGTTTTAAGGTGTCATTTACCTATGTTTTACGGTTTTCACAAAAATCATCAATTTGTGAAAATATTTAAAAATCTTGACTATTTATCGTAAATAAAACCAGTTTTTTTACATTCATCCTTTTTATGTATAATAGTATATAACTATAACTAGTCTAAGCGAAGATAAGCATCAAACGTATAAGAATGCTAGCACAAAAAAGAATGTGAAAATAATTTACGCAAAATAGAAATATGACATTTTGTGCCACTATGTATTAATTTTTGGCGACACCTATTGAGGAGAAGAATGTATTAAAATATTCTAGAAAATTACTCTAAGATAAGAAATGAATAATTTGAAATGCAATGATATTCACTAGCGCCACCATCGGACATTTTTGTAAGTAAGCATTTCGGATTCCCCTCTTAAGGTTGAACTATTGCCTCTAAGACTGCAACTGAGTAGAAGTAGATTCAATAAAAATTGCCGTTTTGATGCCTTGATAAACATCAAACAAACAATGTGTAAACTTTTTTTTAGTCTATATAGATTTACATTATTTTAAAGACTAATAACATAAAGGATAATCTCGATAGAATTTAATTTAATTTATAAAAAGGAGAAACCGTAGGGGGCCTACGATGCTGATGTGCATGTGGGGTTCAGTTCCAAAACACACGTGGAAATCATTACTTTCAATCTACCTTTAACGGATCAAATAAAAGTGTCAGAATGTCCGTCAGAAAAACCACTACTACAACTAAACCTGACAGTTTTTTAAATATTTAAATTTTAATAAAAATATAGACATAATTTGAATGAAAAAATTCACACCTATTTGTTTATTCTTTTTAAGCCAGTCTAGGCATCATCACTTGTTACGCCAAATATAAAAAAAATCTCCAATACTAAATACAGGATGTCCAATAATATAACTTATATGAACGTAAAGTTTAATTCTAAATAACTTGTTTATTTCAAATGGAACACCCGGTATATGAGGTAAAAATTAGCCAAAAGTTAGTGAAAAAGAAGTTTTTATTAAAAATGTCCGTTGATACCCGTTTAGACGCCTAAGTTCGCAATTTAATTCAGCAGTGTATGGCTAACGAATGCTTCTATTTAGGGAAATATCTTTGTCACCTTTCACTCCAATGGCTAAAGGCGCTTTCGCGATACCTTTAAAAAACCTATGCTAAGCCGCCATCTTTTAAAAACTATAACTTCTTTTGGAAGCAATTTCGCATTAGAAGTTTGGCGTTGAATTGCCATGAAATCTGCTCTAGAATTTGTGGCTTTCGCTTGGTCCATTAGTTTCTGGACACATTGTATACTATTAGGAAAGACACTCCTTGATGCATGAAATAAGCATCTCATGGTTTTGAAACTGACAAACTAAAACAACAGGGCTAACCTAATACATTTTGAAAAACACTGCAAGCATACAGGGCGGTTCAAAGAATACATAAGTATGTATTATCATAGTTAGGAAAGACACTCTTTGATGCATGAAAAAACATCTCATGGTTTTGAAACTGACAAACTAAAACAACAGGGCTAACCTAATACATTTTGAAAAACACTGCAAGTATACAGGGCGGTCCAAAGAAGAGATAAGTATGTATTATCATAGTTCTGGTTTTTTAAATAGAACACCCTGTATTGGAGTATTTTAATAGTCCCTCAAAAATAACTGGGATTCGTTTTAAGGTGTCATTTACCTATGTTTTACGGTTTTCACAAAAATCATCAATTTGTGAAAATATTTAAAAATCTTGACTATTTATCGTAAATAAAACCAGTTTTTTTACATTCATCCTTTTTATGTATAATAGTATATAACTATAACTAGTCTAAGCGAAGATAAGCATCAAACGTATAAGAATGCTAGCACAAAAAAGAATGTGAAAATAATTTACGCAAAATAGAAATATGACATTTTGTGCCACTATGTATTAATTTTTGGCGACACCTATTGAGGAGAAGAATGTATTAAAATATTCTAGAAAATTACTCTAAGATAAGAAATGAATAATTTGAAATGCAATGATATTCACTAGCGCCACCATCGGACATTTTTGTAAGTAAGCATTTCGGATTCCCCTCTTAAGGTTGAACTATTGCCTCTAAGACTGCAACTGAGTAGAAGTAGATTCAATAAAAATTGCCGTTTTGATGCCTTGATAAACATCAAACAAACAATGTGTAAACTTTTTTTTAGTCTATATAGATTTACATTATTTTAAAGACTAATAACATAAAGGATAATCTCGATAGAATTTAATTTAATTTATAAAAAGGAGAAACCGTAGGGGGCCTACGATGCTGATGTGCATGTGGGGTTCAGTTCCAAAACACACGTGGAAATCATTACTTTCAATCTACCTTTAACGGATCAAATAAAAGTGTCAGAATGTCCGTCAGAAAAACCAAATAAGTATGTCTTGTACAAAATTTTTAATAATAATTTGATTATCTGTACTGACGCACCCAGATAACCTGCAAATTCAGAAAAAATCAACCATCCTATAGGTCCATATACTTCTTAACATTCTTAAGGAAAAATTTAAAGAATCCTCACAATTAATACATTCCTGAAATGTTTTGTAGGTACCGAACTCATTTCAAATAAGTCATGAAAATAACTCCAAAGAGTGAAAAATAAAAAATAGTACCTAAGTAATGCTATTACAGAAAAAGTCAAGCTTACTAAGAATGTAATGAGAATTAGGAAGATAATAATTATCCATTGGGTAATTTTTATTGCAACTCAAGGCTCAACTGTGCGTATAGGTACTTTATTTTAAACGTTAACATAAAAATCTAAAACAAGAGAAAGTAAAGACATAATAGATAGAAGTTTGCGTTCGAATAGGAATGCGTATATTCTACCTACCTATTAACACAGATTTAATTCTTAATAGGCGATATTAATGCTCCCATTACCAAGTCTGTTCAAAATGAGTTTTCTTGTTTACAATAATTATAAATCCAGACGAAACTCTCGAACTCGAACGTCTATATCACTCGAATTATCCTCGAAGTAAAAACAAATTACGGATTATCCATGTGTATTTTTTTGTCTAGAACTCGAATTTCCCTCCAATTCGAACACAAAGTTCATAACCTACCTCAACAAGTACAGGGTGATCACGTATATTTTACTCAATAGCTATCTGCAAAGGCTCCATATACCGATTAAGAAAACAAAATACAGGATGTTCCATTTAAAATAACAAATCATATATGTCAAAATTTTGACAATGGATTGACTTACGTCATTTGTGGCACCATAATGTGACGACTCAGAAAAAATGCTACAACTTTGCTAATTTAAAGTATACTGATCACACAATTTTGACATATATGATTTGTTATTTTAAATGGAACATCCTGTATTTTGTTTTCTTAATCGGTATATGGAGCTTTTGATTCTGAATTCAAATTTATATAGCTTATTGAGGTTATGTTCAGGAGTGTTCGAACAATATGCATTTTTGTAGCTGTGGTAGGCTATCTATGACAGTGCTGATTCGTTTTTATCAAAGTTGCCAAGGACATGAAAAAAAAAACACTAAGTAATTCTGTTTGACAGCGACTTTTAAATTTTTTATCATAATTTTTTTTGACTTTTAAAAACGAAAAGAATCACGGTGAAAGAAAATGCACATATCGTGTGACTGTTTTGCTGTGCGCAGAAATGACGGGGACCAAGGAATTGAAAATATTGATAGGAAAATCAAAAAAACCTCAATGTCGAATATATAAACAATTCAAAGTTCTTGGATGACATCGACAATTCACGAAGAGTGGTTGAAAAAATTGGATCGTAAATTTCAATGAAAGGTCATTTTGTTTATTGATTATTGTCCGGCCCACCCTAAGGTTTTGTGTTGTGTTTTGTTTTTACCACATCACCTTCAAAGCTTCAACCCATGGATATGGGTATCATCATAAATCAATCAATCATCAAAATCTGAAGCATTTCGAAAGAAAAAGAAGAACTTCTCCACAATATAGAAAAAAGTGCCGAACATTTATATAGTTTTGACCCGCATGTTTACTAGCTAATTTGTTGTTCGAAATTTTGTAGTTATGTCTTTAAATACTTTTTGTTTCATTCGTTATCGACTTATGTTGTATTAATGTATATTTATGTATTTAGCTTTATTTTACTTTCATGTATTCTCTGTACGTAAATTTGTAAGCTACTTATTTTGTTTATAGAATTTATGAATATCCTGTAACTGGGTTGAAGCCTGTTGGAAATAAATGTTTTATTATTATTTTGCCTTATTGATATATTGTCACAATCTGAAAGATAATGTTTTTGATTCCTCTAACTCAAATTTCTAAATATTTTAAATAAATAATAAAATGCAATCAATGAACTGGGTTTTATTTTTCTTTATATCATTATAAAAACGGAAAAAATTTAGGTACAAATTTGTGTACATATAACCATTTTGAAGTTCCCTGAGACAAATAAGACCATTTCTGTATGTATTCTTCCACGATAGAGCCTAAACGCTTTAACCAATTGAGCTAAATTTTTGGTATATGAGTTTGGGAGAATAGGATGAACCCATTAGTTTTTGTTGAAATCACTTTAGCCCTGTGATAGGGGTGGACACAACCACAAATTTTCAAAAAAAAAAAACAAAAAAGTCAAAAAAGAAAAATGCGAGTTGCATATGAATGCACATTGGGAAAACAGTGGGGAACGCTGGTATTTATCAGATCAGCCCTCCAGGTATTCTTTCAATAAAATTTAAAAGATGTTGACCAGCGGATGATACACGCAGAGGCTAATGAGGATTAGTGCTGTAACTTGGTTAGATATCCATGACAAAGTCCAAATCCAGATGTGCAAAACAAAATTTCGAATCAACGTTCTACATAATCAAATTAATATAAACTAACTGCAAATGCTATATCTATTTGGAACCTTAAAGTCAAAAAAATATTGCTAAAGCTGATATTGATAAGGATTTTTAAACTGCACAAGAATAGCAAAAACAATTATTATTTATGTTTTTATTAATTGAATCCAATACTATTTTTGTTTAAGTACGTATATGCCGCACGCCCGAATAACAACACTATTATTGTACCCAATCGTATGATTGATGACGTACTTTAATTTTTATTGTACCACCTTAATATATTCATACAATATTTGAATACAACTTACAAAAATTTAAATCAGGGTTATAATTAATATGTTATTCTTTGTACATTATTAGCAAACAAGTTAAGTCGCTCTGATGTAACAGTTACTTAAATGATAACGATATTCTAACTGAGCTGAGTACCTCTTATATATTATATACATATATATATAATATCGTGTGAAATGCGCCTGCGCGGAATATAACTTCAACAACATCAAAGTGCCGACGCCAATTTGAATAACTGCTTCGGTACGGTATAAGCTGTGGTCACGTTATCTTACTGCGATTTTATAAATGAAATACTGTGTGAAATGCGCCTGCGCGAAATATGAGGACTAATATTTGGCTTCAAAAACATCAAAGTGCCGACGCCAAGTTGAATAACTGGGTCGGTACACTATATGCTGTGACGTCGTCGCTCGTGACTTGTCACTTCTGACACAATCGGCGAAAAAACCCCTTTGTGTTTAAACTTGTATAAAACCTATTTTTTATTAAATCCGTGAAGAAACACATGAAAAACGGCTGAAGGCTATCACTAAAACCGTGAATTTTGATTTCAGGGTGTAGGCCCCAAGGTTAGCCTGGAATACGGTAGTAGTAGTAGTAGTAAAAATGGTTTATAATAATAATTATTTGTAGTTAGGATAATGTATAATTATAATAATTTCATTACATACATGTTGTACCTACGCTCGCATCATTTTAGACACGGGTAGCTGTCGACAATTAAGTATGATGATTATTTTAGTAGATTACAGTGCAAATAACATGTGTGTGTGTACAAAGTTTTAATTAGATATATCAACCCGCAAAACAACCTTGAAAATATATTCCGAAAATAGCTATAATTTTTATTAAACTAAATATTGGTATGTGTAACTAAATTATTTAATTTTGTGTAACGCCAAGTTTGTTTTTGACAAATTTTTTATGTTACAAAAATATGTTTTCTTTGTGTACCTATTCCTTGTGGTTACTGTACCATATTTTTAATATAAACAAGTGTACGCTTCAATGACCTTGAACTTTTAAAGGACACTAACATTGTTTAAAGCAAAAACATTAGAAAACGGAAGAAGATCCGAATACATCAGCGACTAGATATCATTTTCTCCAGCTTCAATTTAGAAATAAACAATGGTATTTATATTATGGACAAATGTGGAAAACTGGGCATATTATTCCTATCACTCCGCTTATGTTTAATACGAAATTTAAGATAAATATTTCTAATGCCGAATGTTAGAGGTTTTTGCTTACATGACAACATGAAATTGGTGGTGAAAATGTGTTTCAGAAGATCAGAACTCGTGACGAATGGTGGGTTTACAGTTACGATCCCGAAACTCCAGTGGAACTTTCCATCCAAGTGCCGAAAAAAGCGTGTCAAAGTCGCAGTTATGTTGATTGTTTTCGTTGATTATGAAGGTGTTGTGTAGCATGAATATGTTGGAAGGGATCCGACGAGTAATAAGCAATATCACCATGTGGTTCTCTCTACGTAGACATAATCAAAGCATATGTGGCGAGTGTTCCGAAGGCCATTATCAAAAATTGACTTCAACAACGGCTTCAGGATGTGGAAGCATGACTGGGAAGCAACAGTATGTTCATTCAAATGCGTATACAAACCTATCTGCAATTTGTAATTTTAAAGAGTTTAGTATTCTGTTTCACTATGCATTGTATAAAGATAGAAAATGTAAGCAAGGAAAAAGAAAAAAATAATAAGTATATGTAATTTTTGTCAAAACTTTCAGATGTTTGAAGAAGGCGAATATCAATCGCCGAAAGATTGCATTTAAAAAATTACAATGATGATAACTGAATTAAAACATTTTCGGTAAAAAATTGTTTTAATTGAATTTATAAGAACCTACTACCCAAAGAATATATTTGGGAAAGTTTCAAAATAAAGGTTCAAGATTACCAACAAAATAAAAAAAATATTTCAAACAACAAAATATTAACTATCACGCTGCTGACAAAAAATGTCAAACTTAAAGGTGTTGTCATTCGTCAATCCCTAATTATTTTCAAGATAAATATTGTTGCAGGCGATTTAAACTAGAAGACCCAAAGTGCCACACAGTTTTAAGCATATGATACACGAAAATGAAAATATAAAGTTTGACAATCTTGAAATTAAACGAGGACTAAATCCATGGATTCGACAAGACTATATTAAACTGGCATACGCATAACTCTAATAACGTCTCAGACGGAATATGATACTTCATTAATATTAATTATAATGTGTTTACTGTTGGAATTTGGATGGATTCACCATTTAGCACAAAAAGATTAAATGTTACAGAATGTGTATAATCTCTCACGCTGATCACACTGTAAATTAATCAGGGCAAGGAAAGAATGCGTCTAAAAAACAAACGCTAACTGCATGATAGGTATTACACTTTGAGTATAAATGCAATACTTATAAAAATATTACGCATTCCGATCTAATGATTAAGATATTTACAAATGCTAATTTTATAATATATTTACTACAACATATTCAGCATATTAAATATAATTATCTGCAATTAGTAATGTGCTATCTCCATTTTGAAATTATCTTTCACGCAACTGGCATTGCATACACAGTTACATGATAATCCAGGGGCCAAAGGTACTTGTGCGTGCAAAACCAGGCGTATATTGGCAACTATGTTTTTTCTACCTGATATTCCAAATAACAAGACTAAGTTATGTTGGAAATTTGCTACCATGCTTTCACCAGACGAACCGTTTCGTTGATCCACAACTCATCAGTAGTGATCGGCAGGCAAATTTCCAAAATTTACGAAGAGCTTATCCTAGCACGACATACCGAACGACAACAATATATTTGTGGCCACATCTAGTGTGAGCAGCCAGTAGCCTGGTGAAACAAAGTTCACAAACGATGGCGGGAAAAGTAATACAACTCGATTACATCCTATTGCCAACCTAACTTAAAGTCTTGGTACATTATGTAACAAGCAATTCATAACGACTCCCGCTAGGGAATTCCAGCGTATCTAGTGTTAATTATAAAGAGAAGTACTTTACTGGTCGAATAACTCATATAGAAAATACTACATCGAATGCGTCCATAAAATTCTTAAAAGAAAGATCTGAAAATTATTTTGTTTGGCCAATAAAAAATGCATGTAACAATCATAGACACGAAGACCTATTTCATTTATAAATCTTCAGATCATTTATAAAAGTTGCATGTATCTACTTATATTATGTAGAATTTTCATTAAATTTGGTTAAATCTTGTCTGATGGAAAAAGAAACGGCCACAACAACCATATGGATGATAGACTATGGACAGAAAGCTCCTTGGGAAACACAGCAGAGTTTGAAGCAGAACTTTACACTTGAGAAAGATACTCCATTATAGGTTGGGCTTGAGCCTTGACAAAATATGACAAATTAGTCAATAATTTCAGTGGAATACAATGACTATAATAAACTAACACCAACGCTGTTTACTTTGTACACATAGTAACATTTCTAAGTACGAATAGGGCTTCTGTTGCGAAAAGCATCATTTTTTGGCATTCGAATTTTCGCAATAAGAAAAATGCACGTTGCGTATATAATAGCATTAAGTAACATGCCTAACAAATAAGTGTAGACAAGCACACCTACATATTGTATTTTACATCGGTCTCAGAATGAAATATATTGAACCAAGCTTAAGACAAAATAATCATCACATAACATGTGGAAAGATAACACCTGTTACATACAAATACGAAATTTTAACGTATGCATCAATTATTATTATTATTCCCACTAAACTAACCTAACAAAATTACCATTTTATTAAAAAATTAGAAATAAAAAAAGAATTGCCATAGCTGGGATTTGAACCCAGAACCTCCCGCATACACAGCCCGCACTCTACCACAGACGCATAAGGAAATTAAGTTTTAAAACTATTTATAAGAGCTGTATATACCAACTAACTAACTGGTTAAATTTTACACGCAATTTTCTTGAGAATTATGGAGTTAAATATCATAAGTAACCACGCAGTAAAGCAGATAAAAAATACTTTCAAATGATGTATCACTCGACTGCTATTTAAAAATTTGGAGATTGTCTGCACCCCTAACACAGGGGTAAAGCGATTTCAACCAAAAACTATCGGGTTCATCCGCGGACTCTCCCAAACTCATATACCAAAATTTAGCGCAATTGGTTAAAACGTTCAGGCGCTATCGTGGAAGAATCCATACAGACACACAGACAGATTTCCATTTGGAAATGGTGTTATTCGTCTCAGGGGACTTCAAAATGGTTATATCCGTCTTTATTTCGTTTTTTTACAGCGTTCACAATACTTTCCCTGGGCGGGAAATACACATGAAAGTAATACTACACAATAAATCTAACATAAGTACAACATAACAATCATAGCCTGACCTAAATCAGTGAGCGATGCGATCGATTATCTGATCAAGCGTGGAAATACTTATATCACAATCATCGCAGAAACGTTCAAACACTGAGCACATAAAATAAGATTAATATACTCGAAATATATGTTTAAATCGATCTAATTTACTAATGGAGTTCTTAGCGGGGTATATTGTTGAGACCAACCTTTAACTTGCACATTATCTATATTGCAGGACTGTGATTTTTCTTCTATAACTACTATCTTATAATAGTATATTAAGTATGCAACTAGAATTTAATGGCAGCCAGTAAGGCACGAGCATAGCGAATATCGTAACGAATACAAGTGTCTGTGAATAATAGTCAAAAATAACAGCAATTAAAATAACAAAATAATAGCGATAAGCATGTGTCGTAAACTCCCAGGTTAACTTTTTAACTAGGTTGTATGTCTATTAGTATCTCTAATTTGCTAGACGATTTAATTAAAACTAATTGCCGTAATATAATTCGAGATATAATCAAACAAATTCCAAATCTCACAGTTTTTCCTTGTTCTACAACCGTATTTTATAGGCACGGGAAAAAACAACTTCAGAAAGTTACCCTGTCAATATATAATATACAAATTTAAGTACACAGTGAACCGAACCGGTAGTAGAACAATAAAAAATCGGTTGTGTCGCCCCAAAACTTTCCTAACAAGACATAATATAATCAAAAATATATGACCTGCGTAACGAAACAGAATTTTAATAATTATTATTATAATTGTATTATTTTGATCATTTCCAATAAACTAACGTAACAAACTAACTACTTTATTCGAAAATTGGTAAAAACAGTATTGCCAGAGCTGATATTCGAACCCATAACCTATCGCTGTAAAGCAGATAAAAAATGCTTTAAAATGATGTGTCGCTCGACCCCTACTCATATATGAAAACTTCGCGCGTTCACAATACTTTCCATGTGCGGGAAAGTAAAAACGGTGAGATTTGGAGTTTGTTTTATTGTATCCGAGATTATATCTTGTCCGAAAGACCACGGTCAAAGTGTGGGCTTGGTAATGTGGGGTTCGATTCATAGTCAAGTCAAAAGTGCGTTTTTTCAAATGAAACTCCCTGTAAATCGCTGTAAATTACCTACTCTAGAAATCGAAAGAGGAAGAAAAATGCTTTATCATGACATATAAGTATGATATATCTCTATAAACCCAAAATTATCAAGTTTAATGAAATCTTTTGTTATTAAGTAAGTACATGTTTATAAAGCTTTTAGTTTTCATTATCAGTAAAACTGGTTTAAAGGGCTTGAAATATTGTTGACTCTCGTGTTGACCATTGCTGCGATAAATTAAGTACTTAAGTTAGATAAGTACTTAATTCTCTGCAGAATTGTATTATCTTCGGTCAATTCATATTAATTATAACTTAAGTTTCACGAATACTTGCTTTGCTATGCTATAGCTGAATTTCAAAAGATTGTGTAGAGGTACCTGGGAATATTTATCTTCTTTACGTATTTTTACTTTTAAAATGTTTTATTTTTTTATAAATCACTACTTCTACTTAGATCAGGTCTCGGATTATTTAAGTACCTACCAATTATACACAATATGAACCAAATAAAATAAACTCGAAGTACATAAGTAAATAAATTATTAAATAATAAAAACAAAATGTAGGTACGTAGGTACCTAGTATATCAGTTTAATACACACATTAAAGTAATTTGTAATTAAAATTACTCTATCGTCACTATGCACATTAATCGAGACATTAATCTAGAAAAAGAATATTCTCTCTCTTAAGTACAACTCAGCATACATTTATCTCAAGAGCGTGGTAATTTGATGAATTTTATTTTTTATAAGGTATAAACAATGTTACCGTACTTAGCAAAAATAAGAACACAATTAAAATAATAATAATAAAAATGTAACAAATTTTATTCAAGCAACGATTTCGGAGCCGAACTTCTCCTTTTCCACAATTAGTTATTACATTTTCATTATCTCCCTACCTATAAGTACCTACACATTAACCTATGACAACAAATTTTATTTGAATTTTGATTGAAGCATTGTACCTCTATGTAATAAAGCCGCGAACATAGGTATCCAACTTTTCCAATAATATAGCAAGAAGGTTTACTTCTTGCGAATAGGTAGGTAGCAGCAAATACCTATATTATTTTAAACAGATCTTCATACTAGGTAGTCTCAATAAGCTTATAACGAATGAGTATAGGTTTTTACATAAATGAGCAGCCTGTTAATTATCTAGGTCCATTTTTATATAATATGACTGTCTTCTCGAGTATCTTTTCATAAACCTTAGATGATTTCGTGATTAAATACGGAATTTGTCGAATAACGAAAATCACCAACAAGTTAGCCTAATCCTCTAATCAAATAGATAAGTAGGCACTGAATATAGTAGTAGGGACTTATTTGATATTTTAATGGCCGTTCTTAACTAACACATCCATAAGGTTAAGTAGATACCTACTATTATACAAAATAAAATAAAAATGACTCTAAACTTTAAAGCATCTATTCGCATTAAGTAGGTACCTTACGATTAGGCTAATACGTTATCCTCAAGTATGCATTAACGACAAACTGACATTGATTAACCACAAATAAAATCAAATAAAAAAGTGCTTACCTTAATAGATTTATACTTTCTCTTTGACGCCATATTCAGATCTTCATGCACTTTATCCAATAACCACTGCAAAAATTCTAACGCATCATGCTGCTGTGTACCCTTGTATTGAGTACCATGTCGTTCAACTACTTGTTTAAAATTCAGACTTAATTCTGGACTATATTGACACGACCATAATGCTTTTAATAAGAGCGCCAACTGTTCTGTCACCTCACCTTTAGTACCAAACTTTTTAGAATTTAATTTATTTCTCCTGGATAAATCTATTTTGTATTTATCCAAAACGAAATATTCAGCTAATATGTCTGTGTGTGATATACACTGTATCACTGCATTAATAAAACACGTATTTCCATGGTTTTTAAGTCCCGTAACACCAGGTGTGTCGTCCGGGCCCCAAGTTTGAAAACCAACAGGGGGCACGCGATTGTTTTCTATTGTTGAATTAATTCCTGGGACTCCACCAATGTGTTGAGCTATTTTGTTGATAATCTTACGAATCGATGGCCGCCTGTAATTATCAAATGTAAACAATACAAAAAAAAAGAAATCAAGCTATCTAGAGCCGTAGACATACCTAAATATTTTTTTATTCTTATCACTATCGTTGACGATTTTTATCTCAGCATCAGTATTTTCATTGGATTTCTGTCGCCTCCTTGACATTCTCGTTGTGTTAAAAGGATTCCTAGGTAAAGTAAAGGTCCTCTTTAAAGCAGAAGGTTCATTAAAATTGTTTTCTAAGGTCATTTCGTGTTTGCAACTTAATAATTCGCCTGCCGAACTTGATTTCACAAAATATTTATCACACATAATAAACGAGAATAACTATATTTGACATTATTGTGATTTTAAAAACTTATTTTTATGTTTTATTTTCATACTTCTCATAATTAGGCGCGACACTAACACACATTGGTTTTTAATTTATGTTATTAATTATTTTTCTACATACTAATACACCAATGTCACTTAACTTCGATATACTGTCTACTGTCTCTCTCCTCTGTTGTCTATTATGTGACATTCTGTCCATTCCCGTTTTGTGTCACTGTCATAGTATGGAAAAGCATGCGTGTGTAATGTTGCTAGCTTCAGTCAGAATTTGTTTTGTTTAGCGGCAGTCTTGATACAATTTCAAAAACAATGTTGCCTTTCTCTGTCCGTAGATACTTTTCTCAGCTGTGACACACATATCAAAGGTAATATTCTTAGACAAGGAAAGCCTTGTGTAAGGTAATATTGTATACACGTATGATATGTGTATATATATTATACTTTGTTAGTATTTCCTCATATATTCAACATTATGAATTGAGTTAATTTAACTTAAGGGTATACATTATTATAATTTTTATACCAACTAACGATGACCTAGTTTATATGTGGAAAAATATATAGGTATTTATAAATATAGGTATCCGTCATCAGAATGCTTGGCCATATTTCTATTGCCGTGGTCATTATCAGATTTTGCTCTAGGAGACCAGCGAAACCAAATAAGCCGTAGTAAAAATCAACTATCTTGAATGTAAAGCCTTGAACCTATCAAAAAATACACTCAAAAATGATATAAAAGTTATTAAATTAAGTTGTAACTAATTATCTCATCCATGAGTCATAAAATATAAAACATCAACAATTTTAAGCAGCAAAATAAGTGCAAAGTGCATACTAGTAAGTAAGTATTTTTTTATTCTCTATGTGCTGCCTAAAACTAAAACTATTGTGCAAAAGTCCATAAATTATCTTCATTCCATTTTTTATATTAGATTACGGCGCTATATTAATAACATTAAACTGCGATATTTGACAAAACATGACAATGTTGCGTTACATTAGCGTCAGAAATGTATCCGACTACCGCTAAATTCACACAGAATGAGGTTTTGCTCTGATGTAGAGGTACCTAAAGTTATGAAATATCGATAGTGTATTCATATGTTATCGCGAAATAGATATATCGATACTTAAGATAAATAATATTATATTCCGATATTATAGAAATAATGTTGTCCCGATATTTTAGGCTCGCATATAATTGGTATGATAGTTAAATATTATAAACATAACACAATTCTTTTCCATAAATTCTTCCATGTACTCTCTAGACACCAAGTTTACAATCTATACTTATATGTTTATGTATATATTTATGTATAGTGTACAGGGTGTCTCAAACTGTATGATTTTCCACATTATCTCCATAACCAGACGAGATGGAAAAGTAACAAATTCTTGGATAAAACTAACGATGAGCGATATGTTTTTCTATCAGGTTTGATTAATTGAGGAGGATATTAGTGTTGTAAGAACTACGTCTGCAAGACTTCAAACAACAAGTTTATTTAGGCCTTACCGAACATCTCCTCGACACTTGTTATATATGCAAACGATACCCGTGAAGAATTCAGTTTGTGCAGTCCGGAACAGAATGGTATTTAGAGAAATGTAATAATTATAGATTATATTTATTTTTTATTGATTCGAATTTTTTTTTCACACATATTAAACAATTATTGTTATAATAAGCAATCAACCACTTTCATGTTTATTGTTTCAACCTCAACCACAATTTTTGGTAAAACTTGAGTTTTAATTTCATTCAACCCTATAGCAAGAAGAAAATCGCCCGGTATCTCGAAAACTATAAACAACTGGTCAAAAAACTTTATCTATATTTAATATAAGCGCATATTGTATGTATGAATGTAATTTAAATTTAAAACCAACTCTAGCACGAGAATAGAAATGGTTTTCTATTATTGTGCTCTTTATTAAGCAAAACTAAATATGATTAAATAACAAGAAATTATTTATGAAATTTTGAAATATGGCATGTTCCGTAAAGTAAAAAGTTTCCTGCACATATACATATTTATGCCCTTTCTTTGTCTTATATCGACAAAATAAAAACAGTCTTGGTATCCCTAGCGGCAATCGCAGAGCGTCTCTATTCCTTTTTAATTACAACAGCACACAGCAGAGGTCTCTATTTCTACCAAGACATGCTAAATGTATGGCTACATGTATGATGAAATAGCTTTGACTAGGCTCTCTTTTCTAGTCAAATTGAAATAGCCATCTACTTCTATTTGTTACCTAAATCTCAGTTTTTATTACTCATCTCATTTTACAAAACATTCCTTTTGTTAAACCAATTGTTCCTGTAATTTAATCTAATACAAGTTAGTTCAAATAATTGAGACATTCACTTCAACTCACCGAGATAGCAAAAGGAAAACACCTAATATGTAATATTAGTTGCATAACTTACAAGATCCTAAATTGAATACATTAGAATTGACTTTCTCTAAAGAGCCATCTGTAGGGCAGTTCAAAGACCATTTTTTATTTTTTAAGTTAGTTTTGTTTTAGGGTTTGTTCTGTGTGGGTGTATGTGTCTTTTTCCAGGATTATTTGGATGTTTTGTTAAGTTTAAGGTAAGAAAATCATTATTTACTCTTATAATTACATAAATGGTATAAGCAGCAATACTTTATATGATGTTTTACATTTAGTTTCATTAATAATTTAAGTGATTTCTTGTTTTGAATATAAAGAACACATTGATATTACAGAAAGTGATTCATATGGGCCCTACTGATTTAAATTAATGGGAGTTGAATATAATATAGTATTATCCTAGTGGTATACTGAAATATATTATAGGGGTTACGATTTATTTTCGTTATATATTGTGATATCTTATTGCTCATTTTTGGATACAAGTCTTAAGTAGAAATAAAACTTTCGATAACTTACCTATTTATCAGTAAATACCGGACATAAGTACATAATCTATAAAAATGACCTAGGTCCACTACCTATTATTTATTATTGTTCATTAAAATTAGAGTAATGAGTTTTACATTTATAAGAATTATAAGTACTTATAGTATATATAGGTACTAACATTCCTACTTAGGTATACTTAATTTAGCTAGTGAAATATTTTAAAGGAATAGGTACCTAGATTGATAGATAAAAAACTAAAATGTAGTGCTTATTATTCTGCAAATTACGTTCAGAAGAACGTAGGTACAATTAGCCCCATAATACCTATAAGTATTTATTGATAAAAGACAACATGTAATTTTTAATAGGTCTAGAACATTTTGTATTAGAAACGTTTTACGATTATCCAGTGGCGGACCTATTATTTATCCTCCTACTTATGTTTTCCATAATAACAATTTTCGGCATTCGTATATGTATGTAACGATTCTGCTTGGTTGTGGTTCAAATTGTGTATCTCTCTAAATATATTTACTCTCTGCACTAAATTAACCGATTGTTAGGTAGGTAATTCCAGTCTAATCTTCCATTTTGATTTAGTTGGTATTACATATTCTAGAGACGAAGTTATACCTCCAAAAACAATTGGTGAAAGATCTTTATTATACCTAAGTACTTATGTCATTCCAAAAGTTTGTATAATATGCTTTCTAATGACTTTAAACAGGCATCTTTAAAATATATCAAATGTACCTACCTAATTTTTATAATATCTCTCGGAAATTGGTATAAATTTTCTAGTTTTTATCGTCTTTTTTGCAATTTTTTGTTGTAAGATGTACCTAATTGATTGGGTCAATAAATATGTTATTATTCTGTCAAAAATATCTCACTCTGGTGCTGGATTAGGTACCTACCTCGATTTAGCTTCCTAATAGGTGCGAGCAAATTCCGTGCTGACCTTTTCTAACTGTTTTGTAACAAGTAGAAGATTTTATTACCAAGTGTGTAAATTAATTTAACCTTGAAAGGTCATAGCAACAACTACTTAAGTAATTTAAATGAAAAGGGGACACTGCAGTAAATTCAACTATATTAAATATTTTCTAAATTAGAGAATTCAATATTAGACCAGATTTGATGAAATCGTTGCTTGTTTCCTTAAAATTCAATTATTAACTCAGTTTTATTGTGGATTTTTTAGGGTAAACTTTACGAACATTCGTAATTAGCCTTACAGGTAATGTGGAAAGTCGTTATTTTTTATATGGCTTGCTTTAAGTGTCTTTAGGGAGAGCAGATAATAGAAGTGCAATGGCCTGATAATTACTTGTTAGGCGTTTAAGATCGTTTAAGCTGGATGCGAGACATAATACAGAATAAGTTTCTGTTAAAATAGGAATTACCGGGAATTACATGTTACTACTTAACTCAACTTACCTCCAAAATGTAAAAACATTTTGGTTTACTTCTAAATGTTCTATATAGATTGATCAATATAATATTATAGCTAGGAAACTACGTATCCATCAATTTTATAAAGAAAACGTGATATACAGGGTGGTCCAACGAAAAGTTTGCACCTAGCTTTTCTCTTTTTTTTGTAGTCGAATGCGAAAATGCTCGGACACGTCGATTTTGCTTTTGAGGGGGACACATTTTAAACATATTTTTCGATCTGCGCCTTTAACCCCCTAGCGGGGGTGAGTAACAACCCTAAAATTTTAAATGGAAAGAGGGGTCTAATGACATATCATTTGAAAGGACACAAAATTGTCTTTCTAATGATACCCTATTTGTCGAATTTTACTAAAACAGTTAATACGAAAACGACTTTAAAGACATTAAGCCGATAATTTTGGTATTAATGAGAAATACAAATAAGTTTTAATTATTGCGAGTGAAAACACCTGCAATCGTTAGTACATTCCAATGTTTGTTAGTTTTAACATTGCTTTGTAAAAAAAGTAAACAAGCTGTTAAATTGATTTATTAAAACGTTACATTAACAAATGTTGAAAATGTGACCCATTTGATTCCATACAATAATACAGATTTTGTTCAAATCTATTTCTAACATTTTGTAGCATATCAGGTGTTATGTTTCTGCACTCTTCTGTAATGCGTTGGCGAAGATCTTCTATGGACTCGGGCTTCGTGGCAAAACATTTATTTTTTAAGTGCCCCCAAAGAAAAAAGTCTAAAGGCGATAAATCCGGTGACCTGGCAGGCCATTCAATTGGGCCCCTCCTTCCAATCCACCGTCCAGGGAACCGGTCATCTAAGAACTGTCTTACAGGAGCCACATAGTGCGGAGGTGCTCCATCTTGCTGGAAATAAAGCCGATCAGCAGTATGATTTTGGTCATCTTCTATTATTTGTGTTATTAAAGGATCAATTGTGTCTTCAAGCATGTTTAGGTACACTTCACCAGTTAAATTTCCAGGAATAAAAAGTGGTCCTATAATATGATTTCCTAATATGCCACACCAGACGTTTATTTTTTGAGGATACTGGGTATGAACCTCACGGAATAAATGTGGGTTACTGTCATCCCAGTAACGGCAATTGTGCCTATTTACAGCTCCATTCAAATAAAATGTGCATTCGTCGGAAAAACAAATGTTAAATAATAATTGCGGATCTTCAATTAAACGCTGGCTCATTGCTTCACAAAATTGCAGCCTTCTATCAGGATCATCCTCATTTAGTTCCTGTACTAATTTGATTTTGTACGGATGAAATTTGTACGCTTTTAAAATTCGTATTATGGACGAACGGGAGACACCTGAGGCTTCAGCTAGTTGACGGGTACTTTGACTATGATCCATTTCAACATGCCCTAAAACAGCGACTTCCACAGCTTCATTTCTGATCGGTTTCTGCGGCTGGTGTTTTACATTACAGACAGATCCGGTATCTACAAACTTTTTAACTAACTTGCCAACGTACACATCATTCACATTTTTATCGGGATGTCTCTCATTAAATAAGCGAGCCGTAAGTCTAGCACTACTATTATTTTGAAAATAAAGTTTAACAATTTCAACTCGTTCTAGAATGGAATAAATCATTTTGTACGGTAAAAGTAAAATAACTTGAGAAGCAACCAAACTGAATCAATGAAAAGACTAAAATAAACGGTGTAAATTCTTTTCCTACACGTATCTGCAGTTTTTATTTCAACAAAAAACGCAAACGATTAGTGAGGAATTTAGTTCTGATAAATAAGATAGTGTTTTTGAAATCCCGTTTTTCTTCAAAGTAAATAATTTAGAAATGATTGTAGTTGTTTTCAGTCGTAATAATTAAAACTTATTTGTATTTCTCATTAATACCAAAATTATCGGCTTAATGTCTTTAAAGTCGTTTTCGTATTAACTGTTTTAGTAAAATTCGACAAATAGGGTATCATTAGAAAGACAATTTTGTGTCCTTTCAAATGATATGTCATTAGACCCCTCTTTCCATTTAAAATTTTAGGGTTGTTACTCACCCCCTCTAGGGGGTTAAAGGCGCAGATCGAAAAATATGTTTAAAATGTGTCCCCCTCAAAAGCAAAATCGACGTGTCCGAGCATTTTCGCATTCGATTACAAAAAAAAGAGAAAAGCTAGGTGCAAACTTTTCGTTGGACCACCCTGTATATACCTACCTACTACGCGAAATTATGAAAAGTGTTTTTTGAGAAGTGCGTAGCATAAATGTATGAGTATAAAGTTTCAAATAGTACCTATGAGGCTTGTTAATACATTGTTTTTTTAAATTTAGTTTTGAACATAATCTCGACCAGTGGTGCAGTTTTTATATACTTAATTACTAAAATAATTTGTGTTAGTATACAGTATGTCCACAGGAAAAGTGCTCAAGAAGAAAAACTTTCTGTTATTTTTCATTTTATCGAAAAAAGTTACTCTCCATAAAAAGTTTTGCTGTTTCTTAAAGTAAGATTGGCATAGAAACATTTAACATTTCTTATACGGGGTGTTCAGAAAATTGAAAAAACTTTAAATGGCACAAGAGTAAAGTTCACTTATTTGAGAAGATATGGAAATAAGTACCTAGGAAAAGTTGTTAAAAAGTAAAAGGCAGTCTCTAATACCACTTTTCGAAAAAATAGACCTACTTTTATTTTTTGTACTTACTTAATCATTAAAATTATTTTATATCAATTATTTCCAAATTAACAACTCATTTTTGTACTCGTCGGCTTATTTGACAATTCGCTGTATTTATTTATTAGTCGTAGTATTGTCAGCTTAAAAATATAAACAATTTGTGGCATATAGCGGACTAAATTATTATAGCTTCATCTACACATGGTGTTTTTGTTTAAATTAGCAGGGACTCAGTCTAATTTTGTTTAACCAGTCTGAGGTATGGGTCGACTGGTAGTGAAGATATCGATTCTGGCTCTAATTATAAGTTCGCCAGAGTACAGCGTTATATACAGGGTTAGCAAAAAGTATGGAAACCCCTCAATATATCACAAACGGAAAATAATATGAAAAAAAGTTTCATCCAAAACTTTTAGATTTTTTAAGAAACATTTACGTACTGTTGGCAGAACTTAAAATATAAACAAAGCGCAGTTGATCAAAGTTGTGATTTTTTAAATGGAACACCCTTTATTTGACATTATTTTTTAATGTTTTGGAGAATTTGAAACTAAGGTTATAAAGATCTCCCTCGCTACCGCGTTATCGACAGTTGAAATCAAACAAGATAAATAATGAATATGCCTTATGAAATGAACGAAGGATATTTCCTTCGTTAAGTGTGATATCATTTTTTTAGTGCACTTCGTCCTTGTGATAACTCTGCGTACTATTGATCAGATTATGCTTTGACTGCTGAAGATAATCATTGAAGATAATTCCTTTAGTGTTAGATCATCATAACCTTATTAACTGATAAAATAGTTTTTTGATCTTTTCGGATTGATTGACCTGGTCCAATCCAGTGGTTTGACTGTTACTAAGATATTTTGTTTAATAGTTTATTGAGGTAGGTTGATGATGCTCCGAAATGTGTCCCATGAGTGTTAGTTAATTAACTATAGGAGATAGTTTATACGTCCAATTTTCTACAAAATGCCAGACATATTCCAGACTCAATATCTAAATTACATCTTCAGTGGCTTACAATATTTTTATAAATTTTTATTCAAAATTTAGAGTGGGAATAGGAATGTCAAACTAATACTTTTAACTTGTTGTTGACTTTGCAAAAAGTGTTTTTTCTTTCTAAATTTGTATAACTTGTAATTAAATCCGTTTTTATCTCAATTTTTTTAGCGCGTTCACAATACTTTGCCTGTGTGGGAAAGTAAAATTCCGAAACAGGGAAAGTATTGTGAACGCGCTAAAAAAAATTGATATAAAGACGGATATAACCATTGTGAAGTTCATCGAGAAGATTAAAACCATTTCCAGATAGAAGTCTGTATGTATTCTTCCACGATAGCGCCTAAACGCTTTAACCAATTGAGCTAAATTTTCGTAAATGAGTTTGAGGCAGTCCTAGGATGAAGGCATTAGATTTTGGTTGAAATCGCTTAAGCCCTGTGATAGGGGTGGACACAACCGCAAAATTTTCATATATCAGTAGGGGTCGAGTGATACATCATTTTAAAGCATCTGCTTAATACAGCGATGGGTTACTTTTGATATTTGCCCGCATAATTCTGGAAGGTTCTGGGTTCGAATCCCAGCTCTGGCAATATTTTTCTTTCTAATTTTTGAATAAAGTAATTAGTTTGTTATACGTTAGCTTATTGGAAATAATGAAAATAATACAATTATAATAATAATAATACTGATTAAAATTCTGTTTCGTTACGCAGGTCATATATTTTTGATTATATTACATCTTGGCGGGAAAGTTTTGGATTTTTTAGTATATACCCAATGGTTAAATTTTCTATGGTAGAAATATTTAAAGCGGTATTTTTCTGTAGGTACATAATAAACAATAATTCAAATACGCCCATCAGCTGTGTCGTTCGGTTAGCGTCACGTTGTTGGTGTACTGTATCTAAAGACTGTGATAAATTGGGAAGGCCTGAGCGTGAGATAGTTATTGGTTTTATTTGGAACTGTCACCATACCTTTACGTTCTTTGGTATTAAACTTTTATTTCTTCTCGTTGTAAATAATGTTCTGGCAGATGGCCAATTTAACTTTTTAATATCAGGAAATTGTGATAATATCGATATATTATTTTGTATACCGTGAATTTTGTTTTTGCCATATATCTCAACAATGTGTCAGTTAAGCTATTTGGATATTCTTCAGTACTCGGTCTCTATTGCTGATCGCATTTATTATTAAAGACATATTTTTTCGATAAATTTAACTTTTTTTTAATTTGGAGAAGACCGCGGGTTCGAATTCCGGTTGGTACCTATAAAATTTGTTATCTTTTTTTTTTATTAACTAATACTTATTAAGTTTAGGGTACCGGAAATATATTGCTATATGTTTAATGTTTATTTACTTATTTAATGAAAAATATAATTATTTTATTTATTCTAGTACAGAATATTTTTAAGACCTACGTAAGAAGTAGGTGTGCGAGGTTATGTGTATCATTATTATCATCATCAGAATTTTAAATAAAACGTTGACGTATACAGGCGCGCTTTGCTATGTTTATTGTTTATTTATTACTTTTGTTATATGTTTTACTTTTAAAAATACAAGAATGAGTCATTTATATAGTTCACATAATACGAGGCACATACATACCGGGTGGTCAATTCAAAGTGCCCGCCTCGGATATTTTTTTAGTGAATTTATTTCCGGGAAATCGTGGAACATGTCTTCTTCGACTGGGATTTTTGCACCTGCACGAATGCATTTCGTTAACTTTCAGGTCGATTGTTGTATTAATATAAATCTACGGTCATCAAATACTTCGATTCGAATGTCTTAACTCCACTTCAACTAAAAAAAAATAGATTTAGTAATAAAGGACTCTTCTCCATCATACTCAACAGTCAAACAGTGGATTTAAGAAAGATTGCACGAGCACTGATGACGCATCACGTTGGTGGCACCGATTTCGGATCAAATACGTAGGCTACAAAATAATCTTCCGGTCCATTACTTTTCGGACACCCTGTATTTCTTCTTCAAGTGCCGTGTCCTCCCAGAACACAGGCGATGAGTGGTATGATCTTCACCCTGTCCACAGCCGACCTAAAGAGTGTCGCGGTGTTTACTCCATACCATTGGCGAAGATTATTGAGTCAAGATGTTCTTCGGCAACCAGGACCCCGCTTTCCCTCTATTTTTACCTGAACAACAATGTGGAGCAATTCATATTTCTCATTGCGTGGGCAAAGTACTCCAGCTTTTTTCTTTTTATGGGATTAAGTACCTCTCTTTTTTGATTCATACGCAGTAGAACCGCTCAGTATTCTTCGGTAAGTCCACATTTCGAAAGCCTCACTCTTGCTCATTGTGTCAGTGAGGGTCCATGCTTCCATCCCATAGAACAATATGTTAAAGACATAGAAGCGTAATAGGCGTATTCTTAAGGGGAGCTCTGTTGGTAAGCAATTTTTGCATGTTCTTGAAAGGTGTTCGTGCCTGTTCTATTCCGCTTTTGATTTCCTGAGTTAAGTCCTATTTCTCATTCCCCCAGCAGCCTAGATATTTGTATCTTAGTACTCTCTCCACTTATGCTGATATCTGTTAAGTTGTCAACTATATTTTTGTTCTTGCTGACAATCATCCATTTGGTCTTGTTTATATTCAATCGTAGACCCATTTGTTGGCTATGGTCCGCTGCTAATAGTAAATCATCCTTATCTGTTGCCAGTAAGACCGTGTCGTCCCTGCATATCTTATAATAATAATAATAATATTTATTAGTCGCAAAATATACAATGTCATGTACATAGACTCGTCCTTAAAATATGTCACCTGCTAAAATAAGCCAATACAAAGAGCTTACAAATTTGACACATAGCTATTCCTATATAATGATTATAATAGTCAAAAGTCAAGTCATTAATCATACTAATAATTAAAAACAAATAATAAACACAATGCTAAGAACAATACCAAAGCAGTACCAAAAACAATACTAAAACAATACCAAAAACAATACTACAATAATGCTAAAAACAATTTACTCTACATTATAATGAGGCAAATTCTTGTAGATTGTAGAAGGCGTTAGCAATAACAAATTTCTTCAATTTACCTTTAAAAATGCCTTCTGACTGGCAGCCCCTAATATCCGAAGGAAGGAGATTAAATTAACAATATTCCGAGTAGATGGGTGACTTCTTATAGAATTCGTGTTTGGGGCGAGGCAGACACAACTGATCCCTTCCTCGAGTCGAGTAGCCATGGTTATCACCGCAAGTGGGTGCCCGATCTTTACTTTTAAGAACAGATTGTTGATGACTATTCCATCAGCAATTATACCCTCTGTTCTGTCTTCTACAGCTTCTCTGAAAATTTTTTCAACATGTAAATTAAACAGAGAGGGGGGGAGTGCCTTGTCGGACACCTCTCATAATAGGTACTTCTTCAGATGTCAGGCCGTTGATTCCAATACAAGTCCAGGCCTATATCGTCCAGTATAGCTATTAGCTTGTGTTAAACAGTGTCGAATGCCTTCTCGTAGTCAGTCGAAGCAACCCTGTATTTAGTAATTGTTATTAGTTATTATCTATCTGAGTTAAATAAAATAGTGTATTATTTATTCATTTAACTGATACTTTTTATTTTGTAGCAATTTTAGAACAGAACAAATCATAATTAAATATAATATGCATTTTTAAATTAAGTTAATTAGGTATAAGCACCACAACAATGCATAAATTATAAGAATCCCATAATATATCTGTTAGTCTCATTTCCTATGACATTTATGATAAAATGTTAATCTAATTACCAACAGGCGTCATTTATTATGTTGCAACATTTTTATGTTATTTGTACAGATAATCACTTTTCGGAAGTATGTATTTGATTCACGACAATTTCCTCAGAAATTAACCGCTCATAGTTTTGTTGTACACGTCGATACAAAGGTACCGGGAATTGGTTTAAATTAGTTTTTTTTTTATTGAAAAGAAAGAAAAATTAAGTGTCTCGGCATCGAAGGCCATTGCCACTAAGTTCGATGAATATGATAATACAATTACATACATATATATATACATGAACAGAAGACATTTAACAATTAAGAAGAATAGTTAATTATATTTTGTTGTAGAATCCAGAGGCTTTCAGAAACTGTATGACGTTGGAGCAGCTGAGGTCTTTTTGGAGGTCTCCACTTATGTTTGACTGGTCACGTGTAACTTGGAGTTCTTGGCATTCTGATAGGATGTGAACTCTTAGAGTAGCGTGACAAAAGTCGCATGTTGGTGGTGTTTCCCTGGTTAAGAGGTATTTATGTGTTGCTCGGGTGTGGTCTATTCTTAGTCGTTGAACGATGAACTTGTCTTTTCGGTTTGAGATATGTAACTTGTGGTGGCAGATGCTCTTTTCGATTTCGGCGAGCTTGGTAATTGAGACACTCCATATCTGCTGCCAGTGTATATGCTGAAACCTTCTAATTTTAGCCAGGCATGTTTCGGATCATATGTTCATCATCAGTGGCTTAAGGAGCCTTCATTTGATTACATAAATGTGAGGGTTATACCTATGTTTTTGTCTATGATTTAAACATTTATACACATCTGTATACAATTAATTATTTTAAAACATACTGTAGGTACTACATATTCACATAAAATTCTTACCATTTTGTCGAAAATTAGATTAATTGTTAATGTAAATTAAATGACATAAAATGAAATAAAACTTAAACTATAACTACATGGTATTATTTTTTCATTATTTTTCTCATTCTTAGTTAAAATGTTTCCTAAGTTGGTTTTTTAAACGTTTTTGAAATGAGATTTAAAGACGTTAAAAAAGATTTTTTTAATACAAAAAAATATTTAAAAAAACACAAACAAATAAATTAAGCTACAGTTTATGCTTTCCACCCACAAATTTACAAAGTTTTTATTATTTCTGTCAAATATTCGATATCAAAATTGAATAATATACTTAAACTAAGTATACAAAATTATAGTTCTTTAAAACTAGTTTCATCAATTAAGTTACAGCGTATGCTTTCCACCCACAAATTACAAAGTTTTCATTATTTCTGTGAAATATTCGATTTCGAAATTGAATTACCTGTACCCGTATATCGTTCAACAGCAAAATCCAATTACATACATTTCTTCAAGTTCTCTCGTTTAAAACTTTAAACTCTATAAATCTGGGTTGCTCTAATGGGTTCATGTGGTAGTTATTTATGTTTTAAAACACGTGTTTCAGGAACACTCGATCTACTACCCGATAATCGTTATACACATTAATGCTATTCTTTTTTTCTATTCGATAGAAAGGTTCTATTATAGCAAAACATTTCCTCATTCATTCCTATATAAGAAAATACTACTTATACTTAGTAGTAGGAACGCATATGTGGTGCTTGAAATAATCTATTTAATTATTTCAAAAACAAGTATAGTTTATCCAAAGTTAATTTAAAATAAATAAATTTAGCGATTCTACCGGGGCTATACGTTCCCATGCCTCTTTACATTATAAAACGGCATCGAATGCAGCGTTTTTTGATACATTTCTCCCTTGTATATAAGATAATAAATCATGCCTGCCAAAGGATACCGACAGTAATAAAAATAACTACAGTGACTGGAAAAAGAATCGGGTTAATGATTAATCAAAAAAAAAAAAGAGTTTGTAAATAAATGTATGAATGAAACAAATAATTTTTGGCAACGTGTTATTTTCTCAGATTAATATTAAGTATAATCGGATCGGAAGCAAGAAAATTTGTGTCCGACGGTAAAACACGGTGGCAGAATATTGTAACCATGATTTGTTCAACAGTTTTTCTTAGATTAATAAAATGAAAGATCTATCAAATTAGATAATATTTTTTAAAATTTACTTTTAAATTCTAAGTGAGAAAACATCTTTTTGGCAGCCACTTTAACGTTTAATTCTAAATAACAAAATTTTAGTAACAAAACGCGCTAAATCGTTCTAAATTCTAAACTTTCAGTGCCTAGTCTGCTGAAAAGGGTAAATCCGGGCCTGAAAATCCCTAATAATGAAAGCGGGAATGTCATTGTCGCATCTTGAGGTCATTTTGGGTTTAGGTTTTCTCATAGCTTTTAGGATGTTACGAAATAAAGTTGTACGACTAATTGCTAAATTTTACGAAGGCATCCTTCAGCAGAGAGAAGGCAGCGTTTTGGGGTCTCTGGGTTTAGGTTTTGCATTTATTTATAATTCGGGTGGCTGTTTGCCAAAAATATAGACTATAATAAATTATATTGTTCAAAAAAATAATCAAAAATTAATAACTTTTTGGACTATCCTGTATATTTCGAAAACTTAATATAATTTTTCCATATCTTAAATAAATTATCAACTCTGACTTAATTCTGCACTGTCATCAGACACATTCTTCTTCCAGTTCTTCGCAGCTGCAAGAAGTTTTAGATTAGGCCTACTTGCTTCATCCTCGGGAAAGATGTAGTCAAACACTTCCTCCTACCCTTGTTCAATACCATCTTCATCAATAACTTTGCGTCTCTTCTTTATCCGTTTCGGCAACTTACTATTGACTTTATCTCATCACCATGAGTAATTTCAAACTCTTTCCAATTTTCTAGTAACAACACCCTACTCTCCTTTTCTGGTGAGAGTTTGAGGTTATCAATCGCCCGATCAAATACTCGTCTAGCCAATGATACATTCATATCATCAGCATCGGTGTGATTATTACCGATTTCAAATTTAGCATAAGACACCCATACTTTCACATGAGAAGTTCTTTCCAGATGTCTTTCATACAGTTGTCGGGCATTGTCATGTTCCTCTTGTGATATCTCAAAATCAATATATGCTTTCCATAATAACTCAGGCATATCTAATCGTGGTTGATTAATGGCCAACTCATAAATGGCTCTATCCCGATCGATATCACCTAATAGAGTTTCTAACTCTGCAAATTTCATCCACGTTACACAGTTTTCAGGTCCAAACTCCAAAAACGTCTCATACAATCGTCTACACCGATCAAACTCTGGTAACTGAATTTCCAAATCGATATATCCACGAAATAGTAGTCAAAACGGTGCGCCTATGGACGGCTATGGTCGGTATTGGCATTACAAAGGGATATCGAGTTGTGGTTTTTTATATAATTTTAAACTAAAATTAGAAAGACTGTACAAGGATTAGCTAATATAAAGTGTTGTATCCACGATTTATTTTAGGAGGTTGTTATTGACTTTATGAATAATTCAGATATAGTTCCTTGGTTTGTATAAATACAAAATTCTAGTCACTTCTGTCAAGTCAAACACTTGATTAGATAAAGCCCACAGACCATCAGTTATGATGATAGTCAAGTACCTATGTGACAAAAACGCCATGGTTTTATTACCACGAAAACATAAGTGAGTGAGTAAAATAATACAATGAATACATGCAATTATCAGATAGCCCATTTTGTTCCTATATTTCGGAAAGAGAGAAAAGAAGGATTTATGAGTAATTATTTTCTTATATTAAACCTAGAGGTACAGAAAGTCATTCATAAATCTCTCAGTCGTTGCGTTAAACATTGGTTGACTCAGGTAGGCAGAAATACAAAAAAAAAGTGAAGTTTGTTTACGTAATACATTAGCACCTGTAACGTGTTAGATATTTTGACCTTTTTTTGTTCTTTCACACTTTTATGCAAACATTATTCGTAGAAAATAACTATCATGATAGGGGGTTTTTGATCCTTATGGGATTTATTAATTGTATTACTGATATTACGAAAAAGGCCTCTATGGATATTCTCTAGCACTAAATAGAACTTGAATAAGAGTTAAAATTTAGTTGAGTGCCTTTTTTTTTAATTTCATTTAATTTATTAATCTACGGACAACAGTCAGCGTTCATACAATCTGATATATACATGTAAAATTAATTTGTGTCCGTAAATATAAATGAAAAATAATTTCGTGGCATAGCGGTTTGTCCGCTATGCTGAACACGTTCTTTCCAGTATACTTGGACGTCACTTCATCGCACGCTAATGCCTTCAGTGATGCCTGACTATCTGAAAGAACACGGGTCCATTGTTGGCGAGGCAGAATGATATATAATTCCGTTTCTCTCCAAGGGATGGCTAACTCTTACTCCCTCTCCAGTTTTAGATTTATAACATCACCAGATCGTTCGTTGGGAGTTTTCGTTAACTGATCCTAAGATTTTTTATGCCCTAATCTATCATTTAGACGATATAAGCCTCAATGTCGGCAAGTACACAATCTATCTATTAGTGCCTCCGTGGCCGTTGTGGGCCTCGAATTAATTACTCTTGGTATCCCCTGACATCCAAGTCCTTGCTCAGTTTCACTCTGTCAACTGTAGTGGCTTGAAACCGTCTAGCTTGTTGTAGGTTACAGATCAGTTTCAAGTCCAAATTAAATACTTTTCCTCTGCCTTATGGCTGCGGTATGGAAGTGTTATTCATCATGAATGATTAAATATGCTTCTTCTACCATGCTTGTCTACGTTTCTATTCTTTGATGTATAAAAAGGTATATTATTATACAGGGTGACCCAGGTTTATCCAGCAATATTTAGAATTTAGATTCTACTGGTCAAAATGAACAAATTTTGTTCTATAAACTTTTTTTCAATTCTTCACCGATTTCGAGATATTGGCCTTTACTGTTTTTGTAAGTTCTCTCTCTCGATATTATTGGCCTCTACAACTAGGTAATTTAACCATTCCTTTAGTTATATATATTTGTGAGAATTCTTGGACCTACAGTTTAGCGTGGAATCTGAACCACGGTCAGCGACTGCCAGATGCCGGCACCTACGACTATGTAGTCCATAACTACATGGCATTGGCAAGTCTACTGACTCGGCCGGGAGCACCGTCCACCCATCCAACCACCATCCACACGACCAGGTACTTTCATACCATTATCGCATCGACACGCGCCCCAACGTTTAAGTTTTAAGTATTTCTGAACACTTAACCTAAAATTTTCCTAGAACTACACTTACCAGAAAAAATCATCTTATATCAACTGAAAGGCAATGAAATTCTCTTTCTAATCATGCTAAAGTAAATCCTGACAATTAACTCTAGGTCCATTTTTAAATGCCTCAAACGTAAAAATTGTAAATTTTTCAATCTTTCTCTCTCACTTCAAAAAATTCTAGAAAAGCACTAGCAAAACTTGACAACTTGACAATATCTGGAAAACATGCTTGTCCTAAGGAGTTTCGATTGTAGTAAAAAGAAAATAGTTTTTTAGGGTGCGATTTTTTTATGAGGTTTTATTAAAAAAAAATATTTGGTATTTTTATGATTTTTAACCGAACATGCTAAAACCGCTACAGACCGCTCATGTGGTCTAATCGAAGCATTGTCAAACACCGCACAAGACAGTTGCTGTACAAAGATTTTATGACGCAAATGGTAACCGCGCACGTTACCACGCAACTCCTTAAAAGTTAAGTAACGACCCAGTTAGATAAATAAATTCATTTTAGTTTCTCGTATTTTAGCAAACGTTTAGGCGCGAGATTGTCTGTCCGTCAAAAATACTTCTTTTTTACGATTTTTAATATTTTTATTTTGTCGAACTCATGATACCAAAAATTCTTACCTAATACACAAATCCTTTAGTTATAAAATTTGAATTATTGCCGAGGAAATGCTTTAAAGTGGCTTCCATTGTGTTCCACGCAACGTCGACATCTTTGAAGTACCGAATGCGTTGCCATTGGTATCTGACCAGGTGTTATTTGTTGGCAGGAGACCTGGATTAAATCAATAAGCTGTGCTCTTGTTCTTGATGTTCTGATAGGATTTCTTGTTCTGATAGGATTTCTGTACACCAGAGCCTTTAAATGTCCCCACAGAAAAAAATTAAGCGGTGTAAGATCGGGGATCTTGCAGGCCAATATGGCTCCAGCCAAAAGTTCTTATACTCTGCTAATATAAGGATATCTGCCATCCCTTCTTAAAGGTCGCCAGTGCTCGTCTGACACTGGTACGAGGATCATTGTTGAAGTGGTGAAGAATAGCATTATCTCTTTGTGGTACAACAAGAAGCTGATGATTTCTCATAACGTGAAACGATTCTATTTCTCTAAGAGCCCTGTGAACGCGTACAAAAACTTCACGATAGGGACGGCGCCGGCGTCTTTCAGGAAGTGCGGCTATGTAGATCCTACGAGCTTCCAACGCGTTTCCCCGCGCGAGCCCGTAATAAAAGTGCATATCAGCATATTCTTCGTTAGAGTACATAAAAGGCATTGCGTTCCCAAAAATGTTAAACTATTTCAAAAGCACTCAGTACCACACAATGTCAAATCGCAACTAAATAAATTATTTATTTTTAAATCACAGATAGATTTGGTCGGCAAAAAAAAAATTTAAACAAAAACTTATCAGCTTAGATATTTTTGGACCATGTAGCATTTTGTTGGTTAGGTACTATTATTTTTATAAAGTAATAGGTGTTTTATCTAACCGTGGTCTCGGAATGTCATGTCCGGTTAGAAATAATACTGACCTAAAAAAAATTTAAAATAAGGAAAAATTCACTTTTTAACCTTATAAGAAAAACGCAGCATGAAAAACAATGTTTTTAACTGCAAATAAAACTTCTTAGGACAAGCATGTTTTTCGGATATTGACAAGTTGTCAAGTTTTGCTAGTGCTTTTCTAAAATTTTTTGAAGTGAGAGAGAAAAATTGACAGGATTGTCTTTAGCATGATTTGAAGGAGAATTTCATTGCCTTTCAGTTGATAGAAGATGATTTTTTCTGGTAACTGTAGTTCTAGAAAAATTGTAGGTTAAGTGTTCAGAAATATTTAAAAAATAAAAAAAAAACATTAAATGCCAATATCTCGAAATCGATGCAGAATTGAAAAAAAGTTTATAGAACAAAATTTGTTCATTTTGATCAGTAGAATCTAAATTTTAAATATTGCTGGATAAAATTGGGTTATCTTGTATTGTGCATCAAGTAGGTATCTAGAAACATTTTCTTATGTTTGTCAAAAGTCAGACGGCTGATGATCGTCACATTGATACAACTCCTTTTTTGCGTTCTTGGCTAAAGTGAGAACTTCATTTTTGGATAAAATTATTTTGCGACAGCAAAAGCTTGAGCTGTACACATTTCTAGTTTCACGCGTGCATCTGCTACTCGGTTGAAGGACCATTTTCTTTCTACACAAGTACGATAGTTTTCGACGCGCCAGTCTCCACTGTAGTTCTCCACTTACACTACAAAATTCGTCCCTAAAATTAACGGAGTAATGTAAGCTAACAAAAATCTTAATTGCAATAAAGTTCAAGACATTTTAAACAATTAATATCGGATTGAGATGACCTGATAGTTTGAAATCACCCTGTATAGCAGGGTTATTGAAAAATAGTTTGTGTATTACAATAAAACAAACGAAACATTACAACTTAGTAACAAAGAGTGGAAATTGTTTCTTAGGATCAATTTATCATCATCAGTTACCCCAAAACATGGACACATTCCTAACAACGAAAGGATCTCGGTGGTTTTTTAATCTTAGATCATAAGGAAATAAACCCAAATGTTGAAGGCACTCTGCTCCTGATTTTCTTGAGTTAGGGATTAATTAGGTAACTTCTGTGGACTTAGTATTACTGGAACACCAAGAGTTACTTATTATTTTTCTGAGGATTTTTGCGCAAAATAAAATTATGAGTACATTTAATAGATTTGTTTGAATATCTTGTTGGTTTAAACATCTAGATTATGGTTAATGATATTGTGAGAAT
This sequence comes from Apoderus coryli, assembly GCA_911728435.2. Classification (NCBI taxonomy): domain Eukaryota; kingdom Metazoa; phylum Arthropoda; class Insecta; order Coleoptera; family Attelabidae; genus Apoderus; species Apoderus coryli. The sequence goes on along the minus strand of OU452202.1, from coordinate 9,523,068 downwards.
ATGTTCAGCCATCTATGTAGTTATGTAAACTTTCTATATAGTTCACTGTGTAAAATGTATTATTATATTAATACCATATGTGGAAGTATAAATTGGCTCACTTTATACAAAATCATAAAACCGTTTTATAAAATTATACTACCAACAATAAACTACCACATTACATTAGTTGGGAAAAAGGTCAAATGTTAACATATGCGGTAGTTTGCCAAACACTCTTTATTTCATTAAATTATTCACTTCACTCATAAATCTTTTAATTAGCAGAAATATGGGTTATTCAATATGCTACATGGATATTATATAAAAACGGTAACTACAGGGTGATGAGATAAGATCCATATTTTTAATTTCAAATACAGAAGGTACCTTCAATGCTTGGTTTATCGAATTACCTGGATCTATAAATTACCGAGCTTAAACTAAAACACGGCGTGTGTTTCGAAAATTAAAACTAGTTTTTAAATTAAAAAGAGGTTTAATGCTGTTAGTACTTGATACATCATTTTAAAGCATTTTTTATCTGCTTTACGCGATAGGTCACTTTTGATATTTGCCCCCATAATTCTCGAGAAGTTTTACCAGTTAGGTAGTTGGAACATATCTTATTACAATTAAAATACAACATTTTCAAAGAGGGTACTGTGGCGTCAGTGATAGAGCGTTTATTGAAAATAATGAAAATAATACAATTATAATAATAATTATTAAAATTCTGTTTTGTTACGCAGGTCATATATTTTTTTTTATATTTTAACTTATCGGGAAAGTTTTGGGGTGACACAACCTATTTTTTTTATTTCTGTGGGTGATGATGATTTAAACCGAATCTAGTTCTGTTTTTATTGAATGTTGATGTGATTGTGGTTGATAATATTGTGTGAAGTTGAATTTTGATAATCGCAATTTATTAACAATGTACTTATTATTGAAAATAATGTTAGTACGGCTCTGATTCTCGTATTCCAAGTTTTGTCAATGTCAATCAGCAACAACGGGGTTTGTATTCAGATGATATTGTTGTTCTGTGCTGTGGTACGACTGTGTCGATAAGCATTAACTAATGATACTATTTATAGTATTAGTCTATTGCGCGTCAAACAAATAACATGTACCTAGGTACCTATACACTTCTAGGATAAACATATCAATCTAATTGGAAAATTATTTGAATATTTTAAAGTGGTCAATTTTCTATAACAAGCACTATTCGAATTGTGCAAATAAAATGCTACATTACTTATACAGGGTGGACCATCAGTATGTGGGTGGAAGATATCTCAAGATCTATAAGCGATAGACAAAAAAATCCTTCACAAAACGTTGTCTTCAATTATAGAGGGTAGTTTACAAACGCGCAGCAGAACATTCTTGTTTTTTCTTAATGCGACACCTTGCGTAGTTTTACATAAATAAATACCGCTCTAAAAGACAAGAAAAATGACATAAGGGATAAGGGATATGCCTAGGTTCAGTAGTTTTTGAAATATTTGTAAATAAGGGTTAATTTTGACATAAACATACCAATTTTTCGTGTCAGGTCCATTTGAAATCCATTCTATTCTCCGTTTTACTGTATTCTCATTGACCTCGAGTTTGTAATTTTTCAGGATGGTCACATTTTCTAAATTGTATTTTTTGGGAAAATGTTAATCTACTTAAATTGGAGAAGTTCCTTTGATATACTTTTTATTGATATATTTCATGAGCTTGTTTTATCCAATTATTGTTATTGTTGTTTTAACAAATGCTCTTAAAATAAATGAATTTTTAGTTATTTGGAGCATTATTTGGAAGTAATGGATGCAAAATCATTTCGTATTTAATTCTTTAATTTACTTTTTTCTTTTTTTATGTTCTTGAACCATTTTTCCTTTTTTTACGTTTTAATTCTTTTTTTCTGTGACGGGAAAAAAGTTTGACATATTTACTCTCTTGACAGGTAATAAAATGTCACTTTTTATCGCCGGGAAAAAAGTGAGTACTTTTTTCCCCGGGAAAAAAGTGAGCACTTTTTTCCCGGACACATAAGTAACGGTAGATATTTAATTTTAGGAAATTTTATTATATAAAAGTTACGTTTTCTTTATATCAAAACTGGCAATAATTTGTGACGCTACTTTTGCTGCTTCTACTGACTCCGGTGGAGTTTTCGCAATTTTTAAATTAAATTACAGAATGAAATTGACAGATATTTGATTACTTTTTTAAAACTTCAAATTTCACTTGGATAATTTTCTGACTTTTTTCAATATTAAATCGAAGTTTTTCCCGTCTCAGAAAAAAATAGTGTATCATACACGGGAAAAAAGTTAGATTTTAGCTCTCGGTTTTTTGTCTCCCTCCGCTGCGCGTCGGGAGACAACACAACCTCGAGCTAAAATCTAGTACTTTTTTCCCTTGTATAATAAATAACTATTATTTTTTTCTTTTGGTTTTAGGTTCTTGAAAACAAATTTTCTTTTTTTTTTTTAGTTTTTATCGAGAAGTTAAATTTCGCTTGTCTAACTTTATTACGACGTTTCGGCAATGTTTTATTGCTTCGGCGATGGTTTATCGCCTTCTAGAAAATTACAAACATTATGTACTTATATATTTTTCTTTTATAATTTCTTGAACCCTTGTTTTTAATTACTTTTTTGACTTTTTCTTGGGAATGAGGTTCAACTATTTAAACACACACACCTAGTCGAAACTGTATAATTCCATGTCAATTTTTTTAAAAATCCAAAAAAGTAATAATGTATATACATTCAAACAATCGTATAAAACTGATGTACCTAATAGTTTTTTTTACAGTTTGTTATTAAAATTACATTGTATAAAATATCTTATTTTTTTTACAAAAATACATAATATTTCGCAGTACATCACGTTTACAAACACAATACAGTTTAAAAATTGCTAATATACGTTTATAAAATTCCCTACAATGGAATGGTCTTAGACCAAAATTCATGCTGTACTATTTAGAGTTTTTTTTATATTTATTTTCTAAAATGACCTGAAGAAGGCGATAAATCATCGCCGAAATGTCGTTATAAAGTTGGACAAGCGAAATGTAAGTCCTCGCTAAAAATTAAAAAAAAAAAGAAAATTTGTTTTCAAGAGCCTAAAGCTCAAAGAAAAAAATAAAATAATTAATTAATTTAATTTGAAAAATTAAATTAATTAAATTAAGTGGGGTTGTAATGTCTGTGTTGGAATAAAAGTCAAATCTTCACAAAAAAGTTTAATAGCAGTAAATAAAAATTTCTCAGCCATACATGTTTCGGAACTAGACCTAGTTCCATCGGCAGTGGCAAAATCAACAATCAGAAAAACACACTCAAGACAAATATTATATCGGTCGAAAATTACACTGAAGTCACTCTATGGGAAAACTATTTTAAGTAAATAAATCATATTAGATAAGTTTGTTTTTCTTTTTATAATTCTGAATTTTTAATAACTTTTTTTTAAATTTAACGTTTTTTTCACCAAGTTAGTCCCCGTGTAAATTATTAAAATAAACCTGTAGGTATTTTACTTTTTTGTTTTTAAATAGAAACAAAAATTAAATGACAAAAAATTGCGACATTATTTGTTGGCAATTTTTTCCTTTTTTTTTATAATTTTTTTTTATGAAAAAACAGTTAGCCTTAAGCTCATGAAATATGATATATGTAAGAAGTATAGGAAAGGGACTTCCAGATTTAAGCAGATTTACAGAGTCCCGTTTAACATTTTCCCAAAAAAATGCAATTTAGAAAATGTAACCACCCTGAACCGTTTTGACACGAAAAAGTGGTGTTTTTGGTTTCTGTAGTAACCACAACGCCTTAAATTTATATCCAAAATTAACCCTTATGTACAAATATTTCAAAAACTACTGGACATTAAAAAAACCAAGTATGGTCTGCTGCGCGGTTGTGAACTACCCTGTATAATTGAAAACATCTTTGGGTTGTATATCTCTTAAGTGCCTAAAAGTTTTGTAAAGGATTTTTTTGTCTATCGTTTATAGATCTTGAAATATCTTCCGCCTACACACTAATGGGCCACCCTGTATAACTATTATTATATCGATCACACAAATACTGTGGCCTGTTTTTGTCTCATCAAAATAGTTGTTTATGACTTCCTGGGGATATTTTCATAGCAACATGCTAATTTATAAATATAAAAAAATATATTACCGGACTCCGCGGGTGGCACCACGCCCTTACGCGAAACCTCATCGATCCGTCACAGGACGGTTGAACACACACACACACACCCCCGGGGGCAGTTATTCACGCACCCAACCTGGAATAGTTATAAATATATATATTTCAGACTGAAATATACAATGAAACAATTAACCTAATTTTTATACCTAATTCAATAGAAAGAATTTAAATTAGTTGAATAAATAGGGTGTGTCAAATAATAATTTGGTAATATAATGTTTGAGATAAATATGATGTCAGAAATAAATGTTTTTGCGTGGATTGTGTTGGTATACACTGTGTCCAACATAATCTTGGAAAACGCTAAGAATTACATGTCGGTTAAATTAGCGAAAAGTTGTACAATTTGAACATCTTTTAACTGGTGTTTTCAAAAGTAAAGTAACTTTAGCCGTTTTCGAGAATTTAAGAAAAACGAGTTTTTGCGATTTAAGGTTTTATTTATTTCTGACATTATTTTTACAGATATAAAAAAATTAAGAGCACTTTCTCATTGTTACTTTTTGAGGAGAAGATAGCGTTTACAAATTGTCACTACGACGTTTGGTTTTTTTTTCAATACGGCGCTGGATTTTTTATTGTTAAATTTAAAGCGATTTTCAATTCAAAAATAGGTGATATATCACATGTAATGATTTAAATAAGTGTTTTTAGCTGTTTTTTAAAATTATTCAAGAAAAATCGCCATAGTTTGGCACTTAACGGACTGAATGCAGAGTAGTAGGTTCTGCAAAAACGTGTTTTTCCTCGTTACCATTATTTATTATTATTTGACAATTTCTTTCTGTCTCAGTACAACATTTTATCCTGTACGCGGTTTTTTAAATTCAGTTGAAATTTTTGTGCTTTTTGAAGTTATTAAAAAACGCCTTTCTCAGATGAATGTTTTACTTAAAATAAGTGCCAAACAGCTGAAAACATGAAAACTTGTTTAAACGTGTGATATACCACCAATTTTTGAATTGAAAGTGGTTTTATATGTAACAATAAAATATCAAGGGGAATTATTCTATAACACCAAGTTGATGATGGTTTTTCAAAAACTAAACGTCGTAGTGAAAATTTGTAAACTCTATCTTATTCTCCTCAAAATTAACAATGAGAAAGTGCTTTTAATTTTTTTATATCTGTAAAAATAATGTCAGAAATAAATTAAACTTGAAATCGCAAAAAATCGTTTTTTCAAAAATTCTCGAAAACGGCTAAAGTTAGTTTACTTTTGAAAACACCATTTAAAAGGTGTTTAAATTGTACAACTTTTATCTAATCTAACCGACATTGTAACTCCTACTGTTTCCAAGATTCGAATGCTATCCCATTCTGATGGATACAGTCTATACTCGAGTACGAGGGCCGGATGAAAACTATTGGGCTCGATAAAGATTTTTTTTTTATTTTCACTAATATAAGATCCACCAACATTAAAGCATTTTTCCTAATAGTGCTCTAATGCTATTGTAGGGGGTAGGGGGAAAATTCTAATTTCATTTCCTTCAAACTTTGCAAGAAGTCTTCCTTAAAAAACAGTTATTCACCGATAAAATTGATTTTGCCTTCTTCGGGGTTGGATGACCTAGTTTAGTTTGGATTCAAGAGTGTAGCGGTAAACCTTGGGTAGGCTCTGTTGCCAACTTTTGAAAACAAAATATCCCATACGAGGGCCAAAAATTTACTTTTTTTCCATAACTGCCAAGAAGTATTTAGAACCAACAAACGTATTTTTATTAAAATAAAAATATGAAAATAATATTACGAAAATATGACAAAAATAAATATTTGGTAGGTATATACAAAATTATTATGGTAACATTTCAAGAAATCAAAAGCAGATCCTTAAACATGGCAACTAATAAAAATATTTTGGCATAATTTAAAAATTACTCAACGTATATGAATCACGTTAATATTTTTTAAATAAAAAAGACGCTCTTTATTTTTAGCTCTAGGAAGCACCGTTTTCTAGAAAAATTGACTAATTCTTAAAGTAAATTAAATGTGAAATTAGTCGTAGTAGTACGACAATATGACATCTGTTACATCTCGTGTAGTGGAAGCAGTTTGTTGTTAGTATTCTATTGTATTCAATAAATTATTCTTGTCTTGAATTTTAATCTTTGACCAAATATTGGTCTCATTTATAATTAAATTAATTAAACGCAGATATTTGCCACGAATATTGTACTTTGAGTAAGAATACTTTTCCCTGTAGCATTGCCAATTCCCACGAATCAGGAAATTTCCCACCATGCATCATTGGGTATGCTCGACATTCGTGGCGCGGGGAGTGTTTCTCGTCTCTCGTTGGGAGACTAGACGCAAGTCTAAGCAGAATCCTGGCGTCCCAGTCTTCGCTTAACAGGGATCGTAGGTCTCACAAGTTATCGTGATATTTCACGAATTTGGACTCAATATTACGAACTAACGATTAATTTTTAAAAACTCACGGGTTTTTCAAGTTTCCTGCTTTAAAAATGTTTGGATTGTTTTAATTCATTTTCACGCATTATCACGATCACCTCACTGCTTAAAATAATCAAAACGTATATGTGTTATTGAGTTGTATATCGATTCCCCTCTCGCGTCTTGTACTTTTAGTTGCCCTAACTAGATTAGGCTTGCGCGGCTGCTTGTTTACATTTTCGGGGAATTACACATATTCGACTTTCACGTGTTCAGTTATTTAGGAAGCATGTGTCTTGGTGTAGGTATTTGTATTCTCTTCCGGCTTATAGCGTTATCGCTAGCATCTGCGCATTAGTTTTTGGTTGAAATCGCTTTAGCCGTGTGCACACAATCTCCAAATTTTTAAACAGCAGTAGTGGTCGAGTGATATATCATTTGAAAGCGTTATCTGCTTTACAGCAATAGGTTACTTTTGATATTTAACTTCATAATTCTCGAGTTTAAAATTTCACCAGTTAGGTAGTTTACACTGTATATTTACTTGAGACTTGCGAATCACTTATTCACTGCGTCTATGAATTTTATTCCTTTAGGAGAGTTTTCAGTTTTGGGAACATATTGTAGTTCCTATGAATGGTCGTGATGAAATGAGTATGAAAGTTGAAATAAATATAGTTCGATAATTATGTCCTATAATTAAATTGTATGTAATTGTGTAATTAGCGGTATAAGTGTTGTTACGTTACTGCGATTGCTCATGTTAATTTATAATTACGATTTCGAATAGAATAGAAAAATGACAAAACACGTGTGGAATAGACAACCCATTTTTGCAAATGAGCAATTTATACAACTTGGATATTTTATTTTGTTATATGTTAAATTTGGATACATAATATACAGGGTTATTCAGTTTGATACCACACGGAATATTGTATTTAATTTCCTTAAAGTTTTATCCATGGGTTCGATAACAATGAGTTATGGCTACATTTTAAAAATATTGTGAATTTATACAGGGTGTCCCAAATATAAGAAATGAACCATAGTTGTGTTTTTTTTTAAATAAAATAAACCTAACTTTTATTAAAGTACATCTCACCTAAACCTGACAGTTTTTTAAATATTTTAATTTTTATAAAAATATAGACATAATTTCAATGAAAAAATTCACACTTATTCGTTTGTTCTTTTTAGCCAGTCTGGGCTGATAAATATGCCCACTCATCACTTGTTACACCAAATATAAAAAACCCCCCATATTAAATACAGGGTGTCCAATAATATAAGTTATATCAACGTAAAGTTTAATTCTAAATAACTTGTTTATTTCAAATGGAACACCCAGTATATGAGGTCAAAATTAGATGCACAAAGTAATTATCTGTCAAATATTATAATACTTTTCTATGGACAATGCACATATTCATAATATTAGGCGAATTTTTAATTGAACCTGTTAATTTCATATAGATCACCCTGTATTTGATGAAGATTAAATTAATTATCTATTAATCACTATAAGGTCCTATAGATATGTATATTTTTATTTTTGCATAGAAAAAGCCCATATTGGTAGTAAATTTTATAATAAATGTTCAAAATGATTGGGCTCTCGGCACATTTGAATCCTTTTCTTAAATCTTTCAACAACTTTATCCTTATGTAACGCTTCTAAACGCTTAGTTTATTTGCTCCTTCACCTCCTCTATTAAAAAAGTTTTCATTTTCGATGATTTTGTTCCTGCCCATGTCCAAAATTCAACACGATTTAAAATCAATATTGAAAAGTTCTTGATACAGTTGCACTCTGTTTGGGTGGTATCTTTCGTTAAACTGCCTTAACAGGCTCTCAAAGACCGCTTTTTTGGGATGATTTTGCGCCGGAAACCTTTGAGGGAAGCCAGTAAAGCGTTTTTGAACCATTTTCCCAGAATAAAAATCATGTCTATTCTTTCTCCTTTGGAATAGGTTCGCAGTTTTGATTAATTGAATTAAATCAAATATCACAGATAAAAAACTGTTTTATGAAAAATTCCCAACTCTTAGGTAAGAATTTTCAACAGACTATTTGACAGTAAATATCAAATTAAAAAAAAAAATCTGTTTTTTCAAATTCTCATGCCTGACTTGATAAATATTATAATTTTGAAAAATCTTCCTATTATTACCAATATGTCTGCCTCTTCCATGCGAAATTAAAGATATACATATCTATAGGAAAACTTTACTTTAAATTTATTTTTGCATTATCAAATACAGGGTGGTCTACATGAAACTAAGAGATTCAATTAAAAATTCGCCTAATATTATGAATATGTACATTTTCCACGAAAACGTCAAAAGTTATCCATAGGAATGTATTATAATATTTGACAGATAATTAATTTGTGCATCTAATTTTGACCTCATATACCGGGTGTTCCATTTGAAATAAACCAGTTATTTAGAATTAAACTTTACGTGCATTTAACTTATATTATTGGACACCCTGTATTTAGTATTGGGGGTTTTTTATATTTGGCGTAACAAGTGATTCGTGGGTATATTTATCAGCCCAGACTGGCTTAAAAAGAACAAACGAATAGGTGTGAATTTTTTCATTGAAATTATGTCTATATTGTTATAAAAATTAAAATATTTAAAAAACTGTCAGGTTTAGGTACTTTAATGAAAGTTATGTTTATTTTGAACGGGGAATCTAAAAATATATTCATATACAGGGCATTCCAATTAAAAAAACACAACTATGGTTCATTTCTTATATTTGGGACACCCTGTATAGATTCACAATATTTTTAAAATGTAGTCATTTTTATCGAACCCATGGATAAAACTTTAAGGAAATTAAATAGTTTAGCCACAATATTCCGTGTCGTATGGCGTGAATAACCCTGTATACTTTAAATGATACTTTCAAGGACAATGCTGTATGAAATAATGTAGTTAGCCATAAATAACTACTACTATAGGTAATTATTAGGTTATTTTAATTGTATTCCATCCAACTTATCGATATATCTGACTGTACCTACATAATTATTGATTGGCATATATTTTTCGTAAACGGTACTTATAGGCAATTTATTATTATGGATTCGGTGAGCTTCCGTAGTATATCTTGCGTTGACAGTTCTAATAGGGGTTTACTTGGAAATTCATGTTTGATACATCAATCCGAAATCTGTTTAAGATCTTAAGCCCTAATAGAAACATGCCCTCTAATATGACTGCTCGACTAGCACATTCCTGATTCGTCGATGACCGGGAAGCGGCATTGTTTACTATACTGCAAAGCATACATGTTGCAACGCGGTAAAGAATGACTAGCCAATACCCCATCTATATCCAGAAAAAGCTTAAAGCGGCTCAGCACTGGTAAGTAAAGTAAACAAATGAGTTGTCCATTTCCCAAACCCCGTTAGTCCATTTTTCTAAAAATTTTGATCAACTCTGTATAATAAATATGCGAGGAATCGATCTGTGCGTTTATTTTCTTTCTAAACCCTCTCTAAGGCTTATAAAATCAGCCACAAAATATACGTTTGCTTCCAAAACCCCCCAAAATAAAACTGTTACAAAACCCACTATAAAACATACTATGCTAATGTTTTGTGCTAAACTGAGTTCCATAACGCCCTATATTTGCATGTTTATTTTAACAATTCTAATCAGCCGATTTCTTTCATTTTTGTCAATTATTCACGCTACAAGTGTTATTTTCGTTAGCATCTTTGAAACCTGAAAGAATCGCAATAGGAAATCCCTTAAAACAATCGAAGATTGATAAATTTTTATAAGGACGTACTTGAGAATATGGAATGATATGACTAATAATGGACAATCTGAAGCTGACGATTTTGAAGAATTTCCAGCATAGGCTGCACAATATCTATAATTTTTTTTTTAATTTTGAGATTTAAAATTTTTTTTTTTAATAAACTTATTATAACTTGAATAAACCGGATTTAAGTACCTACTAAATTTGTTTTCTCATTTTGATTCAAAAGGAGAACACATACAAAAGAGTCCAATTGTTGTATGAATTGAAGTGGTTTAAATTTTACAGTTCCAAAACCCATTAAGTGCGATTATTAGTGCCAAAATCCTGTAGTCCATTTGTTTTTTGAAATTCACGAGTTTATTTAAATTTTTTGTTTTTGCTTTTTATCATTTCCTAAAATCTATTTTTTTTTTAATGAAACAGAAATAGTTATTTATTATACAAGGGAAAAAAGTACTAGATTTTAGCTAAAATCTAACTTTTTTCCCGTGTATGATACACTATTTTTTTCTGAGACGGGAAAAACTTCGATTTAATATTGAAAAAAGTCAGAAAATTATCCAAGTGAAATTTGAAGTTTTAAAAAAGTAATCAAATATCTGTCAATTTCATTCTGTAATTTAATTTAAAAATTGCGAACACTCCACCGGAGTCAGTAGAAGCAGCAAAAGTAGCGTCGCAAATTATTGCCAGTTTTGATATATAAAGAAAATGTAACTTTTGTATCATAAAATTTCTTTAAATTAAATATCTACCGTTACTTATGTGTCCGGGAAAAAAGTGCTCACTTTTTTCCCGGGGAAAAAAGTACTCACTTTTTTCCCGGCGATAAAAAGTGACATTTTATTACCTGTCAAGAGAGTAAATATGTCAAACTTTTTTCCCGCCACAGAAAAAAAAATATATTGCCCTACTTGTGAACTGAATTGAATGTTTTTTGCATTTTCTCAAAACCGTTTATGATGGACTTTGTTGGTTTAGGAAATATAATATGTATGTAGAAATGTACACTCTGCAGCTGTACCGGAACTATTAGGGCATTTTGGCAAAAATTGAAATTAAGAGCAAGACTGCCCCCAGCTCCTGAATCAAATAAAATTTCATATTTCGCAATACTATGCCCGCAACAATTATATATTCGAAGTCTCGTATCTTCGAAGGAACTATGAGGGACGTGCGTCATTGACTACTTGTAAGTTGACGAATAAATGTAATTTACATAGAGAACTAGATTTTTTCGATGCCAAAATTGGCAGATTCCTGACTGATCTGCGGATATGCATGGGAGATTTTTATTAAACTCCTATATTGTTGTTTGGGTTCTACTTGGTTTTTTTAAAATTTTTTATATGGTTATTGTTGAGATAGTGTGATTGTGAGAGAGTGTTGTTATATTGCCCTTCATCTGGTTATTTTGTATTCTGAATTAAGTATTCTGGTACTTTTGTAGTTTGTTAGATTTATTTAATATTAGATGAAACTATGTAATTTTTGTCTTGTAATTGGGCTCAGGCCTGTTAGGCAATAAATGATTATTATTATTATTATTTAATGTTGATTAATACTTAGGTACAGGGTGACACATTTCCGTGGGTTTACATTCCGCCCAAACTTTTTCGTGGAACCCCTCTGATCTTTAATAACAAGAAAATATATATCCATTCAATTTAGAAACGTTTTTGTCTATTTTTCTTTTTGTCGAAAATGCTCGTTATTCTACAAAAATAGTTTGCCGATGACTACTTTTACAATCCCAAGTATTTTATGTTTCTCATGAGAAGGCTAAAAAAAATTATTATTACAGTTTAAAATGTCAAAAACAAATTGTTTAACGAGTTATTAGTGTAGTGTCAATGATATTGCCTTTTTGTGTTGGAAACTAGTTAAATTTTTGACACCCTGTATCTCCGGCACAAAGAGGTTTTTGACATATGTTTATAGGAACTTTTTGCATTTTTTGAGATGTCCTATCAAATGCGCCCTACATATTATGAAATATCCTGTATAATTGGAGAATTTAAAGTTCAAGAAAAAATAAAAATAACAGAAATAATGTGTTGTCCGCTTTTAACATTACGGTTAGGGAGTGTCGATGTCATATTTCCAGGTCTGTCCTTTTATACAGATGTATTTATAATAGTTGTCTGCCTTTATCTTATCTACTATACGAAATGGGAATAATGGTATATATGCTATAAATTTCAAGATAGAATCGTTTCCTTATGGGTCCATTTGATATATTTGCATAAATTGGGAGTACGTAACTAGGGATATGGAATTTAATTTGTAATCATATGTGATGGAATCAATCATATATTTCGAGTTTAAGGCGTCCTCCAATTTTTCGCAGTCATCGACGCTGTCTGTGACTTTAAACAACTTAAAGTCATCAGTAAATAGCAGTCCAACGACGCAAGCGCTATTGTAGGAAAATCGTTGATGTAAATCTTAAACGGCCCTAGGTTAGTGCCGTGAGGTAGGTACACCAGAAGGGTTAATGTATTCAGCTGAATGTTTACCCGCTCTCTGTCTATCTTTCCAAGCTTATACAACAGCAATGGTTCATTATCATTATAATAATAATATTAGTCTTTATTGATTGAGCATCCAATGTGTACAAACTTTAGATGATATATAGGTACAAACTAGATAAGGAAAGATCTTCTACATTGAGACTAAAATATCACACAATGGACTTGTCCTTATCTACTGGAGTCTATACGCTGATGCAATAATTTCTAACATATGAGTAACCGGTTAATAATAAATATTGCTTTGATGATTTAAGAATATTGTCGTCATAGCACAAACATAATTATTGTTTAGGTACGGTCAAAAAAAAAAAAAATGCACGCAGCCAATAATTTCTTTTTTCACAATACATACGTACTTAGCAACATTAATTTTGATAAATGCGACCCCTTTTTACATAAGAAAACATTGTAGGTATATGAATGTGTGATATTTATCTTACAGCGATAAAAGGACAACATCCTGTGTCTGTGCAAATGAATAGTTTGCATTGCAAATTTTCTGCATGATATGTTAAAAATGTATAAAACCCCTTTACTTTACATCAGCTTTTAGCTTTTAGTATTATGAAGATTACAATGGCTTATTTTTATAAAAGGTTGTTTGGTATGAACATTTTCGAAATTGTTAAAACTCCTGTTTTCGTTCGTAATTGTCACTTTGTCCCTTTTCGTCTTTTGAACAGTTTCTTTCAAAGAATAAATTATATGATTGCACGACAGGAGCACTGGCGAGTAAGAGCATTTGGAATTTCGTTCATATTACCGAAAAAGGGGGTTTTCAAGCTGAGGTTTTAATTGCGTTTTAATATGAAACATTTGTGAGAGAGAACTCATTATGCTGTAAAAACATTGACTTCAATGTCAGTATTGAAATAATTTCAATAGATGTGGACTTTCATTTAAATATTGACATTAATTGGTATGCTGTATCGACACTTGACTACAATTTTATTTTGTTGAAATTAATGTCAAGTTTACATTTGGCAACATTTTTTTTCGGGGTGATTTAAGGAAAAAGTAGATTTTTTTTCTGCATTTCTAACCTCTAAGTCTAAGTGTTAAATTTCAAAAACGTAAATAACAAGGACGCAGGAGCCTTCGATCATTTGTGTGCTCAATTTAACAAAGAAAAAACTTCGTAAGAAGGTCTTCAGTTCATTAGAAGAGGGTAAAAAGATAAAAGTCATCTTTTATGGCGAATAACTAATATATTTTAAAAGATTTTTAATAAATGGGAGGCAAAAGCCAGGAGAATCTTTGAACAGGAGCAGACGGGGGTGGCATACCTGTAAGAGGTTTTAAGAAATCTGAAAAAAAAACATTTAGCCGTTTTATGAAATATTCTGGTACGAACCTTCGCTTAAAAAATTAAGTGTTGTAAAGAACTAAAATATTGTTCGACCCGATTTGGTTTTAGGTCCAATTCTTTTGAGACTGAACAGTCCCTAATAATGGTTTGGGGTAGTTATTATGAGGGATCTATTTTATCCCTTAGCTATTGTTGTCTTTGCAAATTCAAGTCGCATCTTCAACATTAAATATACGAATAACTCTGTAAGTTTAGATAAGTACCTATTTTCAATTTAGATACTATCTAACCCTGATTTTCATTTTCCAGCAATTCTATAAACAAAATGAAATCATATTTCAAAATACCTACAAAACTTAAATAAAAAATATTTAATGATCCCAAAACATGCCGCGAAATAAAAACCAAATGATTTGTGATTTGTTTAAATTGAAACCATTTCAAGTGCCTTACCGTGCAGATTTTTGATCACGTTAAAAATATTGACTTTTTCCAATTTCTTGATTTGTCATAATTGCAATTGTCGATTTGAACACTTTACAGCATACCAAATTTCAATGTTTATTGAAATTTCTGTCAAACGACACTTTTCTGTCATGATTTCAACGTTGACTTCAAGTCAATGTCCTTACAGCATAAGGCTGATTAACTTAAAATGTAAATAAAAGTGTACTCATTATGGAAACTTGATGCAACCGATGCTGATATTTCGTCATATAAAGTTAATTTGGATCAAAAAAACTTAGATAACAGCGTCAAATGCTCTGTTAGGATCACTAATTTATGTAAGAGTATTACCCTCTCAATTTCATAAAAAATGGACGACGCTCAAGATGGCTTGTTGTGAAACTGCCTTTTGATAAGAATGTATGTACTGCAGCAAAATTTCTTAGTTATGAAAAATAATTTTGTGGCATAGCGGAAAAAATTACTGGTGTTACCTACACAAGGGATTTTGTTTAATTTAGCAGGCATGGGTCGACAAATACTGACGAATTCGTTTCGGTCTTATTATGAACAGTAGATACATGTAAACCGTACCATCTACATTCACATAGTAATGCATATCCCACCATACAGAGGCCGAAACAATCCAATGTATACGTAACACCAACCGTAGAAATAGAATATCAAAATAGTGTAAACACAAACCGAATTCGTCAGTATTTGTCGACCCATGCCTCGGTCTGGTTCTACTGAATTTGAATTAAACTGAGGCCCTGCTAAATTAAACAAAATCCTTTGTGTAGGTAACACCAGTAATTTTGTCCGCTATGATACCAAATTATTTTTCATTTTATTATATTTACGGACACAAATTCATTGTATAGTTTCTTAGTTATATTCGAAATTTCAGTTCTCTAGCAAATTTTAGTCAAATAACTCTTCATCTGTTCCTGAGAGATTCCAAACAAGCACTGACTACAAAACTTCTTTGAATTTTTATTAGAATATATTTTTAAAATGGGATATGTAACTGCATAACAGAAATGGACAACATAGTCAGTCTCCTACCGCCTGTATTATATCGTGCTTTTGCCTGAAAAACAAATAACACAACATACACACAAAGGGTGTAGCATTAGGGTGTGTTGTGTCACAATTAAGGGGGTTGCCATTTTGAGAATTGCAAATAGGATCGTGTGCACATTTTACATTCTGTATACACCGAAACTATAGATAATTTATATGTATGCATAGTGCATGGTTGGGGATTTTGAAACTTTCAACGGACCCTGATCAAACAGACAAAAACAATTCTAAATTATAACTTGCTGATTGAGATATGGAATATAAATTACTTTATTTGAGGGCTGAATTAATACTTTTAATATTGATATTCAATATAAAGGACGTTTGCTTTAATCGAAAAGATAAAAGTTTATTGGAAAGTTGGTTTGGTTTTCTTTATATTTTAATTTTGAGTTGCATGTGTAAAGCACATTTGAAGTGTGAGCTTCCGAACTTTGCAACACGCTTCATATAGTCCAGACTTAGCCCATTCATTCCCAAAAAACGGAGAAAGAGCTCCGAGAATTTTTTTTTAAATGATGAATACCAGAAGGAATCAGTTTCGGTCTATTCTGTAGATAACTACAATTATTTAAATTTAAAATTTGAAACATATTATCTGATGATTGAAATAAAACAATTAATTGGAATTGTTTCGTAAAGGCTATATTGTATGCTTTTCACTCAAATTGGTCATAATGTGTTCTTTTTATGTTCTTTAAAGTGTTCTTTTATGTTAAACGTATACAAGTTTAACCATCATGTACCCACTTCTAAGAAGTGTCTTATTACAGCTACAATCTTTTATGAATATGCAGTTTTGTTTATTTCACCATTTAACATTGTATTTAGTTTTTAAATTTTAATTTTATCTCAAACAGACTAGACAGAACACTAATGATGTTTATGTTGTAAGTTTATTGTTGACTTAAATGAGCTCGTAAATAATATTATTGTGTATCGATTTTTACCTCCCGTATACCTCCCTGTACGGGAGGTAAAAATCGATACACAATAATATTATTTACGAGCTCATTTAAGTCAACAATAAACTTACAACATAAACATCATTAGTATTCTGTCTAGTCTGTTTGAGATAAAATTGCGATCAGGAAAGATGTTTTGGGCTCCCAAACATGACATGAGTTTATTTTATTTTTGACAATTCACATCAAATAATGATAATGATTTAATGGCTCATAATAATCTTTACACCCTTTATAATAACACAATAAATTAATAACAAAAATACAATAACTCACACACTAACAATTTAAAAAATTCTAACTTTAAAACATCAAACAAATGACAAATAAAGGGTGTTTTTTATAAAGGTATAGAACTTTAAGTTGGTCGCCATTTTGTCGGCTTTCAACTGATTTATGTTTAGTTTGGTTTGGCATTTCAACATGAACAGACTGACGCCTGAACAACGCTTCCAAATTGTGCAAATTTATTTTGAAAATCATGATTCTGTTCGAAATACGTATCGCGCACTACGTCCATTTTACGGTCAACATAATCGTCCATCAGAGCAATTAATTACAAAATCCAACTCGTGCAACCATTGAAGCCACACGCTCACCTAGCAAGGCGTAGATTCGGTGAAAGGACCCAAAACAAGATTGGCGTTGATCCCGATTTTCATAAGCGAATTTGTTTAGCGATGAAGGTCACTTTTGTTTGAATGGATACGTATTTGGAGTGATGGTAATGCTCAAGTGTATGTTGATACACCGTTACTTCCAGAAAAACTGACTGTTTGGTGTTCTTTATGGGCTGGTGGAATCATTGGTCCGAACTTCTTTAAAAACGATGCTGGTCAGAACGTTATACGGTCAATGGTGACCGCTGTAGAGCCATGATTACTGACGTTTTCGTTCATCAATTGAACATACGAGGTCTGTTCAAAAAGTTCCCGGAATTTTTGAATTGCGCGCGTCTGGAGAGTCCGGTGGTCAAAATTTTTTTTTTATTGTGTTGGTACACATGTCCCTAATGTATGGTGAAATTTTCAGCTGTATTCATTGTTTACATTCTGTCTTGTAGCGACTGGTGTAGACGTGTTTTTTTGAGCTCGGCGATTTTTGTTAGTTTAAACAATGGAAGAATTGAAGAGTCAAAGAATTTGTATTAAATTTTGCGTGAAAAATGAAATAAAGTGTAACCAAGTGTGCGAAATGTTACAGAGAACCTACGGTGAGTCTGCTATGAAAAAAACAAGTGTTTACGAGTGGTATAAGCGTTTCCAAGATGGCCGCGAAGACGTTGAAGACGACGAACGCTCCGGTCGACCCAGCACGTCAATAATCGATGAAAATGTGGGAAAAGTGGAAAAAATGATTATGTATGATCGCCGAATCACAATTAGAGAAGTTGCTGATGAAGTTGGCATATCAGTTGGCTCATGCCATCATATTTTTTCAAAGGTTTTGGGCATGAAACGAGTGGCAGCAAAATTCGTTCCAAAACTGCTGAATTTTGATCAAAAAAACAAACGCATTACCATCGCTCAGGAGCTGTTAAACGACGTCAACGACGATCCAAATTTACTTGAAAGGGTCATAACTGGTGATGAAACATGGGTGTACGGTTATGATGTCGAAACAAAAGCACAATCGTCCACGTGGAAGCACTCAACGTCACCAAGAGTGAAAAAAGCACGTCAAGTTCGATCAAATGTCAAGGTTTTGCTTACTGTTTTCTTCGATTATAATGGCATAGTGCATATAGAATTCTTGCCAAAAGGTCAAACCGTCAATAAGGAGTATTACCTTGAAGTAATGCGACGTTTGCGTGAAGCAATTCGAAAAAAACGCCCCGATTTATGGAAAAACAATTCATGGGTTTTGCACCACGATAACGCACCTGCTCATTCATCGTTGCTTATTCGTGATTTTTTGGCTAAAAACAAAACTTTAATCATGCCCCAACCTCCTTATTCACCAGATATCGCTCCGTGTGATTTTTTCCTGTTCCCAAAGTTGAAGAGGCCCATGAAAGGACAGCGTTTTTCATCGATTGAAGAGATAAAGGCAGAATCGCTGAGAGTGCTACAGAGCATTACAAAAAGTGACTATCAAGGGTGTTTCGAAGACTGGAAAAAACGCTGGCATAAGTGTATTATATCTAGGGGGGATTACTTTGAAGGGGACCATATAGATGTAGACGAATAAATAAATATTTTTTTAGAAAAATGAGAATTCCGGGTACTTTTTGAACAGACCTCGTACATGATGTGCAGGAGCTGTGGTTTCATCAAGTTAGGTAGTTGGGTTAGTTTAGAATGATATTATTTTTATAATTATAATAATATAAAAGTGTACTTTTTAGATTTTAAATCTTTGATGAAAACATTTCGTTACCTAGTTAAATTATAATGTACAGCATCCGCAATGAACTCCACTATAAATTATTAAGGCGACATCGATAGTTCAACCTTCGGGAAAGTTTTGGGGTGACGCTATTTTAAAAATGTTTCCCTTCAAAGGGGTCTCAACAAAAGTAAACGTGCACCGCGCCGAACATTTAAACCCATTTTACCCTTGTTTTGATTTTGAGAAAATCTTGACGGACTTCAACTCTATTTTCGTTGGAGATTAGAGTGAATAAGAGCTATCACGTTTTATCTCATTTAAAAGTATTAACAATTCATCAAATTAGAAAGGACACACTAGAATCTTATCTACACAAAAAACTGAGCGATTTTGTTCCAGAAACTAAACAATAGGGATAATAACAAATGGGACCAGGTAAAGGAATGGTTTTTTGGGACGCAAAAGGTATTATCTTTATTTATTATCTCCACAAGGGTAACGGCATCACTACGTAGAGTTATTGCAACGCTTGAAGGACGAAATGTAAAAAAAATAATCTCATTTCTGGAAGAAGAAAAATGTTATTTTACGACGACAAATATGTCGGTCGTTGCGATGGCTAAATTCAACAAATTGAAGTTGAATTGGTCCAGATATGGTGCCCAGCGGCTATAATTTATTTCCTAATCTCAAAAAATGATTTGGTGGTAAAAAGTTTTCGGTCAACGAGGAAGTGATCCATGCTGTAAATCCGTATTTTGAGGAGCTTGACAAATAAATCGCACAGTGTTCATTTTCACAGTAAAGTGCTGACCATTATTCATATTCTCTGTGAGAGATTTTACTTAATTATGTGAGATTTTAGAGATCTAATATAATATATACTTATTATACATATAAATAGAACGAAGCTTAGTTCCATGTAGGTACATTGTTTTGATGTTGTAGTGTGTTTTCTCTGCTATCCTTTTGCTTTGATATCAAACAAGTTCATGCTATGCATTGTGTTTGCTCACTTGATCCTTAATCCTTAGGCACCGTGTTTGAGAGAAAATTCCTTCACATTTCCACAGAGAAATCCTACAGGGCATTATTATTAAATTCCTAGTATTACGTATATTATTTTGGATTGGAATAAAGATAAAACTAAATATGTACAGGTAGAGTTGCCACGAGACGAGACGATATAAGGCTTTGCCTCGTCTCGTCTCGAAATTTTGAGAGAATGTTTTTCGAGACGAGACGAGACAAGGGTCGAGACGAGACTAACGTTCGTCTCGTCTCGTTTTGTCTCGAATATTAGTAAAAAAATATATGGACATTCATCATCTGTCTCCAATCTAATTTTTTGGAAAATGATTGTTCTAATTTAAAAGTGTTCTAAAAGCAAAATATCGAGCAGTGCGGCTGCGTGATGAGTATGAACGAGTACGAAGTATGCGCAGTAGTCTCTACTTGATACTTTCATATAACAAACTTCAAGACAAGATTAAGGAAAGAGTATTTTATTTTTCTCTTAAATACTGTAAATATGTTAATAAGTTTAGTAAATTGCGATGCTTTAAGTATATCAGGAATAAATTGAAATAATAATGCGTCTACTCCACAAATGAACTTTATATTTGTCAACTACAATATTCTACCATCTACCATACATGTTTCGAGAAATTGTTTTCTCATCATCAGTGGTACGACATTTTTACAGTTTTAAAGTTATCTTGCGTTATAAAATACAGGTTCTGAAAATTAATGTAACATATTTTCTTAATAATAAAAGTGTGTTCGATTCTTTGGTCTGTTTTACTCACCATTTGTTGGAAAAAAGAAAAATATATTTTTATAACATTATGGTTTACACAAATAGAATCATAATTTACTTAACAACTTGAAGAGTTGCTAATATGGTTTTTGTTGCTTTCTGCGGTTTTTACGCATAATACTAATTATTTTAAAGGGGGATTAAATTTATTTAGAACAAACTATACATTTTATGCTTTACCATACTCGTGGTGGAAGTAAAATGGCGATTACTATTTCTATGCGGAAATTGTTAAGTGTGACATTTTTCAAAAACGAAACGTCGTAGTGAAAATTTGTAAACACTATCTTTTTCTTCTCCAAAAAATAGCAATGAGAGAGTGCTTTTAATTTTTTTATATGTGTAAAAATAATGTCAGAAATAAAGAAAAACTAAAATCGCAATAAATCGTTTTTTCAAAATTTCTCGAAAACTGATAAAGTTACTTTATTTTTGAGAACACCATTTAAAAGATGTTTAAAGTTTACAACTTTTCTCTAATTTAACAGATATTGAAACTCCTACCGTTTCCAAGATTCCAATGCTATCCCATTTTTATCTTGGACACAGTGTATTTAAATTTAATTCATATTTACAAAGATAGAAATACCCCCATATTGTGGTGGTATGTGTATGTTGTAATTTTATGTTTAAAACTTTTTTTTTGTGTTTCTGTGTATAAAAGTCAATTTCATAGATACTTACTTCACTTTCTACGACTGTCTTTAAATGCCTTTATTATATGTTCAATCATGATTTGAAAATGTAGTACATTGTAATGCTGTTTTTCATTTACCCGTGCACAATAAATATTTATTGTGAACGGGTAAATTTCCTGGTAATGACAAAAGTTGCGTCGGGCATGAAAAATCACCATAGCAACGCCGACAATACAAACACACCAAATTGACATTTTATTTATAATTAATAATAATTACAATTATTTCACTAATTGCGAAGGTTTCAAAGCTATTTATATAATGGAAAACAGTGATATTGAGTATAGTTTAACACCACCTTGTCAGTTTAATACTTCTAACTTATCGTATTTAGGGGTAAGTTTCGAAAAACAAATATTTTGCTAAAAATTATGTTTAATTTATTCAAAAGTATTAAAACAGTCGTAGAAAAAGTATAGTGTGAGTGTGAGTTTCACCACATGAAATTACCATTTCCTACTCGTATGATTTGCAGCACTCGCTTGCGGCTCATGCTGCAAACGATCATACTCGTAGGATATACGTGTCATTTCATGTTCGTTGCACAATATACTATTGTTTTAAAAAATTGGATAACTGTACCTATGTAGGTATGCCTATTGAACCCATTATTTGAACGACATCGACAACTGAATATGCTTAAATATTCACATATTTAATTTTGTTTATTTTAACGGAGGAATAAAAGAAAGAGGAAAAAATCAAGAAAAAATTTAATTTTAATTAAATGTTGTCTTATTTATATATAATATTTCATATTATGAATCTCTAGTTATTTTTTAAAAGGTGAGATTTGGATTGATGATTTGTATTGTTTCATTATTGTGTTTTAGTGCTTGATAAAGCGGCAATATAGCCTGCGAAACGTCGCATTTTTAATAATTTAGAGTTTCACTTTCATGAGTCCTACAACCGAAAATAAAAAAGTAATTCAAATTAATAATTAGAGGACAAGATACTTGGTAAAATACTAAATTACGATTAGGTATTTTATATGCTTCACTTCGACTGTTTGTTCATATTTTAAAATGTTCATGTTTGAGTTCTTCAACATATATTTTTGTAAAGAGGTAATTATCAACTGATATGTAAGAAACAACTAAGTTGATGATGGTTTACAGGACACGGAAATATTGTAGAGGATAAATTTAAAATAAGTAAATAAATTTAATTTCGTATAAAATGTTCAATCTTGCTATTGAATGAACCTTACCGCTCTATCTTATCTCATTTTCGAGATCGCAGTGTTTTCCGTCGATTTGAATAACCCTGTGTATATGATTGGAACAAATACTACAGGTCTTGATAATTTTTCAATAGTTGAAGTGCCAAACCTGTAATTGTAAATATTATTATATAGTAGGTATATATAATATTTAAGAACGTTCCGGAACACGATTACTGCCCACGTATTTGGAATCATGCAAGTATTTCTTGATATTCAAGTTTTCTGGTAACATTCTTCACGAACTTCACCATATCTTACTGGTATTAAAAGCTTTGTTTAATATACTGTTTTGAACTCATTGAATGCTAGGATATAAAACTGTCAGTTTTCATCATTTTAGAGTACCGCCAAACATTTATTACCCAGACTTTTATAAACCATAAATGACTTACTTATGCATTCAGTAGCGGCTGACGAATGAAGTATTAAAGTTAAAAGTGAGGGGAAACGCATTACTTTGAAAATTACACAAACAATATAACATGTGGGTATTGTCAATATTAGGATTATTACATCATTTTTATGTTCGGGTTCTTGATTTGAACTTTACATTAAAGTCTATGGAGTTATTCATATACTAATATCCACGGATACCTACCTCAAAAATATTTCTAATTAATGATAGCCTGGACAATAAAATACATGGGCGCCGGAACTTCAAAATCACTATGGGGAACGGGCTCCAAAAATAAACATAAGGAAAATTATTTCGATACCACTTTTGCAGTACGATTTCTCTTTCTCGTCAAAATAGGCCACAGTTTCAGCGATTACTTCATCATTGGAATTAAATTTCTTTGCAGCAAACATTGCCTTGAATCTGAAAACAGAAAAAGTCGCTTGGAGCTAAACCTGGAGAATACGGTGGGTGGGTAAGCAATTCGAAGCCCAATTCATTCAATTTTGCCATAGTTTTCATCGATTTGTGACACGGTGCATTGTCTTGGTCTAACAACACTTTTTTCTTTTGAAAATGTGGCCGTGTCTGTGCGACATCAGCCTTCAATCGATCCAAAGTGCACAATAATACTCGCTGTTGATGGTGGTTCCTTTTTGGAGGTAGTCGATGAATATTATTCCGTTCCCAAGGTACAGCCTCCATCACCTTACCGGCCGCCTTTTGCGTCTTTGCTCGCATTCGGTTCGTCGATTGATGTCTACTCAGCTGACTGTCTTTTGGATTTTGGTGTGTAATAGTGAAGCCATGTTTCATCCATTGTCACATATCGACGATAGAATTCCATTTTCATGTAAAATGGTAAAAACACTAGAGTTCATATTTCATCAGCTCAAAAATGGCGTGGGAATGCTTAAGAGGTCTTAACAACCTTAGCCAGATTAACAGAGTTTCTGTTGTTTGAATACCCGTTCATTCTGGTTCAGGGGAAACGAAGAAGCCAATAAGTTAGCCAAAAAGGGGGTGTCAACCCCTTTTGGAGGGCCTGAACCGTTTTGCGACTTAGGGGAACACAGCTACAAGGAGAAAAGAAGAATTAAGGAGGAAACAGACAGAGCAATACTCTTGCAACATCTTCCTGTACTGATACACTCTAATAAATTTCTTGGAAACTTCAACCACGAAAGATCCAAAATCTGTTTGCAACTCAGAAAAAACGGATAATGTATTCTTAAAGGATTTGTTACAGGACATTTTCGCCTTAGGAAACATATGGCAAGATTAGGCCTAGAAAAAAAACTCAAAATTGACTTTTTTCCATTTTTTTTTCAATAACAAAAGTTGCTTCACACAAAATGCTATAACTCACGAATCAATAGTCAGATTGCTGTCAAATTTATACACGTATCGTTTGAAGGTTAGTACTAAATAAAAATCATATGGAAAAAATTCTAGTAACGTCATCTATGTGTCGTTCTACGGACTTATTGAATGACCGAATAAACTAGGTAAAATAAAACAGTGTATTGGTATATCATATTATATTCATGTGATTTAAACATAAGAACATAAAAAAGAACGGAAAATAAATAATAAACGAGATATTAAAATTAAAAAGGTTTAAAATAATCAACAAAATATCCAAACTCATTGGTAAAGTATAGAGAAAACAACAAAAACATAAAACACACACATTTGATATAAAAATAAATAATTAGGAACTCAATATTTTTGTACCCGAAAGAAAACACAATAATCTAACATAAATTAAAAAATAAAAACCAAGCCTAAACATAACCAAAGAAAAAAACTCTAATTACAGTCAGTTTTAGTTTTAAACCTTAATAATAATACGTATTAACATAATGTGTCAATATAAACTATTTAATTCCCTGTTCATTTTTTGTTAAAAAAGTAATTATTTATGGGTCTAAAGTGAACATTTTTGCAGGAATTTGCCTCTAAACAAAAGTCTGAACCTTTGCCACCCTGTATCTAGACAATTAAGCTCTTTAAGGGTATATAAGCCCCTATATCAAAACGCATGAATTAGCGAGAGCTTTCTGTGGTAGAGCGTTGTCGGTCGATTATAGAAACACCCTGTATATCTAAAAAATAGGAACAAATTTATAATTTATTCTGCTGCATTTGGCTATTTTTTAAAACAAAAATATTTGCAACCTTGTTACTTAGGGGTAAGTGGGGGTCATTCGACATGTTCTGCTTGACAACTTAATTTTTTTTTAACACTTTACAAAATTGTGGTTTTTATTTATTGTATAGGTGAATTATTCTATTAGACGTAATTTGGGTCATTTGCAGGTTAAAAAAGCCTATGGTTTGAAAGGTACAAATATTTATAAAAAAAGGTGCAATCTGCCGAATGTTGCCCAAGAGTGGTAACCATTCGGCAAGTGAATGGTGATCATTCGTCTTAATATAAAATAAATAAAATGATCTTTAAATAAATGTTTATATTCAGTAAAAACGGTACAAAATAAGGTAACATTAAAAAGAGAAACCTAAAAAAATATTTTGTTGATGTTTAAAGTAAAAAAAAAAACAAATTAAATTTAGTTATAGACAAATAATATGTTACTAAAATCGTATTTTAGCACAGTGGAATATTTCCAAAATTAAAATTAAATTTAAATACTGATGCAGTTCTGGCAGTTCCCTTTTCATTAAAACAGGAAACTATTGCAACAATGTCATCTCTATTGACAACAGATATATCGTCGATATCAGGAAACACAAAATAATTTGAATTGCCCTTTCTCCTCAAATACCTAGTTTCATATTCTTCATTTTAAAGGAGATTATCTGTCCTATATAATACACGTTGGTTTTGCGTAACTGAAATCGAACTAGCACGAAATTATATTTGCATCGGTTAGATAATCAATGTCCTCTAGAATGCTTTCATCCCGAGAAGAATTATCCTAAGGACGCTTATACTTGAGTCGCTTGAAGAATCAGGAAAATTCTTGTTAATATCATATAACACACTTTCAACTACCGAAGGTTTCTTCTGAACCTGATTTTTTCTATTGCGTTCTTCCTCTAAGCTTTTCCGTAAATTGAACTAAGGTGTGTCGGTGTATACAGTGGATTTTGCCGTAGTCTTTCTTTTTATTTATTTTTTCTGATTGCGTAGCCTTAGGATATGGCCTAATCTCTGAGATGGTTGGACGTTTAGAACAGGAAAGATTTGGTGACGATGTAATATTAGCTGGAAGTTGGTGTGTCGAAGACGACGGTTGTGGCGATGGTGTTTGTTAATTTCTTTCAATAATACTTGATACGTTCTGTCCCTGGGAAGTTTGTATTTGATCTTTTTCTGTGACAAGCCTGGTAAAAAATCATCCTCAGTAAATACTAAGCTATATACTGGCCAGAGGCATCTAAAACCATAAAAATATTAAAAAGAAGGTATAGTGATCATTTGGCATCTGCCGAATGGGTGCCGAATGATCACCACTGAAAGGTGACGAATCCTCACCAACGTGTTATAAAATTTGATTTAGCAAAATAACGAATGAATAAAATAATTATGAGGTTATGTCTATAGCAAATAAAGTCGATATTTTATGACAAAACAAATGAGCATTTCGGTTAAAAAATCATAAAAATATAATCTTAAAAAAACATAATTATAATGGTGTACAAAAACTTACCCTAAAGGTTGATTTTTACACTTTAAGTTACAAAAACATAGAAATGTCGGCTTTTCACAAAACACACACTTGCAACTAAAAACAAGCATGAAGCCAACAATATAAGTTAATATAAGGCGGCAAATTCAAACCTTAGGCAGTTCATAGTCAGGTGACGAATGTTCACCACTTTCCCCTACTTCTGTAAAAAGAAGTTTTTTGTAAATATTGAGAATAGCACAGTCGTTCAGTCTTTGATGTGTCTTATTGGACCGTTAATAGGTTTTTAACCTTCGTAGTTCCAAAAAAACTCCTTTCCGATGTGCAAGACGTAATGGGAATTGTGCAAAATATTTTTGTAGCTTTAAAAACTCTGAAAATTATTGTTTCAGGTATAACCCGAGCCCTAATTATTTGTTCTTAACGAACATGTTTGCTATACATCAATACCAACATCACTATGGGGACTCGGGCCCCATTGCGCCACTGATAATATAATATTCCTATTATATGATTTTAATTCCTGCAACGTTTTATCAAGCACTGTTTTACTGCAGCGTTTGTATATACGAAATATCATTTTAAACGGTTGAAGGCATTCTCTATATTTTCAATTTATTTTACTCATCACATTGAAGTCGAACTATAAATCTATATATTTTTAAATTTCCACCAAAATAGCTGGCAGATATCGTAAACGTGATGGCCTAAAGTTAACAATAAATTTCAATCTGTCGTCAAAGCATCCAGTTTATTTTATTTTTGAAATCTAATTTTGCAATTTTCAACCGAAGCAATTGTTTTGTTTTCAAATTGAGCTTATACAGGGTGAGTCACGAGGAACTGTACATACTTCTACCATCAGTTGAGGCACCTTAGGGGATTATCAAATGACCATTAAAAATTGTCTCCTTGTTTTCATTATTAATATACAGGGTGAATTATGGATTTTCACCAAAACAATGTTTCGTCATATCTTTTCAATGATTAAGTCGATTTATCTCATTTTTTTATAAAAGTGTGTATTGGTGTCTGGCAACTAACTGACATACTCAGAATTGAAAAAATCCAGGTCCGTATTCGAGAAAATTTGTGGGACTGCTTCATATTCAACACTTTACCCTGTATATGATTTTTCAAAAATCTGACAAAATTTTTTCAGAGAGCATAAATAGACAGTTAGACCTGGGTATTTGAATTTTTTGTTACACTCACCTCACATTTCCAATTAAAGATTCATTTTAGAGCCAAATTGAAAATTGGCAATAATGAAATATCTTACTGTATAATAATGTTTAGTTATTAAAAAGAAATCTTCAAAATAGACAGAAACGACACACACTGTCCTCCAGTATGGTAAATACCATAATTTGAATTGATTTACAGGGCCGGATTTAAAAATCTGGCATATCTGGTTCATCCCAATAATTCACCCTGTATGTAACTTTTTCCACCCGTAATAGACAGAAAACAGATAAAAAATGATTGTAATAAATTAGTTTTCTTATTTGTTTGAGGAAAACCCATGTATCTAATTATTTTAATCGGAATGAAATGAACAAGCCAGGGAAATGTTTATTCATAAATTAAGAAATCAAATAAAAAACAATAACCAAACAATAAAACAGTTTTAACAATGTGGAACAAAGTAAAAACAATTTAATAAACATTACGATTATAAAACACAACAGCTCATTAACAGAATTATTCACTGTTGCAATATTACCAGAAATGACACACTGACAATCAGAAAGTTCATTACACATTCAAACATTCGTCAAGAAAAGTGTATTAAGGCAGATGGATTTCATTTTGAACATCTTTTATAATTGTAATGTTTATTAAATTGTTTTTTACTTTGTTCTACATTGTTAAAACTGTTTTATTGTTTGCTTGTTGTTTTTTATTTTATTTCTTAGTTTATGAATAAACATTTCCCTGGCTTGTTCATTTCATTCCTAAAATAATTAGACACATGAGTTTTCCTCAAACAAATAACAAAACTAGGATATTACAATCATTTTTTATCTGTTTTCTGTCTATTACGGGTGGAAAAAGTTACATACAGGGTGAATTATTGGGATGAACAAGATATGCCAGATTTTTAAATCCAGCCCTGTAAATCAATTCAAATGATGGTATTTACCATACTGGAGCACAGTGTGTGTCGTTTGTGCAATTTTGAAGATTTCTTTTTAATAACTAAACATTATTGTACAGTAAGATACTTCATTATTGCCAATTTTCAATTTGGCTCTAAAATGAATCTTTTATTGGAAATGTGAGGTGAGTGTAACAAAAACTTCAAATACCCAGGTCTAACTGTCTATTTATGCTCTCTGAAAAAATTATATCAGATTTTTGAAAAATCATATACAGGGTGAAGTGTTGAACATGAAGCAGTCCCACAAATTTTCTCGAAGACGGACCTGGATTTTTTCAATTCTGAGTATGTCAGTTAGTTGCCAGACACCAATACACACTTTTATAAAAAAATGAGATAAATCAACTTAATCATTGAAAAGATATGACGAAACATTGTTTTGGTGAAAATCCATAATTCACCCTGTATATTAATAAACAAAATAAGGAGACATTTTTTAATGGTCATTTGATAATCCCCTAACGTGCCTCTACTTATGGTAGAAGTATGTACAGTTCCTCGTGAATCACCCTGTATATTTTAGAGGTAAAAGAATACTGAAACACTAGTGATGATTAGGGTGAATTATCAACCCTAATCATTATTAGTGAACGCTATCTGTCCAGTTGTAAACGTAGAAAAAATTGGTGATAGGAGGATTGCGTTTTTAGATTTGCATATAGAGTTGAAATCAAACAGTAGGTAGATTTCAAAGACTTCTAGAAGTAATCTAAGGAAAATAATGTATTTTTGCATTCATTATTCGACTAATGCATGAAACATTTTTGAAGGCTTCATCTGCTTCTTCTGGCGACTGAAAGCTGTCTGTCCTTGATTTTCTTTGGGACGTAGCTCGAGACTTTACATAGGATGGTCTAACATGTTGACGTTTCTTTCTTCTTCAAGTGCCTTGTCCTTTTCGAACCTTGGCAATCATCAACATTATCTGCACTTTATCCAATGCTTTTCTAAAGAGACTCGCCCTGGTCTCACTATACCATGTCAAATTCCTTAGTCATGATATTTTTCGGCGTCCTTTGTGCCTTCAATTTTACCCTCTATGATCAGAGAAGTTCGTACTTGTCATTCCTAAGTATGTGTCCGAAGTATTCCAACTTTCGCTTTTTAAGTGTAAACATGACATTCTCCTAAGCACGTCTTCCGTCCAGGAAATTCTTAACATCCGTCGATACGTCCACATTTCGAACGCCTCTAGCTTTTTCCACATGGCGTCTGTCAGAGTACACGTTTCGATTCCATAGTAAAGAATGCTGAATACATAGCAATGTAGCACACGAGTGCGAATGAAGAGCGATAGACTTCGGCAGCACAAATCTCCTGCATATTATCCCAGCTTTCGTTGACCTGACATCCCAAATATTTGTAGGTTTGGACGCGTTCGACTAGGTGGTTCTGTATCTGAAGTATACCTACTCCAACTTGGTTCTTACTAATCGCCATCCATTTAGTTTTTCTGGGCCAAGCTACTGGAGTTCAGAAGAGCTCTAGAACTTGATGGAAAGTTGTGACTTGAGACATAGATCAAGTAACTTAAGACACGAGGGCAATATAGCCCATCAGGTCGCAGTGTATCAGACAATTTTAATCTTCATATTAACACCCATTGACCCTAACTCCTTTCTGTTCTTCGGTCAACAGATGCGGGATTCAAAGAGAGCTTACAACTGACGTCTTTCCTATGATGCCCCGTTTTCCCGATATGTCACATGTTGATTTTCCTTGAGGATTCCTGATTGTCTACTGTTTTTCGTGCATCTGATCTTGGATCGTTGCTAAGAATTAGCCGTCATTGCATGAAATCTTGAAAACCACCATTGCGAGATATTTTTGTTGTGATAATTGTTTTCAAAAATTGTTAAATTTTTTGCGCCAAATTGTTATTCGTTTAATTCCAATTTCGAATAACAATTCGCTGAAGCTGCATCACTAAACATATCACATTGACACGTCAGACGTATTAGCACATTTAAAAAGATAGTCTTCAAGTGTCAATTATTTCTTTTTTTGTCCACACGCATTTATAAAAACAATAAAATTTATCTGGTGTTTGCAGCTTGTAATGAGAAATAACAATGCATTGTGGCAGTGTGTAGTTTGTGTCGTCTTTAAATTAAAGATCTCAATGTAGCACTGCACACAGAAAAGGCGTTAATGTACTGAAAGAGATTTCTACTATGTGCCACGGTAGTTCAATTGGTTAGAACACCTGACCGGCAATCGGGAGATGTTGGGTCGTTTCCCATATGTAACACGGATTTTTTTTCAGTTCGTATACAATATTAATAAAAATGATGTCCTACGTGTATGCTTATGATTCGCATGAATTAATATCTTGTCAATTTTGTAAAGCAGCTTGTCAAGAAACTCATTTACTTTAAAGCCATGCCTGACCAAATCCTAGAAATGATAACAGTGTTCTATGAAAGAACATGTATTTTACATATTATGCTTTGGAACACATGATTCTAAAATTTCTTTGATGTATTAAATACCATTAGTCTAATTACTTTCCACAGAATGTAGTTTCATTTTCATATTATGTGTGAGTATTCTGTTATGCACGTAACGAAAATGGAAAACTGGATTATCTGAATGAAACAGTGATGTTTGGATAAAATATTGCTCAAATATAAATCTCTTTTCTGAGCTAAAGGAATAGGAAGATTGAATTTCTTTCAAAAATTGCTACACTTTTAAGCTGGGAGAGCAGATTTAAATCCAAATGTAATTTTGTGTAAGAAGAGACACGTCAGACGGTTGTCAGCAATGCCTGGTCCACTATAAATTCTCACAATATCCAAATACCACACAAAATGAAAGAAATGTATGGTCCGAGTTTCTGGGACATAGCCAGATAAAGGAGCAACCGATTTGATACTAGTGTCACAGAATAACCAACAATCAGAATACCGACACAGAGCCGCTGCCATTGAAAATGCCGTATGAACAAACGCCATTTTGCGGGCATAGAGCACAGAAATCTTATATTATATATATACTCTAGAATGATAATCCCGTAGTACAAAAATGTAACCAAAAGTGTAGAGCTGTCCATAATGCGCATGATCACCAGTAACTTATTTTTCAACAGGACCGGCTTTGATTAAATGTAATATTACTGTTATAGGTATATTTAAAATTAAATTTTACCATTTGGTAACATTCAAATAAAAAAATGGAATAAAGGAATTTAAGAAATAAAAAATTACATTAAATATCTAAATACTTTATTGTCTAACAGGTACAACCCAATAATAATAAATCTAAGCAGAAACGAGAAATAAGTAAAAATTCTAATACTGGAAAATATCTTAAGGACTTGAGCATTCTAATTATTTATTTTATTATTATATAATATTTGTTTGTTTATACAACCACCTTAGGCGTCTTACCTCTCTACAGCCTTCAAAGAAGGGGTGCAAGAAACAGTGACTTCACAAATATTTTCCGTGTCCATGTAAACCACTTCCATATCATCTGTACTACTCGCAATAGTATTTTGTGACAAAACATGGTTGGTAGAACTTGTATTCTCAGCAATTTCATGGAGGATTCTATAATTAAGTATATTCCAGTTTAACAACAGAATTCAAACGAACTTTGTATACCTACACAACGTAGGAAATATATTCTTGACATACATATCATGCATTTTTGACAGACTGTTTTTAAGTAAAGAGTGTCTTGATATCAAACGATTAAGAATTTAACTTCCACTCTCATTTACATAATCTCTTCTTTTCAACAAAAGTTTGGGAACTGCATCGGGTACGAGGGTGATCCTCTTGCCGTCTTCTCTACAAATGATATCTTCTGCAGCGAAATGCTTACTGCATATGACATTCCCATCACATAAATTTTCTGTACTAGGATCCCAATGCCCGCATCCAAACATCATGTCTTTTTTTTTGTCAAGCTAAAAATGAAGATCATGTCAATGGTATCATATTGACTCAAACTGAGACTGTTAGAAACCCGAAACAATAACTTACTGAAAATATTTAATACCAGGAATGAGACCTTCATTTTTACACCACAACACTATACACCTCATTGTTTGTTAAATAAGCGAACTAAAACCAAAATAACAAATATTAAAAACAATTTTAATCACAAATAGGTATATCTATCAACAATTAAAATATACCACGAATAAAACCATAACTCAATTATAAAACCTATCTGAATTGTTGTTAAGCCGACTCTTACAGATATTCCCACTACGAGAAATGTCATTTGCGAAAACAGACGCTGTTGCGAAATCTCCTAAATTTAATAAGATTTGGAAAAAAATGTTTCGTTCATATTGCTGAAAACTAGACAGTATGCAATTTTACCGATAACATTTAATTATTTGATTTTGTCAAGCAGTTTCGTATGACGCAACATATGGATTTATTTATAAAACAGATATGTCGCATAAATTCTGTAAGGCGAACGACAAAATAGTTTTAAATATGGCAGCTCTGTACTGAAAATAAGTTACTGAGGAGCATGCGTAGTTCGTGAAAACTCTGCATACCCGTTACACTTTTTGGTATTCGGCTGGATTTAATTGGCATTCTAGAGAACATATATAATATAAGATTTCTATGGCATAGAGCTCAGGAGCATACTCGCCCACAGCTGACAGGGCCGGCCTTAGGGTGTTTAATAAAATAAATATTAGTACACATTTGTATTACTTTTTTATTGATTTTTCCATATAGTTAATTTATTTCGGTTGATTGATGTTTTGAAATTTTTATTTATACATTTTATTGTGAAAAATAGTTTCATTCTTAGATATAATTTAATAACATATTCGATCGGAAAACTTTGGCATGGAGGGCGACAAGGAACATTTTTACATATATCATATAAAACGCGCCTGTCACTGCCTAGTGCACTTTCTTCAAAATTTTTACGAAATAAATAATCTGAACTTGAAACAAATTGAATGAAGTTATGCGCTATTAGCAAATTTCCGAAAAAAAACTCTTGTTTGAATTATACTGAGAATTCTTGCAGCACATATAGTGCCAGCTTTCTTATAAGATTCCATCTTCTTAAGTTTTATTTT
Source organism: Apoderus coryli (assembly GCA_911728435.2). Lineage (NCBI taxonomy): Eukaryota > Metazoa > Arthropoda > Insecta > Coleoptera > Attelabidae > Apoderus > Apoderus coryli. The sequence continues at coordinate 9,488,974 of OU452202.1, read as the reverse complement.
TATAACTAAAATAGACTAAACACTATAGGCAAAAATGAAAGTCAGTCTATAACAATTAAAACAATACAACAATATTACGAAACTATAAACATTCACTAATATTACAACACCACAATATAACATGTAAAAATATTCTGCGCCACCACTGTGCGAGACGAAGCGAGAAACAGTAATGACCAAACCACGCCTATGAACTGACATATTCTATTCCCAGGTTAAGGTTATGTATTGTTTTGGAGGGAAACTCCGAGTCGATATTCTGTTAATTATTCTGTGCTAGTGTCGTGTAACCAAGGATTGAATGATGATGTGAGATGTTACCTCACTCACCTAGTTCCTTGCGCTCTTGGAATATTCCTTCACCTCCCAATTAAAAAATAGTTCGATAGCAGCCATTATTTGGAAACGTACATCTTCGATCTCAAAGTCTTTAGAACTCAGTCACAGATTTAATAGACCAGATCCGTAAGTAAGCGCAAAACAGTGATTCAAACTCGATTTGACAGACTTATGTTGCCCACACCAATCCATTTACAAATTTGGGTTGTGTTATAAAAAAAGATTGTCCGCACCAATAGATTTTTTAAATATTTAAATTTCATTTATTTGTTTATTTATTAATACAAAACGGTGGAAGCTTAAAATTAATATGTTATTAATTTTTTTACTGTTAGTAAAATATCTATATTTTATATATAATTTATTATATAAAATATCTAAATAAATAGGCAGGACAGATTGGTCTCACATCGAAAAAATTTAAATTAACTTTCTTAATTAATATTTTTAGTAACAATAAAATATCTATACCTACATATCAAACAAAAATAACATCACATTCAAAATATGTTTTTGGTTTACTACGCAATAACAAAGAATATGGGCTTCACAATTATTTTTGAACTGTACTTTATGATTAAATTATATTGAGACAAATATTAGCGACCCATCTAGATCACTGTTGGTATTATTGTTACTATTTGTTAGATTATATTTCTCGTTTTCGTTAGATTTACAATTTATACGAGTATTATTTCCAATAGAAATGTGTTTATTTATTTTAAAAAGGCCTATATCCTTTTTAAAATAAGAATATAATCACAAATCACAATATATAATAAGCCGCACTACAGATACCTCTGCACGTACTATAATCAACCGCTTTATACCTAGCATGAACCAAACTATCGGAGCTGGCACTTTCTCGGTAGCCGTGGTTTCAAAATGAATTGAGACAGGCGCGCTCGCTTGCTTACGCATCTGGTCTATTAAATCTGTGACTCAGTACTAAACTCTTAAAATGTCACTTGGCTGGTTATTGGTTTTTAACAACCACTTTGATTGCAAAGGTCATCTGATTATGTGAACTTTTTTAAAACCTTCATTATACCTACGTAAACTGTGTGGACTCACATATAATTTTATTTTTCAAAAACATGATATTCGTATTCAAACTTGGGTGAGTAATGTATGCCATAATTTTGCACCCTAACTTAAAAGTGATTGTATTAAAAAATAACAGTGAGGGGTCAAATGGAGAGGTTAATTTTTTGAAAATTGGAATTAGAAAACAAACGAGTAGGGATAAATAGCTTCTATATGTTTGTTGTGGCGCGAATAGCCTAAAGCTCATTATTGGGGCATTTTGCCACTATTTAAAATTCTAATATAAAGCAATCAAAAAAATCCTGTCGGATTAATAATAAATGCCACTGCGTGAATGAACAAATTTAATTAGTCAGTGGTAAATGCACCTTTTTGGTTTTTTGATTGTCATTTCAGGTTTAGTTATTGTTGTTGAAGGAATTATTACACAGGCCAACACACATTTTGGTGCCTGCGATTTTTTAACTGTTCCTGAGTAATTTTTGGATGCAGAATGTAAAAAGGTTCTCAGATTTTGTCTATCAGATCTAGTTTTTGAGATTTTTTAAAAAATTGTGTATATAATTTACGTTATAACTGTTATAATATATAATATTACTATTGACAGTTAAAAAAAACAAAGACACATGGATTTAAGTATTTATTGCAAAAACTTAATTTACATAATTACATTAGTCACTAATCACATAAAAATTTTCTTTTATACGATTTTCTAGAATGGAGTTTACTAGGGCAGTCTCGCTGAAGGCTCCAGCAGTAGTCCGCCATCATGTGGCTATCCCATCGTCCTTGATAACGATCTTCCATAGTTTTAATATCCTGGTGGAATCTTTCCCCCTGTTCTTCACTACAATCACCTAAGTTTTCTGGAAAACGATCTAGGTGGCTGTGGAGGTAGTGAACTTTTATACTCATGTTACAGCCGAGAATATTAAAATTTGAAAGCATAGTTTCCACTAATTCTACGTAATTGTCTGCTTTATGATTGCCAAGAAAATTTTGTACTACTTGAACAAATGAACTCCAAGCGTTAGATTCAGTCTCGTTCATTGATGTGGTGAATTGTGGATCTTTAACAAGTTGCCTTATTTGAGGACCATCAAATATACCAGCTTTTAGTTTTTCCGTGCTAATGCCAGGAAATTTACGTGACAAATACCCAAAACAATTTCCATCTCGATTTAAGGCCTTCACAAATTGCTTCATTAGGCCTAGCTTGATATGCAAGGGCGGAAGTAAGATTTTTTCTCTTGAAACCAAAGGTTCGTTGATCACGTTTTGTATTCCTTGAATCATGACATCTCTTGAAGGCCAATTTTTGTTAACCCAGTGCTCATTTTTAGCTCTGCTGTCCCAAAGGCACAAAAAACAAGGATATTTTGTATAACCACTCTGCTGTCCAAGGAGGAAGTTAATCATTTTTAAATCAACACAAATTGACCACTGATGTTCTTCGTATTTAATTTTTCTCAAAACTAATGCTATTGTTTCATATTCTTCCTTCATGGTAGTAGAATGACCAATAGGAATTGAGCCATATTTGTTACCGTTATGTAAAAGAACACATTTTAAACTACGTTTTGAACTGTCAATAAAAAGGCGCCAATCATCTGGAGTGTATTCAGGCAAACCCATTTTTTCTAAGAGCCCTTTTATATTGTTACAGAATACCAAGTCATTTTCCTGAGTGAAAAAAGGCAGCAGATCCTTATCTCTTTTACGATAAAATGTAATATTAGTACCTCGACAAAGTAGATTTTTTTCTTTTAATCTGGATGCAAGTAATTCAGCGGATTCCTTTGAGAGATTCAGGTCTCTTATAAGATCGTTTAGTTCTTCTTGATTGAAACACTGCGGAGTTGCTAAATCTGCTTCAAAATCGCTGTCGTTTTCTGATTGAATTCTTTTAACTTCGTCAGACGTTGATGTTTCTGTATCATCTTCTGTCAGTTTGGGTAGACTGCTGAATGATGGAACGGGTATTTCTTCCGAATGCACTACAGGCCTTCTTGCTGAATCTAGATCAGGATATGTCCATTTGTGTCTATTGTTTCTATTTATGCCTTTAATATTAACGAGACAAAAATAGCAGTCGTCATGATGGTTCCGCGGTTCTCTCCAAACCATTGGTACACCAAACTTTAGGCACTTCCTCTTTCCAGTTGTCCACTGTCGCAAATGTTCAACACATGTTTTACATATGAAATGTGGGGCCCAAGATTTATCTTGATCTCCTAAATGAACGCCAAAATAGGCAAGATAAGCTCTTTTCACAAAGTCAGAAATCCTTTTTCTGCTCTCTTTCAAAGTGTATTCACCACACACATAACAAAAAACATCGGGATGATTTACACAGGTACGTCTGCTTGTGGATGCCATTGTTTCAGTTTAGTGTCTTGATACTACAAAACGACCAAAATTTACACAAAATGATAGCACAACTTTACTTGGGAAAACTCAGTAATATACTAAATCAAGTACAGCCAAGCAGGTATAGAAGGATCGGGTCATAGGCAATTACAGGTATAAAAGTAAGTAAGAGCATTGTATTGAGTAGTTCCTAGTATAGGAACATTGGGTCAGGGACAATTCCAGGTATCCATTTGGCTAATTAGATTCTGGGAAATTCCTATTTTGACGATTAAGTACATATTTATCTCTTTATTTGTTGTCCTTTATCAGAAAAAAATATATCATTTAACCTGTAACGTGTATCTCAAAAACTAGAGCTGATAGAAAAAATCTGGTGGCATTTTTGGAATCAGCACATTAAAAACATCTAAAATCAGATGTTAGATTTCTGGCACCAAATTTTTTTTTTCATTTTGTTGGCCTGTGTTATCTTTAATTACTAAAATATCCAGCAAAGATAGCTTGTTATTTTCTTTTATTGTAATTATTGTGAATTTAATTGTTGGCTCTTTAGAATTTATGGATATTAAAAAATTGTCTAATTCATTTTGATTGTGTGACCAAATCGCGAATATATCATGTACGTATCTCCACGAAATTTGAAGTTTTAGGCGTTCAGATTGCCTCAAAGTCTTCCATAAATATGTTACTAAGGATTGTACACAAAGATGAACCCGCATAGCCATTCCGAAATCTTGATTATAGATCATTGAGTTGAAAATACGAGTATGTTGTCTTTATGCACATTGTTAATAGTTCTCAATATTTCATGTACATTTAACTTGGTTCTTGTAGTTATGCTTAGGTCATTTTCCAGCAAGTGTTTTATAAACAGGAACATTTGTAAATATAGCTAACCACGTCAAAGCTTACTAAAAATTGGTTTAAGCGCAGACTCGTCCTAAAAATTTTTTCAAAAAGCGATAAAGTCTTTAAAAATTATTTATCGTTCTGTATGCAAAACTAAAAAGCCAATCCTCGTAAAAAATACTATTTTTTGTTTCTTTGTTTATGTTGATTGTCACGGGTCAAAGCGACCTATTCATATTCATTGATCTCGGGAGTCAGAAGCAACATTTCAAGGTTGAAAAACATATAAGTATGTAATGTTATTATAGAAAATTACGGCATTGAAAAGGTCAGGCAGTTTAATTTGTTTACTTAGTACAGTTATATTTTTAACGATACTTATAGCAAACCTCTGAATTTGCAATTACATTTCTTATTTACCCCAATGACAGTTATTGGTGTAATCTGTGATTTTAGTTTTTTAATTCACTTCAACTGCAACTGTCTAAAAATACACAAACAAACGCAAATTAATGAAAAATCATAAACTATTTTTAAATATGAGTTGCAAAGTAAATATCGAACGCATCAGGAGGAGGAATATTATCTTCGATTTGCATTTTGAGTTTATTGAATTGTCAGGCAGCTGGCTGAGTCAACAATTCCACTTGTAATAAGCCTGCGCGTTTACCTCTGATCTCTGGTTGACAAAGTCTCGTCCGTAATTTCAGTCATTCCACAATAATTACTATTTTTTGTTCAGTTTAAACATTAATAGTTATTGAACGAACTGGTTGTTGTTGTCGTCTCAATTAGCGCCTCTTCGCACATTGAATGTGCATTGGATGTCTTGTTTCTATTGCTCTTGTGTTTTTTGTTTTTTTAAATTATTTCCAGCCTGTACTTGAATTTCAGTGGTTTGATTAGCTAAATATTATCTAGCCTCTTGACATTTTTCAAAAGGTTGGCAACTGAACTAGATAATTTGCATTCAATTTTGCTAAAAAAATGAAGTAAAATGCAGCAGTGTTTTAGAAATGCTATATATTGCTTTTAATGACTCGGCGATGAGTAAAACAAGGGTTTAACACTGGGAGGTATGTTCTAGCACATTTCATTTTCACGTTTTCATCTGTTGTAAATGATTATGAACAAGTACGTTGAAGGCATATTAAAATCGACTAAGAACCAAGAATCAGAAATAAAAAAATCAGGTACTTATCTAAAAATCTAGCTGAGTTTATTAATAAATAAATTCTTAAATATACACACAAACCCTCGTACAAAAAAACACTTGCATCGCTTAGTTAGTTATACGACAAACACTATGCCGCAGCTTATACCACTTTATTTTATTAACAAACAGTTTATCCGATGTTGTAAATTTATACGATATATTTATACATACCGCGTGTTACAATGTAATAATGTAAACATACGCAAATCGACTGGAACTCAACGATGCCAAATATACGGTTTCATGGCTCGTCTAAAGAAGGCTGTGTGTTGGCATGTCAATTGGCTCATTCCACGAAATTTCCGCAGATGCTTTGGGTATGAAACGTGTAACTAGGAATGCCGTTCGTACAAAAACAGCGGTGAATGGAAGTTGCTCAGGAGTCGCTAAATGATGCAGAAGTATTGATCCGTATCATAACATAAACATTTTTATATCGAGACTAAGCTCAATAGTCCCAGTGGAGGTGTTCTCAGATTTTAATGCCATAGTGCACCATGAGTTCTTGCCACAAGTTCAACGGCGTTTGCTTAAAGCATTCCGAAGATAACGCCCAGGTGACAATGCATAGCTTCAGCATCAAGATATTGCACCTGCTCACACTTTCTATGATCGTTTGGTCAAACACAACATTGTAATGATGCTACAGTCTCCATATTTGACAGACATGGGCCTGTATGTCTTTTACTGTTCTCAAAACTCAAGAGAGCCTGAAAGGGCCGCCCTTTTACATAGATTAAATTAAAAGCACATCCTGAGAGAGCTAAACGGTAGATTGAGTTCCAGAAGTGTTTCGGAAATTGGATGAAGCGCTGGTATAGGTCTAGAATATCTAATATAGGGACTGTTTTGAAGGGCATAAAATTACTGTAGACGAATAAATCAATTTCTTTCCAAAAAACGAAACTTTCCGATATTTATTAAACACATCACGTACAGTCCTTATAACATTAACTTTTAGAAACTCTAGGGTTCTAGAGATGGGCAAATCGACTCGTTTCGATTCATCCGATTGAGTTCAGCAGAATGAATTGGATGGATCAGTGATTCGATTCACAATTTATTTCGCAAAGGCAATAAACACTGTAGACTTCTAGCTATTATGAAAATATTTGAAATTATTAAAACTTTAGGTTTTAGTTGTAAAAAGACAAAAATACAAATAGTGAGAGACCGAGATTGACTGGTTTTCATTCCATGTTTTGACTTTTATCGAATTGTTTGTTGGCAGTGTCCCTTAAGTGCGTGTAAAATTGACATTTCAATAGGGAAAGTTGACTTGTGTGGATCAAAATTTCATTGTCATTTTGACAACAAGTGGTAAATCGAACAAATGAATCGAATAAACGTTATTTACTACATATAAATAATTATTGAGAATGAAGTCGTATAACACCAGATCACCTTGTATAAAGCCATCCCGGATTTTGTTACATCATTCTGTACTTAATAACAGATACAAACAAACTAAGAGGATTGCTTCGATAAAAACTTATTTTGACGACAAATCCAGAGAGTAGGTATAGTCCTATGTGACACAAAGAACATTAACCTTCGTTTATATCGTTCATTCGTCGTTCTAATATGCACTCCAATCCAATGAGAACCACGTGGTGGTTTGAAACGACAACAATACTTTATAGATATACAGATGCCGAGTACATCAGCACTAAAATAAATTGGTGTCCTCGTTTTGTTGTATTTAATGATAATATTCAATCTCCGAACATTAGTCGTCGATACGGTGATGTCTTCAGAATCGCTGGTTTGGCATAAACTTGCAATTATTATTATTGTTTATCGTATTACTAACGAAATTTGACCTCCTATAGGTATCTATAGGTATATTTTGTTGTTAAAATTAGTGTTTGGTTAGTTTATTTTTAGTGAATGTGCCGAATTGTTAATAAATAATATTTCGATAAAATTATTTGTTGTGGAAGGTCTCATTACGTGTTTTGTATTTATTACGTTAAACATGTTATTCAAATTTTTAAAATTGGTGTATTTTGTGTCTGTGCTTTTTAAACTATTACAGTTTTGGGTGAAAACTCTGTTTGAGAAAAATAGTAGATATCAAAGATTTGTGAAATATTCTGCGAAGAAAAAACTTTCATAAGAAAGGTAAGGTTAATTATTTGATAGTGGTTTGCTGTTTAACACGTCCCTAGTCGAATTTTGGTTCATATGAACATATGAGAGCGGTGTGAAAAGTTTCCGGATTGATAAAGAAATTGATTTTTACGGTGATTTTTTCACTTTATTTTTCATTATAATATCCGTTAAGACTAATAACATTTTCACAACAGGAATGTGGTAATCATATTTTCGCAGTGCGATTTTCAAACTCCTCAAAATATGCATTTACAGTATGCCTTCAATTTTTCTTTTCCACCGAGCAATTTTATTATATTGTGAAACAAATAGGATTTTATAATTGGAGTATTTTGTTTTTTTTATGTAGATCAGTAAAAAAAACACATTCGTTTCGACTTTTATAAAGTCATCTTCAGGACACTACAAAACAAAATCACAAGAATTATATACAACGTAATATAGGATGATTATTAGATATAAATAATTTGCAGTATATAGAACAAAAATTGTACAATAAAAAAACACAAAATAAACGATTTAAAACATATACATACATAAAAATTTAAATTTTCAAAGGACATTTACATAATAATCCGAAATTGGGGTTTCTAGTTAAAATTTCACAAAAAACCTACTACGTATAAAATCATATTTATTAAATAATAAGTATCCTGAAAAACTAATTAACAAAATTCTCTGAATAAAACGACGTCTACTCCACATTATTCCATTTATTCAGAGAATATAATTCACTCCTCGATAGATAATTAACAAAATATTAGTCAAACAAAACTGAATGACACTCGAGGGCAGTCGAAATATTGCAAGATTCTTTATATTAATCAACTTTCCGAAAAGTTAAGTAAACTGTTTAACAATACCAACATTACTGTTGCTTTTAAATCCCAAAACACGTTACAAAAATTCTTTACTAAGCAGAAACGTAAGACACCAAAAGAACTAGAAAGTTCCGTTGGTTATGAAATCCCATGCCAAGCCTGTAATAAAATAAAAACCACAGGGATAATATTGATAAGCATCAAGACACTCAAAATAATATAAGCACTATATAATTTTTTTTAAGGGTTTGTTCGACACAAGTCCCCGGTTTCACTGCAGCCTCATGGGCTTATTGTTCCAATTTTAGTATATGTACCGCCGAAGCGTATTAATTTGATCAATATAATTCCAACTTTTAAAAATCGTAAATATACCGCCAAACTAATAGGTATTCATCCACCTATTCAATTTTATGATAAACCAAATTTAAAATAAATTAAAAAAAAGCTTTTAATATAGGAAAGAGAAAAAAGTAAAAATTGTGTGTAGGAAATTGAACATTTGTATTAATGGGATATACTGAAGGCAGATTGTAAAATAATTTTAGCGAATATTGCAATTGTAACTAACGAAAAATACCATTTACTTGTTAGTATGGATTGCTTTGTTAATTGAGGAATAATATGTTTTTAAATCGTTTGTTTTTGTGTTTTTTATTGTATACATTTTTTTTCTTATATGCTGAAAGTTATTTATAAAATGGTCATCTTATATTCCATTCAAACGTTGCTATAAATGAAGGTGATCATCGCGTCGCCTTATGGCGTAAGGTTATCCTTACTCTGATAAAATTGATTTTCTCTGGGGTTGGTTGGTGAACTTAATAATAATAATAAATCAATATTCTTGAAATAAAAGTCAACCTTCAAGCAATAAATTTTATAGACTTCTCTAAAAAACCTGGTGCATGATCAGTGGTTATCAAAATTACGAAAAGCTATTTTATCATTATTATTATAATTACTTATTTAATTAAGAGAAATGCATTAATCCATTACGCGAAAAATTTTTTTTCTGATAAACCAATCAGATACTCTCACAAATCTATTAACATTTTGGTTAAAACATTAAAATTCATTGTCAAAAATCTTGTGTTACTCATAATTTGAGCTATATTAGTAATTTTCTTTTTATAAATCATTAATTAGAATGTAAATCTTAAATGTTGCTGATTGATTCCAGCACTATCTTTCAGGAAGAAAGATAGTGCTGGAATCAATGAATGTAGTTCTGAAATTATATGAAATAAATAGTACATCCTATGACTAATCTAATATGTTAACTATTACGAGAACTTCAAAAAGGGTTAAGAAGACACTAAAATACTGAAATTTAATTTTAACCCTGCACTATCCTCATATGGGTATCTAATAATATATTATAATACAATACAAAAAAAGAAAAAAAAAAACAAACGTATGTGGAATCTTAAAGTCTAAACAAATCAAACATCTTGGCACCCAAGACATTTTAAGAAATTAAGTCTATACTATATCCTGACGGAAAACAAATATTGTCTCAGCTTTTCTCTGCATGAATATATAAACTTCAGTGACTTCAATGTATTACACATTTTAAATTATTGTACGTAAACGATCTCTTAAATAGTACTGTGCGATGGAATGGGAGGGGATAAAAACCCTCTTAAAGGTTTAAATTATATATATTTGACAGATCAAAACTTCTAAAAAAATTTCAATAATTTTTTTAACAGCATATTGTGATGGTTTCCATTCTGAGGAAAGCTATTGGCAAATGTAATCAATAAATTTAAATAATCTTCATGCGTATAATTTAAACGCCCCGGCAGGATTATTAATAATTTTAAACTGGTAAGTGACAGCATCATAATGACAGTTTTTGATTTTCATTGCCGTCATTCATAGCTACCTGGATATATTTAAACTTAAAACTTGTAATAAAATTACTTTATGCAATTTACTCATTTGGCAATATTTCAAAAACTAAACATTTTAGAGATATATACAACCTTATATACAAATTTACCCTTATTGTTATTGCTTAATAAGATAAAACTATAAAATATTGCGGTTTCTATTTAAACATAAGTATTGACTTTTTACAGTTTTTCTCATTTTCATGTTTGATATTTTGCACGACCTGTATTAATATTTACCGAATCCAAAACTGTTATAATATATACGGTATTCCATTTGAAGTAAACAACTTGACACCTACTCCCAGTAGAAGTGTCAATAACTTATAACTATTTTACCTCATCTGCCCTCGTCGACATAGTTACATTGCCAAATTATCAAAATTCTTTTGTATCTTGAGTTTTTTAAATTCCATTTGTTTTCGAATAAAAAAGTAACGAAAAGTTATTTGGCATAAATTAAAAAGTTATTCCGACAACTTGCTTGCCCTAATTTGTGTGATGAAACAATTTCTGTGATTACAAATTCCTATTCAATTAATAAGTAATAAATATATATCAACATGAAAATATACCAAAAGGTCATTCAACCAAAATCAAAGTCGTAGTTATGTAAATAGATAAAATGACCACATATCGTTAATAATTTTTGAACATAACTGAGGAGACTTAGTCTCCGAAGTCTCCTCCGACCAGCCACCACTGGGTCCATGTTTATTAGACAAAAAAGTTTATTTTCATATTTTCTACCGTATCTAAATGTTTGTGAATATATTTAGAGGACCCACTCTATAATAATAAATAGTTTTGAAAGCAAAGCCATTGCCAAACACGCCTCTCATGTCAAATGAAAATTTTCTCACTGTGTATATAGATGACGTATTTAATTTACTTTATGTTTTCTATTTACTAAATTTAATTGTTTTTCTTTTTTGATTTCTTGAACCTTCTTTTTAATTACTTTTTGCCCTTTTCTTGGGAATGAGGTTCAACCATTTAGACACTGTATAATTTCATGTCAATTTTTCCCCTTTTTTTTATCATTATATAAAAGTTATTATTTTTTTAATTATTTAACAGTCACAACAATAAAAATAAATAAAATAAAAATTACCATATTTTTGAAGACAATACAAGGCATATTAAAAATCATTTTCAATACCCTTTACATCGTCGAGTTTGTTTTAGTTTTGATATATATATAACCCAAGAATAAGTCAAAAAGTAAATTTCATTGTTGTCATTCGGACTAAATGTATTGTAATCTTTTCTTCCTTTCAATACAATATTCATACTATTGATATGACTGTGTTTGATATATTTTTCATCAAACAAATCGAATAAGCTGTCAATCCACATTTATTTTATTTGTAGATGTAGACACAGCCGTAGTTCGAGCCGGTAATTTAGACGGCAGGATGTGCCTATCATAAATATAGAAGTAATAGCTATTTGTCAGTCAATATTTACTATTGGGAAGCGATTTTATTTCCTCCATTGAATACCAAAGACCTATAAAACTACATATAACTTCCAAGCCATTCGTTGAATCCTTTTTTATATACAAATCAAATTAAATTAAGCACTTCCTGGTTTAGAGACTATTCTGTTCTGTTTACAAAGATCTATTTTACATTACTCATTGTTCAGTAGTTAATGTTAGATAAATCTTCTTATTTATAACACATATAATAATATAATTAAAAACTAATGCGTATTATGAATTGATAATAATTAATATTGTAAATTAACAAACAAACTGAAAATTATCGATAAATATTGTGGACGAAGTTATTATAATTCATTTATTGTCCAAAAATACACTGGTACCTACGGATTTGTACCTTCTTCATGTATATAATTCACATTCATTCATATTTTATACAAAAGGTTTTTAATTATACAATTATTACTGGACCTTCAATTAATATTTTTTTTTGAACTGCACTGGTTTAAACCAAATGGCCAGATTAGTCACTTTACATATGAGTACAATATACATTGATCTAAATCACAAAATGTAATAATATTTATTTAATATAAATATATGTATTGTTTATTTTTTATTATTTTTTTATATATTTTTATTTATTTTTTTATATATTTTTTTATATATTTTTATTTATTTTATTTTTCTTTATTTTATTCCCATGAGGAAAGAGGATTATATATACATTATATGTGCATTTTTTTTTGTTCATCTTTTCGATAAAAAGCTCCACATGTTGGACAAAAAGCTATCGCAGCCAACTAAACTTATAAAGAAAATTCTTCTGGATAAGACCTGCGTCCAATTTACATTAGCTAACGTTTCCCTAATCATCCTGTCAGTCTCTTCAGAGCAATTTTACGTGAACGCCGTTAAACTTTTTTTTTTTCATCCACGGAATGAATTTGAAAGTAATTAAAGAGTTAGACTTCATCTATATACAAATTTCTTTCCACAGAAAGTTATCATTTTTATTTTCCTACTTTTTATAGATAATTTTTTGAAATTTCTTTGAATGCATGTTAAGTTTCCAAAGTACCTTTTACTTTCTCGACCCATAGGGAAAGTACTGTGAACGCGCTATACAAAAATTTGATATAAAGACAGATATAACCATAGTGAAGTCCCTTGAGACGATTAAGACCATTTCCATGCAGATGGACGTCTGTGTGTCTGTATATCTGTATATATTCTTCCACGATAGCGCCTATACGCTTCAACCAATTGAACCCATTAGGTTTTGGTTGATATCGCTTTGGCCCTGTGCTGCCTGTTTTACAGCGATTGGTTACTTTTCCTATTTGTCCCCATAATTCTCGAGAAAATTGTGTTTCAAATTTCACCAGTTAGGTAGTTGGAACTCTTATAGAATATAATAAAGTAATTTGATAAAGGGTTTTTGGCGTCATTGAGAGAGCGTGCGTTTCGCATGCCGAAGGTTCTGGGTTTGAATCCCAGCTCTGGCAATATTTTTTTTCTAATTTTTGATAGTTTGTTAAGTTAGTTTATTGGAAATAATGAAAATGATACAATCATAATAATTATTATTATTAAAATTCTGTTTCGTTACGCAGGTCATATATTTTTGATTATATTATATTATAATGCTATTTTGAATTTGTATATTATAATATATAGGGTGTTTCATAAGAAAAAACGAATTTACATGCGGGTATAAAAAAAAACACCCTGTATAAAAACTCATTGTATCAGTGTATTCTTCTCAAAAAACTGCTACAAAAAAGTGTTTTCCAAAATCCATTATTGGTTAAAATGCAAAAGTTAGATAGATTATTGCCGAAATTTGAAAAACGCCCTCTGGCGCCTAAACTGGAATCAAAACTCTGTGCCAATCAATCAATTACTAATAAAATTTGAGCATCGCATCCACTTTTTTATATCTCTTAATTTAAAAGTATCCAATTTGGGCCACCCTGTACATTATTTGCACCCTAAAAGCACATAATAAAACACAATTTTTTTTACCAATTAATTCATAATTCGTAATCTGGAAGATACACCAGTGCAAATTATCACGTAATATCAGACTGCTGGCTCTTAATGAACAATAATAACCTCTTGTCAACACATTATTTATGTCATCTTTGCCGGAATTCTCAGAGAAATTGTCAAAACAATTTAATTGTCTTTGAATTAATATATAAACTACTGATATATTAAAACTCCATTACTTTTATATCAGTAACGAAGTAGGTTTTATCTTCTCCATCCCTATTCGGTCCAAATATTACTTGGAACAACAAATTAGATGATTATAAACTCAAATCCGTTGGTGTTCAAATGTTCTTCAATTAAAATGAGGAAGTTCCGTCACTGGACCACAGTTAAAATAATATAGAGTTGGTTCTTATCGTGTCGGTACGTCTGATCTTCATGTCTACAAAGCAATTCGCCGCGCTTATAGTTATAGTATAGTATAATATAGTAGCGGGCCAGAAATGTAGCTGGGAATGCGACGAGTCGATGCCGTTTTCAGCGTCTACTGGACCTTCTTGTCTATAGTTAATATTCGATGACTGTACCATTATTTATTGCATGGATTTTTTGCACTACTTCTAAAACACAATGCCCCATAATTATGCGATAAACTATGAATAGCCGGACGTGTTATTTTGTTGAATTAAACCAGTTTTTCTGTGTGTTTGTAGATGTTTGTAAATACTATAAAAGGTATAAGTTTAATAAACAAATGATGAAGGTTGTTGGTGAGTCTAAATAAAAAATTATGAACGTTATTTTCACCTTGGGGCTGATGAGCTACTACTACTCCTTAAAAATCGAGTCCCAAAACTTGTGTTTGGTCAATTATTAGTCTTTATTTATTCGACATTATTGGAAATGAATGAAATACAAGCGTTTTTACATGAAAAATATCATTATTATCATCAATGCATCCACTTCTGAATATAGGCCTCCCCAATTTCTGCCCACTGTCCTCTATTTTGAGCGCTCTGCATACAGTTTGTGGTTATTCTTTTTATATAGTCCGTCCATCGCGTGGGAGATCTTCCCCTGTTTCTCTTGTCAGCCCTTGGTCTCCACTCGAGCAGCCTTTTTGTCCATCGTCCATCTGTCATGGGGGTCACACAAATATCAGAGAATTATATTTTCGAAAAAAATACATAGACCTGTGATTTTAAATAACCGCTATAGAAAGAAAGCTAATTGTGTTAAATCACACGATCTAGGGCGCCAATTCTGATTACCAAAACGAGAGAGTACACGATTTGGAAATGTCTCATACAGTAATTGAAGTGTTTCACGGGCTGTATGGCATGTGGCCCGTTTTGTTGAAACCACATATTGGCCACATCAATATCATCCAATTTCGGCAAAAAGGACTCTGTTATCATGTCGCGATATCGAGCACCAGTAACAGTCACTGCTTACCAGCCTCATTTTCAAAAAAGGATGATCCAATTATGCCTCCAGCCCAAAATCCACACCAAACAGTGACACGTTGTGGGTGCATTTGTTTTCGACAATCACATGTGGGTTCTCAGAATCGCCAACAGCGGCAGTTTTGGCGATTAACAAACCCATCAAGGTGAAAATGTGCTTCGTCGCTTAGGATGATTTTGCTCGACAAATCAGCATCTATTTGTTGATGCTGAATAATCCATTCTGCAAACTCTCCTCGCTGTGGTCATTAAGCTTCAGTTGTTGTGTTAATTAAATTTTGTAAGCATGGAGACACAGATCTTTAGTGAGTATGCGCTGTAGTGAGCTTCTTGCAATTTGCAATTCTTGTCCACGACGCCGAATTGAAGTTCCTGGATTGTCACCGACACTCTCACGCACTGCTTCGATATTGACATTTGAACGGCTTGTTTTTGGACGACCAGTTTCTTTGGCATCTTCAACGATCTTATCTCCCGGAATTTTTCAATTAATCTCTTCACAATTGACGAAGTTAAAACACTATTCCGACCATATTTTGTAAGAAATTTTCGAATTGGGGCCGCCAAGCTTTCATTATTTTTTAAACATTGTTCAATAATGAAGACACGTTGTTCTATCGTGTAACGCTTCATTTTTACTAACCCTAAACTGTCATCTGTCGATTTGTTTTGTTTTTAGGGCTGCCAACACTTTACTGCATAAATGGCGGCAATTTCAAATCTTGCGTTAACTTTGGGACACTCTTTATTTGTAAATTGTGGAGCTACCTAAAACTACTTGTGGGAGACAATCTTTAAACAATGGTAGCTGCTTTAAGAAGCATTTCCGGATCTACCTAAAACTACTTGTGGGAGACAATCTTTAAACAATGGTAGCTGCTTTAACAAGCATTTCCGGATCTAAGTTCAGATTGAATTTCTTTCTTCCGAGGAAGTTCGCCAAGAAATGCTCTAAAAATGTCCACGATCCATTACTATTAAGTTTGTTTAAGTTTTTGTCACTGGTTATTCTAAATATTTTGTTAATTTGTTTCAGCTTTGCATTGGCCACGACAGTGTCAAGTACCGCCGTCATTCAACATTACAACCATGGTGTGACTTGACTTTAAGTGTGAAGCACGCTTGCTGTCTGCGTGCTGAGCCTAACAGAACGCTAAGGGCGCGGAATGGGCGCCCCCGACGACACCTACACCTACCCGTTTCTGGCGCGGTTGTTACACAGTCTACCGCATCTCAATACCAGTTTCCATCATGTTAATGATGCATTTGAACCATATTCACCTGCCTATTTGGAGGTATGCTGAAGAGATTCGAGCCCGTTTTATCTTACGCGGTTTTCCGTTTATTAGCTCTAGTTAATAATTAGCAGTAAAGCAATTTTAAAAGCCAATGTAAACTGAAAGCAGAAAAAAGAACCTCGTGGCTTACGCGACATTGGGTGAATTATTATTTATTATCATATTCGGATAAGAAGCTTTCTGTTCTTATGCATTTAAATAATAAAATTATTGAATATTAATAATAAATTGAATAATATTCAATGTATTCATTTGTTTCATATTTCGTGAAATTCCATATATTGTTTACAAATAATTCTCTAATTTGAAGAAATAATCCATTTTCGCAGTGAGCTTATCAGATTATTTCTAAATAGCAACTCTATTATCCTTTCACTTCGCAATCATAACTCTATTTTTCTACGACTGTCTTTAAATGCCTTTATTATAGGTTCAATCATAATTTGAAAATGTAGTACATTGTAATGCTGTTTTTCATATTTTTTTAAATATGAAAAACAGATAAATTTCCTGGTAATGACAAAAGTAGCGTCGGTTATGAAAAATCACCATAGCAACGCCAAAAATACAAACAAACCTAATTGACAGTTTAAATTATTTCGCTAATATCAAACCTATTTAGTTATTTATATAATGAGAAACAGTGATAGTGATTATAGTTTAACACCATACCGTATTTAGGCATACGCCAACAGGGTGAGTATAAAATAAGTTTCGAAAAACAAATATTTTCCTAAGAATTATGATATTTAATTTATTTAAAAGCATTAAAACAGTCGTAGAAAAAGTATAGTGTAAAATTCACATGAAATGACCAGTTCCTACTCGTATGATTTGCAAACGATCATACTCGTAGGAAATATATGTCATTTCATGTTCGTTGTCGTCGTTCGTCAAATTATATTGCTCTGTGAGAACTGGAGTGTTTTGTATTGGTCTTTGTTGAATTCGGTGTAAAAATGTGACTATTTAAAAATAATCGACGATAGTTGTTTTGTAAAAGGTCGATTTAAAATCAAAGCCTGTACTACATGTATATCTTACTTTAAATATAATTTATATCCGGCCTCTCTATTATTATATTATGTACGTGATTAAAATTGAAATAAAACTCTATTACAGATTGCAATTAAAAAGTTAATCACTCTTGAACTTTCATTGGTAATAAGTTCTAAAATTTTATAACGGTTTAACACCTCGGTTATTAAATTAATTGTTATATTGAACATCTTAATTGAAAACTTTCATCCGACACTCAGCCCTGGAACTTATTAGCTCTCCTAAAAAAATGTCAGGCGTTCACAAATAGTGGGTAAAATATATATATATTCCCCAAATATACCAGAAAAGTTGGCTAATTTTATACAGTTTTGATATAAGATAACCTACAAAATGCAGGATAAAAAACTTATTTGCATAGGCGTCCTAAATATAGCAGAAATATTGACTAGTTATTTATAGCTTTGATAGAATATAACCTATGAAATGTATCATACAAAGGCGTTTGTAAATAGTGGAAAAGGGGTCAAAATAAATCCTAATCTTATTCAAAATATGGAATAATTTAAATAAAAAATAGCTGATGTCTGCAATAAAAAAAAATTTTTTATTTGGAAATATATATTGGCACCCAGAGTCTTATGAGAAAGGTAAATGACAAATTAAGAAATATTACTTTTACACTTAATGAAAATAATGGAGAGCTATTAGTGCCTCGAGAGCAACAGTTTTTCTATAATCTAATTGATTTTGTAAAATATTAAACACGGCCATGGTAAGTTAGACGTTTATGCAAAACAAGACATGGTATACTTTCGAAAATTTGGTTACATAAGTTGGTCAATATAATCTACACTTCTAAAATATTTGGCATTTGTTCCATATCCCGCAAGTTTATACCAACTTTCTTGTTTTAAATGGAAAACCCCACAAATTATATTTTTAGCTTTCCTATTCAATTTGGAGTACTTTTTCATCACACTAGACTACGCTATATCTTCAACTGTTTTTGAATAAATAATTTATTTTAAATTTTTATATATACATGGTTAATTATCATAGTACAAAAATTTTTATCACTTGATCAATGAAGTATGAAAAACTATAAAAAATTTGTTTCGGAATTTTTATTCGATGTAAAAAATGGGAAAAATTCACGTTTTTCCCTGATAAATCGGCGCCTATGACAACCATTTTTCAAGATGGCTTCTAACATACGAACAGCTGTAGGGATAATTTTGGCGGCGTTGTCAATTGTAGACAGCAAGAAAATGAATATTTTTGTTAATAGTAATGAACCATCTTGGATTACTGCTGAATTGTACATTACTTCTTGGTTTTTGCAAAGGCCTATTAAGTACATACACTAACACTAATAACAAAATATTGTCGAAATCACACTAAGATGCCCGTTTATTTTACTTAAATCGAAATTTAACGAAATATTAAACTATGATCTTGCGGCTATGACCCGGGGCCCATATATATACCTAAAACATCTAGTTTATTGAACAAAGCCGCCACTAAAAAGTGGAAATGTATGTTTTAAAGAAATATTTTTATGGAAGCATCACATTATAATGACATTTTGATGACCTTTATAAGTAAATTAGAAACAAAATATTCTAAAATAAACCCAAAAAATTATTCAATTGAAGTTCTTTTGAAATTATGTATTTTACATGGACAATGTGGTCAAATTATTGCCAGAACTTGCAGAACATTTAACCAATTGTATCTTACATTGCCAGCAATGAACGAGAGGAAGTTTGTATGATTACAAACAATTTTTATTAATTATGGCTCAAATTTAAAAGCGCCTCCAAACGTTTCAACGGATTTTGAAAAATCCCAAAATGCCTCCGTATAAATTTACTAAAGTTTAAGCTCTCAAAGCGGAAAACTTTGATCGTAGAGTGCTTTTTTGAGTAATTATTTGTGTTCATTTTAAAATTTAGGAGACACTGAATGATTATATCTAATTTACTTATAAAACTCATTAAAATGTTATTAATGTCATATTTTATTTCCATGCTTACATAAAAATATTTTTTTAAAACATACATTTCTACTTGTTTACGGCGACTTTATTCAGTAAATTGGATAATTTAGGTATAGGGACTTGATCTAAAAGCATTTTTCTTCATTTTCCATGCTACTGTAATTTTGCGACCACCCTGAAACTTGGTGAGCCAATCACGCAGATGCAGAATCCGTAACGCCTTGTTATGTCACTGTCAAAACTTCATGATTTTCGTTTAAAAACGAAACACATTTTTTCTGTTTTTCAAATAAATTATTTACTAAAAATAAATATAAAACACCGTGTCATTGTTATATATATTTTTTTCAGAGTTTGGGTATTCTTGCCTCCATTCCAGCCGCCTGGTTAATTCTCACACTTTTCGTCCTATTAATATATCTTTTGACAAGATGTTGCGATAGGAAGCCACGACCTTCAAAATCCATTTCAGCTTTAAAGGTTACTTTAGCAATAACGTCAGTCCTCTGCTGTGCAGCTGTAAGTAAATAATTTTAATTAGTAAAATTAAAGAAAACTTTTTGGGGCTACAGTGGAACTACGGTTTACGTCAAGTGTGTTTAGAAAAAGGTCGAAGTTTAAAATCTTCTTGGAAGGTTAACGTCAATATAATGACCGTAGTTCCCTATCTATCGACTGTATAATATTCAAATGTGTCCTTAAACATCTTTTCTTTTTTAGCTTGGACTTGGTTTATATGGAAACGATGATCTACATAATGGAGTCATTCAGACACTGAAGCAAGTTGAGCAAGTAGATCATTTAGTGTCACAGATTAGAAACCAAACAGAAGCTATTGAGAGACAGCTTCGAATTCAAGCTGGTAGTGATTTGACGTCGATACACAATATATTCAATGACCCGCCAATCATTAATTTGACTGTTTTTAAAAAGGCTGAAATGTATTTAAAGCGGTTAGAAGGAAATAATACGATGGCGGCGAATGCCGCAGCTGATATCCGACAACCATTGCTAGGTTAGTTGTTTTTATTATTCAAAAAATATATTGTGCATAATTGTTATGTTAGGGATTTGATTTTTACTTGTACTGCATTTATGCACAATAAGGAACAAAAAATCTAGTACGAGGGTTGCCTTTTATATTTCGGGATTTGGCAACCCTGGTGTTGCAATCTGGCAACTGACAGCTCAAAATGAAATTCAATCGTGAACATTTTCGTGCGATTATTTTTTACAACTTTCGACGTGGATTAACTCAGCAACAGTGCATGGATGAACTTAATTCAATTTTTGGCGATGAAGCTCCATCAAGGGCCAGTGTTTATCGATGGTATGGTGAATTCAATCGTGGTCGTCGTTCACTCCAAGACGAATTTCGTGAAGGTCGTCCAAAATCAGTTGTTGTTACGAAAACCATTGAGACAACCTTAGGCATTAGTGGGACCAGCATACATTCAATATGGCATAAACATTTGATTGTCAAAAAAATTTGTTCGCGTTGGATCCCACACAATTTGTCAATCGCTCAAATAAAGGCTCGTGTCGATTGGCCGGAAGAAATGCTCAAAAAATACGATCGCGGTGCTTCGAAACACGTCTATGACATCGTGACAGGTGATGAATCGTGGATTTACGCGTATGAGCCCGAAAGTAAAAGCAGTCGACTGTATGGGTGTTTCAAGATGAGCCTAATCCAATAAGAGTTGTTCGCGCACGAAGCTCTTCCAAGCAAATAGTCGGTTTGTTTTTGCTTCTAGTTTTTTTTTGCAAAATAACCAAGCATCATTGATGAGTTGAACTGTAAGTTTGATACCTGTACAATGTTTGACAAGGATGCAATGTTGCCAGGTTATTATAAGTTTCACTGAATCCAATGATTTTCATCTCTTAGTGAACATACATACAATACTGTTTCGATAATAATGTTTTTGTGTATTGCATAAATTATACTCATATTTTTATTTTGTTTTTTTGTAAAATATCTTAATCTAATCAGTGGAGGGGCTAGCTAATCCAGTATATATTTTACTCATAAATATCACGTGAAAGAGTACTTAAAAATATGAGTTATCAGATTTCTAAGCTCTATGAAGTTGGGTTTTAATCTTGGTATTTTTAATAATGGTTTTACTTGTTCACATTGACACTCTAACTTTTATCTGGTACCAGTCGGCATTAATATCCATGTTCGTCTATTTATTCTTCACAAAAATGACATCCGAAAGAGACGCTAACGAAAACGATTTGTTACTTCTATTGGCATGTCACAAATCTATTCATGTTATAACAAAATATTTATTAAGCCTTTTTGTTCCAGGTTTGGATTTGGCACCCAAGGTTCGTGAAGGTGATAAATATGAAACGTTGCGTTGGACCTTAACTATGACAGTGTTAAGTGTACTTTTAATATTGTGTGTTGTGTTGTTAGTGGGTGTCGCCAGACATAATAGATGCGCGTTGATAGCTTTTTCGGTATGCGGACTATTAGCCGTTATAATTTCATATTTGATGACAAGTGTTTATTTAGGTATGTGGTAACTTGTGATTTACTTATTTAAGGCTTTCTTTCTAAACCAATCTGCATATAAGAGGATTCTTTCCTTGTTCTCTCTAAATCGTATTTCATATCTTCTAGCCTCAGGCGTCGATTGAAATACATTCGAAGTATCTACAGTAATTCTTAGAATTTAAAAGTACAAAAAATTGTATAGAACACATATAATTAACTTCACCACCAAATCAATAAAATTTACATAGTCCAAGACATGCACACAGCGGCGTCAACCACCGAGTAGAAACGCTTTGACAACAAATATATTTTTATTCGAATTTTAAATGTATTCAAGTTATGTGCTTTCATGGACTCCGGCTGTATGTTATACATCCCGGTGTTCTGCGGTCGTATATTATTACCACTTCGACTTGGTGGAAATCCGAGTTTGTGGAGAAGTGGTGTTTACTCGCATGTATTTGCAATAACTGCTGATAAATGAAAATTGTAGGAAGTCGAGTGGTATTATGCCAAACTCTTTACATATAGGTGGACAATGCTCGATGGGTCCCACGCCTTTTTCTGCCATCGAAATGCCGCAATAACGGACGCACAATTTCCCCACAAAACAGTCCCATATGAAAGGTGAGAATGGTACAACGCGAAACAAGCGTTCAATAATGAACCCCTGTCCAGGCATGAGGCAGGTCTTCGAATCACAGACAGAATGCCCACTGCCAACTCGAGCAATTGCTGTAAATACAAATGACTGGTCCTTATCACAGTTTAACTTTAAATAGTTGGTGGTGAACGAATCCTGACCGTCAACGACAGCGGATATGTTTCCAAGTGCGAAAATTGTATGTGAACGGCCATCGGCACTTGATGTTGACCACGAATAGGCTATTCTTAACGCCGTCACATAAGTACAAGGCGAATGCAGATATTCATCAAATTACACAATAGTCTGCTTGGATGAGACCTCAAATTAATTATTTATGCCCATTTCACTTACAACGAGTTCAACATTTGCAAGATGGTGATTTTGCGGTAAGGACGTAACTCTGCCGGATCGGGTAGCCTAGATACAGTGACGCCGTCGAAGTGCAGTTCTGTGGACGCGGCTACAAGATAGGTGACCGTCTGGGGGGTTTATTAAAAACGGACCTAGCGGTGGCCCATCTAGGTTGTAGAATGAATGTCGCGTGGTGGGTGACCGTTTAGGGGGTTCATTATAGACGGTACTTGACGGTGGCCCATATAGGCGAAGAATGAATGTTGCGTGGTATGGTTGGGTGAGTATGGTCCTGAAAAGGCACAATAAGCCTTCAAGGCAGAAGTACGCCATTCGTACACGCCGGGGGCTTAAGTGCGTACCGAGGTGTGCGAGTGGAGGACCAGAAGGATGTTAAAAAAAGGATGTAACTCTGTAATTGGATTAATGCAAATCGAAGACTATAAGTATCTTCTGTTCATTGATGAAGCACAGTTCACTTGTGATGGTATAATTTGCACAATAAAAACCGATGGTCCTACGAAATCCTTCGCGCTACGGTAGAACATAGGTTTCAACATAAATTCAGCATTAATGTGTGGTGTGGGATATTAAATCGTCAATTGATCCGTCCATTCATATTAGAGAATCATCTTACAGGACAAGAATATTTAAATGTTCTACAGAATCACTTGCAAAACCTATTAGAACTCAATATGTACGACATAACATGTACTTACAACATGATGTGCCCCTGCAAACTACAGCTTACAAGTACGAACTTTTTTAAACAACAACTTTCCAAACCGGTGGATTGGTCGAGGTTGTCCGCATAGTACTCATAATACTCTGGATTATTGTCTTTGAGAGTGGTCGATCGAATAATAAAGGCAGCAGCAATTATAAGAATCAGACCCGCATCAATTCATGGAGCGACTGTAGCTATTCAGCAGAGAGTTGACCAGTGGCGGCTCGCGGGTTGCAAAAGAGGTGTAGTGCAGGGAACAAAAAACAGCTAATTCGCCGTTTTAGCTTTTATCATTAGTAAAAACACAAGAGCTTTTATTTTATCGGATGTACTTATCTTTTTAACGATATAATTTTACCGTCTGTCCCCGATTTTGCTGTCAGTTTTTCGAGTAAGGATACTGATGTAAAAATTTTGAGTATCCTTAAAAAGTTCATGTTTTTTTTTGTCAGATTAATACACGTACGAAAACCATCCAAAAAACTATAATAATAATAAAAAAAAACTACGTAAACGACTTCTATCCTTCTAATATAAATCCGAAGTGTAGGAGATCCACGCATATATGCAATTCACTCCACCTGATAAAAAGCTGCCGCGAGTCGCGTAACCCGTTGTCATAGCATCCGGGATATATAACGTTAACATATGCATGCCGGTGCCCGACTCGGGTTATTTTTCTGCTCGTCTTTCGCTTGCAATACACTCGAATTTGGAGGCTGGAGAGCATCTCGCGCCAGTGGTTTATTATTGATCAACGCCGTAGTATTCTTTGCTAATGCAAGAAAGCCGTCGCGCCAGTGGTTCATAAATGCATTTTGTCTCCTTAAATAGAAAGACTATAAATTGGAAGATATTAGTATATATTTTTATATTTTTATTTATTTTTGGTGAAGTGGCACTTCATCTACTACACCTGAATAGCCGCCACTGGAGCTGACATGTGTTTAGAAGTAAACGGTGGCATCTTAAACTGAATATTGTTTAACTCTCTATTTCTGTAAAGGCTTAGAATAGGACCTACATTTGTAGGAACTTTTATGTTTATTATCGATCCCTGAATACGTAGGTACCTAAAATATTGACATTTCCTACTGAATCACTCTATTTAAATTTGGTGTAGCAAATAATATAATTTCCATTCTAAATGTTTTTTTTTTTATTAATTAATATTAAATTCAAAGCATTTCCTTAAGTTCAGTGAATGACTAATATTTTTTTAATGATACTAATTCAATATGAACCTTATAATGATACGCGTATAAAGTTAAACCACGAGGCGTTTATTTACACAAGTTTCATTAACAAGAGTTAATATCGAACGTGTATCAATCAACATTTAATCATAATGGCACTGAATCATATTATAAAAGCCATAATGACAACCAAATGAGGATGTAAATATATCATAATGACACTACATCTAGAATACATTCATCAATATGAATTATTTACTAAATCTGTCACTATCAAACTGAAGATTATAAAGCCAAGCTGTGGTACCGTCTTAGAATAACACAGTCATTCAGTAATGAAGGTTTCTATTTAAATGCAGTGAATATCATTTAAATTAGATCGGGACTATGTGAAACAGACCCATAAACGATAACAACGATTTAATTTTCAATTAGATAATGTTGTAAACGCTAAAACAGCTAATTTACTTACAGCTTCTAGTGTAGCTTTATCCGATCTCTGTATGGACCCTGGAAAGTTTATTGAAGATCAAGCGTCTAATGATTTGTCTAAGGAGATATTGAAATACTACACAAATTGTGAAAGGGCGCGGGCTAACCCTTTTACACAACGATTACGTGAAGCAAAAACAACAATGGAGCACATGAGGCTTAACCTTAATGGACTTAAACCGTTAGCAATCCAGCTTTTCCCACGAAAAGGTATATTTAATTAAATTATTAAATCAAATATGTATGATTTCCTCTGATCTTGGAGGAAGCCTAATTTGCAATAATTTTAAATATGTGTCAATACTTTTAGGTCTGGATCAGAAGTTCAATTCTCTTAAAAATGAAATAAATACAGCGGATACAATTAGTACATCCCTCACAGCGATGGTAGATTGTAGAGCTCTACATACTCATTATTTAAGAGGAGCCAGAGCGTTGTGCAACGTTGGCTTGTTAGGATTGACGTTAATGTTAGCATCAGCATTAGTCGCTGGCTTGTTGTTAACAGTCCTAGTATGGGTTGATTCACATACGTGGATTTACATAAGGAAAAAGTAAGAAACATTTTTTAAGTATTAAATTAAATGTAAATAATATCAAATGCGATATGATAAAATGATGTTCAACATATTTTCTAATATATATTAGACCCTAGGTTAGACTAGCCCCATCATGTATCACAACACAAAATGTACTTTAAAATAATTGAAATCACAATAAGCGTCTCTCTTTATTCCTAATTACTATGGGAATAAAATACGCTTCTCTATAAATCATGGACATTCTTTAAAGTAAAATTAATTATTTATTGAAGGTCACGGGCTGTACCACCCTGGGATCCGTGGCGGCTTCCTGGCATTCTTCCGCAGAGTTGTCAACGACTGATTCTAGATCAGATGGCATACCTTGAATATCGTCCATGAGTTCGTCATATGTCATTCCGATTAATTTAAATTAACTGAAAAAATAATGAAATGATGTTATTAGAAACAAATAATCAAGTTATCGTGCACTGGTACTCATAAAGTACCCCAACATTTTACAAAAAAATTTGGTCAAAATAAAACTAGACAATAATTTTCAATAAATAATATTGTTAAGTACACTAGTAACAATATAACTAGGGTATAAATGTTTATAAAAAACAGTAAAATCACGTTTTTGCAAGAACACCGTATCCTGCCTGACACCTTCTGGGTTACGAACTATAACCCTTGATATATTAACATACATGGCCTGATATTTTATTTGAAACAACCCCCGTATTCCCAGTTATTTGTTGTTATATGTAAAACTGATTCTCATTATTGGGCTTACATATTGTTACTAAAAATAAAAACTTACATTGTTTCAGGAAAGATTACCATCAAGTGACTGAAAACGACCCCTACCTGCCACCACCTGCTGCCAGTCAAGCCATCGCCGCCCGCACATTGCAACGAAGCCAAGGGTCGTTCTCGCCTCCTGACACACCCCCACCCAGCTACACATCTGCCTTGTTGCATAATAATGGCCGGCAGCATGTACCCGCTTCCCAGCATGAGGCCGATCTATTGCTGTACTTATTTTTTTAATTTTATTTTTTTATTCGTTTCTTTTTTTATCTTATTGCAAATTGGGACTGGCTTTCATTTATACTTTTTTAGTATTTGGGTAGTTTTATTTGTTTTTCCTAGCTATATCAACGAAAACCAATAGTATTTATACAACAGGAAAATTAAAAAAGTTAGAAAACTAATCAAAATACAAGCAGCTTGGGTCGTGTAGCAGCAAAACTCTGCGAATGTTGACTATCAATATCATCTGCGGTGATAGCCATGCCAGTTCACAGGTCAATTGCGTGAAATTCCGCGTAATAAATTTACGATGGCGCGAGTTTTGTTGGGAAACATCGTGATTGAGAAGTCAGCATCATATCTTTGCTTCTTTCTTTATAAGAAATATGGGACAATGCATCTTCCCATAATAGCAACAGTGACTTTTAAGGGATGTAATGGCCTTATAGATATTCTTTACACCAAAACTCGCACAAGAGAGTCATTTGATAAGTCAAACAGCTTCTTCTAAATGGATATCCCCATGAGTGCAAACTAAATATTTAGTATAAGACTTTCACTCTTTAATTTCCTAGAGAGAGAGAGAGATCAATCCTCGGGACTAACGTTACGACTTTAAGAATAGAATTAAAAAAAAAGCTAATGGTTCGAAAAACATTACTTGATACGTCAGTTAATTAGAAGCTTTTTTCCCTCTAATACTTTTTTGAAAACGTATTTATCTTTGTATGATATTAAAATTGGTTTTCATTGAATTATCTGTAGATTTTAGATAGTTGATTTTGAGTTTATTTGCCAGTATACATTACGGTTTCTCTTTGTATTTCATATTAGTAACAGCTTATATTGTTTACGAGCGGCTGCTTTATGTAGAAGCTTACAAAATGCAAAAAATACTGTCACAATTTTTCCACTGAAAAAAATTAGTTTAGTTTCTTAGAACTTTACGATAAATATTAGATTTTGCACAAGATCACACATTTGTTTGACATTGATATTAGTCTTATTTCCATATAATAAATTAATCAAAGCTGTTTAAACCATGAAGCAACCAAACATCATTCTCGGAATGTGTATATTCCACCTTCGATTGTTTAACAATAATTACAAAAGACACAAGAAATGCCGTACAACCATCATCTATCCAAGATCTCTTAAGTTGAATATCAGGATTTTCATTAGCAAATCTCGATGATACTCTAGAGCAGAGGTTCCCAAATTCTTTTGTTTCATAGACCACTTTCAAAATTTTTCTGGATCCGGTGGACCCCCGGCAGGTACATTACTACCTATTTAAAAAAAGGTTAAAATTGATATTGCAAATTTAATTGATTGGTGGATGTCAAAAAAGCAAAGTCAATAAGTGACTCCATTCAACTTTACTTCTTTGAAATTAATTTCATGCACCCATGGGCATCTCGCTCGACAAGAGTTCAACGTTGGCTTTTAAATGTGTCGCGCGCCAAGCCGTCTCCAACTCAACGGTTAAGGTCATCATGTATGCTATGATAATCAGTTAAATTCCACACGCTTCTGAAAAATTTTAGATCGTCTGCACAAAGCTTGAATTCAAAGCATTGCACTATACCATTAATAAAAACATTGAACAAAAATGGACCAAGATGTGATCCGAAGTAACCATTATAATAAATTTATTATTCAGTGATCAATATATTAGATTGAAACTGAAAAATACACCATGCGATATAATTACTATTGTGTCCGACTATCCTTAACGTTACCTGCAGCAGGATCGCTATTTGATGTTTCAGTGTTAATCAATAGATCGCCATAATTTCATTTCTCGTTGTCATGTTTGTTAATAAAAACCAGCGGTGGCATATTTCGAACACATTTTCATTGCACAACGCTAACAAATTTCAAAATCAGTTATCAGCCCAAATTTGGGTTTGATTCTGCCCCAGAAAGGGGCAAAATCTTGCAAATATCTTTTTTGGGCTTTATAAAACTCAATTGAAATTTATAAATCAAACGACGCCAGCTGTTCAAGATTCTTTCATCTTAGGTGGGGGAGATTTTGCCAGACATATTTCGGAATTAGCTATACCATCATCAGTGGCATTATACATAAAATCATGTCAACATATTGGTTAGGATTACAGGTATGGAATTAAACAAATTATACACACTAAAAATTACAACATAGTTAAGATTAAAGATATTACTATATAGCTACACAATAGACTCACCATTTTGTGAGTTCGTGATTCCTAACTATGTTGTTATTTTTAGTGTGTATAAATGTTTAATACCATACCTGTGACTACTACTATTACTATATCCTGGGAATATTTCAAAGTTTACAATAATTGAACGACTTTTACCATAATAAAATCTAATATTTCAAACTTCTTTTTTTAAACAAATATCAAAATAAATATTGCTTAAAAATGTTTTTATTTGGATTAATTTGAGATAAGCAAAGAAAATATTTACGAATGAAAGACGTCTACACCACAATACAAACTTTCTTTTAATCAATTCATTATAAAACCATACATGTTTCGGAAAACAATGCGTCCATCATAAGGGGTTACATTGAAATAGAAAGCCAATTGGAATTTAAATTATAAGCTCACACTGTGGAAAGAAAAGTTCTTTTTAAATCAAAATAAACATCAAAATTCTGGCTATAACTAAATAAACGATTAAACGATATTTAATTATAATGAAAATAAACATCCAATTGGATTTCTATTTCGATGTAACCACTGACGATGGAAACATTGTTTTCCGAGACATGTATGGTTTTATAATGATTTAATTATAAGAAAGTTTGTATTGTGGAGTATAGGTCTTTTATTCGTATCTTCATCACTCATCGCTACTATAGCTTAGCTTATGTCTTAAAAAAAAATCTTTTGAATAGAATACCTATGATCTTTAAAACATTCTTTGTTGTATATTTACATGTAGTCTCACAATTGACTATGCGTAGTAGTGAATTATTTCTCATAACATTTAATATTTACCATTTTATGAAATCCTTTCTCAAATTCTTGGTATCTAATACTTGCACCTTTAATTTATTATAAACAAAGCAAAAATGAACGTCACTCCCACAATAGTACCAGTCATAATTTTATAAAAAAAAAACTTATAAACAGACACATTGCTTCATCATGTCCAGCAAACAAATGCTCGCCTGTTTTTTCGGAACCACCTTACCATTAGAGTAGCGTAGAACTGTCAATTCTGAATAATGGTGCACAATCAATCTATTTTCGATAACACATATTTGTTATTTGTTTACCTCAAAATTTATCTCTCATCACTCATATGTTTGTGATCTTGTGCACTTCTTTCAGTTAACTGTTGTGAGCAACTTTTTGTGTTTGCCAACAGAGATGGATGCGACATGCGACCATCTGAACAACACAGAAGTGGTTCAGCCCATTTATCTCATCTCAGAGGCCACACCCTTGGCAGGTTACCCTCTCATCAACACGAACCAATGCCAGGCCCAAATAATGGCAAGTACGCGACTTTGAGCAAGCAATGCAAAACGTTGGAAAGCTCAGATTTTTACTGAGACAGGTAAATGTTCTAAAATGACAGACATTTGTAATACTGCTTAATCTCGCTTTTATTTTTTTCGTTCGTTAATATTTATTACAGTTTTTATTTTCAGCAACTCAGCTTCCTTATTTTTTCAAAATTTGTAAGTGATATTGGTTGCGATATTACCAGTAATTATGTGCTTTTTGCTGATGATCTTAAATTTTACAGAATTGTTAAAAGTACTGATTATTGCTGTCGATTGCCGGAGGATGCATATGTTTTGCCTCGGTGGTGTATAAAAACAAACTGTTGAATTACGGCAAATGTGGCACTATAACTTTTCAAAAGCGTACCTATTGTGTATGACTATAATATTATACTTTATTGACTTTTCATACATACAATAAAACAATGAACAGTACAACGCAATATAACAATAATAGTTGTTAATAAAATTATAACTCTAACAATATCCGTTTCAACGATAACAATTAAAACTATACAATATCTCAATACATTCTTAATTCATATTTCCTATTCAACTAGTTTTATGACAATCTGTATTAAGGGTACACATAACATAATCAGATACACTATAGAAACAACTATTTACAAGAAATTCTTTTGCGAATTTAGAAAAACTTGATTGATTCATATTTTTTATATTAATAGAAGGAAATAATAAAATTAGCTTATTGTACAAATTGTAATCTAGTTTATTATTTTTTGCCATCTGTATCCTTGAGAACTGAGAAACCAATATTGATAATATAAGTCTGGAAAGACATACTCTCACTTATCTAATCACCAAATTTCGGACATAACGCAGAATGCATTAAGCATGTTGGGTTTTTATTCAGGTCTACTACAAATTTTACTTATCCCAACTCTACGATAATTCTCTGGTCGATCGAAGCTAGAATAATATGCTTTCAGGTATAATATTTACTTTTCTTGTATGTGCTTCCGCAACAAAAAGTTACTGAACTATCTAAAAATTCATAATATGAACTTTCTCCATCTATTGCAACTTACACTACTGTAACGCTGATCCTAAATTTCGGAACTCGCCGCGACCTCACCTAGCGATTTGTTGTTGTAGGTAGCTAAACCAATCATTGGAGTAGGTTTGAAGCATATTATAATCTACTTGGAGATATAAAGAATCGAAAGCTTTTAGAGACAAAACAAAACTGTCAGTGCAAGGAGGAACAGGAACCGAGGCATTATGCTGACTTTTCCATGAGATCATAAGTAAATATCCTGACAATACTCGTCACGTTGGCAATTGTTAAACGTAACACTTTGCACTACATACTGTAACGATTTTATTTCGCTTTAACTCTGGGTTCCTAGGTGTTATTAAAACTAATGTCTTTAAAAATATAAAACTATTTATTTCCACTAAATACTAACAACTAACTTCAATTACATAATCTATTATTTATATGTCCGTATTTATAATTTATGTAAACTCCGCGGATATTTATTTTATCGTTTGAAACACTTGAACTGTCACTTCATTACTGTCCTCCGTCCCTGTTACTTCGGCTATATATAGTATTGGCCTTCTTTCTCGAACACTTCCAGTGAGTAGTCGAATTTTCTCCAACATTCTGCCGTACGTATGTCCATTCTACATCCATACGGTATGTGAGGCACATCGTACCAAATTAACACAGCCTACTAAATTTGTACAGATTCGCCTCCCGTTTGTTTGATTCGCGAGCTTTCGAGAATAGTTCATCTGATTACTACTATAGTACAGCCAACGCGGTGTTGCCGGATGCTCTAAGCATTGGGGACATTTTATATTCGTCACAATATGAATAACTCCAGGGACAACTGTACTAAAAAAAGCCTGGAAGATTTTATATTATAAAAAGAAAATTTTGTGGCATAGCGGACAAGATTGCTGGTTTTATCTACGCAAGGTATTTTGTTTAATTTAGCAGTGCCTCAGCCTAATTCAGTAGAACCAGACCGAGACATGGGTCGACAGATACTGACACATATTAATGCATATCCCACCATACAGAGACCGAAAAAGTCGATTGTATAGGTAACACCAGCCGTAAAAATAAAAATAGTGTAAACACAAAACGCTAGCAGACCATTTATCCTGCTAGCATCACCCAACATATTTGGGTATCAGCAACGCTTCGGACGGTGGTCGCCAAGCGATCTTAAATACCAAATAATGAAAACTATAACATTAAATTGTTTGTGTATGCCACAAAAGTATTTTCTTTTATTTACGGATACAAATGCATGTAATAATAATAATTGCTTTATTACTCAACAGACAAGTTCATTTACAGAGCAATCTTAAAAATAATTTTCAATACAAAAACAAATAAAAATATCTTAACAAAAGAAAATGCTATTATTACATAACAAAAACCAACACTAAATTACTTCAGAAAGAAAAATAAATACATAAGTTAAATTAAAGTGAAAATTGACGTTCAGACGTTTCGAGAATTAAGCGTAACGAATCAAAAAACAGATCGCAGTCCCCGCTAATTTAATTAAATAAATTACACATATTGTAGACTGGTGATTTTAATAGCAAATTAGTTCTTGCTTGTGGTGTATAAGATGTTAGATGATTTCTGCAATTCAATCGTGGTACCCAAAAATGAAAATAGTGTAGTAAGTCATCGCAATTCACTCCACCATTAAAGAGACAATACAAAAACCTCAGACATTCCTGTATTCTTCTTTAAACTCGTTATTTCAAATCGTGACGTAAAATACTGGTATTGCATACCCTGTTGGGGATATATCCTATCTACTTTAAAACAAAGGTACTTCAAAAATTTTCTTTGTATTCTCTCTATGGCGGTATTATAACAGTTGTAATAAGGAAACCACAACAGTATTCCAATTTAGATCGAACGTATGCGTAGTACCAGATTTTTCTTGTGTCAAAATCATTAAAACATTCAGAATTTCTTACAAGTAAGCCATACATCTTAGACGCATCTTTAACAATATTCGTTACGTGATCAGCAAAGGTTAGATACTCATCAAATGTCACCCCCAAATCCTTCACCCTTACAAACCTGTTCAAAATAGGGTCCCCAATGGTATAATTAAAAATAATCTGAGAGAACTTTCGTGAAAAATTATTATTACACTTATCAGGATTCAACGCTATTTTGTTATTATCCCACCATATGTTTATCTTCGTCAAATCCCTTTGAAGAAGAGAACAGCCTTCTACTTGCGTTACGCTAGTAAATATCTTTAGATCATCCGCGAAAATCAGCCTTTCAGAAACAATTGAAAATCCCAGATCATTAATAAAGAGTGTTATGTTATATTATATACAAGTAATAAAATATAATGCTCAATTTACTGCGCATTACTTATGAAAATATTCCAAACACCTGAACATGGTTTTTAAATTATCTTTGTTTATTTCTAGGCATGCCTGCAATGAATTCCCAAACTTCAAAGGATTTAAGTTTGATCAACAGCGTTCAACCACCGTTCTTTCCACCGACATACAACAACCCAATGCTCCTCTACAGCGCACCGCTACTCTAGGAAAATACTCATCTCTAGGTCGTAGACCCTTACCTCAAACACCTGATGAGAAAAACTCGCGCTGCAAACAACCAGCAGCCCCAAAAGTCCCACCCAGCACAATTTCTGCGGGAATCGCAGAAATACCTCTAAATCCAAATAATTTTAGATCGCTTCAGCGAGGTGCTTGGCAGGACTCTACTAACAACTGCCAACCAAACGTGCAATTCAGATCATTGCAACGATGTGCTGGTAGTGGGGGTACTTGTATGGGTGGAACAGCTCATTCACAGTTTCGGTCTGCGAAAATTCAAGACCAGAATCAACAGAATGAGGTTATGTATGCAAATGGTGAAAGCGAACGACAGCTGTACGCTGTTACTGAATTGTAAAATGTTTCCAGTGTGACGTTCATTGGCAGTTAATTTAAATTTCAATATTGTCGTTCTACCATCGCTCACGATTTCTCTAACTTTGTTCAGCATAATATACTAAAGAAAGAATATTATTAACTTTCACAAGTATAAAGTTTTATTGTCCATGGATTATTAAATAAAATGCAGAATTGATTCCGACGAGATCACACGGTGACGACCGTCAAAATGAACCCACGGTTGACCGTTTGGTTCATGCATGCCGCATTCGGTGGTCTATTTTAGTTTGGGATGTGTGATAGTCTCCTAAAATGCTAAATTAGTCTTAAAATGTTAAAGTACACCACCAAACCACAGTTAAAATAATATACAGTTGGTTCTCATCGTGTCGGTACGTCTGATGTTCATGTCTACAAAGCAATTCGCCGCCCGTATAGTTATAGTATCTTATAGTATATATAGATATAGTATTATATAGTAGCGGGCCAGAAATGTAGCTGGCAATGGGAC
Organism: Apoderus coryli; assembly: GCA_911728435.2. Lineage (NCBI taxonomy): Eukaryota > Metazoa > Arthropoda > Insecta > Coleoptera > Attelabidae > Apoderus > Apoderus coryli. The sequence continues at coordinate 9,453,689 of OU452202.1, read as the reverse complement.
GAGTCGATGCCGTTTTCAGCGTCTACTGGACCTTCTTGTCTATAGTTAATAATCGATGACCAAACAGTATCGATGTGAGCGAGTGGTGGACCAGAGGGATGAAAAAATAATTTATTTGTTTAAATTTGCTATTCATTCTACTCATAGTTTTTTAAAGAAAACGAACGAATGTCGAATCACTCACAGGGAGGAGCCTAAGCTTGATTGTTAAAAGAATATCATTTGAGCTAATGGATCTGTATCGAATTTAACTATAACTTAAACATCGAATTTAAAAAAATGTGTTTCAATAAACGTCATACTCGATAACAATTTTTAGTTTAGTTTCTATTTGGGATATGCAGGCATGGAAAAACAATAAATAATGCCGTTTTTCTTATTATTTTACCCATTTTTTCGTAATTTAAATAAACATATATATTGTAGTATATTACGATCTCTAAGTGCAAACATTTCCATTTTTTTTTTTAAATTACGAAGATATTTTTTTAATTATGTTATTGTGTCGCAAACATTCTAAACGAGTATCAACTTAATTAGAGATTATTTTGTGCCAAAACATGATTGACTGAAATTTTATTTCATTCCTTAAGTAGAAATAATTTGTGATTTCTATTTGACTTCGTGGCACAATTTTGTAATAATAAAGACAAATTTAATGCTAGATCAAGTTCGTTGTTTCTAGTAGTTATTTTTAGGAAACCATATAAATGTATGATGTAGAATAAAATATAATATAATAATGTTATTAACAAATTTATACCATTCAATACTGTAACGGGAACAACTAAGTACTATACTCTAAAAAAATGAATTTTGTGGCAGAAAAAAACCATCAGATCAAATCATTAAATTCAGAAACGTTAGTTTTTAGTTTCTTGTGAAATGTTGATATTGATAATATGAAGTAATACTCACGTAGAAATAAGTAAATTTTGTAATTTTTGCTCATAATCGTTAGTCTTAAAAAGAAAATAGCAAAAGGAAAATACATGGTCGTACACAATGTATTTGTAACTATTATGTGTTGAAACTTTCTTTATAACTTTTAATGTATGAAAAGATATTAGTGACCTTGATCCCACAAAATAAATGCTATATTTTTTATTATTCTTTTTTGAGCTTGATTTCTATGAAAGTCAATTACGTTAGTGACGTAAATAAAAAACAGAAAAATGCGCAATTTCTATGAATTAGTTCTTTAAACATTATTAGGTATCACTAGAATAATTATTATTCAGTTTGTAATTATGCAAAATGTAACCAACTTTGTTGTAAAATATTGGGGCTTTATTATCTATTACTAATTGTGCTTGTGGATATATAAACACAATCGAATCGAGAACTTGACTTGTGTTACAATGTGCCTCATATTACAGTGTTAAATTTCCAATAAATATATTTCATTTATCTAATTTTGAAATATAACTAGAAGTTAGAAGTCGATAACTTAAATAAATACACATTACATACTTGCACACTCATGGTTTGCACGATAAAAATATATTATGCTCTCAAAGAAGGCAGCATCACATGGCACTGTCTTTTATTATTAGAGAAAATACCATGATAGCTGTTAAATTTGACATTTTTTAAATAAAAACACCAAAAAGTGCCCTTATTTAATAAAATTTAATTGCAAATATGTCAGATTAAGTAAAATCAAATAAAGGTGGGTCTTCACCAAGATGACACTGTCGGTCGACGTTGTTGATCAACAAAATTGCATCGGTCCACATAGCAGATTGTCTGAAGATGACGTTATAATTGCTTGTACCGCATTTATTATTATCGCGACTAAAAATTAAAAAGTATTACCTAAAAGAAGATTATTTCAGTTTTATTTGATACGATAATGAAGGCTATGGCCTTATCTTGTTCCCATTCCATTTTTTGTTGCAACACACGACTATGACGGGACAATGACACCCTTGGCAATGTTTACTAGTAACTACATATCGATGTCGAGAATACGTCCACACACTGAAGTCGATCTACTACCCGTTACCGACTGCCGATCGTCATGTCGATGGACAAAGTCGATTGCCATGTACACAAGTCGACCGTGTCGATCGACAGTGTCACCTTGGTGCAGACGCACCTTAATGCTGCTGTGATACGTCGAAGTTAATATACAGTTTAGTCAAAATTTTCGAAAATCTAACAAAAACAATAATTTAAAAAAATTATAAATTTTTTAATTAAAACTGAACAACTTGCGCGTAAAAGCTAATATAGGTAGAGGTCAAAATTTTCGAGAATTTAACAAAAAAGAAAAATTATAAGATATTAACTAGTACTATAATATAAAAAAAGAAAAATTATTATAGATTGACTAGAAATGCAAAAGCAAACAACTTTTTACAATAAAATTTTACTGAATGCACATTTTGACATTTTCAATAAAACATGTCAAATTTGACAGGTAAATCAAGTCGCGCAAACAAAGGTATATCTCATTTTTGGTTTTTAGTCAACCAAAAACTGACTGCGTCATCAAATTTCGCTTTTCTTTAGTAATTCTAGCCATTAAATGCAGACTTTTACGGACTTGGTATGTATTGCAAAGTAAAAAATAACATAAATATATACGCAAACTGTTATTTTTATTTTAATCCACAAATCTTATATTCACTTTACACTACTGGTAAGCAGTCATTTTGAATGAAAATAATTTTTCACCAACAAGAAGCTAACCTTTATTTGGAGCTCAAACTGAACTATTCCTTACGTACGTCATTTAGTGTATTGTATTCAAAGGTTACAGAAAGTTAACTTTCAGATTTATTTTATATTTTATTTTTGTATAGAAGCAGAAAATATCATGCACATAAAATATTTATTTGCTATTCTGTCGTTAAATGTTTACGCTAAAAATTTAAAATTTTGCAAACATGTGTTTCTCAAAAGACACTTTAATTTAGAAATAATTAAAAATATTCAATTAGATAATCTTTTTTCTATTATTAAGTCTTAAAACAGGGATAATATTTATGTTGTTATAGCTACTTTAACATTCCCTGTATCATTTTGTACATTGTTTTATGTAACTGCGTATAAGATAAAAACTATATTATTAATACTTTTATGAATATAAACTGCCAAAGATTTTGTGAATTTTTTTGCTTAGTAAATGTTGATGAATGTATGTCAAAAGCAGAATGAATGAGTATCTTTTTCGATAAGAATGTTAGATATAATTACTTATTTAGTCAATTCCTCCAAATAAGAATCAACTGTTTATTTTTATTAGGAATATTTTATAAGCTTCTTGGGATTTATTGAAATATCTGTTGTTTTTTTAAATTTAATTTATTTTATTTTTATTTTAAACTGTTATAATAGTAAATTGATATTTTCAAGGTAGTACACGTATTTTAAAATGACGACTTTTCCCTAGTATTAATTTGGAGTGAAATCCAATCCATCTTTGTGGTTAAGGGAGCAATTTTCTCTGCCTCGTATGATTTAAAATGTCGGGGACGTTATTACACATTATTAAAAGTTTCAAAAAACTACCAACATAAACCATAATACGAACTAAACTTTGAACATTAAGTCAATTAATTTATTAATCATAATTTTTGAAAAATAAATATGCTAATTCTGTTAACTTAGTCTTCGAAATAAAGAATGGGTGTCACCCATAAGTCAAGAATATATAGTATTTTTGTCGTGGCCCTCACCAGAAATGATCACTATATGTTAGATGTTAATTACGTCTCTCCTTACAAACAAAAACTAACGGATAGTACTTATTTCTTTGGGGTCCATTTTTCCGGCTATTGCAAATATTATTAACACTAAACAGTGGCGACTCATAGACATCTGTAATAAAAATAAAATAAAAACTGCGCATATATATCTGCGTGATATACCTATTAGAATATATTTAAAATGTACTTTCCAATTTTTGAGAAATCTATAAAGTGCTGACAAACAACATAAAAATTCTAGTGAAATAATATACCAAAATTAAAAAATACTACTGCCAAAAAAAAATAAATATATAATTATCAGGAGCAGGTGCGGCAGCTCTTATACTCTAGCCGCCACTGACACTAAATCATATGGAAAATAGAACATTAGTTATTATGTACGTGAAAATATCAATTTACCATATACTATCCGAATTCTACCAACCCCACAAATATTGTACATAATAATAATAATATGTATTTATTATATTCTGGTGTTTGAAAATAAATTTCTATTTAGGTAGTCTAATTATATGATTGTAAGCATTTTTAAAATTATACACGTAACTATTGTTAGCAAAAACTATCTAGTGAAGGACCCAGTTTTACCTTCCAAATTTAACAGATGTTTTCAAATATTCTTTAATATCTCATCTTATATTATATAACTGAGTTGCCTGCGTTAAGAGTTTTCTTTTCTGTTTATAATTCGTGGGCTTTAATTTTTGTAAAATATAGGAATCTGTATATTTATTTTTAATAATTGCTAAGGTTACAAATGTATAGCAAATATTTATGTAATAAAGATTACGTCTTTAAAAAATGTTTTATTTTATTATGAAGACTGCTAGTTAGTATATTTTTAACATATTCGTAGTTTCCAATTAATGAAATTGGTTTTGTATATTGATTACCTACTTGAAATTATAAAATTTTATGAAAAAATTGTTTTTGATATAAGTGTGACTTCCTAATGGCACCAAGGCAAAAGTTTAATATGACTGCGAAGGTTTAATCGATTAAAAATACTTTTCTGTTATCCTCAAACTTGTCAATCTCTGATTCTTAGCCGACCTTAGCTTTGTAAAGGGTGTCCCATTTTGGCTGTCCTTAATGGATATCTCGGTTATTTTTAAAGATAGGACAAAATGGTCAAAGCCCTTTTAGTTTCCGAGTTACAGGGCGATATTGAAAATATTATAAAATTAATTTGTGTCCGTAGTATAAATTAAAAATAATTTTGTAGCGTAGCGTAGGTAGTAGCTGTCGACCCATGCCTCGGGCTGGTTCTACTGAATTAGACTGAGGCCCTGCTAAATTAAACAAAAGCCCCTGTGTAGGTGAAACACTACGCTACGCTACAAAATTATTTTTCATTGAAAATATTACATTTTGGGACCCCCTTCCTTTAACTTAGCGGGAACATATAAACCGACCCTGATAGAGATTTTTGCATATAATCCAGTGGCGTAGTTGGATTTCTTATAAGGGTAATGATTTCGAAGATATAAACTAAACTTATTTTTTTTTTCAAATCGACACCCCGTATGTTTTTCTTATTTTAATTAACCCTCGAGAAAATCATACAATCAGACAGACATGAAAAAGACAATATATAATAAATAATAGCAACCAGTAAATTTATTAACAGATACCTAATAAAATTGTTAAAAACAATTTAGACACGCCATAAAAGAATCATTCATCATTATCCTCGTAAAAAAATCCAACTACGTCACTGGATTCTATGCAAAAATCTCTATCAAGGTCAGTTTTTATCTTTTGTCCCGTTGAGTTAAAGGGCGACCGAGAAACGAATGGGGTCCCAAAATGCAATATTTTCAATATCGCCACAAAAAATACCTCAGGTTCGCGAAAACCGCAAGGTTCTATCTTTAATAATAACCGAGATATCCCGTAAGGATAGGCAAAATGGGACACCCTGTACTTCACTTGTCATCACTAGGAAATCAGACCACTGAACGATATTTAGTTTTGGATTTCATCTTTGTGTGGATGCACATGTTCTGATCAAGATTTCTTTTCATAGTGTTGTAAAGAATGAGTGAGTCTTAGCCGAATTAAACGACATGCACCTTTGGATAATCGTTTATAGGAGTAAACGATCTATGGTCTAAGGCATAGGTAGGTACAACTTCCAGGTAGGGTTATGACTCCTTCGTCTGCGTATTACCTGCCTATGATGTTCCTCTTCTTCCAAGCCTTCCAGATAATACTAGATAGGCTGAGGTTATGCACCATAAAAAAATGTCTGTATGAAATTGGACTGATTAACGGAGATCTTACGTGCAGATTATTCAATAAGGAACCAGAAACAGTAAATCATACAACTAATGATTTGAATCACACAAGACATTTTACGGGCAACCAATAAGAGGCTCGGTATGTTTTCCGCTAAGAATCTGTATAAACTGGTGCGAAATACAAAAGTAGCAAACTTGGTGGAGTAATAATATGGGCAATAAGCCATTAGGCTGCAGTGATATCGGAAATCTCTAGATCAGATGAGCCTAGGTCATAAAAATGCTTTCTAATATTGCCTACGTTCTTATCTAGACTATGGAGGTGGCATATTATAATAAAAATAAGAGTAATAGTGATACTTAATGGGATTATCTCATTTCGAGTTCGGGATCAGCTCCTATAGTCCAACCAACTGGTTTTTAGGGATCAGTTCCAGTACCACAACAAAATGTTCTATAAAATTGACTAGGTCTGTGGTCCTTGTATTGTTACCTATGTAATAAAATACGGTACTGCCAGAAACGAAGTTTGGGGAAGGGATTGAACCCCCTAATCCCAATCCCCCCCTTAATTGCGAAATATGTGTAACCAATATAGTTATGAAAGTTCAATAGCAAACATATTTGCGTCCTATTCAAAATACTAGCCACGATTATTATCAAATCGCCCATGAATAAAGACATTTATTATTATTATTATTATTATTATTAATAAATGCTACCGTGTTAAATAAATTATTATGACAGTATTTATTATCAATTCCTACCAGAAGTATGATTAGGACAGTTTGGATTCAAATTCCTGTCCGGGTTGATGGCTACGTTAATTTGGAAAATATTCGGATTTCACAAAATGTTGATATAGTGTAAAGTGTATGAAACTTTTGGATTTTCAAGTCCAGCAAAATAGTCTTCGAATGTGAGGCCGATTGCCAAAAACGAAAGAGAAGTTCTAAAAAGTTACAAAAATTGTGAATAGAATTATTTGATGCGCTTTGTAAAAGTAACTATCCTTTCCAAATATTTTTAAAATATATTTCGACCTTCCCCCTGAACGAATTTTTTTCAATGATTGCTGGGTCTCTGGACAGCCGAGAAAGGAAAATTGTCCTTGAAAGGATTGCAAAATATAAAAACAAATTCTGGTACGCCATGGTCGGAGTTGTATGACAAGGTCCCGACTAATCAATTTTTCTCAAAAAACATCCGAAAAATATATTATAGTAACGGCTCAGATAGTTAATATTCGATGGTAACGGCGACGAAGTTGAAATAACCCATCCATGGTTTAAGGACAAACTGAAATATAGCGTGGTATTATGAACATATAATATATTTCTATTGAAAAACTAATAAATACAAGAGAAAATATTATAGGAAAAATATTGGTATCATCTGGTAGGGGCCTGGTATCCGGAGTTCGGTCAGAAAAAAATATAACACTATGTAGAGTAAATTCTAAATAAGGCCTTGACTTCTAAAACAAGCTGACATAATTGAGTAAATAGTGACAGCACGAAGAATTCGTTTTGTACTATCTGATTTCCTGGTTGCATAACAAATAACAAACGATAGTTTGTATATATTTTACAATACAAACAAAAACTGAACAACATTAAAATACAATATACACGGCATATTTATAATTGTTCACAACACACAGACACATAATATGTCTGATGGAACTTTTCTAATTTCAGTTACCGGTCAAATTGAATGGATTGATGTGATGTCGACTGCTGGTTCAGGATACCATTGTAAATACGAATTTTATTCAGGATCCGATTGGAAAATCATTGGTGGACTGGAAGCTGGTCTTTCACAAATATCAAATGTGCTAAATAACTGTGATAAAATAGTGCTTAATTTTCCTATTGAAGTTCAGTTCAAGAGCACCAATCCTTATGGGTGTAAGTAGAATAGAAGAGTCTAAAAAATTAATGATTTAAGTAATTGGAAACTTCGCGACAGAAATACGTTACGTAATAAAATAAGTACACGATGCAACCAATGAAAGGTAAAACCTCTTTTGAAAAACATTAAAATTAGGGAATTATATAATTTTTTGGAATAAACCCTCACATACCCAAATGTTCGTGTAAAAGGTAAAAACAATACCATCTGATATCTTTACAATGTCAGCTAGCTCGTGCACCTTCAATTTGCGATCGTTCATAACCAATTTGTGAGTCTTTTTGACGTTTTCTGGAATAACAGCCTGATTTGGGCGTCCACTGCGCTCTGCATCATTTGCGCTGGTACGACCTTGTTTAAATTTAGCAATCCACTTCTCTACCATTTGTCTCGATGGAGCAGAGGTCGGACCATGTTTATCAAGCCATTGTTTGGTTTCCACTGTATTTTTTTCATCAAAGGCAATGGTTTATCAAAACTCGAAAATCACTTTTTTCCATTTTTTTTTTCAATAACAAATGTTGCTTCACACAAAATGCTATAACTTGAAGCTTAGTACTAAATAAACAATTCTAGTAACGCCATCTATGTGTCATCCTATGTCCTTTTTGGATGACCTAATATATATATATATATATATATATATCATTTTATGTTTTATTACTTAGGGCCACAACTAGTATTAAGCGTTTACAAAGGAATGCAGCTGGAGGGTTATGGAAGGATGCACATGCCTTTGAGACCTGGAAGCCATAAACTTGAAGTAAGCATTTCGAAACCACGCGCATCATCCTTGTTGGGGTACATAGCGTCTTTTTTTGGCTACCAACCTGAATTAGTTCAGCCAAAAATGTTGGCTACTACTGCTGGCAACAATTGTGAGTATCTGCCACTTACTAGTGTTTGTTTTCACAAAATCTGGGAAGAAAATAACATTTTTGGAAACAAACTCATTTATTCGCCTTTATGTATGTAGATATACACTTTTGCATGTGTTCGAACCAGTTTTCAAAACATGTTTTACTCTCTGAACGTTATATCTCAGAAACAGGGTTTTGAAAGGCTCCGAAGGCTTTTTGGGGTGAAGAAAATCGTTGTCTACACATTTGTTGGAGCAAGTTGGGGAACAAAAAGAAGTTGTTAGATGATAAATCAGGCGAATATAGACAATTAGACATTATATCAGCATTTTTCTTCTTCAAATAGTCAACTATTTGACGTCCTGTGTTCGAGCTAGCCTTATGATGAAGAATAATGCGACGTTTTCGGTTACTCTTCCTGATTTCGTCTATGACTTGGCAAACAAATTAAGTACTGTATACGTATGTATACGTCAGCGTTAACTGTTGTTCGATCCTCTAAAGAAATTGTTGACACGTGTCCTATTCAGCCAAAGAAACAAGCGATCATTTTTTGGTTTTATCATTTTGCGCACAGCATCGGTGCTTTTTGGAATCACAACAAATTTTTGTCGACTTTCACGTGAATCATCCCTGACTGATGCAGGACCATGAGAAAATTCTGCGAACCAATTGTACTTACACTGTCTTCTCTTGTGGAGTTAGGCCTTTTGTGAAATCATAAAAATCATCCAACGAAAACCTTCACGAGTAATCTCCATTTTTTTAAATAAATTTGCCGTCTTAAACCTCTCACTGTAAACAAACTATCGAATAGATAAGCTTTGGCGCATTTCGCATTAATGAATGTCAACAAATATTAATATAATTGACACATATCAAAAGCACCATCTAGGGGTCGTTTGTAAAAATAAAAAAGTCAATGTCAAAGTTTTAAAGAGTACCTACTCAATTCTGAAGATAAAGATTTTTTAATACTGTATTTCTGAGACGAGATACAGAAAAGTTTACTCATGTTTTACGTGTATAGTCACATCAGAAGTGTCTGTTAAAAAAACATTTTTGGTGAATTTTTCATTTAATTTTTCAATATAAAAAAATTCAGATATTTTTAAAAATCAATTTTCAGTTGTTTTTAAACGATACGAAAAATATGGCTTGCAATGATAGGGTGAATAAATAACAGCGTGCTCAAATAAATTAATGCAATCTTCAATTTTTAGATATTATTGCTGTATGATAGGCAGGGAATAGGCAGGGTACCCACACAACATCGTTGGGTAATGGGGAGTAGCGCCCCCACCTTCCCAGCTAGAGGGGGAAATCGGATCGGCAGCCTGACTCCAAGGTACCCCAAGGGTTGAGAAACAACAACAAATCTCACCTTTTACCGACCGGGTGTTGTCCAGGCCAATTCCAATATATGGTTGCATGCATGCGCGGTGGTGTGAGATGCAACCTGAGTATCAATCATTTACTGCGCAACAATTGCGGGACTATATGTATATTGCGCCTCCCGATCTGCTGGAGGTACTATTAACAATGTCGAATAGGAGGGTAGAGGACCCTCCCGTATTGCCTGTTGACTTCGGTGATCCAAGGGCTCTGTAAAAATGTAGACGCCCGAAGCCACAGGACCTAACCAGAGAGGACGCAAATCTTTGGGATGGCCTTCTAGAGGCAGCCGATATCTGGCGCATTAAATGCACCGTTTACCAGGCCTTCCGGCTCTCTCGGCGTGGGGATCGTTCGGCATGCGATGCCTATGCCGAGAGGGCTAGAAGACGTGTAGAAAAGATCGAGACAGTGCGCATCTCGTATTCAGTGTGTGATGTAGTACAGAAGGGCTGGATTCCCTTTCACTGCTAAAGTCCGTCGTATTGCTGCCGAATTACGGCGGGCGTATCACACGCCTCGTTACAATTTGTTGCAGACCATCAAGCAGCAATGTTGCGACAAAATACTGATGCTGGTGACTGTAAAAAAGTCACTATGGAGGCTAGCAAGGGGGGTTTCTAAGAACTTACGGTTCAAGGAGTATCCATTTCGTTTGTTCCAACCGCCTCCGCGTGTCGTGTTGTCGACAGTCCACCTTCCGCGGATCGGGTTGAAGGTTTCTGAAGGAATATCTATGAGGTGACGCATGCTTTCAACGAAGCGCTAGCACAGTTTGGAAACTCCCTTCGAGGGTATCCTCAACCAGACCAAACGTGCGATAACTACTAAGGAAGTTGGGATGCTTTAGCGGGCACCAAGAACTTTGCTGCCCCAGGACCGGATGGAATTAATACCTACTGCTGGAAGAAATTCCCCAGTATCCATCCTCATTTGGCCCGCATTTTCGATGCGTGGCTAAATGGAGGGCAGCAAATTCCGACGTGGGACACCCTGTACATGTCGTTATTCACAATTAAGTCACTTTTCATACATCTGAACTTTTGTTTTCCATTTCTCTGTCGCATATTGGGTGTCTCATTTCAAAAAAAAAATCTCAATTTAAGCTTTATGCCACACTTTTTTTAGTCCGCCCTGTATATTAGGCTCTATTTTCACAATGTAGCCACAATTGATCTACATACTTTCACATTGAAAAAAATTAATAAATCGTAGTAGTTTTAATATAATAAACCGCCCAGTTTCTGATTAATTAATTCACTGTGTTATTTTCAGTATTACAAATGGAGGCTTCAGGAAAAGTTCATTTAACAATAAATATCGTCATGCAGGGTTTTCAAAGCCTTGGCTACGATTTTGGTAAAGTTAGTCATTAAAGTAAATCGACCCGAACAAAAAAATACACATATGCACCTATTGATGTGGGTGCGTGTCACAAATATAAAAGTAAGACTGGTATGACTAATATTTTTGACCTCATTATTGTAGAAGCGTACTTGGTGATTGAATGTTAATATTACACATGTTATTTAATTGTAAAGTTAGATCCTATTGTACAGTATTTTAAATAAACTGATCAATAAAAAAAAATCGGTGCAAGAAAATTTTACCAGACGTTTCAAAACCCTATAAATAAATAAAAACTTTCTGTCCCAACAGTTTCCCCCTTACAGAGCAATCAACTTGAACCAAAAATTCTTACTAGCTCTAACATGTTACTAACCAATGATTACAAAATTACATAAGATAACAAAAAGAAAAGAGAACACCTCATATAAAATTTAAATACATATAATAACAGTTAATAATAATAATGACTTTATTGCAATATATCTCATATTATAAGAGGCGAAGTTGAAGCTTAGCTTCCTATCTTAACCTAAGTATTTTACCTACAAATTCCAAACAGAATAGACCAAACATAAATGTCCTTTACCCTACAGCAAAAAGTCTCTCAATCTTCAAAGTATCTCGCTAAGTTTCTAAAGGCGATTTCAGAAGGATATTAGTTCTAGCTCTGTCACACATAAACATATGACTACCGCGATGTATTAATTTTTACAAAATCAAAATCGAGCCCATCATTCTCCTGAACTCAAGCGATCTAAATTTAAATCTACTCAGTAGCAGATCTTGACTGAAACCCCATTCAAGGTAGACTTCGTCTATCCTCAAAGAAAGATACCTAGGTATTTTAAAAACCTTCGCTCTACTTTCTGCAAAGCTTATGTATCTCGTAATACGGACACCAGACGACACAAGCGTACTGAAGTTTCGATCTAACATACACATTATTAAAGGCTACCAGAGCTTCAGTGCTTTCAAATTGTTTACAATGACGGAATATACAACCGTAAGCCCAACCGGCTTGCGCAACCTTGGTGCAAACTTCAGTCTAAAGTGAAATATCACACCCAAATCCGTGACCTTCAGGTGCCTGACTAGTGCAACATCACCAATTGAGTATGTAAAATGTATTTTGTTTTATTTGAAACAAACATACTTACATTTTGAAATGTTTAAACCAAGATTATTGATGCTATACCAGTCCTGTAGAACCTCACAGTCCTCCCGGCAGGCAAAACCCGCATATATTTTCAGATCATCAACAAAAAACAGTCTATTCGACATCAGATGCTCGTCCAGGTCATTGATAAACAAAATAAAAAAATAGTTGTTCTAAATTTGAACTTTGGGGAACCCCCGACGTCGCAGCATAGTTGGATGATCTGAAGTTACGAGTATTATAAAATACAAACTGTCTATTATGCAAGTAAGAGCCGAGAAGTCAAATCAAGTCGTTAGCAAGTCCAAAAGAACCCAGCTTTCGCGATAACACTCCATGGTCCATCCTGCATGTTAAACGCCTTAGTAAAAATCTGTATAAATCACGTCAACTTGTTCACCACTGTTGAGCTTTTCAGAAATAACGTGTGTTACCACAGTCAAGTTAGTAACAGTTGATCTGCGACGTATTAGCAATAAAAGATCACGCACTGGTCATTTACAAGTCATACATGGTGATTTCTAAAGCGTCCCACAATGTATTTTTTTCAATAGCAGATAAATAGTTACATTAAATAGGACCTTGCATGTAAAGAGTTTTTTTATGGTTCAAATTTAAATAGAGCCTTTCGTTTGGTGTGATTAAATATTATAAGTAACAAATATTCCATATTCGTAATTTCTAAGTTACTTTACTTTCGTATTAGTAGGCCTATCTAGATTGTTCCTATTCTTAGTAAGGGATTTGGGAAGAACATCAAGAGGAAAATTGTCGGGTACCTGAATGAACATAGTATATTTAATATAAAAAAATCGGCTTTAGGGACGGTGTATCCAGCACTCAGGCTATCGTGCGCCTTGCTGATATTATTGGGAACGGCGCCGGCGTTAATCACAATGAATATGTTCTAGGCATGTTCTTCGACATCACCACCAAAATTGTACCGGTACAGTTTTCTAAAGGTTGTGTGAAATTTATAAAATCTAATTTGTAGGGTCGACTGCAACTTGTTCAAGTTGAAGGTGAAAGTCCGGAAACCCTGCCATTAATCTGGAGGACAGTTTTGGGTCAAATTATTTTCCTTTTATAACGGGTGGGCAAATTTGAGGTTAGGAAGTAAATTGGCTAAAAACACACTTTTTTGACAAATTCAGTTTTATTGACACCAATATAAAGTAGAAATATGGGAATTAATAATGGAATATGAGGTCGGGCAAATGTCCTTCTCTAGCATCTCGGCAGACGTCCGCTCTTCACAAAATTTTGAAACCACATTTTGCAACAAAGCTTCGCTTATCTCGTTAATACGAATTTCATATTTCAGAGCGTCAGTTGTTTGTGGTGTGGTCACGTAATCCCGGTCTTTCAAATGGCGTTAAATCACAAGAATGAGGCGGCCAATTGACACCGAGAAATTACGCGACCTGGAAATTTCTCAAGCAATAACTGAATTGTTTGGCCAGTTGTGTGGCTTGTGGCGCCGTCTTGCTGATACCAAAGGTTACTGATGTCAACATTAGCCAATTGCGGCCACAAAAATCGGTTTCATGGTTTGGTAGCGCAGAGAATGACGGTGACGGCGTTTCCTTGCTCATTTTCGAAAAAACACGGGCCGATGATGCCGCCTAACCACAAACTGCACCATACGGTCACTTTCTTTGGATGTAATTGTTTTTCGGGGACTATTTGTGGATTTTGTGAGCCCCATATGCGACAATTTTGTTTGTTTACATAACCGCCTAATTGAAAATGGGCCTCATCACTAAAGATGATTTTGTTGGAAAATGCGTTGTTTTGGTTTAGTTTTTCAGACAGCTAATTCACAAACGTTCGACGCGAACAATGATAGGCCGGCCTTAATTCCTGAACGAGTGGAACTTTATAAGCGTAAAGATAAAGATCTTTATGCAAAATGTTGCGCAAAGTGTCTGTGGTGATGCCGAATTGTTGCGAACGTCGACGATAGTTGATGTTCCAGGATCATTCTCAACACTTTCTTTTACAGCGGCTATATTTGCATCACTACGGCCACTACGAGCGTATTGTTTTGGTCTATTGTCAGCAACAGTACCTACCGTGACCCTCGAATTTAGCAATTAAATTATGCACAGCGGTCTCAGAACAAGCCTGATTCCAAGGAACAGCTGCTCGAATTTTACGAAATGACAGTAAAATTTTCACTGTTTTGATAGTAAATTTTCACAATTAAAATTCTTTGTTCAAGAGCGTCAGTGTAGCGTTCCATGGTTAAAATTTTCCAACTTTTTACTAAATAAATGTCAAAGGATGACAGCTCAATTCTTTAAATTTCATCGTGTGACAGTCAATTTACTTCCTAACCTCAAATTTGCGCACCCGTTATATAAATGACCTTGCTGAGCCAGTTTGTGATTAGAACTTGATATTATTTTCGGACGACATCACTGTAGTGCGGAATTGTGCTGTAATTTAAAACCTCAACTTATATAATGACGGGCAATTCGGATTGGTTTGCTGGAAACGGAGAAGGGCCAAGCGAAATGCTTCTCCACAAGGACTCTGGGTATACCTACTCGATCACATCTATTCGACGTAATGTGTATTATTTGTGTCTACATTCAATTTGGATAATACCAACCACATTAAGGAAAATGTGTATCTTCATATTTAAATTGAAAAAAATAATACATCCTAATACAATTTGCTTTGGAAAAAGTCAGAATAAGAGTTTTTTATTAATTGTTGACCATTTCGGAGATATTTCTCGTGGAGACACTGTATGTGTCAATGGTAAACAATCACTTTTGGCTTACTACGAATAGTTTAATATTAATGAGTTATTATTTAAATCTGGATCAAGTTGCACAGGTCAAATAGATTTCGGATTTGAGATAGTATATTACGATTATTATGGTACTATAATGCATAAATAACTATTATTATATAACTTATGACATATTTAATGTCTATATTAAATTTGCTGGGCTTGTCAGTACCATGAATATAAATACTATCATATTATTTGCACCCAGTTCATAAAGCTAAATGTTAGCTGTAGCCGTACAATCGGCTAAGCAGATTGTTGTAATAGACAAAGTCGATGATGGATAACGAAACGTCGGATGAGAAGTTTACAATTTTCTTCAAATTGATTATTAAGTAGGTAAATTCATAAAATTTAACAAAACATCTCTAACTCGTTTGTGTGAAATTCTATGCTGATAGAAATTTGAAGATTGAAAAGATTATGTATTTATTAAATGAAATCAACTACAATAGTATATTGTGCAACGAACATGAAATGACATATATTTCCTACGGGTATGACCGTTTGCAGCACTCGCCTGCGGCTCATGCTGCAAATCATACGAGTAGGAAATGGTCATTTCATGTGAGTTTCACACTATACTTTTTCTACGACTATTTTAATGCTTTTGAATATATTAAACATAATTTTTAGGAAAATATTTGTTTTTCGAAACTTACCCCTGTTAACGTATAAGCCTAAATACGATAAATTAGAAGTATTAAATTGACTAGGTATAGTGTTAAACTATATTCACTATCACTGTTTATGTGTTTTGAAATTAGCGAAATACTTAATTATAATTATTATTAATTATAAATACCTAAACTGTCAATTTGATGTGTTTGTATTGTCGGCGTTGCTATGGTGATTTTTCATGGGCGACGCTACTTTTGTCATTACCAGGAAATTTACCCGTGCTACATTTTCAAATCATGATTGAACATATAATAAAGGCATTTAAAGATAGTCATAGAAAAAATCAGTTATTTATATAAAACACATGAAGAACGAAATGCCACAGATTATGAGTGATTAGCAACAGGACTTATTGGCGAAAATCTATCGTTATTGTCTATATTTTTCAGTTATTTAAAAATGTTAATGGTTACTTCGCTATTATCTCGATATATCATTGTTTTCAATTACTTTATTCAATGCGCGTTACTTTTATAAAGATAATTGAGAATGAAGTGAGTAATGTAAGTATTAATACTGTTTGGCGCATTCTTAAGGACAATTTGTTATATCCATACCATATCCAACGCATTTAAGCATTTATTCCTGCTGATTTTCCTCCACTTATGGCATTCTGTCAATGGCTCTTACACAAAATTGTTGAGATTCCTCAACTACTGATGTTGATTTTGTTTACTGATGAAGCGAGTTTTTCAAGAAATGCAATAAGGAATTTTCATAATAACCATATGTGATGAAAATCCGCTTGCGATAGTTGAAGATCATTTTCAACGTTTGGATTGGAATTGTGGGTGACTGCTTAATTGGACCCGCATTTCTACCAGGAAGACTTACCTGAGTGGTATATCGAGAGGTTCTCGAACACATTGTAGCATTTAAATTTCGACTGAAAAAATTAAATTTTATTTTTGCGCACTGTATATTTAAAAATCAGTACATGATAGTGTTTTTTTTTTATCAACATACAATTGAAGGCGATGGGTCGGTGTATAGAGAAAACGAGTAGGGAAGGCAGTTGTTTTCTGAATAAGGTGAAGACTATAGAATAAAGTATCAAGTATTTGGATTTGAAATTATTAAATATTCTAAACTCAACCTTAACAACAATTTGTTTTGTTTTGTCTTTGAAAAAGACAGTGAAAATAATTTTTCTTAGTGGAGCCTGTTTTACGTCACACGTAAGTGTAAGATCGTTATATCCTACAAGAGGTTGTGACTATCAAGTGCTGTTAAACAAATTTAACTTTGACTCGCTGGCAGTTCGTCGAATATTTACCGACCAGGTTTTTCTTTATAAATTAATTAACAACATTATTGACTGTCCGAATTTATAACAACAAATACATTTTAATATACCTCAGTTTAATTCGCGTAAGCCGAACCTATTTAGATTACCTCAAACTTATACTAATTATGAACAAAGATCTCCATTATTCAGGGCCTGCGATGTGTGCAACAGTTCCCATTTGCATCATAATATTGATTATTTTGATAAATCTTTAAACCGATTCCGAAAAAGCCTTTGGTACTACCTCCGCACTCTCGAATTTTAAATAATTTGTCAGTTATTTGTATTATTTGTATATAAGTATGTAATTTTTGTATATTTTGTTATATTGAATTTATATTTTATCATTGTTATTATTATTAATAAGCACATTATTATGTTCAGAATTTGTATGCAAATACATTGTCTTGTAATTGGGTATTTCGCCTGTTAGACAATAAAGACTATTATTATTATTATTTATTCTTGTTATTAAGGGAAAACTCTGTTGTTTTTAGTTTACTGCACGAGCTCAGGTATTCCTGAATAATAAATAATTTTCCTGAATCGAAAACGCCTGTTCGCTTAAGATTTAGCGACTATATCAACTCAATTACGTAATTAAAAAATTAACACCGATCAACGTTTGACCTTTCATCATCTTTAAGACCGAAGATCTTAGTTTCACCACCAACAACTACTCATATAAGCCATCGTGCGGAAGCAGTAAATGCCAACGCCAGAAGTCACCGAAATACAAGAAAACCAGGTTTATCTGTTATCTTTTATGAAACTGAGTTTGCATAACAATAAATGCAATAAATTGCTTTATATTGGAAAAGAAAATAAATAAAACCAGAACTGTTTACAATCCAACTAAATTAAGAATATAATATTTTTTTACCTGATCAAGTTTAAAGATTATTGTAAAGAATGCATTCTGTTATAGGGATTAATTTGGTTATTTTCTTAGACTCTATTTTTTTATTATTATGATAAAAATTTATCATCATTCATTTTTATAACAGGTATTTTCAATATTTAAATTGGCATTAAGAGCCGTATTTCTTCTTCTGTTTTCTGACAGGAAACAGCGAATTGTATATAGTGTACATTTTTATTTTTTTATTATTAAGTAATAAATTGTATAAAGGGTATTTCCTTTTTGTGTTTTATTTGTTTCAGTATACTCCTATTCTCTTAAATCAAGATCATCATTTTTTTTGTTATCTTATTTTCCAAGTTTTTTTTAGGTAACCTATTCTAAATTAAAAATTTGGTGGCGCCCCCCTTTTATTTTTTTATTCCACAAAAGCTTATCCACGACTGCTCTCCGGTGAAAAGCTGCCGTTCGTGTGTGTGCCATGATTGTGTCAATTCTATTGGTTGGAAGTCCTTAGATATACTCTACTCCTGTGGAATGTGTATTGAATCTATTTTATCAGGCAGTGTGATCCAAATTTTCAACATTTACGAAACGGCCCGTCTGGTGAAAGCATGGTAGTGTGAAACAAATTTCCAACATAAAAGTCTTGTTACTTTATGTGTAACAAGCAATTCATTAATAAAGCCTACCGCAAGGGATTCGAGCGTATCTAGTGTTAGCAATAGGATATTATGGAGTGTATGCTTCTCGTGCAGGCCATCGTTTGTGAACTGTGTTTCACCGGACATATTGGATCTATTTAATTTTTCTATGTACATTTTTTTCCTTAATATTTTCTATCAAATCTTGAGAGTATCAGTGAGGATATGAGAGACCCGAATCACTGCACACTGAATATTTACCTATAGCACGATCGAAACATGTATACAAACTCTCATAGTCGTAAGACAAGCGTCAACACAAGTTGATTCCAACACATGAGCAATATCATATTTGCTGAAAATGTTAATATTAAGGTAGTAGTTACCTTAGCAAAATTATACACGTTGCATTCTACAGTCATTTACTGATCTTGAGAAGACAACATCAAAACTGAATGCTGGATTATAGAAATCTACGGCAGCTAGAGGATTCAATGGCCTACAAACATTATTTGTTTTATTATCTAGTGTGAGCAGGCAATATGCCCGGTGAAACACACACATTTAAATTTGTAGTAAAGTTGAAATGAAAATGATATCGTAGACCTTTTATTAAATTATTGAGCTACAAATTGGGCCAACTATTTCTGTGACTTATTTGTAACTTTTTTCTTCAAAATGAGGTGACAAAAAATGAATCTGATAACTTGTCTCAAGATAAAATAACAAAATGACGTTTCAACAACTTTTTTCTAAATTACTAATACTGGCGAAATCCTATCAGAACATCATTCTGAATTCTACTTTGTAAATACTATAAAATTTACAAATAAATTCTATGAATGAATAGAGAATGTTATTGCAAATTATTTAACGTTTTTTAAATCCTTAGCATGTTTATTGTTCATACATTCATAGTACACTTGACCGTCATACATGAGTGCTTAGACTTGCTCGGTGAAGTGTGAACGAGACCTTAGAATACTATTATATGTGATACAGCAGACGTCTGACTTACCTAATATTAAATTACATTAACTTATTTTTACCTTACGTTGAAATTTTGAGGCATTCAGGTGAAATTCACAATATGACTTCCGGTAGCGAGAACGAACTACACGCAATTTTATATACAAAGTAGTAAGAATTATTATTATTGTATTCCATTTTTAGTTCGCATTTTCACAATAACTAAATAATTTATAAGCAGAAAAATTGTGCAAATTAGGTGAATACTGAACCTAAGGAATCACATTATTGCTGGGTGTAGAAACGATCCTGGTAATTTTGAGAGAGTTCGCCAATCAATGAGGGGAAGATTGGATTCATGTATGCGAGCTGATCTTTATCGGTAATTTTCAGTTTCAAAAATGTTCAAAATTATAATTTACTATAAACTCGCGTTGATAAACCGTAAAACTTACTACCCCACGGGGAGATTCGTGCACTCTGAGTTCATTTTGCCGAAGTTGGAGAAAATACCCAAAAAAAAGAGAGTTTTGTGGTAAGAGAACCTGGTGGAGCTTTTCGAGACATGTGTTCCTACTCCAGGGAGACTTCATGCTCCGAGCTGCCAAGTGTCGAACCACTCTCTTCAAACTTTACTACACAGAAGTGCAAATAAAAATCTCCTGTAACTTCCTGTTGCATAAAAATTTATAACTTTATTTTTTTCCACTCATTCGAATATCGACCAATGAAATTGTCTATGCCCGGCGGCGGCGCGTCTACCATGTCACAGTAGAATTACAAAATTAGGTAAGCGGACTTCACCATGTTAAAATAAATATAGAATATAGAAAAGGGGTTGATACTTATTGATTATATTCTTTTGGTTTTAATAAATGACTCGCTTGGCTTGTCGAGCTACTCAAGAATTGAATGAGGAGTATCTTACTGGTTCTCACTCGTAAACGAGTGGCGGTCTGTATTTGAACTACGTCTCTCAGTTAATAATTACCTGATTAGATTTAGAAAACTATATTAAAATAAAATGGAAAGTCAAATATATTTTACTATTATTTATTTAATTATTTAAAGAATATACAAAAATCAATTTAATGAAAAAGGACAAGTCTCAAAAAATTATCAATTACAATATTTAAAATTATTTGTACTTACATAATAATCATCATCATCCACACACCTGATCTTTTTCGGTAATTTTCAGTTTCAAAAATGGTCAAAATTATAATTATTGATACTAATACTATATACTTCCGTTGATAAACCGTAAAGCTTAAAGACGCTACTCAACTGGCAGATTAGTGCTTTTCGTTGGATCTAAAACTCGGAGTTCACTTCGCCGAAGTTGGAGAGAATGTTAATTTTATTTATTTATTTCTTTTTATATTGCTTCGAAATGTTAATGTTATTTTTAGTTGAATTATTCTTAAATATTCTTCATATGTTGAAGAATCTTTTAAATTTTTATTTCGTAAACGAAGCAACATAATATGAAAAAAATACGAGAGATAAAAAAGTTGAAGTTTCAGGTTGTTTATCTCAAGACAATATCAAAATTAAATTACAGTCAGTGGCATACATTTTTCTTGTCAATAATTTTTATTAAGTTGCCCCCCTAACGCCACTGGACTTAATAATTTTCATCTAGTTAGGACCATATAAGCTCCCTATTTCTAGCAACAACGCTGCCAAATTTCATAAAAATCGGTAAGGAGATATTTGAATTAATTAAAAAAAAAAACATTATTTACAAAAAACCTTTAACACCTTGTTCCTGAAATCAATGCATTTCCGGACCTAAGTTTTGAGAACTTTGTTCATAAAATGAACTGAAAAATCCGCCCTTAAATATTTCTGAAACACCCTATATATACTTACTTAGCCAATATTGATTGGGTTATAGAGAATCTATTTCTATATTCACTCAATCAATCGCTTAAGTTAAGAGATAATTTTTTCACACGTGGAGGATTACAAAAAAAAATTGGATATGATCATGTCTAGTTTTTTAGATGATGATTGAGATCGTTTTCTTTAGGTAATTGTTGATGACGTCTCTTGCTGACACCTTTCTTCTCAGATTAATCTTTTTACTTTAAATACGAATTCAATTTACATATTATGTAATAATGGTATATTTCTTTCTCCCTCAGCTGACTTCAATAGCGATCGCTAACTATTCTCGTTGAATTGTAAAGTCAAATGTTCAAATATTAGACATTTTGTATCAAGCTAAATATTGTTTTTTCTACGACTGTCTTAAAATGCCTTTATTAAATGTTCAATCATGATTTGAAAATGTAGTACATTGTAATTCTGTTTTTCATTTACCCGTGCATAATAAATATTTCCCACTAGTTGCTATGCAAATTTTCTGGTAATGACAAAAGTAGCAGAGCAACGCCGACAATACAAACACACCAAATTGACAATTTAATACTTCTAACTTATCGTATTTAGGGGTAAATTCCGAAAAACAAATATTTTCCTAAAAATTATGTTTATTTTATTCAAAAGCATTCAAACAGTCGTAGAAAAGTATAGTGTGAAACTCACATGAAATGACCATTTCCTACTCGTATGATTTGCAGCACTCGCCTGCGGCCCATGCTGCAAACGATCATACTCGTAGGAAATATATGCCATTTCATGTTCGTTGCACAATATACTATTATTTGTACATTCCAAGCACAGGTAGACCTCCAATGTAGTACGATCATAATTCATATTAAAAAATAAATTGTGCTACACAATTTTTGCTATTACTTAGACAACTTTATATTTTTGTGCTGTATGGGCAGTAAAGAATGTGGTCTACATATTTTATTATTTAGCATTATAAGGGTGACATGATCTATGATTGTACAAACAAAAGTTTAAGGACACCTAATCTAGTTCAATAGCCATTGAGACAATATAATAAATAATTATTAAAAAGTTACACCCACAATAACTAAACTAATAATTTGAAAATAATGAATCTTTATCGAATTATTCTTACACAATATAAGGTGACATTTTTGTAATTTACAGTGCGTCCATATAAGCGCGCCTCAATCAAAAAATGTGTGTTTATGTAGACAGGGTGTCCAAAATGCATTTGTAATTTTTCCATACATATTACAGTTGTAAAAAATACACACTAACAAAAACTCGGGACTTTATTTACTTACTTTATACCCATTATGTATACCTATATTAAAATAGATATTTCAGACTTCAAATATAAAAAATACAACCTATTCATTAAACAAAAAGAAAAACATATTATACATCCTTTAAAAACATGCATTGCATTTAAAATTTGGAAAGGAATTCATCTAATGTTGTTTGCTTAGTTTTCGTTTTCAATATGGCTTCTTGAAAATGTATTTCGAGTTTCGACAAAATTTCGAAGGCTTTTTCATCCCCTTGATTTTCGGAAAAGAGCTTTAGGGATTTCACTGAAGAGATAGCCTCGATATATGTTTTAACGTTGTTATCCACCTCTGTTATGTGTAGCTCGTCCTCAGATTCATCTGAGATTTCCTGATCTTTATTAACTTCCACACTTTGTAAAGTTTCATCTGAAACAGGTTCTTCTACATACAAATTATTGTCAATATTGAAGAACTTTTGAAGATCCTGGGGACGGATTCCAAGTGGCACATTCTTTTTATAAATTTCGGCCAGTAAAGAAAGACGAATTCTATCTTCTGGATCAATTTGTTCCCAGGAATCACACAGCCGGGCCGGTTGGTAATTCCCTGATTGCGAACGATGGATGTTTGTCTGTTAAATGTGGCTTCCCACGGCCCGTGATTTCGCAGGCCACGCTGCTTATCTCGGACTAGTATGTTTGCTCCTAGAAACGATTGGGTGGTATTTTGTGTCCGTTCAAGAGAGATTTCACTGTAACGGTTTTTTTTTAAATTAAGTCAAATATCTTCTTACCGATTTCTTTGAAATTTGGCAGCGTTGTTGTTAGAAATAGGGAGCTCAGATACATCAAAATTATTAAGTCCTGTGGCGTTAGGGGGGCAACTTAATAAAAATTATTGACAACAAAAATGTACGCCCCTGACTGTACTAAAACGACATCTTTTTCATCTCATGTATTTTTTCATTTGTTGCTTCGTTTACGAGATAAAAATTTAAAACATTTTTCAACATAGCAAGAATATGCGCGATTAATTCAACTGAAAATAAATAAAATTTACGTTTATACCTAACACAAAAACTGTTGAAAGTGACCACCTCTATAGCTCGTTGACTGGTGGACTTTCTCAAAAATACCAGGATCGTTTCTAATCGAATTACACCCAGCAATAATGCGATTCCTTAGGACCCCCACATATTGCACAGTAGTAGCGTAAACTAAAGCCCACATAAAAAATACCGAAATGTAGCCGAAATATGTCAAAGGATAGGTATCTCTTCTTAGAGTTTCCAGCGGGTACCGCACAATTTTTGCTGAGGCACTGCAAGCGATTACAGGAATACCACCGGTATTTTATAATGGTAGAGGAGAAAACCAGATTGTACACTCAAGCAGAAGCCAGGAACCATACACTAGAAAGAGCGCAAACCCTAGAACGATGGGAAAACTTGACGCATAAAGCCCAGTGGACAAAGACTCTGATCCCAAATGTTATTACATGGACAAACTGCAAACACAATTTTTATCAATATGTAAAAAGGTTTGGCAAACAGGAAGACGACCGATGTGTATACTGCAAAAGATTTGATACGCCAAAACATATAAGATTTCAAACTGAGCTAAAAATAAACAACCACTTAAATGAAGGGAACATCATTGACATTATGCTCGAATCTAAAGAGAAATGGACAGAAATACATAAACTTATCAAAGAAATTATGAAGAATAAAGAGCGAGAAGAAATAGATAGAGAAAGAAACCGAAACTCGAACCCCTAATCATTTTAGAATGGAAGGGGGACGTAGAGAAGATCGAAACATATAAAAGTCCAAGAATAATTGCCACAAAGAACGGCATAAATACAATAAAGACAGCCTGTGGAATAGAAGTTAAGCCTTCTAGGCAGTTCCTGATCGACAATAAAAAAGCGGTTTCATGAGGGTCTCTTGTTCTGTTAGCTGACTCGCAAACTACGTCCTCAATAAAAAAAAGTGGTCCACATAAAAAAATCCAGTGGGTATAAATCGTGCGGGCCATATGTGAAGTCCACCTCGGCCAATCACAGCATAAATGGCTATTATAAAAATTCCTTATTGCATATCTTGAAAAACTCGCTTCATCAGTAAACCAAATCAACATCAGTAGTTGAGGAATTTCAACAATCAACAAAATGCCATACGTAGAGGAAAATCAGCAGGAATAAGTGCATGAACACGTTGAATATGGTATGGATATATCAACAAATTGTTCTTGTTTACTTTCAGCCAAATGTATAGAATTTCAAGCAAACTCCAACTGAACTTGTTTTAGGTCAATTCAGATTTTTCTTGTGCAGGTGGCCGTGTTCAAATATTGTACTGTTGTTCGGATTCGAATACAGCGAGGACAAGGCGATTCAGTTAACTAAACTTTACAAAACGAAAACTAATTTATGGAACACTACACATCGATATTTCTCTAGTTTTTCCTTCTTGTTTAACTTGGAGGCGCGTAAAAGCAATTTGTTCAATGTTAAAAATGGGTGCAAGAATTCTTCATCGTACATTGTTGCTGCTTGGACTGGTGATTTACTTTCTGCGCTGCATTATAGTCTGAGTACTATTTTGATGCTAGTTGCTGAATATAAGTCAACAATTGCTCTAAAACATGGCTGTGTAAGAGCATCATGACAGTGCCATATTCTAGGAACCTAAGAATATTTAAATCTGAATTCATAAATTAAAAAAAAACGAAGCTCAGTTAAACTGCATTGACATTTATAAACTGGATCACTCAAATGACGGTTCAGGTTTAAAAAACGGTTTTATCATATAATGGCAGGCAATGAACATTGTATATTCACCCGAATCGTGGTCGACGAATGTATGTAGAGACCACGCCGAATTTGACACAGTATGTAGCTTTATACTATACAATACTAAGTAGTAAATTTATACTACTGACCCACCCAGCGTGTAATAAATTCATTTCTTTACAAAGGTGTCTTTAATGTCTAAGTAAATTTGATTATTTGATGGTTTTTGGTTATCTGACACTGGGTTTAGATGTAGCAAATTTACGGTGGATATACTAGTAATTGACAATGTTGTTGGGGGTATTGAATTTCAACCGGTCGATCAAAATTGTCTTTGATACAAAATACAATATGTCTAGCATAAGGATTTCTAACATAATTTTAAACCACGTGTGGTATTTTTTATCTTTAGTGACTAGAACAAATCAAAAGCTTCACATGTAGAATTAGTCATATTTTAAAACACTGAATTTTTTAAAATGGCCCTTTATGCAAA
This sequence comes from Apoderus coryli, assembly GCA_911728435.2. Taxonomy (NCBI): domain Eukaryota; kingdom Metazoa; phylum Arthropoda; class Insecta; order Coleoptera; family Attelabidae; genus Apoderus; species Apoderus coryli. The sequence continues at coordinate 9,427,379 of OU452202.1, read as the reverse complement.
GTTAGGGATATTATGGGGTTTCAGGAACAAAAAGACAACGTCAACATAGAAAACCAGTAAAAAGTAAGTGTTACGCCGCTTAAGTACATTAGAATATTTCAGAAGGGTACTTATTCGCGAAAACTTTCAAATACAGTATATACACTGTGAATCATACTGTATATTTTTAACTACATTATCATAAGTTTTGCAAAACGTATTAATCTCTATCAATAAATGTTCACTTTTTGTTCTAAATATGTTTGGCTTGACAATGTCAAAGAGCAAAAACTACTTTTGCCGGTTAGTTTAGGCCAAGGCTTCTTTTCAATCGATTATTGTTATTACAATAAGTAAACGTTTATTATTAACGCCTACAATATAATACGAGTAAAATATGTACCAAATTGGTATTGCCCGAAATTTTTTACTTCGTTCTTATCTGGTATTTTGCACGCAAAAACATATTTAAATTGATGTTTAGTATGACATTTATCATGAGTTATTAATTTGATAGAACAATAGAAAATAAAATCGAAGTTAAGAAAATGTTGTTCAGCATTATCTAAATAGCTGAAATACCTTGCAATTAATTTATATATAATTACATGTAAAATGTTAATCAATTGGTTAAGATATACCCTCCAATTTCTGCATGATATCTTCCATTTCAACTAGGCTCTACGCTCCCTTGTACAACCAATTCCTCCAGCCAATGTCATTTGATAGGGCGGTTTCCTTAGTTGATAATGTCCATTCGAAACCTCCACAATAAGACAAAGGTTGCCTGTAGCATGTAGTCATGATCGGAAAAGTTTTTAAAAATGTATATAATTGTTACAATCTCAATTCAAATTGCAAAAAAAAAATCAGCGGCATACATGTATCAGTTTAGAGGCATTGACGCATCATTATCCTATCTGTCGACCCATGCCTCGGTCTGATTCTCCTGAATTGGACTGAGGCCCTGTTAAATTAAACAAAATCCCTTGTGTAGGTAAAACCAGTCATTTTGTCCTCTATGCCACGAAATTATTTTTCAAAAATATCAACTATTTCGTAATAAATTCACGGCCTATTAGTATTTACCGAAATGTGGCCAAACAATTGTAATTAAATTGTCTGTAGTTTTTCTCGAACCACATCTTAAGTAGCCACTTCATTTTGTTTATAAAAACTATGCACAATTTTTGTAATTAAGTCCCTACCTTCATCATCAATTTGTTTAAATTTTTGTCCAATAAGGTTTCTTTTTACACTATGGTCAATTACATTTCCATTTCTAATCACTCGATAAATGGTTGAGACTGATAATTTAGTCAACTTGTTAATTCTTTTACATTTAGCTAATTTTCTGACTACAGTAGAGTCTCGATAATGTGAACGTCCCGTAACGTAGACATCCCTAAACGTGAACTGCCAAATTGGTATTCAGCCTATTCAAAAACGTGAACGCCAAAAATATCTCGCCTCTATAACGTGAAGAAAATAGTAATTTACGTAACAGGTCCGGAAAATAGGTTTTTTTTGGACGACTAGATAAAATTCTATTTTTGGGCGTGTTGCGTATAATATTTTTTCGGCAACCGTGTATAAATAAATCAATCAATTTTAATTCTTAAATTAATTGCTAATATCGAAGGGATTCAATTTGTTTGAAATGCTTGGTATATTTAAATTCCTTTTGTTGAAGCCAGAACAAGAAGGCAAAGTTTCCCTTTCACATTGATTGTTTTCATCTGATGATTTTTGAATGGTATTGGCAATTTTAATTTTGTTTGTAAGTGAATTATCTATATATCCTTCAGCCACATTGGTAGACTTCCAGCCACCGTGTCTCTTCAAATTTGTGATGTTTCCACCATTATCAGCAAATAGCGTCGCCGAAGTTCGACGAATGCTAGACCTGTGTAATTCTTAGGATTGTGTAAATGTAAAAATTCTGCGATTTTTATTCCGAGACTCCAAAACTGTGGATACCAACAGGCTGAATCGAACATTTTCATTTTTTGTAATTCACGAATATTCTGTTATGTGGAGTATGCGATAGCCGTGAAGATAAATATTGCCTATACAACAGCAGGTTTTCTTGCCCAATTACAACAAAAGTTCTCTCAATATGTGTTTTGGAATCCGGTATTTTCACAAGCAACATGTCTTCCTTGACGTTTATTAGATCAATTGTCATTTTTGTTAGTTCTACTCGTCTATACGCACCGGCTAACCCAATAATTGTTGCTACTTGAAAATTAAGTTGATACTTTTATATCCTACAATCGTAATATTTTGTTAAAATTACCTTCAGCATTAGATATGTTTCCTTAGCTACTTCCCTAATGAATTTGTTGATCTGCTCACTGCTGAAGACTTCTGATTTCTTGGCTTTGTAACCAACATTCTTCTTTGTAAGAAATGCAATAACCTTTGGGAAAGTGGCTATATTTACATTTTTCTTCACTAAAATGGTACTTTTCAACATAGAGTACATGCTCCACAGAGTAGAGGATTTAACAGTTTCAGATTTTTGCGCCAAATAAGCCAAAATTACATCCTCTGTAATAGTTTAGCACTGCTTCATATCCACCCATTTCGTGAACAAATCATAAACGTTTTCATACTTGGATTTTGATTTTTCAGGCAATAATCGCAGCTGCTATTTTGGAAATTTCCCAAGGCACATTTTTATAGTCACTATCGCTGCTGCTTTCTATATTTTATTGCGAATTGCTATCAAAAAACATGCAAACTTTTGACAACTAATTTCTTATGAACTGTGGTAATGATCAACTGCATTTATCAAAACCATGCCTACCAAGATCTTCATATTTACAATGACAACAACGACGTGATTCTTCCCGTCCTGGTCCGGCAAGTACGTTCTTCTCATAGGCTGGAAAATGCTACTTTCTCAAAGAAAAAGCGTGCGCGAAGTGGGTACATGCCAGACGGTTGCCGAAAAAAATATTTAGTTATACCGTTTTACGGCGGCATTCCCTTTGTTGGCAACTGAGTGCTTTTTCATAAGGCCGCCAATTATATTTTGTTTGTACATGTTTGGAAGAGATATGAAATTTGCCTCTTTTATTCGCCAATCAACACGCAAAAAGCACGCTGTCTACTAAGAAAAATTATTTAACTTTGGAAAAAAAAGCCCAACTATTGTCCGATGTTTGTAGAGCTTCCGGAGTTAGCTTTTTAGCAAAAAAGTATGGAATAGCCAAATCCGTATTGAGACGAAAAAAAAAAAACAAATTACTTCACCCAGGATCCGCTCTCATATCTTTCGAATACCAATGAGAATATACATAGTTTCTTCCTAACACCCGTTGCAACTCCAGAGCTTTGCAGTACAATTAAAGACATCAAAATCAAGGTGTCATCTGGAACTGATGAAATCACTTTGAAAATGTTGTCTAATCTACCGGAATGTACATTAATCATTTTCACAGATTTAATTAACAAGTCATTCCAAAATGGAATTTTTCCACAATGCCTTAAGACATCTATAATAATTCCTCTGCACAAGGGCGGCGATAAGGTACAAGCTTCACACTATCGTTTAATTGCACTTCTATCTACTCTATCCAAGATCATTGAAAGACTGGTTAAAAGGAGACTTCTATCATTTCTGCCCAAATATGAAGTATTAACTAGTCACCAATTTAGATTTGTAGCTAACAAATGCACTAATGATGCTATATTCTCCGTCTTCAACAATGTTTACTCCAACTTAAACAATCTCCACTCTACAGCATCAATTTTCTGAGATTTATTCAAAGCATTCGACTGTGTAAGTCATAACATCCTAATTAACAAGATACAGCAGTACGGAATTCGGGGGGTTCCACTGGGATGGTTTCAGTCGTACCTTAGCAACAGTAGTCAGTGTGTGAGGGTCAATGCGGCTGTGTCTTCTTGCAGGCCGATGGATTGTGGAGTTCCACAGGGTTCGGTGTTGGGTCCTATTTTGTTTTTGCTATTTATCAACGACATTACGTGCCTAGACATCAGCGGTAAAGTATGTCTCTTTGCTGATGATACTAGTTTCACTTGGTGCGGCCCGGATAGTGTGGCTCTTCATAGTACCATATCCAAAGACTTAATCACCATCAAATCATTGGGTGACTCTAACCTGTTGTGCTTGAACACTGCTAAAACTAAATCTGTGTCATATAAAGGTGCGCTGCAGTCTTTTCAACTTAATAATTCCACTATTGACGTGGTTTCTTCTGTGAAGTTTCTGGGCCTTGTTGTTGACAGCTCCCTGAAGTGAAAGTTGCACATTGATGCGTTATCAAAAAAATTAAGCTCTGCCTGTTTTGCGTTAAGATCAGTTTCCAAAGAACTTAACTTGTCAACTTCCATAACAGTCTACTTTTCACTCTTCGAATCCCATCTTCGATACGCCCTCCCATTCTGGGGTATATACTGTGCAACGCAATTTGGGTGTATTTTTAGATTATAAAAAAGAGCTATTCGATACTCTCTGAGATTGCACTATAGAGCCCATTGCCAGCCCTTCTTCAGAAAATTTAAAATACTAACACTACCTTCCTTATTCATATTGGAATCGGTCTGCCTAATCCGCAAACAACTGTCAGATATCTCTGAAAGACCATTCCATAACTATCTCCTTAGAAACGCCGAACATGATCTTTATCTGCGAGCCCTATCCTCCGAATTAATCAAAAGGTCGATTTTATACAATGCAAAAAAATGCACAACCATCTGCCAATGGAAATCAAATTGCTATTATCCCTTCCTCAATTCCGTAAAGCTCTAAAGACGTATTTGTTAGAAAAAGCTTTTTATACAGTGAGTGACTTTTTTAATGTGCATTAATTTTTGATCGATTCACACACTGGATAGTAGTTAGTAGTTTGTATTGTGTGTTTTGTATATATATGTATATATATTGAACTGTAGAATATTTACTTAATTAATTTACTTTAAGTATCTTAATTGATTTATTTATTTGACGATGTACCTGTATGTATTAATTATTATTCTTATGTTTTATATGTTTTGTTTACCTGTCTACAAATTATTTTTAATGTTTGGACAAATATATATATTTATTTATTCAATAGTTGTCTTTTTTGGAATAAAAGTCACAAGATAAAAAAAGTTAGGTTAATTAAGGCAAGGGTCTCCCCCCCGTTTACCCGCCTATGTTCATCCTTTTTTATTCAATTTCATGTCAGTTTACGGCATTTAACTAGGTGAATAAATATGCTACATTTGAATTATTCATCTTTACTCGTTTCGAGAATATTTCAAAAAATCGTCCTCAGGTAGTCGCACGCTGTATCTTTGTAAATAAAGACTAAGATAAATTACAATTTAGGTTTTTTTCATGATTAGACTTCCCCAATTCGCTCACAAATTTTGACCACCTATTTTAGAAACACCTTGTATATTGCCCTTAGCTAAGCCCGAAACACGTTTGTGAAATAATTTCATGTTTAAGTTAAAATACAAAGATTTTAGAGTGTATTCGACAGTAGCTTAATTAATAGACAAATGTATTTCGTATTACTGACACATACTTGTGATCATTCGTGTACAAAAATCTTGATGTAATAATTTAAAAAATATATACAATTAAAATCTTGTATTGTAGTATGAATACTTAATGAGACGTTGATATGTTTTGATATATTTTTTTTTTTTGAAATTACGTAATTTAATTAATTAATGTCTTAACGCATAATATAGATTAATGTCCACCTATTTACGAATACCTACATGTATTTAAGAGAAAAATGTATTGAAAATGGAACAAACTAGTTGATTACGCTAACTGAAGCTGTCGCTCGAGATAAAAAGTGAAAAGAAAATAAATTAAAATCCGAATAACGAAAGCCCGCCAATTTATATAATTCGGTAACGGTAATATTATTGCATAATTTCGCCTCTGCCATCAAAAACAAGGCCCGGCCTAAAATTCCACACTCTACAATCTACAAATAATAATACAGTTTTCAAGAACGTATTTTTTATATAAATAGCTAAGTGAATTTAATTTGGTTAAGTGACCTATTTAATTTTTGTAATTAATTCAAATATTAATTTAAAGCAAATGGCAGTTTATTATTAAGTTATAGGAATTTCTTGTACAATGTGTCACAAATGATTATATATGAATATTTTTACAATAAGTATATACCTAAAATAAGGGTTTTAAGATGAATATTGCTGTTTCCGGAATAGCAAATGAGTCTTAAAGAATAGGTACGCGTCAAAAACAATATTATTTAGTAGTAGCTTTTCAAAATTTTTCAATATACCTAAAAATAATAAAAATAGTTTTGAGAGAGAAAATCTAGAATCCTAATTCATGGTCGCTGCAAAGAGTCGTCAGAATTTTCTTTAATTATAACCTAACTTTTTTTCCTTGTGATTTTTATTCATTTGTGTCAAAAATGTGATTAAATAATTAAATACTTCTTTTTTCTCGAAAAACTTAAAAGTTTTCGAGAAATTCGAGTTTGAAAATTTTAGAACAAAACTGGTCCTTAGTACAAAGCATTAATAAAATTTTTGAAAACTTTTCGTTAGCAAACTGTATTTTAATAATTTTATTAATGCTGTTTACTAAGGACCAGTTTTGTTCTAAAATTTTCAAACTCGAATTTCTCGAAAACCTGTAAGTTTTTCAAGAAAAAAGGAGTATGCCTTTTTTCTGTAGAAAACTTTATTTTATCACATTTTTGACACAAAATGAATAAAAATCACAAGGAAAAAAAGTTAGCTTATAATTAAGGCAAGGGTCCCCCCGTTTACCCGCCTATGGTCATCCTTTTTTATTCAATTTCATGTCAGTTTACGACATTTAACTACGTGAATAAATATGCTACATTTGGTTAATTCTTCTTTATTCGTTTCGAAAATATTTCAAAAAAATCGTCCTCAGGCAGTCATCTTTAACACCCTGTATCTTTGTAAATAAGAACTTTTCGAAAAATTACAATTTAGGTTTTTTCATGATTAGATGTCCCCAATTCGCTCACAAATTTTGGCCATGTCTTCTTGAAACACCCTGTATATCTACAAAATTTTGTTGGATCATTGGGAAGTTGCCGAGAAGTGGGGATCAACATGGTTACAATACAAGAAATGGCAAGGATATCTTACTCAAAACACACACTCGTAAACTGTATAAGCGATCTCAATTTATATGAGTATTATTGGAATGAATTTTTTGTAATACCTATAGACCTTCATTAGACATAGTATACTCTAGTTGCAACTGATTATTTTATGTATTATTTTGAGATTGAAAAGTATGGGTTTTTCTGACCACAAGGCTCAATTAGTTTCTTTAGTGCTCAGTGTAGATCAGTCTGTGAAACAGCGGAAGGTACCGAGAATTATTTATAAGCGAAATTTTTGTGATTCTGCAATTAGCGCGTTTAAATACAATATTAATTCTTACCATCTACCACCGAATATTGTTGAGTTCGACTTGGCATTTTCTGATTTTTGGCGATATCTTAATTGGTCTTTTAATGTGGTATTTCCAGTGCGACGGACTCGTTGTTTTGATGGTCGACTTCAGGGCGGGCGCATAGTTTTTTCGGACGAACTACAGCTTAAATATGAAAGACTTCGGCAGCTGAGCTGGTTGAAAGGCCGTGTATTTAACGTTGACTTAAATGAGACTTATAAAGAGCTTAAGAGAGATGTCAATAAGAATATTCGCGAAGAAAAAATTGCCCAATTTAATCAGAGTTTGCTTGCATCTTCTAATAAATCGAGGACAATCTGGAATACCTTTAAGACTATCACCGGGAAGAGTCGGACCAGTGGCATAACACCTGAAGTGAGAGATCAGACTGGTGACTTGGTCTCCCAACCTTTGGCGGTGGCACGTGTTTTTTCGCAGTATTATGGTGCCATTGTGGAGAGAAGTTTAAATCGGCACTTTAATGTTGGGCTGTCGGTTCGCTGTACAACATGTGAGAACAACCCTAGAAGTATGTTTTTCGTACCGGTCAGTGACATGGATATTAAATCGGTTATTAATAACTTACCTAATAAAAGATCAACAGGGGAAGATCAATTACCCCTTTTACTGATAAAAAATTGTATCGACGAGTTTGCGCCGATTCTGGGTGAGCTGGTCAACAGTTCCGTTTCGAGCGGTGTTTTTCCAACAGCACTTAAGAACGCAGTTGTCATCCCTGTTTATAAAAAGGGCGACAGTACGGATACTGAAAACTACAGGCCCATAGCTTTATTAAGTGTAATTTCTAAGATTTTTGAGAGGGTCATGTCGAACCAAATTTTTAATTTTTTAACTGCCACTCAAGTTTTAACGGATTGTCAGCATGGTTTTCGGAAGGGGTTTTCAACGGAAACATGCATCACTGACTTTGTCCAATATATCCAAGACCGTACTGATGCTGGAGAATATGTTGTTGCCTTATTCTTTGACCTATCAAAGGCATTTGATACGGTTGATAAGCAGTTTGTGTCGACCAAGCTATCCTGTATGGGTGTGAGGGGGAACGTCAACGACTGGATCTTTTCATACTTGAATCGGCGTAGATTCCGTGTCAGGATAGACTCAGAGTTATCTGATTATGAGGACGTTAATATCGGCACTCCTCAGGGAAGTGTCCTGGGCCCCCTTCTTTTCCTTTTATTTGTTAATGACTTGCCTCAGCGGCTTACCTTTGCAATACCATTTATGTACGCGGATGATACATCGTTAATCATAACGGACAGGGACCCTAAAATTCTTCAAGGAAAGATTTCATCTACATTACGAGCTTTTGATTCGTGGTGCCATGATAACCGATTGATGGTTAACCATGATAAAACAGTTCTGCTTCAATTTAACAGATACAAATCATCACTAGACTTCGATGTACAGTTTGGAAGCAGCATCTTGCCCTGGTCACAGTCTGTGAAGATCTTGGGTGTGACTGTTGATGAGAAATTGACTTGGCTACATCACCTAGATGTCGTATGTGGTAAGCTATCCCAACAGGCTTACTTAATTTATTCTCTGAGGGGTCATATGAATACTGCAGCCCTAATATCAATATATTATTCTCTTGTGTACTCTGCAATTTCATATAATATAGTATCCTGGGGAAGGTCTTGTGAAGTGAGTCGGGTGTTTGTGATTCAGAAGCGGATATTGCGGACTATCTTTGGTCTGCCATTCGGCTTCTCTTGTCGGGGCACTTTTAAAAGTGAAAGGATGCTAACAGTGGCCTCTATTTATCTCTTTAAATTACTTCCTTATATATTTAAGAATCGAGCTTTGTTTCCAGTGAATGGCTCGCGACATGGTTACGCTACTAGGGGTCGAAACCAACTATTACCTAGGCATTATCATGAGTTTTACAGGAAGTCGCCGCATTACTCTGGCATAAGCTATTTCAACATGTTGCCCTCTTCTATCAAAAACTCAGCAACTGAGAATGTTTTTAAGAGCAGACTGAAATTATTTTTAGTTGAAAATTGTTTTTATACTCTACAAGAGTTTGTTCAGTTCTGCTCTAGTATGATGTGAATTCCTCTTTCTCTGTTTTTTTTGTTTTTTGTTTTCTTTGTCGTTGTAATGATAGCGTTTAAGATTTTATTTATTATAATTTGACATGTTCTATACAAATTATTCGTTTATTTATGACTTGCCAGTGTATATATTTTATATTGATTAATGGCCAATAAAGATTATTATTATTATTATTATTATTATAGTCTGTAAAAGGCAGTTAAAATATAATTTCAGTCCCGTTCACTGTGCCCTTGTTTGCAGCTTTGTTTACTAAGTAGTTCAGTTTCTATGATACCTGCGTGTGACCTAATCCACACGAAACGAATGCTTTTGTTTAAGTTTTTTACACTTTTACACATATTTAGCACCTCAATTACGAGATAGTTTGTAGGTATTATGCTTGGATAATGTTTTATGTTCATTAAAGCACTCTGAATCAGATAAGTAATTATATTTTTAAATACTTGATTAAGGTTTTCACTCTATTTAAGAGCCTCATAAATGTCATATCAGCTTCAAACAGGTATTAAATTACAGCTACAAAAGTACAATATAGTTGAATATATTATAGTATGAAAGCCTGTACAAAGAACACCTGATACATAATTGTAATCATAAAAACTATATCAATTTGGTATTTTATTATGTTTACTACAATGTTATGTAGGTATATAATTACTCTGATCAATCCATTAATATTTTCACACATATTGAATCATAAGAATATATAGGCTTACTAACATTGATTGCTCAATTTTATATTGCAGTCAGAATTTATGAATTTTAAAATTTTCTTATATACATGCCTGACTAAACTAGGTCTAAAAATATGTGTAATGTATTCCACCAAGTCTTAAAAATGAATATTATTTATAGCGAATGTCTTTGACTAGGTATTACAAGATAGGAATTATTTGGAATTTAAGAAATTTCATTTTATACCATGTTTGGTAGGTAGCCTTAAGATGATAGATCCTTGTCTGATATAGGTACGTTATTTTCCTCACATTATGTTCCTTAATATATTCTTAATTATATTAATTCGTATATTTCAGGTAAATCCGCATATTCATGCGGTTGGTTAATTTCCATTCATAATAGATTCTTGTGGGATTACTACTACTATTATTGAGTAGTGTACGGCAACATACAACTTTAATGTACAGACTGATCACTACCACACAAATAAATAAGCACATAATCTTACTATATGATATTGCATGAATTGTAACGTTCGCAGCTCGAATTCCAAATATTTCGCGTCCCTTGCGCTGGTTACTAAAAGTTTTAAAAAAGCACAGTCTGTGGAACAAGGGACCGAGACATGTGAGAGCGACAGCTTTACAGCAGTTGCTAAAATGTGACCGATCAATCTGTCGTCAGTCGTTAATCGGGCGTTTGCTATCTTGGTAGTAATTTTATTTTAATTATTAAACATTGTTCAAGATGTCGAATAAAATAGCTTTGCTGTATCTATTTATTAGAGGAAGATGATGACTTGATCAGCTTCGTTCACGGACACGATTACTTCCTGATTCCGAACCGAATCCTGATATCACAGAACTTGTTTTAAGGCGCAGGCCCAGGCGCCTGATTGACGCACCACGAACGAAAAATAGTTGCTAATAAACTTGACATTTGAAGAAATTTGAGTTCTATTTTTGATTTTTATGTTGACGTGTTCAATCTGTAATCACTCTTCAGTTTAGTCATATTTCATCACTATTTTAAAGACACTGTCTCGCAATTTCGTGAACAAATTTTCTAAAATAATGACAAAAGATCTTGCGCAGGGATTTATAGCACATTTTAATTTTTAATAAAGTATAATGGAAACAAGAAACATTGATTGATAACTTATTTTATTTTTGTTGTTTTCTATTTTATTCACTAAAATCCTTCATAAGAAATAAAATTTTTAAATAAGACGTTAATATCACAATATGTAGAATGCGATGACGACATATTCAGGAAGTTCTGCAGCCTAAATGATGAACAGTTTTAATTTATTTTAAGTTTAATTGAAACAGATATAGCAACAAAACGTATACAAGTTTTTTTTTAACTAATTCTATCCATTTTTCATAACCTTTTACAGAGAAACTTGACGAAGAGGCCAGAAAAAGCTTGTACCTCACTCGCCAAAGCGACACTACTGCTCCAAATGAGGTACTGTCTCGTGTTGCACGCAACTCATATGCCGCGTGACGTTATCATTTCCTTCAAACGGAATCATATTCAGTTTCATTGATTCGCGACGCAAAGTTCCAACGCCTACCTTTAATATTCTTTACTCGGCATCTACAGAATAGAAAACCATAGAAATCTTATATTATATATGTACTCTAGAATGCTAATTAAATCCAGCCGAATACCAAAAAGTGTAACGGGTATGCAGAGTTTTCACGAACTACGCATGCTCCTCAGTAACTTATTTTCAGTACAGAGCTGCCATATTTAAAACTATTTTGTCGTTCGCCTTACAGAATTTATGCGACATATCTGTTTTATAAATAAATCTATATGTTGCGTCATACGAAACTGCTTGACAAAATCAAATAATTAAATGTTATCGGTAAAATTGCATACTGTTTAGTTTTCAGTAATATGAACGAAACATTTTTTTCCAAATCTTATTAAATTTAGGAGATTTCGCAACAGCGTCTGTTTTCGCACATGACGTTTCTCGTAGTGGGAATATCTGTCAGAGTCGGCTTCACAACAATCCAGATAGGTTTTATAATTGAGTTATGGTTTTATTCGTGGTATATTTTAATTGTTGATAGATATAGCTATTTGTGACTAAAATTGTTTTTAATATTTGTTATTTTGGTTTTAGTTCCTTTATTTAACAAACAATGAGGTGTATAGTGTTGTGGTGTAAAAATGAAGGTCTCATTCCTGGTATTAAATATTTTCAGTAAGTTATTGTTTCGGGTTTCTAACAATCTCAGTTTGAGTCAATATGATACCATTGACATGATACTCATTTTTAGCTTGACAAAAAAAAGACATGATGTTTGGATGCGGGCATTGGGATCCTAGTACAGAAAATGTATGTGATGGGAATGTCATATGCAGTAAGCATTTCGCTGCAGAAGATATCATTTGTAGAGAAGACGGCAAAAGGATCACCCTCGTACCCGATGCAGTTCCCAAACTTTTGTTGAAAAGAAGAGATTATGTAAATGAGAGTGGAAGTTAAATTCTTAATCGTTTGATATCAAGACACTGTTTACTTAAAAGCAGTCTGTCAAAAATGCATGATATGTATGTAAAGAATATATTTCCTACGTTGTGTAGGTATACAAAGTTCGTTTGAATTCTGTTGTTAAACTGGAATATACTTAATTATAGAATCCTCCATGAAATTGCTGAGAATAAAAGTTCTACCAACCATGTTTTGTCACAAAATACTATTGCGAGTAGTACGGATGATATGGAAGTGGTTTACATGGACACGGAAAATATTTGTGAAGTCACTGTTTCTTGCACCCCTTCTTTCAAGGCTGTAGAGAGGTAAGACGCCTAAGGTGGTTGTATAAACAAACAAATATTATATAATAATAAAATAAATAATTAGAATGCTCAAGTCCTTAAGATATTTTCCAGTATTAGAATTTTTACTTATTTCTCGTTTCTGCTTAGATTTATTATCATTGGGTTGTACCTGTTAGACAATAAAGTATTTAGATATTTAATGTAATTTTTTATTTTTTAAATTCTTTTATTCCATTTTTTTATTTGAATGTTACCAAATGGTAAAATTTAATTTTAAATGTACCTATAACAGTAATATTACATTTAATCAAAGCCGGTCCTGTTGAAAAATAAGTTACTGGTGATCATGCGCATTATGGACAGCTCTACACTTTTGGTTACATTTTTGTACTACGGGATTATCATTCTAGAGTATATATATATATATATATATATATATATATATATATAATATAAGATTTCTGTGTAGAAAACACGAATCGCAGATTAGTTTGTTTGTTAATTATTGTGTTATTCTGAGTTTCACTGCCGCTAATTAACATTCAGGTTTTGTTTTCTGATACTTCAAAAAATTAGTCTGAAACACAGCTGCAAACCTAAATAAAATATATTATGGCAATCAAATCTAGGCTAACTTGATAAGTGTCTATTATACTCTTAAGTTTTGGCCATTTAATTGATATTTTTGTTGTTATTAATGATATTTGCAAATAGTTTTTAGAGACAAGATTTCTAAATGGTTATAAAATCTTTAGGTATATTAAAGTTTGTTACTCTCAATCAAACAAAGATTTATTTACTGTAAAGAAATATTTGCCTCATGTGCCTTTAATGTACAAAAATAATAAAACATAAAAGTCTAATTAGTTTAAAAAGGTTTTTGGTTTCCGACAACAACGGATAGGTATTTCCTGATAGATTCCAATATATGCATATTTCTAGGGGTGTGGTACTTCATAAAAGTATTATTTATGTACAAAATATTTTTACGAAATGTGTAAAATATAGGTACATTTGAACTTTGCAGGCAACTACTTTATTTATTTTTGCTTTCAGTATTTGACACAATGTAGAATGTACCTATAATATATGTTACTATGATATAAGAAATAGTGAGAAGCGAATGGTCCGATAAATATTCGATTTTTTTAGTTGCCATAATATACTAATTTTGAAACATGTTTTCAAATAATAATAGCAATTTTATAAACACTTATTGAGGTGTGGTTTGAATTGCATGTCGTGCTGGATTCGTTAATACATGTTACATATGGCCACATAGTAGTAAAAACTAAAATTAGAAATCTATATCATGAAAATATGTGTAGGCACACTTAAATCTACAAAGGGAAAGACTAAAAATAAATTACAATGCAACACAGGACCTTTTTTTTTCTGTGATTCAAATATTCATTATGAATAGATTAATTTAATATTGTATTAAATGACTCACCAATTGCATTATTTGTTGTTTTATGGTTCTTCATGGAAATTTCATCACCGTAAATACTTTTACAGATCCTGACTATTTTTTTTTAATAGATAAACTTATAGAGTACGCTAAACGAGGCGTCGCACAGAAATTGATATTGTTAGACTATGCAGAAATGACTTTTGAAAATACCCCATTTGACCTAAATTGTAGTTTTCTAAACATAGAAATGGAATAAAAGCGCAGTACCTACTGGAATTCAAATTTTGACTTTTGCGACTCTTCATAGAAAAACATACACTGATAAAAATTATTCATTTGTCGCTCACCTAGTGTGCCAAGTTTTTTAAACTAAATTTGTTGAATGTTGTAAAAGTGCATTGTTTCAAATAAACGTATTATTAAAAACATACTTGATATAAAAATGAACGTTTTTTTGGTCTACTAAATAATGTTTTGACGAAAATTTATTTGACAATACGACGTATTCTTTTTGGAGAGCCTCAGAGAAAGTTAAAAATCAGTTGTTTCTTAGCGTTTAAAATTAAAATTGCGAATTCCGGTCCTGCTATTTTCAACAAGTTTGTTTTTGGTAAATAAAAATTAATGACAGGATTGAGTAGTATGCCAAAGTGTAGGAAGTAGGGTGCTGTAATATACACTGTGTTCAAGATAAGAATGGGATTACAATGTCGAATTAAAATGTTGTACTGAGACAGAAATAAATTGTCAAATAATAATAAATAATTGTGAGTAACGACGACAGAATGGTTTTGCAAAACCTACTACTCTGCATTTATAGTCAGTTAAGTTCCAAACTATGGAGATTTTCCTTGAATAATTTTAAATATCATCTAAAAACACTGAAAACTTGTTTAAACCATTACATGTGATACATCACCTATTTTTGGATTGAAAATGGCTTTAAATTTAACAATAAAAAGTCCAGGGCTGTATTGAACGAAACCAAGTTGATTATGGTTTTTCAAAAACGAAACGTCGCAATGAAAATTTGTAAAATATATTTTTCTCCTACAGGGTGAGTCATGAGGTACTGGTACATACTTCTACCACTCATAAAGCCTCTTATGGGGGATACTAAATGATCATTTAAAAGTGACAATTCCACTTCCTTAATAATATACAGGGTGTTTATTAAATTTTAACTAAAACTTTTTTGGATCATAACTTTTCAAATTTTCCTCTTTTTTGGTTTTTTGGTGAGATATTGTACTGCTACGCCTTAATCAACAGTAGTATTGAATGTTACAAATAATCCAGGATTGGACTTAAAAATTTAGTTGATTGCCTTCGTCTCGAAAAACGCACCCTGTGTATAATTTTTGGAAAACCTGATATGGATGTATGAAAGTACACAAATGCACAAATGGGAAATTAAAATGATATACGTTGCATTGTCCCCACACAAAGAATTTTCTTAAAAACTGTATCTAGTATCTTCATATAAAAACATAATAGTTTTCAAAGATGTGAAAACAAAATAACTGAACACAACCAACAATAACAAACATTAATGAATAGAAATTATTTTAAAACATTTTCGAAATAGAATTGGCCTACTTCTACACACTTTCTTTGTCGGACGATCAAATCTCTGTTTGCTTTTCTAATACTAAAGGGATAATTTCTAATGATTTCACAGCAATGAATAATCATGTTCATTAATTCTTGCAGAGTATTGATGTTGCCTTTGTAAACTAATCGCTCTAATTGATCCCAAATAAAATAGTCAACAGGGTTGGCCATGGATTCACCTACTTCCTTGAGTTAATTGGTGACGAAAATCAACTGAAAAATGTGAAGATATCCCGGCGTTCTGAAAGTACTTTCCTCGGATCCCCACATCGACTAGTAGACTAAGAATATCTTGCAAGAAGTTTAAATAGACAGCACCTGTCAAAAAATGGGGGTCGATTCTGTAACCCCAATCCAGACATTCACAGAAAACCAATACTGCGAGCGACATTTACAAATACCATGAGGATTTTGTTCTGCCCAAATGTGTGAGTTCCGAAGTTGTAAACTGGACTTTGTCAGTGTATAGTCCTATACAGTAACCGATTATTATTATTAGTTATCCACCTAGCAAATCCTAACCGTGGCATTTCGTCGCCCGTGTTTAAGTCTCTGTACTTCCTGTATATAATAGGGGTGGAAATGATTGTTTCTCAAAAGACTGCTCACTTTTGACTGATAGACCTGTCTACTTACTCTTTTGGTACTCATCTTATCCTCGAGTGCTTCTAGTGTGACCTCCTCTTGTAAACGATCTATATTTCGTTTAGATTTCGATTTAGGGAATGTCCCATTTTCCTTTAAATAGCTATACACTGATCCACAAGCTTCAATTGGAACTCGACGATCTGGAAATCGTTTCCAGCACAAAATCCATAAACAAAAATAATGTCGGCATATCCTGCTGTTAAAAATTTAATTGGCATTTCACTAAAATGAATTCTGTACACTTAAAATAAACAAAAGAAATTGAAACCCGTTTAAGGAGTAACATTGGACAAATAATAGATAGCTATTGAAAATAAAACGTCAAATTCAGTAAGTTATTGCAAATGACACATATGTCAAATTTCCCAGACTTCCTGTTACCAGTTTTGGGAATCAGCTAGCAGGGTATTTTAAAAACAGAACGAGATATAAAAGAAGTAGTCAGGATGTCATAACCTATTTTTGGATAAAACTAACAATGAGCGATAGAGTTTTTTTTATCAGTTGTTTAGTAGAAAATCATCGAAATTTGTAACTTTCCTAATTTAACAAATAGCAAAAAATGGCATAGGAATAGGGCAAATAGCAATACAGTAATGTCACGTTAAATTTAAAAATTTTGGTAAAAACACCATGTAAGTTTATATTACTCATTGTAATGATTTTGTATCACATAATATCGAAATAGGTACATACGATATTTGTGGTAAACGGCAATAAAATAAATTACGTAAATTATATTTTAATATCATGTAGCTTTGCTTACTGTCACCATGGTATCCTACCAAATAACAAAATAATTATAAATAATTTTTACTTGTCAAAAGTGATGATGATGAATTTTTAAAAACAAATATTACGTTAGTAGTACTTATATTATATTGAATATTTTCAAAGAAAAAGAAAAACATTTAAGACTCAGAATAAAAATCTTAAGTAACATGAAAGCTTTTAAAATACCCCGTAATAAATATAAAAACAACGAAGTGAAGGTGGTAAATACATTGAAGCTCATCACGAGGGATCTTTAAGGGCAATTGAGGAGGAAATTGGTGTTTTAAGAACTACGGCTGCAAACATTGCAAAAAAAACACAATTTCAGAACTTATCGAACATCTTCTCGACAAATGTTGTCTCCAAACAATCAGATGATGATCGAACCCCAATTTAGTACATGATAAAAAGGGAAATTGGGATTTAATATTAGTATTTCCAAAGAACATGCGAGTTGCTTTATTGCATATTTGAGGATATAGATTAACGGCTGTTGATTATATAAATATTTTAGAATCAAAATTGATTGATAATTTTTCCTTTCCGGGGTTTAATTCAATTCATACAAATTTGGGTAGTACTTATAGAAATCCATTTTGTTTATTTTTTCGTAAAAACTGACCTTATTTTTAAATTGGTTTATATTTTTTCTTTTGAAGGTCTTGGAGTTTTTAGTTCCCCTATTAAAGCCTATTCGGTTACATACAAATTCAGTTTGTTTATGTTTTCGTAAAAACTCAACTAAAAAACCCAGAATTTCAAGGTAAAATTAATTTAATTCTGACAATACATATTGTTCACCTTTTTCAAATTATTGATAAAATATTATAAATCTACCGAAAGAAGTAGTTATAAATCTACGTTGGCAGTTGTCTCTAAATTTTCAGAAAATAGAAATCAACGTATAATTGACAGTTTGTATAAGTTAACAGTTTAGCCGAATAACACGACTAAAAACCCGTTTCCACTGAAGAAACATTGAGCAACTTTTGTGTTGCTTCTTTCCAAAAATGTTTCTAAACGTTCCCGAATATTTCGTTGGTTCTAAAACAAATGATGATTGTTGCCATTTGTCGCCGGTTTGGAGTTCGAGCGGTATGATCAAAGAAAACATCAACAACACAACGAAATAGAAATAAGTCGCCGCATGTCGTTGACGCAGTGGAAACCAAAAACAACTACCGACATTTGGTTGTCATTTCGATATTGAAGAAATATGACATAATAGCCATTCGCCATCAGTGTCAGACATTCGGAGAAAGTTGTGAACATAGCCGTTGTTCACATGTGCCAAATTTCCTTTTGATATCGAGACGCGTTTCGGAAATATTTCTAAAAACCCACCGTCAGGAATTTACAAATAACACCCTGTATCTGAAAAAAATCTTATTTTCGCTTGTAGAATGTCCCCTTAAATTATTTTAAGTTAATTTCGGGACACCCTGTATATTACGTCGTTCAGCATAACAAACTTTACATATTTATGGGGTATGGGGTCCCATTTTTGGGAGTTATTTTGAACATGCATATAAAGTAAATTCGCTACAATATTTTTCTTAATTGATTGAAACGAATATGTACCTAAGTAATTACATTTATTTTTGGTGTAACAAATAAAGTGCTTAAGAAAAAAATCTGAATTCTGATGTATTTTGTTTACCTTAATTAAAGCTCTGCATTACTCTTGATATACCAATCAATATAATAAAACAATCATTTTGAGCATTTACTTTCCATATCTTGTTTATATTCAATTAAAAGTATTGGATTCTGTTTTAGTAGAACCAGGTCAAGATCATTTTTAATAATTACTGTATTTGTATGTTTTAGTTTAGAGTTGTATCTAATAAATTAACCACCTGAGAAACCACTTTTCTGATTAAATCAAAACAGTTTTATATAAAAAATATGTTTTTGTTAATATTTAATTTATTATTTTATTATTATTATTTATTATTGTAATTATTATTTATTTGATATTTTATTTTGTAAAGTATGCAAGCAGTATACACAGAAACAATCTGTTCCAGAATCATTTAAAACTTTACTCTTTGCTTGCATGCATGCGACCTCTCAAAATGTGCCACCCTGTTGATATTAACCATCGTTAATTTGCTCTTAATGGAGACTTTTTGATATGTAATAACTATACTAAGTTTTAATTTGTAATTTAAGAATATCTTGGTAATACATTGAAAAAACCAGAAAATTTTCAAAACTTTGACGCCCTGGATATCCCTTAGAAGCCATTTTTCGATACATGTTTATGATTTTTTGTGAGTTTTGTGTTTGTTGGGACAAAACTGGGACATTATATATATAATACCAATAATAAATGTCTATTTCCCAATACAAAAACTGAGAGAATACATAAATAATAAATTGTACCATATTAAATAGGTACTTAGAGTTTATTGCGAAAAGGACGAAGTTCAGCGTAGCCTTAAAGATAGAAGTTTGCTGTTCAATTAACCCTAATGACTTCGAACTAAAAATAAAAATTAAATATTATACAATTATTACAATCCATCATGTTAATAAACCCTTCACTAATAAATATTTAGCAACAATAATTACATTGCAAATCCATAATTGAAACAGGTGAAGTATTAAGTAGCACACAAAAAATAATAATAATGAACAACGTAAAAAAGCAACAAAGAACAAAAGTAACACATTTTGTCAAAAAAAAAAAATACTGAAGCAATATTGTCTAGGTTACATATCCCCGGAGAGTGAAAATATAAGCAACTAATTTTGCGTATTTAACAGGTACTTTTAATACTTTTGTGTAAAGGCAGGACATGATAGAGTTCTAGATTATCTTGGAAGTGAATTATAGAGCTTTGAAAGACAATATGAAAAGCTCCTTTGAAACAATGCAGTGCTATGTTTTGGAATCGAAATTGTGTCTTTGAATCTTACATTAATACTATGAGCAGCACATCGGAAGTGTATAAGACAAAAATTCTGAATTCTACGCTTTTTAGTTGATGTTAAGCAGTTAGTATAGATAACATCTGCATGATTGAATACGGAAAGTACATACGAATCACACAGCATAATTTTGTGATTTTTGTTTATGAAATCTCGATTTTTTTAAATTGAGCGTAGTCGAATGTATGACTTTTGGATTAGGTTTGTTGTATGTTGAACAAATCGAAGCCTAGATTTTTAGCTTCGCTTATAAGGCACGTTAATCAGGTTTTTATTATTTTCAACATCGCGTGCGTGCGACCAAAAATCATAAGACAACTCTTTTGAGGATTCACTGTTACGGAATGTGTCAATGAAATCTCATACAATGAGGTCAAATCCTTACTAATGATATCACAGACTTCACGAATCTTAGAGATATACCTGCGTATCATCTGCATAAATTTGGCTAAAACAATTTTAGAGGGAAGTAGGGAAGTTTGAGGTATATATAGCAAAAAGCAACGAGCTGAAAAATGAACCTTAAGGAACTCCCGATTTGACAAAAAGTGAAACTGAAATTTTTTTTCCCACCTTGAACTCTACTGAGATTGCTATAATTCAGTATTCCTACTTAGAAGAACGTGATGATCTAAAGTATCAAACACCTTAGTGTAGTCAAGCAGACAGACGACTGTTAACTTTCCTACATCTGCTGCTTTAAGAATATCATCTGTGACATTAGCTAATGCTGTGCTGTAGAGCATCCATAATGCTGTCTAATCCCTGACTGTGTTTCAGGAAAGATATTGATATCTTCAACACACTTTCTTAATTGAAATTATAACCCTTTTCCAAAAACTTTTGACAATCATGACAGTATACTGATTGGTCTTAGGTCCTTTATAGTTTGCACATCGTCACTTTTGGGAAGAGGCACAACAACAGCTTTTTTCCAGAGCTCCAGATAAATGTATTTAATACACTAATTCATAACATGAGACAGATATGGCAAGATAAACGGACATGACATTTGTATCAGTTGAATATAAAATTTAAAAAATCGTAGTCAGATATCTTTTGAAATCTGAATTCTTAACTAAAATGATTGCTTTTATTATGACTGTAAAAATGTATAATATCTGCATTTTTAGCATTAACTCTTGGCACAGAAGAAATGAAAACATTGTTTATAACATCGGGATCTTTGAGATGAGTATAGATGAATTTAAACTATATGACCGACGGAATTATTTATAATTTTTTGATGGTTTTGAAATTGGGTATGTTTGTTCCAAAAAGTTCTTAAAAAAGTTAGATCGAAAAGAATTGCCCGACAAACTAATTTTACTGTAGATATTTGACCCTGTAGCTACGCCAATGCTGTTTAACAACAGAAGAATATTATGATGTTAAACATTGTGCTAATAATTACACATTTAATGTGTATTTAGAACAATTATTACATATGCTTCCGCAATATTACCAATCTATATACTGTCTACCTATATACCTATGTCTTTTATCTTATGCATGCACATACGCTTATTTGTCAACGGCGAAAATAAATAATAAACAATCTTACCCGTCGCCTTACTGCACCAAATAGAAGCCAACACACAGCGAAAAAAAAAACTGTTTCATTTCACTTTCAAATTCGGAACAGCCTTAGGGAGCAACCAGAGAGTACATACACACACCTTGTTTTTTTTTACTTCTCTCAACTTACCAAAACTTCCACATGTAAGACATCGCTCACATAATCAGTTTACTGCAAACTATCGACAAAAGAGCATTGAAAATTGCTCTAATTATTAGTCCACTTGATTGAGACGTAATAACATTATTCACTAGAACTTTCGTTTTCATAGTTAAAAGAGACATCAATTGGCGCATAAGCGAGCAACGCGGCGAAAAAGTATAAGTTAAAACGCTTTAAGCAAATTACGTGCGAAAATGTTAATAAAATATAGACAATAATAAAAATTTAATTGTAGATATTTTTATAGCTATTTATAAATATCCTATTATAAGTTAAATACAAAATGAAGCTTTGTATTAAGCTTTTGTTAACCACATTCGTTTTAACTCTTAGCGATGCTAAGAAAGCATGTTCATCGACAAGTTCGTTATTAAATCAGTCGAATTCTAATAAATTGATATGCTATTATAGCAAATTAAGTAATTTTGATAATTGTTTCTGTTCTCACATCATATTGCCGGTCGATTCTGCTGTTAAAACATTGGAAAATGTAAAAAAACAAGATGCGGGTGTTAAGATTTATGTTACCGTTGAAGAGTTTAATGAGGTAAGTACTTTCTTTGTCGTAATTTTTGTTGCTTTTAATCTACTAACTCAGAATTACATACACAAAATTAAAGCATAACAAACAGTTTAAGCGATTTTTTAATTAACCATATATACAGGGTGTTAAGGGCTTAGTTGTCTAGTTACAAAGTCTCAAAAGTTCAAATTTAAAATCGAAAATTTGCCATAATTCAAAAACGCCTTTAAATATTTTTTTTTAAATTTCTTCACTGACATGTTCTTTAAAAATCATATTTTGATATAAACAATTTTTTTTTTTAAATTAACCAGTGGCATGCTATAGAGGTTAGTGACACTTTTTACCCCCCTATTTTTGACGCCACTGGAATAGATATATCTTTTTAATTTTTTTGTAATTCTCTGTTCATTTTTGCTTCAAAAAGTAATAACTTTTTACGCGTCTAAAGTGAACAGTTTTACAGGAATTCGCCTCTAAACTAAAGTCTGCAAGTGCCTGAGATACTGCGTGTAACATTACATAAATTTCGAAAATTTGCCAAAATCGTGTTTAAAATTTTTTTTTAAAAATTTCGTGACCGATATTGTTTTTAAAAAAGCCATATTTTGAGATAAACAATATTTTCAAAAGCTGAACCAGTGGCATGCTTAGGGGTTAGTGACACTTTTTATCCTCCTATTTTTTACGCCACTCGAATAAATATTTATATTATATATATTATTATATTTATATAATTTTTTAATTGCCTGTTCATTTATGCTTGAAAAAAGTAATGACTTTTTAAGGGTTAAGGGACACTTTTTTCCCCTATTTTTAACGTCACTGGAATAAATATATTTTTTTATTTCCTGTTAATTTTTGCTTAAAAAAGCGAAAGCGTCGAAAATGAACATGAACATTTTTAAAGAACATATCGGTCACGAAATTTTAAAAAAATATTTAAATGTTGTTCTGAATTATGGCAAAATTTTGATGTTAAGTTTGAACCTTTGAGACCATGTAACTAAACAACTAGGCCCTTTAAGGGTATAATATGTCCCTATATCAAAATGCACGAATTGGCTAGAGCTTTCTATGGTAGAGCGTTGTTGGTCGAATATAGACACCCTGGAGATATGCATAAATGGAAATTTTCTATAGTGACAACAAAAACAAGTTTCTATGGATTTCACCTACAACTTCAGCTTTTTTTACGAGTAAGTGTATGTAACTATGTTCCATGTTCAGGTTTAAGTTTATCATAATTCGTGAAAAAAACTTTATTTATATAAAATAAGCTTGTGGTATTAAGTCACTTCCAATCTAAAGTCTATGCAGAAGGAATAAGTGGAGTAAAATTTTAATTAAAGCAATAGAAGAGTTTCGATAAAGTCTAATAGTCATCAACTATGTTCTAAAATCCCCACCATCCCGCCCTCATATTTTGTGACGCAATGTTATGATTTGAGTACTCAATATTTATCTTACCTAATAGCTTAATTTCATCAGATGCTATCCGATTTTTTATCGCGCTTTAGATAAAACTGTATTCAATATTTCCGTAAGGATTTAATATTATATGTAGATAATTATTTCAATGACAATTAGAACTGTAGAATTATTAGACATCGCTGTTGGATCTGACGTTTAACGGGCCTTTTTGAAAAATATTATACGCAGTTGAAAATATCCTATAGAGCAGATTAATCTTAATGAAGCAGGGTGAGTAAAATAATTGCAAAACTACTTCTAGCTACGTCTGGGCAAAAACAAACCATTCTCATAATCCTCCAGGTCCAAACGGCATCCAGGATAAGCGCAAATTTGTAACATGATAAATCAAAAGACAGTGACTAGAGCGTATAATCCTACCAGGCATTGAGGATGTACATCTGCCAAGCAGCTGCCTGGCTATTAGTTTCTGTGGATTAATTAACTCCTGTGAATGTACCAATCCTGGATGGTCTTGCTAAAAGTTCTGAGCTTTTATCCAGGTATTATGTGCTGTACGCTACGCTAATTGTAGGTTCTGATCCGAGAAGTTTCCCTTCAACGCCTGTTCTTGCCAGAAAGTGGTGGGTGGCTCCGTACCCATCTAAACCAGAGTGGGTATCATGCAGAGATAGCTAAGATATTTAATGCTTATTCCATATATCTAAAAGAAATTTAGGGATATACAGTTAAAATATCTCCTGGATATCACTTTTGAGGATTGCATTTGATTTTAAAAGAAAATAAAACGAAACCAAATGTTTAAAAATAGCCATAATAGTGGATGAAAAATGGTCCTGGGGTTTAAAATCTGAATAGATTTATCAAAATAACGCAGGCATACAAATTATGGCGTTGCCCGTGATGTACGCGTATATGCCATTTCCGAGATCGAATCGCTTTATGACTAGATAGTTCCAAACAGGAACCTGAAGGTTTGGATATAGAAGCCACAAGGACCACTATTGTATCGTCCTGCGTGAAAAAGCGTTAAATCTTAGAATGTGTTATATGACATTTAAACTTTAAAAATTGTGGGCAACCACAATATAGTGAGTAGTCTTTGACACACAAATTTAAAAGTCACTTTAACATATAGGTAAAAATAAAATTGTAGTTGATACACGTATGATAGAAACAATCAATATTATGAATAATTTATAAGTAATTGATTCAAATGCATCGTGATGTAATTTATTATCCTATTATGTCGTATGATTAAGATTATTATAAAATTGACGTACTAAATTGGGTACTACATAATAGGATATGGATTTAGCTACAACATACAACAAAATGAGTTTTTTAAACTGTTAAGGCTAAATTCTAAAATTTAATTCTACATCATAGCAACTTTTGTCCTGTTCTTTATCGCGTATAAGAGTTATAGTTTAATTAAAATTAAACTCTCTCTTTATGAAAATAAAGAAAAATACCTAATATTGAAGAATGCCAAATAAATAAATGTTTTTTAAATTTACAAATAGATATTAGACCATATGAGGCGCAGACTTTCAATTCGCCATTTTGTCCATTTACAATATTTTTCAGCAAAAGGGAAAAATTGTAAAAGGTTTGTGATTACAACTAAACGAAGTATGAGCAAATTACAAATTATTTTATATTATTTTAAGTATAGTACAACAAAAATTATGACTTTTTCAAAAAGTTTAAAAAAACTCATGGACAAATTGCAAATAGATTGTCCCTGATAGACATAAGTCCATTTGTTTGTCCTCCGTAGCAATTTCAAATTACATGTATATCATCATACAAGACAACAACATTCTTCACTGCCTTCACATTCGTAATTTTCATTTTCGCGATGCAGCATATATTGATCTCTCAAATTGGTTCTAACCACGCTAATTCTGGATCTGCAGCCTATTCCTTGCCAGATAAATTTAGTAAAAATTCCTCTGTCAACGTTACACACTCTATGATCTCCTTCAATCATTTTATTAGCATTAAGGGACATTCATATGACATTATGTCCCATATAGCGCTATTTGTTTGTTTCTGACAGTGGGACAAAATGCGTTTAGGTTGTCCAGTGATTTTTTAAAGTTCAATATACCTATATAGATTACGTTTAGATTGTCTAGTTAACATTAATATAAAATTAAACTGTATGCAGTATCTAATTTTGGAGTTATGCAGTAAAATTAGAGTTTAGGTTACACAAAATGCTTTGTATTTCGCATCACAAAAGCAGACCCTTATAGGAAGATGAAACCCAACTAACCACATGCGCCGCAAAACTAAGTTTGGCGTCAAAGAGCACCCGCAGATCTTTAACCTACATTTTAAGCGGAACAGAGTGAATGTTATACACAAATTTTATTGGATTTATTTGGTGTGGTGTAAAAGTTACAGAAAAACACTTATTTAAATTACGGATGAAGTTTATTTTGAGTGCACCACTTAAGGAGGACATTCAAATCATTCTGGAATAATGGAAGACAGAAAAAAGTTGAGGTAATTAACGAAAAAACCTTAAAATCATCAGCAAAGATTAGGAAGCGACATTTTACACCATTCACAATGTCATTAGTAAAACGCAAATAAGAGTGGAAGTGGAATAATGTTGGACCTTAAACCACGGTACTCCACTTACAAGTTCCGTTCATGAAGATCAGAAATGATAAAAGTTTCAAGGATCAGTTATTTCGTGGTCAAGCCTGGCAAAGCCTTTTGTGACATCCGTATAAATATCCTAGGTCTGTGTCTCCCTTTATCCAAACTTTCTGCCAAAAACTGGATTAAAATGATGAGATTGGTAGCAATGGATCTTCTAGGACAATATCCGTGCTGAAAAGGAGTAATAGAGTAACATGATTCGATTAATTTAAAAAAAACTCGTGTTATAGGATGTTGGCAAAATTCAGTATACCTTTCTAATAATTTTCGCACAATTTTTCCTGATTATTAGTAATTTAGTTTCACTGGTGGCTTTACGTATACATTGTCTTTGTCGGTAAGTCTCTGATTACGCCCTCCAGGTCTTCGATCACTAGGATTATGATATAAGTTAGTTGAGAATTCAATCCTGTGTAGACAATGATATCCTGGCGAGCATAAGGGGAATGATATACATTCGTTTGTGTAAAATACCATTATAATAATATAGAGTTTTACCTGATAGATTACGTACTAAATTATTCTTCATTCATTGATATAAGAATTGACTAATTAATATGAACCATCTAAACAATAAATACCCGTTTCCAACATAATTTCATAACAACAGATTAACATAGCTTGTATAATTATTATTTACCTGATTAACTATAATTAAAATAGTGCTAATTGGATTTTTTTCTTTACCTTTAAACTTGGACAGCACAAATACCTTTTTTAAAGAAGATTAAACTGGTATATTGCTATAATAAACACTGAATTCGGTGATATGCAAGGTTTTCACCTTAAAAGTCTCAAATGTCATTTAAATTAAGAACTTGAAATTCGTATATATGTGTTGGCAATCTCCCAGAAGAATAAAATAAAATAAATCAGTAAGTAATACAAATTATACTGTTGTATTCGTACTATACCTATATTTACAGGGGTATCATGTATTTTATTTATATTGGAAACATAATTCTTGTCAAAAACAAAAACGATAATTAACAAAAGAAATTGTAGACTATGAACCAAACCGCGTATTTGCACGTAGGTTTATGCAATAGCAAATGTATTTAGTTATTTTCTTCCACAAGTCTACTTTTTGATATCTTGCTTTGATCTGGAAATGTATGATGTATTCTGATAAACAAGAATTTATTATGTTTGATACAGATGATAACATAACGAATATGTTGAAAAGAATCAATAATTATTGTTGATTTATTGAATCAAGAAATGCACTTCATTTTTCACTGACATTTCAAACGTTCAAACCGTTGCACAAAGGACTTAGTAACTTCTATTACTTGTCAGTACCAGGTTCAATTGAAACAATATATCTATGGCTAATGTTGCGAATGCTGCAAATTCTTATACTCGTGGGAAATTGATACCATTCCGTGCTTGTTACAGAAAATACTATTCCCGAACATTGATTTACTCTCAATTCTCTTTCACATCGTAAATGAAGAATTGGGTTTTTCCAGAGATCAGTATAACATAATATATGCGCAGGACTTTAGGATATGAGAGTTCGTCCAAAAATATGAAAAAAATATCAACTTAGGTACTATCTAAAATGCTCCCTGTATCTCGAAGAGATATGTTGTTTTAATTGTGCAACAGAATGAAGTACGATTTTAAGATGTGAACCGTCAATGTTTTCTACACAAAAAAGGTACTCTTGGTCATAAGCTCTAAAGTTGACCGTTTTTGAGGATAATCAACTTGTCGAAAAACATTGTCAATTTTTTTAAACAAATTTGATTTTTTCTACTAATTCAACGTTAATTTCATAATAACAAAATAAAATAACATTAAGTTTGTACCTGCAAAAAGTATTATAAAATTAAAAATAAATTATTACACAAACGCTGAAATGTGTGAAATGCATTACCTGTACGGAATGGCGAGCAGTAATTCGGCAGAAGCAAGGCGGTTGTATCAAGAAAGACATCCTGATCGCCAAGTACCACACCATAACCTGTTTCAACGCATTCACCAATTGAAGTTTTAAAAAGAATACTGCTGATAATTGGCGGCCTATGGAAGTTGCAATTCCCCTGAACGAATTTGGAGAAAATCCGACCACAAGTACCAGAAAAATTGCTCACAACTTAAATCACCCTGACTCGACGGTTTACGGAATTTTGGAAGGACAACTTTTGTATCTCTACGATATCCAAAGACGTACGCTTCTTGACAAAATAGCATTGTAAATAGCGCAAAATCCTCAATTTGGAGCCGAAGTTCTGTTTAACTATGAAGCATCTTTCTCGAGAGATGGTATTTTCAATTTTCACAATATGGTCTGAAGAAAATCCATATGAAATTGCAGAAGGCCATCATCAGCAACAATTTTCCGTTCTACCGAACTGATTAAACGGTGCAGATTATCGATAATTTCTAGAAGAAGTACTGCCGGAACTGCTCGAAGATGTACCGCTTCAACTATGACAAAACATGTACTTTGTGCTCCGGCCCACTTTAGTTTGGTTGCTCGTCAATACTTGGACGACAAATACCAAGACCGTTGGATCAGTCGAGGGCGTCTACACCCTTGATCCCCGCGATCTCTCGAAGTTAATTGTTTAAATTTTGTCTTTTTGGGACATCTTAAAACCCTAGTCTACGCGACTCCAGTTGAAAATGTTGGCCAATTAAGTGAGCGCTTTGTTGCATCTTGCGACATTATTTGGAACACTCCGGGAATTTTCTTGCGTGTTAGACAGTCCATGCGTCGAAGAATTGCTGAGTGCATTGAATTTAAAAAAAAAAATAATTCTTGCACTAAACATAGCTTATTATGAGTAGAAAATTGCTTACAAAAGCTTTGTACGATAAACAGTTCCGAAGATATTCGCAAAAAACGGATTTTTTTCAATTTCAATATCTCGAAAATGGTGCATTTTACCTAAAATATTTTTTATATAAAACTTTATTTTGTAAGGATGGTTTATTAAATTTCTTAGATTGAATTTATTGTTCTCTTAGAACAAAATTTTGTTGTTTCTTCTGCAAAACGTGTAGCGATCTTTTAATCGCTTCTTCAGGTCATAATTTTAACTTGAAGCTATTATTGAGGTAGAACATATTACCAAAAAACAACTATTTAAAGAAATGGTATACATAAACAATGAAGATAATTCCAAAGTGACACACAAAGTCTCAATATAATTTACATAAAGAGTATGGATATTATCAAACACAGATCTAATCCTTGATATTATTTACAAGTATTAAATTCAAAAATTTGACAATCATACTAAAAGACAACAAAAGAGTGCATATATAAGTCAAAATACGGATTTACCTAAATACTGGTTTTAATAGTTTGATTATTAATAATAAATTTAATAATGTAGATAAAACTGACACTGATTCATTTTAGAATATAATTGTTTGGTGTTTTATTATTGTTTTTATCAATTACATACTAACGTTGTAATGACTGGTGAAAAAGGAAATATGGAGATAATAAACAAAATATTACTAGTTTCGACGGTGGGTATCCTGACGCCTTTCTTCTTTTTAAATAGTTGTCATTTTTTATTTGTTTTGTGTATTTTGCTGAAGTCTACGTATATATGTATGTTTGTAGTCTGAAGAAGAGATTAAAAGATCGCGAAACGTTGCGCAGAATAATCAAAAAGACTTTGTTTTTCTCATTGTCCTAAAAGAACAATATATTCCATCCAAAAAAGCTAATTATGGACAAGGGTCATTCACAACAAATTTTTTACTTAATCAAATATTAAAGAAAATATAATGCCACACGTATTACAAATTTATGATGAAGCAATGTACCTAACTAAAATCTCGAAAGCCTCAAGAAGGAGGAGATTAATTCCGAAATGTTGTTTGAATAAAAGGCAGTTTTATCTACAAGTATCCTTATCCCGATAAATAACTACAATTAAATAAAAATGGTGTAAATATTAATAACTGTTTATCCACATCTGTTAACACATTCATACTAATACAACTGATATACCTATTATGAAGAAATGCATATTTGACACATTTGTCAATTGTTGTTACCTGAATTGTCAGTCTAACAGTAAATAATAATACATTTGAAAAATCGTGCGGAAAAGTAACTTTACCGCATTGAGTGCAAAAACGTAAGCTAGTTTTTTACCATTATAGGTTTTTCTCTGGTAGTAACAACGTATTTTAAATTATTGCGAGCTTTTTCTACATTATTGCCGGTACTTCTTGCGGTTCTTCGAAATTTGAAGTTCTCGTAGGAAAATATTTGTATCCACAGATCTAGAAAAGTTTCTAGATCTGTGTTTGTATCTAACACATGCGAAATTGTCTTTTCCGTACTTGACGGGTAACCGAACTGCGCTGCGCGTCGTTCGGTCAACTCGTCGCGTTTGGAAAATGACTACTTTTCGCACTTGTTGAGGAAATAACTAATCCCAAACGGTTACGGCGAAAATGATTCATTTACTACTAACATTTCTAAATCACCTTAGAGAACTGAGAAATTGTAAAAAAATATATTAGTTCATTTTATTTGATTGATGGTAGATATTTTGTTGTTACAGAATCTGGTAAATCTGTTGAAAACTACTAAAATTGATGGATTAGAAATCAACTTAAAGAAGTTAAGTTCAAAAAATGACATCAACGATTTCATATCAACAATAAGCAGTAAACTAAATCACGAACTGGGCATATTTTTAAGTGTGCCATCGAAAACTGAAATTTTAGCGAAATATTTTGACTTCAAACAACTCAGCAAACACGTGGAAGCCTTCGTGTTACAAACATCATTTCTGGGAGCATCAACCAATGTTACGTTTCATCCTAGTAGATTGTCAGGTCTGTGGGATATGCAGAATACAGTGAGTAAAATGCAATAGTTACATGTATTTTTCCAAGGTGTTGGGAGTTTTGTAAGATATCTGCAACTTCCCAACATAATATTTTCAAAATGGCGCTTTCAGTTATTGGTATACTGTGAGCATAATATTATGTCTGTTTAAATAATTTAAACTGAACCTTATTTAGTTTATCGTTTTCGGGTTCTAAGTATATATGTAAAATCTGTAATATACACTGTGTCCAAGATAAGAATGGGATAGCATTGGAATCGTGAAAATATCGGCTGAATTAGACAAAAGGTGTACAAACACTTTTTAAATGGTGCTTTCAAAAGTAAACGAACTTTAGCCGTTTTCGAGAATTTTTGAAAAAATAATTTTTTGCGATTTTAGGTTTTGTTTATTTCTGACATTATTTTTACAGATATAAAAAAATGAAAAGCACTTACTTTTTGAGGAGAAAAAGATACCGTTTACAAATTTTCACTACGACGTTTGGTTTTTGAAAAACCATCATCACCTTGATTTTTTTTTAATAGGGCCTTGGATTTTTTATTGTTAAATTTAAATTCAGTATCAATTCAAAAATAGGTGGTATATCACACGTAGGTAATGGTTTAAACAAGATTTCAGTGTTTCTAGCTGTTATTTAAAATTATTCAAGAAATCGCCCTATAGTTTGGTTAATAGTTTAAAAAAAAATGTCTGTCTGTCAGTCTGTAGTAGGTCTGTGTGTCTGTCTGTCTTTATCCGCGAGAACTGATTAACTTTTAGGAAACATTGAGCGTAGACAAGGGGTTAAATGTTTGAGGAAGTGTTTTTATTTATGCTTCCATAATTAAAACTATCAAATTTGATGACAATAGGTATAATTTTGAAACAATTAATTTGCTTCTTTCTACAAGAATTCAATATTTTTCTTCAACTTCAACATATCTTAAAAAAATAAAAATAATATTAATGCTATAAAATCAGCAACTTTTAAAACGTTCTTGAAATATCCAAAGCCAAAACCCACACGTGACTCATTATTTTTCTTTCACTCTGTACTCAGATGCAGTTGCAAAAGTCATAAAAATAAAATCACCTAATAAATAATGTATCTAAGTTAATTAATTCAGAATAACTAATATGTAAACAATATTAGCTATGCCAAACAAAAAACTTGCAAGCCTTCCTACGAAATTTCAGCCAATACCACAACAAAAATATAATTAAATATCAATATACTTAGTGACAGTGAAATTAGAATGTAGAACTTTAACTAAATTAATTAAATCTTTATTATCCCAAACTAACTCAATTAAAAAAAAAATTGGGTGAATTGTCTCCCTATTTTGAGAAATGCATAATTAAGTCATCACCTACTTAATAATTGAAGAGCTTGGCGGCAAAAGGTAACAAGCCACATCTCGCAATTTTAAATACTGATGTTGCTTATAGCATTTTGTGCAAAATATTCAATATAATATTTTAATCGTAAAAGGAAATTTACAAACTAATACAAAATACCTATTATCTAATTACGAAAGATTAAACACAGATCACTTTCTTTCATTAAGAACAACAGTCAAAAATAGTTTTCTCATTTTTATGACAAGTGTGGCTTGTTACCTTTTTCCGCCAAGCGCTTCAATTGTAGGTACTAAATACCCTCAAAAGTTACTACAACGCACCTAGAAGAAAAACTGGAATAATTTGGAGTTGATTGTTGACACGTTATAAGTTTTATTCATAACTTAAAATAGTTATGTCTTGCAACAAGACAACTGGATATACATGGAGATTCATGTTGGGTATCCTATTAAACGATTTGGAGAAATGAAAAAAATTATTTCTTTCTCAAATCTAACCGACATTGTAACTCCTACCGCTTCCAAGATTCCAATGCTATCCCATTATGATCTTCCACACAGTATATACTAACCTGAACAAGGCAGCAAACAATTATCGAAACGTTGCAATAAATACATATTTTACGAGTGCTTTTCCCATTTGACATTTATTTATAAAACGAAATAAATTATCATCAAAGTGTTGTTGTTGTTTGTTTTATTGTATATAATTATTTATAAATTCATTTGCACATATTAAAATAAAATATTCATTTAATTAAACGAAAATAACAAATATAAACGATTAAAGCTTATTTTGAACTAATTTATAAATTGTCAAATGGCAAAAGCACTGGTAAAATATGTAATGTCATCCAAATATACCTAGAACTATTGTTGACATAATTCAATGTCAATTGTAATCAGGAACAAGATAAGGATTATGGTTGATTTCCAGAAACCAAAAGTTTAGTTTTAAACTGAAATATCTCTTCTTAAAACTTATGGATATAAAGGGTGTCTCTAAAAGGTCTGTACAAAATCATACCACAGATTTGTGGGGTCAAAATAAGCTGAATAAACTTAACTTACCTTAGTTCAAAATTGCTGCGTTTCGGAAATCCAGGGTGATAAAGTTGAAAAATAAAAACTGAAAATATTGAATATTATGGACATTTTCCAACGAATTAACGTAAAAACTGGTACACATGGGTTTTTTGGAGTGCGAAACCCGAATATGGACACCATTTCACTGTGGCCGTTAGAGGGCGCGCCACACTGCAATTGTGATTTAATAAAATAACCGTAACCTTTTCCTCAGTGTTATTTTTTACTTTTTTTGTTCACGAAATAATGCACTGTACATTTCTACGCAATAAAGGTACTCTTGTTCAAATTCGCTAAAGTAAGTCGATTTCGAGATATCTGGGTTTTTAGTGTCTGGTGCCGCACTGGAATATTTTAATTATTTTGAACAATAATAATTTGTTACTGCGGGCCTGTCAAACATATTTTTTGTCAAACAGTCCAAAAAATTTACGTTTTCAATCGGAAATTGATGAATATGTCATTAAAAGTAACAAACAAATTTTTTTATGCAGTGAGGAAGAATTTATTTTTATATTAGCAAATTTGTATTTTAATTATAACTTTGTAATAATTGTTCTAAATGGCCTCCGTTACAAAATAATCGAACGGAGTCATATCCAGTGAGCGTGGCGGCTAGTTTACAGGAGCGTCATTGCCTCTACCAATCCATCTGTCTGGTTACTGTTCATGTAAATAATTTCGAACATTTAAAATAAAATGTGGTGGAACACCGTCATGCATAAACCACATATCCTGCCGAAGTTGTAATGGCAAATCTTCTAACAAACCTAGCACCGTATTTTGTAAATGTTCCAAATAATCATCGCCATTTAGTCTTGGCGGTAAAACAATAGGGCCGGTAATAAAATTGTCAATTATTCCTGCCAATACGTGAATCCTAAACTCATCTTGATAATGAGTGACTTTGGTAGCATTTGGATCTTCATCAGCATAGACGTGGTCGTTGTGCAAGTTTGTTATACCACTTCTCGTAAAACATGCTTCTTCAGTAAATAAAATTTTCTTTGCAAAATTCATATTATGTTCTCGTTGCGCAGTAATAAATCCACAGAAGTCTAACCTTTGGTATTTGATACTAATAATCATATTTCATCCTTAATGCAATAACAAATTATTATTTTCCAAAATAATTCAATTATTCCAGTGCGACACCAGACACTAAAAATCGAAATATCTCGAAATCGACTTACTTTAGTGAAGAAGAGTACCTTTATTGCTTGGAAATGTACAGTGCATTATTTTTTGAACAAAAAAAGTAAAAAATTGCACTGAGGAAAAAGTTACGGTTATTTTATTGGATCACAATTGCTGTGTGGAGCGCCCTCTAACGGCCAAAGTGAAATGGCGACCATATTCCGGTTTCGCACTCCAAAAAACCCATGTGTACCAATTTTTTAGTTAATTCGTTGAAAAATGCCCATAATATTAAATATTTTCCGTTTTTATTTTTCAACTTTATCACTCTGTATTTCCGAAACGCAGCAATTTTGGACTAAGGCAAGTTAGGTTTATTCGGATTATTTTGAACCCACAAATCTGTGGTATGATTTTGTACAGACCTTTTAGGGACACCCTGTATAATAGATATTAACCGTTTCATAAATTTTAAAATTTAGCCAATTATGTATGGAAAATTTGAAAACATATTTTTCGTCTTGTTGTCACTCACAAGCGATAGACAATTGTTTATTAAAAATTAATTTAAATTAATTTAGTGAAATAATAATATATTTATACTATTTTCTTCATCAGTGAGTAGGTTTAATAAAACTGACGCCATATCATTTTTAATAGTATAATTAATATGCTTACCCGGATCTCATATAAATATTATTAATTTATTTATCTATAATTTAAATTTTGTTTTAATGAAATTGTACGTGCAAGATCTCATAAATTTGCTGTCATATTATTATAAGGTATGATAAGTGTGAATGACTGTGTTGTATAATTATCTTTTCAAACTTTGCAATACCTACATTAAACTGAAAACAGAATAAAACCAAATGTTCAGTCATAGTAATTATGTGTACTCTTCGAGACAATTGACTGTCGTATCCAACGAATGTCTTTGTTTTAATAAAGCCGTTTACATCATAAACAGGGTTCGCATTTAGAGTACGTTGTATCCTTGAAATTTGTTATGGATGAGAAATCACGCAATATTCCCTCCCATTATAATACTACAGTATGCATATTTTTTCTAGACTAATGTATTATTTAGTTTATATTCTTTTCCAATATGGTCAAGGTAGGGAGTGGTAAAAGAAATAATATGACGTTTTTTCAAAAAGGCTCAAAATTATTCAATTAGTGGCTTGTGTAGGTAGGGCTGCGACCATGTAATAGCCCTATTTTCGCTCATAATTGTAAGGCCAACATCTCATTTTTCACTTAGTTACTAAACTAAATATAGTCGGATTTTTCAACAAACTTATCTTGGATAACACTGTGTCCAAGATAAGAATGGGATAGCATTGGAATCTTGTAAACGGTAGGAGTTACAATGTCTGTTAAATTAGAGAAAAGTTGTACAATTTAATCACCGTTTAATGGTGTTTTCAAAAGTAAACTAACTTTATCCGATTCCGAGAATTTATGAAAAAAACGATTTTTTGCGATCTTATATAACTTTTATTTCTTTCTGACATTATTTTTACAGATATAAAAGCATGAAAAGCACTTTATCATTGTTACTTTTTGAGGACAAAAAGATCGTGGTTACACATAAAAAACCGGCCTTGGATTTTATATTGTTAAGTTTAAAACCATTTTCAATTGAAAAATAGCTGGTATATCACATGTAATGGTTTAAACAAGTTTTTAGTGTTTTTAGTTGTTATTTAAAATTATTGGAAAAAATCGCCATTGATAGATAGATAGTTTATTACAATATTCGAAAAATACAGTTTGTCAATATAAATACAATACTTGCAATACAACACAAATACAAATTACATAAAAATATATACGACAATATACAACAATTAGGACAATACTGCACAACAAAACAACGCAATATTGCCAACAAGAAACAAGAACTCTACAACCACTCACTCTTAAGAAATTCATCAACACAGTAAAAACAGTGCTTTAACAAATATGTCTTTATTTTAGTTTTAAATAATTTGTAGTTAAACGACCGAATCTGCTTCGGTACCTTATTATAAAATTTGTAATTAAGAGAGTTATTTTTAGATTTTGTTAGCCTATATTTTGGAATGATCAACAAGTCAGCAGACCGAGTACTGTAGGTATGATTACTATATAGAGTGAGGACGCAGTGAGTCCCGAATTGAATGGATCTCCAATAAGGTATGATAGATAAAAACACACGGCAATGACATTATACCGTGGTTTAGAAAATGCGGCTTGCAATGGTCAAGTGGCACAGCGCCAACCAGCACTCTGACTGCCTTCTTTTGCAATCTTAAAATTCTCAAGGCGTGTGAGGAACCACCCTAAAGCACGATGGCGTAAGTCAAGTGTGAATGGAAAACCCCAAAGTAAGCCGTTCTAAGGACATGCAAATTTAAGTAACACGCAAGCTGTCTAAGCAAAAATAAAGCACTGAACAGCCTGCGACTCAGGTGTTCGATGTGAGAGTACCAGTTAAGATTGTCATCCAAATGGAATCCGAGCACCTTGACAGTGTCACCATTGACTTGGGAGAAATTAGAAGACAGCTTCAGAACATTGCACTTGTCCTCATTAAGCCCTAACCCGTTCGCACCAAACCATTTCTTGGCTGCATTCAAGACCTAAAACCAAACTGACATGGAGAGAGTAGATCGAACTGTTCAAAATAATCCGAAAGTCGGGCCTAGTTTGGCACTTAACTGACTGAATGCAGAGTAGTAGGTATGTTTTGCAAAAACATTTTTTCGTCGTTATTCCTAATTATTTATTAATATTTGACAATTTATTTCTGTCTCAGTACAACATTTTATTCGGTACGCGGTTTTTTAAATTTAATTGAAATTTTTATGCTTTTTAAAGTTATTAAAAAAACGCCTTCCAGGATGAATGTTTTACGCAAAATAAGGGCCAAATCATGGCGATTTTTCTGGAATAATTTTAAATAACGGCTGACAACACTGAAAACTTGTTTAAACCATTACGTGTGATATACCACCTATTTTAGAATTGCAAATGGTTTTAAATTTAACAATAAAAATCCAAGGCCGTATTAAAAAAAAAAAACAAGTTGATCATGGTTTCTCAAAAACGAAACGAGTAGTGAAAATTTGTAAGCTCTATCTTATTCTCCTCAAAAGGTAACCATGAGAAAGTGCTTTTTTAAATTTAAATCGCAAAAAATAGTTTTTCAAAAATTCTCGAAATCGGTTAAAGTACTTGAAAACACCATTAAAAAGTGTTTAAAATCTACAACTTTTCTCTAATTGAACCGTTTCCATGATTCCAATGTTATCCCATTCTTATCTTGGACACATATTGATATCAAATGCTCCTATTCTAAAGCCTTAGACTTCATAATACAATACAAAATGCAGTTTATTGGACAAAATATACATGAAGGAAAATACAAAATCTCTATAATATTATGAAATATAGAAAATGTAATAAAGGCGTACGTGCTGTAATCAAAATCCCTTACTATAACACAGGGGCGTAGTGATGCCGTTACGGGTCTGTGTTACAAGGAATTTCCGGGCCCATCCCCTCACCGCCACACCCATTGAAAAAGAAAGTAACAATATAAAAATCAAACAAAATAAACCAAAGCAGAATCTAAAATATAAAAACTAAAAAATATAAGGGGTAAATGAATAAAATCTACTCCACAAACGAATGTTATATATTGTTGAAATCAATCAGTACTCATAACCATACATGTTTCGAAAAACTAGTTCTCATCAAATAAAAATGCAGGTCTGTATTTGAAAAAACAAAGTTGGTAGCAGCTGCAAAACGAAACGTTACATTAAACTTTTGATTTAAAACTTTCTCTCGAAAATTAACAGTTTTCGAAATATTTAATAAAATAGGATTTGGCATTTATCACAAATCGCCCTGTATTTCAAAAGCTAAAAAGAATTTGTCTACACAGTAAAGAGATTTTAAATAGGCATCAAAAACCGCAACTTTTGTCTAATTTAACCAACTCTCTATCTGGCACGGTTAAATAGTCTTGCACTATTGAATAGTAGCTACCCTGTACATATAGTTATTACGTATAATAAAATAGCTGATCTAATTTAAAAAAAATGTATCGCCTTAATATTCGCAAAAATCGATACTATGGAAGACACGTCTATTTTTCGCGCAATCGAGGATCCAATTTAAAATCCCAAACACGAAACGAAACACGTACGACTTACGAGTATACAATATAATGTTTTTAATATTATTTTAATATTGCAAAGGACAATTGACAACAAGCCAAACAAACTAACGTGAGTACAGACTCATGTTGTGGAATCCCTGAAAAGCGGAACAGCGCCAGCTCCGCGGCGCGGCCCAGAGCGGAATCTAGAGGTAGAGGCTAAGCTAGAGATACATAGATACCTTTTTTCTGTTTTTTTGTGCTACCCTCTAGAGAGAATCTTAGATAGGCAGTATCGTACTAACTAAAGAAAATTGAAAATCAAGTCAAATAAATGAAAAAAAAATCCTAAAATTTATAGGTATTTAATATAGAAAAGATGCAGAATGCAGTACCGGGCCCCCTGAGTATATAGGCCCCCCTGAGGATACCGGATCCGGGTTCCGTGGACAACGCGGAACACTGGTCACTACGCCCCTGCTATAACACTACACTAACAAAATACCACAGTTTTAAAATATAAAATGTGTCAATGTACACTAATCTAAGACAAAATATGAGAAAAACAACGAAAGTGCTTATGCTTAACAATAATCCAAGTACTCAACTTCTGGGTGAACTTGAACAAAATCGAATAAGGCATAATTTTTATTGATTTGTTCTTAAAAATATTATCGAGCTAGTTGTAAAAACTTAGATCTAATTTAGTATTTTTTTACAAATTGCTTGTTACATAATGTAATGAGACTTTATATTGGAAATTTGGCGCACCTGTTACATTATGTAACAAACAATTTATAAATAAAACTGACTGCTATCACCTGTACAAAAGTACTTCAATACATAGTCTATATATCAAAAGAAGTGGATAAAAAATATAAATACATGTCAGTGGTAAAATACGGTACCTATCTACCTCGAGCACCCTGAACATGGCGAACCGCGGTTTTCTGCATCACAAGACCTTTGTGCCCAGAGTATCGTTTCCCGAGAGCGTAACTGCATACATCACGCGACTATGAAAAAGCGTAAAATATGCCAATCTCATGGCGACTTTATCCATCATACATGCGCTCAGGCGAAAAATCTGCCGTAAAAGCCCACAATAAAGCTCAGTTATATGATCCAGGGTTACTTCCACGATTTTGACAGTTTTGATTTTATACAAAGTTTATCAGAGCTTCTCCGTGGATTTTGGCAAAAGTTCGGAGTTCGAGTTTTGCCATCAT
This sequence comes from Apoderus coryli, assembly GCA_911728435.2. Taxonomy (NCBI): domain Eukaryota; kingdom Metazoa; phylum Arthropoda; class Insecta; order Coleoptera; family Attelabidae; genus Apoderus; species Apoderus coryli. Next base: position 9,386,841 of record OU452202.1, on the reverse strand, counting down.
TCAAGTATGATGTAATATTATTTGGCGGTATTGAACGCCATGCCAATTATAAGTAATCTCTTGTTACTAAATTGTCGCTATTGGTTGTTTTCTTCATTGTGTGCATTAAAGTAGTTTAAAAATGGGGTCAAATTGCAGAGCTATTGAGTTTTCTTATAATATGTTTTTCTCTAGGATTCCGTAGTTGATCTTGTTAATGGAATGGGTGCGCCGTTATCAAAAATTGTAATAACAGCACCAGTACAACCATTCAAATTTACATTACAAAATAAAGAATACACGGCACCAGGCAGTCCAGCATTGGATGTTAAAACAATTAGTAGAAATGAACTGTGTAATATAATGAATGGAAATAGATCTTGGACATTGGAACGGGACGAAGATCAAGCTGCACCTTATATTTTCAGGTATGTATCACTTATCATAAAGAACTAATTTTATTGGTTATAGAGAAAATTCAGAGAGTAAAAAACTGAATCAAAATGATGGAAATAAATTATATGGATATTTTAGAAAGAACTTGCTAAACTCGTAAACAAGAAATAATATAGTTTTTAATATTTAATAAGAAACTACATAGTTAGAAATAGTATTTTAAATTGAGCTTTTTTACAATGTGCGGACCATTATTTATCGAAACTATTTTCTCATTGTGAGGCCCCTGTCACCGCTTTTGAAAGTGCAGATGTCTAATTTAAGAGACAAGGCAAAGCAGTTACTCCCCCGATTGACATTGAAATACAAATACACGTTTTGTGAAAAAAAAGTAGTAGGTATATTATGTTTAATTGCATTAAAGTAATGAAGGAGTAACATATATAAGCTATACCTATACATATACAAGATCTTGCAAATCCTTAAAAACCCCACTAATTATCTTCAAATGTTGTGCAGATATTTCGAATTCTCTGTATTAACTTGGATTTCTTACCACGATGTGAATCCCACTTCTGGATAAACTTTTCTGATGCTGTGCTATGCTATGCTTTTTAAATTTATAATTTATTTTATTATTTAAATTTCTTACAATTATTAGGACACATAAAATATTAATCCTATTGAATGTACCGCCTCTGAGATCGATGTAATATGAGTTTAACAGTTGGTAATAATTAATACCGAATGTTGCGCAAGAGCGTATTATATTATTGCCCCAGTTATTTGCAGTTTAAATTTTTAAACTTGATATAGTTTTACTTTCCTAATATGACTGTGTTCGTCATTCAATAACAGCGGCATAGATTCATTTTATTACATGTTGCATTGACATTTAGTTATAAATAGTTTGCGATTGAAATCGCTTAATAAATTTTATGATTTTCCTGGATTTTTATTTCAATAAACATTGTGAATAATAAAAAAGGGGCGTAAAACGTGTAGAAAATACCCCGCCAGCATCTTTGAGTGTTTATGACGAATGTGTCTAGTACAAGTTTAAAATTCGACAGGAACGTAATATCTCTTATTCCTCTTCTTCATTTCGTAATTTTTAACTTCATCAGTTCGAATTGAAATGAAATGTAATATAAGTAATCAGCAGCTTCCCATTATAATCTATGAAAATAGTGTGCATTCTTTTTGTTACCAATGTTAATTCAAATAAAACCCAATACTAATGCAAATAATTGAATTTAATCCGTTCAGTACAACAGCTTTTTTCTATATTCGACTATTCTCTGAGAACATATAAACTAAAAATTCCTTCTACATTTTGGCATCCAAATTGAATCTTGTACATACAGCCTTTTTTAAAATCTCAGTCGTTGACATGTTTAGAGAGTGTTAACATAAACGACTAAAGAAAGTGCAGTACCCTCCCTGTTTAGGAATCTTGTGTCATATGATATAATGCTTGACATATATCTAATAACACATTAACTATTATAGGAAATGTGTTAAAATAAACAGTTGCAGGTGATCGAATAGTACAATGCCCTTTCTATACTAAAAATATTATAACACCAATTATGATCAACAATCTTCAACACTCATATAAAGAATATCCATAAAAAGGTTTTCTCTTGTTTTAAAATACTGTACTTATGTCGTGAGATCCTGAATTTTGGTACCAGGAAGAAGCTGTGCGAGTTGGTAATTATGCATCATTTCATTATGCAGTGACCGTGTACTACCCTTGCTTGACTCTGGAAACAAGAAGAAAATGCTGAGAATAATAAATAATTGCTGCTAATAATACAAGAACTCCACTGGCTCAGCGCGAGGAATCCTTTCAAATATTTGTTCCTGACGTCCGTTAAAAGATTGATCAAAAATAACGTTCCACAGTATTTGATCGGGAAACTTGTCTGGTGCCGTGATGTGCGTCAGAGGTCTTTAAGAAACGAGGACCTTCTTGCAATGCTCCGCCTTGTTCAAAAGCAGTTTCACATACAATGCAGGAAATATGTATAATCAGATCGACCCCAATCTGAGGAGCATCGGCCTGGACGGAATTAATTTGTTTAAGAAAAAATATCGAATTTTTTGATAAAGCTGTTTTTGGCTACAAAATTGCAAACTAATTCATATGTCAACAGTAACAGATATCTATGGGACATGTTGAAGGAAATATGTTCAGAATAACACGTAAAATTAAATAAAATCCAATAGAAATAGGGTGTTGCATTTGAAATTTCAAAGTTGGGTTCAGTACCACACGATCTGGCAACAGCGCACTGGAAAAATATGTTCAAGAACTAGATCCCGGCATCAAATAAAAGTACCCAAAGTATCAGAAATCTATTTTTTCTAGATACTTCTAATGGACCATCGAGTTTGACGTACCCTGTATATTAATTGACTATACTTAACTAATGGCAGTGGCGAAGCGTCCATATAACCACTGTTACCATTGGTAACAGTTAAAAATCTTGAAAATAAATATTTTATGACTAACTGTAAAATAAGTCGGGGCCGTCTCGTGTCTGGTCGCGTACTTGAATTCTACATTCTACAGCGCGAGAGCGTGGGGCGTCGCGATATTATGTACGCTTGTTACCATTTTTTGTTTTGGTTACTCGTTAAACAGAATAGGCTGCGGGATACAGTTTGCGTGCAATTAAATAAATAGACATGGATCAGTGCCGCTGCGTAATCGATTAACTACTTGAAAAGCCCTTCTCCTTGTATAATTTAATAGTGATTTATTTTATTTTATCCCAAAGGCGTGGATTAGTCTTAGCAATTTTTACTTAAAAAAAAGTCTAAATAAAATACCTAAAATAAGCAAAAAATTATATTTGACAGGTTCAAAACAAACCTTTTTCTTTAAAGATAAGCTTTTTCACATGTGGTGTTGGTAACACTTTAAAAAAAGTCACGCGTCGCCACTGGTTAATGGAAATCTTCCGGGCCTGATGGGGTTGTGAAATTTAGGCAGGACAATGATATTATGAGGGGCTATCTGCATGCCAAACGACATGCTTGGGGTGGGTCATTAAGGATAGTTTCTGATGCCTTGAATGTTGCGTCCTATACCAAACAAAAGCTTTAAAATTGAAATCTGTTCCGGGAAGAAGAAGCCAAAAGAAACTGTGGAAAACGTATACCATCTCTTTCATCAATCTGTCTTATTTTAGTGAGGATGAGTGGATAGCTTTTGAAGATTCAAAAAGTATCGACATCAAAGCTAAATATGCAAGAGTGAGAAATTTGGCTGGTATTGCACTAAAAGATGTATCAATGGATGATGGACTGAATTGCACAACCTCAATTTTAGAAGCTGCTTATACTGGTTGGTCTAAAATCATCAAAAACGTTTATAATTCTTAAGTCGAAGAGATGTTTATAATTATATATACTTATGTTTCTGCATTTTAGGACTTTCAAAGCAAGCCCGTGCTCCTAGAGGAGCAGTCCTTAATTCATTGGAAAGGGAAATTGTGGAGTCATCGAGTAAACAGGTTTCTTCTGTAGAAATTTCGCCCTTTAGAATATCAAGAATAATAGATACTGAGGGACATATCCATGTAGTACGACAGGTAAACATGCATATTGTGTAAAGCTGGGTTTCGAATTATAAAATGTCACTAATCTAATAGTAAGACGTATGGTTTTACACACAAAAGCCGCGTTTTGGTTTTCAAACTGAAGCTTTTTAAAAAGTGTGATGTTGATACTGAAAGCATTTAAATTCGAGGGCCACCATTGGGACCTCGTAAACTGTAAGGGTGAGAAAAATTAAATTTGGCAAAGTTGGGTACTTTTTATTCTTCGCTCGGAAGTGATAACAGATACTTTGTGAAACGTTTTATATACTGTAAACCTTCTCTCTCTCGCTCTCTCTATGATTTCAAAAAATACATGGAACGTTTCGTGTTCCGTAAACCCACATCATAACATATTGTATTGTAATAATTTACTTGATACACATATAAACATGTAGTTTTTGACTGCTGATTAAATGTAACATAAATTTCACTTATCGGTATCAAATAATTCAAAAGTGTAACTTGATTATCATTGGAATTAACCATGTAGATCATTGTTTTTTCGCAATATTGTGTTTATTTTCAAAATTAAAGTAAGATTGAAATTAGAAAGAAAAGCTCCATGCTCTGGTTTCTATAAGAAAAAAGCAAATTTGATGACGGGTTTCAAATGAAAAGTAGCAAAAAAATAATAAGGAACATTCAGAGTGTCAGTTTTTCACCAAATTTACAATATCGTAAAAGTTATTGTAATTCTTTTTTGGGGATATTGGGTAGTCAAGTATAGTGTATCTTAAGTAATAGTATATTATGCAATGATCATGTAATGATGGTTATTGATACACGAGCATTAACCCGGATACGAAACGAGCCGAAGGTGAGTTTCGTATTGTTTATGCGATTGAATTAATAACCATTACATGAGAGTTGCATACGCTATTTTTTCTACACCCGATAAATAATGAACAACTATAAATATATTTATCATTAGTTAAAGTCTGAAAATAATGAAGTGACGAATACACATATTATAAAATTTTTATGTTCTATAGAAAATGTCACTGACTAGGTGAGTAAAATTTGTTGTTAGTTTATAATATCAGACGCATATGTCTCTACTTATATGCATAACAAGTATTAACAATAACATTAATTATTATAAAGGTATGTTCCTTGCTGTTCGAACACGCACTAGGTACGTGTGCATCGATGTATGTATACAGTATACTTTTATACAAATGAACATACAATTGTTAATACATAAAGGATTTTTAAAATATTGTAGGGCATGCATTGTTATGGACGGCTGCGGTCGGTAGTGCCATTACAAAGGCATATCGAGTTGTAGTTTTTCATTAATTTTAAACTAACTTTAGAAACACTATACCTGATACCTGAGTCGGTAGGCTCCGGTGCCAATTAGTTTTGGACTAGATAGTTGTAAGTGCTAGCAGCTGGCCGTCGATTACCGTGGTTCGAATTCCACGCTAAACTGTAGGTCCATACCTAAAAATAATTATATCACTGGATGATGGCTAAATTGCCAAGTTGCAGAAGGCCAATAAAAAAATTTGTTCATAAAGTTATAGAACTCTGCCACACAAGCTACACATTTAACTTTACGAGATCCAAATAGTGGCCCTTTAATTTGAATCACTCTGTATATATTTAGATATAGCAAATTTTTATTGTTACTTTTTGTTATAATTGCAGATTTACATATATTTTTAGTGATAAATGTGAATTTCAGGATACTAGAACGGAATTTCAATGTTCAAGACAAGGTTATTTCGTCCATCCCAGATCATGTAACCGTTTCTATAGATGCGTAAAATTTAACCAGCTGGTAGATGATTTTAATGTATTTGAATTTGATTGTCCAGCAGGTTAAAAATACAAATTTAAATTCCGTACGTAACAATAATTAAAAAATATTTTTAGGATTGGCATTTGATGAAAGAGTGGAAGTGTGTGTTTGGCCTGGAAGCCTTCCACATGGTGCTGCTTGTGCTGGTAGTAGTGAAATAGCCCCAGTACCAAAGGAGCGGTTCACATGTCCATCTGAACCAGGTGATTAGCAATACTTGCATTGTTATTAGTTTTTATGCGCGCAAATAAAAGTGCAAATTTTTAGTAAAAATATGTTTTCTCTTTTAGGATATTACGCAGACCCAGAAAATTGTCGATGGTTCTTCGCATGCATGGATCATGGGCAGTCTGACATGGTTGCCTATGAATTCAGATGCCCTTTTGGTTTGGTATTTGATGGTGAAAAGCTTCTTTGTGAATGGCCTTGGTTAGTACCAAAATGTGCCAATGGTTTAGAAGTAAATCTGAAGTCTACTTATGTTTATGGAAGCCCTACTACTTTAGGTAAATGGCGTAAACAATATTATTAAATACATCATATTTTAGAGGAGACTTTACAACATGTTCTAATATGATTTAAATGTTTCAGGTTCTCTTCAACTTTTGAACACCTATAACGGACTAGGTCATTTGCCTACAGTTCCTTTGGGAGGGGTAAATGGAAAAATTGATAAACCTATTGCAAGGATATATAGTAACGTTGACTTAGACCACACAATTAATACTTATCCAACCGTTAATGATTATACAGCTTTTGGTAATTTAGGGCATAATGCAGCTGTAAAACTGCAGCAAGCTGGACTATTGAGAATTAATAATGGTCTAGGTATCTTAAAAACAGGCCGTGTTACAGAGGTAAGTTATTTTTGTAGGTACTTTTAATAAAATAATAACGTTGACTTAATACCTAGGTACATAATACAAAAGGTCAATAAATTGGCTATAGTGCTATGAGTGCACCTATTTATATTTTGAGCCTTGACAACACTTATTTATGTTATGTGTCTGCTGTTGTTTTTACTGGAAAGGTAACAGTGCTGACTTTAACCTAAACCAAACATTTTGTCATTTTACAAATTTGGCAACCGTGATAAACGACCATGATCTACCGTTTAAGAATATTTTTGACCATGCGATGTTGCCGCTTCTACTCTAAACTGGTGGCAACTTCGCTATTTCAAATAAAACACCATGTATATTTTTTTTTCGATTTTTGAATTCCTTATAATATAATTATGAAAAACTGTTTTTAATACTTCCCTATATCTTTATGTAGGGTGTTTCAAAAAGACGCGGAAATATTTAAGGGGGTGATTTCTCATTTCATGAAAAAAAGTTCCCATAAATATACGTCCGGGAACGCATTGTTGCCAAGGTACAAGGTGTTAATTTTTTTTTTGTAAATAACGGTTTTTTTAATTAAGTCAAATCTCCTTACCGATTTCTTTGAAATTTGGCAGCGTTGTTATTAGAAATAGGGAACTTATATGGCCCTAACTAAATCAAAATTATTAAGTCCAGTGGGCTTAGGGTGGCAACTTAATAAAAATTATTGACAAAAAAATGTATGCCAATGACTGTAATTGAATTTCGATATTGTCATGATATAAAGCAACTAAAACTACAAGTTTGTCGGAATTATTCGCAAATATTCTTGATGTAAAACATGTTTTAAATTTTTATCTCGTAAACGAAGGACCATATGAAAAAAATACAAGAAATAAAAAAATTGTAGTTTTAGTTGCTTTATCGCAATAGAATATGTAGATTTTTTGTCAATAATTTGTATTAAGTTCGAAAACTTGAAGAGTCAGAGGGGCGACTCTTCATGTTTTCGATTTATTAGCGTTTATTTGAACAAATTTCATAAATCGGCAAACTTTCAAAGATTTTCGTAATAGTGTGCTATGGAATAGTCACCATTAAAAAACAGTCTAGTCACTTTTGACTATCTCCAGTCTTACGAGCTTGAACCCTGGTAAATTTATAATCATGCATTCCATGTTTCTGTAGAATTGTTCGTACCGATGAATGTGATTTTTTGGTGCTTTTAAAGTTGACCCAAACTGCATAAAATTCTTCTGATATCAAAAAAATGTTTTATTCATCTGGGACAATTTCTAATAAATTTCACTAAATTTTCTGCAAATTCATTAAAACTGTACTATGGTCATTTCGTACCGACTTAGTTTCCTATTTCATCATAACAAATTTATATCCCCGGATCGACGCAACGATAGGTGAAAAAACCTGAAATTTTTTGAGTTAAAACTTTAACTTCTGGGGTTTAGCCCTGCTTGGATAGAAACTAATTTGTGCCATAATTTTAATTTCGAAAAATCAAGTGTGCTTTGAAAATTTTCAAAAAACTTTTTTTTTCTACAAGTAAACTGCTTGATTTCTAGGAGTTGCGAAAAAATGTTATTAAGAAAAGTTGTTAAGAAATAATAAATGAGTAAGAATCCTATGCCTACTTTGATGTTTTGCATTATTTTTATTGCACACACCTCCCTATTGAAGATGTTAAAAAATTTTGTTAAGAAAAGTTGCTCAAAATAATAAATTAAACATGATCGGTTAATAACATACATCAAAAAATAAAATTTATTTCATTACTAACATCAACTGAAAGATTTATTTATTCAATAAGTTCGCCGCTTTTATTCGCACATTCCTCAATATTTTCCCGAAATGCGGTGAAAGCTGCTCTGATCTCCTCCAGGGGAATAGAGTTTATTGCAATGCTATTTTAATACTTCTAGGTCATTTAGAGGCCTATTCAAATATGTAGATCCGTTCTGGTATAGTAAGCATAATTGATATTTTACAGTAATGTTTTCGAAAGTTCGGATCAGTTTTAGAGCACAGAACAATATTAAAAATACCAAACTATTTTTGACAACAAACTGTCAAAATACTATTTTATTCTTTTTCCTTCCTTGACATACTATTTTTTTCTGAATAGCACCGAATAGCATATTTATTCATATTTTGAACGAAGTGAATTGCTTGTTATTTTTATGTTTGCCTTTCTTTAATTATCTAAATGTCTATTAAAGGGAATAGAATAAACCGATCGTGTTTAATTTATTATTTTGAACAATTTTTCTTAACGAAATTTTTTAATATCTTCAATAGGGAGGTGCGTGCAATAAAAATAATGCAAACTATCAAAGTAGGCACAGGATTTTAAAATTTTGTATTCTTCTTCTCTTAATAACATTTTTTCGTAACTCCTAGAAATCAAACACTTTACTGGTGGGAAAAAAAGTTTTTTGAAAATTTTCCAAGCACATTTGATTTTTCGAAATTAAAATTATGGCACAAATTAGTTTCTGAACCCCAGAAGATAAAGTTTCAACTCAAAAAATTTCAGCCTTTTCACCTATCGTTGCGTCGATCCGGCGACACACTGTTATATCTTTATACATTTCTCATACCTTATCTCTCTTTTTCTTACAAATATCTGTTGTCGAGCAATGGTCATGGTTCTTCTGACATCAAGCTTGCAGATATCTTTCCATCCAAATTACATATTTAGTGGAATGATTCAAATAACTGGATTTGAAGAAAAGAGATATGCAAAAAATGAATTGAAGAATTGCTCCGCTTTTCAAGGCCACAAAACTTATTTTATTTATTGGCGATTACGATTATCAAAATATACGAAACTTTTAACCTATAAACTTTAACATGTTTGACTTTTATAACTGTTAATCCATACACGCGGTTTAAATGATTTTTTGGATAATTAAAATAGTTATCAACAACAACAAATACGATTTTTATTATTTCAGGGAAATGTGGACTACTCTGTAGATACTTTGGATCATCATGGTAGCTATGACCAACAAGAAGCAAGTCTAGCAGGACAAGGTTTGGGCGTTGCAAAAATATCTGGTACATATTACACCTCATTGTCTCAAAATAGAGCACAACAAAAATATAATTACAATAACAATCAGAACTCACAAAGTTACCAAACAGGTGAAAAAGTCTTATCAGAGTACCAACATGGATCAACCAACAATTTACAAACAAATTCGGATTCCAAAGTAGCTTTTATTCAGTCTGGATATTTACAAAATAATAATGAAGCAAACCAACAACAGACAGAGTACCAACATGGATCAACCAACAATTTACAAACAAATTCTGATTCCAAAGTAGCTTTTATTCAGTCTGGATATTTACAAAATAATAATGAAGCAAACCAACAACAGACAATTGATAATAGCCATACTGCCCAATACCATCTTATAAATAGTGGATTGAATAATCACCATATTGGTGTTCAAACATATCAAGGAAATGTAAATGGACAATACCAAGGCAACAATATCAAAGATACCCAAAAAGCTCTCAATATTAACTATAACAATGCAGGAGCAGTATCATCTCAATCTTTCACTCAATACTTTAATGGTGGTATCGATACTAAACTAGAAAACGTTGGACTGAGAACATATGATTCTGCAGGACTTCTTAACGCAAATCAATTTGGAAGTGTTAGCAGTACTGTAGCACCTATCAGTCAACAACACAGCATAAATGATAAAAATCTGAATGGTTTCGCTTTTAGCAAAGGTGCTAACAGTGTATTGAATAGTCAGAGCTACAGTGCAATCAATACTGATGATAATGTTGCTCTCTATAATAGAAAACACAAGTTTGGTGGTATTGATCATAGCAATACTGATGAACAAAGGTTGTTAATAGATAACAGTTATGCTGACAACAACCGAAACCATTATGGATCAGGTGTCTCTGGGGAAATAAATATAGTGAAAGGAGGCTTTTCTGTAGTTGGTAAGTCTTAAACTCTGTACAGGGTGTTCAAAATTCTATGTTATTGCAGTGTATCTTGGTTGTTATTGAAGATATGTTTACATTATTACATTCTAATTCTTCTAATTAAATCAGTGCTTATTGAGCTTGATTAAAACAGTTTTTTTTATAAAACTAGTAAGTAGTTATAAGTGTGTATAAATGTATCGTAGTAGATATTAAATTGCAGTGTCATATTGGGACTCGGTGATTCATGTTTTGAAAGTACCTAAATATTTTCATAATCAGTTTCTTACAACCTACCTAGTATGCAAAAATGATATTAAAATTCAAAAGCTCAATAAAATATTTATAAGCAGACAAACACATAAGAACTCTCAATATTACTTTGTACGCTAATGTCTTAATTTAAAATTATGGTAGACGTTGTTTGTGTTACTCCATTGAAACCTCTTAATATCTTCTATTCCATTTTTGTAGGACCTTCAAAAGTGGAAATTCCAAGCTATGACAGAACACTTTCTACCACATCATCACCAATTTTGTACTCTACAGTATCTACTACAGTTCCTACAGTAGTTAAAGTTCCATTGCCGGGCATAAAATCTATTACATCTTTTCAATCATTAAAAGGTAGGTGCGAGCTTTAATATTATACGTATATATATTTTAAACCCACCTGTTCGAAATCTGTTCTTGATGAAATATAGGTTTATTTGAGTAATACCCTTAATACTAGACTTTGCAGCGGATTTATTTTATACTTACTTCGACATAGGTACTTAGATATGCAAATAACTTTCTTTATTTAAGATGTCGTGACATTATTTATCAGTTTTTCATTTTCTTTACGAGTATGACTTAAAGTTTGGTAACAATGCGACTTTTTTAAATAGTTCAGCATCTTTGATTGATTGGGTCTTTTTAACTTAATGAACGGCTTGAATTTGAACAATTATTCGTTATATCTACACGTTTTCCAGTTGTTATCCAGAAAATTTCAATTGTAATTCAGATATCTCCAATAATGTAATTCAGAAAACCTCTATTGTAATTCAGATTTTTCAAATGTATTTGAGATAGTTTCAGTTTTTGTAATTCAGAATGTTTAAATGTAATTCAGAAAGTTTGAATTGTAATTCAGATATCTACAATGTAATTCAGAAAACCCCTATTGTAATTCAGATTTTTCAAATGTATTTGAGAAAGTTTTAATTATTGTAATTCAGATATCTCAAATATAATTCAGAAAACCCCAATTGTAATTCAGATTTTTCAACTGTAATTCAGAAAGTTGGATTTGTAATTCAGATATCTCCAATGTAATTCAGAAAACTCCAATTGTAATTCAGATTTTTCAAATGTAATTCAATAATTGTCAATTGTAATTCAGATATCTCAAATGTAAATCAGAATAATTGAGATAAAATCGTTTATGCTTTAAATAAATTATCTGTATTTGATATTGATATTTGGTAAAATTTTTAATTTAAGTTTTTGTTTTTAGGTGGTGTAGTTGCCAACGTTCCCGAATTGCAGTTTAAAGTTAAGTCACATGGTAACTTTGGATATAGAAATATTTCCCATAACATTTTAAATTACGTGTCTACAACACCATCAGCTGTAGCAATAAATCATGGACTAGAAAGTGTTACGACAATACCAATAATTCGAACCACTCAAGGATATGTAGAATTAAACGCAAAAGACATAATTCAAGGCAATATTGGATATGTATATGAGAAACCGAATATTCCGTTTGAGAATACTCCTGTAGTATCAACTGTACGCCCTGTTACATTATCAACGGTAATTCCTGAAGCTGTTCACATATCTAGCTCTGAAATTCCACAAACATCAGTTTTCACCCAGCAAAAACAATATACAAATTTAAATGGAGGTTATAGTTATGAAAAACCGTCAATAGAGTTTAATTCGGGAAATATTCAGATACACAAAGATTCTGTACAACCAGTGGTTACTAAATATGATAACCCAACTGTTTACCCTGCAGTATCTTCTCAATCAATTGCAGTTGCTCAAAATGCAATAAATACTCAATATTCAACATATCAACAAAATTCAGTATCGTATATTCAACAGCCACAAACAATTGTACAACCAGTTCAACATCAACGTACTGAACCAGTTATAATTTCAAAATTCACCATAAGAAAACCTGTTGAGGAAACCCGATATATTTACGAAAAGCCAGCTGAAGTTGTGCAGCCTTTCGTACAAGGCGTGGGTTATCACTACTCTAAGCCAGCTACAAGTTTTCAAGAAAAATCATTAATTACACCATTAGTTCAATTACCTGAAGATAAAACTCCAGCAGTTGCTTCTCAAATCAGTGTAATTCAAGAACAAACGCAGAGACCAGCTGTAATTCAAAATAACATTCGGTTTTATCAAAAACCTGTAACACAAGCACCAGCAATTCCCGTCTCAGTAGGATACCAACAAAACAAATTTGAGAAACCTAGTCAAATAATCCATGAGTATCCCGGATCATCTGTTAATATTATTAAAAATATACAGGAACACCAAACTCACAGCATTAATAATGTGGAATACCAACAAAACATCAATCTTTATTCAAAACCTACCGAAGCAGATTCCGCTCAGCAGATAAATTTAGGCTACAGTTATTCCAAGCCATTAGTACAATTTGAAGAAACACAGCATAGAATTCCAGTTGTGGCTACCAAAGTGGAACACAAACAAAACGTTGTTGAGTTCTATCAAAAACCTATCGAAGCCGGTCAACCACAAACTATTAATACAGTAGAACACCATCAAAACGTCCAGTTTTATGAAAAACCTGCTACAGCGGCTCCTGCTCAACTAATAAATGTAGGCTATAGTTATCCTAAGCCTTCAGTAAGCCCACAACCAACCCTACCTCTTAAAGGATATGATATTCCATCAGTTAATATTGTGCAGCCTAAACCCGTTGATTTAGTACAACAAACAGTAAATGTTGGTTACGAACAACATGAAACTCCATCTGTAATTAACAAAATAGAACACAAACAAAACACTGTTGAGTTTTATCAAAAACCTGTCGAAGATATCCCTGTATCCGTAGATGTTGGTTATAATTATCCAAAGCCTACAGTGAGGTTTGAAGAAGTGTCAAAACCAGCTCAATCCTATCATGTGTCATCAGTTAATAATATTGTACATAATATACCGGAGTCTACACCAGTTATCCAGGCACCACAATTAAATATAGTTGCTCAACAACCATACTCACCAAATGTACATCAAAATATCGAACAAAAACCAAAAATTATTGAATTTTATCAGACGCCTGCAATTGAAACACCAAGGCCTTTTGTAGACAATAATATTCGAAAGATACCCCAATCAAATATTAGATTTGAAACAAAAACGGAACAATATCCTCAAATTCTTAGTCAACCGTACAATGTTCTAAAAACTGGCCAACCTTTACAACCAGTTCGATCTTCATATGCTGCACAACCAGTCAAAATCACTCATACTATAAAACCTGTTGCGGTTATCCAACAAGTTACTACACCCCAGTCTGCAACTGTTTTTGATACAGAAAGTATTCAAACTGTTACTATAAAACCGCAGGTACCACAACCGTTTTATAAACCGGTAATACAACCTGTTACTGCATACAATTATAAAAATGTTGTTCAATCTACGTATGCTAAAAACAATATTGGTCGATATTCAATATCGTTACAGCCTCAAACACTAATACCATCTGCGGAACCATCTAAAATACAAACAGTTAATACATTCACATATAACAATAGGGCAGAATCAACATCCAATAATCAATTCTCTAAAACTGTTCATCATCCAACAGTAGTAGTTAGCTCAACTCCTGTTCCTGAAGTATATTTCTCAACTACTACTCGCTACGCCAATCCAGAGTCATATGTAATTTATCAAGGTAGTACTGAAAGGGGTTACAATTACCCAAAGTCTAGAGTTCAATTTGTTGCAGAACCGAGAGCTAAACCTGAGAAAAGCCGAGGGTATAGTTACCCGAAACCTGATATTCAATTTATAGAGGAACCAAGACCTATCATTCCTGAAATAAAACCAGTGATCTATCAAAGTAGCACTCCGAATAGCCGAGGTTACAGTTACCCCAAACCAGTTATTCAATTCGCAGAAGAACCAAAACCAGAATTTGTTGACATAAAAAGTACCACTGAGGGAACGCGAGGTTATAGTTACGTTAAACCTATTGTTCAATTAGTAGAAGGTGAAAGACAGCCAGTGCAAGAAATTCCATTTGTAAAGAAAACAGCCTATGTAACAGGAAATTCGGCAGATAAACCAGCAGTGCAGTATTATCCTAGTATATCATTACCAAGCACTACTAGTACTCCAATTGTTAGATACTCATTTAGTTCAGTAGATGAAAAGTCTGGATATAACACCAACACACAACAACATATCAAACAAGTTGGATATAGTTACCCCAGCCCATCAATTAAATTTGAAGAGGGAGCACATATTGTAGAGAATTACGAATTCCCACAATACGAAAAAGTGAAACAAAAAATACTAAATTCAAATTATAAAACATATTATAGTACGCCAAAACCTACATTGGATACCATAATAGAAAACAGGGTACGACCAGTTACTCCTGCTACAGAAATATATATAAAATCTACAACTGATTGTGATACATCTAACCAGGAATATCAAGGTTATAATTTCGGAAATTGCAAGTCTGTGAAGCAGATATATCCTACAACTCCGAAATCAACAATAGTCACTTTAGTAGAAAACAAAGTGCGTCCAGTTTCCCCTAACATTGAATTGTATATAAAAAATACAAATGATTATACACATAATAGTGAACAATACGAGAATGAGAAAATAGGTATTGTGCAAAGTTTTGAATTCCCTAAATACGAACAAGTCAAGCAAAACGTCTTTAATAGTGTATCAACGACAACTCCATTATACAAAACAATACCATCTACTCCATCGTACATTGTACCAGTAACTAATAACATTGTAAAAACTCCTGTTAGAGTGTCAACTAGAATTCGGCCAGTAACTTTCGTTAGTACTACAACCAACAGACCCACAACGATTAGCTATGATGCTAAACAGGGAAATATTGGTAATATAGGGGTTAAAGTCGTTGAAAACTATCAATTCCCAGAATACGAGAAAGTGAAGCTGAGATTATTTGGGTCTACTAGTACTGAACCGTATAGCTCCACTACATATAGAGCGAGACTTCGAACAGAACCTGTCACTGTAATTCCAATAGTATCTACAACATATGTTCCTACTGTAACTAACGAGCTACCGACGAGAACCACATTCTCTGGAAAATCTAAAGTTGTGGAAGAATATATTGCCCCTGAGGTTACTACATTATCTAGAGAGTATCTACCTGTGATTAAAACTAAGTTAGAACAACAAAACCTTTATGTACCTGAAGTTTCATCAACCATCAGACCAAAACAACTCAAAAACACTCTAAGACCTGCACCACAAAGATATCGCTCTAGAGTTACTTCAACGACTGAAAATAATCTAAATGATGTGGAGTATAAAGAAGAGGTCGAAATAACTCCAAAACCTTATGAAGTTTATAAAGTGGGTGCAGAGAAAAATGTTGTAGTTAAACAGAATGGTTACCACCCAATGCTTTCTTCAAAACTGGGAGCTCAATGTTCATGTAGTTCCAGGTACTCAGGCCGTAAAAAACTAAAGATCATTGTAGAAGAAGATCAAGATGACGATGATGACGGCTATGCGGTTGCTCCTGAAGGCACAATTGTAGAAAATTATGAATTTAATGTGGATGAAAGAGGTGATGTTACTCCAGCATCTGAAGTTGTAGTAAAGAGCACGATCAAAAATCGCGTTAGAGTAAGTTGGAAATTAATTAACAATATTTACATTTAATAATTAATTTCTCTTAGGTTCGACCAGTTTCTAGTACTACAGAGTTATACTCTTTGCCAGTAACAGACGCGAAAGAAATTGTGATTCGTCGTAAAGGATTGCGAGAGAGGAGTAGAAGTAAGATTGATGCAGAATCAGAATATGAAGTTAGGACAGCAGTTAGGGCAGGATTGAAACTAGTTAAGGAAGCGGCTAGGCAAGGTATGAATATTTAAAAAACTGGTCAATTATTAATCTTCTTACTGAACTAAAAATCAATTAAATACACAAAAGTAGCAGTCTTTTAAACTTTATTAGTTCCCAATGTTCTACACACATCGCAATATCACTACATTATTGGTCTAATGTTTTTTTAAACTTGCCAATAACAATACGATAAAATACAAAATATATTTTCGTATGTGGAAGTATTAAGGCAGGTTCAGGGTAATACAAGGATTTTCTTTCAAGGATCCAATATTTATTGGAACGTAGCAATAGAAATGCATGAGACCTGTTTTTGTTTATTTATTATTCTTGAACCTTGATCTTCAAATTTCTTTTATTTTGCTAGTCTTGGGCTGAGGTTCACAATCATACACAATTTTTTTTAACTATTTTTTTAATAATAGTTTCATATCGATTTTTTTTTCAACGTTTATCCTATCCTATCAAATTTCTAGTCAGCATGATGTAGAGCAAGATTTCGCTTATACTTGCATAAACAAAACTAGGGGAAGAAACGAAAATGTACCTAAATGTTTGTGAATTGAAAAATAAATTCTTGAAAAAGACAAGCTAAGTCTTGTCGAAACGTTAAAAAAAGAAAATCGACATAAAACTATCAGCCCAAGACAAGCAAAATAAATATAAATATTATTATTTAATAAGTGTATAGAAATAATAGATTGCTTAGGATTGTAAACGTAAAATGATACTTTGTAGGTGCTGAAGAAGCATTAGCCGGAATATCTGAAAGTACCATTCGAGAAGGCAAAGAGAGAATTCAGAGCAGTATACATTGTGAAAGAGCTGGTCTCTTCAGACATCCAACACAATGTAATAAATTCTATACGTGTAGATGGGATTGCACGAAAAACAAATTTACTTTACATGTTATGAATTGTCCAGTACATTTAACGTTTGATAATAATTTAGGTGCATGTAACTGGCCCAGTCAGGGACCAGCTTGTGTTGATAATACTTTAATTAGTAATGAATAAATCCATAAATACTTAATTGTTAAAGCCAACAATGAGAACATAGATCACAGCTATGCATATTAGTTTTAAATCATTATAATTCTGTAGATACAACAGTTCGTTCCAATCCAATTAGAAAATTTAATAATGAAATACATATATAGGTTGTATTTTGCAAATGTATATAAAATAATTAAGAGGTACTCCCAAAATGACTCCAGAGCACTTGGTGCCGCTGTAATGTGTAAATTTGCAGTTATCCCAAAATCCATCGTCATCCCTTTGAGGGAGGGAGTTTATGAGTGACCAGAAAAATAAATTGCTAGGTATTAGCAATTATGTAAAATTCGTTTTTTTTTTGTTAGAGACTCATAATTTTTTGTAATACTAGGTACGTAATTATCTTGCATTGACAATTTTTTTTATATCATTTACTTCGTTTTCTACGGTTGGACGACGTAAATTCATCTTTAGAAAAGTATTTTTTTTTTTAATTCTGTAAGTTGTACAATAAAAATTAATATCAGTCTGAAAATAGTAATAAGTTTATGTCCTTCCCCTAACGGCCTAACTGCAAATTTAAAACAAACGCTAGAAAAATATGATATAAACACTCTAAAGCCTCAAATATACAGCAAATTACAAACAACAACGGCAAGAATGGATAATACTCATGAGGTCTATATAGAACGATCGTCGCCAAAAAACTAGGACATTCAAGTCATGTCAAAAAACGACGTGTGAATTTATTAGCATAATTTTTTGTTAAGCCTGTCAATAAAAGTTAATTTTAAATGTGTCACTTTTAGGTTACATGTCACAGTGATATCAGTAATAATTTTCCAAATTCATTTGTAATTGTTCGTATTGCATAGCCAAACATTTTTTTTAATGATAAACGGTATTTTTCTGTTTTTGTGATATTTTGCAATGAAAAAAGTAAAAACAGTTTTTTACATTTCCTGTAGTTTGGACGTTGCCTGATGTCAAAATATTAAGGAATGTTTCCAATTCAATTTTCAGTTCACTGATCTAGATTTAGAATGTACTAGTTTTTTTTTGGTGATGACCGTACCTATGTTCAAATGGCAACTCAACTTACCACAATAATTATAACATAGAAAAAATCGCATTAAGAAAACACTAAGAACAATTTTCATAAGCTCGTTTGTTAATAAAATTTAGAACTCTTTTTAACGAAACATAACAAATATTTTAGGCACAAAATTAAAATATTTTTGTATAGAACTGTTTATAGAGTTAAAATATATGCTAATAAAAAATCTTTATTATCATCTAAGACAAGAAAATGGCCAGGATTAATAATAAAAAAGTAAAATTTATCTAAAAAACTGAGGAAATACACATCTTGAGTTACCCTGATTACGAATATCATTTTTTTCAAAAAGTAGGTCCGTGTGTGTGCCTGATAAGGGCGATAAAGCTATTTGGATATTTTTTTGTTTAAATCAGTCATTGCCGTAACGAAATTATTTTTAGTGCATAAAGTTATAATAAAAAAACATTTGAACTTTGATTATTTGATAAGATTTTTAATTTTTTTTATATGTAAAATTTAATTATAAAAATTTATGTTCTCACTGTATATGCTTTACTAGTTACCTAATATTAGCGAAATCCGAAACGTTAGTATTTCGAATCATGCCATTGGAATTTTTATATCTATACATTTTTTCCTTTAATCATTTTTGTTAAATATCATTTCTAAGTAATTGATAATATTGTTTGATGTTCATATTCATTCATCTTAATTTATATTATTCACATTTTCTATTTATTTTAATATTATTTAGTTTTTAGTCAAACTCAATTTTGTTATGATGATAAGTATGACCATTTTGGTTTTTAATTATGAATAACTTTAATATCTTATATAAATGTATTTAAAATATAGTGGTGTTTGCTTAAATTAGGATGGGAGTGATATGGGAATAATGGTCATACTAGGATACATTTTAGCGAAACTATAAATGCTTTTTATCACTATTTACATTAAATGTAATTTATAATATGTTGTAGTTCTTAGAGAATATTGTGACTATATTTTATATTCTTAATTAATAATTTTATACCTTGTATTATACTGTTGCAACAACACTGCTTTATTTCTGACTTTGATTAAAATTTACAGGTTTAGTTAGTTTGCTGTATCAATCAGAACAGTGCTAAGTAATAATAATGATTACGTAAGGAGGTCCCCATTCTAACCTAGCCCAAATTTTTGTCCTCCTGGCTGTCATCCGAAGAGACAAGCTTTCTGAGTTTAAGTCCCTTCGTTGTCTTGCAATAAACTCCGATTTGCGTAAATGATTACTCTTTCATCAGAGCCAATGGCTGATATTCAGAATTTTGAAATTGACAAAACGATGACTGGTTGTATGTACTCATAGTTTACTCTCAATACCGAATCAGAATTTATATGATATTTAGAAACTATTATTTTAATTTTATTTAATTCTTGTTTAAATTAAAAAAATGAATGGAATATGTTTATTTTGTAAATGGTTTATTGTTTTACATAATATATTGATATATAATTAATTATAAAAATTCTGTATACAAGAAATTCTATATATGGTGGAAAAAATAATAAACTAATCAGCTCAGTTCTAAAGGTGGGACACATAACGTTTCGTTGAGCAAACAAATATTCGTTTTTGTTAAAATATCTTATCTTTTGTTATAATTTGTTGTTTGTTTGTTAAGATGTTACCAAGTTATTTAAAATTTCGTCTCCCACATTTTAATGGAATTGCGCTGAGGAAAAATAATAATATAAATAATACTTTTAATAAAATTATTGTTCATACCTCCCTAAAACTAGTACAAACTTACCTAAAAAACACTAAATTATACCTATATTACTAAAAGCTACTACTACAAGTAAAAAATGTATTATTTGGTATATTGTCAAACAATGGCATTTTCTTTAATATAGATGCATTAAATGTTGTAGTCATACATATAGCCCTGTTCGTAGAAATCCCAGCTATCTGATATATGTGCGTACTAAAATCAAATTCGAATGTGATTTTTGTGATTCTGACAGTTCTACGAACAAAACTAGTGAAATTACACATATTAATTTGAACAATGTTACGTACAAAACAATTATTAACTTATTGAATGATACAAGGATTAACAAGATTTACTGCATTTTTGTTTTTATGAGGAATATAACTGAAATAACGGAATCCACTAAATACACTGCTCCATTTATAACGCAAAGAGAGCCCAGTGCGAGACCAACCTGAAAAAATAATTGCAATATAATCTCAGTTAAAAGTATCAGTAAGAAAACTATATAGTGTATTAGGTTAGGTACTTGGTAAAAAAATCAGTTGTGTCGCCCCAAAACTTTCCCCCAATATAATCAAAAATATATGACCTGAGAAACAGAATTTTAATCATTATTATTATAATTGAATGATTTTCATTATTTCCAATAAAGTAGTGTAACAAATTAACTACTTTACTCAAAAATAAAAAATAAAATATATCGCCAGAGCTGAGATTGGAACCCATAAGCTTCCGCATGCGAAGCAAGTTCAAATTTTTCAACAAGGTGTTATTCAAATTTATAGTCACCTAATACATCACAGACACTTAACTATACATATACATATATAAATATATAAACAATATGGTACAATGATAACATATATAAGCATGCGAAGCGAATGCTCTATCGATGTGTTATAAAGTATACTCAAGTACATATAATATTCTTATAAGAGTATAGATTCCAACTACTTAACTGATGAAATTTTAAACGCAATTTTCTCGAGAATTATGGGGGCAAATATCAAAAGTGACCTATCGCTGTAAAGCAGATAAAAATGATTTAAAATTATGTATCACCCGACCCCTACTGATATATGAAAATTTAGCGGTTGTGTCCACCCTTATCACAGGACTTAAACGATTTCAACCAAAATCTCATGCCTTCATCCTAGGACTGCTTCAAACTCATATACCAAAATTTAGCTCAATTTGTTAAAGCGTTTGGGCGCTATCGTGGAAGAGTACATACAGACTTCAATCTGAAAATAGTCTTACTCGTCTCAGGGAATTTGAAAATGGTTATATCGTCTTTATCTCTTTTTAGCGCATTCACAATACTATCCCTGTGCGGGAAAGTAAAAATCAAGAGCAGTAAGTAAGGATATTTTGTAGGGCGGGAGATGTCCACATTTTCAAACACCTCGCGTATCACAATAGTCCAGTACTTGATAGCGCGGAGAATGATTGGATGAGATCGATAAACTCTTTACTTCTTGCTTCTATTTATTGTCGTCAGTCACTAGCAGAGAACAATTAGTTGTTCTCTGACACTAGTCTCCAATTTTAATGCCGGCGACGTGCGCTAAGTCCGACGTCCGCAGATGTAGCGCACGGCGCGGCTTTACGCTGCTTGTGGCGGTAGGGTCACTCTGAGAAGTTTGAACGACGTCATCTAAACAGTGTATTTAACGCACTTGACGTGTAAACTTCTAACTTGCACTCTTAATTCTCATCGCAAATGGAGAGTGATATAATTTTAATGCTTCTAGAGGAGGAGGATGACAACCCTATAAGAATGTCACTGAAAAGGGAAAGATGAAGCAGAAGAAACGAATTATTTAGTAGGAGAAAGAGAGAAGGTTGTTTTCACATGTTGATGAATAATCACTAGCATCATATACTGCTTTATTATATTTAACTAATTCTATTAATAACTCGCCTTTTTCTTTGTTAAATTTGCCTATTTTTACTTCGCGAATACGAGCGTCCATACGCTGCAATGGTCAAAAACAATTAAAGCGCAGCGTACGAGCTTCTAGAAGCCACTCATTGGTGACCAATGCCTAAGGAAGTGTTGCAAAAATATACCTAAAGCGGCCGTTTCACATAGCAGTTGACTGCTACAGCGATTCAATTTTGTAGTGGGGAATAAGCAACTGCGATATGATTTACTGCGACGTCCTGTTTGACAAGATAAACATATATTTGATAAATAGATTTCTTTAAAATGGCGCGAAATAAAAAAACCCTGGTTGGTTGTGCAATACTTTGTTTGTTATTGAAGAAAAGGCTAGTCTCAAAACACATAACTCACACAATATGTGTTTCAAAACGAAAAAGAACCTATAGCAAAAAAAAAGTACTGGGTAAAAATGGCATTATTAAATAAATATTGTTTACCTTGCATAAGATAATGCAAATTGTTTATGTAGTTATTTATCATTACTTTGCTTAAGACCATTTTTCATTTAGGAGTAGCAGGCAGTAAGAAGCATTTGAATATAAAACATGGATTTTTACAATTGTAATTTTTATTTAGTAATGTAATAAAGTATTTAAAAATAAAGATCTTCGGCGTTGTGAGATAATTCACGTTTCAACATCGAAAATAATTTATTAACGGAGTTATTAACTAAATAAATGGTAGTAAATGGGGATTTTCAAAATTTTACCCGTTTTTTTCTTTATTATTTTTATAATCCAATGACTTAAAGTTGCATAAACATTCATTTTCTTCATACAATTCAATAAATGAAAAAATCGGTTTATCTGAAAACGCAATGCGTTTGATGTTTTTCGCCATGTTGTTTTTGTTGAGTATGCGACTGCGATACAAAAAGTAGAAAAATTTCTAGTTATCGCAGTAGCTGGCACAACACTCAGCTGCGGTCGCAATCGTATGATTCACAGTTAGCAGTATAACCACGCCTACCTAACAGTCGCTGCTATGCCAATTGACTGCTATGTGAAACTGCCGCTTAAGATCACTAACACTAGATACTAACTTAACTTTGTCGTTACCATGGATACATTTGAAATTTTATTTTTGTATGTCAAAATGACGTATATTTCAGAGGATGGAGAAAGCGACAATTTATTATAAGCTTCTATTGATATTTCTAAATATTTTATTGCATTTCCAAACATGGAAATATTTAATTTTTAATGAAAGATCCGATCCCTCAATATTTGTAGCAGTTGCGAAAGCGTGTAGAATATCCGCAATCAAGATATTGAAAATCGTAATTAATCATGATTCATATATTATATCTATTATAATGATGAAAATTCCGAATACCAAAACGCACGTGCAACCCCCATTTTCTGTTCCAAAGAAGGAAGATGGTAAAATTGTAATTTGCAAATACTTAGTTCAATCGTATCGTCATTTAAGTAGGTACAGATTAATCTATGGTATCGTAATGGCAAATATTTTGTAATCCGGTGGTAGGTAAAGATTATACAGAGTGTCCGGATATGACGTGTACAACGGAATATCAAAAATTCCTTGGCCGAAAATATTATGATTTAGGTCAACTTATTTATATACAAAATTGCTTGGTTTGTGCGCTAGAAAGCTTTAAAAGTGAATTTTTTTTCGTGTTTTCAAATAAAGCGAAAAATATTTGATAGATTTTATTCATTTTTAGATACACGTTTGCACTACAGTTTTCTATTGAAGAAACTCCAATTTCTAGAATTACAGGGTGGTTGAAAGTTTAGTCACAGTAACTTATCTACCCATATTTTTTGTAACCCTCGTATAACCACCAGTTTTTTTCTGTGAATAGTTCATTTTATTTAGAAACTATTTACTCTCTTACATAATTTTAGTTTGTCAAAGAGTTTAGAGATAAAAAAATATTTTCTAAATCCCTACATGCCTGAATCAGTAATTAATAATTATTCTAATTTACACAAAGTATTTATTAAAAGGTGTTTATGATTACTTTGACAAATAGAAAAAGATTATATTATTGTAATGTCATTTAACCTGATTTGCGTTTAGAATTTCGTTTTTTCCTTTTTACGGTTTATCTCTAAGTCATTATGAATTTTAACTACGTATTTATATGTAGGTATTAAGTACTGATTCAGGCTTGTAGGGATTTAGAAAAAAAACATTTTTGTCTCGAAACTGTTTGACAAACAAAAATTTTATATGAGAGTAAATAGTTTCTAAATAAAAGGAACTATTTACAGAAAAAAACTGGTATTGATTATACGAGGGTTACAAAAAATATGGGTAGAAACTAATTACTTATTGTTACATAAAGTAATAAGACTTTATGTTGGTTTGTTTCACCAGACGGGCCGTTTCGTTTCGTTGATCGGCAGGCAGTGTGACCCAAATTTCCAACATTTACGAAGAGCTTATACTAGCACGAGCGATGGCTGACAAAGAGATGTGTTTGGTGAAATCTAGCGGAAGCAGGCAATATGCCTGGTGAAATACAGTTCACAAACGATTGCCGAACAAGAAGTAACAACTTCATTATATCCTATTGCCAACACTAGATGCGCCCGAATTCCCTAGCGGGCGGCTTTATTTACGAATTTCTTGTTATACATAAAGTAACAAGACTTTTAGTTATTTTGAAAATTTGTTTCACTATTCCGTAGAAATTTGTTACCAATGCAACAATAGCTTTCTAAATAACGAAATACCACGTCACAAAAGAAAAATAGTATATTCTTATGCATAAAAAAGTTATATTTTTATCTTTCGGATGATTATTATATGGCTCTACTCCGTGTTGAGAACAAAACCCTTGAGCTAAAAACTTTACTTTTTCCCCTGTATAGTTTCTAGTATTTTATGCAAATTAAGTACGTATAAGTAGTGCTCTACTTTTAATTTATTGACATTGAAAATACACTGTTGAAATTTATTTATAATTAGAACATATCAGTGTTGATTGCATTAAAATGTACACAAAAACAGATGGCACCCTGAATTTTTAGAATTATCTAATCAGCTTGAGAAATATTGAACTTTTTCTAACACCGCAAACAAATAAATAAAGACACTAACTGTGGCTTGTCATATGAAGCAGGTGAAGCAACGCGTATTTAATTTTATTTTATTGTGCAATTATTTTTCTCCTGATAACATTTAAACGATAAATTAATATATACAATTTTCAACTTTAGGTAAACACAGCTTTACCATAAAACTATATTTTTTATATATATGTAACTATCATCTATAATGTACATACATGTACTTCCCTCTTTTTTAATCTTGTAATAGATTATTTATTTTAGTCACTTTCTTCGCTGTTCATGGCATTTGACACCCTAGCCAGTGCTTGTGTCCTCTGTCACACCAATAGCGCCTATTATCATACATGTTCTTATGGAGATGAAAGGTGCTTCAAAGCGTTTTCACCTATAATTCAGCAACACTGGGCAACGTTGCTACTCCGGCATATACCCAATATACAACCACCTGACGGCCGGCTGTCGCCCTTCATATAAACATAGTTGCCAGCGTTTCATTGCAGTAAGAATAGCAGACTTTATATTTTGTTATGCTTCACGCTTTACCACAGAAAACTGCCAGAAGCCGCCACTGCTAACAAAGTCATAAATAATATAAAAACGCATGGCGGATAGAAGTCGTCGAGAGTTGCAGAAGCGTATGTTGATGATCCTGGAGCTGAAATGGCACACAAGGTAATACATGCCTCTTTCACTACACTACACAAAGTTCATCAACATCAAGAGTTGAATATTTCACACAACAATGTTGAGATTATGCATACGGAAGAACTATTTCATCCTGAAAGAAGACTGTTCACGCAATAATTGCACATTCAATTTGTAATAAATAAATAAATAGGAATTTTTGCGTTGAGCGTTATTGTGTATATTTGTTGTACCTATATTTCCTAAATAAAAAAAATTACTGTGTATCAAATAGAGAACCACAAAATAATATCAGTTTGTATTATAAACTATATTCGAAAAATGATTCATTACAAAGATTTTAAAAAAATCCTTATTTATTACTATTTTGAAAACTACTTTAGATATTTAAAGGAAAATTGTCACGTTATAAGTTAGATACATTTTTTTACATAAAAAATATAATTTTACCTTCACCAGTGGTGTGCGTACGGACACATCCTCGCATAATTTTTTATACTATGTACCTTCATGGTGTTAAATTGTTAATTGGTTAATTCTACTCACCTGCCGCTCCGAATCCACATGTGTATATTTGTGTTCTCCCAAGTAACCATGCCAGTAGTGAAGAGCAGTTGCTCCAACAGCTACCCAGAGAAATACTCCAACAATGTTCATAACAATATCCGTGAAAGTGCTGAAATAATTATTATTAGGTAGGTAGGTATCCTATTTAGTACTTTAATCATTAATTAATTAAAGTGTTTTTGAAAATGGTAGATTTTCTCATAGAGTCTTACTTTATTTCACAATAATAGATCGCGCAGATATTATTATTTTGAGAGTTTCAACAAAATATTACCTATTGAAATCTGTCTTACTTTTTATGGTCTCCACTAGCAAAGCACAGACTGATCAATGATACTGATGTGTAAACAAAATATCCAACAAAAACTCCAGAGGCAACAATTTCTGCGTCAGCATTTTTCTCCTCATTTAGATTCCAAGTACCACCAACTCCAAGGAACGATCCTTGGTATCCCGTTCTGTACAGAATCAGGATAATTAAATTTATAACCTGAAATAATAAAGATGATTTATGAAGAAATGTAAATAAGAACACTTCCAGTGAAAATAATGCTTTCCACTTTCATAACAAAAACTTCATAATAGAATAAGAGATTTCCTGATAATAAAAAAGAACAAACAAATAAGAAAAGACATCTCGTAAAAAACAAAATAAAATATTGTTTATTCAACCACAGTTTTGTCTACAGATAAAGAAATTATTGTAGAGAAAATCGAGTACATTTTCTCTGTGAAAGCAGGCATATAAACTTTTGTGATGTTGAATTGGAACAAAATGAAACGATTAGGTCCACGCCCAATCTGCTATTAAGATAAATACACAAATATGACTAATCGAGTATTAGTTCGATTAAATTGACGAACTCACCAGCTTTAAAATCTTTATCACGACACTTCCAACAGTCTCTATACTCGTCATTTTGACCGTATCTTAACTTTCACTGCCTTCACAAACAAAAAATGACAATTTTTAATCAAGTAATTAAAAAATTATGTTAGAGCACCTGTAGTGTTAGAAAAATGAGGTGAAACTGATAAATTACAAATATGTTGGCTTTATCTATCTGTTTGAGATAAGATAACATATGTCCCCTTTTTTTCTGTTTTTGTTGTATATGCCTTGATGATTAATAAATTGAAAATTGTTATAATCATATAAATAATAAAAGACATTTTATAGAAGCGGACTTATACAAAAATTCCTAGTAGAATTAACTTATCTAAGCTGATGACACGTTAAATAAATAGGTAGATTTCTGGTTTTTAGTCATACTTATTGGATAAAATATCTTTTTAGACGGGGTCTAGTTACAATGAAATTTTAAACCTATACTTTGAAATAGCTGACCCCTAATGCCGACAAGCCTATGAACTTATAATAGAGGCTGTATATCTATATAGGGTGTAAAATTACGCCTTTGATACCATATTTACAGAAAAAAGTTTTATATAAAAATTATAAGCAGTGTTAAGCATTTAGGTACATTTGAAAAATAGTTTTGATTATACATGGTGAGTCACAAATACAGGGCGACAAACTTTTTTGAAATGGCACACCCTAGGTATATGTTATTTTACATATCAGTTGTTGAACTCGTTTTTTGCATTCTCACAATGTAGCATATTTTTTCCCTTATTTTTCTTGAACGTTATATTTTTATAATTTTTGGATATCGTTATTGGGTTTTAGGTTCGTATATTATATACCACAAAAATGAAATAAAAGTTTTTTGATTTCAAGTCATTTTTTTCCTCGTTTCTACCAAAATTTTCTTGTCTTCTTCAAGATTTTTTTTCTATTAGTCTACAACATATAATTAAGTATTTATCAATAATTTATACTTTCCCGTGCTGGGAAAGTATTGAGAACGCTCTAAAAAATTTTTTGAGATAAAGACGGATATAAACATTTTGAAGTTCCCTGAGATGATTAAGACTAGTTCCAGATGGAAATATTTATGCCTGTCTGTGTGTGTGTATGTGGATGTATTTTTCCACGATAGCGTCCAAACGCTTTAACCAATTGCGCTAAATTTTGGTATATGAGTTTGGGGCAGTCCTAGGATGAAACCATTAGTTTTTGGTTGAAATCGCTTAAGCACTTAAGCAGAGAATAATAAATAACTATAAGAAGGTCCACTAGACGCTGAAAACGGCATCGACTCGTCGCATTCCCAGCTACATTTATAAGATACTATACTATAACGTGCTATAACCATGCGGGCGAAATTGTTTATATATGTATATAAGTTAAGTTATGTATTATGTGACTATGAATAAAACTTTGTTGAAAAATTTGAATTTGCTTCGCATGCGGAAGGTTATGGCTTCGAATCCCAGCTCTGGTGATATTTTTTTTTTTAATTTACAAATAAAGTAGTTTGTTGGAAATAATGAAAATCATACAATTATAATAATAATTATTATTACAATTCTGTTACGTTACGCAGGTCATATATTTTTGATTATATTATATCATGTCGGGAGAGTTTTGGGGCGACACAACCAATTTTTTTTTTATCTGCTTTACAGCAATTGGTCACTTTTGATATTTGCCCCCATAATTCTCGAGAAAATTGGGTTTAAAATTTCACCAGTTAGGTAGAACCTATACTCTTATAAGAGGTAAAATATAGGTAATTGAGTACTTTAACACATTGATAGAGCGTTCGCTTCGAATGCGGAAGGTTTTGGGTTCGAATCCCAGCTCTGGGAGTTTTTTAATTTTTGAAAGTAGTTAGTTTGTTACGTTAGTTTATTGCAAATAATGAAAACAATACAATTATAATAATAATTATTCTTTAAATTCTGTTTCGTTATGCAGGTCGTATATTTTTGATTATATTTTATCCTGTCGGGAAAGTTTTAGGGTGACACAAACAATTTTTTTCCTATACATACCTTCCCTCATCTCCTTTCTCTTACCAAATGTTACAAAGCCAATAATGGAGAGAGAGAAGGAAAAAAAGACACCAATTTTGTGTATCTAGTATATGTGTATTCTTGAGAATTTTATTTATATTCAAAGAATTTTTAGACTGACTTTATAGGAGAACAAGATTATAAATAATTCTATGTTGTAGACTAATCAAAAAAATCCTGAAGAAGACAAGAAAGTTTTTGTCGGAACGTCGAGCAAAAAAAAAAGAATGACATGACATAAAAAAAACTTTTATTTCATTTTTGTTGTTTAATACGAATCTAAAACCCAATACGATATCCAAATCCAAATGTAGCATATGTGAATGATATACGAGGTATTTCAGGATATATACCTTTTCTCTAGCAGAATTGGCCATACATTTCACGCCGCACAGTGGGGTATTTGGCCAATTTAGCAAGACAAAATTATACAAGAAAGACACTAAGTGCAAAACAGGTTCTAACAGTAAGGTTGGTTGTATAATTACTAAAATTGATAAATTAGCTAAGTTTTCTTACACAACGTAAATATACAGGGTGTCCTTGGCAAATATAACAAGAAAACATCTAGGAGAAAATATTAAATACAAAATAGTTTTATAATGATCAAAAATATGGGTCAAATAGATTATTAAAAAAAAAAACAAACAGGGTGTTTTGTAATTTGGGGTGTTTGGTGTATGTAACTTGATTAAAACACTGGTTACGGTATTTACTAAATTAAATATTTAATTACAGAACTTAATATGAATTTCGTATATTGAAGTACATTATTTCTTATATTACTAAACTTAAAATATGTATACAGTGTGGCACAAGATAAATGGTCGCCATAGTACCAGCAGACTAAATTAAAATATATATACAGTGTGGCACAAGAACAATGATGGTCGCCACAAGCACAGATCTAGAAGAAAATCGAGTTTCTAGATCTGTGGCCACAAGTGTACCAAACATTTTCACCACTTTAGAAAAATTCTAGGGGAAAGATATTAATTGAAAATTAGTTACGTTTTTTTTTACAAATTTATCCATATACAGGGTGTTCCAATTCTGACACCAACATACAACTAGCTTAGTTCTAAAAAAAAAATATGCAAACATAATCAGAGCCGCTAGCGGAGTTATTTGGCCTTTATCTTCTTCTTCGTTCGATTATGATGTGTAAGATTTTTAATATTTTTTACACGGGTAGGAGTGCTAGCAGTATCTTTTAAAACCTGTGCGGCATCTCTTTTTCCTGTAGACTGGAGCTGACTGTGTGTAGCAAATAAAATCTCACTGCAGTTTACATTGCTTCTTAACTGTTCTGTTTTTCGCAACTTAGTGCGATCACTTGCAAGCTCAAATGCTTTTATTGGACGACCTGCAGCCTGCTTTGGTAGTTTAGGTAGTGTATTTTTTATCTAAGAACGTCTTTTCGTTATAGTGATCAGCTGTCCATTTGCTTTTCATCTAGGATTTAAAATAAGAAAATTTTATTTTAAGGTCTTTCATATCTTCTTCGGAATAATGGAATCGATTTTGCAGATGATGAAGAATAAAATCGTGGATATCCATATCAGTTTGTTCTCGCATAATGTTGAATAACTCCCTTTTAGTGATTAGAGTCACAAGTGATGGGTCTATAAAAAAGATGTATTGATGATGTTATAATCTATTCGAAACGTTAAAACATTTTTTTTATTTTAAATGAATATTTGCAATAAAAATATCCAACACTTTTATTGATAAGGTATTATTATTATTAGAGAAGTTTCAACTTTAGGTTTTTAAAGAATATTAAATCCAATGAGACAAAAAAATATGGCAACCTCTATTTTTGTATTAAAATAGACATAAACTATAATAGTTTTAAAAACAATTTATATCAAAATAATTTTCGATTTGCAAAATTTTTTTAATTATGTATTTCGAACATAGTGCATAAAAATAGTGATGATTTCTTGAACACAGCGTATTATTAGAATGCCGAATTCACTAAAAAACCGGACAAAACCGGATGAGATTTTCATTGAGCTTGAAAGCAGAATAACTATACTTCATTCTAAAGTAAAAATTATAGCTGGGACTCGCTTGGAGATATAACAAATTTCTTACGGGTTTTTAAGTTCCTTATAAAAAGTAAGAAATAAAAACACTATTTTTGTCAAATATGATTATTAACAAAAGAAAAGTAAATAAAAGTGTACTTATGTACTATATATAACATAACTTACCTGAAAGACTAGATTCCATCATAAATTCTATTTAAAACAATGTCCAAGTACAAAAAAATTATCACACAAAGACACACTTTATATAACGAAATACTAACTGAAACACATGCTCTTATATAAATAGGCAGATATACACTAACCCTATGCCCCTATGGGTAAAAACAGAGGTCCAAAAAGAATATTTTATGGTTCTTTGTCTATCTGGCTTTATGATAGGTACATTTACTACCCATTTCTAACAAATTAACAAAATTGAATTTTGGCGCGCTAAATTAGGCAAATACCCCACTGTGCGCCGTTTGAACCTCGAAATACGGCTAGACCTTAACTACTTGATAATGGCATTGGTTAGAAAAGGTTATACTCATCAGTTCGTGATTGTCAGTTAATGTCAAATTAACAACAACCAAAAAGTTTTTAGTTAAATTAGCGTAATTTGTTATGACAAAACCCAATACTGTTTTGCTTATATTTTTTTCACCATCCACCGTCAAACTGTGTTGTTGTCCAATATTTTGCAAAATATTAACAAAAAAAATAACCGCTCAAAGATTGATGTTGAGTGTAGCGGTGGCGTAATGACAGATTTATGAGGAATATTCACATCATACACAGATCCCAGAACTTCAATCTTTCATCCAAGTATTCCGCCTTGTTCCATCTGATGATTTTATGAATCAAAATTAGTGAATGAAAATCCGCGCAGCGCAACGGCGCGGTCAGACCATAATGTTTTACGTGTACACTACAAGATTACCAAAACTTGAAATTATACCACAAAAAAATTGCCACCTTTTGTGGGAAATACCAAAATGTTTTAAACATAAAATATGGGGATGTTTTGTGATTTTAAAATGAAATACAGTGACTAATTATATAGTCACTGTAAAATGAAAAATATTTTAGCGTCACCTAGTGATAGGAAGTCAAACTAAACGTAGTAGAACAGACAGTTTTCTTCACTTTTCATTTGCAGCGCCTCTCGTGTTCGCATATAACGTCTGAAAATAACCAAACATTTATCTAAATATTGTGTAAACAAATCAATGCTTGTAAGAGAGACTATTGTATTAATTTTTGCATTAAGCGTTGATTGAATAACGCATTAAGTTATAACAGTTCAACGACAGTACACGTGGTGACTAGTGATTGTAGATTAAATAATAGTGAAATAAATACCTATTAACAATGGCTGGAAATATTGATTATAACAGTCCATTTTCCAATTACCGATCTCCTTTAAGTACTCGATATGCCAGCAAAGAAATGCAATATAATTTTAGCGAGCAGATGAAATTTTCGACATGGAGAAAGTTGTGGTTGAATTTGGCAAAAGCAGAAAAGGTAAGATACTTTAAGTTTTATATCTTTATGTACATAATATGTATATAATATGTTATGCAACAAAATATGCACAACAATCAGCTGTTTTTCATATTTTATAACCACTAACCACAATAGTAATTATTATTTTGGTTGAAATTTGACTCTGTAGCAAAAATTAAGTAAGAAATACATCATAAAATGTTATACTTATGCGGTGAAAAGGAATTAAAAAAAAAGATCAAAATATCCTAATAATACCTATACTGGGTGAAGTAACTGTATATTATTTTAAACTGTGGTACTGGTTTTCAAATATGGACTACTTAGTTCTTCAAAATCAAAAGTTGGCACACCAAACCTTGTAGGTATGTAATGCCCGTTTGCACCACATACCGTTTAAGTCACGATTTGTTCTAAGAGTCGCTTAGCATCCATTTTTTATTGCACCACGTCAAAACGTCACTTTAAATTTGCCTAAGTGTTCCTTAAGTTAAGACTCGAAAATTCTCTACTTAAATGGAATTCTAACCTCAATATTGCTTTTATATTTTTCATTATTGGGTTGTTTACATTGTGTGGCGATTAAAAATATGGGATTATTGGATGATGATCTTCATGTTTCGAATTAATTGAACATGGATTTCCAAGGAGGGTTTATGAAAGGCCGAATTATTTTTAAGATATGGAAAATTTAAGTTTTTTTCAAAGATTTCGACTGACGAAGCCTACGATTCGGCCTATCCTAGACCAAATTGAGCATTTTTACTAGAATTTCATTAGAAGATAAAGACCGGAAAGGGTCTTTGTGCTTAACATACCTATTACTATTATATAGAGGTATAAATTATTGAGCTAGGGTATCAACAACAATAAATTAAAACCATAACAACTTCACGTTTACACTTTATTTAATTATTAATCCACAAAAGAATAAATAAGGTAACAACTCTACTTCCCAGGTAAATAATAAACTAAAACTATTTTTGAATATAAATCATAAAATATGTAAGTAGTAGTAGTACTCATCTAGCTAAATCTTATAATAGAAACATCAAATACTATGTAAGTATATGTAATAAATACATTTCAAATATATAACAATAAGAATAGATAAATTTAACAATGGAAAATAATAACAAAAAGTTAATTTTATTAATTTGAATGATGCCACAATAACTATGATCCAACACTATCGATAGAAGAACTTCTTTCTCGTTGGAAGTGTAGTTTGAAGGTCTTCTCTTTTTTTATGTATCACTAACTTCCATCGTATTATATTTTATATTAAAAAAATGTATTAAATAATAAAATGAAAATAATTTTGTGGCATAGCGGACAAAATGACTGGTTTTTCCTACACAAGGGACTTTTGTGTAATTTAGCAGGGCCTCAGTCTAAACAAAGTCCCTTGTGTAGGTAAACCCAGTCATTTTGTACGCTATGCCACAAAATAATTTTGTTTCTATTATATTTACGGACACAATTTAACTCTAGTATTTAATAATTTTCGTTCACATTCACAATCAAAATTAATGTTTACATTATGAATTATTATGAAAACAAAACTGAAGAGGTTAAAAGTTAAAATATTACCTACTGCCCGACCAAAAAACTCCTCTTCATTGTCGGCTACCTTAAATTTGCTATGTTGACAAATTTACCCGATACTTAACTAAGTGCTATCTACTCATGATTCGGTGCAATCAATTCCGTTCTTAAAATTTAGATGACCCTTAACTATTCTCTACTTAAACTGTATGTGGTGCAAACGGGCATAAGTAACTTAGTTCAGTCATTAATAGTTCTTACCCAATGGTTCGTCCCATTTATTCAACAACCTTTCTATTTATTATTTAGTTATTAATAATTTATCAAAATTTTGTGAGATCGAACACAATCTGTGAGTGACATTGCTCAAAATCAGTCACATTGTGAGTTTGTGAGAGGCGAGAGCTACATTATGAGAACCAAAGTACCTACATATCTGCAATTAAATACAATTAATTACACTTCTGACAACGGAAATAAAACATGACATTCTGGTAGAAGTTTTATATACCGAAACTTTAGACTTTAACTATTTACACATTACTTATATAAAGACTTTATCTTTATCATCAATATTTATTCGAGGTTTGTTTGACTTGGGCTCCATATAATCGTACACATTGGCTTTGTTTATTATTTGGTATTAGAATTTTTATATCAATTGTAATATTGCTATCACTGGTAGTCACACAGCCTTCATCGTCTGTGAAATTAGAACATATGCATTGATCTGTACGACGTTTGTTGGCTTCATGATGAACAGATTCATGTAATTTTGGATGTTGTTCTTGTTCTATATCGTCTTTTTTGGTTTCCACTGATTCTACAGATTGTTTTTGTTCTACATTTTTGCTGATTTCATGTCCAACATATTCTTGTGAAACTTCATTTTGGACGGTATGATTGGAGACTGATATATTTCGGAGAATTCCACTTCCTGTAAAGTCATAAACACAGTTCTGCAATGCAAATAACATTCTAGCGTTGAGTAAGCTAGTGAAGGATCACTGTCGCATTAAATCAATGTTGGAAATGTCCATTATCGGAACTTTTTCTTTGTATCGGATTTTCACCTTTAATGAAACTTGGTACCACCACTACACCCCAGAAAACAAGATATCGAAAATGGAGTGCATAGATGGGCTGAACTCAACAGTCTGCTGGAAAAGTGATGGCTCCTATTTGGGACCCTCGACTATGTAGAAATATATCAAAATATACTTTGTATTTACCAAACCATAGGCCTATATCGATTGTTCCTATTCTTAGTAAGTTATTTGAAAAATCCATCAAGAAGAGGATTCTTGGGACCTGAGTAAATATAACCTGTTAAATAAAAAATAATTTGGCTTTAGGGAAGGTCTATGCGCCAGCACTTATCATGCGTCTTGCTGATATCATTGTGGACGGCTTCAATCACATTGAGTATGTTCTGGGCATGTTCTTCGACCACATTTAGGCTTTGGATTGTGATAACACCAACAAAAATCAATATAAATACAACCTCTTAAATCAGATAATTTTACAATTCAAAAGTAAAAGAAAAAACACTCCCACAACTGTATATGAACAGAAGAAAATTAAATAAATACATTTAAGATTCTTACCATACCTAATATTATAGTCGAGAATTCTAAGGAATGCGCACCACAAATCTACCGCAAGTCATTGGAACCAAATATCCTGTTCAGCTCGCGCATAAAGATACGCGAGTCACCGAAAAATTCGAGCTGCTGCTGGAATCGATTTGCTAGAGCCGGAATTCTAGTCATAAAAGAACTTGAGGCGTAATTTGTCCTATGAAGAAGCTCATGAAATAAGGCAACGGCCATAGACAGAACCCGAATTCCAACTATAGCCAAAAATTAAAGAAAATAATGAGGTCCCTCTTGTCTCTGCGAGCCTCGAGAGCAATGAGATGTAAACGATTTAGTACAGATCTATAATCAAAAGGAGCACTCATCCCAGTAGGATGTCCGAGCTTATAAAAAATATAACGTAAAAACCTCTTTGTACTTTTGCTAAACTGTGAATATGGCAGCCATAAGAAGAGTTCCACAATGCGGACGCGTACTCCAGATGTGGTCTAACCAATAAGGATTACAAACACTTAAACGAATTCATGTCGCTGAAATCGGTAGTACTTTGTCTCACAAATCCCAGCATTCTAACTTATTGCTTTATGCTTTATTCGTGATGTCAGTAATGTGAGGAGCAAACGACAGGGAACTATCTATTAGGATACCAAGATTTCTGACTGTCAACAGAGCTCAATTCAGAGCCATCAATACTGTAATTATGATTTATAGGCGTCCTTCCTTGATCTATTAAAATTTATAACTAAACATTTAGATCCATGACGTTCGGCTCACACCACAAAAACAATTTTGTGGTGTAGATCATCGTTTGATTTCGAATCTTTGCAATGGAAAACACAGATTATTATCATTGTTATGTAATTAATTAGTAAGGTTAAATTAGATTAGTATTTAATACTCACCAACCCTGATTTTGCCTTACCATTTATATTTTGCGGAGATGCACTATTTCTTCGATTTTCTAGATATTTCTCAGTAGAGATTGCTTGTATAGCATCTGCATCTTCACTGACTTTACTATCATTTTCTTGCATATAGTTTGTAGGAATGATAATTTCTTTCTCTCTGTCTGAAATCCCACTGCAGTTTACAGATGCCGTTAACCTCCATGCAGGATCCATTTTGCTATAAATCTTATGAGAATCTGTGTCGTTACCTGCAAAAACTGCACTGTCTGGTATGTAGGCATTAATCTTCGATATATTTGATATATGTGAGCGGCAAGTTAAAACTCCTTCCCTCGAAGAGTTCAGACTTTGTTTCGAAGGAATCCCGTTACCTTCGTCGGATACTGACAGTCCTTTACTCTCCATCTCGTCAGATAGCGATGTATCTGCAGATTTGTAACTTGATTCTTGCGGTTCAAAACTTCCGTAGTCATCACTTATACTTTCATTTTGCCGTATGTCTTTCTCTGTTGCATTCTTGCTTAATATTGTAAGATTTGATACCTTACTTATCATTGTTGGTAGAACTTTTAATTGATCGATGCCCACATCTGATGCTTTCTTCATGCTTTCATGAATGTAGTCACTCATATGCTTCTTGAATTGCACTGAACTAGCTTTGCTGTATGATGAAATGTCCTCGTTAATATCGGGTAATTCTCTGAATTGGACAGACGCGGTTTGCTGTATTCCTGGTTTATTTGTCAATCTTTCTTCCAGTTTATTTTCACTAGGATTTACTTGGGCGGATGCTCTTAAACTGGAATATATTTTCTTATGTAAGTCTTGTATTGAGTTTATTTGTTCATTGTCATCTTTAGGCATATTAATAAGATTACTTAATAATTGTACGCATGGACAGTCTGGTACTTGTTCAGTAGTTTGTTCGTCCGTAGAAATAGATGATGATTTTTCTTCCCTAATTTGACTAAGAACTTGAGCCGGTAGTTTTAACATTGTACGGATTTTCTTGTAAACACAACAGCTCGGAGATTTCACTTCAAAACATGGCGGCAACATATTTTCTGTTGATTTTAGACTGCCTATGTTTGTTGAAGGTAATTTTATAGGATCTTCGCTTAGTTCTATTTCTACTTGTTTTGTTTCAGATGGTTTTTGTATAACCGGAGCTAGAACACTAATCAAATAATTTAAAGATGACTACATAATAATATTTATTGTCTAACAGGCTTGCGCCCAATTTCAAGACAAGATTTACATTAGCATAAATTAATAATATATACATGTCAACAAAACATCAAACAAATTTAGCATGACTAATCAAATATTCCGGTACTTTGCATTTGAACAAGGATAGTTTGCAGCTGAAAAAGTCAACATGTCTCTGCACACACAAATTGTCACACAATATGCAGGCTCTTTATTTTCATAATTGTACGAAGCTATGGATGTCTAAATAGTTGTGGGTTCCGGGAATGAAATTGGGGTGCATTAAAGTGAATATCCGTGAGAAGGTGAGGGCAGTCGACACGAAAATTAATCAGCTTGTAAAGAAAAACCTGTGAGTTGACTGCCCTCTGGAACTCCAAGGAGTCAAAGTTGAACCTATCCAGCAACTGCCGATGGTTAAAAATAAATCCTCTCGCAAGGAAACGCACTCTCTCCAATCTGTCAATGTGAACACGGTAAATCGGTGACCAAACCATCGACGCATACTCTAATTTAGTTCTTACCAATGTCTGATACACCGACGTCAGACAGTCAACGCTACGGAATCCTGAGGTTGACGTCAAGACAAATCCCAGTGTCTTAAGTGCGGCCCGAGAAATATCTATAATGTGTTGGTTGAATGAAAGTGCACGCTACCGAGGTCCTTTGTTACCGAGCATCTTTCCAAGGATGTACTGTTAATTACATAATTATGTTCATGGGGTGCCAGTCCTCTATAAAATGTCATGCGCTTGCATTTTTCGATATTCAAGGGTAAGCAGTTGACAGTAAACCAATGATGAAGGACATTTAAGTACTGCTGGAGAGCATGACTGTCCTCAGGACCGCATATAATTTGAAATACCTTCAAATCATCTGCAAACAGGAGAGAATTACTCGAAATATCTAGGACAATGTCGTTCACGAATATAGCAAAAATGAACGGAGCAAGATTGCTTCCCTGACGAGCACGACTTGTGGCAGAGAACTGGCGAGATCTAAAACCATTATATTGGACGAACTGGCTCCTGTCAGAGAGATAGGAATCAAAAAACTCACCAACCTATCACCAAAACCAATCTTGTACATTTTAAATTTTCCTATGTTATGATCCATGGCGTCAACCTGTTTGTCCTGACCAAGAGCCGGGATTGTAGTTTGTAGAAATTCCACCAAGATTGTTACGGTTGAACGCTTATAGAAGAATCCGAGTTGTTGAATGATGATGCGGTTTTTTATTTGATGAAATATTTTGTCTTGAAATATCATTTCGAAGACTTGTGAGAAGTTAGACAAGATGGAAATTGGACGATAGTTGGTAATAACATCGGCATCCCCCGACTTATGTACAGGAAAAATTCGCGCCAACTTCCAAGCAGTGGGAAACGTATGTAATTGAGTTAGCTTGTTGAATATAATGGATAATGGTTCAGCCAACACATACGCACAATCCCTAATAATGAAAGTAGGAACGTTGTCGCAGCCTGAGGTCATTTTGGGTTTAAGCTTTCTCGTAGCTTTTAGCACGTTATCAAAAGTAATACTGTCCACTGTAATAGAGCCATCACAACATCTGGATTGATTAGAGCAGATGCGGTGGCGGTAACAAAGACACTTTGAAAGTAGAAGCGCGAAGGCATTGACGATACTATCTGAACTTGACAGGGATTCACCTCTACTGAGATGCATTAAACCGGGTATACGAGATTTTCGTTTTTTGTTTTGAATAAATTTGTTTCTTTCATTTTGACTCAAAAGAAAAACACATGCATAAGAGCAATTTTTGTATGAATTGGAGTGGCTTAAATTTTAATTAGAGTTCCAAAACCCAATAAGTGCGATTATTAGTTCTTGAACTCTCTAAGTCCATTTGTTATTTGAAAATCACGAGTTTATTTAAATTTTTTTGTTTTTGCTTTTTATCATTTCCTAAAATCTAATTTTTTTATTGAAACAAACGGAAAAAAATATATTGCTTAACTTGTGAACTGAATCAAAAGTTTTTTGCAATTTTCTCAAAACCGCTTATGATGGACTTAGTTGGTTTAGGAAATGGACGACTCATTTGTCCGCTCTGCATATAGCTGTGACGTCATGTCTATCCTGATTCTGTCTGATTTTGTGATTTTCTTATAAATTTATGAAACTCGTTTATAACTTAAACTAATGAAAATTATATATTTTTGGAAAGGTGTCAAAATAAAAAAAGACATAAGTTGGCTCTATATCTCTGAAATCGTTTTCCTCATAAAAAATTGAACTACACCCCTGGTTTCTCTGCAAGTCAGTATTTATCTATCAGAGTCAGTATTTATCTTCCTGCTAAGTTAAAGGGTAACCGAGGCACGAAGGGGATCCCAAAATGCAATATATTCATTATCTGTAACTCGCAAACTAAGATGGCTATGACCATTTTGTTTGCGACATCTTTCGCAAGGTTCACGAAAACTGCAAGGTTCTATCTTTAAAAATATCCGTGGTATCCCGTAAGGATAGCCAAATCAAGACATCCTATACATACACGTTTCTCCATTTTGAGATATTTTGGGTATGTTCGTGTGAAAATTAAACTGCTGCAGCGGCCCAAGCGAAAAAATCCGTTTTGTTGGATCCCAAAGTGATTTGTTATTTTCTGTGGCGCATATTTTCTAAAATCAGTACTAAAAAAAAAGTTTAACTAACAACTCCGTATATTCTAAATAAGAGTTTCCAGACGTAGCCTTTTTGAGGAAAGTCAACTCTTATTTTTGATGGATAAATGTGTGTAAATACCTGGTGTTGCCAATATCATATTGGTTGTTTGGTTCCATATGTGTTATTTCCATCTCACTTGCAGATCCACGACTCGACTGTGAATCTATATGAAAGAACAACTTTTACAATTTGCTTTTAAGATTGTATTTACCCTACACTACCCAGGCCTAAATGCGGGATAGGGTGTAGTGGGTGATGCTGTCGATTCTGTTGCCTGTTTAGTATAGTTTGTCTTGCCGAACGCGACGCAAATTTTAATAAAATTATAGTATGGATAGGATAATCTGGATCGCATATCTCTAAAAGGTCTGTACAAAAACATATCATAGATCTGTGGGGTCAAAATAAGCCGAATAAACGTAACTTACCTTAGTACAAAATTGCTGCGTTTCGGAAATACACGGTGATAAAATTGAAACATGAAAACTGAAAATATTTAATATTATGGACATTTTTCAATGAATTATCTTAAAAATTGGTAAACATGGGTTTTTTTGGTGCGAAACAGTCCAAACAATTTATGTTTTCAATCGGAAATTGATGAATTTGTCATTAAAAGTAACAAACGTTTTTTTTTATTCAGTGAGGAAGAATTTATTTCTATAATACTTAGCAAATTTCTATTTTAATTATAAACTTTTAATAATTGTTCAAAATGGCCTCCGTTAACATAATGTACAAAGATTAATACGACGTAAAAAATTTAAATGAACTCTTCGGTATCGTTATTCAACACATTAACTGTATTTTGTATTCTGCCCTACAGTTCTTCTGCGCACTATCGATCTGTCTGGAGTATACCATCATTTTTGAAGATTTTCATCAGCATAGACGTGTTCGTTGTGCAAGATTGTTATACCTCTTCTCGTAAAACATGCTTCATCAGTAAATAAAATTTTCTTAGCAAAATTCCTATTATGTTCTCGTTGCGCCGTAATGAGTCCACAGAGGTCTAACCTTTGGTATTTCATACTAATACTCAACCATATTTTATCCTTAATGGAATAACAAATTATTATTTTTCAAAACAATTAAAATATTCCAGTGCGACAGCAGACACTAAAAACCGAAATATCTCGAAATCCACTTACTCTAGCGAATTTGAACTAGAGTACCTTTATTGCTTGGAAATGTACAGTGGATTATTTCGTGAACAAAAAAAGTAAAAAATTATACTGAGGAAAAAGTTACGATTATTTTATTGGATC
This sequence comes from Apoderus coryli, assembly GCA_911728435.2. Classification (NCBI taxonomy): domain Eukaryota; kingdom Metazoa; phylum Arthropoda; class Insecta; order Coleoptera; family Attelabidae; genus Apoderus; species Apoderus coryli. The sequence goes on along the minus strand of OU452202.1, from coordinate 9,344,433 downwards.
ACAATTGTAGTGTGGAGCGCCTCTAACGACCACAGTGAAATGCTGTCCATATTCGGGTTTCACACTCCAAGAAACCCATGTGTACCACTTTTTAAGGTAATTCGTTGAAAAATGTCCATAATACTAAATATTTTCAGTTTTTATTTTTCAACTTTATCACTCTGTATTTCGGAAACGCAGCAATTCTGGACTAAGGTAAGTTACGTTCATTCGGCTTATTTTGAACCCACCAATCTGTGGTATGATTTTGTACAGACCTTTTAGAGACACTAAGATCAACGTGGCAGAGCATTTCAATATTTTTATGAACATAAAAATACAGTACTGTGGTTAAAAACTGAAAAATATAATTATATTTAGTCAGGACCTGACTTCTCTCCTAAAATGGCGGCGTTATAGGTCGCAGTTTGAATTTATCAAGTTCAAAGTGCCGACGTGGATTCGGAATGCTGTTCTTTATGCTGTGATATTAGAAGAGCTGGCCGAGCTTCAATTTCCCAGAATAAGCAATTAAATGTCGTTTTGTCCTTTGAAGAAAATCCTCATAAACCGACTCAAGATAACAACTGGATAACAATATGGGAAATCATAGAAGGATTTAAAAAATAAAACGAATGAATAGGGCGAAATATTAGATATTATAAAAAAAAAATAAAATATAATATAAAAAAAATCCCGATGGCAGCCAGTCGGAAAAGTAGATTTTTGATTTATGTATTTTTTATTTATACTTAGTCTACCACTGACACCCACTATTAATAAACAAATAATGGAATATTCTGACATTCGCCAAATATAACCAAAGTGTCATATTGACAGTTATTTTAACTGAAATACCCATTATACTATAATACATACATAAGTACGGTCTTATTGTTATTTCACAGGTGTTTATTTGTCAAAATAATTACAGGTATAGCGGCTGATGATATTTTTTTTATTTTTTGTTACTTTATATTGACTTACATTTACTTAAATATGCCAGCGATGAAAAAACTCTCCAAATAAATATTGTAGAGATTTAAGTGCTGTATCATTTGATATGTAACATCGGTATTTTCTATTAACAACGAAAAAAATATGATTTTTTTAAAACTTTGACAGGCCGCCATTCTGAAATTAGCTCTCCGATTTCAATCGCCAACGAACTCACGCGATTCCATGACCTAGCCGATTTTTTAACCAAATTTTGTTTCGATTGGTCAAAAAATGCGGCCTAGAACGTGACGCAAAGTTTCTATATCCCATATATATATATATATATATATAGATATATAAACTTTTGAACTGAGGTCATTTTTAGGATCCAGGGGTCATAAAATGAAGTACTGCATAAAAATTTTTCAAAATTTCGGTTGTGTCGATCTCCTGAATAGTTAGATTTTTTTTAAAAATCTACTAAAAGGTTATTCAATTTTAAATTACAAAGTATATCTACAAATGTTATTTTAGTTTAGGCCCAACTCCAGGAAAATATCTTATTAGGATATAAAGGTAAAATTAAAACTTCATAATTGCTCCAACATTATATTTAATAGAACTTAAACAACTTATGACAACATGACAGGTATATTTGAACATATCCACAGTACAAAGATAATCATATCATTCTGTTATAGAAGTTTTCTTTCGTCCAAAAGACATTATTGATTGAAATGATTTTTTGTGTGAAGTGTTTTTTGTGCTGGCGGTTTGCGTTGCATTATCCAGATTTTTACATTTCTTACAGTTATTGCCTTTATCTCTCTGTATATCGATTTCGATTCTCTGTCTTTTATTTTCGCTACTACATTTCCTAAAATAAAATTAAAATCATATGAGAGTATATCTGGTATATTCGTACATGTTAGGATAATCTTTTGAACTTGATATATTATTATGAAATTAAAAAATAAAGTAATTGTAAGATATTTGTTATTTATAATATAGATATTAGTATAAATATTATGTATTTAGTTTTTTTTTTCAAAATACGTATATAATAATTGTTACTTAATATATTGGGAAAACAAATTTGCTCAACGTTGTTATTATGGATCGGTATACTGGGTGTCCCACCGGGAAGGGATTCGATTGATCAGGGAGAAACTACACTGTGGAACAATCTGAATGTAGTACGTAGATCGAATTTAGTACTGCCGGAAATGGATGTCAACTTCCTTATTTCAAATACGACCCTATATAAATTATATATTTTTTGGATTCTCCTTGTAACTCTAAAGATATTTCATGCATAATATGTTATACCTATCTCCAGCCGTTTTAGAATGATTTGAGATTTTATGTCAAAAATGACGTTTTCAGAATAAAGAATAATAACAATTTTTTATTATATGGAAGTTTTAATAATTTAATGTTAGAATATCCTAGGAGCTATATTAATACAGGGTAGGTATTTGAAAAAAAGGGAAAAAACAAAGTATCAAAATCAAGATTTTTAAATGGCAACCCCGAATTTTATATAAAAGGTGTTTCTAAAAAAGGTGGTCAAAATTTGTGAGCGAATTGGGGACGTCTAATCATCAAAAAAATCCTAAATTGTAATTTTTCGAAAAGTCCTTATTTACAAAGATACAGGGTGTTAAAGATGACTGCCTGAGGACGATTTTTTTGAAATATTTTCGAAACGAGTAAAGATGAATTAAATGTACCATATTTATTCACCTAGTTAAATGTCGTAAACTGTCATGAAATTGAATAAAAAAGGATGTCTATTCCAAAAATTGATAGTTTTCAAAATATTGACAATTTTACATTTTTCTATTACAATTGTGATGTAACTTTGAAATTTAATTGATTTTAGTTGGCCATGATGTTTTTTGAAAGCAAATATATTCTGACACTTGTTAAACATATTCAATAATTATATTATTTTATTATAATTAGGTGTTAAAATGAATTCGCAAAAATTCATTCTTTTTTGGAAATCAGACTCTTTCAAATTCTGAGCCAGCGTAAACACATATTATGTGTTTCTTCAGAACCCTTTGGATAGTGCTTTTAGAAAATTTGTCCTTATTTTTGATGCAAAAAAATATAAAATTGGGGGTTGCCATTTAAAAATTTTGAATTTTGACACTTTTTTCAATTTGATGTTTACCCTTTTTTTCAAATACCCTGTATTAATATTTACTAAAAAAATATACGTAGGCGCCTAAAGTAGGTCTATAGCTAGTAGGATATTCTGCCAAATTAAATTATTACAGCTTCCATAATATGGAAGCTTTAATAATAAAAAAATGATATTTTTCTTTAATCTGCAAACGTAATTTTTGACATAAAATTTCAAATATTTCGAAAATGGTATGAAATATCTTTAGAATTACAAGTGGAATCCAAAAAATATATAATTTATAAGTAATAGGGTTGTATTTAAAATAGGGAAGTTGACAACCATTTCCGGTATAACCGGAAGTACTACATTTTTGAAAACATTTTAGCCGAATCTGCATAAGTACTACACCAGGTTTTCATATTGTTCCACAGTGCAGTTTTTTAGGCACTCATATTTCAATAACTAATGAGGATTAAAACTGAGTTTATTCACTCTGGCAAAATATTTACTGTGAGATTTTAAATCATGGGGCTTTATGAACTTTTTTCCAAAAAAACAAATATGATTTCATGAACATTAAATATGTTTTGGTGTTTCCGTTTTTATCAAAAGGCCGCATTAAACATGCTTTTATAATTCCTGTAATTTCACTTTAAGTAATTTAGTTCTCTTTGAACCAAAAAGAAAGTTTCCTCTAAATTATTAAGGCATCTCATCAAAATAATAGTGCGATAATAATCATTTGTATAAGTATAAAATATCAACAAATAAAATGGCATCATTTCAAAATATAGCAGCTTCTACAATAATTCGTAAATTTTATTGCACTTTAGGATTCAACGATATATTGTTGAAACTGCTATACCTACATATGAATGCTCTATAATTTGTATACTCGTATGATTTTGTTTTTTTTTTTTGTTTGGAAGGTTTAATTATTTTGTTTTAATCGCGTTCTTATATTGTTCAATGATTTTTTTTTATACATTTCGCCTCAAAATTAACGGACCATTAATGGAACATCAATAGACTTCTCTGGAAAAACATTGGGGGGAAACTCATGCGGGGTCAAATTCTTGAATCGCACCCATTGTCGTTCGTTGGACCGAGATGGATCTGTTCCACTTGGACGCTGTTCCCTTAGAAAACCCCATTATATAGGGAAAAGTGGATGATCTCAAATGTGTGGAGTAGAAATGGAAATGGTTTACACGTCCTCGCTGAGATAATGGTAGAATATTTGTTATTCAGAAGAGAGAGTTTAGGCCACTAAAATTAAACGGACCGCTAGGTTGAGAAAAACGTAAGATAAGTGGCTCTTGAAGACTGAAATACTAATGTAGTTGTCAACCGATATACCCACCTTAATTTTCCAATGCTCGTCGAAATTTTGGACGCATTTTTCTTACAACTTGGTCTGGAGATATTAATCTCAATACGTTCATCGCTTCCTGAATCGTCTCCGGAACATATACAACTATCTGAATCTTGACTGTAACATAAAATTATTGCTTTTTATATTATGAACATGCAAGGCAAAATATAACCTGAAGAAGTTACCTATTATCTATTGCATTGGCATTTTCCGATGGTGACAGCACATCCTGCACAGCTGTCATTGAACTAGTTGACACAGCTTAAATAATCAAAAAAAAAAAAAGTTTAGTTTACAGTTACTTCCATTAAAAACAGTATTAAACTTTTAATATAATTATATATTATTTCACATATTATATCAAATTGTGTTCTTAGTGTTTGCAGTTTTTATTGAAAGCAACTTTTTGTTATAAATATTTCATTACCAAATCTGACTTATTCAACTTACCGGAATGTTAAGACAGGTTTTGTCCATGAAACTAATAGCAGAAAGTTACTTTCTGAAACATTTTTACTTCAACACTATCAAACACTAAGTTCACATTTTAATTTTAAGTTTACGATTACTATAATATAATATCTGTTCAATATCACAGCCAGTAAAGTTTACAAAAGTTTGTGCAAGGTGCAACATTACCAATCCAAAAAAATGTTAGAAAGTGATTTTTTATAAAATATAAAGTCAAAGTTAGCTGTGTGACAACGATAAAAGCGAACACGTAAAGAATGCGAAAGTGTTGTATTACAGCATAAAGATCTACAGGGTGTTTCAAAAAGACCCGGCAATATATGAGGGGTTATAAACATACGTCCGAAAATGCATTGCTTTACAAGGTACAACGTGTTACAGTTTTTTTTTTGTAAACAACGGTTTTTTTAATCAAGTCAAACATCTCCTTACCGATATCTTTGAAATTTGGCAGCATTGTTGTTAGAAATATAGCCCAACTAGATGAAAATTATTAAGTCCGGTGGCGTTAAGGGGCGACTTAATAAAAATTATTCAAAAAAAAATGTAAGCCACTGACTGTAATTTAATTTCGATATTGTCTTGAATTTAAAACATTTTTTAACATCTCGGCTCGGATACATGAATCCAATCTTCTCCTGATTGACTGGCGAACTCTCTCAAACATACCAAGGTCGTTGCTAATAGAATTACACCCAACAATAATGCGATTCCTTAGGTCGTCCACATTTTCCACAGGAGTAGCCTAAACTAAGGACCTCAAATGGCCCCACATGAAAAAATCCAGTTGGGATCGTGCAGGCTGTAAGTGAGGTCCACCTCGTCCAATCCAGCCATTTCCGTATGTTTCTGCTAAGAACTCACCCGACTAAAATGCGTCATCGTGCATAAACCACATTGCATTTCTTATTGCCAATGGTCCTTTTTCCAGAAGCCCAGGATGCGTGTGGTCCAGAAAGTCGGGATATAGTTCTCCGGTAAGTCCGAGGTGTAGTTCACTTATGGCCTGCATGATCCCGGATTTAAACCCACTGGAGTTTTCCATGTGGGGCCACATGTGGCTACTACTGTGGACAATGTGGAGGACCTAAGGAATCGTATTAATGCTGGGTGTAATTCGATTACAAACCACCCTGGTATTTTTGAGAGAGTTTGTCAGTCAATGAGGAGAAGATTGGATTCATGTATCCGAGCCGAGATGTTAAAAAATGTTTTAAATTCAAGACAATATCGAAATTAAATTACAGTCAGTGGCGTACATTTTTGTTCTCAATAATTTTTATTAAGTTGCCCCTTAACGCCACCTGGATTCATGCAGTGCCGATTTAACCATTAGGTAGACTAGGCGGCCGCCTAGGGCCTGGAGGTAAAAGGGGGCTTAAAATCAATAGCAAAATTACAAATAAAAGAAATCGACAACCAAGCCTCATATAACCTCTTAAACTGGAAAAAGTCAATAAATTAGCTTTGGAAATAAAAACTGCCAAGGTCAGTCATATGATAATGCATCTAATTTGGCTGGGAAATGTTGGTTTATTTATTTTGTAGTTTTGTGTTAAAAAAACAACTTTTTAACATTTCACTTTGTTCTTTCCTATTCGTTATCCTATTTTAAACTTGCATACAAATTAATAATAACATCGGATAGGCAATATTGGACAGACATATCAAAATTGTCAAAATTAAAAATGCCTTTAGGCGGTGGCAACAGTTTTTGTAATTTTTTCTATTAGGTATAAATGTCAATTTTATTTTTAACGAAGTAGTCCAAAAAAAAAAAAAGTTAATTTTATTTATTTATTCATTTATTTTTATCTTGCTTAAAAATGTTAATGTTATTTTTAGTTGAGTTTTATTTGCTTTATTTCAAGACAATATCGAAATTAAATTACAGTCAGTGACGTACATTTTTTTTTCCGATAATTTTTATTCAGTTGCCCCGCTAACGCCTCTGGACATAATAATTTTGATCTAGTTAGGGCTATTTAAGTTTCCTATTTCTAGCAACAACGCTGCCAAATTTCAATGAAATCGGAACGGAGATATTTTTTGACTTAATTAAAAAAAAAAAACCCGTTATTTACAAAAAAACTTTCTTGGAAACAATGCATTTACGGGCGTATGTTTATGGAAGCTTTATTTCATAAAATGACTTGAGAAACACTCTTAAATATTCCCGCGTCTTTTTGAAACACCCTGTATATATGTGTATGCTGTGATTGTATCATGTTGTTAAATGTATATTCTTCCTCCTTGTCAAACACTAATATCTTCAGTATTTGATTTCTAAATTTTAAGTATATGCGCACAAACTGATTGGCTGTAGAAGCATGTAAACAGACCACTCGTATAATTGTATTGCGACGATGGCCGTTAAGTTTTCAAGCTTTTTTTCGAAAAAGTAGGTAAATGTTTTTATAACTTAAAAAAAATGCTCCCAAATTCAAAACCGAAAAATAAATAAATATCTGGAAAACGATATAAGAGATATCTAAAAATATTTTGAATGCATAAAATGGGCCTCATTCAGATCTACATAGTACAACACAAGTATGAAGAATATATTAACGTAAAGTTTATAATTGCATATTTTCATAGATCGATTCTAATAGCCGTTTAAACGCTGGTATCCTTATTCGTGATGAATTCTGGAAAAATACTACGGGAGCTCCTCCAAGGAAGCCCTGTGGTTAGAGAAAACTTGGCATCTACTCTTTAAACAACAACTTTTAAACAATAGCCGATCGACTTTGAGATTGCTAGTGGGTCTTCTAATATGTACCTATTAATTAATTATATAATATTATATATTATATACATAATAATTAAAGAAGCATAATTATATAAATTATGTAAATACAAACCAATGTATGATATGATAGCGGCTAGACAATTCAAATGGATTTTGACTAATAATTTAGTGATAAGTTCAATTTTAAATTTTGACTGTTCACATTCTTATGAAAATGCAAGGGGCATTGACGTGAATTACTGGTATTGGTACGTTTAAATCCTAATATTTCGTAATTGGAGCTATCAATCATGATTTGGAATATAAATGATCATATATTCATATAATTGTAATTTACCTGCATCTTTCTCTTCGACGGTCTGTGAATACGAACCATCAGGTAATGCCTGCAAGACAAATGATACTTTATTCCTACTCATGCAAACAGTACTTCATCTATACCTGTGTACTCTTAGTACTGTTCTCCGGTACACACAGGATACTTCTTGTTGTATTATCTGGTTGACTGCTATTTGTTTCTTTATTAATCAATGCTTTCTTTGAGCCGCTATCTATAAAGATCCAATAATTTAATTGTCTTAAAAACTTTCGTGGAAGTAGTACAAATAGTTTCGAAATATTGCTCTATGTTAAATTACCTCTTCTCTTTTGTATAGGTGCAGATTTTTTCGATCCTTTCGTATCGGTTACTTTTGGTATAGAATCAGAATTTTCTTCCTGCTCTGAAAAAATTTGTATGCAATTAGTCACAAAACTGATGAGATTACAATTCTAATTGTCTTGTAAAATTTTGAAAGGGTATTACCAAGCGCTTCAGCAATGGGATAAGTGGCCTTACCAGGCATAGTGTGGACTGGACTGTTATCTGGAACAGAAACCACGGACTTTTACAACGAAATTAGGTTTCATTCCTCTTATACAATTACAATAGGTGGGAATACAGATTCTGATCTATTTTTATTACGTTAGGTAATATATTTTTATGGTTAATTATCAACTGGAGAGAACGAGCAGGAGGTTTCCTATCATCATCAGCATTCACTCGCTAACGAGTATCACTTACTTCAACTTAGGTATTTCTTTTATTTTTTGAAGTAATCCATTTCGGAGAGGAGTTGAGTGTATTTTAAATCAAAGTATTTATATACATGTTCAAAGTAAGGTACAGGTTGATTGCCAGACATGTTTCGAAATATTCATCATTCCATCATCAGTGGCTCAATATACATAGACGCGCAATATATGTTACCGTTATACAAAGATAATGTCAAACTAGGCACCGAATCTAACATTTATACAGCACCATGTGGAAGTGTTTTTTAGGATTAGTATCAAAATATATTTAAAAACATAACAGATATTCTAATTAACATTAATAAACATCAGAACGTCACAACATGATTGTATCAAGTTGATCAACGTATGATGGTTTCTTTTTGTTTATCATGATAAAGAAAGATTTTGTGAAAATTTTTCACAAACGCCATCCATTTGTATGTTACAATAAAATCCAATAAGTTTAAATTCAAAATCTTTCTTTATTATCATAAACAAAAAGAAAAAGAAACCATCATACGTTGATCAACTTGATACAATCATGTTGTGACGTTCTGCTTTTTTTTAATGTTAATTAGAATATCCGTTATGTTTTTAAATATATTTTGATACTAATCCTTAAAAACACTTCCACAGGGTGCTGTTTAAATGTTTGAATTCGGTGCCTAGTTTGACATTATCTTTGTATAACGGTAACATATATTGCGCAACTATGTATATTGAGCCACTGATGATAGAATGATGAATATTCCGAAACATGTCTGGCAATCAACCTTTACCTTAGTTTGAACATGTATATAAATACTTTGTGGAGTACACGTCGTTTGATTGTGAACCCTAAGATGGCTAAAAAGACCGATCCTAGAGCCGCAAATTTTGTCACAAAATTGACACACCCAATCACCACCATTTACCGGCTGTTGTAGTTCGGCTGCCTCACCCATGCGTTCTCTCGCATTTCGATGCTGTCTCTTCGCAACCTCATGACGCTGCTCTTCAAAAACTTGATGGCCCTCGTAAATGGTACGCCTCCCTCTCGGTCGGTCGTTCGCGATCTGCTCCCAGTTGTTCTTCACTTCTAAGCGACACTTCTGCATGTTAATCTTAAGAAGATCCTTGTACCTCCTTTACTGCCCTTCCAGATTTTGTGAGCCGACCAATAGCTGTGAATAAAGGATTCTCTTTGCAAGGGGTTCCGTTGGCATGCGGCCAGTGGTGCCTGACAATCGTCGCCTCAATGCTAGTTGTTTCAGCTTCCTCCAGAACGCTGATGTTTGTTCGTCGGTCCTGCCATTTAGTTCCAAGAAGAGACATCTTTCTCTAGGGCTTTTAAATGCCTCCGATAAGTGGTCCAAGACTCACAGACATACGTGAGGGTAGGAACTACAATGGCATTATACACTTGCAGTTTGGTTCGAACGTCGTTGTTATGATTATCGAAGACTATCGTCACAACACATTGTGTTTCTGGCAAGCACTCTTACGAGATGATTGTACTTTAATGTCCATTTTCCCTATTTTGCTACTGTTTTTCTTCTACAAGTATGTGTGCATTATTTTTCAACGTTCGAACTATGATAGTGATATTCATTGCAGAATTCCTCAGGGTTAAATTTTAAACCACACACTACTACAAATGATGATTTTCAGAAACTGGTTGAGCAATCAAATCTCCATCATTTGCAAATAAATTCTTCAAAATGTAACGTTTTCATCTTTGGAAGAAATAAACAAGATAATTAGGGTAATATGAGAATAATTTTAGATGGCACAGTGTTAAATTCCGTTAAAAAAAGTCCTAATTTGGGATTGATTATGGATACGGATCTCCGTTTTAATGCACATGTAAATTCTTGTCTCCAGCAAAGTTATAGGTCACTTAAAATGTTGTATCCTTATCGAGGTCTGTTGTCGGTGTCTCTTAAGTTGCAACTCACAAACTCTCTGGTGCTCAGCTATTTTAACTTTTGCGATGTGACATACGGAGTTTGTCCGCATAATAACCGAATTGGGGAATGCAAAAATCTTGCTTACGTTTTATTTGTGGAATTGGGTAATTTTGTCCAGTATCTTACAACCTCAGTGACAGAAGAAAACTCCATTCTTGGCACTTTTTCACAGAGTGCTGAACAGATCTAAGGCCTGGATATCTTACGCAGAGAATTCGGTATAGGACAGACATTCAAAACTGGAACTTGAGACACATGGGGTTGTTAGCCTTACCACAGCATTAAACTGCTCTTTCTAGACGAAGCTTTTCATCAACACATGGCGATTGTACAATGACATTCCTGACAATTTTAAATCATTGCGTTTAATAAGATTCAAAGCACAATTAAAAATATACTCCTTAACATCTGATATATTAATTAAGGTTATCTGTATGCGCAATTTGTTGGATTTGCGACCTATGGAATTGGATTGGCCATTCGATTTTGGTTGAAATCGCTTGATAGGGGTGGACACAACCGCTAAATTTTTAGATATCAGTAGGGGTCGAGTAATACATCATTTTAAAACATTTTTTATCTGCTTTACAGCGATACACTTTTGATATTTGCCCCCATAATTCGAGAAAATCGCGTTTAAAATGTCAACAGTTGGTTAGTTGGAACGTATACCTATATACAGGGTGATTCATTATGGTTGCAACAAACGAAAACTGGAGATTCCTGAAAACAATTCAAGCATTTTTTGCCATTGAAGCCATGTCCGCAAATGCTTCGCTATCGAGATACAGGGTGTCAAAATTTAGTGGTCAAATTAACTTTTTTGTTCATTTCTCAAAAACTAGCTAACCGATTTTGATAAAATTTTACATGCATTTGAGGACAGATAACCTAAAATATTCTGAATTATTTTGGCTTTCATCAATTGTTCATTGGCGTAGATATAGGGGGCATTTGGATAAATTTTACACATAAATTAGTTAAACACAGCTTTGACAAGCTTCATTATTTTAAATTATTACTTTTTTAAAAAGAGCAACTTATAAGCTACAAAAAAGTTAATTACGTCGATGTTGTGGTTTCTACCATTTTTATGGAAACCGATAAATTGCAAGTTATTGGTAGATTTAAATCAAAATAACGTTTACCAGAAATCAAAATGAGAAATCAAAGTTGCCGTGGAAAACGATTTAATAATAACAATTTACTTAACAAAAAATTTTAAGGCCTATCAGGACAATTAAAAATTTAACAATAAAAAAACTAAACTCGAAATTATAATAAGAAAATTAATAACTACTGTTCATACTGCCCTCCATTGACAGTAATGCACATTTTACATCTTTCAACTAATAAATTTGTAGCTCTAATAAGGATATTATGATTGTTTCTTATTTTCCTAGCAGCTTCATGAACTATCTCCAGTAGTTGGTTTTCATGGGTTGTTTAAAGACTATACATGTTCATTATGGTTTGTATTTATGCCATCTCTAGTAAAAGTTGCTTCATCTGACCAGAGCACTTTCTCTAAAAATCTTTCATCTTCTTGATGCTTACCAAGAACCCAATAACAAAATAGTAGGCACCTTTCACGGTCTTCAGGATGTAGGGCCTGGACATCTTGATGATGATAGAAATAGAGCATTTCTCGATTTAATAGTCTCCAAACAGTTGTTCGAGATAATGCCAATTGAGTTGGTATTCTTCTAGTGCTAATTTTCGGATCCTCTAAAACTAAATCCACTATGTTTTCTTCAGTTTGAATGTTTAGACGATGCGGTCGTTTGTTAACTCCAGGTAAAATGCTCCCTATCGTTCTAAACCTGTGAAATGTAGCCGTCCATGTTTTGTGATATGGATGACGTCTATTAGGATACCTAATTCTCTGGCCGCTGCTCTTGCATTTGCATTACACAAACATATTCTTCAATTGAAAAACTCATTTTAATTTAGAAAAAAACATTCGCAATATTAAAAACAACTACGAAATAGTAAAACAATTTTAACTAATTTAAATTTGTTGCTGTCAAAGTTTTTTTTTTATTGTTGCTGCATTCGTTTTCCATGGTAACTTTGATTTTTCATTTGGTTTTCTGGTAAACGTTATTTTGATTTAAATCTACCATTAACTTATCATGTTGCTCTTTTTAAAAAAGTAATAATTTAAAATAATGAAGCTTGTCCAAGCTGTCTTTAATTAATTTATGTGTAAAATTTACCCAAATGCCCCCTATATCTACGCCAATGAATGAAAGTCAAAATAATGCAGATTATTTTAGGTTATCGGTCCCCAAATGCATGAAAAATTTTGTCGAAATCGGTTAGCTAGTTTTTGAGACATGAACAAGAAAGTTAATTTGACTACTAAATTTGGACACCCTATATCTCGATAACGAAGCATTTGCGGACATGGGTTCAATGGCAAAAAATGCTTAAATCACTTTCAGCAATCTCCAGTTTTCGTTTGTTGCAACCATAATAAATCACCCTGTATAACAAATAAAATACAACATTTATTACCGAGTTTCTGTTGGCCATATATTTTTGATTAAATTATATCTTGTCCGGAGTTTTTTGGTGCAACACAACGATTTTTTTATGATATCTTTTTCTTTTAAACTATTGTAAGTATTTTTGTCTGCTCAATTTCGATATTTTTTTTGTTAATGAGTTTATTTTGTTATTGAATTGATATTAATTTGTTTGTAATGCATTGTATTTGGTGAAGATGGCTCAAAGAAACTTGTTATTATATGTATCCATTATAAACTTACCCCCTACACCTTTATCTAGGACAGTTTGCTGTCCAAAATCGTGACATTTGCAACATTTGGGCTCTTCATCTAAACCATTCGCCTTCACAATATAATGATAACAAATTGGTGCTGTTGATGGCAAAGCGGCAGTACTTTGTTGGTGTCCACTGTCTATAGAAATTAAAATTGGAAATTGAAGAAAAGAAATTGTATCCTACTTATACCTGCTCCTGCACATGCTGTCTGACAGCTTTGAGCAGCACTTGCTACCGTTGTATACTGGAGATAGTATCCTTGTCCACCATAGCACGGTTGTTGGTACCATTGTTGCCAGAAGCAAGGTCTAAAATTAAATTAACTTAAAATATAAATTTAAGAATGTTCACTGCGACACATAAGAACATTAATCTCTTCTACGGATTCTTATTTGCCACAATATAACTCTTTTGAATCATTAGAGAAAGGCCAATGCTTCGACAGATGTTTAGACATTTTTGTTGGACATGCATTTTACAACAGAATGACAAATCTTGGTGCATATATGATGGTATGAACTAAGAGCCCCGTCTTCATGTGTATAAGCACGTAAAATCATCATGTAAACTGTCTGGTACACGTAGGCAGATATTTTGGACTTTAAAACTTACACCGGACATCCTTGTGTTCCTTGCGTGCCTGAACTTTGTTGATAGTCATCATATTGCTTTTGTAGAAACCTACACCTGCTGAAATATTATTATTTATTTAACTCTGATAAAATTGATATACTAAGAACTTACCATTGATCTATATTATCCATTTAAAATAAAGAGATATCATATTTTCATAGTTTATTTCAATATCAAGAGAGTAATGAATCGCACGAAAATTTTGACAGAATTTTGTATTTTTAATTTTAAAATTCAATTAGTTGACAAAATTGACTTTATTTGACAGGACTTTGACTTGGTATAGTTTATTTGGGGACATTTTGTATAATGTGAATAATGTTGATTTTTTGGTCCATTATTTAAATAAAGAATTTCGTGAAAAGTTAACAATATGATGTAACCTTAACTGACAATAAATATATGAAGGAGGGAATTGAATTGAAAGTATATTAAAACTAAAAGGGTGATTCTGCATTTCTTTCTATAATCACAGAATAACAATCAGAATCGAATGTTGACACAAAAATAATTGTTGCTGATTATTGGATGTAATTGACATAACTGGAATAGAAAAGTCAGGGCTGTATTTTACTTACTTTTACTCATTTTCGGAAATAAATATTAGGGTGATTACCATGTTTAATAAATCATTACTATTTTAAATTTATGCATTTAAATCGTGAATGTCAAGAAATGCAAATCAGCAGGAGTCCACACTACGGTCCGCAGACCAAATCCAGCCCGCCAGTCCCATCAATCCGGCCCGCTTACTGGCAAGGTAAAACTTAACGACAGGAATGATTACGCAGAAAACGAAACTAAGCTCAAGCATATGAATAATTAACAAATAATTTAAATGAATCCCACTCATCACAGTAAAACAAAAAACACTAATGAGATTTATGTAATTGTGATTTTACGCTGACAATAGTTTGTAGTTGTGGATCAATTTTACTTCTAATTACTAAAAGAGATTTAAGATGCGGTTAATTTAGATCTGTAAACATTCTTTGTGTACAAATTGATATTTGTTCTTAATCATATCACTGCACTGTAAATCACTAGTTTCCATTTGTACTTCCGCAGCTAGGATGAAAAGGTTTTGAAAAAGCTTAATTTCATTCGCAATGACATCAAAGTCTGATAAACGAATATCAAAATGTATCTTTAAAGCACTCAAAGTTTCGATTGCAAAAACGCCTGGAAATGCAGTATCTGTAGTGTGGCTTAATATTTCACATGTTTTAAAATGTGTGACAAAAGTCACCTAGTTTTTTAAATGTAATTGTTAAAATTAATGTAATGATACTTTTATTTCTGGTAAGTTTACAGTTTTGACTATAACTTTCAGAATGTTTTTTTGACTATATGTTAATAATACTAGATTGCAAAAGGCTTGAATCTCAAATAAAAACATTTTTAAACAGTAGAACAACAACTCAAGAAACACAAACCAACAATATAAGTACTAGAAGTCTAAGAAAATTCTAATACGAAGGATATAGTATAGTATAGTAGTCTTTGGAAATTATAAGCACAAATGCCTGTAGGTTGTTTGTATGGTATACTTCCGGGCGGTCTTCGAACAAATGAATGATGCGCCAACGTTGGGACTCCAACTAAATATTTTTAATTTGCGTAATCGCAAGTAAAACGATTGTTATCTAAAAAAATGGAGATTAACGAGAACTGTGTCTCCTACTGGTATTTCGGGAATATTCCTAAGCAGCAGTTAGCACGCTGCTGTTAAGAATGAAGATAGCCAGCATGTGTTGAAGCAATTGCCACCGCCTAGGTCGGTTAATTATGACATTCGAAAGATCGGGTTCTGGAAAATTCTTAGTCGCTCAACTAAAGATGCGCGATTCGGGCAACTAGGTCGGGTGGGTAGAGCGTGCAAACTTCAAAATCACAAGATTGGGTAAATCGATGTCCGCTACAGGGTAATAACGACAACAAACTGAGTAAAGTTAAAGTAAAACTTTGCTATTCCGTTGCCAAGTCGGGAGACTAAGATGAAGGATAGAATGTTTTTTTTCTTCGGAGGGTCTCTGGTTTGGTATGTTCACAGATCACGACGGCGAGACAAGCCTCTGAGGATCTTTTCAATTCAAGTCGTCAAACAAGTCTTGGGAGGAAATGAGGAGCTGCAGGAAGGCTAGATAATTCATAAAGGGGGCAAGATGATCGAACTTTTGATTCGCCGTTTGTGAGCATTCTTACTAGTTACTGGCTTAGGGAGAATTTGACCGTAATGGGAAAGGTCCTATATGTAGCCTTAATGACGAAAGAAAAGTGTGACAGCTAGAGTCTAGTTTATAGATCCAAAATATCTCCCCTCTAATATCACTGTTACATTGAATAAAACAAAGAATCGTCACTTAAAAAAATGACCAAATCTTTTGATTTTAGTATAAAGACTGACTGCCAAATAAAAAAAAAATAATTTAACATGAAGTAACGATTTTTCTTTTAGGTTATGTTAATAATGAGTCTTATTTCTCTATATTCTATGATATAACCGTACGCAGTGTTTGGATTTTGGAAATCACGTTGAAATAATATATTTGTGGTATTGGCAAGTTTATACCACACCCTGAATGTGTACACTGAAATTTAAATTTACTTTGTAATTAAAAATTCCACAATATTTTTGTACACGTGTTAGTATAAGGGTTCGTGTATTTTGCCGATATATTTTTTTGGTATAATGAAACTTTGGACTCAGCGTCCATAAAATATATTTAATTCACCAATATTTTCTAAACGAAAACCAGACCTGTTTCGAGGGTTTAGTCATCTCATCATCAGTGATTCTCAGACAAGACAACCGGAATTCTACAAGCTAATTACTTTTGCATACTTGGAGATATAATTGTATTGTTTAAATACTTAAAAATAGAGAAGAAATCACCATTGACACACCAAATATAATTTTCATTCATCCAAAATCGTGCCTTCCTTTTATAAAACCCACCTCACCGTTCCTCATAAGCTAATACATATGAATTTGAAGAATATCCTGACATCAATTCAAGTACTCAAAATATGTTACTGTTTTGAACAAAACAAAAAAATTTTAGTTAACTAGTAGCTAAATAGCCATTTAATATGTCAAATACTTACATACTAACAATTTTATATTTTTCTTAAAGGAGCTGGGCTTAAACATTACCACCGAACAAATTGAACAAATGGAAAAACACTTATACGATATTGATTTTGAGGCTGCAGCTGAAGAGGAGAAACTAACACGACATGATGTTATGGCACATGTACACGTTTTTGGAAAATTGTGTCCATTATCAGCACCAATTATACACTTAGGAGCAACCTCGTGCTTTGTTGGCGACAATACGGATTTGATCGTATTACGAAATGGTTTAGATATTATTTTAGGTCGAGTTGCTATAGTAATACAAAATTTAAGTCATTTTGCGGAAGAATACAGGTTGGTAGCACCTAATTAGCAGTTAAGTTCGTCCTTACACCAGCAACTTTAAAATGCAGAAAAACTAATACAATTATTGGTGTAGTTGCATTACATATATGCGTTGAAGTATTGTTGTGTCTTTCGCTTGGAAAACCAGTTCTGCGGTGTTGCCATATGTCTAAAGGTACGTTTTCGGTAGGACTGCTGCCAGCCGTCGACTGACAGTACGTTTTGATCTTCAAAGATATACTGTTCTTGTAAAAATGAGTGCTAATAATAAATAAGGTCGTTAGTATCATATATCTGTCAAGACGTAAAGAAGGGTACTTTAAAGTAAAGTTTCAAGAGTTGAACTAAATTAACTTTCTTTAATCAAAGGCATTCGATCGCCTTAACCATGATTTGTTGATGGTGATCCTGGAGTACTTGGGCTTTGGCGGATGTACTAGGGGATTGATTCAGTGCTATATATCGGGTAGGAGGCAGCATGTGGTCCTCGAGGGGGGAAGAGTATCACAAGAGAAAAGTCTCTTAGCAGGGGTGCCTCAAGGCTCTATACTTGCCCCAAAATTCTTTATCTACATGTTCAAACTAGAACACAACGGTCATACATGTTTCGAGACCCGAAGTCTCATTATCAGTGACTTAATACAGAATCGAAGATAATGTAAACATTTACGTAATCTAAAACAGATGCATACCAATAAGATACATTATTCTTGAATCTTCAAATTCACAAGTCTTACCACTTTGTTAAAACCTTTTATCACTAAGACTAAACTTAACATGTTTTAATCATCTTCATCTTTAAGATGTTTCTATTCATTATAGAATAGAAACATCTTAAAGAAAACGAAGATTCAAGAATAATGTATCTTATTGGTATGCATCTGTTTCAGATTATGTAAATGTTTAAACTATCTTCGATTCGGTATTAAGTCACTGATGATGAGACATCAGGTCTCGAAACATGTATGACCGTTGTGTTCTAGTTTGAACATAAGAATTTTGTGTGGAGTAGACGCTTTGCATTTCCTACATTTTAAATATATGATGAGATTGGTCTAGTCTCGAAATATGTCTGGCTGAAATGAACGACTGACGATTTTTCTATTAAATTTATTTGGTGGAGATTTGACTTTTATTTTTTCAACCCTGAAATTATAACTCCACTTAAGAATGGACTACTTTTTCAATTTAGAAAAACTATTTGAAACTTTTTAATTTGTCATTTATACTTTTAGATCCCTCCCAACTTTGGGCTTTACACATCTTCAACCAGCTCAATTGACCACAGTGGGCAAAAGAGCAACTTTATGGTTGTTTGATTTTCTCCTTGATGAAAGAGCTTTGTCCAGAGTAAGAGATGATCTTAGGTTTAGAGGTGCAAAAGGAACAACCGGAACACAAGCTTCATTCTTTCAATTATTTAACGGGGACAGTGAGAAAGTAAGAAAATTAGATAAACGAATTACAGAACTTATGGGTTTCGATAAGGTGTATCCAGTGACTGGTCAAACGTATAGTAGAAAAGTGGATTTGGAGGTGGTTAGCGTTTTATCTTCTTTAGGTAAGAATTTATATGTGTTTTAAAAACTATTAAAGAAGAAAACTATAACATTATAATAGTAACCATGTATTATATATCTACCATCTATCCCATAAATATTTTGGATGAGATACAATGATTTGATAGTAAATCATAAAGTTTCTATAGTCCTGGAGATTTATTGTTGTTTTTCATACTCAAACATAGAGGACGTTGCTAATATAATGTGCCTACTAAAACTTAACTTGGAAATCTAAATCCAAAGTCAATACGTTAACAATTAAACCAACAAACGTTTAGCGCAGTAAATTTGTAACACCTTCGAACACATTTATGTCAACAAGAATGTCTCGCCGCAGTTGGTTTCTCTTTTTGACAATGAAGCACTATATGAGTCCACAATATCTCGTTGATATGGAGAATTGAGACGTTGACGGATGAGTCTTAGCGACGATTCAAAGACGGTGCACCCAGTCATCTAGGAAATGTCGATTCTGAGAGAAAGTGTCAAAGACTCAATATCTTCAACGCTGAAAACTCGTAACAACCTGGACAGCTTTGTTAGTGTTTATTAATTGAGAATTTACTCAGGTCACGTAGGAGCAGTCCAGATATTTTGGTATGTTGTGTTTACATTAAAGGCATTTTTTTCTATAGGATCTACAATTCATAAGATGTGCAGTGATCTTCGTTTGTTGGCAAACATGAAGGAAGTAGAGGAACCATTTGAAAAAACTCAAATAGGAAGTTCTGCCATGCCTTATAAAAGAAACCCAATGAGATCTGAGCGTTGTTGTGCACTGGCTAGACATTTGATTGCACTGCATTCGAATGCGGCAAATACACATAGTGTCCAGTGGTAAGTATTTTTTTAATACAATTATTGTTAATCATACAAACGTTAGTAGAATTATAAAAATTTATTGTTGCTTTAGGTACATTTTCAGTCGCAGATTGCGATGGATTCAATCAATGAAATCAATAGAAATAATAAATAGGTTGCTCAGAAAGCTTATGTTTTTAAAAATTCGATGAGTAGAGTAATATTGAGAAAATGTTTTACCGCTTCACCAACAGTTTTAAATAATAATAATAATAAAGGTCTTTTTTAATGCATATTTAACAAACAAGTAAATTATTTTTTTTTATATATGTATATACGCAATTGGGCGAGATTCAGTACGGTGCTATGCATTTGCATATAACCGTCTGTTCAGCTAACCCATTGCTAATAAATACAAAAGAAAAATCACACTCACTAAACATTACAATAAAATAAAATAAATACTTTTAGCATACAATCTATACAAGATATCTTCAAAATTATACTTATTAATTAAGCTTGATATGTCATTCCACCTCATTATGAAAAAAAAAAAAAAAAAAAAAAGAAATCAAGATCGTAAGATTCTATTAAATTTTCTTTTAAACGCACATTTTGAAAAAGTATTCCTTAAATCATTGGTCCAAGAATTCACGCATTTAGAGACGGTATAAGAATAAGACCTCTTGAATATTTCTGTTTTGTGAATAGGTATATTTAGTGAATTAGGAAAACGATTGTTGATATTATGAATGTCTGTTCGAAATTTTATTTTATTGCAAAGGTATGGAGGCGTTTTATTCAGAAGAATAGAGAAATATCTCATGGATATGTGAAGATTTCGCCTTCCTTGCATATTTATCCAATTAGCTTGGGTCAATGTGTGGCTGATTCGATCAAACTTTCGTATTCCGAATATGAGCCTCAGGCAGATTTCTGTTATTGTCGTGATACTTTTAACACCCTGTTGGTGGGTTTTTAAAGCTTTTTACGAAACGTGTTAACAATACAATCTACATAAATCGTTAGTTTTTTAAAGTTTTATGATCATTGCACAAAAACCAATATTAGGGAGACTGTAAGTTTTTTTTCAATTCGGCGTTGCAGAATTTGAACCTAATTGTGATAATTGTGTTATTTTACTAGTATAGATATTTTTGAGTAAATTAATTCGGTTATAATCGATGAGTAGAATCTTTGGAGTAAAATACATTTCACAAAAACCCTGAACCATATTTCTCAATAGATTTAAATTTTCATTAAAAACAGATTAAAAATTCTAATTTTTTACATCCTGCATTTCGAAACCGTATTTTTTTAAATAATTATTGTCATGCTGGAAATTTCAAACCTTATTTACTTCAGCAACTTGTAAAAAGCACAGCCTTTTTAATATTAACATTTCTTAAAATCGATATTACGCGATAACGATGACTTTCTATCAATATCACAGAAGGATACATTTATTACGTATATAATTTGTTAGATTTTACATCTCCGAATTGAAACACACGCAAAAAATGTGCATAAAAAAGTTAGGGTAGCATTTCACGCCTGTATGCCCCTTTAATTTACCCGCCTCTGAGATTTATTTTTTCATAATGTTAACGACAAGTTGAATCTGCTGTTTGAGTTTGATCCTTAAAACTGAATCAGGTAATAACCGGAAGTCCTATCTATAACGCCAAATTTCGTTAATTTAAATATAACTTTTTGATGCATCCTTATATCCGAAATTTAAAATTAAATGACTAAAATAATATTATTTTAGTCATTTAAAATTATCGTCTAAAACATTTAATAAACCAGCCCTGTATATTTATACTATTATAGTAATTTCTTTTATTTTCGTCCATACACATTAATCTTTGCGTAGATAGGTATACGTATACCATATAATTTTAAACAAAAAACACTGCTGCACAGTAGTACATATATGATACCTATAATATAAAAACAAACTCCCACCTCGTAGGGGAAAGTATACTCGTCCTTGTCTAACATTGCCCATATGATTATTTTATTTCAACACAATACATATAACGCCATCTACAATTTCCATGGTTGCATGTTTTTCTAATAGATGTAGCTCGTGTCGAGACAGTTTCAATTTTTGTTTTATTTCCCATATACGCTGACTATCTATTGTGTAGATTAATCTTTGTCGAAACTCATATTGAAATTAAAAAAAGTGGTTGTTTTTTATTTCATAACTATATTTATACATAATTATTATTATGCATATTTGCTGAACCAGGTAATATTTGTTTTAGGCTTGAAAGAACTTTGGACGATTCTGCCAATAGGAGAATTACATTAGCGGAAGCTTTTTTGTCGGCTGATGCAGCTTTACTAACTCTAATTAACATAACTCAAGGTCTGGTTGTTTATCCCAAGGTAATCGAAAGGAGAATTAACCAGGAACTACCTTTTATGTCTGCTGAAAATATCATTATGGCTATGGTTAAAAAAGGAGGTGATAGACAGGTGAGATAAAACATCAACTGATCATTGATGGTGAGATGGTGTTTTCAAGTTTGTTATAAAGTTTGATAGCGCTTATAGGTTACATATGATTTTAAAATTTTTTCATGCAATGTGGGTATTAAATTTAATAATAATAATAATGTCTTTATTGCAAATTAAAAATTTACAACAGGCGAAGTTGAGGCATTATGCCTCCTACCTTAACCTACTTTAATTATAAATCTTATACTACCTTACTGTAATCAAAAAAAGAAAGAAGAAAAGTAACGCAATACACGTTGATAACTGTTCCATATCATGACTGTAGAGTGTGTTCTATAAAATTAAGATTACTTAAATACAATACATAAGCCAGTTCTACAAACATCAAGAATGATTAGTATTGAGAGTGAAGGATAAGTTCTCGAACATTTACCTTAAATCCAAAATTCTTATTTTCAGATTTGCCATGAAAAGATAAGAGTTCTCTCACAACAAGCTGGTGAGCAAGTCAAACAATTCGGAAAAGATAATGATTTTCTAGATCGAGTGAAAGCAGACCCCTACTTCTTACCTATATTAGACAACTTACCTGAACTGCTAGATCCTGCGACATACATTGGAAGAGCCGCTGAACAGGTTAAGGAGTTCATAAACGATGAGGTCAAACCAATTTTAGAAAAATATATAGAAATTCTTAAAAAGAATGAAACTATTAGATTAAATATATAGTTTTTTATATTTATACAAAATAAATATTACATTTTAAAGGTATTTTTAAAAGATTAAATTACTGATTTTAACTAAATTATATAAAACCTCTTAATCGTGTTCATGCCACTTGCCGTTTGGGCTGTGATCTATCTGAGAGACTTTCGACGATTTATCATGGATTTTTACAAGGCTGGGGTTAGGTGAAGAAGCGTCTGTATCTTCAACTATTGGCTTTAAGTCTTGTGTGTGTACGGAAACACAATGAGCACTTTGGCAGCCCTCATCTTTCACGCATACAACGCGTGGTGTCACTTGTGATTTTTGTGATTTGGACGGTGATATTTTGATAGCATATCTCAAACATTGTCCTTTTACTACAGAAACTGGAGCCGATGAATGGCTTCGTCTTCGTTCGGATCTTGAAACTTTTATTTGATTATCCTCACTCTGGCATTGATCGCTATAAGATTCTGACCACACAGATTTACTTTTAACTCCAGGTGATATAGGAGTTTCATCATTACCTATTGGAAAAGTTCCACCATGTGTGATTGGGATTTCGTTTGCTGGTGTTACACGAGTTGAGTGTCTTCTGTGTGGTGGGGCTAAGGTACAGAACAAATGAAACCTAGTTAGTAATAAACACCTGAAACATTTTGTGGCACAGGCATTATTTATTTATTCACGGGCAAAGTCCTATTACACTACGAAAATAAAAAATAAGCATAACAATCACATAGGTATCTAACTAAACTAATTAATAATTGATTACTAATTACAAGTACAACATTATAAAATCACATGCACTAAGCAGCTCTAGTAACGTGAATATGAAATAAGGGAGAACAATATAGAAACGCTACGGAAGCCCCACCAATGCTCAATACTGATCGCAAAGCAGTTGTGAAATTCTGTTATGAAGAGCTGCCTCCTCGGGAGGCCCGCATCAAGTGCCCCAGGAACTCAGTAGTCGGAGAAAAGAGGTGTAGTTCCAGGCTTTAACATTGATTGGACAAACGACATGCCCCAGGAATAAAGCTACCTCTAGCATAATTTGTCCGGTAATATGCCTCATGAAATACTTGAGTCGCCTTAACAGCTCTGGGAAGAACATGGAGCCCAATATGTGAAAGCAACCTAGATGAATGAATGATATTAATGATTTTATAAAAGATGGTAAGCTCTCTCGCTCCTACGCGCTTCCAATGTCGTCAATCCGATTCAACTGAAATAGATTCTGAAAATTAAACATACCCGTTACCACCGTCAACACACGAATAAGCATACTCGTCAAGGAGCACTGATGAGCTGTATTGTATTAAATTAAACACATATTCTTACCGACACATGTGTAAATTATACAGTGTGCCTACGCATTTAAGTTGACACCATAATATATTTTCACTATTTGAAGGAATACAGATTTGAAATTTACATAACATACGGGTTGTTGGGTTGGTTACATTTTGTTTAGGTTTAGGTTTACCACGTGGCACATGCCATGAGGGAATTATCATAACCTTAAAATTTAACATTGAACTGTGTACAAGAGTTTGTTTATATGCCGGTGCAAAGCAGAACTGATTGCAATAAATAAATGCATTACTATTGGTTTACAGAAAGAAATGAGATTTAGATATTTACGGACTCCAAAAGTGAGATGCAAAATCTGGAAGGTACTAGCATTGATTCGGATAATGATTACGTGACGTTGATGAGGAAGAGACTGGTAATAAAGGCGCAACAAGCAGATCTGTTGGTTGCACTGGCGTGGATACCCAGACATAGTGACATACATCGAAACGAGGAGGCGGATATATTGGCGAAAGCCAAAGGAGCATTGAACATATCGAAAGACATTAAAGATGTAGACTTAAGAACGATTGTGAAGAGAGAGATTGAGAGAATGCATAATGAAAACTGGCAAAGATCGCTGGAGGTGAAGGGCAGATGGTACTCACAGATCCAAAAGCATTTTCCAAAAAACCTTGGTACGAAGAACTACCTTTTATATCCAGAAAACGCATTACAACAATAATAAGAATGAGATCGGGTCACTGCTTAACAGGAGAACATCTACATAGATTGAACCTACGAGACAACCCATATTGTGAATGCGGTCAATTGGAGAATCTGGATCACATCATCTTCTAGTGTCCCATTAATTCAATCAACTGATCAAAACAGGTATGTCAACACCTTTCAATGTATCAATTGTTCTAGCTAATATGAATTATGACAGAGCCAAAGTAATGTTTGATTTCTTAAACATTAACCGAATTCGACTGTGACAAGAGTTGTATCCTACACATGTGGGGGATTATGTGCGAATTCTTTGTTTGTTTGATTCTTTTTTTGTTTTTTTTTTTTTCTGTATCTCTATTATACATCTTTTTTATATCTCTTTCTAGAGCTGGGTACTTAATCCAGAGGCAGCATTTCGTGGTGTGTGATGATCCTCCGCTGTCCGGGATCGAGAAGAGTATGTATATATATGTTTACCTTTCTTAACCCACACCAATTTTAAAATGTATCGTAATGTAAATTTGTGTGCGTGTTAAGTCCGATAATTTAATTGAGAAAAGTGATAACTTGAGTGAATTGAAGTGAGTACAATAAAGAGACGAAAGAAGAAAAGTGAAGAGAGTTGTCCAGGAGTACATGAGGCTCGATATACTGGATGGCCGAATGAATGAGCTGGCACATCGTTGGAATATTACGAAGGCCATAAAAGAGGAAAAACCAAAGAGTAGTTTGTTGAGCTGTTGAACATGACATCACTTAAGGAACGCAGGATAAAGTGAGGTGAATAAAATTATCTAATATTGATTTGATTGGTATTAATAGTTTTGTGTATATAAATCATTTGCATTAAATTGTTTCAATACATTCGTTGCAGTGTAAAATTAAACAAGTTCTGATTGAGCACTGAAACAGCAATAATATAAGAAATCTCCTATAATTTGTGAAAGCGAAGAAAATTATTATGAATGACACATGCAGTAAATATCATTCAACTCAACTAGTACTATTAGGGATATCATCGGGCGAAGAAAACATTCTGTTCCTATTTTTTACGACGAAAGAAATGTGATCCTCGACAACATCAGTGGCCTCGAGCAGATTTTCCACCACGACAACATAAGACCAGTCATACCTAGTATAGTAAGCAAGTCGATTATTTTGCAGTATGAACTTTCTTTTAGACGAAAAATAAGTTTGTGGCATAGCGGACAAAATGACTGGTTTTACCTACACAGGGGATTTTTTTTAATTTAGCAGGGCCTCAGTCTAATTCAGTAGAACCAGACCATGGGTCAAATGGGTGCTAAATTAAACAAAATCCCCTGTGTAACCAGTCATTTTGTCCGCTGCGCCACAAAATTATTTTTCATTTATATTTACGGACACAAATTCATTTTATAATTTCTTTTAGACTTTCTGATAGAGGGTTATTTACCAAATATCCAAAATTGAATTAATCTTCACAATCTCCTCGATCCTATATGTATGACGTCTGCTAGAATCCAGCAAAACTTGCACAGGATAATGTCATTGATTATATACAAATAAGCTGCTGTTCTCAAGTTCTTGAACAAAACAGATCTTAAAATGACATAATCATTTTATTTCATTAAACGCACAGTAATTCATGGCGAAAATTCCCATATCGTCGATATTGTACCGATCTTTCGTGGATAACATTTGTGAGAATCAAACAAAAATTGTTTGTCATTGAATTTAGAAAAATCAATAAGGGTGTTTTCAACTTTATGAGCAAAGCACATCTTAACATAGAATAATTTAATTTTGCTATTTCTTCAGTTTTTCATCATCATTTGATCACTACGATTTGAATTATGATCCTTCCTATTGGCGTTTAAGGTATATATCAAATTGTTATCATTAGCAGCGCAGGACATCAGGGATTGCATATCTCATTTTTGGTGTACCAGACGCAGACAAATTGAACATTTAACTTGCAATATTATTCAAAATTGTATACCAATTTATTTTACTTCAGCATTTTGGAATCTTTTACTTGTAGTCTGTCTCGTAAAATATGCGGTAAAAATATAGCCTTATTTGCAAATTACTCACGGAATGGTACTTACGGATATTAGCATAAACAGCTGCATCAACATATGTCTCTTCCCTATGTTCTGTATCGTTTTTTACACTTCTGTAAACCCTAAAATATGTTAAACGTTAATTATTTCAATGAAGAAAATAAGTAGCTTTATGTTCTACTGACATTAGTTTAAAAAGGTTTACTAAAAAACCTAGAACAACTTTTCCTTCAGGTTATTTGAAGATATTTTGATAGTAATAAATAACAGAAATACAAAATGGCCCATAATTTATATAAAGAGTAAATTGTGGAGGGTACATTAGACGTTTTGGGAAAACAGCATACGATTATTTCGAAAATTTGAGTGATTAGTGAAAATCCAATCTATCAAACTGTAATATTGTGATATTCGTGGCCCTTTCGGTTGTACCAGATGTGTTTATTAACTTTCTTATTTCAATTGGGACATCCTGTATATAATTATATTTTAGGATTCCTTATTCCCTATGCCTATAATTAACTGTTTCTGATTTTAAAAAATATATGTTAAAGTAATCCATTGCAGAGAGGAGTTTCAAGTATAGTAGGAAATAAAATCACGTCTACTCCACTAAAAGTTATATATGTATGACATGGTTGTAACGATTTGAACACATATTTAACTTTTAGTGGAGTAGATGTGATTTTATTTCCTATTAAAAAATATAGTTTGAGTATTTAGGCCCAAAAACGGTCTCCCGAAAATATTCGGCATTTCGTCACCTTGAAATTTTGACAATAGTTCAAGATCCTATTCCTATTTTTACTAGTAAATAGAAATAAGTAATTTTTCTCAAATGGAACACCCTATATGATTATCAAATATTCTGAAAGAAAATCAAATTCCCTTTGAAATGATACATACTTAAATAGTAAGGTTTCCGGAATCCAAGAACATTTCTATAGTCATGAAATTTTACTAGTGAATAAAATTGTAATAATTGCCATGTAGTGCCTAATTAATAAAACGGGTCTTGAAAATAATTACTCAAAAGAAGTTTTAATTAATTTGCTTATTCATTCATGGGTAATGTGACAAACTTATAGAAAAACAAAACATGCAGAAAGTTCAAGGAAACACCTAGCGCTAAAGTAGCTAAAAACATTTATTATGTTGTTCTCACCTAGGGTCATGGGCTTCGATAAATTTAATTTTTTACTCTCAGTTTTGACTCTTAATTCCTGAAATTAATGCCAGTATGGCATCGTACAAACTTCCTCTTGATCATTAGTTCTAAATCAAAATACAATTCATTAAACTTCCTGAATGTTCTTTCTATAATTTTGTCACATCGCCAATGAATAAAAATTATTTTCATTCTTCATTTAAGTAACAATTTTCTTTCATTGTCATTTAATCCAAAAAAATAATTATATAGGTACAGGGCGGTCCATTTGAAATAAGCAAGTTAAAACCCGGAATTTTCACAAATATAGGTTGAGAGACTAGATTGACTTCTGCAATGACTCAAATAGTACCTATGCTTAGTTTTCTCAAAACTTCTAAAGAACTATCGACAAACAATCGCCTTGTATATTCGCAAACTTTTCCTATTTTTATTATACATGAAATTTTTATTTCTTTTTTGATATTTTCATTTTCCCAATTGTTTTTCAAGAAACATAGATGGCTATAAGAGTCCTATTCCCGTTTGTTAAATTCTATATTTATTTATTTTTTAAACTTTTTTGAAAACTACTTACATCATAGCATATACAAAATCCAATAGGAATAAGATGGCCGTGATAATGTTGAAAACTATGGCACACACAATAAATACAAAATTAAAATGGGTCACTAAGGCCAATATGGATACTGCTGTACATACGCAAAATAATATGAATCCTGTAAATAATATTAGCACCCATGTACGGATTGGTAGTGGCCTGGAAACACAGTTTGATATAATTATGGTAAATAAATCACAATGACATGTTCGCACTAGCTATATAATAGGTATCCTTATTTGCGTTTCTACCACGATGACCCTCTCATTCCTTGAATTGAACATGTTCAATCATTTAGTGAGACACCGGGCATACATCGCTTGAGAAGGCCATTATTGACCTCGCACTAATATCCTTTCGGCGCTACGCGCCTCAGGGTTTAAACGTACTCGCTCAATATTGTGGCTTTCAGGAACTAGTTATGGAATATCCCGAATATTCCACAAATAGACTTGGTAGATATAACAAACACACTTCTCATAAAAGCGGTATTGGATGATTAACTGTACTTATTTAAGTTATATTTCGATATCAAGTTTTTTTAATGAAAATATGATATTTAAGTTGGAATGATATTATGAAGGGCCATTGGAATTCCAAAAGGCATGCGTCTAGTTCGTCATTAAGGATAGTTTCTTTTTTCTGCTAGCGTCCAACGAATACCACAAATGCATTAAAATTGAAACCTGTACCAAGCTTGATGGGATCGTGAAATTTAGGCTGAAGAATGATATTGTAAAGGGCTACTTGCATGCGAAGCCGTATGCTTCGAGTTCGACATTAAGGATAGTTTCTAGGGTATTTAATGCTAGTTTCCAACGAATGCCAAACAAATGCATTAACATTGGAACCTGTTTCGCGCCTGATGTGGTCGTGTAATTTAGGCTACAGAATGACATTATAAATGGCTATACGTATTATTATTGTTTTATTTTATTTTTCTTGTAGGTATAGTTAAAATAATAATACAAAGTGGTGTACTTATTTTAATTTGGTCAGGTTTTAGAACACTTTGTCACAACTAACAAACGTCCTTAAATTAATAATACTCCAAGTGTAAGTAAGTTTTAACGTGTAAAAAGTATTGACTTGTATGCTTGGATTCATCTCTATTACAAAAAAAGGGATTAAAATTTAAAAAGTTAACTTTTACTTACTCGACGAGATGACTTAAAAGTACATTTGCTCCTGTTATTGTCATAAATATTGCTGAAACTGGTATTAAACAAAGTGTAGAAACCCATTGTACTCGTGGTTTTAGGTAGACTGCCAGTACCAGACAGGCACAGCAAAAAATCTATAAATCATTTCGATCTGTCTTACAAATTTTAATAATCAAAGCTAATTTGTTGCTCATCTTACAAATTGTAGCCATCTAATATAAATGTAATCGTATTTCAACACTTTCGTTTTTCGTACATGTTTTCTCCTGTGTTCAATATGTTCAGTACCATTACGATTATTCATCTATCTTTATTAATAAAATTATGTACTATCATCAGTTGATAATGAATTTGGGTACTGAATTTGAAATCATAATAAAATGTACAAAAATACAAAGTACGTCAAATCTTGACATACTAAGGTCATCTTTGAAATATATGGGGTGAATATAAACAATTGGGATTTATTGATAACATTTTTCAGTTCTATATTATCTCAATTCTAAATGATCTCACTTGGTGATTTCACTCTCTGTTATACTCGCAGTTTATTCGGTAACGGTTTCATATGCTCGGTTTCCATTTTCGAAAATTAATTTAATATTAGATATTAAGACATTTTTTCTAATCAAATTGGTAGATATGCTTTGATCTATCATCATCGTCATAATAATACAAAACAAATTACCCATGTATATACAGCATGAATCACGACTAACGGGGGGCGGTGTGGTGGTGGCTACATTGTGAAAATAGTGCCGTTTATAAAGGGTATACTAATGAGATCCTATATTTCGATAGAACTTAACAAATAAACAAACTCTAAATATTTTCAATAGTTTTAGAGAACATATTTTTAAAAAATGTGTTTCTCAAAAAAATATATATATATATCATATACTCTCCGTAAATTACTATTGATGATATTTATGCCATTTCCGTCGGAAATTTACGGGCAAACAGATGCGAATAATGTTAGTTTGTAGGTATTCTAAAATGATGGAAGTGACGAAGTCCTTTGATGTGTACTGATTTGTTTTTATCATTCTCTTTTTCAGATCATTATAATTTAATTCATATTTTAAGAACAATAATCGTTCACTAGTTTCTAATGCTTTCTAATTCTTTATTGGTAATCTAACCACTGGTGATGGGAATAAGTTTCCCGAAACATGTATAGTTTTGATGGTTTAATATCATATTAATTATAGAATATTGTATTGTGGAGTAAACGCCTTTCATTTCAATACTATTTTTAAATAGTCTGGACCAAAAACACAAAAAGATATTCTTGATAGAAAACGATGAAAACATCATCATTTTACTAAATATTTCATTTTAAGCTTTATCTATTATACAGGGTGTTTCAGAAAGACATGGCCAAATTGCTAGAGGTGATAGAACTGCATAAATTAAGTGTAGCTTGTTATATAAATTTTGGAGATACAGGGAGTAAAAAAAATATTATTTTTACTATTTTTCTAACTGACTATACATTATTAGTAATAACGGTCTTAATTTTTTCATATGAATGTTTTTGGGGTCGCAGAATGTCTAAGCTAAATTTTCATTCATAACTATTTTGATGTTTACTTTAGAGACTTGGTAATTGCAAAAAATTATATCTTGTTTATTACCCAACAAAAAAGCTACTCTTCGAAACAAACGCTTGGATGTACCGTTTCCAAGATATTTTAAGTTAATTAAGACATAAAAATAAAGACAAAAAATAAAAAATTCATATTACACTAAAACTGAAATAACTGAAAATTTAAAGATTTATAAAATTAGTATTTATACTGTTTTCATTAGGTGTACAAAATGTCTCCCATTTTCACGAATCCATAATCGATTCCGCTTTCCTAGAGAATACATTATTAAGGATTATCCATTAAGCCAAAATAATCCTCGCATGTAGTTCTTCCACATAATTAACTTCAGATGCATACACCTTTTCTTTCGGGTAATTCCAAACAGTAAAATCTAGCGGGTTGAGATCAGGCAATCGAGGAGGCCAATGAATTGGAGCATCAGCTTATACTTATCCATTTATTGGAAAAATGTTCACTTAACCACCTTCTAGGCGCTCTACTAAAATGTGGTGGAGCACCATCATAGCTGCTCTCTCGTCTAGTAATAAATCTAGCAAAATTTCGAATAAATTATTCGGCAGAAAATTGAGGTATAACTCACTGTTTAGAGTTGAGGTAAAATGTGGTATCCAATAAACCGATTGTCTGGTGGCAGCCCATACATTAATTTTAAATAAAAAATAATTTCGTGGCATAGCGGACAATTCAATTATTTTAAATTTATATTGACGGACACACATTCATTTTATAATTAATCTTAAACGTGTGTTGGTAATGAGTCAGTCGCTTTACCATAGGATTTTCTTCCGACTAATAATAGGGCGCGCATTGTGGGAATTGAACATCCCTTGCCGTGTAAAGATGCTTCGTCAGTAAACAGAATATTATTCAAGAAACGCGGAGCATGAGCTGCTTGTTCGCGTAAAAATTCGCAGAATTCCAGTCTGTGAGAAAAATCATATGGCAGTAGTTCCTGAACGTGTGTGTAACGATACGGGTGTAGCTCATACCTGCTTTACAAACATATTTTTAGCCGCATATGACTTTCTTCTAATAACTCAGCACTAATAGCATAGGTTAATAAACTTAAAATATCTTGGAAACGGTACATCCAAGCGTTTTTCCGAAGAGTACTTTTTTGTTGGGTAATAAACGAGCTATCATTTTTTGTAATTACCAAGTCTCTAATATAAAGATCCAAAAAGTTATGAATGAAAATTTAGCCTAGACATTGTGTGACTATGTTTGCAAGGAACGCGAGTATTTTTAATCGATTCTGCGACCCCAAAAACATTCATATGAAAAAATATTGAGACCGTTATTTATACTAAGTCATAGTCAGTAAGAAAAAATAGTAAAAATAATATTTTTTTTAACTCCCTGTATCTCGAAATGGAAAGTTATATAACAAGCTACACTCATTTTAAGCAGTTCTATCACCTCTACCAATTTGGCCATGTCTTTCTGAAACACCCTGTATATCATATTAAAAAAATATTATTATTAAATTTCAATGTAAGTATTGAAACCAAAATTTTGGGATACTTTTTGTTTGGAATTCTATCTGAATCCGGGAGTTTTCTCACATATTTTGTGAGTTGTTTCTCAATGTATTTGTAAACGGATATCTCTCACAGAGTCATATAATATGTCCATTCTATAATGAATATGTAAGAGGTATATTGAATATAGATTATAGGTATTTTGGAATTATTATTTTCAAAAAATATGCTTAGCATTTTTGTAAATATGCACCATTTAACAGATGTTGAATGTGTTTCTCTTAAATACAGGGTGTTTCTATATCAAAATACATGAATGACAGCTTTCTGTGGTAGAGCGTTGTCGGTCGAATATAGAAACATATTGTAAATGAATTTAAAGGGACAAAAAAATACCTATTCTTTCATAGAAAGATCAATTTGTTGTTTAATAATTTATTAATTTTTGATCCTCTGATTTTGTAATCATTCAGTCAAATAATAGAATTCATACAGTCGCAATCAAGCTGATCTAGAAATAACTTGAACAATAATTAGATAGTATATTATAGGACAACTTATGACATTTGTGAAGGAAAATTAACAAAAAAGTAAATAAAACTACATCCTAAGATATAATAAGATATATATTACATAAAACTTAATACAACGATAAGAGCCATTGATTACTTATTTGGTATTAGTTATATAAGAATATCTTATATTTATTGACATTTTAAATTGAATGGTTGTTTTACTTACGTGAAGTGTTGTCAACTTCAATAATTAGCGATAGATGTAGGCGTAGTTCTAGTAGAGTCAACATAAGACTATGCTGTCGTTACAACAAAAACATAAATGCCAACAATTCTACACCTTAGTACTTGTAGAGTAAACCAACAAGTAATTTCAGTGTTGGAAAATATAAACATATCAGCAACGTTCTATATTTGATGAAGTTTGACTTTGTCTATGTTTTACTGTTGCACACCAAAGGCTCCCGAAGTATTTATTTTTCTTTTAATATAATCTAAACAAAGGATAAATATAATCTGGTGAAAGTACCTATATTAATAATATGATACATCAAATTTTTCCATACCTAATCAGTGAGTTAATGACTAGATAACATTTGTAATTATTTTTGCAATTTAAATTTATAAGTAACTAAAATTAAACACATTCTTAAGAATGTTCAAGAATTTAATAGATTTACTTATTATACTCGTATAAACAAGAGGTAATATAATAATAAGTAATTATTGTAAGGACGGAGTTCGATAAAATACTATTTTTGTACAAATTAAAAACTAAAAATAATTATTAGTATAATACAGAATATATTTTACAAATAAATAAAACATACAACATTACGTATCCGTTATTATTGTTTATATGTTAGTTCAAGACTTCTCTAGTAAAAACCTATTATAATACATTGAGGCAGATTACACTCGAAAAACTACTACAAGTTATCATAAAAACAAGCAGAATTTACAATATTAGTTTTTACCAGACCAGAATAGTGGCTTTAGTGTTTAAATGAAAGTCAAATCTCCACACTAAATTGCAACTCCACTTAAGAATGGACTATTTTTTCAAATTAATAGTGGCTTTGTCTGATATACTGCGGAGTGCGCTACATCACAAAGGTACCTATCGTCTTCCAAATGTTTAATCCTTGGACATAGTTGAAGACAATGGAGAGTTGGTTTGAATTGAGAAAAATGATGTAGAAGACCGGTGAGATTGAGGCTGATCAGCTACGGTTGACATTGTTATGGACCAATATGAATGCAGTCGGTTGAATACTTTTGATGAGGTTTTTACATAACACAACCATTCATATATTTTGATTTTCAACCAATCATATCGAGAACAAATCTCGCAACAGGCCTTGCAAGACGGATCATTGTTACTACTTAGGCCAATATTGTTAAGATTTATTGATTTCTCTATTTTCTTAATAGACTTAGCTCCTGCAAGCCATTGGCAGGAGTACTCATTTCTATATGTTCGTCACTCGAACGGCCCTCTTTAAGTGGTAAAAGGTGTTTTTCAATATTCCTCTAGGCCAAAGGTTCTATACGATTACAATAACAAAAGATAAATACAAAATTAATTTGGTTTTTGATAATCTAACAATATCAAATTCTTAATGAAATTATCCATTCAAAGAGGAGCGATGAATATATATGCCCATGACATGGGCAATGTGCCGTGAGTTATGATATAAAAATATATTTATTTTGTGGAGCTGACGTCGTTTGATTTATAATATCAAATTTGTTTACGTATTAGTAGAAAATAAAAAAGTTCATAATAAATAATTTATAAAATCAGTTTTACCAATAACAATAATAATTAACATTAAACCTTTTTCACCACTCTCCTTTCTTTAAAAAAGTAAGAACTGCATCAGTTGCAAATATAATCATATTTAGAAATGACAACATGGTGGCTGCAATTATCCACCAAACCATATAGTAATGGGGCGCATACAGCCAGTCATCAAACACTTTTCCTCTTTGTATGATCAACAACAATGCAGCAAGAAAAAAATGCACTGAAGCCACAAGACTAATTACACAATCAATTTTGTATGGAATTTTATCCTGTTTTGTAGGTTTTGCAAATGTGCTGCTAAGGAAAATTGCGTTTACAATCATGTAGGTAGCATACGCGCTATAGATTATTCCGAAGCGATAGATATGTTTTCTGGCTAACTCCACTTTACATGAAGCGTCATGAGTCAGTATGAGGCAAATTATTGATATTATCTGAAATAATGAAAAAAGTCTTTTAGGATAACAATATTTAGCTATGTAAATTATTCCTTTAGATATAAGTAGTATGTTAGCAAATTTATGGTAGCTATACGTTTATTATTTATTTAAACAAATCATTCCAACATATTCTAAACAAGACCGACATAATGGGGACGAATACACAAGAATACAATAATTTGCCTTGCTTTACAGAGAACTAACCTAAATCAAAATAAAAAAAAAACAAAAAATGAATTCACAACATTATACCATTAATAAAAAATATTAGAGAAAACTTAAATTACCAAAATTACATTAATTGTATAACATTCAAGAAAAAACATCATATGAATTTAATTCGCTTTGAGTACTTAATCATCATTAATCATTACAAAACCACCACCAATGTAATAATTTTTTTCTACGACTGTCTTTAAATGCCTTTATTATATGTTCAATCATGATTTGAAAATGTAGTACATTGTAACGCTGTTTATCATTTACCCGTTCGTAATAATATTTCCCACTAGTTACCTAGCACCTATGGTGATTTTTCATGCCCGCCGCTACTTTTGTCATTACCAGGAAATTTTATCCGTGCGTAATAATATTTCCCACTAGTTACCTAGCAACTAGTATATATAAAATCGCAAAATAGCAACTAGTATATATAAAATTTCCTGGTAATGACAAAAGTAGCGGCGGGCATGAAAAATCACCATAGCAACGCCGAAAATACAAACACCAAATTGACAGTTTTGGTATTTATAATTAATAATAATTGTAATTAAGTATTTGGCTAATTTCAAAACACATTAACAGTGATAGTGAATATAGTTTAACACCAGCTAGTCAATTTAATACTTCTAATTTATCGTATTTAGGCTTATACGCTAACAAGGGTAAGTTTCGAAAAACAAATATTTTCCTAAAAATTATGTTAAATTTATTCAAAAGCATTAAAACAGTCGTAGAAAAAGTATAGTGTGAAACCATCCTACTCGTGTGATTTGCAGCACTCGCCTGCGGCTCATGCTGCAAACGATCATACTCGTAGGAAATATCTATATGTCATTTCATGTTCGTTGCACAATATACTATTATGATTTGCGAAAGTGGAAAATATGATTTATATATGTATATTAATATTTCGCAATGGAGAATTTGAACTGGAGCTTGTATTGGATTGATTTACATAAAATAAATTAATATCTCGCGTGTAATTTCTTGCTGACATAAAATTTAAGTTTGATAAACAGTACTGACAATCCACAAAACCTACGACACATTTTTAAAGAAAAGTTATATTGGTCTTCTAATTTTAATCTCAACCAAAACCCATAGCAACTTTTTCAGATGGTTGTCTGTTCTGTGCTTTCCCTTTAAAAGAATATTAAATCCATTAATGTCCTAATTTCTTATAGGGCAAACATAATAACTCCATGGCATATCTGTCTGTTTCCATCATTTTAATTTTAGCATTTAGAAACTAGATCCAGTCTATCATAATTAGTTTTAATTAATAATTTTAAAGAAAAGAGAGTAATTTATTATTGTTAGTACACTATCATTAGTTTATACATGGTTGGTTTTTTACAATATTTTGTTACATATTCTAAAGCACTTCTTTCCTAATAAATGTAACAACAGCTTCAGCTGCAAATACTAATGCATTCACAAATGAAAATAATATTACTGCAACACCTAGAATTTTGACATCTTCACTGGTATCAGTATATCTAGTTGTAAAGACGTGAAATACATTTCTGTCAACAATTAAAAGTATTCCAGCTAGGACAAAATGTGCAGATGCAAAAATTGCTATTAGACAAGATATTTTGTAGGGTAGTTTTTCTTTAAGGGATATTCTACCTAACAAAAAAACAAAATTTAAAATTAAATAGACGGAGAAAGCAGTATGTATTAATGGAAAATTGTACCGTTTCCCCAAGTCGGATTTTCTTGTTGGTAAGTCGATACATGCTAGGCAGAGTATGCAGAAAATCTGAAAAATGTCTTAATTAAACCTTAATACCTAAATAAAATTTATAATTATTGAAATTTAAAGCGGGAGGATTTTATTCAAATAAGTGTTATACTGCAGATGCGAATTAACCCCGTGTTTATTTTTATAAGTGTCCAAAATAAAATGAACTACCCATATCACTGTTTAGCAAAAGCATTTTTTTTTTATTCTCGAATAGTTTTTGAATGTTTGCAAATACCTTGTTTTATGACAGAAAAAAAAAGGTTAGCTGAACAATTCGCCGCTAAATTTAATCATAATTGAACTCAAACCTGTCCAATCAGAAATTATTATTAACCAAAGTTGAAGATATAAAACATAGTTGAAACGTGTGACATAATGTAAGATCAAAATGGTTGAACTTTTGAAATGTTATAAATCCGCCCAATAGTGCAATAAAGGTCAAAAATGGTTTGTGCAATTAATTGAAATTGTTGTGATGCAGTTTTGAATAGCTGACCATAGAGTTGTAGACATATATGACTTAAGCGACGTGTTAAATAACTAAATAAAGTAAATTTCCTAGATTATTTGTTACTTACAATTTCAGATACTTTTAAGATGAATGGTAATTTTTCCAATGTTTGTTTCTTTAAACTTTTTATGTGAGGAACTTCTTTGATATCGTCTTTGGGTTCTTTTTCAAGTTCTGCAGACATGTTTCTATTTGCAGGAAATTGTTTTTATTCCCTTCTTTTTTCTTTGTTATGTACCTACATAACAAAACATCTATTAATTCAAAATTGGTGCTATTAAAAATATATATATATTTAATAAGCCAACCCAAAATTAAACAATTATTTACGTAGATCAAGCATTAAAAATAGACATATATGTTTCCTTTTGGCGCAATATAAATTTTAGAGCATTAAAAATCATTCTCGAATATTTTAAAACAACTAAACCGAATTGAATGAAATTTGGTATTGTTATTTCTACTTACGCCCCGATTAATTGATTTTGGGCCTTACTGATAGAGCTGGTTTGATTTTTACATTAAATAAAAATTTTGCACAATAATTCTGAACAACTTTTTTACTTTTGTGCAGAAAGGAACAACCGACATTTTTTAACCCTTTATAAATATTTTGAGTACACTCCTGACCACGAAAAACAATAGAATATCTCCACCACCACATAGGACTTCATCATTCGAGCGAGCTTTTACCTACGATATCTATAGAATTTATAACAGTATACCAAGCAATTTCAAAAATCATAAACTCTTGACATTTCGGTTCCTCCACAAACGTTACGTATATCAGTTGGATAACGACTAGTTTCCCTCATCTACACATATAATTCCTAATTATTGTTATTTTTTATATTTTGTTATATTACTTATATCTATTATTATTTTATTGATGTGATATTATGCTTTTTATTTTTTTTGTTATTAGGGTTGGAATATATATATCAGTATATACTGCCTTCTAACCCTTTTTGTAGTGCTCATAATTATATGTATATAAGTTTTTAGGAACGCTATGGTTAGTTTTACTTTTTTTTTTTTTTTAATTTATAATTGTTATCTGTATTATGAGTATCTGCAAATAAACTGCTTATTATTATTATTATTATTATTAAATGTGAAACCTGAATTTTCTAAGAAAAAAAAACACATCCAAATAGCTTAACGCGTTTTTCACTTACTTATGATTTGTAATCAGGGGACTTCAAAATGTGCACTTCCATCAAAATCTCCACATCGAATTTTTCACTTAATCGCAATACCTCCCTTCTACTTACACTATTATGTAGTAGTATAGTGGACAGGAGGTAAAATAATAATAAAGAGGATTTTTTTTTTGTTTAGGGGAAATCTAGGACTTTTTGTGGTCTCCTCTATCAACAAAGCTCAATGTGATTGACTAGGTCACAATAGCAGCCTCATATTTGATTCATATCGGTACAGCCGTTTTTGACATATTTTTAATTATTTTTAAACCCCTCAAGTCAATATTGTCGAAATCAACAAAATCCCTATAATTGTCTGAATTTTCTTCCTTTTTTCTTTCTTGAACCTTTTCTGATTGAATTTTTATTAGAGATTCTTGGGATGAGGTTCAATATAATTTCCAACATTATTTTTTTTAATGCAAAATTTGATTTCGTTTTTTCTCTCTAAGATTTACAACGTTTCGAGAACAATTTGATGTCTTCTTCCGGTTAGTCTAGATCATATTCCACAAAAGAAGTGTATCTAGTGTATTTACTACATACCACATCGTTTTTTATATTTTATAAAATACTCCACTATTATTGAACATTGAATTCATTAAATTGAAGAACTATAGTTGTGTTTTTTTTAAATGGAATGCCCTGTTTATGAATATATTTTTAGATTCCCCCTTCAAAATAAACCTAACTTTCATTAAAGTACATCTCACCTAAACCTTACAGTTTTTTAAATATTTTAATTTTTATAAAAATATAGACATAATTTGAATGCAAAAAATCACACCTACTCGTTTGTTCATTTTAAGCCAGTCTGGGCTGATAAAGATGCCCACTCATCACTTGTTACGCCAAATATAAAAAACCCCCAATACTAAATAATATAAGTTATATGAACGTAAAGTTTAATTCTAAATAACTTGTTTATTTTAAATGGAACACCCGGTATATGATGTCAAAATTAGATGCACAAAGTAATTATCTGTCAAATATTATAATACTTTCCTATGGTTAACTCTTGAAGTTTTCGTGGAAAATGCACACATTCATAATATTAGGTGAATTTTTAATTGAATCTCTTAGTTTCATGTAGACCACCCTGTATTTGAGGATGTAAAAGTTAAAGTAAAGTTTTCCTATAGATATGTATATCTTTAATTTTGCATGGAAGAGGCACACAGGTTGCTAATAATAGGCCAAATTTTCAAAATTATAATATTTATGACGTCCAACATGAGAATTTGAGGAGACAATACATTTTTTTTAATTTGATATTTACGGTCAAATAGTTTGTTGCAAATGCTTACCTAAGAGTTGGGAATTGTTCATAAAACAGTTTTTTATTGGTGACATTTAATTTAATTCAATTAATCAAAAATGCGAACCTATTCCAAAGGAGAAAGAATAGACAATAGATTTTTATTCTGCGAGAATGGTCCAAAAACGCTTTACTGGCATTGTGAGTTTACGCTCAAAGGTTCCCGGCTCAAAATCATCCCAAAAAAGCGGTCTTCGAAAGACTGCTATGGCAGTTTAAAGAAAGATACCACCCAAACACAGTGCAACTGCATCAAGAACTTTTCAATATTGATTTTAAATCCTGTTGAAGTTTGTACATGGGTAGGAACAAAATCATCGAAAATCAACACGTTTTTAACAGAGGAGATGAAGGAGCAAATAAACGAAGCGTTTAGAAGCGGTACACCAGGTTAAAGTGTTTGTAGGATTTAAGAAAAGGATTCAAATGTGCCTAGAGTCCAATAATTTTGAACATTTATTATAAGATTTATCAGTATTTATGTATATCTTGTTATTTAATTTAAGTTAAAAATGTATTTATTTATTATGTTATTGTTTAAAATATATGGTTTTTCAAATTCTTATGGCTGACTTGACAAATAGTATAATTTTGAAAAAGACGACCAATATGTGTTTTTAAATTAAAAATGTACATATCTATAGAAAAACCTTATACTGATTAATAGATAATTAATTTCATCATCATCAAATACCGGGTGGTCTATATGAAATTAACAGGCTCAATTAAAAATTCGCCTAATATTATGAAAATGTGCATTTTCCACGAAAACGTCAAGAGTTCTCCATAGGAAAGTATTATAATATTTGACAGATAATTACTGTGTGCATCTATATTTGACCTCATCTACCGGGTGTTCCATTTGAAATAAACAAGTTATTTAGAATTCAAATTTACGTTCATATAACTTATATTATCTATTTAGTATTGGGGCTTTTTTATATTTGGCGTAACAAGTGATGAGTGGGTATATTTATAAGCCCAGACTGCCTTAAAAAGAACAAACGAATAGGTGTGTGTGTTTGATTCAAATTAGGTCTATATTTTTAAAAAATTTTATTATTTAAAAAACTCTCAGGTTTAGGTGAGATGTACTTTAATGAAAGTTAGGTTTATTTTGAACGGGGAATCTGAAAATATATTCATATACAGGGTATTTCATTTAAAAAAACAAAACTATGGTTCATTTCTTATATTTGGGATACCCTGTATAGATTCACAATATTTTTAAAATGTAGCCATAAATCATTTTTATCGAACCCATGAATATAACTTTTAGGAAATTAAATAGTTTAGCCACACTATTCCGTGTCGTATGGCGTGAATAACCCTGTAGATACATCCATAATAATTATACATTATTTTTAACAAAGATCTTGCTCGTGTTTTGCGGACAAGTTCATTGTAGAAGATGATCAACGATTCACTATGTGTATTTATATCTATATATACACACATTTATCTCTACTATTTATTTTATATTACCTATGTAGGTATATTTTAATGTTCTTTTTTTGTAATTTGCTAAGAGAAGTAAATATTATAATTATTATAAATAATGTTGGCAATTATATTGAACCTCATCCCAAGGAATCAAAATTTACCTATTTATAATACTTTATCTACGGTAACATAGTGTTGTACTGAATCATTTAACTTCGATTAATTTATCTAGGCACGACCCGCATTTTCAAATTTCAGAAACATCTTAAAACTTACCCAATATATCGATAAATTATCACTTTCAATTTTTTTAGTTTTTAAAAATCGTAAATTAAAACGAACACTATTTATGCTATTGAGGTTCTACACACAATCACTAAATAAAAAATTTTTGACGCGAGAAACACCACATAATATAAATGAATGAATACAAGTTAATCTGCTTTTTCATTCTTTAATTGTCGAAAATTGGTAAGAATTAACCCTTAACCCGTGCTGCGTCTTTAATTAACCCATGCATTTACCTACACCCACAGAGAGACATTAGTCATTTTATTATTTTTTTATTATTATTTAGTACCTACTATAGATAGTTGGTATGTTTTCTCAATTCAGACTTGCTTTTGCAGGATCGGAATTAAGTCACATTATTAGTGAGTGATTTATTAATTTATGAAACAATTAAGTAGTGTAGAAATAAATAAAATAACATATTTTCCAGTGGCGTAGCTATAGTACTGCGAAATCCCTGAATTTCAAAAACAGTGAAATTAAGGAACATAAGCAATAAATCTACTATACGGGGTGTCCATAAAGTAACGAAACGGGCGATTATTTTCAAAATGGTAGGTACGTAAGCTACAAAATTCCTAAATATGAATCAATACTGACGTGGTTCGGCTATGCTTTTAAAAATGTACCATTTGGAAAATAGTCGCCCGTTCCGATACTTTACGGACACCTTATATATGACAGAATATATTATGCCCTGGCATAGCTATAGCACCTACTACGAAACTCCTTATTAGCTGGGAGTGAGCTCATAATGGGCATGAGCTGCTACATGATCTGAAGACCGGGGGACGAAAATGTGAATGCTTGAAGGCTTTTTCTTCAATTAGAGCTTCTAGGAGGGAGTCTACCCAGCATAAGGTTTTAACTAAATTTACCGTAGTACCAGGTAGATAACTTCGTGAACTAGTTTTTTTTTTGTAATTTGAATAGTTTAATCGATGATCAAAACCTTTGGTGTTTAGTAATATTGAAACCGTTCTACTATTTCGCTAAAATACTTTTTTAAATCTCTACGCCTGTTTCGCTAAACATATTAGGTTCATCAGGAATTAAAACAGTTTTAATATTCTCTCTCCTCGCAATATTAGTGAAACGCTCATTGAAATTAAAAACAAAAGTGTTTTGGTGAAGTGGTTTACCACGTGTCTTGCAAAATTATATTATTGTGATAAATTGGTCATATGCAAATGTGGGTAATTGAAATTTTAATTCTACAATTTCTTTTTAGTGTGAGTTTTATAAATTTATGTTTAAAAAGTAATCCGTCTTAGTGTAGACTTTCAAATTAATTTAAAAAGTATTTTACGTGCCATCTTCAGAAATGTTTATTATATCGACGCTCACCTGAAAAATCTAAGATTTTCTAATGAGTTTCCATGTGATATGATGTATAATAACGATTATTGATAATGAACTTTATTTGGATTGGGAACGTCTGTAATATAGGATAACAACAGAAATAACGGTTTAGAAGCTAGCTATTTCTTATTTTATCTATCAGATGACACAATCTTTATTTTTTACTGAAAGATTGTTGAGTATGCTTCTT
Organism: Apoderus coryli; assembly: GCA_911728435.2. Classification (NCBI taxonomy): domain Eukaryota; kingdom Metazoa; phylum Arthropoda; class Insecta; order Coleoptera; family Attelabidae; genus Apoderus; species Apoderus coryli. The sequence goes on along the minus strand of OU452202.1, from coordinate 9,300,234 downwards.
TTTTGTTTCCGAAGTTTTATCCTACATAACACCTACACTAAACTTTTTTTGTATTTGTTTACTTTTATTCTGTCTGCCAAAACTTACACGAAATTTGTTTAGTTCGAAATCTTACATATTTATTCAAGTTTTTTTTCTTTATTATTTAAATGACGAAATTATCATTACCACAGGTTAAATTCTTGAATTTTGATCAATAAACGCACAACTTTTATTTAAACAATAGACGGAACTGTATCAAACGCAATTTTATTCAAAACCAGAATTTTCTCATCAAATCTTATGCAAGAGTAGTCTTGTAAACCAATAGCGAACATTTGCTAAATTAATGCATAAGTAACTGATCGATCGATGCTAAGTCATCACACACGGTCACAGACTAAATCTCATATCAATATACAGAATATTGTTGAATACTGCTCTGTATCTTGATTTGTTTACCGCATCTAATTAGTTTTAATACAGGGCGAGTTAAGCAGGAATCCAATGTACCTATGTTTCTACAGATATAAAGAAGTATAAATTATTATAAATAATAATTATTCAAATATAGCTTCCTATTTTTTATTTTAAAGAAGTAGTCCATTCTGAAGTGGAGTGAATGTATTGTAATAGGAAATAAAACGTCAAACTCCACGAAATGATTTCGTGGAGTTTGACGGTTTTTTTCCTATTACAATTCCTATTTTTTTTATATGTATTACATAATGACATATAGATCAACTCGACTAGCAAAAATAGAATGATAAGAAAATGGCTTTCGAAAGAAACTTTTACGCACCCTCTCAGCTAGACAGAGGAGTGCAGCAATCCGTTGAATAGTCCATAGAGTTACCTACACAGTTTTTCATTTCTGCAAATTAAAACGCCTTGAAAAATCCAATTTATTCAAAAAACAAATATCATATTGTACCTAAGTATGTGCCATAAACATATTTTAGGTGTATCTAACCTCAATAATTATCAGTTACTTTTTTTTAAATCTTTATTTAACACACAATTTACAATAATCAAATAAGTACATTCTAGTTCTTTAATCAGTGTTTGTAAACACTGGTCTCAGGAACAGTTTTTTTTATAGACCTATCGACGGTGCTAATAATTTAAATACATTATTTAGTATATTGTCAATAATTGCAAGAAAGAAAAGAGCGGAAAAATGGCCACAAGGTACAATTCCGGGCCAAAGCAGCTTTGCAATAATTTATTAAAAACTGCAGGAGAAATTAGGTGATTGCAAAATTTAAGCTTAGGTAAAGCATGATTATAAGATTCAATATAAAAAAACTTTGTTTTAAAAAATAAGAGTATTTATTTACAGCAGCTTCATGAAACTAAATGAAATATTTAGGTGCATGTAGCTATTAATGATTCTACTACTTATTGTTTGGTTTCTTCATGGAAGAATGTTGGTAGATGCTACAAGTATTTGCAAGAAGGATATCCCAAAGGAAAACGCAGTTGGACTCTCTTCAGTTCGACTTAAAGAGATCTTTTCTGATTGACTCTAATAGAGAGATCGCCAAGTTGCCCCCATCTTTTCTCTGGTCTCTCTGTGGCAAACGCCATTTATCGTCCTCCTTAGGTTCATCTTGGTATAGTATTTCTAATTTTAATTTAAAATTATATAAAAAACCACAACTCAATATCCCTTTGTAATGTCAATACCGACCGTAGCCGTCCATAGGCGCACCCTTTTAACTTTTCATAACAATACATGTCCTACGATATTTTAAAAATCCTTTATGTATTAACAATTGTATGTTCATATGTATAAAAGTATACTGTATTTTTCCTTGCCATTCCAACACGGCAACATATAAACCTACGCTGGAAAAAACTGGTTTGGTTTTTAGAAGTTTAGACATAGATACACACGTACCTAGTCTGTGTTCAAACAGCAAGAAACATACCTTTATAATACTATTGTTAATACTTGTTATGCATATATAAGTAGATACATTTATACATTAAGTATAATAATATGCTTCTGATATTATAAACTAACAACAAATGTTACTCATTTAGTTAGTGACATTTTCTATAGAACGTAAAAATTTTATAATATTCGTCACTTCATTATTTTCAGACCTAATGATAAATATTTAAAAGAAGACGCTGGCTTTGCTCATATAAATCTTGATGCTTAAACATGTTCCGCTCGTGTCGTATACCGTGGCCCGACACGGCCAGTCCTATACACTGTCACTGTATACAGTGACTGCAAAAAGTTTCATCCACTTGAGGTTTTATTAAAAATTATTATCTAATTTGATAGATCTTCTATCATTTTATTAATCTACGAAAACAAAACCGTGTTTTGCTGTCGGACACAAATTTTCTTGTTTAAATTCCACTTAAGTCTTGGCCATACCATATGATGTCCATACGATTATATTTAGATTAATCTGAGAAAATAACACGTTGCCAAAAATTAATTAAAAAAAAAATTAATTATTTGTTTCATTCATATATTTATTTGCAAACTCTTTTTTTTTTATTAATCATTAAGCCAATTCTTTTTCCAGTCACTGTAGTTATTTTTATTTCTGTCGGTATCTTTTGGCAGCATGCCTAGGCATGATTTATTATACGTCTTACATACGAGGGAGAAATGTATCAACAAACGCTGCATTTGATGCCCTTGTATAATGTAAAGAGGCCTGGGAACGGATAGCCCCGGTAGAATCGTTAAATTTATATATTTCAAATTAACTTTGGAAAAACTATACGTCACCGGATAGTGTCCTTCTTCTTATTATACGGTTGAAAACTGTTTAAGCCTTTAAGGCTGTTTGATCAGACTCCAAATAAATGTAAAAGGCGTGCATGATTGTGCACTTATTTTTTAATCGATTTGAAAAATTCTTTTTGGAGCATAGAAAGAACACTTTAACAGAGGTTTATATAGGAATCAAAAAAAATTGTTTTAACAATTTATTTTGACTTCAAAATAAATGTTTAAGAAATTTTATTTTTATTCCTATATAAACCTCTGTTAAAGTGTTCTTTCTATGCTCGAAAATTTTTCAAATCGATTAAAAAATAAGTGCACCATCATGCACGCCTTACACCTTTATTTGGAGTCTGATCAAACTCTCTTAACATTAATGTTAACATTATGATGCCGAAGTTGTGAGTGTATGATGTGGCTATCTTCATAAGTATGCTTGAAAATAGGAAAGTCGTAACAAAGTTTCAAGAGTGAAACTAGTTACTCGTTTTTCAAGAGATTCGTGATTTTTATACCTAATATGTCGAGTATAAATAAATAGAAGAACACATTAAATCAGAAACATCTTGTAAATTAAATGACGAAAATACGTAAAATATCTGTTATTATACCAAAATTAATTTATAAATTTATATAAATGTCTTTTTGCTTATCCAAATAAATGAAATAACATTAAGGAAGCGAAATAATAAAAGATGTAAAAAATAAAATATTTTCTTTATAAATAACTCATCAAAACTTAAATATATCTTTCCCCCCATAGTGTAGGTACTAGTATGATAGAGTCCTACCTACTAGTAGGTACCTATACTAGTAGCAAGTATTTGCTAGTAGGTATCATAGTTTTTTCTCTGGATATCGGGATTACAGTGTTTACCTCTGCGTGTTGCATTATTTTCTGTCTCTTTCTCACTCGCATCTAAAAATAATTTACCTGTGTGAACATGTCGCGGCCAGCGTGTCAATAGTAGTGTTGTTTTGTATTTTGTAGTGCATTATTAAAAAATGACGTTGTGAATTATTATTTGTTTATTATATTTAATAATAATTTATTGTGTCCAACTGTGTTAAACGTGTACGTATGTGGAACACGCGAAAGTTTGTAAATGATTTTTCGATATAATATTGTGAACAGCGCTAAACTTTGGATTCTCTTTTGGAAACTACAAAATTGCACATAATTTAAATGGCATCAATATATTAAACATGTATTTAACATAGATATATTGTAGTTCCAGTAGTTTCTGATTCCAGTTCCCAAAGTTCTGATAGTGCCTGGTATAATAAAACATTTTTTGCGCCGTGTAATATGACCGTTTAATATTCCAATTTTATTTAATGTTATATAGTTTTCAAAATGACAATGATTGTGTTTTTATTTTGTGATGTAGCTATATATATTAACATTTTTCTTCGTTGTTTTTGCAAAACGCAGCCTGTCGTTGAGGTAAGTGTTTATATTTTTTGATAATTTGCCAGATTGAAATGAGTTTTACGCACGCCTATGGTTGTGTTGGTTAGTTGTGCAAGTAGCGCACAATACGTTGTGCTTTTGTCGCGATATATTTATATGTTTTAAGGCTTTGTGCACTATTTTTTCGTTCAATGTACTTTTTCATTTTTTGAGCCTCACATACTATACACTAACACTATACAGGGTGTCTCGAAATGTCATGTCGTAAATAAAGGGGCTGATAGAAGACAACAAAATAATGTTAGTTCTTCATGTAAAATTTTTCTCTAGCGAGCTTCAGAGTTAAAGTGAGATGTTTACAAAATTTCCGACAATGTATTCAAGTTCAATGTGCATATATTCAACAACTTAACTATGTTAATTTAACTTTAATTTCCATAGAAATGAAGATAATAAAATAATGCAATGGCTTGTTTTTATTAAAATGCGATTTTCTCTGAAACGCTACAAAATATCGATTCAGATGTGATATTATTTTATAGCAAATTGATAAAGGAATCAACCGATCAAAGCAAAATGTCACATTTGTTACCTAGTTTAAAAGTACAAACATTAAGCCAACCAGTGTCGTCCAACCCTGTATAAAACAGACATGCTCACATATTATGGAATGAAGCACAGTTATGCGATAATTAAATCAACAAATTTCCTTGATACCATGATAACCGTTAAAAAGTTATCAACTAAAATAGGTTTTTTAATTCTTACTTTGAACACCATTAACTCCGTAACCAAGCTCGCTAGACAAAAATTTTACATGAAGAACTAACATTGTTTTGTCGTCTACTATCAGCCGCTTCATTTACGACATGATCTTTCCGGGCACCATGTATAGGTTAAACTATTTATAGATGTCGAAATTAGCTCAAACATAGAAGCTATGTATATATGATTCGTTCTTTTATTCCCATTATAGCTATTTAATATCAGTACTTGCTGCCAAACATATTTTAGTAAGTTGCAATTTCTACAAAATATAATTCTAAAAATCCTGTTTGGGACTGTTGTTTGTTGTGTTGTGTGTTGGAACTAGAATAATATTTAAAATAATTAATAATACTCATAAAAGTAATTGCAATTTGACATTCACTCTGATATTCATGGACATATTACCAAGGCACAAACAAATATTTATTTGCAAACAGAACTAATTGAACAGTCCATTACCTAGGGCCTGTACAATATTTAATGGCTTACCAAATGATATTAGAGAGTGTCATAGTCTAAATTTATTTGTAAAAAAATTAAAAAAATGTGTATTACTGATATTCTTGCAAGACCAGTGCATTCTGACCCTGTTTAGGAATTAAAAACTGTATTTGTAAATATGTTGAAGAAATTTTCTAATAAACATTGTTTTCAAAAAAATATATAATATGTAGTAAGTAGCGCATATTTTATCGAATTCTTATATTCAAATAGTTACTCTATTCAATTAGCATTTAAATCAGAAAACATCTAATTCACCATGTACATGAGTCACTCTGTATAACATAACGATTATCTTTTATGGAAATAAGTAATAGCTATATGCAATGAAACGTGGTTGATTATGTAAATTTAATTAATATCTTATATTATTAAATACTTGCTTGTTTGTAATTACTCATCGCAAAGAATGCATAGTAAAAAATTATGAATCAGTAGATCTAATAGTTGCAGCTAATACTAATTGGAAACACCCATTTTTAATTAATATTTAGTTATCTGAGGCGTATAATAGACAGCAGTGTGTTTAAATAACGTAAGCACTGACATCCAATGCTCATTAATTCGGGACATTCTGGATTATTGTCAAAAATAATGTATAAGTGTTTTCTAATAATTATATCATGCTCATTGATTGATATTATACTTAATTATTTGTATTGATATCTTGATTCATATTTACAATAACTATGGTTATACGTATTTCACCTTTCAAATATCTTTTCAAAAAATTATGAATAAAGATCCTGCATTTATATAGTGCAGTGGCGTGCGGTCAACTAAACAGATAATAAAATATAATAGGTAAAGTACGGGTCTGTTTAATTCAATTCCAATCAAAGCAATTAACTGTGGTAATAATTAGTAATCAGAATGGATGTTTGGAATGGTTATAAAATGTTACATGCGTTATCATAATTTGATTTATACGGCGTGAATCATGACTAACGGGGCGGTTAATATAGGAAAACTACTTGGATTTTCTATTTTTTTAAACGCACAGACTCAAATATACTCACTACAAGATAAGTTTTCGAGATTTTTGGGAAAAACGATTTTTGCCATTTTAGTTTTTATTTATTCCTGACATTATTGTTACAGATATAAAAAAATGAAAAGCACTCTGTCATCGTTACTTTTTGAGGAGAAAAAGATAGCGTTTACAAATTTTTACTACGACGTTTCATATTGGAAAAACCATCATCAACTTCGTTTTTTTAAATACGTCCCTGGATTTATGTTAAATTTACAACCATTTCAATTCAAAAATAGGTAATGTATCACACGTAATGGTTTAAACAAATTTTCAGTATTTTTAGCTGCTATTTAAAATTATTGAAGAAAAGTCGTCATAATTTGGCACTTAACTGAATGCAGAGTATTAGGTTTTGCAAAAACATTATATCGTCGTCACTCACCATTATTTGACAATTCTGTCTCAGTACAACATTTTATTCTGTACGCGGTTTTTTAAATTTAATTAAAATGCTTTTTGAGGTAATTAAAAAACGCCTTTCTCACATGAATGTTTTACGCAAAATAAGTACCAAACTATTGCGATTTTTCTTGAATAATTTTAAATAACAGCTACAAATACTGAAAACTTGTTTAAACCATTACGTGCGATACATCACCTATTTTTGAATTGAAAATGGCTGTAAATTTAACAATAAAAAATCCAGGGCGGTATTTAAAAAAAAAACGAAGTTGATGATGGTTTTTCGAAAACGAAACGTCTTAGTAAAAATTTGTAAACGCTATCTTTTTCTCCTCTTAAAGTAACGATCTTTAAGTTTTTTATATCTGCAAAAACTATGTCAGGAATAAATAAAAACTAAAATCGCAAAAATCGTTTTTTCATAAATTCTCGGAAACGGCTAGAGTTAGTTTACTTGTGAAAACACCATTTAAAAAGTGTACAACTTTTCTCTAATGTAAAGGATATTGTAACTCCTACCGCTTCCAAGATTCCAATGCTATCCCATTCATATCTTGGACACAGTGTATATGTAGGTACACCAATTTTATGGAGTGTAGCAAAAAATTTGTTATTAGAACCCTATCTATATATTAATGTGACAATACATTTCGATAGCACTAAAAATATATTAAGAACTTTGTATTAATATGCCTTATACATATTTTTACTAGTTTCGGAGAAAATATTTATTTCTTAAAATCTCAAGAACTAAAACATAATTATCATAGACTATCCGGAAATTCGATTTAAAGACTTATTAATTAATTTTAGTTGTCCGGAGATGATCATTTTTGTTCAAAAATGTTTCTAGTTTAACGTTTAAACGTAAAAAAGCATTCGTTAAAAATTATCTTCAATACCAGGTACCGTATTTCATTGGGGTAGTGCAGATTTATAAAGCCAGCAGTGTGGATTTATGGTTTTTATAATTCTATATCATTTCAGTGACAAATGATAAATAAAAATTTGATGTATTTTCTATTTACCTACATTTTGTAGAAAAAAAAAACACCAAAACATCAAAGTAGATATTTTTTTTACTTTTAAATCCCTAAAAAATCCGGAACGCCAATGGCAATGGATGTTGTGAAACTCTATTTAAAGAAACAAATGCCTGGACCGTGATTTGAACCTCCAAACTCAAGCTAAACTAAAGCTCAATTAATGAAAAAATAAAATATCTTGAAATCAAAAAGAGATGCCTATGAAAAAAAAATTAATGAAAAATATGCAGCTCTGTAAGATATTAATATTGATTTCATGCATAAATAACGTGCGTCCTTTCGTTTAGGAAATATGAATTTTTAAAAGTGTTCACCATTTTAAAAAAATACTTTGGATATGACGATGACCACCACAAACAATAGGGGCGGAGTATTTGTGAAACCTGAGTTAAAACATACGAATAGCTTATCGCGTCTTATAGTATAGAGTAGTAGTATAGTACAGTCCTATAGTATGCGGGAGGTAAAGCCCTATAGCTCGTCAACGAAGGGCGTAAGAGACAAATTATATATAAATATTATATATCCATATTTTGAGCCCCTTTATCATCTTTCCAGTTTTGGGTACAAACCACTGGGACACCCTGTATATTATGTCTATCAGGTATACGTTGATAAGGTGTATAACAAAAACAGAATGATTAGTTGTCGAAATAGTGTGTGCTCACAGGGATTTTGTAATTTGTTAAAGTTTTGCAATCAACATTTCTAAACTGCATTAAATCGAAAGGCCTTTCTTCTCTTGGTTTTTGACAGCTCACTCAAATTATATCATAAATACTTAATAATTCTCTATGTTAATATGTTCTGTTGTTAATACATAGATTTTGTTAAAAATGTTTAGACGTTATTATTTACTTAACTGAATATTAAGAAGTATTAAGCAAAGCTGCTTCATAATACAATATTTTACTTAGTGTAATTAATAAACTTAAAACTTCATTAAAATGTATTTATAACGTTTAGCGACTTTTTGATTCTTTGGTAACTATTTATAAATCTTTGGATAATTCTTCATGTTGTATTAATACACGTGACAGAAGGTAATCTTCAAACCTCTGTAGGGCTATGTCTCGGTGTTTTTGATCCTGCCGGTTCATTTTCGCCCCAATGTTCTGCTGTGTACTGAACGAAACCAGGATCACTTGGTCCACTTGGTGAGCGTTCACTTTGCTCCTGTTTTTTCGGAAATATAATTGGTGGAATGGTTATTTCGCCATATTTACCATATCGTCCTGAAATGATTTGTTTAAAATACAAAGCAGACAAATGAAAAATAAACATGTTACATTTGCTACCAGTAAACTAATAATTCGAAGCAATTTTGGAAGCAGCTAAAAGCTAAGGTGATCGTAATATGCCGCAGCTGTGTGATATCAAAGCTTAGTGTATATATAGTGGATCAAATTTCTAAATGATGAACAATTTTGTTAATTTGATAATTACGGTTGAAAATATTTTTAATGAAAACAGCGATATATACTTATATATATATTTTTTCTAACCTTTATTCCTATAAAACCTTACACACTGATTGTCATTTTTAAATGCTTTTGATAATAACCTTAATAGCTAATAATATTTATAATAGTGAACATAATATTTAAATAGATTTTTGATTTATAATAAAACGTGCTTAATCTAATCACTACGTATATTGTTTGCTTAGCTTTGCACTATTTTAGCCCCGCATACCACTAAAAACCCAACTACTGCTACTTAAGTGTTTATTTCTACCCTTTCTGATGTTACTCCAAACAGGGGAATGTTCCTCCATTTTTGGTGGTACTCTTTCTTCTACTGAACTACCATCAGAATATACATCTTTACCAAACACTCCATATCTTCGTGGTAAATCAAAATCATCTTCCACCATTGGCTTGTACCCCACCCTGATCGGATCTGATGGTTTTGTGTAACCTATGGGATGAAGTTCATATAATGTTTTAGTTTTCGGCGCACTATTGTACATTTAAAGTTTAAGACTTAAGAGTGTATTTACAACAATCTCATTGTACCCATCCTATTCTATTACTTATCACGCGTATACAACCCTCTGATACGCATCCCCTCTGATGCTTTCCGTACAACGACATTAAGTATTAGATATATGCTCTTCGTGTAATATATTTTTGTTTTTTGGTCTAGGCAAATGGCTATACTTTATATTTCCCTCCCTATTGGGAATACACTCTTAAATCATCTTTAGAATCAAAATATATTTATAAAAAAACCTACTTTTGCTTGATGGGGCTATAGTCATTTCAACTTCTTGGGCTTGTTTTCCAGTGTCAGGCTTTTTCTTTTGGATGCCATTTTGATGTGCCCCTCCTCCGTTTTGTATTCCATTTCCAAAATGTTCTGGTAGCTTAAATCGATTGTTTTGATCACCAGCAGATAAGTCCGTTTTTTCGCTTTTTTCTATTTGCTGCAAAGATAGCATATTCGATAGTTATACAAAGTGTCTCACGACAAACTAGGCCGATCCAAACATAATTGGCGAAAAATTTTATTGAATAGTTTTACGTTGTCTCGAAGTATAATACATAAATATACTTGTTTAGTCAAGTGAAGTCAAGTCCAATTGTTTTTGGAATAGACATAAAGAGCCAGGCATAAATTGTAATAAAATAAGAATATTTATTTTAGTGGTGATTTGTCTGGACCTTCTTGTAGACTACGGCATAATTTAGGGAATTTTACATGAAATGTAATTAATTTTGGAATAAGTCCATTAAAAAGGAAGAACAATATACTCGTGCCCTTGAGGCACCGTACGCCACTTATAATGATCCCTTTTACTAAATCCACAGCCCTGTGTATAGTCTTTAGAGGTTATTTTAGGCCCAGTTTTAAATTTCAAATAATTGTATTAGTATATATTTCGATTTTTGGACCCTACGGTATATGGCGACTTAAAATGAATCTTATTGAAATTCTAGTAGGTATTGTCTCTCGCATTCCAGAATTTGGTGAAGTGGTAAAACGGATCTTTTAATATCATATGATGAATATGGTCTCCAAAAATTTCTACGATGATATAGTTAAAGATATTTTGAGGAATTGACTTTAATAATAATTTACTCATTTCAAATTAAAAGACTTGTTTATTCAATGACTAGTTGGAATGATGCCCTTAAACTGAGAAAGTTTTCTACTGCATAAAGAAAAACATTTTTTGATAAATTTTTCATTGAGTTTTTCACTGTAATCTCCATTAAGACTAATACATTTCTTACAACAGTGCTCTAAAACAGTGAATCTATTTTTATAGTGCGATTCGCAAGCTCTTCAACTTCGTAATTATTGTTGACGTTCTAGTTTCCTCAAAGTATTTAACATTGTGCCATTTTGGAGGTTAGGAAACAAATTATATTTGCTAGGGCCTAAATCTCATGAATAGACTGCATAGCGGAATAATTCGAACTGCAACTCGATGATGTAACGAACGACGTATGGGCGAGTGAAATAGAGTTTTTTCTTAGAAAAATGCGAGGTCGTTTTTATCACATCGTTTGAAGAAAATAGTCGCTTAAAACCTTGTTTCTTCATAAAATTGCTTTTCCTTTATTTGAGATTGATTGACGTGGTTCAGTCGATTGTTTTGACTGTTGTTTGGTATTAGGAATGTAATGAAGAACCCAAGATCCGTCCACATTAATTCGCGGTTGGTTTTCCGGTTTAATTTGTGACTGAGGCTGGGCAAACGGGGCATTTAGCTCAAGACCCTGTATTCCCAAATGCTATTGCGTTCAGTGGATATTTACTCATTTTCCACACTGCGATACACATTTTTATGATTTTATCGATAATTTGGGCTCAAATTCTATATATATTATGCGACATCTTAAATTTTTTCTTAAATTTTGAAACCCACAGTCTGACGGTGGACTATTATGGCAAAGAGTCTAACACATTTCTTCTTTAGTCTGAAGAAGTAAGCGGAAATTATTCTAAAATTTGGGTTCTAGGTGGCCACACACGCCTTTTTTTCTTCGTGATTCGTCAAACTGTAGTTCTTGAGGCACTCGATTTACAAATATATTCTTGAAATATTTTTTGTTAATATGTATAGGAATGATTACTCTGTATTGCAGTATGCAGTATGAAATATTTGGCTAAACATTCTGAAATCCGCCTTTAAATCCCAAATTCAAGAAAGTTAAATCTTGCAATATGTTTCCAAATAAATGTCACTAAATTGTGTTTATTTTTAGTATTTAAATATAAAAATAAAATCATAAATCTTATACCTTTTCAATGTCGTCAATTTGCTGTGGAAGGCCTCTTATTTCAGTGACTCTAGATGATGATCTTCGATTGGGTAAAGTTTCTGGAGAAGTTTTCTTCCCCTTTGGCCCTCCCATGTCCAACAAAAATAGAAATCCAGTAACTAGTGCTACAGTTCCTAATATTGCTGCATTATCAATAAGATCATGGGGAACTGAATCTAAGGCTGCATAGGCCAAGCTACCTAAAACGAAATTGTCAATCAATTCAAATATAAACACGTAACGTAGGACTCTATCAAAAGACATTTATGTTTTTATTTACATTAAGTTTAATTTAAATTTGTACTACTTAAACGCCATTGAAAAATTTAGATTGTTATCTTATTCACGCAGTGGTTAGAGTTGCCAGTTTTTCAAAATGGCAACACCGGTGGCCGTAAGAAACAATTTTTTGTATATCTATACATTTTTCTTCAAAAATGTATAGATATACAAAAAATGTTTCATTTTCTTCAAAAATGTATAGATATACAAAAAATTGTTTCTTACGGCCACCGGTGTTGCCATTTTGAAAAACTGGCAACCCTAACCACTGCGTGAATAAGATAACAATCTAAATTTTTCAATGGCGTTTAAGTAGTATAAATTTGAATTAAATTATATCACTTCAAAAATATATTTCCACTCAATTTTCGTATTACAATGGAGAATACGCACAATTTAGGTCAATAGAGGGAGACACTAATAATAGTAATTAAAATGATATTCCGAACGGCAGGCGGGACGCGGGACATTTTATCTAACAGCGGGACTATCCCGCCAATATGCAGACGTCTGGCAACCCTAGCAGTGACTTGTTTACTAAGCTGAAAGAATTATTTTGATGATTAGAGCTTAATTATAGGTACTTAATTTTAATGAAATTTTAAATTCAAAGATATTTTATTGTAAACATTAACCTTCATAGTATCGTAGATGGTTGAAGTTGAAAGTAATAAAATTTTCTTTAAATGGAACACGCAATTAACAGTCTAATAAGTTAACGCTTAGCGACTGTCGAAATAATATAATTAAAATCAATTAGTTTTAAACTATAGGGTGGCTAAAGTGTATAAAATATATATGTATACATCGTCCTCAAAAAGTAACAATGAGAAAGTGATTTAATTTTTTTATATCTGTAAAAATAACGTCAGAAATAAATAAAAAAAGGAAAATTGCAAAAAATAGTTTATTCAAGAATTCTCGAAACGGCTTAAGTTACATTGCTTTTGAAAACACCATTTAAAAGGTGTTTAAATTGTACAACTTTTGTCTAATTTAACCGACATTGTAACTCCTATCGTTTCCAAGATTCGAATGCTATCCCATTCTTATTTTGGCACAGTGTATAAGGATGTTCCATTTGAAATATGAAAGTTGATGGTATCAAAGTGGCACAAATATCACAACATTATTGAGTGATAGATTGATTTGGCCTGAGTAACCATTAAATTTGCAAAACAATCGTATGCTAGGTTTTTCCAAAACTTCTAATGTACCATCGACCAACAGTCACCCTGTATAAGTGACACTAAAAACGAGTATGATAAAAGAAATTATGTGAAAAAAAAAACTTAAAACGATTATTCTTCTATTAAATATTTACGAATTGGATATATTTAAGCTTAATTTAATAATTATGGAGTTCACAGAGTTTTATATTTTTATTTCAAGAAATAGAATATACTCGTAGAATTAACTTTGTGGTCCATATCTAAATAGAATTAGATTTTTGTTTCTGGCATCACAGTTATAATATCTCAAGCTTTTATTATCGCAATACTAATTTAGTTGTACTGCTGCAATTAGCCAGAATGGATATTGTAAAAATTTTGTTAAACTTACCCATAGCAATAAATAATACAGCACCAACCCCAAGTAGTATCAGTTCGATGATTCTCTTTGGAGTTGGAATTTCCCCCATAATTCGTCCTATGAATAACGCTATTGTAATTATTAAATATCCACCAAAAGCCGCATCAGCCACTGATGCTCCAATCCTATCCCATGTTATGTTATTTAATAAGCTCCATTCTCTTGAAATTTTTTGCAAATACAAAAAAACGCTTCGAGCTTCATCGTCAGTCACTCGCTTGATGATAAGGCATGCTAATACAAAAAGCTAAAAATTGTAATAAACTAGAGAGTCCATTTTAATGCCCTACATGGAAAATAAACGTCCATCATTAGCAGCAGTGTCTTTTTATATTTCCTTTAAGGATACTTCACTTTTGTTATCATTTTTGTGACAAAAATATCATAGAAATTATTGCAGAATACTATGATATAATACTGAGCAGAATCAAGACAAACTTGTAATTGAAAGATCTCAGTTGTAACTGGTTTTCCTGTTTGAGACCTATTAGCTTATTCCCATTATTTTCAAAAATATTACACGCAAATTACAAGCAAATTACGGTGTTTTTCAGTGATTTAACTCTTCTCTCTTCATGTCAGTCTGGCTTTCGGAAGGGACTAGGCAGGCAACGGCTTTAACTACAGTTTTGAATGATATAATATTAGCTATTGACAGAAAGGTAACAGTTGCTCTGGCTGTTCTTGATTTTAGTAAGGCGTTTGAAACCTTATTTACGTATTTCGGCATTTTCTCAGATAACTCGAGCCTAAAATTTGGGAGCCTGTCCCGCAGGAGTCATGTTTTGGGCTAGAGTTCATGTAAGTCCTTACATTAACCAGTTGATATGGAAATTGGATAAACGTCCATAATTTATTTTGACTGATATTTGCGGGAGAAACTGTCATTTAGATGGGCTGATCACGACAGAGACACAAGTTATCGATAACTCCTAGATGTGCCTCCGCATCGAACAGCCTTACTTGAAACATTATTTTCTTGTATCGCACCGAGTCTTTCTAATAAATTACAAATGGTTATATTATAGTCTCAATCAAATAGACTTCAACCCAAAATATAAATTGTTTTTGTTGAATGAATGATCGATGCTTGTGCATTTTCTTCCCTCATAGGTGTTTTTTATATATCTCTGACATTTTTGTATATAACTTTCCAAATGTGGTTTAATTTTCCTGTCCATTTTATTTTGCACCCTCAAAATTGAAATATAATATTTGTGTTTGGAACTTTATTTACAAGCTCGGTTAACAAAAGCTAAGATGACTCTCGCCGAGTTAAAAATAAAGTCCTATTAATTCTTCAAAATTGGTGCTATAGGAGTTTCGGAAATAAGCGCTAAATTAAGATAGTTTTCAATTACCACAACTCATCAAAAGCTCCGTTAAAAGCAGTACAGAACATGTAGATATAGGTGCAAAATTTGATTATATAAAAATACATTTGATTAAAAAAGTCTTTGTTTAGCAGCTTCATTCTCATGTTACAACAGGTATGTTTTGTGATTTGTGTTTCGATTCAAACGTCATGTTTTACGTAATCTTGTCCACTTAGTCGAGGGAAGTTGATCTCGGCTTCTAGGGGTCGCAAAAAAAATTGCAAACAGGACGATATTTTCCAGGTTGCTTGGGGACTGCTGCTGATTATAAAATCAAAAAATCACATTCGAACCCCTGGTACGTTTTGCGCTATATGGGTGGTTTCATAAACATTTCTTTAGAGCAAAATGACCTTCATAACAGTTTTATCGTATCTAAACATGAAAAACTTTGCCTAATTAATTTTTGTTTTAGCTCTAATACTTAACGAGTTACAGCGATCAAATGACAAGACTTCCGCTAGTGACAGGGGTGTTTTTGTTAATAAAAAATTGCAAAAAACTACCTAAATAAAAGTCTTATATATTTTTTGCAGCTCTAATACTTAACGAGTTACGGCATCAAATGACGAGAATTCTACTGGCACCCGGTGGTTTTGTAAACCTTTTTTACAAAAAAATTACCTTAATAAAAGGTATTGAATGGGAAAGGGGGATAGAATGATCAACAAGTTTGCTTTAGTTACACAGCAATATATGTGACAAAAACGAATTTAAGTAGTATTCAATTTATTTCGTTGAAAACCGGAAGAATAAGAACGGAATATAAAAGGTTAACTATGTTTAACCAAACACGCAACTGTTCAGGAGTAATGTGTAAACATTGGGCTAGCGAGACCCGTCATGTGCACTTGATAATTGATAATGACAGCGATGATGACGATTTGGAAGACTAGAATGAAAACCGTACACCACGCACACATGATGACATGATGATCGATGATTAAACTGTCAATCATCGATCCGGACGACGTCGAAGAAGATATTCATTTACCTGGGCCTTCCACGAAACGAGGACTATTACATTGGATTTTTGATTGTAATGGAGATCCCATAATATAATGTTTTGTATCTCGTTACATAGTAGAGATAATAAAAAAATTATGAAGCAAACTTTTAGATCATTCACCTTTTATTAAGATAATTTTTTTGTAAAAAAATGTTGCCAGAAGAATTCTCGTCATTTGATGGCATAACCCGTTAAGTATTACAGCTCAAAAAAAAATATAATACAAAGTTGTTCAGCTGTCGATTCTCTATAACTGTTATGAAAGCCATTTTGCTCGAAAAAAATGTTTATGAAACCACCTCTACAGCGCAAAACGTGCCAGGGGTTCGAGTGTGATGTTTTTGTTTTATACTCAGGAGGCAGTCCCCAAGCAACCCTGAAAATATCATCCTGTTTGGATTTTTTTTTGCACAACCGATAACTGCCCTGGAGTAAAATAAGCAAATTGAAATAAATTTGAAACAAGTTTATTTTCAGGTATGTTAATGTGAAAAAACTTTAACTTATGAGAAGTTAAGTCCAAATTTTATTCATTGTGATTTTGACCATAATTTCGGTTTTTCTTTTTTGTTTTTCCTCAGTATTTGTAATGTGCAACTCATACATTAAAAGAGTTTATCTCACCACTTCAACTAATTTCAGGAAAGTCCATTTGTCAAATTTAGCCATTTCTTAAGTCTTTTTCTTTCTTTTGTGAGCGTTTATTCTGCTAGTATATCAGACTACGCCATGATAACGTCTGTAACAAACATATTATAATTTTTATTTTATGAATATGTGAGATGATTATCATACAGTTTAAATTAATGAGATAATTGAATCATTTATATGAATTAATGGTTTGACATAAAATTGGACACCAATGCCTCTATTATAATAATTAATAATTTACCTTGAGAAAAATCAAGGCAAATGGAAAAATTATTTTATTTTAAGTGAAGAATGTTAGAAAACAAAGGCATATTTTGTTCACTTTTATAAAAATTAACATTATTTTATGTGTGAATTACTTAATATATGTTAACAACTTCAGCTAAAGTAATGTCTCATATATACAGGGTGCCCCATAATTAATCGTACGCATTATAACTGCAGATTCCTTGGTTGAAAATATTGAGATTTGGCCAAACATACCTTAGTTTAAAAGTTGATTATACAGGGTTGCCAAAGTGATAATATTATTTTCGATGTTCCTAAATAACCTAGCTTTGAACCAATTTTTTGCATGGGATGTGGTGGGGGTTTTTCGTGTTCAGGAATTTGAATTTGTTCATAATTTTGATGTGCATTGTAAAGAGCGCTCTCTGTAGTACTCTGCTTAGATAAAACCAAGTGTAGGTTTTTTGCCTCACTGTATTTACGTTTATATTAAAAATATAATTTTTCTTATCATTGTTACATAAAAAAGATATACTTACCTTGTAAATGTCGCTGCGAGCAACTATTTTCGAAATATCTGCAATAATTATTATAATTTCTGCTGCATTCGTTTTGATTTTAATTTTGCAAATGTACAATTTTTCAAAGTAGGCTTGAATGATAAAAACTATTGCAATGACAGCGCTTTGACAATTCATTCTGTTTTGTCAAACTTTCTTGATATTTGTTAAAATTGCGTGTTTTCTAAATAGTTTTTGAACAACTTTGTTATGAAAGTTGAGTAAAAAATGCCACGGCATATCTAATTTGTTTTCTAATGTTGTTTTTTATGTAACAATGATGAGAAAAGTGATATGTTTCATAAAAACGTGAATACACTGAGGCACAAAAGAGTGCTGCAGAGAGCGCCGTCTACAATTCATCTCAAAATTAATAACAAATCCCATGAAATAATGTTGGTTCAAAACAAGGTTATTTAGGAAAATGGTAAACGATATTACCACTTTGGCAACCCTGTGACTGTGTACAATTAATTATGGGACACCCTGTATACGAGAATTATATAAACATTGCATTCATTTTAAAACTTGCCACTCAGAATAACTCGTCATCTAAAGCAGACACGATTCAGAGCAAAAACACGTCAATTGAGCCTTAAAACCAGTGTTGGTTGAATTTTGTGTAATTTATTAATTGACTGCTTATAGTTAAATATTTTTCAAAATTTAATTTGGCAGCTAGATGGAGCACCAGCTCTTGGTGTTCTAGGAGTGAGAAATTATTTAAATAAAAAATATAACGTATGGATTGATAAAAATGGACAATTCAGTGGCCACCAAACAGTCCAGATCTAACGCCACTATAGACTATTGTGGCTACTTAAAAAATAAGATTTATGCTAATAGCACTAAAAGTATTCAACAAATTCATAAAAATATTGTAACAGAACTTGGTTTTTTAAATAATAATAATTCTATATTTATAAGAACAAATTTTCAAAATTTAATATATCGGTTGTGCGTTCAAATGGTCGGAGGGACATCTCTTATAGTTTGTTAAGGTTTACTATTAAATTTCGATAAATTATGAATTGAAATAACCTTTATTTGTACAGGGTGTTTCAGAAAGACATGGCCAAAATTTGTGAACGAATTGGGGACATCTAATCATGAAAAAAACCTAAATTGTAATTTTTCGAAAAGTCCTTATTTACAAAGATACCGGGTGTTAAAGAAGACTGCCTGAGGACGATTTTTTTTAAATATTTTCGAAATGAGTAAAGAAGAATTAACCAAATGTAGCATATTTATTCACCTAGTTAAATGTCGTAAACTGACATGAAATTGAATAAAAAAGAATGACCATAGGCGGGTAAACGGGGGGGAACCTTGCCTTAATTATAACCTAACTTTTTTTCCTTGTGATTTTTATTCATTTTGTGTTAAAATTGTAAAGTTTTATACATAAAAAAGGCATACTTCTTTTTTCTCGAAAAACTTAAAGGTTTTCGAGAAATTAGAGTTTGAAAATTTTAGGACAAAACTGGTCCTTTTTTTTTTTTTTTTTTTTTTTTTAACATCCTTCTGGTCCTCCACTCGCACACCTCGGTACGCACTTAAGCCCCCGGCGTGTACGAACGGCGTACTTCAGCCTTGAAGGCTTATTGTGCCTTTTCAGGACCATACTGCACTCACTATCATTCTACTATCACACAACATTCATTCTACAACCTAGATGAGCCACCGCCAGGTCCGTTTTTTAATAAACCCCCCAGCGGTCACCCATCCAACTTGTAGCCGCGCTCCACAGAGCTGCACTTCGACGGTCGTCACTACATGATCCCGTCTAGGCTACCCGGCGCGGCAAAACTGGTCCTTAGTAAACAGCATTAATAAAATTATTAAAATACAGTTTGCTATCGAAAAGTTCTAAAAAATTTTACTGATGCTTTGTACTAAGGACCAGTTTTCTCCTAAAATTTTCAAACTCGAATTTCTCGAAAACCTCCAAGTTTTTCGAGAAAAAACAAGTATGCCTTTTTTATGTAGAAAACTTTATTTAATCTCATTTTTGACACAAAATGAATAAACATCACAAGGAAAAAAAAAAGTTAGGTTATAATTAAGGCAAGGGTCCCCCTCGTTTACCCGCCTATGGTCATCCTTTTTTATTCAATTTCATGTCAGTTTATGACATTTAACTAGGTGAATAAATATGCTGCATTTGGTTAATTCATCTTTACTCGTTTCGAAAATATTAAAAAAAAAAAAAAAAAAAATCGTCTGTATGTTTGTAAATAAGGACTTTTCGAAAAATTATAATTTAGATTTTTTTCATGATTAGATGTCCCCAATTCGCTCACAAATTTTGGCCATGGGCTTTCTGAAACACCCTGTGTAGACAAGAACTGTATTGAAAAGATAAAAGCTGTAGAAATTTTGACGAAACTCAATAAAAACAAATTTTGTTTTCATGACTGTATCTGTATTGAAAAGTAAAAGTGTCTATAAATTAAAAACTATTAAAGATAACCATACCAAGTTATATGTTTTTAGAAACAGTATAGAAAATACCTTCTATCTCATAAAATATACAGGGTATTCCTTTTAACAATGTGTGTAAAAGTTTCTAAGAAGCCGATTTGGATAGTTTATATTTTTCTCAACTACGCATACTAAACCAGCACTTAATTTACTTCAACTTTCATTATTTAAACTTTTTTTCAGATAACCAGTGCCATTTAACTTTCTTACACACACACACAACTTTTTTTCTAGGACCAATATTAACAGAAATAGCCATTGGTCAAAATATTGTCGTTATTTTCAAAGATTTTATCAAATCTTTAGATAAGTAATTAAAAAAAAAAAAGTTTTATTTTTATTCCTCACAAGTATATCATTTAATTTATTACTTGTTCTAATATGCAGGGTGTCCCGAAATTAACTTAAAATAATTTAAGGGGACATTCTATAAGCGAAAATAAGATTTTTTTTATTATGAATATAATCGAAAAATGCTTCGTTTTTCAAATACGGGGTCTTATTTGTAAATTCCTGACGATGGGTTTTTACTAATATTTCCGAAACGCGTCTCGATATCAAAATGAAATTTGGCACACCTACGTATCTTTGAAGGATTATCAAAAAATATGATATCCCATGGTTAGGAAAATGTCAGGCTTGGGTTAGGCTGGGAGGGTTAGAACAAATTTTGTCCCAACTTTTTTTTTTGCCTTTTTTTGCCTTTTTTTACTTTTTCTAAAAAGACTAATACATTTGAGTCTTTTGTACATAGAAAATGTCACTTGTTTCATAACGCTATAGAAGAAGCCATTTTCAAGATAAATGACTTTTAAAATTTCTATGCAACTTCTCCAATATTATTATACGGGTACGATAATACAACAAACAGGGTGGAAATGCGTATTAAGGGCCATTCTACACGAACCACAAACACGCGACTGTTTGCCGGCGAGCGACGCGCGTGTGTCACAGAACCACAGAGTTTAAATGGGGCATACTATACGGGCAACTTTGCTGTCGCGTGTGGACGCGTTCGTTGGGGTGCCGGCGTGTTGAACGCAAGAGGTCGCGTAAAAGTCGCGCGCCGGAGACCGGCGTGTCATTCTTCATGTAGCTACTTGCACACATCTGGCCGGCTGAGCCGATTTATCCTTCACCAGTCCACGATTTTAGTCTTTGCAAACAAGATGTTTTACGCTGAAAGATTTATTTGTGAAATCGAGAATCAACCTCCTCTATATTATATTAAAAGTAAGGATTATTGTATTAGGGATGTGAAAGCTAGGTGTTGGGAGAAAGTAGCAGAAGTAATGTTTGAAGACTGGACCAACAGGGTGTACCCACCAATTATACACCCAACTTGTACGGGATCCATAGCAAATATGAGGCGTTTTGTCGCTAGTCTAGAATGGGTCGCGTTTCACTCGCCGGTTATACGCGCTACAAAGATGCGGCGTCTACACGCTCGTATAGAATGGGCAAAATTTTCAAGCGACTGAGCGACTAACCGGTCGCGTTTTTGTGGTTCGTGTAGAATGGGCCTAACGGTTGACAAAATAAGTTCTTCATTTCCTACAAAGATACGTAAGTGTGCCAAATGTCATTTTGATATAGAGACGCGTTTCGGAAATATTACTAAAAACCCATCTTCAGGAATTTACAAATAACACCCTGTATCTGAAAAATGAAGTGTTTGTCGATATATGTGGAAGTTTTGTCTTATATGATGATAACTTTGGACGTAGTCTAATAACTAATCCAGTAAGTGGCTGCCACTTTCTGATAAAGGAAGCAGTGCCGGAAAGAATCGACTGGTTAACTAATTTTGTTACCTTTCATTCTTCTTATGGGTTACTAAAATACAGGGTGTTCCCTTTGGAATACGAATAATAGCTGAGCTGGAATATGTTAAAAATGGAACTGATAAAGTTGAATACCCAGTAAAATAGTTGGTCTTTTATTTGTGTCTATAAGTAATTTGGTCAAAATGACCATCAATCGTATTATTACCATTCGTAATTGTTCCAAAGACAAATTATATTATCTGGTTTTATTAATTATAAATAATGTGAAATTGAACTTAATTATTTGAATCAATAGCCATTTTTGGTCAAACCTTAATCTAAGCAATTCAATGGAAATGAGTTTAGGAATTAAGTAAAGTACTATTTATACTTGCCATATCAGCTTTTATATAATCACTTTCCTAATAAACAATGTAAAACTCTATCCACACTTGTAATAAATATTTAATTTATTTTTTGCAAAGAATATTATAGGTATTTATGTCAGTATACGCGCGCTAGTAACAATCGTGTTTCAAGTATATATTATTGTCTGTATAATTTTTAAATGAAAATGCATATCCATATAGGTAAATTATGGTTACCTTCCGTCGTATATTCAACTCCCTACTATTTAATAATAATCACACTTAAATATTGTATAACAGAGGTCAAAGTATATTATGTTAAGATTTTGATTACAAGTTAAACACACATTTGGATTCAGGAAAATACCTCAACAAATAATTTTGTAGCGTTCCATAACATATTAGACAGTTGCATATTGAATTGATTTTATGATTTTTTCAGTTTTTGAAAAACGTAAATTTGTCGTTTGTCATTTTGTCTGTGTACACGATCAGTAAAGTAATATGTAATTTCCCTATTGCACTGGATCTTGGTCTAAAAAACATGTGGTATACTATTAATGTATGTGTCTTTAGTGTGTTTGAAAATGGGACCAGTCTAAATGCACACAGATAAAATTAAAGAAGCAAATTAATTTTGAAGTTGAATGGCCAAAATTAAAACATTTTTAATGTTATCAAACTTATTCGCATCAACACAAATGAACGTCCAAGAGGCGTCGATGAAGGTTTGAAAATGACCCGAAAATTTAAAAATATGTTATCTTAAATATAGGTACTATTGAAATCAATTAACATATAAATATTAGACCTAAAATAACAGCTATTAATCGGTATAGATATCCGGGAATGTTTTAGAATGGCTTAGTATCCATAAAAAATTCGTATTTTTGTATGAAGAGCTATTTGTGCTTCGAAGGCAAAAACTTACAAACAGCTTATGGTTAAAGTTCTATTTTTAAAATAACTTGATCTCTTTAATATAGGGTGATTATGCAAGTAAGAGAAAACAAATGACGATTAACCCAAACCTTGGTGGTTTTATTGAATATCTTTAATAAGTCTAGCGAGATTTACAGCCAGAAGAAGAGTTCTTCATATTATGCTTTAGGTTCTACCTATCTTAATATGCGTAAAAGTATAGTTGTCAGAGAAATCATCGTTGAAGTAGAGTACTTATTCTACAGAAGTGAATTATACGAATGATGCATGGTTTAACATATCGGACATCATGTAAACAAGGGTTCAGGAGTAATCAGTTTTTGACAGTTGTGTCCATATATATCATATATAAGGGTTCTGAGTCTAATGTACACTAGGGGCTCTTCGATGGAGAAGTACAATGACTTTCATTCATATGGAACAAGGGGAAAAACAATATTAGTTTTCCAGAGCACCACCATGAATTTTTCAAAAGGCCTCTCCTGTATGCTGGTAGTCGAATATATAATAAACTAGACAGAGATTTGCGACAAAGACAACTATCTTTAAACGTAGATTAAGGGCACTTCCGAACACTCAAGCTTTTTATAGTGGGGACGAGTTTCTGACTGTCTTAAATTGAAAGGACGAAGCACAATAGTACTGACGATTCAGTATTTGTTTTCTTTTTTTTTTCAGATTTTGATTTGTATCTTGATGTTTTCCTTCTTTTTGTATATTTTTAACGTTAATTTCTTTGTGTAGCTATTATTATGGAAAGGTGCCTTTTACAATTTAATTATTGTGCAATTAAGAAATTTGAATTTGAAATCTCTTTAGAAAAACTGCAAAAAAAATGTCTTTTCAACATAAACTTTGGGAATTAATGAAATTCAGTTTGAAACGACACTGGTTTTATATTAGTTACTCACCTAATTATTACATGTTACCTTTGGTTTTGTAAATCTGACTCATTACAATATTATTGAGCTTGTAAGTGTAATTATCCAAATTATAAACATTATTTTCACAAGTTATTAAATTCAAAGGAATAATGGTTCTCTGTGATTTTTACTTAAACCCAATTAAGAAAAATATAAACAAATATTGCAGAATATACATTTGTTTATTTTCCAATTCTTCTTCGTACTCTATATTTTAGTTTAAATCTTAAATTTTATACACGATGTCCGTAAAGTAACAGCAAATGGTACATTTTTTAAAAGAGGTGCACGTCAGTTTTGATTTATGTTCAGCAATTTTGTAGCCACCGTATTTGATTCGAAATCTACCGCATGCCACCATCTCATTAAAGACAGAAAAGTTTAAGTTTAGGGTATCATGAAAATTGGGCATTATTATTTATTTAAACTTTTATTCATATTTTTTTAATGTAGAATATGCCCTTAAATTATCCTGAAAACATAACACCCTGTATGGCAAAAACAGGTAACTAATAGCACGAGGAGATAGAAGTATTTCTATTCGAAGGTGCAGATATCAGGAATAAAGAAAACTTTCCCTAAGTTTAAATGCAACTATCTAAATTTATGTACAAACTAACGTATTCAAGTGTTATGGTGTAAGGTACGGAAAATTGTTTATTTGTGTTCGGTTTTACATTAATCAGGCATAATACGCACTAAAAATTTCCAACGTAATCGCAGAGCAAATGTAGAAAAAAATATTTTTTTTAATGTAAATAAACAATGTTAAATATTTGAAAGAGATTTTTAATACTAAACATATTTTCTTTATAACAATTTTCGATATTGTCAAAAAGAAAGGTACTTTACTCTAGAGCAAAAATCACATTTTGTTGACAAACCTCTATACGACTGAAAAAATTTAACATCTGATGGTTGCATTTTAGGTTTTGGAACATGCAGAACTTTTTATGAAGAATAACTTTTTTTCGTAAAATTAATAATAAAGAAGTTTCCCATATGCCGCCAACTTACGTGGACACACAGTATAAAATTAGACCTAAAATAACAGCTATTAATCCGTATAGACATCCGGGAATGTTTTAGAATGGCTTAGTATCCATAAAAAACCCGTATTTTTTATGGAGAGCTATTTGTGCCTCGAAGGCAGAAGCTTACAAACATCTTATGGTTAAAGTTCTATTTTTAAGCTATCTTGATCTCTTTAATATAGGGTGATTATGCAAGTTAATCCAAACCTTGGTGGTTTTATTGAATATCTTTATTGAGTCTAGCGAGATTTACAGCCAGAAGAGGAGTTCTTCATATTATGCTTTAGGTTCTACCAATCTTAATATGCGTAAAAGTAGTTGTCAGAGAAATCATCGTTAAAGTAGAGTACTTATTCTACAGAAGCAAATTATACGAATGATGCATGGTTTAACATATCGGACATCATGTAAACAAGGGTTCAGGAGTAACCAGATGTTGATAGTTGTCTCCATATATCTTTTAAGGGTTCTGAGTCTAATATAGGTATACTAGGTGTGCTTTTCCATGGAGAAGCACAGTGACCTTCATTTATATGAAGCAAGTTGAAAAAACAATATTAGTTTTCCAAAGCACCACCTTGAATTTTTCAAAAGGTCTCCCCTGCTGCCTATGCTGGTAGTCGAATATATAATCAACTAGACAGAGATTTGTGTCAAAGTCCAAATAAAAGTATCTTTAAACGTAAATTAAAGGCGCTTCTTAACACTCAAGCTTTTTATAGTGTGGACGAGTTTCTGGGTTCCTTAAATTGAAGGGATGAAGCACAATTAAAAATAACAAACAAATAATTAATTTTGTTTTCTTTTTTTTTTTAGATTTTAATTTGTGTCTTGATGTTTTTCTTCTTTTTGTATATTTTTAACATTAATTTCTTTGTGTAGCTATTATTATGGTGACGTGTCTTTTAATTTAAATATTGTGCAATTAAGACTGAATAAAGAAATTTGAATTTGAAATATGTTCAGAAAAATTACAAAAAAAAAACTCTTGGTGAGTGTCTTTTCAACAGAAATTTTAGGAATGAATGAAATTCAGTTTGAAACGACACTGGTTTTATATTAGTTACTCACCTAATTATTACATGTTACCTTTGGTTTTGTAAATCTGACTCATTACAATATTATTGAGCTTGTAAGTGTAGGGTAGAAGTACCATTTGTGGCCATTGTTCCGTTTGTGGCCGTTTTGGGTAAAAAATGCATATATTAAGTGTTCTGGTAACCTTGTACTGTAATATGTATGACTAAATCAAATAAACATATATCTAGCGCCATCTACCATTAGATAAAGTGGCCAGAACCAGCTCAGTTTCGAGTTAGATGCTATTGAAACCGCACGTGTTTTGTACCTGCTACATTCTTAACGGTTTTGTTAAGGATTGTGTAAGTATATTATTTGTGTTTTATAATAAATTTGATCAAATTACTAACATTTCACATGAATATATGAAAAGTGACTTGATAAACTAGGGATCAGATTTTTTATTTTGTCTGTAATTTGAAAGTTCGCGTTGTTTTTATAAAAAATAAGGGTGGCCACAACTGGATCTGTTTATTTATAATTTCTCTATTTGTGGCCACTAAGATGGCCAGAATTGGATCACGAAAAAACACTTGTGGCCACATTTCCCTAACTCTCTTATTCAGGTTGAATTCGAAAACCACTAAAACCCCTTTGAGCATTTATAGTCTTTTTTATACAATTATCTTCGGTGTTACTTAATTATAGATTTAAACATTGTAAATCAATTACTTTTCGGATAATCTGTCTTTCTCAACGTAGGCCTTTACCTTTTCCAGCAGCAGCAAGATGCCTAGAAAAAGAATTCTGTTCCAATATTCCGAAGAACATATGCAAGCTGCTTTGCATGCAATAAGGGAAGAAAATATGGCAGTTGCAACAGCCTGCAAAACGTTTAGAGTAGGTACCAAGAACGTCAGTCAGAAATAGATTGTCAGGCAAAACTTTAGACAAGTGCCGTCGAGTTGGACCCAAATCTTTGCTAGGTTCCCAAATTGAACAAAAACTTGTGGAATGGATAATGGAAATGGCATCTAATGGGTTTCCAATAAACAAAGAAGGACTCATGTATTCCGTACAAAAATTAGTGGAAGAATTGAATATCACGACTCCCTTCACCAATAATGTTCCTGGGAGAAAGTGGTTTGACTCATTTTTAAAGAAACATCCTGAAGTAAGCCAAAAACATGCCGAATTTATTAACAGAGATTTGGGGTAAAAGAGGATTATGAAGAGGAAAACCAAGTTTTCAAACAAATTGAAAAAAGCTATGAGAAAAAATTGATAAAAAGCAATTTTGAAAATATCCGTGGTACTAATATAACTGAAGATGCAAAGAAAATTGAAAACGCAATAGTTCAATATCAAATAGAAAATACAACCATCCAAAGCAACAAGATTAATCGAAAGGATGAAAAGGAAAATTCCGAGCATGATGTAAGATTTTTAAAAAAACGATCTGTTAGTGATGTGTTAAAAGATCTCGTAACTTGGCCAGATTCTTTCATGTCAGAAAACATAAATAAAAAAAAGAGACAAATTTTCCCATCTGTTATGACTTCAGATAAATGGATTCAACTCATGGAAGCTAAAGAAAATGACAAAAAATATAAGAAGACTAGAAGAAGATAAAACAAGTAAAACGAATTAAAGGTGATTGTAAGACTGAAAAGAAAACTGCAATGGAAAGCTCAACAACTGCATTAAACGTAGGATCGTTTGTCATATTATGATAATAAATTGTATCCTGCTAAAATTGTGCAGATACAGAATGACGAATATTATTGCTGTGCAATGGCGAACAGCTCAGGCAATTGGAAATGGCCCGAAAAAAATGACTTGCTTTGGTATACTTTAAATGACATCATTATGAAAATTGAAGAGCCCAAACAAATAAACTTCAGAGGAATATTCACGGTACCCGAATTTAAAGACTTACTATAGAAATCCGACTGGGATATTTATTATTTATTTACACCTCTCCAAAGAGTATATGTTTTATTTAGTATAAAATTTTTATGTATTTTTATTTTCAATAAAACGATTTCAATAGTAACACAATAATTTTTTTTTAACTTTTTACTTATGCCAGTGTTGCATTCATTAAGCGTTAAATCCGAATTAAACTTCTTATTTCCGTCATGGCCACAATCGGCGCAAGTAATGGCCATAAATGGCAAATGCTGGCCACAACTAGCAAAAAATGAATTAAGTCAAAAAATAATTAATTCTGCATTTAAACATATTTTGATTATCATTCTAACACTCTATTCTGTGAAATAAATATACCCTTATTATATATCCACCACATATAGGATAATAATTATATGCATGTCAAAATAATTGTTCTGTAAAACCCAGCAATAGCTTAAGGTGGCCACAAATGGTACTCCTACCCTAATTATCCAAATTATAAACATTATTTTCACAAGTTATTAAATTCAAAGGAATAATGGTTCTCTGTGATTTTTTACTTAAGCCCAATTAAGAAAAATATAAACAAATATTGCAAATCTTAAATTTTATACACGATGTCCGTAAAGTAACAGCAAATGGTACATTTTTTAAAAGAGGTGCACGTCAGTTTTGATTTATGTTCAGCAATTTTGTAGCCACCGTATTTGATTCGAAATCTACCGCATGCCACCATCTCATTAAAGACAGAAAAGTTTAAGTTTAGGGTATCATGAAAATTGGGCATTATTATTTATTTAAACTTTTATTCATATTTTTTTAATGTAGAATATTCCCTTAAATTATCCTGAAAACGTAACACCCTGTATGGCAAAAACAGGTAACTAATAGCACAAGGAGATAGAAGTCTTTCTATTCGAAGGTGCAGATATCAGGAATAAAGAAAACTTTCCCTAAGTTTAAATGCAACTATCTAAATTTATGTACAAACTAACGTATTCAAGTGTTATGGTGTAAGGTACGGAAAATTGTTTATTTGTGTTCGGTTTTACATTAATCAGGCATAATACGCACTAAAAATAACAAGAACGTGGGAAATTGTCTTTACAAAAAATTGAAGAACCTTTTATCCAAGGCTAGATGGGGAAATATGATCCATCGTATTGTTTTAACCTGCATGAATGTTATTTAATAATTTTATTCATACATGCTGTTAGTTTAAATGAAAATAAAAGTCAAAATATATTATATATTTGTTGAGTTAATTAAATAGTTTTCTTTAATGTGACAAAATGTGTTATAATATAAATTTAATAAATGTACCTATTCTATGCTCATTCTGTAAATTTTGTATAGGATACGACCTCCATAATGTATTAGATTCACAAATTTCATCGCCGAAATAGAGATTCAATTAGCAATCGAGCAAATTAAATAATTTTTGATACAATAACTCTATCAGAAAGTGTAAGGGCGGAACTAGGCAATTATTTATTATAAGTAAATATTTAGTAGGTACCTCCAATTTTGCAGATTACATTAAGTTATTTCATGTCTAGCAGAAGTATTAGCAGAAGAATCTGCCACGGAACTCAACAATATCACTATTATTCCCAGTAGCAACTTCAAAGGTATTAAAATTATTTTAACTCAGTCATTATTTATTTATGTAGATTCGTCAAGTACCAGCCCTCGTGTAGCTCTAATTTTAAAATATCTCCAACTAGTAATGATGTCGAAGTACATCAAAACAACGGCCAGTATAATAAGTTTTTGGACCTTCCAAAACATAGTCGACGATTTTGTAGGGTATTTTCGCCATAGTGTTTTTACCAACAACATGCGATGTACATTTTCCGTTGAAGTAGTCCACGAAAAATCGGCTATGTGACATTGTTGCAGGTCATAGTATGTAGTATGCAGGTCATAGTATAGTTAAATTTGTTAACACACCTTCATAAGCAAACATTGGTCATTGGGTGCCTCTGATATAAATCTTCCTACACATCCTCATTAATTTTCTTTATATTTCTTTGATCTATATCCAGTTTGCCGAGGTTTTTCTCTATAATAGATAAAGCACTATTACATCTTGTGACACAGATTTTTTTTTGACAAGAAATTGTACCTAATTTATCACAATTTACGAGGCATTTGTTGCACATAAACATCTAAATTAAATTCTATTAATTATTTTGTCGTATGAAAAATGATATATATTCCTTTGGAGTAAATTGCCGTACTACCCTCCCTTTGATTTTGATGCCCTCCGGTTTTAAACCATTTGCGGGAGAGAACTATGCATTTTCCTCCCTTGGTATACAAATAACTATGGCGACAATGGATTCTATTTTGGCAAAAAGGTATTACCGTTGGTGGGATTTTACGGCTTAACTTAAACTTTATACTTACTATAGGAATACTAAATAAGTTTTGGAAAAAAAAAGTATTTGTTATAGAAAAAGTTTGTAATTAAAGTTTGGATTTATTATAGAGAATATAGGCAATTACTTACTACTTTTGATATAATTAAATTGGATCTGATTTTTAGTTACAATAACGCCTTCCTATTTGATGAGGTTATTAAAAGCTTAACGAACATTTTTGCATTTCATTCAACAGGTTTTGCTTTGTGGTATAGTATAATTAAATTATTTAATGACCTGACTTGAACAAAATAAAATTGGCCACTTTTGCCTCTCCAAATGAAGTAGCTACAAAACATGCGTTTTGTACGCATCCATAACTTCACGCGAAGAAAAACGTTGACCATACCAAGTACTGTGTGTGCGGTAATAAACCGAAGTCATGGGGACCCTAATGCGGCCGGACGAATCGATATTTTGGAGCACAAAATCTTCCACCGGAATAAACTATTCTCATTAATGAGCGTAAATTTAAAAGTACTGGATCTATGCAAGATGCGAGAGTACCTGCCAGAACGTTTACGCCTAGCTCGCTCGGTTGATAATATTGCGGCTGTACTTGAAAGTGTGGCTGTAAATCCCCGTACCTTTTTTCAAAAAATGGGGATATTAATTGGCCGCCTAGATCTTGTGATCTAATGCCGCTAGACTTCTTTTTGTGGGGTTACATTAAAAGTAAGGCATATGCCAACTGTCAACAATCCCGAAACAATTCCAGAATTGAAAAATGAGCATCGTGGGATAACACTACAAATGTGCTCAGATGTGATCGTAAATTTTGGCAAATGAGTTGTGGCCTATCAGCCATTTTTTACGCTATAGTATTTTTCAGGTATAGTTGTAAACGATTAATTTACTTTTTGCTATAAATTATTATTTTTTATTAAGATTAGATTGTCAAAATCAAGTAAATAAATAAATTACAACACAACAGTACAAATCTAGAATAAATCACGTTCCTATACAATTAAAAATAAATGCTAAAAACACACACAGAGTACAAGAAATCCTTAGGTTAAAGACAATATATAACTTCTCCGATCGTCTACACCCCTGAGAACAACAACTTCGTAATAGATCTCTTAAGCTTATTCAAGCGAGTTCAGTTCACAAGTGTGTCTTTTGAGTAAGATATTATTGTCATTTCTTGTATTGTAACCATGGGTTGACTCCCATTTCTCGGCAACTTCCGCTTGATCCAAAATATGAATAAAAATATTCGCCCCTACGGTTGACGTAACCTCCTCAAAAAACATACTTTGCTGAATGGACATGCACGGTGCAATCAGCCGAGAAGTCTCCACCGAAATACTCATTTAGCTTTTCGTTTTACACTCACGGACAAAATTATTGCAGATTTTATTTTAGGTCTTTATTTCTTCTCTTTAACACTTTTGTGATTTCAGTTGCTAAATCTGTTAAAGTGGAGTGTTCTACGTATATTGAAATTGTTTGTTTAATCAACGAGGGGTACCTACAGACAAGAAGACGTTAGAATGAGACTGGATGATGAAAAAGTCAATCGCGAAATCGTACACTTACTGCTCTGCATCTAAAAAATCAATTACTAAATGCAAAGCAAGTTAATGTTTCCACCAAAACACTAATAAAGAGACTTAATGGGGTCGATTTAGAGCCAAGATGTCCTGCTAGAGTACCTCGGCTTCTCCCACACCATAAAATTGGACGGTTACAATTTGCAAGAGCACATGCGGACTGGAATGAACATCAATGGGGAAAAGTTCTTTTTACAGACGAAACAAGAATACAATTATGGAACCCTGATGGACGTAGTATAGATAAGGTTAGGAAACGTTTCGCAGAATATAATATTGCAAATAATCTTAGCTTTGGTGGTGGTTCCATCATGCTATGGGTTGGCATTAGTTGGGAGAGCACGGAGCTCATTGAAGTGAATTTAAGGAGGAATGCTGACTGGTACATACGCAACATCCTTCCAGAACATGTTATACTATATTGCCGGCTTTATTGGATATGATAACTTTGTGCTAATACACGATAATGCCCGTGCCCATGCCGCAAGAACCAGTAAACCAGTACATTGAGGATGTCGGGATTCCGAAGCTAGAGTGGCCACCATACAGTCTTGACGCAAATACCATAGAAATGTATGGTATATCCTAAACAGAAATATTCGAGCATGGAATCCAGCTCCTAACTCAATTGCAGAATTAAGGATTGCTGCACAGGAAGAATGGAATCGAATACCACAAGAAACCGTTGCGCAGTATCCCTAGGAGGAAGCAGGCTATAGTTAGAGCTAGAGGAGGAAACACTAAGTAATAAATTGTTATTCTTTTCAAACGAATGTATCGTGTCGATGTTGTTGTTCTTTCTAATTAAACGTTATTTTCAAAAACAGGCCATTTCACTAATTCTTCCACCAATTTTGTAAAGCTTCAATATGTAATTAATTTGATTATTAATAACGTAAAATACTGTAATATAACATATTTAGCAACCGAAATCACGAAAGTGTTAAAGGAAAAAAAAATTAAAATATGCAATAATTTTGTCCGTGAGTGTATTAAAAAAATCCGTAAACTATTATTAGACCACCTGTTATTTGACATATTTTAATACTTATACTACTTACATAAACAGATTATAATTTAAATCATGTGATTCTTCTTTCCACTTTTTTGGCCTCCTGCTACCAGTCAGCACACATCCAATCAGTAACGGGAATTTTGAAGCGCATTGTTTTACAGCATTATTTTATTAGTAATCTGACGGAATTCATTTCATAATTATTTCTCGTCAACAAATACAAGACAATAACAATTTGAATTTAATAACAACCGAATCTGGTAAAAATAATATATTTGCAACAATACAATATTTGATTATATAGAAATATTACACTGTTAGTACCTATAGTAGTTTTATAATTATTATTAACAATATTTTCTTATTCTTATTTCTAATAATTAACTTTAAATACTACTAAAATTTGTGAGCAATAAATCATAAACATTAAACAATATAATATTATGGACTTAGATATAATAATGTTTTGATATAAAAATAAAACAGTCGATTTGTTTTATAATAATTGGTATAAGAATTAAGAAGTAAATAACCTAACATATATATTATATTTATTTATTCCTATTGCTATGCTCCTGTTCTAAATTGATGTATTGTCGTACCAATCTAGATATTTCGTGCGCTTGTTCCGTTTGCAACCGTGTCACACGTTGTTGCAATAAATTACCACATTTCATATCCAAAAATAATGCCCCATCCTCAGACCGCACTTTTCTTGTACTTATCACTTCAGCAAATGGCCAGTGTTGTAGTGTTTCGTGGGTATTCATATCTAAGAAATGTACGCCGGTTCGATTTAATGCTAATATGTGCTCCTGCCAATGATCTATGTCACCTACTACTCTCTTGACTGCAAAGAAGGAGCTGCCTGCAATTCACAAAAAAATATATTATTATATTATTCATGAGATAATGGTATTTTTAATGGTTTCAAGTTAACATATCTGTGACCATGACAAAAAATGCTGTGGAATAAGTGACACGTACTGAGATTTATGGTTGTTTAGAGGCTGTTTATGTTGGTAGTTTTACCACAGCATAAAGAACAGCATTCCGAGTCCACGTCAGCACTTTGAACTAAAGAATTTCAAACGTATGACGCCACACCTTTAGGAGAGAAGTCAGGTTCTGACTAAAAATAATTATATTTTTCAGTTTCTAACCAAAGTACTGTACTTTTTTTTTCGTAAAATATATAAGTACATGTCGCTGTCAATTTACGAAATATTTGTGGTGTGTCATTGGGATTGAATAGGTATGTTTGTATTAAGTGTGCAAAATGAGTGTTGGACATTTTTTGACAGTTGTAGACAAAACATCTTTGAGTGGTGTTATCAGTTAAATTTTGTTCTCTTTTTTCGTGTGCGTGCGACCAAGTCCAAATCTAAATATCTGTTAAATGTTGACCTGATTGGGTGATTTTTGTCACATGATACAAAATTGCAGAATTTTATAGGCAGTTAAGACGGTCAAAAATTTTTCAAATAAATTTTATTACGCAAATAAAATATATAAGAAAACTACGTAAAATAAGTAATGAGTAGAATCTTTGGTGTAGAACACTAAACTAAAATAAACATTACAAATTTCACCATATAATAAATTTGTTTTTACGATTTTTAGCAAAACAAAATCCTTTGGAAACATTGAACACTATATTTTAGTTCATTACTAATATTTACAAGATTATCACATATATTTGGCTTTAATTAAAATTCCTAGAAGTTTCTTTGAAAGATGACTTCAATATGTTAACAAAATTCACAAAGGCATCATGCGGATTATTTAAGTTTCCAAATATGTCCCATGAACATTTTTAATTAAATCTCACATACACTATACTGAACAGACAGACAACCACATAGGTATTCAGATTACAAACAAATTGTAAACTTCTCGATTATTTAATTCAAATGACCGGCAAAAGACTCAATAGCGTATCGCAAACCATATTAGAATATCCTAGGAACGTGTCGGCTTCAGTATTGAACACCGGT
Source organism: Apoderus coryli (assembly GCA_911728435.2). NCBI lineage: Eukaryota > Metazoa > Arthropoda > Insecta > Coleoptera > Attelabidae > Apoderus > Apoderus coryli. The sequence continues at coordinate 9,264,915 of OU452202.1, read as the reverse complement.
ACCGTTACACCTGTGCAGACTGGGCACCACACCGTTTCAGAGATAACGGCAGCGTTATTGTTTGCAGCAACTTTTGCAGCAGTATTATGACAAGGAACAGACAGACAGACGTATGGCCGTTAGGCGATAACGTTCAAAACACGACAATCTGCAAAGAAACTTCTTTTGACTATGTTTTAAGACGCATTTTCTGGAATGGTGAACTCTTCTCAATACATAGAGACTCTCCTGACATCGAGTTCATGTCATGTTGTGCCAATATTATTGCAACGTGACAACGTTTGTCAAAAACTTCGAGCAACATTGATGAGGCTGTACGAAACCTGAAGTTTCAATAGAATCCACACCCTCTTCATTTCTTCGGACTTGAGCCTTACGATTTTTGCTTTTTCGCCTACTCAAAAGAGACATCAAGGGTAATCAATACAACTTGGACATGAGGTGAAGGCAGCTATCAAGTCGTGGATTTTTTTACTGACGGAATGAAACACCTTGACATATTTTAGACAGAAAACTTCCACAAGAAACTAAGCTTATAGAAACAACTTTTCTGGATATATTTATTATATAACCTGTGTCAAATTTACACTAATTAAAGTTTTGCTGATCATCATGTAAACTGTTTCTTTGGTAAAAGAAGGGTCTATGAACACTCAACTTGTAATTTTTGGCTAAAATCTATTGTCCGGTCTACTTAATGTTCGGCAAGTAGTGTTGATGAGGTTATATTCCGAAGTCTTACAGATCTTTCATGTCCCTTTAAGCAGGTTGAGACTTTTCTACCTGTGCTTCCAATGCACAGATCGACAGTAATACGCAGACTGTTGTGGCAGGTATATAAGGCACGTTCATAGCACATGTTCACTTTCAGTTTGATCGCGTTCACGCAAATTTCCTGCGTTAATAAGTGTTCTTGTTTTGTGTAGAGTACATTTACAGATTGCGCATCACGCTCGCAGCTCAAACGATTTGAACTAACTGGCCTCTACTATATATATACCGAACGTAAGAATTTCTACTCTATGGACAATTCTATTGATTTACTAGTTACTTACCAAACAAAGGCCAACTGCTTAGAACTTGCAAAACCCTATGTTTTGCCCTCGATACTGTTAAACTGACAGCTTGTCCCCAATTTGTCTGTACAAGGGCAAGCCATTGTGGTGGTCTCGGTTCCCGCAGCATCAAAGCAGGTTTTGGTAATAAAAATTTGACTTCTTTTAAACTGGGAGAATGTCCCAGATCAGCAGCTCGGTGTAGCAGTGATGCAATTAGAGCCATATCTCTAACAACACTTGGTGGTAAATTTGGACTACCTAACCGTAGAAGTAGGCCTTCTAAATAATCCGGCGCTACTTGGTTAAACAGAACTTCCGTATATAGTGGACTAGCATCATGTTTAAGGGGATAGTACCTAAGTAAGAATAAATAATTAGGTTAACATACAAAAAAAATTAAACTATAAATGTAACTTACCAAACTGATCGACAAAAAATTAAATAGAACGGTTGTGCTGCCTTATGTAGCTCAGTGGTAACATCCAAAATATATTCATCAGCTGCAAGGGGCATCGTGAATGCGTCACCTTGTACTATGCAGTACAGACTAAATTCCTGTTGCTCAGCTTCTGTTACTACACCAATTAAGCTGCAGAGTTCTTGTATGACATCAGCAACTACGGTGCTGCAACGCGTGTTGACCACCCTTTCCGCTCCTCCTGGCAACCTGTAGATTTGTCTTCGCGCACTTCGACCTTTAAAGATAAAAAATAAAAAAATAGTGCGTATGATAATGTCAAGAGGACATATTTCTAGGTATTTACAATAAGCATTTGACAATAAAACAAGATGCACCCTTGTGATGAATCTAATAAGCTACGAGTATTTTCAATGTCTCGTTTGTTTTGTTCTGAACCAAAATTACTTACCTACTCTGAGTAAAAATCAAATACTTTAGTATGAATAACCAATAAAGAAAAACTGAATATCCATTTTATATTTTTATAGTTTTATGCTATTAAAAATATAGAAATACGGAAAATAATGATCATAATCAACTGATATGGAATATCGTAAATCCTTGCGTCAAGTTTGATAAAATGATTTTTATACTAACCGGCGCTTACTGCTGTCACTTCTTCTACAGATGGTACATTCTTCCTACCGCCACATCTCTGAGTCTTCCTCAAATTTGTCAAACACACAGCTGCAGTTCCATGACATATTCTTCTTCTATCATTGGCAGCACTAGCCAAATGTTCCATAAGGAATGGTAATAAATTATCTGAGCAGGCAAAGTAGGCTGCCACGATAGAAAGAAGCCTCCATGCTCTTTGACATGACTCAGGATGAGCTGCCTTGTTGCTTGTGGTTTGCTTCATCAATTGGCAATAAACCTCGTCTCGAAGTTGGGCAAATTTGTGGCAATGCTACAAAATGAATAAGTAGTTTAAAACTTTTAAAAATAGTCAATTTTCATAGATAATTTTAGGGTGAAATATAAGGAAATAAATTCAATAAATCCCTTTTATCAATTCGTTTACCATACACATGTGTGGAAGCCAAGAACTCTATCATCAGTGACTTTGTAAAATAAAATAAATTTCAATTTATGTTAATAATAAGTATATAGTTGATGATGAAAAAAAGCTAAATGTATTATTTTCATGCACAATATTAAAATATCTTACCATTAACACTGTATAAACACATTTGACTTCAGATGTATCTGGTGTAAGAGGTAAATCACCACAGTATCTTAAAATACAATCGAAACATTCAATAGCTAACGGTGATAACTCTGGGTCATCCAATCTTAATAGTGAACCATCTAGGGAATGGCCCTGCCATTTGATTAAGTCTGTTTGTTGTTTCCAGGTCCATTCGTTCTGCGACCGTCTCTCTTTTGACTTCGGTGGATTTAGTTCCATTTTATTATGAATCTCCAAACTGTAATATAAACAAAACAATAAACATAAATATATTCTTTACGTTCTGATAATTATTTCTTAAATTAATACAAAGTGATATGCAATCATCTCTCTGTGCAAAGAAATAATTTTATTAAAGCATAATATTGTTTGTACCATTAAAAGGAATTCAGTAAGTAATGCAAAAAAAAACAGTGCAATTGTCATCTAATGGTTCTTTTTAACTAATCGTTGCTTAACTCTTACGGAATTACCTTTAAATGCAATAAGGAAGAAAAACCACTATTGCAATAAAGTAGAAAATTGTAATCGGTTGGTGTTATAGGTATATTCTGCAATAAATGACGAAAAGTCGTATGCATAAATATTGATTATGTAAATCACATACTTTAATTTCAGTTTCGAAGTAATCCTTTTTTAGTGTTGTTGGTAAGATCTTCCACATATGAAGATATCTTACAATTTACGGTGTGTCTTTTTTTATAATGTCGAAAATGATATAATCTATCTTGTTGAAAGTACAACCGCAGAAGAGAAACTGTGTTTACAAAAAACATTCTTTCATCTTTTCATTTATTAGAGAAGTTGCGTCAATTTTTTGAATCAATTAAAACTAATTTTGTGGACAGTGACTCTCATTTTAACCCCTAAATAGACAGAAATCCATACTAATAATATGTACTATTATTACAATTATGTGGTGTACAGTTATACTGATTTTAAATAGCGTTAAATTCTCTTTTAGACAACACCTAGTTTTTCAAATTTGGATTTGCATTAATTAACGATAGAAATTTTGAAATAATTTTTAGCTAGTGCAGAATAATATTATAATTGTAGATGTAAGAAGATTTTTTCTCTAAAACCGTTTATATCTCAACGGAAACTCGATGTTACGGAGATAATTGATTGAAGCCTACCAAGATATTTTCCCTGATCTTTTGTTCAATGCCTTCTGGGCTTAAAAATAACTTTCAGTAAAACAAAAAATAATTGGCCGTTTATTTTTTAGCGCTATCTGTGGAACATTTTTGGCACAAGCATTCTAAAACATTAACATATAATAATAACTCATAGAATAATAACTATAGACAAGAAGGTACAATAGACGCTGAAAACGGCATCGACTTGTCGCATCATAATAAGTTATTGTGTTTAATAAACAATAATTACGTATACTAACAATATTATTCCAAAACAATGTCTAATTAAAAAAAAAATATCGTAACATAGATGAAAAAATAAAAACATTATTACATTAAGACTTAATGAAGTATAGGTAATTTGTTTAAAATTGTACAAAAAGGTTACAGTTCATTTTTTTCGATCTTCAATGGCACGTAATACTTTTCAACCATAACACCAACTTTCTGGCTAATCCGTTTACAACCAGTTTTCGCAAACAGTTTGTGATTCCCAGCTACATTTCCGGCCCGCTACTATGTTATACTATATCTATATATACTATAAGATACTATACTATAAGCGCGGCGAATTACTTTGAAGACATGAAGATGAGACGTACCGACACGATGAGAACCAACTGTATATTTATTTCAACTGTGACATTTTATGGTCAAAAATGGCTTGCTCTGATTTCAGTGTAAAATAAACGGCAGAACACGCAAATCCATCAAAATTATGTTTTATTTATGTCTTTCTAATACCTACTAGTTTTTAGTTCCAAAAGATATGAATAAATATTACAGAATAAACTGTTGATATAATATAAATATCCCGGGTGTCCCACCGGGAAGGGTTTCGATCGATTATGGAGAAACTATAGTGTGGAACAATCTGAAAATCTGGTGTAGTACATAGGTCGACAGGGCCAATGCAGCTAAAATGTTTTCAAGAATCTAGTACTTCCGGTTCTACCGGAAGTTGGTGTCAACTTCCTTATTTTAAATACGACTCTATATGAATTATATATTTTTTTGGATTCTACTTGTAATTCTAAAGGTAGTTCATATATAATATGTTATACCTATTTCCAGCCGTTTTCGAAACATTTGAAAAAAAATGGTATAAAATCAAATTGAGAAAATTATCAAAATTCAAATTGAAATGGCAACCCCCCATTTTTATATAGTTGTTAATTTTTCCATCAAAAATAAGAGCAAGTTTATGAAAGGACGTCAATTCCAAAAATGTAGTTTTCAAAATATTGATACATTTTTCTATTATAATAGTGGTAGGACTTTGAAATTTATATATTAGTTGGCCATCATGACTTTAGAAAGCAAATAAATATGAAGACGTGGAAAGTGTTTAGAAATGCAGGGTGAAAATTGTGAACATTTGTTAAAGTAATTTTGTAATGAGTTAAGCTTATATAAGTTTGTATTATATGTTCCCGTCATTAGTTCATCAAATTCTTCGCAGACTCAAAACTTTCGAAATTATGTAATTTGTTTAACAACATTATCACCTAATGTTTGTGTTTTTCTGTGTATCTGGCAGCAAATGTATCACACATTCTTGTTATCATTCGGTCACATTCTCCATAAATAATACCTAAACAAATTTAGATAGTCTTCGAGAGTATAATTTATAAATCTACCATGATTATTATAGGTACTACTAGTTAGTATCTACAATTGTCATTATATAAGTATGTTACATTTATTTGCTTTTTAAAGCCATTATGGCCAACTAAAATCAATTAAATTTCAAAGTCCTATCATTATTATAATAGAAACATGTAAAATTTCCTATATTTGGAAAACTATAAATTTTTGGACTAGACATCCTTTCATAAACATGTCCTTATTTTCGATGCAAAAAAATTACAAAAAATTTAATTTTGACACTTTTTTCACTTTGATAGTATACCCTTTTTTTCAAATACCCTGTATTAATGTTTATTAAAAAATATCCATAGGCGCCTAAAGTAGGTTCGTAACTAGGTACTAGGATATTACACATACGAATTAAAACATAATCGTTGTCTCCACTAAATTATATAATATAATATCAATCTCAACGCATAAGGGACATGTTTCGGAGTCCGCTGACTTCATCATCAGCCTGTCTCACTCGAGTAAGAATTTATATTGAAATATATTAATGAGACAGGCTGATGATGGAGCGAACTGCTAGACATGTCCATTATGCGTTGAGGTTAATATTATATAATTCAGTGGAGCAGACGATTCTGATTTATTTCGTATGTAGAATTACACTCCACTGTCGTACTTAAAATAAGGAACTGACACCCACTTCTGGTATAACCGGAAGTGCTACATCATTAAAATCATTTTAGCGTAATTGGCCCCGTCGATCTAAGTACTACAACAGATTGTTCCACAGTGTAGTTTGTCCGTATAATAGATCGATACCCTTCCCGGTGGGACACCCGGTATAAATTAGATAATCAAAAACGCAACAATATTTACATTCACTGGTATAACACTAAATCACTTGAAACAATGTGAAAATATCAATATTAAATGAATAAATAAAATATTATATATGATAATATGCATGGTTAGTTTTTTGATTGAAGGCTGGTCAAACGCAATTCCAGCCATATTGGAAATGTTACATAATCCGATTCTTAACATATTGCTATGAACAGGGAAACAGAAGCTTGTCTTGTCGCTTAAAGAGTTGTGAGAGTTCATGCAAACTTTTTATTTCTTTTTTCAAACGAGTTGCACAAATTCATTCATGCTCTTACTCAAGTGTACCAAATATTCAAAAAGCTAGGTTCACCTGTGAAAATATTTTTAAAATGCTCACATAACAACCATCTTAAAATTTGACCGTAAAATTTACTGTACCATAACATTTACCCTGATTCTAAGAAGAATACTCTTAAACGTATATTTAAAAATCACTTTACTTAAATACTATAATATTTACACCAATAGATTACTATCCTTATAATAAAAGTAACATATTTTAGACTTAAAACAGATATACTGAATCATGATATACGAGAAAAATATTAATTTTATTAGACAAAAATATAATGTATTTTATGTATGCTTTCTACTTTTTTACAATAAAAGCTTTTTGGTATGGTGACTGCACATCGTTGCACAAAAATCATAATTATTGCTAATTATATTTACGTGTACTTTTTTATTAATGGTTTACACGTTATTTATGATTTATATCCACTGTAATATATCATATAATTAACATAATAAATAACTAAAAAAATGCAATGACCTTTACGTTTTGTTCACAAAAAATTAACTTACAACTCAGGCAAGGCTTTAAAGGAAAAGTTACACTATCCTAAATTGATAATTTTTCATTAAGACCGTTTAAAATATTATTCGCTTCCACTACAAAAATTAAATTTTTTCTAGTTGTAGTTGATATTATTTTATCGATATCGATTCTGTGAATTTCATTTTGTTGATTTTATTTCGATTTGATTTTGCTTTGATTTTGAATTTTCCCCATTTTCTTGATTTTATTTGTTTTCTGTTTCTTTTTCGCCTGCGTGGCTAACTGTGTTACAATATTTAATTTAGTACAGGTACATTTTTGGTATGTGACAAATACTTGGAATTTTTTATAATTTTTTATGATTTATGATGCACAATGTAATTTTGATATTGTATTTTATTTGTTGATATTGTATTTGATTTGTTGTATGCATGCTCGGTTAAAAACAGCTTGCTGAAATTCGCCGAGTTAAAAATAAAGACCGTTTATTATTATTTGACATATATGCAACCACTTTTTTTGTTTTTATCACACATATTTTTGCCTCCATCAGTTGTGATAGATTTAATTATTTTCAAGGCCCTCGATTACGTGCCGTAAATACTATTAATATTATGAAGTTCTTCATACACTTAATAGCTTTTATCTACTCCGTGAATAAAAATCCACACCTGAGCAGTGTCTGACACATCCAAGGCTAGACAAAACCAGTCAGTGTCCATTTTTGTCAGACTGTTGAGATGATATATTTTATGATTTGTCTTGCACCCTCCGAGGCACGATGTTTGCTGACAAACTGACAGTTTTAACACGTTCACTGCCGGTGGCTCTTATAAGAGCCAAGGCCATATGTGAGCCAGTGCCTCTGGCTCTTAAAAGAGCCGCGGTAAAATGCTGTTCTTAAGCCAGTTGGCACTCAGGGTGCATATTATTGGAGTATCAGTGCCGCCGGATCTTAAAAGAGCAACAAAAAATATGTCAAAATTGAAACAAATTCCAAAAATCCAACCTTATAAATAGACTGAAACATTTCAACCTCAAAATAATGTATGTTGAAAAAAAATCGAGTCGGTTCCTGACTAAAACCAGCCGAAAATGGGTGGCAGTGAACGTGTTAAATAAATTTATCTTTATTTCGACTACTGCAACCAAGCATTCTTTTAGCATTTCTCCACGTTTTCCGATTTCAAGAGCCACACGGAAGCTGGCGCGAGTTGCAGACTTCTGTTTAGTATTCACTTTGGTAAACAAAGATTGCTTTGATTTCAGTCCGCGCTTCAAATATTTCCGTCCGCAAACTTCCTGCATATTTGGAGTAAGTTTGAAGATGTTTCGATTCTGATATATTCATTGAGAGAGGTATGGTTTCAGTACAAATTAAATATAGCACCCAATTCTGGACTCAACCACAAAATATTGAAATTTGTTGTTTATCTTTGAACCTTCTGCATGCACTGTCTATTTTTCGCTTCTTTTCCATAAAAACAATAAGTCGAATCAAAATACTCTTACGGGTGTTACTTTATTTCACAATAGACAGGTTCGCTTCCTTCGCCTTTCCTACGCAAACTGACACGAACTTGTCCCTCTAGCCTTTTTATATGCAATTACTGCCATCTTGAAGTGATCGGAATACACTAAACAGAACCAGAACTTTCTCGAACCAACTCGGAAAATCACAAATATTTAATTACAACTACTAATGCCACCTGTTAGTGGGTAACTGAAATAGATAGTACATAGAACAATGCATACGCGCACTTTAGGACTAGTCTAGTATTCTAAAATATAGTTAAGGGCAGAACAATTAAAACTTCTTTGGCCCTTGGAGCATACTAAAAAAATTATTACCTATGGCTCTAAGGATTCAAAGTTTGGAGACCACTGCAATAGACAACAGTCTAATGCAGTGTATGTTGACGCTTATCTGGCTCAGACACAATGAAAAATGGTAAAAATTGTCAAGCTTGATTTAATATACCTATTTCAAACAAAAATATATGACTTACTCTGATAATTGTCTAAAATTTTGAAGAGCAAACTGCATCAGCGAGTATTTGCCTGTAGGAGGCAGTGGACTACTCGGTGATCGTGCTCCATCTCTAATGCTGTCATCTATACTACTTGGTGGCATAAGTCTTGAAGGTGATGGTTCCTTCATATGGTGTGATATGCTTTGCGATTTGTGATTATTTGTAATCATATCCAGCCGTTCGAGAGGTGGGGATCGTGATCGCTGTGGAGAAGAGGCTTTCATTTGGACCTAGAAAATAAATATAAACACATTGTTAATAAACAGTATAGCTATATAGGCTTTCTAACATAATGTACATAATAAAGAAATAAATAATTTTAAGTTTAATTTGTAGAGAATAACGAATAATGGAACATAAAAAGATTGGATAGATATCGTACTATAAAAATTTAAAATATAATTATACTCAAACATTTAGCGAGGATGAAGTAATGAAATTTGTTGGATGATGAATGATCTGAATACACTCAAAATGTCTATCTCGATATTCACATGACAATATACATATTCTAGACGCCAATGCCTATGATCGGTGTAGGTGTGTTACCATCAATTGTAAAAAAATGCCCTCAGTGACGAATTTTCTTAGATCAAGACAGTTCAAGATTTCACATTGCTCCAAATCGAGATTTTAAATAAAAAAAGAGTCGAGTTGTTAGAACATTCTCGATACAGTCTCAACGATTTTTTTTATCTATCCGGAGATCAGAACGCACTGCGTGGTCAAAACTGCTTCCAGAGTTGGTTCGGGCATAATATGTAAAAATTAGCTCTCTAGTTATATGTAACAAGAAAATGTCTTCTGAAATATTGTTCAATATGTCCCAGTATATTCGGTGCCTTTATTATAAATCTATCCGATTTTAGGCCAACCTCAAACCAATTGGAAATAGTCATTGTCATTATAATTTTGTAATATTAATATGCAAGGATTTATAGACATACTCATATATTACAGAATTTCATAAAGAATTCTACGACACTGAGTGATAATAAATAAAAGTAAATACAATAATCGTTGAAAACATTATAGAAATTAGCCAAGGTATAACTAATAAGGAATTTGCTAAATCAAATCGATTAAAACTTCTTTCTTACTTTCTTTTGCTCATAAAAAACTTGAAATGAGTAGTTGATATTGCCAATTAATACCTTTACAAACATAAAAAGATATAATCGATTTTTTTAAAGTGTATATTGACAATCCAGTAAAAATTAGATTGTTAACGATATTCACTTGTTAACTATTATTACGTATGGATATCGATTATCATTCTGAGAATATATCATAAAATACTTTAAAGACAACAAGATGTTTTTGGTGAATGCCTGATGGTGTGAACCAAATTTCCAACATAACAAAAGTCTTGTTACTTTATGTAACAAGCAATTTACAAATAAAGCTTCCCCCCAGGGAATTCGGGCGCATCTAGTGTTGGCAATAGGATATGAAAAGTTGTTGCTTTTCGTCCGGCCATCGTTTGTGAACTGTTTATCACCGGACATATTACCTACTTTATGTAACAAGCAATTCACAAATAAAATAGTTTATTTAAGCAAAGATTCATGTATCCATGAATCTTTGTACGCTCTATTAGGTACATCGTGTATTGTTTAGCTTTGGTCAAATGATTACAATAACCACATTAAGGAATGCATAGAATAAAATTGAAGTTACTGCTAGTGATACTTGCGTAGATAATTACTTGTAGTTTCTTTCTTCATATTCTATCAAGCTCCACAGATTGAAATTAATCTTACAACCTCGTATTTCAAAATCTGGTTTAGTTTGATCAATCATAGCCAATAGAAACACGGAACTTTAGGGCTTCTTTTATTTCCCCATTTTTATTTATTTTTTTACATTTTTTCCTCATTCGCCATACACTTTTAATTTTGTATAGTTTTGAGCATTTTGTGTTTCAAAGATAAATATTAAATTCCTCGTAGAAGTTTCCATAAGCACTCATTTGTTGCAACCATGAAACAATGAAACGTAGCCCACTCTGTCATTCTTGGAAAGCTATAATATCTAACTGTTTAACAGATTTTTTCAAACATTACAAAAATAAATATTATGTAAAGTAAATAAAGAACACGCGGTTTAATAATATAGGAATTTATTTCCGGTAGTAACTAAGTCCAGAGAAAGTTAATTTGATGCTGTCAAGGGCTTTAATTAAATAAAAATTATCCATTTGGAACAAATGACATCGTATAAATTTTGTGGATTTCAGTATAAGCATATTAGATTACGCCTAATCATGATAACGTTATTCTTGACAATCAAAAGAGTTTCTGCGAAAAAAATTAAAATTCAATCCACATTTTTTTTTTTTTGAAGTAGACCACGACGAAGAGGAGCCAGATTTATCCACTACTTACTATTCTTTTGTTCAACTGTGGCAGTTGATTAGAGTTGTTCTTTTTTGATTTCTTGAACCTTCTTTTTAATTACTTTTGCCTAGGTAGGACTCTTTTTCTAACCTTAATTTCTCTTGTGTCGAACCGAACCTACCACAACATTGTGATGATTTGTCATTTTTATACAATATGAAAATGTATTTCTTATTTTACTTTCCCGCACAGCGAAAGTATTGTGAATGGGCTAAAAACAATTTTGAGACAAAGACGGATATAACCATTTTGAAGTTCGCTGAGACTATGAAGACCATTTCGAGATGGAAGTCTGTATGTGTGTATATGTATCTCTGTATGTATTCTACCACGATAGCGCCCAAACGCTTTAACCAATTGAGCTAAATTTTGGTATGTGCGTTTGAGGCAGTCCTCGTATGAAACCGTTAGATTTTAGTTGAAATCGCTTCAGCCCTGTAATAAGGGTGGACACAAACGCTAAATTTTCATATATCAGTAGGGGTTGAGTGATACATCCTTTTTATCGGCTTTACAGCGATATGTCACTTTTGATATTTGCCCCCATAATTTTCGAGAAAATAGCGTTTAAAATGTCAGAAGTCAATTAGTTCGAACGTATTATATAATAACAAATAAAATACACTACTTATTAACAGGTCTGCGGAAGGTTACGGGATCGAGTCATAGTTCTGGCAATACTTTTTTAGCTCTCCATATCATATATGTAATATATGTAGATATATATGCAGACTATTAGTTTCATGAATTTTTTTTTATTTCACCGGAAATACTTGTTTTTGGTCATTTTATACATAAATAAGTAGTTTAAAAAAATGTCTGTCTGTCAGTCTGTCTGTCTGTATGCACGAAAACCACCTAACAGATTTTAACGAAATTTGGTACAAAAATACTATTGGACATGGCAAGGAGCTGATTAGATTTTGTGAAACATTGAGCGTAGGCAATAGGTTTAAAAGAGGGTTCAAAAATTAAAAACATTTACAGTTCTTAAAGTTATCCGAAATACTACATATTTTTTTTACGTACTTAATTGAATATAACCTACAATATTGAACATAAAATATTAGACCACATTAGCGTTCGAAAATAGTGTAAAATGGGGTAAAAAAGATTTAAAAAAATTATATTTCTTAAACATATCCGAAATATTAACTAGTTATTTATAGCTTTGATAGAATATAACCTATAAAATGTGTCATAAATAACTTACTTTCATAGGCGTTCGTAAATAGTCTAAAAAAGGGTCAAAAACGGAAAAAAAATGAAATGTTTCCCAAATATACCAGAAAAATTGGCTAATTATATATAGCTTTGATATAAGATATACTACAAAATGCAGCATAAAATTTGTATTTACATAGGCGTTTGTAAATAGTAGAAAAAGGGGTAAAATAAAAAAATATTTAAAATGTAAAAAAATTTCTATTTAACTAGTTGAATTGGTGTTAAAATACACGACAAAAATTAATGTACCATAGGCGTCCGCGAAAATTCTATAAAAGGGTCAGAAACAAATTGTATCCGTGATAACTCACAAACTACTTAACGGATTTTAACCACATTTGGTACAGGATATTTATAGGTGGTGATTAACATTGAGCGTAGGCGAGGAGTTTAAAAGATGGGTCAAAAAATAAAAAATTACTAGTTCTGAAACTCCAAAGAGAATAAAAAGGAACAAAACTCCATAATTAAAAAAAAATTGCTGATGTCTAAAACAACAAAAATATATATAAATGTTAGATAAATGACATAAAGGTCATAAAATATTTATTTTCTTACACTTAAATATGGAGAGCTATTCGTGCCTCGAGGGCAACAGTTTATTTTATTTTTTATTTTTAAATAAAGTAGTTCGTTTGTTACGTTAGTTTATTGGAAATATTGAAAATAATACAATTATAATAATAATAATTATTAAAATTCTGTTTCGTTACGCAGGTCATATATTTTCAATTATATGATAACTTGTCGGGAAAGTTTTGGGGTGACAACCCATTTTTTTCTTATGTGCTTCAACATCAATCTTTTTCTACGAGTATTCTTTAATTAACTACCCGTATTTTTACGAGATTATAATTTCAAATTAAATGTCATGTTTAAGAAACAGCTGTTGTTATTTTTGATTATTGCAAATGAATCGAAAAAATATCGTACCTATACAGTGAGTGAGTAGACACTTGTATTCATTACAACACAAGTGCAGCGAGTAATAATTCTAATATTCATGTCTTAATAGCTGTCATTAAGTGCTCAAGATATGATAATCACCTAGTAAAATAATTTTTATTTATGTTGTCTAATATCTTCAAACTAGTTAATTCGTATATCTAAAAACATTTACTTCCTTTTCGATGCATCTTCAGGTTTGACTATAATAATTAAAATTGTGAACCATCAACTATGCGTAAAAACTAATATTTTAAAATATCTAATACCAATACGTTAATAAACAAACAACTTTTCTGTCAATGAGGAAGATCAGGATATATTCTCTATAAAGATGTTTACGACAGTTTCACCATAACGTTCTAATAGCACTTTCTTTTATCTTTTCAATAATTAATGATTTTATTTATTTTTTTTTCAATGGCGTAGAGAAAATAGGTAGGTATTTTGTGAATTAATTGATCGAACAATTAACGGCAATTTCTACGATCTGTATTAGCTTATATGTTTATGTTTCATTGTAGTATCCTCTTAAATTATTAAATTTGACTAATTTCATAGAATAGAGGACCATTGACTGAAACTTTCATTACTCATAATGGTTTGGCCACTATAGATTGTCAGCCGATTTAAGAGTATCTAAAGAATCGCCAACAGAGTCGCGAAGCGTCGCACTTCATAACTAATTTTTTTTTCAATGGTTCTCTATCCTATGAAAACCAAAAGTAACTAATATTTTGCCTAAACGCGTTAGGGTAGTGGCAAGTAGGTATATTTAATTGTTTTCAACATATTTTGTATCCCAAGTGCTAGTTTTGGAACTATTGTGACAGATGACAGCTGCTCTTAAATCATATGGAGCACTTCCAACGTCCTTGTCGAGGTCCATCTTTTTATCGTTTTTTGTTAAATTATATTTCAGAAATAAAATTTTCTACTTAATGTTTTAAAGGTTTTTCTAGTAAGAAAATTCTCAATATTTTTTTAAAACCTTGGTACCCTAGCAAAACAAAAATAATATATACTTTTTTATAGGATAGAAAGAAGATAGATAAGAAAATATACTAAATTTCGCGGCTTTATTTCCAGCATTTTCAAGCTAAAACAAAATTTTTCTTTTATAATCATAAAATTTGTCAGAAGCATCGAGATAGAGCCGTTTTGTGCAAAAAAATCAAAAACATCAATATCAAATAATATCAATAAAAACAAATATTTAGTACCTACTAATAGTAGCAATATAAATTAAAGTATTGAACAAATAAAATAAAAACGGATTGAACAGGTTAACAAATAATATTAGAAACATAGAATCTAAAATTGACATGCGGTTAGCAAAACACGGTCTTAATGAGGCTTCCTAAAAGACTTTTTTAATTTAAGGAAATAGTCAATATTGGAGAGCAACGATTGAATCTATAGGGTATTAGGACTTTATTTTCTCAACAATTATAAAATCCTCCGGTTATCTTGCGGTATGACATTCCAAAACGTGAACATATATTGATGATATTCCTGACGATTATGTTTCGTTCTTCAGGGTAGAAATGCTGGTTAGAGAAAAATACATTTTATAAGCAAGAAATCACTTCATTATATTTACTGACCTAGTTCTGGAAGTCCTTCTTCAGACACGTATCGCCAAATTAAACGCCACTGTATAAATATATATTAAACCTGTATTAAAATATGTAATACCTAACATAAGATCAGACAAATGGTATTACAAAGTAACTTCTAAAGAAGATCTGTTATAACCAGTATAAAATTACTTAATAATATTTATGAATAGCGGTCCAGTTTTTACATTATTTGCATTATCAGTTTCCTGAGATCATGATTTATAACAAAGTGCATTTAACAATAATTCTTGAAATACTTGCAGTCATTGTGGAATATTATTCTTATAGAGCTTAAGGTAGTCCATATACAGGGTGTTTCAAAAAGACGACGCAATATTTAAGGGGTCATTTTATGAAAAAAGTTCCCATAAACATACGTTCAGAAACGCATTGTTCCCAAGGCATCAACAATTTTTTTGTTATTAGAAACCGTTATTATAACGTTTTCTTTAATTAAGTCAAATATCTCCTTACTTCTTTGAAATTTGACAGTGTTGTTGTCAGAAATAGCGAGCTTAACTAGATTCAAATTATTAAGTCCAGTGGCGTTTGGGGGACAAGTTAATAAAAAATATTGACAAAAAAAATGTACCTACACCACTAGCTATAATTTAATTTCGATATTGTAAGCAACTAAAACTTTTTATCTTTTGTATTTTTCGTTTACGAGATACAAATTTAAAATATTTTTCAACAACCTAGATAGCAAGAATAATTCGACTAAAAATCAGTTACGTTGATGTTTTCACAATAAGCCCATCAGGCTGCAGTGAAACCGGGGACTTATGTCGAACGGACCCTTAAAAAAATGTTTAGGTTATTTGACTGCGCCAATCATTTTGAATCTGCCAAATTTGTTGAAGTCTCTAAAATTCACTATACAAATGCCGAGATGCCTGATATGCACTTCATTTATGGACTCGCTGATGGCAATGCATTAGAAGCTAGGCGGTTGAATACTGACATATTTCCTCAGCGTATAGCTCCTGATAGAAACATTTTCGAAAGCATTCATCAACGCTTTCATGCAACAGGCACACTAAATCGGAGTGGAGGAACATGAAGGCCAAAGACAGCAAGAACGGTAGAGCTGGAAAAGGATGTGCTGAACATGGTTGAAGAAAATCCAGATAATTCTACTTGAAAAGTTGCTGAGGTTTTGAGTGTATGTAATAGTACAGTTTGGTGGCGCAATTCTTAAGGACAATTTGTTTTATCCATACTACATCCAACGCGTTCAAGCACTTATTCCTGCTGATTTTCCTCCACGTATATTCTGTCAATGGCTTTTGCACAAAATTGTTGAAATTCCTCAACTACTGATGTTGATTTTGTTTTCTGATGAAGGGAGTTTTTCAAGAAATGCAATAAGGAATTTTCATAATAACCATATATGGTGTTTTGGAAATTCGCATGCGATATTTGAAGATCATTTTCTATATCAGTTCTCGTTGAACGTTTGGATTGGAATCGTAGGTGACTGTTTAATTATACCGGTATTTGTACCAGGAAGACTTACTGGAGAGGTATATCGCGACCTTCTGGAACACACGTATTTGTGGAAAACTTGCCATTGGCAATAAGAAATGCAATGTGGTTTATGCACGATGGTGCACCAGGGCATTTTAGTCGGGTTGCTCGTGAGTTTTTACAGAAACAGACGGAAATCGCTGGATTTGGCCGAGGTGGACCTCACTTATGACCTGCACGATCCCCGAATTTAAACCCATTGGATTTTTGTATGTGGGACCACCTGAAGTCGCATTATTGCTGGGTGTAATTTGAATAGAAACGACCCTGGTATATTTGAGAGAGTTCGCCACTCAATGAGGAGAAGATTGCATTCATGTATCCGAGCTAGAGGTGGTCACTTTCAACAGTTTTTGTATCAGGTATAAATATTAGTTTTATTTATTTATTTTTATCTTGCTTCGAAATGTACCTATGTTGAACATTTTTTCATAGAACGAACTGGGAAATCACGCCCTTAAATATTGCGTGAAACACCATGTATAATTGAAAAATAACCGAAAACACAGACAAACATAGTTTTCTAGAAAGAAACAACAACCAAAGTCGTTTTTGATGTAGGATTAAACAAAACATCGCCCAGGTGCATGGAAATGCATCACAAAAAACAAAGGTAAAGATGGCCTAGCTACAGGAATTTACAAATAACACCCTGTATCTAAAAAACTGAGCATTTTTCGATATATGTTCATATGAAAAATAGTTATTTATTATACAAGGGAAAAAAGTATTAGATTTTAGCTCGAGGTTGTGTTGTCACTACATACCGAGAGCTAAAATCGTAACATTTTTCCCGTGTATAATACACTATTTTTTTCTGTGACGGGAAAATAAATATTACAAGTCAGAAAATTGTCCAAGTAAAATTTGAAGTTTCAAAAACCTTTCAGTAATCAAATATCTGTCGATTTAATTTTGTGATTTGATTTACAAATTGCGAACACTCCACCAGAGTCAGTAGAAGCAGCAAAAGTAGCGTCACAAATTATTGCCATTTTTGATATATAAAGAAAATTATTAGGAAATAAAATGCTGTCGCATCCACTAAATTGTTTATTAACAGGTTTCTCCAACGAACCAGTCATTCAATACATGTTTCGGCCCTAGTAAGGGTCATCATCAGTTGAAACTATTATAACAACTCAGTGGAAAGAAAAAACATAAAAAATATAAAATTTTTAAACGAAAATCAAACTACATTTTATGAGCAATCTTAATTAGTTAGTCTCAGGGTTTCTGAAGGAAACCGATCAGTTACATTGTACATAATATTTGATTTCTTTTTATAAATCATGGATGAATTATTAATTTTATTTCTAAACGTGATATTATGAACACACAACAAATAGAAATCATTTCCTTAAAAATATAAAGAAAATGTAACTTTTGTATAATAACATTTCCTAAAATTAAATATCTACCTTTACGTATGTGTCCGAGAGAAAAGTTGTTACTTTCTTCCCGGGGAAAAAAGTAAGTTGATAAAAGGTGACATTTTATTACCTGTCAACAGAGATAATATGTCAACCTTTTTTCCCGTCACAGAAAAAAAAATCTTATTTTCGCTTGTAGAATGAACATATCGAAAAATGCTTCGTTTTTCATATACAGGGACGATGGGTTTTTAGTAATATTTCCGAAACGCATCGCGATATCAAAATTACATCTGGCACACTTACGTATCTTTGTAGGAAACGCAGAAGTTATTCTGTCAACCCTTAATACGCATTTCCACCCTGTTTCTTGTATTATCGTAGCCGTATAATAATATTGCAGACGTTGCATATAAATTATCTTGAAAACGGGTTCTTCTAGCGTTATGAAAGAATTGAACATTTTTATGTACAAAAGTCTCAAGTTTATTATTCTTTTTAGAAAAAGTAAAAAAAAAGCGCACGAAAAAAAAAGTTGGTACAAAATTTGTTCTGACCATGAGATATATTTTTTAATAATCCTACAAAGATACGTACTCAAGTGTGCCAAATTTCATTTTGATATCGAGACGCGTTTCGGAAATATTACCAAAAACCTATTGTCACGAATTTGCAAATAACACCCTGTATCTGAAAAACGAAGCATTTTCCGATACATGTTCATATGATATGGCTTCCTAGTGCGAAGTTGCAAGGACTTTGTGAGTGTCGATCATTGCCCTTTATTTTGCCTATGTTCGCTGTAAATTAGAGTATGGATCTATCATTATATTTGGGCTGGAAGCATGATGGCGTTTATCCAACTCGAGGATACGATCAGGGACTTCTTTTAGCTCGATTTTCAATGCAAAGTCTTGAACTTCGTCGTGTTTTGTCATCTTTAATGTTTTTGTATAATATTCTCCATAACAAGGTGGATTGTTCTTATATTCTTTCAAAACTAAACTTTAATATTCCCAGAATTTCCACTAGACATGATTGTTTGTTTAGATGTGAGCGTGCTAGGACTAATGTTCCCTTGAGATCCCCAGTCTATGTAGGGACTGTTAAATTTAATGAATTAAGTCACTGTTTTGACATATTTTTTGATAGTGTTAATAAATTAGAACGTGTTGTTCATGCGGTTTTGGAATTTTGATGTTCATTTTTTTTTCTTTTTCTTAAATTAAATCTAGAATTTAAGATATGAAGTATCTAGGAATTGTCCTGTAAAGGGATTTTGTAAATCTGTTGGGCAATAAAGCTATTATTATTATCATTATGAAAAAAATTATCTTATTTTCACTTGTAGAATGTCCCCTTTAATTATTTTAAGTTAATTTCGAGACACCCTGTACACGTTTGAACATTTTCCAACTTAAAGGGAGTACGGAAGCAAAAGGTAACTACGCTGTAACTAGATTTTCAGAGGATTTCTATACGCTACTATGTAGGATTTTATATTTGCCACTACCCAGTTAGAGGCCAGTCATTCACTGAAAATCCAAATTAATGTCATTGTACCTAGAATGGCAATTCTTGTATATTTCAAATCTGAAAGTTATTTGCAGCATAACCAAGTAGGAACTATTATTAGTATTTCACAAAATGTATTAGAACAAACAATATCTTATGCACTGGAAATCTAGACTTAGATGCAGAACCAATTTTGTAAGCTCTGGATAAACGCTCAAACGGGTTGTCATACATAGGAACATTGATACTTTTCGTTTTAGATAATCAGTAATAGAAATACAATATAGGGCAGAACAATATTTGTACATTAGAAGTGTAACAAATTGACAAATCAAATATCCTGTCTTTGTAAGGTAGTAGTAACTCATGCGTGACACGTCAATATATCAAAAACTTTTATTTAAACCTTTAATATGAAAAAAGTTGAGGTAATGTTTATTTAGTATGAAATATCTAGCTTCATATTTTTCATAGACGAAGGTCATGTTAATTTTTAATAGTTGTTTTCCTGTGTTTCTTTTGTTACTCCATAGAACAAAAAATATGCAAAACAACAACAACGAAGATAATTGAAATCCGGTATTAGCTATATTATAATTATATCTGATAATGAGATGTTGAATGTTGTAAACAATAACATTAAACAAATAATATATGCAGACGAGTTCGTACTCATCTGACAGTGGCTGTCCAGATTAAACAAAATGAAAAAGTCCCACATCAAAACAACGTTGTGTTTGCATAAGCTATCTTCCTTTATTTATTTGGATCACATCCACCCAGGCAGAAACAAATCCAATTACAGGGCAGGTACAACACAATAAAATTAACATAAATATTTAACGTTTCCAAATTATATATGATACAACCACTACAATCCGAAAACATAAACAAAGTTAAAATAAGAAAGGTTTAAACAAGTACTATTTATCTAAAAAACACTTTTTAATATATGAAATTGGATTAAAAAACACATCAATATCGTTTCTCAACGAGTCACATACATAATATGGCAAAAAGGACAATAAGTTGGTGTGTGCGGTTAGTAAGTAAAAACTAGCACCATATTTACGCCTTCTCGTTTTTGGTGTATGAAAAGGTAACATTAAAAGTAAGTGAGGAGAGTCAATGATGCCATACACGATCTTGAATAGAAAACGAGAGAAGCATATTCTCTATGCTTATCAAAAGGCATCAAATTAAAACGATCAAGAACTTCATCATGGGGAAATCCATCATGGATACAGTCCGGCACACTTATAAACCACAAATATTAAACAAATCTTCGTTGAATCCTCTCGTAGTTATTCGAGTGCAACGCATAACCAGGACTTCACACAACAGATGCATATTCCAATTTCGATCGAACAAAGGAATTATACAGTAAAATAAGAGTTTGGTGACACAAAATGCTTTGTATTTCTCTTAACAAAACCCAGACTCTTACAGGAAGACGCAACCAGATTACCCACATGCCCCCAACAAAACTAAGTTTAGCGTCAAAGAGCATAAGCGGAACAGGATCAATGCTATACAGAAATCTTATTGGATTTATTTTACGAGTAAAAGATACAGAACAACACTTCAAAAATTAAGATCAAGCTTGTATTAACTGCACCAGTCAAGCAGGACATTGAAATCATTCTGCAATTGAAGACAGTCTAAAGTTGTGGAATCAGTGCAAAAACCTTAAAATCATCAGCAAAGAGTACGGAGCGACATTTCACACCATTAACAATGTCATTAATACAACACATAAATAAGAGGGGACCCAAACACAGAACCCTGCATATGTTGCACGGATAATGCCGGACGTGAAACCACGGTAGTCCACATACAACTTACGTTCATTGAGATAAGTAGACAGAAATGTTAAAAGATTCACAGATAAAGAGAATTCTATGGTCAAGGCTGTCAAACACTTTGGTAAAATCCGTATAAATTGCGTCGTGCTGACCCGCCCTATCCAAGCTTTCAGACAAAAACTGGCTCAGCATTACGAGATTAAGAGCAGTGTATCGTTTAGGAAAATATACGTACTAATTAGGCGTAATAAGCTGCTCAACATGATTAAACAACATTTCATGCAATACGATCTCAAAACACTTGGCAAAATTCGATTGTATGGCAATAGGCCCGTAGTCCATGAAAGTATCCAGAAATTCGGAAACTTATTACATTTCAATGACAAATTAAATATAGTTGAAATCGATTTACCGAAGACTGACTGACGACAAAGGGACACCATCCGGACCTGAAGTAGGTCTAGCTTTAAACGATTTATGTGCTCTGAAAACATCATCTTCACTAATCTCTCTAATTTGAAGCTGCTGTATAGCGCAGTTTTGTGCGGACTCCCAATAAAATGACGCCGACAGCATTTATGATCTTTGAAAATAATCGACAAAAGAATTAACCATTTCTAGAGGATCAGCGAGTTCAATGTTATTGTATTTCATTCTATTAGGTGATGGATATGATTGCTTATAAAAGAGCAAAATTTATTTGAGTTAAACTGAATCTGACTTTCTGTCTCTGTGCACCATTTTTAGTTGTCAACTATATAAAAATCGTTTACACGTTGTGAAAATGCTAAGAAGATACCTTCTCCGCCGTGACTAAAAACTGTTATAACTGTCACTTTTATTATTTTTGGTTGTAATTGAAGATAATATATAGTAGACAAACAAAATAGAATTATTTATTGCTTCTTTATTCATATTTTCTCACAAACTGGGACGAATTCATTTTCACTCTCATAGTTATTCTGTTCTTGCGAAGAAACATTTCATAATGGTTTCTTTCTTTATGTTTGATAATGCTATAATCAGAACAATAGCCACTTTTACCACGAAAAAATTTTAACACAAATACAAATGTATAAAAACATAAAAATTACGGCTAGGTGCAAAACTGAAGTCGCGTATTAGTGTTCAGAAAACTCTAATTTTTGATTACCATCGTTATCATTACATTATGCCAAAAGTTTAAGAGACACCCGACGGCCAAGGGTTAATAATTATTTTATTCTAGGTTTACCTATAGTTAAACAAGTTCTGAGATTAAATTTACTAGACAGCTGATTTTTAAGGTGAGGTGCAACAATTTGTCGGCAGAATTCATAATAATAAGAGGTTCTCTTTTGAATTGGTGTCCAATGTAATTTGACATTCTTTTAAACTTTCTTAAATAAACAGTACACATTATGACAAAAGGCATATTTGACACATTTGTCAATTGTTACCTGAATTGTCAATATGACAGTTCAGGTTAATAAACAATACACGAGAGTGCCGTAGGTTACTGCGAAATTTGAAGTGATTGTAGGAAAAAATACAAAATACAATAAAAGAAATGTGGAAAGTTTCTTTTCCGCACTTGACGAATGTCCGAACTCTACTGCGCGTCGTCTGGTCAACTATCGACGCGTTCTACTCGTACTACTATCCGCACTTGTTAGGTAAATAACTATTTTCTACGACTGTCCTTAAATGCCTTTATTATATGTTCAATCATAATTTGAAAATGTAGTACATTGTAATGCTGTTTTTCATTGTTCGTTGTTGCGCAGCAACTAGTGGGAAATATTTAAAAATGCACTGGTACATTTTTCTGGTAATGACAAAAGAAGCATCGGTTATGAAAAGTCACCATAGCAACGCCGACAATACAAACTAACCAAATTGACAGTTTAAATTATTTCGCTAATTTCGAAGGTTTCAAAGCTATTTATATGATTAAAAACAGTGATAGTGAATATAGTTTAATGCCACCTAGTCAAATTAATACTTTTAACTCAAATATTTTTCTAAAAATTATTATGTTTAATTTATTTAAAAACATTAAAACAGTCGTAGAAAAAGTGTGATACTCACAAGAAATAACCATTTCCTACTGGTATGATTTGCAAATGATCATACTCGTAAGAAATATATGTCATTTCATGTTCGTTGCACAATAATATACTATTGTAGTTTACCAAATGTAAAAGAACATTTTTTCCGCATGTAGATGTATTACTAGAGCACATTGAAATATTTTAACTGTCGAGGAGTTCACCCTTAAAATCGTTGAGAGTCCTCTCCAATATCTAGTTTGAAGAATAGGTGTCTTCAGAGACCGTAGTGGTAGAAAATATAAGCAATTTCTTGGAGTAATCCATATCCAAGATTGTGAATAAAATACGTATTCTCCACCAAATAAGGTTTTATATATGTTCAAACAAATTTAGCATATGCCAGACATGTTTCGATATCAATAACATTCCCTCTTCAGTAGATAATCATTCAATCAATCAACCTTTCATTAAAGCAACATGAATTAGAATTATGATTATTATTAGTTTTAAAGAAACATATGATCTAGAAGTACACTCTTTGGCTAATTATTTTTTTTTAATTCAACTTAACCACACTATAAACCGTACATATATACGCTTCTTTTATAACCTATACAATATTTGTTGTCCACAAAAATATACCGATATTGGATATAAAATAGTTTAACTTTTGTATTTCAAAAATGATTAAAAAACAAGTAGTGCAAAGTTTTAGGGTATGTTTAATCTTTAAAAAAACTTTTCTTATTGTTCTTTTTCCATGCCATTGCATCTTTTAAGAACTAAAAATAATATGATTTAATATCTTGAATTTTCTTAAGTTCAATATGTAACTCAAAAAGCTATTGACTTAGCTTAATTTTTCCATGCTGTAAACCTTAAATAAATCATTCAGGTTAACAAATTATATTATCTATAAGACAAACATGTAAACCCAACGTCAAAGTTAGCTTCTAAACTCTCACGCCCATAAACTTAACTTCGTTTAAAAAAATGAAGGAAAGAATTTGTCAATTACCTCATTACTATTGCCGGAATCTGTAGAGCTTGACACTTCTCCAGAAGAAGTCGATAGAGACGAACACACCGAAGCGGCTTTCGATACAGACAATACACTAACAGAATTACCATTCACCGTGTCTATTTTATTTAATTTTGGTTTAACACTATTATTTGCTTCAATGCACTTTTCTTTAGATATTATACTGACGGTTGCTTCATTATTCATGTTATTATTAATATTATTATTTAGATCTGTACAATTATTGTAACTTGAAGATTCGACTAGTACTTTAGGAATATGGGTACTCCTCTTGTTGCAAATCTTGTTTTGATCACGTTTTCTATTACTTTTATCAGACGATTTAATTTTCTCTTTTTTACTGCTGGATTTGTCCTTTTTGTCTGATATTTCATGTTCTTTTAAATTTTCAAATCGTGCCAGGATTTCCTTGACAGATACTTTTGGTTCATTTTCTTCTGGTATAGTTTCCATAGTTTCCAATCGCTTTTCACGTGATCCCTTTTTATCATTGTTTAGTATCTCCGTTGTGACATAATCGTATGAACATTCAGAATTTGAACTTTCTGATTTCGTCCAAGATCTGTTTCAAATAAAGAGCTTCGTATATTTGAATATTTAAATATGTTCTAATAATTTTCAAATGATCTAAAATTCTGTGGAATTTGAATTTTAATCTATATGAGACTAACTAAACCATGATCAGACAGAAATTTTCTGTGAGTTATTTGAAACAATTTGGAAATTAGTACTTTTATATATAATAATGAAGCTCGAAAACTCCCGTACTATAATAATGGGTACGTGACACGTTTAAAGATATCGAGGAAAAGTGAAAGGTAAAAGTCCTAAGCTTAGACATCCACAGAAGTTTAGTTCATATAAAATCCTTATAAATCATGTGCTGATTTTAATTCAAAATGTTTACTATTCGAGGTGCAACATGGGGATCGCACTTGTTAAAACAGTTTTTGAGAAAAATTGAAAATTGCGATATTCGTTTTAATTTATGCAACAAGTTATAAAAATATCAAAAGCACACCTTTGAAGCAACTGATTCTTCTCTACAATGTGGCAGTTACAGATTTTAATTCTGACGTTTGGTCTTTTGTCAAACATCATCAACTTAGTTTTTTTCTTTTAGACTTTTACACCATCGGATAGGGTTTTTGTCTTGATTGAATAAATGTATAGCATTCTTATCTTCTGTCAAATCACAAGGCCAGTGTTTACAAAAAACACAAAATAACCAACATTTATTTAACAATCAACTAACTCATTGTTGCTACTGGCCTTATGTGTCACAATTCTAATATTTATATTGTAGAACAACGTTACTATGCTAATAATCGAAACTCTAGAAGAACAGATAATGCATATTTTGCGTTGTATCCAGAAAGACATCAGTCAAATGAATGGTATATTTTGAGGCTTCATAGAAATCTATTCGAATTCGGAGGATTCACTACAAAGCGAACAATTTTATTTTATTTTAATGCTTGGAATGGTTTTTTAAAGATACACTTCTATGATACCCTAAATGCGTTTTTTAATGCGATATATTCTTGATAATTTAGACGATATTTCCCTCAACGAATTACAAAACATTTGGCGGCAAGAAGACAGTGCTCCACCACATAACGGTATTTTGGTACGAAATTACCTAATTGAGGTTTTCCACAGTAAATTGATAAGCTATTGAATAGCCTGCACTGTTTGTTCACCGGACTAAATTGCAGTGAACTATAATCTATGGCGAATCATAAAAACTATTATTTGCAATGTAGACGGTCTTCAAAACAGTGTGGTCGAAACGTATGGAAACATTCCTCGCCAAAATATCAAACGAGCCATTAATAATAAGCAAAATATCTCAAATGTGTGTTAAACAAAACGGTCTCCTCTTTGAACATTTATAATAGATGTGCAAAGAGTTAAATATGTATAGTTAATGTTAGTGTATTTATTACGATAGACAAAAAATCCTTTACAAAACTTTTAGGCACTGAAGAGGTGTACAACCCAAAAATGTCTTCAATTATACAGGGTAGTTCACAAACGCGCAGCAGACCAAACTTGCTTTATCTTAATGCGACACCCTGTATATTTTAACATAAATAAATGCGGGTCTAAAAGATAAGAACAATAGCGTAAGGGTTGATATGCCTAGGTTCAGTAGTTTTTTAAATATTTGAAAATAACGGTTAATTTTGACATACATTTAAGGCATTGTGGATACTACAAAAACAAAAAACCAACCAATTTTTCGTGTCAGATCCATTGGAATTCCCTTGTTTTCTTCATTTTACTGGATTTTATTGACATGTGATTTGTAATTTTACAGGGTGGTGACATTTCGTAAATTGTATTTTTATGGGAAAATGTTAAATGGCACACCCTGTAAATCTGCTTAGATTTGAGAAGTCCCTTTCCTATACTTTTTATTGATATCATTTCATGAGCTTAAGGCTCACCGTTTTTTCATAAAAAAAAAATAAAAAATTGCCGACAAAAGCCGCAGTTTTTTGTGATTTTAATTAACATTAATTAATATTACTTTTAGGTTATTTTTGTTGTGTTATGTAACTTTCATGGTGGTAACACTCATTCGTAATCATTAAGAAAATGTATCATACCAAAGGCAGTTCTTTCTTTACGAAGATAAGAATATTAAGTATACATTTTTAAACATCATTCAATCCAATGGTGCAAAAATCTAATATGCCGGCCAGTTTCTATAGAAGTAAAGTTTGCTATAAGGATTGCTTTTGATAACTTTCTTGATTAACTAAATAATAAAAAGTAAAAAAGTTTGTCGATAGCATTTTCTTGATCGCAGAAGTATGTAACTTTGCCAAATTTCAATAATAAACATACCCTCTAACTATTATAATAAGCGAAATCCCAAGGTGGGCCTCACATTTTGAATCACCTTGTATACCATTCAAATGAGTAGAATATGCCTATGTGTAAAATATCAGTTTGGCGATCTTTTTGCACCTGAAAGTTAATATTTGTGCACAGAATTTACTTGCGCTCTACAAACCCCGCCAGTCTGTAGACTATATAAACTGCAAATATTTTAATAACCAGAACAGATAGAGAGAGGCATGCGTTTTTGGGCTATTAAAGACAAATTATTCAGGATTAGGGCCATAAGGCGAAATGTTTTAATGTTAATGACCGCTGTAATTTACAGGGTGTAAAACAAAATAATGATTTTTTTCTCGTAGTTTTAGGCTATCGGTATTTCGTAATTTGTTTTTTTTTTTAATTTCTTGTTATTTGGCGTTTTAGTGTTTAGTTTATAGAGAAAAAAAACAATCTGAAGCGGAGCAATTTTACTTAATTCGAAATTGTAATTTTTCTGGTAAAAGTAAGTCTAAGATTTTGCGACTGGTATTGACTTGCTATACATATCCCTTACAATAAAACTCCTCATATTATCATACAAAGTTACACAGTGTCCTTAAACATTTTTTTTTCCTTGGAAATTTCAATTTTTCAAATGAGAATGTAGCAACAGAATTAAAAAGCATGTTACGGTTCTAACGTTTGTCGTAGAAACTTGAGACGGGTTTTTACTTTTTCCTATAATTTACAATTTTTGCAAATGAAACGACGACGTCTACTCCACAAAATACGTTATTTTTTATATATGTTCAAATCAAAGGAAAAATATAGCCAGATATGTTTCGGAATATTCTATTCCATCTTCATACCACATAGAATATTCTAAACTAAATTAACTTTCATAGTTAATCACCATTTAATTATCTTAATATCTCGATTAATAATTTAAAATGATATTTTAATATGTAACTTTAAGTAACCTATATAATAGTAATTTTAATTTTTCTTCTTTAAAAGCTGCCTATTATTGATGTTTGAATTTCTCCATGTATAAAATCACTGAAGATCTGAATTTATGTAAATTCTATGTGCTATGCCACTGACGACGGAATAGAATATTCCGAAACATGTCTGGCTATGTTCTTCCTTTGATTTGCACACATATAAATAACGTATTTTGTGGAGTAGACGTCGTTGCATTTACAAATAGAGCCCACTCCTCTTTGATATGATCACTTTAAGAAATTTTTACTATAATTTCTCTATTAGTATATTCAGTATTTTAACGATTAATTTATTGCACTACTCTAAACATAATTCTAATCCAGGCAAATTTAAGTCAACTAAAGATCAACATTTTACGAATGATTATATCAAGTTTTTTTTAATATTTGCAGAATTTATGTATGGTAATGGTAATGATAATTGAAAACCCTTTTCGACAAATTGGTATAAAGTTCCTACGACAAACGTTAGAACCGTAACATACTTTTCAATTCGGTTTGTTACATTATCATTTGAAAAATTTAAATTTCCAAAAAAATATATACCTATTTTTTCTATGAACACTACTACTACTATAACTTTTTACGGGAATTTTAGGAGTTTTATTTTAAGAGATAAACATGGCAAGGCAATACCGGTCACAAAATGTTAGACTTACTTTGTATCAGAAAAATTACAACTCCAAATTAAGTAAATTGCTCCGTTTTATTAAAATATCGGTAGCTCCTAAATTAAAGAGATATCAAAAAATCCTTCTTATTTTTATTTTCACAAAACACTAAAATGCCAAATACCAAAACAATCTATAAAAAATATACGAAATCCCGATAGCCTTAAACTACGAGAAAAAAATCAGTATTTTGTTTTACACCCTGTAAATGACAGCGGTCATTCAGATTAAAAAATCTAGCCTTGTGACCCTAATCACCAATAATTTGTCTTTAATATGCCCAAAACGCATGTCTCTGTCTCATGTGGTTATTAAAATATTTGACTTTGACATGAAGGCAAAAATTGGTCCGGTGCACTTCATTTGTCCAGCAGTTTAGTTAGCCTCTTCAAGCACAGTAATTTTGTAATTGATTTTCTTAAGCTTTCTTGTAAGTTTGACAAACAAATTTTAAAAAATACTGAATAAAGCGCGTGCTACATATAGTTAGGCGCACAGCAATCAATTAGGAATATTTTCAATACAAAAATTGAGTTATCTGACGAAAATGTATTTAAAGTAAAGAAAATAATGTAGGAGAATAAAATAGAAATACAATAAACGCAACTAGTTTTGAAATATTTAACAGTTTTTGCCAATAATTTGGAGTAAGAAGCATTTGAATGGTATACAAAAAGTGTGGACATAATTTAATTGGTCGCTATTTCAATATTTTCAGCAATAAAAGAAAGTGGTCGGAAATTTAAACAAACAAAAAATGCAGAATATTGATTTTACAACTTTTGTTTACTATAGTTGATTTGTAACTTTCGTGGAATACAATATACCAATGGAGAGCAATTAAATTCGTGTGTTTACTTTGCGACTTATATGTATTATAAAAAATAATATGAAAATAAAGAATGAAAATTGTACCATCCATTATCTCACCTAGTCGATCCGCACTCCTCCCTCGAATATACTTCACATTTAACTTGAAACGAATTTTTTGATTTTATGTCAGCCCCACTATCAGAATCATGTGAATCATCACTTAAAGATTCAGAATTTTGCGAAGAATTCGCTAAACTATCTAGTGAATTAGCTTTATAATTCTCTCTTAAACTTTTACCACCATATCCGGCATTGCTACCAATTTTACTCCACTGTGTTTTCTGCATAGCGCTTATTTTTTTTTTATATATATAAATAAAAATATAGTTTCGTAACCATTTCAGTTTCTAATTAACTATCCCTTTAAGCATCTTATAATAACCATCACAAAACATAATATCTCCACACATAGTTGCATATATTATACGTTTCTAAAGTAACCCACAAGTCCACAAGAAGTTTAGTTGTACAGTATGTTTTAAATAAAAACATAAACACTTAAGAATTACTTCGGTAACTCAATGCCGCGCGCGCGATCAGATGGGATCTAAAACTGTGGTACTGACCCAGTAGATTGACCGCTTAAAGCAGTAAACACTAACAACTCTCATAACAAATGTTATGGATGATAGTACGCTGGTACCCACTCTTCTATACTTCCACTTCTGGTTTGTAAGCTTCATTTACGATGCGCTATTAGTCCCAGAGCTAGCGATGCGATTGGAATTTGAATCAATCATGTATTTGATTCA
This sequence comes from Apoderus coryli, assembly GCA_911728435.2. Lineage (NCBI taxonomy): Eukaryota > Metazoa > Arthropoda > Insecta > Coleoptera > Attelabidae > Apoderus > Apoderus coryli. The sequence goes on along the minus strand of OU452202.1, from coordinate 9,234,145 downwards.
ATTTTATATCTTAAATTAATTAATCAATAAATATTGATCTGCATGCGTCAATAGTTGTTCTTAGTCTACAGTAAATATCAATGCCAAAACGAATACGTCTTTGATAACAACTTGAAATTCATGGTGGTTTAATGGTTTCTTACTACTTGACAACACCTCCACTTGCTCAAATTCTTTAAACATTTTATTTACATCTTTGTAACAGGGTACAGTTTATAAAAATAATTTTCAAATGTTCAAGGGCAACCATAATACAAGTGAGAATTATGAAATAGTGTTTGTAAATCTCGCTCAAATACTCTTAGTGGCATCCATAATTTTACAACCAAGAAAATAACTAATTGGTCAATGTAATACTTGCTGTCAAATAATGATTTTCGAAAAAAATTTATTTTCTGTTTGGAAAGCCTGATGAAGGTGCAACTCATGGCACCAAAATGTTGTATTGGATGTTTTCTTTGACAGCATAATAAACATGCGTAATTAGAATTTGTGTTTTTGAGAACCTAAAACCCCAAGAATCAAAAATTCTTGATAAAAAGTTTTGCAAGGTCCAAAATTTACAATACAACCACCAGATATCAATTTTCTAAAGCCGTTTATGAGATTTGTAAAAAAATATGAATTTTACTCAAGGCTAAAGTACCTTTATCTTTTACAATACAGAAGAATGTTAAAAAGTAAAGATAAATAATAATAATAAAACGTACTTTATTGGTACCAATCCTCAAAAGGCCATTGACCGAAGTCCATCAGCCTATACAAAATTTAAATTAATATAGTATATTTTTACATATTGATTGTACTTATATTGCAAACTAAAGTAATCCTAAATATATTTGCAAGATAAAAAAAAACAAAGAATCAAAAGAAAAGACAAGAGATTAATTATAGTTTTAGTTTTAATAATTCCTGTTGAATTTTCTATTTTGGCCATGTTTGTGCAGTCTCTGCAAAGCCACCAAAATAGTTTCAGGTGGAAATTTCAGACGAGAAATGTGTTCAGGAGGTCGTAATATAGCATATTCATGTATTCTTCTTATTTTCTCATCAGAACTGGAAAACTTTGCCGTTAAGTGTCGTTCCTCTATTGGTACAATTTGCGTACAGCAGTATAGTAGCTGGTTTGATGGCTTAAATAGCCGGTGTATAGGATTGCGAATTTTTGTTATTGTTCGTAGAGCTGAAAGTTCGGCAATTTGGAGATTGTACATTGACCCTCGGCGACAGTTGAGTTAAAGTAGATGGTCATTTTCTAGAAGTGGTCTGCATATCGACATATAGATGAAAGCTGATTTTGAAGTAGATAAGCCTTCGTTCTTAAATGTTAAACCCTTAAAACAGTTAGCTCTTGATATGACGCGTTTTCTGATGCTATTGGTATTCTCTTTAAGGTTCAATTTGTGATCGAAGGTAAAGCCCAAACACTTCACCGACGTCTTCGGGGTTATGCTCGTAATTCCTAGGTTAATCGTTGGAGAAGCATTAGTGATGATATGATTAAATATAATGAACTGCGATTTAGAAGAAGTAAAGATATTTTGAATTAAAAGTTATATTCAAATATGCAATAGTCATTTAGTATGAAAATTAAGATTTGGTTTTTCATTGGTTCCAACTTAAGTAGACACACTGTATAATATGTAAATTTAAATAAATCTCCATTTGTATAATTTAAGCGTTCAACCAAATCGCCTCATAATCACAGTTGTCGCATTTGGTTTCTTTTCAATATCGTCATAGGTAACTATTCCAAATAAAATCAGCAGTAAAATGACCATGATATAAGCAAATATTTGTTTGGCAATATTTCAAAAACTAAAATATGTTGAAGTATAAAACATTATGCAAATTTGCTCATAATTTTAAAGCTAACTAAGATACATTTATTAGATTTGAAAGTTTCCATTTGAAAGAAAAGAGTTTTGACAGTTTTCACAATTTCATATTTAATATTATTTTTGGAACACCCTGTAATAATAATAATAAAGAAAGTTGATACCGACTTCCGGTATAACGGGAAGTTACACTGGCAAATGTTCAAAATTCTCCTATGTACAGTCTTTCATATACAGATCGATGCGGTTCCCGGTGGGCCACCCTGTATAATAAATGGGTATTAGTATTACTTTTTTGTTACAGTAGAACTTGGATTAACCGTCTAATTATGTATGATTTCTTGAATAACTGCGAATAAGTTAAGAGAAGTGATTATGAAGTGTGGTTTAGTAGTATATAAAAATCGTTAATGTAAAACATTAACAATATATATATACTAAACCGTTATATACATGAACATTTTGGCCACTTAAAATTTTCTTTTTTATGTATGAAAAACTTGTTGTACCTTTAAATCCAAGTGCCTCTGATCACGCCCGACATCTTTAAAGCTTAAAACTATGTATTCAGGAATTTCTTCTAAAAATAATATACAAAAAATCGGTTTCTATTTTACTTGTTGCGAAGTACCTAACTATTGTTTTTGTCTGTAGTGGTTAGCAATTCTTAAATAATAAATGTGCAATTTGTTCGTTTATTATCTTTAAATATGCAAGTATTCTATAGAAATGTTTTTAATCTCATAACAATTTACTTTATATTTAAATAGTTTTCACAAAATGGTGAGTTTCTTAAATAAACACTTATAATATTCTCATGTCTAAATGCTATAAAATTTTCAGTATAATATAGATGTTTAAATAATCCATGCCATAAAGTTTTGACTTGTAAACATGAACATGAAACTAAGTCACTGATGATGGAAATTTAAGTTTTCCGAGACATGTCTGGCAATACAATTCATTTTTGAACATAATATATGAGTAATTTTGTGGAGTAGACGTAGTTTTATTTGCGTCTTATACATTCAACTCCTCTCTGATATGGATTACTTCAAGAAAATTAAATAAGTTCTAAATTTAATTATTTCTAATACATTCTCAAACCAAATAAGCGATTCATGTTAAAATCATTCGCTATAGTTTTGATCATGGAACGTTTTTATTTTTTCCTTCTATTACCACTATTAAGGAAGTGCATTGATTTACATTTATAAAGAACAATGTTAGGTATGCATTAAAGTGTAATAATTGATATACTTTCTGGTATTTGCTTTATTGTCGAAATATGTTATTGCGCGCTACTGACCTTGACTTTGCAGAACGGTGCTTTACACGAATAGCAGATGTTAAAACATTTTTTCTTTTATACAATTAACCTGTTATTTTATTTACTTTCTGTAGATTGTTTTTAGTAGATATCCAAAACAAAATACCTATTTTATTTTTAAACCCGTAAAATTTGCAGATATTCCTTGTATGCGAGTTTCATTGGAAAATCATACTTTACAAGCTATCTTATGTTGTTTGGTAAACGTTGAACCTTTAACTTGATTGCAAAATGTACTTACTTACTTAAACCTTTTATACTTCATTTAAAAAATGCAGATGATTTGTAGTTATCTATAATAAAATTTTGTTTTATTTTATGCAGCAAAACATCGTCTCTTTAGTTATGCATGCTGAGACATAGAACTCAGAGCCTTGACGGACCATATGTGTTCGAGGACATCCAATAATCGAGAGCAATGAGAGAGCGGATTGGCTAGATAGACAAGCCTCTGCTGCCTCTCATGCTGTTTTGAAGCCTGCGCTGGGCTAAAAACGAGCACCAGAGATATTGCGAATATATTTCTAAACATGAACTTAGTAAGGAAACAATTCATAACTGACACAACCCACTGAAAAACTGCAAGGATCAGATGTGATAAACCATAGGACTCATCACAGAACACTGTGTCATGGAAATTACCTAAATAAAATGGGGCTGTATAACAGAGATCTGCATTTGCAGGTTGTGCAACGGGACAGGTGAGACAGATTTCGATGTATTTCGCACGCAGATATTGAACTTAATTAGCTAGTGGTTTTTCACAATAAGCCCGGGCTGCAATGATCCCATGGACTTTTGTCGAATGGACCACTTTAAAAATAAAGAAATAAAAACATATACAGGGTGGTCCAACGAAAAGTTTGCACCTAGCTTTTCTCTTTTTTTTGTAGTCGAATGCGAAAATGCTCGGACACGTCGATTTTGCTTTTGAGGGGGACACATTTTAAACATATTTTTCGATCTGCGCCTTTAACCCCCTAGCGGGGGTGAGTAACAACCCTAAAATTTTAAATGGAAAGAGGGGTCTAATGACATATCATTTGAAAGGACACAAAATTGTCTTTCTAATGATACCCTATTTGTCGAATTTTACTAAAACAGTTAATACGAAAACGACTTTAAAGACATTAAGCCGATAATTTTGGTATTAATGAGAAATACAAATAAGTTTTAATTATTACGACTGAAAACAACTACAATCATTTCTAAATTATTTACTTTGAAGAAAAACGGGATTTCAAAAACACTATCTTATTTATCAGAACTAAATTCCTCACTAATCGTTTGCGTTTTTTGTTGAAATAAAAACTGCAGATACGTGTAGGAAAAGAATTTACACCGTTTATTTTAGTCTTTTCATTGATTCAGTTTGGTTGCTTCTCAAGTTATTTTACTTTTACCGTACAAAATGATTTATTCCATTCTAGAACGAGTTGAAATTGTTAAACTTTATTTTCAAAATAATAGTAGTGCTAGACTTACGGCTCGCTTATTTAATGAGAGACATCCCGATAAAAATGTGAATGATGTGTACGTTGGCAAGTTAGTTAAAAAGTTTGTAGATACCGGATCTGTCTGTAATGTAAAACACCAGCCGCAGAAACCGATCAGAAATGAAGCTGTGGAAGTCGCTGTTTTAGGGCATGTTGAAATGGATCATAGTCAAAGTACACGTCAACTAGCTGAAGCCTCAGGTGTCTCCCGTTCGTCCATAATACGAATTTTAAAAGCGTACAAATTTCATCCGTACAAAATCAAATTAGTACAGGAACTAAATGAGGATGATCCTGATAGAAGGCTGCAATTTTGTGAAGCAATGAGCCAGCGTTTAATTGAAGATCCGCAATTATTATTTAACATTTGTTTTTCCGACGAATGCACATTTTATTTGAATGGAGCTGTAAATAGGCACAATTGCCGTTACTGGGATGACAGTAACCCACATTTATTCCGTGAGGTTCATACCCAGTATCCTCAAAAAATAAACGTCTGGTGTGGCATATTAGGAAATCATATTATAGGACCACTTTTTATTCCTGGAAATTTAACTGGTGAAGTGTACCTAAACATGCTTGAAGACACAATTGATCCTTTAATAACACAAATAATAGAAGATGACCAAAATCATACTGCTGATCGGCTTTATTTCCAGCAAGATGGAGCACCTCCGCACTATGTGGCTCCTGTAAGACAGTTCTTAGATGACCGGTTCCCTGGACGGTGGATTGGAAGGAGGGGCCCAATTGAATGGCCTGCCAGGTCACCGGATTTATCGCCTTTAGACTTTTTTCTTTGGGGGCACTTAAAAAATAAATGTTTTGCCACGAAGCCCGAGTCCATAGAAGATCTTCGCCAACGCATTACAGAAGAGTGCAGAAACATAACACCTGATATGCTACAAAATGTTAGAAATAGATTTGAACAAAATCTGTATTATTGTATGGAATCAAATGGGTCACATTTTCAACATTTGTTAATGTAACGTTTTAATAAATCAATTTAACAGCTTGTTTACTTTTTTTACAAAGCAATGTTAAAACTAACAAACATTGGAATGTACTAACGATTGCAGGTGTTTTCACTCGCAATAATTAAAACTTATTTGTATTTCTCATTAATACCAAAATTATCGGCTTAATGTCTTTAAAGTCGTTTTCGTATTAACTGTTTTAGTAAAATTCGACAAATAGGGTATCATTAGAAAGACAATTTTGTGTCCTTTCAAATGATATGTCATTAGACCCCTCTTTCCATTTAAAATTTTAGGGTTGTTACTCACCCCCGCTAGGGGGTTAAAGGCGCAGATCGAAAAATATGTTTAAAATGTGTCCCCCTCAAAAGCAAAATCGACGTGTCCGAGCATTTTCGCATTCGACTACAAAAAAAAGAGAAAAGCTAGGTGCAAACTTTTCGTTGGACCACCCTGTATGTGAATTGCTTGTCACATAATGTAACAAGACTTTAAGTTTTGGTTCGTACTACCATGCTTCCGCACCAGACGGGTCATTTCGTTGATCCACAACTCATCAGTGGTGATCGGCAGGCAGCGTGACGCAAAAATTAACCTGCGCATGTATGTAACTTAAATTGAAAGTCTCAGTGCGATACATAGAGTGTTATACCTACAGCGAATTGTCAAGATTAAAAAGTTATTCGAAAAATGTTAATAAATTAAGAAAATATTTGCACAATTATAATGTATGACTCTCGAAGATTATGCGCACCACATCCTTCGCCCATTTCTAGTTGGTATTGAAAATTACAAAACTGCAGTCACCCAGGAAAACCTCGATATTCTGAGCAAGCTCATCAATGAAATCAAGGAAGATGGATATGAGAAACATTATTAGTAAATTAATTTTCAATTCGAGAAATTTTTTAAAACAATACTCTTTGACCGAAAAACAGGGAACATTGTCAAGAATCTCTAGGACGTGTTCAGCATCGTCAATGGTGATGTATTGTGTACTTACTCTGATGAACTGAAAAATATAGACTAGTAGTTTGTTTGAGTGTTCCAAAGTGAAGAAATACGACAGAAGTGATCCGATCTTGAAGTGTCTCCAAAAAGATTGTCACAACATTTGCTCTGCAAGATCAAAGAAATTTTACTGCCAAATAATATACAACCATTTGTTTGCCAATCCCCAAGAACGAATAATCATAAACCAAGACAATGCGAGTTCTCACACAGCTCTCTAGGCAGTTGATTTTTGAAAGTAACAAAACGTGGAATTGCTAAACCATCCTCCGAAAATTTGCTACCTAAATCCGAACAATTGCTTTACATTTCTGAAAGTCAAGAACAGACTGCCTGTTCAAAGGTCTCAGGCGCCAGTAGAAGCAGTTAACGCCTTCAAATGACTGTACCAACCGAGTGCAATAACTGCTACGAGAGTTGCATGAAAAAGTGGAGATCATTGCGAAAAAAGTTTTTAAAACGTATATCTGATCTATTTCGGAGACACACAAAGTCAATACATAATTAGTAAATGTCGTTTATTTAATAGAATATTGTGTAAAACTCCTTTTCCTCGAATTTCAAAATAAAACTGGTCGCAGAAAAAGTTAGAAAATGAAAAGGTTGAGTGAGTAATACATGCCAATTAACCTTTGATGAATTTACACTTTCTAAATGCCCTATTAAACTTAAATTAAAATTGTTCATTCTAGCAAAATATCAACTAGATAATGTGAGTTTTGCGTGTATTGTTTTTTATTATTGCTAATAATAACACATATCATCAATTAATTTGTAAAAAAAAATCTAATTAGTAGATATATTCTAGAGAAAACATATTCGGTGTACATATTAACCAGCCGAAAAGTATTAAAACAAAATTTATACTCTACTTCACACGCACGCACAATTCTGCTGCTCTTCCTAATTAATTTTTTTCATATTATTAAATCTGCCAGATAACTCTTATTGTATATACCGTTCTTGGCCATTATCTCGAATATTAGTGCAAAATAATCGTTGGATAGTTAATAGAGATTTTAAATAGTTATAGTTATGTAATTATATAGTTTAGTATTTTCTATTGAATTCTTACAATGTTTATAAGAATTTCAACACGGATCTGCAGTTTAACATAATTTTTATTTATTAGATGAATAAATGTGTAATTGCGGAAAATAAATTTTGAATGAACTTAGTTAGCAGGGAGTATCTTTTCAATCAGCAGAAAATACATAATTTTGGTTTTTACGATGAGGACCAAACCTGGATCATAAATTCGATAAAATTTGTTTGGAAGAAACACTTGCATACGTCATTTTTCGTTTTATCTTACCCGTTTTTTGACGTAACTATATCCACGATAACTCAAGAACCACTTAACATATTTGAACCAAATTTGGTACACAAATACTACAAGTCTAGGTCCTGATTAACTTTTAGGAAACGTTTAAGGTAGGGGATTTAAAAAGGGTTTAAAAAATTCATACTTCTTAAACTTATCCGAAATATTGCATAATTTTTCATTGGTTTAATAGAGTTTACCTAACCATAGAAAAATTGACCACATAGGCGTTCGAACAGAATTTAGAAAGGAGTTCAAAACTTACAAAAAACATATTTTCTAAACATAGCAGAAATATTGACTGGTTATTTATAGTTTTGATAGAATACATATATCCTATGAAATGTATCATAAAAAACTTGCTTAAATAGGCGTTCGTAAATAGTGGAAAACTGGTCAAAATAAATAAAATATTTCCTACATAAACCTATTCGAAATATGTAACAATTTTTCAGAGTTGTGATAGAATATAACCTAAAAATTTCACACAGGCGTTCACAAATAGTTTCAAAAGGGGTCAAAAATGAGATTCCCCAAACATTCCAGAAAAATGGGCGAATTATATATAGTTTTGATAATAATGTTTTTATTTTTTATTTAGAATAATTATTTTAGAAAAACATGACCTCGATACATTACTAGACTATTAAGATTAATTACACAATGGAAATCGCTTTTCTGTAAACATTTAACCACTGATGATGAAGCAATAGCTTCGAAACATGTCTGGTCGGCTTTGAGAATTTCTAAAGTTCAAAGAGTGATTTATTAAACTTTTTTCGTGGAGTTTCAGCTTTTATTTCTCATATAAATAAAAAAACATACGCGTTCATAAATAGTAGATAAAGGGTCAAAAAATTACACTGTAAAAATAATATATTTAGCCTTTTAACTAGTTGAAATTTATGTACCATAGGTGTCCGTGAAAAGTCTAAAAAGGGTCAGAAAAATCTGTATCCACGATAACTCAAAACTCACTAAGGAGATTTTTAACAAAATTTGAACAAAAATACTACAGGATATTTCTAGGTGCTGATTTACTTTTGGAAAAGATTGAGTGTAGGCAAGAGGTTTAAAAAGAGTTCAAAAATTTATAGTTACATTTTCATTAACTTAATAGAATAAAACGTAAAACATTTAACATATAAAATTAGACCACATTGGCTTTCGAAAAGAGTGTAAGGAAGGGGTTAAAACCTTAAAACATATTTACTAAACATAACAGAAATATTGACTAGTTATTGATAAGTTTGACAGAATATAACCTATCAAATATATTATAAATAACTTGCTTACAAAGGCGTTCGTAAATAGTGGAAAAGGGGTCCAAATAAAAAAAACCTAATCTTATTTGAAATATAGAATAATTAAAAACTATATTATTAATTTTACTTTTAAATCTGGAGAGCTACTCGTGCCTCGAGGGCAACGGTTTATTTTCTTATGGAATGTTTTCCATTTTCCCCAAGTTTTCTATTAGGCACTGGAAATGGGTTAATCAATACTTCTTTTTTTATAAGAATTATAGGTACAGAAAAAAAATTGCTTTCCTTAGTAAGAAAAAAATTAACATAATTTAATAACTAAAAAATAAACTGGTGCCGTTAAGACACGAATAGCTCTCCATACAAAAATTTAATTCTTGTTTTGTTAATAATAGCGTTTAGTACAAAATTCAATGGAACATAATTTTGTACCAAATTTGGTTAAAATTCGTTTAGTCGTTTTTAGTTATCGTCTAGACGGTGTGACAGAATGACATACAGACATTTTTAAAAAAATGATTTGTTACGTCTTAAATGAAGCTATTTTACGTCTAATATGAAGCATGTATTACCGGGGAAAATAAAAAGATCATGAAACTAAAGCTTCTCCATTTACAATATGCAATAGGTTTATTGTATATTTATGATATGCAGAGTTAATAAAATAAAAACTTCCTCAGAAGTCGGGTTTTGATACAAAAATTCCAGATCGCGGGATATTTCCCCACACCTAACAACATTGTCGGTAAAGCAAAAGTTAGCCCTTTAGACATATGTCATCAGCTCAAAAAGCTTAAGAGGTCGGAAAGAATAACAGAGTTTCTCTTGTGTGGATACCCGGACATTCTGGTATCACGTGAAACGAAGAAGCCAATAAGTTAGCAAAAAAGCAGATGCCAAGCCCTTTTGTAGGGCCTGCACAGTTCTGCGGCGTAAGGAAACACACCTACAAGGAGAACTTTAGAATTAAGGAGGAAACAGACAGAACAATTATTTAGCAAAATCTACCTGGACTGATACACTCCAAGAAATCGTTGGAAAGTTAAACCATGAAAGATCCGACATCTATTTGTATCTCAGTAAGAATGGGCTACGTATTCATGCAGGAGTTTCTCGCCTTAGGAAACATATGGCATTTTAGGCCTAGAAAAGGGCAATGAGAGGAGAAAGAAGGACGAAACAGAATGCGCCGCTATCAAAAGCCAACGGAATGAACAGTTGGGGCATGAAATCGTGCAAGATGGAGACGTGTTTTCCCTGAAAAGACACCGCTAATTTTAATCTTAGATCATGAAAAGGTTAAGAGATCTTAATTATTTTTTAAAAACCAGGGAAAATTACTATAATTTTTCAATTAAATTAGATTATCTATTAAAAATATAATTGGGAAACAGCTTTTAACTGGACAAGGAGAAAATCCTGTCCTCACAATATCCAATTACAGCGCTGGTAAATTAAAATATGTCAAATCATTTAACCTCTTGTTCGTGTGCGTGCAAATTTATATTTGACCAGCTGCTTACCAAGCACCGTTAGATTATCCGCTGTTTTAATTACCTAAGTTGAAAACTATATATTTCTCCAAATACAACCCTTAATTTTAAAGACTAAGGTTCCAGACGTGAATACTAACTAATAAAGCAAACCATCAGCAGATTGGTGAACCCTAAAAACTTACGTAAACGTAAGAATTAAAATTCACTGTTCCACTTTCAGTAGTACTGCTACAGATTTAATATATAAATAATAATATATAAAAATAATTGACTTAAAAAGATTGCTTGAATAATGTGTCGTTTTACAAACGGCAAACAAAGAAAAAAATTAATAATATTTAGTATTACATTATAATTTGTAACACAAAAAAATATTTTCAGTATACTGAAGAAGTTACAAAACAAGTAACCAAGCATTGTGGTTTATGTATAATTTCAATGCTGACAATGATAATAAAGACGACATTTAGGTATTCATTAACTGGATACCTTTATAAATTTAAATATTACAGTTTATTAGACCTAAAAGATCAGCTCCTAATCACCCAAACTATGCCAAAATCTTACCTTTCTGTACTCTGTGCAAAACTTGGTCACCATTTCTGACAATTGTTGTGCTCGTGGGGTATGTAAACTGATGCGACCCTGTCTACTGTCAATACTGACTGTGGTGGGACGAGGCGCAGTACAAGAGCTAAGCTCTTCAAGGGCGAAACTTTGAATGACTTGTAGATAGTTTTGTTCCTTTTGTACTAGATGAACACCCCAATGCGACACCGCAACTAATTGAACATCGGAAAACTGAAAATCAAAAATATATTTATTTAGATACCATGTATTTTCGTATATAATTTACAGTATGCCGTTAAATGCAGGCCCAATTTTATAGAGCAATAAATAAGCAAATGGGTCTGTATGTTCCACTCAATGTAATTATGGGATCGCCAAGTTTCTAAATCTGGGTCAAAATACAATAAATTACAAAGTGCACAGCACAATAACATTAAGAATACGATCATTAAAAAAATTTTAATCTTAAATTGATTGGTATAATTTATGTGCCAGGAAAGTCTTCAATTATGACCTGTGCATTGTTTTTAAAAAAGAAATGGGTAGTTTTAATAAATGGTTCCACTATTTCATTCCGAAATACATGGTGTTTCAAAAAGGTTGTGCCAAACTTAAGGAAGTTATGGGGACATTGCGTGGTAAACAACTTTTGTTAGTCAAAAATAAGCCGTTTTGGCTCTAGAGTCATTTTTGCTTAAACAGTTGTTGTTACTTTCTTCAATGTAAAAAACGTCGATATCTTATTATTTTTACGAATAAGTAAAACAAGTTATAATTAGGTTTCATATTCATATTTCGTAGAAATGGTTGCTATAAGAATCACAGGAAACTAACAGTTGACACCACCACCACGCTATTATGTGTCGCATAATAGATCCAAGGAGTGTTGGAGAATTATCAAGAAGTTGACTTGGGTGATGATCATCAATACCCTTCTACATTTGTGGTAGCGATGGAGAGAGATGGGCGTGTGATGAGAATGCGGCGGAGAAATTTATCCATTATTTTCTTGAGTATATTGAAGGTTTAGTCGCATCGAATGATCCAGCCTTGAACCGTGAACTGCCACCTTTTAAAAACGAGTCTCACTTCCTACACCCAGTAGGTACGTGAGTGAGAAGGTTGCAAGATTTTACGCAAGATATCGCGAAAAAGTTCAGGTGGCCTTGATGGTGGTCTCTTTCTTGACACATGTGATCGAAAGTATTGCACTTACTTTGACACATTTGATTAATCAATCTTTTCTTGATGGTAAATTTCCGCAAAACTTAAAGTTGTTCAAGGTTGTACCAATTTTTTTCTGTTTTCTCAAAATCTTTGAAAAATGCGTTCCATAATCAACTCAATAGTTTTGTAAATAAATATAATATATATTTGTTTATGAATTGCTTGTTACATAAAGTAACACGACTTTAAGTTATGCAATGGAGTTGTTACTTCTTGTCCGGCCTTCGTTTGTTTCTCCGGGCATATTGCCTGCTCACACTAGATGTCGCCACAAGGATCTTGTTATAACAAAGATTAATCATTAATCTTTGGTTATAATATACTTGGTCTGAATCAATTTGGTTTTAGACAGGGTATTTCGACTCAGGATGCGGTTATTCAATTTGTAAATTATGTGTTCAAAGGATTAGAGGAAATGCTCGGGTTTATTTTTCGATTATACTCGTGCTTTTGAGACAGTAAATCATCAGAGGGTTTTATCCAAGCTATAAAATTCTGGCATTCGGGGAACGTCTTATCCGACCGGTAGAAGGCATATGGTAAGTCTTCATCGTGAATGGGCCACATTTGAGTCGTCAACTCTAGAGGTCACCGTTGGCATTCCCTAGGGTAATACACTGGGACGATTACTGTTCATTATATTTATTAGAGACATATCTGCACAAATGAAATCCATTCGCAATATAAGGCTGCAGAGCATATGTTGGACCTCGCATGTTAGTATTTTGTTGAAGCGAGTAGATTTCCATAAGAAAAGCACACACATCTCTTTTTTTCCTAAGACATTACTTTTATGAGACTATTGACGATTTGGGAACAATTATAAAACTGTTTCCCTTCAAAAGAGTCTCAACAAAAGTAAATATTGCATTGCGCTGAATAGTTAAACGTATGGCATATTTCATACTTGTTTTGATTTTGAGATTAGAGTGAATAAGAGTTATAACGTTTTATTATTTACTATAGAAAGCAGAGACGACGCACAAAAAAGATCGAGAGGGTCAAATTCAATACGAAGCACAACATCCTAGGTTTTCAAAAATTCGCAATAACTCTACAACTTGAGTTTTTGACGTGGAAGAAACTGTTGGAGAAAACTTACAAACACCGAAAAATCCTGTTGTTTTCTAAACAAGCCAGTTTCTAATATAGGCGTTTCGCTAAGGGAGTACGGCGCATCTATGTGTTGGTAATTGTGCATGATAGGGCTCGTGATAGGGTTAGTGGCCTCTCGCGCAGTCGATATAGTGAATTGTTGTTCACCCGGGATAGTACCAACAAAAATTAGATGTTCCCAAACACATTCTTTTACATATTTATAAGTTTGTTTTGTTAAAAATCAAAATGTCTACCAAATATTAAACAGATCCTGAGGGCTCATGTTTACAATTTTCTCATAGTACAAGTAGTTTAGAGATATAGAAATAATTACCTGTGCTGCTCCAGAAACGGGAAATAGTCTAGCAAAATACAACGGCCAAGTGCGTGCTAATTCAATAACGCTTCTTTTGATGTTTGATCTTTGTGTACTAGCGTAATTTTCTGCTGTGATTCCATAACCTGACAGCATATGAATACCAGCTCTCTTTTCCGTAGGAGTTAGTCTGATGCATGACGTAATACCATAGACATCCGCGACAATCTGACAGAACACCAGGTGTTGAGCATTTAATGGACCTAATATAGAAATGATAAGTAACAATAAATCAATGATATAAAAATCAATATATGTTGTGTCTTACCTAATGCTTCTGAAGGAGTAAATACTTCCTTTCTAACTCGCAGCATCCATGATACTCTGTTGTAGGTAACATGAGGTGTAGATCCTAACGGTAACAGTCTGTTTGTGGTGGCTTGGGGGCTTTTCGATTTAATATCATCATTGTTGACATGACTTTGAGGTCTTAAATTAGTTGGTGATTTTGATTGTGGAGGAGTTTGAATTGGTCGCATAAATTCCGGCCATTCTTGAACTGAAAAAAAAAACAACATTAGTTGATATTACGTATATTATATTATTATTAAGTATTGCGATTTCGCCAGTAGCCTAGAATTCAGGAAGCACCTTCCTCTAGAAGCTACGCTACTACATGCAGTGTCACACGCAAAGTGCGCATCATATTGGAAACATTTTTCCTTAGCATTTAAGTAAACTTTTAAATGTGCCCTATGTTTTTGATTTAAGATTAAGGCCAACTGACATTGCTATGACCAGTTAAAATGACAAAAGCTGTCTGGTGCAATTTTTTATTTTTTTCTATTCAAACGCTCTACCAATGACGACCCAGCACTTACGTATACTAACTACTTTATTATAATTATAATAAGAGATATAGAGGTACCAACTACCTAACTGGTGAAATTTTAAACCGAATTTTCTCGAGAACTATGAAGGTAAATTTCAAAAGTATCATATTGCTGTAAAGCAGATAAAAAATACTTTCAAATGGTGTATCAATCGCCCCCACTGCTATGCTAATATAACATTTTAAAGCATAACATAACTTATTAGACAAGCTTACCTTCCGTGCGTTCTGTTTTGTCAGTCATAAATGTTGAAGCTACCGAATGTTTCTTCTCTCGTTCCTGTGCAATTTTACTAAACTGGTGCGTTCTGAATGTAGGCCTTTCTAATGTCTCCTTGCTAGATAAAACTTTCTTTTTTTCATACTTTCTGTCATCTAAATCCCACCTACAAAATATATTATTATATCAGGCTGCAAAGAAAAACACCTAACAGATAATTTACCTTCCATTAAATGGTCTAGAATCCATTGAATTATGAACCGTTGAATCAGGTTGATCCCAGCTATTTCTTGAGGTTCGACCGTCGTGCTTTTCGATATCTACAAAAACTTGTTAATAACCTATAGTGATAAACATAAATTAAAACAATTACCATCCTTTGCCCAACTAATTCCGTCGTCTTGAGCTTCGTTAATACTGCTACTTTGGACATCCCAGTTGGCAGAAAATGAATTCCGTTTTGAATTTGCTTGCGGCACTTTATTCTGATGTACTCCGAAAGTATCTCTATCTTGTCTTTGTGACATAAAGGAATCTCTGAAAGCTTCTTTATCTTGTTTTTGATTGGAGAATTCTCTGCAGTATAGAAAATGATAAATACATTTAAAATGTTTGCTTAATTAATGGATAATAGCTTTATCGGTTCATACCGTTGGTTCGAAAAATTTTCCCGAACTGGTTCTACAGGTGGAGGAGGCTGAGATGGTCGTGTCATAGGCGGGGGTGGCGCTGGTCCTACAGGAGCTGGAGGTAAAGAATCTGGACCGATCGGCGGCGGAGGCGGACCTGGTTTCCAGTTGCTGCTAGCCCAGCTCTGTTGTGTTGGCGACTTTGCTCGGTTCTATAGGAACGAAATATTATAATATTATATGAAATACATGATGTATTTGATTATTATTTTTTCTTAATTCCTTACATTTGCAGAACTTTCTGGACTTGATTTTCCGCTAACGCTATCATCCCATCTACCAGCAAGTTGTTGCTCCAGCATCATCTTTCTCGTGTCTTCTAATTTATTTACAGATCTGGCTGGTTTATCAACTTTACTACTAGTGGATCGCACAGAATGATTAGCCGTCACCATTTCTAATCTCTGACGCATTTCTGAACTCAGCTTAAGTTTACCGATGCTTCCTATAATAAAACACAAACTTTAGAAGGCTTTTTGCTACCAAAATTTTCAGTGTTATTTTTTTTAGTACCATGTTGTTTTGAAGATTTAGGAATATAAAGGATACAATATTATTTATTTCGAAGCATAATCATAAGGAGAAAAATGTGCGAAGACAACATTAGCTTACAGGTGGTAAACTTTAAATGAAAAAATCAATTAATTATACAGGGTGTTTCAAAAAGCCGCAGAACTAGGTAATGGAGTGATTTCTCAGGTTAATTTATGAAAAAAAGTAGCCATAAACATGCTGGAAATGAATTGATTCCAAGATCGATGATCTTAAAGTTTTTTTGTAGATAACGGTTTTTTTTTAATTAAATATCTCCTTATCGATATCCTTGAAATTTGGCAGCGTTGTTGCTAGAAATAGGGAGCTTATATGGCCCTAGCTACAGAAAATTTATTAAGTCCAGTCGCGTTAGGGGGACAGCTTAATAAACATTATTGACAAAAAAATGTACGCCACTGACTGTAATTTGCGAATGATTCAACTAAAATAACATTAACACATCGAAGCAATATAAAAATAAATAATATTAGCATTTATTCCTAATACAAAAAATTACAAAAACTGTTGAGTGGCTCGGATACTTGACTTAAATTTTCTCCTCATTGACTAGCGAACTCTCACAAAAATACCAGGGTCGTTTCTAATCCAATTACACCCAGCAATAATGTGATTCCTTAGGTCCTTCACATTCTCCACAGGAGTAGCGTAAACTAAGGACTTCAGGTGGCCCCAGTGGGTTTAATTCCGGGGATCCTGCAGGCCATAAGTGAGGCCCACCTCGGCAATCCAGCGATTTCTGTATGTTTATATTAAAACTCACGAGCAACCCGACTAAAATGCGCTGGTGTACCAACGTGCATAAACCGCATTGTATTTCTTATTGCCAATTGTACGTTTTCTAGAAATCCAGGAAGTGTGTATTCTAGAAAGTGCCGATATACCTCTCCAGTAAGTCTCGCTGGTAGAAATAGGAGTCCAATTAAGCAGTCACCTATAATTCCAATCCAAACGTTCAACGAGAACTGATGTTTAAAATGATCTTCAAATATCACACCATAAATGGTTATTATGAAAATTCCTTATGAATATGAAAAACACGCTTCATCAGTAAACAAAATGAACATCAGTAGTTGAGGAATTTCAACAATATTGTGCAAAAGCCATTGACAGAATGCCATACGTCGAAAATCACCAGGAATAAGTGCCTGAACGCGTTGGATCCTCTTCCAGCTCTACCCTTCCTGTTCCTCCACTTCATTTTAGTGTGCCTGT
Source organism: Apoderus coryli (assembly GCA_911728435.2). Lineage (NCBI taxonomy): Eukaryota > Metazoa > Arthropoda > Insecta > Coleoptera > Attelabidae > Apoderus > Apoderus coryli. The sequence continues at coordinate 9,216,629 of OU452202.1, read as the reverse complement.
TTCATGAAGGTGTCGATGAATGCTTTTGTATCTTTTTCTATCAAGGGACATACGCTGAGGAAATATTTCAGTGTACAACCGCCTAGCTTCTAATGCATCAGTGAGTCCATAAATGAAGTGCATGTCGGTCATCTCGGCATTTCTATAGTGATTCATGTTAAGGAACTTCAACAAATTTGACAGATTCAAAATGGTTGGCGCAGTCAAATATCATCAACGTTACTGATTTTTAGTTAAATTATTCGCAAATATGAAAAACGTTTTAAATTTTTGTATCGTAAACGAAGCAACATAATATGAAAAAATACAAAATATAAAAAAGTTGTAGTTTTAGTACATTTTTTTGTCAATAATATTTATGAAGTTGCCCCCCTAACGCCACTGGACTTAATAATTATGATCTAGTTAGGGTCATATAAGATCCCTATTTCTATCAACCACGCTGCCAAATTTTAAAGAAATCGGTTAGGAAATATTTGACTTAATTAATAAAAACCGTTATATATAAAAAAACTTTAACACATCGATCAATCGTACCTGGGCTTGGTCTTGATGCACCAACTTCAAAAGCTTTCCGAGCACTTTTCGGTAAGTTTTCAGCTTCCTTCATACTTGGTTCGTAGTCAAGTTCCTCCCATTCCGTAGAGCTTTCAATTTTGTTGGATATATGTCCATTGGTAACTTGTACTGTCATTTCTTTATTTGGTGTAACTTTTCTTTGATTCTGCCGAAATTTAAACTGCATAAAGTCCTCTGCACTCGGAGGCGTCGTACCATCATTTGGAGGTGGCCACCGCCATTTACCTGAAATTACATTAGTTTAGCTTAAAGAGCTTAGTACCTATCGAATAAGAAACGAACTCCCATTATATATAAAAATAAAATTACCTATTCGAACGGTTTTAGCTCGTCCATACGGATCCATAAATGGCCTCACTTCACTAGGATCAATTTCCTCAATTGGTGGTGGCATCGGCGGGGGTGCTGGTATTCCATTCCTTGCACTGATCACACTCATATTTGAATCTGAACTCGCCTTTCTAGATTTGAACTCTGTTGAACTGACACTAGGCGAACTTGATTTTCTGTTGGAAGCGTTTCCTATTTTGAAACTAGATTTTCTATTTGCCGGTGTGGATTGGTGGATTTGTGCTTGAACAGTAGTCTGAATTGTTTCTGTCACCTAAACGACAAAATTATTATTATTAAACTAAAATAATTTTATATATTGATATAAATATACCTTTACATCAGTAACGTTCTGAGTAAGAAGTTGTTGTAAAGCTTGATTTTGTGCTAACAATTGTTGCTGAATTTGAATATTTTGTGCCATTGCTGATTGCAGAAAAGCTCGTTGTAAATTTTGCTGATATGCTGCCATATCACCTCCTTGTGGTATACCGTTTCCTCCCATTTGTGGCATATTGAATATTGGCATAAACCCTGGTAAAAATATATATATTACCGAAGTGAATTTGCCGAATGATCGCTCTGAGTAGTAGTAATACTTAAGAATTCTTTGTGATTCGTTTTAATTATAAAACGAGCTTATTGTATATGTATTTATTAATCTACGGATTATTATCTAAATGCGACTTGAATAAATATAATCCGAACTAAAAGAGAGCCGAAGACTAAGAAAACCGGAAACACCATTCGCCAGCCTGGATATTCTATTCTGTGCATATTTTTAAAGACGTGTTTACAAGTTTTGCAGATTACTTGTCCAAAATACCTTCGCAAATCTTGCTTGACGGGTTTTACGAGCCAATTATGAAAAAATAATAAAAGTGCAGAAAAAGCATTAAAACCAAACAACAAGACACAACGGAATTTGTATACATTAATACCTACTTATAGGTGCTCAAAGTGGGCTCTGTTCTCGCGAACACATAAATTTATCCTTTTGTTTAAATTAAAAATTAGCCTGTTTAAATCTTGCCGACGATTCGTACATTATGTTGCCTCCTAATTCTTCAACAGTGGCAATTTCTTCGTTTGCTTTCAAGTACCTATCTCCAAATATTGATGTTTACTTGTATGCATGTCGGAAAACCTGTCTGGTCAGTGAATTGGTGCATCCGAACCAAGCCCGATCATTTGTTTGGAAAATTGATAAATAACTACTGTCGCGCTCGACAAGTCATTTCCAAAAATTAAAAACACGTCGACATTCAGTTGCTAATCACTCGAAAACTGTTAACTTTAATAAACGTTCAATTTCTATTGAGATATTTTTCATAGTTTCGAAGAAAATGCTAAAAACATGTTTGGATTTTTGATAGTCTTCCTTGGTGATGCATGTTCCGACATAGTTTTATTAAGTAAACTAGACATATTTTTGAAACATCTTGTAGAAATTATGATATTCCAAAAAGGAAATCCAACGTTATGGGTTACTTTTGACAGTATACTAGTATCTTATTATTATAGATGGCAGATACTGCAATCAGGTTGATGAAAATGCACGTTTTGAGTATTTTTTGAAAGGGTTGCAAAGTTTAAAAATAATCAAAAGACTAGGAACGTTAATTATGCATAGAATCATTTTCATAAAACTTAATGTACCGGGAATAATTTTTTAGGCATTTAAAATTTTAAAAAGAATGAAGAGTTTGATTTTGAAGATGTAAATAAAATGCAGGAGGTTATGTGCACGTAACGCATCAATTTTGTGTTTGTTATTTTAAACTAAACTGTCCTTGTAATTTTTTCACAATTCGATATCCACAAATAGTTACGTAATCACTTTTATGTGTCTTTTAATTTATTTAATTTCAAACTTTTTAAACTATGCGGTAATTATGTGACTGTAATAAAGTAAGAAACATTGTGCTTTATATGCTTTTAAAAGTGACTAAAAGATTAGAGGTTATAATGGTAGGATTACACTCGTATATTTTAAATACATACCCTCCTGCGTTGGGCTAAGGAGTGGCATCATCAAAGGTGCAGAATTCACCATAGGTGCAGAAATCGATTGAAAGTTGTACCCTGAAGTAGAGGCGGTGTTTGGAGTTGTACCACCTCCTTTAATTTTGTCAACCAAATTGTGTTTCTCTGTAAGATTTTTCAAATCCTCACTCATGAAGATAGGTGTAAACAAGTCACTAATGTAGGCAGCAACATTATCATTCGATGGACTTGGGTTGGTTGATGTAGAAGTTAGATTTTTCACCTCTTCGTCTAAATCTGAACTTCCCTGTAATAAATTAACAAATGTTTTTTTTTTTTAATTTATAAGACAATGATTTACAATTTTTGTCAACAACAAACACCTGGAAGTCTATTGTTAACATAGATTTCAAAGGTTTAATTGTATTCTTGATTGCTATAAATCTCGTTGATGTTAATATTAATTAAGATTTCTATTTACCTCACTGTTACTTCTACTTCGGCGACCACCGCCTTTGATTCGTAGAACAAGTTCGTCAGCGTTAGATAAATCCACCAATTGGCACTGGTGATGATTCATAATGTCATCTAGAAACTCGTCCAAACCGTCTATATAGTCATCATTTTCTATTTCACCCCCCTTAATACTTGCTGCTAAAGATCTCGCATCTGATAACTCATCTAGATTTCCATCCAACACCGGACTAAATAGCTCATCTAAAAATTGATCGACATCGGAGGCCTGTGATGGAACCCTAACTCGTCTAACGTGTGACGCTAAGCTTGGTGCTTCACTTGTATCTGACATAGCTGAACTTCGTACTCCTGTTTCGGATTTCTCAATGTGTGCCCTGCTTGAACGAGAACCAGGTGGAGCTTTTTTGCCTAAATCAAAGATCAAACGTTATTACTTGCTGAATCATCAGGCTTAATCGGCTGCTTTAATTTAGTATTTTATATTGTGATTTTCATACGCAGTTTACCGATATTTGAGTATAAAATAAAGAGTTGGAAGTCTAGAAGCCAAGATAGGGTTTTGAAATCTTGTATATTATGTAATTTGTTCTGATTTAATAAAGACCATTTATTATTATTATTATATTCTTCGATAGTAGCTCTCAATGGGAATACTTACCAATATACTGAGATTTGATATACCGAGGCCCTCCTCTGTGTGATGTGCTGACGCTAGAAACATCTGGATATTCAAAATCAATCTCCTGCTTGGACATGTAGCTTTGATTGGCGATAACCGGTTTAATCGGAGCTAACTGTTCCACTGAATGATACCTTTCGTTCAACTTCGATGATTGCGACAGTCCTAAGTCAGCTAATGGTGTGGGCTCGGGTTCTGACAATAAATTGTCCAGACTTCGCGATCGCGCCTTTTCAATATCGAAGTATCGCTCATTTAAAGCTGAGTTTCTAGATAAAGCATCGTGTGAGGCTTTTCTTGATGGTGAATTGACTGAATTAATAATGGGCGATGCTCTGTTTGGCGAATGACTCATTTGTTCCAAATGATGCCCATCATGAGATGATTTTCTTGAACTTTGTCTTGAATTGTTGTTCTGGTGAAGCATCATCTGACTTGGTGGTGAAGCACGAGCAGATTCTCGTGAGACTTTATGTGTAATGTTTATCGGAGGTTCAGGAGGTGGAACCTAAAAAAGGAAATATATCTGTCAATTTTAAAAGTTACACTAAATTTATTTAGTGCTGTTTTGTCTTCTCGAAGATGACACTAAAGTTGAGCGATATTTGACGAACTGTGATTTTTACACTGAAGAAATATCACATATCCCAGTCGTGAATTAATATCTGTTATTTTTATACTGTTATTATTATAACACAAATAACATTTTGAATTTGATTGAAAGCTTCAATTCCTGACGTTGATGTTTTAAACATTTCTTTGGTAACACTGATATTAAAAAATTAGTAACAAAGTGAAAAATCGCGGGTTTGGACACTTCATAGGAATATCTCGCGATAAAGCAATGGGAACTCAACCCCATCAAGTGCGTTTTGAAGGTTAGTTTTCGACAACATCTACATAATGCAATGATGGCTCATTTTAGTCGAGGATATTGCAGACTGCGACCCCTAAAAGGACTGTTTTGTTGTCCTATCAGTTTAAATAATTTCCTGATTTGAATAATGAATCTATTACATAATAAAAGTATAAAGTATATTGCTTACTTGCGGTCTGCTTGGTGATGATTGGTGGTGATGTTCGATTTCTGTTGAAACTTTTCGCTTATTTCCCGTTTTAAGCAGAGACGACTTGCTAACGGGAAAAGCTGGACACAGTTCTAATTCTGACACCAAATCTAAAATATAATCTAAGCCATTTCCTTCCGAAATGACTCCAGAGTCATCCATAATTACACTCCATCCATCCGGCGACAAACCAAGGGATGTTATTGCCAAAGCGGCAGCCTTAAATGAAAAAGTATGCTATGTAGTCACACATAATTTGCAACAAGTAATGTGAAACAAAAGATAGTCTTGGCAAGTAAAATGCAAAATAAATTTGTCCCGAGTCACTTACCTCTTCGCAAGTAGTCCATGAATCAACGTCAACAGTCACAACATTTGCATCCGGTAAAGTTAACGGTAATGCTGAAAGAGATTTTTGCCTTATACTGCGCCATTCAAGAATGGTTGGTGGCAGCGATCTTGAATGTGGTGCTCTCTGTAAACCCCTACTTATTTTCTTCTGAATTATTTCCTTTATACTATTTGGTGCATGATCAGTAACAAATTTCAAAAGGTACCTTAAAATATATATTATTATATTATAGGAAACAATAGATTTGTTCAGGGATTCTCATACTTGCTTAGAGGTGGACTTGGTTGGAAACAACTTAAACAGTCCGCCATCAACTGCCAAATTCTTTCAGAATTTTCATTCTGCCACGTTTGGTTACATAATTGTACTAAAAGTTCATCTCGCAATCCTCTAGAATTGAGTCCTTTGTATATAATGTAGTCCGCTAAAGCCCTCTCCCTAGCTCCAGTTAGTTGAGGATCATTCGACCAACGTAATATCAATTTGAATAAAGCAACGGCATCCTAAAAATCAATTAATTGAGCAATGCTGTTTTAAATATAGAAAATAATGTTTACTTGAAAATCTTGATCTCTAGCAGCAGCCTTAGATAAAAATGGGACTGTAATTGGTTCTTTTTTAACATGTAGATCTGCTCCTTTAAAATACACAGATGAAAATTTCGAAAATTCAAACTGGTTCAAATCGTGTGGTAAATTTAACGATGGTGGGTTACCAGTTACTCCACCAAGAACTTTTACTAAGTTTCTCTCAGAATGTCTCGGACTAAAACCTTCCAGTTTTGAGAAAATAAATGCGAGCTCAGCTGGTATTTCCAAATGGTGAACAGCTGATTTATTTGCAGCTGCTTTTACATTAGCTTTGTGCGCTTGAGCTTGTAGTTGAGCCTCGCGAGCTGCTCTTTGTCTCGCTCTCTCTTGAGCGACTTTTTCAGCTTCAACTCTACGCCTAAACTCAGCTTTTCTTTTACTGTATAATTTCCGTTCTCTTCTTCCACGAACCAAAGCTTGAGCTTTGATAATACCTGAAATTCAACAATACAGATTCAATAGGATTTTTCGTAAAATATTTATAACGCACCTCTCTTAATTTTTCTATAATTATGACGTTGACTATAACCTTTCCAGTGTTTTTGGATCACCACAGCACTTCTTCGTGTTCTTCTATAATTTCTTCTAGCTAGATATCCGCGAATGTGTTTTTGTATTGTTACAGCTGCTCCTTTAAGCGATTCACCTCGTTTGATTTCTAGTTGTCTTTCTAATCCTTCTCTCAAAAACACTCTGGTAGCTCCAAGTTGATAGTCTGGACCCTCTGAAATTAGCATATCATAAATTAAAATGTTCGCATTAGCTTGTTACATCCTAATGCATGTGGAATATGTTGCAGAAAACCTGCTAAACGTAAGCATAAAATCGATAAGATTAGAAGAAAGAGTTGTTCGAAGAAACGCTCGCACATTGGTTTTAAGTTGTCCGTTTTTTGCATAAATTTTTCTCATGGGCCCTGTACAGTATTATAATTATTATTTTTTCGATTCTCCAGAAGAAAATTCAACTAAAGTCTACGGATATTTACGGCCGAATAGCCTTCTTTAGACTAGCTATACACAAGTAAGTTAGCAGCCTTGAGAACCAGTCGATGTGTGTGTGTTTACAGCATTACATTGTAACACGCGGCCTTATTCAATCAGTGCTTATTGAGCTTAATTAAAACAGTTTTTTTTTTTATAAAACTAGTGAAGTGATAAGTGTGTATAAATATATATCGTCTCAATTTTGTGTAAGTTAGAATACCGAATAGAATGTTAGTTAATAAAATGAAGTAATTTGTTTGAACTCTTTAACGGTGGTAAGAATGGCGGGATTCCTATACTAATTTGCTTCTATTTTTGGGTCGTGAACAACAATCTTTTTATAAAAATAGTAGTGATAATTGGGCTTTAAATATATCGTCTAAATTTTCTGTAAGTGTGTAAGTTACAACACCAAATAAACTGTTAATAAAATAAAGTGATATAAGCTTCAGCATAGTGTTTGTCGTATACCTAACTAATCGGTGGAATACCCCGATCTCAAAATAAGGTTGACTTTAATTATAAGACCGTATTAGTCAAGCGCTATCCTTAATAAAATTTACCTTGTTTTAAAATCAAATGCGCATGCTCAGATGTCAAAAGAAGGTTGATCTTAATTCTGCTAGACCTTGTTGGCGACTGTAATATCTCTCTACTATCCCGATAACGTTAACTTAAGGTGAATTTTGTAACATTAAATATTGTTAGAATCTTATGAGGAATGCAAAAAAGAAGAGAAGAACAACATGCAATTGCGTCTATCGACTACACGATCCACCCTGTATACTTTTCGTTTATTAGGTGACAAAAAGGGCAACTTAAAACCAAAAGTCACTTGTTCGATCACTTTTTCCAAAAAATCTTTCTTCAAATTTTATCGAACTTATGCGTAACTTTTGGCCCTCAGCGTGTAAAAGGCATGTAGAAAATTCTCTATTATGTGCCAAAATGTAAAAATAATTTAAGTGGATATAGAGATAAGTATTTTTATATTATATAAGAACGCTGTTAGAATTACGGAAAATGCGGTTAATTAACATATTGAAATGAAAAACAAATACATGACCGGAAAATGATAATAACGTTGTGGGTGCACTATCCATGCTAAAATCAACCCTTGCCATAAATAAAAATCAAATAAAAGAAAACAAACAAAAACTTTCAAAGTCAACTCCACAAAAAAACTTTTAATTTAGTTATGTAAAGGAAACTAGTTTCGGCTCAACAAGCCATCATCAGTCCTACTATAAAGATAAAAACGAACGCATAAGAGAAAAAATAAATAAATAAATAAAACGTGTTCAATTTTTGTGCCCCTCTTTAATGCTTTTTTTTCTTTTTTCTTTTTTGCTTGCCTCATTTAAATTTACTATTTTTACGATTCTTTAGAATTTCAGTCCAGTTCAATTCAATTCTTTTTGGACATACTTTACGTATTGAAAAAGGTTAAACGTTTTTCGTTTTTTCCTTTTGATATATTTGAATCTGGTCTTGGATGCATTAAAATTCTTATTTTATTTCTTTACTCAACACAGGTGTTTGTTTTCGTGTAATGTTATTCATATTCATGTTTGATATTTTTTCTACACAGATGTTTTTGTAAGAATGGTAAGTTTTTACCTCTTAACTTATGTATAGATTTGTAGCCCGTTGTACGTTTTATTTATTTATTTATTTTTTCTCTTATGCGTTCGTTTTTATCTTTATTGTAGGACTGATGATGGCTTGTTGAGCCGAAACTAGTTTCCTTTACGTAACTAAATTAAAAGTTTTTTGTGGAGTTGACTTTGAAAGTTTTTGTTTGTTTTCTTTTATTTGAAACTGACACTCCACTTTGATGATGGATAATTTATTTCGTTTAATAAATAAAAATATTGACATTTCTGTTTTCCAAATTTACAGAATAGGAAAACGGTGCTTGTAAACCTAAAAATTCACATGTACTACTTTCAAACACGACAATTTCATAATTGAAGCTCCATATGATGAATATCTATCAACAAAAACATATATTTCTTGGTTATTGTAGAAATTGCGGTAGCAGCTGCCTGTAAATCGGACAAACTGATATATATTCACAGGTTTTCTAGATTTAGACGTCCGAGAAAAAGGGACATGGAACATCTAGAAGTTTTTCATTGTTCATTCACACTTGTGTTGTTAAAAAATACAGACCAAAATTATTTTAGACCATAGTATGTATAAAAATTATAATAATGTTACCTACCTGTACCTGTATGTGGCATTTGTTCTAAAATAGATCTGCACAAATCTCTATAAGGAGCACCTCTTGAAACACGCGTCAACAAATATCTACAAAAAATATATTTTTAATCACAATTAAATAAATTTAAACGCTTAACATTTTTCTTGCGCGAGTGAAAGTTAACACATAATAAATAATATAAGTCGTAACTCTTACCGAAAAATAAAAAAATGTTGCTTTAGTAATTATTATAGGTAGGTACCACATAAATAAATCCAAATATTTGGTAGATAATTACCCAAATCGTTATGAAATGCATATTAATATACCTATGTAACACTATGAAATATTCGGTCTGATTGCTGTTGATAAGGATTTGGTACTATTTCAAGGTAAAGAACAAACACGGTACAAGTGTAAGCGTCAGAGAGTATTTGATAAAATATAATTTAACATTTTGTAAAATTCATGGCATCGCGGCATACCGTTTTATTTACACTCAGGTTTATGAACTCTTTGTTTCTTATGGAATGCAAAGAAATAATCAATTATAATCAATATTTAGTACTGACCATAAATGTATAATAATAAAAATACAATTGTAGCACGAATTGTATGGTGGTAAATGGAATGTTTAAACATGCACTGTATTATATACCTACAAGAAATTGTTTATTGCATGTTTTAGGGAGTTGCATGGTAAATATTATGCGTATAGTCTAAACAAGAATGGAAATTATATCGAGTGCTTCAAATATTTAAGTGGAATTAAATGCGGTTATGTAAGTAGTGAATTAGGCAGCAAATTACACAATTTTTCTCAACTATTATTCTCGAATCAATAATTTTAGTTAATAAGGAAATAAACATTATAGTTCTATAAATTGACCATGCCTCACCTATATCGCTCAACAAATTGCTGGAACCTCATTCTAATAGGATAACCCGCTTGTCGAATTTTTATTGTGTCCAACATACCAGCGTATCTTAATTGTTCCAATACAACTGGCATGTCAAAACGCATTGGTGTTTTGTCATTGTTGGGTTTTACACACCGAACAAACCACGGGTTACATCTAGATATTGATTCTAAAAGCTGTTGAAGACTGTCACTAAATCTCGCAGCCACTGTTGGCGTACGAGGCTTCATCGTAACAAAACGCCCTAGAAAACAGCAAAATCTGTTATAACGTATTTAAAATATATTTATGTAAGTTTATTTCGATCAGTTAATTTAATAGAATGTACAAGTACCATTTGTGCCTCTTGGTAGTGTGCGACTTTGACTTTGCATAAATAGGGGTTTCGCAATAGAGCTAATTAATTGCTCTTTACTCGAGGCTAATAATTCGATAACTTCAGGCCTCAAAGCATCTCTATTTTTGTCGAGAAATCCATCTACAGAGTACCATACTTGACCAGCGTAATGCCTAATCTAAAATTAAAACTACATAAATATAAATCCATCAAAATTTAAATGTATCACAGATGATATTATAATCTGTTGTCGTGATCAGACAAAGTATGATTTGCTTACCCCAAATTCTCTACCTCCAACCCTTGGTCTGCAGTACTGTTCATTTAGTGCATGATTGTAATGGCATTTTTCCAGAAATGAGGCATCAGAAGCTTTAGGGAAATTACTTTCATCGTCAAGTAAGTGTAGAATACCAACTGGCTTTTTGCCAAGCAACTATAAAATATAAACAATACACTACACTAAACTATATGATAATAGTACTTAATATGAAGAAATGTAGGCTGTTACAACATTAAAAATAATCATTATAAGTATATTTTTCAAATCGAAATCCCTAATATTTGCATCAGCATATACAACAGAATAAGCCTGGTTAGAATCAGATGTATGATACGAGCGTATCGAGTATTTTTAAATAACAAAATATTTCAGCAAGAATATTGCAATTCGAGGTGCCTGACAGAGGAACCATATAATAGACCATGGATTGACCACGTTCTAAATCTTCAATGATTTGTGTTACACCCGTAATAATTTATAAATAAACCGGTACGAAGGTTGAACAGTCCGCCGCCATCAAAGCTGTAGACGATCTCTAGTCACCCGGGCAGTTCATCCTTAACAAGTTGAATGACCGTTCCCACAAACGTCGAAAACAAGGTCGGTGCAATGACACAACCCTGCTTTACGCCAGTTGTTTTTGGAAAGGGCTTTCCCGGTCCTGCTGTTGAGAACTGTTGGTTTCATATTATCGTGAAGGCGTCGAAGTACCCGGACGAGTTTCTGGGGACATCCGTTGAGCTTCAATATTCTCCACAGTTTAACGGAGTCGAACACCTTGACAAGGTCTATAAAACCCATGTACAGAGGGCGACTTTGTTCCCGTATTTGCGTGGCACTAAATATCGACTCTACCCCTGTTGGGTCTAAAACCACATTGTGTTTCCGGTAACCACCCTTCCGAGAGTGGAAGAAGACGATTGGGCAAAATTCTTGCAAGAACCTTCCGGCGATGGAGAGGAGAGAGATACCACGATAGTTTCCATATACGGACCTATCCCCTTCCTTAAATGTAGTGACAATTGCGGCATCTCGCATTTCAGCAGGTACGGTTTTGGTGTTCCATATTTTGGTTATTAGAACATGAGAACGTTCCAATATTACTGGCCCTCCTTCTTTAAATATTTCAGGAGATATGCCATCAGAGCCAGCTGCTTTGTTGTTTTTAAGTTGTCGAATAGCTTTATCAAATTCTTGCAGGTAAGGTACATCTCCCAAGTGTTGTTGGGTTGGTCTATGTGTCAACCAATCGAGTGTTGCATTATCGACATTCCGTCCCTGTTTAGTAGTTCCTAAAAATGGTCCTTACACCGGGAGCCAATTGACGTGCAATGCCTTAGAAGACGAGAGCCATCCCTGGTTTGCCGTGGATTAAGACTCTGTGCTGATGGGCCGTAAATGGCCCTAGTGGCATGGAAGAAAGCTCTGTGATGTTGCGGTCGGCTATAGTTGTTGCATTTTGATCGCTTTATTTATTTTTCAGATATCGAGTTCTTCGTTGTACTTCAGATTTCGCCATTTTAAGGTCATGCTTTTTGCTGTTGAGTTGCTGTTATTTTGCCAGGTAATGAATGCTTTACGGTTAGTGTCTATTAGTCTTTGTATCTCTTCATCATTTTCCTCACGCAGTTTCCTCACCAGCAGAGAGCACGGTGGGATCTAAATACCGACTCGTGTTCGCACAAGTCAGTGATCAGTCCTGCCATCATCAGCACTCATTAAAGCTTTGGTACTCTTCACTTCATGTCGGTCAGGTGCGTGAACAAATACGGAGACAATCATATATACCAATGCTTAGATCTTGGATGTTGCCATGTTGTCTAAAAAGAGGGTTTATGATAACAATATCTGGTTCTGCGCATTTGGTTAACAGCAATAGACCGTTGGAGTTACGCTTCCCTACTCCTTCTTTGCCGATGGTATTAGGCCAGAGTCTCAACTAACTCGAATCTTCAACCTTCGTAGACTGCAAGCTGGGACGAAGTCCCTATCCACATCAGTCATTGAGCTTCAATACGCGGATGGCAATGTGTTCCTAGCTGATACAGAAGAGGATATTTAATATACACTAAGTGCATACATATCGGGATTGACCTAAGTACAACGAAAACACAGATTCTCTACCAGCCTGCACCATCACATATTCGAGTTAACGCAGACAGACTTCAGAACATTGAGAGTTGCTCTTACCACGGCAGCATTCTCGCGGAGGATTCTGAGGACGGGAGTCTTCGATAATAATGACATCGACGTTCGAAAGTACTATCAACCATGTCTTTGAATATTTCTTGGAATTAAATGGCAGTTCCGACGAACAAACATCAGCGTTCTGGAGGAAGCTGCAACAACTAGCATTGGGGCGATGATTGTCAGGCACGAGCTGCGATGAACTGGCCACGTAATCCGCATGCAAACGGAACGCCTTCCAAAGAGAATCTTTTATTCACAGCTTAAGGTCGGCTCACGAAATCAGGCAGGGCACCACATGAGGTGCAAGGATGTTCTTAAGACCAACATGAAGAAGAATGGCTTAGATGTGAAGAACAACAGGGAGCACACCGCGAACGACCGACCGAGATGGAGGCGTACCATTTACGAGGGCCATCAAGTTTTTGAGGAGCAGCGTCATGGGACAGCGCATCTGCAACAGCGGGTAAACGGTGGTGATTGGGTGTGTCAGTTTTGTGACTAGATTTGAGGTTAGATGATCGGTCTATTTTGCCATCTTAGGATTCACAACAGAAATCCCTGAGTTTGAGTAATTGATACTCGTTGGCGAGTGAATGCTGATGATAATCCGATAGGCGACCGATACAAATATCGTGCATCTTTACATTACTTACTGATACATATCAAAAAAAATCTATGAGGAAGATGACCAGCCGAATGTCGAATTTGCATGCAACACGTCGCAATGTTTGATCAAAGATAGATTGTGCATCTGTTGGTGCTCATGTATGCAAAAGTAACGAAGCATAGGTACTTATATTATATTATATATTGCGTATGGGAGACCGATACGAAAAATTTCAAAAGGCTTGCGTTGACTACATTTCGACGTCAAATCGATTATTGATAATTACTACTTGGTAAACGGAAAACAATGATCGAAGATTATTATACAGCAATAACGGAGGAACCTCCGGTGATGGCCAACAAATAATAATGCATAATTGGGCCAGCATACGCGGATTATCGCTAATTATGTAAATAAGTACAATTATAATATACCAAATATCTTTTTTGTAACGAAAACCCACATTATTTATAACCTAAATAAATAAATGTGGTTTCAATGTAAACTTATTTTACTGCCGCATTTTTTGCATATTTAATTTTTGTTACACACATACGAAGGTGGCCTTTTTAGTTACACTTTATTGTTTTTTGAAGTATTCTCCCTTTCCAGATGTAATATATACCGAGAAATTGCCGACTCATGTGGTGCATGATCAACAAACAGCATCATTTTTGTTGAGATGTCTTCGAAATTTGTAAATTATTCAGTGAAAATTTTCTCAGTATATTTTCATTTTCCGAATAACTCATTAACTTTAACAATTTGTTGTAGCTACAACACTCTAAGTACGTATCGCACCGACACATTAGATTTAGAGGTTATTTTTTAATAAGGTCATTTGATTATTAACGCCCTACGAGTCTCAATATACTCAACGTTTTTCGTGGTTTTAACAGAGTTTTGAAATTACGTTATTTTATTAAATATACCTGTATAACCGGAGTATTATCAGTCCATGTCAACGCAGTCCATTCTAGACGCTCTTTAACATATTCCTGCTGTTCGAGTTTGAATACATGCTTATTGAAGTATAGTTGCAATGATTCCGACGCAAAGTTTATACAAAGTTGTTCAAATGAGTTCTCATTCAAATTTTCAAAACCAAATATATCTAGTAGTGATATTCTTGCAGCATCATGTAAATGCCCTCTTTGTACTATTGAGTTTACTCTGGTTACAAGCCTAAAAATAAATAAAACACTTTTAAAACAGATTATGTAACAGTCAAAATAAAGCGCCAAATAATCAACGGTTTCATGGCAATACCTATTCCTGTTCTAAGTTTGGAAGCACCACAGATATATTTCAGACGGGTTTTCCAATATTGCTTCACCGTGCATAAGTAGGTATGCCTTTTGCTTATTTCAATAAGTGGCCTTACTGTAATTAAGGGTAAATGTCGAGTAGGACTTATTATAATATGATATGAATACATGCTAAAGTCTATAGCACCTTATTTATTGAGGTTATACAGGGTGAGTCATGAGAAACTGTACATACTCCTACCACTGATCCAAAAATTTGATTATTCGGAACTCGACGTTCTGGAAATCGTCTTTCATGTTTAGACACCTGCTATTTTTTGTATATTTATTTATATGGCTGCATGTGTAGGTACTAAATTTATATCGTAGCCTAGTTCTCGGCCTTTGTAGTAGAATAATTTAATTCCGGAAATTTTGTAGGTTATATAACCGAAAGGAAAATAAAAAAATTTTATATACCTATCGCATTCACAGAATTCTGTAAAAAAACTTGGAATTTCTCAGTTCTGCGTAGATTAATAATAATTCCAAGTTGTTTTACATAAAGTTGTTTTACATAATTCTGTAAAAAAACTTTATGTAAAACAACTTGGAATTATTATTAATCTGACTTTTTGCAGAATTCTGTACAAAAATTTCGAGTTTTTTAGAGAAATCTGTAAAAAAAGTCAGAATGATTAAAAATCAGAGTTTTTTTACGGAAGGTCGAGGAATTTCCTAGTAGCAGCTCTAGCGTTTCCAGCACAAAATCCATAAACAAAAATAATGTCGGCATATGCTGCTGTTGAAAATTTAATTCGCATTTTACTTAAATCAATTTTGTACACTTAAAATAAACAAAACAAATTAAAACCCGTTCATGGAGTAAAATTGACACGAATAATGGATTATTATTGAAAATAAAGGTTTTTCAACAAATTATATACAGGGTGAATTTTCTTCATTAAGGCGTATCAGCAGAATATCTCACCAAACAACAGTAAAAATTGAAGGAAAAGTTATGACCCGAAAAGAGTTTTAGTTAAAATCTATAAATCACCCTTTATTCCCTTTATAAGTGGTAAGAGTATGTGCAGTTGCTCATGACTCACCCTGTATAGTGTGTGTTAAAGCGACTATTAGTAATGTGTGGGTACACTATCAAGCCATCAATATTATATTTATGACAACTAAAATAACTTCGATTAATTGCTTCTATATTCACTTTTATTGCATATTATGATAGAATTGAAAAAAAACACATTTACCACTTCACCGAAACACTTACTATAAATCTCGACTTACGTTTCGCTAACTCAGGAGAAAATTAATATTAATTCGAAACTCTGATGATTTTAACATTTCTCAATTTGCCATTGAATCCATTACGAATTTATATATTAATATATATATATATAATCACAACAAATTCATGCTTTTTATATCTTATACATACAACAGTGCCATTATAACAAATACAAAAATTAAAACAATTTAAACTTACCAGTTAAATAATGCTGAATATAAAGCTTTCGCAAACGCGTCTCGAGCATCTAAGGCCTGATCGATAGTAAGCGGGGAATATACTCGTTCTGCACGGGCTTCAGTAATGCGTGATGTCAAGACCTTCTGCATACCAGAAGCAGAGATTTGTAAAAGATGCGCTGCCCACTTGATTTCTACATCAGATCCTACTTCTACGCCTTCCTGACCGTGCCTAATAACATTTTTTGTAATCATATTATAAATATTTATACTTCCCAAAGCAACGTAACATAAATAGGTGTATAAAAATATGTAGATTATGCAGTACTAATTGCGTATTGTTTAATAATTGCATACAATATAAACTAAATCTCAAATATTCAACACAACTTGCATACCTACGCCGTGAAAAAAACCTTCTGTAAATTCTACTTTTCAAGTTATTTATATAATATAGTTTAATCAATAGTAACAGTATAGGTATGACAATTCGATTCGATAGTGTCAAGATGCTTT
Source organism: Apoderus coryli (assembly GCA_911728435.2). NCBI lineage: Eukaryota > Metazoa > Arthropoda > Insecta > Coleoptera > Attelabidae > Apoderus > Apoderus coryli. The sequence goes on along the minus strand of OU452202.1, from coordinate 9,199,792 downwards.
CCTTATAATATATTCAGGCAGAATTTGACGAGGGTAATTAGGAGTCTTAATGAATTAAATAATCTAAACAGCTCTATGCCCTGGTAACATGTTTCAGAAGGTGTCTCATGTTCCCCACTAAAGTTACGATGTATATCAACATTTATTGTCTTCAATCGACGATATCAAGGACATCAGCTTTGGAGCTCTTGAAGGATTGAGCAGGCAAGATCAAGTGGCATCAGTCATTGTTGTTTATTTCAAATGTACCTAATATGAGTTATCGTATTGAAACTTTCCTAAATTGGGTATGGTAGGTGGTAGGTAATTATAAGATGCTATAGGTAACTTGTTGAAAATGCCAGATCGAACCGAAACATTTAGTAAAAACCAAAATGATTTTTAACCCCACAGACAGGTGCGTGAATAAAAATATAAGTATTATTGCTGTGTTCTTTTATGCAAATTAACAGTTCCTACCAACTTACTGCTCAAAACAATGTACCTATACTATAAACACATTATCCTACTTAATACTGACTCATAGATTATTAACATTGGTTTACACAAATAAAAGTGGTTATTTTAAATATAATATAGTTTTAGAGACGAGGTAACGTCAAGCGCGCATCTTTGACAGTCAGATTCGCAATACGATAATGAGATTGGTCATTGACATTTAGTACAGTTAAGAATGATACACTTTTATATGGATAGGACATATAAAAGTGTATCATTCTGAACTGTGTCGTACAGTACAGCTTACGCGATGAATACCATTATTGCTGAACTGTACACGTGTTTTGAGGTTATAGGAGACGCATAAGCGCATAGAATTGAACTGGAACATACACTGGACAAGGACAAAAAGCATACATTCCTTTTGCATTTTTTAGCTGTTCCTTTTTATCATCGTCAAGCACTTTTAATAACAATAAAATATCAGCACTTTGGTGTACTATTTCAAATCAATACCTGATTGTTACAGCGCCTTTTTGAATAGTTTGTTAAATAAACTATTTCTTGTTTATCATTTTTACGTTGCCTGTATGGCGGACATATAGTATTATGAGGTGTAGGCCGAGAATAAGAACCACAGAGGAGCGACAAAGCGGGGACCATTTTCATTGCGCATGCGCGAAATAGGTTGGATAAATGTCAATTCACCGCCATGTTAAAATGTACTAGGTATGGTAATATTAGTTATTATATCGCTTAGTATTGTTGACGAGTATTGATTTGAGATTTGATTTATTCCAGTGTTTAATTTCTGTGTTTTTTTAGAATTTTAATTAGAAACATTACTTAAATATCCCCGGATATACGTGTCTATCCCTCAAAATTAGGTGGAGGTCTAGCGTTGTTTTCTTTCCTGGTTGATCAGGAACGAGAATAACCACCACCAATTTCCTAGATCATAATATTATCATTGGCTGAACTGGTTAATCAGCCTATGATTAAACGTTTACGTTAAAATTAAAGATAACGTAAGTACATAATTAATTCTTGATATTATTTGTAGATACATAAAATGTATATATTTTTTTATTCTTAAGACTGTTTTCCCGTGTTAATCGATGTAAAAACTAGTTTAAAATATCGATGTTTTTCGATATCTCCAAAAACATCGTGCATTCCTAAATAGTGTGGATATCTGTCATTCGTTCGCCCCAAAGTCACCAAAACTTGCTCCCTCAACTTCAAAGGTCGCAGCTTTGTCCCTTCTCTGTGGTGGCTATGCTTGGGCGTAGGTTCGTTCAATATTTTTATCTACAACTGTCATGTAATAACTACGATTTGACACTATTTTCCATGTTATAATGACGTATATTACCGCACTAGTGCGTTTTTGAATACGTTACCGCACTAGTGCGTAGACACATAAAATGTATATATTTTTCGAGATATCGAAAAACATTGTGCATCCCTAAATAGTGTGGATATCTGTCATTCGCGTCGCCCCAAGGTCATTAAAATTTGTACCCTCAACTTCAAAGGTGCCGACAGGTTTGTTGCTTCTCTGTGGTGGCTATTCTTGGGTGTAGGTTCGTTCAATATTTTTATCTACAACTGTCATGTAATAACTACGATTTGACACTATTTTCCATGTTATAATAACGTATATTACCGCACTAGTGCGTTTTTGAATATGTTACCGCACTAGTGCGTAGACACATAAAATGTATATATTTTTCGAGATATCGAAAAACATTGTACATCCCTAAATAGTGTGGATATCTGTCATTCGCGTCGCCCCAAGGTCATTAAAATTTGTACCCTCAACTTCAAAGGTGCCGACAGGTTTGTTGCTTCTCTGTGGTGGCTATTCTTGGGTGTAGGTTCGTTCAATATTTTTATCTACAACTGTCATGTAATAGCTACGATTTGACACTATTTTCAATGCCATAATGACGTATATTACCGCACTAGAGCGCTTTTGAATACATTACCGCACTAGAGAGAATGATGTTTATCTTTATTGTTATATGGTCACAAAATATATATTTTTGTTTTATATGAAATTTTGATGCATAATACTAATAATAGTTGTAGATAAAATTTTGTACGTAAAACGTGGGATACTTAGGAATTTTCAACGGCACTTATGTGAATACATGCAAACTTCCCATACGTACGTTTATTATATTCATATCCCACTAATTACGTAAATAACGACTATGACATTGGTGTAAGTACAAAACACTTATGGGACCTATCAGAACTAGCCAATGTGGAACTGATCTGTCAGTTTTTCTATTATAGTACGGTTTAACTTTTGAGTAGATTCGAGTACTTAGTGGTAATTTATACAAGCAATATTTCTTGCCTGACGATCGTCTTGCCCCGCAGAAGCACAATTATATTTTCGTGATGTCAGTGAAAATTCAAATAATAGTACTTAAATAAAATCTCTTGAGTAACATGAATGTATTAAATAATAAGCAATACCTTAGTTGTCTTCTATGAAAATAAATATTCCCTAAATGTAATATCGATGCCAGAACTTTTATTATTCCTTCTTGTTCACTTTCGCCGATTCCCAATACTTCCATGGCTCGTGTTAGTGCTCTCCAGTCAGCTCCCGATCCCGAGTGTCCAGGGGCACAGTCACCACCTCCTACAATAGTAAACTGCTATAGTCCTTTTTTATAAATCATGTTTAAGTGCGTAGGTATAAGTTCTATGACAAGTAGTTAACATTTTTATATAACACTAGATATTTACCTTGATTTAAGTAGAAGTACTTATCAGCCTCCACAAGCCCATACTTCTGTTTTTCGGCATTACTTAAACCTCCAAGAAGCTCATAGAATACGTGATAGTTTCTTTCTCCTGGTGCTTGTGTAACTATTCTTGATTTTTCCAATAAATATTGTGTAACTTTTGCTCCTGTATTACATGAAAGACAAAATTGATTAGTAAATTATTCTAAATACAATGTGAATAAATTAAGTACCAAGCGTACCAATTATTGCCCCTTGTTTGAAATAAACTTCTAAGTATTTGCCGAATCGGGAGCTATTGTCATTACGTACTGTTCGCGCATTTCCAAATGCTTCCAGAAGTGGTGTAGCTTCTAAAATTTGTTCGGTAACTAAAGCTTGCCCTCTGGGCGCTGATGGAGCTACAGCCGCCAAATATTGCATCACAAGTTTTGTTGATTCTGTTTTCCCAGATCCACTTTCTCCACTTATAACAACTACCTAAGAAAATATTTTCATAAGATTGATAATCTAGAATACCTCCTATACCTCTCGATAAATGAGGGATGCTAAGTAAATTTCGATATAAACAAAAATAAATATTTGTTAGCAACAATGACTTCGAGAAGCGAGTTTATCGGCACACTGTTTTGAGATAATCCAAGTCAAAAATGGAAATAAATTATAAAATCACGAATAAATTAATTATTTCAATAAAAAAAAATTCCATGATGGATTTTTCAACACAAATTAAACATTCTGAGTGAGTTAAAATCGTCAAACTGTGGTCAGCTGACAGCTGTTGTTAAATTCAATGTGTATTAAATAGGTCAAAAATAGATGTTGCCATATCGCAGAATTTACCTTGTATGCCCAAAAGACGAATAAAAATGAGAGACAGACAATTTAATGTCAGAATTGTGAACAATTGGACACCTATCTTATGATGCTTACTATTTGTAACTTAATTAATAGTCATTACATGCCAGTTGCATACGATATTTTTTCTACGATTCAAAAATAGCAACAATTATTAGCGATTACGTATCGATGGTTAATATTGAAAAAAAATTGCTTTTTATAATACATAGTTCATATACAGCAGGGTTCCGTAAAGTAACGGAACGGGCGATTATTTTCAAAATGGTACTCTTTTAAACGAAAAGTTTATCAATTCTGTAACCTATTTATTTGGTCCGAAATCTGCCGCACGGTGCCACCATCAAAGTTTGTTTGTTTCAAATTGCAACTCCTATATTTAGGGCAATTTTAAGTTGCTGCTGTCGAGTACAATGATGTGTTACATGTGGTGGGTAACTTAAGAACATTTTTGATAAAATGGCGGTTTTTGCCTCCTTATCCACTTTTGGATGTGTGGCTTTGTCCCTAATAATGGGAGGACCATTTAGAGCAGTTGCTCAAAGTGGGCGGCCTTTCCAAAACATAACGTTCCACGTTTTCTATGATCTCGGGAGTGATCAATTGCATGTCGTTGAATGCGGTCCCTTAATTCGTCTAAATTCTGTAACCTGTTTAGATAAACACGGTTTTTGAGATGTATTTATAGAAAAAAGTCTAAGGGGTTCAAATCGGGCGATCTCACTATGTGGCTGAACCATAACAACTTATAGACCAAATCAAGGTTGAATGGGACAGACGCGCATATGTTTAGTAAAATTTTCTTATGTTACCCCCCAGATGTGGCACATCATTGTACTCAGGACGACAGCAGCAACTGAAAAGTGCCATAAACAATTATTTGAAACAAACATGACTTAGATGGTTGTGCCGCCGGAAAACTGCCGGACCGGCGCGGCGGTCCGGCAGATTTCGATTCAAAATTGCTAAACATAAATCAAAACCGACGTGTCTTGGATTTTCTTTTAAAAATGTACCATTTTGAAAATAATCACCCGTTTCGTTACTTTACGGACACCCTGTATATTAATGTGCAGTGTGTATTTTTAGGGGATAAAATAAAATATATATGAAATTATAAAAATAAAATTAATTTGTGGGGCTTTACTAAAAAAATAACATTAAATTGCATTGGCATGTTTATGATAAGTGAAACAAGTTTCGACAGTATAAATACCCATCATCAGGCACTTACAACCATAAGACTTGATCTGAGGTTGAGATTGTTTAATTCATTTAGAATATAAGTAGGCGAGAAATCTATATTTGACAAGAAATTGAGGAAAAAATTCAATAAAAATAAATTAAATAATAATAATTAATGAAAATAAAATAAAAACGAGTATTCACTTAGAATTTAACAATTAAAGCAAAATGAAATAAGAGCAATTTGCCAAACATTTAATAATTATCCCATTAAACCCGCATGAATAAATTTCTGCATTTTATTGTGTAAAATAACAAAGTAAACAACAAATTTATGTAGGTATACCTACAGCTTAAATGATCGTAATTTTTAAATTTCGGCGTAATGTTATTTTGATATGTTTTATTGATTGTTGAAAATGTTTTAATCATCCAACAAAAACAGGGTGAGTTTAGCAAGTCGCGTTAGTTTACATAGACTATGTTCCGAAAAAGTGCTAAAACCGTGTTTCATAATACAAAATGCTTGCTTTTTTAGTACTGATGATGATTATACAAGGTGGGCCAAAAGAAGTCATCCGATGTTGTTTCGCTGCCTTTTTTTTCTAAATGAAAAACTTCGATTCTGTTTTTTGATTATGTTTATTCGAACCTTTACAATTTTACTGGTCAAGTCGAGAAGATTATATCGGCCAAATAGGCGCCGTCACAATTGATTGCCATACGGGCTCGTTTTATAGCATTTTTCATCACTTCGGCGAAAACTTCAGGCGACAGATTCTCGCACTCGTGTCGAATGTTGTCCTTGAGAGCTTCCAGAGTCTCGGGCTTGTTCACGTAAACACGGGACTTCAAAAAAACCCACAAAAAAAAGTCTGGAACGCTTAAATAGGACGATCTTGCGGACCAGTGCAAATCGCCAAAATGAGAGCTGAGGTGACCCGGGAATGGTGCCTTCAGAATATCGGTTGTGGCTCGTGCAATGTGCTGTTGCTCAATCCTGCTGGAACCACATGTCCCTCAGTCCTAATTCGTCCAATTGCGGCAGAAAAACTCAGTCAACATGGCCCTATAGCGCGCACCGTCCACTATTGTGCGGCATTCTCGAAAAAAAATTACCGATGACTCCTCCAGCGTGAACAGCAGAACATGCAGTCACTTTCAGCGGGTGTAATGGCTCCTCGTGCATCACTCGTGGATTTTCGGTGTCCCAGAAGTGATAGTTTCGCTTGTTCACGTTCCCGCTGATTGGAAATGAGCCTCATCGCTCATTATGATTTTGGTCGAAAAATCGTCCACTTCTTCTTTGAGATTGAGGATGACTTGGGCGTAAGTTACACGCGTTTGGCGGTCGGGAGGCAGCAGCTGATGCACGGACTGGACTTTGTACGGGAACATGCGCAGGTCTTTGACGCCTTAGGGACGTCCGGCTGATGGCTAATTGCGTGGCACGGCGTCTGGTCGATGTTTCCGGCGACAGCTCGACATCCTCGGCAACAGCAGCGATTTCTCGGCAGAACGGGCGCTCCGGGGCCGACCACTCTTGGCAATGTCTCGTGTGGTCCCATACTCTTCAATGTTGGTGGCCAAATAGCGCAGTGTTTGCGCAGTCGGTGTCGGACGGCCGGGGAATCGGCCACGGAATTCGCGCTCCGCCAACACCACAGACGAATTGTTACGCAAAAAAATAGACACGATTATTCCGCGTTCTTAGGGAGTGTATCGCTCCGTGGCTTGTTCACTTGTATTCTGCATCTGTCTGGTCAAAACAGATTTGACATTGGCGGCCATTTGCAAAAATGAGAGCATCTTCCAATAGGGTGATTTCTTTTGGCCCACCTAGTATAAGCGATTATTACTTGAGATTCTGCATCTGTCTAGTCCACAAATGTGAAAACAGATTTGACATTGGCGGCCATTTGCAAAAATGAGAGCATCTTGCAATAGTGTGATTTCTTTTGGCCCACCTAGTATTAACCATCCTGCATAACATTACCAAAGATTAAGTACATTAGTCTTTGACATTACTTTTCTGACATTTTGGTGGAGGTATTATATGTATTTGTTATAGGGTAAGTAAAAGTAGATACGATTACATTTGGGTTTTAAATCTATAAATTAAATAATATCAACAGATTAAAAGTGGTTGATATAGAAAATAATTATACGTATATGAGATAAAGGTCACAAAAGAAGAATTTGATAGAGCTCAATCAGATACACCTTGTTAACTTTTCTAGTTTTCAGGTGTATATACAGGGCGAGTCACCCTCTGCAACGGCCTACTGTGGCAAAACTATTCAGATTTTCAAAATTCTTTCAACGTCTAATTTTGCAGACCTATTAAGACTACATTCTAAAATAGGTGCTATTTATACAGGGTGTTACGTTATCCCGTTGCATATCAAACTTACGTTTTTTTAAATGGACGCTCTAGATATTATTTTTTCTTTCGATTCAGACATCTTATTAAATGATTTTGCTAAAAGGTTTGTTTGCTCTAGAGTGCATAGTTAACTAGATATTAATTTTAAAAGTCCAAAAAACATGCCCCATTATAAGCCATTTTTAATTGTTACGCCAATGCGTTTTGCAAATAATAGGTATTTCATAAGATGTACAACATCCTGTAGTAAAATAATCCATTACAGATAGGTTCGAAAAGCTACCCATTATACAGGGTGTGACATTTTGCTAACCCACAAATATCTTGATTTTTTCAAATAGCATACCCTGTATATTATTTCATTATTAAAAAGCCAACATTCTAATGGTTCAAAAATTACCATAAAAGTCATTGTTTTAATAACAATTTTTTTCAGAAAAATTGGTATAAACACAAATTTTCTTGCTATGCTACTTTTACGTATTGACGCAAACATTTATTTATTTATTTGTAATCTCTGATATTTTCACTTTATATATTTCTTTTCAATCCCAATGGACACAACTTGAATAATACACTAAGATTAATAAAATATTTGGGCCTTAAAATACTCCTAATACTTAATTATTTTTAAGTAATTAAATTACCTGTGGCGCTGGAAGGGAAGCATAGGCAGCAGCCGCAAGGGCGAACAGGTGTGGTGGCAAAGCACCTATCATTTTGCCTTTGTATTTTTGCGCATTTTCTATGCCATAACAACCATCAAACATCCGGTATGGGTTCACAGCCACCAAGATACTTCCTGCGTACGTGTAGATTAAGTTCCGGTCGTAACTGTGAAAAAAAAAAAAGTAAGAATTAATGAAGACGGTATAAAAGAAAACAAAAAATGCATGTAGTACCCACATACATAGGCGGCTGTCGTTAATGTTTCAAGCATTTGTTTGTTAGGTCCATTAAATTAAGATATTTGGAGTTAAGGTCATTATATTGGAATTCAAAATTGATTTAGTGTGGCTTATTAGAAATTCTCCGGAAGGTGCACTAAATGTTATACCTAAATGTTATTTGCAAATTGAATAGTGTTCACTCGATTTTGATTCTCGAATCAGAAATTGACACATATGCAGACGAAACCATTTTTTCAAAAGGCGTAACAATGTTGCTATTAGCCACAAATTTTATAATTTGATTTAGCATAAATATTGAAGTAGAAAATTTGTTAAAAAATAATAATAATATATATAAGGCTGTTTTAAGTGCGATAAAGCATAATACATGTCAAAACAATAGTTTTAATGTGTTGCCCAATTTTTTACGTTTTATTTTATGGATAATATTTGGGTAATTCTAATTGAGCTTCCATTTTACAATGTAAAATATTTTTGAAACGCCACTGTATTTGTCAACAGCAATGTGGAATTTCTAACCTAGAAATATTAAACAAAAATAGTCATAGAACAATATACGATGGAACAACGTATTCAAATTATCCAAGCCTATTATGAAAATAGCCTTGAGGAAAAGTGCATTTCGTGCTTCAAGTGAAATTTTTGCCGCTAAATCGCTTTTCTGAGAGGACAATTTGGATTGTACTCCAACAATTCGAGCAAACTGCATCCCTAACTAACATTAACACTCCTGGACAAGCTCGTAGAAATCATTAACAACAACAAAATTTGCCGTTGTTGGCGAAGGAAGTGGATGAAAACCCAACCATATCGATTCGTTATCGAGCGCAGCCAGGGGGCCTTACGTATTCCAGCAGACAAAGAATTTTAACAAAAAATTTGCAGTTGCATCCTTACAAACTCCAAATTGAAGTATCGAGACCAACAACAGCGTCGTGTGTTTGCCGAATGGATACGAAAACAAGGGGTAAATTTTGGAAATCGAAGTGACATTGTTCAAACAGAAATGCATCCTCAAAATATCACTGCCATACAGCAGGGGAAACGATACTGCGCGGCAAGTTTCCAGGTCGCATTATTTCACGTAACGGCCACATCAATTGGCCGCCGCGATCGTTGGTTTTAACTCCCGCAGATTTTTTTTCTTTGGGAGTATCTGATGGCCAAAAGAATAAACCGAACACCATTGAAGAGCTGAAACAAGAGATCAGAAGTGAAATAGCCAGCATAGACCCTGATTTGTGCCGTAGAGTAGTCGAAAATTTTCACAGATGGATTACCTCATGCCACATTGGGCGTGGCGGTCATTAAGTGATCTTTCATACTGAAAATTTGAATTTCAATTGGTGTCCCTAAGACAATTTTAACTGACATTAAGGTTGAATCAAAGAGCACTGGCATTGAAGGGTTAATATGTATCTATTAATTTTATATAATATTTGTTTTTTATTTGGCTCTGTTATATTAAAATGTTTTAGCTAGCAATTAATTTGCATGCACTATTAATAAATTTGATGATTTCAAATTTTGATACGGGAGGAGTTTTCATATTTTATTAAAAGGCAATTAAAATAAAGAAAATAACGAATTTCCACTCTAACTGTATAAAAGAATTATGAATTCATAAAGAAAAATGTTATTTTAGTTACGTTAGTAAATGGTACTTGATGTATACCACATACTAATAGAATAGAATTTAAGAACAATGACCCTTGAAACATAATTTTTAAATTCGTTTGAAGTACAAAACAAAGACGTTAATGTGAGACTTCATGCTACATTAACTTTAGTTGTCCTAAACTACTGACAATCTAATTTTATATTACCGTCTTACCATTTTTTTAAATCATTTGCAAATTAAATTATCATAAAATTGTATTCAAGTGTTAAGAAATTTTTTTTATATCTTTCAATTATCTGGGATTTTATAGTTTTTTTTTATTACCCACCTATCATTATTAGATAGTTAGAGAGCACAAATTACTCGAAGCAATATAAGAAAGCTACTTCTGAGTCACTTGTACTTAATAAATAATATAATATTTTGATTAAAAAACACAGAATAAAAAGTTGTTTATGGGCTTTTTACTTTTGTGCATATAAAGCCGGAAAAATATGGGGGCCTGCGGTAATGAAGAGTATGGAGACGCCTTAAACCAACAATTATTGTTTTATTTAAATCGTGTTTTTAATACTGAGGCATCAGCAGTAATTGCACTCATTTCTGTGTCATCCGTAGCACGCAACCTATTTGAGTTTTCGTATTAGAAAATGAACGTGTTCCATTGCAATTGCCTACCATTAAAAAAGAGGCTCTCAAGATCAAAAACTTAAAAATATCGCATCATGCGGCTGGAAGCAAGTTCATGATCCACTATAAATCGTAATCTAGCCCAGTGACAACAACATTTAAAGGTAGCAGTTCTCGCCACAACCCCAATGAAACCATAGTAAAGGGGTTGGCAAACCAGCCAGCAGACTTCTATTCAAGACCTGGTTGTACGTATGCCTTTTAACATAGTTATACTACTATCTGTACGTGCAAGTTTTTTACACTTTATTCTTGACCACATGACATTTTTAAGCAGCAAAAGTTTGTCTACATTTAACCCCATCCCTAATAAAAACATCCATTATTAGGCACTCGATATTTCATTTCTGGAAAAATTTGGCGCATTAATAAGTTGTTATTTAGAAAACAGATCTAAAGAAAATTAACAAAAAAACTGTGAACTTTGAAAAAATTAATGCGGAGAGTTTGTGTTGAATAATTTGCTGGACTTTTGTTATAAATCGAACAGTTTCGTACTAAAAATCCATAAAAAAGCGTCACAGCAGCTATTGAAAACACAATTGTATTAATTTCTACTTGATGGGAATTTTAAAGAAAATAAACTGTTGCTATTGAGGCAGGAATAGCTCTCCATATTTAAGTGTAAAAGAAATATTTTTGTGACCTTTTTGTCATTTACCTGTCTTGTAAGACTCTTGGTGCCAATATATAATTCCAAATAATTTTTTTTAATGTTATTGTAGACATCAGCTATTCTTTATTTAAATTATACCATATTTCGAATAACAATAGGCATTTTTTTAATCTGTCCCCTTTTCCACTATTTACTAACGCCTATGTAAGAAAGTTTTTTATGTTTAGGAAATATGTTTTATTTTTTTCAACCCCATTTTACACTATTTTCGAGTTCGATTATACCCTAGTAAATCAATGACAAATTATTTTGGAAAAGTTTAAGAAGTATGAATTTTTAAATTTTTGAATCCTTTTTTAAACTTCTTTCCTACGCCCAATTTTATTTTTGTTTTTATACCAAATTTGGTTAAAATATATTGAGTGGTTTCTGAGTTATTGTGAAGACAGACAGACAGACATTTTTTGTAAACTACTTATTTACGTATAAAATGACCAAAAAAACCTATTTCCTGTGAAATTAAAATACATTTTTTCTTCATTACGCCTGGAAAAGCAGCCGCTGTAAATACGCTCTTCTACTTTTAAAATTCGTAGTAAGCTTAGTTTAGCATTTTAAGTTGACTCGTCAACCTCGATGGCAGCAAAAATTCGAATCTATAGTCCTGCAAGTAGTGAAAATGTAATATAATGCGACACACTGTAGATCGTTAAATGATTGAAAGATTTTGCAAATGAAAACGGGTGTTTGCAGGCATCTTTTCCAAATGGTAGCTGGGGTTATTTGGTATATTTACCTACTAAAATATGTCTGGTATCAGTGTTTTGTTGTAGATAATAGCAATGCAAGTTCCGACTGATAATATATGCCTACAACTGCGAGGAAAATTTATCGTTAATTGTTATATACCGATGAATAACGAATAAATACCTACGTTTAATCTACCTATTCATTTGCTTAAAAAGAACATTACAATAATTACATAACAACTATTGTAAATAATTACAGAATATTTTGAAATAACTCATATGCGAATTCAGGTTTTTTTCCCACTTAACAATAATTCGCTACGTAACGGTTGTACCAGAGGTAGGTACACAGCCAAAGCAAAAGTATAAATCCAATCAAGAAAGTAACAGTAAGATATTAACGGATTTTAGTTTCTGATTTTTACTGATTTACTTTTTTCTAGTCTACCTACTGAAAGTTGCTAAATAAACAATCATATGTAGTTATTACATTGTAGAAATTAAAAGGTAAATAAATAAAAACATATGGAATTTAGATATTAAAAAATTAAATGAACATTAGCTACATCTAAGTAGAGATTAACGTAAATTTAATTTGATTTAAACTGAAGCAGTAGTTCAATATGGCAATAAAACATATAAAAGCCACGCCCATGAAATGTGTGTCATTATCAGCGGCGTCTCCGTTAAAAAAAATGCTCGAAAAAATCTGATATAAACTTGGCAAGTGAAATTGGGCCCCTTGAAGCACGGACCCGTGTTCATGGAACACGCGGGACACATGTAGATACGCCACTGGTCCTTATGTAAAGGGTTTTCCAATAAGAGGTGTTATTTTGATATTTAAATGAAAATGCCATTTATTGAGATAAATGATCGGATGAGGAAGGTATGCCGTTAATAAGGGGCGGTTGGCGTAGACCTTCTCTTTCACGTGACCCCAAAGGTGTTAAATCGCAAGATCTCTGTGGCCAATTGTGATCACCTCTTCGAGAGATAACACGGTCCGGAAACTTTTCCCGTAAAAGATCAATGGTTTCGTTGCTTGTGTGGCACGTAGTGAACGTTGTCCAGATCAATACCATCCAATTCCGGCTATAAAAAATCATTAATCATCTCTCGATAGTGCAATCCATTCACCGTAACTGGTGCTCCAGCCTCATTTTCGAAAAAGTAAGGTCCAATGACCCCGCCGGACGATAAACCGCACTTTGAGGATAGAGAGGCTTTTCAACAATAACTCTTGGGTTTTCCGAGCTCCAGATGCAACAATTTTGCTTGTTGACGAAGACATCAAGGTGGAAATGGGCCTCATCACTCAAGATGATTTTTCGATGGAATTCCGGATTATTTTCAAGGACTCAATCGGCAAAGACACGACGTTGTTGATGATCGGCCGGGTTGAGTTCTTGAGTTAACTGAACTTTATAAGCCTTAAGACCCAAATCTTTATGCAAAATACGGTGTAATGACGTTTTTGGAATGCCTAATTCCAAAGAACGACGAGGATTGGACAAACCTGGGTTTTCTTCAACACTTTCGGCTACAGCAGCAATATTCTCGGCTGTTCTTGAGCGACGTGCACGGGCTTTATTCTTCACATCACCAACTTGTCCCAACAGCTCAAATTTTTCCATCAATTTCCGTATTGTGGTCCGACAAAGTGCTTCACGACGTCTCAAAAATGTTCGAGTTTTACGAACCGTCTCTGCCAAATTTTCACCAGTTTTCAATGCGTTGTTGAAGCGTGTATCGTTCCATTTTTATTAATGGCGCAGTTTCTACTTGACAAATGTCAAAAAATGACAGCTCCAAAAGTGACATATACCGAAATAGCGAGCTATTCATAATAACACCTCTTATTGGAAAAGCCTTTATAATAGTATGAGTAAAATCACAATCAAATAAGTAAAATATTAAGAACAAAACTTCTGCATGAAATACTTAGTTGTATGAGAACTCAGATATTGTTAAATTTTTGCATTCTATATAATATCTGTTTTCGTAAATTCCAGTATTATTTATATTTTTCTTTATTTTTTGTTGTACTTATATATTGAGTTAATTTGATGCGAAAAAGCTAAATAGAATGCCACTCCTGGTATTAGGCAGTGGAGTAGTTGTTTTGCCTACCTCTCTAAATTTATACATAACAATTTCGATAGCATGGACAGATTGGTCCGTTGTAACCGGAACTGGCACAAATGTCACAATATTATAGTGTGAAAGTTTGGATTGACTTGAGTAATCACTAAAATTTGCAAAACAATCGTATGCTTCGTTTTCTCAAAACGTCTAATGCGGCATCGACAAACAATCACCACCAATATAATAATTTCTCAGAATATTTTTTAAACAAGTATAGAATTTGCCACGTACCGTAATTTCAAATTCCATAATAAAGCTGCTTCATGTAAATCTGTAAGTTGAATCATATCCTCCACTCCACCTGGTCCTAAATCCTGTCGTCTTCGTACTTGTCCTTCCCCATCTTGTAGGGCAAAGTTTTGGGCCTGAAAAATATTTAACATATTATCACCTATAATCGGACGGAAGACATACATTTTAAGAACATAAACATATAAATTCAAGGACATTTGGCGTCTGTCCAAAGACTTGAAATGAACGCGGATTTCACTATCTGCGTAAATGAGAATTAATCGTTTTACTCAGGGTGTTTGAATGTTCTTGATTACAAAATAAAAATAGATTATATTTAATTTTGTCTTTGTCTTAAATGAAATTACACATTAGTTATGTTTTTTCGCTTTTGTTCTAAAGTCTCTGTCTAGCAATGGAACAAGGATCACTAACATATTGTGAATAGACAAAACGGCTGCTTGGTGCATGTCTAATCTTAGAGAAATGTGCTTTTTCCTGTTACAAGTCGAAAATTTTCATTCAAGTTTTGCCCATCAACCAACTCTAGATTAGATATACTTTTATATTAAAAAAAAATAGTGTCACATGTTAAGTTCCTGTTGTTCTCGCCGACTTACCTATGGACTTGCCCATAATATGTATATTATTTGGAGTTTGTTGATGGGCCAAATTAATTGGCAATATTTGACCTGTGACAGTCTTCTTCCACAGCAACGAATATATTAAATATTATTGATTACTGTAGAAGAGCGTTGTCTATATTGAACTGCTTCTTAAATTGGACCACCGCCATATTTGAATGAATAATCACCATGGTAGTGACATCTATGACAGCCTCTTTGACTGTTCTTACAAAGTCATCATTACAGGACAATTAGCCGCCGTTGATGCACGTTTTGCCTCCGTACGACGTGTTTGGCGATTTTTGCTATTTTGATGTAGTTTTTGTGCACCCAGTGCTGCTATTTTTATTAAAACAATTAAGTTCTACCCTATTCATGTCGCTGTTAAAAATATCAAACCCAAATATATTGGAATGTTAAACATGTGATTCTAGAAAATAACTGACATTTGCCTAAATTAGACTGGTCCATTTTAGAAAACGAGAATTATTTCTTATGTTTATGTTTTTAAATGCGGGAATTCTTGTCAAGTCCTCCAATAATCATAAGACGTTTTCAACATTATACAGTGCGTGGACCAATTTCACTTAGCTTTACGTAACTAAAACAGATGCTCCAATATATCAATTTAGGCAACCAGTTTCCTATAATGGACCAGCTTCGGGGGTTTCGGATTATATTTCTCTGCGAAAAACTCTTCAACAAACAATTCAGAGAAAATAACTAGAAGTGGACAACATATTAAAGTATTTTCTGTCTAAATTTGAGTGTGTTTTGATTTTTTTTCTTAAAGTTAGAGCGCTAAAATCGAAAATTGATCCAATATAGGCAACGTTTCCCTAATTGCCTTAATACTAGGTTGTCAATAGTTAGTTGAAGATACTGAATAGAATAAAAATATCAAGTTCTTAATTAAAATAATGTAACTAATTTTATTTGGTATTTAAATTAAAAATATTATCGGTAATTAAGAACTTGACGTCTTGTCTATATTTGGCATCTCCATCTTCAACTAACTGTTGAAAATCTTTCAACTAACAATTAGATAATTAAAATCACTTATAAAGGACACTATATACACAAATATAACACAGTACTTATTCAAAATACAGCCTGCCTGTTACCTACATTTGTGAAGTTCTTCACAAATGAATAAGTTGAACAAATAATATTCGTGTATTAGGCCCATCTGTATATCACACAAAGTTTATATTTTCATCAAAAACTATTACCTAATAGGTACCTACACTTCAAATACATTGTCTATGTTTATGCCATTGGTTTTCCAAAGAACAATAATACGGTTTCACATAGATGTTGCCTAATTGTATTGTACGTACCTACTTACTGATAGAGATTATCAAATAAACGTATTTTTCAATATTTTGTTCGTATACTAGAAGATGACGACAATGAGAGAGAGTTCATTCAATAACTTTAGACAAACAATATGATTTTCATGTTCTGTTCAATTACAATATATTCATTGTTCTCTTCTTTTGTTGCAGAATCAAGGATAACGATTCCAAGTAGTATTTCAACAAGGTGAGAATACCGAAGTAGTTGTCTGTGGAGGTTTTTATAACTTTTTCTAAGTTCACATTCAGAACTATTTATACAGGGTGTCCGTAAAGTAACGGAACGGGCATTTATTTTCAAAACGGTACATTTTTAAAAGAAAAGACGAGACACGTCTGTGTTGATTTATGTTTAGCAATTTTTAGGCTAGGTATTTGATCTGAAATCGCCACCATCTAAGTCATGCTTGTTTCAAATTGCAATCCCTATATTTTAGGGCACTTTTGAGTTGCTGCTGTCGTCTTGAGTACAATGATGTGCCACATGATGGGGGATAATATAAGAACATTTTTGAGAAATGACAGGTTTTCCTAACGAAGTCAATTTTAATTTTGACCCACCTTACTCAATATAACTGCTGTTCTTTTATACTAAACAACTGCGCGTCTGACCCATTCGACCTTCAATTCGATTAAACGGCCTTTTGTGTGAAAGAGATTTCGACATTTGGGTATATTGACAGATTTGAAGATGGGGAAATAGCAATGCTATGAGACCCTTTTACTGCGTTGGGTATTTGGAGATTCGGTCTTAATAGTCTTAAAACCGCAAAAAGTAAAGACTAACACGTCAGACCAAATAGGTAAGTTATTAGGTATTTAAGGTTATTTGTTTGATGGTAGCGCACAGCGGAGCCGATCATATCGCATGCCCAAAGTGCAAATACCCGGGAAACCATAAGCTTCAACCAACTTTTGAGTATTTGGTGAAACGAAGATTTACCACTACGCGCTGGCGTCACGTGCTCATCATCCACCAATACGGTGAATCTCCGTTTAACCAAATCTCTCTTGCACAAAAGGCAGCTTTCTGGTTCAGCCACATAGCGAGATCGCCAGATTTGAACCCCTTAGACTTTTTTCTTTGGGGACGTCTCAAAAACCGTGTTTACCTAAATAGGCCACATAATTTAGATGATGACAAATCAAACTTCGTCTTCTCCACAAATAAATCACTTTATTTCATTCCAAAGACCAAACATGTTTCGAGACGTTACATTTCTCATACTCAGTGGTTAATAAGGGCGGGAATTGAATACAGAAGTTATTAATTATGATAGGATTATTCGATTCTGAAATACAATACCATTATAAGTATAATCTATTGATGTTTATCAGCTAAACTCACCAGTTGCAAAAAAAAATTTTTTTTGTTAACAATTAAAAACTGTACGATCATTGTGAAGAAATAAGAGTATTATATAACGTTAAACTTACAAAAATTAGAATTTATGATAATTTTGTTTTTATAATTATGATTCATCTTATTTTATTTTAATTACGAATTTTTAAAAACCAGAACTACGTTCTAACGGAAAACTTTGTACAAAATGGCGAATATGCCGTTGATGTTATAAACGACATATTATTAACTTATGTCTTCAATTCTTCCCTGATTAACCACTGAGGATGAGAATGTTTGGTATTATTTGAATGAAATGAAGCGATTTATTTGTGGAGAAGACGAAGTTTGATTTATCATTGAATGATAAACTCCTCGCACAATGGACTATTTCTATAATAATTTAGATGAATTAAGGCACCTCATTCAAAACGAGATGCAATTGATCACTACCGAGATCATAGAAAACGCGCAACGTCTATTTGTGGAAAGTTTAGCCCATTGCCAGACCGCTAACATGCCCACTTTGAGAAACTGCTCTAGATAATCTTCCCAAAGACAAAATTAATTATGCATTCGTTATTTTATCAATCACAAAGCAGCACATAAGGAGGCAAAACCCTGCATTTTTTCAAATATTTTTTCGTTACCCCCCACATTATTGTACTCAGGACGACAGCAGCAAATCAAAACTGCATGACTTATGCACCGCCATGCGACAGATTTCGAATCAAATACGTAGCCTACCATATTGCTAAACGTAATGTGTCTTTTAAAAATGTACCACTTTGACAATAATCGCCCATTCCGTTACTTTACGCAAACCCTGTTTCTTTTTATTGGTCATACTTACTGCTTTTGGTAGTATAGTAAAACAATAACAAACACTTTCATTTTCAACACCCCAAACCCATCAAGAACATTTATTTTTTGAACAATTAAATGTAAGAGCTGTAAGTAGTACCATATTTTTATTATTTTTTTTTCTCTCTGAGATAGTGATACGAACATAAGAACTGACATTTTTCACACACGTTAGAAAACTTTCACTAAATACTTCATAAAGAAAGCATATGACTCATAAATTTTAACGCCATATTTTCCTGGAAAATATAATACATTATTTGCAACAATTAAAACGGTAATAAACAGTATAGAGTATTAACAAAGTCACATATACAGTGAAGACCAAAAGTCAAACATCAATCTGATAAAAATCTAAAGAAATTTTTTTTTAACGCTTTAACAAAAGAGTGTCTTAAAAATGGGAGAATGTCGACCAACGGATTGACTGGGAACACCTGTTAGTTAGGAATCTTCCTTTTTTGGTTCATCAGGGGAACCCAAAAACTATTTTCCTTTTGATTTTGTTCATGTAGCAGCTCTTAAAGTTGCCACAATAAAATAATTGTCTCTGTTTGTTTATCCATTTTGTCTGTTCAAAAAACACTTTTAGTTTGACGGACAATGATTATGTACACTAATATAATCTTGTTGCCATCCAAATGTTGCATATGAAAATGTATCGACTTTTCAGTACAACATTGCGTTGCGCAACGAATTGTTGCGGCCGGTGCGTTTCCACCCTAAGCCTCTCTTAATTCAAGCATTGAGTGTGGAACACTGTGTATTTTATTTATCACATTTAAATGTTTTCTACCATATTAGCGACTAAGCTTGTTACGTACTCATGTATAATCAGATTTGCTGATGATATTGTCAGCGTAACTGAAACGTTCCTTTCAAATATCTGGCATAACGATAAGTAATGAAAACTCGAAGTACCCAGATTATATCCATCACCGTTTTATCACAGATGAGCCGTTTGTTTTTGCTTCAATAACAGATGTAACGTAAAGGGCCACACAAAATATTTTTTTTAAGATTTCTGACTTTTTTTTACAGAATTCTGTAAGAAACTCGGAATTTTTCAATTCTGACTTTTTAATAATAATAATATTTTATTTGCAGTCAAGCTAGTAGGTACACATTATGTTTATGAAACTTAACACTCACTAATAAATTCGATTGATTAAAAAATGGGTCAAAAGTGACGTAGTTTTGTAAAAAACAAAAATATAACAACAATGAGGCATATAATCAACTAACTAACGATTTCGTTTTAAATACCAACATTACGAAGATGTTGAATATCAAAACGCACCTTGCAAAAAAATAGATACAGAGTCACATCACATAATACAGGTACCTACAAAATATATACACAATCCAATTAAATACACGTTCATTCAAAAATTCAAACTAAAAAAAAAAACAACAGATTTCTGTAATAAACCTCAGAATTTTTCAATTCTGACTATTCTGACATTTTTTGCAGAATTCTGTAAAACAACTCGGAATTTTTTATCATTCTAGAGTACATAGCCTTCCGTGAACGGTGTGAAAAAGAGCTAAAATTAAAAAAATATATAAACCGCAAAAAAGAAATAATTGCTTTTTTATGAGAACTGGCATTTGAAAACCACCCGATAAAATAGTAAACAAAGGAGTTCGTCAAAACTGTAAAATATCGGTTGTGTCAGCCTCGGCCCAAAACATTCCCAGAGGTTAAACTATTGCCTCAATAATCTACCGTGGATGAAAACTCAATTTTCTCGAGAACTATGGACGCAAAAATATTTTAAAAGTAGTGCTGTAAAGAGTATAAGACGTACTTTGAAATCATGTATAACTCGACCTCTACTGCTATTTAAAAATTTAGGGGTTGTATGCACTATCACTATCACAGTGTTAAAGCGATTTTAACCAAAAACTAACGAGTTCATCCTAGGAATCCCCCAAACTTATATACCAAAATTTAGGTCAATTTGTTGAAGCGTTTAGGCGCTATCGTGGAAGAACACACAGAGACAGACTTCCATCTAAAAATGGTCTTATTCGTCTCAGGGGACTTCAAAATGGTTAAATTCGTCTTTATTTCTAATTTTTTTAGCGCGTTCACAATACTTTCCCTGGATCGGGAAAGTAAAAAAATCTTATTTTCCTTTCGGTTATGTAACCTACAAAATTTGTGGAATAAAATTATTATACCTACAAAGGCCGAGAACTAGGCTACTATATAAATTTAGTACACATACAGCCATATAAACAAGTATATAAAAAATAGCAGGTGACTAAACATGAAAGACTTTTCGATTAAATTACATTACCAAGAATTTTACGATAATAAAATTAAGTTAATTAATTTTGTTTAAATAATTTTTAAGGGTATAAGGGTGTCGTAAGGGTGTCTTAACAGAATCCACTAGTTTTATAGCCGTATTTGTTTCTCAAATTTTAATAATGTAAGCGATATAGACCACCAGTCTTTTAAAAATTAAAACAATAATATTATTGGTATAAAACTAGTTAAGACATTCATTAAGTTTGGAGATATGAAACATTTTTCACAAAACAAGATTTAGAAGTCTCTAAATGTCACAAAAAGAGCAAGGAAATTAATTGTTAAATTTAACCAATGAAGTTCTAAGAAATTCGTAAATACCCAAGATTATGCAAAACCAGGAACGGTTTTATCAGTTCTAATGTTAAATTCAAAAGTAAATTTAAATACGAAGTTAAAAATTAAAAAAAAATCCTATCTCAAAATAATTCCGAGATATCATAGATCCGGTCAACGCCTTCTTTAAAATTAACATGCTGTTACCAGAAAAGAAAGTTTGATTTAGCCAAAAATTCCAATTAATATTTTCAAAATGTGGGAATTTTTTATCATTCCGAGTTTTTTTTTACAGAAACCTGCAAACAAAGTCAGAATTGAAAAACTCCGCTTTTGTAGATACCTATGCGAGACAAACCTAATAAAATGTTTAATAATGTGGCAAGTGGCATTACTAACTGTATTCAATGAGAGTCCATTGAAGTTTTATTTTACTCTTGAGACCATTATACAATGTCCGTACTTTTCATTTCTCTAATTAAATCAACACTCGCCTACTTTACACATAAAAGAATGCGTTTTTATATAGATTTAATGACCTTCGCTACGTTTTAGTACTTTGAGCAATAGTTTGGTGAAACAACGTATAGAGAGTATATTATGTATCGATAAACTATATTTTTTGGAAAAAATGCTGATACTTATATGTTAAAAGTTAGAGAGAATGAGATGAGAATTTTTCTTATTAAAGAAAAAATATTTTTTATACTACACAAACTTAAAACATTTAAATATTTTGTAAGAGACCCCCACCTATAATGTCATTGCCTTTCGAAAATCGCTTTTACTTTTATTCCTATCTGTACCAAGAAGGATACTGTAAGTTTTGTAATAGTAATTCCATACTTTCCTGGCAATCTACTGAGAGTGTTTTTATATTTTTACTCCTAGCAGTTCCATTGTAAGTGGAGTCATATATTTTAAGATAGTAAATGGATGTAGGTTGCTACCTTATTATTAAAACATAGCCAATAGCTTGAAAAATGTAATACAAGCCCATTCCTGAATAGGACCGATTATTTTTAAACATATATACCTATTATTTTTATTTATATTAACATATTGTCTCGCTGATTTGCTCAAATATTAATATACAGTCGACACTGTTTATAGTGAAACTCTATACAGTGCAATTTTTTCAAGACCTAGAATATGTTAATGAAATTTATTGTAAAAAAGCCTGCATATAGTGAATCTTTAAAATAAATAGCAGTCTATATGTGTAATAAAATTTTTACTCGACTTTTATGTATACATTTTTATTTATTTATTGAGGTCTTGGTCTTTTCGGGTTTCCTATTTACATTTTTATATCGCTTTCTTTTGAAAATGTTCTTAGCGCGTTCATAACGCAATAAAGCAGTAGATTTACGTGAGACACCTGGGGAATTGCTAACCCATTTTATAGTTGAGACCTAGTAAATCGCTAATTTAGGTTCAGTTGGTTTTTGTTTAAGAATCAAGTAATATGTCCAAGCGTGTGTGTTTAAGTTTAGTTGAGAAAATTATAGTTTTGGAGGAAGTTGGTAAAAGCTGCGAAAAAGCGATGTTGCTGCAAAATTCGGTGTTTCCCCAAGTTGTGTACCTCTGATAGTAAAAACTCGCGAAACTATCATCAATAAAACTAATGTTCCAAGCAGTCGAAAACGAATATGGGTGTGTTCTTACGAGGATGTAAATAAAGCAGTTTTACGATGGTTTCAAGTGGCACGTACGCATCACCAATATCGGGAAATTTATTAAAGCAAAAGGCTCTACAATTTGCTAAAGAATTTAACTGCGTTAATTTTCAAGCTAGCAAAGGGTGGTGGAGTGCCTCGGAGACTCGCAATGCAATTGTTTTCAAAACGGTGTCTGACGCGAGTACAAGCGTTAATCAGGAGTACTGTGACATTTGGACTGAAACTGTAAAAATGTATTGAAAAAATACGAGCCAAAAAACGTTTCCAATTGTGATGAAACCGGTTTGTTTTTGAAATGTTTGCCAAATAAATATTTCTCTTTTAAAAGTGATAAATCTTTCGGTGCTAAAACAAGTAAAAAGAGGTTAATTCAATTTTGCGATTATTTTTGTTGCTAGTTGATTTTTTCTTTATATAGTGAAAAATTCTCTATAGTGCAATTTTGGTCAACATTTTGGTATTTTACTATATAGACCTTCGACTGTAGTAGACATGGATATTTAACAAACTTGTCATAAGCTCGCATAAGCAATATTTCAGTTTAGGTACCCAATGACTAGGAAAAGAGCAGACACTGTAAAGGACTGTTATTTTATATTCGATTCCATTAAGACAATAAACAGTAAAAACAAAGAACTATGTGTAAGTATGTAGGAAAATATTGTTCCAAGGCAATATTATGAATAGATTATATGTTATATGTATGTGTATTTGAGTTATTATTAAATTCAATTTTGTATTACCTTTCCATTTATCACAGCTTGTACAGTAATAACATTTGCTCCTCTATGACATTCCAAGATTTCACCAGGCAACCAATGACCAACACCAGGATCAAACCAAATTAGGTCTCCTTCAGACCAATCCATGTTTGTGATTGTAGTTAATGTGAGATATTATTTTCTTTATAACATACTGATGATGGTTTACTTCACATCTGAAACAAAAAATATTCTCTTATTAACAATTTTGGTGGTGATGATTTAGTTCATCTCGCTGAAAAGGCCAAACTGCATGGAAATTCCAAACAGCATCTTACAAATCAAATGCGTCTAACATTATTAGGAAAAAGAAATATACAAGAACGGCTGGATATTGCATATTGGAACAACATTGTAATTCATAACGAGAAGGTAAACTTGAGCTCGTACTTGAGTTTAACGAACGGGTAAAGTTTGCATCGGGAAAAAACTGACGCATTGATATGGTTTTTAAGAAAAACACGTCACGAGCCGCCACTGCTTACAGTCATATACTATCAACTCAAATGACGGTCTGTAGCAGTTATTTGTTGTAAGATTAATTTTGAATTAGAAAGGAAAATATGGTGGAGTTGATATACAGTGTGTCCCCGGATCGACGCAACGATAGGTGAAAAAGGCTGAAAATTTTTGAGTTCAAACTTTATCTTCTGGGGTTCAGCCCTGCTTGGATAGAAACTAATTTGTGCCATAATTTTAATTTCGAAAAATTATGTGTGCTTTGAAAATTTTCAAAAAACTTTTTTTTTCCACCAGTAAAGTGCTTTATTTCTGGGAATTTTTTAATATCTTCAATAGGGACGTGCGTGCAATAAAAATAATGCAAAACATCAAAGTAGGCATTAGGATTCTTCCTCATTTATTATTTCTGAACATCTTTTCTTAATAAAATATTTTCGTAAGTCCTAGAAATCATGCACTTTACTGGTGGGAAAAAAGTTTTTTGAAAATTTTCAAAGCACACTTGATTTTTCGAAATTAAAATTATGGCACAAATTAGTTTCTATCCAAGCAAGGCTGAACCCGAGAAGATAAAGTTTCAAATCACAAAATGTCAGCCTTTTTCACCTATCGTTGCGTCTATCCGTGGACACACTGTAGATAAGTCTCGATTTCAATTCTAATTTGTGGGTCTCGAGACACAGCATGGTCTCGCAAACCACTGGCTGTCGATAAAGAGAATGAATGATAAAACTGTTGGTACACTGCCTTTTAAGGTTGTCGATAATCGTTGATCTTAACAAGTAAGTGACAATAACTTATCTGCCAGACATGTTTTTATAAACGAACTTAATTTATAAACTTCGTCTTCTAAATATTTTTAATTAAAAAAAAAGGTGTTCCAATCGTCACAAAAAAGAATAAAGAAAGAGCCAGGCAGGACAAAGCTTGGACAAGGATACAGCTAAAGACAATCCTGAAAAGATCCATTCGGCCAATTTTGATTTGCAGCAAGTATTGTGTGTCCCAACATGCGAACATGTTTATTTCACCACCTACAAAGTCTAGCTACAACTATTCAAAATTAAAACCAATTTGTGGTTACCATGTTTGTTTCTGCCGTTTTCTGCAAATTTTACCGATAGAGGTAATTGATCAAAAATTAAATTTTCAGTTTCTGGGCGCAGCCAGATGGAATGTGATTCTATGCATGCCAGAAATTAACACAGGTACACGAAGTTTTTCAAAAAAAGGGTACCTATTGACTTTTTGACTGAAAAATCCTGGCAAAACTAATTATGGTGAACCGAAATAAGGGTCAAGGTGGAATATGGCACCACATTAAGTGGATAAGGTATGAGAAAGCATTCCCCTTTGTACTGAAAGTCAAAACTAATTTTGATGAAGATTTTCGCAGTATTATGATCCTTTCACGTAGAAAATGCCGGGTTACAGTTGCTGTTAAGGAAGGATGTCTGAAAATCTTTGCATGAAGAAAAGAGAAAGATTTCTGTACTAAAGTTGAAATATTCAAGGGAGATTTGTAATTCTGTACGAGTCTGTTGAGTAATGAAAGCATTGAGGATCAAAAAGCTGTGGTACTTACAAGATATTAATATCCCGAAGAACACTTTTTTTTTATCTTTTATTAATAAATATATTTTTTTTTTAGGTTTTGGCTATTATGTGTGACCATAATTTTGACAAAATATATGTGTCAAAAATGGCTATCTGCATTTTTCTTGCTCAATTTACTTTTTATATAATTCTTACAAAGTTTTGAATTGAGTTAGAAACATGGCACTGATTTGAATTCATTCAGAACTGTTTTTAAAACTCGATTTGATCAAGCGTCGTAAACTTTCTTTTCTGTTTTCTGAACAATTATGATATTGTAGATATGGAAACAGACCTTAGAATTGACAGACACAAATGAAACGCAATTTAAAATGCAAGTATTACACTTACATTATTTGTTGATGCGTTTGTTAAATATAAACGTTTTATGGACATTAGTTTTATATTTTACATTAAACAATACATTCCGATGTAATGATTATTGATGTGTACATACAAGAATTCACATTCTTTCTTCGTGGCAATCTTTTATATTACGGTGAGTATGGTAAATAATATAGAAAATGTTTTCAAATGAAACCACATTTATTTTAAGCCATTGAAAATATTGGTTGTATTAACCAACTATGGTTGCATTATAAAATGTGTTGTATAGTATTTGTTATTAATTTTTATTTACCTAATGTGAGATTGCAAATTTAGCACTACTAGAAAAAAAGATGATGTAATGATATGCATACCTACTTACAGATGCAGCTGTTCGATTGTATCTATATACCTATTTGATTGCTTAATAATTAACATTAAAATTTAAATTTTATTTTTGTTATGAAAATTTATATATATGTGATATAGCATAGTCTTAGTCCAGGCCAAAAAAAATGACGTTTTTCGGCTTTTGACCAAGGAATTTTCGTCAAACCTAAGAGAGACGAATTCGGTCAGGCAAACTTCGAAACTCAATTTTATGAAATCGGGTTTTGACCAGTCAAACTTCAATTAGGTAGTAGTTTGTTAGATTAGGTCTAATAATGAATAATTAAGTAAATCCAAAATTAGAGCTCTTAATGAGAAAGTTACTACCTACTAGTATCATCAGTATCATTTTGCTTCTCCCCAGATGATTTAATATATAATATAATAATAGCGTTGTCTAACTCTTCCTCTGTCTGAAGAACATTTTCTTTATCGAATCTGTCAATGTTTGTCTGCCAATCGCTTCTAGGATCGACTAGGCAAATCCCGAAAAATATTATTTTACTGTCGACGTTTGACTGAAAAGTTTGGAAATTCTATGACTAAAAAAACTTCAGTTAAAGGCTGAAATAGGAAAATATGTTGGGGTTCGCTCGAAGGCTTTGGTCAATCCTAGTATGAACGAGTCATTTCGCATATCGACCTTTGACTATAGCATATGGATATATTTATGTTTTCTTATAGTTCTGTTCTAAAAATTGACTAATATGACACTCCTATTAGAAGCTACATGAAGTATCCAACTATGGAATACTTCGGGCAGCATATACTGAGAGCTTTGGAAAATTTTAAATCTATTATCTGAAACTATAATGAATATGAATAATAATAATAATAAATAATAAAATAGTTCTACTCGTAGCAACCTCAGCGGTAACATGGAAGAGACAAATATATATAAGTACAGGATATTATAAAAAATCGGTTGTGTCGCTCCAAAACTTTCCCGACATGATATAATGAAATCAAAAATATATGACCTGCGTAACGAAACATAATTTTAATAATTATTATTATTTTAGTTGCATTATTTTCAATAAACTAACGTGACAAACTAACTACTTTAATCAAACATTTAAAAAAATATATTACCAGAGCTGGGATTCGAACCCAAAACCTTCCGCATGCGAAGCGAACGCTCTATCAATGTGTTAAAGTACTCAATTACTACACATATTCTTATAAGAGTATAGGTTCCAACTATCTAATGGCTAAATTTTAAACCCAATTTTCTCGAGAATTATGGGGCCAAATATCAAACGTGACCTATCGCTGTAAAGTAGATGACAAATGCTTTAAAATGATGATCATGATATCCCTCGACTCCCACTGCTAGTTGAAAATTTAACGCTTGTGTGATTTCAACCAAAAACTAATGGGTTCACCATAGGACTCCCCCAAACTCATGTACCAAAATTTCCCTTTGCGGGAAAGTAAACTGTCTGAAGGCGACAGTAGCGCTTGAGATGGTCAGTGATATGAATTAAAATCACAGTCTCAGGGTACAGCACGTTAGCAGTCGATTTTATATTAAAAATCTTTTGCCTCTGCACAAACTGGTTGAAGAACTAACTAGTAAGAATATTTTGATCAGCAAATAAAACCGTAAGTAGATATAATTTTACTGGATTTTGACATGTTGCACTAAGATATCGCAATTTTCCGAAGATTGCTTAAAAACAACAGAAATTTCACGGAACTCCAATTAAATATAACTCGTACTTTGTTCTATTCTTATTTTACTTGATTTTTAGAAAACCGCTCCCAATTTGAAAAATTGTCTACATCCAATTTTGCATTCAAATTGATGAGTAGAAATATTAATTTAGCAATTGGATGTTTGAATATAATGCTTTCGATGTTTTTATTGAAAACTTTTACGAATACTAATGCATGGTCAACCGGATTTAACTGTAATTAGAATATAAACAAACCGTTACAGTTAATATTTATTGAAAAATTAATATGCGAAAGCTAAACAATTCAAATTCCACAAAAATTTTATGTCGTATTTATAAATCTGAATTAAATTATTTATTAATATAAATTATAAAAGAAACAGCGTTATATTGTTGAAATATTATATGTTCTTTTGCATTATTATTGCTTTTATTAGTTAAAGCTGAAGCAAATAATTATTTCTGATATTTTAATATATTTGCAGTAAATTGATGAAATGATCAAAATCATAATTAAACTTAATATTTAGGATAGATGACGTACTTTGTTTCTTTTACGTAATGTTCAATATAGTCATAGAATAATAACTATAGATAAGAAGGGTCAGTAAACGCTAAAAACGGCATCGACTCCTCGTAATCCCAGCCATATTTCTGGCCCGCTACTATATATACTATAAGGTACTATACTATAAGTATAGTACCGGCGAATTGCATTGATGACAGAGAGATAAAACATTCCGACACGAAGTGAAGTAACTATATTAAACTGTGCTATAGTATTGTAAATCATTGTTTCCAATAAACCACGTTATACAGATTTTGTATTGTCGAAAAATAATCGAAACATATATTAAATATTATTCGCAACTATCTGTCCCTGTGTCATTCATCTAGCGATTATCACAACCAAAACTTTGTCACTGGTACCAACAAATTTGAAAGAATTGTTAAATAATAAAACAATTTAGCGACTGTACATAAAATATCCAGGAAAAACCTATTTTACTATCAACATTCTTATAAAGTCATATTGAAAATCACCTTTTAACACTTTATCAAAACACGTTTTTAAATCTCGACGCTCAGCTGTTTTAATTCGCTCCTGAGGATGCTAACAGTGTTAGCGAAACGCTTGTAGAGATTAAAAAAGTATTCTAATCATCGATTAAAATGTAGAAAGGAAATTACATTAATGAGTAATCAGTGTTTTCGCGTTTCACTGTTTTTTTGTTGCTGTTATATCAGTCATATACAATTGCTGGTGGTTTAAAGAAAATGGGATGTGAAAACCTGAAAAGAAGACAACCCAATTTTCCAATATCTACCCGGGCTTCAATTGGAACATTTTGTTGTTAACTTATTTCATAAACTTTATTTCTAAAGCTAGTTTTTTTGCATCCTTGTATGTAATACCTACTAAACAAGTTTAATAAATAAATCTTAAAAATAAAAGAACAAGAAATCAACTTATGACATATGGATAATTACCTTATGCGCAACAAGCATAATGCAATACACATATCGAAGTGACTAATACAATATAATGAATATTTCATATTTATTATACTAAATAGCTATGTACCTTACACATTTTAGTTAGTTCTCTAACAAGAGGAATTTTATTTTTCAACCTTGACATAGTGTTTAACGAGTTTTTAATAAACGTAAGGCGACTTAAATCAATATAGCATATAAATGCTATATTCAATCATAAGATTAAATTCTTTTGATTAACTTATACTGGTATCTGTACAAACACAATTGAATCTATGTTTAGAATGGTTCTAAGAAACAATTATTAAATGAAAGCAAAGTGGCAAAGAAAAGGCATTGACACTGAACACTATGGAACCCAATACTTGCGTGGGTAATACTAATAGGCGATACCAATTTCTTAAACATATAATATTAGATTCATACTACCAACAATATACAAGGTGTTTCAGAAAAACATGGCCATATATTGCTAGAGGTGATAGAACTGCTCAAAATAAGTGTAGCTTGTTATATAAATTTTTGCCGAAAGGGCCGTCCTTTTCGAAATATGACTAACTATGAATTATAAGAAATAAGGGCCTCAATTTTTACGCGAACAAGCAGCTCATGTTCCGCGTTTTATGAATAATATTCTGTTAACTGACGAAGCTATACCTTTACACGGCAAGGGATGTTCAATTCCCACAATGGGCACTATTGATCGGAAGAAAATCCTATGGTAAACCGAATCCAACACACATTTAAAATTAATGTATGGGCTGCCATCTTAGACAATCGATTTAATGGATACCACGTTATTTTACCTCCAACTCTAAACAATGAGATACCTCAATTTTCTGCAGAATGATTTATTCGAAATTTTGGAAGATTTATCACTACACGAACGAGCAGCTGTTTTTAAGCATGATGGTGCTCCACCACATTTTAGTAGAGCGCCTAGAAGGTGGTTAAGTGAACATTTTCCCAATAAATTTATTGGCCTCCTCGATCGCCTGATCTCAACTCCCTAGATGTTAGTGTTTGGAGCCTATGAAGTTTCTGGGGAAGAACTACAAATGAGGATTGAGTTGAATTGTAGAGCCTTAATGGATAATCCGGATCAAACACAAAGACTAATGTATTATCTAGGAAGGCGGAATTGATTATACATTCGTGAAAATGGGGGACATTTGAGCACCTAATGAAAACAGTTTAAATATTAATTTTATAAATCTCTAATTTTCAGTTATTTTAGTAATGTAGAATGAATTTTCTATTTTTGTCTGTATTTTTATGTCTTAATAAATTTAAAATATCTTGGAAACGGTACCGTCAAGCGTTTTTTCCGAAGAGTACGCCTCTAGCAATTTGGCCATGTCTGTATATTCTGCTAGTGCTACTTAAAACTTTAAGATATTGTGAGTATTATTTCTCAAAAGTTAAATCACGAGCGTCAAAGTAGGCTTATTTTAAATATGTCATGACACGCCTTAGTTAGCCTTATACCATCTACAACCCAACACAGGGCATACACATGTTAGGTTCGAAAACAGCCCCCAGTTAAACAAAAGATCTGGAGATTTGCTATTATTCCTCAGTATATAATATATATTTTATTAAAATAATAATAAAACTGAGATCGGAGAATACAATTTTAGCTTTGTGAACCGCATATAGGATTAGCAATCCTTGAGTCTTGTCTCAAATGCTATTTTACAAGCCTAGGTACATTATTTTTGTTATAAGTTGATTTTGTATGCGAGCAAACAAATTGTAACAAATTCACATATTATATATATACTGATGTAATAATATAATTTAGCAAAAATTATAAATTGTTGCGTATCTTTAGCTCCCATAGTATTATCCATAAGTAATTATTAGTTATATAATATAATAATAATAATTATTAATATCTTTAATAAAATACAATTAAATTGCATAACATTGAACAAAAATACTTTATATAATAATAATTGCTTATCAATATTCCACCTCTTTAAGATACAGTTGTAATTAATATCGACCATGTTTATCATTAAATATTAATAATTTATCAAGAACAATTTGAATAACGTCGACCACCACTGTAAAATATATCCAAACCATTTTAGCAAAATATCTAAGTTCCATTTTGAAAAATTGTGTTGGCACACTTCAAGTTTCGTACTCAATTCACAACTCCTAGTGCAAGTATTACAAGAAATATAATTTGATGTGAATGATATATTGGTGAAGTTCCAATCCCAGAAACATTACAAGTTACATTTTCTCAGATAACAAGCTAACCTCAGACATGTTACCACTCATACAAAATGCCTTTTCAGAACTTATTTAATTTAATATTTCTGCAAATATACGGCTCTGTCATGGGATCTCATCATCTGATAACCAATCAATTCTCTTGAAATATGAGGTGTTCATTAAATTTTAAGTCAAAAATGTTTACTTGATTCTTGCATTCTTCCGCGATGTGCCGCCTCCAATCGATCCAAACTCTGTCTGACTGTCTTTTGGATTCTGGTGTGAATAATGAAGCCATGTTTTAGCCTTTGTCACATATCGACGATAGAATTCCATTTTATTGCGGTTTAACAGCGCAAAACACTCCTCTGAAGCATCAATTCTTTGTTGTTGGTCGACTGTGAGCTCACGCGGCACCCACTTTGCACAGAGCTTTCGCATACCCAAATGTTCGTGTAAAATGGTAGAAACATTACCATCTGTTATCTTTACAATGTCAGCTAGCTCGAGCACATTCAATTTGTGATCGTTCATAACCAATTTGTGAATTTTTTTGACGTTTTCTGGAATAACATCCAAATTTGGGCGTCCACTGCGCTCTGCATCATTTGTGCTGGTACGACCACGTTTAAATTCAGCAAATCCACTTATCTACCATTTATCTCGATGTAGCAGAGTCCGGATAATGTTTATCAAGCCATTGTTTGATTTGCACTGTATTTTCTTTCATCAAAAACCAATGCTTTATCAAAACTCGAAATTCACTATTTTCCAATAACAAAAAATTGCTATAACTGACAAATCAATAGTCAGATTGCTGTCAAATGTATACAGGTATCGTTTGAAGATTAGTAGTAAATAAAAATTATATGGAAAAAATTCTAATAATGCCATCTATGAGTCCTACGGACTTATTGATTTACCTAATATTTGCTCGGTTAGTACAGCGTTTTCATACCATTGCATTGGAAGAGTAGATCGGCCTTTTCGGATGCGTGGAAATGGCGTATACATCCACTTACGTCTTTTAATTCGCCAGCCTGTACAAATCGCATCTAATTTCTTACGTTCTAAACAAAATTTGTACAATAAGGGCAAAAACGTAACTAGTTTATAAAGGAATAATTGAAATTGATGAAAATTTATTGTTGTAAATTTGAAATAGAATTAAATAGTGAATATTCCCGAATTTTGATTAATTTATTACAAATTTTGCTGTGGGTTGATTCAACAACAGTGAGTCTATGTATCTTTAGCGCTCCAGAAAGATTTTCGTGCAAAATCGACTGTTTAGACATGCTTACATATTATTCTCCCTCAGCATCCCTCGTAAACAAATATTGAAACCGTTTCCCCGAGCTTAAACGTACGAAGAATTATTTACCATAGTAGACTATAATAATCTTTCAGAATAATGTCCTTAAATTAAATGCAAAGGTTGTGAGTTCGATTCCGTGTTGGAGCTATTTTTATTTAACGTAGTTTTTGTGATTAAAATATTTAAATTAATATTGAATTTTCCTTATAAAAATGGTTCTTTTTGTGCCTTTTATATAAAGTAAATTTTGTATTTATGAAATTTTGCAGGATCCCTATCTGTGCTAATTTATTGTAAATCCTCGTTGCACCTGTACCGGATTTTGTGAAAATAATCATACATTAAAATGTATGTCAAATTTGGACAATTTGATTAGAAATTCTGTGTGGGAAATGTACGTGATAACAATTTCAAATATAGCCAAACCAAATACTCCGTAAAGAATTTGTTGTAGGTAGTTAGGTGTAACATGTAAAGAAAATTGTCACTTTAACCCTGTTTAAATAAAACCAGTAGGTCAACACTGTTTGTTGTCTGTAAAATCGGAATAATAAAAATAAATTCAATTATCTTTGTTAATGTGGATAATTATTTATTCTCATTATTAGATTCAAAAAGTTATTTACATTTTTTAACAAAAAACGTTATTAAATAGATATTTTTTGTTATTTCTTGAACCAGAAATTATTTGTGCATATAAATTGTTTAATATTCCAAATCAAGGTCATCAAGTCTTAGGTTTACACCCAAAGTAGCTTTAAGGAGTCATATAAGCAAAGATTAATGTACATTAATCTTTGATATAAGTATAGGTATACAAAATTATATAAGTATAAAATGTTTAAACTTTAAAATTATGTTTGTGGCTTAATTCACAGGAATTATGTTCAATGATAGAAGGCCCAAGCCGAGAAATGCTCAAAAACTGTCGTCGAGAATGTTCGATTTCTTTAGGAAAAATAAAATACCTACTAAGCGTCTATGTTTCTCAATTTGGAGCAAAATGTCCAATAAAAATAATAGATTTCAAATATACAGGGTGTTCCGAAATGACAGAAAATATTACGATTTAGGTCAACTTACCTATACCTATACAAAATTGCTTGCTTTGTGCGCTAGAGGCCTTTAAAAGTGAATATTTTCTTTACGTTTTTTCATATAAATCGAAATATATTTTAATCATTTTTTAGCTAAACGTTTGCACCAATAAACTACAGTTTTATATTGAAGAAACTCCAATTTCTAGCACAAAGCATTAAAAGATGGCTGTGATTACTTTGACAAATACAAAAAGATGACATTATTCTAATGGCCTCTAACCTGATTTGCGTTTAGAATTTCGTCTACTTTTACAGGCTTGTAGGGATTTAGAAATTTTTTTTTGTCTCGAAACCGTTTGACAAATAAAAATTTTGTAAGCGAGTAAATAGTTTCTAAATAAAATGAACTATTCACAGAAAAAAATTGTTACTGATTATAGGAGGGTTACAAAAAATATTGGTAGATAATTTATTGTGACTAAGCTTTTAAACACCCTGTAATTTGAGAACTTTTAAAGCCCACTAGCGTCCACGCAATTTTGTATATCGATAAGTTGACCTAAATCATCATATTTTAGGCCAAGGAATTTGTGCTATTCTGTTGTACGCGACATTTCCGGACACCCTGTATAATGTCAAAAGATCGACTCGAAAATTTGGTAGACTTACACAATCGTGGTTTGAAATGTAATTTTGTAAAATAATTCTGAAAAGCTATGCCTTAATAAAAAATACTTTTGGTACATTGTTATTGATCCCAGAATCGATAGCCCTTAGAATGGTACATTGTTATTGAACCCATAATCGATAGCCCGTATATACCGAGCGTCCCAAAAAAAATTCTCCACCCGTTGCTGGTAGAATGTAGGACCAACAATAAGACGAAAATCACTTATGTCAAAATTTCTAATTATGTCTACTTATGAAATTATGACCATTTTGAATATTGAAATCAGGCAAGTCTTTCACTTGGAATTATTAATTTAAATCTAGTTATCCTTGATAAAGACAGAATAGTAAATTTGGAATGTCAAAGTCTAGTTGTCACATGGAGTGAAATATAGCAAGAAGATACAGTAATCAAGAATATCTAGACATAATTAAACTACTTGGAGTTTGTAACAATAATGCCCGTGCCGCAGAACGTTTTCCAACTAGGCGACACCCAGATCATAAGACAAATGGTGAAAATCGCCTTCTGAAACTGGGTGCTTTCAGGTCGCGACACTGAACAATATCCTTTGGTGAGCACCACAGATCTATGCAAAAAGAAAATCTGCATCCTTATCATCTAAAGCCGGTTCAAGAATTGCATCTTGGGGATAGTGAATTGCGCTTACGAATTTGTAGATTTTTTTTAAATTGCCTTGTCGCAAATGAAAAGTTTTTTTAAACAGGTACTGTGGAGTTATGAAGCCCATTTTAACCAAGGAGTGTCTAATCAGCACAACTTGCATTGTTGGAATTACGGAAATCTGCACCCAATTAGAGAATCACATATGCTAGCACGGTGGAGCTTAAATGTGTGGATTGGTCTATTGGGAAATACGATAATACTAAACGCCGAAAACTATGCCAATCTTTGCGATAACATATTATATTATCTTCTGCAATATATGTTCCTTTAGTCCATCGGCCAAATATTGGGTGTCAACATGATAGTGCACGTGCCCATTATTCTAGAAATATTCGAGAGATATTAAATCGACGTTTTCCCAACCAAGTACAATCAAAAGACTAAAAACTGTGTTTTCTATTTAAATCAAATCTTGCGTTAATTTTGGGACACCCTTTAGAATACTAAGACTAAAGAAGTATTTAATTGGTCTTTTAACTTAATAGGTCATGTGCTGTTTTAGAGCATTATTTGTTAGGTTAGTACTGACTCAAAAGTTTACACAACAATACAATGTTAAGTAGCGAAAATGGTTAGAATAATTATTAAGGAGCTTATTATAGGATATCTGGAACAACTTAAGTGTCTAGAGTGGATTAATATCTCACCCAAGAGAAAAGTGGCGATTTCTCGAATTTGGTCCGCACTTTAGCGGATGTGTGCCTTGTATCGGCGATGGATACTGTTGTTTTACTTTCATAAAACCTTTGTAGATCCTCGAGGAGCAGCCATATGATAATACGAAACGTTTCCAGAGATGAAATTTGTCAATATAGAGTAAAAGGTATTAATGTTTAAAATTTCATAAGTTTCGTCGTCTCATCGCTTAGTGAGATCTCCACAATAAAAGAATTTCAAGAGCATGTTTTAAAGACACAAAAATACGGATGGCTTGACTATTATAAACGGCTTATAAACATTGTCTGTTCTCAAGGTAAATATCTTTATTTATAACACACAGGTATTTATGTAAATAAGAAAGAAGGCATCCCAAATATTTGACCTTCTATTTACATGCTTATATTTACAATATACACAATTGGTTTGACTGAGGTAGTGTCAAAAAGGTATTCGAATACTTGAATTGATAACTTGCTATTGAATATTTTTTGATTATATGTTCACTTAAGATTTTTAGCATCTCGGTTTAAATATAAGGTAACATATAACAAATCTTCATAAAGTGACGTAATAAATTTACTAATATATTACTTATCTCTAATGTCTTTAAAAATACCTACACGCAACCTACCATTAGGTATATTTCTTGTGACAGTCAAACCAAATAAACATTCCTCTTGTACACGCCACACCACGTCAAGAGTTCATTTCATTACGAAATTATGAGTTGTTTACCTTAACATATGGTTAAAATAGTCTATTACACGTTTTATCAATATTGATATTGTGCACTTTATGTTTATTTGTTATGGTTCAAGTTTACAATAGTACCAAATTATGATAAAACTCACAACACACTATTATTATTATTTACGTATTTTTAAAATCCGCACCTCCCAGTACATCTACCTAACCGCAAAAGTAGACTGGCGACTTACCTGTGGTAGAGGTGAGGTGAAGTAAGCTTTAGTACCGTTAGGCTGGTATGTAGGGAATGGTAAATCTACACCAATATATTTTCCACGTTTTGTTGCGATTTTGAATAACACTGATAGTACCTCGAATTTTACAGTCATGTGTTTATGCACGCGACATGCCCAACCAAAAGGCGTCCAGAGAAGATTTTTTTGAGGTTATCCGGCCGTCGTAGGTGTGGTTACAACGGGCATGTTAAAGCACTGGATGTAACTTCCTCCATTCGAAAACATTCTTTATTCTTGTGGTAGATTAAGTATAATACATCTTAGAATCAACAGGAATGAGCCGTAGATCAACGATCCGATCAATTTGGAAAGTGTCAGCAAATAGCTAGCTAATGGTATAGTTTTTTAAACATGTCTTATTATTTTTACAACCTAATTAGTAAACATGTTATTGTATTCTTCATGAGACTGCAAGTACAAACATAAAAACGTAAATTACAAAAGGATTTTGTGTTCGTAAATATAATAAAATATAATTAATTTTGTGGCATAGGGGAAAAAATTGTTCTACACGGTGTTTTAAAAAGACGCGGCAATATTTATGGGGCTAATTTATCATTGCATTTTATGAAAAAAAAAACCCCATAAACATATATCCAGAAATTCATTGTTTCCAAGATACAAGGTGTTAAAGTTTTTTAATTAAGTCAAATATCTTCTTACTGATTTCTTGAAAAGCTGTTGCTAGGGAGCTTATACGGCCTTAACTAGAATAAAATTATTTTTGGCGTTAGGGGGGCAACTAAATAAAAATTTTGAAGAAAAAATTGTACGTCACTGGCTGTAATTTAAGTTCGATATTGTCTCGTATTTCTTTGATATGTTGCTTCATTTACGAGATAAAAATTTAAAACCTTTTTCAAAATACCAAGAATATTTGCGAATAATTCGACTAAAAATCAGTCACGTTGATGTTATTTGACTGCGCCAATTATTTTGATTCTGTCAACTTTGTTGAAGTTCTTTAACATGAATCACTATACAAATGAGAGATGACGGACATGCACTTCATTCATGGACTCGCTGATGGCAATTCATTAGAAGCTAGGCGGTTGTACACGGAAAGATAGGCACACTAAAACGAAGTGGATGAACAGGAAGGCCAAAGACAGCAAGAACGGTAGAGCTGGAAGAGGATGTGCTGAACATGCTTGAAGAAACTCCAGGTACTTCTACTCGAAAAGTTGCTGATGTTTTGAATATAAGTAATAGTATTGTTTGGCTCATTCTTAAGGACAATTTGTTATATCCATACCACATCCAACGCGTTGAAGCACTTATTCCTGTTGATTTTCCTCCACGTATGGCATTCTGTCAATGGCTTATGCACAAAATTGTTGAAATTCTACTACTGATGTTGATTTCGTTTACTGAAGAAGCGAGTTTTTCAACAAATGCAATAAGAAATTTTATAATAATAATAAAAATCCGCATGCGATAGTTGAATATCATTTTCAACATCAGTTCTCGTTTAACGTTTGGATTGGAATTGTGGGTGACTGCTTAAGTGGACCCCTATTTCTTCTATTATAGGGCATCAGAAACTGCGTTATTTTATACTTTTCAAAATGTAAAAATTAAGAGTATCTTGAGTTAACCAATGATGTCATTTTAATATTCTATTTGACGTGGTACCTATATAGCGTAATTATAATTAATTTTAAATCTATTTTTTTGTTGTAAGTGTGTTATTTTTTAGTTTGTTGAGGAAAAATACATAGAAAAAATATAACGAGATTTAAGTTACTCTTAGAATTTATTTGTTTATCTAAGAATTGATTACCTCGACTTCAAAGTCGAATCATTTTTTTAAAAACTTATTTTTTTTTATTGAACGAAAATAAAAGCTATTTCACTCAGTATTGAATTGCAAAAGATAATCGTTGGATATAATTATATATAAGTTCGGTAATTTTAGAAACAAATTGAGACCTCGAAGCTGTTACATAGACTGCATTAAACTCATGGTTATTTTATAAGGCAAACACAAAATTTTATGCGTCAGACAAAATATGGTGTGGTGGAATTTACTATTATATAATACTTATTTAGGTATTTTTTAATGCCTACCAATGACTTCGAAAACGTGGTTTCAGCTTCATTGACATTATTACATACATATTTTCGTGATACGAAAATGAAAAATGATTCGTAATTCCTCTATTTTGGCCTAAAATTAAAATATGGGTGCTAATGTAATTCGATTATATAGACTCTGCAAAGTATGCTTTCATCAATCAAATACAATATGAACAAAAAAAGACATAATCAAATTTGACATTTTCTCATTTTTTTTCAAGGTCCATACACTTAATTATATCAAAATGGTTCATTACTTGTTTCATTATAAAATTTCAATAAACTTCCAGTATATTTGTATAAGTTTTATTTAATTAAGATGCAGGTTTTTATAACATTTCAGGTTTCGACACCTTTGTTTTATCGAAGCCATCTTAATTCGATTTACGAGGTAGAATTGTCAACTGCATTGACTTCTATTTCAGTGACAAACAGTTTTGCATAAGAATAATTTACAAATTTCAAATTATTAAGATTTAGGTGTAAACTTATTTCAACCGTCTACCGTGGGACATATTTTGCAAAACCGTTTTTATATCGACGAAATGAACGGCTGATATAAATCTCAAGAATATTTTACACAATCACAACTCAAATACTTTTAATTTTTATTAGAGTTAGCGAAACTCGTATGGAGCTTTATATAAAAGTTTAGATCAAGTGATAAATAGGTCTAAATATTTAGAATGCAGATTACCCGAGCAGGAGTCAGTTAGGGTCGAAAAATCACTGTAATGAACAGATGTCAAAAAAGTTATAAACATTAAAAATTCAATCGCAGAAAACGTAGGCCGCATACCTACCTAACACTTGTGGTGTGCTGACCGCAAATTTGTATTCCTATATTTTTCTGTTTTTTTTTTTTAGTTATTTAAGAGCATATAAAGGTATAATAATATTATCACAGTTGATTTGTGCAATTAATAAATATAGAAATAAACTGGATGTACATATAAGTACCTAAAATATCACAGTTTTGTATATAATCTCGTAGCTTTAAAAAAGTTTAACGTATATTTGTTATGGCATTAAAGTTACATAAATTGTCTTTAATAGTATTGTGCAACGAACATGAAATGACATATATTTCCTATGAGTATGATCGTTTGCAATATGAGCCGCAGACGAGTGCTGCAAATCATACGAGTAGGAAATGGTCATTTCATGTGAGTTTCACACTATACTTTTTCTACGACTGTTTTAATGCTTTTGAATAAATTTAACATAATTTTTAGGAAAATATTTGGTTTTCGAAACTTACCCCTGTTAACGTATGTATACGATAAATTAGAAGTATTAAATTGACTAGGTGGTGTTAAACTATATTCACTATCACTGTTTATGTGTTTTGAAATTAGCGAAATACTTAATTATAATTATTATTAATTATAAATACCAAAACTGTCAATTTGGTGTTTGTATTTTCGGCGTTGCTATGGTGATTTTTCATGCCCGCCGCTACTTTTGTCATTACCAGGAAATTTTATCCGTGGGTAATAATATTTCCCACTAGTTGCTAGACAACAGGATTACAATGTACTACATTTTCAAATCATGATTGAACATATAATAAAGGCATTTAAATATTAAACCTTTCTCGTTCTTCTCTAAAAGTTTGCCATTCACATAGGATATGTTTAGGTAATATTCAGTTTTCTGTTATTTTATTTATTAATGTTAAACTAACTTTTGTTATGCATTGTATTTAATTTTTTATCATTTTTGATTGCCATGGTTTTAAGTTGTTAATATTATTATTATTATTATTATTTTTGGAGAGCAAAATATATAAAAAGACCTAACCCATTTTTTAATTTTTCACCGATTTTATGGTGTTAAATAAATATTAGATGAGGCCTCACAACACTAACAAAACAACCATTGGTGCGGTTAAGCTTCTTCCGAGAATTATGCTAAAGTTAAATTCTGAAATATTAATAGGTAGGTAGGTAATACTTGCTGCATTTTTTGACTAAGGCAAAAATGGTTTGCAATTGGAATATTGATTTTTTGATCAAAAATATCCTGTTATATATAAATGGTATTTATCAAAAGTTCTTATAT
Organism: Apoderus coryli; assembly: GCA_911728435.2. Lineage (NCBI taxonomy): Eukaryota > Metazoa > Arthropoda > Insecta > Coleoptera > Attelabidae > Apoderus > Apoderus coryli. The sequence goes on along the minus strand of OU452202.1, from coordinate 9,158,287 downwards.
TTACGCTGACTTAATATAAAAAGTTAGCAAATTGACAATCTGTGAGATACCTACCTAAGTAACATTAAATTAGGAATTCCAGCAATGTAATGCCACACACACGGATAGAAATTTCATACAGTTTTAATTAGTTAGTTGTTTGTAATTAATAATTAATATTGATTCCAGTTATTTTTATATGACAAAAAATTTTGCTGAAGCTCTACAGCAAACGGTAATAATTTTAATTATGTAATTTTGAAGAATCAGAGAGAGCGTATAAAATTAATTTTAAATACAGGCGCCATCTCTGTTCAGTTTAACTCACTATATAATAGGTTCCTCTATCTTAGGGAGCCTCCTATATAAAAGAAACGACGACAGAAACTCTGTTGGCTTAACTTTTCATAGATGTCTCTTCCGTTTTGGGCTCTACATACAATTTTGAGTTCTGTATAGTTCCAGATGTTTTGCATAGGTGGCAATAGAGGTTCTGATATCACCTAAATATAAATATCATTTTAATTAGGTATTTTCTAGAGGCCAGAGGCCCAAATAATTATTTGTAAAAGCAAAGATTAATCTACACAATAGATAGTCAGCCCAATGCATTAAAATCAGAACATCTATAAGTATGCCTGCCACTACGTGGCGTAGACTAGCGTGTAAAGCATAGAGCAGTATTGTCACAGCCAGAAACCGTTTTGTAGTTTATTAATATCAAAAACAAAACGCAACGTATAACAATTATTTAGATCATTTGCAACAGATATGCACCGGCAATGCTGTATTGTCAGAGAGAGAAATTGATGAAATTCTGTATTAATCTGGAGGGGATACGCAGGGAGGGTAGAAAAAAAAACAAGCGAATGTGGTGTGTGTCGTGCTGTTGCCAATTCGTCGGTAAAAGAAACACACAGGGTGATTTATTACAAGTACAGTATTGAAATAAAAGCCTAATCTCTATGAATTAAATTTAATATAATAATATTTAATCCATGTCATACATGTTTCAAGACTAGACCAGTCCCATGATCAGTGGCGAACAATCGTTAAATGAAAAGCTTTTAGATAGAAACATACTTTTGACTAAATATTTCACGTAGACAATGTGGCAAAGATGTAACAAGATTGTTGTAGATCTTATAATACCTATAATAAAAAAATTATCAGTGCTACCTATATTATATTAGGTATACCTATTATAATAGTCTGTCTCTTCATCAGGTATAAGTTCCACTTTATCGGTTTAGGTACTTAAATTTTACTTCTTTTTAATGTTTCTTCGGGTAAATAATAAGTTCGGTAGGAATAGGGCTTTGGGTATGAAACAAAAAAGATAGAAAATAGAAATTTGATATAGGGGTAGTTCTAAGCATTTACAAGTTTGTGACGTGTAGCGATTTTCGATGCCGCCCCCGGAGGTATACATGAGGGCGGCGCAATGCCGTTTTAAATATCTCGTTTCGCTTTCTTGGAAAATAAAAAATTATAACTGATAACTGAAACTTAGTACTTAATACGTGGGCGTAAGAGGTAAGCTCACTTCACAGGTCTCTATTAATGAAAGAGCATCTGCGTAAAATTAAATGTATCCGTTTGGTGGGTAGTTTTGATTACAATAAGTCGGTGCCAAGCCCAAGCCCGAAACAAAATAAATCTATATTTACCTACTACCTATTTGGCTTGGTACCGACTATTATGTGCATTGTTGTCTTTTGAATGATATTTGTATTTTGTTATTTTTCGTATTTTTTATTAGTTCTTTTGACAGCTCTGGTGTCATCAATACACCTGTATCCCGAATTGCACCAAATTGCGATGCTATTGAACAAGCATATAATCCTAAATATAATATTCTTTTTGAACTACCTGTATCTCGAAAACCAAGCCGTAGCGGACCCATGTACATATGAAATTTGTATCTTAAAATTAGTCAAAGAATCACCCTTTAAAATTTGTACTTATGCAACACCCTGTATACATAGATACTTTGATTTGCAATTTGCAAATCTGTCAAACTAGGTAATGCTGTTTTTTTTTATTTACTTTCAAATATGGTGTTATGTAATTGTAATCAAATTAAATGTTTGGGGATGATATTTACGAGTTTTATTTTTTTATATAGAGAAACTGTTATTCAGTTTTTAAGGATCAATCTAAAGCAGACGATTGTACTTGTTAAAACATGAAAAAAGTTATTGTCGTGATACTTTTAACACCCTGTTGGTGGGTTTTTAAAGCTTTTTTACGAAACGTGTTAACAATACAATCTACATAAATCGTTAGTTTTTTAAAGTTTTATGATCATTGCACAAAAACCAATATTAGGGAGACTGTAAGTTTTTTTTCAATTCGGCGTTGCAGAATTTGAACCTAATTGTGATAATTGTGTTATTTTACTAGTATAGATATTTTTGAGTAAATTAATTCGGTTATAATCGATGAGTAGAATCTTTGGAGTAAAATACATTTCACAAAAACCCTGAACCATATTTCTCAATAGATTTAAATTTTCATTAAAAACAGATTAAAAATTCTAATTTTTTACATCCTGCATTTCGAAACCGTATTTTTTTAAGTAATTATTGTCATGCTGGAAATTTCAAACCTTATTTACTTCAGCAACTTGTAAAAAGCACAGCCTTTTTAATATTAACATTTCTTAAAATCGATATTACGCGATAACGATGACTTTCTATCAATATCACAGAAGGATACATTTATTACGTATATAATTTGTTAGATTTTACATCTCCGAATTGAAACACACGCAAAAAATGTGCATAAAAAAGTTAGGGTAGCATTTCACGCCTGTATGCCCCTTTAATTTACCCGCCTCTGAGATTTATTTTTTCATAATGTTAACGACAAGTTGAATCTGCTGTTTGAGTTTGATCCTTAAAACTGAATCAGGTAATAACCGGAAGTCCTATCTATAACGCCAAATTTCGTTAATTTAAATATAACTTTTTGATGCATCCTTATATCCGAAATTTAAAATTAAATGACTAAAATAATATTATTTTAGTCATTTAAAATTATTGTCTAAAACATTTAATAAACCAGCCCTGTATATTTATACTATTATAGTAATTTCTTTTATTTTCGTCCATACACATTAATCTTTGCGTAGATAGGTATACGTATACCATATAATTTTAAACAAAAAACACTGCTGCACAGTAGTACATATATGATACCTATAATATAAAAACAAACTCCCACCTCGTAGGGGAAAGTATACTCGTCCTTGTCTAACATTGCCCATATGATTATTTTATTTCAACACAATACATATAACGCCATCTACAATTTCCATGGTTGCATGTTTTTCTAATAGATGTAGCGCGTGTCGAGACAGTTTCAATTTTTGTTTTATTTCCCATATACGCTGACTATCTATTGTGTAGATTAATCTTTGGTAAAAGCATAGATAATGTTGTTTTATTTATGGTAAAAGAATCGGATAATTATGTTTGTTTGATGCGTATTTAGATATTTTACTTTTAGTGCAATAAAAGGGAAAGTGGCTTACTTTTGTTTGTGATTTTCTCAGTGGTTAGGTTAGGCTGTATTATACCTACCTACCTATAAAAGAGTACGATATATAACTATACTATTATATATTTTTCACAATACGCCTATGAGGCTGCAGTGAAACCGGGGACTCATGTCGAACGGGTCCCTATAAAAAAAATTACTAAACTATACCTACTTCATTTTAATATTTTTAGCTTGATTATAAAATAACTCTAAATTAATACCTAAAAATAGTATGATTTCTTGGAGTTATTGGAAACGTCGGTCCTGGCGAAATAATTTAAACTGTTTTAATTGAGCTCAATAAGCACTGATTTAATTAGACTGCGTGTTACAAGTGTTCCTTCCAATGTAAACACACACAATCGACTAGGATTCCACGTTGCCAAATTTACTTGTTCATGGCTTATCTAAAGAAGGCTGTGGCCACAGCCAACCCGTAGGGAAAGTGTAATCAACGCGCTAAAAAAATTTGTAAAGACGGATATTTTTGAAGTCCCCTGAGACGATTAAGACCATTTCTAGATAGAAGTGTGTCTGTGTATCTGTATGTATTCTTCCACGATAGCACCCAAATGCTGCAAACAATTGAGCTAAATTTTGGTATATGAGTTTGGGGGAGTTCTAGGATGAACCCATTGGTTTTTGGATAAAATCGCTTTAGCCCTGTGTTAGGGGTGGACACAACCACACAGACAGACTTTCATCTGGAAATGGTCTTAATCGTGGCATGGACCTTCAAAATGGTTATATCCGTCTCAATTTTTTTTTAGTGAGTTCACAATACTTTCCCTGTAAAAATCGGTTGTGTCCCCCCAACACTTTCCCAACAAGATATAATATATTCTAAAATATATGACCTGGCGTAACGAAACAGAATTTTCGATTTTCTCTTTTCCACAAGAAAACACATTATTATTATTGTTACTGATCGAAAAATCGAAATATTGTAAAATTTCATTAGTCAGAATAATAGCGATGATTAACAAAAAGAAAAAACAATCCTTACATGAATAATGTTCTAATAGTTTAAGTAGTTTTCATAAATATGAGTTTTAATAAAAAAAAATCCTTTGAATTAAGTAAGAAAAATTATATAAATTGTAACATTATTATTATATTGTAACTTCAATATGTAGTACAGTGATGTTATAGCTTCGATGTATAATACAAACACTGAAGATGATCATATTTATTTATTTATTTAGATAGACAGATAAATAATCCAATTAAAGGGCAGGAAAAATTACAGTAAATTCTTAATATCTAACACTAAATTTATATTCTAAGAAATATATTTTTTATACAAGACAAAGTTGAATTAAAAATATCAATTTGCTCGGACACAGAGATACAAGTATGGTACATAAAATATAAAGGGAAACGCAACAACAAATTAGTACGCGGGGCCGGAAAGTAAAATACGATTCCGTTATTACGTGTACGTAGATTTGGGACACAAAAAGGAATCTGGCTTAAAAACTCTGGACAGTCAAGAAGTCCATTAAGAATCTTAAAGAGCAATACCAGAGCGGAATATTCTCTCCGAGTATTTAATGATACTAGGTTAAAACGGTTTAACAGAATATTATGAGGAAACCCAATGGATGGATAAACCCCATCAACCCGAAACCACAGCAACTTGGCAAAACGACGCTGGATGCGTTCAATATTATTCATATGTATGGCATACATAGGATTCCATACTACAGATGCATATTCCAGTTTAGATCTGACAAATGCGTTGAAAAGAACAATGAGAGTTTGAGGTGTCACAAACTCTTTCGAATTGCGCACAATAAAACCCAGAGATCTATAGGATGCTGAAACTATATTATTGTAATGATTAGTAAAGCTTAGTTTACCATCAAACCAAACACCTAAATCTTTAAACTCATCACAAGTTGTTAATGGACTATTTTTTATACAATCTGAAAATTTGACAGGGTTTATTTTCCGTGTATAGGAAACACTAAAACATTTATCAATATTCAGATAAAGATTGTTACGGACACACCACTCATATACAACATTTAAATAGTCCTGAAGATGAGAACAATCTTCAGTACTATTAATGACAGAATATACTTTGAAGTCGTCAGCATATAATAACGAACTATTTGTCAAGCCACTAGAAATATCATCGATAAAGCACAGGAACAACAATGGTCCAAGGACAGAGCCCTGGGGAACACCAGATGACACTTTCACCACATATATGTGGTATGTTCAATAAACTAACCTAACAAACTAACTACAATATCCAAAAATTAGAAATAATTTAAACCCAGAACCTTCCGCATGCAAAGCGCACGCTCTATCAATAACCCCAAAAATCCTTATTAAATTAGCTCATTATATACTTATTCTATTAGGAGTTGTAGGTTCCAAGTACCTAACGTGAAATTTGAAACGCAATTTTCGGAAGTAATTGCACAAGTGGATCAAAATTATCGATAATTTTACATGACAGCGTGTTGTCTAAAAACTGCATGAGTGCATTTTCATATTTTGGAGAAAGAGTCCGACACCGAACGTGGAGGAGTCTTTTAACAAAATACGAAAATGCCCGAATGTAGTTTTTCCAAGACAACACGCTGTCATGTAAAATTATCGGTAATTTTGATGCACGAGTGTAATTCGGGGGAATATTTCCCGAATACAAATACCTATTGATTGAGAGAGAGAGATGTTTTTGGCGACGTCTAGCGTGAACAGGCAATATGCCGGGTGAAAGACAGTTCACAAACGATGGCCGGACAAGAAGCAACAACTCCATTATATCCTATTGCCAACACTAGATGCGCCCGAATCCCCTAGCAGGCAGCTTTATTTAAGAATTGCTTGTTACACAAAGCAACAAGACTTTAAGTTATGTTGGAAATTTGTTTCACACTACCATGCTCAATCAATTCTCGTGCTAGTGTAAGCTCTTTGTAAATGTTGGAAGTTTGGGTCACACTGCCTGCCGATCACCACTGATGAGTCGTGGATCGATGAAACGGCCGTCTGGTGGAAGCATGGTAGTGTGAAACAAATTTCCAACATAACTTAAAGTCTTGTTGCTTTGTGTAACAAGCAATTCTTAAATACCTATTGGTTTAAATAATATTAAATTCCGAAACGAGAAATTTTTAAAAATATTTGTTAACTTTACTTGTCAAACTAATTTTATTTTTAATTATCATGGATTCACAATGAGATTACCGTGGATAAGTAAACAATGCAATGATCGCAGTGCTCTTTTGGTTTCTACAGTGCAGTTACCGCTATAATTAATCGATAATTGCACTCCTCTCATAGGATTTTTTACACATGAGGGAAATATTCTCGAGAATTATGAAGGCAAATATCAAAAGTAACCTATCGCTGCAAAGCAGCTTTCAAATGATGTATCACTCGACCCATACTGCTATTTGAAAGTTGTGCCGCAGCAGACCAAATTTGATATTTCTTAATGCGACACCATGTATATTTTAACATAAATAAATTCCGCTCTAAAAGACAAGACAAATCACATAAGAGAAGAGTTAATTTTGACATACATTTAAGGCCTTGTGGTAACTACATATACAAACTAGCTGTTGCCCTCGAGGCACGAATAGCTCTCCATATTTAAGTGTAAAAGTAATAATTTTATGACCTTTTTGTCATTTATCTAAATTTTTGTTTTGTTTTAGACATCAGCTATTTTTTTTTTTTTTTGTATCGGGTTTTGTGCCTTTTTCTTCTCTTTGGAGGCACTATTTATACGCAGATATTTTATATTTCAGGCCAAATTCTTGTACGCAAAATAATTGATTTTTTTTTAGTTTTATTATAAAATTTATTTTGCCCCCTTTTCTACTATTTACGAACGCCTATGTAAACAAAATTGTTATGCTGCATGTTGTAGGTTATCCGTTAAGTGGTTTTTGAGTTATCACGGATACAATTTTTTCCTGACCCTTTTATAGAATTTTCACGGACGCCTATGGAACATTAATTTTTGTCGTGTATTTTTAACACCAATTCAACTAGTTAAATATAAAATTTTTTACATTTTAATTTTTTTTTCATTTTACCCCTTTTTTTTACTATTTACGAACGCCTATGTAAATAAAAATTTTATGCTGCATTTTTTAGGTTATCTTATATGAAAGCTATATATAATTAGCCAATTTTTCTGGTATATTTGGGAAACATTTTTTTTTCGTTTTTGACTCTTTTTTTAAGACTATTTTCGAACGCCTGTGTGAACTAATTCTTTTATGTAACATTTTTTAGGTGATATTCTATCACACCTATAAAAAATTATTCAATATTTCGGATAAGTTTAAGAACTATAATTTTTTTAATTTTTGAACCCTCTTTTAAACCCCTTGCCTACGCTCAATGTTAATCACCACCTATAAATAGCCTGTAGTATTTTCGTACCAAATGTGGTTAAAATCCGTTAAGTGGTTTTTGAGTTATCACGGATACAAATTTTTTCTGACCCTTTTATAGAATTTTCACGGACGCCTATGGAACATTAATTTGTGTCGTGTATTTTTAACACCAACTCAACTAGTTAAATATAAAAATTTTTACATTTTAATTTTTTTTATTTTACCCCTTTTTCTACTATTTACGAACGCCTATGTAAATAAAAATTTTATGCTGCATTTTTTAGGTTATCTTATATCAAAGCTATATATAATTAGCCAATTTTTCTGGTATATTTGGGAAACATTTTTTTGTTTTTGACCCTTTTTTAACACTATTTTCGAACGCCTGTGTGAACTAATTCTTTTATGTAACATTTTTTAGGTTATATTCTATCACAACTATAAAAAATTATTCAATATTTCGGATAAGTTTAAGAACTATGATTTTTTAAATTTTTGAAACCTCTTTTAAACCCGTTGCCTACGCTCAATGTTAATCACCACCTATAATTATCCTGTAGTATTTTCGTACCAAATGTGGTTAAAATCCGTTAAGTGGTTTTTGAGTTATCACGGATACAAATTTTTTCTGACCCTTTTATAGAATTTTTACGGACGCCTATGGTACATTAATTTTTGTCGTGTATTTTTAACACCAATTCATCTAGTTAAATATAAAATTTTTTACATTTTAATTTTTTTTTATTTTACCCCTTTTTCTACTATTTACGAACGCCTATGTGAATAAAAATTTTATGCTGCATTTTTTAGGTTATCTTATATCAAAGCTATATATAATTAGCCAATTTTTCTGGTATATTTGGGAAACGTTTTTTTTTTTCGTTTTTGACCCTTTTTTTAAATTATTTTCGAACGCCTGTGTGAACCAATTCTTTTATGGAATATTTTTTAGCTTATATTGTATCACAACTATGAAAAATTATTCCATATTTCGAATAAGTTTAGGAAATATATATTTTTTATGTTTTGACCCCTTTTCCACTATTTACGAACGCCTATGAAAGTAAGTTATTCATGACACATTTTATAGGTTATATTCTATCAAAACTATCAATAACGAGTTAATATTTCTGCTATTTTTAGGAAATAGGTTTTTTTTTAATCTTTTTTACCCCATTTTACACTATTTTCGAACGCCAATGTGGTCTAATATTTTATGTTCAATATTTTAGGTTATATTCAATTAAATGCGTAAAAAATTATGCAGTATTTCGGATAAGTTTAAGAACTATGAATTTTTTTAATTTTTGAACCCTCTTTTAAACTCTTTGCCTACGCTCAATGTTTCCCAAAATCTAATCAGCTCCTTGCCATGTCCAATAGTATTTTTGTACCAAATTTGGTTAAAATCTGTTAAGCGGTTTTTGCGTTTTCGTGGATACAGACAGACAGACAGACAGACAGACAGACATTTTTTTAAAACTACTTATTTATGTATAAAATGACCAAAAAGAAGTATTTCCGGTGAAATTAAAAAAATTTTTTTTTTCATGAAACTAATAGTCTCCATATATACATATATTACATATATGATATGGAGAGCTAAAAATATACCATTTTTCTGTGACGGGAAAAAAGTTTGACATATTTACTCTCTTGACAGGTAATAAAATGTCACTTTTTATCCCCGGGAAAAAAGTGAGTACTTTTTTCCCGGACACATAAGTAACGGTAGATATTTAATTTTAGGAAATTTTATTATACAAAAGTTACATTTTCTTTATATATCAAAACTGGCAATAATTTGTGACGCTACTTTTGCTGCTTCTACTGACTCCGGTGGAGTGTTCGCAATTTTTACATTAAATCATAGAATGAAATTGCCAGAGATTTGATTACTGAAAGGTTTTTAAAACTTCACATTTCACTTAAATAATTTTCTGACTTTTTTCAATATTAAATCGAAATTTTTCTCGTCTCAGAAAAAATAGTGTATCATACACGGGAAAAAAGTTAGATTTTAGCTCTCGGTTTTTTGTCTCCTCCGTTGCGCGTCGGCGTCGGGAGACAACACAACCTCGAGCTAAAATCTAGTACTTTTTTCCCTTGTATAATATATAACTAATTTTTCGTGTCAGGTCCATTTGAATTCCCTTCTTTTCTCCGTTTTACTGGATTTAATTGACATGTGTTTTGTAATTTTTCAGGGTGGTCACATTTTCTAAATTGTATTATTATGGGAAAATAATGTTGGGATACCCTTCTGCTTAGATTTGAGCCTTTCCTATACTTTTTATTGATATCATTTCATGAGCATGAGAAAATCGTTTCTTGTATCTGAGGCGATATATTCTGTTAACGAGTATTTTTATCGGGATGCCCGAGTAACTGTTATTTAGAAACTGTTGTGTTTTGACATGTGTCTTATACATTAAATGTTTAATAGTCTTTGTGAAGTTACAATTATGTGTTATTTTATATGTGAAGATTGTAAATATTGTATGAATATATTTAAAATTTGAGTTTTTTTTTTTACGTTGACGACTTCTATACATTTTGTAATGTCATTTGGAGAATAAATAAATAAATAAATGAGCTTAAGGCTAACCGTTTTTTTCATAAAAAAAAAATTAAAAAAAAAAAATTGCCAACAAGTCGCAATTTTTTGTCATTCCAATTATTATTTTTTTAATTTAAAAACAAATAAGTTAAATTACAGCTTTATTTTAATAATTAACAAATAAACTCTCTTAAAAAATAAAAAAAAAAATCCGACAATTTATGTTTAAATAGAATACCTAAACTCTTAAATTAAATACAAAAATTCTTATTTCTTTTGATAAGAACTAAACAAGTACACACGAACTAAATTAAACTAAATAATAAACAATCAAGTGTTAGAAAATAAAAAATGAATTTTTGGCTCGTTGGAGCATTTGGGAATTAATGGATGCAAAAACATTTCGTATTCTGATTTTCATGCTTTCTACGTTGGTTGGTGATTCACAGTAAACTATTTTTTTTTTCTATGGGGGTATACATAGAAAAAACTCGAGTGGCGTTTGATCAGGGGATCGGGCTGGCCAATTTGTTACTCTTCTTCCAGGGAAAGTTGTACTTGTTTAGTTGTTATCAAAAGAAATAGGTATTTTTGTATTTAATTTAAGTTTAGACTTTATTTTATTTAAACATAAATTGTCTAAAAATGTATGTTTAAAGCATTTAATTATTTTAATGAAATAGTCCATGATACTGTGGATTATCAATTTAATGATTTAAATCATACTGTCATTCATCCACTCAAATTTAGTTTATTAACTGTAGGTTATCTTCAATATAAAATGGCAGCATTATGTGAAACATATCTATCGATATATTAAATAATGTCAACCTCTCCCTAAAAATCAGATCCAAGGATACAATCAACCTCTCCCCAAGAATCATACCTATAATTAAAATGACAAATGTCAACAATTTTCATGAAATGTTATCAATAAAAAGTATAGGAAAGGGTCTTCTCAAATCTAAGCAGCAGGGTGTCCCAATAACATTTTCCCATAAAAATACAATTAAGAAAATGTGACCACCCTGAAAAATAACAAATCACATGTCAATAAAATCCAGTAAAAAGGAGAAAGTAAGGGAATTCAAATGGACCTGATACGAAAAATTGGTATATTTTTAAAAAAAAATCTAACTATTCAGGAGATCGACACAACCGAAATTTTGAAAAATTTTTATGCAGTACTTCATTTTATGACCCCTGGATCCTAAAAATGACCTCAGTTCAAAAGTTTATATATCTATATATATATATATATACTCTAGAATGATAATCCCGTAGTACAAAAATGTAACCAAAAGTGTAGAGCTGTCCATAATGCGCATGATCACCAGTAACTTATTTTTCAACAGGACCGGCTTTGATTAAATGTAATATTACTGTTATAGGTATATTTAAAATTAAATTTTACCATTTCAAATAAAAAAATAGAATAAAGAAATTTAAGAAATAAAAAATTACATAAAATATCTAAATACTTTATTGTCTAACAGGTACAACCCAATAATAATAAATCTAAACAGAAACGAGAACTAAGTAAAAATTCTAATACTGGAAAATATCTTAAGGACTTGAGCATTCTAATTATTTATTTTATTATTATATAATATTTGTTTGTTTATACAACCACCTTAGGCGTCTTACCTCTCTACAACCTTCAAAGAAGGGGTGCAAGAAACAGTGACTTCACAAATATTTTCCGTGTCCATGTAAACCACTTCCATATCATCCGTACTACTCGCAATAGTATTTTGTGACAAAACATGGTTGGTAGAACTTTTATTCTCAGCAATTTCATGGAGGATTTTATAATTAAGTATATTCCAGTTTAACAACAGAATTCAAACGAACTTTGTATACCTACACAACGTAGGAAATATATTCTTGACATACATATCATGCATTTTTGACAGACTGCTTTTAAGTAAACAGTGTCTTGATATCAAACGATTAAGAATTTAACTTCCACTCTCATTTACATAATCTCTTCTTTTCATCAAAAGTTTGGGAACTGCATCGGGTACGAGGGTGATCCGCTTGTCGTCTTCTCTACAAATGATATCTTCTGCAGCGAAATGTTTACTGCATATGACATTCCCATCACATACATTTTCTGTACTAGGATCCCAATGCCCGCATCCAAACATCATGTCTTTTTTTTGTCAAGCTAAAAATGAGTATCATGTCAATGGTATCATATTGACTCAAACTGAGACTGTTAGAAACCCGAAACAATAACTTACTGAAAATATTTAATACCAGGAATGAGACCTTCATTTTTACACCACAACACTATACACCTCATTGTTTGTTAAATAAACGAACTAAAACCAAAATAACAATTTTAATCACAAATAGGTATATCTATCAACAATTAAAATATACCACGAATAAAACCATAACTCAATTATAAAACCTATCTGAATTGTTGTGAAGCCGACTCTGACAGATATTCCCACTACGAGAAACGTCATTTGCGAAAACAGACGCTGTTGCGAAATCTCCTAAATTTAATAAGATTTGGAAAAAAATGTTTCGTTCATATTGCTGAAAACTAAACAGTATGCAATTTTGCCGATAACATTTAATTATTTGATTTTGTCAAGCAGTTTCGTATGACGCAACATATGGATTTATTTATAAAACAGATATGTCGCATAATGTTGGCACTCAAAAACAATCTAACATTTGAAGAACTTGATGTTCAGTGTGACAGTGAGTGTTTGTTTGTGAAAATTAAATTTAAAAGAAATGTGTTCTATGTATGTGTTGTCTATTTTATACCAAATACTTCATTAGAGCACTATATTGATTTCTATAATATTTTTGAAACTCTCCTAGCTGACAATGCAAACATCTTGATTGTTGGAGATTTTAACCTACCAAATTACTCTCTCGATGTGATCAATGACAAACACACAACATTGTCTGATTTTACAAGTTTCTACAACTTAAGGCAACTCAATATAATTCCCAATAAAAATTTAAAGTTTCTCGATTTTATTTTATCGGATATGTGTATTGTGCACGTCTTCAGATCTGATAACCCTCTCGTGTCAGAAGATGACTATCACCCTGCATTAACCTTTTCTGTTATCCTCAATGATGACCACCGCATGGAGAGGAATCTCAAATCGGTTTACAGGTACAATTTTTCAAAAGGAAATTTTTCCTTACTTTACAGTTTAATGTCGACCTGTGACTGGACGCAGTTACTGGAGGTGAGTGATGTAAATAAGTGTCTCGGTATTTTCTATAATATCATATATGAGTTTATTGATGAATCTGTGCCTAAATATAGATTAGCTTCTCGGCCGCATTCCGATCGTTTTCCGGACTGGTTTTCTGTGGATCTGAGAAATAAAATAAAAACGAAAAATCGGTTGCACAAAAAATTAAAACAAGGCTCACTAGAACTAAGACCAGAATTCGTAGCATTACGTAATTCTATTAAACGTCAGACACAATTAGAATCAAAAAATTACCAACAGAGCATTGAACGTACAATAAACACAGATCCACAGAAGTTTTGGTCGTTTATAAATGGGCGCAAGAGTCAGAGTGGTATACCCACTGAGATGATATATGAGGGTGAGGTGTTCGCTGATGCAGAAGCGATAGCGAATGCTTTTGCTAATTATTTTGGTTCCGTGTATGAGGTTTCATGTGAGGGCGATGCGAGCGATGTCGAGCTGGGCTGTTTTGATTTCCAGCCGGTTACTGAGGAGATCGTCATTGATTCCATTAAAAAGCTCAAATCCAAAAAGAATTCTGGTATTGACGGTATACCAGATTATATATACAAGGGATGTGTGGAATTTGTAGCAGAACCTTTGGCCCACATATTTAATTTGGCAATCAAAACAGGTACATTTCCCGGGGATCTAAAGATTGGTGTGGTGACGCCTATACATAAAAATGGTAAAAGGAACCATATCCTCAATTACCGCCCTATGACTGTACTAAATACCATAGCAAAGATATTCGAGCGCATTCTTTATACTGACATTTATGCATGGGTGAAACCGAACATCAGTGATTATCAACACGGCTTCATAAATGGAAGATCTACCATCACTAATCTACTAGTTTTCTCGGAGTATGCTTCTACGGCTATTCGACGGGGTAGACAGCTGGACGTCGTATACACGGATTGCGCTAAAGCTTTTGACAAAGTGAACCATACGTTACTGCTGTATAAGCTTGGAAGGATGGGCTTTTCAGGTCAATCGATTCAATTTATTAAATCCTATTTAACAAACAGAAAACAGACAGTCAGAGTAGCGGGTAAACATTCAGCTGAATTCATTAACCCTTCTGGTGTACCGCAGGGCAGTAACTTGGGGCCGTTACTTTTTAACATTTACATCAACGATCTTCCCAGTATAGCACTTGCGTCGTGTGGACTGCTGTTTGCTGATGACTTTAAGTTGTTTAAAATCATATTCAGCGTCGAAGACTGCGAACAATTGCAGGACGACTTAAACTCGATATCTGATTGGTTCAAAAACAATGCAATGACCTTAAATGTACTCAAATGTTCCATACAAACATTCACAAGGAAAATAGATTCCATCACATATGACTACACATTAAATTCCATATCCCTAGTTAGGAAACACGAAATCAAAGATCTGGGTGTATTTTTTCAATCAAACTTTAAGTTTAACAGTCATTACCAGTACATAACTGGGAAAGCATATAGGTCGTTGGGATTTATAATGAGGAATAGCAAAAACTTTGAACTATCCACAATTTTTAAGTTATATAACACCTTAGTCCGTACGCACCTTGAATACGCATGTGTTATTTGGACCCCAAGGGCTTTTTGTCATAGTGACCACATCGAGAGGGTTCAAAAAAGGTTCTTGAGATTTATATATAAGAGGGAACATGGAGTTTATCCGTTTAAAATCTCATACAAAACAATGTATCAGCAATACAAGATACAAACTCTCTGTGATAGGCGCAATATGCAATGTTTGATATATTTATATAATATTATAAATAGTACAAGTAAAGTAAATTGTAATTTAATAAGTCTAATATATTTCAAAGTTCCGAAAGTACAATTAAGAATTAACTCTAGGGAAATGTTTCATATAGATAACTTTAGCTTGTCGCCATTGAATGCAATGTGTTCGATTGGCAATCAGATTGTAGACGCTAAGGGTCTCGACTTATGCAGCACTAGTGTTCATGAAATCAGGTCTCTATTTCAGTTAATGTCTGCCAGTTGATCTATAGATATTTTATAATGTAATTCTACTAGTCTAAATTATTGTCTGTTTGTATAGTGTTAATTTTATGTTGTTATTTAGTTTCTAATTTTGTTAAGGGTTACATGTTATTACCTAAATGGTGTTTGTAATTTGAATATAAAATAAATAAATAAAAAAAAAAATAAAATAAATAAATAAATAAATTCTGTAAGGCGAACGACAAAATAGTTTTAAATATGGCAGCTCTGTGCTGAAAATAAGTTACAGAGGAGCATGCGTAGTTGGTGAAAACTCTGCATACCCGTTACACTTTTTGGTATTCGGCTGGATTTAATTAGCATTCTAGAGTACATATATAATATAAGATTTCTATGGTTGCATCAAAATATTCAATGTTTAAGAAATAGATGTATGGAAATACATGCATTTTTAGAATCATCAGATTTATCCACAGATCTAAGATCTGTGGATTTATCCCCGCATGCTATATAGGTTACTGAACATTGTCTCAATGATAGTGAACAAACTACTTTACATCTGGAGGGATATAATTTAGTATCTTGTTATACAAGACCTCTGATGGAGCATGGTGGTGCATGCATATTCATCATGAAGACTTTAGACTTCATCGAAAACACTGATATTGTGCAGTTGAGTGTCGAGGGGGACATTGAATGTGCTGTTAGTAAAAGTTTAAGGACTGTAATTATATCTATTTATAGACGCGGTATCTACAGGCAATTTTGACTTATTTGCCGCTCAACTCTAAGCAATTCTTTACTATTGCAGTAAAAAATATACTGGTTACACCCACATATTAGCTGGTGACTTCAATTTGAATTTGTTTTTAGAACATAAGAAGAATGAAAGCTTTATAGATATTTTACGATCATATAATTTAGTGCAGACAATCTTTGAGGCCACTAGAGAGACAGCACAGTCTTCAACACTCATAGAAAACCTGTTTACAAATGCAGGTAACTATCAGAGTACAGTCTTGGCTACAGCTCTATCATGCTCAAGTTTTATCAAGGCACGATATGTACGTAAAACGAAGTCTTCCGAACTGTGTGCTTAGAAGAACGTTCTCAATATATAAAATTGGCTGTTTTAGGCAAGAGCTGAAAAATCAAAATTTGTTGTCGGTATACAGTTAATGTAAATCATTCGTATAACTGTTTTTTCAACATGTTTACAAATTTAATTAATGTCATTTTTCCCCTAAAAGAGAAAAAAACTGTGAAGGGAACGTGGATTACAAATGGTATAAAAGTTTCTAGTAGAAAAAAATGATTACTTTATCATAAAAAAATTAGGGGTCAGATCAGTGATTCTTATTATAAAACTGCACCATCTACAAAAAAGTCCTAAAACAAGCAAAAATTACATGAAATTCTAATTTTATTTTGAGTTCACATAATACACAGAAGCTACATGGTCATTGGTAAAGAAAGTTACAAAAAGAGACGTTCGGTGGAGTAATGTGCTTGATAACTTTTCTGATGGTATAAGAAACCCAGTACAGGTCTTAAATAAATTAAATAACTATTTCATAAAGGCAGGTGAACAGTGGCTACGGCAGCCCCTGAATTAAATTACCATACCAAGTCATTGTTCCTATATAGAATTATTTAATTAAATCTGAGGTTAAAATTTACCCCGTAAGTAGACGATTTATTTTGAACAAATTTTTCCATATAAAGTTCTCAATTATTTTATCTCAGTCTTTTTCTTTTTTTGAAGAGTGAAGTGAAGTAATTTCTACAATTTTATTTGGTGTTTACAGGTTATCGTTGTATTTTTTGCGTTTTATGACATATATGAATTCTTTTGTTCGTCTTGATAAAACATAAAATGCGTCTATATGCCTATTTTTATTTTATTCAGTTACAAATTTGTCGTTATCGTGTTAAGGTAAAACCTTGCGATATATTACGTGGTACTTCAGCGGTTTTTTGAATCGATTAAGTGTTTCTCGGATTTAAATCAAAAATAACAATTAAGCGTTAATTTTTCGGCGGTTAAATTTTTGTTAATAATTTGTGATGGTTCTATAAATTGTTGCTACTCAAGGTATGTTGTCAAATAAGTAGTAAATAATACATTTTGCATTTCCTTTAGCATGAATTTTTTTTTATTATGAATTGAAATTGCATGTAACAATATAGTCAAAGGTTCTACGATCACACAAATTACAGCTTTATTATTATACAGGGTGTTTCTATATTCAACCGACAACGCTCGACCACAGAAAGCTCTCGCTAATTCATACATTTCGATATAGGGACATATACCCTTAAAGGGCATAGTTGTCTAGTTATAGGGTCCCAAAGGTTCAAACTTAAAATCGAAAATTTACCATAATGTTATTTTAATTTGTTTGAGTCCTTACTTGTTTTTAATTCAAATGTTTTAATTGTCGGAGATTTTAACATTCCTCATTTGCAAGAGAAAAACTGTGATAAATATGTCTCACTTTCCAATTTCTTGTGTCTACATGACTTGGAACAACTAAATAGAGTCCAAAACAGCTTGAATCGTTGTCTCGATTTAGTGATTTCAAATTTATCTGTTTCAGAGATTGTTAGGGCGGAGATCCCTTTGGTAGCTGAGGATGCATATCATCCGTCTCTTTATTTTACAGTATATTTAAATAAAAACAGACATGAGCCAAGTTATGAAAAAATGCAGATGTACGATTATGCGAGGGGAGATTTTCAATTGTTGTACAGGTTGATGTCTGAGTGTGATTGGTCAGAGCTATTACAGGAGAACAACGCGAATAAATGCTTAGATCTCTTTTACAATAAAGTTTACGACTGTATAAATCATGCAGTCCCTACTAAAAATATAACTACTAACTTGCAGCCGAGAGGTAAATATCCGATTTGGTTTTCAAACGATCTACTTAGGAAAATACAACAAAAAAATCGCATGCATAATAAGATGAAAAAACTTAGTGGTGGGTCTTTGCGCGATCGGTATTCGGCATTAAGGAAAATGATTAAGAGTCAAACTAAAATTGAGTTTAGGAACTATCATGTCAAAATGGAAGCTGAGATTAACGTAAATCCTCAGAGTTTTTGGTCTTTTGTCAACAGTAGGCGTGGTCAGAGTGGAATTCCCCGAGAAATGATTTATAAGGGTGAACTGTTTGGAGATCCTGAGGCAGTCGCTAATGCTTTTGCGCACTACTTTAGTTCGGTGTATGATACAGATAACACTGCAGCAAGCTCTCATGTGGCAGAAGGTAATTTCGATTTTCAACCTATTGATGAACATATGGTGAAGGAGGCTATTAAGTGTTTAAAACCCAAAAAAAGTACGGGTCCAGACAATATACCCAACTATATTTACAAGGGCTGCGTGGAATGGTTGACCTTGCCAATGTCACATATTTTTAATATTTGTTTAAATAACAACACTTTCCCTGATAAACTAAAAAGTTCCGTTATTACCCCCGTCTTTAAGAATGGCAAGCGAAATGAGGTAATGAATTATAGACCAATAAGTCTACTCAATAACTTGGCTAAAATCTTCGAGAATATTCTTTACAACAATATATACAGCTGGGTCAAACCTAAACTTAGCACATTCCAGCATGGCTTCATGAGGAATCGTTCTACATCTAGTAACCTCTGCATATTTTCTGAATATGCCTCACTAGCTCTTGAAGCTGGAGAGCAGCTGGATGTTATTTATACCGATTGTGCCAAGGCTTTTGACAGGGTTAACCATCGGATCCTGCTTTGTAAACTGAGTGGGCTGGGGTTTTCATGCAATTCCTTAAACTTACTGAAATCTTACTTGTGTGATCGATGTCAAAGAGTTAAGATGGCCAATAGATTTTCCTATAATTTCACGAGCACATCAGGGGTTCCCCAGGGGAGTATCCTTGGACCATTACTATTCTTAATTTATATCAATGATTTACCTCAGATCGGACGTTTTTCAACTGGCCTTTTATTCGCTGACGACTTTAAGATTTTCAAATTAATTAAATCTCAGAGTGATTGTGATGAATTACAGGACGATATCAACCTTGTTACTGCATGGTTTCAGAAGAACAACATTAAAGTAAATTCGGAAAAATGCTCGGTGATTACATATACCAGAAAACTGAACTTTATACAAAGAACCTATTCGATAAATGAGATTACTTTGGAACGAAAAACTAGTATCAGGGACTTGGGGGTTGTTTTTCGCTCAGACCTAAGGTTTAATGATCATTATCAGGCTGTGACTGCAAAGGCCTACAAGGCATTGGGATTTGTTATCAGAAACAGCAGATACTTTAAAGTTTCTACGATCAAGAGATTATATTTTGCACTTGTAAGACCGCATCTTGAATACGCATCGGTTGTGTGGATGCCGACAGCTGTTACGCATATAGATTCTATAGAGAGAGTGTAAAAACGATTTTTAAGATATGTCTATCTGCGTGATAAACAAACTTACCCATTTAAGATTTCATACAATAAGATGTTAAATGAATATGAACTTGATACTTTAAGTGATAGACGTAAATACTTTGCAGTAGCCTTTATCTATTGTATCTTGAACAACTTAAAATATCATGAATGTGATTTACTTAGGTTCATATATTTCAAAGTACCGAAGATTAATCTAAGAATATCCTGTAAGAGTATTTTCTGGACTGAGCCGCATAGTACATCTGCGTTAAATAGCATGCTCATCGAATGCAATAATATAACGCACTCCAATGAAGAGTTTGATCTTTTCTCCTCAGATTTTAGGCAAGTGAGAAAATTAATTTTGAATTGTCGCAGTCAGATACACTTATTGGATAGGTGATATCTCCGACAAAATTATTGTTTTGAATTTGTTACTTTTTAGATTATAGTTTGTCTATTTGTTTTTGTTGTATGTTATTTAGTGTTTAAGTATATTATTAATTAGTAATTGTTAACTTTGCATTGCTTGTAATTACCATTTCTTGGTGTCTGTAATGTATTGGTAAATAAATAAATAAATAAATAAATAATTCAAAAATTTCTTTAAATTTTTTTTAGTGACCGATATGTTCTTTAAAAAAGCTATATTTTGAGATAAACAAGTTGTTTAAAAAATTAACCAGTGGCATGCTAAAGAAAAGTAATAACTTTTTATCGGTCCAAAGTAAACGGTCTTGCAGGAATTTGTATGTATACACATACCTCATTTAAAAAATGTTCCTACATCTTAAAAAAGTAGTCCATCCTGGAGTGGAGTAAGTTAATTTAATGGGAATAAAAGTCAACCTCCACGAAAATGAAATTCTATTGTTACCAAACATGTTTCGGAGCTTCAAGCTCCATCATCAGTGGCATTACAAACAAACAATACAAAAGCATTGCTATGTGCTAAGAACAGAAAATACAGTTTCCAGAGCAATGCCTTCGGGTCTGAAAAAGAATGCGACTTCATACTCTCACACTATTAAAACTTAAGAAATTGAGTACTCACCATTTCATGAAAATTTTTATTTTATTAAAAGTTCTGTATTTTCTTTTTGTAAATCATCTTACAACTGATATGATAATAATGGTGAATACTACCGATAGTATAATGTTGTGAGTAACACCCACCATCTAGTGTTCGAAGAACGAACTAGTTAATATCCAATAGCAGGGGACAGATTAAACTGAAATGATAATCAGCGACATCCATTGATCAGACACCGAAACACACTCACAAATACATACAGATAGCTATTTATTCATCTTTTCTAATCAACACACCGCAGTACAGGTGTCGTTTTCTTAACATATGTTAATAATTAAGGTTATACAAACAAAACTACATCAAGTACAAAACAACACGACCTCACCTGGTCCCACAACCCAAATCACACAATAAAGCGCAATAACCGAATGCCCCAAAAAACCACAATATGTAAGAGAACTATTCAATAAAGGACAATGATTTAAAAAACCTAGATGAAGTAAATTCTGTTTGTTCATTCAAACATACGATAGATGGTATATTATTAATGGTAGTAATTTCCGTGATCTCCAGGGTATTGAGAAGAGTACCTTTGTTACAAACATGCAGCAGCTTAGTACCACTACGTGGGTCAAACGAATGGTTAAAGTTAATAATGTGGTCTGCGAATGCTGAACTGCTTTCAATACTGGTATAATTGCGCGACTGTGCTTTCGTAATAATTCTATGGTGTTCATCTATTCGAGTTTTAATAGCGCGGCCTGACTGACCAATGTATTGAGCAGTGCACGTTTGGGTGCCACATGACAGTGAATATACACCTGGTTTTTCGGTCCAAATGGATTTATCTTTGCTATTATTAAGAAGAAGGTTGATCGTATTACCAGTACGGAAGCATATATTGATATCATAACAACTAAAGACCTTTTTGACAGCCAAACAAAATGGACCTGTGTATGTAATTGGGTAAAAATTGGACCTACTGGTGTCGGGCGCAGGTTTAAGGTTTTTATGTATATGTTTGTTGATATATTTATAATACATTCTATTTATTGTACTAGATGGGAAACCATTGGTTTTAGCAACATGAAAAATGATCGAAAGCTCCGCATTAAAATGCTCTTCAGATATTGGAATATTAAACAACCTGTGAAAATGGGAATGAAATGCAGCAAATTTGTGTGAGTGGGGGTGATTTGATGTGAAAGGAATAGCTATGTCCGTACTAGTGTCCTTATGGTAAATGGAGAAGGATAAACGGTCGGATAGTCTATAAATGCGTACATCCAAGAATGGTAAGGTTCTATTCGATTCAATCTCGACTGTGAACTGTATTCTGCTATGTAAGGAGTTCATATATGAAAGAGTATCATTAAGATCCTGATGGGACCCCTGAAATACAGCCAGAATATCGTCGACATATCTAAAATAAGTGATAAATCTTGCTTTATGTGTCCGATTTCGCATAATCTGTTTTTCCAGATGCACCATGAAAATTTCAGCAAGGAGGGACGAAGTAGACGCACCCATAGCTAATCCCTCATTCTGCTTATAAATGGTATTATTAAACTGGAAGAAGTTCTGGGCTAAGGTAATCTCCAACAAACCAACAATGTCGCGAATAGACTCGCTATCAAGGGATGATTGGTTTGTAAGAAGCTCTGAAGTAAGTTGCACGCTTTCAGCGACTGGCACACTCGTGAAAAGGTTCTTCACATCGAAGGAAACAAGGAACGAATCATCAGGACATTGAACTTCTTTCAATTTTTGGCATAACTCGATTGAATTATTCACGGAATAGGGTGGTTTAAAGCTAGTACATTTTTTGATTGTGTAGTTCAACCATTTAGATAACTTTGACGCTGGTGAAGTGGAGTAACATACAATTGGTCGAGCGGGACAATTAACTTTATGTGTTTTAAGTTGGGCTCTAAGCATTGGTATTTGAGGATTCATGTTGGTTAATTTAAATTTGTTGGTATTAAAAATTGATAGTGTATCTCTCGTTTTCGCTAGGGTTTTATTAAATGTGGTACAGTAAGTCTTAAGTGGATTAGTTGGCAATATGGAAAAGTCAGATGTGTCAAGGAAACTATTCACTTTCTCGACATATGTGTCCTTCGGACAAATCACAGTACAATTACTCTTGTCACTTTTACTAAGAATTAGATTGTTTATTTCTAGTTTTCTTTTAATATCTTTAATCGTTTTGACTTCATCAGGTTTATTCGATGTATTATACGTGTTGTTTTTGTGAGTTTTATTCAATATTTTAGAAATGTTAGTATGAATAATTTCTTTTCCAGAAATATTAGATGTTTCGATAATGGCTTCACATTCGGCAGCAGTCACCTTCAAATCTTTGCTAGTTAAACTCTTATGTATGTTATATTTTAACCCTTTGTTGAGTAAAGCTGATTCTTGTTCAGTGAATGTAATATTGGAAAGATTTAGAAGTCTATCATGAAACTGAACTTGGTTTGGCTGTACACTATGTGGAAACTGTTGATTAAAAATGTGATTGTCAAAAGGCACAACACTATCGTCGCTGAAAGTTACACTACTCTCATTCAAAGTATTACTAGACAAATATAATTCATGAAAATTACCACCATCAAAAACCGGTTGTGTTTTAGATCTTAAACTATCTAACTTATTATTTAATCTATTCCTCTTAATATTACTCCTAATGGTTATCACCTCATGTAACTGTTGTTGAAGAACATCCCATTCCAGTTGGTGAAGTCTTTGTGTTAGTTGTGATGCGACATAATGCAATTTCACATCCACCATATGCTTCTTCTTGTGTAGCAATTTGATTTCTTCTCGTAACCATGTTAACTTTGCTACTTTGATGGCTCTTATAGCTGAAGGGGAACTGTTATTCGTTCGGACTTTTATATAGTTAGGGGTTAGATTTTCTTTCTTGCACATGCAGTTGAAATAAATATCGAGATCAACGTATCTTCTTTTCAGTAAAAGCTTTTCGTATTCACGGACTAAAACAGCTTGACTAGCTTCATTCATCTTAAAAAAGTAGTCCATCCTGGAGTGGAGTAAGTTAATTTAATGGGAATAAAAGTCAACCTCCACGAAAATGAAATTCTATTGTTACCAAACATGTTTCGGAGCTTCAAGCTCCATCATCAGTGGCATTACAAACAAACAATACAAAAGCATTGCTATGTGCTAAGAACAGAAAATACAGTTTCCAGAGCAATGCCTTCGGGTCTGAAAAAGAATGCGACTTCATACTCTCACACTATTAAAACTTAAGAAATTGAGTACTCACCATTTCATGAAAATTTTTATTTTATTAAAAGTTCTGTATTTTCTTTTTGTAAATCATCTTACAACTGATATGATAATAATGGTGAATACTACCGATAGTATAATGTTGTGAGTAACACCCACCATCTAGTGTTCGAAGAACGAACTAGTTAATATCCAATAGCAGGGGACAGATTAAACTGAAATGATAATCAGCGACATCCATTGATCAGACACCGAAACACACTCACAAATACATACAGATAGCTATTTATTCATCTTTTCTAATCAACACACCGCAGTACAGGTGTCGTTTTCTTAACATATGTTAATAATTAAGGTTATACAAACAAAACTACATCAAGTACAAAACAACACGACCTCACCTGGTCCCACAACCCAAATCACACAATAAAGCGCAATAACCGAATGCCCCAAAAAACCACAATATGTAAGAGAACTATTCAATAAAGGACAATGATTAAGAGGAATAGATTAAATAATAAGTTAGATAGTTTAAGATCTAAAACACAACCGGTTTTTGATGGTGGTAATTTTCATGAATTATATTTGTCTAGTAATACTTTGAATGAGAGTAGTGTAACTTTCAGCGACGATAGTGTTGTGCCTTTTGACAATCACATTTTTAATCAACAGTTTCCACATAGTGTACAGCCAAACCAAGTTCAGTTTCATGATAGACTTCTAAATCTTTCCAATATTACATTCACTGAACAAGAATCAGCTTTACTCAACAAAGGGTTAAAATATAACATACATAAGAGTTTAACTAGCAAAGATTTGAAGGTGACTGCTGCCGAATGTGAAGCCATTATCGAAACATCTAATATTTCTGGAAAAGAAATTATTCATACTAACATTTCTAAAATATTGAATAAAACTCACAAAAACAACACGTATAATACATCGAATAAACCTGATGAAGTCAAAACGATTAAAGATATTAAAAGAAAACTAGAAATAAACAATCTAATTCTTAGTAAAAGTGACAAGAGTAATTGTACTGTGATTTGTCCGAAGGACACATATGTCGAGAAAGTGAATAGTTTCCTTGACACATCTGACTTTTCCATATTGCCAACTAATCCACTTAAGACTTACTGTACCACATTTAATAAAACCCTAGCGAAAACGAGAGATACACTATCAATTTTTAATACCAACAAATTTAAATTAACCAACATGAATCCTCAAATACCAATGCTTAGAGCCCAACTTAAAACACATAAAGTTAATTGTCCCGCTCGACCAATTGTATGTTACTCCACTTCACCAGCGTCAAAGTTATCTAAATGGTTGAACTACACAATCAAAAAATGTACTAGCTTTAAACCACCCTATTCCGTGAATAATTCAATCGAGTTATGCCAAAAATTGAAAGAAGTTCAATGTCCTGATGATTCGTTCCTTGTTTCCTTCGATGTGAAGAACCTTTTCACGAGTGTGCCAGTCGCTGAAAGCGTGCAACTTACTTCAGAGCTTCTTACAAACCAATCATCCCTTGATAGCGAGTCTATTCGCGACATTGTTGGTTTGTTGGAGATTACCTTAGCCCAGAACTTCTTCCAGTTTAATAATACCATTTATAAGCAGAATGAGGGATTAGCTATGGGTGCGTCTACTTCGTCCCTCCTTGCTGAAATTTTCATGGTGCATCTGGAAAAACAGATTATGCGAAATCGGACACATAAAGCAAGATTTATCACTTATTTTAGATATGTCGACGATATTCTGGCTGTATTTCAGGGGTCCCATCAGGATCTTAATGATACTCTTTCATATATGAACTCCTTACATAGCAGAATACAGTTCACAGTCGAGATTGAATCGAATAGAACCTTACCATTCTTGGATGTACGCATTTATAGACTATCCGACCGTTTATCCTTCTCCATTTACCATAAGGACACTAGTACGGACATAGCTATTCCTTTCACATCAAATCACCCCCACTCACACAAATTTGCTGCATTTCATTCCCATTTTCACAGGTTGTTTAATATTCCAATATCTGAAGAGCATTTTAATGCGGAGCTTTCGATCATTTTTCATGTTGCTAAAACCAATGGTTTCCCATCTAGTACAATAAATAGAATGTATTATAAATATATCAACAAACATATACATAAAAACCTTAAACCTGCGCCCGACACCAGTAGGTCCAATTTTTACCCAATTACATACACAGGTCCATTTTGTTTGGCTGTCAAAAAGGTCTTTAGTTGTTATGATATCAATATATGCTTCCGTACTGGTAATACGATCAACCTTCTTCTTAATAATAGCAAAGATAAATCCATTTGGACCGAAAAACCAGGTGTATATTCACTGTCATGTGGCACCCAAACGTGCACTGCTCAATACATTGGTCAGTCAGGCCGCGCTATTAAAACTCGAATAGATGAACACCATAGAATTATTACGAAAGCACAGTCGCGCAATTATACCAGTATTGAAAGCAGTTCAGCATTCGCAGACCACATTATTAACTTTAACCATTCGTTTGACCCACGTAGTGGTACTAAGCTGCTGCATGTTTGTAACAAAGGTACTCTTCTCAATACCCTGGAGATCATGGAAATTACTACCATTAATAATATACCATCTATCGTATGTTTGAATGAACAAACAGAATTTACTTCATCTAGGTTTTTTAAATCATTGTCCTTTATTGAATAGTTCTCTTACATATTGTGGTTTTTTGGGGCATTCGGTTATTGCGCTTTATTGTGTGATTTGGGTTGTGGGACCAGGCGAGGTCGTGTTGTTTTGTACTTGATGTAGTTTTGTTTGTATAACCTTAATTATTAACATATGTTAAGAAAACGACACCTGTACTGCGGTGTGTTGATTAGAAAAGATGAATAAATAGCTATCTGTATGTATTTGTGAGTGTGTTTCGGTGTCTGATCAATGGATGTCGCTGATTATCATTTCAGTTTAATCTGTCCCCTGCTATTGGATATTAACTAGTTCGTTCTTCGAACACTAGATGGTGGGTGTTACTCACAACATTATACTATCGGTAGTATTCACCATTATTATCATATCAGTTGTAAGATGATTTACAAAAAGAAAATACAGAACTTTTAATAAAATAAAAATTTTCATGAAATGGTGAGTACTCAATTTCTTAAGTTTTAATAGTGTGAGAGTATGAAGTCGCATTCTTTTTCAGACCCGAAGGCATTGCTCTGGAAACTGTATTTTCTGTTCTTAGCACATAGCAATGCTTTTGTATTGTTTGTTTGTAATGCCACTGATGATGGAGCTTGAAGCTCCGAAACATGTTTGGTAACAATAGAATTTCATTTTCGTGGAGGTTGACTTTTATTCCCATTAAAAAAATGTTCCTACTTTGAACTTTACTTGCAGACTTTTGTCTAGAAGCAAATTCCTGCAAAACCTTTCACTTCAGACCCAAAAAAAAAGTTATTACTTTTTAGGCAAAAATTAATTAAAAAAATATAAAAATATATATTTCTTCCTGATGTGGCGTAAAAAATAGGGGGCATAAAAAGTGTCACTAACCAATATAACATGCCACTGGTTAATTTTTAAAGTCAGTAAATTTGAAAAAAATATTTAAAGGAGTTTTTGAATTATGGCAAATTTTCGATTTTAAATTTGAACCTTTGACAGCCTGTATCTAGACAACTAAGCCCTTGATTTTTTAATTAAATTTACGTTTACTACGTTTTAATGCCGGTAAAACCAAAAAATACGGGAATTCATATTATGTTTGATAAATTATAATTTAGCATTAAATTTCATAATCTGTTGTATCTGAAACGGTAGCATTTTGCTAATTTATTTGTGTTTGTAAAAATTGCTTCCTTGATCTCAGATATCATCGCACGCCACTGATAATAACGCTCTTTTAAAAAAATCCACATACTCCCTATACGCACGGATTTGGAAGTAATTTTAGGTCCAGTTTCATATTCTAATAAATAATTCTATCAATTTATTTCGATTTTAGCATAGTTTTTATATTTTAGCCACCATTTTAAAACCATTTGGACACTATTTTTTTTTAGAAATGAAGTTAGGTAAAAACTATGTTTACGATTTGTCTTGTATTCGGGCGCAAGTCTGTTAGACACAATAAAGATTATGATTATTATTAATAGGACACCCTCGGACCTAATGTCAGTCATAATTTTAAAGTGGAAGTGGACACCTTGTATAAATTTTAAAGAAGTCTTAAAAAATAATTGGTGTTCCTGACGCAGGAATACCTATTGCTTGGCAAACAAATCTGTGACAACCAAAGGAATGCGGACAAAAAATCCTATATTGCCAAATTTCACTACAAAAAATCACTAGTTCTAGAAAAGAAGTCGTATTAATTTGAAAATCGTTTTTTTACAATTACAAATAATAATAATAATGAAAAAAGCTCAGCATTTTTAAGTGGGTGTTTGTTTTATTTTTATTTAATAACTAAAATGTTTACCACAGAATATTAAAATAGGGAAAAGAAATTACGATCTTCTGTAAAATCGGCAATACCACGCGAAATAGGTGGTTAGACGCCGCTTGAATGATCCTAATTGGTGCTTAGACCCTCGCAAGTTTTGTCGCCATGCGGGTATTCAAGTCGCAATTGGTGGAAACTGAGTTCTTCCCCGCAGTTGTTGCCGCCGCTCGTAGTATATTGAATCAGCCAGTGGCAGAGTGCTGGTGATATGTATACTTTTGTTGTCGTGTATGAGTTGCAATATTATCAAATATTATATCAAATTATTATTGTATATTTAGTGTTCTGTTAGTTTAGTGTTTTAGATTCATAACAATTTTTCTTTGTTCTTGTAGAAATATAAGCTTACATATTGTTTGTTGTTTATTAAGTCATCAAAACTGGAAATGTTTATAGAGTCTATGTTAGAATTTTGGTATTTTAAAGATTAACAACATAATCGTGACAGAAGTTAACACTATACCAAAATTACAAAGTGTCCAAAAATCCTCGTAACAATAAATTTTTCAATTCCGCTCTCGATTTTTGATATTTATAAAACTAAAACTATTAAGTGTCGTATATCACTTAAAAAAAACAAAAATATGCAATCGTATTGGCTAAAAAATCAGGGTAGTTCGATTTAAAAAAAACATCTCTTAGAACGCCTCCGTATATGTGCGAGTTAAACCCAATAAAGTTAACTAACGCAAAACTTAAATTAAATATATAAGAACCCGCATACAACCCGAAATTTCATCCTAACTACATTAAAAGAAGTTTTTAATATCCAGTAATGATTGGAATAGTTTTTGCCGACATGTTTAGGAGTTGGGAGAAAAATTTTGGAGGAAATTGAGCACATTATAATAACTTTAGGACAAGCTGACGACAGCGAGACTGATGATAATGATGATGCTCAAGTTGAGGAAATCTAACAGATTGCCACCTTCTATAAAGTAATACTAATTATGATCGTTAAATTTAATCGAAATATTTAAAACAGTTAATTATTGTTTCTAAACGTGATTTAAAGCAACAAAAAGATCCAAGATATTTTAACTATTTTCGATAAGTGTTAAATTGTTTTAGATTTTTTTGTTTGAATCAAGCAAGATTACCAAAGTATTTAATTTATTTCGTTAAGTTGTTTTAGAATGTCTTTGTTTTTTATAAGAAGGTTTTATTTTCATTTTTGGTATGCAAACTTTAGTACATATTTAAAGTAAAATAAATAAATAAAATAGTTCTTGGGTGTTATAGCTTAATATCAGTAGGTGCTTTTACCAAACACGTGAAGAACTTTTCATTAATTTTAATTTTTTAGTGACAAATAAATGTTTATTAATTATTACTAAACTTTTACAACGCACGCCGCTGGAAATTTTATGAATGAAATCAGCCATGTTTTATTACAACTGTATTCTCCTTACCGACACCGCGCTGTTACAGATCAATTTGCCAAACAATAGCTTTCCCTACGTAAATATATCTCTATATTTATTTTTGTTAATAATGACCAGAGGCGTCCAGGTCAAGTACCTACGCAAGGGACGCACTGTTTTCCCTTAATTATATGACAACATATTTTACGTATTTTAGTGTTATTATGGTTGTTTTGTACTATCTGTCATTTTTATAATTTTTTTTTATTTAAAAACAATAAAGTTAAATTTCAGCTTTATTTTAATAATTTCAAAAAAGACGTTCTCAAAACTAAAAATAAAATGTCTTAAACACCCATTTTTGGACAATTTAAGTTTAAATACAATACAACAGATTTTGAAATTTCATGCTAAATTATAATTAATCAAACATAATATGAATTCCCGTATGTTTTGGTTTTACCGGCATTAAATGTAGTAAACGTATATTTTAATAAAAAATCAAGGGCTTAGTGGTCTAGATACAGGCTGTCAAAGGTTCAAATTAAAATCCGAAAATTTGCCATAATTCAAAAACGCCTTTAAATATACTTTTTTAATTTCTTGACTGATATGTTCTTTATAAAAGTCATATTTTGACATAATGAATCTTTTTAAAAATTAACCAGTGGCATGCTATAGGGGTTAAAGACAATTTTTATCCCTCTATTTTTACGCCACTGGAATAAATATATATCTTTAACTTTTTTTTAATTCCCTGTTCATTTTTTGCTTAAAAAAGTAATAACTTTTATGGGTCTCAAGTGAACGGGTTTGCAGGAATTGCCGCTAAACTAAAGTCTGCAAGTGCCTGAGATACTGTAACATTACATCAATTTCGAAAATTTTCCATAATTCAAAAACGTCTTTAAACATTTTTTAAAATTTCGTGGCCGATATGTTCTTTAAAAAAGTCAGATTTATACATAAACAACGTTTTTAAAAAATTTACCAGTGGCATGCTATAGGGGTTAGTGACAATTTTTATCCCCCTATTTTTATTATATTATATATATTATTTTATTTATTTTTCAATAAAAATGACCTGGGAATTAAAAAAAATAAGAAAATATATTCATTCCAGTGGCGTAAAAAATAGGGGGATAAAAATTATTATTAAATAATTAAGGGACATGAACCGTAAGCCCCTGGTCATTATTAACAAAAATAAATATAAAGATATATTTCTGTATGGAGAGCTATTCTTGGCTTAGGGGCGCCAACTTATTTTTAACGGAAGTGCTTAAAATTAATACAAGGTTGTATTCAAACTCTATTCAGGATCCGTTTACCATGTTGTCAAATTCTTCTTACTTTCTGATATACAGGGTGATTTGTGAAAAACGCCTAATTAGATTTTGTCGAATAGTTTTAAAACTATTTAAGAATTGCTTGTTACATAAAGCAACAAGACTTTAAGTTATGTTGGAAATTTGTTTCACACTACTATGCTTTCACCAGACGGCCGTTTCGTCGATCCACGACTCATCAGTGGTGATCGGCAGGCAGTGTGACCCAAACCTCCAACATTTACAAAGAGCTTATACTAGCACGAGAATTGATTGAGAGAGAGATGTATTTGGCGACACCTAGCGTGAACAGGCAATATGCCGGGTGAAACACAGTTCACAACGATGGCCGGACAAGAAGCAACAACTCCATTACATCCTATTGCCAACACTAGATGCGCCCGAATCCCATAGCAGGGAGGCTTTATTTACCATCTACTATCACCACTGATGAGTCGTGGATCGACGAAACGGCCGTCTGGTGAAAGCATAGTAGTGTGAAACAAATTTCCAACATAACTTAAAGTCTTGTTGCTTTATGTAACAAGCAATTCTTAAATGAAGCCTCCCTGCTATGGGATTCGGGCGCATCTAGTGTTGGCAATAGGATGTAATGGAGTTGTTGCTTCTTGTCCGGCCATCGTTGTGAACTGTGTTTCACCCGGCATATTGCCTGTTCACGCTAGGTGTCGCCAAATACATCTCTCTCTCAATCAATTCTCGTGCTAGTATAAGCTCTTTGTAAATGTTGGAGGTTTGGGTCCAACTGCCTGCCGATCACCACTGATGAGTCGTGGATCGACGAAACGGCCGTCTGGTGAAAGCATAGTAGTGTGAAACAAATTTCCAACATAACTTAAAGTCTTGTTGCTTTATGTAACAAGCAATTCTTAAATAAAGCCTCCCTGCCATGGGATTCGGGCGCATCTAGTGTTGGCAATAGGATGTAATGGAGTTGTTGCTTCTTGTCCGGCCATCGTTGTGAACTGTGTTTCACCCGGCATATTGCCTGTTCACGCTAGGTGTCGCCAAATACATCTCTCTCTTAAAACTATTTATTTCCAGGATACGGTTTAAATTAAAAAGTGGTTTAGGTTAAATTTCTCTACAAGATTCTGACTTTACATTTAACTTCCGACGTTTTGTCTTTCAGCAACTACCATCAACTCTGTTTTTTTAAATACGGACCTTTTTGTCATACCCGTTAAAATAAGATATCAGTCAGGCATGTCTGTCGACGTTTTGATATGAAAATAACTATCACCCTGTATCTCAGAAACTAAGAACAATTTGATAATATGGTCAACGGATCCTGAATAGGGATCAAAAATCACACCTTTTCTCTAATATCACCGACCTCGTACCTCTTAAGGTTTCTGAGATAGCAATAGTGGTATGACTTGAAACGGACACCCTGTTTATTTAGGCAATACTATAACCCTAGATATTTCTCCTTTTTTTCATTGCAAGAAAGAGGGATTATGTCATCCAGCTGTTTTCTCCGTGATGATTTTCCGGGGATTTACAGGTACATGCTCCTGCTGACATCATTCCTGAATAATATTTAGGGTACGTTGCGTTCTACAAAAAAGGCAATTCAATCCTACTAATATATGCTGAAATAATGATTAACTATGTGGCTAACAATTTACAGACAGCTTCTAATTATACGATTCATTTTGATCACATTAGGTATAGTGTATCCAAAGTCAGTGTAAAATATATAAATTTAACGATTCTACCGGGGCTATCCGTTCCCATGCCTCTTTACATTATAAAAGGTCATCGAATGCAGCGTTTTTTGATATATTTCTCCCTCGTATATAAGACGTATAATAAATCATGCCTGCTAAAATACCGACAGTAATAAAAATAACTACAGTGACTGGAAAAAGTATTGTGTTAATGGTTAATCGAAAAAAAAGGCATAAAGTTTGCAAATAAATATATGAATGAAACAAATAATTTTTGGCAACGTGTTATTTCCTCAGATTAATCTAAATATAATCGGATGGATATCATATGGTATGGCGAAGACTTAATGTGGAATTTAAACAAGAAACTGTGTGTCTGACAGTAAAACACGGTGGCAGAATATTGTAACCATGATCTGTTCAATAGTTCAATAGATCTATCAAATTAGATAATAATTAAAAATAATTTTTAATAAAACCTCAAGTGGATGAAACTTTTTGCAGTCCCTGTATGAGACACGGTCAGTATACGACACGAGCAGAACACGTTGGGAGTTTAAGCATCAAGATTTACATGTGCAAAGCCAGCGTCTTCTTTTAAATATTTATCATCAGTTAAGATCTGAAAACAATGAAGTGACTGGTAACTGATGATAAATATTTAAAAGAAGACGCTGGCTTTGCACATGTAAATCTTGATGCTTAAACTCCCAACGTGTTCTGCTCGTGTCGTATACTGGCCGCGTCTCATACAGTGACTGCAAAAAGTTTCATCACATATACAATTTTTACGTTCACTGACTAAGTGAATAAAATTTGTTGTTAGTTTATAATATCAGAAGCATATTGTTATAAATGTATCTACTTATATGCATAACAAGTATTAACAATAGTATTAATTATTATAAAAGTATGTTCCTTGCTGTTCGAACAGGGACTAGGTACGTATATGCATCTATGTCTAAACTTCTAAAAACAAAAACAGTCTTTTTCAGCATAGGTTTATATGTTGCCGTGTTGGAGCGGCAAGGAAAACTACAGTATACTTTTATACAAATGAACATACAATTGCTAATACACAAAGGATTTTTAAATTTTCGTAGGACATGTATTGTTTTGAGAAGTTAAAAGGGTGCGCCTATGGACAGCTGCGGTCGGTATTGACATTACAAAGGGATATCGAGTTGTAGTTTTTTATATAATTTTAAACTAACTTTAGAAACACTATACCTATGCCTAAAGAAGTAAGCATTATTTGTCCTCATTATTTTTCTTGTTTTTTAGAATATGGTGTTTTGTATTTACAATTTTATATTCTCTGTACCGCTTATATCGATCGATGTTTTCTGTTCATTTTGATAAAACGTGAAATGCTGCTGTATATAAGTACATGATGTAGTACCTATATCTTATATTATTTTTGAGTAAAAATATTGTTAACGTATTAGCGCAGCTAACATACACACATCATGTTAGCTGTGGTATTAAGGTGCTGCTTCGGTACATTACGTGGCGTGATCGGTATTTGTCGACATTATTGTCAGCAGGTACTTGAATGCATATCGAACGGTTTTTGAATTGATTTTAAACGTTTCTCAGTTTTAAATAAATAGTTACAATAATTATCCGTTATTTTTCGGTGGTGAATATTGTTAATTAATTTGTTATGATAATAGATAGTATGGGGTAAGTCATAGTAAATAATTAGTTGCGTACTTCTTTCGATAATTAAGTAACTGCTGTGTTGTGTTATCTATGCATTAATTAATTTGTTTCCTGAATGTAAATCTTGGGATGATGAAATGATCTGAAATGGGCACTCACACTTACCCATTTTTGTTGTTTTAGATGTGATTGTTTTTTTTATAATTAATCTTTCTTTTTTTGTTCTCGAACCATTTTTGTTTTAATGTTTGTATTTTTTTTCCTTTTTTGGGTTTACATTTCGCTTGTCTAGGTTTATTACGAAACGTTTACAATCACATACAGTTTAAAGATATTGTCAAAAGTTTTTAAACGGTATGTGATTGTAAACGTGATGTTTTATGAAACAGATGTATTTTTATGTAAAAAAAGATTTTAGTTTAAACAATGATATTTTGAGAATGTTATTTTATTTTCAAGAAAAATAAACTGTTGCCCTCGAGGCACGAATAGCTCTCCATATTTAAGTGTAAAATTAATAATTCGATGACTTTTTACGTACATATTTTATATTTCTTCTTGTACGCAAAATGATTGATCTTTTTTAGTTTTATTATAAAATTTATTTTGCCCCCTTTTCTACTATTTACGAACCCTTATGTAAACAAAATTGTTATGCTGCATGTTGTAGGTTATCTTATATCAAAGCTATATATAAGTAGCCAACTTTTCTGTTATATTTGGAAACAAATTTTTTTTCGTTTTTGACCCTTTTTCGAACGCCTGTGTGAACCAGTTCATTTATTTAACATTTTTTAGGTTATATTCTATCACAACTGTGAAAAATTATTCCGTATTCCGAATAAGTTTAGGAAGTATATATGTTTTTATTTTGACCCCTTTTACACTATTTACGAACGCCTATGAAAACAAGTTAATTATAACACATTTTTTAGGTTATATTCTATCAAAGCTATAAATAACTAGTCAATATTCTGCTATGTTTAAGAAATTTGTTTTTCTAAACTTTTTACCCCATTTTACACTTTTTTCGAATGTCAATGTGGTCTAATTGTTTAGGTTAAATATTTTAGGTTATGTTTAATTAAACGCACAAAAAATTATTCAATATTTCGGATAAGTTTAAGAACTATGATTTTTTAAATTTT
Source organism: Apoderus coryli (assembly GCA_911728435.2). Taxonomy (NCBI): domain Eukaryota; kingdom Metazoa; phylum Arthropoda; class Insecta; order Coleoptera; family Attelabidae; genus Apoderus; species Apoderus coryli. The sequence continues at coordinate 9,122,192 of OU452202.1, read as the reverse complement.
TGAACCCTCTTTTAAACCCCTTGCCGACGCTCAAATCCGTTAAGTGGTTTTTGAGTTATCACGGATACAAATTTTTTCTGACCCTTTTATAGAACTTTCACAGACGCCTATGGTACATTAATTTTTGTCGTGTATTTTTAACACCAATTCAACTAGTTAGGTATATATAAAAATTTTTACATTTTTTTTTACCCCTTTTTCTACTATTTACGAACACCTATGTAAATAAAAATTTTATGCTGCATTTTTTAGGTTATTTTATATTAAAGCTATATATCATTAGCCAATTTTTCTGATATATTTGAGAAACATTTTTTTTTCGTTTTTGACCTTCTTTTAGACTATTTTCGAACGCCTGTGTGAACCAATTCTTTTATGTAACATTTTTTAGGTTATATTCTATCACTATGAAACTATGACAAATAGGTGGAATGACATACACACACGTTGATAAAAAACAATCTGACAATCTTAAAAGGTCTCCTAACAAATAATGGCTATCCTGTGAATTTGTTGAACAAGATCTTCAATGAACACCGGATTCGAGATAGAGCAGTACAGAATGACAATCAAAACATGTTACCATTGATCAGGTTACCACTGATATATATACCGGGTGTTTTCCATAGACATATTAAAGTCAGATTTAGTGTCCATCGCCCCGTATTACAAGAAAACGACACGATCCTTGTTCAGTAAACTTAAAGACAGACCAAAGAACATAAATTATCACTATGTTTTGTTTTCTTTTATAATTATATTTAATTATGTTGTGCCCTAAATGTAGTATCCAGAAGAGTAAAGTCCGTACAAAATAAAGTAGATCTCTTTTACATGCCCCATTTTTCAATTATTATTATTTGCTTCAATTTTATTTAACAAAACGGGCAGATACTTTACTTGCGTTTACGCAACACAGCGTGATTTTCATTTTTTACGATTTTCTTTGATATTTCCGTTGCTCTTAAAGTTAGCTCAAAATATTTTTAATCAAAATTAGAGGGAATTTTACGTATCATTTTTTATTAACTTAAATATTATGTCATGACTTGTTTCCATTTTTCTTCTCTTGACAAATCCGTAATATGCAAAATGCCTGTCTATTTAGTCAAAATCAGTCACAATAACTACAAACCATATTTTCACCACTAAATTTAGTGTTTGCTAATTAGGCTTTAGTTCACTGAAAAGGGACAATGATAATTAATTGACGCATCATTATAAATCAGGGACATTATCATGAAGACAAAAAATAAACAAAACAAAACTTATAAATAACAAACTAATGTTAAGACTCAAAATGTTGGCCATTATTAGAAAAAAAAATCTAAACAAACGATGACATTATATATTTTTTATTTTATTTTTTTTATTTATTATTATATACAGGGTGTCCATTAATTAAAATTTAATTAAAAAAATAATATTTATTGTGTCTAACAGGCTTGCGCGCAAATGCAGGACGTATGTGAAACTTCGTTTATACCTACCTTCAATTATTTTCAAATAAATCCAAAAGGCGTCCAGAAAGGTTTTAAAATGGGGGCTAAAATTTGAAAACTATGTTAAAATCGAAATAAATTAATAGAAGTATTTAATCTGGACCTGATATAACCTCCAAATCCGTGTATATAGATAGTATATCGATTTTTTTAAAAGAGTGTCATTATCAGTGGCGTGTGAAGCAAGTTTTACAAACACAAATCAATTAGCACACAACATGATACAACAGATTTCGAAATGTAATGCTAAAATATTTCCAAATATACTTAATACAACAAAGCTCAAAGAAACATATTAAGTATGTAAAGAATTAAGTGAAAATTTTTTTAAACATCCCGAATTTTTTTGATTTACCGGCATTGAAATGTAGTAGACGTTAGTTTTATTAACAATGACAATTTTTCCAGTTTGGACTTTTACTCTTTTTAAATTCATATTATAGACATACAGGGTGGATATCGATAGGCAAAAAAATCCTCTGCAAAACTTTTTGGCACTGGAAAGATGTACAATCCAGAAATATTTTCAATTATACAGGGTAGTTCACAAACGCGCAGCAGACAAAACTTGCTTTTTCGTAATGCGACACCGCTCTAAAAGACAAACAACAAACATGTATCTATTAAAAATTTTATTCTATATAAACTTAAATTGTCCAAAAATGTGTGTTTAAACCATTTTATTTTTAGTTTTTAAGAACGTCTTTTTGGATATTATTAAAATATTATTAACAAAAATAAATATAAATATATATTTACGTACGGAAAGCTATTCCTGTGTCAGGGGTACCAATTATTTTTTAAGACGGTGTTACGGCTGACTTGCTAAGATGGATATGGTCATATATCACTAGAAGAAAACAAGTTGTTTCTTTATACAATTTTGAATCTGAAGCTTTTAATGTACCATCTGGTGTTCCTCAGGGTAGTCATCTGGGTCCTCTGTTTTTTATTATATATATCAGTGACATAAACACATGCTTCAAAAATTCCCAATTTAAACTTTATGCAGACGACCTAAAATTATATAAAACTGTGTTGTCTAATCTTAATGACAGCAAGCTATTGCAAGATGATTTGGATAGGCTGTTTGAGTATTGTGCTCAACGCAGTTTATTTTTGAATTTGCTAAAGTGCGTTGCCATATCATTTACTAGAAATAACAATATCCATGATTGCGACTACACTAGTGGAAACCATTCGTTGGTTAAGGTCGCAGAAGTGAGAGATCTCGGCGTAATCATGAATAATAAAATGTTTAAGCAACATATTGACGCACTTATAACTAGCTGTAACAGAACTTTGTGGTTTATTATTAGAAATTCCAGAGATTTGAGGAATCCTAGAACATTGCTCTCTTTATATTATTCTCTCATTTACGGAAAGCTGAGTTTTGCATCAACAGTGTGGTGTCCGCAATATGCGTGCTATATACAACGTATCGAGAGTATACAACATAAGTTTTTGAACTACTTGGCATATAAGTCCGTCATCATACTGAGTTTTCCCGTGAATTACAATCCCATTATGCGAAGATATTCAATAATATTATTGCAAAAGAGAAGGCAACTCTCTGATTTATTATTTATATTTAAGATTTTAAAAGGCTTACTGCAGTCAGCTTCTATTTTAGAAAACATTATTTTTAACGAGCCACTTAGAACATTGAGGAACAATGAGTTATTTGATATTCGATTTAGACGAACTAGTGCTGGACAAAATTCTCCTATCTGTAGGATGATAAAGACTTTTAATTTATTGATTGTGGATTTCGATTTACCCACTATGTCTAAATATACATTTAACATATTTGCAAGAAACATGATTAACCAACTATTGTATTTGCACTCTTATGTATGTTTTTTTTTTTTGGTAAGTTCTATTGACTAAATCACTGAACATGTATATTAAACTGTGAGTACTGTTTTGGATCTTTGATCTGTGTGTACCCCGAATTGCTAAATAAATAAGCAAATAAAGACTTGTTTAAAATTTATCCAGGGTATCCACTTCCACTTTAAAATTTTGACTGACATTCTGTGTATTTTTTATGGATTATGGAAGAAAACGTTTTTCTAAAAATTTCAAAACAAGCAATGATGAAATACAGGGTGTCCCATTAATAATAATCATAATCCTTATTGTGTCTAACAAACTTGCGCCGTAATACAAGACAAATCTTAAACATAGTTTCTTCCTAACTTCATTTCTAAAAAAAAATAGTGTCCAAAAGGTTTTAAAATATAAAAAGTATGTTAAAATCGAAATATATTAATAGAATTATTTAATAAAATATGAAACTGCACCTAAAATTACTTCCAAATACGTGTGTATAGGGAGTATGTGGCGTTTTTTTAAAAGAGGGTCATTCTCAGTGGCGTGCAGGAGTAATTTTTACAAACACAAATAAATAAGCAGAATGCTGGCGTTTTAGATACAACAGGTTTTGAAATTTAATGCTAAAATAGAAATAAGTGAAATTTTTTAAACTTCCGGCATTTTTTGGTTTTATGGGCATTAAGATGTAGTAAATGTAAATTTTATTAAAAAATCAAAGGCTTAGTTGTCTAGATAGAGGGTGTCAAAGGTTCATAATTCAAAAACTCCTTTAAATATTTTTTCCGTATTGTCGGTCGAATATAGCAACACCCCGTATATTAAGAAAAAACAGTGCGTCCTTGCGTAGATACTTGAATTATTAACAAAAATAAATATAAAGATATGTTTACCTACGGAAAGCTATTACTACCTCAGGGGTACCAATTTTGACTTGTTTAAAATTTATAGAATGTGTTCACTTCCACTTTAAAATATTGACTAACATGCTGTGTATTTTTTTACGGATTATGGAATACAATGCTTTTCTAAAACTATTTTAGTAAAAACCGGACGCAGGTTACATCAAGAAGTTTTTGATATATTTTAGTTTAAAATGTAATCAAGTTGGTCGGTAATAATATATAGGGTGTTCTATTTAAAATAAGCAAGTTAACATCAACTCCCGTATCACCGGAAAAATGCGATTATCTTTAACCTAACGACTTTAGTGCCCCTAAATTTTCATAACTGCCAATACCAATCGTGATTACTCCTGTCGAGATCTATAGAGAGATATAAGTTAATATTTTAAAATCTTATCCAAATATAATATTTTACAGAAACATAGTGTCTCGAATGATTACTCACTTGTTTACACTATCTGTAAAGTTTTTCTCTGTTTTTTTGTTTTGTTTTTATATTTGTACTAGTCTGAAATATTTTATAGAACACAGTAGAACTATATACTTTTTTATGTTTTTGTGGCACGGTGATATATCGATTTTTGTTTTTTGCGTATTATATTTCAATAAGTTTATTATATTATTTTGTTCAGTACAGAGTCTTTCGTTGAAGTGTAAGGATGTGTTATAGTTTTAAAATATATTTTTGGGTGCGTGGATAATTAATATATAATAGATACCGTATGTGTCTTAAGTTTTTGATCTTGATCAAATTGATTTAATTACATTTTATTTATTTTTTTATTTCGCAGATATTTATCACCGTCGCGTCGTCGTCGGGTCCATCGCGTAATAGTAATGTGTTATAATATGTGAAAAAGTGCGTTATCTGATTTATACTTTTGTCGAGCTACTTACGTTTTTAATCCAAAAGTGTTCCTTTGCGAAAAAAATAGTGCTTTGATCTACGTGAAGCGTAGTAGTATTGGTATGGAAAATGGATGCAGGAGTATAAGCAAAGGAAAGCGGATTAGGTGTAAGTTATTTAAATTTTAGTATTGATAACTTTTTAAGGGCGAACAGAGTGGCTACATCAGCCTGCAGCACGAAATAATTTCGAATTTTTTCGATGCGAGTAATAATTAGACAGGCCAAGCCCGTACTTTGTGGCGGATATATGAATTATATTACACGAGGGTGGTTTGAAAATTTCTTGACTTTTAAAGGAAACTAATTATTTTTTTTTTTTTTGTAAAAAATTATTGGTACATGTTGGTAAATAGCAATTTTTTAATATGCTAACATCATCATTAATTTGCTGAATATTTCTTTGTCTTGTTGTCTTGCAAACTTTTTGTTAACTAAAATGCGTTGAAAAGATATTCGTATAATATATGAAATAACGAGTGCACATAAAATTTGTATGTAGTCTGCATAATATAGCCTATTTTGTATTTCAGTTATAAATTATAAACTTTTATGATTATTTACTTTAAGTACATGCAATAAATTTTCCCTGATATCTTACGATTTTGTTGGAGTCCACAGCTAGTTGTGTTCATAAGAGTCTACTTCTTGATCATGTAAGAAAAAACTTCCAAAATAGGAGTTATTTAGAGCTGCAGGATAATGCACGTGCCCCGCGAAAATCTTTTTTGATTCATAATTTTATTTGGCTAGATCAACATATTTAAATTTAGAAGTCTTGTTCCTAATTTCTAAAAGTAGTTGTAAATTCTTGTCACAAAACACATGTCTTAAACTGACTTTATTTATAATTTAATTTTAAATGACTCTATAAATTGCTAAAACATTTTTTTTTGTACATTTCAGGAGTGCCCATAGGCCCTAGTTTAGTTAAGGTTAAGCATGGAATGAAATGGAGGAGTGGAGTTAAATGTAGGAGTGTTTATTCACATGGTATGTAATCTTCAAATAAATTCAATAATATTTGGCATAATATATATTCGAAAAAAAATGATCCGCTTAAGTTGATAACTAAACAATACTTTCTTTGTTACAGATATTTTAAAAACATACAACGTTCGCCGGTAACGCGTAAATATTAAAGTGTTATTTGCTCCTCAGAACTGTGGACTTTTGTGAGTTTTTGAGGTGGCAATTGCGATTTTCGAAGTCGTTAAATTAAAAAGTAGCTCGACTCGTGATTGTAGTATCGGAAGAAACGAAAATATCAAGATTTCAATTGGATAATTGCAACATGGCTCCTGGTTTTGAAGCATATTCGACGATTTTGAGGTGTAAGTCAATTGAAAAATATTTGTAGATATAGAAATGGAAATATTTTAAAACCATCCTGTTAGAAATAACAGTTATCCCACGAAAAATTAATAGCTGCTCACATCTGATTATTATTTATAACATTTTTATATTTTCTTCTACAATCACAATCATTTTACAAATGTAACCAAATCAATAATTGTGCAACTCTATTCAAAAATCGTCTAAGTTGTCCACGAAAATAACATATATATCCTTGTTTTCAACTTATTTATAATAGTTTTACTTTTTTTGCAGAAGTGCTCTCGAGTAAAAGTATTTCAGAACCATGGCAGACAGAAAAGATACTACAGTAATTAATAGGAAGAACTTTATTTAAGGCTGCTCTTTTTTTTGAAGTAATAAAATTACAATTTGTTTCAAAATATTTTAATTAAGTTTAACAACACCAAGTCGTTTTAAACTCATTTTTGTTATGTTTACACACAACTTTAAAATCACACATCTTTCAAAATTTTAAGTTTCTTTTTATCACCGGATTTCAAATTAAAATTTAATCATAAATAAATTTCAATAAAGATAGAAGTAATTTGAAAAAGTAGTCCATTCTCACGTGGAATTATAATTTTAATAATTGGAATTTGATTTTACATTATTAAAAGAGACAAGTATTAGCATTTCCATAGAGCAGCCTTCATCAACTCTCAGATTATATTGATCGATATAATCAACATCACAAAGCCACAAAACCAATTTAGGAATTCTCAAACGTGATTTACTTTAAGCAGGTTGGTTGATAAATAGTTTTGTTTTGACTGTTAAAATTAAAACCCATTGCTTTTCCAGAAGGAGTTTTCCTGTAACGAGTATAGCAATAATGTATGGGTAATTCATTCCAAACCATGGAAATGTTGATGAAGCGGAGCAAAGCTTGCGAAGAAACAACCAACAGCGATACTGTTACAACCCGAAATAAATCTAGACACCAAATATTTTTGCTTATTGCAGGTTAGTTTGATGTGACCTTTTGAAAATTTCGAAACCTACGCATTTTCGATATCTAATAAAATTCTTTATTTTTAATGTCAAATTAGATAAAATTACCAAAACACATAGTGCATTTTAAAAAATTGACTTTTGACTGTTTTTTTTTAATTTAATTTTTAATCTTTTTTTTTTGAGACCACACCGTTTAAAAAAATAGTAACAAGAGGTGTTACGAATGCAGGTTAAACAAACCTCTATACAAGAATCTTCATGCACATTGATAGGTATTTAAAATTCCTGTATAAGGACAAATAACGTTTTTTGGTCGAGCTTCAAAAGTTATTTTAGACCTAAAACTTCAAAAACGGCTTGAATTAGGTACATCATACATATATTATTATGTATCTAGAATTGTAGGCCGGAAATGAAAAATTATATAGATTGTTCTATTTGAAATAAGCAAGTTGACCACAACTTCACGTATAACCGGAAGTGTGATTATCTTGAAAATATTTTAGCGACGTGGCCCCTATCGACCTTAGTATATCCCTGAATTTTGATAACTGTGCTGATTATACTTTTCCAATACCTATCATGAGTACTCTTACAGACCTTATGGATATAAGTATAATATTTTAAAATTTATTATATTTAATAATAATAATAATAATAATAATGACTTTATTGTAAATTAAACATTTACAAATGGCGAAGTTGAAGTGTAACCTTCTTAACTTAACCTAGATAACTTAATTAATTTGTATCCAATACATTCAGTAGTGTTAGCCATACAGTAAGCTGAAAGAAGCACTATCTGGAGGCAATTAACATTTTATACAAATGAAAATAATGTGGGCAAGCTTTTATATATTATGATTAATTCATACAAAGTACGTTTTCCAATTTTTTTATGATTTTTACATTTTCATCAGTACACACTCTTCCGGTCAACTGCAATGGTGTGTTATAATGTCTAGAAGATATTTTTGTATACATGATCATTATTTTGCCCGTGTGTTATACGGTGTCTTAAGTTTTTGATCTTGATCAAATTGATATACTTCACTACATTTTCTATTTTTTATATTGCAGGCGCGTCGGGTCCATCGCGTTATAGTAATGTGTTATAGTACTCGTATGTGAAAAAATGCGATATGTGAATCTAATGTTGTCGAGCTACTTACGTTTTTAATCCAAAAGTGTTGCTTTGCGAAAAAATAGTGCTTTGATCTACGTGAAGTGTAGTAGTATTGGTATGGAAAATGGATGCAGGAGTATAAGCAAAGGAAAGCATATTAGGTGTAAGTTATTTTCATTTTAATATTGATAACTTTTTAAGTCCGAACGGAGTGGGTACATCAGTCTGTAGCTCGAAATAACTTTTTTTTTTGGAATTCTTTCGATGTGATTAATAATTAGACAGGTGAAGCCCGTACCTTGTGCCGGACATATGCATTATATTACGACGGTGGCTTGATAATTTCTTGACTTTTAAAGGAAACCAAAACAGTAGTTATTTAGAGCTGCACGATAATGCACCAGCCCCGCGAGCGGGATAAACTGAAAATCTTATTTGATTCATAATTTTACTTGCTTAGATCAACCTATTTAAATTTAGAAATCTTTTACCTAACTTCTAAAAGTAATTGTAAACACTTCTCACAGAAATATTTATCGAAACAATTTTTTGAAAAACCCAATGCCAGCCCATGTTACGAATGACATATAATTTAAAAAAGAACAGTAATTCAAGATTTTCTCTCAACTCTGGTAATTTTATAGTACATCTGGATGAATCTGAGAAACAATTTATACAAAATTCAGCCTCATCGCAATGCCATCGGCAGGAATCGTTTAATCGTCAAAATATCTCATTTCTCTTAGATTACTCAATAACTCTTCCAAAAATATATAATAATATATATTTGGAAATTAAAAAGAACTGTCATAGAAGTAACCTAATTTCTAATTTATTTATATATTTTATTTTACATGTTTCGATAACACCGTAATTTTATCCAGGGGGGGTAGGTACTATAGGGATGTCAATCTGATTTCTATATACCTACTAGATGGTTTGGGTGCAAAAATTATCTTATATGTTTAACTGTATAAAATACAAAAGCAAGAGAAAAATGAAGTTACAAACCGTATACATGCTTAAAAACGTGGGGTGCTTAACAACTAAGGGATATTTATCAACGGGCAATTATTTTGATCTGTTTGATTTTTAAATATTGTAAATTATGTCAGCCTAAGGAATCTTTTGAATTGACTATAAGTGTCCTGACCATTTGTTTCCATGTCAAAAACTTTATCAATTGGTTTTCACTGACTGTATAATTTGTTAAAATACTTTTTTTTTGTACATTTCAGGAGTGCCCATAGGCCCTAGTTTAGATAAGGTTAAGCATGGAATGGAATGGAGGAGTGGAGTTTAATGCAGAAGTGTTTAGTCACATGGTATGTAATATTCAAATAAAGTCATTAATATTTGGCATAATGTATATTCAAAAAAAAAACAAAAAAATAATCGGCTTAGGTTGATAACTAAACAATACTTTCTTTGTTACAGATATTTTAAATCATACAACGTTCGCCGGTAACGCGTAAATATTTAAGTGGTATTTGCTCCTCAGAACTGTGGACTTTTGTGAGTTTGTGAGGTGGCAATTTTCGTCGTTAAATTAAAAAGTAGCTCGACTCGTGATTGTAGTATCGAAATAAACGAAAATATCAAGATTTCAATTGAACAATTGCATCATAGCTCCTAGTTTTGAAGCATATTCGACGATTTTGAGGTGTAAGTCAATTGAAAACTATTTGTAGATATAAATAGTATTTTATTAAAATCAGCCTGTTAGAATTAACAGTTATCCCACAAAAGATTAATAGCTGATTATTATTTATAACATTTTTAAATTTTCTTATAAAATCACAATCATTTTACAAATGTAACCAAATTAATAATTGAATATTCAAATATTCAAAAATTATCTAAGTTGTCTACGCAGATAACATATACCCCTATGTTCAACTAATTAATAATAGTTTTACTTTTTTTTTGCAGAAGTGCTCTCGAGTAAAAGTATTTCAGAACCATGGCAGCCAGAAAATATACTATAGAGTCATCAATATAAGAAGAACATTATTTAAGGCTGCTCTTTGTGAAGTTATAAAAGAAATTATTTTAATTAGGCCTAACAAAACCAAGTCGTTTTAAATCCATTTTGCTTATACACAACTTTAATATCATAAAGGTTTCAATATTTTAAATTTGTTTTTATCACCGGGTTTCAAATGAAAATTTAATCGTAAATAAATTTCAATAAAGAGAGAAGTAATTTGAAACAGTAGTCAATTGTTATGTGGAATTATAATTTCAATAATTGGACTTTTATTTTGCATTATTAAAAGAGACAAGTATTAGCATTTCCATAGAGCAGCCTTAATCAACTTTCAGATTATATTGACCCATATAATGAACAGGGCAAAGCCACAAAACCAATTTAGAATTTCTCAAACATGATTTACTTTAAACAGGTTGGTTGATGAATAATTTTGTATTGACTGTTAAAATTAAAAGCAATTGCTTTAGCAGATGGAGTTTTCCTGTAACGAGTATAGCAATAATGTAATTCATTCGTACTTAATTCCAAACAATGGAAATGTTGATGAAAAGAAGCAAAACTTGCGAAGAAACACCCAACTGCGATAGTGTTACAACCCGAAATGAATTTAGACACTCAAATATTTTTGCTTATTGCAGGTTAGTTTCATTTTATATATTATTAATAATAAATAACTTTAATTTCCAATACGTGTCATCACAAAAAAAAAATTCAAAACAAAATACTACACTTTTAGAACAATAAGCAACATACTCTATTTAATTACAAAAACTACAGCAAAAATGATAACTATTGGGAAATCAGGAGATGCTCTGTGACTTAACCCTGTTTCTCCTAAAACAGCAGACCGACAGTTAAAAAAAGAAAAGGAAAACTCCTAACAAACACAAATATATTTTTTTACATTATTTTACATATACCTATGCCCTAAGTATTCCACAAACGAGTCTACTAAATTACTAACAAACAAAATGTAATCAAACTCATAGAAACTATGGCAATAATAATAATAATTCAACAACAATATTTAGCATCAACATCAAGTGCTGAAGCCCAGCAGCACCGTACGCCGCTGGTCATTATTAAGAAGAATAAGGATAAAGATATATTTCTATATGGGCACGAGTTTTTTTAAGGAAGTGCTTAAAATTGATTCAGGGTGTTGACTCCGCTTTTAAATAACCTGTGTGTTTTTTTACTGTTTGTCCACAACTTCTTTAGTAAAAAAAAAACGAATAGGTTACATCAAGAAGTTTTCTGTTATATTTTAGTTCAAAATTTAATCAAGTTGAAATTAAATTAGGAAAAAGTAAATAAAAATTAAATCTGCAAACTATCTTCTAACAGTGTGTATGTTAACTTTGGTCTTATCCTAAACTTTTTCGAGTTTAACATTTTATTTAAATTACTCCTTATATACTTTCCTCGCCGACAAGCTCAGTTGCAAAGAAAAATGTGAACTTGTGAAAATTTCGAAACTTACGCATTTTCGACATCTAATAAAATTCTTTATTATTAATGTCAAATAAGATAAAATTACCAAAACATATAGTTCCATTTTAAAAAATTTACTAGTTTTTTTTTTTAACTTAATTGTTAATTTTTTTTTGAGACCACACCGTATAAAAAAATAGTAAGAAGAGATGTTACGAATGCAGGTTAAACAAACCTCTATACAAGAATCTTCATGCACATTAATTAGGTATTTAAAATTTCTGTATAAGGCCAAATAACGATTTTTTGTCGACCTTCAAACTTAATTTAGCCCTAAAATATAGCAAGTTGACAACATGATTCCGTATTACCCGAAGTGTGATTATCTTGAAAAATATTTTAGCGACGTGGCCCCTATCGACTTTAGTATATCCCTGAATTTTGATTGATTGATTATAATTTTCCAATACCTATCATGAGTACTCTTACAGACCCTATGGATATACATATGTGTATAATACGAGTATTTTTAAATTTATTATATTTCAGTACATTTTCTAATTTTTTTATGATTTATACATTTTCATCAGTATACAATCTTTCGGTCAACTGCAATGGTGTGTTATAGTTTCTAGAAGATATTTTTGTGTACATGATCATTATTTGGCAATAGGTACAGGGGGTTATAGGGTGTCTTAAGTTTTTGATCTTGATCAAATTGATATTACTACACTTTCTATTTTTTATGTTGCAGATATTTATCACCATCGCGTCTTCGGGTAATAGTAATGTGTTATAATAATATGTGAAAAGGGGCGTTATGTGATTTCTAATGTTGTCGAGCTACTGACGTTTTTAATCCAAAAGTGTTGCTTTGCGAAAAAAATAGTGCTTTGAACAACGTGAAGTGTAGTAGTATTGGTATGGAAAATGGATGCAGGAGTATAAGTAAAGGAAAGCGGATTAGGTGTAAGTTATTTAAATTTTAGTATTGATAACTTTTTAAGGGCGAACAGAGTGGCTACATCAGCCTGCAGCACGAAATAATTTCGAATTTTTTCGATGCGAGTAATAATTAGACAGGCCAAGCCCGTACTTTGTGGCGGATATATGAATTATATTACACGAGGGTGGTTTGAAAATTTCTTGACTTTTAAAGGAAACTAATTATTTTTTTTTTTGTAAAAAATTATTGGTACATGTTGGTAAATAGTAATTTTTTAATATGCTAACATCATCATTAATTTGCTGAATATTTCTTTGTCTTGTTGTCTTGCAAACTTTTTGTTAACTAAAATGCGTTGAAAAGATATTCGTATAATATATGAAATAACGAGAGCACATAAAATTTGTATGTAGTCTGCATAATATAGCCTATTTTGTATTTCAGTTATAAATTATAAACTTTTATGATTATTTACTTTAAGTACATGCAATAAATTTTCCCTGATATCTTACGATTTTGTTGGAGTCCACAGCTAGTTGTGTTCATAAGAGTCTACTTATTGATCATGTAAGAAAAAACTTCCAAAATAGGAGTTATTTAGAGCTGCAGGATAATGCACGTGCCCCGCGAAAATCTTTTTTGATTCATAATTTTATTTGGCTAGATCAACATATTTAAATTTAGAAGTCTTGTTCCTAATTTCTAAAAGTAGTTGTAAATTCTTGTCACAAAACACATGTCTTAAACTGACTTTATTTATAATTTAATTTTAAATGACTCTATAAATTGCTAAAACATTTTTTTTTGTACATTTCAGGAGTGCCCATAGGCCCTAGTTTAGTTAAGGTTAAGCATGGAATGAAATGGAGGAGTGGAGTTTAATGCAGAAGTGTTTATTCACATGGTATGTAATCTTCAAATAAATTCAATAATATTTGGCATAATATATATTCGAAAAAAAATAATCCGCTTAAGTTGATAACTAAACAATACTTTCTTTGTTACAGATATTTTAAAAACATTCGCCGGTAACGCGTAAATATTAAAGTGTTATTTGCTCCTCAGAACTGTGGACTTTTGTGAGTTTTTGAGGTGGCAATTGCGATTTTCGAAGTCGTTAAATTAAAAAGTAGCTCGACTCGTGATTGTAGTATCGGAAGAAACGAAAATATCAAGATTTCAATTGGATAATTGCAACATGGCTCCTGGTTTTGAAGCATATTCGACGATTTTGAGGTGTAAGTCAATTGAAAAATATTTGTAGATATAGAAATGGAAATATTTTAAAACCATCCTGTTAGAAATAACAGTTATCCCACGAAAAATTAATAGCTGCTCACATCTGATTATTATTTATAACATTTTTATATTTTCTTCTACAATCACAATCATTTTACAAATGTAACCAAATCAATAATTGTGCAACTCTATTCAAAAATCATCTAAGTTGTCCACGAAAATAACATATATATCCTTGTGTTCAACTTATTTATAATAGTTTTACTTTTTTTTGCAGAAGTGCTCTCGAGTAAAAGTATTTCAGAACCATGGCAGACAGAAAAGATACTACAGTAATTAATAGGAAGAACTTTATTTAAAGCTGCTCTTTTTTTTGAAGTAACAAAATCACAATTTGTTTCTAAATATTTTAATTAAGTTTAACAAAACCAAGTCGTTTTAAACTCATTTTTGTTATGTTTACACACAACTTTAAAATCACACATCTTTCAAAATTTTAAGTTTCTTTTTATCACCGGATTTCAAATTAAAATTTAATCATAAATAAATTTCAATAAAGATAGAAGTAATTTGAAAAAGTAGTCCATTCTCACGTGGAATTATAATTTTAATAATTGGAATTTGATTTTACATTATTAAAAGAGACAAGTATTAGCATTTCCATAGAGCAGCCTTCATCAACTCTCAGATTATATTGATCGATATAATCAACATCACAAAGCCACAAAACCAATTTAGGAATTCTCAAACGTGATTTACTTTAAGCAGGTTGGTTGATAAATAGTTTTGTTTTGACTGTTAAAATTAAAACCCATTGCTTTTCCAGAAGGAGTTTTCCTGTAACGAGTATAGCAATAATGTATGGGTAATTCATTCCAAACCATGGAAATGTTGATGAAGCGGAGCAAAGCTTGCGAAGAAACAACCAACAGCGATACTGTTACAACCCGAAATAAATCTAGACACCAAATATTTTTGCTTATTGCAGGTTAGTTTGATGTGACCTTTTGAAAATTTCGAAACCTACGCATTTTCGATATCTAATAAAATTCTTTATTTTTAATGTCAAATTAGATAAAATTACCAAAACACATAGTGCATTTTAAAAAATTGACCTTTGACTGTTTTTTTTTAATTTAATTTTTAATCTTTTTTTTTTGAGACCACACCGTTTAAAAAAATAGTAACAAGAGGTGTTACGAATGCAGGTTAAACAAACCTCTATACAAGAATCTTCATGCACATTGATAGGTATTTAAAATTCCTGTATAAGGACAAATAACGTTTTTTGGTCGAGCTTCAAAAGTTATTTTAGACCTAAAACTTCAAAAACGGCTTGAATTAGGTACATCATACATATATTATTATGTATCTAGAATTGTAGGCCGGAAATGAAAAATTATATAGATTGTTCTATTTGAAATAAGCAAGTTCACGTATAACCGGAAGTGTGATTATCTTAAAAATATTTTAGCGACGTGGCCCCTATCGACCTTAGTATATCCCTGAATTTTGATAACTGTGCTGATTATACTTTTCCAATACCTATCATGAGTACTCTTACAGACCTTATGGATATAAGTATAATATTTTAAAATTTATTATATTTAATAATAATAATAATGACTTTATTGTAAATTAAACATTTACAAATGGCGAAGTTGAAGTGTAACCTTCTTAACTTAACCTAGATAACTTAATTAATTTGTATCCAATACATTCAGTAGTGTTAGCCATACAGTAAAGCTGAAAGAAGCACTATCTGGAGGCAATTAACATTTTATAAAAATGAAAATAATGTGGGCAAGCTTTTATATATTATGATTAAATCATACAAAGTACGTTTTCCAATTTTTTTATGATTTTTACATTTTCATCAGTACACACTCTTCCGGTCAACTGCAATGGTGTGTTATAGTGTCTAGAAGATATTTTTGTATACATGATCATTATTTTGCCCGTGTGTTATACGGTGTCTTAAGTTTTTGATCTTGATCAAATTGATATACTTAACTACATTTTCTATTTTTTATGTTGCAGGCGCGTCGGGTCCATCGCGTTATAGTAATGTGTTATAGTACTGGTATGTGAAAAAATGCGATATGTGAATCTAATGTTGTCGAGCTACTTACGTTTTTAATCAAAAAGTGTTGCTTTGCGAAAAAATAGTGCTTTGATCTACGTGAAGTGTAGTAGTATTGGTATGAAAAATGGATGCAGGAGTATAAGCAAAGGAAAGCATATTAGGTGTAAGTTATTTTCATTTTAATATTGATAACTTTTTAAGTCCGAACGGAGTGGGTACATCAGTCTGTAGCTCGAAATAACTTTTTTTTTTGGAATTCTTTCGATGTGATTAATAATTAGACAGGTGAAGCCCGTACCTTGTGCCGGACATATGCATTATATTACGACGGTGGCTTGATAATTTCTTGACTTTTAAAGGAAACCAAAACAGTAGTTATTTAGTGCTGCACGATAATGCACCAGCCCCGCGAGCGGGATAAACTGAAAATCTTATTTGATTCATAATTTTACTTGCTTAGATCAACCTATTTAAATTTAGAAATCTTTTACCTAACTTCTAAAAGTAATTGTAAACACTTCTCACAGAAATATTTATCGAAACAATTTTTTGAAAAACCCAATGCCAGCCCATGTTACGAATGACATATAATTTAAAAAAGAACAGTAATTCAAGATTTTCTCTCAACTCTGGTAATTTTATAGTACATCTGGATGAATCTGAGAAACAATTTATACAAAATTCAGCCTCATCGCAATGCCATCGGCAGGAATCGTTTAATCGTCAAAATATCTCATTTCTCTTAGATTACTCAATAACTCTTCCAAAAATATATAATAATATATATTTGGAAATTAAAAAGAACTGTCATAGAAGTAACCTAATTTCTAATTTATTTATATATTTTATTTTACATGTTTCGATAACACCGTAATTTTATCCAGGGGGGGTAGGTACTATAGGGATGTCAATCTGATTTCTATATACCTACTAGATGGTTTGGGTGCAAAAATTATCTTATATGTTTAACTGTATAAAATACAAAAGCAAGAGAAAAATGAAGTTACAAACCGTATACATGCTTAAAAACGTGGGGTGCTTAACAACTAAGGGATATTTATCAACGGGCAATTATTTTGATCTGTTTGATTTTTAAATATTGTAAATTATGTCAGCCTAAGGAATCTTTTGAATTGACTATAAGTGTCCTGACCATTTGTTTCCATGTCAAAAACTTTATCAATTGGTTTTCACTGACTGTATAATTTGTTAAAATACTTTTTTTTTGTACATTTCAGGAGTGCCCATAGGCCCTAGTTTAGATAAGGTTAAGCATGGAATGGAATGGAGGAGTGGAGTTTAATGCAGAAGTGTTTAGTCACATGGTATGTAATATTCAAATAAAGTCATTAATATTTGGCATAATGTATATTCAAAAAAAAAACAAAAAAATAATCGGCTTAGGTTGATAACTAAACAATACTTTCTTTGTTACAGATATTTTAAATCATACAACGTTCGCCGGTAACGCGTAAATATTTAAGTGGTATTTGCTCCTCAGAACTGTGGACTTTTGTGAGTTTGTGAGGTGGCAATTTTCGTCGTTAAATTAAAAAGTAGCTCGACTCGTGATTGTAGTATCGAAATAAACGAAAATATCAAGATTTCAATTGAACAATTGCATCATAGCTCCTAGTTTTGAAGCATATTCGACGATTTTGAGGTGTAAGTCAATTGAAAACTATTTGTAGATATAAATAGTATTTTATTAAAATCAGCCTGTTAGAATTAACAGTTATCCCACAAAAGATTAATAGCTGATTATTATTTATAACATTTTTAAATTTTCTTATACAATCACAATCATTTTACAAATGTAACCAAATTAATAATTGAATATTCAAATATTCAAAAATTATCTAAGTTGTCTACGCAGATAACATATACCCCTATGTTCAACTAATTAATAATAGTTTTACTTTTTTTTTGCAGAAGTGCTCTCGAGTAAAAGTATTTCAGAACCATGGCAGCCAGAAAATATACTATAGAGTCATCAATATAAGAAGAACATTATTTAAGGCTGCTCTTTGTGAAGTTATAAAAGAAATTATTTTAATTAGGCCTAACAAAACCAAGTCGTTTTAAATCCATTTTGCTTATACACAACTTTAATATCATAAAGGTTTCAATATTTTAAATTTGTTTTTATCACCGGGTTTCAAATGAAAATTTAATCGTAAATAAATTTCAATAAAGAGAGAAGTAATTTGAAACAGTAGTCAATTGTTATGTGGAATTATAATTTCAATAATTGGACTTTTATTTTGCATTATTAAAAGAGACAAGTATTAGCATTTCCATAGAGCAGCCTTAATCAACTTTCAGATTATATTGACCCATATAATGAACAGGGCAAAGCCACAAAACCAATTTAGAATTTCTCAAACATGATTTACTTTAAACAGGTTGGTTGATGAATAATTTTGTATTGACTGTTAAAATTAAAAGCAATTGCTTTAGCAGATGGAGTTTTCCTGTAACGAGTATAGCAATAATGTAATTCATTCGTACTTAATTCCAAACAATGGAAATGTTGATGAAAAGAAGCAAAACTTGCGAAGAAACACCCAACTGCGATAGTGTTACAACCCGAAATGAATTTAGACACTCAAATATTTTTGCTTATTGCAGGTTAGTTTCATTTTATATATTATTAATAATAAATAACTTTAATTTCCAATACGTGTCATCACAAAAAAAAAATTCAAAACAAAATACTACACTTTTAGAACAATAAGCAACATACTCTATTTAATTACAAAAACTACAGCAAAAATGATAACTATTGGGAAATCAGGAGATGCTCTGTGACTTAACCCTGTTTCTCCTAAAACAGCAGACCGACAGTTAAAAAAAGAAAAGGAAAACTCCTAACAAACACAAATATATTTTTTTACATTATTTTACATATACCTATGCCCTAAGTATTCCACAAACGAGTCTACTAAATTACTAACAAACAAAATGTAATCAAACTCATAGAAACTATGGCAATAATAATAATAATTCAACAACAATATTTAGCATCAACATCAAGTGCTGAAGCCCAGCAGCACCGTACGCCGCTGGTCATTATTAAGAAGAATAAGGATAAAGATATATTTCTATATGGGCACGAGTTTTTTTAAGGAAGTGCTTAAAATTGATTCAGGGTGTTGACTCCGCTTTTAAATAACCTGTGTGTTTTTTTACTGTTTGTCCACAACTTCTTTAGTAAAAAAAAAACGAATAGGTTACATCAAGAAGTTTTCTGTTATATTTTAGTTCAAAATTTAATCAAGTTGAAATTAAATTAGGAAAAAGTAAATAAAGATTAAATCTGCAAACTATCTTCTAACAGTGTGTATGTTAACTTTGGTCTTATCCTAAACTTTTTCGAGTTTAACATTTTATTTAAATTACTCCTTATATACTTTCCTCGCCGACAAGCTCAGTTGCAAAGAAAAATGTGAACTTGTGAAAATTTCGAAACTTACGCATTTTCGACATCTAATAAAATTCTTTATTATTAATGTCAAATAAGATAAAATTACCAAAACATATAGTTCCATTTTAAAAAATTTACTAGTTTTTTTTTTTAACTTAATTGTTAATTTTTTTTTGAGACCACACCGTATAAAAAAATAGTAAGAAGAGATGTTACGAATGCAGGTTAAACAAACCTCTATACAAGAATCTTCATGCACATTAATTAGGTATTTAAAATTTCTGTATAAGGCCAAATAACGATTTTTTGTCGACCTTCAAACTTAATTTAGACCTAAAATATAGCAAGTTGACAACATGATTCCGTATTACCCGAAGTGTGATTATCTTGAAAAATATTTTAGCGACGTGGCCCCTATCGACTTTAGTATATCCCTGAATTTTGATTGATTGATTATAATTTTCCAATACCTATCATGAGTACTCTTACAGACCCTATGGATATACATATGTGTATAATACGAGTATTTTTAAATTTATTATATTTCAGTACATTTTCTAATTTTTTTATGATTTATACATTTTCATCAGTATACAATCTTTCGGTCAACTGCAATGGTGTGTTATAGTTTCTAGAAGATATTTTTGTGTACATGATCATTATTTGGCAATAGGTACAGGGGGTTATAGGGTGTCTTAAGTTTTTGATCTTGATCAAATTGATATTACTACACTTTCTATTTTTTATGTTGCAGATATTTATCACCATCGCGTCTTCGGGTAATAGTAATGTGTTATAATAATATGTGAAAAGGGGCGTTATGTGATTTCTAATGTTGTCGAGCTACTGACGTTTTTAATCCAAAAGTGTTGCTTTGCGAAAAAAATAGTGCTTTGAACAACGTGAAGTGTAGTAGTATTGGTATGGAAAATGGATGCAGGAGTATAAGTAAAGGAAAGCGGATTAGGTGTAAGTTATTTAAATTTTAGTATTGATAACTTTTTAAGGGCGAACAGAGTGGCTACATCAGCCTGCAGCACGAAATAATTTCGAATTTTTTCGATGCGAGTAATAATTAGACAGGCCAAGCCCGTACTTTGTGGCGGATATATGAATTATATTACACGAGGGTGGTTTGAAAATTTCTTGACTTTTAAAGGAAACTAATTATTTTTTTTTTTGTAAAAAATTATTGGTACATGTTGGTAAATAGTAATTTTTTAATATGCTAACATCATCATTAATTTGCTGAATATTTCTTTGTCTTGTTGTCTTGCAAACTTTTTGTTAACTAAAATGCGTTGAAAAGATATTCGTATAATATATGAAATAACGAGAGCACATAAAATTTGTATGTAGTCTGCATAATATAGCCTATTTTGTATTTCAGTTATAAATTATAAACTTTTATGATTATTTACTTTAAGTACATGCAATAAATTTTCCCTGATATCTTACGATTTTGTTGGAGTCCACAGCTAGTTGTGTTCATAAGAGTCTACTTATTGATCATGTAAGAAAAAACTTCCAAAATAGGAGTTATTTAGAGCTGCAGGATAATGCACGTGCCCCGCGAAAATCTTTTTTGATTCATAATTTTATTTGGCTAGATCAACATATTTAAATTTAGAAGTCTTGTTCCTAATTTCTAAAAGTAGTTGTAAATTCTTGTCACAAAACACATGTCTTAAACTGACTTTATTTATAATTTAATTTTAAATGACTCTATAAATTGCTAAAACATTTTTTTTTGTACATTTCAGGAGTGCCCATAGGCCCTAGTTTAGTTAAGGTTAAGCATGGAATGAAATGGAGGAGTGGAGTTTAATGCAGAAGTGTTTATTCACATGGTATGTAATCTTCAAATAAATTCAATAATATTTGGCATAATATATATTCGAAAAAAAATAATCCGCTTAAGTTGATAACTAAACAATACTTTCTTTGTTACAGATATTTTAAAAACATTCGCCGGTAACGCGTAAATATTAAAGTGTTATTTGCTCCTCAGAACTGTGGACTTTTGTGAGTTTTTGAGGTGGCAATTGCGATTTTCGAAGTCGTTAAATTAAAAAGTAGCTCGACTCGTGATTGTAGTATCGGAAGAAACGAAAATATCAAGATTTCAATTGGATAATTGCAACATGGCTCCTGGTTTTGAAGCATATTCGACGATTTTGAGGTGTAAGTCAATTGAAAAATATTTGTAGATATAGAAATGGAAATATTTTAAAACCATCCTGTTAGAAATAACAGTTATCCCACGAAAAATTAATAGCTGCTCACATCTGATTATTATTTATAACATTTTTATATTTTCTTCTACAATCACAATCATTTTACAAATGTAACCAAATCAATAATTGTGCAACTCTATTCAAAAATCATCTAAGTTGTCCACGAAAATAACATATATATCCTTGTGTTCAACTTATTTATAATAGTTTTACTTTTTTTTGCAGAAGTGCTCTCGAGTAAAAGTATTTCAGAACCATGGCAGACAGAAAAGATACTACAGTAATTAATAGGAAGAACTTTATTTAAAGCTGCTCTTTTTTTTGAAGTAACAAAATCACAATTTGTTTCTAAATATTTTAATTAAGTTTAACAAAACCAAGTCGTTTTAAACTCATTTTTGTTATGTTTACACACAACTTTAAAATCACACATCTTTCAAAATTTTAAGTTTCTTTTTATCACCGGATTTCAAATTAAAATTTAATCATAAATAAATTTCAATAAAGATAGAAGTAATTTGAAAAAGTAGTCCATTCTCACGTGGAATTATAATTTTAATAATTGGAATTTGATTTTACATTATTAAAAGAGACAAGTATTAGCATTTCCATAGAGCAGCCTTCATCAACTCTCAGATTATATTGATCGATATAATCAACATCACAAAGCCACAAAACCAATTTAGGAATTCTCAAACGTGATTTACTTTAAGCAGGTTGGTTGATAAATAGTTTTGTTTTGACTGTTAAAATTAAAACCCATTGCTTTTCCAGAAGGAGTTTTCCTGTAACGAGTATAGCAATAATGTATGGGTAATTCATTCCAAACCATGGAAATGTTGATGAAGCGGAGCAAAGCTTGCGAAGAAACAACCAACAGCGATACTGTTACAACCCGAAATAAATCTAGACACCAAATATTTTTGCTTATTGCAGGTTAGTTTGATGTGACCTTTTGAAAATTTCGAAACCTACGCATTTTCGATATCTAATAAAATTCTTTATTTTTAATGTCAAATTAGATAAAATTACCAAAACACATAGTGCATTTTAAAAAATTGACTTTTGACTGTTTTTTTTTAATTTAATTTTTAATCTTTTTTTTTTGAGACCACACCGTTTAAAAAAATAGTAACAAGAGGTGTTACGAATGCAGGTTAAACAAACCTCTATACAAGAATCTTCATGCACATTGATAGGTATTTAAAATTCCTGTATAAGGACAAATAACGTTTTTTGGTCGAGCTTCAAAAGTTATTTTAGACCTAAAACTTCAAAAACGGCTTGAATTAGGTACATCATACATATATTATTATGTATCTAGAATTGTAGGCCGGAAATGAAAAATTATATAGATTGTTCTATTTGAAATAAGCAAGTTCACGTATAACCGGAAGTGTGATTATCTTAAAAATATTTTAGCGACCTTAGTATATCCCTGAATTTTGATAACTGTGCTGATTATACTTTTCCAATACCTATCATGAGTACTCTTACAGACCTTATGGATATAAGTATAATATTTTAAAATTTATTATATTTAATAATAATAATAATGACTTTATTGTAAATTAAACATTTACAAATGGCGAAGTTGAAGTGTAACCTTCTTAACTTAACCTAGATAACTTAATTAATTTGTATCCAATACATTCAGTAGTGTTAGCCATACAGTAAAGCTGAAAGAAGCACTATCTGGAGGCAATTAACATTTTATAAAAATGAAAATAATGTGGGCAAGCTTTTATATATTATGATTAAATCATACAAAGTACGTTTTCCAATTTTTTTATGATTTTTACATTTTCATCAGTACACACTCTTCCGGTCAACTGCAATGGTGTGTTATAGTGTCTAGAAGATATTTTTGTATACATGATCATTATTTTGCCCGTGTGTTATACGGTGTCTTAAGTTTTTGATCTTGATCAAATTGATATACTTAACTACATTTTCTATTTTTTATGTTGCAGGCGCGTCGGGTCCATCGCGTTATAGTAATGTGTTATAGTACTGGTATGTGAAAAAATGCGATATGTGAATCTAATGTTGTCGAGCTACTTACGTTTTTAATCAAAAAGTGTTGCTTTGCGAAAAAATAGTGCTTTGATCTACGTGAAGTGTAGTAGTATTGGTATGAAAAATGGATGCAGGAGTATAAGCAAAGGAAAGCATATTAGGTGTAAGTTATTTTCATTTTAATATTGATAACTTTTTAAGTCCGAACGGAGTGGGTACATCAGTCTGTAGCTCGAAATAACTTTTTTTTTTGGAATTCTTTCGATGTGATTAATAATTAGACAGGTGAAGCCCGTACCTTGTGCCGGACATATGCATTATATTACGACGGTGGCTTGATAATTTCTTGACTTTTAAAGGAAACCAAAACAGTAGTTATTTAGTGCTGCACGATAATGCACCAGCCCCGCGAGCGGGATAAACTGAAAATCTTATTTGATTCATAATTTTACTTGCTTAGATCAACCTATTTAAATTTAGAAATCTTTTACCTAACTTCTAAAAGTAATTGTAAACACTTCTCACAGAAATATTTATCGAAACAATTTTTTGAAAAACCCAATGCCAGCCCATGTTACGAATGACATATAATTTAAAAAAGAACAGTAATTCAAGATTTTCTCTCAACTCTGGTAATTTTATAGTACATCTGGATGAATCTGAGAAACAATTTATACAAAATTCAGCCTCATCGCAATGCCATCGGCAGGAATCGTTTAATCGTCAAAATATCTCATTTCTCTTAGATTACTCAATAACTCTTCCAAAAATATATAATAATATATATTTGGAAATTAAAAAGAACTGTCATAGAAGTAACCTAATTTCTAATTTATTTATATATTTTATTTTACATGTTTCGATAACACCGTAATTTTATCCAGGGGGGGTAGGTACTATAGGGATGTCAATCTGATTTCTATATACCTACTAGATGGTTTGGGTGCAAAAATTATCTTATATGTTTAACTGTATAAAATACAAAAGCAAGAGAAAAATGAAGTTACAAACCGTATACATGCTTAAAAACGTGGGGTGCTTAACAACTAAGGGATATTTATCAACGGGCAATTATTTTGATCTGTTTGATTTTTAAATATTGTAAATTATGTCAGCCTAAGGAATCTTTTGAATTGACTATAAGTGTCCTGACCATTTGTTTCCATGTCAAAAACTTTATCAATTGGTTTTCACTGACTGTATAATTTGTTAAAATACTTTTTTTTTGTACATTTCAGGAGTGCCCATAGGCCCTAGTTTAGATAAGGTTAAGCATGGAATGGAATGGAGGAGTGGAGTTTAATGCAGAAGTGTTTAGTCACATGGTATGTAATATTCAAATAAAGTCATTAATATTTGGCATAATGTATATTCAAAAAAAAAACAAAAAAATAATCGGCTTAGGTTGATAACTAAACAATACTTTCTTTGTTACAGATATTTTAAATCATACAACGTTCGCCGGTAACGCGTAAATATTTAAGTGGTATTTGCTCCTCAGAACTGTGGACTTTTGTGAGTTTGTGAGGTGGCAATTTTCGTCGTTAAATTAAAAAGTAGCTCGACTCGTGATTGTAGTATCGAAATAAACGAAAATATCAAGATTTCAATTGAACAATTGCATCATAGCTCCTAGTTTTGAAGCATATTCGACGATTTTGAGGTGTAAGTCAATTGAAAACTATTTGTAGATATAAATAGTATTTTATTAAAATCAGCCTGTTAGAATTAACAGTTATCCCACAAAAGATTAATAGCTGATTATTATTTATAACATTTTTAAATTTTCTTATAAAATCACAATCATTTTACAAATGTAACCAAATTAATAATTGAATATTCAAATATTCAAAAATTATCTAAGTTGTCTACGCAGATAACATATACCCCTATGTTCAACTAATTAATAATAGTTTTACTTTTTTTTTGCAGAAGTGCTCTCGAGTAAAAGTATTTCAGAACCATGGCAGCCAGAAAATATACTATAGAGTCATCAATATAAGAAGAACATTATTTAAGGCTGCTCTTTGTGAAGTTATAAAAGAAATTATTTTAATTAGGCCTAACAAAACCAAGTCGTTTTAAATCCATTTTGCTTATACACAACTTTAATATCATAAAGGTTTCAATATTTTAAATTTGTTTTTATCACCGGGTTTCAAATGAAAATTTAATCGTAAATAAATTTCAATAAAGAGAGAAGTAATTTGAAACAGTAGTCAATTGTTATGTGGAATTATAATTTCAATAATTGGACTTTTATTTTGCATTATTAAAAGAGACAAGTATTAGCATTTCCATAGAGCAGCCTTAATCAACTTTCAGATTATATTGACCCATATAATGAACAGGGCAAAGCCACAAAACCAATTTAGAATTTCTCAAACATGATTTACTTTAAACAGGTTGGTTGATGAATAATTTTGTATTGACTGTTAAAATTAAAAGCAATTGCTTTAGCAGATGGAGTTTTCCTGTAACGAGTATAGCAATAATGTAATTCATTCGTACTTAATTCCAAACAATGGAAATGTTGATGAAAAGAAGCAAAACTTGCGAAGAAACACCCAACTGCGATAGTGTTACAACCCGAAATGAATTTAGACACTCAAATATTTTTGCTTATTGCAGGTTAGTTTCATTTTATATATTATTAATAATAAATAACTTTAATTTCCAATACGTGTCATCACAAAAAAAAAATTCAAAACAAAATACTACACTTTTAGAACAATAAGCAACATACTCTATTTAATTACAAAAACTACAGCAAAAATGATAACTATTGGGAAATCAGGAGATGCTCTGTGACTTAACCCTGTTTCTCCTAAAACAGCAGACCGACAGTTAAAAAAAGAAAAGGAAAACTCCTAACAAACACAAATATATTTTTTTACATTATTTTACATATACCTATGCCCTAAGTATTCCACAAACGAGTCTACTAAATTACTAACAAACAAAATGTAATCAAACTCATAGAAACTATGGCAATAATAATAATAATTCAACAACAATATTTAGCATCAACATCAAGTGCTGAAGCCCAGCAGCACCGTACGCCGCTGGTCATTATTAAGAAGAATAAGGATAAAGATATATTTCTATATGGGCACGAGTTTTTTTAAGGAAGTGCTTAAAATTGATTCAGGGTGTTGACTCCGCTTTTAAATAACCTGTGTGTTTTTTTACTGTTTGTCCACAACTTCTTTAGTAAAAAAAAAACGAATAGGTTACATCAAGAAGTTTTCTGTTATATTTTAGTTCAAAATTTAATCAAGTTGAAATTAAATTAGGAAAAAGTAAATAAAGATTAAATCTGCAAACTATCTTCTAACAGTGTGTATGTTAACTTTGGTCTTATCCTAAACTTTTTCGAGTTTAACATTTTATTTAAATTACTCCTTATATACTTTCCTCGCCGACAAGCTCAGTTGCAAAGAAAAATGTGAACTTGTGAAAATTTCGAAACTTACGCATTTTCGACATCTAATAAAATTCTTTATTATTAATGTCAAATAAGATAAAATTACCAAAACATATAGTTCCATTTTAAAAAATTTACTAGTTTTTTTTTTTAACTTAATTGTTAATTTTTTTTTGAGACCACACCGTATAAAAAAATAGTAAGAAGAGATGTTACGAATGCAGGTTAAACAAACCTCTATACAAGAATCTTCATGCACATTAATTAGGTATTTAAAATTTCTGTATAAGGCCAAATAACGATTTTTTGTCGACCTTCAAACTTAATTTAGACCTAAAATATAGCAAGTTGACAACATGATTCCGTATTACCCGAAGTGTGATTATCTTGAAAAATATTTTAGCGACGTGGCCCCTATCGACTTTAGTATATCCCTGAATTTTGATTGATTGATTATAATTTTCCAATACCTATCATGAGTACTCTTACAGACCCTATGGATATACATATGTGTATAATACGAGTATTTTTAAATTTATTATATTTCAGTACATTTTCTAATTTTTTTATGATTTATACATTTTCATCAGTATACAATCTTTCGGTCAACTGCAATGGTGTGTTATAGTTTCTAGAAGATATTTTTGTGTACATGATCATTATTTGGCAATAGGTACAGGGGGTTATAGGGTGTCTTAAGTTTTTGATCTTGATCAAATTGATATTACTACACTTTCTATTTTTTATGTTGCAGATATTTATCACCATCGCGTCTTCGGGTAATAGTAATGTGTTATAATAATATGTGAAAAGGGGCGTTATGTGATTTCTAATGTTGTCGAGCTACTGACGTTTTTAATCCAAAAGTGTTGCTTTGCGAAAAAAATAGTGCTTTGAACAACGTGAAGTGTAGTAGTATTGGTATGGAAAATGGATGCAGGAGTATAAGTAAAGGAAAGCGGATTAGGTGTAAGTTATTTAAATTTTAGTATTGATAACTTTTTAAGGGCGAACAGAGTGGCTACATCAGCCTGCAGCACGAAATAATTTCGAATTTTTTCGATGCGAGTAATAATTAGACAGGCCAAGCCCGTACTTTGTGGCGGATATATGAATTATATTACACGAGGGTGGTTTGAAAATTTCTTGACTTTTAAAGGAAACTAATTATTTTTTTTTTTGTAAAAAATTATTGGTACATGTTGGTAAATAGTAATTTTTTAATATGCTAACATCATCATTAATTTGCTGAATATTTCTTTGTCTTGTTGTCTTGCAAACTTTTTGTTAACTAAAATGCGTTGAAAAGATATTCGTATAATATATGAAATAACGAGAGCACATAAAATTTGTATGTAGTCTGCATAATATAGCCTATTTTGTATTTCAGTTATAAATTATAAACTTTTATGATTATTTACTTTAAGTACATGCAATAAATTTTCCCTGATATCTTACGATTTTGTTGGAGTCCACAGCTAGTTGTGTTCATAAGAGTCTACTTATTGATCATGTAAGAAAAAACTTCCAAAATAGGAGTTATTTAGAGCTGCAGGATAATGCACGTGCCCCGCGAAAATCTTTTTTGATTCATAATTTTATTTGGCTAGATCAACATATTTAAATTTAGAAGTCTTGTTCCTAATTTCTAAAAGTAGTTGTAAATTCTTGTCACAAAACACATGTCTTAAACTGACTTTATTTATAATTTAATTTTAAATGACTCTATAAATTGCTAAAACATTTTTTTTTGTACATTTCAGGAGTGCCCATAGGCCCTAGTTTAGTTAAGGTTAAGCATGGAATGAAATGGAGGAGTGGAGTTTAATGCAGAAGTGTTTATTCACATGGTATGTAATCTTCAAATAAATTCAATAATATTTGGCATAATATATATTCGAAAAAAAATAATCCGCTTAAGTTGATAACTAAACAATACTTTCTTTGTTACAGATATTTTAAAAACATTCGCCGGTAACGCGTAAATATTAAAGTGTTATTTGCTCCTCAGAACTGTGGACTTTTGTGAGTTTTTGAGGTGGCAATTGCGATTTTCGAAGTCGTTAAATTAAAAAGTAGCTCGACTCGTGATTGTAGTATCGGAAGAAACGAAAATATCAAGATTTCAATTGGATAATTGCAACATGGCTCCTGGTTTTGAAGCATATTCGACGATTTTGAGGTGTAAGTCAATTGAAAAATATTTGTAGATATAGAAATGGAAATATTTTAAAACCATCCTGTTAGAAATAACAGTTATCCCACGAAAAATTAATAGCTGCTCACATCTGATTATTATTTATAACATTTTTATATTTTCTTCTACAATCACAATCATTTTACAAATGTAACCAAATCAATAATTGTGCAACTCTATTCAAAAATCATCTAAGTTGTCCACGAAAATAACATATATATCCTTGTGTTCAACTTATTTATAATAGTTTTACTTTTTTTTGCAGAAGTGCTCTCGAGTAAAAGTATTTCAGAACCATGGCAGACAGAAAAGATACTACAGTAATTAATAGGAAGAACTTTATTTAAAGCTGCTCTTTTTTTTGAAGTAACAAAATCACAATTTGTTTCTAAATATTTTAATTAAGTTTAACAAAACCAAGTCGTTTTAAACTCATTTTTGTTATGTTTACACACAACTTTAAAATCACACATCTTTCAAAATTTTAAGTTTCTTTTTATCACCGGATTTCAAATTAAAATTTAATCATAAATAAATTTCAATAAAGATAGAAGTAATTTGAAAAAGTAGTCCATTCTCACGTGGAATTATAATTTTAATAATTGGAATTTGATTTTACATTATTAAAAGAGACAAGTATTAGCATTTCCATAGAGCAGCCTTCATCAACTCTCAGATTATATTGATCGATATAATCAACATCACAAAGCCACAAAACCAATTTAGGAATTCTCAAACGTGATTTACTTTAAGCAGGTTGGTTGATAAATAGTTTTGTTTTGACTGTTAAAATTAAAACCCATTGCTTTTCCAGAAGGAGTTTTCCTGTAACGAGTATAGCAATAATGTATGGGTAATTCATTCCAAACCATGGAAATGTTGATGAAGCGGAGCAAAGCTTGCGAAGAAACAACCAACAGCGATACTGTTACAACCCGAAATAAATCTAGACACCAAATATTTTTGCTTATTGCAGGTTAGTTTGATGTGACCTTTTGAAAATTTCGAAACCTACGCATTTTCGATATCTAATAAAATTCTTTATTTTTAATGTCAAATTAGATAAAATTACCAAAACACATAGTGCATTTTAAAAAATTGACTTTTGACTGTTTTTTTTTAATTTAATTTTTAATCTTTTTTTTTTGAGACCACACCGTTTAAAAAAATAGTAACAAGAGGTGTTACGAATGCAGGTTAAACAAACCTCTATACAAGAATCTTCATGCACATTGATAGGTATTTAAAATTCCTGTATAAGGACAAATAACGTTTTTTGGTCGAGCTTCAAAAGTTATTTTAGACCTAAAACTTCAAAAACGGCTTGAATTAGGTACATCATACATATATTATTATGTATCTAGAATTGTAGGCCGGAAATGAAAAATTATATAGATTGTTCTATTTGAAATAAGCAAGTTCACGTATAACCGGAAGTGTGATTATCTTAAAAATATTTTAGCGACCTTAGTATATCCCTGAATTTTGATAACTGTGCTGATTATACTTTTCCAATACCTATCATGAGTACTCTTACAGACCTTATGGATATAAGTATAATATTTTAAAATTTATTATATTTAATAATAATAATAATGACTTTATTGTAAATTAAACATTTACAAATGGCGAAGTTGAAGTGTAACCTTCTTAACTTAACCTAGATAACTTAATTAATTTGTATCCAATACATTCAGTAGTGTTAGCCATACAGTAAAGCTGAAAGAAGCACTATCTGGAGGCAATTAACATTTTATAAAAATGAAAATAATGTGGGCAAGCTTTTATATATTATGATTAAATCATACAAAGTACGTTTTCCAATTTTTTTATGATTTTTACATTTTCATCAGTACACACTCTTCCGGTCAACTGCAATGGTGTGTTATAGTGTCTAGAAGATATTTTTGTATACATGATCATTATTTTGCCCGTGTGTTATACGGTGTCTTAAGTTTTTGATCTTGATCAAATTGATATACTTAACTACATTTTCTATTTTTTATGTTGCAGGCGCGTCGGGTCCATCGCGTTATAGTAATGTGTTATAGTACTGGTATGTGAAAAAATGCGATATGTGAATCTAATGTTGTCGAGCTACTTACGTTTTTAATCAAAAAGTGTTGCTTTGCGAAAAAATAGTGCTTTGATCTACGTGAAGTGTAGTAGTATTGGTATGAAAAATGGATGCAGGAGTATAAGCAAAGGAAAGCATATTAGGTGTAAGTTATTTTCATTTTAATATTGATAACTTTTTAAGTCCGAACGGAGTGGGTACATCAGTCTGTAGCTCGAAATAACTTTTTTTTTTGGAATTCTTTCGATGTGATTAATAATTAGACAGGTGAAGCCCGTACCTTGTGCCGGACATATGCATTATATTACGACGGTGGCTTGATAATTTCTTGACTTTTAAAGGAAACCAAAACAGTAGTTATTTAGTGCTGCACGATAATGCACCAGCCCCGCGAGCGGGATAAACTGAAAATCTTATTTGATTCATAATTTTACTTGCTTAGATCAACCTATTTAAATTTAGAAATCTTTTACCTAACTTCTAAAAGTAATTGTAAACACTTCTCACAGAATTATTTATCGAAACAATTTTTTGAAAAACCCAATGCCAGCCCATGTTACGAATGACATATAATTTAAAAAAGAACAGTAATTCAAGATTTTCTCTCAACTCTGGTAATTTTATAGTACATCTGGATGAATCTGAGAAACAATTTATACAAAATTCAGCCTCATCGCAATGCCATCGGCAGGAATCGTTTAATCGTCAAAATATCTCATTTCTCTTAGATTACCCAATAACTCTTCCAAAAATATATAATAATATATATTTGGAAATTAAAAAGAACTGTCATAGAAGTAACCTAATTTCTAATTTATTTATATATTTTATTTTACATGTTTCGATAACACCGTAATTTTATCCAGGGGGGGTAGGTACTATAGGGATGTCAATCTGATTTCTATATACCTACTAGATGGTTTGGGTGCAAAAATTATCTTATATGTTTAACTGTATAAAATACAAAAGCAAGAGAAAAATGAAGTTACAAACCGTATACATGCTTAAAAACGTGGGGTGCTTTAAGGGATATTTATCAACGGGCAATTATTTTGATCTGTTTGATTTTTAAATATTGTAAATTATGTCAGCCTAAGGAATCTTTTGAATTGACTATAAGTGTCCTGACCATTTGTTTCCATGTCAAAAACTTTATCAATTGGTTTTCAATGACTGTATAATTTGTTAAAATACTTTTTTTTTGTACATTTCAGGAGTGCCCATAGGCCCTAGTTTAGATAAGGTTAAGCATGGAATGGAATGGAGGAGTGGAGTTTAATGCAGAAGTGTTTAGTCACATGGTATGTAATATTCAAATAAAGTCATTAATATTTGGCATAATGTATATTCAAAAAAAAAAACAAAAAAATAATCGGCTTAGGTTGATAACTAAACAATACTTTCTTTGTTACAGATATTTTAAATCATACAACGTTCGCCGGTAACGCGTAAATATTAAAGTGGTATTTGCTCCTCAGAACTGTGGACTTTTGTGAGATTGTGAGGTGGCAATTTTCGTCGTTAAATTAAAAAGTAGCTCGACTCGTGATTGTAGTATCGAAATAAACGAAAATATCAAGATTTCAATTGAACAATTGCATCATAGCTCCTAGTTTTGAAGCATATTCGACGATTTTGAGGTGTAAGTCAATTGAAAACTATTTGTAGATATAAATAG
Source organism: Apoderus coryli (assembly GCA_911728435.2). Taxonomy (NCBI): domain Eukaryota; kingdom Metazoa; phylum Arthropoda; class Insecta; order Coleoptera; family Attelabidae; genus Apoderus; species Apoderus coryli. The sequence continues at coordinate 9,088,844 of OU452202.1, read as the reverse complement.
TATTTTATTAAAATCAGCCTGTTAGAATTAACAGTTATCCCACAAAAGATTAATAGCTGATTATTATTTATAACATTTTTAAATTTTCTTATACAATCACAATCATTTTACAAATGTAACCAAATTAATAATTGAATATTCAAATATTCAAAAATTATCTAAGTTGTCTACGCAGATAACATATACCCCTATGTTCAACTAATTAATAATAGTTTTACTTTTTTTTTTGCAGAAGTGCTCTCGAGTAAAATTATTTCAGAACCATGGCAGCCAGAAAATATACTATAGAGTCATCAATATAAGAAGAACATTATTTAAGGCTGCTCTTTGTGAAGTTATAAAAGAAATTATTTTAATTAGGCCTAACAAAACCAAGTCGTTTTAAATCCATTTTGCTTATACACAACTTTAATATCATAAAGGTTTCAATATTTTAAGTTTGTTTTTATCACCGGGTTTCAAATGAAAATTTAATCGTAAATAAATTTCAATAAAGAGAGAAGTAATTTGAAACAGTAGTCAATTGTTATGTGGAATTATAATTTCAATAATTGGACTTTTATTTTGCATTATTAAAAGAGACAAGTATTAGCATTTCCATAGAGCAGCCTTAATCAACTCTCAGATTATATTGACCCATATAATGAACGGGGCAAAGCCACAAAACCAATTTAGAATTTCTCAAACATGATTTACTTTAAACAGGTTGGTTGATGAATAATTTTGTATTGACTGTTAAAATTAAAAGCAATTGCTTTAGCAGATGGAGTTTTCCTGTAACGAGTATAGCAATAATGTAATTCATTCGTACTTAATTCCAAACAATGGAAATGTTGATGAAAAGAAGCAAAACTTGCGAAGAAACACCCAACTGCGATAGTGTTACAACCCGAAATGAATTTAGACACTCAAATATTTTTGCTTATTGCAGGTTAGTTTCATTTTATATATTATTAATAATAAATAACTTTAATTTCCAATACGTGTCATCACAAAAAAAAATTCAAAACAAAATACTACACTTTTAGAACAATAAGCAACATACTCTATTTAATTACAAAAACTACAGCAAAAATGATAACTATTGGACAATCAGGAGATGCTCTGTGACTTAACCCTGTTTCTCCTAAAACAGCAGACCGACAGTTAAAAAAAGAAAAGGAAAACTCCTAACAAACACAAATATATTTTTTTACATTATTTTACATATACCTATGCCCTAAGTATTCCACAAACGAGTCTACTAAATTACTAACAAACAAAATGTAATCAAACTCATAGAAACTATGGCAATAATAATAATAATTCAACAACAATATTTAGCATCAACATCAAGTGCTGAAGCCCAGCAGCACCGTACGCCGCTGGTCATTATTAAGAAGAATAAGGATAAAGATATATTTCTATATGGGCACGAGTTTTTTTAAGGAAGTGCTTAAAATTGATTCAGGGTGTTGACTCCGCTTTTAAATAACCTGTGTGTTTTTTTACTGTTTGTCCACAACTTCTTTAGTAAAAAAAAAAACGAATAGGTTACATCAAGAAGTTTTCTGTTATATTTTAGTTCAAAATTTAATCAAGTTGAAATTAAATTAGGAAAAAGTAAATAAAAATTAAATCTGCAAACTATCTTCTAACAGTGTGTAAGTTAACTTTGGTCTTATCCTAAACTTTTTCGAGCTTAACATTTTATTTAAATTACTCCTTATATACTTTCATCGCCGACAAGGTCAGTTGCAAAGAAAAATGTGAACTTGTGAAAATTTCGAAACCTACGCATTTTCGACATCTAATAAAATTCTTTATTATTAATGTCAAATAAGATAAAATTACCAAAACATAGTTCCATTTTAAAAAATTTACTAGTTTTTTTTTTAACTTATTTGTTAATTTTTTTTTGAGACCACACCGTATAAAAAAATAGTAAGAAGAGATGTTACGAATGCAGGTTAAACAAACCTCTATACAAGAATCTTCATGCACATTAATTAGGTATTTAAAATTTCTGTATAAGGCCAAATAACGATTTTTTGTCGACCTTCAAACTTAATTTAGACCTAAAATATAGCAAGTTGACAACATGTTTCCGTATTACCCGAAGTGCGATTATCTTGAAAAATATTTTAGCGACGTGGCCCCTATCGACTTTAGTATATCCCTGAATTTTGATTACTGTGGTGATTATAATTTTCCAATACCTATCATGAGTACTCTTACAGACCCTATGGACAAAGATTAATCTACACAATAGATAGTCAGCGTATATGGGAAATAAAACAAAAATTGAAACTGTCTCGACACGAGCTACATCTATTAGAAAAACATGCAACCATGGAAATTGTAGATGGCGTTATATGTATTGTGTTGAAATAAAATAATCATATGGGCAATGTTAGACAAGGACGAGTATACTTTCCCCTACGAGGTGGGAGTTTGTTTTTATATTATAGGTATCATATATGTACTACTGTGCAGCAGTGTTTTTTGTTTAAAATTATATGGTATACGTATACCTATCTACGCAAAGATTAATGTGTATGGACGAAAATAAAAGAAATTACTATAATAGTATAAATATACAGGGCTGGTTTTATTAAATGTTTTAGACAATAATTTTAAATGACTAAAATAATATTATTTTAGTCATTTAATTTTAAATTTCGGATATAAGGATGCATCAAAAAGTTATATTTAAATTAACGAAATTTGGCGTTATAGATAGGACTTCCGGTTATTACCTGATTCAGTTTTAAGGATCAAACTCAAACAGCAGATTCAACTTGTCGTTAACATTATGAAAAAATAAATCTCAGAGGCGGGTCAATTAAAGGGGCATACAGGCGTGAAATGCTACCCTAACTTTTTTATGCACATTTTTTGCGTGTGTTTCAATTCGGAGATGTAAAATCTAACAAATTATATACGTAATAAATGTATCCTTCTGTGATATTGATAGAAAGTCATCGTTATCGCGTAATAACGATTTTAAGAAATGTTAATATTAAAAAGGCTGTGCTTTTTACAAGTTGCTGAAGTAAATGAGGTTTGAAATTTCCAGCATGACAATAATTATTTAAAAAAATACGGTTTCGAAATGCAGGATGTAAAAAATTAGAATGTTTAATCTGTTTTTAATGAAAATTTAAATCTATTGAGAAATATGGTTCAGGGTTTTTGTGAAATGTATTTTACTCCAAAGATTCTACTCATCGATTATAACCGAATTAATTTACTCAAAAATATCTATACTAGTAAAATAACACAATTATCACAATTAGGTTCAAATTCTGCAACGCCGAATTGAAAAAAAACTTACAGTCTCCCTAATATTGGTTTTTGTGCAATGATCATAAAACTTTAAAAAACTAACGATTTATGTAGATTGTATTGTTAACACGTTTCGTAAAAAGTTTTAAAAACCCACCAACAGGGTGTTAAAAGTATCACGACAATAACTTTTTTCATGTTTTAACAAGTACAATCGTCTGCTTCAGATTGATCCTTAAAAACTGAATAACAGTTTCTCTATATAAAAAAATAAAACTCGTAAATATCATCCCCAAACATTTAATTTGATTACAATTACATAACACCATATTTGAAAGTAAATAAAAAAAAACAGCATTACCTAGTTTGACAGATTTGCAAATTGCAAATCAAAGTATCTATGTATACAGGGTGTTGCATAAGTACTTGTACAAACTTTAAAGGGTGATTCTTTGGCTAATTTTAAGATACAAATTTCATATGTACATGGGTCCGCTACGGCTTGGTTTTCGAGATACAGGTAGTTCAAAAAGAATATTATATTTAGGATTATATGCTTGTTCAATAGCATCGCAATTTGGTGCAATTCGGGATACAGGTGTATTGATGACACCAGAGCTGTCAAAAGAACTAATAAAAAATACGAAAAATAACAAAATACAAATATCATTCAAAAGACAACAATGCACATAATAGTCGGTACCAAGCCAAATAGGTAGTAGGTAAATATAGATTTATTTTGTTTCGGGCTTGGGCTTGGCACCGACTTATTGGAATCAAAACTACCCACCAAACGGATACATTTAATTTTACGCAGATGCTCAAAATGTTAACTTTCTTTCATTAATAGAGACCTGTGAAGTGAGCTTACCTCTTACGCCCACGTATTAAGTACTAAGTTTCAGTTATCAGTTATAATTTTTTATTTTCCAAGAAAGCGAAACGAGATATTTAAAACGGCATTGCGCCGCCCTCATGTATACCTCCGGGGGCGGCATCGAAAATCGCTACACGTCACAAACTTGTAAATGCTTAGAACTACCCCTATATCAAATTTCTATTTTCTATCTTTTTTGTTTCATACCCAAAGCCCTATTTCTACTGAACTTATTATTTACCCCAAGAAACATTAAAAAGAAGTAAAATTTAAGTACCTAAACCGATAAAGTGGAACTTATACCTGATGAAGAGACAGACTATTATAATAGGTATACCTAATATAATATAGGTAGCACTGATAATTTTTTTATTATAGGTATTATAAGATCTACAACAATCTTGTTACATCTTTGCCACATTGTCTACGTGAAATATTTAGTCAAAAGTATGTTTCTATCTAAAAGCTTTTCATTTAACGATTGTTCGCCACTGATCATGGGACTGGTCTAGTCTTGAAACATGTATGACATGGATTAAATATTATTATATTAAATTTAATTCATAGAGATTAGGCTTTTATTTCAATACTGTACTTGTAATAAATCACCCTGTGTGTTTCTTTTACCGACGAATTGGCAACAGCACGACACACACCACATTCCCTTGTTTTTTTTTCTACCCTCCCTGCGTATCCCCTCCAGATTAATACAGAATTTCATCAATTTCTCTCTCTGACAATACAGCATTGCCGGTGCATATCTGTTGCAAATGATCTAAATAATTGTTATACGTTGCGTTTTGTTTTTGATATTAATAAACTACAAAACGGTTTCTGGCTGTGACAATACTGCTCTATGCTTTACACGCTAGTCTACGCCACGTAGTGGCAGGCATACTTAGAGATGTTCTGATTTTAATGCATTGGGCTGACTATCTATTGTGTAGATTAATCTTTGCTATGGATATATGTGTATAATACGAGTATTTTTAAATTTATTATATTTGAGTACATTTTCTAATTTTTTTATGATTTATACATTTTCATCAGTATACAATCTTTCGGTCAACTGCAATGGTGTGTTATAGTTTCTAGAAGATATTTTTGTGTACATGATCATTATTTGGCAATAGGTACAGTGGGTTATAGGGTGTCTTAAGTTTTTGATCTTGATCAAATTGATATTACTACACTTTCTATTTTTTATGTTGCAGATATTTATCACCATCGCGTCTTCGGGTAATAGTAATGTGTTATAATAATATGTGAAAAGGGGCGTTATGTGATTTCTAATGTTGTCGAGCTACTGTCGTTTTTAATCCAAAATTGTTGCTTTGCGAAAAAAATAGTGCTTTGAACAACGTGAAGCGTAGTAGGATTGGTATGGAAAATGGTATGCAGGAGTATAAGCAAAGGAAGGCGTATTAGGTGTAAGTTATTTTAATTTTAATATTAATATTGACAACTTTTTAAGAGCGAACAGAGTGGGTACTCTCAGCCTGCAGCAGGATATAACTAATTTTTCGAATTTTTTTTGATGTGATTACTAATTACTAACTAGACAGGCGAAGCTTGTGGCGGATATATGCATTATTTTACGCGAGGGTGGTTTGATAATTTCTTGACACTTAAAGGAATTTTTTTTTTTTGGTAAAAAATTATTTTGTTTTTCTACATAATCTTGCCGTTTGGTTGTTATTAAAATATGTTTGTAAATAGCAATTTTTAATTGGCCGTATATTTCTTTGTCTTGCAAACTTTTTGTTACTTAAACTGCGTTGAAAAGAGGCCAAGTTAAACATTTTTGTGATATTCGTATAATACTAATATATGAAATAACGAGAGTAGCATATTATGAAATTTGTATGTATAATTAGTTTCAGTTTCACTTATAAATTATAAACTTTTATGATTACTTTAAGTATATCCAACAAAATTTCCCTGAAATCTTATGATTTTGCTTAACACCACAGCTAGTTATGGTTATAATAGTCTACTTATTGATCATATAAGAAAAAAATTCCAAAAAAGGAGTTTTTTAGAGCTGCAGGACAATTAACCAACCACACGAGCGAGTTATACTGAAAATCTTTTTTGATTCATAGTTTTACTTGATTAGATCAACATATTTAAATTTAAATCCTGTACCTAATTTCTAAAAGTAGTTGTAAATAGTTGTCACTAAACCCATGTCTTAAACTGACTTTATTCATAACTTACTTTTAAACGACTGTATAAATTATTAAAACAATTTTTTTGTACATTTCAGGAGGGCCCATAGGCCCTAGTTTAGTTAAGGTTAAGCATGGAATGAAATGGAGGAGTGGAGTTTAAAGCAGAAGTGTTTAGTCACATGGTAGGTTTTCAAATAAATTCATTAATATTTGTCATAATGATTTTATATTCCAAAAAAAACAACAACAAAATAATCCGTTTAAGTTGATAACTAAACAATAGTTTCTTTGTTACAGATATTTTAAATCATACAACGTTGGCCGGTAACGCGTAAAAATTAAAGTGTTATTTGCTCCTCGGAACTGTGGACTTTTGTGAGTTTTTGAGGTGGCAATTGCGATTTTCGAAGTCGTTGTCGTTAAAAAAGTAGCTCGACTCGTGATTCTAGTATCGAAAGAAACGAAAATATCAAGATATCAATTGGAGAATAATTGCAACATACTGGCTCCTGGTTTTGAAGCATGTTCGACGATTTTGAGGTGTAAGTGAATTGAAAAATAGTTGTAGATATAGAAACGGTATTTTTTAATATCATTCTGTTATAATTAACATTTATCCCACGAAAGATAAATAGCTCACATCTGGTTATTATTTATGACATTTTTAAATTTTCTTCTACAATCACAATCATTTTACAAATGTAACCAACCTATACCTCTGTGATCGACTTATTTATAATAGTTTTACTTTTTTTTGCAGAAGTGCTCTCGAGTAAAAGTCTTTCAGAACCATGGCAGCCAGGAAATATACTACAGTTATCAATATAAGAAGAACATTATTTAAGGCTGCTCTTCTTGAAGTTATAAAATTTAAAGTTTCTAGTTCCAAAATATTTTAATTAAGCTTAACAAAACCAAGTCGTTTTAAACCCATTTTGGTTATGTTTACACACAACTTTAATATCATAAATGTTTCAAAATTTTAAGTTTTTTTGCTCACCAGATTTCAAATGAAAATTTAATCATAAATAAATTTCAAGAAAGACACTATTTTAAAAAGTAGTCCATTGTTATGTGGAATTATAATTTCAATAATTGGACTTTTATTTTACATTATTAAAAGAGACAAGTATTAGCATTTCCATAGAGCAGCCTTAGTCAACTCTCAGATTATATTGATCGATATAATGAACATCACAAAGCCACAAAAACAATTCAGGAATTCTCAAACGTGATTTACTTTAAGCAGGTTGGTTGATAAATAATTTTGTATTGACTGTTAAAATTAAAGCCAATTGCTTTTCCAGATGGAGTTTTGCTGTAACGAGTATAGCAATAATGTAATTCATTCGTAATTCATTCCAAACAATGTGTATAGTAAATGCAATGATTAACTATTTTTTCTTTAATGGACTGTATTAGTAGGTTGCACAAGTTCAATATTTAAATTCCAATTTTTTTTTTCTGTTAAGATAATAGAGCGACGCGATTAAAATTAACGTGGCCTACCTTTTAATGCTGCAGTTCTGTTGCGGGGCCCCGTTCTAATCCAATCTGCTGTCACTCTCCAATGTTCTCCACTTTCACACAATTATTAGGTATATATTTTGCCACAGTAACTTCAAGAGTAATTTTAAAGGTACATATAACTTTTTGTTTAAATAAAAAGGACGGCCAACTTTCTGCGAACGTTATTATTTCTTCTCCCCGATCTATCTATTCAAAAACGGTCACGAACGAAAATTATGCGCGGCACTTGTGCGCCCCAGCAATTAATGGTTTATCGATAATAATTGAACAATCGATAATATAATCTTCTTATTTATTTATTACTAGCGATATGCTCGTACATACCGCCGACCAAAAACAAGTGTTTTTTTCAATAAGCAAAAAATAATAATTTCGAAATACATATATAGTTATGACAATACCCCGTATAGTTCCCAAAAAAAAATAAAATAAACAAAAAAATCATACTGAAAAGGTACTTAATACTAACCATATATATTATATATTTTTATTATTGATTTGGAAGAGGACAAACCTTCGCAATAGGTCTTTTGTAAACCCCGTCCTTGGTTTTCACTGTCACCACTCTAACGTGACCATCAGAACCAGGATGTATGTCAATAATACGACCAAGGGACCACTGCAAGGGTGGTTTAAGTTCATCTTTTAATAAAACCAACGTATTAGTTTCCAATTTAGTAGAAGTTGAAAACCACTTTGATCGCTGTTGTAATGTATGCAAGTATTCAGAACTCCACCGCTTCCAAAAACTTGCATGCAATTGCTGCAATAACTGCCAACGATTTAGTCTATTAGGGTTAATATTAGACAAATCTGGGTAGGAAACTGAATTAAGCGGTTCCAACGTCAGAAAATGCCCTGGAGTTAAAGGGTGTAAATCGTTAGGGTCGATACTCTGGGCACAAAGTGGACGTGAATTTAATACAGACTCTACTAGAGTCAAAAAAGTATAAAATTCTTCAAAACTAAATATTTGCTCTCCGACTACCCTATATAGATGTGTCTTAACAGATTTTACTCCTGCTTCCACAAGTCCATTAAAATGGGGTGCAGAAGGAGGATTAAAGTGCCATCTAATATTCAGTTCCTGAGATATTTCTTTCGAAAGTGAGATTAGTTGGGCATTCGCTCCGACGAAATTTTTACCATTGTCACTATAAATATCAGAACATCTGCCTCTCCTAGCGACAAATCTCTTGAAAGCTGCCAAAAAAGCCTCAGATGTAAGATCTGACACCAATTCCAGGTGTATAGCCTTTGTAGCACAACATACAAAAATACATATGTAAGATTTCAAACGAACAGAGCCACGAATTCTATTCATGACAATAGAAAAGGGTCCTGCGTAGTCGACTGCTACGTGCGAAAAACATTTTAATTGCGATATTCTGCATGTAGGTAGATCTCCCATGTAAGGGATGGCAACTTTAGGACTAGCACGAAAACATTTTACGCATTTTGAAATGCATTTTTTGATAACTCTACGAGCTGATAAAATCCAAAATTGTTGCAATATCAAATGATGAATAGTTTTCAATCCTGGATGTAAAAATTCCTTATGAACCCTTTCAATTACCAATTCTGTAAGCTTGTGATTTGAGGGTAAAAGTAATGGATGTTTAACATCATACGCCAAGGAGGAATGACGTAATCGACCGCCGACCCTGAGGAGTCCGTGTTCATCAAGAAACGGCGCCAATTTCCGAAAATTTATTGGCAAAATTAGACTATTTTGTATTTTAGATATTATATCCGAAAAGGTTACACATTGTACTCTCTTAACAATTATTAACAATGAGTTGTTAAGCTCAGTATTGGTTAGTTTACAATCTTTATTATTCAAATTTTTAAATAGGCGATTTTTAAGTATGAAAACAAACAAATTACAATAGGCTAGAATACGTTGTATTTTTGATAAGGACGAAAAGTGGTCTAGAAGGTAATCTACGATTTGATAAGATTCTAAGCAATCACTCTGATTTTCCACAAGCAAAACCGCTTTTCGTTCCTCACAGTAAATATCAGAGGCATCATGTACATCATCTCTGGAACAAGGCCATGTATTCTTATCACGCATCAGAAATTCTGGACCATACCACCATAACTTATGAGATATAAGTTCTAGGGGAAAGATTCCTTTACTAGCACAATCAGCAGAATTATGTAACGATTGTACATAATGCCATGAGTCGAAATGAACATTCTCTTGAATGTGTGCTACTCGATTTGCAACAAATACTTTCCAACGGTGCGGGGATGAGGAAAGCCACGCTAAAACAATCTGAGAATCCGACCAAGCATATATTTTATCTATGGTTACAAAAGTAGAATAAGTTTTCTTAACGAAAGTAATAGGGAGTTAAGGCAAAACCAAGGACGTATACGTATCTCCATACGTAAACGTGAGATTTTGGTTATGTTTACACTAGATAAGCAGTCATTCAAAATAGAGTTAAGGTGCCATCCAATACGTATCGTATATGCGGAAGGTAGAGATAACACTTTACTTGAGAAAAAGACTATTTTAGATTTTTCTACTTCCATTTACTATGTTGTTAATATTATTGTTTTTTTAATTATTAACCAAGTACATATATATTTTATTATGTATATGTATAAACAATAACAGAAAAATGTTTATAATTGTTACAAAATAAACTACTACTACTAATAATAATAATAAAGTATTTATTGCAAAATAGCTTAGCTTAATTTTCAATTTAGATTGAGTTTTTAATGTTCTATTCTAGATATTCGTACAAGTTCATGTAATTCCGACAACAATCGGTTCAATACGTTTAAGGATATGATACACGTAGAGGTACATATGTTTACGGCCTTCGTATCGTTAAACGTATCATAAATTTAAAGAGCGCATGCGTAGATGTCAAAAGATACGTTTACGTATACGTCATTGGCGTTGCCTTAACTCCCTAATAAGGTCTGTGAGAAGTACTGCAGCACAGAGCTCTAATCGAGGAATAGATTGTGTTTTTAAGGGATTGACACGAGTTTTTGCAATTACGAAACAAATTTTAATACTACCATCAGTATATTCGATACAAAAATAGACAACAGCTGCATAGCCAATCATAGAAGCATCGCAAAATCCATGAATATCCACTCGAAAAACTGCATCTAGCGACAAGCATCTAGCAATTTGAACATTCGATAGTTCTGGCATTTCACGAAGTATCCTTTCCCATTTCGCTACTATAAAATCCGGAGCAAGTACATCCCAGTCAATATTTGCAGCCCAAAGCTGTTGCATTAAATGTTTTGCAAGTAAGGTTATTGGCGATAAAAATCCAAGTGGGTCAAAAATACGAGCAATTTGAGAAATAATATTTCTTTTTGTACAAGGTTTGTCAAGAGGTTGACAACGAAAGAAAAATATGTCTCTATTAGGATCCCATTGTAGTCCTAGTACTTTAACAAAACTAGGTTCTTCCTTGTCGAATGAAAACAAATGCTGGTCAATATCTGAGGATACCACAGAAGAAAGAAACTCAGGACTATTACTTGCAAATTTGCGAAGCTGGAAACCTGCAGATTCTAACAATGAACACAATTCCTTCTGTAGTGAGATAGCTTCTTTGGTTGAAGAAGCACCACAAACAATATCATCAACATAAATATTATTTTGTAATACCTTACAAGCTCTTGGGTAATTTTCTAAATGCTCCAAACAAGCCTGAAACTGAAGAATTTTAGCAGGATCTACTTGAACCTGATTACCCAATCGATATGCATCGACGATCCGATTAATGAAAGTCAATCTTCTCTTTTCCAACACAGAAATCTTCCGTTCCATATCTCCGCCTTTTTCTGTCATTATTGTTTGTAGAACAAATTATTGAAAAAGAAAACTACAGTACGAGTATACGAAAATTAATTATTATAAGGGTTATAAATGAAAATTTTGATTCGATTTGTATATCTACGAGATAGATGCTATGTATTGTATACAAAACGACAAAATCGAAATAAATGAAAATCGAGAAATTATATACCTATCGAATATGTGGCAAAAATACAGCGATCGAAATAGTAAACAAATTGAAACGAGAGCGATATACTATACCTATACCAATACAACAAAATAGGTAGGATAGCGCAAAAAATTCTTTTGATAAAAACACTTGCTTTTGTATTAAATAAAATAAATTCAAGATGGCTAAATATTTAAAAAATTGAAATTAAACAATTTGGCGAAGAAGGGCCAAATGATGTATAGTAAATGCAATGATTAACTATTTTTTCTTTAATGGACTGTATTAGTAGGTTGCACAAGTTCAATATTTAAATTCCAATTTTTTTTTTCTGTTAAGATAATAGAGCGACGCGATTAAAATTAACGTGGCCTACCTTTTTATGCTGCAGTTCTGTTGCGGGGCCCCGTTCTAATCCAATCTGCTGTCACTCTCCAATGTTCTCCACTTTCACACAATTATTAGGTATATATTTTGCCACAGTAACTTCAAGAGTAATTTTAAAGGTACATATAACTTTTTGTTTAAATAAAAAGGACGGCCAACTTTCTGCGAACGTTATTATTTCTTCTCCCCGATCTATCTATTCAAAAACGGTCACGAACGAAAATTATGCGCGGCACTTGTGCGCCCCAGCAATTAATGGTTTATCGATAATAATTGAACAATCGATAATATAATCTTCTTATTTATTTATTACTAGCGATATGCTCGTACACAATGGAAATGTTGATGAAAAGAAGCAAAACTTGCGAAGAAACAGCCAACAGCGATACTGTTACAACGAGAAATAATTCTAGACACTCAAATATTTTTGCTTAATGCAGGTTAGTTTGATTTTATATACTATTAATAATAAATAACTTTATTTCCCAATACGTGTCATCACAAAAAAAAAGATTTCTAAAAACAAAATTATAATATTAAGTGATATACTCTATGTTATTACAAAAACTATAGCAGAAATGACAGGAGAAGTTCTCCAATATGATGCTATGTGACTTAACCCTGTTTTTCCTAAAGCAGCATACAGCCGGTAAACAAAACAGAAAAACTTTAAACAAACACAAATATATTTAAAAGGATGTGTTTGGCGACATCTAGTTTTCGTTGGTAGTACGCCGAGTGAACAACAGTTCCTATATCGGCTGCCTGGGAGGTCACTGACTCCATAAAACAACTACCAACACATAGATGCACCGATACTCCCTTAAGCGGGATCGCATATATTTGAAATGGGCTTGTTTAACAAAACAAGACTTATATTCCGAGAGTTTGTCTGTCAACCACTATACTTTCACCAGACGGCCGTTTCGTCGATCCACGACTCATCAGTGGTGATCGGTCAGTAGTTGACAGTCAAACTCTCGTAAATAATGTGGTATATACCCCACACGGTACAGAGATGTAAAAGGATGTGTTTGGCGACATCTAGTTTTCGTTGGTAGTACGCCGAGTGAACAACAGTTCCTATATCGGCTGCCTGGGAGGTCACTGACTCCATAAAACAACTACCAACACATAGATGCACCGATACTCCCTTAAGCGGGATCGCATATATTTGAAATGGGCTTGTTTAACAAAACAAGACTTATATTCCGAGAGTTTGTCTGTCAACCACTATACTTTCACCAGACGGCCGTTTCGTCGATCCACGACTCATCAGTGGTGATCGGTCAGTAGTTGACAGTCAAACTCTCGTAAATAATGTGGTATATACCCCACACGGTACAGAGATGTAAAAGGATGTGTTTGGCGACATCTAGTTTTCGTTGGTAGTACGCCGAGTGAACAACAGTTCCTATATCGGCTGCCTGGGAGGTCACTGACTCCATAAAACAACTACCAACACATAGATGCACCGATACTCCCTTAAGCGGGATCGCATATATTTGAAATGGGCTTGTTTAACAAAACAAGACTTATATTCCGAGAGTTTGTCTGTCAACCACTATACTTTCACCAGACGGCCGTTTCGTCGATCCACGACTCATCAGTGGTGATCGGTCAGTAGTTGACAGTCAAACTCTCGTAAATAATGTGGTATATACCCCACACGGTACAGAGATGTAAAAGGATGAGTTTGGCGACATCTAGTTTTCGTTGGTAGTGGATGATGATGAGTCATGGATCGACGAAACGGCCGTCTGGTGAAAGTATAGTGGTTGACAGACAAACTCTCGGAATATAAGTCTTGTTTTGTTAAACAAGCCCATTTCAAATATATGCGATCCCGCTTAAGGGAGTATCGGTGCATCTATGTGTTGGTAGTTGCTTTATGGAGTCAGTGACCTCGCAGGCAGCCGATATAGGAACTGTTGTTCACTCGGCGTACTACCAACGAAAACTAGATGTCGCCAAACATACCCTTTTACATCTCTGTACCGTGTGGGGTATATACCACATTATTTACGAGAGTTTGGCTGTCAACTACTGACCGATCACCACTGATGAGTCGTGGATCGACGAAACGGACGTCTGGTGAAAGTATAGTGGTTGACAGACAAACTCTCGGAATATAAGTCTTGTTTTGTTAAACAAGCTCATTTCACAAATATATTTTCTTACATTCTTTTACATATATGCCCTAAGTATTTCATAAAAGAGTCTACTAAATTACTCATAGAAACTATACAATAATAATAATTCAACAACAATAGTTGGCGTCAACATCAAGCGCTGCAGCCCAGCAGCACCGTACGCCCCTGGTCATTATTAAGAAGTATAAGGATAAAGATATATTTCTGTATGGAAAGCTATTCGTGCCTCAAGGGCACCAGTTTTTTAAAGAAGTGCTTAAAATTGATTCAGGGCGACCTCTGCTTTTAAATGAAACTTTGTGTGTTTTTTTACCGATTCTCCACAACTAAGGCAGAAAAAAAAGCCGAATAGGTTACATCAAGAAGTTTCTTGATATATTTTAGTTCAAAATTTAATCAAGTTGAAATTAAATTAGGAAAATATGAATAAAAATTAAATCTGCAAACTTTCTTCTAACAGTTCACTTTGGTCATATCCTAAAGTTTTTTGAGTTTAACATTTTATTTAAATTTCTCCTTATACAATTTCATAGCCGACTAGGTCAGTTGGAAAGAAACATGTGAACTTGTGAAAATTTTGAAAACTACGCATTTTCGATATTTAATAAAATTGTTTATTTTTAATGTCAAATTAGGTAAAATTGCCAAACCACATAGGTTACATTTTAAAAAAATGAATTTTGACTGTTTTTTAATTTACTTTTTAATATTTTTTTGAGACCACACCGTATAAAAAAATAGTAACAAGAGATGTTACGAATGCAGTTAAAATAAACTTCTATACTAGAATCTTCATGCACATTAATTAAGTATTTAAAATTTCTCTATAAGGAAAAATAACGATTTTTTGTCGACCGTCAAACGTAATTTAGACCTACAACTTTAAATACATAAAAAACGGCTAGACTTAGGTACATAATGCATAAATTGAGTATCTAGAATTTTAGGCAGGAAATGAAATATTATATAGATTGTTCTATTTGAAATAAGCAAGTTGACCACAGCTTCCCGTATAACCGGAAGTGCGATTATCTTGAAAATAATCGATGCGATGTAGCCCCTATCGACTTTAGTATCTCCCTGAATTTTGATTACTGTGCTGATTATACTTTTCCTATACCTATCATGAGTACTTTTACAGACCCTATGGATATAAGTATAATATTTTAAAATGTATTATATTTCAATAAGTTTTCCAATTTTTTATGATTTTACATTTGCATCAGTATACCATCTTTCGACCAACTGCAATGGTGTGTTATAGTTTCTAGAAGACATTTTTGTGTACATGATCATTATTTTGCAATAGGTACCGTTTGGCATAGAGTGTTTTATGTTTTTGATCTTGATCAAATTGATATTACTACATTTTCTATTTTTTATGTTGCAGATATTTATCACCGTCGCGTCATCGGGTCCATCGCGTAATAGTAATGTGATATAATACTCGTGTCTACAAAAATGCGCATGTGATTTCTAATGTTGTCGAGCTACTTACGTTTTTAATCCAAAAGTGTTGCTTTGCGAAAAAAATAGTGCTTTGATCTACGTGAAGCGTAGTAGTATTGGAATGTAAAATGGTATGCAGGAGTATAAGCACAGGAAGGCGTATTAGGTGTAAGTTATTTTAATTTTAATATTGATAACTGTTTAAAGGCGAACAGAGCCTGTAGCTCGAAATAGCTACTTTTGTGGAATTTTTTGGATGCGATTAATAATTAGACAGGCGAAGCCCGTACCTTGTGCCGGATATATGCATTCAATTACACGATTGTGGTTTGATAATTTCTTCACTTTTAAAGGAAGCCATTTTTTTTTGTACAAAAATTAGTGTAGTGTAGGGATTCAAAAGATATACAAATAAATAAAAATCCTACGTATCAATCTAAAAAGCCTTAAAAATAGACACCTAGCAGTAACATCATTTTAAATGATAATGAAACAACACTCGTTTGGTTTGCGGCCTTGGATGTGGTCACACAGTTGTGTTTATGGTCGATCGTGAGCAATCGTGGCAACCACAGCATGAATAGCTTTTTCATATGCAAAAAAATGTGATACACTCGCTCAGTTGAGATGCCTACAGCCTCAGATTTTGGCAAGTTGGAATTTGTATTAATGTTTGGTTTCATTATGTCAATTGCCATTTGGTTGTTATTAAAATATGTTGGTAAATAGCGATTTTTAAGGTGCTAACTTCATCATTAATTTGCTGAATATTTCTTTGTCTTGCAAACTTTTTGTAGTTTAAAATGCGTTGAAAAGAAGCCAAGTTTTATTTTTGTGATATTCGTATAATATATGAAATAATGAGAGTAGCGTATGAAATTTGTATGTAGTATGCATAATATAGCATATTTTATATTTCAGTTAAAATTATAATCTTTTATGATACCTAATTTACTTTAAGTATATCCAATAAATTATCCCTGATATCTTACGATTTTGTTGGAGTCCACAGCTAGTTATGTTCGTAATAGTCTAATTATTGATTATGTAAGAAAAAATTTTCAAAAAAGGAGTTATTTAGAGCTGCAGGATAATGCACCAGCCCCGCGAGCGGGATACGTTTAAAATCTTTTTTGATTCATAATTATTTTTCTTGCTTAAATTTAGAAATTTTGTACCTAATTTCTAAAAGTAGTTGTAAATACTTACTTGTCTTAAACTGACTTTATTTATAACTTACTTTTAAATGATTAAGTATAAATTGCTAAAACAATTTTCTTGTACATTTCAGGAGTGCCCATAGGCCCTAGTTTAGATAAGGTTAAGCATGGAATGGAATGGAGGAGTGGAGTTTAATGCATAAGTGTTTAGTCACATGGTATGTACTCTTCAAATAAATTCATTAATATTTATCATAATGATATTATATTCGAAAAAACAACAAAAAAATAATCTGCTTGATATGATAGTTGATAACTAAACATTACTTTCTTTGTTACAGATATTTTAAAACATACAACGTTCGCCGGTAACGCATAAAAATTAAAGTGTTATTTTTGTTCCTCGGAACTGTGGACTTCTGTAAGTTTTTGAGGTGGCAATTGCGATTTTCGAAGTCGTTGTTAAATTAATAAGTAGCTCGACTCGTAATTGTAGTATTGAAAGAAACGAAAATATCAAGATTTCAATTGGACAATTGCAACATACTGGCTCCTGGTTATGAAGCATATTCGACGATTTTGAGGTGTAAGTGAACTGAAAAATATTTGTAGATATAGAAATGGTATTTTTTAAAATCATCCAGTTAATATTAACAGTGATTCAACGAAAGATTAATAGCTGCTTACATTCTGATTACTATTTATAACATTTTTAAATTTTCTTCTAAAATCACAATCATTTTACAAATGTAACCAAATCAATCATTGTGGAACTCTATTTAAAAAATATCCAAGTTGTCCTTTTAAATAACATATACCCCTGTGTTCAACTTATTTATAATAATTTTACTTTTTTTGCAGAAGTGCTCTCGAGTAAAAGAATTTCAGAACCATAACAGGCAGAAAATATATTACAGTAATCAATAAGAAGAACATTTGAAGTTATAAAATTTAAAGTTTCTAGTTTCAAAACATTTTAATTAAGTTTAACCAAACCAAGTCGTTTTAAACTCATTTTTGTTATGTTTACACACAACTTTAAAATCTCACTTGTTTCAAAATTTTAAGTTTGTTTTTATCACCGGGTTTCAAATTAAAATTTAATCATAAATAAATTTCAATAAAGATAGAAGTAATTTGAAAAAGTAGTCCATTCTCATGTGGAATTATAATTCTAATAATTGGAATTTGATTTTACATTATTAAAAGAGACAAGTAGGTATTAGCATTTCCATAGAGCAGCCTTAATCAACTCTCAGATTATATTGATCGATATAATGAACATCACAAAGCCACAAAACCCATTTAGGAATTCTCAAACGTGATTTACTTTAAGCAGGTTGGTTGATAAATAATTTTGTATTGACTGTTAAAATTAAAACCAATTGCTTTTCCAGATGGAGTTTTCCTGTAACGAGTATAGCAATAATGTAATTCATTCGTAATTCATTCCAAACAATGGAAATGTTGATGAAAAGAAGCAAAACAACCAACTGCGATACTGTTACAACCCGAAATGAATCTAGACACTAAAATATTTTTGCTGCAGGTTAGTTTGATTTTATATATTATTAATAATACATAACTTTATTTTCCAATACGTGTCATCACAAAAAAAAAATGATTTTATTGGAGTCCACAGCTAGTTATGTTCATAATAGTCTACTTATTGATCATGCGAGAAAGAAATTCCAAAAAAAAGTTATTTAGAACTGCAGGATAATGCACAAGCCCCGCGAGCGGGATATACTAAAAATCTTTTTTGATTCATAATTTTTTTCTTACTTAGATCAACATATTTAAATTTAGAAATCTTCTACCTAATTTCTAAAAGTAGTTGTAAAGACTTGTCACAAAACCCATGTCTTAAACTGACTTTATTTATAACTTACTTTAAATGACTGTATACATTGCTAAAACAATTTTTTTTGTACATTTTAGGAGTGCCCATAGGCCCTAGTTTAGTTAAGGTTAAGCATGGAATGGATTGGAGGAATGCAGTTTAATGCAATGTGTTTAGTCACATGGTATGTACTCTTCAAATAAATTCATTAATATTTGGCATAATATATATTCGAAAAAAAATAATCCGCTTAAGTTGATAACTAAACATTGTTTTCTTTGTTACAGATATTTTAAATCAAACAACGTTCTCCGGTAACGCGTAAACATTAAAGTGTTATTTGCTCCTTGGAACTGTGGACTTTTGGGGTGGCAATTGCGATTTTCGAGGTCGTTGTCGTTAAATTAAAAAGTAGCTCGACTCGTGATTGTAGTATAGAAAGAAACGAAAATATCAAGATATCAATGGGCCAATTGCAACACACGTAGGTTCCTGGATTTGAAGCATATTTGACGATTTTGAGATGTAAGTGAATTGAAAAATATTTGCAAATATAGAAATGGTATTTTTTAAAATCATCCTGTTAGAATTAACAGTTATAATAATAATAATAATAATAATAATAATAAAGCATTTATTGCCCAACAGTTTCCCAATTATAGGACAATACATACAAAATCAATAACTATTAAATTAATTAAATACACAAAGAAACTTGCAATACACACGTTTACACTATAAATGTTTCTGCAGCTAACATTTTAAGGTTATATTCTGACGTTGTAAAAATGTCACATCTACTAGAAATTGAATCAAAATTATTGCACATAATATGTACAGGCGATCTCAATAACACATTAGTTCTAGCTCTGTCTAAATAAAATGTCGCATTTGATCTAGTATTCAATCTAGGAACTAAAAAATTTATACTTGATAACAAGGAGGAACAGTCTATCTTATCTCGCAGTTATCCCACGAAAGATTAATAGCTGCTCACATTTGATTATTATTTATAACATTTTTAAATTTTCTTTTACAATCACAATCATTTTACAAATGGAACCAAATCAATAATTGTGCAACTCTATTCCAAATTATCAAAGTTGTTCACCCAAATAACTTATACCCCTGTGTTCAACTTATTTATAATAGTTTTACTTTTTTGCAGTAGTGTTTTCGAGTAAAAGTATTTCAGAAGCATGGCAAACAGAAAATATACTACAGTAATCAATATAAGAAAAACATTATTTAAGGCTGCTCTTTTTGAAGTTATAAAATTTAAAGTTTCTTGTTTCAAAATATTTTAATTAAGCGTAACAAAACCAAGTCGTTTTAAACCCATTCTGATTATGTTTACACACAACTTAATATCATAAATGTTTCAAAATTTTAAGTTTGTTATTACAACCAGATTTCAATTGAAAATTTAATCATAAATAAATTTCAATAATCGGACTTTTAAAAGATACAAGTATAAACATTTCCATAGAGCAGCCTTAATCAATTCTCAGATTATGTTGATCGATATAATGAACATCACAAAACACAAAACCAATTTAGGAATTCTCGAGCATGATTTACTTTAAGCAGGTTGGTTCATTAGTAATTTTGTATTGACTGTTAAAATTAAAACTAATTGCTTTTGCAGATAGAGTTTTCCTGTAGCGAGTATAGCAATAATGTATGGGTAATTCATTCCAAACAATGGAAATTTTTTACGAAAAGAGGCAAAAATTGCGAAGAAATAACCAACTGCGATACTGTTACAACCCCAAATGATTGTAGACACTCAAATATTTTTGCTTATTGCAGGTTAGTTTGATTTTATATTTAATTTGTTGGGACCAGGATTGTCTGTTAAGTGGATATTTTTATTGAATTAGATATATTAAATAAGGAAAGATTGAAAAAAAATTAAAGATGGTGAAAAGCACTAACACTGATAACGTTTGCCGATTCCGGAGGGCCCTCCACGTCGTTTTCCAATGATCAATCTTCTTGTGTCTTCATAGATATCACACAACATATTATATTGTAACACCTTGTTTATGTAGTTAATTAACGGTTTTTTGAAAATTTTATATCCTACGCACGCTTCCACTATAACTATTAAAATGGTACTAAATTTAGAATAATGCGCACATACTCCCAAAAAAGTTAATGCGCATGTATTCGTTTTTTTCCATGCAGGAGAACAAGGACAAGCAGGAAGAGGAGGAAAGTTATTCAAGTTACGAAAAATTAATAAAAAGTAGAAAATTATACAAAGAGAACTGTTCATTCCACCCACCAGTTGAACGACATGGATTGGTCCCAGTCCATAATAAATCTGGGAACCGTGCAAGGATAGGTGTTATTTATAGGTTGGTGTGACAATAAATTTTAATTTGAAAAAATAATTTGTTATAGAAAGAAATTCGCTCTCTACTAAGACGTGGAAAGTACTTGGAACAACTTAGAAACGGTTGATCAAAACAACACAGGTTGAACGACATGGATTGGTCCCAGTCCATAATAAATCTGGGAACCGTGCAAGGATTGGTGTTATTTATGGGTTAGTGTGACAATAAATTTAATTATTCATTTTAATTTGAAAAAATAATTTGTTATAGAAAGACGTGGAAAGTACTTGGAACAACTTAGAAATGGTTATTCAGAACAACACAGGTTGGACGACATGGATTGGTCCCAGTCCATAATAAATCTGGGAACCGTGCAAGGATAGGTGTTATTTATAGGTTGGTTTGACAATAAATTTTAATTTCAAAAAAATAATTTGTTATAGAAAGAAATTCATTCTCTACTAAGACGTGGAAAGTACTTGGAACAACTTAGAAATGGTTATTCAGAACAACACAGGTTGGACGACATGGATTGGTCCCAGTCCATAATAAATCTGGGAACCGTGCAAGGATAGGTGTTATTTATAGGTTGGTGTGACAATAAATTTAATTATTCATTTTAATTTGAAAAAATAAATTGTTTTAGAAAGAAATTATGTCTCTACTGAGACGTGGCACTGTTCTGTACAATCTCTGGGCATTGCATATCATCCGCATATGCACCAACTTTGCCCATTCCACTGAGTTAATAATCTAACCTAATTTTGATTTCATATATTTATGTTATAGATAAAAACGTGAAAATTGGGTGAAAGGACTGGGAAGTCATAGAGAAGAGAAACGTACTTCCCTAGGAAGTTTCAGAAATTAATATGATATATACAATATACTACACGTTGGTTTTCTAATCATGTCACTATATTATAAGATTCAAAAGGCCATAGAGAAGAGAAGCGTCCTAGTTCGATCTGAAGTTTCAGAAATTAATATGATATATACAATATACTACACTTTTTTTTATAATCATGTCACTATATTATAAGATTCAGAAGGCCATAGGGAAGAGAACCGTACTTCGATCGGAAGTTTCAGAAATTAATATAAAAAATGAAATGATATATACAATATACTACACTTTGTTTTTTTAATCATGTCACTATATAATAAGATTTAAAATGCCATAGGGAAGAGAAGCGTACTTCAGTCGGTAGTTTCAGCACTTAATATGATATATGCAATATACTACACTTTGTTTTTTTAAACATGTCACTATATTATAAGTTCAAATGGCCATAGGGTAGGGAAGCGTACTTCGATCGGTTCAGAAATTAATATATATATATATATATAAGTTTCATTCATGTGCCACGATAGTTTAATTGGTTAAAACACCTGACCGGCAATTGGGAGATGTTGGTTCAAATCCAGCTTGTGTCACGAGATTTTTTTGATTCGTACAAGTTAGTTTATTTCATTTTTCTTTGTATATCGGTGATATACTATACTCTGTCAACTTAGTTGAATATCTTTGTTTGTTTATTTATATTCATTTGCGATGAGCAAAAGAGAAATAACATTGCATTATGGCAGTGTGTAGTCTATGTTGCCTTTGAATTAAAAGGTCGAGGCGTAGCACAGCACATAGGAAGCAAGGCATGTACGAATTAAAGAAGTTTCATTCATGTGCCACGATAGTTTAATTGGTTAAAACACCTGACCGGCAATTGGGAGATGTTGGTTCAAATCCAACTTGTGTCACGAGATTTTTTTTGATTCGTACAAGTTAGTTTATTTCATTTTTCTTTGTATATCGGTGATATACTATACTCTGTCAACTTAGTTGAATATCTTTGTTTGTTTATTTATATTCATTTGCGATGAGCAAAAGAGAAATAACATTGCATTATGGCAGTGTGTAGTCTATGTTGCCTTTGAATTAAAAGGTCGAGGCGTAGCACAGCACATAGGAAGCAAGGCATGTACAAATTAAAGAAGTTTCATTCATGTGCCACGATAGTTTAATTGGTTAAAACACCTGACCGGCAATTGGGAGATGTTGGTTCAAATCCAGCTTGTGTCACGAGATTTTTTTGATTCGTACAAGTTAGTTTATTTCATTTTTCTTTGTATATCGGTGATATACTATACTCTGTCAACTTAGTTGAATATCTTTGTTTGTTTATATATATATATAACAATGATGTGTGTTTATTGGGGAATTAGGTCATAGGTTTAATCAGAAATGAGATAACTCTTTTCTACTAGCCAAGCTTTCGGAAACGTTTATTTCCTTCTTCAGGGCTAAAAAAATACAAAAGTTTTATAAATACATACATACAAAAATTCACTGACGAACAAACACATTATATGCACAGCATACCATGGCTGTTGTGTGCTTACTTGAATAGAAAATATATTATTTTATATATGAACCTCACCTTGTAACTGCGAAGTGAGTTAATGTATAGCCATGTGTATGGTGATCACAAAGTAATATCTCAACCTGACTGATGACATATTTAAAAACAATCTATTGCAATTCAATTTTAATATTTACAATATAGATGGATAGGTATATTAAATTACTAAAACATATATTGCAGGTACATAGAAAAATAGCAGTATACTTAATAACCCTAACCAATATATCTGTACGAATCAATCAAGGCGAGAAAAAAAAACCCAATCTATTATCAGTAAAAAGAAAATAAGTACAATCAAGTACATTACGGGGGAGCTTTGCATTTTATATGCTACAAAACAATCTGTCACCTTGTTTCGCATTTATTTAGCCACTGTACAATAAAGTAAAGGAATCACAGATATTGTGCCTCGGACTGTCACTCCGCTGTCACAACATTCATGCCCATAAGTGACCCCCTCAACAAAACAGATGAAATACTTCAAGTATTCAATGGCTACAATCATAACATAAAATTTACGATAGAAGAGGAAAAGAATCAAAGTGTACCATTCTTGGACACACGACTAATTAGAACTAATGACAACATAATTATGCTAGACTGGTATATTAAACCTACCAACTCTGGCCGCTATATGAACTACCGATCGGCACACACCCAAAAAATGAAAATCTTAAATCTCTACAATATTTATTTGGAGAGTTTTTTCATCGCTGGCATATTTAAGTAAATGTAAGTCAATATAAAGTAACAAAAAATAAAAAAAAAATATCATCACCCGCTATACCTGTAATTATTTTGACAAATAAACACCTGTGAAATAACAATATGACCGTACTTACGTATGTATTATAGTATAATGGGTATTTCAGTTAAAATAACTGTCAATATGACACTTTGGTTATATTTGGCGAATGTCAGAATATTCCGTCATTTGTTTATTAATAGTGGGTGTCAGTGGTAGACTAAGTATAAATAAAAAATACATAAATCAAAAATCTACTTTTCCGACCGGCTGCCATCGGGATTTTTTGTTTCTGTAGTTACCACAAGGCCTTAAATGTATGTCAAAATGAACCCTTCTTTACAAATATATCAAAAACTACTGGACCTTGGCTTATCAACTCTTGTATGATACTTATCAATAAAAGTATGGAAACAGACTTTTCAAATTAAAGCAGATTTACAGGGTGTCCCATTTAACATTTTCCTAAAAAATACAATTTGGAAAATGGGATGTGAATGTCAATAAAATCGAGTAAAACGAAGAAAAGAAATTTACCCTAATTAACAAATATTTAAAAAACTACTGGACCTAGAAATACCAACGCTTATGTCATTTTTCTTGTCTTTAGAGCGTCATTTATTTGTGTTAAATTATACAGGGTGTCGCATTAAGAAAAAGCAAGTTTGTTCTGCCAAAGATTAATCTACACAATAGATAGTCAGCGTATATGGGAAAGAAAACAAAAATTGAAACTGTCTCGACACGAGCTACATCTATTAGAAAAACATGTAACCATGGAAATTATGGAAATTGTAGATGGTGTTATATGTATTGTGTTGAAATAAAATAATCATATGGGCAATGTTAGACAAGGACGAGTATACTTTCCCCTACGAGGTGGGAGTTTGTTTTTATATTATAGGTATCATATATGTACTACTGTGCAGCAGTGTTTTTTTGTCGGTTAATATAAAATTATATGGTATACGTACACCTATCTACGCAAAGATTAATGTGTATGGACGAAAATAAAAGAAATTACTATAATAGTATAAATATACAGGGCTGGTTCATTAAATGTTTTAGACAATAATTTTAAATGACTAAAATAATATTATTTTAGTCATTTAATTTTAAATTTCGGATATAAGGATGCATCAAAAAGTTATATTTAAATTAACGAAATTTGGCGTTATAGATAGGACTTCCGCTTATTATCTGATTCAGTTTTAAGGATCAAACTCAAACAGCAGATTCAACTTGTTAACATTATGAAAAAATAAATCTCAGACTCATACAGGCGTGAAATGCTACCCTAACTTTTTTATGCACATTTTTTGCGTGTGTTTCAATTCGGAGATGTAAAATCTAACAAATTATATACGTAATAAATGTATCCTTCTGTGATATTGATAGAAAGTCATCGTTATCGCGTATTATCGATTTTAAGAAATGTTAATATTAAAAAGGCTGTGCTTTTTACAAGTTGCTGAAGTAAATAAGGTTTGAAATTTCCAGCATGACAATAATTATTTAAAAAAATACGGTTTCGAAATGCAGGATGTAAAAAATTAGAATTTTTAATCTGTTTTTAATGAAAATTTAAATCTATTGAGAAACATGGTTCAGGGTTTTTGTGAAATGTATTTTACTCCAAAGATTCTACTCATCGATTATAACCGAATTAATTTACTCAAAAATATCTATACTAGTAAAATAACACAATTATCACAATTAGGTTCAAATTCTGCAACGCCGAATTGAAAAAAAACTTACAGTCTCCCTAATATTGGTTTTTGTGCAATGATCATAAAACTTTAAAAAAATAACGATTTATGTAGATTGTATTGTTAACACGTTTCGTAAAAAGCTTTAAAAACCCACCAACAGGGTGTTAAAAGTATCACGACAATAACTTTTTTCATGTTTTAACAAGTACAATCGTCTGCTTCAGATTGATCCTTAAAAACTGAATAACAGTTTCTCTATATAAAAAAATAAAACTCGTAAATATCATCCCCAAACATTTAATTTGAATACAATTACATAACACCATATTTGAAAGTAAATAAAAAAAAACAGCATTACCTAGTTTAACAGATTTGCAAATTGCAAATCAAAGTATCTATGTATACAGGGTGTTGCATAAGTACTTGTACAAACTTTAAAGGGTGATTCTTTGACTAATTTTAAGATACAAATTTCATATGTACATTCAAAGTTCAAAAATAATATTATATTTAGGATTATATGCTTGTTCAATAGCATCGCAATTTGGTGCAATTCGGGATACAGGTGTATTGATGACACCAGAGCTGTCAAAAGAACTAATAAAAAATACGAAAAATAACAAAATACAAATATCATTCAAAAGACAACAATGCACATAATAGTCGGTACCAAGCCAAATAGGTAGTAGGTAAATATAGATTTATTTTGTTTCGAGCTTGGGCTTGGCACCGACTTATTGTAATCAAAACTACCCACCAAACGGATACATTTAATTTTACGCAGACATCTAGTGTGAGCAGGCAATATGCCCGGTGAGAGAAAGTTGATAGACGATGGCCGGACGAGAAGTAACAACTGATTATATCCTATTGCCAACACAAGATATTCCCTGACGGGAAGCTTTATTAATGAATGGCTTGTTACATACATACATGACTTTTTAAGTTATGTTGGAAATTTGTTTCACACTACCACACTTTCATCAGGCGGGCAGTTTCGTTGATCCACAACCCAGTGTGACCGAAATTTCCAACATTTACAAAGAGCTTACACTACCTGTAATTATGATATGTCATTCATCTCTCATGCTAGTATAAGCTCTTCGTAAATGTTGAATATTTGGGTCACACTGCCTGCCGATCACCACTGATGAATTGTGAATCAACGAAACTGCCCGTCTGGTGAAAGCATGGTAGTGTGAAACAAATTTCCAACATAACTTATTGTCTTGTTACATTATGTAGCAAGCAATTCATTACTATTAATCATGTTTATTTAAAGTATATTTTAGAGGCGGCTATAAAAATTCTTATAGAATGCGGATTAAAAATGGTTGCTATTATATGCGATCAATGAAAAACCAATCAGCCTTAAAAACTTGGGTGTATCAGTGGAAAAGCCATGTTTTCATGTTAACTCTTCAAAAATATATTGTACAAAGAGCATATCAATGGATTTAAATTACATATTATACATGTTATACAAGTTCAGATAAAAGATGTTTGCTATTGTGGGGGAAAAACAATGGTGGCACCCATTGGCGAGTTTGTCAACCGTTTCAAGGTTATCTCAAGGTCAACTCGTTTTTTTCTTAATGGAAACATATATTTTTCATTACCGAATAACATAAAAAACATATAA
Organism: Apoderus coryli; assembly: GCA_911728435.2. NCBI lineage: Eukaryota > Metazoa > Arthropoda > Insecta > Coleoptera > Attelabidae > Apoderus > Apoderus coryli. The sequence goes on along the minus strand of OU452202.1, from coordinate 9,061,148 downwards.
ATTTTGTTAATAAATTTTTTTGACTCCGATAATAATTTCGATATTTCTCAAAGATCTGTGGTGAAATTATTAAAAACAGAATAGGTATAAAGTTATTGGAGAATCTAGAAGAATATTACCTGTCATGTCAGTAAAAGTAAGAAATTCATTTGAAAGGAGACTCCAATTGTGCGCAAATATCAACGGACAACATTTTCAACATATGTTGGACTAGTTTTTAATATTAGGTTGTTGGATTCCATTTTCTTTCTAATGGTTTTTTGAATTAAATTTTTATTTGTTCGTATTTTATTTTACAAGTATTTTCAATTGACAGCTACGCGTCTCCTAAATAACAAAAGAACACATTAGCATATTTCATAGCTTAATGCTTTCACCTATGTATAAATCAACACGACCAATTAATGAAAAAAAAATAATATATTATTTACATAAGTACTTAGTAAGTTTAAATAGTATTCTGATAAAACTAGTACATCTTTTTACAAAGTTTTATTTTTAGAAATATCAAAGATCGAGAGCGTTATTAAAAAATTTATTGTTATGGGGATTTTTGCACACCCTGTAATTTTGGTATAGGGTTAACTTACGCGATTATGTTATTAGTCTTTAATATACCAAACTTCTAAGTAGATTCAATTAAAATTTCCGTTTTGATGCCTTAATAAACAAAACAAACAATGTGTAAACCTATGAAATTTTTTTTTTAACCTACTTATATACTTAGATTTATATCATTTTAAAAACTAACCTCATTACATTAAATCTTTCTATAACGCTCTCGATATTTGATATTTCTAGATATACAGCTATTAAGCGTTATATAATATACAGGGTGGCCCATTAGTGTGTGGGCGGAAGATAGCTAGCTCAATCTATAAGCGATAGACAAAAAAATCCTTTACAAAATTTTAGGACCTGAAGAGATCTACAACCAAAAATGTTTTTAATTACATAGGGTAGTTCACAAACGCGCAGCGGACCAAACCTGCTTTTTCTTGATGCGACACTCTGTATATTTTAACATATATAAATGCCGCTCTAAAGGACAAGAAAAATGACATACGGGTTGCCTAGGTGCAGTAGTTTTTGAAATATTTGTAAATAAGGGTTAATTTTGACATAAATTTAAGGCGTTGACTAACTACAGAAACAAAAAAAAATAATTTTTCGAGAGGGGTCCAAAAAGTGTTTAAATCGATCTTGTATATCGAAAACTACATGTGTTACACAAAATATGGTTATGATATGATGTTCCATGTCTAATTTGTCCAAAAAGTCAGTTTTTCTGTTAAAAGGCCGAGAACCTGTGAAGTGAGCTTACCTCTTACGCCCACGTATTAACCCATTAATTCCCAAGCTTGGAAAATCAAACAATTTCGGTGATTTTAGTTTATTTTATTATTAAACCTATGTCCAAATAACTGTTTATCAGGTTAAAAAAAAATACAAGTTTTTAGTTTTCTTACAAAAAAATGTTGCGTATACGCAACATTGGGATTTACGGTAAACAAATACTACTACTACTTAGTGTGAAATATTTCAAAACAGTTTGTGTGAAGATGCACCTTAAATTTAGCACACATGTATATTGTGTTGTTTTTACACTGTCAGCATCTTCTTCTTGCTTTGTTGTCTTTTGACCAATAGAGTTTTGTAGCTGGTAACCGTATGGTATCCCGAAAAAATGAGTATGCCGAAAAATCGCTTTAGGCTTGTTTTATCAATATCAAATGAATGCCTATTATTGTCGTGAGCATATTTTCTTCTACGAGTATAATATATTATTTTTTCCCAAACTTCGTCACTGAAGTACAAGGAAAAAACTTCAAAAGGGCTTTTTCCACAAACTCTGTTTTCAATTTGTTCCAAGATATTATTTTCTTCATTATGTGGTCCTGTTGTATATATTGGGGTCTCTTTTCTCCACTTCGGTAGAGTTTTCTTCGACTTCATTTTTATATTTTTTGCACATAGTTTTGCTTTTTTTGAATTTGACGGTAAAGATTCATCATCTAAGGCTTCAGAAGTATCAGGCAAATTTGCGTGTATTTCGTAGGTCCCCGCAACATCTGATAAATCTTCAACGTTTTCACATATATTTTCGTCAAGCTCCTCTTCGTCTGTAAGTGCATCTACGGGTGGCGGAATATATACTGCATCCACGGTATCAGTCTGCAGTAAATCCTCATCCTCCTCCAATATAGCTAAAAGCTCAGCAGATAACTAAGGCATTCTGTTTTTCCAAGACATCATTATAACCAAACAAATTATTTAAAAAAAAATTAACAAACAGAACCATAATTATCACTTACTTCAAGTCAATATTTTCCAGAGCTTCACTTTATATTTTATATATAATATAATTTTAAATCACAATAATTATAACTTAGTATCTTTGTTGACACTCACTAAGAAGAATCACACACAAATTATATAAGAAACAAAATAAATGCTACCTAATTGTGGGTCAGCGAAGGGCGCGACATTATGGCGCCTTCTTACCGGAATTCCCAACGTTGCGTATACGCAACATTAGGAAAAATGATCCGATATGCAAAAACTATACATGTTTTGTAAAATATCATATAACGCCCTTTTTACTAAAGATCATGGGAATCTAAATCCATAATTTGAAATATCTCATCCGTTTCTGTGTCAGACAAATAGATTGACGAATATATGAAATGATAAATCTCAAAATGTTGCGAGTTCATAAATTCGCACAAAATAAATATCTTAACTCTGTCGACATATTTCTTAAAACGTAAAGTCTTTGTTGTATTTTGAAAAAATTGTAGCAACAAAAAAGTATTTTTTTTACTGGCACATTGGAAAAAAAAATTTAAAAAATGTTTCGTTTACGCAACGTTGGGGATTAATGGGTTAAGTACTAAGTGTCAGTTATCAGTTATAATTTTTTATTTTCCAAGAAAGCGAAACGAGATATTTAAAACGGCATTGCGCCGCCCTCATGTATACCTCCGGGGGCGGCATCGAAAATCGCTACACGTCACAAACTTGTAAATGCTTAGAACTACCCCTATGACAAATTTCTATTTTCTATCTTTTTTGTTTGATACCCAAAGCCCTATTCCTACCGAACTTATTATTTACCCGAAGAAACATTAAAAAGAAGTAAAATTTAAGTACCTAAACCTATAAAGTGGAACTTATACCTGAATTTATAACCCATTTTCTTCATCGATCTTCTTCTTGTTTCTGTAACTGTTGTTACAATTTCGAAAAGCACATTGGTTACGACTTAATTTCGAATTGTTTCTTTCCATTTTCACAAAACACAAAAATTATTTAGTCACTAACTAGGAAGTTTCTCAAATAAAAAAAAAACACAACACAAAATAATATAATTAGTCTAAAATTAGAAAAACACAAAATAAGTTAAAAAATATTCACAAAAAAAATAACTACGCAGCCAAAGATTAAATTTAATTTAATATATTAGGTAATTCTCTTCAAAACAAAATCAGTAGGTATGAAAACAACCATAATATGTATACCTAATATAATATAGGTAGCACTGATAATTTTTTTATTATAGGTATTATAAGATCTACAACAATCTTGTTACATCTTTGCCACATTGTCTACGTGAAATATTTAAAATATATGTAATAAATTGAAAAAGTATCTAGTCAATTCTTAAGTGGAGTTATAATTTTGACAAAGAATAATGTACATTAATACCTACTTGATTTCGGTATTGGTATAAAAGTCTAATATCCACGAAATAAATTTAATATACCTAATAATCATTAATCCATGCCATACAACATGTTTCAAGACTAGACCAGTCCCATAAACAGTGGCGAGCAATAATTAAATCAAAAGCTTTTAGCTTTTAGATATTTAGATTTTTTTATATACATCAACAAATTATTACAATGGAGCCAGAAGTATGTTTCTATCTAAAAGCTTTTCATTTAATGATTGTTCGCCACTGATCATGGGACTGGTCTAGTCTTGAAACATGTATGACATGGATTAAATATTATTATATTAAATTTAATTCATAGAGATAAGGCTTTTATTTCAATACTGTACTTGTAATAAATCACCCTGTGTGTTTCTTTTACCGACGAATCGGCAACAGCACGACACACACCACATTCGCTTGTTTTTTTTTCTACCCTCCCTACGTATCCCCTCCAGATTAATACAGAATTTCATCAATCTCTCTCTCTGACAATACAGCATTGTCGGTGCATAACTGTTGCAAATGATGTAAATAATTGTTATACGTTGCGTTTTGTTTCTGATATTAATAAACTACAAAACGGTTTCTGGCTGTGACAATACTGCTCTATGCTTTACACGCTAGTCTACGCCACGTAGTGGCTGGCATACTTAGAGATGTTCTCATTTTAATGCATTGGGCTGACTATCTATTGTGTAGATTAATCTTTGGTTCTGCTGTGCGTTTGTGAACTACCCTGTATAATTTAAAACATTTTTGGCTGGTTCAGTGCCTAAAAGTTTTGGAAAGGATTTTTTTTGTCTATCGCTAATAGATCTACCTCCCACTTTTATTAACTGATAAGATTTTGTATTATTATTTTCGCCTCATACAAAATCATTTTTTGCTCATGGCAAATTTTTTGCAATGGCTATCTTTAAACAATATGAAGAACAGTGCCGCATGCGAAGTTTTGTCATAAAAAATATACAATAGAAAAACAACAAAAAGAATAATTAGATTAAAATGTTATTTTTTATTGAGAAATCATGGGGGTATTTACCTTACTACCCTAAGTCAACTAGATTCTCCTTAAGTTTAACTTAAAATATTATGGTCAATTTTTACATTTAATCCTCAGTAGCTACAATAATATAAAAATATTTAAAAATAATAGCTGGCCTTTATGGGTTAAAAATTATCTGTTCTATTTACACCATGTACATATTCACAATAATTAAAGATATAAAATCGTTTAAATAGCAAAACAACAACAATCCAATTGTTCTAAAACACCACTTAACGAGATAATTTTCGAAAACCGTTAACAAGTATATTATGTCGGTAAAATATACATATGTATATGAAGAGCAGCTCACTTTATAATACGCATTATAGTTTCTGCAAGTGCTTTTTAGATGAAATATCTTTAATGTTATTGCCTTTAAGTTGGTTGGTTAGCGAATACTAATTGACGATGATTCGTTTTTATCTCACGTGGAATAGTTGAAAATAAATTTTTGCTAAAAATATTATTTCCCAAATTTTCTCCCTTAAAGTTCTAAACAAACAGCATCCTTAATTAAGTTTTTATTTAGTTTGATAACGTTTTTATTTAGTTTGATAACGAACTTTATCACCTAACACCTAACTGTAACGCCGCCTCTAACCACTATATACCGGGTGTCCCACCGGGAAGGGATTCGATCGATTATGGAGAAACTACACTGTGAAAGAATCTGAAAATCTGGTGTAGTACTTAGGTCGACGGAGCCCATTCGGCTAAAATGTTTTCAAGAATCTAGCACTTCCGGTCATGCTGGAAATGGGTGTCAACTTCCTTATTTCAAATGCGACCCTATGTAAATTATATTTTTTTTGGATTTTCTTTGTAATTCTAAACATATTTCATGCATAATATGTTATATCTATCGCCAGCTGTTTTCGAAATATTTGAAACTTTATGTCAAAAATGACGTTTTCAGAATAATGAATAATAGCTTTAATAATTTAATTTGTTAGAATATCCTAGGAGATATAGACCTACTTTAGCCGCCTACGTATATATTTTTTTAGTAAATATTATTTGAAAAAAGGGTAAAAAATCAAATTGAAAAAAGTGTCATAAATCAAAATTTTTAAATGGCAACCCCTCATTTTATATATTTTTTATTTTTTGCATTAAAAATAAGCGCAAGTTTATAAAAGGATGTCTATCCTAAAAACTGATAGTTTTCAAAATATTGGCAATTTTACATTTTCCTATTACAATAGTGATATGAATTTGAAATTTAATTGATTTTAGTTGGCCATGATGGCTTTAGATAGCAAATAAATATGACACTTGACAAAAATAATCAACAACTATGACAAATTGTAGACATTAATTAGTAGTAATAATCCTGGCGGGCGTATACATTATATTAACGAATACTATCTAAATTGGTTTATTATTTATGGAGAATGGTGCTTTTAGACAATCCAGATTCCACTGCAAATTTTCTCAAGGATGTCGTAGGATATGCCGTGAAGTACCCCAGTACAGCTTCATCGTCACAAATAGGTTTCTTTCGTTTTAGTTTTGTCTTTACGGACCCGAAATTTTTGAACTTATCTATTATCCGTTTAACAACTTTTGGTGATGGCTTGTGTTTTTCTGGGTACCTGGCACAAAATGTATCACACGTTTGTGACATCACTCTGTCAAATTATCCATAAATAATAAACAAATTTAGATAGTATTCGTTAGTATAATTTATACGCCCGCCATGATTATTACTACTAATTAATGTCTTCAATTTGTCATAGTTGTTGATTATTTTTGTCAAGTGTCATATTTATTTGCTATCTCAAGCCATCATCAATTAAATTTCAAATTGATATCACTATTGTACTAGAAAAATGTAAAATTACCAATATTTTGAAAACTACCAGTTTTTGGGATAGACATCCTTTCATAAACTTGCCCTTATTTTTTATGCAAAAAAATATAAAATGGGGGGTTGCCATTTAAAAATTTTGATTTATGACACTTTTTTCAATTTGATTTTTTACCCTTTTTTCAAATACCCTGCATTAATATCTACTAAAAAATATACGTAGGCGGCTAAAGTAGGTCTATGTCTCCTACGATATTCTAACAAATTAAATTATTAAAGCTTCCATATAATAACAAATTGTTATTATTCTTTTTTCTGAAAACGTAATTTTTGACATAAAATTTCAAATATTTCGAAAACCGCTGGCGATAGGTATAACATATTATGTATGAAATATGTTTAGAATTACAAATAGAATCCAAAAAAAAAATATAATTTATATGGGGTCGTATTCAAAATAAGGAAGTTGACACCCATTTCCGGTATAACCGGAAGTGCTAGATTCTTGAAAACATTTTAGCCGAATTGGTCCTGCCGACATAAGTACCACACCAGATTTTCAGACTGTTCCAAAGTGTAGTTTCTCCATAATCGATCGAATCCCTTCCCGGTGGGACACCCGGTATATTATTTGTGGGACACCCGGTATATTATTTATTGTAAACCCGTCTATGGAAACGCCAGTGAGTGACATATTAGTCAACCTTCATGATTTGTAGGAATAATAATTGGTCTGATGTAAGGGTTGTGACCATCTGAATCATAAAATATCTTTAAATACTATTTAGTTAGCAAAATGCCAATTCAAATTGGTCTATATTAAAAATCTTTGAAATGACTTTGTAGTGTCTTCATATTTGAGAATGATCTCCAAGCTTTTCTCATGCCTCCATCTGTATGCTATTATGACAATGTTTTCATTATATTGTGCGAAAAGTTTGGCGTCTGATATTAAAAATTATGGGAATACAATAGTTTGTATAACTATATTATAGTCTGTGAGAAACCGCACTTCTTGTTTGTATGGTCACAGTATATTTAAATTGTAATAGCACAGTATATTTAAAGGGAGACAGTAAAAACTCTATGACATCTACGCGAAATATTGTCTATCTCGTTCAGCATCGGTCGCCACTCTTTTCCGGAGGCAGTTGGGAGTCTCAATTGGTTCTGATTTATACCGGTTCATCTGCAGCATGCACAAGAGTATATTATACCAGTTGTACTTTCTTGTATGAGATTAAATCGTTTTTACTGAAATAAATAATTATAAGAATTATCAATTTTTAATTAAAAATAAATAATAATTTGATATTAGAACAAAAACTTTGTTTTCCGCTTTATTCTTAAAATTAAATTGTACAATAATTTATAAACATGTAATCATAAATATAAACATAACATCTTTGTTTAAACTTACATAAGAAAATATTATAAAAGAAAACATTTAGCTACAAAATAACGTTAAAACCCAATAGGTTTCGCACAACAAAGTTCTCCAGATAAAGAATAGACGATTTGATTATTTTGGCATATGTGTCTACATATAAAAACAACACAATTAGCGTGTAACGGGCCGCGTCGGATTCTTTGTCGGCGCGGCGTTTGGGATTTTGTTTCTATTTCTTTCGATATTATACAGGTGCAATTCCTACATATAATATGATTTTTATTTATGATTGATATGTGATAGGCTCTAGTCCAGTTTCTATACAGAATTAGTTTAAGAAACTCTAATCAAACTATTTTAATGTTGTATATCCGAAAGAAGTGGTGTGAGCGTTATTCAGGAAAAATAATATTTCGTGGAGGCTGGATTTATATTTTTCCTGTATATTAATTTTGGTCTAACCAGCTAGGTGATTTAATATATAATAACATTTATTTAGTTTATATATTATATTATACGCTCCACAAACAGTACCGACGAGAGTAAATATATTATCTGTATATTTACGCTGGTACGGTGCAAAACGTGAGGATCATCCATCTACAAGTTTGGTCTAGCCAGTTCGCCCATATTTGAAATTAGCGATTATTATTTAATGTTTAAAATTACAAGAATTCATCGTAAAACAGGTGTAATTAGAGACCTCGGAACGTACTTTTCGACTCTAATCACCTTTTCTTTATAACAATATTCGATTTTCTCAAAAATAAAGGTACTTTACTCTTGAGCCAAATTCATATTTGCATTTTAGGTTTTAGACCATGAAGAACTTTTTATGAAGAATAACTTTTTTTCGTAAGTCTATATTAAACAAGTTTTCCATATGGTGCGAACTTAAGCAGACACACGGTATATGCTATGTATATTTGCATTTTTATGTGAATTATCATAAAACTATTATAAATCAAAGCCTGATTTTGCAAGCAACTGGTGGTTCTATTGATATTTATTATTTAATAATAAACGTAATTGTATCTAATATTATCACCAACCTTTATTGTTCACGTATATTTTCTATATATTCAAAAATAATATATCACGATCTTTGTATATTTATAAAATATAAATAATTTTCAGTCACGTTCGTTCAGCCGCTGCACTGTTAAAACAGTCAACTTTTTATTTTAGTGCGAAACGTTTTATAAAGAATCCTCTTAGTTCTCTTGCTTCTCACATCTACATTGAAACAAAAGTAACACTCATAGTCGAGCAGTTTCCATGGAAATTCACGAGCGTTCCATTCAAATTGTCACATAATTTTGTCACTATTACTGTGGAGCGGCGACGAAAATAAACTAAAATTGATTTTTTATTTATTTAACGATAAAGTTTTAACGAAGCAGTCTCTATTTTTGTTAATATAATTATGAATTTGCGAACTTTGTCGAGCGTTACTAGATATCGTTTTGGTTGAATGAAATTTATCAAAGATATAGGTATACTCTTGAGTTTTGTATACATCATATAGCAATTACTGTTACTGCTGGTGAGGAGAAGCTAGGCTATGTGCGACGAAAACATCAGGATTAGTTCGACAAAAAGGATGAAGATATACAAAGACTAATAGACATTAAGCGAAAAGCTTTCATCACCTGGCAAAATGATCGCAACTCAACATCAAAAAGCCGTCTTTTTTGAATGGTGAACTACAACGCAGAACTCGATATCTGAAGACTCAGTGGTGGACTGCTAAATCGATTAAAATGCAACCACCAGCCGACAGCAACAACACCATAACTTTCTTCCATATCCCTAAGGCCCTTCAAGACTTCAGAACATCGAGAGTTTCTCGTACATCGACAGCATTCTCGAGGCAAATGAAAATATCGATGATGAGATTCAAGCGCATCTGAGGACGTTCGAACCAAGTTGCGAGTGTATATTGCTATTGTAGTTTTTATCCTTACGTATAGCTGTTGGACCACTTAATTCTAGAAAAGTACCATCAACAATGTCTTAGAAGAATTCTTGGAATGAAATGGCAGGACCGACGAACAAAGATCAGCGTTCTGGAGGAAGCTGAAACAACTATCATAGTCATGCATGAGCTACGATGTACTGGCTACGTAATCCGCCTGCCAACGCAACGCCTTCCAAAGAGAATCCTTTACTCACAGCTTGAGGTCGACTCACGAAATCAGGGAGGGCAGCAAAAAAGGTACAAGGATGTATGTAAAATGAAGAAGTGTGCCTTACATATAAAGAACAACTGCAGATCGCGAACACCGACCCAGATGGAGGCGTACTATATACGAGGGGCCTCAAGTTTTTGACGCGCAGCGTCGACGACATGAGGATGCGAAGAGACAGCATCGAAAGGACAGAGAACCCATCGATGGGGCAGCGCAGCTACAACAGCCGGTAAATAGTTCCGATTGGCTGTGTCAGTTTTGTGACAAAATTTGTGGCTCGAGGATCAATCTGATTAGCCATGTTAATGTTCACAACAGAAATCCCTGAGTTTGAGTAGTGAATACTGATGATAGCAATTACATTATCTATCTGTCTATAAATTTGATATGTATGTTAATTATTATTTGAAGGGTTTTGATATCCCTGCAAAGGTAAAAGAGTTTTATTTTTAATCAAGTTATTCTACTTACTTGAGGTTTTGGAGCCATCGCCATTGGCTTACGATAAATATTAAAGAAGTAATATTATTGCAAAAGAAATACACTTGTTTCTTCTTCATTTCTCTAATATTCAAAAAATCTCCACTTAAAAAATATAATTTTTTTGGAGTTTCACTATATCATCAGCCAAAAGGAAAGAATAGAATATTTAAATATACCTATAATACTAAAATAAATGAATACAATAATATTATACGTAGGTATATTTAAATAAAGTGTTATTGCCGGTTTGGCTAATGAAGGGTGAAACGTATCCCTTCTAAGGTAAATGTTTTTTGAAAAACTACTGGAGAGGACGATTGTAACTATCTATTGTAAATATAAATATAGTGGACCATACTTGTTACACTTGAAATTAATATTTTAAATGTATTCCATCCATAAAATATGTATACCTCATGAAATACATACTACGTCCCATTTTGTGTGGTGCCTTGGATTTGAGACATTTTATCAAATCGAATCGTATAGTGATTATTCAACAGAGCAGCAAAATGGATAATTAATTATCCATAATTTGAACTGCGAACGTCACCCAAGATCAAACTCATCGTAGAAGTGAATCTAAGTAGTTAAATGAACCAGATATCCTCTTCTCATTAGTACAAACCATACGAGACGTTCCATCCGCTATGATGAAGGAAAACACCAAAATGACCTGCTAAAAGTTATTTATTTATGATTTTCATAATGCCAAGTGTTTTAAGGTTATGGTCATCCTATAGAGCTAGCAAAAATTATTGTGATTTATATTGTTACAAAAACCCCGATTTCAGGATATTTCCGAATTTGTTTTTGTCTGTATTAGTTCAACATTTTAAATTCGTCACTCAGCAATTAAAATATACGCAGTAAATTGGTAAATTATTTCATAAAAGTAAATACCTACCTATAATCTTATTAAAAAAATTGCACTATGAACCGTCCCTGATGAAAAACTTGTACCACTGTCTGAATAGAATTTATTTTGGCAATTTTCCGTGGGCGAATTTGTGCCGCCTCTCTGGAATCAACCACCGCATATAGAGAATAATTCGAAGTAATTCAGTAGGATTTAATTTAAATTAGTTTTCGCGGGTGCTGCTCGGTTGTTTGGGGGCGCCAACCCTCTGCCTGGCTCGTTCAATATGTTGGGGATTTTAGGGGTATTTTAACGCCCCTTATATGAAGCGTATAATAATATTATATTTTATATGGTGAATGGTTATATGATGGCAAGTTTGTTTATTTGATTATTTTACATTTTGATTATTTTACATTTTAACCAGGTATAACCGTATATAGGTATTTTAAGAGGAATTTAGTAATTAATTTAAAATTCTCTATAAATTCTGAACAATATAAAAAGTTGTATAAACTTAGAAGTTGTGCTATTGGAGTTCATAAATTTTTTTCACGTTGAAGAATATACTAATAATAACTATGATCGATCTTCTAAACTATATGAGAAATTTGGATATTTGGAGTGTTTTTATAAGTACTAAGTGTAGAATCGAAAAAATAATCGATACGTCCACTAATTAATCGAAATAAAACCTCTCAAGCTTTTGTTTTGTATTGCCGCGAAAGTTACATTATTTATTTTGTTTTAGTTTTGTCTATTAGATTCGTAGTCGTCAGATTCGGTTTATACTTAAAGTAAAGTAATAAAATAAATTGGTCGCTTTTAATTTAACTTTCTTTTGTGCAATATTTCAATATTTCAACCGGGGGAAGATAGTTTTTCTTAACAACGGCTTTAACAAATTAAATTACGAACAAAAATTGGAAATCAAGACGCGCGGCAGACCTACGCCGACTCTAAAATCATTAGTGCAGACTGGGGTAAGGCTATTTGGGGTAAAGTGGGTTACGACCATATTAAAAATCTAGTAAGAGGCATTGAAAGGCATTCAAAAAGTCAGGAACATATTTCATCGAATATAAAAATTAATTTTTTTTTGGGAACAAGATATCCAAACTGCGGTTAACTTTGTGTATAAACAAGAAATTGAGAATTATTATGAAAAAATTTAATATAATCGGGATAGTACCTCCTGGGTGGTGGGGAAATTTGTCTAGGTAAGCTTAGCCTCTCGAGTTAAATGAGTTGCGAGCCGCCACTGGTCACTGGATGTTTGCGACTAAAGGAGGGCTTGCATAAAAATCAGGTTTCATATATCCACCTTCTCCTGTAACAAAAAAATTCAAGGGAATTTATTGCGATGACTACGATTTGTACTTTCAATAAGGAGTCATCCCTTAAAATTTTTACTTTCCCACACAGGGAAGGTATTGTGAACGCGCTAACAAAAATTGAGATAAAGACGGATATAACCATTTTGAAGTTCCTTGAGACGATTAAGACCATTTCCAGATGGAAGTCTGTCTGTGTGTGTCTGTGTCTGTATGTATTCTTCCACGATAGCGCCTAAACGCTTGAACCAATTGAGCTAAATTTTGATATATGAGTTTGCGCCAGTCCTAGGACGAAGCCATTAGATTTTGGTTGAAATCGCTTAAGCCCTGTGATAGGGGTGGACACAATCGCTAAATTTTCATATATCAGTAGGAGTCGAATGATACATCACGTTATAGCATTTTTATCTGCTTTACATCGATAGGTCGCTTTTGGTATTTGCCCCTATAATTCTCGAGAAAATTGCGTTTAAAGCAGTTAGGTAGTTGGAATGTATATATATTACATTTAAAATACAATACGAGTATATACGATAGGAGTTACCGTGGCCTCGTTGACAGAGCGTTCGCTTCGTGTTCGGTAGGTTAGGGGTTCGAATCCCAGCTTTGTTTTCTTCAAATTTTTGATTAAAGTAGTTAGTTTGTTATGTTGGTTTATTGGAAATAATGCAAATAATACCATTATAATAATAATAATAATTATTATTTAAATTCTGTTTCGTTACACAGGTCATATATTTTTAATTATATTATATCTTGTCGGGGAAGTTTTGGGTCGACACAACCGATTTTTTCTATTTGCTTTTACACAAGCTTTATTATACCGAGACTTTTCGCTTTGTTTGGGCATCATAGTTAATTTATGCAACAAGTGCACGAAATTATACGTTTCCATTCTGGATGATTGTAGTAGGTATAGCGCTAGATGGCTTCAAATTTTTAAACAACTATTATATTTTAGTAAAAATGTTATTTTAGAAAACAGTAGTGGTACATTTATTTTAATAGACATTTATTAGACGATAAACCGCAAACAACAGGTCTCTAGTTTAACCACACAACAGTCGTTGTGCGAAATGTTCACCTGTTGGAAAAAATTCATAATTATTATCTTTAGAGTTCATTATCATATAGAATGTTTTCTTATATATAATTTTGTGTAATTTTCGGGTAATAATTTTTGTTTTAAGTAGTTACTTGGAAACCTAATTCTAAATTATTTAATTTCTTTAGTCTTGTGTGTTGAGTGTTTTATGCCATCAGCTACAAGACTAAAGTATAAAGGAACATGTTTTGAAGTTTGTGGTAAGTATTGCGGGCAAAAGTTATTGTGTATAAACATTTTATCGTTCCCAAAATAATCGAAATTACCGAATTATCAAAATTACATATTTATACGAACATTGGCTCATACAATGTGTCCCAGATACAAGTAAATATACAGGGTGTCCGTAAAGTAAAGGAACGGGTGATTATTTTCAAAATCGTATATTTTTAAAAGAAAAGCCGAGACACGTCAGTTTTGATTTATATTTAGCAATTTTGTAGCATACGTATTTGATTTAAAATCTGCTGCATGACGGCGCCTCAATCTAAATGTGAGTATTTGTAACTATAGAGGTGTCTCTGTGTTGTCAGTTTTTTCGAAGGTTTTTGAAAATGCGTACTACCGACGACTTGTCCAATTTGTAAACAAATACAACATCATTGGTGGAAACCAATTTGGTTTTAGGCAGGGTTTATCTACCCAGGATGCCATTATTCAGTTCGTCGGTGGCGTATTGAGGACATTGGAGGAAAGGCTGAAGTGTTCGGGTTTATTCTTTGATTATACACGAGCTTTTGAGACGGTAGATCAACAGACAATTTTATCCAAATTTCATAGTTTTGGTGTTAGGGGAACACCTTTACAATGGTTAGCATCTTACCTTACATCGAGAAAACAAACGGTCAGTCTCAACCGTGGCGGTAAAACTGTAGAATCATCAATTCTGGAGTTAAATGTCGGTGTTCCGCAAGGCAGTACGTTGGGACCCCTGATATTCATATTGCTTATTTCCGACATATCCAGATACATAGACTCCTCAGAACACATAACGCTTTTTGCAGACGATACCTCAGCGATATTATCTGCTGATAATGTTGGGGATCTAAGATCAAAGGTACATGACTGTTTGGAGCAGATGCGAGGTTATTGTAACACTAATGGTCTGGTGCTGAATTTGGGGAAGACAAACCATATACACTTCTCGGCTAGAGAGGTGGACTATAGCATTAGAGTTGGGAATGGCGATCATCGGCTTGTACAAAAATCCTGTGTAAGATTCTTAGGCGTGGAGATTGACTCACAATTAAATTGGTATAAGCAACTCGAGGCTATTTCGGGCAAACTTTGCAGGTTTTCCTTTTTAATCTGGAAGATGAGAAGCTTTGTTTCCGTCGATGTATTGCGGTCGTTCTATTTTGCTAATGTTCACTCTGTTTTATGTTATGCTATTGTGTTGTGGGGTAACTCACGACGCATAGATGAAATACTTCTATTACAAAAGAGGATCATTAGAACGATGACATTTAAACCTGCAAGATACTCCTGTCGTCAATTGTTTAAAGATCTGAGGATATTAACAGTAATATCAATTTATATTTTGCAATGTGTTTTCTATGTATATTCACATATCAGTAACTTTACAAGCACTAATCAATCATCGAACTATGAACTTAGATGTGGGTTGAATTTAAAATTGCCGATGCACAGACTCTCCCTTTCAGCGAATAGTTCTTATATAATGCCCATAAAAATTTTCAATAATTTGCCTCTGCGCTTGAAATTAATAAATACCGCCAGTAAATTTAAAAATGAAGTCAGAAATTGGCTGCTGGATAACAGCTTTTATTCATTGGGTGAATATTTTGATTGTTCAATTCATGCTTGACTGTGTAATTTAATTTTATAATATGTGTGTCTTTTATACAATTTGTTGAATTCGTGCTTGATTCTGTAATGTAATTTTACAATATTTGTCTTTTATACAATTCTATTTTTAAATGTAATTTCATTCAATTCTTGACGCATTCTATGTACTTATGTATGTACCTTATGAATAAAGAGTGTTATTATTATTATAAATGATGTTTGTTTCAACTTGCAACTCTTATTTTTTAGTGCGCTATTGAGTTGAGTTAGACCATTTTTATTAAGAACACTTACGTAATATTAGGTACATAGTATTTTCCAATTTAGAGTTAGCCCTCTGGCGGACATTTCAGGAAAATAAAACTATTTTCCAACGATTTCCCTTGTCCGCTTTTATTAAAAAAAGAAAATTCTAAAACCGAAACATGATTAGTTTTCGAGATAGAACCGGCTCCCTTTCTTATCCCGGTATAAAACAACTCTTCTACCAATTTAAATATTTCTGTGATTAATATGAAAATTGGATTAAAACATTTAAAATATTTTACTTTTCCACAGACATAAACAACATTTTAATAGATGTAAGTAAATACCTCTTCGTATAAAAAAAAAAAAAATTACATTCCCCCATCATGTTTGTGTTTTTGCGGCTCGAGGGCGCAATTATATGTTTCTGATGGCACAAATTGCATTCCCAATGGGACATTCTCTCTGAAACTGAAACACTAAATTTCATATCATATAC
Source organism: Apoderus coryli (assembly GCA_911728435.2). NCBI lineage: Eukaryota > Metazoa > Arthropoda > Insecta > Coleoptera > Attelabidae > Apoderus > Apoderus coryli. The sequence goes on along the minus strand of OU452202.1, from coordinate 9,044,652 downwards.
CTACTAACTGACCAATAGTTTACAGAAAATTTATATATCTATTTGGATGATCTATTATATTTCCTACTACTGCATGCCGTTGGCTCTCTACTGCCATAATATATTCTCAAAGTAATTTATTACTTTTGAAAAAAATTTATCTGAAATTGGATATAGGAATTAACTTGAATCGCATTTTTTTAAATGATTTTTTAAATTTCAAATTTTATGGGTTATTATTATTTTAGTGTGAATCAGAGTGGGTAAATTGCATTTAAAAATTTTATTTTTACTTTATTGCAGATGTTTCCAATCTACGGTCGGCCAATGTCATCAATCTGGCCCGCGACAGCCCATGTCTTATTGTTGTTATTATTGCTGTGGTAAGTTGAAGAAGAAGAAGAAAACTTACGTTAAGTAGCAAATCTAAGTTTATATTAATAGCTAACAAGTAGGTAATTGAAATGCATCCCACTAATCACAGTAAAACAAAAAATACTAATTAGATTTATATAATTGTGATATTCCACCGATAATAGTTTATTTGCAATAGTAGTGGATCAATTTTAGTTGGCCAACTAAAATCAATTCAATTTCAAAGTTCTATCACTATTGTAACAGAAAAATGTAAAATTGTCAATATTTTCAAATACAACAAGTTTGTTTATTTGAAAATTGTTTGACCGTTCTAACAACCAATCAAATTTTGTCATTTTGTAGCATATGAAACAATTTCACCCAATCATGTCAACATTACACTGATAAGTGCATTCAGTGCAATTATCAATCACTATGACAACACTATTAAGTTTGACAACTTCCTTCCAAATAAATTTCAAAATGTCACGTTTTGGCAATGCGAGTTTGTGTTGAATAATTTTCTGGACTTTTGTTATAAATCGAACAGTTTCCTACTGAAAATCCATAAAAAAACGTCACAGCAGCTATTGAAAAAAAAATTGTATTAATTTCGATTTGAAGGGAATTCGCAAATATTCTTGGTATTTTGAAAAATGTTTTACATTTTTGTCTCGTGAACGAAGCAACATATGAAAAAAATACAAGACAATATCGAAATTAAATTAGAGTCAGTGGCCTACATTTTTTTGTCAATAATTTTTATTAAGTTGCCCCCTAACACCACCGGACTTAATAATTTTGATTTAGTTAGGGCCATACAAGCTATATTTCTAGCAACAACGCTGCCAAATTTCAAGGAAAACTGTTAGAAGATATTTGACTTAATTACAAAAGAAAACGTTATTTACAAAAAAACATTAACAACTTGTATCTTGGAAACAGTAACTTATAAAACTTTTTATTTTTTGGGCATACCAAACAGAGTGAAGGGGAATTGGGACAATGCCAATATCAATTTTGTCCGAGAATTTGCCTAGTCGTTATCAATCTTACGCTTCTAAGTGAAACTATCCCTTTTCAGACAAACAAGGCTTATCCGTGGACTGTGTGAATCTGTAAGGACCTAGAACTGAGTCAACCCCTCGGTACAGTAGAGGAATCTTTATAAAATACTAAATGTACCATTTTTTGTAACGTTTTCATTTTATTTTTTAAAACACGTTGGTTACCATATTTTTTATGAATAGATCATCCCTGGTTGCCGACGTACTAGGTGAACATTTATAAACGCACATCCCCTTTAACTTTGTTTTTTCACCCTGTAGAAGAAAATATTAAATACAAAATCTGATTCAATGGCAAATTTCAAAAAATTCGATCAGATATGTTTCCAAAAAATTTAGATAAGTTGCTCCGGTTAATGTGCGTTCAAAAATATATGCTCCTATTATATGTGGTCCCCTAAAATACCACACGTTGAGAGTCTGTCTTCCTTGATATCCCGCTTCTCTAACAAAGTTTGGATTGTCAGTGTTCCAAAATCTATGGCTTTGCTTATTTGGTACTCCACTGGTTGTAAATGAGGATTCATCTGCCACAACATTTTATGAAGAAACTGTAGATCTTCGCCCATTCTCTGCATCATTTTCATGCTACTTTCTAATAGGGTGTGTATAAGAATGTTTAATCAGTTCCTTTCTTACCTATCCGAAAGAGCGTCTATTTTGGAAGCCTTTTTGTCGTAAAGTATGAGATACTTTACGAACCGATGTTCGCGGGATTTCTGCAAAATGAAACAAAATGTTTGCATCCATTTCTTGGTTTGAAGGAACTGTTCTCCTTTTTCTTTTTACACTTAAGCTTTCCCTAAATTTTCTGTTCAGACCTGTAATTTTCGCTTTATAGACAGATACCACAGTATAATAAATAATACAGTATTCTGATTTTCACGTTTGCAAGCCGTCCTGCGCATATCGTCGCGCATGCCGCCATTATGGGTTACAACGTCAAAATAATCGCATAGACGTAGATAGATACAGTTCACTCCTGTGTTCAATATATAGTTCATTGTCGGCGTGTACGAGATAAATAAATATTGTGTTTAAATCTAAATATGTTTTGTGTTTTTGGTATAGTGTTCGTGAGAATTAAAAGGTGTAAACAGATTTCGGATTAATTACGCTATTGCAGAAATAATAAGTACGACATTTTGGCAGCAAAGCATTGTAAGTTGGTATGTTGTTCAAGCGAGTAGATTCCATAAGAGTAACACACAAATCTATTTTCTTTTCTACTGACTTTACTTTACTAATGAAAAATGTGACGATTTGGGAACTATTTTAAAAATGTTTCCCTTCAAAGCAGCCTCACCAAAAGTAGCCTACCGCCTATTCTCAATATTTAACTGTATGTTAAAACACATATTTTACAATAGTTTATCATCGGAGGAGATACGTACGAACTTTTACTCATTTTTGTTGAAGATTGCAGTGAATAAGGGCTATCACGTTTTATATTAGTTAAAAATAGCCACTCTAATTGACTTAAAAAATACTAAATATTAAATAAAGCGTTTATTATAACTTAACAAAATAAAAAAAAATTGTTATATTAAAAAAAACAATAACCCATGGAGACTTCAGCTTTTCGAATTATCGACCATTACAGAAAAAAAATTAGATATATCAATTCAACAAACAAAATAAAAGTTAAATTTAGGTTAAGTTAGGAAGCACTGCTTTAACTTTTGTAAAAATGTCTTTTTTTTACTAATAAAATCTTTATTATTGTTGTGTTTATTATTATTGTTATTAAAAATCACCCAATCATGTCCACATTTAACTGATAACACCACTCAAGGTTGTTTTCAATCACTATGACACACCACAAATATTTCTGAAATTGACAGCGATATTATTATGTACTTAAATATTTTTACAAAAATAAAAATACAGTACTGTGGTTAGAAATCAAAAACTATAATTATTCTTAGTCAGGACCTGACTTGTAACCCAAAATGGCGGCATCTTACGTCACAGTTTTTTTCAAAGTGCGAACGTGGAGTCGGAATGCTGTACTTAATAATGCTGTGCAGATACTGTCTCTCTGGATATTGTTCTGTGTATACAGAGTGTTAGTAAATAAGTGCGACAAATTTCAGGAACTAATTCTGCATGAAAAAATAATGACAGTTTGCTATATAAACATATGTCCGCAAATGCTTCGTTTTCTGAGAGATTTAAAGTTTTTAAAAACTGAAGATTTATTGATTCCTCTGAAACCGGTGGAGATATGCAAATGAAATTTAGTGAATTTTAAGAGGTAGTTATTGCGCATTTTTTGACATACAATTAACAATTTCATCAGTGGCGCGCATACGGGTAATGATCTCATTTTTTTTAAAGAAAGAAATGATACGCTAATGGAATTTTTCAAATTAAAAATAATTTTGGAATTCCTCGTTCAATTTGTGATAAAAGATCTCTCTTGCTTTTTTATCGTAGGGGGTATCGTTTTTGTGCAAAAAAAAATAAAACATCTCGCGGCGAAGCTAGTAGGCTACTGTCAACATTCTGTTAAATACGAATATTTCAACGAACTGTCAAATTAATGTTTCTTTATTACTAACCTTTTGGTTTCGTATAACATTAATGTTAAAAAGTAATTAATTTTTCTTTTGTCGAAAGGAATGGAAAATTTTACAAATGCGGAATTGTGAGACATGCACTTTGCCTATGGTCGAATTAATGGCCGGATTTAAATCCTTTAGATTTTTGCATTTGGGGTTTTCTTAAATCATTAGTTTATACCACTCCCGTCGAAAATATTGAACACCTGAGGAATCGAATTATAGCCGTCTGTGACACAATTAGAAATACCCCAGGAATATTGTCGAATACGACAATTAATCAGGCGAAGAGTTGAATCTTGTGTCGCGTTTGAGGGAGGTCATTTTCAACATTTGTTGTAGCTTTGCTCCTATTTAAAATGTTATTAGTGTTATTTTCTCTTATTGTTTTGGTTTAATGTGTATTGTAAATTTTTTATCACAAATTGATCGAGGAATTCTAAAATGATTTTTAATTTGAAAAATTTTAGTGGCGTACCATTTTTTTTCTTTAAAAGAATTGAGATCATAACCAGTATGCGCGCCACTGATATAATATTCTTAATTGCATGTCAAAAAATGCGCAATAACAACATATTTTGCGTTCTTCATTTGAAAAGATCATTTTTAAATAAACCATCTTTAGATATATTATTTACAACAGTTACTATTAATTTTAACTGACATTTCTATTTAACATTTTACATTGCTATGTTTTTTACAGAATCATGGCACATGTTTTTAAATTATTGTTTTGTTTAAAATACATTTAATTTTTGAAAAGACTCATCAAATATGATATTTTTGGAATCAAGAAAAAAATATAACAGTGATTTAAAAAAATTGACATTTTCACCCCTTGCCTTGTTTATTCACTTCGTGCAGAGTAATGTTGTTGATGATCATTATTATGTTTACTGTTTTGTGGGCCACAATTTTTGACACGCTTGCTTTATAAGAGCGAAATCTAAAAAATTATCTTGCTATAATTCAATCATTATTATATTGAAAATAAACGTATTAATAATTAGAAGTAGGTAATGGTAATTTATTTAAATGTCGAAACACAATTCATTTCCTTGCTCTTGATATTAACAGTAGGTATACCAAATAATCGCTCTAGGTAGGGACGTTGGTAAGTACTCGTATATCGACGTACCACAATAATTAATAAGGTACTGGTGACTAATCTGGTCTACCATCTAGTGTATGTTCGTTGGTAATAAATCTGCTTAACCCCTATAATATATCAAATATTTTTAGCCATTGGTCAATATAGAGTATATGGTACTTTGTGTTAAGTTCGAGATAATGTAAAAATAATTACCCAGTGATTAAGTATTGCCGCGTCCATATAACTTCTGGATCTTTTTAGAAGTAGTTACATTTAAAATGTAATATATGGTTTATACGTGTCAGATAAGTGAGAAAATTATATTTATAGGCTATAGTGTTTCTCGTATTACTACAATTTTAGGGCATATCCAATTAAATGTAACTCCTGCTTAAAAGAATGTTACCCAAAAATTTTTTATTTTATACTTATCACCGTCTATCATTGACACAAAATATTATACATAGTGGTCCGCAAGTCTTATGACAAATTGATATAGGTGATAGAACTAGACTAACCTTAGAGGGAGCAAAAAGTACATTAAGCATTATCCCACACTTCTGTAGTTTACCATGATGACTTTTTACTTATCACAACAACGCATAGATGATTTGACACTTCGAGGACAAAGAAAACAAACATCAGGGGTGTATAAATAAAATTTTAATAATACTGAAGGAATATAGAAATAAATTTGCACTGTCAATGATAATGAAGTGGTCATTATTTCTGCAAGAAATTGAAGCTTTAACAGGCAAATCTAGTCCATTTTATATTTTTTGTTACCCTTTTTATTTTTAGATATGCAAACGTTATCACACGTTAGTGTAGTCAATTTTCTACCCAAATTGAACTGAAGATATGTATACAGAAAATGAGAGCAAATGAGTTATTTTTGTTTATTTGAACACATTACCACGAAAATCTGATAAATAAAATTCTTGAATAGAATACAAATTTGTTTAAGTATTAAAATATATATACACATAAATATTTCTTATATTGGAACTCATAATATTACTATTTTTTGTTGTTGAAATAAAACTGTTTTTGTAAAAATGGACCTCACTCTTGCCACATCTTTTTTTTCAATTTCATGATATTTTCTAAAACTTGAACAACAATATGATGATGGGACACATGTTTATTTATGTTTAATACTTTAAGTTTTCACCTTTAGGAAATCTGAAACTAAAATTAATGGCAACAAAATATGATCTTGCTCTTTCATACATGTCATTTTCTACGTCTATGCACGCGTAAACAATGCGAATGAGATAAAAATATTTACCTGTGGTAGGTTAGCTTTCTCCAGTACACACAAAAATAGGTTGTTTTGCCCCAAAACTTTTCCCTACAAGATATAATATAATCAAAAATATATGACCTGCGTAACGAAACAGAATTTTAATAATTATTATTATAATTGCATTATTTTTAATATTTGAAATAAACTAACGAAGCAAACTAACTACTTTATTCAAAGATTAAAAAAAAAATTGCCAGAGCTGGGATTCGAACCCAAAACCTTCCGCAGCCGAAGCGGACGCTCTATCAATGACGTCAAAAACCCTTTATCAAATTATCGTACTATATTTGTACTATATCATAAGAGTTATAGGTTCCAACTACCTAACTGGTGAAATTTTAAACGCAATTTTCTCGAGAATTCTGGAGGCAAATATCGAATGTAACCTATCGCTGTAAAGCAGATAAAAAATGCTTCAAAATGATGTATCACTAGACCCCTATTGCTATTTGAAAATTTGGCGGTTGTGTCCACCCCTATCACAGGGCACAAGCGATTTCAACCAAACACTAACGGGTTCAACCTAGGACTCCCCCAAACTCATACGCCAAAATTTAGCTCAATTGGTTAAAGCGTTTAGGCGCTATCGTGGAAGAATACATACAGACACACTCACTGACAGACAGACTTCTATCTGGAATTGAATTAAAATGCGCCTGGATGATGGTAAATACGTAATAGTGGCAATACTGTAGAATGTGTTGGCTAGTTAAATAAAATAGTAAAAATACCCTTCTATAAAAGTAAAATAAAATATTTTTTGTTATTTCATATCAGTTTACAACGTTTCGGCAACGAATAATTGCCTTTTTCAGGGACATTCTAAAAGACATCAATTTACAGAACATGTATGTAGAACACCTATGTAAAATATGTCAAAAATTGCACATAAAAATATTTGTATAAAACAGGCATAATATGTATTATATTTGCAAAGAATGATAGAAAAGACTATGGAAATATAATACATATTATGCCCGTTTTATACAAATATTTTTATGTGCAATTTTTGTCTACCTGAAGAAGGCAATTGTGCGTTGCCGAAACGTTGTAAGCTGACATGAAATAACAAAATTTATTTCCACATAGAATTTGTTTTAATTGAAACATCATCCCAAAAAAGAAATGAATATATATTTATGTTTCTTTTATTAATAATGTCACTACAATCAAGAATACTAACTACTTTTAAAAATATTTTTTATTGCCACATCTTATATTTATACTAAGATAGCTCTTCTTGGGTAAAGACTATTGTCTACAACCCGCATGATCAATTAAAGACGTTGACGGTTCACGTCGCTCACCTCCATTTGATATTGGTCTTTTGTACGTCGACGGTGACGAGTTATAAATAATTAATAGTTCTATGCTTTAATTTTTTGGGTTTTCGGTCATAAAACTATTTTTATGTTTGAAATATTTTATTGTTTTCACATTTTCATAACGTTTCGACCATTTTTCTTGTCTTTCTCAAATCAACCGGTATTTTATAAATATTTTCGTCATATATTTTGAATCAAATTCATTACCACTATTACTGGTCTTTAAATTATTTTTTTTTTCTTATTTGTGTGAATGTGTGTCGTGTTGAAATGTTTTTATATGCAGTGTATGTTTGACAGGTTTTTAATAAATAAGAAAAAAAAAATAATTTAAAGACCAGTAATAGTGGTAATGATGTTGAATGTTTAATTCAAAATATATGACGAAAGTATTTATGAAATACCGGTTGATTGTTTGAAATTGAATGTAAATCTTGTATGTCAGGAATATAACGCCTAAAATGAAATTTGAGAAAGACCAGAAAAATGGTCGAAACGTTATGAAAATGTACAAACAATAAAATATTTCAAACATAAAAATAGTTTTTATGACCGAAAACCAAGAAAATTAAAGCATAGAACTATTAAACTAGAACGGTCAAAGAACATAAAAAGTTATAAAGAATTTTATTTCTAGATTTGTTCGTGTGGCATAATGGAAGAATTATGAAAATCCTGGGTCTTGGAACAAATTGTTTCAACTTCCATTAATTATTAAACATAATAGAAGTTATAATATGTTTAATAATTAGAGAATAATACAGAATCTATTGAAGTAGGCATAATGTATAGGTATAGGTATAATATAACTTCTTCTTAACAAACTTATAATAAGAATAGTTTTTTTTTCCGTTTAAGCGTATCAAACTGGAAGAAGTGTTGGGAAATAACGCGCCATCTTTTTTTGTCGCTGTGATATTGCACATTTGGGATATTACAAAAAAACATCGTTTTTGAAGGAAAAATTGTTTTCTTACGATTCAATTGAATTAAAAATATATTTTTTTTTATAACTTAAGTATTCAATCGCGGTTGCCATGTATTGCGTTGCTAAAATATTAATTTTGACATTTAATAGTCGGTACCAAAATCAAACATATTAATAGTTTCATCAGAAATAACATTTTAGTTTTACTTTTTTTACGCAGGAAGTGTAAATAGTTAATCCCATAAAAATTAAATTATTGTTATCAATTTAAAATAGTGTTAAGCAGTGAAAATGGCGTTTCAGTACAGTACTTTATGCAAAAATTAGAAATAACAAGCCCAATTCAAAGAAGAGCGTATGAAAATGGGGACATGACACTTGCCTTGATGTCGCTAGGTATGATATAGCCACAGTTAAAATAATATACAGTTGGTTCTCATCGTGTCGGTACGTCTTATGTTCATGTCTAGAAAGCAATTCGCCGCACTTATAGTTATAGTATAGTATCTTATAGTAGATATAGTATAATATAGTAGCGGGCCAGAAACGTAGCTAGCTACTGGACTTTCTTGTCTATAGTTAATATTCGATGATATAGCTGCCATTTTCAGTGAATACGCGTTTCGATCATCTAGGGTTTCGGTGGGTTCGCAGGGGATGCAGGATGGTATTGTCTTCACTGCCCATGATTGCTTTAGCGTGAATAATAATTATATTCGCAGTTGGAAAATTTGGTAACTGTCTCTAACGAGTTTACGACTTACAAATATTTTACACCATAAAGATCTTAGTTATTCTTCTCTGTTAACTAATATTTTTACAAATTTTACAGTTTTTAATATAAGAACCGATAATAACCTCTTTTTAATTACTTTATTCCATTATTTACCATATTTTCTTGTAGCAATTAGTAAACTCACTGATAAAATTATACTCGCTGTTAATTGGGGGAACACAAGAGATTGCGAAAAGATTACATTTAAAAAGAGGAAAGTATAATAATAAAAGTTGGTCGCAAAATGGGGGAGAAAGAACGCAAATTCTCGTAGCGTCGTAAAAAAGGCTCTTTTTTAAAAAACGAGACAATAAATTCGTGGGCGATAAAATTACGAGTAATTGGAATTTTATCTTCTCTCGATCGTTTTTGGCGGTTTGATTTAGCATACCTATGCTTTGAATCATATCTATATACAAACATATATATCGCAGTAATTTGTGATAGATACATTTTTTCTTAACACGATTTTAATAAATATTTTCAAATTTGCCAAATCCTGTTATAAATAAAATAAGTAGGGGTATAATGATACCTCTAAGGTTTTAACCAGTTATTTACGACAATATCCCTCAACTTTAGTATGGTTACTTGCCCCATAAGCCATTGTATTTGCAACAAAAACAAATGGTCAAAACCTATTAATTAACATAGATAATAAATTTAAAACTTGAGAGTTTTCTTAACTATGAAAGTTTCAAGTTATTAGATGCAAACATAAATCACAGGTTTAATTCTTCAAATTCCTGAACCTTTATATATTATATAAGGATTTTGTCTTGGGTAATTTAGATTCACAAAATTACCTAAACTTTGAAATAAATTTTGATTTTATTTCATGTCATATACGACATACAAACACAACGTTTCGACACCCCCATTTATGTTGTCTTCTTCAGGTCCTCTTAAAACAGCGTTGGTACATTGAGAAATATTAAATCTCTTCACTTAAGTGCATAATTGTAAGCTCCAAAAATTATTTCAAAGTTCGAGTAATTTTGTGAACCTAAATTACCCAAAATAAAAATCCTTATATAAATCACACGTAAAATCGCAGTCGTTCTCATCGACGCCACGCGACGCCAGCACAATGAGCCTATTTATGACATTTATTGCAACTAATCCAGCCTTCACCGTTTAAAGACTGTGCCTACTTTTCGCAGCAGAAAATACGCACAGTCTTTAAAGGGGGAGGCTGGATTTGATGCAATAAATTTCTTATATAAGCTCATGACCACCTTCATTACTCGTATTGTCACTTTCATATACTATTTTTTCATATTTTGGAAGTATTTAAAAGTTTTTGTAATGCTTGATTTCGACTCATTTTTCTCTTTTCTTCAATGTCCTCTTTCTTCTTCTCATCTTCCTCAAGCATACTTTTATATGGGGTGCTAGTAAGCAAGACGGCACCAAACGACTTTTGTTTTTGAGCTGCTCTTTTACCTTTAATTTCTTGAAGAAGATGACAATCAGCTGGAGTTACCGTAAAAGAACGCTCTGCTTCAACTTCATTTATATTTTCTGAATATGACGGAGTATCCGGTCGTGTGATAGGCCCTGCAATTGGAGAACTACTTCTAATTAAATTTGTTTCAGTTGAGCTATTTTATAATTCTCCTTGGGCTGCTTGAAAAGGTTTATCTGAAACCTCTGCTATATTGGGAAATCTGAGTCATATCGACATCAAGTGGCAATATGCCGGTTTTTTTGAAGCCATTTATTGCGTTACTTGGAACGGAAGCTTTAAAATAATAAAACAATGTACTTATTTGGAACGTTGTTACTGTCCTGTCCGGATTATTGTTCATCCATTTTCCTAAAACCTGGTCCATAATGTTGATTTCTTTTGCTTTAGTCACCACGTATAAATTTTGTGTCAAATTTCCATCTCAAATTAACAGGATGGGCTCTTCTTTAGCCGGCTCTGCAAAATTTAAAAAATGGTCAAACCATTGCTCAAACAAATCTACCTTCATCCAGACAGAGTCATTGCAACAAAATATAGTTCCTGGTGGTATTTTCCTAATAAAAATTTTCCATTTTGTGAATCAAAATTAAAGTCATTTACGTATAAACCAGAAGATCTATTGATATCGACGGCTTAGGCGCAATAAGTCGTAACCCACAGAAAATGGGTTTTTACGTTTTTGGCGCCATTTGATTCTAACAGTTTAAACTATGTCTCTAGAATATATCGTAAGCCTCGTCATAATAAAAAAACATCCCTATTTTATTATTTCAAAACATCGTATCCCCAGCAGATGTAAAAGTGAAGCGCAATAGGTCGGAAGCCACCAAAAAACATTACAGTGCAATGTGTCGTAACCCTACCAACTCGTTGACCTGTTGTTAGTGCTCTACAAAAAGCGCCGGAAAAGTGTAGTTATTTATATATTTTAAAGAGTTTTTGTGTTATATATAGCAGGTAAGCATATATTTTTATCATATACATCAAAATATCATGAATTATACTTTTCTAATATATTTTTATTGATTTATTTGTTTGAACGAAAATGCTAATCCATAAACTAACCTTACTTTTAATGTGCGGGTTACGACGTATTGCAGTAATAGGTAATACGTCGTATCCCTCATTTATACATAACGAAGCTGCGTAATTATAAGTGTAGGAGTGCCAGTGTGAGTCTGTTTAGGGCTGCTAGTTTATAAGTTTAAATATATATATGATTTTCACCGGTTTACTTAATTTTTTTGTTTGTTACAGGATGTCCACTCGAACTTCTCGTATTTTAAGAGCTGCTTTGGCCACCAATAATAATACATCATCTCATTCTGCGGCCGATGTTCGTGTGGCAGAGCTTCAACCCCACACTTCATACGAATTTGTGATTTCTGACAAGGGAATGAAATCCTTACACCACAGAAGCCAGTATTAGTTAATTGTTTCAAGGAATTTTCTCAGAGTCAAGATTTGGTTTTTGTTCATAGCGTTCCACTGGTTTCGTCAGTAAAACTTACAGCTATTGAAGGAATTCCTCCAAGCGACGAATTGGTAAATTTTGATCTAGGAAAGTCTATTTACTTCCACGACGAAATTACAGAAGAAAATCCTCTAAATTGTGATTTATTGGAAATTTTAGAGCCAAAAAATCTGTTCATTTCGGCAACGAACTCATAAAAGAAATTCCTCCAAATAATGGATTATTTGATGGTTTAGAGTCAGAAAAGTCTACTAACTTCATAAATGAAACTTCAGAAGAAATTCGTCCAAATCACGAATTAATGGAAAGTTTAGGACCAGATAATGTGGACAACGCCCATGAAACCGTGCTTGATAATTACACTAACGAAAAAAGTGGTGGCAATGATAAAAGAAGGAAGATTGCAGATCAAAATGAATGGGATAAAAACAAAAATAAAAAACTGAGAATGAGTGGAGAACAGTAGGTACATAGGCTACACTAGAAGCAAGACAGGAGATATAACACACGATATTAAAAGACCTGCTCGCAAGGTGGGTACTCCGTGTATGTGTAGCAGTAATCATAAATGTAAACAATTTTCGGAAATCGAAAGGCAGGAAATATTCAATAGATTTTGGACTTTGACGTGGGAACAAAAGAAAATGTATGTAAGAAGTTTGGCTCAGTATACCGAGAAAAAGAGATCCTACACTGAGAGTGCGTCGAGGCGAACAGGCACTATTCTTTATAGTTTGCAGCTTGATGATGATGATAAGAAACTGGCTCATTGAACCTATGCAGCATGGAATGCCTTTGCCGAAAATTCAAAGAAACAAAACAAAAAAACAAGCCGATGATGCTAAGAGAGTTCAATTTGCAAGAGAAGTCATTAACCGTTTTCCACAACTCCCATCGCATTATTGCCGAAAATATTCGAATAAACTTTACCTTGAAGAACGTTTTCGTAATAAAAGTAATGAACAGTCGTTGTCAATATTTTCGTTCAGTAAAATTCTAGAAGAAAATAACATAGGAATACATCTACCTAAAAAGGATCAATGCGATGTTTGTTGTTCATATAAAGTCGGACAGGTTGAAGAAGCGTCATACAAGAAACATGTGATTGATAAAAATAGAGCGAGAGCAGAGAAAGAAAAGGACAAGGCTGATGCATTAGAAAAAAAAATGTTATACCCTGACGATGGACGTACAAGCTGTTCAGTTATACCCTGAATTGTTTGCTAGTAAATTATACTTTAAAAGCAAGCTTCAGTTTCATAACTTTACGATATATAATGTTGAGACACATAAATCTGATAATTACTGCTGGAGTGAGACTGAAGGAGAGCTAGTATCATCAGTGTTCACAAGTTGTATAATGGACTATCTGAGAAAGCATTGTCTGGAAGAGCCAAGGCCAATAAACATTTATTCCGATAATTGCGGGTATCAAAATAAGAATGTGATATTGTCAAATGCGTTGTTGTCCTTTTCAGTGCAAACTGGTATAACGGTATTACAGAAATACTTGGAAAAGGGTCACACTTAAATGGAGTGTGACTCTACTCATGCGACGAAACGTAAATGACGCTAAAGTAGTTGATGTAAAAACTTTTAAGTATTCTCCGAATGGAAAAATATTTTACAAGTTATGCTACGATGATGAATACATTGAATTACCTTGCCGTTCAAACACAATTAATTTAAGTAACCAGCCTCGTCGCCGATTATACGACAACCGAATTAAAATTACAAAGAAAAAATTTAAGGACTTACAAGAGCTTACTTCAGTATTGTCTAAAGAAGTGAAGGATTTTTACTTAAATCTACCGTATGATTCGGAAGATATGAATCAAGGAAATAAAAACGCTAAGCCAAACACAGAACCATATGATGAATTGGAAAAGAAACAAGAAAAAGTAAACAATAAAACTGATACAAAGAAGAAAGCTACAAAACTAAAACCTATAACCGGAATCGAAAAAACGTCAGTCAAGAAGAGAACGGTCAAGTCAAAAACTAGCCTTAAAGAAAAGAAGAAAACAAAAGAAAATAACAATAATTAAAAAGAAAAATCTGTGTTCACTTACGTTCTGCCTTTAATTTTAAGAAACACATGTACCTAACTTAATTTCAGTGTTCCAAAGAAATAAGTTGTTTAAAATAAATATGTTTGATACTTTTATAAAAAAAAATGTTTTATTTCAGATTTATCTGGTTCATACAATTTGACGTATCCCACACATTTGGATTTCTTATGCTAACCGTATAATAAATAAAATATAAATAGGTCCTAACCCACAAAACAGGAATACGCAATAGGACGTATCACACATAAATTTTCAAATAGGGCTGATAATATAAAAATGCACTTAAAATATTTTTTCTGATTATAGTTTGGTTATAATTGACCGAAGAAAATATCAATCATGTCTTAAATATTGTAACTGTGAAGTATTTTGTGTCTCCTGTAAAATTTACTGTTAAGGGGATACGACGTATTGCGCCTAAGCCATCGATATACTGTTATTATAAATTAGCTCATGAAAATTTTAAATGCATCTCTTACTACCGGTATGATAGAAAGAGCTTAACCTTAATAGACAATTTGTGAGACATCTTCGAAAATTCTAAAAGGACTTTGTGTCCGTAAATATAATAAACCAAAGATAACATTTAAAATAAGACTTGCTGATCACCAAAAGCTTGAATATCTTAGTTGTCTTTTCACCTATTTATCACTCATCTAACTAATTTAATAAACCTACGCCTATGTTGTGTTAAAATGTGTAGCATACAGGCGATAGTTTTCTATTACTGCTCAGCTTTAAATATCTACATCATAGATGTCCCATGTGGAATCCAGAAAAATGTTAGATTCAGTGCGACATCCATTTGTTTTGTTTCACAGCCCAGAGGCGCACGTAGCATCAGATAAATGAAGGAAGGGGAACTGAAACTGTGACACGCTGCGTAATGATTTAGAGATTTTATCACGCACATATACGTCATATTAGACTGTTGTATATTATATTTCGATTATATGAAATTTGAAAGTAATTTCATTTTTAAACACATATCCTTCGTATGTATGATGATTGTGTATTTGATTTATACATTCAAGTCGTTTGTCATACAGCGCAGCGTTGTGACATATGTCACAAACCAGTTTATGGACGATGTATTTATGCTAATAGAGATGTCGCTCTCTCGTTTATTATTTAGTGTTGTAATATTCTTGACGTTAATATTACAATGAATAATTGTAAATAAGTATATCGGTAAATCTTTGCATAAACGGTAAATTTGTATTTAAAATTTCAAAGCATGTGTTACGAGGATTGTGCTTGAAATAATACACACAATGACTCTAACTTGAAAAGTTATTTGTTGAAGAAGACAAAAAGGATTACAAATCTTTAATATATGCTCCACTATCCCCATGCTCTTCGAAGCAATTACATTGTCGATTCACGCACCACATGCGGGTTCCTCTCGCTTGAGGAAGACATCGAAATCACAGAGAATATAAGCCGATTGACTTAGCTGTTCTGGCCGAAGTTCTCGAGATGTTCGATTACTGATTTTCGTGCTACAGTCCTAGAAGCAGTTTACGGATTCTTTTGCCCAAGATATTTTGAAGAAAGTCTTAGGAGTACAGTTTAGTGACACTAGTACCTGTCAAAGCACGATCTGTGTCAATCCCGCAACGTTTATCGTTGGCAAAGATCAATGTTTCTTCCATATTGGACTATAGGTCATGGGCGTAGCCAGGGTGTTCCCAGTGTGGAGCAATAGAACGAGGAAACTCATCTTAACATAAAAAATTTATAAAAAAAACATGTTGGGTTCATAACTCATAAGTATTTTATTTTAGCATTAACTTTCTATAATTCTGAACTTGGACAAAATTTGTTTTTCAACCTGATCCTTCGCGTTTAAACCTCTTTTTCGATGGATGATCATTATGCAAAGTCCAACAAGCCGTTGTTCCAACATGGTTGACCGTAACCAAGTTTTTACCCGACGAAAGATGCTGAATGATCTTTTAATTGTAAAGGTAGTACAAGGGTGCGCGAATGAACTTTGCAGCGCTTTTTTAAAACCTGGTTAGAAAGATTGCGCTTCTTTAACTATAGTTCAACTAGTTGAATTTCTTTTAACTTCGAGTCTGACTTTTTTTTCTTTCCACAGATTATACCATAGTTCCACTTCAGTCAAATCTAGACTATCCTTGTTAAACACCACAGTCTACTTCATAATGCCTAGTTAAACGATCGTCGACTCGAAGCGAATGACTCCTACACTGATATTCATATAGATTCCTAATACTTAAAATAAATAAAGTTTGGAGGTGAGTCCATGGGCAAACTGAATATGATTTGACTATTACAGTTATATAGAGCATACTCAACGAATTCTCGTCTACGTCAAATTTACAAACGTTATGTAAGAGAGCATAGGGGCTCTATTTTCTACTTCAATAGAAGGGAGTGTTCACTCCAAGAGAAACGTTGGTTCACATCCTATGATTGTTCTCTTGAGAACTTGCTGTTTTATTCTCGAAACGAAGTTGATCGTGTAAGATTCTAGAGACTGCTGCCTCATTTCAGAGTGACATTTAACATACTTTTTATGCGACTACAAAATCATAAATATAGCAAGGTTAGCGTAAATACTTCAAAATAACAAACAACCCCCAAATACTGTCATCTGCGCATGTTTCTCTCGATATGATCTCTCTTCTCTCACTCTGGACCAAGAGAAAACGTTCTCCTAATATTTTGTTAGAAGTGAACATTTCAAGAATAAACAAATTGCGTTGTTCTCTCGAAATACGTCACCCGTTCTCATGAAATCATCTTTGGCACAACTCGAGAATAGAGCCCCAGAAATAACGAATAAAAAAACACAGTGAAACA
Organism: Apoderus coryli; assembly: GCA_911728435.2. Lineage (NCBI taxonomy): Eukaryota > Metazoa > Arthropoda > Insecta > Coleoptera > Attelabidae > Apoderus > Apoderus coryli. Next base: position 9,027,406 of record OU452202.1, on the reverse strand, counting down.
CAAAGTCACAGTGATTATTTAACAAAGAACGCTTACTTCTCTGAAATGTTTACCTTTTGATAAAATACTGCTTACTCTATATCAGACACATTATCGCTCCAACATGTTATACTTGTAAGGTCGTTTTCCTCTTTATACATATAAAAATAAAATATTTTGAACGATTTATCGATTGGACGTATTGAGAGATTGGTTACCTGATCTTTGGACATTAAGTGTAATTGCTGTTGAAATATAGAATATTGCGTTCAGCTTAGCATCGGGATGGTCCAACGCGTAGAGGAATAATACAGTGATTTGAACAACGAAGCTCCAAAGTTCGTGGCGTTATGTTAATGAAAAGTACTTTAGGTAGATAAGATCTGTTTGAGATATGCAGATACCAATAAAAGTCGTTCTACCTGTAACCCTATGACATTGAAGAACCAGGAAATAAAACTGGACACTCTTGTCTAATTCTATTGGAACGAAGTTACTGATCTTGTCACGTGTAAGATCAACATGAAAATTTCTTTTGTAGGAATCACTAGGGATTTAATATGAATCATACCGTGAAATTAAATTTCCCGATTAGGAAGAATTGAACACACGTTGTACATTAAAGAGTAATTAAAATGTTCACAGCAATTCCTAAACTTTAAGTTACTCGCAGCACATTAAACTAATTAAGTTTGTATTTTAATTCCATTATGAAGCAACACGAACAATACTTTTAAACCAACAAAGTCTGTTAAAAACGAGTAGAAAAAGATGAGCAAAAGAAAAAAGTTTTCCAACCATCTAATGAAACTATAATAAAGTAACCGCATAAACTTGAAACATTCAATCTGTTTTAATCAACTTGGAGTCGTCGAGGCATGCCTGCTGCCTTGGGATTTAGGACAACGCAGTAGCGGCACAGCCACAAGCGCTTATTTTATGCCAAAGCATTATATATTATAACTTTCATTAAAGTTGCAATAGATGGATCTGAATTTGCGATGTATGAAACGTATCGTGCAAAGACAGTTCACTGCATTAGTCTTCTTGTTGTTGTGTTAGATACTCTCATTGGATGCAGAATGAAAGTGTACAACCAGAATGCCTACAATTGTTTGAACGTTGCTTTCATCGCCGCGCCGGGTAGTTTTTATCAAGCTTCTCATTGAGAAAACCTATAGAACTATATTATAACTTCCAGTGTCAAGGGAGGTAATCGTGAAAAGCCTCCACGATAGTGAAGTCGGCTTCTTTTTTTCAATTAATCTCAACGATAAATTACCTGTCTACATTCCTGAAAACCGAGTAGTAGAACGATAGAGCGAAGCGAAGCTCAGCCTACTCAATTAGCACGTATTGCCGCCGGAATTCAAGAATTGAGTGTATGCGAATTCATTCATTCTCAAAAGACGAGTATTGGCTCAAGTCGCACATATTGGGTAGGGAATTCGAACCTGGAGCTTCGTATATTACTCCATCAAGCAACTTCGCTGTTTTCCGGATTATAGATTAATTTAACCGAGCTCAGTTAGATTTGACCGCAAGTCACTGCACGTCTCGCATAGCGGTGTTACAATTTCTGTTGCGCTCAAAACTCTCAAAGCTACTGGATTTTCTACTAAAAATTTTACGTTCGATTAACGTCTAACATAATAATAGTATTTATTGCCCAACAGAAAATATGACTTTACAAAGCAACAAATTAGAATAAATCGAACCAAATACAAGCAATATACATTCACTCTCATGATTTACAGTATCATGTCGAAAGACCAACTATAAAAAAATTAATGTATGATTAATAATGCAACTTACAGACTTAATGTTATAACAATTAAAACCTAGGAAGGACCTGAAAGGAAAAAGATTAAACAAATTACAATTAAAATTAAGATAAAGACCTCAAAATCTAAAAACTGGTGATTTCGTATAGAGATTAGCAATAGCGCGTCTGCAGCTAAGCATCAAACTGTTAAGACTCTCCAGTCGCGAAACATTTATACCAATCTCAGCCAGCAAGTTAGTCAGTCGATAAAGACCATCAGGTTAAATCTAAGATATTTATTTATTTTCATTTGACCCTTTCAATGGAGTGCTTATGGACCTCATAAAGGATACCAGATCATTGAACAATACACTAGGTTTGAACGAACCTAACCCATAACCTTTAATCGCTTCATTCGCCATTACGTTAATATGAGGAACGAAAGACAATCTCGAGTCAACTGTAACACCCAAATCGGTAGAAGATGCACATCTCATGAGAACAGTCTGTTCTCTACTGAAAATTGGAAGCAGTTTGCCTTCTCGAATATGACATGCATTTACACTTGTTAGCATTTAAATATAGCTTGTTGCTGTTGGACCAACTCTCCACCGCCTCAAGCTCCACCTGAAGACCTATACAGTCCTCGTTCTTGTTCAGATCGTTAATGAAGACCAAGAAAAGCAAAGGACCCAAGTTTGAACCCTGAGGCACACCAGAGAATGATTTTTTTTTGGATTGTAGCCATTATAAACTAAATACTGTAGTGTGTCCCGAAGATATGAAGGAAGTAATGATAACAGGTTATTGACAAATCCATAGCTGTCCTACTTCCGAATTAGCACCCCATAATCCAACCTGTCAAAAGTAAAATAAGTTTTACATGTTAATATTTTTTAAGGTTTAAAATTAATAAACCAAAACGAGTCGCCTATGGAAACTAGGGAACACCACATCGTTCGCATTCTAACTTACTATCGCCGAGTTTCACTTGTCTCCCGTTAATTGTATTAGTTCGCCGCTTTTCTGGGGGCTCGTGGCCCAAACGACCTATCCGCTTTTCCGCGCGTTTCCATATATTCTTCCTTACAAAGTCTTGCGCTGGGCCGCCGCATTCATTTCAAAATGGCTGCCAAGGGTGTCGTCAACGTAATTACAAAATGAATTGTCCAATGGCTGAATCTCGGTTGCCATGACAGCCTTGATTAAAACAAGCGAATGTCTCGGATCGCATCTCCATGGTAACTCGATGTTCTCTATACCCGCTTTAGTATCTCTCAGCCTCCTGTTATATGATGATGCTTTAGGATGTAACAGGAAGTTTTGGGGGAAATATTTTAATTTTATATGGAATACTGCCACTTATTTATGAATTAAATTCTCGTGTATATGAATTACAAAATTAGCTACTGAAAAGTTCGGTCACTTATTAATAACCTCGCAACAGTATTTTGTGGTATGACTATATTAATTGATGGTTTTATTAGAATAATTCATAAAAGATTAATGGATATGAATGAAGAGGAGTTCAAAGAACTTGGCTTTTTTTATCTGCGAGAGGTCGATATTCAACATTCACATGTCAGCAACTTCTCAAAATACTTAAGCTGCTTTGAATTCAGGGTAGTATTATTCTTGATTTCGGGAACGAGTATACATAAAATAATACTAAGATTTCTGTAATAATGTACCGCGCTAGAGTTTTTATTAGTTGTTTTCGAGAGAGATTTTCCAAAATCGTCTATCAAATATTTAACCTATTATTATATTAATTATTTTAACAAATACCAAAAAATGCTAAAGATACTTTTAATAGAGACGGCAAATAAAATACAAAGTCGTACTTAGAAATTTTTGGGAGGTTTAGTTCAGGATATAATAGATGATATAAACATTTTTGTAATATAATATCTAGTATATTTCTTTTGATTCTTTTTTTAAATTCTCTTTCACCCATATAAATATCATGCATATCTTATAGTTTACAGTTTTTGTTACAGGGTCAAATGAAATGACAAGTTTCATCAAAAATTGTAAGTTTATATTATGTCGTTGTAATGTTTATATAATAATATCACGTAATATGAAAATAAGTACCTATTGAAACTTCAGGCGAAAAATTTGGGGATTATTATAGACAATCCATTAAGGTTTCGGGACCAGTTTACTAAAAACAATTAGATAGCCTATTTTGCTCTTCGACTTTTGTATTCCTATCGGTCATCTTTAAATGTTAAAACCAAAAAAATGTTATGTGAATCCTTAATTCTGTCACAATTTACTTACTGTGCTCCTCTTCTCGCGCTATGTATTGATAATGACTAATGACACTAAATTGAAGATTCAACGCCTTCAGAACTCTTGCATTCGATTTATACTCGGTATTAGGAAATTTGAACGAGTGTCCTATACGTTGGTTGAACTAAAGTAGCTTAATATGCTCAACAGATTTAAATTGTAATCTCTGAATAATTACGTATAAGAAGCCTTCTTACTTAGCTGATAGAATGGTCTATCGTACGGATGTGCATAATCTTAATTTCCGGTCTCGTGGTCTATTGACTCCTCCTTTACCTAGAACGTCTTTTTTCGAGAGAGGCTTCAGCTACTGTATCGCAAAACTGTACAACGCCATACCGACTGAGCTTGTCTTGCAAAATGTCAAAATTCAAAAGGAGTAGTTTTGCGTTATTATTTGAAAATTAGGCTGAGTAATGGTTTTGCGGGAATGTCATTGTTATTATAGTTCCTTTTGTTCTGTGATAGATATGAAGAGAAAAATATAATAAATATACGACTGTTTATTGTTATAGTTATCTGATTTGTGTGTTTTTTTTTAGATTTGAATTACTGTCTGAATATTGCTATAGGGCTCAAGAATATTTGTTTTATGTTTCTTACTGTTGAAATAGCTACAATTGTTTTTTTTAAAGTTTATGATATATGAGATAAAATAACAGGGTTAAGTGGTAGAACACCATTATGGTGAACTTCCCCTGATTTCTCAAACAGTTGTGTGTTAAGTTATTAATATTGTTGCTATATTTTGGGAAATAAAGTCATTTATTATTATTACAAGCGGCCAATAGACTTAGTTGCAATCCTTGAGACAATAGGTCAACCTTAAAAAGAAATTGAATTGAATGAAAGAAAGAATATATCGATGCATTTCTTGCATCTCTATTAGTAACAGACATTTCTAGTATCCGCGTCAAATTAAGTGTATCCGTTCGAGTAACAATATGTACAGACGGACTACAATTTCAATAATAATAAAAAAAGTTCAATGACCCTGTTTTGAACTTGCAACTTTACGATTACCAGAGTAAACGTTTACACAATTGGATAACGGGTATGCCGTAGTTGGTTTTTCAAATGGTCTTTAAATGCAGACACCCGGAACGTAGATGGTGAGGACGGTAAAAAATTAATATTCGAATGCCAAATGTGTCAACTTGTGTCATTTCACACAACAATTCTGCCAAATTTAGTTCATGTGAATAGTATTAAAATAAAAATACGCATAAATTAGGAGTTTTTTTAGATATAATAATGTTTTAATATTTGTTATATTATTGTGGTAGTTGAGTAAATTCACTTTTTGGAAAATCAAGTATCTAATCATGTTCCATTTGCGTAAATATATTGCGTAATGTGTGGATTTGTTGAGCAAAATGTGCTGGAGTATGTTTATAGTGAAAATGTTCAAATAATTTCTCATATTTTCTTGATTGTTGCCAAATTTTGAATGAATTGAATGGAATAAAATATAAATAATATGGAATTTTAACAACAAAATTATTTTACCAAAAATAAAATAAACTTGGAGAAATGTGGTTTGTGTTTAAATAAGCATCCGCGCGTGATTCGGGTGTAAATAAATTTCGGTTTAATTAAGCTATTGCGCGAATAATGAGTACGAGGTGTAGGATAGCGATAATTTCAATAACAGTCTGGCACCCGGGCAATGTAAGTTTGTACCTATGTTGTTTAAGCGAGTAGATTCCATAAGAATAACACACCAATCTGTTCTTACTACTTTAATGAAAAAAAAACGACGATTTGGGAACTATTTGAAAAATGTTTCCTATAATAAAGCCTCAACAAAAGTAAACGCGGATACATTGAGGCTCATCACAAGTAATTTTTGAGGGAAATTGTGAAATATATTGTTGTATACAAACGATAGGTAGCGATGAATGCAGTTTGCGTAGTTGTGTTTAAAAAAATGTAATGTAAATCTAACTTTGTGTTCTTCCATAAAATGGACTGATGAAGCCGGTATAACCAGAATTAATTAATCAGAATGATACGAACTGCTATTTAGTTCATGATAAAAGGAGTCAAGGTATATTTGGATTAGATTTAATATTAGTTTTTCATAAAACAAAACAAACTGATTTATTGGATTTTTTTAAAATACATTGACGGCTGATGGATATACGAATATTTGAGAAAAACTGCTTAGGAACTAATGGTCCAGTAAAGTGATCTCCACATTCTGCAGATATCAAGGTATATTTGGATTAGATTTAATATTAGTTTTTCATAAAACAAAACAAACTGGTTTATTGGATTTTTTTTAAAATACATTGACGGCTGATGGATATACGAATAATTGAGAAAAACTGCTTAGGAACTATAATGGTCCAGTAAAGTGATATCCACATTCTGCAGATGTTAAGGTATATTCGGATTAGATTTAATATTAGTTTTTCATAAAACAAAACAAACTGGTTTATTGGATTTTTTTAAAATAGATTGACGCCAGATGGATATACGAATATTTGAGAAAAACTGCTTAGGAACTAATGATCCAGTAAAGTGATCTCCACATTCTGCAGATGTAACTCCTAGGTTTTTAAGCGATTAAAGTATGATATTATTAATAAAGAGGAGTTAGTGCATTTTGCCTACCGCAGACGTTCGAAAATATAAAAAATCCGTAATAGTGTGTAACATACAGGGTGTCCTATGGTGACGACCCATTAGAATGTTTGAGAAACTACCTTGAATTGAATTTTAAAAATTAATAGCAGCCGCATAACACTTCCGTTGACACCGGAAGTTGCTGGAGACTTTGTTATTCGAAATATAACACCCTATATATTCTGTCATTTTTGCATTCTGCGTAAGATTCTAGACATATTCCACGTACCATGTCCTATGTTTTTGATATAAAAGATTTATGTCAAAATTGACATTTTAGGGCTAAATAATAAACATATTTTTTTCTCATAAGGAAGTCTTTGTTAATTGTCAGCTTTTTCCATTTCCATAAGATAATTTTTAGAGTTATTAATACAGGGTGGTCAAAAACGTATACTCAAGTCAATTTTTTCAAAGGGAACAGGTATCTATTTATATTTTTATCTTACTTATCAATAAAAATGATGGCAATTTTGTAATAGCTTGTTAATTCTAAAAATGCATATAGTGTTCGAAATATCGACAATGCAACATTTTTTCTGCGGTCATTAAGAGGTTTTTCGTACCTTTTATGTTTTTTAGTTTCATACTCTAAAAGAATATGAGGTTATAACGCAACGACTGACTACTAAATCACTTACAAAAAAAAACTAAATTAAATGAAATCATGAAAATTCTGGTTCTTTAACTTATCACACCCATTACTTTTATCTATTAACTTATAAATTACACGGGATTTACGACTCTCTGTAGTAACCCTATCTAACATCGCATGATGTTATATCTAGCCTTTAGGTATATGCACCACTAATCCACAATTCCAAATCCGGAATTAATGGAATTTCTATGGTGACGTTTGCTAATTACCGTTCAACTGTTTCTGTGATTTGTGAGCCCCTCGTTGACATATCCCTATGCATCTTCTCCACCCAACACCCTCTTAATTCCTATACACAAGTATGCATATCTATATACAACACTCAAACGTACTACAGGGAAACGATAATCAAAATAGTTTGATGATGCAATTTGTATTACTATGGAAGACTGTATATTATTACCTTAAAGGAGATACATTTTAAAGTATATATCTTACTTAAGAGTATTATTTTACTTTTAAATTAGTTACTTTTGTAGGAAAACTGGAGTTTTTATTATGACTTATAAAGTCTAAGTAAAAAGTTAAAACATTCACAGTATCAGTAAAACAAATAAAGTACACAAAAATAGAAACAACTCAAAAATAATGAAAATACCAAAACTTAATTAAAATAGTATATTGTGTATCGAACATGAAATGACATAAATATTATATTTCCTACGAGTAGTAAATGGTTATTTAATGTGAGTTTCCCACTATACTGTTTCTACGACAGTTTTAATGCTTTTGAATAAATTAAACATTATAATTTTGAGGAAAATACTTGTTTTTCGAAACTTACCTATAATTGCCCTGTTGGCGTAAGCCTAAATACGCCGATAAAAAATTATTACATTGACTACGTGGTGTTCAACTATATTCACTATTACTATCACTGTTTTTCAATATATCATTATCCTTAGAAATTAGCGAAATAATTTAAACTGTCAATTTAGTTTGCTTGTATTGTCGGCGTTGCTATGGTGATTTTTCATAACCGATGCTACTTTTGTCATTACCATGAAATTTACCGGTGAATTTTTTAAATATTTCCCACTAGTTGCCCAGCAAACAGCATTAGGTACAATGTACTAGATTTTCAAATTATGATTAAACGTATAATAAAGGCATTTCAAGACAGTCGTAGAAAAACAAACTTTTTGGGCTTTCTGTAAACCAAATTTAATTTCTTGGTATTAAAAGAAATCGACTCCGTTACTGTTCTTTCTATATAGCGTAATTTTTGCTGTGATATTGATTTAAATAATTGATAACAAGAAAAGCGCGTTCCCAAATTAAGTGATTTTTGATATACTACGTTAGTGATATTGTTTTGATAAGGTTATGTTATAGTTATGTTATGAAACTATCGATTTGCTATAGGTACCTACACTCTGCAAATGTAATGTAATGAAGAAGGATTGAGATAGAAATATTCGCGTGCGAGTTCTCTCGAAACTTTTACGAATTATTTTTATTTATATCCTAGACTAGTATATATAAAAAAATCGGTTGTGTCACCCCAAAACTTTCCCGAAGATTGAACTGTTGATATCGCCTCAATAATTTATAGTGGAGCTCATTGCGGATACTGTACATGGTGTCCAGATTTCGCTGAATTGCTCAACTGCAGTTTAAGCAGATATCGTTGGTTTTAAAAAATTATATTGATCCTTACATTCTATTGTAAAATTGGAATTTTCTTGAGCCCACCTCGAGCAATTTTGAGAGCTCAAAACACTGTTGGAGGTGAAGTCGCTTCATTTCTCCCTTGGATATGATGTGGAAATCTATTGTCTTCCTCTTTTTGACATTCAAACCTCTTGGAAAATCAAAAGGAACATCAATATGTCTTTCTTTTAAACATTCTTTTAAAGTATTAATCAATTTAAATTTATTTTTATACAAAATATGTCTTACGCTTGTTTGATTAACGTCAGTTATATCAGAAATCGCTGGTAAACTAGTTCGTCCATGCTCCACAACGTCCAAACAAATAGTCAGCTTCACTTCCTCAGTATTCTTCCAAGATGTATGTTTTTTTAAACTGTTATTTACTGACCCCGTCTGTTTTAATTTCTATTAAGCAATGACGCCACAGAACCCTCCTTGAAAATATGATATTTTAATTGTAATAAGATAAGTTCCAACTACCTAACTGGTGAACTTTTAAATGCAATTTTCTCGAGAATTATGGGGGTAAATATCAAAAGTAGCCTATCGCTGTAAAGCAGATAAATAATGCTTTATAATGATGTATCACTCGACCTCTATACTGCTATTTGAAAATTTAGTGGTTGTGTCCACTTCTATCTCAGGGCTTCAGCAATTTCAACCAAAAACTAACGGGTTCATCCTAGGACTCCCTGAAACTCATATACCAAAATTGAGCTCAATTGGTTAAAGCGTTTCGGCGCTATCAGACAGACAGACAGACAGACTGGCTTCCATCTAGAAATGCTCTTAATTGTTTCAGGGTACCCACCAAAACCAAAATGGTTATATCGGTCTTTATCTCAATTTTTTAGCGCGTTCACAATACTTTCCCTGTGCGGGAAAGTAGTAAATAAACTTTGCATCAAAGAGTTCGTGCTCTAGACTACGATTATCAGTTTTTGGAGCAAAATAAACAGTTGTGGTAACAATATATGCGCAAATAGGTATCAGTATGTCAGGTTAACAAACAGTGCTGCCTCGATGCGTAGAAGATAATACACAGGGTCTGGTCAAAATTTTCGAAAATTAGACTAAAAAAGAAGAATTATGTTAGATTGACCAAAGTTTAAACATCGATAGAAAATGGAAAAGAAAACCATTTTTGCAAATACATTTTTTCAAAATTTTCATAAATAAGGGCACTTTTTGGAGCTTTTTAATAAAATATGTCAAATTTGACAGGTAAAGCGGAGCAAAATAAACAGTTGTAGTAAAAATATATGCGAAAATTGGCATCAGTATGTCAGATTATGTAAAATGAAATAATTCTGCTACCGTAGAAGTATATGTTCGATGATGCTGCCGGATACGTAAACGATAATATACAGGGTCTGGTCAAAATTTTCGAAAATTAGACTAAAAAGAAGAATTATGTTAGATTGACTAAATTTTAAACATCGATAGAAAATGGAACAGAAAACCATTTTTGCAAATACATTTTTTCAAAATTTTAATAAATAAGGGAGCTTTTTAATAGAAAAAGTCAAATTTGACAGGTAAAGCTAGTCGCGCAACAATCGTGCGATACCTCATTTTTGGTTTTTAGACAAGCAAAAACTATATCTGAATTTCACTTGTCTTCAATAATAAAAAAATCCCATTTTATGCCGACATTTTTGCCGACATGGTATATAATTACAAATCTTTGTTACAAACTACCAAAATTTGTTCTTTATGCTAATATAATCATAACATCTAACACATTTTTATAAGCAGATAAGTATTATAATTTGTGCTTGGTGAACACAACCGATCTTTATCAATTTCCCATCATTTTTATTTATTCATAGTTCAAGATGTATATTTTAAAATAGGTATATGTATTTATTATAATAGGTACGTGTGTTATAGATTATAGGAAGGGTATATTTTACAAAAATGAAATTTTCACGGGACATTTATTTTTATTGCCCACATAATTACATGTAAGGCCCACGCTGCATAACTGTCTATAAAACTCTTGTTAAGTATTGAAAGGAAGTTATAAAATAATCATTTTTCTATATGGTTTATAAAATATACATTATTCTTTGGACCGATGAGCATTAACATATTATTTAATTTAAGTAGAGAGCCTGTTATGTTAAACTATTTTGATATATAGTGCGTAATACTATGTAATTACGTTAATTTTAATTTAAATTGACGGTAGACGATGGTTAATTATTTGGTAAATTGATTTGTGTTTCAGGATATATCCAGGCTTATACCTACGTTTTTAATTTAATTGGCTCCTTTGTTACCTTCTTCCTAATCAGAATTATACGATTCTCAATGATTATGAGAAAGACCAGGTCCGTATGTGGAAACTATCGTGCAAGAATTTTGTCATATTCCCATAAACATAACGCTATTGGAATTAATATATTTTTTTTAATTCCCTGTTCATTTTTCATTAAAAAAGTTGCAACTTTTTATGGGTGTAAAGTGAAAGGCGTTGCAGGAATTTGCCTCTAAACTAAAGCCTGCAAGTGCCTGAGATACTGTGTTACTTTACATGAATTTCGAAAATTTGCCATAATTCAAAAACGCCTATAAATATTTTTTGTAAATTTCGTGAGCGCTATGTTCTTTAAAAAAATCATATTTTGACATAAACAATATTTTAAAAAAAATAGCCAGTGGCATGCTATATGGATTAGTGACACTTTTTATTCCCCTACTTTTTCCGCACTTAGATTCATTGTGTCTGTTCGAAAATTCACTGTTCTCCTTAGGGTTTTGTTAATATGTAACATCTCTGAAAAAGATCTTTTCGCATAATTACGTTCAACATCCAAAATTTTTGTTTCAAGCAATTCCCCAAGTCATGATCATTCTCGAATTTCTTGAAACAAAAATTTTGGATGTTAAACGTAATTATGCGAAAAGATCTTTATCAAAATCACAAAAACCTAAAAAATTTACTGTTGTCCTTAGGATTTTGTAATTTTGATAAAGATAGCTATTTATTCCATCGAAATCAATGTGTCAAGATCAGATCTTCATGCTCTCAGTTCAAGGAATTGAGAAGCGGTGTCCCACAAGGGAGCATCCTTGGCCCGCTTCTTTTTACAATTTTTACTTTTGATTTGCCCATGAGCATAGCTCATTCTGCAATACATCTTTACGCAGATGACGCGCAAATATATTCTCATTGCTCTATTTCCGAATTTCAAAATACTATTTATAATCTTAACCAAGGTCTGTCCCACTTTTCGGATTGGTGTAAATGTCATGGCTTGAGATTAAATCCTAATAAAACTGTCGCTCTGTGTATCGGGAATGAACGCCATACTGAGTTGATTCGGGCTTCTAGTGGTATTTTCGTTGAGGGAACATTGGTGCAGTGGGTGAATAACGCTAAAGATTTAGGTATACTAATTGACAGTAAAATGAGTTTTGATGATCATTGTTCTCAACTATACAGGAATTCCTTTTTTAGGCTAAAATCTATGTATCATTTGAAGTATTTGTTGGATGACGGTACAAAGTTGATGCTCGTAAAATCATTGATTATGGACCAGGACTATTGTTCGCAAGTGTATTACTATTATCTGGCAAATTATAATAAAGGTAAAGTGCAGCGAATACAGAATGCAGATGTAAGATTCGTGCGCAAAGTTCCCTTCGCAGCTCATATTACACCATTTCTTAATAAACTAAAAGAACCTAGGCTGGCCATTCGGTTTGATTACTTGTATTCTGTCTTGTTGTATAAGATTCTTACGTTACATATACCTCAGTACCTTGCTGACTTGCTCTTGAGGAAGTATAATGTCCACGGACTTGATTTGCGCTTAAACTCCTTTACAATTCCACAACATTCTACTGCTAAATTCGAAGGATGTTTTTCATATAACGGTCCTAAACATTTAAATAACTTAATAGATATTCTTCACTTATCGTTGTTTAGTTTCAAGAGAGAGTTGAGGCGCAGACTATTTCCTTAAATTATATTCATGAGTGCGTGTTTCTTTTGTACAGTGTTAAGTTTGGAATAAGTGGAAGAGTGGCTAAGCCAAATCTTATTCGTTTTGTGTAAACTAACCTAAGTGACGGATTTGTTATTTGTAAGCAAACTTTGTATGCTTGATTTATCATTTGCTTTTTTTTGCACAATAAAACATTTATTATTATCTTTTCGCATAATTACGATGTTGAACGTAATTATACGAAAAGATCCTTATCAGAGATGTTACATATTAACAAAAACCTAAGGAGAACAGTGAATTTTAGAACGGACACAATGAATCTAAGTGTGATGTATTTTATTATTATTATGTTTACTTGAGGACTAATAAATAAATGAATTAATATAGAAACAATAATAAAGTTGTCGATTGTTATTTCATGTCTGCGTAATGTCCTTACTGTATAAACAACTATTGTGCCTATTTAAATGTAAATTATAACAAATAAATGATAGCAACTCCGAGTAGTGTTATGGATGGTTTATTGGTTTACTTTTGTATTTTCAGAATTTTGTTGTGTTTTAATGTTAACTGTATATTTGTTTTTAATTGTTATCGCTGGATAAAGTTGATAGCTGAGGTCAATCTGCACTTCTAATTTTATAAATCTTATGTCTTTTAGGCCCTGATGAAGTTTAAGCATATTTAACGAAACGTTGGCTGAAATTTAGCACGTTTTATTTTATGTCCTGCACCGACAAATCGAAACTTGGATTATATAATTTCGTGGACGCAATTTCTACTTGAAGATATGTTTTTATATTTTCGCTTAAAAAAGTGTTGACTTTTTATTGGTCTAAAGTGAACAGTTTTGCAGGAAATTGCCTCTAAACCAAAGGCTGCAAGTAAAGATTAAAGTAGGAACTTTTTTTTCAATGAGGTACTTATGTATGTATAATATACGACCCCTATACTTGCAGACTATTTTTTACAGGCAAATTCCTGCCCAAAACTGAACATGAAATTTAGGAAAAACTAAAAAAATATATTCCAGTGGCGTAAAAAATAGACGGATAAAAAGTGTCACTAACACCTATAGCATGCTACTGGTTAATTTTTTAAAAATATTGTTTATGTCAAAATATGACTTTTTCAAAGAACATAGCGGTCACTAAATTTGAAAAAAATATTTAAAGGCGTTTTTGAATGATGGCAAGTTTTCCATATTAAATTTGAACCCTGTATCTAGACAACTAAGCCCGTTAAGGGTGTACGTCCCTATATCAAAATGCATGAATTAGCGAGAGCTTTATCAGGTAGAGCGTTGTAGGTCGAATTTAGAAACACCCTGTAGAAACATTTGAATTCGAAAATAAGGCAAAATTTGGTCCGGTTCGTGGGCCAGAAGTAGTTTACTAAAAATTATCCCTGTAGAGCCAACTAGGTCTGTCGCGCATATTATGGTGTTCTTATTCAATTAGAATTTTTTGTAAAATTTCGGAGAATAATACAACAAATAATGTTGACAATAGCTAGTGAAATTAGTTGATGATATGATATTTAAAATCCCCCTTCATTTAAATGAAATATAAAATTAATTTACCCCTCAATTAAATTTTGCAACCTCATTAACGCCTCCACTTCATATCATATTTTTCATAAAAATCTAATCTATCTATTTATATTATAAAATTATAATTATCTTAATCAAAGAAAGATAGATAGGTATTATAAAACCTATTATACCTTACAACTTTAATATCTTTATAAGTAATATTAATTTAAAAATTTAATTAGTTCCCTATCCATAATATAATGACCGTCTAAAAATTCTAGACATCCATTGTCCATTGTTGTATAGCAAATACATATAAATTGACTTATTCAACCGTACGACTTTATCTGTGATTTGGTATCTTATTTAGGAAACGTCATTATTACAATAATTTAATCATTCCCACCGCAACAATAAAAGATTGTATACAACAACAAGACTTCGTGTTAAAAATACAATCAACGAATAGTGAGATATATATCCAACCAATAGGTTGATACAGAGTGTGCATGTTTGGTCTTTGACCTGAGAAACTTTTTATTTTATCCAAAGCCATTTATTTGCCAGATACTCAGACTGCGGACGTTTGGAGAAAACACATGCAACAATCAACAGCTGTGCGTTAGGAGTATATGCACGAGCACAGCTCTTACTGCAGTAGATCATATAAACGTTAAATCATCAGAGGTTTTTTAGGAACATTTTGCTTTAAGACGTACAATATGTTTATATTTTAACGTTTCGTATAAACCGAGCGTTCTAGTCTTTTAAATTAGTTATTTGTTGGCAAGGAACTTTTCGTAGACAACATAGTGTAGACACCGGGTGTTCCGATGAAATTTGCCACCTGCCTTAATTTTTTAATTTGAAAAGAAACATTAAATATGAAATTTGTAATAAATTTTCTAATTATTGTAGTGTCGAGACCAAAAAAAAAAACAATAGCGCAGCATGGTTTGGCCAACATGCAGATTAATTCAATGTTTTTTGAAATGGAACACCCTATATATCTTTACGTCGTTAAATCGGGATTTTTTCTGCTACTTCTAACCATATCACTACACACTTTTCTACAATAGTTATCACAAAATTCGTTTTTAATTATCTCCATCTATCTATCGTTAAATTAATCGCACAAGAACAACTATAGTGTATAGTGTGTCGTAGAAAGAAAAATATAATGAATTGACAACTAATTAATTAATTAATTAAATTTATTATTATTTACGAATTGCTTTTTACATAATGTAGCAAGACTTTAAGTTATGTTGGAAATTGGCTTCACACTACCATGGTTTCACCAAATTATGTTTCGTTGATTCACAACTCATCAGTGTTGAGCTGCAGGCAATGTGATTCAATTTGTTTTTTTTTATAGAGAAAATGCATTTAGGCACGACTCATGTTATCCGCAGGTGAGTGTGGCGACTCAAGCATGGGAACGTGTCCCAACTAATACCCACTAAAACCTCTCCGGTGAAAGGAGAATCTGATCGCAGATTTGTGGATCTGGATATCATATGTTCTTTCTCGTCTCGTCTGCTGCTGCGTATGTGTCTGCTAGTAGTTTTGAACTTCTGACGTTTCTTCCGCGTGGATTGTGTCTTTTTGTACGCCGCTAGAATCGACGGTGTCTTCATCCTATAGAGCCTAGGGTCATAGTTGGCATCTTGGCCTCTTGAACCTCCTTGCTTCTTCCTCGGGGTCGTAGCCACCGCTGCTCTCACAAGTGTATTCTGCGATGTCATTCAAATTTACCACATTTATGAAGAGCTTATACTAGCACGAGATACCGAATGGCGACAAGATGTTTGTGGAGAATCAAAGTTCACAACCGATGGCCGGACAAGAAGTAAGAACTCCAGTAAATCTTATTGCCAATACTAGATACGCCCGAATTCCCTAGCGGGAGGCTTTATTTCACCGGTCATGTTGCCTGCTCACACTAGATGTCGCCATAAACATCTTGTTGCCATTCGGTATATCGTGCTAGTATAGGCTCTTCGTAAATGTTAGAAATTTGATTCACATTACCTGCCGATCACCACTCTTGAGTTATGGATCAACGATTCCCATTAAATAAATTTACTCCACTTTTGTTAAGATTAATTTGTTTTTTTATTTTAGTTTAAGGAGCACAAGATTATTTATTATTATTTTGTTGCTTCTTATTACTTGAGTTAATTTGTTATATTATTGAAAATAATCATCTAATATACGTTTTAATACAAAAAATAGAATATTTACTATAGCTTTCATATTTATTGTTTTTTTTTTCTAAATTTAAAAGTGAAAAAGTAAAGGGAGTGGCAAGCTTCAGCGGGACACCCTGTAGATAACCACTAGGAAAAATTCTATGGTAAAATCTCAGTTTTACGTAATCATAGGGCAGCTTCATATTTAACTGTCCCGCTGTAGATTCATTCCATTTTCTGCGTTTGTTAATAATAATAGAATACAGTTTTCACTATAGGGAATAGGCTAGGCTGTATTAAATGGTTTTGGACGTTTAAAATTTTTTTAGGAGCGTGAGTGAGAGAAATATTTTGTTCTATGAACATAGGGACAGTTTGGTTACAATAGTAAAATGTCTTGATAAAAATTTCCAATATAAACATAATTAGCTTAGATAGCTAATTGTATTTTAAAAAACATATACCGTCATTATCATGCAACAATATGTTTTTTTAATAAATTCCTATATTTGATATACCAATATTTATCTGTAATATTCCTTTAAACTGAAATAAATAGGAAGCAAATTAATAAAATTGAACTGCAGCATCGTTGAAGTAGGATTATGGATATACGTGAAAATTTTGACTTATAACAAATACAGTTGGTACTCAAATTATGAAAACCATATTGATTTTAACGTGTTTTAATTCGTGGATTTGTTAAGAATAAAACAGTTAATACACCATGTAAAATAATATCTGTAGATTCTGGGTTTGAATGTACAAAATTAATAAATAAATTTTGTGTCCACAAGATCGAATGAAAAAATTTATAAATTTCAAAATTAATTATATATTTACAAATAAATTAGTCAAAAATATGAGGGGGCATTTTTAATTCCACCGAATAAGGGATAGAAAATAAAAATGCAATAATATTTTTAGTAAATAAAATGGTTATAAATCCAAATCAACTCCACAAAATCTTTATTAAAAAAATATAGAAGGACTGGTTACAAGATATTTTTACTAATTAATTGAAAACTGGGATAATCAAATATACAATAGGTAAAATTGGATGGATAACATTGAATAAAGAAAAAAATTAGAATTATCAAAAATTGTGTATAGCATAACAAACATCATCTTACATCTAAAGAATTGTTAATAAGCTAAATATAATAAAAAAAAAAACAAGTCATCAGAGTTATAAGTTCAAAAAAACAACAAACAAGAATAAAGAATATTAACAACAAAATTTAGTAACATTACATCAGAGGGAAGTATAGTAAAAAACTTTAAACGTTGACATAAAATTATTTAATATAATCATAAACATACGTTTAAAAAACAAAACACATTGTTGAAACATTACTGCATCAAAACAAACAATTTTTTATTTTCCATCGTACTAAAATGTTTATTCCTTAAGAAGCAGGTCATATTTTTGGCCTCTAAAATTATTTATTACTTAAAACTATAAAACAGATAAAATTCACAATGTTAAAAATATCATTTATTTGAAACACTGTGTATCTTTATATTAATAGAGACATTAATCCAACAAAAAAAGTTTAGTGTGTGTACATGCAATGCTTAAAAAATGCGCGCGGTGCAAGAATCATGACAAAGAAGGTGTTGGGATGATTAACGTCGGTATGTGAATATATTAAATAATCCGTGGGGGCAGGTGGTGCCCCCAACAGATACCCGGAAGGGGGTCTAGTGCGGTATCCCGCTTAACCACAAACGGACCTAATAAACACGCTGGTACCAATACATTTACGAATAGGCTTCTTTTGTGGTGAACGTCATAGAAATTGTGTAAGGATATTTTTCAAAAATAATTTTATTAAGAAATTGTAACAAATTAATTTTTGTGATTTTGACGTTCTGAGAAGAGTGATAAATGATAAAATGTATTGAATATAATCTGTAAAAATAAACGTGTTGATTGAAATGTGGTTATGTAGTTATAGCACAGATGTCTATTAAATCTGTGGTTATAGTTTAAGTTTGCGGCATCGGACGACCAGAGCTTACGACAATATTATAATGTTTTGCGTGGTATACGTTGTGTGAAATAATAATGAGCTTTGAATTAAAACTAATTTATTTACACTTAGAATAAACACTTAAACAAACTAATAACATTAACGAACTAATATGACTATTTATTTTCACTATTTATTTCACTATTATTTATGTCACAACACTGTTCGCTATAGATTGAGTGATTACTGTCTGACCTTTATGCGTCTCCGTTTTTATATAAACACGTCGGCTTCCACATCACACGAGAAGGTTCTGGAGATTTTCAGTCTTCTTTCATTCTATTCGATGGCGGTCTATGACACAACATGCTGGAGTTTAACTAGACGCGTAGCAGTGTTGCCAACAGGTGTACATTTTCTTGTTCGTTACAATATAAATAACATACGTATGATCGATGCTCGAAAATTTTTAACGAAACAAATATATCACTTTACTTTATTGTTTTAATTGATTCTTCAGGACTATCAATAACGAACGTTAGAAGCCTTTTTACTACTCTTAATGAGGTAGCTCCAAAACGTTCATTTTGAACCCGTCAAGCGCGTCTTCAGGTCTGGAAATGAAGTTGATCTACTACAATTAAACCAACTGATTGAAAATAGTATATTTTTGTACTTAGTAGGAGTAGTACCCGCCGTAGGCACGTAGGCAGGCCCAAATAAATCCAGGGTCAGGTCCAAACACACCGAACAGGACAACCCCGCGCAGTTACTGCGATGTCAGGTGTAGCCCCGAGGTAACGCAATGCAGGATAAACGGAATTCTATTATGTAAATTAGATTGAAACGGATACAAATAATAGTAACTTCGTTACAAGATGTGTGTGCTTTTCTTCTCGCCTGAACAAGATACTAACTTGCGAGGTCCAACATATATGCTTTGCTGCCAGCGCTTTTTGAAAATTTCACCACAAAAATATTCCAGCACATTTTTCTCAACAAATCCACACATTACACAATAGAGTTAAACATGATTAGATACTTGATTTTCCAACAAATTTAGTTTATTCAACTTCCACAATAATATAACAAATATTAACACATTATTCTATCTCAGCAAACTCCTGATTTACACTTATTTTCTTTCTAAATCTTGCAGAATTGTTTTTAAATGACACAAGTGGACACATTTGGCATTTGAATATGTTAACCATCTAGGTTCTGGGCGTCTGCATTTAATGACAATTATATAAAATCAATCATGAAGAAAGTTAAAATAATTCAACGCATCTATTGCATAATACTTTCACGTTGCCGCACCAGAAACACGTGGCTCAACGGTCGGAAAAGATTATTCAGGAGCCGAACCCTTACCACATATAGTATAAAACTATCAACGGCTAAATGAAGAGGCTCAAGATCATGCCCACTCTCACGGTCGTCAGAGGAAATTGTAGCAGGTCTGCACATATCGTTACATGACATATTTATTAAATTCTTTTTAGCAGATATTTCATTAATTATACACAGTCATGATATGAGTTTACGGTTATGATATAGCGTGAAAATTTGATTCCTTTTGATATAACTACCTATGCCATGAAGCCAAACAATTGTTCGATGTGTTTAAAAAAAATGATACAATATTAGTATATAACGTGACGAATGTTATTGTAAACAACACTGCAGAGCTAACAGATACATTTAATTTGACGCGGAAGCTCAAAATGTCAACTTTCTTTAATTAATAGAGATGAAAGAGATGTATCAATATATTCTTTCTTTCATTAACAGAGATGCAAGAAATGTATCGATATATTCGATTCGATCTCAATTTCTTGGCCTATATTATTAGAAAAAAATAATATTACAAGCCATGCCCACATATTATTTTTAAGGTTGAATTATTGCCTCGAGGACTGCATCTGAGTCTATTGGCCTCTTGTGATAATGTAAAATATGATATGACCTGACTAACGAACAAAGATTTGAAATAGAAAATAGTATATTGTGCAAGGAATATCAAATGACATATATTTGTTATGAGTATGATCAACATACGACTAGGAAATGGTCATTTATGTGAGTTTTACACTATACTTTTTCTACAACTGCTGCTTTGTAATAAATTAAACATCATAATTTTTAGGAAAATATTTGTTTTTGGAAACTTACCTATACTGGCCCTGTTGGCGTAAGCCTAAAAACGATGAGGTAAAAGTATTACATTGAGTAGGTGGTGTTACTATCACTATCACTCTTTTTCGTTATATAAATACCTTTGAAACCTTCGAAATTAACGAAATAATTTAATAATAATAATAAACTGTCAATTTGGTTTAATTGTATTGTCGGCGTTGCTACGGCGATTTTTCATACCCATGCTACTTTTGTCATGACCAGGAAATTTACCCGTGCATTTTTAAATATTTGCCCAGCAACTAGTGAGAAATGAAAAACACAATTACAATGAACTACATTTTAAAATTATGATTGAACATAATATTATAATAACGGCATTTAAAGATAGTCTTAGAAAAACAATATTATTTATATTATTATAATTTTAGTTTAAAAATAATAATAATAACATCCCAAACTAACCCAACAATTTAACTACTTTATTAAAAAACTAAAAATAAAAAAAAATCAGTATACAGGGTGTTCTATTAACTGGAACCTTATGAGTCAACGTGATAAGATAGCTGATTTTGCTAAGATATTCCTCAACTACCGCAAAAAGTCTCTTCACGTCACGCACTGGCGAATATTTTCCTATTTTGTACCAAAGAAAATTAAAATAAATTATTTATTTAATAACAGTTGACTATAGGAAAGACAAAATACTCCAAAACATAAATATACACAATATATACAAAATTCAAAAAAATAATTTTATATCCTCTTGAAATAAGAAAGTTGGTATGAAGTTCCGGTATAACCGGAAGTAGCACAAATATCACAATATTATAGAGTCATAGCCTGGATAGGCCTGAGTAACCATTTTTATTTTCAAAACAATATTATGCTTGGTTTCTCAATTCTTCTCATGCACCATCGACATTAACATTAAACATTACTGCACGACTTCTATAATAATAGTGCGAGATAATATGAACAGAAGATACACATGTACCTTTATATTTAATCATGTCACCAACTGTGTCATACACAAATTCTAACCAAACCTTTAAATAATAATCAACTGCTAAACTAAATCAAGATAACATTGTCGAATTATAATCTCCGAATATAAACCCCATTTTTGTCAGAAGACACTTTATTATATACAAAAGCACACCGCAGTATTAAAAGAACAGTCTGGTGGGCAATAGATAAAGATCATGGAGGTCCCTTTAGAGACATTACATTGAGTCAAAAATAAGGGGGAAAGAATCCCCGTGAATGGTTATGTATTGTATGTGGAATTATATTTTGATGATTTTTTTTTTGTATGATACAAGAATTTTATTAACTTTCCAAATTATATTTATTGTTTGGATGAAAAATGATGTAGTGATTTATTATTGTTGATGCTTGTATTAATCACTTGTTTCATATTTTATATGTAAACAAATTTTAAAACAAATATTGACTCGAGCACTTAACTTATTCCATTAATTGAATAATTAATTAATAATTAATTAATTAACATAGAATAAAATTTCGCCGAACTTTCCACACTAGATTATTTACTATATCAATATAGTTAATATAAAAACAAAATACAGCCGAATATGTGTGTAGTATAACATAACCTTCAACATGTTTTTGTTTCTATCTTTTCTCATTACCTGTGTTAAAGGACGCTTACTTAAAGGAGCAATGTTAGTGTTATTGTTAGTTATATTTTTTATTTTTTAATAGTATTTTATGTCAATTATATATTCTACATATTTAATGTATTTTATTTTCCCGCATAGAGAAAGTATTGTTAACGCGGCTACGTGGGGGTAGGGGTGTCTCGGTGCAAGCAAAAATATCTTTTACAAGTTCGGTTGATACCGACATAGCGAGAGGCAGGCTGCCAGAAGGCACCCAGGAAGAATACGACGACGGTAGGGGGTTAAATATGCATTTTCTATGTAAATAAATTGATAAGGTGCAAGAATGAAAATTTATCTTGATGAGTTTGCCAATGTAAGATTTTAAAAGACGACTAAAGCTTCTTTCAATTCATCATTTCGAAGTTGGTCTAGTTTGTTCTGAACCAGATATGATGTATTCGTAGTCAGTCTCGAAGCCTCCACGCAACGAGCGCTCGTAATCTTTGATAGAAGGCCGACAATATCAATCAAAAAGATCTGTACACATGGAGCGTCATAGCTGCAGAATTTTTTTGAAATATTGCCAAAAGACTTTTGGCACATCTCTAATGCAATGAATCAAAAGAAAATCCATCAACGATTACATCAATTGCGGGAGGTAACGTACTGTCATTCCGGAAGATTTTTCTGTTTTACAAATAGTGCCATCTAAGTGAGATAATGATGTGGGTATCAGAGTCATGGGATACGAAAGCAATTTTCCAATATCTATAGTATACTAAAAGTTCGATATTGTATGAATATTTAAAATTATTAATATTATTTTAATAAAAATAAAATTAGTCGTCATATATTTTCATTAATAAACTTATTAAGTGTTGCATGTCTTCGTAATTGGCCTCTCGCAATTGACCAATATTTTACAAAAATACCACAAATTATGTTGACAAATTGGCAGAGGTGCACTCGATGATGAAAATGCAAAATACAAAGAAAAGTGATCGATCGACCGCGGCACCGACGCTCTTAATATCGTAATAATTATCTTCGTTGTTCTTCTATCTAGCTTCTGGCGTTTTGCTAATAATCTCGTTTTGAATTACAGAATAAGTAAACAAATTGCCAGAAGTGCACTTAGTCGCATAATTATTGCAAAGTTGTTTGCAACATTGTCGCCTTCTGGCGACTGTTTATCTTCCGCCTAGCCTTCTTGCAATTTTTTTCTTACTTACTCTTACCATCTCATCCTATTATTTTATAGAATTTGATTCTTGCACCTTATCAATTTGTTAACATAAAAATATGCCCCCTACCCTCGCTGAATTCTTCCAGGGTACCTTCTGGCCGCCCGCCTCTCGCTGTGTCGGTAACAACCGAACCTGCTTGCATCGAGTTACCCCTACCCCTACGTAGTCAGCTCTTAGACCATAAAGGCTTTAACCAATTGAGCTAAATTTTGTTGTATGAGTTTGGGAGAGTCCTAGGATGAACCGATTAGTTTTTGGTTGAAATTGCTTTAGCCCTGTGATAGTGGTGGACACAATCTCCAAATTTTAAAGCATTTTTATCTGCTTTACATTGATAGGATATTTTTAATATTTGCTTCCATAATTTTCGAGAAAATTTCGTTTAAATTTTCACCAGTAGTAGTTGGAACCAATAACTTTTATTAGAATCTAATAAACTAATTTGATAAAGTGGGTTTGGCGTCATTCATAGAGCGTGCGCATTGCATGCGGAAGGTTCTGGGTTCGAATCCCAGCTCTGGCAATATTTTATTTTTTGTAACGTTTAAGTATTTTTATTTTTGGTTACGTTATTCAAAAATAGCCATAGGCTAAAACTTCGCCAATTTATTTTTTTTTTTTTGTAAATAAAGTCGTTATTATTATGTGGTTCTTCGGTTATCCGAAATCGAGCGGAGCGGCCTATCCCCATTGATTATATTTCTCCCTCAGTCTGTACCCCCCAGCTCGCGAAAGAATAGAAGTGTGTTTGAGGCGTACAGACACAGACGACCCCTCATAGTCCCTACCGTCCCCGACTACGGCAGGTGTCGGGGGAGCATGACTGATTTAGTTCTCATCCACTCCATACGGATTGACAAGCTCGACATTGAATTGTAGGGACCTCAAGACTCATAATGCGACTACGGTATGCCATCCTGACAGGCAATAATGAAACCTTCCGTATCTCTGACTTTAGCCCGGCGGATCTTAAAAAGGACACTGTCAGCGGCTTCGACAAACCCATGTCCTCAATGTTTTTATAGAAGACACCGTGAAGCGGCTTGTTCTTATGAAGGTTAAAAAGCCTACTGACCTCTGCCCTCTTTATGCGGGCCGTCAGGTTTGGGCGATCTAACTAAGTCATTGAATCTTCAAGCGTTCACCAGTCGGCACGTCTCAGGGAGAGTTCATTTGTCACTCATTGTGCCGCAGAAAAAAGAAACGCTCCAATCCTCGCACGCTCGTGATCTAGTACCATGCGGAGATACGGATCTTTACCACACAATACCTCGCAGTCTGCGCCCATTACCACTCTACCATGCATACCCTCCAACCATGCATACCCTCCAAACATAAGATTCCTCATCCCATCGATGTCGTGGGAGGTAAAGCCTTGGAACGGATGCCTTAGGATGATGCAATGTTATCATCTTTCAGTCTTTACGTCAAGTTCATGCAGCTCCGCTATGGTGTATTTTAAGAGCGCAAAGGAGTAAAGGAGGACTGGAACCACGAGAATATTTGTTGCAGCGACTTTATTCTTTTCCGAAAACTCAACCAGTGGCGCCGCAAAGGGATTGTCCCCCTTAAGATTAAAATTTACGTGTTTCAGCATTTTTTAAAATCTGAACCGTTTTAAAGAATATGGGGAATGCTAATTTTAGTTCGGACACGTTGCATATTAATTTCTTAACTTTTTCATAGTTTTGTAATTACATATTATAACACCTTCAGTGACAAGTTAATTTTTTAAATAAAAGTTATACCTAAAGTGAAAAGGGTTTAAAGATAACAAAAAAAAAACATGCTATAATTAATTATCCTTGTCGCACAGAAATTACAAAACAGTAATACGTTTCGATAGTAGACAACATACAGTAAAAATTTAAAAACCGTGTAAATGTCACCCCTAATAAAAATGCTTTTAGCCCGAAAATTAGCCAAAGCCACATTAATAATAACTATTTAACGCTGCGTGTCGCCATTTGTTAAGTTTAATTAATATAATTTACGAGATTTTTCTTTTTTGTCGTGTGCGTCTCACCATTGGGGTGAAAAGGTTTTTTCAAACCAAGCGTTTATATTAATGAATTTGCTACTTAGGTAATTTAATAGTTAATTATATTAAGTGTTCAGACACGCGCCTATCAAGGTTCGTATCAGAAAATTTTATTAAAGAACGTATAACAATTAACAGAAATTTAATATTACAGTTTACAATTAAGGTTCCAGTTGGAAATTAGGCATTTTTAAATTATAAAGATATAGTCAGAGAGAAATGGGCTTCAAGCCGTATATTTATGAGTTCCAATGTCCAGTCCATGTTCCACATCAAGAACTGTGTCAAATTATCTAAAAAGGCTTTCAAATATCAGGCCAACCAATTTTGACCCAGGTCTGGATGTTAGGCCACTCTGGTTTAAAGGGGCTATGAAATTGCCGATTCCTGGGTGATGATAAAAGTTCAGAACAGAAGGAGTTTATTATTCCATAGAAATCAAAAGCTAGGTAATTGTTCATTATGAAAAGATCTCCTCTGCAATGCTTGGTGGGACTGTAAACTGGGCATTGTCAATTGAATGCTTATCTCTCGAAGTTGGTTTTTTTGGTAAATCCGAGTGCTGCTTGTACCTGGGTTCGGTGAATTATTCCTTCTTACCAACGAGTCACAATGAAAGCCTAGCAAAATAGCCAACTTCATTACGAAGATTGAGCTGCTGGTTGGAATTTGCATAGGTATGAGCCACAATACATCTTCGCTTAGTCGCAGTGTAGGGTCCGGTCGGAGCCCCTAATTTCCATGTTCCAACTAACTACAATGTGTATGTTTACTACTTTCATGTAATGGTACCAAGAGCTAAAGACCTAAAGCACAACTTTCTAATACCCTTAACGAAGGATGACGGAAGCTTGACAGTGTACAAGGGTCTAAGTCTGTAATTCAAAATCAAGCAAAGGTATACGTTACGGTCGGAATACCACAGGGATCAGTGTTGTGCGTTGGGCCCCCTCCTATGGAACATTTTCTACGATCCAGTCTTCAGTCCCCATTGATGGAAGGAGTACTTTCAATAGCATTTGCCGATGATCTGGGTATCTTGGCTAGGGCAGACTGCAAGAACGACCTGGTGTACAAACTCGATGTTTCCGTAGATGTGATGCAAGACTGGATACCACTAAATGGACTTGAATTAGCTAAAGAAAAAACAGAGGCAATAATTCTAGCAGGACCAAGACAGAGACAAGAAGTGTCGTTCAGTTTTGAATCCTTTGAAATCCTACCTAAAAGAACAATCAAATATTTGGGAATAACTCTCGATGAAGATTTAAGTATCGGTCCACATATACTGCAAGCAGTAAAAAAGGCTGAGAAAAGAACCATGGCATTGAACAGAACTGGATGGATCAAGAGAGAGGAGATCCATGGAGTCATGATGTCAATAGTAACTTGCGGAGCCCCGATATGGTACAATACCCTCCAAATGAAATACCGAAATGTAGCCGAAAGATGTCAAAGGAAATATCTCTAGAGTTTCCAGCAGGTACCGCAGAATTTCTGCTGAGGCACTGGAATCGAATACAGGAATACCACCGGTGGAACAGATTGTACACTCAAGTGGAAGCCAGGAACCATACACTAGAAAGAGCGCGAACCCTAGAACGATGGCAAATAAGATGGGAAAACTTGACGAAAAAAGCCCAGTGGACAAAGACTCTGATCCCAAATGTTATTCCTACATGGACAAACTGCAAACACAAAGTTATAGGATACTATATAACTCAATTTTTATCAGGACACGGCTGTTTTGGTCAATATCTGAAAAAGTTTGGGAAACAGGAAGAAGACCGATGTGTATACTGCGAAAGTTTTGATACGTGGGAAAGGACAAGATTTCAAACTGAGCTAAAAATAAACAAGCACTTATATGAAGGAATCATTGACATTACGTTCGAATCTAAAGAGAGATGGACAGAAATACATAAACTTATCAAAGCAACTATAAAGAATAAAGAGCGGGAAGGAGGATATAGAGAAATTATCCGAAATCCGAACCCCTATTCCTTTTAGAATGGAAGGGGGACGTAGGGAAGATAGAAATATATAAACATCCAAGAATAAATGCCACAAAGAACGGCATAAATATAATAAAAAAATAAAGACAGCCTGTGGAATATAAGTTAAGCCTTCTAGGCAGTTCCTGATCGACAAGAAAAAGGCAGTTTCATGAGGGCCTCTTGTTCTGTTAGCTGATGCGCAGACTACGTCTGTAAAAAAAAGGCAAAGGTTGCTCCGAATAAGTTAGGTTACCCAATACATTAAGCTCTCTATGAAATGCCTACTGGTTCAGTAACTAACTCAAGTTGATTTTTATTTACTACACAGAATAGCCATTGAAGGTAACTCAGATGGTTGTCCACTTTGACCATTAAATTATACTTTGGTCAATTATAAAAACCTTTACAGAACAAGTAGAGACTATATGTTTCATAAACGAATACTATACTGCACCAAGAGATACCACAAAGAAGAGAACACTGATTTGCCTGAACTTTAAAAACTTGGGGGTTATATCGTTTAGGAGGGTAGCGGGTTTTCGGTTGTGACCACAATTTCGTACATTGATTATGTAGATGATGAATTTATCACTAGGATAACTAACACGTAAAACAATTTGCAATAATAGACGTTCTCAAGATGCCAACTGAAAGGGTTGTTTTCATGGCATAATGTGAAATCAACTCGCAAGGAAATGCCATCTTACATTGGCAGTGAGGCAACGATGATGATTAAGACACATTTTTTTATATTTCCTTTGGCTAACATCTCATCTTTTCTATCCTTTCTTTTTTTCAAATAAATCCGCCCTTATTATCGTCAAAACCGTTATTATTTAGCTTCGCAAAACGTTCTTGCACTTTGCGCCTATCATCAGCAGCATTCACTCAATAACGAGTATGAATTACTCCAACTCAAGGATTTCTGTAAACCCTAAGATGGCTAAACACATAATTTGTAAATTTTAATTTACGTCTTGGCATAGGTCATGAGTATACCTCCGTGGAAAATCCATTACATTTCTTAACGCATGTAAAAACTAATACTTACTTATTATCGTTTATATCATACATTGTACTCGCTATTTGGTGTGGCGTACGTCCATGTTGCGTCATATTGTAGGTCGACATATAACGTTGAATTCAAATTAATGAAGCCATTTTTTATCGAAATTAAAACAAATTTTTTTTTGCTTTTTGGAAAAATGCACTCAAAGTGCTATTAATAGGAATTTATTCAACTTGAATTTTTTACAATGCTTCTAATATGTCAATAGTACATTACCCTATTTACGTATTTGTTTTAAGTAATTTGTTATACTTTTTGAGGTCGTTAATCTTTGTCAATTTACAGTAGATTTTTTTTGAACTAGTAATCCTGCACGTATATTAGGCAAAAAAAAAAACAAACAAAAATTTTTTGTGTAGAACTGAATTGCGGTTATATTTATTAACTAATTAAGTTAATTTACTAATTAAATAAAATTATGCTCTCAACAAGTACCAATAATATGATATCGCCGAAAATTTTAATAATAAGGCAGGGTCGCCAATTTAGCATCATC
Organism: Apoderus coryli; assembly: GCA_911728435.2. Taxonomy (NCBI): domain Eukaryota; kingdom Metazoa; phylum Arthropoda; class Insecta; order Coleoptera; family Attelabidae; genus Apoderus; species Apoderus coryli. The sequence goes on along the minus strand of OU452202.1, from coordinate 8,998,141 downwards.
GGGTAATGAGGAGTAGCGCCCCCACCTTCCCAGATAAAAGTTTCGAGATATACTGAACCGAAAAGGTACGTGATATTAATAAAAAAGTGCTTCAAATGAATGAACGTCAACATTAAATTTGAGCTGATGATGGGTGACATTAATACAATAAACGTTGGTACATTCATTCGGTAGCGAATTCTGTACGTTGAATTAATAAATAAAGAACATAAATTTATGCTCGCCGGTTATTGATCTTACGAATGATGGACATTAATTTATAACTCCTGTACGTTAAACCGATGTTAGCAGGTTGTTCAGGTTACGAACGATGAATATTAGTTTATGCCTCCAGTACGTAAAACCGATGTTAGCTTGTTATTAATGTTACGAACGATGAACATTAATCTATGACTTTTGTACATTAAACCGATGCCAGAAGGTTATTAATGTTACGAACAATAAAAATTAGTCTTTGACTTTTGTCAGTTAAACCAGTGGCAGCTGGTTATTAATGTTACGAACGATAATCATTAATCTATGACTTTTGTACGTTAAACCAATGTTAGATGATTATTACATTGGGTTATTGGTTTACGTAATTATGTTCGCCGGAAATTATTATTACGAAAGATTGAGATTATTGTTCTGTATTCAATCAATAATCGCGAGCATATACATATATATACTATGTGTACTGCAAAGTGCAGTATGGTTCAAATATAACCAATGGTTAGAGAACTTAAAAGCCCAAATTAGACTCAAAATTATCTTGCTATACGTCCATTGATTTGATGCACCTGCTTTGTAAATAAATTAAATTTCTAAACGAAATTGGAAATTATTACGAGATCTAAACATTTATGCAAGGGAAAATATCACAATACCGTCTTCTATTCATGATGTTGATAATATTAATGATTTTTTGTGGCCACTCCTTCCAACAATCCGGACCCAGGAACGATCAATTTAGTGACATTATATTGATAAAAAAAAAAACATAAATTTTCGATGTCTTGCATTTATTGATTAATGTTTCATCGTACATTGTTTCTATGTATGAAATTAATAATGCATGATCAAAATTCATTGTAACAGTGACCAATTCATAATATATTAATGTTCAAAATATTGATTACAAGCATTAATTGGTTTTACGTACAATATTTTTTTCAGTGTCCAGAAAATGGTGAGAATTCCACACCCTATCGAATTGGTCAAGAGAAAAGTGGCGGTACTCAATTGGACCATTCATTTACGATGACCGAGATCTGCCAGAGGTACCAGTTCCAATAGTAGAGAGTAAAAAAATCATTCTTCTCCTGTTTATTCGTAGGACATAATTAATTTTTTGTGACTTTTTGCTGATCATTGCTCATTGAAAATGTATAGGGTTAATTTCTAGAGTTTGTCTTTCAACCACTATACTCTCACTAGACGGCCGTTTCGTGGATCCACGACTCGATATAGTAAATTGCTGTTCACTCGACATATTACCAACGTAAACTAGATGTCGCTAAACACATTCATTTACATGAAAATTCCATATAAGTGTAAAAGTAGTATATTTGTGACCTTTTTGTCATTTACCTTTCTCGTAAGACTTTTTTATTGTAGACATCAGCTATTTTTTTTTTCACGGACGCCTATGGTACATATATTTTTTGTCGTGTATTTTTAACACGAATTCTACTACTTAATAGGTTAAATATATCATTTTTACAGTCTAATTTTTAACCCCTAATTACACTCTTTCAAAGGCCAATGTGTTCTAATTTTTTTATGGTTAATGTTTTAAGTTATACTCTATTAAACCAATGAAAAATTATTAAATATTACCGGACAAGTTTAAGAATGAATTTTTTAAATTTTTAAACCCTTTTTTAATCCCCATGCCCACGCTCAATGTTTACTAAAAGTTAATCGGCACCTAGACGTACCCTGTAATATTTTTGCACCAAATTTGGTATTAATATGTTAAGTGGTTTTTGAGTTATACAGACAGACCTTTTTCTACACGTACTTATTTATATAGGTTTAAAATGACCGAAAACACGTATTTCCGGTGAAATAAAAAAAAAATCATGAAACTATAATAGCCTCCAGATACATATATGATATGCAGAGCTAAATACTAGTCGATTACCACCTCATTTACACACCTCATGTCTTCATATTTTTAGTATTTGCTGTCAAATAACAGGCCGCCCATTTAAAAGTATCCACTCCGGATATTTATAAGATTTTTTTTTTCTAAAAACCTCGGAAAAGTGGATTACGTTTCTAAAGGGGGACACCTTACAAACATAGACTTTTTGATAAAAAATCATTCTTTACAAAGCGTGGCAACCCCTTCCAGAACCTTCATGATGACACTGTGGGGTCAAGTGACACAGTTTTTTAAAGCCAATTCGCTCTTGAAAAACATTTTTTTTTTTTATTTTGGTTCCAAACAATCAATGTAAAAGAGATGGTGGTAAAATAAATCGACAGAAATAAGTGTTCTAAATTGCTTTCTTTGATTAAATGCCTAAATGGCGACCCATTTATTTCCAATAATAATAATATTATTTTTGTTTTTACGTCTATTCTAAAGCATTTCGTGGGTTACTGCAACTTTCTTTTTTTAAAAATCATCGACTTTTGGTTTATTTAAAAAATCATGATTTTTATCAACCCTGTTTTTGATTGACGCACCCGCAAATTTGTACTACATAATAATTATTACGACGCATATCTAACATCTACAATACTCAAAGCTCAAAGCATAGCTAATAATTTAGACACTATATTTTAGGTAATTTACTTACGGTTTTTGTATAATGTTTATAGTGTAAAATGTTTGTTTCAGGTTGGCTGTCATATTGTTTATAAAACAGTTTCGACTAATGCGGATATATGCCATTGTTAAAATATCAACAAAGGAATACCTTTTCCGCATTGGCTCCCTTACAAGGTAGAATGGTAATTATAATTCTTTACTTCACAATCCTTAATTTGAAATTCTGTACGGTATCTTGTTAAAATAGAATGGCGATCAGCAGGAGTTCTTCCATAGAATTTGATTAATACAGCGATTTAGTGTGACGATTTTTTGTAGGTGACTTCATCGCCTCATTTTAAACAATAATTATTTTTGCTATAGATTTTGTTTAAATAATATATGATTTTTAGTAGTTCTGAATATATAAGGATATCACATTTTAAATGAAATCAAAGACAAACATAGTTATTTAAAAGAACTGCATATTCATTTTGATTATTGAGAGAGAGAGATGTTTTTGGCGACACCTAGCGTGCACAGGCAATATGCCGGGTGAAACACTGTTCACAAACGATGGCCGGACAAGAAGTAACAACTCCATTATGTCCTATTGCTAACACTAGATCCGCCCGAATCCCCTAGCAGGGAGGATTTATCTAAGAATTGCTTGTTACGTAAAGCAACAAGACTTTAAGTTATGTTGGAAATTTGTTTCATTTTGATTATATTCAGAGAAACCCTATTGTATTATTGCATACATCTGACATATTACATATACAGGGTTCCCCAGAAATCGACAATCAAACTCTAAGGGGGGACGAGGGAGGTCATTGGGTATCAAAATAACCATATCCTTATATGGATGGGCCAAAAAAAAAGATTTTTTTTTAAATGCTTCTACCTTTTTTAGTAGTAAACGGCTTTCCATGAACTTGGTTTCATTAGATAGACAATAGAATAAACTTTATTTTTATTCCGAAATGGTGCTCAAATCACAATCCAATAGGGCGGACGTCGTTAAACATACCCCTTATTTCGGGTCAAATTTTTTTCTAAAATTGAGATATTTACTAGAGAAATTAATGTCTCTTTCGGAATATTTTAAGAGATGACGCAGGTGAATCGGTTTCATAAGTCAAAAAAAATGCAATTAGCGTACTACTTACTATATCCCTTATTAGTAGCCAGATTTGTACAAATTTCGCCTTGTTTAGGCTTTCAAATTTCAATGTCAAAATGTCGCCAAAATATATGGTTGAAAAAGTAAGGAAAGTACTATCCAAACTGGTACTAATCTAATAGGCCACCTAGAGAAAAAGCTCGAGCAAAAGTAAAGTAGATTTTGGTTCCCAAAGACGAATAGTGCCCAAAAGACGGAACTTCGTATGGTAAGTCTGAAATAACCGTCAGATAGCGGAAAAAAAGTGCCAATGTAAACATTCAATTGGATTTAAAATCTGCATAGAAATAAGGGTAGAGAAAAATAAAAACCATTTTTCGAATAACTTCGAAAATACCCGGAATTTTAGACTTAAACCACTTCTGGGTTTTATTAAGAGATGTCAAAAGTAAATATAGGTAAATATTTTGGCAGCCATAAAATTTGTGTTTTTTCACGATAGGAAATGGCCATTTTTCGATTTTTGCAATCTTTAAATCGCTTATATTATTATTATTATTATGCCATTTATTGTACATAAAGGTTTACAACCTTATTACAAGGAGCACGTACATTTTATACTGTGTTGAAACATTGTTAGGTGCAAGAAAATAATGTTTTCAATTTGTTAACAAAATTGTTTAAAAATAATTGATCGACTTTTGGATCTGGTAACATGTACATACATTTGTTTAAAGGGATCTTTAAGAAAAATATTATGCAAAAAATCTGTGTAAGAATGTTTTTCCGCGCGCGTGCGAAGATCCTTCCTGTACTACTTGCTTATTTCCTCCTTTTTAGGAAAATGCAGACATAATTGAGCAACTCATTTGAAGCGAAGAGGAAAGTCCTGACAGCAGCAAATCGGTGAGACCAGTTTCTAACATAATAAAGCTCTCACAGTTTCAAAAAGATTTAATCAAATTGGCAACTGTGTATCAGCAGAAAGATATTTATTCTTTTTTTAGGAATTTTCCGATCATCAGTTAGAAGAATAGTTAGCAGATTACAATTAAAAGTAATAAAGAGAAGTATCTTGTTTCAGAAACAACGATGGAATAGGTGTAGAGCCGTCTTAAGATTGTTCCAAAAGCGAGGAGAAGTAAAGCGATTTTTTTTTCAGACTAAAAGGTATTTAATACTAACCCACACAAAAACCCTCAAAAGGACCAATATGTGAACATATAAGTCAATATAAGAAAACGCGATGTTGAGTCTAATCGTCTGAACAGAGAAATGGAAATTTATCCAAGGTCTGTTATGGTCTGGATTACTAATTGTTAAGCAAACTGCATTTTTTTACTGATGAAATATTGGAATTTTTAATGGCCAATTCCTCCGCAGCCACTGAACCGATTTATTTTATTTACGTCTTAAAATGTTCAGAAAGAGCCATGTTTTTAATTTCTGTAGTAGATATTTTAGAAAATTTTGCTCAAAAAGAATTGCCCCTAAATAAGATGTATGTTTAAAGACGTGAAATTTACCTTGAAAAACTGACCCCCCTCAGAAAAATTTGTAAAATTAATGAAGATTCTAGTTAGTAATAAATAATGAGATTAGGTGTGTTCTAACCATTTTTTTTTGCAAAAAAAGACTTAACAAATTAAGTACATTTCCAATTTAAAACAAATAAAACAAATTATTAGAAAAATTGCATAGTATATTATATTGACAACTCAGCATATTATGTACCTAACTTTGCGATATGTACAAGATTTAAATCTGAAAATATTTGGAAAAAACAACAGTTGCTTAAGCGATATCTGATTACACTGCATTTGAGCACTTCAAAATAATAAAAACAGGTCGTTTTTTTGTAAAACCCTTAAAAATAAATAAACTTTGTATCAAAGAGTACTAAAAAAAAATCCTATTTGATGCCATCTTTTTTGCGGACATGGTATATTACATAATTTTTTTTTTAGTGACAAACAAAAGACAAATCTCTACAAAACAAAAAATTATTTGTCACTAAAAAAAATTACAACTCCACTTAAGAATGGACTATTTTTTCAAATTATTACATATACGATATGGCGAGCTAAAATTAAGTAGGCACTAAGCTTTGCCTTTAATTTACTGCCGACCCAGTACAAAACACAATGAGCTTCGTATTTTTATGAAATTAGTTGTCAAAATTACTAAATTCAGGCCGTGTAGTATAAGGGCGAAACCTCGAACTATCTTGAAGTGCGAGAGGGTGTACCTCAGGGATCGATTTTGGGACCACTTTTATTTTCCATATACACGTATAGTGGTCCTAAGTGTATAAAATACTGTAAATAGCATTATTTTGCAGATGATGCTCAACTATACCTATCTTTCACGCTGAGAGAATCGAAAAGTACTAATTTACCATTTTTTGATGCATTTGAACCCATTGTGCCACGACTATGTCTGTAGTGTAGTGGCCAACCCATCCTCGAAATTTAATGAAATTACCGTGGATTATGATTTTATTTTGTACCGTAGTTCATCCAGCACCAGACTCATTTTTTCTTAAACATGTAAGTTAGTTAACTTATAAACTGTTGTTTTTTTTTTTTTGTAGAAACATTAAATTCCGGCAATATTTTAGATGTTTCAATACTTTCCCCACACTGTATAAGACTTTATTGTTTGTTCAAAATTGGGAGCAAATTGATAGCTTCTATTGTGCTCTTAATGGAAAGAACTACTCGATAATAAAGTGACAAATGCAGGAAATGAAATTTTATCCCTGTGATCAGTAAAACCACTTTAGATCCAAAATATAATTTCTCATATAATACACCTATAGTTATAATAGCCAAAAGTGTTTAAATATGGTAAACCCACATAGGAAATGGCGTACACTTAAAAGTCACCAGGTAATTTCCTGATATTTGAGCACAACACAAAATGACAAACACTCTGCACGTGCAAGGATCAAATAAATATAAATGTACCCGTACGAGGTTTGTAGCACACTTAGGCAAAAATCAACGGAAATAGAAAATTTTGGCTACATTTAATACTAAATAATTTTTAAAAATAATTTGAAAGCGATTTTGCTGTCCTTTTGTTAGTGCCAGGCGATTGTGATGCACGCCTTGCACGCTCGGCACTAATTCTTGGTAAACCATGGTTTTACAAGTGTCACAAAACTTTTTAAACAAACCTGAAATTCAATTTAATAGTATACCAGGCTTGAGCACCTTGTTGAGGTGACCAAACTTGAAGATTAATATTGAAAGATGCCCGTTTGAAGAACACTGCATGACAATCCTTGGCATGTCATAGGTGTGTACCATATGGTTGCCAAGAAAGCTCACGCTTACCAGGATCAACAATGAATGAAGTTGAAAAAAGTTTTGGGTTGTCGGCTAGAAAGCAAGAATTTTGTACGATATTGTTATAGATGCAGAGTGTTTCAAAAAGACGCCGCAATATTTAAGGTGGTGATTTCTCAGGTCATTTTATGAAAAAAAGTTCCCATAAACATATTTATATCCGGAATTGCATTATTCCAAGATACAAGGTGTTAAATTTAGCAGCATTGTTGCGAGAAATAGGGAGCCGTTATGATTCTAACTAGATCGAAATTATTAAGTCCAGTGGCGTTAGCGGAGCAACTTAATAAAAATTATTGACAACCAAAAATGTAGGCCACTGACTGTAATTTAATTTCTATATTTCCTCGAGATAAAGCAACCAAAAATTACAACTTTTTTTATCTCTTGTATTTTTTTATATGTTGCTTCGTTTACCAGATAAAAATTTAAAACATTTTTCAACATACAGGAATATTTGCGAATAATTCAACTGAAAATTACATCAACATTTCGAATCAAGGTAAAAATTAATAATATGAACATTTGTACCTTGAAAGTGATCATCTCTAGCTCGGGTACATGAATCCCATATTCTTCTTATTGACTGGCAAACCCACTCAAAAATACTAGGGTCGTTTCTAATCGAATTACACGCAGCAATAATGCGATTCCTGCGAATTTTGAATTTGAATTTTTGTATTTTTGTACTAAATACAGGCCGTGTCGTATTGCTGTTACTAAATGCTGAGAAATCGGTTGCAAAAATTATTTGGGAGAAAGTCGGATAAAGCTGCATTTTTAAATAGTCACAGCAAAGACTTAAATATTGTCAGTTCTGTTATAACCTTTCAAAAGAAACTTAAAAATCTGGGTCTTGTGTTAGATGAGGAACTTCGATTCTTGGGGCACGCCAGTAGCTTTCTACAAAAAGCTTATTTAAATTTAAAGTTGGTGTTCCAGAATAGGCAATTCATAAACAGAAAACTTAAAATATTGCTGTGTGATACTCTGGTACTCTCACACTTAAACTACTGTGATATCATATATGATCCTTGCCTAACTGTAGCAGACAGGAACCGTATTCAAAAGCTTCAGAATTCGTGCCTGAGACTCATCTTTGGTATAAGAAAATTTGAAAGAATTACCCACACTATGTCTAAAGCCAACTGGATGAATATGCAAAAAAGGCGGCAACTGCATACATCTGTCAGGTATTTTTGCATCTTGCTGACTAAGTTGTTTAATTCTTTAAATATACCAAATCATACAACAGATATGTTTAAAAGGTCATTTTCTTATAATGTCTCAAAATGCGTGAATTCTTGGTCGAATAATTTGAGGAATAGCTCTAGTAAGACTATGTTCAGAAAGAAACTAAGCAATGTATTAAAGCCATAATTTTTTTAGTAGGAATTTATTTGAAGTTATTGATTGTGTTGGCTATGTACGAAGTTGTTTTTATTATTTTTTTCATCTTAATTTAGTAAGTGTGTCGGGGTCTTATTTTGTGTTAGATTTGTATATGTATTTTTGTGATGTAACGCGTTTCTATTTTATATAAATTTAAGTGTATGGGTTAGCTAAACAGATGATTTCATGTCACTGATATGGGATTGAACTGTATCTCGCCCAATTGCATATGAATTGAAAAATTCGTGTATTAAATATTGATTGTATTTTTCTTTTTTTATATGCAATAAAAGAACTTTATTATTAGTATTATTATTATTATCAAATGTCGGTTATAAACTAAAACTATTTTTATCACTAAAATCCAAACCAAAACAAGATGAAATTTTATTACTTGATTTACACAAAATTACTATTTAACTCCAAATATGAACATAGAGCTCCGAAGTAAAAAGGGTGAATTGGTGAAGGCATAACACAGAAAAAAAAACCTTGGTTCAGATAGATAAAAAACGTAAGCACCACAGGGACAGCCAAAACCTTGTCTACTCCTTCTAGAAAAATTTACTGGATAGACATTATGTCATTTAGATAATATTCTTGAATAGTTTACATATGCTCCTTGTCTGAGAGAGACAAACACTATTTGTCATTTAAATAAAAGTATATTGTATGCCAGAAAAGTTTACTAGTTATTTTAGTGATGATACTCGTTTAATGTCTATCCAGTAAATTTTTCTACATTACTAAAATAACTAATAAACTTTGCTAACATACAATATATTTTTATTTATATGACAAATAGTGTTTGTCTCTCTCTTCTAGTATTTTTTTCTAGAAGGGGTAGACAAGATTTGGGGGTCCCTGTGGTGCTTACGTTTTTTTATCTGAACCACCATCAGTTTTTTAGTGCGATTTCAGACATTATTTTTACAGATATATAAAAAAAATGAAAAGCACTTTCTCATTGTTACTTTTTGAGGAGACTCGACGTTTCGTTTTCGAAAAACCATCAACTTCGATTTTTTAACTACGGCCCTTGATTTTCTATTGTTAAATTTAAAGCCATTTTCAATTCAAAAATAGGTGGTTTAAACAAGTTTTCAGTATTTTTAGTTGTTATTTAAACTTATTCAAGAAAAATCGCCATAGTTTGGGACTTAACTGACTGAATGCAGAGTATATACCTAATTAGTAATTTTTGCAAAGAAATTCTTTCGACGTTAATCAAAATTATTTATTATTATTTACCAATTTATTTCTGTCAGCACATTTTATTCTGTACGCCGTTTTTTAAATTTAGTTAAAATTTTTGTGCTTTTTGAAATTATTAAAAAAAACGCCTTTCTCAGATGAATCTTTTACGCAAAATAAGTGCCAAACTATGGCGATTTTTCTTGAAGTTTAAATAACAGCTAAAAATACTGAAAACTTGTTGAAACCATTCCGTTACATCTATTTTTGTTTTGAAAATGGCTTTAAATTTAACAATAAAAATCCAGGGCCGTATTTAAAAAATCGAAGTTTATGGTTTTTCATAAACGAAACGTCGTAATGAAAATTTGTAAACGCTATATTTTTCTCATAAAAAAGTAACAATGAGAGCTTTTAAGTTTTTTATATCTGTAAAAATAATGTCAGAAATCAATAAAAACTAAAATCGCAAAAAAATTGCATTTTCTTTAAAAAAATACGGCCTTGTAAAATATAGTTTATACCTAATTAATTTTCTACTATAAATATTATACATTTCAAGATCTACTAACTAGGTACTAGGTAGTTATCTAATTTCGGGACAAATAAACCTAAAATGTATTGGTTATTTAAAAAAAAAAATCGAGTTTTTCCGAAAAACAATGACGCTGAAACAAAAAAAAATTATCAAAGAAACTTTAGATTCCTTATGAGGAAACTAAGTAAAATAACAGATTCTACCGGTACGTACGAGGAATGATAAGATAATTCCAATCCACAAATCCTAACTCACAGACATTGGTAAAATGGTAAACAAATCAATACAAAAAGGCATACCTAGCTAAAATATTTATGTAACTTCTTTTGAAAAACTGCATTAATTTGCTAAAAATTAATCCGTCTAAACTATTGTTTAGTTGCTGTAAATGGAGGAATACCATATTAAGATTGATTAAATTAGAAAAAGTATTTTAAATTAGGATTAAGTACCTACTAAATAATACGTATCTAGATAGGTATCTATTGCCAAAGATTATATCTGATATTGCCATGAAATAAGATTGTTTGCATTGGTCGTAAAATTATAAAAATAAATAATGAAATAATAATTATTATAATTTACTTACCGAGAAAAGTATCAACGAGCTCCCCCAGATTCCAGCTAATTAATATTTCTTTTGTTTCCTCCATAGATATTAATAATATATGAATATATTTAACAAAACTCAACACACCAAACTAATCACTACACTTAATTATGTTGGATGCACATTGGTATAATACATATCTGTTACTGTATCTGTATAGTCCATCCTCACCACTTGTAGAAATTGGGATATCAATATCTGGGTATATACTTACTATCAATAAATCAAAATTTAATATATTAAATTAAAATATCTTCAGATTAGAACACAAAATAACTAGATCCTAGTTAGAGCGACGCCAAGACTCTAATCAAAAAATACCAAAATGAAACCCCCTCCCTCTGAACCAAGCGAGACGCACTAGGTACAAGTGGTACATACATAGAAGATTGAAGTTGTCGGCACCCGCTTCTACAAAGGGTTTTAGGTACGTGGACTAGCAGCGGGGACAAACACATTAGGTAGAACGGGGAATAACCGTTGACTGAAATAGAATGACGACTTATGTAGACAAGTATAGGGTTCCTATCTCTACCAGATAAAATAATTCGATATTTTGTAGGATAGAAATTTCGTAAATGAAAAGTATTAGGTAAAATAACTATTACACAGATGTAATGAAATCAGTGCCTATTTTAGCTATCTACTTAGTTGTTAAAATCTTATTTATACTTAAATATTATAATGCACATAGGTACCTAGGTACATTAATATACTAAAGCAGATAAATGAAATTTATAGGTAGGTAGGTAGGTATATATGTTCCTATTAGAACTAATTTAGTTTTGGGTTTCATAAAACGATTTTTGAGAATAGTTAGGTACGTATAGGTACCTACCTAATTACCTCATTAAGTATTTTCTTAATAATAATAGCTACACCTAAGTGGGTACGTATGGAAATCTGTAGGTGTACAATACCTAATTCAAGCAGAATACCGAACTCATTTAGCGCAAATAAAATTTTATATAGGTTCACAATTTGAAATCTTATTTAACTAATGCACATACAAGTTTCGTTTAGATGAGAAGATATCAGCTTAGCAGGAAAAATTGTCATTTTTAGATAATGTAGCTACTCATACTTGATAACTACATTTACTACTTTAACAAAAATTTTGCGAATACTAGCAAATTCACCTCTAAATAATATTTTTTATTTGGATAAACCAGGTTTTTTTTTTCTGTGAATGAATGCTATTTTGACGGCAAAACCCAAATCTTGTGCTTTTATATAAACAAATCAATTCAATCATTTTTTGATAAATATTTTTTGAAAAAAATCCATTTCAAAGAGGAGCGGAATGTATTTGTAAATGATACGACGTCTGCTCTACAAAATTCTTTATACATATGTTTAAGCTGCTGATATTTAACCAGACATGTTTCGGACATATAGCCAGATATATTTCGGAACATAATATTCCTTCTTTAGTGGCATTATATTGACCAATTCAATTCCCTCTTACAACGTAAAAGAAACCTAACACCACAGTGTTACAAATCAAATTTTCTTAAACTTTTCTTTAAAAAATTTTTATTGGAAAAAAATTATAAATAAAAAGAAAATCTGTACATAACGGTAGCTATATAATAATTCAGATATCGATAACGAATCTATTTATATTCATAAAATAGTATTTTGGGGAGTAGAGGCCTTTCATTTATAAATACATCCCACTCCTCGTAGTAATGGATTACTTTAGAAAATATTTATATTCATTTGATAAATGTATCTTAGTTTTTATTGTGATTTTTCGCGAACTTTTTACGTCCTCTCATAGATACAATCGATCATTTTCATTATTTTCAAAGATCTTCCACAAAATAATTGTTTACACATCATAGCGATTTGTGATGGTATTAAAATATTCAACTTTCTCATTCTAACCATTTTTATTAAATTTATTGAAGCTGGCTGGCATTTGGAAGTATTATTAAAATGAAATAATTATTATTGGATATCGATTAATATTATAAAGTTGTCCCGCAACATGTTAATTTATGTTGCTCTGCGGGAGAAACACAAATTATATCTTACAGAAATAATTATAATATTGTTCTTTTGTATGTATTACAAAGTTGTTCTAAAATGTTATAGAAATTACAAATAGAAATAAACGGTGTTGATTCTTTAAAACTAATTACTTTCTAACAAACGACGATTGATAACTTTGTACCTTTGTTTCTGTTCCAAATAAAATATACAGGGTTGAGGTACTATTTATGGGGTTCGTTAAAAACTGATGTTTACAAAGTAAAAGTAAATACTAGAGATGAATTAATTAGACGCATTCGAAATGCTGCACTCAATATTAAAGAAAGACACGAATCAATTAGAAGTTCCACGCGCGCCCTTCGTAAACGAAGCAGGAGATGTTTGGAAGTCAATCTTCAAAATTTACTAAGCCAGTGATTTATTAGTTTTATTATTTTATTTAACGCTGTAACTTAAACACAAATAAATACTGGATAATAACATTTCATTTTTTTCTTATTATTTTGATGTATAGATTACACCTTTAAAGTTGGGTCTAACTTTCCGCCCTACTCACCCTGTATTTGTGGTCAAAACTTTAAATGCAGCCAGCAAAATCGTTGACTTTGTCAAGATTCTCCAGGACAATTTTCTTTAAAAAAATACAAAAAACAACATGGATTCATTTATCAAAGATATTGTGCCTAATAAGTTATATTATTAACGGTACAAATAAAGGCCTCACTATTTAAGCCGCAGGGGCATGCCATAATATTATAGCGATACACAGAAATTGTTTTTTAATTTTAGGTTTCTCCTCGTCTTAAAATAATAATCACAGCACCCATGCATTACCTTTTTTCTCTAGCACAATAATTGACTCCCTATCTGCCTGTTTCTTTCAGAGATATGTTCAACAGCATCGTAATAAATTTGATTGATGCCAAACTAGTACTAAAAATGCACTAATAAAATAATTTCACGTAACAAATTATACTAATTTGTTTAGAGCTTCTGTAAAAAAATTAAGTTTAAAAAGTTGTTATTATAACAAAACAAATCTAAAAAAGAAAAGTTTTGTTCCTGCACGAAGAGTCATTTCTACCTTGAGGGCGCCAATTTGTTTTTATATAAAATTATTATTTTTTTAAGTAATCCATTACGACGAGGAGCGTGATGTATTTTGTAAATCAAAGGCGTCTCTTCCATAACTCCACAAAATATATTTCTTTATATAGATGTTCGAATTATTCAAACATGTTTCGGAAATTCCTGTTCCATCTTCAGTGGCATCAATAAATCTTACAAAGGAATCTTACTGTCTACGTTAGAAATTATAAAATGGAATCAGACATGTATACAATCTTAAAATATAGAAAAAGATAATAATTAGAATTTAGCAGTTACCTATAATACAAAGCTGAAAAACCACTTACTATTTTGTGAAAAAACTTTTTATATAATATAGTAATAAACTTGAAAAAAATTTGAAAACTTAAACTAATTTAAAATATTATGTAAACAGCAAAAATTCTGTAATACACAATTTAATTTGAATGGTTTATTTTTATAAATCATTTCAATAAAGAAAAACTTGAAGAATACACTTATGTAGTTTGACCACAGTATAATAAATAATACAGTATTCTGACTTTCCGCTTGCGAGCCGTCCTGCGCATGTCGCCGCGCATGCCGCCATTATGGGTTACAATGTCACAATAATCACATAGACGTAGATAAATACGGTTCACGCCTGTCTTCAATATATAGTTCATTGTCGACGTGTACGAGATAAATAAATATTGTGTTTAAATCTAATTCTGTGTTTTTGGTATAGTGTTCGTGAGAATTAAAAGGATTTTATTTTTATTAACGTATCTTATGATTAATAGATACAATGAATAATCAGAGAGGACATGTGTGTGCTGCAAAATGTTGTCCCAATAAGCGGTACACTTGCTCTAAACATTTTTTTCGCTTCCCCACAGATCCTGTTAGGTGAGTGATAAGTAAAAATAAAGATGAATACTAGATAATTTTACGTTTATAACAACTATTTGTATAACCGTAAAATTTATATTACGAAATGACAGTCTCTAATATGTTTTTAAACTAAATGAAAGTAAAACATAAACACAAGTTGTCTCGTGGCGAGATAGCATGATAACGGAATCAGCTAGGGGTTATATTATTGACAATATATATATGGCCCTTGTTTGACTAAAATTGCTGAGAACAGGATTCAGTTGATGCAGAATTCAGGCACACGGCTTGTATGTGGAATTCGTAGGGGTGAAAGAGGCTAGCAATAAGATTTAGGAAATCGGCTGGTTAAGAATGAAACAACGTCGGATTTTCATTCACTAATATTGATTAATAAAAATCATCAGATGGAAATGGGCGGAATAATTATATGAAAGATTGAAGTTCCGGGGATCCGTGTATGATGTGAATATTCCTCATAAAACTGTCATTACGCCACCGCTAGACTCAACATCAATCTTTGAGCGGGCATTTTCCTATACGGTTTCAAAATATTACAACGCTCTACCGGAGAATATAAAAAGTCTACAGGGGTTTTCGTTTAAGAGCGCTGTCTGACACGTAATAGAACAAATTAATTTGTAAACATAAGCTACCTACTTAATTTGGCCAGCGATGTAAAACTATTTTCAGATAGGTTTAAGCTAAAATATAAGTTACGTTTAGGTTAAGTTAGGAAGCACTGCTTCAACTTTTATAAAAATGTCTTTTTTACTAATAAAGTCTTTATTATTGTTGTGTTTATTATTATTATTATTAAAAATCACCCAATCATGTCAACATTTCACTGATACCACCACTCAAGGACGTTTTCAATCACTATGACACACCACAAATATTTCTGAAATTGACAGCGATATTATTATGTACTTAAATATTTTTACAAAAATGAAAATACAGTACTGTGGTTAGAAACCGAAAACTATAATTATTCTTAGTCAGGACCTGACTTGTAACCCAAAATGGCGGCATCATACGTCACAGTTTTTTTCAAAGTGCCAACGTAGAGTCGGAATGCTGTACTTATTAATGCTGTGGTTTGACTCTAATCAATATCAAACAAGTGCGTATTAGAATTTGTAAAATATCTGGAAGTTCCTTATTAAACCCGGAAGTTAGTTGAAAATCAAAATATATTCTTCAATTGCAAAAATGTTGAGGCCAGATTCAGCATATGAACGAAATTTCTTACATATGCCTGAAGCACTTATGCATAAAATGAATTATTTCCGCTAACTTTGCGATACAATACATAGCTGTTTAATTTTTGAAATTTGAACAACAATTTACTTATAGTAAATCAGACAATCTGTAATTTGTATTATAGTTTACTACTTTTATATTCAACTAACGAGGTTAGTTTTTGAAGCTTTTACATTTAATTTGAAAAAATAGTCCATTCTTAAGTGGAGTTGCAAATTTTAGTGACATAATAAAAGTCAAATCTCCACAAAAATAAATTCAATAGAAATCCATAAATGGCCAAACATTTCGGAACTCTACTATTTAAAATTTCTATTGAGGTCATTCTTATGATTTTTTTTGTTATATTGTATTAATAAAATAAAATCAAGAAAAACTAAACATTATTGGCTTTAATCTATTTTTTCTTTTTGTAGAACATGATTTGAGTTAATTTTCTTAAAAAAAACTCTTAAATCATAATCTACAAAAAGAAAAAATAGATTAAAACAAATAATGTTTAGTTTTTATTAATTTTATTTTATTAGTACAATATAACAAACAAAAAATCCATATGAATGAACTCAATAGAAATATTAATTACGCTGAATTGTTAATTTTCTGAAGTTTCTCCTTTTCTGCCCCTGATTATGGAATTAGATTGAGTTCCGAAACATTTTTGGCCATTAATATGGATTTCTATTGAATTTGCTTCGTCACTTTTTGCATTTGTTTTGAAAGCCCCGCTATATGATTTGCGGAAAAGTCAAGACAGACCAGATAATTGTCAGTTTAACGCATACACAGAGTGAATAATTAAATTATTTGGACGTTTTTAAACGATCAAATCTGTTTCAAAAAACTTAAAATTGAAAAAAGTTGGTAAATATTAAAATAACACAAAGTGAGTCATCATTTTTATTCATTTTAAAATTTATTTGTACATTTTTAGATAACAATTTAAATTGGAAAAATAAAATTAAAAAGCATAGCAAACAAGATGTCCATTACATCCTATTGCCAACACTATATACGCCTTAATTCCCTGACCGGAAGCTTTATTTATAAATTGCTAAAGAGCTTTAACTTCAACTTATGCTGGAAATTTTCTTCACACAACTATGTGTTCACCATATCAGGTGATCGGCAGGCAGTGTGATTCGATTTTCCGTTTGTGGACTTTCTTTCACCGGGCATATTGCATATTGCACATACTAGTTGTCGCCACTAACATATTGTTCACTATAAAGTCTTGTTACTTTATGTATAGAAAGCATAGTATGAAATATAGATATGCATAATATGGATACAATTTTTTTTAAATGAAGACTGGAATTTTCCAAAGGTACTAAGTGCCAATTTTATTAAAATTAATTTTTGCCTTAAAAATTATCTTTGTGCCATTGGCACCATTCTATAAAGCGTGATAAGTGCCACATCTAACCGAAACAATTTAACCGCTGCCGAAAAATGGTGCCCGCTCTAAGCACACATGACGATCATAGCGTGCTAAGTGCCATCAGTCATGTGTTTCTGTTATTTGTGACATGGGCTTGTCGAGTTTATCCTGTTTTTAGTTAGTGGACTCCACTGCTTGCGGTGCCATCGGGATTTTAGGCGTATCGCAAAGAGTAAAGCTTGTAAACCTATGGTTCCTAAAGATTGGCATCCTATTATTATAGAGCAGTCCACACAGTGGAAAATTCGCGTAGTTGACATGCACAGCTTTTTTAACATTCAAGCTGCCAGTAATGCAGTGTTAAACTTGACAGCAGTCCAGATCAGCAAAGCTACGCATATTCGACATCCAAGAATGTTGTTATGTAAAGATAGTTTTTCTGAGTGTATAGATTTTAAAAAATGCCAATATTAAATAAAGTTATCTATCCAAGATGTACAGAAAATAACACTGGAAGAATTGCCTTATGAAAGTCACATAAGTGTAGATAAAAAAACATTTAAAAGATATGATTCCGTTCTTGAAGAATTCGGAACATAAAGATTTTTACAATAAGTTTCCATGGCACTTAGTACATTTGGCTAAACATACGGCACTTAGCACTTTTCCAATTTCGTTTTTCAAAATATATTTCTTATATAAAAATATTGATTTTTGTAAAGTTTTTATTTAAGTTGTATTCAGAGTGTATTTTTTTGTAACGCGGTTTATGCAAAAATAAAGTATTTAAAAAGTTTTTCTTAAATATCTCAAGTTTTTATTTTTGGCACCTTTGAAATTTCCAGTCTTTAAATGTAAAAAGATCTATTCAAACATTCAAGAAAGTAAGATTGCTTTTTTAGAATTGGATTTTGCTTACGATTTCAAAGAATTGTACCTATTATTTAAACAATTACTTGCCCATTAACATTTCATAAGCTATGAGTCGAAGCAGTTCTAAGACACACGAATTCTGTATATTTAGAAAATATAATAAAACTTATAAAGATATAACCGTAAAGAAAAAAAAAGAATATGCATGATATTTTTGTTTTATTTTTACATGAAAGTTATTTCTAAAAATCCATTGTAAATTGATCATTTTTTAGCAAATTAATGTTTTACAAAATATAATATACATATAAATTTGTTCTCTGTAATTTTCTTTTCACAGCTCTAGTTGTTACTAAAGCACTTTCAATACGACTTCCTTGAATGGTGTATAATCTCTTCTCTCTAATTTTCTTGTCATAAATGTTATTAGTTCAAATAGCAAATTCCTTCATGCGTTACTGTGCTTGTTAACAGGTCTATAAATTTCAAAACAATATAAGCTTTAGGCTTTAAGCTGATAAGAATTAATAGTTCATTGTTCCATTCGTGTGATGAGGGGGTCAACTAATCTTCAACCCATATATATTTTCATCTACTATTTCTTAATTTTTAGGGGCTGCGTGGACCAACAACTCAGATAGCATACAAAAAGACATAAAGAAAAAATAGAAGATGAGACCGAAAAACGTTGATTGAGCTGTCAGCCTCGAGGCAAACAACACGGCTCTATAATCACCTAATTACACGTCTGGCCTGTTTAGTTGGCCGTGTATATTATGGTGTTGTTATGGTAACAAAATTGTTTTTCTTATTATATTATACCGTTTTTTGTGACGATACTGGACGTCCCTCCATGACAGACTAATACCAAAAAACAAACAATTTCACATTCAAGGTAAATGATTAGGGGAATTAATAATTTTGCTTTGCTCAAATTATTATTTTACATGCTACCTAGTAGTAGACGACAATTTATCATAATTAATTGGTGTGGTTTAAAATTCTCTTATATGATTTAAATCTTAACTTAGAGCTTTTCTGAATTTCACAGAAACAGGATATATCAATTAACAATTTCGCACCTGTAAATGAAAAAAAAATCGAAATAATTCTTTTTCTACGACTGGTTTTTCGAAACTCATACCTGTTGGCGTAAGCCTAAAAATGATATTTTAGAAGTATTAAATTGACTAGGTGGTGTTAAACTATATTCACTACCACTGTTTTTGTGTTTTGAAATTAGCGAAATACTTAATTATAATTATTATTAATTATAAATACCTAAACTGTCAATTTGGTGTGTTTGTATTTTCGGCGTTGCTATGGTGATTTTTCATGGCCGACGTTACTTTTGTCATTACAAGGAAATTTACCCGTGCGTAATAAATATTAAATACAGTGTAATAATGAAACACAGCATTACAATGTACCACATTTTCAAATTATGATTGAACATATAATAAAGGCATTTAAAGACAGTCGTAGAAATAGTATAGTGTGAAACTCACATGAAATGACAATTTTTTCCTACTCGTATGATTTTCAGCACTGGCCTGCGGCTCATGCTGCAAACTTTGATACTCGTAGGAAATATAGGTAATTTCATGTTCGTTGCACCACGCTCTAAAGACGGCTTATGACTGCGATAATAAGGATTCCAAACCAAACTACAATACTCCAACTTGGAACCTACAAACGAAAAGTATAGAGCCTTCACATGGATTCAATACGAGACAGTTCATACTCCTCAATCGAGTAAGGATAAACGTTAAATGATAATCGTCGAGTATACGTGACAATTGTGCATTTCGAAATGTTTAGCGGCAAGTAATTTCGAAGTCCGACAAATTACGGACACTCGTATAAATGTTCAAATCATCAGCGAACAAAAGACTTTTGCAATTAATAACATTCACTATATCGATTGAAGCAAATAATTACTTTTTACAGTATTTCTTCAATGAGTTTTACGTTGCCGTGCGGTACTTGCGCAACTGAAGAGACGAACCGAAGTCGAAACAACAAGCGTCATCTAAACCATAGCAAGGAAAGTGTAAAAAATTACTAAAGATCTAAAACCCTTACAGGTCCCGCGTTGATTGCGATTGATTAGGTCTCAGACTATCTTAGATCTTAGTTAAATGATCTAAGTGTTTGTGTGGTGGATAAATGTTGTTGCTTTCTGGTTCTCATTAGTATGGCGAAAAATCCATAGAGCATAATAGTGTGTTGTTTGTATGTCCTACAGACAATAAAGAGTTTTAATTTTCGGAGAATTATTTTTAATATTATACCCTAATGTTTGTTTGAGAGCAATTTTCCGTTTGACCAGGAGTATTTAATAAACAATTAGTGTATAGTAACCTATACAAATGTGTGGTATTAGGAACAAAGTCCAGGGTGTCCACGAAGATTACCCAGCATAATTATAGTATATGCCATACTGAAACCTTAAATCTAACATAAATCAACGCGAGAATACCATCGCCGTTGTGTCCAGTCAAAGTAAGAGTAAGAGAACTTCCCCCTGAGTGCGCATCTCGACATCGGCCACTCAAAGACATACAACCAGGTTAGTGATCTCTTGAAAGATGAAATGCGACAGAAACATACGTTGCGCAAACCGAATTAAGCAGGGGAGATCCTCGTTCATATGCCCTTCGGTCGCATATCCCAGGAAGTCTTTCGCAGAGACAACTCTTACCCGAAATTTCAACATTTCCACACAACAGTACCCTCCCGTCGAACGAATTAGAAAACATACACATCACATGATAGGAAAGAAAAAGGAAAAATGGAGCGACTAATCGCTTGTTCCACAACAAAAACAGGAGCGGGTGTTCCCATGGAACGACACGATCTCCTCGTCGACGATCCAGTGGAGCTCAGGTGAACCGCAGTAATGGTACCCAGCGGCACCATCCGGTCTAATAAACTAGAACCACTCCCTCAATGGTTCACCAAATACCACCCCCCGTCGACCACCCTTCCAAAGAACCGCGCCATTCAAGGCAGTCCTTGAAGACCCGAAAGCACCTGCCGCCCGAGAGCCAGAAATTCGGGAGAACGAACAAGGACCAGTGACAACCAACAAAACAAACCAACTAAAAGGAAACATGACAACAACACACAAAATAAGTAAGTATAGTAACCTACAGAACAACGCGATACGATGGACTGTATCCTAACGTTATTCCTCAATCTCTTACAGGACAGATGATCGCCTGTTTTCAGCTTAAAGATGTTCACCTAGCAATTAAGACTTGATATAAAGTGAGTCATTTAAAACTATGAACCCACAAAATCAATAATTATAGTACAAAGTCTTGTAAAATCTGAAAATGTAATAGCTAAATTGGTTTCATATTTTTTAATGTTAATTGGTCCACGTTAACATAAATTAGACATATAAAAGAATTTATTGATTTGTTTTCAAAATCCAACCAATTAGAAAATATTTGTCGGGTCCGAAACCGAGATTTGTTTACCTTGGTTTCAATTTTGGTGTCGGTCTGACTTTCAATTATAATTTTTTAATCTCGATGTCAGCCTTGGTCTCAACACCGAGGCAATGGTCTTGCGAATCCACAGGCAAAAAGCACGGGGATCACCTGAAACACCTGTTTAAGTAACAGTAGTAAATTTCCAATAACAATAACAGAAAACTTGTTTAATAAATGTCAAGAATTCCAAATCTCCACGCCCTTTTATTAATGGGAAATGAACTATTCCACTGAAATTTTTCGCTTTACCGGATATAATTAACCAAAGAACTTCTTAAATCCCATAGGAGAGAAGGAGATGTGTAGGAACATTTTTTTTAGATACCTATATTACAAAATACTGCATATAATATTAGGTTAAATTTAAAACGAAATGTATTCAATAACCTGATTTAAATTGATTGTCATAACAGGAAAAAACAGCACCCATTTAGCCGGTAAAATTGCCACATTGCCGCAAATAACATTTTGTCGTACAACACAAACAAAGCTAATAGAGGGTGATACAAATAAAAAATCTAATTCCTCGAGGGTGTCATAATTCACAATGTATATGTACAAGAGCGGTTCATCCCCTATCGCTCGTACACTTTATATAACGGCATTATATTATATACAGAGCGAGTGTGTTCGTTTTAATAAAGCACCCCGCAAAACGCGCCATGGGGTGGTTAAACCAACTGTACATGCCATTAAGTCACAATAAATCCCCGTTGAAAAGCCACTGTAGCGAAATGTACATCATAGATATTTATTTAGACAAAATGCTATGTCCATTAAATGACTAAAAGGATTGACTTGTATTGAGTGTGTAAATTATTTTAGTAGTTTTTTACAGTAGCATGTTCGCTGTTTGTGTCTTTAGAATCAGTTTTAATGCCCAGAAATCCACATAGAAGGAAATTGTCTAATTGTACCAATAAATTGTACTCAATCTAGATAGTGTAAAGTGCAGTAAAGCGTAATAATATTTCAGTGTGAAACATGTCATTTCCAGAAAATGTATTCACATAATATCAAGTATTATGAGATATGTTTTGACGGAATAATCATCATCAGTTGCAGACAACTAAATTTAAAAAGAATATAAATACAGGGTGATTCATTATGGTTACAACAAACGAAAACTGGAGATTCCTGAAAACAATTCAAGCATTTTTTGCCATTGACCCATGTCCGCAAATGCTTCGTTATCGAGACACAGTGTGTCGAAATTTAGTGGTCAAATTAGCTTTTTTGTTCTTTGCTCATAAACTAGCTAACCGACTTTGATAAAATTTTATATGCATGTGGGGACTGATAACCTAAAATAATCTGCATTATTTTGACTTTCATTAACTGTTCATTGGCGTAGATATAGGGGGCATTTGGGTAAATTTTACACATAAATTAATTAAGGACAGCTTTGACAAGACTCATCATTTCAAATTATAACTTTTTTAAAAAGAGCAACTTATAAGCTACAAAAAAGTTAATTACGTCTATGTTGTGGTTTCTACCATTTTTCTGGAACGTTAACCAATACATTGCAAATTAATGGTAGATTTAAATCAAAATAACGCTTACCAGAAAACAAAATGAAAAATCAAAGTTGCCGTGGTAGTAATAAGAACAAATTACTTATTAACAAATTTTAAGGCCTATCAGTACAATTAAAAATTTAACAGTAAAAAAACTAAACTCAAAATTAAAATAAGAAAATTCATAACAACTGTTCAAATTGCCCTCCATGGACAGTAATGCACATTCTACATTTTTCAACTAATGAATTTGTTGGTTTCTTATTTCCCTCGCAGCTTCATGAACTCTCTCCAGAAGTTGGTTTTCATTTATAATTGGTACACTGTAAACCAATTGTTTCATGTACCGCCATAAAAAGAAGTCGAGGGGATTCAGATCCGGTGATCTTGGAGGCCACTTAATGGAACCTTCCAAGCCAATCCATTTGTTTCCAAATAACAGTTGATTTAAAATTTCTGTTACTTGTCTACCACGATGCTTATTTTCGGATCGTCTAAAACTAAATCCACTATGTTATCTTCAGTTTGAATATTTAGACGATGCGGTCGTTCCCCGTTTGTTGTAAGGATAATGAATCATCCTGTATAAATAGGTAATATTCAATTATCCAAATCGTTAAAATAATGTTTTAGGATTATTAAGTACATAAATATGTCTGTGACATATTTATAGAAACAGAACTTTATATAATTAGGCGCCAACTCACAATATTTTTCTAAATAATGGTTTAACCTGTGACGACAGGAGCAAATTGGTTCACGAAATGTTAGAAATATACGAAAGCTTAGAAGTGCCATACAAAATATTTTTTAGAATTCTGACTATTTTGCAGCATTCTGTAAAAAAACTCGCCATTTTTGAATTGTGACTTTTTTTACATAATTCTGTAAAAAAACTCGGAAAGATAAAAAATTCCAACAATTTGAAAATATTATATATTTTAGATAAATCAAACTTTCTCTAGTGGTTGACGAACATGTTAATTGTAAAGAAGACCTTGACCGGATTTATGTTATCTTCGAATTATTTTGAGATATTTTTTTTAAATGAAGATTACTTTTTGATGTTTTAACTTGAGATTTTAAAGAAAACGATGGATGAATTGTATTACTAAGGTTACTCTAAGCATACATTAACTTGGTATTTAAATTTTCTTTTGAATTTGAGATTAGAACTGATGAAATCGTTTCTTGTTTTGCATAATATTAGGTATTTTCGAATCTCTTAGAACCTCATTGAGCATGGTTAAAATTTTGTGACATTTAGAGACTTCTAATTCTTGTTTTGTGTAACGGTGTTACATATCTCCAAACTTAATGAGTATTCAGAGTGTCTTAACTGAACCCACTAGTTCTATAGCAATAATATTATTGTTTTAAATATAAAAAGAGTGGCGGTCTTTATCGCTTACATTATTAAAAGTTAAAACACAAATATGGCAGACTCGTGGATTCTGTTAAGACACCCTTATGCCCTTAAAAATTATAAAAAACAATTCGAAATAAACCCTCGAGGCACAAATAGCTCTCTAAACATAATTTTATTATCGTAAGATTTTTGGTATTTTAATTTAATCGCGAATAAGTTGTATTTCTGAATAAAAATAGTCTTTCATGTTTAGACACCTGCTATTTTTTGTTTATTTGTTTATATGGCTGTATGTGTACTAAATTTATATCGTAGCCTAGTTCTCGCTCTTTGTAGGTATAATAATTTGATTCCGCAAATTTTTGTAGACGAAAAGCATTTTTTAATAAAGGTCTGTCATTTAGACACTCTGTTATTCTGTCAGTCCTTAATATACACGATAACTAAAAACGGTAAAACCAAATTTGATACAAAAATACTATTGGAGATGGCGAGGAACTGATTAGATTTTGGGACTCATAGGGTTTAGACGAAGGGTAGTAAAAGAGGGTCAAAAATTTAAAAAATCATATTTGCTAAACGAAATGGGAACATTAAGTAATTTTCTTTATACCAATACCTTCTCTTAAAAAAAATAATGTGCAATTAATGTATACAGGGTGTCCGTAAATAAATTTGAAAATAGACCGAAATCTTGGACCTATAGATAAAATTAAAGCAGTTGGAAAAAAAAGAGTACAGAATTTGGTTTGTAGGATATCCGATATCATATTAATGCAAGGGCTGTCCATAAAGGGCTTAAAAAGGGTCAACATGAAAAAAAGGTGTCTAGCGTCAATCACTTTTTAATTACTTACAGAATAGTAGTTCTACCTAACTTGGTCGCAGCAAAAAAAATGTTAAAATGGAAATCTACTATTAAAAGTATTTAATATATAAAACTGGACATAAAATAACTTCTAAATCCGTGTGTTCGAAGAGTGTCTGTGAATTTCTTGAAAGGGGGTTAGAAAAATAGATTTAAAATTTTCTTAAACTCCTAATAGATAGAAGATCGCCGAATAATTAGAACAAGGAGCACGGAAGTTTTAACAAAGAAGTTCTGAAAAAATAAAAAACAAATAAAATTGAAATATTAATAAATTGAAAGTAGCCTTATGTCAATATTGGCCTTTCAATAACGGGCTGTGGAAGGTGTTATAAAGCCATTGTTCCAAGAAGATAGCAGCGCTTCAGGTGGTTGGTAATGTACATTAAAATCATGTTCTCGGGTATATTAAATTTCTTGAGTCTATGCTTGGTACTCGTATATCTTTAAATCCATTGATTGTGGTCCGACAGGAACACTTGATTTTATAAATTTCGTATTAATAAAGTGACGAAATACTGAATTAATGTTTCTTGGAAAAAATATCTAAAACTGGATAGGAACAATATCTATATCTCACAGTATTTTAGTAATACGTTTGGGGCTAAAAAACATAACATCAGTCACCGCGGAAAGGTAACAATGAGAAAAATAGTAACCTCTGATATTC
Organism: Apoderus coryli; assembly: GCA_911728435.2. NCBI lineage: Eukaryota > Metazoa > Arthropoda > Insecta > Coleoptera > Attelabidae > Apoderus > Apoderus coryli. Next base: position 8,971,787 of record OU452202.1, on the reverse strand, counting down.
TTCCATTGTCCCATAGTCAAAGCTATATGAATATTTTTAGTAATTAAAACAAATTGTTCTTTCCGCCATAAAAAAGGTGAACCTGAATTTATTTTTCAAGGTATGTCGCCGATACAATGTGTAGTGGCCTTTTCAAGCATGTATTGGGCAAAACATTTTTAAATATGGCCAGTTGAACATACAGTTTCACTATATCCACTCCATAGCAGCCGAGGTGACTCACCTTGTATAACATATGAGCAAAAACGATAAAAATATTTACGATATTTAAAAGTCATTTGTTTACTAAGACCTAAATCATCGTACACAAAACGGTTTCTGAGAACCAAAAACTCCTCACTGTATAATGTTTTCTATTCATCAAAAATAATAATTTGGATCCCTTTTGTCTGTTGAGCTGACCTGAAGAGGGTCGTTTATATATATGTATATATACATCTTTAGAAAATATTATTAGTCGAAAAATTAATAGCTCACAAAGAGAGGACGCGTTTTCCATTATGTCCGTCAAGGTGTTGATTAAAATTTAAATTGTTTCTCTATTCAAATGCAAATTAAGCTCTATGCGGGTCAGGTGTTAGTTGCATTAATTTGTCAGTTTAGTTTCCAGTGACATAACTATCGATACATGTAACAGTTAAGAACATGTTCGTCGCTTTTGAAATAGATAAGTCAATCTTTTGTCTATCAGTTAATTATATGATGTTGCTTCCGCCATCTTATACCTACTTAATTTTAAATTAACATAATTAGCTATTTGTTTAGGTATAGACGAAAATACACTTTAGTCCAGTGCCAAACATATCGTTTTTTCTAACGCTTCCAGCAGAAAATCACCATTTAATAACAAAGAAAGAAAGTGTTGCAATTATTTTTTATTATTCTCATTTACATGTTGAAACATAGTCACAATAATAATAAATCTAACATTAAAAATAACGTCAGGTAAGTAAATAAAAAATAGAAAAATAAAATCAATTACTAGATATTTGAAAAATATGATAATAAGTATAAAACAAGTTCAAATTATTGATCAAACATCAAATAACTTACGATTAATTTATTAAAATTAAATAGATTGTCATTGAAAATATCACAATGATGTTGACATTGATTGTAATTTCTTGACATTCAATTCAGCTGGTAGTTCGTTTTTGGTATTACTGTCATAAATGTTTTATTGTTGGTGGTACGAGTTTTTATCGAGGGCACTAGTATATTAATTTTGTCTAGTATTAGAGTATAATGTATTGCCCAGTTGGGTCATAAACTTTATTATTAATTATTTTGAATAACCATGTAAAAATCTTCTATTAAATAGTGTTAGTAAATTATATTTTGTTAGTTTGACAGTTAAATTTATGAAATCTGTTTGTCTAATAAACTTTTTGCACCCTTTCAATCATTAACATTTAGTAGGTACTAGGCGACCAAACCATGGAGCAGTATTCGAGCTTGGAACGTACGAATGCGTTATAAAGTACAGTGGTAAAGTGTTTTTATTTCTAAAATCTCCTGAGTTTCTTATCACGAATCCGAGGTTTCTATAAGAAGCATTTGTGATATTAATTATATGGTTGGCAAACGTTAATTTACTATCAAAAAGGATGCCCAGATCAATCAAATTTGTTCTATTTAATTTTATATTGCAAGATAATTTTCAATATTATACCGATCGCCGTTTTTGAATATCGGTGTAATTTTTGCTATTTTAAGCGAGTTAGGAAGCATCTGCTTTTTTACGGATGAATTAAAGATGATTTGCAAGGGTTCGCTTAGAAATTCACTACAACCCTTTAGTACGAATCTGGGAATTAAATCGTATCCTACACGTTTCTTTGGCTTAAGTTTTTTTAGAGCGTTTTGGACATCATTAATTGAGATATTTTCTATTGAAAAGCAGTATTCTTTACTTAAATCCACATCCCCGAACACAGTTGTGCTCTTGAATAATAATAATACATTTATTTGCATTCAAACCATAACAACGTACAGATTAGGTGAATATCATAAATACATAACATAATAATGAATTGATATGCAAAATTCAAAAAAGTTCTAAGTTCAAACCCAAAATTCATAACTTTAGAACCAAATTTCTAATACGTCCGACCAATAACTGCACTCCTTAGTCATGCCTTTTACTACAATCAAAGTTTACTACTTTCCACAAAAAAATCTTAACAAAAAATGTATTTGAAATCCAAAAGTCGATTCCTGTATTTAAACTTAAAAGCTGTAACCCCTAACTTTTTGAAGTCCTCTGGTATGTTATTATATAGTATATAAATTTGGTAAGTAAAAGATCTCTTGAATAATGAAGTTTTGTGAGGCGGAGGTTTCTCTTCAAGCAAATAAATCTTTCGCCCCTTTCAAGCTTGACAGTTAGATAGTGAGCGAAATTGAGCAAGAATTGTAGTTTGTGTGAATTATTTTCCCTTGGTGATTTAAAGCCTTGTCTATTTTCTTCGGTAACTCTGCGGCCCAATTGCTCAATTAAGATCGAGCTTGTCAAGGTTCCTCTCTGCGGGAATCTTGGGAACCCACCTCCTCGTGGTAAGGGGCGGGCAACGACGTTGGGCTATTAGTCGTACGGCTCTGCAAACGCTTGCGTTTGTAACCTGCGCTATAAGCACCCAACGCGGCTAAGGGTTCCGCTGGGTTGACCCACCTAGCATCCCCATTTTGCCTTTTCCTTCTCCTCTCATTTTTCCTTTCATTCTTCTTGTTGAGAGACCTGAGTTTCTTAGGATAATATTTAGTTTAGTTTATTTGTTTAGGTCAGCTTAGCTGAGCTACTCTTTCAAGAGTGTTTTGGGCCACTTTATTATATATTTATATTGCCAACAGTAATTTGTTGGTAATGGATGGCCCTCCACTTGAGTATACCTGTGGCTGTGGGAAGAGCTTCGCCAACTCTGATGGTCTCCGGAAGCACCGGAGGTATCACTGCCGCGGGGAAGTCACCCAAAATGATAATGTCTGTCCCATTTGTGGGAATTTTTATAAGAATAGACAATAAATACACTGTTTCGAAATAATTCGCAAAAGCTTGAGTAATCTCCCTTGCACCACAGTAAGTCTCGTCTCCTAACTGCAGTTCAAAAGGCAAACCTACACAATTCTTACGCTTTAAATTTATAAAGTTCTAGAACTGAGTCTGATTCTGTTGATAATTTGTAAGTGTTTTATGTATTTCAATTTTATATGACGTATATTAAGAGTAAGAATTTTTGAATCTAGTTGATTGCTCTGTGAGGGGGAAAATGTTGGGCAATAGTTAATGCTTTTGTTATTATTATGTTAGTGTTTAATGTACTGAAATTTAATTTGGTGAAAGATATTCATTGATCACAAGGTAAGCCGGTCAATTTATTTATTTATATATTTTTTTGTTATTATTTTTTGTGTAGTAGAATTTTACTACTTTCCGCTATGTTTTATTAAAAAGCGCGACAGTGTAAATTTGTTTCATTAGTGATATAAGATGAACCAGATCACTAAAAACACACAAAGGCATAATAATCTCCAAACAGCATTGACAATTGGACTTAGGCAACTAGAGATGTGGTGTGAAAATCATGTCAAAATTGAATGTGGTAAAATCATAAAAGTATTTTACTTTTTATACACCTCTTGTAATTTCTTGAAATTATTAACAAAAGGATAATATTTAAAAATTCAATAAGATTAAATTATATTTTTTTTGCAATTGAATGATTTATTTGGTTTGTGTTATCGCATCGTTTGATGCGAAAAAGCTAAATAAATTTTTTATTTTGGAAACTTGTGCTTGTAATTCAATTTCTATACGTCCAGGCAGTGGAGTAGGTTTTTTGCTTTGTTCTCTAAATTTATACAAACAATTTAGACAGCAGGGCACAGATGGGTCTCAAATCGACAAAAATATAAATTTAGTTTTTTTAGATTCTATATAACTTAGTTAGTGAAAACTAACAGTAAAATAGAAGATTCGAGTATAATAATCTTATACTCTTTTTAGTAGTTGAACATACTGCAGTAATTTGCGACCATCCTGTAACTTGATGGGTCAATTTGTCAAGAGTCAAGAGAGTTGATTTTCCTAAGATGAAGATTGAAATATCTTCACAATTTCAACATTCTATCAATGCAAACTGCAAAATGACGGACCTCTTTTGACCAAAAAAATGCATTATTTACGAATTGCTTGTTACATAATGTCACAAGACTTTTAGTCATGTTGGAAATTTGTTTCACACTATCATGCTTTCACCAGACTGACCGTTTCGTTGATCCACAACTCATCAGTGGTGATCGGCAGGCAGTGTGACCCAAACCTCCAACATTTATGAAGAGCTTATACCAGCACGAGAGATGACTAGCCCATCTAGTCTAGATGTCGCCAAAACATCTTGTTGTCAGTCATCTCTTGTGCTGATAGTACCTAGAGTAGTTGACTGAGAAAACACCTAGGCCCCTAATAAAATGCCCAGCCTGTACATACACATACCCGTTTTAACATATAAAAAACTGTACGGTTGGTATACCTTAAAACTTCAAAAAATATGCGAATAAAATACCTAGCTGCAGGATTCATAAATATTCAAAAGGAGTAAGTCACATCCATCATTCTTTTAAGCAGTCTGTCATCGCTATATTGGCAACATATGTATCAGGTTTATTGTCAATAACATTGTCATAAAATATGGGAAAAGTTCATGCAATTAAATAGGAATATATTATTTGCTATCTACGAAGCAGGTTTCATAAATAACTTGGTACTTTGACTAATAGATGGTGCTTGTAAATGTAATTCGTAACTTTACTTTTTAGAAATAAATAAACAGATCTCTATCTCTAGTAAAAGCACAGAATTAAAAACAATCAGAATATTCCCTTACCGCGGCAGGTCAATCAGATACATTTTTCGAAATTTTTTTTTTGGGTCGCAACGAAAGTTCGGGTCCGTATTTTATTTTTTTAAATATATTCTTACAGATATTTACTTTGTATATTACATGTGAACAATCCATAATATTTATTGGTTTTAGTTATTTGTAAACATTTTAATTTTAGGATTGTTTATTAACTTTATATGTTTATTGTATATATACGGGGTGATTCAGATAAGTGTTTTATTAGAAGTTTTCGTAGAAAAAATTACTATGTTGATTTGAAACTTTCTACATTTATACAGAGTTAGTATAAAGTATGGAAACCCGGTATATTTCCTAAAATAATAAAAAAACATTGCATTAATGGCCGCTTCGTATACATTTCAAGTTGGTGTGCAGGGCCAGAGTGCACCTTCTGTTTTTTTTATTCTGTGCTAAAAGTAGCTAGAATACAATTTTTCGACCTGCAAAATCTGCTGATTCTCAAAAATTATTTATACAAAATTTAACTCTATTTCCACGACAAGGAAAGAATAAAATGGCGATAATTTCCTTCTGTATGCCTATAGGAAGCTAGTGTAGATGAGATTGGCCTACGTTGTATTGAAACCTGAAACGTCTTACACAGTTTTCTATTACCTTTTTTCTTGAATCATTCAAAAATTATGTGTTTTCACAGTAACAGAACACATGAAAAATAGTCATAACTTGTAAAAAGAAGTAAAATAAAATAAATCCAATAAGAAGAAGCTACAACCTCCTGGATTTGCCTGGTCAGAGACACTTTATTGGAGGCTCAGCAGGCAATAAAACAAATGGTAACATTTCGACGCGTTTTAGTTTGCCATGCATTATTATTGAGTTTCTCTATTTCCCTTTTTTCCCCTTTGCTCTTGTTCGGATTTTTTTTGATTTCCACACACTTGAAGTAATACGTGCCGAGACTGGTAAGGGTTGATTTGGGAAAATTTTATTTTCTCGAAAGAAATTCTATTCCCTATGTACTTCTAAAATGAAAAATGTATTGGTGAAGATATATTTATAATAGATACAAGGTGTTTAAAAATGCGTCTATACCGGGAGTTTTCTTATAAGTGAACCTGGCTCTACCTACACGGTTTCTCATCGGGAACCGTCATATATATATTTAGAAGATAATGTTAAAATGACAATTTATAGGTTTATAGGTACCAAAACAGGTCGGGCAAAATAGTTGAAATCAACAATTCTCAGAAAACTACGCAAACATAAGTATCACCCATACGCTTTTCGTGATATGATTTTACCGTCAATATTACGGCTTGATGAAGGTTGATTTAACCCAGAACAGCACAGAAACAATAATGGTACGTAATATTAACAATCGGTTATTGTTGACAAGCATTAGTTGAGACAGCAATTATATTTATTTATTTATACTACGCAAACATAAGTATCACCCATACGCTTTTTGTGATATGATTTTACCGTCAATATTACGGCTTGATGAATGTTGATTTAACCCAGAACAGCATAGAAACAATAATGGTACGTAATATTAACAATCGGTTATTGTTGACAAGCATTAGTTGAGACAGCAATTATATTTGTTAATATTACATAAAAATCCAAGATTTTGATTATACTAAAATTTATTTTTTTTACTACAAACCGAAATGTACCTATATAATTGACTAATTTCGATCATTTTAACAACCAACAATTTTGTCAATAATATTAATTTACCTTCGTTTTAAAACTATGACGAACAGTTATGAAAAAAATTGTTGTGACAACAACATAATTCCATAGTGCTTTATTACCCTGTATAATCTAATAACTTTTACGAACTTTGATAATAATTTGTCGAGAAAACAACCGAACTTAATAGAGGCATCCCCTGACAACTTGAATTAGTAGTCGTTTTCAGTCAATAATTGCGGGTATTTTATTAGAAAATACGAATTTTATTTGTTGTTTTTTTTTTTTGTTGCAGCCCTCGAATGCTTCATTACAGCTCTGGTAACAGCACGGAGATCAATACAAAACTAAGAATTGTACAAAGAACTAAAACCTAAAACTATCCACAGTTATAGGTTATATAGTTATAAAATAAAAAGCTTAAACCACAAGTCAAATCTGAATGTTCATAACCAATATCAAACTTGTTTCTATAGAAATGATCTGCAATCTATTTTTTTATTAGAAAGATGCAGGAGAATAATATTTTTGTATTATAGAAAATATGCAAGATATCTTTTCAAATGCCACGTCCGAATTGACTAAAATTGGTACGAATAAAATAATCGACATACAACCAAATTGTCTAAATGGAACCATCCGTCGAATTGATAGAAAATGACACGAATAAAATAATTATAGATAAAGGAGTCCGTGGATGTCCACTATATTAACTATAATAAAACGTTTAAATAGGCAACGCAATGCAACGTTTACTTTTGTTGAGGCTTCTTTGAAGGGAAACATTTTTCAAATAGTTCCCAAAGCGTCACTTTCTTCATTAAAGTGAAGTCATTAGAAAAGGAAACAGATTTGTGTGTTATTCTTATGGAATCTACTCGCCTAAACAACATATTAACTTACAATGCTCTGCTGCCAGAATGTCTTTGAAATTATCTCTATCCTACACCTCGTACTTATTATTTCCGCAATAGTGTAATTAATCTGAAATCTATTTACACCCGAAACACATGCAGATGCATATTTAAACGTAAAATCAATTTCTCCAAGTTTATTTTATCTTTGCTAAAATAATTTCGTTGTTGAAAAAATTCCATATTATTTTTATTTCATTACATTTAATTCATTCAAAATCTGGCAAAATCAAGAAAGGATGAGAAATTCTGTGATGCCACACTTTATTTGAAGATTTTCACCATAAACATATTCCAGCACAGTTTCGTCAATAAATCCACACATTACACAATAGATTTACACATGGAACATTATTAGATACTTGATTTTCCTACAAATTTAATTTACTCAACTCCCACAATAATATATATTAAAACATAATTTTATCTAAAAAAAAACTACTAATTTACACTTATTTTTATTTTACTACTATTCACATGAACTAAATCTGGCAGAATTGTTTTTAAATGACACAAGTTGACACATTTGGCATTCGAATATTGATTTTTTACTGTTCTCACCAGACGGGCTACAATTTCAATAATTATAATAAAAGTTCAATGACCCCAATGTGCAGACGGGCTACAATTTCAATAATAATAAAAAAAGTTCAATGAACTGGGTCATAGAGATGCAAGAAATGTATCGATATATTTTTTATTTCATTATTAGAAGTGCAAGAAATGTATTGGTATATTCCATTCGATCTCAATTTCTTTTTAAGGTTGAACTATTGTCTCGAGGATTGCAACTAAGTCTATTCGCTGCTTGTTGGATGATAAAACACTGTCGCATCCACTAAATTGTTTTAATAATTACATGTTTCGGCCCTATCGAGGCAAATCATCACAAAATGCCTAATCAAGACAGCACTAAATTTTACACGGTATATTTCTTTAGATACCCAGAAATAGGTATTATATGCAACACTTTTTGTAGTATTATATTATATATAGATATGTATATAATATAATTATACAATTTCACTAAAATAGGTTAATAAAATAATATTTATTATACGTAAAGCCAACAGCAAATAAATTTTAATAAACAATAAACATAATGAATTATGCGCTTTTATCGCAATTGCAATTTCACATAATATTGTGCATTGTTTTATGTTTAAATTGTTGTATAATTTATGGGTTATGTAGATAAGTGAACTGTATCTATATGAATGAGTTAGAGGTGTGTTTAATTAAATTTCAGATTTATGATAAAATGACTAATAATATTTTTTTATAGAGAAATATGAAATTTAATTCAAACTGAAATAAACTAATGCATTTTAATAAGGCTACGTTACCTTTATTGTTTTTCTGATTTTATTGATTTTATCTTTCAAAGAATTTTAGCGTATATACAAATACAGTGTTACAAAGAAAGTGCGCGTCATATGGGAAATTTTTTTCCTTAGTATTTAATTATGCCATGTGTTTTTGCTTTAAAAATGATGCCAAATGACATACAGGTGACTTTCCTGGCCTGTCAAAATTTGGAAAATTTAAGAAAATGGTCAAATTTTTTTAAATGTCAAAACATGTAAAAAAAAAAGTTTCTCTGTATTTTACTTTTTTATCCAGTTACCAATTTTCAGCTATCTGGTTCAATTTTTTATTTTCCTCTATTTTTTCAAAAATAAACGTATTCAGATTTTCAAAATCTTTCAAAAATTATTATAAAGTGTTTCGGTAATTTATATTTATTTTCAAAATGTTTAAGTTACCAATTATTATGCTTAACACAGCTTTTTCCATAAAAAATCAATTATTTAACAAAAATACCCCTAACGGTTAATGCAATGTTGCAATTATTATAAAAATTACCTTTGAATTTTAATTTTTATCGATTTTTTATTAACTTTCCGGTACTAATATGGATTTATTGGACAAAAATACTAACATCAAACTCCCAGTCCGCATTCCTTTTTTTCAGTAAAAAAAAAGAGGAAAATTATGTATAACTCAATCAGTCTTGGTGAAAATGTACAATGAAATCCAATATGAGTATACTTTCACATTTTTTAGGTAGAGTGTATCCAAAGTCAATGTAAAATATATACATTAAACGATTCTACCGGGCCTATCCGTTATCATGCCTTTTTACATTATAAAATGGCATCGAATGTATCGTTTTTTGATATATTTTTCCCTCGTATATAAGACGTATAATAAATCATGCCTGCCAAAGGATACCGACAGTAATAAAACTAACTACAGTGATTGGAAAAAGTATTGGGTTAATGATTAATCAAAAAAAAAAAAAAGGATTAGAGTTTACAAAAAAATATATGAATGAAACAAATAATTTTTGGGTTGGGTTGGGTTATTTCCTCAGATTGATCTAAATATAATCGGATGGACATGATATGGTATGGCAAAGACTTAATGTGGAATTTAAACAAGAAAATTTGTGTCCCTCAGTAAAACACGGTGGCAGAATATTGTAACCATGATCTGTTCAATAGTTTTTCTTAGATTAATAAAATGAAAGAAGATCTATCAACTTATATAATATTTTTTAATAAAACCTCAAGTGGATGGAACTTTTTGCAGTCACTGTATTAGACACGGCCAGTATACGACACGAGCGGAACACGTTGGGAGTTTAAGCATCAAGATTTACATGTGCAAAGCCAGCGTCTTCTTTTAAATATTTATCATCAGTTAAGGTCTGAAAATAATGAAGTGACGAATACACATATTATAAAATGTTTACGTTCTATAGAAAATATCACTGATTGAAAATTTGTTGTTTGTTTATAATATCAGAAGCATATTATTATAAATGTATCTACTTATATGCCAAACAAGTATTAACAATAGTATTAATTTTTATAAAGCTATGTTCCTTGCTGTTCGAACACCGACTAAGTACGTGTGCATCTATGTCTAAACTTCTAAAAACAAAAACAGTCTTTTTCAGCGTAGGTTTATATGTTGCCGTGTTGGAGCGTCAAGGAAAAATACAGTATACTTTTATACAAATGAACATACAATTGTTAATACATAAAGGAGTTTTAAAATATCGTAGGGCATGCATGGTTATGAAAAGTTAAAAGGGTGCGCCTATGGACGGCTGCTGTCGGTATTGACATTACAAAGGGATCTCCAGTTGTGGTTTTTTATATTATTTTAAACTAACTTTAGAAACGCTAGATATCAACCAAATCAAAAAGGTTCAGAAAATTTTTAATTACAAACAAAGCTCAAAATCGTAGGCAACATTTTTACAAAATTAAAGACACTAAACACACGAAAAGACGTGGACGATGCGTCCCATAATTTATTCTACACTATGATTTGCTCTGAGTTGCTGTCAGTTTACCAAAAATAATAATAACAATCACATTAGTACAGTTTCTGGTCATATCAAAACTCTAAGTTAACTACAATTTTAAATTATAAAGTTGCGTAAATGAAAAATCCGTATAAAATTCTAGTAGTAAGATACCATGGTTACTATAAACTCTACCAATATCTCTCATAATATTTGTGACTGCAGCCGAGTTATATACGAAATAAACCATTTTCCCTAAAAATTCTGCCACAAAAAGGCACATAACTTATAATTTTCAAACAGTAAAACTGACACAAGGGATATTGTTCACGAAATGATGGGCTCCTTCAGGCTGTTGTAAGGTATATAAGGGGAAGGTTGCAACTTATTCCGTGGCAAAATAAAAGAAAAGACTAACTTGTCACCGATAAATCATTTTTGAATTTTAGTCGTTTGATTTAGTTTTTTTTTACCATGTTCGTAGATATTACAATGAACGTGACAAACTGAGAAAAACTTAATTCATTTTTATTTAAATAAAAATGCTTTAGGTACATGTAAACATGTGTAAAATATTTTTTTCTAAGTATTGGCGAGTTTATCAACAACCATAATACCTACTGTTTCCAAAATCCATGAGGACTTCAACGGTCTCATTATACAATCATCTATACAATGGCTTTTTTCGGTCTCTGTATGATGGGATATGCCTTACTATGTGTATGTACATGGTACGGTTTACATAATATCTATCTGCTAATGTATATCTCGCTGTGCTTAAATGCAGGCCGTTATTGAAGATGGGCAACTACTATGGTACTCTGACGAGCTCATAATAAGAGCGAAACGAATTCGTCAGTATCTGTCGACCCATGCATTGGTCAGGTTCTACTGAATTAGTTTGAGGCCCTGCATTAGCAGGCAAAATCCCTTGTCTATTTTTCGTTTATTGTATTTACGGACACGAAGTCCTTTTAATTAATAAGATTGTTTTTTGTGAGTACATTGCAAACAATGACATGAAAATTTAGGCTTTTGTGTAATGGCTCTAGAGTTGTTTGAAACTATTAGAGCTGCAAATGCCTTGTAGCTAAAACAATTTGGTAAGAAACATCTCCAATCCAGTATAATTCAATCCAGATAGACAGAGCGGTGAATTACAGCAGATTGTTTTGTATTACTATCTTTTATTTTTCCTTTGCATTTTAAATTCAGATTTAAAATTTCCACAAGATATTCACATTAAATAACTTGCAATATTTTCAGAAGAAGTGTGTAAGCAAATTTAGGTGTTTATGTTTCGGTTATAGAGGGTCCATATAAAATATATTGGTGTTCTTGTATCTTACGACTTATTTGGCATTCAGCGTCCAAACCCTTTTCGGTCAAATTTAAATAATCGAAGTGTTTTTCTGGTCGTTTCTTTCTGATGGATAGCAATGAATACGCAACGTGCCTAAAATAAGGAAGAGAAAATCTAAAATAAGAGAAATACACAGAATATGGAAAGCTGTTGAGCCTACTATGCTTGTGAATGCGTAGATATTGATTGAAAAGCAGTAATAAGTTAAAAAAATCAAAGAACTTCTTCATTCAGTCTCTGATGATGAAGAATAGATAAACTTAATTTTTTCATTATTTAATAAACCACTAAACTTTTAATTCAGTATTATTCGTAATAATTATTTGTCTAAATGATGATAGATTTTGGGGGCCAATACCATTATCATCCACATGCATGGCCTAATTTTTGATTGTATGTATGCAAATTGAAAAACTATTGTCCTACTTGTTTTCGAATTTGTTTATTACAACATGGAAATTAAAATAAAAAATGATTTCCTGTGTTCAGACTGAATGGTTTCCACAGTTGTTCTGAATGGTTGTTATCAATTATTCTTTTTTAACTTGGGCACTTTTGCACTGTTGCTGTAGGCTACTATTATAATATCGAATGCCATTAAATTTAATTGAAAGTTCAAAAAATCTATTAGGATAAGTTTTCATTTGGACTATAAACATCATTTTAAAGTTGATACCTGAAAACAGTGGCGGCTCACAACTCATTTAACAAGGAAGGCTAAACTTACCTAGACAAATTTCCCCGCCACCCTGGAGGTACTATCCCGATTATATTTAACTTTTTCATTATAATTCTCAATTTATTATTTATACCCAGAGTTAGCAACATTCGGGATATTTTGTTTATCAAATAATTTTGATTTTATATTTGATGATCATTTTGGCTGCCTTTCAATGCCTCTTACTAGATTTTTAATATCGTCCTAACCCAGTTTATCCCAAATAGAAGAAGTTTCACTGGAAAATAATAAACAGTACCAACAAAACAATTTATTTCTTACATGGCTTCTCGCTAACCATGGATTTTTTTCAAAGTGAGTTATATTAAAACCTTATTTTGCCTAATGATTTTAGAGTTGGTGTAGGTCTGCCGCGCATCTTGATTTCCAATTTTGTTCGTAATTTAATTTGATAAAGCCGTTGTTAAGAAGAATTTCCACGATATCTTCCCCCGGTTGAAAATCATTTACAGAAACACTTGAAATTGAAGCCATTATTTATTACACCTATTTTATATTGCATAAAAGAATGGTAAGTTAAAAGCAACAAATTTATTTTATTTCATTACTTTACACAGACAGACTACTTATTAACCTAACTAAAACCAAATAAATAATGTATTGATGATTATCTATTAAATTTTATATATTTTAAAAATTAGTCTTTGCACAAAAAATAAACAAATACTATGTAATAAGTATTTAAAAATTTCTTTCACTGAACAGGCGTATTAATTTGGAAGCTACCCTCTATGCCGAATAATATCACGTAGGTATATGTTTTTATAACAGATTCTGAAAAGTTATCTGGGGTTTACAGAACCAAACCCAACCCAACGATAATATTGGTGGTCAAACTTATGATAAATTCAAGTTTTATCAGCAAGCTGTGAAAGCCACATTCAATTTCTATTTTCACAAAACATGGAAGAAATCTTAGAACTAATGTGCCAGATGGCATTTTCGTTGTTCTAAAACCAATGAGTGCAGCTGGAATCATAACATATCCATCTTATTTATATATAGATGGCGTGACCACCATATTTTTGTTTTCTTGATGAATGTAGAACATACCCTTCCAAATTACTGGCACCAGTGCGGTCTGACGCCTGAACCTCAAGATTTCACTAATTTTTAATATGGCTTCGAAACTATCCTACGTCCATTATTAAATGCCTAAGAGTTATCAATATAATTGCTGTTTTCCTATGTTTTGTTGCTAAGAGCTGATTAGCAGTGGTGTGTACAACGGCCGGCATGACATAATAGGTTCATCAATAGGAAAACTTTTATTTTGATGTAAAATATATAAGCGGGAAATCACTGAGTTAGGCTATATTTTTCCAACCAGAGCCGAGTCAGCCAAAAATAAATCGAATATAAAAATGTAGCTCTGTGGTATACTGGATACATATTATGTAGAAAAGCAAAAGAGTTAAAAAAGCATTCTGGCGTGTGGTGCATGCATTGAAAATATCGTACGAGATTGCTTTTATATAAAATATTATAAAATGGAATTTTATTTAAATATATATGGGAAACCGTTTGGGAAGATATTGACTGATATGCGATTTTGGGTTTATTGCTTTTTCATATTCTTTTAGTTTTTCTGTTTTATGTAAGTTGCTATAAAAATAATGAGTAGATTGGTAAAATTCGCAAATCTGGTCTTCAGTTCAGTTTTAAGGTAATGTTTTCATTTGAATTGTAATTACAGTTTTGGCTTGAGTGATAATGGCATTGAAAAATATTAATAATTGAAATATTGGTCAGTGAATCTCACACTTAAATTGATCTGAGGAAGTAGTCCATGTTTCTCAGATCGGATCCCGATCAACAGTCGTTTGTCATCAATACAAGGATACACAATGCCGCGAAAAATTCAGCGCTGAAGTCCAGAATATAGTGCAATAAACATGTGGGGAAGGACAAGAAAGGATGGAATTTTTGGTACACATTAAAATTAGCAAACAACAGACATAACTAGCTTGAGATCCAAATAATATAAAGGCAAAATAAGTCGTACATATGAAATAAAAATTTAAAGAAGTTTCACATTTAAGACACAATTATTTTCATACACATTATCAAATAGAGACGATTAAGACAATTTCCAGATGGAAGTCTGTCTGTGTGTCTGTATGTATTCTTCAACCAATTCAGCTAATTTTGGTATATGAGTTTGGGGGAGTCATAGGATGAACATTTAACAATTGCGCTTAAAAGTTACAAATTTGTAGTAAGGTGACCGCAGACTTTTATGCAATTTGGTATCATTTCTTTTTCCATCGCTCGTAACTCAGTGGTAATCGACGTTGCTTTGGGTGCGGAATGTCCTCGGTTAGTTCCCTGTTCTGGCGATTCTCTTATTTCCAATTCCCAAAGTAGTTGGGTTAGTTTAGCATGTGGTAATTATTTCTAATTTTTGAATAAAGTAGTTAGATAACTGGGTTAGTTTAGAATGTTATTACTATTATTTGTATAATAATAATATCAACAATAGTCTATTTTTTTAGATTTTAAATTTTTGATGAAAACATTTCGTTACCCAGGTGATATTATATTTTAAATTATACTGTACAACATTCGCAGTGAACTCGACTATAAATTATTGAGGCGATATCGATAGTTCAGCCTTTCGGAAAGTTTTTGGGGTGAGACAACCGATTTTTTCAGAACACCGGAAATACGTGCTTTCTGATATTATATAATTAAATAAGTAGTTCAAAAAAATGTCTGTCTGTGTGTCTGCCTGTATATTAGTACAAAAATACTACAAGATATGTCTAGGTGCTGATTAACTTTTGGGAAACATTGAGCGTAGCCCAGGGGTTGTAAAATTTACATTTCTTAAAATCCGAAATATTGAATAATTTTTCATTAGTTTAATAGAATAGGTATAACCACATTAAGCATAAAAATAGATCCCATTGGCGTTCGAAAAAGTGTAAAGAGGGGTTGAAAACTTAAAAAAAAGGATATTTCCTAAACATAGAAGAAATATTGACTATAGCTATTTATAGCTTTGGTAAAATATAACCTATCAAATGTATCATAAAAAACTTGCTTAGATAGGCGTACGTAAATAGTGGAAAAGGGGTCAAAATAAAAAAATATTTCCTAAATAAACTTATTTGAAATACGGAATAATTTTTTATAGATGATATAAAATGTAACCTAAAAAATGTCACATACAAGAATTGGTTCACACAGGCGTTCACAAATAGTGTAAATAGGGGTCAAAATTGAAATATTTGTGTATTTACATATTATACAAACATATCACAAAAATTGGCTAATTATAAATATTATATTATTATTATTATTAGTTTTGATATAAGATAACCGACAAAATGCAGCATAAGAGAACTTTTTGACATAGCCGTTCATAAATAGTAGGTCAAAAAGATTAGACTGTAAAAATGATATATTATAATGTTCAAACAATTGTTGTTCTATGCGTATGTACCCTCTAATATAATACGCACAAATTGTTTGGCATCCAATATATAACTGTCATTCATATACACTCGATTCCATACACAAATGCTTCCTAATATATTTAGCATATCGAGAAGATAACGTCTAGGTTCGGATATTGGTCTACTTTTAGAAAGATTGAACTAACACTCCTTAAGTAGTATGAGAGAGGTGACATTGACAGCAGTTATCTATTGTCTAAAATAAACTCCCTTGTAACACGCCAAGCAACAAGATCTACTTAGATATTTTATGAAAATTTATCCAGAACTAATATTCAATCATCAACACGTATTTTATTATGTAGGTGTAAATTAATTAATTATATTATATTATATTTGGGTATTATGTACAATATTTTCTGTAATTGGGCGTTGCCTGTTGAAAATAAAGTGCATATTATTATTATATCAGAAATATTAAATAATGTTCATTGATTTAAAAGAATATAACGTATAACATTTAACATAAACAAATTAGAGCACATAGGCATTCGAGAAGAGTGTAGAAAGGGGTTAAAAATTTAAAACATATTTCCTAAGTATAGCAGATATATTGAGTAGTTTATAGCTTTCATACAATATGACCTACGAAATGTATAATAAAAACTTGCTTACAAAAGCGTTCGTAAATAGTCGAAATAGGGACAAAATAAAAACAAATTCCTAATCATATTCGAAATACAGAATGATTTAAATAAAAAATATCTGATGTCTACAATAAAATTAAAATTATTTGGAAATATAGCTTGCGACCAAGAGTCTTACGAAAAACATAAATGACAAAAAGGTTACAGAAATATTACATTTACACTTAAATATGGAAAACTATTCGTGCCTCGAGGGCAACAGTTTATTTTACGATATTCTGGACGTCAGTACTGAATGTTTCACGCATTTCTTTGAACTAGTTATATCCAACTGATAACGGAGATTCCTGAAACACGCTACGTGTTTTCATATATTCTAAATTATTAATTTATAAATAATGCAAAACTAAAACATTTTTATTAAAACAAGATCCAAAATTTGCTTATGAGAGGCCAGTGTGATTTGATTTGATTCGTAGTTGAGCGTCACCATAAAATTTGATTGTGACAAGCAATTTTCATTGTAGTAACTTGCAAACTCAATTGGTCTTTATTTTATCAGAAACCAAAGTTTGATTTTTTTTTCATCTTTAATTCTCTTTTACCTTAACCTCGACGATTTATTTTCTTTTAGGAAAACAGTTTTATTACCTAAAATTTTTCCATAAAATTGAAGTTCTATTATTTTTCCTCTTTTTCATAAATAATAAATATGAAACCAATAACTGATACGGATCTTTTAAAACAGGGAAATAAATTATTTTCTTATTTACCTAAAGCCTCTAAAATGTTATTTTTCATGTTTAAAATATAATAGGTACGTAGGGACAGTATATTATGTTTCTAAAACATTATTTGCTTGTAGGATTGGTGGATCTATGTTCTTTGGTGATGAAGGTTAAACAACAAAAAAACAAACTTTTATAACCAAACCAACGTTTCGCCCATTTATTCAGGCATATTCAGGTCAATCTCTTCAAAAAAAATTTATGTTATGAATTTTGATAATCTACCAGATCGTTATTCTCTTCAGATTATTCATATCTGATATCTTCTCAGTTCCAACCAAAAGCATTTTTATCAATAATAGGCCAGTAGATGATATGAAAAGATTTCAACACCAATTCAATATGCAATATAGCAAGTTAAGGAAAGCTTTAATTCAAAGCCTGGTCTATAGAATTTAATATGACTTTGTGCTGTTGGGTATGTAATTAAAAACTTAACTACGCCTATTTGCTAGGAGTGGAAGGGAGATATTGAGGAGTGAGGGATAATTTGTTAGTAAGTTCGTTTATCTGATTTTGATATCACAAATTCAAATTAGGTTTATTAAATATATCTGTATCAAGTAGTTGGCTTTAGTTTTTGAAGTTTAAAATAACAGTTGTTTGGTAAAATCAGATCAACGAAACCTCTTGTGAAAGCATAGTGTCTGATGCAAATTTCCAACATAACTTGTTACATTATGTCACAAGCAATTAGCAAAAATCAGATATTAAAGTTGGGTTTTCTTTTGTTAAAATTGGTATGCATATCTTTGACTTCCTGTAGATATTGTAAGTTATTGCCACAAGGCAACTTAAGATTTTGCACTATTTTCTATTGCATTGATTTCTTTCGTCTATATTATGACGTAAGGTTTTTTGCAGCGGCTCGCCATACTCTCTGTATTGTTTGTCTAAAAATAGAGAAAATAAAATCTGTTTTTTACGCCGTATCGTTGCAATGCTATAACAAAATAGTCTAATTAATAATTGTTATAACACAATGATTATTCATTGTTGTTTGTATATTCAAACAGAAATAGTATTTTTTATTTATTATCAATAAAAACAGATGTGTTTCATTAATTGGAGATTAATATAGTAGGAATCACAGGTCACTGGTTTGAATGATAAGGTCATCAATTTTCTTTGTTAATAAAAATTTGTGATTAATGAAAAGTCATAAGGTTTGTTCTTTTAAATGCATGTATATAATAATAATAAATGTCTTTATTCATCAGGTACAATATTTACTAGTACCTAGAATGCGTCACAAAATAATTAAATAAATAATGGATAAATAACAGCAACCACCCATACAGGTACTAAAAAAACAAACTTTACATATTAATTTTACAAATAAACAAATTTTAAAACACGAATACCTTCTCGTCAACAATCAATAGCAAAATACTCCTCCAATGAGTAAAAGCTATACTGAAGTAGCCAAAGTTTTACTTTACTTTTAAAGTTAAGTTAGGTAAAGTCTGTTAAAGCATATCTCAATTCATAATCGGATACTTGTCTCGTTCTTGTGAACTTAGTTTTGATAGAGTACACATAATATACACTCTCCGAAATATAGATTGATATGACTGTTAATATCATTAGGTCGTTAAATAGTTGCCGACAAGAAAATCTGGCTGATTTAAAACACATTGTTCTAACAACTCTCTTCTGTAAAATCAACATGACTTCTGTACGTCGCGAGTTACCACACAAAACAATAGCGTATAACTCAAAATAGAATGAACATACGCAAAATAAAATTATCTCGTTGTCCCGTAACTATATGCAATGAGCCACCACAAATTGTAAACATTAAGGAAAGTAGATTTAGCTAAACTTAATGGCTTCGTTATTTGGTAAATCTTTTTTAAAGTTTCAAACAGTAAAACAATTTTTGGCCATTACTAAGACAGTGTTAAAAAATTGTTTATTTGATAGTTTGTATTGATCTTTTTTATTTTTATTAAAATATATAAAATCCAAAACTGCAATTACATACAAATGACACTCTTGAAATACTGCAAAATTAGTGTTTCCATTTTCAAATTTCCACAAATATTGGCTGTTTTTTTATGAGGACCATACAAAAATGTACAAAACTGAAAATCGCTTTATTTCGGCTAAACATTATTCCTAATTTCTCGGAATAAGCCCATGATACCTTACTGCATCTAATTTGGAGCAACCTGTCCATACACACGAATATGATCTTTAATTCGTCTTCGTTGAAGGATCCTGCATATCACTGTTTCTAATTAAGTCTAACCGACTTAGCAGAATGTTTTATATCATTTAAATATTTGTTGTAAGCATTATATACAATATTTAATAACATAAATCAAATTTAAGGCCTTGTGGAAATATTTCTGCATACTCCCGACCTCACTCGCCCTTTGCTCCAGTTAGCGCTGACTACCTGTATGTTAAATACTATGTTGTCGTGTAAAATCTAGAGAAATAGAAGTAAGTAAGAGAGTAATCCGTTTATCTCGTTCAATTACCATAAATGACGGTAAAAGTTTGAAAGTAAGCCTCAATCCATCAAATGATTTACCATTAAAAAGAAACAGATACCCATGTTTTAATTATATATCTAGTCACATTCCAATATTTGGGCTATAAATGAAATATAGGGTTTTATGTTTCAAAATCCTCAATACCAAAATACTGAAGGCAAAGTTACAAATTGTTTATTATGTAAATTATTCAGAGCTTATTGACTATTTCATATAAATTGCATAGAAAAAAAATCAACTGCTCTTTTCTGCTATCTTGTTTAAATTTCTTAAGGCAGAGTTAGCCAACGAATACGCCTAACAATTTGGTTAGTGTATAACTATAATCACAATCGCAACTAGTTAAAATACGTTTTGTGTATATTGGTAACGTTTCTACAACGTTTAAGTCACAAGTTCTAATGCATAGTCATAAGTCATAACTCTGAATGCGGAATTATTTTACCTTTTATGATTGTGATTGCGACAAATTGAACTGTGCTCAGGCGTGATTGTTGTTTTTTGAATTGTAGGCTATAAATAGTACGTTTTTAGTGAAACGTTTTTTTAACAATTTTTTTAAGACACCAATAAAAAGAAAAGTAACATAAGGTTAGATCGTTAGAATAACACATAAAAACAAATTTTCTCATGACTTTTATATTTTGGTTAAACCACTCGCATTCGTTATGCATTATACACTAAATCTACGACAAAAATTACGACTAAAACTTATTCACTGTGATTTGTGTATTATACAAACAGGTTGGCTAACTCGCCTTTTGACTTTAGGTTCAATACCAAATGGAATGTAACATTTTACTTAAACAGAGCTGGGACCAATGTACAAGTTAAGCTCTGTCAAGTAGTCAAGTGTCATAATTTTAATCAAATTTCTGATATGTGTGACATTTTCACAACTACAATAATATTTAACAACATAAAATAACTACCACTTTATGTTCGCTAAACTGTGTAATAAACTAAGCAATCCTATATAAAATAATATTTAACTATCCAGTTCCTAACTATCCTTGTTCTCTACACTTTATCCCATATAAAATTAAACACCAACATATATAGATATTATATAAAAATATATCAACGAGTATCAGTTAATCCCGAGAATAGGACACGCAACCATAACAATGGAAAGCAATATAAGCCACTTAGTTCCACAAATAGAACCCCTCTTTAAATAAGCAATCTTATCAACAAACATCTCGACCCATTAATCATCCATCATCAGAGCGAAAAGTGAGTGTCTCTCTGTTACGGCACGCGTTAGAACACGTGTCGGATTAGGCTAATGGTGGCGGTAATACGAAAAGAGGCGCGACCACCCTGCTCTGGGAAATTATAAAGGGATGCGGTGAAAAAAACATCCCTCTGTAACGGATTAAGAATATTGCGCTATATTTTGTGAGTTTAAGTTATCTTATTTTATTATTGCTAATCTGAAGATGCTTTTATGGAGCATTTGATATACAGAACGTCCTGGGAAATCATGCAAACTATAATTCGAAAAAATATTGTTTTTTTTTTTATTGTACTTTTTCATTTTCTAGACAAAAATTGTGTGTTAAAATAATTTGTCCCCTTAAATTATTTTAAGTTATTTTCGGGACACCCTGTATATTTTTTTAATCTAAAAACCCATCCTCAGGAATTTACAAATAACACCCTGTATCTGAAAAATAAAGGATTTTTCGATATATGTTCATATGAAAAAAAAATCTTATTTTGAACATACTTATAAATGCTTCGTTTTTCAGATACAGGGTGTTATTTGTAAATTCCTGACGATGGGTTTTTAGCAATATTTCCGAAACGCATCTCGATATCAAAATGGCATTTGGCACACTTACGTCTTTTTGTAGTAAAGGGAGAATGTATTCTGTCAGCCCTTAGAACGCATTTCCACCCTGTTTCTTGTATTTATCGTAGCCGTATAATAATATTGGAGACGTTACATAGAAAATTTCAAAGTCCTTTATCTTGAAAACGGCTTCTTCTAGCGTTATGATTGGATTGGATTGTTTCGGCCTCTGTATGGTGAGATATACATTACTATGTGTATGTAGATGATACGGTTTACATATATCTACTGTTTTATATCTCACTGTTCATAAATGCAGGCCGATATTGTAGATGGGCAACGAGTATGGTTCTCTCCCGAGCTCATAATAAGAGCGAAACGAATTCGTCAGTATCTGTCCACCCATGCTTCGGACTGGTTCTACTGAATTAGACTGAGGCCCTGCTAAATTAAATAAAATCCCTTGTGTAGGTAACACCAGTAAATTTTGTCCGCTACGCTACGGAATTATTTTTAATTTTTTAATTTTATTGTATATACTCAACTTCTTCATCTGGTATCTTGATTGCTATTGTCTTCTGGTCTAAACGAATTTGACTTATATCTTTTTCTTGTAAACAATCTGCTGTTGAAATCTGTATTATTACTTATAAGACACCCTGTATAGCTAAGACATGGGATATAGTACCTATAATAATTATATAATATCGACATAATATGCTTTATTTTAAAAATGTATTCATAATAGCATATTTTCATTATTTATGCCAGTCCCTCGGTGTTTGGCTGAAGTTATTGATACCGCGTGATATGAACAGGTACTCCTTCATCCAAAGTCGTGCTCAATAGTGTTAAGGAAAAATTGTTTTAAATACACGTACTTTAACAATCGCCTTTTAAAATCTAACGAGCTGCATATAATGTGCCATGAACCCGTCGTCTCCATGGGTGTTATTAATAACTTTACATTAGTACAGTAAATAAAGGTAAAATAACCGGTAAGAGGGACAATAGTACACGATACACGGTAGTTTATGTTCTAAACCAGGGTTCGCCAACCTGCGGTCCTTTGAAACTTTTTGCGCAGCCCGCCAAAGCACCAATATAATTTTAGGAAAAATCAACAAACTTAGAGCGTGAGCCTGTGACCGGCGATAAAAATGCGCTCTAATAGAAACATAGTGGGAAACCTGTTTACTGCGCAAGGTTAATCCTCACTCCCCAGCGAATACGACGACGGCTCGCTTACCAATAAGTGTAGCATTCTTTCATTTCGCCACTTTGCTACTCTATGTTCATATGTGCATCTTGCAACATAAACACGTTCATATTGATAATCGTATGTCGTATTCTATTTTTGTATTGTATTTTCTTTTTTCCATTTTAAGAATTGTACATTTTTTTTCTCTGACATTTTTGTTATCATAGCATGTTAATAAAAAATAATTTTTCTCCATATTTATTTTTAATAATATTTGTACTCGTATATGATATAAAAGCACTATATAAGTTACATTTGAATGTGCGGCCCGCATACAAAGTTTTATTTGTAATAATAATAAATCGTTTTTATTTGGAAGAAATTTACAAACAAGGCGAAGTTTAGGAATAGGCTACTTTAATATACCTAAATAAAACATAAATGGGAATGAAATTTTGTTTTCGCTATTCTTCGTCAGACAGCAAGCTACAAAGCTATCATTACCAACTAAAAATTTAAAAAAAAAAAACTAGTCAAAAGGTTATATATATACGAGGTGTGGCAGAAAATTAATAAAACTGGAAAGACAGCGAGCGATGTGGAAACGATGCACTGTTGTCCTTGGTGTATTAGTACCCTCCTATAATAACTCAGTCACAGGCTTCTTTAGACAAGCCATGTAACAGTATATTTGGCAACTTTGAGTTCCAGTTCGTTTGATTGTGTTTACATTCTTACATTGAAACACGCTGTCTAAGTAAATCAGTGTTTGATAATAAAATAAAGTTGTATAAGCTGCGGCATAGTGTTAGTCGTATTCCTAACTAAGCGGTGAAAGTGTCTTTTGTACGACGGTTCGTATGTACCGGGTGTACAGATAATAAAAGACGCCGGCACTATCTCGAAAACTAATCATGTTACGGTTTTGGGAATATTTGTATTTAGTAAAAGCGGACAAGGGAAATAATAATAATAATAAATGTTTTATTGTGCAAAAAAAAAAACCAAATGACAAATCAAGCATACAAAGTTTGCTTACAAATAACAAATCAGTCACTTAGGCTAGTTTACACAAAAGGAATAAGATTTGGCTATAGCCACTCTTCCACTTATTCCAAACTTAACATGTACAAAAGAAACACGCACTCATGAATATCATTTAAGGAAATAGTCTGCGCCTCAACTCTCTCTTGAAACTAAACAACGATAAGTTAAGAATCTCTATTAAGTTATTTAAAATTTTATTTAAATCGCTGGAAATATATTTAGTTTCCTAAAATGTCCGCTAGAGGACGTAAATCTAAATTGAAAAACACTGTTTACTTTAAAATATACTCATATTACGTAACTTAATGAGAATGTTCTAACTAGAATTCTAAAACTTTTTCATATACCTAAACCTTTTTTCCCTATCTTCTTAAATAAATGATGGTTTTGTAAAAAGTTATCTAACTTTCCTATGGATAGTCTGATTTTAATAAAATTAGGCTCAGTATAAAGGTATTCCTTGGGACTATCGAAACCAGTATTGGTGCTTTTATTTATTTTTTATATATAGCCGCTAGATGGAGCTATATAACAATGTTCCTGATTTTGTCAAGAGCATCTAAAAATTAAGAAAACAGTGAAAACCGGAAGTCTATATTTTTTTCTTGTCCATGTAAATAACTGGATATATTTTTGCCTAAACTTAACATTCAATAAATTTTTATAAAATTAATAGTGGGCTGTGACAAAAATAAACACTCATGTTGTTATGTCAACGAAGATAATGTCAATGTCAAATATAATTAATATATTTGTCAAATTAGTCTGTGGATTAATTTCTTTTGTGATCTTTTAAAATTTTGTGAACTGTTACGTGTTACTGTTCTCTCGTTTGTAAACGATTTGCCAATCTTATAAAGACATTTTTCTTATAGGATCGCCTTGCAAAGCATAAACGCATTATTAAAGCACTCGAAATAACCGCCAACAAATCAAATGCATCTTTGTTGGTAATAGGCATTTTTAATTAAAATACATAACAAAAAAGAAATAAATCCACAGAATAATTTGACAAATATATTAATTATATTTGAAATTGATATTAACTTCGTTGCCATAACAAAATGAGTGTTTTTTTATCACAGCCCACTATTGATTTTATTATTTACTTAAATGGACAGGAAAAAGATAGAGACTTCCTGTTTTCACTGTTTTCTTTATTTTCACATGCTCTTTCCATCTAGTGAATACTAATAGTACCATTCCATTTGATTTTTCTAAGAGAATTGACAAAATCAGAAACATTGTTATATAGCTCCATCTAGCGGCTATATATAAAAAATAAATAAAAGCACCAATACCAGAGTAGGCTGTGTCTCAGTGCGAGTTTCAAGCGACGTGTTTTTTGAGACTGCTATTAGTGAAGTTGAGTTTTGGTTGTGCGTCCCGCAAAATCGAACAGCGGAATTTGGAACAATCTTCTGCCATTAAATTGTTTGTTAAGCTTGAAGAATTGGCAAGTGTGACGTTTGAAAGCTTAAAACAGGGCTTTTCACGTAAATAACATGAAAATTGATATTATATTTAATATGAAAATAAAGCAATTACATAAATATACATGATAGGTATAATTCGTTAAATCAATGCCTATGGAACGAGCGCATGTTTACGCGTTCCGCAAAATTTGTATTTCATTCATATTTAGGCTATACGCGAAACAATGTATGATTCCGCAGATATATTTGAATGAATGGCTGCCTTTGTTTTACTAAGTATATCATCTAAGATTGCGACTAATATAAAACGCCAGCCGACCAGTATTTTAGTATATTTTTCCGCTACGACACAAAACATTTTTTGCTTTAAATTTTGTTGCCCTCACAAAATCTTGTTGTAAATTCTTTTGAAATTTATATTTTTAACCAACGCAACGTACGAATTAAAAAAAGTCTTAAAGCCGAAAATATATTTACTGGAATGTATTAAAATTTATATCTGTTTTAACTGTACTAAAAGTCATGAATAACCAGTGCAGGTTGAGTGTAGTTTCTGTGGGAGGTGGGTGGAGTTGAAAAAAAAATAAACTGCTCGTTGGAGCTGAAAGGCGGAGCTGTAAGCCGAAGAAGCGAAATATTTTAAAGTTCAATTACGCCGCTGTGTGTGAGCACGTTGCAACATATAGGAATCTTTAGCTGGTTAGAGAGTTTTTTTGGGTAATAAGTGAATCAAAATGGGCTCTGGGTATTATCAGTTTTCGGGTTTATATAACATACATTTCATTGTTAGATTTATATTTATTTCGAGTATTTTTGAATAATCGTATTAATTTTACGTAGGTATTACTTGATACATAATATACAGGGTGTCCGGAAATGACGTGTACAACGGAATAGCACAGATTCCTTGGCCTAAAATATGATGATTTAGGTCAACTTATCTATATACAAAATTGCGTGGTTTGGGCGCTATAGAGGGCTTTAGTAGTGAATATTCTTCTTATGTTTTTTCAAATAAATCTAAAAATATTTAAATATTCTTGAAATAAAAGTCGACCTCCACACAATAACTTTTAATAAATATTTCCAACAAATTAAGTATTATATGTTAAGGCATTAAAAATTTTAAAAGATCAAAACTCATATTATTCATAATGTAAGTCCTTATAATAATAATAATAATTTTTTTTTTGTAAATCATTGAAAAATTTTAAATTTCGTCAAAATTATTGTTAACGGATTGCACTCTCACACAGCAATGTCGTTTAAAAAAAAATCTCAAAAAAGAAAAAGAGAGAAAAAAAAGAAAAAAAAAGAAAAAAAAAAGAGAAAGAAGAGAAGAAAACGCCATTGCTGTGTGAGAGTGCAATCCGTTAACAATAATTTTGACGAAATTGAAAGTTTTTCAATGATTTAAACATGCCTTAAACTTTTTTCACACAATGGTAAGTTTGTAAGTTAAAGTCATTTTAATATAATTTAAAATAATTAATTAATAATACTTCTTTCCAGACTTAATGAATTTTTCCATAAATAATAAAAATATGTACTAATAATAAAAAAAACAAACATATAGCTTTTCGTAAGAACCTTTGATAACCACTGATGATGCAGCCCGTTGCTGCGAAACATGTATGGTAACTATCGACAAAAGTAATTTATTGGAAATATTTATTAAAAGTTATTGTGTGGAGGTGAACTTTTATTTCAAGAATATTTAATTATTCTACTCCACTTCGATGTGGACTACTTCTTTAGAACTAAAAATATTTGATAGATTTTATTCATTTTTTAGATACGCGTTTGCACCAATAAACTACAGTTTTTATTGAATAAACTCTAATTTCTAAAATTACAGGGTGTTTAAAAGCTTAGTCACAATAACTTATCTACCCATATTTTTTGTAACCCTCGTATAATCAATACCAGTTTTTTTTTTGTAAATCGTTCATTTTATTTAGAAACTAATTAGTATTTTACAAAAATTTCGTTTATCAAACAGTTTCGAGACAAAAAAAATATTTTCTAAATCCCTACAAGCCTGAATCAGTACTTATAATAATACATATAAATACGTAGTTAAAATTCATAATGGATAAACCTTCAAAATAAAAAGACGAAATTCTAAACGCAAATCAGGTTAAATGATATTACAATAATATTATCTTTTTGTATTTGTCAAAGTAATCATAACCACCTTTCAATAAATACTTTGTGCTAAGTTACAATAATTATTAAGTACTGATTCAGTAGGGATTTAGAAAATATTTTTTTATCTTTAAACTGTTTAACAAACTAAAGTTTTGTAAGAGACTAAATAGTTTCTAAATAAAATGAACTATTTACAAAAAAAAAACTGGTATTGATTATACGAGGGTTACAAAAAATATGGGTAGATAAGTTATTGTGCATAAGCTTTTAAACACCCTATAATTCGAGAAATTGGAGTTTCTTCAATAAAAAACTGTAGCTTATTGGTGCAAATGTGTATATAAAAATGAATAAAATCTATCAAATATTTTTCGATTTATTTGTAAAAAAATATTCACTATTAAAGCCCTCTAGCGCACCAACCAAGCAATATTGTATATAGATAAATTGACTTAAATCATAAGATTTTCGGCCAAGGAATTTGTGCTATTCCGTTGTACACGTCATTTCAGGACACCCTGTATATTAACATTATTTTTAATGCCATCTCTCTAAGCAAAATTTGACAATTAAAAAAATACAAAGATCTAATATATATTTATCACCTTATGTTAGAGATAGAATTAGTGTTGTTTTCGGAGAGTTATGAATTATTTATGACTGTTCAAGAGTGTATAGATATAGTTACAGTGAATAACATGTAATGTACCTATTCCCTTTAGGGTATATTTGAAGAATAAATTATCGTAAACTGTGGCTACTTGAGTACTTACTTTTGCGGGGCATTTATACCGGAATGACTAAAGGCTATTCTTTGAAACACAAAAAAAAACAAAGTAAAATATAAGTAAATGGTTTTTGAGAAAAAAAATTATTAAATGGATGGTCAATTTTCCCCAGGTTTAGGGTTACTGGGGCACACTTATATAAGGTACTTTATAAATTAAATCATGTTATTCCATATTTAGATGAAACAAATAAACACATATTTTTGTTATTTTAATTTTTAGGGAAAACACCCAAAATATGAATGAAAAACTACTTCTTCTCTTAAAAATACTATAAAACATTCTTTTCAACAATGAAATATATTGTAAAAATGAAATCTAAAATAGAAATAAACTGGTGTCGTTGAGGCATGAATAGCTCTCCATACAGATATCTATATTTATATAGTTTCATTGTTGTTAATAATGACCAGTGGCGTGCGATTCATGTTCGCAAGGGAAGTATATTTTCCATTCAAATAATGCTTACAATAGTTTGTTGGATTATGACAAACTATTGTATATGAATCATCTTATGCATTTTTTTTATTGTGGCGGAGTTTAACTTTTTTTCATACCCTGTATAAAATTGGATCAATGTGCGTCAAAATGTATACAACAATTGTGTTTTAGGAACCGCTATAACAATTGTAGCTTTCTGTCAGTACTGCCGAAAAAAATATGTTAAAAATAGTAAGAGGCATGTTAAAGAAAATATGCTCACAATTACATGTAAAATCCGAAATTCTAATAAAAAATAGGGTGTTTTATTTCAAATTTCAAAGCTGGGTTGCGTATCACACGATCTGCGCTAGATTCCGGCATGAAATAGCAGTACTGAAAGTTTCAGAAATATATTTCTTTCCGTTCTCCAGATACTTTCTTACGCCTTCAACTTTGGCGTACCAGCGTTTTATACCTATTGTTTTTCAATATTTTATTTTGAATAAATAGAATCGACGTGATTTTGCTGAAAATCAAGTTTTAAATTTAAAGCACCGTGTATTATTATACATTCTTTACCGATCCTATTTCAAGGTCCTTAAACCTCATCAATATAAGAGCGAAGATTCTTCAACATTTATTGATAAAGTCAACTCAAAAATTTTTTTAAAGTAAATAATGACCAGGAGGAAGAAATTCTTGCTCAATGATGTTGATGATAATTCAATAATTACAAATAGAAATATTTTCCGCACAAAGTGATATTTTTACCAATGCTAAAATTAGGAATATGCTAATTGTTAAAGAATCTTTGCTCTTCTCTTGATAAGATTTCGGCTGCTGAACCATTTGAGATGAGGTTGTATAGAATCTCAAAATATGTCGGGTTAAGAATTTTGGCAATAATAATAGAATTCAATTTTGTGGACTCAAGATATTTTATTTTTGATACTTATTAAATTCTTGCTTATTAGAACATCATTATTTACTTTTGATACAGATTCCTATCGATCATGTAAATTTTTTCCATAATTGTGACTTTGCCTATGGACATGAGATGCTGTGCACGCTCTATACCCAAACTCCCCGAAGTACAGAGAACAGGTATACATATATAGATAACTGTTGAAGATAAAATATGAGATTCCTTTAACATCAAACTCTCTCAAGATGGTTACGTTATCTTAATATTACCATCAGCAATAATAGAATAGAGGTCTATACTTAAATACGTGATATCGATTATGAAGGGTTTTCTATAAGCTGATTTACCTGAACCGATAAGACACGTCACATTGTAATTACAGGATACTGCCTCAAGCCACATATGGTAATTAATTTTCTAAAGATATTCACGTTAACTATAATATACAATATCAAAAGATAATAATAGGTATATCTATCTACCTATAATAGCTGTAGACATATATATTTACATAATACATTTTTCACATAAATTATATGAAAATTGATTTACTATTTAATATAAAAATAATGAAATTAATTAAAAAAGTGCGGCAATATTGAAGGGGGTGATTTATCAGGTCATTTTGGAAAAAAGGTCCTATCACGTTCGAAAATGCATTGTTTCCAACATACAAGGTGTTAAAGTTTTTTTGTATATAATGGTTTATGTGAACTGCTTGTTACATAAAGTAACCAGTTATGTTGGAAATTTGGTTCACACCACCGTGCTTTCACTGGATGGGCCGTTTCGTTGATCCACAACTCATCAGTGGTGACATCAGTGGTGATCGGCAGGCAGTGTGACCCAAATTTCTAGCACGAGAGTTGAAAGACAACAAGATGTTTTTGACGACATCTAGTGTGAGCAGGTAATATGCCCGGTGAAACTCAGTTCACAAACGATGGTCGGACGAGAAGCAACAACTCCATCATATCCTATTGCTGTCACTAGATGTGCCGGAATTCCCTGGCGGGTGGCTTTATGTAATAATAATGAATATTGATTCCTGTTCAAGGAACCTTATAAAAATCTGGAAATTTTGGCACCCTGTATCTCAGAAACAAAGCTTCCACAGATATACGTTTGTATAGGATTTTCATCTTAAAAATGATATTCTATAAGTTTTTAAAGGCAGGTTACAAAAACCTGACTCACCCTGTATATGATGATGATACACTGTGTCCACGTTATGGGCCCTTGTAACCTTTTATTTTTTGACAGATTTTGATAAACTTTTTTTTGTTAGGTTGGTATTCAAAATGTACAATAAACTAGTGAGTAATTTTAGTGTTGTGCTCTAATCATTACCAGCTACCACCCATTTTATTGGCGTATATTGCAGAAAGTATTATTAGGGATTTTTATGAAGAAAAAAAAAGGAGGAAGGGATCTCATTCAGGATAACGTAAAACCCAATTGTCCTGATTTTCAGTGTTATGAAATACAGGGTGCTCAAGAAAAAATCTTCTGTGAAATAAAATTTTAGAAAGATTTTATTGGGGGTTATTAGGAAAACAATTACAATTTTATCGCACAATTAGCAAAGAGAAATATTAGTAATTTCCACTAATCCACCGAATTTTCAATTCGTCGCCAATTATTGCTAATTACGTTTCTTATAGAGTTATTATACTGCGACCATGGGCGCCGGAAGTAATTAAATTAGGGGAGGGCAAGGCAAAAAATACTAAGTAAGTAAAACAAAAGTATTATGTATATAATATGTGGCAAAATACCTATACTTATACAGTCAATCCAACTTCTTTTGAAGTTATAACATAAATTGAACATAAGTCTAATCAGAAAATAGCACTAGAATATGCCTTCGTTTTTGCGAAAATCGATCTATCACTTTTTTAATAAACACGTCTTTGTTCTTATTTACATGTTCTCTGTGTACGCTGAGAAGACATAATCCAGATAGTCTTTCTTCACTCATGGTAGACCTTAACCAGGTATTCACCCGTCTTAAGGTACTAAACGATCTTTTAATAATTGTGGCCATTGTTGGAGATAAAGCCAAAAAAATAGCAATTGCTTTTTTTGTTACTAGGGAAAAACTCACAATGTTTTTCCAATAAATCGGCGAACTCTAACTGAATATTTTCATTTTTATTTTTCTCTATCCACATTTCATCCCATGTTTCACTCTCAGTCTCTAAATTTTCTAAATCGTATACTTTGGCTATGTTAGGAATTTTTTCTATTAATTTCCTATACTCTTCTGTTACAGTTAACTCTGGATGAAACAGGCACAAAGAAAATGCAATTTCTGTTTCTTCCGAAAATCTTATCTCAATTGAGCGGATAATTGAATCTATAAATGTAATAAAAAAAGAAACACGGTAATATTCCTCGCAAGACTTCGTTTCGTAATTAGCTCTATAAACTTGATTTGATCCCAGTCTAGGAATTCTTAGTGGTATGTCAAATTTATGACCAACCAACAGATTTTTGGAAAATTTCCTTAAAATATTTTTCAGCGTCAGATCTGTGATTTTTTAGTGCAGACAAAAGTGTTTTAATATGGTTTTTTGTCGAGAAGATTTATTATTTTTCCTTGTAGTATGTTGCACACCGGTTCCAATTTAGCACTATAATGTGAAATGATGTGGAGACAGAGTATGAATTTACAAGTCGAAACTGCAGCTAATAATTGATTAGCTTTTGATCGTGTCTTTGTGCTGAATTCTATTGAATAAGCCAAATGTCCCAAAGCCCCTCTTATTTATTCGTAATTTTCGGAAAATATTCTGATGGATTTGTACTTTGAGGACCATCGTGTCACAAAATAATGGGATTTTAGGGACATATTTTGTTCTATATGGACTGTCACGAAAAAATTTAATAACTTTCTTGATAGAATCTGCAGTATTCTGTATACCTTGGATACGGTTGAAATCATTTACCACTAAACTTATGTATGTGATATTTTACTGTATTTACGTGTTCCAGGGGGGGGGCAAGCGCCCCGTCTTGCCCCCCCCCCTTCCGGCGGCCATGACTGCGACCAGCTTCTCTGATCCTATCATAAAGTTCTTCTCAGGTGTGTAGCTTTTTAGCATACACTTTATTTTTTATTGCCCCCAAAGAACGAAATCAAGCGTTATTAGCTACGAGCGGCCAATGAATAACAGGACTATTTCGTCCTATCCAACAATTAGGAAAATTTTCATTTAACCACTATCTCACGGTGCACACAGATGCATTTACTCAAGTTCCACACATTGTAGAGCAAGCACAGCGTTGCCAATAAATTGAAATTTTCGCTTTTCGGAAAGTGTGTAATGATGGCTCAGATTTCTTTTGGAGAAATATTAACGTATGTTTGGCAATGTTAACGATGTTTCCAACCTAATATGTGCATTAAAATAAGATATATTAGGTCATTCAATAAGTCCGTAGGATGACACATAGATGGCGTTCCTAGAATTTTTTCCATATGATTTTTATTTAGTACTAACCTTCAAATGATACGTGTATAAATTTGACAACAATCTGACTATTGATTCGGGAGTTAAAGCATTTTTTGAGAAGCAAGAATTTCGAGTTTTGATAAAGCATTGCTTTTTGACGAAAAAAAAAAATACAATGAAAACCAAACAATGGCCTAATAACCATTATCCGAACTCGACTCCATCGAGACAAATGGTTATTTCAGAAAACGTCAACAAAATTCACAAATTGGTTATGAACGATCGCAAATTGATGGTGCACGAGCTAGGTCGCTGACATTGTAAAGATATAGTGGTAGTGGTTTTACCAGTTTACACGAACATTTGGGTATGCCAAAGATGTGTACAAAGTGGGTGCCGCGTGAGCTCACAGTCGATCAAAAACAACAACGAATTGATTCTTCAGAGGAGTGGTTGGCGCTGTTAAACCCCAATATAATCGAATTTTATCGTCGATATGTGACAATGGATGAAACATCGCTTCACTATTACACACCAGAATCGAAAAGACAGTCAGCTGTGTGAACAGCAATCGACAAACCGAGTCCAAAGCGAGCAAAGACGCAACAGTCGGCCGGTAAGGTGATGACGGCTGTATTTTGGGATGCGAATGGAATAATATTCCTCAACTACCTCCAAAAAGGAACCACCATCAAAAGCGACTATTACTGTGCACTTTTGAATCGATTGAAGGCTGAAATCGCAAAGACACGGCCACATTTGCAAAGGAAAAAAGTGTTTTTTCACAAAGACAATGCAACTATGGCAAAATTGAATGATTTGGGCCTCGAATTGCTTACCCACCCACCGTACTCTCCAGATTTTGCCCCCAGCCACTTTTTCCTGTTTTTAGATCTCAAGAGAATGCTTGCTGGAAAGAAATTTAAGTCCAATGATGAAGTAATCGCTGAGACTGAGGTCTATTTTGACGAGAAAGAGAAATCGTACTATAAAAGTGGTTGGAAAACCGCTATTCTCGTTGTATTGTCCTCCAAGGCAACTATGTTGAATAATAAAATCGAGTTTTGTCAATATTTTGTTTTTTTCTTATCCTATGGACTTATTGACTCTGTTGGTATATCCATAGCATGGAGAAAGTAAAATCTTAAAACAATATTACGAGTATTTAGGTACATCATAATATTATACGAGTAAGTAAATTATGTTTTTTATGTGAATAGTGACGCGATGGCTACAGCAAATCCATTGTGCAATTATTGTCTTGTATGTTTGGTTGCTTGAAAAAGTTGTTTGGAATTATATGGGTTTAGTGATTTAAATAATAATTTACATAAGTGGGGAAACGTCACATTAAATCAAAAACCCACCAAGTTCTTATACAAAAAGTTATATAACGACTGCATCTAATTAGCATTCTGAAGTCTGTCAGTAAAATCGATCCACCTAAAAAAGAAATTATTACAAATACTTCAAAGATTTCACAAAAACAATAAAAATATAAGCACTGGAGAATCGCCTAACATCAAAGAGCAATCTCTTGAGATCACATACGAAGAAACATAAGCTAATATCTGCAAATTTATAGTTAAATGTTAGGTAGTGGTTTTTCTTGAGGCACGCTTAATTATTTATTTTAATACAGAAACAAATATGATATAAACTTAATTAGATACAGACAATAAGGTTCGAGACCCTAAAAATGGATTTGCGTAGTCTCCAAATACATAACAATTGCAATCATTTTCATCTGAGTGAACTTCTATATTATTACGTCTATGCTAATTGCATACTGCTTTATTTAGGTGAGATTATTTGTTTTAATATATTAATGTATGAGCCAATTTTTTTGGTATCGCTGTAGGTTGTTTGACAAGCGGAAAAGTAATTTGCGTGTTACTAAAACAGAGCTGGTATTATGTTATTCTATCTCTCTCATCCCTATAACCCAATTAATTATAACACGAAGCCAGTTTATGCGACCTCCCTCTGTGTGAAAAGGAGCTTTGTATAATGGATTTCGCACCAAACCATGTATATTTTATAATTACATTGGACGTAGGAGCTGATGTATATATTAAAGTACAGGATGAAACACAGATAGAGCAGTGACAAGTTTAAGGATGTCAGACAGATATTTAGAATTAGTTTTTAAATTTAATTAAAGTTTCCTTTGTAGCTTCTTCTAGTGGATTTGAAAATTGATACATATTTTTTCTCCTCCTATACTTACATGGATATTTGCTCTTTTTTGAACCAAGTGAACTGAACGAATATAATTTCTTATCCATACTAGTTAAGATATGAAATCGTTTAATCAAATTACGTGTTTCAGTTGGCAATGGTACCTTTGATGCATTATTCTAATTGTCTTTTACATTATTTCTAAACATCAAATTGTTTATGAAACTGTCAATACATAAATAATAACAAAATTACAACATTCTGTCAATTTTGAAAATAGTATGTTGGTAGTTGATTTCGAGTAACTCATGTATAGAGGGTGAACTATCATTCAGTACCAAAATTTTAACCACGTGCTCAGAGAAGCATGAAAAACTATAAAAAAATTGTTTCGGATTTTTTATTCGATGTTTACAAAATGGGGCAAATCCAAGTTTTTCCCCAGTAAATCGGCGTCTATGACAACAACTTTTCAATATGACTTCCAACATACGATCAGCTGTAGGGATAATATTCGCGGCGTTGTCAATTGTAGTTTTGTTAATAATAACAACTACACTAATAACAAAAGCCACAAACACACTAAGTTGTCCGATTATTTTACTCAAATCGGTTATTTTTACAACAACGACTTCTCGCGTAGCGAAAGAACCAAATGTTCGAAGAGGCCACCGTTAACTTCACTTTATTTACGCACTTAATCACTAAAATGATTATTATTTTACATAAACCGTTCATGTTTTACAACAGAAACTTCTCGCTCATCACAATAATAATATGTAGGCCTACAACCTATACCGTAAAATGTTGTGAAAAAGTTACGCTAATTCCGCCGTTCACTTTCATCACAAACAAAGCATAGATAAGTGTTTACCTATTGAAACAAATAAAAAAATACGGTTAATAATCTTACGGTATAAACCTGCATTATAACCTGATAAATATTTTTGGAATTTGTTTTTGCAAAGCAGCAATTTTATTATTAACGAAATCTCAATAGCAAAAAATAACAACAAACAACTTGGCAACATGTCGCTGGATTATAACCTTTAAACTAATGTCTAATTTAAACTTAGTTGGGCAGGCGGTCATAGGCGTCGTCAAAATGGAGTTTAATATAATTTACCAAAAAATTATTTTCAGCCTTATTAAAAATGTTGGAGATTTTTTGAAATGCGATTCTATTAAATCTTATTTTTCTGTACCTCCAGTTAAAATTTTTGTAATGAGTGATAGCTCACCCTGCATATATTTAGTTATACCTACCTACCTACTACAAATTCAATATAAATATTTTTTAATAAATTTTAGTTTCTCTTTTAAAAGAAATGCATAAAGTTAAGTTAGCATTTAAAAAATGTTTATAACTATACACTGTGTCCAAGATAACAATGGGATAGCATTGGAATCTTGGAAACGATTGGAGTTACAATGTCGGTTAAATTAAAGAAAGGTTGCACAATTTAAATACCTTTTAAATGATGTCATGAAACGTAAATTAACTTTAGCCGTTTTCGAGAATTTTTGAACAAACGATTTTTTGCCATTTTAGTTTTTATTTATTTCTGCCATGATTTTTACCGTTCTTACATTTCGGCACCGAAACATAAAACATAAATATACTTTCTTCAAAAGATCTTTTTCATATTCAGATTTCAAAATTTGCAATTCCTCCTAGAAGAACTAAACTCATTAAATAAAGATACTTTCAAAAAGAAATTGCGAAATATGTTGTTGGGAGGCAATTATACTTTTCATTAGTTATTATAATATGTATATAACGTTAGTGCTGCCTCATACCCATCATACCCATTCTTTGGTTTAGATTATTATTCTGAATACTGTTTTTACTTTTAAAATTAATATTATTTATTTTGTTAGTTTTTTCTCTTATTTTTGTTTGTATCTAAATATTTATATTTACGCTTAGTTTATATAATTACTCTGTAGAATATAGAATCTCGTTGAGTTTAGGTTAGGTGTACAGAGTGAATCTTCACTCGAGAGTGGATCCTTTTCATAAGATAGCTTATGAAATTGAATCCAAACCTCGACCTATGACTTTCTGATATTTTTTGTAGGTAAACAATGTATGTTAATTTATGGTTGTGAATAAAGACTATTATTATTATTAAAAAAAATAAGAGCACATTTTCTTTGTTACTTTTTGAGGAGAATAAGATAGGGTTTCCAAATTTTCACCACGACGTTTCTTTTTTGAAAAACCCTCATCAACTTGTTCTTTTCAAATATAGCCTTTCATTTTTGATTGATATTTAATGCAATATATCACATGTAATGGTTTAAACAAGTTTTCAGTGTTTTTAGCAGTTATTTAAAATTATTCAAGAAAAACCGCCATATAGTTTGGCCTGCATGATTCTGTCCGATCTGGATCATTATCTACAGTAATTTGCGCCAAAGAATTAAAATATTTCTATATAGATAGTCACGGCTCTAAGCCATAGGTGAGCCCTAATCTACAGGGTGAGCGCAAAGTAACGGAACTGGTGATTATTTTCAATATGGTACATTTTTAATAGAAAAGCCAAAACACGTCCTTTTAGATTTATGTTTAGAAATTTTGTAGCCTACGTATTTGATCCGAAATCTGTAGCAGGTGCCACCATCTAGGTTCTGTTTGTTTCAAATTGCAATCCCTATTTTTAGAGCACTTTTGAGTTACTGCTGTCGTCTTCAATACAATAATGTGCCACATGTGTAGGGTAACATAAGAAAATTTTTGAGAAAATGAAGGTTTTTAGCTTCTAATCCACTTTTGGATGTATCGCTTTGTGATTATTGAAATAACGAAAATACCTACTTAATTTTGTTTTTTGGAGGAATATTCACGTAAGTCCTCTGCATGGGTCCTACGGATTCCAAGCACTTGACTTATTATAAATACAGCGACATCTTATGAGATATAGCACTGCTTCTTCGTGTATTCTCTAGTTGCTCAGTATGCATATTAGTGTTGTACCACACGTTTTATTGCCTATACGTGTTTATCCAAAGAAACAATAATCGGGTCTAACTTTTTTGACAAGAAGGTTAGTATTTCGTTGATTTTTTATGTGAATAATATAGTTATATCAGAACCATTTACATATGTTTAGTAATAAAACAAGTTTAAATGAAGTTACAAGAAAACCAGAATTTAACGAGTTTTATAACAGTACTTAAGCCGATCGGCATTGGTATGGCTTAGACGCGCTGGTGGCCAATGACAATTTTTCAGTGTGTAATAAATATAGCAGGAGTTAACAGTAGAATAATTTATCAGTGCTCAAGCAACAGGCACGAGTTATCTCGGCACGCTTTCTTAAAAACTTGGAGGCTGTCTTTGTGAGCCATATCTTCAAAAGAGAATATGCAACAAAAACATTGCTCGCCAGTTTCGCGAATCTATGCCGAAAAAGATTGCTACTACTTTACAAGCTGAAGAAGTACCATTTTCTAAGTCGAAAAGGAAGAGATGTGGACTGCAAAAGCTGCATTTGTCTGCAATGTTCAAAGGAGTTTATCCAAACTGTATAGATCTTTGAGTTACCAATAATTTTGTATTTTTATGTTTATGTGGCAGATTTCGATTCAAATATGTTTACTATATACATAAATCAAAGCAGACGTATAGCATTTTGAAAATAATCGCCCGTTCCGTTACTTTACGGACACCCTGTATATATTATTATCTGCGCATTGGTGCGGACGGCCTATGTCATAAATACTCATGTAAGAAAATCACCTTTAATGCTTTTAAAACGCGTTCTGTTATATGCGTTGTTCTTTCCTCGCTTCCAACATGTAATAATATCTCCATTGGATCCGATAGCCCGCCATCAATCATCATGAATAGAGAGGTGTAAATTATGGTATCATTAATAAATCAGCCTGAAATAACAACTCAATATAAATATTAAATCGGGGGCTTTGCCTCTTTTGTAAAATGACGGTCAATTTGTTTAGATATACCAGGTATTATATGGGAGAGGCGTATTAAAAATTGTTTTTTGGGTATATAGATTATTATCTTTCTTAATGTCAACATACATTTTTCAAGAATTAAATTATTTTTCTTTATAGCTATTATAATTATATACAGAATGCAGTTGTTGATTGTTGGTTATTTTTCATTAAGGGAAATTCAGTTAAAGCTAAATCCGTTATAATATGCCGCTTAATAATATGCGTCAGAACAACTTCTGCAAAAGGCATTTTGTAGCTTGTTCGAAAGAACAATACCGTGAATATTGTTCCGTGCTTATACGGTTACAGGTAATTAGTATGCATAGTGTAAAGTCTTTTGAATTACTTAATATTAATTACTTCATTTTCAGATTCAAACTACCTAAAATTCCAGACATACTTTCTTGAGTTTCGACCCATTAATTAAAATATAATAGCGTTGTTTGATTTGGTTTTATTTTACATTCCAAAAACTTATATCGCTCATAGACAATGTTCGTATTTTTCGAATTTTTTATTACATCTTCAAATTTTACTTTATCAGTTTTTAATTTAAATGTACTATAAATTTTTACACCAGCATCACCAATTAAGTTCAATAGAATGGCCACTTTTACATTATAAGCACTTTCATGATTACCCGATGCAATCGATCTAGGTTCAGAACACTTTTTAGTAATCATGCCCTTTTCCCAATGATTTCCTAATTTAAACATTACCAAATCACCTATCTTTCCTTCTGCCAAGTTTTTTACATTTCTATCATAGTATTTCTTTTGTATTCATTGTTTATTTTTGATTTTAGTACAGAAATTTTTTTTGAAAAACTATTTGGTTGAAGTAATGTTGTTTAATCTTCGACTAATCTTCGATTAAACAACATTTGCGCAGGAGATAAACCAACATCCGGTAAAGACGTATTACGATATTTAAAAAGAAAAAAATCGACAATTTGGTTCTCAAAATTTGCTTTTTTAAGAAAGCATTTACAAATATTAACAGCTTTTTCTGCTAAAACATTGCTACGAGGGTGATTTGGACTTGAAGTTGTATGAACTGCATTTATAATATTCACAAAATTTTTAAATTGTTATCCGATATTATTTCATTGTATATGTATATAAAATATATTTTGTAAGCAAGTAATTGCCTGTGAAGCAGTTTTATATTTAATTCAATCCATCTACTGAAATAGTCTATAACAACTAAATTAGTACAGCCCTGGAAGGAATATCAGTAGCAATTTTCTCCCAAGGCCTTCTAGGCATAGTATTGGAGTATTGGCAATTTCGGATTATTGTTACTAAATCTTAAACAAACATTACATTATCAGCACTTTCATGATTACCCGATGCAATTAGATATATATTGAAGTTTTGATACCAAATAGACCATTTTTGTAACATTTCCGGTAAAGTTCATTATTTCCGGAATTCTTAATAGACTCGCCATCGTCAGTTTTATTATTTTAGATTCTTTACTAAGTTATTATTATTATGTCGACTTTTCAAAAGTTCTTTTAACAAAATATTTATTTATGTGTATTTCAACTTTATCACCTTTTATTTTATTTATTTTGTTAACACCTGACACCATGTAGCGTGATAAGAATAAAACCAAAGGAGCTTCTCTATGTACAAATCTTTATTGAAAACATCTCTTTTAATTTACAAGCTATTTATTTATTTTACCAAAATTCTCGATACTGTTTGAATATTCTACCACTAACAGTATTATAAAAAATATATGCATATTGATAAACTTAAATCTAGTAAATACAGGTTCAGTCAAAAGTAAAGAAACAAATCTATTTATATCGATGTAGGATTAGATTTCTAGAAATATGCCAAAGTTGCGGTAATTTATCTGTTCATCTTCATTTATCAAAATTTGATATATATATATATATATATATAATATTGATAATTTAATTATCAATATTGTTAGTTAATAATTTACAAACTCAAGCAACCTACAAAGATATAGTAACAAAAATAATAGATAAACTACAAAAACAGGAGGGTAATGGTAGTAAAATGATTTGATTTTTTTAATAAAAAATAAAAAAAAAGTATTAATTAATTTTATTATTTTTTTATTTACATGGGCTATTTTTATTTTATTTCGTTATGCACTTGACGGCCTATTTTCGAATCTAAAATGGCTTTAAATTCAATAATAATCCAGGGCTGTCTTTCAAAAAAAAAAAAAGTTGATGATGGTTTTTCAGACACGAAACGTCGTAGTGAAAATTCGTAAATAGAAACTAAAATCGCAAAAAATCGTTTTTTCAAAAATTCTCGAAAACAGCAAAAGTTAGTTTACTGTTGGAAACACTATTTAAAAAGTGTTTAAATTATACAACTTTTCTCTAATTTAACCGACATTGTAACTCCTACCGTTTCCAGGATTCCAATGTTATCCCAATCTTATCTTGGACACAGTGTATAATCTATTTATGTCTATTAAAAAAAGATATCCTACTCTATAGACATATAACAAAACATAATAGACGTAATAAAAATAAAAATTAAACAAAATGAAATTAAAATTCTAGGAACATATAATAAAATACACCTATAAATATAATAAAAATAAAATTAACAAAGGTTGAACACCTTAATTTACAAAAAGTGCAATTTTTTTTCTGTACGTTAAAAAAATCTGCTTGTATTTTATTTCATCTTGGGCTTCAACTCATAACTCCCACAAAAAGATGATACGATGTTCAAGAACCTTATTTTGTATAAGTATCCCAATCAATACAAATATGGAAAGCTGACATATCGTCAAAATTACCCTCAAAATCGGAATCTCTATCAATTCTGTTTACCTAAATAGGCCATGGACCAAAACGAGATGCAATAATTGATCACCTCCAACAATTACTTTTTTGTTGCTGAACAAAAGCCCTTATTTTTTACTTTATTGTATATTTCAAGCTAAAATTATAGAATATATTGTAAGGATAATAACAGTAAATTCAAATAGAACCCGATAATAATGCAAATAATTGAATTTAATCCGTTCAGTACAACCGCTTTTTCTATATTCGACTATTATCTAAGAACATAATCATCTAACAGATCACTTCTACTTTTGGCATCCAAATTGAAACTTGTACATTATCCGTTTTTTAAATCTCAGTCGTTGACATGTTTAGAGAGTGATAACAAGTACAACTAAAGAAAGTGCAGTGCCCTCACTGTTTAGAAATCTTATGTCATATGATATAATGATTCAAACATAACTAATAACACATTAACTATTATAGGAAGTGTGTTAAAATAAACAGTTACAGGTAATCGAATAGTACAATGCCTTTTCTATAATAAATATTATAACAATATTTGCAATGGATTTTTTTTAATTCGGTCAATTTTTAGAAGAAAAGTATCAGAAGAGTTTAACTTGAAATAATACAAAACCAACATTAAAAGCACATTTTAAATAACTTGCGTAAATAACATAATAACACATAATAGAAAAACCCACAAACTGTAGACCAACAGCGCGATACGCTTGCTGTAGAAATTATGTCAGAACTATTGACAAAAAATTTCGTTACTTTTGTTATTTTCAGACAACGATAACAATTATTATTATTTTACCATATCATCTACACCTTTTTATCAACTATCCCCATCCTAATGAACCCGTCAACGAATATAAGAAAAAGGGGCACCGACACAGGGCCGCTCCTAACAGGTAAGGTGGCTAAGCCCCAGAAGGGGGTCGACACATAGACAACATAAATCATGCCGTTATTATATGGGGCTATCAGGACCAGCTGGGCTGAGAAGAATTGGATAAAAATAAAGAAGATGAAGAAATGGAGAGGAAAAAATGAGTTACAAATGTAACCCGCTGAGCGCATCTAAGTCGAAATATACTTTGGCATTCGACGGTGTTTTTTTTATTAAGGAAATATATTTCATATCTATATCTGAATATCAATATGATTTCTTTTTATGAGAACGTAAATTGAAGCTGAACGCCCAATAAATTATTTGAGAAAATATTTTTCGTAAGCGTATCCATGATTTAGTTTTCTACAATAGTTTAGTCAATAGTAAGGAATTTTTTATTTTCTGAATTTATTATACATGCATATTATACAAGGTGTTTCTAAAATAGGTGGTCAAAATTTGTGAGCGAATTGGGGACGAATAGTAATTTTTCGAAAAGCCCTTATTTACAACGATACAGGGTGTTAAAGATGACTTCCTGAGGACGATTATTTTGAAATATTTTCGAAAGTAGTAAAGATGAATTAATCAAATGTAGCATATTTATTCATCTAGTTAAATGTCGTAAACTGACATGATATTGAATAAAAAAGTATTACCAAATGCGGGTAAACGGGGGGACCCTTGCCTTAATTATAACCTCACCTT
This sequence comes from Apoderus coryli, assembly GCA_911728435.2. Lineage (NCBI taxonomy): Eukaryota > Metazoa > Arthropoda > Insecta > Coleoptera > Attelabidae > Apoderus > Apoderus coryli. Next base: position 8,927,781 of record OU452202.1, on the reverse strand, counting down.
TTCTTGTGACTTTTATTATTTGTGTCAAAAATATGATAAAATAAAGTTTTCTACATACGGTTGTACTGTTTTTTCTCGAAAAACTTAGAGGTTTTTGAAAAATTCTAGTTTGAAAATTTTAGGACAAAACTGGTCCTTAGTACACAGCAATAATAAAATTTTGGAAAACTTTTCGTTACCAAACCGTATTTCAATACTTTTATTAATGCTGTGTACTAAGGAATAGTTTTGTCCTAAAATTTTCAAACTCTAAATTTCTCGAAAACCTCAAAATTTTTCGAGAAAAAAACAAGTATGCCTTTTTTATGTAGAAAACTTTATTTTATCACATTTTTGACACAAATGGAATAAAAGTCAAAAGAAAAAAAAGATAGATTATAATTAAGCCAAGGGTCCCCCCCGTTTACCCGCCTATGGGCATCCTTTTTTATTAAATTTCATGTCAGTTTACGACATTTAACTAAGTGAATAAATATGCTAGATTTGATTAATTAATTTTTACTCGTTTCGAAAATATAGTGCCCTGAGATTGATTTTATAAAAGTCAAAACGTCGGCGAACGGCTAATTTTGTTTGCTCTGTACGACCTAAAACCGATCATTCATACATACATACATACTTCAAATTTGAGCCAAAAGCTGGATGAAAATGAATTACTTTTAGCTTGTCAGACTTATCAGTGGCAAGGTGGCCTATTAGTGTGTGGGAGGAAGATATCGCAAGATCTATAAGCCTTAGACAAAAAAATCGTTTACCAAACTTTTAGGCACTGATGAGATGTATAACCGAAAATTGTTTTCAATTAGGCAGGGTAGTTCACAAACGCGCAGCATACCAAATTTGTTTTTTTTTTAATGCGACAGGCTGTATATTTTAACATAAATAAATGCCGCTTTAAAAGAACAGAAAAATTACATAAGAGTTGATCTGCCTAGGTTCAGTAGTTTTTAAAATATTTGTAAATAAGGGTTAAGTTTGCCTTAAATTTAAGGCGTTGTGGTTTTCTAAATAGTATTTTTTGGGAAAATGTTAAATGTGACACTCTGTAAATCTGCTTAAATTCGAGAAGTCCCTTTCCTATACTATTTATTGATATTATATTACATGAGCTTAAAACTAGCCATTTTCCATAAAAAATAATTAAAAAAATAGAACAAATTGCCAACAAAAGTCGCAATTTTTTATCATTTAAATTTTATTTTCTATTTAAAAACAAAATGATGTCACAGTTTAATATACAGTTACTTCACTTCGTGTCGGAACGTTTTATCTCTCTGTCTTCAAAGCAATTCGCCTCTACTATAGTTATAGTATAGTATCTTCTAGTATATACGAGTATATAGATATAGTATAACATAGCAGCGGGCCAGAATGGGCTGGGATTGCGACGAGTCGATGCCGTTTTTAGCGTCTACTGACCCTTCTTATCTATAGTTATTATTCTATGGTCATGTCAAACTTCGCTGTACTCTTCTAAATTCCTTTGGTTTCATCGAAGGTAATTTAAGGTATGTATATATAGTATTAATAAATATATTTGAAGTAAATTAAAAAGTTCGAAAAGAGAGTATTTTATCTGATTTATAGCCGACAAGTAGCTCTACGATGTAACTATTTGGCATTTCTGTCCACTTTTGATGTTTTTGCATGTATACGCAACGTTGATTATGGCGTTTGCTGGCTAGATGGTTTCTGCAAGTTGCGGCTCATTATGACAAAAATGTACAAAATTCAAAATATTGAAGAAATGGTATATTTTAGGTATAGGTAAAGGACATTCAATTCAAAAGGTTATTTTGATGCCGTTCGATAGTCGAATATATTATATTCCTTCCATTTAAAAAAAATATCTTTTCCTAGTAATCATGTGATCCAAGTTAAAATTCGATTAAATCTTGATCCGCAACTGCCTAGCGATTTTGGAAAATTTTCCCAAAAAAATTTGTAGAAAAATATCTGTTTGGTATAGGTATAGGGAATCCCTAACAAAGTGACGTTTAAATTTTATAGGGAATGGGAAAAAATAGAAAATGTGGTCATTCCATTTAAAATAACGAGGTAGATTGTTACTTCCGGTATAACCGGAATATAAACCTGGAAATAGTAGATCAATATACTTCCTAACACCCTGTAACTTCCCTAATAAGTGAGTTTTTCGAGCAAATAAAAAAACAAATTGCTCAGAAAAGATCATTCTTTAGTTTACCATTATCGAATAATTTCTACTTTCATTCGTTCACTCCACAGATTGCTCCAAAAATTACTTTCCTTTAACCTCTTTAACTGACATAAGAACCAATTGCTATATGTCAAAGCTAGAAAGAGTCAAGCTACATTTCTATGAAAATAAGAGAGTAAATTTTGACCGTTCTGCTAATTTTGCCGGTGTATGCATATTGATCACTATAATATAAAACGTAAGAATTCGTATCGCAAAATTCTAATTATCTGAATTTGCGTGCCTACTTATTCAATTTACTTTGTCGGTCTTATGACATTGCTTCTCACTTCTCACAAATGCCACGTAAAGTATACCTAAAGTTTTCATGATGCACTATTTACCACTATTTAATGTTAGGTATAACGTACACGTATGTACTAAGTATTTATTAATCACACATAAAATGGCATGTTTAACATAACATTGATACCGAATGAGCATTGGATATCTTTATTGAAATACTCCGCTGTTAGGTTAGGTCTGCACCGGCCCCTCCCCTGCGACCACCGAGATTCTATTGTGGCTCATACCTATTTATATTTTACCCAGCAGCTCAATCTTCGTAATGAAGTCGATTATTTTGCTGGGTGAGTTTTCTTGTAGACTCGCTGGTAGAAGGGTTACTTCACCAAATATTGCGAATCTAGTTCTACCTACCGCTGGACAAGACAATAGTATATGTTCCGCTGTCTCATCATCCTCCAAGCACAATGGGCACTCGGAATTCCAACCTTGTGAGATGATGAATCAAATGATAGTGACCAGTGTCTAGTCCAACTAGGCAGCGCAGATGAGGTCTACTCATACCCAACAACTGCCTGGCCCTTGATTTCTATGGGTTAATGATAATTTGGCCAGATCTGAACCTTTGGCGTTATACAGATATTAGCAGTGCTAAACGATATGCCAATTGCGGTCCAATAAATTCTCTTTCCTTCCCAGAGAGTCGGCCATCCCCCTTTAGATCAGAGTGGCCAGGGATCCAGAGCAGAGTCAGATTATTGTGTCTCCCGATATTAGAGAGTCTGGTTTGACCATTCCACACAGTTTTTGATGAGACTTGTATTGGCCCTCGCGCACAGACCTCCTGCTCGATCTCCTATGAGCACACAGATCAATGACTCCGCTGTGATCGACTATCTCAATAAAACATCAAATATACCTACTTTTAGTGCAATTGAAATGAACAATGAAAGGATAATAATTGTATTAGGTTTGTTTAAATTGCAGTCGCTTACCTCAATCGCCCGTTTTCCGGTAGTTTCCGAAAGGGTGTATTTCAAACCTGATATCTATAGACGGCGGCGTGCAAAGTCAAAATACGAAACTTGGGTCTCATATAGCAAACGTCTGGCAAAATTTGCTGTGAAATGTTAATTACAATTAAGCTGGCACGAATACCTGCCACATGAAACGAATTTTCATTATTTTAAATGTCTTTATAGCATAGAAAAAAAAAACATTCAACCGATAACTAGTGAAATTGTGAGTTAATGTGACAGATAGGGATGTGCCAGTTTCAATTTCAGTGACCTATTTTTGTAGAAAATAATTAAAAAGACACGCTATATTCGTACTTTTAGTTATTATTACAGAATGAGATATTGCTCGATAACATACAGAAACTCTTGAGGTGACGTTTTCTATAGGTAACAGTTGCAAATCATCTTGTGATCCTAACAGCCTGGCTAGATTACCTGATTATATTGTCTTGTTATCATAACAATACCATACTATTTTTCACCATTACTATATGATATGTTATCCATTGTATACGGGATGTTCCAGAACATATGTCAATCTCCTGGATGTGAATAGAATACTCCAACATTTTAGGAGCTTTAGATTCGTATAATCTTTTGAGAAAACGCTCTGGCAGATTTACAACCCTCAAAGCATGATGGCTTAACTTCTTCAGACTTTTTTCTCTAGAATTTGATAGAAATTTGTAAATAAACTCACTTTTTTATACTCTATTAGTTTCTGAGGAAGTTTATTGTATCGCAAAAATTTATGGATAAATATACTCACTACGTATATAAATGACAATATTATCACAGCTAACATACACACAATGTTAGCTGTGATATTATTCTAGATAGTAGAGCTTTTGGCGCTATAATGCGTAGGTATTTGTAGTAAGGATAACAATGAATTATGATTATACTAACAATCAAGTTGACTATGTACATAATATTTTCATAATGATGGGAAATCTGAAGGCCTTTCCGTGATAACTGAAAAACTAATTACGTTGACTATAAAAATCGTAACAATATTCCTCAGTTAGAACTTGATACGATAATTCTTTCCGAGTGGATACTTTAGTTTTATCCAAAACGGAGATATTTTGAATTCTCGGAAATTCGTGTTTACAAACATCTTATGGAAAAAAAATTGTTATAGAAGATTAATACATAAATTAATATCAAATAGCTTAAAAATTTTGAATTTGTTGAACAAGTTTTTCTTTTTAACAGTGGATTGAAAAGTTCTTTTATTCTATAAATAAATCCCGCTCCTCGTCGATGATGGATTACTTCAAAAAATTTTATTTACGAATCACGCTGAATTTTTAAATTTATATGCATTAACAAAAGATCGCAATAATAGTAGTAATTCATAGTTCGAAAATTAATGAAAATCGATAAATACGTTTAGAAATTATTCCGGACATTGAATATCGCTTCTGAGATCTCTGGCACAGCCTTCTTCAGACAAACCATGAACAGATAATGGCAACACCGCAATACGATTACGCACTCAGTCTACTGTACATACTCGACCGGTGAGCGGTTGCATCGAAAATATTTTTTTGTAAACTATTTTGTACCAAAGAATTCTAAATTTTGATTTGTTTTAATATTCCAGTTATTAAAAACATTATTTTTATTCAAATTGACAAGAAGATCTTCTTAAATTTCAATTATATCGGCCTTTATGAATAATTCATTTTTATCTTTGGAACGTTCGATTGTTCACATTTTCGTTCTTCGACTGATTTTCTAGAGATTGGAAATGTTTTTGACAAATATTTGGAAAAATAGATGGACACGCATGGGGTTTAATATACAACAAACACTATGCCGCAGCTCATACCACTTCATTTTATTAACAAACGGTTTATCACTACTAGTTTTATAAAAAGAAGCCTGTTCACGACCTAAAACTAGAACAAATTCTCTATAGGAATCCCCCAATTTTAACCACCGTCAAGAGTCCAAACAAATTACTTTATTTTATCTCCTCATTGATTTGGTATCATATATGATACCAAAGCATTATAGTTTTTTTCTACAATTCATACATAATTTTGTACTCACACCCACCATAGAACATTTGACAACCAATTTCCACATCCCTTTATGTAGGCGTCAACCGACTATTTAACCGCACTTTTTATCAATTTGTTTCCATGTTTAACAATCATAATGAATACGGCACAAAATAAATATGGAAATCGAGGTAAGTAAACAATATTAACGTGATTTTTTTGTTGAATTGTGGTTTCATTATTTTACGTATGTTCAGAGGTCATTAGTCTAGGGTGTCATAGATGATAGATACATTGGGGATAGCCAAATATGCAATGAATTCTAGAACAAGAAAGTGGACCATCAGAAAAATTCACCACTTTTTCGAGTTTTGTGTTGCAGCGAGTTGGCTGCAATATAGAGAAGATGCGACAAAAAGGCATTACCATCGGCATCGTAGAGAAATAATTAATTATTACGAATTAAAATTTTCTTTGGTTCGAATTTTGCTTGTTAGTACAACAGAATCAACAACCTCAAATTCCGATTTAGGTCTCTCTCTCTCTGACGAGCTTAGACTCGACAATCTTGAAGCTCCTGCTGCATTGAATCCTCAAACCGATGTAAACAGGACCTATATTCATTTATTGTTCTAGGAACGGAAAAAAAATATGAAGACAGATATCTACATATGATCAAGTCAATAAGTGTCAAAGTTTTAGTTCTAGATATCCATCAGTGTGTCTATACATGCTAAGGTCCTTATAATTATTCTGTCATGGTCATAAAATTCAATACTTTCCCATGAAGTAGTTCGTATTATAATAAAATATTCTCCAGCAATAAAATGAAAACTCCATTAAAACTTGCCGCAATAATTATTTATAGATATTGTAATTCACTTTATGTGGAATATAATATACCAGTCGCATAAACGAGAAACTGATTCGCTTTATGTTGGGTAGGTACGTATAATTAAGATCTAGAAGCACCAATTTTAATAACAACTAATAATACACTTTTAAATAATTTACAATGGTTTATGGCACAATTGAGAATATCAAAAAATTAATGACTCTATTGGAATAAATAAGACTATAAACAAAAACACCGGGAGGATTATCGTAAATATTGAAACTCCACTCTGATAATAATAAAGTTGTTCAAGCAATATTTTTCTCTGTTTTATATATCTGACGTAGGACAGGTACGGATTTTCCCAATGTGACTTTCGAATTACCAATTAATTTTATACAACTATGTTGAAAAATCGAAACAAATTAAAAATTAAAATATAAACAATAACAAATATAATGCAACACAGAATGATATAATGACATAGAATACGATAACAAAACACAAGCTCACGCATGAAGACATTTGTAACCGCAGTAAGAGAATCACTGTGTATGTCACAATCAGAATTGGGACAGTCCCATATAAAATAAAAATGTACGAGAGACTCTAGATTCAAGATTGAGGGTGGACAGGAAATATGCCGAATCCACTGTGTTATGGATCAGATTATATAGAAATTTTACTGCGTTGACTTAGCGGAAGCATCTCAAATCAATCCATCAAACTACAATGATCTATAGCTCCTGCCAAGTACTTCAAAAATCTTCTTTGAACTGATTCCAAGCTACTGACGCAGGTGATATATTTTAGATTATATTATATCTTGTCGGGAAAATTTTGGCCGACACAACCGATTTTTTTAATACGGGTGTGGCTCCTGACCTCTTCCAGAAATTAGGGAATGTGCATGAGCATGGCATTATCTGGCATATGTGCAATAAAGGAACAGACCAGTTTATGACTAATGGCACATAATATATCACCAGTTAGTAGTTTATTATTCTGGGCAAAACCCCGGTACTAAATATGAGTCATTCGTGTTCACTGAGTGAAACGTATTTTAGTACTTATATTTAGTATTTATATCAATATTTCTTGAAATTAGTATCAAATTATCTAACTTCTATTATTATTTCTGTAAAATTATTATTATGACCTTTTGGATACCTCCATAAAAATGGTTATTCTATTTAAAAATGCTTAGTTAAAATGTCAATTACATTGCCAATAATATGCTGAATAGTAATGCCAAACATAACGTGCAGCAAATAAATAATACTTACGGAAGTAAGTCTCTGATTTGAATTTCATGCGATGACTAAAGAAAAATAATATAAAGGAGAAAGGAAGAGTGGTAGGGATCATCAACTCAAGCAATGTAGGACTAAAAATAATTCATTAATTCTTTGAGTAGAGCGTTGTTTGGTCAAATCTCTTCTATCACTATGATGCAATAACACACCCAGCATTAAAAGCCAAACCCATTTATCAGTTGCTACACAATTAAATTTAAAGGAATAGGCCAACATCACAGCAGTGTAATACATAGATTGAGCATCATAATATAAAAACCTTTACTTTACAATTATTTGACTTGGATGTCGTTCATAGTAGGTATGTTCTCTTTTGAAGATCTGAATTTAAATTTTACCATAAGGCTCTGACTGACACTGGCTGGTTTATCTGCCATACCGAAACATGTTTGTAGTGATCAAATTGGAGAGACATTTTGTTATTATTTTAATTTACTGCGGACAATTAGATTTTTTCCAAGTACATCACTCATGATTTTCATATATTGTAAACTGCAAAAGATCTCCTAGATTGTTTTTGGAATTATTTTTACTGATATTATTCGACCTAAGTGTTTAGGTATGGTTTTATGTTTGAACTGGACATCAAATAGAGTTTTTTTCACACAAATATTTAAACGTAACTGAATAGTTCTGTTATTAACTGTTCTTTTGACGAGTTTTTGAAATTTTGAAAAATAAATTTTCTTTTCTTTTGCATTCAATCCGAGTAGCAAATGTTTTAACTTCGAAGTATAAAAACGTATATTCGTAAATAGAATGTATTTGTCGATCTAAAAGTTGATGCACATCCACAAGCCATGAACAGATAATGGCAACACCGCAATACGGTTAGTAAACCAGTCTACTGTAGATACACGGCCGGTTAAAACAAGATTTTCTAAACTTTCAATTAAATCGGCCTTTATGAGTATTAATTTTTTTCTTTGGAACGTTGATTTGTTCACCATTTCGTTCTTCAAGTTATTTTGTAGATATTAGATTTGTTTTTGGCAAATTTTTAGATCACTTTGGATAAATAGATGGACACGCATCGGGTTTAAGTTTAGGTTCGTAGGGAATAATTATCCTCCCGTATAATTTGGCTCTCCGGAAAGTATTTACAACAAACTACCTCGGATTTTGACGGGTTACAATTAGATCCAGGAATAGCCTGTAACCATTTCTGTCTTAAATTATCATCTTTGGCAAATTGGAAAACTGTTATTAGTTTACTATTTTGATCTTGTTTTAATGCGCTATTATAATTAAGTTTACATCCGGGTATACAGCACGTTCAAGGCATATTAAAATCGACTAAGAACAAAGAATCAGAAATCGGGTACTTACCTAAAAATCCAGCTGAATTTATTAATAGTATTAATTCTTATATATATATATATGTACAAACCCTCGTACAAAAGACACTTTCACCGCTTAGATAGGTATACAACAAACACTATGCCGCAGCTTATACCACTTTATTTTTACTAATAAACAGTTTATGCGGTGTTGTAACCTACAGAAAATTTAGACGATATATTTATACACACTTATCACTACTAGTTTTATAAAGAGAAAGCTGTTTACGACCCAAAAATAGGACCCATTAGTATCTCGGCGTTTTTACCGACCCGACCGGTCAGAGTCCAAACAAATCACTTTATTTTATTAACAAACATTTTATCCCGTATTGTAACTTACGGAAAATTTAGATGATAGTTTATTCACACTTATCACTACTAGTTTTATAAAAAACTGCTTTAATTAAGCTCAATAAGCACTGATTTATTTAGATTGCGTATTAAAATGTAATAATGTAAAGCTACACAAATCGACTGGAACTCAACGTTGCCAAATATACTGTTTCATGGCTTGTCTAAAGAAAATTGTGGCACTACTTACAGGGCTATGTAGTCGCTACACCCAAGCAAGTTGTTTTTTATACGAGTGGAACAGTAGACTAAAAAACAAACATTATGTCGATAAAGAATGACCGTTCTAAAATTTTTGTTAAAACGTGTGTTCTGTTTGTCAAAAATCAGAATTCTACAAAAAACTAATCGAAGAATTTATAAAACGTACAAGATCAGTTTGTGGTATGGCATAGCATTCTTTTCAATATAATTTAGATGCAGTTTTAGTTGAACACGGCGAAAGATTCAAGAAGCAAATTGTTCAAATAGAGAAGGGGTGGCAATAAATGGAGACAAGCCTGTTAGCTGACCCTCAAACATGAAACCGATCCGTTGGAATACAAGCGAAGAAAAGGCTTATTTGATTTTATTATACTTTTTGGGACACAAAATTAACTAGAATGCTTATGGTTTGGGTTCTTCATCTTATTTCTATTAAAACTTAAGGACGAAAGGTAGTAAAACAAATTGAGGAACAATAATATTTTTAATTGTAATATAAATAATGTTCTAGTAACTATGATTCGTAGAAAGTTGGGACCCTAATGCGCTCCTGTCTATCGACCGGTTCGCCCGTGAAATGTTTACGGGCTTAATTAAAAGAAGGCAAAATGGAAGAAGTTTCGAAATGCGAGCACAGAAACGCCGCTTAATTTTCTTAGCGATGGTTTATGTACAACATCGGCTTATTTTCGTTTGCCTGCATGGCGAGCAATTTGCCTGTCAAACCGAGTTATTAAGATATCTTTGGGTGCTTGGTGTGTGTTTCTTTCTCGCTCAAAACAACCAGGTGTTTTTGAACTCATAGTACAAGTATTAAATTAATAATTTCCAATAATCTTATTTTTTTTTTAGTTTAAAAATACACATAAGTATATACAGTGTGTCTTATGATCGATGTATCGCTAAGTGAAAAAGACAACAAATTTTAGAATCAAAATGTCATCTTTCGGGGTTCAGCTCTGCCTGTTTACAAACTAGATTTATATCTGAATATTATTATTAGTTTGCAAATTGGATATTTTGAGATAACAAATTTCAATAAATGTTTTGTGAACTCTGTGATTATTTACTTAGATATTCCAGCTTATTGGTTATAGCTCAAAAAAGGCAGGAAAGTGTAGTTTTTTCTCAAAGTTTCGACCTTTATAACATCAGCTTTAGGCCAATGTGCAGGGACACTTTTGATAGAAAACACCGATTTCTAGAGGAGTAACCTACATGTCACGAGCTCGATTTTCAAACAAAATCAAATGCCGAAAACCGCACCTCGATATCTTGAACCGTTTAAAAGATACAGGGTGGTTTTGACTTTTGTGCAGGTAGGTTAACCTCTGTAACTTATTTATTTATGATTATTTTTTGTTTGTGTGAAAACATTCGCAAGGCACTTTTTCGAAAGGAATCCAGTGGTGTCTCTAGTTTTTTTTTTCTAAAGACTGGTGTTGAAACTATGACATAAAGCTGTAATTTGTCTTATGCATTACCCTGTATATTTTTACATATTCGTTTTAGAAAATAAATTACCTTTTCAAATATATATAATACTTGCCACTTATCTTTTGAAACTTTTGGTTTATTAATGTTTTCAAATTATGTTAGATGCGTCTTTGAAAATTTATCTTAAAAAAAAAACAATATCATATAGTTAGTTAATTTAATCAATTTAATAAAAAAATAACAAGAACAAAGAATATATCATTTAATAAAGCAAAAAGATTTATTACAAATTATTAATTAATTCAAATTGAATACCATTTAAATTAGAGCATATTTGACTTCGCTTCTGGACATGATTAACAGCATTGATTAGTTCTACCGCAGATATAAAATCAAAAGCATATCGCACCGCTGCTCCCAACGCATCTCCAGAATCAGGATTCCGATTATATGTGAGGTCTCTTATTCTTCCCCAAAGGCAAAAATCCAGGGGTGTTAGATCGGGGGACCTTGCGGGCCAATGAATAGGGCCTCGGTTGGCAAGCCGATTGTCCCCATATTGTTGGTTTAAAAATGTCCTTATAATATGTGCGTTATGACACGGCGCACACTGGGGCCACAAACCCAAAAAGTTGGCAATAAATCAAAAACCTAATCCAATATTATTTATCAATGCACGATACCTTCTGACATAATAAACACAATGAGTGAGGTCACTAACCTCATTCAGTTCATCGTCACACGTCTCAGTCGATGTTCATTGGTTGTAAAGACTATACGTAAATTGTTACTGTGTAAATTTTTACCTATTTTTGTGTTGTGCTTAATTTAGATTATCTCAATTTTATTAAACTTAGGAAATGGAATCTTCAAATTCAGGTATGTGTTGTTATATAAATCAGTATAAAAGTATATACTCGTATTAATTAATATAAGTTTATAAATATGGGTTCAAGCTAAAGTAAGGTAATATTTTAAAATTTTTAAAAATTCTGAGAAATATAAAGGCTATTAGTTATGCTCCAAGGCAGTCCAAGGTTTAATTTTATTATTTTTGTAATCAATATTGTTGGCACTTTTCAACGCCACTTGATTTTGGTGCACTTATTTGCACTTCTCGTCTCTATTTGATTTTATAAAGGGAAACGTAAACGTAAATAATAATTTATTACGGTATACCTATATTACGCATTAAATTAGATATTTTGGTTTATTTCAGGAACGCGTTTCAATACTATGTTTATAACAAGAAGAGGACTTCTTAATATTATGAGAAGTTGTCAAAAGGGTGAAATTGATGAACAATTTAGTTTTTTAAAAGAAGAGCTTAAGAAAATGTGATAAAACTTTATTGAAGGCCTTAGATACAAATTATTCTCATTTTAAATCTCAATATAAAGCGCATTTAAAATGGAAGAAAAATTCCTTAAAAATATTGGAGAATGACTAGATGCCTGAGTGATTTTGAGGACAGTGATAATAGTGAAGACGAGGACGAAAATAGCTCATCGCAATCTGAAAATGATGAGTTCTGTTAAAAAAAAATTATTTAGATTTCTTGCAGCTTGATATGTCTTTATTTATTTACTTTTTTTTTGTATATATATGTATACGTGGTGCACAATCATACGACAAAGTTTTACCAACCTTAACTAATTATTAAACTATTTACTTCATTTTTTAATTTATTATATTTTATTTATTTATTACGATATAACAATTACGTTTTGATGCCAAATAACGTTAGCGATTCTATGGATTATGTAAGTTATCACCTGAAGAAGTTGCAAACTTTGGCATCGAAACTTTGCAATTTTTATATGGCATTCGAATATTTAAACAATAATAAATACGATTTATTTATTAGTTTTCAAATTTTGTCCTATGATAAAAAATTATTATAATTATAAGTATTTTCTGTAGAGTTATTGTAAAATACTTTGTACATATCTATCTATCTTTTACTTATTTATTTCTTAATTATTTTATTAGTTAAGAATCCAGTTATGATTTTTTTTTATGAACTAATGATATTTTACTAACTAATTAGTCATAAAACAAATACATTCATGAAGGTTCTGATTTATTCCCAACTTTAAGGCCCTGTTGCCCCATTGCAGTGTGCGGCGCCGCGTCTTGTTGGAAGTATACGTTTTCCATATAATGTTCTGCGCTACATTCCGGTTTTCAGCATATTTTCTCAAATACCATTGGCAGAAGTCGAGCCTGAATTGTGGGTCATTTGGTTGCACCTTGTGAATCTTTCTCACTTTATAGGGTTTGAATTTATTGTTTTTCAGTATTCGCAAAGCAATAGTTTTTGGTATACCTGTATACAACTGTATTTTACGTAATGAACGATTTGTCCGATTTTGAATTTCCCCTAAAACAGTTATTTCTTCTACTTCTCTGACCCTATTTCGGTATGTTCTTGGTCTTGGTTATTTAAACGCACCGTAGGTGAGAAGATTTCGCTGCAAACGGGAAAACAAATCCCGAAAAGGTTGTCTTCATTCAGGGTAGCGGTCAAAATAAAGATTGCTGGCGGCCTGAGCATGTTCATGTGATTCCCAATAACACTTTACCATGTCATATTTTTCGTTGTTCGCATACATATTTAAAAACAGGAAAATCTTGTTTCAGTTCAAAGCTTGGATTTGAATGAAAAGATACTACCTAATTGTTTGACAGCGACTGTTGATTACTAAGGTTACTTCGCTATATTTTTGCAGCATGTCACGCCAAATTTTCACACACGCATCTAACATTATTTGAAAACATTAATAAATCAAAAGATAAGGGGCAAGTATTATATATACTTAGAAAGGTAATTTAATTTCTAAAACGAATATGCAAAAATATACAGGGTAATCCATAAGTAATGAGTATTTACCGTTGTTGATCGAGGGTAAGATAGAGGGCCGTAGAGGGATAGGAAGGAAGAAATTGTCCTGGTTGCGGAACATAAGACAGTGGACAGGAATAACTGACATACAGACCCTAATTCACACCGCAAGAGATAGAGAGGAGATGGAAATCGATCGCAAACATCCATTAGTGGATAGCATCCGAAGAAGAAGAATCCATAAGAAAAATTATAAGTTTATGTCATAGTCTCAACACCAGTCTTTGAAAAACAACTAGAGACGCCACTGGATTCCTCTCAAAAAAGTGTCTTATGAATGTTTTCACAGAAACAAAAAATAATCATAAATAAATAAGTTACAGGGGTAGGTTAAAAATGCACAAAAGGCAAAACCCCCCTTTATCTTGTAAACGGTTCAAGATATCGATGTGCAGTTTTCGCCATTTTATTTCATTTGGAAATCAACCTCGTGACATGTAGATTAGTTTTCTTTTAACTCCTCTAGAAATCGGTGTTTCCTATCAAAAGTGTCTACATTGAGGTAAATTTAAAGGGGACACTACTGTTTGAAATACTCGATCAGACTAACTGTCAATAAACACCAACTCAAAATCAACGGTTTCGGAGATATTTTTGTCACAAATAGCAATAACTCATTGCAATCATTCATACCATTGTTTTAGTAGGTACGTCGGTACGCTTGTCTCAAGCTATGAATGTTTTTATGTGAAATCATAAATAAATTTAACAAAATGCGGGCGCTTTGTAATAATATATTAAAATAATCTAGAGTCTGGAAATGATGATATTGTGGTGATATAAAAAATAAATTGCATGTTATTATTTTTTACATTGGCATAGTGTGTTCTACGTAATTGTAATTGCACATGTATAATAATAGTAAGCACCTAAGTGGACAATTTAACTAAATTGATGGTGTCTGCAATTTTATGAGCAGTTCTCCAATAGAAATCTGTATTGTGATACCTTGTGTACATCTGTGTCTACATGAACTTCAACACAACAATAACCACAACACAGCAACAATTTAATAGATAATTTCTCGCGATTACTATTAATACTATCGCGCCTTATTTTATAATAATAAACACGTATAAAACGTTTTTCATTTTAACACTAGTCCCTGTCGGTAAATATAGGTTTTGTACAAAAGACCGAGGAAAATCGTGAATAGTGATAGGATCTGTTCGCACCGGTCTGCCCCATGAAACAAGGTGGGTTTGTATGTGTACCAAAAGCGAAACACTCTGTATTGAAAATGCTGATGGCGAATTATCGGGTGTCGACATCTCGTATTGTTCAACAAACACAGTGGCGTCAACGATACTTCTTGTTTTGATTCAATCATTCTTAAGTTTGCATATTCTAGAAAATAAATCATTTATATATATTTTTACTACACCAATGTTAAAGTGAAATTGTTAAATAGTTTTAAACAAATTACAATGACTTATCAAAAACTTGCGTGAAATTCTACATCATAGCACAAGACTACGAATTTGAGATTATTTGAAAAAAATGCATTTGTCTGCAATTAATAAATAACTTTAAAAAAATTAACTATTAACTTGCATAAAATACCTCAAGAGTAGTTTTAGTTATCTAAGTAATACACAGGGTGA
Organism: Apoderus coryli; assembly: GCA_911728435.2. NCBI lineage: Eukaryota > Metazoa > Arthropoda > Insecta > Coleoptera > Attelabidae > Apoderus > Apoderus coryli. The sequence goes on along the minus strand of OU452202.1, from coordinate 8,912,291 downwards.
CTCAATGAAAACGCAACAGAGGCCTTCTTAGACACGTGGTGAGGACATTTTCTAGCTAAGTTAGATTTTGTTTCATGTTGTTACTAATTATTCTTAACTCTAATCGGTCGCAAGTATTAATCATAAATTCGAAACCATAACTGCGGTCGACGACGAACTATCGAGATTATGAGCCCAAACCGTTCGCTCAGGAAAAGAGGTCGTGATTATAGTGGCGTGTTTGTTGACAGTTATATTCCGATCCAACAAGTGTCTCTTGACTCTACAACTCCATGGTGCGCTCTAGGCTTGAGTCTGGGCACCATTATATAATATTCACATAAAGAAAATTGAGAGTGTTCAAAGACAATTTTTAATATTTCTAGCATTTAGAATTGTTGGTCATTTTCCACCGCGTGGTTTTGATCACCTCTTATTGGACCTTTTTGACTTTGGCCGCTCTCAAGACGATGCATCGCAGGTGTTTCTTTTCAAACTGATTATTGGTACTTTGGACTGTCCACACTTGCTGCAGTAGATTCATTTTCACGTCCCAGGCTTTCATTCCAAACATCCCAAACGCGTTTATGTACCTCAGATACGAATTCAGAACACCCTTATGGCGAGCCTGCAATGATTGCAATTCCTTGGGAGTAGAAAATATTAATTTCTTCGATGTTGAGATCTGTACTTTTAAATATGCTTTATCACTGCATCTATGGGCTAACAGGTTTTGCTAATTTTGATGGTGTTTTATTTTTATACAGCTGTATCTGTGTTCTGATCATTGGTTGCGCTCGGTACTTTGTGCATTTTGTTTATAATAATAAATAGTTTGTTTACTGTGATCATTGTTTAATTACTTGCGAATATTGTATTTATTTTTTGTCTGTAATGGGGTTTCCCACGTGTACTGTTCATGCAGAGGTATTTCTTTAAGTTTTGTATTTTTTCTTTTACAATTTACAATAGCATTCTTAAGTTTTTGTCTTATTGTATTGTGTGTAAGCTTGTGAAATATATTTTAGAGTTTGTTCTTCTCCTATTTTTATTATAGAATATCTTTGTTTAGTCGCTTCGTACTCATTTAGTAATTTGAGGTATACGTCTTTATTTGATTTACACTACTCGTTCTTGGTAATTTTTTTTATCAATCCCAACACGATTCCAAAAGTGTCCCAGTTAACTGGCATTTCTGCTGGTTCTGTATACATACGAGTAAGGTACTCAAACAAAATAAGTTCCTTCCGTACCAATTCATCTTCAGTGAAGATGATTCTGACAGAAGGATACTGTTCTGTGAAGAGATAGTTAGAAAAAAACAGATGATGACTCGATATTTTTACTGAATGGGTTTGTCAACAAACTCAATACAAGGAGAGAACCGCATACACAAAAGCCCGAGAAGATCAATGTGTGGGCACAAATTCTGGGTTACAAGAAGAAGAAAATTTGCATTTCCAACAAGATGCAGATCCACATCATTACGCTCTTCGTATTAGGCAAGGGCTGAATAAAACGTTTCATCGGAAATAAATTGGACGGCGAAGAGTCCAAAAGCGGCCACCAAGATCTTCCGCCTGCTTATTTTGGGGGTATTTTAAAACTGAAGTTTATAAAACTCAGCCAGTAGACACTGATGACCTCAGAACTAAATAATTCGAGCCTGGAGACAGATATTGCGAGAAACATAACAAAAAGTCCGGCAGAAATTTTTAAATAGGCTGTAGGTATTTCAGGAAATTAATGGAGCTAACTTTGAGTATTTAATACAATAACTTACCGGTTTTTTTGTCTATACCACTATAATGTATGCCTTTATCTCTGAAACCGATCGTATGCGAATAGAACTTTCTAAGCTACCAAATAAAAAACTTATTAATTTTGTTTATATGTCAGAAGACAGGGGATGAGATTTAAAATTATAAAGTTGGGATGGCTGAGTATGAAGGGGTGGAACACAAAATTCAATCAACAACTTCATCTTCCTTATCTTCTCCTAGCAGGAAACGATGTTTTAGTATTAAGAATAAGTTTGATAGTGTAATGTTTGATTTTAAGTCAGGCACAGGACCTGTAACTGTGTTTTTGTAGTTTTTTCTCCCTTAAGTCACACGTATTAGTACATTTTTTCTGCTGTGCTCTGTTTTATAAATCTGAGAACAACAACAACAAATGAAGGGATTATTTGTACCTACCACATAAAAATATTTGCAGTCTATTGTGTGTAGAGCATAGTATAGAAGAGAGTTCGTATTAAAAACTTTCCCGAGAAGTTCCAAATAATCAAAAATATATGACCTACATAATGAAAGAAGTTTAATAATAATTATTTTATAATTGCATTATTTTCATTATTTCCATTAAACTAACGTAACAGTTCAAAAATTAGAAGAAGAAAAAAAGTTTTGCCAGAGCTGGGATTCGAACCCGTAATCTTCCGCATATGAAGCGAAGGCTCTACCGATTACGCCACACCAACCTTTAGAATTTTGTATTTTATTTGTAATATATACGTTTCATCTACCTAACTGAAAATTTAAACGCTATTTTCTCGAGAATTATGGGGGCAAATAACAAAAGTGAAGAAGAATAGAGCAAAAATATTGTAAGAATTTTTTTTTGCAATAGAATATTACGCATATAATTTGAAAGCATACAATTTACTTGCAGTTTGCGTATTGTGCAAACTTATTATGCATTGACACCAGGGGCGTAGTGATACCGTTACGGGCCTGTGTTCCAAGGAATTTCCGGGCCCACCGCGACACCCATTGAAAAACAATGTACCAATATTTATACGTTTATTAAGAAATCAAACAAATTTAACCAAAGCACAATTTAAAATATAAAAACTAAAAAATATACATGCTATCTCTTAAACCGTGCAAGTTAGTTAAATTATACAAAAGTTACAGTTTTTGATGCCTATTGAATATCTCTTTACTATGTAGGCAAATTCTTTTTAGTTTCTGAAATACAGGGTGATTTGTGAAAAACGCCGAATTTTATTTTCTTAAATATTTTGAAAACTATTGATTTTCGACACAAAGTTTGAAATCAAGAGTTTAATGCTTCTAACATGTCTAGAAGATTTTTCGATTCGATAGTAGCCATCATCAATGATTTTTCCGTGATACAGACCTGCATTATTTTTGCAGAGCGAAAATAAAGTATTTTAAAGAGCATTATGTAGTAGGTAACACATTTGTTATTTTAGCTAAGCAAAAAATAATGCAGGTCTGTATTAAGGAAAAATCATTGATGATGACTACTATCGAATGCCAACGTCAGAAACCGTACTTGAGTTATACTTTATTTTAAAGGTAGTGACCAGGTCTGTATTTGAAAAAACAAAGTTGATGGTGGCAGCTGCAAAACGAAACGTTAAGACGTGTTGATTTTGAAAGTGTCATGTTATAGACATAGACATATTAGAAGTTAGAACCATTAAAATTTTGATTTAAAACTTTCTCTCGAAAATCAACAGTTTTCGAAATATTTAAGAAAATAAGATTTGGCATTTTTCACAAATCGCCCTGTATTTCAAAAGGTAAAAAGAATTTGTCTACACGGTAAAGAGATTTTAAATAGGCATCAAAAACCGCAACTTTTGTCTAATTTAACCAACTCTCTATCTTTCACTGTTAAATAGTCTTGCACTATTAAATAGCAGCTACCCTGTACATATAATTATTAGGCATAATAAAATATCTGATCTAATTAAAAAAAAATTCTCGCCTTGATATTCGCAAAAGTCGATACTATGGAAGACATGACTATTTTTCGCGCAATCCGGTTCTCAATTGACAGAATTGACAACCCCGAGAGCCTTTCCTGTCCCATGGTGTTTCTAAGAAAACTTTTTATCAATTTCAACTTGGAAAATGAAGGTTCCGCTGTGGCTACAGATACAAAGAGACTCAAGAAAATGTAGCAAGCCGTCAAAATGTCACTGAAGCTACTACAGATGCAGAATGCAGGACCGGGCCCCTTGAGGATACCGGGCCCGTGTTCCGTGGAACACGCGGAACACTGGTCACTACGCCCCTGATTGACACCGAAATATAGCATACAATTAAGTAAGTACATTATTAAGAATCAAAATTGTTATAATATGTGCAGTACACTGATTAAAAAAAAAACTGGCAATATCAATATTAAATATAAACAATTTATAAATATTGCCGCTAAAGTATAATAAAATACTGTCGTATTCATAATTTACCAATAGCACAGTAGGTGCGTATAATACATAAGTTACAACAGAGCATTTTCCCAATTCGCTCGTCATCCATTGTATGTATCGATGCCGGAAATTGGAAAATTTAATCCCGCTATCATTTACGAATAATTCGATCGGTGGTCCGGAGCATTTAAGCCCCGTCGCAATTAGCGTCCAGTCAAATCAGGGCCCAGGGCATAATAGATAACGGCTGTTTCGTTATAGTACCAAATTCTCCTAGGACCGCGTATGCACAGTATCTGTATGCATTATTGTGGCCAAGGCACTAATGTAGGATTTCCTGATTTTCCATAGATTTGGTACATAAAAACATATTCGGTCATATAAATAACTCAATTTAACGGAAATTAATCTACGACATTTGACTGTTGGTTGGGTCAGATTTAGAGGCATGCCTACAGTGCATCTTAGCTCATGAAGTTGCCGAATAATAAATAATTTCTGACTGAAACAATCTGCAGGTGTAAATTGAGGAATTATAAACTTTTCAGTTATGATCTCTGCCTTCACAACAACGTGTTAATTGAAATAAGGCTGATGATGGAGTTGAATCTCCGAAACATGTCCTTGTAACTAACAAAACAAGTGTTTTAATAATTAGGTAAAGACGACTTGTGTTTTTCATGGTAATTAAAACATGTATTAAATAATCTGTTGAAAATTGCACTTTTCTTTCTTTTCTATTAAAAGGCAGTGAAAGTGAAGGAACTACTTGTTCAATACAATCTAAAAAGTAATAGAAAAATAGCAGCAGAAAGAAATTATCTTGAGTAAATATCATCATGGGTTGGGATGAGGATTCTCGAAATCAAATGTGTCACTTTATTTGATTTGGTCAAGAGTATTTGATTTTGAGGATACGGATTTTGGGCAGTGGCGACGAGAATAGGGAGGCTAAGCCTCCTCAGAAAATTTCTCAACTTTTGAATTAATTGACAGGAATCTCTACTACATAATAATATGTAATAATAATTAGAATTGAAAGCTAAAATTTATAATGTAGGTATGTAGGTTTTTTTTTGCTCAATTACGAAGTGTAGAATCGAAAAAATAATCAATACGTCCACTAAATAATCTAAATAAGAAATAACACCTCTCAAGCTGTTGCCGCGAAAGTTAAATTATTTAAATCCTTAATGGGATTGGAATAATGTCGAGGGTGATCTTAATCAAACATTTTTCTCCTGCGACAAAACCAAATACGTTATTGATAATTTCCTTAAACATAGTATCGACGAAGGATTTCAATTACCCGTAAACTTACTTGAACTAATTGCCAGCCATAAGAAAACCAGCAACGATTTAATGATTGACCTGCAAATTTAACATATAAGGGCTTCTAAAAAAAAATCTAAGCTTTTCTAAACATCTATCGCTAATAGACTAGTTTCTGAAGCCCAACACACACAAAAAAAAATAAGTGCGGTTAACTCTGCGTATAAATAAGGAATTGAGACTTAAAATGAAAAAGTTAAATATAATCCGTATACAACCTCCTGGGTGTTGATGAAATCTATCTAGGTAAGTTTAGGCGCCCTAGTTAAATGAGTTGCGGGCACTGATTTTGGGGTCAGCAGTTTGGAGATTATCTGCTGGATGACATGGCCCGATTAATGCTGAACAAAACCTATTTGGTCGGATTATTGGATATCGGGAAGTTGTCTAAAACACCTTTTTTTACAACTGTCAAAAAATTTCCATATTTTTATACTAATGTCAGTGTGCGAACTGCCAGTTTTTTAATTGCCACTATTTTTTCACGTTGCCCACGTGCGCCAAATATTTTGCACACTAGGTCGCAAAATATATTGCAAGAAACTAGTATTCGATTTCTCTACTAAGTATACCAAAATTACATTACGTAGGCATTTTCGTACTGCCGTTTTGAATTATCGGGCAGAAGATTTGACACGGCCGAACTTGCTATTAAAAAAAATCAAATATATAACAGTTGTAGAAAAAATATTGTTTGTATTTCGTGTGAAAATTCGTGTTTTATGGCACATTCGAATGAATTTTTGACCTCGACAAGTCTTGGCCAAACATTAACACTTATATGTGCCAAAACACTCATTTTGCACACTTAATACAAAAATAACTATACAATGATCAATTAAAGAAAGCCTTAGATTTCAATGGATTCGAGAGACTGAATTTTGACATCCACCTTGGTAAAATCAAGTTATTAGGGATGCGGATGCCGAATTGACCTAGATAAAGCAACTTTGGTAATAAACTGAGTAAAAACTTTTTGTAGTTTTATGAAAATGAGAATATGCATTTTACTTTCCAATAATTATGCTTTAATTTATTCCACTGTAGCCTATATTATATGGTTTGAAGTAAATGTATTAAAGACGACAGTTTATAAATTACAATAATTGTATCTAAATTAAATTGATCCTTGGTATAACTTATAAAAGCCTATAAAACCCTTAAAATAATAAAGTACTCACCAATATACTTATATGAATTATTCCGCGATACTTCTAGAACTGGTGGCAGTAAACATAATTATTTAACGCGAAGCCGCGCCATAATTATCATTTTTTTATAAATTGCCAGTTTATTCAGGTTACCACTACTATAATTTACTTCCCAGAGACTTATCAAACTGGAAATTTAAAAATAAAACAAAAAAAAAATTGTGTCGATAAATATTTTAAAGTAGAAATAATTATGTGACCAATCGGACAAAACCACTGCCTTTTTCGTAAACACAGGATTCTGTTTCATCAAAGCCTCAATTAAATTGAGGCATAGGCGTGACCGATTTTGACGAAATCGTTTCGTTCTTATTATGAGCTCGTTATAATACCATAGTGATACCTAAGTACCAAGAACGGTTAGGTTTTATGCATATAAAGCAACGTCTACAAGCAGAGATATGTAAATACGTACTATAACACATATATATTGCGACACAGTTACGAATGATACACATTTATATGGATAGCCCATTTAAAAGCGTATATTCTTAACTGTGTCGTATTATGCCTTGCTGTAGACAAACTGACAAATCTAATAAGGATCAACTACTTCTACAATAAATCTAATGTAGGTAGTACCAATAGCACAGATGCAGTAAATTAAGTTCTGCCAACAGTAAAAGTACAAAAAACCCAAACTAATTCAAATATAATACCAAAAACACAAAAGCGCTAGGGGAGGCCATTATTATGAGCTTGTCAGAATGCCATAATGAAACCCAAATACAGATATCGACATGCATTTATCCATAGTGAGACAAAAATTTTTTCATGCTCAATATGAATCTATAATAAATTTGTACACTTGTTAGTGAGCATGTTGGGCAGTTACTATTATACAGGGTGTTTCAAAAAGACTCGACAATATTTAAGTAGATGATTTTTCAAGTCATTGTATGAAAACAAGTTCCCATAATTGTATATGAGAACATTTTTTCGTATGTACGTCCGGAAATGCATTGTTTCCAAGATACAAGGTGTTAAAGTTTTGTTTTTGTATAAATAACGGGTTTTTTAATTAAGTCAAATATCTCCTTAACGGTTTCTTTGAAATTTGGCAGCGTTGTTGCTAGATATAAAGAGCTTATATGGCACTAACTAGATCACAATTATTAAGTCCAGTGGCGTTAGGGAGGCAAACAAAAATATTTTAATTTTAAGGTTACTGTTTAATCTTTGAATCATCGAATTCGATGGCTGCTCTCTCTCTGCTGGATATTGGTTTTCGCAAAGATTCTTCGCAGCTTCTATATTTTCATTGCACTCGATAAAGCATTTTAAAATGTCTTATTTTTTATAGTTTTGATACATTTTTAACTTATTACAACTTATTTTATTTTAGATGAATACCAAACTCGCAAAATATTTGAACCCACTTTTTTACCAAAATAAATTTGATGTAGGTACCAAACTTTTCAGCAGATTTGACAGCTGCATACTTCGATTAAGTTCAAATTTATTGCTGAGTTTCTGTAAAAAAACAGGTTACTACATCTTATTACGTTGAAAAGTGCTGCACCACCGTCAAACAATCCAAACAAATTACTTTATTTACGAATTGCTTGTTACATAAAGTAACAAGACTTTATGTAATTACTTTATTTTATTAACTAACATTTTACTCGGTATGGTAACTTACACAAAATTTAGACATACTTATCACTACTATTTTTATAAAATACTGTTTTAATTTCGCTTAAGTAGAAGGCAGTCCGCAGGCAACCCTGAAAATATAATCCTGTTTGGAATTGTTACTTTCTTCTTCAATTAACGATGTTAATAAAACATTCCAGGATGTGTCAAAAGACAGGCATTTGAAATTATTTGGGGTGGTTGGGTGGTGAAGGGTTGGAACCCAAATTTAACCAATACTGGTTTTAAAGTTCCTTCTCAAAAACAAAATTGAATGAATGTACTGTGTCGAACTACTTAACACCCGGTACATTTCAAATACATAGATGTGTCAAAACATATTATGGCATAATTGTTAATAAAAATATATTAGCAGCATCGTATTGCAAATTTAATTTTGGAAACCCTATATTGTCTACATCTGATCGTATTTTTTACTCGTAATATTTATTTCGAATTTGGAGCCGTCGCTGGACGCGATTTAACGTTGTCCGAGTTGCATAAATATAATTGGAAATTGCCATAAATCGTTATTGTTTATGTGGTCGTTTGGGAGCAAGAGAAATGGCTAACGACAAATTATATTGTATTTTGTATTAATTGCCAATGGGAACAAGTTGAAAATTGAGAAAAGCAAAATGATATTTTAATATTATTAATATAACTACTATATATTTATTTAAAAGAATTATCAGATCTAAAATGAATAAATTTATTTAATTTCAATAAATTGTCAACGAAATTTTCGGGATTCCACGGAATATCCGAGTCTTTAACTGATTTTATCTTACATAAATCACACTTAAAACAATTCCTAAATGAAACAAGTTGAGACGACATCGTATCGGAACTGTCATCGGAATATTTGACTTACAATTCCTGACCCATCCGATAAAATACCGGGCCCCTTGAGCATACCGGGAACACGCGGAACACTGGTCACTACGCCCCTGCCTACACAAACATAGAAATGTCATCTAATTTCCAATTTTGTCTTAATAATATAAATATCAATATTTTTACGTTTTTAATGATAGAACCAGTGCTATAAACAAAAGTGGGTGGCTTAGTATAATTCCTTTGAAATCGTGGTTGCAATTTGCAATAATAAAATAAATAAATACGCAAGAACTGTGGCAATTAAAATATGATTTATTAAATAATAAAAGATTTTGGGGTTAAAAGGAAACACTATATATAATACGAAATTTTTTTATTAAAAGCAAAGGTATATAAAAACATTATTATAAGAAGCCACATTTGAAATGAATAGTTTATCTGTCCTAGGCATTGAGAAATGGAATCTGTTTCAACTAAGCTTAGACAAAATATAAATTATTATTAGACTAACAAAAAAAACTATTTCGACTGTTCTCAAATTATTAAATAGATAGATTCTTTATTGACTCCATATTGAAAAAAAAAATCTAAAATATATGACCTGCGTAACGAAACAGAATTTTAATAATTATTATAATTGTATTATTGTCATTATTTCCAGTAAACTAACGCAACGAACTTTATGAAAAAAATAGAAAAAAAAGTATTGCCACAGCTAGGACTTGAACCCGTAACCGTCCGCACGCGAAGCGAACGCCCTACCAATTGCCCAACGGAGACATGATAATAAATAGTGTATTTTATTTGTTATATTATGTACGTTCCAACTTAACTGATGACATTTAAAACGCTATTTTCTCGAGAATTATGGGAGCAAACATCAAAAGTGACCTGCTTTAAACCCCTATCACAGGGCTTAAGCAATTTCAACCAAAAACTAATTGGTTCATCCAAGGACTGGCGTAAACTCATATACCAAAATTTAGCTCAATTGGTTAACCCGTTTGGGCGCTATCGTGGAAGAATACATACAGGCACACATACATACATACACACCATCACACACACAGACAGACAGACTTCCATCTGGGAATGGTCTTAATCGTCTCAGGGAACTTCAAAATGGTTATATCCGTCTTTATCTCATTTTTTTAGCGCGTTCACAATCCTTTACCTGTTCGGGAAAATAAAATACAATTGTAGTACGACAATAATTAATATCAAACAAAACAATACAAAACAACAATATAAAATAATTATACAAACAGACACGTAAATAAAGATAACACAAACAATAAAAACTAATGTTAATAGTTTTTCGCATCATCAGCGATAGTATGCATAAACTCTTCCACATTTTGCATACTTTAAGGGATATCTTTTTATTTTTTTCTTAAACAAATACTTGTTGTTATTGTGTCACTTTTTGTTATTTCCATGATCTTCACAATATGGTGCAAATAGTTTTGCACATACTCTTCTTCCTCAACTTCTATTTAATTCAGAAATTATGAAATATAAAGCACTGTATGCATTTACAGTTGTTGTTTACTATATTACTGTCTATTTTGCACCTACAAAAGCTACATCATTGTACTAACATGTGAAACGTAACCTCACTTGACATGCAAACTAAGCACTTTTTTCCCCATTATTTAACGGAAAACCAGTTTTACACACAAAAAATGCACTAAAGTGGAATAGTCTCCTAAAAATCACTCAATTCGGGTTATCAAACTGTACGTAGCACCACTAGCACTCCAAAAGTCAACGTCAAGCGTAAACAATAAACAGATCAATGCAAATGCCTCCACGGGGTTGACACGCATGTGTATCCGGTAGAACTGGATTTTTTTGAATCATATTATATTTGATTAATTTCTTGACGTTAAATATTTTATGAACATAATAATGGAAGCCAAATACCAGAAGTATTATAAATATTGGATAGTTATGCAATGTAAGAACACTGTGATCAACCCTAATGAAAATTTACATTGCGATGTGAAATACGAATTCTGATTCTATGAATAAAACGTCAGTTGGCAACAGTGTTGGATTTTATTAGTAAACATATCTTCTGCAGCATACAAACAGTTTTGCGATTATGCCACTTTTATGTTTGTTGTTCTGAGGGTTAAACAAAAAATGTAAACTTACCAGGCAATTAGAGAGAATGGAAAAATATCGTGGACAAACATTTTGTCATTTTAAAGACAAATAAATTGAAGATTGCTACATAGGAGGAAGTGGAAATTATATATGGCACATCTCCAAGGATAAAAGCTTACCTAAAATGATTGCAATATATGTCGAAGACTTGTATAATTATATTATGTAAAGAGCGAGTCGGCGTACCTACTACAAATAGAATTCTCTATAAATAAATTATGTTAACCAGAAAAAACTAAAATTAACATAATAATCGAATAGAACCTCTACATTCGGAATGCGAAGCAATTAGTTAAGCATGCGCTAAGCATTTAAGCATTCCTATGTCTTCTAAGTAGAGCTAATATTAATGTAACCAATTATCAGTTGTGAATAAAATGCCAGCTAGTTCGTATTTCATAATTTATTATTAAAACTTTTAATTTAAAAACGAAATGCTTGAAAAACCAGCACTCGAAAATTAAATTTGATACATGAAATCAAGTTTTTAAGCATATAACATGACACATGACATGAACTTCGATTGGATTAATTCCATTTTCAAATGAGCGAAATTTTTTCCAGCTCAAGTTTTTATTAAATTTTGTCAGTTTTAAATTGCAAGAACTTCACCATTCTTGCTACTAAACTTTATAAGTTTTACATCAATACGTTCTCGAGTGAAGAAAACCTTAAATATTACACAATTAACTCATTTACATCTGGTATAATCTGAGAACAGTGCTTCACAATAGTCACCTAGGCTTCACTGCTCTCTTTGTTTATCCGGCCTGGGCCCTGGGCCCAACCAAAAGTATTGGTTATCGTCCAGTTTCATCGTCATAATCATTTTGCTATATTAGAAAAAAACACTCAATTTCATCCAGTTATTCTTTGCAAAACAAATAAGACCACACGTTGTTCTTTACAGTTCCAAAAGTTCTTACCTAAATAGCCAAAATTAACTAGAATATGATTTACCTCGTTTGCTACATGCGAATTATTTTTTTTTATGGACAATTTCATGCTTTGCTTGATCATACATAATATGTCTATTGATAATTGCATGATTGAACATTTTGACCTTTTAAGCTTTGATATTAGCGATAAACTAATAAAAGAACAAATTATACACACGCTAAACAATATCAAAAGTTTTAACACACCATATATAAAGCTGTTGGCAAGGAAATTATGAATAATACCAAGCTTTTTTCTCGCTAAAGCGAAAGTAATTTATTAACAAAGGAGGTACAGTAAATTAATTTAGCCTTTTAAATTCGGAAAGTTGTGCTTGTAATAACTTGCTTTCTAGATTTATTGCTATTGTTTAAAATGAACTTGTATGTACAAAGATATTTAGACTTTTGTAGAGATATATCATTTTTTAGAATCCGGTTATGAATATGAAATGAGACAAAAAGGATTTAAAAATATGGTTTATTAACATTTTGCTAAATGAGTAATATCTAATGCATATCGAAATTTGATACAAAGTTATACTGGTTTTGCCACACACACACACATATTTCTTATATTCCAAGAGTGAACTCTTCTATATATCGATCTTTGGATAGGCTGTCTTTTTTTTATTCATTATTAAAAAAAGCCGAAAGGCGACCCCATCCTCACATCCGTTTTTCCACGGTGATAACGAACTTTTTCAAATCAGATAGCCATTACAGTCACTTAGCTTAGGGTTAGCTGAACAGACAGTGGCAATCGTCACTCACTGAAACTCGCCCCTCTAATAAAAGCCTTTATTTTATGCTTCTTCGGTTGCCGAAATCGATCGGAGCGGCCTATCTCCAGTGATTATCCCTCTGTCTGTACTCCCCAGCTCGAGAAAGAAAAAAAGTGTGTCTGAGGCGTACAGACACAGACGGCCCCCCATCGTCCCTACCATCTCCGACCCCGCAATGATCCGATGATCAAAACCACACCGACCAAGGAGTGTTCTACGAAGAGGAGATCCTAATACTTCGTCCGTTTCTCGTTCTCCTTATCAATGATGTTGGTATCGGCCGGAGCCGAGAACTATATGACGGAAATCTTTTTGTTCGTCTTGTCAAGGACAACGATGGCAGGCTTATTCGCTATTCAAGGCCTGGGCGTAGACAACGCACAGTACCATTAAATGACTGGCAATCATGAAAACGGAGGGTTTCATAACTTTAGGCTGCCGGATATTAAAAAGTAGAAGGTTAGCGGCTTCGACAAACCCATAATATGTCCTCAATGGCGTTATAGAAGACACCGTGAAGAGGTTTGTCCTTATGAAGATTAAAAAGCCTGCTGACTTGGCCTCCTTTATGCCGGACTTCCGGTTTACGCGATCTAACTGAGTGATTCAAGTATGAAAGAGAGTTCATTTGCCACTGGTTGTGCCGCCGAAAAAAGAAACGCTCCAATCCACTCATTACCTCGCAGGCTACGCCCAGCACCATGTATACACTCCAAAGTTAAGATTCCTCTGCCCCCTCGATGCCGTAGGATGATGACCTCGGGGCAATGTCATCATCTTTCGCGTCTTCACGTCAAGTTCCTGCAGCTCCACTATGGTGTATGTTTATGTTAACACCCCAAAGCAGGACTGGAACAGCAGGCATATTTGTTGCAGTTTCCCAACAACTCTGATGACAAGTTTTGTCGGAGCTGCCGCACATACTCACTGCGAAGGGACTGTTTCACCACGGCCAGGTACGTGTTCAGCTCGGCGTACTTTCTTAAGATGGAGAATCGCACATTTGTCGATCCCAAACCTCATGCCAACGTCATGAGTATACTGCTGCACTACCCTTATTTTTTCCCCGGAAGCATACAGTTTCAGATCATACATATAAAATTTCACGCAGAAAAACAACACGCAGAAAAACAAACTAACAACTGTCATTTCCCAAACATTGCAAAGGGTAGGGTATCACCATACTTGAGTACGCCTTAAAGAACTCATTGCTCGTCTCAAGTAGTGCTCAAGCCCAAGTTCGCCTTAAGTCACGACTATAGGTACAGGTATAATTAGAAGACTCCCTCTCTGAAGGCTACCACTCCAGTTACAACCCGTTTGTCGCCTGATGTTATGGCAAAACTGGTCCTCATTCGTTCTATGCATCTCACCACCGGGACCGGTATCGAAAGGCCTGTCAATAGGGTGGTCAGTAGTTGATGACTGGTTAAGTCAAAAGCCTCTTGATAGTCGATCCAGGTGCAGAAGCCTGCGTGACAGTTCGATCTATCAACAGGCATTCGCGACATCCAGCAGCCCTCTTTGACCCACGCTGCTCGTATACATAACGAAGCACCGCCACCACCAATCGCGTTCAGTATCCGCTTGTACACAATTTTATTGAATACGTTATAACAAGCGTTTAAGCATGTTATAGGCCTGCAGTTCCTTGGATCCGGCAATTTCCCCTTCATTGGGAGTAGTGCTGTCCGCCCCTGATGGAGCTGAAACTCCAAAACATGTCCCTGTAATTGAGTATATGCGTTTGGAGCAGTCCTAGGACCAACCCATTAGTTTTTGTTGAAGTCGCTTACGCCCTGTGATAAGGTTTAGACACAACTAAAACTTTCAATTAGCAATAGGGGCCTAGTGATACGATACATCATTTTAAAGAATTTTTTATCTGATTTACAGCGATAGGTTACTTCTGATATTTACCCCCATAATTCTCGAAAAAATTGCGTTAAAAATTTCACCAGTTAGGTAGTTGGAACCTATAACTCTTATTAGAATATAATACAGTAACTTTTTGATAAAAAGTTTTTGGCGTCATTGACAGAGCGTGGGCTTCGAATGCGGAAGTTCCCGGGTTCGAATACCAGCTCTGGCAATTTTTTTGTGTCTAATTTTACGTTACGTTAGTTTATTGGAAATAATGAAAACAATACAATTATAATAATAATTAAAATTATATTTCATTACGCAGGTCATATATTTTTGATTACATTATATCTTGTAGGGAAAGCTTTGGGGCGATACAACCGATTTTTTAATTTTAAGTATTTTTAATTATACAGAGTCTCCCGAAATTAACTTAAAATAATTTAACATTCTACAAGCGAAAATAAGATGTTTTTTTTCATATGAACATATATCGAAAAATGCTTCGATTTTCAGATAAAGGGTGTTATTTGTAAATTCCTGACGATGGGTTTTTAGTAATATTTCCGAAACGCGTCATGACATTAAAATGAAAATTGGAACACTTACGTATCTTTGTAGGATTATTAAACAATATGATATCCCATGGTTAGGAAAATGTGAGGGATGGTTTAGGCTGGGGGGGTCAGAACAAATATTGTTCCAACTTTTTATTTTGTTCCCTTTTTTACTTTTTCTAAAAAGAATAATAAATTTGCGAGTTTTCTACATAAAAAATGTATAACGGTAGAAGAAGCAGTTTTCAAGATAAGATAAGATACAAGAAACAGGGTGGAAATGCGTATTAAGGGTTGAAAGAATAACTTCTCCATTTCCTACAAAGATACGTAAGTGTGCCAAATTTTATTTTGATATCGAGACGCGTTTCGGAAATATTACGAAAAACCCATCGTCAGGAATTTACAAATAACACCCTGTATCTGAAAAACGTAGCATTTTTCGAGATATGTTCATGTATGAAAAAAAAATCTTATTTTCGCTTGTAGAATGTCCCCTTAAATTATTTTAAGTTAATTTCGGGACACCCTGTATATTACAAATTGCTTGCTACAAAGTGTAACAAGACTAATTATTTTATCGGAAATTTGACTCACAGTTCAAACTCTAGTCGCCGTATACATCTTATTGTCAATTATATATCATTTGCCTTCTTTTCCTTTTGAATAATTTACTAACAATAGAATCAAGCTTGATTTATTCAATTTGGAGTTCCTTAGAAACACCATATATCATATTAGTATAAATATCTCTTCTCACCAACAAAACATCATAATATCTTTAAAACCGAAAAGAAAAGAAAAAAATAAGACAGCTCGAGGTGAACATAAAAAAATATCTATACACGCTGTTCTGAGCACATAAGGTGCGATGCCGAACTATGCATAAGCGGTCAAAAGATTATGTTATTATATTATATTATTAGCTGCCATGACAGTTTAATGTAGTGTGAAATATGGCCGAAACGTCTAACGGCCTTTACACGATTTATTTTCTGTATAGGAGAATGAGAGTTAAGGGTGTGTCTCCAATAAAATAAAAACATTAATAGCAAACAAATTGATTTCAAATTGGAAATATTGTAAATGCTACATTATCTGATTCTGCAAATTGCAAGATTTATTGTTTTATATGATTGAAATTTCTAGCATAAAAATTATTGCTCTGGTTCTAAGAAATTCGTGCTAGAATTATACTTTAAATACCAACCCAACCGTAAAATGTGTTATTTCTTAGCAGCGAAAATTCGGGTTATAAAGATATTTTCACTTGTAAGCTTAAATTATTTCTAGAAATTTTTATAAGGGCACGAATATTTTAAGATAATTATCCCTCGTCTTTTTCACTCGTAATATCACAAGAACTTAAATTATTCCCGAAATTTTTTTTGAGAGCACGAATATTTTGATCTATCAGTTGCTTTTTGAAATATCGATTATTTCGATTTTGACAGCTCGAATGACTTTGACAATGTGTCAAATATTTTTAAAAATTTTGCGGTTTACGAAATAGATAAGTTTACGTTCGAAGAAAAATCGGGAATATTGAAAACTTACTTCCATAAAGGTGAGTCTTCAACCGAAACTGCAAGAAAAATGCGCACAAAATTCGGAAGAAATAAAGCGCCTTATGCAGGCAGTTTGTGAAAGTGGCTCGTTAATGGACAAAGCAACGGGTTCCCGTGCTCGTCCAGTGCGCTCAATCGAAAATATTACTGCTGTTGCCGAAAGTGTGAGTGACAATCCATCAACATCAACTCGACACCGTTCAAAGAATTTTGACGAAAGACCTCGGTTTGGAGCCGTACAAAATTCAATTGGTGCAAGAGCTGAAGCCACACAACATTCCGATGCGGTTTTGGTTTGCCCAATGGGGCGAATATCGCTTGATGGACGATGAGCATTTTTATCCAAAAATCATCTTTTCGGATGAAGCTCATTTCCACCTCGGTGGTTATGTCAATAAACAAAACTGCCGCATTTGGGGCTCAGAAAATCCACACGTAATCATGGAAAAGCCAATGCACCCACAACGAGTAACTGTTTGGTGCGGTATGTGGTCCGGCGGCATTATTGGTCCGACTTTCTTCGAAAACGAAGCAGGAGCTGCCGTAACCGTCAATGGTGAGCGCTATCGCGGCATGTTGGAAGATTTTGTTCTTTCGCCAAATGGAAGAGGAAGACATCGGCGGCATTTGCTTCCAGCAGGACGGCGCCACGTGCTAAACAGAGCCAACGTTACAAATGAACTTTTGCGCTGTACCTTCGAAAATTACATAATTAGCCGAAACGGTGATATCAACTGGCCGCCTCGCAGCTGCGATTTGACCCCGTTGGACTATTTTTTGTTGGGAACTGTCAAGGATAAGTGCTACGCCAACCATGCAGAGACGATTGACGACCTAACGCACGAGATAAGTCGCCATCGAAAATGTTATGAAAAATTGGGTCGACAGAATGGGCTACTGCAAAGCCAGCCGAGGCAGCCATATGAATGAAGTAGTCTTTCACTATTAAACTGCAATGTTGGGACTATTCAATAAAAAATAAATACTTGAAAACTATCCACCCGTCTTTTTTTATAGCAATTCTAAAATGCAACTTTTTCTTGGGACACCCAATATTCTTAACATGAAAGATGAAAAAGCAAGCTCATAAGTTATATAATTCGCCCAGATCGCTTGCTCAGAGCCGAATGTAAGCCCCTGGTTGGTGAGTGTTACAAGGCTTATACTTCCTCTATCGAGGACGAAATACTTGCGAATATTGGTGATTTCTGGAGGTTCATTAATTCAAGGGGAGAGTCTGCCGAGTTGCCTTCGCGTGTGGCTTGGCTAGAAAAATCCGTTGAGAGGGGTCAGGAGTGTGCCAATTTGTTTGCAGCATATTTCCAGTCGGTATATAACGACGGGAGTTCGGATTTGATTACCAGTGACCTGGAAGAGAACTTTATGTGTTTCGAATTATATTGGCTCCGTTTCTAAAGTTTTCGATATGCTAAGTAAATTAGGCCGGTCTTGATGGAATTCCTCCATTGTTCCTCAATAGATGTTGCCTCTCTCTTGCTATTCCCCTCCAATTTATTTTCAACTTATCTCTTCGCTCATGCCACTTTCCAGTCAAATGGAAGTCTAATTTTATCAGCCCTATTTTCAAGTCTGGAAAGAGAAGTGACGTGTCAAACTACCGTCCTGTTTGAATCCTCAACTCCATTCCCAAGCTTTTTGAGAACTTAATAACAAGATACCTAATAACTTTATTTAAGTCACTAATAATCTACGAACAGTTCGTTTTCCAGTCCGGTTGATCCACTGAGCTTAACCTTCGTCAATATACAAATTATTTGTCACGAGCCTTGGAGGGCGGTTACCAGGTGTATGCAATCTACACCGATTTTTCCAAGGCTTTCGCCTGCGTGAATCACCGGCTCCTCATTCATTAGTTGAAGCGGCTTAGCGTGACACCACCAATGTTGACATGGTTAGAGAGCTCCCTTAGTGGTAGAACTCAGATAGTTCGTTTCAATGAATTCCTTTCTCTTTCTATTTTTGTTTCATCCGGTGTCCCCCAGGGTTCTCACCTGGGGCCGTCATTGTTTAACTTGTTTATAAATGATATCAGGCATTGTTTCATTTACAGTTAATTCAGGCTATTCGCAGACGACTTGAAATGTTACAGGCGTACTGGCGGTCCCACACATTGGTGTGAGATGCATGGTAATGTCGTTAAATATTTCTAAATGCTTTTGCTTGAATTTCAACCGAACTATTTGTATGAATATTTTATTGATCCTTCGGCCCTAGAATATAGATCCTCAGTTAGGGATCTGGAAGTTTACCTGGACATCTCCTTGAATTATATCGATCACGTCAGATATTCGACTTCCAAGTCGCTCAAAATTTTGGCTTCACAAAGCGCTGCTCTGCAGATTTTAATAATGTCAACTTTGAACTTTGTTCACGACGCTCGTTAGACCGCATTTGGAGTATTGCCGTATGGCCCAGGTTGAGAAAGTTCAGCGGCGATTCCGTAGGTACGCTCACTTCAAGCGTGGTCGTCCGCTTGATTTTGGAATTGATTACGGTGCTTTGATGGATGGGCTGGGGCTTACAACATTGACCGATCGCAGGGTAATAATTTTGTACAAGCTGTTAAACAATTTGGTATCGTGTTCCTATTTGCTGTCCAATATTAATTTACATGTGCCGTCCAGGAATAATGGAGCCTCTCGGCTTTTCCACGAAGAGTCCACCGTACAAATTACGGACGACATCATTTTATACGCAGAGTGATTAGATGGGTCAATTCTAAATCTTTTTAAATCTCCTCTTATCGTTGAGTTTACTCGACGCTTGCTTGCTTGGCGGTTTGGCGTGATTGGCCGATGGCTGTTTTGTTGTCGTCCGAACGTCTTTCCGGTCCTTGCATGCGTCTTGCGGACGACACGTGCGTAATTTGGAACTGTTTCATTAAATTGTGAAATGTATAAAAGTTGCTCGCGAGTCGATTTCAGTTTATATTATTGTTTATTATATGCATGCTGTAATAATGGATTTTGTCCATAATTGAATAACATATTTGTCCCCGAAAGGTAAGAAAATTTCTCATCAAAAAACAAAACTAATTCATATTTCGATAAAATTATTGGTGTCGTAGTTTTGTTTTGTGTTTTTGTGTTTATCGAAATATGTAATTTCTTTCATGAAATGACATTGTGTTTTTCTCGTGTATGTTCAATTACATAAACCAGCTTTTCGATATATCAAACCCACCACTGATGATGAGGCCGGGTGCCTCGAAACTTGTATGGTGACTGAATGAAGACCCTTAGAGGGATTAATTAAACTTATTTTGTGGAGATTGACTTTTATTTCCCATATTGAATATCGCACTCCACTTGAATATGGACTACTTCTTTAAATTAAAATTATACATCCTACGTGATATTTTCCATTAATTTGTCAAGGTATTTTTGTTTTTGACATTTTGTTGTTTGTTTTTAAACTGTTCTGTCCCAAGTCAAAAAATTTCCACTTAAATATTGCCGCGTTTTCAAAAAATTTCCGGAAATTTTGTTGGTTGGTTGTGTAATGAGTCAAAATTAAGACATTTTATAATAGAGGTGTGCAATGTTCAATAAAAAACATCGAAGATGTGATATTTTGTTACCAAATAAAAATTTTTTAAATATTTTACCAAACCATGTTTGAATCGCAGAAATGTCGTATCACCCAAAAGTATCTTACACGTTCGGCATTTTCCATGTACAGGGTGTTACGCTGAAATGTGCCACCCCACTTAACTTTTTTATGTTTAAATTTATCAAGAAACATTAGATATAAAGTGATGCAATGCATTATATTTTTCATTCCACGACAGACTAGTTGAGGTTGTGCGATAAATTTACCGATAGATTGGATGTTGGGCAGGTGTTGGCATATCATACTATGAATTCGGACGAATTTTGGGAGTTCAATTTGAAATTGAAGTGTGGTGTTGCCAGGTTTATAACACATATAACATTGAAACGGTTGAATATTTGGCGCTTAATTTTGGTAAAGGTTGTGGGTTCGATCCCTGCTCTTGCACTTTATTATTTTGATTATTTCTAATTTGTGAATAAAGTCCTTAGGTTAGTTTGACGTTAAAAATAAAATACAAATAATATACTTTGGTTATACGTCAAGTTTTCGCAATGGAACGCCATGTTATAAATCGAGCGATTTGCATGAAATGTGGAGGCAATAAATATCTAAAATGTAACCATAATCTCAATTTTGTTCTATTTTGTGATATAAACTACAAAATATTAAAGAAGTTGTAAATGCGTGTTTTTACTGTATACCCAGCTCAACACTAAAGAAATGCTACAAAAAATCAACATTTCTATTAATTTTTACTATTGTGACATAGCCCTAACCGTATTCTTTCTTTCTCTCAATATATACAGGTGCTACACAATCTGAGGTTTACGACCACAAAGCCGTATGTCAAGGTTTTGTAATTGAAATATCTGTGACTTATTTTAAGAAAACACGCCGCCTTTGTAATGCCGTTTCAAAACGATTAATAACTTAATTTAGTGCTGTCATATAATATTTCTTATTGTTATGTGGTAGATTGAATTTTATATAAGTCCCTAATATGAGACGTTATATGGGTAACAGTTTTTAATATAATGATTGTGCTATTCGGTCAGATTACAAAGCGAGAAACTACATGGATCAAAGAAAGTCTTGCATTATATCTAATTCGGTATAATGTCAATTTACGATTTAAGGGTTTAATCTCTTCACCGACTCCTTAAACAGCAATTTTCCAGAGATCATATTCTTACAATATTTATGATTTATGCTGTGTACTAAGGACCAGTTTTGTCCTAAAATTTTCAAACTCGAATTTCTCGAAAACCTTTAAGTTTTTCGAGAAAAAACAACTATGCCTTTTTTTATATAGAAAACTTTATTTTATCACATTTTTGACACAAATGGAATAAAATTCACAATGAAAAAAAGTTAGGTTATAATTAAGGCAAGGGTCCCCCCCGTTTACCTGCCTATGGACATCCTTTTTTATTCAATTTCATGTCAGTTTACGACATTTAACTAGGTGAATAAATATGCTACATTTGAAGAATTCATCTTTACTCGTTTCGAATATATTCCAAAAAAATCTTCCCGAGGCAGTCATCTTTAACACCCTGTATCTTTGTAAATAAGGACATTTCGAAAAAATACAATTTCGGTTTTTTTCATGATCAGACGTCCCCAATTCGCTCACAAATGTTGACCACCTATTTTAGAAACACCTTGTACTATAATTTACTATAATTTTTAGTCAAATTTTTGTTTACTATTTTTCTATTATTTATGAACGCCTATGCAAACAAGTTTTTTTATGCTTCATTTTGTAGGTTATATTTTGTTTTATTGGCCTTTGCATCTTAGGCAATTTAGCCAACATCCAGTTAATTTTATTATTTTACTCGGGTAAGCAGCCACATGCAGCGGGTCCGGGGTTCGAACCAGCTACATACCAGGACATTATCTTATACAATTAGCCAATTTTTCTGGTATGTTCGGGGAATGTTTTTTTTTTTTCACTATTTGTGTCCCCTGTGTGAATCAATTCTTCTATGTGACATTTTTTAGGATATAATCTATCACAACTATAAACAATTATTCCATATTTTGAATAAGTTTATATAGGAAATATTTTTTTTAATTTTACCCCATTTCCACTATTTACGAACGCTTATGTAAGCAAGGGCCCTCTCTGAATACGGCCATAGTTGGCATGTATAAAACTTTCTACTCAAGAACGAACATTCAAGGTTGGATGCTGTCACTTCCACCATAACAGTGGATAAAAACTCAAATTAAATCTACTTTTGCTGAAAATCATTTTATTGAAATCCAAAGCAATGTACATGCAGATGTTTAATAATTAACTACCTACCTGGTTATAGAAATTATTTTGCCATAATGTGCCCTCAGCATTTAAATTAACATTAAAGTAGAAATAATGAACAAAATTAGTTGCCACAAGACACTAAGTAATGGCAACTAATTAGTATAATTATTTATATTTTCTAATTGGTTACCCGCAGCAATATTTCCACAAATTGTTTAATGTATTTGTTATTGAAATGAATAATAATAATGAAGCAGCATGTTCGAAAACATTATTTTTACAGAAAACCCTCGAGAAAACCATTATTTTAAATTCATTGCAGACACACCATTCGAATGTATTCCTGAAAAACGTTTTTTATTGGGTTTAACAGGTGAATTTGAAATGCCTTTTTCTTTATTTTGAAAACACCAATTATCATTAAAGTAAGTCTTTTTAGCATTTTTTATAGCGGAAGTATTGGAATTAAAAATCGATATATGAAATGAAAAATATGAAAAAGTTTGTACAATACCTATATGAAGACAATGACAGTAGGTACCTGATTGTGTTGTGCTGCCCACATTGTTCTTCTTCGGATGCTATCCACTAATGGATGTTTGCGATCACATTTTCCATCTCCTCTCTATCTCTTGCGGTGTGAATTAGGGTATGTATGTCATTTATTCCTGTCCACTGTCTTATGTTCCGCAACCATGACAATTTCTTCCTTCCTATCCCTCTACGGCCCTCTATCTTACCCTCGATCAACAACTGTAAATACTCATACTTCTTGTTCCTCATGACGTGCCCCAGATATGAAGTCTTATTCTTTTTTATGGTGGTTAACAGTTCACGTTCTTTGTTGATGTTGGACAGAACTTCTACGTTTGTTATTCTTGCAGTCCACGGTATCTTGAGCATTCTGCACAGATCTAGTCGAATTTCTAGATCTGAGGTTTAAACTAATTCAATTATGCATATAGTTATGATCATGCTGTATAAACCGTAAAATTATGTTATCTCACATGATTATTAAATCAAGTCGAAATTAAATTTGAATATAAAACCTAATAATTGACTATCGGAGAATTACTAATTTAAAAACTTGTCAGCAATTCAAAAATTTTCTAGTAGGTATGACATGTACGCATTTTATTGGGTTCTGCTATAAAAAGATTAATTAATATGTAAAACAAAATTCAAATAACTCAAAGTTTTGTGGAAGTTCAAGGGCCATACAAACCCACACTTGTCATTATGACAAGTAAAAATACACTTATAAATAAAGGGCGGAATATATGCACGTCAATTCAGTTAAAATATGCGCATATATATGCATAGTTTTTCTTTGAAATATGCAACAATATGCATTTATTTGTCAAAATATGCAATTATATGCCTTGAATATACCATGGAAAAATGGAAATAAAGAAACGCCGACTCTTACAAAAATTATTTATTTTAAGTAAAATTAAAAGAAAAATATAATAGGTAAAATTTTTAACCTGAAATAGTATAAAATGCATATAACGATATATTTTTCAAAATTTGCCGATAAAAGTGTTTGCCTTCGGTCTGTAAAAATATGTTTGTACAAAGAAAAAGTTCTTTCAACATCTACCGATGTGATCTGGCAATATTTTAATTTGGGTAGTAAGTTATAAGGCCAAGGTATTATTTCGTTGGATGGTTTAGTATCAAAAATATTTTTGACTTCCATTAAATACTTAAAGCCTTCTTTCTTTCCCATAATAACTTCGAGTTTACTTCTTACTTGATTTCCTACATCACCGGGAACTTTTTTGCATTTGTCGGAAAAAGTTTCAACAATTTTAATTGATTCCCTTAAACTTATATTCCTACTTTCTTTCTAACGAAGTTATTATATCTGGTATAAAACTAAAATTAACCTTACTAAAAACAAGTTCCTTAGCTAAATGTACATTTTTTAATACTGCTTGACTTTGCACTACACACAGTGAATTGTCTTCTATATCTAAAACTATGTCTTTAATGGCTTCAAAATGGTCTGCGTAGAATATCTCGGCCTTAATCCATGTTCCCCATCGAGTAATTACGGGCTCTGGAGGTAAACTAACTCCTCAATTACTTGCAAGGGTCGCACTTAATCTTTTGATAAAACGAAAAACATAAAAATATGCACACACATTTTATTTTTGCCGAAATATGCAATTTTTTATGAAATTTGTATAGATATGCAAAATATGCAAATATATGCACTTTGCATATATTCCGCCCTTTACTTATAAACAATAGATTTATAAGTCAAACAATTTTCCCATAAATTAAACTAAGAGTGTATGTATCTAATTTTTATTTCAAATTTTGCACTTGTTAACATTAACAACATTATTTTCCAATGAGAAGTAGCCATAGTGCAGAGGGCGGAGTTTTATTAAAAAACTTTAGGGCTAGACGTGATCTGTTATAACTTTTTGAAAAGCCCTTTTCTGAGACAAACAAAAAATTTAAGAGCAGCACAGGCAAAATTTTGTATTTTGTAAATTTTAATTGCAAACATTCAGTAATGAAAACTTACGTACGCAGCACGAAGTATGGTAGAGATTCGTAGAAAAGTAAGTACCTAACACTAATTGATTAAGAGAACTAAACTAGACTTGCACTTTCAATTGCAATTCAGGTTTTCAGTTACCTATTAAGAATAACAATTCGTTAACTGTATAAGATTGGGTCAAGCGTTCTCTTATACAATGATCCTATCGTAATAGCGTAATACCGTAGGGTCATTGTAATTATGAAAATTAAATAAAACAACGATTTGCATAAACATTATATACTTATATTTTACAAAGAAATTCATGTCCAAATTTAATGTAAATTAATTAAAAATTTTCATAATATACACTGTGTCCAAGATAAAAATGGGATAGCATTGGAATCTTGGAAACGGAAGGAGTTACAATGTCGGTTAACTTAGAGAAAAGTTTTACAATTTAAACACCTTTTAAATGGTGTTTTCAAAAGTAAACTTACTTTAGCCGTTTTCGAAAATTTTTGAAAAAACGATTTTTTGCGATTCTAGTTTTCATTTATTTCTGACATTATTTTTACAGATATAACAAAATGGAAAGCACTTGCTACTTTTTGAGAAGAATAAGATAGCGTTTCAAAAGTAGATGGTATATCATACGTAATGTTGTAAACAAATTTTCAGTGTTTTTGGCTGTTATATAAATTTGTTCAAGAAAAATCGCCATAGTTTGGCACTTATTTTGCGTAAAACAATTATCTGAGAAAGGTGTTTTTTTAATAACTTCAAAAAGTACAAAAATGTCAACTAATTTTAAAAAACCGCGTACAGAATAAAATGTTGTACTCAGACAGAAGAAAATTGTCAAATAATAATAAATAATTGTGGGTAACGAAAAAAGAATGTTTTTGCAAAACCTACTACTTTGCATTCAGTCAGTTAAGTGCCAAACTATGGCGATTTTTCTTGAATAATCTTAAATAACAGCTAAAAACTTATTTAAACCATTACGTGTGATAAACCACCTATTGTTGAATTGTTGAAAGTTAAAGTTAGTTTACTTTTGAAAACACCATTTCATACCTACCGTTTCCAAGATTGCAATGATATCCCATTCTTATCTTGGACACTGTGTATATAAATATGTTTCTATCGCTTAACAGTTACATTATTAGAAAGATTCTTGTAATATTATTATACGACTGATAGTGGTAAAAATTATAATATACATATATATTTCCACATATTCTGACAATTACTTTACATTCTACCAATTTTTTTTCTAACAATTTTTATGTTTTGGTGCATAATTTGTAATTTAATTTATTTAACGTGTCTACAAAATGTAATTACTTTTTTTTTATTAATAAACATTCTATTACTCTTATAATAGATTATAATATTTTTTAATACGCAAACAGAAACTAATTACAATAGATCCAATTATTGCTATTATGTATACTATTCCAATTATTAGATAGCTTATGATCAGTAATAATTAATAATTACAACCTGCTCTATTATAGATTAATAGCAGCCGAATGATTTATTGCTGCTCGTTTGCAATGCGCACGTACCTAGTACATACATACACTTAACTATTATACAACTATTTATACTTATTGGCTTAATTAATACTCTAGCACACCACCTGCCCTATTGTTTTATAGTTAATACATATTAAACCTAGTAATAAGATCAAGAATAATAAGGACAGTTTACCGATCAATGACAATGCTTGAAGATCGGTAAACTCCTTATTTACTTACTGTTCGAGTTGCTTATGTTTTTCTCCGACCATTATGAATAACCACTTAATCAAATTGATTTTACATAACATTTAGGATGTTTTAAGAGATACCCTGTTTCTTCAAATTAAATTTACATTTATTTCCCTATCAGTAACCATAATTGCACATTATAAACCGAAACTTCGTTTGATCATAAGGTTTATTTATGAAGAAATTAATTTTGTTTATACTGTTCCTATCACGCTTGTACAAGTTCAAAATAATAACAACACGACATGAACAACTGTTATACAATAATTTATTACCATCAATATATAGCGTTACACACTATATGGTACCTTATACACCAACTTTTTTTTTATTTTTCATCTTATATACCAACACCGATACCATATGATTATATTGAAAAAGATAACGCCGAATACGGCAATTTGAAGGCATAAATAATAAATGGGGTTGGCCCTTAAACACCTTGTTTTTTTCTATATCTTTCCCTGATGTGTTCACCATATAGATAGATATTGGTAAAAAAGAATTCGATTAAACTTGGCGGTAATTTAATGGTTGGTGGGCGGTAATATGGGGCCTTTTTCTTATTATAGACCAGATAAGTCAGGTGCTGTATGGTCAACTAACGAGGTAATAGATTGTTTGGACCACTCGAGCTCTGCCACAGGTTGGTTGGTAACATTTGCTTACAAACTGTGAAAATATTTTAAATTACTGACTGCCAAAGATATTTAAAAAAATAAGACTAAACTAATAATAGTTATCGTAATAAACAAATAAATTATTTAAATACTTGTATATCAATTTTATATTTTTGTGTTTTAGACAAAAAATAATTAATAATTATTTGGTATAGCGGGAAATCTCTATTTATTGATTTATCTCTTGAATACTTTAAATATATTAATAACTTAGTAAATTAAAAAGCTTATATTGATTGAATTAATAAGATCAAAATTATTAGTAGTGGCGTTAGGGGCGGCAATTTAATATACATTATTGATAAAAAAAGTACGGCACTGTAATTTAATTTCAATATTGTTTTGAGTTAAGGAAACTAAAACTACTTTTGTATCTCTTATGTTTTTTTCATATGTTGCTTGGTTTACGAGATAAAATTTTAAAACATTTTTCAACATACCAAGAGTTTTTGCGAATAATTCGACTAAAAATTAATAACGTGGATGTTATTTGACTGCGCCAACCATTTTGAATCCGAAATTTTTTGAAGTCCTTTATCATGTATCACTATGCAAATGCCCAGATGACCCGCATGCACTTCATTTATGGATTCGCTAATACCAATGCATTAGAAGATAGGCGGTCGTAGACTGAAATATTTCCTCAGCGTATGGCTCCTGAAGCATTCATCGACGCCTTCATGAAACAGGTACTCTAAAACGAAGTTGAGGAACAGGAATGCGAAAGACAGCAAGAACGGTAGAACTGGAAGGGAATGTGCTGACCATGGTTGAAGAAAATCCAGGTACTTCTACTCGAAAAGTGCCTAACGTTTTGAATGTAAGTAATAGTACGGTTTGGCGCATTCTTAATTCACTAATTCCTGCTGATTTTCCTCCACGAGTGCCATTATGTCAATGGCTTTTGCACAAAATTGCTGAAATTCCTCAATTACTGATGTTGATTTTGTTAACTGATGATGCGAGTTTTTCAAGAAATGTAATAAGGAATTTTCATAATAACCATTTATGGTGTGATGAAAATTTGCATGCGAAATCCAGTTCTCGTTAAACGTTTGGATTGGAATTGTGGGTGACTGCTTCATTGGGCCCGTATTTCTACGACTTTCTGGAACACATACTTCCTGAATTTCTGGAAAACGTACCATTGGCAATAAGAAAGGCAATGTGGTTTATGCGTGAGTTTTTGACTCGTGAGTTTTAGCACAAACATACAAAAATCACTGGATTGGTCGGGGTGACCCTTCCTTATAACCTCCACGGTCCGCGTATTTAAACCCCCTGGATTTTTTCATGTGGGGCCAATTGAAGTCTTTAGTTTACGCTACTCCTGTGGTAAATGTGGAGGACCTAAGGGTTTGCATTATTGCTGGGTGTAATTCGATTAGAAGGCGTACTAAAATCGACTAATGTAAACACAAACAATAGACTTGTACACCACGTTGCCAAATTAACTTGTTCGTGGCTTGTCTAGATAGATTGTAGATTGTTTTATCGGAGTCGTTTAGGCCGTTTGGCCTCCCGTCACTTCGACCGGTAGAAGACCTTTTGTGAATGACTCTAATCTATGAATTGCCCAGCTGTCCCACACTTTTCATGAAGTTGATGATTTCTCTGGGGGCTAAATTCCTTGCCTCGTCGGGTGTTAGGGTCACCCCTCCAAGGTCTTTTCGCCTTTTGCAGAAAAGTGCTATGCATTCACAGAGCTCGTGTTCTGTTGTATCTGTTGCGTCTTCGCAAAACCGACAACTGTCGTCCTCGGTTAGGCCCATCTTTTTGAGATGGTACTTTACTGGGTGGTGTCCCGTAAAAAGGCCATTACTTCGCCTTAGGTCGCTTCTCTCCAGTTGGATAAGCTTCCCTGCGTTGGCCTCTGAAGGTTTGATAAACCATTTTGATTGTCTTAGGCTTGCAGTGTTTCTCCAGTAGGACTTAAGTTGTTCTTTTTCCCATCTCCGAAATTCTTCCATCATATGGCTTTTTGGAAGGCCAAAGATGGGTTCCGGGCGGCAGAACGGAGCGTTTGCGCCCTCTTTTGCAAGTTGGTTCGCCGCTTGGTTCCCCTCTATGCCTTCATGTCCTGGCACCCATGTCAGAGTAATCTTTTTCCCCTGAGCTTCCAGTTGCTTTAGGGTTGTTTGCATTCCCATGTTAGCTTTGACGTGAAGGTGTAAGACCTCAGTGCTTTTGACGCAGCTTGACTGTCTGACATAATATTGATCTGCCGTTCGGGAATGCCTCTCTGCAGGCATTCTTGAGCAAAACGATTAATAGCGATGATCTCTGCTTGGAATATAGTGGGACTTTTCTCGAGAGATTCAGAGAGCCTGCAATTAGGCCCGTATACTCCCATGCCTGAGTTCCCTTCTATTCCTTTTGAACCGTCCGTATACCAGACGGATGTGTTTTCTGGGAATCGAGTTTCCCCATTTAGCCATTTTTGACGGTCTCCAATGACCACTGCAAATGGGATTTCAAAATCATGTTTGCGTAGCAAAGCGTCCGACGGTTTTCTTCCTGAATCCAAAGATATTAGTTTCAGTATTCCCATGTGTCCCTCTAGATCGCCAGATTTGAATTCCATTACCTGTGCCAGTTTCAGAGCGCTAATTGCTGCCTCTTTTTTGACTAGGACAGGCAAAGGTATCAGATGCAGCAACGTTTCCATCGCTGCTGTGGGGCAAGTTCGCATTGCCCCTGTTATTCCTAAACATGCAAGCCGTTGCAACTTTTGAAGACGGCATTGTGTATGCTGAATATTAACTTTTGGCCACCATACTAATGAGGCGTATGTAACCATGGGTTGGATGACTGTTTGGTACACCCAGTATGTGAGCTTTTGCTTTAGCCCCCAAGTCCTACCGAGTAGCATGTGACACGTCCATATGGCCGCTGTGGCTTTCGATATGGTTTTCTCTATATGCTGGTTCCAGATTAGTCGTTTATCCAGGTATTTGACTTTATCCGAAAGGCAAATTTGCTCACCGCTGAGAGTGGGGTTAATAATGTCCACCTTTTTCTTTCTCGTGAATGGTACCAACACTGTTTTTTTCGGATTTATATTCAATCCCTCAGCGTCGCACCAGTTTTTAATTTTGTTTAATGCAATTTGCATGCGGTTGGATATAACCGATGTGTGTTTTCCTTTAACTGTGAGAACAATGTGGTCGCCCTATCCATTTTTGAAATGAGATGATCCAGCACTCGTGACCATAGAAGAGGGGACAATACACCACCTTGTGGGCATCCCCTAGCCGCTGTCACTGTTACAGACACTTCTCCTATTTCCGCCGTAATGGCACGGTCTTTCAAAATTGCCTGAATCCATTTCACCAGTCAGGAGTCGACACTCCTCTCTTCTAGTGCTCTACTGATGGATTCATGAGAGGTATTGTCAAAAGCACCCTCTATATCGATAAAGGCACATAAGAATACTTCTTTTGCCTTAAATGACTTCTCGATGTCTTTTACTAAGCAGTGCAGAGCATTAATCGTAGATTTTCCCGCTTGGTATACGAATTGCCTTTTGTTTCCTATTTAAAGTTGGCTTGTCTAGATATGGCTCTGACATAACACACACCTATAGGTGGAATATATAGGAAACAAGTCTATAAAGTCGTTAATAATTATTTATTTTTTCAGAAAAAGAAATTTATTTTGCAATAATCACGTCAACAAAAATATTCTGTATTCCGTCAGTGGAATTATCTTATTTCGAAATACTCAACCAAGAAATAACTAATAACTTTCATTATAAATATAAAACACACAGTTGGTCGTCTAATAACTTAATAACACCAGAAAGATCCATTATTCTTCAACTTTAACAAGAATTTAATTTGATTTTAGCCTCTGCTAGTGTAACAAATAATTCAATAAATCAAAACATAATAACAGTGCTCACTATCATCTTGTAGGCTGCTTGTTTCAGTTGTTTTAATACAAAAGCACAGGAAAAAGAAAATTATGCATATACAGCATGATGCCTAAACAAGTTTTGACCAGGAGTTGAAAGTTCTCTAACTAGACATATTACCCCTTTACTCCGGTACACATTTAACTGTGTATTATCAATATTTTTGACCAAAATGTGTGTTCAAAATTATAACACATTCTTGAAGTATTTTTCCAGATAAAGTAATCAAAATATTATTTTGCATGTTACACATGCGTTGAATGAAAATTCAACGTACTTAAAATAATTTTTTTTTCTGAACTAATCCATAACGACCAGGAGCGGGTTTTATTAATAAATGTGTCCAAGATAAGAATGGGATAGTATTGGAATCTTGGAAATGGTAGGAGTTACAATGTCGCTTAAATTAGAGAAAAGTTGTATAATTTAAACACCTTTTAAATGGTGTTTTCAAAAGTAAACTAACTTTAGCCGTAGTCGACAATTTTTGAAAAAACAATTTTTTGCGATTTTGGTTTTTATTTATTTCTGACATTATTCTTACAGATATAAAAAGATTAAAACCACTTTTTCATTGTTACTTTTTCAGGAAAATAATATAGCGTTCACAAATTTACACTACAAAGTTTCCTTTCTAAAAAACCATCATCAACTTGTTTTAATACGGCCCTAGATTTTTTTTGTTAAATTGAAAGCCATTTTCAATTCGAAAATAGGTGGTATATCACATGTAATCACATAGTTTAAACAAGTTTTCAGTGTTTTTAGCTGTTATTTAAAATTATTCATGAAAAATCGCCATAGTTTCTTCCAGAAAAAAATTATTTTTTCTTCTTCTTCAAGTGCCGTGTCCTCCCAGAACATTGGCGATCAGTCGCATGATTTTCACTTTGTCCACAGCAGACCTAAACAGTGTCGTAGTGCTTACTCCATACCACTGGCGAAGATTCCTGAGCAACGATGTTCTTCGGCGACCAGGACCACGCTTTCCCTCTATTTTTCCTTGAATGACTATATGAAGCAATTCATATTCGGATTTCTCATTACGTAGGCAAAGTACTCCAGCTTTTTTCTTTTTATGGTATTAAGCACCTCTCTTTCTTTATTCATACGCTGTAGAACCGCTTCATTCGGTAGTCTGTCCATCCATGATATCTTCAGCATTCTTCGGTAAGCCCACATATCGAAAGCCTCAATCCTCCTGCACATTGCCTTAGTGAGGGTCCATGCTTCCATCCCATAGGACAATATGCTGAAGACATAGCAACGCAATATGCTTATTCTTAGGGGAATTCTTAGAGCTCTGTTGGTTAACACTTTCTGCATGTTCTTAAATGATGTTCTCGCTTGCTCTATTCTGGTTTTGATTTCTTGAGTTAAATCCCATTTTTCATTCACCCAGCAGCCCAGGTATTTGTATTTTTGTACTCTTTCCACTATTTCTCCATTTATGCTAATATCTGTTAAGTTGTCAGCTATATTTGTGTTTTTGCTGACAACCATCCATTTGGTCTTCTTTATATTTAATCGTAGCCCCATTTGTTGGCTGCGGTCTGTTACCGCTGATAAGAGTGTCTGTAGATCATCTTTATCTGTTGCTAGTAGGACCGTGTCGTCCGCATATCTTAGATTGTTGATGACTATTCCATTAGCAATTATACCCTCTGTTCTGTCTTCGACGGCTTCTCTGAAATTTTTTTCTGCATATAAGTTAAACAGAAGGGGGGAGAGCACACAGCCTTGTCTAACTTCTTCAGATGGCTGGCCGTTAATTCTAATGTCAGCTGTCTGATTCCAGTACAAGTTGGCCATTATCCGAACGTCCCGTCCGTCCAGACCTATATCGTTCAGTATAGCTATTAATTTATCATGTTGAACAGTGTCATATGGCATATACATCTACGTTTACGTCCTGGCATCGTTGTAAGAGAACCTGGATGCTAAACAGCGCCTCCCTTGTACCGAAACCGCTTTTAAACCCAAACTGAGACCTGCCAATGTTTTCCTCACACTTGCTGTATATTCTGGAATGAACGATTTTCAGGAACAATTTTAATACATGACTCATTAAACTGATTGTTCTGTAATCTTTACAGTATTTACAATTAGCCTTCTTTGGTATAGCAACGAAGGTTGACTTGAGCCAGTCTTTAGGGATTACTCCGGTCTTGTATATGCAGTTGAGCAAGCTTAATAGAAGTGTAAGAGTCCTATCTTCCTTCAACGTTTTTAAAACCTCTATTTGTATTCCATCTGGTCCTGGTGCTTTCCCATTTTTTGCACCCGATATAGCGTGTATGAGTTCCGCCTTGGTGATATCCATTCCGTCATCCAGGGTAATATTATGCGAAAAATTCCTACCACAAAGAGATTTTCAATATATTTTTTCCATTCCTGTAGTTGTTCTTCTGTGCTACTAAGAATTTGCTGTCGCTCATTCATGAGAGTGCTGTTGTTGTTCTTTTTTGTATTTTCCAGTTATCTGTAATTTAAGCTGGACTTTTCGTCCTCAATATATGTGTATAAATTTAACGCAAAATAATAATATGACAAATATTTTTGGATGTAAGATTTCTATAAAAAGATATTAAAATATGCCATTGCTGATGAGATGTCTGGCAGATTTTCTGGTTGAGTACGTTTTTATAATAAATACTTTTGTGGAGACGTATTTTATTTCCTACCTTCGTAAATAATTGAATAATCCATACCGCTAAGCATATACTTGTCTGATATGTCAAGTTCAAAAGTTGCCATGCCAATTATTCGATAAAAAAAAAAGAATAACGAAAAACTGTTTTGCTATAGCACAATCTCGTGACTAACAGCAAGTTTTCAATATTTCACATGGACGCAATATTCCCATTATTTAAACATAGCTATTCACTCTTGCATACATAAGTAATGCACAAAATTATGCCTTTCGATGTTATAAAGTTGGCCAATACAAAACCCTATCAAATAAATACAAAAATAAGAAGCGGGGCAGAATTATGAGCGTATCTTTTGCACTTTGAACCAACCACAACTCATTCGAAAATATTATTTATACCTTTTTAGTAAACATAGCCGTAGAATCTAAAATGTAAACTACCATTTTTATTTCATTTTGTTTATATTTTGTGTCTATTATTGTAAAAATAGGAAGTAACAAGTACAATAACTATATTCTTATACGGCTATATACACTGTTGTCCAAGATATGAATGGAATAGCATTGGAAACGATAGGAGTTACAATGTCGGTTAAAGTAGAAGAAAAGGTGTACAATTTAAGCACATTTTAAATGGTGTTTTCACGATTAAACTAACTTTAGCCGTTTTCGAGAATTTTTTAAAAAACAATTTTTTGCGATTTTAGTTTTTATTTCTTTCTGACATTATTTTTACAGATATAAATGTAAAGGTTTTCAGTGTTTTTAGCTGTTATTTCAAATTATTCAAGAAAAATAGCAATTATATTACGTAAAACATTCATCTGAGAAAAACGGTTTTTTAATATCCTCAATAAGTACAAATTTCTACTAAATTTAAAAAACCGCGTACAAAATAAAATGTTGTACTGAGAGATACATAAATTAGCAAATAATAATAAATAATGGTTACTTTTTTAAGATAATAAAATAGCGTTTACAAATTTTCACTGCGATGTTTCGTTTTTGAAAAACCATCATCAACTTGCTTTTTTATAAATACGACCCTGGATATTTTATTGTTAAATTTAAATTCATTTTCAATTCAACAATAGGTTTAAACAAGTTTTTAGCTGTTATTTAAGATTATTCAAGAAAAATCGCCATAGTTTGGCACTGACTGAATGCAGAGTAGTAGGTTTTGCAAAAACATGATTTCGTCGTTACTCACAATTATTTATCATTATTATGCCAATTTATTTATGTCTCAGTACAACATTCTATTCTGAACGCGGTTTTTTAAATTTAGTTGAAATTTTTGTGCTTTTTGAAATTATTAAAAAAACGCATCTCTCAGATGAATGTTTTACGCAAAATAAGTGGCAAACTATGGCGATTTTTCTTGAATAATTTTAAATAACAGCTAAATACACTGAAAACTTGTTTAAACCATTATGTGTGATATACCACCTATTTTTGAATTCAAAATGGCTTTAAATTTAACAATAAAAAATCGAGGGCCGTTTTTAAAAAACCCAAGTTGATAATGGTTTTTCAAAAGTGAAACATAGTAGTGAAAATTTGTTAACGCTATTGTGCTGAATATTAAAATACGCTTGAAGATAAATAAATAGATCCGGCAACACCGCGTTGGCTATACAATAGTAATTAGGTGATATGTTCATGAAAGCACGCGACTTAAACTAACGGGAGGCGACTCTGTACAGATTTAGTATGCTGTACCTCGTCCGGGGCAGCGCTGTGTTAATTCGGTAGAATGTGCCTCGCTCACCGTCACAAATATGGAATAGACGGACGCGTGCCAGAATGTTGTAGAACACACCAGTATTTACCAGAAAGAAATAAATGATATATAAAGCCAGGTGTAAGCGGGACAGACAGTAAATAAAACAGTCAGTAATGAAGTGAATAGTCTATAGTTAAGAACAGTGTTCTGAAATATAAATAGTAGAAATAAATATAGTGAAAATAAATATAGTTCTTTTAAGTTATTAATTTAAGTGTTTAGTTTTTAA
This sequence comes from Apoderus coryli, assembly GCA_911728435.2. Lineage (NCBI taxonomy): Eukaryota > Metazoa > Arthropoda > Insecta > Coleoptera > Attelabidae > Apoderus > Apoderus coryli. The sequence continues at coordinate 8,875,838 of OU452202.1, read as the reverse complement.
GTGTAAATAAATTAGTTTAAATTTAAATCTCGTTATTATTTCACACATCGAACTCAGAAAAACGTTACACTATCTTATTCTCCTCAAAAAGTAACAATGAGAAAGTGCTTTTCATTTGTTTATATCTGTAAAAATAATGTCAGAAATAAATAAAAGCCAAAATCGCAAAGAAAAAACGTTTTTCCAAAAAATATCGAAGATGGCTAAAGTTAGTTTAATTTTGAAAACACCATTTAAAAGGCGTTTAAATTGTACAACTTTTCTGTGATTTAACCGACCGTTTCCAAGATTCCAATGCTATCCCATTCGTATCTTGGACACAGTGCATATTATTCTACACAGTGTTTAATAATAATCATTGTTCTTAGAATATGGGCATAACAAACTATCTCTAGCTTTAACCTTATTTTGCCATCCTGAAGAAACCTGTAAATAATATTAAATAAATATACTTTATGGTCTAACAGGCAGAACCCAATTACAAGACAAAACAACGCAAAACTAAATATAGATAATATAAATGACAAATAAATGATGAAAGGCAATCATTACATTTATTTATTGTATTTATTTATTTACGATGGGAGTCCAATACTACAAAAGAAACAACTACAATCAACAATAGATGTTGTAACCTAACCTAACCTCTAATACAATTCTAAATCAATGAGGGAACAATATCCGAATCCACAGAAATATGGAATATTTAATAAATTTAAAATAATGAAAGAATTTACAATCTGAACCTGACTAAAACATATATAATCATACATTATGACTCAAACATGACACAATACATAAAAACTACAACACACACAAATAAGCTCAAAGGCCGTTCGAATTGTCCATTAGGAACCTCCCCACAACACCCAAACAGGATGCTCTAGCGACAAAGCCATTTCGAGCATAATTGGTGCGGTGGAAAATTATTCTTGTTATAATTAAATAAGAAGGCATAGAAAAGTTATTAGATCATCCAAACCAAAACTTCAATTATCAAAAAGTTTTCATCATAAAGTAGTATTTCGATTCGGACAAATGCTTGTTATTGTTTTGCCCTCTTCAAATTCTACCACTAGTTGATTACTTTATTAAGAGCTCAGGTCAGAGGCGTGACAGAAAAGCATAAATTTTTATTAACTTGTATTTCAAAAGCTGTTTTCGTCTCTCATATTTTTTTAACTTCTTTGGTCACAGTCACGAGTGTAAACCCATACTACCTGTATGTTAATTTAACAAATAAAATGTAAAAATAACGTGTATTTTACTGTGGGTGTGCAGGTTATGTTATACACTTGAATTGCTTATTAAATGAAATAAACGACTGTTCGCTCTTAACCCTTAAATAAATCATAAAAATTAAAATAACTTATTTTAGACAATTATTAAAAGTAACATAAAAGAAAATTAAAACAAATGTATTTTGTTATAAAGAATTAGTAATGAGAAATCTGATTTATATTCACAATTTTTAAGAATTTAATAATTTTAACATAAGTAATTAAAAGAATATGTAATGAATTTTAACTTAAAACATTTAAAACATTTTTTTCGCGTAATGAAATGAATACATTGCTCCTAATATGAAAAATACCTTTTGTAATTATATTAAGCAATGAAGATGGGGCCTGGGCTCCGAAACATGCATGGTTTTAACAATAATTTGGCCGACTTTTATTTCAAGAATATAAAAAATAGTTATTTATTATACAAGGGAAAAAAGTACACTATTTTTTCTATGACGGGGAAACGTCGATTTAATATTGAAAAATATTACAAATCAGAAAATTATCGAAGTGAAATTTGAGGTTTTAAACCAACAGGCTTATTGCTGAGGAAACCTTTAAAGGAAGCAAATATCTGTTAATTTCATTCTGGGATTTACAAATTACGAACTTAATAGTTGTTTAGAAGTTATTTTGAATAATATAATGTTAAAAAATGTCTGATTGCGAGTTTTCTTGGACTCCACCGGAGTTAGCAGAAGCCGCAAAAGTAGCGTCGCAAAAATTATTGTCAGGTAAATCGCGGACAATTTACGAAACCTCGTATTCAAGATTTATGAAACGGAAGATGAAAACTCATGCAGTTCTTTCTCGGAGACGGTGTTATTGGCGTATTTTCCGGCACAACAACAAAAGCCATCAATAGTGTGGTCAAATTATTCAATGATTAGAAGTATGTTACAATAATAATAAAGTAGACATTGCAAAATATTTCAAACTGATTACATTTCTGAAACAAGATGGGAAAAGTTATACGCCCAAGAAAGCTGCTATTTTTACGAGTACACAAATTAGTGATTTTTTAAATAGTGCTCCCGATGAAGTTTCTTACATTTTCAACACAAAAAATTCGACTGTTGTACCCGATAGTTCAGGGAACATGTCATTCATGCAATGCACATTTAATAATAATTGTACTTTTGATATGATGTGCCCCAGGGCTCAAAACTGGGGCCAGTTTTATTTGTGTTGTACGTTAATGAGATATTCTCAATGACTCCAGATGTCCCTTTAACAGCTTTTGCTTTCGAATGTCTCCACAGATGAACTTCAGGAGGTTTCTGCTGTGCTTCTTCGGAAGTTCTACAGATTCTTCGAGAAAAATTGGCTTTATTTTAACTCATCCAAGACGAAATTGATGAGGTTTAGTGCTAGACATGTCAGCCTCTTGCTGTAAGAGTTGGCGGTGATGAAATTGCTGCTTCATGTTATGTGGATTTCTTGGGTATTCGGATGGATAGCGGTTTAACCTGCGGAAGCTTCATTATGAGAGAGTGGTGGTGGGTCAGTTAAATTAATCCTTTTATCTGATAAACTCACTGAAGTCAGTCTTGGATCAAGGTCAGCTGTTGATGGTTTACTATGCCCAAGTGGTGTCGCGCCTAAGGTACGGGGTATTTTTATGGGGTGACTCTACCCTGACGCATGATATATTTGTGAAGCAAAAAAAAATTGTTAGATGCATAGCTGGGCTTCCCGACAGACAGAGTTGTAGGCCGGTGTTTCAGAAATTTAATATTTTAACGATATACGCTCTATACATTTATAAAGTATGTATTCGTATTAAAAAAAATTAAAGAATTTTCCACAAACCCGTGATACACATACTGTACCGGTGTCAAGCCTTATCCCACGGTTTGAGAAAATGCGTGGACATCACTAAGCTCACCCGTCACATTGACTAAGTTGACATTGTATTTCAATTCATATTTTTCTTAAGTAATAAATATATTTTATGTGTCATCAAAATATTGTGTATTTTTTTACTTTTTGCCTATTATCTTGTATGTATACCCTATTTCAAATAGCTAGGGCGCCGAGACAAGATACTAAACCTGTAAATTCCCGCGAACTAAAAATATTTGCGATCCCCTTCCCGAAACCTGTCAGTATATGCAGTAAGTTGTCTACTACAAAGTTAGAGAGGAGGTACTCCTCCTTGGGGTGTAACGCGTGGTGGTTTATTCACCCATCCTCTTAGACAGCACCCTCGATAGAGAGATAGAAATTGTTCAGGTATATGGCAATTCATACATCAAGTAACGAAGGCAAACGCTTTCAGATATTAAGTCAGCAAGATTGTATAGTAGTAGTAGAGTCACTTATGTCGATATTTTCTATGAATTAGAAGATTTGAACGCCACAAAATATCTATTTTTTGGAAACCAATCGCCGCTATTCGTTGTGGAACAAACAGTATAAAGCAAACACAAAACTCCAGTTACCATGCTGTGGTGCAGCTCAAGCTTTCCCAAAATTGGATGATTATCCACCTATAAAGCCGTTGCATGACTTTCTGGCGATATTTTACCATGCCTTTTTTTTTCACTCCAAGTAAGTAAATTAGCCATATCATGCTAAAATAACAGCTGTGATTTTGTGATACGCGCAGCGGGTAGCAGAACGTTTAATAGACTATCAAAATATAAATTTCTTCTTACATGATGTAGCTTTTTGAATATATTAAATTTGATATTTATTAGCGTTTTACCTACTTGTCTTTTGTAATTAAGCCAAACACCAAGTCCATGAATATTCTTATTGAGGTGGTGGCCTTATCTTGTATCTTTTACATTATTTTATGCAGATTGAATAAGGAAAATTAAGACGTTGGTTGTTGTAAGACGTATCATACATTACCCACATTTTGTATACATCGTAGGGTGTATTTTTAGTATGAACAAGAATATGAAGGGGCAAAATATAGGTATAGATATATATACCTAGTGGATTGTAATATTTTGTATATAGCGGTGGTTGTTTTAATACTCTCTTGACAGCGTACCTATTAGTTTTTAAATCTTTTTTTACCTTTTACAGGGTGATGTTTCGAAGATAATATCTTAATTATCCTATTCAATAGATGATGAAATGATTTATCGGCATTGAACCAGACGGAGCTCCCGTAAGCGGGCGTGCAACGAACGCGGTTGGTACCCTCGAATGCCGGTTACTTAAAACGTATAGTTTTGTCGTCATAATCAACAAAAAATGTTTGTATTTCATACTCTTTTTATTTTGATTATCATTCAAAATATTACTGTTATCAGAAATATTAAACAAAACAAACAAATTTTGAAGAATTATAAGCGTTCTGGTCGTACGTTGCTAACACCGTATGGAGAACTCAGATCCAGAATGCTTACATATACAGGGTGTCCCGAAATTAACTTAAAATAATTTATTGGGACATTCTACATGCGAAAATAAGATTTTTTTTCATATGAACATATATCGAAAAATGCTTCGTTTTTCAGATACAGGTTGTATCTTTGTGAAAAAGGGAGAAGTTATTCTGTCAACCCTTAATACGCATTTCCACCCTGTTTCTTGTATTATCGTAGCCGTATAATAATATTGGAGACGTTGCATAGAAATTTTCAAAGTCATTTATCTTGAAAACGACTTCTTCTAGCCTTATGAAACAAGTGAACATTTTTATGTACAAAAGTCTCAAATATATTATTCTTTTTAGAAAAAGTTAAAAAAGCGCACGAAAAAAAAGTTGGGACAAAATATGTTCTGACCTCCCCAGCCTAACACACCCCTGACATTTTCCTAATCGTAGGATATCATATTTTTTAATAATCCTACAAAGCTACGTAAGTGTGCCAAATTTCATTTTGATGTCGAGGCGCCTTTCGGAAATATTACTAAAAACCCATCGTCAAGAATTTACAAATAACACCCTGTATCTGAAAAACGAAGCATTTTTCGATATATGTTCAAATGGAAAAAAAATCTCATTTTCGCTTGTAGAATGTCCCCTTAAATTATTTTAAGTAAATTTCGGGACACCCTGTATATTGCGGGAGTGCCGAGTGATATTGCCACTAACAAATCAGAAATTTGGCGATATTTTCGTTTTAAGGGCAACTCTACTAGATTGCCTGGTGTAATGACTTCGAATGAGGCTCAAATTCAAGATCCTCAAAATATTGTAGATCATTTTGATTAATTTTCAAATAGCAGTAGGTGTCGAGTGATACATCATTTTAAAGCATTTTTTTATGTGCTTTACAGCTATAGGTCACTTTTGATATTTGCCCCCATAATTCTCAAGAAAATTGCGTTTAAACTTCCACCAGTTAGGTAGTTGGAACGTATACAGGGTGTCCTTTGGTGACGGCCAATTAAAATATTTCAGAGACTACTTTGAATTGAATTCGGAAAATTTTGGTATATGTATTGCCAAGTATGCTCTATTCAAATATCATAATATTAATTGCTTAGCACTTCCAGTTATACCGGAAGTTGATACTTAGTGCATTTGTTATATATATTGTTATTATTAAATGGAACACCCTATATGTTATGATATTTTTGGATTCCACATTGGATTCTAGACATGTTTCATGTATCATGTCCTATACCTAAATCCAGCCGTTTTTGACGTATATCAAGATTTATGTCAAAACTGACATTTTAGGGCTCAATAATAATCACATTTTTTTTATAAAGAAGTCTTTAGTAATCATTTTGCAGGCGTTTTCTTATTAAATAAGGTCTCCTTTTTCCGATACGTACGACATTTTCTGATTTATTCATACAGGGTGGTCAAAAAATTATACTGAAAACGATGTTATAAAAACAGTCGAAAATCAGTTTTTTCAAAATTGAATATACCTGTTCCATTTGAAAAACTGATTTTTTATAATTTTATCTTACGTATCATTAAAAATTAAAGAAACTTTCTAATAGGTTACTGATTTCGAAAATGCATAGTTTTCGAAATATCGGCAATGTAACATTTTTTAGCATTTTTACTATTCTCGTATAAAAAATAACAAGATTTTTATGTAGAATTCAGAAATGCAAAAAAAGATGATGTCTCATTAAAAAAAATTAAGTTTGGATCCGCAGAAAAATAAATAAAGGACCCCGTATAACTTCACTACAATAAAATTAAAGTTTGCTAAAACTCACAGATCTAGAAAAGGGGCAGATAAAACTGTTTACATTTCCAAACGATCAAACATCATTATTTGCAGATATCGATAATGCCAAACTTCCGCTGTGATTCCCGCATTGTTTTAAAATACACTGTTTTGATACGGCATTTTTTACCGTTTTAAAGCAAAATATAACTTAGGTGATGGTACTAATTTTTGTGTATAATAAAACGATATACCCAAGATATTTTTTAGATACTTTTTTATGAATTTTATCATATTCAAGACATATTTCACCAAATCATAATTTATTTATGAAGTACACATGGCACCTCTGTAAAGCAGAGCAACTGAATAGTACGCGAAGAATTTACGATTTGATTCATTCTTGTAATCAGCCGGTAGTTTGAACTCTGTTGCCAAATATCCTTTGTGTCCGTGTTAATTTGCTTTTAGTTGGTGATTTTGAGGAATTTTGTGCAAAAACTATAAAAAAACAATTAACAATGGTGCGTCAGTGTATAGTTTGTAAAAATAATGAAAATTCCAACCCAAATTTGATATTTCGGAGGTAAGTAAGGTTACGACTTGTTATTGTTTATCAGTGGTGTAGTTTGCTTGCTCTACAAATTAAAAATAAATTGCTGTAAATAAATACCTAATGTAATTGTTGATTTTTGTGATGTTATAGAGATGCTAGGTTCATCTTACAGTATTTAAATCAAGGTTTAATTATAAACTAAGATTGCACTTCGTTAGATAACTAAATATATTAATACTGAATAGGTAGGTTCCAAAAGAATTAAATAATTTCATATTGTAGGGTTCCAGTAAATTCGGAAAGACGCGAAAGGTGGCTACAGATTTTGGGTCTGGAAAATGTCTCCAAGTATGCACAAATATGCTCAAACCATTTTGATGTGAGCGACATTAAGCTAACTGAGATTACTGGTCGAAAGCAAATTCTACCAGACGATGAACCTCAATTATCATTTCCTTTTAATGAGCGGCTGTCGTACACGTAATTATATATATGCTTAATAAAATGAGTCTATATAAAATTTAAGGTATAATGTTCAATAACATTGTAATAAACATATGGTGTATTTACCACACATCTAGATTCTAGATCTGTGGTATTTACTATTGTATTTATATTTATTTTCAGCTCAGATTCAACTGTAGCCGAATCCTCTCCAAGCAAACCTAGTAGGTAAGTAGATATTGAATATTTAGAGAATCAGATGTTGATCAAGCAAGGACCTATGTGATCCATAAACTGTAGCAATGCGATCTTATTAAAATTAACTTCCTGGCTTATCTATAGATAAGATATTTACAAACTATAGTTTGTAAATATAGCTACTAAATTAGAATGGTACCACTCACTGAAATACTAAGCAAAAACATTCTATTTTTTAAAACTTCAGATGTTAATGAAGCAGGGATCTGTGATCCAGAAACTTTAGGAATGCTAGTTGCTGAGGAAGCAGTTGCTGGCCCCTGTATTTGTAAGTATATAGCTTTAAATTACAACATATAACTAAGATTGTGGAATTATGTGCTCTAAATTTAAGATAACATTAGAACGATTTATATTTTGTAATAATAAATTTTTGTTGTTAATTTTTTATTGTATTACATTTATTTATCACATTGCATTACATTTGGAAATTATTTTTGAGGAACCAAGTATTTGGGTACACACTGTATAATATACTAGTTTCCCAGATAATATATAGTGGTTCTACCTATCTCCTATCTAATCCTATAACCATCATAGTCTAAAGTTATTTAGAATTAGATACGGTAATAATAATAATATAAAATATATTTTTATCATAAATCATAATGAATCATAAACCAAAAAAAAAAAAAAAATAACGTTATTTTAAAAACCTACAATTTATCATGTCATATCATTCACTTTAGTGAACATCAACCGCCTAATTAAAGTATAAAGAAATGCCTTTAAAACCGTACGCCACTGGTACATAAAACGAAATCGAATCGACGAACCAGGTACAACGTTGCCATTTTTTCTATCTGTCCTTTTCTATCTTATATATCAACTGCCAACTTATGTCTGATTGTAAACAAATGTGAATTATGAATGAAATTTCAGATAATGTTATATCTCTCGAGTTTCTAGATCTGTGCTAAAACTCAAACAATTTCTGTAAGTTTAAGCTATTTCGCTATCTCGAAAAACTAATAAGTTAAGGGGGGTGGGACTTCTTCGTGAGAAAGGCTGTAGGTAGATACAACATTTAATACTGGACACCCTGTAAAAATGTATCTATGAAATTCCTCGTCAAACCTATAAATCATATAAATTATATATTAAAAAAATAATTGATTTGACTAATATTGAAAAACATTACATTAACATATTTATTATTATTCAAGTTAATGAAAATAATAAATATATTAACTAGTTACTTATATCCGCCGGTAATATTTAAAAGCTATTATCGACAAACAATAAAACTCGTGTTCGATTATTAATTGAACTTTTGTTATTTGATTCTTATCGAAAGTCTTACAGTGTGTAGACATTGTCACTCACATTTATTTGCAATTGCCTGAAATACATAGGTATATCGTCGCCCTAGTGTTGTAATCCACTTAAGTTAAATTTTCAGTGAAATACGAGTGAAATTTTTGTGTTTGTAAATCTATGCTTTGTAATTTTTTATCAAAATAGGTATTAAATTTTAAACGTTCTGACATCACTCTATTAATCTTAATTGTATTGCAAAAATATTTTATCGAAAAAAAAATGTTTGTGTTAAAATAATAATATTATGTGGCTTAGAACTATTTACTTATCAATTCTTAAACGAAAATTTGTAACTTGCGAACTTAGGACACTCTTAGCACTTAACTTATTGTTATATCTAAGACAAAATTTAATTAAGTCAGCAAGTTAGCTGAATGAATTCTATTGTTGTAATGAAGAATTTTAAGCCTCTTCGAACTACGTAAGACTTCTGACTTTTAACTTTTAGCAAATATGCTCTAAACAAGGTATATTAGTCAATGGCTTAGATTCATTAACGAGTATGAAATTTTAAAGTATGTTAACAGTCACAACTCAAAAATGACAATTTTGGGGATTAAAACCATTCACCACTAAGGCGCAGATATATATCTATAATAAGCACTAGCGAATCCACCGGTGATTTTAGACTTTTACAGATTTGGGCAAATTTTAAAATATCTAAAATCAAACAAAATTAATCTCGTCTCGAAAGGAGTTTCTCGTCTCCATGTCTTTCTCGAAAAAAATTGTCCATATGGATTCGAGACTCTCGAAATTTTCGAGTCTCGTTGAATTGTTGTGAGCGTTGTGACATTTTTGAGGTTCTGAAAATATATAATTATTCGTTAAGAATATCTATTTTTTATTTTTTTAAGTGTATTGTAACCTTCGAGAAATCTCGAACAAATTTATCGATCCAATAAGTCTCGAAAGCTTTTCCTCGATCATGTCTGATAAAAAATTGGGCAGTCTTGTCTCGAGTTTATCTCGTCTCGACTCGAGTAAATAACAGTAAAATATCAAGACACACCAAACAAAATTAATATCACATTCAAAATACATAATCAGAATACAATATTTTAACTTTTAAACAGAATCAAAAGATTTTTACTTTTGAACTAAAATTATATTTTTTGAGTGTCAGCGCAGACCCTGTAAATTCATTGCATTGTAATATTTCGAGAATAAAAGACAGTGTTGCTTCCACTAATTATCTTCTTTAATAAAATTCTTTATTACGTAAAAATTATTCTTGTTATACATGTTTCAACCATATACGTACAGCCATCATCAGTAACAATATCGATATATATTTTTGTTGATGTTTGAAATTCAAGTTAAAACAGTTAAAGACATATAACTGTTATAGTTATTCTATTCTTCAAGTTAATTCGAATTCCGAAATAACACGTACCACTTCCTTAAAATCTCGACATTGTCTCAAACAATTTTATCTCCTCTCATCTCGTAATTCGAGACAAAAAGCGCGCGAGATGATTGCGGCAACTCTAAAACCAGCGGAGTATCGATAATTGTGCGGAATATTGCATGGAACGATTTATTATAAGAAAGGAAATCCATATATTCTTCAATAAATATGTGCCATCAGACACAACTGAACTGGAAATGAAGTTTCAAATTCAAGTTTTTGAAGGCAATTAGCTTTTCTTTCGGATTTCAAAATCACCTTAACGCAGTTTAGAAGAACTTTTTTCAAAATTGTCCGGGTTTAGTACATTGGAAGAAGTTCATTAACGCATTGAAATTAAGGGCGAGGGAGTTGTTGGGTATGAGTCTACTTTATTAAGAAGATTGAGATGCTGGGTGAAATATAAATAAGTATGAGCCACAATAGACCCTCGGTGGTCGCAGTGGAGGGTGCGGTGCAGACCCAGTCATTTGGCCTTACCTAACAGTTTAAACTTTTGTGATCTTCAAGCTGACATATTTTCGATGATAAGGCAAGCAAAAAGGCACGATTTTTTCAAACTGCTATCTAAGGAGAGATTCCCAATGTTCCAGATGAAATCAATGTTCGGAAGCTCGTATACATATAAAAGTGTAAATTCCTGTATCAAATTTGACACAGGATTTATCCCTAAATATTGTTTCTGTATATAAGCTTTGATGTTTCAACTATGACCTTCAAGGATTCTAATGAAGCTAGTTAATGTTAAATAAATCACATTTATCATATTTAATAAAACTTATTGGCAGTTTTATTAAATGTTTATGTGCAATCGTCTATTCTAAATTTCGCGATAATTGCGAATGGTATCTTTTTCGAATTTCTATGATGGTTGTTTTGGTAGTAGTAGGGGAGAGTTGGACAAAATCGAATATCAGTCCAAAAACTGACTATTTCTTGTGCTATTTTAGAATAGCAAACGTTTGTTGCAAATTGAAATATTCCCGAATGACTTACGTTTGATATACCAATGTCAATTTTTATAAATAATCTTATATATATTTTCTTTAATTTTTATGAAAATATAGTTCAAAATACCCGATTTTGTCCAACCGGTATGATAAAACCGAGTAGTAACTTAAATACCATATTAAAACAGGAATCGCAAATAAACTTCATCTACATCATCATAGGAACTTCAGGGTTCATCAGCCCATTTGTTGCAAGACACACATTTTGTCCAGCCTTTGTTCGACTTAGAGTTTGAGAGTAGTTCGTTGCAATAGAGGCACGCATCGTTATTATTATCTTCTTCCTGGGAACTATCAGAATCTGCAATCGGTAATTTCGGAACCAATTTTGTTTTTGGTGCAGCATTTTTTACCACATTTTTTCCTTTTTTATTCGTTCTATTTAGCTTTAATTTTTTGACGACAGGAGAGTTATTAAAATGTTCTTCCAACTCAGACATATAAGGAGATGAGGTTATTAGAACAGCCTTTCCTCTTCTCCTATTATCGTTGGATGGCTTCCTGGAAGCCTTATATAGACATCGGAAAAACCTGTATTGGAGATACTGGAAAATTACACATTGGTTTTGGGAATGTTGCTTCTAAACTATCAGATTTAGTAGTGGCCTCTTTAGGAGATGATGGTATGATTTGAATCAGTGTGGGAGTGTAAAGAGCTACAGCTTGGTTGGACGTGGAGCTAAGGGAGCTGATAATTGTGTAGCTGTATGTTTTGCAGATGATTTGTAATAACCTGGACTATCCGGTTTTGTAGAACCAAACATTAAATATTATTTAAAAATTTTTGGTTATAAGATAATATTCAAAAACTTTGAGACCAATTTAAGCACTGTCTGATAGATGGCAAAAGACATTTAGAAGAATTAGACGGTACCCGGTTGTATCAACCTACCCGGTTTTGTCCAACTCTCCCTATTACTGGAAGTGTCATAAAAATGAAAACAGTACTTCTATGCAAACACAGCAATCCATTTGGTAGTTATTTTTATAATTTTTTGAAATTTGCAATATAATTCCAAACTGTTTATGCTTGCACACGCTGTATATCAATAAAACAATAATAATTATAGTAATAAAAATAAAATATCATTAATTGTTATTTGCGTTTAATTAAAGTTTTAATTAAATTTAAACGGCTTTCTATCTCCCTGTCTCTCTTTTGATGACAAATGCCGACCTTATCACATTTCTTATTACTTAATCAAATAAAGGACATGTTTTGATTTTTAAAAAAATTTGTATATAAAAATATTTTTTTTTATTTCTTGTGACCTTTTAGTGTGTTTGTGATAGTGATTTGTAACATTAATACACATAATTATATATTATAATATTGTTAATGGTAATAAAACACATGTTTTGTTATTTTCTGTTTAATAATACAATGTGTCCACGGATAGAGTTCGGAAGAGGAAAATTTATTTTATTTGTAGATTTAGAAGAAAAAGTCGTTCTTTATAAAAACGTCTGCTTGTGTCGAAACTACAATTTCAAATACCAAATTTACGATTACTATTCACGGTATATCAAAAATAACATTTTTAATGATTTAGATTTTTCTGTTTTTTTTTTTTTTATTTTATGAAAATATTTTTAAAACCGTGATTTATTACACCAATTGTGCAAAAAAAACGTCTGCTTGTGTCGAAACTACAATCTCAAATACCAAATTTAGGATTACTATACAGAGTATATCAAAAATAATATTTTAAATAATTTTGATTTTCTTGTTTTTTTTTTTATTTTATTATTTCAATAGTAGCTATGAAATTAACCAATTTGAGAAAAAGGTTTATTAGCTTTTTTGCGCAATTGGTGTAATAAATCACGGTTTTGAAAATATTTTCATAAAATTAAAAAAAAACAGAAAAATCTAAAAAGGTTATTTTTGATATACCCTGTATAGTAATCGTAAATTTGGTATTTGAAATTGTAGTTTCGACACAAGCAGAGGTTTTTATAAAGAATGACTTAACTTTTTCTTGTAAATCTACAAATAAAAAAGTTTTTCCTCTTCCGAACTGTATCCGTGGACACATTGTATGCTAGTCAAATAGTCAAAGTATCATTTAATATTCAATGAATACTTTAAATCTGCACTAATAAGTTGCATCTGCGTATAGAAGATACCTATATCCCAAGCGAAATAAGGATGATATTAGTGTTTATATATTTTATTTCAGTTTACTTTTCTTGGGGTGTTCGGTTCTACTAAAAAAAATGTCTACAAAATCCATCTTCATTTTCTTTAAATACAAACATCCATCTTTATTTTCGTCAAATAAATTAATTAAAATGACCTCGACTTTTCGTCACTACTTAGTAACTTCTTCAGGTTGAACACATCTGAAATTACCTACATACACATACAAATTATTTAAGATAATTTTTTATATATAATACATATATATTTTTTTATTTTATTTTTTTGTGTATTACCTAACACACATTCCAATACGTCAATATCAAAAATAACAAACAATTTTCTTTATAGTTACAAATACAACATTTAAAAGATCAAAATATAATAAAACTCATTTTTATTTAATGGTGGATCTATATAAATTGTCTGGTATGTTGTGTTGAAAGTAGTAGCACAAATTCGATATGAAGGCATTTTTAATTTTTTTCCCATTTTCTTTTTTTGCTTTTTTTTATACATATACAGGGAGATGTTTAAAAGGTATACATTTATTACAACAAATACAGGGGGGTGTGAGTATTATTTTTACTGCATATTATTGTGGTAGATACTGCTTATAGATGTTGAATGTCAGTTCTGTCGTTAACGCTGTTTTTATTTTTGATATAATATATCATTTCTAAAATTTTTTTTTTTTGTTTGTTGTTCCATGTCTAAAATTTTGGTATTACAAAAGTTGAAAGTGTGGCTTGTGGCTTCAATTTTTTTAAGCGCTGTTTTGTTATTAGAGTTTTTGTGTCCGTTTAATCTAAATTTTGCATGGTTTGTCCAATATAGACACCATCGCAATTGTTACATGAAATATGGTAGACTACATGTGATTTTTTTTAGATGTGGTGCTTGTGTTTTCAAATTGCTAAAACCGTTCGACTTCAAAAGTGTGCGTATTTTTGTAGCATGTTTGCAAATTATAGGGTTTCATTTTTTTTTTGGAAAGAACCAGAGAAGTAAAAATATATATATATAAGAATTGCTTGTTACATAAAGCAACAAGACTTTAAGTTATGTTGGAAATTTGTTTCACACTACCATGCTTTCACCAGACGGCCGTTTCGTCGATCCACGACTCATCAGTGGTGATCGGCAGGCAGTGTCACCCAAATTTCCAACATTTACAAAGAGCTTATACTAGCACGAGAATTGATTGAGAGAGAGATGTTATTGGCGACACCTAGCGTGAACAAGCAACAGCCGGGTGAAACACAGTTCACAAACGATGGCCGGACAAGAAGTAACATATATATATATATTATATATAAAAAATTATCTTAAATATTTTGTATGTATGTATATGTTATTATTATTAAAATTTGATCCTAAAAACTATAAAACATCCTGTATATTCAAACTTCTTCAACCAAATTTTATATACGAGTAAAATCCTCTCAAAAAAAAAGAAAAGTTATCGTCTGTTGATAAAGCAATTTGTTGAATTCTATCAAAAATATGTAATTTTTTATAAACGATAATAAATTATTTTTATTTTATTTACTAACAAAGATATATTAACAAAAACTGTTTTTAATTAAGCTATCATTAACAGATAAACTAATTATAATTTATTTCTTGAAATATAATATTAAAAATATTCCACTGAGCAATGTGATTCTGGAAGTGAAATTGAAGAAAATGTATATATTTAATTGATCGTCAAAATTTAGTCAAACAATTAAGGGAATGTAAAAGACTAAACTAAAAGGACTTTTATGTGGCTTAAATCTTTGTCCTCACCGTCATACTATAAATACCAAAACTAAACATAATATTTGTGAATCGTTGATTGCCTCTAGGGTCTCATATTGTGACACTATGTACTGGCCGGCCTTGCTTAAGGTTGATTCGATAGCTTGCAAAAGATTCATGTTTTCGTTTTGCGTAATTCAATCGAAAATTTGACCATATTAGTCATAAAACTGCCGAAGCTGGTCAGTTCAAGCTTGAGAAAATGAGGGAAATACATATCTTGGGGTTAACACATAAAATTCTAACCAATGGGAAACCTATTTATTTATTCAACAAGTTTAAGAAATTCGCAAGCGTTACTGTGAGAAACACACGGCAGGGACAAAACGCTTATTATCCCAAGACATGTTTCAAATATGTATAAACGTAGTTTCGTTTATGCAGCTTGCAAATATTATAATGCACTTTCCGAGTACCTAAAAAATATGTCATTCTTGAATTTTAAAAAAGACTAAAGTTGTACTATAGTCAGATTAACTGAGGGCTAAACGTATGTCGATCTGTATTGTTCTTGACTTGGATTCATATGGCTTGCATATTTATCGACACTTTTGACATTGACATAATTTTCCACGACAGCGCGACCTCCAGCATAGCGAATCTAAATGACATTTCAATTAACTTTAAAACTGTATTCAAAAAAATACAGCAGAGTGGATTTAAGTACAGATAGGAAAATTAATTAATAGTCCACAATTATTGCAACAATAAAAATAATATTTACTATTTTCAATAATAATACTAAAATGTGTTTGGAAGAAACATTTTACTAAATATATCAATTATACACCCTTAAATTGACAAGACATCATTCATTTATTAATTATTTATTAATTATTAAGGATTATACTATATCTGATGGATAATCCCTTTTGTAAAAATAAATTCGCTGTATTTAAATTACCCTGTATTTTTATTCCCTATTAGCAGGTACTCCATATACGCATCGCATTTACAGGTAAACAAGAACGAGTTATTTTCTATAAATAGTGGACATTTCTCTAAATTTTTATTAGTTCTCTGATATAGTGTTAATACGTTGCAGAGTATTTGTAAACGTTTAAGATTTACTGTTAAAAATGGCCGATAATTCGACTTTGAGAGCAATTTTAAAGCTCAAGGCAAAAATTGATAAGTATCTGGAGTTGATGGTGGAATGCCAGCAGCATATCCGTGCAGAAGGGGTAGCAGTGGAGAGAAATGAAACTGAAGACGAAGAAGTACAACAACCACCGAGGAAAAAATCAAAGCCGTCTTTAGCGTCAATGGAGCAGAGACCCACCAACCATCCGCAAGTCCCAAAGAAGAGAAAGCAATCGAAACCAGCACCCTTAATGAGAAAGGCTTTGAATATGTACAAGACACAATCCAAAAATTATGCTTCGGAAAAATCTTATATATAATTTTATTTCATTTGTATATATAATTAAGATATATTTTTTATAATGACAAGAAACGTGCGAATGTTTCGCCGTTGAATTTGACATGTTCAAGAGTGAGTTTGATTCTCTTATTATGTTGATTTTGTTAGCAAACTGTTCTACCATCAGCGGCAAAGGAGCAGAATACCTGCAATAATAAACAAGAGCAATCCGACAAACCCAGAGCTAATGCGGCAGTCCAAAAAAAGAAGAAACCCAAACCAATACCGTTGTAGGCTTTAAATAGTGTAACAAGATAAAAGGATCAGATTTTGTTAGCAAATTACAACTAAAAATATACAAAATGATGCTCAAATAACATAATTGTACAATACAAATTTCTGTAAATAAAATTAAAAAGTCAACTCGTGGTTGCTAGTTATTGTTAACTTAATAATTATACCTCAACAGATATTTATTCAAAATAATATTTTGTATTGGATAGTGGATATTCAAATATTTTCAGCCAGTAAATTTTAAACAAATAGTATAAAAAGTGATAGTAGACAACACAAAAACTCTGTGTGCAGAATCAACATCGGCGTAGCAACAGGGTTTCGTTACAGTAGGTATGTGCGACACAATTGAAAATTATTGATTTTTTTTTATTAAAAATATATGAAACACTAGTTTAAATATTGAAATAGTATTTATGTAATCCACAAATTAACTAAAAGGCACTGCCTCAAGGTTTTTTAAAATAATTGTTGTGTATGTGGTTAGTAATATAGGTAATAAGTAATAAGTTAAAAATTGTCTATATATTTATGTACATTGTATATTTATGTTCATTGTAAAAGGCTTAATTTGTTGTATAGCTGTGTATGAGAATGTTTTATATGGTTAGGTCATCGAATATTAACTATAGATATTAACTATAGATAAGAATTGAATTGTTTTTCGTGATATATTTTGTTATTGTTAGTTCATTAAATAAAGTCACTATTATTATTAGAAACATTGGCAGTAAGGCAAGACCCGTACCACATAACCGTAATTAAATTAAAAAGGTTCCTAGAACCACATAAAGACTATAACTGCTTTTAATAGGTACTAATATCTTCTGTGTGTCGTCTCATGTCTATGGGTTCACCTAAAAGCAGTGCTAGACACTTAGTAGGATTCAGATTTAGTAGATACTTCACCCATCACTGATGGTCCCTCAACTAGCTTTAATTGTATTACATTCAAATGAATGCAGAGTTTCTGTGTCATCAGCATACATGTTGGCAGACAACCCGTGGTTACAGTTCGACAGAAAATTTCTAAAAAACATAATCGCATTTTCAGAGATTTCTACAAAATTTAAAATACGCAGCAAACTATCATGGTCGAAGGTATCAAATTCTTTAAAGTTTTAAAGTAATCAAGCATCACCAAGATAATAAATTAAACTGTGTGTGACCACACCTAAATCCAGAATAAGTAACTGGTCGAAAAAGTTTTGATGAAGAAAACCATATAATTTGTTAGTATTTGTTTAACCACCTTTCGCATTAATGGAATATTTTTTATGGCTTGGTCTTTAACTGGCTTTGATCTTGGTCAACGTTGTTGGCAATTATACTGAATTAGAACAGAATACTTGCAAAAGTTTTATTATGAATAATTTTCCACAAAACATACTTATAATTTAGTTCAAAGTTTCCTTTAAATCAAAATATATATTTACCGTGAATTAACTATATAATTAACTAAATTACTACATGAATCCAAAATTCACCAAGTACCTCCTGAGATTTTATAATCAACCATTCAAAAGCCAAATCACGCGTGGCATTAATCCAAAAGTCGCAAACATGCGAGGTATTTGCCTACATGATGTAACGGTAAAATCAAAATCAATTTAAAAATCATAAAATAATTTCCTCTCCAATTAATTCGATGTTTAAAATTAGTTCTTAATTACAACGGTAAATAC
The DNA here is from genome assembly GCA_911728435.2 of Apoderus coryli. Lineage (NCBI taxonomy): Eukaryota > Metazoa > Arthropoda > Insecta > Coleoptera > Attelabidae > Apoderus > Apoderus coryli. Next base: position 8,857,169 of record OU452202.1, on the reverse strand, counting down.
AAAATCTTGTTTCATTCCACCCTTTAGCACATGATTTGCTTATTTAGAAAACAATTTCTTGTAAACTGTATTAAATTAAAAATAAATAATAATATCAAAATAAACCCATCGGCCGCGTTTATTATTTAGGTAGCAGCGTAATCAATCAAAAGTTGATTAAAACTTCATTGGGCACGTCAACAAAAACACTGAATTTTAATTTCAGCCGCAATCTAAATTAATATCTGACGCTTGTATACCTAATAATTACTTCAACGTGTTTCGGCCAAACTTTATTATTATTTATTATATTAAAAAAGCGGTTTCTGACGGTTTTCTTATATGACTCAGGTAGAAAAACATGTGTTAAATTAAGTTAAATAAAAAAAATGAATAAGTATAGGAAATTATTAGTTTTTTATTCAATAATTATTTAGGCAACCATCCAATTATGCTTCGTATTAGATGATAATAGTGCTACGGGCAATTTTTATTTTACACAATTTATTTTATCATTAGTGTTACTGTAGCGATGAACAAATTATTCCATAGAGTATATATTAAGCTAATTAATGTATACTGTCAATTAATACAAAATCTTCAGAAGGACTACTTTATACAAAAACTACACGTGTTTTTGTTATGCAAACGAACTTTATCCAAACTAGTGTTAACATGATAGATGTTAAACAGATTTTAGTACAGAAGTTCATTGACATTAATAATAATAGGATGTTCCATGTGAGAAAATCAAGTTACTCTCATTTAAATGACAATAAATTGGGTTACGAATTGTGAACACCCGGTATAACTTAAAATACAATAATTGGTCGTATCAGTATGTTAATATGAAAGCTATAGGACTTATCATCAGCCTAAACAGTTTTTCTTGAGATTTACTACCTATGCACAGAAATATAAATTTTTGGCCAAGGCTTTAAATTTTTACAAATTGGAGAAATAATCAAATTTGTTATTGTTTTGATACAGTAAACCAAGGATAAATTTAATATAATTGTTTTTGGTCCTTGCTTTCTGGTCGTGGAGACAACCAGCCTTATGCTGTAAGGACATTGACTTGATTTCAACGTTGAAATCATGACATAAAAGTGTCGTTTGACAGAAATTTCAATAAATATTGAGATTTGGTATGCTGTAATGTCCTCACATCAATAATTGAAATTATTACATTTCAAGAAATGGAAAAAAGTCAAGTGGCCTTGTAAATGTCAATATTTGGTATGAACTAAAGCAAAAATTGAAAAATAAACTCAAGATTGAAAAAATTCTTAACGTTAACTAAAAACCACCACGGTAATGTACTTGAAATGATTTCAATAATCACAAATCATTTGATTTTACTTTCGCGGCTTGTTTTTTAGTTTGTGTGGGATCAATAAATATAGTTTTATTGAAGTTCTAGGTATTTGTGTGACATATGGGTTTAATTTTGTTTATAGAATTGCTGTAAAATGATTCAGAGGTAAGTAGAGTGTAGGGTAGTATGTAAATTGAAAATAGGTACCCATCTAAACTTACAGAGTTATTCGTATTTAATTTTGTAGAGGCGACATAAATTTGCAAAGACGACAGCTAAGGCCAAGATTATTGTGTACATTAATCTTTGACTAAAGAATAAAATTGATGGCTCATAACTACCCGAAACCGCTTTCAAGGGACTGTTCAGCCGCAAGAAAATTAGGTCGTATAAACCAAATGGGGCCACATATGAGGGACTCTGGAAGGGCAGCAGCTATCCCCAATGTTCTAGTTTCATTACAACGATACCACCACCGTCGTATGCTCCCAGAATGGAGGTGTATGATTCGGAGCTTCCCCAAGAGTGCCAAACTTGACTTTCAGCTACTCAGAGGCCTATAACCAGGTAACGGTCTTGTAAGAGAAGATGTTAAAAGACAGGTATGCGTTGCGCGACCCGGGTTAAGCAGCGGGAGGCCTCGTTCACATACCCTCCAGTTATAGTGCCCCAGGAAGACCTTCACAGGGACAACCCCAATCCGAAACCACACATTTCCCCACGGTAGTACCGTTCCAACGAACAAGAGAACTGAAAAATAAAGAAACCAAAACATACGACACAAGATGGAAAAGAAAACGAAGATGGAGCCTCTAGTCACTTGTTCCGAAACAAAAACAAGTAGCGGTTGTTCCTGCAAATGATACTGCCACCGATCTCCTTGCCGACGATTCAGCGGAGCTCAGGTGAATCGCAGTAGCAGTACCCAGCGTCATCGTCCGGTCTAATAAACTAGAACCACTCCCTCAACGACTCGCCAAGCACTACCCCCCGTCAACCACCCTTGAATCTCGCCATTCAAAACAGCCGTCAAAGACCCGATGGCACCCATCTATCTGCAAGCCGATCAAAAAGGAGAATGAACAAGGGCTAGCAGACTACCAACTAAACAAAAACGAACTAAAACGGAAGTATGACAACAAACACAAAAAGGTAAGTCATAACGACTTAAAATGCATAACGCCTATCAAGATGTTCAGATAGTTAACTTTTAACGTTAGCAATATTGTTACAGATCCGATGTTAGGCTGCAACTACTGGTAACATCATTCCTAGATCAGATACCATGTAAAAGACCCCACCCGGAATAGAATTCAACATTAAATCCACATGAATTCTATCAAATACCCAAAATATTACGACAATTGATGTCCTGGACTCAAGAAAAAGATTTACGAGGGCTCCACCATAAGTAGTAAGTATAAATTTTATATTTCTTTTTAAAACCCTTTAAATAATTATTTAATACACATTTTCTGTTTTAGGGATTCACTTGGCATGAAAAAGGATGAAAGACAAAATTGAATATAAATTGCATACCATATACAGGACGGTACTAAGAATATTTAATTATTGAAACAACAAATAAGGCAATTTTATTTTGGCAATTAGACAAGGTATAGATGTAAATGTAATTATGAATAAAATTTTAATTAAGGTGAGTGCCATTGGTTATTTATTATGGTTAGATATACGCATTTACTTTAAGATAAAAATTGACCGTAACACCAATAAATTTCAATATTGAAATGAAAGTCAACATTTATTGAAATTATTTCAACATTGACATTGAAGTCAATGTTTTTACAGCATAAGGCTGAATAGGTACAGTATGTTACTCGGTTAGGATCAAAATTCTATAGTTGTGGTTCCACGAATATGGAAGATGCATTCTAAACTTGTTACAGATTGCACTATTCTTATATGACTTTCATTGAAACAAAGATAAATAAAAAAAATAGACATGGATTTTTTTACTTCCTGGCAATATTAATTGTCAATATTCTTTTGTATTAAGTTACCAGGTAAAATCAACAACTTAACATTAGACAGATAATCTTAGAAAAAGTCCATATATATTATCAAGGTACACAAAACAAAACAAACAACAACATAATATACAGGATAAATGTTGGTCGATGGTAGGTACATTGGAAGGTAGAAAGTGGCCATACGATTGTTTCGAAAATGTAAGTGATTGCTCTAGGTTGATGTGAGCAATCACCTACAACATTTAATTTAACATCTAAAAAAACATCGCAACTCATACAATCACCAATTCGCCTTTGATAATACCGCAATATTAGCCAAAGAACAGGATAAACGAAAAAGACCAATTCTATAAATGCTTTGTACCAAAAAAGATCCTAACAGCATTAATGATAGAACAGATATCCAATATCTTAATCATACTTATAACATTATCATACAGTACCTACTCCGTACTCCACAATTAATTATGCCTACTTAAAAATTCAAATAGAAGCCCTCGTAAAAGGAATGTAACTGACAATATAAAAAATCGGTTGTGTCGCCACAAAACCTCCCCGACAAGGTATAATATAATCAAAAATATATTACCTGCCTAAGGAACAGACTTTTAATTATTATTATTATTGTATGATTTTCATTATTTTCAATAAACTAACCTAACAAACTAACTACTTTATTAAAAAATTAGGAAAACAAAAATTGCAAGAGCTGGGATTCGAACCCAGAACCTTCCGCATGCGAAGCGCACACTCTCTCAATGACGCCAAAAACCCTTTATCAAATTAGTGTATTATATTCTAATAAGAGTTATAGGTTCCAACTGATGAAATTTTAAACCCAATTTCTGGAGAATTGTGGGGGCAAATATCAAAAGTAATCTATCGCTGTAAAGTAGATAAAAAATGCTTTAAAATGACTCGACCCTTACTGCCATTTCAAAACTTGGTGGTTGTGTCCACCCTTATCACAGGGCTAAAGCAATTTCAACTAAAAACTATTGCGGGACGAAAATTTTATAAATCGTGTCGTCACGCGACCTTGAAAATTCACTCTCATGCGGCCAAAGAAGTATTCACCTCAAAAAAATACGCGTGCCGCACAGTACACGTGATAGAAGTGAATACTTCTTTCACGAGAGAGGAGGGAATACGAATGACGGTACAAAAGGGACAACCGAAGGATAGGCAACGTCAAGCCGCTGTATCAAATCAAATTTTGACACCTTGTATATCGGACAAGGAGCCGTAAAATGGAAAATGGCATAAGAAAAGTGTAATTAATTTTGCTCAAGGAATCTGTGGTTAATGGATTGCTCCATTTTTTTGGAACACCCTCGCCAAAATGGACTATGTCTATAAAAATTATAGTTTACTTTAATTATAATTTTTTCAAAAAAATTAAATATCTAAACAAATATTCTAAATTATATAGATAACCACAAGATATTTAAAAACCTTACAAACAATGTAAATAAGGGTCTGACTCTGTATATTTCACTTCTGTTTTGCGCTTTGTTAATAATTTTCCAAACAAATGTCGTACGCGAGAACAAGATTGAAAATGATTATTCCACAAATGTATTATTGGAATTCCTATTCAACACAATAATACATACTTGTATATACCTACACAAACGAACAGAAATGCAAACGTTATATCTCAGCTAAAGTGTTGCCAAACCAGCTTCGATAATAAATTTAAATAAGCATTCAGTTAATAATTAGTTGTGCGCGCTCTCATGTGGCTTAATTACCGATCCGACTAAGCGGTTTCGATTCAATCTGCTTGAAATTAACGCTGTTTTCTCTCTCTGTTTTTCGTGCAATGTTATTAATTTATCGTAGCGCGTATTTTAGTTTTAACTTAGATTTTGTATTTAAATAAATAGTAGCACATTAAAATTCTAGAAAATATATGGCGATTACGTTTTTTACAATTTTGGTAAAGAATCTTCTTAGAGACCTGTGACATTTTGCACCTTATAACAGAATGTCACTCGTTCTTATACTAATTTTATTTCAGAAGCAAAGCAATACTATACCTATTTCGGGTTTTCTAAAAGAAAAATTAAAAAACATTATTAAAAATAAATTTTATACAAAGGATTCTTATCAATTTGGTAAAATTTAAAAACAATATTCCAAAAACCACACAAAATTCTATCTTCTGATGTTAAAAACCTTTGTACTAATCATTCGGTGGAACTTGCCAAAATTTAGTAACTAAAAAGAATGTTTATCAACAAATAGAAAAAATTTCTATGGCTACTTCAACAGTTCAATTAATACTTAGAAACAACCATAATGTCTTCTATGTCATTTCAACCTGTGTCTCTTTTACAAATACGTTGATGATTGTATTCCCATTATACCAGATCGTAAAACAGACTATTTACATATTGCATTAAATTCATACCATCCGAAATTACAATTTACAAATTTACGAATTATAAAACGAAAAATAAATAAACTTTTGAATCATACTCTATTAAATCAGTAAACTTTAAATAAAATGGTAGAAGAAAGCCACTTGATTTGGAAGGTGCACCATTTCAAATTCAAAATACTCTATCCCAAAAAATTTGTCTACATTCATAAACAAGTGATAATGAAACAAATCCTAAGTAAACTACTCTATAGTCTTCTAATTATAAAGGAAAAAGGAATAAACATGTGATTTAAAAATCGTATTTATTAAAATTTGTATATACCGGGGAGGGATTCGATCGATTATAGAGAAACTAGTTTGTGGAACAATCTGAAAATCAGGGGTAGTCCGTAGGTCGACGGGACCAATTCGGCTAAAATGTTTTCAAGAATCTAGTACTTCCGATTATACCGGACATGGGTGTCAACTTCCTTATTTCAAATACGACCCTATATAAATTATATATTTTTTTTGGATTCCCCTTGTAATTCTAAACATATTTCATGCATAATATGTTATACCTATATAGCCAGCCGGTTTCGAAATATTTGAAATTTTATGTCAGAAATGACGTTTTCAGAATAAAGAATAATAAAAATTTTTTATTATATGGAAGGTTTAATAATTTAATTTGTTAGAATATCCTAGGAGATATAGACCTACTTTAGGCGCCTACGTATATTTTTTTAGTAAATATGAATATAGGGTATTTGAAAAAAAGGGCCATAATTCAAAATTTTTAAATGGCAACCCCCCTTTTTATATTTTTTTTATTTTTTTGCATAAAAAATAAGGGCAAGTTTATAAAAGGATGTCTATCCCAAAAACTGATAGTTTTCAAAATATTGGCAATTTTACATTTTTCTATTACAATAGTGATATGAATTTGAAATTTACTTGATTTTAGTTGGTCATGATGGCTTTAGACAGCAAAGAAATATGACACTTGACAAAAATAATCAACAACTATGACAAATTGTAGACATTAATTAGTAGTAATAATCATGGCAGGCGTATAAATTATACTAACGAATACTATCTAAATTTCTTTATTATTTATGGAGAATGTGACAGAGTGATGTCACGAACGTGTAATACATTTGCTGCCAGATACCCAAAAAAACACAAACCATCACCAACAGTTGTTAAAGGGATAATAGATAATTTCAAAAGTTTCGGGTCGGTAATGACAAAAATAAAACGAAGGAAACCTATTTGTGACGATGAAGCTATAGAAATAGCTATACTGGGGTACTTCACGGCATATCCTACGACATCTCTGAGAAAATTTGTCAGCAAATGTTATCACACGTTTTTGTTATCACTCTGTCACATTCTCCATAAATAATAAACAAATTTATATAGTATTCGTTAGTATAATTCATACGCCCGCCATGATTATTACGACTAATTAATATTATTATTTTTGACAAGTGTCATATTGCTATCCAACGCCATCATGGCCAACTAATATCAATTCAATTTCAACTTCATTTCACTAATGTAATAGAAAAATGTAAAATTGTCAATATTTTGAAAACTCTCAGTTTTTGGGATAGACATCCTTTCATAAACTTGCCCTAATTTTTGATGCAAAAAAATAAAAAATATATAAAATAGGGGGTTTCCGTTTAAAAATTTTAAATTTTAACACTTTTTTCAATTTGATTTTTTACCCTTTTTTTCAAATATTTTATTAATATTTACTAAAAAAATATACGTAGGCACCTAAAGTAGGTCTATATCTCCTAGGATATTCTAACAAATTAAATTATTAAAGCTTCCATATAATAAAAAGTTGTAATTATTCTTTATTCTGAAAACGGCATTTTTGACATAAAATTTCAAATATTTTGAAAACGGCTGGCGATAGGTATAACATATTATGCATGAAATATGTTTAGAATTACAAGGAGAATCCAAAAAAATATAATTTATATAGGGTCGTATTTAAAATAAGGAAGTTGACACCCATTTCCGGTATAACCGGAAGTACTAGATTCTTGAAAACATTTTAGCCGAATTGGTCCCGTCGACCTCAGTACTACACCAGATTTTCAAATTGTTCCACAGTGTAGTTTCTCCATAATCGATCGAATCCCTTCCCGGTGGGACACCCGGTATTTTCATTGAAATTTCACCTGAATAAAGTATCAGTTAGATAACGAAACGTTTTGTTTTAATTTGTTAATTAAATGCCTACGGTTAAAAAAATTAAAAATTTTGCTCACATAAATAAGCTCGTACTTGAATGCTTTCTTTTTATTTACAGCACATATATAAAAACTTTAAACTGTGAGTTCGTTATCAAAACGTTTATAAGTCAAGTAAACGTTAATAATATTAAAAACGACTAAAAATTAATTACATTATAATTTATTAGTTGAGCTTCTGCATGCACCTGTTTCTCCTACTAAACTGGTATAACTTACAGCAATATCAAGCATGGTTGGCTTTTAAAATAACTTACCTCATATGGCCATATTTCGAGATGTAATTATTTGATATTGAAAATTTAATTATCTACTGTGAGTATTGAACCAGGGAGGATATCTTCCAACACTTATGTGGGTTAAATACCAATTAAGCAAATACTTAATTTCTTAGGAGTTCTAACGTAATTCCTCCAATAAATCATTAACTCTAAGCAAGGGAATTAACTCTATTATACGTATCGTTAAACTTTAAAATTCACCCCTTTGAATTAGCCATTTTAAAATATTGGGTGTAATAAAAATTGCCATTATTCTAATTGTCTGCTATTAATTTTAGCTAACAATCCAACATAGTTGCCTTCGAGGGCAATACAACGAGTATAGCGATTTTCCAACTTTTCGATAGTACGATTTCTCTTTTTCGTCAAAATAGGCCTCGGTTTCAGCGATTACTTCATCATTGGACTTAAATTTCTTTTCATTTTCTTGAGATCTGAAAGCAGAAAAAAGTCACTGGGTCCTAAATCGGGAAAATACTGTGGATGGGTAAGCAATTCGAAGCGCAATTCATTCAATTTTGCTATAGTTTTCATCGATTTGTGATACTGTCTTGGTGAAACAGCACTTTTTCCTTATGCAAATGTGGCCGATTCTTTGCGATTTCAGCATTCAATCGATCCAATAGTGCACAGTAATAGTCGCTGTTGATGGTAGTTCCTTTTTTGAGGTAGTATAGGAATATTATTCCGTTCGAATCCAAAAATACAGCCGCCATCACCTTACCGGCCGACTGTTGCGTCTTTGCTCGCTTTGAATTGGGTTCGTCGATTGCGGTCCACTCAGCTGACTGTCTTTTGGATTCTGGTGTGTATTAGTGAAGCCATGTTTCATCCATTGGCACACATCGACGATAGTATTCCATTTTACTGCGGTTTAACAGCGCCAAACACCAAACATCAATTCGTTGTTGTTTTTGGTCGACTGAGAGCTAACGCACTACTATCTGATATCTTTACAATATCAGCTAGCTCATGCACCTGCAATTTGCGACCGTTAATAACTAATTTGAGAATTTTTTTGACGCTTTCTGGAATAACAGCCTCATTTGGGCGTCCACTGCGCACTGCATCATTTGTACTGGTACGACCGTTCAAATTTAGCAATCCACTTCTCCACCATTTGTCTGGAGCAGAGTTCGGATAATGTTTATCAAGCTATTGTTTGGTTTCCACTGTATTTTGTTTCATCTAAAATCAATGCTTTATCAACACTCCAAATTCACTTTGTCCATTTTTTTTTTCAATAACAGAAGTTGCTTTACACAAAATGCTATTACTCACGAATCAATAGTCAGATTGCTGTCAAATTTGTACACGTATCGTTTGAAAGTTAGTACTAAATAAAAATCATATGGAAAAAATTCTAGTAACGCCATCTATGTATCATCCTACGCACTTATTGAATGACCTAATATATAGAAGAGAGATATAGTTTTTTGTTGTCCTAAAAAAATCAGAAAATTTTTGTAATGGCATGACAATCTGCAAACAGTTGTAAGAATTTTAATCATCATGTTATATATATTATCTACATTAAATTTTGATATGATAATTATAATACATTGTTAAATAATAATTAGAGAACACGTTTTACCACTTCAACAAACACTTGTATATCTCGATTAACGTTTCGCCAATATGCTAACAGGAGCGAAATTCAGTAACTTGGTGAATGTGACATCTAGCATTTGAGCAGGGAACATACTTTGTAAACCAAAGTTCACAACTAGAGAGCTAAACAGAAGTAAAACTCCATTTAATCGAATTGCCAACATTGGGTTTGGCCCAGTGACAGGGTCTTTGTTTTCTGAATTTGTTTATTAAATATATTTTCCCCTAATTTTAACTTATTATTGTAGAAACCATGTGGGACCCTTTCTTAGATAGATTGTTTTATTAAAATATTTCATATACAGGGTATTCCCTATGTATTATATTAAGTGAATTATAAGAAAAAAGTCCCTATAAGCATTGGTTTAGCAAACGCATTGTAACGGAGATACAGGGCCTTTCAAAATTAGCCGCTGATGATGGTTTTCTGTGAATATTAACGAAACCTTTTTAGATGCAGCAATTTTACACATGTATTTGATTTTCAATTATTGATAAGCCACACTAGAAGGTTTTCCAACATTACCTATAGTCATGAGCGTATAAAACTAGACGATTGAGGGGGAAATAACGCCCCTAAATTAAAATTTCCTTAAAAAAAGGTCGCCTTCTTTTTAATTAATATGAAACGTGTTAGCTGTTAGCCAAACAAGTGGAAAATATGCCATGTGTTTTTACATACAGTTAAATATTCAGGTAAGGTCACGGGTTACTTTTGGTGAGGCTCCTTTGAAGGGAAACATTTTTAAAACAGTTCCCAAATCGACATTTTTTCATTAAAGTAAAGTCATTAGAAAAGACAACAAATGTGTGTGTTATTCTTATGGAACCTACTCGCTTAAACAACATATTAACTTACAATGCTCAGCTGTCAGACTTTTTTGAAATTATCGCTATCCTACACCTCGTACTCATTATTCGCGCAATAGCGTAATTAACCTAAAATCTATTTACACCCGACACACGGGCAGATGCTTAATTAAAGACAAACTTAATTTCCCCAAGTTTATTTTATTTTTGCTAAAATAAATTGGTTGAAAAAATTTAATATTATCTATATTTCATTGAATTCAATTCATTCAAAATCTGGCAGCAATCAAGAACAGAATCGCGGAAGCCACACTTTATTTGAAAATTTTCACCATCATCAGTTACGTAGTCATTATTTGCGTAATACCGAAATCAATCGATCAATCCGAAATCTATTTACACACCCAACACAAGTGCAAATGCGTAATTAAGCACAAACTTAAATTAGCCAAGCTTAATTTTATTTTTACAAAAATATTATCGCAGTTAAATATATTTCATAGTTTATTAAACTAAATCTGAGAATGATGCAAAACTCCAATTAGCCGGAAGTTCAATATATCAACTAAGTATGCCAAGTGACATAAATAAATTTGATTTGGCTAATTTATTACTTTAATTATTTATTTTAATAAAATAACGAACAATCAGCTGGAAATATTTTAATAATATCCAGTAAAAATACGGTAAGTATCATATTATGCTTCATTAATACGTATTTTCAACATACAGAACATGACAACAAAAGTATGCAGGTTAGGTTTGTTTATATTCGTAATTACTTCATTTTTAACGAAAATTAAATTAATTTGCAGGTCAAAACCCTAACAATTCGGAAGAATTGAGCAAGAAACAGAAATAGATGCTACCAAAAAGCGGCCAAAAACGCGAAAATTGACAAAATGTAAGGCCTTAGACAGGTCTAATATCATACTATTCGTAGAAATACAATCACATCGATATGTAAAAGAATCAGCGCGTACGACAGGCAAATAAGTCATCAACAGTTAAGTGCTTAAAAATGAGGCTAACACGAGGCTTAGAACATCTCCAGAGACACCAACCCAACTGAAATCAACCCAGGGTTAAGTCTAGGACGCATTTAATGAGTGAGCAACATTTAATTATTTACAATATCTACAAAAACAATCAAAATTAGTTTGGCACGTTTCACGGTCTCTCGACATTGATTAGAGGAGGTATAAGAAGAATCACCGTCACAACTAGTGTAAAAATAAAATGACTTAGCACTAATAATGAATCAGAAATATACGAGGCGTTCCAAGTACAAAAATGTTTTTATTTCATATAAAATAAGGGTCGTAGTTTCTAGATTTTCATAAGATTAAGGGTTTTTTTAATAAATTTTGAAAAATTGCCTCAATTGTAACGCGTACCCAAATTTTGCCGTTACATGATGTGATACTGTCAATTATCGCTCATTTGGTACATAACTTTTCACTTAATTGTCAACTAATAAAAATGCTAATATTGACTTTGAAGGATAACAAAAGTCAATGGCAAATAAAAATATGTTCTAGTTACTACTTAATAATTCTGTCGATAGTTTTTTTTTCATTGTTTAAATAATCAGCTGTGGCAAAAACGTTTAGAATATTATTTCAGATAACGTAATGGCACCCAAGATCTGCAACTTAGTCCATTGGCCGCTTGTATTTTGAAAAAAGAACTGTTCTCTTGAAATGGTGGTACTCTTGTACCACCATTTTTTTCTATGCAAAGCTGATATCTTCGTTCAATAGACCGCCGTACATTGCGCAGCATACTGAATCGCGGTGCGTAAGATCTTCCAGCGATCCCACTGGAGTTTCGTCAACACAAATTTCTATGTATGTACTCCCAAACAAAAAAATCTATTATAAGGGTTATACCAGGAGAGCGGGATGGCCACTCAATAGGACCACCTTCCAATCCATCTGCCGTAATAATTTTCGTTAAGCCAATTTCTTTCAACTCTTGAAAAAATCCGCATGGTTTTCTGTTAAAAATTGCAAAAAAGTGACGTGGTGCTTACATTTTTTAAAAACTCAGCAGAGTATTTTTTTTTTTTTTCATTTTCATCGCCTAAAAATTTTAAACACACAAAACAAACAAAAAAGTACCTACTCCTTTCATCTGGCAATCTTAATAACACACCATCAATCAAATAAATATCTTTATTACAGATAATACCTTTTACCTCTTTCGTTTGAACTCACTACTAGCAAATTAACTTTTTATTAGGTGTGACTAAATTTTCAATCTTATAGTCTAAATGAAAAATGCTGAGACTCTCAAAGCCGAAATAATTTATTTATTGCGTTTTGCTTTTTCATCCGGTATTTTACTAGGTCTTTTTCAACATTTTATTTATTAAAGTTGATGTTTTAATTTAATAGATAATAAAGTACTTCCAGTCAACATTAAACAATATAATGATGTTTTATTTTGGATTCATGAAGAATACGATTAACGAGATTAATTGTGAATGCCTGATACTTTTCAACTTTCTCTAACTTACAAGGGGGATAAAGTTTATTTCATTAGTTTTTGTGAGGCTAGCCGTAGACCAGCGACAACTAGGCATCGTCAAATTCTTAATTAATTCCAAAAAATGCACTCAAAGTACCAAATTGAACATATTGTACCTAACTTGAAACGATATCATTTGCTAAAACTTTATTCTTAAAGGTGCCGTTTGCTCGACTGCTATTGAAGCCCGCACACTATAGCATTCGTGGAGATCTCCTGCGATGTATTGGGGCTTTCTTAGGGGACGAAGATTCCAAGTTAAAATGATGCGATTTTCTGCAGGTTGCTCAGTGTTAGGACCGTTGTTGTTCTTGGTATACATATCTGATCTAACGGAAGATATAAAGAGCGAGTGCAAGTTTCTTTGCCAACGACACCAAGCTGTTTTGTAATCCAATGTGCAGTGCTGAGGCATTCCAGACGGATCTTTACCGTGTCATATCTTGGTATTCGACTTGCCTGATAAATTTGAATATAGATAAATGCCCAGTCCTCGAAATCGGTCCAAATAATCCTGAGATATCTTACTCTCTAGGAGGGCGCATATCGAGAGCAGCAAAAGGACCTCGGTGTAACAATCGCCAACGATTTGAAATGGGAAGTAGTTACATGTCATTTCGGTATTTGAACCAGAGATCATTCAAATCAAGGTCAGATGAGATAACTTCATTTCGCGGACTCTGTTGAGGCCACGAACTACCCACATATTCTCCTTATGGACTGCCGAATTCTCTCTGCGCCAGAGGTTATACTTATCGGTGACAAAAATTTTTCTTTCATAAATTACTCTGGAAAGGGTTTTATTATCACTACGACCCAGTGGGGTTTGAGCATAGTTGTAGGCTTTTTCAGGTGATTTGCTTTTTACTAAATATTTCAAATGTAGTGCGGAACAACAGCGCTTGAGTTCTAAAATGTTCAATTGTTCCTTATTATACATCAGCCTTATTATTTACTAACCCAATTAATTTTTTTTCAATTTAAAATACCCTAGGCTACCGTCTGAATAATGTTATTATAGATAATTATAGCCAGCTCGTTTTCGTCGTTATTTATTTGAATAAGTTCCTGACACACTATATTTCAATTCAAATATCGCGTGAGGCTATTATAAAAGAACAATATATTCAAAACAAATTGGAATAACATTATATTCTTAATTTTTGTTCTCTTAATTTAGATGCAATTTGCTATAAATACATATGTTAAAGAATTCCTTCTAAAATAGGTATCATATATGTACAAATTCAAAAACATTTTAGTCAAAAGATTTATTAATAATATTGGTAAAGTAGGGATCATGTCAAAGTGGATTCAATAAATAAGTGTTCACGAATTTTTTTCTTAAAGGAATAAACGTTTAACTTTTTTAAGTAATCAAGTATGCTATTATAGATTTGGTAGATTTGAAAAGAAAATGATCGCTCAAAAATGACAGTTCTGTGGTTTGGGGGAGAATAGTATATTGTGCAACGAACATGAAATGACATATATTTCCTACGAGTATGCATTGTTTCCAAGATACAAGGTGTTTGTAAATAATGGATTTTTTTAATTAAGTCAAATAGTATCTCCTTACTTATTTCTTTGGCGGCGTTGTTGCCAGAATTAGGGAGCTTATACTTACCGATAATAACCAAAATTATTAAGTCCAGAGGCATTAGTGGGGCAACTTATTAAAAATTATTAACAACAAAATGTACGCCACTGCATGTAATTTTATTTCGATATTGTCTTGAGATAAAGCAACTCAATCTAAAACTTTTTTAAGTCTTGGATTTTATTCATATGTTGCTTAATTTATGAGATAAAAATTTAAAACCTTTTTCAACATACCCAGAATAATTGCGAATAATTTAACTAAAAATAACATCAACATTTCGAAGCAAGATGAAAATGAATAAATAATTAAAATTAACATTTATACCTAATACAAAAACTGTCTAGCTCGGATACATGAATCTAATCTTCTCCTCATTGACTGGCGAATTCTCTCAAAAATACCAGGGTCGTTTCTAAACGAATTACACCAGGCAATAATGCGATTCCTTAGGTCTTTCTTAGGTCCAGGAAACGTGTGATCCAGAAAGTCGCGATATACCTCTCCGGTAAATTTTCTTGTTGGAAATAAGGGTCCAATTAAGCAGGCACCCACAATTCCAATCCTAACGTTCAACGAGAACTGATGTTGAATATGATCTTCTACTATCGCATGCGGATTTTCATGACACCATAAATGATTATTATGAAAATTCCTTACTGCATTTCTTGAAAAACTCGCTTCTTCAGTAAACAAAATCAACATCAGTAGTTGAGAAATTGTAGTTTATAAGTTAGGGACACAGCTGCCGCCAAATTTCAAAGAAATTGGTAGGGAAACATTTTAATTAATTAAAAATAACCGTTATTTACTCCTTGTATCTTGGAATCAATGCATTTGCATGCATGCATTTCTCGTAAAATGACCTGAGAAATCACCCCCTTAAACATTACCGCGCCTTTTTAAAACACCCTCTATATCAGTGGTCGCCAACCCGTCGATCGCGAGCCCCTGGTAGTTCGCTAAGAGAAGCTCACTGTACAAAAAAAAAAGGGCACTGTACATTCTACAATTACCGAAGGTGCTCAATACAATCAGAAGATTGGCGACCACTGCTCTATATTTTAGTGAACTTTTTAAAATATAACTAAACTTATCATTCAAATGATCCACTTTACAACCGAAAACTTGGCTAGTTTTCAATTTTAATACCGTTCGGTGAGTCAAAATACATTACTGTGGATAAATGTCCAGATAAAACGGTGTACAAATTGATAAGTCTTGCACTAACACTATAATTCATTTCCCTTACAATACGTTAAACATGAAAGAACCAAAAGCACAATCATATCCACTCAATAAACAAATTAAAAAGAAAACTTTAGTTTATTGTTCAATGCTCATTTGGCTGCAACAATATTATTTTATTACTGAAAACACAGAGCGCGCAATTGAGTCATTAAGGTGTCTCGCGTGGCAAATTTCGATTATCAGCCATCTGATAATAAAATCAGTTGTTATTTTGTGTTGTGCTTATAGTTTGTAGTTCAACACGCTATTTCCATATAAGATTATATTAGGTATTACGTGGCACATACAATAATTAAGTTGTTGCCTGTTCCTTCGGTATGAATATTATATAACACAGTGAAGGTTTGCTTATTGAATATTTTGTACATTCTGGGACTTTTTTAATGTCTTTTTTATACATTAAACATAAACATACGTATACATAAAGCAAACTATTAATTTTCCACGTACCTACACAAAGGAGTGTCCCACGAGTTCTAGTTAATATTGACTACTTTTCAACATGGAAATTAAGTTCGCTAGATTGGAAATCCTAAAATCAATATGAGCAGATAACGGAAGACAATCCATTGGGACTAAATTTAAAAATTTCTGCAAGGAAAATGATTAATTATTTTGACCTTACTGGCCTCAGGCGAACAGAACAACATGCAATAAGATAGGTGCCCTGAACGACTAAATGCAGAAGCGTTACACAATAACCATAGGTATTGAAAGTGTATATTATTATACGAAACCCCTTTGACGCTACTGCTCTCCAAGCGGATTTAGTAACTGGTCGAGTGACAATCTACTTCCCTTTAACATAGACAAATGTAAATATATGTCTTATACATATGCAAGACAAAAAATAAACTTTCAATACAACCTAAACCAACATCATCTGCAAAAAGTCACCAACGTAAATGATCTAGGCATTATATTTGATACTAAACTCTCATTTTCAGAGCACATTTCACGCATAACCAATCAGTCCTACAAGAATCTATGTTTTATCGTTCGAAATTCCGAACCGTATAAAAATATGAAAACCCTCTGCATTCTTTATACCGCCAATATACGCTCGAAACTGGAATACTCTTCCATATAGTGCGGTCACCAAATATACATTGATGATTGAAAGAGTTAAAAAATGTTTTTCGGATTAGCTGATTTTTTACTTAAAAGGGACTACAGATCAAATCTAGACTATTTCGAACAACTTTCTATATACAATAGGAGAATATTTACAAGTATCCTGTACCTATAATAAGTAAAACACGCCTCAAAAATCACCAAACATTTCATATAACAACACCAAGAAAAAACTACCAGTACATATATCAATATGATGCTTAGAAATTACAATCAACTACAGCAAATTGGTGATATATTCGGAACCAGTTACAGGCAGTTTAAGTTACAGATAGTCCAAAATCTAATGGGTTCATCCTAGGGCTCTCCTAAACTCGTACATCAAAATTTAGCTTAATTGGTTAAAGCGTTTGGACGCTATCGTGGAATACCTATAGACACTCACACAGACAGACAGACAGACTTAATCGTCTCAGGGAACTTCAAAATGGTTATATCCGTCTGTGCAGGAAAATAAATTGGTAGATTATAAAAAACACTCTTTAAAGAAGACATTAATAGGCCCGATATGGTAGTCTCATCGGTCCAGGACCTAATTGATTTAATTAAAACTACTAACACGGAACCGGTGTATGTAAGAACTATTAAAATTAAAGAAAATAACACTTGGATATATCGGGAAGATATTGGGATGATGAGGCAACGTGATCGATCCTCTGTATAAGTAAAAGATTCGATATCCAAAAATTGTGAAATATGACACTGAATTTAAGAAAAAATAGGGTCAACAATAAAATTAAATATTTGAAAGACTTGTATTTTCGGCAGAAGTGGGATCAGGCAGGCAGCAGTATAATAAAGCAATGGCAATTTGTTAATAGGTAGTTGGAACCAACAACTCTTATTAAAATATAATAAAGTATTTTGATAAAGGGTTTTTGGCATCATTGATAGAGCGTGCGCTTCACATGCGATAGGTTCTGGGATCGAATCCCAGCTCTGGCAATATCTTTTTTTCAAATTTTGAATAAATTAGTTAGTTTGTTAGGTTAGTTTTATTGGAAATAATGAAAATAATACAATTATAATAATAATCGTTATTAAAATTCTGTTTCGTTACGCAGGTCATATATTTATATATACGCTAGTAGTTATAAACCTATGTATATTTTTTAATAAATATTAATACAGGGTATTTAAAAAGAGGGTATAAAATCCGAATTGGCTCAGTCGACCTAAGTACTACATCAGATTTTCAGGTTGTTCCAGGATGTAGTTTCTCTGTAATCAATCGAAACCCTTCCCTGTGGGACACCCGGTATTTCGAGTGGTTTGTGTATCAAAAATCGAAACGCGTGCGAATTTCTTTAATTGTAGCAATAATTGAGTAATAATTATATTATTTTAGAATATCAATAATTGGAAATGATATTTTTATCCACAAATGCATTAATAAAAGTTATGCTTACTTTACTTGTGGATTCGGTATACATATATAAATTAGTTAAATGAATTATTCCGGTTGGTCTCACCCTATATAAATCTGTTAAATATCTGATAGCAGAAGATTTAATTACACTGAATAAATTTTACAAATGTATGTATAATAAAATATCTTAATCTTCAAACAACATAATAGCGGTAATAAATCATAAAATCATTATAATAGTGTTGTTTTCAAGAACAAGAAAATTTAGATTATGGGTAGGCTTAGTGTACCGGATGATTCAAGTTACCAGGGTACCTTCTTACTTATATAGTATTGTAACATTATTTACAGAGCTATTTTATTTAAAATTCTTGATAGACAAAAATGTAAAATTAAGCACAACCTATAGGTAACAAAAACTACCTAGCTCATGTATCCTTAGCGAATTGACCTGAAAAACGAACCAAACGCAAAAAATTGAGCTTCATACAAAAAATTTAAGGTGAATTTATTTTTTGATTGCTTCTATCATTCTTGTAATTCCCCAGATTGTTTTCTACTATTTATAATTCTTAAATATAATATATTTACCTAATTTACCTAACAAGTGCAGAAAGTTGTACTTTTCCGCACACGACGATAGTGGACTGAACGACGCGCAGTGGAGTTCGGTCATCCGTCAAGTGCGAAAAAGAGACTTTCCGCATGTGTTATGTACAATATTTTTCCTACGATCACTTCAAATTTCGCAAACCCAAAGAGTACAGACAATATACTGTAGAGCTAACTCGCAGTAATTTAAAAATACGTTGTTATTACCATAATGGTAAAAAACTAAGATTTTAGTGTAATAAATTTGAAAAATCTTGCGAAATAGTAACTTTTCCGCACTCAGTGCTGTAAAGCTACTTTTCCGCACTGTTTTTAATACTGCTATAATTAGCATAAAATACTGTAGTGCTAGATTTGTTATAAACCACAAATATTAATAACTGTTTATCCACATTAAAAGAAGAAGTACTTATAGTTTACTTCTGTTTATGCAGCAAGTAAGAATATCCTGTTATGAGATAAATGACCAAATTAATAGTCCTGCCAGCTGCGGCCAATAAACAAGTGATGAAAAAATGAACAAGAAATGGAAAATTTCGTCATTTTTCTCTTATAACACATCCATAACTGATATTATGAGAAAAGGCAGATTGGTGAAATATTGCCAGAAGAAATAATCTAGTACTATCTGACTTTATATTAGTTATAGCAATATTAAAAACAGTGCGGAAAAGTAACTTTACAGCACTGAGTAAGGAAAAGTGCAACAGTCCGCACTAAAAACAATGCTGAAAACTGTACTTTACCCCACGCTCGTAGGAAAACGTATATAAAAAGCTGCACCTTGGCCTCTTTAATTTTAATTAAGCTCTGTTCAGTGCGTGTTTAAATATGCCACTAAAAGGCTGGACTGACCTGAGTAAATTCCCTAAAATATAAAAACTACTTACTATTGATTACGAAATTCAAGTTCAACTGTGATTTAAGCACACTTCGCAGATTGTTTAAGTTGAATTGAAAACGCTGCATTTTCTGTATGAGAAAAGCTGAATTGTCCCACTGAAAAGTAGCTTTCCCAATGTTGCTAACATTACAAATGCGTGGCTCATATTACCTTATTTACTCCCACCTCTGCTAAAATGATCTAGGTCTGGCGGCTCTAAATAAATAACTAAGTGCAACAAGATGTTTTTGGCGACATCTAGTGTGAGCAGGCAATATGCCCGAGCCGTTTCGTTGATCCACAACTCATCAGTGGTGATCGGCAAGCAACATTTACTAAGAGCTTATACACGAGAGTTGAAAGCCAACAATATGTTTTTGGCGGCCATCGTTTGTGAACTGTGTTTCACCGGGCATATTGCCTGCGCACAGTAGATGTCGCCTAAAGCATCTTATTGTCTTTCAACACTCGTGCTAGTATAAGCTCTTTGTAAATGTTGGTAATTTGGGTCACACTGCATGCCGATCACCACTGATGAGTTGTTGATCAATAAAACAGCCCGTCTGGTGGAAGCATGGCATAGTGTGAAACAAGTTTCCAACAAAACTTTAAGTCTTGTTAGATTATGTAACAAGCAATTCATTAAATAAGTAAATACCTACTTCGTCGCGGCGTTTCAACATATATTCGTCTGGCTTCCAGGATATACTAAACAAATAGATAGACTCAAAAAGTTGACTCAACCGGTATTAACGTAGAACAAAATTTTATAAAGTTAAAAAAGGGGGCGTCCATATAAATTCCACACCAAGCAACTTGGATTTTGATTATAACTATATATACACGGTGTATAAATGTAGATTAATCTTAATATAATCTTTTGTGCCCCGACAATGGCTAACTAATTATAGGTTATAATTATTTATTATTTTCTCAAAGCGTAATAAAATGAGATTATACAGTGGGTATTATTTTTTACGCGACTCTTGCGTGTTAAGGTTTGATAAATACATACAAATCAGTCTTAGGGTTGTTTAAAGTATTGCATTATACATATAAACGCTATTTTATAATAACAACGGGAAAATGTGTATTATTTTACAAGGGAAATTGTTTTATAATTGTTTCAATTTAGGAAAAAATATTTTTTTTTATTTTTAGGCAAAGATAAATTGGTAAAGACTAAGATTTCTCTTTGCTTTAGCCATCGCAAGTATCTGCAAAATTATAGATGTTTAAGACGGCTCAATCTCGTTCATGTTAATTTTCAGTAGTAATATCCCTAGGATATTGATAATAGACGAGATAATTTTATGACAATCGAAAGCTCGTTCCTTGAGCTTGAGAAACTTGTCATAAAATTATGAGGCATTTGTCAATGTCCGAGGGATAATCGGTGGAATTTTTTTTAAAATGTGGTTAATGTTGTTTTCTAACTATGTGGACTGTATTTTATACTCTATTAACTATTAAGAATTACTATAAAACAACATTGCTAACTATTTTTTTTAACTGTCTTCAAAATTGACAACAACAATTCTATTACAATAATACAACTCTTCTACAATATGTTCTATTTCTAACATTTCTCTTCAGTGTTGTCATAGTGATTGATAATTGCACAAGTGCATCAAAATTACCGATAATTTTACATGACAGCGTGTTGTCTAAAAACTGCATGAGTGGATTTTCATATTTTGGAGAATGAGTCCGACACCGAAGGTGGAGGAGTCTTTTAACAAAATATGAAAATGCCCGAATGTAGTTTTTTCAAGACAACACGCTCGAATGCCAAATTATCCGGTTATTTTGATGCACGAGTGTAATTCGAGGGAATATTTCCCGAATACAAATACCTATTGTGTTTGGTGTTCTTTGGTTCGCTTTCTATCACTTTATTTTCTATATTTAGTTTTCTTTTCTTGAGCCTTATTTCTTCAATATTTAGATTTGAAAACTTCTTGGGGTGAGGCTCACAAATTACAACAACAGGTTAAAATAACGCCTTGTTATTTATTGTCAAAAACATTTTTTTTTTAATTTTTTTAAAAAAAACAACGTTTCGGCAACGTACATCTGTTGCCTTCTTCAGGTAATTTACATACAAAAATCGTCTAGTGGACAACTAGTGTTTTCTTTTGTATTATAGTGCTTCGAAACACTATAATACAAAAGAAAACACTAGTTGTCCACTAGACGATTTTTGTATGTAAATTACCTGAAGAAAATATTTTTAAAAATGTCTCGTTTCGGATGTGATTCATTGGGAATTATAGAAAATAAATAACGTCTTGTTATTTATTGTCAAAAACATTTAAAAAAAAAAAAAAAAAAAAAAAAACAACGTTTCGGCAACGTACATCTGTTGCCTTCTTTTGTATGTAAATTACCTGAAGAAGGCAAGAGATGTACGTTGCCGAAACGTTGTTTTTTTTTTTTTAAATATTTTTTAAATGTTTTTGACAATAAATAACAAGACGTTATTTATTTTCTATAATTCCCAATGAATCACATCCGAAACGAGACATTTTTAAAAATATTTTTTGACTTTACTTGTCAAACTGAGTTTATTTTTAAATTATCAGTGCTCTTTAGGTTTCTACAGTGCAGTTACCGCTGTAATCAATCGATAATTGCACTACTCTCATAGGATTTTTTACACATGAGGGAAATATTCAGTGTAATGTTGACATTCACCCAAAATTGCTTCATATGCCACAAAATGACAAAATTTGATTGGTTGTTAGAACTGTCAAAAAATTTTCACATATAATATCCCTATAGGACATTGATAATGCAAGATATAATTTTATGACAGTAGCTTGACAAATTGATCATAAAATTGTGAGTTTTAAATTAATTATCTCCGTTTAGTGAAATTATGGGAATCCGCAAAAAATTAGCGGACACAAGGAAGGAAATTATAACAATTTTTTTATTATCGTGTATATCTATAGATGTTTTCTTTTCATTTCTTAAAATATATACCGCTACTTCCCAGCTAGAAATACGTTGGAACTCTAGCAGAGCTTGTTTTCGCAAGTAAAACATATTGCTACTAAGCAGATAGAATTCCCCAAACCCTAATGTGTAACACCATAGTTACACGCACAGAAAATTGTTTTGGACATAGGCCAATGCGTTTGATAGTACACTAACTGATAAAATCAGTCAGTTTCTATCTTCAGTTGCGGATTACCGCAAATAGCGTGTTGTATTCAAATTCAATGTCATTAACACAAATGAACAAATATACTGAGAATCCGAAAGAATTCCCAACCAACTATAATTTATGTTTTGCAGTCATGCAAAAATCACAAACCAATTGGATTATAGTTAAGCATAGCCACAGATTAAACTTCCACAAACTATTATTTTTTATTGCTTGCATTCTTAACATTGTATTATAATATCTAAATTAAAATATACTCGTCTTCATCATACTCCATAGAGGCTTCTACTTTTTGATTTCCTGTTCTGGAAGCGATGAGATCATCATAGAATGAATTCTCGGGTATTGATATTAATTTCATCAAATTTTGCACATTCTGCGTTTTAACTTCTTTTACATTACTAGTTTTAGGTTGTGCGACAAGATCTAAATTATTGAAAACAGATTTACTTTTTTTTTGATACACTTACTTTCACAGGTATTGCAGAGTAAGCTTGTGATACGTACGTTGTCTTTCCACCATTGTAAAACAGCATTTAGTAAGTTTTGGAAAGAAAATAAATATTATTATATCAAGGAAATGAATTTTGATCAAATAGGTAGTAAAGGTGAGTTTTGAATAATAAATAAATAAAATAAACTAAATGGCGATGGAAATAGATATTTTTGGAAGAAAACTTAAGTTTCATTTTACGATTTTTTGGAAATAAAGCTCACAATTATGAGGCATGTGTCAATGTGAGAGGAATATTAAAACAGTTATTTAGAATATGAAGCTATCAAAGTTTTGGTGTAATAATAATCTAAACCATCCCTATTAGTCGTTCGGATACATGAATCCAATCTTCTCCTCATTGACTGGGGAATTATCTCAAAAATACCAGAGTCGTTTCTAATCGTCCTATACATTTTCCACAGGAGTAGCGTAAACTAAGGACTTCAGTTGGCCCCACATGAAAAAATCAACTGGGTTTAAATCTGGGGATCGTGCAGGCCATAAGTAAGGTCCACATCGGCCAATCTAGCGATTTCCGTATGTTTCTCTTAAAAACTCACGAGCAATTCGACTAAAATGCGCGGGTGCACCATCGTGCATAAACCACGTTGCATTTCTTATTGCCAATGTTACGTTTTCCAGAGAGCCAGGTAGTGTCTTCAAGAAAGTCGCGACACACCTCTACGGTAAGTTTTCCTGGTAGAAATACGGGTCCAATTAAGCAGTCACACACAATTCCAATCCAAACATTCAACGAGAACTGATGTTGAAAAGTTTCATCACACTGGTTATGAAAATTCCTTATTGCATTTCTTAAAAAAACGCGCTTCATCAGTAAACAAAATCAACATCAGTAGTTGAGGAATTTCCACAATTGTGTTCAAAAGACATACGTGGGGCAAATTCAGCAGGAATAAGTGCTTGAACGCGTTGAATGTGGTATGGATATAATAAATTGTCCTTATTATCCTCAGTCAGGGATCTGGGAGTTTACCTGGACATCTCCTTGAATTATATCGATCACATCAGATATTCGACTTCCAATTCGCTCAACATTTTGGGCTTCATAAAGCGCTGCTCTGCAGACTTTAGCAATGTCAACACTATTAGAACTTAGTTCGCATTTGGAGTATGCCTCGGACCTAATAATTTTGATCGAGTTATGGCCATATAAGCTCTTGATTTGTCGCAACAACGCTGCCAAATTTCAAATAAAAAATCGGTAAGGAGATGTTTGACTTAATTAAAAAAAACCGTTATTTACCCAAAAGCTTTAACACCATTTTGATGATGATGATGACCCTTAAATACTGCCGCGTCTTTTTTGAAACACGCTGTATATACAGGTGTATAATTATAAATAAAACAGCAGATAAAATTGGAATAAATAATATTTAATTCTTTATGATAATTTTATTTTAGATACTGTAAAGCTGTTAATTATATTTATTGTATGGAGGAATGTTAACATTATATAATAACTACAAATCGTTTTCATCGGATTTTAAGCAATATGCCCTACATAATCGTTACAATGCATTATATTAGGAAATAAAGGTGTCTAATATTAATTTATTTTGTTGTAATATAACCCAACAATAATAGGTAATATTTCAATGCAACTGCAATATGTGCCTGTATATTAGATTTATTTAATTTTGATAAATTGATTATTATCTTGGGTCACTTATTAAGTAAAAGGCAAATTTAATAAATTGAAATCAGTTGTTTCTCAGATATCTAAGAAGAGTAGTAAAATTAGCTTAAAAACCTCCTTGAAAACTAGTCGTGGTACTTGGCCCAGTTCTTCGAGTCATTTTGCAGATGAACTCGAAATTTTAAAATATTCTTATCATTAATAATTCACTTAAATTTGCATATAACGGGTGTCCCAAAATGACATGCACATAGAGCAATCACTGACAACATCTGTGATCAAATTAAAGTTACTTTAATACCTAGTCCTATAGCTAGTAAATGATCTTCAAAATCAAAAGGCATAAAACGTATTTTGTGCTGTTATTAGAATATAAGAAGAATCAATATTACTCGTATTTTATAGTGAGAGTTTTATTAATATCGGAAGCATTCCATATTAAAAGCATTAATTTTACTCTATCACTATCATGCGAATGAGGCATGAACGATATTTTTAAATCCCAAAATTGGATAAACTACATACTTAATTGAATGTGTCGTTTTCAAAATATCGAACACCACAATGAGGCAAACACGAAACTTAAAAATAATTTCGATGATTAATTCATACTGAAAATGATGAAGTTCCCTGATTTTTTACATTTTATTGAAACCCATTTCTAGATACGCGTTTTGCCAACACTGTTAGCATCCTGAGGAGAGAATTAAAACAGTTTAACTTGTTAGCGAAACGCGCGTCAATATTTAAAAAAGGGGTTTTGGTGGAGTGGTAAAACGTGCCTTTCAATATTACTCTACGCCAAAGGTTCTGCTCATCGATGATAAGCCAGTGTAGATGGCTGAAAACTAACGTCATGTTGAACATTTATTTTAATTTGCTGATTTATCTATGTTTATTAAATTTCTAATATTTTTTTTTTATATTGCATTCCTAATATGTTTTATTATTATGTATTTTTCTTATTCTAGTTACATATTATGTGAAAATTTAAATCATTTTACGGATTGTTTTTAAAATTCATGATTTTCCATATCTTGAAAACGACACTTTCAATTAAATTTAGAAAGTTTCGCAGAGTAAAAAACTACTCTAAATATGTAATTTCTGGAGTAGCATAACTATGAAAGCGTAGAAAAGCCATACAAAGTATTGTTTTAGAATTCTGACTTTTTTTGCAGAATTCTGTAAAAAAACTCGAAATGATACAAATTTCCAATAATTTGAAAATATTAATTGGATCAGGAATTTTTTCGATTAATCAAACTTTCTCTTCTGGTTGATCAACATGTTAATTGTAAAGAAGACATTGACCGGATTTAGAATATCTGGGAATTATTTTGAGATAGGATTTTTTTGGAATTTGAACATTAGTTTTTGATGTTTTAACTTGGGATTTTAAAGAAAACGTCGGATGAATTGTGTTACCATGATTACTCTAAGCATACATTACTTGGTATTTAAATTTACTTTTGAATTTGGGATTAGAACTGATAAAATAGTTTCTTGTTTTGCGTAATATTGGGTATTTTTGAATTTCTTAAAACTTCATTGAGCATGGTTAAATTTAACTATTAATTTCCTTCCTCTTTTTGTGACATTTAGAGACTTCGAAATCTTGTTTTGTGTAAAAATGTTTCATATCTCTAAACGTAATGAGTGTACAGAGTGTCTTAACTGAATTCACTAGTTTTATAGCAATAATATTATTGTTTTAAATTTTAAAAGACTGCTCTTCTTTATCGCTAACATTATTAAAATTTAAAACACAAATATGGCTATAAACTAGTGGATTCTGTTAAGAAACCCTTATACCTATAAAAATTATGAAAAAGAAATAACAAACAATAATAATAGAAATAAACTGATGCCCTCGAGGCACAAATAGCTCTGTAAACTTAATTTTATTATCGTAAGATTCTTCGTATTTTAATTTAATCGAGAATATAAGTTATAGTTTTGAATAAAAAAAGTCATAGTGTTTAGACACCTGCTATTTTTTGTATATTATTATTATTCCACAAATTTTGTAGGTTATATAAAATAAAATATTTTTATATATCGCATTTTTTTTTACTTTAACTCTTTTTACGTTCCCCATCCAGGGAAAGTATTGTGAACGAGCTAAAAAAATTAGAAATAAAGTCTGATATAACCATTTTGAAGTTCCTGAGACGATTAAGAGCATTTTTAGATGGAAGTCTGTCTGTCTGTGTGTAATGTTCAACGATAACGCCTAAACCTTCAGGAATGTTTTGGACTGAGGCTGACACAACCGATATTTTACACTTTTGAGGAGCGCCTTTGTTTATTACTTTATCGGGTGTTTTTCCAAATATCAAGTCTAATTATTTCTTTTTTTGCAGTTTATATATTTTTTAATTTTGACTCTTTTTCACGAAGGCTATGTACTCTAGAATGATAAAGAGTTCCGATTTTTTTTTACAGAATTCTCAAAAAAAAAACATAGATTAATAATAATTCTTTAAGAAAAGTCAGACTTGAAAAATTACCAGTTGTTTTACAGAATTCTGCAAAAAATGTCAAATTATGATTCTGTAAAAAAATGTCAGAATTGAACAATTCCGTGTTTGTTTACAGAATTCTGTAAATCATAAAAAAAATCTAGTTTTTTACGGAATTCTGCAAAAAAAGTCAGAATCATAAAAATTTACAAGTTTTTTTACACAATTCTGCAAAGAAAGTCAGGATTCTAGAAAAAATATTTTGTGTAGCCCTTCTACGGTTTCATACATAACAGGTTAGAGTTATTTAAAGGTTCTGCAAACCCCATTCGAACGCACCGAATTAGTATAATGTTAAAGATTTTAATATAGAATTATTCCAATATATATATTAATAAAAACCCTGTGTGTAAAATATTTCCGAAAATTAAGAATATCATTGGTTAGTACATACCTATAGCAAAAAATGTATTTAATTTTTCTAGTTTTGTTTGTCATTTACAAGCTAGCGAAAGGACTTGGTACCAATGTGTGTTTATTATAATTACCTTTTTTCATGTCAGCTATCTGCCGTTGCTCTATCTCTATATTATTCTGGAACACCCTGTATCCTCTTCGCAATTTATAATAAGTGTTCTTCTATTGACAGATATCTAATTTAATGAAGAATATTCGAAAGTAGAAAATGAATAGTAGGTACCTTTAGTTGTAACGCTTATTTCAGGGCTTTGCTTGCTACCATGGTTTGGTTTACAATAATATTCGTTGTTTTAATGAAATTACGGAAAATACTAGATCACAATTCATTTTATTAATATTATTTATAAAACTATTAATACAGTACCCATCTTTAAGACGTATGTTTACTAATATTTAACAATACATTATTTACACAGCACAGAAAAAGTAAAATATATTATTTAACAATACTTAAAAATGATAAATAATTTGTTTCATATCAAGAAAGTTCACTATCTATTTGTAATAATTCGTCATCTGTTCTATTCCAGCTAAAGTTCATTAATTCAATGCTAGAATTCAAGACATTGAGCCTGTAGGGTATATATAGTTTTCGATATCTTAATCAGGGTTACAATATGGCAAATTTATAAATTTGAAATATAACAAAATTTTTTAAACTGATGTGAATCTGAACTAGTACGTATTTTTATTGTATAAGGAACGTCACACTGTGAAATCATTATTTGAGTGTGTGCGTTGTAAGAATTTCTTTCGTTGAATCTTAGGTACCTTCCTTATTTATAAAAATATTTCATTCAAAATTGAACAATTTTAAATAAATTAACGTGTATTGCGGAATGACACATGACAACTATTTAAGTAAACTTTCTCACTTAATTGTCAACTCATTTTGTAGACAAGACTAACCATCAATATACCTATATAAATATATATCTTTTTAGATAAACGATTCTATCCAGATCAATTAAAAACCATCATCGATTCTTTTTCTTGGATTTTTGAAACCTCTTCCGTTTCTTTTTCAATTGTAGAAGATTTGATGTTGATGATACAAGGTAATTGCTAAGTTTATACTTCTTTTGAATAAACATTAGAATAAACATAACCAATTCTGAAAATCAATTTTTCATAAATGTATGGCCAGTAATTCTTAATAGGCTACTTATTCGTCCGTACATCCTATCAAATCGTTAATATACAGGGTGGCCCAGTGTTATCCAGCAATATTTAGAATTTAGATTCTACTGATCAAAATGAACAAATTTTGTTTTATAATCTTTTTTTCAATTCTTAACACTTAACCTACAATTTTTCTAGAACTACACTTACCAGAAAAAATCATCTTATATCAACTCAAAGGCAATGAAATTCTCTTTCAAATCATGCTAAAGACAATCCTGTTAATTAAACTGTAAAATTTTCAATTTTTCACTCTCAGTTCAAAAAATTTTAGAAAAGTAGCAAAACTTGGCAACTTGTGAATATCTGAAAAACATGCTTGTCCTAAGAAGTTTTAATTGCTGTTAAAAAAACATTGTTTTTTCACACTGCGTTTTTCTTATAAGGTTAAAAAGTGAATTTTTCCTTATTTTAAATGTTTTTAGGTCGTTATTTTTATGATTTTTAACCGGACATGACATTCCGAGACCACGCTTAGATAAAAATGTTTCTTATTTTGCGGACTAAATCTATCTGTGGTTTAAAAATAAATAATTCATTTAGTTGCGTCTTGAAATAGTTTTTAGACTAAAGGATTTGTGTAATAGGTACAAATTTTACCATTTGCGTAATAAAAGCTTTGTACAGCAACTGTGTTGTGCGGTTTTTGACAATGCTTAGATTTGACCACATGAGTGGTCTGTAGCGGTTTTAGCATGTTTGGTTAAAAATCATAAAAATACCAAATAATTTTATTTTAATAAAACCTCATAAAAAAATCGCAGCGTAAAACAAATATTTTCTTCTTACTACAATCGAAACTCCTTAGGACAAGCATGTTTTTCAGATATTGACAAGTTGTCAAGTTTTGCTAGTGCTTTTCTAAAATTTTTTGAAGTGAGAGAGAAAAATTTACAGTTTTTAACTTTGCGCGATTTAAAAAATAAACCTAGAGTTAATTGTCAGGATTTACTTTAGCATGATTTGAAAGAGAATTCCATTGCCTTTCACTCGATATAAAATAATTTTTTCGGGTAAGTGTAGTTCTAGGAAAATTTTAAGTTAAGTGTTCATAAATATTTAAAACAGTAAATGCCAATATCTCGAAATTGGTGAAGAATTGAAAAAAGTTTATAGAACAAAATTTGTTCATTTTTACCAGTAGAATCTAAATTTTAAATATTGCTGGGTCAGCCTGTATACGTTTATATTAACTAAATGGAGAAACAACGAGGCCTTCGAGGTCACCAGGCTTAAACCCTTGTGGGGTATTATAATAGCTCAAAATAAACATATCTTGGTCGCATACAGCAGGCTGCAGTAAGAATTATGCAAAAGCTGGCTCCCCTATATTACGCGGTACGGTTATTACTTAGGGCAGATCGTTATGTTCAAACTAATGAAGAAAAATTTGAAGAAATGTCCTAATAAAACTAAGAGGATTCTAATTTTTCAGGTTTTTTTAAATTTATTTGTATTGTGGATTTTTGAATTCACAGTTAAAAAAAAAAAGTATTAACTTAGGAATCACCCTAAATTGTATTTTGTAGTGCCGTTTTTCTACATTCTTCTTAAAATGGTGACAGATACTATTAACAAATTACCAAAACTGTTTGGAGCATCCGGTAAAATTATTATTATTATTTAATTTGGAATGTTCATGTTTACATAGATCAAGTAGTTATTAATTGAAAAATATAGTAAGATTAAAGGAAATTACAAAACAATTACTAATTATCTTCGACTCTAATTATCCTCTTGATATGTTTATTTATAATAAATAGTGAACTCTGATGTATATATACACAAAATAAAACAATTTTAATTAAAACATAATAAAATTCTTCTATACAATTCATAGTTTGTATTTCATTCATTATTGAGATATGTTTATTTTATCCTAGTCTAAAAATAAAATATGTTGTAATAATGTAATATCACAAAATATTTATAACAACATAATATACACTATTATATTTTGATATTTTCATAATATTTACAATCCACGTATATTAAATAAAAATTTAAAAAATATAAATAAATTTATTTTACAAAATTAAAGCTGAGAAAATAGAGTATCGCAATGATTAAACCCTCCGTTAGCTGTGAGTAATGATATACTAAATAATTTAATTCAAAGTGTCCCACTTGCAAATTGTGCTTATTTTGCCAGTATTCTAATAAGTAAAAATTGCATTATCTTTCACTGTCGGCAAATGTACTTGATGTAGAGACTAGAGTAGAGTGATAAGCAACAAATCATCTAAGTAATAAAAAAAATTGTTGTCAGCCTTTTCGAAAGTTTATCCCAATTGTTGATGCTCAATAAATTAAAGAAATAAGAAATATTTCTATTATTCTGTGAAACCTTAAAATTTGATGTGTTACATTAACATGACATGCCTCATTTAGTTTGCATCATCAAATGTTTACCAATTACAAATTTATGAATTATAAATGTTTTCTTGTTTTAATCCTCTATCGGAATATTCTAGTAAGCCAATAGCCACCAAAAACATAAGGGGACCTTGTGACACCTCAATTAAAGAAGAAAAAAACAGCAAATATATCTTAACACGTTTTTCACTTCGAAAAATATGATATCGGAAAAAATTATAAGTAAGTAACTTGGACTGTGAACGTAATTTTTGTATGAAGTTTCCTACTAACAAAACAATACATTCCCTTAGCTTTCAGCCACAGTATGGCCTTTAAATGTGTTTAATAAATATTGCATTTCAGTTTTGTTTGATTGTTTTAGACCACTTTTTGAAACATAAAACAAAGAAACTAGAGAACATTATGATGGAAAAATTTTAGAATAGTTTTTCTGTCAATCTTCATATAAAAATAATTTGCCATGTTCTCTTACAAAGAGGAATAAAACAGATCCTGCCACACCTAATGAATATAACAGCCTTATGGGATACATACCAGGAAATTGGCGAAGGGTAAAAGTCACCTTTATACCGAAATTAGGAACAAAATATGGGACTGACCCCAAGTCTATTCAACCTATTAGTCGCACATCACAATTGAAAAATTATTAGATAACTATATCAGAACGGATACTCTGGAGCGCGCTCCCTTGCAGGGGAGCCAGCATGCGTATAGAGCAGGCAGATCTACAGAGACTGCTCTGTATCAGCTCACAGACATCATCTGAAAATCTTTCCATAACAAAGGAACAGCATTCTGCGCCTTCTTGGACATCTGTGGCGCGTTAGACAATACAACAGATGCGACTGTCGAGGGTGCTTTGGAGGAAAGAGGGGTGAACAAAACTATATGGATGTGTGAGATCCTTACTATGAGAATCGCTGAGATAAAAGTTGGAGACCAAACCATTACCATCAGAATAACTCACCCTCTTAATGTGGAGCCTGGTAGTAGACGAACTACTGTATAATCTAACAGATCAATAGGATATGCTGACGATATGATCATAGTAGCCAGGGGCAAATTTGAAGGCACCTTGTGTGACATAATACAAAAGGGGATAACCGAGCAATGGGGCACATCTGTGGGGCTGACCATAAATTCAGCAAAAACTGCAATTATACCAATCACTCGAAAGAGGAAACTTCTAAATATGAAAACAATTACTCTAAATGGTGAGGTCATTCAACAGAAGTCGGAAGTAAAATAACTAGGAATCACCCTTAATAGTAGACTTCTTTGGTATAAGCATGTTGAAATATCGATTAGTAAAGCCACAAAAGCTCTGAGGGTGTGCAGGAATCTGGCAAGCAAGACTTGGGGCTGTAAACCCAAAATATTGCGGTAGGCGTACACCATGAATGTGATACATATATTATAACCTATAAAAAAACCTAAATTGTAATTTTTCGAAAAGTCCTCATTTACAAACATACAGGGTGTTAAAGATGACTGCCTGAAGACGATTTTTTTTAAATAGTTTATTATATTATATTTTATTTATTCATTTTGAGTCAAAAATTTGATTAAATAAAGTTTTCTACATAAAAAAGGCATACTTTTTTTTCCTCTAAAAACTTTACGGTTTTCGAGAAATTCGAGTTTGAAAATTTTAGGACAAAACTGGTCCTTAGTACAAAGCATAAATAAAATTTTGGAAAACTTTTCGTTAGCAAACTGTATTTTAATAATTTCATTAATGCTGTATACTAAGGACCAGTTTTGTCCTAAAATTTTCAAACGCGAATTTCTCGAAAACCTTTAAGTTTTTCGAGAAAAAAGAAGTATGCATTTTTTATGTAGAAAACTTTATTTTATCACATTTTTAACACAAAATGAATAAAAATCACAAGAAAAAAAAATTAGGTTATAATTAAGGCAAGGGTCCCCCCGTTTACCCGCCTATGGTCATTCTTTTTTATTCAATTTTTCATGTCAGTTTAAGACATTTAACTAGGTGACTCGTTTCGAAAATATTTCAAAAAAATCGTCCTCAGGCAGTCATCTTTAACACCCTGTATCTTTGTAAATAAGGACTTTTCGAAAAATTACAATTTAGGTTTTTTTCATGATTAGATGTCCCATTCGCCATGTCTTTCTGAAACACCCTGTATGTCCAAAGAATGAATATAATTACTCTTAATCTAACGGAAGTTTAAATTTAAGCCAGGTTTAATCAAAAACTATAAATAAATAAAGAATTATTCGCTGTAAATTCTAATACAGAAATTATTGCACTGCTCTTAGCTCTATCCGTCTAATTACAAATTGAATTACATTAGGTTTGTTAAAATATAAAAATAAATTTCATTATTAGTTTTGAAATTTGAATAAACTTTTCGCATAAATATATAAAATTTAACGTTCTATATATTAAAGTAATTATAATAAAACAGTATTAAAATAAGAAATAAAAATGCAAATGTGAATATTTTGATATCTTCTATGATTGCAGTTTTTTTAATATTTTTTCCCAGTAATAAAAATTAGTTTTAAGATTTTATAGGTTTAGTAATTTATTAACATAAAAATTGAATATAATATCACAATTAAATTAAAGTAATGCACGAAGTAGCTACATCTAGAAAAATATAAAACTTCTTAAAGACTCTAAAATTGAATTCGTGCTAACATTTACACAAGCTATAATTAGCATACTATGGAGTTTTTGTAAACCGAAATCTTTAATTCAATCATACATATTTTTTCTACGTTGTTTTTGTTATTTCCCTGCTACTCTGCTTCGAGTGTTTCCACTAAATCAAATTAGATCTTTGAAAATTTTTTTAATGACGACCATACCTACGATTTGTTTCTTAAGAATCCTTTTGTTAATTAAAACAACATAACACTTGACGAAATAGTCGATTCTCACAGTACAGTGGATTAAAATGGTAATTTACATACTTAACAAAATTCATCACTTCACCAAGTTTTATATTAAAATAATTGTGTCCTGTGGAACATCAGGCACAAAAATATAGTCTAAATCAAGAATATTTGGTGTCAAAAAAGGATAAATATTTTTACACCTACTATCGGAGGCGCCTGGTGGTGTGGATTATTCATTGGAAGGATTATTGGATCATATTTCTATGAAGAAACATTTTCTTCAAAACATTTTACCTGAATTTCTAGAAGAAATACCTTTGCTTGAAAGAGGACAAATGTAGTGGCAGCAAGATTGAGGGCCTACTCACAATGCGCAAATAGTTATAGATTTCCTCCAAATCGGACTTGGAAATAATTTCAACCCAAATGCTTCTCGACGTAACCTCATTTAGAATTTAAAAATTTATTTTCTCAGCTATTTATGGTCCGATTTTCAATCGGAAAAAAACAATAGGAAGGGTAAACCACATTCTATGATAATATGTTAAAGAACTTCACAGGATTTAATATAAAATTTTAAAGGTAGCGGTTGAATTTTGGATGGCAGGCATAGCAAAAAAAATGACACTACAGTTTTAAAGTCTTTTCATACCTAAACATTATAGTTTTTATATTATAAAAATAGTTTTTGTGCCAAAAAAATATCTTGACTAGTTCAAGAATTATGGCCTTAATCAGTTTGGGACACCTTGTATATATCTAATTATTTTTTTTGGGTTCCTTATCTGTTTTAGAGTATTTTCTCTTAACAATTCCATATACCTATATTCAACTGTTTTTCAATAAGTAATTTTCTTTACATTTTGTTAGTTCAAAACAGATCTTCTCAAAATAAAAAAAATTAAAAACTATTTTGGGTCAAAAAATTCAACATAACAACAATATGTTTGTGGTGACATCTAGTGTCAGCAATAATGATTATTTGTCTCTCTGAGTTGCATTAAAAAAAATTTGTGGAGATGATGAATTTTGTTTATTTGACGTAACTTTATAAAAGTTGCGTTCTTAAAATTGAAAAATATATTGTCGCGAAATATATTATTATTCATTACACCATTAATTAAAAATCATTTTTCAACTTAAAATCTTGAGAAGTTATCATGAAAGTTATTATGAAAGATCTTTCAGTACCTCCTCTCGATATTTGCAAGCTTAAAAAATTTTAATCTCTATTTTCCCTATGTTAGATGTGTCTTCTGTGCATTGAACTTTAAAATGATTTTAAATTTTGACCAGTTGATAGACTCAATCTGATCTTGCCTGAAATGATCCACTGTTGCCACAGACAGCTTTCCCCTTAGAAGTCCTACTGAATTTTAAGTGAGTAGATCTGTGCTCATAGTAAAAGGGAATGATTTAATTAAAAAAATTAAAACTTCGAGCCTAGCAGTCAGCCCACGAGATAATATTCATAAAATAAAAATTAACAAATCTTATTCAAATATTTTAACAAACCTTTTTCAAATTTATCCGTACTATAAGAAACTTCTACCTTTTACACTTTTCTGTATGTACACATCGCACTATTAATGTAATTATAATTGCAACGATTTCAAGTATTATTGTTCAGTAACGATTCTATACTGAATGGATTTAGTCTTCGCGTTTTTTCGTCGTGATCATGTGAACTAGACGACAAGTCCATGCCCGCACTTTCTGAGGCACCAGACGCGAACGAATTGTCTCCGAAATTTTCCGATTCCGCACCGGAATCACCTACCACATCAATGTCACTATCACTGTCTAATATATCAGTACCACGTTGGGCTAAGTACTCACGTTTCAGCGCATTTATATCAACGGTAATACCTGAAACAAAATATTACACAATATTAGAGAAACCAACTTCGAGTTCAAAATACAACAAAATAATAATAGAGAGTATTACACTGGGCTGGGGTTTTTTGTGCGATAATAAATAGACTTTAATTTAACCTTTCGGGCTTTTGACTCAGTATACAATGTGTTTTTTACTCGCGACTGGCGACAGGTTAGTCAGTCTCTGCCATGACTAAAACGCCGGTGGCATGTTGCCAGATGATCTAGGGTGTAAAACTATTTATAACATCCTAAACTAACCCAACTGCCTAACTCCTTTCTTCAAAATTAGAAATAAACATCAGGTAAAAATAATAATTATAACATCCTAAACTAAGCCTACTACCTAACTAGTTGGTTAAAAAATTATAAATAAACAATCAGCAGAAATAGAAACCACAACTTTCCAATTACAAAGCCCCCTAACACAATAGATATTAACGAAGTCTACATTTCGTGGATATAGACTGTATTTAATGCGCAGAATCAATCAAGTTTTTGCCAGAATTAACTCCACTGCATTTGGTGGTCCATTTCTTAAAACATTTTTTTTTCTTAACTTTGATACACCGAATAAAAAAGTGGATATGGAAAGTCTAAATATGTGTATATTTAAAAATAAAACAAATGTATTTTAAAAACTGAGCGTGTAAAAACTTATTGAATTTATGTAAACGACAAATACCCATAAAACCATATTAAGTAGATATTTTACAAAGTCAGGAACCAGGGTTGTAAAATTACACCTGCCAAAACTTGGCACTGCAAGTGAGATAGCCTATTCCCTGGGGATCCAAAACATCGACAGTCTGTTCAAAAATTTAATGCGTTTATTTCAGTAGTTTAGTTTCAGTCTTATTGGCTTTTTGATATTCACCAATAAAAATACTTCAGGCCTTTTTTGATGTCTTGTCTTTAATGGAACTAAATCAAACACATTAAAAATAAACTACAAAGTCACATACGTTTCTTACCTTTTGCCCTCAATTTTCTAGCCTGCCTCTCCAATGCTTTTTGTAATTTTTTCCTCCGTCTAGCTCTTTCTCTAGCTCTTAATTCAGCAGGTGGAATGGGCTCACCGGAACAAGACTGAGGGTGGGCATTATGTGCTGGTCGACCAGGGCCTTTCTTCGTATGTTCCTTTTTCCGCCATTTTGCTCGTCTGTTTTGAAACCATACCTGAAAAAACAAACCATGTGTTTCAAAATTTGGTACAAAAAATCAAGAGTACAAGAAATTAATGTTTACTTTCCACATTGAAAGAAATCTATTATTTGATTTTCAAATAAAAATTCAGCTGGTGAGTTATAAATTATTATTTAACTTTAGGAAGGAAAAAACAGAGAGATTAACGAAACAAATTAAAAAAGTACGTGGGAAGAAATTAAAATTTAATTAAATATTAACGGACGTTTAATGGACTTATTTTTGTAAAAATATGAAACGTTTCCTCTAAAAGTATCCACAAGTTAATTGATAAATCTAAACATTCTTTTATCCATCCTTACTTCCTATGTTAGAATGTCTCTTATATTGTTAAAATAGAAAAATCGCTTACTTTTTCACATGTGTTTTTCATTGAGTTTTACAAATCCTCCTGAACGCCATCAATTCAAAAACAATAGACATATTATCGAAACTTTTACATCAGGGACTTGAATACCAAAAGTAAATAAATGTATTCCGGTTTAGCGTGTATCAAGAAGCAATCTTGTGGTCTAACCAAATCGATCTCGGGAGAATTTATCTTCCCCCGTTTTCTGTTGCCCTTTTTTACCCTATACTTGGCCCTTTTGCTGACCTTTGAGGTTTTCTCCTCATATACAGCAGCAAAATACGGTAAAAAGTCCGTTATTTGCACAGATGTTTTTTCCGTTTACTACATTTTCGCACCCTTTTTCGTAGATTAGAGTAGAATAACTGTAACAAAATGGTCCTTTGGGATAGCTTTGTTAGTATTTTACAGAAATTCTATTGATTTAATAGTCGCGAGTAAAATGTAAACAAAACCTTAAGAAAGATCGTATTGTTGCTATCATTTCGAAGAATTGTATAACTATTATTATACAGGGCAAATTATGCCATTAAATTGTTAAAAAAAAAAACAAATAAAATTTTATTTCAGGAGACCTTGCTTTTATTGGAGCTTTTTGATACTGTTGAATAAAAAATATATTTATTTTGACACAATTAGTATGTGGTAAAACAGGTGTATCTTGTGTTAAATAGTACTGTTGTAATGAATTCGAAATGAGAATTGAGAAATATAATTTATTGATATTAATATCACCTCGTTATTATGAATTATTTTCTTTTCTTAATATTATTTATGTTATCAGTTAAAGTGACATTGGTTTGTTGGCATTTAGGGTGTATGCCCAAAAGTATCCGGCAGAAAAAGATCCTAATATTTAAAAAATCTTAAAGATAGATTTGAGGGGACAGGTTCGGCGGCTTATGAAACAAAAACTAGAAGAAAAAGAATATTATACTTTTCTAAGTAATGTAATTCTTCTGTGACTTTTTGTGTATAACGGAATAATAAAAATCATAATATTTATTTCTCTTAGCAAATCACAAAAAAAAAAAACATTACAATATACATAATACAAAATAAATATTAGAGATAAATATGTATTGATCATGTTCGGCAAAAGTGCTGCAATGCACTTGTCCGCAAGATGACTTGTGAGCAAGATCTTTGTTAAAAATAATGGATAATTATTATTACTGACTCATGGATGTATTTATATACGAAGGTATTATTTTTTTAATTCAAAAACAGAATAAATATTTAAAAAATTAAAATAATTCTAAAAAATGGAAGAAAAAAAAATTTCAAAACAAATACATAATTTCATCTCTGCAACTTTGATTAATTCAATTCAGTTTATTAATAGCGGAGTATTTTCCTTTAGCCAAATGGTTATTTTATAGTTGAATGCATTGCTGGAGATAGTAATCCTTAGTTTATTCGGGAACAGATTGAAAAGTTTATGCCCTACAACAACAAACGTTCTCTGTGCAACAGTCCTTTGAGCGCGAGGAACTCGTCATTAACAGCTCTTTGTCTTGACAAATGTCCATGGTCTGGGATATTCGTAATAAGGTTATCTTAATGAATTATGAATTAACTTTACGCAGAAATAATTGCAGTGGATTTTGTCGAGAGATTTCTGTCGTTGGAGTAAGAACCAAATCGACACAAACAATGTTTTTTAAGAAGACATCAAATCTAAATGGTGTAGATCAACCAACACAAAATGAATGTGTTTAGGGAGGAGTCGTTATATACTTGATTATGCTACTTTATGCACCAGAAAAAATGGCAAACACTTTGACCAGTATTTGTGTCAATGATTTATTTATTTTTCAATTTATTTACATATAGTTCTTTTCTGTTGAGAAATATTTATTGTATATAACCTAATATTGTTAAATCGTTAACAAAATTAAAGTCCTATAGCATTACAATTACAAGTTAATACATGATTTCGTTTTCTTGTAAAATTTGCTCAAAATACTCATACGAAAAGTGATTAAATCTTACATGGCATCAATAAGGTTATGGCCTACTAATTCTAATATGTACACATTTGCTACCCAAAAACTAATTCCTTATTATTTTTGCGAAAATGTCTAAAAATACTTATTATGAGGACATTTAGTTGACAATTAAGAAGCTTTGATTGCCAAGACTTTATCTATGTGTTTAGAAGTAGAATACTTTTAACCGCAAATTTAATAACATTTTATGTTCTTAATTGTCAACTAGATTTTCTCGTTTCTGGCGTCTCTCAATACTATTGATATCCTTTTCAATATTTTAATTCGTATTATGATTTATAAAAAGAAAACGATTATCTTTTATAGTTGCTCTAATGCTTACTTTAAATTTGGTAAAAAATTTTGATCGTTAAAAAATGTTAAATTTGCATCTTAATTTTATTTCACAAAATTGGTAAGTCTTGTAATTTTGATCTGACTATTTTCAATAAAGTTTTTGGATATATAAATGTTTAAATTCCATTTATTTCTCTGACGGAAGAATTGTAATCATTGATAATGAAACTAAACGTCTCGAAACATGTCTGATTGATGTGATAGTTCCGATTTGAACGTGTATATATAATATTTTGTGGAGCGGACGTCGTTTTATCTTTATTAGATCAAGATTATTATTGCCAGTGGCGTTAGGGGGGCAACTTAATAAAAATTATCGACAAAAAAAATGTACGTCACTAACTCTAATTTAATGTTGATATTGTCTTGAGATAAAGCAACTAAAACTATAACTTTTTTATCTCTTGTATTTTTTTCATATGTTGTTTCCTTTACGAGATAAAAATTTAAAACATTTTTCAACGTAAAGAAAATATTTTCGAATATTTCAATTAAAAATAGCATTTCGATATAAGACAATAATAAATAAATAGTCAGTGGTGTACATTTTTTTTTCAATAATTTTTATTAAGTTAGTTAGGGCCATATAAGCTCCTTAAAAATTATCTCGTCTTTGTCAAACACCCTGTATAATACAGAGCACTCCAAAGACCATAAACAACCCAGTATTTAGATTTTGTTTCTATGACTACACTTTAACTGATCTATTAGATGTTACCTCCTCATACACTTAAGATAAAGATTCTTACACCCAATAGAAATATGACACAGATATACTAATCATAGACATATGTATGACAAATGCATTTATTCTACGACACTGCTTATGAAAAAAATCAATGTAATTAAAAAATACTCTTAACAAAATTAAACCACATAATGGCTATTATTAAATGCTGTTAACCCGAATGATAAGGAAAACTTTTTTATTATACCGCTTTTGAGAATCAAAGTTAACGAGTGTTTTAAAGCTTCTTGGATATAATAAAGTTGTTTAAAAATCATTGGGGCAAAATTAAGAAATTTTAGCTCGGTCTTGGTTAAGAACATTAAGGGTAAATGTGTAATTTGAAAATAATTATATATATAAGAAAACCATGGACGTGCTATTAGTGCTGGACAAAAACCACTTGTTCTTTAATGTCTTTATTTCAGACAATGAGGAATAATATATGATATTACATGGACTTTATGTTGATTTCATTTGTGGTAGATGAAAATAATACTACAATTTTATTTAAAATTTGACTTTCGCTAGTTTAATAATCAAATACCTCTTTTTCACGCTTCATGTGAAAAACTATAGTAAATTGAAAAACTAAGCATTTTTTTAGTTGAAAATGAATGAATGAAAATGATATATTTTGTGCTGTATATATTCGAATTAAAGATAATTATTTTATATACGGACACATAGGGTGAAACCTCTTTTATATACACTATTGGACAAAAGTAGAGCAACACTTTCGAAAAATTAAACAAATCTCGATTTTATAATATTAAATGCATGATATCGTATTTAAATACGTCGTGTCTTAAATATCAACGCTGCTATTATCGACGGCAACAGCTTTTTCCAACAATTAAAACAAATGAACTGATATTGACGTAAACTTTTAATACAATATTGTAATGCGTCAATAGTAAAGCAACATTTTAATATTTGCCTAAAAAAGAAAGGTTTTAGTGATAATAAAGGTTAAAATATTTTTGCTGAGTTTATTTTATGTTTAATTAATATTTCTGTGCTGGATTAATCATGCCAAGAAGTATTCCAATTTCGACAGAATTAAAACAGAGAGTAGTGACTGCACACTTGGAAGGTACCATACAAGCCCAATTGCAAGACGGTTTGTTTTTACCCAGAGACAGCGTATCCAAAATAATTTCAAGTTACAATGAAAGGGGACATTTAGAGAATATACCGAAATCGCCAAGCTCGAGAAAAACAACAACTATAGGACAGACAGACGCCTTAAAAGAATTTCCCAAAACGAACTTTGGATGTCTACACCTTTAATAATTGCTGAAATTCCCGATATTGAGGATAGTCCACGGACAGTTCAAAGAAGGTTGGTAGACGCAAAGTTATTTAGTGGACGCCCGGCTAAAAAGCTGCTTATTTCGGCAAAAAATGGAGTGGCTAGGCTTGAATTTGCACGTGGACATTTAAATTGGACAGTAGACGATTGGGAAAAAGTGATATTTAGCGATGAAACGCGTTATAAAATTTTCAATTTTGATAGAATGAAGCATATAAGACGGCCAATCAATCCAAGGTTTCATGCCAAATACGTTACACACACAGGTTCCATGGGG
The DNA here is from genome assembly GCA_911728435.2 of Apoderus coryli. NCBI lineage: Eukaryota > Metazoa > Arthropoda > Insecta > Coleoptera > Attelabidae > Apoderus > Apoderus coryli. The sequence goes on along the minus strand of OU452202.1, from coordinate 8,814,355 downwards.
TTGTTTCTCATGAAATGGGATGGGTCCTTTAAACTTCATTAATGACACCATGGATCGATTTGTCTATAGAGATCTAATGCAAAATGTAATGTTTCGTTATGCAGAGTGGGAAATGCCGTTGCATTTTATTTTCTAATAGGATAACGATCCAAAACACTTCCGAATATTTCAAGAGTGGTTACAAGAAAATAACGTTCGGGTTTTGAAGTGGGCGACACTATATCCTCAGACCTTTTATTTTATTTAAAATCTATGTGAAGAAGTTGAACGTGGAATTCGTACACAAGTATTCACAAATAAACGATCATTGGTAAATAAAATCAATGAAGTTTGGAGAAACCTTTCCGAAAATACTGTCCAAAAATTGATTGCTTCAATGCTGCGACGTTGCTAGCAAATAATACATAATAATGGATATTCTATTAATAATTATTAACATGATACTTCTACCTATTTTAATTATTAAATGTGTTTAATGTTTTTTTATCGTAATATGTAAAATACAATACTGTTGACACAATTTGTTGCTTTACTTTTGTCGCACTTCATTTCGTCGACCTTTATAATTATAAATATTTCTGTACCGTCATTTCGTTTATAGTGTACCAAATTATTGTGAAATATTACTAATATTGGGGATAATGTTTCATTAAAATTAACTGGGGTTTACAATAATATTTAATTAGTTTTTCAAATTCAAAGAAATAAAAGCACTTTGTTGCTCTACTTTTGTCCAATAGTGTATATATAGGTTTATTTTTTTTCAGTGTATAGAAGCCTCCCCAAACACAAAATCACAGACATTCTTTTGGGGAAATGCTTCATTTTACATTCTAGACATTTTTCTAAACACAAACAGACCAAAAACTTCTTGCGGAAATATGTCACTTTCATTTTTTGATAAAATAATTTAAACTTTAGAATAATTGAAATTAGTTGTACAAAAATTTTATTTATATTCTAAATAATATTCTGAAGATAACTAAACTTACCTAATTTAAATCAATTATGCAGCTTCGGCCGGCGAAATGAAAATGTTTTTTAAATCAATGGTGACATTACACTAATAATAATAATAACGTCCTAAACTAAGCAACTACCTAACTATTTTACTCAAAAACTAGAAATAAGAAAAATGCAAGAATGGCAGGGATTTGAACTCACGACCTTCCGCTCGCAAAGATTCGATTTAAAACATTTATTCAATAAATTCGTTATATACACAACATTTACAAACACTCACTTAACCTAAATATAATACAATATTTATGATACAATAAGTAGGCATACACAATATCATATACTATTTAACAAAAGTACACACTGTGTATGCGACAGGAACCTGCTTATTCCAGGTGAGCACGATCTCAGGCCTCTTACAGAATAAATGTTTGTTTTAAAATGCAAAGAAAGTATTTAACGAATGAGTTACACTCATAACATACTGATTATGTGAATTACCTCGACTACATACACAATTTCCAACTACGCAGGCTAACACGCAGACAAGAAGCTTACAATTGATTCTTTAGGCTAAAAATCGATATTTTGAATCGGTTCAATCGAGGATTAATCTTATTGCAAGCGATTTTACCACGGATACTTATAATGTTTAATGATGATTAAAATAATTAACAACTAACCTATAAAGTCTATAATGCTAGACTATTTTAAACTTCTTTAAAAATATCTTCCATATTCCTAATTAACTTGAAACGTACAATTTTCTTCAAGAGACGGTTAGCGTGATTCGTAATGTGTGAAATGTTGTGGACACACCGTATACGGATTATAAGAGAGAAAAAATGCAGTTAAAAAGCGCTTATGATGGCCGCTGTAATAACTTTAACTACATATTATGGAAATATGAGACCAATATTATAATAAATTGCCTTATAATTCTGGAATAAAGACGTTATAGGCTGAAGCGCAACTTATTAATCCGATTAAATTTTATATTATTTGTGTACATAATAATTTGCTACCAATAATTTTATGTGAAATGAAATTATCCAAGGTGCATATACTAAATTAGGAATGGTATGTTGCTATTGCTAATTAGATGAAAATATAGTGTTTCAAATTAAATACGATTAAATTAAAGAGTATTAGTGTTGTAACTAAGGTTATTACAAAAACACCGAACAATTAAATATATTAACTGAGTATAGATTGAGAGCAAGTAATTATTTTTTATTTTTATATGGTCTCACGTGATTCTTTCCAAGGTTTCCATACCAATAGGATGATGAAGCCCTAACACGACACACATGATCTCTTGGAGAATTCAAAAGAATTAGCAACAGCAAACTCTCCAATAATTATATTTCTCTCCCCAGATATTGAAATGTGGACAGGCATCTCCTCTGCGTGCAATGTGTTACAAAAGTGACATGAATCAAACGTCGGTAATAATTTAGAACAGTTGGTTGATATCGTATCATAAACTTATAATAATATAAATAATATATTTATTTTTTTATTATTCTTGTACTGTTATTCTAATTTTTTTCAGTTTACTTTTTTCTTGAGGCGTTCGGTTCTTATAAAAAAATTTCTTCTTTACATAACTTTTTTAAATCAAAATATACATCTTTATTTTCGTTAATAAATAAACACTACAAAGAGAACAACGACTTTTCGTCACTAATTAGTAACTTCTTCAGGCTGAACATTTTTCTTACACAAATTCCAATACGTCAATATCAAAAAAATAACAAACAATTTTCTTTATAGGTTACAAACACAACATTTAAAACATTCAAATATAATAAAATTCATTTTTATTTAAAGGATGGATCTATATAAATTGCCTGATATGTTGTGTTGAAAGCACAGTATAATAAATAATACAGTATTCTGTCTTTCACGTTTGCAAGCCGTCCTGCGCATATCGTCGCGCATGCCGCCATTATGGGTTACAACGTCAAAATAATCGCATTGACGTAGATAGATACAGTTCACTACTGTGTTCAATATATAGTTCATTGTCGGCGTGTACGAGATAAATAAATATTGTGTTTAAATCTAAATCTGTGTTTTGTGTTTTTGGTATAGTGTTCGTGAGAATTAAAAGGATTTTATTTTTATTAACGTGTCTTGAGATTCATACAATGAATAATCACGGAGGACATGTGTGTGTTGCAAAATGTTGTCCCAATAAGCGGTACACTTGCTCTAAACATTTTTTTCGCTTCCCCAAAGATCCTGTTAGGTGAGTAATAAGTAAAAATTAAGATAAATACTAGATAATTTTACGTTTATAACAACTATTTGTATAACCGTAAAATTTATATTACGAAATGACAGTATCTAATATGATTTTAAACTAAATACAAGTGAAACATAAACACAAGTTGTCGCGTGGCTAGTTGTTATTTTATTGACAATATCATTATAAAGTTTCAAGAAGTTTTTGCCAAAATTTGCCTTTAAAGTTGCTGTTGTTGTAATTTGTGAATTAAACTACCCGTTTAACTCACTACAACGATATTCATAATAAACCACGAAAATTGAAATAAACGCGATTTATTAATAAAGAAAAATAACAAACTAAATACAAAACTGAAACGATTTTAACTGACCAATATAATATAGAAATTGAAAACTAATCAAAAATTTGACAATCTTAATTCTTTTTTGACAATAACAACTTTTTCCAATAGTTATTATTATTATTGTTATTAAAAATCACCCAATCATGTCAACATTTAACTGATAACACCACTCAAGGTTGTTTTCAATCACTATGACACACCACAAATATTTCTGAAATTGTCAGCGATATTATTATGTACTTAAATATTTTTACAAAAATAAAAATACAGTACTGTAGTTAGAAACCAAAAACTATAATTATTCTTAGTCAGGACCTGTTTTGTAACCCAAAATGGCGGCATCTTACGTCACACTTTTTTTCAAAGTGCGAACGTGGAGACGGAATGCTGTACTTATTAATGCTGTGTTGAAAGTAGTAGTAGTATATTTTTTTTTATACTACTACTAATGGACGTATTGGAATTTGTGTAAGAAAAACGTTAAACCTGAAGAAGTTACTAATTAGTGACGAAACGTCGTTGTTATCTTTGTAGTGTTTATTTATTGCCGAAAATAAAGATGTATATTTTTATTTAAAAAAGTTATGTAAAGAAGAAATTTTTTTATAAGAACCCCTACAAGTATTACTCATGATCGCTAATATATCTAGAGAAATCTACAGAAATTCAAACGCTTACGGATCTAAACCGGTTTTCAATATACCTACCTAATTAGTTACTACTATTCGGTATATTATTAGTACCTGTCAAAATAAGTAACATGGCAAGTCCAATTTAAATGTTGCTTGTTTCTAATTCACATAAATTAGGTATGTAATGATCAAACGAAACTTACCGCGACTCGACTTTCTTTTAAATCCAATCTATGCGCTAAAGCTTCCCTCATAAACACGTCAGGATAGTGGCTAGCTATAAAAGCCCGTTCTAACTCTTCCAATTGCCAACTGTTGAAGTTTGTTCTGCTTCTCCGTCGTTTTGAAGCTGCTGATTCTGAATCTGCTTCACCACTGCTACATACACCACCTGAAAAGAAACATAAAATGTTACTGAACTGAAATGTCTGCCTATAGTCTTTGTGATAGATTAGAAATTGTACGTAAAATATAATGTCAAAAAAATAAAATAATATTGACGTTTAGTAGAAACGTTGTACGTATATTTCGTATTTTCCATGCAGTTCTTTTGGTATTTAATACAGGCAATTTGAATATCAGATTCGTTCGAGTTTAATCATTATAAAAATTAATTATTTCTGACATTTTCCAATATTGTTTATATCGATATCTTTATAGAAATCAGTGATTCACACGCTTTGATTTATTGCAAGTAGTTTTTCTACTCCTACGTATAATACATTAAGTCTTTTGTTAACCATCTGTAGAATGTGTTAATTATTATACCCATTTCAGTTCTTTATTTCATAACTCCACTAGTTAAGATTTAATTTGACCAAACTAAATTATTGTTTTTCTTCATCTTAGACTCCTACCAATAGTGAAATCCAGGTCTTTTAATAACCGTCAAAAGCATAATAAAGCGGTTAACTGGCAAACTTTGTATTTCTCGTTTAGCACAGAATGCAATGAGTATTATATATTTGACTGTTCTATTAAGTATTGATAGATTGTCAATACCGAACTGGGATGTGTTGTGTATATTCCACCTTCATCGTGTTAAGTTTTCGTCTTCTTACCCTAGGTATAAAGTAATCGTGTTATCTTCATAAAATCAGTTACTTAAATCTCAACAACGCATTTTTAACGTAATATTTTTTGTTTGCCTGTTATCTAAATAATTAACAATTCGACAATATTTATATTGTAACGAATTTACCTGAGACTAAAATTGGATACGTTGATAAATTGTCGTAAAAAGATCCCCCTCTATATTTTTATTGAAATTATTTGCGTTTCTGGGTTCAACAGCTACATTATGACGATTAAGACCTATTTGCGGAACAACACTGGGAAAAACAGTTTAATTATTTTTATTAATTATATATTGTTAGTCCAGCAAGTCTATTATATCAAAACTGCAGCAAATTTGATTGATTAGTCAATGGGGTCGTATATGTAAAACTAATACGACCACATTTTGCAGAATACTGCGATTACAAAAGAGATTCATATCAAAGTTATGTTTTCTGTAAATAGAACTCCCTTTATTTATGGGTGTGTTTTGATAGTCCCTTAAAAATAAATGGGATTTGGTGTAAGATATATACAAATCTCTTACAGTTTTCACAAAAATCATCAATTTGTGAAAATTTTTAAAAATTAATATTACGTAAAGTAAATTTGAAGACAAAATGCTTTTAAATTATGTGACTGAGGCAAATAGTGTTTTTTGTTTGATATTATACATGGTTTAAATGAGTGTAACTTGATTTTCTCAAATTGAATACCCTGTAAATTTTGCTTTGACAAAGTGATATTCATTTGAAGAATTAGTCTATACTTTTATTTTTATTTATTTATTTTTATTTATTTATTAGCAACATACAGATCTGACGATCCAATTACATGTTGAAATTTATCTAATAACAATACACTAATAAAGCTAACATTAACAACACAAAGTAAAATAAAACAAAAAAAAAAAGAAATACAGAAAATCAAAAAGAGAAAAATACAATCAATAATACGAGTAATTAATATAGGTACAAAAAAAGTTCCAATTATTGATTAAACTTCAAATAGTTTACTATTAATTTCTTAAACTCAATCAGATTATCATTGAAAATATCACAATGATGTTGACATTGATTGTAGTTTCTTAACATCATAGAAATCGGGGAATTCTGCTGGTAGTTCGTTCTTGGTATTACTGCCATAAATGTTTTATTGTTGGTGGTAAGAGTTTTTATCGAGGGCACTAGTATATTAATTTTCTCTAGTATAGTTGCGTCATAAACTTTATTATTAATTATTTTGAATAAATAACATACACCCTGTAAGAATCTTCTATTAAATAATTATAGTAAATTGTATCTTGTTAGATTGCGCTCATAGTCGGAGATGTTATAGTTAAATATTAGGAAATCTGTTTGTCTAATAAACTTTCTTTGCACCCTTTCAATCATTAGTATATAATGTAAAGTAGAGATAGAGTGGTTTTATTTCGAAAATCTCTTGAGTTTCTGATCACAAATCCGAGATTTCTGATCACAAATCGGAGATTTCTATATAAGTGGAGTTGCAATTTTGAGTGACGAAATAAAAGTCTATATCCACAAAATGACGACGATTTGTGGTTTATCAGTAAAAAACAGGCAGGTTTACGTTTAAACTTCAAACTGTACTTCGGAAACCTTTAGTATACATAAATTTAGAGCAAAATGCAAACACATCGCCTTATTTTTCAAAATAAAAATATACAAAACATTGCTTTTGGAGGGACACCAAGATGATACTGGCAGGTGGAAGTGTCTATAAAGTATTGATGCATTTATTTCATATCTATTTTCAGCAATGTTATACTGTTTATAGCAAATAGATTTGTTATAAACAATTTTAATAAACTTAGCAATTTGTTTATTTTTTCGAATTAATGTTAATTGTCCAATAGTTCAGAACACATATTCCCTTAAAAGCATAGGATTAATATTGAAATATGGCAAACCGACTATCAAATTACATTATCCGTATAATAGTTATTATTACCATAGCTGGTATACACGTATCTGCTAATTGCTGATCAATATTCGATAATTGTTATTACTGTGCGAACACTGTAATATTCAATAATAAAACATTTCAAAATACGTTTGTGCAGACACAAAACTATTATTAATATTATGGAGTTTTTAGAGGAAAAGATAGTGATTTTACAGAGTGATATAAGGATGTCAAATATACATCCGGCCAAACATTGCTTTTTAGATAAACCAAAAAACTGCACAGATGAACGATCCACTCTTGGATGTGTCACTTTGTGATTAATTAAATAAACCAAAATCATTAATGAATTTTGTTTTTCGGACGACTATGTAGAGCATCTGGAGTGATCAATTGCATCTCATTTCGAATGCGGTGTCTTAATTCATCTAAAATCTGTGGCCTATTTCGGTAAACACGGTTTTTAGATGCCATGATCATCTATAAAATTTAAAATAAATCGAAGAAAAATATTATTTTCGTTTTTATTTTTCCTTTTAGTTATTTAAGAACGTATCAAAAAACAATAAGCAACTTTTTAATCTCGACCTGAAAATTATAAGCGATATCATACCCAACGTTTCGTCTTCCATAAACAATCAACTATGTTTTACCACCACCAGTTGTGTTTAACTTTTTTCTCTGATTTCACTGTTTAGTATTTGTGAAACCGAATTTTCATTGTAATTACGTGACATAAACACTTAGTTTTTCAATAAAATGGTACCTAATTAAATGCAACATAAATATCACTTAACCGTATCATGTAATTCAAACGAACAAATTGATTATCGTTGTTATTAACTTGTTTTAGTTTTCTATTTGGCAAATTTAAATTTATTTGTAAACAGAATGTAGTAATTTTTATAACATAACAACAACAACATTTTTTAAATTAGAAGTGCTTTATCGATTGGTGTTGAAATCCAATGGCTATATAATAAAAATAAAGTTGATGATGGTTTACTAAACACAAAACGTTGCACAAGATAATAAAGAGTTGCTTTGGGAATGTGATTTTTGTTTGGTGATGTTACGAAATAATTGCAAGAAAAAATAAAAATTCAAAATTTTGGTTTTTCCAGAAAATTTTCAATTCTACCTATATACACGAGCGTCAATCTAATTTTGTTTAAGCAGCCTGAGGCATGGGTCGACAGAATCTGACGATATCGTTTCGTTCTTATGCTCGCAAGACTACCATAGTCGTGCCCATCTACAACATTGACCTGCCTATAAGCACAGCGATATATATACCGGCAGATATATGTAAACCATACCATCTACACCCCACCAAATCCAATGTATGTAGACCAGTAATTTTGTACCATCTTTGTTCTGAAGGGCTTTAACTTCTTCACGAATCTTTTATACAAGATCTTCGCGCGATATTATCTCTTCTTTGTAAAATAAGTCTGTTTTAGATGGCCCCAAAAGTAAAAATCTAAGGGGTTAAGGTCGGGCCTACAAACAGGCCAAGGAAACTCGCTGCTACGACATATGCATATGTGTGGAAAACTTTTGTTCAAGAAAGAGATAGGATAGTGGGCAGATGCATAATTACTAACAACATCGTGTAACAATGCTAACAGATCTTTCTTCAGAAAACACAAATACTTTTGACCATCGAGTGGTGCTGGCACTTCCTGAGGCCCAAGTAAAAAAACCCCGATAAAGCCACACCAAATATTTATGTAAATTTCGTGCTGAAATCTGAAATACCTTTCTCTCTCCTGTTACCAAGGGTGGTTATTTCTTCAATTAAAAACACTACGTCTCGTAAAGGTAGCCTCGTCCGTAAATAATAGTTTGTTTAAAATCCCTGCTTGATTTACCTGTTTTTCACTTAAAAACTTCCAAAAATCTACTCTTGCAGGTAGATCATGAGGCAATAAATTCTGTACGGGATTTAAATGGTAGAGATAAAGTTTCTGATGAGAAAGAATTTTTAAAATTGTAGTTTCATTCAACTTTGTTACTGCACCTATGCGTCTGGTGCTTACTGGGAGATTTTCGACAACACACACTGAGACTTCTTCTTCCTGGCACAGTTACAATATTTGGACGACCAATTCTGTGCTTCGGACGAATTTCAGGCGTTTTACCCAATCTGATTAAATAAATAAAGACCTTGAAAAAAGTTATGAATTTGTAAACGCGTTATGCCTTGGCATATTAATCTATGTGGTTCCTAAAATACCTTTTATTATTGAACGCTTTTTGTTTTAATTATCACGAACCACACCCACTATTAAACGATAGCAAATATAAAATCCTCTGCATACCGATATTTTATTGTTCAGCGGAAATAGTCCGCAGGAATTAGCTAAAATAAACGCTGGTGATTTGATGGCACATTCGACCAATGAGAATGCACCGCATTACGAATGTATGGCATAAATCAAATAACAATTGAAAGTGCGATTCAATTGTTCGAACTAACAAACGAGAAATGGTAATTGCCAGCGTATGACCAGAGGGGGTTTTGGGAATTTATTTGTTTATTAATAAACAAATAGCGTTGAATGAATTACGTAGCTATATAGGCATTGTATTCTGTTGGGATATAGTTTAGTGTTATGAAATTTATTTGTTAATTATTTTTTTCTGACTATGGAATAACAATTTCAATAAAAATGACATACTGTAATTTTTTGTATATTAAATTTGTTTTCAATGTTTTAGTTAATAAAATATAAAAAAAACTACTAGGGAAGTAAAAATATATTAAATTGCTCATGGTTTCAAAGGTATATCGGGAATATTTGTTATGATATTTGTTGAATGAATGAGAGCATTTCCACTTTAAAAGAATAGCAGAATGCAACCATTACAAGAGAATTAGTGGAAATGGTGATGAGTTAACTGAATTAATATTTGATGCAGAGTCAAGTGATTTTCAATTTAAGGAATGAACAATAGTGAACTGGTTAGCTTACCATATTAATTATTATTATTTGAATGTGGCTGCATTCATTTTATGCAATTAAAACATATTTTACTGAAAATTTTCAGTTTTATTATTCAATAATGATTTGGAAAAAATGTTAATTTATGCAGATGACTTAAGAATGTTTAAAACAACAATGACTTCCTATAAAACAAAACACACTTCAATTGGTTATTATTAAACGTTTTCTCTAATTCTTATTAATGAAACAATTTTCAGTCGGGTAGAATTTATTAAAGCTCTCGGAATTGCTTTTGACATGCACTTTACTTTTAAAAAACACAATACTGATAATATTGTTAGAAACCTAAAAAAATTGTATAATTTATCGTAGCTATCTATATTTTGCTTAGTTTGCATTTGTAGGAAACTTTGCAAGAGTTGCGGCTGGTGCTCATATGAATATCCGTCTATTCTATTTTGGTTTTTGTTTTAGTGGTTGTATACACTATGTCCAAGATAAGAATGGAATAGCATAGATAATGTTGGTTTATCTATGGGAATAGCATTGGAATCTTGGAAATGGTATGAATTACAATGTCGGTTATATTAGAGAAAAGTTGTACAATTTAAAACCTTTTAAATGGTGTTTTCAAAAGTAAACTACCATAGTGCAAAAATTTATAAACGCTATCTTATTCTCCTCCAAAATAAACAATAACAAAGTGCTTTTCCTTTTTGGGCTAATTTGTTTACAAATTGTAAGTTGTTTACTGTAGTTTGACATATTACATTACAAATATTTTGTTTTTTAAATCATTCCATTATCACCGGCGTAAGGTAGTTTCTAATTTTTATTGATGAGGATATGAATGATTAAAAGCAAAATATATCTGAAAATATTACAACTAGATATCAAGTTTTATATATTCGTAAAGCGAATTGTATGTCTTATAAGAAAATCTAAAACTATAGGTATAATCCATACCTAACTAAAAAAATAATTGTTTACAGTAAATTTACGAATAGCCTTGTATAAAAACAAGTCACATCAGCGTCTTCTATATAAAAAAGTGGCACGCAAAAGTTGTTTGGGCCACCCTGGACATCATACTATCAGAATGGTATCCTTTAATTTTTTTGTAAACAAAACTTTCTGGCAAGTTTTATATTTTTATATTTAATTATTGTTTGGATTCTGCTAAGTAATATGCAAACAAAACAAATGACAAAAAATGGATAGTTTCAAAGAGATCAAACTTTAGTGTTTAAAGAAAAATAAAATCTCTGTCGCGAAAAGGCAATCATAACTGGTTTTAACCATTACACTCAAATTATTATTAAAAACACATCAAACACAACTTAATCCCCATACAACATAATGCAATAAGTATGGTTACTAGTTACCACCATGACTTTTCTGTACATTATTCGCCACCAAATGATTTATTTTAAACATTAAGCCACTCTAACTAAGCTAACCTCTTGATTTGCTCCGTTGTACAATCATAATAGAGTCTGGCTGTTAAACGAGCCTCCAGAGGGTGATAACTCAGACTATACATACAAAGGCGATGTTAGTTAGTATATAGAATAAGGGCTGCTGCCAATTTGACGCTACGTTATATTTGGAGCTTTGGTTAAAGTTAGCGATGTAAGAAAAGTATTTAGAAAATGACAGAGGGTGCATAATTTTGTTTAAAGTGTTGTTTGATTTTTTTTGTTGCTTATTTCATTTCAATTAAAGTTTTGAAGTAATACGAGTGGCAAATGGAATTTATAATAACAAACAGCAGCAAACCGTTAACTCAATTGTCAATACGTAAATACATTAAAAAATATCTGGCAAAACCCTTCCGCAGAAGACAGGTACGTAGTGGTTTTTTTTCTAGAAAAGATAGAGATCTTCTATACTTAGAGATAACAGATTTCTGCAACTAAAATTTACGTGATGTTGCATAAAGCACAGGTCCGGCTTGTAATAATATGGATTCTATAGATTCCTTAGACAGACAATTCAAAACATAAATAAATAATTAAGTACTAATAATTTCCTAAAATTTTGTTGGGTGCTATCCCTAGTCAGTAAAGATGTTTGCGTAATGATTTATCACTCGACCCCTACTGCTATATGAAAATTTAGCGGTTGTGTCCACCCCTCTCACAGAGCTAAAGCTATTTCAACCAAAAACTAATAGGTTCATCCTAGGACTCCCCAAAACTCGACACCAAAATTTAGCTCAATTGGTTAAAGCGTTTAGGCTCTATCGTGGAAGAATACATACAGACACACATACACACACCATGATACACACACAGACAGACATACTTCCATCTGGAAATGGTCTGATTCGGCTCAGGGAACTTCAAAATGGTTATATCCGTCTTTATCTGATTTTTTTTTAGCGCGTTCACAATACTTTCCCCGTGCGGGAAAGTAAGATATATAACACTGTAAAATAAGCTCGGAATTGAGATTTTTAAACAAAATATTTGTTTCTTTTTCAAGTAGGCAATATTTAAAAAAATCATTAATCCATACGAAAAACCATAAGCAATTATAATAAAAAGTATAATTGTTACATTTTATTGACAACCGAAGACAAACAGGCGGCACCCCGGAATAGTCATGCGAGGGTATAGGGTTAAATATGCCTGTTTTTTACGTTAACCATTTAATAAGGTGCAGTAATGTGATTAGAGGAAAATTCGCCAGAAGAGAAAGCCTCAAAGTACAAATAAAGCTCATAGTAGAAAGATGACGCAGCCAAAGATATTTATAATATCAATGTATTAAAAAACTATCATTTGTTGTTTGCCACTGATGATGGTTTAGTTCCGAAACATATTAAAAAGTGACTGTCAGAACACTTTTCTAACCCTAAACTCATTGTAAAACGAAAATTTAAAACCAAGGAAGTTGGTTATGAAAAATTTGAGAAAATTCACCTACACAGTTAATAATCTAATATGAATCACAGAAATGTAGTACTCGCAAATGCGGCGGCTGAAACAATAAACGTTATTTTCTTACGAATAAAGAAATACATTCTGCTCATAATTTGGCGCATTTTCTGTCAGAAAATAGAACATCTACTTCTCCTTTGTTTAATTACTATTTAGTATTACTAACTAATTACTTTAGTCTATGAAATGTTCCTGGATAAATTATTATTATTTAATGTGTAACGTCTATCTGTACATCGTCTGAAGCATTCCAAGATCTGACGTCTTTTATCCACACAAAGTTCATATTAAGATTACAACTTTTAAAAACTGCTCCTTTTCTTAGTAGACAGGATCCGTTGGGGACGCCAAACACACTGGTCGTCCAAAAACAAGCCGTTCAAACGTCAATATCGAATCAGTGCGTGAGAGTGTCGGTGACAATCCAGGAACCTCAATTCGGCGTTGTGGACAAGAATTATAAATTGCAAGAAGCTCTCTACAGCATATACTCACTAAAGATATGTTTCTGCATGCTTACAAAATTCAATTAACACAAAAACTGAAGCGTAATGACCATGCACAACGAAAAGAGTTTGCAGATTGGATTATTCAGCATCAACAAATGGATGCTGATTTTTCAAGCAAAATCATCCTAAGCGACGAAGCACATTTTCACCTTGATGGGTTCGTTAATCGCCCAGACTGCCACTTTTGTGGTTCTGAGAACCCACGTGTGATTGTCCAAAAACAAATGCATCAACAACGTGTCACTGTTTGGAGTGGATTTTGGGCTGAAGGCATAATTGCACCATACTTTTTTGAAAATGAGGCTGGTCAAGTAGTGACTGTTACTGGTGCTCGATATCGCGACATGATATCCCTGTTATTTTTTGCCGAAATTTGATGATATTGATATGGCTAATAATGTGGTTTCATCAAGACGGTGCCACATGCCTTACAGCCCGTGAAACACTTTGCTTACTGCATAAGACATTTCCAGGTCGTGTACTCTCGTTTCGGTGATCAGATTTGACTTAAACACCAATAGATTTCTTTTTGTGGGATTATATAAAATCACAGTTCTATGTCAACAAGCCCACAACCACGCGTGCGTTAAAGGAGGAGATTGGTCATGGAAAATTTCGACAAACGAGTGTGTATGTGTATGCAAAGCCGTGGAGGCCATTTATCCGATGTGTTATTCAGTAAATAACCCCATTCATGTACTTTATGATTCAATAAAAAACTTACAATCAAAAGACTAAAAACTGTGTTTTCTATTTAATTCAAATCTTGCGTTAATTTTGGGACACCCTTTATAAACAACTGTGGAACTCACTACACACTAAAGTCTATTTAGCACTATAACCTTCAAAATTGTAAAGCTCAGATTCCTTTACAAGTTCAATTCATCTAACAAGAATCATACAATCTGTGTTGTGCTGATCATCCGATCAGCTTATTCAGAACAACTTTGTTTGAACGAGATTACACTGGAAATTCAGTTAATATTCATACGTAATATAGACCACCAGTCAAATTATCTATAGATTTAACGTCACGTCAAATGCGAGCAATTTTACTTTAAACTTCTTTGTTTAAACACGCTTTGTATATATATTATTATCGACTATAATTAAGATGGCGCGTACACCCCTGGTTTTTCTTCATTGCGGTATTTAAGGGGTGTCAAGTAGCTTGTTTATATTATGTTATATAGTTAACATAGGATTAGGTAGTGATGACTGTGGTATTTTCGTTTAATAGGGATTTTAGATATATTTTTCGTTTATCGAATTTCGATTTACTGATGCCTTGTATTATGTATTAAGTAAATAGGGTGACTATGCATTATGAGGGGGATTTTACGCTTTATTAGGTTTACCAATTATTATTAGGTATTAGTATTTAGTGGTTTATTTTTTATTGACGTCTTCCAAGGAGTGTTAAATAAGTTAACAAAATCAATTCCAATAAGTTTATTTAATTGATTTTTTTTTCAATATTTATAGATTATAAATATCCATAATATACAAGGAAAGTTGACTGCAACTATTTTCTCCAAAAACCTTACGATTTTTAATAAGAATAAGATCGCCATTTGCAATAATTATTTTTTGTTAATATTAAAAAACAATAATAATAATAATGTTACCACTTTCGTTTATGGATACGTGTGATGGTCCGTCGGCCCCAAGTCGGGGCCGACTCGTGTCTGGTCGCGTACTTGAATCCTTCAGCGCGATAGCGTGGGGGCGTCGCGATATTATGTACGCTTGTTACCAGTTTTTGATTTGGTTACGCGGTAGTCGTTACACAGAATAGGCTGTGGGATACAGTGTGCGTGCAATTAAATAAATAAACATATATGAGTGCCGCTGAGTAATCGATCAACAATTTAAAAAAGGGATAAAAAAGAGTGGTTCGATATTTTAAATTTGGTTGGTATAGTGCAAACTCTTTTTTATGTGGTTCCAAGAAAAATAGACTGGATTAGTCAAATTTTACTTAAAAAAAAATAATTAAAAAAAAAGTTTAAATAAAGTACCTAAAATAAGCAGAACATTATATTTAGGATGTTCTAAATAAACTTTTTTTTTAAAGATAACATTTTTCACAACTTTTGGTAACACTTTAGAAAAAGTCACGCGTCGCCACTGGACAGCAGCAACTCAAAAGGTGGCCCCGCCATGGGTCAGATTTCGAATCAAATACGTAGGCTACAAAATTGCTAAACATAAATCAAAAGTGACATTTCTCTGCTTTTTTTAATGTACCATTTTGAAAATAATCGCCCTTTCCGGTACTTTACGGACACCCTGTATGTTTATCATAAGTTCTTCAAACTGTAGTGTCCAGAAAAAAATCTAGGATCGGCAGAAGAGTAAAATTGTTTTCTTTAAATTTAACCGACCAGGTGCCACGGTTTTTTGGTAATTAAACATAGCGTTGCTGAAATATTTATATACCTAGTACTTACAAAAAGATAATTAAGAGCCGATGTAGGTAATAAGCAAATCTACGGAGTTCTCGTATTATTCATACCATTCAACATAACATCTTTAACATGTTTTTCCTCATTATCCATATTAAACGTTTTAGCCGTATAGTTATGATAAATGAATCGTCTAATACTTCACATAATGAATAAATTGAATTGAATGACACTTAAGTGATATCAAGGCAATTATCCAGTAATTTTTATCTATAAATGATTGATTTATGTTAGTATTATGTGTATAAAACTCAATATATCAAATTAAAAGTAATGTGGAAATTTATTGATAGTATTCTTCATTATAATTATTGTGTATAAATTTGAATATATTAAATAGTATAGTTATTATACATAAAGCAAATTTACATATTAAATAGAAACCGATGTTCGCAAAAAATATATTCTAGTTAGGATTCGATTCGAGTTATACGTCATATCCAAAGGATCTATAGCTTTGGCGATGTTTTTGTTACGAATTGAGGACGTAGTCTGCACCAATAAAACTGATAGAAAAAAGAGACTGTCATGAACCGCACTCTATCGTGAACCACACTCTATCAGGGACCGCGCGAGGATAACTTCTATAATAGGCTGTCTCTTTCATTAATTTACAAGTTATTACAAAAAATCAAAAGATTTACAAACATTTACAATACAATAACATAATACGAGTATATAACATCGATATAAAACAGAATCAATGCAACTCTGAATGCAGCGTTCATTCTTCATCATTAGACCTATCACATTTTATTCCGTGCTTGCATCACCCAACCTTCCATTACAGCAACCTAAGAAACTATCCTTAATGACCCTGTTACATGTCGTTTGGCATGCAGATAGCCCTTCACAATATCATGGTCTTGCCTAAATTTCACCACCCCATCATTAGGTAAACAGGTTTCAATTTTAATGCTTTAGTTTGTCTTTCTTAACTTTCACATTCAAATCTCGGGCAGTGTAGCACCGAGTGACATGCACTGTCTTCTTCCCTGCATCAATTTGACTACCAAAGTCTAAAGTAAAAGTATAGAACTCTCGTTACACACACAATTATAAATACGTCTGTATATTATGATTAACTCAAAAATTTGAGGAAAAATCAACAGAATAGACACGTAGTTAGTAAGTCCAGAGAGAAACTAGGTCAAGAAATACGAATATCTAAATGACTCCAGTTAGTTGTACCCTCAAAACTGCGTAATATTTGCCCAATTGAGATAAGGAATATAGGCAGTCAAATAAATTTGAAATAAAACTAAATAAAAACACAATTGTATTTCATTTCTCTTTGCATTTCCTTAGATATATCAGAAACAACATGAAGAAGCTTATCAGAAAGTGTAACTACTGACGGACGGCGTATATTTCTCCCCAAATATTTAATAAATCGCAAATTGGAGTTGCTTGGATGACAGCCAATAACATTGACATATTTATCGAGAAACAGGACCTTACAGTAAAATTTTGATTTATATAAAAAATAATTCAGTACTGATTTATTGAATATAACATTGTGAATTTTCAAAATATTTCTGATTATTTAACCTGATAGAACGTATAAAAAGTCAAGTTAGTGTTTTATTCATTTTATTGTAGCTTGAATTGGAATGAAGAACGAATATACATTGTTACGATGACAAAACCGCCCCTAATAATTCCATTCCCAGCTATATTGCTGTCTTCCTTGTAATTAAACAAAATGAAGTCATTTAAATGTTCCTTTCCTCCTTCAACCTCAATCACGACATATCATTCAATATCTGGAAGCGATTGAATATCTGCCTTATTTGTATGGTGGCAATATCTTTCTATTGCTTGTGATTTCAATATGCCTATTTGACCAATCGGACTCACTTGAAAGGGTACTAAATAAAATCATTTCGTTTTTGACTTCAGTCAAAGCAACAACCTAGTTTTTACCAATATAACGTGAACGTAAGCTGGCAGAAGTATTCTTTTATATTGAATATGGTTATAATACTATATTATATGGAAATTGATTATTTTGTTCTAGAAATTAATATTTCAACATGTTTAAAAAACAATTATTTGCCGCTTTATATAATATACTAAAAATTTGATAGCGCGTTTATTATGTCTGCAACTGCCAGGGTTGCTTGTTCTAACTCGAAATACTACATCAACAAAACCTGCGATTGAAGCGCAAGGGTTAGAATCACACAAAATTTAGTTTAAAACCAATCAAGCAACCAACACAATAATTTGTTAGATTCACTCATTTTGTACTCATTTTAATGGACTTAAAGTTCAAGTAACTCAATAGTTTTCATGGTTTTACTCAACGCGATTTTTTACAGTGATATGGAAATTGATTTTGTTCTAGAAATTAATATTTCAACATATTTACTAAAACTTTCTACTACAAAATCACAAAAACAAGGTTTGTGAAAAAGGGCCAAATACTGACCTGACGGAACCGATATATGTACAATGAAAACTTTTATATAAGATGTCACTGTATTTCGTATCTATGCAATATTTCAAATACCCTATAGACAACAAGCAAAAGCGTATGGTACTTATCTGGAAAATTCTATTTTCCGAAACGAATTGATTCTATTTATCATATTAGGTTCATGGAAATGGTCGCCAATTTATACATAGAATTATGATCTGATATCAACCCCGAAGTTCTCTCTATCCTATATTTCGCAATATTATTCAATAGAGTCTCGGCAGCGGACAAATTGGATTTATAAAGCACAGGACCGCAATGAGATAATTTACAAACATTGTAATAGTAAAAAATTAGACGAATTAAAATAAATTACGGTATTTTAATAAGACACTTATTAGTGTATCAAAAAAGGCGAGAATGCATATTTATTTATTTATTCACGGACAAAGTCCATTATTATATATAATACATATTATCACACCCGGTATATTGTAATAAAAATATTGCATCCGGTCGAACTAAGTATTTTTCGCTGATTAATGATTTATAAAAGTTCATTAAAGTTTATAAAAGTTCATGACTCTAACATCGGTATTGTATCTATAAAATAGACAAAATTGCTGACTGACCTTTATAAAAAGATAGAACAAAGCTTTGGTGAGAATACTAGAAGCATAAAAATATATATCTAAGCCGGACATTGTGATTAGGTAAGATAGTGTAAGTTGTACGCGTAAGTTATGACAGAAGGCTTTAGGTAAATATTTTCTGTATAATATAGAATTTAAAGTTTTCAAGCAGAAAAACGAAAAAGTAATTACAGCAATAAATTGACATATTGGGTGTGGAATTTTAATTAGTTTTAATCTTAGTTTATAAATAAAAATACTTTCCACTAGATCAGAATGTTAGATTAATTTAAGTGACAAGATATATAAGATGCTGAAGATGGCCTTAACTAAGTCTGTTACATGTCTACATTGAGAAAGAAGTTCGTTTAATTTATTTAAATAGAAGATTTGGTGGATAACAGTGGTTTTTATTCCTCAATTAATTGAGAATCCACAGTAACTATGGACTAGGTACTTCGTAAAAATTACATTAATTTGTTGTTCTTGACATATTGTCATGGTTTTTTATTTGTTTTTAAATGGTTGTGTCAGAATACAAAAATTTTCCACTTAAATATCGCCGCACCTCGAAAACATTTTTTGGTTGCTATTATGGTAACGAGTCAAAATTAAGACATCTTATTGGTTGGAAAGTAGAGGTGTGAAATTTTAAACCAAAATTTTCCGAACTATTACCGATAATTCACAAACTATTTCCGGTAATTATTTTTGACACTTGAAAAAGAAATGTCAAATTTGACACACAAAGTACGTCGTAAAATTGGCATAATATACCTCATGTTTGCTTTTTAGGCAAACCAAATACAGACTTTTTGTGCGGACACTTATAAGGTTTGTTAGTTATTGGTTTAATTTACTTCTCGTGAGGATGCAGTGCTATCGATTCACGCGGCGTATTAAACAATGATTTTCAGTAGTGGTTAAACTTGGTTTTTGAATTGTTTACTGTAACAAACATTATAGTGTATTTATTAATCTTTGACTGTACATACACTCATTCAATTTTCCGTCGCTTTATTTGCTTGTCGTGCAGTAATTCCTAAAACGAACTCTGAATACAGGCCTGAACACATGTTTATTTATTTACCATTTACTTAATTGGATATTAAATATTATCTGTAATATTAGTTATAAAAGAAAATAGATCCTCGAATGGAAAATCATAATAACAATAGCAACAGGAGTCTGATTTATTTATTGACTTATTATAAACCGAAAAGTCCTTATTGAAATCACTGGCTGAACTTTGACAAGAAGTGCCAGTAAAAATGAACTTTAAAGAAAGGTTATTATGTTATTTTCATTTCAATTATTAACGTTTAATAAATAAAATCAATTATTATAAAAATGATAAAAATCTGAAGAATCCCACCCAGTCCCACGAGTATGACGAACATGTTCGGTATCAGTACTTACTTTCATGTCTATGTTCAGGTACAATGCAATCCAGAACTTTCACTACAAGCGTAATACAGTGTTTAATATTTAGGTCATTGTGTAAAATGATTCCCAATAATTATTTTTGATACACGGGGAAAAATGTCTTGGATGTCAAATAAATTAAAATAAAAGTTAGTGTAGAATTCATTTTAAAGAATTATATATACATAACTGAATAAGTAGTACACTTTAGGGATTTCAATTAGCATATTTTATAACCAATATGTAGGAATTGCATAACTTAAAACAGCATATTTTAGCAAGCCAATATGAACGATCAGCTAATACTCTTAAAATGGATATTTTCTCGTTTGGAGTTAACATTTTCCATTTTTACGATTTTACATTATTTTAGTTAGGTAATTATTCAATTTCAGCTTTTCTTAGCATATTAAGTTAATATATTCTTTGGTAAATTAAAATTTCAACTAAAAGTCAAAACTAACATTCAAATGAATGACAATGAAGATAAGATTCGTATAAGTAATTTAATGCATATTTGCAGTTTATTAAAATATCTTTACAAATTCCTTTTTATAATCAATAATTTGGTTGAATGTGTTTATATTATATTTTACACCATAACTTATTTCACGAGTCACTACTGTAAATGCATAAAACTGTTATTAAACAAATCTGGTTCAATAATATATAGACATAGTCGTATTTGATACGGCACAAGTCATAATTAAGTGGAAATAAGCCCTCAAAATAAACAAAGATACGAGAAAGCCCTATTACATCCCTCTGAAACAAAATCACAGTGTGCGATAATCCCTAAATAAAATCACAACGCTCCCCTTTCTATATAATATATATAAATGTAGCTGTTATAGTGTTGTTCAAAAGCTATATGAGATATAATAAAGCAAAAAATATACTTATAGAGATAAAAGAAACGGGGAGTACTCAATAAACTGCTGACACCAATTAAAGTTTTAATTTGTTTAATATCAGAGTTTAACGAATTGCTACTTTAGTAAATTTTATTGGATTAATATCTTTGTTTGTAAATAGAACAGAGCCAATTGCTTGGGAATTAAATACAGATTTAGATTTAACGAAGTAGGATTTTCTGAATTTGCTATATTTTGTTTAAGTATCAGGATATCCCGATGTTCTTTAAATAAAAGATACTCACATGTAGATGTTAAAAAAATATGTAAATAAAAATAATCAATAATACTAACTTTTAATAAATTTTGACTGTTTATTTAAATACAAGTTGCAATATATTTAGCGCCGCAAAGTGCACCCAATTTTGTGCATAGACAACGCGAAGAGATAGTTTGCAATAAAAAAAAACTGACACTGCCATTAAGTAGTATAAAAATATTGATATTTTTTGACAGGTAGGTATAGAAAAAGTAAAATAAACATTTTGTTACTTGTTTAGAAAATGTTTTATGTATAATTATAATGCTGACAATAATTGAGAATCAAACTAAACTGTTGTTCGAAAAAGATATAAGGGATGGAAAAATTGTTTGTATTAATTGGAAAATATATTTACATTTTTATAATATAATAAAATAAAATTATATTTAGGTGACTAAGATTGGTTACATTTTATCCAACTAACATTTAGTTAATATTCAAATTTACTTTGTTAATTTTGCCCACGAAAGTTCTTTATTGTATTTTATTTATTAATTTTAAATAGAAAACTAAATCGTTTCTTGTTACAATATTTTGGTAGCGCTCTCAAGAAAAAAAAGAAACTTACCTCTAGGCAAAACAAATTAAATTAATCAAAAGGCAATCAAATATAAATTACTTTTATTTAATTCAGATTACCATTAAATTTAAGTTAAATTTTAAAGTAATTCCATAAGCGAAAATAAGGAGTACATAACATCGCTTTCAGGTTTAATCCTTGTGATCAAGTCGTTTGGATATAAACGGAGCTTAAAGCTAAGACATTGATTAAGTCATATCAATAGTCTGATAATTTAGAAGAGATAAAGAAATTGTAGAGGTCTGAAATGGTCACGCGGACCATTTTTTTAAATAAACATCACAGAAAAGAGCCCTTTTATATCTCATGGCACGCCATGATCACGTAGAAGCAATCTGGCGCCGATTACAAAGCAGGCTGTGCATTTTTTCAATTACCGCAATCGCGCGGATAAGTGGCCCTTTTGAAATATTTTTCTCCACCCGTAATGGAGATGTTATACAGTTTGTATGATAATGAATGTTTTATAATATGCAAGAAAAACTGTTTATAAGTTGCTACAATAAGAAATATTTATTGGCATTACTAACAAAAAACTTAAAAAAGATGGGCAGGACATTCTATATGATTTACTCTATTACAATTATTTAGTAATATGTTTTATAATTGTAATAAGCCTTACGATTTCAAAAATCACACCTAAGCAGCATTAATAATAATAATATCTTTATTAGTCTTTAAAAGTACATAAATTCTGTACATAGACACATCAAATACAGGGATACCAAACACAAAAAACATTGAGCATCACTTAATGAACACTAAAATATAAATAAAAAAACATATTTATATATATACAACAACCTCTTGACAATACTGAGGTTGTAAATTCCTGTAGGCGTTTGTAAGAAACTCTTTTAATAATTTTTTAAAAATGCTCATACTTGCACCGTTTCTTATGTTTGAGGGAAGAAGATTGAAATAAAAGTATCCTGAGTACATAGTCGATTTTGTGTAAAACTCGTGTTTGGGTCGAGGTAGATAGAAGTGATCCTTCCCCCGAGTAGGATAGCCATGACAATATCCCCGTCTTCTAGCCTGATTCTTATTTTAACATTAAACAATCTATTTCTCGAAGTATGCAAAGATATCAATTTATAAAAAACAGAAAACTTGAATATTTTTTAATAGTATATTTTATGGAAAAAAAACTATTACACAAAGAATACAATCCAACAAATCGATGAGCAGAACCTTTGGTTAATATTGAATATGTTTTGCTCAAGTATAGAATTAGAGTTTTGTTCTTTGTAATTTAAAACTCTTCAGTTCTAATCATACATAAATTTTTGGTAATGCAATAAACGAAAAAACTTCATCTCCAAAAAGTAGGTTTTTTTTAATTCTAATTAATTTTAAACTAATAGTAAGAAAACCTGAAGGCAGTAAAATGTGAACCATAGTGCAACTTGACTGTAGTCTTATATTTTAATGTAAGTAATATGATTTGTATTCTATTATTATAACTCTTTAATATCTAATTTAAGTTTCATCATTTTGTAAACTCTTCTCAACTTTCTCAACTTTAACTGTTAATAAACTTAATCTATTTAAACTTGGTATTCGGTGTTCAAATCTTTTAGATAAGGTCCTTATTTTCAATGCGCTCGTAGTTCACGTTAAACCTAAACGTGACAATATTAACGTAATTGTCAAAGTCCTTGAACATAAAATCAGATATTAAGAAGGCTTCGCTGATCTTATTTGATTTTGCTTGAATTCAAACGTCGACATGCTTTTTTTGAAAATTTGGGGTTCAGTCCATTTTACTTTCTTAACCATTGTATTAGGGTGTGATGTTAATAATATTTTGGTAAAGAGTATTTATTAACTAATGATAGTGTAATTTTGGTTGCGTAAACTTTTTTATTTGTAATTATGAAAGTGTGTTTATTTTTATTATTTCCTGTTGTTGTAGGTATAGCTTTAAGTACTTGATGATGAGAGATTTGAGCTCTCGAAACATGTTCCGCAATTCCTGTAACAATTAAGTTAATATTTCACTCCACATTATAATGAAGTACTTCTAAATTTTATAAATTTATTGGCAAATTTTTTGAATTTAGAGTTAACATAAGGCTCAGCAAATTACAATGTCCTGATGTTATACCATCATTTGTTTTTAAGGATTGTGCTGTTGTTTTGACGAGGCCAATTTCCTTCTTATTTAACCTGTCATTAAAAAATAATGATTTTCCAAATATCTGAAAACTATCACCAAGAAGCCCTGGCAGATCTACTCCCACTAATCTCGTTATATTGACACAGTATTTGACTGAGGCTTCGGATGATGGTGGTCAAGTTGTTGATGTCATATATACCGATTTTTCCAAGGTCTTTCACAGGCATGACCATGGGGTTCTTTTCAGTAAATTGTCGAAATTTGAGTTATCTAATTATCTATTATTCTTTTCTTCCTATTTTCAGGATCGTATCCAGTAACCAGTATCGCGGTTGTGGGTGTATTGTGAATATCCGCGCTAGCTTCAGGATTGCGCAGGGTTCTTTATTGAGGCCCCTTTGGTTTATGTGTTTTATTAAAAAGACATTTATCTTTTGTTGTAGCAACTTACAATATCCGAAGTTAAAGAGTTCTGAAGTTACTGTGGCATCTTGTTATTTTACATTCAAGATTCACCAAATTGATATAAACTAACCGCGTATTTTCCCTAATAACAGTCTTTAAAACATTTTTATGTATTTTGTTGAACCGCAACGAGAGCACACCGCATATTTAGGTATATTATGATCGCCTCGCTTTTTTGCAGGTAGGTACCAGTTTTAGAGTAGAAAAACGGTTCTCAAAAATTTAAAAACAGGTATAACCGCATATGAAGCATATTGAGCTATTTCTGTATAGCAGAAGAATAAGTATAATGTGTCAATTTATCAGTAATAGAATCACCTATCATTATTATTTAGTACGGAACGAAGGCATTGCGATTGTGTCTAAAATTCGATGAGGAGATGTTGATGGAAATACACGTTTTGTGGAGATAAGTATGATCGATATAATAATAATAATAAATTTATTTGCAGTTCAACATAACATAAAGTTCAAATTCTACAATACATAGATTTATAATGCATAAACACAAAGGAACTACAAAATGGGTTAGATGGCAGTTAAAAACTGATATAGAAATCTAACCCCAAAAATAAATTAGAAATACTAAAAAATACCACAGTACACATAATTAGAGAAATAGAAAGGGTGTCTCGTGTAGCGCAATCAAAAATAACCAAAAATAACTAGAAATAATCACTATCAAATACCCATTTTTATACCGAATAACATAAAACTAAGAAACTACATTTAGAGTAAATCTGCTAAATATATATATATATATTGCTAACTAATATAAATACTTCCATCTTTAGAACTAAAAAACAAATGTATTAAAATGTATTTTTTTCTGATTATTATATTATCAGGGAACAATCGAGTCGTACGCAAATTTGCAGTGCTCTGTAACATTTTTTTAAGCTATGTTTAAAAAATAATATTATTTCTCATAATTGTTTTAATGAAAACATTTTCAGTGTTACAACATTGTGGTATTTATGCATATACGAATATTTGGAAATAATAAACAATTTAATTTTAAATTGTCTTAGAAAAAAAAAACAAACCATTTTTTTATGTTAAATAACATAATTTATTATTACTATTAATTGTAGATACATAATATGTATTTGTTAATTACAGATTTTCTTTTCATACAATATATTTAGATGTAAATTGAATTGTAAATTAATATAAGATAATCAAATTATTACATTTCCAACTTACCTGGTATATTAGTCACTATTGTTGTGATCTTCCTAAAAATAATAATAGTTTTTCAAAGTAAATACTTTCCCACTTGTTTCTGACGTACGCCTGATGTATGTGTAGAAAAGGTACTTATTGACCAATGGCCGATTTGTTTTCTGACTGGCGTTCTGTTAATAGGATTTGTATATAAAATGTAACCAGTGAAAATCAATAAAATCACCTTATTGTGAGTTTTTCTGGCGTCCATAGTGTTCTAACACAGAGGATAATTTTCTGCAAATTTCCATCAAGTTTTAATCAAGTTAGATCATCACGTCATCTTCCTTCTCGTCGAACCTCCTAATCAGATTTAGGGGTACCTTTGTTAATATCCTCTTATGCTGTTTTGTCTCGACATTACAGTTTTCATTTTGGGTACAAATTTCCCAACTTCCATTCCTGATTTGGTGAAATCTTCAGGACTGAGTTGGTCAGATAGCGGCAAAACGCATGTAAAGTGTTTTTAACATAACCTCCAGTTTTCCCAGGAAGTTTGAAATCAGGATTTTTATAACGTTTTAATAAACATTTTAATATATGTTAATAACTGAATTTAGTTAATAAAAAAAACATAATTGGTTTCAATTTAGTGATATATATATATTTGTTAATATTTTGAATTGCTTTGAATTTAAATTAACTTCTGATTCCTAAAGAAACAATTACCACAAATTTCAATTTTTAGTTATTGATCAATACAAAAAACATTTCTTTAATAAATCAATTTTATTGTTTTCTTATAATGAATATATATCTGAAATTAATTTTCATCATATGATTGATAGTACTAGTAATAAGGTAATAATATGTTTTGCTTTGTTTAAGATTTTGGACAGAGTTCGAATAAATTTGGTATTTTAAGTAATCACACATATATTGTGTTTTTTTGTATTTTTCTATTTTCGCATAGGTTTCTTGTTTAACCTACAAAAAAATAAGTGGCGCCCATATCTATATTTTAATTATTTTAAAAATTGGCAAATTCCATTAACCAATGTTCCAATGCTCACCGATGAAAAGCTGCCGTCGCTCTTGTGTGAATTTTTCAAAATTTAATAATAACATCGAATTTAATTTATTTTAAAAATTCATAAAGTGTCACAGCTCAGTCAATAACTTTTCTAAATAACATTTATTAGGGCATGCATCTTCATTTCAAAGACAAGCCCTATTTTTGAAATGAAGTTTGCAATGTAATATTTAGTTATACCTGTTATATTTCGCATTTTTCAAATAAATCTCTTTCTTAGTATTTGTTTCCCTGTCATTGTTGTAATACTCATTGTAATGATTAATATTGTAATTTGTTGGGTAATATTATTATTATATTAAATTAAAGAAATAATAATAATTTGATGCAGTGGAGTGTAATTTAATTACAATGAAACAATTTCGTCGTCTCCTATTAATTTTTTAAAAACTTTATTCAAAGGGACATGTTTTGGGACTCCGATATATTTGTTTTTTCTGAGATTAAGGGCAAGTATTTGTCTCTTTTGCGTAAGATGGTCGTACCAGGAATATTTTTCTAGGAATCTGGAAGTCAAAAATAAACATATTTGCTTTTATTTTATTTTTTGTACAAAATATTAATACAGGATATTAATTATTTAGTTTAGAATTATTTTAGTTTTTCAACCTTTGTTTGATATATTTTCGCAATTACAATTTTTTGGGTATTTAATTTATTACTATTTTAAACAATTTTAGATTTTATTGTGCATTTTGTGGTGTACTGAATGTATATACCATGTGGTTGTCTGAATATTTTTATTATATACATGATATGTCACATATTAATTAGGAATTTGTGTCAATAAGAAACTTGATAAAGTTGCGAATAAGCAACGATAAGTCGTAAAAATAACTTGTTATGTGGAAATAAAAAGTTATCATATTTCGGAAATGTGGTTATTAACATAAAGGGTGATTGCTGGTCGATGGTACCTTAGAAGTTTTGGGAAAAGTAACCATACCATTGTTTTGAAAATTTAAGGGATTGCTGAAGTTATATGAATTTTTTTTGGACCAAAACAGGTCTCCTGAAAATATTCGCCATTTTGTCGATCGAATAGACAGAATCTTGAATTTATTATTATCAAAATTCTGTTTCGTTACGCAGGTCATATATTTTTCTTATATTATATCTTGTCGGGAAAGTTTTGGGGCGACACAACCGATTTTTTTTATTTGTTAAATATAATCGTTTTCTGACAAAGAAATTTATTCACTATACTTCTAAGTTTTCATTTCAAACTTCTATTTTCTATTGGGTTAGTGCATAAGTGTGTACATGTATATTATGGCTCCAGGTGATGTCATAAACCGGCCTTTTGTCTTTGTTATTCAGGTATTATTGCATAACGTGAATGATAGGTGAAATTTGCTGTAACAGTATTCAAGCTTAATTATGCAGGGTTGTCGCCTATATTCTTTGTCAGCTTAAATTATTTAACGACAATTTATTCAAAGTAAATAATTTCTGCTCTCATTTATAAATAATAATATGATTTATTGTGTAGAATAGTACAATATATTCCCACAAAAGGTTCGTGATTTGACTAAAGCCACTCTTATAATGAATATTCATATTCGTATAATGAATATGAGTTGTTTTTTTGGGATTTTGAAAAGGCAAGTTTACTAATTTGGGAATATACATATATATATTCAATTTAAAGTGACCTAATGTGACTAATGACATATAGTGTAAAATACAACACAAAACATAATAGAATTTAGCATTTCCATATGAAGAATAAGAAACGTAAAACAAATTGCATACATAATAATATTATAATTCACATTTTCAACAACAAAAGTTTCGAAAGTTAATGTCTTAATCAAGACGGGCATGCAAGGTAATTTTAATCAACTTTAAGTACTGGTCGCGAAAGCCGTATGTACGTGTAAGTTATACGTCTGTATCTGAGAATGGTAATTTTTTACGGTCATAAAAAAATCTCAAGATAATAAACGTAAATTACGTCTTGATTATTAAATTAATAGATAATCTTCGGGCGATTGTATTTGGTCTTTACGAGTGTAGGTATTCTATAACAAAGGTATTAAGGTGGGTTCAAAATTGATGTGAAATTTTAATAAACTGGTATGGTTAAGCAATTTCTTGAAAATTTATATGTAGGTATTTTTGGCAAATTGTAATATCTGAATCTTACCTTGAATAATCCTTATTTACAAAAATCAATTTTAATTTATATTGAATTACTATTAATTGATTAATTTCTAGTATCGTGTTAATTGTTTAAAGGAAGTGCAATAATACAAATAGAGGGTTATCATTTTATTAGCCAAAGTGGCCGTAAAAAATTGACCAAAATAGTTTTTAACTTTCAATACGAACCACTAGACCGCGCATTTTTAAATCGAAATCTAAAAACTGAAATATTTCAAAAACCCAAACTAACGGGTAGGCAGCATTGGAATGTTACAACATTTTGAGTATTAACGCACAAGTCAAGACACAGATATATTTGACTTCTGTCAAGTAGATGGCTAGATTGTTTAACATAACAGCTGATATGAATTACATATGGCAACGCTGTAAGCATTAATAATAAATAAAAACGTCAAAGACTAGAACTTAAAATATTTTAAATAAATTATAGCAAATAAATAACAAACATATACATTCCACATGCTATGCGGCAGATTTCGATTCAAATACGTAGGCTAAAAAATTGCTAAACATAAATCAAAACAGACTGACGTGTGCTTTTCTTTTAAAAATTTACCATTTTGAAAATATTCTCCCTTTCCGTTTTTACGGACACCCTGTATAATGAATAGTTAGTAATAATTTGATTAATAATAATAATTTAAATCAAATATACCACAAGTTCTGGGTCTTGGGTAGAATAATGTTTTATTTAATGATTTAACAAAATTAGGTACACCTAATTCTCCTTTAATGTGCCATGTAAACATTTTCTCCTTATTTATTTCCTTTAAATCATTTCCAAAAATCAAAACACTTTGCGAAATTAACATCTTTATAGTAATTACTTCTGAACGTCTTAATGATCATATAATTATTAATCATTATGCAAAAACCTATTTAAATGTGTTATATATTTACTACTTAATAACAGGCAACAGGCAGGTGAATGCCATTCAATGCCGGCCAAGGAATTTGTTTCTAAATAGACAAGCTTGTGTTAATGTCCCTTCATAGGAAGTATTAAATTAATTAAACTTCATTCATAGCCTTTTGAAGCTAGACAATTCAAAAATTTTATGGCATTACTTTTTCCCCGTGTATGCAATAAAAGTTTCTGACCGTGACTTTGCATTCCTATATAAAAAAGCTCCAATTTTTTTTTGTATTGAGTGAAAGTTTAAAAAATTAAAATACCTTGTGCATATCAGTTTTTTCTCAGAACGGGGAAAACAGCGGACACTGGCTTACTATTTTTTTTTTCATTTATTTATAAAACAGATCTAGTACTGACCGACTGCCGAACCGCTCCATAGTGAGCCTACTTAAGTTAAGGTACCCTGCGTTGTGCATGCCTTTCCCCCTCCTCACTATGACGGAAACAAAAGAACTTCGATGCCCGTTGCCCGGTCACGTTGTACTTGCATGTTGTATAACACGCCAAACCCAACACAACCCTTTGAAAATATGTTTTGTAAACTTCGACCATTAACTTTTCGGGCCTACACAGAGCAATACCCTAACCTAACATACGTTATTTTTATATTTTTAATGTGTCGTAATATTTGTAAACATGGAAACTTTTTATTCAATTGACCAATTAATAGGTAACGTACAAATTTATATTTGTGAACAAAGCTTTTTCTTAGAGGTTACTACTACAGATGATCTCAACCTACCTGAAGAACGCACATATGTGTACCGAAACGTTGTAATCTTCTGACACGAAATGAAATTTAAAATGTCATTTTAAAAATCAAACATTCCTGATAATTTTGAATCTACACTCCGAGAAAAAATGGTTTCTGAGTAAAATCTAAAGCCTTTTTTTTTAATAGAAACATAATTGACTCGATGGGGGCGGCAATTTATAACTTTGCCCCCCATAGAAATATTCCTAGATTCGGCTCTGTCCCTACCTTGATATATTTTCAAAAAATTAAAAATTTTATTTTGAGAAATTATTGTGACCCGTAAGTCTTCAGCTGATCTAGGTTGAGGTGTTAGTCTCACTTTTTTGGAAAATCAAGGCCCAGACAGCAAGATACGAGTTTTTATTTTTTTGTTTTTTTTTTTGTAAATTTTAAAATATTAATAAAGACCTAAAATGTAAAATGATTTAGTATTTTTTTTAAAGTAATGTTTGTTAGATTAGAGATTACGTGTCGCCAAGGTATACTTTTATTACTAATTAAAAAAAATGATTCAATTTGCCAATTTCTAACGGTATTTGAAATATGTTGATTTGGTCATAGAAAAATGTAGATTATATTTAGTAAAAATGTAATGACAATGAATGTATGCTTAATGTTTTCATTGCTTTGTGCAATGCATAACGAAATCACGTCGCACTCCTGAAATGCGTGAATTTTTCGAATGAGAAGATCCCTATTATTAGCTTTTCCAATTAATGAAAACGTCAAAACCAAGGACACCTTCGATTTGGATACTATTCATCTTTTCCATAAAGGGCCAGAGCACCATCTTGATCTGATTTGAACAATAATGTTCTCAACTACATGTAAATTGTCCTTGGAGAACAATTTATGGTAAATGCCTGGTACATTTTGCACTTCAAAGTTCAGGCCAAACGTTTAACGAGAATATTCACAGGAAATTAGTTCCTCAAACAGCATGAGTATTCGGCTGTCCACACATGTAGCTTTGTTACAAAAAAGGGTTCTAGAAAGAGTGTGCAAATGATTGGTTCGCCATTCACAAAGATGAACTATTTGGGGAAGATCCGTGGGAAGCAGATTTTATACTAATTGGTAATGATTGGGACGCAGTCTGTTCGTCATAATTTGTCCAATAACTAGAGAAATTCTTCTCGGACTATCAAGATCATTTTCAACGCACGAAACACATCTTTAACTCAAAGAATTATGAAGATTATACAAGGTGTTTCTAAAAAAGGTGGTTAAAATTTGTGAGCCAATTGTTGGCGTCTAATCATGAAAAAATCCTAAATTGTAATTTTTCAAAAAGTCCTTATTTACAAAGATACAGAGTGTTAAAGATGACTGCCTGAGGACGATTTTTTTGAAATATTTTCGAAACGAGTAAAGATGAATTAATCAAATGTACCATATTTATTCACCTAGTTAAATGTCGTAAACTGACATGAAATTGAATAAAAAAGGATGACCATAGGCGGGTAAACGGGGGGACCCTTGTCTTAATTATAACCTAACTTTTTTTTCTTGTGACTTTTATTCATTTTGTGTCAAAAATGTGATAAAATAAAGTTTTCTAGTAAAAAATACATACTTGTTTTTTCTCGAAAAACTTAAAGGTTTTCGTTAGCAAACTGTATTTCAATAATTTTATTAATGCTGTTTACTAAGGACCAGTTTTGTTCTAAAATTTTCAAACTCGAATTTCTCGAAAACCTATAAGTTTTTCGAGAAAAAAGTAATATGCCTTTTTTATGTAGAAAATTTATTTTATCAAATTTTGGACACAAAATGAATAAAAGTCACAAGAAAAAAAAGTTAGGTTTTAATTAAGGCAAGGGTCATCCTTTTTTATTCAATTTTCGAAAATATTCCAAAAAAATCCTCAGTCAGTCATCTTTAACACCGTGTATCTTTGTAAGTAAGAACTTTTCGATAAATTACAATTTAAGGTTTTTTTCATGATAAGACGTCAACAATTCGCTCACAAATTTTGACCACCTTTTTTAGAAACACCTTGTATAGTGTTTCCTCAATATTATTCGATGTTAATTACTAGCTAAGGCTCATCTTACACGTGTGACTATTCAAAAATTAGATGAGTATAGTAGGTAAAGTAACTGAATAAATTTAGAACATCAAAGCTATACAAATTAATTAGTCGACATAATTTGCTAGTTCATACTCAATTTCCTAGTTTAAAATGGTTTATTTTCAGTTAGTGAAAAATATTAATCTAAAATAATAACAGCAATAATAATCTTAATTGGATCAGGTGCATTTTCGTTTTGTAATATATTACAACTCACTTCTAGAGTATGCTTTATTTAATTTTATAACTAAAAGTTCTGTATGTATAACGGCAAAACATGTTATTGGCAATAAAAGCTGATATCTACTAACATAATACGAATAGGTACACTGATGATTGTTTAAAAGTATGTTAAAACCTATTATTACCTCCATAAATATTGACATATACACTACACAGTTTACTTATATGTATGTATACAAAGAGTTATGGTAATTGTTAATTATTTTAAACTATATGTTCCATATATACCGCATTTATTACAATAATATAATATATATTGCAGTTGATAGTTTGAACGATAATTGAAAACAGTATTAGCCTTAAGTTTTTAGCCTTCCAGCCATTTTTTTCTTTTATATGAACCTGCTAATAATGAGTATCTATCAGAATATGCCAGTTATACATTAAGCTGGTATAATTATTTTATTTTAAATACACACAACTAATTACCCACTTTTTCGTGATAAAGGTTTTTTTCGTTAACGTAGGTATTATAGGTAATTTTCAATCTACCTATAAGACGGATTATACCCCTTTAATTAATAGATAAAAAGGCATCGTTATTTAGTCCATAATATAGGTAACACAAGATATTAAATATTAATAATGTTCCTAATTGCCTGTTAATATTCCTATACCAAATATGTGGGTATAGAATTTATGGCAAATTATAATGTTTTTATAATACATACACGAATGGGATTGTTTCGTCTAAAATGAAATCACAACACAAAACAATATGAAGTAGGAATAATTTTTTGACATATCAGACAAAATAACTGACTTCAACTTAAACCAAACTAAAATTGCCAAGGCCGTTCCAAACATATGCAGGTTGTGCGGCGCACGACGGCGCCGAATATATTTTTTTATTTTTTTACCAGTGTCTGAAAAATCAGTTAGAATATGCTAAAATTAAGATTAAACAGGTGACCACTTTCTGAAACTAGATGGTCGAGCAGAATTGATGCAATTACTCCTATGAGGTATCAGCTTGGGGAAGTCTATGATGCTTTGTATAGTATATTTAGTGGAGTTTCTTTCGATAACAATACAAAGCATATGGCTGAATCTTTAGCAAATAAATTAAAAAGTTACCGGTTAGCGAAATATTATACAAACCAAAGATTTTAATATCTCGGAAGCATGTACCCAAATAAATAATTTGCTAGACCTTTTCAATAGTTACCGCAGTGATAAAGGATTTGGGGATGTGTTAGTTGATGCTTCTGAACTGAACTAGATGTAGAGGCAACACTCAAATGTTTTATTTAGATTATTTTTTATTACAGTTCAGGTAATAAAAAATAATCTAAATAAAACATTTACAAACAACCATATCCGAAGAATATATCTATATTAAAAATTGCAACAAGGTTCAAGAAGAAAACAGAAAAAAAGGCCATAATTAACTACAAAAATATTTATTAAAACCTAAAGGTTAATTAGTAGTTTCAAATGAAATAATCTTGAAAATATCAGGTTTGAAAAATACTCATTTCTATTGTTTTTGATATATGGGATTGAAAAATAGTTTTTTTCTGAGCTGCCGGGCCGGACAATATTTACTTTTTCTATTTTTTCGGCTTTTATTTTTGGTGGCCATTAGCGTATCAGATATGTTTTTGTTAGGGATTTAGAAAGCATAAATATTTACTCTGGTAAAATATCATCAAATTATTTCAATTAAAAAAAAAAAATAGATACAAAGAACCTTATGTCCCAAGACTATATTTATGTTACTAATTATTATTTTTAACGAATATTCCCTTGGGATGAGGCAAGGTAAACCTTGCCTTGTTCAGGACAATCTAAAATTGATTTTTTTTTATTTTCTTTTTTTTTTGGTTACAACATAGGTTCAAAATTCAAAACCATTTTTACCTTATTTCATTTTTTTTTTTATTAATAATAATAATAATAATAATAATAATAATTCAGTTTATTTGTAATCCAAAAGTACATGAATAAAATTACAAAATTAAACATATTCTTAATATCAGATATCAGACTACAAAAAGGGTTAAAAGGCAGTCATAGACTGATTTTTAATTTTAACCCGCCCTTCCTTTTCGAGAAACATTAAAGATAATAAACAAACCAATGATCGTGCATTCTTACTTAGTAGTTAGTAAACAAAAAATAAAAAAATTAAATTATTTGTTTTTGGTTTTTATTGAGCGTCCCATGTATTGCCCTCCTTCACAGTGGAATATATATGTATTTATTTTATTATTTTTTACCCCTATTAAAGCGAAAAAAAGACTACTATTGAAAGTTTTGATATGAGAATCTATGATTTTAATATTGGTAAAATGAATAGTTGTATACTGCAGAGAACTGTTTTTATTATTAAAAACCAGAACCAAATAAACAAGAAAATTAAATAAGTTAAAAATGCGTTTTGTTTTTTGAATCTATGTTGCAAACAAAAAAAATACAAAAAAAGAAAAGAAAAAAGAAAAATATGATTCTAATAAGAAATAAGTACTTTTAATTTGTAACGTATCGTTTGTGTTTATTGAACAAAAAAAATATATGTTATGTATATATAATAACAACATATTTTTAAAATAATTCTTGGTGTGATTTTTTTATTTTGATTTGTGACGTATTGTATTTTTAGTATACTTATATAATGACAATTTTTAATCTCATTCTGTTGTGTACGTTTTCGTTATTTCGTTGTGAATTGGTAATTTATGATTATTTATTTTGTAATTGTTGACAGTGTTGCTAAAAGAAATAATAATTAAATAAAAAAAAATTTAGTTTGTCCTGAAGAAGGCAAGATTTACCTTGCCGAAACGTAGACGCAATATGGTAAGGAACTAAATAAAAAAGTATAGTTGTAATTATATGATAGTTTGTGTTCGAACCTCATCCCAAGAGAAAATTTGTTAAAAATTTGTAAAAACAAAGTTGAAAAAATCGAAAAAAGAAAAACCAATTACTATACATAGGTACATGGAAATTTATGAGATATCGGCTATTTGTAATCGGGATTTTAAATTAATAAATATAAATTTGCTATTAGATTACGAAGGACTTAATAATGTAGATATCTATAGATTACAGTACACTGTAACGCATTTACAGTCTGAAAAAACATTGAAAAAATGCTTACCATCTGCCACTATTATAGGTATATAAATATTATTTATTTCTTGAACCCGTCTTTATTATTATTATTTATATTATAGGTATAGTAGGCACTATTTACTTTTTATTCTAAAATTAATGTATTTTTAGAATTTGTATACCTATTCCTAACTTGCCTTTAATTATGCTAATAAATTTGTTGTGTTGTTGTGTGTGAAACTTTTTGTAGATATTATAAGCATAACTAATGTGGATGTAAAAAGTTTTGGTCAACTGCCACATTCCCGGATGCCTGAATAATGCATCCTGCAAATTAAAGTTTCATTAGTTACCAAAGATCCCAAAGTATTTCTTAATTGCAAAGATTTATACCTATATCTATGTAGATAAAGCTTTGTTAATAGTGTTGAGAGAAGTAATGAGTGTAACAGATAAAGCATAACAATGGTGTTTAGCTCTGGTTTGAAGTGACCTAATGGATGTAGTAGAGCGGCACCTGAAACAGGCTTGTAGCATATACATTATACTGAAGACGCTAGGGTTTTACGCAACAAAAATATTGTACAAATCTGAAATATGATGCTGTTCCACATCTTATGGGTATATCTAGGTAGAACAATCATAAATTAATTATTTGAGAAATACACCTATCAAAAATTTAAGGTTTTATTTTTATTCCTTCAAATATCTGGAGTGGAGATCCACATGCAAATCGCCCGTTAAGAAAGGCACATTTATTGGCCAATTTCCTAAAATACAAATTATTTTAACAAGATGTTTGTGGCGACATCTAGTGTGAGCAGGCAATATGCCCGGTGAAACAAAGCTCACAAACGATGGCCGGACAAGAAGTAACAACTCGATTATTGCTTACATAAAGTAACAAGACTTTAAGTTATGTGGGAAATTTGCTTTTCACCAGACAGGCCAATTCGTTGATCCACAACTCATCAGTGGTGATCGGCAGGCAGTGTGATGCAATTTTTAACTATTTTATTCAGATGGATATTGGCTAAATTTATTAAATTTGATTCTTCTATATTTGTTACAGACGATCGTGCAGTACAAACATTAGAATTGAGTTTGAAACAAACTCCATTTGCAGCGATAAAACTTCAGTTCTAATAGGTAATTAATTATACTAATTCTTGTGTACTGATATCTAGAGAAGATAATATTTGTAAATAATCAATATCACCATTTTTTTGTACGGAATTATTACAAATTTCGTAAATTGTTCCTACTTAGGTTTTATTTTGTTTAAACTGTTTTTCTTTTAATGTCTGTTTGTCATTCTGTATATACGCACGTTACTGAAAAACGGGTCAACAGATTTTAACCAAATTTGATGTGTATAAAACGTCCGTGGATTTTTTAGTGTCTCAGGAGGACCAGTTTATTTAGCATGCCAAAAGACGTTTTATGATAACTTTTAATGGTTATTGTACTAAACAGAACTATACAATACTCATTTATAGACTAATAAAAAGAGAATTATTGGTTGTATGAAAAATCGTTTGAAATATTAGTCACTTTCACAGTTGTATCCGTGCATTGTAGACGAGCCCAAAGCTTACAGTAGTATTTGCTATGCAGCATTGTTTCTCGTGGTTTACGTTCCAAAAATGTTTCTTCAAATATAAGGCAGAAACACTCATGTTCTGCTCGCTTTTGTTTATCTTCCCATTTCTTTCTTTTGGCTTCGTTTTCCGGCGGATACCTATACTGTACATTTTCCCGTTTTTCGGCCTTGGGGCAATTTTGTCAGTAGATGAGCTTTCGGGTATGATCGTATTTCGTCTGCTGAGAAAAACAGTTTTATAGTTGTTGAGTTTCTTAAATATCCTGTTTGGTTTGGCGTTGCCAACTTTGGTTTAGCGCTTGTGGATGTGAGATTCGAGAAGCGTCTACAGATATCCTCTCTTGTAAATTTTAGCTTCGTCATCATGTTTAGAAACTACTTAATCTGCAATATCACATGTTTATCTACCTGTTACGAATGGAATATGCTAAATCTATATATTATCTTTAAATAAATTTTGATTGCATAAATATATATTCCAGTTTTTTAAACCCAGCTTTAATGATTGTCTGCGTATTGACCATTGAAGTTGTGTCTATTCCTAGTATGTCATATAGACATAGTCTTCTTGAAGGTTATGTTAAGAAATCAATCGAGTGGTTAAACCTTATGCGAGCAATGTGGAGGGAAAATTATTTCATTTTCACTGTAAAAAATATCGAACGCATATGTGTGAACGTGTAATGAAGCTCTTTCTTGGATGCACACAAGTTTAATTGTTGAGTATAAATACGAACTGACGCATTTCGATCATCATCAACACCGCATTTTGCACACCATCAATCGCGTGTTGTATGTGCTATTTACGACATCTTATGGAATATACGTAGGTATTATCATTCTGAGTAAACGTATCGTGAAATCCATCCATCATTTATCAATTAAATTGAACCATCATAAATTGCACATAATGCGCGATGAATTTTTCGAATTGATGCACGTTTTTCAAAAAATAAATTTGGACAATTTGCAGATGTTGGATCCGAATGAGTCTTAAATTGTCAAACCAAACTAACTAACACAACCGTGACCTGTTAAATGGACTGTTACAGAAAACAGTGTTGAGTGTGGCTTAAAATTCACACAAAATAAAATTACAAATGTGTCCTTCATTACTGGAGTGGGCAATTTGCTGTTTTTTTACGGAACTTGATATTCAGCCCAAAACCCTGTTAGTAAAATGCTAAAATTGTGCACAATTTATAACTTCACAACAGCTCAATCAGAGAAGTACCTATGAGGAGCAATAGACGGCTTTTTCTGCTGATGTTGTGAAGTCGTGCAATAAAGAAAATTATATTATTCAAAATATCTACGTGTATATATATAGTAATATCGCAAAATCTAACTTCATCTGCTATTTAGCTATGTGGAGGCCGATGACCGTTTGATATTCATTGAAATAGCCTTATAATAATAATAATATAATAAATAAAAAAACACTTTACAATTAATTGGACAAAGAAACAAATTTTATAAAAACAAATACCTTCAACTCAACAGCAAAATAATACTCGTCCAATGAGTAAAAGCTATACTGTAGTAGCCAAAGTTTCACTTTACTTTTAAAGTTTCTTGAATTACATTGATTTGTGGCAAATTAAAAATTTTGATAAGCGTTACAAGTGCACCATTAGCCGAGAGAGTCTGTGTGCAGGCAATTTTAAATTAAAGCCATATCAATTCATAATCGAACACATTACTCGTTCTTGTCAACTTATTTATGTTAGAGTAGGTACACCTAATATACACTCTCCAAAATATAGATTTATATGACTGTTAATAATATCCTTAGGACTTTAAACATTTGACGACAAGCAAATTGTTCTATAACGACTCTCTTCTGTAAAATCAAAACTTCTATGCTTCGCCCATACATGCGAGTTATAGAAATTCGAAATCGCGCCCCTTGAGAAAGTAGCTTCAACAGAGAACAGTATTTTTGAAAAAAATAAATAAGAATGCAATAAATTGGATCTTTCCGACATGCAACAGTTTATATTTTATTTTTCTATTAGAAAACGGTAGGGTTTTTGGAAAAAGTTGTAGAGCTAAACAAGCTTCTAAATGAATACCTAGGACGATCTAAATGCGTATAATTATTTTTAATGTTCGTATATATTGCCTACTACTTAAAAAGGCTCAACTAGTATTATTTAATAAGGACTTAATCAAATGCGTTAAATAATATTAACATTTATTTAGGTCGGATTTTGATTGATTTGAAGTTTTGGTTTGTTTTATTTGCTAAAACCTACAATATCAAGAGTTTTTAGCAATTAAAAGAAAGTGTTTTATCTAAGAAGGCAGTAAATCAGAATTTTCAGTTGTAATATCACAAGAGCGTAACTTATGTCCGAAATTTTTTCGAGGTCACGAATATTTATTTCTTAAAATATTCGTGCTCGAAAGAAAATTTCCAGGAATAATTTATGCTCGTGGGGTATTCCGTAAGAAAATTTCACACCAAAATTTCAAATAAAATTATAAATCCAACCTGACAGCATTTTACATTAGTTTTTCAAAGTATTGTTGTTTTTGGACATACCTATGCTGATAATTTGTGATTTCTTTTTAAAGAGTTCTGTCAGAAGTCAAAAAATTTCCAGTTAAATATCGCCGCACCTTTTTTGGTTGTTATGGTAATGATTAAGGTGTGAAATTTTCCTGTGGAATTTGTTCCCCGCAGACCAACAAAAATGAATGTAAAAAACTCATCAGAAACTAGCCATAAATTCTTTCTTATTCTGCAAAACAACTGTCATGTTTTAAATATTACATGAATAATTGAATTCGATAATTTATACAAAATTATGAATAATCAAAACAAAAGCCATTATCTACTTTTACACTTAAATGGCTGCGGTTAAAACTATCCTACCTTTACCATTCAATTCGCTGCCAGAATCTTCCGATGGCGGTCCCGG
Organism: Apoderus coryli; assembly: GCA_911728435.2. Lineage (NCBI taxonomy): Eukaryota > Metazoa > Arthropoda > Insecta > Coleoptera > Attelabidae > Apoderus > Apoderus coryli. Next base: position 8,773,477 of record OU452202.1, on the reverse strand, counting down.
TGCAGTTCTCATTCCAGGAGCCAAACCGCCATGTGGCTGATGCGTCGGATAACGACCACCTCGCATAAATGACGGTGGAAATCCTCCCGGCATTCCCAACAATTGTGCTGCCCCTGGAAATTGCAACAGTGGCGCCCATGGAGGCCTAGGTGCTAAATGAGCAGCGGCCGCCGCATATAATTGTAATGCAGGGGGCGGCAGCACCCCGCCTTCAAGCACCATTTTTTCGGTTATATTTAGAGGGTTCACTTTGAAAAGTTGATTAATGACACTAATGTTAAACAGTTTTATTTAGCATGATACAACAACTATTTTTTTATTTTTTATGAACGAAATATATCCATTTTAAAATAAATTTAATCCAGGGTGTCACTATAACGGCATGTCCAACTAGCGATTTAATAAATTGTCTTAGACGTGAACTTTTCAGTTTACTGCCCGGTGGGTTATAAATATATTCCCGCTTCTGGTGTTTCGCCTTAGCAGTTCGAAATATGTACACGATACGTTTCTATCTCCACTATGAATTTTAATAATTTTTTCAATAACTTTTTAACACCTTATAATTGAGTGTCAACAAAGTTAAACTTTTTGTTACCACGACACTCGCGTTACAGACTTTTCGCTCCAGTAATTGCGTTTGTTTTCAAAAATATCCAATCCCTAAATGATTTTCCGAAAAATTGGCCCTCAACCAACATCGACAATGGCTGTGCTACTGATACGTTTTCACTCCCAAATCCAACTCGCCGTACGCAGAATTCTTGTTTAGGTGGGAGGACACAACGGCCTACGTGAATGCATCGATTGGTTCAATTCGTTCACGCCCATCCGCCCCCTTAGGAGCATTTAAATCGGTTGTTATGAGGGGAGTTTAAGGTCCTGTGTCAATATGTTTGGAGTTATTTATTGCTGTAAGTTTGATGGGAGGTATGTCTTTTTTTATTTATACTCGATGCTTTTGGGCTAGTTGAATTCCGGGGGAGTTTTATTATTTTTTGATGTGCTATGATGATAGTTGATGTGTTTGAGCGATGAAGAATTAGATGGTTGGAGAAATTTGAAGTCGGATCGGAGTAAACATTTCCACTGGAGATTTTTCTCAAAAGAACTTGTGACAAATACGTGCTTGATTTAAATAAGGCTTTGTGTTTGTAAAGAAGGTATCTGCTTCCTTTGTGTCGTTGGCTATCTTATTTTATTCAGGGTATATCCGCACTCATTTAGCGGAATTACTGCTTGTCAGTATACGACCATTGATATACCTTTGCAGTATTCTGGAGTAATACAGAAAAGTCTTGGGCGTTACAACAATGAACATAATGATCAATGATATTCCAAGTAACAAAATTCTGAAAAGATCTAACAAATAGGTATAGACAATACAAACAACTAATAACTTCAATAAATATTACATAGTGGGTATTTAAACTCTAAAATTTTAAGATAGCATTCACCTATTCAATAGAGCACTGATATTTGGTTTAGATTAAACCAATTGCCGAAATAATTTTACAAGCTTTATTAATACAAAAATAAACAACGAACAACGTTTTCTGAGGCGTATAAAAAACACAGAAAATAAGAGACAAAAAATAAATCAATAATCTTTATATTGAAGGGGCCAATATGTTTGTATCTTCAAACGATTTTTGAATCTTTAATGTTACAAAGACAAACGCGTTCGAAATCCCGATTTTTATATTTCCTAGCATTGGGGGCAGGAGCGGCTGGTGTATGAGAGCTGCAGAACTGCCAAAAATTATAAATTTCCTCCTGAAATTTTGGCTATTTATATTTGTCAATCCAATCTACATTTCTAAGATAGCGTAAGTTGATATCAACTTTCTTATTTTAAATGAAACGTCCTCTATATTTTTGGAATCCACATTCGATTTGAAGTACTTTCTGTTAACACTTCCTACCTATCTTCAACTTCAACTGTTTTTGAAATAATAATATTTTCCGTTAATTTTTTGCCAAAAACAGGTCTTCGAAAAGTTAAAGTCATATTGCCTAGAGCATAGAGTTCTCAAAATGACATCCATTCATTTCTAAACACTTCAATATCTGACGATGATCATACAGTGATTGGTTGCATTTTGTATCTCTTCAATATCTTGCTGTGTACTGGCGTATAATATACTTTTTGTTTAAAATTACCCCATAAATAAAAGTACAAGATTGTAAAGTCGGGAAACATTGCAGGTCGTCCATAAGGACCCAAATGTCTAAACCAACGGTCTTGGCATATATCCATCAGCTCATGCGTAACTTTATCAGTACAGTGAGCTGCGGTGCTCGATCCAATTAGTACCAAGATGAACGGTAGTCTTCTAATGACATATTTTCTAAAAATTCTTGTATAAAACTATCCTCAAAATTTCTAGGTATTTTATTTGATTGTCTTTTAAAAGGCAAAGAACATTTACACTAAACTTTTCTTGAAATCCCATTACCATTTTGATCAGTCCAAATATGTTTATTTCTTCTATTAAAAATATCTGCTCGGTAATCCTCGGGTGTCAAATCCTGAACTTTTGTTAATTTATGCATATGATGATCATTCAAAATCTTTTGCACACCACAATATGATAACCCCAAATCGTATGCAGCACTAATATAAAGTGAAGACTGAGGATTTGCCAAAAATAAGCCAAAACATTCACAATATTGTCTTCATCGCTGGTTACTGGTTTTGGTAACTTTCGATCTATCTTCAGTTTAGATCCATATAATTAACAAAATTATTTTGTATTCGATAAAACTTTTTTTAATCATTTGCGGTACATTCGGATACATCTCGTTAAATAATCTACATTTTCTTGCTATTATTTTGTTACATTGTCCATAAATAATAAATAGATTCATCAACCTTTCGTTCGAGTAATTATTTTGCTCCATTTTATTATTTTTACAAACTAATAAGTACTTGTAACCCAAAACTAGATTTACAAAATCCAATCTTGATACAAAAGAATTAATGCAAAGCTATTAGCTATTAAAAATAAATCGAAATTGTTAAATATTAATGGCATTATTTCCAAAAACCTGAAGACTTAGGTATAGGATATCAATTGATAGCAAATTTTATTATCTTTTAGAATATTTGTTAAGGCTGTTTGATCAGACTCCAAATATAGGTATAAGGCATTCATGATTGTGCACTTATTTCTTAATCGATTTGAAAAATTCTTTTTGGATCATAGAGAAAACACTTTAACAGAGGTTTATATAGGAATAAAAATAAAATTTCTTAAAAATTTATTTTGAAGTCAATATAAATTGCTAAGAATTTTTTTTTATTCCTATATAAACCTCTGTTAAAGTGTTCTCTCTATGATCCAAAAAGAATTTTTCAAATCGATTAAGAAATAAGTGCACAATCATGAATGCCTTAATATACATTTAAGAAAATTCACTTATGCCTATTTTTACTATTAGATCATATTATAATGATGTGTGACCACCCTGTACCTTGGTGTGCCAACTTCTTTATAGATCTTTTTGTAGCAAGGTATTCCTAAGAGAAATTAAAAATTTCAGGAGTCTATCTATTTAAAAGGCAATATGTCTGACCTGTTTTTGGCAAAAATTAACGAACAAAATTATTTCCTAAACAGTTGAAGATAGGTATAGGGAAGTGTTAACAAAAAGTACGTTAAATATAATATGGAATCCTAAAATACAATTATATATAGGATGTTCCATTTAAAATTAGAAAGTTTATATCAACTTCAGGTACACAAACGTCAAAATACCTTAGAAATGTAGATTGGATCGACAAATAATGTAAGCAGCCAAAATTTCATCCTGTTTAACTAAAACATCTAAGGTGCCATCCACCATCAATAACCCTGTATAGTTTTGGTATAGGTATGTAAGTATAATAGTTAGTTTAATGATCAGTGTGTCATAATTGAATCGCATCGTAGGCTTCTGCTTGAAATTTGTTCATCCACAATTTTTATATTGATAAAATTGGTTAAAACACGTGCTGAACATTTAGTTTAGGCTCATAAGTCTGTTGGAATGGAATACATTTATTGTTTTATTGTATAATTGAAAATGTCCAGTGCATATTAATAAAGGCTCCTATAGGCCACGATACTCACACATCCTTTATAATTACTTGTTAGAAATTTCCAATTTGAGCTGAAGCCTGCGCCATATTTGTGTAGTCTGTAGCAGCCATAGCTACCAATTACTTACACCAAGAAATTTGTATTACTCAAGTGCTCACATAACCAAGCCATCCACAAGAATCTAATAAAAATTACATTAAAATAGGCATCACGTATACGCAGTTATTCCTCGTTTGAGGGGCGGCCACACCGCAGAAATTCTTGATAACGCTGACTCTGATTTACACCGAGGCAAACCAGCCATACGCGAGATAACGTAATGGAAAAATATGGTCGTGACGTGACATTTTAAATGGTAACAGAGATTTACACGGACGATCATTAATAATTTACTTTTATGTATATATAACACTTGTCTTTATTATACAGAAAAAATCTAGCAAAAACACATGCGTAAAACATATGTGTTTTTGCTAGATTTTCACAAAATTGATAAACGTTCACAGAGTATAAAGAAATAAAACACATGCGCAGGTTGTAAGAGCAATAATTAGAGTTCTCAAGGGCAAAATAATCAGTTTACGTTTAATATTATATACGTATTCTTTTTAAGAACTCAACTGTTCTAAACAAGTCTTTCACAATATGAGGATTATAATCAATAAGACCTTTCTAAAATTTCTGGATCTGGTTATGAAAAATTACAAGAAGTACACTGTGTCCCAAATTGGTCTATACTACATGGTATTGATTGACGTTGTTAGCAGATATATATAGACTAGCGATTTTCGCGAACTGTTGCCACTTTTTTATGAATCTTAAAACGCCATAATCAGAATTGGGCTAGCCCTTTTACTTGTTCAGCTACCGGGCTTGTTTGAAAGTTCTGCGTTTTTAGACCTCACTTGTATCTCTCTTATTACGTAAGCTGTCAAAAAAGTAATAACGGTCTCATTATATATCTGGTTTTTTTCCTTAGAATCCAGAGGCGTATTCGGTGTTTTTTTGAACATTTCTATATTTTGAGTTATAAACCTAACTTTGTATTTCTTTATTGGAACACCCTATTTATTTTTTACTATTTCAATTCACCTAAATCTTAGTTTTTCAATGTGTCCAAGATAAGAATGGGATAGCATTGGAATCTTGGAAACGGTAGGACTTACAATGTCGGTTAAATTGGAGAAAAGTTGTACAATTTAAACACCTTTTAAATGGTGTTTTCAAAAGTAAACTAACTTAACGGTTTTCGAGAACTTTTGAAAAAAACGGTTTTTTACGATTTTAATTTTTATTTATTTCTGACTCTATTTTTATATATAAGAAAATAAAAGCATTTCTCATTGTTACTTTTTAAGGAGAATAAGATAGCGTTTACAAATTTTCACTACGACGAATCATCAACTTGGTTTTTTTAATACGGCACTTGATTTTTTATTGTTAAATTTAAAACCAATTTCAATTCAAAAATAGTTGGTATAGCACAAGTAATGGTTTAAACAACATTTCAGTTTTTTTAGCTGTTATTTAAACTTCTTCAAGAACAATCGCCATAGTTTGGCACTTAACTGACTGAATGCAGAGTAGTAGGCTTAGCAAAAATTACACAATTATTTATTATTATTTGCCAATTTATGAATCTCTCAGTACATTTTATTTTGTATTTTTAAATTTAGTAGAAATTTTTGTACTTATTTAAAATATTAAAAAAACGTCTTTCTAAGATGAATGTTTTATGTAATATAATTGCGATTTTTCTTGAATAATTTTAAATAACAGCTAAAAACACTGAAAACTTGTCTAAACCTTTACACTTATATCTGTAAAAATAATGTCAGAAAGAAATAAAAACTAAAATCGCAAAAAATTGTTTTTTCAAAAATTCTCGAAAACGGCTAAAGTTAGTTTAATTGTGAAAACACCATTTAAAATGTGCTTAAATCGTACACCTTTTCTTCTACTTTAACCGACATTGTAACTCCTGCCGTTTCCAAGGCTATCCTATCACATTTTATTTTGTACGCGGTTTTTTAAATTTAGTAGAAATTTTTGTCCTTATTTTTAGTTGTTATTTAAAATTATTCAAGGAAAATCGCCATAGTTTAGCACTTATTTTGCGTAAAACTAAATTAAAAAAACCGCGTGCAAAATAAAATGTTGTACTGAAACAGAAATAGATTAGCAAATACTAATAAATAATTATTGTGAGTAACGACGAACAATATTTTTGCAAAATCTATACTACTCTGCATCCAGTCAGTTATTTTTCTTGAATAATTTTAAATAACAGCTGAAAACACTGAAAACTTGTTTAAAACATTACATATATGATATACCACCTATTTTTGAATTTAAAATGGCTTTAAATTTAACAATAAAAAATCCAGGACCGTATTAAAAAAAACAAGTTGATGATGGTTTTTCAAAAATGAAACGTCGTAGTGAAAATTTGTAAACGCTATCTTTTTTTCATCAAAAAGTGCTGCTGAGAAAGTGCTTTTAATTTTTTTATATCTGTAAAAATAATGTCAGAAATAAATAAAAAATAAAATCGTTTTAAAAAATTCTCGAAAACGCTTAAAATTAGTTTAATTTTGAAAACACAATTTAAAAGGCGTTTAAATTGTACAACTTTCCTCTAATTTAACCAACATTGTCACTTCTACTGTTTCCAATGATATTCCATTCTTATCTTGGACACAGTGTATATAATTGTGTATGACTATAATGAAGAAAATATGGAGATTGGTTTAGTTAAAGCTGCGTGAGAAGTAAAGGTTTGCCAGATTTTTAACAATGTATGTTTTTATGGTGCACAAAGTTTTGTTTCAGATTCAAACTATAGATATCTTCGCTTCAACCCACAATATCAAAACGACACCCTCTTCCACGATCGGGTGACCTTACTGCACTCAGAAAAATAAATATTATTTATTTTACTGAGTTACTGCATTAGTAGCAAAAAGGAACGTTTGAGTATTTGTTTTTCGCAATTTTTATCCACAACTTCAAACACCTTATTAAGTGCGGTTAATAATAAATAAGGCTCAACTAGATTCGATATATTCAAAAGTTTAACGAGAATTTAACATATCGAAGGTAACAAATTGCATTCGATTTTGTGGTGTTGCTGGACATACAGGTAAGGCTACAGTTTTTAAACAATCACATTTGTTTGACAATTCTTTCCAAGCAAGGTACTACTTATTGTGTATTATTTAGTAACAACTAATAAAACATTTTTTTTACCTATTAAAACCTTGTTATCATTTTTGCTTCTTATCGTCGATGGTTTTTTGTTTCTTAAATTTAGGTAAGTCTAATCATTTATCAATTCACCGTATTCCATTCTTTAAAGAAAGTATATTTACACTTGTAAGTGTGTCACTCGACATAGCATTCTATTTATGATTTTAAGGGTGGGGTTTGAATTTGGGGCTTCAAAAATAGTAGGATCATATTTCCTCTTCAAAATAAAGTTGACGTATTTCGCCGGTAGACCCTTCATATAGGTAGGTGGACATAGGAACCGTAGAAAGCTAATTTTAGATCTAAAGCTATACAGGGTGCACAACAATATCACAATCAATATTCTCAAATAACAAATGGGCAAATTTTTTACTTTTATAATTGGAAATAAAAAAAATCTATTGCAGGCTTACAAAAAATCAATCAATCCCTGTAACTTTTGTATACCCACCGCCAACTGACTTGATTATCTAACCAAATAGTTTAATATGAAATTATTTTCTTTCCAATCTGAAAAAATATAATTAAAAAATCTAAAATTAAAATGAAACAAATTCTTTATTACTATTTTTTTCTATTTAAAGTTTGAAATAAGAACCCAATATTTATTAGACAAAAACATATATAGTGACCGAAAACACGTATTTCCGGTGAAATTAAATACATAGTCGTTTCAGGGGACTTCAAATTGGCTATATCCGTCTATCTCAATTTTTTTAGCGCATTCCAATACTTTCCCTGGGTCACGAAAGTAAAAATTCCAATAGTGGGAATAACAGAACGAATATTCAAAATCTCGGAGCACTCAATGGTAATTCTATCATAGATAGCAGTAGCATTTTATCCAACCCCTGTAAATTAAAACTATAAAAGCAATAATTTTTAAAAATTTGAAAGAAATAAAAAAAAAGGATAAAAAAAAGTAAACGTGAATAAATAGGCAAAGATGATTTTCTTTTCAAGTGTTAAAAAATCGAAAAGTTATCCAGATTTATAATCCAACATATGCACTGACAATAATATATATTTATCAACAGAAGTAATAAAATTTTCGATTATCTCTGATCTTATTTGAACATAACACCGCAATTCATTATGGACTACATATTATATAGCCGCATATATATAGAGACATAGGGAGGATCAACTTTTACGTGGACGAATATGTACAAAACATACCGCATCAGGGGTGCAAATCCCTGTGGAAAAGAAAACGCAACAAATCAACGGGATGAAGGACAGACGGACGCAGAATAATAATCTATACCAGATCATCTTCTGTTTTCTATATATTTTATATCAGATCAAAGCGCATATGTGCAGGATTATCAAACAGTGTTGATGCTGCTCCTCCTCCTGCCGTTAGTTCCCTAGTCCTTTGAGGATGATGCATATTTAACGCGTGTTATTTCGATTCAAAATACAAATGGATAAAAATAAATAGCATTTGTCACTTTATGATATTGGATGTAATTGCTGTATTAGATTGAATACGAGTAGCTGTTTCAACTATACGTTTTGTAAATTATTATTAGCAAAACAATAAGGGAACAGAGATGTTAAAACATAGAACACACACTGGTGCCTTGAGGTGAATCAAAAAAAATAGTATGTTGTGTACTTAGTAGGAATTTGATGGGAGAGGCGCCAGCCGAGACCGCAGTAACCACAGGACTCCTACGAAGTCCACATACGCCGGCTCTATTTCGAAAACTAATCATGTTACGGTTTTAGGAATATTTTTTTTTAGTAAAAACGGACAAGGAAAATAGTTTTAGTTTCCGAAAATCTCCGGTAGAGGGCATAAATCTTACTCTAAATTGAAAAACACTATTTACTTAAAAATATACTTATAGGTATTACGTAAGTGTTAAACTTAATGAGAATGATCTAACTATAATTCTAAAACTTTTTTAAGTAAACTTTGTTTCCCTATCTTCTTAAATAAATGGTGGAGGAGCCGGAGAATGTTGGCTTGTAAAAAGTTATCTAACTGTCTTATAGATAGTCCGATTTTAATAAAATTAGGCTCAGTATAAAAGTAATGTTTGGAAGTATCAAAAACAGTATTGGTGCTTTTATTTATTTTGTATGTATAGCCGCTATATTATATTATATTATATTATATTATATTATATTATATTATATTATATTATATTATATTATATTATATTATATTATATTATATTATATTATATTATATTATATTATATTATATTATATTATATTATATTATATTATATTATATTATATTATATTATATTATATTATATTATATTATATTATATTATATTATATTATATTATATTATATTATATTATATTATATTATATTATATTAGGTATAACAATGTTTCTGATTTTGACAATTTTCTGAGAAAAATCAAATGAAATTTGTTGCAAAATATTTAAATTTACCAAATCTTGGAGAATATACAGGGCATTGTTTTCACCGATGGTCTGCGACAATTTTGGCTCAGATTTGACTACTTTAAAGAGGCATGGGGGATGAAAGTTGGCAACTGTTGCTGAAGGGTACATTGATAACAAAATTAAGCACTAATATTATTTTTAAAACGAATTATGAATACAAGTTGTAATGGTTCTAATTTCCCAGGGAAAGAAATTCAGCCGGTGATTAATAATTGTAATAATTGCAAGATAACAATATTTATTTTTATATATATATGTATATAAAAAGTAAATAAATAATTTATGTGCATTATTTTGTCTATATTATGGTAGAAATATTAGAATAACAGGTTTTGTGGCGTCTAAATGCTCGTCGAATGTCAATATTTTGTAATGATTTCAGATAAATATATTTTGTTGTTTATTTTTGTTAGTAATGACCAGGGGCGTGCGGTTCATGTACGCAAGGGAAGCACTGATTCCTGTTAAATAATATGACCAAACTATTGTAAATATTTCATTGTTATTGAATATAATAGGTATAGGTTCTGTATGTATGTTAGGAATTTGGAATGTGTAATAGTGGGCCTATATACTTGAAAAACTTGTTTGTTATTAAAATTAACGTTTATGATATTTTAATGCTAGTAACCGAAAAATGCAGGAAGTTTTTTCACTTATTTATTTATTCATGAATTTCTGTGTAGGTACTACGACAAACCGACGCGATTTCTCAAAAAGTATGCAAAGGAAAATTTTGAATATTTGGCAGTACCAATGTCGATAAGGGCAACTCGACTATAATATTTTACAGATGGGGACCCTTCCGTGGGTATTTAAAAAAAACAAGTTGATGATGGTATACAGTATTAAGTTAAAATAACTTGTTACGGTGTAAATAGCTCTACATATTGAAGTTAATGACAGTGTAGGTACACTTCCTTGAAAATGTTATATAATAATTGATTAAATATAAAATTAATTTACAATTTACATTAAAATTTATAAATGCTCTAACCAAATATCTAATACAATTGAAACAAAAATAGTAGTTGTTTGTTTTAATCTACATAATTTCTATTCCAATGGAAACAAAGGTATATAGAGTAAATTAGTAGTGTCATACAGTGAATACCAATGTTTTCACTGTCTTGCAAAAATACAGGTTATTTGCCCAATTACCATTCCTATTTTTTCAATGCGGCCTATATTCAATTCAACGATAGCTAAAATTCATGCCAACGCTCAGAGATACAAATTCAAGGCCGTACAAGTCGCATTCGAGTTATGGCACATTTAATGAAATTAAAGAAATACGCAATAATTGTGGAAACAGTCTCGTAAAACTGTACCCAGTTGTTACAAAAATGACTGTATTAGAGTTTAAAATTGGTTTTGTGTTCATATAATCACGTAAACAAATAATTTGTCTCAAAATAATAGTAACATTTTGTGTAGTAGTAGTTTCGAAAATTCCCTATAGAAAACGGTATTGCTCTGTGCGTCACACACAAAATTAAGTTTTGTAGACTGAAAAAAAGTTGTAAAATACTCGAATATTCACTTGTGGAAAAAATAAATTTTCCATTTGTGCTGCGGTGTGATACCGCCACTTTCCCCAATTTTTTCAAATTTTCGGCAAAGACGCGTTATTATACAGGGTGTCCAATATAAGAATGGGATAGCATTGGAAACGGTAGGAGTTACAATGTCGGTTAAATTAGAGAAAAGTTGTACAATTTAAACAACTTTTGAATGGTGTTTTCAAAAGTAAAGCAACTTTAGCCGTTTTCGAGAATTTTTGAAAAAATTATTTTTTGCAATTTTCGCTTCTATATTTATTTCTGACGTTATTTTTACAGATATAAAAAAATTAAAAGCTTTTTCTCATTGTTACCTTTTAAGGAGAATAAGATAGCGTTTACAAGTTTTCACTACAATGTTTCGTTTTTGAAAAACCATCATCAACTTCGTTTTTTAAATACGGCCTTGGATTTTTAATTGTTAAATTTCGAGCCGTTTTCAATTCAAAAATAGGTGGTATCTCACACGTCATGGTTTTAACAAGTTTACAATCTTTTTAACAATTTTTCAAACTTATTCAAAAAAAATCGCCAAAGTTTGGCACTTATTTTTTCGTAAAACACGCATCTGAGAGAGTCGTTTTTTTTAATAACTTTAAAAAGCACAAACATTTTTACTAAATTTAAAAAACCGCGTACAAAATAAAATGTTGTACTGAGAGATACATAAATTGGCAAATAATAATAAATAAAATAAATTGTGAGTAACGACGAAAGAATGTTTTGGCTAAGCCTACTACTCTGCATTCAGTCAGTGAAGTGCCAAACTATGGCGATTGTTCTTGAAGAAATTTAAATAACACCTAAAAATACTGAAAACTTGTTTACGCCATTACGTGTGATATACCACCTATTTTTGAATTGAAAAACAAAGTTGATGATGGTTTTTCAAAAACGAAACGTCGTAGTGAATATTTGTAAACGCTATCTTATTCTCCTCAAAAAGTAAGAATGAGAAAATGCTTTTAATTTTTTTATATCTGTAAAAATAACGTCAGAAATAAATAAAAACGAAAATTGCAACAAATAGTTTTTTCAAGAAATCTCGACAACGGCTACAGTTACTCTACTTTTGAAAACACCATTTAAGAGGTGTTTAAATTGTACAACTTTTCTCTAATTTAACCAACATTGTAACTCCTATCGTTTCCAAGATTCCAATGCTATCCCATTATTATCTTGGACACCCTGTATATTACTTTTAATTAAAACAATTGGTGAATTGATATAAATTGATATGCTTGTTTTATTTTATTGAAAAAATAAACTTCTCCTTTAACTGTCCTTAAATATTAAATGGATTTCAAAGTAATATTTAGTCAATAAAAGTTCTCACATTCAAATAATAGAATAATGCCATTATTATAAACGTTCCATAAAATTAAATCAATTATTGCATGATGGGGTTATTTAGATAAGACTCTACTCCAGTCTAAATAAGAGTAATTATAATCATAAAGAAAATTCCATTTATTTCATAAACAGTGCATATCAATGTATTATACAACTAATATTTGCACAAGAATATGTGTACGTATTTAAATGAATTAGAGCTTTGATTGCGTGTAATACAGCCACGGATTATAATAAATATAGATTATAATTTATGTCAATGGTAGTCTTTCATTAAGGTTCATTGTAACTTCAATAAAAGCACAACTAATATTTGCGTAATGAAGTTTAATAGAATCACAATTTAATCCAAGGAATTCCTATGTTTGAGCTAATCTTAAGCAGATATGCACAAATAAGAGTAAGACAATCATTCATTTAACCATAGCTGTTATATTCAGCTATTGCAAATACAGTACACCATTGACATGATGGTTAACCCATTCACATTACGAAAGCTTTTTCTCTGTGTATACAAAACTAAATATCACCGCTTTCTTTTTGAAACCTAATAGGATTTCATCCCCTCACAATATAATATTCAATTCTACCAATGCTAAATAAAAATGTTATGGTAACTGTAACTAATGTAATTTAAAATTATCATCTTCTAACATATGAGCAAAATATTATGCGCCCTTTCACTCATACGAACCCTCTTATAAATAGGTTCATACTGTTTCTACTTGGACAGATGCGGGCACATTACTCTACATCGGCCCCTGAGGGGACATGGACAAGTTAATGAGAAATGTTATGTATTATCATTATCGTCAAATGTTGTGTATTGAATTATGCATATTTTGATACATAAAGTCCGAGCAATAAAGAATGGGACACAGTTTAACAGCAAATTCCTGTTATCAAAATATTGCATTTCAGCTAAATTTTAATATATACCTACCATTCGGTTTCACACCTTTGCACGATCTTGGGTATATGAGGGTTCTTTGTATCGAAAAAAATCTGACTTTATTTCAGTTCTTGCTTGTAGAGAACCATATACAAGGTGTACCAAATACGTGAGCTATTAGAATTTTCTCCAGATCAGATAACGTTAGTAGGTTGAAATTCGGACTGCCCCTATAAGACACCCAATCCATATTAATACTATTTTTGATAATGCAGAGTTGCCAGATTCTCTCGTTACAGACACCAACTTTTTTTTCATGAAATGCCTTGTATTATTACATTTTTCGATTCCCTATAACAAATTACATTAATTAAATAGGTTTTTGTGCACCAACCTATCTAGCGTGTCGCTTCGCTAATAAAAATAATTTTCTTAGAAATTGAGCAACAAACAGGCCTTTATAAAAATATGTACTTATATTAATAATAATATAATAATAATAATAATAATGCTTTATTGCTCAACAGTATTACCATTTACAGAGCAACAATATCTTAAATAATCATAATGTGCATACACATACATAATCAAACATTTGCGTCACAATCACTGAAAAATACATAGCCAACTGAATATAATAGCGCCTTAATAAAGGTAAATAAAAACTCACACTTTTATGCTTAAAAATAATAATAAAAATAATCAATTAAATCAAATTCACACTCACAATGCATGCCTTCTCAAGATTGGTACAGCAGCCGAAACCATACTACCAAGTGAATCATGATTGATATCAGAAACACTAGATATGCGGTTAAATACATCACACATATTAAATACAGGAGATCTACATTGAATATTAGTTCTAGCTCTAATGTTATAAAAAAGCAAGTTATTTCTGGCATTTTCACGTGGCACCCAAAAACTAACCCGCTCAAGGAGACTACTACAACAGATTTTGTTATTTAATAATTTGAATAAAAATACAATTAGTGCTAGGCCCCGTCGCAAATCCAAACTGGAAACGTTAAAACGAGTGGTCAACAACGATTATTAATATTAATACACAATTAACAATTAATTAATATTAATACACAACCTAAGTGGAAGATTGAATTTACTGCTATAAATTACAATTAGGCTGTTGGATCAAACTACATATATGATAATTTTATACAGTGTGTTTCTAAAATAAGGTGTTTGTACACTGAAAAAAAAGTATATATAACTAACAAACACTTATTTGGCTGAATTTTATTAAGTGTAAATGATGCATCTTTTTATTAATAAGTGTTATTAATATTAAACAAACGAACATAAAATATGTTATTTCGCGGAGTAGATTTATTAATAATTAACTATTTTTATTTGCTCTTAATAAATTATTTGTTAATTTATGTTACTAAAAATTCATTAAATATGAATGATTTTGTTTAAAGCAACTATTTCACATTATTAATAAAACAAAGATCAATTTCTCAGTAATAACCTCACACTAAAAAAAAAGCAGCTTATCAATCAAATTGAAAGCAAAAAAAAAGCAAGTAAATAAAAGAAGAATATTATATATATTCCATGTTTTTGAAATAAGTTTTTTTAATTATGAATAAATGCAATATTTACTATGAATAATGCTTTACTAATATTTGGTATATATTAATTTGGTACAAATAAGGCTTATTTGAATCATTTAAACAAATAATTCATTTCTCACAAAATATTTTTAAAATGTTGATAATTGTCTATTATGTCCGTATACATAATTTGAAAAACTTTCCGTTTTTAGGTTTCTAGACCTTTTTAATGGGATACTCCACGTGAATCACCCCGGTACATGGCAAGACTGGAACATACCTAAAATTGCTACCTATAGGACTTATATTTTCTCTCTAGTATCACAGAATGTTTATGATGAATATACCTAGTAATTGGTTATTAAGTTTTAGTGATTGATTCTTCTTTTACTTATTTTCGATTATTTTTCCGATCATGAGTAAAAGTAGGTAAATACCTAATTGTAATTATTGGAGAACTAATTGAAAATATGATTAAATCACATTTTTATACTGTAATTAATTACAATTATTTGAAAGATATCTGTAATTTGTAGTCAATTACTTTTAGACTTATCGTATAGGTATCTATTTATTCGCATATTATTATCCCTTTCATGTTACATGTTACCGCAAGTTATAAACACTCCTACCTCCAAAAAGTCAGAAGTCAAAGAGAGAAAAGTTACTTAATAAATAAATTAACATAAAAGTCCAAAATTAATTCCACCGCACGTAATCCAACCAATTAAGAAGACATCCTGGTGTAAAACGATGACATAATAGCCGTACTCTAAACGATGGAAAGTGGGGACAAAAAGTGGCTTTATTCAACTTAATTCTAAACGCCTTATGCGTGACAGCGTTGCCATATTTTTGAGATTTTCAGTAAGTATCCTCACAATAATTAGTCAAAGAAATTACGCTGACGGATAAGTGCAAGGACAATCTTGGAATATGACGGCCAAAATGACATTTGACTTGATCTAGGTACGAGGTCACGCCGGAGACTCTAGAAAGAAAGCTGTCAATTCGTGACATTTGACGTAGACTTTTCAAGAAGAAGATGAATGAAACAAAATCTCTTATGGCCCTTTCAAAACAGAGCAGGTCTTGTGAGAAGAGTCTGTTCATGAGTTGATCAAAGGAGCGTGATATGCTCAATGCTTACATGTGTTGATCATTTCTGAAGTAAATATTGAGTAGAAAGATTCATTTTTATCTTATTATTTTTCTCAATTCATCATTAAGCTTTCCACCTTCATGCGATTATTCATATTCGAGGGGCACCGTTATTGGGATCTCTTAAAAGGTAAAACTTAGAAGGTCATTAGTTTAAAATTTGCGTTATTTTATTATTATTTTAACAATATGAACAGAAATATGATTAGATTTATACACAATTAATTAAAATGATAATGCGGTTAACAATCCAAATTATTTTATATTGACAAGTAATATTTGTGTTACATTTTTGTATTATTGTTATCTATCAAACACGAAATCTTTATGTTTATTAAATTATTACAACAAAAATGTATTATCATGATCGTTTACGGAAGACGAAACATTGCCCGAGACATCTGGCATCACTTTTCATTTTGAGAATAAAAACTTTCTTCAAAAAATCAATGGAGAGGCATTGTAAAATCAAATAGGAGCCTGCTAACGAATCCTTTCGATCTTTCTAAGATGGTTTAACGCTTGAAACGCAGCCGTTGGATTGTGAGAGTGTAGAGAGTATACTTGCGGTGTAAGTTATGTTATAGACGAATTTAGTTTAAGATCGTTTGACACTCTAAACATATATGAATGGATATCCCGTAGTTTCATTGAAAAATTTGATGGGAAGTCAGGAGGTAGTGAGGGCAAATGAAGCCAAGTACCTAGGGACGTTTCATACAGTTTAACCCGTACTTCTATTTAATAAGATGTTGTATAATTAAGATTTTCGTTACTAAACTAAAACGTACTCATGTTTAATAAATACATTTGTTGTTTTTTTGGATTATTGTAAATTAATCGTAGCAAAAATAGCTGGCATTTATTGACTATTAAGACACTCGTTTTCATTACAACACTCGCTCGTGTAATTCTCATACCCGTGTCTTAATAGCTGCATTAAGTACTTGTTTACTACTAAAAACTCACCTTCATTTTATTGAATAATATACTTAAAGATGACATTTTGAGTTGTACGTCTAAAGGGACAGCATTTTTGAATTATTTAACCTTAATTCAAGAAAAATTTTAAAGAATCTAATAAAATATACTCGAAAAATTATTCGTAATGACGAGGAGTGAAAATGTTATTGATAAAACATATAGACAACAATATAGTCTTAATTAACAAATCTGGGTACTGAGACCGAAATTCTTTGCGATGAAATAACTAATTATATTGCTTTTTCACAATTCGCCAATCGCAACAACAAAGAAGCACGTGGCTCAAATTTTGAAAAAGTAATATATTATTATTTCATTAATAATTGATTATGCCTAAAAAATCGCAAAGAATTTTAAGTCTCAGTATCCAGATCTGTGAATTAAGACTATATTTGAGTATTTTATTATCAATAATAAGTTAATTTGTTCTCCATTTCATTTTAGTCAGTACCTATCCATTTAAGCTTTCTGCTTTAAATTTGTTATTGCCACTGATGATGAGAGCATGTGCCCTCGAAACATGTATGTTGATTATATATTATATTGTGGTGTAGACGTTGTTCATTTCTCTACAAAGTATATTTTACCTTTTGTAAATATATATTTTTTGTGACAGTGCCGACAACATTGTAACGTTACAGTGTAAAGAATGAGGAAGATACTAGTGTCGTAAAGCGAGAAGAAAAATATCGTTGCCAAGATACAAATGGGTGGGACGGGACTGTGAATACGCCCAAGTACAAGTTGAAGATAGAATTTCAGAGGTGTTTAACAAGAATTTGAAATAGCAGGAAGTAAACGGACACAATTTGAGAAAAGCAGCAACAGTCGGAATGGAATAGTAACTGGGAAAATAGGTAGAAACGTAGGTATTTGGCTAAACAGAATACTTAGGTGATATAAAATGGTTAGGTAGGTACATTTAATATTTATTTACGTAATCAGTGCGATATGGACATTATTACCGCACGCATGTGAAGTTTGCACGTAGGCCGAGTCGTGTATTCAAGGCGGGTTTAGCCAACTAATAATGGATAAAGAAAAATGCTTAATAGATAGTGCATAATCGATAATACACAACAAAATATAGGTGTTTATACAACTCATAACTTTTATGCATAAAGCGAAAAGTGACAATTGACTAGACAGCAGGTTAACCTATTACCATTGTCTTTGAAGACAATGCTATTACTTTTTGTGTTGGACTTATTTTTGTTTTGATAGCTATCAAATTAAAAGTTCTGTTAATTATCACATTTTCAATTATTACTTAGTTTATTTCGTAAATTGAGGTTCTGTAAGGCATGCGTATTGATATTTTTTGCATAATTTAGTGTATAAAGTTGAAAGTTCCCAACCTTATGCATTATGCATTATGCATTATCAACGAAAATTATGAATTATACACTATTCGTTGTATAAACAGGTAGGTACATGTAAAGCCTGGTTTAGCCAACGTTTTATGTATAACGCAGTGAATATAATTTTGTCACAGTTTTAGTGTATAATTAGGGATACGAACGATACTTCGATACTAGTACGGTATCGATACTTTGGTTCCGATACCAAGTACTTTTGGCATCGATACTTTTTCTTCGATACTTAAACACTATCGATACTTACACGCCTTAAATCATAGTATCGATACCAACATACGTAAACGCTTTAACACTGTATTTTCAAGAGTGGCGTCATAGAAGAAGAAGACATATTTGATAATTTTAGAAATCTAGACAGAAAGAGTTAAAAGTTTAAACGTAAAATTGATAAATTAAATTATTGTGTTATGTATAAATTTTAATTATCATGAGCGGAGCAATGTTTAATTTAATTTTCTGCTGTAACTGCAACCTCCAAAATTAAAAATAATATTAACAACAGCAATGATAATATAGTATATATTTTATTTCTAATATTTTATTTGTAACATTGTAAACCTACTTCGACTTTAAAAAACGCGTTAATTTTTATTTTCAATATAGGTACTTTTTTTATGAGTATCGAGTATCGATACTTTGAGGTATCGATGCTTGACCTTCGATACCAAGTAGTGTATCGATACCGATACTTTACTTGGTATCGGGTATCGATACTTTTGAAGCGATACCGTATCCCTATGTATAATGCATAACAAAAGCGAGCGTTTATCCAACATATAGTCATAAAAACAAGCATAACCAAAGTGCCGAGCCAATCAAAATCTGTATATTATGCGCATGCGGGATGCGGGCAATAATACACAACATGATTATTTTTATTTGGGCCATACCAAACAATAAACATTATTCTATGTTACCAAACATTTAAAACAATTTTGTAAATTTGTACACAATTTTGCATCATACTTCATAGATCTCCTATGTTACGTAACACAAAATGTAATATACATTCAGCAGTTTTATTTTTAAAAGTGTTGTGTACACTTTCGATACCGATACCTAAGAGTATAGATACTTTATAGACAAGATCGGTAGAATCCATACTTGGCAAAAATTACGGGTATCGGAATCGATACTTTTTACTCTTTTCTCATCCCTAGTTACTTCCTCTTCTTCGATTATATGGCCTGAACTTCTGGCTTCTGGGTTATTCGGCCAGATTAGGGAACACCCGTTACCTCGACAGGTGCGTGTACTAGGAGAAAAAAATAAGTAGAAGTCCTCAGCAAAGTGAATCTGGGTGAGATCCCATAACTTCTACTTTACACAAAAATACAACTTTAATGAGCAATCCTCTAGAAAAGCGCATAAACATCTAACACCTTCTACAGAAAGAAAATCAAGATGCAAGACGGATGAAGTAACTAGGGGGGCACAGGAATGTATGGATGAAAACTGATGGTAAAAGGAATCGGAACGCCATGAAATAATCTACATTTAAGCTGTTTATCTTTTTTTATAGGTTACATTTTATAATGGTTTTTTAATCTCGCCTGCGGACCTGCGCACATTACATTGCAATTTGTCGTAATGCATAATCCATAAAAGTTGAAATAATTGAACTTTCACAAAAAACTGTTTTAGTCACAAGGACTCGGCCGTAGTGTCGGCTTTCGGAAACGTCATTGCGGGAAATTCAAACTACGGCATAATTTTGTTCATAGGAGAGACATAATAATAATATTTTCATAATTGATATCATAAAGTTAATGAAATTTCAATTATTATAGATATAATATGCAATTATGTCAATAGTTTGAATTTTCTCGCAATAACATGATTCCGAACGCCGACGACTATAGCCGAGGCTGTCGCTATTCTTACTACAACATTCAAAGTTATGACTATCACAAATCATAACAACTTGTAAACTAAACGTTGTATAAACGATACCATTTGACATAATGTATTTTAACTAGTTGTGCTTGTGACTATTACTATACACTAATCATATTCTTATGCTTATTCGTTGGCTAAACCAGCCTTAAGTATCATGTTTTAAAAATTAGCCATTATGCACTCAAATTATGCATTATTAGTTGGCTAAACCCGCCTTCAGATACATAAGTGCGTTAATAACTCGTATCCCACGTCTTACGTAGAAAATTGTATCTACAACTGTTTATTATTAGCATAGATAAACAAACATAGATGATCAACACTTATGGCAGTATTAATACTCAAAAACAGCAGTGGTATCTCTACACCGACAGTGAAACCTCTAGTTCTCTAACAACCAATAGATGTTGCCACTACACGCTACAACAGCTAAAAAATAGAATTGTATTGTACCTACTGGATACGTGAATATGTTTAGACCACAGCAAGGTGTATTTCTCGTTCGTAACAAACGTTGTGTGTTGAATGCTTATATACCAAGTACGCCCAAAATATTCTGGTAATTTTCAGACATTTAAATGTTGAATAACTAAAATTAATTTTAAAAGCATTTTTTTTATTAAAGGGGTGTTGTATATAAACTTTTTGGTCGATTGAATCCAAAAATGTAGGTATTTATGTTCAGTTTTATCTAACTTACAAAGCTTGAACCCTATTAATATACACTGGGTCCAAGATAAAAGTGGGATAGCATAACTTTCAAACTAGTGAAGGGTGGTTGAGTGCCTGGAAGACTCGCAATGCGATTGTTTTCAAAACGTTATCTGGTGAGACTGCAAGCTAGTGCAAGCGTCAAGAGAACTGTGACATAATTGATGATATAAAAAGTATCGACGATCATGAAGAAGAAACTGAAACCGCACATTTGACATTGTGCCAACTACTGTCAGGGGCCAGGAAAGGGTACCTGATCAAATCTTTATCCATTTGAATAAATGCGAGAATTTTGTTGAGCAACAATTATTTTTCAAAAGTAATGTAAGAAAATTCTTGATTAAATAATAAATAGTTATTTTTCTGTGACGGAAAAAAAAGTTTGACATATTTACTCTCTTGACAGGTAATAAAATGTCACTTTTTATCCCCGGGAAAAAAGTGAGTACTTTTTTCCCCGGGAAAAAAGTGAGCACTTTTTTCCCGGACACATAAGTAACGGTAGATATTTAATTTTAGGAAATTTTATTATACAAAAGTTACATTTTCTTTATATATATCAAAACTGGCAATAATTTGTGACGCTACTTTTACTGCTTCTACTGACTCCGGTGGAGTGTTCGCAATTTTTAAATTAAATTTCAGAATGAAATTGACAGATATTTGATTACTTTTTTAAAACTTCAAATTTCACTTGGATAATTTTCTGACTTTTTTCAATATTAAATCGAAGTTTTTGCCGTCTCAGAAAAAAATAGTGTATCATACACGGGAAAAAAGTTAGATTTTAACCTCGAGCTAAAATCTAGTACTTTTTTCCCTTGTATAATAAATAGTTATTTATTAATAATGAAATTTCCTAAAGTTATTTATTAATAACTATTTATTATACAAGGGAAAAAAGTACTAGATTTTAGCTCGAGGTTAAAATCTAACTTTTTTCCCGTGTATGATACACAATTTTTTTTCTGAGACGGGAAAAACTTCGATTTAATATTGAAAAAGTCAGAAAATTATCCAAGTGAAATTTGAAGTTTTAAAAAAGTAATCAAATATCTGTCAATTTCATTCTGTAATTTAATTTAAAAATTGCGAACACTCCACCGGAGTCAGTAGAAGCAGCAAAAGTAGCTTCACAAATTATTGCCAGTTTTGATATATAAAGAAAATGTAACTTTTGTATAATAAAATTTCCTAAAATTAAATATCTACCGTTACTTATGTGTCCGGGAAAAAAGTACTCACTTTTTTCCCGGGGATAAAAAGTGACATTTTATTACCTGTCAAGAGAGTAAATATGTCAAACTTTTTTCCCGTCACAGAAAAAAAGACTTTATTAAACATTTGAAAGTTTCCATACATAGCATGTACATAATCTACGTACACATTACATAAGAATATAGTAATTTGTGTAGTTTTGCGAAATTGCTAAATAACATACATACATACATCATTATGTACTAGGAAATTTTTCCTAGTGTGTACGTAGATTATGTACATGCTATGTATGGAAACTTTCAAATGTTTAGTAAAATCTTTTATAATTATATATAATATTATTTTGCGTGTTTTTCTATCTCTATTGTGCAATTTCGGTCGACATTTTGGTCTTCTTTCACTATATAGAGGTTTGACTGTATTTCACAAATTTTTGACATTCATCCCCTACCTATACATAAATGTCAAGAGAATTAAGTAAAACTTTAAGATCGATTTTATCTCAAACCCGAGCTCAATCCCGCCTCCAAAATTGAATTCGGTCTTCATGGTCCTTTCATAGATTTTTTTAAAGGTATCTAAGTAATTATAGGTACATTGAAATAACAAAATCGAAAATATAGTAGGTACAACTATATCGTCTTTAATTGCGTTGTAAATGCATATAGAGCATAGAGATTATATTGAAAAATTGACACAACAGTTTTTCTTCAACATGCCGGAAAATTCTCACTCCTTCCTCGTAGGATGTGACCAGACTGACAGAGTAATCAATAATTCTTATGCTAAATATGCGACGGATATTTACATATGGCTATACTAACAGTTTTATCTGTTATTTGGGTTCAGCGATATTTTTCTCGTTCTGACACAAACAATATCCTTATTGTATTAACCAATTAACTTTAATGAACATTTACCCTTTACTGATAGGAAACATCAAAGGCAAATACATGTGACTGCCAATTAACTACATTTTTCCATAAATCCATAACATTAATGCATAATTTATGTTTATTAATAGATAATAAACAAGTTGAAAAAATACTATTAGACATCGCCTCATAATTATTATACCTATTATATATACACCGACAAATTGTGCAAATAGAAACTTATAATGATATAATTTTTAACTAAGTAAAATATGTGTTTGCTTAATCCCGTATGTCTCATCATGTACAATTAAATTAATATCTGTTCGAGTAAATATATATCTGTGAGCACTAATACTTTATCACATTATGACAGAAAGGGTGACATAATTTATGCATACTGGGAGAAATATTTTACAGAGGTTCCTTATTTTTGTAAATATTTTAGGAGCAGATTGTAAAAATATTCTCTAGATATACTTAATAAAAAGTGTTGAAAACTGCATTATTTTAACATAAATATATTCACTATAGTAAAATACAAATACAAATTAAAGATAATAAACTAAACTAACCTAAAATGAAAAATTAAGAAAATAATAGTGCAATGAAAAAAAAACCGATGACAGCTACTCGGAAAGAGAGAGAGATTCGACTTCAAGCTTTTTGGATTCAGTATCAACAACTAAAAAGAATTCTTAAAATATTCAGGGACAGGTACTATTTTTATTCACAACTACTTTAATAGCAAACTTGACATTTGGCACAAGTATGAATATCTTTGTATATTTTTCAAATAATTCACAGTTGTTGATTAAGTAATTTTTTTTCAAATTTTTTTTTAATTTACCTTTAACGCAAAGCAAGTATATAAATTTTGATATACAACAAAAATACGAAGGTACTTGGTTAAATCTTGACAAAACATCAAAAACCCTTACCATATGCGCCGCTACAATTTATAAAAGACACAAGCGGCCAATAGACTAGGACGGTAAAACATTAATATTCGAATGCCAAATGTGTCAACTTGTGTAATTTAAAAACAATTCTGCCAGATTTAGTTCATGTGAATAGTATTAAAATAAAAATAAGCATAAATTAGGAGTTTTTTAGATATAATAATGTTTTAATATTTGTTATATTATTGTGGAAGATGAATAAATTAAATTTTTTGGAAAATTAAGTCTCTAATCATGTTTCCTGTGTAAATATATTATGTACCTAATGTTGGATTTGTTGAGGAAAATGTGCTGGAATATGTTTATGGTGAAATTTTTCAAATTTCTTGATTGTTACCAGTTTTTGAATGAATTGAATGGAATGAAATATAAATAATATGCAATTTTCTCAACAACCAAAATATTTTTGCGAAAATAAAATAAACTTGGGAAAATTAAGTTTGTGTTAATTAAGCATCTGCACGTGGGTCGGGTGTAAATAGATTTCGTATTAATTTTGCTACTGCGCGAATAATAAGTACGTGGTGGATCATGGCAATAATTTCAAAAACAGTCTAGCAGCAAAGCATTGTAAGTTAGTATGTGATTGTTTAAGCCGGTCGATCCATAAGAATGACACACAAATCTATTTTATTTCCTAATGACTTTACTTTAATGAAAAATGTGACGATTTGGGAACTATTTTAAAAATGTTTCCCTTCAAAGGAGCCTCACTTAAAAGTAACTCACCACCTCTGACCTGAAGATTTAACTGTATGTAAAAACACATGACATATTTTACACTTGTTTGGCTTTAGAGGAGATCTGCACGGACTGGAACTCGTTGCACGGACTGGAACTCGTTTTGGTTGAGGATTAGAGTGAATAAGAGCTAACACGTTTTATATTTGTTACTTAATTACCCTTAGTACACACACTTTAGTCGATTTTTTTTGTTTTTCGACAAAGACTGTCTTTTGTTATTATATATTAATTTGGAAGTTGGTTTACATTTATCTGACAAGACACTACACTACAAGATGTTTGTGCCGACATCTAAAGTGAGCAGGCAACATGTCCAGTGAAACAAAGTTCACGAACGATGGCCGAACAAGAAGTAACAACTCCATTAAACTCTACTGCCAACACTAGATACGCCCGAATTCCCTGGCAAGAGGCTTTATTTATGAATTGCTTGTTACATAAAGTAACAAGACTTTTTGTTTGGAAATATTGAGAGTAAGTTTGGCAACGTCGTCGCCGTCATTCCCCATTTTTGTTATTGTATTGATTTTTTAATATGGACATTTATTGATTTCATATTAAATTATATTTCCGTAGCAAAGTGCATATAATTATTATTTATCTTGTGTCTAGTCTAGTTTTAAAATGCCGAATCGTTATTGCGTGGTAAATTATAAAGGAAATCAAGCGAAAGATGTTAATGTTCGTGTTATTCGATTCCCGAAATCTGATGGGTTACGTTTAGAACCCGGACCATCCGGAACAACCTTTTGTTGCAGATGATTTTGTGCGACAGATTTCTGAACAGGACTCGAAAACCGGTGAGACCATTTCAGTTAAATCAGATATGCCTATGCTAAAAGAGATAGCGTCCCTAGTTTCTCGACTACCGCAAATATTTATCAAAAAGTACGGCACATAGAAAAAGTGGAGATGAAAAACTAACAGAATTAGATCAAATTCGTTTTGAACAAGGTATTGAGTAAAGTAAACTTGAAATTTTGAAACATATACAATTTACTAGTTTCGAAAGCTTTGAAGCATTTTGTAACTTGTTTAAAAATATAGTTTAGGTGAAGGATAGTACCTATACAATAAATGATCTCAGTTCTATAAGACTCTTTTTAGGCATCAATATATTTCAAGGCCGTCAATTACATGCGATGTTAAAATAATTGATAATTTAGAAATAAACACATTTTTATATGGACAACCAGTAAAAATAACAGTTAATAAGCATAAAACTCCATTTGTCTGAAGTTGCTTGGATGAGTTGTGAAATTTACTAGATACCATTGATAATTAGGTAAATATTAATCTACGAATCCAGCCAATATTGACATTCTAGTAATTTCGGTGGTTTATATTGTCACACCCGGTATATTGTACTATAAATATTGCATCCGATCGAACTAAATATTTTTCGCTGATTAATATCTAATAAAAGTTAATGACTCTAACATCGGTATTGTATCTATGAAATAGACAAAATTTGTTGATTCACATTTTTCCACACAACCGGTACGCCAGGAATAGACAATTTCATTGCTCGATATTCGAAACTTCCTTACGTAACTACGGGAGATTTTTATTTGCACTTCTGTGTTGTAAAGTTTGACGAGAGTAGTTGGAGACTTTGCAGCGCGGAGCATGAAGTCTCCCTTGAGTTGGAGCACATGTCTGCAAAAGCTCCGCCAGGTTCTCTTACCAAAATACTCTCTAGTCTTCTCTCCAACTTCGGGAAGTAAGCTCCGAGTTTTAGAAGCAATAAAAAGCACGAATCTCCCCGTTGAGTAGTGTCTTTAAGTTTTACGGTTTATCAACGCGAGTTTATAGTATTAGCACAGCATTAATAAGTACAGCATTCCGTCTCCACGTTCGCACTTTGAAAAAAACCGTGACGTAAGATGCCGCCATTTTGGGTTACAAGTCAGGTCCTGACTAAGAATAATTATAGTTTTTGGTTAACCACAGTACTGTATTTTTATTTTTGTAAAAATATTTAAGTACATAATAATATCGCTGTCAATTTCAGAAATATTTGTGGTGTGTCATAGTGAGTGAAAACAACCTTGAGTGGTGTTATCAGTTAAATGTTGACATGATTGGGTGATTTTTAATAACAATAATAATAACTATTGGAAAAAGTTGTTATTGTCAAAAAAAAAATTAAGATTGTCAGATTTTTGATTAGTTTTCAATTTCTATATTATATTGGTCAGTTAAAATCGTTTCAGTTTTGTATTTAGTTTGTTATTTTTCTTTATTAATAAATCGCGTTTATTTCAATTTTCGTGGTTTATTATGAATATCGTTGTAGTGAGTTAAACGGGTAGTTTAATTCACAAATTACAACAACAGCAACTTTAAAGGCAAATTTTGGCAAAGACTAAATACAAACTTTATAATGATATTGTCAATAAAATAACAACTAGCCACGCGACAACTTGTGTTTATGTTTCACTTGTATTTAGTTTAAAAACATATTAGATACTGTCATTTCGTAATATAAATTTTACGGTTATACAAATAGTTGTTATAAACGTAAAATTATCTAGTATTTATCTTAATTTTTACTTATTACTCACCTAACAGGATCTTTGGGGAAGCGAAAAAAATGTTTAGAGCAAGTGTACCGCTTATTGGGACAACATTTTGCAACACACACATGTCCTCCGTGATTATTCATTATGAATCCCAAGACACGTGAATAAAAATAAAATCCTTTTAATTCTCACGAACACTGTACCAAAAACACAAAACACAGATTTAGATTTAAACACAATATTTATTTATCTCGTACACGCCGACAATGAACTATATATTGAACACAGGAGTGAACTGTATCTATCTACGTCTATGCGATTATTTTGACGTTGTAACCCATAATAGCGGCATGCGCGACGATATGCGCAGGACGGCTTGCAAACGTGAAAGACATAATACTGTATTATTTATTATACTGTGGTATTAGTATTAATAATTATAATTTTAAACATTTTTGAAACTGAAAATTACCGAAAGAGATCAGCTGTGTCGATGATGATGAATATTATGTAAGTACAAGTTTTACATAATATTGTAATTGATGATTTTTTTGAGACTTGTCTTTATTCATTGAATTGATTTTCTTATATTTTAAATAATCAATTTAAAAAATAATAGTTAGTAAAATATATTTGACGCTCCTTTTTATTCTAATATAGTTTTCCAAATCTAATCAAGTAACTATTAACTGAGAGACGCAGTTCAAATACAGACCGTCAGGCGTTTACGAGGGAGAACCATTAAGATCTTCCTTATGTGAGCGTGATGTACTTGGGCGATTCTCGAGTAGCTCTACAAGCCAAGCGAGTAATTTATTAAAACCAAAAGATCAATAAAATTCAAACCCTTCTCTGTATTCTATATTTATTTTAACATGGTGAAGTCCGCTTACCAAATTTCCTAATTCTTTTTGTGACAATATATTATAAAATTTTATGAATCACCAATATGATGAGCCTGATAATTCCTAGGAATTTTCTCATTATGTTGACCAAACTTTAGAAATTTTTGTTGAGCAATCTGATATCGACAGTCTGAAGCCTGAAATGCCTGTATTGAAAAAAAGTCAAAGGTAAACTATAAATACGTATTAGTGTGTTGTGACTCTTGTTCATGACGTCACAAATAAAGCACTTTGTCCTTTGTAGAAGTGTTATTGGTATAGTCCGTGCTGATGTATGATCCTGTGAAGATTATGAAAAAAATATGCCACCTTCGAAACATAGGGATTATCATAGGCGCTGACAATCGACACGCAAATAGGGAAGAAAGTTTCGAAGGGACAGAAAATCCAGATGATGAAAAGATATACAAAATCTATAGTTGCGCCATTGCCTATTTATGCCTTCCATAATTTTAATTGAAACTTTCTCTAATAATTAAGGAAAAATAAGATCTTACAGCACACTGAGGACAAACAGTATGACTATTGATTTCAAATTGAACTATAATGCCTACGAATTTGAACAAAATAACAATTTGGTATTGACTTAAACTGAATATTATAAAATAAAGAATAAAGGCAGTAGGGCGTAAATAACGGCAGTTTATCTGTACATTCATCGGGTGTACTACGAAAAAAGAACAAAAAGGCGCAAAGTAGGCGGCACTAGGCGTAATCAATCACAAAACGTATCTTTGGATTGAAAGACATTGAATTAGCAGGAAATTGGCGCGCGCGACCTACTACGATCATTATTCATTGTCACGAGAATTGCAAAAGGCTTTGAGTTTCTGCTCTTTATTTTACTAATCATGGTATTTTGGATGTAGAGACGGTATAATTTTCACTTCGTTATTATTAGGTATTTGGTTGAAAATGAGCTTTTGACATAAAACCTAAAGTTTTTAATATATCATTCACAACATATTTCGATCGCCGGAAATTTTCAGATACAATTCTCAACTTTGTAATAAAATTGCTTTCAAAATTACTTTAATGGTTGAAGGTGCTTTTTGCTATTTTCCCAATGCATGCTTAGTTTATCAAATTAAATTTTACTTTTTACATGAAAAAAACAACATTTTTCGTGGTAATCTCAAAATCTGGTTATAACGGCGCTCTTGTATTCTTCTTTAGTACGTAACAAATCTGATCTAATTACACTCTAATTTGTTAGATATAGGTGGATATGTAGAGTGTCCGCCCAGACCCTCCTATGTGACCACACGATGATTTTGACAAATGTTCTGAACTTTTGTCATATTTGGCAGTACTAAACGCTTTTCCAATTGCAGGTCGAGTCCGATAAGCTCTCTATTATTATTAAATACGTCTTTCTTATTCTAAAAAATAATTGGAGTAAATGAAACCAAATGTCGAGACCCCGAACTCGAAAAAAAAAAGTGGTGTAATGAGTTTTTGGTAATTTCGGTAGTGTGGCAATTAAAACAATGTTTTCGGTATGTATAAAAGTGACTATTTATTTATAAGGAACAGAGTATGTTAACTTTTTTTTATTTATTTATTGTCATTACCAAAAAAGGTTTACACAAGTCATATTAAATACTAAAATATTACATAACACAACATAAAACATAGAAATGTATATAACTTAATTAAAACAGAAAGTCAGTACTGACGAATTCATCAATGGAGTAAAAAGCCTGGTCAATTAAGTAGTTTTTTAATCTATTTTTGAACATTGCAAGGCTCAGTGTTTTCAAACTATCTGGCAAATGATTATATCATGTGGGACCGTAATAATTTACAGTATTTCTGCTTCTACCCAACCTCATATATTCAGGAAGAATGTCATTTTTGTTTCTGGTATTGTGGTTGTGAACTTCATCATGCCTTATGTACAGATTGTAATTATTTTTCACATACATACTTGAATTGTAGATATAGAGACACGGGAGTGTAATTATTTTACATTCTTTAAATTTAGGTCTGACATCCTCTCTAAACTTTAAATTTAATTATTCGAACCACTCGTCTTTGGATTGCGAATACCCGACTAGCATGACAAAAGTGTCCCCAAATTGACAAAGCATATGAAGCCACACTGTGAAAAAGGCCAAAATATGCTGATTTCAAAACATTAAAAGAGACTTCACCCTTCAAACTTCGCAACATGAACACAACTTTAGACAACTTGGCAATGGTAACCTCGACATGACCCGCCCAGGTTAGCTTTTGGTCCAAAGTGACCCCCAAAAACTTTTATTTCAGTAGTAGCTGTTTTATTGGCATTCATACAGAGTTTGTTAGCTGCAAACCAGTCAGCAGCCCTCGACTGGGAATTAATCATACTTGAGGGCAGAACATCACTCGACGGTTCAACATCGACAATAGTTGAATCGTCTGCAAACAATGTCAGGTCAGAGCAGCAACTTGTAGGTTCCTGGCAGGAGAGTCTTTACTGTTTGGATGCTGTTAACTGACTATCTGAAATTATAGAAATGGAGACTTTAACAATACCAACCCAATAAACACACGTACGTAAAAAAAACGTCATATTAACTTAAAAGTTTTCTTAAGTTAGATTTTGGCCAGAAATGTTCGTATTAAAAACATTGAAATAAAACGGTGTTATTTTGTACCAAAATAAAGCGGTTATTTTTTAAACGTACACGTTTAATCAACCAATGACACGTTGATTTTACGTTTAAAAAACGTATGTGTGTTTACTGGGAAAGCCTTTATAGTCGCAAGCTTTCTAGGTAGAGACTTGGGAATTTTGTTGTTCCCAAAAATACAAATGTATGTAGAAAGCAGAAATATGAAAAGTGCCAGATATTGTTACCATTGGAAATTTGAAGAATACTATTTATATAACTACAATCACTAAACTTAAAATATATACAGGGTGTTTCAGAAAGACAGGCCAAAATTGGTGAGCGAATTGGGGACATCTAGTCATGAAAAAAACTTAAATTGTAATTTTTCGAAAAGTCCTTATTTACAAAGATACAGGGTGTTAAAGATGACTGCCTGAGGACGATTTTTTGAAATATTTTCGAAACGAGTAAAGAAGAATTAACGAAATGTAGCATATTTATTCACCTTGTTAAATGTCATAAACTGACATGAAATTGAATAAAAAACAATGACCATAGGCGGGTAAACAGGGGGACCCTTGCCTGAATTATAACCAAATTTTTTTTCCTTGTGATTTTTATTCATTTTGTGTCAAAAATGTGATTAAATAAAGTTTTCTACATTAAAAAGGCATACTTTTTTTTCTCGAAAAACTTAAAGGTTTCCGAGAAATTCGAGTTTGAAAATTTTAGGACAAAACTGGTCCTTTCATGTCTTCTATGGTGGTTGGTGGCTCACGGTAAACTATTTCTTTAATATACTCCATAGAATTTGTGGCTCCTCTACGGCCTATCCATCTTCCAGGGAAATTTTGGTTTAACCAATTTTTATTCTATTTAAAGTGAAATTGTCCAAAAATGTGTGGTAAAACCATTTTATTTTTATTTTTTAAGAGCGTCTATTTGCAAACTATTAAAACAAAACTGTAATTTAACTTTTTGGTTTTTAAATAGAAAAAAAAATGACAAAAAATTGCAACTTATATTTTTTTTGTTTCAATAATAATTTTTTATAAAAAAACGGTTAGCCTCAAGCTCATGACTCATGAGATATGATATCAATAAAAAGTATGGGAAAGGAACTTCTCGAATTTAGGCAGATATACAGGGTGTCCCATTTAAGATTTTCCCATAAAAATACAATTTAGATAATAATACAAATTAGAGGTCAATGAAATCCAGTAAAATGGAGAAAAGAAGGGAATTCAAATGGATCTGACATGAAAAATTGGTATTTATTTTGTTTGTATAGTAACCACAACGCCTCAAATTTATGCCAAAATTAACAATTATTTACAAATATTTTAAAAACTACTGGACCTAGGCTTATCAAACCTTATGTCTTTGTTCTTGTCTTTTAGAGCGCCATTCATTTTTGTTAAAATATACAGGGTGTCGCATTAAGAAAAAGCATGTTTGGTCTGCTGCGCGTTTGTGAACCACCCTGTATAATTGAAAACAATTTAGGGTTGTACATCTCTTCAGTACCTAAAAGTTTTGTATCGGATTTTTTTGTCTATCGCTTATAGATCTTGAGATATCTTCCGCCCATACACTAATGGGCCACCGTGTATATATAGATATATAAACTTTTGAACTGAGGTCATTTTTCAAAATTTCGGTTGTGTCGATCTCGTGAATAGTTAGATTTTCTTTTAAAATCTACTAAAAAATAATTTGAATTAGGAATACAAATAAATGAAGATCGATATAGTCGATATCTTAGATTACCAAGACTTTATAAATTCACAATAAATTTATTGTAGCCATCCACAAGCACCCGAAACCAAACTCAGAAAATAAAGTCATCAACATCATCCATCTAGTTTTAAGACAAACCGTGAAGAATTGACTTGATTGAAAAAATTCCTTAACTTTTATGGAGTTGATTATAGAAATTAAAGGCATTGGTGACTCGTGGATTTTTTTACAAACATATTTATAACAATATATAAAGATACAGCTGCTTGTTAACTTTTGAATTTATATAAACGAACTACAGATACTTACAGTGAGTTACAAATATGCTGGTTAATATACGAAATCTTTTGTATCGTCAATATTGTTCTTAAAAATATATATGCTAGCTATTATATGGTTGGATAAAGAGATTTAGAATAGCAACTGTATACAGCTAAAAATGATCAAAATTGATTTGTTAATCGATTTTTATATTGTGCTGCGCAAAGTGGATGGATACAGAGTTGTACTAATTGGATGAATTATTTTCAATACAACAAACATATGGATTTTTAACCGTTTTTACCTGTTACATCCTATACTAACGTAATACAGAAGCTGGTATCGCGATCGGGACAAATATTCGATACGAAGATTTTGCTGAAAAAACGCGTTAAGCTATTTTAAAGGAATAGTTATTTATTATACATGGTGTTTCAAAATGACGTGCCAATATTTAAGGGGATGATTTCTCAGATCATTTTATGAAAAAGTTCCCAAAATATACGTCCGGAAAAGCAGTGTTTCCAAGGTAGAAGTTTCTTTGTAAATAACAGTTTTTTTAATTAAGTCAAATATTTCCTTACCGATTTCTTTAAAATTTGGCAAAGTTATTGCTAGAAATACAGATCTTGTATGGCCCTAAGTAGATCAAAATTGTTCCAGTCCAGTGGCGTTAGGGGGACAACTTAATAATAATTATTGACAAAAAGATGTACGCCACTAGGGATACGAACGATACTTCGATACTAGTACGGTATCGATACTTTGGTTCCGATACCAAGAACTTTTGGCATCGATACTTTTTGTTCGATACTTAAACAGTATCGATACTTACACGCCTTGAATCAAAGTAGCGATACCAACATACCAAAACGCTTTAACACTGTGTTCTCCAGAGTGGCGCCATAGAAGAAGACGACATATTTGATACTTTTGGCCTAGATTTTAGAAATCTAGATAGAAAGAGTTAAAAGTTTAAACGTAAAACTGATAAATTAAATTATTCTTTTATGTATAAATTTTAATTATCATGACACCTCAGCCCCCTAAGCGGAGAAATGTTTAAATTAATTTTTTGCTGCAACTGCAACCTCCAAAATTAAAAATAATATTAACAACAGCAATGATAATATAGTATATATTTTATTTCTAATATTTTATTTGTAACGTAACATGTAAACCTACTTCGACTTAAAAAAATCGCGTTAATTTTTATTTTAAATATAGGTACTTTTTTATTAGTATCGAGTATCGATAGGTTGAAGTATCGATGCTTGACCTTCGACACCAAGTAGTGTTTCGATACTGAAATGCGATACTTTACTTGGTATCGGGTATCGATACTTTTGAAGCGATACCGTATCCCTATACGCCACTGACTGTAATTTAAAATCGATATTGTCTTGAGATAATATAACTAAAACTGCAACTTGCTTAGTTTACGAGATAAAAATTACTTTTTTTTCCCTTGGATATTAGGTTCGAATTTTGAAATGAAACTTCCTTAGTCCATATGTGTAAAAATGGGTTTAAACAACCATTAAAAGTGTCATTTTTTTCCATTCTCCTCCTATCGACGTTTCGACAATGGTGATTGTCTTCTTCTGGATCTACAATTATATACATTTCCATCTTCGAACATAATGTACAGGTTAATATATATTACATATTGTTCTCCTTTTTTTTTTATAAAATCACAAGAATTCTTGAATTCTTGGAATTAAAATTATATTAAACTGCACAGACTATATATTTTGATTATATCTGTTGTTAATAACAAAAAACTGTTAAATACATTTTGTTTTTCGTTCAACTGGCTACGAGTAAACGTAATTTATAACATTTGAACTTGTTGAAGTAATAACGTTCTTATTTGTGCTTTAAACACTGATTGATTGTGTAGTGAGGCAGGTTGTCTTGAATAATCGGGGGCGCTTGTCACATGTGACAATCAGCCCCGCTAGACTTATAAATATCTTTTCAAAGTAGTTTGTTCATCTCTAGTAATAACTATGTTTTTTATTATTTTTAGGTTACATAATCTTAGTTCGAAATTTTAAAAGAAAAGCTTAGAAGGCAAAAGCACCTGCTGATGTACCTATCTACTTTTAAGAGTTGCTAATAGAGTAGTAAAATTAAATGTACACAACCTAAATCTTAGATATAGGGGTCTTTTATCTGCTCCATTACATAGAACAGTCCTAAAAACTGTCTTTTACCTATAACGTTTTTAGCTTATACAGGGCGTCCCGAAATTAACTTACAATAACTTAAGGAGACATTCTACAAGCGAAAATAAGATATGTTTTTCATATGAACATATATCGAAAAATGCTTCGTTTTTCAGATACAGGGTGTTATTTGTAAATTCCTGACGATGGGTTTTTAGTAATATTTCCGAGACGCGTCTCGATATCAAAATTAAATTTGGCACACTTACGTATCTTTGTAGGATTATTAAAAAATATCCCATGGTTAGGAAAACGTCAGGGGTGGATTAGGCGGGGGGTGAGAACAAATTTTGTCCCAACTTTTTTTGTTCATTCTACAAGGGAAAATAACAATTGTTAATAAATATATATAATCAAACACCGTCAGCTCCACAAAATAAACATATATTACCACGTTAAGGCACATTGCCCATGTCAGACATGTTTCGAGAAACAATTTTCTCATCATCAGTGACTCATACAACGTTAACAAACGTTTGGTGTTACCAATATAATACAATCGGGGGCGGGAGATGCCCACATGTGCAAGCGCGCATGGACGTGATTCTGGTATCAAAGTACCTGGTCGCCAGTGGCGGCTTGTCCTATGAAGCAAGTCCTACCACCTAAATAATCAGTAAAATTAATAATATTTAATTTATTTATTATATATAATAATATTTAATTTATTTATTATATATAATAATAATTAATTTATTTATTATTATTATTAATTATCAACCTGCTTTACCATAAAACTGTAATTTTGAATTGAAGCACGCTTCATATAGATGCAGCAGATATTTAATGTAAAATAAGGTTATTTGACAACGCTTGGCGAGTATCTATAGTTATTATTCTGTGCCTATATGTCGATTATTATTTTCATTATATTTATCTCTATCACACAGTCGCAAATTTCTAGTGCTATTCTAAATGCTAATATTATTGTTATTTACTTTTCGGGAAGCTTAAGTTTTGATTCTTGATATTTTGAATACAAATTAGTCTTTCTATTTAGGTTACCTATAGGTATTTAATTTAGGTTTTAAAATCTAAAAAAGTAGTGAACAAATTAAAAAAATATATATACCTACGGTTATTAATTAGTAGGTACCTCCCTATTTTTATCAAAAATAAATCGGTAGGTACCGTAAAATATCGTTTTTTTAATAATATAATATATTATAATATCTCATACTTTAATATGGAAGAAGCAAGTGGAAGTATATTTACGCTGACATCAGGTAAGCGCAGTTATTATGAAAAATTATAGTTTATTTTTTAATTTTAACTAAAGTTAAGTTTTGTTAATCAACACTCCTTTTAAGAACAGAAAAATCTAGTTAAAAATATACAGATACAGATTTAAGTAAATGTTTGATAAATATAAATAAAGGCAAATGCATAAAAGCAGAGCTTTTAATAATACCTGGTATGAGACGTATTATGATTCGCTAACAGGTAGCATAAAAGTAATTTGAAAAACAAACAAACAAACAAGAACAATATAATACATTCTAAAAATTTAGAGATAAATAATTAAAAATGTGTCCAACAATTTGAACAGTAAAGGTAATCTTACCATTTTGTGAAAATTTTGTGAAAAGTTTTTATATCTTAAACATTATCACTTATTCCAGTTATTCATAATGGAAAATTAAAAAATCAAAAAATTTTAAAAATATTGGTATATAAATATTAATTTTATGGTATAATGCCGAATTTAAGGTTTTCTTTTTGTTAATAATTATCGATGAATTCAAATTTTTAGGAAATTGTTACTAAATGTTTTTTGATTTCTTCTTAGCAATATAACTTTTTCTGTTTGTTTAATTAACTGTGTATTATTATTAGATATAGTGTTAAATTGTTTTTTTTTTGTGCCATGGTACATGGGATTGGAGAAAAGTTATTGATAAATTATAAGGAGTAGAATTTATAGTGTTGGTTAGGGTTAAAATTAAATATCAGTTATAGTGCCTTTTTAACCCTTTTTGTAGTTCTGCCATTTACTTACATTGATTTATTTATTTTTTATAATTTATTGTGAGTTGAAATTGTATATTTATTGATATGGAATGAGCTACAAATAAAATATATTATTATTAAATACATGCGGATCATCAATAAAAAAGCGGCAGCTGATTTTAAGGTCGATTACCGTACTTTGGCAAGATACTGTAATGATTATGTCATCCATTTAAGTTGGATTCATTAAAAGTCATCTAGTATTTGAGCCCGAACTTGAAAACCAACTGTTTGACTATGTACCTACTTAAAGCCTCTGATAGTCATTTTGGATTATCACCTAAGGAAGAACGTGTTCTCAGTTATCAGTTCGCTAGTGCTAATTCTTTGAAAATGCCGGAAACATAGAGGCTGCTTCATAAAATGGCTGGTCCCAATATTGGTTTAGTGCGTTCTTAAAACGTCATCCTGCATTGTCAATTCGAAAACCAGAAGTTACTATAGTTGCGTCTATAGTTTTTAGTTTAGCAAGAGCCAGTAGCTTATATAGAACAATTATTATGTTATGTTGCCCACACCAATGCATTTACAAATTTGGGTTATGTTGTCAAAAAGATTGTCTGCACCAATAGATTTTTTAAATATTTAAGATTTAATTTATCTGTTTATTTATTAATACAAAACACATTTAAGCATATAGATAGGAAGGCTCAATTTTGCTAAAGCAAATGGTACTATCATCATTTCGTTTCACCCCCATTGCTCACACAAGCACACTCCCCTAGACCGCTCTGTCTTCGGCCATTTTAATAAATTTGTCAATACTGCCTGCGATGCTTGTATTTTAAATAATCGCGGAAAGACTATGACTATATACGACATACTTTCAGTGGTCTCCATCGTGTATCCACTTTAATTTACTCCAAGAAATATCCAGTCTGTATTCAGAGTGTCAGGTGTGGTTCCATACAATAGAGATATTGTTGGAGAAGAATTTCTCGCGAGGTCTCTCACTGATAGGCCAGGTCCGGGCATCTTAAACGAAAAAGAAGCTGGACTAAATACTGGCGTTTAAAGCGAAAGAGAAGCAAGGCCAGATCAGGACATCCTAAATGAAAAACAAACTCTGCCAAATATTAACACAACAAACAATTCTAGCCAAAGAAGTTGGATGGAAGTTGGAAATAATTAAGTAGGTATAAAATATGTCCCTTTAGTATGCACGTCAGGGTCCATCCAGAAATGTTCCAACTTGTCAACCAACCATCATAAACGTTAGGTACATATACCTACTATGCGCGAAATTGGTTTTCGGTGATTACCTAATTTTAACTATAGTAAAATACTCGACATCTTTTGGTAAAACGGGGAACGACTGTAGCGTGGTAGCATCCATTGTTACAGTACACTGACTCACACTACAACTTTCTATTTTCATATAGCGTGATGGCGTATGTCTACGCTAGATGGAAATGCTTGTGTTTAATGTTCTCAACTCCAAAGTATTTCAAACATTTAAACAATACGTTTCGATTTAACCCGTTGGAGTTCGGTTCTGTCCGATTCATTTAATTAATTTCTCCGGTATCCGGATTCAGGTGAGTTAACTCGCAACACACAAGCAGGTGAACAAAATGTTTGTTTTGTCATACCTAGGTATTATTTGTGATTTGTGTAAGAAACAATTTATTTAAATTAAAACTCAAATATAACAACAAGTTAAATAATATAACGTTATAATTTAAAACATTGTGAGGAAATTCTGATTGTTGGATTAAATTTTATATAGTAGTTTTTTGGATATTCTTTTGGATTAGTTTGATGAGAAAAAGTATATAATAAAGAGAAAATAAATGTCTACTGACCGGTATCATAAGTGAGTATCGACATAAATCATTTTATTAAATAGATCTGTTAAATTATTCATTTTTATAACATAATATCTAGTGTTAATATTATAACTTGCATGAAATATCATCTTTCTAACGTAAAATATTTGTTTATTAAGTGGGTTGCTGACACTATATTGTTCATGAGTGTATTATCTCCGTAATCTCGTCATTTCTATAATAAAGTTTAAAAAATCTATACCTATACATTACTTTTAGATAATGGACCATTTGTACACGGTGTCCGATTATATTTTACACTCTACCTAGAGCTTTAACAATACGATGTGGGAAAAAGTGTTTCTATATCTGTACGCAAATGACACCACGTTGCTTTTTTTTATAAGTGGCGCACCCTGTATATTTTTATTTATTGAGGAAAGCCCTAATTACAAATTTATACGATTTATCTTAAGTGGTTTAGTTACAATTCAGATTCCACAATTTCAAATACTGTATACTAAAATAAATAGCTAAAATATACAAATAAATTCAGCCCGGATTAACTACCCGCAAGTTAAGTAGGTATGACATTTTATGACAGATTATCTAAACCAAATATGATTTTAAAATCCGTTTTTTAACTGTTTGAAGGGGAATGAGAGTTGACGAATAAACTTCTCCTTATCCAATTATGCCCTATGTTAGCAAAGGCTAAACCAGTGCAAAATACGGAGTTCGTAGTTCAAGCACATATATCAAAACTTACAACAGCCGGAGAACTACTATACGCAGCGTCCCAAGATTATACTAATTCGTAGAGATCTATATTCGGTGCTATAAGCATCAATATGTGTTCGATGAGTTAAGTCACTCCTTATTAAATCCTGCGCTTGACCTACTAGACAGTAATTTTCAAGTTTCTCTATTAGTTTTTCATGGGAAAAAACTGTTGTATGCGGTTAGTAAGCGGGATTCGTAAGTTTTTACGCGAAGTATCTAAGAAGTTGCGTGAATTGGATGGTTCATCTTATTTAACAAGATCATCTTGTCCGGATATCTATCTATATCAAAAGATTAAATTTCGCCATGATCTAAGGCATAAATTATTAATAACTGCGCCACAACACAGAAGTGCAATGTCATCCTCATATACGGTTCCCCACATGTATAATAGAATTCCTGAGGAGTCTAAATTGTGACGCCCGTTATGTTCAGTAAGTTTCTAAACGTAAAACTATTGGAATTTGTGTGAATAACTTGATATTTGATTTGTATTAAATATGTTGTGTTTCTATGTACTTATTTACAGCAGGGTTATAGGTTGGAAATGTTTTTTTTTTTCACTTTTTGTCTCTATTGATTTGGAGTTTTAGTTTTTTGATTTTATTATTTGCTACTTAGAATAAATTTTGTAGAATAATCAGGTTAAGCTAGGAGGCCTAATCTCAACTTCGCCAATTGTATTTTTGATATGATGCAAATAATAGTCCATTCAAAAAGGCCATAGAATGACACATAGATGGCGTTACTAGAATTTTTTCCATAGGATCTTTATTTCCTACTAACCTTCAAACGATACGTGTATAAATTTGACAGCAATCTGACCATTGATTCGTGAATTAGAGCATTTTGTGTAAAGCAACGTTTGTTGTTGCAAAAAAATGGAAAAAAGTGAATTTCGAGTTTTGATAAAGAATTGCTTTTGATGAAAAAATACAGTGGAAACTAAACAATAGCTTGATAAACATCCGAACTCTGCCCCATCGAGACAAATGGTTGATAAGCGGATTGTTGTATTTAAACGGTGTCGTACCAGCACAAATGGTGCAGAGCGCAGTGGACGCCCAAATGAGGCTGTTAGTCCAGAAAACGTCAAAAAAAATCACAAATTGGTTATGAACGATCGCAAATTGAAGGTGCACGAGCTAGCTGACATTGTAAAGTTATCAGATGGTAATGTTTTTACCATTTTACACAAACATTTGGGTATGCGAAAGCTCTGTGCAAAGTGGGTGCCGCGTGAGCTCACAATCGACCAAAAACAACAACGAATTGATGCTTCAAAGGAGTGTTTGGCGCTGTTAAACCGCAATAAAATGGAATTCTATTGCCGATATGTGACAATGGATGAAACATGGTTCGCTATTACACACCAGGAATCGAAAAGACAGTCAGCTGAGTATGGACAGCAATCGACGAACCGAATTCAAAGCGAGCAAAGACGCAGCAGTCGGCCGGTAAGGTGATGGCGGCTGTATTTTGGGATGCGAGCGGAATAATATTCCTAGACTACCTCCAAAAAGGAACCACCATCAACAACGACTATTACGGTCCATTTTTGGATCGATTGACGGCTGCAACCGCAAAGAAACGGCCACATTTGCTAAACAAAACAGTTGTTTCACCAATACAATGCACCGTGTCACAAATCGATGAAAACTAGGGCAAAATTGAATGAATTGGGCTTCGAGTTGCTTAGCCACCCATCGAATTCTCCAGATTTAGCTCCCGGCGACTTTTTCCTGTTTTCAGATCTCAAGAGAATGCTTGCTGGAAAGAAATGTAAGTCCAAGGATGAAGTAATCGCTGAAACTGAGGCCTATTTTGATGAGAAAGAGAAATCGTACTATAAAAGTGGTATCGAAACGGTGAAAAATCGCTATACTACTTGTATTGCCCTCGAGGGCAACTATGTTGAATAATAGAATCGAGTTTTGTCAAAAGTTTGTTTTTTTCTTACTTACCCTACGGACTTATTGAATGACCTAATAAAGCCCAATTATTATTATTATTAAATCGATAAACAAAACAATGATTTATCCATGTTCTGATAAATGTAATTAGTTAAAGTCAGAAAGGATGTTTTCTCGTAGAAGAATGTATAACTTAAGTGCTTTCTCAAAGAACTTTGTCATATGTGAGACCAGGCTAATAGGCCATACATTTAATGATTTTCTCTGTATCGTATTTCTGAAAATCGGTTTTATTATATCCTCATTAGATAACTTGGGATGACGCCCCTCGTAAATGTTTAATTAATAATATATATTTATGACAGATGCTCATATCAAAGATTAACCATATGATTTGACGTCATTGTAATGTTTTTTATTGATCTTATAAGGTCGATGCTGTTTCCCAAGACAGCATATATCTTTCGATTTCATATTTATCGACTGGCTTAAGAAACATGGAAACCATCTTTCTATTGGGGTTATCAACAGATGAATGTCAGAAGATAATATTTTGTTTTGCCATGTGTTTCCCTATCAAAGAATAATGCTTATTAAAATTTCCCAGAATGTTTTTTATCCGAAATCACTCTACCGTCATCATTGATTATTTTGCTAATAAGCTTCTTACAATGATTGTTGTTCTTGCGGGTTGTAGAATCATTAACCTTTTTTTTTCAATTTATTTATATTTTTTTGTAATAATCTTGCTTTAGTTAGTTTCACAATAAGCCCATGAGGCTGCAGTGAAACCGGGGACTCATGTCGAACGGACCCTTACAAAAAAAAAATATAGTTTTCAAATTTTTGTAAAACCAGTAAAAATGTCAGACCTACCATCCAAGGTTTTTTCTTATCAGTTTTGTTTAAAATGTTAAAATATGTGCTTGCAGTTTAATAGCAAATAAATTTAATATAAAATTTCAAAATCAGAACAGCCTAGAATATTGACAGCTGCGTAAAAATTTTGATTGGAAAATACGTAAACAACACAGTATCGACACTATATTGATATACTTATCTATTGCGTACACCATAGATTAAACTGTTTAAGCAATATTGCTCATCATATCTAATCACATTTATTGTATAGTTAGATTATGTTATCATTTAATTAAAAAACATAATTATGTGTATCAGTTATATCTTAAAATTTAACGATTTTTAGTTTTTTTATATCCTTGTTTTCCTATAGAGCCGCACACATTATTATTTACACAATCAGTGGAATAACATCGTAAACAATATTTGTAGATTCTCTTGAACATAGTTATAGGTAGTCTTTCTAATTTTAGTTTAAAATGATATAAAAACCCACAACTCGATATCCCTTCGTAATGTCAATACCGACCGTAGCCATCCATAGGCACACCCTTTTAACTTTTCATAACAATACATGTCCTACGATATTTTAAAAATCCTTTATGCATTAACAATTGTATCTTCATTTGTATAAAAGTATACAGTATTTTTCCTTGCCGCTCCAACACGGCAACATCCTACCTACGCTGGAAAAGACTGTTTTTGTTTTTAGAAGTTTAGACATAGATGCACACGTACCTAGTCCGTGTTCGAACAGCAAGGAACATACCTTTTAATTAATACTTTTGTTAATTCTTGTTATGCATATAAGTAGACACATTTATAATGATAATAAATAATAGTGGATGAAACTTGTTGCAGTCACTGTGCCTATACAGTGACAGTGTATAGGTACAGTGACTGCAACATATGCATATGGTATGCGAGGTTTTATTAAAAATTATTATCTAATTGGATAGATCTTCTTTAATTTTATTAGTCTACGAAAAACTGTTGAACAAATCATGGTTACAATATTCTGCCACCGTGTTTTACTGTCGGACACAAATTTTCTTCTTTAAATTCCACATTAAGTCTTCGCCATACCATATGATGTCCATCCGATTATATTTAGATTAATCTGAGAAAATAAGACGTTGCCAAAAATTATTTGTTTCATTCGTATATTTATTTGCAAACTCTAATCCTTTTTTTTCGATTAATCATTAACACAATACTTTTTCTAGTC
Source organism: Apoderus coryli (assembly GCA_911728435.2). NCBI lineage: Eukaryota > Metazoa > Arthropoda > Insecta > Coleoptera > Attelabidae > Apoderus > Apoderus coryli. Next base: position 8,729,568 of record OU452202.1, on the reverse strand, counting down.
ACTGTAGTTATTTTTATTACTCTCGGTATCCTTTGGCAGGCGTGATTTATTATACATCTTATATACGAGGGAGAGATGTATCAAAAAACGCTGCATTCGATGCCCTTTTATAATGTAGAGGCATGGGAACGGATAGCCCTGGTAGAATCCTTAAATTTATATATTTCAAATTAACTTTGGAAAAACTATACTTATCTAACAAATGCGAAAAGCTCAAGGGCGCATCAGACAAAATCGAATTTATAAATTATTAATTAGAAATTTTTGGAATTTTATTTCGATACTTATATATTTATAGTGATGTTTGAAAACACCTTGTATTATATATGTAGAACTTTAAACTCAAATTTACAATTAGGTATGTGTTTTTAGGGCAGCCAAAGATGGACTTTTGGAGGTCCTCAAAGAAGCCACAAGAAGGGATTGCAACGGTAAAGATGAACAAGGGATGACACCAACACTTTATGCAGCATTTTATGGCAATTTAGAGGCTCTTCGAATACTATGTGGAAGAGGGTAAGTCAATACTACAATTAAGTTAATTAAATACATAATGACATTTTATTGAAACTAACTTTCATGATATCTCCAGACGGCAAAGGCATTTAAATAATGTTCTGTTCTCATTTTCTAACTCCATAAGTAGTACCTACCATAAATATTTGTCACGGGCTTCTAGTATTTTTTTTTTTTGCATTCTCCTTGAAAATATTAGAGAATTTTGTGGAACATTCATGAATTTTTCATTAATTAGGATAACATGTCGCCTTTTTAACAGTTCCGTCAAACCCCAGCGGCATTACACGATAAGCTATCTCGATGCACCTACACGTGTAGCCAGGTTGCAATTTTGATAGTGGGCCGTTTAGGGGTTCCTAAACGAACCATCAATCGGCTCATCAATGCTACAATAAATCAGGAGGTCATCAGATCGTATCGATGTGTACCAGTGGATGACCAATAAGATGAGACTAAATACCTTCTTGCAGACGACAGAAATTGATTATATGTGAAGACTACCTACTCCGTGAAAAAACTTTTACTAGGTACTATAAGAATAATTAGCCAATTTAGGCTAACAATAAAACTTTTTAAATTGTTCCCGTACTTTATATGCATTTAATTTAACGAGTTAACTGTGAACTATGTTTTGGGATTTTAGTGGAGATCCAGACAAAGCTGATTTGTTCGGCAACACAGCTCTTCATTTAGCAGCAGCACAAGGGCACAAACATATCGTCACATTTTTAGTCAACTTTGGCGCAAATATATATTCTATGGACATCGATGGTAGAACTGCACAAGAATTGGCTGGAATCAATAACAGGGAAGACATATTGCGATTTTTGGATGGTGTTAGTGCGAAGTTGGAAGCTAGTGACAAGAAAAAGGCCAAGGCGATGAAGGAAAAAGCTAAAGAAGATGCCAAAAAGAGGATTAAAGTAAGAGAATATTTGTTAGACACCAAGATTCATTCTGCTTGACATATTCAAAGATCAAAGATAAAGCTTTGCCGATCTTAACACGATATCTTGAGTAGAGCTTCTAACTTATTAATCTGCTAACTTCTAAGTGTTAAAATTACAAGTTTCGCGCCGTACATTAAGTAGTAAAAAGACAACTACTTAGTTAACTATTCTAATATAACCTCACAAGTTTAGCTACGTTTTTTGAGTATGTTGTAACGTAGAGAAAATTTATAAGATATATTTATACACACTTATCACTACTAGTGTTATAAAAAGAAGTCCGTTCACGACCCAAAAATAGAACCAATTAGTATCCCTTTAGGAATCCCGCCATTTTTACCGGCCGGTCAGATTTCAATACAGTCGGACCTCTGTATAGTGAAAGATCAAAATGTCGACCGAAAATGCACTATAGAAAATTTTGACTTTATAAAGAAAAAATCAACAAGCAACAAAAAAAAAATAAAGTTTTATTTGGCAAACATTTAAAAAACAAACCGGTTTCATCACAATTGAAAACGTTTTTTGGTTCGTAATTTTTCAATACATTTTTAAAAACAGTTTCAGTCCAAATGACACAATTCTCCTGACTAACGCTTGCACTCTCGCCAGACACCGTTTTGGAAACAATTGCATTGCTAGTCTTCCAGGCACCCTTCACTAGCTTGAAAATTAACGCAGTAAATTCTTTTGCAAATTGTAGAGTCTTTTGCTTTATTAAATTTCCCGATATTGGTACGTTTTGATGCGTACGTGCTACTTGAAACCATTGTAAAACTGCTTCAGTTACATCCTCGTAAGAACACACCCGTACTCGTTTTCGACTGCTTGGAACATTAGTTTTCTTGATGATAGTTTCGCGAGTTTCTACTATCAGAGATACACAACTTGGGAAACACCGAATTTTGCAGCAACATCAATTTCAACAACAATTTCACAGAAATCTACCTGCTTTATTGCTTGCCATTAGATGTTGTGAACGCGTTAAGAACATTTTCAAAAGAATGCGATATAAAAATGTAAATGGGAAACCCGAAAAGGCCAAGGTCTCAATAAATGCATAAAAATGTATACATAAATAAATGTTTTGTTATAAATTTTAATAGATCAAAGATGCCTATAAATTATAATCACATTATTGATGGCTCTGAATTGGGCTCTGTTGACACAGTCGAAGATCTTGGTGTTCTGCTTGATAGTTTGCTCCTCACATTACTGACACCACTAATAAAGCATTTAGAATGCTGGGATTTCTGAGACGAAGTACTGCCGACTTCAGCGACATGAATTCCTTTAAGTGTTTGTATTCCTCAGTGGCCACTTCTGGAGTATGCGTCCGCATTGTGGTACCCTTCTTACCGCTGCCATATTCACAGTTTAGAAAAGGTACAAAACAGGTTTTTAAATTTCAAAATAAAAATTCCAAAGCCGTATTTAAAAAAACCAAGTTGATGATGGTTTTTCAAAAACGAAACGTCGTAGTGAATATTTGTAAACCCCATATTATTCTCCTCAAAAAGTAACTTTTCATTTTTTTTATATCTGTAAAAGTAATGTCAGAAATAAATAATAAGTAAAATCGCAAAAAATCGTTTTTTCAAAAATCCTCTTAAGTGACATTGTAACTCCTACCGTTTACAAGATTCCAATTCTATCCCATTCTTATCTTGGACACAGTGTATATCAATAGAGTTCAAGCTTTGTAAGTTAGATAAAACTGAGCATAAATACCTACATTTTTGAATTCAATCGATCGAAAAGTTTATGTACAACACCCCTTATAATTAAAAAAAATGCTTTTAAAATTAATTTTAATTATTCAACATTTAAATTTGTCTGAAAATTATCAAAATATTTTGAGCGTACCTGGTATATACGCATTCAACACACAACGTTTGTTACGAACGAGAAATACACTTTGCTCAATCTCATTTTTTAGCTGTTGTAGCGTGTAGTAGCAACATCTAATGGTCGTTAGAGAACTAGAGGTTCCACTGTCTTTGTTTTTTTTGGAGTATTATTATTGCCATAAGCGTTGACCATCTATGATTTTTTATCTATGCTATTACCATTCAATTAAATTTCTGCTTGTAGGAATACAATAAACGGAAGACGAAAACAGAACAACTACATGAAAAACTAGAACGACGTAAAAGCAAAGATTATCGGCCGTCAATGATAAATACACTGAAAAGTCGTATTAAGAGTGGTTCCATGTCAAATTTATCTGCGTTGGGACCAACGGACCGAAGAAACACCTTTAGTGATATTGTTATGGGTGGTACTGTCAAAGGCTCAAAACCGATGGGTACAGTTCAGAGGAGAATATTGGCCAGTAAAGGAAATAAACAGTCGGATGACGATTTTAAGGTAACTGATTGAGTAAAATAATTAAACAAAACTAGAGAAATAAAATAGTGCTTAGAGGATGTAAAAACTTTTTACATATCCTCCACAAACTCAACGTCTCTCACGCACTTCCTAATTAATTGGAATTCAAAAAGTCAATTTTTTTGTCTTTTCAACCGACTTGAAAGTTTCGAATTGAAATGTTTAAATTCAGTTTATTTTTTAATTCCTCTGGCATTTGATTAAAAACTTTATGACCAATACATATAACTATTAAATGTTCATAATAGGTCAGTCAAGACGGCAGGAGTTCCATTAGCAAGATAACTGGTATTCGTAGGGATTCCGAAGTTATGTATGGTGGCACGCTAGAGAGATCTCTGGAACCTAGTAGAAGAGGTAGGTTGGATGGAATATTCAACGAAGCAGACTACATTGACGGAAGTCCACCGCCACCACCTAGCAGTGGAATGGTACGAAGCGTGTCACAGCCAGATTTTATGCAACAGCTTAGGAATGGAGATGCGGGAGAAGAGAAAAATACGCAAGAACAAAGCAGTATTTTTATAAGGCCCGGAATGGGAAGCATCGTAATTAGGTAGATATTTAGTAAAATATTGCATTGGTATGAACAAATGTTTAAGAAAAATATTTTAACTGGTTTCTTTAGAAAAACTATAAGCAACACTTTTGGTGGGTTTTACCAGCATGGAAATCATAAGCCAGAAGAAGGATCTATTGGATCCGGGGAGAGTTATAGTCATAGAATCACAACGGATGATGAATTATCTGAAGGTAAAAAAAAAATTGTTAATAATTTACCTAATTAAAATCAATTTACTGATAGTGGTGGTGATTGGGCGTGTCAATTTTGTGACAAAATTTGCGGCTCGATGATCGGTCTGTTTAGCCATCTTAGAGTTCACAACAGAAATCCCTGAGTTGGAGTAATACATACTCGTTGGCGAGTGAATGCTGATGAAACTTCTTGGCTGGTATTGTGCCTTTGATTTTTTTCCATGAACCCAAGTTTCGACTCCAGTACCAATCCAGACCAGCACGTGAAGAACATTTTTAGTCTTTCTTCTAAATAAAATTGCTTGTTAATTCTATGAATTAAAATGAAATTATTAGAACAAACTTCCATTATATCCGTAATTTTATATAAGTTGGCGTTTGTATGATTGTCTATATTTATTTTGATTGTTTCACTTTGAAATTTTAATATTGCTGTTGTCAATTTTTCCTGTTAAATATCCACTATACATTTTTTTTTAAATCGTGAGTCACCTTCTTTGTTTTCTTAAATTGTAGTGACCTGAGGTTGAAAGTTGAAACGTCGACAGAAAAGTAAAGTTAGTTTCTTAAATGACTTAGAACGAACTACAATAATGATTTATTTACGAATTGCTTGTTACATAAAGTAACAAGACTTTTAGTTATGCTGGAAATTTTGTTTCACACTACCATTCCTTTCGTCATCAGTGGTGATCGGCAGGCAATGTGACGCAAATATCCAACATTTCTTGGCCGGCCATCGTTTGAGAACTGTGTTTCACCGGGCCTATTGCCTGCTCACACTAGATGCCGCCAAAAACATCTCTTTGCCAAGCCCATTAAAAAGTGTAGTTACATTCCAATAAACATCCAATTATCATCATTAGTTAAAAGGCCAAGAGTATCCATCATCCAACCAAGGATATTTTCAAACTGTCAGAATATATACTAAAGTCGGCATCAGGGGGAGCATTGGCCAATCTAGAGGGTCGTAATTAGTTCTATGAAAGGGAACAACAAAGAGATGACTCACCCTCAGCGATCTATCCGAAATATGGAATCGAACTTCACCCAACAAGAACATAGAGAAGACCATACGATTGAAAATTTTATATAGACCCTCAAATTCCTGCGTTCCTTCAATGTTTGCAAAGCAAGCTCATTCAAAAGGTCATCATAATTAAGCCGGAAATCATCAGGTAATTGTCTACCCATCTTAAAATATATGTATCTCAAAAATTTGTGCTGGACCTGCTCAATATCTTTCCGGTGGCAGACATACAAAGGACTCCAAACACAGGACGCGTACTCCAAATGTGGTCGTGTATAGTAACTTAATAGTAGATATGCTGTTAATCAGCAGTCAGGCGCTTAATACAACCCAACATCTTAAGGGATTTAGAAATTACAACACTAATATGACGAACATACGACAATGAGCCATAAACAAAAACACCTATATCCTTCACTAGCATTCAATATGCAAGAGTGTTGCCATTAAAAAAATATGTAAATGTAATAGGACCACTTAAAGAAAACATCAAGACCCAACTGCAATCGCTAACAAATATATCACATACCCTCAGATACAGGTTAATGTCGTCCGCAAATAGCCTGTAGTCGGCATTCTTAAAACATTCCATGATAACATTGATAAATATATTGAATAACAGTGGACCAAAGTGCGAACCCTGTGGCAAACCCGAAGAAACTAATATTGGTCTAGATTGAAAATTAATTACTGGTACTATTTGAGTTCAGTTATGTATGATTCAATCCACTGAAGTAGGGGGCCGGAAAGCCTTCTAAATCTAAGCTGGGCATTCAAGACATCATGATTTACTGTGTCGAAAACCATAAAAAAATCAGTATATATAGCATGAATTTGCTCACCGTTCTCCACAGCTCTCGACAAACTCCAGTAGGTAAGTTAATCTCGATTTCCCCGAAACAAATCCAAACTGCTGATCAGCAATAAATGGCTTGTATATTCTCGTTAAATATCTCGTAATCAACCTTTCGAAAAATTTGGAAATAGAGCTTAATATATTAATTGGTCTATAATTTGTAATGTCGCTCCAGACTTCAGAAGAGGCGTTATGTAGCTCGACTTCCAAAGATACCGAAAATATCCCTTCTGTAAGATACACTTCCTAATATCCACTTTGGAACCTCTTCATATATTTCCGAAATCATCAATGAATACTGAAAGCAAACACCTTCAATACTCTCAAGACAATCAATCCAGTTGGCACGGGGACAGAATTTCAAGAGTACACAGCAACAACCGGACTCATACAACCGCCCGACGCGCCGTAAAACATTCCCCACGTCAAGTCACCGCTGCTCCGTCTTGCACTAACAAATCTCCATAATTCTCTGACACCAGATTTCACGAATTACTAATATTATTTACTTATATTTATATTATTTCAGACTCTGAGTCAAGTGATGAAGAAAATCCAAATGGACCCCTGGAAAGATTTCTCACAGCATTCGGCCTTGGCGAGTATCTTCCACTTTTTGTAGAGCAAAAAATTGACCTAGATACACTCTTGATTCTAACAGAAAATGATATGAAAAGTTTGCATTTACCATTAGGATCATATAGAAAACTTGTTAATGCTGTGAATGAGAGGAGAGCTGCACTTGAGAATCCGGGAGAAGTAATTGACAGTATTTTATAAGTAGTAACTTTAAATCATTTTAAATTAAGTTATAACACGATTTACATAAATAAAAATGACACATTACACGCAAATCATTCAAATATAATTATTTACCAAAATAAATATGTAAATAAAAATAATTATTCTTGAAAGTTTTCTTGAACCTTATTATTTAATTTTTTTACTAGTTGATTTTCTTGGGAATGAGGTTCAGATGAAACTAGTTTTTTGAAATAATATTTATTTCATGTCATATCTTTTTGTACAACGTTTCGACAAGATTACGTTGTCTTCTTCAGGCAACAGAAACAAAAAAAAAACAATGCCAAATATTAAACAGAAATGATCTGAATTTTCTGGTACTTATTAATGTTGTTATATATTATATGTATACCTAAATGTCTTGGTCAAAATGAAAAGATGTAAGAAATTATAAAAAAAAAGAAGTTTCTGTTGCCTGAAGAAGACAACGTAATGTTGTACAACGTTTCGACAACATTACGTTGTCTTCTTCAGGCAACAGAAACTTCTTTTTTTTATAATTTCTTACAACATCTTTTCAAAATTATAGAAGGTGAGAAAAAGAAACACATAATTTGAAACATTTGGAGTATATTGATGAATATCTGAAAATTCTTCAAGCACTTGCCTATTATGCAGTGGCTATATTAGAAGGCAATGACAACACATTTACTTTGGAAGTGTTCTTTCCAGAATAGGCAGTTTAAAAACTAAGTTTGATAAAATAAAGTTTTGGTTATTTAAATCAGATGTATCACAATTTGAATTCTGTATGGATTTGCTTTAGCCACCCATTCAAAAGTGAGAACTTACCTGCTTTTAATTGAGGAAATACTCACGGCATTAATTTAAACGATGAGCAAACTTTTGTACGGCGGCTAGGCATGTAGACTCTGAAATGGTACTACACTTTATATTTGACATAATAAGAAATCCATATGGCTCAAATACGGACTACATGGATGCTCATTTATGTCACCTCTCCTGGAGATTAATTTGTCAGGGAAAATTTCACGGTACTCGCTGTATAGAGATATTCGACGTGTGTGCCGTGGCTCCATTTCGTCCGAACCATGTTATTTGGTTATAACACCCAGAAAGTGTTGCATCTCAGGCATCAAAAGTCATTTAACATCTTAACATAACGCGCTCGTCTTCGACAAGTAGGGGCCAATTATTCCTCGAGCCGACGTCGCAGCCGATACAGTGAATTTAGGCGAATGAAGAGGGCTCGTGGAGTCCAACAATTTCCGAGCGCAAGCTGAAATTGTTGCACTCCAGTAACGATTCTGCGTTCAAGTAGAAATGAGACTTTTCAGAAAACAAGATGTTAATGTTGCAAAGCACTCAGTTATTTCGTTAAGGAATTGAAACCTGTTTAGTTCCTGATGCTTTAATTTTTGCTTCAATGGAATTAGATAAGGATGTAGTTTAAGAATTTTTTTGCAGAATTCGGTACAATGACCTATGGACATTTAAAGAACTAGCGCGCGTACGAATAGAAATGCTACAAGCATCACGAACAGGCCGATTTACACTCCATACGTTCGTTCTTGATGACCTTGATCGCCGGATTTCGGTTTATTCAGTGTTGAACCGGTCCTTTTAAACGTTCCGAATAATAGGGGCATCATTTAATTTATGCAAATCACGATCCGTGTAAAATTTCCTCCAAATCACCGTTTTTGTGAAATTATCGTATACAGAATTCGCGGCCTGCGCTCGCGCCCCTCCTAGGGTTGTGCTAGACCTGTTCATAATGTAAATTTTCTTGGTCTCCTGCTGCACTTGCATAATAGTGTCGCATGTAATAAAGCAATATCTCTGAAAAATGTTTCTTTATATTTCTTAGACCTGCACATTCAAACTTATAACGGTAAATAATATAATTAATATGCAAATATATTTTAATACATATTAGTTTTTACTGTTAGGATTGTACGGATATAAACTCTGAAATGCTCCAGAATCTGCAGCCCCTTCATCATCGCTCTCTGTTTCACCATCTGAATCAAAAGTGTTGTCAGGAATGTCATACAAACGAATCATAGGCTTGTTGGGGTCTTTCATTATCAAGTATTTGCCATCTTTCTGCTTCATGATAATGTCAATAATACACCTATGAATAAATCACAATATCAGTATTTGGTTAATACAAAATTAGAGCCTTGTAGATTATCTGCCATAAAGAAATAACGACTTTTTTTAGATTTAATTTTTTTCATGTGGTTAATAATAAGACTGTTTTGAACAAAATTAGGTACGTATGGAGATTAGAAAATAATCAATTTATATATTTTTTAATCTAACATATAATAGATTATTACGTCCTTTCGCACTGTATGTATTATTCTAAAATTAGAAATAAAAAGGAAAAATATTAAATATAACATCCTAAGCTAACCTAACTACTTTATTCAAAAATATTTTATGTATATTATATTAAGTAAATAAAATACATTGATATATTTATAGTTGTTTTTTTGAATCGGTAACAATCTGGCAACGCTGGCATGTAGTTGTTCTATTATGACAGTAACCACAGCATGTCCATGCCAATGATATACAGTGCGTAAATACATACTACTTTAAGTACGTAATATAATCGAATAATAACTATAGATAAGAAGGGTCAGTAGACGCTAAAAACGGCATCGACTCGTCGCATTCCCAGCCACATTTCTGGCCCGCTACTATATATAATATATCTATATATACTATAAGATACTATACTGTAACTATAAGTGCGGCGAATAGCTTTTAAGACAGAGATATCAAACGTGCCGACACGAGGTGAAGTAACTGTATATTATTTTAAACTGTGGAAATAGTCTGACATATTAGATTAAAAAAATATAAACAAGTCGTTATTTCGTTATGGCAGATAATCGGCAAGAACTCAAAACGAAAAAAGAACCGCTTATTTTAATATATCGCATCAGTTAGGAAAAACGTAATCCTCAGGCAATTTCAAGCAGATAACCTATTGCAATTGGTAAATACCAAAACGTTGAAACGAGTTTTGTGAATATATTTGTTATTGATATATGACGTCATGCATCAACTGTTTGACATAAAATGTATAACCAAAATGTCTTCATTTTAGAACAGCTCAGGAGTATTTAAAAAAAATGTTTAATGAATATTATTTGTTTTGAATTAATTTTGACTTTGAATTAAAGAGATAGAATCACAAATAATTTCATATTTCTCTATATACAGGGTGTTATTTAAGTACGTGGCCAAACTTCAGGAGGTGATTCCTTGAGTAATTGTAAAATGAAAAGTTCATTTTCAAGATACAGGTTGTCAAACACTTTGAAAAAATCGATTTTCCTAAATATCTTAAAAACCTTTCAAATTTAGCAGTGGTATTAAGGGGCTAATTCAGCCCTAATTAGATTAAAATGATTAAGTCCAGTCAAGTGGTGTCCTGCCAAAAAGTTTGAGTGTAGTTTTAAAAATACGTTTTTCCAGTTCGACTTTTTCTGTAAATTGCCAGCGTTACCAATGTGGAAATAGGAAACATTCAAAGATCTTCAGATAAAACCATGCGATGTGACGTCATATACCAATGTAATTTTAACCAAAATTATAACCGATCGACTTGAAATTTACCTAGGCGTAAAAAAACGCTGGGGCATTGTGGTGCCTGAACCTTGCGATGCTTTGTAATAAATTATCAGACATTGCAAGGCATTATTAGTGTTTTAACACATTAAGTGGAACAAAAAAATAAACAAAAATGAATAAAAAAGTTTACAAAAATAATACCGTACTTATGGCAATTACATAAAATAATAAATAAGATTTTGACTTAACAAATTTGCATAGTTGTTAACGGAGACGGTGGCCAGTTTAAAATTATTTTTGAATACCACTACAACCCAGGTAGAAGGCAGGGTGTTACACACTGAAAGACTTTAAAAATTTTAATTTCTTAATTTAAAGTGATGATTTAAATTAATTAAAGATTTTATTTTATATATTTGACTTTGTGTGCGTAGTGATGATGTATTCCAATGTCTATAATAATATTACCAAAGAACAGCAAAATACACAACGTAACAACTAAGATTCCACTATCACAGTGTGCTAAAGAAATTTACCTTAAAATTCCCCAAGCATTATCCATATTCAAATTGATTTGTGTTGCAAATTCGTGAGGCTTGTATTGCTGTGTACCCAAAATGACATGTTTGCTGCTATCTCTAACATGTAGTCTGCTTACATAACCAAATTTAATTTGGTCACTACCTAAAATGACAATTTATATTTAATTAGCCAGTTTCCGGTAACTAGGCCAGGGAAATCATACAAATACAACTTTGTAATGAAATAAATCAAACAGTACAAAAAATAATGACAATATACCATTTTGAAATAAAAAAAGGTAGCATCAGTTCTAATATTGGACCTTTAAAATATCGAATAATTTTTAAATTAAAAATGGACGGAAAATTATTGTATTAAATGCTCAAAGTGAGTTCCATTATTTTCTACACAATAATACAGCGTATTTTCAAATTCTTGCCGGAATTTTCGTATTGTTTCGCGATATATCTGTCTACAGGCTCGAGTTATTCTAAGTACCCGCAAAGAAAAAAACTCCAGTGGCGTCAAATCTGTAGATCTTGTCGGCCACTCATCCACTCCATTTCCAAGGAAACGTTTCATCCAGCCATTGCCTAACACGAAGATCGTAATGAGGAGGAGCTCCATCTTGTTGGATATGGAAATTGCCTTCTAGGACAAGGTTTCCGTCTCCATCGATATGGTTTTCTAGCGACTGAGTGATTAATGAATTTATTACATTACAAATTCTAAATAGAGCTCCCCAGCCAGATTTTCTTCTATGGAAATTATCTCGCTCCTAGAATTCCTGCCCACAAATTGATCTTCTCGGGATACAGTGTACATCCATTCAGGAATAAATGTCGATTTACCGCTAAAGCAAATTTGGATTATCTATTATTTTTCTAGTCATGTCTTCACAGACCTGTATAATCATCTTAACCGAGTTGTTGATGAATTTGTAGCATGTACGGAAAGATCATATTTTGTTTGAGTACCTTAAGTACAGAACCAGCAGAAATACCAGTTAACTTGGCTACATTTAGAATTGTGTTACAAAAACTCATGTCCATTTTAACTTATGTAAACTAAAACTATGAATTCAATGGTCAACAATGATAATATTGTACATGAGAAGTTCCAAAAAGCTCCTCAAATCTGTTTCTCCTCATCAGCAGAAAAAAGTGAAGACATTTTTGCCTTCTAGAACATTCTGGCAGTTCGTAATATTTTTTCAGATGTTTTCCCTTTCCTGAGCCAGAGTACTTGGTTTTTGTGTTGTCCTATTTTTTTGTCCCTATTCCTTTTTGATTATTTGTTGTTTATCATACTCTGTGTGTCAATATCTGAAGGCTCTTAATAAACGACCTCTCCGATATTTAAAATATAATAAGAATAAAGACGTCTACCCCACAATACGTACTTCGTAAAATCAAATCGTCAGAAAAAACATACATGTTTCGAGATTCAAAAATCTCATATCAGTAGTGATATCACAACTTAGAAATCATTGGATAGTGAACACATCATGTTCTTAATTGATAATATGAATTATTAAGGGGAATTTTTAATTTATAACAAAAACGTTCTTCTTAAAAACATACAAAATCTAAGAGATGTCGGAAGACATACCAAAAAAAAGTAATCACTAGTATGTCTTGCGACATTTCGTAAAGATTTTGTATGTTTTTAAGAAAATTTTGTTATAAATTAAAAATTCCCCTTTATTTCCATAGTGTGACTTAATAACTTATATTATCAATTAAGAACATGTTTTCACTATCCAATGATTTCTAAATTGTGATATCACCACTGATGATGAGATTTTTCAATCTCGAAACATGTATGGCTTTTTTCTGACGATTTGATTACAGGAAGTACGTATTGTGTCGTAGACGTCTTTTTTCACTCCTCGCTAATATGGATTATTTTGTAAAAATTTAAAATATAAAGGATTTATTATAAAAAAGTGGAAATAACTAGTAGCTAGATTTTGAACACCATCCAAGTAAAGTCATATTATGCTTTAAGACATTAGAAAATAAGGAAATTGGTCAAGACTTTTGAATATGGAAACACACAATAAATTGATTTCCTACATTTTTCCTTTGACGATATCAAACAAATATTTGGGTAAATTCAATAGTAATACAAATTTACTAGTTTCATCCGATGTAATTCAAAACTACTATGTTTAACTCTTGTATATGATAAATTTTTCGTACTTACTAGGAGTTTCCACCGATTATATTTTAGCTAGTTTTTCAATGGTATAAGAAACTCATTTTGGCAAAAAAATGAGATTCTTATACCATCTTAATATACTGAATAATATGTCCATTGAGATTGTATTGAAAAGTTGTCAATATATATATATATATATAGGTTTTGCCTTTTTACAGGAGATATCACGATCATATAAATCACTGCTGCTGTACTAGTGAAGCTAATATATACAACATAAAATAAATTAAACTAAAGCAACATAAATAATAGAATTTACCTGCTAATAAAGCTTGGACAGTCCATTTCGCCAGTTTACATGCGTTGTTCCGTAATTCATTCGCCAAAACAGCACCACGTTGGGTGTCCAATTTCTGACGCCATTCGACGCCATTTGCTAATTTGGAGTCCCATTCGTTAAGAGCTTTAATGGTAAGGAATTGCAGATCACCCGCTGGCGATTGCATTACAGCATCATGTTCACAACGAGATATCAGAACCTAAATAAATAGTAACAAATAATAAGTTATTTTGCTTTCTTCGTCCTCTTGACTTTAAGGTTCTTAATTTTTACTTTAACTTGAAAATGTTCGTGATATATCAGTTTCCGGAGATATGCTGTCAAAAAGACTAGATGATGTATATTTTGCCCAGGCATATAGAGTGGAATAACGCAGAGTCGGGATAAAATAAAAGTATAGGTGTCAATGAATTCCTAGTTATAGCATTCTAACAATAATCCAAATATTAAACGTGAAATAAAGTCTGATTTGAATACTGGTGTGATAGTTTAAAAAAATGATTGTAATAATTAGAAGTCATATATACACTTACAATGCCACCACCCAGATCCCATTTTCTGTACCTATACGCCACACTAGCAACTTCACCTTCTTCCTCTTCAGAAACAAATGGATTGGGCTTCTCAAATTTGTACCGAGGTTCGTTTGGCTTCAAAACCTATTTTTAAAATGTGTCATATTAGTTTTCCAATCAAAATAGTTACAAACATACCTGCTGGCTGAAATTGTGATTAATAAAAGTAGCTTCCAGAGCTAAATTCCTCGGTGAATTGAGAGAATTACCATCATCTTGGGGAGGCTCAACTGAGGTTTCGTTTACAGTCAACAAATCAAACTCCGTATTGTCTCTTTTATCAAAGAACAACTTGTCACCTGTAATAATACCATTTTAAATATTCAATATGAAACTCCCTTCAAGAAGGTTATTTTTCCCTTTGGGCTTCAAATTCGAGTACAAACATCGAAAGCGGTAGTTTTGCCTCCTACACACCACACCGATTTGTTGTAGCGATTTGATTGTACCGGGTATCCCATTTTGACGGGATATATCGGTTATTTTTAAAGAAAAACCTTGCGGTTTTCGCGAAATTACTTTTTTAGTGAAACGAAACATACTCTTAGTTTTCGAGTTACAGGGCGCTATTGAATATATTACATTTTGGGTTGGTTCTAGGTTAAGCTCCAGGTAAGCTCATAACAAGCCCGACAAAAATATAGAAAAATATACGGGGTCTCCAATTTAAAAAAGATGCGGCGAGGAGCTTACGAAGAATTGGAAATCAGTTGGGGATTTCCCAAAAAAGAGTGATCAATAGGCTTCAGGCGCAAGGCTTTTACCTGTACCATGTAGAGCGTGTACAAAATCATTAATAGTCGAAACTCCTACGTATGGTCGGACGAAAATCCTCAGGCAATAGTCCAAAGCAATTTTTAACACAGATTTCCAGTAAACGAGTGGTGCGGCATGGCATCGATAATAATTTCATTGGCCCATTTCTTTTGGAAAATCGGCTTACAGGGGATCAATACTTTTGGACGAAAGGTTCCCAGGCCATTGGATTGGTCGGGATGGTCCTATTAGTTGGCCTCCTAGATAGCCAGACCTCACGCCGTTGGACTACAATTTATGGTGTTGGTTAAAAACCCAGGTTTACAAAGTAACCGTAACAGTAGGGATGTAGTAATTAGATGCCCTTCGAAATGCTGCACTCAATATTAAAGAAAGGCACGAATCAATTAGAATTTGTCGCGTACCCTTCGTAAACGAAGCAGGAAATGTTTAGAAGTCAATGGAGGTTTTTTTGAAAATTTACTAAACCAATGATTTATTTAAAACAATGTTAATGTTTGATCAATTAACAAACTATCATCCCATTATGTTTCAATTTATCTAGTTTTCTTGGGTATTGGGACTAAATAAAACTCAGTAATTCTCTGAATTTTAAATTCTAATTACTCAGTTTTATTTAGTCCCAATACCCAAGAAAACTTGATAAATTAATGTTTGATATTTTGGTTTAACAATATTATTTTATTAAACGCTGTAACTTGAAAACAAATGAATATTGGACAACAACATTTGAGTGTTTTCATAGTATTTTGATGCATAGATTACACCCTTAGAGTTAGGCCCATTCCTCCCGACTCACCATGCATAACTTATTATACAATGTGTTTCAAAAAAGCTGGCCAAAATTTGTGAGCGAATTGGGGACATCTAATCATGAAAAAAACCTAAATTGTAATTTTTCGAAAAGGCCTTATTTATTTATGCTTTGTACTAAGGACCAGTTTTGTCCTAAAATTTTCAAACTCGAATTTCTCGAAAACCTTTGAGTTTCTGGAGAAAAAAGAAGTATGCCTTCTTTATGTAGAAAACTTTAGTTTATCAGATTTTTGACACAAAATGAATAAAAATCACACAGAAAAAAAGTCAGGTTATAATTAAGGCAAGGGTCCCCCCGTTTACCCGCCTATGGTCATCCTTTTTTATTCAACTCCATGTCAGTTTACGACATTTAACTAGGTGAATAAATATGCTACATTTGGTTAATTCATCTTTATTCGTTTCGAAAATATTTCAAAAAAATCGTCCTCAGGCAGTCATCTTTAAATATGGACTTTTCGAAAAATTACAATTTAGGTTTTTTTCATGATTAATGTCCCCAAATCGCTCACAAATTTTGGCTAGCTTTTTAAGAAACACCTTGTATATTTTTGGAAAGGGAATTTTAGGGACTGTAAAAAAATCCAAAATTATACAGGATATCCCATAAGGAAAAAAATTATTTTCGTTATAGTACCTTCACGAATGGCCCTGTAATAAAACAGGTTACTACATCTTATTCTACGTTGAAAAGAGCTGAGAAAGTTTTTGCAAAAATCAATTATATCAAATAACAACAAAGTCATAAGCCATAAAAGAAAGAAACCAAAATTGAGAAACACCACCTTAACCGATACAGATAGCAAAAATTTCGTTTGCACGAGTGAGCTTTTCATAAAATTTGACCTGGAGGACCTTGGTTAATTTTTTTCTATGTTCGACAGGAACATGAGTTCCCATAAGAAAACTCCTAATTTGGGCCACCCTGTACAGTGTGGCTACGCTACACGCGTAACGATTTATCGTGGGCTATGATGTCTGCGTCGATCGTTCTTACCAGCACAGTCGGGTCGCTACGATAAATCATTGTGGTATGTGAGTATACGACAACTGAAGAAAAGACGAAATAAAATAACATGAACTTTATAAAGCTCGAGCGCTGTATTGAGATTTGCACATTTAAGTAGGTAGGTACGTCGCTAAAATAATAATTATAGTCATAAAATTCTGTGATCTTACCAATCTTATCAATAACAATATCCCATGAATAGTTAGAACGAGTGCAACACATAATTGTTGCTAAAATTGCATCTGTAGCATACACATTGCCCTCAGTTTTAGTGAGTTTTCTAATAACTGGATCATCAGTAGTAGTAACCTAAAAAATCACAAACACTAATTATTTTACATTTCACATTATAATATTATGTATATTTACCGTGTGGAAAGTACGGTTAACACTTTGCAGTGGTTTCTCATTTTTAACGTTGACTCTATCGTACGTCTTGTCATAGTACTCAAGTTCGCCACAAACAATTATATCTTCGCCTGAAACACAAAAGAAAATATCGTAAAGTCGCTATAGAATCTAATATTTTATGGTACCAACCATCCTTGATTCCCGGCAAAGACAATTTTCCCAAGCGAGGGAAGTCCATTTCTTCAATTGTACTCCAATCTGGCTTAACAGTTACTGAAGCATCTCTTATTTTAATTTGCGGCTGAAAAAACAGTTGAGCAGGTTATAACCGAACAATTTTATGTAAATCCTTACAAAGTTTTTGAACAGATTGTTAACGAGATTTAAAAAATGTTTTGGTGAAGTGGTAAAACGAGTTTTTCAATATGTACGCCAAAGCTTCTACTCGCTGATTATATTATGAAAGTTATCTTACCCGACCTTGACCCCACTTCTTAGTTTGGCTTCGCTTATAAGTATCTCGAGCTTTAAGGCCCTTTCCTAAAGCCTGCATACCACCACCTTGGACATTAGCTCTACCGCCTCTACCTCTCATATTCCTTTGATTCGGCCGGAAACGCCCTCTTTGATATGGCGGTTTTTGAACACGAGTAGTATCCACCAGGTGGAATGTACTCTCATCCTCCTCATGATAATAAGCATATTGACTACCTGATCCAAACTGAGAAGCATATTTGTCTAAAAAAAAGTAAGGTTATGAGTTTTCGTACTGTCGAATTGTACAGTTAATAAAAAAATAATATATCTTACTAGCATATTTTTTATCCTGGAATGCAGCACCGGTCCAGTCACTAATTTTTCCCAGACGGTCACCTTTACTAAACGGCTGGTACGGCATGTCTTTATATTGGTCAGGCATTTCACAAGGGCCCCAGCCATCCGGATTGTTTTGTATAGCGGGTACCACGAAATGGTATTCCTCGTTTACAGACTGAGAATCCGTCATAGTCAATTAGGTCGTACAATAACTAATTTAAAATAATTATATTTAAAAACTACACGAAAACTGATCACTTGCAATTCAATATGCCATAAAATTACATTAAAGGAAAACAGTATTGCCGTCGTTGCCGATAGCCAGACATGAATGACATCTGACATCGTGTCATTGAAAAACGATATATCGATATATTAAAAATATCGATATATTTTAATCCATATATTTCTTTCGATATATTGAAACAAATATCGATATATACAACACGATATATCGGTACATTATCAAAATAAATGTATCTGCTACAGCTGCATTCTTTCGTTAGTTTTCTTGATCCGGATTTATTAATCAGGATTTGTTGGATTTCTGAAGGCTCGATAAGTTTACCTAAAAGATGCAAGAGGATTACGTATCCGGATCGCGATGGACGCTAAAGTGGGGATGAATCAGAATATGCGTTTTTAGCGAAAGAACATGTGAATCCAAACGGGGTTGGATCGTAAAATCAGTAGCAAAAGAAAGCAGCTTACATACACAGGTTTAAAAGTAAAAGGTCCTTGTTGTGTTGCCCTAGCAGTCGACGCACACAACAAAAAATCGAAATCGTCTAACTGGAAATAGATTATCAAAATTATTATTTCTAAGTTCTGTTCCAGAAAATTTTGAATTAATTGACCTAACCTAATGTAATTATTTCTAACAAATATTCTTACGTTTGTTTGGAATGCATATGTATTGTCAGGCAAATAGATTTTAATGAATACTATTTTATTTCATTATTTGAATCTTTAAAATTTGAAGTTTATTTATAACTACAATCCACTCTAAAATAAAAATATAACAAATATATCGATATATATATATTATCGATATTTTTCATTCGATATATCGAGTATATCGATATATAGTTTCGATATATCTTTTGATTCTATATATCGATATATTTATTTATTTTGCCATCCCTAGTGTCGATGTAATATAATAAAAAGGTTCGTTCCAACCCCTGGTTATCGTATCATCATGAAACTGTTTCGGAACTGTTAGGATCGATTGCAGGCGCATGCGTTGACCTGGCACGGTTTTATTTCGGTACAGAAAAGTTAGGTGGTTGGAACAGACAAAGGCTAAGTTCTGAATACGTATATAGGTTTTTATTGTACCATAATCACCGTTTATACCACTTCGGTACGGTATAAACTCTATCATGAGTATATTTTTCAATATCCAAATAAAAAACATTAAATATGTAATAACGTAGCCTATACTAAATTTTCAATAAACCACTTAATTATTTGAATTGTGTCTATGCTCTCCTATAGGATATGTAAATCGTCTTTACTTGTATCAGTAGTGTAGTATCTTTACGCAAAGATAATAAATGAAAACAGCAATTTAATTATTCTATTCTGCATCAATTTATACATGCCTGAAATATAACTCAACAATGAATATCTTTTAACCCAAAACTATACAGTTTTATTTATCTACAAATTTTATGTACAAAAACTATTAATACAAATAAACAAAATACATTTGCTTATACAGGTCCGTCCACTCGTAAGTATGTATTTTAATATAGTTAATATATTACAAGTAGTGTCCAACAAATCAGATCAATCACTACGAAAGAATATCCCTCATGTGTCATGCGTTGGAACGAGCATTTAATTGTAGACCGGTAATGTCAAAATTAATCCCGCCCAGTAAAGACATTTTATCTGTAGTGTAGTCAGAGCATTAATTATCATTATACTGTGGTGAAGTGTTTGTTTAATTTCTAACTAACCACAAATTTTTTAATCACTAATGAATAGGGTTAATTTGTAATTTGTGTTGTGCTTCTGAAATATTTGAAAGCGTTGTGTTTTGAATTAGAATTCTTTGAAAGCAATAAAACGAACTCTGTTTCTGCCCTATGCAATTTAGCAATTTTATAGTTTCTTGCTGGTAATACATTACTACACTTCAATAGACTGTTACTACTAGAATATTATATTCTTTTTCAGTTGTATTCACAGAAAATTACAAAATGGTAATTGAAAATAAAAGGAAAGCAGATGAATCTGCATTGGTGCCTGCTCAAAAAAAGTCAAAAAATGAAGTTGCTCTGCAAAGTAAAAATACTTCCGTTATTCAAGCGGTAACTCCTCAATTCAATTATTTTTAATGCCTATTTGATATATGTATCTACAAATTTTAGGCACCAGCAAGGACCTCTGATTTGTTTGCACCAATAATGGTATGTGAGGGACATGAAGGTGAAATATATAGTGTGGAATTTCACCCCGAAGGACAATATTTTGCATCATCAGGATTTGACCGAAAAATATGTATGAAGTCATTTTCTAACAACGTAATTAGCTATCCACAAGTTATCATATAATTGTGACTTTTTTTAGATTTGTGGAGTGTTTATGGGGAGTGTGAGAATATATCAGTACTAACAGGTCATACTGGTGCTGTATTAGAACTACATTTTACTCCAGATGGTTCGCATATTTTCACTGCTTCTACTGATCAAACTTTAGGATTATGGGATATTGTGACAGGACAAAGGTTAAAAAAGTTTAAAGGACATACAACTTTCGTAAATGCTGTACAAGGAGCTAGAAGAGGTCCACAACAAATGGTTTCTGGTGGTACGTTCAGAATTTGAATTGTTTTGATTTTATATTGCAAACCTTGTTTCCACTATAATTTGTATAAGCTTTTTGACATGGCCGGTGTTTTTAGCAGTGTAGTTGGCATGTAAGTTTGTTTTGTTTCCCTGTTATACTTTATGTTATTTGTGTTTTTCGACCTTCTTATAGATAAGATGATGCCCAAGTGAGGGCGAAACATGTAATCCAATTTAAATAAATTTTGTTGAGGTTGGGACTGGAAATTTCTTTAGTTATTTTAGTTTCCAATATAATTGGGAAGTCGTTGAAGAAGATTGATGCCCAAGTCCCCATTCTACGTCAAATACGGATGAAAATATTGAATAAGTAGCAAGTAACATATTACTTAGTGCGATGCTGAAACTGACAAAGAATACTTAAGGCAAATTTTTCATAACAATTTAACAAGAAGCTCGCATAAATGTTTGATAGTATTAAAAGTGACCCAAACTTCTTAAAAAGAGCAATAACGTATGATCAATCTTGTTTGTTGAAACTAGTCCTGGGCTCCATCAAGACAGCAGGTCAATACATTCTCTATTGGATATTCCATATTGTATGTGTGCACCGTACAACCAGTAATGGTTTGGTTATTTTATGCGCATGTCGTTTGCTTGTGCAAATTTTTGTTTTGATAAAATCGAAAGAATCTAGAAACGGAGGTTTCCAGAAAATAAAAAAAGTATATACCTAAAGGAAAGACCAATAACATTTAACTTTACAATTCTGTGTATAAAAATGTCACGAAAATGGACAGGTATACAAAAATTGTTCTCTATTGGTTTCTTTAGGTGATGATAGTACAGTAAGACTTTGGGACACACGAAAAAAACAATGTACTTCTACAATGAATTCAGTTTTCCCTACAACAGCAGTTTGTTTTAATGATACTGCTGAACAGATTTTCAGCGGGGGTATTGATAATGATATTAAAGTTTGGGATGCGCGAAAATTAGATATTCTATATGTTTTGAGAGGACACACCGACACAATAACCGGTAAGTATTTTTTTTTATATCAAGGTGAAGCTCAAATTTATACATCATTGACAGAAGGCAGTCTAGCTGGTCTCCTAGTCTTAAATCAACTGATATTCATTTCAATGTATACGATATTAGATCAAAATCTTATTTTGCAGCTGTTTTAACCCATTAAAGCCCATTGGCACATAAATGTGCCAGCGTTATTTTCTTTTATTTTTTCAAAACTCCCCAAACTGAGCTGTTCTAGATACATACTGAACTGTTCCTTGCGTAGTTATTTACAGGTCATAATTTTTTTTTAGATTTTACAGTGCTTTATTTTTGCGAAATTAATGAAAACCTAACCCACTCTGAAACATCTTACTACACCTGTCTGCACTGATGTAAATATAATTTTTTTTTCTACTTTTAATTACTTTACTAGTTGTTACATTTTTCATTTTGTTATTGATAAATATTCATTGTAACGATATTCAACAACACCATAAGTTTTTTTATAACAAATTTTATTATGACGGAAAAAAACCATTGGCACATAAACGTGCCAGTGGGCAGACATGATGTCTATTTCAAAGATATGCATGCGCAGTTGGCCTTGTTCTATTTTTAGTATTTGAACTGTCAAACACGCACCAGTAGGTATTTATTACGTTCAGTACGCAATTTAGAAATTATTATTCAGTTTGTAGTAACTGGTACTTTACGGAAAAATAGAGTTTCAAAAGAATCAAATATGTATGAGTATAATTTGTTGCTAAAACAAGCCGAGGAACAATGGAACTCAAAACCGATGGAAAGTTAGTACTTGCGCGGGGGAATGATCATTCCGTTGTAACTGTATTATCAAACTGCTGTAATATTCTATAACTAAAAAAAGTAAAAAATTCATATTCCAATGCCGCTTATAACAAAAATGCAAAATGCAAATGGAAAATTTCTTTTTTCCCCTTGTACTTTGTACCCCCAGGTACTTTTTAACAGTGAGCGACTGCGGCCAAATTATCAATTTTACAACTTTTTTTCACGTCTACAAAAATTAATTTGGTGTGTGGCGCAGAGGTGAATCTATAGGGATTTTTCAAAACAGCTACTACACTGATAATTATTTATTTTGGCACTTACTGGAAACAGTTCTCATCTAGATCTTGGATTAAATATATCACATACATAACAGTATATTCATGTGTCTGAATTTTTAAATTTTTACAGTTTGGTATATTATATAAAATTATATTTGGCTTTTGTAGGTATGTCCTTAAGTAAAGATGGTTCCTACTTATTAACCAACTCAATGGACAACACTTTACGCATTTGGGATGTTAGACCATATGCCCCTGTAGAAAGATGTGTCAAAGTATTCAGTGGCCATCAACATAATTTTGAAAAGAACTTCCTAAGATGTGCATGGTCTCCAGATGGAAATAAGGTAATTAATCAGTGCATTCACGTATTATAACATATTTCTGGCTCAATAAATTCTTAACTTTAAGAAAAAGTTAAATGTCGTAATTGAATTCATATACTTTTAAAAATTTCTGTACTTACAACAAGATGTTTTTGGCGACATCTAGTGGAGCAGGCAATATGCCCGGTGAAACACAGTTCACAAACGATGGTCGGACAAGAAGTAACAACTCCATTAAATCCTATTGCAAACACTAGATACGCCCTATAATTCCCTGGCGGGAGGATTTATTTACGAATTGTTTGTTAC
The DNA here is from genome assembly GCA_911728435.2 of Apoderus coryli. Lineage (NCBI taxonomy): Eukaryota > Metazoa > Arthropoda > Insecta > Coleoptera > Attelabidae > Apoderus > Apoderus coryli. Next base: position 8,705,803 of record OU452202.1, on the reverse strand, counting down.
ATAAAGTAATTTCTGTACTACATATCAACATGAGGTCAAATCTGCCATACACGCATTTTGGCCCAATGGCTTTCCTTCAAATTTATGCGTGACTTTTGATCCTCACTGCATATTCTCTATTTTCTAATCCTGAACGGTTTGTCGGTTATATTAGATAATTATTGTAATTTAAAAAAAAATATTTTTTTTCCAAGGTAAGTGCTGGATCAGCAGATAAGTTCGTTTACATATGGGACACCACGTCAAGAAGAATCATTTATAAATTACCTGGTCACAACGGTAGTGTTAACGATGTGGACTTCCATCCTAATGAACCAATCGTAGCATCCGTAGGAAACGATAAACTTATTTATTTAGGTGAAATTGATTAAACTGTAACATTCAGATTCTTTTAAAATAAGTTTATATAAAATGTTTTAAAAAGTTTATTTATTATTGTACCTACACCAAATAAATTAAAAAATCCCATAAAAACGAATTATAAAAGATCCTGTTTTTTTACAAATTCTGAATTTGAATTATACAAGGTCTGGTAAGTTCTACTCTACGCGGCCTACAGGTTCACCAAGCGCGTGTTTGATGTAGCAGCGATTTCGTTGGTTTCTTGCAGTCGATCTGGATAATAATACTGTTTGGGCTGGTGCAGTTCTCTGAACTTTTTTGCAATAATATAAAATTAATTTAATGGATTATTTTTATACAGGGCCTGGTACAGGTAAGAAAGAAGAGGGCCTAGAGTGATTAGAAAAGTTACAAAAGCGACTCAACACAGCTTTAAACGTCCGCGCGCGTAAAGCGACTGGTCTGAAATTTGCCTGCTTATCCGACAGGCATCATCTCCGAAGCGTATAGGGGAAGTCAAAATAACCCTACTTTTATAATTCTATTTTTTTTTTTAATTAGGCTTAAATATGTGGATTCCACTCCTCCCCATCTTATCAAGCCGTATATCAAGATAACGGGTGATTCAATTTGGGTTTCCACATGAAAGTATTAAGTAAAACACGGAAATGAAAAAAATTGTATTTGCCCTTTCAGTATACTTATTATGAAACATGATATCTGCTAAATTACCGCCGCGGTTCAAATGGCATGTCGTAATCCATTTGTCAAAATTTGTGACTACTCTGCGACACAAATCAGGTTCTATGCCGGCTATTTCGCGTCTGATCGCCTGTTTAAACTCTGCAATAGTGCTTGGTTTATTCTTGTAGACTCTGCTCTTCAGATACCCCCAAAGAAAGAAATTTGCGGGAGTTCAATCACATGATCGCGGCGGCCAATTGATGTCCCGTTGCGGAAAAAATGCGGCATTGAAACTTACCGAGGAGTAATTCCATCGTTTCTCTTGGTGTGTGGCAGGTGGCACCGTCCTGTTGAAACCAGAGATTTTCGATGTCCACATCTTCGAACTGCTCCCACAAGAACTCTGTTATCATGTTCCGATAGCGAACCCCATTAACGGTAACAGCGTTTTCCGCATGATCCTCGAAAAAAAATGAGCCAATTGTGCCTCCAGACCAAAAGGCACACCAAACTCTCTTTTTGCGGATGCAAGGTGAAAATGTGCCTCGTCGCTAAAAATTATTTTAATTGAAAAACTTTCCCCTTGTTCTCGTATCCATTCGGCAAACACGCGGCGCTGTTGATGGTCTGTAAATCTTTGTTTAAAATTCGCTGTGTAGTGGAATATGTAAGGCCGACTTGCTGCGATCGATGACGAATCGATGTGCTTGGATTTTCGTCCACACTTTCGCGAACAACGGCAATATTTTCTTCCGAACGACCTCTACATGCATGCTGAGGGGTTTTAATGTTACCTACGGATCCAGTTTGCTGAAATTTTTGGACCACATTCCAAATTGTCCTCTCAAAAGGTTGATTGCGCACCAAAAAATTCACGTAGGGCACGAAACATATTTTTCTTCGATCGCCCATTTTCATAGTACGCTTCGACAATTTTAAAGCGTTGTTCCGTGGTGTAAACCTAAGGCTCCATAGTTAACCGTGTGTATAAACCTAAGACTCCGTGGTTAACCGCTAATCTAAAATTAATTAAAACAGAGATAGGGCCTATCAAAAATTTAGAAGAACTGGAGAGGCTGTTGATTGGGAGGCTTATAAAGAACTACGAAACTTTGCGCTTACCGCACTACGTCCTGAAAAAAAAGCATATCTAAATACAGTATCAAGAAGTGGCAGCACAAAAAAAACATGGCAGGCTCTTTCTACTCTAAATGTGCGTTCTAATAAAGGCAACGAAATTCCAAAACAGCTGTCTGACTCCTCGGATATTGGTAGATACTTTGCAGCTTTCTCTCAATATGTATCTGCGGATTGTGACGAGCTAATAAATGTTTATTCTAATGTTTCTGATACAGATCAATCGTTTTCATTTACGCTTGCACAGGTGGAGGATATTCATGATACCCTACAGGGTATAAGAACAGAGGCACTGGGGGTGGATGGCATCAACTCTACTATGCTTTTTCACCGTATATAGACCCCATAATCACAAATATTATTAACTCCTGTATAGAACAAAGTTATTTTCGGAATCTATGGAAAATTGCAATTGGTAAACCAATTCCAAAATGTAAAAATCCCTCAAATTTTTCCGATCTAAGGGTCATTAGTATTTTACCAACAATATCAAAAATATTGGAAAAACTTATTTTTAAACAAATAGTAAACTATTGTAATGAGAATTCAATATAACCCAGTTCCTTAAGTTTATAAAGCAACCCTCTTAGTTTTTTTATAACCAAGTATACTTGTTTTTCCCATATAAGATAATCTATAATTATACCTAAATACTTGTATGTTTAATCTTGATTTTATTTGAAAGATTGAATTGTCTTCGTTAACTTGAAGCGTGTCAAATAGAGGGAGGTTCTTATTGTAGGACGTTAGTGGCAAAAATATGTTTTTGCATAGTTTTTCGTTAGCTTTTTAGAATCAAAGATTTTTTTATAGTTATTAAGTCAGTTTCAGCAATATGTTTCAGTTCGGCCCAAGTCCCTGCTTTGTAAAATATTGCTGTATCGTCAGCGTATGGAACCATTATTCCTAAAACCCTGGATATAAGAAGTAAGTCATTCAGATAAATTATGAAAAACAGAGGACCCAAAGTAGTACCCTGTGGTATTCCGTATTTGGTCATTTCTGGCATACTCATTACCTCATTTATTTTAACTAATTGTCTTCTATTAAATAAAGTAAATAACCTGCTTTTTCTCTTCTTCCTGACGCTTTAGGAAAATTTCTGAGAGCTAGTTGCTAGCTGTGATCACATTCACAAAAATATTTATTTACTTATTTAAATCTCGCCGCGCGTTCTACTCCCATTGTTAGCATCCTCAGGCTATTAAGAAGTTTTAATATATTAGCACGAAACCGATGTTATCAAGTTTTTGGATAAGTTGAGAATGAGTAACAGCATAGATAAACGAAACATTATCTATGGTAACAGTATTTTTTTTTAATGCAGAAATACACAGCGATTGTTTCGCTTCATCTACGGCATTGGAAAATTAGTGTTCAGATGGCTATGGTTGTGGAGCGACTTTTTCTAAAACCAAATTGTAAATCGGATATTAATTCATATTTTTCTAGGTAAGATACCATACTATCTTTTAAAATTGTTGCTTAAATTACTGATTATAGATGATGGATGGTACCTTTGAAAAAGAAGTCTAGATAGGGAAGTACCTTTTTAAGTTACCTGTTTTAAAATAGATACCGAAATTAGGTATAATTAGTAATTAAGTTCAAATATTATGTTAATTAGGTGTAAGTTGTGCATTTTTAGATATAAGGATAAACAAAAGTGGTGTTGTGGAAGTGCGCGAATATGAATAACAGCTGCGAATATTGCGGCTTCTCTAAAAGGGATGCCGAAAGCAAAGATTAATCTACACAATAGATAGTCAGCCCAATGCATTAAAATCAGAACATCTCTAAGTATGCCTGCCACTACGTGGCGTATACTAGCGTGTACAGCATAGAGCAGTATTGTCACAGCCAGAAACCGTTTTGTAGTTTATTAATATCAAAAACAAAACGCAACGTATAACAATTATTTAGATCATTTGCAACAGATATGCACCGGCAATGCTGTATTGTCAGAGAGAGAAATTGATGAAATTCTGTATTAATCTGGAGGGGATACGCAGGGAGGGTAGAAAAAAAAACAAGCGAATGTGGTGTGTGTCGTGCTGTTGCCAATTCGTCGGTAAAAGAAACACACAGGGTGATTTATTACAAGTACAGTATTGAAATAAAAGCCTAATCTCTATGAATTAAATTTAATATAATAATATTTAATCCATGTCATACATGTTTCAAGACTAGACCAGTCCCATGATCAGTGGCGAACAATCGTTAAATGAAAAGCTTTTAGATAGAAACATACTTTTGACTAAATATTTCACGTAGACAATGTGGCAAAGATGTAACAAGATTGTTGTAGATCTTATAATACCTATAATAAAAAAATTATCAGTGCTACCTATATTATATTAGGTATACCTATTATAATAGTCTAGGTACTTAAATTTTACTTCTTTTTAATGTTTCTTCGGGTAAATAATAAGTTCGGTAGGAATAGGGCTTTGGGTATGAAACAAAAAAGATAGAAAATAGAAATTTGATATAGGGGTAGTTCTAAGCATTTACAAGTTTGTGACGTGTAGCGATTTTCGATGCCGCCCCCGGAGGTATACATGAGGGCGGCGCAATGCCGTTTTAAATATCTCGTTTCGCTTCCTTGGAAAATAAAAAATTATAACTGATAACTGAAACTTAGTACTTAATACGTGGGCGTAAGAGGTAAGCTCACTTCACAGGTCTCTATTAATGAAAGAAAGTTAACATTTTGAGCATCTGCGTAAAATTAAATGTATCCGTTTGGTGGGTAGTTTTGATTACAATAAGTCGGTGCCAAGCCCAAGCCCAAAACAAAATAAATCTATATTTACCTACTACCTATTTGGCTTGGTACCGACTATTATGTGCATTGTTGTCTTTTGAATGATATTTGTATTTTGTTATTTTTCGTATTTTTTATTAGTTCTTTTGACAGCTCTGGTGTCATCAATACACCTGTATCCCGAATTGCACCAAATTGCGATGCTATTGAACAAGCATATAATCCTAAATATAATATTCTTTTTGAACTATCTGTATCTCGAAAACCAAGCCGTAGCGGACCTATGTACATATGAAATTTGTATCTTAAAATTAGTCAAAGAATCACCCTTTAAAGTTTGTACAAGTACTTATGCAACACCCTGTATACATAGATACTTTGATTTGCAATTTGCAAATCTGTCAAACTAGGTAATGCTGTTTTTTTTATTTACTTTCAAATATGGTGTTATGTAATTGTAATCAAATTAAATGTTTGGGGATGATATTTACGAGTTTTATTTTTTTATATAGAGAAACTGTTATTCAGTTTTTAAGGATCAATCTGAAGCAGACGATTGTACTTGTTAAAACATGAAAAAAGTTATTGTCGTGATACTTTTAACACCCTGTTGGTGGGTTTTTAAAGCTTTTTACGAAACGTGTTAACAATACAATCTACATAAATCGTTAGTTTTTTAAAGTTTTATGATCATTGCACAAAAACCAATATTAGGGAGACTGTAAGTTTTTTTTCAATTCGGCGTTGCAGAATTTGAACCTAATTGTGATAATTGTGTTATTTTACTAGTATAGATATTTTTGAGTAAATTAATTCGGTTATAATCGATGAGTAGAATCTTTGGAGTAAAATACATTTCACAAAAACCCTGAACCATATTTCTCAATAGATTTAAATTTTCATTAAAAACAGATTAAAAATTCTAATTTTTTACATCCTGCATTTCGAAACCGTATTTTTTTAAATAATTATTGTCATGCTGGAAATTTCAAACCTTATTTACTTCAGCAACTTGTAAAAAGCACAGCCTTTTTAATATTAACATTTCTTAAAATCGATATTACGCGATAACGATGACTTTCTATCAATATCACAGAAGGATACATTTATTACGTATATAATTTGTTAGATTTTACATCTCCGAATTGAAACACACGCAAAAAATGTGCATAAAAAAGTTAGGGTAGCATTTCACGCCTGTATGCCCCTTTAATTTACCCGCCTCTGATATTTATTTTTTCATAATGTTAACGACAAGTTGAATCTGCTGTTTGAGTTTGATCCTTAAAACTGAATCAGGTAATAACCGGAAGTCCTATCTATAACGCCAAATTTCGTTAATTTAAATATAACTTTTTGATGCATCCTTATATCCGAAATTTAAAATTAAATGACTAAAATAATATTATTTTAGTCATTTAAAATTATTGTCTAAAACATTTAATAAACCAGCCCTGTATATTTATACTATTATAGTAATTTCTTTTATTTTCGTCCATACACATTAATCTTTGCGTAGATAGGTATACGTATACCATATAATTTTAAACAAAAAACACTGCTGCACAGTAGTACATATATGATACCTATAATATAAAAACAAACTCCCACCTCGTAGGGGAAAGTATACTCGTCCTTGTCTAACATTGCCCATATGATTATTTTATTTCAACACAATACATATAACGCCATCTACAATTTCCATAATTTCCATGGTTGCATGTTTTTCTAATAGATGTAGCTCGTGTCGAGACAGTTTCAATTTTTGTTTTACTTCCCATATACGCTGACTATCTATTGTGTAGATTAATCTTTGCCGAAAGGAACGCGGTATAACCGCTCAAAGAATATTCAGATTTTGGATTTTTCCGTACCATACCACATAAATGATGATGAAAGGAGGATAGAAAAAGCGGGGTAGTCGGGAAGCAACTGCATTAAAAGCAGGTTGCGTTTTGTTTTTAATTTCCCGAACCGTTTTTAAATTTAATAAAACAATTCTACATAAGTAGAATAATCAGTTGTACTTGGCCTGAGCCATTGTAAGAAAACGAAGTCATTAGCACCAGTAACGTGGTTCAAGTTACGTAGTAATTTCAAAATTACTATTTTTGCTGTTATTGTTTGTTGAGTGTTGTTGGAGCAGTATAAACCAACTAAAGCTTGGTGGCCACCGAAGAACAGACATTTGGAGACTATATATTTGTGCGGGTTTAAAGTGATCAGAACTGTAAGTAGTTATAATTAGATATTAGTATAGTATTAGTTGTTTTCATTCAGTTTCGATTTTTTTTCTTTTTAATAATAATAATTATTTTGTTTTTGTGAGGAATCCTTTTCCGAACTCTTTTTTCCTGAGATTAAGTAGGTAATTTTCAGAATCATTCTCGCGACACGGCAAGTATGCGCCATTATCAAATATTGGCGGCCAAGTATACCTGTAGTCTGAGCCCGGCTTAAGCAGAATAATATTCAATCAATGCAATTATACCTACATTTGATTTATATTGGTTGATAGATAATCCATTAAAATAAACTATGCATAAAACGTGTTGTTGCAACAATTTTAATTTTGTTTTAACAATATTTACAAAAAATTTATAATTGAATTAATCAATGAGTGAAAAATTGATTTAGTGCAATGATACATAAAGGCTTATTCTTAAATAATTGTTTAATAACACTGAAACAAATATACCAAATTTAACTTAATTTTTTCTCAATAATCCAAATAAGTAACGAACTTTAGACTTTATAAAATAAAAATTACAAATATTTATTATTCTAAAAATTAGGACATAATTAGCTAAATAAATGTTGGAACAAATCTCAGAGATTTATCCATAACTTCCAAAATCTAGACATATTCTAACTACACTGTTTGAAACCAATGCGCGTGCTAGCAATCAAAAATTCGAAATTATAGACATTTGCATTGCATTTTTTAGGAAAACAGTGTGAATTAAAACATGTTCATTTTAAATAGTCTTTACCTAAACATTTTTGTTTTGTTTGATAATATTGCCTGGATAAATTACGATCGATATAGAGAAAATTACCAGAGAGTTCGAGCTTTAAAGGAATTTTGTAATGCGGCAAGGCATTTCTTGCGGCATCACAAAATTGTGTCATTACACATTCATGTTTTTATGCTCAAACACTAATAGCTTGTCAACACTATTGCAATCATACATAAATATCCCATAACTAAACTGGTCTCCATGTAATCCAAATTCAACCTTAATACAGAATATGTGGGACGTCTTACTACACAAACACTAACATATTAGAAAGCCTCGTCACATCCCTGATCTCCGAAAAGTTTTTTATTGAAACATCCACAAAAATCAATTGCTAATTAAGTTAATGATTTTTATTTGTCGATGGCCCTAAATTTCACTGGTTTTTCTATTAAAAAAAAGCTCTTCGAAATATAGATGGTTGAGCCGATTTTATCCTGTCTAAAATCCATAATTTAAAATGGAATTCAATATTAGAAACCTACACCATATAGCAATATTATTTGAAATTCATTTTAACCAAATTGTTTGTCCAGAAATAGGTACCTATATAAAAAAGGAAAATACAACTAATATTGGTAAGCAAAAACTATCATTAAATAATAGTTAGATATTTATAGATTAAAGAAAGATAATCGTAGACATCACATTTATTATATGAACAATAAAAAAAGATTATTTACTAATATAGAATGGAAATTCATTTTATACTTGCTTTATTAAAAAATTATTACTTTGTCAACCAAAATAGGTGTCAGTAGTACAGCTTCCGTTTCATTATTATTTATTATCTGAAAATATAGATTATGCATCTAAATCATTTATAAATAAAACTTCTCTGTTTTTGAGTCCGGCCTCTTCTAGTGTTTGTACGATATCACATTCCTCTTTACGACATCGTAATATTCTTTTTGGGAAATTTGTCGTAATTTCGAAGGAGTCTGGTGCGCTTGGATGACAAAATATAAAATAAAATACAGCCTGAAATTAAAAGATAATAAATAAATTTTCATATTATGGATTGTGAATTGGAATCTATATATCTACTGTAGCCCTATTAATTAATATTGCTAGAAAAATATTTCGATACGAACTATTACTACGAACCTCTAAGGAATGTGTTTTAAGAAATCTGCGCTCCACTCTACTACCACATGGTAGTTTAAATACTACTTGGACTGCGTCAGGATGGTTAGCATCTGGCTCCGTCGGTACTTTTGAAACTGACTCAATCTTTTCACGAGCGATGTTTTGTTTCCTTTCTTCTTCTGCTCGGACTAGCTAAAAGAACAAAAAAAAAGACGGGATTATTATCACATTAAACTTTGATATGCATTTTAAGTTATAGATAAAATTATTGGAATAAAAGGCGTCTACTCCACAAAATGATTTATATATATACGTTAAAACCATTCTTCGTTTTAGCTGCCAGACATGTTTCGGACTACACGTCCATCATCAGTGGCTTAAAGAGCTTGTACAATGTTGTTACATGTGAGAGTCATACTTCATACAGAATTAACAGAGCGGTTTTACATGGATTTATGATTTAAACGTCTATACATATCATTTTGATGGAAAATTGGTTGTTAAATAGTTAAAATAAAATAAAATAAAATTAAAATATAATTAAAGTGTTGAACATTTGTTATTTCTGTTACTATTAGTCTTTGTTTTCTTTTTCTTTCTTTTCATCGTCAATGAGAACAGTTTTGGTGAAATAATTTGGTAAGAGCCTACTGTAATATGGCTGTTCAGCGATGAAAAGAAAGAAAAAGAAAACAAAGACTAATAGTAACAGAAATAACAAATGTTCAACACTTTAATTATATTTTAATTTTATTTTATTTTATTTTAACTATTTAACAACCAATTTTCCATCAAAATGATATGTATAGACGTTTAAATCATAAATCCATGTAAAACCGCTCTGTTAATTCTGTATGAAGTATGACTCTCACATGTAACAACATTGTACAAGCTCTTTAAGCCACTGATGATGGACGTGTAGTCCGAAACATGTCTGGCAGCTAAAACGAAGAATGGTTTTAACGTATATATATAAATCATTTTGTGGAGTAGACGCCTTTTATTCCAATAATAACATTCACTCCTCGATAGATGGATTACTTCAGAAAATTATAGATAAAATGTTTGCTACTCTGGAGGTATCTTCGGGGGCCATGAGGTATTGTACTGTGTCCCTTTTCGCTATCTTTCAAATTAGAGCCTTCTTAGGTCATATTATGATATATCATAAAGTTGTAATATAATTAGTTTATATTCTCTCCTGAGGATGCTAACAATGGGAGTAGAACGCCCGGCGAGATTTAAATAAGTATTTTTGTGAATGTGATCACAGCTAGCAACTAGCTCTCAGGAATTTAAAGCGTCAGGAAGAAGAGAAAAAGCAGGTTATTTACTTTATATAAATACCGACAAAAAATCTAGGATTTATAAAGGTTTGAGAACGCTGGGAATTAAATCAGCAAGGGACAAAGTTAGCCTCCCACCACGTCTGACAGATCCTCCATTCATAAACAATTATTTTGTGTCAATTTTTCAAAATAGCGACACTCGTTGTGCAGATTATATTGATTCATATAATTATCAACCAGTTGATGATTTGTCAGAATTTGAACTTCATATGGTGGCCACACAAGACATCATAAATATTATTCGTCGTATCAGGTGAAATGCTTGTGGGTCTGGGGGGCTTTATTTAAAATCTTTGCACCTTTGAAATGACGTCATTTGCGAATACAAATTAGTGCACTGCAGTGCTGAATCCTCTCGATATGAGCCACATGTCAGGCATAGAGGGGACTCCAAACCGTAGATGCGTGTTCGAGATGAGATCTGACAAGCGATATATATAACAATTTAAATGTGTTCACACTGCTAAAGTCTGCCGAGCAACGCCTGACGAAGCCCAAAATTTGCAAGGCACACGATAGAAAACGCTGGATGTGATGACTGAAGCTCAAGTTGACCTCCAACTAAACTCCCAGATTCTGAACTCCAGAGCCGATTGCTAGAACGAGTAAAATTGATACAAAAACACTTCGAGACATTTAAATCCATGCCGTTAATCTCGCACCAATGAACCAACCGAGTGACATCCTCCTGCAAAAGGTAGCAGGCGGTGACACCTCGGATCGTCCTATAACACCTGAGATCATCAGCAAACAGCTTGAACTCACTATATAAGTAGAAAGCATTGCGCTATGTCGTTAATAAAAAAGTTGAACAATAGTGGGCTCAAGTGGGATCTATGGGGAACACCAGAAGTGATCTTCACCGGCAGATAATGACACTCATTAAGTCGAACAACCTGAGTCCTACCTGACAGGTAGCTCCTCAACCAGCCTCCGGCACCTTCAAGCCTATGAACGAGAAACCCGTGGTTGATGCGATCAAAAGCCTGGGAGAAGTCGGTATATAATGTAAGAACTTGATCACCGCTCTCCAACGCCCGAAACAAGAAGTCCGTGAACTCAAGAAGCCTGAGCTCTGGGGATTAACGGATTGGAAACCAAATTGCTCGTCTATAATGGAGGGACCCAAGGTGCTTGGTGACAAGATTCTCAAAGAGCTTGGGAATGGTACTAAGAATGCACACAGGTCTGTAATCAGATTATTTTTGCTGCCGGATTTGAAGATTGGAGTAATGAAACTAGTCTTCCATTCCACAACAGGGGGAAGCAACCCGAGCCGAGTGAACAGTTAAAAATAATCTGATATATTTGCTTAATGTTCTTGTAGATTATTTATTTTTGTTTAGATTATGTATCAGAACGAGGGATGTTAAACCTCTAAAACAAATGTAAAAACATAGAGTTGTTGTCATTATCTGGCAGTTCTGTCTGCAAAATTATAGACATATTTTTACACAAATAGGTATTGTTCAGTCACAACAGAATACGGGAACATGAATACTAGAAGATTATAAGGTTAATAGTTCTCGTCAAATTAAAGATACATCACATTGCACACTCATTTAATTTGAAATTCGAAAATAGGCCATCAATCTCAGAGAAATAATAATAATAATAATAATAGGCTTTATTAAGATTATATACAGAAAAATATACATCTTAAATGGCGAAGTCTAGCTGGTTCTTTTCTTTTGAGTAAAAAAAAAGGCCGCTACTCAACATTAACCACTTAAACAATATGACAACTAAACACATAACCTATATGAATTATATTAGTATAAAACAATAATGATATTATTCTTAACTACAAAAAATTTTAATTCTTATTCTTACGAAAACTATTCAAATGAAAAACACCCTAATTAGAACTAATGAAACACCCCTAAATCAAATTAAATTACGGGCAAAAGGCAAAAACAAAACTTTATTAATATAAACAAAAAATAACCATACATATAGCTAGACAATTAAATTTAAAAACTACCTACTGAAAGAAACATCCCTAGTCAGTCAACTGTGAGAGTAAATTATCTTTCACTTTTTTTTCGAAAACCGTTTACTGAAAGTGGCACCGAGAAATATGCTATAAAATCATTATGGTATTTTACAGAATTGTACGTAAAACTTCTTTTAAATAATGCAGATTTATGCTGAGGCATAGTAAGAAGATTCCTATTTCTCAAGGGCACATTATGAACCTCATCTCTGAAAACAAGTTTACTCCTTAAATAAGCTGGCACAGATGACTGAATTAACCGAAACAAAAAAGAAAGGAATAAGTATATAAATAATTTGTACACATTCAACCAATTGAGCTCCCCTATCTTTGCAGAGACATGATCATATTTCCTTAAACCACAGACAAAACGACAGCAGTTATTTTGTATTTTTTGAAGTCGATTTCTATCAAATACCGTTAGTGCCGGATAGTACAAAATTAAACCGTATGAAACTGAAGATAATATATATGACTCACATAATTTTTTACGGACTTTAAAATTCAGAATATTTCGGTTGGCATACAATACTTTTAATGCTAGGTACGACTTTTTATTTAAATTATTAATGTGTTGATTAAATCTCACTTTGCAGTCAAATACAATTCCCAAATTCTTAGCGGTCGATTCATAATGCAAAGGTTGACTTTCCAGTTCCAGAGATATATAGTTCTTTAAAAAGTGTAAAATATTTTCTGATGCATAGATCATGACTTGAGTTTTACCAGCATTTAATTTCAAACTATGTTTCTTACAGTATTCCGATATATTGCATAAATCAGAATTTATATTTGCTTCAACATCACTATAGTCAGATGGATCAAATGTATAAATAAGTTGTGTATCATCCGCATACGATTCACTCATGCCAAACCTCACGCAGCTCCCCAAATCAAACGTATACAATAAATATAAAAGAGGACCCAGAATAGAGCCGTGCGGCACTCCAGAATCCACCCTTGCCACATCAGACACTCTCCCATTCACTCTTACATACTGCTGCCGATCATACAAGTAATTTTTGAAAAACAGAATACCCTTATCACTCACACCAAGGTAATGAAGCTTGGCACACAACAACTCATGGTCCACGCAATCAAATGCCTTGGAAAAATCCAAAAGCACTAATATAGTCGCCATCTTATTATCTAAACCACGAATTATCAAATCATTTACATGTAACAACAGTGATGCTGAGCCAAAACCTGGCCTAAATCCAGATTGATTTTTTGGTAGCAAACCATTAACATTTACAAATTGATACAGTTGTTGATGTATAGCTCTTTCTAATACCTTGCTCAAGACTGGAAGTAAGCTTATCGGTCTGAGATCACTTACAGAGTTAGGACAATTTACTTTAGGTACCGGGCATACCACTGCTGTATTCCAAATTCTTGGAAAGTAGCCAGTTTCAATGCAGATATTTATTATGTGGGTTATATGATTTAATAAAATAGGTAAGGTGAGCTTAATCATAACAACTGAAAGATCATCACTTCCAGCAGCATTAGATTTAATAGAAGTAATTATTTTATATATTTCCAATGGAGATAAAACCCGAAAATCTAATTTTTCCGGACCATAAGTATTATTTTTGAAATATTCAATTAATTCCGAATCAGCCCCACTACCAGAAAAAACAGACAAAAAGTAATCATTTATACTGTTTGGATTGCAAAAACAATCCGGCAAATCCATTTTTGGTTTTATCATTACATTTGCAACTTTTAATCTTTTCCAAATTGTCTTTGCATCCTCAGCACTCACATACTTCAAGAACGCTGCCTTTTCTCTGCGTACAGACGCCAAAGCAAAATTACGGAGCCCTCCAGTTCAGATCAGTTTTCGTTCTTTTATATCTTTGAAAAGCCCTGTCACGTTCCTTTATAATAAGTTTCAAGGGTTCAGTAAGCCAAGGTGCATAAGGTCTACTTAAACGAACAGTACGCAAGGGCGCATGGATATTAAAAATATTAACAAGATTCACAGTTAAAAATGATATTTTTTCTTCAATGTTATTAATGTAATAAATGCGGTCCCAATCAACCCTACTCATATCTCGACATAAGTCATCTTCATTTAAGTGTTTAAAGCATCTATAAGTATAAAATTGAGCACACCGAAATCCCTCAAACGCAAGCTCACAAAATACCAGACTGTGATCAGAAATGTAATCCGTATTTATTACACCATGATTCTTCACTAGTGCCGTATTATTAACAAATATAGGATCAAGTAGGTTGGCTGTATGTTGAGTTACTCTGGTAGGCTCTTCAATAATCTGTGTTAAGCCAAAAGAATCGAAACATTCAGTTACAGGGTTCCCTGGTTCAAGCATATTTACATTTACATCACCCGTCATAACCAGAAAGTCAGTAAAAGGTACAATTTCGGCTAAAATTTCGTGATATCTATTTACAGACTCCGCTATTGAACATATACTATTGGAACGATAGAACACAGCAACGATCAAGGTCTTCCCCTTAACTTTCAGGGTACTCAACAGATGCTCCAACAAACCACCATTACAAGACTTCAAAATATACCTTTCAGCATTATAACAGCTACGCACATAAATCGCAATACCACCTCCAGCACGGTGCACTCTGTCCGCGCGTAACAAAACATATCCAGTGATAGACACAGAAGCTGATGGCATGTATGGCTTTAAATTACTTTCAGTTATACATACAATATCAAAAGACTTACATTTAACTATATCATAGACATCATTAAAATGTGCTACAAGTGATCGAGAATTCAAATGACATATCGAAAAGGTTTTAGTTTTAGGCGCCATTTTGACACAAATAAAATATTTACAAAATAATTACAAAAACAAACAAAAAAAGCAAACATTATTTCAACAAATCTTTCAAGTGTTCAGAATCTCTTAACCTGGTTGCCTCCAAACCCTCACTCTTCCTGACATAAACCGACCCATTTCTAGCCCAAACATATTTATACCCCTTTTGCTTACATAACATCGCATCCTTGAGCAATTTATAGGTACTCCGGTCAAGTTCTTCGTTGACATAAATCCTTTGAGCGTTACTATTAATTCCACAGGTGCTTGTAGTTAAATTGCCCTTTTCTCTGCGCTTCTTCAGTACTGAAGAGACTAGATTTTTTGTATTGAAGAGAATACTAGCCACGGGAGCTTTTTCTTTAGGCTTTATTACTTTAAAATCCTGGATCTCATTATCAGAAAAATCCTCGTGAATAAATTTCAAAACTCTTTTTGACTTTTCTTTAACAACCACATTATCATCGTTTAAATCGAATGCTCCGGATATGACAATTCTCTTACCATTCGTATCATCTTGCAACTGCTGAATCTTGGATTTCAAATGGGAAACATCAGCTCTAAGTTCAACGTTTTCACGTTTAACCTCATCAATCATCTCCCCCATTATTCTATTTGTTTGCCTTTGTTCCTCATGCATATGATTTATAAAATCAAGAGACTCACTAACTGTTGTGAATTCCTTTTTCAATCCAATTATCTCTGCTTTCAGTTCAAGAATCAGCTCACGTAAATTTTCATCTTCTTGAAAATTATCACGCACTTTTCTTAGGATTACATTTGAATCAGCACCATAGTTTGATTTCCTTAACAATAAAGATTCCCGCTCACTTATTTGAGCTGCCGTACTCTCATATGGATTTATCGTAGTTCTTCGCTTACACCTTGCGCAATTCCAAATTTTGTCCTGTTCTCCAATTACTCTAATGTCTAATTCGCTCAACTTTGCACATTCGGGGTGAAACCAAGCACGACATGTATTACACTGGATTCTAAATACCGATTTTGGTACATGTTTATCACAGGCACCACATGTAGGTTTTTTATTTCCCATTGTAAAAATATTATTTAATAATGCAATATCCTGTTTGTATTTATTATTTCTTATTATTGGCGCAAGCGGCCAACTTCCCGTATATATCAGAACAAAAAATTGATAGACTGATATTTATATTTCAGATTTGGCGCAATGACACAGTTTTTAATTACACAAACACTTATACGTGGTGTATATCCAAAACAAAAACCATATAACAACTTTTCAAAAATTAATTCCCGACAAAAATGATCAAATCGGATACTTAGTTCAACAACACAACAACATAGGTGTTAACCATTTGCACAACAAAATGAAACAATCTTAGAATACTAAAGACGACGACTGTGTGTTTCGTTCAGGAGGTATAATTTGATTTACGGTTTAACGCATAGACGATTATTATTATGGAAAGTACCTACCTGTTCTTGCTGGTTTCTTTCAGCTTCCTCCGCACGACGTTGTTCTTCTCTTATTCTCTCCTTCTCTTGGTCGGCTCGTAAGCTTTCCAAAAATGCTTCATCTTGTGTTTGCCTCAGAGATCTATTAATACTTTGTTCTAAGCGATCTGTTCTAGCTTGTACTAGATTCATTTCAAACTCCGAAACTATTGTTCTCAGCCTTGAAAAAAATATTTTAAAAATATAATTATATCGGCATTTCTGTGTCTTGCAGGGACTTTATTACAGAGGTCTGGTGAAAATACAGGGTTTGAGAGGCAAACTGTCGATTAGTAGTCTTGTTTTCTCCAACAAGCCCGAGTAACTATAGGCATCCATGAGTTGGTTAATTGGGCCCAATAGGGTCAGTGATTTTGCCCTGCCGTTAGTGAATCTCTATTCACAAGGCATATTACCTGTTGAGCACAAGATGTCGCGAAACACATTTCTTGTACAAATGCAGAACTGTCGCGATTGAAGTCCATCCGTCGGTCGTGGCGAATTGTTCTTCCATCAAGCAAATTTACCACATCAAATTTTGCTACACCGGGAATTGGCACGAAATTGGATTCGATAAGTTACACTAATTAGCGTAAATGATAAAGTCATTATTTGAACCCAATACCAAGTGTCATGTTTCTACATGGAATAGTTTTTAAGACAATTCTTTTATTTTACAAAGCTTTAAAAATTAGCCTTCTGCAGAATATAATATATAAATAATTAAAAATAATATATTACCTTTGCAATAATAATGATGGACTGGAATACCCTTCTAATCGACCCACAATTGTCATCCGATTCTCCTTTAATACCAATACCGCTAAGAATGGAAAATAATTACACTTTATAGCATTCAACGTACGCCGACCCTCCTCTGAATCTACTGCACAACTCCAAAATAGAAAATTATTGTTGACATACTGGATAATATCGGAATTTCCTAAAGTGTCTTTACAAAACAAATCAGTGTCTGGTGCTGATGGATCATGAATGTAAACTAGTAAGAAGCGTAGTTCTCGTTTAGCGTCATTAAGAACTTGAGAGAAAGTGCCTTGATAGAATACGGGATGTTGCGTTGTACATTTCTCTTCATAAGTTTTTATGAATTCAAGTACCTCCTCTACTGGGTCACTCCTAGGTCTGTATTCTAAGCCTAAAAGAAAATAAGAATATTTTGAATTCAACGTATTCAATGCATTTTGAATACTACAACATAATAACTACGATGGAATCCGATACATACTAGACGAACACACACCCTCGGTGCTTTTTCTAAAGATTAATATGTGCAAGAACTTGTGTATTAATTTACTTCGTAGTAATAGTTTTAATAGAATAAAAAATAACACGTCGGTATCCTGTTTTCAGTTATGTATATTCAACGATTCAAAAAGCTAGTTAAGTATACTTGCTCAAATTAAATGATATTGTCAAAAGGCGGAAGGTGTGTACAACAGGATGAAGAGGGCGAAAAATTCAAGACCATACAATTGTTCAAAAAGATAGTACCTTTTTATGAGAAACCACAATACAATGATACCTACTAATGGAATTTCTTTGTTAGATTTATAAAAGTTTCTAACAGCAATGAACCCTGTATCGGTGCAGATATCGGTTGATATTGAGAATAAAGTATGTAATATGCTACTAATGTTTACCTACCTAATAATCTACGACTTATTTGTAATATCGTAATTAGTGTGCCGTAACACATATTCCACAATACACCAAAAATAGCCTTAATTAAACCCTTAAATCCTGATCCCGACCCATCAGTAGGTGGTGCGAAATATATATGTTGACCTATATGATCGCTATATACAGCAGGAGGCCTGGATTCCGTTGCGTATACAGAAGGTCTTCCCTCTCGTATATTCAATTGTTCTTGTACAGCTACTTCTAAATTCCATTGGTGTCTTTGTAGCACATCTCGGCATACTGTCATATCCTCGATACCTGTTAAGTCTTGAAATTGAAGCACTTTTTCTGTCTGTTCACTGGTTAAACCCAAATTTCTATTATCGCCAAAGTAATCCATTATGTGTGATTTCAATTTAGAAAGTCAAAGGTTTACTTTAAGACAATGATCATGAGAAACTCCTCACAAGAACATATTTAAGAAAAAAACACAATACCAAAAAATGTCATATTACACGGCCTATAAATTATCACATTTTACTTTGTAAATAATTCATTATTGTTGGGTTGACATTTCACATAATATTTTTAATCTCAATGAGAACTAATTAGTAAATGTAGAAAACAAAGAAGATACCCAGCACTATACATAACTTTTTTGCATTTTACATTTTATTATGTACTTTTTTTAAATTATAAAAAAAACTCAAGCAATAGGCGTTTTCGCCTTTCTATTAACTCAGCTGAACTGATGTACAATGTATGTCAAGATCAGTTGCAACTCAACACACTTGCATTATTTGTATTTTAAATGGAACAGCAATCTATCAAAATTGACGTGGGCACTGAAAACAAGGAAAATTTAGAATAAACAAGCAACATTTGATTACATGCTATACAATAAACATACAAGAAATGCTGCTTGCATCATCGAACATATACTACGACCATTGTCTTTAAAAGGATAAAGACAATGCTACGACTCTACGGTGCTTGCATTGTCTTTATGCCATAGCCTTCTGAGGTTAAATTTCTAACTCCCTGAAAATTTGTGTGATCTGTGTGTATAGATCCACATAACACATTGTGGGTGTTATGTGGTATAGATCACACAAATTTTCAAAAGAGATGAGGGCAACGGGAAGGGTAAACTGTCATTGACATATTAACATAGAATAAGAAAGCTACGCTTTTCTTATTCTGTGATACCATTACAATGGTGATAAATAATGTCAATGTAAACTGCTGTTTGATATTGAAGGATCACGCCCCAGATAAAACTTACTTATCTGGGATAACGCTTTATGTAAATACTGATAAGCTGAATTTATAGTTTGACGTACTGTAAACGTAAACGCACTGCAAAAAGATCAACTATAGAATTTATGTCCCTTGTTTATAAATGAACGTAAACGCATGACGTAACGTAAGTAACTTTCATTTTTTACAGTGCGTTTCTTGCGTCCGACCAATCAAAAGAAAGAATAGTGTGTGACAACAGCGTTGCTGTCAGTTGTCACTTGTCCCGCGCACAGCTAAGTTCGCAAAGTTTTTTTTATATATACATATTTCTTTACCTCAGATAAATAAACAAACAATAATATTTACCTATATCAGAGCTGTTTATACCTATTTTGTTAACAATTAATTACTAATTATAAATTTAATAATATTTTAAGGTCCGTTTATTACGTATCCAGTACGTCTACGTATACAGTCCGTCAAACTATAAATCCAGCTTAAGTTGTAATGAGCACTACAGAAAATACTTTAGAAGGTACGTAAAAATGTTTTACCCACTATTATGATTTATCAGACATGTAATTTTCTGGTCACAGCTTCATTAGAAAACTCTCAACATGTTGAACAACATGAACAGTCAAAGGAAAGGAACTCATCACTTCTAAAAAATGGTGATGCCCAACAAAAAATAAAATATGATGCGGAAACGTTAGAGTACAAAAAAAAATATTTGGAATTAGAATTACAAGTGTTGCAAGATTATGTTAAGCAACAGGAGTACCGTTTGGATGCATTAAAAAAGGAAAATATAAAACTTAGTGAAAAATTGAAAGCCAAGAAGTTACAATGCCACCTAAAAGAGGAAGACGAAAATCAAAAATTATAAAACCAGACAGTGCTTCAGAGGACGAAGTACCACTAGACAAGTTAAGAAAAATACAACTAAAAGACAATTTGTGCTGTAATATGTCTGAAAGAGAAGATCTGAGAAAAAATATTAAAACATTACTTAATAAATATGAAAATATAAAAAGTAAAAGTATCGATTTAGATACTGAAATAAAAAAATTAATAGTTGATAATACTAGGTTGAAAATTAAAATATTTGATTAAGAAACTTATTAAATTACTATTAAATACTTATTGTACATAATATAAATTTTTCCTAAATTATAGGAATCCATAAAATTGTACCTTAAAAAAATATGTTTTTGATGTCTAATTTTACACGTTAATCGAATTAAACCTTACTACTAGCAACTTCCAAGTCATTTATGGTATCCTCAATAGGTATAAAGGAAAAATCGTATAATAGTTGTTAACTGTGTGAATGTTGCACAAGGAACAACAATACAATATGGATTTTGGTGCCCTTGCTCTAGGCATAATTCCTTTTATAGCAGTTTCAGTCGACGTTTTTATGGCTTTTGTGCTGTCAGCTGAACAACATGTAAAAACTAGTTTTCGTCGGTTTTATGTTTACGGAGCACACTACTCCGTCAAGATTTTTCTGAACTCTATTACTTTCAACTTCAGGTTTCCGCATAATAAAGTCGGAACCTTCAACTACGACATAAATAGAAACTTGACGATAAACAAGACATGATGGAATCCTGCGTGGCGATACCGAGTTATATGAATAGAATTAGTCTGGAGAGAGTAGTTGTTAGCAACAGTAATTGCCCACCTAGTATGGCTAGGAGACAAACTACCATCTCAACCATGACTAAAACATCCTTTAAAACCAATAATTTATGGAATTCTATTTAAAATCAAAATAACTTTGTTGATAACTCATTAAATTTCGTATGTGCATGCTTAACTGCTTGATAGTTTAAGAAATTAGGAACTTGCGGGCCTTACTGCATTGCTTATTTAGACTTGTCTTTGGTGAGATCACGAATTTAATATTTATTGGAGTTTTTCGCTATTACTTTAGTACTGTTATTACTTTCCGCCGTATCTATCCAATGGGTGATCGTCGATTTCGTGGTAAGATTGACTCCAGTTTATCTGAGTATGAGAGCATAAATGTCGGGACGCCTCAGGGTAGTGTTTTGGGTCCCCTTCTCTTCTTACTTTTTGTGAACGACTTGCCTCAGTACCTGTTTTTTGCAAAGAGATTTATGTACGCACATGATACCTCGTTGGTACTGTCTGATGGGGATCCTGTAATCCTTCAGAGTAAGATTTCGTCCACGCTGCAGGCTTTTGATTCCTGGTGCCATGACAACCGGTTAATGGTGAACTAGAATAAAACTGTTTTAGTTCAGTTTAATAGTTAAACTTTGATGTAAATTTTGGAAATCAAATCTTGTCCTGGTCACAGTCTGCTGAGGTTCTGGGAGTTACTGTTGACGCCAGAATGAGTTGGTTCCAGCACATAGATAATTTCTGTAAAAAGCTAAATCAGCGATCTTACTTGGTATATACTTTGAAACATTACATGAGCTCGGAAGTCTTGATGACTGTATATTATGTCCTTATTTATTCAATTATCTCCTATAACATCATCGCTTGGGGTAGATCTAGTGATACATCGCGTATTCGTTTCAGACAAGAGTACTGCGCTGCATGTCTGCCATATAACTTTCACAAAAAGAAGGCATTTTGACAGTAGATTCTGTTTACTTACTCAAGCTGATGACATGTATCTTCAAGAACCGTACATCATTTGCAACGCAAGGTTCGCTGCATGCTTATATACCACGAGAGGCAGGGATCAGATTTTGTTACTTAGGCCTCATCATGAGTTATTCAAGAAGTCGCCGCATTATTCTGGCATATATTGTCAATCATTTTTGGTCGAGAATTATTTTTATAGTGTCGAGTTTTGTACTATGGTGTTCCGTGCCTTGCGAAGCTGATTCCCTCGTGCGTCCGGAAACAGTGTTTTCATTTGTTTTTCTTTATATTATAATGTCTTCCTTTATACTTTGTAATATTTCTACCGTTTATTATGTTACTTATTTCTCTTATATTATTGCCGAAGTTGTATTCACTACTTATACAGGGTGGTCCAACGAAAAGTTTGCACCTAGCTTTTCTCTTTTTTTTGTAGTCGAATGCGAAAATGCTCGGACACGTCGATTTTGCTTTTGAGGGGGACACATTTTAAACATATTTTTCGATCTGCGCCTTTAACCCCCTAGCGGGGGTGAGTAACAACCCTAAAATTTTAAATGGAAAGAGGGGTCTAATGACATATCATTTGAAAGGACACAAAATTGTCTTTCTAATGATACCCTATTTGTCGAATTTTACTAAAACAGTTAATACGAAAACGACTTTAAAGACATTAAGCCGATAATTTTGGTATTAATGAGAAATACAAATAAGTTTTAATTATTACGACTGAAAACAACTACAATCATTTCTAAATTATTTACTTTGAAGAAAAACGGGATTTCAAAAACACTATCTTATTTATCAGAACTAAATTCCTCACTAATCGTTTGCGTTTTTTGTTGAAATAAAAACTGCAGATACGTGTAGGAAAAGAATTTACACCGTTTATTTTAGTCTTTTCATTGATTCAGTTTGGTTGCTTCTCAAGTTATTTTACTTTTACCGTACAAAATGATTTATTCCATTCTAGAACGAGTTGAAATTGTTAAACTTTATTTTCAAAATAATAGTAGTGCTAGACTTACGGCTCGCTTATTTAATGAGAGACATCCCGATAAAAATGTGAATGATGTGTACGTTGGCAAGTTAGTTAAAAAGTTTGTAGATACCGGATCTGTCTGTAATGTAAAACACCAGCCGCAGAAACCGATCAGAAATGAAGCTGTGGAAGTCGCTGTTTTAGGGCATGTTGAAATGGATCATAGTCAAAGTACCCGTCAACTAGCTGAAGCCTCAGGTGTCTCCCGTTCGTCCATAATACGAATTTTAAAAGCGTACAAATTTCATCCGTACAAAATCAAATTAGTACAGGAACTAAATGAGGATGATCCTGATAGAAGGCTGCAATTTTGTGAAGCAATGAGCCAGCGTTTAATTGAAGATCCGCAATTATTATTTAACATTTGTTTTTCCGACGAATGCACATTTTATTTGAATGGAGCTGTAAATAGGCACAATTGCCGTTACTGGGATGACAGTAACCCACATTTATTCCGTGAGGTTCATACCCAGTATCCTCAAAAAATAAACGTCTGGTGTGGCATATTAGGAAATCATATTATAGGACCACTTTTTATTCCTGGAAATTTAACTGGTGAAGTGTACCTAAACATGCTTGAAGACACAATTGATCCTTTAATAACACAAATAATAGAAGATGACCAAAATCATACTGCTGATCGGCTTTATTTCCAGCAAGATGGAGCACCTCCGCACTATGTGGCTCCTGTAAGACAGTTCTTAGATGACCGGTTCCCTGGACGGTGGATTGGAAGGAGGGGCCCAATTGAATGGCCTGCCAGGTCACCGGATTTATCGCCTTTAGACTTTTTTCTTTGGGGGCACTTAAAAAATAAATGTTTTGCCACGAAGCCCGAGTCCATAGAAGATCTTCGCCAACGCATTACAGAAGAGTGCAGAAACATAACACCTGATATGCTACAAAATGTTAGAAATAGATTTGAACAAAATCTGTATTATTGTATGGAATCAAATGGGTCACATTTTCAACATTTGTTAATGTAACGTTTTAATAAATCAATTTAACAGCTTGTTTACTTTTTTTACAAAGCAATGTTAAAACTAACAAACATTGGAATGTACTAACGATTGCAGGTGTTTTCACTCGAAATAATTAAAACTTATTTGTATTTCTCATTAATACCAAAATTATCGGCTTAATGTCTTTAAAGTCGTTTTCGTATTAACTGTTTTAGTAAAATTCGACAAATAGGGTATCATTAGAAAGACAATTTTGTGTCCTTTCAAATGATATGTCATTAGACCCCTCTTTCCATTTAAAATTTTAGGGTTGTTACTCACCCCCGCTAGGGGGTTAAAGGCGCAGATCGAAAAATATGTTTAAAATGTGTCCCCCTCAAAAGCAAAATCGACGTGTCCGAGCATTTTCGCATTCGACTACAAAAAAAAGAGAAAAGCTAGGTGCAAACTTTTCGTTGGACCACCCTGTATATTTGAATCCCAATGTATATATTTTATACTAATATGGCCAATAAAGGAACAAAAATTAATAGGGTTACCATACATCCGGATTTCAGTTCACCATCGAAGCTGAAATATCCTATTACTATTATGAAAATATATGTTTACTAATAAATGTTAGATAGTAAATTTATAAATTAAAGAATTACAAAAGGTCCCACAAGGTGTGTTGTGTGGTTTGTTTATCAGTCATAGAAACGAAATACAAAGTCATAAGATATTTTTATTTTCATGTAATAATATTATTGCAAAGAATTCAATATCGGATATCCTCTAAATTTACAGTAATCTATAAAGTAGTCTTGCAATATCGATATTGGAGACTGACTTATCAA
Source organism: Apoderus coryli (assembly GCA_911728435.2). Taxonomy (NCBI): domain Eukaryota; kingdom Metazoa; phylum Arthropoda; class Insecta; order Coleoptera; family Attelabidae; genus Apoderus; species Apoderus coryli. The sequence continues at coordinate 8,680,788 of OU452202.1, read as the reverse complement.
ATAAAATGGTATTTTTATTTACTTAAATAATTGAGATTGTATTACTTTTTCATAATTTTGATTTTTTAATCATAATGCAAAAGACATTATAATATTTTATTTAATACCCAAGTAATATCACTTTGGTTAAGTACTAGTAGAACATGATACCACTATCTAGTCCTTTAAAGGTAGCAATCAATTTAAATATTTATATAAAAATACTGAGAAATACATAATGGTAATTAAAATATAGAAATACATAATTAAAATAACTAGTCAATAATTATACTAAATTTTAAAATACTAATGTCAACTTATAGATACTAGTGGTTTATTAAATAATTTAGATTTGGAAATTGTAGATTTTTTAGCGGTAATATTTCTATTGGATTTCTTATTAATTGGTCCTAATGGTATCAGTCTTGTTAGATCCAATGTTTTATAAAACTTTAGAACGTCTGGATTGGCCCAAACTTGATTTACTCTGGAAAAGAAATAGATAATACATTAAATTATCATTTTCTAAAATATATTTTTGACAAATGAACACCTGGTGTATTAACAATAGGACACTTTGGTCACAGTATAATAAATAATACAGTATTCTGACTTTCACGTTTGCAAGCCGTCCTGCGCATATCGTCGCGCATGCCGCCATTATGGGTTACAACGTCAAAATAATCGCATAGACGTAGATAGATACAGTTCACTCCTGTGTTCAATATATAGTTCATTGTCGGCGTGTACGAGATAAATAAATATTGTGTTTAAATCTAAATCTGTGTTTTGTGTTTTTGGTATAGTGTTCGTGAGAATTAAAAGGATTTTATTTTTATTAACGTGTCTTGGGATTCATACAATGAATAATCACGGAGGACATGTGTGTGTTGCAAAATGTTGTCCCAATAAGCGGTACACTTGCTCTAAAAATTTTTTTCGCTTCCCCAAAGATCCTGTTAGGTGAGTAATAAGTAAAAATTAAGATAAATACTAGATAATTTTACGTTTATAACAACTATTTGTATAAACGTAAAATTTATATTACGAAATGACAGTATCTAATATGTTTTTAAACTAAATGCAAGTGAAACATAAACACAAGTTGTCGCGTGGCTAGTTGTTATTTTATTGACAATATCATTATAAGGTTTCACGAAGTCTTTGCCAAAATTTGCCTTTAAAGTTGCTGTTGTTGTAATTTGTGATTTAAACTACCCGTTTAACTCACTACAACGATATTCAAAGCATTGTAAGTTGGTATGTTGTTTAAGCGAGTAGATTCCATAAGAGTAACACACAAATCTATTTTCTCTTCTACTGACTTTACTTTAATGAAAAATGTGACGATTTGGGAACTATTTTAAAAATATTTCCCTTCAAAGCAGCCTCACCAAAAGCTGCTTATCATCGGAGGAGATACGTACGAACTTTTACTCATTTTCGTTTAAGATTACAGTGAATAAGGGCTATTACGTTTTATATTAGTTAAAAATAGCCAATCTAAGTGACTTAAAAAATATTAAATATTAAATAAAGCGTTTACTATAACTTAACAAAATAAAAAAAAATTGTTATATTAAAAAAAAACAATAACCCATGGAGACTTCAGCTTTTCGAATTATCGACCATTACAGAAAAAATATTAGATATATCAATTCAACAAACAAAATAAAAGTTAAATTTAGGTTAAGTTAGGAAGCACTGCTTCAACTTTTGTAAAAATGTCTTTTTTTTACTAATAAAATCTTTATTATTGTTGTGTTTATTATTATTGTTATTAAAAATCACCCAATCATGTCAACATTTAACTGATAACACCACTCAAGGTTGTTTTCAATCACTATGACACACCACAAATATTTCTGAAATTGACAGCGATATTATTATGTACTTAAATATTTTTACAAAAATAAAAATACAGTACTGTGGTTAGAAACCAAAAACTATAATTATTCTTAGTCAGGACCTGACTTGTAACCCAAAATGGCGGCATCTTACGTCACAGTTTTTTTCAAAGTGCGAACGTGGAGTCGGAATGCTGTACTTATTAATGCTGTGCTTTGGTTATATTTGGCGACTGTCAGAAAATTCTCTTATTTGTTTATTAATAGTTGTCAGTGGTAGATTAAGTAAAAAAAAAATATAAATTGAAAATCTACTTTTCCGACTGGCTGCCATCGGAATTTTTTTAAATTATTTGTTAAACATTAAAGTCAGCTGATAATAATATGTTTTCAACGATTATGCCTGTCTACAATCGATTCCACCAGACGCCATAATTGCGTCATAAGAGATACAAATAAAACATTTCCTTCTAATTTCGATAGGATACCTACAAATCGGTAAATTAGTTCTCCAATGTTTATTTCCTTGCAGTGATTTGTGTTTCAGTTTTTATGTTACTGAATCTACAAATCCAGCATGCGATTTTAGAAGAAGAGTTAAATCTTCCAGGTGTTACAGTTTGGGCAGCAATTTGGAGTGGAGGGCTTGTAGGACCTTATTTTATTGATGGGACAGTAACATCTAAAAACCTTGATAAATTAAGAGACGTGGTGATTCCAGAATTACAAAATAATCCAACTTATGAAAATATTTCTTTCATCTGGCAGCAAGATGGAGCACCACCACACTACGTTTGAGGAATGGATCGGACGGCGTGCAACAGTTGAGTGGCCTCCGAGATATTGTGACAAAACACCGTGCGATTTCTTTGTGGGGCATACTAAAAAATGCAGTGTACAAGCAAACACCAAATACCTTAGAAGAGTTAAAGGAACGCATCGAAATCCTTTCATTGAACACACAAGGAGGTCTATGCGCAGCAAGCTATAATTCCGTCATCAAACGCTGTAATTTATGTATTGAACAAGGTAAACAATTTGCCCATTTTTTAAAATAAATGACATATATTTTTGTAATTGCATTGGTTTTGGTAAAGCGACTTTTCGGCCACACTGTATTTAACATATACCTCGATTCCGAAACCACTGTGGAAAAGGCTTATTTAATTGTAAAAGACATTGAATTCATATAAGTTATTATCATAACGTAACAATGTTAAGATGTTCAAAATATAGCTATTTCTTTATACCAAATAATGTCATCACTAGCTTGGCGGTCCATTGAATTTAGCCTCCTGTGACAACAGCTACTTCAAATATCGTATAATATCAAACTTTCATGGTAAACGTATACTTCATTCTTATTGCACTATAACAATTGTTATTGAAACTTACTTGAAATCCAGCACCCTAAGCGTATCTAAACTTTGAGCTCGACTCAAAGCCACATAAGCTTGCCCTGCCTCAAAAACTCTACCCAACGCCATTTCAACACAATCTAAGGTTAAGCCTTGTGATTTGTGGATGGAAAAGGCCCATGCCAGTTTTAAAGGTACTTGCGTTCGCATTAATGTTGCCCCACCGGCAGTTTTCACTATCCAACGTTCGTTGGTTGCCAAATATTCTCGTTTGTTTCGAAATTGTACTAATGGGAATCCTTCCTGGAAACCTTTGACTACACCTCTCGCCCCGTTTACTAGCCCAATGGACACGTTTACATTTTTTAACAGCATCACCTAAAACAACGCAAAAATTGAGCTACAGTTGAAAGAACTTGAAATTGAATTTCGTTTTGGGCATACATTTGCACCTCTCCCATTTCCACTTTCCTTTTTGATGCTCAAACCACCATCACTGTGACATTTAATTCTCAACTAATAAACTTTAAAAGTAAAATCTTACTTGTGCCCCAATTTTTAATTCTAATCGACTAGGTACAGGTGTTTGTTGATCTAATTGTTTCGTGGTTCCAGGAGTGGGATCATGGGCCTCATACAACTTGGATTCAGCTTCTAAAGCTTTCAATTTTGATATATTAATTAAATCAGCATCTTTACTGTGAGAACATAACCGTGTAGCTAATATACCATTTCGTTCAATTTTCTGAGAAGCTGTAGTAGCCAAAGCGTCAGATACTTCCTGGTCCACAACGCCTAGAAATTTTGTACATATTATATATATATTTGTTTTCAAAAATTGCTTACTTTGTTCTAAATTACATCACATAGATAAGTACATACAAAAAAAATACATACCTATTCTAATCTTATTGAGGATATTAATAAACTTATCATCATTTTGTCTGTAAATTCTTTTCAGTTCAAATGTCACCAATCTACACTCTTCCCATGCTTTTGTTTGGAAACAGAATCTCGACTTACTTTTATCAATAGATTTATTTACTGGAGGCAATTGGAAAAAATCGCCACACAGTATCAATTGTATGCCACCAAATGGCTTGTCAGAATTTCGAACCCTTCTGGCAACCTGGAATAATATTATTTAATAATCCCGGCAAAGGAAAATTACCTAATCAACAAAGTAACTAACCTCTTCTATTTTTTGAAAATACTGCCCGTCTACCATAGATATTTCGTCAATAATGAGATGTTTACATCTCCTCCAGATGGTAACCGTCGGTGGTTTTAAGGCCAACTGTATACATCTTTCTAGGGATGCATCTCCTCCACCAATGCCAGCGAAATGGTGGAGTGTAATTCCACCAATATGACACGCAGCAACTCCTGAAAGTGCCATCCTAAATCAGGTACTATACTGATTTTACCAATCAATACTAACTTAATCAACTATAGTTTATATAATTAATTAAGTGGTTCATATGGTTGCTAGACAATAGGTTAATTGTTGTAAGGGGAGGAGTAAAACTGTTTCAATCTCTACTGAGGCTAACAGTAAGTGTAGTTGTTTTATAGAGAATAATTTTGTTTTCTTCTAATAATGAGTTATATTTATAACCTTATGGAGAATATCAGGTGTTCGTCCCTTGCTCTAAATCTGTGCAAATTAAATACCAACCTGTTGAGGCAGTTGCTGTTGTAACATCAGGTGGTAACGCACCAATTATTTTCTTCAACAAATAACTTTTACCAGTACCTGCACTACCAGTAAAGAATACATTATGTCCAGCTAAACAAGCCTGTAATACTTCCTTTTGCTGTACATCTAATTGATCGTCTGGGATAGGACTTGACGAATACAACTTTTTAGCTGCGGGTGCCTTGTCACCACTAAGTCGTTCTTGTTTCCGTTTTTTGCCTGCCAGAGGCGACGGTGTAGTATCTGTTCCTCTAGCAGCCTTTGCTCTTGCTTTTTCCAATTGGTTTGTAGTTATTGGTGAAATTTCGTTAAATTGCGATGGTTTACTTGCCAGAATTTGGGTACGTAAAGATGTATCTTGTTTCGTGTTGCTTGATTTGTCACCAGTCATTTTTACAAATATGGTTCTACAATTATATACAATTGAGCAACACGTATGCACTTCTTGAACAACTTACCTTAGGAATGTCAATAGTAGATCAGTAGGTGCATTTGAGAAAAACATTGTCGAATTATCATCGGGAAATTTGATGGAAGCTTTGCCTTCATTCATAAATTTATTAAACACTGATATACCCTTTAGTTTCAATTTGACAGGTGCTGATTTTGCGGTACTGACTTGAATGTACATATCTCTATTATTACCCCGAATTAATTGAACACTAGCTAGTTTGTGTTGAATTGATTTCAAAACAGCACCCTGCTTGTTTTCCCATATTATTTTGACAGTAGCACTTAAAGAACTTTCACAATTCATTTTTAGATAAATAAAACCATTCAAAATTAATATTGACAAGTATCAAAGCATTTTATTTTGAAATCCCAATCCTGACTAACTATGCAATTAACGGTATCCTACAAGAACATTTAAAATGTGTTTGAAACACATTTTCCAAGCTATTATTATTATTGACATTGACTTATTGCAGGGTGTCAATTAGTCTGTTCCTTTTAAAGGGATGAGCAGCTCCGGACAGCCCAGAAATTTTGGTTGTCAAAATACTTGCGTGCCTTTTATAAAAGTATAAACCCATCGATTTTCTTCTTAATCATGAAGCACTATCATAGGTAAATGTTTATATATTGTAAAGCACTATTAAATCATTGGATGCAACAAGCCTTTTTAAGGATTTTATTTAAATCAAATTTGCAATTGATCGTTCATTTGAGGTTATATTAAATTAAGTACACTAACTAGGCCTCTTACTTATCTGGGACTAGGCGTTATCCTTCTACATACTCAGAACAATTGGGCTGATGTGACATGATCCAATAATGAGGTTATTGTATGACCACCTAATCATCTCACTTCCTGAGTGAAAATTGCTGATAATTCGCGTTGAAGGCTAACGGCTAACGCGTAACGCCTATTATTTCGAAAACGAATTTATAATTTTGTTAAGAGTGTTTATTAGCGAAGAATAGGCGTTATATTTATGCAACGTTGGAAAATTAGACCGAGAAGAACGGAAACCCTTATGCTGGAAGAAGATAATTTGCATTAAGATAGATCTCCTCCTCAATACGCTCTTAGTGGTAGGCAATAGCTGGATGAAACGTTTCCTCGGATTGGGAGAGGTGGCCAAGATCTCCAGATTTAACGCCACTTGACTTCTATCTTTGGGATGTACAAACTGAAGTTTATAAAACACAGTCAGAAGACATCGATGACATCAAAACTAGAATAACTCGAGCGTGTAGACATATCTCGGGACACATGATGAAAAGTCCGGGAAGCATTTCAAAATAGGCTGTATTATTGTTTAGAACTTAATGGAGGTCACTTGAGCATTTAATACAATTGTCTACCACTTTAACGTAGGCCTTGTCTCAAAAACACAGCGTGTATTTATTCTTGGTATACTTATTACATACAATTTCACAAGGCAGGGTGACATTTAAAATTATAAAGTTGAGGTGGAACACAAAATTCAACCTACAATGGTTTTGAAGAAACTGTATATGTAGACGGTTATTAATTTTGAAGCACTAGCTAAAGCTGAAAACTGGGCAAATGTCTTTATAAAGACAATGACTGGCCATGTGAAAAAGGTTAGGCAGAATTTATGTAAACTACCAATATGAATTAGTTTTATGAAAATTGTATACTGGTATATTTTGGTGTACAGAAAATTATAAAATTGAGATTTGTCATTCCAGAAAAGTAGATAGGACTTTACTTTAAATAGAAAATCACAATTACTCATATAAACTATTAACAGAAAATAAACCTAAGTATGGTTTTTAAAATTTTATTAATCTAATTTACAAAACTTATTGTTCCTTAACTTCTCTAAGACGTCGAACAGCTGATCTGACAGACGATGCAGCAGTGGTTGAATATACCCAGGCACCACCAGCTACGACTCTTTTACATCTTTTGCATGACCATATTCCAACACAGGATCTCTTCATGGCTTCCTAAAAAATAAATAGAACTGTTATAAGTGCCAGTCTGTCTGAAAATGTCTAATCACTCTACGATTAGCTGACAATACCGATTTGACTAATCAAAAACAGTGATGCTTGATGATTGCTGTCAACCGCGAAGTAAAAACTAAATATTCTGTTTTTATCAAGACATCGACGTAAACATCAATGTGCCTGTCCATCTATTCGTATAGATTTGTTTTATATAAGTGACATCGCAGCAAGCGAAACCCCGAGATATTGCAGTAAAACATCTTCAGCATGTTCGTTCCCTAAGTTGTGAATTATATTGAATTGAAAAATTATGAAAATATTTGGTTTCAATATCCGAAACAGGTCAGAACTGGTTTATTCAAATCAGTGTACTAAGTAGGTACATTGATGTCGTAAAATGAATTTGAAACATTATTTATTTTTACAGTTATAAAGAATATATGAAGTCCTGTATATTACATGGTTTTCTGTGGGCTGAACTACACTGTAACGAGTTCTATATTGGAATCTTGACTCAATCATAGTTTCGTCATTAATTTTCTGTAGTTCTTAAACTCGTTAATAAAGTCAAATTCCCAATACAAAAAGGCTTGTTACAGTACCATGGAAGGTTGAACACGGATGAGTTTTTTCCTATATTGCTCATAAACATCAGAACATTAATAGCTTCGATTCATCTACATGCGACAAAAACAAACTTGGTACATACCTTGCCACAAAAACTGCAGGAATATTTACTGTGTTGTGTAATTTCCATTTTTTTAACCATTTTACGTAAGGAAGCACCATAACGGGTTCCATATTTACCTACAATTCCAACTTTCTTCGTGCGTTTGGCCTAAAACAACAAAGTTTTTCAAATACCTTTCTAGCCTCAAAATACAAATTTAGCAAATTATTACTTATACATAAAAACAAATCAACTAGAAAAAAATCAACAGGGGTTGAATTATAATACTATAAGATATAAGTTGAGGCAGAACTAGTTATAAATGATATAGGATTTCATAGATATTTAAAAATATTATTTACCTACCATTTTTGTTGTATTTGATTTTACCTAAACAGTAAAAAAGAAAAAGGCCTAGAAGAAAGTCAAAGTCAAAGGATTGATAATGACAACTGTCACTGTCAAATTATCTGTCAATCGCAAGTGACAAGGTCATTCATAGAAAAGTAACAATGAAGAGGAGCATGTGCATATCTGTTCATTTAATTGCCTTGTGCACCAACAGCTTTAGACAGCAACATTAGGAAAAGAATAAAGGGTGTCTCAAGTCAAACAACCGAGAAAACGGAGGATGCCTCGCTTCGCCCATAAAGACAATGGCAGCACGTTTTTCATTTAGTTTCAAAACGCGAAAAAAGTTGTATCTATGCCTAAGATGTTTTATTTGGTGTTGTATTGGGATTTTAAGAATATTATTATTACATAAACATTTTTTGACACTTCCACCAGCCAAATTTAATTATTTTTTGGCATGTGGCTCAACATTCTAAGATTTCACTGTAACGCTCAGCTTCCCTTTTGTGAGTTTTTGCCAGAGATATGTCGACCCCAATGAAAAGAAGAGAAAGGAAGGAGAATGTGGGCCGTTTGACCAATGAATAAAAAAGAGGAAGGAGCAGGTGGGCTGTTTGACAGTTAATACATGCGACGGAAGTCGGCCATATTGTTCCATGTATGATTCATTCTGTTGATGTCGTTATAGAGTTTTGTGTATTTTGATGGTATTTCTTGATATTTATTTCTTGATTCTTAATATTTAGGAATTTGAATTGCAAAAATGAAAACATGGTTACTTAGTTAAGTTAGGGGTGGTGGCCTTGTTTTAAAGTGTTTCTTATTAAAAAATGACCTGTTCTCAAGAGAATAAGAATCATAAGTGCCTTTAATTTTTTAATTGTTATATTTATATATTTCCAGAAATTTCTGCTCTTACTGGTAGTAAATCGAGCCAATTGGGTATGTACAAATAATAATGGTTTTCTCTGCTCTGAACATTTGTCCCTTTTGACAGATGAACCTCAAAGTTGAAAGTTATATTGCATCCTTCAGCTGGACCTACTATTAAAGTGGGTAGGTTAAAAAATTGAACTATTTATTTGTATAAAAGTATAACCATTGTGTTTATTATAATATAGTGTGTCAGCGCTTGGTTAGTATCGTCATCTAACAACAGACGGCGTTATCAACTTCAGTCGTTCATTAATAAATTTCTGGTATATGATAGCGCCATCTGTTGTTAGTTGACAGGTACTAACCAAGCGCTGACACACTATATTATAATAAACACAATGGTATAACCCAATATGTATTGATTAGAAAAAGGATTTAATTGAAAAGAACAAAGATCACCACCAACAAAACTAAATTGATTTTTGTTAATCTTTTATTTTGTTGTACACATACAAATATAATACGTTATTATTATATTTATTTATTCTGTACGTGTACGTATGTTTTAATAGGTAACAACAATTTTCAGCTTTTTGTTCAATCGAATGTAGAAAAAAGAGAAGGAACATTATTTAGAAGGGAATAAATTGTCCATATGTATAGGTAGGTACCAAGTGTTTTATTTCTTGAAGATTAAAATCCCTTTTTTAAAACCTTAAGGCAATATAATATTGTGACATTCCTTACTTTTTATTTAATCATTTCTTTGTTTAACTAATAGAAAAAGTTTATTGGCAAGAATTATTAACAAAAAATTGGTATAAATGACATCGCATTTGAAGGCAATTTTTAAACTTCTATAATAATGCAGATCACTGTATTCGTAATGAATAAACAAACAATATATAGTTAACAATTTTTTTTTTAATCGTCTTATGATACGCTCCTGGATTCTGACCCGCCATATGCAAGAACCATTCAGGACAACTATAAAAATGCATTATTCTCCTTCCTCTTCTTATTCATTGGTCGACCGCTATTCATAACGTCATTAACTTCAACTATTGTCAGGTTATAACGTAGATATCAATTAATTATCAATTGTTGTTTATTTTTCCTTCGATTAATGTAATCTAATGTTTAGAACGTTAATAAATCTGGAAATTATAAATTTTCAATAACTTTTAGAAAACTGGGTGCATAGTTTTTAGGAAATTCTGAATGTTACGATTCCCCGACACTATGTATTTATGTATAAAGGCATTGTCTTTATAGGGATAGACAATGATAAAGGCAAAGGAAGCATTTGTTAATAGGCTCAGAAAGAAATTGTAGTATATTACCTCTGCTGAAAATGTAAGAAATACGACCGCTTGAAAAGATAAGGTAAACAAAATTGAGTTTTTTAAAATCAAATATGAGTAAAAGTGTTTTTATTTTAATAAAAACAAGGCAAGAACCGAAATCAACGATTTTTATTTATCAGCAACAGCAGTTGGGTGACCCAGCAATGGGGGTTAGGGAACATTACGAGGCTCTAAGCAATAGTCATTGCACTTCAATCAATATGACTATAACAGCTTCATATTTCCAACAATCAAACTTTCTGACCGAATATCCCTCATTACAAAGGCCTCATAATTTCATGCACATTTGTTGGTAACAGGTTCGTTACCTAGCTGGTAAATGATTTTGACTTATGAACACTAAGTTTATAGTCTAAAAATACTCAGTCCTTCCTTCAAATGTAAACCAATGTCATGAATACATTGATAGTAATTTTCATCATTCAGTCTTCATGTTTATCTCTACAGTAGTCATAATAGATATTCTTTATTCACAAAAATATAATAGTAGGTACAGGGTGTCCCGAAATTAGCATAAAATAATTCTACACGCAAAAATAAGATGTTTTTTTTATATGAACATATATCGAAAAATGCTTCGTTTTTCAGATACAGGGTGTTATTTGTAACTTCTTCCTTTCATACAAAGATACGTAAGTGTGCCAAATGTCATTTTCATATCAAGACGCGTTTCGGAAATATTACCCATCGTCAGGAATTTACAAATAACACCATGTATCTGAAAAACTAAGCATTTTTTTGATATATGTTTATAGGAAAAAAACATCTTATTTTTGCTTTTAGAATGTCCCCTTAAATTATTTTACGCTAATTTCGGGACACCCTGTATATTGTCTACGAATGTCAAATAATATAGGTACTTGACTATACATACTGGTACTTATTATTCACTACAGTGAATAATGAGATCATTATTATGATTATATAATAATAATAATAATATGATATGATTGTATTGTTATTTTTGTGATTGTTATCTTTGTTCATTTATTTATTAATATAATTTTTTTTTGCTAAGGAAATTTTTAAATTTTTTATTTTATTATTTTGCTTTATACTTAATTTATTTTTATTAAGAAGGGTTAAGTGTTATATTAGGTATATAATGGCTATTATTCGTTTAGGTGAGTTTTGTTTAATCTCACCCTCGCGAATAATCATTATGTGCTTGTTGAGTACTATTATTTTGACAAATATATCTGGTACACATTAATATAGATACGCCTAAATCCTGTATTTCTGTTGCCTTATTTATATTATAATTATAATGAACCTCATTGAAGTACCGCTATTGAATATCTAATACGTAATCAATTAATGTACACCTATAGTCGTAGAAAAATATTTTCATTGTTTAGAAATTTTACAAGCATTAATTTATTTTCAGATACAACAAATTTTTAACCCTTAAATTATAAGACATTTTTACAAGTATCCACAAAAAATAATAAAGGCATACTAAGTATTTTTAATATTTAAATTCGCAATTTATAAATGTTTAAATACTATAAAATTTATTATTTTTTGTTTGTAAGTAATTCATAAAATCTATGTAGAGTGCGGTAGAGAGTTAGATGGAACCGGGGGTTGTGTAGTTAGACCTATTCGTAATATATAATACATTAAGTGAAAGTAAGCTAAATTTAAAACGTACGTTCAAGTTGTAACAAAGAAAAAGGTTCGAGCTATTCAGTAATTGCCGTAAGGTCAAGAAGTTCAGTTGTAACTCTATTTTAAACGAAAAGTGATTAAAGAGTTAAAATGTATTTTAAAACTTTTCCATTACATTACAACTGCAAAGAAGCAAATTGTGTCTTCCTTGTTTCTAGTAAAGAACGAAGTTTCAAACTAAACCTTAATATACTTACATCCCTACACAACCTAGGAATTTATCTAACCCTTTATCGTATACTTATACTAAAATGATACACTAGCAAGTTTGATAATTTTAAATAAGATGACCTGCTATGTAAACATTCTTTAGATCAATCATTTTTAAACTTATAATAATTTCGCAATTACGGGGATTATCTAAAAATAAAATGAAAATATATATCCCGTAAAAGTATGTATGCATTTTTTTTATTTAAAAATTGTTGCAGGCACAAGACGGATTAACTCTGAGGCGTGAAATAAGCACTGGTTAGGTCTACCCTGAGTCCAAAATCATACCTACTGATTTTTCAATGTTCGATTTCTTACTTTACGCAGGACTAAAAGCGACAAGGCAAGTATATTCGCTGTGACTGCCTCCTTGGGTGTGTTCTTTTATTCAGCTTTATTTTCTGATGAAAACAATCACTGATGGAGGCTGATGGCCTGATAGATTGATGGTGGAATGTTGCTTTGTGAATAAAAGAACGCAAAATGGTAGATATGGAAACCTAACCTAAATTTTACTGTCATCGGTCTTTCCATTATACATTATACTAATAATAAAAATAATATTGCTCATGCTGTTAATAGACTTTTTGCACAACTCACTTTAAAAGCGTGACGTAAGTTTCGGATTGGTATCTAGGCCGCATGCGCAGAAATTACCGTAACGCTATTTGAATAGCCTGATATATACCGTATAACGCTAAATAAAAGGACTTCTGATTGGCTGAAAGGAATTGATGAATCAGCTGACAAATGTTAGTTTAAAAATTAATCAATCTAATCTTAAATAATATGTGCTTGGATTAGTAGCAGATTATTATTAAAATAATAACGAATGTTCTGATGGAGAGGAAATAATTTGAAGACGTAAACATACAAAAATAAAAGATTATTAAAATTTTGAGGATAGAAAAATAATGATTGGCAAACAAACATAAAATCCATCATCATCCACCATCATACGAGGTATGTTTTTAAATTAAGTACCGTTTTGGAATTCCGCCGTCATAGCGCTGCGGTTGGCAAACGGCGCATGCACGCTGTGTACTGGTATCTGTTGGCACTTCGCAAGCCACAGCGGACCCATTCGACAGTTTAAACGTTGTTTACGAGTGTTTAAAATGCCTCCTCCGATTGAAAATGCCGCCGAATGTGAAATACCTCATACGGTTTCTTTATACTAAACTCGTGGAAGCAGCTGACATTTATCGTCAGGTCTGTGAAGTTTACAGAGAAAAGATTATGAGTGATGGAATGGTAAAGAAATGGGTGACAGCTTTTAAAGATGGCCGTACGAATGGGCATAACGAGGAACGAAGTAAACGACCTTCACTCATTACTGTTGACTTGGTGCAAAAAATTGATGAAAAAGTGAAAGAGAACAAGCGATTTACGAAATCAGCGTTATCAATTCTTCAAAGTGTCAAGAAGTGTGATTTACGAAATTATGGCAAAAGGCTTGAAGTAACGAAAGTTATGCGCACGCTGGGTTCCAAAAATGTTTTCGGAAGTTCACAAAAACAAACGTTTAGCCAGTTCTTTCATATTCCTAGAGCGGTACAACCGGGAAGGTGAGTTGTTAAGTCGAATTCTCACTGGCGACTAGACTTCTGGCTGGCCTACGTTACGCCAAAATCCAAACAATCCATGGAACTGCGCCTTTCAACATCACCCACAAAGGTGAAGCAAACCATTTCTGTCCGAAAAATCATGCGTACCGTTTTCTGGGACAGGAAAGGTGTAGAGTTTTTGCCTCAAGGTCAAACAATAAATGCAGTATCTTATTGTGAGGCGTTGTGAAATTTGTGCAGAGCAATCCAAAACAAAAGGCGAAGCATGCCGAGCACGGATATCGTTTTACTTTATGACATCAAACTCAAACACTTATCCGATCATTTGGCTGGGAACAAGTTGATCATCCACCATAGAGCCCTGATCTTGCGGCCAGTGATTTCCATTTATTTTTAAATTTGAAGAAGTATCTGGGAGGACAACGCCACGATGACGCCAACGCTGTCAAAACGACAGTGCTGCAATGATTATTCAGGCAGGCGGCAGATTTCTTCGAGAAGGGAGTTGTGATTAATCAGATCAAATCCATCACGATTAAAAGAACTATTTTGATGGAACTCATGCCATCAGATGGAGAAATTATGAATAAAAGAACACACCCATTTGCATTAGTGCGTCAGCCAAAGTCTTATATTTGTCTTTAGTTTTTCTATGTAGCAGCATGTAATCTAGATATTGGCCATACTTAAGTATAAGATTTAGCCGAAAACAACTTCTACTCAATGCTAACTTAAAAATAAGTCGTCAGAAATAAGGAACAAGTTTGGACATGAGAAGTATTGCACGGCAGTGACGTTACCGTGATTCAAAGTGCGTCTAGCCTAACTTTAAAGGGATCAAACAATTGATCATAATAACTAATTAAATATTGAGTAAATACAAATAATTTTATATTTAATTTATTAAAGAAAGTAGGTATGTGGTAATTTCTGTTTAGAGAAGGACAAAGACCAATTCTTAGTGTTATAAATTACATAATTCACGTAATTTGCATTTACTAAGAATTAAAAAATCAATAAATGATTGGATTGCAGTTGTGCATCATTTTAGTATACCTATTTTTAATTAATAATTAGATTTGCTCTGTAATTTCCTAGTATTTTTGTTTGTTTTGAAAGTTTTCACACAACGCAATAACATTTAGAAACACAATTTTGGTACTACTATAAAATTTATCTAGAACATAATTTTAAACACTAAAATTATTAAAAGTCGTTTTTTTTTAGATTTTCAAACAGTTTTAGTAACTAATTTGTTAAGTAAATTGTTCACCATCACTAATAAACATAGAGCCAGTTTTCAGTTTGAGCGGACCTACAGCTTCATTGAGGTCACCTTTGATCTCAGCAAATTCGTAACCTGCAAAATTTTCAGCCAAATGGAATTCCAAATTTTGGGAGAACCACTCAGTTTTTTCTATTTTTTCGACTTGCTAAAATTACAAAAATAAAAATATCATTTATTAACAACAAGATGTTTGTGGCGACATCTAGTGTGAGCAGGCACTATGAAACAAAGTTCACAAACGATGGCCGGACAAGAAGTAACAAATGTGTTTGATGACAAATCCATTCAGGAAAAATGTCGTATTTTTGCCGTAAATCGTATAAATGGTATACAATTTATGTCTGATTATTGCACATGTACATGTAAGAGAAATGTGTTTGGCGACTTCTAATGTTAATTGGTAATATGTATGAATAGAGATTCACGATAACGGTAGCATCATCAATGTTGAGTAGTGGATTGAAGAAAGGCCGTCTGGTCAAAGTACAGTGTATCACTGATAAACCCCCAAATTTCAAAGTCATCAGTCTTGTTTTGCTAAACAAGCCGGAACAACAATTTTTTTGTTTGTTTCGTGGTGTTTAGTTTCAAGAATAAATTTCTACATTTTTTTTTAATGAACGGTAAGTATGTTAAAATATATTTAATGACGAGAAGTATCGAGACATGCTTGAACTGTACCGATTTCGGCACTCTGGCAGTCACTCCATTTATTAACCAATAACGTTATTATAATGCATACATTTTCTCTTACCTTAATAACGTATTTTAAATCTCTAATAACTTCATTAATATGTTTGTAGCATGCAGTCCTCAATTTCTGATAAATTTTATCAAAATTAATCTGAAAATATAAATGAATTACAAAAATATTTATTCTAACGATTTTGTCAGACTACATCAGGTATGAGAAGGACATTATCCAGGCATTAACTCGATACCAAAAAATCTTTAGAAATTTTACTTTATCTAATCAATAGCAAGGGTATCAAGGGTATCACTGTCATTCATTTTTAAATTAATCCAAATTACATGCCACAGAAATCTAGACTACTGTGCTGTTTTCGAGTATCTAAGTGGCATTGTACTTTTATCATTTTATTATTTTGACGATTTTTATTGAAAATTGATGAATATTGAACATTGTGTAATTGTTAGTTGCTATGTAATTTAGTTTGTCATAATTTCTTTTTTTTTTTTGGTATCTATTGTAACTTAATTGATTTGTTTTTTTATACCGAATTTCCCTCCTGCAAATGGTGTGAACTGTAGGGTAATAAAGCTATTATTATTATTATAAGGTGATTCAAATTTCGAACATTTACGAAGAACTTATACTAGCACGAGAGACGAATGACAACAAGATTTTTGTGGCGACATCTAGTGTGAGCAGGCAGTATGCCTGGTGAAACAAAGTTCACAAACGATGACCGGACAAGAAGTAACAACTCCATTAAATCCTATTTCCAACACTGGATACGCCCGAATTCCCTAGCGGGAGGCTTTATTTGCGGATTGCTTGTTAGATAATGTAACAAGACTTTAAGTTATGTTGGAAATTTCCTTTCCAATACCATGTTTTCACCAGACGGGTTATTTAGTCGATCCACAACTCATCAGTGGTGATCGGCAGGCAATGTGATTCATATAAGATTTTCGTAAATCACATTGCCTGCCGATCACCACCGATGAGTTGTGGATCAACTAAACGGCCCGTCTGGTGAAAGCCTAGTAGTGTGAAGCAAATTTTCAACATAACTTAAAGTCATGTTACATTATGTAACAAGCAATTCATAAATAAAGTCTCCCGCTAGGGAATTCGGGCCTATACAGTGTTGGCAATAGGATTTAATGGAGTTTTTACTTCTTGTCCGGTCATCGCTTGTGAACTGTGTTTCACCGGGTATATTGTCTGCTCACACTAGATGTCGCCGCAAACATCTTGTTGTCGTTTGTCCCTCGTGCTAGTATAAGCTCTTCGTCAATTTTGGAAATTTGGGTCACATTGCCTACCCATCACCGCGTATTTCCGTTGAAATAAAAACAAATTTCATTAAACTAATAATCTCCATACAGGGTTAACTATCACTCAGTACAAAAATTTTAACCACATGCTCAGGAAAGCATGAACAACCATAAAAAAATTAAACTTCAGTTGGACAGGCGTCGTAAAAGGGAGTTTAATATGATTTACAAAAAAAATATTTGTAGCTTTAATAAACATGTTGGAAATTGTTTGAAAGGCGATTCTGTTTCTGGTTTTCTCTACTTCCAGTTATTACATATTATATTTATGATATGGAGAGTTAGAAATAATAATTATCAACATGCTAAACTAACCCAACTACCTACCTATGGTCAAAAATTAGTAATAAAAAATCTACTACAAAAATTGCAAGAGCAGTGATGGAACCCAGGACCTTCCATACTCAAAGTCTCGAGAATTATTGAGGCAAATATCAAAAGTAAACTCGACCCCTACTTCTATTTGAAAATTTGGCGGCTTTGTTTATCCCTATCACATCACGGGGCTAAAGGGATTTCAACCAAAAACTAATAGGTTCATCCTAGGACTCCCTCTCAAACTCATATACCAAAATTTAGCTCAATTGGTTGAAGCATTTAGGCGCTATCGTGGAAGAATACATACAAACACACAGGCACAAACACACAGACTTCCATTTGGAAATGGTCTTAATCGTCAAAATGGTTATATCCGTCTTTATCTCAAATTTTTTCGGGAAAGTAAAAGTAAAATACAAACAACTTTATCCTTTGACATTTCTCACATTTTAAAAAATAAGGCCATATTTTGAAAGAATGTCAATTTTGACAGGCCAGGAAAGTCACATGACTGCTTATATGCATGTCATTTGGAATCATGATTAAAGCAAAAACACATGTCAAGATTAAAAGTATAATTAAATGCTAAGGTAATTTTTTTTCCATATGATGCTGACTTTGTGTGACATTGTACGTGCCCCCCAAAACCTCTGAAACCCGATGTAATTTTCAAACATGCCTAATAAAATCTTCTCATTTACTTGAATTTTACACGATTTTTTTTTCTTGACAAAATAAATTCAAAAACATAGGTACTCTTAAATATTAAAAATAAACATGTTTAGAAAGAATTAGACCGCATATTCCTTCAAAGCTCTATCACTAAATCAATTTTCACTTGTAATATCAATCAATCAATTATTTCGAGGAATAATTTAGGCTCGTTTGGTATTCGGTAAGAAAATTCCACATCAAAATTTGGAATAAAATTATAAAACCGCAACCTGACATTCTACATTGTAGTGTTGTTTTTGACATATGTTGATGATTTGTTATTTGTTGTTAAACGGTTCTGTCACAAGTCAAAACATTTCCACATAAATATCGCCGTGCGTCGAAAAAAATTCGCTATCGTAATGAGTCAAAATTAAGACATCTTAATGGTTGAAAAGTAGAGGTGTGAAATTTTCAGTTAAATTAAATAATATTTCAGAAAATTAGTTCATACTCCAGTTCACTTACTTTATCATTTTCAATAGTTGTACCATTCAAGACATTCATCTTCATATCTAACACAATGGCTTCTAAAATACTATTACCATTTTCTGTTAGACCACCGTCTCTCTCCAAATTATTATTCAAAGGGTGATGAATTACCGGGACAACAGACCTTAGTGCGGAGGCAGCTGAATTTAATGATACTTTACAGGGAATATCGGTACCCTTTTTTCGACAATTACTAGACGATAGTTCGATCCGTCTATTTGCTGAGTTTTTATTATCTAAAAGCATAGTAGATTGTATGTAATGTTTGAAACAGTTGAACTTTTTTAATCGCTTTTAATGTGAAAAGTAAGTCATCTTTTCATGCCGCTGCGCGATGTATTTCCCGCACAAAAAATCGTTTGTTGTGTAAAATATATGACCTACGTAACTAAACAGAATTTTAATAATTATTATAATTGTATTATATTAATTATTTCCAATAAACTAACGTAACAAACTAACTACTTTATTCAAAAAGTAGAAAAAAAATATTGCCAGAGCTGGGAATCGAATCCAGAACCTTCCGCATGCGCTCTATCAATGACGCGAAATACCCTTTATCAAATTACTATATTATATTCTAATGAGAGTGATATTTAACAGGTGAAATTTTAAACGCAATTTTCTCGAGAATTATGGGGGCAAATAACAAGAGTAACCTATCGTTGAGAAGTAGATAAAAAATGCTTTAAAATGATGTATCACTCGACCCCTACTAAAATTTTGCGGTTGTGTCCACCCCTATCACAGGGCTGAAGCGATTTCAACCAAAAACTAATGGGTTCATCCTAGGACTCCCCCAAACTCATACACCAAAATTTAGCTCAATTGGTTACACCATTTAGGCACTATCGTGGAAGAATACATACAGACACACACACACACACACAGACAGACTCCCATCTGGAAAGTAAAACCAAAAATCGAAGTAGGCGTCGTATTTTGTATTTTCGAAATTTCCAAGGAATACATGATTTTTCAAAACTAAAATTGTCTCAAACCAATCAGGGCTGGACCCCAGAAGATCAAATTTAAACTCAATTTTTTTTTTCGTTTTCGTCGTTTCACATATCCGGGGACACACTGTATTTTTATTCCCGGATTTTCTGCAAGATATGGCTTTGACATATTGCCGTACGAGCTCGTTAAAGTGAAACGAATTCGTCCATATTTTCCATATACACGACTCAATTTAAATTATGGCAAGATAATTTGAACAATATCTTCTGTTTAGTTCAGAAGTTAATTTTTTTTTTGTCTTAACCATTTAATTGATTTGGGGATTTTATTTGAATCGATCGCAAATATTTACGTGCACGCATTGTTTGTCTGCGCAACTGAGCGAATAGCTTTATTTGAAATCTTTGTAGAGATCAACCAATCAAATGTTTGGATTTTATGAAATTTTCGATGACGTAGATTTGTTATTGGTTTGATGTTTTAAAAGGGTAGATAGAATTTATTTAAATTGTTATTAGTTTTTCGTGATGGTTTTTATTAGTAATTTATTTAATATTCCCTAATCTGTGAATTTATTGTATTGTTATTGTTGTGTGTATAAGCATAAATATAAGTTGCCGGGAGAACAGCAAAAAAAAAGCGCTCTGGAAACGCAAATGCGGAGCAAAACACCCTTCTTACCCAGTTTGTGAGAGAGCACCCCAATTTGCTCTTGTTGGAAGCGCCAAGTATCCTTCTATCAGGTCATAAAATTGCTCCAAAGTTGCTTTATTTAGCCGATTTTTTGTTATAAAGGTTTGGTCACTTGTAAAAGCATGAAACCGCGGCCTATAAGGCTGCGTTATAAACGCGGTTTTCATTATATAAAATCTCCGCAAGGCCAGCCAATACATAATTATGAATTAAATTATTGTTTATATTTAAAAAATAAACAAACTGAAATAACTCAAAAAAAACTTTAAAACTAACAGAATGATTAGGTAAAGATCCATCATGCGATCTTCAAAAATTAAACATTTTCAAACAATTAAAATTTATTTGATGTGAAATCTCAAAAATAAAATAAACTGACGTCTTGTCATGCATTGCGTGTGCGAAAGTTGACTTGCGATCGGTATACCCCATTGAGGTGGGGGGAGACGCTCTAACGTGGTGAAAAGCGGGTGCAGGTACGCCATATTGGTATCCGACCTCTGTCATTTGTCGTGCTTTCAAGTTGATAGTGTTATTTACGAGTATTTTACAAGTTTACTTAAGTTTTTCGTGTTTTTTGGACGGTTATTTGACAATATACTATAATGTTATCCTGTGCTGTGCGTAGTTGCAGTAGTAGAAGTGAAATCAACAAGAAAATATCAAGAATAACGTTTCATACGTATGTACCAAAGATTGTAAACATTGTACTTGGACGTATTTAGGGTTTATTTGTAGGGGTATTAATATATAATTTATAAAGTACTAACGTCTTTTATTCGTGAATTTAGGTAGCAAATATCAATAATTACCTATATTTAAGTATTTTGTACACTGCTTATCATTTCAAAATAAAGTATTAAACCAAGCTGCAAATTAAAAAACAAAAACGTCAACAAAAATAGTTAGTCCGGCTCTGGAGAATCCGCCATATTGGTATGCGCTTACGCCCCACCCAATGCACCCGTTTCTGTACAATGTAAAATAATGCTTATAGCGTCTCCTTATATCTCAATGGTATACCCCCATGCGCAAAAGTTGCGAGTGGTGCAAATTCATATCGCTCGCAGTGCATTTCAAATAAGCCGTGCACTAATTGTAATGCAAAGTTGCACCAATTTTAAATAAAGCCCCCCTGGACAGTAAATAAACCTAAAATTGTTCCTCCATAATATAGTAGAATCAGGAAACAGACCGTTATTGGTTATTGAAAAATCACCCGGTGCATCTATCCGTTCGTGACCATTACTGATAGTTTAAAAGGGCAATTTCTTTATATACCTTGAGCTCGATGAATCACAGATGTTTCTTTTACGGATATTTATGATGTTTTACCTTGATTTTGTGGTTTGTGCCATATATGAATGTAATGTATCTAAATGTTCAACAAATGATATTGTTCTTTAGTTATATATTTCTCATATAATGATACTCTAAAACGATTTAGTTTTTTTCAAATTCTCGATACGTCTTATTTCGAGTTCTGGTCCAAAACACCCGCTAACGAACCTAATCTAACTTCTGTTATGAATAGGTACTATCACGATCACGATAGATGTGATTATGATTCTCCCACTGCAAACTCCTATCTTACCATTGGACACTTTGAGACATAGCCCGTAATAAGGCAGCTGGAACTTCAACTTTTAAAATTCTTCCGGCGGATTCATAACATTCGAATTAATTGCTCAGAGAAGTCCCTAAAAATAAGATCCCCCACTTTTTAAAAGTTGAGGATAATGTTTCTACTCCTCCTCCTCCTCTGCTGGTCATAAATAGTTGGCTAAAAATAGGTTTTAATAGTTACGAGTAAGTCTGCTTGTGCAAATTCAGACAAATTGTATCCTAATCACAGAAAAACAGTGTTGAAAGCGTAGGTATAATTACAGACATATCACTTACTTTTTTGGCCATTAGTATTTTTCCCTCTCTGCAAAACAGTCACACAATTGACAGGCTTTTGTACAGTATTGGTATCCATTTGCGGTGTACTGTCAAATGCAATTGAACTGTCAACATAAAATGGCCGTAAATCATGCTGGTGTGGTGGTAGGCGGCTGGGATCGTCAAAGTCAGTAAAATTGCTACTTATCAGCCATTCGTTCACATTCAAATATGATGATAAATTTAACTAAAATGGAGTTCAGAATATTAATGGAATGTTTTATTTTGCAGTTGGTGAATTTCGATCGAGGGGTAAACCGCTGATGGGGATGTCTGGTGTACAAGTGTTAGGATGTTGAAGGATGTCCCGGGGAGTGCGAGGATGCTGAGGGATATACAGGAATGTCTTAGGATGTCTCAAGATTTTTTCATGTAAAATGACCAAATTTAGCAGTATTACGCATGCGTGCGGCAGCCTCTGTTTACATATTGCGACATAACCTAACTGTTGTTTTATTATTTACAATTTAGCTGTTAGTCCTTACCACAAATGCTAACCGTGATTTCCTTAATTCGTACGTTTGTAAATTTCCATTCCTAGTTGCTCATTTACATCAACAGTACTCGTGATTAAGCTAAAAGGGCTACAGGTGATCATACGTCATAGTGATATGCGAGAGACGTTCAAAAGATTAAGCTAGATACCAGGGGTGGTCGCAAACGCAAATGCCAAAACATACGGGTTTTGATGTCATAGCGATATACGAGGGTCTTGTTTTAGTAGATTTTTAAAAAAATCTAACTAATCAGGAGATCGACACAACCGAAATTTTGAAAAATGTTTATGCAGTTCTTCATTTTATGACCCCTGGATCCTAAAAATGACCTCAGTTCAAAAGTTTATAAATCAAAAGGGCGGCTTGTCAAAATTTTAAAAAAATCATATTTTTTTCATAGTTAATAGAAAATACCGATGTTACATATCAAAAAATGATAGAGCACTTAAATCTCTACAATGTTTATTTGGAGAGTTTTTTCATCGCTGGCATATTTAAGTAAATGTAAGTCAATATAAAGTAACAAAAAATAAAAAAATATATCATCACCCCCTACACCTGTAATTATTTTGACAAATAAACACCTGTGAAATAACAATAAGACCGTACTTACGTATGTATTATAGTACCTATAATGGGTATTTCAGTTAACTGTCAATATGACACTGGTTATATTTGGCGACTGTCAGAATATTCTATTATTTGTTTATTAATAGTGGGTGTCAGTGGTAGACTAAGTATAAATAAAAAATACATAAATCAAAAATCTACTTTTCCGACTGGCTGCCATCGGGATTTTTTTTTTATAAAGAATTGCATAATATGTTTATTTCTTTATTTTCGGGTGAATTTGTTTTTCGTTTTAATTGAATTCCCGATAGCAATAACATTGATGTCTGTTAAAAATATTACATTAATATATCTAAGGATTTCCATGGATGTCCGGGGAATTCCTAGGATTTACGAGGATGTACAGTGATGTCCGGGAACATTCAGGGATGTCCGGGGATATCCAGGGATGTCTTAAAGGAAGAGGATGTCTGGTGTACAAATTGTGCCCAGCGATTGGCCCCTCGATTTCCATGGACAAAATTATTGAATACTGTTCGTTATCACTACCGGGTCAGGCAGTACATTCGCCTCGGTCTCTCATAGCCTAACAAAATTGTAATTGCAAATTTTGTTTACGTGGGTGTATGTAGGTATACCAGGAGAATTTAACAAAAATGTTTTTAAATATACCGGGTGTCCCAGAAAAGTGCGACATACTTATATTTTCTTAAATGGAACACCTAGTATTTCTTGGATTTTTTGAACACTTTGGATAAAATAAAGTTATTGTTATGATCCCTATACCTAAATCTACCCGTTTGTCCAATGTTTGTTTTTTGCAAAAAATAGGGTAATTTTGAAATACATTCTGTGCGTTAATTTTTTTAGCTAAACCGTTTACAAATTTAAAATGGCAAGTGAATAGGACATACATTAGGTGGGTGTATAGCCCAATTGTAAATATTGTACAGGGTGGTCACAATTTTTTATTGTTCTTATCAATCATATTTATTTAAATCTTATTTTAAATAGCACACCCTATATTTCATACCACCTGTCGATACTAATTAATGTTCTCTATCAAATGGTAATAGGCTTCCCTATACGTAACTGTCACCGTTTCCCAAGAAAAAATATTTTAACTTATTTGTCTCCACAAAATACGAGGACAATTATTTATCTTTTGATAAATGGATACTTATTGTTGAAAGATGTCAGCCGTTGTCATTTTTTAAAAGTCGTCCCTCATACTTTAAAATTGAAGCAATACAATGTCTGAGTTGTGAAATATTATTCTCTCTTTATTATTCTTGTTGAATTACCTCAACATCCATAACATCTGAGCTTTTTTCCTCTTCTGGTAACACTTTTATTTCAGTAGGTTTCTTTGCCCAGTATCGGTCGTGACCCACATCCCGTGCTTTATTTACATTTTGAGCCGTCTCCAAAAATTCTATGGCTCTGGGACTGTTTGAATTACCACCGTGCTCACTACTACCAATACCTAAGCAGTGTAAAATTATATAAATATCTCAGATATCTATATATATTATCACCAATTTCCGTAAGGAAGGCTCTGGAAATATATTTGCTACGAAACCTTTTTTTGGTACATTATAGCTGCCGGGTTTCATATAAATTCTTCGCTCCTCCTCAGAATCATATTCTTCATCTTTTAGATTGCAAAAATCACCTGCACATGTTTGATTGGCTTGATCTGTAGTTTCCATGACAGGACCACCAGGTAAATGGAGAATTCCTCTCACATTTTTCGATGTAGCTCCAGGTGCAATAGGATTATTCGTCATTGTAGTGGATGCAATTGTATCGTGAGTGGCTGTCTTCTTGATACTCTCTGGGGAAGAAGACTTTGTAGGACTAACCTATAATAAATTATTGTTTTATAGATATCTGATACAATTCTTTGAAACAAGTATTTCATTCGCCAAGGAAGGAATATCTTACTGCAACAGGACTGTTGCAAATAAGACCTGAGTAAAAAGCCTTAAAATATAAATCTAATTTTTCTAGAAACTTCTCCTCTTTACGAAATAATCTTTACTAGAATGATAGAATCTTCGTAATTATAGTTAAGTATGCCTATGTCGTGAAAGTTTCTTAATTATTAATTATCAGCCATTGAAGATGGGACCAGTAAGGTTCCGAAACAGGTCTGGCTAGAGAATCATTCTATTAAATATTATTTCGAGGAGATTTGACTTTTATTTTATTGGTGTAATTATTATTAATTATAATAGATAATGATTATGCCTCGCCGGTTAAGCCATTAGATCTAAATTGACATAATACCTTGAAAGTAAAGTAAAATATCAAGTTCTTAATTTAAATTTATTTCTAGTGTCTGAGTTCAACGGAAGCGTTGAAGGCTATTTCGACCTTCAAAATTTTTAATTACATTCTTAATTGAGTTTATTGAAGGAATCAATCAATCTTTTTTCTTGATCATCTTGACATAATACAATGTCAATCGTAATCAGGGCACACTGGATTATTTTCCGAACCATACACAATAGGGTGGAGTCAAAAATCAAAGTTGCGATTCTTGTCTCGCCTATATGTTCAATTTGCCAAGGAAAATACTAAGAACATCTGCAAAAGATTTTTGACTAGAACAATTTTCTTCGGGTGGCGCATTGTGTTTGAAATTTTAGGTTACGTCGAAAATTTAGTTCAAGGTTCAAGTTATGATTTTTGAATCGCTTATGTGTTTCATAGTTGACAAGGAGAAAACTAAAAATATCGACAAAATATTATGTATTAGAAAACATTTCTTCGGGTGGCGCATTGTGTTTGTTCCAAGTTAAAAAATGATAAATGCAACTTACCTTGTAGGCCTGGAGTCAGACGTTCCCGGAGAGTATGTTCCCGTTACTTCCGCCGATCCTAACCTTATTTATTGTATATTATATTATTATTATATAATATATTATACTAAAATTTCTGTTCACAATTAAGAGAGTTGTATTTCTTTGATTTTCTTAATAAATATGAAAAGGAGAAGCGAAAGAAATTGTGTGGTGTTTGGTGCTCCGCAGAGGCTTAAGGATAATATTTTACCGACGTATCCCGATCTTATGAGACATTATATGTGGGTAAGAAGCGATTTGTTATGGAAACTAAACAAAGATTGGTATTGGTGATGTTTGTTAACCGACCATTACAATGGTTTATCTGTTTACTGCATTGCAATGAATTGCCGCTCCGTCATGTATTTCAAGAGCTTGATGGAAACACATCGGGCCCAAAGCAGTTTTCTGGCAAAATCGGCCATGATCTCCAATCCTGTGAGCGCCTATAGATATTGTTGATTTCATTCCAATCCCCATAGAATTGCCCGGTGTTGATTTAAATGATTTCAATAGTGAATAAAAATATCTTTTCGAGATATATGTACTGATGTTTCACAAGGTCACATATCAATTGATCTGGCAAATAGGGAACCAGGTAAGATGGCTCATTCTAGATGGCAAACTACAGCCAATAGAATAGGGGAAACCAGTTGAATTTAGGACCGTAGTGAGAAATCTGGGACTCTTAATAGATCAGAACCTCAGATATGAGGAGTATATTTCAAAACGCATCCAAATTGGATATATGAATCTTAAATTAATATTTCAGCACCGCTCTGAGCTGAGTGTTCCTATAAAAGCAAAATTATGCGAGGCTTTAGTCTTCTCACAACTTAACTACTGCGATGTCATCTACGCTCCATGCATTACGCAGATCTCATACGTTCATTTATTGTAGGCTTTTTTGATTGGATTAATGAGCTTTGAGATGTACCTAGTTTTTTATTGTCTATTTTATAATTGTATGTTATTATTATTGTATGTTTCAAAAAAAATATGGTAATGATTGTACTTTGGTAGCAAATTTTTTGTTTGTAACATTATGTTATATTTTCAGGGTTAGCTGAACAGAACAGTGACATCTGCCACTGTACTGAAACTCGCACTTTAATAAAGTCCTTTATTATTATTATTAATACTTCGCCTCTATGTATCTATCAAAAATCCAACATAAAATTTAATACTTTTAACAAAATTTGTAATGAAAGTTTATGCTCTCACCTGGTTTGGTTTTCCATACGTGAAAGATGCTCCGAAGTACTTGCTTGGCATGAGAAAAAAGTCTGCGTACTTACCAGAACATCCCAAACAGATTGTGCGCAAAGTCATTCAAAGAAATGGATTTTACACACATTCTGAAAATATTTTTCTCGCTATGCTCCAAGATAAAAGAAAACAGATTCGGGAGCTAGCATTAAGGCGCATTTTGAAGTCGAGGAAACAAATGCAATGTGTATTACACAATATGGTTGATGAATTCCAGTAACCAAAATTTAAGTTTTAAACTGAAATATCTCAAGAACGGCTGAAGCTAATACCAATAACCTACACTATTTTTTAAATCAGAACAATCTCATTTTATCTTATAATATATATAGAGTGTTCCATTTAAAATGTAAGACCTAATTGGTTTTTTCAATTTTGCAAACTAAATGTTTTGATTCTAATAGCTCTACATCATCATCATTACCTAAATCACCCATAATAACGGCTCTAGGTTGGAGTCAAAATATAATTCATGACCCTGTATGTTGCACCCACTAGATCTGTTAGAGGATGAGGTAGAAAATAATTTAATAGGCGCTAATTATTAATTTTCAATAGTTTTCACTTGTGGGTTGTAATATTTTGTTCACATTCGGTCCATATTCACCTTTTTTATGATTACCTGTGGAGGAATTAAATTATTCGCTGCATAAACGTTACTCCCACTTGATGTGTTTAAATTGGTGTCCAAATTGTAAAAAACTCTTGTTAATTGAGCTGCTAGTTCAATAGTTTCTTTCTCCCAACGTACGTAACATGCTCGAAATTCCGGAGTAAGCTCCTTTTCAATTTTACCCAGGCTAGAACCATCTCTATTCTCCCAGTAACCTTAAAACATGTAAAACAAGCAAATACTTAAAACAATGATACCAGTGTACAAAATGTTATCGTTACCTTTGAGGATATGCCAACAATTGGTAAGTCTAACAAATGCATAAATGAAATCCTTTGTGGCCCAAGGTATACCTTGTGAGTGTATGTTGGATATGGTCGTACAAGGTTTGAGAATTTCGGATCTAGTCCGAATACATAAATTCTGAATATTGCGGAAACATGGTCGGTTTCTGTTTCGATACGCAATTTGTTCCGCTGTCAAGCAGCTGCGTTCAAGAAACTTTACAAAATTTTCTGGAGTTGCTGTCTCAGAATTTTCCTGTATAAACCAATTATAACGTTAATTTCATATTTCTAAGGTATAAACCAAACAAAATATTCATAGGCTTTGAGGAAACTTACTGTCACTAATAGTTCATTCGCCGGTGGAGTAATGTGACCAAAATCATAACCTTCAGGCGGTTCATTAGTTCTATCTACATCTCCACTTCCTTCCTCTCGTTCTCGTTTTTCTTTTAAAGCCGTGGTATTGCTTGAAGAATACATCAGATCTATTGTTCCTGAACCAGAAGCGGCAGTAGTGCCATACACGGAACTACTTGTAGCAGCCACATGACTTATTGGTACTGCATATTGACTTCCAACATTGAACTGTGTGTACTGGTAATGTTGAAGGTATGGTCTGGCAACAGCAGGATGTGCTGGATATGGTACCAACGGTGGCATTGGCGTGGCTCTGTATCCAACTGCTGCTGGGTAGTAGGCGGGATAGATACTACCCTGGCAATTGCAAACGTGATGCATATGGAGATGTACGTTTTGTTGTTGGTTCGATGTGTTATCGGAGCGGTTCTGTTCCATTTTAAACGAAGAATCTATCAAGCAAATAGAAAATCGTATTTGAAGATATTATCCCATTCTTAATGTCAACTATGTCTCATTTTGCTGGGTTATAAGAAAGACGCGTGACACAGTGGCCTAGTTGCAGGATATTACGTTTAATGATGATAATTTAATTTTAATAACACAAACTAGATGCACTCATTGTGTGCCGTTGTTAAGCGTGAGCACGAAAATCACGAGGCATTCTATAAAAAAATCGGTTGTGTCACCCCAAAACTACATAGAAAATACACCATTATTAATATTATTAAAATAATATTAAAATTGCCTTTCGTTCGTGTTCGTGTTCGTGAAGGATGCCTTATATCAAAAAGTATTTCTACAATGGCAATTGATGGAATAAAGATCAGATGAGCGAGAACATCCCAGCGCGAATCATGTGCGCTCTTGCATCCAAAACGCCAACAAATGCAAGAAACCGGAAAACGAGTTCTACAACAGCATATTCCTCTTATAAGTGAACCTGGTTCTAGATACTTGCATCATTTTATTTCTGAAATTCTCAAAGAAAAACATGATTCATTTATTATACTGGAATCAGACGAATTGTTGTAGGAAGAAAAAAAAGAGTTCAAGTTCAAGGGTCCCTTGCGGTGGCTAATATGTTTCTTAAATTTTAATGAGCTTCCATTGAGGCATCTAATCAAAGAACTTCATGGTATGTTTTCGTGGTCTGAAAAGTGAAATCGTATAGATTTGAGGGTTTTGTGTAACACATCTTGTAATAAAATTTGATACAATATGTTGTGGAAATAGTTCAGCCCATGGATTCAGGTAATGTCTATGTTTCCCTAACATCTAAAAACACAGGAAAAGGTCGCATGCGATGGCTTATACTACAACTAATAGAATTTTAAAATTTTCCTTTAGAGTATTTAGAGTCTTTTCAATACTCTGCATTTTACCCATTTTTGGCTTCAGGGGTCTAGTATTTGATGACAAATTACACCATTTCAAAGTTCGTTCTTTCATATGTGACACTCTGTAGATTATTGAATCGTCGGATCTAAAATTTAATTTTGCATTGATTCGCTCTGACCTATTTCTATCGGTATTTTTGTTATTCCATATGATCTCTTTTTGGCACCCACCGAAACAGCGTTTGAGTTTCGAAACAAAATAAACATATTTAAACAATGTCGATTACCTAAATGAAGTAATTTTAAAGAAATGTTGAATCAATTTTGTTTTTGTTTTCGCGAAATGACATTAGTACGTTTCTCTCGTTGTCAACGTTGATCGTTCATGTAGGTACTATGCATCTTTAGTTTTCTAATATTATTCGACCACTGATGATGGAGCTTGATGCTCCGAAACATGTATGGTTTTGATGTCCGCTCCTAGAGCAATATATTGATTTTATTTCGTGGAGGCTCATTTTTATTTTTCCTCAAAAATGAACATGACTGAAACGGCAGAACTTTAATTTAATTAATTATTTTAACAAATTAAAAACTTGGAAGGTCATGAAACCACTACATGAATTTAAACGAAAGCATTCCATTAATTGTTCCGCCATTTTGGTACAAACAACGAAACAGACCCCCGAAGTTTCTCTCTAGTTTGTACAGGCCTAAGGTACATTAGTTCATTTTCCAATCGAAGGGCGTCAAATCAAAGTCAACTGTTGGTGTATATGCCTGCCCACTCTATGTTTTGTCCAAACACATGAAGAGTAAAGTGCTCCTGGTGATCATTTTCATTATGAAGTGTCGTTTGTTGATTATTTCAATGATTTAGGTTTGTGGCTCGCTGAATTTTGATTCACTAGTCCATATAATTTTATAAAGAAAACTCGGATCGTCGGGTCTATCGTTTTTATGCACATGAACTCGAAAAATGTTGAATCGACTTGGCTCATCACTAACACTTAGTCCGTGCCCAGTTATTTCTGTTTTAAATTTAAATGAACTTTGTTTTAATTCCAGTAAGAATTAAAATTACAGGTTAGAACTTTTGGAGTGATAAATATATTGATTAACAAGAAAACCGTTGGAAATAAGTATAGCATTACAGCGGATCGATGCAGAATTAAATTGTGCATCCGACAATCCAATAATAAAAAGGGTACCACATTCGAAAAAAAAACAACTTTTTCAACAATAAGGGTATAAATCAATAACTGTAAATGTGGATTTCTAAAATATCAATTGTTTGCTTCCATAGTACTACCTCACAAGCGCTTACCACCAATCGAAAATGAGTAAAAGGCGCAATTTTCAAAATAAGGCTATATACATATTTCAAAATATATCAATACATTTCTTACATAGCTATAAGCATGTTAAAATGATTATTATGCTGCAGACCCCGACCAAATTCGACAGCGTCCATTTCAGAACCTCAACCCCCACCTACCTACGAATTTGCAATTTAATATTCAGTTGCTTCACTTAAGCAAAGATTAATGTACACAATTTATCTTTGACTTAAGTAATATGGAAAGTTTAAAAATTTCGGATATTTTGCCCATTTACTAATATTATGAAATTTAATGCCACTCGATAGAATTTTATAAATAGAGAAATTACTTGTATCTACTAAGCACTTGTTTACATAATATATTATCTTTAAATATAAATAATTTGCTTGTATAATGTTAAAACTTTACCAACAGAATTGAATTTTATCCCTTGTCCCTTGACTATATTAAAACTGTTTAATTCCATTCAAATTTGGAATTTGAATCTATATTATTAACAACTTTGTATAGGTATTTGAAACTGTAGTTTGAAATTCACTTTATATTATACACAGATCTAGAAGTTCCTAAATCTGTGATATTATATGGTTCTATAATCTGACGACCGAGAAACTCTGGTTCGTTGTTATAATACAAATAAATATGAAATTAAAACGCGACTACAAAATGAATGTAGACAACAATTGTGACACAATAATTTTCAATATACTGTCAAAAGCATTATTTTTCTATAGAATTTGTAAAAACCTACCATGAAATAAATTGCCAAATTTCATTAAAAAAATTATATATATTAAAAAGTCTGATATTGTTTAACTAATAACCTCAAATCTAAGCGTAAAAAATCATTGAAAACGACTGGTTAATAGAATGTTTAACAATTACATAATTACTCAGTATCAAACACTTTAGTAAACTTGTACTTACTCTGCTGTTTGACGAATGGCTTAAACTTACACTACTAAAAACTTTTGAGCTTTACAAAATCAACAAAAACTCATATTTAACGATATATTAAACGACAATTAACGATGTCAATTACATGAAATACTTTGACAATTAGATTATAAACACATTTGACATTTGCGTAGGAGTCATGGCAACTTGATTATTGGTATAGTTAGTGTAAAATGTATTAACCTAATATTGTATCGAAAATGATAAACATAATGTTTTAATTAAATTAATTAACAAACTTTGAAATTCCTGTCTGCATTGCTTCAACTTGCTAAAATGGATAGGATCTTTCAATGCGACCAAAATGGGAAAAGTTCAGAAAACGACATAATCAGCAAAACTTGTCTCGCAAAATATAAATACCAGCAACTCGGTCTGTTAACTCATCATCGTCATTATCAGCATTCACTCGCTAACGAGTATGAATTATTCCAACTCAAGGATTTCTGTTGTGAACTCTAAGATGTCACAAAATTGACACACCCAATCACCACCATTTATCTCTCCTCTCTTCTTTCGATGCTGTCTCTTTACGTTATCATGTCGTTGACGCTTCAAGAACTTGATGACCCTGGTAAACTATACGCCTACATCTCGGTCGGTCATTCGCGATCTACTTCCAGTTGCTTTTCACAGCTACGCCACACTTCTCCATGTTGGTCTGAAGAACATCCTTGTACCTCTTTTGCTGCCCTCCCTGATTTCGTGAGTCGACCTTAATATGTGAATAAAGGATTCTTTTTTGTTCGTCGGTCCTGCCATTTGATTCCAAGAATTCTTTTGAGATATCGTTGATGGTACTCTCCAGGCAAAAGTATCAACCCCTAGTTCATTCAATGATCTAAGACCCATTAGTCTGCTTCCTACCTAATCAAAAATGTTTGAGAGAGTAATAGCGTTCCAGATGAGAGACTATCTAAATGATTTTCAAATTCTACCGGCTGCCCAATCTGGTTTTCGTTCTAGAGATTCCACTGCCACGGCCTTATTAAAGGTGACAAATGATATCTCATATGCCTTTGATAAGTCTAAGTGTACGGTCTTGGTATTACTGGATCAAAGTAAGGTATTTGGGATTCGACGAAACTTCCTTAAGATGGTTTAATAGCTTCTTATTTCAAAGACGCCAGTGTGTAAAAGTAAATTCAAGAAGCTCTCAGTTTAAAGAACTAACGAGTTGTGTTCCTCAGGGAAGTATTTTGGGACCTCTCCTATTCTCCATTTTCACGTTTGATTTGTCGATGACTATGATACATTCAGAAATACACCTTTATGCTGATGATGCACAAATATACCTTCATTGTGGTATTGCTGAATTTCAAAGAGAAGTTAATCAAGATTTAACGTATTTTTCCGACTGGTGTAGACGCCATGGCCTCAAATTAAACCCTAATAAAACTGTGGCGTTATGCATTGGTATTGAGCGCCATACGCAGTTGCTGGGGACTTCTGGTAGTGTTATTGTTGATGGAACAGTGGTGCAGTGGGTGGATACCGCGAAGGATCTGGGTATCTTAATTGATTCCAAATTAAGTTTTAGTGACCACTGTTGTCAGTTATATAAAAATTCGTTTTTTAGGATCAAATGTATGTACCATCTAAAATATATTTTGGATGAAAATACAAAGTTGCTGCTTGTTAATTCCTTGATATATCTGCACCTTGACTACTGTTCCCAAGTGTATTATTATTACTTGCCTAATTATAATAAAACTAAAATTAAGAGAATTCAAAACGCGTACGTAAGATTCATTTGTTCCGTGCCATTTACGGCCCATATTACACCATTTTTAACAAAGCTTGCAGAACCTAGTCTGGCGGTTAGATTTGATTATTTGTACTCTGTTTTACTGTACAAAGTACTTACTTCTCATACGCCCGCGTATTTATTTAATGTACTTTTAAGAAGATTTGATGTTCATGGACTGGGTCTGTGCTTCAACTTGTATACAATTCCTCAACATTCTACGTCCAAATTTGAAGGATGTTTTGCTTATAGCCCCATCCTCCGAATTAATAAAAAGCTCGATCCTATACAATGCACAAAAAATGCACAAGCATCTGCCAATGGAAATCAAATTGCTATCATCCCTTCCTCGATTCCGTAAAGCTCTAAAAACGGCGCCGTTATCCATGTTTTAATTTTTTTGTTGCTAGTAAAGAATTATTGCATTATTTCTTTAAAACCAGTGTTTTTCCTTTAAGAATACAGATATCGGTCTGAATCAAAAAACAAATTGTTCAGAAAAAATGAGGCTTCAAAATGTTGCAAAAAATATCATTATTCGGTCGCGAGTTTTTTATACAGGGTGTTGAAATTTTA
The DNA here is from genome assembly GCA_911728435.2 of Apoderus coryli. NCBI lineage: Eukaryota > Metazoa > Arthropoda > Insecta > Coleoptera > Attelabidae > Apoderus > Apoderus coryli. The sequence goes on along the minus strand of OU452202.1, from coordinate 8,645,923 downwards.
GAGTAAAATGTAACTTCTTGTTCACCCCTGTATAACAACAAATCCGTTAGCAATTTTTGAGATTTCGATATGAAAAAATTATGACAATAAAACGGCCTAAGACTCGAAAAAAAAATTGGCAAAATTGATGCAATACTAAAAAAGTTATTTAGGATTGATTTTGAACAAAATTTTCTTGGTCCGGTTAACAATGCGGGGCAGTGTAGTTTCGATTGTAGGTATTGCAATATTTTAATGACTCTCTAATAGCTATCAATTCTGCGGTGAATATAGAAGTATTGTTTGGTAATTTGTTGTTTTGCACACCCTGTTTTTGTTACATTATGTAACAGGCAATTTCGTAAATTAAATATAATAATAAAATGATTTTACAAATAATAAACGACGTAAAATAATTGCCAAAAACATTAAAGGGGGGGACTATTTCAAAATAAAAAGTCTATCATTTGTGTTATTTGCCGTTTGTTAATTATTTTGGTTTCTTCACTCAATTGGGAATTTGACCTACATGTCTGCAGAGCACTACTGACGATATGGTGTTTGAGCTACATTTTTGATATACAAAATCATTGTCATCATATTCTTTCTAGATTGAATATTTATGCCGAATGGATTGAGAAAAAAGAAGAAACAAAAAATTGTTCATTTATTTTCTTTATTCAAACTGGAACAACAAAATAAAAGCTATACAAAATATAAGAAACTAACTGTTAAAACTACGTTGGCAAAACAACATATCAATTAATTATTGCTACAAATTTTCTTAGCCTAAGTATATATACTGAAAATAACAAGAATTGAGCAATTTCAAATAATATTATGAATTATAATTTTAATGTATTTGTAATTCTAATGTAATAAATTTGATATGTAATAATTTTATTTGTCAGAGAATAGCTAATCCTTTTGAAACTTTAAAGATACCTACGTTATCCAACTCTTATGATTTTAACAAGTTAAACTTTCAAAAACTATTTAGATTTGATTCAAATCAAAATCCAATTCTGATGAAAATAAATAATCCAAGAGCTACTAGTGCAGATGCAACCAAACTTGAACCGCTGTTGCAATCATCAGTTGTGCATGCACAGACTTCCTGCCTGCCACCAAATCCTGATCGGTGATAGCACTTGTTTACGTACATAGAATCTTCATAGCCGCAGGTTCTAATCACTCTGCTGTCAGGTTTTACTAGAATAAGTAAACTCTATAAATAACCACAATGTGACTATACGTACGACACAGTTAAGAATGATACACTTTTATATGGATAGCCCATTTAAAAGCGTATATCCTTAACTGTGTCGTACAGTATCTATTTCATTTTGAATAAGCTTCTCTATATGAAACTGTTATTAAACAACCTGGCATTTTGATTTGAGTAGAAAAAAGTTATTGAATACAAATTAATAGTTGTTATTTATATTTTTATATAATAATATTTATTGGCCATCATAAGGTATAACAAATGTATACATAGGCAAGTCTACAATATTATGATAAAGTCAACTAATGTATAAATAAAATAACAAATAATATACAGTATACAGATAAACAGACACGTGAAAAATATTAACAGAAATAACAAAAAAAAAAAAACAAAAAGTGTCAACAATTTAAAATAACGTTATTTTATTGGTGCATCTATGAATTCTTACACACTATAGAATGTACCGTCAATCAAAAATGTCGTTAATTCATACTTAAATTTCCTCTCAGTCTGACAGGTCCTTAAGTCCTCAGGAAGTAAGCTGTAAAACAGCCCGCATATGTTGGTGACTTCTTATAGAATTCAAACTTAGGACGCGGTAAGTACAACCTATCAACAACTTGACGAAGTTAAAACACTATTCCCACCATATTTTGTATGAAATTATCTTCAGCGGCCGCCAAGCTTTTATTATTTTTGAAATATTGTTCAATAATGAAGACACGTTGTTCTATCGTGTAACGCTCCATTTTTAGTAACCCTAAACTGTCACCTGTCGATTTGTTTTGTTTTTACCACCAACACTGGTATCCCTTATACAACCTTGCTTCCCAGCAGAAATTAATGGATTCTGCATGATGGGGAGTTACAAAGTACAGGTCCAGGTGCCGCAGTTTGGAAGCAGAGCCAAGACAAAACTTTCACAGTGTCTGGGTTCCCACGTTACTGTATTACACGCAAAAGTTCTAGTCATTCATATCTGGCACTAAGCTAATCGAGATCCACATAAGAAACAATGTGGAGTTGTCAAACAGGCTCTCAAATATTGGAAAAAAACAAAACAACTGCTCTAGATTTCTGAGCAGAGGAGGGATAGCTTATTAAACCAGAACCTGAAATTTGCATATCATTTAGCATTTCGGGAAATTCCTATCTAAAGAAGCCCCTAATTTTCTTGAGAACTAAAATACTTGCTTAACGGAATTCGAATATATTTTTATACTTACATCCATTTACTTCAAAATCAATTACTTGCTTAATCTTCCTACATAATGTGTACGGTTTAGCATCTGGTTTTCTTTCAGGACATTGTTTTTTTAAATCATTAGCTAATGGAACGCCTGGTTCTCCTAAGCATCTTTTGTCTAGGGCGGATGTGCATTCGTAACACGAAATGGCAGTACCTATAAAAGTAAACACGCATTAGAAGAATCGTTTTAAACAGATGACTTCTAGTGTCGCAGTATTTCAATGTACATGGTGATGATGATGTATCTCTCGACACCTACTGCTATTTAAGAATTTGAGGTTTGTGTCCACCCCTATCACAGGGCTAAAGCGATTTCAATTAAACTAGTGGGATTGTCATAGGTCTCCCCCAAACTCATATACCAAAATTCAGTTCAATTGGTTGAAGAGTTTAGGCGCTATCGTGGAAGAATAAATGCAGACACACAGACAGATTTCAGACTTCCATCTGGAAATGGTCTTAATCGTCTCAGGGGACTTCAAAATGGTTATATCCGTCTTTATCTCAAATTTTTTTATTGCGTTCCCTATGGGTCGAGAAAGTAAAAACATGAAAAAGATATAAGATTGTCGCTCGTAAACAGGTGATAATTTTTCGTTTCGTTTATTGTGGATGTCCTTAAATTAAGGTCTTTTATTATGAACGAGTAGGAATTTTGTTTGTTTGTAGTTGTAGCTTGTTTTTGTTCTCTTTTTAGTTTTCATATTATTATTGGATTGTTTTTTTTTTCTTTGTGTTATTTTTCTTTTGTTTATATATTTGTTAATTGGATAGGATGATAATTATGTTGTTATAATGTTATTGTAATATTGTATGTATCAAACCGAGCTCATTGTTGGAAAACTGTATGTTTTGGGAACAATAAAGTTGATTTGAGTTGAAAAAAAAACAGGTGATAATTTTTCTGTTGGGATGCGGCTCACAAACAAATCATAGATTAAATAACTGAATGTTATTTGATGTCAAAACCATTTTTATTTAATTAAACAACGTTGCTACGTTTCGACAACGTAAAACTATTGCCTTCTTCAGGATTTAGTACTAAAATTAAAATAAAACCATTTACAGAATGAACAGGCAGATACAAACGAATTACATAAAAGTTACATAACATTTTTACAGACTCAATAAATTAACAATAATTGTATAACATTTAAAGTTTACGAAGATTTTAAATTTAATACAATAAATATTGTTAATTTATTGCATCTGTAAAAATTAAAAGCGAAATTTGAAGAAATAACTGTGAAGAAAAATAGGGGAAAATGTCATAAAATAAACTACAATAATTGCAGGTGCAGATTTTAAATGGGAATGTCACGAGAGGACACCAAGAGTTATATTGATCGATTACAGACTCCATGTTGCAGGAAAATATGTAGAGTAATATTATGACACTAAATACTATGCCTAATATGGAATATTTGCACAAAACCACTTCTATATTATATTTTGGGACAAAACTTAATCTGCTATTCCCTATTTGTCTAAATTCAACTTACAACTGAGTCTGCAAAAATATTTTAAGATAATTACCTACGACTTACTTGATCTAAAGCACAGGATTGTCACTAAAATAAATCCAAAAATAGATTGTAAAAATTTCATTTTGTAAATTTGTTCACAACACCAACAAAACTTGGGTATAAATTTAGAGACTTTTTAAAGCACAAATTTTTTATACGTGTTATGTGATATCTATGAAGTGCCGTTGTTACACTTACTTCCTTGGAGAGCATGCGTAAGGCTAATTGAAAAAAAAAAACGGAAGAAGCTCGTTAGGTATTTATTGTATATGTGCTAACATTGGGTTTTAAATTATTTAATAACATTAAATTTTGTGATTATTGTATTAAACATTGAATAAGTACTAAGTTCTATCTTGTAGAAAAATTATTGTTGCTATAATATCTTATGTACAGGGTGTTTTAGGAGTATTATTCCTGTAGATATATTTGGGAATAAAAACGCGGTTAACGTTGCTCATCGTTGTATTATTATCTAAAACAATTTCCCTAAGTACTATTCAATTTTGTCCCGGCTGTTAAAAGGAAGTATTAATTAATCAAAAAATCCTTAAATAGATTGTTTCATGTTAAGTTTGTTCTCCCGAGTATAAATACAAGGGTCTGGCTCGAAGCTGTTTAGAATTTTGCTATAAACAAATAAATTGAATTCAATTGAATTGAATTTTGCTATTGAATATTTTTAAAACATTTTTTCACAAGTTTATAGGCAAAGCTTGGTACTATGTACCGTAAGAAACTTTTGACAGGTGTAAAATATTTAATATTAAAAATATGTGTTTTACAATTTCGAAGCTTAAAAAACTAAATCAATACCAACATGTCGATATCCTTCATCTATACAACTGTCAAAAAAAAATCCAAAAAATATTGAGAAATAATCAAATAAATTGGTCCGACGTAGACCCTTGTAATCATAATTAACAACCTTGTAATCATAATTAACACCTCATTTTTACTTTTCTCTTCTAAATCATAACGTAATATTATTTGTATGAGATTTCATATTTCCAAGATATACTTAGACATGGTCAAATTTAAATTGAATTATTTTAATGTAATCGGCCGAATATGTCATTATTATTACAAAGTACTTCCAGGATGGCTTAAACATGCACGTTTTTTGACAAAAATAGTTTTTCTTTAGGACCTACTGCAGACGACTACTATCACAAGTAGGCTAAGAAAACAACATTTTATTATTACAGTTTAAAATGTGAAAAACTAATTGTTCAAGTAACTGATTTAAAAATTTTTGGAGAACATTCTGAAAAACGAAAAAATTTAGAATTAATAGAAATAGATTAGAACTTTGACACAAAGGAGTTTTTGATAGGGACTCTTTTAATTTTTTTGAGATGCCCATCACCTTTGTAAATACGTCCAACATATTATGAAACACCCTGTATATAGAAACTGTATATAGAAAACAAATATCTTGCCAATTTCTATGCTTCTACAATGACTGCAAAAGCTCATCGTAATGAAACTGGAAACCAATAGGCAAATAGGTACCTTAAATACTTGCATTGTACTTGCTCAGTGCATAGGATGGGTATTTCAAATGTAAGTACATTTTTTGTAAAATTCAACAGGAAAGCCGTTGATAAAACACAAAATTTTGAAGAATTTTGAAACTAGGGCATGATATGAGAAACATATGACTATAACATTCACAAGTACTCGTATATCTTTAAGAGAATACGTAAATTTAACTGGACATATCAGTTGAAGTTTACAGTATATATAGAACTGGGAAATAACTCTGCTTTAAACCATTTGATAAGCAGCATTCAAAGAATCGTCGACAAGGAGATATCCTCAGATATCGCTTAAGTTGGTCTGCAAAAAGCTTGAAATCGGCATTCCTAAAACATTCAGTGATATCAGGTCATTCAATAAATCCGTAGGATAAGTAAGAAAAGGGCAATACAACGAGTATAGCGATTTGCCAAATTTTCGATACCAATTTTATAGTACGATTTCTCTTTCAGTTTCAGCGACTACTTCATCATTGGTCTTGAATTTCTTTCCAGCAAGCAGTCTCTTGAGATCTGAAAACAGTAAAAAGTTACTGGGGGCTAAATCTGGAGAATACGGTGGGTGTTTGAAGTCCCAACTCATTCAATTTTGCCATAGCTTTCATCGATTTGACACAGTGCATTGTCTTGGTGAAACAACACTTTTTTCTTTTGCAAATGTGGCCGTTGCTTTGCGATTTCAGCCTTCAATCGATCAAAAAGTGCACAGTAATATTGGCTGTTGATGGTGGTTTCTTTTTGGAGGTAGTTGAGGAATATTATTCCGTTCGCATCCCAAAATACAGCCGCCATCACCTTACCGGCCGACTGTTGCGTCATTGCTCGCTTTGGATTCGGTTCGTCGATTGATGCTGTCCACTCAGCTGACTCTCTTTTGGATTCTCGTGTGTTATAGTGAAGCCATGTTTCATCCATTTTTACTTATCGACGATATAATTCCATTTTATTGCGGTTTAACAGCGATAAACACTCCTCTGAAACATCAATTCATTGTTGTTTTTGGTCGACTGTTAACTCACGCGGCACCCACTTTGCACAGGGCTTTCGCATACCCAAATGTTCGTGTAAAATGGTAAAAACACTACCATCTGATATCTTTACAATGTCAGCTACCTCGTGCACCATCAATTTGCGATCGTTCATAACCAATTTGTGACGTTTTCTGGAATAACAGCCTCATTTCGGCGTCCACTGCACTCTGCATCATTTCTACTGGTACGACCACGTTTTAATTCAGCAATCCACTTCTCTACCATTTGCCTCGATGGAGCAGAGTTCCGATAATGTTTATCGAGCCATTGTTTGGTTTCCACTGTATTTTTTGTTTCATCAAAAAGCAATGCTTTATCAAAACTCGAAATTCACTTTTTTCCATTTTTTTTGCAATAACAAACGTTGCTTCACACAAAATCGAATCGATAGTCAGATTGCTGTCAAATTTATACACGTATCGTTTGAAGGTTAGTACTGAATAAAAATCATATGGAAAAATTCTAGTAACGCCATCTATGTGTCATCCTACGGACTTATTGAATGACCTAATATATTGAACAAAAATAAGCCAAGGCCAACCTCAGGAAAATAAATAAAAATATAAATGTCATCTAATTTCAATGTTTTTCTTCATAACATAAAGGTCAATATTTACCTTTTTAATGACAGAAGGAGTGTTGTAAACAAAAGCCAGTGGCGTAGTATAGTTCTTTTGAAATCGTGGTTGTAGTTTCCAATAATAAATACATACCTCCGCAGAAACTGTCGCATTTTTTTCAAATATAATTTATTAAATAATAGATGTCTGGGATTTAAAGGAACCACTTACTATATTATGAAAATATTTATTATTAAATGCAAAGGTATATAATTATGAATTTTTGTTGTAACATTTACTAATTATATAAAACCATATTTGAAATGAATCGTTTATATTTCCTAGACCTAAGAAACTGAATCTGTTTCTACCGAGTTTAGACAAGATAAAAATTATTATGAAACCAACAAAAAAAACTAAGTTTATCTGTCCGCGACCTGAGAAGCTGAATCTGTTTCTACTAGGTTCAGACAAGATAACAATTATTATGAATCCAACAAAACTATTTCGACGGTTCTCAAATTATTAGATATATTAATATATATATATATATATTACACAGGCCAACAAAATGAAAAAAAAAATTTGGTGCCAGAAATCTAACATCTGATTTTAGATGTTTTTAATGTGCTGATTCTAAAAATGCCACCAGATTTTTTCTATCAGCTCTAGTTTTTGAGATACACGTTACAGGTTAAATGATATATTTTTTTCTGATAAAGGACAACAAATAAAGAGATAAATATGTACTTAATCGTCAAAATAGGAATTTCCCAGAATCTAATTAGCCAAATGGATACCTGGAATTGTCCCTGACCCAATGTTCCTATACTAGGAACTACTCAATACAATGCTCTTACTTACTTTTATACCTGTAATTGCCTATGACCCGATCCTTCTATACCTGCTTGGCTGTACTTGATTTAGTATATTACTGAGTTTTCCCAAGTAAAGTTGTGCTATCATTTTGTGTAAATTTTGGTCGTTTTGTAGTATCAAGACACTAAACTGAAACAATGGCATCCACAAGCAGACGTACCTGTGTAAATCATCCCGATGTTTTTTGTTATGTGTGTGGTGAATACACTTTGAAAGAGAGCAGAAAAAGGATTTCTGACTTTGTGAAAAGAGCTTATCTTGCCTATTTTGGCGTTCATTTAGGAGATCAAGATAAATCTTGGGCCCCACATTTCATATGTAAAACATGTGTTGAACATTTGCGACAGTGGACAACTGGAAAGAGGAAGTGCCTAAAGTTTGGTGTACCAATGGTTTGGAGAGAACCGCGGAACCATCATGACGACTGCTATTTTTGTCTCGTTAATATTAAAGGCATAAATAGAAACAATAGACACAAATGGACATATCCTGATCTAGATTCTGCAAGAAGGCCTGTAGTGCATTCGGAAGAAATACCCGTTCCATCATTCAGCAGTCTACCCAAACTGACAGAAGATGATACAGAAACATCAACGTCTGACGAAGTTAAAAGAATTCAATCAGAAAACGACAGCGATTTTGAAGCAGATTTAGCAACTCCGCAGTGTTTCAATCAAGAAGAACTAAACGATCTTATAAGAGACCTGAATCTCTCAAAGGAATCCGCTGAATTACTTGCATCCAGATTAAAAGAAAAAAATCTACTTTGTCGAGGTACTAATATCACATTTTATCGTAAAAGGGATAAGGATCTGCTGCCTTTTTTCACTCAGGAAAATGACTTGGTATTCTGTAACAATATAAAAGGGCTCTTAGAAAAAATGGGTTTGCCTGAATACACTCCAGATGATTGGCGCCTTTTTATTGACAGTTCAAAACGTAGTTTAAAATGTGTTCTTTTACATAACGGTAACAAATATGGCTCAATTCCTATTGGTCATTCTACTACCATGAAGGAAGAATATGAAACAATAGCATTAGTTTTGAGAAAAATTAAATACGAAGAACATCAGTGGTCAATTTGTGTTGATTTAAAAATGATTAACTTCCTCCTTGGACAGCAGAGTGGTTATACAAAATATCCTTGTTTTTTGTGCCTTTGGGACAGCAGAGCTAAAAATGAGCACTGGGTTAACAAAAATTGGCCTTCAAGAGATGTCATGATTCAAGGAATACAAAACGTGATCAACGAACCTTTGGTTTCAAGAGAAAAAATCTTACTTCCGCCCTTGCATATCAAGCTAGGCCTAATGAAGCAATTTGTGAAGGCCTTAAATCGAGATGGAAATTGTTTTGGGTATTTGTCACGTAAATTTCCTGGCATTAGCACGGAAAAACTAAAAGCTGGTATATTTGATGGTCCTCAAATAAGGCAACTTGTTAAAGATCCACAATTCACCACATCAATGAACGAGACTGAATCTAACGCTTGGAGTTCATTTGTTCAAGTAGTACAAAATTTTCTTGGCAATCATAAAGCAGACAATTACGTAGAATTAGTGGAAACTATGCTTTCAAATTTTAATATTCTCGGCTGTAACATGAGTATAAAAGTTCACTACCTCCACAGCCACCTAGATCGTTTTCCAGAAAACTTAGGTGATTGTAGTGAAGAACAGGGGGAAAGATTCCACCAGGATATTAAAACTATGGAAGATCGTTATCAAGGACGATGGGATAGCCACATGATGGCGGACTACTGCTGGAGCCTTCAGCGAGACTGCCCTAGTAAACTCCATTCTAGAAAATCGTATAAAAGAAAATTTTTATGTGATTAGTGACTAATGTAATTATGTAAATTAAGTTTTTGCAATAAATACTTAAATCCATGTGTCTTTGTTTTTTTTAACTGTCAATAGTAATATTATATATTATAACAGTTATAACGTAAATTATATACACAATTTTTTAAAAAATCTCAAAAACTAGATCTGATAGACAAAATCTGAGAACCTTTTTACATTCTGCATCCAAAAATTACTCAGGAACAGTTAAAAAATCGCAGGCACCAAAATGTGTGTTGGCCTGTGTTATGAATCCAACAAAACTATTTCGACGGTTCTCAAATTATTAGATATATTAATATATATATATATATATATTATATAATATATATAGATATATTAATATATTCTACGTATTAAAAAAATACAATTTTAGTACGTCAATTATCATAAAACAAAATACAAATTTACAATATAAATAATTATACAAACACGTATATAAAGACAACACAAACGATAAAAACTAACAATAATAATTTTTAGACTCACCAGCATTTTTTTATAGAGGAAATGCATTTAGGCACCACCACCTGTTATCCACAGGTGAGTGTGACGACTCGAGCATGGGAAGGTGTCCCAGCTAATACCCACTAAAACCTCTCCGGTGAAAGGAGCTATCTGATCGCAGATTTCTGGAGGGAAGGCTTCTATTCCTCCAGGAGCTCTCCTTTCGTTTCAGAAGGCCTGGCACTATGTCCTGAAGGTCTATCTATCATCTATTCTTTCTCGTCTGGTCTGTTGCTTTATGTGTCTGCTAGTAGTTTGGAACTTCTCACGTTTTTTCCAAGAGGATTATGTCTTTTTGTACGCCGTTAGAATCGACGTTGTCTTCACCCGATAGATTTTTTGCAACCTCAGCTGTAGACGCTAATCCAGAGGATAATCTATTAAAAAATATTTTCAATAAATTGTAATATTTCTAATCGCACACAAATATTAACTTACTGAACATAGCGAACAGGAATGGCTGTGTGCGATATGCATGTTTGTGTTCCAAAAATTCTAATGTCTCTTTGGTTGAAATGTTGTGAGCAAACATAAGAATTTTTAGTAACCCTTTCAAAACTTAAACCAAGAGAAGTACACCACTCTCTTCTAACGGCTTGATCACTGGGAAACCTACAAGAATTATTGTACTCTACTATAAATAAAACATGAATAAGTGCTATGAATAGAATATACAGGGTGGTCCAACGAAAAGTTTGCACCTAGCTTTTCTCTTTTTTTTGTAGTCGAATGCGAAAATGCTCGGACACGTCGATTTTGCTTTTGAGGGGGACACATTTTAAACATATTTTTCGATCTGCGCCTTTAACCCCCTAGCGGGGGTGAGTAACAACCCTAAAATTTTAAATGGAAAGAGGGGTCTAATGACATATCATTTGAAAGGACACAAAATTGTCTTTCTAATGATACCCTATTTGTCGAATTTTACTAAAACAGTTAATACGAAAACGACTTTAAAGACATTAAGCCGATAATTTTGGTATTAATGAGAAATACAAATAAGTTTTAATTATTACGACTGAAAACAACTACAATCATTTCTAAATTATTTACTTTGAAGAAAAACGGGATTTCAAAAACACTATCTTATTTATCAGAACTAAATTCCTCACTAATCGTTTGCGTTTTTTGTTGAAATAAAAACTGCAGATACGTGTAGGAAAAGAATTTACACCGTTTATTTTAGTCTTTTCATTGATTCAGTTTGGTTGCTTCTCAAGTTATTTTACTTTTACCGTACAAAATGATTTATTCCATTCTAGAACGAGTTGAAATTGTTAAACTTTATTTTCAAAATAATAGTAGTGCTAGACTTACGGCTCGCTTATTTAATGAGAGACATCCCGATAAAAATGTGAATGATGTGTACGTTGGCAAGTTAGTTAAAAAGTTTGTAGATACCGGATCTGTCTGTAATGTAAAACACCAGCCGCAGAAACCGATCAGAAATGAAGCTGTGGAAGTCGCTGTTTTAGGGCATGTTGAAATGGATCATAGTCAAAGTACCCGTCAACTAGCTGAAGCCTCAGGTGTCTCCCGTTCGTCCATAATACGAATTTTAAAAGCGTACAAATTTCATCCGTACAAAATCAAATTAGTACAGGAACTAAATGAGGATGATCCTGATAGAAGGCTGCAATTTTGTGAAGCAATGAGCCAGCGTTTAATTGAAGATCCGCAATTATTATTTAACATTTGTTTTTCCGACGAATGCACATTTTATTTGAATGGAGCTGTAAATAGGCACAATTGCCGTTACTGGGATGACAGTAACCCACATTTATTCCGTGAGGTTCATACCCAGTATCCTCAAAAAATAAACGTCTGGTGTGGCATATTAGGAAATCATATTATAGGACCACTTTTTATTCCTGGAAATTTAACTGGTGAAGTGTACCTAAACATGCTTGAAGACACAATTGATCCTTTAATAACACAAATAATAGAAGATGACCAAAATCATACTGCTGATCGGCTTTATTTCCAGCAAGATGGAGCACCTCCGCACTATGTGGCTCCTGTAAGACAGTTCTTAGATGACCGGTTCCCTGGACGGTGGATTGGAAGGAGGGGCCCAATTGAATGGCCTGCCAGGTCACCGGATTTATCGCCTTTAGACTTTTTTCTTTGGGGGCACTTAAAAAATAAATGTTTTGCCACGAAGCCCGAGTCCATAGAAGATCTTCGCCAACGCATTACAGAAGAGTGCAGAAACATAACACCTGATATGCTACAAAATGTTAGAAATAGATTTGAACAAAATCTGTATTATTGTATGGAATCAAATGGGTCACATTTTCAACATTTGTTAATGTAACGTTTTAATAAATCAATTTAACAGCTTGTTTACTTTTTTTACAAAGCAATGTTAAAACTAACAAACATTGGAATGTACTAACGATTGCAGGTGTTTTCACTCGCAATAATTAAAACTTATTTGTATTTCTCATTAATACCAAAATTATCGGCTTAATGTCTTTAAAGTCGTTTTCGTATTAACTGTTTTAGTAAAATTCGACAAATAGGGTATCATTAGAAAGACAATTTTGTGTCCTTTCAAATGATATGTCATTAGACCCCTCTTTCCATTTAAAATTTTAGGGTTGTTACTCACCCCCGCTAGGGGGTTAAAGGCGCAGATCGAAAAATATGTTTAAAATGTGTCCCCCTCAAAAGCAAAATCGACGTGTCCGAGCATTTTCGCATTCGACTACAAAAAAAAGAGAAAAGCTAGGTGCAAACTTTTCGTTGGACCACCCTTTATAGGATCATAATGCCCACTTGCACCACATCCCATATCTTCTCTTTATCGTAAGGTACTTACTTACAGGTCTGTGCATATCATTATACATGTACGATGATTTGCTACTATTTATTAAGAAATTATGAAATATAAAGCATTTTATGAATTTACAATTATATCTGTGTATTATATTACTGTCTATTTTGCAACTAGGTGTATAGTAAATTTAAACAACTCATGTTAACTACTATCTCTGCAAAATCCCAAAATCTACGCCATTGTACTTAGTTGTGACACGTAACCTTACTCGGAAAATCACTCAACATGCAAACTAAGCACTTTTTTCTCCCCATTATTTAAAGGAAACCCAGTTTTACACACTCCAAATGCAGTAAAGTGGAAGAGTCTCGTAAAATTCACTTAATTCGTGTTATAAAACTGTACGAAGCACTACTAACACCCCAAACGTCAACGTGACGTGTAAATATAAACAAATCCCTCCCGGGGTAGCCACACATTTATATCCGTAGAACTGTATTTTTGTGAATCATATTATATTTGATTGATTTCTTGACGTTAAATATTTTATGAACATGTAATGGAAGCCGAATACAAAAAGAAATATTATAAATATTGCATAGTTCTGCAATGTAAGAACACTGTGACCAACCCTAATAAAAATTTACACTGGGATGTGAAATACGAGTTCTGATTCTATGAATAAAACGAACAATTGGCAACAGTGTTAGATTTGATTAGTAAAAATGTAAAGGTTATGTAGGCTACAAACATTTTTGTGATTAGTTTCTTGTTATGCCACTTCTATTTTTATTTATTTTTCTGAGGTGCCAACTATGTAGTGCACTTTAAGAAAATGATCTTGGTCTAGAAGTCTAGAGTAAAAAATTATTCACTCGTGCTATTTGAGTTCAATTATGTAGGTATGTTCAATCTTATGAATTAAGAAACCGGTAAGCGCGCTTAATATGGATTTGGTTAAGTTAGGTTTAAAATATCATTTCTTACTTACTCGCTCGAAGGAGTTAGAAAAATCAGTATATACAGCATGAATTGCTGTCAATCTTACATAGCTATCGACAGATAGGTACTAGACAAACTCCAATTTTTTAAACATATAATAAAAAAAAAAGAAGTCTTTAATTGTAAACGAACCGAAACCCAAAGAATATACATAAATTGAAACTCCAATAACTTCACCTTAGCCTATCTACCTGAAACATCAATAATATAGTTATGATCAACTATGGGAATTGTGGTTAAAATATTAATTGGCATTACCGATAGCTTAGTCCTAAGCTACTTTAACTTCTGTGATGTTGTGTATGGACCGTGCCTCGATTGTTCTGATAAAGAAAGAATTCAAAAGAGATCGTGTATGGAATCAGAAAATTTGAACCTGTTTCATACAAATTGAGGGAAGCTATGTGGCTGAGCATACAGGATAGAAGAATGCTACATTCGCTAGTTTTATTTCATAATATAATAAATAACCATCGTCGTCCATACCTCTCCAACAAAAATTAAATATCGGACTTATGTTCATACGTTTTCGCGGACTTTTTTCCCCTCCACCTCACAAAACTTCAATAACCAAAGAGATCATTTACTTACCATATTTATATATTATACAATAACATACCAGAGGACATCAAAAGCTTTCAAGTTTAAATACAGCAATCGAGTTTTGGATTCCAAATACATTTTTTCAGATTTTTAGTGGAAAGTAGTAGTACTTTGATTGTAGTAAAAGGCATGACTATAAGTTGTGTAGTTATTGGTCGGACGTATTAGAAATTTGGTTCTAAATATATAAATTTTGGGGGTTGAACTTAGAACTTTTATGATTGTTTTCAACTTCATTTTGCATATCCATTCATTGTTATGTTATATATTTATGATTTCCTTACCGTTTGTTATGTTTTGAATGCAAATAAATGTATTATTATTATATACTTAATTGTAATGTTACAGTTTTTCCCAGACTTCAGAAGGCAGGGATATACCTATTAAAAATAATATACAGGGAGACCCATTAGGGTGTGGGAGAAGATATCGCAAGATGTAACAGCGATAGACAAAAAAATCACTTTTAGGCACTGAGATGGACAAACCAAAAATGTTTTCAATTATACATGGTAGTTCACAAACGCGCAGCAGACTCAAGTTGCTTTTTCTTAACGGGACACCCTGTATATTTTCAGTCGCTCTAAAAGACAAGAAAAATTATATAAGGGTTGATATGCCTAGGTCCAGTAGTTTTTAAAATGTTTGTAAATAAGGGTGAATTTTGACATAAATTTAAGGCATTGAGGTTACTACGGAAACAAAATACATACCAATTTTTCCTCTTAGTTCCTTTTGAATTCCCTTCTTTTCTCCGTTTTATTTTTTATTGATGTCATATTTCATGAGCTTAAGGCTGACCTAACCGTTTTTCATAAAAAAATATATATAAAAAAAAGAAAAAATTGCCAACAAATGTAGCAATTTTTTGTCAATTTAATTATTTTTTTTTATTGTTGAAATACTCCATTTTCTTAGGAGTTTTATTTTCAAGGATGAATAAATTACGTCTGCTACACAAATGAGTATGGTATAGGTATTTGTTAATAATCAATCAACATTTACCATACATGTTTCGAGAAACGTGTTTTCATCTTCAGTGGTATGTAATGGGGGAAATACACAAAGCTTTAACGATTCATTTGTGAAAAAAAATTACAATTTTAAATTAATCGGAACTCATGAAATGTGTTCCTTATATAATATATTATATAAAAAATAAACTACTACAGTGTACATAGATGGGAAGGGGGGTGGCAGGTATTGAATGTACATGGGCGGCCAATACCTTAGCGTCGGCTATGCCATCATACTTCTACTTGTTTCGGACGATTATTAGGACTAAATTATTCTATATGTGAATTTTACATTATTTGACATAACCCTCATATCGCTTGCTTTGTATGTATAAAGTTAATTCATAGTGTTAGTAAATGAATAAAGATATTATGAAAAATAATGTGTTAATAAAGACTGACTTGGCTTCGAATTTTCGACCTTTGTATTTACAAATTGCAATACAACCCAAACAAACGCTTGAAAGTAGACTAGTAGGTACATAAAATATTGATTCCCTATCTTTGACGGTTAAGAGTTCTTGACCTATTAACTGATAATCAAATTAACAATAAATAGCATCTAATACATACTAAGTATCCCATATTCAGATTTAGTTATCCAAATGTTTTTTTTATTCGGTTATAAACTCTTATTACACTAAAATAAAATGAAAACTATAAACAAATTTCAGTTTATATTATTACTTGGAGTGTTTGTGACAGGTAGGATTACTGACAATATAATACTAAATAAATATTTATTATTAATACGAAATAACACTAATTTCAATTTAAACTACTGTCGAATAAATAATAGTTATTGATGTATAGTTTAAAAAGTAAGTGTTCCGGGCACGCGTCATGAAAATTAGAATAACATGCTAAGTGCTCTAAACACACTTTTTGCACGTGTTGCATACAATATTTTTTTATACGATCGGCGTTTTTACAATAATTTTTTAAAAAAATTTAGAATTTAATTTTTTCCCGAAAATTTAAAATTTTATAAAATATGTTGTCATTCACATACTTATTGGTTCTTACAAATTTGCACAATTTGGACCAATTTAAACTTACTCTTACTGTTTAAGATGGTGATTTTCTAATGGCTAAATTGTATCTGTACCTACCACGTGGGATGTTTGACAATAATTGAATAGGGATTAAAAATCTGATTAGGTTCACAAAAAAGTAATTCAGGAGGATAAAAGAGCATATTTTAGAAACTGAGTTACCCTATAATAACAACTAAATTCCGACACCCTGTACACTTATAAATTAGTTTAAGAATTTGTATGTTTTGGTTTGTAGGTGTCACATGTAAAAACTGTTTCCAATGTAATTCTGTAGAGCATCCAGAATGTGAGAGCCTAAAATCTAATGATACTGATAGTGATTTATTCCAAGAATGTACTGGATCGAATGAGACCGAATATTTTTGCCGAAAATTGACTGAATCATGTAAGTACAAATAACTGGTCCAAAACATTAATTCTGACTCAATCTACAGCACTTATATCTAATATTAACCCTTGAATGCTCATGTGCGGTCCTTCCGGGACCCCAGTTCTTTAATTTCCTTAATATTTCCGGAATAAAAAAAAACTGACAAAAGCGCCTCTATGTATTTGCTTGAAAATAGTCACGTAAACCTCTTACTCTGACTTGAGCCGTCATAGCGACAGTGTCGAGTTTTCACGCTTTTAGGTGGGTGGGGTCTGTTTTTTTTTCCAAATATTATAATTATTAATTAATGTGTTTAATTTGTTATGTTTATGTTTTCGTAAGTTTTTTCTATACATTTAATAAATATTATAATAACTGACGATTTCAATATGGAAACAAATAATAAAAAAAAACTACTATTATCGTAAAATAAAATAAATAATACAAATGTCTATGTCTGGGTTTTCAAATAATGTAGGTCACCACATTACTCCCTCTGCAGTGATGAAGATCCAGATTAACAAGCTTCAAATTTCTCTGGAAATCTTACATGTCTTCCTAATCTAGTTCCTTGTTTGGACGAAGAATGTTGTATGGGTGAGTCAACTTCGGATAAAATATTTGCTGGTTTCAGTCTATCAATTGTAACATTAACTTCTCGACTACGAATTCTTATAATGAGTTCCTTTCGGCTCTACTGGCGACTTCCGTTGATCACCTATATCTTGTGTTCTAGATGACGTCGGTTTCCTTTAATTTCCGTTGAGCTCATACGTCTAATTAGTTCAAATTTAATTCTGTTGTAGCAATTTTGTTCAGGAGGAGTAGACAACAGATATTGAAATTTACTTTTATCTGAAACCCTCTGAACGCACCAAAACTTGCTTCCCACATAGCGAACCATATTTCTTGATCTGTTGCATTAAAATCTGGAATACGCCGTATAGAAGTTCCAGAAATTTGTCTGTGTTGTTGTCACTGTCATGTTGTTCCCTCATGATTATAAAATCACCTGAAAAAAAAAATCCGAAATTTCTAAAATAATTTTGCGGGCACCACTTTAGTGAATGTATGTGAATTTAAACAAAACTCTGGACGCAGAATATTAAATAGAAAAATCACAATTTGTACCAGATTGAATGACTGATTAACTGACAATTCCAATCTCTCAAAACTTATAATAAAATAATCTAGAGGATATTATACTAAAATAAAATAAATAAATAATACACCTTTCTAAGTATTGAGTTTAAAATACAAAAACAATATCCGGTCGCCGCCACAAATTTATGTACTCGTATTTCACTATTTCGGGAATTTAAATACCAAATTATGCTCAGATATTTCAAGAGATTTTGAAGTTACTTTGGTATTTTTTGAATCTTAATACTTTCTAGGTTCTACAAAGTACTTTTAATTTATAAAAATATTTTTATTGTTCATAACTACATAAATTATCACTATGGGTCTATGCCAAGTTTAACGTCAAATAGGTACGTGTTTAATCCACAATTTTGGCTGAAAGATTTCTGTCAATTGGTTCTATACCAATAAAGTACCTCGATTTTATTATCATAATCTATATAAAATGAAGAAATACAGTTACTTACTGCTATGACGTATGACTATTGTATTATGCAATGTCTATATTATGTTTTTTCAAACCAAAATTCTGCAAATATCAGTATTTCATTTTTTTTAATAATAATGTAGCCGTAGTTTAGATGGTGACAACATTATTTTTCTTTAGAAACATGAAATAAACTAATATTGCATACGAACCCAACATCTCCCGATTGCCGGTCAGGTGTTCTAACGGAATTTTGTTTCAGTTTGTATACAATATTAGTTTATTTCATGTTTCTATATTTATATTACAGTGTCAACTACTTATGTTGAATATATTTCATTATTCTTCTTTATTGAACTAAATCCAAGCAGTTAAATGTTCGCATTTAAATATAGTACCTAAGCGTAAGACGATTTTAATACACAACATTTTAGGGGATGATTCTTTTGTTATGATACCCTCGGCGATTTAAGATTTTTAATAAATACGGCTCATCGGTGCGTGGTTACCCAGAATAATACAGCATCGAATCCACGCTGTTCATCTTCTGAACTAAAACATATTCTTATCTCGTCTGCTTTGACTCTTCCTTTGTATATTGTAAATAAGGAATAATAAGGGCAAATTATCCAGCATGTGAAATCGATTTTTTCACTAACTTGAGTCACTAAAAACTCATACAAGTTTCGAAGTTACCAGCTTCATCATCAGTGGTTGTTATACATGAATTTTCATAGAAAAGCTAATGGCATTGTGTAACAAAAAATTCAGTTTAGATTACAAGGAGAAGTATTGAGTCTGGAACAATAACGTTCAGTTCTATTATATTATAATTATTATATACAACTCACCATTTCCTGAATTTTTTGTTAAATTCTGAATAAATACATAATTATTTTAAATTATATTAGTTTTTCATTTTCCCTTATGTTAATTCGATTATATAAGTAATAAACTTGAATAATAAGAATAAATCAATATCAATATGCTATTAGCAGTTGTATAAAACTTGTGTCTAACCACTGATGAAGAAGCTTGTAGCTGGTTATTGAGTGACTCATAGGGTAATTTATTAAACTTATTTCGTGGATAATAGACTTATTTCATAGATGTAATATAATATTAACTCCACTTCAATATGGACTATTTCCTTAAATTCATATTATAGTTTCCATTGAAGGACAAGCTATATCAAAACGAGTGCTGCGATCCTGTGGGTGGATACTGGAAGACAATGAAACATTAACAGATAGTTGCAAGAAAACTGATACAGACTTTATTCAAAGAACTAGTTGTGCATGCTTTACTGATGCTTGCAATATGTCATCAAAAATCCATATGTCTTTCTTTTTATTTTTCTTAGTTTTATTAATTCCATTAAAACATATATAATTCTAAATACTTATTATAATTAATAAGAAAACATTTATACTAAACTTAAGATTGGAAACTATTAATTGTAGACTAATTAAAGTAATAAATAATTTATTTCATTAGTTGTGTTATATCATTAAATTTAATTTGAAAATTGTAGTGAAATATTTTTGTTTATTGATAACGAGTTGATTACCTACCTGAAGCTGGACAATAAAAGTTGATTTTAATTTACATAGCTGTGTGTATCTGAATTTTTATGTTGATATACCTGTATATGAATATATTTTTAGATTCCCCGTTCAAAATAAACCTAACTTTCATTAAAGTACATATCACCTAAACCTAATAGTTTTTTAAATATTTTATTTTTTATAAAAATATAGACATAATTTGAATGAAAAAATTCACACCTATTCGTTTGTTCTTTTTAAGCCAGTCTGGGCTGATAAATATACCCACTCATCACATGTTATGCCAAATATAAAAAACCCCCAATGCTAAATACAGGGTGTCTAATAATATAAGTTATATGAACCAAAAGTTTAATTCTAAATAACTTGTTTATGTCAAAATTAGATGCACAAAGTAATTATCTGTCAAATATTATACTACTTTCCTATGGATAACTCTTGACGTTTTCGTGGAAAACGCACATATTCATAATATTAGTCGAATTTCTGTTAATTTCATGTAGACCAAAATTGAGTACTTACATAAATAATTTATTAAAAATGCCACACACTGTTTTTTATTTCTTTTCCTCAATTTTCAATTAGTGCCGAAACGGAATAGAATAGTCTATATATTACGTATAGCTATTTTTATGTTAGAGTAATAGCGTTTGCTGATTCCTTTCATAAACCTTTCAAAAGCACTTTTCTCCAATCCGAAAGGTCCTTCAATGTTAGTTTAAATATTCAACGTATCTAAAAAGCTATAACGTGTCTTGGCTTATTTTAATATGGTGTCCGTAAAGTAACGGAACGAGCGATTATTTTCTAAATGGTACATTTTTATAAGAAAATAAATAATTTCACTTCGTTAAAGAAAAAATTATTTTAAAACACAAACAACTAAAAACCAATTAAATTCTTAATTAAAAGTACCTAATGGTGTTTTTCTTTTCTTTTTATAAATCATTTGGCCAGGTTTTGGCTTAAAAGTTAAATTGTTACCAAATGATTGTACGAGTTGCCATTTAACAATTTTGTTAAACGTCAAAAAACACCATTAAGTACTTTTAATTAGTTTTTAGTTGTTTGTGTTTTAAAAGAATTTTTCCTTTCACGAAATGATATTAAGACATTTCTCTTTTCTTATTGCCCTGTGACACATACTTGCACAATGAAAGCTTTTTGTAAAACTCATAACTGAACCTCTGATGATGAGGCCTGGCGCCTCGAAACATGTATGGTTGTTTGATTCATGACTCCTACAAGGATTTATTGAATTTATTTCATGGAGATTAGACTTTTATATCTAATTATTTTTGTTTTTGGGAGGACCATCTAGAGCAGTTGCCAAAGTGGCCACCGTTAACCGTTAACCTTGGTAATATTTGAACTATAATTTCTCCAATAATCAAGAACTCTTTCGTATAAGTTATAACTCTTTGGCATAAAAAAAAATAGTTTATCACTCTGGCCACGAATTTTCAGAGGTAGAGAAAATCAAATGCCGCAGCTCACATTACGAAATTTATTAAATAATTTTTACTTATGAATTAAATCAAACTGAAATGTCACAGATATAAAAAAAAATCACATTAATAGTAATAATTAAAACCTAATTCTGAACATATGTTTGAGCACAAATGATACAAAGTAGAAACAAAATTCACATATTACTTAACATAAGTAATCTTATACAAAGTAAGAAAAATGATAGATCAGATCACATATAAAATGTATTAATAAAATAGTAGTTTGTACTTTTATTTTAAATATTTGTTGTATTCTAATAAGTATAAAAATACTGTGTTTATTCAGTCAGGAATATATTTTAATCGCTCCATGAGCCGCCTGAATTACCACTACATTCCAGATTGCTAGATGAGCTTCCTATACTTTCACATGCCTCCATGAATAGATCCGGATTTACCATTTCCATTACCTTCCATTGTAACGAATTCCCTGAAATAATTCATTAATAAATAATTAACCTGCTGCTAATTTTATGGATAGATCATGTATGTAAGTGCTCCAACTTGCATTTGCGAAAAATCAGAAACCGTTTGTAATATAATCAGTGACCGACTAAAATTAATTATACTTTCCACTATTGTTACTGGACAAGTATTAAATTAAATTTAAGGGAAATAATTCAACGTCTACTCCACAAATGAACACTGTATATTTGTTAAATCACATTAAACTAACCATACATGTTTCGATAATCTTCGTTTTCGTCATCAGTGGTATAATATTTATAGAAAGTTATACAGAATTATCGAAATATGGTTCTGAACGTTATTATACATATAAAAGAAGTTTAAGATTAAGCATGTTTGTTTGTCACATATAATTATATGTGTGAATTGCTTGACAACAAGATGTTTTGGCGAGATCTAGTGTGAGCAGGCAATATAATAATAATAATAATGGTCTTTAAACTTAAGTACATAATTCTTAATACTTAGCCAATCAAAGGGCGAAGTCTACAAGTAGATATAGATATGCTAATTTAATACTTAACCCAAAAAAAACAACAGTATTCCATATAAAAAACAATAGTCTATAACAAAAAGTAAATACTTACACAACTATACTATAAGAACGATTAAAAGTGCAGGGAAAATTTACAACTGTATCTGACTTGTAAGCAAATTATTTTAAATTTAGAAATCTTAAGCATTTTCAATGATGAATCTAAACTGTTATATAATTTTACAGCATTATAGGTAAATGACCTTCGGAAAAGTGTGGTGGTATAGCTAGGAATACGAACATATGAAAACTGTCAGTATATCGTAGACTAAGCTGCATCATTTGGGACTTAGGGAGTAGTTTCTTTGTTAAGTATTCCAGCAATATGGCCGGTGAAACACAGTTTACAAACGATGGCTGGACGAGAAGCAACAACTCCATCATATCCTATTGCCAATACTAGATGCGCCCGAATTCCCTGGCGGGAAGCTTTATTTGTGAATTCCTTGTTACATACAGGAACACATACACTGATGATGTTTTTTTCTGAATATTAATGAAACGTTTTTAAATACATCAATGAAATTTTACATATGTATCTGATTTTTAATTCTTAACAAGTCAAACCAAAAGGGTTTCCAAAATTATAGTCATGAGCGTAACAAACTAGAGGGGGCGCCCCAACTTTTATGTTGCTGGAATATTACACATTTTGAGCTCATAATAATGAGAAAAAATATAATTTACTTAAAAAAGGTCATCTTCTTTTATTTTGATATAATGCTTAGTTTTTGTGTAAATTGAGTTTAAAAATTTACTTAATAATCAATGTTGAAAATATTACTTATTTAAAAATTTATGTACTCAATCTTGGATTGCCATGGAATTCATTGTGTCGAAAGAACATTGTTGACAATATAATGTCATCTTGATGTATCTAAAAACGTTTCGTTAATATTCACAAAAAAACATCATCAGGTGTTAATTTTGATCTCGGTTACAATGCGTTTGCGGACCTATAGGAACTTTTTTCTTAAAATTCACTGTTCTATCACCTGTATTAATTTGTAATAATACATAGGGAACACCCTATATCATTATATGTCAAGCTCAATAATTTCCGCGTTGAATGAGAAATCGCCATTTTACTTCCATCGAATACAAACTTAATAGCGTTTTAAAAAAATGCATAAAATTCTCATTAAAATTTAGAATATTATGCGTAAAAAACTAATACAGAAAAGATGTTAGTAACTCTTCAAGTTGTTACATAACGCATACAAACTTTTTGTATGAAATAATGTTATATATTTTTTTTTCAGAACCAATATAATTCGATAATGCTCTAAACTTTCTATAAATATTATAACACTGACGATGAGAACGAAGCTTCTCGAAACATATATGGTTAGTTTAATGTAATTTAACAAATATACGGTGTTCATTTGTGAAGTAGACGTTGAATCATTTCCCTTAAACATATCATAACTCCTCGTAAGAAGAGGGATTACTGTCGAAATATTAAATTAAATTTGTAGAAATGAAACTCGTCTACTTCACAAAATACATTAATCTCGTCTACACCACAAGCTGTTTTGTGGAGTAAACGAGTTTGATTTCTACAAATAGGTACCCTTCAACACCTCGATAAATGGATTACTTCAGAAAATATTTAATTAAAGTTTCGTATATGTAAAGTCTTTTTAACAAGTTGAACATTAGTGAGGTTGACGCGCCGATACAGCTCCACTCTGTCGAAGGGGTAATTCAAAGCCATACATATCATTAACATTAGTTATGTGAAAGTTACTAAACTTTTGTGGGTATTACGAAGAGATATCGCAAAAAAATATGACAATAAACACAAATTGTTGATTGGAAACTATTTATGAAAACTGCAAATTCTAAAAATCTTAGAAACTTAAAGTGTGCTATAATATGAATATCGAAATGTTATATCAAAAGATAATTTTTTTAATTTAGGTTTTTATTTATATTAGGTTTATATAACTTAAAATCCATTGATAAATTTAGACATTTTTTCATTTACAGTGGCACCGGCTTTTTTCAGTAATCTGAAAGGATTATTTAGGTATTAATGTTTACAATTTTAAATAGAGGTGAAATATCCAAAGAATGAGCCTAAAGGTATAGTGATTTATGTTTTAACAAATTGACTTTATAAGTTTTTTGAAACTTTATTACTGCTAAAAATCCAAAGGCTTCAAAATAATTTGATATTAAGAGGCCTACGCGCGGACTCGATTATTTAAGTCAGATAAGAAGATGTTATACGAGGGCTACACTAAAACGTTAATATTTGGTAGACAAGACGAAATTTAAAAGTAATAAAATTAAAACGGTGTTTAAAATAACGGGATTTATTAAGATGATAACATTTGAACACATTTTTTTTTTAATGCACTACAAAATTGGAATTTGCCCAATAACTTTTTCTAGACAGTCTAGGTTTAAGTGTCTGGTACAAACAAATGAATATTACTTTTCTTTAAGCATTTCCCATAATTCTAATAATAATAATAATTACTTTGTGTGCAAATAATTACACAAAAGGCGAAGTTGAGGCTGAGCCTCCTATCTGAACCTGTTCAAAGCTTTAGCTAAACTAAACCCTATAAGAAACGAAAACAAAAAAAAACAATGCTGACTTAAATAAAAATTAAAATATAAGATATAATAAAAACAAAATAAAATATGAAAATACAATGAGAAAAGGAATAGAACAAATGATTCACCAAGTCACTTAAACATAATTACTAAAAGGTGATACCATTATCAAAGATTAATGTGTACATTAATCTTTGCCATTATTAATAATTAAATCTCGAACTACTAACATGTTTAGCTTTTTCGCTAATTACTTTTAAAATTTTGATTAACGTTATCATCTCATGAAAAAAAATTATTTGTTTTTGATTTCCTTTGAAGACATCGAAATTGTTTAAGTGACTGCTGGAATTCAAAATATCGAAAAGTCTATTCATTTAGTCAATAAAATTTGCAGTGACCGTTGCGCAGATGGTAATAATTTAAAGTCTACGAACCAATTTAAGGCTACTGAGGTGCTCTGACTAACTACTTGAGAAGCATATTTAACCTTCATTTTTTCAAAACTGTTGGGAAATATGCTCATCTGTTAATTTAGGGCATAACCTGTAGGTTTTTGATTTATCGTACTGGGACAGGGTTTCAATATATTTTTTGTTTGTTTTTTCTTCCAGTAAATGAAAAATGTATCATAATAAATTATTTCTAGTGGATTTTAATAAATGTGGCACATCAAATAAACCAACAAGATTCTTATTATCGACGAAAAAACAAGGATTATCTGCTGTTATGATTATTTTTTTGCAAGTTTTTAAAAGTTCGGTTTCTGGTATGAGAATACGCCTAAAATATTCATGCCAATGGCGGTTAGTCTTCTCACAATTTTGAATAAAATATCTTTTAATTATCAAATGCTAGTCATGCTAATTTAGTCCGAGAATTCGAAAAACTGAGAAACTCTCATTATAACTGCTTAGATTGTAACACGGAGACTGACTATGTGGAAAAAGACGTTAATTTTATCTAAGAAATACCAAATGAATTCCCTCTTATGATTTTGTGTCCACAAATTCATGCATGCGTAGAAGGATATCAAAAATATTTTTGAAATTTGAGAGGAACGGAAAGTTCAATCAATCATGTAGCGATGCTACAGAATTGTAATAATATGTAACGTAACTAGATACATACCCATATGCACACTGCCTTTAATCTCTTCCGAATCTTCACAGTAATGTAGAGCAGCCTTTCTTAAATTGTCACATCCACATTGATCAGCTAATAGTAATATACCAGCAACATTACTTGGTGTTAAGCTTTCTATCAAATATCTTTCACATAGCCCAGTAAGACCGGGTAGATTGAAACGTGCGCTTAATGGCAACAGTTTGGAAGCATATTTTTCAGCATTATCTACTTTGTCAGTGTAGATGTATCTAACAAGTTCCTGTATCAAACCCACATTGTGCTCTGGCATCGCAATAATGTACTTTATGTTCTGAAAACAACGATACATTCTAAGTGATAAATAATGATAAGTGATTTAGCAAGTCTGAAATAATGGATTGAACCAACATCATATATTTAAATTTTGACATAAATAAGTTGTTTAACCCATTTTGATTACACTTTCTCATTGTCTTAGTAGTTGTATCTATTGAGACATAGAGCATAACCTTTAGTTAATCTAAATCGATAGTATTAGATGCGATATCTACAATGTCGTAGATACAGCGAATTGTTAAGTTAACAAGTTTTCGCGCAATAATTTGATGATGATGATGGCAATTTCTTATTCGTATGTAGCAGTCAAACGTGCAGCAACGATAAAAGCGGCAATCGCTCAGGGAAACGTGTATGTTGTGAGCAAGCTCATCAACAAAGATCCACATGTAGAGTGAGACAGATATCACTGGTTATTTAAAAAAAAAATAAATAAAAAATCAGTTTCCCATTCTGTGGGAGAGAGAGTGTGCATCGATGGGGCAGCGCACCTACAGCAGACAGTAAATGGTGGTGATTGGATGTGTCAATTTTGTGACAAGATTTGTGGCTCGAGGATCGGTCTGTTTAGCCATCTTAGGGTTCACAACAGAAATTTCTGACTTGGAATAATTAATACTCGTTAACGAATGCTGATGATGATGACCGCATCTGTGGACTGAGGAATTAGAAAGCAGCTAGAGCCGACCAATTGGATATGGTTTCAACGTAGGAAATTCTAAAAACATTTACAGCATTGTCAGAGGTGGATTTATTCTTGTGAACTCGAAAATAAATGCCAGCGTCTGTTTGGATGTTCCAAGACGAAGAGAAGCGACTAAAGTTCGTCTGATCTCGAAGTGCCTGCAAAAGATGGTCAATACATTGATTTTCAAAGCAGATTAGTTAGGTAGGGTGGTTAAAAATGAGTGGGTCTGCATCGGACCCTCCACTGCGACCACCGAGGGACTAGTGTGGATCACACCTATTTATATTTGACCTAGCAGCTCAATCTTTTTATTGAAGTCGATTATTTTGCTGGGTGAGCTTTCTTTTAGACTCGCTGGTAGAACGTTTACTTCACCAAATATAGCGAATCTATTATTTGTATGTCGACTTTAATAAAGGTTCTTGATACTTAGGTATCTTATGTTGGAGTTCGCGACTGGACAAAAACCCATTGTTTCTTTATGCGCCCATTATATATATATATATATATTATTTGATATGGGAAACCGTGACTCTCTCCAACTAGCTTTTGTATATAATAATAAATATTCGACATTTAATTTACA
Source organism: Apoderus coryli (assembly GCA_911728435.2). NCBI lineage: Eukaryota > Metazoa > Arthropoda > Insecta > Coleoptera > Attelabidae > Apoderus > Apoderus coryli. Next base: position 8,617,808 of record OU452202.1, on the reverse strand, counting down.
TGAAGATATATCGAGAGTTTTGAGTGTTTAGATCATCCTATAACTGAAAGATCTGGTTATCTTTTCTAAGAGTTGAACAAAGAAAAATGACAAAAATTATATATTTTTGTTACCTACTTGTAGACGTATTTATTGCTTTGGTAAAACCTATATCAATAGAAGATAAGATAAGTAGAAAACAAACCCTTAAATTTGTATACAATCTACTTAAATAATATTCCCAAACTAATATAAAATATCTATAAAATTCACCCAACTATATATACAGGGTAGGACAAAAGTAAATTCTATTGCCCGTGTGTCTTGTTACATGATGTGAGTTTAATAATTTGACTTGGTCACCATTCCTTTTTATGCAATATTATTTCGTCAGACACAGCCAAATTTACAAAAATTGATCTACGCAATCGCAAAAATTGAAGACAGTCAAATTAACATGTACCTTGTAACAGGCCAAACACTCTTGTAAATATATTTTATTTTAAATTAGGTATAATTAGTAAGTAAGTTCAAATATTTTGTTATTTAGGTGTAAGTGGTGCATTTTTAGAATAAGGTTAAACAAAAGTGGTGTTGTGGAAGTGCGCGGATAAGAATAACAGCTGCAAATATTGCGGCTTCTCTAAAAGAGATGCCGAAAGGAACGCGGTATAACCGTCAAAGAATATTCCAATTTTGGGTTTTTCCGTACCATACCACATATGATGATGAGAGGAGAGAAAGTTGGGGAGTCGGGCAGCAACTGCATTAGAAGCAGGTTGCATTTTTGTTGTTTTAATTTCCCGAACCGTTTATAATTTTACTAAAAGAAAACGATCCTATAAAAGTATCGTTTTGATTATTTTGTAATTCTTCATATAAGTAGAATAATCACTTGGCCATTGTGAAAAACGAAAAACTATTATCACTAGTAACGTGGTTCGTCGAATTACGTAGGTAGTAATTTCCAAATTACCTACGGTTTTTGCTGTTATTGTGCGGGGGGGGGGGGGGTTTTAGTGTTGTTGGGGCAAAATAAACCAACTAAAAGCTTGGTGGCCACCGAAGAATAGACATTGGGGACAATATCTTTGTGCGGGGTTAACTGATCAGAACTGTAAGTAGTTGTAATTTAATTAGATAGTATTAGTTGTTATTCGTTTTCGATTTTTTTTGTTTTCTGTTTAATAATAATCATTAAATTAAATTAGTTTGTTTGTGTGACGTATCCTTTTTCGAACCTTCCTGAGATTAAGTAGGTAATTTTAAACCTATTCAGAGATTATCATTTTCAAGAATCTTGGCATATCAATAACTGTCGTAGCGAATCTAGTTGTAGCTACCGCTGGGCAAGAACATAGTAATATTCCGCCGTCTCATCATCGTCCAAGCACAGTCGGCACCTGGAATTTTCCAAGAGAACCAACCTTGTAAGATGAGGCAATAAACGCATGTTATATAACAATAGTTCTTCTGCAAGATCAAAGAAGTGTTACTGCAGATTGGTATAGAATCAATTATTTTCAGGAAGTCATAGCTGAGCTTCGAAAAACCAACTCTTAACCCTTTGAATGATGAATCATCATATTCCAAGACAATGCAGGTTCTCACACAGCTCGAAAAACACAAACATAGAATTGTTATTCCATGCAGTCCCGACGTAATTTCTTTACTTTATCGAAAAACAAATTCGAATTGCGTGGTCAAATGCTTCAGTCACTAGAAGAAGCAGTCGTTGCATTCAAAAATGTAATGTTGCCTCTTTTAAAATTTAGTTAGCTGAACAGAAAATTTGGTCAGTAGACCAAATTGAACTGAAACTTGCCCAATCAAAAATAAAGGCCTCTATATGCAATACAATTTTATAAAGGTTGGAAACAATTCAGGATTTAGCAGATAAGATTCTACCAAGGTCAGTTGAATTAACAAAAATGTAAGGCGTTAGAAGTAGACGAGATTTGATATACCTATGAAGTGTTGTCCGAATTGCTACGATATTACAGAGATATTAGTGTTTTATCAGTTTCACATGATTCCGTTTGTCAGAGATCTAGGAATGGAAAGCTACAACAAACGAATGTGCAGATGTTTAAGCTTTTTCGGTTTGATCGATATATAATGACAGCAGAAACACATTGACCGAATATAAGGATGCGTAACCCTCTTTTAGTGTATAAAGATATGGGCGTCTATTACAAAGAGACTGACTTTATTTTATTACACAATTTCTATTTAAAAAACTATACCTTATTCTTCTCATCTTTATTCTCTTGGAGTCTCATCCCCAAACGGTTACTTCTAACTTTAACAATCCAACTATGCACTTTAAGAGTATTGCTACTGTCAGTGTTGCATGCGCATTCAACAACAGTGTCTTTACTGTCATCAGTTGCCATCAATCTGGCCATGTCCTGTGATAAACTGTGTACCTCTTCATCACTGTGAATTATCTGAAGTTTGACCATGATTTGGACATCTTTTGCTACAAAAATAAAACATGCCAAACACCAAAATAAAATTTAGACATGCTTTATGTCCAAAACGTTTTTGTCGTCAGTGCCAAGAAAAGAAAGCATAATTTTGTAAAATTTGCTCGAAAAATAAAGAAAATTTACAGTTGCTTTCCATGTGCCTCTCGAGTATTGAAAGACTCTTGTAGCCAACTGACAATAGATTCTGTGTATTTTCCAAATTTAATACAACACTGGAGATGGAACAGCATTCCCAGTGTTTGATACTGGCGTTCCAAACACCAAACTGAAATCTGACTCTAGCTTGACCAGTTTCTTCGGTTTCACAGCCGGTTAGGTTCAGGCACACTACGAGCGGGTTGGTGACTTTCTTGCCATGTGGTCCTGAAACAAACAAATAACATAGAATATCTCTAAAACTCCAAATTTCTTTTAATCTGTTCAACAATAAATATTGGCTGGCCTGGAACTGTTACTCTAATATAAATTTGCACACAGTCGAACAGGAGGTTATGTCAAAGTTGCTTTATGTTCTATCCTGAGGCAATATAGAAGGTGTTCCAAGTCGCTTGTATGAGGTGCATGTAGGAGAATAGACGCCGAAAGTCACAGTATTTTTGGGGATGACCTCTGATATGATACCACTAACAATAAATCTTGACTTTAAATCATGGCCTGCATGATTACTATTTATTTCCAAAGAGAGATCGATTTATTCGAAAAATAAATTGGTATAAGTGCCGAATTTATGTATGCATGAGTTACAAAGTGCTTAAACTGATCATAATCGACTTCAAGAATGTGGAACTATCAAAATAAATTCTCATAAATTGGGAGAGTGACTAACCTAATGTGCTCTGCATTTCAAACCTACTAAAAATGTACAGACCAATAATAAATGTCAGTCACAATCACTAAACTGAATTTGATACAAAAAGAACAGACATTTTACGTCAAACAGGAAATGTTGATCAACGATAATCATTTCAATATTTTTGAAATAAATAATCAATTAAATATACCTAAAACAAATATCATAAAAGCATTTGAATCCTTGATAATCAATAACATTTTTACAACATAAAACATGTATTATTATTTTAATCGCACTTATCTTAAACTGGTTGGATTAAGTACATTAATAATGTAATGACCTTTAGGATTCCACCAATGTTACAAAAATAATTTGTAGTAAACACTTGTAGAATAATAACATATTGAAGTGATGGTATATTATAATGTTATCATTTGTATCATGTCGAAATATGGATTCAAATAATTATATTTTGAAATAATTTATAATGGAGCTGAGGTTAAGAGTAATTTTCCGCATCAAGAGTAATATTGTCATTGGATGATTGTAAGGTCTATTTACGAAAGGTCATCTGTTAATTATTTCGACAAGATATTTATTTAATTTAGATAACAAAACAATAAATATAACGGATGTCTCAAAAGGATTAAATTAACATTCTATCACAAACATAGATGCTTTTATCAATGAAATCCTGCCTCTGCTGGCCAATTTTAAAGCATAAATTGTCATTGAAAAACATCTGATGCTTTAAACAAAAAAAATATCATCTTAATTAGAATTGTCGTTAACCATCCAAAGTCAGCATCTAGAAAAAAGGGTGTCCGTAAACGGTGTAAAGTTTTCTACATCTACAAAACAACAACAAAATTGAAGTACAGGGATGCAATACATGTTAGAAAGTAATACGAAACAAAATAAAATACAAACTCTAAACTATTTTGATTGTATTGTTGAAGAGTTTCGTATACTCTTGAGATATTCGTTAAATTATTACTAAATATATCTAAGATTGGATCCTTAAGGGCCCCAGACCCCATCACAAAACCTTTCCATGTTAAGTCTAAAAAAAAAAGACTGAAGTATAATGTATTGGGCTTTAAAATTCACAATACTTGTATTGTCTATATGAATCCTATACGTATAGATGTCTAGTTTTATTTTGTTTTGCTGTAATAAACGTTTTGTTTTCTTTTATCATATAAAGATTGTTGTGTTGGTTACTACGAAGGTGGTATGATAATTGGTGAGCATTGAAGCCATGCAACAAAGCATCCTTAAAACGTCCACGTATACAACTTGAACCAATTGCCCCATTAGTTTGTTGTTGTGTCCGCTGTCGCTGATCTTGTGCTGTCTGAAGAGACAATTCGCTTTGTTTTTTAAAACAAAAACGGGTTAGGGAATTAAAAACGAGTTGGATGCCGTGTATGCAGGTGCCTCAACAAAGAAAATCCGTATTTGATAAGGCCCGTCCAGGGCGCCTAACTGAGGTCACCAGGGAGGAAACCATCAATAAAGTTTAAGATATATTTCTGAAAGACCTCTAAGTGAAGTTGAGGGACATAGTTTGAACGCGGGGCTTGACACTGGAACGTGTGTAAAATATCTTGCACAAACATTCGTATAAGAAAATTGTCGGCCTGATGGATACCGTATTTGCTGACTGTGGACAATAAGAGGAATTGTGTGACTACTTACGAAGAGCGTTTGGCTCTGTGGCGGCGCAGTTCGAGGGACTTTTTCATGCATTATGTTTCTGTGGACGATGCAATGGGTAACACTACAGATCAGAGCCCATGCAGCAGCAGTGGATTTTTCCCGGACAAAAAGCTCCGAATGAGGCAGAAACTGTTCCACCGACGGGAAGGATCAGACGCCCGTTTTTGGGACACGCAAGGTGTGGTTCACATTGACTATTTGGCGAATAAAAGTACGATCACGGGGCGCATTACGGACATTTATCGACCAAATTTTGTGAACTGTTCCGTGAGTGCTTGCACCATTTCACGAACACTGGCGTGTGGGTTAACTTGGATATATCTCAGAATATTAACAACATCTATTTCCGAGCGACTTGAACAACTATCCTGCTTTCGAATGGTCCCTGAATACTTCCACTGGTTCGTAAACGGAGTGGATATCTAAGCGCATATATCCCTGCAAAGCATCAAAGCATTAGTGATTTTTTATCACAGCCCACGATTAATTTAATAAAAATTTATTGAATGTTAAATTTAGGCAAACATATATTCAGTCATTTACATAGACACTGTTTTCTTTATTTTTACATTCTCTTTCCATCTAGCGAATACTAATATTACCATTCCATTTGATTTTTTAAGAAAATTGACTAAATCAGAAACATTGTTCTATAGCTCCATCTAGAGGCTATATATAAAAAAGAAATAAAAGCACCAATACTGTTTTTGATACTCCCAAACATTACCTTTATACTGAGGCTAATCTTATTAAAATCGGACTATCCATAAGAAACTTGGATAACTTTTTACAAACCAACATTCTCCGGCTTCTCCACCATTTATTTAAGAAGATAGAAAAAGGTTTATATGAAATTTTTTTAGAATTGTAGTTAGATTATTCTTATAAAGTTTAACACTTACGTAATATAAGTATATTATTAAGTAGTTTCAAGCCTAGCCGACATGTTAGCAAAGTAAAACTATTTTCTAGCGATTTCCCTTGTCCGCATTTACTAAAAAAACAAACATTCCTAAAACCGTAACATGATTAGAACTGGCGTCCTCTCTTGTCTGTACACACGGTACATATTACCTTATTTTAGTTTTTTCGTTGTCGTTGTTCGAGTCAAATAACGGAATATTATAAAGTACAACAAAAAACCAATAATTCATTGAAATGTTATAAAAAAATCATAATAAATTATGATATCAGGTATTATTAGAAACTTAGTTTATTAAAGTTATTGAAATATTTAAAGTACCTTGGCCTCACACTGAAAGAATCTAAATTCACTTTCTTAATTACTCTATTTTTTTTTAACTAAAAGTAAAATATCTAAATTGATACAAACATCACCTTACATTAAAAATAACATTATTTTAGCTTTTTTTAGATATTGGTACGGGGTATATTAAACGGTGCGGATAAGTCAAGTCAGATAGCTGTTTTTCTGTGACAAAAAGGCAACTAAAACTGTTAAGAGATGTAAAAGGAAGCCCATTTCAAATAAAACTGTTAACTTAAATATACACTTTTTATGTGGGATAATTCTAAGATTTTCTTGACTGATTTTATAAAATGCTAATATTTTCTACATTTTTTAAGTAAATATAGCTTTTTTGAATACCTTCTTGAGCTAGTGCTGTCCGTGCAGTACCGCATGTATTTAAAAAAAAATTGTAGGGAAAAATCAAGACAAAATAATGGGTATTCTTAACTTCTGATCATAATAAGAAATTAATTAGTTTTGTACTAATAGATATTTGCAACGATATAATTTGGTAAAACCAGTAGCCACCTATATGGCAAATTTAAACATAATAATTTGTCAAATTAAAAAGTTGATGCTGTTAATTTAACATAAATTTCAAAATAAAAAATAAACATAATAGGTAATACTCTAATAGCCATTTAGTTTGCTTAAATTAAATAATTTAATGTGGGTATGACGTAAAATGAATGTATCGTATTATAAATGTGTTAAATAATTTTTCAATATAATGTAATCTAAAATGAACCGATAAATTTGTGTGCGTAGTATTTTGTCCAATTGATAAAAGTTATATTAGTTTTAAAAATATCTTTAAACAATTTTATTTACATTCTTGTTTATTATAAAGGGGTCTAACATATTATTAGGAAAAATAGCCACTCAGCAAAATAGGTGCATATCATAATAAATTAATAATTAGATATTATTAACGACAATGATAAGAAAACGTCATAAATAAATATGGACTAATGTCATTTTTGTTTTGTTGTAGAAAAATCATCAAAAACATGAATTAGATTGCTAATTGAATAATGTAAGGTACACCATATGCGTAACATCTAATTTTAGACTGATACGAGCTTAGCTTAATAAGGTCTAAGTTTCTGGTTTAGGAAAATCACATAAATTAAATTATTGATATATCGTTGTGATGTCCCTGTTGCCCCCTTGTTTTTATGGCTTTGTGGGAGAATTAATTTGTATTCAATATTTAGTTGCATTGAAGATTAGAGACTTCTCAGTTAAATATTAAATTGTTCGCAGACAATTTTGCATGAGAAATAATGAAATATTGTAGATATTAAAGAATAGCCGCCATAAATTAATGTTCCTACTTAAGTATATGGTTAGTGATATTTTACTATCGGTCATAAATAAAATAAGGATTATTTTAATATAGGTAGATATTTGTTTTGCGTGTTAAATTACTAGAAAAACAATTGGTTGTACGCGTTTTGTTATTTACTCCAACGATTCATATTACTTGACGAATCCAGTAGTTTTCCGATTTAAATTATATTTATACCAATACTTTTGTTTCAAACAAACAAAACACTTACCTTTCCAAAACCTCACAGCCACATTCCAAAACGTTGAGACACCATTAACGGAACATCGAAATTTAGGACTGTCTAAAAGGTCCCGCTTCGATATCGTTTTGGTGAAATTTTTAATTCTCCATATTTTTCTAAATACTAATTCTGAAGCTACTGGCACTTCCAACTCTTCGTGTATACTACCCACTTCTATATCCGTTGGTTCTTTAGATTCTTTTGGTTTAGGTTTGATAGGCATTCTGATGTTTCTGAAACAATTGAATATAGTGTAAATTAGTATACGGTATAACTAGACATAAGACTCATCGATTATAAGACATTTGCTCAATTTTACCAATTATTATTATATTTTTTATTTTCCCGCACAGGGAGAGTATTGCGAACACCCCTGCCTGCACCTAAACAGATTTTTGCCGCCCGCATATAATTTTAAATGTTCTATACAGCCAGTTGGCAAAAACACAATCGGCAAAATTCCGTATAAAATTGCAGAATTTCTAAATCTGCCAAATGCGCGCCTATACACCGGTCACTGTTTCCGACGCACTCAGGTGCAAACTTGCTAGCGATAAAAAAACATGGTGGATGGCAATCATCCACAGTAGCAGAGAGTTATGTGGACAACTCACTAGAGATTAAGAAAAATGTGGCAAATAAAATATTCCGAAACGATCCAATGACGTCGGTATCTTCTTATGTAGAAAGTGATAATTTGCTCACAGTAAATAATACCGAAAACTGTAATTTTAACAGTAATAATCAAGGTATTAATAATTCAAATCTAAACTTATCATCTATTAATTACTATTTATTATGCATAATTATCGATAATTATGCATAATCAATATTATTAACAATTATTGAGAGGAAGTTGTGTGGGTTATATCAGTTATAATTAATTATTAAAAATAAATATAATTTGGTTTAATATTGTATTTCTAATTTATGAAGAGGCAGGCGAAAACCAGTTGTAAGCAGCCGCCCTTCGCTGTATAGCGGCAGGCTGCAATGAATTGTTTACCGCCCTTGATACTTAATATTATACTATTAAGTTGTACACAAAATGCCTTCGTTTATTTGATGTACTTCGCTTCTTTTGATTTAATTTTTATGGCAAAACTTGTTACCAGTTAAAATAAAGCAAAATTGGCATTAGCAAACACTGTTGCAACCGTTGAGAAAGTGTTTTGCTTTAGATACTGAGAGACAGTTGGGAAGAATTGTTGCTAGAAATGAAGCCCAATTAATGGCAGATTTAGGTAAGTTCTTTCTCAAACTAGTATGTTTGTAGATAATTTAAACTGTTCAATGTTTTTACTAATTAAAACAAAAAATAATAATTACAATAATAATTGATTAAGATTTTTTTTATTTATGTCAACCACATTTATCGTGAAATTTAGTGAATATACGATTAGTCAAATATTGAAAATAAAAATTGATAATCATCAAGATACATGTATTTTTGGTCGTAATATGAAGCCAAATTAACAGTTCCTCTTTTTTGTTCATTGTTAATTTGGTCGAATTGTCGTGATAAAAGCAAGGAAATCATTAAAATTCATTTATAATTACTTAAATTCGTCTACCATGTGTACAGTCTGGAAAAAATACAATGATAACACTCAATAATACGATGAATGCAGTCATGCAAATATTTGTATGACTCATTTATATTTGATTATTTCTTTGGGAATTAAATAATGTTTGTCTGTACCGAAATTCTTCTTTATAAAACATGCATTTCTTAACTATAATTATTGGGCAATGGATGACTAGAATTGTTCTCATCGCAAAAATAGGTTGCGGTTCTTGCTGTCTTATATTAAACTGTGTTTTAATCCTAGTGGAAGGAAGTACTTAACTGTGCTAGAAATTACCACTGAAATTTGAAAAATATTTATCGTGATGATATTGATAAAGACATCTTGTGTCCTAAGCACTGTCGATCAAATTATGTGTGTAATTTAATGATGAAATTTAAAAAAGTTTTGTAGGAATTATTCTAAACCTTTCAGCAAATTTTAATTGCTATTTGATTTTTTTATATAATTAACCACGCACAAGTCCAAAAATCTCTTCTAACGAAAACCATGAGATTTTTTGGAATTTATACATAATATGTTTATTTTGTGGTTTTACTTTGTATATCAAGTATTGGACACTAACTGAATTTAACAATCTTATTCAAAAGTAGCCTAAAACTTTCTACAGAGGTAAGCATTTATTTAAATAAATAATAATAAACATAACATCAGCTACGTTGTGTTAAAATTGTTTTAATTATGCAAATACGGATCTTAATTACCTATTTAAAAAAACTATAAAATGCGGAACAAGATTATTGCGAATAAAGTGAAAGTGTTAATAGGTAGGTAACATTCTGTTTTGAAAATAATAAAATAATATTTTTATATCATTATGAACTCGTATAACTAATAATTGTGTTACACACAATGAACCAATCGTTTATGAAAAAAAAAACACATGTGCATGGAGATAAAAATATATGATAAATAAATATTCAACTTGAATACTTACTTAAGTTCATTTTTGGCTTGTTGATCTTAAGTTTAAGTGCTATATTTTACCAAATTAATGTTGATATGCGATTGAAGTGACTTGTTTTTAACGGAGAGATAAGTGGATTTCATTGTAGGTACATTCAATATTAATTAAAAAGAGATTATTCGGTCATAGAATGATTACTTTGTTATCTACTAATGACAATGATAGTGGTGAGAAGGTCCCAAGAGATTTAGCTACTATAGGCATAATAAGAGCGTTTTTAGTATCCACATTTCTCATCAACTTCTAGTGGGACGAGTCTTTTCCACTAGAAGTTGGTGAGAAATGTGGATACTAAAAACGCTCTTATTATGCCTATAGTAGCTAAATCTCTTGGGACCTTCTCACCACTATCATTGTCATGAGAAAACTCTCTCCAGGTCAAAGAATTCTTGCTGAAACTCATGAGTTTGAATCAATCTGAACCTCAGTATTCCACTTCAGTCGCATGTAGTTTAGAAGTGGGATGTATCTCTATTGCTATATAGATATAAAATCACCTGACCGTGTCATTCTTCTACATTTGCAAGTAAATAAGTAGCAAAGTTTCTGTTTAAAGTTACTTGACTTTTCGCTTTTAAATTACTGTGTAGGATGACATTGGACTTTACAGTAACCGAGATATTGCGCGAGTAGTCGTTCCCTATATAGTCTATTTGTCCTAATCTTCTTAGGGGCTAGCTAGTGATCCAGGCCGGAAGAGCAGTGGAAGTTCAAGAAAGATATCGTGTCTCGCGAAACATATCCTGTTTCTGCACACCTTTAGGAATAAACTTGAGTTTTGAGGACTATGAAACCAGAGCACTGGTCATAGTATTAAGCCCGTTTATTTATAAAAAATTTTTCCCCTAGGAATATCACAACTTTGGTCAAAATCATTAAATAAGAGTTTTGGTGATCCGTAAAAAGAACGAGAATTGAATGAAAAGTTCTGCCATATTCGGTTAGCTGGGAAACTTGTGCATTTTAATAGTAGCTACTCTATCTTAGTATCTAATTATTTTGCAGCATAAATTTATGCTTGAAATACAGGGTGTTAATTAAGTATCTGGCCAAACTTCAGGGGGTGATTCTTTGAGTGATTTTAAGGTAAAAAGTTCATATAAGCAGGTGTCCGGAAATGCATAGTTTTCAAGATACAGGGTGTCAAAAAAATTTTTTTTTTACATTTATTTATTAATATCTCAAACACCTGTTGACCGATTTTGTTGAAATTTGGCAGTATTATGGACTATGATAAGACGCTAAGTTAGCACCAATTAATTGTTGATTATGACTTCCAGTGGCGTCGTAAAAAGCAGTTTCACGAATAAAAATAACAAAAAAAATGTGACTTTTTAAAATTAAAAAAATAATTTTTGGATTAAGCCATTAAAAATACAACTTTTTTGTCTCTTGATATTTTTTCGTATCTTGCATCGTTTTCGAGAAAAAAAAAATTAAAACCACTTAAATGCATGTCCCTGAATAAGTTTAAAAATCTCTTTTAAAGAATTATTGCGAATTACGTTTTACCCAAATTGGTTGAGATTTGGCAGTATTTTTTATAATAGTAAAATGCTAATTGAATCTTATTTACTATTGCTAATATTGAAGTTCAGTGGTGGAAATAAATGCCTAAGACAAGACAAAGACGTATATTAATTATACTTTGACAAAAAATACTTTTTTAATAAAAACGATTAAGAACTTAACAACATAACAACAAATAAAGATAAATTTATAACAGTTGTTGAAAATGTCCACCTTCAACTTCGATGCAAGCATTAGCTCGCCTTATCATCGATTGCCGAACAAGCTGAAATATTCCAGGAGTATGTCTTATTTGATTGCATGAATCCCGTATGCGCTGACATAATTCGGCTTCAGTATTGACTGGAGTTTTATAAACCAGCGACTTTAAATGACCCCAAAGGAAATAATCCAAAGGATTTAAATCTGACGACCTAGGTGGCCATGACTGTGAACCCGCGCGACCAATCCACTGCCCTCCATAAGTTTGATCCAGAAATTTTTTTTTGACACCCTGTATCTTGAAAACTATGCATTTCCGGACACCTGCTTATATGAACTTTTTACCTTAAAATCACTCAAAGAATCACCCCCTGAAGTTTGGCCAGATACTTAATTAACACCCTCTATATACACATGTCGAGTTTTGTAATAAACTTAACTATACATACTTGTACACACATTGATCATTATTCATCAATTTCGAGATGCTCAATTTAAACTATTAACGTAGAAGTTTTTGGTAAACGAATTTAGTAGGAAAGTACCTATTATGTATGTTATAGAAAACAGAAGACACATTTTCTATCTAGTCTCAGTTCCATTCCTGAATGTGAAGTGAATAATTGAATAAAAGTGTAACTATTAGGCCATTCAATAAGTTCGTAGTATGACACATAGAGGGCGTTACTAGAATTTTTTCCATATGATTTTTATTTAGTACTAACTTTCAAACGATACGTTTATAAATTTGACAGCAATCTGACTATTGACTTTTGTGTGAAGCAACGTTTGTTATTGAAAAAAAAAAGGTGAATGTCGAATTTTAATAAATTAAATTAATTGCTTTTTGATGAAAAAAAAAATACAGTGGAAACCAAACAATGGCTTGATAAGCATTATCCGAACTTTGCTCCATCGAGACAAATGGTAGAGAAGTAGATTGCTGAATTTAAACGTGGTCGTACCAGCACAAATGATGCAGAGCGCAGTAGACGCCCAAATGAGGGAGTTATTCCAGAAAACGTCAAAAAAATCACCAATTGGTTATGAACGATTCCTCGACTACCTCCAAAAAGGAACCACCATCAACAGCGACTGTTACTGTGCACTTCTGGATCGATTAAAGGCTGAAATCGCAAAAAAACGGCCACATTTGCAAAAGAAAAAAGTGTTTTTTCACCAAGAAAATGCACCGTGTCACAAATCGATGACAACTATGGCAAAATTAAATGAATTGGGCTTCGAATTGCTTACTCACCCACCGTATTCTCCAGATTTAGCCACCAGCGAATTTTTCCTCTTTTCAGATCTCAAGAGAATGCGTGCTGGAAAAAAAAATAAGTCCAATAATGAAGTAATCGCTGAACCTGAGGCCTATTTTGATGAGAAAGAGAAATCGTACTATAAAAGTGGCATCGAAAAGTTGGAAAATCGCTATGCTTATTGTATTGCCCTCGAAGGCAACTATGTTGAATAATAAAATCGAGTTTTGTCAAAATTTTCTCCTACGGATTTATTGAATGACCAAATATATACCTAGACAATGGAATTTGTGTATTTGGACTAATAGAATCCAAATTTTAAGTTTGCTGTTGGCTCACCTTATATAGTTATTATTTTACAAAAACAAAATATATATAAAATTTTTATTTTGTTAATTAGTCTGTGTAAATATTAACATAATAATATATTCTGCATATTTCATATCGAATTCCAAGGTGCTAGACTAACTACTACTTGGAAAATGTGTTATGTTAAAAGTTCAAATGTCGATCTCTAAATAAAATGCTTAACAAACAGCAATGGAAATTAAAATATAACTTACAGTTTGACCATACTATTTTAACACCAAACTTAGGTAGCGACCAAACGTTAGCACAATAAAAACAACGAGAAAAAACACTTATTTTATGTTTAAATATATCACGTCTTTCTTTTAGAATGAACAACTATGAACTAAAATCTCATTTTAAAGCAAACCAGTATGAAACAACACTACATGTAAATTATTATTTGATTCCGCATTAATGGATTTCTCTGAATTTGCTTATTTTAAATGTGTTTCTAAGACATGTTATAAGTATAACATGCTGCTTGCTGGCTATAGGTACACTACTAGCAGTGTGTTATAATTCCCAGATGTACGTCAAAGAAAATTTCCCGTATACTCATTCCAGTGTTCTCAATTTATTTTTAGCATTGAGTTGTAAGCGCTTAATAGTTTCAATGATATAATTAATTATTGAACTAGATTACTGCTAATGGTTATTAGTTATCGGTAAAAAAATGTGTGATACCTTTGTGTGTATTTTTAGTAGATTTAAAAAAAAATAACTATTGAGGAGATCGACACAACCGAAATTTTGAAAAATTTTTATGCAGTCCTTCATTCAGGACCCCTGGATCCTAAAAATGACCTCAGTTCAAAAGTTTATATATCATATTATATGGGATATAAAAAACTTTGCGGCACGTTCTAGGTCGCATTTTTTGACCAATCCAAACAAAATTTGGTTAAAAAATCGGCTAGGTCATGGAATCGCGTGAGTTCGTTGGCGCGATTGAAATCGGAGAGCTAATTTCAAATTTATCATAAAATGCACTAAAAATTTTGTAACATTTTCAGCTTCTGCTGGTTAGAAGAAAACTTCTGAAATCAGGGTGTATACGGGGATAGAATCACACTTTAAATAACAAAATCGTTCTTAAGATGCCAATTGTCAATACTATCAGTTCAATATAAGAAATTTAATATACGAGTATACCTAATAGCAATATTTATTCTGAATCACTGAAAAGGTTCGTGATACCTGTGTTGGGCCGGTATATTTTTATAGGGTGTTTCAAAAAGACGCGGTAATATTTAGGGGGTGATTTTTTAGGTCATGTTATGAAAAAAAGTTCCCATAAATATACGTCCGGAAATGCATTGTTGCCAAGATACAGAATGTTAAAGTTTTAAAGCCCCCATTAAATGCACAGAATAACCAATTATGAATGTTTCTACCTTGGTTTCGCTAATAGAGACCAAGTAAATATCTTCGATTGCTTCCTATATCTCGAACTTATTTTTCTTTGTTATTTCTGTTTACTAAACTTTCATTTAACTAAGATGTACCTAAATTAAAAATTTGAATACGTGTAAGTCTATCTGCCACTGTGTTTAAATGAATAAATAAAAAATGTTCAAAGTGGGCGGCCTTCTAATCAATTATTATTTTTCCAATGACATCAAAGCATACATTGTTAAAAAAATACTATACCAGAACAAAATTTTGAAAAGCCTTATTATAAACACATGCTCATGTAAAATTCTATAAACGTTTATACGTTACACTATTTTTTATCAATAACATTAATAGATTTATTTACTTGGTAAATAGCTTCATGTTGAAATTTGCAGCACACAATATTTCTAAACCAATATCCACACACAAAAAAAACAGACACACAACAAATTACAACACTTGATCTTACTGCTACTTACAAATGGCGAAACTTAGAAATATTGTAAAGAATAACAGTGAAAATTTTTTCTGTCTATGCTGCCGGACTTCTATTAATATAATGAGAATTATTTAGTAACAGTCGGTTTAATATTTATTTTGCAATTAGGTTTATCAGCACTGATTAATTTTGATATATAATATTATCACAATCATGTCGGTTTGAATGGGCTGCGGAACAAAAAGTGATAGGGTGATCAAAAGAAATATACGAGTTTTATGGAAAATAGAAATGTTGAAGACCTTGAACAAAAGGCTTCTGCAATTTGCGTTATCAACACAATTAAGAATGACTAACTAATAAATAATTATACAGAATGTGTATAAGATTAGACACAAATATCTTAAATACATAAAAGTATGTTTTGTTGCAAACATAATTTTAGTCATTTTGTATTTGAGCATCGATCAGCATTCTAGAGTGTCTTACAAAGCAATTCTGCCCTAAAAATGAATCTCAATTATAACACATGTATGTAAAGCAGCTCCATCAGGCCGGTGTATGCTTTGTTTCATTCAAAACTTTATGAAGTAATTATGAATTACGTAATAGCTTGATATTACATAAATTGTAAAACGAATCATGGTGTCTCGGCGATGTAATAGTTGGTTTAAGATACAACTCAATAAATCGTATTTAGAAATAATTTTTTGACATATCAAACAAAAGGCCAAGCGTGAGCCAAAGAGAAAGAGTGACGAATCGACCCAGTGCTGATGACACAGGGCAAATGCTGAAATGTGTGTTAATGTGTCACGTACTGGGTGAATACAAAACCCCAAGGGTCAATGCGTTGAAACCTTTACCTCTGTTGTGATCAAGAAAATTCAACAGCTCCTGAATATTTATCCAAGGAAAGTAATGTAACAGGTCATTCAATAAGTAGGATAACAACAAGAACAGAAGCACGAGGAAATATAAGTTGTTGGGACGTTAAGTGGACTGTATTGTTTGTGGTCCATGTATTGAATTATAATGTTATGAAATATAGAAAATTAGGAAGCATAAAAGATGGTAAAAAGCAGGAACTTACATGGTTCAGGATTCCGGAGGGCCCTACACGTAGATTTCCAATGATCACTCTTTTTATGTTTTGTATAACACAATATATTGGTATCACCCAATTATCAGTAGTAATATCCCTAGGATATTGATAATAGACGAGATAATTTTATGACAATCGAAAGCTCGTTCCTTGGTTACCAAGCATCGAGCTTGAGAAACTTGTCATAAAATTATGAGGCATTTGTCAATGTACGAGGGATATTCGATGGAATTTTTTTTAAAATGTTGTTAATGTTGTTTTCTAACTATGTGGACTGTATTTTATACTCTATTAACTATTAAGAATTACTATAAAACAACATTGCTAAATATTTATTTTTTAACTGTCTTCAAAATTGACAACAACAATTCTATTACAATAATACAACTCTTCTACAATATGTTCTATTTCTAACATTTCTCTTCAGTGTTGTCATCATGAATATTTCCCGAATACAAATACCTATTGGTTTAAATATTAAATTCCTATTTTTTTTTTAATACAAAATATCCATTTTAAAACATGCTGTTAGCTACAAACAAAATAAAAAGACCCAAAAATACGATTTTTTCATAACTATTACCCTGGATACGTAAACAATGCAGTGCTTTTTCGGTTTCTACAGTGCTGTTACCGCTGTAATCAATCGATAATTGCACTCCTCTCATAGGATTTTTTACACATGAGGGAAATATTCAGTGTAATGTTGACATGATTGGGTGAAATTGTTTCATATGCCACAAAATGACAAAATTTGATTGGTTGTTAGAACTGTCTTAAAATTTTCTAATTAAGTAATGATTCTTAGTAGATTTCAGATTTTTACTCGGTTTTAACAAAATCGTAGTGATTTAAAACTAACGTGTAATGTTATTCGTACTTTTGCATCAAGGGAGGATAATATGATACAAAAATGACAATCGAGAAGAGGAAAGAAAATTATAAAAAATATGGAAAATTATATATGGAAAACTGTTCCGAAGCCAAAGTATCCAGGCCTCAGCAAATTGATAATTGCAAGGAGAGGCTCCATAGGTATAAGTTACGTTATTAATTTTGCCTTTATGTATCTGTGAATAATAGCTGGTATCTCCGCAAAGATTTTGTAAGTATACAGTTCGAGACAAAATAATATATGAAAGGTGCACTAAAAATATATTTATCCAAATCGACATAACCATGTTATAATTGTATTATTTTCATTATTTCCAATAAACTAAGGTGGAATTATAATTTTAT
Source organism: Apoderus coryli (assembly GCA_911728435.2). NCBI lineage: Eukaryota > Metazoa > Arthropoda > Insecta > Coleoptera > Attelabidae > Apoderus > Apoderus coryli. The sequence goes on along the minus strand of OU452202.1, from coordinate 8,599,918 downwards.
TGCATAGATAGATTTTGTGTTTTATTATATTTTATTACAGTAAAACTTACATTAAACGATCGTAACCTTATTGTCTTTATTGTGATAATATTTAATTTTGAACATAAATATGGTTGAATGGTTAATAATATTTTCCATTATCTTAACTTGATTGCGTATTAAATGAATCATTCATGGGCGTTCCGTTCTATTAAACACCAGATGCCTGTTATATCAAAATAAAATGACAATAATAATTGCAAATATTAAAGACGCATTTTGTATGGTGAACAAACTGTATTATATCATCCCGCTGATATGTTAACCACGTATTCGTCGAACCTATGTAATAAGACTTTTTGATGACTGCTTTAAAATATAACCCCTGAGCAAAAGTCAAATATCTCTAATTTCAACTGCCAAAAGATATCTGCAAAATATAAATACCAGGGTTGCTAAAAATAATGATTTAAAAAAAAATCAAAAATCGATGATTTATTTAAAAAAATCGTTATATTTTTGATATGTTTTTAATTTTTACTAGCTTTTACAAATATTATTATTTGTAAATATTTCTAACTGCTTATATTAGATATGTTTTGTTAAGAAAGCAAATATTTTTAGACAGAAATAGTAATAGTACAAGTGCAGATGCGATATGAAGCAAAACTGGAGAAGTTAGTGGTATTGCAGTTTTGTGGAAACTTGTAATAACTGGCAGAAAACGCGCCTCTGCACGGCTATAAAAATGATACGCACTTAGTGTTGATATCAGTAATATTTTCGCTTTAGGGGTATTCTATCAGAACATCATGATAAGCTGAAGCAGAAAGGAATGTTGTATTTGGCAACATATTATGACAAAGTTGTGGGAAAACTAGGTTGTAGAGCAGTACCTATGTAACAAATAATGTGGTAAAGAATTGGAAGGTCTAGTGGATAGAATAAAAAGTCATTGGGACACCTGCAAAAGTAAAACTAATGATATCAGCACCAGCAGTGGTCTTGATCTTGAAACTCTTCATGGTGATTGTCAGTCACCCCCTGGAATTAGAATTGTAACAAGACACCACGCCACTGGTATTATGGATACTAGTTGGGTGTTTTATATATAGATATTTTCTCTTAGTTTGGGAGATATAATATTTTCGTAAATATTATACAACATCTGTAAGTAATAAATTTATTATATTGGTGCTTTTAACAAATGTTCCTAAAAGAATTGTTACCTAAAAGAAGAACCTTTTTCTTGTCGAAAATATTGTGTTTGTTTATGAGTTAGTCCAAAGATAAACGCATATATTAGCAAAGATAACCAGATGTTTCAGTTATAGGATGGTCAAAACATTCAAGATTATCGTTATACCTTCATGTAAATTAAATGTCTGACTTTTATTATTATATACAGAAGCTAGTAGTTGGGGAGTTAACAAGATTTCCCAGAACAAAGAATAAATATAAAGGACGCCGAAAATATGAACATCGGTTTTCATCCAGTTAGCTTTTCCGGAGATTAAGAAGTCATTATATAATCGTATTGTTCCTAACTTTACAAACAGTAGTGTCTTGTTGATCTTCTGAAAAATCTCCAACATAGGACAAATTAAAAACCATTATTACAGTCGACATAAAAATGTATTTTATTTCTGAATCGCTCACACTGTAGCTGTATCTTTATAGGGGTATATTGTAAAAATGCCTCTTTTTCTGATTGGCTATTTTCAATCTAGGTGCCTACTTCTCATGTATGTTAAGTTGAATCGAACCAGTAACAATTTGAATAGCATATTGGGATTCATTTGGATTGAGCTATACAATTAGTATTCTTTCTGAATGTAAATAATACCCGCTAATTCAAAATTGTTATAAAATTATCCAGTTGGCAAAGAAACAGAGCAGGGATAACTGTGAAAAGGGAAGTGTAAGTGGACGTGAAAATACTGAAAATAGTGGAGATAGTTGTCGTTTGGAGTTTTTCTTTTTGCGAACTGGACCAGATAGGAAGAAAGAATTGGACAGACAAATAGCCAAAGTCGTTTACGCAAGATATTGCAGTTTTAGAGCTATAGAAAATAAGGAGGTACGAAAAGCTATAGAAATTGATGATGAAAATTAACAAAGGAGGGCTAAATTCTCGAACTAATATTGCTCACAGATCATGGGACCTTCATGAATTATCTACATTGCCGTTATATTATAATATATTATATATAATATAATATGTTGTTGTTTTTGTTTTTGTGTTTTTGTTTTTGTTGTTGTTTTTGTGCTTTATTGATGATATTTCCAGTGGCTTGACTAGTAGTTCGCTCTTGTATGCCGATGACTTCAAGATATACTCGGTCATTGATAGTGAGCATGATTGCTCTGTTATTCAGGAAGACCTTAACAAGATTTATGAGTGGTGTGTTCGCAGCAATCTTTATTTGAATATTGAAAAATGTTTTTCAGTTTCTTATACACGCAGATTAAAGCCGATAACGTATTTGTATTTCATTCACGATTCTCCATTGGTTGTTTGTGATCGTATTAAGGATTTGGGGATTTTCTTTGATAGCAAACTAAACTTTATTGAACATTATAATTATATGTATAAATCAAACGGCGTCTGCTCCACAAAATAATTTATTATTATTATTTTGTGGAGCAGACGCCGTTTGATTTATACATTAATCATCGCTCCTCTTTGAATGGATTACTTCATAAAAAATTATAATTATATGATTTCAGCTTCGTATCAGTCTCTGGGTTTTGTCATGCGGAACGCGAGGGATCTTAGGTCTCCTCAAACACTTATTGCGTTATTCAATGCATTTGTTAGGGCTAAGTTGGAGTATGCCTCAGTTGTGTGGAGTCCTACATATGAATTTCATGCGGCGAGTATGGAACGTGTTCATCGTCGTTTCGCTAAGTTTCTGTGGTTTCGTAGCGATGGAGTTTATCCAGTCATTGGATTTCCACATGATACGCTCCTAAATCGTTTTAATTTGACATCTTTAAGTACCCGTAGGGAATGTTCTGCTATTATCTTCCTGTACAAAATTATTAATGGAGATATTGATTGTCCAGAGCTGGTAGAATTGCTTCCATTTTATGTCCCTAATTTGCGTACACGTAATAATAATACAGTTTTTTACTTGTCAAGAGCACGCACTAATTTGTTGTTGCATTCTCCTTTGTTCGTAATGTGTAATATTTGTAACCGTGTGTCTAGTGATTTTGATATATTTGATTCAAATTTGTCATGTATAAAACATTTATTTTTTAAGTAATTAGTTTAAGTTATTAATTAGTTATTATTATTATTGTTATTTTGATATTATTGTATTATTTGTAATATTTGTAATTTTTACCTGCCCTTTAATTGGATATTTATCTGTCTGGGCAGTTGTATCTTAAATAAATAAAATAAATAAATAAATAAATAAAAATATGCTTTTAAATCATTGAGAATTATGAAAATATTGGCATGGATGCTATGCAATTCATACACACAGACATTTCCAATATAAAAGTATATATAAACTCGACAGTATATCCATATGAAACATAGAATTTAGATTTCTCCAAAAAACTTTATGGATCTGCTTAATATACATATAAAATTATTAAAAAAAAATATTATGACACCGATTATTCTGATCCAATAATAAGTCTAGATCAATTCATGGAGAGTCCAGTTTTCATTATAGACTGCGCTCATCACCCAGAAGCAATTAAAAATTCAAGTGTGGATATTAAATTGGAGTTTGAAACACGGAAGTCACAATTTCCAGCAAACGTTTTCAGTCATCTCCATACAGCAGACTATCTTGCCGAATTATCTATTAACTCAATAAATATGTGCAAAAATGAATTTACATGTAAAGTTACTAGTATTGTGATAAATATTGCGAGCAACATGGTCAGTATGTACAAAAAAAATAGTGAGTTGTCCAATTATACTATAGTTACATGTGGTTGTTCGGCACACTTACTTAGTTTGATCTCCAAAGATTTAGAAGTATCGCAGGTAAAAGAACATATATAGTACAAATTGTGAAATACTTCAGAAAAACCCATTTGCCAAATGCTTGGTATAAAGAAAAGGAGGATGGATTACACTTCTAGATTGTCTTGAGATCTATGTAAATGAGTGGCCAAAATTGTTATTAATATTTGAAGAGTATAAAGATCAAATCAAGGATGGCTGAAGATTTTCTGCAGTTGCTAAAACCAATTTCCATACCACTGAATGCAATACAACAAAAAGGTGCATATTATATTGTAACTATATTGTCCGTAGTTTTTAAGTTTTTCTCGAACCATATCTACAGTAGGCACCTTATTTTATTTATAAAAACTATACACAGTTTACCTAATGAAGTCCCTACCTTCGTCATCAATTTGATTAAATTTTTGTTCAATACATTTTCTTTTTAAACTAGGTCAATTATATTTCCCTTTCTAATCACTCGATAAATTGTTAACACTGATAATTTAGTTATTTTTTTACAGATATTTGAATCACATTCACATATCACATATTTAAAATTATTCGTTGACACTGCACATGTAAATTTTTATTTTTTAAATTCTGCACTAGAGTTTGAATTATCATGTTCGAATGGTTTCCAAAACGCCACATTGCAACAGTTACAAAAAAATTAAATATACAAACAAAATAGAAAATAATTATCATATATTACTTACTAAAAATACTTCTTTAACTGCGACACTGGAAATAAATATATCTTTCGACAACTACCACAATCCAAGAGAAAATAATAATAAAATATTAGGCCGGGATAATAAAAATGATAATACGCCCAGAGTGCATAATGTGGCAAGTTTAAAGTAGTCATTGTGATTAAGCAACTACTTGATCACCTATATATCTGACTGGTTGGATTTTTCTTATTCTCTTTCATCCATCCAATACTTTTAACTAAACGAAATTGAAAGAATTATATAGACAGTCAGTATAAAACTCATCAAACAACAACATATTGTTAATATTCGTAATTCATATTTAAACATCTGGTAAATGTTATCATTTTAATTCAAAATACGTAGCGGAAGTATTTTTTAAACTAATTGTTGCACAAGTTCATAGAATTTTATGTTTTGTCGGGCAAACTGTTGCCTTGGCAAACATCATTTTTATATCAAGGTTTTTCCAGAAGATACAAAAAAAGAAAACACATAAACTTGTTGTTTATTTTATTAAATTAGTTGTTTGCTTTAGGCTATTGAAAGTAAATATTTATATTTATACACTTCTCTAAGAAATTAACGCATCACCAAAAAATAACCAGATATTTAATGCTAATTTTTATCTAGAACAACGTATCCGATTTGAACGATTCTTTTTTTTTATTGATAGCCTGTTTCTTCGAAAAACTTAATATGCTGTTGCCTTTTTGCAGAAATTTATTTTTTATTAATGCGGGGTGTAAAAATCGATATGTGGGTTTTCAGAAAATTTACAACACCATGTGTAATTCCACATAGACACTAGCAACTTAGAACTCATATCGTATTCAGGGTTATTTACATTGTCTATTTACTCTCCTGCAGTGAAGAATATTTGCAATTTCTTCAAGAGCAACTTTCTGTGCTTCTCGAAAATGTGCCATTGCAGTTACGAGCAAACATGTTTTTCCAGCATGACGGGGGCGGCGCTCCAAGTAAGAATTGCTAACTTGAACTTGAACTCTCAAGAGAAATGTTATGTAAGGACTCAGGAAGAGAAGTAAGGAGGAGATTTATTAGATAAGCGTTTACAACTAGAAGGTGGTCACATTGAAAATTTGTTGTAGTGATTGATTTCCTATAATTAATTAGTAGTAACCTATAGTATTACTTTGTTTAATTATGTGGTAATAATAGTTACTATTAAATAATATCATCTGTTTTTGTAGTGTTTAGTAAGTAATCATTATTAACAACCGATAGATCATACGTATCTTCTCTCTTGCCTGAATATCAAATGTTTGACTCATATTAGAAGTCATCAGACAAATACTATTTGTCAACCATTAGTTTCAGTATTGACAGATATAATTGCAGTTTGTTTCCAAAGCCTACTTGTATAAAAGTTGTGACGGTTGCGAATTTTTCATATTAGTTTTTTCTACAAATTTGCTTATAATTTTTTAACGAATGAAGATAGCACATTTTTTTCTTTACAAAAGTTGTTTAGACAAATTAGCTCTTTTCAACTAGGTATGCAAAAATATAGGTATGTTTCTGGAAAAGAAAAGTTGATGACGTCATTTACTTCAGTTTCCAAACTTGGAAACAAAATGAAATATGGGTTAAAATGGAGCTTACTTAATGCTATTTAAGAACCTCTTTTCCGAATTTTTCTATCGTTTTTCATTTTTTCATAACAGAGCTGGGACATCGAGTTTTGTTCTCCCGTACAATCGACCGTGGGGCGCTTATTGGGACACCTGGTATAATATAATTATTTTATTTATAATGCAATTTCTGTGTGTGAGTTATGAATATTAGGTAGTCTGCTGAACTACTTAATCACCGTGTTAATCAATTGAAATTAATCAGCTTTGTTTTACAAATTTAGTTGCCATGCAAAAATTACCACAATAGTGTTGACACTTTGATTACCTACTATTATATTTATTGTGTTCAGTAAATTTGGTGCTGATTCTTATTGAATATTGCATAAAATAAATTTAAACTCATCATGATTTATAAATAATACTAAGGAAAATTTAAAATCATTATTAGTTTAATGTGACCCGTAAGAAAACAAAGAAAAACACTTGTTGGGTCAACTCGACGTTTTTATTTATTGAAATTTATTATCTTGACCCATAGGGAAAGTATTGTGAACGCGTTCAAAAAATGAGATAAAGACGCATATAACCATTCTGAAGTTCCCTGAGACGATTAAGTTAATTTCAGATGGAAGTGCATTTCCGTTGGAAGTCTGTCTGTATGTATTATTCCAGGATAGCACCGAAACGGTTCAACCAATTGAACTAAATTTTGTTATATGAGTTTGGGGCAGTACTAGGAGGAACCCGTTAGTTTTTGGTTGAAATCTTTTCGCCCTGTGACAGGGGAGGACACAACTCTCTTGTTTTCAAATAGTAGTAGGGGTCAATTGAAACATCATTTGAAAGCATTTTTTATCTGGTTTACAGCAATATGTTACTTTTGATATTTGCCTCCATAATTCTCGAGAAAATTGCGTTTAAAAGTTACAAATATGTATGTATTAATGTAATTTGGTTTTATTTCGTAGCTCAGTGGTAATCGGCGCGGCTTTGGGTACGGTCCTGGGTTCGATTCCTTCTCTTGCAATTATTTTATTTCTAATTTTTGACCAAGGTAGTTAGGCAGGTAGTTGCGTTAGTTTATCATTATAAGAATTATTATTTTTAGCTCTCCATATCATATGTAATATATGTATACAGGGTGAGTCACGAGGAACTGTACATACTTCTACTATAAGTAGAGGCACGTTAGGGGATTATCAAATGACCATTAAAAAATGTTTCCTTGCTTTGATTATTAATATACAGGGTGAATTATGGATCTTCACCAAAACAATGTTTCGTCATATATTTTCAATGATTAAGTCGATTTATCTCATTTTTTATAAAGGTGTGTATTGGTGTCTGGCAACTAACTGACATATTTATTCAGAATTGAAAAAATCCAGGTCCGTCTTCGAGATAATTTGTGGGACTGCTTCATATTCAACACTTCACCCTGTATATGATTTTTCAAAAATCTGATATAATTTTTTCAGAGGGCATAAAGAGGCAGTTAGATCTGGGTATTTGATTTTTTTGTTACACTCACCTCACATCCAATTAAAGATTCTTTCAGAGTCAAATTGAAAATTGGCAATAATGTATTATCTTACTGTATAATAATGTTTAGTTATTAAAAAGAAATCTTCAATATAAGCGGAAACGACACACAATGTGCTCCAGTATGGTAAATACCGTAATTTGAATTGATTTACAGGGCCGGATTTAATAATCTGGCATATCTGGTTCATCCCAATAATCCACCCTGTATGTAACTTTTTCCACCCGTAATAGACAGAAAACAGACAAAAAATATTTGTAATAACCTAGTTTTCTTATTTGTTTGAGGAAAACTCATGTGTCTAATTATTTTAATCGGAATGTAATGAACAAGCCAGGGAAATGTTAATTCATAAATTAAGAAATAAAATAAAAGAAAACAATAACCAACCAATAAAACAGTTTTAACAATGTGGTCAAAAGTAAAAAACAATTTAATACACATTACGATTATAAAACACAACAGCTCATTAACAGAATTATTCACTGTTGCAATATCATCAGAAATGACCCACTGACAATCAGAACGTCCATTGCACATTTAAACATTCGTCAAGAAAAGTGTATTAAGGCAGATGGATTTCATTTTGAACATCTTTTATAATCGTAATATTTATTAAATTGTTTTTTACTTTGTTCCACATTGTTAAAACTGTTTTATTGTTTGGTTATTGTTTTTTATTTTAATTCTTAATTTATAAATAAACATTTCGCTGGCTTGTTCATTTCATTCCGATTAAAATAATTAGACACATATGAGTTTTTCTCATACAAATAAGAAAACTAAGTTATGAATTTTTTTTTTATTTTACCGGACATAAACGTCTGATTAACTTTTAGGAATAATTGAGCGTAGGAAAGGAATTGAGAAAAAAGAGTTTAAAAAAACAGATAACATCGGCGTTAGAAAAGAGTGTAAAAAAGGTAAAAAACTTAAAAAAACATATTTCCTAAACATAGAAGAAATATTGATTAGATATATATAAGTCGGCAAGTTTTTGTTTTATGTGAAATTGATAAAGAACACTACTCGTAGGTTATTCGGTTTTTTAAAGGGAAAACGCATTCCGAGGAGTGTTTGTTCTTGCTGAAGTAGTCGAAACAATGAACTTTTCCCGGTGAAAAATCTCTGAAGAAGGCAAACACGCTCTCATTCAACAGGAAAGGTTATTGCAATCATTTTTTGGGATTTAGAGTAAATTAGTTGAATTGTTTTGTCCACAAACATGAAAACGTTCACGTCGACTGAGGAAATAGTAGCGGTCACGGATGAGTATCTTGCAGGATTCCCGATTCCTGAGGGCTTCAGAAATTGGAGACACGTTGAAAAAGTGCATTACCTTAAAAAGGGACTATGTTGAAAAATAAAACAATAAAACCAGTACTTGGTCAGTAAATAAAATTGTTAAAATCAATAAATTTGAAACTCCACAAAATAATATTTACACCACTATGATATTTTTTAGACTCGATAATTTTTCATTTGTTTTAAGAGAATTTTAAGTTAGGCAATTTTCCACCGCACACCCTTGTTAAATTTTAGATTAAAAATATCAACAACACAAAGCCAATTTTACAGAGTCTCCATAATTGACTTTGTAAACGGAAACACTTTCAACGACAACCAAATATTGATAATTGATTTATTTGTTTTTTCACAATGACGAGATTCTATCTTTATTATTTATATTTAGCATCCAATAAATAGAATGTTATAATTTTAGTAATATACAGGGTGAATCTGACTAGATGCATTGACGCGACGTCGCTGTTTTGCATTGGAGCAGCTAAAGGTGCGTACAAACTTGCAACAAAACCACGAACAATTTAGAAAAATTAACAAGAAATGCTCTTGTATTGGCTGCTTATAATAATTGGTTTATACAATTCTATGCTAAACGATTACAGCGTGAGTTTCTAGGCAATAAGCAGTTTTACTTGATGTATATGTTATTCGCAAAGCCGAAATCGGGCACTGCCCGAATGTTTTGTCCACATTGGTTTATGGATATGACAATATACCCATAATACGTGTAGAAGCTCTTTTTTCGAATAGCGAGTAAAGCTAATTAAACAGGACGCATTGTGCGTACATTACACTGCTCTAAACGGGAAATAAATGATGGCGCGCTTTTATTTTCCTTTGTGGAGAATCTATTTTGCGTAGGTCGCGTTCTGTCTATTGTGCTTCATTCAGAAGTAGTTTGTATTACTTCATACATTTCACTTTCCGTAAAGCAAAAAATTAAACCAGATTGCTTTTCTATATATTCTTTGTTAACTAATTCATCTATTTCGCCAGCTGTTAACAAATCGCATGGTTTTAATCTACGATATTGTTTTGATGATATTTCGAGTATGTCCCATTTTGGTTTCGTTTACAATTTTTGTATAACGTTCATCTGATAATAAAAACAACCTCTCTATCTTCTCCACCATCAATTCCCGTAACCTTTGTTCAAATTTAGCCTTCATTTTAAAATATTTAGAAGAACCACGCACAAATTTTAAAAGCTAGGTTAACACTTCGTGTTAACAATGCCAAATGCTAATAGGGCGGGAACTGCAACGGATTGTGACAGTAGTCAAAACGCGACGTGCGCAAAAAATGCCCCACAAAGCAAAACAAAAGCGCGCCATCATTTATTTCGCATTTTGAGCATTATAATGTACGCACAACGCGTTCTGATTAAGAAGCTTTACTCACTGTTCCAAAGAGGAGCTTCTACACGTGTCATCGGTATAATGCCATACCCATAACGCGTTGTGAACGAAGAATTCGGGCAGTTGGCTATAGGGAATAACATATAGGTACATGATTTTTCTTTAAAAATTTTATAATGAACACATTTGTGCCAAATTTCACAGCTAATTTAATAAAAACAAATATGCATTATAATTATTATCAAAAATGTATTAGATAAACAAGCTTAATACTTTTACAAATAATACACGAAGGTGTTATGTAAAAAAACTTCGTATATAAATTAAAATATCACACAAAAGAAGATTTTTTATGTTTTTCTATTACGTAATGGTATCCTAGATAAAATGTGGTGTTTCAAGAACAAACTATTCTATATTATACAAGTTTATGTCTCTAGTTTGTTCAATGTCTAATTAATTCTAACCGATAGTATTTTAAAATGATTCCATAATTTGAGAGAACCACATATTGATCAAGAACAATAAAAACTGGTATCGGTAAATTTTTTTAATTGTGATATGTGGTAGCGTAATCGGGATTCCACAGAAATTACGTCTGATTTAAAGCTGTTTGTAAACTACAGGAACTATTAATAATAGCATTTATTGTCCAACAGCAAGAAACCAATTACAGGACAAATTATCTCGATATAAAATTGAATATTAACCATTTACAAAAATTAAATATAATAGCCTCAGTGCTGGTTGAAGCCAAAAAAAAAGGAGATAATAAAATAACAAAAAATTACCATAAATATGATATTATAGAATAAAAAACACTTTGTTAAAACATTGGTTCGTGATCGAGTAGGATAAAAAGTGAAGTTCTGGTGACCGTTCATTCGGGGGATAAAGAAGTATGAATTAGATTATAAAAGAAATGTGCAGATGCCAACATTCTTCTCGATTCTAAGCTCGCTAAACTAAGATAAGATCCATAATCAGTACCTAAATACCATCAATTTTATAAGTAAAATTTGTACTTCAGATATTCCCGTTGTATCTTTTCAATTGAAATCTTATGTACTGAATATTGAAGACTCCAAACAAGAGCAAGTTTCGTGCGGACGTATGAGTTATAAAAATATAGTAACGAGTGAATGTTAATAAAATTTCGACAGTTACTGACAATAAAACCGTAAGCCTTACTCGCCTCCAACGTCTTAGTATTGATTGATGTGTTCAGCGAATGCCAAGCTAGAATCAAAGACGACTCCCAAATCCGTAACAGTATTAGCTCAGGCAATCGCAGTCCGACACACATGATAGATATGGGCATAAGGCTCTATTTGTTTTGTGTAAACAACATATTTACATTTCGAAGCATTCAAACATAGCCTATTACTAACTATTAGGAAGATTACGTTCTGTCAAAAAAATCCATGTTAATCATAGTTCATCTAATAAACAGTTTAGGTTATTTATCAGGATGTAGTTTAAAGTTTTTGGCCTGATGGCGCAATCATATACGCACTATCCCTACCGAGCGTAGATATCTTTCAAGTCGGTTGCTCTTTGCTCTGTTAGTATATTTGAAGAAATAGTGCATTCTCACAGTGGATTGCAATGTCCAAATAAACAACACCGTCACCTCCACATATGTTTTTATCTTTTTATTTAAAGCAAATCAATTATCACTAACAAAGAGATGTTTTGAGAGTACTCGACTGTCATCATCAGTCTTATTAAAAACAGATATGCAACCTAAAACAGACGAGAGAAAAAAAATTCGTGCCCTAATGTAAAATGCTACACAAAAAATATGTAAATTCACCGAGAAGGGTGCGTTTTGATCAAATAATTCTATGAAAAATCATTATTTTGTTTTGACATAATCGAAATTCACTAAAAATTTTATAAATGTTTAAATTTCTTAATTTTATTTTTGCTTAATTATGTTATCAACTAGTTGTGTAAGTTAATTCTTTATTTTAAGAGATTTTGCTATATATTTTTTCTTGCTGTTTGTAGCTTTGTGTGGCTGAAGATGAGAGCCTAGAACTCTCGAAACATATCCATAATCATTAACTCATAATAGTTGTGGAGGTGATGTGTTTCTTTTATTGCAATTAAAGACTTTAAGTGTCCCCAAAGATAAAAATCTATTAGATTAATACCTTGATTTCTAGCGGTCGAAGAAAAATTTACTTCCTCTTCTAATACAACGATGAAAAAATTCTCAGTTATATAACTTCCTCGGTCTAAGTTAATATGAGGAGGTGCACCATCCTGCATACACGAAAGATCTTCTCTTGAATGTAACGGCAACTTCTTGCCCTTGAGGGTCATCTAGGATGCAAACCCACCTTCTTACTCACGTATCCATTGACACCCCAGCAACAGCTTGCAGCAGTTCTCTAGGATCGGTCTGTTTAGCTATCTTAGGGTTCACAGGAGATGCCTGAGTTGGAATCATTCATACTCGTTAGCGAGTGAATGCTGATGAAACCCCTTGCAAAATCGTTTTGCAAAAACTAAAGGTACATTTGACTATTTATTTTTAGCCCCAAAGAAAAATAAAGGTTTTTTTATTATTCTTTTTCCAATATGTTGTATACGATAATTTTAATAGTTTTTAAAATTCAGATTTAAGAGCATTAATTTATGACTCGATTAATTTAAATGCAAATATCTCGAAAACGGTGGCATCTAAAAACGTTCCAAAAGTTATACTTTTTTACAGAAACGATGATGGGAAATAATTAATTTGATCTCGGTTACTATTAACATTCAGGGCAAGTTTAGTTCAATCACAATATTTTTAAAACCAGAATTCGCTGATCTCATTATTCATGAGACACAATGTATTGTTAAGAAATAATTGCCAGATTAATGTAACATATCGACAAAAAATATCCCTGACAATATTAAATCTTTTATCGACACCAGATTTGAATATAGATTGTAAAAAGAAATAAAAAGGTTATACTTATATTTATATAATAGTATCTGGAAACGTTAGTAATAATCTACTTATTATAATCTTATGTAAATTATAAATATTTCTTGCATATTATACATAATTTTGCCATTTTAAGGAGAAAACTTGACCAACATAGCAACGAGGTTGCAAATATGCAAGGTGAATTCAACTTATTTAGTTGCTGAATCATTATCATTGTGCATAATTACAAAATTATTATAAAACACAACACCTTGCAAATATAGTAAATACTACACCTTTTCCAGTTGTTATTCAGAAAATTTCAATTGTAATTCAGATATCTCGAATGTAAATCAGAAAACCCCAATTATAATTCAGAAAATTTCAATTGTAATTCAGATATCTAAAATGTAATTCAGAAAATCCCAATTGTAATTCAGATTTTTCAAATGTAATTCATAAAATTTCAATTGTAATTCAGATATCTCAAATGTAATTCAGAAAATCCCAACTGTAATTCAAATTTTTGAAATGTAAATCAGCAAGATTCAATTGTAATTCAGATATCTCAAATGTAATTCAGAAAACCCCAATTGTAATTCAGATTTTTCCAATGTCATTCAGAAAGTTTGATTTGTAATTCAGATATCTCAAATGTAATTTAGAAAACCCCAATTGTAATTCAGATTTCTCAAATGTAATTCAGAAAGTTTCAATTGTAATTCAGATATCTCAAATGCAATTCTCTCTCTCTCTCTCTCTAGGTGCCATCTCCGCGACGAAGATTGGCGATCATCATGGCAATTCTTATTTTTGATGCAGCTGCTCTAAAAAGCTCTATCGAGGAACATCCAAACCACTCTCTCAAGTTTCTCAACCAGGATATCCTTCTTCTACCCACGCTTCTTGTACCTTGGATCCTTCCCTGCATTATCAATTGAAGTAAGGCGTATCTTGGTCCACGAGTCACATGGCCGAGATACTGCAGTTTTCTGCTTTTAATTGTTATTAACAACTCTCTATGTTTAGTCGCTCAAGTATTTCTAAGTTAGTTATCCGATCGACCCATGACACCTTCAGTAGTCTTCTGTACACCCACATTTCAAAAGCTTCTAGTCTTTTGGTTATTTCTGCGTTCAGAGTCCATGCCTCGACGCCATAAAGCAGAGTGGCAAAAACATCACATCTAACTAGTCTCAGTCTCAGTTTTAGGCTTAGACCTCTATTGCACAAAACTCTTTTCATGCTATTGAAATTGGACCTTGCTATTTCTATGCGTGCTTTTATTTCTTTCGTGTAGTCGTTATTACAAGTAACTGTTGTTCCAAGATAAGTATACTTCTCTACCTGTTCGATGGGTTCACCATTGACGATTATCTGTTCGTTGTTAGTCTGGGCCTTCTTTGTTATTTTCATGAACCTTGTTTTGTTTACGTTGAGTGTAAGGCCGTATTCTTCGCTATATCGAACAAGTTTGTCCATGATTCTTTGTAGATCTTCCAGGTTTTCCGTTAAAATTACGGTATCATCAGCGTGTCTTAGAACAACTATAGGCACTCCATTTACTTTTATTCCTGCACTGTCATTTTCCATTGCCCTTTTTAGAATCTCTTCAGAGTAGACATTAAACAAAATAGGTGACAGAACACAACCTTGACGTACACCTCTCTTTATTGAGATGGTGCCAGAATTTTGTTGATCTACTTTGACGATGGCATTTTGGTTGTAATAGAGATTTGAGATGATTTGCAGGTCTTGGTGGTCTAGGTTTTTACATTGTACTATTTCCATCAACTGGTCGTGGCGGACCCTGTCAAACGCCTTATTATAGTCGATGAAGCAGGCATATACGTCCTGATTAACATCTAGGCATCGCTGCACTATTACGTTGAATGCGAATAGTGCTTCTCTTGTACCTAATCCTTTGCGGAAGCCAAACTGACTGTCATATATCCAGATCGAGTTTCTGGTGGATGCGGTTGAGTATAATTTTTAACAGTAGTTTCAAAGTGTGGGACATGAGGCTTATGGTACGGTGGTCACTGCACTGTTTTGCACCCGATTTTTTCGGTAAACATATGAAGACTGATGAGAGCCATTCCTTTGGTAGTTTTCCACACTCATAGACGCTGTTCAAGAGTCTCACCACGACATCCATATCTTGATCACTTATGATCTTAAGAATGTCGATAGGAATTCCGTCGGGGCCAGGAGATTTACCGTTGCTCATGTTGTTTAGTGTGTGGGTGACTTCGTCCTTTCGGGACCTGTGTCTTCCAGTCCTACCCTAGCTACGGATGTGCAATTCAGTAAATCTCAATTGTAATTCAGAAAGTTTCAATTGTAATTCAGATATCTCAAATGTAATGCAGAAATCCCCACTTGTAATTCAGATTTTTCAAATGTCATTCAGAAAGTTTGAATTGTGATTCAGATATCTCAAATATAATTCAGAAAACCCCAAATTGTAATTCAAATTTTGCAAATGTAATTCAGAAAATTTCAAATGTAATTCAGACAATTTTAAATATAGTTCAGATATGTCAAATGGACATCAGAAAATCCCAACTGTAGTTCAGATTTTTCAAATGTAATTGAGATTATACCTTTTACGCCTTGTTTTACCTACCTGTCAATTTCTACAACAATGTGTCATCTGTGTAATGCAAAAAATATAATTGCAGTTGTCCTATTTAAAAAAAGTGTCGTATGTATTAATGAACAAATTCTTACTTTAATAATGGAGTTAAAAGATAACTGTACAATTTGCCGAAGTTCTATGGCAAGGAATCCTGTTGATAAGTTGTAGCCCCGCAGACATTTACTGCATGTGATGTGTTCACAGGCTCTGCTTGCTACTTCAGATGTGATTTGTCAGATTTGTCGCAATTATTGTATTGGGAACCGAAGACATGGAAAGAAAAAAGTATAAAAAGTACTGTACTCAAGATCGACAAAGAATTATTAGCTGTGCTAATAGTAGGGAAGACTGGGTAACTCTGGTTATCACATTGGGAATTGAATATAAGACAGCTTTTCACTGGACGACCTCTGGAAGGGACATAATGCTAAAAAAGGTGGAATAAAACCAAGAACACTGAATGATAATGAAATTAATATAGTTATTGGCTAGGTTGAGGAAAATAGTGACAAAATAATTACACGAAAAAGTTTTAAAAAAATATAGGTTTCAGCACTGTTTCAAATTATTTGGAGAGGAAATAACAATGAATTCCGCCGAAAAAAAAAGAGGAAACGAGCTGAATATGTTGAAACCCTAAATCAGTTTATTCAAGGGTAAGCAAGGATGGACGAAACAAATTTTAATCTGTTTTGCCACCGAACAAGAGCACGTTGTCAAGTTGGATCCAGAACTACTCAACAACTATCAGCTGCAAGAGGTCCCAATGTATATTTAATTGGAGCTATTTCAGCTGCTGGTGTCGTACCTATATATGGGACAAAGAAAGGGATCATTTACATCTACTTTGGCAAGAGCTTGGGTTGAAAGTTTGTTTAGGCGATAGCAGTATATGGGAAAGCAACTGGATGATTTAGTGGTTGTGCGCGACAACGCGACATGTCATTCCAATCTGGAAACTTACTTTGAGGGAACAACCGTTTCTCTTTTGCGATTGCCTCCTTATTGGCCGATGTTGAATCCCATTCCGTAGGTGGTAGGCCCAGGTCTCATGGCACAAAGACTAACATACTTGGAGAGAATAAATTGACCAAATGAAGAACACCGGATAGTAGGAGGTGCCTCTGCAGCCAACACAGCACCACCCACAACGCAGCAGCATGGGCCTTAGAAGATATGCGAATTGGTTAATAACAACAATACCTAGCTTTTTAAAGAATGTTTTGAAAATTCCAGGCTTTTAATGTATTCTTTCTTAAGCACAATTGGAAAATTGTGCAATCGATTAATAAGAAATTTAAATTATTTTATCAAAAATGATCTTCCTGAATCTCAATTCCACTTGATGTTTTGTTTTCCGAAATACAATTGAAATTTTCTGAATTACATTTGAAAAATCTGACTTACATTTGAAAAATCTGAATTACAAATGGTGTTTTCTGAAATAAATTTGGCACTTTCTACAACAATTGGAAAAGGTTCAGTAGTAGAGGAGCTGCGCCTAAGAGTACCCAGTCCCTAAGAATACTCATTAATTACTTTCCCGACCCAGGGAAAGTATTGTGAACAATGTGAAAAATTTCAGATAAAGACGGATATAACCAGTTTGAAGTTCCCTGAAACGTCTAAGACCATTTTTTTAATACTCTCGAAACTCCGTTAAGAGTTTAGTTTTGCTCTCTGCAGAGAAATTCAAAATATATTTGATGGAATATATTTGTTTTTTGCTGAAATGTATTTTTTACTAAAAAACAAACGTGTTAAATGCATACTCTTGGGCACACCTCCTCTAGTTACATTATAACGTATGCAGAATCATAAATTATGTGTACGTATACTAGACATCAATGGAAAAAGCCATAGTTTTACAGCTTGTACGCAAGCAAAGAGTAGAAATAGATAAATTACTGGAGTGATATTCCTATTTGCATTTTAAGTCTTAAATTTATTCTTCTTGTAGGCTTCATGGTTTTCGCGGCATAATTGACAGTCAGATAGCTCCCAATATAAGTTTTTCTCCAAACTGTTTTGCTAAACATACAGTTTGCCGAAGTAGTATTTTGTAAAAATTCGCTTAATATATACCGAAATTAAATTTCGAAATCGAACATCTTGTATACCTATTATCAAAGATTTTGTGTATAATCTTTGCTATTAGTATTATACTAATTAGTAAATAACCTTGAAAAGTTTTATATTTACTTTAATTATTTTATTTTTGACTGATTTTTTGTATACAGATATCTGCATATCCTTAACTAAATTGAAGTAACTTTGCGCACTGCGAAACAAAAGTTGATGCTACATTTTTTACTCATAGTTGAACTTTCTTTATAAGCTTCACTGTTAAAAGTTTGTTAAAAAATGGTCTTACAGTCAAACGAAGTGAGTATGGTAGAACCACAGATCTAGAAACTCCTTTTCTAGATCTGTGGGTAGAACATCTTATTAAAAAAAAGTTATTTTAAGCCACTTAGTTGCAATTGTAAGAAATAAATATCAAATGTATTTAAATGTGAGATATGTTTCGGGAGCTTTCACATAACTCACATCATCAGCCACTAACAACAACACAGTCAATGTCAACTTAGGTCTGTGACACATATTCGGCCAAAACAAACAAATTAAAAAAAAAAAAGATTAAATTAACATAACAAACAAAAATTTTTTTTTGTTTAAACAAGAGTATTAGTTGCTGCGTAAAACAAATCACATACATTTTTTTTTTAAAATTACTAGTCGAGATGATTAACAAAAAGAAAAACAACAAAATGTAATATTATAATTTAATTTCATTATCACTAACAATTTAATAATATTTTTTCCTCGAGGTGACTTCGGCACATTACTCTTAAAATACTCCTAATGATGTAATACTTTCAAAAATACAATTTCTCTACAAATTTTGCCACTGATGATGAAGCTAGTGAGCTTCGAAACATGTTTGGTAGTTTAATCGACCTAACACATTAAGTGTAGTGTATTAAATTGATTTCGTGGAGTTTGACGTTTTATTCCTATTTACAATACATTCACTCCACTTAAGAATGGACTACCTACTTCTTTAAAAAAAAAAAATAATGGTTATATTCTTAAATTCTCACTAAATTATTCAGAATTTTAAGTCGAGTGTGTGCAGCTTGCGATTGAAGAAGTTTGTCGTTTAACTCTGGCGAGCTAGAAAGTGGCCTTGTGAATTCCTGTGTTTATAGAATTTTAAACATAAACATATGTCCAAAGTTCATTCCTAAATTGCTTACGCATAAACATTAGAAATGGTGGCTCATGGTAAAAATCGAGGTAAAAATGTGCTTAAAGTAATTATAGGTGAAAAGTCGTATGTCTATGGTTGCGATCCTGAAACCAAACTCCAGAGAGAAAAATTCTTTTTCTGTTTGTCCAGGATGCTATAGAAATTATTCTAAAAGCGGTTTAATAAAAAACTTAAAATGTCTGATATACAGGGTGATTCATTATGGTTGCAACAAACGAAAACTGGAGATTCCTGTAAACAATACAAGCATTTTTTGCAATTGAACCCCTGTCCGCAAATTCGTTAGTTCTTCGTTATCGAGATACAAGGTGTCCAATTTTGAGAAAATTTTACATGCATTTGGGGACCGATAACCTAAAATAATTTGCATTATTTTGACTTTCATTAACTGTTCATTGGCATAGATATAGGGAGCAATTGGGTAAAGTATACACATAAATTAATTAAAGACAGCAAGCTTCATTATTTTAAATTATTACTTTTTTAAAAAGAGCAACTCATCAGCTACAAAAAAGTTAACTACGTCGATGTTGTGGTTTCTACCATTTTTATCGAAACCGATAAATTGCAAGTTAATGGTAGATTTAAATCAAAATAACGTTACCCGCAGAAAACAAAATGAAAAATCAAAGTTCCCGTGGAAAACGATTTAATAATATCAAATTACTTAACAACAAATTTTAAGGCCTATCAGTACAATTAAGAATTTAACAATAAAAAAACTAAACTCGAAATTAAAATAAGAAAATTCATAACAACCAACGGTTCAAATTGCCCTCCATTGACAGTAACGCACATTCTACATCTTTCAACTGATGAATTTGTAGCTCTAATAAGGATATCATGATTGTTTCTTATTTCCCTAGCAGCTTCATGAACTCTCTCCAGTAGTTGGTTTTCATTTATAGTTGGTAAACTGTAAACCAATTGTTTCATGTATGTACCCCCATAAAGAGAAGTCGAGCGGATTCAGATCCGGTGATCTTGGAGGCCACTTGATCTCCCAAACCAATCCAATTGTTTCCAAACAGTTGATCTGTTACTTGTCTACCACGATGCGCAGGGACTCCGTCATGTTGATACCACATGTTTTGAACAATATTTAGAGGTACCTCAATAAATTCGAGTAGGCGGTTTTGTAGAAAATGACTGTATTGATTTGAGTTTAAATGCCCATTAATTACGAAAAATGGCAATAATTGATTGATAAAAATGCGAACCTAGACTTTGATACTAAAACGATCTTGAAAATTTCGCGACCCAATAGCACGAGGGTTGTTTAAAGACCATAAATGTTCATTATGGTCTGTATTACCAAGAAACCAATTACAAAATAGCAGGCGCCTTGCATGGTCTCCAGGATGTAGGGCCTGGACATCTTGAAAATAATAGGGATACAGCATTTCTCGATTTAATACTCTCCAAACAGTTGTTGTGGTAATGCCAATTGAGTTGATATTCTTCTAGTGCTTATTTTCGGATCGTTTAAAACTAAATCCACTATGTTTTCTTCAGTTTGAATATTTAGATGATGCGGTTGTTCGTTAACACTAGGTAAAATGCTCTGCTGTTCTAAGCCTGTGAAATGTAGCCGTAAATGTTTTGTGATATGGATGATGTCTCTTAGGATGCCTAATTTGGTATTCTCGGGCCGCTACTCTTGCATTTGCATTGCACAAACCATAACAAAACACCATATCTGTATATTCTTCAATTGAAAAATCATTTTAATTTAGAACAAAAAAAAACATTCGCAATATTAAAAACAACTACGAAATAATAAAACAATTTAAACTAATTTTGTTTTGTTGCTGTCAAGGTTTTTTTTTATTGGTGCGACATTCGTTTTCCGTGGCAACTTTGATTTTTCATTAGGTTTTCTGGTAAACGTTATTTTGATTTAAATCTACTATTAACTTGTAATTTATGGGTTTCCATAAAAATGGTAGAAATCACAACATCGACCTACTTAACTTTTTTGTAGCTTATAAGTTGCTCTTTTTAAAAAATTAATAATTTAAAATAATGAAGCTTGCCAAATGCCCCCTATATCTATGCGAATGAACAGTTAATGAAAGCTAAAATAATGTGGTCCCAAATGCATGTAAAATTTTGTCAAAATCGGTTTGCTGGTTTTTGAGAAATTCACAAAAAAGTTAATTTGACCACTAAATTTGGACACCCTGTATCTCGATAATGAAGAATTTGCGGCCATGGGTTCAATGGCAAGAAATTCTTAAATCACTTTCAGGAATCTCCAGTTTTCGTGTGTTGCAACCATTATGAATCACCCGGTGTAGGATTTTATTTCAGACTATCGATAAGTACTTGTGTATGTAAAAAAGTTGAAGAGTAATGATTTTATGTAGGCATTTATTATTGTTCATACAGTAGGTTGCGATGAGTCATGTGTCTTTTCTACTCGAATAATTTCATATAAGTATCGTACCGCAAATATTCAAAATGCCAATGTTATCAACAACATAAAATAATAAAATAACCAGTGGGTTGCTTGTCCATGGCATTCACATACTCTTTGTTTAAATGTACATTTTTATATTATCGTACGACTAAAATATAGATAACTATTACCTGCTTTTTTTAATATGTTAATAATATTTTGTTTGGAATCATTCTGTACAAAGTCTAACCTTCTAACCTATATCTTTACTACCTATGAGCGTTTACACTAACAACAGTAATGTCAATTTAGATATAACACAGTAGGCTTGCAGCTTTCACTTACCTTCGATTCCTTCTTTGTTCACAAAATATTAAAATTATTAACAAAACAGTTCAAATTCTACCTGATTTTTTCACTACAATAAGTAATATCTTATTTGAAATTTGTTCCTATAAACGTTATTTTCTATAATGTGTTTAATAAAAATAAACTTTTGTCAGCTATTATGCTGTGAATGCGCGCTTTCGGATCGACACATAATCAGTATTATACTGAATAATGTGGCCATATTTTTTAAACACAAACACAACGGGCATGGGTGTAAGGCGCATTATATGTGGCGCTGTGGGTCTATAATACCACGTGTCGCCCTTGGAAAATAGAATTGAATATTATAATTTTTATTATTTTATTATTCTAATATTGGTGGAACTAATGTAAATGCGATATTCTAGACTTCCAGGCGTCGTAATATTCATATAATCAAATTGTTCAGAGACGACTCGTTAAAAATTCTAAATTAAAGAACTAATTAAAAACAATACTATGTAGTTGATTTTTTTATGTACATCTTCAGTTTCAGTTGTTTTTGCTCACTTCAATTCATCTTCACTGACCTAATTCTGTTAGTAGTAGTTATTTACTTTTCCGGTCTAGGGAAAATATTGTGAAAGCGCGAAAAAAGTTGACTTAAGACGGATATAACCATTTTGAACTCCCCTGACATGACTTAAACCATTTCCAGATGGAAGTCTGTCTGTCTGTGTGTCGCTTCACCAATTTGAGCTAAATTTTGGTATATAAGTAAAGTTAAGAGAACCTTTAACCATGTGTAGGCGCTGATATAATTATTATATTATATTAAATAGAAACCCAAATATTTTACAGTTTTATCTTACTAAGCAATAAAAATAAGGGTAAAATTGTATAAGGTATCTTTGAAATGTTTAGTTTTTGAAATATTGCCAAATGAGTAAATTGCATACGGTAATGTTATTACAAGTTTTATGTTTGAATACATCTAAGGTATCTATGACGGCAATGAAAAGCAAAAACTGTCATTATGATGCTATCACTTACCAGTTTAAAGTTATTAAAAACAATGCCGGGGCGTTTAAATTATACACATGGAGATAATTTAAATTTATTTATTATTTATGGACAATGTGATAAAGTAATATCAAGAACATGATGTGATACATTGGCCAATCGCTTTCCTCAGAAACGAAAACCATCACAATCTGCTGTTAAACAAATTATTGAAAAGTTTAAGAAATTTCATAAGTTACCAATGCAATATTTATTTTAAAAAAGGAAGACACTAACTATTATCCATCAAAAATTATTAAAATAATTTATTATAGCGATTTATGATGTTAATTTTGTCTCGGAGCGTATTTGCAGAAAACCGAATTTTTGTGCCACATGGGCAGAAGAACAAGACATATTATATAATGCTAATTCGCTGATTGAAAGTTATAAGTTTGAAAATTAATACAAGGAGTGTGTTATGTCTTTTCTCTTAGAAAGTTTTTGAATATTCACTTAGGGAATGTCAAAGTTTTGCCCATATCCCAGTTTATTTTTCTCAGATTATAACTGCGTGCTTATAGATATAGCTATTCCCACTCCTAAGCCCCAAATATATATAGAATTTATTATATGTAATAATACATAATAATAATCTTACATTACATTACATCTCGCGGAAACCGGGAAACCTAAACTTGTTTATCGATTAATTTTTCTTTTAATAAAATACTTTACAGGTTTCATAGGATGTCTTTAAACGAGCTTCATTAAATACATGATATTATTAAAAATTAATGACCTGCACGAGTCGATTTTACTGTTTTGGCAAATGTAAATAAAAACATAAACAGGTTTTCATCTGAATAAACATTTCATACACAAATGCAACGCAAAATGTTTTCTTTAAATGAAAGAAATGGAAATAGTTGGCATATTTTCCTAAATTGTTTAAATAAACAATACGTCAGTTCTACCGAGTTGTTTATTTGGATCCGCTTTTATTGATTAATGTAATATTTAACTGTGAGTCTGTGAGTTACGAATGTACCTAAATAATTTACTGAAGTATGATGTGTAAATAATGAACAATTTACATGTGTGCTAATATAATTAAAAATGTACGAAATGCATAGACATTTAAAAATAAGGCATAGTCAATTTTAGACAGTCAGGGGCAAGCACTTCTATGGCATTTTTAGCCTCCTGAAGCCTTACCACGAGTCGAGTGGTAGCATATTTGGAACTTATTGATATGTTGATAAACACTCCCTAGTTTTACAATGCTACTGGTTACCAGGCAACAACAACCCCTTATTATGGGACAAACATGCTAAACTTAACTAAACAGATGCGCTCAATGGGATTCATGTCTTGCGAATTTGCTGGCCACGGTAATCTTTGAATATTCTGAATCTTTAGTGCATTTTGTACTCTTCTCGGGGATAGGGCCTAGCATTGTCATCCATGAAAATGTAATTGGCTCCAATTTCATTTAGGAGAGGATAAACAATGGGTTCAATAATGTTTCGATCTCAGGTAAATTGCAGTGCGAATATGCCTCAAATTAGTTTAATATATTCTAATAAGAATTAAAGGTTCCAACTACCTAACTGGTGAAATTTTAAACCCAATTTTCTCTAGAATTATGGAGACAATTATGAAAAGCAACCTATCGCTGTAAAGCAGATAAAAAATGCTTTAAAATGATGTATCACTCGACCCCTACTGCTATTTGAAATTTTGGCGGTTCTGTCCACCCCTATCACAGGGCTAAAGCGATTTCAACCAAAAACTAATGGGTTGATCCTAGGACTCCCCCAAACTCATACACCAAAATTTAGCTCAATTGGTTCAAGCGTTTAGGCGCTATTGTGGAAGAATACATTCAGACAGACATACTTCCACCTGGAAATGGTCTTAATCGTCTCAAGGAACTTGCAAATGGTTATATCTATCTTTATCTCAATTTTCTTTTTTGCCCGTTCACAATTCTGTCCGTGTGCGGGAATGTAATATGTTGCCGAACTGTCCCACATTGAACTTCTAGAATTGTAAAAACAAAGAGTACAGAATTAGAAGATTAGTGACTAATTTTCGAGTAAATTGTAGTGCGAATATTCCTCGTATATGGAGCATTTTACCAGGCTCACTACTGACATCTCTGTTATATCATAAAATATCGATATTTGTATTCTGTTTTGTGAAATGTCGCAGTATGTTCTGACAGTGAGAGATGGCAGCACTAGTACAATAAGTAATAAGATTAGACAAGATATTCCCGATTCCCATTTGTGTCTTGCCCATATACACTTTCGTCCCAAAAAGCCTTATATCATAGATAAAACAACACTATGCTTATCGCGTTACTGAAGTTTCTAGATTAACAGTGGCGGCTCGTAAGTTTAAAGAGGGTGGGCACAAGAAAAAACTTACCTATTATTTGAAGTCCATTCTCCTTAGTCTTCATGCTGCAAAAGACGTCAATGAATTTGTTTTCAAAATCTGGGATAGACTGATATTGTGGTTCTGAGAAAAGTCTCAATGCGTTTCAAGATTTTTATAATAAAACAATTTTTCTGAACTAAAGTCATCCTTAAAATCAGCAAATAATTTGGCTGAATTTAGTGTTACTTCGGTACTTATTTTGCAATAACAGTTCTGTTATCGCGAGCAGACACTTACTGTTTTTCCCTAGTAGGTTCTTGATTATCGTGTTCTTCATTGTCATTATTCTCAGTAACATTCCTGATTGGAATAGTTTGCTGTTGGTATTGTTCAAATGCCTTTCGAAATTGAGCATTTGAGTCTGATTAAATAAAATCAGTTCGTGATACCTATGTTTGACTATTTCATCAAGATTGCCAATTGTTTATGCGGGAAAAAAAAAACTTTGAAATAAAAAAAAAAAAATCATTGCACTGTGGCTTGTTCAATATTAAACTGTCACAACCTTTGAATATAAAGTGTCAGGAAGGACTATAATAGCAAAAGATGTGCGACCAGAATGGCTGTTGCATATGGCGGATTAGTATATCCGGTTTGCAGTGGCGCACGGCCATAAAATATTAGTAAGCAATAACAAATATTTCTTGAATTCATCACTATTTTATATACATTTTTTTTTCAATTTGATGGGAGTAGGGAAAGGGGTAAATAATAGACAAAACTGAGAAAAACAATAAATTATTTATTCCCCTTTAAATAAAATGTATTTTGTGTACATATTTTTAATTTTCATCAATTACCGTATTTTTAAAAATATAATTTATTCGTTTGGTAAAATAATAGTTGTAAATTATAGAAAATCTAAATTAAATCCAGACTCTTTGAATATAAAACAGAACCACAGTTAGCTCTCTTCGTGTTGGTACTGAAAGCAATTCGCCGCCCTTATAGTATAGTAGTAGTAGTAGTAGTAAATTCGCTTATATTCACTAACTAAAGGACTCAAAACTGCAAAAAACCGTAAAACATTCAGCTTTGCTTATACATATTACAACACAAAACCAAAATAATGAGTCACATGTGGCCGTCGCACATGGCCGATTCCGTCGTACATTGTATTTACCACAATCAGCGCAAAGCTCCTTCCTCTGTCACTTTATATTCAAAGGTTTTGAAAATGTATTGGACACCATTTGTCTTACGGACGCCCGGTAATAATTTTGGACGATTAAATAATTGTTATCAGACGCAGAAAGAGAATTTAAAATATTTTGTAATTCTTTTAGTAATATAATCGCATAAGGTAAAATAGCTCAAAAGCTTTCGCAAATTTGTCCATTGAATAGGCAATCATTTGCTGATGATTAGACGTTTCTGTAGTTTCGACGGCTTCCAAAGTAATAACATTTGCACAATGGATTTCCTTTAATATTTCCTGCCTACAAATTACCAACATGGAATCCAAAAATTCGTTCTGAGTATTTTTTGAGACAACCTTTCACGAGGTCAATGAAATCCAGTAAAACAGAGAAATGAAGAATAGTTCAAATGAACCTGACATGAAAAATTGGTATGTTCTAGGTTAGTGTAGTAACAAGAACGCCTTAAATTTATTTTAAAAATGAACACGTATTTACAAATATTTCAAAAACTACTGGACCTAGGCGTATCAGCATATTATTTTTCTTGTGTGTTTTAGAGCGGAATTTCTTTATGTGAAAATATACACAATGTCGCATTACGAAAAAGCAAGTTTTGTCTGCTGCGCCTTTGTGAACTAACCTGTATAATTGAAAATATTTTTGGGGTGTACACCTGTTCAGTGCCAAAAAGTTTTGTAAAGGATTATTTTGTCTGTCGGTCATAGATCTTTCGCCCACACACTTGGGCCACCCTGTATATAGTGGTTCTATGAAGATCTCCATGCGTGAGGTTAGATTTGGTTCTCTTATTGTATCATTGTGTGTTGCATTGAATTTTATATGGTTATTAATAAAATAGCACTCGTTGAAGAATATTGTATTATTTTCTTTTGTTTGATATAGAAAATGTATGATTTATTGATATTTGGGCGGCAATGCGGTAAAAATAATCTTACTGTCATTAAGTTTATTCAGCCTAGCTTAAACTAGGATTTAATTGAAATGATTTATCTTGCTTGTGGGCGCATAATATAGCACTAGTAAATTCTATAAAATTGGCTATATTTTTACTTATAATAAGTTGCCCTGTTAGTGAAATTCGACTATGTCACCCTCAATGCCGCACTCACTAATGAAATTCTATGGGGAACCATAAAAATTGATAAGGATTGCTCGTATAGAATATATAGTGAGAGCAAGATGTGTTTTCTGTTGGTTCGGTGATTTTTATATTTAATAAATAAACTTTCTTAGTTGAAATTGAATATTTTATTAATCAGGGTTTAGAAAGTATGACAGCACAACTGCCCTTCCGGATCTCACGGATAATCTGTATATTGCAATTGATCAAGGGCGTGCGTTATTGTTATCTCTCGATTTTTCAAAGGCCTTTTACACTATTGCCCACAAGCTTTTGTGTGCCAAACCAAATTACTATGGGTTTGACAATGGTTCAATAGCTTTCTTTCGCAGTTATTGAGAAAATCGAACTCAAAGTGTCTGCATAAATAACATTTCTTCTATTTCAAAATCCACATATACTCCAATATTATCCCTTAGCAACCTTTACACATCCGAATAACTAAATAACTTCTAATAAACATAATACTATAATTATTACACACTAATTCGTTGCTTCTAATCCACTCAATTAATACTCAACACACATATGGAAACTAATACTTTATTATCGACTACCTGACAAATGAAACAAAGAACAACGCACAAATCATTTATTTAATCGCAGAATATATTCAACATCCCTCACAATCCCTAAAACCAAAATTTTCCCGCCCCATAGGGAACGTATTGTGAACGCCCAAAAAAGAAATTTGAGATTACCATTGTGAGGTCCCTTGACACGATTAAGACCATTTCCAGATGGAAGTCTGTCTGTCTGTATGTATTCTTCCAGAATAGCGCCTAAATGCTTCAACCAATTGAGCCAGATTTTAAGTTTGGAGGAGTCCTAAGATGAACCCATTAGTTTTTGGTTGAAATGCCTCTAGCCCTGTGATAGGGGTATATTTTATCTGATTTACAGCGATAGGTTAATTTTGATATTTGCCCCCATAATTCTCGAGAAAATTGCGTCTAAAATTTCACCAGTTAGGTAGTTGGAACCTATAACTCTTATTAGAATATAATATTTTAGCTTCGTTCGCGGCCACGATTCTGAATTGGTTCTAGTTCTCTACGCTTCCGCAGTTTCAATTTCGGCGTTCGCGGTGAAAAAATTATCGAATTACTAGTAATGTAGAATCAAACAGTTTGGCGTTCGCGGTCAAAAAGGAATCAGTTCATTACCGGCTCTGAATCGATTTTTCAGTTCTACGGACTGAGGAAGAACTGTTGGTTATGACATGCGCAGTCTAGGTAGCCAACAATTATACACTGGTTATATTTATTTATTGTTTATATGTTTTATCCTTGTAGGTATATAAGGGCATTGTCTTTATAATAAGGATTTTAGACAGGGTCAGTAACTACAAAGAAGAAGACATCCAAGAAAGAGTAGAATAGGGGATGAAGGATTTTATTTTTTCAGATATCATAAATAAAAGCAGAAATGTTTTGTGTCTGTCATTTTGAGGTTTTACTTTTTATTTCTTATGAAGTATTTAGTGACAGTGACGTCCTGAAAAAATTGAAAACAACAAAAATAAAATAAGTTTTCAATTAAACAACGTTTCTTGTTTCCATTACTTTATTAAAATGTTATTAAAAATTAAAATGTGCTGCAAATCGCTGCGTCACGATTCAGTTCAGAATCAATTCAGAATCGTGGCCGCGAACGAAACTATAGTATAGTAATTTTTTGATAAAGGGTTTTTGGCGTCATTGGCGAAGCGTGCGCTTCGTATGCGGAAGGTTCTGAGTTCGAATCCCCGCTCTGGCATTTTTTGTTTTATTTCTATTATAAAATTGAGCTAAATTTTGGTGTATGAGTTTGGGGGAGTCCGCCTAGGGTGAACCCATTAGTTTTTGGTTGAAATCGCTTCTAATGATTATTATTATTAAAATTATGTTTCATTACGCAGGTCATATATTTTTGATTAGGTATATTATATCTTGTCGGGAAAGCTTTAGGGCGACACAACCGATTTTTTTTTGTATTTCTATTGTAAGAGTCGGATGAAACATAAGCAGAAATCAAAACTGGATATCGCCTTACAGCTTTCCTGCTGAGCCGTAGAACTCTAAACGACATTTCGAAAAATTCTTATTCGAGTCATAACCCTGTAGATTGACCGATGGTCACAGATGTTTTTATTAAGTAAAGAGCTCAAAGCGCACACGGTTCAAGCCGGTATTTATGTTTCGTTCTACTCTTGCACTCTTCAGAGAGACGACGCAGCGTGTAGCATTTAATGTCATGTTTTGTGTTTATCTGAGACTGATTACAATCTCGGAGATGGCAGGGAATGATCGCCTTGATGTAACTACGTAATTACAGATCATGAAAAACACTTATCTCCCAACATTTTTTCTTTTATTCACATTGTTGCATTTTCAGATGCAATGTTATTGAAAGGGTGAATGGTCAGCACATGGCTTTGCATTTTACTGTTGCATGTGAGGGTCACGAAAGAACAGCAAACCGGGACCATCAAACTGAGCCTCCTATTGCCGAGATGCTAGATAGTTCCACATAATAAATAATAAACGTTGGTTATTTCAATTAAATAAGTAAGTTTCATAAAAAGGTAAAGTAATTTTTTTATTAATTTGAAGAAATTGGCCATACTCTCAGTGACGTGCATTGTTATAATAAGGTAAATAAAAATACGTCTCCTACACAAATCTTTTTTATTTTTGTCAGAAACCTAATTATGTAAAACAATCGGTTGTGTCGCCCCAAAACTTTCCCGACAAGATATAATATAATCTAAAATATATGACCTGCCTAACGAAACAAACTATTAATAATAATCATTATTATAATTCTATTATTTTTATTATTTCCAATAAACTAACGTAACAAACTCACCTTTATTCAAAAATTAGAAATAAAAAAAAAGTTGCTAGAGCTGCGATTCGAACTCAGGACTTTCCGTATGCAAAGTGCACGCTCTATATCAATAACCCCAAATATCCTTATTAAATTAATTAATTATATTATTTTCTATTAAGAGTTTAGATTCCAACTACCTAACTGGTCAAATTTTAAACGCAATTTTCTCGAAAATTATGGAGGCAAATATCAAAAGTAACCTACTATTGTAACGCAGAAAATTCTCTCAAATGATGCAAAATGCCAAATGAAAATTTGGCGGTTGTGTCCACCCCTATCACAGGGCTGAAGCGATTTCAACCAAAAACGAATGTGTTCATCCTAGGACATTCCCAAACCTATACACCAAAATTTAGCGCAATTGGTTAAACCGTTTAGCCGCTATCGTGGAACATACAGTCACATACACACACAGACAGACAGACTTTCATCTGGAAATGGTCCTAATCGTCTCAGGGAACTTCAAAATGGTTATATCCGTCTTTTATCTCAATTTTTTGTTAGCGTGTTCACAATACTTTCCATGTGCGGGAAAGTTAAAAGTCTCATTAAATATTGGGTAAGATATAACGATTAGTTAAAGCTCACCGAGCATGGATGGCTCACAATAATAAATACAACAACCACAGTCATACAGCTAACATGTCAAAATTCAAAAATATAGAAATGTACACGAAAGCAGCTGTATGACTGTTGTTGTATATTTATTATTGTGAGCCATCCATGCTAGGTGAGGCTTAACTAATAGTTAACTCTTACCGAATATTTAATGAGACTTTTTATTATATAATTAGGTTTATGGCTGAAGATGAAGGTTTAAACCTTCGAAACATGCCTCGCTAACAAAAATAATAAAAAAAGATTTGTGAAGGAGACATATTTTTATTAGCCTTGTTATAATTTAAGATTACTTAACGGACATTCTCTACGCAAAGGAACAGGCACAATCTTTATAATTTATTGTCAATTGAAAACTATCTATCCACAGTATTTGCATAATAATTGAATAATACTTTCGAGCTGTCAAACTTCCTCGTATAGTTCGTATTTTCCAACTATTAAATTCCCAGAATGATTTTCACTTTTCCGCTGAATAATATAGTGAGATCTGATCCGAAAATCACACACAGTATCCATAATTCAAAAAGTTAGGTAGTTGTACGCAACAGACTGTTTCTACCAAAATGTGTATATCAATGATCCTGCGCTCCTGTTGAATGTAGGAGGAAACCTACTATGCAATGTGTTTATTTAATTTTTTCAGAAAATAGTGAAAATAAGAGAAGAATTTTTTGAAATGTAAATATATAAATAAATACCATTAGAGAATACTTTTTCTGAAACATATATTTGTATTAATAAAGATAAGTAGATGGAATCGTGGGTTGTAGAACAATGTTTT
This sequence comes from Apoderus coryli, assembly GCA_911728435.2. Lineage (NCBI taxonomy): Eukaryota > Metazoa > Arthropoda > Insecta > Coleoptera > Attelabidae > Apoderus > Apoderus coryli. The sequence goes on along the minus strand of OU452202.1, from coordinate 8,567,886 downwards.
AGAATCAAACACTCAAATTTAGATTCTGCGACGTTTTGCGGATTTATTTCCGCTTTTTCAAGCTTCCTCTATTTAGAGTGTATACATAATCAAATTTGTTATTATTTCCATGGAGTAGTATAATGCAGTTCTTAACTACAAACAATTAGCAATGCTACTACTCCATGGAAATAATAGCAAATTCGATTATGTATACACTCTAAATAGAGGAAGCTTGAAAAAGCGGAAATAAATCCGCGAAACGTCGCATAATCTAAATTTGAGTGTTTGATTCTAAAACATTGCCCTACAACCCACAATTCCATCTACTTATAGAAAATACAGGGCACGAAATTAAGTCATTAATAAAGATGTTGGTTGATTTAGACTTTCGTCGATTATCAACTAAACTAATAAAATTTTAGAAATGGGCTTGTTTAACAAAATAAAGACTTAATTTGGAGAGTTTGTCTGTCAACCACTATAATTTCATCAGACGGCCGTTTCGTCGATCCACGACTCATCAGTGGTGATCGGTCAGTAGTTGACAGCCAGACTCTCTAAATTCTGGGGTATACAAGGTACAGATGTGTAAAAGAATGTGTTTGGCGACATCTAGTTTCTGATGAATTGTTGTTCACTTGGGATATTACCAACAGAAACTAGATGTCACCAAACACATTTTTCACATAAGAAAATTATGACTGCATTATTTTCTACAAAACAAAAAACTTCAGGTAAAAATAAAACTAGCAGCAAACAAATGTTATTCTCTAAAATGCTCGATGACAGACGAATTTCTAGCTACATGGGAAAGGAAATTGATACTGATTTCCCGCGACCTGGATGGAAGTATTAAAAAGGTTACATTTTAAGAATTAATCAAGAACAATTTCACCTACGACCCTACTGTATCAACTCTCTTCTCCTTGTCATTTGGATGCAGCTACTTAATTGTATCTACTCTTTCCATCTAATGTCCTAGGATGAACTCATTAATTTTTGGGTGAAATCACTTTAGCCCTGTCATCGGGTTGCACACAATCCCCAAATTTTTAAATAACGGTTGTTCTTGAAAGTTAAATGTCGAAATAGAAAATTGATGGTAAAGGTTTTTTCACTCGCCCCTTTCTTCAAATGTAATCTGTTGAATCCTGCTGTAACACCCTCTCCAGCTAACATAACGTAATACGCAACATTTGAAGAAAGGGGTGAGTGAGCAGCAGCAGTAGTGGTCGAGTGATGCATCATTTGAAATAATTTTTTATCTGCGTTACAATAGTAGGTTACTTTTATTTAACTTCATAATTCTTAAAAAATTTGCGTTGAAAAAATTCCACCAGTTAGCTAGTTGGTATAGCTTAAATAAAAAAACAACTTGAAATCTATCATATTGGATGGATGCAAAAATATGTGTGGTAAAAATAAAGGAGTGGTTGCACTTGTGTCACAGGCTGTAGAAAATGATGGTGGGTCAAAACCATTGGTCTTACATTGTATCATTCATCAACAGTCCTTGTGCGGCAAATGTTTGGGTATGTCTGAAGTACTGAAACCAGTTATATCAGTTGTTCACTTCATCATATCCATTGGGCTGAATCACCAACAATTCCGCGATTTTGGAGAAAATGACTTACCATATTATACTGCTGTACAGTGGCTTAGTTGCAAAAAAGTTCTTAAGCGCTTTTTTGAACTTCGAGTAGGGATCGAAATTTTTTTGGATGAGAAGCATTACCCTTTTGCCGATTTAGACAATAGTGAATAGCTATGGAAATTAGCATTGTATGTCGATGTGACAAATCATATGATCTGAATTTGAGATTGCAACAAGAGTTACTGCACAAGTTAGAACTTGTGGTTGGGTTGACATATTATAATGGTATAGCCTACTCGATCAAAATGAACGAGTTGTCTACAATTTTTGATCAGCAAAAGGCGGAGATGAGCATCTTTTCTTTGAGTGTCCCTTGTATGCACATTTAAGAGCACATTTTCTGTCAGATGTGGCTACTTTCTTTGATCTCTGCTTTGGCAACTGAATCACTCGCTTGCCTGGCCAGGATGGCGATCTTTCTTACTAAATGAATAGTTATATCAAATTGCAAATGTATATTTATAATTTGATTTGAACTTTTCACATTTTCTAGGATTTAATTGTTTTATTTATATAGATACTTGTTTGAATAATAATCTTTATTTATTTTTTGTTGTGAATTCTATGTTTTTTTTTTCATATAATTTATGTAATTGTACCACTGAACTATATAATAGTTAATTAAATGATTATTATTATTATTACATACTTACTTGTGTGAGAAAACGTTTTCCAAGATGAAGTACACAAAGAATATATTCTTGAAATAAAAGTCAACCTCCACACAATAAATTTAATAGATTTCTCTAATAATCATGTTTTGCAGCATCATCAGTGGTTATTAAAATTACGGAAATTAGTAGAAATGCAATAATCCATTAAGTGAAAAAGTATTCACACAAATCTATTAAAATTTTTGTTAACATATTAAAAATTACTGTCAAAAAACTTTGTGTTACTAATCATTGAGCGGAAGTTGACTTTTATTTCAAGAATATATTATTCTACTCCATTTCAATATGGAAAAAAATACACAAAGAATGGTTACAGATCTAAATCAACCGATTTTAAATTGATCCACAGCTACAAACTATTGTCGGTGGAAAATCAAGATTATACATTAGAATTTTTTGTTTTAGTGTGATTAGTTTGATTCATTTGAATTATTTGGTAGTTATTAATATGCTTAAGCTTGGATACTTAAGTTAACTTTTCTGCGTCATCATTTCTGTCGTTAATTTTTCCTTGCAAGTAAATAAAATCGAGTAATTATCATTCCGTTTTTTTTCTTCCCAATTGATGACAATAGTCTTAAGCTGGATTTGGCCCGCAGGCCGTACTTTGGAGACCTTTGTTCTAGAGGCATTAGCAAAAAGTCAGTTGGTGGAGTACCTACTCAACTCAGGATTTATTGGACTGATTATCCTGCGGTTAGCGAATTGCGGATGGTTCGGTTCGATTGCTTCCAGTTGGGTTTCTCAGCTAATTGACAAAAGTTCCTCCAGCAGAATCCTGATGAATTGAATTACATTGTATTTATGTTATATAAAAATTACAATACCAGCTAATTATTCTCAAATATAAATTTTAATTAATTAATTCTCTAACTAAATGAAACGGTATTCCAAACAAGATAACTAGTGTTATTCTGCCTTCTAATACAAAGAGAAAAGAGGAATTTCCGGCCTGCGACAGCTCATAGTGTACTTCTGAAAACCACCTCCGCGTTTACACAAGGGTTGTTTCATATAGCATCTATAAAACCAACGCCTAGCGTTCCGACGTTTCATAAAGCTTTCCACGTTGTGATACGACTAAACATAATACATACAGCGTTCAGTTATTTTACGTTGGGTTTTCATATTTCTTGTATTAAAAGAATTTTTAAAAAATGATTTTTTTGACTACGTGGCAGGTAATGGTATGGAGTGTCGTGAGCATCCTGTGTGTTTCGATAAAAGGGGTAAGTATTGAATGTTTTTTCTACTTTTATACAATGAGATATCAACAAGTTAAAGTGTGGTGCATAGGAAAGCGTGGTGGTCGCGGGAACACTTCAGTTATGATGTAATTTATTTTACAAATTTTTGCATAATTTGTAATGCTTTATTTAATCCTGTAATCGAAGAATCTTACTCGACAAAAATATCTTTAATCAATATCTCAAAAATTAATTCTGTGAAAATCCAAACATGTTTCGATTTTATATGTACTAAGTCGTATGTGGTTAATGATCGTTTGTTTATATAATAGTCACTTGCTTTATCAAAACTCGAAATTCACTTTTTTAATTTTTTTTTTCAATAACAAAAGTTGCTTCACACAAAATGCTGAAACTCACGAATCAATAGTCAGATTCCTGTCAAATTTATACACGTATCGTTTGAAGGTTTGTACTAAATAACAATCCTATGGCCTTATTGAATGACCTAATAGATCTTAGGTCGCAGTGTATCAGAAAACTCGACAATAAATGACCATTTTATCCAAATATAGAGAGGTTTTTGGATATGAGAAATTTTAGTGTGTTAGCAGAGACAATTAGGTACAACATTTTGATTCTAAGCAATATTTAGAGCCATGTGCAGTTTGAAAATCTTGACTAGCATAAACTTTGAATTTAAATAACTCAAAACTGAATTAGCTGCTAATAAATATAAGTATAAACAAATAAATACACTTTATTGTGTAACAGACAGAGGCCACTTACAAGACAAAACAATGCAAAAATAATTCTAGATACTTAATAAGAAACAAATATTAATACAAATAATTAGAACATACACAAAACCCAATCCATACAAGCCCATTTCCTCCGAATTTTGACATTGTGGCTTGCAAAGTGCATTTTTACGAGTGTTCTATGCTAGTTTTTTGTATTTCTGTGCTGCCTGGTGCAACCTATGATCAGTATGTTGTGCAGGTTTTTGAGAATTTGGAATCATTCTCTTGTATGTATGATGCCAGAGCAATCATTGTGCGGAATTGAATATTCATTACCATGACGATAATTATCGTGATGATCCAAAATTGGAATTGATTAACAAATTGTCTGCACTATTTAGCTTGCAGCAATATAATAACATACGGTGACACAATAGAACTTAACTTTAAAAGAAAATCTTCTGAAATTTCAATTAAATTGGCCTTTATGAATAATTCATCCATTTCTTTGGAACGTTCGATTTGTTCACATTTTCGTTCTTCCAGGGATTTTCTAGAGATTGGGCCTGTTCTTGACAAATTTGGAAAAATAGATGAGAATCAAAAATAAAAAAATTACCTAAAAATCCAGCTGAATTTATTGATATTAATATACCAACCCTCGAACAAAAGACACTTACACGTACACGACAAAAATATTGCGGCATTAGCTCATACCTTTACTACTTTATTTTACTCACAAACAGTTTACCCGGTGTTGTCATTTACAGAAAATTTAGACGATATATTTAGACACACTTATCTCTACTAGTTCTATAAAAACAAGGCTGTTCACGACCCAAAAATATTTATATGAATCCCTCAATTTTAACCACCGAAAAAGAGTCCAAACAAATTACTTTATTTTATTAAATAACATTTTATTCGGTATTGTAACTAGTTTTATTAAAAAAAAAACTGTTTTAATTAAGCTCAATAAGCACTGCTTTAATTAGACCTCGTGTTACAAATGTTCCAATGTAAACACAAACAATCGCTTTGGATTCGATGTTGCCAAATTTACTTGTTCATAGCTTGTCTAAAGAAGATTGTGCCCAAGTACGCCTAAAATTTTGCAAATATGTAATAAATGTTCACAGCTGAATCTGCTTGAATGTGTGTGTGTGTGTTCACATTGTTTTTAACAATATTGTATAGCAGATAAATAATACACATGGAATAAAAACACGTCGACTCCACAAAATTTACTATAATCACTTCCAAAACAGTGTCAAGTCAATCGACAGGACACACAAACCATACATGTTTCGACATACAATGTCATCAACAGTGGTACAAATTTTAAATAAGAAATCTTAATGAAGTCATTTGAATTACTGAATCCAAATATAAAGGTCAAATATATGAAAATATATAATAATTTTGCGGAAATTGATTTTGTTTGACAAAATCGTGTTGAAAAAACAGAAAATTAGAGACAAATCCTGTCTATAATTTATACATAAACGTGATACCAGGAAACGTTTTAATATTGCTGTTGAACCAACATTTCGTTTTCTAGGTCATTTTTTTGATTACAGTTTAACGTCGGACAATAATTTTACTTTTACGAGCTACTGCAGTCTGCGCAAATTGTTTTTTTTTTATATTTTATGTATTTAAACTTTAAAGCCATTATGGTAACTAATTGGTTATGTTGCACACAACTTTAAATAGCAGCTCACATATGGTAAATTGAATAAACAACACTGGATATTTTAGCGATTATGGTAAGTAGGTATCATCTATTTTAAAGTGAGTAAAATTGTTGGTATTGATCGTGCCAACCGCCATCAGCTTCTACATGTAAAGCAGTAACAGACTTAAAGATAACAATACTTAAATATTCCAAGAACAAAACAGAAATAAATAAATAAGAACAAACCAATCCTAAAGTATTAAACTACATCGACTATCAACACCCAACTCAGACATCAAAACCGATTATCATTGCTTAACATTCTCTATATCACTGCTAGAGAGGAGTTAAACATATCCAGGTTACTTTCAACCAAATACCTATTACATATCACCATCATATAATTAATTGGCGAAAGATCCTGTTTTATTGAAAATAAGCTTTTATCCGTTATTCTTAAATTAATTTTTGGTACTTTAAAATTAATGTAATCAAGAAAATCACAATCTGTGTATTTCAGGTAATTTACAATAAAATAAATAAACTTGATACATTGTATTTCTCTTCGACTTCGTAGTGTTTTGAATTGAAATTCTAAAAGCATCGATCGATCAAATTTATTGAGAGATAATTGATTTCCTATTTTTTTTTAAACTGTCATAAAAAATGTCACAGCAATTTTGCACCTCATTATAAGTACTTGGGATCATCGAAATTGCTGTTCTGTATTGATAGTTTGTCCTAGGGGTTTCCATACTAAAAGTTAAATTGTTTTTCATGCGAATCCTTGACGAATATACTGAGATGCGCATTTTCTCTAATGTAATATCAAATATCGTACTGTTAATAATTTTAAATAAGTACATTATTCTCTGCAAAGTTCTTCTATTACAGAGTGACATCAGATTATAATTTCCTAGATTCACATGATAGTCGGTGGTATGCTAGGTATAAAATAGAAAATCTGCCTGTCTGACAAACTTTCTTTGTACTCTCTCAAGCATTAAGATGTATTTCGTATGTATAGGTGACTAAACCACAGCACAGTACTCCAGTTTTGAACGTACAAACGCGTTATAAAGCAAAACCAATGTTTTCTTATTTTTAAACTTCTTTGTTTTTCTTAACAAAAATCCAAGATTTCGATAGGATGCGTTTGTTATCTGGATAATGTGGTCTGAGAATGTCAGTCTTCTTTTTCAAGGTCAACACAGTCAAAATCTTGGAATTCGCCCTCAAAATCAACCAACTATGTCATTAACAACTCTCCCTATTATCTGTTTCATAAATTTACTCTGACGGAACTCAAATAGAGCTTCACACGAAACTGAATTTCTCTCTATTGAAGACAACCGTTTCTTTAACACAACCTCAAAAATCTTAGCAAACACTGGTAAGGTACTACTATGGATATAGGATGGTAGTTCGAGATTTTAAAAAATTTTTCAAGCAAACGTGAATGGACGAGGATATGCACCGGATCAATGCAATATAATCCAGCCAATTAAGTTTTAATTTAGTAATTAGATCACTTTCGTAGATTGATAAACCTTTTATCCACTATTTGGGTTTATTTAACTCTTACCACCACCAACTGTATGATTTCCTGAATGAAGTTGTATGTTTTAAGCATAGTGTGTTCTCCGAAATAACATTTGCAACAACATATACAACGAAATTATCCTCTAGAATAGCATTACATATTCTGTTATCAAAACAATATGTCCCTGACAGCAACATAGCCAATTTACATAAAATGGAATAATATGTACGTTAGACTTTATGAGCATATTATATTATAATAATAAAGTTTAACTGGAGTGTTACTGCGTTACTAATAGAATTTGAACCTAAAATGGAAACTAAACGAGAACCGCGTATGGAAAGAAATGAAAAAACGGAAACGAAAGGAGGAAGTGCTTATCGACTCTGTACACAATTTCTACATACAGTTTGTACAGCCGCAAACAAAAACTAATAATATTGATTTTACTCTTTCCTGCAACAATAACTTGTATTGCATTGTTATTTGAAATTAACTTTTACTAGGTACGTAATGATATACGGTAATTCCCGGAGAGATGTCCAATTTAACCCTGGACTAGTATCGATATTGAATTGCATGTTATTGGAATCGTTACGTAAATTTTACCAACTCGTATTGCATATAATTTTAGGCTAAAATTTAAATAGATATACAGGGTTATTCACGCTATACGACACGGAATAGTGTGACTAAACTATTTAATTTCCTAAAAGTTTTATTCATGGGTTCGATAAAAATGATTTATGGCTACATTTAAAAAATATTGTGAATCTATACAGGGTGTCCCAAATATAAGAAATGAACCCTAGTTGTGTTTGTTAAATAGAATGCCCTGTATATGAATATATTTGTAGATTTCCCGTTCAAAATAAACCTACCTTTCATTAAACTACATCTCACCTAAACCTGACAGTTTTTTAAATATTTTAATTTCTATAAAAATATAGAATACAAAAATTCACACTTATGAGTTTGTTCTTCTTAAGCCAGTCTGGGCTGATAAATATACCCACTCATCGCTTGTTACGCCAAATATAAAAAACCCCCAATACTAAATACGGGGTGTCTAATAATATAAGTTATATGAACGTAAAGTTGAATTCTAAATAATTTGTTTATTTCAAATGGAACACCCGGTATATGAGGTCAAAATTAGATGCACAAAGTAATTATCTGTCAAATATTATAATACTTTCCTATGGATAACTCTTTTGGACGTTTTCGTGGAAAATGCACATATTCATAATATTAGGCGAATTTTTCATTTAAGTGAACCTGTTAATTTCATGTAGACCACCCTGTATTTGATCATGATGAAATTAGTTATCTATTAATCACTATAAGCAAATATTTGTAGTAATAGGAAGAATTTTTCAAAATTATAATATTTGTCAGGTCAGCCATGCGAATTTGACAAACCATACATTTAAAGATTAACATAATAAATAAATACATTTTTAACTTAAATTAAATAACAAAATATACATAAATCCTGATAAATTTTATAATAAATGTTGAAAATGATTGGAATCTAGGCACATTTGAATCCTTTACTTAAATCCTTCAACAACTTTAACCTGATGTTGTAATGCTTCTAAACGCTTCGTTTATTTGCTCCTTCATCTCCTCTATTAAAAAAGTTTTCATTTTCGATGATTTTGTTCCTGCCATGTACAAAATTCAACACGATTTAAAATCAATATTGAAAAGTGCTTGATGCAGTTGCACTGTGTTAGGGTGGTATCTTTCGTTAACCTGCCTTAACAGTCTCTCGAAGACCGCTTTTTTGGAATGATTTTGCGCCAGGAACCTTTGAGTAAACTCACGATGCGTTTTTGGACCATTCTCCCAGAATAAAAATCATGTCTATTCTCCTTTGGAATAGGTTCGCAATTTTGATTAATTGAATTAAGTCAAATGTCACAGATAAACAACTGTTTTATGAAAAATTCCCAACTCTTAGGTAAGATTTTCAACAGACTATTTGACAGTAAATATCAAATTTAAAAAAATGTATTCTGTCTTTACTTTAACTTTAATTTTTGCATGATCAAAACAGGGTGGTCTACATGAAACTAAGGGATTCAATTAAAAATTAATTAAATTATGAATATTTGCATTTTCCACGAAAGCGTCAAGTGTTATCCATAAGAAGATATTATCATATTTGACAGATTTGACAGAGATGGCAACTTTGTGCATCTAATTTTGACCTCATATACCGTGTGTTCCATTTGAAATAAAGAAGTTATTTAGAATTAAACTTTACGTTCATATAACTTATATTATTGGGTTTTTTATATTTGGGTAACAAGTGATGAGTGGGTATATTTTTCAGCTCAGAATGGCTTAAAAAGAACAAACGAATAGCTTTGAATTTTTTCATTCAAATTATGTCTATATTTTTATAAAAATTAAAATATTTAAAAAACTGTTAGGTTTAGGTGAGATGTACTTTAATGAAATTTAGGTTTATTTTTAACGGGGAATCTAAAAAAATATTCATATACAGGGCATTCCATTAAAAAACACAACTAGGATTCTTTTCTTTATTTGGGACACCCTGTATAGATTCACAATATTTTTAAAATGTAGCCATAAGTCATATTTATGGAACCCATAAATAAAACTTTTAGGAAATTACATAGTTTAGCTACACTATTCCGTGTCGTATGGCGTGAATAACCCTGTATATTTAATGACACGGAATTAATTGAGTGAAAATCATTTATAATGAAAAGTAAAAATACACAAGGAATTGGGAACTAAAAATCATTTTTCTATATTATAGAAAATTTAAAAAAATACTTATATACAATTTGGACAAACTTTTTTTTGCTGAGCGTCACATTTCTTGTACTGCAATCAATAGGTCGTGGTTATGCTTCTTTTAGTCGATGGACATACATGACAAGAAGTTCGATGTCCTTATGGAGACGCTACGCATTCTTGTTACTTAGGTCACTGCTGTTCTCCTAGCACTTCTTCTATCATCTTGCGGAAAGGAATACTGAATCTAGAATTTTGAGCCAAACGTGAAGATTGCCAAGGCTGGGTCAACGTAATGTGCAAATCCTGCATATATTTATCTGTTAGAACAGAATTTCCACGATGTGCAATACATTATGGTTGTATATCACAAATTAATTGATGCAAACTTCAGAACATCGAGAGTTTTTCTGACCTCGGCAGCATTCTCGCGGCGAAATATCGATGATAAAATTCAGCATCGTATAACATGGGCAAGCGCATCTTTTGACCGATTGAGGACGAGAGTCTTCGATAATCATAACATCGAGTTCGAACTAAGATGCGAGTGTATAATGCTATTGTAGTTCCTACACTTATCGGACGCATTTAAAAACCCTAGAGAAGTACCATCAACGATGTCTTAGAAGAATTCTTGGAATCAAATGGCAGGACCGACGAACAAACATTAGCGTTCTGGAGGAAGCTGAAGCAACTAGCATTGAGGCGATGATTGTCAGGCACCAGCTGCGATGCACTGGCCACGTAATATGCATGCCAACCGAACGCCTTCCAAAGATAATCCTTTATTCACAGGAAGGGCAGCAAAAGAGGCACAAGGATGTTCTTAACACCAACATGAAGTGTGACTTAGATGTGAAGAGTAACTGGGAGCAAATCGCGAACGACCGACCGAGATGGAGGCGTACCATTTACGAGGGTCATCAAGTTTTTGAAGAGCCGCGTCGACGACATGAGGATGTAAAGAGACAGAATCGAAAGGAGAGAGAACGCATCGACGGGGCAGCGCACCTACAACAGCCGGTAAATGGTGGTGATTGGGTGTGCCAATCTTGTGACAAGGTTTGCGGCTCGAGGATCGGTCTGTTTAGCCATCATAGAGTTCACAACAGAAATCGCTGAGTTGGAATAATACATACTCGTTAGGGAATGAATGTTGATGATGATGACAAGAAAAGGAAAATTCGAAAGTACGGGATGTTGCTAAGACTTTTTGATAGAAGTGGCAACGTCGCAATGTTAAACATATTTTAAATTTGTTAATTTTTGCTATAGATCAGCTAAGAAAATGTAACATATACCGTTTCAAAAAAATACCTACCTTCCGCTTTCCAAAAAACGTCTAACTTGTGTGGTTGAGTAAATTACGTTGTATTCTTTTGTCATTTTCAATACATTCACTAGGATTTCAAATCTATTTAGGTAAACCTGTTATAACAATGTTAGCTATCAGACGTCTCTCAATTTCCCGTTTTCAACTATCGTATAACATGTGATTTCTAATTTAGTTCAAATTAAACAATATACATTAACCCTGAACGTTGTACATATTCCAACATGTTAGTGGATGAAAAGGTGTTTGTTCTCTAGCAGACAATGAATACTGAACACAAACAAGAAATCTGTCCTTTCTGGATTATCAGCTTCACCACAATAGGCTCCTAAATATACTCCATATGTATTAGGTACCTACTCTAGCGATTTATTTGATTATATACAGGATACCTGTGGAATGAGTGGCAAAATATTAAAGACTATTCCTTAAAAACTTGGACCAGTAATAAAAAATCGGTTGTGTCACCCCAAAACTTTCCCGAATTCATACTCGTTAGCGAGTGAATGCTGATGATAAGTATTTTATGGTAAATTCGTTTGTCGTTTTTTTAAACAAAAATTATTTTATTTATGCTTTATATGTTGCTCATTTGTACATTTGTTACATTATGTGTAAAAATTATAATAGTCTATAGTTATAAACAGTAGTGGTCCTTTTAACTAGTCCTAAATCGGTTGTGTCGCCCCAAAACTTTCCCGACATTGTCGAAGTTGCCATTCCAAATGATCACGAACAATGTTTAATCGCATAGTTTTATGATGTCGAGTTAAATCAGGTTTTCGTAGCGGTCTTTTTAGTTTGAAATCTGATTCCCGTAACCTGTTTCTAATAGTCTGGTCAGATATGGTTACCTGATGAGTCAGCCTAAGTGTACTTTGACGGTCTTTTGCTGTCGTTATTCGTTTTCGCAAAGATGAAACTACTAAATACCGGTCCTCAATTTCAGTTTTGCGCTTTCTACCTTGTCCAGTTCGTCTTTTATATCGTCCAGTCTCTCAGGTATCAACACATTTGATAACTGACGGACTGCGATTAAAATTTCTTGCTACTTGTCGAATTTTTCGCCATTTTCAATTAAAGCTATAGCACGAGCGACTTATATCTCGCTAAGATCTCTCATTTTGACAGATAATGAATTGAACAACTACAAAAAGTCATGCCGTTGGCCGGTGACGCTCTCTAAGCTTGGCTTGACAAAACCTAAATGTGAATATTTTCATAATCACTTTATTTTTTGTACTTGCTGTGGAATATTACACATATCTCGAATAATAATAATATAACGTTTATTTTCATTAAAATAAAATGCAAATCCAATATGAAAATATAATTTTCATTTAACAGCAAGCAAAAAAGTTACAGGGTTATCCAAAATTGTTCCTTTAATTTTTTTGAACAGGGTATATAACTATTGCCTCTCTAAAAATATAAGCTTAATTTTACGTTTAATCTTTGAGAACAGCATTGTACATCTTGATTGAAGTGTAGGCAGAGAACTCTGGTGTAGGTAAAAGATTTATTATAAAATGATGTAAAGTGTCGTGGAATATGCATTATTTCTTGGTGACACAATTTCAAGCTGTAAATAGTAGATGATGGATATAAACATTCCTGCAAATACTGAGAAGTAACTAGGAGTTTGTGAACAAAAACCCTAATCTCTATGCCAAGCTATTCCATTTCTTTGATTTTGTGGCTCAAATGGTCAATCTTGCGCATATCAAAAACCAATCTAGCACATGCATAATGCATTCTCTGCACACGCATTTTATAGGTAATTGTACTTCAAGAAAGGCCAATATACAAAATCCGCATAGGCGAAATGTGAAAGAACCAAATGTTCAGAGAACACTTTTTTTAGTGGAAAATTTAGAAGATCTCTATTATTAAAAATTAATTTTAAGGATCAATAGACATTTTGTAATTTTTTAGTGACAGTTTCTAATCAAAAATAATACCCAAATTCTTCGCCTGATCAGTAAACTCAATAATGCTATCATTCAGCTTTATTTGAAAGTTTTACTTGATGAACTCGCACTTGCGCTTATTACCAAATAACAGAATCTTAGTCTTCGCTGCATTAAGCTTTAAATTATGCATATCAGAAAATCTAAATATTTTATCCAAATCCGAATTAATAACACGCTGAATCTCCTCGGACTCATCAAATCTGAACTTATACATTAAATGAGTATCGTCTGCATAAGCATGAAGATATCAATTACTGAATTGTCTCAGAATATCTGACGTATATAAAATAAACAACAATGGACCCAGTATAGACCCTTGTGACAAACTGGCTTCCATTATTATTACTATTACTATTAACTGATTAAAACCATAGGCAAATAAACAATCATCCAATGAGTTACTTAAATTTCCCATTAAATTTAAATTAATGTCACCAAGTATCATCATTAGTTGGGAGAATCAATGAAATGAAATATTATATGATTTTTACTCTTCTGATGAAATAGTACATTTACAAGATCGGCTCAATTGTATAGTGTATCCAAAGTCAATGTAAAATATATAAATATACCGAATCTACAGGGGCTATCCGTTCCCATGCCCATGCCAGGGCATCGAATGCAGCGTTTTTTGATACATTTCTCTCTCGTATATAAGACGTATAATAAATCATGCCTGTCAAAGGATACCGAGAGTAATAAAAATAACTACAGTGACTGGAAAGGTATAGGTTAATGATTAATCGAAAAAAAAAGGATTAGAGTTTCCAAATAAATATATGAATGAAACAAATAATTTTTGGCATCATGCTATTTTCTCAGATTAATCTAAATATAATCGGATGGACATCATATGGTATGGCGAAGACTTAATGTGGAATTTAAATAAGAAAATTTGTGTTCGACAGTAAAACACGGTGGCAGAATCATCTGTTCAATAGTTTTTCCTAGATTAATAAAATGAAAGAAGATCTATCAAATTAGATAATAATTTTTAATAAAACCTCAAGTGGATGAAACTTTTTGCAGTCACTGTATCAGACACGGCCAGTATACGACACGAGTGGAACACGTTGGGAGTTTAAGCATCAAGATTTACATGTGCAAAGCCAGCATCTTCTTTTAAATATTTATTATCAGTTAAGGTCTGAAAATAATGAAGTGACGAATACACATATTATAAAATTTTTAAGTTCTACAGAAAATGTCACTGACTAAGTGAGTAAAATTTGTTGTTAGTTTATAATATTGGAAGCATATAATTATAAATGTATCTACTGATATGCATAACAAGTATTAACAAAAGTATTAATATTTTTCTTGAAAGTTTTCTTGAATCTTATTAAGTAGTAAAAAAAGTATTAATTATTATAAAGGTATGTTCCTTGCTGTTCGAACACGGACTAGGTATGTGTGCACTATGTCTAAACTTTTATAAACAAAACCCGTCTTTTTCAGCGTAAGTTTATATGTTGCCGTGTTGGACCAGCAAGGAAAAATACAGTATACTTTTATACAAATGAAGATACTGTTAATACATAATGGATTTGTAAAATATCGTAGGACATGTATTGTTATGAAAAGTTAAAAGGCTGCGCCTATGGACGGCTGCGGTCGGTATTGACATTACAAAGGGATATCGAGTTGTAGTTTTTTATATCATTTTAAACTAACTATAGAAACACTATACTAGTTCGTACAACAAAATATTAAGAAGCAACTTTTGGATGAAAATGTACCGCTCAGAGATCGTGCAGTTAGTCGTTATTACCCCTTACATAATAATAAATTCCAAACTTTCTTTTAAATCTACAATCCGTCCTGATGAAAATACTGTCATGTTGAAACGTAACATGTAAGCATAACTAAGCTTTATTTGTTGAGGCATGAACAGATTCTTTTCTCCATTGTATCGACATCTAAGTCGTTTTTAATGAGATTTTTCCGTCTCTGCTTCAAAGTTATTGCCTTACATTGTTGTGAGACAAAAGAAGCTGATTGCTATTTTCTCAATAACGAGAAATTATTAACAGTCGATTGTCCTTAAGCTGAAAACAATATTACTTACGCGGTTCATTGATACTGAAAATAGCTAATTGCAGAAGAAAATAATGGTTGGTTTTGTGCTTTTCTTTTATGTTTCTTAGGTAACTTCTGGGAAAATCTACGATATTTCTTTTTGTCAGAAGTTAAGTAATAATTAATTGGTTCAAGTAGGTATTTTTAGTTTTTCATCATAATCTTTTTTTTTTTTTTATTTTCTTGAAGTAATCGATATCAGAGAGGAGTTGAATGTGTAATACACAAATAAAACAACGTCTACTCCACCAAACATGTTCGCAATCAACTTGCGGTGCCAGACATGTTTCGGAAAACTAAGTTTCCATCATCAGTAGTTTAGTATACATAGTTACGCAGTCATGTTACAAGTCAAACACAGTATGGCATGGATTATTTATCAATCTATACAAACTGAAAATGTTATAGCTCTTAGACATGATTGTAAATGATTATATAAAAAACTTACCAATTAGTGGAAGTTATTGAAAATAAAATGTTAAAATTAAACTTAAAAAAAACTTAAAAACATATTCTTATTAAAACTGAGCAGAACATTTGTGTTGTCAAAATATCATAAAAATTCAGTCATTTTTCTATATTATATTTCTTTTTGTATATCATTATTATTATTTGGATCTTAAAATCTTGCAATCTAGAACTTTCAATAAATGGCTAACAGATTTAATGATGTTGATATAAAGTTTGTGTGAATTAAACTGATCAGTACGTAGCAGGATAGCAAAGATTGGACCAGGCAAGCTCATATATGTAAATGATATTATTATTTTTATTGAGGCAACCTTCTTGTTATGTTCCTAAATTAGACACAAAATAACGAAATACACAGTTTTGCTAAATGACTTGAGAGGTGTGTGGTTAGACATTAGAAGGTTTTAAATCTCATGACACAGTATAGGGTGTCCAGATTTCGTTGTTATTGTGGGGTAGCTCGGAAACTATAACAGATATTGGAAATATATAAACGGTGTTTGATAGATGTTTTTATGTGGAGTCCATAAGCGTATCTTTGATTTTTTTTTCATTAAATAGTCCATTTCTATGTATAGGAAATATTGATTTAAAAATTGAGATTGATCTATATCCAACATACATTCCTTTAATAACATTCACTTTAACCTTCATCATTCACCTATATAGAGTTTTTAAGATGTATAATATACCAATTTAATTTCCGGTAATTGTTTGATGTTTGCGCTTCAGGTTTCTTCTCCTCTATGCCTTATTGAATAAATTAAATACCTTTCAACGATTATATTCACCTTTTGATTGTATAATAACTGATATATTTTGTCTCATTCTCTTCATATATGTGTCAATTCTTTCGAAAGTCGTTATTGCTTGAAGTATATTCTCCATTCATTTTCTAAAATTTCATAAAATGAATAGGGAGAGTTGGATAAAACCGGGTAGGTTGATAAAACCGGGTACCGCCTAATTCTTCTAAATGTCTGCTGCCATCTGTCATACAGTGCTAAAATTAGTGTCCCTAAACCGCCAACAGCCGCGTGTATTCATTTCTAGTTCATTTGAGTCAGGTGTGCCGGAGCAGTAAGAAGTTAAGTATTTTTTGGTATAGCAAACTCGATTTTTAAGGTAAGTTTATAGTCATTTTTTCCTCTACTGAATAACTCATGGACATTTTAATTTTATTTACATGTTACCTAACATATTACCTTTAATTTGGTCAACATTTTTGAAAATTATCTTATAACCAAAAAATATTAAATAATATTTAATATCTTGTTTACGAGTTCGACAAAACCGGGTAGGCCATGTTGTTACAAATCCGGGTACCCGATTTTATCAGACCTGTTGTTACTTCCCGTTGTTTTTTTGCGTTTAGATGTCGCGTTATAAAAGAAAAACTACTCGGCAGTCATGGGATCAAGAAAGTATGCAAAATGCAATAATAGAAGTGCTAGAACATAGGATGGGATATAAAAAAGCCTCTCAAAATTTTAACGTTCCTCAATCAACTTTAGAAGATCGTGTTAAAAAAGCAAGAAATGGCAACTCTGTTGAAGAAGCTAGTAAGAAAGGTACGAATAACTTTTAATTTATATATGGTTTCTTATTTTAAATAAACCGTTTTTTAGGTCTCTGTCGGTACAAGCCTGTGTTTACCGCTGCCCAAGAGGACGAGCTAGTTTCGCATATCTTACAAATGGAAAGCAGACTATTCGGATTTACTTTATTCGAACTAAGAAATCTTGCTTACGAACTAGCCGTACAGAATAACATCAACCACAATTTTAATACAGAAAAGAAAATGGCTGGTAAGTGTTGGCTTTATTCGTTTTTGTCACGTCATCCAAATCTTCGACTAAGGACTCCAGAAGCTACTTCAATTGGGCGCGCTATAGGATTTAACCGAGCGGCAGTAGGAAAGTTTTTTACTCTATTAACACAAGTTTATGACCAACACAAGTTTCGTCCTGAGCGCATATGGAATGTTAATGAAACGGGAATAACAACTGTCCCTAACAAGCAGTCTAAAGTTATTTCTATGAGAGGAAAACGACAAATTGGTGCTCTGGTTTCCGCCGAAAGAGGAACTTTGGTTACTGCAGAAATTTGTATGAGCGCAAGTGGCCTACAATGCTGATTTTTCCTAGAAAGCTTCCAAACGCACAGCTTCTAGACCACGCACCTCCTGGAACATTTGCTGAATTCCATCCAAGTGGATGGATCCAAACAGATATTTTTATTAAATGGTTTAAAAAGTTCGTCGAGTTTACTCACCCTACATCAGAAAATCCCGTTCTATTGCTTTTAGATGGACACGCTACGCATACAAAAAGTTTGGAGTTGATAAATCTGGCCAGAGAAAATCATGTGGTTATAATATGCTTTCCACCGCATACTACGCACAGATTACAACCCCTTGACGTATCATTTATGGCTCCCTTGAACACCTATTATCAAGAAGAAGTAAAGAAATGGATGCGCCAGCATCCTGGAAGACGTGTTACAATTTACGAGGTGGGAGAACTCTTTGGTGAGGCTTTTGTTAAATCGGCAGTTATGCAAACTGCAATTAATGGATTCAGAAAGACTGGAATTTATCCGCTTAATCCTGAAGTTTTTCCTGATTGGATGTTTGCTCCCTCAGAAACTACAGAGCGAGAACTAAATACAGAAGAAAAGGAATGTACGACACCCAATTTGGACAATGATCTAGGCGAAGAACTCGATAGAAATTCTACTTCGTCTACAAAACCGACAGTTCCACAATTATTAGCTCCGTTACCTTCACGTACCGATTCTCCCCAACCAAGCTGTAGTTCTTTAAACTCCCCCAATTCAAATCATATTAACATACCTTCATCTCCTAAACAAGATACCACTAAATCTGATAGTTTAGAATTCCCAAAACCAATGTTTAATTTTGCAGTCTCTCCAAAAGAGGTTGTTCCGATCCCTAAGGCAACCAGGAAGCCCTCGAACGATAACAGGAGAAGAGGAAAGGCTGTTGTAATAACCTCATCTCCTTATAAGTCTGAGTTGGAAGAAAATTTAAAAAAATCTCCTGTCGTAAAAAAATTAAAGCTAACGGACACAAATAAAAAAGGAAAGAATGTTGTAAAAAACTCAGCACCAAAAATAAAATTAGCTCCGAAATTACCGATTGCAGATTCTGATAGTTCGGAGGAAGAAGATAATAATGACGATGCATGTCTCTACTGCAACGAACTATTTTCAAACTCGAAGTCGAACGAAGGCTGGATAAAATGTGTGTCTTGCAAGAAATGGGCTCATGAAGCCTGTAGTTCCTACGATGATGTAGATGCATTTTTTATTTGCGACTTCTGTTCATAGATTGTTGATTTTTTGTTCACACATTTTTTAATAAATATGTTATTGTATCCCTATTAGTCTTTTTATATAGTATTTAAGTTACTACCCGGTTTTATCATACCGGTTGGACAAAATCGGGTATTTTGCAATATTTTCTTAAAAATTAAAAAAAACATATATATCAGAATATTTATAAAAATTGACCTTGACATATCAAACTTAAGTCATTCGGGAATATTTCAATCTGCAACAAACATTTGCTATTCTAAAATAGCACAAGAAACAGCCAGTTTTCGGACTGATACCCGATTTTGTCCAACTCTCCCCTACTTGAAAAAATTCATATAAATTTCCTTAATTCTTGATTTTAATCATAATCTAAATTATAATATGATTTACAAAAGGAAAAGTAAAAGTTTCATACCTACTTTGTTTATTTAGTTTAGTAATGCCTTAGTAATAACGATTTTTTGAGAATTATGTGAGAATCTACCATTTATTTTATTGTTATTAAACATCTTCCGCAAAATGGTGAGTACTTTAGCGCCAATTGTCATATTGTTCATGTATAATAATAGTATGTATTTAATATCAGTAATTCAAACATTGTAATGTCGAGATTTCTTGTTCGTTATATGTATACCACTGATAATGACATGTTTATATATCAAAACATATATGGTGACGTGCTTTATTGATTAATTTAGCACTTAAAGTGATTATAAATTAGATTTTGTGGAGTTGACGCATTTTTAATTCAATATTTGATTTTTTGTTTGGTCTCAGTTTTAAAATCTGAACCAAACTTACGTTTTTTTAAATGGAACTACCCTGATTTTTTAGCTATTTATTTTGCATATTTTTGCGCTTTTAAATTATATATAACACTTGATAGTTTTATTTCTGGAAATATCAAATGTCGAGAGCGTTATAGAAAAATTTATTGCATAAGGTTTTTTGAACACCCTGTAATTTTGGTATAGTGGTAAATTATCCTTTACGATATTAATTTTTAAAATAATATAAATCTATATAGCTTTGTTCTTGTTGAAATATAAGTTTACACATTGTTTGTTTAACAAGGCATCAAAACGGCAATTTTTATTGAATCTACTTAGAATTTTGGTATTTTAAAGATTAATAACGTTTATTTTCACTAAAATAAAATGCAAATCCAATATGAAAATATAATTTTCATTTAACAGCAAGCAAAAAAGTTACAGGGTTATCCAAAATTGTTCCTTTAATTTTTTTGAAAAGGGTATATAACTTACGTTTTTTTAAATGGAACTACCCTGATTTTTTAGCTATTTATTTTGCATATTTTTGCGCTTTTAAATTATATATAACACTTGATAGTTTTATTTCTAGAAATATCAAATGTCGAGAGCGTTATAGAAAAATTTATTGCATAAGGTTTTTTGAACACCCTGTAATTTTGGTATAGTGGTAAATTATCCTTTACGATATTAATTTTTAAAATAATATAAATCTATATAGCTTTGTTCTTGTTGAAATATAAGTTTACACATTGTTTGTTTAACAAGGCATCAAAACGGCAATTTTTATTGAATCTACTTAGAATTTTGGTATTTTAAAGATTAATAACATAATCGCGACAGAAGTTAACACTATATCAAAAATTACAGGGTGTCCAAAAATCCTCTTAACAATAAAGTTTCCAATACCGCTCTCGATTTTTGATATTTCTAAAAATAAAACGCATAGTGTCATATACAGGGTGTCCCGAAATTAACTTAAAATAATTTAAGGACACATTCGACAAGCAAAAATCAGATTTTGTTTCATATGAACATACATCGAAAAATGCTTCGTTTTTCAGATACGGGGTGGTATTGGTAAATTCCTGACGATGGGTTTTTAGTAATATGTCCGAAACGCGTCTCTATATCAAAATTAAATTTGACACACTTACGTATCTTTGTAGGATTATTAAAAAATATGATATCCCATGGTTAGGAAAATGTCGGGGGTGGGTTAGGCTGGGGTGGTTCAGAACAAATTTTGTACCAACTTTTTTTTGTGCGCTTTTTCTACTTTTTCTAAAAATAATAATAAATTTGAGACTTTTGTACATAAAAAATGTTCACTTGTTTCATAACGCTAGAAGAAGCCGTTTTCAAGATAAATGGCTTTGAAAATTTCTATGCAACGTCTCCAATATTATTATACGGCTACGATAATACAAGAAACAGGGTGGATATGCGTATTAAAGGTTGACAGAATACTTTCTCCCTATCCTACAAAGATACGTAAGTGTGCCAAATGTCATTTTGATATCGAGACGCGTTTCAGAAATATTACTAAAAACCCATCGTCAGGAATTTACAAATAACATACTGTATCTGAAAAACTAAGCATTTTTCGATAAATGTTCATATGAAAAACAAATCTTATTTTCGCTTGTAGAATGAACACATATCGAAAAATGCTTCGTTCGTTTGTGACAGTCAAAACAAAAATGTTCACCTTTTGCGATACTATTATGTCCACATCCCATGTAAGATCGAAAAAAGGGGAAAAATGCTTTTGATAGATATTTTACGTACTATTGAGTGGCGTTTTTTGGTTCATCGTTTCTGTCATGGACGCAAAGTTTGAAAAGGAACACATTGTATTGTAATGTCAGATTTTTTCATTTTTTTACTGATTAGATTCATGCCTCACAACCCATATTGTCTTATTTTTAGTAGCCATCAACATCAAAATCACAAACATTATTATTTTGTACTGTTTTTGTATTTTTATTGAAACACCATGGTTTTTAAATGTTCAAAATATTTTTAAATTTATTCTTTTCTTTGAAACAGACATAAATAACGCTTACTAAAACTAATGCATGCCAATTTTTGAAGTCACGGTTGATTTTTGTTAGATATTTTTGAACCACCATCAAAAATTCACGAGTCTGCGGAAAAAAATGTGGCGAAATGAAGAATATTTTCCGAAAACTTGTTTTGAACTAATAATAATAATCCAAATTTCACATTTCCCAATTTAGAAACTTCTTTTTTTACTTAACATAATAAATGTCTATTATTTCCAGATCAATTCTGACAACTCCTGTGAATTTCAAGTAACAGAAGCATTAGAAAAACTCCTAAATCCTCATGAAAGTGACTCCATACAATTACAAGCACTACGAAGAGAATTTTTACGAAAAATACAAGAAGCAACAGAAGAATTAGCGGAACTTCAAGACAGCAAAAGAAATTTGGCATCGTTGGCAGCATGGAATAATTTACCGGAAGAAAAACGAAGTATCGAAGCATTAGCTAGATCAGGGTTATTACGAACTCTAACAGATTCTGACGATGACGATTTGAATTATAAAAGAAGCATTGCTATCCTGGCAAAAAATGGGCAGCTGCCAATGGCACTCGAAGAAGGACACAAGCGTGGTACGATCATTAAATGTATTTAATCATTCAATGATAAGTAAGATGCGGAATTCTTTGAAATCACAAAAATCTTCATTATATGTTTAGTGGTTTAATCTCCAATGTTTCAAGCCTTCTTCCTTAAATTCTTTTGTTAGCAATCTGAAAATCAATGAAAAATATAATGTTGTAACTTTTTTTTTGTTGCTTTATTACCCATGAATTTCACAAAAAATATAAATTTTCTACCTGCCTTTTCCAGGCATAGAAGCTTTAGCCAGAAATGGCGACTTGCATCCTCGGAGAGACTTCCAGGACAAGAGGAACCTAGCGAGGAATTACAGCTATTCGAATTATGGTAAACGCTCACTCAGCAGTTTAGCACGTACAGGAAGCTTACCGTATGTGATCAAAAGAAATGTTGCTTCTTTAGCCCGGCAATCCCTTTTACCGGATAATTATGCAAAAACGATTTTTAAGGTAATTGTAATTTAAGCATAATTCCTTAAGCTTAGCATAAAAATTTGAGTACCTAGTTTGTAAAATACTTGTGAGAAAGACTTGTCAAGACAAATTATTAAGCATGCATAGGTATTGTGAATGTCAGCTGCTCTGAGAGTTTCTATTTGCCTAATGGAGTAATAGGTTACCTACTAATTCACTTTAAACATTTGTTTCGAAAAATTGCAGCGTTCAATAGACAAGAACGTCCGGTCTAAACGGGATGTGGATTATTACGATCTCAATCCTGTTCCCGTAATTGGAAGCAATGATTTGTCTGACTATGAAGAGGCTTTACAAGAGGCTGCAGAAAATGCGAATCAGGTGGCTGAGAAACGATTCCTCGGTAAGTGTTTTGTTGTAATTCTCTTTTGAGTTTTTTTACACTATATAATATTTAGTGGATTAAATGGTGGAACAGTTATAAAAATATTTTTTTAAATGGTCTAATTTTGTCAAGAAAATCTAATTTTGCCAAATATTGAAATTTTGAGAAGAGCACTTAAGTTACACTAAAATCCAAGAACGAGTATTTACGGAAATATGTACACAAAATTTGGAGACTGCTGAACAGTAGGTAGTTAATAAAAAGTTTGATTTAATTATTTATTTAATAGTCCTTTACAAGCTGTTGTTTTTTTTTAAATAGTTTATTTTGCTAGGAAGTTTGGAATTGAGTGAAAAACAGTCGCATTCACTCAAATTGTCTTTAATAAAAATCTTCTAGAGTTGATTGGCATAATATAGGTTTTAACCTTAGATGAAGATCACCTTCAGAGTCTTATTGCTTTGTATTTATTTAAGCAAGTGTTAGAATTAAATTAATATTTTGTCATTGTTATTCAATTCAATTCCATGTATTTGCAGATTTATTCAAAATACATATCTGTCAATTAAGTAGATATAGAAGCGTTTTATTAAAATAAGAATATTTAACAAGTTAAATTTTTTAGCATGAAACAAATATTTTCTAGTGTATTCCAGTATTTTGTATTATTTATGACGTGAACTGGATACTATCTTTTTGTCGAATCTGCATAATGATAATGTGTTCACAGCCATAGCTGTCATCCAAATAAAAAAAACTGAGTCAAAAGTGAGGGACAGATCATATTATAATAACATTCAGAGCACGTTTTCCAATTTTATAAAGGGATAATAAATACATAAACCTTTTAGAGGCTTTTGAAGGATAATGATTGAGTAATAATTTGAAATCACTGCAGCGCAGGCTATTGGTATTTAAAATTTAGAGTAGACAAAGCGTAAATTTAATTTGAAAGTTTACAAGGATCGAGTTATTGACTAGTAAATATAGGTTTTTCTCCAGTGCCACTATGGATGGCTTTATAATTTTAAATTATAAATTAAAAATACGGATATTAACCTTGTGGTAAACTTATCTCGTATGAAACCTAAGTATATGTAATGTATAGCTTATGTTGGTGTTGAATTTTTTTTTTTCTCGAAAGTTCTATTTTTCATAAAGATTTTAAACTAAACTATGATATACAAAAAGAAACTATAAAAATGACTACATTTTATATACTATGACAACACAATTATTTTGAGTTTCTTTTTTTGAATAAGAAAATGTATTATATTTTAATTTTATAAGATTTTATTCCAATAATTTCCACTAATTGTTTGTATATGATTATATAATCCATGCCATACTGTTTTTGACTTTAACTAAAATGACTGCGTGACTGTTTATTATGAGCCACTGATGATGGAAACTTAGTTTTCCGAAACATGTCTGGCGCTGCAGGCTGATTGCATGCTAATATATGAACAGTTTGGTGGAGTAGACGTTGTTTTTATTTGTGTCTTACACATTCAACTCCTCTCGAAGATGGATTACTTCAGAAAAAAAAAATGTAAAATGGTTTTTTGAGTTAATATAATAAAAAAAAAAACTGCATCGAAGATTTCGTGATTATAATCGATACTCTGAGTATCCATACTTTGTGTCCATTTATCGACATCGTCTTTGATAACACAGAGAATAATATTCAAACAAAATACCCACTAAAAGTGGTATACAGCAAGAAAATTCTACAGAATCATGCGATGTGGAAAATAGATGTACCTGAGGAAGGCGAATAAGCCGAAACGTTGTACCATAGTCATGAAAAAAAAATATTTCAAAAGGAAAACAAAAAATTCGCTTATAAAATAGAACCTTAAATCTCAAGAAAAGAAAAGAATAAAAAAACAGAGAATAATGTCTATCCTTCGCTAGTAAGTTGGATCCAGTCTACGCTAAAAAACCGCATCATCACGGCTAAAATAGGGGAAGTGTCGGCGAAGTAACAGCGGCTAGGAGGTGTCCACAAGGTTTCCCACCTCATTTCAAAAATGGAACAGTTGGGCTTCAATGTGCAAAGATGACATTGTTGTCACAGTCAAGGGCGGATCCAACGAGGGGTCATTGGGGAGAGGTATATTATATCTCATTATATTATATTTTACCGCTGCGGTTTGAGTAATTAAAGAAAAAAGTCGTTTGAAGAAAAGAAAAAGTTGGGTAAAACCTTGGTTGTTGAAGAGAAATTTGCCCAGAATATTCCAGAGATTTAATTTTCGACATACAAGTAAAAACGATTTCAATCAATTTCAATTCAATAAGTCCGTAGGATAAGTAAGAAAAAAACTAAATTTTGACAAATCTCGATTTTATTATTCAACATAATTGCCTTCGAGGGCAATACATAGAGTATAGCGATTTTGCAATTTCATTTTCAATTTTGCCATAGTTTTCATCGATTTGTGACACGATGCATTGTCTTGGTGAAACAACACTTTTTTCTTCTGCAAATGAGGCCGTTTCTTTACGATTTCAGCCTTCAGTGTATCCAAAAGTGCACAGTAATAGTCGCTGTTGATGGTGGTCGTTTCATAGGTATAGTCGATTAATATTATTCCGTTCGCATCTCAAAATACAGACGCCATCACCTTACCGGCCGACTGTTGCGTCTTTGCTCGCTTTGGATTCGATTCGTCAATTGCAGTCCACTCAGAGCGAATTTATTTTGGATGGTAGCATAATTAAAGAATGTAAAGGATTAAGATGGTGCATCAATATACTACAGCTTACTTAATTTTTTCCCAGAATATTTAAATTTCCAATTTTACGAAAGTAGTTACTTACCTGCATTTGAGTTTAAAGCAGTTTGATCAGTCTAGAAAGGCAAAAGCCGGCACATATGAACGAATGTTGATTTAAAAAATACAGTAAATACGTCTGAAATTATAGCTCCACCTCTAGCATATAACTCAATTGAAAGAACATAGAGGCACATGATCGCAAAATTTCCACAATTTTTAGAAAACGTTGTAGTTGGCTATTTGTTACTGTCTTATATGGTTTTCAATGACATTAGTAATTTAATGAAAATATGAAGGTTCATTCTATATGCTTTTATAAATGTAGAATTTAGATATATTTTTCTACAGAACGTATAATACCTACGTCTTTAATCTAGATGAGTTTCTCGTTTGTCAAACAAAGAAATTATTAACAATAATTTTTTTTTAATCCAAATATCATCAACGGTCCCAAAAAGTTATTGTCTGGTTTTATCCATGCTCCAAATAAACTTTTTTAAACAAATATTTATATCAGATGTATCTTTTGATAAACATCTTAATTCATAGAATAAACGGAATTGATAAGACATATAGAATGACTAAATATGAGGGATCGGTCGATCGATAGTCGTATCGATTGCTATTATAGGAATCCGCCCCTTTCGTCGTTGCTATTATGAGTAGGGTTTATATTATAAGTGTCAGAAGAAGCAGATTTTCCATATCTTTGTCCCCTGCTGCCTTAGTTGAATATAATAAACTTATGAAAGGCTGTCTGCCCCTGCCACTTACGCAAGAGATACGTTTCCACAGTAAGATTAAATTAGATTATCCACGCTCCTCCGTAAGGTGTTTTAAAATAATTACTATGCTTTTAATGAATTTCTAATATTGATTTTCAAATTGAAAAAGCTTTTACTGAAAATTAGTTACCATAAAAGCTTTTTTTACTTTTTGTTATATAATGTTATTTGTCAATAAAATTGAGAGCAGTTTTTCATACGTAGTGATAACTATTTAATTTTGATAGATAACTCAAAATGATGATTGCTCGTTTCATTATTTATGAAATTACCAACAGAAAGTGTATACCATAACGAAAATTGATGCATGATTAGTATATTGTACAACGAACATGAACTGACATATATTTTCTACGAGTATGATCGTTTGCAGCATAAGCCGCAGGCGAGTGCTGCAAATCATTCGAGTAGGAAATTGTCGTTTCATATGAGTTTCACACTATACTTTTTCTTCGACTGCTTTAATATACAGGATGCTTCAATAGTGTGCTTTTGAATAAATTAAACATCGTAATTTTTAGGAAAATATTTGTTTCTCGAAACTTATCTATACTCACCCTGTTGGCGTAAGCCTAAATACGATGAGTTAAATGTATTAAATTGATTATGTGGTGTTAAACTATATTCACTATCACTGTTTTTCATTATATAAATAGCTTTGAAATCTTCGAAATTAGCGGAATAATTTAAACTGTCAATTTGTTTTAATTGTATTGTCGGCGTTGCTATGGTGATTTTTATAACCGATGCTACTTTTGTCATTACCAGGAAAATTAACCGTGCATTTTTAATTATTTCCCACTAGTTGCTGGGCAATTCGTAGGAAAAACATCATTACAGTATACAACATTTTAAAATTATGATTGAACATATAATAAAGGCATTTAAAGACAGTCGTAGAAAAAGTATGTTTCAAAGCAAAAACTTTGGTTAGGTATATAGCTATCTATTCGTTACCAAAAGGCCAAAAAAGTTAAATGTTATAATATACAAGGTGATTCAAACAGGTGTGCCAATATTTCTACGACGCACTGTGGGCCAGTTTCCTTCTAAAATGTTGAAAAACTACTAAAAACGCTTTTTATTGTTTTTGTGGTCGATATTATGTTTAAACAAATAATTTTAACACTTTTACTATTCGTGTAGTACAAAGTTTTAATGTTTGATACAGCGTGTCCCCGGTGTAGGTATCGCGGCATTCTTGAAAAGTTTTTAATTTTTACTTTCCGTAACCATAGGGAAAGTATTGTAAACGCGCTAAAAAAAATTAAGATAAAGACGGATATAACCATTTTGTAGACTGCTGAGACGATTAAGACCATTTCCAGATGGAAGTCTTTCTGTCTGCATGTATATAATCATAATAATAATAATAATAAACTTTATTTGGGTAAGGAAAAAAACATACAATATAAGATTGCCCCCCAAAAAGGAAAGAGTGCAGCTAACATAGTTAGCTGATTTTACACTTATCCTCATACTACATCCATCCATCATCATGCATACCCTATTAATACTTAATGTTTAAGCGATACAACTGAAATCTAACAATAAAAAAAAAACACTTGCTGCCAAAGTTATCAGTAGTGACAATATTCAAATATAATATATAACAATCTTCACATCGTAAAAACCGTCCATATACAAAGAAAATAACTCTATATTAACTAACATAAATAATTCTATAAAATTATAGAAAATTTTCCAACTATCCCAATCCAGCCTCTGTCAAGAGAAATTGTTTCAGATTGCATTTGAAAGTTGACTTAGACAGAGATTTGAAACGTATATTTAAGTTATTATATTATTATTATTATTATTATAGCTTAATTTTGGTATATGAGTTTGGGGGAGTCCTAGGATGAACCCATTTGTTTTTGGTTGAAACTGCTCCCCTGTGATGGGGGTGGACACAACCCTCAAATTTGTGAGTGATCATCGAGTGATATCATAGAAAGCATTTTTTATATTATAGTATAGAACCAAACAACGGCTATAATAAATAAATAATAAATAATAATATTTTGTGGAGCTGACGTTGTTTGATTTTATACATATTCATCGCTCCTCTCCGAGATGGATTATTTCATTAAATATTTTTTATATACTTTCGATAATTGTCTCCATAATTCTCGAGAAAATTGAGTTTAATGGTTACAAATATGTAGTATCGCCGTATTACATATTTTAAACTTTTAATGCAATTTGGTTTTATTTGTTTTGCCGTTGAGCGTATCTCAGTGGTAATCGGTGTGGCTTTGGCCATTTGATTTCCCCCTTCGCCTATTCCATCGGAGCGGAAATACTTCGTTTAAAGATTGACACACTTCTATACTAAAGTATGAAGGCGAATCATCTTGTTGAAACCAAATTGAATCTTCTGGAATGTTGCGGTTATGTGTATGTGGAAATATACGACATAAATCTGGAATCAATTCATTTCCTAAAAATTGCAAATAACGTTAACCTGTTAAAGAAAAAAACGTCAACATTTTCAGGAACAAATTTGTAGAAAAAAATCTTTTACGTTTATATATAGATATGCTTAACAAAGTAATCTTTAAATTTTATGGGGAATTCTTCCCAATAACACGGAACCTCTAAGTTTCAGAAACAACTTTTGTAGTTCCCGAGACTTTGAATAGGCCACTCAGGATTAATCACCCTGTATATTATAACCTAACCTAATAATCATTTAATTTCACAAGAAGCCCATGAGGCTGCATTGAAACCGGGGACTTAATGTCGAACGCACCTTTACAAAAAAAATCATTTAAAGAATAAATAATACTCACTATCGAAAATTAAAATAGTGCTTTGTAATTTTATTACAGTGCACTGCATCATATGGATTACTTCTTTCATTGAACAAAAAAATAATTAAGTAAATACGTATTTTATGTGAAGATTTTATGATTGAAGTGTTCTATATTTAATATTTACTGTCTCTAATAAAGATTTAAATCAGTAAGTAAATGTAAAACTTTTCCTACTTTATGAGCTTTAAATGAAGCACATTCCGCTAAGCTACACGATATTAAGGATTCTTTCGAAGTAATTTAGAGCGTGTATAGGTATTTGTATATTTACGGTAATATAGCAAATTCTTTTGAAATATTGAGGCATTAAAAGTCTTAATGCTGCAAAATATTAGAGATTTAGATTTTTCATTTTCTGCTAACAACATATCCTTATTTTTGTTTCAAAAATTTTTATACTGGGAAACTAAGCACTAAAAAACCAAGAAAAACTTTTATCAATTCTAAATACCTAAACTTCTTGCACAGCTGAACTACTTTAATATACAGGGTGTTTTATTTACAATGGGACAACCGTTAACTGGAGATAGGGGTCAAATAATGATAATTGACCCAAATTTGCCTTATGCATATATTTATGTTGATGGTTTAGAAAATACAAGGTGTTTAAAGTTGTTATTTTGTTTTTACCAGTATTATCGTGCTTCTTGGGCTATCAACTTCAAAATTAACAAAAGATAGAAAACTAAGTAAAGTTGTAGCCTTTTATTATGGTTTTCTAATTATGAAATGCCTTGGCTGCTATGATAGTCTTCAGAGTAGTAGGTCGTGGATTACAAAATTATTCTGAATGAATAAAAATGTGATAGTTTTTCCCAACAGGCCAGGGCACCAGCCATACAAGGTATGGTTCCTCGTAACTGGTAACCAGGATCCCGTTTGGCCAGGAGTACGCTAAAACACAAATTTACAACTCCACTAGACCATGGACGAACTATTTTGTAATACTTTAGGTGGTTGTGGGTCCACTTTACAATAAACTGTGTTTTAAACTTTGAAAAGAAATAATTACTGTTTTTTATGTACTTCGTTTTATTTCAAATTAAAAGAGCACATGTACTTCTTCAAACCCTTTGCAAATCTATCTGTCGTTTTCACCCGCACCCATTCGTTCTCCTATCGTGGTATTCAGTTGATTCGAAAACTATCCATAGGCGGAACAATTAGGCATAACTAAATAGAAATTATTTCAGAACCATCACATTTACCGTATACCTACTGGCACTTTGGATGCGCACGGACTCAACATTTAAAAACAATAAGACAGCAGCAATTATTACCCAACTAACAATTTAACTTTTTTAATTGCTGTAAGAACGTTTATAAAATATATTTTATAAAACACCGATTGTTTTATAAACATTTTCACAACGTTCTTACGCGCCTTATAAACACGAAAAAGGCGCAGATTTATAAAACAAATCGACTCGTTAACGGTTCTATAAATGTTGCTTGTTGCTATTATACAATAGTTTTTAGAACGTTTATAAATATCTAATAAAAATCAAATAAAACTGTTATAAAACAGTTTTATTATAGCTCTGTTACTAGAACAAAACGACATATTTGTAGAACTACTATAAAACTGTTAAAGGATATAAACGTTTTTTAAAATACCTTTTTACACAAAATTATTTTATAATTATTATGCATTGTTGTTGGTACACATTAATAAAATCTGAACAATCATGGAGGTAAAAATAATATAAAACGCTATAATACCTACCCAATAATGAATAATAAAATAAGTCAGATAAAATTCATCCATGAGCAGATTTGGCTGCGAAACAAAATTTACTGTTAAATATATTGTATATTATTACTAAAATTTTAATGCGCCTCGCGAATTATGTAAATTAATGAATTTAGATTTTATAAATTATATAAAAATTTTTTTTTATTGTCACTTATTGTTGAAAATAATCTTTTGGGAGATCCTTCATTATGTAATGACTGATTCTGTATACCTTATTAGCTAAGATAATTTTACAAATTATAAAAAATATTAATTTTAAAAGTTTGGTCAACATGGCTAACAATTTAAAGAAACCAAAAATGGCTTCTTCCTTATACGATGCTTATAAAACAAAATTATCTCAACCCAGACGAGTATGCTCTTTAGATAGCTATTACAAAATAACTGCAGAATTGTTTTATACAGGGGCGTATTCGTTAAAAAAATATAAATCTCATAATATTTTAAGTGCAAATAAAATGTAATATAAAATTAATATTACCTGAAACCCCTTTGATAGCAGAAGAATGATATGATTCTTTTATATCTATCATAATATGGATACTAGCCAAAATATAAGTTGGTATAGTACGACACAGTTAAGAATGATACACTTTTATATGGATAGCCCATTTAAAAGCGTATATGAACTGTGTCGTACTATAGATACCTATGTTTTATGTAAACGTGAAGAATTTTTTATAAACCAGTTATGGAGTAAAAAAAATATATTTCACTAAGCTTGATAATGAATAATGAAGCTAATTACAAGTATTTTTCTTGAAGTTTTATGTATTTAGTAATCGTTTGCCGTTAATTTAAAATAAATTAATAGTAAAACAAACTAAAACAAGCTTGGAGATAAATGCTCTAAAAAATCAAAATTTAATTAAAAGGTGCTGCAAAAAATATATAAGGTAAAATGTATAGAAATTAATCAAGTCTAGTCCTGTCTACTTGAAGTATTCGTGCTTGATACTTTGATGCTTGTCTGAGTCGCCGCCGTGTGTCGCATCGTCTCAATATTGGAATAATAATAAAATAGTAAACAGAGTTTTACAAAACAAACTTTAACATATGTTTTATAAAAGCTTTTGATGGATTCTTATAAAACAAAATGCTTTTATAGTTACTCTCTTATTAGCTTTTATGGGAGTAATTTAAACATAACCTAAATTGAGCCGTTTGTTTATGTTATGTATGTTATAACTTATAACTGCCGTTATTAAAACGGTTTGTTGAGTGTCTTTAAGAGAGTTCGAGGATTTTGAGGTAGAAAATTTGGCATGTGTTTATTGAGTATAGCAAAAAGCTTGTTTTGGGAAAAATGCGGAACATTATTTGATACTGCCCATGTTCGCATGTTTTCTCTTAGTTTTGCATTTTTTTCTAGCTCACTTGTGCTTGAAGCATGATATTGATCACCAATTCTCTATTTCGGCTACCCGCTCACCATCTAGTAATAATTCCTCCTAAGAATTTATCAGTCTTCAAAATATTTGATGTCTTATAAATTGTCATTAATTTGATTAGATTCCATTACAGTTTGCTACTCTTTATTATAGTCACTAATGTTTTCCCTTTGATAATTTATAATATTGTAATTAATTTTCTATTAAATGCACAACTGCTTTTCGTTTGGACATTTTAAACCTGTGTATGATATAACAATAAATATCAGTTGAAAATAAATAAGACTATGTTATATATTAATTCTAGGTAATGTTTATGACAGCATTTTAATTTTATAAAATTTGCATTGGCAACATATTTATTTTTTTATTGTTTTTAATAAAATAACTAAAAAACAATTTTGTAATTATTAATTTGCGCACAAATTTGCTACAGCAAACAAATCGCTCTTAATAACGACAATAAAAAAACTATTTTATTATTACGAAACGTACTTTAACAGAATAATTTTATAATTGTTTTTAAAGGAACAAGTTAATCCAGACTAGTACTTTTACAAAATGCTTTTAAAACCAATTATCATTCGGAACAAATTCGTCCTATAAAAAATATTTTATAAACGTTTATAAAACTGTTACGATATCATATTTTATAACTATTTTATTATTTTGCTGTAAAAACGTTCTTAAAACAGTTTTTCTCACAGAAAAGTTTAACACAGCAGTTTTATCACCAAACGAACCTTTAAAAAACAAAAAAGTTTTTACTAAGCGGCAATAAAATAATTATAAAATATATTAGTTCTTTAAGAATGTCGAATTGCTAGTTGGGTATGAAATTAATTACAAGGGAATAATGACCGTTACAGGTTTTGTTAAACAATCATTATAATTATCTTGAAAATTTACAACGTCGTTTACGTGCGGAGATGGGCATAAGCTATTCAGCGATTTGGACAATTTTAAACAAAGAGAAGCTCCATCCGGATCAGTATACCCCAGTTGAGAATTTATTGCCGCAAGATTCTCCTCTCACCCGCTTACGGTTCAGTGAGTTCTTGGAAGAACAGCAAAATATGAAGCCTATTTTTTTAGAGAATATCCTCTTCACTGATGAGGCAACGTTTACACGCCGTGGATTTTTCAACTAGCGAAACAACAATTTCTGGAAGTCAAAAGACCCTCATGCCGTAAAGGAAAAACATTTCCAGCATGAATTTAAAGTAATGTATGCTGCGGTGGCATTTCAAATTATTTTGTTCGACCTTTTCAACTTCACCCCCTCTAACCGGCCCACAGTATTTGAATTTTCTTCAACACAATTTATGGGAGTTGCTTGAAGAAGTATCACTTTACCTTTATTTACCGAAAATATGTGGTTTATGCAAGACGCACATTTTACTCGGTCGGTGGGTAAATATTTAGACATCTTTCCTTCATTCATTGGATTGGTAGAGGGAGTGAATTTGATTGGCCTCCTAGAAGCCCCTACTTAAATCCTTAGGATTTTTCGATTTGGTCATGGATGAAAGACCTAGTCTACAAAATTTTGGTTCTACTAGAATATGTTAAAAATAAACACCACTACAAGTTGCTGGAAGTAACTTTGATATTTAAATTTCCGGCTTAACAGAATTGACCACCATTGACACTAAAATCTGTTAATTATTTAGATACTCATTGCGCTGTATAAGGTATCCAGAGTAGAAAGTAGATTGAGGAAGTGATTAGGTCTCCTAGGTTATTTAGAGATCGCCCAGTTGACCCTAACTTTTCATGAAGCTCTCTGCCGTTATGGACAACGTTTTGTAATCGACTAGTTCCATCCTATCTTGTGTTTGCGATATCTGAAAACGGATTGAGGAGCATCAAAACGTTTAAACCTAACAAACCGTTCTTTAAAAATATGAAGAAAATCTAATATTAACTTCCAGAGGAATTGCGAATATCTTGGGTACAAACTAAAATGTGGACATCATCAGAAATTTAACGTAAACGTTTTAGACCTCACATTTTATAACAACGACTCACTGGTCCGTTTTATTTAAGATTTTTGCGAGAAACTTTGCAAAAAATCACTAGTTAAACATTAGAGAACAAATGTCTGCTTCAACACTATCGCGCAGCTCCACATTTTGCAACCCACGTTAACGACCATTTCATCAATAATGTCGAGGAAAGGTAGATCCTTTAAGCTGGTCACCTCGTTCGCCTGATCTAACATAGCTGGACTTTTATCTATATCCTCTAGTATACGAAACACCAGCAGCAACCGAAAATCATAAGACTAATATTAAAACTGCTGCTCAAGAAATACCAAAGTCTCCAGGCATTAACTACTATTTAAATTATTAATTAATTACGTTTACTAATAAATTCATTAGTATTTTATTTTAACGATAATTTCAGGTCTAGTTTCCTCTAAGTATAGGAAACCACTATAATTATTATTTATAAAAAAATAATAGGTACGCAAATAATAAGTAATACAATTAAATATTATGAAATGAAAATAAGTCTACTCCACAATATATTTATATTGTGGAGTAGACGTATTTCCATTTCAAACATTTTCACTCCTCGTCATGGATTATTTTTTGAAAAGTAAATAAAAAATTTTCAATATAAGTCTATTGTATATCATATTTACTCCACTAAATAATCCATAGGTAATATTAATTTATTTAGGATCACTAGCTAGAAGTGGTTGGATAAAATCCACAACAGATTTGAACAGGTATATGGCACCAGAAAAGCGCCACGTTGGCTCATTAGCTCGACTTGGTTGGCTTCCATCCTTCAGAACTGTTCGTCGATTTAGCAGATCTGGAAGATCTACAGTGCAATCGGAAAATGATGTTTGCAGGTTCGATCGATGTAAATTGATGTCAAACAATTAGTTGGTGTTTAGAAATAACTGGATGTTGAGTAGACTTTGAAATGGAACAAAAATCCAATTAGTAAATTGAAAAGAATAGTTGAAAATTGTGTATTTTTATATCTGTGTTATAAATGGTTTTTGTTCTATTTTTTTAATTATAAAATCATTTATTAGTTGTTCATGTATTAGAGTGTTATGATTAATTAATTTTTAGAAAGCATAACCACATAACAAATATATATGTTTGATACCGTATTGAAGTAATATTACATTCATAGACATTTTTTAACCTTAGGTTGATTTTGAGTGAAAGCTTGTATGAAAATCAATGTGAGGTAAAAGAAAGAATCAACGTGATTTTTTATATCTCAGAGGTCTATATTTGAATCACATCCTGCAGTTCCATAAGGCTTATTCTTATATTAATCTAATATGCGTCGGGTTAGTTTTTTTCGCATATTAACAACAAGATTGAGAGTATTTAAATTTATTTGTTTTGTGTGCACAGGGTGGGCACTTAATTAGGAGCAGTAACCAGTAACTTTTCTCAGAAACTACTGACTTTAGAAAAAAACAACTGTTAATACACCTAAAAACTACAAAATAAAAACACAAACATAAAAAATACATAAGATAAAACAAGTACGGTCTTAAATCTTATCGAAACCCCTGACCCTAATCGAAAAACACGTACAAAAGTTAAAAAACTAAATAGGAACTATTAGCATATACAAATATATAATATTATCCCCAACGGCGGCTCGTGAGGTCTGAAAGAGGTGGGGCACAACAAGGTGGAAATAAGGCAATAACACCCAAAATAAAGAATTAAAATGATACGTTTTTTTTTTTAAATAGGTAGAGTAGGTAGATAATAACATTTTGCTAAAATCACCATGACCATTAAAACTGTTTGAAAGTGAAGTCCATCCTCCTAGATTTCTGAACAGTAAAGTGGTTGATGACTTGATCATTAAAATTTGAAATGGACTTCACAAGTTTTTTTTGAATAGATAGCTTTGCTTACGCGCACAACCTTTCGTGGCCCATAGTGTTTCTTAAAAATGTTTTGATCCGTTTGAGGGTAGAGAAACATCTTTCGCTTTCTACAGTCGTCATAGGGAAAGTACACAAAACAGTCAGCAATTCCACATATTCACTAAATAACATTTGTAACAGAGGCACAGCCCCACTGTGTTTCAGAAAATCGTCCCTTACGTTTATTACTACTAGTTCAAATGTCCCACAGGATTTTATGCAGTTAATTAACTTATACAGTATATAATGATTGCTGTCAACAGTTTTGTTGTGCTTTTTAATAAAATCCCGATGTACACTACTGAGTTGAGATCGAATGTCTGTCTTCCCCAACATGTTACGTTCTAGACCATTTTCCAAATGTTTTCGTGAAATATAATGCGATTTTACCTTTGCGTCCAAATGTTTCAAATCGTTAACACGGAAAACGTACAATTTATTTGTCGCCTCGCATCCACATATCCACGATTTTTTTTTTCGATTACGCCAAGGCTGAGAAATCAGCATGACACCTAGGGAGTTCCTTACCACTTCTCTAGGTAGTGTGGGACTCTAACCCAAACTAAAACTCTGCCTTATCTTTGTAGTATGGCTCGGGAACCGTCCCTTTTCCATGTCCTCACTTGATTGTCCTCTGTTGCTGTTGTCTTCTGATGTTGATTGTCGTCTGTTGCTGTTGTCCTCTGTTGGTGGAGTCTAGAAAACACTCTGAAACATACATTTAGATGAGTATACCTGACCTGAAAGAAACAATATTAATTGGTGTCCTAGTCCTGTGGATTCCTTCGTCAGAGTTAACTCCTCGGTCTCCGGTACCGCCTGGCACCGTCTTCTACGTTGTAGTTGACTGCTTCGCGAATCAGTGGGTTTGTATGGGTCTCTGCCATTGCAAAGACCTTCTGGACTCTCAACCTCATGACGTTCCTGAGGGCGTCGAGTTTGAGGTCCCTTCGGATCTGTGCGTTTGACACAAACCAGGGTGCACCCACTGCCATCCTTCTTGCCTTGTTCTCCGTGGCCTCCAATCGTTTCAGGTACGATGGTGCCGCGTATCCCCATGCTGAACTGGCATAGGTCAAGGCAGGTCGCACGACTGCCTTAACCATTTGGAGCTTGACCTGCAAGGGCATCTTGCTCCTTCTGCAGATCATCGGGTAGAGCTTCGAAATGATGCCTTTGACATTCGCGATGCTCTTCTCGATGTGCGGTCTCCATGACAGGGATCTGTCCAAAGTTACCCCCAGGTACTTCGCAGTGTCTTGCCATTGTATGTCAGTACCCTCGATATTGAAGAAGTCGTCGGGCGCACTTATCTTCTTCTGATGAGGAGCGCGGTGCTCTTCTCGGCATTAATCTTGGTCTTCCACCTGGTGCACCATTCGGTGACGTTGTCCGCTGCTCGCTGCAGGTATCTTGTCACCAATTCCGCACTGCGACTGCGGGCAATCAGGGCGGTGTCGTCTGCGTAGAGTGCCAAGGTGTTCTGGTCTGTCCTTGGGATGTCGCTGGTAAAGATGGGGGGATAGTACAGACCCCTGCGGCACGCCGGCCTCCAGGGACCCTGTCGAAGGCTCGGGCCACATCCAGAAATACGATTCCCGTGACTTGGCTCCAGTTTAGTCCTTGTGCTGCATGCTCAATGACTCCTAACAGTTGCAACTCCGTGTTGTGATTGGATCTGAACCCAAACTGCTCGTCGGGGATTACTTCCAGTTCATCCGAGAACTCGCGAAGTCGCCAGAGGATAATTCGTTCTGCTATTCTGGACAGGGCGTTCAGTAAACTGATGGGCCTGTAGTTTTGAGGGAACTTCAGGTCCTTGCCCATATCCACGAACACTTCTCATAAACAGTTTTATTAAAGCTACGCTTGTATGTCCGTTTTTGTGTAACATTAACTTGCTCAATTTCCAGAATTCGTGTTGGCCGGCCAAGATTTTTTATAGTAATTTGATCCTCAAATGTTAATTTAACATTATTTCCATTCATATATTGCACTGAATTCATCTTTCCTATTGTAATTGTTCAAAATCAAAACATTCACAATACACAAAAACGCTCGCGAAAACAAAAATAACAAAACAAAAACAACAACAACACCACACGACTGATGGGTAGGGCAGCACCCCAGATATCACGTCACAAATGCGTTTAATTTCTACTGTTACTAGCGTAGCGATGCATTGCTGTCTCTGTTTTTCGCACGCGATGGCAAAGAAAACAATAGAGGCATAAAAATGTTGTGCCTAAAAGCATCGTAATATGCACGATGCTAAGACCTACGTTCTGTTTTATTACCGTGAATAGACGCCTTGCAAGAGTGATTATAGCATAGGCAGGACCGTCTTCGAATCAAATTTTCAAATGCAAAATTTTATAGGGAATTCTAACGAAATCACACTGGTCTGGTGCGAAGTATTGAAATTATTTTGTCTACTTCATATTTTAGGTAGGGCACGTGCCCACGTCACAGTATAATAAATAATACAGTATTCTGACTCTCCCCTTGCGAGGCGGTCCTGCGCATCTCGTCGCGCATGTCGCCATTATGGGTTAAAACGTCACAATAATCGCATAGACGTACATAGATACCGTTCACTCCTGTGTTCAATATATAGTTCATTGTCGGCGTGTACGAGATAAATAAATATTGTGTTTGTAATATAATTCTGTGTTTTTGGTATAGTGTTCTTGAGAATTAAAATTATTTAAATTTTATTAACGTGTCTTATGATTAATACAATGAACAATCGGGGAGGACATGTGGGTGCTTCAAAATGTTGTCCCAACATGCGGTACACTTGCTCTAAACATTTTTTTCGCTTCCCCAAAGATCCTGTAAGGTGAGTAATAAGTAAAAATAAAGATGAATACTAGATATTTTTACGTTTATAACAACTATTTGTATAACCGTAAAATTTATATTACGAAATGACAGTATCTAATATGTTTTTAAACTAAATGCAAGTGAAACATAAACACAATTTGTCGAATGGCGAGATAGCATGATAACGCAATCAGCTAGGGGTTATATTATTGACAATATATACATGGCTCTTGTTTGACTAAAATTGCTAAGAACAGGATTCAGTTGATGCAGAATTCAGACACAGGGCTTGTATGTGGAATTCGTAGGGGTGAAAGAGGCTAGCACTAAGATTAAGGAAATCGGCTGGTTAAGAATGAAACAAGGCCGGATTTTCATTCACTAATTTTGATTAATAAAATCATCAGATGGAAAAAGGCCATCCTTCACATAACTTATATGAAAAATTGAAGTTCCGGAGATCTGTGTGTGATGGAAATATTCCTCATAAAAGTGTCATTACGCCACCGCTAAACTCAACATCAATCTTTGAGAG
The DNA here is from genome assembly GCA_911728435.2 of Apoderus coryli. Taxonomy (NCBI): domain Eukaryota; kingdom Metazoa; phylum Arthropoda; class Insecta; order Coleoptera; family Attelabidae; genus Apoderus; species Apoderus coryli. The sequence goes on along the minus strand of OU452202.1, from coordinate 8,527,423 downwards.
GTCATTTTCCTATACGGTTTCAAAATATTACAACGCTCTATCGGAGAATATAAAAAGTTTAAGAGCGCTGTCTGAGACGTAAGAGAACAAATTAGTTTGTAAACGTAAGCTACCTACTTAATTTGGCCAGCGATGTAAAACAATTTTCAGATAAGTTTAAGCTAAAATATAAGTTAAATTTAGGTTAAGCAGTGCTTTCTACTGCTTCAACTTTTGTAAAAATGTCTTTTTTTTGTACCAATAAAGTCTTTATTATTATTGTTTTTCTTATTATAAAAAATTACACAATCATGTCAACATTTAACTCAAGGCTATTTTTAATCACTATGACACACCACAAGAAATTGACAGCCATATTATTATGTACTTAAATATTTTTACAAAAATAAAAATACAGTACTGTGGTTAGAAACCGAAAACTATAATTATTTCTAGTCAGGACCTGTTTTTTAACCCAAAATGGCGGCAGCGTACGTCACAGTTTGAAATTATTTAGTTCAAAGTGCCAACGTGGACTCGGAATGCTGTACTTATTATGCTGTGCCCACGTGCCCTTATGAACCAACCGCCACTGATTATCCCCCTGATAATGTAATTTATTCTGCAGATTACATAATATAGTTTTAATAGAAATAAACACCTTTGTTAAGTTTGGTAACGTTTCACTTATATAATTAGTTTTAAAGTAATAGTCGTATGTGCGCATACTATTTGTAAATTTACAGCAAATGCTTATACCAAATACCTTATGCCAGTAATCTATGTATATAATGTATAGAATTTCTGAGTAGCTATTTCTATCAGCAAAGCAACATCCCACATCGTTGTAATATGCAAAATTCTATGTAGCGCTTTTATTGTATCAGCATCCCAATTTTAGAACCCATTTACTCTAGTAATGAAATTCCAGTAAATACCCCAAACCATTTTCGGGAAAACTCTATTTATGACACTTAATGGTTGAGCTCACACAACGGCGTAACGATATTCTAATTTTATTTATCTTTGTATTTTACAGGGAGACTGCCGCAGATGGGCAAAACGAAAACAACTCCAATTCCAAAATCTCGCAGATATCACTAATGGATGACAAAAGGTATTTACTACAGCCTGCTGTTGATAATATAATTCTGAGGAAAATGTTTATGCATCCTAGGTCACATTAAGTGTTTGTATCTTTATCATCTTTATCATATTATTAAAAACAACTTAATTTTCTATTTAAATCGTTAATTTGAAATATTAATAAGTTAAAATGCATGGTGAATTAAAAAACTACACGAAATAATTATCGGCAGTGTTAATAAATTGTTGCAATTTTTACGGTTTTCCACTAAGATCAGCTAAAATAGCAATTGAATAACTGCGAATACAATAATTTATTCGCATGATATTAGGTTTTATAGTTTCAGTTCTTCATTTTCTTCCAATATAATTTTGGTTGCTATTCGGTAAGTTCCTTTTTTTTTTGTAAGAGTCCGTTCGACATGAGTCCACGGCTTCACTGCAGCCTCATGGGCTTATTGTGAAAAGTTGCCACCAATCCAACAACCCTGTACCCTCCACTGACCTGTGGAGTTCAGTTATGAGTGTCACTATCTGCTGGCGCAATCAGCGCATGCTCAAAAATAGCGTGTCGCCTGCGCTTTAACGCTACACACTCACATATCACATGGTAACCTGTTTCAACTGCCCCATTACACAATCTGCATTGCAGGTCCCCGTTATACAGCCCCATCTTATTTAGGTGGCTTCTCAGGGCGCAGTGCCCAGTGAGGGAGTCCTATAGTTACTCGCAACTGACTCCTGCTTAATGTTAGCAGTTTTTCAGCCCAGCACTTCAGAAGTTCCCGCGCCGTTCTTTTAGACAAGCCTAGCGGCGGTTCCGTGCCAGTAATATGAGGTTTCAGAGGCTTGTCTAGCCAGCCAATCCGCTCTCTCGTTGCGCTCGATTCCCGAATGCCCCGATTAACCTATTGTGGTCCGCCAAGGCCAAGTTCTTTTTGGCATTCCCATACCAGTTTAGTTGTAACCTTAGGCCTTCTCAGCGTCCTTAATGCCACCTGGCTATATGAACATATAATATGGATTCGCTTGTTTGTATAAGCCCTGAATATGTTTAGTTTTGCACATTGTAAAATTGCGAACACTTCGGCTTGAAACACGGATGTGTTTTTCCCCAGTGAGAATCTTATATTCGAGTTCCTTGTCTCACTATATATTCCTGCACTACTTCCACCTTCGGTTCTTGACCCGTCTGTAAACCAGGTTATCCCTCTCAGTGTCCGCATGTAGTCTTGATTAAGAATTTCTCGGTCCATAATAATATGTACCTCGAAGTTTATGTCGAATTCAAATTTCGGTCTGATGTGGTCCATGGACATGTCTATGATGCCATCCCTAATACATGCCCCAATTCTGGTATGTCCCCGATGAGTGGGTACAGTTTCTACCAACCCTCGCAGTCTAACGGTAAGATCCTTACACCTGCTACATAAAGGTTAGAAATCTAATTTTTAGTGCCTTCAGCATATACCTTAGTAAATGAAATAGATAAAATATAAGGCGTTCTACAGATTTAACCATGGCATATACACTGTGTCCAAGATAAGCATGGGATATCATTGGAACCTTAGAAACGGTAGGACTTACAATATCGGTTCAATTAGATAAAAGTTGTACAATTTAAAGACCTTTTAAATGGTGTTTTCAAAAGTAAATTAACTTTAGTCGTTTTCGAGAATTTTTGAAAAAACGGTTTTTTGCGATTTTAGTTTGTATTTATTTCTGACATTATTTTTATAGAAATAAGGAGAATAAGATAGCGTTTACAAATTTTCACTACGACGTTTCGATTATCAACTTCGTTTTGTAATATGGCCTTGGATTTTTATTGTTAAATTAAAAGTCATTTTCAATTCAAAAATAGGTGGTATATCACACACAAGTTTTCAGTGTTTTTAGCTGTTATTTAAAAGTACTCAAGAAAAATCGCCATAGTTTGGCACTTATTTTGCGTAAAACTTTAGTCTGAGAAAGACGTTTTTTTAATAACTAAAAAAGGACAAAAATTTCAACTAAATTTAAAAAACAGCATACAGAATAAAATGTTCGGCTGAAATAAATTGTCAAATAATAATAAATAATTGTGAGTTACGACGAAAGAATGTTTTTGCAAAATCTACTACTCTGCATTTAGTCATTAATTGACAAACTATGACGATTTTTCTTGAACCTAGTGATAATTTGTATTATCCTCAAAAAGCAACAAAGTGTTTTCATTTTTTTATATCATCTGTAAAAATTAAGTCAGAATTAAATAAAAACTAACATCGCAAAAAATCGTTTTTTCAAAAATTCTTGAAAACGGCTAAAGTTAGTTTACTTTTGAAAACACCATTTAAAAGGTGTTTAAATTGTGGAACTTTTCTCTTATTTAACTGACATTGTAACTCCTACCATTTCCAAGATTCCTATGCTATCTCATTTTTATCTTGAACACAGCGTACCTATATACAGAAAGCCTTCCGAATGTTTCATTTACTCTGAAGAATATAACATAATCAAAGTAATGACAGGGTTCCCTTTTTCGGTTAGAAGTATTTTACAGAGGTTTCAGATTTAGTAAATAAAATGTCTGGTATGATTAATAAGGATAAAGGATCAATTACAAGATAACTATAATAACATAATGGCTAAAAAACTGGGTAGGTAACTTCTTAAATCAAATATTATTTAAACTAAGAAAATTGAGAAGGACGTATAGACAACAAAATTTTAATGTAAAATCGATCGTTAACTCTGTATTGCACCCTGAGAAGGTGGTATTAATTTACACTACTGGCCACCTGATGTGCTGCTATCATCATCGGTAGCGTAACATTCTGGATATGGAGTTTGAGGAGAGTACTTTATAAGTTCACAGTACCTATGCCCCATATCATTCATTATAGTTTTATTCGTTTAAGTGGTTTTAAATTTTCTATAATATACGCTACCGTAAGTATTCTTTTTGAATACTTCAAGCAGTTCAATTAGACTAATTAATTTTTAGTAAATACGATAATAAAATGTATTAAAATATTTCATGATTTAATACAAAATATAATATGGACATTAGTGACATTACTAAATTAATATGAAATATAAATAATAATAGACCTTCTAGTGGTTTCGTATAGAGTTGGCGCTCTTGTTAAAAGCTGAAGAAAATGTTGCTTAAACATCTCAATGTGTAACGGAAATGGTAAAGTATTCCACTGAAGAAACGATGAGCAACTTTTGTGTTTCTGTTGTTTGTTTCAAAAATGTTTCTAAAAGTCTCTAAATGTCCCGAATATTTCTCGTTTTTCCTGAAATAAATCTTGAATGTTGCCATTTGTCGTTGGTTTAAATTTCGAACGGTATCATCAAAGAGAAAGTCGGCAACACAACCAAACAGAAACAAGTCGCCGCATATCGTTGGAGCATAGAAATAAAAAAGCAACCACCGACGTTTGATTTTGATTTCTCTACAAGTCAATATACCGTCTAAAACATAATTATGCTGTTTAATATGGAATCGAAAATAATCGCCATTCGACATCAACATCAGACATTCGGGAAAAGCTGTCTTTTATTTTTGGATTTTGTTGAAGATAACACGACATGCTAATATTGAATGGTTGATTATAAATATATTCAAACGAACAAGTTTTTGTAATCACCATGTGTTTTTAATTTTATGTTAAATAAATCTTACATATCTTTCAATATACTACTTTATATCACATCCTACTTACATTGCTCCATATTCACATATCCTGATAAAAATTATTTTAACTCATATCTCTTACCAAGTATATTTTTTTAAACAATCAAGAATATCATCTCAGACATATGTCACCTAGGCATAATTTTAGGAATAAGGCCAATTGATATAATTGACTCTAAGTATGTACTAAGGTATTTAAGTTCCTATTTATTGATAATTAAATCAATACACAGTCGTTTAAACCCTGGTAAAAAGTATAGATACAGGAAATGAAGCAAACCAAATTGTATAGGTAAAACCAGTCGTAAAATGTTTGTGAATTTTTTCCACTTTTATCTCAACATTGGCTCAGAATGGTATCTTAACTGAGGTCCTGGCTTTAATAATCCAAATTTTAACCAGGAATATACATACACAAATTAAATTCAGGCATATTTAGCACAATAAGAAGCTGTATATGTTCTCTGAAAATGTTTGTGAATTTTTCCCACTTATATCTTAATATTGACTCAGAATGGTATCCTAACTGAAGTGTTGTATAAATACTAAAAAATATTAAGACATCTAACTTGCAAGGCACGTATTACGTGAACAGTTCATTAGAATATAATATACTAGGTTTTTAGACCTACCCAAATGTGACTAGAAAATTTAAAATTCATATTTTTGAAAATTAACTATTGTGTTATTAACTTCTAAGAATTTTTGTAAGCTTAGAGGTTTTAAAATAAATCTAATTCAATGATATCAACCACTACTCACTGTTGTTATAGTATAAAATACCAAAGAAGTATGTACTCAATACATATTATTACGTAGTGGTGTTGTATAATAAAAAAGAAAAACCGCCCAACCTTATATCAAAAATACTCTTATGAGACACATTTTTGGACAAAACTAGTGGGTGGACCAATGTGTATTTTATTGTTAATAAAATAACGATGATTGACACAAGCAACACACACAAACGTTGCCGTTGCTTACCAAACAAAAATTTACTAGATGAAAAGTACATCTTCGCTCCTTTGTCAAAGAAATATGTAAACATGAACAAAAAGTTTAGACGACTGTGTATTAAAAAATTAATTAAAATGAACTTATCACTATTCAATAGTATTATTTATTTTATTGTATCAATTGATCAAGAAATCTTGATTTTTAGATATTATAATATTATACTTAATTTAATATACAATTATTTTATTATTATATAATACATTTAACAATATTTTCATAATTTATATTTTAAAGGAAATATATCAATATACTTATCTTTATATTAGTATAGGTAGTAAGAGGCTGGAATTAATGACAATATTTTTAAGCTGTGTGTGACAATATATCAAATTGAAAAAATATAATATATAAAAATTGACAATACGTGTTAATATCTAAGACAATAATTTTATGTCGATCTAATAATTTAATATAATATATCTATATATAATTTAATAATATACTATGTGTATAATATTATATAAAATTTAAATTATATTTGTCTTCAATAAAATTGTTCTAATAATCTATTAGTTGAAGATTTCTTTACCCAACAACATACCCAAAGTGTTCTATAAGTTATTTATTTAAATTGAGAGTTTAAAACAATTTTTTATTACCGTTTGAGGTACTTTACACAAATTTTGCAATGATAATTTAAAATTTTGGTTGTCAAAAAGATGGAACATATAGTTTTATTTTTAAATTTACGAATTAATTGTCTGCTTCAATAATCAATTAGTAATGATTAGAAATTAACATTTTAATCATTAATATTTGTTACCTCTTGTTCGTCCTTATCTAGTGAATAATTTATTAAAATCAAATCATTCATTAATATAATAATATTTGGATAATGGAATGGATTGAATGCTTTTACAGCATCGCTGACTTAAATTGATGTAAGATATTCTTCACATTCAGTTGTATTTATGATGAATCTAATCGAGTTTTGTACAGTGAATCCGCAATAAATGAGGTGAGTTAACATCTGGAAGATTTGGACTACAAGGAAATCTACTCTTGAATAATTTCGGTATTGTATTTTTTTGTCACCACAGCTTTTCACGATTGATCGTAATTTCAATTCTGGAAACTGAGAGATTCAAGCATGGTCTACTTTATGCCATTTATAAGATGTGATATTTCAGAGCCCGAAGAAAATCTTCAAATCAGTTTAATTGGTATTAGTTGTAAAACGAAATTCCTTGCTTATTTTTCAAAGAAGAAAAATGAGATATGATGTTTTCCTATGTTTATTATATGAATTAACAAGTTGCGGTAGTTCCTGGCGCAGTCGGCGAGTTTGTGTGGAGTCACTGATTACGCTTGTATCCCACAGAAGTCGCTCGGACGTCGTGGTGCGAATTTATGAACACAGGGAGGATATTTATGAGACATCTCGTAAGTAAAAAAATATATATATAACGAAAAGTTTTATTTTGTGTCTAAAATTAATTTAATACAATAGCAATAACAAAAAACGATAAAGAAATAATGTATTTTTTATTTTGTCAAGACCTTTCTGAATGTGCTGCTGATCTTTATACATACGTAAGTACTTTAAGTATACTGATATTTTTACTCCCGAGAAGATAAACCTACAAAACACTGTACCATAAACGTTCTAAAGTAGTAGTGTTGGGCCCGCTGTTGTTTCTGGTTTACATATCGGATCTGACGGGAAATATAAATGCAAATACAAGTTTCTTTGCTGATGACTCTAAACTGTCTTGTGATCCGCTGCAGAGTGCTGAGGTGTTCCAGACCGATCTCGACAGAGTGATGACTTGGTCATCAACTTGGCTGATGAGTTTGAATTTGGATAAATGTACAGTCCTCCATTTGGGACCAAATAACTCCGAAATATCCTACACCTTTAGTGGACACGAATTAAGACCAACTCTCCAGCAAAAGGATCTCGGCGTGATTATTACCAATGATTTAAAATGGAAAATCCATGTCTCGGCGGTAGTGAAGAAGGCGAACAAATTGTGGTATTTGATCCAGAAAGCATTTAGATCAAGGTCCAATGACATGGTTCTGAAGCTGTACAAGTCGTTTGTCAGGCCGGGCCTGGAATATGCCAATAGTGTATGGTCTCCTTATTTTGTTAAGGATATTCAGGCTTTGGAGAGAGTTCAGAGAAGATTTACCAAGCTTCCACAAGCGCTGTGCCACCTGCCATATGAAGATCGGCTAAGAACTTTGAACTTAACAACGCTACAAGAAATGTGTCGTCGTGGCGACTTGATACAGACGTATAAGGTTCTTAGCGGACATTACACAATAAACCTGGATCTCTTTTATCTTAATAGAAATCCGAGTCCATGTGTAACAGCAAGAAATTGTGCAAAGAAAGATGCGCCAAGCTCGCTCGAAGAAACTTTCTGTCAAATAGAGTGGTATATGCGTGGAATGATATGTCGGAGGAGGTTGTATCAGCGCCAACAGTGAATAGTTTTAAGAACAGACTGGACATTACGCTTAAAGATCGGGGCAGCTGCATGGTCCACTACTCGTTATAGTAAATCGTCGTGTTTTTATGCGCTGAGCCGAGTTTTATCTTTTACAAATCGGGCGACAGTCTCATCGGTTTCACCGCTTACTGTCTGAACTAATAATAATAATAATAAAGTATAAAGCATTTCATAAGCGCAATGCCGATATTTTGAAACATAAAATACAAACGAAGTTAAATTTTAATCTGTAGATATATCGGGAGACCCATTTAAAAGTATTCACAACGAATATCTTGCCTGAATTTTCAAAAAGAAAAACAAGTACGACATCAATAATAGTATCAAATATGACTTAGTTTTGTTTTTTCGTGTTTTGTGTTTACATAATTTTTATGAAATGGTGAGTTCAGTGGGGTGGTATGTTGTGATATCGAGTAATGCATTGGCGTGTCTTGCTTTCAGACTTTGTGTTTTTTACTCGTGTATGTCCAATTGATCAACTAGCTTTTCGATAAACCCACCACTGATGATGAGGCCGGGTGCCTTGAAACATGTTTGGTGATGAATGAAGACCCTTAAAGGGTTTTATTAAACTTATTTTGTGCCTTTTATTTCCCCATATCGAATATCGCACTCCACCTAAATATGGACTACTTCTTTAAATTAAAACAAATTATTTTATTTTCGAAAGCATTCATCGACGCCTTCATGAAACAGGTACACTAAAACGAAGTGGAGGAAGAGGAAGGCTAAAGACAGCAAGAAAGGTAGAGCTGGAATAGGATGTGCTGAACATGGTTGACGAAGCGTTGCTGATACCCAAATATTTTGGGTGATGCTAGTAGAGGGATAAACGGTCTCCTCCTAGGGTTTTGTATTTATACTATTTTCATTTAATTTCTATTTGTATTTCTATTTTTAAGGCTGGTGTTACTTATATATTGGATTTGATCGGCCTCTTTATAGTGGGATGTGCATTACTATGTGTATGTAGCTGGTACTAATTTACATATATCTACTGTTGTATATCTCATAGGACAAGGACTATGGTACTCTGACGAGCTCATAATAATAGCGAAACGAAATCGTCAGTATCTGTCGACCCATGCCTCGGTCTGGTTCTACTGAATTAGACTGAGGCCCTGCTAAATTAAACAAAATTCCGTATGTAGGTAAATCCAGTCATTTTGTCCGCTATGCCACGAAATTATTTTTCATTTTTTTTTAAGTTGCCCCCAGTAACGCTAACGGACCTAATCATTTTGATCTAGTTAGGACCATATAAGCTCCTTATTTCTAGCAACAACGCTGCCAAATTTAACAAAAAAAAATCAGTAACGAGATATTTAACTTAATTAAAAAAAAAACAGTTATTTTAAAAAAAAATTATAACCTTGTATTTTGGAAACAAAGCAATTCCGGACGTATGTTGATGGGAACTTTTCTACTAAATTAAATATTACCGCTTTTTTTTGAACCACCCTGTATATTTAACATCTGTTTTACATCAATTTTCAACCAAAATAAATAAAAGAGACATGGTGGTAAAGTGAATTGAAAACAAAGGATGTGTCAATGCACACTCTCCGTTTAAGGGGTTTAAACTCGGTGTAGGGGGTGACGATATATCAATGAATTATTTATGTTTAAAGATGCGCCCTTTGGAATTAATGAATTTCATGGGATACGTTGACTTTACGTTTTTCAACTGCAAATACCATCACGACTACTCATATTATATATTAGGTCTTTTATTATGTTTATAATATACAGGGTTTCCCAGAATATGTAGGCAATCTCTCGGATTGGGGTAGGTTGTGAAAAAAGAAGGTTATAAGTTCATATAAAGTTTTGTCGAATCGGCCTTGGCTGGAAGGTTATGAGCCCTTAAAGACTAGACCTGAAGTTCAGTTTCTTAATGATAACTTTTAAACCGCCTCCTATAAATTAACACGTTAACGACCAGGGCTAATTTTTTGTAACTTTCTCCTGGACGAAGGTGTTGTTTTGTTGAATTTTAATAAAAGGATGTCTGATAATATATTTTTTTTTGAAATGTGAATTATTGGAAAAACCTGTGCACCAAATAGGTACACACGGTCTGAGTGAGACAAATATATGAATATGACAGTCCTTTATTTGACATATTTGACATATTTGCATTACATAAACAACTAAGACACTCAATGAAAACGACAATACAGATAAAAACAATATAGCAACCTGTAGAAATAAACAAACTAACTAAACATAATATAACCTAAAAATATAATATTTCAGTTTGTGTGGTTATGGACGATGATATTTAAAAATTTACTTTATATACACGTTCACAATTTTAAGTTAAAAAGTAACGAAAGAAATAGATAGGTACTATAATATTTATTACCATTTAATGATATATCATTCATCGATAAAATTAGAAATTAAGACAAATTTATATACATAATAAAATACAAAAAACCAAAATATTTTTCTGAACCCAAGGCATTTTTATATTTCCCAGGGACCAAACCTCCTAAACGCCACATATGAATACATTGCATATGTGTCCCTTGCAGACCCACATGACTTCAAACATTACCGTTAACTGTGCCGAAATAACGTGTGCTAAAATAACGTTGACGTGTTAATGCAATTTTAGCATAATTTACGTCAGATAGGGACTCATTGAGTAACCTTATTTAAAACAATGGCATTTCATTAAGGCTGCAGGGGCGTACTGACGTAGGGATTGCTAACCCCCCTTTTTTTCGCAGTAGCAAAATCGCAGTAGCACGACGAATGCGTCGTGCTACTGCGATTTTGAAACAGTTTTTTAATAGTTTCAACTGAATTTCAGGTCTAGTCTTTAAGGGCTCATAACTTTGCAGCAAAGGCCGAATCGAAAAAACTTTATATGAACTTATAACCTTATTTTTTCACAACCTACACCAATACGAGAGATTGCCCCCATATGCTGGGACACCCTGTATAAACTTACCAATTTGAAAATCCATAAAATAGTAAATGAAAGCAAACTAAAATAATTTGTTTCGAACAATTGACTGTTAATTTAACTCATTGGTTCACTTTAGAGTAAAGACGACTTAGTAGGTAAGTACAATTTACATATTATGCAGTGCTTTCTCTGAGAGGTACTTATATAGTAAACATTTTCATTAAAATTTTGTGATTTGTAGGTCTATTACTCTATTTATTTGTATTTTAGCTTATTACACTAATAAAAATGCTATGCCCAATAGTTTTTATGCGTTTGATATTGTCCTTGTGTAAATGCTGGATCATGCCCTGAAAATCCGACATCTTGCAAACTCATAGTGTGTTGGTGCCAGGTCTCGTCTTTGTTCCACATGTTATTGCTGGAGCCAGTGGCTGTTGAAGCAGGCGCATTATTGCTGATTGGTCCGGTTTCACTGCTGAGATCTGATTCTTTATTAATTTCGTCCTAAAAAGTAAATAAATAATTTACACCTCTTGTATGATATAAACAAAACAATTTTCGGATCGTCATATTCGTATGACCAAAAATTCATTCATCTATAATAAAATGTAGGAACGCCCTTTTTTCATTACAACATGATAATGTTCGAAAATGATACTGTAAATAATTTTTTTATATTTCGAATAACAATTAGGTACCTACAATTTGATTATTGGCTGACGTTTGCCTGTTACTTATACTAATTCTAAAAGCAATACTTGTTTATAAACAAAAAGCTTTGTTCTACAATAATTAAAGATATTACAAATGTTGGAACATCACCAGTAATCATGCCTTTTGAATTGATAATCGAAGTTCTAATGCTGCTTTTCTTTGTGACATTAAGTAAGAAGAAATGGTGCATTGTGCGACATCTTTAGGGCGTGTATTTGTAAATAAATAAAAAAATTGTAACATTTATTTTTTACATCTCATGATTTTTAGCACATCTTATAAGAACAATTATTATACGTAATATCTTTCCTCCCTCTTGTTTGCCAGCGTTTTAGCAGTTTATTTCTCATATATCCACGGCCAAGTCAGATTATTATCTTTCCAAACCTTTGAGTGTTTATTTTGACTCTATCAATTTGTTTTTGATGTGGATCTTAAAAACCTTAGCGCATTTATAAATGCTTAATAATTCTCAAAAAATATTTGTCCTGCTAAAGCGTTTACAAATTAGCGCCTAACATTTTGCTTTGGTAATCAAACTGTTGTGAGATTTGTTTAGGGTTGTTTGAAAACCTGTACACCACTTTATTTTATAAGGTAGGTTATACCTACTGTTTTGTTCTAACATTCTAGATAAATACCAAAATGCAGGCTTTTTAATATCGACCAGCGAAATGTCCTTTAAATACGTGGTAGTGGTCTGCCGTCTCTTTGTCGTTTGCATTTGATTCCATAAGATTTTACACAAATTATTCGACATCTCCTTACCGGAAGTCTTGTAGATCTCCTTCGAGATGAATGTATCAATGACGTGTTTTTTTTGGTACTAAATCCAGACATTTTGGTTTCTCTTTATTTAGAATAGTATTTCCTTTAAATGAGTGGAAAAAGAAAAAATAATTATTTAAGTACCTATATTAAATGTAGAATGCTGCCACAAATACTAAATCTTCAGTATCTATTATTTATGCGGAAGAAAAACCTTGAAACAGATGATTGCTCTTCAATAAAGTAATGTAATAATAAGAAATTTTAATTCTATGAATCATTTTTAAAAATTCGAATGATTCGATTTAATTAAAAAATGGTAATAATTAAATTTGTACTACGATGAGATAAAAATAAATTCTTAATCTAATGTGTGACCCTTGATGATGGTTTAAAGTTAATCGCAAATATTAGCAATAAAGTAAATTAGTTTTAAGAATTGCTTGTTACATAAAACAACAAGACTTTAAGTTATGTTGGAAATTTGTTTCACACTACCATGCTTCCACCAGAAACGGCCGTCTGGTGGAAGCATGGTAGTGTGAAACAAATTTCCAACATAACTTAAAGTCTTGTTGCTTTATGTAACAAGCAATTCTTAAATAAAGCGTCCCTGCTAGGGGATTCGGGCGCATCTAGTGTTGGCAATAGGATATAATGGAGTTGTTACTTATTGTCCGGCCATCGTTTGTGAACTGTGTTTCACCTCTCTCTGAAATTAGTTTTGTTGCTTTTCCTGTTTACAACATAAAAAAAAAAATCCACAATAATCATTAAAAATCACAATAAAATTTGATGATTGTTGAAGAAATATCAAATAGATTGTAGCGAATTTAACTTGTAAAAACAGCCTCAAAAATGGGGTCCATCTAAAAAGCTTATCAATTGGGTTAGTTTAGCGTGATATAATTATTCATATTTATTATTCTTGAACCTTGAGCTTCAAATTTATTTTATTTTACTTGTCTTGGATTGAGGTTCACAATCATACAAAAACATTTTTTTTTTAACTATTTCTATAATAATATTTTCTTGTTGATTTTTTTTTTCAACGTCTCGACAAAACTTAGCTTGTCTTTTTCAATTCACAAACATTTACATTTTCATTTCTTTCCTTAGTTTTGTTTATAAGCGAAATCTTGTTCTACATGCTGACTATAAATTTGATAGGATATAAAATTAATTGATTTTATTATAACAAGATTTCGCTTACAAACAAAACTAGGGAAAGAAACGAAAATGTAAATAAATGTTTCTAAATTGAAAAAGAAATTACTGATAAAGACAAGCTAAGTTTTGTCGAAACGTTGAAAAAAAAAATCGACATGAAACTATTATTAAAAAAATGTGAGCCTCAGCCAAACAATCAAAATAAAAGTTATAAATATTATTTTTAATTTTTAAATATAGTACCTAGTTGGGTTAGTGTAGCATGTTATTATTATTTTTACATTTTTATTTCTAATTTTTGAATAAATTACCTATTTAGATAGTTGAGTTAGTTTAGCATGTTATTATTTCATAATGTATGAAAAATTGAATGCCTGTGATGAACAGGAGACGATTTAGTCAATAATGAACCTGAAGAAGGCAATTATGCATTGCCGAAACGTTGTTGTTGTCTGACATGTGAAACAGGAGTTAGTTTCTCTTACAATTGTGTTTTAATTAGAACCTTAGCCCAAGAAAAAAATCCATTATGAAGTAATAAAGACGGGTTCAAGAAGAAAAGAATATTTATACATATTATTATTATTTTTACTTTGTTATTTCTAATTTTTTTAATATGAAGTACCTAGTTAGGTAGTTGGGTTAGTTAAGCATTTCATTAATATTTTTAATTAGTAGTATTTAGATTTTAAAATTTTAAATCTTTGACGAAAACATTTTGTTATCCAGGTGGTTATTTTAGATTATAATGTACAGCATCGAATGAATTTCACTTTAAATTATTGAGGCGACACCGATGGTGAAACCTACGGGGTGACACAACCGATTTTTCATTTTTTTTTTATTAAATTTTTATAAAATATATTTATTATTAATTCTATATATTTTTTTAATTTACGTAGTTTATGCATCGGTGACTTATTATTACAATCTGGCAACGTTGCATTATATTTCCTACATTTGACAGAAACCACGTACCTAGTCGCCATGTTTGTAATAGTTACCTAAATATGTGCGATTTTTATGGGAATTATTTTTTTTTAAATGTACTATTTCAAACGCTGTCTTTCTAATAAAACAAAAAAAAAACAGAAAAATCCACTGTCCCTAAAGTCGTCCGTATCCTACAAATTTCGTAGTAAGTAATATAAATACTGTAGACTTCTGGCATTTTTGTCGTAACCACCAATGATGTTCCCTGGATCGGCGAAACGGTGGCCTGGTACAGGTATAGTTTTCAACGAATATTTTGGTTTTATTAATTTTTATTTATATCAAGTAACAAATAATATTTAAATATACGAATCCTCATTTTAAACACATCTCACCTTATTTCTGCTGACTGTGCTACTGTGTGTTTGACTCATATGGGCCGCTTGTGCTAAAGCATAATTAGCAGCTAAATTCGCTGAATAATCTGCACGAGCGGCATAGTCTTGGTTGTATGACGCGGCTTGCTGATGGAAGAACCCATAGTTGGCAAACTGAGTATTTCTCCAATCGTATTGACCTTCCACAGGATATTGACACGCCATATTTGCTAGTGTAGGATATCCTAACGCATTGGCGTTCGCAGTGTTAGCGTTTTTTCGAAGACGCGCTCTTCGATTTGAGAACCAAACCTACCAAAGTTATTTATCTTTTAAAATATTTTATTATTTCATAACAAAAGTTCATATTATTCTACTTGGATCCTTAATTCCAATCGCCAAGAAATATCTTATTTCACTACAAGAAACAGTATGAGAACTTTAATGTTAAGTCCTTATCTAACATTATCTTTCATCGAATTTCACTATTACCTGAATTCTTGCTTCAATGAGTCCAGTTTGCTGTGCCAGTTCTTCCCTCGTATAAACATCTGGATACTGCGTTCGACTAAATGCTTGTTCAAGAGCTTCCAATTGTTCCCCGGAGAATGTCGTTCTGGATCGGCGTTGTTTCCTTTTTAATGTAATACCGGGTTCCGATTCTGTGTCACTTTCATCTTCCCTACCTGGAAAATTTGTTTTCATAATTTATACCAATTTGAGAGATAATTCTATTTCCCTGAAAAAAAAAACACACCGACAATTTTTTACTGTCATTTTCTTTGCTTCCGCCAAGCAGAAATTAACATAAATGTCCAGAAATGTGTCAGAAAACCCTATAAAAAGTAAGAAGACTATTTGAAAACAGTTTATGTCATCTTGTGCCGAGAAGAACCATGGATCAGATGAAAATAGGGCTGTCTGCCAATTTTCCTCCATTTTAAAAACTTGGGCTTTTAACATGCGTAAGCGTAGCGGTGGGGAATATAAATATACTATAAGTCATACTTTGTTGTCTGCCAAATTGAAGTTTTATGGCTTTTCTGTTGGTGCTGTGCAGTTTATTCAATTTTATCTATCCAATCGGACTCAACGTGTATACGTAAATGGTAATCGGTCATCCTTAAAAAATGTCAGTTCTGGAGTTCCTCAGGGATCAATTTTAGGGCCGCTTCTTTTCATATTGTACACGGCAGATATTCTTACATCTACAAAATTTTGTAAAGTCAATGCCTTTGCAGATGACACGCAGGTTTATTTATCCTTTAATAAAGCAAATACTGGTGAAACTATTGAAAATATAAATATGGATCTTCAATCTCTACAAAGCCTATCAGCAAAACATAATTTAAAACTTAATCAAGAGAAGTGTCATGTTATGCTTTTTGGTAATAAAAACTTGCGTGCTCTAATACCAGATGGGTGTATTAAGATAGGTGATGTCCCATTGCATCTGGTTTCCAGTGTGAAAAATTTGGGTGTGGTGCTTGATCCCGATTTGAAATTTAACCTGCATGTTAATTATTTATTAAAGAAATGTTTTGGAACTTTAAAGTTGTTGTTTTCATACAGACATGATTTCACGCCTTCTCTAAAAAAAATGCTGTCCGACTCGTTGGTTCTCTCCAAGTTTAGTTACGCCGATACTGTTTACGGACCTTACCTCGATAAACAAAATCAAGCCAGAATACAGAGGGTACAGAACTTCTGCTGCCGGTTTGTTTTTTGCTTGAGAAAATATGATCACATATCACATAAGATTAAAGAACTTAATTGGCTAAAAATGTCTGAGAGACGGGAACTCAGTTTTTGCTCTTTATTATTTAAAATTATTAAAACAAAAATACCGAAAGTACTGTTTGATAAGCTGAGCCCCCGTTCATCCATTCACAGCGTTAATGTAAGATCAAGAAATCTGCTACATATACCTAGGCATAGAACAACAAGAAATATGTTGTTGAGCACACGTCAGTAGCCTTTCAGGCTATTAAATAATATTTAATATTTCATTTATATGTGTGTTTTGTCTTATATCCTAAGATTGGCTATACAGGGTGGTCCAACGAAAAGTTTGCACCTAGCTTTTCTCTTTTTTTTGTAGTCGAATGCGAAAATGCTCGGACACGTCGATTTTGCTTTTGAGGGGGACACATTTTAAACATATTTTTCGATCTGCGCCTTTAACCCCCTAGCGGGGGTGAGTAACAACCCTAAAATTTTAAATGGAAAGAGGGGTCTAATGACATATCATTTGAAAGGACACAAAATTGTCTTTCTAATGATACCCTATTTGTCGAATTTTACTAAAACAGTTAATACGAAAACGACTTTAAAGACATTAAGCCGATAATTTTGGTATTAATGAGAAATACAAATAAGTTTTAATTATTGCGAGTGAAAACACCTGCAATCGTTAGTACATTCCAATGTTTGTTAGTTTTAACATTGCTTTGTAAAAAAAGTAAACAAGCTGTTAAATTGATTTATTAAAACGTTACATTAACAAATGTTGAAAATGTGACCCATTTGATTCCATACAATAATACAGATTTTGTTCAAATCTATTTCTAACATTTTGTAGCATATCAGGTGTTATGTTTCTGCACTCTTCTGTAATGCGTTGGCGAAGATCTTCTATGGACTCGGGCTTCGTGGCAAAACATTTATTTTTTAAGTGCCCCCAAAGAAAAAAGTCTAAAGGCGATAAATCCGGTGACCTGGCAGGCCATTCAATTGGGCCCCTCCTTCCAATCCACCGTCCAGGGAACCGGTCATCTAAGAACTGTCTTACAGGAGCCACATAGTGCGGAGGTGCTCCATCTTGCTGGAAATAAAGCCGATCAGCAGTATGATTTTGGTCATCTTCTATTATTTGTGTTATTAAAGGATCAATTGTGTCTTCAAGCATGTTTAGGTACACTTCACCAGTTAAATTTCCAGGAATAAAAAGTGGTCCTACAATATGATTTCCTAATATGCCACACCAGACGTTTATTTTTTGAGGATACTGGGTATGAACCTCACGGAATAAATGTGGGTTACTGTCATCCCAGTAACGGCAATTGTGCCTATTTACAGCTCCATTCAAATAAAATGTGCATTCGTCGGAAAAACAAATGTTAAATAATAATTGCGGATCTTCAATTAAACGCTGGCTCATTGCTTCACAAAATTGCAGCCTTCTATCAAGATCATCCTCATTTAGTTCCTGTACTAATTTGATTTTGTACGGATGAAATTTGTACGCTTTTAAAATTCGTATTATGGACGAACGGGAGACACCTGAGGCTTCAGCTAGTTGACGGGTACTTTGACTATGATCCATTTCAACATGCCCTAAAACAGCGACTTCCACAGCTTCATTTCTGATCGGTTTCTGCGGCTGGTGTTTTACATTACAGACAGATCCGGTATCTACAAACTTTTTAACTAACTTGCCAACGTACACATCATTCACATTTTTATCGGGATGTCTCTCATTAAATAAGCGAGCCGTAAGTCTAGCACTACTATTATTTTGAAAATAAAGTTTAACAATTTCAACTCGTTCTAGAATGGAATAAATCATTTTGTACGGTAAAAGTAAAATAACTTGAGAAGCAACCAAACTGAATCAATGAAAAGACTAAAATAAACGGTGTAAATTCTTTTCCTACACGTATCTGCAGTTTTTATTTCAACAAAAAACGCAAACGATTAGTGAGGAATTTAGTTCTGATAAATAAGATAGTGTTTTTGAAATCCCGTTTTTCTTCAAAGTAAATAATTTAGAAATGATTGTAGTTGTTTTCAGTCGTAATAATTAAAACTTATTTGTATTTCTCATTAATACCAAAATTATCGGCTTAATGTCTTTAAAGTCGTTTTCGTATTAACTGTTTTAGTAAAATTCGACAAATAGGGTATCATTAGAAAGACAATTTTGTGTCCTTTCAAATGATATGTCATTAGACCCCTCTTTCCATTTAAAATTTTAGGGTTGTTACTCACCCCCGCTAGGGGGTTAAAGGCGCAGATCGAAAAATATGTTTAAAATGTGTCCCCCTCAAAAGCAAAATCGACGTGTCCGAGCATTTTCGCATTCGACTACAAAAAAAAGAGAAAAGCTAGGTGCAAACTTTTCGTTGGACCACCCTGTATGTATTTATATTTTATTAATGTTAATCATGATGATTTTCATCATATTTATATACTTTCATAATAATGCTAATTTATATATATATATATTTTTTTTCTCCTTTGCTGTTATTATTAAATTAAAGTACCTAAGTAGTGTGTAAGTGAATTGTCTCATGTCTGTGTAATTTGCAAATTAGGTTAAGTGCTTGGAGTAGCATATTGCTAAACTTCGCCTTGTTTGTAAATTTCTTCCAAATAAAGACGATTTATTATTATTATTATTATTTCACAGTTAAAACAATTTCGAACGGAATTTTGGAAAGTATTTTAACGAATCAAGATAAACCCATTTGAACAGATGAAATTTAAAGCGACTCGAGATGCAACATCCGCAAAAAGGAGAAAGCCACAATGTTCTGAAGATAAATGTAATCAATCTGCAATTTTTTAACTTAACTTTAAGCTTAAAACTCTCACTGATAACTGTAATGAAGAAACACCTAGTGGATTGTAGAAGAAGGTATTTTCACGCTTTCATAAAATGCGTTTTTTTAAAGAACAAGTTGAAATCAATGATACAAAAACTGGAAGAATTATGTATAACCCCAGTCTTTACTAAAACAATACAGGGTGTGATTCACAAATGTACATCTCCAAAATGGATGGTCAAGGACAATTCAAACCAAAGAATTTGCCCCAGACGTTCATTTTTAAAGCCACAAGAAAAACGTGGAAACTCAAGTAAAACGTTTGTTGTTGTAGGGGATAAACTTTTCAATCTCTTTCCTACTACCTAAGAATGACTATCTCTAGCAATGCATTCAAATATAAAATAGTCATTTGGCTAAAGGAACATACTCCACTATTATTAAACTGAATTGAATTTATGAGATGAAATTATGTATTTGTTTTCAATTTTTTTTTCGTTTTAATTTTTTAAATATTTATTCTGTTCTTGATTTAAGAAAATAATACCTTATTTTTTCTTTATATATATATATATATATATACATCCATGAGTCAGTAATAATAATTATCCATTATTTTTAACAAAGATCTTGCTAATGTTTTGCGGACAAGTGCATTGCATTGCAGCACTTTTGCCGAACATGATCCACGATGAACTATAATATGTGTATTTTTATCTATATACACATTTATCTATAATATTTATTTTGTATTATGTATATTGTAATGTTTTTTTTTTGTGATTTGCTAAGAGAAATCAATATTATTATTATTTTCAAAATAGTGGATTTCGAAAGCTTTCGCACCGCGATGCGAGTGTAGACTTCGCATCATCATTTGTCCTTATTATGCTTTTCTTTAAAAGAGTGTAGGAAATTAATTTAATTATAAAAGAATCTACCAATATATTATATCAGGATTATTTTTCCACCATTTGGCAGCTCACATATTAATCATTATGCCCGCTACACACAAGATGAATATTAAATAGTAGGTATTTAAAATAAGAAATGAAAATACAATTAGAAATGTGGAAAATACATCACACACAGAATATACAGAGACTAAGAATGTATATAGCTGAGATATGAAAGGTAATTTATCGAATGCGCTGTGCTCACGTGACAGGTGAAATATATAGTGCATCAAAGTGCCAAATGATTAATGTGGACCATAGGGGGCGAGCGCTTAGCGGCCCCCCAACGATCCGACATATATAATATGGCAATTTTTAAATACTAATTTCGTTATTTAATAATGGTCATTAACTTTATTAAATGTGTGTTTTTGAATAATTAGAGCTGTCAATCCTACACCTTGGATTCGATTCAGAGTTCTCTTGAGACGAAATTCTTTTGAAGTGTATATAGGTAGCCATTGTATTTTGCTTGCTTATGGGTGGTAGCAGTAGTAATTTAATATTTGCAATGCATGTAATTAATGGTGTACGTTGCGCCAATAATTAATTATTGACTTAAAGTTAAGCAACACCCAACTAACAATTTAACTTTTTTAATTGCTGTAAGAACGTTTATAAAATATATTTTATAAAACACCCATTGTTTTATAAACATTTTCACAACGTTCTTACGCGCCTTATAAACACGAAAAAGGCGCAGATTTATAAAACAAATCGACTCGTTAACGGTTCTATAAATGTTGCTTGTTGCTATTATACAATAGTTTTTAGAACGTTTATAAATATCTAATAAAAATCAAATAAAACTGTTATAAAACAGTTTTATTATAGCTCTGTTACTAGAACAAAACGACATATTTGTAGAACTACTATAAAACTGTTAAAGGATATAAACGTTTTTTAAAATACCTTTTTACACAAAATTATTTTATAATTATTATGCATTGTTGTTGGTACACATTAATAAAATCTGAACAATCATGGAGGTAAAAATAATATAAAACGCTATAATACCTACCCAATAATGAATAATAAAATAAGTCAGATAAAATTCATCCATGAGCAGATTTGGCTGCGAAACAAAATTTCCTGTTAAATATATTGTATATTATTACTAAAATTTTAATGCGCCTCGCGAATTATGTAAATTAATGAATTTAGATTTTATAAATTATATAAAAAATTTTTTTTATTGTCACTTATTGTTGAAAATAATCTTTTGGGAGATCCTTCATTATGTAATGACTGATTCTGCATACCTTATTAGCTAAGATAATTTTACAAATTATAAAAAATATTAATTTTAAAAGTTTGGTCAACATGGCTAACAATTTAAAGAAACCAAAAATGGCTTCTTCCTTATACGATGCTTATAAAACAAAATTATCTCAACCCAGACGAGTATGCTCTTTAGATAGCTATTACAAAATAACTGCAGAATTGTTTTATACAGGGGCGTATTCGTTAAAAAAACATAAATCTCATAATATTTTAAGTGCAAATAAAATGTAATATAAAATTAATATTACCTGAAACCCCTTTGATAGCAGAAGAATGATATGATTCTTTTATATCTATCATAATATGGATACTAGCCAAAATATAAGTTGGTATAGTACGACACAGTTAAAGCGTATATTAACTGCGTCGTACTATAGGTACCTATGTTTTATGTAAACGTGAAGAATTTTTTATAAACCAGTTATGGAGTAAAAAAAAGATATTTCACTAAGCTTGATAATGAATAATGAAGCTAATTACAAGTATTTTTCTTGAAGTTTTATGTATTTAGTAATCATTTGCCGTTAATTTAAAATAAATTAATAGTAAAACAAACTAAAACAAGCTTGGAGATAAATGCTCTAAAAAATCAAAATTTAATTAAAAGGTGCTGCAAAAAATATATAAGATAAAATGTATAGAAATTAATCAAGTCTAGTCCTGTCTAATTGAAGTATTCGTGCTTGATACTTTGATGCTTGTCTGAGTCGCCGCCGTGTGTCGCATCGTCTCAATATTGGAATAATAATAAAATAGTAAAGAGAGTTTTACAAAACAAATTTTAACATATGTTTTATAAAAGCTTTTGATGGGTTCTTATAAAACAAAATGCTTTTATAGTTACTCTCTTATTAGCTTTTACGGGAGTAATTTAAACATAACCTAAATTGAGCCCTTTGTTTATGTTATGTATGTTATAACTTATAACTGCCGTTATTAAAACGGTTTGTTGAGTGTCTTTAAGAGAGTTCGAGGATCTTGAGGTAGAAAATTTGGCATGTGTTTATTAAGTATAGCAAAAAGCTTCTTTTGGGAAAAATGCGGAACATTATTTGATACTGCCCATGTTCGCATGTTTTCTCTTAGTTTTGCATTTTTTTCTAGCTCACTTGTGCTTGAAGCATGATATTGATCACCAATTCTCTATTTCGGCTACCCGCTCACCATCTAGTAATAATTCCTCCTGAGAATTTATCAGTCTTCAAAATATTTGATGTCTTATAAATTGTCATTAATTTGATTAGATTCCATTACAGTTTGCTACTTTTTATTATAGTCACTAATGTTTTCCCTTTGATAATTTATAATATTGTAATTAATTTTCTATTAAATGCACAACTGCTTTTCGTTTGGACATTTTAAACCTGTGTATGATATAACAATAAATATCAGTTGAAAATAAATAAGACTATGTTATATATTCGTTCTAGGTAATGTTTATGACAGCATCTTAATTTTATGAAATATGCATTGGCAACATATTTATTTTTTTATTGTTTTTAATAAAATAACTAAAAAACAATTTCGTAATTATTAATTTGCGCACAAATTTGCTGCAGCAAACAAATCGCTCTTAATAACGACAATAAAAAAACTATTTTATTATTACGAAACGTACTTTAACAGAATAATTTTATAATTGTTTTTAAAGGAACAAGTTAATCCAGACTAGTACTTTTACAAAATGCTTTTAAAACCAATTATCATTCGGAACAAATTCGTCCTATAAAAAATATTTTATAAACGTTTATAAAACTGTTACGATATCATATTTTATAACTATTTTATTATTTTGCTGTAAAAACGTTCTTAAAACAGTTTTTTTCACAGAAAAGTTTAACACAGCAGTTTTATCACCAAACGAACCTTTAAAGAACAAAAAAGTTTTTACTAAGCGGCAATAAAATAATTATAAAATATATTAGTTCTTTAAGAATGTCGAATTGCTAGTTGGGCAGTAAAGTACTATAATATTTCAATTTACTTTATCGCGAACGATCTTAAGGGTGGTAATTTGTCAAATTAAACATATTCTAACAATACCAATTTTCTATTAAGGCTTAAGTCACTGGATTGGAACCCAATGATAAATTTCTCAGTTTTCTTATAGTTACCACTCTGGTGCTCAATTTATAAGAACTCCCGCACGATTCTTTTAGGTAATTCTAGTTCAGACGCCAATAAAGAGGCCTTTCGAAGCCTTTAATTGAGAAATTGATTGCATACTTATTGCTGTCGCATTTCCATGTAAGTAGGTATACTCTAATTGTCATTTCTAAGGAATCAAGGTTTTATTTAAGAGATACACTGCCCAGACAAGATAAATAATCCAATTAAAGGGGCAGATTACGTGAACGTGTGCGTTGATTTGGGACACAAAAAGGAATCAGTCTTTAAACCTCTGGACAGTCAAGAAGTCCATTAATAATTTTAAAAAGTAACACTAGAGGAGAATATTCTCTACGAGTATTTAATGATACTAGATTAAAACGGTTTAGTAGAATATCATGAGGAAACCCAATGGTTGGATAAGCCCTATCAACTCGAAACCACAGCAACTTGGCTAAACGAGGCTGGATGCGTTTAAAATTAGTTCTGTACCGGGTGGCCCGTTTAAGAGAAATCTGAGAAAGTATAAACGGTACAACAAAAACTTAAATAGAACGGTTTTAGGGCAACGGGAATATATCCTGTTGATCCAAATATAATACCAGATCACTTTTATTCCATAGTCGATTCAGCCACGACAGGAATTTCCCCTGAAAAGACAGAAACTTCCCCAGAAAGAGATGGTAACCGTCCCAGCTTAGAATTGCTATCTACAAGCTCCGCTAGTCCTATTCAAACCTGTAGTGGAGGAGACGATGGCAAAGATCCAAAGATCACTTTTTCAAAATTCTTGCACGAAGTGTCTCCTGTACCCAAGATACTTGTATCCGTTAAACAAAGGTTCAAGTAAAGCGCAGTTGTGTTAACATCTTCCCAAAACATAAAAACAAAAAGGGGACGCCTAAAGCAACCCAGGTTTCACAAAAGACAAAAACACTAAAAATAACAGACAAAAATCAAAAAGAATTACAAGAAGACCGGGAAAAATCAATGGAGTGACAGCGATGATGAACCTCTAGCCAAAAAGAAAAATGATGAATATCAGGAACGCTGCGTGGAATGCTTCGAAGTATATGCAACGACAACTAAAAAAGTGGATTGGTTGCAGTGTCTTAAGTGCTTAAAATGGCTACATGTCACTTGCAACATGTATGGTGAAGTTTGTAACATCTGTTCTAGACTCGGGTTAAGAAAAAAAATGAAAATTAGACGTTTTTTTAGAGACACAGTTACAGCCGCGTCTCTCCTCTTTCCACGCGGCATCTCCCCCGGCAGTGTGGGAGAGATGCCGACTTAAATAAATTTTTATTTTTTTTTGCTATGTTCATGTTTTCTTAGAATTAACTTTTATTTTGGTATTTTAATAAAGTTTAACGCATTACCCTTGCATTGATTCATTTTGAAGAAAAAATCCCAAAAATTACAAAATTTATAGCTATTTTTCAAAAAGTGCGGCAACTGTCCCGCATTTACCCTATATTATGAAATACCCCGTATATTAGAAATATTTTTATAAATAAGTATATCATTAATTTTCAAGTTACATTTCTCACTTAGCTGTCAATTAATTCATCATCATCGAAATTCCACCGTCTCTAAAATTTCATTTAAATTTGTTTCAAGAAAAACAGTGATTATGTTTTATAAAACAACCAATATTAAATCCAAATTTTCCTTGACTCCATTTAAGATGCATTTAATTAAAATAACGGGCGATTGTTTTTAAAAGAAAATCCGAGATACGTCAGTTTTCATTTATGTTAAGCAATTTGTAGCCTTCGTAATAGATTCGAAATATGCCGCCTGCGCCACCATCTAAGTCATTGTTGTTGCAACCGCTATTTTTAGGGTACCTACTTTGGAGTTGCTGCTGTCGTCCTGAGAAGAATGATGTGCCACATGTGGGAGGTAACATAAGAAATGGCAGGTTTGCATAACGAAGTCAATCTTAGTATTTTGACCTACGTTACTCGCTATAACTGCTGTTATTATTATTATAAGTATTCATTTATATCTTGAATCGGACTATACCTTGTTCTGGTTCAGCCAGATAGCGAGATATCCCGAGTTGAACTCCTTAGACTTTTTTTCTGTGGGGACATCCCAAAAACCGTGTTTACCTAAATAGACCACAGAAATCAGATGAATTAAGGCATCGCATTCAAAACAAGATGCAATTGATCACTCCCGAGATCATAGAAAACGTGCAACGCTCGTTTGTGGAAAGGTTAGCCCATTGCCAAACGGTTAAAGGTGTCCAGTTTGAGCAATTGCCCTTGATAGGTATTTTCGTTATTTCATTAATCACAAAGCGACATATCCTAAAGTGGATAAGGAGGCAAAAACCTGCCATTTCTTACACATTTTCTTATTTTCCCACCCACATGTGGGACATCAGCAACTCAAAAGTACCCTAAAAATAGGGGTTTCAATTTGAAACAAACATGACATGACAAAATTGCTGAACATCAATCAAGACTGACGTGTGTGATTTTTAATTTAAAAATGTATAATTTTGAAAATAATCGCCCACTCCGACACTTTTGCGGACACCCTGTATATAGTTTCTATTTTGAAATTCTAATACTTTTTTATTGTATCTATTTGTAAGTAAAATCTTTTTTTCCATACATAAAACACCCGTTATAATAAGCAATCAACAACTTCAACTTCCATTGTTAGTTGAATTTTATTACATTATACTTAAAATGATGTGTCACAAAACAGAGGATGGCATTTGAAATTTTAAAATAGGCTGGCTGGGAGGAGAGGTTGGACACAAAAATCAAATAACGGTTTTGATCCCCTCAATAACAAAATAGACGTGTTTTTACCGAAAATCGTGTCTACTTTAGATGGCGAGTTATTATTATTTCTATCAAAGTCTATCTAAGTTCTTTAAAAAAGTGTAAATATCTAATATAAACAAATAGTATACAAGTTTTAAACTGAAATTATTGTAGCAAATTTGGATTAACGAAAAGGACAGGAACTAGAAACAATAATTAACAAACGCTTAAATCAAACCTCGATACTGTCAACGTAAATTTATATCTTTTTTTCTGTAAAGCTATTCAAAGCCGACTTTTATAAAAAAAACCTGCGGCGAGCAAACTGAAAATCGATAGTGTTAAAGCCTAAAAGTGTACCGCATATTATGATGTATTTTATAGTAAGAGAACACAACATAAAAAAAAATCTGAAATCTGGGTGACTAAGGCAACTTAAGCCGGAAGACAAGTTATTAGTTTTTGTAATATCGAAAGAGAAACAGGCCCTGATTTAGGGTGAAAAGCCATTATGAATGAACAATATATTTGCAATTCTAGCATATCTTATGTCTTTACTAATAATATAGATGTAAGAAATATGAAATTTTACCGATGTTATTAGTTTATTTTTTTAAAACGCTATATTAATAATACTATTATTTTCATTCGTTAATAATTTCTTCGGTTGTGAAAAGAAAAAACAAAACCCATCGAAACGTGGTGTCTTAAATAGTAAACTAATTACATCTGTCAATTTGTTCTTAATTAACCTTTAGATAATTTAATTTGAAGAAATAGTCCATACCCGCAGTGGAATCCCATGATAAAATATGTCACGTCCACCAATTCCTTAGTAATTCTTTATTTAGAGAGATAACATGTTTCAGGATGTTCATAGCAAAAAGGTTAATATTGATAAAAAGTTTGGCAGGTTCTTAAAGTAAGATTGCGATAGGAAAAACTAATATTTCTTCAGAAAATTGAATACAGTTTAAATGGTACAAGAGTAAAAAGCACTTATTTGAGAAGGTATGGAAATAAGTTACTAGGAAAAGTTGTTCAAAAGTAAAAGGCAGTTTCTAATGCCAATTTTCGAAAAAAATAGACCTACTTTTATTTATTTTAATCAATTCTAAATTAACAACTCATTTTTGTACCAGTAGCCGTTGATAGTAACAAGCTTATTTGAAAATTCGTTGTATTCATTTATTAGTCGTAGTATTTTCAGCTTAAAATGTTTACTTTACAGCAAAAATTTACTTGGTGCAATGTTATGGGAAAGGCAAAAAATGCTATCGTCAAATTATTCAGGAATTTAATAAAAAAAACCCCAATGTTGACGTTCATAAGGCTACTTGCCGTAAAATAATTTTGAAGTTTTTAAGCACTGACTCAGTGTTGAAAATATCTAGAGGAAAAAAGAGATACGATGAAAATGTTGCAAGCACTTTGTTGGTATTACATTCAGTAGAGGAACACCCCAAGTTACCATTAAGAAAAAGAGCTGAAAATCTCCAATTTATTAAAAAGTTTTTGCTATTGAACACTTTTCCTGTGGACCTACTGTATGTACCTGTTAACCTAATAATAAACAAACTTTTACGGTGTGTTGTCAAACAAAATTGTGTTTAAACTTACCGAATAAAATGGCCAATTACATCTAATTGCACATATATGGGAGTGAGCTTTAAATAATTCTATTTGCATGGTTTCTTAAGGATTAATAACAAGACACTCATTTAAATAAATCTCGCAAAATCAGGATTAAACAAAGCTATGAATAAGCGTAACTAGGATTTACCAATGAAAGATTGATTATAACTACTTTCCATACCCGGATTGGCAATCCGAAATGCCTTTAGAAAATATTGGAAAACAACAAACCCATTATTAGGATAAGAAGAATTTGAATAAATTATTTAATATTTTATTGAATTTCTAATATTCTTTGAAAAATAAGAAAGGTTTTAAAATTTTTGAATAAAATTTAAATACTGAGAGTAAAATGGTAAAGTTGAAAAAAAAAAACATCAACTTCAAGAAATGTGTTAAGATAGAATAACTTGGTAACCACAAGTACATCAGAACCTATAACAGTTGACAAATTCAATAAATCTTTTGAAGAAGTAGTTCATTTTCCAGTGGAACGATGTTAATTGGAAATTGAAATGAAAGTTTGATTCCACAAATTGAATTTATTAAATCACACCTAACGGTCAAACCAGAAATGTTTCGAGGACATACACTGATGATGGGAATGGTCCTCGAAACATTGCAGGTTTGACGTGTCACCGTTAGATCTGATTTAATAAATTCAATTTGTGGAATCAGACTTTCATTTCAATTCCAGTTCATCTTTGTTTATATTGGTATTATAAAAACAAATTTTACCCTTAAGCATTCCAAAGCAAAGTACGAGTATAATAATTTAATTTTGTGAGAGCAGACGATAACAAGCGAGGACAATATACTTTGGATATTAAAAAAGCCAATATAGTAGACAAATACTAGCTGAAACCTTCAAGGAAAATAATACTGAAAGGTTTCACCCAGTAGCAGTAAAAAAGGAAAAGGAGTTTTTCAAAAATATTGGGTCTTAGATTTTAGTTTAATATTCAGCCAATAAAGGACTTTTATTCACGAGCAATCGAATTTGTATTGTTTTGTCCTATAAAAATTTTTAACATAAACGTTGATCTTGGAAGCCTTAAATGGGAAAAGCAAATTCACTTGCCGCTATAGAGAGAAGGGGTCTATGGCAGTGGAGACGATTTATGATACTCATGGCAGAAGTCTATTCTAATACCTAAATCTTATGTTTGACAATAGGGTGTATGTGGCGTCTCTAGTGTGAGCTGGCAATATGCCCGGTGAAACTTCTTGTCCGGCCATCGTTTGTGAACTTTGTTTCACCGAGCATATTGTATATAAAATGAGGAAAATAGTTATTAAAATTATTTGCATATTTTTAAAATTAAAAATAAGATAAAATAATATAATAACAATAATAATAAGCGTTTATTTGCAATAGGTGGAACCCATTTACAGGAAATTCAATTATTATAAACATGTAGAAATATTCACAATAAAAAATAAAATAATATAATAATAACAATACAATAATACATCAGTATAAAAAAGCAATATAAAATTAAACAAAATTACAGCTCAAATACAGACAGTATATCATTATTAGAGAAGCCAGCATCATCCATCCACACAGCGAACCACCTGAGAAAGCGGAGAATGGTTAGTGTCGCATTCGCCGCAAATCCGATCGAACGCAGAGCACGTGAAGTGAACCGAGGTACAAAAAATCTGATGTATCCCAAAAGAAATGAGCAATCGACGCTGCTATGCAATAATTTATAGTATAAAAATTTAACAGCGTGAATTTTCCTTCTCCTAGCTAACGTTTGTAATTCAAATTCTAATAAAGAATCATGGTTGAATCCCCTAGCAGGATAGGCACCATTCGCTCTATACCCTAAATACTTTGCAAAACGGCTCTGAACAGACTCCACAGCATGGATATGACACTCATGGGTTGGACTCCAAACCAAAAGTACTTTAGGCTATGCACTATGCGCTTGGACTTGTATAACACGTATTTCGAATGATGTGAGTTCAGTGCATCCGTAGTGAAACCGTGCCTTGCAACCATCACACACAACATGCTTATCTCGATCACATTTAACATTACGGCAGGGCGATCGTAATTTTTTACAAATATAAACCAGGTAGAACCGACTGCTATCTCTCGTTCTCTTATTGCTACGATACAAAAAACAACAAATAAACACCCAGGAATCACTAATATAAAAAGTTAAATATGATTTTAACCGAATTACAAATGACACAGATCAAAAACTGTTTACAAAAACAAATTCATCGCATTGAAAACATCACATGTATGAAAATTCCGAATTTTTAAATCACAGTAGACTATATCTACACAAAATTCAAAAACGAGTAACAGTGACCGCGTGCTTTGCTTTGCCTTAAGAATATAACCATTTTTGATTTAGTTAAACAAAATAACTACACCACTGGACAATCCACAAAAACCCATAACCTCATTCCTTCACCATCACTGTGCAAGCCATTTCTCATTAGTTGTTATTGATTTCATAAATCTTATATCTGTTTCGTAACATGGCAATGAAATATTATAACAGTTCGTGTAACTAGGAATCCTTTATGGATGTCTGCAGCTGAAGGCATTAAATTTGTTTAACCAAGCATATTTCCCAGATAAAATGTGACGCTGATGAAACCATTAAATGTTATAGTACGTCCAACAGGAGTTATCGTAATTTTATCCTGACAGACTTTTTTTTTGTGTAATTTTATCTGCAAATATACCTACAAAGAATGAGTGCAATATTGAATCAATAAACCGTAGTTCCAGATAATTCAGCGAACATGTAGGTGTATTCATCGAAGGTCCTCATTGTGTGAATATTTGGAAAAAATAAAGGATTACTTTGCAGTCATGAAAAAAAAAGCTTAGAAACTGGATATAGATGTATACAGGGTGTCCTCACCAGAATTCGTCAATTAACAATCAAGTCTTTGCAAAACCAAAGTTAGCAAAACTACTAGGTATGTAGTTATACATAATGATACTTCTCGTAACTTTAAATTTTTAAAACCTGTTAATAATTTCTACGTTCTAAAAGTTTGGATATCGCTATATATACCTATAGTTCAAGAATTTTGAAGAAAGATTCTCTTCCAAATAGTAGTACCTATATTCTTTTGTTTGTAAGTAATCCTGTATTGTTTATGATGAATTGCGCTGGGCACCTATTGATTACATGTTCCATCTGGATCTTCCTATTATTTTAAAAAGCTTTCTGAAGATGGTAAGATAGAAAAATTCAAAAAAGAAAAACAAGATATTTTTGGAATAGTAGGTCATGACAAAGCGTTTCTAGTTTGAGACATTTTTAAGATCTGGATTAGAGTAGTTTAGAGTAAGTATTTCAAATATTGACCACCAACCTGAAAGCAAAGCACTGAAAAAACAACGTTTTCCCACAGATAAACAAAATTTGATAGTTCTGCTTTACACTTTTGAAGAGAGAACATTGTCCCATTCCATAAAAAGAATGATAAACATCTATCCCGAATTTGTAGTTGAGCTAAAAGGTAACTAGCATCCGATACGAGATATATTTCATGCTTCAGGAAAATTGTTTTCTAATATCCAAAATCGACCAAAGAGCGTACTGATAGTCTCACAAATAGTATCTACTTATTATAAACATTTAGTTGGTCTAATTTTCTCTAAAACAATCTACTATTAGAGCCGAAACTATCAACACAGTGCTGGAAATAACTACACACATAAAAACAAATACTGCTAAGAACGGGTGTTACTTTATTTCACATTAGACAGTTTCGCTTCCTTCGCCTTTCCTACGCAAACTGACTCGTGGTTGCGCCGCTAGCTTATTTATATGCAATTACTTGCATCTCGAAGTGATCCGAATACACTAGCCAGAAGCAGAAGTTTCTCGAACCAACGCGGAAATTCCTTTACATCTAATTACAACTAATGCTATAGTCCTTCCAATATTAGTTTGAAATGACATAAAAAACCACAACTCCATATCCCTTTCTAAAGTGAATACCGATCGCCGCAGTCCATAGCCGCACCTTTTTAACTTTTCATAACAATACTGTTAAATATATAAATGTTTTCCCATTTTAAGAATATTTTAAAAACAAATATTATATTATATACTTACACTTCACAAAATAATCCCACTCAAAACGAAAACAAACAAATCTAAGAAAAACTATTGAACAGATCATGGTTTACTGTCGGACACAAATTTTCTTCATAAATTCCACATTAAGTCTTCGCCATACCATATGATGTCCATCCGATGATATTTAGATTAATCTGAGAAAATAACACGTCGCCAAAAATTATTTGTTTCATTCATATTATATTTATTTGCAAACTCGTAATCCTTTGTTTTTCGATTATTAATTAACCCAATTCTTTTGTCAGTCACTATAGTTATTTTTATTACTGTCGGTGTCCTTTGGGAGGCATGATTTATTACACGTCTTATATACGAGGGAGAAATGTACCAAAAGAACGCTACATTCGATACCCATTTCTAATGTAAAGAGGCATGGGAACGGATAGCCCCGTTAGAATCGTTAATTTTATATATTTTAGATTAAGGTTGGAAGAACTATACCTGTTAGTGGGTAGCATAGCATCACTACTCGCCACTAGATGTCACAATATACAATAATAATTTAAATGTAGTCTAGAATTCCAGAAATATAGTTAAGGACACACAAATTAAATCTGTTTTGCCCCTTGGAACATACTGAAAAAATCATCAATGGTTAAGAGAAAAGCACTTTAGGCCTCTCGCAGCAGCAAAAAATCAATTGATTTTCTAGATTAAGTTCTCGACCTATAAAACAGTTTTCGTCTACTTTTCTTTTTTGCAATTGAATTAATATACCTCATGTACATTATGTTTCTTTTCTGCATTGTAACTGAATTTGTTATTATTATTATTTTTATTATCATCTTTGTTATTTATGTATTTATTTATATTTTGGTCAGGGCAATTTTTAGTTTTATTTTGCTTTTTAATTTATTTTTGTTAGTTTTCTTCTACTTTTCCTTTTGGTAATTGACTTCATACACCATGTATATTATATTTCTTTTCTGCATTGTAACTGAATTTGTTATTATTATTATTTTTATTATCATCTTTTTATTTGTTTATTTATTTATATTTTGGTCACGGCAATTTTTAGTTTTCTTTTGCTTTTTAATTTATTTTTGTTAAAAAAGGTTAAGTGTGGGCTAGAGTTCGTCAAATAAAGACGTTTTTTATTATTATTACATTCAATTCCTGTTGCATATTTCTTCAGAGTAGGTATTTCAAACTTATCACATAAACTAATAATGCAAATTTGTCATAATAGGTGTCGATGTAATTCCATTTAAAACGATATTATCACTTATCTCGATTTATAATTAATTTCAGGGTTAAAAAATAAATTAGAGTGTGTGAGCGTTGTTCAGTTTATTATTAAACAAAAATCGGTGGGCCATCATGTATAAGTTAACTACTTTAATGGAATTCATTATGATTCAGTTTTTCATTGTGATACAGATTTTTACAACTAATAGAAATAAATGATTACGGCTGATTTGTATCATGGGTTCCTGACATGTTTGTCAAAATAATAAAAATATTTAGGCATAAGGGATTTAATGCGGCCACACTATTTTATTAATTCATTTCATTACATCTGCAAAAGTTCATTGTGTGTGCGACGCAGAGGGAGATATCAACTATTTCCCATCCATCAGACTTAGGTTATTGAAAAATATATGATCACATCCATCGATCTGACGGCTTTCATGACACTGTCACTTTAGGTTATTATCACTTTTTCAGTAATATTACTTCAAATACACAATGACAACTTCTAAATTTACTACAACTATTTTTAATAACCATTTTATAACAATACAATTTACAACATGTTGATAGGAATTGATCTTAAACATAAAAATAATGCCGAAAACTCTTAGGCTATTAATGTAAACAAAGAAAATAATAATAAACTATTTGACACAAGCAATTTGTCTGTCGTTAGAAAAAACATGTTACCAAAACCAAATTATGACGTGAACTAGAAGTGTCAACTAAAATAAGTGACACCAACGTTAGAAAAAAATACTACCAAATTATGACAAACCAACGAACCATAATAGAGAGATATGGTATCCTAAAAAATAACGTCCGCCGCTATTAACGTTACCGTTAATTTAACACCAACGAGTTTCAAATAGAGAGATGTGGTAGTTCTAAAAAATAACGTCACCTATGATGATAATCATATTATAGGCAGCCATTTTTAGACTAGCAAATTTAAAATACCTATCTAATATATTTATAGTAGGTATTTAGTATAAAATTTTATAAGGTTATTGAATTTGACAAGTGGATTTATTATTTAAATTAAGTATTTATCAAATTATAACAACATTAATTAATAAGCAGCATGTACAGGGTGATGCAAAAAAAACATTAATTAGCCGATATTTAACAAATTTTCTAGATTGCAATCGAATAATTTTAAATGTTTAGAAATTTTTAGCATACACTTTAAATTTATATACGGGGTGAGTCAAAAATGTATTTGTTTATTTTTTTTAAGGTCAAAAAAGTAATATTTTGAATAATCTTTTGATTTAGATTTGAATTCATGATTTCTTTAGCGTGTAACTATAAGCTCGTAGAGGTGATCTACGGGGAACTCAAAAATGTTTCAATTTATCTTCAATATTTTTGAAATTTTTTTTTTATAACCCTCAATGACTTTTTTCGTAGATAAAACTACCACAAAACGACTGGGAAATCACGCAGTGATTTCTTGTAACTATAATAATATATAAATAAAATTAATGTCATCATGTTTAATAAATAATTGTTGTTATTTTGGCATTTTGAAAGTAAATTGTAGCAAAAAAATTTATAACTAACATTTAATGGCTATTGAGTCATACGTATTCATTAAGTTACTTGCTGCGTGCGTGTTCCTAATTATTATAATTCTCATACTAGTGTCTTAGCAGCTCTCATTAAATGCTCGTTCCATAATTATTCTTGCATAGGTACTCTTATTCAATTCAATATCAATCATTTTATAAAATTAATTTTAACCGCACAGGCAGGTACCTATTAAAAAATTAATAAACCATTGCATAGACGCAAAAGTTATAAATTTTAAAAAAGTCGCAGTAGGTAGGTATGTCTACTTTTTTCGCAAAGCACAATATAATATCTAATATGGCAATCTGATAACAAATTACGCAAAACCACAAAAAGAGGCAACAAGTCGAGTTGTCAACTCTTGCATGTATAGAAGGCCAGGGCGAACGCATCCATCCGACACATAAATCTCTGTTGGCACAGAGGGTGGGCCTCTGTTGGAGTGTCGACCGCTAAAAGCTGCCGCCAGCTACGATGTCACAATGAGCACTATTGTGGTGCACCGAAAAGGGCCGTCAAATAATACAACTTCAATATCGCTTAATAGTTATATATGTTGTAGACCTCTGATCTACAAGTATTAAGTATAATAGAACAGGACCGGTTTTGAATAGATGCACTAATATTTAATCATAAATATATTTTGCAATCAATGATAAATTAAACTTCGCCGTCTCCACAAATAAATCACTTTATTTTATTAAATTTGTGTTTCGAGACGTAACATTCTCATCATCAGTGGTTAATGGGGGGGAATTGAATTCAGATGTTTAATTATTAATCATAAGATGAACCCGATTCATTTGTAGATTTTTTGTTTATGTTAACAAATTAAAATTTCATTTTAGTTGTGAAAAATAATGTTCCAATTAGAAAAGTTCAATCTTTTCTAATTGGAACATTATATAGATTTTAGTTTTTTACAACGATAATGAAATTTTAATTTGCTAACATAAAAACAATTATACAAATGAATCGGTTTCATCTTATGATAAATAATTAAACATATGTATTCAATTCAATTAACCACTGATGATGAGAATGTTACGTCTCGAAACCTGTTTGGTATGTTAATAAAATCTAAACGACATTCTGAATCGTTAACAAATTGCATAACATAATATCGATAAGAATCGACACATTTTTTCAGATTTTGTTTATTGTCCGACGCTTGTAAAGCATTCGGGGCAACGAATTATCATTCGCCATTGCTGATTTTGTATAGAATCTAACAAATTTCAGCGTTTTAAGGTATCACAGGTAAATCAGTCGGGACAAATACTACTGTTGGACGAGTAATAAAGCACATTATATGTATCGCATGTGCAGTATTATTCAATGCAATAAATATTCATTACACACAATAAGCCTTAAACGTTCTATAAATTATGGAATTCCCCAAGGGACTGTGTTGGGCCCATTTCTATTTATAGCATATATAAATGACCTCCTTACATTGCAATGTCATGATGAGGTTATCTCTTATGCTGTTGATACAGTACTATTAGTTTCAGCAAGTACTAGAGAAGAAGTTCGAGTCAAAATTCAAAGTGATCTCAGGCGAATAACTGACTGGCTCCACTCAAATTTGGTAACAATTAATTTAACTAAAACAACATACGTCCCATTTGTAATTAACAAAACCAAATTACCGGATAAAACATCCATGAATCCCTCTGGTCAAATATCTTGGTGTAACTCATGATGCCTATTTCAAATGGGCTACACACATTCACAATGTAACAAATAAAGTACGGCCTTTGTTATTTATGTTTACAAAACCGAAAACTATCGTAACCTCGAGCCAATTATCATCATTATTTTATGCATTGGTACAACCCCATCTTTTGTACGGAATTATAGTCTGGGGAGGTGCTTACCAAAATGTTTTAAGCCCATAGCACAGAAACGAATTTTAGAAATAATATTTGGTTTAAGCGCTTATTATTCAACCAATCTGCTTTTTAGGGAATGTAAAATATTACCAATAAGAAAATTTTTTATAAACAAATTCTTCTTTTTTCAAAGCGATTTTGAAAGCTCCGCAGAATCATTTTATGATTATGGAACTAAATTTAAAGAAACTAAAAATTTGGACTTACTACGAATAAAGAAAAGTATCGGACAAAGATGGTATTATTATGTCAATATAAAAATGTATAATCAACTTTCAAGAGCAAAAATGAAATTAAAATCTTTCAAAAAGCTCTTAACAAATTGGTTAATCGAAAGTTTGTCCATCTTGTAAATGTGTAATTATTAATTATTAGGAAATTGTTTTTTTTCTCTCTTTTTCTCATTTTTGTAATTAAAAATATCGGTGCGTAGACTGCTAATGAATTAAACATTTAAACACTAACAAAATAACAACTCCACTAAAGAATGGACTACTTTTTCAAATTATTTAATTGTATATTGTTATTTATTATTTTCTGTTTTATTAAACTTTTGTATGTACGGTAAAATTCTCGTAATTCTCTTAAAATGCATATTTTAAGCCTTGTTTTATGCAGACAAGCTTTGCTTAAGCAAGAACAAGGTATTATTTTGTAAAGAAATATTATTATTATTTTTTTTATTTGTTTAATGTCGCATCAACCCTATGGATTATTAGCGACGGACGGTACGATTTGTATTTATACATTACATTACATTATTTATTATTTTTAACATTCACAGTTTATTTTGTAGTTCGCAATCTATCATAAATTTAAATATTTTTTTAATATATCCTTCTTGGCCTAATGCTTCTTCGATGTTTTCTGGTATGACCAGTTCTCTTCGTATTTGTTGGGTTTCTTGGCATTCAGTAAGTAGGTGTTTAATTGATTGTGTTATATTACAGGTATTACATTCGGGTCTATCGGATTTGGTGATTATGAATTCATGGGTGAGCTTTGTGTGACCTATTCTGAGTCTAGTTATATCGACTTGTTGGTGTCTTTGTCTGGGTGTAAAGCTCGGAGGTTTGGTTGACTTTTTGGATTCGGATAGCTTTGATTGCGATTGGTTCCATATGTTTCGCCATTTTTCGTATGTTTTTTGTTGGATAAAGGTTTTGACGTCTGTGGGACGAAAATATTATGATGTATTTACATATTTATTGCCCAAACATGTTTATTGGTGAATAAACATTATTATTATTATTAAGAAAAATTAGTGGAAACTATAAAACCCAAAAGTAGCTCTTTTGTGATTCAAACTCCCGTGTAAGTTGAATAAATGGAAAAATGCCATTGCTCTTCAGTTAAAAACGATGTTCGAGATTCTTTAACATTCACGGGATTGGGATCAGTTAGAAACATCTGTAAACATCAGTTGGTGTTTAGATTTAAGTTCAAATCCAAATTAGATCACAACACTGTCTTGAATCTACTATAGTCAAACGATTTGCGAGTTTGATGGCCCCATTCAACGCACATTGCTTCTTCTTTTAAATTATGCTGATACAAACGAAAAAAAAATTTTTTAATCATATTTTGATTCATGTAAAAGTGGGATTTCCACCTGGAAGAGAAACAAAGAAAGAAAACTTCAGTTCATTACACCAGCGATATATAATAAGCGTTAAATTCATTCAAAAACAACTGGCCCAGCATACATAAAACGGTATTTTGTTTTCAGCCTATTCGATGTTACTTGCTATCCTGGTTTGCAGAACGTTTTGATGCGACCTACGTAAAATTTTGTTACTGTCGATTTGCTATTATCCTAGTTGTTCATGTAATAATTAATACCTACAAATGTATACAATGAATATGTGGAACGTCACTGGTTTATATCACCACTCGTTAGGCCGGATTGCACATCGTCCATCAACTTTACACCTCCGTACAAATCTTTCTCTTTTTCTCTCACCAGTAGTATAATATTTTATTTTTATTTATTATTTTTTGTTGTTTCCTTTGCCTTCTTCTCCGAACACATATCAAATTTCTCAAAGAGGCCGCTCCGTTTAACAATTCAACATTATTGGTTTGTCCCCAGGTTATGCATCGGCAAAACATCACTTCTTAAGAGCTTAAACGCTCTGATTTAATGAGAAGATTTTTTTGCAGGACTCACCTTACGAGCTTTTAAAAAGGGGAATGGCGCAAGAAAGTCACGTTTTTACTTATTTGGGCTTTATTATGTCGCCTTTTCAAAATTCCAATTAACGTTATAATACCAATCAGAATTACTGACTTTTTGCTTCCATATACAAAAGCACAGCATACATACAACAAAATCACTCTGTCCAAAATCAAAAGTACGAGCGTATGCTGCTGCACATATTCTTTTCGAGTATATACGCACCGTGGCCATAGGTAAAATAATAGTGAACTATCACTCAGTACAAAAATTTTAACCACATGCTCAGGAAAGCATGAAAAACCATAAAAAATTTGTTTCGGAATTTTTATTCGATGTTTACAAAATGGGGCAAATCCACGTTTTTCCCTGGTAAATCGGCGCCTATGACAATTATTTTTCACGATGGCTTCCAACCTACAAACCGCAGTACGCGGCGTTGCCAATTGTAGAGGGGTGAAAATGAACATTTTTGAAATAATTATTATAATACCTGATAAATAAATCCATAATTACTACTGCAGATGTACACTACTTCTTCGTTTTTGCAAACAACAAACTCCTAAAACGATATTTTTGCATACTTATTGAATACACTAAAAACACAACAGATTTCCGAGAAGTAGATACACTAAATGCACACTTTTTTAATATTAGCTGATGTCCATTTATTTTAAATTTAACGAAATATTAAACTATGATAGCCAGTTGTAACGGCGCTGTCTTATAATATTTGATCAATAACAATCAATCTGGAATACTCCAAATTGTAGATAATTTCTTCGTTTTTGCAAACTTCTAAACGATATTTTTGCATTTTGAACACACAAACACTAACTAAACATTGCCACTAAACCCCAGATAAGTAAAACTAGTACTTACTTATCTGGGACTAAAATGTATAATGCCTGTTTAATTTTAATTTATTTAAATCCTTATTTCCAAACGGGATGAAAATGTAAACACAAAAATAATAAAATATCGGTTAATAGGTTAATATTTGCCCTGGACACCTGATCGATTGTGCAGACAACTTCGACGTCATCTGTCAACCAACAGCCTAACGTGTTGTCAAGTTTATAACACACATATTTCTCAGATCAGATTGGCTGATGTGGCATAATCACCTACCACTCGCACTCACTTGAAATTTTTTATAAAAGGAACGAAAAATTTTGTCGGAAATATTATTATCATTATTATGAAATAACATAAATATTAATGATGTGATGCATGGTGAATTAGATTTGGAAGCCAAGAGCTAACTAAGAATATTTAGCGCCTATTGACCATCGCTTTTTTGGCCAAATCTGGCAAGCCTGCATTCACGAATAATTATTATGCAGATTTTGTCACTATCGATCGAGTTTGTTATTGAAATTTGAACAATCGATATCGTACATTTTCAACCGATCTACACTAATGTTAATAAATACCGATGTTTGATCCGATACATCGGCACTATCGTTGGCAAAGCCCAGCGGTATATCCAATAAAATGTATTGATATATCTGCTAAATTTTATATCGTTATAATGAAGCGTAAATTGTCGATGTGACTATGTATATTTTTTATTCCGATATATCGATATTTTGATAATATCGATATGGCGATGTTTTCCTTTGTCAGCGTTTCTGACGTCGAATTATTATATTACTTTATTGATTTGTGAATGTTTGAAAATTGAATTGAATTATTGAAAAACGTGGAATTAACAGACATGGTAATAATATTATACCTACCTATGGGAAATGCAAAAAAAGAGCAAATCGGGCGGCAGTGGAATACCGGAGACGTTTTCCAAATAGGAAAGACATGCCTAATCTAGTCCTCGCACATTTGTAAATGTTGTAAGTACAACGTTTGTGAGATACTGGTACATTGCAAGCTCAAACGGGTGGACAAGGAGGACAGAATAATTTAGAACATGTAGTGGCTGTACTAAATTTAATAGAGGAGGAACCGTCCATAAGTACTACGGAGATTACAAAGAGATTGGGAATATCTCAGAACAAGGAGGATTCTGAAGGAGAACTGGTTTCAACCGTATCACATACAAAAAGTACAGGCACTAGAAGTAGTTCAGTGGTTAAGCGCATTAACAAGTGTGGTGAAGTTAACGATAGTCTCTTTGAACATTTGCTGTTGTAGTGCTTTGAAGTGCTAGTGTTATTTGCATTTGAGTGTTTTTGTTGCCCTTTGGGGTTTTCCTAACGGATGGGATCCACCTTGTGATCATCGGGCTGAGTACCTGACATTAAACAAGAAGAGTGGACGAGGTAAATCAAGCGGTCCCCAGGAAGTTCAAAAATCATGGCGGCATGGCATGGCATGTTAGACCTATCCGAAAGGTAGGAGCTTACGTAATATTTAATATTTCGCATGATTGAAGTCAGATAATCATCTACATTTTCTAAATAAATGTTTTACATTAAATGCTCGGTAAATCGATACACTTGGCAACATGGCGCTGTATCATAACCTTTAAGCTAATGTCTAATTTAAACTTCAGTTGGGCAGGCGTTCATAGGCGTCGTAAAAAGGGAGTTTAACATGATTTACAAAAAAATTATTTTCAGCCTTAATAAAAATGTTGGAAATTTTTTGAAAGGCGATTCTGTTAAATCTTATTTTTCTCTACCTCTAGTTAAAAGTTTTGTACTGAGTGATAGTTCACCCTATACAGTTCGTTCTCATCGTGTCGGTACGTCTGATGTTCATGTCTACTAAGCTATTCGCCGCGCTTATAGTTATAGTATCTTATAGTATATGTATATTGATATAGTATAATATAGTAGTGGGCCAGAAATGTAGCTGGGAATGCGACGAGTCGATGCCGTTTTCAGCGTCTAGGGAACCTTCTTCTCTATAGTTAATATTCGATGCCGTGGCTGTAATCAATGTCATGAAGCTCAAGCTTTCCGACTTTTAAGTGCCGACAATATAGTCGTTTTGCTGTGTATGCTCTGACCAATTACTAGAAAAAATACTCCAAAAATAATAAATCCAAAAATATAATACATAGTTGGTATCAACTTCCAGTAAAACTGGAACTCCATTGTCCATGCCGTAAGGTACTAGGAAACTTGTGTTTCCTTGTAATATTTGATGCAAATAAATAGGCTAATATAAACACGACCATACCACAGTTAAAAGTTAATATTCGATGACCATACTAAGCAGCACGTTTAGCCAGTGGTTATTAGTAGGGCAGAGTGGAACATGATGATGGATAGGCTCTAAGATCTCTGATTTTCAACTGAGGTTAAATTAAGACAATAGTTGGATATCACCAAAACAACATTTACTACAAAATGAAAGATCGAGAACCAAAAAGAGAAGACTTATATGGTTGCGCCACAGGGTTGGCGGTGTCTAGACCAGTGGCGGATCGCGACGCATTTAACTAAGGGGGCTAAACTTACCTAGAGAAATTTCCCACCACCCAGGAGGTACCATCCCGATTATGTTTAACTCATTCATTAAATTTTCAATTTCTTGTTTATACGCAGAGATAACAGCCGCGGCCGTCTAGATATTTTGTTTATCTAAAAATTTGAATTTTATATTCGAATAAATATGTTCCTGACTTTTTGAATGCCTTTACTAGTTCTGGTTTCAGTGGTTTTTCATTTATTTCCAGGGTGCTAATTGGCAATATTATAATGTATGTATTTGTTTACCAGTAAATTTTCTTTTTTGGAAATAAATTATTATTATATATTACTCTGAAAATATTGAACTGAGGTATTATAGGACATAATATTTATATTATAAGAGAGGTATTGATACTGGGTCAAATCATCTGTATATAGGTATACAGGGTGTATCATTTAATATAATTAAGTTCGTTTCATATTTTTATAAATTATGATTTATTGTAGAGGCCCGAGTATACCCGATTTCCGTTTTAGGATTATCTCATATTTAAACATACTGCTTGACGGTTGGCTAGTTGGCTTTCGCCGGTGCAATTAAAAAACAAACTGCCTCTTGCAAAGCAAGATTTATCAAAACGTTGTTTATTAAAAAAAAACATTCATATATAATATTTTCAACGAGCTTTTTTTAAATTTTTAATTTTTTTGTAATTTTTTGTGAAAAGGCTAGGAACTAAAAAGGATATTTTTACACAGCTATAACGGTATAAAAAATCATAACTACTAAATACGAATCAACTTTTGTATATCACTTTTTCCTGTACCTCTTTTTGTTTTCGATATTAAGGGATAGTTTACATTGTGTGTGAAACGACACTGTACATGGTACATAAAAACACTGTTGCTATTAAATAAAGTAATTTCATTATATTTTCATTAACTATGTTTTAACAGTTACACAAAAACTAATTAAGAAAAACAAAACAATAATTCTTTTTACCAATTAGTCTTTTATCTCTATAACAAAATATCTTCGGTTAGTATGAATGACCTCAATACAGGGTGTCCCGTTGTGAACCAAATCGATCTGCATATAAAAATCTGTGCATAGGAGAATTTTGATATTTGGCAGTGTAATAATAGAGTTGAAATATGGTTAACTGTTTCTAATTTTAAAACAGAGCACTGGTGTTTAAAGATTGCTATTAAATTAAAGTGTAATTGATGATGATGCTTCTTATAATACGAACAAAATTAGTACCTGAAAAGTTAAGTAAGACAAGATAAGCACTAGATGTCGCCAAACACATCTCTTTTACAATGCGTATCCGTGTCACAGCTAAATCGAGAATCTGACTGTCCACTGTCCACTGCTGAGCGATCACCACTTATGAGTCGTGGAT
The DNA here is from genome assembly GCA_911728435.2 of Apoderus coryli. Classification (NCBI taxonomy): domain Eukaryota; kingdom Metazoa; phylum Arthropoda; class Insecta; order Coleoptera; family Attelabidae; genus Apoderus; species Apoderus coryli. The sequence goes on along the minus strand of OU452202.1, from coordinate 8,483,236 downwards.
CGCTGAAATGGCCGCCTGGTGAAAGTATAGTAAAGTATTTGACAGACAGACTCTACATACAAAAGTCTTGTTTTGATAAACAAGCCCGAACAAATAATTATAAATTGGATACATTGAGGTGGGAGGAGACGCTATATATTATTAAAAGCGGGTGCAGGTAGGCCATACTAGTATGCTACCTCTGTCATTTGACGTGCTTTCAAGATGATAGTGTTATTTACAAGTATTTTACAAGTTTTCTTAAGCTTTTCGTTGTTTTTTGGACGGTTATTTAACAATATACTATAATGGTGTCCTGTGCTCTGCGTAGTTGCAGTAGTAGAAGTGAAATCGACAAGAAAATATCAGGAATAACGTTGCATAGATATGTATTAAATATTGTAAACATTGTACAGGGACGTACTCAGGGTTTATATCGACTAAATACGTTAATACGTTAATACCAGGATGTATTATTTAAGTAAAAATTAAGTAGATAAGTCACTTAGCAAACGGCAACATTTAAATAAAATTGGTTTGTTCAAGGGTTATTAATATATAATTTATAAAGTACTAACGTCTTTTATTCCTGTATTTTGGTATCAAATATCAATAATTACCTATATTTCAAGTGTTTTGTACACTGCTGAACATTTCAAATTAAAGCATAAACCCAAGCTGCAAATTAAAAAACAAAAACGTCAACAAAAATAGCCAGTGCGGCTCTGGAGAATCCGCCATATTGGTATGCTATTACGCCCCACCCAATGCACCCGTTTGTGTACAATGTAAAATAATGCTTATAGCGGCTCCTTATATCTCAATGATTGGATAGTACAATAGTATATTGTGCAACGAACATGAAATGACATATATTTCCGACGAGTATGATCGTTTGCAGCATGAGCCGCAGGCGAGTGCTGCAAATCTTACGAGTAGGAAATGGTCATTTCATGTGAGATTCACACTATACTTTTTCTAAGACTGTTTTAATGCTTTTGTTGTTTTTCGAAACTTACCTTTGTTAGCGTATAAGCCTAAATACGATAAATTAGAAGTATTAAATTGACTAGGTGGTGTTAAACTATATTCACTATCACTGTTTATGTGTTTTGAAATTAGCGAAATACTTAATTATAATTATTATTAATTATAAATACCAAAACTGTCAATTTGGTGTTTGTATTTTCGGCGTTGCTATGGTGATTTTTCATGCCCGCCGCTACATTTGTCATTACCAGGAAATTTTATCCGTGCGTAATAATATTTCCCACTAGTTGCTAGGTAACAAGTGGGAAATGTTATTACGCACGGGTAAATGATAAACAGCATTACAATGTACTACATTTTCAAATCATGATTGAACCTATAATAAAGGCATTTAAAGACAGTCGTAGAAAAAGACATATCCGAACTTTTCTGACATCCTTGTGATAAATTAGATCGGAATATCAGTCAAATTCTGAGATGCCATTATAACGTCAACAGTGAAATTACTACAAATACTTTCATACTGAATATAATAAAAAAAATTGAACTACTGCACTTTAGTGCTCAGCTCATTGAAATATCCATAGCTTGGATTGAACTAGCCTGATCCAAGATAACTGGGCAGTGGTTTTCTTTCCATTGATAGGTCCATTTAATTGCTGAGTTAGGACACTTTTCCCGAATTAGTTCTAATCTAAGAAAATAATGGGGAGTACATCTGCGTTATAGAACAATCCGTTTAACAAATGATAATTGAATTAATAGGTATATTTGGCATTGATTATTACATACGAGTATTAAAAATATTTTTTTTTTATTTATTATTATTAATATTTAATTTATATATAAATATATACACCTTATGTAGCTTTAGCTTATATAGTACGCTAATAATACCACTCAACTATTTTCGGAATTTTGGGTGGCCAAAATTGGTGCCTGTTTGTCTGCCGCACTCGTTGTAGTTAGGGGCGTTACGGTCGGCTTTTTGACCATTTCATTCACCAAGAAAGAATGAAGAAATACCTTATCTGTTAAATACAATGAATTGACTCAGGAATGCAATCGTTTAGCTTTTAATAATAGTTTGTTAAAACACACATTTTTCTATCTAGTTTATGGTTATATATTATAATATTTTGGGGTACCTCAATGAAAAGTGTTAGTTATTAAATTATAATAGTAAAATTATTACCCCAAAATTTTATATTTTTGGTTTGCCTTCAAACCTAAGAAAATACTATTTTACTATTGCCGATATCTTACCACATGTGTTAATTCAATATTGTGAGGATTTCTATCTCAGCTGAGCCAAGTACAATTGACATTTGATCAGTAATTTTTCATAGCACTTACTCAATTAATTAACAAGATGGAGTCGAAAGATACAGAGATGGCGCCAGCAGATCAGTTTTCTGCTGGTCGCTATAATAGCAACTTTCTGGTTGATTGCTCTGTTAGTATACCACGTTTGCCTATTGAAAATGGAACAATCAGAGAAGTGTGCCATCATAAAAACTTCTATTTTAAAGTCCTAGCAGCACTTTAAGTTAAAGAATTCGTTTGGAATTCAAGAAAGCTCTCGCGAGAAGGGATTGTACGTTTAGGACTTATGTTGGGATGACAACTGCTAAACTGATCATAAAATCGGATTAGCAATATATAGATCCGTATAGGAAACCTCTGTGCACTGGAAAATCTGTTTCAATCACGAATTTAGAACTCTACAAGCAAAATCTTAGACGATTTTCCCGTTTATTTTTTTTTGATATCCGTGGATGAAATTAGGGTTTACCATTGCACTCCTGAAACTTAAGAACTGTCGGAATTATGGATTAGACCAGGTGCCAACCACAGAAAACGTAATAATATTTTCATCGATGACAAAGTCGAGATATTTGGTTATAGCGATTATATCGTTTTCTGTATTAATTGATTCAGAAGGCCAACAGCAATACTGGTCACTAGAATGCAGAGTTATTGCAATGTTTGAGAGACCAAGTTAAAAAAAAAGACTTTATTTGGCCAAGAAAGAAACTACTAGAACAACCGGTGCATTGAATATTTCAGCTCTTCAACACTAAAAAGAAATTCTTCGGCTAAGCTAATAGTAATCAAAAACAATAGGAACCCAGTTTGTCTGAAACTATATCTGTAAACATCAAAATAATTAAATGGAATTAATTAGCACGATTATGCATATCGCTGCTGGTTTTATTTCAATAAAAGTCAACCTGAATTAGGCTGGGCGGTGACCTAGAGGTTCGATTGGCTTTACCAGCTTGTAAAACTGTATTCCATTCCCAAACAATATTGCTGGCATTTATAAATATGTGTGATAAAACTAATGACTCGATTTCTTTTTTCTGCTAGGACCCAGCAACTTAACACAACATCATTAAGTCATTAACACTGTGGCAACCATTATTCTTGTGCCACACTGTATATATATATTTGAAGTTTAGTTATAGTAGTTGTAAATTTTCCAAGCAACAGCAACATCTGGCACTACCTCAATTTGAATTTTTGGGAAAAACAGAATTCCCGGTCCAAGTTTCTACCTAGAAAGAGATTTTTGGATAAACCAAACCATAAAGGCTTTGGTGTTGTTACGTACCGGCCAGATGCCGTATTTTACCCAACAAAAATGCCTTTCTATAATTTCGAACAAACTCAGTTAACAGTCTTTCCCCAACTTCTAAAGAAGAACATTCTCTCGCCAACCATTCGTTAACGAGTATGAATTACTCCAACTCAGGTATTTCTGTTGTGAACCCTAAGATGGCTAAACAGACCGATCCTCGAGCCGCAAATTTTGTCGCAAAATTGTCACACCGGCTGTTGTAGGTGCGCTGCCTCATCGATGCGTTCTCTCTCCTTTCGATGCTGTCACTTCGCATCCTCATGTCGACGACACTTCTCTTCAAGAACTTGATGGCCCTCGAAAATCGTACGCCCCATCTCGGTCTATCGTTCGCGATCTGCTCCCAGTTGTTCTTCACATCTAAGCCGCACTTCTTCATGTTCGTCTTAAGAATATCCTTCTACCTCTTTTACTGCCCTCACTGATTTCGTGAGCCGGCATCAAGCTGTGAATAAAGGATTCTCTTTGGAAGGCGTTCCGTTGGCATGCGGATTACGTGGTCAGTCCATCGCAGCTTCCTCCCGAACGCTGATGTTTGTTCGTCGGTTCTGCCATTTAATTCCAAGAATTCTTCTAAGACATCGTTGGTGGTACTTCTCTAGGGATTTTAAATGCCTCCTGTAAGTGGTCCAAGACTCGCAGGTATACGTAAGGGTAGGAATAACAATAGCATTATACCCTCGCCACTTAGTTCGAACGTCGATGTTATGATTATCAAAGACTCTCGTCCTCAGACGGAAAATATTTGCTTGGCCACCTTATACGATGCTGAATTTCATCAGGTAAGAGAAACTCTCGATGTTCTGAAGTCTGTCTCCATTAACTCGAATGGAACAGCCACAGTGTTTGGTGCAGGCAGGTAGAGAATCTGTGTTTTCTTTATATTAAGTTCAAGCCCGATGCTCGTGATTGTGCTGTTAGTATATTGAAGCTCCCCTTCTGTATCGGCTAAGACAAAATTGTCATCCAAGTATTGAAGCTCAATGACTCATGTGGATACAATCTACGTCAGAGCTTGCAATCTACGAAGGTTGAAGAGTCCGACGCAATCAAATCTGTAGACGTATTCCCCCCCGTACTACCCAAATCACCAAAACACTAATAAACATGTATGTTGCACATTGGACCAATACTCATTAAATAAGCGATAATGTTTAAGTACCTTTTACGTTTCTGGCAAGACTTGCCAGTTAAAGATATGAATGAACTTCATATAGTATGTCGAGTACATAGGGCAAGTAATTATCTACCTGTAAGTGGCAATTTTCTCACACCGTTTGTTTTGTTTTTATTCCACACCTATCTTTCCGATTATCTGCGGTTGATTTCTAATAAATACAGCGCCTAGTTAACGTATGTACAAGGCACTATTCAAAGACTACCCAAAATTTAAGAGAAGAAAATAAAGGTAACTTATATTATTGTCTTTTGTGCTGATCTATGCCTACACCTCAGAAGCTAGAAGATTTTAATCGACATAACGTGGCATTTTTAAAGAGATAGAAAAAAATTATCTAGTGTCCGGAGCGCCAATTTAATGAGAAAACCACTGCCGCAAACAGAACTTTGCTAACTCTTATCATTCGGCCGCTAAAGGGCGATTCTCAAATTTCGTCGATTTCTCTGATGTCCTATATGTAACCTTTTTATTATAAAGATGATTAATTGTGGTAAAAACTTTCTATTTTTTTCGTATAATCCGTAGACAGTGTAGATTTTCGTGCACCGCTCCAAACTCATTTTTTTATATAGACCGCCCTATATACTATAAGATTCTTAAAAAGCTCCTAAAATTTCCTAAATTTTGATGTATCACTTGACATGTTTATCTTACAAACCATAAGCAACAATTCGATTTAAAAAATAAAATATTTTGCCTATACAGAAATCACGATTGCCATGACTAATTAATAACATGATGTTAAAACATGTTATAAGTTTTTTGTTTTCATTTTTTGACAGCTTCTGAATAGTCAAGAATTGACAGTAATACGCAATATTGTTAAATATTTCGGTATTTTTAGTAGAAAATAAGTAATTTTAATATTATATTAATTAAGGTTTTGCAAAATGTATGAAAATTTCGAAAAGTTCAACATGCTTGAATGTTACATAGAAAGTAACAGAAATGCTCAGGCGGCAAGAAACTTTATTTTGAAGGATATCATGGTAGTGTTGAACAAATTTCCAACCTAACTAAAGGTCTTGTTACTTTATGTAACAAGCAATTCACAAATAAAGCCTCCCGCTAGGGAATTCGGGCGTATCTAGCGTTGGTAATAGGATTTAATGGAGTTATTACTTCTTGTCCGGTCATCGTTTGTGAAGTGTGTTTTACCGGGCATATTGCCTGCTCACACTAGATGTCGCCAAAAACATCTCGTTATCAGTTAAAAAAATTAAATAAATAAATAGATCACATTGACCGAAGAAAAGTAGCTACTTATATCTTGCATTTGATCATCTTGTATTATTTCTTGATAAAGACTGAAATTGACACAGTAATTTGAGCGGAATAGAGATATTTAGAGGGAAACATCCAAAAACAATTAGTTATCTAATAATACTCCACTACACATTGAAAGTCGAATCGATATAATACAAATTAAAGAAAAAGTTCTTGAGTTGTGATGAACAAAACAATTAAATTAATGACTAGAGGTAAATCATTTAGCTTTTTTGGGAGATCCCCATCTAGATGAGCAAAAGAACGACTTTAATGAATAATAAAGAATATCATTGAAATAAATACGGTTACATTCAATATTAGTAAATTGTTTTAACTTTATATTAAAAATTCTAATTTGCAAACGAAATCGTAATTAATTAACTTCAAAGTTCTGTATACATTACTAAGATTTCTGTTGTTAAAACTACATCCACCCTCTTATTGAAACCATCAAAATTTTGAGTGTCATCCTTGACATCTTAAAATTTTGTTTAAAACATCTTTTACATATATAATAAGTATTCATAACAAATAATATACAATACTATGCTTTCTTCTGATAGATATTATGGACTAAGTGAAATCGAACAATAATAACCACAATAGCATAAATGTCGTTCCCACTGTGCCTGTTTAGTTACCGATTTTATTGGGTTATCGTTTGAAGTCTGTCCGACAATCGTTTGTCGGTGACTTGCCGAAAAAGGACCGCCTGGAAAATGTTTTGGTGTTAGATGACATGCAAACAATGTCCTTACAAGGTTCTTTTTCGGCAACAATTCTGATATACTTGATTTATATTTGTAGGATACATGAAAGTGACAAAAGAAAGTGTGCATTATATTATGAAGTAAAGCGGAAATAATAATTTTTGCCCATATCTAGTCATTTCTTCCGCATTTCTTTTGCCTGGTAAATAAGCTTACTTAAAGATATAAAAATGTTTTATATAAAAGGGTTATTCATACATATACAATTTCAGTGTTCCAACGATTTTACTAAGGATTGGTATATTGTTCTTGTAAGCTCTCCATACTAGGTATATACAATACACATAGGTATTATTGCTCCGAGCTGCCAAGTCTCCAACGAGTCTCTTCAAACTTTACTACACAGAAGTGCAAAAAAAAACCCATGTAACTTCCTGTTACACAAAATTTATAACTTTACTTTTTTCCACTCTTTCGAATATCGACCAATGAAATTGTCTATTCCTGTACCCGTACCGCTTGTGTAGAAAAATGTGAATCAGCAAATTTTTGTCTAATTTGTAGAGACTATACCGATGTTAGAGTCATGAACTTTTATAAATTATTAATCAGCGAAAAATACTTAGTTCAACCTGATGCAATATTTTTATTACAATATACCGAGTGTGACAATAAATAATGTGTGTGACAATAAGTAATGTTTGTTTACCTTGTATATCTAATGCTAAATAGATTTTAAAATCTGAAAGATCGTGATAATACTGGTAAAAAAATCAAATAAATAATAACTTTGATCACCCTGTTTTTTCTAAACCATTCACATTTGGATAAAGCAAGTTTGGGTGAATCACCATTATTTGACCCGTAGTATATCCAGTTAACGGCTGTCCCCAGTATACATATTATTTATAATTTTTATTTTGCTCAAATAAGATTTTGTGAAATTTTATTATTTCTAAAATACCTGCACGCCTTTGGTATTGTCTTTGTCAGTGTAATATGAATGAATAACACTCGGACATAACAATAGGCAATTGACCCTAAACCGGGTGGTACTGCCTGAACCTGAACTTAATGAAAAGTAAGAAGTTTGCAGTGAATCCAATGCCAAACTATGGATGTGGCCGAAATCATTGGTAGGTCACCCTGTAGGCCTTTTGCATACCTAATGAGCCTTTATTACTCTACACACTTTCAAAATAGACTATAGTCTGTAAAAAAGTACGAATGATAAATTGTATTTGTGAATTAAATCTTGAAACCAATTTTCAGGACCAACTTTGTAACTCCAAATGCAACCTGTGCTTTTTTAGAAGTTTTTTCTTTCTCTAAAATTTTTGAGTCAATCATATACAGACGTATTTATAATTGTGTGTGTGTCGAGATTTCTATACATCAACATAGTTTCATGAATCATAGGTATACTGTCGCTGTTGGGACAAGCAATCTTTCATTTGATGACCTTAAAATTTTTCAGTCAATAAATTATTTAGCAGATTGTTATGCATTGCAAAGTGCTATTGCCAAGTTGAGTGACTGGTGTGAGAGGAATAAGCTTGCATTGAACATATCAAAGTGTAAGTCTGTTTAATATTCGAGAAAAAGGGACAGTACTGGGTTTTCTTATGATATCAATGGTGTTCCGCTATCTTCGTTGGAGACCATTAAGGACCTTGGTATTCTGTTCGATTCACAGCTTACTCGGATGTACGGATTTTTGGTCCGGAACTGTAAGGGATTCATGAACATAAATACACTTATGGCTCTTTATTGTGCATATGTGCGATCGAAACTGGAGTATGGGTCCATAATTTGGAGTCCATTTTACTCGGTTCATAAACAGGCAGTGGAAGGGGTCCAAAGGATATTCCTAAAGTATCTGGTTGGAGGCAGGATGGTATTTACCTCATTCGGTGATACTTATGACCAGTGTCTGCTTTTGTCACGTTTTTCGATGCAGAGTCTGGAACATCGTCGCCTCGTGTCATTCTTGGCTTTCTTATATAACCTTCTTCATGAAAAGATAGATAGTCCATAATTAATTTGGAAATTACATTTCAATATTCCTCGACTATCTCGTAGACAAAATTATTTATTTAAATGTGTGCGTGCTAGGACCAACACCTTCTTAATATCACCTATTTATGTAATAACCAGTAACTTTAATAAGATATGTCACTGTTGCGACATATTTTTTGGTAATTTTTTAGAATAAAATTAGTTTTGTAATTTCTATGTATCCTTTTGAGGGATTGATTGCACAGGCCAACACACATTTTGGTGCCTGCGATTTTTTAACTGTTCCTGAGTAATTTTTGGATGCAGAATGTAAAAAGGTTCTCAGATTTTGTCTATCAGATCTAGTTTTTGAGATTTTTTAAAAAATTGTGTATATAATTTACGTTATAACTGTTATAATATATAATATTACTATTGACAGTTAAAAAAAACAAAGACACATGGATTTAAGTATTTATTGCAAAAACTTAATTTACATAATTACATTAGTCACTAATCACATAAAAATTTTCTTTTATACGATTTTCTAGAATGGAGTTTACTAGGGCAGTCTCGCTGAAGGCTCCAGCAGTAGTCCGCCATCATGTGGCTATCCCATCGTCCTTGATAACGATCTTCCATAGTTTTAATATCCTGGTGGAATCTTTCCCCCTGTTCTTCACTACAGTCACCTAAGTTTTCTGGAAAACGATCTAGGTGGCTGTGGAGGTAGTGAACTTTTATACTCATGTTACAGCCGAGAATATTAAAATTTGAAAGCATAGTTTCCACTAATTCTACGTAATTGTCTGCTTTATGATTGCCAAGAAAATTTTGTACTACTTGAACAAATGAACTCCAAGCGTTAGATTCAGTCTCGTTCATTGATGTGGTGAATTGTGGATCTTTAACAAGTTGCCTTATTTGAGGACCATCAAATATACCAGCTTTTAGTTTTTCCGTGCTAATGCCAGGAAATTTACGTGACAAATACCCAAAACAATTTCCATCTCGATTTAAGGCCTTCACAAATTGCTTCATTAGGCCTAGCTTGATATGCAAGGGCGGAAGTAAGATTTTTTCTCTTGAAACCAAAGGTTCGTTGATCACGTTTTGTATTCCTTGAATCATGACATCTCTTGAAGGCCAATTTTTGTTAACCCAGTGCTCATTTTTAGCTCTGCTGTCCCAAAGGCACAAAAAACAAGGATATTTTGTATAACCACTCTGCTGTCCAAGGAGGAAGTTAATCATTTTTAAATCAACACAAATTGACCACTGATGTTCTTCGTATTTAATTTTTCTCAAAACTAATGCTATTGTTTCATATTCTTCCTTCATGGTAGTAGAATGACCAATAGGAATTGAGCCATATTTGTTACCGTTATGTAAAAGAACACATTTTAAACTACGTTTTGAACTGTCAATAAAAAGGCGCCAATCATCTGGAGTGTATTCAGGCAAACCCATTTTTTCTAAGAGCCCTTTTATATTGTTACAGAATACCAAGTCATTTTCCTGAGTGAAAAAAGGCAGCAGATCCTTATCTCTTTTACGATAAAATGTAATATTAGTACCTCGACAAAGTAGATTTTTTTCTTTTAATCTGGATGCAAGTAATTCAGCGGATTCCTTTGAGAGATTCAGGTCTCTTATAAGATCGTTTAGTTCTTCTTGATTGAAACACTGCGGAGTTGCTAAATCTGCTTCAAAATCGCTGTCGTTTTCTGATTGAATTCTTTTAACTTCGTCAGACGTTGATGTTTCTGTATCATCTTCTGTCAGTTTGGGTAGACTGCTGAATGATGGAACGGGTATTTCTTCCGAATGCACTACAGGCCTTCTTGCAGAATCTAGATCAGGATATGTCCATTTGTGTCTATTGTTTCTATTTATGCCTTTAATATTAACGAGACAAAAATAGCAGTCGTCATGATGGTTCCGCGGTTCTCTCCAAACCATTGGTACACCAAACTTTACGCACTTCCTCTTTCCAGTTGTCCACTGTCGCAAATGTTCAACACATGTTTTACATATGAAATGTGGGGCCCAAGATTTATCTTGATCTCCTAAATGAACGCCAAAATAGGCAAGATAAGCTCTTTTCACAAAGTCAGAAATCCTTTTTCTGCTCTCTTTCAAAGTGTATTCACCACACACATAACAAAAAACATCGGGATGATTTACACAGGTACGTCTGCTTGTGGATGCCATTGTTTCAGTTTAGTGTCTTGATACTACAAAACGACCAAAATTTACACAAAATGATAGCACAACTTTACTTGGGAAAACTCAGTAATATACTAAATCAAGTACAGCCAAGCAGGTATAGAAGGATCGGGTCATAGGCAATTACAGGTATAAAAGTAATTAAGAGCATTGTATTGAGTAGTTCCTAGTATAGGAACATTGGGTCAGGGACAATTCCAGGTATCCATTTGGCTAATTAGATTCTGGGAAATTCCTATTTTGACGATTAAGTACATATTTATCTCTTTATTTGTTGTCCTTTATCAGAAAAAAATATATCATTTAACCTGTAACGTGTATCTCAAAAACTAGAGCTGATAGAAAAAATCTGGTGGCATTTTTGGAATCAGCACATTAAAAACATCTAAAATCAGATGTTAGATTTCTGGCACCAAATTTTTTTTTTCATTTTGTTGGCCTGTGTTATCTGTTGGGCAATAAAGCAATTATTTATTTATCTACAATGAAACCCTTACAAACGCCCTAAGGCCACGCAGATTTTTTAGGTCAAGTTCTATTTCCAAAAATTGTTTAATATTTACATTTAATTGAAAACATAATATGATTTTGATTTTAATTTTGCTTTCTATATCTCAAAATTTAATCAGATTTCTTAGGGTAAAATAGTATTTCACCAAATTTGGTTGAAATCTGTTGATGCATTTTAGGTAAGTTTGCGCATACAGAAAAATTAACAGAATGACACAGATATTTTTCGAAAACTATGTTTACCTCTAAAGTGCATTTTTTGCCAATACCTTCTCCAGTAGTATCGAATAATGTTCCAGGTTGATAGGAAATATATTCTAAATATAAATTAAGTATCGCCTGCAGGTACCTCAGCAAAACATTACCATTAGACACATCATACAATAACTAATTAACTGTTTTATTATGATTTCTCACATAGGCAGCACATAAAATTGATTATTTTTTAGACTTTGAAAAACGCCGAAATGCCGAAAAAGCTTTCAGTATTAAACAGGGTGATTCATCCTGAGTGGCCTATTCAAAGTTCTCGGGAACTACAAAAGGTATGTTGCTGAAACTTTGGGGTTCGGTAATATCGAAAAGGTTCTATATTAATGTACTATTTTCGGGTTTATATTACACAGACAGATATTTTCCAACAATTTTTTTTTCGAAAAAGTTGACATTTTTCGACTTCTACAAAAAAATCAATATTTTCATGATTATTGCATTCAAACAAGCAAAATTTTAGAATACATTACTGTTTGGCAAGTTGATCTGTAACAGCGAGGCGTCGGTAAGGGGAATGCAGTTGTAATAAAACATGGCTGATTTCATTCATAAAATTTCCAGCGGCGTGCGTTGTAAAAGTTTAGTAATAATTAATTTATGTTATACTAACAAATTAAAATTAATGTTAAGTTCTTCACGTGTTTGGTAAAAGCACCTCCTGCTATTAAGCTTTAATACCCAAAAAGTATTTTATTTATTTATTTAATTATTTATTTTATTTTAAATATGTACTAAAGTTTGCATACAAAAAATGAAAATAAATCGTTCTTATAAAAAACAAAAACATTAAATTAATTAAATTAAATACTTTGATAATCTTGCTTGATTTAAACAAAAAAATCTAAAACAACTTAACACTTAAAATATCTTGGATCTTTTTGTTGCTTTAAGTGACGTTTACAAACTATATTTAACTGTTTTAAAAATTTCGATTAAATATAACGATCATAATTAGTATTACTTTATAGAAGGTGGCAATTTGTTAGATTTCGTCAACTTGCGCATCATCATTATCATCAGTCTCGCTGTCGCCATCTTGTCTGAAAATTATTATAATGTGCTCAATTCCCTCCAAAATTCTTCTTCCAACTCCTTAACATGTCGGCAAAAACTATTTCAATAATTACTGGATATTAAGAACTTCTTTTAATGTAGGTAGGTTGAAATTTCCTGTTGTATTACGGGTTCTTATAAGTTAACTCTAGTGGGTTTAACTCGCACATATACGGAGGCGTTCCAAGAGATGTTTTTTTTTTAAATCGAACTACTCCGATTTTTTTAGCCAATAAAATTGCATATTTTTGTTTCTTTTAAATGATATACAACACTTAATAGTTTTAGTTTTAGAAATATCAAAAATTGAGAGGACATTGAAAAAATTATTGTTAGGAGGATTTTTGGACACTCTGTAATTTTGGTATAGTGTTAACGATTATGTTGTTAATCTTTAAAATACCAAAATTTTAAGTAGATTCAATAAAAATTTCCAGTTTTGATGCCTTAATAAACAACAAACAATGTGTAAGCTCATATTTCTACAAGAACAAAGAAAAATTGTTTTGAACCTAAAACACTAAAGTAACAGAACACTAAATATACAATAATAATTTGACAATATTTCAACTCATACACGAAAACAAAAGTATAAATAACACCACTCTGCCACTGGTTAATTCAATATTACTACGAGGGGCGGCAACAATTGCGGGGAAGAACTCAGTTTCCACCAATCGCGACTTGAACACCCGCATGGCGACAAAACGTACGAGGGTCTACGCACAAATTAGGATCATTCAGGCGGCGTCTAACCACCTATTTCGCATGGTATTGCCGGTTTTACAGAAGATCATAATTTCTTTTCCCTATTTTAATATTCAGTGGTAAAAATTTTAGTTATTAAATAAAAATAAAACAAACAACCACTTAAAAATGCTGAGCTTTTTTCATTATTATTATTTGTAATTGTAAAAAAATCGATTTTCAAATGAATACTGCTTGTTTTCTACAACTATTAGTTTCATGAAAAAAAATTTTTTTTTAATTTCACCGGAAATACTTCTTTTTGGTCATTTTATACATAAATAAGTAGTTTTAAAAAAATGTCTGTCTGTCTGTCTGTCTGTCTGTCTGTCTGTCTGTCTGTATGTCTGTCTGTCTGTCTGTCTGTCTGTCTGTCTGTCTGTCTGTCTGTCTGTATCCACGAAAACGCAAAAACCGCTTAACAGATTTTAACCAAATTTGGTACAAAAATACTATTGGACATGGCAAGGAGCTGATTAGATTTTGGGAAACATTGAGCGTAGGCAAAGGGTTTAAAAGAGGGTTCAAAAATTAAAAAAAATCATAGTTCTTAAACTTATCCGAAATACTGCATAATTTTTTACGCATTTAATTGAATATAACCTAAAATATTGAACATAAAATATTAGACCACATTGGCGTTCGAAAATAGTGTAAAATGGGGTAAAAAAGATTAAAAAAAAACGTATTTCTTAAAAATAGCAGAAATATTAACTAGTTATTGATAGTTTTGATAGAATATAACCTATAAAATGTGTTATGAATAACTTACTTTCATAGGCGTTCGTAAATAGTGGAAAAGGGGTCAAAACATAAAAAATATATATTTCCTAAACTTATTCGAAATATGGAATAATTTTTCATAGTTGTGATACAATATAAGCTAAAAAATATTCCATAAAAGAATTGGTTCACACAGGCGTTCGAAAATAGTTTAAAAAAAGGGTCAAAAACGAAAAAAAAAACGTTTCCCAAATATACCAGAAAAATTGGCTAATTATATATAGCTTTGATATAAGATAACCTAAAAAATGCAGCATAAAATTTTTATTCACATAGGCGTTCGTAAATAGTAGAAAAAGGGGTAAAATAAAAAAAAATTAAAATGTAAAAAATTTTATATTTAACTAGATGAATTGGTGTTAAAAATACACGACAAAAATTAATGTACCATAGGCGTCCGTAAAAATTCTATAAAAGGGTCAGAAAAAAATTGTATCCGTGATAACTCAAAAACCATATAACGGATTTTAACCACATTTGGTACGAAAATACTACAGGATAATTATAGGTGGTGATTAACATTGAGCGTAGGCAACGGGTTTAAAAGAGGTTTCAAAAATTTAAAAAATCATAGTTCTTAAACTTATCCGAAATATTGAATAATTTTTTATAGTTGTGATAGAATATAACCTAAAAAATGTTACATAAAAGAATTAGTTCACACAGGCGTTCGAAAATAGTGTTAAAAAAGGGTCAAAAACGAAAAAAAAATGTTTCCCAAATATACCAGAAAAATTGGCTAATTATATATAGCTTTGATATAAGATAACCTAAAAAATGCAGCATAAAATTTTTATTTACATAGGCGTTCGTAAATAGTAGAAAAAGGGGTAAAATAAAAAAAATTAAAATGTAAAAATTTTTATATTTAACTAGTTGAGTTGGTGTTAAAAATACACGACAAAAATTAATGTTCCATAGGCGTTCGTGAAAATTCTATAAAAGGGTCAGAAAAAATTTGTATCCGTGATAACTCAAAAACCACTTAACGGATTTTAATCACATTTGGTACGAAAATACTACAGGCTATTTATAGGTGGTGATTAACATTGAGCGTAGGCAAGGGGTTTAAAAGAGGGTTCAAAAATTTAAAAAAATTTTAGTTCTTAAACTTATCCGAAATATTGAATAATTTTTTATAGGTGTGATAGAATATAACCTAAAAAATGTTACATAAAAGAATTAGTTCACACAGGCGTTCGAAAATAGTCTTAAAAAAAGAGTCAAAAACGAAAAAAAAATGTTTCCCAAATATACCAGAAAAATTGGCTAATTATATATAGCTTTCATATAAGATAACCTAAAAAATGCAGCATAAAATTTTTATTTACATAGGCGTTCGTAAATAGTAAAAAAAAGGGGTAAAATGAAAAAAAAATTAAAATGTAAAAATTTTTATATTTAACTAGTTGAATTGGTGTTAAAAATACACGACAAAAATTAATGTTCCATAGGCGTCCGTGAAAATTCTATAAAAGGGTCAGGAAAAAATTGTATCCGTGATAACTCAAAAACCACTTAACGGATAACCTACAACATGCAGCATAACAATTTTGTTTACATAGGCGTTCGTAAATAGTAGAAAAGGGGGCAAAATAAATTTTATAATAAAACTAAAAAAAAATCAATTATTTTGCGTACAAGAATTTGGCCTAGATCTGGAATATAAAATATCTGCGTATAAATAGTGCCTCCAAAGAGAAGAAAAAGGCACAAAACCCGATACAAAAAAAAAAAAAAAATAGCTGATGTCTAAAACAAAACAAAAATTTAGATAAATGACAAAAAGGTCATAAAATTATGACTTTTACACTTAAATATGGAGAGCTATTCGTGCCTCGAGGGCAACAGCTAGTTAGTAGTTAAATTTGGCAATATAGGATTTTTTTTCCTTTCGTTGTCTCAGATTCGTTTGCCAAGCAATAGAGGGAATACTGAGTATACAAATGATATAGTCTAAGGTCGTCATGCAGTTGCAAAACAATGTTTAATTGAAATTAAACTTGAACCACGTGTTTACTAGGAAAAGTTAATTTTTTTAAATGGAATGGTATATATCGATATCCGACTATGCCGTTCGATAGACAAAACAATAGCCATTTAATGATATAGTACTTCCCTATACCTAAACTATTCCATATCTTCAATCTTTTGAATTTTGTACATGTTTGTCATAATACAATTTGCAATTTGCAGAATCCATCTAGTAGGCAAACGTTAGGTATGCAGAAACATCAAATATTGACAATTATATTATATCATAATTAGCTTTCTATGCTTTTTAAAGTATTGTGTATAAATACATAATAAATGGTGTTAACATTATACAGGGTGAACTATCACTCAGTACAAAAATTTTAACCACGTGCTCAGAGATGAGCCGTAGGGGATCATGTCACATCATTAGTTTGCGCAGAATCCCGACTGTTTCTGACGGTTTCGGACTCTTGTGAAACCGCAAAGAAAATATGTCACAGCTAACATACACATGTTAGCTGTGATGTCATGATGGTCTTTTGCGTGACGTCATCATAGTGAAACCGCCAATAACCGGGGTCGCGTGAATGCAAAAAGTTAAACCGGTTATAATCGGTCATGGAGTGAATTCGACTTATGTTTTAGTTTTTAGGAAATTGTGAACTGTCAAATATATTTGTATGTCAATGTAATTTATAAGCACAAGTTAGTTGTTGATATTGTTTGCTAAGTAAAGATTTAAGATTTCGTTAATAATAAAATTGCTGCTTTGCAAAAACAAATTCCCAAAATATTTATCAGATTATAATGCAGGTTGATACCATAAGATTATTAACCGTATTTTTAATTTGTTTCAATAAACACCTATCTATGATTTGTTTGTTTAAATTTTGTGATGAAAGTGATCGGCCGGAGTAGCGTAACTTTAAGAATCAATTTGAAGCACAACAATTTACGGTATAGGTTGTAGGCCTACATATTATTATTGTGATGAGTGAGAAGTTCCTGTTGTAAAACATGAACGATTTATGTAAAATAATAATAATTCTATATCTACATGAAGATTATTGTCTATGAAACGGAGATTGGTGATGAACAGCAGTTACATCTACAAATTGAGGGGCAGCGGATCGAATCCGCAATAGTTCTGGTGTTTTTGCACGTATCCGAAGTTCAGTGATTAAGCGCGTAAATAAAGTGAAGTTAACAGTGGCCGCTTTGAACATTTGCTGTTGTAGTGCTTTGAAGTGCTAGTGTTATTTGCATTTGTGTGTTTTTTGTTACCCATTGGGGTTTTTCTGACGGAGGGGATCCACCTTGTCGTGGTCGTCGCGCTAAGTACCTGACATTAAACAAGAAGAGTCAACGAGGAAAACCAAGCGGTCCCCAGGAAGTTCAAAAATCATTTTATGGCATGTTAGACAAATCCGAAAGGTAGGTGCTAACCACATAACACACACAAGTGTTATGTGGTGCTAACATAATGTTTAATATTTCGCATGATTGCAAGTCAAAATCATCTACATTTTCTAAATTCATTTTTTACTTTAAATGCTCGGTAAATCGATACACTTGGCAACATGTCGCTGTATTATAACCTTTAAACTAATGTCTAATTTAAACTCCAGTTGGGCAGGCGGTCATAGGCGTCGTAAAAAGGGAGTTTAATATGATTTACAAAACAATTATTTTCAGCCTTAATAAAAATGTTGGAAATTTTTTGAAAGGCGATTCTGTTAAATCTTATTTTTCTCTACCTCCAGTTAAAATTTTTGTACTGAGTGATAGTTCACCCTGTAGAGATGAAAGATACAGATATACGAGACATATTTTTTAAATAAGTACCGTTTTGGAATTAAAAAAAGACGTGCAAAGATATCGCAATAGTTTTATTTTTACATGAAAGCCTGTACCTTAATCTACTTTTCTACATAATTTCCGTGAATATTGAGGCACTTGTCATAACGTGGCACCAGTTTTTGAATACCCTCCTCATAAAATTCTGCCGCCTGACTGGTTTAACCACTGTATCACAAATGCAGAAACTCCACTATCAATACTCCTTTTCTGTCCCAAAAAACTGTGCACATGATTTTCCGGGCAGAAATTGTTTGCTTAAACTTCACTCTTTTGGGTGATGATGAATGTCGCCATTCCATGGATTGTTGTTTCGATTTTGGTGTGACGTAGGCCACCCATGTTTCGTCACCAGTAACAATTTGGTCTAAAAAATCTTCACCTTCATTGTGGTACCGCTCAAGGAAAGTCAATGCACTGCCTAAACGTTGGGTTTTGTGATAACGAAGTCAAAACATTTGTGATACAGTCGTTAACAAGTTAGGCGGCAGAATTTTATGAGGAGGGTATTCAAAAACATGTGCCACGTTATGACAAGTGCCTCAATATTCACGGAAATTATGTAGAAAAGTAGATTAAGGTACAGGCTTTCATATAAAAATAAAATTATTGCGATATCTTTGCACGTCTTTTTTTAATTCCAAAACGGTACTTGCTTAAAAAACATGCCTCGTATAATGTAAATTCTTAGCTGGTCAGTTCTAACGTTTAAAATTTTTTAAATATTCATATTTTAAAAATTTAAACGTTAGAACTGACCAGCTAAGAATTTACATTACGTAACACTTTGATGATTATTACATAACAGTTATGTAAGATTGAATTTACATGTCACGTTAACAGTTTTGCAATAGACAGCTTAACAAAACAGGAGTAAAAAAAAAACATAGAAATTCGAGTGATTATGTTGCATTTTCTTCAACTCAGTTAACTGGTATGTTAAACAAACTGCAGTAATATTAACACTAATGTAATTGTCAATATTTGACGTTTCTGTATACGTAACGTTGATATGGCATATTATGCCTAATAGATGGTTTCTGGAAATTGTACAAAATACAAAATATTGAAGAAATCGAATATTTTAGGTATTGGGAAGTAAGATATCATTAAAAAGATTATTTTTGTCTATCGATCGGCATAGTCGAATATATACCGTTCCATTTAAAAAAATTGACTTTTCATTGTTGAAAAGGTACAGCGGTTTTAATATTTCCAAAATTAAAAAATATCGAGCCGCGACCAGCAATGACTATACTTTCCATTTGACTGCACCTATAAGGTCAGTTTAATATTGAGAAAATTAGCAAAGAGCTTATTGCAGAAATAATGCGATTATTTTATAAGTAGCATTAAGAATAAAGTAAAATATTGAAACAAATGATTATATTTACCGCCAAGGATGCCGTTGATGGTGTAATCCTTTTTGTTTTCAGGATCGTCTTTAAAGCTGCTTCCTTTGAGTAATCTACTTATCGATGATACGCTTGGAGGATTGGTTATTCCTTCCTGTAAAATTTAAATATACTCGTGTATAAAATTTATACTATTGCTAAATTCTTATTGATTAATTTTTTTAATGTTTTTATCCCTATTATTTTTATTTTAAACAAAGAATATTATAGCTTAAGACTAAGCGCATACTGTAGCAGTGAGCAAACCAGTGATGAGAGGTGAGAGCAATGCGATAAAGTGCAACGCGAAGATGAACGAGTTTGGGTGCACATATTGAGGAATTCAGTAGTCAATTTTACCTACGGAATTCAATTATCGGTTTATTATTATTCGAAAATTCTTCGTCTTTATTGAACCAAAAGACAAAAGGCTACTAAAACCTGACACATTCATAATGAAATCAATAAAAGTCGACACGCACTTATGGAGAATTTCATCAATTGAATAGTGACACATCCTGAAAAGTTTCATTCATATTTTGGAATGAGTATTACTACGTTCGACTATATTTTAAAGGGAATAAAACAAAAAGAACAAATTGTAATTAGAATCCTATCCAGGTACATTACGGCAATTCTTCAATATTCAGTTTAGACGCACAACAATTAGGGCAGAGAATACAAATATGTTTGATCGCGTCGCTTTGCTCTAGTATACAACGTGCTTACATCTCCGACGCAAGCATCAGTATGCGTGACCAGACAGGAAAACTTTGGTTTGTTTTCGTCACGTTGTTTGCTGCTCTCATCTCTGGTTTGCGCGCAGCTCCAGTATGCTCCTAGCCTAACATATTCAAATCTTGAACAGTGAAAAACGACACGACCTTTGATAATTCGATTTTCAGTGGGTGAATAATTACATAGCTTTTTTCAATTACATTTAAGCGTATTATCTTACAATTAGTGTGTAAATTTTAGCTCTCCCTAAATTACGCATTTTGATATAAGGACATATACCCTTAAAAGGCTTAGTTGTCTAGATACAGGGTCTCAAAGGTTCAAATTGAAGGTCAATTATTTTTGATCTTGTCGGGAAAGTTTTTTTATAATACTGTTATTTAGAATGAATTGTAAAATTTTCAGATGACCAATACCGACAGTTTTGTGAATGTGGATTCATCTGAGAAAACATCTCTCTTCTATAATTTTTTCTACAAAAAATCCATAAGGATGGATGAACTCCTTCTTCAAGTGTATGTTTGTGAATAGCTTTATTGGTCCTAATTTTTTTTGCTCTCCAAATTCTTTGATGCTCGGAATTGCTAATATTAACGATCTCTCTCTAAGTGGCATCTTAGGAATCATAAATTTAAAAAATACCATTCTAGTACAAATTTAATTAATTTCTCTCCAAATAACTACAGTAGTTATCGAAAAACATACCTAAAAGTTTCTAAATTAAACAGATATCCTAAAGTATTATTTAATAGAAGGCAAAGGCGGCACACAAAAAAGTTTAAGAGACTCAAATTCAGTACGAACCCCAAAAATGTACCACTCTGTAGCATTTGTAAAATTTTCAATACCAGATCTTACAAAAACTGAAAAAATCCCGAAACTTTGACATGCTGTAGCTCAGAAACAAAGCTTCTACGGATATATGTTTGTCCTCTATAAGATTTACATTTTAAAAAATTATGTTTTATAAGTTGTTAAAGTCCTGATACAAAAACCTAAAGGGTGTTCTATTTAAAAAATATATACACCCTGTATATGCGTATATAGTGCCCCAGTCACAGTTAGATTATTTTGTTGTTGTTGTTTTATTGGAAGAGAATACAAGTGAAATTCAAATTAGCCATCATAACTAATACTAGTTAGTATAATTATAAGTGTGCAATTTAGTGAGTTCAAGACATGTTGGTGTTTGGTCGAACTAAATCAAACCCTAAGCAGTTTAAGGGACATCTTCAGGTCAGAGCGGACTTTCTAGATTGTTTTTGCCTTTTCTGCGATTTCGACTGTTTCGTCCACAGTGATAAATCTACACAAAAATTTGCTGGGATTTCCCTTGTGGAGTGCTAAAATTGCGGTTAACATAGTTTTCCAGTGAAATTGATCTAGTACAGAACTTTTCTATGAAAATAATAATAATAATAATATTTATTTCAGTTAAATGTACATTCTCACTTACATTTGTAAATAACAAAATAAATATTAAAGTAAAATTATTTTCTTTTTTTTTTACAATACTTGTCATATTGTATATATTCATATCATATTAATATGTAGGGAATGAGTCACATTTGCAAAAGTTTGTAGCGGAACTTGTCCGCAGATATGATCACATAGACCTTATACTCGTATTCCCTATAATATAGGGTTATTATGACAATCAGAGTTTTTATAATGATAGTACCTTTATTCTTCGTTTATTATTTTCAAACTCATTTTTTACTAACTTGAATAAAATAAAAAACAAAAAAAAAAACACGAGAAACTGAAAAACCAAAATAAAATGTATAAACCCCAGACAAAAATCAAAACAAACTTTCCTTTTTTCATATACAAACAAAACAAAATACTCCCCTTTACATCAGAACCAATAAGTTATGCATACCTACAAACAAGAGGTTCTCATATCTTAATAACTGTGGGTTATTCCGCACTAGCCAGTTACTAATTATATATTTAAAATTTCTCTGTTTCAATTTAGATCTGAGTTCAACTGGCAAAAGGTTATACAATTTATGACCGACATAACAAAATGCTCTCTGACCAATACTTTGTTTCGCACTTGGTTGTTGTATGTCACTTTGTGCTCTTGATATTGTGTTATGTACGTGATTATTAATATATTTTGCTTATTTAATTGGAGAAAAGAGCATTTATAGTAAAGTTGTCTAATAGTTCTTCCATCACAATATTGGAAAAGCGTTGCAGTTGGAAACCGTCTATCTAAATTGTAGATAATCTTTAATATTCTTTTTTGAACCATAATCAATGGCTTAATATCACTGTTGTAAGCCCCTCGCCAGCCGACAATTCCGTATATTAAGAGAGACGGAACCAATGAAAAATACAATGAGCGGTTTTGCTGAGTTGCTAAAATTTTTTTTGTTTGATTAAATATATATATATTAATGATCTAATTTTTTTAACTAATTTACTGACATGGTCGTCCCACCTCATGTGCCTATCTAGAGTGATTCCAAGGTATTTTATTTGATTTTTTTGTTCAATGATCCAATCATGGTTTCTTTGTGGTAGGTTAACCCTTATCCTGTTATTATTTGGCTGTCTAGTAATATTATTTGTGAAGGACATGTAAATTGTTTTATCTAGGTTAATAGTAAGTAAGTGTCTATCAAACCAACTAGTAATTAATTGCAGATCCTCCTTGATGTTATATTCGACTTCGTCCCAGGTATTTCCTTCTTTATATATAACAGTATCATCTGCAAACGAGATAACCATTCCATGGAATTCCAAAGTAAGTAGCTCATTTAGATATATGTTAACTATTACTGGACCTAAGACTGTCCCGGGGTATACCATAAGATACTTTTTCTGAGTGACTTAATGTATCATTGACCCTAACTCTCTGCATCCTATTTTGCAGATAACTTTTGAACAGATCCAATCCAAGGCCCCTGACACCAATCTTCTCTAATTTTTCGACTAATATTTTATGACTCACTGTGTCAAACGCCTTATCAAGATCTATGAAGACTCCTGCACAGGGACGGCTCCGCTCCAATTGTTGTAAAATATTGGTTAACCGTTGAATATTATGAAAAAGATTCTTTCAATGGTTCTTCTTTGATTTAAAGTGGTGTTAGGCCTTTGATATATAAGTATTTGATGACAGCACTCTTCACCTTCCCAATTTTTCCATATTCACGTAAGCACCAGACATTTCTAAATTTAATGGCAGCAACTCAGCCAACATCCTGAGAATTTGCTTGATAAGCAGGATGGCTTCACTCGACATACTTATTTCCGAACGCAGCATATAGTTGTGTAACCTTCGCATCAAGGATTTCATAATTGAATCTTTTATAAATTATGCACTTTTTTCATACGTGCATATCGTTAACAAATTACGGAATAGAGGTACTATTAATTGTAATATGAGTTTTATTATAATTTTAAAAATATTATTGTTGAAAAAAAAACAAAGTATTATAATGGTTGTTACCGGTATTATGAAAATAACTATAAAGCTGTAAAAACGTAAGCAAAAAATAATGTACACAAACGTTTATAATAGCCGCGAAATATAAAATTTGTTTTTGTAATTTATACACAGTTACACGTGCATAAATGCCATTTGAATTCTCTTATGAATGAGTGCTGAAGGATGTAACATTTAAATTAAGCAACAAAGTAACCATAAAAATATTAGACAGTACCATCAACTTATAATACTCAAAATTAATAACATTACTTTGACGCAAATTGTGAAATTTGCATACGAGGGCCTATAACAATCCAAACACAGTAATTATTTTTCATTGAAAGTTGCTTTACTGTTGTTCAAAATATTGGGTTTTATGATTAATACAATTTTACATGTGTTCGAAATATTTTGCCTAACATTTTCTTCAATGTGCTTCAGCCACCTCCAAAGTATAATATTAATTTTTTTTGCACAATCTTCACAAAATGAAATGAACTACAAACACATTCATATTAATTCATTAATAAAATAAAACATTGCAAGTTTGTTCTTCCTTCAAATTTGCTTGTTTTTGTACACAAAAAGGAACCAAAATCAATCTAGGAAAGTTTTAGTCTGGTCCACAAAAATTTGAAAAAAAAAATATATAGGGTTATTCACGCTTTATAGCGCGGAATATTGTGGCCAAACTACTTGACTTTGAAAAGGTTTCATTTATTGGACGTGTGGGCCTCTACAATGGCTACTTTTTAAAATTGGTTTCATATTAAACAGGGTGGCCCAAGTAACCTAAAAGTATCGAAGTTATGTTTTTTTAAATGGAATCCCCTGTATATTATTGCACTTTTAGATCCTTTGATCAAAGTAAGAGTCAGTTTCATTAAGATTTATAATACCTAAACCTTAACATTTTTTAAATAAATTGAATTTTGTCCAAATTTAGCATAATTTTCATCTTTCAAATACTTAGGAAATATTTAAGTCATCTTGACCAAATTAACTCTAAAGTGTAATAATAGATCATGTTTGGTATTCCAATTGTAATAAACTTGGAATCTTATACAGGATGTCCAAATATTAAAACTACTCAAATAAGAACTTTAAGTTGCTATAACCTCATTAATTTAAATGGAATGTCATATTTCTGAACTTACCTAGCGATGTACTTACTAATGACCTGTCGAATGGTACTAGAGTGTCCTATAGCTAAGTCTCCGTGTTTTGCCACAAAACGTCAAATAATTGTTTTGGACACCAATTTGGTGTTTTTCAAATAAACGTTGTTATGTATCCAATAGCTTATGGAATCAGATATGTGAAATAAATTATTTTATCTATCAATTTAATTTGCTGTTCATCCCTTACTGGTGTTATTGATTTACAATATTGATAGTTTGGGTGTTGCTTTGTTAAAATGAAGATTATTTACTTAAAAGAAGAACGTATTGATTATGATATTGATCCTTGGAGAATGTCATCAACATTTTTTATAGACTTCTCGAGTTTATGCTCAAAGGTTTCGCATACGAAATCATCCAAGACCAGCTGGTTGTTCTCCTGTGTAAAGGAATTTCTTATAATAATACAGGAAGTTGGTGTAGAAGAAAATCTATCTGATGCCTAGATCATGACTTGAGTTTTACCAGTATTTAACTAAATTAAGATTCAGCGTAAGTTTTTCAAATATTTATGTTTTAAAACTGATGGGTCTTATCCCGAAAGGGGTTTAGAGCAAGTGTTGAGCAGATGTGAAATGAAAAGTTTAGAATTAATAATAATAATAATAAAGCATTTATTGCCCAACAGTTTCCCAATTACAGGACAATACATACAAAATCAATAGCTATTAATTCTAACAATATATAAAGAAACTTAAGCTTATAGACTATTACTCTCACAATACACACATTTACACTATAAATAAAATAAAAACACAAATATAAATTAAGATGAACAATGGGAGCGGTTAAGTTCCGTTTTAATATTTTAAATAACAAAATTGATTGTCTAGAACTCTTGCATAAATTGTATTTTTTAGTACCTAGGGCGAATTCCAGGTCATCTGTGTTTTTTTATAATGACAGGCCAAGAACTAATTTACTAATAAAGTCACCTGGTTTATGCGATGTGTCAGTCTTTTTAATTCCCAGTTTTGTTAGTTTTTGATTATAAACATGTTGTTCATTTGGAAGTTGACATCATTTTTTAAGATTATAATCTATTTTTCACTTATTTCATAGTAGGTATAGTGGATACGATTGCTCTATAAATGGATTTTATCTGTTGAGCAATAACGCAATTATTATTATTAATATTGTCACATGGGAAAATGATTTGCAGCAAAATCATCAAACATTTTTAACTGAAAATAGTAATCAGCTATAATAACCCATCCTGTATAAATTGTTTCGTTGCAGGTAGGACAAATATTTTTTACGGTTTTAGACCTCAAACCAAAATATAAATAATTTTAATTTGAATGTTATAGCTAAATTAAGTATATTTTTATGTAAATGTATATAGGTACGTTTAGTCATATAAAATCAGAGGTAAGAAGTCTTAAAAATGATAGCCGCGCGACTCAACAAATTTGTGTCGGCTCTCGATGAAAGGCCCAAAGAACACAGAGAGAGCAGCGTGCCCCAAAGGTGTCCAAACCCACTCCACGGCCACATTACAATGATAATATGTTCGAGGCTGACGTGGCGAGCGTGCCTTTGTGTACCGCCCTCAAATTACCATCCGGACATCTGGAGATAGGCATCGACATCGTGCGAAAAATACAGGGACTTGCAGTAATCTGTTGTCTTAATATTTAAACACTTTTTTTTTATTATTTAATAGATTTTCGGTTCGAAAATTCCCCTATTTATAGAAAATAAGTTCTATAAGGCTATTGAAATATGTATTAAATATTCGTAGTTTTTTTTCTGAGAATATATTCTTATAATATAAGAATAATAACTTTTTTTCGTAAATGTAATAATAAAAAAGTTCCCATATGCCGCCAACTTACGTAGATACACTGTATATAGTATATACAGGGTGTCCGGAAAGCTCATGTCTAAATGAAGGGGCTAATAGAAGGCGATAAGTGTAACATTTATGTCTAGTAAGCCTGGTTACGGAGTCCAAAGCGATAACTAAAAAAAACTATTTTAGTTGATAAGTTTTAAACCGTTAACACGGTATATACGTGCATTAGCCACATATTCCGTGCGGAATATGCTAATAGACTTCTTCTAATATCGGATTAAGCTCCTCTTGTAAAAAAGTGAGACATTTTTCTGAATTTAAAGAGCCATCAATAATATAAGCTCCAATACATCTGTTTCATCCATACATTAATTATAAATATTTCTTGATGTTTTTTGTGAAGAATTGCATGTGTATTTTTAAAACTCCAAATATGCATATTATGCGAATTAATAACACTATTACGAGTAAAGCCAGCGTCATCACTAAATAGAACCTCATTGATAAAATTAGGGTTGGTTCTTTGTAGTTCTAAATAACCCCTGGAAAATTACAGTACACGTAGAGCGTACTCAGCTTCAGACATAGCGTGATTTTTTGCACATGGTAAGGTTGAAGCAACTGTTACTATCGTTTTGGATATGTTACATGCCGACAATAATTTACGAGTGCTATAGTACTTGGGTTTTCTTCCAATAATTGCAAAACCGGTTTTTCCGCTTCAACAGTTCTTGATTGTCTTGGTCGCCGGACTGCATCAGGTTGTGGTTTGAAGGATCCTAAGAAAACAACATTAAGACATAATAACATGTCCTATATTTTAGCATACCTGTTTGCTGTAAACTTCAGTCAACTCGTATAAAAGTTCTCCTATGTGGAACTCTTCGATTTGGAAATCGATCGACATTGCAGATGCATATCTGCATACTCTTCATTAGTAAAGTCAACCATTATTATTGAAAAAGTAAATAACTGTTTAAATGATTTATGCCAACTTTTGAGAGTCAGAATTTGTTAAGGTATATACGAGTATATAGAAACGAAGATACTAAAACAAAATATTTCAGTACTGTGTTAACCGTTTAAAAGTTATCAACTAAAATATTTTTTTAATTCCAACTTTGAAGGCTATTAAGTCCGTAACGAAGCTCGCTAAACAAAATTATATCTGACGAAATAACATTCTTTTGTCGTCCTCTATCAGCCCCTTCATTTAGGATATGACCTTTCTGGACACCCTGCATATATATAGGGTTACTTGTAAGTAGACCTGAATATTTCAGGACGTGATAGCACGAGTCATAAGAAGCCAATTTGACTATATAGTACCCTGGTCCAAAGTAGTGTTTTTTTTATTAAAAATAATACACTTTTAATTAACTTAAAATTTAAAGTACAACAAATACTGGAGCGGTAGCCCTTTAAATCTACATTAAATGTAAAATATTAACCACACTTTTATTTAACATTTAAATCGACGGTTTGTCAAAAATATTCACATACATTTTTTGGTACAAATTGTTAAAAAAATATCTACGTGTTTTTAGCTATCCAAACAGATAAAATAGTTCGCCCCAGTAATTACAAGATTTCTTGTACTTTACATTTTTCTTTTGGTTAAGTGTCTTTTTTTAACAAAAAAACATCAAAAAATCTACAAAACGAGACCAAATAAAAAAATATTAAATATTCTTGAAATAAAAGTCGACCTCCACACAATAAATATTTAATTATTCTACTCCACTTCGATATGGACTACTTCTTTCGAATAAAAAAATATTATAAATATTCGACTTTAAGGTGACATTTTCCCAAAAAATCTTACAACATTCGAATATCTGGAAAAGGGTCCACTTTGGACTATATAGTCCAATTGGCTACTTATGACTCCTGCTTGATAGCAGTATCATAAGTAGCGTCCTAAAATATTCAGGTCTATTCTTACAAGTAATCCTGTATATTATTATCTTAAATAATGTATCAATAACGTATGGTCATTCAAGCTTGCTCGCGAACAAACCTGCGCAGGCCGACCTTGGAGCAAAAGTGCTTGTCTGTGGGCCGCCTTACACGACAAACAACCCGCATAACAAACCTCCTTTTCATGTAATTCTAAATATGTAGGTTGCCTATTGAATTTTTTTAAACGTTCATCGCGATCCTAGAATATTCCAAATATACTGTTTGAATATTGTTAGGATATATTGTGCACATTCCATTACTGGGGGGGTAAAAGTTCAGATATTCTTTATACCCTTCCAGCTTTTCTTAAATTGATCGTATTATTTTAATATTTTGATGTGAGTTTCATAATTACCTTAAATAGAGGTATTTTAGTGGATAATACAAAGTAATATTAAACACATGAAATTAGAGTGTAACAAATCATTCGCTATCACGATTCTTTATTTACAAAACGATATTTTACTCAAAGAAAATATAAACTATCAACTATACTTATTTTCTGTAGAGCGAGTGCATTTAAGCATATTTTTCATTCCTGGTGCGTTCGTGTCCAAAACACGGCACGTGATAACATTTTGGCTCGAAAAACGAACGCTCAGAAATGTCTATAATTTTGCAAATACCGTCATTTCGTATAAACATAGCCGACGACACCTGTGTTTGTACCTTTTCATTGTTCCACCATATTTCAAATCCGTGACGAAAAAATATCGAATTATCCATTGGTGCTACGTTATTTTGCATCAGTAGCGTTACTAAGATGAGTTTCGTTTACTGATTATTATCAAGACGTCAACCAAAATTGTCTTCACCCCCACTATCAAGTGATGGCATAGAAAAATTATCATAATTCTTAATATTGTTTATATATGCCGACCGATACTGTTTTTATTGTTTATTTTAAAAACCAGTCTTTTACAAATTTTTATTTTTCGATTTAATATCAAATTCTGTATTCTACATTAAGAGTTGTGTTTAAATTTACATACATTTAATAAGTATATTCAAGAAGGCTCATGAAATCGACGCTAGATTCATGGGCGGAGCAAATTCTGAAGGGGTATTAGGGCGAATTGATTATTTGTTCTCTGTTTTACTATTTAAAGTACGAGTAATTACTTCTCACGCCCTGAGTAATTATTTTTAAGAAGGATTGTTAGATGTGTTGTTCACGGACTGGGTTTGCACTTAAACTTGTACACAATTCCTCAACATTCAACGTCCAAAGTTGAAGGCTGTTTTGCTTATAACGGGTTAAAACTTTTAAATAAATTTCTCCAGTTTTATGTATCTCTTATTATCCCTTTTATGCCCGTTTGCACCACATACAGTTTAAGTAGAGAATAGTTAAGAGTCACCTAAATTTTAAGTATTCCTTAGAACGGAATTGATTGCACCGAATCATGAGTAGGTAGCACTTAGTTAAGTATCGGGTAAATTTGTCAACATAGCAAATTTAAGGTAGCCGACAATGAAGAAGAGTTTTTTGGTCGGGCAGTAGGTAATATTTTAACTTTTAACCTCTTCAGTTTTGTTTTCATAATAATTCATAATGTAAACATTAGTTTTGATTGTGAATGTGAACGAAAATTATTAAATACTAGAGTGAAATTGTGTCCGTAAATATAATAGAAACAAAATAATTTTGTGGCATAGCGGACAAAATGACTGGTTTTACCTACACAAGGGACTTTGTTTAGACTGAGGCCCTGCTAAATTACATTACCCAAAGTCCCTTCTGTAGGAAAATACAGTCATTTTGTCCGCTATACCACAAAATTATTTTCTTTTTATTATTAAATACATTTTTAATATAATACGATGGAAGTTAGTGATACATAAAGAAAGAGAAGACCTCCAAACTACACTTCCAACGAGAAAGAAGTTCCTCATCGATATTGTTGGATCATAATTGTGGCATCATTCAAATTAATAAAATTAACTTTCTGTTATTATTTTCCATTGTTAAATTTATCTTTTGTTATTATTATATATTTGAAATGTATTTATTACATGTACCTATATTGGTCTGTTTCTATTATAAGATTTAACTAGATGAGTGCTACTACTAACATATTTTGTGATTTATATTCAAAAATAGTTTTAGGTTATTATTTACCTGGGAACATAAGTAGAGTTGTTAGCTTATTTATTCTTTTGTGGATTAATAATTAAATAAACTGTAAACGTGAAGTTGTTATGGTTTTAATACATAGGTATATACCTCTATTATTATTTTTTAATATCGACTATTTCCTCAGTACCTCTATATATATATATAATAGGTATGTTAAGCACAAAGACGCTTTTCGGTCTTTCCTACTAAAATATCTTCTATTGAAAGCTGTCAGCTCATCAAATTCTAGTAAAAATGCTCAATTTGGTCTAGGATAGACCGAATCGTAGTCTTCGTCAGTCGAAATCTTTGAAAAAAATTTAAATTGTCCATATCTAAAAATAATTCGGCCTTTCATAAACCCTCCTTGGAAATCCATGTTCAATTAATTCGAAAACATCAAGATCCTCGTCAAATAATTCCATATTTTTAATTTTTTAATCGCCACACACAGTAAACAACCCAATAATGAAAAATATAAAAGCAATATTGAGGTTAGAATTCCATTTAAGAAGAGATTTCTCGAGTCAACTTATGCCCGTTGGCACCACATACAGTTTAAGTAGAGAATAGTTAAGGGTCACCTAAATTTTAAGAACGGAATTGATTGCACCGAATCATGCGTAGATAGCACTTAGTTAAGTATCGGGTAAATTTGTCAACATAGCAAATTTAAGGTAGCCGACAATGAAGAAGAGTTTTTTGGTCGGGCAGTAGGTAAGCATACGTTAATTTCCTTTTATACCGAGCCAATGGGAACGTTCGCCCTTGGGTCGTGTTTCCGTGGGTGGCCGTCGCGGATCGGTGGCGTGCATTTCGCTTTGTTTTTGCTGTTTGAATATTTTCGCGCCATAAGCTAGTGCTCTGAATAGTATAAACAACTGAATCTGTTACTAGATAAAAAGCAAAAACAAACTCGTTTATAACAGCAATAATTTTTATTGCTACATATAAAATAATAATTTATAAGTATAGTTGCGAATAGTTGTTATGGTTTTAATTTATTGTTGTTGATACCCTAGCTCAATAATTTATACCTCTATATAATAGTAATAGGTATGTTAAGCACAAAGACCCTTTCTAGTCTTTATCTTCTAATGAAAGCTGTCATATCTCATCAAATTCTAGTAAAAATGCTCAATTTGGTCTAGGATAGGCCGAATCGTAGGCTTCGTCAGTCGAAATCTTTGAAAAAAACTTAAATTTTCCATATCTTAAAAATAATTCGGCCTTTCATACACCCTCCTTGGAAATCCATGTTCAATTAATTCGAAAACATCAAGATCATCATCCAATAATCCCATATTTTTAATCGCCACACAATGTAAACAACCCAATAATGAAAAATATAAAAGCAATATTGAGGTTAGAATTCCATTTAAGAAGAGAATTTTCGAGTCTTAACTTAAGGAACACTTAGGCAAATTTAAAGTGACGTTTTAACGTGGTGCAATAAAAAATAGATGCTAAGCGACTCTTAGAACAAATCGTGACTTAA
This sequence comes from Apoderus coryli, assembly GCA_911728435.2. NCBI lineage: Eukaryota > Metazoa > Arthropoda > Insecta > Coleoptera > Attelabidae > Apoderus > Apoderus coryli. The sequence goes on along the minus strand of OU452202.1, from coordinate 8,450,905 downwards.
AATATTCTTCAACACTTCACTTAAGTGACACTTAGGCAAATTTAAAGTGACGTTTTAACGCGGTGCAATAAAAAATAGATGCTAAGCGCCTCTTAGAACAAATCGTGACTTAAACGGTATGTGGTGCAAACGGGCATTAGGTAAACATGCAGTATAGTTGTACTAAATTATGGTCTTACCGCGCAGCTGCGCAGTCAAACGAGTTTTGGGAGTTCAGATTGTAATCGAAGTGTGGTGTTGCCAGGTTTAAAACACACATATTATGTTGAAACGGTTATATATTTGGCGCTTAATTTTTGACCGTTAAATGTAAATGCTACTCTAGGTTATACACCTATTTGTTGTATTTATGTGGATTAGTTCGATAGCAGTCATCGTTAGGTAATCATTGCAGGAGGTTGGGGGTAAAATGCTGAGTATCGAAGGTAAGGTAGCAGGCAGGGATGTGTTGTAAGGGTGTAATAGTAATTATCAGGAAGAGTTAGTAAAGGAGGGTGGGTGTAGAAAGCTGGATTGAGATGAGATGTAGTAGGCAGATAGTTGTTATATTAGTTCCATAGCAGTCATTATTAGGACAACACATCCCAGCCTGCTACCTAACCTTCCATACTCAGCATTTTACCCTCAACCTTCTGCAATGATTACCTAACGATGACTGCTATCGAACTAATATAACAACTACGTGCCTACTATATTTCATCTCAATCCTGCTTTCTACACTCACCCTCCTTTACTAACTCTTCCTGATCATCACTATTACACCCTTACAACACATCCCTGCCTGCTACCCAACCTTCCATACTCAGCATTTTATCCCCAGCAATGATATATAATAATTACATCCACTGTATAAATTTATAATATCATAAAATTGTATTATTCATTCTATCAGTCGATATAGTGAATAGATACCAACCTGGCAACATCGTTAGAGTAGTGACACTTTTTCACATAAAACTCGTCTGACTGCGCAGCTGCGCGGTCAGACCATAATTTAGTACAACTATACTGCATGTTTACCTAATTTTATGTATAACATGTTGGTACATAAAATATTTTAGAATTAATATAGAGTATTCAAATTTGTATAGCAAATAGATAGATTCAATGGTCAAATAAGTAGTTTATACAAAATATAGTGTTCTACTGTCCTTGAGTTGATGAAAATTAAACATTTTCGAAAGATATCCTACATAAAATACTTTTTTAGTATATTAAGTATCCAGGGCGATAAAGCATTCAGCAGCTATACAGCGAAGGGCTGCAGCGGCTTTACCGCCAGTGGTGCTTACAACTGTTTTTCGCCTGCCTCTTCATACTACAATATTAAACCACAAAAACGTTATTTTAATAATTAATTATTACTGTTATGAACTGACAGTTTTTGACAGAAATTAATTGGAGTATTTTTGACGTACATGATAATAGGCGTTATCCTTTGACAAACTCAGATCAGATAAACTTATGTGACAGGTGCACATGTCAGTGTTGAGTATTTTAAATGTAGAGAGAAACTGTCAAATTATTATCTGAGCGTGTACGCTGTAGAAATTTGATTTTAGAATCTTAGGTATATTTTGGTACTACACTAATAATTAAAAAGTGATTACTAATTAATAATGGACAATTTTAAAGAATTAAATGAGTTTAGCGGAATGGCAGACGACTACCTAAGTAAACTTTCTCAATTAATTGTCAACTTATCCTCTAGATGGAATGCACATTAAGTTAAGTGAGTGAAAACTACTGATGTTAACGTTATTATTGGAAATCTAACAGTAGCGCCATCTATGAAAAAAGAATAAAACGAGCGGGCGCTAAATGGTCATTTACTAAACTCTGTCTATTGGGGTAAAAGAGTTGGCCATTGATGTTAGTAGCTGTCAATCTGAAATTTTTTTAAATTCGAATATCTAAAAATAAACTGTTTATATAAATCTACTGTTTTACAGTAAGCATGAAATTATAGTTTAATGTTCTAGACAGTATGTTTAAAAAAGACGCGCCAGTATTTAAGAGGGTGAATTCTCGGGTCAAGTTTTTTTGTAAATACGGTTTTTTTAATTAATTCAAATATTTTCATACCGATTTATTTGAAATTTGACAGCCTTATTGCTAGAATTAGGGAGCTTATGTGGTTCTAACTAGATCAAAATTATTAGGTCCAGTGGGGTTAATTATTGACAATAAAATGTACGCCACAGACTGTAATTTAATTTCGATATTGTCTTGAGATAAACTGAGTTTTAGTCGAATAATTCGCAAATATTATTGGTATGTTGAAAAATGTTTTAAATTAGATGATATAGAAATAGTATCAAAATCAATTAATAAAGGTTTCCTTATAGGAAAATCTTATAATGATTTTAGAGCCCACAAACGTCATTTTTGACATAAAACCTTAAATAAGTCAGAAATAAGCAAGTTGCCAGTCAGATGTAGAAGCCACTGTGTGGTGAAACATAATTATATTTTATAGAAATTTTAATAAATTCCTAAAAATATTGAAACGTTTGCACATTAAAAAGGTTTCAATTAAGCACATAATTTTAGATTAAGCAAGAGTTTATCTAGGAAGAAACATCCAGTGTAATAAATTTAAGCCATGGAACTTTTAAGCAAAAGCTCAATGTTGTTTGAATAAAACTTATAACTCTATACTTAATCAATATCATAATTTTAAGAAATTAAAATATGAAAATTAACTAAAAAATCAAATCAAGACTGTAATAAAGTAATTGCTTCGATACCACGAATATAACACTTTTTACACTGTTGTGTGGCTGTTGCAAAAAATTCTTGGTTAATTCTTCTTCAATTCAGAATGTTGATGCGTGTCTAATAAGTATTATACTCATAATGGTATACGTTGATGTGCATAGCCTTCGGTTATAATAAAGGTGCAATATAGGACCTCCCTGAACAGTTTTTTGGGCAACACCACAAAAATGAGCTTACATATCATTAGTGGTTGGTAATACGAGTATAAAAATATTTCAGGTTAATAATCGAACTACGAGTACCACTATAGTCTCACTAATATTAAAACAAAAATCATCCTTGTTATGGCAATTTTTTCTCATCTAAAAGTGACAATACAATAACGGGTGCCCCACCGGGAAGGGATTAGATCGATTATGATTACTTTGGAGTAATCAGAAAATCTGGTGTAGTACTTAGGTCAAGCAGAACGTTTTGGCTAAAATGTTTTCAAGAATCTAGTACTTCCGGTTATACCGGAAATGAGTGTCAACTTTCTTATTTCAAATACGACCCTATATAAATTATCTATTTTTTGGATTCTCTTTGTAATTTTAAACATATTTCATGCATTATATGTTAAACCTATCGCCAGTCGTTTTCGAAATATTTGAAATGTTATGTCAAAAATTTGGTTTTCAGAATAAAGAATAATAACATTTTTTTATTATATGAAAGCTTTAATAATTTAATTTGTTAGAATATCCTAGGAGATATACACCTACTTTAGGCGCCTACGTATATTTTTTTACTAAATATTAATACAGAGTATTTGAAAAAAAAAGGGTAAAAAATCAAATTGAAAAAAGTGTCAAAATTATTAAGTGGGAACCCCACATTTTATATATTTTTTATTTTTTTGCATCGAAAATAAGGGCAAATTTATGAAAGGATTTCTATCCCAAAAACTGATAGTTTTCAAATTATTGACAATTTTACATTTTCTATTACAATAGTGATATGAATTTGAAATTTAATTGATTTTAGTTGGCTTTAGATAGCAAATAAATATGACACTTGTCAAAAATAATCAACAATTCATCAGTTTTTGGGATAAATATCCTTTCATAAACTTGCCCTTATTTTTGATTTAAAAAAATACAAAAAATATAAAATGGATGGTTGCCATTTAAAAATGTTGAATTTTGACACTTTCTTCAATTTGATATCTTAACCTGTTTTTCAAATACAATGTATTAATATTCAGTAAATAATATACGTAGGCGCCTAAAGTAGATCTATATCTCCTAGGATATTCTAAGAAATTTGATTATTAAAGCTTCCATATGATAAAAAATTGTTATTATTCTTTATTCTAAAAACGTAATTTTTAACATAAAATTTCAAATATTTCGATAACGGCTGGCGATAGGTATAATATATTATGCATGAAATATGTTTAGAATTACAAGGATAATCCAAAAAATATATAATTTATATAGAGTCGTATTTGAAATAAGGAAGCTGACACCCATTTCCGGTATAACCGGAAGTACTAGATTTTTGAAAACAATTTAACCGAATTGGTCCCGTCGACCTACGGAATACACCGGATTTTTCCAATGTGTAGTTCCCCCATAATCGATCGAATCCCTTCCCGGTGGGACACCCGGTATACACCTAATTAAAAGCGTCAAAGTTAGATTCTTAATACAACTATAAAATTTATCTTAAATACTCGTACTTATCATTTATCATTCTTGAAGATCATTTTTGCTAGGCTTCTATTATGATTTGTGTGTGGATGACGAATCCTGGAATGTGCGATTGTGTGGACAAAGTGAAAATAGCTTTGAAAAGGGATAATCGCTCACATTTTGTCAATATTCCAATGGTTACAAACAAAATATCAATCCGTATTGCGTATTTTTGGGACATATTTTGGGATCGTCAAATTGCGTGGTGGTTAGGAAATCCATATAGAAAAACAGTACTCCATTACAAATGTCAAAAGCTGGAATTCACCAAAATGCGTTTTAGTCGTAAGGGAAATCCTCAAATCCTCAAAAAGTATGCTTTACAATTCAACGTACATCATGCAGACAGCCCTGTCTAATTTCTTCACCATCAACAAAATAGTAATTCCGCACTTTGCATGGATGTGCCCCTGCTGTTTGGGTCTGAGTGAATCTCAACTTTCCGTGAGAGTAATTATTGGTAGATTGATAGTAAGAATCCGAGCGTGCTTAGTGACAAGTAAGTTGTTATAAGGAAGCCAATAGTAGCAAAATTCTCAGGCTCTCACAAAAGATCATTTGCGTATCAACCTTATGCGTTGAGTGAGTGTTGAGAACATTGAAATTGTCACGAAATACTTCAGCGTCGATAATATTTTCATTCATTGATGGTTCTGCCAAGACAAAAGTCATCTATAAGATGCATAAGCAACTTTCACATTACTTTTCTGCAAATTAAATATATGAAAAGCTCACAAAATACCCAGGATATAAATATCTTGTAATTTTTCTTATATTCAAAGGTAATCCCTTCTTTAGGACAACAAAAATCAACCCAACAATCTTTTTCAGTTTTTTTTTCTAGTTATGAAATTGTAATTCACCAATCTGGTTTAGTAGATGAAGTACCGTTCGTTTTGCCCATCCACGAGTCATCACCTAACTGGTGAAATTTTAAACGCAATTTTCTTGAAAATTATGGAGGCAAATATCAAAAGTAACCTATCGCTGTTAAGCAGATAAAAACCCTTACAAATGATTAAACATTAATCTTTGGTATAACAATTAGGTTTGCACATAAACGCTATAGCAGCATGTAGTGTTTCTTAAGAATTTTTTTTATCATAAGCTATGGCAAATTATTAATGACAATTTGCCGGTTGCCTAGGCATTTTACAAAACAAACGCATACAGGTAATGATTAATAAAATTTTATTCTACAGAAATATATAATTTTTACCTAATTTTAACACTCATAGCTACATGTTTAATTTAAATTTAAAATTTCTCTCCACATCTCATGAGTATTGGTAAAAGTATCTTGCTTTCTTGTTACATAATAATACGGAAATATCTAATATCACTTGCAATGATCTCAGGAATCGCTTTATTCTAAACTAAAACTACATAAAATAAAAGTTCCTACCTTAAGTAACCGGTCCCTAATCTCCCACGAAAATATACCCGGATGTTCCAATTTCATTTTCTCAATTTTATCTTCAATTTCTTTGGTAGCTACTCTAGGTTTCGAACCTCCAATTACTCCAGGTCGTATGCTGCCTGTCTCCTGATACCTATTGAGAATTTTCGACACGCATCCATGAGATACACGCAGTTGTCGTGATATTACACAGGGTCGTACTCCAGCAGCAGCCATTTCTACAATTTTTAGTCGAATATGATTTGGTAATGGACGACCGTTGATAAATACACCACCTAGTTGGTTAACTCTTCCTTGACCTGAAAAAAAATATATATTTCAAGTCTTATATCCGAAATTATGGATAATATGAATATTTTTCATATTTATTGATAATGTGATAGAAAATGTTTAATAAGAAGAGTAGAACAAACATTAAAACTAACAGATTTATGAAACAGTTCCAATATAACTTGGTTTATATGCAGTAAAGTCACAAATGGTTTATTATATTATAATTCTCAAATCTGCTACATATTTTCGGATATCTTAGACCGCATCATCAGCCCCAAAAAAAGCTACAAAAAATCGAACAGATCACAATAATAAGAAAATGCTACAAATTAATGAATATAAAAATAGCTGGGATATTTCCCTTTAATCGTTTGGTCTTTAGTGAAGAAGAAATCATGTCCTTCCCGGATGACGAGGGTGACGTTACTGCAGATATTTCAGGGCCTAGCAATGACGAAGAACGTAATGCAAGTCTTGCAATTCAACGTATCGAAAGAACTTCATCGCCCATAGCTTGGCCATCCACGTCTAAGCGTCAATTTCCACTTAAAATCACCCTAAAGAAACGTCAATCTAATGGTAAGACATCATCTTCAGACGCTTCGGATTTAATTATAGAGGGGGTTATAGAGGACGATTTGAGAGAAGAAGAAAACTAGATAAAAAAGAAGAATGGATGAAAACAAAGCCAAAGGAGGTCAAAAAAAATAAGGAGAAACGTAGTTTCTGACAAACTGAAAATCAAAAACACATTGGATGATGAGAAATGTAGCGTTTCTAACGATTTTGGTGGCAAAAACGATCTGTGGTGATGGCGTTCATGTGGTTCTTGGGCTCACTCGGATTGCACAGATATTGAAGAGGCCGACAACTATATTTGTGAAGGTTTATTATAATATATTCTGATAATTATACTATACCTATTTTGCTACTTTTTCCTATGTAAAAAGCACACCTAACTTACAATAAAATGTTTGGTTAATATTTGTCGACTACCTGGTCGGTTTTACCCGAAAGATCGATAATACACGCAAATTTTTCTCAATTTCTGTTTTTAATATTACAAAAAAACATATAGTCATTATACAATATTGTAGCGAGGGTTGTCTATGTAAATATCTTCAAAATAATTCACCGTAAATCCAGATAAATATCTGATTGCGTATAAGTGATTTATTAGATTTTCCCCGTAAGTGGTCGATATTCGATAGCTTTCCCCTATTATTAATGAATAAACAAAAATTAAACAACATCATTAATATCAAAGATTAATCTACACAATAGATAGTCAGCCCAATGCATTAAAATGAGAACATCTCTAAGTATGCCAGCCACTACGTGGCGTAGACTAGCGTGTAAAGCATAGAGCAGTATTGTCACAGCCAGAAACCGTTTTGTAGTTTATTAATATCAGAAACAAAACGCAACGTATAACAATTATTTACATCATTTGCAACAGTTATGCACCGACAATGCTGTATTGTCAGAGAGAGAGATTGATGAAATTCTGTATTAATCTGGAGGGGATACGTAGGGAGGGTAGAAAAAAAAACAAGCGAATGTGGTGTGTGTCGTGCTGTTGCCGATTCGTCGGTAAAAGAAACACACAGGGTGATTTATTACAAGTACAGTATTGAAATAAAAGCCTTATCTCTATGAATTAAATTTAATATAATAATATTTAATCCATGTCATACATGTTTCAAGACTAGACCAGTCCCATGATCAGTGGCGAACAATCATTAAATGAAAAGCTTTTAGATAGAAACATACTTCTGGCTCCATTGTAATAATTTGTTGATGTATATAAAAAAATCTAAATATATAAAAGCTAAAAGCTTTTGATTTAATTATTGCTCGCCACTGTTTATGGGACTGGTCTAGTCTTGAAACATGTTGTATGGCATGGATTAATGATTATTAGGTATATTAAATTTATTTCGTGGATATTAGACTTTTATACCAATACCGAAATCAAGTAGGTATTAATGTACATTATTCTTTGTCAAAATTATAACTCCACTTAAGAATTGACTAGATACTTTTTCAATTTATTACATATATTTTAAATATTTCACGTAGACAATGTGGCAAAGATGTAACAAGATTGTTGTAGATCTTATAATACCTATAATAAAAAAATTATTATCAGTGCTACCTATATTATATTAGGTATACATATTATGGTTGTTTTCATACCTACTGATTTTGTTTTGAAGAGAATTACCTAATATATTAAATTAAATTTAATCTTTGGCTGCGTAGTTATTTTTTTTGTGAATATTTTTTAACTTATTTTGTGTTTTTCTAATTTTAGACTAATTATATTATTTTGTGTTGTGTTTTTTTTTTATTTGAGAAACTTCCTAGTTAGTGACTAAATAATTTTTGTGTTTTGTGAAAATGGAAAGAAACAATTCGAAATTAAGTCGTAACCAATGTGCTTTTCGAAATTGTAACAACAGTTACAGAAACAATCGAGAGGTACATTTCTTTCGATTTCCTAAAGAAGAAGATCGATGCAGAAAATGGGTTATAAATTCAGGTATAAGTTCCACTTTATAGGTTTAGGTACTTAAATTTTACTTCTTTTTAATGTTTCTTCGGGTAAATAATAAGTTCGGTAGGAATAGGGCTTTGGGTATCAAACAAAAAAGATAGAAAATAGAAATTTGACATAGGGGTAGTTCTAAGCATTTACAAGTTTGTGACGTGTAGCGATTTTCGATGCCGCCCCCGGAGGTATACATGAGGGCGGCGCAATGCCGTTTTAAATATCTCGTTTCGCTTTCTTGGAAAATAAAAAATTATAACTGATAACTGACACTTAGTACTTAACCCATTAATCCCCAACGTTGCGTAAACGAAACATTTTTTAAATTTTTTTTTCCAATGTGCCAGTAAAAAAAATACTTGTGTTGGCAATAGGATATAATCAGTTGTTACTTCTCGTCCGGCCATCGTCTATCAACTTTCTCTCACCGGGCATATTGCCTGCTCACACTAGATGTCTGCGTAAAATTAAATGTATCCGTTTGGTGGGTAGTTTTGATTACAATAAGTCGGTGCCAAGCCCAAGCTCGAAACAAAATAAATCTATATTTACCTACTACCTATTTGGCTTGGTACCGACTATTATGTGCATTGTTGTCTTTTGAATGATATTTGTATTTTGTTATTTTTCGTATTTTTTATTAGTTCTTTTGACAGCTCTGGTGTCATCAATACACCTGTATCCCGAATTGCACCAAATTGCGATGCTATTGAACAAGCATATAATCCTAAATATAATATTATTTTTGAACTTTGAATGTACATATGAAATTTGTATCTTAAAATTAGTCAAAGAATCACCCTTTAAAGTTTGTACAAGTACTTATGCAACACCCTGTATACATAGATACTTTGATTTGCAATTTGCAAATCTGTTAAACTAGGTAATGCTGTTTTTTTTTTATTTACTTTCAAATATGGTGTTATGTAATTGTATTCAAATTAAATGTTTGGGGATGATATTTACGAGTTTTATTTTTTTATATAGAGAAACTGTTATTCAGTTTTTAAGGATCAATCTGAAGCAGACGATTGTACTTGTTAAAACATGAAAAAAGTTATTGTCGTGATACTTTTAACACCCTGTTGGTGGGTTTTTAAAGCTTTTTACGAAACGTGTTAACAATACAATCTACATAAATCGTTATTTTTTTAAAGTTTTATGATCATTGCACAAAAACCAATATTAGGGAGACTGTAAGTTTTTTTTCAATTCGGCGTTGCAGAATTTGAACCTAATTGTGATAATTGTGTTATTTTACTAGTATAGATATTTTTGAGTAAATTAATTCGGTTATCATCGATGAGTAGAATCTTTGGAGTAAAATACATTTCACAAAAACCCTGAACCATGTTTCTCAATAGATTTAAATTTTCATTAAAAACAGATTAAAAATTCTAATTTTTTACATCCTGCATTTCGAAACCGTATTTTTTTAAATAATTATTGTCATGCTGGAAATTTCAAACCTTATTTACTTCAGCAACTTGTAAAAAGCACAGCCTTTTTAATATTAACATTTCTTAAAATCGATAATACGCGATAACGATGACTTTCTATCAATATCACAGAAGGATACATTTATTACGTATATAATTTGTTAGATTTTACATCTCCGAATTGAAACACACGCAAAAAATGTGCATAAAAAAGTTAGGGTAGCATTTCACGCCTGTATGAGTCTGAGATTTATTTTTTCATAATGTTAACAAGTTGAATCTGCTGTTTGAGTTTGATCCTTAAAACTGAATCAGATAATAAGCGGAAGTCCTATCTATAACGCCAAATTTCGTTAATTTAAATATAACTTTTTGATGCATCCTTATATCCGAAATTTAAAATTAAATGACTAAAATAATATTATTTTAGTCATTTAAAATTATTGTCTAAAACATTTAATGAACCAGCCCTGTATATTTATACTATTATAGTAATTTCTTTTATTTTCGTCCATACACATTAATCTTTGCGTAGATAGGTGTACGTATACCATATAATTTTATATTAACCGACAAAAAACACTGCTGCACAGTAGTACATATATGATACCTATAATATAAAAACAAACTCCCACCTCGTAGGGGAAAGTATACTCGTCCTTGTCTAACATTGCCCATATGATTATTTTATTTCAACACAATACATATAACACCATCTACAATTTCCATAATTTCCATGGTTACATGTTTTTCTAATAGATGTAGCTCGTGTCGAGACAGTTTCAATTTTTGTTTTCTTTCCCATATACGCTGACTATCTATTGTGTAGATTAATCTTTGTTAATATTAACGATTTATTTGAATATCATTCAATATTGAATACCAATTTTTATATACATATTTTTACATTCATTAGCTCAACAGTGCTTCAAGTACGAATAATTTAGTTGATAACATTTCTTAAATTTAAAATCAAAATACATACAAGATGCCAAATTTCATTAATATATTTCCTCGATTCCATTTTTTCAATCTTGCATAAATATTCAAACTTACCGTTTATAGCATTTACATTTTCTCAAACCTCTTTCTCTTTCAGCTTCATATTCTCTTATACAACATTCTAATAAATGAAGCTTGAAAAAGTAGACATATAACCACAAAACATAGCCGACTTTAATTGACTTTTGTGACCCGTATTTACCTTTACCATCAAGATAGAGAGAAAAGTTAGATCAAATTTCTCATATTCTGAAGTATAAGCTTACTTTGTACAAACCTTATTAACAACATTTTTTCCCATATCCCATTTCTCCGGGAATATAATACCCTGAAAGAAATTCTCAACTTTGCATATCCTTATAAACTTCATATGACAATTTTAGCAGTGCAATTATTGTCCTAATATTCGATTTTTACCCGTTACAATCTTTAAATATAGAATATGGGTGAAATTTACACAATATCCCAGAACATTTACATAACTAAAAATAAAAAAAGCTAAACTAAATTATTAATAACAATTTTGGTTTGTATGAAATTAATATTTGAAGCAAATGCTAAAATAATTAAATAGAAACCATTGGTTTTTAGTTTTTTTGTGCAGATAAAAAAAAACAGAAGAAAATGGCAACCATCTTCTTTCGTAAAAAAACTTGGAGTAAAATTACAACTGAAAATATCCAATTGAGGAGCAAAAGTAACAAAGGGGCTAAGTGCCAAAATGGTTAAACATTATTAAAATTAAAGAAAAAACCTTCACATACCATAACAACTGATTTTTTATTTCCAAATACTTATCCAACATATTAAGTTCTTACGCTTAAATATACCACAACAAAAAATAAGACTTGAAAACAATAAGGCAAATAAAAAAATGTTCTTAGAAACGAGCTAAGTGCCAGTACATTATTCAATTAAATTAACGCAGAATTTTTGGGGTTCATGATCTAGTAGGTAAGGAATCATTGATATTAAATGTTTTTTTTTGTTGTCACCGACCTTATTTATGTCTGGTAGCGGATTAATTGAGATATTATTCAGATCTTCCATGATTTTAACTTTTTTAAGTATCGGAGTTACTTTCCAGTGTTCTAAGTCGGAAAAAGATTCATTAGTAAAAGCCCAGGTTATTTGGAGTCAATTTTTAATCGTACGACTTTGCGAATATTAACTTGTTTGAGTTTTAAGATATTATTGGCTGATGCCGCTTGCACATCAAAACCTTTAGTTTTCCGCATATTCAGTGCTGTAAAGAGCTATAACTAATATAAAGTCCGATAGTGCTAGGTTTGCTATATAAATCATAAATATTAATAACTGTCAATCTTCAGTTAATTGTTGGTAATTGGTCAAATGCTTACAGACCCCTAAGTCTAATATCGTAACGTATTCAAAGAAAAAAGTACAGAATTTGTTCACAAACTTGAAGGATAGGAACCCTAGACAGAGTATTTCTGAAGTAGTATACTCCATACCGTGTAAGGATTGTGAAAAGATTTACATTGGTATGACAAAGAATATATTACAAAAACAGCCCTGTCAAACCATCACTTCGAAACAAATCACTGTTTCGACTTTGATAAGACAAGCATTTTGGACCGCGAGACTAATTATAAAAAGAGAGCATTATCAGAGATCACATCAACAAATTTAAAGAAAAATCGGTCAATTTTAGAACTGACACAATGAACCTAAGCATCATTTACTCTGCTCTACTCACAAATTAAAATGTTAAAATTGAATACTATTAACAGATCAGGGAAGTTGTGTTGGGAAGAAGCAGGGATATATTTATGTTTTTTAGTTGTAATTTTTTTATAAGGCTACTTAAATTAAGAACAACGACGATGTATATCATTAAGAATTTTCTACCACTGAAATGTGATAAAGTTATTTATTTATTCGTATTGTGTTGATCAAGTTATTTTTTATGTGTATTCAATTAGGTTGAAAATGACTTTATTGTTTTATATAATATGAACGACTAGACAAGGTATTACACAGAAAAAAATCTTACTGTAATATCAATATTAGCGATATGTTTGATTGCCTCTATTTTGGTTTAATGACAGTAATACTTAATTCAATAGATTACAATTCGGCCAACATTAAATATATACTTAATCCGACATTCCAGATATTATTGAAATTCAATTTCATATATGTTAGGCACAAAACAGATATATTTTTTCTTTCAATGATTACAGTATAATTGGCAACTAATATTGCAATTGTATTATTTCAAATATTGTTATATTACGATAAGCAAGAAAAAGCATTGGAAGAATATTATTTCTCTACTCGGATTATTAGATATATATCATTGAATTAACAAAACCAAATTTTACTCGCTATCATATTCTACTATTTAAATAAACTAAATAATATTAAGTGAATACTTCTTATTGTTGGGACAACCTTAACTTATTATTGGGCCGGGCTAAATTCATCGAAACACAAAACGTCGAGTATCCAACATTTTCCATTCATGCATGTATCGAATTTAAGTATATAAATTAAATAAAAACTGGATTTTCGTACTACCTACCCCACTTCGTAAATATTAGTTTTTGACTTAAAAAAAAAAATGCTTTCATACGCCGATATCATAATAAAACGAATTCAAAACCATTGATATAAAAACGTAGATTTCGGGCTGATGTATCGGGAAATTTCGGAACTCCCTAGTCACTAGCAAAGCTTAAAACAATAGGTTATGTTACATTTATATATTCTATTTGTGCGCCGGTAGTGCGTGTCTATATAGTTAAGTTCTATAATCTGCAATAATATATTATGGAAGACTTCTTAAACGCCTCAGAATTGGACAAACTAATTCCAATATTCTCCGGTAAGTTTTACTCCTAACTAAGTATATCTAATCATAAGTTTTTTCCTATAAATTATTTTGTGTAAGCTTTTCGAACAATACTATTAAAGATCGGTCTAGCCAACAAATGATTTAAGAGGTACCTATAATGCATAATAAAAAAGTTATGAATATTAACCTTTTTATTTCACATTAACCAGTATAGCATGGCAGCATGGAATACATTTTTGCAACCTCAGATAACCTCAAAATTCAAAATATCCTGTTTTAACACGATGTAGGTATACAGTATACAAAGTACCGAGTGGGAGTGGGACACTATGAAGATATGCTAAAAAAGCACAAATACGATATTTGGTTTAATATTTAGTTAGTTGTACATGTTCAATGTTCATGTATTAGAATGACATAGGTACATAGTTTAATGTATTGTTTATTTTTTGTACTGTGATTATAGAGTAATATTTTTTTTATTACAATACAATGTATTATAGAATTAATAAAACTGTTTTTGAATAAAAACTTTCTTTTATTTCATACAATTATTTAACGTGATAGTTTTATTAAATTAAGTAATTAATTTCTCTCCAGGATTATATATAAAATTGATTTAAAATGACAAAACAATTATTTCAATACCAAAATATATTCTGTCTATAATTTCTGTATTCCCCTTAAAAAGCGATAAATGTTCTATCAACGATAGTGACACTTAGTCCAATCAATACTTTTTATTTAATTTCAATATATTCTTATAATTGAGGCATTTGATTGGAAGTCAATTAATTCTTATACTTAAAGCAATAAAGTCATATATTTCGCAATTAATCATATAACTATGATTGAAAGAAATGTAGCTTTGATTGTGGAATACGGAATATATGCTATCATTGATTGAATGTGCATATGATTCATGATATGATAGATTTTTCTCTGTGTACTTTGTAATTTTTCTTGTACGCTTTTGTTGTCATGGTATTTTGTTTTAGCCCTGAAGAAGTTTATGTATAATAAACGAAACGTTGGCTAAAGTTTAGACTTTTGTTTATTTTTGTCCTATACCGACAATTCATGTTTCGAGAAATTAACAACTGTGTTTCGTAAATTACCGAAACGTGCGGAAAAGTACTACTTACCGCGCTTACCTTTTCAAATCGATTTTTGGGAATTGTAGTTTAATTAATTTTCTATACCTATAACTACAAAACATTCATTGGCTTTATATACGTAACATATCCATACGTAAATATATTGAAGTCCGATACTGATTTGAGACATTTTTAATCCTATACTTTATTCATGTTTTAATAACCTGTTTTTATTAATCTACCATACACCCGTCATCAACACCTTTAATGATAATTTAATCACGTTTACAGGGGTGGGTCTAATTTGGATGATCCGTGCCTAATTCCGTCTACACACTATAATTTTTTTATAATAGATTTCAGCCTAAGGCTGTTCACGTATAAGAAAAATGATCGATGGCAACGTAAGCTCGAATAAAATATTAAATTTGATATTACAAGATTCTTGTGGCAAAATCTCTTTAAACTACGATAAAATATTGATTACATTCTCATATAAGATATTCTTATTGTATTTTTATTTAAGCATAGGTATAGATGTAATTGTATATCAGCAATTAAACTATCATTTATATTCATTTGGAAGCATGAAGAGAACTAAAATATTATGATGTTATGGATTGCACAGTTTATGATTTATGAGTGTTGCCTCAATAAAGATATCATAATTAATATGCTATAAGCTTTTGGTAACGGTGACGCCATCTAGGTCTCACGAGTTGAGTGGATTTTGTTTTTATACAAAATTAATTTCTGAAAAAACCTTTGCAATCCACACATATTTTCAGATATAATAATTTTGTCACATAGTAAACAATAGATTTCAAATACACAGCTTGCACACAAACATACAATTATTGTCATAATTTTAAATGTAGGTACTCACGAGGGTACTCATAATTTTTTTTCCTTTTAATTACTTTGATCATACGCGATACATCTTAGACATCCTGCTGCGTGCTCAGCATTTTTGGACACTTTCCTACTCATCGCTTTTCATATTTGATGGAAAATTGTATCAACTTAACATAATTATGATTTGAACATATATACGGGTGAGTTATTAGTGCGTCGAAGTTCGATATTACCTCAAAGACCAAAAATTTCACGCAAAACTAAGCAGCCAGTGTATAGGCATTCATAAAGTACGTATTTTAAAATTATTGTTATTTGTGCCGGGTTTCTCATCTCATCAGGGTGAACCAAACTTACGTTTTTTTAAATGGAAAGCCCTATTTATTATTCCACAATTTCATTGGTTTAGACTTGACATTAATCATACTAAAATTTTAGAAAATTATACCGAGTGGTTCAAAAGTTACCACTAGTATTATATGCAAAACATGGCGAATTCTAAGACTTCCGTACTGGAACTGAAATAATTTAAACTCTGCTTCTTACGGGCATAGCTTTTTGATAGTTATCAACTTTTAGAAAAAGATAATTGTTAGTATATAGTGCAAAACCTGTATACAGGGTGAGTCTAAACTCAAATTTGCGTTTTACTCGAATTTTCCAAATAAGGCACCCTGTATATAATATCAAAAACTGAAAGGAAAATTGATAAGCTTTTATTCTTATATAGCCTTTCTTATACCTAAAGCTATTAGTATTTAAGATATTTTCATTTATGAAATGTGGCTTCATCTCCCAATAACACAAAGTATCTATGTGAATATGTTGTTGCGCCCATTGGCAGAACATAATTCGCAGGAGATAGTCATCGTCATTTTGTTTTTATGTAGAATTCTTTTGACTTAGCTTTGGATTACCGAATGTTCCCGAGCAATTTCACATGTGCTGATATGTGGATTTTCTACCACTTTTAATATTACATTCGATCAAATCCTTGTTGATTTAGTTGATAAATATTGCATTTATATAACGGTTTTAATTACGATTATGATAAATAAATAACTATTAAAAATAGGTTGAATTTAAAAAATATTATTTTGGTGATCTTGTGTAATGTTTTTCAATACCAAATATCAAAAATGAAATTAGGTATATGCAAAATGATCACGTAAAGTCCAAATTTTCTAATATTTTTTTGTTTAAATAACAATATCTTAAAAACTAATAGCTTTAGGTATAAGAAAGACTGTATAAGAATAAAAGCTTATCAATTTTCTTTTCAGTTTTTATATTATATACAGGGTGTCACATTTGGAAAATTTGAGTAAAACGCAAATTTGAGTTTGGACTCACTTTGTATACAGGTTTTGCACTATATACTAACAATTATATTTTTCTAAAAGTTGATAACTATCAAAAAGCTATGCATGTAAGAAGCAGAGTTTAAATTATTTCAGTTCCAGTACAGAAGGCTTAGAATTCGCCATGTTTTGCATATAATACTAGTGGTAACTTTTGAACAACTCGGTATAATTTTCTAGAATTTTAGTATGATTAATGTCAAGTCTAAACCAATGAAATTGTGGAATAATAAATAGGGCTTTCCATTTAAAAAAACCTAAGTTTGGTTCACCCAGATGAGATGAGTCACCCTGTACAAATAACAATAATTTTAAAAAACGTACTTTACGACTGCCTACACACTGGCTGCTTAGTTTTGCGTGAACTTTTCTAATTCTTGTATTGGTCGACGTGGTCCATATAAATGGCCCGCAAGATCACCGGAATTTATTCCTATAGATTTTTATATTTGGGGTTAATTGAAATCAAAGGTTTATTCTGTACAAATTAATACATAGGGGAGAACAGCTTATTCAACGAATAGATGCATGCGATGAAATTAAGAACGAACTCAATTCAATTAAGAAAAGCCGTAAGGGATATTATTAACAGTAAACAGGGCAGAAACATGTTGCCCGCAATGGAAGTCATTTTGAACAATTTTTGTAGCTTTAGTTATGTCGTTTCGTTATAATAAAATTTATTAATTTTCTTTTCTGTGTCATTGTTCTGGTGTTGAGATAATATTTTAAAAATGTTATGGTTTTTTGTCAGGCATTGTAAATTCTCCAAACGTATTGAAAAATTTGTACTATACAAGGCTTTGTTTGGTGTCTATGAGAAAGTTGCAAAATATCTTCTGATCCGGACCTGAATTCGCAATTCTGAACATGTTATTACCTTTAAAGTTATAAAATTGTAAAAAATACTTAATGTCATAAAACTGCTGTAGTTTTATTTGAGAAAAGGTTCCTGGTTCGCTTAACAACAATTATTACTGCCAATTATTAGTCGTAAAAATCCCAAGAAAAACATTTCGATTAAATTAAATTTTATACAATCCGCTGATCTGCGTGAAAACGAAAATTAAACTATTAACTTCAGATTTTAATGCAGTTTTTGAATCTGTAAACGCACTGGAAATTTTCGGATATGCAGGGTGTTGTTTTGGGGTCGACACAAAAAACTGGTAATTTATCAATCCTGTCCTGAATTTTTTATTCTACTTATCATCAGGACGATTTTGCAAAATGGAGAATATGACGTCATCAGTATTATTTTGCCACATTTCGAAAGCCCTAATTTTCCTAAATACCTTTTTACTAATATTTTTTTTTTCTATCTTCATCCTCTAAAAAGCTAGAGTGCCAAAACTGACAAAAAAACAGTATTAACATATAATTCAACATAGCCATGTCAAATCAAATGCTCCATGTAAAACAATTACTCTGTCACATTACTAGTGACAATTGTTGTCAAAATAATAAAGAATTAATTGTCAAAACAATAAATACGATACAGAAAGTAATAACAGGTACTTTTTTACAACGTGTTTATAACAAAAATGTTTTCGACAGCCGAAATAAAAAATAATATAATAATTGTTTAATTTATTGCTAAAGATGCGTTTTGGTTTTACATAGTGCAGGCAATGTCATCTTCGTCTCATCATCTTTGTTTCTCTCAATTTGTCAGCCATATTTTTTCGACAAGGAAAATAATAAAAAATAGATAATAAACCAAAAAGTGTGATAGAATAATAAGTTTAAAATTGCTTTCCATGTAGCATTTGATGATTTACATGGTTAAGTCAAATATCAAAACATTTTTTGTTCATAAAATCATATATTTTCGTTTCTCGAGAACATTTTTTTGGTATAGACTTTGTAAATAATTACCTTCCGTATATAATATTCATTATTTTGATAATTAAATAATAATTATTGTGACAACAGTTGTCACTAATAATCAAACAGAATAATTTTTTTTCCATGGAGCACTTGATTGGTAACATTGCGAAATTAAATAATATTTAAGTATTCTTTTTTGTGTGAGCGCGCTAACTTTTTAACGAAAAGAGTTAGAATTTTTTTTTTCGAAAAGTGTTTGGAAAAAAATAGATCTTTTCGATTGTAGCAAAATACAGGTATGTTCGTGGAAAAATAACATTGACGACGTCATTCTCTCCATTTTGCGAAATTGGAAAAAAATATTTTGCGTTCCCAAAATGAACCTTAGCGCAACTCAATTTAAAAAAGATTTTTATTATCTTATCTTGTTTTCATACAATAGGCCTGGGGCGCCGAGTTTGGGACACCCTGTACAACATCGTTCCGAAGCTATGACGTATAAAAGAAAATGGCAAAAATGATATGTTTAATAGAGGTCGGTACAACCATTAAAAATGGTTTATTTTGAATCGGCTGGGTGCACACTATCCACTGTTAACGTATGTCGGCCTTACTATGAAATATACCCTGTTTAATCACAAATCTATAAGAAAATATATACACTGAGAACAAAAATGAGAAAACGCCCTGTATGTTTTTAATGGAGGTCGGTACACCCACTAAGAATGGTATATTTTGAACCAGCGGGGTACCCTCTATCCACTGTATGTGTATGTATGTTTCACTACAAAACACCCTGTATAAGTTGAATTTTCCGAATATTCCGTATATTTACGTAATTACTATATTTTCTATTTGTTTACTTTTATTTTGATGGTTAATGTTGGCTTGATTTAGGGCCGGTTTATCAATATACAGTTAAAACTAATTGTTAGTTAACTGGAGGGTAACCTTAACTGCAAGTTAACTCTAGTAGGGTGTTTATTAATGCATTGGTACCTACCAGTTATGTACCTTCCAGTTATACTAGTTCTTCTTTAGGTTGGCAAATCTGGTAATGCCGGAAATTCGTTTCTATTGGCTCGTTTAAGATTCGCGCGCAAGATACTGGTGATTAAGAAACAAAAAAAAAAAACAGGTGGAAATTTTTCCCCAAAAGAAAAAAAATTAATATTACAAATATCAAATAAATAATATAAAAGAGTTATAGAGAATAAAAAGACTGACGCAGTTACATGGAAACAGAAAGAAGAAACTTGGAGCAAGATCGAAAGAGAATTTAGAGAAGTCCTGATCGTCGTAACTCAGGAAATTATTGTCTCTATTTCTTACAATGTAAGGACTCCTTTCATATTCCAGAAATTCCACAATATCTTCATCATTATCACTTAATATATCTAATAATATATTATTGTCCATCATATTAAAATATGAGATAATTAATAATAATATTAAAAATTAATACAAATCATAGGTTAGCTAAATTAAGTACGTTTTGCTCCAACATAACCACAAAACATACCCCTTTATGTTTTCTGAACATAACTGCGCATACGATGATTCTTACCAGACGGATAAATGCGTTAACAAGAAGTTTGAAGTGTCTGGTAATTTAACTGGCTGGTAGCAAGATTTAACTATCGAGTAAATGTTACCTGAGTATTGATAAACAGTTTACCCATAAGATAAATTTTAACTGTCACTTAACTAACTTAACCGAGCATTGATAAACCGGCCCTTAGCCCAATAAATGCGATTGCTATTATTGTTTAAGGGCGGGTTTCGCATTTAGGTTTTGGAGGAAAAGAAGTTAGAAAATATCGCGACTTCCCTGTATTGTTCAGCAAAAATTTAAACGATATTTAAATAAGAGAAAGTATAAAAGAAACATGGCAGGCAAAAAATAGTACAAACAATAGAAACAATAAGGACTATAATAGATGAGATGAAAAACGCCGCGCCGCGCCGGCAATGAATGTATTTAATAAATTATACTTAACAGCGCTCCAGGCAAAATTAAGTCAACAAAATTTTGAAAAGCTGCATTTGAACAAAAGACATTATAACAAAGTGCAACAATTTATTATTATTAATATGTAGAGAAGCAAAAAAATTATTTTCTGGCTCATTTAAAATGTGTTATTTATGAAACTAATTAAACCTATAATCTCGTCCCGTAATAATGGTTGTTTACATGTTAACGAACACCCAAAATCTTCCGGAATATTTGGAAAATTATTGAGGAAAGATTTTATTATTGAATCGAAGTAAATGGGTTGCAATTTGATCACTTAATCAAACAAAACTATTTAGAAAACTTATTTTTATCGATTTATACCAACACCTTTCGTATACATCCATTTTAAAGCGAAATTTGAAAAAATGACTTGTTTGTAAAGATAATAATCGAATTACTTTTAATTTAAAACAATGAACCTACCGCTTGACACTCCTTGCCTTTTAAAGTGATGGAAGGGGTTGCCGGTTGTAAAAAATGTCCCCTCAAAGTACTATATTCAAAAAATTCCTTTTAATTTGACCACTCGGTATGTAAATGTTAATTTCACGATTTCAATATTTTAATACTAAAACTGCCTTGGTTCTCACGATACTCTAAAACGAGTTGTGTTATTATGCTGAAATGTTCGCAAAAAAACTCTCATTTTGCAGGATTATCAACACATGACCAATATTGAGGGATCGCCATTGGAGTTTAAGTCGACAGTTAAAAACCTAGGCAAATCACTGAATAAAAATGTGTTTCATGAACTTATAGCTGATATTTCAGCACAGGCATGTGCTTACACAACAATTAAAAGCAAGACTGTGTGAGACCATGCTTGACCCCAAGGTCACAACGAATCATAACCGTTTAGACATTAACTGGCTTAATATAAATAATAGAAGGTATTTGAATGCCGTTCGGCTGGACGAATTCACAATATTCTGCACTACAAGACCCCTCCATACTTATATCAAAAGATAAGATTTCGAACAGACACACACAATCTAAATGTTCGTCATAAACATACCCTTACTACACCTGCTCATTCTAAGGAATTGTACTTTATTGCAAAATGTATGAATGAACGCCCATCAGGGCGGGAACTTCTAAAATGTTTGTCCAAAAACAAGCAGGGACATTTTCATAAACAGGAATATGACAGGGGCAACAGCAAAACGCACTATCAGGAGGCAGCTGCGAAATACCACAGAGCTCCTCAGGGGAGACTCCACCTTGGGAAGTCACCTAATTAAAAACAGGGACCTGCAAAGTAGATTGTACAATGGAGCAGTTGAGCCCAACCACGAAGGCGCAGCGTGCCGGGGAATATTGAGACCCACCACAAATTTGAACTCTACAGGTTACTGGAAGCTACAGGGTTGGGTTGGGTTGTATGCCATAAAAAACGGGAATTTTTGTCAAACTGTCTTTCCCAAATAAAAAAATCTCCAGGAGAGGTGATATAAATTGGCTTACATGCAGATCTCTCTGGTGGAAATGAAAGAAAATATCCGTTACGCAATGGAAGCCATCTCAATCTACGTTCCGAGTCGTCATACAAAATTTTGCTGATCTTTTAGAAGAGTCTCGTAAGTGTTAGGTAAGGTGGAAAGGTTCTTGCAGGAATTTTGTCAAATCATCTTCTCCCACTCTGCCGGAAACAATGTGGTTTTAGACCTTGCAAGAGCAAGTTCAGTACTTTCAAAGAACCATTTACTAAAATATCTGTTAATTGATCTAACCACTTTTTTATTATTATATTTTTAGCAAGCATAATTGGGATGGTTGTATACAGGGTGTTTGAAAAAGATGCGGCAATATTTAAGGGGGTGATTTCTCAGGTCATTGTATGAAAAAAAGTTTTCATAAATATAGGCCCGAAAATGCATGGTTTCCAATATACAAGGTGTTAAAGTTTTTTTGTAAATAACGATTTTTTATAATAAGTAAAATATCTCCTTACCGATTTCTGTGAAATTTGGCAGCGTTGTTGCTAGAAATAGGGATATTATATGGCCCTAACTAGATCAAAATTATTAAGTCTAGTGGCGTTAGAGGGGCCATTTAATAAAAATTATTGACAAAAAAAATGTACGCCACTGACTGAAATTTAATTTAGATACTTTTTTGAGATAAATCAACTAAAACTACAACTTTTTGATCTTTTGTATTTTTTCATATGTTGCTTAGTTTACGAGATAAAAATTTAAAACATTTTTCAACATACCAAGAATATTTGCGAATAATTAATTTAACCAAAAATAACATTAACATTTCGAAGCAAGACAAAAATAAATAAAATTAACATTGAAAGTGACCGCCATGATACATGAATCCAATCTTCTCCTCATTGACTGGTGAACTCTCTCATAAATACCAGTGTCGTTTATAATCGAATTTCACCCAGCGATAATGCGATACCTTAGGTATTCCACATTTTCCACAGGAATAGCGTAAACGAAGGACTTCAGGTGGATTTCAATCCCGGGATCGTGCAGTGAGGTCCTGGCCGAGGTGGAATTCCAGCGATTTCCGTATGTTTCTGTTAAGAACTCGACTAAAATGCGCTAGTGCACCATCGTTCATAAACCACATTGCGTTTCTTATTGCCCATGGTACGTTTTCCAGAAGCGTGTGTTCCAAAAAGATAAAAATACTATAATAATAAATCTCTCCAGTAAGTCTTCTTGGTAAAAAGACGTGTCCAGCTAAGCAGTAACCCACAGTTCCAATCTAAACGTTGAACGACAAATGATGTTGATAATTGGTTATTATGAAAATCAACATCAGTAGTTAAAGAATTTCATGTGGAGGAAAATCAGCAAGAGTAAGCGCTTGAACACCTTGGATGTGGTATGGATATACAACAAATTGTCCTTAAGAATGCGCTGAACCGTAGTATTACTTACATTCAAAACCTCAGCAACTTTTTGAGTAGAAGTACCTGGATTTTCTTCAACCATGTACAGCACATGCTCTTCCAGCTCTACCGTTCTTGCTGTCTTTAGCCTTCCAGTTCCTGCTACCTGTTTCATGAAGGCATCGATGAATGCTTACATGCATATGCTCAGTGTATAACTGCCTTCGCCTCTAATTCATTTCCGTCAGCGTATGCATAAATGAAGTGCATGTCGGTCATCTCGGCATTTGTATAGTGGATTCAATTTAAGGGACTTCAACAAATTTGACAAATTCAAAATGATTCAAATAACATCAACGTTACCGAATTTTAGTCGAATTATTCGCAAATATTCTTGATATGTTGAAAAATGTTTTAAATTTCTATCTGGTAAGCGAAGCAACTTATGAAAAAATACAAGAGATAAATAAGTTGTAGTTTTAGCTGCTCTATCTCAAGAGAATATCGAAATTAAATTACAGTCATTGCCTTACTTTTATTTGTTAATAATTTTTTAAGTTGGGGCATATAAGCTCCCTAATTCTAGTTACAACGCTGCCAAATTTCAAATCAATCGGTAAGGAGATATTTGACTTATTAAAGAAAAACCGTTATTTGTAAAAAAAACTTTAACATCTTGGAAACAATGCATTTCGGGTCATATTATTATGGGGACTTTTTTATAGAATAACTTGAGAAATCACCCCCTTAAATATTTATAGGTACATCACATCGAAGAAAACTAGTTTATCGTTTGGTGGAATTTAGATATTTTTAATTTTTTTAATCCTAATAGTCTTTTATATAAAATTCTTTTGGAGTTTTAGCTTTAATAAAAAAACATTTTAATGTAAATGAAAAACCCTAGCGTTAAATATACGACAAATTTTTGGCTACGCGTTAATTAATTTACGTAGTGCGTAGTTATTTCACTCTAATGACCAGTAATTAATAAGATATTGGCACAACCTAGTGCCAGTTCCATGCAAAACAATACTGAATACTTTAGGTTTTATTTTTTTCATTTAACGATGGCAAAAGCAAAAGCGTTAGTAACAAGTTATGTCACAATAAACAATTGCCTTAAAATGATGTCGGATGATCCTTCAGAAAACAAGGATACAAACATTAGAAGCCATAGGTCTTTATAAAAAAATGATAAAAATGGAGACTCTTGTGATGGCTACTTTCTGGAATAACATTTTAAGGTTCTTTGGGGAATCTTCTAAAATACTCCAAAACCAGGTTTGGATTTATTATTTGGGGAAAACATATTCAAAGGGCTAATAGCAAATGTTTCCTCTCTCAGAGACCAATTTGATTCGTTTGAAAAAGATGGCAAAAATTTACATACCAGAGGAGGAATATGAGTATTCTATAGGCAGATCTAAACGCCAAAAGAAATATCCCGAGGGCACAAATGAAATAGCGTCAAATGAGAAAGAAATATTTCGAACACAGACGTTTTTAGTTATAATAGACAAGCTGGTCAGTGAATTACGATCTTAGCGAGTTGTTTGGATTAATATCAAAATTTAATTCTGATTTATATATTCAGAACTGGAATGGCTAAATGCTGAAAATATGTTCAGGTATTCTATACTATGTTTTGTATATAGATTAATATCTACAAAAATTCCAGAGTATCTCATTGAAAAGTTAGTAACTAGATGCCAAATGAGACAACGTAGATTGAGATATAACGAATTATTTCATATTCCGGCCTACACCACTGCTATATTTCAGAGATCCTTCACTTACAATGCTGTAAAACTGTATAACAACTTGGAATCGCCGTTGAAATTACTTAGATCCACTAGTTTTAGGTTTAGCGTGAAAAAAAATTAGCTTGCAGTTCAAAATGCATTATAGGCGTTTAAATTATTATTGTCCTTATAATTTTATTATTGTTTTGTTTTGTCTTCATCTTTTTTTTTTCCTTCCATGTTTGGGTAATTTATAATTATTGTAAATATGGCACGATAATAGATAACTAGGCTTTAAGAAAAATTACAATATGATTATTCTCTTTTTGGGTTAAGTAAAAATAGCATTATAATTGCTAGACTTCGCCCTTTGTTTGAAGACATACCATTTTTTTGTAACATTACTTCGTAATATTGTTTATTTTTTATCACATGTATTTCAATCAATAAAGACGATTATTATTATTTATCTAAAGCAGAAATTGTAGAATTTTCAAAAAAAGTAAGAAACGTCTACAAAGACGATATAAATGTTAATTTAACTGATGAATTGGTATTATTTTCTGAAGTTCTTAAAAATTCCAAAATTAAGACCTGTAATCCGCTTGATTTTCTAAGCTACGTTTTGGAAAATCAAGTATCAATTACTTGATTTTCCAAAACGATTTCTAACGTGTACACCATTTTCAAAATTTATTTGTCCTATAACTAATTGTGAGTCAGAATGTTCTTTTTCAAAACTAGGTTACATTAAAAATAAATATAGAACAATGCAGCCTGTCTTCATTAACATTGATGAGCATAGAAAAGGACGTCCTGAAGGAATTAGAATTTGATGATTTTATATAAGAATTTGTTACACTGAAGTTACGAAAGAAAATATTCTGACCTAAGTAGTTTTGTAAAATATGTATAAGCAGTAGCAGTAGCTTGTGTTATATCAAAAGTATAGTTTTTCAATATTTTTGCATTTTATTTATAAAGCTCCCCTTAAAACTTTAATAGCCCCGGGCGTCGGGCCCCATGAAAGCTTAATCCGGCCATGGAGGGGCCTCATAAATCCACTTAGGCCCGGGCCCTATAAAAGCTTAATCCGACCCTGATAGTGTGCCCTGCGCGGTTGTTAACTTGTAAACCCATCGTATTTTTCTTGTGCGTTTATTTTCCATGTTTATTGCTTCTATACAAACTAGTGCTGATGTTAATTCACACAACCTATTCACAATTGCTTAAGTTCTTGTTTTTTAAACATTCGTAGAGAATTATATGGGAACACTAGAGAACGATATTTTTTTCCAATTATTCAAACGTTTATGGACTCGTGATTAATTTAAGATACAAAAATAGTGCTGATTTTGCTTGATAATTTTTGAGTTGGTCAAATATCTACCTTGAAATTGGTAACTACCAAAGAAAGGTCTCATATCCATCCTACACATAGGCACATAAGAATACTCCTTTTGAACAAAAAGTCGGTATAATAACTATTCACATAATATTGTTTAATGTCAAATTAGATGAAACGCGTCAATCGCGGAAACAAAAAAGACAAAAACACTATAAACATACATCTACCGCACACCCGTGAGAAACTAAATCAACATAATCATAATCATTTAAACCCGTGCGTTGGTTATAGAAAAAAGAGAAAAACATTGGGAAATTACCATCTGGTGGGCAATATTTCA
The DNA here is from genome assembly GCA_911728435.2 of Apoderus coryli. Classification (NCBI taxonomy): domain Eukaryota; kingdom Metazoa; phylum Arthropoda; class Insecta; order Coleoptera; family Attelabidae; genus Apoderus; species Apoderus coryli. The sequence goes on along the minus strand of OU452202.1, from coordinate 8,423,498 downwards.
ACGCTCTATTGGTCCAAAAGTCTTCCTATATCATGTTCTATTGTGGTCTTTGTGAAGTTAGTATCGATATAAAAAGAACATAGATTAACATTTACTTTCACTTTGACAGCTTGATCAAAACTTACTTCCATGGTACAACTAAGTGGTTACATATATGGGAGGACCGATGGGTGGGTCTAAAAACCAGTACAGCCTTATACGGGTTATAGAGTGAGGGCCCTGTAATGCTATGAGTAATATACGTGTGTATTGTGTATGCCATTGGCGTACTTTTGGATTGATTATCAGCAACATCAATAAACAACAATAATAAAATGTGCATTTATGACTTTGCTAACAGGTTCATGTCTCTCATTATCAATCAATAAAAAAATAGATTGAAAAACATAATACAAACATTCAAATTCGTACTAGTTGGCTAAATTAGCAAATCAATCCCATTTTTCGGCTAATAAATATGAAGGCAGTGTGGTATTCTTTATTTAGAAAAAGACTAGTTTTCAGAAAGATAATTTTTCTTAATGAATAATCAATTTTGTAAAGGATTGCAAAAATTAACTACCATCTTAGATACCTCGCGAAAATTAGATAAACCGCAGTAGGTAGGAGAGTTGCGCCTATAGTTTATTATTATTCAAGTAAGATCGTAACTTTGAACTATTTGTCCATAACTTTCTTAAGAAAATGATGGAGTTATTAAGTAGATGATTTGTTTGTATTTTATTACTCAAGTAGTTTTTTATTGGACATTTATGAAGGCCAGCCACATAAATGGATGTATTACATATGTTATGATCATAATTTTCACCTAGGTTTTCATTTTTTTATTTTCTATAGGTACCTCGTGCGTCTCAAGACGCTCCGAATAGTTTTCTCAGACCTTATATTATTTAACTGACAACTACAATTCACGTAAGATTCTACTTCAGTTGTTTTGTTTTTATTGAATGACAAATGGTTAACAATCATATATACAGAGTGAGTATAAAGTGTGGAATCCCCTGTATATTTCCGAAAATAATCGTTATTTTGAACAATTTTTAAACAAAAGTTATTTGGTATAATTTTTGGCACAAGCTGCCGATGTTCAATTTTTTTTAGCTTGGTTTTTTTAATGACATGGTATATTTTTCTTTTCATTTTTAGGTAAACCATTTATTTCTGGATGCGATTATCTCATATTTCTATAGGGTCACATTAGAAAGTAATTGAGAATAACTGTTTTATAAAATGTTCGTGTTTTTAGTTTACAGTTCATTAAAATTAAATTTTTATACGACTTGCCATGGAAGACATTGTAGCTCCAAATAAAAATACTATTTGTCATTTGCTTGTGTTTAGTTAGTTTTCCTTATAAAAAAAAATCGAAAAACTCAAATTTAACTCACTATGGCGGAATTAACAAAAAAACAATGAATTTAAATTTTGATGATGGTGGGCTACGGTGACAGAAAGCGCTGTTATGAAGAAGTGTGCAGACTTTTTCATTTGTATCTTAACCGGCCACAAATTCAGAAAGGGTATGTATCTAAATTGTGTCAGAAATTTTGCGAAACTGGTAGAAGTAGTAGGGAAGGATATCAGTCAACAACACGATATTTCTCAAAAATCTGTGTCAAAATTATTAAAAAGAACATTTCCATCCAAACAAAATACCTGGTTCAAGAGCTTGAAGATAAATATTTTCAGAGATGTCTTGAATTCTGCAATGTAATGTTATTTATTTATTTATTTACATTTATTGTATATTAGAATTTTTTTTATAACAATTCTATTGCAAGGGGTATTGTTCTAAAACGAGTCTTACAATAATTCTCATATCACAAAAACAAGATATTATGATATACCGAAACAAAATCAAAACAAAATGTCACTCATTTAGAAGAAATGACCGAAGCTTCAGAACTCCTATCAAATAATCCGCAATGATCTTGGAATCCGCCAAAGATACATTATCTATCATAGCTATGAATTGAAACGTGTTTACTATGTTGCAGAACAAATTGGGCTTCAAATGAAAATATAGTGGACACTCAACAAGAAGATGAAAAATTGTTTCAGGCAAATAGTACATGTTTGGGAAATATACAGGGGTGTCCAAACTCTGTATAATGGATTAATTAAATTAAAATTTTATTAAATAGTTTTAAATTTGATAAATTTATTTATTCTATCGTAGAATCTATCATTTGTTCGACTTAATTAAATTTCACTTGTCTTCAACAATAAAAAAATACCATTTGAGGCCGACTTTTTTACGGACATGGTATAAAACAGTCTGCATAGGAGAATTTTAGGATATGAATATCAATAAGGACAAATCTGCCAAGGTAATAATAATGTCTTTATTAGCAATATTGTACATTACCTTTCAAATTTTTTTCAAAATAACAATTATTTTCGGAAATATACAGGGGTTTCCAAACTCTGTATAATGGTTTAATTAAATTAAAATTTTATTAAATAGTTTTAAATTTAATAAATTTATTTATTCCATCGTATAGAATTTATCATTTGTTCGACTTAAAACTCGTTTTCAAAATGACAGTTTATTTACAATAGTAAAATCTTTACAATAGTAAAATCCAACAATTTTTACTACTGAACTGTCAATTTTACCCAATCAAGGGACACTGCTAAGAAACAATTTGCAGTTGCAGAAAAAAATCCATAACAACCGTAAACCGAGTGAAATCCAGTCAATTTGGTTCCAAGTTATATAATATTCTGCCTTATTCGGGAGCGAACATATTTACTAAAAATTAATACAATGAGAGTAGTTGAGCTTGTCAATTATTGAAAGACAAATTGATTGGTTTTCACACTATATTTTCGTATTTTTCAGGTAAAGCATTATTTTACCGTTTTATGTAATAAATAATTATTATTATCGTGAATTGCTATAACTCCTTTATTGTGTGAAATTCATGATACTAAGGTTCGTAAAATAAATTGTTATTTATTCCTTGTCAAATAACGTTTCGAAGAACGCAGTCAACTACTTTAAATATTTTTTTCTACGACTGTCTTTAAATGCCTTTATTATATGTTCAATCATGATTTGAAAATGTAGTACATTGTAATGCTGTTTTTCATTTACCAGTGCGTAATAATAATAAAATAAAATTTCCTGGTAATGACAAAAGTAGCGGCGGGCATGAAAAATCGCCATAGCAACGCCGAAAATACAAACACCAAATTGACAGTTTTGGTATTTATAATTAATAATAATTATAATTAAGTATTTCGCTAATTTCAAAACACATAAACAGTGATAGTGAATATAGTTTAACACCACCTAGTCAATTTAATACTTCTAATTTATCGTATTTAGGCTTATACACTAACAGGGGTATGTTTCAAAAAACAAATATTTTCCTAAAAATTATGTGAAAGTTAGTCAAAAGCATTAAAACAGTCGTAGAAAAAGTATAGTGTGAAACTCACATGAAATGACCATTTCCTACTCGTATGATTATTATTAATTGCAAACGATCATACTCGTAGGAAACATATGTCATTTCATGTTCGTTGCACAATATATACTATTTTATACCTAAGAACTCCGTAGAGGTGTTACTTATTACTAAACATTTCGCTTTAGTATAAATAATTTCTTGATTGATAGAATATACTTTGTGGTTGGAATTCTAACAAAATTTCTTTATTTTCATTGATGTTTATTTTATCTGTGTAAATAAAGAAAAATATTTTTTACGGATGCTTTCATAAAAGAATCTAATTTCATTTTTCGCATGTATAACAAGTGTTGAAAAAATTGTTTAGGTGCATTAAGGGAATATTAGATATTTATGTCCGCAAAAAAGCCTGAAATAAATAAGAATCCTTTCATATACCGATTTTTGCACAGAAGACTCGAAATTTCAAAGGTTTCTTCGATTTATCGAATCATTAATAATTGTCATTGATGCTCTAAATCTTCTAAACTTAACTATGAATAGCGTTGCCTTTTAATTGATTATGGTGTTTATTATTTGTGAAAATTAATTTAGTTAAAAATAGAGCCATTAGAATTTTTCGATAAAGTTGTTGGTGTAGATCAGCTAGAGTTCTATCAATCAAATGCTGATTATGAGTAAACGAATCATACATATTTTCCCCGTTTCAGTTCAATATCAAATAGTGTACGCTGGATTCTGCATGACTTTACTTGGTGTTGGTATTACAATAAACCTACCTATATCATCATTTTTATAAAACCAACAAGATCAATGCTTGCTTCTCAATTACTATAGATCCCCACTAAAATATGCTATAGCTATTAGTTATTTTACTGCGATTTGAAACGGCAAAAAAACATTTAGGCGGCGAAAATTAAATAAGGGGCTACATGAACGTCACATAATCTTTATCCTTTTGTGTTTGTTTTAATATAACACTTAAAAAAATAGAATATTAAGGAAAAATAAGTCGAATAAATTAAATTAATTTTTGAAAATTCATGTTAAAGTTGTATTAACTAAAAATAAGGACACATCACTATCAAGGCCGGGTTGTTTAATTTTTGGATCGATCGCTATGATATATTAATTTTCTTTTTCAAGGATGTGGGTAACACAGTTTTTCCACAAGTTACTGTCTACTTCATTTGTCACTTGACGAATATAGTTGATCAATTCTGCACTAATTTTTATAGCGCCCCATATCATTTCGATAGCGTTGAAAATACAATAATATGGAGGTAAGCGAAGAATGGCCATGAGACCGACAAAGTTCATCAATCACATATTCTTTTGGAAAATTCTTTAATTATTAATTTTTTCTCGGGGATACTTAAATTTTTCTTTTTCATAAAGTTAATAATATCTTCTATTTTAATATTGTTAGGGACTTTTGTTAACAACCTTAATAATAATCAGTTTATTTGAAACCAAAAATACAGAACACTTTTACAAAAATAAAACAAATATTACAATAGATTATTCAACTGTCTGTGGTCGCAAAAAGGGTTAAAAGGCAGTTATAAACTGTTTTTTAGATTTTAACCCGAAAAAATAAATAAATACAATTCTAGAAAATACACTTTGTGAATGGTCTGGTCGATGATTCGTAATAGGTCATTGATCAACCCAACAAACACGAAATTACTACAAAACAACAAACGTGGATAAACAGGAAGAAACTAACAATATAAGGAATGGGGTTTTATAATGTATGAAAAAAAAAATAAAAAGAATAAATAATTCACTTGAGTATGGTAGGAGGGATTATCCATTACACCTACATACCGAATTGGACTCGGAACGTTTGGTAAAAGTTGTTCTGAAAATTATTTTTCGAAAAGCTCTGCCGTTATGTCTTCATGGTAATCAGCGGAGGATTGGGCTATGTGTTTCGCTGATAACAATAATACTGCGATTCAGTTCAAAATAAACTAACTATACCATCGCAAAAGTGTTGCCATATAGTGTGAAAATGTTCTTATTAATTAGCTCCCTATGGTATTTATTCCAAACTATAAAATTATTAAAATTTTACTCATATTGATTTCAAAGTCTGGTAACTAAATATTGATTATACTATATCAACAACAAACATGTACCAATTATTTCAACAAACATATATGCTAACAAAAAACGAGAGAGTAGGTACTTGCTCACCGAATAAGCCCGTATTATGTATATTATATAGAATGGTATACAAATCTAATAATGTAGGCATATTATGGGTGGACACACTGCATAGTTATATAAAAGGACTCAAAGCATATCTAATCCAATCAGGTAAGTTGACTGTTTGTGCTTTTATACCTTTTAGAAACCAGATCTCTTACAGTAGGCGCTTAGGACCACCTGGGTGTTTTGTATGTTTGTGAATTGGACTTTTTACTATTTCGATATACACCATGTCCCATCAAGAACCGCATCAGTTAATAAGATATACAACAGGGTGCATAGGAAAACTTTGAAAAATTGAGAGCCTATACTAATATCAATAAGGGCAAATCTGCCAAGATTGTAATAATGGCTATTTATTAGCAATATTGTACAATACCTAGTACAAAGGAATAAGTAATAAACAATAGAATCCTTAAAAATAAACAATATAATTCATAACAATCGTCGATTACTGAAGAAGAGGTAGACTCAGCTAGGTATATTATAGGAAGCTGAAAAAGAAGAGGCTCTGACCTAAAGGATTGTAAAGATGTTTTAATTAAACCACTTTCTGTTATATTTATTATTTATTGAAAAAGCAAATATTTCTTTGCTCTCTTAAAACTACAAAAATATCACCAATTTTCAAAAATGGAAGTCGAGAACTTATTACAAATTATAGAGCTATAGCGGTACTATCTAACATAGCCATCTTATTTGAAGTTATACTCAGTGACAAACTGAATTACCTATACCTACATATACTATATGTATATAAAAAACCGTTTAAGTAATGTCCAACATGGTTTCCACAACAGATATTCTGGCTGGTAGTGTCCAGGTTGATGCAATTTACACCGATTTCGCAAAAGCGTTGGATACCGTAAACCACAATATTCTGGCACATTTATTGCGAAATCAGGAGTACCACAAGGAAGTACACTTGGTCCTTTTCTATTTTTAATATTCACAGACGACATACCTCAGGTTATAAAGTTTAGTGAATGTTCGCTATTTGCCGATGACTTAAAGATATATAGAAGCATTCGAAATCCACTTGATGCGATTCCACTCCAAAGGATCTTGATAACGTCCAAAATTATACCTATACCTATTGAAAAACACCAATGAAATTTGAATATACTTTAGACAAATCACCACTAAAGAAAGTAGCCTCTGTAAGGGATCTCGGCGTTCTGTTCGACAGTAAGCTTACATTTTCTGAGCATATCATCTCCATAACAAATGCTATAAGAATTTTATCTTTTATCTTTCTATATACAAAATATATAGATCGATGATCGAAAAAGTACAGAAAAAATGTATTCGTCTATCTGATTTAACTCTCCAAAAGGACCATACGCCACTACACAAACCTTAGCAATTATAATCTAACTTCTCTATTTAACAGAAGAATATTTTTAAGTACACTGTATTTGTTTAAAATAACTCACAACATGACCTATGACTCCAGAACATTGGCAGTAATAAAGTTTGCTATCCCAATAATAAAAACAAGGTCAAAAAATAATGTTTGATTATTTTTCCGGTAACTACTTCGAGAACTAATTATCAATATAAATAAATCACCTACTGCAATGATGATGAGAATGAGATATATCAGCTCAGCTGTTTTTCATATAAAACCTAACCTCAATCTAAGAAAAACAATATAATACATAAATTAGCTCCAGCACATTTTAGTCGGGGTTTTTAACAGTCACATACGGAAATCGCTGGATTGGCCGAGGTGGACCGCATTTATGGCCTGCACGATCCCCGGATATAAACCCTCCGAATTTTTGCATGTGTGCCACCTGAAGTCCTTAGTTTACACTACTCCTGTGGAAAATGTGGAAGAAGCATTTCTGCTAGGTGAAATTAAAAACGACTCTGGAATTTTTGAGAGAGTTCGCCAATCAATGAGGAGAATATTGGATTCTTGTATCCGAGCAACCGTTGGTCACTTTCAACAGTTTTTGTAATTTTTCGTATTAGGTATAAATGTTAATGTATTTGTATTTATCTTGCCTCGAAATGTTAATGTTATTTTTAGTTGAATTATTCGCAAATATTCTTGGTAAGTTGAAAAGTGATTTAAAGTTTTATCTCGTAAATGAAGCAACATATGAAAAAAATACGGAAGATAAAAAAGTTGTAGTTTTAGTTGATTTATCTCAAAAAAGTATCGAAATTAAATTTCAGTCAGTGGCGTACATTTTTTTTGTCAATAATTTTTATTAAGTGGCCCCCCTAACGCCACTAGACTTAATAATTTTGATCTAGTTAGGGCCATATAATATCTCTATTTCTAGCAACAACGCTGCCAAATTTAACAGAAATCGGTAAGGAGATATTTTACTTATTTAAAAAAAATCACGCCCTTAATTATTGCCACATCTTTTTCAAACACCCTGTATACAACCATCCCAATTATGCTTATGAAAAAAATACAAGTTGTAGTTTTAGTTGGTTTATGTCAAGGCAATATAGAAAATACATTATTACAGTCAGTGGCGTACATTTTTTTGCCAATAATTTTTATTAAGTTGCTTCCTAACGTAACTGGACTTAATAATTTTAATCTAGTTAGGGCCGTTTAAGCTCCCTATGTCTAGAAAGACCGCTGCCCAATTTCAAATAAATCTTTAAGGATATATTTTACTTAACTAAGAAAAACTGTTATTTTCGGACATATGTTTATGGGAACAGTTTTAAATAAAATGAATTGAGAAATCATCCCCTTAAATATTGCCGCGTCTTTTTGAAACACCCTGTATAGTACATTTTTAGATTCTACGCATGTTTGTAAGCGCCTGAGTTTTTGGACATTCTCAAAATTTTATGTGCTAAAATAATTAGTAATTTTTTCTTTAAGGAAGCTTTTACGAGTAAATATGTAGAGGATCTGATTTAGTTCCAAAAGTATTTTTTTTTTTCAAATATTAAAATAATCTTATTTTAAATATAATAAACCCTCGTATTATATTTAAAATTTTTATATTTCTATCGTAAAGTTGGACATTTTTGAGGTTATACGTACTCAGAACGTTTTGACATACGAGCGCTATTTGTGTTGTTTACAGTAACTTAAAAGATTCATCTCGGCCCAAAAATGGAATTGAATCGTGAACATTTTCGTGCGATTATTTTTTACAACTTTCGACGTGGATTAACTCAGCAACAGTGTGCATGGATGAACTTAATTCAATTTTTGGCGATGAAGCTCCATCAAGGACCAGTGTTTATCGATGGTATGGTGAATTCAATCGTGGTCGTAGTTCACTCCAAGACGAATTTCGTGAAGGTCGTCCAAAATCAGTTGTTGTTCCGAAAATCATTGATGCTGTGCGCGAACTGATATTGCAAGATCGTCATGTGACCTATCAAGAGATTGAGACGACCTTAGGCATTAGTGGGACCAGCATACATTCAATATTGCATAAACATTTGACTGTCAAAAAAATTTGTTCGCGTTGGATCCCACACAATTTGTCAATCGCTCAAAAAAAGGCTCGTGTCGATTGGGCAAAGAAATGCTCACAAAATACGATCGCGGTGCTTCGAAACACGTCTATGAGCGTATGAGCCCGAAAGTAAACAGCAGTCGACTGTATGGGTGTTTCAAGATGAGCCAAATCCAACAAAAGTTGTTCGCGCACGAAGCACTTCCAAGCAAATGGTCGCCTGTTTTTTCGGAAAAACTGGACATGTCGCAACCGTACCACTAGAACAACGCAGAACAGGCAATTCTGAGTGGTACACAACCATTTGTTTGCCAGTTGTCTTCCAAGAAATCAGGAAAACCAACCGCCGAAGACGGATCACTCTCACCACGACAATGCGAACTCTCACACATGGGCTCAAACAACTGCATTTTTGAGCACCGAAAACATCGATTTGATGAGTCATCCGCCGTATAGTCCTGACTTGGCACCGAATGACTTCTTTTTATTCCCGTACGTAAAAAACAAACTAAGAGGTCAACGTTTTTCGACACCTGAAGAAGCGGTTGCTGCATTCAGAATGCATGTTTTGAAGATACCTCAATCAGAGTGGCAAAAGTGCTTCGACAATTGGTTCAAACGCATACAAAAGTATATAGATCTTCATGGAAAATATTGTAAAAACAATAAAGTGATTTTCGATGTAATCATCATATTAATATATTTGTTTTTGTTCTCTAATTTCGAAATATAAAAGGCAACCCTCGTATAAGTACTCCCACAATTTGTTTATTGCTTTACTATGAAAATGCAACAAAATATTAGAAAATGTGAGATATTTGTGAACAGTATTTTCAGAAAATCTTGACAATTGTCTTCAGGGACGAACTATGCTATACTTGTATGTGTATTAGTCAAAATTCAATGGCAACGTTTCTAATTAGGTTACTCTAATGTTCATTTAACAAATCGATGATATTGGACTGAAGATCAAGTTACAACACATAAGCCTGACTTTTAAATGCATCAATTAGGTTAGAATTGCTTTGGAATCAATTATCTAACCTTCTCTAGCACTTGATTGTTTTTCAATGCAACTTGTAATGGAATTCAGTTGAATTTGCTCTAGGATAATATGTTAAATTAATTGTAGGAAATAAAAGTCGTATCTCCACGCTTCAAATGTGAAAGCACTGATAGGAGTTTTCTGCTCAGTTACTTCGAAGATTGCCACGAACCCGATGAATAAAATTAATACCATGGCGGACTTATGAACACAGGTCGGATATTTGTGGTACAAACCTCGTAAATCGTTCATGATATTTTCACGTATCCAACGAATAAAACGTAATCCTTTGTGTTCAAATACAATATTTTGACTGGTATAACGTATTAGTCTATTTGCGTAACTGACATATTTCTCTCCTTTAGGGCATATAAAAAAATCAAGGCACACAGAGGCCGTGATATATCCGCAAGCTAAATGTAATATCCGTCTTTTAATACCCACTGTGTCAAGAGCAGCGGTGAAAAGTTTTAAGAGCTTAATTTGTTGGGGGAAAATTGCTGCAAATAACTTCGCGGGATAGAAACACCAAAACAATCATAACAAGTGAATGAAGATCGTAATAAATTTTGTAAGTCCTGTCAGTGTTGTAGCCTTTCCGTTAACATCAGAAATACCGGATGGTCCATTTATCTTGAGACAGCCTTATATCTTAAAAACGGCACATTTTTCGGAAAAAACTTCAAATAAAAGTTGTTTGCTATTGTGGGGAAAAAACAATGGTGGCACCCATTGGCGCGTTTGTCAACCGTTTCAAAGTTATCTCAAGGTCAACTCGTTTTTTCTTAATGGAAACATATTTTTCATTACGGAATCGGATTCTACATAAAAAAAAAAACAAATAACTTTTGTTAATAAATATTTCCGATAATAATTTGGGATAATTTCTCTGTTTTTTATTCTTGGAACTGAGGTTCAACAATTTAAAAATCATCGACTGATTAATTGATTTTAAATAATTATTTAAATGCCATTATTTATTTTTTCTTTGTTTCAACGTTTCGACAAGACCACCTGTCTTCATCAGGAATTGAGTATAATACGTTCTCGTAAACTTCTTCGCAACACAGTAATAAAATGCATGGCATATAGCATTTTTATCTGCAAAACCACAGCTAATATCAACAAAACTTTTTCTGAGATAGGAAGATATTCCGTATTTTGTTAAAAATAGCAAAATTGATAACAGACTAACGAACGTACCTACTGATCGTCATTCGGAAGTAAAAGTTAATAATTCCTCGTAGCAAATATTTAATTTAATTTTTTTTATACTAAAAAAGTAGTAAATGTTTCATCTGTTAAACATTTTTGCACATTTATAGCAAAGAAATCATTCATAATATCTTTACACTTGTGAGTGACAATAAACAATAAGTTAGTTTTGAGAAAATATGTAGCACAAAAGGTTGAGATGATATTGCTCTATGGAGAATGTCACAGAAATGTCGATAATGCCCTAGCATTGTATATGCACCGTTTTCTAGAAAGAAATCCTATATGCCGCGCTACACTTTACCGTGTTGTGAAGGATTTTAGAGAAACCGGAAATGTACAGCCGAAAAAAACGAACTCGACGAGCTACTGTCAGTGGTGAAAATAATGAAATCGCAGTATTGGCGGCTATTGCTGTGAATCCGTATGTTTCTTGTCGAAGAATTTCTGGAATTTATAAATTAAGGGATATCAAAGCGGGATAAATTTCACCCGTATTACATTGCTTTGCATCAAGAACTTCATGGTGATGATTTTGAGAATCGATTCAAATTTTCTCAGTGGGCACAAGAACAAATTCAATTAAACAGAAATTTTTTTTAGTGTGTTGTTTTCGGACTAAGCTGGTTTTACAAACCATGGACAGGTGAATCGCCACAACCTGCATTATTGGAGTGTCGATAATCCGCGGTTATTAAGAGACACAACAGCGCCCTTGGACGGTGAATGTATGGTGTGGAATTCTTGGAGATAGGTTGATTGGTCCATATTTTATTGAAGGAACATTGGATGGACAAAAATATCAGCAGTTTCTAGAGCAGCATTTACCTCTTCTACTTGAAGATATACCACTCCAAGATCGGGCAAATATGTGGTTTCCACATGATGGCTGTCCTTCACATTATGCCAGAATTTCCCGTGAAGTGTTAGATCAGGATTACCCTGATCGATGGTTTGGAAGAGGTGGCCCCGTTGTGTGGCTTGCTAGGTCACCTGATTTAACGCCCCTCGATTTCTTTTTATGGGGAAGTATTAAAGAAGTAGTCTATCAGAACGCCCTAACTACACCGGAAAATATGATGGAACGCATTAGAAATGCTTGCAGAAATGTACCCAGAGAGAATATTATTCAGAGTCAGGAATCATTCATAAAGCGAATTGATAAGTGCATTGAAGTGAAAGGTTATCATTTTGAGCATTTATTATAATAAATTTCAAGGTTTTTTCGGCACCTTCTTCTTTCGTGTACTAGCAAATAAATGTTGTAAAAAATTTTTATATTATTTTAATCGGAATAAAAAATTGTTGTTAACAAAAGTTATTTGTTTTTTTTTTCTACAGAATACGATTCTGTAATAAAAAATCTATGTTTCTATTCAAAAAGCCAAAGTTGACCTTGAGAAAACCTTGAAACGGTTGTCAAATTCGCAAATGGATACCATTTACCCTACAATAGCAAACAACTTTTATTTGAACTTTTTTTCCGAAAAATGTGCCGTTTTTAACAAGATAAATGGACCACCCGGTATATTGGAATATTGGGAAAAACAAAAAACTAAACATTTACTGAATAAATATCATTCAAAAATACATGAACCCAAATTAAGGGTAAATATTAAAAAACTACAAAGAAGAAACAAGGTGAGAGTCATATCTCCATTGCTGTAATTAACACGTTCATTATTATATTCAGCATCAATGCCTTCTTCTAGCTGATGTGTTGCGGTTTATTAAACTTGGAGTTGAGAGTTGTTTTCTAGTAACTAACACGCAATCATTGCCGTAACAACTTGATTATCTGTCTTAATTTGTTTATTCCAGTGGCTTTACAATATAAATCTTTCAGGTACTGATTAGTGAGTGATTGTTACAATTTAAGCATGTATACCACTCTATATGAAACAAATCTCTGTTCTATAATATTAAACAATAACAAATAAACTTCTTAACTAATGTTTTATATATTTTGAACCTGCTTCTTTTTGTCATGGAGAGCTAAAAATAATAATTATAACATGCTAAACTAACCCAACTACCTACCTAATTACTTTCGTCAAACATTAGAAATAAAAAAAACTGCAAAAGCAGGGATCCAACTCTCGATTTACCGCAGCCACCGTAACGCCGATCACCACTGACCTAGGGTCAACGGTAAAAGAAATAAAACCAAATCGCATTTAAGTTACAAATATGTAATACATGCCGTATTACACTGGTAATTTTCTCGTGAATTTCGGCCGCAAATATCAAAAGTAACCTATCACTACAAAGCAGATAAAAATGCTTTCAAATGATGATGTATCACTATTTAAAAATTTGTGGGCTGAAGCGATTTCAACCAAAAACTAATGGGTTCAGATACTAAAATTTAGCTCAATTGGTTAAAGCGTTTAGGCGCTATCGTGGAAGAATACATACAGACACACAGAGAGACAGACTTCCATCTGGAAATGGTCTTAATCGCCTCAGGGGACAAATGTTTATATCCGTCCTTATGTCAAATTTTTGTTTTAGCGCGTTCACAATACTTTGCCTATGTGTCCGGAAAGTAATAAACATTAATAAATTATTAATGGTACCTACAACCCGAGTGAAAATGTACTCGAGTACTCGATTATTTAAATAATAAAAATAAATAGACATCATTCGAGTAGGTATTTAAAAAAATCGGTTATTTACCTACTAGATGTTTAACATTCAGAATTCGTCGCTTTTGTAGAAATCGAAATCAATCATTGCTGGTTGATCGTTATTATTGAAACGATTTGAGTTACCATTATCACCTCCTCCGCTTTTGTAATTGCGGTTTTTGTTTTTCAAAACAGATCAGTCCAGTTCCCGAAATCAAGAATTCGATTTGGTGAAATTAACTAATCGATCTTGAAAATCGGAACCAGGAAATAATGATATAAGTCGTATGACGCGTGGTGCGTTTGTGACTAATAAATAAGCAGGGTAGGACTAGAAATTTTTGTAAAAATTCAAATAACAGAAAAATCTAAAAAAAGACAAAAATAATAATTTATTAAAATATTAATACTTGAACAGTTGAACCATAAAAAAGTAGGATTAAATTAAAACTAAAAATTCTTAATGGCGAGTATATTATTAAAGAAATTTTTGCATATATCAAATTAAAAACTTTATGAACCTAAATCGTTGTTGTGACGTATATGTACAAGTTGCAGATGTTGCTAGAGTTCGAGGGAAAATTCACTCGAGTGATCACTCGATTATTGAAATTGCTCGAGTACCGAGTACCCGATTATTGAAAAGTATCGGTTACTACTATCAGATTTACTCTATCAGATCTAGTTTTTTAGATAGATACGCTATACTGGCTTCTTTGCAAGAAAATCGCTTGGTTTTTTAAAGTACATTAAAAGCAATGAATACAAAGTAAGGTATTTAATTATGAAGTAAATAAACATACATTCAAGGCGTATCAGTTAAAAATTTTCGTTTGTAAGACTTTCTAGCATAATGTTTATTTCTACATTCTCGCTGCAGGCTCCAACAGTAGTCGGCCATCATATGGGTATATCATCTTCCCTGATACCATTCTTCCATCGTCTTAATGTCCTGATGAAACTTTTCTCCTTGTTCTTTATTATAGTCACCTAAGTTGTGTGGGAATCGATCTAAGTGGTTGTGGAGATAGTGAACTTTTATGCTCATGTTGCAACCGAGGTTATGAAAGTTAGACAGCATATCTTTCACTAATACAACGTAATTCTCTGCTTTATAGTTGCACAAAAATTTTTGAAGGACTTTAACAAATGAGCACCAGGCATTAGAATCAATGACGTTCGATAAATTGAGGATCGTTTATAAGTTTTCTTATCTGAGGACAATTTTTCAGTGCTAAAAAAAATACAAAAAACTAGGTTTACCTAATTAATGTTAGGTAGGTATAACTTTTAATTTAGGGCTCTAAAGCTGCAATTATTAGGTACGGTTTTATTTGTGCCTTTTACCACAACGAAAATCAGTTATTAGCCTGTATCTAAAAAACTAGAGCTGCTATGGGAAAAAGCCAAGTATTTTTGGAATCTGTGACTTAAATACATTCAAAATCGAGTCTCAGTTTTTCGGCACCAAAACAAAATTTTTTATTTTGTTGGGCTGTGAAATCGTTGTTGTTGTTCCATAAAACTATAAAAGACTTGTTTATTTTTAAACCTCTGAATAGGGTAGAAAGAGTTATAAATGTTTTTTTAATACATATTTCAGAGATCCATTCGGAGATTTCCAATATTTTCATTTACAACGCTAATCCTGATCCTCCATACAACGAATGTATCAATTTTATTTGATAGATAGGATTTACAATGCGGGAATAAGAGTTTTCTACCACACCTACAGACCTAAAATTTGTTTTTATCTATAAATATACGTTTTAGACAGATTTAAACTTAAATACGGAGAAATATTCTTTAAAAGTTATTTGATAGTTTCAGGAATTCGAAAAATAAAAAATCTTTTGATGTTCAATTTTCCATATCTCATGAGAAAAACTTAACAAATATAACATCTCAATATGTGCCATATTTCTTTAAACTCTTAACAAACCTAACAAATATTCCTTGTATATTGTCCCTAGGCACCAATACGTTTTACATGCGATTTTGCTACTAGGCTTTACAGTGTCATATTCAGTCCCCTGGGTATAACATAAAATGGTGTATATATTAATCTCAGATGCCTGTCAAAAATACAGTGATCTTAATTTCACCGATCATGTTTTGAAATAAAGAGATTACCTACTATTCGTACCTAAGTGGGTCGGGCAGTACATACGCCTCGGTCTCTCATAGCCAAACAAAATTATTTAAATTGCAAAATTTGGTTACGTAGGACTATGTAAGTCTCCAGGAGCATCTAAGCAGAATGTTTTTAAATATACCGGGTGTTCCAAAAAAGTGTGGCATATCAAATTATATTTTTTCAACTATGGATTTTTTTGTATACTTTGGATCAAATAAAGTAAAGTTATTATTATGATCACTATAATAACTAAATCTAACCGTTATTCAATTTTTGCGTTTTTCACACAAAATATGGTAATTTTGAAAAAATTTTGCGTTCATTTTTTTAGTAAAATTGTTTAAAATTTTAAACTGATAAGTGGATAGGACATACATTAGGTTGTTGTACAGTGTAATTGTAAATATTGCAGAGGGTGTTCACATTTGGTTTTGTTCTTCTCATTCATATTTATTGCAATGACTTTCTAATTTTTAATAGCACAATCAAAGTTCTGTTTAAAATGGTATTAGGCTTCCCTATACCTAACTGTCACCGTTCCCAACAAATAATTACTTTAAGTAATTGTTTTATTATTTCGTAGTTGTTTTTAATATTGCGACTGTTTTTTTTTTTCTAAATTAAAATGAATTTTTCAATTGAAGAATATGCAGATATGATGTTTTGTTATGTTTTGTGCAATGCAAATGCAAGAGCAGCGGCCCGAGAATACCAAATTAGGTATCCTAATAGACGTCATCCATATCACACAACATTTACGGCTAAATTTCACCGGCTTAAAACGACAGGGAGCATTTTATCTAGAGTTAATGAACGACCACATCGTCTATTCAAACTGAAGAAAACATAGTGGATTTAGTTTTAGACGATCCGAAAATAAGTACTAGAAGAATATCAACTCAATCGGCATTACCTCAAACAATAATTGCTTGGAGAGTATTAAATCGAGAAATGCTGTATCCCTATAATCTTCAAGATGTCCAGGCCCTATACATCCTGGAGACCATGAAAGGCGCCTACTATTTTGTAATTGGGTTCTTGGTAAGCATCAAAATGATCAAAGCCACTTTTACTAGGGATATGGCATAAATAAAAACCATAATGAACATGTATGCTCTTTAAACAACCC
Source organism: Apoderus coryli (assembly GCA_911728435.2). NCBI lineage: Eukaryota > Metazoa > Arthropoda > Insecta > Coleoptera > Attelabidae > Apoderus > Apoderus coryli. The sequence goes on along the minus strand of OU452202.1, from coordinate 8,406,257 downwards.
TCCTGCTATTAGGCCGCGAAATTTTCAAGAACGTTTTAGTAACAATGTTTGGGGTGGCATGTTTATCAATCAATTATTGCTGTTCTTTGTAATTTATGGGCATTTAAATTCAAATCAATACAGTCATATTCTACAAATAGGTATTTATTGAGGATTTACCTCTCAATATTGTTCAAAACATGTGGTATCAACATGACGGGGCCTCTGCGCATCGTGGTAGACAAGTAACAGAAGATTTAAATGAACTGTTTGGACACAATTCGATTGGTTTGGGAAGTCCCATTGAGTGGCCTCCAAGATCACCGGATCTGAATCCGCTCGACTTCTTTTTATGGGGGTATATGAAACAATTGTTTACAGTGTACCAATTATAAATGAAAATCAACTACTGGAGAGTTCGTGAAGCCGCGCGAAACGATCATGATATCCTTATTAGAGCTACAAACTCATTAATTGAAAGATGTAGAATGTGCATTACTGTCAATGGAGAGCAATTTGAACAGTTCTTATGAATTTTCTTATTTTAATTTCGAGTTTAGTTTTTTTATTATTAAATTTTTAATTGTACTGATAGGCCTTAAAATAAGTTGTTAAATAAATTGTTATTATTAAATCGTTTTCCACAACAACTTTGATTTTTCATTTTGTTGTCTGGTAAACGTTATTTTGATTTAAATCTACCATTAACTTGCAATTTATCGGTTTCCATAAAAATGGTAGAAACCACAACATCGACGTAATTAATTTTTTTGTAGCTTATAAGTTGCTCTTTTTAAAAAAGTAATAATTTAAAATAATGAAGCCAGTTTTCGTTTGTTGCAACCATAATGAATCACCTGTATAACAGAGATTTTTTTCCGTAGAGTATTGTATATAATATGTTTAATTGTAACAATCACTAATCAGAACCTGAAAGATTTATATTGTAAATCCACTGATGATGGAATAAACAAATTCCGAAATATGTCTGGATACATGGAAACATCAATTGACAAGGTTTGAACATATTTATATTAATTTTGTGGAATAGATGTATTTCATTTATAAATATAACTTTGCTATGCCACACTTTTCTGAAACACCTGGTATATTTAAAAACATTTTTCTTAGATGCTCCCACGTAAACAAATTATTCAATTTTAATTATGCTTGGCTATGAGAGACCGATACGAATGTACTGCCCGACCCTGTATTTACAGTTTGTTTATATTAGTTGGTATCTAATAATTATAAACATTGAGGAAGGGTTATTGTTTATAAAAAGTTCCTCGTAGGTAAGATTTTCAACTATAATTTAAATTTTTTAAAAGTACAGTAATAGAAAACGCATAGTGTGCGACTCGCACGGAATAATCATCATAATAATAAATATGTTCTGATTGATGTTTGCTAGTGCAATTATTATCGTTCTCTTATTATGGTCAGAGTCATTTACCTATAGTTTGATGACTTCAATAAGTAGGTATTATGCTCACTATGTCGCTGTGGAAACGAATTAGTATTTCTAGTTTAACCTTTTTTTTATATTGTATTTTTCGTTGTGTTTTAATTATTGTATTGTTTCTCTGTAAATGGTTTTTTGAACTGTTGTGCAATAATAAAAGCATTATTATATTTATTAATAGCCTATATTACGAAATTATTTTCTCTGTAAATATATTGATGAATGATCTGCCAGAAGTTGCATCTTAAAACGTTGAAAAATAATGGAAACGCATGTACTTCATAAATTTAGTAAATTAGTAAAATGCAAACCACCACCTGTCAATCAAGCCATGTTCAAGTAATAAAATTTCACACAACAACTTGACATCTTTACTCCAAAATATAACATTATTTCTCTTGGGAGTGATTCATTCTAAAAAGTATTACAACACAGCAAGGTATCATAACAAATCCTATGTGTATTTTAATCAATACAATTTTTCTGAATGTATTCTTTTAAACGTCAAAAAGTTTTATTTATTAAACAGTAGCATGTTTGTAGTATATCGTATATTGACTCTCATTCACTTTTAATATTTCCTTAGGCACAGTTTGAATGAAGAATGAATGAATAGTCAAAATATAAAAGAAAGTATATACTTTCTTTTATTTTTGACAGGGAGTGTAAAAATATATTTATATTAAAATAATGATTAGAGAAAAAAACTTCTCAATTTTAATTAAGTACACTGAGGCAAAGGCGGCTAGTCCTATAACGCAAGTGAGGCAGTGCCTCACTAACTTTTTAACCAATTAACATTTTTTTACTGTTAAAAAATGGCGCACAGATTGATAGATTGTATACCTATTATACCTACGCACATCGCACATGATGATTCGTTTTAAATTATGAAAATAACTGTCATGTAAATCGTGCGTCCATTTAATGCTCGCTATCCAATGAGGCAACAATGCCCTGCCCGTCGGTGAACGCAGAACTAGAGTAGGCCAACGTCAATAAAAACATCCATACTGGCCGTAATTTAATAATTTTAAGTCAGAGGCAGTGCCTCTAGTCCCTATGCACGGCGAGTAGCCACATTTAATTATTGTTATATACGACCACATTGATTAATATTAGTCTCCGATTTTCTAATTAAATAGAAACTGATCAGCTAACATTTGTATGTGTTGTATACAAAGTTTTTTTTTTATTTAATAATTGTTTAAAATCAATTATTTAATATATCGGCGGTCATTTTCAAAGCGATACGACGATAAACTATACGTCGTTCAAGAATTAGCGAGGCCTATTCCAGATTTAAGTAAATATTTAATAAATATTGGCTCCGCGGGAAAAACTAGTGGTTTTAATAATGATTGGTACAAAAGGTTTGATTGGTTAGCTGGGAGCGTGGAGTTAAAAACATTATTTTGTTGACCTTGTGTCATGTTTTCAGTATCTAATAATATTTAGTCTAAAAATGGGTATTTTCATATAAAAAATGTAGCTCGTAGTCTGGCTATTGACGACAAAAGTGCTGCACATATTGGATGTAAATGTAAATTACTTATCATGAAAAAACAAAAATATAGCTACCGTTATTGATAGTTCCCAAATAATCAGCAAAGAATATACATAATATTATAATATTGGTAATTAGTAATCAACATTTGTTTTATAAAAATCTTTGTACTGCCTCACAACCCTCAGGACTCACGGGCCGCCACTGCACTGAGGATAATCCAATAAAGAAAATTCTTTTACCCAAACCAGAAACTAGCCAAAAAACGCAATTTATTTATTAGTTATCACAGTTTTGATGTATTTTCTCCACAACACCTTCTGATACTACTAGAAATTTTTAAAAACTCGACACATTTTTTAATTAATTACGTCCGTAACAAACACTATACAGGGTGAATCAAATTAGAGCGCCACATTTGGGATTTCGTAAACAGGAAGAGCTAGAGGGGTTTAGTTGTGTTGGGTAATTTGGTAAAGTTGCGTAATTTTATGAAAAAAAAAAAATTTAAAAATATTAATATTTAAATAATTATTACAATATGATTTACGGATTTAAAGTAAAAAAAAATTGAAGTAGGTATGAGTTTTTTTTTGTAAATTTTATTATAATTAATTGGATAATTTATTTTCCAAACAACATTAAATAGTGGTGGATTCTTAGGGAATAGGCGACATTTCACCATATATTTACTGGCTTCTTCAGACTAAACACACAAAACATATATAAAAAATTCGTCTCTTATACTAATAAGTAATACAACAAAAAACAAGCACACATATAATCACATCAATAACACTACAACTTTGCATGTAATAATACATATTTAAAGCTAGAAATTTAATTGTAACGTGAAATCCTCATACTATAACAGCAATCATTTAAAAATGGTACAAACACAAGACAAAACAAGAAATTAAAACTATTATGGAATTAACAGCAGTCTAAAACGATATTCAATAAAATTCTTTTATATATTAAAATCTATGTTCGCTTATCTCTTATCTATATCCACTGATAGTATTAAAGACAAAACTACAGTTGTATTCAAAACTGCCAGAGTCGGTCACTTAGAAATATACTTAATCAGATTAACGTATATTAAACTTAAATTATCCGTATCTTTTTGGAAATTAATACTGTCAGGAGTAGAGTTGATATGGACCATTTCCTTGAACAAGCACTTCCTGTAATTAAATTCTTGTGTGAGTATTTCTGGGTTTTCGAAATCAAAAATATGTCCAGTTGCAGAATGATGATCGCTGAGAGCTGTATTGTCTTTTTTATAACGGCAGTCATTCTTGTGGTTTTTAGCCTAAAGAAGCCAGTAAATATATGGCGAAACGTCGCTTGAATGAATAAAAGCTATTAGCATTTTCCTAAGAATCCACCACTATTTATTATAATTATTTTAAAAAGGATCGAAAAATAACGAGTAATATTCTAAAAGCAGCTTTTTATTGTCCACGTGAAAATGCTGACAGACCTTGGACAACGTTTCGTCTTCCGTAAACGATCATCAACTTTGTTATTTTCTTGTTTTCTTCTATTAGATTTCACCACCATTTCTATGTTGTCATTGTATTATGAACAAGGTAGATTTACACATTTTTTTAAATTTTTTGCAATATTACTAGTTTAAAAATAAGATAATTTTAGAAATTCGAAAAACTGTATCGATAGATGTTGAAATCCAATGTGGTCGGTATAGTGAATCCAAAGTCAATTTAAAATATATAAATTTAACTATTGTACCGGGCCTATCCGTTCCCATGCCTCTTTACATGATAAAAGGGCATCGAATGCAGCGTTTTTTGATACATTTCTCTCGTATATAAAACGTACAATAAATCAAGCCTGCCAAAGGATACCGACAGTAATAAAAATAACTACAGTGACTGGAAAAGTATTGGGTTAATGATTAATCGAAAAAAAAAAGGATTAGAGTTTGCAAAAAAATATATATGAATGAACCAAATAATTTTTGGCAACGTGTTATATTTTCTCAGATTAATCTAAATATAATCGGATGGATATCATATGGTAAGGCGAAGACTTAATGTGGAATTTAAACAAGAAAATTTGTGTCCGACAGTAATATAATCGTTGTTTGCGACAATACGTAAAAGTAGCATAGCAAGTAAATTTGTGTTTATACCAATTTTTCTAATAAAAATTGTTATTAAAGCATTAACTTTTATGGTATTTTTTGAACCGTTAGAATGTTGGCTTTTTAATAGTGAGATAATATACAGGGTGGTCCAACGAAAAGTTTGCACCTAGCTTTTCTCTTTTTTTTGTAGTCGAATGCGAAAATGCTCGGACACGTCGATTTTGCTTTTGAGGGGGACATATTTTTCGATCTGCGCCTTTAACCCCCTAGCGGGGGTGAGTAACAACCCTAAAATTTTAAATGGAAAGAGGGGTCTAATGACATATCATTTGAAAGGACACAAAATTGTCTTTCTAATGATACCCTATTTGTCGAATTTTACTAAAACAGTTAATACGAAAACGACTTTAAAGACATTAAGCCGATAATTTTGGTATTAATGAGAAATACAAATAAGTTTTAATTATTACGACTGAAAACAACTACAATCATTTCTAAATTATTTACTTTGAAGAAAAACGGGATTTCAAAAACACTATCTTATTTATCAGAACTAAATTCCTCACTAATCGTTTGCGTTTTTTGTTGAAATAAAAACTGCAGATACGTGTAGGAAAAGAATTTACACCGTTTATTTTAGTCTTTTCATTGATTCAGTTTGGTTGCTTCTCAAGTTATTTTACTTTTACCGTACAAAATGATTTATTCCATTCTAGAACGAGTTGAAATTGTTAAACTTTATTTTCAAAATAATAGTAGTGCTAGACTTACGGCTCGCTTATTTAATGAGAGACATCCCGATAAAAATGTGAATGATGTGTACGTTGGCAAGTTAGTTAAAAAGTTTGTAGATACCGGATCTGTCTGTAATGTAAAACACCAGCCGCAGAAACCGATCAGAAATGAAGCTGTGGAAGTCGCTGTTTTAGGGCATGTTGAAATGGATCATAGTCAAAGTACCCGTCAACTAGCTGAAGCCTCAGGTGTCTCCCGTTCGTCCATAATACGAATTTTAAAAGCGTACAAATTTCATCCGTACAAAATCAAATTAGTACAGGAACTAAATGAGGATGATCCTGATAGAAGGCTGCAATTTTGTGAAGCAATGAGCCAGCGTTTAATTGAAGATCCGCAATTATTATTTAACATTTGTTTTTCCGACGAATGCACATTTTATTTGAATGGAGCTGTAAATAGGCACAATTGCCGTTACTGGGATGACAGTAACCCACATTTATTCCGTGAGGTTCATACCCAGTATCCTCAAAAAATAAACGTCTGGTGTGGCATATTAGGAAATCATATTATAGGACCACTTTTTATTCCTGGAAATTTAACTGGTGAAGTGTACCTAAACATGCTTGAAGACACAATTGATCCTTTAATAACACAAATAATAGAAGATGACCAAAATCATACTGCTGATCGGCTTTATTTCCAGCAAGATGGAGCACCTCCGCACTATGTGGCTCCTGTAAGACAGTTCTTAGATGACCGGTTCCCTGGACGGTGGATTGGAAGGAGGGGCCCAATTGAATGGCCTGCCAGGTCACCGGATTTATCGCCTTTAGACTTTTTTCTTTGGGGGCACTTAAAAAATAAATGTTTTGCCACGAAGCCCGAGTCCATAGAAGATCTTCGCCAACGCATTACAGAAGAGTGCAGAAACATAACACCTGATATGCTACAAAATGTTAGAAATAGATTTGAACAAAATCTGTATTATTGTATGGAATCAAATGGGTCACATTTTCAACATTTGTTAATGTAACGTTTTAATAAATCAATTTAACAGCTTGTTTACTTTTTTTACAAAGCAATGTTAAAACTAACAAACATTGGAATGTACTAACGATTGCATGTGTTTTCACTCGCAATAATTAAAACTTATTTGTATTTCTCATTAATACCAAAATTATCGGCTTAATGTCTTTAAAGTCGTTTTCGTATTAACTGTTTTAGTAAAATTCGACAAATAGGGTATCATTAGAAAGACAATTTTGTGTCCTTTCAAATGATATGTCATTAGACCCCTCTTTCCATTTAAAATTTTAGGGTTGTTACTCACCCCCGCTAGGGGGTTAAAGGCGCAGATCGAAAAATATGTTTAAAATGTGTCCCCCTCAAAAGCAAAATCGACGTGTCCGAGCATTTTCGCATTCGACTACAAAAAAAAGAGAAAAGCTAGGTGCAAACTTTTCGTTGGACCACCCTGTATAGGCTGTGTTATTTGAAAAAATCAAGATTTTTATGGGTTTGCAAAATGTAATCACCCTGTATAATGGGTAGCTTTTCGAACCAATGTGTAATGGATTATTTTACTACAGGATGTTGTACATATTATGAAATACCTACTATTTGCAAAACGCATTGGCGTAACTATAAAAAATGGCTTATAATGAGACATGTTTTTTGACTTTTAAAATTAATATCTAGTTAACTATGCATTTTAGAGCAAACAAACCCTATATCAAAATCATTTAATAAGTTGTCTGAATCGAAAGCAAAAATAATATCTAGGGTGTTCCATTTAAAAAAGTTTGATATGCTACGGGATAATGTAACACCCTGTATAAATGGTACCTATTGTAGAATGTAGTCTTAATAAGTGTCTGTGATGTATTATGTGAATACACAATACGTTCTCCTCTAATACGTCTTTCGGCATAATTATTGTTATATAACGTTTAGCATGAATGGCACACAAGTTTGTGTGTTCGAAAAGACCAACTAAGTAAGATTCGCTAGCCTCTTGAAGGCCATAACAGCGGAACTTTGAAAATGCAAGTCAGTCTTAAAATCTTGAGCAATTTCCCTTACCAATCTTTGAAGTGGTAATTTTTGAATCAGCAATTCAGTGCTCGTTTGATAACGATGGATTTCACAAAGTGCCACAGGACCAGGCCTATAACGATGTGGTTTTTAACATCACCAGTAGCTGATGAGGTGCTTTTTCTTGCAGCTTTAGTAGCCAATTGTTTAACGTGTAACAGTGTTATCAACAAGCTCACATGCTTGACACAAAAGATGGATTTTTGTTACACATTTTATTGTTAGATAATGTTAACTACATCTGCTTTTGAATTTTTTAAACACCTTGTAGAGATTAATCTTTGCTGTAGGTCATCAACACATAATATCAATAAAGGATTTGCCGCTACATTGGAATCAATAAGTGATTGATTAAGATAAATATTTCATGTTCGTTAACGGAACAATATCTTTGTGGAGGTGTTGTAATAGTCGTCACAACGTAGGTACACATTTTTTTTTCTAAAATACCTTTTAACAAATTTTATTTTGTTCATTTAATTTTATTTACTTCATCATTATTATACGTCAGCTATATTGCGGGTCAAGTACATGTCAGTATTATAAATCAATGGTTCACAATTTGTGTCAGATATATTCAGATGATCATTTGTTAACATTCCGCTTATACTCTTTGACACTGCTAAAAATTTTATAGTAAAAGGAAGAAAATAATGAAAATGTTAAAAAATATGTTACTTAAATTACTTAAATAAATAATATATTTACACATGGAACATGATTAGATTTTCCAACAAATTAATGCATTCAACTTCTACAATAATATATTAAAATCAATAAAAAAAAATAATTGACAAATTTGCACAAAACAAAAATAATTGACAAATTTCCAACCATCTAACTATATTTTATTTTTTATTTTATTAATTTAACAACTCAATTTATTTCCAACAAAGTGATATGTATAAACGTTTAAATCAATGTAAAACTCTCTATTAACATTTGTATGAAGTACGACCCTCACATCTGACAATACTGTATAAGGTTCCTTAAGCCACTGATGATGGACGTGTAGTCCGAAACATGTCTGGCATTTAAAAACAAGGTTTTAACGTATATATATATAGATCATTTTGTGGAGTAGACGTCGTTTTATTCAAATCAATATATTAAAACATTATTTTAAAAGGTGTTTTTTTAGAGCCCCAGGACACAAAGAAATGTTTTAGCATCCATAGAATTGTCTTTATTTGAAAGAAAATTTTTTGGCATTAACGTTTGAAAATGATTGCGGGAATGTGGCCGGTGCGGCTAGCGCGTACAGGGTGAGCAAAACTCGATGTCCTAGGTCTGTTATGAGAAAATGAAAAACGATAGAAAAATTCGGAAAAGAAGTCCTTAAATAGTAATAGCTCCATTTTAACCCATATTTCATTTTGTTTCCAAGTTTGGAAACTGAAGTAAATCACGTCATCAACTTTTTTTTTTCAGAAATATACCTATATTTTTGCATAGTTCAAAAGAGCTAATTTTTCTAAACAACTTTTGTAAAGAAAAAAATGTGCTTTATTCGTTAAAAAATTTTAAGCAAATTTGTCGAAAAAACTAATATGAAAAATTCGCAACCGTCACAACTTTTACACAAGTAGGCTTTGGAAACAAACGGCAATTATATCTGTCAATACTTAAACTAATGGTTGACAAATAGTATTCGTGTGACTTGAGAATCACTGTAAGGATATGCGATATAATAATACATCCATAATATATATGTTTTTAGATTAGCGGTTTTCGCCGTTATATGTTCAGAACGATTGTCTGTTTTTATAATAATTTTATAACAATTATACCTTATAACATACAAAGTAAGAATTGAGGCCTGGAAAAGTGCAACTTGACATGCGCATAACTGTCTGGAAGTTATTTATTTCTTAATAAACGTTAACCCATTTACTTATATTCTGATTTCTGTTGACGTGGTTGGACGATTATAAATTAAAATTAAAAAACATCATGTTATATAAAAAGAAAAAGAAATAAAAAAAAAGAGATAGGATAGCATAATTTTTAAATCATAAAAATCAACAAAAACATTTTCCATAAAATGGTGAGTTGTTCATACTAATATAATATTGATCTACATGTGTTTACAAAATATATATATTTCCAGACCTCAATAGAAATTTTCTGGAACATTAATTTAAGTTTCTCTTGTTACCACTGATGATGGAACTAGTTTGAAGTTCCGAAACATGTTTGGAGAGAATTAAGATTTCTATTAAATTTATTTTGTGGAGATTAGACTTTGATTTCATCATATAAATATACCACTCCACTTAAGAATGGACTATTTTTTCAAATTAAACTCTTTTCGTTTTCGAGATATTTTAGTTTTTTAATTCGAGGTTGAGTTGGGGTGTTCCTTGTTCGAATCTCACAGTAGTACAGTTTTGTGTCATCCTGAACTATTTTTTAGTGGTTTAAAAATTAAAACTTTTATTTTTTGTTGATACAAAATGGTAACGTTACTATAGATGAGGGTGAGTGTATCTAACACACCAGAATGTTGCAGAAAGTGGTTACCTAATGCACCAAGAACGTGTCTAGTTGAATATTAAATTACTCGTATTACCGTGTAGGTACGTCTTATTATGTGTATATTCAATTATCTCTTTTTGTTTCTAATTGTATTGAAAACACACACACCTATTTCATGCTTTTCTTTGAAACACTAATAAATAAGTAGTATTACAAAATTCTTTTCCCAACAACCAAACTCAATAAAGCCAGCATTTTACTACCTTAAATACTTAGAAAAACCATATATTCACGACTTTTGTGGCCTTTTTGTCATATTTCTGCCATACAAGTTGAGAAAAGTGTTGCAGACTTGAACACAACAAAATAATAAACAAAATTATGTTATTTATATGACGACACGATTTCAATATATTTAAACAACAAATGAACCGCCTGGCATTATGGTCATTGTCCATGGGCCGGCTAGAATGAAATATAATAGTATAAGTAATATACACAGACCAACGCGAGACATACAGACAGACGGACGGCTGCCTGGTACAATACCAGAATTGGAAAAAAGAGTACCGCCCTGATTTTCTTCAGGCACGCATTAAGATATTTATTCGGTAACCGCAACCCTAAATTTAATTTAATTTTAATTTGCTGTTTGTATAATTTGTTTGTAATTTGGTCTATTCCATTTTTTTTTTAATTAAATGATTTTATTGCATCAAGTAATTATTCTTTCTTTGTCGCCTTTGTTTTAGGAATAGTTAATTGTTTCTCTGTCATAAAATTAATAATATCTTGTTTTTCGGTATTGGTATTAGCAAGGTGGTATTAGGAATTTTAATGGACAATCTGGAACGATAAGATACGTTGTCAATAACAATAATAGAATTACTCGGAATGTTTGATAGCAGTTATTGAGCCATTCATTTTACAAATAATTGAGCATTCATATCTTCATGATAATCTGCAGACGATTCGCTTATATTTTTAGCAGATAATAACAACGCATTCCTAACAAATCCATTTTGCCACCTGCATGAAGTATGATGACGTGTTGACTTCTAGAAGATATGGAGTGCCTAAACTGCATTTTTTGTATTATCCACCCAACCATATTTCAATAACGCTTTGTGAGTATCAAACAACGCCTCGCCTAAATAAACTATATAACTATCTGACGGACGACAATCTTTAATCTTTCCTAAAAAATCATCCCGCAGTTCTATCCTTCTTGATTCCATTACAGCCATTCTATTGTCAATTTTTCATATTTAAATCCGCCGTATTTCCCGTGGTGGCCAAGCAATTGTAATTATATTGTCCGTAGTTTTTAAGTTTTTCTCGGCTTATTTTGTTTATAATAGTATATTATGCAACGAACATGACATATATTTCCTACGAGTATGATCGTATGATCGATCAATCATACGAGTAGGAAATGGTAATTTCATGTGAGTTTCACACTATACTTTTACTACGACTCTTTTAATGCTTTTGAATAAATTAAACAAATTTTGTGTTTTTCGAAACTTACCTATATTCGCCCTGTTGGCGTAAGCCTCAATACTATGAATTAGAAGTATTAAATTGACTAGGTGGTGTTAAACTATATTCACTATCACTGTTTTTCATTATATAAATAGCTTTGAAACCTTCGAAATTAGCGAAATAATTATAATTATTATTACCTAATTATAAATAAACTGTCAATTTAGTTTAATTGTATTGTCGGCGTTGCTATGGTTATTTTTCATAACCGATGCTACTTTTGTCATTCCCAGGAAATTTACCCGTGCATTTGTAAATATTTTCCACTAGTTACCCAGCAAGAAATGAAAAACAGCATAACAATGTACTACATTTTCAAATTATAATTGAACATAAAGGCATTTAAAGACAGTCGTAGAAAAATAAATATATATGTCGACAACTGCCACAATCCAAGAGATAATGATAATATTATATTTAGCCGGGATAATAAAAATGGTAATACGACCAGAGTGCATAATGTGGCACGTTTAAAATTCTCATTGTGATTAAGAAACTATACTTGATCACCTATATATCTGACTGGTTGGATGGTTCGTCTCTCGGTGTTTTACAAAATATGCAGGTACGCTCATCAATATATCGCTCAATAACGACATGCTATTACCATATGAAATGCCCTGGTTTTGATCAGTACCTGGTAGAAGCTTTATTTTCAGGCAACTTTAACTATAGTACACCTGGCACACAAAATGAGTTTGCCACTTGGTTGTGACATCACACACATTTTCTAGGCGAAAAATCTATCCTATTTGTTTTAGGTGTTATTGTAATTATAAGGCAATATTACCAACAAAAAAAATCGGTTGTGTCGCCTCAAAATTTTCCCGACAAAATATAATATAATCAAAAATATGTGACCTGCGTAACGAAGCAAAATTTTAATAATTACAATAAAAATACATAAATCGTCTCCACTAATAAAATTGTATTTAAGATTCCTTTTTTATAAAATGGGACATGTTTCGGAGTCCCGCTCCAACATTAGCCTTAATTTTAAATCTTAAATTTTAAAAGTAAGGCTGATGATGGAGCGTAATATAATTATAATAATAAATTACAGTAATATAATTACAATAAAAATACATAAATCGTCTCCACTAATAAAATTGTATTTAAGATTCCTTTTTTATAAAAGGGCACATGTTTCGGAGTCCAGCTCCATCATCAGCCTTAATTTTAAATCTTAAATTTTAAAATTAAAGTGACCTATCGCTGTAAAAATGCTTTAAAATGATGTATCACTCGACTCCTACTGCTACTTGAAAATTTAGCTGTTGTTTTCGCCCCTATCACAGGGCTTAAGCGATTTGAACCAAAAACTAATAGGTGCATCCTAGGAAATTTAGCTTAATTGGTTAAAGAGTTTGGGCACTATCGTGGTAGAATACATACAGACACACACACAGGCAGACTTCCATCTGGAAATAGTCTTAATCGTCTCAGAAAACTTCAAAATGGTTATATCCGTCTATACTCAAAAAAAAAATTTTTAACTCCATGTGTGGGAAAGCAAAACTATTAGAATAAAAGTGCAATTAGAAAAATTATATAAAATATACCATGTGCCCCAGATAAAAGTAACGGCTTGGGCTCCCATCGATGTACAATGATGAGTATAAATTTGATGTTTTTGGGACCATCGATCGCGCGTTATAAGAACAAAAATTGAAGCCTTTCAGAGATACTGTATATGAAGAAAGATAAAGTTTCCATCAGTCCATGAGGGTGTGGGAAATCATGGTTTGTTTCAGTGTTGGAATACTTCATTGTATTCTTGAACCTAATGTGTTAGCGTCAATTTCAATTTTATCAGCTGTTGTTTTTACTTAAAAAAAAACCACAAAGAAATGGCTACAGGATAATAATATTTCCCTTCATGACTGGCCCTCCATTCGTCCTGATCTAAACATTATACATTACATTAATACAATGAATTTGTGTCCGTAAATATAATAAAATGAAAAATAATTTCGTGGCATAGCGGACAAAATTACTGGTGATACATACACAAGGGATTTGGTTTAATTTAGCAGGGCCTCAGTCTAATTGAGTAGAACCAGACCGAGGCCTGGGTCGACAGATACTGATGAATTCGTTTCGCTCTTATTATGAGCTCGTCAGAGTACCATAGTCGTTGCCCATATACAATATCGGCCTGCATTTAACCACAGTGAGATATACAACAGTAGATATATGTAAACCGTACCAACCAAATATACATAGTAATGCATATCCGACCATACAGAGGCCGAAACAATTCAATGTATAGGTAAGACCAGCCGTAGAAATAGAAAATAAAAATTCACCCGACTATGGTACTCTGACGAGCTCATAATAAGAGCGAAACGAGTTCGTCAGTATCTGTCGACCCATGCCTCGGTCTGGTTCTACTGAATTAGACTGAGGCCCTGCTAAATTAAACAAAATCCCTTTTGTAGGTGACACCAGTAATTTTGTCCGCTATGCCAGGAAATTATTTTTCATTTTATTATCGAAAGTGTATGCCGCAAAATGAAGCAGTAATTAAGAAATTATCCACAGAGGAACATTTTTTGATTTGCGAGTAAAACTACATTTATATATATTTATCACTACTAGTTTCATAAAAAGAAGGCTGTTCAGGACCCAAAATTAGAACCAATTAGCATCCCTATAATAGTAATCCCTCAATTTTAACCACCGTCAAAGAGTCCAAACAAATTATTTTATTTTTTTAACTAACATTTTAATCGGTATTGTAACTTACACAAAATTTAGCCAATATATTTAATTAATGCCAATAAACACTGATTTAAATAGCCCGCGTTTTATAATAAACATACACCAATTGACTGGTTCTCAACGTTGCCGAACTTGTTCATAGCTTGTCTAAGAAAAGCTGTGAAACAACACTCCACTGCTATATGGCTTCATCGCCATACTGATGAGAACCGGTAAGTTTGAACGCAAGAAAATCCACCCACCATGCAACTACCTGGATTGTTAATTTAAGGCAAGGCAATCGCAATAAACGCCAGACCCGTGAGGGTTCTAGATTTTAATAAAGGATTTGCACTTTGCTATGGTTTAGATGATGATTGTTATTTCGAATCCGGTTCATCTCTTCAACTGCTGTATTGGAAAATTTCATTTTATTCTTAAACCCAATGTGTTAGTGTCAGTTCCTATTTAGGAACTTTACTTTTCAACAAGATGGAGTGTCAAGCCATGTGGCAAAAACCACGAAAAAATGGCTACAGGTTAATAATATTTCCGTTCGGTACTGGTCCTCCAGCAGTACTGATCTAAACATTATCGAAAATGTATGGCGAAAAAATGAAGCAGCAAATAAGAAATGACCCACAGAGGAACATTTTTGATTCGCGAGTAAAACCACAAAATATATGGGATTCTTTTACCGCTAAAGACTGCGAAAAGCCCATTAAAACTTAAAACTATGCAGTTTGTTAGAATAATAAAGGCGGTTATTAAGGTTATCTAAACATTTATGTGGCAGCAGTTATTGCAATGTTATCAACATTAGTTTAGTTTTAATAGTTCAGTGTTGATTAGAGAAAAATTGGAACTTGGAAACTGATTTTGCTAAGTTAAACATTTCATTCTTATAGGTACATAACCTTAACAAAGAGGTTAACATTTTTTGTAATAATAAAATACAATAATTCCAACACAACTTAGATTAGACTCGAAAGCATTTGAATTAAATTTGATAATAAAAATTTCTGGGTAGTCTACACTGCCAAGCAAGAGAAAGGTAAAACCGGCTCTGTAAATATTATTGTGTACGTCGGTGTTCCTTAATTGGTCTGAAAAGCTGTTCCAGTGTGCGAAGGATGACAAGCGACGATTTATAAATTCTTAATTAGCTTACCAAGTTCGAATTTCGAATAGTGTTGTAGCATAAATTCACTTAGTATTTTATATAATAAATATGTATATTTATGGAATTATAATATCTAGAAATATACATGTAGGCCTATGAGAAATATCTAGAGAACGGAAAGAAATATATTTCTGATACTTTGGGTACTGTTATTTAATGCCATGATCTAACTTTTGAACATATTTTTACCAAAACGCGTGACACTGAACCCAACTTTGAAATTTCAAATTAAACACTCTATTTATTACTGGAGTTTCGGATTCTACGTGTTATTCTGAAAATATTTGTTTTAACTGTTTTTGACATATGAATTTATTTCCAATTTACGCCAAAAACAGCATTAAGTATGCAAAAATGCGATATTTTTTTCGCCAGTACTAGCGTAAATGGAAGAGACAGTATAGGTTTGTATCCTTAGTGTGGCTTTTACAGAGAGAAGCTGCGTATCGGGCCATGCAACAATACAACCTATCCGAGAGATCGAAATACAGGGGCATCTATTTACACACATTATTTTTACGAGGGTGGTAAAAATGTAAATCTATATTTGTTGTTATTTAAATTAAGTAGGTAATTTTTAAAATAAAACCATTGGTACATAAAAGCTTTTTTTTATTTCTTTTACAGAAAAAATAACCGATGTTTGCTTTTAAACAACTATAACTACTAAACAAATGTAACAAAGATATAAAAAAAATGAAAAAGTACAACATTAATACATAACTAAATAAGTATTTAATAAATTAAAATATAGGTATATATAACACAATATTTTAGCACAGATAAAAAAATAGTTAGTTTAATTAATTGTATCTGGTTGGAATGTGGAGAATTATGTAGACTAGAACCTAATAAGATGAATTAATTTTATATTCTGTGTGAAAAAGTCTAACGATCAAATCAGTACAATTTAGATTAATATATTATCATGATGTATGTGTTTTTTTTTTGGGTGAAAATTTACAATCAGTTTTACTGTCGTTTGACCCAACCCAATCAATTTCAGTTTTTCTTTTGTTTTAATTTTTGACTATGTAGAATGTGTAATGGTTGATTGCAAATAAACTGTTTATTATTATAATTATTCTATACATCATACATATTTGCAATATACACTGTGTCAATTATAAGAATGGAGAACTTTGTTGTGTGAAACCTAAAGGATTTAACTTAAGTTATTTTGTATATACTTTATTTTATAATTTTTTCTTGTGTAAGTTTAAACAAAGATAAATATGCAACGTATGTCTAATTACATGTTTATAAATTATTGTAATTATTGTACATTTTAATTTTAAGAATATAGCGGGAAAACAAAGTTTTTGTTATAATAAAATATTATTATTCATTCATTTTTAATTAAAAATTAAGCATTTTTATTATTATTTATTTTAATAAAAACTATTTTTTTTTTATTTCATTAACCGCATCAACCATTTTGGTTATTAGCGGCATTTCTATATACATTACGGATTTCTATAACAATTATTTAATTTACATAACATATAGGAACATTACAATGAAATTGTCAGATGTATTATCTACATAAATTTTCTGAATCAGGTCGGTTTCTGTAAGGAACTTAATTAATTTATGTATAGTTGTAGGTTCATCATTAAGTGTTTTTTCTAACTCTAAAGGTATATCGTATTTTATACGCAAATCAGAAAACTGTGGACATTCCACTAGGAAATGCTTTACGGACATACCGATAAAAAACTATACAATAGAAAGTACAACTGGTTTAATAATACTCTTGCGCATGCTGCAAGACACCCCGTATAAATCAGAACCAATCGAGATACCAACTGCCTCCAAGAAAGAGTGGCGACCGAAGCTGAGTGAGACAATTTGTCGAGTAGATTCCAGAGTGGTTTTACTGTCTCTTATATTTACGCTGCCAATACTGTCAGAAAGCTGCAATTTTTACAGCGGCTTCCTAAATCATAACAACATAAATTGGATTAATATGCGTCAAATTTTATACAGGGTGTGAAAAAAAATAAGTTAAACTCCAACACAAGGAAAAAAAAAGCAAATGTTGATTTTTTTAAATGGACCACCCTGTTTTTCAATTGTTTATGAATTAAACATTTAATTACGCGTCAAATGTACTGAATAAATGAAATAGTTTCTTTGATATTGTATATATTTTTTAACAGGAACAATTCATCAGCTAATAACATGTTCTATTATATTTATCACAATTTACCAGCGCAAATTTTTGTGTACCTACTGGTTTTTGTCAAACATTAATAAATGTTTGACAGATTTGATTCATGGCCCACTATAATATCGTATTATAATTATATTACTATTATTATAGTATATATAGTGTAGTATTATAGTATAGTATTATAGTATTATAATTATAATATAATAGCGTATTCCCGTGTTCACCTAAGGCTAGGAACGCACAGGCGACCAAGAGTTGCTTGTATGAATCAATATATATATATGGATTTTGTGGAAACTGCAAACTGTTTGTGCGCTATTACTTGAAAGAAGAATAAAACGAAAAAGTAAACTATTTGGGATTCATCGAATACTAACCAATGGACTTTTTAATGGAAAATTTTATACATTGTTTGACAGTTTCAGAGAGTACCCGCTCAAATTTTTCAATTATTTCGAATGAGTATTGAGAGTTTTGACATCTTAATGACGCATGTATTTGATACTTTATTGTTCCCTGTAATTTTAATAATAATAATTAAGCAAAATGCAGCGGCGATTGGCTGATGTGACGGCAAGTAATAACAAATAATTCGCCAGTTCCTGGCGACAGGTTAAAACATTATGAACGGTGTTTTTTTTTCGGCAACTACTACGGGCTACAACAAGTTTCGATACTTTCAAAATAGAACGAGTCGTAATTGTTTAGTTGCTGCAAGTAAATTATTGCCAATGTACGAGTTGTCATTTAAAACAGTGTAACTGTAACTAAACAGTTGCTAGAAATAAGTTGCTAGTGCACGCCGACACTAAAAGATCATATAATTGAAAAGCCGTAGAATCTTCTACGGTTTTTGACAAATGTTAACATGTTTCTATGTCTATCTAGACATGTTAACATTTGACTCGCAATTATAGGTGTTTAAGTCATAAACAATAGAAACAACCGGGTGTTCCATTTAAAACTATACACCTTGTCCATTTTTTTGTGTCGGAGTTTAACTTGTATAAAATTGTATGTGCGTCAACATTTATACAACATTTTTTTTTTTGAAATCGTTATTGGGATTTAGGTTCGTATTAACAGAAATGAAATAAAAGTTTTTTTTATTAAATGTCATAGATACTTCTATTTTCGACGTTTCGACAAATCTTTATTTAAAAAAAAGGATTTTTTAACAAACACCACATATTACAAAGCCAATTATGGAGAGCGAGAAGGAAAAAAAAAACACTAATGAGATGAGAAGACAAAGAGAAAAAAAAGAATATTCCTGAAGAAGACAAGAAAATGTTTATCGTAACGTCGAAAAATGAAGTATGACATGAAATAAAAAAAAACTTTTTTTTTTATTTTTGTTGTTAATACAAAACTATAAAATCAAATAGCAGGATCCCAAAATTATAAATTTTTGGTTCAAGAAAAATTAGGAAAAGAAAATACAACAATTATTCTGTTTTAGGAAGCCGCTGTAAAAATTGCAGCTTTCTGTCAGTATTGGC
Source organism: Apoderus coryli (assembly GCA_911728435.2). Classification (NCBI taxonomy): domain Eukaryota; kingdom Metazoa; phylum Arthropoda; class Insecta; order Coleoptera; family Attelabidae; genus Apoderus; species Apoderus coryli. Next base: position 8,386,774 of record OU452202.1, on the reverse strand, counting down.
GAGAACACACGCAAAATTTAGGATTATTTTTGAATCATAAAATGTCAATTTCTTTAAATATTTTAAAAACAGCTAAACTTAGGTATAGGACATTAAATTACAAGCTACGTCTCGAATTACGTGTAGAATCGATAATATACCGGGTGTTTCATTTAAAATAACGAAGTTGGCTTCAACGTCCATTAAAAACGATCATTTTACAGATACGTTATTCGATAATTTGAGGCGACTATAACCGAGAAGATTCTTACTGAAATTTACAAATCTAAAATCGGAAATTTTATCTGTTTTATCTATAATAGGTACTTATTCCGAATATAATTTACTATTATAACCCATAAAGCCACAGTCAACTGATGAGCAGTTTTCTTATTTGGTATTTGGTCAAAAATTAAACTGCAACTCATTGTTGCCTAATCTGGAAAACTGTAATCTTTTAGCCTTACCATTACCCATGTAATTATTAACACTTTTATAATTAGTTGTTATTTTATTACGACCAACTTTATTGCCGTTGCCTATTCGTTTTGGTGGGAAATTGAAGTTTGTGCGAATAATGATGGTCCCCGCGATGCAACCATTAAATTATTTTTAATGGTGCAAACGGTAATTAACATTTGGATGATAGCTAAAAGTATAAAATGAATTCTGCCTAAGTTGCATAAAAATATATTTTATTTGAAGTTGCGAAGTTTGATAGTATAAAAAAAACAAACCATGGTAAGGACAAGATATTCCAAGAAAAAATTTGCCAATCAATTTATTTTCTTAAATATTGAAGTGTCTGGGAAACTTCAAAGTTTTATCGTATCGATAGATAGTAAAAAATTATGGTATATTCCTTCAAGCATAAAAATGAATTGAATTCCAACCAAATGCTTGTAAGAAGTATATTCTTACTAACTTCATTTCGTTAGGTACGTGCTTATATTTAATTGGGTAAAATTGTACAAAATAGCAAGTTCGTACGCTTAATTTTTTTTTAATTAATTGCTATTTATTTAGAAGTATTAATTCATTCTTATAGGGCTGTCGCGGGTTTCTGTAGAACTGCAAAGTATCATGGAGGTGTAGGAATATACCTAAAAAACAATATTGAGTACCGAGTTCTGAATATCTCCGGAAATTCGGAAGAGGTGAACTGTGAGGCTGCGGGAATTTTCCTAAAAACCTTTTCTACCCACATTGTCACTATTTATAGATCGCCAAATGGAGATCTCTGTCGGTTTTTTGAAATTATGGCTAAGATACTGGAGAGTATAAATTTGTCCCCAGAGTGTCATTGTCACGGGAGACTTTAATGTCCATTTTGAAGCGGCTGATCCAAGAGCGGCCGACCTGTGTGATTTTTTTCGGGCTTATGGCTTGCATGGCTCTGTGTCTTTTCCAACTCGAGGTAGTGCGTGTCTGGATAATGTATTCACAAATATAAATGTTAACGCCACAACATTCAAACCTTTTAATTTACATCATCTGTCCGATCACGATGGCATTTCTTTCACCTTTGAAGGGCGCACTTCCCCGACGGAGCCTGTTGCAAAAATTAGTTGCAGACCCATAACTCAATACGGACTTTTTAACTTGTACAATCGAATCGAGAATATTAATTGGGACTTTATCGACGATAAAAATATAAGCATTGATAGTAGATTTCTAACGTTTACTAATGTCATTGCAAATACAGCTGAAAGTTGTTTTCCTCTTAAATCTAAAACAGTCACTGCTGGATCTGCGCTGGGTCGCATAAATTGGTTCAGCGATGATTTGCGCAGGATGAGAGATCTGCTATGCACCATGCATTTGATTCATAAATCGGAGTCTCAGTCTGTATCTAAAGTCGCCTTGAGACACTATAAAAAACAATATCGAGCTGAACTTTCTAAGGCCAAAAGAAGGGCTTATGAGGAGTATATTGCATCCGCTATTAATAGGCCTGCTGCTGTGTGGAGACTGGTCAAGGATTGGGAATCAACTCCTAATCTCGGGACAGCTGAGAACTTGACTGCGCATATTTTAAATGACTACTTTACAACTGCGGCTGATGATATCATAAAACAGCTACCAACCACATCGATCACTTTTGAGAAATATATGTCTCCCACTAGAGCTGCTGGATTTAGTTTGAGAACGGTAACCTTTAATGAAGTACGTGAAAAACTATCAGGCATGAAAAACACAAAAAGCTCTGATTGTTATGAGCTTAATGTTAGGATTATTGGGACTTTAAAGAATCTGCTAGTGGTGCCGCTTACTAAGTTGATAAACCATTGCATTGGTGACGCTGTATTTCCAGCGGTCATGAAGGAGGCAAGGGTTATTCCAATCTACAAAAATAAAGGATCGGTTGATGATCCCAGTAACTATCGACAAATATCGATCTTGCCAATTTTTTCGAAAATCTTTGAGTCTATTATTAAAAATCAAATAACTGAATATTTTGAAGCAAATAATCTCTTTATGCAAGGTCAATATGGCTTTCGTAATAAGAGATCTACTACTCTTGCAATTAATAACCTTTTGGAATATGTTTCAGATGGCATGGAGCGCCCCGCTCCATGTCATCCAAAACAAGGTCACAGCCCCTGTGACACCTTTGCTTCCTTTTATGACCTCACTAAGGCTTTTGACTGTGTCTCACACGAGATACTTCTTCAGAAACTCTCTTACTATAACTTTGATGTTGACAGTGTTGCCTTGGTTGGCTCTTATTTCAGCGATCGTTTTCAGCACGTTTTGTATGGGGGACGATACTCGGAGAGACGAAGGATTGGACGGGGTGTGCCCCAGGGGTCGGTTTTGGGACCTTTATTGTTTTTAATATACGTAAATGATTTATGCAAATTTCAAGAAGAGTCAAATATAATCCTCTTTGCTGACGACACAACTAGTCTGATTAGATATCGACCAAACGACCCATTAGGGGAGTTGGTTAATGCTGTTGGGACTGACATAGGCAATTGGTTTCTGGCAAATGAACTGAGCTTGAATCAGGCTAAAACTCATGAACTTTACATTGCGTTCTGCGCCTATCGATCTTCAGAGCGATGTTCGCGTGAAGTTCCTTGGGGTTCATCTTGATCCTAAATTAACCTGGGAGAGTCATGTTCGAGAACTTGGGTGCTCGCTGTCCAGGGTCATATATCTGATCAGAAGGCTTGCGCAGAGTGTTTCAATCGCCAGTCTGTTGACGGTATATCATGGTTATTTTGTTTCCCGTATGTCGTATGGTATTTTGAACTGGGGACATAGTTCCCATGCAATGAAAATCTTCAAGCTACAGAGGAGATGTTTACGTACAATGTTGGGGCTCGGTTGGCGTGACTGCTGTAAAAAGTATTTTGTTGAACATGGACTACTTACTTTGCCTTCCTTGTACATCTTAAACTGTCTTGGCTACATTCGAACCAATGCCTCGCATTTCACTCTACACTCTGATATGCATAATTATGGTACGCGAAATCGCAATGACATATTGCCTGAATTTCACCGCCTATTGAGGACTAGGAAAGGTTCTGACTATTATTGTGTCAAATTTTATAATAAGCTGCCGTCTCACATAAAGAACCTTGGTGAAGTCCCATTTACCAAATGTATTAAATCATTTTTGATATCTCAAGCTTTTTATACCTTTGAAGACTATTTCAGAAGCGATATTGTAAGATTTTTTTAGATTTTAGTTTGTTTTATGTTGTTGCTATTTTAATTTGGTTGTAAGCCTTTCTTTATTGCTGTAACTTTGATTAATTTTTGTTATTTTTTGACGTACTATACATGTTATGTAACATAAGATGGTGAATAAATATATCTATCTATGCCTAGAGTTTGGCAAGTTTTGTTTCCTTATCTCCTAAAATACCTAGTCCTAGTAAAATATATGGGACAGTACAAGAAAAGTGCGCGCACGAACTACACGATTTCTACCTGGTGCATCCTTATTTCTGCAAGATTTGGTAAGTCAAACTTTACATTTTATACGTTCATTGCATAATACTTCACTTTACGCCAATTACGACCCAATCTTACTTGAATTTGCTTAGAAATGACGACCAGATTCCAGAGAATGTCGTGTTTTTCAACAGGATGGTGCTTGGCCACTCTATGCAGCGCCGGTGCATGAATTCCTAAACAGGACCATGGTTTACCAATTTCTTAAAATTCATAACTAGAGCAAAAGCAAAACGAACTGATACGATACAGGGGTGCTATTTATGTATTGAGAATAGAAAGAACAAACGACTTATTTGTATCAAAAATATTTTTATTGCTTTTCAAAATATTCTCCTTTAAGACCTATATACACTTTTGCATGCGATGAAACCCTTCAAAACACTTTGCCAGTTCAAAAAACGATAGCTCTAACACATGGTTTTTGAAGGCCTCAACCGCTTCTTTATTTTTGTTAAAATATACAGAGTGTCGCATTAAGAAAAAGCAAGTTTGCCACTCTATATAATTTTTGAGTTGTACATCTCTTCAGTGCCTAAAAGTTTTGTAAAGGATTTTTTTATCGCTTGTAGATATTGAGATATCTTCCGCCATCACACTAATGGGCCACCCTGTATATTGCAGGAAATCTCGACGTAAAATATACTTTAAACGATTAGAAGATCAATCTTTGGTCGTTGGATAGAAAATTAAAATAGGTATCTATCTGAATAATTCAATAACTATTAATAATAAATCCGCTGTCTGATGTAGGTAAATCAAATATTAAATGAATAAACATAATGCTCTACCAGATAAAAAGTCTACAAAACTCAAAAAAACTATCTATGAAGCAGGCAAACACTATAACAAAAATGATATATACCATGATCTTGATTGATCAAAAACTCGTGTAATTTCTTGCATGGATGAGCATGTGGAATTTACCTACGTTGCAGGGAGATAAAACTTAAACGAATTAAAAGTTAATGTTAATCTTCATGGGAAAATATGACTCTTCACTCTTCAGTTTTTAAAAAAGTGGCAAAAACATACCGTTTCATTTTGAGAACAAATAATAATATGTCTTGCTTCAATGGTAATTATATTGCAAGAGTGAGAAAAAATACTGTACTTACACAAATAGACCAAGAAAATGTTGATCAAATAATGGCAAATATATTTTTATTATATTATCAAATATATCTTTAACAGTTGGTGTTTATCATTCTCTGTACATTAAATTCACGAAAAGAGATGTGGATTTAGTGTAATACAGGGTGAAAACAAAAATTGCATTTTTACGAAAATTCCTAAAAAAATGCTCTGCAGCGTAATTATTTTTTTTTTAAATTACGTTTTAAAATTCCAATTTTTTAAAGGAAATAATGGATTTTAAGAACCAATAGCCTAAATTAAGATTTTAAAGAAGTAGTCCATGCTAAAATGGAGAGAATGATGTATTCAGGAAACAAATTTAATAGATTTCTGTACAAATTATTTTTCAACCATACATGTTTCGGAACATCAGGCCCCATCATCAGTGGTTAGTTAATTTGCGAAAATCTATTTTTCATTATTAATCGTGTTACCTTTATGTTATGAGAAATGTATTAATTCCTGAATAATGTACTTTAATATGTATAATATGTATATTGAAATAAGTATTAAGAATATATTGTAACTCACCATTACGTGAAAAAAATTTTTTTTGTTTAAAGTCAACTACTTTGTACATTCTTAACATTTAAATTGAAATTACAAAATTGCAAAATTATGAAAACGTTATGCAAATTAAGTTGCCCTTTGGGGTGTGTCAATGGCGTTTCAATCAAATCTAAATTAATTATATTTTTGCTTTGCTGACCCATAGTTCATCATGTTATTATTATTATTTTTAGCTCTCCATATATCATATAATATGTAATATGTATGTGTATGTATATGGAGGCTATTTTTAATTTCACCGGATATATGTGTTTGATTAACTTTTAGGGATCATTAAGCGTATAGGCATAGGCAAGGGGTTGGATTTTTTTTTAAATCATACATCTCAAAATTATCCCAAATATTGAATGATTTTTCATTGGTTTAATAGTGTATAACCTAACAAATTAACCATAAAAAAATTAGGTTACTTTTTTTTTGGCCTTTACATCTATTAGGCAATTCAGCCATATTCTAATTGATTTTTCAATTTTCGCTCAGTCTTCTTTTATCTAAATAATATTTCAATTTGCTTTGCAATGAGCAACTACATGTAGCTGGTCCGGGGTTCGAACCAACTACATACCGGGACAGTCTGCTCAAGTCTAGCGTGCTTAACCACTAGACCACCCGCCCCGGAAAATTAGGTTCCATTGGCGTTAAAAAAGTGTATAAAAGGGGGTTAAAAAGTTAAAAAAAAAAACATATTGCCTAAACATATCAGAAATATTGATTAGTTATTTATAGCTTTGATAGAATATAACCTATGAAATGTATCATAAAAAACTTGCGTAAATATGCGTTCGTAAATAGTGGAAAAGGGGTCAAAATTATTCGATCATTGGAATAATTTTTCATAGATGTGATAGAAAATAATCGGTTGACACAGGCGTTCACAAAAATGAAAAAAAAAACATATTCCCCAAACATACTATATATATATATATAATAATATAGTTTGGAAATAAGATAGCCGACAAAATAACACGTTCATAAATAATAGTAGAGAAAGTGTCAAAAAATTAGACTAAAAAAAAAAGATATATTTACCCTTTTAAGTAGTTCAATTGATGTTAAAAATACACGACAAAAAAGTTATGTACCATTAGCGTACGTGAAAAGTCTAAAAAAGGGTTAGAAAAAGCAGTATCCACGATAACCAAAGCTCTCTTGACAGATTTTTAACAAACTTGGTACAAAAATACTTCAGGATACAACTGATAAAATTTTCGGCAATTTCTTGCAATAATATTACCACATAGTCCGTATTAAATAATTTCATAAGAATTTCACTCGCGTTCATTTTAAGATATTTTAAGACACCGTGAATAATTGTTTCTATTTTTCATATAAAAGCATCAAAATGTTATTAATTTCATATTTCCATGGTTACATAATAATAATAATAATTTATTGCAGTACAAAACACTACAAAAGGATTTGGAAAAACAATTTAAAAAAGATGACAGTTCCAATCCTAAAATAACATAACATAACACACAATAATAATAATAATAATAATAATAATAATAATAATAATAATAATAAGAGCGCAGAGGAGATACGTTGGGTGACAGCAGCAGTATCTACGGGTTTGACGATCCCGCGCACCTCAGTTGCCGTGGAGTCCGGCACAACAGCTCCAAACCGTGGTTATCGCTGCGGTTTAATTTGTCCTACCCGGGATGGGACCCACAGTTAACAAAAATATGCCCGAGGTTGGTGAAACTTACTAGTGGCAGTGGTAGGAAGAAACCAACTCACCTGTACGCCATTGATACGTACCCAGGCGTGGTCCAGAATTTTACCCAAATATTCGGTATGCTCACCTCTACCACCACCCAACAAATAAGGAGCTTACCTTTGAAAGCCCCCAAGCCTAAGGTGTAACACCATCGCGCTGAGAGGCTGCATGACACAGGGGAAGTGTGCCGCTAGCGATGCCTAAAGGTCCGGGCGCCCCTTTAGGGAAAAATAGCCTTCTCACTGTAAGCCGGGCTCTGCAGTGAGCGACGTTGAGATCCCTTGCATCTCGTGGGTTTTGATGATGAATGCAAATGAAAACAATAACATAAATTTACCTTTAACACAACTTGAAGCGATGATGGAGGGAGCAAATGGCCTTCATCAAAATAATTTCGCAACCATACGCCCTGCACGAAGTCCAAACAACTTGGAACCCAATATTGGGACTCCCGTTGTTGAAAGACCAAATAATAACAATACGCAACAAACAACGCGTAGCAGGGGTAGGCGCTGGACAAGAACGAAACAACTTGATCTACTACGCACCTACTTTAAAGCAACAGAGATTGAGACGAACTTTATAGGTTTCCGCCAAAAAGTGTTTGAAGACTGGAAAATAATGTATCCAGAACACGAAACATCTGCGCAGGCCCTATCTGACTATATCAGATACTTGATAAATAAGAAAATAATCTCAGATGCAGAATTGGATGAAATTAAAAACTTAATACGTACCGAACAAAATCTGTTCCACGGAGTGCAGATTACGGTGAATATGGAACAAGCACAAATACATGAGGGAGAACTAAATACACACACAAACACAGAGGAATACCAAGAAACTAACCCCAGAACAGACATTGTTGACAAAATAAAATCGTATATGATAAAGTACGAACATTCGAGCCCAAATCATAAACATCACCTACCAATCCTACCAAAAGCGAAAAGGCAATCAGAAATCATTACACAAGTTAACTGGACACTAAAGTATTTTGTTGAGCCGACTATGAACCTCGAAGATTTAACTCTGCTAGCATATATTGGAGCATTGGTCACTGTTGAAATATTAGATATAAAAATGTATGAAGAAAATAAAGAGACTATTCATTCAAAAAGATTGCCACCATGGAAACAACGCTTGCAGGACAAGATAGATAGTATGCGTGCCGATATTGGAATATTACAAAATTATTCCACCACTAACTATTCATCTTATAAAGTCCTTAGGAAAGTTAAAATAATATCAAAAAAATACCGAACACCGGGGATCTTAAATCAACGTGAAACGCTCCTGCAGTTGCTAGACACTCTAAAGCAAAAGATAAAAATATTTGCTTTACGAATAAAAAGATATACGATAAGGTCTGAAAGATACCAGCAAAATAGAATGTTTTATGAAAACCAGAGATCTTTTTACCAGAAACTAGCGTCTAACACTAAACATCAAAAAACATCGGTTCCGTCAGAACGGGATATGACCCAATTTTGGTCGAACATATGGGAAAAACCAGCACAACATAATAAGACACCCTACTGGCTTCCCCAAATAGAAGAAAAGCTACACCAAGTGCAACCCATGACGCACACACAAGTTGACAGAAGCGATATATCAGCGGCCCTTAAATATATGAATGACTGGAAGGCTCCTGGTAAAGATCGCATTCACGTGTTTTGGTGGAAACGATTTACATCGTTACACCAACAAATGGCAAGTTGCTTCCAAGACATCCTCGTGAACCCAACCACCATTCCAAGTTTCGTCACAGAAGGAATAACATACATGCTGCCTAAAACATACGAGAACCCAGAGCCTAAAGATTTTAGACCAATCACATGCCTGTGTGCAATATACAAAATATTAACTAAAGTAATAGAAACAAAACTCACAGGTCACCTAAATCAGAACAAAATTTTAGCCCCGGAACAAACAGGCTGTAAACCTAAAACAAGGGGAACAAAGGAGGCTCTCGTTGTCGACTCAGTGATAACGCACCATGCAAAAACAAAACACCGTTATTTATCAACTGCTTGGATCGACTACAAGAAAGCATTCGACTCTGTTCCCCACTCTTGGATCCTGCAAGTACTTAAGCTGTATAAAGTTCACAACGAAATAATCAAACTCATACACCATTTAATGAATTCATGGAGAACACGTATCCAAATAAAAACAGCTGCTGTTGGATATACAACTGAGGAGATCCATATACGCAGAGGCATATTCCAAGGAGATAGCCTCAGCCCCACACTGTTCTGCCTGTCTCTGAACCCATTGAGCACGATACTTAACGACTCACCTTACGGGTATATTATAAGTAAAAACCCAGTTGTAAAAGTCACACATCAGTTCTACGTAGATGACTTAAAGCTTTACGCGACAAGTTCTAAGCAACTAATTAGCCAGCTTGAACTAGTCGCCAAATTTTCAAGAGACATCGGCATGGAGTTTGGCACAGACAAGTGTGCAACGTTGCATTTGCACAAAGGAAAACTAACGCAAGAGCAGGCAATTGATCTCATCGACGGCACCACAATACAAACTCTCCCTGATGGTAGCAACTACAAATATTTGGGTATACTTCAAGCCGCTGAGATTGACACAAATGCCGTAAGAGAGGGAGTTAAGAGAGAGGTACGAGTAAGGCTCCATAGAGTCCTACACACGAAACTGAATTCTAGAAATAAAATAGATGCCATAAATGCATGGGTCTTACCAGTGGCAGCATATACGTTCGGTGTTGTCAAGTGGTCCACCACAGCTATACGAGAGCTTGATTGCGAGATTCGAAAATCACTATCAAAAGCAGGGTTACACCACCCACAATCAAATACAAACCGCCTATATATACCGCGAGGAAACGGAGGCAGGGGTCTCCAGTTGTTGGAGAATGTATTAGCGAACTCAATGTCAAATATTAGACAATACTTCCTTAATTCCGAGATTCTAGTTCACAAACAAGTATGTCGAATTGGGCAAGAAAGTCACCCTGTTTTCGACCAACATCTGGTATCAAAAACAACAAGGGTCATGTTAGATGAATGGAGTTTAAAGCCACTGCATGGCAGATTTATTAACAACGTAAACAAAGATTATGTCGATAAAACAAGTACATTTACTTACCTGAAAAGGGGGTATCTCTTCCCTGAGACAGAAGGAGCCATTCACGCTATCCAGGACCAATGCGTTAAAACAAGAGCCTATCCTAAAAGGATTCTCAATGAATCACTGGACATAGAAACATGCCGTATGTGTGGAGCTGCGTCAGAATCGATACAACACCTAACATCAGGATGTACCACATTGGCACCAAAAGATTATTTGGAAAGACATAATGCAGTAGCGAAAGTGATACACCAAGGTATCTGCCATCAGCAGAAACTAATAAAATCAATAGTCGCCCCATATAAATACATGCCGGAGTTTAAGCTCGAATCAGACACGATGCTTGTTTATTGGGATACGCCAATATTAACTGAACGACACATCGTTCATAATCGTCCGGACATTGTAGTCATAGACAAAAAAGGAAAGTTAGGATATATTGTCGACATCGCAAACCCTGGTGATGAAAATCTACAGAAAACTTACGTAGAAAAACTTTCAAAATACGAATCTTTAAAATATGAGATTTCTCACCTGTACAATCTACAATCAGTGTTGATAGTTCCATTCATCTTGTCGGCTAACGGCTTGGTTCATAAAAGTTTTGTGGAAAATCTTAAAATATTTAATCTAAACTATGGATACTTACATGAAGCCCAAAAAGCGGTCATCTTGGGTACGTGTCGAATTGTCAGACGTGTGTTGCAAATACCTTAAGACCTTGGCCTTTTGGCCCGGTCAATAATACCAGGAATAAAACCTGTGGAAAAAAAAAAAAAAAAAAAAAAAAAAAAAAAATAATAATAATAATAATAATAATAATAATAATAATCTAGCAGAAAGCTGCGATACTGCAATCTCTCAACATTGTGAGATCTTTCTTGGCTGTTGGCAATGCTCATGAATCTTGAAACCTTGTTTTCCGATTCTAAAGCAAAATATACCCTTATGGTGAAAAAAAAAAAAAAAAAAAAAAAAAAAATAATAATAATAATAGAAATATACATCAAAAAATAATCACAAAAATTTCATAAAAAACAATAATATATATGTTGTACTGAAAGAATGAATATATTATGAAATCCGAAATCAACTACTCACCAAGTCTGAAACTCAGTTCATCGATAGCAGATACCTCTTAAAATCTTGCTTAAATCTGGACACAGGCATTTCTTTTAACGAATCGCTAATTCCGTTGTAAAGCGCATAAACCGTATAAGTAAATGACCGCTGAAAAGTGGCTGTTTGATGAGGAGGTGGTGATATTCTGCCGCTAAACCTTAGGTTGAGCGAATGAACATCTGTTCTGAATTTAATTTTATCATGCAAGTAAGGTGGCTTTTTTGAGCAAATGATTCGATGAAACAATGTTGCCGAATGGAGAGCGCGTCTCTTGCTCGTTTTCAACCAACCTGCACTACCTATAACTTGTGCGACACCGGCTCGTACTTTCTAACCCCGTATATACATCTCAAGCATGATTTTTGATTTCTTTCAACACTGCAAATATCTACTTGGTCTAAACATGGACCATACAACACGTCGGCATAATTAAAATGAGACAAAACGAGTGCATCACACAATCTAATCTTAATAAGCTCTGATAGAACACCACGATGTGGATATAATAATTTGAGAGCATAATAGCCCTTCTGAATGGTTTTGCTTATATGATCTTTAAATCTTAGACTTATATCTAGGGTTACCCCAAGGTTTTTAGCAGACTTAACCGGTCTCAGAACTCCGCCACCAACAACAACTCTCATGGCAGACGCGATATTATCCCTGTGCCTCCCGAACACAAGCAAAGAACACTTATCAGGGTTGATCCTTAGTTGATGCTGAGAAGCTGATTCAATCAGTCGATGCAAGTCATCGTTAATAACAAGCTCTGCACGATCTAGTTCGGAAGAAAAGAAAGAATGGTAATACTGAGTGTCATCAGCATAGAAATGGAGTCTTGAACTATCAATAGTCCTGGCGCTGTGGCAGGTGTATATTGAATACGGAATTGGGCCCAAGATAGAAGCTTGGGGCACCCCACACAAAATCACCCCATTAGACGACTGCCCTTTCGAGGTTACAACGTATTGTTTCCGATCCTGTAAGTAATGCTTCAACAACTTTATAGTCAAAATATCAAAATATAGTTTGTTAACATACATTTATACAAATAACGGCTTTACTCAGTAAACTTGATAATTTAGGTATAGGTCTATACAGCATTTTTCTTCGTCTATCAATCTATAGAGTAATATACAGGGTTAGTTACATTTGAGGAAAATTACTTGCCATTTTTAATATTCTTGTATTTTGCGACCACCCTGTAACTTGGTGGGCCAATCTGTGAACAGTTGAATTCCGTAAGACCTTGTTAAATCACTTCCAAAACGTCATGATTTTCCCTTATTAAACGAAGAAATTACAATGTTTTTTTGGGTACTCCTTTTGGGCAAAATTTTTTTAAATAAATCATTTATCCAATAATAGTTGAAGATGGGTATAGGGAGTGTGAAAATAAAGTACTACCAATTGAATAGGAAATCTAAAAATATAACATGTAGGGTTTAAAAAAATGAAGTTCGTAGAGACTTCCGGGATAACCTGAAGTGGCACAAATGTCAAAATGTTTGATAAGTATAGATTAGATTGACCTACATAACTAACCAAATTTTCTTCTCCAAAGCGTCTAAGCTACCATCGACAGTGAAACACCGTGTCTAAGAGGTTAAAAATAGAATAAAATATAAAAAGTCACTGTCTAAAAAACTTCTGAAATAAAAGGCATCCGAGAAGGTTTAAAACCAGGGCTAACAATTAAAAATATGATAATAAAATTAATGTACAAATAAAACAGAAAAAAGTTGGAAAACATTAAAGGCTGACAACAAAAAATTATTATTTTTTTGGGTTCGATTGCAGCTATTCGTACATCGAAATTATTTTTATATATATATTTAAAAATAATATTTATTATAATGCGATTTAAATATTATATAGAATAACGGATATGTCGAATTGGGTTGATTTGATAATACTGCAAACCCAAGCTGTTCCTATAAATAAATGGAAAATAATCAGGTCTCCAGAAATTGTACCTAATCAAAAATAAGTTTTCAGATTCAATTATAAACTTAAATGTTTCTAGATAGTAGTGGTTTTTATTTTTTATGATTTTAAAATTCATGTATCTAATCTGCCATTGCAGTTTACTGCAAAAAGCAATCAATCCAAGTCATGCTATGGCTATAAAATAATGTTGTTAATAAATTAAAAATAAATTCCCATAGGTGTCATTTTTTACTTAACTTGTTTGTATAGTATTATTTACGCATAATACAACATTTATAGATTTACGTATAATGTAATAAATTTAACTTTATAAAATGAGATGGTATCAGGATGTTCATCTTTTAACATTAAACTTTCAAAAATTTCCCATCAAAACTTCCGTGTATATATTATTTTCTTCTATAATATATTCTCAAACTGCATAATATTTAAAAGTAAGAAAAAAATATCCAGGCCAGAGCTATTTTCAATGCAACAATAACTTTTTACACCAACAGACTTTCCGTCACCAGGGGTGGTCTATCCATACCCATATCGTCATGGTATATTTACTAGTTACCACAGCTCCACCCATAAAGAAATCAACCAATCAACTTAGGCGATAGTCGGTGAACAAAAGGAAAGTCTGGTACCGCCTGCAAAGTATGTTCTAAGTCGTTTTGTGAAACCTACACACACACACAACATACGGTCATCCAGTTGATTTTGGTCAGTTTCGTTCTGGTACGATTTACTGTCACTTGTTACTACAGGAATCTTCTCTTTTCACTGTTTATCCTTGTTTCTATTTTGGTTTTTCGATTCGATTTAGTTATATCCGTGTTTAAAACTTGTGTTTATAAAGTGTTTGTGCAATATTTGTTAATATTTAAGTATCATAAACAATAATCTATAAGTTTGCGACGGTAAATGGCTGTTTCTGCGCTGAATATGTCACCGTATTTCACTGGATACCCCTTCCAAGGTAAGATCACTTCGGAATTTTGGAAGTTTGTTGTATAAAAAATTAACGGGATCAATTACACCCATTATATTTAAACATTTATAATAACCGACTGCATTTTTAAGTTTAATAATATTTGGTTATAGATTACAATCAAAATTTATCTCATCTTGTAAAATTTTGTTAGGTAGTTTTTGTAAAATATGAGTTCATTATTATTATACAAAGAAATCAATGATTCTAAATAATTTTTAACGAGGAATTTTGTGTTTTGATATTACTATAAGGATATTCTGTAAGAATATTTCCTTTACAAATTTTAATCTAAGCTTGTTACAGATCTGCTTACGTTTTAATGCTCATTATGTGAGTAGTTCGCCCTTATTAAAATCTCAACATTATCAACTAAAAAATACTTTCGGATTAGTAATATAAGCCACTGCGTGAAAGATGAGATCTGAATTTAACTTTAACTCTAAATAACACAATCTAAAAATTTATCTTTAGGCCATGACACTGCGAGTTGCGATTGATTAAAAATCATTTTAAGGGTCATTTAGGGTTGCATTAAAAACCACTAGGTATACTCCGATTTAATGCGCCAAAAATTGACATGTAGAGGCAAAGAAAACAAAATGTATCCTGGTAGTGCAAAGATTTTGAATGGTGTTTATAGAGATGTGATCTTTGGTCTCTATACTTCTTTCAAGTTTTATAATAATACGTTTAAATGTTATTAAACTATGGATCTAATTACAGCGCGATTTGACGTATTCGGACGCTATTTATGACAATTGCTATGGACCGGTATTACTTTAATGATACACTAACAAATCACTTCAGTAAACGTCACCGAGCTATTCGCGAAATAAGACCACATTAATAATAGACCGTGACCTGCAAAATTGAGTTAAATGGTGTAGTTCAGGACCGACTGGAAAGAAAGCAACAGTTTCATTAAAAGATTTTTAAAGAAAAACTACTACCTAGTTCTATATAACATCAACTAGAACTTTACGTAAGCGGAAATATCATTAGTAAAAATGAAGCGTAGAGTTAGGTATAAGGCACTATAAGTTGTGAAATCTAATTTGATTGGATGATTACATTAGTATGAAAGATTTATTACAAGCGAAAGAAAGTTACAATTGTGCTTTTTTGATGTGATTATTCAGGCGTTTTCAGTTTTAATTATATTAATTTAACGAACAAACCACAAATTAAATGTTTACAAAAATAAAATAAATACTATTACAACAAACACGTGGATGAGAGCAGAGTAAAATGCTATCGACCGAGTGATACATTCATTGTAAAACTAGGTGAATGAAAATACACAAACAAAAGTGTCAATAATCCTTCTACCTTAATTTAAATTGACCATCTTCAAAACGTCCGGCGAAAAAAAAAAATTATGAAGAAAACATATAAATCGATCTTTCTTTGTAATTACAATGTCTTAGTTCACTGAAAAGAATAGCATAGCAAAGATATTAGACTGATGATTGAACAATATTAAACCTGTAAAAGGTGGGGCGAGGAAGAACTCGAATTACGAAGCACAAAACTTGTCCTCTAAAATCCAAGTTCGAGCACAAGATCACACCCAGATCCTTGACTTGTGGAACATGGTTCAAAGGCGCGCGTTGAATCTGGTATTCATGGAAGGACAGACATTATATTATGCTCTTGCAAAACTAGTAACATGACATTTAGAAGTATTCAACGCAAATCTATTTTTATAACACCACAACAGAATGATGTTCATATCAGAGAGGAGAAGATGAGCATCATCGGGGCCGGTATAATTTAAATATCATCAGCAAACAGTAAAATATTACATATTTTAATACCAATGTGATTGATGAATAAATTAAAGGGATTTAAGAATGAGAAAGTTATGATATATAAAGTTATTTATTCTGGCCTTCTCGATAGTTACCGATATCTTATGCAAAACCTGATGCGATATAATGCTTTTAAAACATTCGAAGAAGATATATTTAACGAGCGAATTACAGTTTTAATTGTTATTATCGAAGAAGAAGGTCTTTGTCTAGAGCGACTGATTGCTACATCTTTCAATGTGAACTGAAAATATATAGCACTTATAATAGTAAGAATTATTCAAGCTCATAGCGAATGGTGCTTTTCCTACTTTTACTCTATGCTTCAAAGCTTCTTATAGTGCTTTACGTTATTCTTGCATTGTTGCTGTGAGAGCTAGGACTGCTATATACTCAGCAATGGATTTTTAAACCATGAAAGGAATCTAAACTAATATTTTGATTATTCAAATTTAAAAGGCTGCTTGTTCTGTGTGCGATATTGTGTTGGTAATTTTTGATGAATGAACAACTGTAAAAGTATCTACTTACCTTCGCTTTACAAAATGATGTGATTTTGAAGCAAAATTATTCAATTTTTGACAATATTATGTAAATTTTTTAATTTCAGGTTTTTTAACAGACTATGCAAATCTCAAATCAATTAAAATACACCGATGACAAGTTTAGTGTCGCTTATTGCCTCGTATATATCAGAAATGTAAATTTTCATTGGTATTATAATTCTCGAGCGATAAAGTATATAATAATAATTTTCAGATTATGTTTAGGTCACTTTTCGAGATAATTTATTCTCGATCTGAGGCGCGATCTAAAAAACCTTGTCACATATTAACCGGTAATTTTTCCTCAGATAAAAATTCTTCTAAGTCAGATCTAAAAGCTGTAATCCAGTGGCGGATGGTTTGAGCATCTAACAATAGTATGGAGACTCTAAGGGTGCTGTTATAGGCAGACACAAAACAGAATAATTTTTCGATTGTAATGCCCTTGTCCAGTGCAACTAAGGTTTTGCCAAGAACAAATTTACATAAAGCTGAGATCATCGGCTGTAGGTGCTTTTTAACATACTAAAAGTCCCAATAGCCCCCGTTGACCAAAATAAAAGGCCGCAAAATCATCCGCCATCTTGAAAATCTGTACATATTTTAATTATTATGGCTCCGTAACTCCTAAACTGTAAGAGATATAAAAAAAAATCAAGAAAGCAAAGAAGGAACGACCGAATGAGTATTTATTGTTACTGTAATAGGCTTTAATATGCATACAAATTAATTTGAAACAAATATAAAAAATACCACAGGATACATGTCTACCTTTATTTATGGTCCTAAACTAAAAAAAAAACCGGATAAATTGGTAAAAAATATGTTTTTATAAATATATAACAAAAAATAATTTATATAATGTACTTTACGCACTGGCGCGTAAAATAATGTATCTTTACGTAGGAGGAGTACGTAAAGTATATTACTAGAAAAAATAAGTAAATTGAGAGTTTTAAGGGTGACCTATGTCAAAGGCCTAGATGAATTGGAGTACTCTCTGATAGATGTTTTTTTACTGTACATGAGATTTAAGTACAAATGCCATAAATGTGCTAATTCAACAACAATCTACATGTTTTCTCGAAGACTATTAATTTTAATAACCTCGCACGATTAAGATGCGGTCAATTGCGTTGGAGAACAATCTCAGGATCCCTATTTAGCTAACATTGTGGCTTTCAATTACCCTGGATCCATACAAAAGTGCAGTCGATATATCAGAAAAAATCTTAACTAGTTTCTAAATTATTGTGTCATAAAAGTGCCAATGCGTGCAGCACTCTCGGCGTTTGTAGTCAACTTACTGAATGATTTCATTTTAGTCAAAAACGATTAATTAAAATATTCTTGAAACTAGGATGTAAATCAAAATATGAGCTTCAGAAATTCGGATAAAAATTCAGCTTTGGTTTGACTTTCCATATTTATTCCTGAGTTGAATATCAGCCAATAAATTTAATATTATACAGACCAAATAGCTTAAATAAATAAAACCCGTAAGTTATTTCAGATTAAATTTGTTTTTTTTTTTTTTATCTAGGAATGTTTTATTGGGATATCTAAATTATTTCTGCTAAAAATGAACAAAATAAAATAGATTTGAGTACATAAGGGTGAATTTTCACTACAAGTGAAATCCCCGCCTCTGATGCATAAATCTTTGAGTTGCCTCCGCTCTTCACATGCATGAATATTTAAAATAATTTATATTATAAGTATCATCTAGATGATCTGATAAAGTTAATAATAGAGATTTAAGCTGAATTTCACATGTATTAAGAGACAGAATGGTGTGTAGGCCGTCGTTCTTCTTGTAACAGACACCGAATAAAGATACTTATCGCACCACTTTTGACATAAAGTCGGCTTCAGGAATAGGTAGACTTATGCCTAATATAGTCCGACACGTCTGAGATTTTGGTTGTAGTCTTTTTTCCTCTCTTATGTTTGATGTCGGTATATAAAGTATTTTTTATGTTTATTATAAGTAGGTACATGCCGAACAATAGTATCAACGTATTATAGCTGTAGGGCTATGATTATAGAACCTGACATAGTAGAAAAATGCTACTACATAGTTGTAAGGCAGTGGTGTCGATGAGCGTACAAGAAATCTAATAATCGCTTCAAGAAAGCAAGCGGGCATTATACTCGGGCAATCTGAACACTGAGGTCCTTTGTTAGAATTATTTAACTGAATTACCTCATATTTTGTTAAAAGAGAAAAAAAATTAAGTTGATTTAATTAAAATATCAAAACGTTCTAATTTAATCAAATTATTGTGAGAAACAACTGTGCGTAGCAAGGATATAAGATATATTAACAATTTTAAAATGAATTATGAAAGCTCTCCTTAAAATTATATCTTTATTATTCCTATAGTGTTATTGCTTGAAAACTCCATATTCAAGAATCTTAATTTTTTTTTACATTTTCAAATGAAATCAATTGATGGTTGTGTTATGTTATGAGTCGCATTCATTTTACGCTTAATTACAACTAGTCAACACACATAATATATATTATTGTTAATTAGACGTATATGTATAGAAAATTCAATAATATATTCATTTCTAATATTTAAATTAGTTTTGTTTGACACATTTATGGTAATGGCCTGTCTATATTTATACTATTGCCACTGCATTGCGGCAATGCTTAATCGTATAAGTAGTTTTTAGTTTCAATACTTTAAAACAATTTATTACCTATATTAGAATTAATCAAATACATAAGCAATATTTCTTCTTGCTTGAAATAAATTAACTAATACCGTATACCTCCTTATCGTCTCCATCTATATCTCTCAATGCAGTTGATCACTCGTTGACGTATATCTTCTTTACTCGTTATACGCATATTTTCCTTTTCAAATTACCCCGCAAATAAAAATTAAATGGTGTAGGGTCAGGAGACCTCGCAGGCCAATGCCACGACTCTAACCGTCTAAACCAGCGATCGTTGAACATGTTGAGCAACTCTGTTGTGTGCAATGAGGGGGTGCCCCGTCCAGTTGAAACCATCATGTACCATATTCTTCTAATGGCAGGTTATCCAAAAAATCGTGAACAACTGACCTTAGATACTTCTCGGAATTTAATATTGCATCGTAAATATGAAACCTTATTTGGTTGTATTTTAAAAAGCAAAAAATGTTAAGACTATTAATTTGTCGTGAGTATCTATAGGTTTAACCGCATAGGGATTTTGTTCAGTTTTTAAATTTAAAATTTTCATACTATATAGGTACTTAATAGGGATGATCTTTTTCACCTCAGACCAGCTTGATTGATATGACTTTAAAAATTCCTCAACACAATTATTTGGGCATTTTTCCGCATATTGATGATACACGCTCTCAACTAAGTTGAATAATGTGGTTCTTTCGTTCCTAAATATAGGTATATGATTTAGTAGTGAAAATCTGCGTTGAAATTGAGGGACATGCATAAAAAACATTCAGTAAATATAAAAGAGTGATGTGCTTAACTTTAATTTACTAGTCAAAAGTTTATCACATTTTATTGTTGCGTTTTATCCGATTTTTTAAATATTTTTCTCTTCGTGTTGACTTTTATATCATATCGGGTTTTATTGTACTTTTTTAACATAAATTGTGGTCCGCGTTTGTATACGTATTTAGGCCACCTAAATTGTATTTAATATACCCTGAATCAAAAACTAGTTGGGGGGATTTTGATCCTAAATAGTACTACCGTTCACGTTAAAAAATATCTATTAATTTCAAATACAATATTAGTTTAGACTATAAAATTAAAATATCTTTTTAATTAATTTTCTTTAATTACGTGCAAACCTGTCGGAAAATAAACATTATATTGTTGTGACTATTTTATTGCTGTGACTCTTTGAAATTGCCTTTTATTCTGTAGAAAGTTATTTTTTATTTTTAAAGAAATAGAGAATAGAATATTCTTACTAAGGTTATTTTTTAAGAGTATCTCCGACAACATGTAAAAAATATTTATTGGAAAGCAAGTTATTTTATGAACCATTGCCATAATAATTACGTTTTGTACTTTTGGCTTTGCGTCTTTTTCATTACTTAAATTTAAATACATTTTGATTATAAAGGAATTTTAATATATCTATTATCCATAATGATATTTAATATCATTATAATGTTCGACGAATTTAACGCTGCAGGAAGCAAATTTTAAAACTGACCTCACACAGACAAATTATTTATACTCATTTTGCAGTGCAGTCCGTGAAATTTTGGAAAGATTTAAGTCAACTTTCATTAATACCTGCTTATTACCTGGATAAAACGTATGGTTCCTGAAAATCAATTTTTGAAAAATACCGATGATAGGCAATTTTTCCATTATTCTATTTTTTTTTCGTTTTGTGGCGATAGTTAGCTTTAAAAGTGATAATTATAAAGATGACTACTGCTTTGAAGTGGAGGTGTCATAAAAATCAACAATCAAGAAAAAGCTGTTTTTCTAATAGAAAATACGAATAATTTATATTGATAGAAATATTCTAAATTATTACATGAAAATAATAATATTAATTAATTATTACACGAAATATTGAGATGTTTAAGATGCCAAATGGGAAGATACAGATAGTCCAAATTATTACAGTGACTACATGTTAAGAAGCGATCTTTTATAAATTCCGGCAATAGAATACCAAATAAAAACAAAAAAGGGAAACAAAAATGTATGAATTAGCGAAGCGCTATTCGTACCCCGAGGGCGCTAATTTATTTAAAATGGCACCCTACTAGGAATCGCTTATTAATAAAAATCCAGCAGCCCAAAATACCTACTTTAACAAATGAATCTCAGTATTCATTTAAATGGAATGCAACCTGGCAACCTTTAGATGGAGAAATTTTCTTATAAAAAGTGGGAAGCATCAACGTTGAATTTCAAAGAGAAAAGTCCCCGGTATTACTCAATTAATTAACGTAATTTCAATATTCGATTGATCCCTTGATACGTAAAACATAATCTCATAAATACCTAATCATATTCATAACTATAACAAGAGCAGAATTGAACAATTAGATATAGTTAAATAAATACTTAAATAATGCAAATCAATTCAAAATAAAAATCAAAACAACAAATCAACAGCACACCGTAAATACGAGTAGAAGATAGTTGATAAACATAAAATTAAAAGATCATAATAATTATAATACAGACAATAACAATACAAATAAACTAGTTGAATTACAACAAAGGAGAAAATAAGTCTTATACAAAAAAAAAAAAAGAAAATAAGTAAAAAAATCTGAAATATCGAAGAGTAACGTTTCTCTAAATTTCAATCTCGTTGCCCTAATATATATTTTTTGATCTTGACTGAAATAATTAGTATTAGTAATTTATATTCCTCCATGAGGCTGTTGTGTATATTTTTCTCACTTATAATTAATTATTATTATTGTTATTCATGTTTGATATTTTTTCTGTACCTACACAGATGTTTGTGTAAGAATGGTAAGTTTTTTTACCTTATGAACTTATGTATAGATTTGTTGCCCGTTGTACGTTTTATTTATGTCTTTTTTTCTCTTCTGCGTTCGTTTTTATCTTTATTGTAGGACTGATGATGGCGTGTTGGGCCGCAACTGGTTTACTTTGCATAACTGAATTAAAAGTTTTTTGTGGAGTTGACTTTGAAAGTTTTTGTTTGTTTCCTTTTATTTATAATTAATTTGCTAGATAATCATAACATTTTAAGAACATCAGCAACTCTCAATCATTCTGATTGCAAATAAAAGTAGTTTTTAGATTTTTATCAAAAAATATGCATATATTCTCGGAAAATATAAGAATCATATATTTTATTTATTTCTACGTTATAACATTCAATCAATCCTATTCATATTTTTCCTTCGAGTGGGTACAAATAAGAAAAAACACTTGAAAATCATCGTTTTGTGATTGTAGTGTCTGATGTATGTGTGCGTGGTGGGCGTGAGGACATTTAACAAAATGAAAAGCCGGTCTCGGTCAGCGGCAACTTTGATCTTACTAATGTCTGTTTTCATCAACAGGGATCCACAACACCTGATTTTGGGGTTCATCGCCATAGAGCGGCACACATTTAAATTTTTGAAATACCTTTTAAGATTTATTATGTGTTACAAACTATTTATTATCTTTGCGTTTTATGCTTTCACTATATCAACTAGGTATACTTTTTGCATAATTATCTGGAATTAAACAATATAAAGGAAAATCCTTAGCAATGCTGAAATTGCAACAATTGTGAAAAATTGTATTTGTTTTCTATTATTTCTGAGTTGTGCAATAATATTTAGCTCACGACCAACATTACGACGCCGTTAGCTATACTCGTGCAACTCATAACATAAAATTTTAAATGTATGGTTTAATGGTACTATTATGAAAAAGACGATAACGATCTAAATGAAAATTACTGCTAAATGGGTTAAAAGGAATGCTGGCGAAAGGCAAGCTAGGTGGTGTGTCTGTACATATCAGAAGCTTAGATTTCAAGACTGAACACCAGGCAATATTTATTTTCTTCCTTGATATACGTAATGCCATCCACAAAGAAGTGGTACAGCTGCGCCTCCCCCAGTGCGACTAAGAGCGAGCGAAACTAAAGATCAATTGATTTCGCTGCTAACACAGCATTGGTTATTCGTGAGATTTTGCCTTTTTCTTCAGCTTCAGTTGAAGCATCAAAGTGCCTGGAATAAAGGATAAACTTGGCAGAACAGCTATTATAAAGTAAAGAACATGGCCATATTCCATCTGGAAATGGTCTTAATCGTCTCAGGGAAAGTAAAACGCTATTTAAATAATCCAGTTTAGTAAAAGAATGTTGTTGCTCATGTACTCTAACTGCAAATTACATGAACACTATTTTTAAATAGTCCCTTGTAGGCTAAAATGCCCATTAAATTAATTTATATATTTTAACTACGTTGATGGTTATCAATAGTGTTAATCCACGTAATTAAATATACATAATAGATAGAACAATTGATTATTCCAATTAGAATAATAACAATGAACTATGGTGTGTATGAGCACCTACTTAGTTTACAACTATTTACATCTGTTTTTAAATTTTAATAAATTAACATGAAACATTTTATTATTGAAATAAAGTGAACATACATGATTACCATAATAACAACCTTGCTTTCATTAAGATTAGAAACGTTTTATTAAAAATACATTAAATAACTACTAATTATTCTTACCTATCTTAAGCATTTTAATAAATTAAAATCCCATAATTAAATACCAGCACTGGTAGATTCATACAATAAAAATGTAAAAAAGATAATTATTGCTGATATTCCTTACTGAAACTAGAATCACAGCAGCGCGTCATAGAATTGAATTCAAGTATATTATGTGTGTAACTATTTAAATTAAAAAAAAAAAAACTTCTGAACCAAAATATATGGATAGGTCTCAACTAAAAGGACCAGATCCGATGGAACATAGACCGTGGACTAATTTATAAATATCATTTATTTTAACTAGCTGAAACCTTTATCAAAAAACTTTTTATAGCACTTTTTTATATAGAAGAAGCTGATCTGACTTGTTTCTATACAGGGCTATTCGTAAACTTGTCTTATGTTATTTACTATGTTATTTAATTATTTATTTATATTTATTGTAGATATATACTGTTGCTAAAGACGTTCGTTATTAACTGTAAAAATAAAAAGCTCTTGTGCGTTTTAAAAATATCCTATTTATCACTATTATCGAACTCGCGAACAAATTTGACAGTTGCCTACCTCAATTCTAATTAAAAGCAAAATATATCCAAAAATATAACAATTAGATAAAACTGTTATATGAATTAGTAAAGATAATTGTGTGTCTTACAAGAAAATGTAAAATATATACGAAGTGTTCTATAAGAAAAAAAATAATTGTTATAGCAAATTTACGAATAGCCCTGTATAGAAACAAGTCATCAGCTTCTTCTATATAATAGAAGTGCGATGAAAAAGTTTCGGAAACGAATTATCTAGAAAAACAAAAAAGTTATAGACCGAAAACGAAATCGATCAAAATCGAGAAACGCCCCCATAGCCAAAATCTGTTTTAACCACTAGATATTTCATGAAAAAATCGTTCAGTTTGGGTCACCCTGTACTTCCATTTATTTTGTTAAAACTATTGCAAAAGCTCAAATCCAAATAAACCTTTTAATAATTCAGTCAATGAATTCGGAGCTTTAATTAAAAAAAAAAAACATTTTATATTATAATATAACACCATATTCTCAGCAAATTTATCTAAAAATGACAGAATATAAAGTGTGAACGGTATTAACAGGCCAAAACCCAAATAAGACGTGATCACTGGCTGACCTTATTGCATGTTTGAGAAAGAGTGGGACATGCTCTAATATGTAGGCTAATTATTTTGATCAAATGTTTCATACCTACTGGTAAAATTTTGACAATAAAGTAAAGGTCAGATTCTTAAAAATTTCTGATTTATGATTTGTTAGGAGACAGAAATGGCGAATGTGTGATGTTAGAGTCTAATAATTTCCAACAAATCCGTAACAATTAACTTCTAGGTTTTTACAGTTTTTGAATATCAAATGTCTACGGGTTAAAAACGCAATACCAATTACCAGAACCTGATTCGATGAATTTGTTTTCCCTTCTAAACTTGATTGAACTATTATTATAGCACTGAAAATACAGAACTATTATTTTTTCTAGCACTCGAGAGTATTTCAAGTTTTTGAGCGGTTTTCGAATACCATAACCACTTAGAACGTGGCCATTGAATAATGGTATTTTAATATGATTAAATTAAAAAAGACCGAAACTCACCAATATACAAAAAAAAAATTACCTTCAATATGGTCGAGAGAATATAAAATCAAACCTGTATACACTGTAGTGAATAATAAGTGGCATTGTGCTTTTAGAAGGCGGATATAATAATCAGTATATTATTTGACAGTCGTGGACAAAATATAAAAATACTTAATTGATCAGTTAGTCAATATTTAAACCTGAATCGTCATTGAATCTCATTAGTCTGACGTGCACGTTCTGGAGAATATTGCGACTGAATGGTCCTCTAATAATATATTAAAACTAAATGTTAAAAAACTCAAAAATTTACATTTTTGAGATCTTCGGTATGTACAGTAAACCTGTTGTGTTTAACTCTCGATGTTGCACTAACCTCCTCTCTTAGTAGCAAGTTATCTTCAGATATGTATGTCATTCGAATGCTGAAGTCGAAGTCGGCAGGCGTTAAGGACTGTTTAATCAATCTTTTTGCAGATTGATTCAATCCATGTCTCGTAGGTGTTATTAAATTTGCAGATCTAGTATTGAAGTCATGAAATTCTGATTTATTATACAAATTATGTTTACGTCAATGAATTTCAAGAAGCTGATATATATACCTACCTATAGGTATAAAGATGGCAGAGGCATTAGAGTAATTGATCAGTTAGTGAATATTTAAACCTGAATCGTCATTGAATCTCATTAGTCTGACGTGCACGTTCTGGAGAATATTGCGACTGAATGGTCCTCTAATAATATATTAAAACTAAATGTTAAAAAACTCAAAAATTTACATTTTTGAGATCTTCGGTATGTACAGTAAACCTGTTGTGTTTAACTCTCGATGTTGCACTAACCTCCTCTCTTAGTAGCAAGTTATCTTCAGATATGTATGTCATTCGAATGCTGAAGGCGAAGTCGAAGTCGGCAGGCGTTAAGGACTGTTTAATCAATCTTTTTGCAGATTGATTCAATCCATGTCTCGTAGGTGTTATTAAATTTGCAGATCTAGTATTGAAGTCATGAAATTCTGATTTATTATACAAATTATGTTTACGTCAATGAATTTCAAGAAGCTGATATATATACCTACCTATAGGTATAAAGATGGCAGAGGCATTAGAGTTATTGATTTCAAAATCCCTATAACTGATGTGGGTCTGGAATAAGGAAAAGTAAACAGGCCTCAGTCCTCGCGTGCCGAGTCCGAGAGTTCTTCAGCCTTCAAATTACATACTATGGCATGAAATAGTTTGCAGATTCAACTATATAAAACCTTTCCAATAATATAGCTCGTTTCTCTTTAAGGGAACAATAAGGTCGTACTTGTTCAAGTAGGTATAATATGAAATTTTACCTATTAGATATCTTGGAAGTAGATGCTTTTGACGTAAATTAGATAGATGTTTGTCAATATGTTTCATTCATTTTCATATTTTTAAATGTATGTTTTGATACACTTTCTGTTTATATTTTTATATTATAAACGTAGTCAATAAAGGTTTATTTATTTATTTATATTTAAAGAGATTAAGGTGCAATAGCCATGTATAATAAATATGTATAAGAGGTTTTGCAACTGTACCACAGTATCGTTATATCAAGGGATGGATGATTTTGTTGGTAATATTTTGCATATTATGTTGCAGATTTAAAATAGTAATTAAAAATAGAGATTAACCGTTTTTTACATTTTAGAATAAATGCATAATTTCAAAATCTGAAAGGAAACGGGTTGTCTTGATAAACAGCGGCAGTTCCAGTTTATGGATAGTGTTTGTTGCTATTACCTAAGCAATTGTAATATCTAATAAAACCAGAAAACTTTATGTCAAAATTAACGACTCTCTCATAATACTCAAACACCTGTGCTCTGCCGGCGAAACAGTTCTGTTTCTTTCTTCATTTTTTTTTGTAAGTCATTAGGATTATACGATAAACTTCTAGTCGTTTTCTTTTATCCGCTCCGTAAAAATATCGCACAATGTAGAAGAAAAAAAGAGTTTCGGCTTGAAAGAGCCTAATAGATGTTATAAAAAATACGCTTAAGGGGAACAATGATGAGTTATTTTTATTTTATTTATTTATTTCCTTCGTAGGAGAAAATAATGTGTTTAGTTGTCGCCTTTTTTATCGTCATCTATTGAAATAATAATTTGCGGTCGACTTAGGGTAATAACACAAATATGTCTTTAGTTACATAACATAGCTGTAGGCCATCATACAGAAAAGTACAAATTTGCGGTTAATTTTATCTCTGTGTCTATTAGCAGTTGATTGATTCAATATTTTGTATAACTGTGTATTTAATTTAAATTTTAAAATGAAAAAGTCGCTTGAAGTGTTTCCATTAATTACCAGAATGGCAATATAAAGCTTAATTGAATTTTTGTAAATATCAAACAAAATATTACGTACATTTTCGTGGCGTAGCGTAGCACTTAAAAGCAATGCTATTATCATTTAATTAAAAGTCAAATGCCATTGCCAGAAACGTAAAACAACTAAACTAAAATGTTTATACTAATTGCAAATTCTTTAACCATGATTATTTTACAATGTCAATAGATATTACACAATATCGTATATTCCGTAATACCACGGAACATATTATAACATACAGAAGGGTCAGCGCTAAAAGAGCGAAAACACCCGACACGTTCCGATTGCCATTACCCCTTACTTCTCGCGTCCGCTGAAAGCAGTGCGGCTAGCAGCCACGTATTTTTGTACTGAGTGGAACAAAACGACCTGGACGTGCGGAGCGTTATCTTTCTGTGTCTTTTTATACCGTGGCCTCGGAAAATATTGTATTCTTATTTGTTTTCTACTACTACTAGACACACCTATAATTGTATGATATATCTAGAGAGTATAGAAAATACACTAATATTATAAAATTATTGGTTTCCAAGAGGGTATAACACTCCTAGCGGGGAAATTGTCAGCACCGCTTTAGAAACAGTACCTACGTAGTTATTTTTTTTATAAAATGATAGCATTTTCTGACGAATCATAAGATATTTTATTCAAAAGCGTGAGAAGACTAACCGCCATTGGCATGACCAGGACCAAACTTTCAAAAACTTGTAAAAACATATCTTAACAGAAGATAATCTTTGTTTTTCGTCGATGATAAGAATATTGTTTATTTATTTGATGTGCCACATTTATTAAAATACTTTTTATAATAATTTTTGGGTAATAAGTCAAACCAAGGATATTGTTCTGGCTGTTAATTTCAATATAATAATAAATTACTTTGAATGACCAAGCCTGGATAGTCTTGCACAAACTTTGGATGGTAAATGTTATGCCAATAGCCAGTTTTAATGTTTTGATGTCAGATAGTCTATATTTCAGTCGGCGCTAAACCAAAGTAGCAATTGTTTTTCCCGATATTTGAACATTTCGAACTTGTTATAGATCTGCTTTCGTAAATTTCGACCTTTACGGTCTAACATGTCCTCAGAGCCCACTGATTTATGCTAGGAAAAAAGAAAATGTAAGTCAGGTCATAGTTTATGGTTGAAATTTTATTTTGCAAAATTGTCAAAAGACAGATAGTTCATTTATCACACAATTTTTATCTGAGAGCACCAAAAATTCATAAAAAATCTTGTCAGAATTATTTTTGTGTGGCAAACCGTACGATATAATATTTCCTTGCTGAATTTCATGTTCTATAAATATACATATAATATATAAAAGAAATGACCGCACTCTATTATTACTGATATATTATTTATTCAAGTGTATAATTTTTACATTTTACAAAACAACTATCTTATTTTCCAAAATTTAGAACATCACTACAAAAAACGAAATATATCCTTTGTTAAAATGTCTTGCAAGGAATTAACGTAATTGGATAATACATAATCATACATTTCATTTTATATGAAACACTTATAACATCATTTAAACGTGAGTATACAAGCTCTTTTGTACATTTGAAGATCCCCTTGAAAAAGACCAACAATGAATGAATGGGTCTTATATCCAATAACTGAAGAATATAGGATGTACAAACCATACATATAAAAGAAATGTCCTTATTCTGCAGAACCAACTAGACACGTATTAAATTTTGGCCTTTTTTGTAAATAAACCGGGGTGGTCCTATTCTTCACGCTATTTGAATAATACTTCATGGACTATTGATTAATTTTACACTCAATTCGTTTTTTCCTATGTTCGCGGCTATGCTTCTTTTTTGCCTCTGTCGGCACCTTTTGGGAAATTAAAAGTTCGCCGGCCACGGGTAAAAACGTCAAATAAATAAATTATGACCGAGCTCAAAGTGAACTAGAAAGAATGAAAAAGTGAATGAAAATGAATCAAAAAGTAATTGTTATTTAGCCTCGACAATACTTTTAGTTTATGGTTACCTCATAAAGTTAATATTGAATGAAATTGATTCTGAACAGTAGATATAAGTAGTGTAGTTTAAATTTAGCAAAGATAGATATTTTTCTTTGACGTTAGTAGGTCATGTTGGAATAAAAAATTCTGACTACAGTAGTTATCATCATTTTCTATAAACTAGCAGAAACATAAAAACAATATTTTGAAGTATTCAATTATAGTAAGAAAAAAACAAAATTTTGACAAAACTCGATTTTATTATTCAACATACTTCCGTTCGAGTACAGTATCCCATTGTGTCTCAAAGTAATTCCGATCTCCGTTTACTTCTCTCTAAGGATTTTTTTGGTTACTAATAAATCCTAAAAAACCAACCGTCTGCTATGAAATGTGCAGATAGTGAAAAGTATTCCGGCAAGATGGAGGACGTGGAGTTTATAATGCGGCTAGTGCTGCGTTCAAACCTTCAGCCGTCATGTCCAAATAGGTTCACGACCGTTATTTCACTTATTTCTAGATGGGATAGTAAAGGAGAAAGAAAATGGCCATGTTGGAAACTAGACTGCCTTCAATATTTATCCATGATTAACTCACAAACGTTGTGTTTTTTGATATATCTTCTTGGATCGGTTGGCATTCAAGCTGCCTCGGACTGTACTTTGCACACATGAGTAATATTTATGCCTTGCCTTGATCATATGACATATGTATTTTCGTTGAGCTTCTTATACACTTCTTATGATGTGAAACGAGGTAAACTGCCAAAATCATTGACAAGAATTATACAAGTTTATCTTCCTCTCCTACCACAAAAGGTCACATATTCTATGTACATTTAAAATATGTTTTTTTCATTGCAGGACAGGGACGAGTAAACCAACTAGGGGGAGTTTTTATAAATGGCAGACCACTACCAAACCATACTCGGTTAAGAATAGTTGAAATGGCAGCCTCGGGAATTAGACCATGTGTTATCTCGCGAAAATTAAGAGTATCACATGGATGTGTGTCCAAAATTCTTAATAAATACCAGGAAACTGGGAGTATTCGTCCAGGAGTTATAGGTGGATCGAAACCAAGAGTTGCCACAGCTGAAGTTGAAATGCGTATTGAACAACTCAAGAAAGAACAACCTGGTATTTTTTCGTGGGAGATCAGGGATCAGTTGATTAAGGTACATAATTTCAAAGAAATTAGAAAATTGAAAAATACCATGCTATGTCTATTAATTAAATTCTGTATTATTTGTCTATATGCCTCCTAAATGGTTATAAACAACTTTAATAGACTTTTTTAATGTATTACAAACTAAGACTTTAGACCCAATTGAAAGATTTTGTAAACATCAGTCAATCGTATGTTGAAAAGCAAGTCAAGTTGTCCCAAAATGCAAATGATTACATTTTTTTGGAATCATCTCATCTAAACCTTTTAAGATCTTTTGCAACCGGCTTGGATTATTCATGAGTTTTCCTTTATAAATTGTCACAGTTCTGGAACGAAGAACTTTGGTTATCTTGAGTTACCTGTTTATAGTGTTGCCTTCTTTTGTGAAAATACTCAAGATACTGTCAATTTACATTTATTTTTTTTATGTAATAGTCAAAAGATATTGCCTAGTTTTTCGCCACAAATGATGAAGTCATCGTGCTTCATCAATACATCATATTGTCTTTCAATTCCATTGCGAAGCTTTCAAACATTTATATTAAAGGGCAACTAATAGTTTCGCACTTTATTAGTAAATTTTTTACAAATATAAAGTTGTTTGAGTCTAAATACCTCAGGATTTTTAATATATCACGCTATACCAAAAGCCGATAGAGAAAAAAACCTATTCGTGTCACTGATGTATAAAATGGAAGAATAAAATTCTGCTATTATGTAGTTTTTACTCTAGTAGTAAATTTACGTTAACCCTTATTGCTTTCAGGAGGGGATATGCGATAAAAACTCCGCCCCTTCAGTAAGCTCCATTAGCCGACTTCTTCGAGGTGGCCGCAAAGATGATGCAGATAGAAAAAATCATTCGATAGACGGTATCTTAGGTAAGTTAATGATCTCTTCAAGATTTTGCCGAAAGGATAAATCCATGTGCATATGTGGTATTAAAACACGGTATTCTAAATACATTCACAGTTCAAGTACAGTAAATTACTCTTAATCCATAGATAAATTATCTATGCTTAATCAACCGAAAAAGATATATCTCATCTGTTAAGGTTTTCTTATTCTATCGAAATGAAAAATTCGAAATACTTATTAAGAGGTTCTTTACTAATCTGTAATATTAACAATTTTCTTTCGACACGGAAAGGCATATAAATACCTACTTTTAATCTAGATAGAACCAATTCCATATAGAACTGTCGTCCCATTCTTAAAATCAGTTGCCAGGATGATATAAATCCCAGCACTCGTAAGTATTTTTGAAGTCACAGTAATAGCATTATAAAATTAAATTTGCTGATCCATTATTATGATTACGACTTTCATTTATTTGGAGATTCAACAACTACATCATACCTTAACATCTAAGACTTTTGGTTGGAGAAATATTGTAGCAAAGTATCCCTGCCCACCAAACGGTAACTCAATAATATATTTTGCAAAAATTCACGAGCCTCCTAAATTAAGCACAATCGCGACCACAGTAAATTTCCCTTCCACGTTCGCCCGCTTCATTTACTCGTCGTAGTCCAACTTGTGTGCGCTTTGGAAAACACAAACTCGTTCTTACAACCAACGGCACAACTTGGTCAAAATCACGTTCTATGTTTTCGTTTTTTGACGAGCTGCAGAATCTTTACGTTGCACAGTACACTACCAATGCGACGAAATCTTTCGGTAATTCGCACTTAAATTGTAGTCGATGTTTCTAAAACCTGTTTTAAGCTTGGAGCATCAGTGCACCCATTTCCATATGATCAAAATTAATGTTCCCTCAAGAACTCTTTTCATGCAGTCGTTGGTATCTTCAGGGTTTCCCACTTAAGATGGATACAAGCCAATAACTCTGATATTTCTTGAGCGTTTTTCATCATTTTTGGTAGGAAGGTGTCTATTAAGAGGTACACATTTTGCGTTTTAATCGAGTTTAATTTTTTTTTTGTTCAAGAAACCACCTTTAGGATATAATTTATTTCAAATCTGATAAATTTACTTTTTGTATTCCAAAATACTTAATTTTGATAAAAATTGATACAATGTGTGTCATTAAATATTTTGAATTTTAGTTAACATTTTTGGAAAAAAGTAATTCAAAATGCCACAGCAATTATACTTTTAGACAGTGACCATCATAATTAAGACACGAGGGAAGTCCAAAAACTAAATATTCTCAGTCTCATTTTGTAATATTTCTAACTTTGCTAATATTGGGTATACCATGTACAATATCTGAAAACTGGATACTCTCTAGGCAACTCCAGATTATTCACCCCTT
The DNA here is from genome assembly GCA_911728435.2 of Apoderus coryli. Classification (NCBI taxonomy): domain Eukaryota; kingdom Metazoa; phylum Arthropoda; class Insecta; order Coleoptera; family Attelabidae; genus Apoderus; species Apoderus coryli. The sequence goes on along the minus strand of OU452202.1, from coordinate 8,353,264 downwards.
TGATGTGATAATATATATTCTACTTTCCCGCACAGGGAAGGTATTATGAACGCGCTAAAAAAAAATTCAGATAAAGACGGATATAACCGTTTTGAAGTTTCTAGAGACGATTAACACCATTTTCAGATGAAAGTCTGTCTGTATTCTTCTTCGATAGCTTTAACCAATTGAGCTAAATTTTGGTGCATGAGTTTGGGAGAGTCTTAGAATGAACCCATTAGTTTTAAATATTCTTGAAATAAAAGTCGACCTCCACACAATAAATTTTAATAAATATCTCCAACAAATTACATTTGTCACCATACATGTTTCGCAGCTCCGGGCTGCATCATCAGGGGTTATAAGAGATTCTCACGAAAAGCTATGTTATTTAACTTAGTACATATTATTTTTGGGAAATTTATTTATCAACTCTAGAAATAAGAATGTATATATTATTTTCAATTGCACCAAAATGATTTCAACTTTTAAACTTACCATTGTGTGAAAAAAACAATTTAAGTCAGAAAATAAAAAGTTTTTGTTAAATTAAGTTTTGTTGTTAACCATTTAAAACTAAAAAACTAAAAATCCCAAAACTCACATCATTTCTAATGTAAGTCTCATGATATTTTTTCTTTTTATAAATCATTGAAAACCAAATTTCTCTTCGACACCAGTATAAGCACTTGATTGATTGCACTTTCACACAACAATGGCGTTTCAAAATTCTCAAGTTTTCATTAGTTTTAGGTTGAGATCGCTTTAGCTCTGTGATAGGGGTGAACACAACCGCCAAATTTTCAAATAGCAGCAACGGTCGAGTGATATTATCATTTTAAAGGATTTTTTCTCTGCTTTACAGCGATAGATTTCTTTTGATATTTGCCCCTATAATTCTCGAGAAAATTGCGTTTAAAATTTCACCAATTAGATGGTCGGAACCTATAACTCTTATTAGAATATAATAAAGTAATTTGATAAAGGGGTTTTGGCGTCATTGAGAGAGCGTACGCTTCCCATTCGGATGGTTATGGGTTCGAGTCCCACCTTTGGCAATATTATTTTTTCTAATTATAAATAAAGTAGTTAGTTTCTTACGTTACGTTAATAAAAATAACACAGTTATAATAATAATTAATATTAAAATTCTGTTTCGTTACGCAGGTCATATATTTTTGATTATATTATATCTTATCAGGAAAGTTTTGAGGCGACACAACCGATTTATATATATATGGTTAAGTCCGCATTTATTAAAAGTTTAGTTTTTGGACTTCCCTCGTGTCTTAATCATGATGGCAATAGTCTAAAGACTATAATTCCGTTGTTATAAGGTTGTTACGTAGAATCCTGCGCAGTCGTAGAATTTCGTATTGCTGTTTGCCAAATAATTAAATAAAATTGAATTTTATGTAGGAATTTTTATCAAAATTAGAACTTAAGTATTTTGGATGACAAATTTTATCAGATTACAATAAATATGTCCCAACGGTACGAAAAAAATTTAAACCCGATTAACATGTACGCCAATGAGGAGGGAACCGTTTAGCTCATAACTGGACCCTCGTTCTAAAAATATAAAAAACGCTCAAAAAATAACAGAGTTGTTGGCTTCTATTCATCTTAAGTGGGACACCCTGTATATAGTACATAAACAAATATTCATAATAAAATATTTTCTAAATAGCTTTGAGTGCAAAAAAAAGCCACGCACCAAAATTTCTCTTGAAAAAATGTAAAAAAAAAAACCTGAAACGCATCAGATGGAGCAGTAGCTGCCAAATCATGCGATAATAATGAAAATCAAAGACCGATACGTGCTAATGATAAAATTACCGGCATTATACTATTATATCTGATGAACAACGCATTTCGAAATTCTGTTGTGTCATGGCTCTTCTTGTGCGGTCCTGGTTACTTTAAGCTGTCAATTTTCCAACTTTATATAGCTGCACTCACTTTGGATCAATTATTAAATAAATCAATGGAGCCATTGATTTTTTATTGTTGTTGAAATATTATTCTAGAGGTGCGATATTGTATTATATGGATGCATTATAAATTATCTAATTTTTTTTTGTTTGTCATGATTTAATTAATTTTTGTGTTAATTTGTGATCAATAGAAAACAGTAAATATATACGTGTGTGGTCAACTTTTAGTTTGATACGTTTGAAATTTCGAAAGTAACTTTCAATCCATTTTACCAAGTTTTTTGTCTTCTAATTATTAATTTGATTTATTTTTTAATAAAACTAAAACTCTAAATTATCAAGACGTTTCACAGGCTATATTGCCGCTTTGTCAAGCATTTTTAAAAACAACTACAGATTCATAATATGAAATATATTATATAAGCGAAACGTCGCATTTTTTATAACTTAAAGTTTACTTACATGATCAAAAGTAATTGTAACTTTCAATGTTTACGATCTGTCCTTGGTAATCAAAATCGTCTAAAGTTCGAGGCTGCTGTTTTTTGATGTCTACAATATACTTTCAGTTTTAGGGACATTTTGTGTTTTAGTGGATATACATATTTTGAGTCATTTTAAACGTATAGGTAGCAAAAACTGCTGAATAAATAGATTTATTTAAGAATTTTTTATTCTTGCTGTCAAAATAAATCTTCTTTAACATCCAGTACGATGTTTCGGTGCCATTATTTATTTTTTTTCGAAAATAATTATTTTATACAATTAAAATTTATATGGAAGAACTATATTATAATTATTGTTTTACTTTTTTTTTTTTTCGTTAAAACAATTCAGCAACTGGAAGAAAACAATAATGAGAAATATACTGTTTCATCATTCTAAAATTACTCACATTTATTTTCCATGGTGGTCACAAATTCACAAAACAAAAAACGAACAATACGATCAATTTATATAAAACAAAAGGACGACGTTTACATGTTTAAAATATACAATTTGAAACAAATCCTTTCTTCCAACAATATATAGGCATGAAATACCATTTCTCTGGAATGCACAGAAAACCAAAAAGCGTTTGATAGTATAAAAAGTACCTTTTTCATTTTGTAGATATACGTGTGTTGGAATATGTATAAGAAATAAAATATTGTAGATATATACAAGGTATATTCAATAAGAAACATTATTTTATTAGGTTATAGTAGATATTACTAAGCCCTTGTACGTATATCCGTTTTATCATTTACACTATTTCTATTTCTCTTGATGATAGCTAGCGTTTTTAAGTATAGTGTTCAGTACCAATTTCAATTTTCGTTTGCTCAAAATTAAAATATGTATTGGTCAAACACAACAACACCTAGAAAAGAGCCTAAATAACAATAAAAATCCATATTACTCATTTCATTACTAATAATAATAAAAATGTGCAAAATACACTTACTAATTGTAAACTTCATTGATGTACTTAATTTTGCGGTTACTTTGATTCTTGTCTTTTCTTTACCCTTTTTGTCCGATCAGTATTTGCTGAGTTTGAATTTATTTTATTAGGCATAGGACCAGTATTTAGTTTTAGACGACAGCGACATTTTAAATTCAAAATCACTTGGGTCAAAATGTTTGGAGGGAATTAGAAACAAACCTTAAGCCATTTTTTCCTCAATTCACTATCGCGAGGGAATCCAAAAAAAGAAGTTTGTTTGTCAAGGTTTTTACAACAACTATTCGAGTTGCAACCAAATACATCGCACGTCATCCTAATTTTCATAAAATAAAAACACTAACATAGAATAAATACGAAACCCTACTATAAATGATAAAATAGAAATCACAAATAGCAAAAATACGGACCCAAAACAAGGAAATAATACGTGCTAAATAAATTTTTATACGCACGGGCACAACCTACTTGTGCACAACCGAGGCGATATCCTACCTAGAGAGTTATTGTACCATGGTTGCATTCATCCGCGAAATCTTCTTGTATCTTGACATTTAAACATCTTGTCATTTACACCAAGTTTCAAACATATGTTGCAGTTCTAATGGTTTAAGTTGCGTTAAATTAGAAGTTTAATCTGTATAAAAAAGCACACAAATTATAAATATTCTACATTCTAGTTCATTATTATCACATAAATGTTGGGGCCACCATGACATTACTCTAAAGCATAATTTAAATTTACAATGACCGATGCGGATTTAATGCTAATTTTCATGTTATCTTTTATTTTGAATAGCGATGAAATGTCTTAAGGACATGCACGTCACAGTTTAAAAAAATTAGTTGCAATTTGTGAATAATATTTTAGAAACCTGATGTTTCAATATTATGTATTATTCCGTTACTAAACTCTTACACTACATATTTTATTATTCAGAATTATATGAACGCGTAGAAGAGACCCTTACAAAATATTGTTTATAAAATTATGAATTTTTTTGCAGAATTCTCTAAAAAAAAGTCAGGATGATATAAATTTCGATTTTTTTACAGATTTTGCAGAATCTGTAAAAAAAACTTGTATTTTTTTACAGAATTCTGTAAAAAATCGCGGATTTTTTATCATTCTCACTTTTTTTGCAAAATTCTGTAAAAAGTCGTAATTTTTCCATTCTGACTTTTTTTACAGAATTTGGAAAATTTTAATTTGAAAAATGAACTTGACCTTAAAATTCAATATTAACTGGTTTTATCCAAAGAAGATTTCTACAACTTGTGTCTGTCCGACTTATAAAATTAAAGTTATTTTGTCGAATCAAGACGGTTGCTGTTGACTGCAATGTCAAACACTGAGTACCCTACTCAGTCATATATCCTAACGAAGAAATCTGTGTTATTTCTATTTCTGGTTATTTCTGGTGTTAAAAGTATGGTACTTGGAATTCAAATGACCTTGAAGTTAATTTTGAAAGTCAACACCCAAGTCATGTGGTAGTAGAGAAGATTCCTACAACTTGTGTCTAAGACGCCGTTCTGTCTGTCTATTAATTTTCAAGTAATTGTGCCAAACTAGGACTGTTTGTTGTTTGACATTGCACTTGACCTCAAGATCAAGGATAGTTACTCAACGCAATAACTTTATACAAAATTGTCCATTCTTTCCATTTCTGGTATAAAAAATATTATTATTGAACTCGATCATTTTGAGCTTTCTTTTAGACTCGCTGGTAGAAGAACTATTTTCCCAAATATCGCAAATCTAATTCTAACTACGCCTATACGGTTGGACAAGAACATGATAAATATTCTGCCGTGTCATCATCCTCCAGGCACAACGGCATTATATTTCTATAGCCCAATAAGATCCAGAAGTGCCAGCACTAGTTTTGTAATTTGGTCATGTTTTTGTAAACTAATAATTGATTAATTGACAAATATTGTTAAGGAGGAACAATAAAACCTGGATAATATGTGCACTAGCTTGATCAAGTCCGTTGTGGCAGCGGATAATTTGCCTATAGTAGACCTATATATGAAACCTTATGTTATCAATCGTATTATCGAACTATAAGATAAATACCTATAGGGTTTCCATGTCCTAACCTAACAGATTCTTGGAAGTAGCATGTCCAACGTAAGAAAACGTTACACAATTTTGAACAGCTCAATTTCATATTTACTTATTTATTTATAAGACTGTCTCTTCTTTTTCAGGGCCTTCTTCGTCTTGCGAAAGTGATACCGAGTCCGAACCAGGTATAACGCTAAAACGAAAACAACGTCGATCGCGTACAACATTCACGGGTGAACAACTCGAAGCATTAGAGCGAGCATTTAGCCGTACTCAGTATCCTGATGTTTACACTCGCGAGGAATTAGCTCAAAAAACAAAACTAACAGAAGCACGCGTACAAGTGTGGTTCTCAAATCGCAGAGCTCGTCTTCGAAAACAACTCAACTCTCAACAACTAAACGCGTTCAATACAATGTCTTTGCAAGGGGCACTTCCGGGAATTCAGCATCAATACGCTGACCCTTCATTCAACCAAAGCAGCTGGGCGGCACAACAAAGTTACGCTAGTTTAGGTAGTACGCTGACAAATGCGCATCCGTTGTCAGCATCAAGTACTGCTCTTAGCTCTAACGGTAATGCGACAAACAGTACATCCCCACCTATGCAAAATTCGACTTATCATACAGCATACGGGGCAACAGCTGGAGGTGCCAACATGTTAGACCAGACTAATAACACTGTAGTTAATCAATTTGGATATAACATGGCGCAAGTTTCACCAATTCAGTATGCAAGTCAGCAAAGTCCTGTGTGGGCGAGGCATACGACACAAAATACCAAGGTTCCTGAAAATTTGTCCAGCTGGCATGAAAATTATAGGTAAGTTATAATATTTGCTTTGTTTACAATTTAAAAGAAATGAAAGGCAAAATTTGTCTTTCTTTAATTTGTTAATAAGATTTATTCAAATACCTGAGATTTCAAACACAATTGGCATTATACTAACAGTCACTATGTTACTATTTGATGCGTTTCGTTGATTCTCGTACTACTAACGCCGATGAGTTATTCCTTTCGTATATAAGAACATTACTAAGCCATAAATAAAATTATAAAGTCAAATAATTACAAGTAGTATTTTACATTTACAACAGATTACAAAAATGTATAACGCAAACCAATACTGAATTCACCTATGACTATAATAGCCAATCATTAAATAGGTGCAGCATTATACATTCATATACTGTTAAAATTGGTGGAATTGCACGAAAAACATTCCCTCATAAATCGTGCACATGAAAAATCTATGTGCTATTGTATATTTATCCGAAACCCTTTTAACTTTATTAATTATACCAGGCAATTATGGCAATCACAGAGACCTCACAATGAACCGCATATAAGAGGTTGTTTGTTAAATTGCTTCAACAAAATTAATTATTATACAGAACTGTAATTCTTATTTCAATTTACTTATATATTTGCGGCATGAAACTATCAATTACGCCACCGCTAAAGCCGAGTCTGTATTTACAGCCTCTGAGGCAGTGGCGCCCCTTGGAAAACAGTTTATTTAATGGACTAAATTTAAGTTAAATAAACAGTCGATATTGCAGATGAGCGATAATAGTTATTTATGTATTAAGGGCATTATGAAGATGCCTCCGAGGGCAACAATTTTATAAACCGAGGGTCTTTGGCCTAAGGGTTTGTTAGTTTCCCGAGGGTATAGACCGCGGGGCACATACAACATTTTATGTCCTACTTCAGATAACTCCATGTGAAAATTGCTGTTGTATATTATATTAAAATACTAATTGGATTATAGTCTGGAACATTCACTCCTAATTCCAGGAATTAGAAACAAACCTTAGACCATTTTACCCTCAATTCTCTATCGCGAGGGAATCCAAATAAGTTTGTTTGTCAAGTTTTTTGCTACAATTATTCGAGTTGCACCCGAATTCCGGACCAAATTTTCAATGTGAAAGAATACATTAATAGTTAATAAAAATATTGCAAGTTAAGCCAGTATCTAAAGCAAATATGCAAAGGATATGAAACGAAGAAATCGAAAAGTTTGGCTCGGGAATAAGTGCTGAGATTCATCCGTGAAGCTCCCAATGAAACCTTTTTTGACGTACAAAGTGACCCTGTTATTTGGTGTAATTGGTTGGTGCCGCCGCCAAGAACTAGTTAATATGTTGGTTGAAAATATATAGAATCCGTAGTAATAGTTAATGACAGATAAAAAGCGAGTCTTAACAATTAATGAGGAGAAGGAGAAATGCAAGAATCCATCCATTATTGGAAAATACCTCACAATCATTACCAATGTAAATCATGTTTTTAGAAAGAGATGGATATTGCATATACTGAAATTTGCAACCTGGAATTTCTCGAAAACCTTTTCGAGAAAAAACAAGTAGGTATGCGGCCTTTTTACGTAGAAAACTTTATTTTACCACATTTTCGACACATATGGAATAAAAGTCACAAGAAAAAAAAGTTAGGTTATATATTTCAAAAAAATCGCCCTCAGGCAGTCATCTTTAACACCCTGTATCTTTGTAACTAAGGACTTTTCGAAAAATTACAATGTAGGTTTTTTCATGATGAGACGTCCCCAAGTCGCTCACAAATTTTGACCACCTATTTTAGAAACACCTTATATAATTAGTGAGAATATGATATTGTTGACATGAAGTTATATGTTTGTGTCCTGTTTATTCAGGGTATGCTCGGACAATACAATTGGTATATCTTTTATGTTATACTGTGTTGCATTTTTTGTCTTTAGAATCTATTATATTATGATGGCCTTAGCTGGAGCCGAAAGATATAGGCAATTTTAAGAGAATTATATCAAAATTTAGTGGTATCGATATTAGTTTCATTTATTTTCTTCAATAAATTGATATCCGACTACAAGATGGACTGCTACTACAGAAATATATATTGATGATGTTTTTTTAGCACATGTTTCGAGTGCCATCACTAAACTTCAGAGACAACAATTTTTCATAAATGTTCATGGATACAATATATTCACTATAAAAAATTTGTCTTACAATTAACTATTTAATTAATACATGTTATAAATGCCATTTTATATTTTTTTCGTATCATATTGGTAATTAAAATTTTAGATCAAATATGTTTTATAAGAGATCAATTTTGTCTGTTTGTCTGTTTTTTTTTACTTTTGATAAATTAACTCTGGATATTACTACAATATTTCCAGCTGATTGTTCGTTATTTTATTTAAATAAATAATAAATATAGTAAATTTGATCAGCCAAATCATTATTATTTTTGATATATGTCACTTGTCATACCTGTCGTAAATTCCAGCCATCAGGATTTTGGCATTGTTGTCAGATTTAGTTACCTGGTATAAAAATTAAATATATTTAACAACGTTAATATTTTTGTAAAATAAAAATAAAATAAAGCTTACCTACTTTAGGTTTTCGGGTTAATTACGCATTTGGACTTGGGTTGGGGGTATAAATAGTTTTCGGATTGCTCGATTGATTTCGGTTTTAGGCAATTAATGAGTACGTGATTGAGTTTGGTAAAAACTTTCAAATAAAGTGTGGCAACGGCGCTTTTCGTAATTTTTCTTAGATGTTGTCAGATTTTGAATAAATTGAATTGAATGAAATATAATTAATACGGATTTTTTTCGACAAAGAAATTATTTTAGCAAAAATAAAATAAACTTGGGGAAATTGAATTTATGTTTAAATTAGCATTCACCTGTTTCGGTTGTAAACAGATTTCGGATTAATTACGCTATTGCAGAAATAATAAGTACTAGGTGTAGGATAGAGATAATTTGATAGACATTCTTGCAGCAAAGCATTGTAAGTTGGTATGTTGTTTAATCGAGTAGATTCCATAAGAATAACACACAAATCTGTTTTCTTTTCTATTGACTTTACTTTAATGAAAAATGTGACGATTTGGAAACTATTTTAAAAATGTTTCCCTTCAAAGGAGCCTCACGAAAAGTAGCCTACCGACTATTCTCAATATTTAACTGTATGTAAAAACACATGACATATTTTATAATTATTTTTCTTCGGAGGAGATACGTACGAACTTTTACTCGTCTTCGTTGAAGATTAGAGTGAATAAGAGAAGTGCGATTTATTATAGTTTATATTATACATTCCTCATTCACTCCTCAATCAATGTATTACTTCAGAAAATATGTACTTAGTATAGACTGTATAGAGCATAGTACAGATATACACTGCTACAGATTTTCGTCTCGCTAGTCAACTAGTTTGCCACGGCCTTAGGGTGCATTTAGAAGTTAACTTCAACATATATAAATTAATATGATTCGATTTAGTTTGATTATTGTATTCCGACTGTACATTATTTATACTTAAAGGTTTTACACTTCATGATCGCCATTGACATTTTGTTTGTTTTGTTTTTCTTCTTACATTTGGTACCGTTTTTTTAATAATTTGGTTCTTTTTAACCCCTTAGTCGTCCATACATACACTAATAATTTTATATTGCATAATCTTCAAGCCAACTATATTACCCAAAATTTGTTCCTTCCTCACAAGCATAATAATAATAATAAAGGCCTTTATTTTAAGCTCGGCGAAGATCAGCAAAGCTGTTCTGTTTGCTTTACCGAGCATGCTAAATGTTACAACAATAAACTCAAATTTTTTCTACAAATAATTAAATTAAAATACTGACATAAAATAACAAATTATAACATTAGTAAACTAAAAGTATGGAAAAAGATGTAGGAATACTAGATAAAAGATACAAATAAAAAGACAAACTTAACATGCAATCAATTGCGATGAAGGAAATGTTCTTTTAATCGTCTTCTGAATGAAAATAGTGATCGATTTCTTATCTCCAAAGGTATATCATTAAAAATAAAAAATAACCCAGTTATTTGCATATGGTCAGAAGAGCTAAAATTTAGTAGATACCTATTAATTTTTTTTTTCTTCTCGCAGAGATTCACTACCAGTACTTAAATGAACTCCTTTATGATTCACATTTATAGAAACACAGAATTTAGGCTAATCTGACACGTGAAAATAATAAATATATTTGACATTCGATAATTTCACATAATTCATTGTTTAATAATATAGGATTATATGGCACTATTTAAAAAACAAATTTATTATTTTTATTATGCCTAATAGTTACGCCACTGATCATATATTGCGTGCCTAATTTTACATCAATGAACCGTTGATTTGATGGAGATTGTCATTTAAAACTGTACATTAAACATGAATTCTTCTAAATAGTAGCTTTGGTGAGCTTTCAGTATATTTCGTATACAGTGGGAATATCATCAGTGCAGTAAGGGTAATGACCAATACAAGGTGTCTTAAGTAGCAGGTTCTAATTTTCTTAAGGATATTTGAATAGTTATGTAAATACCATTGCGTCAAATTGATACAGAAAAGGTGATAATGTTGGTTTGTGGCCACAAAGCAGCTGACTTCACTTTCCAAAGCGAATAAAAACATATCCCTGCATTATTACTTCTTGCATTCTTGGTTAAAATGCCAATTTTATTCTTGATGACCTCATGAAGTCAATTTGCTAGAATGATTTTTATAGTGTACAGTAGTATTCATTACATGCAGAAGCTTTCGGTATAAGTAACATACAAATGTTTCGACAGTTAGTTAAGCTTGTAACCACCGCTAGTAAAGCATCTGGGAGTCAATTCTTAAAATCCGGGACTAGAACGAACAAGAGAAACAAGACACGTCCTACTGCACATCATTGCCTTATTTCTCCTCTTCACCTTTGTTTTTGAAGAAATGAACCATAAAGGTATCATTACAGGGATTGAACTTGTGCACTATATATGTTTTCCTTTCTATGCCACTCTTATTTTCATCACAGTGATTTTATTGTTGACAAAATACAAATGACTCAGAACTAAAACAAATAACTGATGTGCTAGCAAATCGTGCCTATGTCTCTGAAGTTTGAAAACTCTGACTTAAATATCTAATAAATGTCATGAAAAATATAGGTATGACATACATTTCTTTCTTTATCCCTAAGTCATCGTTAAAACCCCAAAATAATATGGGAAATTCCTGCATAAAAAACAATCGAATAGTGGTGCTGTCACCAATAAAAGGTCGGGCTGAAATGTTTCGGATTTGATAACAAAAAAATTTGTTTGTAAATTTCTTCATTTTATTTTTCAATACAATCTACATCAACAACAATTTGACTTGTGCCATCACACAATCCAACGTAAGGCCAGATGCGTTTTCATTGTAAAAATAAGCTTTTTTCTTCGTTGAATCATTTATTTTCCTAACTCTTCGTCCTTAAAATTTTGCAGTAACTCTGATAGTATTGAAAAGAAATGCTTTTAACCAGCTGAAGATCAATGCGCCTCTCAAAACAGAGTCGTCATTACCTTAGTCACCGATAAAATTGTTTTAGCTTTCTTTGGAGTTGGTTCACCTAGTCCAATCCATTGTTTTGACTGCTGTATAGTTTTTGGAGAACAATGGTGAAGTCAAGTTTTATTCTCAGTTATAACTCTATGCAAAAATTCGCTGGGATTTCGCTTATCGAATACCAAATTCACGGTTGAAAAAGTCTTCTGGTGCGTAGAAGTTGTCTGTACTTTCACATATCAGAACAAAACCAATCCATTACTTCTTTGATTTAACGTGGTGTTAAGCCTTTGAAATAGAGGCATTTGCTAACCGCATGCTTCTCTGATTTTTCCGAAGTCGATTAAACGTATAATATCAGGGCAGTCGACCTGAAAAAATTGGAATTTCCCGCTTCATCGCTGTATTAGGCTGAAAAGTTTTCACTGCATCCTTGTAAGATGGACCCAGTGGGTTTATTTTATCTTTCAAATTTAATTCAAAGGAATTCTGCGGTTGGTTATTTTAGTGATACACTCAGTATATATACTCCGGATGCTCTGGATTGACTACCATGGTACGCAATCAATGAAAATCGTGCAGTACACAAAATTACACGGTGTTATTTTAATATATGAGTGGTACCGCTCTTTATTTATAAAAGATACAAAAAACTACAGCTACCGGAGTGAATTATTGTTTATTCTCTTTTGATTAATTACATGTTATGTGAAGGCAGCGTGTTACAATTATTATATTGGCTTTAAAATTATATGCTCCCATCATATTCATTAGAGTATGGTTTTCTTTTCTTATTATCATTAGTGTTGTTTACATTTTGTCCGTTAGATTACTTTTTATTTCTTTTGAAATCTCTAATAAATTAGTTTAGAAATTTACGCATATTTTATTAGATTAATCTAAGTACATATTAGGTAGATGTTAGTTATGTAGGTAAGTACATGATTTTTTCATCAGCGCAAGCTGTTAAAAAAGTACTACTTAATCATGGCTTGCTTATTATATTTTTCTACCTGTATTTTTGTTCTTTTTTTTATTTTTACAAAGAATAATAATAGCTAGATAAATATATTTTTTATGCTATTTTGTTTTTTCTTTCTATTAATTTTCGTACAATTTGTAAACATGAAAACCAATTTGCTTCCAAAAATGTTCATTGTTTCCAGAATCAGTTTTCTAATCTATAATTTCCTTATTTGGTAATAAGCTTGGATAATAAAAATTATGATTTTCATTTAAAAAAATGTCATTGTTCATTTTGAATATCAATGTGGCTAACAATAAATATTTTTGGAATTCAAACAAAAAGAAGATAATCAAAACAAAATATTTTTGGTTAGGAAACGCTCCCTAAAACATGGTAACGATGTCAAGCTAAACATGTATAGATATTAATCACAATTACTAATTTTAATGTTTTGAACAACACCCAATTTAACAAAGCGTGGGTTAAATGCCGTGCTAACCTATTAATTCGAACCGATAGCTGTTAACTATGCCCTCCACTTTATGAATAAAAGATACTAATTAATCAAATACACTCAGAAATAGAAAATTAAGTATCAAATAACTTTTTAGGTTTTATATGAAATTTAATATTATAAAAATACGTACTTCTGGACAAATCATGTGTCAAATTTAAACTTGCTAACGTTTCGCTGATGATCCTGTCAGCTTCCTCAGAGCAATTTTATGTGAGCGCGGTTATCCTTTGTGGCTGGTATATAATAAGGCCCATACAGTGGCAGCTTGTTCACTACTTTTTTGGATTTTAAAACTTAAATTGAAATATATAGGTAACTAAATAAAAAATATATAATTTGTAATCAAAACATCACAAGTAAGTATAATAGCATAGCCCTCGAAAGTTGCGACTGTGTGATAGCGATAGAGAGAATCAAAGTAATAATTATTATAATACAAAATATACATATAAGCGTTGTCGTGTAATTTTATTTTCCATTAAACCTTTGCTGCATCTATTTGAACAGTGCTTCTTATGCTGTTTTTTAAATTACAAGATTCGTATGCTATGCTTAGTGCAATTAAACGCTGGCAACTATGTCTATATGAAGTGCGACAGCCGGCCGTGAGCTGGTTGTATCTGGTTGTATATTGGTCATATGCCAAAGTGACAGTCTTGCCCATTGTTGCTGAATTATAGATGAAAACGCTGCATAAGAACATGTACGATAATAGGCGCTATTGGTGTGATAGAGGACACAAGCACTGGCAAGGCTGTCAAATGGCGTGCACAGCGAAGAGAGAGACAAAAATAAATAATAAGTTCAAGAATAAAAGCAAGGGAAATATATGTACATTATGGATGAGAGAGAAATATATATACCATAAAGCCCACTTCAGACAAGATTACAGTTTTATGGTAAAGCTGCGTTTGCCTCAGGTTCAAAATTGTATAAATTAGTTTATGGTTCCAATTTTATATAGAGAAATATAATTACACAATAAAATAAAATCAAATATGTAAATATTATTCCTTTTACTTTTTACTACAATTATTTAGATGAAGATCATATGACAAGCCGCCACTGACATACACAGGATGATCAGCGACGCGTCCAGAAGTATGGTTTATATAAGTTTAGTTGACTGTGGAAGGTTCCTATCTAAAATTTAATATTTTTTGCAGATTATAGAGTATTTCGTGTTAATCATTGCCCTAATATTATTTTCATCACAGTTTTCTTGAGTCTAATACATCCAATTATTTTATTTTTTTTGGGAATGTGGTTCCATAAAATTTCATCTTTTTACTATGGAAACATTTTAATTTATGTTAACGTCAAATTAGGTTTTTTTTCAGTGAAACGTTTCGATAACTTATTGTTATTATTAATGGTTTTATGGACAATTTCAAATGTCCACCACACACATGAAACAACAAACCTTTAGTATTCGTTGAAATAAAATAGAATATTTCAATAGTAGTGTCAACTAAAACTTTAACGAAAACTACTTAAAACTTACATCTACTAAATGTTTATTTAAGTTTTAAAAATAAGTTAATGTTCCGAAAGGAACATTAAATTATGTTATTTAGAAACTGTTGGTTTTGTGGCAAAATTTAAGATTTTATGAGAAAAAAGTTCCCAAATGAACTGAGATACCTATATTAAAAGACACGTTATACTATTTAACAAAACACATTTTTAAATCTCGACAGGAGTTTTAAAAAATTGTTTTGTTTTGGTGAGGTGGTAAAACGTATCCCGCTATATTACTTACTCTACAACAAAGATTCTACTCATCGATTATAATATAGTTGAGTTCCTTCGTTTTTTTAGAATTTTTAAATATCTAAAACATTATTTCTGTTGCAATATTTACTAAAACATTATGATATCTAAATGTGGAATTTGCTATAGGAATTTTAAATTATAGTTTCACAAATTCGAAAAGGTCTATTTTCTCAATGTAACAGCATCCGGAAACAATTTTGTATAATATACTGTACTATACATACATTAGTAATAAAATATATTTTTATGCACTTCACTCGCTATGCCGCCATTGTATTTAAAAATATATGTAAAACCTCTTACTGTGGGTTTCTGGGAAAAGCTTTTAATGATCGAACACGAAAACGAATAAATACAAAACTAAGCAGTCACATTTCTTGATAACAGTCAAACAGCAACATTATACATTTCATAATAATTTACGCAATGTGTACAAGCGAGCTTTTATTGTTTTTCATGAAACTAAAAAAATAAATAAATATTGTAAAGTTTGGGCGCGCTTTACAATATAATAAGTGCTAATATGGGTAATAGAATAAATTGTATCAGCTTTAGTGCGCATACTATCCGTCATTGCATTACTATCATGTACCAATTTTGATATACCTAATTGAAATTTACTATACCACCAAAATGCACCGATTATTTTATATACGAAGTAGCGAAAACTGTTTCAACTGCGTATTGGGCACTCTAAAAGCGAAATTACGTTGCATATATTGCAAAGATTTCTAATGATATTATAGTTTACCATTATTCTCCTGAATAGTCAAAATAATGGGTTCAACCAGGTGAACTTACCCTAATGAAATTGCTCCCCATCTATTATTATTTTTTAAACCTCAAACAATAACCTGGAGGTGAAAATTTTAAAGGCATCCCGTATTTTGAGGAGCTTGATGAATCGCACCTTAAAATGGTGTTACTGAATTAGACCACCGTTATAGCAAAGGTGTTGGTCTTGATAGAGATTATATTAATTAATAATAGGAAAAAATCACTTTATTTCACTATTAGGCATAATTTCACGAAGCATTTATTTTTATTTGATATTTAATTCAATAGAGAGCAATTTTGTTCACCTCAAACAAAACGTAATTTTACCGCCTACGTAGTAAAAGATAAAGGAGTAAAATAATCTCCCAGTTGAGTTGGTAGTTACGGGATTAATCAAATACCGTGCGCTATTATTTGCCAAGATATATTAATCAGAACTTATTTGTAGTTAGTGTTGTGCTTTTAGATTGTTCGTGGTATCTATGTGTGTGTCAGGAGTATCTCATGTCAAAAACCAAGTGTCTAGTTATTATGTTACACGTACCTACTTTAGTGGCTCGAGCGGCAACATTGTTTTTTCAACATCACCATAACAATTCCTAATATCTATTAGTTATAAATTACAACAAACCATAATATTTTAACTTTCTCATATTCGATTTTTTTTCTTAGAATGAGGTTCCAATTAAAAACAGATTGCAAGTGAAATAATTCCAGTTGTTACATGTAAATCAACGTTTCGGCAATGCCCAATTGCCTTCTTCAGGTACATCCTTTAAAACCAAATCATCTCCGGTTCAATTTTTCATACATTTGAACATTGCACGTCTGTGTTGAACAGGAGACGATTTAGTTTTTTAAGGATGTACCTGAAGAAGGCAATTGTGCATTGCTGAAATATATATATTTAACTTTCTTTGATTTAAAAGCTATATTTTCGTAAAATGATAACCAGTTACTTTATCAATACTGATTTAATTAAATTTGTGATAGTTTTAAGTTTTAACTCAGTTATCTATTAACATTCTGTGACCTGTAACCAAAATTTTACGATATAAATTTTCATGTTCCAACTTTTAATAGTATATCATTCGACGAGCGGTAATGTAGGTAATAACTCACGCATATTTCACCGCACGCCACTTCTAATGACCGACTAAAAGAATATACCCTCAATACACGCGGATATTAAATAACTCTTAACAATATATTTCGATTTTAAAACATTTTTTATATTTAACAGGAACTAAAGTCAATCCTCCACGAAATAAATTCAATATATTATTCTACCAAACATGTTTCGGGACATCAAGCTCTATCATCAGTGGTTATCCAAGTATTACAATATAGGCACTTACCATTTCGTGAAACTGTATGTACAAATAATAAAAACCGTCAAATAATAAAACACATAAAAGTATTATCTGCATTTTTTTATAAATCATTGGATTAAATAATTACCAAAAGGTCGCAATTACGTCTTATTAGTAGTAATAATGGCGAATATTCTAGAAAGTACACCAATATGAAGAATATTCGCCATTCTTACTACTCAACCAAAACGAAATAGCTTTTTGTAAATAATTGATTATTGACGATGGAGCTTGAGGTCCCGAAAAAGGTTTGGTAGAGTAATATTCCTATTAAAAAATAGAATTTACTCCCTTTATATTTTATTTCGTTTCGAAACCTTTCTGTATGTCTTTTGGGCATTGGATTTTTTTTGCAACTAAGTAAGGTATGCTTCAATATTGATATTTGACAATTTTTTTAAGTATTTTGACTCCTTTAACCCCTTTATGGACAGCCTATTAGTATTATGTCGGATATCTTTAGAGCTTAATTCTATACTTTAAATTAATGTTATATTTTTCGAAAGTGGTTTAATTTTATCTAAATTCAAAGATTTTAACCCCTTTCCAATTTAGTTACGGACTCCCTGTCTACATTAAATGCTCATCACGGCCAAGGGCCCAGGTCCATTGACAAATAAAATTACGTGTTTTTTCCATTAGTTTAGCAAATATGATTTTTTTGAGTTTTGACCCTCTTTTTATACCCTTTATCTGCCCTATGAATCCTAAAATCTAATCAGTTCATCGCAATAGTATTTTTGTACCAAATTTGGTGAAAATCTGTTGAGCCAATTTTCAGTGATCGTGTATGGTCTAAAAGAATGACAGACACGTATTTCCGGTCAAATTTTTTTTCCATTATATATGGAGAGCTAAAAATTTCCCAAAGTTTGAAATTTTAGCAAAAGACATATGATTATTTCTTTCAACTTGACCAGTTATTAATAAAAATTAACAAGATTCTAGCTGTCAATAATTTCAATAAAACTCAGCTACACAATACGTAAGTACTTCAAATAATAAAGTTATCAAAAAACAATACATCTCATCCCATCGTCATCTGGAAATAATATTAGTATAATTCGAATATAAACAAAAGAAATGGTAATCTCATCACGTACCACATTGTGGAAGAAAGTTAAGATTTTTTAACGTATTTATTTAACAAAAATTAACACACTTAAAAATTTATTATTGGTGTCAACTTTTTGCGCTTTTTATGCATAATAATGGGTGAATTTGTTAAAGAATTACAAATTAAATTACAATCAAATTCCAATTGACTACGATGCGAAGGTTATAGGTGATGTGATTGATACCATTTCTTTTATTTACATATTAATTATTGCCAGACTTAGATATTTTATATTATCGATTAGAAACATGTGTTCACTGTCCAATGATATTACCATTGATGATGAGATTTACCAATCTTGCAACATGTATGGTTTTTTGATAATTTAATTATATGAAGTCCGTATTGTGGAGTAGACGGCTTTTTATTCAAATCATCTTCACTCCTCGCTAAATGGATTATTTCGTAAAAATGTCAATAATTCTTACTTTAAGCTAATGTTAACTCGTTCATTTTTAATCTGTAACACATGATATACTTGATGAAGCACTTAAATAGAGAAACATAATATATTCATGAATAAAATAAAAAAAAAATGTTTTGCCCGCCATTAGGTAAATTTTGTTAACAAATAAAACTTCACGTGTTATATGTATCTAAAATATATATTTTTGTTACAGTCTATTTGCTGCCAGTGGCCACTACGGAGCTCATTCACCAAGCGAAGCCAAGTCTGGATATCCGTATTTTGGTGCCATGGAAATGTGCTCCAGTAGAGTACATGAATAAATTTTGTTGAGTAATAATTCTTCCCCAAACTATATAGATTAAAACAAACTTCCTCTAAATTATTATTATCCTAATTTAATGAACAATCTTGGTATTTTTTGGGACACCGTATATATTTGCAACTTCAAAATTTTACTCTACCTATTTTGTTCACAATTGAAGTTTGATAACTTGTAGCGATGAAAACAAATCAGACCAAATACGTAACCTGATAAAAGGGACAAGAGTAGTCGTAAATAAAACTTATTTTATATATTATACAATAACGTTGGAGATATGAAAGCTTTATTATTTCAAATAACAATATTTTATTCTTCTTTCAGCTTACAATTTTGATATTTCAAGCAAATATTTTATACAGGGTGTTTCATTAAGAATTGTCCGTAAATATGGAGATCTGACCCAAAACACTTAACACCCTACCCTGGCTTAATACATATTTCTATAGGTAGAATATTCTGTTACACAGGTTTTTCTTTTACTTTCAACTCTTTTCCAAAAATAACCTGCCATTTTCTCTTATAGGCAAAAGTTTGAGGCAATTGGCCGTTCTCTATTATACAAGGTGTTGCTATATTCGACCGACAACGCTCTACCCCAAAAAGCTCTCGCTGATTCATACATTTTCATATAGGGACATATACCCTTAAAGAGCTTTTCTTAGCAGATTGATTTACACAGGTTTACTTAGTAACAATCTGAGCTCAGGTACTGAATATCCTCAGGAGATAAAATATCTACGTAAATACCAGAAAACAAAACGGTAGGTTTGGCTCAGATTTCTCGAAAGAAATGACATTTGCAGACCAAGACATAGGTATAATTTTTATGGTAACTAGATGTATACGTCAACAGCTAGTGTTTGAGGATAGGCGCGGTGGAATTAAGTAAACCTGTCAAAATAAGGCTATCGTCAATAGTCAAGTCAAATCTGTTAGTAACATTGATAGTCAAACTAACAATTGTCAAATATATGTGTCTAAAACAATACTAAGATCACAGTTCCCAGAATTATTTATACTTACTTATCCTTTGAATTTACGCTTGAAAAAAAAAAGGCATGTTTCATATAGAGTAGTAAAACTCAACTTTTGTGGTTGGCTTGTTATTTCCCGACTCATCTTGTTCGGTAAGGAAGTAAATCTACAAACTCGTCACAAAAGTTTGACTTTTACTTCTAATGAAGCACTATACTGTTGTTAATTATATAATTATAGCTTGATTAATTAAGGGATAGCAAACAACACTAAAAGCGGATATTAAATGTTTAAGTATGTTAAAAAATAATTGTGCATAAAAACTTTCATTTTGCAGGATACTATAATTTTTTAGTTAAAAGTATGGTATTAAAACCAATTCTGAACAATAACGATAATTATTTAATTATGTATATATTTTTTTATTTATTATAAACAGCTTTAAATAGAGTTTCTATATAATTTTAGATATTTTACAATTATTGTAAATAAAAATATAAAATATACCTTTGTATAATAATAGTACCTACTTTATTATTGTTTTGTGTTATATTATGAAACTTGTGTGAATGCATTATTTTAATTTTAATCAATTGGTAATAATTTAAAAAACATAAATCAAATATGTATTGTTTTAGAACAGTATTTAAAATTTTCGCGTAGGTAATATGCATTGTTTTTGTAATTATTATTTCTGTAATATGGTACTTAAAATTTTCTTTGTAATTTGTACAAAACATTTGCACACAAAGTGCATAGCTGTACATAGATTGTTGTAAATTACGTTCTTAAATAAATTATGTATTATTAACTATTTATATAAAGAATTTTATTCCTTCCAGTTTTAAATTATACCGTTTTTCCCAATCCAAACCATCCAATGACCATTATTTAAAAATCGACAACAATGGAAAATATTAAAGCCCACTTTTTGGATATTTCGCAACTATTTCAAATTCTAAGCATTAATCAATCAAATGAATAAAAACCACTGCGGTAAATGAAAAAATCTAAATTTGTCAATAGCTCTTATGAGGATATTTACCCATATGGACATCAGTCTATTTTACACGTTCGGGAGTAAGGTGGGAAGGCGATACAATATTGCAATTCAATGAAAAATAAATGTATAGCAAGTATAATTCGATATATTATATATTATTTCAAGTAATTAGTTATTCTAGGTGACAAGTTGAACATCTTATTTCCCATATAAAATATATGCGATGTACTTACCTATACAATAATGTCACACCCGGTATATTGTAATAAAAATATTGCATCCGGTCGAACTAAGTATTTCTCGCTGATTAATAATTTATAAAAGTTCACAAAAGTTGATCACTCTAACGGCGGTATTGTATTTACGAAATAGACAAATAGACAATTTGCTGATTCACATGTCTCCAAAGCTCCGCCAGGTTCTCTTACCACAAAACTCTCTTTTTCTGCGTCTTCTCTCCAACTTCGGCGAAGTAAGCTGAGAGTTTTAAAAGCGATAAAAAGCACGAATCCTTCCGTTGAGTAGTGTTCAAAAGAACAACAATCAATAAATATCAACCCCTATTCTATATTTATTTTAACATGGTAAAGTCCGCTTAACTGATTATTAGATTACTTTTGTGACATAGCGCAGCTCTACCTTTATTTTCTAATTCTATTTGTGACATGATGGAGGCGCTAAACCACTACATTTTATGACAGTTTGTTGGACGTTAAGTTTCTCAGTTTATTAGTTACCTAATTGGGTCATTTTATTTATTAATTTTCTGGAAAAGGACATATGTGTAGATAATAATAACATTGGTTATATATATTTTTTTGAATTATTTATTTATTGAGTGTTGTGATTTACAAAGTATTTTCTGGTATTTACCTGTGCGGCTTAAAATTTAATTCGTCCTAGGGTATTGATTTTTATTTACTTTGCTAGTATATTTGTATCTTTCATACGAGGTAATTTAATATTTTGAGATTTTAAAAGAAAATAAAAAATATTTTTTACATTGCTAATTTTAATGAAGATATGAGTTAAAATTCGCGTGGCGTTCGGTCAAGACAAACTATATTAAGCTCGGTCCTGATAAGAAAGTTGGGGAAAAGGTAAAGCAATAGAATCGACAGCATCACCCGCCGCTACACCCGATCCCGAATTTAAGCCTGAGCATGGTAGGATAGTAAATACACTCTAGTTAAAAAAAGTTGGATAAAATATAATCAAAAAAGGAAATTAACAAACTTATTTTTATGGAGTCCTAACGTTTTTGAAAGCAATCTCAGATATCATACTTACAAGAAACTTTCCGATACCATTCTTCAAACGTTATGTCGATGATGATATTTTATCTTCTGGTACGCAAACGATTTTTTGCGCTTTTAATTGTTTGGATTTTTTATTTTTTAATTTAAAGCCATTTTCATTCAATTCAAATTTAATGGTTTAAACAATATTTCAGTATTTTTAGCTGTTATTTAAACTTATTAAAGAAAGATCGTCCTAATTTGGCACTTAACTGACTGAATGCAGACTACCTAGTAGGTTTTGCAAAAACATTATTTCATCGTTACTCTCAATTATTTATTATTATTTGCCAATTTATGTCCCTCTCAGTATAACATTTTATTCTGTGCGCGGTTTTTTAAATTTAGTTGAAATTTTTGAAGTTATTATAAAAACGCCTTTCTCAGATGAATGTTTTACGCAAAATAAGAACCAGACTGTGGCGATTTTTCTTGAATAAATTTAAATAACAGCTAAAAACACTGAAAACTTGTTTAAAACACTACGTGTGATATACCACCTATATTTGGATTGAAAATGGCTTTAAATTTAACAATACAAAATCCAGGGTCGTATTTAATAAAACAGAGTTTAATATTGTTTCTCAAACACGAGACGAATTTGTAAACTCTATCTTTTTCTCATCAAAAAGACACAAAGAGACAGTGACTTTCATTTTCGTATATCTGTAAAAATAATGTCAGAAATAAAAAAATACTACAATCGCAAATATCTCGAAAACGGCTAAAATTACTTTACTTTTGACAACAGCATTTAGAAGGTGTTTTAAATTGTACAACTTTTCTCTAAATTAACCGCCATTGTAACTCCTCCCGTTTTCAAAATTCCAATGCTATCCCATTTTTATCTTGGACAGAGTGTATAAAGATATTTTGTAGGGCAGATGTTTTTGATTTATGAATAATACCCGCTCTTAAGTTTGTCCCAGTGGCATTAAAACTTTTTTTTGTAGTTTCCAAATTTATAAATGATTTCCGTTTTCTTGAATCTAATTCAAATCTGAAATGAAAATCCACGATGTTGGCTATAGGTGATATTAGTTATTAATAAATAAATTTGCACAAAAAACCAATAATCAATCAACGCTCTACCACAGAAAGTTCTCGCTAATTCATGCATTTTGACATAGGGACATATACCCTTCAAGGGCTTAGTTGCCTAGTTAGGGGATCTCAAAGGTTCAAATTTAAAATCCAAAATTTGCCATAATTCAAAAACGCTTTTAAACATTTATTTCAAATTTAGTGACCACTATGTTCTTTAATAGAAAAGTCATATTTTGACACAAACAATATATTTAAAAAATGAACCAGTGGCATGCTATAGGGGTTAGTGCCACTTTTTATCCCCATATTTTTTACGCCACTGGAACAAATATATTTTTTTAATTTCTGTTCATTTTTTCTTGAAGTAATAACTTTTTATGGGTCTAAAGCGAACGGTTTTGCAGGAATTTGCCTCTAAACAAAAGTCTGCAAGTAAAGTTGAAAGTAGAAACTTTTTACTTGCAGACTTTACTTTAGACCCATACTTTTTTAAGTGAAAATGAACAGGGAATTTAAGAAGATATATTTATTCCAGTGGCGTAAAAAATAGGGGTATAAAATGTGTCACTAACCTTTATAGCATGCCACTGGTTCATTTTTAAAAATATATTTTTTATGTCAAAATATTAGTTTTAAAAGAACATAGCGGTCACGAAATTTGAAAAAAAATATTTATAGGCGTTTTTGAATTATGGCAAATTTTTGAAATTTATGTAATATTAACAGTATCTCAGGCACTTGCAGACTTTAGTTTAGAAGCAAATTCCTATAAAACCGTTCGCTTTAGACCCATAAAAAGTTATTACTTTTTTAAGCAAAAATGAACAGGGAATAAAAAAAAATAAAAAGATATATTTACTCCAGTGGCGTAAAAAAATAGGGGGATAAAATGTGTCACTAACCCCTATCGCATGCCGCTGGTTCATTGTTAAAAATGTTGTTTATGTCAAAATATGAATTTTTTAAAGAACAAGACAGAGGGTCACGCGTATTGTCGATGGGGGAGGACAGCTGGATGTTATTTATACCGATTTTGCCAAGGCTTTCGACAGGTTGGATCATGGGGTGCTAATTCGGAAGCTGGACAGCTATGGGTTTGTCAACAACCTGAGATCGTTATTTATTTCATATCTTTGAAACAGACTACAGTATGTAGTTTATACTGGCTACAATTCCAAAAAATATAAAGCATCCTCTGGTTCAAATTTGGGTTGGGTTGGGTTGGGTTGGGTTCTCTGCTTTTCTTGATCTTCATTAACGATCTTAACGAGTGTCTGCAGGTTAACAGGTTGTTTTTCGCTGACGATGTCAAGCTGTTCGCCACTGTCGTGTCGTACGAGGACTGCATTGGCCTTCAGAGTGATCTTGAGGCGAAGAAGAGTTGATGGAACAATATCAAGCTATATCTAAATGCTAAGAAGTGTAAATGCATGTGTTATTCGAGAAGGAAAACTGCTTTTAATTTTCAGTATCGACTTGGACAGACTGTTCTCGCGAGATGTGCAACTTCTACCGATTTGGGTGTTACGTTTGACTCGAGATTGTCTCTCGTTCCTCATATTAACTTAAAGGCGAATGAAGCGATTAGGGCTTATGGTTTCATTGTTAGAAATTGTACAGGCTTTAAAAATATGAATGCATTGAACACATTATATTTCTCTTACGTTCGTTCGAAACTAGAGTATTGTTCAATCATCTGGTATCCTATTTATGAGGGCCATAAGTACGCCATTGAAAAGTTCAAAGGAAATTCCTTAAATATCTCGTATATAAATCTGATGGTGTTTATCCAGAAAGAGGGGCGGATAGTTCGATGCTCTGGAATAGATTTAACGTCAGTAGCTTGGAGTTCCGTAGAATCCTTGCTTCTTTGAAATTTTTGTACTGTCTTTTAAATGGTAAAATCGATTGCTCTGATTTGCTGGCTATTATAGATATAAATGTTGCGCGACTGGGGAGTCGTAACGGATTGATGTTTTACTGCAAACGTCCTGTTACTAATCTATACACGAAATCGCCAGTTTGTGCAATAATTTTAATATAATCTGTAACGATTGCGATATATTTAATTGTTCGGTAGAGACAGCTCGTAGTTTTTTTAGGGTGTGATGTAAAATGTTACCGCTGTAAATTTCTACATCTGAATTTAATTTGTTATTTTATTTACTATTATTCCGTTTAGTTTCTTGATTGTGATTGATTTTAGTTTATTTGATTTGATTGATTTGGATGTAGTTAATTTGCTGTAATTTCATTTATTATCTTGATTTATAATGTTGTATTATATCTTGCTCTGTAAGGGGATTTATTCTGTTGGGCAATAAACGCTTATTTATTTATATATCGGTCACTAAATTTGAAAAAAATTATTAAGGGAGTTTTTTAATTATGGCAAATTTTCAATTTTAAATTTGAACCTTTGACACCCTGTATCTCGACAACTAAGCTCTTTATGTCCCTATATCAAAATACATGAATTTGCGAGAGCTTTCTGTGGTAGAGCGTTGTCGGTGGAATTTAGAAACACCCTGTAGACAAAAACATTTGTCGCTAAAATAAAGTGTTTCGAAAACAAACAACGTGGAAATTTTGTGGAACCACATTTTCAAAAAACAGAAAGAAAATAATGGAAATTTTTTAATGCAAAGATCAAAAATAATAATGCACTACAAACAATAATTATTAAGCAATAAATAAACGTAGTCTTACAAATTTATAAAGGCGGAAATGTTAATGCCAAAACATTATAAATTTACCTGTCTCTACCTGGTGAGAACCTTTTGGTCATTATAGATCTTTTACATTTTCAACTCTCATGGTGGCCTGGCCCCCCTTAAAGGATCCACATCCACATGAAGGTTTTTACATGAGGCATTTCTTGTCTCATTGTGTCTTTTCTATTGTGATGGTGTGTCAACTACACTATTGGGAATCAGTGTCTATTACCTTGATGACAGTCGAAGATGTATGTGTTTTTTTTTTCAATAGCTGTACCTAACAGTAGCATTTATATTCAGATCATTTCAGTTTTTATGGCTGAAAACAACAAAGTTAGATATCCTGATGTGACTTACATTTACACTAAATAAAATATAAACTTGAAGTTAAAGTTTAAAGTATTTGACAAATTCTTATTAAGAAAAATGAATTGTTGGCATTGCATTGTAGCAAATTATAAAATCACTGATGATGAGCGACATCCTCGAAAGATGCCTAGCTATAAATATGCGAAAATTTAAAATAGATAGGTATTTACAGTGTGATGACTTTTATTTTATTTTAAGATGATATTAAATTTATTATCGGAATGAAAAAAGAAATTATATATGAAAACATTTTAAATATATTTTCAGTAGTAATATCCCTAGCATATTGATAATTGACGAGATAATTTTATGACAATCGAAAGCTCGAGCAACGAGCTTGAGAAACTTGTCATAAAATTATGAGGCATTTGTCAATGTCCGGGGGATATTCGGTGGAAATTTTTTTAAATGTTGTTAATGTTGTTTTCTAACTATCTGGACTGTAATTTATACTCTATTAAGAATTACTATAAAACATCATTGATAACTATTTATTTTTTAACTGTCTTCAAAATTGACAACAACAATTCTATTACAATAATACAACTCTTCTACAATATGTTCTATTTCTAACATTTCTCTTCAGTGCCAGTGTTGTCATAATGATTGATAATTGCACTAAATGCAATTATCAGTGTAATGTTGATATGATTGTGTGAAATTGTTTCATATGCCAAAAAATGACAAAATTTGATTGTTTGTTAGAAATTTTCATGGATATAGACCGGATACAGGAATTTTTTTTAACTGATGCTCACATAAGTAGTAGTGAGTGCTTGGATATTTAATCATTATTATTAACACTGGTCGTTTGTATATTTTTCATATACCTATTCAAAGAAAACTTAACAAAAGAGTTTTTTTAAGAGACATGTAATTCAACATTATTGGGGGATATTTATAATAACAACAACGACGAAGGCTGATAGAAAACAAAGATAAATATTAAATGAAATTTTGATATAATTTTGATAATTACCAAATGCCCAACTCGATCAGCTCAATTAACAGGATCCGATTTTTACTGTGGCTACATTAAAATGTGACATTAAAATGTAAAAAAAAAAAACAGGCAATATATTAATCTAGATCCTAATAGTCTAGATTTTCGATATTTTTTCATTAAGGTTTTGCTTTCTATATATCAAAAGAATCGATAATTGTCATTTTTATGTCCATAAATGTAAATGCACCGATTAAAGAAATTTGACTCATAGTATACCAAAACTTCAAATTGAAGAAATGCTTTATTGTCGTCCTGCTTGCTCCTATTTATGCTACTCTGCTGGCGCATTTCAATCGAATTCATCAAAATATTAAGAAATAAGGCAATTTAATGTGGTACATACACATAACCTTCCGCATTTTGATCTTTGTTAATATTGGTATAAGAAAAAGTTTAAATTACGAAAGTTGAAGTAAGTTAAGTGCTGATTTAGTATTTGGAGGTAGTTGAAAAAAATAAAAAAGTATCCAAATCAGCTTTTTCGAAACTTATACAACATTTTTCAATGGAATCTTCTATATATTTTAAGACAGTTAGATGGCCTTCATTTTCTATGCTGTTTCTAAAAATATATAACTTGGTATGGTTATCTTAAACAGTTTGAATTTATAGACACTTTTACCACAGCATATACCTACATACTGTGCTTTTACTTTCCATTAGAGAAAAAACATGCTTAACAAAATCGAATCATAAGTAAGCCATGAAAACAAATTTCGTTCTTATTGAATCCGTCAGAATAATGATAACTAGGTAATTTATATATACCGGGTGGTCCATTTATCTTGACACAGCCTTATACTCGTATCTTAAAAACGGCACATTTCTCGGAAAAAAAGTTCAAATAAAAGTTGTTTGCTATTGTGGAGAAAAACAATGGTGGCACCCATTTGCAAGTTTGTCAACCGTATCAATGTTATCTCAAGGTCAACTCTGAAAACATATATTTTTCATTACCGAGTCGGAAAATGTGCCGTTTTTAAGTTATAAGGCTGTCTCAAGATAAATGGACCACCCTGTATATTTTACGTTTAGATTTTTATTTTAATTACGAAAGTTTTTAAAACGAGGTTCAGACCAAGCAAAGTTTGACAGTTAGTGTAATAAAAATAAGGTCTTAGCGCGAGAGCAGTATATTAGATCATATCCGACTAGAGTTAGAACAAGTTTACTATTTGCATGCTACAGGAAATTCTTACAAAAAAAATCAAAAAACGCTTAAAAAATATATTTCATGATTTTAAGTACAACAGTACAGTGTTAGCTTGAACAATATTTTGTTTCGTTGTTCGCTAGATACTTCTAATACGCCATCCCAGTTAGACGCTGCCTGAGAGAAATCGAGAAAGCTACAATTTCATGTCACATGTAGCGACTATAGTCGAATTTTCGCCATTCACCAATTATAACCGCGGTTATGATGACAGTTGCCGTTGGTTTTGGCCCTTCATCACAACCGAATCAAACCGCTTCTATCTATTTATTTAACATTTTGTGAGGTATATGTAGTTAAGTAAAAGATTATAAACAACATTTGTTCTGTGGTAATGCGGTCACAAATTATTTACTAGCTATATACAGAAAAGTTGACTAATGGACTTTTTTTTTTAATAGTGAAGAGACAATTATTTTAAACAGTTTTGAAAATTTGTATAATAACGAAAATGTGTCATTTTTTATGAAAAGTAATTCAATCACGAAAATAATAAATGAAAAGTGGCTAATAAATTACGATAAATACCATTTTTTTCCAATTATTTCGAATGAAAAAACAAACGTATCATAGGTTGGTCAATGTTCTGCAAAGAGCTGACAATAAAAACCTTTTAAATATACAGCATAAACACAGTTTTCTTGTTCCATAATACCCACAAAACATAATAATTATAAATTAGAATAGTATATAGAGATAGAGGGTTAAATTTTCGAACAAGCACCCAGAACAATACCAAAAAAAACAGATTAGTAATTTAACTTTCTTTAGGTTGAATGGACCGATAATAACGCAGCTCATCGGCAAAGTGACTTTTGGTTAAACCGCGAAGGAACTATGACGTACTGAAGGGCTTTTTCGTGACGTCATCATAGTGAAACCGGCAATAACCGGGGTCGCGTGAATGTTAAAAGTTAAACCATTTATAACCGGTCGGTGAGTGGCGAAAATTCGGCTAATGCGCCTTTTCAACGTTTTCGGGGTAGTATCTCTATTTTATTTATTTTGATTGATTGTTGATAACAAAATAAAATATATACTCTAGATTTGGCCTATTATTTCAATGAAAACGTATATACATAATACCTAAAATAGATATTATAGTGAAACTCTTCTAGATTATCGTGGAGCTCCTAAAGAGATGCTGATAAAATAACTATCCCTTTAGATAATCTATATTCTGAGGCATTGTTAGAACCACAATTACTACAACCCAGCCTGCATTCAATTTCACAAACAAAATTTATTATTAGGTATACATTATATTTATGTACCTACCTACATGAGACATGAAACTCAGTGAGGGAATAATATAATACAGCCTTGACTTTTGTTGACAATAATAATAATGATCATCATAAAAAGGGACGATAATGTAGTTTATTTCATAATGGCGTATAGTCTTCAGCCATATTTAATTGTTTAAGTATTATTTTACTAGGGTGGCAAACAATTGAAAGGGTGTATGTAGTTAAGAGAAGGAAATATTAATGTTGGTATAGTAAGCAACAAATCAAAATTGAATGGTTATATAAATAGCATAAAACAGTGGCGTACACATATAGCTACAACATTCAAGAACTTTCTGATTTGTTTTGTTAAACTAAAAAATAACGACTACTTCCTTGACATAATATTAGATGTCATTCTACGGTGGTCAGTTATAAAAATTTAGTTTTATGGTGGTTTTACCATTAAATAATTAATAAGATTTAACCACAAATAACGTTTTTCTACGACTGTCTTTAAATGCCTTTATTATATATTTATATATGTTCTTGCTGGGCTAGGTTTCCTAACGGAAAGTGTGGGATTTTCTCTAACAAATTGCAAAGTTTCTTTGAAAAGTATTTTGCTAAAACTATAAAGAACTGGAATGCTTTTGCAAAAATAAAAAAACGACTTTTCACTTCATGGACACTCTGTATCCAAAATTATTATTAGTATTTTTCATCTACAATCGTATTTTTTCAGCAAGGAAACATTTTTCTTCAAACAAGAAATGTTTGTCCCCGTTACCAATTCACCGATATAATAATAATAAGCATTTATTTTAAACAATTCCCATTTACAGAAATAATATAAATGTCAATCAATTGAATAATTGAATACCAGAAAACAAATATACAATAACAACAAGATGTTTTTGGCGACATCTAGTGTGAGCAGGCAATAGCCCGGTGAAACACAGTTTCTCATACGATGACCGGACGAGAAGTAACAACGCCATCATATCCTGCAGCAATTCACAAACATACAATAATTATGCAACAAAAAAAAAATGAGACGCTTGAAAATAATTATGAATAAGAAATAAATAATAAAAATAGTAATAATTACAAGCATGAACATAAACACTAGAAAAATTCAAAAATTATATATTAAGGAAACGATTTGTAATCTCCAACAAAGACGTTAAATGAACATCACACATGAAATAAATAGGACTCTCACTCTCAGATAACTGAAGCAAACTCTAGCCTAGATATCACAACAGCATAGAATAACAAACAGCTTTAACGGCGTGAAGATATCGTTAAACTGTCGACAGTTTCTAATGAAGAAATCCAGCATTTGATTAGCTTTCGATACTACGTTTATGGAATGTGGGATCTCGTGCACTATCTGCATTCATAACATGAAAGTTTAATTTACTTGTCAGTCTAGAGAAACTAACGGCTTTACATTTCGAAATTGTAAGCTGCAGACGATTCATAGTGCATCAAGCACACAATGTTTGTAAATCATTCAGAAGCAAGGGGCGGCTCTGTATTGAGTTCGCTGTAATATCTTCATATCGTCTGCACAGGCAAGTCTGCCACATGTAAAGGATTCAAGTCACAATAGAGGTCCGAGATTTAAACCTTCTGGCACAACTGAAAGAGATGGCAAAATTGACGATTTAAAACTTTCGTACTAGCCGTACTGTCGTCGCTGGAATAGGTAAGACTTAAAGAAATTGAGTAGGCGACAAGAAACTTCAATATTTTGTAACTTACAGAGTAACACGTAATGATGATGCGGTCGAACACATTTTGGAAATCTATCTAGATCCTTTCTTATAACATTGCATTCAAAATTTGACAAGACAAGATCGAGACAAGGACCATTCACATTCCGCACATTGTTAAATTGACGACAGTGAGTAGTTAAAATAAAATTTCTAAGGATAATGCTTTTCCGATTAGCATAGGTAGGCACAGTAACATTAATATGCGCCACATTCAAATCTCCAAAAATTACTTATTACGTTCTTGTCTTAAACGCCGCAAAATGCTCAAAGACAAGATCGAAAAATTCAATTGTAACTTTACAACAAACAAGATCCAATGATGGTACAATATTCATAAGATCATGTAATAATACGACTTCTGAGCTGTAGTTACACCGGGGCTTAGCCACGATTCTGTAATAGCAATAATGTCGATATACATCAACTTCGGCAGCTTATTGGAAGTAAATCTACTTGTTGGAGGCATACAGGAAGATTGATCTCGGGATTAGAGTTCGCGACATTAAAATCAATTCTGTCCGAAATGTTTTTTTTTTTCTAATTGTACTAGAGATGTAGCCAGATATATAAGATATCCAACATGATTTGTTGTGATGGACACAAAAAAGTGACAAAAATCTCAGCCTCCATTCCATCATCTCATATTTGAGCAGAAAACTTTAGCCAATGCGTGCTGCCGAGTACAAAGACGTTATAAAATACTAACGAATACTAAAACTCCTTTATTATCATAGTTACATTAAGTTACACAAACAAATTCACAAGTGAGAAGGACCATCATAAAACTCGTTATTCTTGTCTCATTTTTTGATAATTTTACTGCCTATACAACAACTACCATAAATGTAAGTCATTCGGAAAAAGATTTAGGGCGCATAAACTCATCATGTCTCTAGGCAGTTTTATAGTGTGCTTCTTATTGGTATAATAAGGTCTCTTTTTAAAAATGAACTACTTTGGCTACTGAAATTTTAAATTGTTTTATTGCTGTTTTCTTTTATCACCACTGCTACCGTGCTGAATTGGTGTGACAAATGCTGTGAAGAAATATTTTTGGTACACTATAATTTGAAATAAATAGGTGTGTTCGTCGAAATTGACTATTATTAATATTTCAAAGATCAGTTGGTGAAAATACTAGAATTTTGAACAAAGCTTTTTTTTACTTCACGCAATTTAAATAAACTTTAGCTGCATCTAACAAAAGAGTGAGAAACAAACTAAGTTCAGTGCAAAAACGCCAATATAAGAGCAATATAATCAAAATCCAATGATTGTATCCTTTCTTGTTAAAACAATTATTATAAAAACCACTGATTATGATAAAATATTTAAGCTACATTATATTCAATGCATGAAAAATGGTGACGATGAGTTATAACCTTAGCGCCGCGTCCTCTCTGACTCCAGGGTTCCCAAATATTAGCTTTCTTTTAGCAATCTACCATTTTTGGCAAAATATACATGAGGAAACTCAGTATGGTACTGGAAGAAATCTAAAGAATAGACTGAGATTAGTAACAGATTTCATCTCCATGTAACAGTGAAAGAATTGTGTAATTTGGGTTCCTGTGGTATTAGCCCTCAATTCATTGGTATTTTCTGTAATCTCTACGAACGGACTTTTGTGAAGGTCAGGGGGTGTTGATGGTATTACTCTTTCTTTGTTATTGGACTGTGGTATGCTGCAGTGGGAGCCACTTAGTCCAACACTCTTTAACCTATTTCTGGCCGACATTGAGGGATTTTTCCTTGAACAGACGCAAGTGGGCTGAGCCTGGATGAGAGGGTTTCCCTTTCAGTTCTACTGTATGCGACTTGGTTCTGCTCAGTGACTCG
The DNA here is from genome assembly GCA_911728435.2 of Apoderus coryli. Classification (NCBI taxonomy): domain Eukaryota; kingdom Metazoa; phylum Arthropoda; class Insecta; order Coleoptera; family Attelabidae; genus Apoderus; species Apoderus coryli. Next base: position 8,319,715 of record OU452202.1, on the reverse strand, counting down.
GAGTCAACACTGCAGCGCCAATTGGACATTTTGCAAGATTATGCTCGCTTAGATTTTTTAACAATTAATGAAACCAAATTAAGGGTTATGTGTTTTAATCCAACCGGAACAATGTACAGGAGTGGTTTTCAGTCTAAAATTAACAATAATTTAATGAACATTGTAAGGGAGTTTGACTACCTTGGCTTAAAATTTTTCGCATCTGTGGCTGAATCTATGGCTGAATCTGCTGTTCTCCGCAGTAAACAAACTCTCGGCGCAGTCACAGTTAAAACAAGAGACAGTTGGTTCTCATCGTGTCGGTACGTCTGATGTACGTCGGTACAAAGCAGTTCGTCGCACTTATAGTTATAGTATAGTATCTTATACTATATATAGATATAGTATATATAGTAGCCGAGCCAGAAACGAGCTGGGAATACGACGAGTCGATGTCGTTTTCAGCGTCTAGTGGACCTTCTTGTATATAGTTAATATTCGATGGCGCAGTAATGAACTTAAAGGCTAGCGTTAAATATGGTCCTTTTAAAGCTAGCCTAATACTTTTTAACTGGTATGTACCATTTACAAGATGCACTGACGTCCTCGAAAAAATTCAAGCCATGGCTCATGGTGCCAAGATCCACCACTATTTCGTGTATAAGATTACATCAAATTTTCTTATTAAACTGATTTTAATGACACAAAATCGACTGCCAAAAGTATTTTTGAATAGACCGATATTAAACTGTGTGGCTCATCTAGCTCTGACAGATATAATTTCATCCCTAAACTCAAAGCATGGTGCGTCTATACTAGATGTCGTCAGGCGGAAACTTCACGAAGTTGATCTCTTTATTGCATCTAATGCTAAATATACCATATTTTACTACAAATTTATTCTAACATCTAGTGCCGAATATTTGACGTTTAATAGGGAGTTTTTTCTAAAATAAGGTCAATGGCGCAACTTCGTATGACCACAAAATATCAATGGCGATTTTTCTCCAGAGGTATCTCGTATGCACTAGATCAGGAATCGCTTGGTACCGTGTGCAACATGCATGAGCCGGAGTCTTGCTCTCACCTGCTGTTTGTTTGTCCGTTATACAGGCATTTACGCCCTTGTACCTACCTGCTCAGATTTGGATATGCTTGCAGATTTATCAAACAATCTTACACCAACTTTAGTCAACAAGATCTATGCTGTTATGACGAACATCTTTAAGGTACGGGCCTTTCTTATTGGCGATTAAGAATTGAGTGATAGTGCGTATGTGATAAGGGTTTGTTGGTTATATTGAGTGATCTTGGGTAGTATTTTTTCAAACTCGAGAATTTGTTTCTACTTCTCTTGCTGATGTTGATCCACAAATAGTGAGGACGAGGGTGCTAGAGTGCTTCAGACAGATGTCTACATGGTGTGATGCGAACAAATTGATGATTAACTCGATGAAGACTAAGCTAATTGAATTTCATAGCCGGTACAGGGACTCCTCTGACTTTTTATTTGACTTTGATGGTCACAATGTCCCCCTTAATGATTGCGTCAGTATTCTTGGTGTTACGATGGATAAGCACCTCAATTTTAAGACGGTTTGTGCTAAACTCAACAAATCTTTTGTACTTATTCTTTCATTAAAAGCTTCCCTTAGCCTTCGCGAGATTTTGAGTGTTTGCTACAGTTCTGTTCAATCAGTTCTGTCCTGCAACCTGGTTATTTGGGGACAGTCTCAGGATATCAATAGGGTTTTCGTTGCCCAAAAGAGAATTGTCCGATTGATTTTTGACATTCCATATCGCCATTCTTGTAGGGAGGCTTTTAAAACCAAAAAAATCTTGACAGTTGCTTCACTATTTATTTATAGAAGTTTATTGTCCCTATTTAGGGTTAAATCAGGATTGCCGAGAAATAGTGATGAGCACAACTATAATACCAGAGGATGAAATAACATCTTAATAATAATAAAGCTCTTTATTTTCAACAGGTAACAAGACCCACTTACAGAAAATTCAAATTAATTTCTAGAATAAAATTACAATTTGAAACTTAAATAAAAAACAAAAACGACAAATTCACAATTATACAAATCAGTTATCTTGCACAGAAGGCATACTCTGGAATTATACAAGAAATCTCCGATTTATGTGGGTGGCTCGCTGTATAATATTTTACCTAGCCCCATTAAATCAATTAATAGTTTAAATAAATTCAAAAGAGCAATTAGGATGATGCTATTGTCGGGGTTTTTTATACAGTTGAGAGAGAACCACGTATTGTCTAGCAATTAAGTGTTTATTGTTTTTGTTTGTCACACAATCTAATTGTCTGTAGGTTAAAAATTGTATGTCTTTTTATTTTATATTATTATATATATTATATTTTTGCAAGTATAAGTAACTGTGATTGTTTTGTGTATTAATGTTTATTTGCTTCTGTGTTTAGAACTTAGTTAAGTTATGACAATTGTCTATACTATGTATATAGGAAATTGAGACAATAAAGAATTAAATTACATTACATCTAATGCTATATGACGTACAGAAACATAGAATATGTTATGATTTTTCATTCTCATAAAAAGAAGTAGAAAATTGATGGCTACTAAGTAAGTGAGCCAGGCGACAATGAAAAAGCTATAAGCTATAACCCTGTTAGACCAGCTCATAATAAACAGTTCGAATGTACCAAACCTACATCGTTCTAATAATGATCGTACCACCCAAATCTAAATGGCTATATTAGAATTTTCAGAATAATCGTTCATTTTTCCGAAAATTTAAATTAAGTTGGTGTAGAAAAGTAAGCAATAGTGAATAAAATAAAATTGATGACATCTTGAAAGACCCTTTATGCTTACCCAAATCTACGTCCCTTAGTACATCATAGAGAATAGAAAACCCTGCGTATTCGTGTGTACATTTTTCATAGGGTGGTATATACGCGGAGGGTGGCCATTTGACACCCGTGCTAATCAAAATTCTAAAGACGCTAAAATTTAGATCAAAATTAGGCGTGAAGCGTGGAAACTAGGCAGCTGAACGCTAAACATCAATATATCTCTTTCTTATACACACTAGTGCCCTATATAATATCCTTTTCTATTCATGATTGTTCCCAAAAAATGGGACCGACACGTCAGATTTGTAATGTATGTTCTAAAGTAGGGGTATAATGCGCAAAATAAATAGACGCTAATGTATTTTTTTCCGTTGCAATATGGGTGAAAATTTTCTTATTATATGGGTGGAAGTCATTGAAATCAAGTTACGAAATACGATTGCTACTACCAATATTACCAGGGCCATTATACAATTATGATTCACATATATCAGATACTTTATTCATAATCACGACAATAAACACAAATAATATTCAGGACTAATTGAAATTATAAGTGGTTGATATTTATTAAAATCACCCCTAAGGTTTATAAAACCACTAATCAATATATCTTCAATATAGGAAGATGGTTAAACTGACCGAACCTAGAACCACAATTTGTTTCACAAAACTGACACACCCAATCACCACCAGTCGTTTGGACTTCTCCTTCGTTGGAATGCTCAGACCCTTTAAATTATCTGGAATTTTAATGATCTTTCAATTTGTGAAGTTCTATGCAGAGGCGGCGTTGTTTATGTCTTAAATCCAGATCATGTGCATCATGCCTGAATTTAATTTTTTGGTACGTACTTAGAAGTTAAGAGTATAGTGTTAAGAAGCGTATTTCCTTTATCCTGAGCTTTAAGGCTATTAATGAATTTCCATGATTCAGTCGACTTTCGACCGCCTATGTATGTGTCTAGCTTTTTACATTCATTGTCCCACATTGATCATTTACTCGCCATTATACATCAACCCGTAGATTTAATTCATTTGAGTACTGCTTTCTTATGGCTATACGTTCAAATGACTTTTTTTGGGTTTAATTCACCAAAAGTCCAAGATCCTCGTTGAGTCTACTGTTACAGTCTAAAATTAGTTTCGGCTTAAAAGACAAATAAATTTGTGAATCATCAGCGTATAGATGTGAATGTGAATAATTAAAGTAGGTAGAAAGCTGGGATGTATAGAGAGTGAATAAAAGAGGTCCTATAATGGACCCTTGTGGAACGCCATTGCAAAGTTCAATAGGTTTGGACTTCTGACCACACACCACACGCGAGCCACCAGAAAACTATCTATCATTACACACATTGCCAAACCCAAGATAATTCAGAATTGCTAAGAGCATTTGATGATTCAGTTTCTCAAATGCTTTAGAGTAGGCCAATAAGACAATCATTCTAAACAACTACTTACCTAACTACTTTGGTCAAAAATTAGAAGTAAAAAAATCAAGAGCATGGTCGAACCCAGAATATTTCCCATCCAAAGCCGCGCACCGTAGAATATGGTCGATGGTAAAAGTACAAATTCCGAAGAATTCAGACGAGCATAAAGATGTCGTATTTCCCCCGGCTAGCCAAAACCATGCTTTTTTGAAGAAGCCATGAAATGAAAATATTTTTAAGTATCACAAAATTAATTTTCCATATAACAGAAAACGTTATAATTATTTTTAATTCTTAAACAAAAATACGAATTTTATTTATAATTTTTTAAACATAAAATGATCTGTGACCTACATTTTTCAATCACAGTTAATCTCATTTGATTTTATCAAATAAATTCCTAAACTTTCAGAGAGGTCACTAAACATATCATCCCCTAATAGTTTTTATTTACCCTCGTAGTCAAAGCACATAACACCTAAAACATAAAACGTATGTCTCAGCTTGTTTGTCTTTGAAATTTAGTTCTAGTTGTCTTACGGAGTATAATTGTGTTGGTTCTGCCTTTTTATCGGTTAAATAATCGCATTTTTAGACACAATTTTTGAGTGCCTGAATGTATACTTGGTGTCTTTATAGTGGATAGGTATTACATATGTTTGTGAGTGCGTGGATAATTAATGTTTATGCATAATTATCCAACGTGTTTTGCAATTACACGCAATAATAAAGGTATTATGCTGGTATTTAAATACTTTTGTTGGTAGTGTTTAAAAACAAGATAAAGAAACGTTGTGCATTTTTACTATAATTCCATATACCTACCTATATAATTATTAGAGAACCAACAACTTTGTAAAATTATTATTAACTGAATTGCACCAATATTTACCACCCACATATTTATTTATTTTTGTTTTCAATGACGAAATAAAAGTCGAATCTCCACAAAAATAAATTCAATAGAAATTTATATCAATCATACAAACATGTTTCGGAACTTAAACCAGTTCCATCACCAGTGGTAAAAGGGAAACTTATAGATTAATGTTCCAGAAATTTCCATTGAGGTCATTTTTATGAAAAAAAAATTTCATTCATACAATTTTTTAAATAACTGACATTATTATGTTATTATATTAAAAAAAAAATATTATTTCAAACAACAAAAAGTTTTTTCCATAAAAATGACCTCAATGGGAATTTCTGAAACCTTAATCTATAAGTTTCCCTTTTGCCACTGATAATGGAACTGGTTTAAGTTCCGAAACATGTTTGTATGATTGATATAAATTTCTATTGAATTTATTTTTGTGGAGATTCGACTTTTATTTCGTCATTGAAAATATACAACTCCAGTTAAGAATGGAGTATTTTTTCAAATTACATATTTATTTGTCAGATACTTTATGAATAGACCACGACAATAAACCTGAATAATATTCAGGATTAATTAAAATTGAAAATGGTTGAAATTTATTAAAATCATCCCTAAGGTTTATAAAACCACAAGTCAATGTATTTTCAATATAAGAAAGTAAAATATGCGGATATAGACATGTAGAGATCAAAGTCGTCCACCTAGTCATCGCACTGTGGGGGCTACAGGCAGTACGGCTCGCCAAGAATACCGTAGCAGAGAAGTCATTCTCTGGCCTGACTCCTTGACATGATGTAGACAAGCTCGATATCATTGCGAGACATGCATGCGGCCTAATCTGAAGTAGCCGCTCTTTCGGATAAATCCACATAGGTAAGTGCAAGCGAATGAAATGATAATAGAAAATTTATTTTAATTAAGTGGTCTTCAAATACTGAAGCACAAGCCTGAAAAAAAAATTTTAAAACAATTTCTGATAATTGAATTTCATTATATGAGTATTATAATTAGCATAAAATAGAAAACTGAGCATTACTTTGAGAGTTTTTTTTCGTAAGAACAGCCACAAAAGAAGTTACTATGAGTTCTGTGGTTTTTAACATATTGAACGCGAATTTAAATTGGTTGATTCATCATACAAAATAGATAATGAAGAAGAATTCCACATGGAAAACTATATACAATTGGAGCACAGGCACATACCTAAGAAAAAACAGAAAACAATTACCTCAAACCTAAAAAACTTTTAGCATACTTATTATATTGTACAGGAAAAATGTCATTGGCCAGTGAGTTTTAGAATAACTGAAAAGCTATTAGCTTTAGTTCCATTTCCTTTAACTTTCTCGTTTTCGATTCGAATACAAACAGTGGGCTAAAAATCAATAATAATTTTTTTTAATTATAAAACTACACAAAAACGATAATAGTCAACACAAGACGTACCTAATTATTACAATGTTCAAGTAGATTTACCAAAAAACTTTAACAAATTTACCGGAGGAAATTACAATTCAAATGTATAGCGTGGGTAAATTTTGATAGGCTAACTTAAAAAACTGCAACCTGTAGAAAAAAATCTGCCCACCTCCCCATTATTCTTCTTTGAAGAAAAATAATATGAATGTGAAAACAGATCGTACCTAGTTATGTTGATGCATTTACAATCTAGAAGGCGATTTTCAAATTTTACCCAATTCTAATTTGGTGTATTGTCTTGTTATTCCTGAAGATACCAAAAACGAATGAAACTTTCTACAGACACTTTTTTTAAATGGAATATATTGGTGATATTAATTTTTTATTTATGTATAGGATATGTTATATATTATATTGCAAAAGGCTGAAATTTTCCCTAGAATGTGAAAAAGGCATAAATTACAGGGTGGTCCATTTAAAAGTTAAAATGATGTATTAAAAATTTAAAGAATAAAAGATTATTGGGTCTATCCTATATAACTTAGACGAAATTCTGTAAACACATTGTAAATACTTTTGTCTAATAATATCAGTGAAAATATTTACAAAAAAGCATTAAATAACGTCTAAAACTCTGTTCAAAATGTAATCTGAATTTAACGAAATTTAAAAAATAAGCTGTTGCCGTTGAGGCATATTTAAGTGTAAAAGTAATATTATTGTGACCTTTTTGTCATTTTCTTTTTTGTAAGACTGGGTGAATTTGAAATTTGAAACACACAGGGTCTGTAAAGCCCCCTGAAATAAATGGAAACAGAAATATTTTTTAATATCATCTGAAAACTGAAGTATAATATTAGTTTTTTATTTTAGTCGTTATTTTAATTAAGTTAGGCACTCTTCTAAATTTAAAAATGCTTTTATGGTATAATTTGGCAAATAATTTGCACTACACTGTGTTATTTATACATGGAATACTTTAACTTAACAAAAAGTTCCTTTAGTATGATTCATTACCTCTGGTCATGCTGTATCTCATTGCATTGAACTTTTTTGCGAATAAAAAGTACCAGGTGATGTGTTTTACTGCCTCAGCTTACCATAATATTACCATGGCTAAGAAAAAAAAAGTAGAAAAAATAAAGAAAACCGAAAGTTGGCAGTCGGCTTTTAACAGAAATCCTGTCACGCAGTTTAGTTCCACTGTATTTAGTGCCTTTTGGTCGTATTGCCCTTTTTGTATTATGGCAACGGCATATTTCTGAAGGAAAAACATTAAAAGCGAACAACTTCCTTGATAAAACTGCCTTAGTTCATGCTAATTTACATTGATTTCTGCCGATATAATATACTACACGACTTGGTACAGAGACTGACAGAAAGTGTGATCATTTACGAGTTTTATGACATATGTATATATTATTTATTATTTGTTTCCAGATACAAAGTATGAATAAATATTGTGTAATTTATTACCGTTTAAATTTTGATCAAATAAATTATAGCAAATGCATGATAGACGTGTATATAATCATATGTAGGTATAATTTCTTCTTTTCTTTCGAGTTTTACTGTATTCGCCATAAACAATAAACTTCATTTATTTAATAATTATCACCACTCTGTTAATATGTTAATATTCACCATTGACAAGAATTGACAAGAATTCGATAAATTTGAATCAAGAACGTAAAAATACTTAGATATTCTTTAATATTGTTAATATTAAATGTTAACAAAATAGATGAGAAGCGGAAATTTTACAGCATACAACGAAACGAAAAGAAGTATTTAAAATTATTCAAAATAATTTTTTTTTTTTTAAATAATCAATTATCAAAGAGGAGCGGGATTTGTCCAGAAATTAAACACGCCTGCTCCACAAAAAATCATATATTATATTATACCGTACTAGTTTGAAAAGTATTGTAAATACCTATTCAGCCACATACTATTTCTTTGTTTTTTTGTTATATATTTTGATGTATAAATTAAATTAATTACTAAAATTATGTTTCGCTTTTAATTAGTAACGATTTAAAAACCAGTTTTTAAATGAAGTGTTCAAAATGTATATGTATTGCTAAACTCTTGTCGTACTCGTGCAAATGTGTCAGTGGAAATTGCCCTAGTGAAGTCTGGTGATCAAGCTTGCCATTCTATCGAACCTCGTCGTCTACTCGATTTACTACGATATTCCTCATCTAAGTAACGTATTACTCCACCATCCCCAAAGGTCAAATCTTAAACTATATTGAATATGCTTATAAAAAAATTGTCAATTTTCACGTATGATTATAAGACTTTATAAAATATGATCAATAACATATTTTATAAAGTCTTCTAATCATACGTGAAAATTGATAATGTTTTCACGTTACTTAGATGAGGAATATCGTGGTAGATCGATTGGACGACGACGACGAGGAACATTGAGTTAAAATTAAATGGAAATACTTCTTTATACGTATAGTAAAAGAAACTAAATAATTGTAAACTCGAACCAAACAAAACTGAAACAAGTCGTACTTATATCACACAAAAACAAAATACATAAAACAAAAATAAAATAATGGGTTGATTCTGTATGATATTTGGTGTTTTTGCTAAATTTTTCAATAGAAATTTAACCAATTTTTGTAGTATTGAACTTTGCGATGCGCGAACTAGTTTTTCGTATGAAAAAACTGCACAGTATTTACAAAAGAGGCCTTTCTTTTCTTCCAAAAAAACTACCCATTGAATTTTTTTTATAAATGGGCCCAATGATTTTTCAATAAATTATATTTGTTGATGTCAGGGATGGTAACAATTTTCCTTAAAAAAGTGCGGATACCGTTTTTAATTGTTCGCCAAGTTCTGTGTCCATGAAATCTGTATTTTGATTTTGTGTTGAACTAGAAGCAACTGCGACATCGGTTGGAACAACTGTATTTTCATTTTCTACTCTTTCCTCTGTTCTGGATTTTTTCAAATAATTTAAAATATTATTTGCGACTCTCTTTCTCAACATTTTGAATTATTATTTATTATTACCGCCTATGTGCATCAGTCTAAGAGGTCTGATCTAAACTAAAGTTAATTTTTGTTATTCTAACTAGGGATGCCGATTTTAGATCGATTTTTTGGGAATCGATTTTTTTCGAACCAAATAATCGATAATTTAATCGATTATTTTGAAAACGATCTTTTTATTATTATTTTTTTACTAGAATCGTTTAAAAGATAGAAAAAAGTGAAAACTTTATTTTATATTTTCATGGTCGTCGATATCTCATTCAACTAATACCGAACTCTCTCAATTGGAGTTGACGACGTCAATTGGACTGGCCCTACTTAATGCTACAAACGCGGAATTGTCGAAAAGGTTTTCCGAAGTCGAATCAGTTAGTACGCTTGCTATTTGTCTTAGACCAGATACATGGTAATGTCTCTCTCTTAGACCCACGATTTAAGAGAATACATTTTCAAAAACCTCTTGCGTTTGACATATTATGAACTGCAATAAACTTATAAAAGTCTGAATCCGAAACCTACAAGTTTTGGAACATCCATTTTAAATTAGCTATTCAGACACAATATGATCCTACCGTACTTGAAATCGGAGCGGTTATTTTCCTAAGCTGGAAACATTATGGATAAATCGAGGAGCCGACAAAAAGGAGAAAGGCTTTCCAAATTGCTCTTTTTGAATTCTTTAGAAAATGGAATTTATAATTAATATTTTTTTTATTTTTCAGAATATATTTTATTTTTCATTTTTATTTTTTTCCGATTTGTGTTATTACTTATCCTTGGAAATGAGCAGTATAGTTAGGCTCATATGATTTCCCAGTTCTCTACCGAATTTATTTTTAATTTTATTAGAGCAATAATCGATCTTTGTGAATCGATTCAAATTTGGTCCGATTTTCTGAGAATCGATTTTTCTAGAACCGATTCGAATCGATTCAAAAATCGATTATTTTTCTAAAAGATCGGCATCCCTAATTCTAACCAAGAAGCCAAGTCAGAAATGAATAAAAACAAAATGCCGAACATCAACGAAGAGCGAAGCCGACAAGGAGAAAGACGCCACGCTCAGAAATAGACGAAGAGCCAAGAGCAGTCAGACCTTTTAATTAATTATAGACCGGGTGCGCGATTCAAAAATATTTATGCAATTTATCTATTATTATTATTTATATTCATTGTCATTAAAGCCGCCACTGCTAATTGGTCAATGTGAATAAGATTTTTCGTGTGATTTTTTTCAAATTGAATATTCTAATTTTAAAAGTGTTCTAAAAGCAAAATGACGAGTGGTTTGGCTGCCTGATGAGTATAAACCAGTACGAAATATGTGCTTATAGTAGTATCTACTTGATATTTTGCGCGGTGCTTTAAATCGATATTTGGAGTCTGTATCTAAACGCTTGCAAGGTGTACGTACGGGTTGCCTAAAACCAAAAAGGTTACACAATTTTGTGGCTTCATTACCGTTCCAGTTGTGTTAACATATTGGCACTGTGCGAAGTTATGGTCTCGTCTCGAAATTAAAGACAAAATGCTCTCGAGACAACTAAGAAATGTGAACATTGCTTTAACGGTTATCAGACCGATAAGTTGTCATATCATGGATGGTGTGTATGCAATCCAACATGTCTCCGATTTCTAACAGCCCTTCGAAAACTATGAGAAATGCAAAACCTTCAAAATATACACTGTGTCCAAGATAAGAATGGGATAGCATTGGTATCTTGGAAATGGTAAGAGTTAGAATGTCGGTTAAATCAGAGAAAAGTTGAACAATTTAAACTCCTTTTAAATGGTATTTTCAAAAGTAAATTAACTTTAGCCGTTTTTAAGAATTTTTGAAAAAATGATTTCTTGCGATTTTAGTTTTTATTTATGTATGACATTATTTTTACAGATATAAACAAATTAAAACCACTTTCCAATTTACTATTTGATGAGAATAAGATAGCGTTTACAAATTTTCACTACGACGTTTCGTTTCTTAAAACCCATCATCAACTTGTTTTTTTCTAAATACGGCCCTGGATCTTTTATAGTTAAATTTAAAGCCATTTTGAATTCAAAAATAGGTGTTATATCACATCTAATGGTTTAAACAATTTTTCAGTGTTTTTAGCTGTTATTTGGAATTATTCAAGAAAAGTCGCCATAGTTTTGCACTTAACTGACTAAATGCAGAGTAGTAGGCTTTGCAGAAACATTCTTTCGTCGTTACTAACAATTTTTGTGCCTTTTGAAGTTATTAAACAAACGCCTCTTTAAACCCTATCTCATTCTCCTCAAAAAGTAAATGAGAAAGTGGTTTTAATTTTTTTATATCTGTATAATGTCATAAATAAATAAAAACTAAAATCGCAAAAAAATGTTTTCAAAAATTATCGTAAAGTTTAATTTTGAAAACCGCATTTAAAAGATGTTTAAATTGTACTACTTTTCTCTAATTTAACCGACATTGTAACTTCTACCGTTTCCAAGATTCCAATGCTATCCCATTCTTATCTTGGACACAGTGTATATCATATACTATATACGGAAATGGTTAATATTGTGAACGTGACCGTTTCAAGAACATTCCATGTAAACAAAAAGAATACGTTGCAGGGATTCCAGATGGCTTCAGGGATCACCAATTGTCATACCATCCTCGTATTTACACTAGAATTAATTTTTGATACATACCTATCATTATTATTAACAATAACGCCCCAAGTATGGAAATAATAATCAGATATTTGTGTTGAAATTATCTCACCTTTAATTTGGTAGATATTGAATTCAAGAAAAATTGAAACATGGAATCGCAGAAAAGGGTGATATAATGAAATATCAAAATAGACGAGGCGGCATTTATTACCACTAATAAATAATAAGAAAAGAAAAACATTGCCCCGGGTATAGTAAAATAAAAATAACATGATAAATTCAGACCCCAAAATGTGCATTTTCATCAAATTCTATACTTCGAATTTTTGACCTGATCGCCCTTGTATACCAATCTGGAAGGTAAAAAGGCAACCCTCGCATTAAAATATAGATAAAAGTTATCAACAGTTATTTATTATTTAAAGACCTATCTACATAACAAAGTATTAGGTATTACCTACCAGTACAGAATAGACAAAAAATAATTCAAAGTAAATGTAACATACTGCCATCTACCGAGGTAGGTCTGAACTGCGTAATACACATGCACACAAACAGCGGCGCAGCATGAACTTAATTTTACGTAATAGTGAGGTATAATGATATGGGGCTAAACTGAGATCGATGAATGAATTTAAGAGAAAAAGTTCAAATTAACACAATACCTAGAGAGGTTTAAAAAGTAATTTATTCTAAATATAATATAGGTAACTCCGTAATTTTGCCGCCGTAATATTATTTGTCTGTTTACTTCGTTTTTGACATGCAATATATCCAGTTTATGGCATGGTTTCAAAATATGAAAAATAAAATAAAACTGCCATGAAACAAATATAACAACCGACATAACTTTAAACTGATGTACAGCTATAAAAAATGATTTAGCAATTTCGTTTTATATTGTGTTTGGGAAGGTAAATAACTCTTTGTTTTAATAGACCAGGGTCGATAATTTTTGAGACCAAAAAAAAATTATAGTAGGATGAAACCCATTGGAAAAGGTAGAGATTATAACAAAAATGAAAGGAAAAATAAATTACGGGCGATCTGGGGTCGGGAAGGGGGAGGGAGTGAGTTTTTAAGGGTAAAAAACGGTTAATCTCGTTTTCCGGTAAAACTGCAAGTCCTATGAAAAAAGTAGTTGTAGTTGTAGGTAATAAAAAGATCTACAACTTTTGTATCGACACTTTTTTCACATAACCTCAAAATTTATGTGAGAAATTCGAATAACCGAGTTTTTGGTTTCTTATTTTTACCAAAAAATTTATTTTTTCACGAAATTTGGTGAAAACTTACCTTTGTATGTCCCAAACATACAGTAATTTTTTTAATTTAAAATATTAATTTTTCACGTTATTTTGACTTAATATCGAAAAAGGACCCTAATTTTCAATCGAAAACTCTCACGTCAAAATATCTCCTTTTATAAAAAACTTGGTGTGTTTTTTGTTCGTTGAAACCTCTACTTTCTGATGGTATAAAAAAAATATACACTACTATGGTAACTGTTCTCAGAAAATGCATATAATGAAATTTTGAGCTATTTTTTAAAATTTGGTGTGATCGAGATGTTTTGTATAAATCTCAAAAACTGTTTATAGGCATATGGAACTACTGTCTCAAACAGCTTTGAGGAAGCAAAAAAATGCTTAGATAATTTGAAGTATTTTTAAAAATTTTATATCTTAAATTTATTACAGAAACTAGGTATTTGCCCACATATTTATGTACCTATACATCAACTGTTTAAATCATTCAAAGAATCACCGCTTATAGTTTTAGCCGCACATAATTAACAACCTGTATAAGTATATTCCCCTATAATAGTAGCTGATTGCTACCCTTCTGGCACTGTTGTAATATATTTAGGACGCGGGCATTTCTCATTAATGAGTTTATTGAAATGTTTTTACTACTTAATTAGATTTACAGTAAATAGTTTTTTCTTGTTGTTATTGACTTTTAAATAGGTAGGTACCTATATGAAAATTGAAATTAATACTGTTATACTCCAGGGTATTGAAAAAATAGAGTTTTCACAGATGTCGGATTATCTCAAGAGTATAATAATTCAATAATGACAGTCAGTTTATAATTTCGGAGATGGGTACTGTAGTGTCACTCTGATGTTGTTTTTTTTTGAGGAGCAGGAGGGCCTCAGATACGATTTTGTTGATTTGAAAAAATGTGATAAACTCTAATATTCATCTATTTCAAATAGAGCGGTAAAACTGGGAGACACATATCTCGAGGTATATATGAGTAATTAATAATGATGTGCTCATACAAAGTGTGCTCATACAAAGTACGGTAACAAAGCTTTTTATTTCATGTCAAACGGCCTTTTTTAGTCACAATTCCATGAAATCAATTTGTATTTCTCAGGATTTAAATTCTACAAAATGAATCAAAATGGCACTTAAAAGACACAATTATTATTATTATAACTAGGTGTTCTCTCGTTAATCATATACATGGTGTTTCAGAGGGGCAACTTAATAAAAATTATTGACAAAAAAATGTACGCCACTGACTGTAATTTAATTTAATTTCGATATTGTCTTGAGATAAAGCAACTCAACTACAACTTTTTTACCTCTTGTATTTTTTTCATGAGTTGCTTCGTTTACGAGATAAAAACTTCAAACATTTTTCAACGTACCAAGAATAATTATTCAACCAAAAATAACATTGACAGTTAGACGGAAGATAAAAAAAATAAAAAAAAAATTAACATTTATACATAATACAAAAAATTACATAAACTGTTGAAAGTGGCCACATCTAGCTCGGATACATGAATCCAATCTTCTCCTCATTGACTGGCAAACTCTCTCAAAACTGACAGGGTCGTTTCTAATCTAATTACACCCATAATAATGCGATTCCTTAGGTCCTCCGCATCTTCCACAGGAATAGCGTAAACTAAGGACTTCAGGTGGCCCCACGTGAAAAAATCTATTAGGTTTAAATCCGGGGATCGTGCAGGCCATAAATGAGGTCCACCTCGACCGATCCAGTGATTTCCGTATGTTTCTGGTAAAAACTCACGATCAACCCGACTAAAATACGTTGGTGCATAAACCACCTTGCATTTCTTATTGCCAATGGGTACGTTTTCCAGAAATCCAGAAAGCGTGTGTTCCAGAAAGTCGCGATATACCTGTGCGGTACCCACAATACCAATTCAAACGTTCAACGAGAACTGATGTTGAAAATGATCTTCAAATCTCGCATGCAGATTTTCATCACACCATAAATGGTTATTATGAAACTTCCTTATTTCATTTCTTGAAAAACTCGCTTCATCAGTAAACAAATCAGCAGGAATAAGTGCTTGAACGCGTTGGATGAAGTATGGATATAACAAATTGTCCTTACGAATGCGCCAAACAGTACTATTACTTACATTCAAAACCTCAGCAACTTTTCTAGGAGCACATCCTTTTGCAGCTCTACCGTTCTTGCTCTCTGTGGTCTTCCTTTTCCTCCACTTCGTTTTAGAGTAAAGCGTTTTTATCAGGAGCCATACGCTGATGATATCTTTCAGTGTACATCCGCCTAGCTTCTAATGCATTGCCATCAGCGAGTCCATAAATGAAGTGCATGTCGGTCATCTCGGCTTTTGTATAGTGATTCATGCTAAGGAACTTCAACCCTTTCGAAATCCGTGCTGGCACCCACTCAAAATTTCACAATAATTTAGAAATTCAAAAATTCGATCTGAAATAATTCTCTCAATGATCTTCGACAACGTGCTCAAAAGAGAAATCGGTCTATAGCTCTCAATAGCTGTCGGATCACCTTTCTTATAGACTCAAACAACAACTACGCTCTTGAGCTGCTCAAGGAAAATCCCACTCTGTACTGACATATTAGTCAACCTCAACAACATAGGAGAAAACACATCTGACGAACCCTTAATTAATTTCAGGCATATTATCCAAGCCCGCAGACTTCTTGTTAGGGAGTCTCATGATTATCTTTGAAACCTCACGCTCAGAAAGTGGACCTAAGAACATACTCGGAACATTTGCTGGGCCCAGAGTGCAGTCCTGTGATAATTGCCCATTAAAATGAGAAATCAATTTATTTCTGGTAACAGTCGAATAATACCTACAAAGCGTGGTAGAAACCAGCGGCGTACTTTTAATTTAATTAATTATTCTCTTAAATTGAAATAGTGTTTAAAAGTTTTCTCGCTTTACCCGTGTGTTCTCTAAGAAAGGATCATACTGTTTTAGACTTATTATTTGATGTCACTAAAGAACGATTAAATATAGAGCTTTTCTTCTGCTATTTTATTCTTTACCTTTTTCCGAAGTTGCCCATATACATCCTGAATGCCTTCATGTTTTGTGCGCTGCCTTAACTAATTGATATTCTACAACTCAGGGTAATCGCTCTCAAGCTCGTTGGAGAAGAATATATCGTTTAGTACTGCCAAATACATACTGATAAGTATGTTCAGAACTTTTGGCAAAATTATCCAGGTTTAGTACATTCGAAGGAATTAATTAATCCATCGAAATCAAGGTCCAGCGAGTTGTTAGGTATGAGTAGATCTCATCTGCAATGCCTGGTTGGACTATACACTGGTCATTGTCGGTTGAATCATCTTCTCACGAGGTTGGCTCACTTGGAAAATTTCGAGTGCCGATTGTGTCTAGAGGATGATGAGATGCCAGAGCTATGTCCTTGCCCAGCGGTAGCTAGAACTAGATATTTGGTGAAGTAACTCATGTACTAGCGAGTCTAAAAGAAAGCTCACCCAGCAAAATAATCGATTGAGATTGAGCTGCTCGGGGAAATATAAATAGGTATGAGCCACAATAGACCCTCGATGCAGACCCACTCATTCTGAACCCTACCTAGTTCCTCTAATGATGATTGATTCGATTTTGAGTTTATTGAATAAAGACGTTTTATTATTATTTTCTTCGGCTGGACCTAATAATTTGCATGGTGAACATTATATAA
Source organism: Apoderus coryli (assembly GCA_911728435.2). Lineage (NCBI taxonomy): Eukaryota > Metazoa > Arthropoda > Insecta > Coleoptera > Attelabidae > Apoderus > Apoderus coryli. Next base: position 8,302,518 of record OU452202.1, on the reverse strand, counting down.
TTTAATTCAATTGGCACCTGTGTCAGTTGAAATAACCATGCTTACTATAGGTGTCTGTTATTTTAACAAGTATGTGTAAAAACTGAAGGTAAAATATAAAAATAAAATGACATTTTAAGCCGAAAATCAACACACAAAATATTTAATGATATTTTATTTACTGATCCTCTTACCCAAAAATTGTTTAGCCTAAAATTCATTGAACCAAAAATCAAGTTGTCAAAATTTGAGGATATCTCCACAATAGTTACAAACATAAATGAGGTGTCAATTTCTAACAAGATTAAGAATAGTGCGAAAAAGACTTTAGTTGGTCAAAATCTTATTGACACGTGCTATAATCTGTTTTCTTTGTTCACCTAGAGTTTGACGACAAAATTGCTGCATGCTGTGTTAGGAACGTTGTTTTATTTTCAGTTTTTTTCTGTTTTGTTAAAAGGGATCAAGCGATATTTATAAACAGATTTTTGGATAAGTAGATAAGTTGTGTTTCTTGGAAATATGTATGAAAATCCTTTCAAATGGTTAGTGTGTGTAGTGTTAAAATATTAAAGATTCATTACAATATGAGACAAAAATATTAAAGTTGTGGGTTCCTCAAAAACTGGAAAACGATATAGAGCCTGTATAGTATATGAAACTCACTTTAGGCTATGCTATTTTTATCTTTAAGTACCTAACTAAAAACATTTCGCAATAGTTATTTATCACAACATGTGCAGAAAGAGGTTTCTTTCCGCATGCGAAATTAGTGAACTGAACGATGATAGCGGAGTTTCCATAACGATCAAGAACATAGACGCAACTTTCCGCAAGTAAGTATTATGTTTCAGAGTGATTTATATTAAAGCAAACTTAACAAGCTTGTAAATAAAATATTTGTATAGTTCAGATTTAGCCCCCAGCGCTTATTATTTTTCCCAAAATTGGTAAAGTAAAAAAACTCAATTTCGGCCTATTCTGTGGTTTTTGTTTTTAATTTGTCTTTTTTACTCTCAATTCCATGAACTTCACCTTCTACTAAAGTGCCACACTTTGAATTATGAACAATCTTTTTTTTAGTACCGGATGTCCAAAAGTAGAAACTACACAAGGAAACTATGAGGAGTTTTTTTAGTTATGTTAACTACTAATTAGATGTCTTACTATAATAAGTCTGGAAAAAGTTTGATAATGATGATCGATTTACAACTGTCACGAGTTCAAATTTCGAAAGAAAAATATATTTCTATATCTTTCGTCTTACCCTCCGTAACCCCGGCTAGACATAAATCTTAAGATAATGCATACACAGCAAAGCAAACTAGAACATCTAAGCTGTCGCGAAATAGGATTGATATTTTAATGTTGATTGAATTAATTACCAATTAGCATTAAAAGTTATAGAAATCATATGGTGACACTCCTACATCTTTATCATGATCGGTCATCTTAGAGTATCTAATAAGTGGCGAAAAAATTATATAACCCAAGGATTTTTAAATTAAAAAGGGATTATTCCTCTTCAATAAATAGTCCATCCTGGAGGATAACCCTTCAGTTGTGTCCTAAGATCTAATATCGTTTACACTAATATTAAGACTACCTGAACGTAGTAAAAGGTGAACCAAAGTGGCCAAATGGCCTTATGTTTTAACTTACTATTTCTATTCTACGATTGTAAATAATATATTCTCTTTCACTTAAGTTTCAATAATTTTGTAAACTCTTCGCAACTTTAATCGTAAATAAACTTAAGTATTATATTTAAACTTGATATTTGTAAGGATAATAACAGTAAATTCAAATAAAACCCGATAATAATGCAAATAACTGAATTTAATCCGTTCAGTACAACAGTTTTTTTCTATATTCGACTATTCTCTAACAATATAATCATCTAACTAACTAAAAGATGAGTTCTCTTTCGGCATCCAAATTAAATCTTGTACATTCAGCCATTTTTAAAATATCAGTCGTTGACATGTTTAAAGAGTTAACATAAACAAAATTCAAACAGAAAGGGCAGTGTCCTCACTGTTTAGGAATCTTGCGTCATGTGATATAATGATTGAAATATAACTAATAACACATTAAGTATAATAAGAAGTGTGTTAAAATAAACAAGCTGCAGGTCATCGAATAGTACAATGCTCTCATATACTAATCATATATATATATATATCATCATATATATATATCATATCATATATATATATTAATATATATATAATAATATGATATAATAATTGAAATATAACTAACATTAAGTATAATAAGAAGTGTGTTAAAATAAACAAGTTGCAGGTCATCGAATAGTACAATGCCCTTATATACTAAAAATATTAGAACATTCGGTCTGTCCTCCGACCTGATATGAGACTAAAACTTCAATCTTACAAAAATCTTAATAAATAAATACCAATCTTATTCGTTAAAACAATATAATGAAATAAAAGAATCCTAAATATTATAAGCGACGTTCACTTATAGTCAGCGTTTGCCAAAAAAAAAAAAAATTCACTTCCATAATAGACAATGTTAAAAAAAAAACAAAATTACAAGCAACGTGCGCTTCTGGGCAACGTTTGTCAAAAAAAATCACAAACGACGTTCGCTTCTAGGCAACGTTTGCCAACAAAAATCACAAGCATCGTTTGCTTCTAGGCAACGTTTGCCAAAAAAATCTTCACATGTGACGTTCGTTTCTAGGTAACGTTTGCCAACAAAAATCACAATCATCGTTTGCTTCTAGGCCACGTTTGCCAAAAAATCTTCACATGTGACGTTCGTTTCTAGGCAACGTTTGCTTCAAAAATCACAAGCATCGTTTGCTTCTAGGCAACGTTTGCCAACAAAAATCACAAGCATCGTTTCCTTCTAGGCAACGTTTGCCAAAAAATAAATCACAAGCAACGTTTGCTTCTAGGCCACGTTTGCCAAAAAAATCTTCACATGTGACGTTCGTTTCTAGGCAACGTTTGCTTCAAAAATCACAAGCATCGTTTGCTTCTAGGCAACGTTTGCCAACAAAAATCACAAGCATCGTTTCCTTCTAGGCAACGTTTGCCAAAAAATAAATCACAAGCAACGTTTGCAACTAATCCTCTTCGTTTAGTAGGCTAATCCACTTTTTGACATGGTCTGCGGCTACAACAGTTCTCTTACGTTTGAACCCTTCTCGTAAGGCTGCAACGTCATATCTGTCATTAAACTATTAAAATTAAATTAAAATCAGTCCAATTTGAGGGTTTAAATTTCACTTTATCCACGTTAAAATCTTTTATTTCGTTAGGCATATCACCCACGGTATTTAGATATGCATATAGAGCATTGGCATCCACATGTTTTGCAGCTCTAACAGTTCGCGATATATTATCGTCCTTGATGCCTCCAATCATAGCATCAATCAAATAATCGTCAGGTATGTCTATATTAAGTGCCCTCAATTTAGACATTTTTTTAAAGCAATAGTCTCCTAGATTTTGTCTCGGCTTAGTCTCGTAATTAGAAGCGTCTTTTAATAGCTTAGAAAATGGAACAGACTTACGGAAATACAGGCTCATTGATATTTTCATATCGGTCCAACTCGGATCATACTCCACATTTTCGTCATACCATTAACGAGCGTTGCCTCTTAATCGTCCAGAATTCAGGCGTAGTATATTATTGTCGTTCCATTGATAACGTCCTGCTAAACACTTTACTTTATTCAGTCACTTATCCACAATCACATCATCCTGATTTGGATCAAATGTTGGCACTAAAAGTTCGTCCCATGCACGAAAGACAGACGTACTCCTTTTTAATTCGTTTACTTCATTTCTTAAACGTTTTATTAACCGTTTCCGCGTTGATCTGTTATCAGAAGAACTAGAACTCGAATTCGAACCACCATCACTTTCCGAGGACAAGGATGAACGTTCTTTACGATGACGTTTTTGGACCATTTTGCCCGTCGTAGTTTTTTTCGTTTTAAATCTCCCCATGACGTATAATAAAGAAAATAACGATAACAAAAAAAGAATAGTTCTAACTGTTTTTTATTATATCCCACCGCTGCTTTGTAAGGATAATAACAGTAAATTCAAATGAAACCCGATAATAATGCAAATAATTGAACTTAATCCGTTCAGTACAACAGCTTTTTTCTATATTCGACTATCCTCTAACAAAATAATCATCTAACTAACTAAAAGATCAGTTCTCTTTCGGCATCCAAATTAAATCTTGTACATTCATCCTTTTTTAAAATATCAGTCGTTGACATGTTTAGAGAGTTATCATAAACAAAATCCAAACAGAAAGGGCAGTGTGCTCACTGTTTAGGAATCTTGCGTCATATGATATAATGATTGAAATATAACTAATAACACATTAAGTATAATAAGAAGTGTGTTAAAATAAACAAGTTGCAGGTCATCGAATAGTACAATGCACTTATATACTAAAAATATTATAACATATTCGGCATTTTGGGGCGAAGTATCCACAAAAAATATATTTTGAAAAAAACATCAACATATTATAAAGGTAGTATTATATAGATAAGCTTTAAAATGACAAACAATAATGCTAGGCTAGGCATCTATCAAAGGACATTTTCAACCGCTTATAATAAAACAGTTAATTTAATTAAAATTAAATTTTTGTCGTAATAGTTTATAAGCGGTTTCTTATGTATAAAAACGTAAAATCAGCGGCACATTGAGGGTTTTTTTATATACTTATATATATTTTTTTTTACTTTTACTTCAACTGAAATGCAATCATTTTTGGAATCGGCGCGTGAGTATGCGGTCTTCACGCTAATCATCGTTTGGCTTTGGCTAATGCCGACAAAACAAAATATTAATCATTTTCATTGTTTCAATAATTCTCACACAATGCTTACTAGATACCTACCTATATACAAGTTGTTTCCAGGAGTACCTATTATGACCGTCATTTATTTCATAGTGTTTTAAAAACAAAATTTATTATATGCCTTAACATAAGAGGCAATTGAAATTTTTACAAAAAAAAAAAGAAAAAAAAATCTGGACATATGAAGAATTTACTTTTATTTTTAAACCTGAAAACTATAAAAATAATTTTTATGCAATGCAGTGCAGCGTAATAAGTAATATTTAAAAGAAATTAATTCATACAGGAAAATTAAGGCAATACAGAGATAAGCTATCAATCAAACTAATACAGTGTCGGTCTGGCACGCCGAGCAACACGGCAAATGCCAGTGGGTCAAATATCGGTGAGAAGGGGACCAACACCACCACGAAAAAAATATTTTAAATATTATTTTACTTCAACCAATGGAGTGCGAGCAATTTTAAAGAAAAACAATGGTACACCACTGTTTATTATTATTATTTCTGGAATCGATTGTTAATCATTTCTCTAACACTAGCTGAATTCATTTTGAGACTTTTCTGTCTCTTGTATAATTTACCCTGGACATACGGTTTCTCTAGAAAAATATTATTTACAATCCCTTGAAATTGATCATTGGTGTCTATTCGAAACGAAAAAAACATTAAAAACGTTTTAATTCTAACTACTACTAACTGGTTTTATGATTATAACAAATTGGTTCTTTGCAAAAAAATTAAGTACACTTTAGGGATCGTGTAGGGCTTGGTTTTGAAATAATCTGCAGCATTAATAATTCTTTGCAATAACTCAGCTTCCGTAGCAATGGGAGAAGCATATACTTTTGAAGAGCGTTCCAGAGGAAAAAGTCCAGAGGTGTTAGGTCGGGTGATCTTCCTGACCAATTTACGGATTAGAATATAAGTGGGTCCTCTTATTATCGCATTGGGTTCCGGTAATTTCAGATAGCGGTATCGATAAAAGAAAAAAAAAACTGATGTATGAATAATTAATTTAAAATTTTGGAATATTTAAGTATGTCTAATTATATAAGAAATTTTGATTTACAGGAAAGGGGGAAGGCAAAAAAAAATGTTTTTGATATTGTGTACGGTGTTTGCTGCACATATCCACAAGACACAGACAAGGTTTTCTTAAGTGTCTTGTGGATTATGGCCTCGCAATCGATTTAAGTTAAGTTTAGCTATATTCAGAATATCTTCTATGGCCAATTGCATCGATGTTTTTAAGACAGGTTTAGGTTTAAGCTCTCCTTATGTCTTTGCACCGCACGCCCAAATGTATTTAAGTGAGACTTAAATTAAGCCACTGACTTAAAATATTTAAGGAAGCATTACTAACCTTAACCCAGCAGTCCGGAAAAGAATTTGACACGTGAAGTAGACCATTATCGAACAAGGAACGAACTAACCTTACTTTTCGTTTGTCCACTATAGAGCTTGAAAAATTTATAAATACCTCATGGATATTTTTCATGACAACTTAGATACACTAAAAATAATTGCATATATCCCTAGAAGGGTAAATATTCCAGACCAAAAACAGTTTTCTCGTTAACAATGGCTAACAAAAACATATGTTTCCAGACTACTTTTTTTCTATAATCGATTTTTTTTAGAGAATTGGTGGATCGAAGAATCAATCCCGAACATTAATAAATTCTCTTCAATTTTTTTCACATGTATGGTAGGACCATTGGTCTTCTTATTTTCAATAACATTTTTATATTTAAACTAGTAGTAGTAAATATTTTCCTGTTCTGTAAAGTTTGAACCTCTACGTCCTTTATTTATATTATTTTCGGTTGTCTCCATGTTTCTATATATATTTATTTTTTTATTTTTTTTTTTTTTTTGGTTGGAAAAACGAATACATTTTTATTTCCATTTTATTTCCATACGCCAATCAAATTAAAATTTTGGTAAAATGGAGTTAGAAATTATATAATTTTCACAAAGTTGCAATGCTGCCCAGATTATTCCAAAATTAACTAAGTAAAGTGTGGTCCGAGGCAAAATTAAAGACAGACTTAAAATTTAAGTCGACCTTAGTTACACATTATACTTAGAGTCGGTGCAATAGGCTAATAGAATATAAAGTGAAATAAAATTTTAGTACCTACATCTAGGAAATTTGAGTTAGTCTAAAGTTCACATTATTTTATCAATAAATGAAAATTACATAGGTATTTCCGCAAGAAGTTTTTGGCGTGTTTGTGTTTAGAAAAGTGTCTAGAATGTAAAGCAGAAACATATTTTCATGTAACTGGTTTCAGTTATTCTAAAGTTTACATTATTTTACCAAAAAATGAAAATGACATTTCCGAAAGAAGTTTTTGATGGGTTTGTGTACAGAAAATTTTCTAGAATGAAAAGCAGAAACATGTTTTTTTGTGTTTTTGTTTTTGGGGAGGCTTCTATAGACTGAAAAAAATAATATATAAAAGTGGTTGCACCTAAAAAAAATCACCCAAATATATAAATATAGGAGTAGGTAGAACAAAATATTTTCTAGAGTCTTAAAAATACAGCTTGGAAGTTTTCTCACTACATCTTAAGATAGTTCAAAAATTTTATAAAATTAGTCAAGCATTTTCATGATTCATTTCCTTGCTATAAACCTAAAAATATCTACCGCAAATTAGTGTTTGTTGTTTTAAGGTATCGTATTAAATATTTCGTAATGGATATGTTTTGTTATTATTTTCCTTTCTTGGGTTTTATGTTTTGTTTTGTTTATTTGTTTGCATGTATATAGGATTAAGTTTAAAGAAATTATTGTAGTGTTGTATTGCAAATGAATAAAGTTATTTTTTTTTTCACCATAAGGGTATATTTTGCTTTTAGAATCGGAAAAGAAGGTTTCAAGATTCACGAGCATTGTCAACAGCCAAGATCTCAGAATGCTGAGAGATTGCAGTATCGCAGCTTTCTGCATCTCCTCAATTGCGGTAATAGGGATTTGAATCGTTATTAGGTTCTTTTCCAAATTTTTCGGTATTACTCCCATCGAGGATAGTATTATAGGTATTATGTACATTTCCCTCATATTCCAGATGCGCTTTAATTCATGTTGAAGCGCTTGGTATTTGTTTAATTTTTCCGTATGTTTTTGTTGCAGATTGTATGTTCCTGGTATAGAGACATCAATTAGATATGTTGTGTGTTTTTTCTTGCCTATTAATGTAATATCAGGACGATTGTGTTCTATTGTATGATGGGTGTAAATTGTTTTGTCCCAATATATTTTAAAGTGATCGTTTTCCTCAACTTAGGGATACGAACGATACTTCGATACTAGTACAGTATCGATACTTCGGTTCCGATACCAAGTACTTTTGGCATCGATACTTACACGCCTTAAATCATGGTATCGATACCAGCATACCTAAACGCTTTAACTCTGTGTCTTAAGAGTGGCGCCATAGAAGAAGAAGACATAGGTAATAATTTTGGCCTAGATTTTAGAAATCTAGATAGAAAGAGTTAAAAGTTTAAACGTAAAACTGATAAATTAAATGATTGTTTTATGTATAAATTTTAATTATCATGACGCCTGAGCCCCCGCGCGGAGCAATGTTTAAATTAATTTTTGCTGCAACTGCAACCTCCAAAATTAAAAATAATATTAACAACTGCAATGATAATATATATTTTATTTCTAATATTTTATTTGTAACATTGTAAACCTAGTTCGACTTAAAAAAATCGCGTTAATTTTTATTTTTAAATATAAGTACTTTTTTTTATTAGTATCGAGCGGACCTTCGATACCAAGTAGTGTATCGATACCGAAATGCGATACTTTCCTTGGTATCGAGTATCGATACTTTTGAAGCGATACCGTATCCCTACCTCAACTTCGTTTGGCACATATTTGTAGTAGGGGACAATTTCGGTTTTCATATTTCTGTCTATCAGTATTTTCTGATGGATTATATGTGCTACTTGATTGTGTCGAGTCAAGTACTTCGTATTTGCTAGTGTGTTACAGGATCCCAGAATATGATCATGGCCGCCGGAAGGGGGGGGGAGGGGGCAAGACGGGGCGCTTGCCCCCTGGAACACGTAAATACAGGAAAATATCACATACATAAGTTTAGTGGTAAATGATTTAAACCGTATCCAAGATATACAGAATACTGCAGATTCTATCAACAAAGTTATTAAATTTTTTCGTGACAGTCCATATAGAAGAAAACATGTCCCTAAAATCCCATTATTTTGTGACACGATGGTCCTCAAAGTACAAATCCATCAGAATATTTTCCGAAATTTACGAAGAAATAAGAGGGGCTTTGGGACATTTGGCTTATTCAATAGAATTCAGCACAGAGACACGATCAAAAGCTAATCAATTATTAGCTGCCGTTCCGACTTGTAAATTCATACTCTGTCTCCACATCATTTCACATTATAGTGCTAAATTGGAACCGGTGTGCAACATAACGGCAAAAAACCATATTAAAACACTTTTGTCTGCACTAAAAAATCACAGATCTGACGCTGAAAAATATTTTAAGGAAATTTTCCAAAAATCTGAAAAAGTTGGTGATAAATTTGACATACCACTAAGAATTCCTAGACTGGGATCAAATCAAATTTATAGAGCTAATTACGAAACGAAGTTTTGCGAGGAATATTACCGTGTTTCTTTGTTTATTCCATATCTAGATTAAATTATCCGCTCAATTGAGATAAGTTTTCGGAAGAAAAAGAAATTGCATGTTCTTTGTGCCTGTTTCATCCAGAGTTAACTGTAACAGAAGAGTATAGGAAATTAATAGAAAAAATTCCTAACATAGCCAAAGTATACGATTTAGAAAATTTAGAGACTGAGAGTGAAACATGGGATGAAATGTGGATAGAGAAAAATAAAAATGAAAATATTCAGTTAGAGTTCGCCGATTTATTGGAAAAACATTGTGCGTTTTTCCCTAGTAACAAAAAAAGCAATTGCTACTTTTTTGGCTTTATCTCCAACAACGGCCACAATTATTGAAAGATCGTTTAGTACCTTAAGACGGGTGAAAACTTGGTTAAGGTCTACCATGAGTGAAGAAAGACTATCTGGATTATGTCTTCTCAGCGTACACAGAGAACATGTAAATAAGAACAAAGACGTGTTTATTAAAAAAGTGATAGATCGATTTTCACAAAAACGAAGGAATATTCAACTGCTATTTTCTGATTAGACTTATGTTCAATTTATGTTATAACCGATCAGGATCAGTTTATCTTAAGTTTTTTTTTAATTATATAATAGTTTAAGTACTTAATATATAAATTAAACTTCAAAAGAAGTTGGATTGACTGTATAAGTATAGGTATTTTGCCACATATTATATACATAATACTTTTGTTTTCTTTACTTAGTATGTTTTGCCTTGCCCTCCCCTAATTTAATTACTTCCGGCGCCCATGAATATGATCTATAGTTTCGGAAACAGCTCCGCACTTGCGGCATTTATCAGGACTCAGGTCTTCTCCCAGTATGTATTTGGCGTAATTTCGTGTTTTTATCACTTGGTCCTGCGTGGCCATTAAGAATCCTTCAGTTTCAGGATGGAGGTAACCTTTTGTAGCCCAAATAAAAGAGAGGGATTTGTCAACGTAATTGTTTTGAACGGAGTTGTAAAATCTTCCATGGAGTTGCTTTCCTGACCACATCCTAATTTTATCATCGTTGGTAGTAATGTGTGTTGTTGGGTTATATTCTCGGGATTTTAAATTAAGTGTGGTCAAATTTTTATCTGCCTCGATCACTGCACGGTACATCGGTTTATCCGAGTTTTTGTAAAAATATTTTCTAATATTATCCAGTTGTTCATAGTAAATTGTTTTAACATCATTTAAACCTCTACCTCCCAGGCATCTAGGCAATGTGACTCTCTCAGTGCATGCATTTGGGTGATGCATTCTTTTGTGCGTTAGAAGTGTTCTGATTCGTCTATTTAGTGCATCAAGATCTGTATCAGACCATCTGATTATGCGAAAGGAATGGGTTAAGGCAGATATTGCATATGTGTTTATAGCCTTAACGATATTTTTTGAGTTTAATTTTGTTTTGATAATTAGCTTATCTCGTTTTTCAAATTAATTAGACAGTTTCGATTTCATCGTTGTATGTTCTATTTTATGGGTCTGATCTATACCCAGGTATTTATAGGGTTCTTCAAGACCTCGTTATTAATTTATATGGGCTGTGACTCTTTAAGTATCCCTTTGACCATTTTGATCGTGCAGCACTTCTCCAGTCCAAAAGTCATACCTATGTCCGAACTCATATCATGCACCAGCTTTAGCATGGCTCTCAGCTGTCTCGTCATTTGCTGCATATACTTTTAGGTCATCAACATAGAAAAAGAGACTTACTAAAACATCTTGTACATTATTTTTTAATTTTACTCCATACTCTGTTTTCTTAAGAGTGTTTGAAATTGGGTTTAGAGACAGACAAAACCATAGGGCGCTGAGCGAATCCCCCTGGAAGATGCCTCTGCGCAGAGGTATCCTCCCGCTAAATACTAGTTGGTTATTTATTTTTTGAGACAGTGTGGTTCGCCAGGTCCTCATAGTTGTCTCAAGAAAAAGTATAAGCGTAGGATGTACTTTATACAGTGTCAATACAAATTTGAGCCAAGAGTGAGGGACAGAGTCAAATGCTTTTTTATAGTCGATGTATGCAATGTGTGCATTTCTCTGCCCCCCCCCTCAACTGCTGCATAACTACGGAATGGACAACCAGCTGCTCATTGCATCCCATAACGTTGCGTCTAGCACCTTTCTGCTCATCCGTCATCACTTGAGCCAGTTCCAGGTTGTCTTTAAGATTAGCACATAATATCGACGTAAGGATCTTATAAAGGGTCGGCAAGCATGTAATGGGACGAAACAACGCAGGGTGATCCAGGTTATCAGTCTTTGGAATTAAATAAGTAAGTCCTTCTGTTAAAAATGTTGGAAAGTTGTTAGGAAATCTAATGACATCGTTGAAATTGTTAACTAAGGGTTCATGACAAGCTGTGAATCGTTTATACCAAAACCTATGCAAGCCATCGCGTCCGGGGGTTTTCCAATTTGCAATTTTCAGCAGCCGTTAGATCTGCTTGGGTTATTAGCATTTCATGCATTGGTTGTAGAGAGTTCTGTGCTTTCATTTCTTGGTTTATCCAAGTAATTTTTGTATGGTTATTGCTCTGTGACCATATACGCGTCCAGTAGTTGGTCTGACTTTCAAGATCTGGGGGGTTAAGGTTATCATATTTCTTTGATAGTCTGTCTGTCTGTCTCTGCGTCTTGAGTAACTCTCTCTTTAATCGAGCTGAGTATGCTGCCAACTTTTGTTTAAGTGTATCACGGTATGTACGTACTTTATTTTCCGTTTCGGCATTGAGTGTGTTGTAATGTATTTTAAGTCTGTCGGCAGTGTTCTAAGCAATCTGTTGTTTCTATTTCCGTCGTGGTACTGTTGAGTTTTACCGATACTCCTTCGCAGGCCATTGATTTTATTGGTGAGGCGGCGTTTCCATGATGGTAAATACCTATCTGTATTTTTTTTTGTTAGGTGATGTATTTTTTTGATTAAGGCTCACTACGGTAATTGCCGCGCAATATATTTTGGAATGTACCTCTTCAAGATTCATACCATCGTTTAGCGTTTGTTCTACGATGGAATTAGTTTTATTTATAAGTGTTGCTGTGTTCTTGTTAAATCTAAGTTTTTGTATGGGATGTCTAACGTTAGGGTCCATTCCAAGGTATTTCAGTAAGTTAGCATGGTAAGTATTAAGTATTTCGTCCTCTTGGTGGGGCTCTTGAGAAATCTCTGTTATTGAATGTGAACCACGTGGCGAATCTGAGGGTATATGGGTACCATAAACATTGTCATCCTCAAAAGACTGATTGGGCGTATGAGGTATATTCAGTTCATCTCTCACTCTGTCAAAAATAGTCTGAATTTCAATTTGATTGTTTCTCTGTATTGCTCTACGCTGATCGGATAGGCGTTGTGCTGTAATATCATTGTGTTCTGTATGTTCAGCAGCAAACATATTCTTTAGTCTATCCCTATAATCAGTAAAATCCGTTTCGAGGCGTGTGGCTATGAAGTAGTAGCGCATGACATCCTTATTCATGTACTCCATCTCATGCGTGTACTGCGTCCAGGAGCTATGGGGGGAAGATTATCCTCCCTAACATTGGCTTCTGGTTGTGGGTCAGCTGGTGGTATTTCCACATTATTGCTGTTGGCTGTAGTTTCTTGAGCGATAGGTGCCCGCCTATTCAGCAACCTACCACCAACGGATCGCATACTGCCACGTCCAGCGTTGGCTCCAGACGTGCCCTGGGGCATTCCAGGCTGCCGCATTCTTTCATTTCTCCGTTGACTCATCTTTCATAGAAAATGGTGTGCGTTTTATGGCTACCGCCAGCCAATTGGGGTTAGGGGAAGTGGGACAGCTGGACAGCTGGACTTACTGACTGTACCGTTTACGCATTACGGTAGCGGTGGGTATGCCCCAACCGGTCAGACATTGCGTCCCTGGCTGTACAGTCTACGTCGTTACTGTAGCGGTAAGTATACTGTTGGCTGCAGTACCTTTTCCGGCCAGACATTACTATTATTCATTTTTTTTCTCACAGGATTTTTTCCCTGGTGTTTTCCATATTTGGCCGGATCGGAATCAAGGTCAAATTGGTTAATCACTTAGTTGAAAGACAATAAGACTAAGAAAATAGAATTGATTATATATATTTATTATTTTAGTATTTAGGTGGTGAAGCTTCGCATAATGTGAGCCGCCTGCATTACGACTACTTTTTGGTAAGTATCATAAGGTATATTTAATTTTTCAAGAGATCTTTTTAGAGTTTTTTGGATAACTCCAGGGAAAGGCAGAATTATAGGTACGATATCGCAGTATTCATTTGCCACATTTGCAGAATTTCAAATTTCAGATTTGTATATTTATTAATTTTTTCCATATACTTTTCTTGGAGATTTTTGTTGTTGGGTATCGATATATCAACTAGTGTTGTTTTCTTCTCTTGTTTGTCGACTATTATTATGTCAGGTCGATTATGGGTTATCGCTCTATCTGTGACTACCTCCGTATCCCAGTACACTTTGTATCTCTCAGTTTCCTCAAGAGGGTTAGGTTTATATTGATAATATGGAGTTTGAGTATCTTTTATTTTCAATTGCTGAAGAATTTCAATATGTATGATATTTGCAACCAAATTGTGTATTTCTATGTATTTAGTTCGTGCTAATTTGGAGCATGCGGAGAGAATATGGTCTGTGTTTTCATATTGTTCACATCCTCGCCTACATTTATCGGTTTCCATCGGTATTTTCAAGACAAATTTTTGGTAGTTTCTGGTGCTTACAACGCCATCCTGAATAGCCAGTAGGAAAGGTTCTGAAAGTGAAATCAGCTAGTGTCAGAGAAATAATTGAAGTCATTTGTACAGGGGGCAACAACAATACAAACTTTTATTTAAGAATCCCTCGCTATTTTTAAATTTCTAGGCATTAACAAAAGATCGCATTTTTCTCAAAATTCGCTAATAATGCTACCCTGTAAGTAATAGTCAAGCTACCGTAACAGGGACATTTGATTCGCCCATTTAGTTTCCATTTCAGTATTACCACGTCGTTAGAGAGTGATATATTGAAATTTTTAGGGCTCCAATAACCACCATTACATCCCCCGTGTGAGTATAACGAAATGAAATCATATGAAATACGTCTCCCTTTTTTATTGTAAATTTGATTCAATATTACCTGCAAGAGGAGAGTTTTATTACTTAGGGAACAAATAATTATATGTACTTATAGCGCGTGAGGATGTGAACACAGTTCAGATACATGATTATTAAGTATAATTTTGTAAACATTAAAATCTGAAAGAAAGATGTCTCGGAAATGCTGGGAATTTTTAGATTTCAACTGTTGGCAATAAATCGCAACGTTTGTTACCATAGTAACAAAATCAAGGCAGACGTTACTTTCTGAATGAAAAATTGTCCAAAAATACATAGTTCCTGTAGCGCTATTCTGTACACGTTTCCGAGAGCCGTTGGTATCGGTAATTCTCACTTACCGACAGCCATCGGCAAGTCGCTTCGTGCGGCATTCTGTATGCTCTAATACCGCCCGATATCGGTAATTTGAGTCGACAAAGATCGGTATCTCACCGTGCCCTCGTTCACCTCACGGTGGACGTTACCGATATTTGTTGAGCGATTATTGTATCATTATTGATGTTTTGGTTGGAATTGCGGATTATTATTTAAGTATATTTGGACTATATAGAGTTATTTTACAGTGTAGTGTCTAGATAAGAATTATTAGATACCTATTTAGTTAAGTTTCGGTGTCAATATATTATAATATTTTTTTGATTCTTCTTAAAACGTCATTACATGTTAGGTATTTTAATTGACAGTACTTTATTGCCTTATTGTTTAAAACACATTCTAATTTACAAACCAATGCATTTTGCACCATTTTCTTGCAGACATCTTACATTCAAACTTAAAACGTCGCACAAATTACAAATGACGCACAACAAAATATTTGTTATTTGTTTACAAATATCTCACCGTTCATTGGCTGAACGTACCGATTCGATTGATGTCACTTGCAAGCCGATACTTGACGGTTGCATTTCCGACTGTCGGTAACCGTGGCATACAGAATAGCGTCGTTTTGATTAAATCGGTCGCGCAACCGTTGGATGTCGGTAACATACCGATACCGACGATTGTCGATACAGTGTACAGAATAGCGCTACTGGTCGGTTTTAAAAAACGGTAACATAAAGTTAAAAAGGTTTTTTCTTGTGTATCGAAAGAAAATTTTTCTATTATTTAAGTTAACTTATTTTTATATATTGCTGTACCAAATTAAAGGATTGATGTGGCATTAGCAAAGCTGTGCACAAGACCATTAATATAATAATCGTTAATTAACGAAGTTAAGTTTCAAGTGCCGCAATAACTTTGAGCCTCGCTCTCAGACATACATTAATACCCTAATGGAAATGTGCACCTTATGTCAGATAATAATGCCTGAGATCTACAGTGAGATACACGTAATTCTCCATTAGTTTCAATTGTATGTCAAATATATATAATTATTAAAATCTGATATTTGTATGTTGTTTTTTTTTATATTAATACTCCCCATTGTTTAATTAGATTAATAACAACGATTAAACTTCTGTTAAATATTTCGTACAGTACGAGGGTTGCCTTTTAAATTTCGGGATTAGAGAACAAAAACAAATATTAATCATCCAAAATCACTTTCTTGTTTTTCAAAATATTCCCCATGAAGATCTATACACTTTTGCGTGCGTTTGAACCAATTGTCGAAGCACTTTTGGCACTCTGATTGAGGTATCTCCAAAACATGCATTCTGAATGTAGCAACCGCTTCTTCAGGTGTCAAAAAACGTTGACCTCTCAGTTTGGTTTTTTCGTACGGGAATAAAAAGAAGTCATTCGGTGCCAAGACAGGACTATACGGCGGATGCTCATCAAATCGATGTTTTGGGTGCTCAAAAATGCAGTTGTTTGAGCCGATGTGTGAGAGCTCGCATTGTCGTGGTGAAGAGTGATCCGTCTTCGGCGGTTGATTTTCCTGATTTCTTGGGAGACAACTGGCAAACAAATGGTTGTGTACCACTCAGAATTGACTGTTCTGCGTTGTTCTAGTAGTACGGTTGCGACATGTCCAGTTTTTCCGAAAAAACAGGCGACCATTTGCTTGGAAGTGCTTCGTGCGCGAACAACTTTTGTTGGATTTGGCTCATCTTGAAACACCCATACAGTCGACTGCTGTTTACTTTCGGGCTCATACGTGTAAATCCACGATTCATCACCTGTCACGATGTCATAGACGTGTTTCGAAGCACCGCGATCGTATTTTTTGAGCATTTCTTTCAACCAATCGACAAGAGCCTTTTTTTGAGCGATTGAGAAATTGTGTGGGATCCAACGTGAACAAATTTTTTTGACAGTCAAATGTTTATGCAATATTGATTGTATGCTGGTCCCACTAATGTCTAAGGTTGCACAGCATCAATGGTTTTCGGAACAACAACTGATTTTGGACGACCTTCATGAAATTCGTCTTGGAGTGAACTACGACCACGATTGATTCACCATACCATCGATAAACACCGGTCCTTAAAGGAGCTTCATCGCCAAAAATTGAATTAAGTTCATCCATGCACTGTTGCTGAGTTAATCCACGCCGAAAGTTGTAAAAAATAATCGCACGAAAATGTTCACGATTTAATTCCATTTTTGGTCCGAGATGAATCTTTTAAGTTACTGTAAACAACACAAATAGCGCTCGTATGTCAAAACGTTCTGAGTACGTATATCCTCAAAAATGTCCAACTTTACGATAGAGCTGTCAGTTGCCAGATTGCAACACCAGGGTTGCCAAATCCCGATTTATAAAAAGCAACCCTCGTACTACCTACCGCTTTAACGCTTAACAAAGTTACCTTTTTTAGAAACGGAATATTGATGTGATGTTCATGAGGAACTCCGACATGTTTTCAAGGAATGTAAGTACAGAAATCAGACGTCCTTTTACAAAAGTATCGAATTTTTTGTATGAAATACTGAAAACGTTAAATTTTTCGTTAAAAAATTGGTCCTCTGAGTAGTTTCTATTAGATCATAAACTCTTGATCTTTTACTTTTGTAACTTGATCTCGAAAACAGTTACCGCCAACAGTGACTTTCCTCAGGTTATTTTTTCTTAATACGGACACATCAATATTCACACTGAAAAAAAAGTTGACGACCCAGAAATACAATTATAATACCATTTATCAAAAAACTGCCAGATACAAAATTTTAAGAAATGTATCAAGTAAAATTAAATTTTTACACCCTCTATTTCGCTAATATTATCTTTCCGCATGGACAAATTTAGCTAAATCGGAATATCTATTTTCTTTTTATGCCACTGGGTTTGGGACATGTATTTCTATAGAAAATGTCTTCCCATTCAAATATCGGCAAATATGAAGCAGTAAATTTTTCTATTTAACGTTTACACACTTCAAACTCTCTCGATTTAAACCATTTAAATTTAATTTAGTATAAATATATATAATAAACGGTATTCATAAAATTATATTTCACAACATCAAAAACACAGCATCCTCCCTAATAACACCAGTTACGGCTCTTTGAAACAATTAATTACATTTCAACCCGCCACTGTATAATATGGACACCCCACATTTCATTCTGTCTCATAAATTCATCATACCGGACCCAGCTTCTTTTTATTATTCTATACTTTTCCGCTGCTACAAGAAACATCACGAAAAAAAAGTCAAAAGCAGCATTAGTTTTCACCGATAATGCGCCTTCCCACCTACCTGGTTTAAATTAAAAAGTTTTGACAATCTGAAAAATTAGGTCGATTAATTTTATTTAATAAATTCTTTTCGAATACCTAAAAGAATTGTCGAAAATTATTTATGTAAATTAGATATAAGCTTGAAATAATCGACTGCACCTTACCGCACATCATATAAATTATAATAAATTATTTTATCATAGTCTAGGTTTTTCTCCAATGGGTGCAAGAACTTTAGGGAATCTTATGCTTACCTACTTGAATAGAGCCTATAAAACTCGAAGAACGTTGGCACTTCTGCAAATGTGAAAATTTCGGTTGACAAAGAAAAACATTTTTTTAAATTTTATTTTCCATTCCATTAAAACTAATACAGTGGTACCATTTTTATAGTTGGATTGGTCAAGCTCCTCAAAACACGCAATACAACATGGAAGACTTCCTCGTTGTCCTTGATTCTTTTAACTCCGAGCCATTATTTGAGATTAAGAAATAAATTATACTTAGTCACTAAATCTGGTACTGTGCTACGAGGGAACAATAATTCCAGCGCCAGTTGGTTGATTTTAGCTATCGCAACGACAGACATATAAATGGGTGCCTTGTCATAGCATGCACTTCATCCACCTAACGTTGCAATAACTCTGAGTAGTATTTTAGACAGAAATCTTCCACAACCAACTGCACTCATAGACACATAGGGTGAAAGATGTAGACACGTATCATCTGACACTTCATTTAAGAAAAAAAATACAAAAAGGTAAACAATATCCTTATTCACAAGCTGGAGTGTATTGGCATGTCGGCACCTTTGTTGGGATGGTTGGAGAGCTACCTGACTGGCAGAACTCAGATAGTCCGTTTCAATGATTTCCTTTCTGACCCTATTTCGGTTTATTCTGGTGTCCCCCAGGGTTCTCACCTCGGGCCATTGTTATTTAACATATTTATAAATGATATCAAGCAGTGTTTCATTCACAGTGAATTCAGGCTCTTCGCCGACGACCTGAAGTGTTACCGGCGTATCGGAGGTCCCACAGATTGTTATCTTCTGCAGGAGGATGTTGTGAGATTTGTGCATTGGTGTGAGTTGCATGGTATGACTTTAAATGTTTCTAAGTGCTTTTGCGTAAATTTCAACCGAACCAGGAGACCTCTTTTGTATGAATATTTTGTCGACCATTCAGTCCTAAAATACAAATCTTCGGTCAAGGATCTGGGAGTTTACCTGGACACTTCCTTGAGCTTTGTGGATCACATCAGGCACTCGACTTCCAGGTCTCTGAAAGTGTTGGGCTTCATAAAGCGTTGCTCGGTTGATTTCAGTAATGTGAATACTATTAGAATTTTGTTCACGACGCTCGTCAGACCACATTTGGAGTATGCCTCGGCGGTTTGGACCCCGTCATACGGTGGCCATTCTGCCCGAGTTGAGAGCGTTCAGCGGCGTTTCTTTAGGTATGTTCACTTTAAGCTTGGTCGTCCGCGTCCTATCGATTTTGTGTTCAATTACGGAACAATGATGAGCGAGCTGGGGCTTACGACATTGAGAGATCGCAGGGTCGTCAGAGATCTATTATTACTTTATAAGCTTTTGAACAATATGGTATCGTCTTCTTATTTGTTGTCCAATATTCATTTTCATGTACCGTCTAGGAACAATAAATACTCTCACCTTTTCCATGAGGAATTCCACCGTACAAATTACGGAGGAAATAATTTTGTCCCTAGAGTGACCAGGATGGCGAATTCTTGCTTAAGCGTTGATTTCTTTGCGCCTATAGGTGTATTTATTCGCCGTTTGAAATGTGAGCGTCGTGACGGCAGTTTTGCGTAAGTCGATCGATGCCTGTTGCGTTGACGATCATGGTTTTCTTTTTATTCCTGGCGTGGGTCTTGCGAATAGCTTTAATTGAATTATGTTTAAATTGTCTACTTATTGTGTAATTTGTAGTTTCTTAGGTTTTGTAAAATTGTTGAATTTGTGTAGTATTGCATGGAATTATATTTGTTATATTATATTGTATGCTGTATAAATGGACTTTGTCCGTGAATAAATAAATAAATAAATATTGCACCTACTGGGATTCGAACGCAACTCAATCTAATCTAATAATTAGAATTCACTCACAGACTTCAAACACACACTGACAGTCTTTCGCAAAAACATGATATTCGCAATCAGGGGATTTCAAAATATTTATGTGTATCAAAATCTCCACATCGAATTTGTGACCAGACCGCAATAATACCTCCCCTTCTATAGTAATCAGGAAGGTCATAATAGGTAATAATCTACATGTTACAAGTATTTGGGTAAAGGCGTTGTCAGATATTCCCGAAAACCAATCATAACATTGTAATTTTAAATGGAACTCTAAATTTTTTTACAGTTTCGGATTCGACACTCTTACTCTTTTTGAAAAAAAATACCTAATGATATTTTAGAAAATTACCACACCGTTAAAGTTTACTATTCACGTGTGTACTTAAGGTAGAACTATACATTGTTTCTTCGATTAGACGCAATGCATGTATCTAAAAGTTTTCCAGTTATTATAGCGACGATAGGTATATCTTATGTGCATTGTTACCGAAATTTAACTTTAATTTAATTACTTAATAAAATAATTTTAATGAAAACTCTTATTTTTCAAATACAACACTTAGTAAAAAAAATTAAAAAAAAAAAACAACACTCGAATGACTTACCTACAATATTGCTATTACCCTGTTTTCAGTTCAATTTTGCATTTTCCTTTTTTACGATGCTGTTATCATTATTTGGCAAAATTGAAACTGCATGAACATGTCTAGTACTTGTCCGAATGCGATAAAACAAAACTCTCCATCGAAGGGTTGTATTTGAAAACAGGGTAATACTTTTTAGTTAAAAAACTAAAAACAATAGTAGATAGCAGTGGCGTATTAACGCAGTCCCGGGCCTGTGTTCCAAAGTCTCAGTCAGGATTTAATTTACGTCATCTTTATATTATTAAAAGGTCAAAATACAACTACACTGATACTTCTAATTATCGAATTACATTTTAAATATAAGAGTAGGTAAATAATTAAAAAACAAAATCGATCATAGTAAACTAACGAAAACGTTACAGATTGAAAATTAAATAAAATATAAAGGAAAATAGTGGAAAACACTTTAAATAACTACATACAAAATTAACGCAAAATGGTTCAACAACAATCCAAATATTAAAAACGAAAATACTAAAAAAAGCGTTATATTTTGCAAATGTCACGATATTTTCTATGTTCAATGTGTGAGCTACGTACATCATTTTCAATAGAAATTATGGCTAGTGATGATAATCGCTCTTGAGACATGGTGTTAAATAGTTTTTTATTAATTTTAATTTTGAAAATGATCTCACAGCGGAGGCCACAGAAACGGGAATTGTTAAAAATATATTGCATGCAGTTATAACTTCGCTAAAACCGCAACAAGAAAAAAAAACTAGAATGAAATCTAATAATTCATGTTTGGAATTAATTTCTTGTAATTCATTTTGAAAGCACTGTCTAAAAGAATCCTTGGGATAGTGTATCCGAAATATCTTCTGGATATGTTAGATATAAACAGCAGACCCATTTCGTTTATTTCCTTGTCTGAAAGAGAAGAACTACACATCAGTGTACAAAACTCGAAAAGTTGAACATATTTCGCGTAGTTCATTACTTTGACTTTTTAATTGAACAATAATTATATCCAGTGTTTTAAAAAATATATGAATTTTAAACCAGTCTTCCCTTGTTTGAATTTGATGGTTTTTAATTTCATCAAACAATATTTTTGGCCTAGATTTTTTTTTTAAATTCAGTTGATATACACCGTTCCTTTGCTAAATCTACTGCTTCTGGTTTTATTAAATGAAATTGTAGTGCATTTGTGAAATATTTAACATTTTTGCCGCCTCCCTATATTAATAAGAATAGATATCTATATAAAATATCACAATGAACACTCAAAAAGCGAAGTTTAGCTATGAAGCTACTTTGTACTTAACCTTTATAGCAATATCCTTAAATTATCACATTTCTATATTCAATAATTGATAAGTGTGATATTTAAGGCAAAACCATCATCCTGAAAAGAGTATAAGAACAATAATTGAAATAATTAAAATTAACAAAATTCCAGGAACAACGGTAACGAGACTCCAAACAACACGCTCAGCCAACCTCAAAACCATTAAAAATTATACCATCAAACTGATGTAGGCTTATAAGTTATTGCTTATCTAATAGGGAAGTCTTTTTTTTAAACCAATTAATTCCGTCCAGGCCGATGCTCCTCAGGTTGAGGTCGATCTGGTTACACATCTTACTGCATTGTATGTGAAACTCCTTTTGAACAAGGCACAGCGGTGGCGGGACATTGAAAGAAGGTCTTTGTTAGAAAAACAATTTAAAAAACTGTCACAAATTTATCCAACTGATCTTCCAAAGATTTTGTTTCCTTAATTTCAGAGCTATTTGCCGAAATATGTAAACCGCAGGGCAGGACATTTTGTGTAAAAAATATTTGCTATGGGTTTCGAGTAGATCTCGCAATTGCAAATAGTGAAACTATTTCTATTATGTAGCTTATACTATGACTTACTAAATTTGAAAAACTTTTTTTTTTTTAGTTCTCCAGACCTATTAATAGTACCCTCAAGGTAAATCACCGTATATATTAAATTAACACCCTCTTTAAAATAGTTGATTATTCATTATACTGTTATCCTACAATTTCACACCCACGTTAATTATTGTCCGAAAAATGTTCTCAGGGAAGTGTTCGCTATACTAAACAACTAATTCTCATATTACACAGTTTCCTGTTCAGAGATTATTTAAAATATGCGATAAAACCATATCAAATTTAAATACCTTAATTTATAAATAGAAAAATAAGTTCAAGAGCAATAAATATATCTTATACAATTTATTTATAAATTTAATAAACCTTATAACATGAAAATAATAAAATTCGATTAACTTTTTTAAAAGTTTAACTAATATTACTATAAACTAGTACCTACAATAACTGGGTACCTACTTATTATAAACCATTGATTAAATTATTTAATACTATAACACATATATTGCAATAAATTTACTTACAAATAATTCTTTTAATTATTACAATATACTCAAGGTGACTGAAGTTTTCAATTTACCTATTCCATAAAACAATAGAGCATATTTTCGTACTTTTATTCGAAAATTTAGTAGATTAAAGAGTAATAAAGTGACGCCCTCAATTAAAAGTTTTGCCACGTTTTGTGATTTTATTTTCAGTTCTTCAACCTTCCTTTCGTGAGAGTTTTATGTTCTCCACAAAATAATACAAATTATAGAAGTTGACGATTGCACATTTTGACGAAAACAATATTAAAGTAAGCAATGGAAATAAATCCACGAAACCTTGGTAAAACTTTTAAATGAATGTGTCACTTTTAATGCCCTTTAAGACCCACTAATGGTGGAAGAAGTTTGAACGATAGGAGATGAAACTATTAAATTAATCATTGCATAGATTTAAAATTAGGTAAAGGAAATTTTTTAAATATTCAGTTCTGTAGAAGTTTCGTTCACTTGCTTAAAATGTGTACTTGAGCCTTGTTTGACTGCCAAATATGTTCATAAAGGTGGTCACTATTACTTTATTATATCAAAACAACACAAATTCTGAATACAGGATTATTTGTTACAATTTTAGACATATATTATGTAAAATAATGATTTCGATATTTTGGTTTTATATAAAAGGCGTCTATTTCGTAATCCTGTTACCTACTCCTCACTGATATGGATTAATTTATGAAAATTTTGTTTATATTGAAGGTATCTTATGTTGAAACACTAATCAAAAACACACACGATCTTCAGTTCCTTCACAAAACATTTAAAAATTCGAATGAAAATGTGACCCTTGTTTTACCCTGCAGCACCCTAAATTAAGATGAAACAATCCTTCAAAAAATAATAAAATTGTTACAAAGCGTTGTTTGAAATCAAACTTTGTCATTGTCCATTTTTTTCAGGATTGACCCTACCTATACTAAACTTTATTAACTTGCAAAACTCCTTTCAATGTTACAAATCTAAAAAATTAATCTGAAATTTGACTATGTTTCCGTGTGAATCCAATCGAATCGTATTTAAACACCACCAAATAAATTATTACGTGTAAGATATGTTTCAAGCATCTACACCACATCATCAGTCACAAAAATATATTCAACAAATTAAAACTTAATTAAAATATTGTGGTGAAAATGTGTTCTTCAAACAGAAAATTTCAATAGTGAAGTCACAAACAACTCGTCCTCATTATAACCAACAGTAAAAACAAAACTAGAATCGAATTTCCCTATATACAAATATTCGTTTAATTATAGAAATAAATAATACGTTATTATAATTATTTGCCCCAGGGTAAAACGTTTTCATAATTTTTTAATCCTAAAATTCCAAATGTAGCGTCATTGTGGTTTATTTTATTTGTTATAATGACGAAGAGCTATTTCCATTTTCAACTGACATTTTCCCTTTGGGGAAATATCACACCATTTTAAGCTTGGTTTTAATTTTTTGATTATATTTTAGCGACTGATATAGGGAATAGACCCTTGAAACACATGTCCTCATACACTGTAAGGGTATGGTAAGTGAGGAACTGTCATTACAACTATATCATTTTATTTTGCTTGTGTTGAAAAGATTGGGATTCAAACAATGGAATGTCAAAAATGTTCATTTAGTGAGCCAAAAACCTTGACAAAAAATAATAAATAATCAATCAATAATAATTTATTATATTTCAAAATGTGGAGGAGGCTAAGCTAACAGAACGACCATAAAAAAGTAACGGACGTGGAAATTTGAATATATTTGAAGTTTTTATTACTTTATTAGTCTTATTTGAGAAAACTCTCTTGTAAAGCGTATGTACCATCTGAGCATCAATAAGTCGATAGTGAAAGAGGTACGGAAAAGTTTGAAGTTATCATTTTCAATTTAATTCAGCCACCTGAGCCACGTCTCACAAATACTCAAGTCCATTTTGAGACATCCTGCAAGTGTAAAAATAAAATTTACCTAATTAAATTTAGAAAATTATATAAACATATTATTTTTTAATGAAAAGATACTTATAATTAGAACATTGTTTAACAATTTTTTATTATTCTCATAACATACACAAATAGACAACTCGCTTTAGCAAGAACTACAATTGCTTCAATATTAGAGGAAACTCAGAATTGAACCCGCCACATTAACAGAAAAATCTGTAACTGAACACAAATATATTATGAAAAACAAACAAAATGAAATATTAAAATACTAATTAACAGTCTTTTAAAAAAAATTGTCAGACGTGAAGTGTGTTGGGAGTTGTGCCACAAGCCAGTGAGGTACATATTGCATTTTTGCCATCTGGTGTACAGGTGCAAGTGTTACAGTCCTTTTTGAATTCTTGTCCTGGTATGCAAGTGAACTCTACCACTGAAAAAAGTAAACACAATTTACTAAATAGGTCAGGAATTTTAAAATTATGCGAAATATAAGATTTTTAGTATATTTGAAAATGTATTATTTTATTTATAGAACTCAAGAGTGCCGGTGGATTTAAAAATGCCTTTTTATTTCACAATATGAAAAGAAATTCGAGCTCGAGTATTTTTGCAAAATTTGCCGTCGAGGGAACGAAACCTAGGGCAGGTTGTTAACATTTTTTCGCAAGGAAGTATTTTCCCTCTTCTTGTAAAAACCCATTCTATCTGGAAACATTATTCCATATTATTGATTGGTCCAAAGGTTCTTGGGAATGAGGTTGAAATTTGTTTCTTCCTTTCATCAACGCAAAATTAATTACAAAAATCTTCAAAATTACATAACCCAGACTATACAGTTTAAAAGTTAGAAAACTGCAGGAACATTATATAGATATCTGAAGAAGGCAACATTGTAAGATTGCCGAAACGTTGATACAAGCAACAAAATGACATGAAATAAATAGTTACAAAAAAAAAAATGATTGTAAACTTCATTCCGAAGAACCTCTGGAACAAATTATATTCTTCCATATTCTCTACCTGAAAGTTACATCACAAAAACCATGCAGAAATGTTTACATACAAAAACTAAAGTCAGTTAGCTATAGCTTCCGAATGTTTTTGATTGAATTGCAAACAAGGACTGTTGCTCATGCAGATTATACCTATGCCACTGATTAACGTAGAAATTTGCTATCTCTTCACACCAATATAATGTTGTGCACCAGGTTTGGTATTTGACAGACAAATTTTACGACCTGTGTTACCCCAATAGGTTTCCAAGCACCACACACCTTGTATATCAAAATATTCTTTCAGAGTTGAGAACTAGATAAAAAACCAAAGTAACTTATGTAACTTTTGTGTTTCCGCATTCAATTTTAGGAGAGCATAGTTTATCGAATTACTAATCGATTATAAAGTCCTTCGGTGATAACAGCGCTGCAGGTGGTCAGTATAATAAATTAAAATAACGTTCTCAGGGTGTAGTACAGAGAGAATATTTTGCCTATGAACATAATACGTATCACACTGACACTGTGTAGTTTAATTAAGGGTGCATGTCAAATTTGAGAGCAGATATTTGATAGGTGATGCCCTCTATGTTTCAGAATGCACAACTAAAAAGACAGTCCTCGTATAAGCAGTTTAAAATTGTCAATAATAATTCATCATATCATATTTATAATTCTCACATATACGCAACAACTAACGTATGATCAAATAAATCAACTGACTCAACACAAACCATAGGTTAACAAATCAATTAAACTCTAATAATTTACCTTATTTCCTACTACGTAGTTGTCTGGTTCAATACTGTATTCGCTAAAGTGTTATTATCATCATAATGGTCTATTAATAAATGATGTTCGAAAATACTACTAAAATTTCTTTTTTTGAATTGCTCGAAATCCTGTGGGTTCTTAGACGTACTAACAGATACATTTAAACGTTTCGTCAACGCTGGACTAGTTATATTAAATGCTCTACTATAGTTTAGATAATCTCTTAGTGTAGAGTTCTGTTTTAATGTAACATTTTGCAGCCTGTTAAAACTATCTTTCGCAATAGTAACGTTGTGACCATCTACTGCCTTAAAAGTGGTATTGTCTCGAGTAAAAAGAGTAGAATCTGATTGACAGGTGTTGTCAGTACAGAGATATCCCGAACTGTCTGTCTTGCAATAGCATGTATTACATTCGATGGTGAAATAATCGCTTGGTGCGCATGGCGTATATTTTAGGTCTTCTGCAACGTGATTGTCTGTAGAAAGAAAGAAAAATGCTTGTCAAATCCTTAATTATATATAATATCATACATTTAAAATGATGTTTGTAAATAATATGTTGTAAAGCAACAACATGATACAAATCAACAAGGCATTTCAACGGGCATCAGTCATAACGACTTCAAATGCTGTTAATAAATAAATATTTATTTGCCCAATAGTACTAATATATCCATTATAACCCTTAAATATATAAACATCATTCCCCTCAAAACCTCGAAATTCAAAACCATGGAATTATATAGGAAATAATTACGCTTTGTATGAAAAGAAACGAAACTAAAACTGTTATGGTTTTACTAAATGATTTAAATATGAATAAAGTACAGTAGGGATAAAAAAAATAAAATTTACACATTTTAACATAGAAAAAGTTAATTCATCATGATCATCATCTTTATTAGTCTTAGATTATACAATAGATTTGTACACAGACTCATCATTATTATTATTGCTACCATCATCAGACAGATAGTCAAATAAGAATATCAAATTCTAGGAAATTATAACATATACGATACAAAAAAGAAAAAAAAACGTATATAAAGCATTTAATAAACCAAATTTAAAAAAAAAGATAAAAACCCAAATAATAATACATTTTATACATTAAAAATAATAAACGCTTAAAAAACATAAAAATTATACTGAGGCAGCAAATTCCTGCTAGCTGTAAAACGCGCCATTAGTTAGAAATTTAATAATAAATTCTTGAAGATGCTCTCAGTTGGGTAATTCCTCCCTTAGTTAAATTAAAACTAAAGTGTCAGTGCTATGCGTAATAGTGTTGAAGCTACAGCGTAAATTATTTGAAAAATATAATTCAATCGAAAACAATTTCACGCAATAATTTTTTCCAAAATTCGAACACAATAATCTCAATAAAAATGCTGCGCCAAGTTTGTTTCTGTTTTAGGCAATGAAGCACCACATAATCGACAATTTCTCGTTGGTATGGAAAATTCAGCCACCCAACACAGCGTGCGTCCATGCTATGAGCAAGCTCATCGACGAAGATCGATAGACATTTACTCAATATATTAGTTTTCTGTTGGATACCGATCTGTTGAACGGAGAACAAAGC
Source organism: Apoderus coryli (assembly GCA_911728435.2). Lineage (NCBI taxonomy): Eukaryota > Metazoa > Arthropoda > Insecta > Coleoptera > Attelabidae > Apoderus > Apoderus coryli. The sequence goes on along the minus strand of OU452202.1, from coordinate 8,273,810 downwards.
AACTAGGGTGAATTCCTTTTTATGAACCCATCACCACAAAGATGGTAAAGTCATTTGTCCTAAAAACAGGGCATGAAGCAACAGTTCCTCTGCAAAATAAAATAACTCTTGCCGATTAGTATACAACCATATTGTTTGCCGCATGCCATCACTGAGCCTCGAAAAACTAACACCCAACTACGAATAATTCTACACTAAGACAATCAAATTCTCACACAGCCTGTAAGGCAATTGAATTTTTAAATCAAAAAACGTCGAATTGTTAGACCATCTTTGGTACAGGCATGACGTAAGTCCTAACTATTTCTGTACCTATCCTGAAATCAAGAACGGACTATGTGGTCAAAGGTTTCAAATGCTAGAAGAAGCTGTCGACGCTTTTAAAAACGTAATTTTGACTGTACCAACAAACAAGTAGAATAAATGCTTCCAGAATTAGTTCCAGCGCATGCAATATATTAATATTATTATCTTGTCGCCAGCAACCAGCTAATAATATAAGAGATCGCTAACGTATATCCCAATAACTATTTATTTTCATATCAGAAAAAAATCCTTGCAAAAGTAAGCATTTTTGAACGTTGGTTTAGTAATAAACAAAGTACACAAAGTTTCTGATCTATAAGCCTCTAAGTTTATGAGAGACATTTTTTGAATCACCTTGTATAAACAAAATACGTAATATATTTCAGAAACGAAAATATGTCCTAATAGTTTACAAAGATAATACAGTAATTAACGACATAGGCCAAAATTGTTTTACGAATCAATAGGAAACTTTCAGGATTGCACTTTAACGTACTTGTAACGACATCCCTTGAGCTGTTTAATAAGATCTTGTAAACATAACCTATAAATTCCATCAGTTGAACGTGTCAATAACTGTGGAACAGATAACTGAAAAAGCATCTGCTGCTGCAAATATTTAAACTTTAAATTGCCCATAAAATCATTCGCAATAAGCTGCAATGCAAGAAAACTTGTGAGATATTGATGCTAAAATAACTTACGAACATCCATAAAGAAAAGAGATGAATCCCCGATTTTTAACGGACTATTAGAAATGGTTTCTAGATGGAAAAACTGTATGACAGCACCTGTCAGCAGTTTCTTCGAGTTTACCCGCGGCAAAACTTGACAGCTTTTGTAACCAAAAATTACAATACCTTTGATAAGTTATTATGTTCTCCTACTCATGAAATAGTGTTGTGTGAAAAAAATCGAAAAAACACAATGCAAAGTAATATTTATTTAACAAAATGCATTCGTACAGATGCATAAATCGTCGTTTTCGACTCGGATTTTTGTTGCCACCAGCACGCATGCTTCTTGTTAAAATATTACTTAGCAACGTGTTTTTTCGAGTTTTTCGGAAAAATTAGATGCCCTTACGATATTACTTACGAAAATTAACCTTTTTTAACATGCGATGAGACGTAGATCCACCGGACGAATCGACGCGGGAAAAATTCAAATATCAGCAAGTAAAGTGATTCGCAAGGTCCGATTTGATGCGATTTTCAGGAAGGCCAACGAACAATCAACAAAAAAATTGCAGTAACATACTGGAAATAAATAAATAAAAGATTTGCCCAACAGTTTCCCCCTTACAGAGCAATCAACTTGATTCAAAAATTCTCACTAGCTATAAAATATTACTAGCGAATGATCACAAATCACATAAGATATCAAAAAGAAAAGAGAATACATATCGACGATCAAATTGAAACACATAACACAATCATAAAACTTACAAATTCGCAACAGAATTAGACCTAACATAAATTTCCCTTACCCTACAGAAAAAAATGTCGCAATCTCCAAAGTATCTCTGAAAGTTTCTGCACATACTATATAAAGGCGATCTCAGGAGGATATTATATTGTAAGTTGAAAAAAGAGTCACTCTCCACGATTAAACGATACTTTAATAAGGCATCAATACCATAAATTGTTAGTTAGACATGTTTCGGGATACCTGTTCCCATCATCAGTAACGTAATTATTACACAAGAGAGCTAATTCTTGAGTTAGAATAACATGATGTTTTTAATTTTATATTCAATGCGTCATTGAAGTCTGAAACCAAAGCGAACATGTAAATCATAAACAAATTTAAAAGGTTAGCTACTTACAATATTTAATGGAAAAATGTTTTTTGGTTTTTTTGTGAGAATTTTTCTGTTACTTTTTAACGTTTTTTCCACTATTTCTTTTTGTAAATCATAATTAAAATTATAGTTTGTGTTACGTTATTTTTATTAAATAAACGCAATAAAATGGCTGCTTTCGGAGATTGTTGTTAATAATAACCTGGTTGGCGCCACCTATGGTTTCAGTTTCCAACAACAAACATCCTCCACAACTTATCCTTCTACAGAGAGCTACTTTTTAATATTTTAAAGAGCATCAAAGGTGTTATACAGTGTTGGTATCTATACAAGTTTCACACAATAGAATGGTATATCTTATACAAATTTTTAAAAAGAGGGCGTTGTGTGAGGGAGTATGTATGCTTATTAGTTAGGCAACTCAAATTACTTTTTCAAAAATATTATGTAGATTAGGCCTGATTTCAACTTAGAGTTGGTGCAATTATTATTATTTTAATAATGTGGATTCAAGGCGGGGTGAGGAAGGTGAAGGAGTTGAAGAATTTGGTGCATGTGAATTCGATTTGGTCGTTGAGACATGTGATATTAGGGTTGTTAACGATGGAGTTTATTTCTAGCATTTCGAGTGTGTTTAAGAGTGGACCTTTATTGCACGCATGTAGAAGTTTGAAGTTTTTAGTGGGGTCAAAATTATGGTGCGAGTTATGTACGTGGTTTGCGAAGGATGATGCACTTTCGATAGTCACGTTGTTATTAGTAGAGGCCTTCTCAATAATTTTAGTATGTTCTTTAATTCTAGTTTTTATGCTTCTTCCAGATTGTCCTACGTATTTTGCTGGGCAATTTGGGTTGCCGCATTCTAAGAGATATACGCCTGATTTTTCGTTTAGTTCGGGTTTTTGTTTGGAGTTGTCTAGAAGTAGTTTTAGAGAATTATTAGTGCGGAAGCATACTTGAATACCATTCTTTACAAAGAGTTTCTTTAGTTGGTTACAGAAAGGGTGGAAATATGTTAAAGGGACATATTTTTTTGTAGGGTTTGGTTTGTATTCATTCAAGTTTCTGTGCACGTATTTTTGTGTGTGCTTATGGTAAATACGATTAATTTCGGACTTGAGAAAGCCGTTAGACTTTGCTAACTGGAAAATGTATGTTAATTCTCTGTTAAAACTGTCTCGCGACATTGGTATATTAAAGAGTCTGTGGAACAGGGACTGAAAGGTGGCCATTTTATAACTGTATGGTGTGTTGGACGATTCAGGGATAGTGATATCTGTGGAGGTAGGTTTATGATATATAGAGAATGATAATTTATTGTTTAATGATCTCGATATAATTAGGTCAAGATAGGATAGTGAACGGTTTGTTTCTGTTTCTGTGGTAAATTGGATCCGCTCATGCAATGAATTCATAAAGGTTAGGGTCTCATTCAGGTCTTGGTTCGTGCCTCTGAAGATGGCAAAGATGTCGTCGACATACCTAGAGTAATTTACGAAACGTGGGCCGTGTATAGGGTGATTCAAGATTTTGGATTCGAGATTAGTCATAAAAATTTCTGCAAGGACAGAGGAAGTCGGGCAGCCCATTGCTAGGCCTTCTACTTGTTTGTAAATGTTATTATCGAAGGAGAAAAAGTTCTGTTGTAGGGTTATTTTTAGCAGTTCAATAATGTTGTCGATATGTACTTGGTATAAGGTAGAATCTTCGATAAGAAGTTGTTTTGTTAGGGTAATTGATTCGTCTGTTGGGATGCTTGAGAATAGGCTTTTGACATCGAATGAGACCAGGAATGAGTCGTTGGGACAGTCTATATTTTGTAATTTTTGGCATAAATCTTTTGAATTTTTGACGGAGTGTGGTGGGATGAAGTTTGTGTTTAACTTAATGATATGATTTAGCCATTTAGATAATTTAATGGCTGGGGAGGGTGAGTAGCAAACTATGGGTCTGGCGGGGGTGTTAGGTTTGTGTATTTTGAGTTGCCCACGCATTTGAGGAATTTGTGGATTCATGTTAGTTAACCGGAATTTGTTTGTGTTAAACAGTGCGAGTGTGTCCCCTGCAGAATCCAGTGTCTTCTTCAGTTTATTCTGGTATGCATTTAAAGGGTTAGAGTTCATTAGAGCAAAGTCGGGGGTGTTTAACAACTCATGCATTTTATCATCGTATAAAGTTTTTTTACAAATTACGGTGCAATTGTCCTTGTCGCTTTTACTTAAGATGAGATTGTTTCCGGTAAGTTTATTTTTGATATTTTTGATGGTTTTTTGTTCAGAGTTTTGGTTGGATTGCATGGCGTTTTTAGAATAAGCAGTATTAATGATCTTAGAGATATCAGCTCGAATATGGTCTTTATTTTTTGGTTTTGAAATTTCAATATTAGTTTAGTTCTAGCTCTGTCACACAAGAAGGATTTAATTTAGATAACAATTAGCAACAGTCGACGCCGTGATGTATTAATTTCTACAAAAACAAAACCGAGACCAAAGTTTATACATAATAGACCTTATGAGAGCTTTTAAACTCAAAATGTATCGTGGTGGAGAGAGCCATCTCTGTTAAGACTTTAGAACCGCAATGTATATTGAAACAGATTCCACTTCCGCAACCGTGTATCCAAAACACGTACACAAATACATCGTGAGTCGTGAGCTGTATATATACGAGGTAAAAATTAACATTTTAACTCCAAAAATAGGGATTCCTAGTTAAATCAACTAATAGACCTTTTATTTTCATTTGCTGTGATAATTCCAATTGTTCTAAAGACGCTGTAAAATTTTAGTAAAATAGGGATAAGTAATCCTTTGAATATTTGTTTGGTAAAAATCATGATAAATGATCTGATCATATATTTTCAACTTATGAATGTCTCCCAGGCACCACAGATATTATTATACGTTCTATATGAAATCCACACATCCGACTTCAGTCAATCCAATGTTATGTTTTATATGTAAAAAGAAAGAAACATGTTTCTTCATGATTGCAAAACCAAATTGATAAAATGGATTATATAATTTATAATCAAATCATTTCACAAGGGATTGACTGCAGTCGGCTGTGTCGGTTTCATATACCTACAACTAGTAGTGACTGATGATGGGAATTGATTTTTCGAAACACGTATAACTTATCCCATGAATGTTGACGATTTCTGACTGAAGTAAATTCAATTTTGTGTGGTGAGTAACTTTTATTTAACCAAATGTTATTTTATTTAATGTTTACATTAATTTTGTGTGGTTATTAAGAATTAATAGGATTAAACTAAATTTTGAGTGGTAAAATTCTGATCAACATTCAACTATAAAATACAAAACGGCATTACCCGTAGCGATATACATTTATTTAATATACAGATGCACCTACTCCTAAAACGGTAATAACAAAATATCAATTGATCATACGCTGAACGCGACACCTTAAACTCATTACTTAGCGGCGGACTAAAACCCCGCCCGGGTAGACTCCGTCTATCTTAAAAGAAAGGTATATTTTAAAAACCCTGTATTTTCTTCAAAGCGGTCGTATGTACCTCGTAATACGTACACCAGACGACACAAGCGTACTCAAGTGTCGATCTGCTACACGCATTATACAAGGCTACTAGAGCTTCAGTACTCTCGAATTGTTTACAATTACGGACCATAAAATCGTAAGGCTTGGCCTGGCTTGGAAAACAAAGTGAAGTCTGCCATTCGCACAAACCTTCGTTAACTTTTGACAAAAGGTATGAATTTGTTCAACGCTAATGCACATGTGGCATAAATTACTGAAGAACAATGCATTCAAAATCTCAGCTGGGAGATCCTTCCACACCCTACTTATAGCCCAGATCTCGCTCTATCATCTATTTTGTCCCCTTAGTACGAATAAATAAATTTTTAATTAATAGTGAAGTTGATTAAGTTTTTCGATATTGAAAGCGGACTTACGTGATATAATATTAATGACTCTGTACGCTAATATAATAGATTAGAGTTGGCAAATCAACATATTCTTTTCTCAATTATGCAAATAAGTGATCTATGTCTCTCTATGATAACTATAAGCTGTTATTTGACTTTAAACTCGGTAGACGTTGCTAATATAAATTGTGAACGACATTATTTACAACCTCGATTAAAATGTATATTCCAAAAAATAACGTTATGTTGTAATAAACTTACCCCTTTTTAGTCTGACTGGATGTAGGTGGTCAAGTAAACCTAAAACGAAACAAATAATATTTCTAATTAAGTGTTGATATCTTTTTCTTATTGACTTTAAAAAACATTTTATGGCCATTTATCATTTCAATTCGACTCCGTCTTAAATGGAATAAATAGTCGAAGTCACAAATATTTGTATTATGTGGATTATTTTATAGTATTTTTTCGCCTGTCTGCACTTAAACAGAGTTTTAAATGACCATTTAGCGCCCGCTCTTTTTATTTATTTTTTTCATAGATGGCGCTACTGTTAGATTTCCAATAATAACGTTAACATCAGTAGTTTTCACTCATTTAACTTAATGTGCATTCCGTCTAGAGGATAACTTGACAATTAATTGAGAAAGTTTACTTACTCATTTAATTATTTAAAATTGTCCATTATTAATAATTAGTAATCACTTTTTAATTATTATTGTAGTACCGAAATATACCTAAAATCAAATTTCTATAGCGTACACGCTCAGATAATAATTTGACAGTTTCTTTCTACATTTAAAATACTCAACATTGACATGTGAGCCTGTCACATAAGTTTATCTGATCTGAGTTTGTCAAAGGAAAACGCCTATTATCATGTACGTCAAAAAATACTCCCATTAATTACTGTCAAAAACTGTCAGTTCATAACAAGTAATAATTAATTATTAAAATAAAGTTCTTTTGGTTTAATATTGTAGTTCCAAATTATGAAGATACAGGCAAAAAACAGTTGTAAGCACCACTGGCGGTAAAGCCACTGCAGCCCTTCGCTGTACATCTGCCCTCGCTCGCTTCGCTCACTCGTGCGTCTATACAGCGGCGGGCTGCAACGAATTCTTTACCGCCCTTGATACTTAATATACTATAATATATTACGTGTTACATAATGTAACAGGACTTAAGTTTTGTTGGAAATTTTATGTAACAAACAATTCATTAATAAACCCTCCCGCCAGGGAATTGGGGTGTGTCTAGTATTGGCAATAGGATACGATGGAGTTGTTGCTTCTCGTCCGGCCATCGTTTGTGAACTGTGTTTCACCGGGCATATTGCCAGCTCACACCAGATGTCGCCAAAAACATCTTGTTGTCAAAATACGTTAACTTCGACTATTTATTTAATTCGGTAGTATTAGTTTCATTTTCGTATTCGTAGTCACAGTCACAAATGGCCAGGAAAACGCTGAAATCAGGTACATTAAAAAGAACGTGTGAAACTGGCTGGACTGCGAAGTAACCGACATGGACAACAGATGTGACGACCGATATGGAAGTTAATCTTTAAATGTCTTCTAAACACGCATCATTCGTCTGGAATGTGTGTACAAAAATCAGGGAAAAAGTCAGGCAGTACCTTGCACAATCGCACACAGATAGATTTAGTTTCAATATCAACTTGAGATACTGAAACAGAGCACTGTTTTGAAGATTTGTATACTTTATATTCTAGATCTCCAAATATTAATCATCCGTAGAAAATTGTCGTTAGTGAAAATGAGTGGAATTAATTCTAAACACGGTTTAACAAAAATGTTAGTAGAATTTTAGAAATGAGAGACTCTAGTGGAATATGTTCAGTATGCAATGACCACAAAAAATGTATTCTTTCCACGTATCTAAATATTCATATACAGGGTGAGTCACGAGGAACTGTACATACTTCTACCATAAGTAGAGGCACCTTAGGGGATTATCAAATGACCATTAAAAAATGTCTCCTTGTTTTGATTATTAATATACAGGGTGAATTATGGATTTTCACCAAAACAATGTTTCGTCATATCTTTTCAATGATTAAGTCGATTTATCTCATTTTTTTATAAAAGTGTGTATTGGTGTCTGGCAACTAACTGACTCAGAATTGAAAAAATCCAGGTCCGTCTTCGAGAAAATTTGTGGGACTGCTTCATATTCAACACTTCACCATGTATATGATTTTTCAAAAATCTGACAAAATTTTTTCAGAGAGCATAAATAGACAGTTAGACCTGGGTATCTGAATTTTTTGTTACACTCACGTCACATTTCCAATTAAAGATTCATTTTAGAGCCAAATTGAAAATTGGCAATAATGAAGTATCTTACTGTACAATAATGTTTAGTTATTAAAAAGAAATCTTCAAAATTGACACAAACGACACACATTGTGCTCCAGTATGATAAATACCATCATTTGAATTGATTTACAGGGCCGGATTTAAAAATCTGGCATATCTGGTTCATTCCAATAATTCACCCTGTATGTAACTTTTTCCACCCGTAATAGACAGAAAACAGATAAAAAATGATTGTAATAACCTAGTTTTCTTATTTGTTTGAGGAAAATCCATGTGTCTAATTATTTTAATCGGAATGAAATGAACAAGCCAGGGAAATGTTTATTCATAAATTAAGAAATAAAATAAAAAACAATAACCAAACAATAAAACAGTTTTAACAATGTGGAACAAAGTAAAAACAATTTAATAAACATTACGATTATAAAACACAACAGCTGATTACCAGAATTATTCACTATTGCAATATTACCAGAAATGACACACTGACAATCAGAAAGTTCATTACACATTTAAACATTCGTCAAGAAAAGTGTATTAAGGCAGATGGATTTCATTTTGAACATCTTTTATAATTGTAATGTTTATTAAATTGTTTTTTACTTTGTTCCACATTGTTGAAACTGTTTTATTGTTTGCTTATTGTTTTTTATTTTATTTCTTAATGTATGAATAAATATTTCCCTGGCTTGTTGATTTCATTCCGATTAAAATAATTAGACAAATGAGTTTTCCTCAAACAAATAACAAAACTAGGTTATTACAATCATTTTTTATCTGTTTTCTGTCTATTACGGGTGGAAAAAGTTACATTCAGGGTGAATTATTAGGATGAACCAGATATGCCAGATTTTTAAATCCGGCCCTATAAATCAATTCAAATGATGGTATTTATCATACTGGGGCACAGTGTGTGTCGTTTGTGTTAATTTTGAAGATTTATTTTTAATAACTAAACATTATTGTACAGTAAGATACTTCATTATTGCCAATTTTCAATTTGGTTCTAAAATGAATCTTTAATTGCAAATGTGACGTGAGTGTAACAAAAAATTCAGATACCCAGGTCTAACTGTCTATTTATGCTCTCTGAAAAAATTATGTCAGATTTTTGAAAAATCATATACAGGGTGAAGTGTTGAATATGAAGCAGTCCCACAAATTTTCTCGATGACGGACCTGGATTTTTTCAATTCAGAGTATGTCAGTTAGTTGCCAGACACCAATACACACTTTTATCAAAAATTAAGATAAATCGACTTAATCATTGAAAAGATATGACGAAACATTGTTTTGGTGAAAATCCATAATTCACCCTGTATATTAATAATCAAAACAAGGAGACATTTTTTAATGGTCATTTGATAATCCCCTAACGTGCGTCTACTTATGGTAGAAGTATGTACAGTTCCTCGTGACTCACCCTGTATACAGAATACTATTTTAAAGATTTTTAATAAATTACTGGTAACAAAAAGTAACTTTTATTTCTAATAAAACCACAAAAATTTGCACCCTTGGTAATTATGCAATAATTTAAAAAGAACTTACCGAATCTTGTATCTGCCAGAACTGAAACAAAAATATTTTAAATAGTTACTACATAAGTTAAGAGTCATATAACGTTAAGATTAAGATTAAAATTATGGGTGTCTGATACACTGCGACCTGATAGTCTGTTTCAGGGGTCTCCAAACTACGGCCCGCGGGCCAGTGCCATTAATCCGGCCCGCGACAGCTTAAGACTAGTGTCATCAATCTGGCCCGCGGCAGCCAATGTCTTATTGTTGTTACTATTGATAAGTTGAAGAAGAAAACACATAATCTAAGCATATTAATAAGTAACAAATAATTGAAATAAATGCCACTAATCACAGTAAAACAAAAAACACGAATGAGATTTATGTAATTGTGATTTTCCACCGACAATAGTTGTAGTTGGGGTTCAATTTTACTTGTACAAATTAATAAAAGAGATTTAAGATGTTCATCGGTTAATTTAGATCTGTAAACATTCGTAAGATAGAGGGCCGTAGAGGGATAGGAAGGAAGAAATTGTCCTGGTTGCGGAACATAAGACAGTGGACAGGAATAAATGACATACAGACCCTAATTCACACCGCAAGAGATAGATAGGAGATGGAAAATGTGATCGCAAACATCCATTAGTGGATAGCATCCGAAGAAGAAGAAGAAACATTCTTTATGTACTTCATCTTGGAAAAGTTTTCTCACACAAATAAGTAGTACCGAAAACAGAAAACAATCCAAAGGCAAATTTATGCAGAGTATCAAATTGTACCAGTGGAAGACTTATAAAATTCCAACAAAGATGAATGTTGATATTTGTTTTTAATCATATCACTGCACTATAAATGAATAATTTCCATTTGGACTTCCGGAGCCAGGGTTTCCATGTGAGAATCAAAAGGATTTTAAAAAAGCTTAATCTCATTCTCAAGTCTCAGAAATGGGTATCAAAATGTATCTTTAAAGCAAGTTTGATTGCAAACTCGTCGGGAAATTCAATCTCTGTAGTGTGGCTGAATATTTCACGTGTTTGTGAAACATTTTTTACGTAATTTCGATTGAAATAGTGTTATTTTCTACCTGAAGTATTTGATATTGGTGTATAAATCAGAGAGAAGCTCATTTTCTGCTTGCAATCTTAAATTCAGTTCGTTCATATGAATTGTCAAATCGACATAGAATTTGTCGTGCCGTGAATACTTTAATATCAAGAAGTTCTTCATACACTTCATAACTTTTATCCACTCCGCGAATAAAAATCAACACCTAAGCTGTATCTGACACTTCCGTTGACTAATCCAAGGCTATAGAAAACCAACCACTCAATATGTCCAGTTTTGTCAGACAGTTGAGATGATATATTTTCTGTGATGTCTGCACCCTCCGAGCCCGGTGTTTGCTGATAAACTGAGACTTCGGCTACTGCAATCAAGTTTTTTTTATCATTTCTCCATCGGTGAATGGTTTTCCACGTTTTCCGATTTCAGGAGCCACACGAAAGCTGGCAGACCCTTGTTCAGTATTCGCTTTGGTAAACAAAGAATGCTGTGATTTCAGTCCGCGCTTCAAATTTTTCCGTTCGCAAACTTCTTGTATATTTGGAGTAATTTTGAAGATGTTTCGATTCATGGTGTTGTTTAATGTTATATTCTTTGAAAACAGCAATGGTTTCAAATTCATTCACAAAATACTGAGAGTTCCATTTATCTTTGTACTTTCTGCATTCACAGTTTATTTTTCGCTTCTTTTCTCAACAATGCTTTTATTATTATTTATTATAACTTAAACTAGTGGCGAAATACCCTAAGAATGACAATTAAAAATAGTTTACAAACTGCTTGTTACATAATGTAACAAAACTTTAATTATATTGGAAATTTGACTCACACTACCACCCCACGTTGATCCACAACTCATCGGCAAGCTATGTGAATCAAATTTCCAATATTTATGAGGAGACCTTATAGTAGCACGAACTATTAAATGACAACAAGATGTTTATGGCAACATCTAGTTTTTGAGCAGGTAAATACCATAATATACATCTTGTTGCCATGTAATAGTTCATGCTCCTACTACTACTACTCTTCATAAATATTTTGGAAATTGAATCTCACATAACCCGCCGATCACCACTGATGAGTTCTGCCTCAACAAAACGGTCTGGTGAAAGCATGGTAGTGTGAATCAAATTTACAATATAACTAAAATTTTGTTAGTTATTTTTAATTGTCATTCTTAGGGTATTTCGCCACTAGTTACAGTTAAAATAAATAATAATAAAAGCATTGTTGAGAAAAAATCTAAATTTGTTAATGGCTTTTATAACGTAAATTAAAAAACGTATCTATTGTGAAATTGTAAATCTCACATTACATAAGTCAACCCATGTTTAAATTACATAATAAGTAAAAACAAATAATTTAATAAATTACATATCACAGCTAATTCACTATCCATCTGTCTCTTTCAATTTAGCTTTAGCAAAAAACCAATACAAACAACAATCCTGTCCAGTAATTTGATTATACCGTTCACGAGTGTTAAGTATCACGATAAATACCAGGCTAAGCCTTTCTCAATAGGTATATCTGTATAAAATATTACCCTACTATCTTTTTTTTGTAAAATAATACTATCAATGTAAGTAATAACTTTTTAATCACACTTCCTATAAATAAATATGGAACTAATTAAAATTGACATAAAATTACAAGACATTTTCTAAATCGTGGTACATTCTGATACGACATTATGACACAAGAATTATTGTTATTTATAATCACACAATGTAAAACATTTATCATAAATATCTAATATGTATTTATTTTTAGTTACAAACTATAAATAATTTTAACTGATATTTATTAATATCTATGAACTCTAATAACACTTGATAGAAATAGAAAAATATGATTCAGAATAAAAATGTTTCTTTTATTAGACCAGATTGTCTTTTTACGTAATAAATATAAAATATAAATAAATACATACAGAGTGTTTCAAAACCGAATGCGACAAACTTTAAAGGGTGATTCCTTGTTGAAATAAAAGGTCACTGAGTTTGAATTAACCTTCAGGAACATAACATAGCAATGAGAGCAGTGTAAGTTTTTTTACGTAGAGTTTGCTAGTGTGGTTTGTTTTAATACAGGGTGGTTGAAAAAATTGCTATAGCCAAAAAAATTATTTGTACTTATATTTCTACAACAAACGCGTGTCCTGTCCATTCGACCTTGAATCGGACTAAGTATACCTTGGTTGCGCCACATAGCGAGATCGCCCGATGAACCCCTTCGACTTTTTTCTATCGGGACATCTCACTCACTCCCGAAATCATAGAATACGTGCAACGCTCGTTTGTGGAAAGGTTGCCCATTGTCAAACGGTTATTATTTCAATAATCACAAAGCGACACATCCAAAAGTGGATAAGGATGCAAAAACCTGCATGTTCTCAAAAATGTACATGGGGCATTGTACTCAGGACGACAGCAACAACTCAAATGCCCTACAAAATAGGGCTTGCAGTTTGAAACAAACATGACATTTCATCACACATCATGTTCGAACGACAACAGGGCCGCGTTGGTTTTAGTGTTGCCTGTTTTATATTAAGCACTAAAATTGTATACGCAATTTAACTGCCGAACGATATCCAGAGATATTACTGAACGTTATGCCGGAGTTTTTTTTTTTGAAGGGCCCGTTCGACATAAGTTCCTGGTTTCATTGCACCCTCATGGGCTTATTGTGAAATATGTTAGGTACATTTTTTGTTGAGTTGACAAAGGCAAAGCTGTAGAAATAACGCAACTCAACAATAATTTAAAATACGTTCTTACTAGAGAAAAAGACCCACAATGGTAATTTATTACCATAACTTAAGTTTGTAGTAATATATTTGAAAAATCGTGCGGAAAAGTTACTTTTCCGCACTGTTATTAATATTGCTATAACTAATATAAAGTCAGATACTTAGTGCTAGGCATATTTGACAAATATGTCAATAATTGTTGTTACCTGAATTGTCAGTTTGACAGTTATAGCAATATTAAAAACAGTGCGGAAAAGTAACTTTAGTACACTGAGTGCGGACGCTCGTAGAAAAACTCAATATGTAAATGCCAATTTTGGCAGACGTTGGATTGGCACGCAGGGCCCAATCATATAGCCCCGAGGTCACCGGATTTAAGTTTTATAATTTTTTTTTTATTTTATGGTCATACTTAAAAACCAAAATATATTGTATGTAATCGGTCCAATATAGAGAACTCCGAGCGTCAACCGAGGAAGCATTCCGCAATTCATAGTGTTGAATGTTTTACAGAGATTTGAAACGGTGTGTGGCTTATGTGTAAGAGAAAATGGTCGACACTTTGAACTATATACTCGTAATTAGGTTTGTTAATAGTTTTGGTTAGTTTAATAGTGGTGTCTATTAAATCCTCACTGATATAACTTTTTTGTATTTAACAGCTTTGTGACAAGATTTGTAGCTCTAGGATCGGTCTGTTTAGCCATCTTAGGGTTCACAACTGATATCCCTGAATTGGAGTAATTCATACCAGTTAGTGAGTGAATGCTGATGTTGATTATTTAGGAAAGTAATAATTGCTCGTATGTTTGTAAAAAACAGTTAAAAATAAGATTTGTTGTGATTTTGGCGGCTAAAAATACAAACATATATTGTATGTGATGCATCAATGTAATTAGGAAAAAAACGAAAAAATTTGACGTTAAGATATACAGGGTATTCCATTTAAATACCAACTTTGGGTCCAATCTCAGAAACGGCGCCCCTAAAAATTATTTTGGGTACGCCACTGAATTCCGCGTAAAAATATTTATCAAAAACAGTTTTCACATTTTTATTATCTATCTTACATGGGCAGCTAGATCAATTCTGTTTGTCGCATTAAAATTAAGTTTCACAAAAAAGATGCACAGGATCGCGAAAACCGCAAGTCCCTATCTTTATTAACAACTGACATACCCTGCAGTCTCAACCAAAATAGGACACAGTGTACATGGGGGTTATAAACAGCCCCCATGACTTAAAGCAAGCAATCTAGCTAAACGCTAACTTTGAATATGAATTTGAACTTACACAAACAGTACAATAATTTTATGATTAAAAGAAATTAAAAATTGTGTCATTCTAATTATTTTCAACAATTAAGGTCTATTATTTTCAGAGATTTAAAATATTTTAACAGAAAATTATTTAAATAAAACTTTTCTTACCGGTAGTTAATATCACATTTCCAATAATTAACATCACTGAAATAACTAATATATTCCTCATATTATCTATTTATTATTTATAAACTAAACAAAAACTTAATATAAGGGAACAATGTCTTCTTAATTCAAACACAATCTCTGTTTGAATGACCACGAAATTGATAGGAGAAGTGTTAAATACTGAACTTTATACCGACAGAAAAAATATCTGTTTATTATTAAATAATGTGCTCCGATTTAATATATGTATCTAAAATGTGACGATTATTTTTTATAATTACATTCTCATTGAGAAACAATAATAGTTGAACATGCGCATATTCTCAAATGGGAAGAAATTAACCTTCTGTATAAAATTGGGCTTGATTGATTGATGTAAAATGTACCGGGTGTACAGATAAAAAAGGACGCCGGCTCTATCTCGAAAACTGATCATGTTACGGATATAGGACTATTTTTTGAAGTAAAAGCGGACAAGGAAAATCGCTGGAAAGTAGTTTTAGTTTCCTAAAATGTCTCCAATCTAACTCTAAATTGAAAAAATATACATGGTGGAGGAGCCGGAGAATGTTGGTTTGTAAAAAGTTATCTAACTTTCTTATAGTCTGATTTTAATAAATTTAGGATCAGTATAAAGGTAATGTTTGGAAGTATCAAAAAAAGTATTCGTGCTTTTATTTATTTTTTTATATAAAGCCGCTAGATATAGCTATACTATATTCTAATTTCATTTCATTTTGCTTTATTTTATGTAATGTTTTCTTTTGTAACTATGTAGATTGGTTACTGATATGTATAATGTTTTTCGTTCCGCTTTTCTTTTTTTTTCTTCTTATTTTTTCTTTTTGTAAATTGATGTAGGTGTTTAATTTTAGTTAATGTTTGAACTTCTTTTCATCCGTGTACGGTTAAGGTAAGAGGCTATGCCTCCACTTCGCCTTTTGTGATAATGTAATTTATTGTAAAAATTATAATCACAAACAAAGTCATTTATTATTATTATGATTATTATTAAATGTTTCTCATTTTGTCCATTTTCTTAGAAAAATCTTACTACTACTATTAGTATTCACTAGATCGAAAGAGCATGTAAAAATAAAGAAAACAGTGAAAACCGTAAGTTTCTATCTTTTTCCTGTCCATGTAACTGGACATATTATGTTTGCCTAAATTTAACATTCAATAAATTTTTATAAAATTAATAGTGAGCTGTGATAAAAAACTCTCATGTTGTTATGGCAACGAAGTTAATGTCAAATATAATTAATATATTTGTCAAATTATTTGTCTGTGGATTTATTTCTTTTGTGTTACATTTGTTTTTTTTTTTTTAAATAAAAATGCCTATTACCAACGAAGAAGCATTTGATTTGTTGGCGGTTATTTCGGGTGCTTCAAAAATGCTTTGCAAGAATCTATGCGCTTAGTTTCAAACCAAGTAGGGCTGGACCCTGGTTACGCCAAAGATTTTACCAACATCTAGTTTACATCGATGTTAACCAAAATTTAAAAAAAAAACATATTTGTCAAGATAATCGAATTATCTTTAAAACTATGTGCAACTTGTACTCGAAAGGGTTGGACACGCTGTATGTAATTATATATCAACGAAACTGTTTAAATAAGTTTTCCTGTGGAAACAAAATCGACGTAATCCGGGGTTAAAATATTTTATGATTAGTACATTTTGAACAAAACGCCAACTAAAATGATTCAGCTTCAAAACGATCATATCTCATGTTTTGGTTGTCCACGTAGGACGGAGTAAATATGTTTGTGCTTATTGGTACATACCTCAAATAAATATAATACGTGCTCACGCAATCAATAATAATCACTTTACTATAGTTTCTTCTCGGAAGTTGGTTTGCCTAATTTCTCACATCCCGTTCATTTTTTTCTCTATTTGGGTCAGGCATTCATATAGAATACAAATAATAACCATGTTTTTCCAAATTATTTAAAATTCATATTAACTGTAGCATTTAATATGTGATGTCTTCTAGTACGTAAAATTTGTACCAATATTTCTGTTAACAATGTAGCATTCAACACAACTAAGAATATTAAAATACCTACGAGCAAACCAAGTTTATTCTGCATATTTTTTTGATTATTTGCAAATGTCAATTTCTGACACAAAAAATGCGGGACAGTGACACCCGTTAGGGGATGTTCACAAGGTGGACTTCACTTCATTCTCCAATTAAGGCAGAAATTTCGAGTCAGAAGTATATTATGAAGACACGAACTATGGTATTTCATTCACAATTAGATGGTATGATTGAACGGTTCGATTAAAACACTAGATTAATGCTTGCAAACAATTTTGAACTAAAAACTGACAGATTGGAATCAAATATTGTTTTTGGCTGAAAACTTGGAATACCGCGCGACCTATTATACGACGACCGCCAGATCATCATAATCATTCTCAAGCGACGATTGGTATTCATGAGAAAAGCTTTACAATCCAGTAAGAAAGAGAAGGTTCACCGAAATTAAGAGTTCTTGGGAAGACCCATATACGGTCCTTATACGCATCAAAGGCGTGGTATACAGAAAAAAGAAGGATAAATATACAGTGTGGTCATTTGAAAACCAAGAACGGCCAATATTGGGCGCCCCAGATGATTTATGGAAAAACGGTCGGACCCGTCAATTTTTGATTATAGAGGGAATCACTTTTTTGACATTTTCGCCCACTAAGTGTAAAAACCCTAGGATTCGTCGAAAGCACCACCAAAATTTTAAATTGAGTGGGGGTCGAGTGATACCTTATTTGAAAGGTATTTTTATTTAAATTATAACCCCCGAATTTAACATCGCTAATCGCTACTATCTACCTGGCCAAGGCAGTGGCTAATTAAAGTACAAAAATTATATTACCCGCTGTAACTTTATAGCGGCATTAGATGCCAGTTGTAGATTATTGTCAAATTACATTCTTCAGTCGCGTTAAAGTCATAGCTCTGAAGTTATGGTTTAATCAATTGCGGAAAGGATGGAGATCATTTCACACTTTTTGAGAATGAAAATGGTAAGAGTACTTCCGAGCTCTTTAATATTCGACATCCAAATCGACATCCAAATCGACAAGTCCACTGTAACTACGTTTTGGAGCAAAAATTTAGAGAGACTTGGTCAGTGGCAAATAAAAAACGTGAAAAGGAAAATCCGGTAATAAACGAAGCAATAGCGGTTGCGCTGTTAGGGCATGTTTTCCAAGATCCAACAACGAGTATAAATGTCTTGAGGCACCCAGTATTGGCCGGTTTCGTTTTCAAACGGCCACCCTGTATAAATAAGAATGGAACAACTGGACCGCCTGGGCGCCTACTTAGTGTTAGAAGAAATATACAGGGTGGTCCAACGAAAAGTTTGCACCTAGCTTTTCTCTTTTTTTTGTAGTCGAATGCGAAAATGCTCGGACACGTCGATTTTGCTTTTGAGGGGGACACATTTTAAACATATTTTTCGATCTGCGCCTTTAACCCCCTAGCGGGGGTGAGTAACAACCCTAAAATTTTAAATGGAAAGAGGGGTCTAATGACATATCATTTGAAAGGACACAAAATTGTCTTTCTAATGATACCCTATTTGTCGAATTTTACTAAAACAGTTAATACGAAAACGACTTTAAAGACATTAAGCCGATAATTTTGGTATTAATGAGAAATACAAATAAGTTTTAATTATTGCGAGTGAAAACACCTGCAATCGTTAGTACATTCCAATGTTTGTTAGTTTTAACATTGCTTTGTAAAAAAAGTAAACAAGCAGATTTTGTTCAAATCTATTTCTAACATTTTGTAGCATATCAGGTGTTATGTTTCTGCACTCTTCTGTAATGCGTTGGCGAAGATCTTCTATGGACTCGGGCTTCGTGGCAAAACATTTATTTTTTAAGTGCCCCCAAAGAAAAAAGTCTAAAGGCGATAAATCCGGTGACCTGGCAGGCCATTCAATTGGGCCCCTCCTTCCAATCCACCGTCCAGGGAACCGGTCATCTAAGAACTGTCTTACAGGAGCCACATAGTGCGGAGGTGCTCCATCTTGCTGGAAATAAAGCCGATCAGCAGTATGATTTTGGTCATCTTCTATTATTTGTATTATTAAAGGATCAATTGTGTCTTCAAGCATGTTTAGGTACACTTCACCAGTTAAATTTCCAGGAATAAAAAGTGGTCCTATAATATGATTTCCTAATATGCCACACCAGACGTTTATTTTTTGAGGATACTGGGTATGAACCTCACGGAATAAATGTGGGTTACTGTCATCCCAGTAACGGCAATTGTGCCTATTTACAGCTCCATTCAAATAAAATGTGCATTCGTCGGAAAAACAAATGTTAAATAATAATTGCGGATCTTCAATTAAACGCTGGCTCATTGCTTCACAAAATTGCAGCCTTCTATCAGGATCATCCTCATTTAGTTCCTGTACTAATTTGATTTTGTACGGATGAAATTTGTACGCTTTTAAAATTCGTATTATGGACGAACGGGAGACACCTGAGGCTTCAGCTAGTTGACGGGTACTTTGACTATGATCCATTTCAACATGCCCTAAAACAGCGACTTCCACAGCTTCATTTCTGATCGGTTTCTGCGGCTGGTGTTTTACATTACAGACAGATCCGGTATCTACAAACTTTTTAACTAACTTGCCAACGTACACATCATTCACATTTTTATCGGGATGTCTCTCATTAAATAAGCGAGCCGTAAGTCTAGCACTACTATTATTTTGAAAATAAAGTTTAACAATTTCAACTCGTTCTAGAATGGAATAAATCATTTTGTACGGTAAAAGTAAAATAACTTGAGAAGCAACCAAACTGAATCAATGAAAAGACTAAAATAAACGGTGTAAATTCTTTTCCTACACGTATCTGCAGTTTTTATTTCAACAAAAAACGCAAACGATTAGTGAGGAATTTAGTTCTGATAAATAAGATAGTGTTTTTGAAATCCCGTTTTTCTTCAAAGTAAATAATTTAGAAATGATTGTAGTTGTTTTCAGTCGTAATAATTAAAACTTATTTGTATTTCTCATTAATACCAAAATTATCGGCTTAATGTCTTTAAAGTCGTTTTCGTATTAACTGTTTTAGTAAAATTCGACAAATAGGGTATCATTAGAAAGACAATTTTGTGTCCTTTCAAATGATATGTCATTAGACCCCTCTTTCCATTTAAAATTTTAGGGTTGTTACTCACCCCCGCTAGGGGGTTAAAGGCGCAGATCGAAAAATATGTTTAAAATGTGTCCCCCTCAAAAGCAAAATCGACGTGTCCGAGCATTTTCGCATTCGACTACAAAAAAAAGAGAAAAGCTAGGTGCAAACTTTTCGTTGGACCACCCTGTATGTTATTTAGACACGTTCAATTAAAGCCCCAAAAATAATATTTCTCAAGGTTATTTATTGTTTTGACAGATTAGTCCATATTCTTGATTATTATGTTCGTTGCCGCCCAAGATATTATTCTACTTTTTTTAGAATCGTCAAAAGGTATATAAAGCTAGCTGGCTCTGATGGCATATCTGCTGAGCTTTTTAAAGAAGAAGGACCTGTTATTTTAGATCATTCTAATGTTCTAATAACCAAAATATGGAACACCGAAACAGTACCTGCTGAAATGCGAGATGCCTCAATTGTCACTATATTTAAGTAAGGGGAAACGTCCGTATGTGGAAACTACTGCTACTACTCTCTATCGCCAGAAAGGTTCTTGCAAGAATTTTATCCAATCGTCTTCTCCCACTCTCGGAAGGGTTGGCAATGTGGTTTTAGACCCAACAGGGGTACAGCCGACATGATATTTACTGCCAGGCAAATACAGGAAAAGTCACGGGAACAAAATCGTCCTCTATACATAGGTTTTATACACCTTGTCAAGGCGTTCGACTCCGTTAACCGTGAGGCTCTGTTAAAGATATTGAGCCTCAACGGATGTCCTCGGAAATTCATCTCAACAGCAGCGGACCCATGTCTTAAATGAATTTTTGGACTTAAATGGCAGGACCGACGAACACACATCAGCGTTCTGGAGGAAGCTGAAACGACTAGCATTGATACGATGATTGTCGAGCACCAGCTGCGATGAACTGGCTACGTAATCCGCATGCCAACGGAACGCCTTCCAAAGAGAATCCTTTATTCACAGTTTAAGGTCGGCTCACGAAATCAGGGGGAGGGCAGCAAAAGAGGTACAAGGATGTTCTTAAGTCCAACATGAAGAAGGATGTTTTAGATGTGAAGAACAACTGATAGCAGATCGCGAACGACCGACCGATATGGAGGCGTACCATTTACGAGGGCCATCAAGTTTTTGAAGATCAGCGTCGACGACATGGGGATGCGAAGAGACAGCATCGAAAGGAGAGAGAACGAATCGATGAGGCAGCGCACCTACAACATCTGGCAAATGGTGGTAATTGGGTGTGTCAATTTTGTGAAAAAAATGGCGGCTCGAGGATCAGTGTGTTTAGCCATCTTAGGATTCACAAGAGAAATCCCTGAGTTGGAGTAATTCATACCCGTTAGCGAGTGAATGCTGATGAGATGAACAGTTTAAGTGAATGTTTACATACACTATAATTTTACAGGGACAGAAAAGTCTTGTTGACGTGATTCTTAATAGTTGGATTGTTGGAATACCTAATAATACGTTATATTCGTTAAAACAATGATTATTAAAAAACATTACTGTTTCTTGACATATTATGCATTGTAAATAATCGTCGATTGAAAGATTAATCTAAAAAAATATTTGCTACCATTTGGTTATAAAGGACTTATGGTATTTATGGAATGTAAATATGATTAGAACAACTTTAAATTGGTATCTATTAATAACAATACTATGTTCATGGGCGAATTAATTCTCGAACCACAAAATATATAGTGCTTTAATAAAACTAATCAAAATGATTATACTTTAAGTGGTTTTAAATATCGCAAACTGCTTACAAATTTCGGCAGTTTATTGTCTTTCATTTTTTATTCTATTTAACTTTTTTTAAATTTTTTATTATAAGAGAAATCATAATTTTGTAGAATCAGTATTTTACAGGCTAGACATCCAGAAAGTAGGTAACAAGAGAACATATTTATCTATCAACGTGGTTTTAATAGTTCTGAATGTAATTTTATTTTTGTTTGATGCGTCTAGATATTTTACTGCAGCAAACTTTTTCTTCAATAGCGTCGTACGTACCGGACGTCCCATTTTGGTTATTTTTGCGGTGTATCTCAGTTATTTTTATAGATAGAAAGTTGCGGGTTATGCAAATATTTTACTCTGATATAGGCGCAGATAACAAGATTAAAACAGAACAACTTTGTTTTCTCTAAAAATTGTTTAACAATTTACCAGAAACTTTAGAGCTCAATATAATCTTCCAAATGGAACTTGTGAGCTCCACAATTCCAAACCTACAACTTTAAATTCATCAATGAAAGTGATGCTACCCCAAGACAATCTAAAATATGTTTGGAGGGAGGACATCTGGCCTACCGCAGTCTTGGTTTCTCGTTTTTTTGTAAAAAATCGGATACCACACTAAATAGCGATTGGTTCCAACGACTTAGTATCTACAAATAATAGCAAACAATCTTTAAAAGATATAAAATTTTTCTATCAGGCAATATTGGCAGAGAATTGGGATGTGATCTGCTTGAGTGAAACTTGGCTTAATGATTCATTCTTCGATGGAGAATTGTGTGATGACAGATATGTTATTTTTAGAACTGATAAGGATTATACTAGGGCGGATGTTCAAAGAGGCAAAGGAGTATTGTGCTGTGTTAAAGCCAAATACAAGCTCCGCGTGGTGGCAAAGAGTTATTGATTAGACTTTCAATGGGTATGTGTTGGTTTAAATATAGATAATATGCAAGTTTAAGTATGTGTTGTTTATGTTTCGTGTTATTCTAATGTTATATATGACCATTTTATTGAGTGAGCAGGTAGAACCCTCTACAATTCTATTTCCTCTACTCCTGCTTCAGGAGTACTGCAAGGATCAATTCTGGGACCATTGTTATTTACCTTAATCATGAACAATGTATCTTCCTACATACAATGCACACAATATCTGCTTTACGCTGATGACTTGAAAATATACAGGGTGTTAAAGGATCTTGAGGATGCAGCTGGTTTGCAGGGTGATTTGGATGCAGTTTCTGTCAAGAAAATGGTTTGAAACTAAATGTTCGGAAATGTAAGTGTATAGCTTTTCACAGGAAAAATCATCCGCTACTATGCGAATATACAATTGGCAGTGACAGATTGGAGAGAGTGAGTGAGGTGAGGGACATGGGTGTGTTGTTCTCGAGATGTTTCTCATTTGCAGAGCATGTTAAAACTTTGCATTTCGATGGAATGAGAGCATTATGGCTTGTCTTAAGAACTTGTAACTTGTTTAATTTTTGCAATTTATATTTTGCACTACACGGCATTATTATAATCGTTGTTTGCTACAGTACCTAAAAGTAGCATAGCAAGTAAATTTGTGTTTATACCAATTTTACTATAAAAATTGTTAGTAAAGCAATAACTTTTATGGTATTTTTTGAACCGTTAGAATGTTGGCTTTTTAATAGTAAGATAAGGGGTGTGCCATTTGAAAAAATCAAATTTTTTATGGGTTTGCAAAATGTCATCACCCTGTATAATGGGTAGCTTTTCGAACCAATGCGTAATGGATTATTTTACTACAGGATGTTGTACATCTTATGAAATAACTACTTTTTGCCGAACGCATTGGCGTAACTATAAAAAATGGCTAATAATGGGGCATGTTTTTTGACTTTTAAAATTAATATCTAGTTAACTATGCATTTTAGAGCAAACAAACCTTATATCAAAATCATTTAATAAGATTATTGAATAAAAGGCGTCTACTCCACAACATTTTGTGGAGTAGACGCCTTTTATTCAATAGTAATATTCACTCCTCGATAGATGGATTACTTCAGAAAATTTAATAAGATGTCTGAATCGAAAGCAAAAATAATATCTAGGGTGTTCCATTTAAGAAAACGTATGTTTTATATGATACGGGATAATGTAACACCCTGTATAAATGGCACCTATTTTAAAATGTAGTCCTAATAGGTCTACAAAACCAGACGTTGAAGGAATTTTGAAAATCGGAATAGTTTTGCGACAGCAGACCATCGCGTCTACCGTGACTCACCCTGAATATCTAAATTATATACATACATACCTGCCGTCAGAACGCTTGTAAATATCAATGTCTCTATAAGATATTTCAATGAATATCAATTCAATTAAATCGAACAGCACTAGGATCAAACGGTCCCTGAAATGGCGACCCCTCGGCATTCCAAGCCTTTCTTAATAATTCCTCGTTTTTAATCTGATCAGATGTAGGAAGTCCTTGACGTTTCCTATCTTGATTCCATTGCAACTCCTCAATTTTTGCTTGTGCATCTTGTGCAAGGTCTTCATACGGTCGCGAACAATCAATTTTAGTTAAATCAAGTTTGGGTTCAGACTGTAGAAAACAGTCCCACCACATTTCACGACATTTATCTAAGTGGATTTGGAGTTTTTGATTGTCTATGGACCATATGGCATCGTTGTGCTTACATTTCTGACATAAATCGCCTAAAATAAACATAAAATAATTTACATTAATATCTAAAGTCCACTTCTTAAGAAAAAACTACATAACAAAATTTAATTCACATGTTGCAACAGTGGAACACTGTAAAAGTAATTATTTACTTTTGAATTGAATTTTGGAGTAAATCTTATTGTTCTAGAACCTCGAAACAAATGTTCCATATATTAGGGAGTTAAAGTTGTTCATGAGACAAGAACGTATACGTATCTATTGACAGCTAGGCATGCGCAGATGAATTTGTCATCTCGTTTACGGATACGTATCCCGTATCGATACGGTCTCTTGCGTGTCAGGCAGACGAGAACGCATTCTACCGGAAATCCTCGATTGTATGACCGGAGGTATCCGAACGAGTTTAACAAATATAAACATAACCTAAGAGAAATGCGTTACGTTGCTTTAACTCATTTTTGGTCCTAGATTTTTCAATTGACTTATCCTAAATAAGTTCCGTTACGTCAGCATTGATACGTCTCGTCTCATGTACAACTTTAACTCCCTATTTACGTTTCGATGACTACAATGACTAGGATAATGTCTCTTATCTCATCTGCTAAACAGACAAGAACTTTCGCCTTCGACTGTAGAAGAGGAATTGAATTGTAATCTTCGTACAGCATAGACATCTTCCTGCTCGATCATAGTTACTAAAACACGAGATGAGACTTTTTGAATTCGGAGGGAATAGCGGAATTTACTTGAAAGCTGTGTATAACTGTGTGAAGTCTATTCCGCCCACAACTGTCGAAGCTGAGCGTGCGTATGTTCAGCCGCAGTATATATGTGCAAGAAAATAAGATCAAACCTAAAAGATGGGACGTTAAATTTGTATCTTTTCTGCGAAAATAGTTCCAAATCCAAAATCAATGTCAATCTTTTACATAAAAAAAAACATTAGTCCATAAAAAACAAAAAATATTACAACAAAATCGGTTGTGTCGCCCCAAAACTTTCCCGACAAGATATTATATTATTATTATTATATAATATAATCTAAAATATATGACCTGCGTAACGAATAGAATTTTAATAATAATTATTATTTTTATTATTTCCAATAAACTAACCTAACAATCTCGCTTATTAATTCAAAAATTAGAAATAAAAAAAAAAGTTGCCAGAGCTGGGATTCGAACCCAGCCCCTTCCGCATGCAAAGCGCACGCTCTATCAATAAACCCAAAAATCCTTATTAAATTAGTCCATTATATATTCTATTAAGAGTTTAGGTTCCAAGTACTTAACTGGAGAAATTTTAAACGCCATTTTCTCGAGAATTATGACGGCAGTGGTCTTAATCGTCTCGAGTGACTTTAAAATCTCTCTCCTGAAGCTACTGCTGGAGACTGGTAGCGTCAGGAGAATTCTCAAGGCCACCGAGACATTTGGGAATGTTGCTATTAAATAATTTTGTAGAAGGAACTGTAACATTGAATAGGGATTGCAGATCATATAATTTTAAAGAAAGATTTATTTTTCTTTTGTTTGTGTGGAAAATAAAAAGAGCATGAAATACAAACATTTTCTTTATTATGTCGAAAAAACTATACGACTTAAGTACCTGGCATTTACCAATCTGCCGCCGGCGTGCGTTGCACGCCCATTACCGGTAATGAAAAAACAAGATGATTATCCATTTGATATGTAAAATAATCAAGCTATTATTCACTGCATCATCAGCCTTACACAGAACATAATTATTATAATTAAAACAACAAACACTAAAGTGGAAAATAGCAACATCATTGCCTTACCTTCAATTAAAATATCTCCTCTATATTTTACAGAAATTCTGTCCGGCATGATTTTAACAAATAAGTCTTTACACTTTAATTTTTCTGGTAACAAAAAAAACAAATCAACTTCGGAAATATTCTGACACCACGAATAATCATCAAAAACAGCTCCATTATAACTTTCAGCATTACTAAAATTTTGTTTATATCCATTACTTATTTCCAGGCTTTCTAAGTCCAAATTTTCTCCCGTATCACAATCATCTGTCAATTGTGTTTCAGCTACAACTATTTCTTCGCTGATGGCAGGCACATCCTCACTACTGAGGAAAATATCAGCTGGGTCATTCATAATCCACTTCTTAAACGCTCTTTGGGTAATTGCTTCTGCAACTCCTTCAGGAAATCCAATTGGAGACTCTGAATTTTCAGCTATCTGATAGAAATCTGTCCTAAAATACCAATATAAACATTTTAAAATATCTATCTTGTAAACAAAAATAGGTGCTAACCTTCTGTGTAAGAAACCGAATACTTCATCTAAAAATGCCATAGGTGTTTTGCATTCTGTTAACATGTTGAACAACATATCGTCAAACTTATTATCACACATTTTAAAAAAAAAAGTTTATCATTTATTTGAAATTTGAAAGAACTTTAACAAATATAATAAACAATTCATTCAGACAGGGTTAGCCGCTGGAAATCTTAAATACACCGCTGAGAGAAATTAAAATGACGTTTAAAAGTTAGGTTAATTACCTGAATTCTCTATTTTTCAGACGTTTTCTTGACCTTCGTATAACCATAGAATAACAAAGCTACGCTCTTATTCTATGGTATAACCACAGTTTAAAATAATATAGTTATTATTCGATGGTATAACGTATAAATAAATTAGTCGCAATAACAAATAATTCTCCATGTCTCTAACACTCATCCAAACTCCAATTATAACAGACTTTGAAAATATCAAATAACAATCCATACAAAAAATAGGTTATTTTACTCTTTATAAAGACAATGGTATACATGATACACTAGACTACAGAACAACATATTCGTACTTCGTAGGATAGATAGGCAGAGATATAAATATTTCTGGGTATAAGCTCTGACTCTGACTACAGTAAAATCAGAGAAATAGAGGACGGAGAATGAACTTCGACAAGTGCTCATCAGAGACTTCATGTCTCTGGTGCGCATACGATTATCGAAGGATGAAACCGGAGACCGCCATGTTCCTCTATTGTTGTGCCAACTGTGGGAAAACAAATCTGGTGTATGTGTATGTTCCAGAATTCCAGAGACATGGAGCGGTTTTTGAATTTGAACTATGATGATTGTTATTCTGAATTCTGATATTATTTTTAATAATAGTGTTCTCGTTTATAAACTCTAGTGCGTCGTCATGCGCAGACATATAAAATGTGGATGATCTAAATCTACATAACATACTACTGTCTACTCTACTGTATATTTCTGTCTAGGGATACGGTATCGCTTCAAAAGTATCGATACCCGATACCAAGTAAAGTATCGCAAAAAATTAATTTAAACATTGCTCCGCTTAGGGGGTTGAGGCGTCATGATAATTAAAATTTATACATAAAAGAATAATTTAATTTATCAGTTTTATGTTTAAACGTTGAACTTTTTCTATCTAGATTTCTCAAATCTAGGCCAAAATTATCAAATATGGCTTCTTCTTCTATGGCGCCACTCTTGAGAACACAGTGTTAAAGCGTTTAGGTATGTTGGTATCGATACTATGATTTAAGGCGTGTAAGTATCGATACTGTTGAAGTATCGGACAAAAAGTATCGATACTATAATAGTATCGAAGTATCGTTCCATCCCTATTTCTGTCCTATGTTCCAATAATTTGTTGCTTGTTAATTTATTATTTAAATGAATAACTAAACAACTGTTTGATATTTAAACTAGGAAAGTGACTCATGATCATTGTTTCTGTCTAGAATTGTCAATTTTGCGTATCATACAATATTCTACTACTTTACTTGTAATTGCTATGGCTGATCCACGCATTAGAACGATCAAAATAAAGTCAGGTGTCGTAAAGAGGTTAGCTAAAGAAAAAACAGTTTATGAACGTGAAGCTGAATTGCAAAAGGCAAGAGTAGAGCGGTTTAAAGCGGAAGGCAAAGATGAATATGAAATTCGTAAACAAGAAGAAGTGCTTCAGGAGGCACTTATGATGGTACCAGACTGCCAAAGAAGACTAGCCAAGGCATATGACGACTTAAAAGGTATCATAACCACTGAAAACGATTTAAAGGAGACTGAAGATTACATAAATGCCGCTAGAATTTTGGAAGAAGCTAAAATACAATTAGCACCTCCTGGTGAATTGCACATGTGTTAGTGTATTTTTTTTCAACTATTATATAAACTTTTTAATATATTAATCAGCATATTCATAATGAATTACTTTAATTACCAGTTTAACAGTTTTAACCCCCATCCATCAACAGACTTGTATAATAATAGTAGTGTATTTAGTAGTCATAGTTCTCTTCTTCTAAATACAAACGATTTACAAAGTGTTTATAATAAATCTAATGATGAACTATGGGTAGAATCGTGGTTGCAACAAAACAACATATATCAGGCACTACCAAAATTGAATAGAATTGAGACAGCAGCTCCTACAATTCGCTTATATGAGGCAAAGAATTCTTTAACAGATTGTCTAATTTTATTGCGTAAATTAGAAACAATTCGCCAAGAACTAGCTGATAATGTTGAGACAATGACCACCGGAGTTTGGAAACAGAAAACTATAGAAATTGGAGCTATAAAAGATGAATTCACGAAGTTAATGGGTAAGTTTGAGAGCCCTAGAGTAATTAAGCAGTTAAAAAAAACTAGCAACAAAAGGAAAAAGAAGCGATGCAATATTAAGCAACAAAAAGAATTTAAGCGGCAACAAAAAGTTGCCAAGAATGAAGCTTGTAAAAAGTTGCACATAGATATTGACCAGTGGTTAGCTAGTAAGAAAGAGGATACAGAAAAGGCTAAAATGGAAGAAGAAATGAAGAAAGATGCTGACTGTGTCTTGTCTGAAGTCACTAAAAAGAAATCTGATGCTAGAAAACAACTGTCACTGATTTGTGCATTGGTAAAATTAAGAATAGTCAGAGAAAATGTTTATCAACATAGAGGAGAGAAGACTTCATTGGAGGATAGAAAAGCATTTAATATAGCAACAGAGAAATTGGTAAAATTGTGGGAGTCTTCATTAAAGACGTATTCTACAGAAGAACATGGTTTAAAATTAATGCTTGGTAAGAGTTCTATAAATTTTATAACCATCGCATGTTTGGTAGTATTTTAACATTTTACAGAAGGGCTTGAGTCACCCTATAAGCAGTACTACATATCTGTATGTGCCATTGAAGTATTAATTTTAAAACAATAATTATTCATACACTCATACATGTTTATTCCAAAACACAGGGTTTGAAAACACATTCAATAATTTATTAAGTATTTTAATAGAAATTGATTTACAGATGCAACCGTCGTCGTAGTTTTGAGGTTGTTACGCCACTCATCGTCAAACCATAATTTCATTCCCCGGGTCACTTGCAACATTTTTAGTTGTCTCTACTAACTAGTGAAATTCAATACTGGTGTCAATGCCTACTTTCGTAGAGCTGTTCTTAGGGAAGTTCCATTTTCCATCTGCACCGTTTATGCACTATCACACCTCAAAGTAATTAGAAATACTTACTTGGGCTCTAAGACAACATTTCTCTTTTTTTACTTATATTTTATAATTTGTAGTAAATTATGTACATTTGTGTTTTAAAATAAACAACTATTGATAAATGTATTAGAAATGAAAAAAAAACAAGAGTTTTAATATATTGCTTTATTTCAGAAAAAAATGCCAATGAAGATTCTAAAGCAGCTCGTCTAGCTAAAGAAAGAAAATTACTGGAAGAGTGGCAACAAGTATTCTTCGGCTCAAACATTTTCGACTCTAGTAATCCTACCTATTGGGCCCTCACTGCTGCTGAAAGAGATATGGAAACATTTATTGCTATCAGAAAAAGTTGGGACACTTTTTTAGTACCCCCTGTGAATGAAATGGGTTCGAAAATTCCAATTGGATGGGTTTTACCAGATGCCCATGCTAATGAGGCCTGGAACAAATATTTAGAACGCTAGTTTGTTTATTATTTTAATATTTTTGAATAGCATTTTTTTATACTGATTAATAATATAAATATAACGACTACTAATTATTATTGTATTGATATTTTGTACGCTTTTTCATTAAAGTTAATTAGCTAATTATATTTTTCATCAATTAATTTGTTGCTGCTAATAGTATTTTACTACTTCAACAGCAAATAAATATCAGCTTTTCATGCTGCTTGTGCTTTTACAAATTTGACTTTTAAAACAAAAATGGAAGTGAGGTGAGTTGTAGATGTTGAGGCGCGAGTTGGGCAATTTTAGCTGGGCTGATCTGACATATTTTAACGTTTTATATATAGGTAGAATATATCTCGCTTATAAAAGCTAAACATGACGGTTTCTTATTTCCATTGTCTAATCCAATATCTTGCTACAGTAGGCACATGGTTCTTGAGGACTTTCTTCAGATCTCTTACGTAGATGTAAGGGGCAAGGTTAAATCTGACTGTTTTTTTTTTGTTTTGTTGTGTTCCGTATTTTAGAGATCACCATTTCTTCTATAATACTTTGTTACGTTGTATAGAATACGTAATTATATTTTGATTCCTATTATAAGTTTGTAATTCTTCTTGGCGTCAATAGTTTCTTAAAAAAAATCCATGTTCTCGAGCCAAAAAGTACTTTAAAAAAACAATAAAAACAAGTGTTTAGATTTTTAGATAATCAAATAATAATGCTATAACGTTAACAAGAAAAGTCACTGTAAATAAAACGACATCTAATAGTCTCAAACCCAGCTTTGATCTAACGAACAGTAGTGTTGCCACGTCCAGTTTTGGCAATATTCTTGTAAAATAAACTTTTAACCGATACCAAACCCGCTTTTCCCTGAAATTCTCTAAGAAAAAACCACCTCAAAATTAAATTTCTCTGATCTGTGCTTGGAATATTTATAATCAGAGCATCTGTGCTCAAAACTCAAAATAAAGACGGATTGGTTATGTCAAATTGTCAAACGTTGACAGTCAACGAAACTCGTGCGCATGTGACCAATAGACGAAAAGTCTGAGTCACATATAGAGAAGAGAGAATGAGATTGACACATGCGCGAACTGCTAATATAGTAGGCCGCCATGTTCCACCATTGACAGTGGTGTATCTTCTTAAGGGGTGAAAATTAAGTGGTAAAAAAAGTTTATATATATAATGTTTTATGAATCGTGGCTACCAGTTTTCAATATGCATTTTGTTTTATGTAAATTAAAACAAATATTGATTATTTTATTAATATATTATTTTACTTTTATGTCAAATATTAACAAGCAATTTTACGATATTTTTAGGAAAATGTTTACAGTTTTGTTGAATTTTTCACGGTGGTTGTCGTTTAAGCTTTTTATTTTATAACTATCTAAGCTGTAACTGTACAATTCTACGTTTTGTACTGCTATCCGTGCTGGTATACCAGAGCTCTGTTGAAGCATTCGAGGGCTGCTACAGGAAAGAAAAAGCAATAGCAGTAAAGTAAGTAACCTAATATAAGAAACGTAATCATATAAATATACTAATATGAATGTTCTGTATCGTAGCTTAGCTTTAGATTATTTGCATTATGGCTCTTGGATCTGCTCGAAAAACATGCTAACTGCTATTGCTGCGAAATCCCAAAATCTACGCCATTATTGTACTTGTGAAACGTAACCTCACTCGGAAAATCACTTGACATGCAAACTCAACACTTTTTTTTCCCATGATATAAGGGAAAACCAGTTTTACACACAAAAAATGCACTAAAGTGGAAGAGACTCGTAAAATTCAGTTAATTCGGGTTATAAAACTGTACGTAGCACTACTAGCACCCCAAAAGTCACCGTGAAGTGTAAATAATAAACAAATCTATACAAATGTCTTCGCGCGGATGCCCATGCATTTGTATCCGTAGAACGCCCGTTAAAAGCGTTAAAATGGATGCGATTTTAAAATTAAAACACGATATAATTTTTAAAATATTTATTTATATTATTAATATATTTTTGAAGGTGCATTCAGTTTATTTTCATTTTGGTTAAGTTTTCCACAATTCCATAGTTGTGTATATATTATGTCAACTTTATAAACATAATTTTAAAAAAATATAATATGCTATGTTCAATAATACTGTTTTCAAATCATTTCCATTTCAAATAGTTACCAAACTTTCAGATCAAACTTAAATTAAAATAAATACGTACCTACATAATAACATATAGGTATTCGTATTACTCATCCGATTTGAGCTTACAATTATTAATCATTGTTTAAACATTTTATAATAATTATTAAGATAACTAGTTTTATATTTACAAGAATCCACAATATAGCTTTTTATATTGCCTTATTTTACAGACTATTTTATTTATATCATTTTTAACCTATTGGAAATTAAACTTGTCATATTTTCATAGTGCCAAAGTGATTATACTCCGGCAAGCGTTGGAGAGTTTGTCAATAAATTCTTATTTGATGTACCTATTCACTATTCTAAAAACAAATCGCATCACTTTATTGACAGAATAGACCTCACGCTCCGCGGTCTGCAAGTATTTAAGTTGTACTGGCAATTTTTTTTGCATATATTTTTCGACATTCGGGAACTACTAAATATAGTTCCCTGATCTGTGCTAAATAAATAAATACCCATTGGTGAAGGCCATTATAACGAACAAGAACAACAATACTTCGACATCATTTCAACCAATCAGATGACGTTCACCCCATATACTATCGGATGTATTTAATATTATGTTGTTACCGCATGTATTCTATTGTTAATATAACAAGCAAAGATTATAATCTTGGTAACAAAGTAACCATTGGCTTTTGTTTATAAAAACAATGAAGTAACTAACCATGTCAAAATAAGTGATACTCGTGGTAGAAAGTAAGTATGTTAGCTGTGGTAATAGTACACAATTTTCTATCAATCATATTTATATTCAAAAATAACACTACCATCATAGAGAAACTTCTATGGTACCATATATTATATATATTTAGAGGACTATTTTGCTCAAAATCGTATGCGCATCCGATTACGCAACGGATAGAGAAAGCGCCATTTTGATGCGGTTTTGTTGCCAAATTAATTAATTGCCTTCTAATTTTCATAATATAACAAGTTCAAAAGACACATAAAATTGAAATATGGTGGTGTAAAAATATTAGAATAATCTAACATATATCTATCATTATGAAAAAGATATAATTTTGTTGGTTTTATTATTGCCAAATTATATATAATTTTAATTCTCAATATATGTTTTATATCTTAAATGAGGCAACATTGGCTTTTCCCACATAAAATTTAACATTTATAATTTATAATCCAGGTTACTTCCATATATTATAATCCTTATATTTTATATTATTATCACAATAAGCTATGTTATTATATTATATATGTATAGTTTATGGTGATATTATACAATAGAATGACGTGTTTTATATCAATTATATTATTATTTTAACATTCCCAAAGTAAACTCATTAAGCACTTTTTAGGACTCCCTATAGTAGAACATATATATATATATATTCCACCTTTTTTTACCTCTTACTTGAGCGATATAGTTCTCTATATATATGGTCCACGACCGTCACGCGCCTATTCTTGCCGCCATTTTGAATTACGATGTCTGGCCAGAGAAATACAAACTGTATGATATGTTCTCTGGTCTGGCTTTCTTTTTCAGACGGTGTTGCCAGCGTACCATACTATGGACAGGCCATATTGTTGCATTCAACTACTCAAAGGGTGCGACAAGGATAAAGCTAGAGTGGGTAACATTATTTGTTTACTGTGTAGTTAAACGGGAATTCCATGTAGTTCCAAATTTTTTTTATTGTTTTTTAAGTTATTTTAAAAATGGGTAATCTTGCAGTATACATGTGTGAAATTATGCCACTGCGCAGTCAGACGAATTTTAGGTGACAAAGTGTCACTACTCTAGCGATGTTGCCTGGTTGATATCTATTCACTATATTGACTGATAGAATGAATAATACAATTTTATGATATAAATTTATACAGTGGATGTAATTATGATATCATTGCAGGGGTTGGAAATAAAATGCTGAGCAGCGGCATCTGCGCGGTCAGACCATAATTTCACACATGTATACTGCAAGATTACCACTGCGGTTCTTTGTGGTCTACATTTCGTAGAAGAGGACTATAAAAAAATTGTGCATGGTAACAGAGTATTGAAGAAAACTGCTGTGCCATATTCTTTTGATTTTCCTCCACATTTAACCAAAACAATCAAAAAAATGAAGACTTTAAAGTGAGGACTCCCTGTAAATCAGGAAGGTAAGACAGCAAATAGGTTGTAAAAAATCCGTATTTTCTAAATTTTCTTAAAGGTTCAGGCCAAGCTTCCCAATCAGGTAATACTGAAAATGACTTCACAGTAGAGTCAATGGAAGCCACCATGTACAAAAATAATTTTAAAATGTGCAGCTTAAGACAACCTATATAACTTTTATTTTTAACGATAATGTCGAAGGTTTACCCACTAATGACTCACCCTGTATATTATCCAATCGTGTAAAACCATTAATATGCATTTTTATATTCATTCTTATTCTCTCATGTTAATGTGATAAAAGTCAATAAAAATAACAAAATTGAATAATAAATAAATAAGAATTGCTTGTTACATAAAGCAACAAGACTTTAAGTTATGTTGGAAATTTGTTTCACACTACTATGCTTTCACCAGACGGCCGTTTCGTCGATCCACGACTCATCAGTGGTGATCGGCAGGCAGTGTGACCCAAACCTCCAACATTTACAAAGAGCTTATACTAGCACGAGAATTGATTGAGAGAGAGATGTATTTGGCGACACCTAGCGTGAACAGGCAATATGCCGGGTGAAACACAGTTCACAACGATGGCCGGACAAGAAGCAACAACTCCATTACATCCTATTGCCAACACTAGATGCGCCCGAATCCCATAGCAGGGAGGCTTTATTTAAGAATTGCTTGTTACATAAAGCAACAAGACTTTAAGTTATGTTGGAAATTTGTTTCACACTACTATGCTTTCACCAGACGGCCGTTTCGTCGATCCATGACTCATCAGTGGTGATCGGCAGGCAGTGTGACCCAAACCTCCAACATTTACAATATCTTTGTAAATGTTGGACCCAACTCAACATTTACAATATCTTTGTAAGTGTTGGAGGTTTGGGTCACACTGCCTGCCGATCACCACTGATGAGTCGTGGATCGACGAAACGGCCGTCTGGTGAAAGCATAGTAGTGTGAAAAAAATTTCCAACATAACTTAAAGTCTTGTTGCTTTATGTAACAAGCAATTCTTAAATAAAGCCTCCCTGCTATGGGATTCGGGCGCATCTAGTGTTGGCAATAGGATGTAATGGAGTTGTTGCTTCTTGTCCGGCCATCGTTGTGAACTGTGTTTCACCCGGCATATTGCCTGTTCACGCTAGGTGTCGCCAAATACATCTCTCTCTCAATAAATAAATACCTATTCCAATAAAAAAAAAATTCTAGTGCATATTATCCTTCCAATCTTTTTAAATTTTATAGAATTTTCTCACTATTGGTAAGTTATTTTCATGATAATTCGACGAATTAATGTCATATCTTTTGAAAGTAGTAACATTTCCCATGTATTTCTAATAAAAACTTTTTTTTAAGCAAATTAATATGTTCCTCCATATAAGTACCTAAAATGCAATTGTTGCGTTTTGTACCCACTTTAGCTCCATCTTTCTTTCAAACCCCTCTTTATAATGTTTTCCGCATCGCTGATGCATAATATTGACTATTTATAATGTGTATGGCCGGTACATTTCTGGTATATATATGTCATTGGTTGCCAGTTTCCACCACAAAGGGTATGTTTTGTGGTTGCCACTTGCCACTATGCATGTGTTGTACCATGGCCACTATGCATTATGCATGTATTAGTAGCGGCACATACAATAAATGTGATTTTATGCGAAAAAATAAAAACAAATTCTTGTTGATCTATGAAGCCGAATTTAAAATACGGTAAGTTTCAGTTTACAAAACATTAAATGCAAATTTTGTTGTGGCTTGTAGTAGTAGTCAACTACTACAACTACAAAGCTTAAGGTTAAGTTACAACAGAACTAAATAGTTTGGGGCAAGATGATTCTTCTGTTGATGTACAAGATAATCATCTTGTACCACAAGGACGTTACATATTATAAATATAAAACTTACTTTAGTAATTAGTAGATAAGTAACAAGGACCTACCTAATATTTATTAAAATATGTTTGTATATAACTTGTGCTCGCTTTTCGTATATTTTTCTTGGAGACAAGAATGTACGGACTAACCCGACGTGATGTGTCATCACTGGCATAATCAACTAGCTGTTCGAAACAATATCATCCCTCCATTTCGAAAAGAGAAATCTGGCTATGAATGATTGAGACGATTAGCGACACCATCCTCACTAATCTCTTTATTTTGAAGCGACTGCAAATTGCAATTTTTTACGGACTCCCATCCAGCCCACTGAATTGGGTGATGCTTGAAAATAATCAGCAAAGGTATTAACCTGTTCTAGAGGATCAACGAGTTCAATGTTATTTTAGTTCATTTTAATTGTCTATGATTGATTATAAAAATAATTTTAATTCTATAAATCTGTCCATATTCGCATCCAATGAAAAACTTCCAGTCAAAACGGCGTAGTTATTTATTAATTTTACCTTTTGTGATATGTTTCACCTGATACAGTCATCATCAGACTCCACAACACAAAAAAAACCAACAACATACTGGCACGAGTGCAGATTCCAAAAGAATTAATAAATAAATATAAATCATAAATGAATAACAAACCCCAGATGATCGATGGAAAAATACATAAATATTAATTTCCTGTTTATTCTAGTTTATCTAGATGAGTCATTATTATAAATTATATGAAAATACAAGAGTAGCTGTTTTACCCTTCTAAACTAAGGACGGCCATTTGGAAAATGCACCATCAGCAATTCTGACCACAACTAAATAAACTCGATGTCGGGGTGGTTGTGCAATATTATTATTATTATATAAATTACCTACTTCTTCGTTGGTTGAACTATTTGGTCTAAATGGGGAATACAGAAAAATGTAACAGGGATGTGTTCCATGGCAGTAAAATCTTACCATATTATGATGCTTAGCTTATTGTAACTAACATTTTATTTTCGGGGGCATTTTAACAAAAAGCTGGGGAAACGGGGAATCTAGTGGGATCTAGTGGGATCGGTGAAATAATTTTTGTTTTTTTTAACAGTCCTGAAAGTGACCAATGGCAAATTTGGAAGGCAACGTTGGAGAGGTTTGAGGAATATATGAGCTACTTTCAGGAGCAGGTCGTGCCCCTTGTACAGGATGGGTACGGGGATACGCCTGGAATGCAGCAAGCATGGGGAATGTTTGGAGAGGTGGATTTACATTATGCGATGGAAATCCACCGTATAATAAAGACAATGGCTCCCCATGTCTTAAATGACGGGGATGCTAGGGACAGGTTGGTGTGGCTACGGGATTCAAATTACGTGGAGGCATTATGGAATGCGTGTGCGGGTGCCCAAACATATTTGGCTTTGAAAGAAGGGGAGGTCGTCTGGCCTGACGGCCCCGAAAATCGGTTGGTTACTAATAATATTTTTCCATAGATTATTGACAAAAAGAATAATTTTGCTTCTCCGACCGATCATCATCATCATTGACGGACCTCGAGAATTCGATGTCAAACGAAGAACCCCGGAACTGTTGATTAAAAACAGAATATATATGTATACGAATGTCAAGATGACAAAATATTTATTGCAAAGGTACCTATTACTATTAATATTATTCAAAAACAAAATAATGATCTTGAAATTACTATATTCTCACTCAAGTATTTTGAGGGGAAAATATAATATTTTAATAGTGTAAGGTTTAGTGAAAATAATAATAATGATACAATAATTATAAATGGTCGTACGTAAAACAAAGGCATCTCTGTCTCGTACAAATGATAATTGCTATTGTAACTGAAAATTACTATCAACACAACATGCTTTAGTTTGCATAATAATAATAATAATGTTTCAAGTTGACCATAATAATATAAACAAAAACAGAATAAGGAATCTATTGTTTTATTTTAAACGATGAGGGGAACTAGTCATTATATATGTCATGTGTAATCATTTTAATTT
Source organism: Apoderus coryli (assembly GCA_911728435.2). Taxonomy (NCBI): domain Eukaryota; kingdom Metazoa; phylum Arthropoda; class Insecta; order Coleoptera; family Attelabidae; genus Apoderus; species Apoderus coryli. Next base: position 8,234,853 of record OU452202.1, on the reverse strand, counting down.
GATTTGCGCTGACTGTGACATTTTTAATTGTTCAAGGGAAGCACTTAGGAGGGCTGCTCTGACTGTTTGTGCGTCGTAGTTTCTCTTTTTGTTTAATTAGTGTAGATCAATCATGTTTTACTTTTAATGGATTGCTTATTGTGTTATGTATAATATTTTGTTTTTTTTTTGTGGAATTACCTATTGTATTATAATTTTGCTCTGTTAAGGGAGAAATCTGTTGAGCAATAAAGGCTATTATTATTATTATTATTATTATATAACATATTTATAAGATTAATATTCAACTAATTATAAAAGTGTTACTCTACCACCAATAATTATCAAGCTCTACTATATTACATACGAGTATACCTTAATTTGTTTAATTCCTCAAACATCTGTATACAAATAAATCTTTGTACTGTACTTGGGGTCAAAAATTCTCCGAAACCCAACATTACTGTTATAATATTTAGTGTAGAAAGGGCATTGTACTTTCGAACACCTGCAATTGTTTATTTTAATACCCTTGCTATAACATTTAATGTGTTATTACTTATATTTCAATTATTATATCATATGACACAAGATTCCTAAACAGAGAGGGCACTCCACTTTCTGTAGTTGTTTATGTTAACACTCTCTAAACACGTCAACGGCTGAGATTTAAAAAAAGCCGAATGTGCAAGTTTCAATTTGGATGCCGAAAGTAGAATGATCTTTTAGTTAGATGATTATGTTCTTAGAGAATAGTCAGTCGAATATAGAAAAAGCTGTTTTATTGAACGGATTAAATTCAATTAGTTGCATTATTATCGGGTTTTATTTTAATTTACTGTTATTATCCTTACATTAGGTACGGTAAAAGTCATTTGGCTTTACTGTAGACATGAGTGAACAGTTGATATAGATAATGAATAGGGCATCGGCACTGTCCAAATATACACATCAGTACCTAACTGGCGTTTTAAGAGAGGGATAACCCTTTGATTCTAAATTCTTCTGTCCGGTGAAATAAGTGTTTTAGTTGCGTCATAAGTTTTATAATTATTAAACTAATAGTAAGCAACCTGAAGGTAGTAAAATGTGAACCATAGTGCAACTCGACCGTTATTTTAATGTAAGTAATATTATTGGTATTCTATTATTACAACTCATATATTCTCTAATTTAAGTTTCGATCATTTTGTAAACTCTTCTCAACTTTACCTGTTTATAAACTTATTCTATTAAAACTTGGTATTCGGTGATTCAATCTTTTAGATAAGGCCTTGTTTTTAATGCCCTATAGTTCACGTTGAACGTGACAATACGTCAACTAATTGTTGTGGGGCTAAGTCTGATGATGCCTGTATAAAGGGAAACATGTCATACAAGGTAAATAAATAAAAGGTTTGACTGGAAGTTTTTCATTGGATGTAAAAATAATTTTCTGTTATCTGTCTATTTAGTAAGTTTAGCCACTTGTCTACTATTAATATCTGGACTTTCAATATACTTAATGGCAATACATGTAGGTTAAAATTCAACTTATCAATACACGCGCATTGAATTAGGTAGTGTTCAGCATGTTTCATGTCCAATTCAATTTTTTTTTTGTCAAATAAAAAAATTGAAAAGTGAGTTAAAATTTTCAATGCGGGGTATTATACCTATACCTATAATTTTAGCGCACTTTCCTTTCTAATAGTACAAGTTATTGAAGTAGTAACTTACATTTTGTAACAACAATAATTATTGTTTTCTTCACACTAAGTTGATATGGTTTTAATTTAAATATTGAAACTAGGCAAACGTTATGTTTATCTAATTACCAGTTGTTATTGAGCCTTCTGGTAACATTTACTCGTACTCCCTTGTCAAGAAATCAAGGGATATAAAAACAAGCTCTCATTACAAAACAACTACACCTAGAGTGACACATACTCTACAACTTGGATATATTGAGTTATTTTTTTCAAATAATAAAAATTAAAATAAAACCTTTTAATACGAGTACTTACTTGACTATGAAGCAGAATCTTTGTTGGTGTTAATCTAACTTTTTAATGATTTTAGGGGAGGCTGAAGGAATTCGGTGAATGGTGTTTTGGTGTTTTGTACCAATAAAGTACGTTTTAGTATTATTATTATTATAATGATTTTAGTTCTTAATTATTTCTAGAGAGTCCAGGGTACAGGGTCCGTCAATGAAGTGGGAAAAGTAGAAATACCCCATTTTTTCAAATCCAATTTTTTTTACATGTTGATGTAAACACCGCTAAAGTGATAATCCTATGTAAACATGAGAAGGTTGAATTCGCGTAATTTCTTGACTGATGGTGATTTTTACTTGTGGTTGCGGTCTATTAATGTATGTCCTGTTCGTTAAAAATGCTCAAAGAAAAAATCGCATGCTGATAAATCAGGAGATCTTGCCGACTACGAGGTGCCGCCAGGTTTGGGTATGAGTCAGTCCGGGAAAAATTGCCTTAAAGCAGCCATCAAATCACATTAGTATGGCTTCTGGCTCCATCCTGCTACAAAAATTTGTTTGTGCAAACCCAGATAACTTGCGACAAAAACTGATCAAGTATGTGTAGCTGTAACAGTTGTGGCGTCACCTCTATTGGTGACCGACCGAAATGGAGGCGTACCATTTACGAGGGTCATCAACTTTTTGAAGAGCAGCGGCGACGAGATGAGGATGCAAAGAGACAGCATCGAAAGGAGAGAGAACGCATCGGTGGGGCAGCGCACCTACAACAGCCGGTAAATGGTGGTGATTAGGTGTGTCAATTTTGTGACAAAATTTGCGGTTCGAGGATCGGTCTGTTTAGCCAACTTAGAGTTCACAACAGATATCGCTGAGTTGGAAAAATTTATACTTGTTGGTGAGTGAATGCTGATGATAATTGTTTTGGAAAAGATATGTCCCAATAATACCATATTATGACTATACTACACTGTAAGTTTCAGATGAAATGTTTTTAGTTCATCTCATCTGGGTTTTCGTCATTTACATATCCATTCACACGAAAATATGCTTCATCTTACATTTGCAAGTCGAAACAATTCTTCGCTGAACATCCAGCGTTATTCAATTCCGGGACGATTTGAATTGTGGAAGGAACGATTGATCTGGCACGCAGAGGGGTCAAAAACTGAGGAGGGGGATATTATTAAAAAAACCAAGCGTTTGTAATAGCTACGCCTTGGAGAGAAACGCCACTGTGTTGCAGGCGGAGGTCTATGCAATTCTGCAAGAGAAACTAATAGGAGGACTCATAAAAAGGATCGGATCCATATTCAGTCAGGCGGTACGGAAAGGATAAGGGTGCAAATAAGTGACCTCCACCCCAGTATGGAAATGAGAAACTTACGAGTTCTTGGATAACGGAATAGTAGTGTCAGACTATACTGAGTACCAGTACATCAAGGAATCGATGGAAATGAGGATGCTGGTCTACTCGCAAAGAGAAACATCAGGACCAAAACAGACCCTCGGATCAAAAGTAGCTGCACGAAGGGCAGTGATTAAATGGATCCTGGAGAAACCCAAAGAATATTTGAAGAGTATACGCAGACAGGAACACGCCAAAGCCTTTACAGGAAGACTGTGCCCAAAGAGAGCAACTGACATATCACTAGACATAATAATTAGGTTGAAGATAATAACAGGTTTAATAACGGGTCGTGCAGGAATTCCTGTATCAAATTGGATTGTTTAACAGAGCCCTCACGTGCAGAATGTGCGAGAAAGAAACAATAAGACAAATACTATGTGAAAGCGATGCGTTGCAAAAGACAAACACTTTTTGGGTAACCAAGTTCAATGTGGAGTCCGTGCAAACTTTTTAATATATGAAAGCATTGCATATGTCGTAGAATATTGAAATTCTTACGGAACAACCGTACCGAAGTGGATTGTAGATTAGGTCCTTTAACCTGTCTTCACTTTGACCCAAGGAGATTTTTTTGTGAAAGGCTCTAATCTATAGTTCGCACAATTGCTTCAAATTTTTCATGAGGTCGTTGCCTTGCTTCGTCCAAGGTATTTGAGCCTTTTGCAGCACAGTGCCATACAATCGCAGATCACGTGTTCAGTGGTCTCTGTACCGATGTAACAGAATCTCTCCGAATTATTTCTATAAAGGGATTTTACGCAAAAATCATACTGCAAACCTGGCCACTGTTTCACAGTATAATGAATAATACAGTATTCTGACTTTCCGCTTGCGAGCCGTCCTGCGCATATCGTCGCGCATGCCGCCATTATGGGTTAAAACGTCACAATAATCGCATTGACGTAGGTAGATACCGTTCACTCCTGTGTTCAATATATAGTTCATTGTCGGCGTGTAAGAGATAAATAAATATTGTGTTTGTAATCTAATTCTGTGTTTTTGGTATAGTGTTCGTGAGAATTAAAAGAATTTTATTTTTATTAACGTATCTTATGATTAATACAATGAACAATCAGGGAGGACATGTTTGTGCTGCAAAATGTATAAGCGGTACACTTACTAACATTTTTTTCGCTTCCCCACAGATCCTGTTAGGTGAGTAATAAGTAAAAATAAAGATGAATACTAGATAATTTTACGTTTATAACAACTATTTTATAACCGTAAAATTTATATTACGAAATGGCAGGATCTAATATGTTTTTAAACTAAATGAAAGTAAAACATAAACACAAGTTGTCTCGTGGCGAGATAGCATGATAACGCAATCAGCTAGGGGTTATATTATTGACAATATATATATGGCCCTTGTTTGACTAAAATTCCTGAGAACAGGATTCAGTTGATGCAGAATTCAGGCACACGGCATGTATGTGGAATTCGTAGGGGTGAAAGAGGCTAGCAATAAGATCAAGGAAATCGGCTGGTTAAGAATGAAACAACGTCGGATTTTCATTCACTAATTTTGATTAATAAAAATCATCAGATGGAAATAGGCGGAATACTTATATGAAAGATTGAAGTTCCGGGGATCGGTGTATATTCCTCATAATACTGTCATTACGCCACCGCTAGACACAACATCAATCTTTGAGTGGTCATTTTCCTATACGGTTTCAAAATATTACAACGCTCTACCGGAGAATATAAAAAGTTTACAGGGGTATTCGTTTAAGAGCGCTGTCTGACACGTAATAGAACAAATTAATTTGTAAACATAAGCTACCTACTTAATTTGGTCAGCGATGTAAAACGATTTTCAGATAGGTTTAAGCTAAAATATAAGTTACGTTTAGGTTAAGTTAGGAAGCACTGCGTCAACTTTTATAAAAATGTCTTTTTTACTAATTAAGTCTCTAGTATATTGTTGTGTTTATTATTATTATTATTAAAAATCACCCAATCATGTCAACATTTAACTGATAGCACCACTCAAGGCTGTTTTCAATCACTATGACACACCACAAATATTTCTGCAATTGACAGCGATATTATTATGTACTTAAATATTTTTACAAAAATGAAAATACAGTACTGTGGTTAGAAACCGAAAACTATAATTAATCTTACTCAGGCCAGGACTTGTAACCCAAAATGGCGGCGTCATACGTCACAGTTTATTTCAAAGTGCCAACGTGGAGTCGGAATGCTGTACTTATTAATGCTGTGACTATTTCATGTTTAGTAAATGACAGTAGCTGTCGTAAACCACCATGCGCTCTCATGAAAGGAAAATTAACTATGGCATTTCTAAAATTTGCGGCTTCACAAGCGGAATTGGTGTAAGTAAGAAAAAAAACGACAAACCAATAAACAACATAGCACAAAAAATGTGACGAATGTTGTTCTATCTAGATTTTGTACATGTCTTCACACTTTGGATACATTTCTAGGTATAGTTCTTTTGTCGTTTGCATCTATGGTGAAATTTAATAAAAAATGTTGATCACCGGATATTTCATTACCGCTTCTGGGTTCCAACTTTAAGCATGTTGATGATTTTATTGAATACTCTTGTAGGTGGTGATCTTGGATGTGATAAGTCGCATTTTAACTTGAGTTTCTCGTATTGCTTTCTAACAGCTGCTGTCAAACTTTCCAAGTAACGATATGCAGTTCTATCGATCGTTGAGGAAGTTTTTATGCAGTCATCACCACCGAATTCGCAGATTCTATAATGATGTAGGATTGAAGCATCTGGTGGTACATTTAGGGTGCCTAGAAATTAATTTAATATAATATTGTATGAATTACCTCACAATCTATAAAGTTATGAAAGTACTAAAAACTAATTATAGATACTTCTTGTCAGAATGACGTTGTAGATCGATTTCGAGTGAAAACAAAAAGAATAAGTATCTGCAATTTTTAGTAATTTTAACTCTACAACACTTGTAAATTCTTTGGCATCAGCATCAGCAAGAAAAATTATATATAATAATTATTATAAAGATACACTTTCTGTACAGGGAGGAGCTTAACACCACAATGATCTTTCAGTTGGGGACTTTCCTTTTGCAAAATCTAGTACGTCTCCCCACGAAGGTTGGCAATCCAACTGGCTATAATGGTGCGTGAAACCGCACGTCTGAAAATCTCTATAGATGTCCGTCCGAACCATCGACGCAGATCCTTTTGCCATGAGTTCTGCCCACAGAGCGTTTGCCCTCGATCTTTCCTTCAATGACGAGTCGGAGGAGCTCGTACCGCTTCCCCCTCATAACGTGCCCGATGTATTGGAGCTTTCGTTCTTTGATGGTTGTCAGCAGCTCTTTACCTTAACCTATTCTCCTCAGTACTTCCTCGTTTGTTATCCTGTCTACCTAGGATATACGCAGTATACGGCGATAAAAGTACATCTCAAAAGCGTCAATGCGGCTCTCCATTGGTTGACAGAGTGTCCAGCTCTCGGAGCCATAAAGTCGCACTGGGAAAATATAGGAACGCAATATACGTATGCGGAGCTGTAGGTTTAGGCCTCTACTAGTTCAGAGGTTCTCCATGGAGATGGCCTGTTTTATCCTTGATCTGATTTCCATTTTGGGGTCATTGTTCTCGTTGACGAGGGCTCCACGATATTTAATGAACGGCACTTGTTCCACAACCTGGTTGTTAATTTGAATATAATCATCCTGGTCTTGGCAATGTTCATGTGTAGACCATACTGTGTGCTATGTTGAACGATGAGATCCATCATATTCTGTCGGCAACCACGACCGTATCGTCAGTGAATAGTATATCGTTAAAAAGGGTGCCGTTGATTTTAATGCCATCTTTCACATTCTCCAGTGTCTCCCGGAATATTGCCTCGGAGTATGTATTAAAGAGGAGAGGGGACAGGATAGCCCTTTCTAACACCCTTTCTTCGGATTGTTATGCCCTCTATCCTAATCTCGGCAGTTTGATGCCAGTACAGCTGCGTGATCTCCCGCATCGAATCCGGTGTATTTTAGGATCTCGATGAGCTTCTGGTGCGATACACAGTCGAAAGCTTTTCGGTAATCGATAAAGCAGGAAACAGAACGCATCAATGGGGCAGCACACCTACAACAGCCGGTAAATCGTGGTGATTGGGTGTGTCAATTTTGTGCGAAGGTTTGCGGCTCGATCGGTCTGTTTAGCACAACAGAAATCCCTGAGTTGGAATAATTCATACTCGTTAGCGAGTGAATGCTGATGATGATGAAAGCATGCGTATATATATATATATCAACATTCATGTCTCTGCATCGCTGTGTGACAGAGTTGAGTGAAAAGAGAGCTTTGCGCGGTCCCAATCCGTTCTTAAATCCAAATTGCGTTTCTCCAGCCCGTCCCTCGCATCTGGCGTATATGCGAGTCTGGACGATACCGAGAAAGACCTTGAGGACGTGAGACATCAGGCTTATCATTCGGTGGTCGTCACATCGAGAAGCGTTCGGTTTTTTTGGCAGCGCGATGAACGTCGACCTCAACCAGTCCGTTAGTATTTTCACAGTATCATATATTGAGTTGAACAAAGATGTAAGAAGCTTTAGGCCTCTATGATCTACATTGACGATCAATTTCAAGGTTTTTGCGTGCATATTGGACTGGTACTTCAGCCTTGTCATTTTTTTGAAGTTTTATAGCACGTCTCACTTCCTCTATCGTGATAACAGGGCTGGGTTCGTTGATATAATCATAGTCTCTAGGTAAGAGAAACTCTGTCTGTACTGTACTCTTACCTCTGCAGCATTCTTGCGGCGAACGCAAATATCGATTATGAAATTCAGCATCGTAAATAGATGGGCAAGCGCATCTTTTGGCCGGCTGAGGACGAGAGTCTTTGTTAATCATAACATCGACGTTCGAACTAAGTTGCGAGTGTATAATGCATGTACGACCAAACATCAGCCTTCTGGAGGAAGCTGAATCAACTAGCATTGATGCGCTGATTGTGAGGCATCAGCTGCGATGGACTGGCCACGTAATCCGCATGCCAACTGAAGGCTTCCCAAAGAGAATCCTTTATTCAAAGCTCACGAAATCAGGGAGGGCAGCAAAAGAGGTATAAGGATGTTCTTAAGACCAACATGAAGAAGTGTGGTTTAGATGTAAAGCACTATTGGGCGCAGATCGCGAACGACCAACCGAGATGGGGGCGAACCGTTTAAATTCAACTAGATATTAAAAGTGTAATCAGGATATTATGACCTATTATTTTGCATATCTATAATAATACATTTTTGGTGTCATCTAAACATTTAAAATTCGTTTTTAAAGGGTATTTGGACTTTCTTTTGAATTGAAATTAATTAATTATTTTCGTTGGCTCTTATGACTTCTAATGAATCAATATATTAATATAGTTCAAAATAATGTTAAAATATGATAAGTCTTACCATGGCCAGGCAAAAATTCCCACACAAAATGGTTGCCAGCTTCAACTACCAATTCAGGTCTGCAAATGTATTTTGAACGTTGTTTGTGTGGATGCAACTTGCTTCTTCGTCGAGTTTTCTTAAATGTAACTAAATTCGACGATATGGGGTCAGTGAAGTCATAAACTGCATCATCATCTGGCCATTGTAGATAGAAAAATGCATTTTGGAATGAGAACGAGCCCGTCGTTCTGGTGTTTAGGCGGTGACTAATATAGCTGAAACAAAACATTCGCATGTTACTGAAACAACAAAAGTTTTTATACTTATGAAGGATATTCCAGGATCCTATGTTTTGTAATTAATTACCTATACTTAATTCATTAGAATTAATTATAAGAGTAAAATTTAATTGATAAGTTTGGCAAGTATTCCCATGGGTGAATATTGTATCTATTAGAGTTGGTGTTTGCCTTGGCGTCTGTAGTCTAAATCTCGACTTCAAATGACTTACCGTAAATAGGGGGCCGTGAATAGTATATAGAATATAGTGGGATAAAATGCTTCGAAATAAATATTGTAGGTATATACAACTTTTTAAATATAAGTATAAATTAAAGTAATACACTTACTCGAGAAGTTCGGGTAACGTTTCGTTGTATTTAGGAATGATATACTCATCCAAGTCGATAAGAAGCACATGCGAGTATTTGTACATCGATCTATATAAACAGTCGTTGAGTGCAGCAAAAAGGCCTTCAGTTCGAATTTCCTTTTGGGATACCATATGTAGTTGCCATGGTAGCAATGTGACAATACCTCGTTCCTCATAATCTTTTAGTATACAACCCACTTGTTTTCCAATTGTGTGGTTATAAAATGTAAAATGTGACACGCCCATTAGACGGTTGAGTTCGAGGAATTCGAGTATTTCCATTTCCTATAGAAAAATAAAAATACAAAAAATGCGTTCGTAAATATTTTAAAGTAAATGGTTTTATTGTGGGGTATGGGTAGGACAAAATGATTGTTTAAATTAGTAGAGCTTCAGATAAAAATGAGTAATCGATACGGCTGATATTTAATGAATTAGTTATGAGCTTTCGTCAGAATACCATAGCCATACCTATAACATATAGTATATCGACTTGCTTTTAAGTGGTACTGCGATTTTCGCCAGCGGAAATAAGTAAAATAGATACAATCCCCTAAGCTTTGTTTCATCGATCTTAGAGCAAATTTAACAAATAACACCGTAACGTAGGTATACTTTGGCTCATGGCCCATTTTTGCGTAGCATCAAGTTAATGATACGTTGATAAATCGGCAAGTCTGGGCGGGTCATTTTCGGTAGAGCAGATGGAACCCTTGGATGTTCGGGCCAGTGACAGACCGCGGTATACACATCGAGTCGGCGTCGTCTTTGTTAAGCCGAATATAATCAATAACACCTCTTGTTATTGATATAATGGCATGCCAAAAACATGTTCTCGACGTTATCACAGTAAATTTAATAAACGTTTTAAAATTCGCATCTAATTTTAAACCTTTAAATTAAGTTTGTACTAAGCACAGATGAGTCTACATATATAATCTGTATTCCTTTTAAATTGAGGGTCATATAAGCAGCAATAGAAAATGCGGAAAAATAGCAAATTATTAACCGGACTAGACTTAACTTGACAAAGGATCTATTTATCTTGTCTTACCTTGTTGTACTCGAAATGTAACGGTTTAATACAAATACCATAATGGTTTTCTGGCGGCTTTGTTTCATTGTGATTATTGTTAACAGACAATATGTTGCTTGGGGGTTCCCTCAGTTTGGATACGATGCTTACAGCTAAAGGAACCGTTAGATTACTACGCAAAGGACACATTACAAAGCAGGCGCTGTAGCGTAAATTCCAATTCTCACGGATAACCTAGAGTACATAAATATTTTAATGTAAATATGAAATAACTATTACATCTTGTTTTTATTAATTACTAATAAAACACATACGTCTTCTCCACTAAATTTATTAAACCAAAACATTTGAAAGCTGGATCAGCTACACTTATTCTGCTCCACTAGTTAAGGATTTGATTGTGAATTACTGATAAACTAAAAACTGAGCTGGCCGTATGCTACCAGAGTGGTAAGAGGCCATAAAGTTAGCACTCGCTTCGGCGGTACTAACATTAAAAAAAAAATAAATGTGGAGACGACTATATGTTTTTTAGTAATTATATTACACTCCACTGCATATGTTGGATTACTTCTTCTCTTTTTTTATTTTTTGTTAGTAAAAAGTTTATCAACAGAGTAATATCGAAATTATAGTATAGTTTTAAAGTTAAATAATGTTTCACAGAAAACAACGCCGGAGTCTTATTTACAAGAGCTAACGTTTCGTTGATCATCCTGTCAGCTTTGCTCTGAAGAAGCAGCTAGTGTAAATTTAACTCAGGGATTTCTCAAAACTTATTTTGTAAATAATTGTATTAAAAGCATGCAGGTATATATTATGATTTGTAGAAAAAAATAAACCCTTTAAATTGTTTAAAAATAAATAATTGGGGTCAGGACCTGAATCTTCTATTACTGACAAAGAATCTTTACATATATTAATGCAATGATTATCTTTATGCAAATGGTGTATTTTTGTAAAAGTTTCTGAACCAATTACAATATAATGTTTTAACAACAATTTACTTTAATTTTCGCCGGAATTGTTTTCGATATGTTAAATGTTGAGTTGCCTTCAGGGATTTTATACCACAGTCTACACCATACTCGTTCAGATCCTCTTGTTTTTGTTGCAGCTATTACCCTAATCATTCGTTGATTTCTTCTTTTATCGTAGTATGCAGAGAATACAAAGAATTTATATCTGAAACAAAAAATGAAAAATATTATTTCCTACATTTAGATATTTACGTTTTTCTCTAATTTGGAAATTTAGAATGCTGGGATTTCTAAGACGAAGTACTGCCAACTTCATCGACAGGATCTCGTTTAAGTGAAGGCTCGCAGACACAGACAGGGCGACCTCATTATTTTCTTTAAATTATTAAATTTTAAATTACCAAGTTCATTGCCCTGAACTTTTGGATAAAGTTGGAATTCATGTTTCGTCTAGAAACACACGGGCCGTCGCCTTTATTTCATGAGCCTTTTCGTAAAACAAATTACGCCTCAAGTTCTTTTAGACCCCAGTGATTCCAAACCAGTGTTTTGTTCTATCTTGAAAAAGTAAGTTATATCCGATTATAATGAAGACTGTATATTTTACTTTCCCGCATATGGAAAGTATTGTGAACGCACTAAAAAACAATATGAGATAAAGACGATATAACCATTTTGAAATTCCTTGAGACGCTTAAGGCCATTTCCAGATGGAAGTCTGCCTTTGTGTGTGTCTGCGTATATTCTTCCACGATAGCGCCTAAACGCCGTAACCAATTGAGCTAAATTTTGGTGTTGGAGTTTGGGGGAGTCCTAGGATGAACTCATTAGTTTTTGGTTGAAATCGCTTTAGACATGTGATAGGGCCGCCATATTTTCAAAGAGCAGCAGGGGTAGAGTACCTCATTCTAAAGCATTTTTTATCTGCTATACAGCGATATGTTAGGTTTGATATTTGCCCCCATAATTTTCGAGAAAATTGCGTTTAACATTTCACCAGTAAGTAATTTGATAAAGCGTGTTTGGCGTCACTGATAGAGCTTGCGCTTCGCATGCGGAAGGTTCTGGATTCGATTCCCAGCTCTGCAAATATTTTTTTCTAATTTTTGAATAAAGTCGTTAGTTTGGTACGTTAGTTTTTTGGAAATAATGAAAATACAATTATAACTTATATCTTTATTGATATCTACAAATACATGTAACTTTTATATTGGCCCTGTTAATGGACCTAGTCTGCTTGGCTTAGTAATAAATAAATAAAATAAAGATCGCCTTTAACGTTGTATTTCAATTTATGATGTTCAGTGATTTTTAGGTACTACACTCCTTTTTCCACCTCTCTTCCAAACTCCTTCGTTATGGTCATTGGTGGTGTTCACCGTCCTATATGCAGTATAGACTTGTTTATTCCAATAGCAATTGCTACTGATCGTCATGCGCATTACATACATTTAAATTTCGATCAAAATTAATTATAAATTATTTTAAAGCCTTCCCTAATACAAAATTTAAGAGACTCCTATACAAAACATTATTTGCTGAGCATGTTACTCTCATTGATTCTAATGCTATGAGATCGTGATTATTTGTGCTTGGGAAGCAATTTGATTATACAATAGTCTAAATTTTTATGATTATTATTTTCGTAGTTTATTATTATCTTCTTTCTTTGTTTTTTTAATATTTTTTTTATGTGTATATTAGGTATACTAGGTCTTTGCTGAGCTTGAACCTTTTGGCATTTTTTTTTAAATAGGATTGTATCTTTTTAAAATAAGACTGTATCTTATTTTTGTACTGAAATTATGCCAATAAATTCATTTATTATTATTAATTATTTTAGACAGAAACCTTCTAAATGCAGCTAAACTTATAGAAACAATTGTTCTAGATCAAGCTTGTATCAAATTGTTACTAGCTAACGTTTCGCTGATCATCCTGAAAAACTGCTTCACGAGTCACCGATTATTCCCAATTTGATTTTGCTGTCAAAACGCCATTGGCAAATTTCGTGCCATTTTATGTAGGGTAGATTTTATATTTATTTTCCTCTTGTTTTTATGGCAAAATTATAACTAACTAACTAAGTTTTGTAAGAAATATGATATTTTTGTTGAATATTATTTTAAAGATTGTAAATGTTTCAGCACATCTTTTAATAGTAAAGCTATTATCTACGGATCTTTTTTCGGTCAAAAGAAATAAATTGTCTTAACGTCATGTTTATTTTAATTTAAATTGTCACAGGTGAAGTCCCAAATTGAATACTATGTTTATTCGTCCCATTTTGAAGTTGGTTAGTCTCAATTAGAATTTGGGAAGGTAGGAAGTAACTTTTGTACTTAGTTCTTATCACTTAAGTAACTTTACTTTCCCGACCCAGAGAAAGTATTGTGAACGCACTAAAAAAAATTGATATTAAGACGGATATAACCATTTTGAACTCTCCTGAGACGATGAAGTCTGTATGTCTGTGTCTGTGTGTCTGTATGTATTCTTCCACGATAGCGCATAAACGCGTCAACCAATTGAGCTAAATTTTGGTATATGAGTTTGGGGGAGTCCTAGCTTTTGGTTGAAATGGCTTTAGCCCTGTGATAGGAGTGCACACAATTCCCAAACTCAGCATCCCATGAACTCCACTATAAATTGTTGAGGCGATATCGATAGTTCAACCTTCGGGAGAGTTTTGGAGTGACATAACCGATTTTTTATTATTTTTTTATACCACTAAGTAGGTAGCTACATTGTTAGTATTCGCTAAATGTTTTTTATTATTTTTTAAAATATTTGATAGGTTCACATTTCAAAGTTCATTTTCCAAAAACAAAGACACATAATTTATAGACTGCTTTATCTGACGTAAACTGCCTCCGGACACACACTTTATTTTGTTATTTCGCTTTTATTGTATCCAAGGGAAAAATGCAGTCGTATATCGTATTTATCGTTTATGAAAGCATATTTTCGCTAAATGGTTTTGAGCACGCTCTAGTGACAAACGCAAACAAGACACTATTGTTGTTTTTCCTCTAAAATATTACTGTACACGTTTAGGGATTTTATTATCTAATATTAAAGGAATACAATTTTCATTATGTGTACCTTGTTCCATTCACCGTTTGCCAGTTTCCTTCAGATAATGTGAAATTTTCAGGATAAGGAGGCAACCAAGTGTCTGCAATAACCTGAAAATATATATTTTTAGATGGTTTTATATTACCACTTAATGTTCGTATTTTTGATTGTATACAACATGATAAACGTTGGATTTTTTTAATTTAATTGCTTCAGCACAGTACATTCTCGTCCAAATATAGTATTTTTTAAATAATGCTCAAAAATTTATCTTATGATTCGTAATTCTTTTTTATTTTGTATAATCATCAGCCAATCTACCAGGGGATGTGGTGATTATACTAGAATTCAAAATGAGGATATCTAATTGAAGAGAAATTGAGAGAAGGTGACCTCCTAAGTACAAGATCTAGAGCTGGTTGACCGCCAATTCCTCGAAATTTTGTCTGAATGGTCTGGCCAACAGACAAAACTGTCGCTATTAGTCTACCACAAGTCCAAAGATTGTAGATTGTTTAGGCGGTTTGGCCTCCCCTCACTTCGACCTGCAGAAGATCTTTTGTGAATGACTCTATTCTATGAATTGCCCAGCTGTCCCACACTATTCATGTAGTTGATGAATTCTCTGGGGTCTAAATTCCTTGCCTCGTCGGGTGTAAGAGTCACCCCTCCAAGGTGTTTTAGCCTTTTGCAGAAAAGTGCCATCCATTCACAGAGCACGTGTTCTGTTGTCACCACAAGTCCAAACTGTGCTATTGAAGCAATATCCTCAGTCTGTTAATGTTTGGCTCGCTATTGTGTATGACAGAGTTATGGAATCATATTTTTTCGATTGCACTTTAACATATCAACGCACAAGCATAACCCCCAACATTCAGAAGATTCAATTTGCTTTTAATACTTCACTTAGTATATAGGTATAGATGTCTGTAAATCCCGGCAGAACCATACTTGTACCTTTCACTCGGAAAAGGAAGCTGGACGGCCTTATGAGACAGAGGCGAAATATCTAGGGTTGGTACGAGAGAAAACGCTCAACTGGAATGCTCATCTGGAAGGGGCTCTACAAAAAAGAATACTGTCGTTATGGGCATGTTGATGGATCTGTGGAAAGTCCTGGGGAATGAAAATCCAACAAGTCTACTGGATATACGTTATGATCATAAGACTAATAATAACGTATGGAGCAGTTGCTTGGTGGACGAAAGCCTTACAGCGAACGACCCAAGCAAAACTAACTGCTTTGCAGAGACAAGCTTGTTTGGCTATTACTGGTGCATTATCCACCACACAGTCAGCAGCTATGGAGGTACTCCTGGATTTAACTCCTCTTCATATAGTTCTGGAGAAGGATGCCAGGTGGACTACATACAGGTTATACCATATTACTCGATGTATGGTAGAAGCACATATGGAGGACAACAGACTGCTGATCGGCATTGAAAGTCACAGCTTTTGGGGAATGAACTCTCATCAGCATTGATTACCAATAAACTATGATCTGGCTTATAAAACTCTGTTCCTCAGCTAAGATCAATGGGTCCTGGCAAAGACAAACTCAGGTACAGGTGCCAGAGTTTACGGAAGCAGACCCAAGACAAAAATTTCTTAATGTCTGGGTTCTGACGCTACTGTATTCCAGGCAGAAGTTCTGGCCATTGATCTGTATGCTCAGGATCTCGCGCAGAAACACTGTGCGCGAAATTCCATGAGAATTTTCTCTGATAGCCAAGCGGCTATAAAGGCCTAAGCTCATCAAGATCCACATGAAGAACAGTGTGGAATTGTCAAAACAGACTCTCTAATATCGGGAGAACCAATAACCCGACTCTGGTCTGGATCCCTGACCATTCTGGTTTAAAGGGGAATGAAATGACCGACTCTCTGGCAAGAGAAGGGGCTGAAGGAGAATTCATCGAACCAGAACCCGCAACTGGCATAGCGTTTAGCACTGCAAAATACATATTTAATGCCTGGATGACGACAAAAGTTCAGAACTTTTGGAAAAATCATCCAGGTTCGGTACATTCGAAGGAGTTCATTAACGCATCGAAATCCAGGGCCAGGGAGTTGTTGGATATGAGTAGATCTCATCTGCACTGCCTGGTTGGACTATATACTGGTCACTGTCGTTTGAATCATCATCTCTCGAGGTTGGGTCTCTTGGAAAATTCCAGGTGCCTGGAGGATGAAGAGACGGCGGACCATGTACTGTGTTCTTGTCCAGCTGTAGCTAGAACTAGAATTGCATATTTGGGGAAGTAAACCTTCTACCAGCGAGTCTAAGAGAAAGCTCATCCAGCAAAATAATCGACTTCATTAAGACGATTGAGCAGCTGGGTGAAATATGAATAGGTAGAGCCATAATAGACCCTCGGTGGTCGCATTTTGAACCTACCTAGTAGGTATAGAAGTGGGTTAATGGCATGCATGAAATCGAGTGGCCTGCCTGACCTAGATAGGTAGGTAGGTTCAAAATGAGTGGTTCTCATTTTGAAACTCATTCTTCTTAATGAAGTCGATAACTTTGCTGGGTGAGCTTTCTTTTAGACTCGCTGGTAGAAGAGTTACTTCACCAAATATTGCAAATGTAGTTCTAACTACAGTTGAACAAGAACATAGTACAAGTTCCGTTGTCCCATTTCCCACTTAATTCCGAGAGTTTGTGCGTCAACCACTATACTTTCACCAGACGACCGTTTCATCGATCAGTAGTTGACAACCAAACTCTCTAAATTCTGTTGTATGAAGCCCACACGGTACAGATATGTAAAATAATGTTTTTGGCGACATCTAGTTTCTGTTGGTAATATGGCGAGTGAACAACAATTCACTATATCGACGGCGCGGGAGGCCACTGACCCCATAATGCAGAATTCTCAACACATAGGTTGCCGATTCTCCATTTAGCGGGACTCCTATAGTAGAAATGGGATTGTTCAACAAAGCAAGGCTTAATTTTTTTCTGTGGTAGTGGCTGGTGCAGGCGTTCTATATCAGATCAATGGGAACATATTATATCAGCGTTTTAGAGGTAGAAATTCACTGTGTGTACAATTTAACCTGGAGAAGAACTATGGCAAGTGCGAAATTGTAATTTATTCTAATAGAATGCCCATCTACGTATTTTGGACGAGTATGTTATTGGGCTTCTCTTTTATTATATGGTGAGTACCTTATATTTCTACTGGGTGTAAGTGTGTAGTACCTTTGAAGATTGAGCTACATCTTCAGATGTGTATCGTAATGATAAAGGTGATTTTCCGGCCAATAGTAATGCTCCTAATGTATCATCGTTCATCATCGCAGCTCCAACACGTATAGAAATGTAATCATCGTTCTGAAACAAAAAAAAAGTAAATAATAATAATAGTAGTTTTATTATACTGTGAGCGCCAAAATTATGGAATAAATTCATTATTTTGAGACTTCATCGATTATTTTTAGCTCTCTATATCATATATTATGTAATATATACGAGTATATATATATGGAGACTATTAGTTTCATGAAATATTTTTTTTTAATTTCACCGGAAATACTTGTTTTTGGTCATTTTATACATAAATAAGTAGTTTTAAAAAAATGTCTGTCTGTGTCTGTCTGTATCCACGAAAACGCAAAAACCGCCTAACAGATTTTAACCAAATTTGGTACAAAAATACTATTAGATTAGATTTTGGGAAACATTGAGCGTAGGCAAGGGATTTAAAAGAGGGTTCAAAAATTAAAAAAATTCATAGTTCTTAAACTTATCCGAAATACTGAATAATTTTTTACGCATTTAATTGAATGTAATCTAAAATATTGAACATAAAATATTAGACCACATTGGCGTTCGAAAATAGTGTAAAATGGGGTAAAGGAGTTTAAAAAAAACGTATTTCTTAAATATAGCAGAAATATTAACTAGTTATTTATAGCTTGTGATAGAATATAACCTATAAAATGTGTCATAAATAACTTACTTTCATAGACGTTCGTAAATAGTGGAAAAGGGGTCAAAACATAAAAATAGATATTTCCTAAAATTCGAAATATGGAATAATTTTTCATAGGTGTGGAGTTATAAATTATACCTGTAACATAATTATCACTGATTTACTTTGTTATTAGAGATTACTGTTTTATTATTGTTTTAACCTTAAAATATAAAATGTATGGATATCAGGAGATTTTATTGCGAACTAAAGGATGGGGCACATTCAACTACATAGAGGTGGGGTATATTCAACCAGCCCCAAACCTCTTCACTGTACGGTATATGTCATATGATTTTAAAAAGTAAATATTCTCTTCATTTTAAATGGTGCGTAATTACAAAAAAAAAAAGACAAACCGGGCCACCTAGTTGAAACCGATATGAAGAATGCTATTAGAGAAGATATAAGTAAGAATATGTCAGAAAGAGAATCCAGCAGAAGCTTCATTGTAAAACGAGATACACTGCATTCTGGAATTAAAAAACTACGGAAAAAATACTCACCGGCAGAGTTACAAAATTTATATAATAATGACTCGGGTAACGAAAATAGCGATTTTGTTGAAAACGAGCTGGTTTTTTTCTAGCAAATATAGTGTTTACCAAGTGTTTACAAAATCTCAAGAACTGGGAATAGTTCAGTATATTAAAAAATGAATTTCAGATTAAATATTTACGACGTAAAAGGCCTAGCTTTAAGTTTTTTTATCCGGCAGTTGATGACATAGCTACAGCTGAGCGGTATGATCTAAGGTTAAAGTTACCTAAACCAAACACAGCTAAAACAGCTAGACCTTCTTCTCTCCATACGTTTAGTCTTGATTTAACATTATCAGCAATGTTAAAAACTCACAAATAAAAGTTTTAGACAAAAAGATGTTTTTTTTTACAAATGCTTGTTATGGTTTAAACTGCCCCTTGTGATGGTTGAATCTACCCCACCGGGGAGGCACTTTAAACCGTTTGTAAAGTTTTATTTAAACCTTGGTTTTAACTTTATAAAATGTTTTAAAATTAAACTTTTTTTACAAAAAAGGTAGCTAAAACGACACTTAACATTATACTAATAAGTATAACATAAAAATCCTTACTGGGAGTTTTTTATTCAACAAAACTTGCAAAATGGTTGAATGTGCCCTCCTTTCCCCTAATTGTGTATCGTACATGACGCAATGTTCTGCGACCTTAAGGATCGGCGAAAACTTAGGTTTTCCGTGCTATTACAAAAAAAAGGTTTAATTTAATTTGGTTTCTCTAAAAAGTTGAATCAAAACCGAAAGAAGTGAATTTAATACTATCATACTCTTTGGTACACTATATTTTTATACTTTATAAAAAAAAAGTCTGATAACGTAAAATATTATTTAGTTTGCAACATTCTCTTTCTGGCATTTAATGAAATTGATGGAGCCGAAATTTAAATTTCGAAAATGCAAATATTTGTTTAAAATTAAATTGTCCGTGAATCTCTGTCTATGCTTTTATCTGATGAAAAAGTTATTTCATGTTTATAAAATTGAATTGATATTATTCGTATTTTCATACAATAGCAACAACGATGAATCGCTGTTATATAAATCAATGCAGTAATTATTGTTCAGTTTTTAAATTACATTTGGATTTTCTTTTAATAGGAATAAAAGTCAATCGTCCACTAAATATATCAAATATATTAAACTACCAAACATATTTTGGAGCTTCTCTGCACATTGCAATGTAGCTTTTCGTGGATGATTGTATAACCACTGATAATGGAGCTTGAAGCTCCGAAACATGTTCGATAGTTTAATATATTTGATTTATTTCGTGGAGTATTGACTTTTATTCCTATTCAATAGAATTTACTCAACTCCAGAATGGACTACTTTTTGAAGATACCTACATATTGAATTTGTTTTCCATCGTTGTTCTTCTCTAAAAAATTCCGAGTAACTTTAATTGTTGTAGTAATTTCTAACATAGATCTGCAAACAAGATTTCGTTTAGTACGAGTATAATGTTATTATGGGCGAGAGCAGAAAATTCAAAGATTATTGATGTTCAAATGGAAAATCCAAATGTAGCCATTATGAATCCGCTAGCAATGCGTAGGTAGTGTGAATTCGATATCATTTAAACAAAATTTTAGTGAACATTTGTTGAATTCAGTTTAGCAGAAATACTCTTAATTTCCTCTAACTGAGTTTCTTACTTAGTATTTTAATTGTTATACATATAGGTATTTAATAGTAATTATATATTGTATAAAGTTATTTAATAGTAATTATTGCTAGTTATTTTTGATTGCGCTACACGGAGCACTTCTGCCTTTCTATCTAGCACGATACCATTTTTTATCCTTCTGCTAGCATCACCCAAAATATTTGGTTATCAGCAATACGCTTCGGACGGTGGTCTCCAAGCATTTGGTTGTCGTCGCCAAATAATACAAAACTATACAATGAATTTGTGTCCGTAAATATAATCTAAATTAAACAAAATTCCTTGTGTATGTAACACCAGTAATTGACACAAATTTATTGTATAGTTCTTATTATTATTATTATATACAAACGACTGCCAATATTATCAACTTCGTGTTATCAATTATTATCAATGTAAGAGAAGAAGCAAACGAAATAAAATTTCTTTAAAAAACGTCCTATATTTTAACAAAATAAACATGTTTTAACATTGTTTCGGCGAACCAGCAATCTTTAAACACCTTGAAATACTGGAGTTGGTATGGTCATCATCCTTCATGTCCTCATAAAAAAATTCTGCAATGTCGCTGGGCTCCTAGAAATCTTATACTTCGTTTAGATCATTTTCAGTGGTGGAACGATGATGAATTTAGAATAAGATTTTGTCTTAGTAAAGATACTGCAGTTATGTTGGAGGAAAAAATATGAACCAATATTGCGCCAAAAACAGAGAGGTCAGTCTATACCGAACAAAGTATTATGTAAATCAATATTATTATAGAAAAATCATTATTGCTGTTGGTGTTACGAATTTTTACCACAGGGTGTATGTTGCAGGCAGTAAAGTGATTTGCTTGTAGTGGTACGGCAGTCACAGCTTTGGTGCATAATGATGGCTTCCGACGGCAGGTGACACGCGTCAGCCTATCAAAGTTACCGCCGTCCCTTTGCTTTTGAAATACTTTGTTGCCACTTTCATAAATTACCAGTATTTTTGTGATATGATTGCAATATAAATAAGTGCATTCATATGACACTAAGTACAAACATGTGTAGTTGACAGCATGGCAAAAATCTTATAATTTTTTGTCCGCATTATTTTCGCTGACATAGCTTACTGTGTACACAATATGATTTTGGTTTTTAGGGGGAAATAACGCTGACAATTTCTGTAACAGGAATGAGTTATTTCTATCAATGTGCGAGTAGTTGGTGATTCCGATTTACGGATTAGATATTGTAGTGTTTCATATCCAACGATAATTTTGATAGTTTGTTGTTCCGTTCGTAAAAAATACATGTGAGGTGAGCGGTAGGTGATCATGTCACATCACCCCAGCTGGTCTGAGTTTTTAGAACGATAACGCGTATTTAAATTAGAAATTGACATTCATGCGGCCTCTATAGAAACAATAATTATAATTTAATACAATCTGTCAACTGCTTGTCACTTTTCTCTGATAAAAGTTTTTAAGACCAGCAATAAATTTGCAAACAAAAATGGCGCTTTCCAATGAGGCTAAAGAACGTCTTCAGATGGTGATAAACTGTTTGAGAAAAACTTTCCATATTGGATATATTCCCTTTGTATTGTATATGGGATGGAGTCTTGGGCCAGATAGTGGTTGCGGTCCATTTTATTTAACTCATCTTTTATGGCATTACTAATTATGTTGAAATTTGTAAGTAAATAAATGCATTTTTCTAATTTAATTGGTTTGTATGTGTATAAATAGTAAGATTAATAAATACAAGAATAAAAAGAGTCACACATTTTAAAAAATTATTGACAATAAGTATTACATTTCAATTTAAACATAATAATATGTCAATGTTAGATAGGACCTTTACAAGGAAATTTAAATTGCCTGTGCGTATGGGAATGCGTGAATTAATATTAATTAATTGATTTAAATTTAACCGCTTAACTCATAGATTCATCTACTGCTGCGGTTGCCAACTGTTAATTTTGATTTGTCTGGACATGTCCCAAATTGTCAGGACATTTGGCGCAAAATTGGGGCATTTTCAAAAACTCATAAAAAAGAAATAAAACAATAAACGTTTTTTTTTTAATTTTTTCATGCAACAATAATTTAAATTTAGGTATTGCAAAATACTATAGTATAGTTATATTGATATCAAAAGAATAGGTACCGGTGGCGACCTAAAATCTAAATAATATACCTATATTTACTTACCTAACACACGTTGTAATTTTCTAATCTGATGTGATGCTAAATGTTTAGAAATAAAAGTATTTAGGCTGTTTTTTAAACTCATATTTTGTTGCAAATTTTGCCGTTTTAAGGAGCATTCTATTTTTTTACGTATTTATAAAATTCCTTGCAGTAATGTGTAAAATTTACTTTCATTTCTCACATCAGACCAGTGGCGAAGCGTCCATGTAACCACTGTTACAATTGGTAACAGTTAAAAATCTTGAAAATAAATATTTTATGACTACTAACTGTAAAATAATTTTATTTATTTTTTTACCAACAGCAATATGTTATTATATTATTTGGGAATACTTATTTATTTTATTTTATCCCACAGGCCTGGATTAGTCTTAGCAATTTCTACTTAAAAAAATAATTAAAAAAAAAAGTTTAAATAAAATACCTAAAATAAGCAAAAAATTATGTTTGTTAGGTTCAAAATAATTTTTTTTTAAATAAGATTTTTCACATCTGGTTTTTGTAACACTTTAGAAAAAGTCACGCGTCGCCACTGTATCAGACCAAGCAATTTCACACATGGAGAATACACTTTCTGAATCTGCATTTGATGCAAAATTTGATATTGCGAATTGTACCTACAGCTTTAAACATATTATGAAAATCAGGATTCTATATACCTAAAATTGTGGTAATTCCATTTTTCAATTAGTTTTTTATTGTCACTGAAAATTTGACGTAATACAGGAGGTGGAAATTAATTTTGTTTGAAACTTTGCAAAGTTTCACTGACTTCATTACAAGAAAATGGCAAAAAAAAATTCAATTTAAACAAATAATTGCGTCTAGAAAAATCAAATCTTCAAGAACGTTTTTGTAAAAAGTTTATTACATGTCCGCCGAACATTGTTAGCACCAAGAGCTTCAGGTATAAGCTTTTGATAAGTTGCTACAAAGAAATCCAAAAAACGAATCCTCAATCTTTGAGTAAGTTTGAAGTGGCGATTTCGCCGAAAGTTTTTTACGGGTCATTTGGCGTCCTGATAAGGGTCTTGTCAGTACGTAGGATATTTTGCTCAAAATCGGGACAGACGCGACAAGTCCGGAAGGGTGGGCCACCCTATCTACCGCCAACTTTAAAAATCAATTATTTTCTAGCGCCCCCCAAAATTTTTAACTTTACTACATCTTAAAAATTACAGTAATGATTGATAATTTAAGTTAATTTAATTATATCGTGCCATAATATGAGTAGGTACTATGTTTCAGACTTAAAATTACATTGAAATAAGACCATCTTAATTTTCTGAGCGCCTTTAGTAAACAAAATCCAGAATTTAATTTAAACCTATTAATAAAATGCGAGAAGGAATATAAAAAACAAATACGTCTAGTTAAAAGCATGTACTAGACTCAAAAGATTCAGACCAGTTCGAACAATAACAAAGCCATTTGGCGAATTATAAACCCCTCTGATAAACATCAAATTAAAACTGAGATTACATAATAGTGAAACGTTTTTTCTAGACCCCGTTGACGAATATGAAATTGCCAGTAATTTCTCTAATTTAAGCAGCAGTACCGTTCATGATGACTTTGGTTTAAGTAACAAAATTTGTAGCGGATTGATTGCCCTCTTGCGCGATTAAGAAATATGTGTTTTGTTCGGGGAGAGTTTCCATCGAAGCTGAAATTAAATAAAGTACTAACAATCTACAAAAAGGGTGATGTTAATGATTCCAATAATTACAGACCTATTTCAACTGTACTAATATTTTCAAAAGTAATTGAAATGGCAGTTGGCGACAAACTCATCAAATTTATTGAAAAACTTAACCTATTTTCGCCTACACAGTTTGGATTTCTGAAGAAGCACTCAACAATAAATGCGATAACAAATCTCGTTAAATGTATAATGAATGCCTTTGTGTGGGGCGAAAGGCTTACTGCAGTTTTTTTGGATTTAAATCCTATAAATAGGTTTCCGGTTGTGTTTCACACCAGACTCTTCTAAAGAAACTAACTTGCTATGGAATTAGGGAATTAGGGGTAGCTCATGGTATTTAATACAATCATATTTGATGGAACGCACCCAGGGCATTGTGTCATCATCGGTATCGGTGACGGTGGCCGTGCCATAGGGATATATTCTGGGTCCTCTGCTCTTTGTTCTGTATGTAAACACTGCTCAGTAGGCTGATGACACAGTTGTATTCGATCATGATACTGATTTAGAACTTCTTCAGTTCATAGCTGAACGAACAATTGACAGATTGCAGTCTCGGATAATAGTCTTGGTCTTAATCTGGAGAAGACGCAAAGCATAGATATTATTCTCTTTAAAACATATGAATGAGATACATAAAATTAAATTTCTTGGTGTATGCTTGGACTCGAAACACTTTTGGAGGGAGTATGTTCTCCAGCTGAAGCTCTCGTCTACTATTTTCTTGATGAGAAGGATATCCGATTATGTGCTACGGTCGGTGATTCGTTTGGCCTATTTCGGACTTTTTCAGTCTCCGATTTCTTATGGCCTGTTGGTTTGGGGGATCTCAGCAGATGTCAGTAAGGCTTTTTTTATGCAAAAGCGCGCAGTGAGGATTATTGCTAGGAAGGAAAAGACAGATAGTTGTGGACCTATGTTTAGAGCGTACCATATTCTTACAATATATGGGATCTCTATGTGTTTGGTTTACATAAAAAATAACCAGCATTTAATGATAGACATAACTATCCTACAAGATACCTGAAGGATGATGAGGTTGTGGAAAATGTCTTATGTTCTTGTAGAACTAGATTCACAATATTCAGTGAAGTAGCCCTACCGGCGAGTTTAAAACAAAGTTTACTCAGCAAAATAATCGACTTTATTAAGAAGATTGAGCTTTTCTGTTATATCGAAATTGAAGGGGCCAATATTTCTTTTTAGGACAACTATATGACTCGTGTGACAATAATACAAGAGACAAATTTTAACTTTAATAGACTTAAGTGACAGCGACGTAGATATATTTTAAAAATATGTTCTTGTCAATATTTGAGAGTATCCGATATTATAAGCGTAATCGGTAGCTCCTTTTAAGCTACCTATGTCTTATTACAAATATGGAGATGCCAATATAGTCATTCTCATTTTTGATCCACTATAGTTAGATAACTTTCTAGTACCGAAATAAACTTGGAAAACATTTGTCTCAAAATCAAAATGTTTTAAGTTATAAATTTTCTTTACATATCTAACACATACATCTACAATTCCAATTTTCTTTAACTTAGGGCAAGCAGACTGCCATAAAGTTTTACTATTATAAACTTGAATCGTCTCGTCAGCATAAAATACACACGATATTCCTCGATAACAAAACTTTATACACTATAAAACTGCAAGTTTCAAATACAAACAGTGATCAGTAAAGTCAGTAAATCTTTGAAGCATTTCAGTCGCGAACGAGAAACTTTAAGATATCGGTAGGTATGGAAATTAAGGTTTTCAATAACTATTACAGTTCGATGACTGATTCATTTCACTTAAATTTTGACCATTAATATGTTTTATGATTTCATTTTCCATATTATGGGGTTGTCGAAGTCATATAAAACAAAATATACAAGCTGTCGCTGGCCATAAAAATGTTATTCAATTTAAAAAGAATTGACAGAACTCCTTTCTCTACATTTGAGTAAAGTAAGGATTCTAGATATGAGAATAAACGACATAATAAAGGGTTTTCCAATAAGAGGTGATATTTTGAATAGCCCGTTATCTCGGTATATGTCCCTTTGGAGCTGCAATTTTTTATTTGACATTTGACAGGTAGAAACTATGCCATTAATAAAAATGGAACGATACACGCTTCAACAATGCATTGAAATTATTAAAATTCACTATAAAAATGGTGGTGTTCGTAAAACTCGAACATTTTTGGGTCGTTGTGAATCAACCTTGTCGGACCGCAGTACAGAAATTGGTGGAAAAATTCGAGCTGTTGGGACAAGTTAGTGATGTGAAGAATAAAACCCGTGCACGTTGCTCAAGAACAGCAGAGAATATTGCTGCTGTATCCGAAGGTGTTGAAGAAAACCCCCCATAAAAAAAAAATACAATAATGTTTGACAGGGATTTTCCTTTTTATTGATTTTGTCTTAAAAATTATAAACACAACTTTATTTTAATTATTTATTAATTTAAAAAAGTGGTATATTACTGGTCAGTAATTTATTTTCGTAAAATGTGTACGATTGTGGGGAGTAGTAATACAAAAAAAAATCGTACTATGCCCATGCCTCAATTTTTTTAGTGGCCTGTTTAACGTAAAAAAGCATCTTCGATATACAATGTGTCCACGGATAGAGTTTAGAAAAGGAAAAACTTTTTTGTTTGTGTCGCAACTACAATATCGAATACCAAATTTACGATTACTATACAGGGTATATCAAAAGTAAGATTTTTAATCTTGAAACTATCTTTTATTATTTTAATAGTAGCTATCAAATTAACCACTTTGAGAAAAAGGTTTATAAGTTTTTTTTGCACAATTGGTGTAATAAATCACGGTTTTGAAAATATTTTCATAGAACTTAAAGAAATCAAAATCATTAAAAATGGTATTTTTGATATACTGTGTATAGTAATCGTAAATTTGGTATTCGAAATTGTAGTTTCGACACAAACAGACGTTTTTATAAAGAAGTACTTTTTCTTCGAAATCTACAAATAAAAAAGGTTTTCCTCTTCCAAACTCTATCCGTGGACACATTGTATATAGCCCAAGTCAGCAATTTTATCCGATGTGCCATATAATTAGTTCTACAGTAAAAACAATGTTCAAAGACTTTCTATATACCGGTGTCTCACTAAGGCTATCCAACAGCAGTATCTCCGAAAGTATTGTCGTACAGCTTTCGGAAAAAAATATGTATTTGCAAAAGTGGCCATGAGAAATTTACCAAAATAGTTTTTAACTTCAATACCTACCACTAGAGGTCGCATTTTTAAAAAGAAAACTAAAAACTGCAATATTTAAAAAACGTAAATGGAATAGGTAGGCATTAGGTTACATTTTCGAATCTTAATTTTAATTTTTTCAGTTGATTTTTCTTGGGGTGTTAAATAAAACGATAACGACGTTTCGTTACTAATTAGTCAGTTTTTTAGGTTGAACAATTTGATTGAAACCATTTTGTTACCCAGGTGATATCATATTTTAAATTATACTGTACAGCATCCCCAATGAACCCCATTATAAATTATTGCGGCGATATTGATAGTTCAACCTTCGGGAAAGTTTTGGGGTGACACAACCAATTTTTTTATATTCTGGAAAGTTTACACAATACAAAACATCAAAATTTAATACTCGTACTTACTTGAAATCCATCATCATATTCAGCTTTGTCATGATGTTTATGTTGATACGTGAGTGATCCATGTCTAACTAATACACCAGAGGCACGATCACGTTCATCGATGAAGAATATTTCAGTAAAAACGATAATACCGAAAATCGCAAAGAACATGACCACGATGAAAAAGCTCATATTGGCTCGCTGACGACTTCTAAAGTTGATGTACTTTTTGTGAACATTACCTCCACTGCTCGAGCCCATTTCTGGAACCTAAAAAATTACAAGAATTCATAAGTAATACCTATTTTGAACTATTAAAGGCTTTGTGTTGGTTGATTTTTTGTTAAGAATATCTATCTTGCATTTTGAAAGATAGAGACTTTCTTGTTAATTCAATGAATATAATAAAAATTCAACTGGATTTAGGTTAATGAAGTAAAATATAGTGACTGTCAACTAACTAAAGGGTAACTTTTTATACAGGGTTGATGGATCCCTCTATATTTTGAGAAAAGCTACACTTATTTTGAGCAGTTCTATCGCCATATGGCCATGTCTTTCTGAAACACCCTGTATATTTCAAATCATCCCTATACAATCTGCCTTTAAAAAACAAATAAACCGTCGTGTGATATTCAAAGAGTTCTCCTATTTTTTAGTCAATCTTGAAATCGAAAATGTAACTTTCTGACAGGCTGCTGTAGGGATTCTATTTTGCATACACTGCTGCGAAACCACATACGTATTTGTATTTATTCTCCTCTGTCAAACCAGATTTCACGCGTTTTGCGTTTCAATTTTTTTTATTTGTAGGTTTCCTAAAATGGAAATAATTCGGAGAATATAAATATTTCATGAAACGTCACGTCTTTTAATCTGGAATAAAATTTATTCCAATAACGCATTGCAGAGAATATTTGAGATTTTGCTACATGCTGGAGCCAAAAATCTTATAGTAATACTTTTGACAGTAAAATGTTTCGCCAAAAAATTTGTTTTTCTCTTTTATCGAAGCATACATACATTTAAGTTTATGAAAAATGTCTTGTACCCTTACGGTTATATTCTCTAAGGAGAACAAATCATTTTCGGTATGAATAGGAATAGTATTTTATCTGTCAACAGGCAAATGTGGCGTTTTTTACGATGGGGACCGTTGAGAGTTATAGGTAAGTAGGACAACTTTTTTTTTTATCAATGAAATGTTTTAACAAAACATTCTGTTAAAATTACGCAACTAATTATTATTAGTTGATTTATTTTTCTCAGTTACATCAGTTGAACATCTTTTAACATTTGAACCTCAAAAGCACATTTTGCTAACACTGTTGGCATTCTCAGGAGACAATTAAAACTAAATAAATTTCTAAGGTACATGGCCTACAAATTGCATATTCATTTTACTCTGGAGGACCGTGTGGAACTGTATGCCGATTTGCAGAAATATCTTAACATTGGTTCGCTTACCGATCGACGTCTGAAACACGATTTAGTCTTGCTGTATGATATTATCAACAGCAACGTGAGATGTCCTGATCTGTTGAGTGCCATAGGAATTCACATTCCGTTTCAGTCCACCCGCACAAGACGTTTATTTTATCAACCGTTCACCATAACAAATTACGGCTATAACTCGTTTTTGGCCCGTTCGGTGAGAATGGCGAATGATAATCAGGATTCCCTCGATTTTTTCACCATCAGAAGTGCTTTCTTGAGGTCGGTAAAACAGCTCTTTTAGTTCTTTAAATCTTAAATTGTAAACTTATCATTTGTAAACATTTATATATATTTTATTCTGTATTTTTTTTTTCTTTTCAAGATTTTTAAGTCGATACGTTTGTGTTCTTTTATGTATTGTTATTTTTAAAATTTAATGGGTGTATGCCCGTAAATAAATAAAAAATAAATAAATAAATAAATTAAACTAATAATTATGATACAGCCTTATATATACAGGGTGATACTTAGTCGATAGTATAGTCATTCTAATCTTAGTTTAAAATTATATAAAAAACCACAACTCGATATCTCTTTGTAATGTCAATCCCGACCGCAACCGTCCATAGGCGCACCCTTTTAACTTTTCATAACAATACATGCCCTACGATATTTTAAAAATCCTTTATGTTGTATGTTCATTTGTATAAAAGTATACTGTATTTTTCCTTGCCGCTCCAACACGGCAAAAAGACTGTTTTTGTTTTTAGAAGTTTAGACATAGATGCACGCGTACCTAGTCCGTGTTCGAACAGCAAGGAACATACCTTTATAATAATTAATGCTATAGTTAATACTTGTTATGCATATAAGTATATTTATTTATAATAATATGCTTCTGATATTATATACTAACAACAAATTTTACTCACTTGGTCAGTGACATTTTCTATAGAAC
Organism: Apoderus coryli; assembly: GCA_911728435.2. Lineage (NCBI taxonomy): Eukaryota > Metazoa > Arthropoda > Insecta > Coleoptera > Attelabidae > Apoderus > Apoderus coryli. Next base: position 8,204,245 of record OU452202.1, on the reverse strand, counting down.
GTAAAAATTTTATAATATTCATACCGAAAATGATTCGTCACTTCATTATCTTCAGACCTTAACTGATGATAAATATTTAAAAGAAGACACTGGCTTTGCACATGTAAATCTTGATGGTAAAACTCCCAACGTGTTCCGCTCGTGTCGTATACAGTGACTGCAAAAAGTTTCATCCACTTGAGGTTTTATTAAAATTTATTATCTAATTTGAAAGATCTTCTTTCATTTTATTAATCTAAGAAAAACTATTGAACAGATTATAGTTACAATATTGTGTTATCGTGTTTTACTGTCGGACACAAATTTTCTTGTTTAAATTCTACATTAAGTCTTCGCCATACCATATGATGTCAATCCGATTATATTTAGATTATAATCTGTGAAAATAACACGTAAAAATTACTTGTTCTAATCCTTTTTTTTTTCGATTTATCATTAACCCAATACTTTTCCCAGTCACTGTAGTTATTTTTATTACTGTCGGTATCCTTTTATATCCCCATGGCAGGCATGATTTATTATACGTCTTATATACGAGGGAGAAATGTATCAAAAATTGCTGCATTCGATGCCCTTTTATAATGTAAAGAGGCATGGGAACGGATAGCCCCGGTAGAATCGTTAAATTTATATATTTTACATTAACTTTGGATAGAGTATACATTAGACGTTTTGAGAACACTAAGTAGGTATACGATGGTTTTGAAAATTTAAGGTGTGCTCAAACGGCCGCAGGAACGCGGGGGCAGGAACGATGGCGCGAACGACGCGTTGGAATGTGGGAGCGAAAATCGCACGGACATTTACACCAAAGTGGGACGAGCAGCGACATTTTTTATTATTATAAGGTTTGTTTATAAGAAGTTTTTTTTGATCACAAATAAATATTTCGTGGGGATTTAACTTTTATTTTTTCATCACTGAAATTATAACTCCACTCACGAATTGACTACTTTTTCAATTTAGACGTTTTTTTATTTTCATAATTATACCTAATGGATAATAATTAAATTCTTCATCAGACGAGCAAAAAGCTAGTTTGTTGCTTGCAGTAACTGCAGCTGAACGTGAAAGGTAAATATTTTATAATTTTAAACTTAAAAACAAAAATGAAACCAATTATTTTTTTCTGTGAAGGGAAAAAAGTTTGACATATTTACCATAAGGAACGGTAGATATTTAATTTTAGGAAATTTTATTATACAAAAGTTACATTTTCTTTATATATCAAAACTGGCAATAATTTGTGACGCTACTTTTGCTGCTTCCACTGACTCCGGTGGAGTGTTCGCAATTTTTAAATTAAACCACAGAATGAAATTGACAGATATTTGATTACTGAGTTTTTAAAACTTCAAATTTCACTTGGACAATTTTCTGACTTTTTTCAATATTAGATCGAAGTTTTTCCCGTCTCAGAAAAAAATAGTGTATCATACACGGGAAAAAAGTTAGATTTTAGCTCTCGGTTTTTTGTCTCCCTCCGCTGCGCGTCGGGAGACAACACAAGCTCGAGCTAAAATCTAGTACTGTTTTCCCTTATATAATAAATAACTATTTTTCCTATAGTAAAAGAAAAGGGAAATGGGTTCATAAAATTAATAAAGACAGTTAGAATTATGGAGAATTTTTGTCGCATTTTCGCCAAGTTCCAGTCCTATTACTTCCCATACCTTGTCTTTTTTTGCAATCCGGAAGCGAAAAGTCATAAAAGATTTTTTCTGTGATGGGAAAAAAGTTTGACATATTTACTCTCTTGACAGGTAATAAAATGTCACTTTTTATCAACTTACTTTTTTCCCCGGGGCAAAAATGAGCGCTTTTTTCCCAGACACATAAGTAAAGGTAGAGATTTAATTTTAGGGAATTTTATTATACAAAAGTTGCATTTTCTTTATATATCAAAACTGGCAATAATTTGTGAAGCTACTTTTGCTGCTTCTACCACAGCATTAATAAGTACAGCATACCGACTCCACGTTCGCACTTTGAAAAAAACTGTGACGTAAGATGCCGCCATTTTGGGTTACAAGTCAGGTCTTGACTAAGAATAATTATAGTTTTTGGTTTCTAACCACAGTACTGTATTTTTATTTTTGTAAAAATATTTAAGTACCTAATAATATCGCTGTCAATTTCAGAAATATTTGTGCTGTCATAGTGATTGAAAACAACCTTGAGTGGTGTTATCAGTTAAATGTTGACATGATTGGGTGATTTTTAATAACAATAATAATAAACACAACAATAATAAAGATTTTATTAGTAAAAAAAAGACATTTTTACAAAAGTTGAAGCAGTGCTTCCTAACTTAACCTAAATTTAAGTTTCATTTTGTTTGTTGAATTGATATATCTAATTTTTTTTCTGTAATGGTCGAATTCGAAAAGCTGAAGTCTCCATGGGTTATTGTATTTTTTAATATAACAATTTTTTTAGTAGATTTTTAAAAAAAATCTAACTATTCAGGAGATCGACACAACCGAAATTTTGAAAAATTTTTATGCAGTACTTCATTTTATGACCCCTTGATCCTAAAAATGACCTCAGTCCAAAAGTTTATATATCTATATATATATATATATATGGGATATAGAAACTTTGCGTCACGTTCTAGGCGGCATTTTTTGACCAATCGAAACAAAATTTGGTTAAAAAATCGGCTAGGTCGTGGAATCGCGTGAGTTCGTTGGCGATTGAAATCGGAGAGCTAATTTCAGAATGGCGGCCTGTCAAAGTTTTAAAAAAATCATATTTTTTTCGTTGTTAATAGAAAATACCGATGTTACATATCAAATGATAGAGCACTTAAATCTCTACAATATTTATTTGGAGAGTTTTTTCATCGCTGGCATATTTAAGTAAATGTAAGTCAATATAAAGTAACAAAAAATGAATAAAATATCATCACCCGCTATACCTGTAATTATTTTGACAAATAAACACCTGTGAAATAACAATAATACCGTACTTACGTATGTATTATAGTATAATGGGTATTTCAGTTAAAATAACTGTCAATATGACACTTTGGTTATATTTGGCGAATGTCAGAATATTCCATTATTTGTTTATTAATAGTGGGTGTCAGTGGTAGACTAAGTATAAATAAAAAATACATAAATCAAAAATCTACTTTTCCGACTGGCTGCCATCGGGATTTTTTTATTTTGTTAAGTTATAGTAAACGCTTTATTTAATATATAATATTTTTTAAGTCAATTAGAGTGGCTATTTTTAACTAATATAAAACGCGATAGCCCTTATTCACTGTAATCTTCAACGAAAATGAGTAAAAGTTCGTACGTATCTCCTCCGATGATAAAAAGTTGTTATTGTCAAAAAAGAATTAAGATTGTCAGATTTTTGATTAGTTTTGAATTTCTATATTATATTGGTCAGTTAAAATCGTTTCAGTTTTGTATTTAGTTTGTTATTTTTCTTTATTAATAAATCGCGTTTATTTTAATTTTCGTGGTTTATTATGCATATCGTTGTAGTGAGTTAAACGGGTAGTTTAATTCACAAATTACAACAACAGCAACTTTAAAGGCAAATTTTGGCAAAGACTTCTTGAAACTTTATAATGATATTGTCAATAAAATAACAACTAGCCACGCGACAACTTGTGTTTATGTTTCACTTGTATTTAGTTTAAAAACATATTAGATACTGTCATTTCGTAATATAAATTTTACGGTTATACAAATAGTTGTTATAAACGTAAAATTATCTAGTATTTATCTTAATTTTTACTTATTACTCACCTAACAGGATCTTTGGGGAAGCGAAAAAAATGTTTAGAGCAAGTGTACCGCTTATTGGGACAACATTTTGCAACACACACATGGCCTCCGTGATTATTCATTGTATGAATCCCAAGACACGTTAATAAAAATAAAATCCTTTTAATTCTCACGAACACTATACCAAAAACACAAAACACAGATTTAGATTTAAACACAATATTTATTTATCGCGTACACGCCGACAATGAACTATATATTGAACACAGGAGTGAACTGTATCTATCTACGTCTATGCGATTATTTTGACGTTGTAACCCATAATGGCGGCATGCGCGACGATATGCGCAGGACGGCTTGCAAACGTGAAAGTCAGAATACTGTATTATTTATTATACTGTGCTTCTACTGACTCCGGTGGAGTGTTCGCAATTTTTAAATTAATCACAGAATGAAGTTGACAGATATTTGATTACTGAAAGGTTTTCAAAACTTCAAATTTCACTTGGATAATTTTCTGACTTGTAATATTTTTTCAATATTAAATCGAGGTTTTTCCCGTCACAGAAAAAAATAGTGTATTATACACGGGAAAAATGTTAGATTTTAGGTTTTTTGTCTCCCTCCGCTGCGCGTCAAACTCGAGCTAAAATCTAGTACCTACTTTTTTCCCTTGTATAATAAATAACTATTATATTTTTGAAAACTAGTAATAGTATCAGTCTATAATATTGTGAAATTTGTTCCAGTTCCGGTTATACCGGAAGTTGATACCAACTTTCTTATTTCACATATTATATACAATTATATTTTTGGATTCCTTCTGTTTTCGAGTACACTTTCGGATACCAATCTTCAACTGCTTTTGATTAAATAATTTACTTTGAATTTTTTTTTTGGCTGAAAACAGGTCACCGAAATATATTCGCCATTTTATGACCTCTATAGACAGACTTTTGAAATTATGATGGTAGTTGAAGAATATTTTAGAAAAATCAACTATCTTAACAGATTGACCCATAAGGTTACAGGGTGGTCTCAAACTACTGTAGTGGTTTGGTAGTGGCATTTATATAGATGTTTAATTTTTTTCATTCGCAGAAGTTATGTAGGGAGGTCACTGGCTTGATTCCCGGAAATGGGTTTAGTTGTCCAGAAATATTTGTTTTGAATGTTAAAAGAAATAGATTATATAAGTACTTTAAATATTTGAAAAATAAATCTTTAAGATGTAAACTATGGATGCGAGAGGTTGGTGCATGTCAGATTTTTAGAAAAGAGAAAATATAACCATATTGACAACAAGATATTTTTGGCGACATCTAGTGTAAGCAATATGCCCGGTGAAACACAGTGCACAAACGATGGCCGGACAAGAAGTAACAACTCTATTAAATCCTATTGCCAACACTAGATACGACCGTATTCCCTGGCGGGAGGCTTTACTTACGAATTGTTTGTTACATAAAGTTACAAGATTTTTAGATATGTTATGTTTTGTTGTCAGTCATCTCTCGTGCTAGTATAAGCTCTTCGTAAATGTTGGAAATTTGGGTAACAGTACCTGCCGATCACCACTGATGAGTTGTGGATCAACGAAACGGCCCGTCTGGTGAAAGCATGGTAGTGTGAAACAAATTTCCCACATAAAACATAGCTAAAAGTCTTGTAACTTTATGTAACAAGCAAAATAAAGCTTCCTTCAGTAGAGAAATTTGTGGTTAAGCGTTGTACAGTCATTTCATGGACACCCTGTATAAAAAAATTTAATGGTTTTACCACTGAAGATGGGATCTTATAATCCCGAGTAAATAAGTATGGTATGTTTTATTCATTAATTAAGTTCTTATCCCAGATGGGGAATATTGCGCTAATTAAAACTTTAGTTTCCATTTCCCAACTTTACCGAATATTAAAAGAAATAAAGCAATACACATAAATTTATATAATGCAAAAAGAAATTTCAACGTCCGGGGCAATGTAATGCCTGATGAGACGGATCAACGAAGGTACACGACTGAAAACGATGACCGCCTCCAGCGTACTAAACCGCCTGAAAAAGTATTTTGATTTTACGCGAGCATATAGCAGTCCGCATTCCACCTCACGGTACATACCTCTTACCTCGCCGTTCCACTATAGCATCGAATATTAACTATAGACAAGAAGGTCGACTTGACGCTGAAAACGGCATCGACTCGTAGCATTCCCAGCTCGTTTCTGGCTCGGCTACTATATATCTATATATACTATAAGATACTGTACTATAATTATAAGCGCGGCGAATTGCTTTGTACCCATGTACATCAGACGTACCGACACGATGAGAACTAACGGTCTCTTATTTTAACTGTGACTATAGGATATTTCATAAGCCGTTGTTGATTTCTTTAGCAGGAGGTCCATCTCGCGCTGCACCTCTGATCTTTGCTCACCGGCTCACTATGGTCACATCCTAAATCAGCCCATTCACACATAGTTTCGCTTGAAGCTCGGCCTGCGCAGGTTTGTTCGCGAGTAACCTTGAATGACCATACATTATTCAGGCAAAACTAACAAAATTTGCTCAGTTTAACCTTTTTGGCGTCAACAAGTAATAATAAAGATAACTTGTGTTTGATGGCACTCGCCAGTGTTATTTGTGCGAAAAATAACTAAAGAAAGCTAAATTCAAAATCAGAGGAAGAATATTTATTCCAAATTGGTTAGTCGTGGCTAAACAACAGATGATATTATTCCTACATTTTCGCGGAGTATCCTCGCTCTCATTTTCCATATAATTGTTATAATTAACCACACATAAAATAATCTACACAAATAATATCTACATATTTTTAAATTAGATACCACCACACAAAGTGAGGCCGATCTTCGGATTTGTACGAAATATTAAATCGCGTGGATGTCTGGTCCAGCCGTGTCAGAACTGGATTGAACGCACCTTCAGTTTTTGACCATAAACGCGCGGATTTACCTGTACAAACCGATGCTTGGAGGCCGACCTTCGAGCAAAATGCGTGTGTGTGAGCCGCTTAAGTCACAAGCTCAGTCCTTGTGATCATTGGTGTAGTGGAATTATTTACAATTTTTTTAAAAAATATCATATTTAGTAGCAAATATACAGGCGAACGCTAATTATTGTGTAGTGGCATTTTTTATACCCATATAGCTAGATGCGGGAGCAGGTTGTCTGTATATTTACTCAACGGATTTTTATTAAAACTTTTCCACTAGTTTCATGTATAAACTTATTATCATACATATTTAAACATATCTATTAGCTCTTCACATATTTATTACTAACAGAATAACGGAAGCTACGATTGAAACGGCCATATAGGTAATATTTATGTTTCAAATTATATGTACCATTTACATATTGTAGCAAACCATATTACGCTGCATAAGAACACAACTCGCAAAATATTCTATATTTCACTAATAAATCACTTAATATTCTTTATAATATGAATATGAGATAACTAAACCAATTTTCAAACCAAAAATATATTACGTACCGGGTGTACAGATAAGAAATGACGCCGGCTCTATCTCGAAAACAAATCATGTTAGGGTTTTAGGATTTCTTTGTTTTAGTAAAAGCAGACAAGGGAAATCGCTGGAAAATAGTTTTAGTTTCCTAAAATGTCCGCTAGAGGGCGTAAATCTAACTCTAAATTGAAAAACACTGTTTACTTAAAAATATACTTATGTTACGTAAATGTTAAATTTAGGCAACAATATATTCCGTCATTGAGATGGATTGGAAAAAGATAGAGACTTCCGGTTTCTACGGTTTTCTTTATTTTTATATGCTCTTTCTATCTCGTGAAGACTAATAGTACCATTCCATTTGATTTTTCTAAGAAAATTGTCAAAATCGGAAACATTGTTATATATCTCCATCTAGCGGCCATATATAAAAAATAAATAAAAGCAACAATCCTTTTTTTGATACTCCCAAATATTACCTTGACACTGAGTCCAATTTTATTAAAATCGGACTATCCATAAGAAAGTTAGACAACTTTTCACAAACCAACATTCTCCGGCTCCTCCACCATTTATTTAAGAAGTTGGGAAAAAAAGGTGTATATGAAAAAGTTTTAGAACTGTACTTAGATTATCCTCATTAAGTTTAACACTTACGTAATATAAGTATATTTTTAAGTAAACAGTGTTTGTCAATTTAGAGTTAGATTTACGCCCTCTAACGAACATTTTAGGAAATTAAACTATTTTCCAGCGATTTCCCTTCTCCGCTTTTACTAAAACAAAAAAAATCCCAAAACCGTAACATAATTAGTTTTCGAGATAGAGCCGGCGTCCTTTCTTATCCCGGTACATGTATCTAGTCTAAATACTACAGGCTGTTTCAATAATAAGATGATGCCATGAGACGTGATTAATCTTTAATTGTTTTTTTGATTTTTGTTAATAATGAAAATCGTCGGATGCTACCGTTTTTTAGGCTCAATTTCATTTGATTTGAATGATTTTAGTAAGTCTGTTTTAATTTAACACATCTTTCATATTGTATATAGATTTGTATTTTACATATTATTTTTGAGGTCACGATATTTTGGCACATGGAATATTACTTAATTCTTGACTTTACGTTAGCAAATATGATTTTTACAACCTTTTTTGTACCTCTCACGTACGCTTTATGTGTCTCAAAATTTAATCCTCGCTATGTCCAATTTTGTACGAAATTTTGTGAACATCCATCCGTGTATACTGACTACTGATAGACATTTAAAAAAATGCTTATTTACATCTAAAATGACATGGGTAATTCTAGAAGTATTAACGGTGTAAACAAAAATCAATGAAAAAACTAAATAGCTTTTTTTATACTTTTTTTCGCCAGATTATAGCTGCACAAAAGTGTTGTAATAATCAATTGATTTGTGTATTTATTTTCTCCTTAATAAAAGAGGCCATTAATTATTATTTTTTCACATTTCACCCTGAATTTAATAGTTATCATTCAAAGAAATTAATATTTTTATCGTGATAGAAAACGTCTTACAATAATTGCAGTTGTTCCTAAAATAATTGCTTAATTAAATTGGGAGCAGAAGGTAAGTAACCATTGTATCATAAACAATATACTTACAGCTGATAAATATTTCTACGATATTATTATATGCATGATTTCTATTGCAATAGAGCTAGTAAATAAATTAGCATGAGCTATTAGTACAACATAAAAGATAGTAACTTAGATCAAAATCAAAAAATTGACCATTTCTTCAACCAATTCTATTATGATTTTAGTTACACCGAAAGAGCTCCAAAACTTTTCATAAAGAGAATATTTATTAACTATGCATAATTGTAAGTTGCACGTATTATTTTAGGTCTGATGAAGTTAATATATGACGAAACTTCACTATTGTAGTATTTCGTATTAACAAACCTATTCCAATGACTGAAAATTTGTCTTAAATTTATAAAGATAGGGTGAGGAATCTATTAGATACAAAAAATCGTTTTCAGCATTTTGCTCTTCCAAAATTTTACCACATTTTTAATAAAACTAAACTAAAATTATATAAATTTTAATTATTAATTTAAATTATGGTGTCATTAATTAATTTTATACTGTTTATTGTCATTTGCCTATTATTTTAAAATATTGCGTACATCTAAATTATGTTTATGTAAGTATATAAATATACAACGTACCTTTGCCCAAATATCGCCTACTGCTTAAAACACATTCCACGAGGAAAACAGGTGTGCTTTGTCGGTTTTTCAACAGTTCACTATTCCGGAAACAGCTGAGATATTTTCTTTTGTTCGTATTTAAAACGATTATTAGTGGTTTTTATAAAGTGACAATTGTCATCATTTATTTGTGTTTTATATTATATCGCAAGTTGATTAACACCATATAATTTCCATGTGTATTTTCAAAAGCAATCACACGACTCGACATAGTTACACAGAGTTCATGGATAATTCACTGAAACATAAAAGGAAATGCGAAAAATGGAATTGAGAATTGGAAAATTGGTGGGTGAAGGATGCGCAAGCGTGGGGAAATAATCAATGAAAATGCATACCATGAGAATTAACAGAACGTGTGGTGTTTACATTTTATACCTGGTAGAGTCATATGAAAATGTGATATATTTGCTGCAACAGTTAACAATTTATGCTGTGGGTAAGCGAGATATTGAATTATGTCTGAAATAATAATTTTATGGAATAAAATACGTCAACTCCACAAAATCTAATCTATAATCACTTGAACACTGTGTCAAGTCAATCAACAGGACACACAACCATACATGTTTCGACATATATAATGTCATCATCAGTGGTACAATTTTATTGAATAAGAAATCTTGATGTACTTAAGTTATTTGAATTACTGAAATTAAATGTGAAGGTGAAATATTTGAAAATGTAATAATGTCGCTCTATCACTAACCATTTTGTGGAAAATTGCTTTTGTGTTGAGCTAGGGCCAAGCTTTGTAATTCATTAGTACTTTCAATGCTAAACTATTGTGACGTGATTCATTCACCGTCCTTGAAACAAAAAACAAGGCTTAGAATACAGAAATTGCAAAACTCCTGTCTCCGCTTGATCTATGGTATTAGGAAATATGAAAGAATCTCTCATACACTCACTCTGATTGGTTGGTTAAATAAGGAAAATAGGAGGCTTTGTCATTCTGCTTGCAGGTTCTGCGGAATCGTGCGTGGTAAGACTCCGCCATATCTACATCAAAAGATAAAATATCGGACGGATGTGCATATTATAAATATTCGTCATAAACACGCACTTAAGCCGCCTATCCACTCCACTGAAATGTTCAGAAGATCCTATACATACAGGGTGATTCATCCTGAGTGGCCTATTCAAAGTTCTCGGGAACTAAAAAAGATGTTGCTGAAACTTTGGGGTTCGGTAATATCGGAAAGGTTCTATATTGATGTACTATTTTTCCGGGATTATATTACTTCCGGTTATACCGGAAGTAACCACCTACTTTGTTATTTTAAATGGAAGGACCACATTTTTTATTTTTTTTCAGATTCCCTATAAAATTTTTCTTAAGCATTCCCTATACCAAAACCTAACAGATTTTTTCGTACAATTTTTTTTGCGAAAAAGTTGACGTTTTTCGACTTCTACAAAAAAAACAATATTTTTATGATTATTTCATTCAAGCAAGCAAAATTTTAGAATACATTAGAGGGAATACTGAGTATACAAATGATAGTCCAATGTCGTCAGGCAGTTGCAGAACAAGATTTAATTGAATTTAAACTTGAACCCAAGTTTACTAGGAAAAGTAAATTTTTGAAGTACAATGCGGTGGAGTTCCATCTAATTGGTACCACCAACTGCCATATTAGTTTAAAGGCAAATCTCCTAAAAAATTTGAAACGGTTGGTACTATCCATTAATAAACAAAACACATTAAAGCGAAATTTATCCTGGTACCCCTTTTCTCGGGTTACGTGTGGGTTTTGATTGTTCCAGAAATGTAAATTTCTTCTCTTAAAAATGGCTTCCCCACTAAATTTTGCCTCATGACTCGAAATCATGGTATGTGAAACAAACTGCAGTAATATAAACAATGATATAATTGTCAATATTTGAAGTTTCCGTATACGTAACGTTGATTATTGCATTTGCCTACTAGATGGTTTCTGCAAATTGAAAATTTCATTATAAAAAATATTTAAAAAATTCAAAATATTGAAGAAATAGAATATTGGTATATGGAAGTACTATATCATTAAAAATGTTATTTTTTTGTCTATCGAACGGCATAGTCGAATATTATATACTATTCAATTTAAAAAAAAAATGATTTTTCCTAGTAAACACGTGGTTCAAGTTTAATTTCAATTAAATGTTGTTCTGCAACTGCCTGGCGACCGTGGACTATTTCATTTGTATACTCAGTATTCTCTCTAATGTTTTCTAAAATTTTGCTTGCTTGAAAGAAATAATCATAAAAATATTGATATTTTTGCAGAAGTCGAAAAACGTCAACTTTTTCGCCAAAATTGTAGGAAAAAATCTGTTAGGTTTTGGTATAGGGAATGCTTAACAAAGTGGCCTTTAAATTTTATAGGGAATCTGAAAAAAAAAAATAAAAAATGTGGTCCTTCCATTTAAAATAACAAAGTGGGTGGTTACTTCCGGTATAACCGGAAGTAATATAAAGCCGGAAATAGTACATCAATATAGAACCTTTCCGGTGTTACCGAACCCTAAAGTTTCAGCACCATATCTTTTGTAGTTCTCAAGAACTTTGAATAGGCCACTTAGGATGAATCACCCTGTATAATATTGTTAAATGCATAAATGAACTGCCAAACGAATTGAGAGAATTGCCTAAATCTAGCTTTAAAAAAATGTATAAAAAGAGATTAATGCTGTTGCAAAATTGATATATTATATTATACAGGGTGTTTCAGAAACAGACATGGTTAAAATTTGTGAGCGAATTGGGGACATCTAATCATGAAAAAAATCTAAATTGTAATTTTTCGAAAAGTCCTTATTTACAAACATACAGGGTGTTAAAGATGACTGCCTGAGGACGATTTTTTTGAAATATTTTCGAAACGAGTAAAGATGAATTAACCAAATGTGGCATATTTATTCACCTAGTTAAATGTCGTAAACTGACATGAAATTGAATAATAATTATAACCTAACTTTTTTTCCTTGTGCTTTTTATTTATTTTGTGTCAAAAATGTGATTAAATAAAGCTTTCTACATAAAAAAGGCATACTTCTTTTTTCTCGAAAAACTTAAAGGTTTTCGAGAAATTCGAGTTTGAAAATTTTAGGACAAAACTGGTCCTTAGTAAACAGCGTTAATAAAATCATTAAAATACAGTTTGCTAACGAAAAGTTTTCCAAATTTTTATTAATGCTTTGTACTAAGGATCAGTTTTGTCCTAAAATTTTCAAACTCGAATTTCTCGAGAACCTTTAAGTTTTTCGAGAAAAAAGAAGTATGCCTTTTTTATGTAGAAAACTTTATTCTATCACATTTTTGAAACAAAAGGAATAAAAATCAAAAAGAAAAAAAGTTAGGTTATAGTTAAGGCAAGGGTCCCCCCGTTTACCCGCCTATGGCCGCTTTTTTATTCAATTTCATGTCAGTTTGCGACATTTAACTAGGTGAATAAATATGCTACATTTGGTTAATTCTTCTTTACTGGTTTCGAAAATATTTCAAAAAAATCGTCCTCAGGCAGTCATCTTTAACACCGTGTATCTGTGTAAATAAGGAGTTTTCGAAAAATTACAATTTAGGTTTTTTCAGGATTAGATGTCCCCAATTCGTTTACTAATTTTGGCCATGTCTTTCTGAAACACCCTGTATATTATCGTACTTGATCAAGGTTAGTTAAGGTAAATATTATTGTATTTTCTGTTTGTTGTTTCTTTTTTTTTTTTTTGTCATGCTAATGTATTATTAAATTTTTGTGGGTTAGCTGAACAGACAGTGTCATCTGACACTGAACCGAAACTCACCCTTAATAAAGTCCTTTATTATTATTTAAAAGCCCTAGAGAAGTACCATCAACGATGTCTTAGAAGAATTATCGGAATCAAATGGCAGAACCGACGAAAAAACATTAGCTGCGTTGGACTGGCCACGTAATCCGCATGCCAACGGAACGCCTTCCAAGAGAATCCTTTATTCACAGCTTAAGGTCGGCTCACGAAATCAGGGAGGGCAGCAAAAGAGGTATAAAGATGCTCTTAAGACTAACATGAAGAAGTGTGGCTTAGATGCGAAGAACAACTGGGAGCAGATTGCGAATGGCCGACCGAGATGGAGGCGTACCTTTTACGAGGGTCATCAAGTATTTGAAGAGCAGCGTCGACGACATGAGGATGCAAAGAGACAGCATCGAAAGGAAAGAGAACGCATCAATGGGACAGCGCACCTACAACAGCCGGTAAATGGTGGTGATTATGTGTGTCAATTTTGTGACAAGGTTTGCGGCTCGAGGATCGGCTGTTTAGCCATCTTAGAGTTCACAACAGAAATCCCTGAGTTGGAATAATTTATACTCGTTAGCGAGTGAATGCTGATGATGAAATTGTAGGTCCATACTTACACTTATGCTGGCTGGATGTCAATTTCATGACAAGATGTCAGTAATAGGAAAAAAAAAACATACAACGTGCCCCATTTGGATTACGTGTTAAAAAAAATATTAAAAAAATCAAAGTAATTGAATATTTTTTGAAAAGAACCTTGTGAAATCTATCAACGTAAATTCCAAATTAAAACAAAAAATAAAATATCTCGAAAGAGTTATCAAATCAGTTTTTAAATACAAAAAAAATTTGCATATCTTACATAACTAACATTCGCATTGATATTATCTAGAGGATGCCAAAATTGTGGATTCTTTTCCATAGTACCTATCTACGTAGTTCAGATAGATTGGGCATGGTATATTGACAAATTCGTTTCGCTCTTGATATGAGCTTGTGTCAGAATAACATAGTTATACCTAAGATTTATTTAATTATATGGAAAATAAAAAATATGTGTGGTATATTGGACATAACACCAAATTATTTTCTATTACAAACGAATGAAAAATATTTTTATACTTTAAGTTATTTAAATATTGACCTAAATTGGTTTTTTTTTTATGAAATAATCCATTCAAAGAGGAGCGATGATTAATGTATAAATCAAACGGCGTCTGCTCCACAAAATAAATATATTTATATTTTTATAAATCAAGGCACATTGCTTATGTCAGTCAGACATGTTTCGAGAAATCAAATATTCTCATCATCAGTGACTTTCAGTACAAGATTAACAAATATTAGTGTTATCAACATATTCACTTTGTGAAAAAATTTTTGTGAATATTTCATGTAAATCAAAACATTGTTTTATATAAAAATTTTTAAAATGAAATTAAAAAATATATCCAAATTCAAAATTATTTTTTTATTTTTTTTTTTTGCATAATGCCATAAAATAATATTCACAAAAATTTTTTCACAAAGTGAATATGTTATATTGATAACACTACCGGTGTGAAAATAGCAGCTAAAGATAGCAGCCAAAATATCCGAACAAGCACGAACGCCAGTAGCCTCGCACTATATGCGCGCGCACATCGTATCGCGCCAGCGCTCATGACGGGCACGAACAACTTGCCACGTGGTAATAAACATATAATTTACAGACAAATAACTTATTTAAAAAATAATTTATAAAATTAATAATGAAGTTAATATTTTGCAAAATATTGGACCAAAAGACAGTTTGAAGGTGGATGGTGAAAAAATATATTTTAATTTAAGCAAAACAGTATTGGGTAACAAATTACGTACCCATTTGCATTAGTACAATAATTTAACTAAAAATTAGTGGAAGTGACGTAATAGGGCGTTAAAAGATAGCAGCCAAAACCGTCCTAGTGGGGAAAACTTAATAACTCCGAAACTATTGACCCTGCCATATCGGACATTCAGAGTGTGTTAGATAACAACATGGGCAATATATCGTATATACTCATTATCACTTACAGGCCGTCGCAGGGGCGTACTAAAGCTTTAAAAGATTGCAGCCAAAACCCTCCTGATGGTGAAAAATTAATAACTCCGAAACTATTGAGCCTGCCATATCGGACTTTCAGAGTGGGTTAGATAACAACATGGGCAATATAACGTATATACCCACTATCACTTACAGGCCGTCGCAGGGCCGTACTAAAGCTTTAAAAGATAGCAGCCAAAACCCTCCTGATGGTGAAAAATTAATTACTCCGAAACTATTGAGCCTGCCATATCGGGCATTCAGAGTGGGTTAGATAACAACATGGGCAATATAACGTATATACTCACTATCACTTACAGGCCGTCGCAGGGGCGTACTAAAGCTTTAAAAGATAGCAGCCAAAACCCTCCTGATGGTGAAAAATTAATAACTCCGAAACTGTAGAGCCTGCCATATCGGGCTTTCAGAGTATGTTAGATAACAACATGGGCAATATAACGTATATACCCACTATCACTTACAGGCCGTCGCAGGGGCGTACTAAAGCTTTAAAAGATAGCAGCCAAAACCCTCCTGATGGTGAAAAATTAATAACTCCAAAACTATTGACCCTGCCATATCGGGCTTTCAGAGTGGGTTAGATAACAACATGGGCAATAAAACGTATATACTCACTATCACTTACAGGCCGTCGCAGGGGCGTACTAAAGCTTTAAAAGATAGCAGCCAAAACCCTCCTGATGGTGAAAAATTAATAACTCCGAAACTGTAGAGCCTGCCATATCGGGCTTTCAGAGTATGTTAGATAACAACATGGGCAATATAACGTCTATACCCACTATCACTTACAGGCCGTCGCAGGGGCGTACTAAAGCTTTAAAAGATAGCAGCCAAAACCCTCCTGATGGTGAAAAATTAATAACTCCGAAACTATTGACCCTGCCATATCGGGCTTTCAGAGTGGGTTAGATAACAACATGGGCAATAAAACGTATATACTCACTATCACTTACAGGCCGTCGCAGGGGCGTACTAAAGCTTTAAAAGATAGCAGCCAAAACCCTCCTGATGGTGAAAAATTAATAACTCCGAAACTGTAGAGCCTGCCATATCGGGCTTTCAGAGTATGTTAGATAACAACATGGGCAATATAACGTATATACCCACTATCACTTACAGGCCGTCGCAGGGGCGTACTAAAGCTTTAAAAGATAGCAGCCAAAACCCTCCTGATGGTGAAAAATTAATAACTCCGTAACTATTGACCCTGCCATATCGGGCTTTCAGAGTGGGTTAGACAACAACATGGGCAATAAAACGTATATACTCACTATCACTTACAGGCCGTCGCAGGGGCGTACTAAAGCTTTAAAAGATAGCAGCCAAAACCCTCCTGATGGTGAAAAATTAATAACTCCGAAACTATTGACCCTGCCATATCGGGCTTTCAGAGTGGGTTAGATAACAACATGGGCAATATAACGTATATACCCACTATCACTTACAGGCCGTCGCAGGGGCGTACTAAAGCTTTAAAAGATAGCAGCCAAAACCCTCCTGATGGTGAAAAATTAATAACTCCGAAACTATTGACCCTGCCATATCGGGCTTTCAGAGTGGGTTAGATAACAACATGGGCAATAAAACGTATATACTCACTATCACTTACAGGCCGTCGCAGGGGCGTACTAAAGCTTTAAAAGATAGCAGCCAAAACCCTCCTGATAGTGAAAAATTAATAACTCCGAAACTATTGAGCCTGCCATATCGGGCTTTCAGAGTGGGTTAGATAACAACATGGGCAATATAACGTATATACCCACTATCACTTACAGGCCGTCGCAGGGCCGTACTAAAGCTTTAAAAGATAGCAGCCAAAACCCTCCTGATGGTGAAAAATTAATAACTCCGAAACTATTGACCCTGCCATATCGGGCTTTCAGAGTGGGTTAGATAACAACATGGGCAATATAACGTATATACCCACTATTACTTACAGGCCGTCGCAGGGGCGTACTAAAGCTTTAAAAGATAGCAGCCAAAATCCTCCTGACGGTGAAAAATTAATAACTCCGAAACTATTGACCCTGCCATATCGGGCTTTCAGAGTGGGTTAGATAACAACATGGGCAATATAACGTATATACTCACTATCACTTACAGGCCGTCGCAGGGGCGTACTAAAGCTTTAAAAGATAGCAGCCAAAACCCTCCTGATGGTGAAAAATTAATAACTCCGAAACTATTGAGCCTGCCATATCGGGCTTTCAGAGTATGTTAGATAACAACATGGGCAATATAACGTATATACCCACTATCACTTACAGGCCGTCGCAGGGGCGTACTAAAGCTTTAAAAGATAGCAGCCAAAACCCTCCTGACGGTGAAAAATTAATAACTCCGAAACTATTGAGCCTGCCATATCGGGCATTCAGAGTGGGTTAGATAACAACATGGGCAATATAACGTATATACTCACTATCACTTACAGGCCGTCGCAGGGGCGTACTAAAGCTTTAAAAGATAGCAGCCAAAACCCTCCTGATGGTGAAAAATTAATAACTCCGAAACTGTAGAGCCTGCCATATCGGGCTTTCAGAGTATGTTAGATAACAACATGGGCAATATAACGTATATACCCACTATCACTTACAGGCCGTCGCAGGGGCGTACTAAAGCTTTAAAAGATAGCAGCCAAAACCCTCCTGATGGTGAAAAATTAATAACTCCGAAACTATTGACCCTGCCATATCGGGCTTTCAGAGTATGTTAGATAACAACATGGGCAATATAACGCATATACCCACTATCACTTACAGGCCGTCGCAGGGGCGTACTAAAGCTTTAAAAGATAGCAGCCAAAACCCTCCTGATGGTGAAAAATTAATTACTCCGAAACTATTGAGCCTGCCATATCGGGCATTCAGAGTGGGTTAGATAACAACATGGGCAATATAACGTATATACTCACTATCACTTACAGGCCGTCGCAGGGGCGTACTAAAGCTTTAAAAGATAGCAGCCAAAACCCTCCTGATGGTGAAAAATTAATAACTCCGAAACTATTGAGCCTGCCATATCGGGCTTTCAGAGTATGTTAGATAACAACATGGGCAATATAACGTATATACCCACTATCACTTACAGGCCGTCGCAGGGGCGTACTAAAGCTTTAAAAGATAGCAGCCAAAACCCTCCTGATGGTGAAAAATTAATAACTCCGAAACTATTGACCCTGCCATATCGGGCTTTCAGAGTATGTTAGATAACAACATGGGCAATATAACGCATATACCCACTATCACTTACAGGCCGTCGCAGGGGCGTACTAAAGCTTTAAAAGATAGCAGCCAAAACCCTCCTGATGGTGAAAAATTAATTACTCCGAAACTATTGAGCCTGCCATATCGGGCATTCAGAGTGGGTTAGATAACAACATGGGCAATATAACGTATATACTCACTATCACTTACAGGCCGTCGCAGGGGCGTACTAAAGCTTTAAAAGATAGCAGCCAAAACCCTCCTGATGGTGAAAAATTAATAACTCCGAAACTATTGAGCCTGCCATATCGGGCTTTCAGAGTATGTTAGATAACAACATGGGCAATATAACGTATATACCCACTATCACTTACAGGCCGTCGCAGGGGCGTACTAAAGCTTTAAAAGATAGCAGCCAAAACCCTCCTGACGGTGAAAAATTAATAACTCCGAAACTATTGAGCCTGCCATATCGGGCATTCAGAGTGGGTTAGATAACAACATGGGCAATATAACGTATATACTCACTATCACTTACAGGCCGTCGCAGGGGCGTACTAAAGCTTTAAAAGATAGCAGCCAAAACCCTCCTGATGGTGAAAAATTAATAACTCCGAAACTGTAGAGCCTGCCATATCGGGCTTTCAGAGTATGTTAGATAACAACATGGGCAATATAACGTATATACCCACTATCACTTACAGGCCGTCGCAGGGGCGTACTAAAGCTTTAAAAGATAGCAGCCAAAACCCTCCTGATGGTGAAAAATTAATAACTCCGAAACTATTGACCCTGCCATATCGGGCTTTCAGAGTATGTTAGATAACAACATGGGCAATATAACGCATATACCCACTATCACTTACAGGCCGTCGCAGGGGCGTACTAAAGCTTTAAAAGATAGCAGCCAAAACCCTCCTGATGGTGAAAAATTAATTACTCCGAAACTATTGAGCCTGCCATATCGGGCATTCAGAGTGGGTTAGATAACAACATGGGCAATATAACGTATATACTCACTATCACTTACAGGCCGTCGCAGGGGCGTACTAAAGCTTTAAAAGATAGCAGCCAAAACCCTCCTGATGGTGAAAAATTAATAACTCCGAAACTATTGACCCTGCCATATCGGGCTTTCAGAGTGGGTTAGATAACAACATGGGCAATAAAACGTATATACTCACTATCACTTACAGGCCGTCGCAGGGGCGTACTAAAGCTTTAAAAGATAGCAGCCAAAACCCTCCTGATGGTGAAAAATTAATAACTCCGAAACTGTAGAGCCTGCCATATCGGGCTTTCAGAGTATGTTAGATAACAACATGGGCAATATAACGTATATACCCACTATCACTTACAGGCCGTCGCAGGGGCGTACTAAAGCTTTAAAAGATAGCAGCCAAAACCCTCCTGATGGTGAAAAATTAATAACTCCGTAACTATTGACCCTGCCATATCGGGCTTTCAGAGTGGGTTAGACAACAACATGGGCAATAAAACGTATATACTCACTATCACTTACAGGCCGTCGCAGGGGCGTACTAAAGCTTTAAAAGATAGCAGCCAAAACCCTCCTGATGGTGAAAAATTAATAACTCCGAAACTATTGACCCTGCCATATCGGGCTTTCAGAGTGGGTTAGATAACAACATGGGCAATATAACGTATATACCCACTATCACTTACAGGCCGTCGCAGGGGCGTACTAAAGCTTTAAAAGATAGCAGCCAAAACCCTCCTGATGGTGAAAAATTAATAACTCCGAAACTATTGACCCTGCCATATCGGGCTTTCAGAGTGGGTTAGATAACAACATGGGCAATAAAACGTATATACTCACTATCACTTACAGGCCGTCGCAGGGGCGTACTAAAGCTTTAAAAGATAGCAGCCAAAACCCTCCTGATAGTGAAAAATTAATAACTCCGAAACTATTGAGCCTGCCATATCGGGCTTTCAGAGTGGGTTAGATAACAACATGGGCAATATAACGTATATACCCACTATCACTTACAGGCCGTCGCAGGGCCGTACTAAAGCTTTAAAAGATAGCAGCCAAAACCCTCCTGATGGTGAAAAATTAATAACTCCGAAACTATTGACCCTGCCATATCGGGCTTTCAGAGTGGGTTAGATAACAACATGGGCAATATAACGTATATACCCACTATTACTTACAGGCCGTCGCAGGGGCGTACTAAAGCTTTAAAAGATAGCAGCCAAAATCCTCCTGACGGTGAAAAATTAATAACTCCGAAACTATTGACCCTGCCATATCGGGCTTTCAGAGTGGGTTAGATAACAACATGGGCAATATAACGTATATACTCACTATCACTTACAGGCCGTCGCAGGGGCGTACTAAAGCTTTAAAAGATAGCAGCCAAAACCCTCCTGATGGTGAAAAATTAATAACTCCGAAACTATTGAGCCTGCCATATCGGGCTTTCAGAGTATGTTAGATAACAACATGGGCAATATAACGTATATACCCACTATCACTTACAGGCCGTCGCAGGGGCGTACTAAAGCTTTAAAAGATAGCAGCCAAAACCCTCCTGACGGTGAAAAATTAATAACTCCGAAACTATTGAGCCTGCCATATCGGGCATTCAGAGTGGGTTAGATAACAACATGGGCAATATAACGTATATACTCACTATCACTTACAGGCCGTCGCAGGGGCGTACTAAAGCTTTAAAAGATAGCAGCCAAAACCCTCCTGATGGTGAAAAATTAATAACTCCGAAACTGTAGAGCCTGCCATATCGGGCTTTCAGAGTATGTTAGATAACAACATGGGCAATATAACGTATATACCCACTATCACTTACAGGCCGTCGCAGGGGCGTACTAAAGCTTTAAAAGATAGCAGCCAAAACCCTCCTGATGGTGAAAAATTAATAACTCCGAAACTATTGACCCTGCCATATCGGGCTTTCAGAGTATGTTAGATAACAACATGGGCAATATAACGCATATACCCACTATCACTTACAGGCCGTCGCAGGGGCGTACTAAAGCTTTAAAAGATAGCAGCCAAAACCCTCCTGATGGTGAAAAATTAATTACTCCGAAACTATTGAGCCTGCCATATCGGGCATTCAGAGTGGGTTAGATAACAACATGGGCAATATAACGTATATACTCACTATCACTTACAGGCCGTCGCAGGGGCGTACTAAAGCTTTAAAAGATAGCAGCCAAAACCCTCCTGATGGTGAAAAATTAATAACTCCGAAACTATTGAGCCTGCCATATCGGGCTTTCAGAGTATGTTAGATAACAACATGGGCAATATAACGTATATACCCACTATCACTTACAGGCCGTCGCAGGGGCGTACTAAAGCTTTAAAAGATAGCAGCCAAAATCCTCCTGACGGTGAAAAATTAATAACTCCGAAACTATTGACCCTGCCATATCGGGCTTTCAGAGTGGGTTAGATAACAACATGGGCAATATAACGTATATACTCACTATCACTTACAGGCCGTCGCAGGGGCGTACTAAAGCTTTAAAAGATAGCAGCCAAAACCCTCCTGATGGTGAAAAATTAATAACTCCGAAACTATTGAGCCTGCCATATCGGGCTTTCAGAGTATGTTAGATAACAACATGGGCAATATAACGTATATACCCACTATCACTTACAGGCCGTCGCAGGGGCGTACTAAAGCTTTAAAAGATAGCAGCCAAAACCCTCCTGATGGTGAAAAATTAATAACTCCGAAACTGTAGAGCCTGCCATATCGGGCTTTCAGAGTGGGTTAGATAACAACATGGGCAATATAACGTATATACCCACTATTACTTACAGGCCGTCGCAGGGGCGTACTAAAGCTTTAAAAGATAGCAGCCAAAATCCTCCTGATGGTGAAAAATTAATAACTCCGAAACTATTGAGCCTGCCATATCGGGCATTCAGAGTGGGTTAGACAACAACATGGGCAATATAACGTATATACTCACTATCACTTACAAGCCGTCGCAGGGGCGTACTAAAGCTTTAAAAGATAGCAGCCAAAATCTTTTTTTTCGTAATTTTCCGAATTGTCCCGTTAGTCATGATTCACACTGTATAAGTTAAAATAGTATGCACATCTTCAGCGCCTTTTGTAATTATATTGCAATAAAGGCATTATTATATTGTTTGAATAAAACTATAATATACCTAAAATTACTATCAAAGTTCATCGAAGATATTTTACATGTATAGTATGGTAACCTGTATAAACACCGTGCAAAGAGAATAACTTTTGTCGGTGGTATAGGTACGTACCTAAAATGGACAGAATCTCAGTTGACGCGGCGCAGCGGCATTTTCGACATAAAGGAATCGCGCTTTGGTAGCTTTTGGCGGCTTTGCGTTATAGGCGGATAGGTTGGTAGGAAAATTAGGATTAGGATGATATTCCAACAATGCATTTATTGAGCCTACATAAAATGTTTATTTACCACTCTTAGTATCACCAAGTGAAAATCATCTTCCTCGGGACCGAAAGTGGACAATACTTAAGAAAATTAATTGCTTTGAGAACGGTTTGGTTGACGATATTAACTATTATAGAGATATTGGGAGGCATTATATTGTAGCTTCATTTGATAATACACAGTTTATTATTAAAGAAATATTATTAACTGACTTTGATACCCTTTCACACAAAAATTGGCTGACTGGTGTTCTAGTAAGTCTAGTTATGAATATCATAAACTGGAAAGAAAAATATCATATCATAGAAGAAACGCTTGCTACACAAGTATTTGAAAACGAAAACTACTCTGAATATTTCTTAAAACAAATTAATATCAAGTTAGATTTATTAGCTATGCCCATAGTTGTCAATAGAAACCATTTTTGTTTAGTTATTATTGATTTTCTTAAAAAAACATTTAGTTTTATTGATCCAATGGGGTCTACGGAAGAAAAAAATCAAACGTACTTAAAAAAATTTGAAAAATTTCTGTTATACTACAAAGACATCAATTCTGATTTTATTTGTAATGAACCTTTAACTCCAAAATTGTTTGTGCATATTTTGCAAAATGATAGCTATAATTGTGGCCCATATATCATATATATTTTCAAACTGCTGTGTGAAAATACACCTCTAGATACCTACTGCAATATGGATGAGTTTCGAATTTATTTAAAACACCTGATTCTTAAAAAATCTAAAGATATGAAATCCAAATGTTTGGTTTGTAATAGAGATGCTTTTGATACATTTTTGAAATGTAATTTCTGTTCCCGGATGGTCCACATCAAATGTTCATATTCTGGTCAAACTGACTTCGTGCATAATAATATGTGTTTAATTTGCTACAATTATTAATCAGGAGTAGTGAGTGTGTCCAAGACTGTTTATATAGGGATAAATGTAGCAAGTTGGTAAATTTCAGAAAAAATTGTGCAACTTAATTTAAGTAAAACTCAAGTAGGTATTACTCGTATATTTTCAGTCTGTACATTGCAAAATTCCGGACATGTTCCAGGACCAACGGCCTCCTCACTAACGTCACAAATAATTCTATTACTTTTATCTTAACTTAGCAATGGAATTTGTGAAAATATTTTGAAATTAAACATTAATTTCCCGTTTTAAACGAAATATATTTAAAAATTTACATACTTTATACTGTAATAATTTTTTCTTTAAATGCCTTTATTATATATGTTCAATTGTGTAGTACATTGTAGTGCTGTTTTTCATTTCTCACTAGTTGCTCACATATAATGACCATTTATGTCATTTCATGTTCGTTGCACAATATACTATTGTTTTTTTTTTTTAATATTTTACTTTTATAACAAGTAGATAATATATAATTTCATTAACTTTATATTAATAAGCGATAATTATGTGTGCCAAAAATCAATTTTTCTAAGTAAGATTGTCTGGCAATTGTGCAATGTAAAGATTAAGCAAATAAAAACCTGATTTGTGGGGCAGGCATACTTTAATTGATCTATATCAAAGATAAAAATACACTAGTGAAATTTAGCTTTGGATATGGTAACTCCTCGTGGACATTAATTATTTTGATATGAATTATTAACCATCAGTAATACACATGTCCTATCATCAGTTATGCTAAATTACAGACCAGAACATAGTTAACTAATCTAATATGTTAGTTTTATTACTTATTTTTTCCCTATTTAAAGATTACTTTTAAATACTTTTTTTTATATATATCAAGAAAACGAAGGTTTCAGAAATAGAATACTAAATATGTTTGATTATTTATAAGTTTCTGTTAGTTTATCCTATACAGGGTGCTTCAGAAAGACATGGCCAAATTGCTGTAGGTGATAGAACTGCTTAAAATAAGTGTAGTTCTTTATACAAATTTTTGCAAATGAGCCTTCTTTTTCGAGATACAAGGAGATAAAAAATATATTATTTTTTCTAACTGACTATGAATTATTAAAAATAACGGTCTCAATTTTTTCGTATGAATGTTGATATTTTTTTTAACTCCCTGTGTCTCGAAAAGGAAGGACCCTTCGGCAAAAATTTATATAACAAACTACACACACAACTAGAAGATATATTTAGTTAAGGGTGTCCAGAATTGGTTGTTTTCTTAAAATATCTCGGTTGTTCGAAATATACAAGATTTTACCGTTTCTGATTTACTGTTGTTTATTGATCATAAGATGTTTTAATTTTAAGTGTTTGATATTAGGATTAAATGGGCGACTAAGAAAAACAACAATTTTCTTTAAACATAAAAAGACATATATCAACTTCTAGGAAATATTTTCAAAATACTATTGACTTTGCAAGATTATTTCAAATACTAACCTAATTTTTTTTATTATAAGCAATCCTAACTTTACTTAATCTAACCTAACCTAACATAACCTAATCTAACCTAGCCTAAGGTTACCTAACCTAGCCTAAAATAACCTAACATAACTAAACACAATCTTTTTCTGCTCGCTAATCTTGTAAATACCTATTTTTATGAATTATACCCATTATTTTTATTATTATAGACACATATGAAAGCTTTAAATAATTGTAAATATCATATATTTTCCGCTATGCCACAAAATAATTTCTCTTCTAATTATATTTTATACATATAGATATATATTACCTATATAGATGTACATTTAGGTATTTAATATTTAATGTATTTTACTTTCCCGCACATGGAAAGTATTGTCAACACGCTAACAAAAAATTGAGATAAAGACGGATATAACCATTTTGAAGTTCCCTGAGACGATTAAGACCATTTCCAGATGGAAGTCTGTCTGTCTTTGTGTATGTGTGTATTTTATAAGCAATAAAACAAATTTCGCACCTATGAAATCGTTGCATCAAGTCGTACGGACACCTAGTCCAATTTGGTGTGTTATAATTATTTATCTGGGGTAAAGCCATCTACTTCGTAATGAGAGGAAATGCATTTACGACGTGATCCTCACCCATATTTCTTGATAACAAAACGTTATACAATATCTAAAAATACAAAACACTATAAAATTGTTTAAATAGTAATATTTTTCTTTACCTGCATAATGCCAAAAAACAAACAAACATTCTTTTTAATATATACAATTTTCGATCGTTCGTTCTATAGCATTCAATTTTTGGTAATAATAGTAAACCAGCATTGAATATATCAAATCTACGTACCTACGTACCTACTTTCAATTTATCTAAATAGATAAAAACATACAAAATCAGTAATTACTTCTGTCATATTTAAAGAAATAATAATTTAAGAGATACGAGGTGTTATTAAAAGTATTATATTATTTTTTTAAGGGAAATGCCTTTAGCCACAGATTATCTAATAAAAAGTATTATTTTACTTACTTACTTTAATAGAAATAATTATATAAATTATATCTTAGTTACAAAAGTAAAAGGAGAAGGAGATATTAAGTATTTCTATGTTAAAAAATGTAATATACCTACTGTGTAGGATGCTAAAACGACCTAAATGTTTTAGTATTTATATTTATTTTGTGTAAATAAATTAAACTTTATATCTACGATAGATAAGTTTTTCATTTTACATGTTTCATAATTTCTGTACCCTACGTGTTCCAGGTTAGGTTAAATTTCATACTACATCTAAATGGATTGTTAGGATTCTCCAACTGATTATTACACATTTTCTTGTATTTTATTTTGGTAAAATACAATTGTTTTTAATTATTTGCTTTTTTAGAATATATTGTGTAAAATTATTTTAAATATTAGGTATTTTGGATATTTTGAATCACTAGGGCAGCTGTTTTATATTTTTACATTGTGCAATTGATTAGAAATAATAGTAATATAATATAATTTTAAATATTTAGTTCATGTTCAGGTATATAATAATAATTATTATTATGTAGAAATCAAGCTATTGATAATTATCTTCTGCGTTTAAATAAATAAATTCCTTTTAAAGCCGCAGAACCATTGGTTCGGGGTTATTTATTTTTATAAGTAGTTGCGTGATTTGGCTGCATTTTCATAGGCATTATGATTCTAACTTATTCGAAAAAATTAATGTGGCAGGTTCCATAGTTTCGGAGTTATTAAGTTGCTGCTATCTTTTAAAGCTATAGTAGGCCACTGGGACGGCCTGTAAGTGATGGTGAGTACATACGTTATATTGAATCTGTTGTTATCTAACCCACTCGTAATGCCCGATATTAATTTTTCACCATCAGGAGGGTTTTGGCTGCTATCTTTTAAAGCTTTAGTACGCCCCTGCGACGGCCTGTAAGTGATAGTGAGTATATACGTTATATTGCCCATGTTGTTATCTAACATACTCTGAAAGCCCGATATGGCAGGCTCAATAGTTTCGGAGTTATTAATTTTTCACCATCAGGAGGGTTTTGGCTGCTATCTTTCAAAGCTTTAGTACGCCCCTGCGACGGCCTGTAAGTGATAGTGAGTATAAACGTTATATTGCCCATGTTGTTATCTAAGCCACTCTGAAAGCCCGATATGGCAGGCTCTACAGTTTCGGAGTTATTAATTTTTCACCATCAGGAGGGTTTTGGCTGCTATCTTTTAAAGCTGTAGTACGCCCCTGCGACGGCCTGTAAGTGATAGTGAGTATATACGTTTTATTGCTCATGTTGTTATCTAAGCCACTCTGAAAGCCCGATATGGCAGGCTCTACAGTTTCGGAGTTATTAATTTTTCACCATCAGGAGGGTTTTGGCTGCTATCTTTTAAAGCTTTAGTACGCCCCTGCGACGGCCTGTAAGTGATAGTGGGTATATAAGTTATATTGCCCATGTTGTTATCTAACCCACTCTGAAAGCCCGATATGGCAGGCTCAATAGTTTCGGAGTTATTAATTTTTCACTATCAGGAGGGTTTTGGCTGCTATCTTTTAAAGCTTTAGTACGCCCCTGCGACGGCCTGTAAGTGATAGTGAGTATATACGTTTTATTGCCCATGTTGTTATCTAAGCCACTCTGAAAGCCCGATATGGCAGGGTCAATAGTTTCGGAGTTATTAATTTTTCACCATCAGGAGGGTTTTGGCTGCTATCTTTTAAAGCTTTAGTACGGCCCTGCGACGGCCTGTAAGTGATAGTGGGTATATACGTTATATTGCCCATGTTGTTATCTAACCCACTCTGAAAGCCCGATATGGCAGGCTCAATAGTTTCGGAGTTATTAATTTTTCACTATCAGGAGGGTTTTGGCTGCTATCTTTTAAAGCTTTAGTACGCCCCTGCGACGGCCTGTAAGTGATAGTGAGTATATACGTTTTATTGCCCATGTTGTTATCTAACCCACTCTGAAAGCCCGATATGGCAGGGTCAATAGTTTCGGAGTTATTAATTTTTCACCATCAGGAGGGTTTTGGCTGCTATCTTTTAAAGCTTTAGTACGCCCCTGCGACGGCCTGTAAGTGATAGTGGGTATATACGTTATATTGCCCATGTTGTTATCTAACCCACTCTGAAAGCCCGATATGGCAGGGTCAATAGTTTCGGAGTTATTAATTTTTCACCATCAGGAGGGTTTTGGCTGCTATCTTTTAAAGCTTTAGTACGCCCCTGCGACGGCCTGTAAGTGATAGTGAGTATATACGTTTTATTGCCCATGTTGTTGTCTAACCCACTCTGAAAGCCCGATATGGCAGGGTCAATAGTTACGGAGTTATTAATTTTTCACCATCAGGAGGGTTTTGGCTGCTATCTTTTAAAGCTTTAGTACGCCCCTGCGACGGCCTGTAAGTGATAGTGGGTATATACGTTATATTGCCCATGTTGTTATCTAACATACTCTGAAAGCCCGATATGGCAGGCTCTACAGTTTCGGAGTTATTAATTTTTCACCATCAGGAGGGTTTTGGCTGCTATCTTTTAAAGCTTTAGTACGCCCCTGCGACGGCCTGTAAGTGATAGTGAGTATATACGTTTTATTGCCCATGTTGTTATCTAACCCACTCTGAAAGCCCGATATGGCAGGGTCAATAGTTTCGGAGTTATTAATTTTTCACCATCAGGAGGGTTTTGGCTGCTATCTTTTAAAGCTTTAGTACGCCCCTGCGACGGCCTGTAAGTGATAGTGGGTATAGACGTTATATTGCCCATGTTGTTATCTAACATACTCTGAAAGCCCGATATGGCAGGCTCTACAGTTTCGGAGTTATTAATTTTTCACCATCAGGAGGGTTTTGGCTGCTATCTTTTAAAGCTTTAGTACGCCCCTGCGACGGCCTGTAAGTGATAGTGAGTATATACGTTTTATTGCCCATGTTGTTATCTAACCCACTCTGAAAGCCCGATATGGCAGGGTCAATAGTTTCGGAGTTATTAATTTTTCACCATCAGGAGGGTTTTGGCTGCTATCTTTTAAAGCTTTAGTACGCCCCTGCGACGGCCTGTAAGTGATAGTGGGTATATACGTTATATTGCCCATGTTGTTATCTAACATACTCTGAAAGCCCGATATGGCAGGCTCTACAGTTTCGGAGTTATTAATTTTTCACCATCAGGAGGGTTTTGGCTGCTATCTTTTAAAGCTTTAGTACGCCCCTGCGACGGCCTGTAAGTGATAGTGAGTATATACGTTATATTGCCCATGTTGTTATCTAACCCACTCTGAATGCCCGATATGGCAGGCTCAATAGTTTCGGAGTAATTAATTTTTCACCATCAGGAGGGTTTTGGCTGCTATCTTTTAAAGCTTTAGTACGCCCCTGCGACGGCCTGTAAGTGATAGTGAGTATATACGTTATATTGCCCATGTTGTTATCTAACCCACTCTGAAAGCCCGATATGGCAGGCTCAATAGTTTCGGAGTTATTAATTTTTCACCATCAGGAGGGTTTTGGCTGCAATCTTTTAAAGCTTTAGTACGCCCCTGCGACGGCCTGTAAGTGATAATGAGTATATACGATATATTGCCCATGTTGTTATCTAACACACTCTGAATGTCCGATATGGCAGGGTCAATAGTTTCGGAGTTATTAAGTTTTCCCCACTAGGACGGTTTTGGCTGCTATCTTTTAACGCCCTATTACGTCACTTCCACTAATTTTTAGTTAAATTATTGTACTAATGCAAATGGGTACGTAATTTGTTACCCAATACTGTTTTGCTTAAATTAAAATATATTTTTTCACCATCCACCTTCAAACTGTCTTTTGGTCCAATATTTTGCAAAATATTAACTTCATTATTAATTTTATAAATTATTTTTTAAATAAGTTATTTGTCTGTAAATTATATGTTTATTACCACGTGGCAAGTTGTTCGTGCCCGTCATGAGCGCTGGCTCGATACGATGTGCGCGCGCATATAGTGCGAGGCTACTGGCGTTCGTGCTTGTTCGGATATTTTGGCTGCTATCTTTAGCTGCTATTTTCACACCGGTGATAACACTAATATTTGTTAATCTTGTACTGAAAGTCACTGATGATGAGAATATTTGATTTCTCGAAACATGTCTGACTGAAATAAGGAATGTGCCTTGACTTATAAAAATATAAATATATTTATTTTGTGGAGCAGACGCCGTTTGATTTATACATTAAATTGGTTTTGTTTTTGTTATACTTTGGCACATAAAACCGATAATCTGCCGCTGAAATATAATTGGTGACGCTAACCGAAGGATAAAATAGATTCCCGCTGCCATTTCTTGCAAATGTACCTATATTTGTATATTTTTGCAATTCTCTTCATTGCTTGGTATATCTAACATTGGGTGAGCCGCCGTTAATGAACAGCTCATTCATGTGTAATACTGCACATTTTTGTCTTTCTACCAGAACAGTTATTTATTTATGGTATCAGTTCTAAGCCATACAATCATCACAGCTTATATACACAATATAAGCTGTGGAATCATATTCAGAACCGAGTAACGACAGAGGCATATCACATCAGTAACCCCCTATACCCTATACCACATGCTCTCATTTTGTAGTTTCCTAATCTAATATACTTGAATTCACTGTGCTAGCTAAAAGGGTTATTAGATTATATTTGTTATCTCTCTATAACTTTCAGTATACAGGGTGGTCCAACGAAAAGTTTGCACCTAGCTTTTCTCTTTTTTTTGTAGTCGAATGCGAAAATGCTCGGACACGTCGATTTTGCTTTTGAGGGGGACACATTTTAAACATATTTTTCGATCTGCGCCTTTAACCCCCTAGCGGGGGTGAGTAACAACCCTAAAATTTTAAATGGAAAGAGGGGTCTAATGACATATCATTTGAAAGGACACAAAATTGTCTTTCTAATGATACCCTATTTGTCGAATTTTACTAAAACAGTTAATACGAAAACGACTTTAAAGACATTAAGCCGATAATTTTGGTATTAATGAGAAATACAAATAAGTTTTAATTATTACGACTGAAAACAACTACAATCATTTCTAAATTATTTACTTTGAAGAAAAACGGGATTTCAAAAACACTATCTTATTTATCAGAACTAAATTCCTCACTAATCGTTTGCGTTTTTTGTTGAAATAAAAACTGCAGATACGTGTAGGAAAAGAATTTACACCGTTTATTTTAGTCTTTTCATTGATTCAGTTTGGTTGCTTCTCAAGTTATTTTACTTTTACCGTACAAAATGATTTATTCCATTCTAGAACGAGTTGAAATTGTTAAACTTTATTTTCAAAATAATAGTAGTGCTAGACTTACGGCTCGCTTATTTAATGAGAGACATCCCGATAAAAATGTGAATGATGTGTACGTTGGCAAGTTAGTTAAAAAGTTTGTAGATACCGGATCTGTCTGTAATGTAAAACACCAGCCGCAGAAACCGATCAGAAATGAAGCTGTGGAAGTCGCTGTTTTAGGGCATGTTGAAATGGATCATAGTCAAAGTACCCGTCAACTAGCTGAAGCCTCAGGTGTCTCCCGTTCGTCCATAATACGAATTTTAAAAGCGTACAAATTTCATCCGTACAAAATCAAATTAGTACAGGAACTAAATGAGGATGATCCTGATAGAAGGCTGCAATTTTGTGAAGCAATGAGCCAGCGTTTAATTGAAGATCCGCAATTATTATTTAACATTTGTTTTTCTGACGAATGCACATTTTATTTGAATGGAGCTGTAAATAGGCACAATTGCCGTTACTGGGATGACAGTAACCCACATTTATTCCGTGAGGTTCATACCCAGTATCCTCAAAAAATAAACGTCTGGTGTGGCATATTAGGAAATCATATTATAGGACCACTTTTTATTCCTGGAAATTTAACTGGTGAAGTGTACCTAAACATGCTTGAAGACACAATTGATCCTTTAATAACACAAATAATAGAAGATGACCAAAATCATACTGCTGATCGGCTTTATTTCCAGCAAGATGGAGCACCTCCGCACTATGTGGCTCCTGTAAGACAGTTCTTAGATGACCGGTTCCCTGGACGGTGGATTGGAAGGAGGGGCCCAATTGAATGGCCTGCCAGGTCACCGGATTTATCGCCTTTAGACTTTTTTCTTTGGGGGCACTTAAAAAATAAATGTTTTGCCACGAAGCCCGAGTCCATAGAAGATCTTCGCCAACGCATTACAGAAGAGTGCAGAAACATAACACCTGATATGCTACAAAATGTTAGAAATAGATTTGAACAAAATCTGTATTATTGTATGGAATCAAATGGGTCACATTTTCAACATTTGTTAATGTAACGTTTTAATAAATCAATTTAACAGCTTGTTTACTTTTTTTACAAAGCAATGTTAAAACTAACAAACATTGGAATGTACTAACGATTGCAGGTGTTTTCACTCGCAATAATTAAAACTTATTTGTATTTCTCATTAATACCAAAATTATCGGCTTAATGTCTTTAAAGTCGTTTTCGTATTAACTGTTTTGGTAAAATTCGACAAATAGGGTATCATTAGAAAGACAATTTTGTGTCCTTTCAAATGATATGTCATTAGACCCCTCTTTCCATTTAAAATTTTAGGGTTGTTACTCACCCCCGCTAGGGGGTTAAAGGCGCAGATCGAAAAATATGTTTAAAATGTGTCCCCCTCAAAAGCAAAATCGACGTGTCCGAGCATTTTCGCATTCGACTACAAAAAAAAGAGAAAAGCTAGGTGCAAACTTTTCGTTGGACCACCCTGTATGGAAAGTTTTAGACATTGCGCTATAATTTACGAGTTCATTCTAGGAAAACGTAACGATATACATTTTTTTAAAGGCATGTCACATAGTTTCTGCAATAAATACGGAACACTGTGTAGTGGATAAACCAGCAGTGAAAATTGTTTGAGTTTTATAAGTGAGGAATAAAAGTAGAAACTTCACAAAATAAGTTTAATAGAATAGTCTATGAGTACTAAAAACTAAAACAACCAAACATGTTTCGAAGCGTTTTAAGAAAAGCTATATGCATTGCGTAAAAATATTTGGAAGAGTTCTATTCTACCACAGTATATTTAAATATAGACAGTAAAAACACTATGTAATCTACCCGATTCTCAGCTCAGCATCAGTCGCCACTCTTTTGTCGTTTCCAATAATGTGCAGGTTTTTTTTTATTGTTCTTAATGTTTGCAGTAGTGGGCCCTGGCGGCGTCGGTCTGTTGTCGATAATTTTATTATTTTCTCTATTTATGACTAAATTCTGATTAATTATTTCGTGTAACTTACTAATTTTATAGTTTTGCTCACCCAACTGTTCCGCTTGGGTATGTATAATTCCTCGAAGCTGCTGATACTCTTCGTGCAATTTACCGACGTGCTAGCATTGCAAGACTCAGAAAACCACTTTAATTTCGTACTTTCCGATAGAATTTTACAATCAGCTCTAGTTACATTTGTACAATGGATATGAAATAATAATCCACACACATAATCACATTTGATAAACGACTCACTTCCATAGTAGTCTGGGCAAGTGTTCCTTTCGCTACTAAGTACGCAATATAGGTACTATTGTTTTCCAAAAAATGTGGAAAATAAAAAAAAACAATTTTTGTTAGCCGCAATTTCGGATGGAGCTATAAGTATAGAGTCAAACATATTTTTGCGTAGTTTTGGGACATTACCTATATATATATAAATAGTTTATGCCGGAATGTACTCGTAGGTACTTTGTATTTATATATTGTACTTCAAGTATTGCGTATTTATTTGTAAATGTTGTCGAGTATATCATTTTTCTAAGCAACTTTTGTAAAGAAAAAATTGTTATCTTCATTCGTTAAAAAATTGTAAACACATTTGTATGAAAAACTATTATCAACAATTCGCAACAGTCATAACTTATAAACAAGCAAGCTTTGAAAACAAACTGCAATTATATCTGTCAATAATTAAACTAATGGTTAACAAATAGTTTTATCGTAATTTGATGTGTGCATTTCTATGTTAAATAAACTGTTGCCCTCCAGGCACAAATAGCTCTCCATATTTAAGTGTAAAAATAATAATTTTATGACCTTTTTGTCATTTATCTAAATTTAATAAATTTTTGTTTTATTTTAGACATCAGCTATTTTTTTGAAGTATCGAGTTTTGTTAATTTTTCCTCTCTTTGGAGGCACTATTTATACGTACATATTTTAATTTCATATCTTCTAGGCCAAGTTCTTGTACGCAAAACAATTGATTTTTTTAGTTTTATTATAAAATTTATTTTGCCCCCCTTTCTACTATTTACGAACCCCTATGTAAACAAAATTGGTATGCTGTATGTTGTAGGTTATCTTATATCAAAGCTATATATAACTAGCCAATTTTTCTTTTATATTTGGAAAAACAGTTTTTTTTTCGTTTTTGACCCTTTTTCGAACGCCTGTGTGAACCAGTTCATTTATGTAACATTTTTTAGGTTACATTCTATCACAACTACGAAAAATTATTCCGTATTCCGAATAAGTTTAGGAAGTATATATGTTTTTATTTTGACCCCTTTTACACTATTTACGAACGCCTATGAAAACCAGTTATTTATAACACACTTTTTAGGTTATATTCTATCAAAGCTATAAATAACTAGTCAATATTTCTGCTATGTTTAAGAAATACGTTTTTTCTAACCTTTTTACCCCATTTTACACTTTTTTCGCATGTCAATGTGGTCTAATTGTTTAGGTTAAATATATTAGGTTATATTTAATTAAACGCAGAAAAAATTATTCAATATTTCGGATAAGTTTAAGAACTATGATTTTTTAATTTTTTGACCCCTCTTTTAAACCCCTTGCCGACGCTCAATGTTAATCACCACCTATAAATATCCTGTAGTATTTTTGTGCCAAATGTGGTTAAAATCCGTTAAAAAGTGGTTTTTGAGTTATCACGGATACAAATTTTTTCTGACCTTTTTATAGAATTTTCACGGACGCCTATGGTACATTAATTTTTGTCGTGTATTTTTAACACCAATTCAACTAGTTAATTATAAAAAAAATTTGACATTTAATTTTTTTTTATTTTACCGCTTTTTCTACTATTTACGAACGCCTATGTAAATAAAAATTTTATGCTGCATTTTTTAGGTTATCTTATATCAAAGTTATATATCATTAGCCAATTTTTCTGGTATATTTGGGAAACATTTTTTTTTCGTTTTTGACCCTTTTTTTTGGACTATTTTCGAACGCCTGTGTGAACCAATTCATTTATGTAACATTTTTTCGGTTATATTCTATCACAACAATGAAGAATTATTCAATATTTCGGATAAGTTTAAGAACTATGGTTTTTTAAATTTTTGAACCCTCTTTTTAACCGCTTGCGTACGCTCAATGTTAATCACCACCTATAAATATCTTGTAGTATTTTGATACCAAATGTGGTTAAAATCCGTTTAGTGGTTTTTGAGTTATCACGGATTCAAATTTTTTCTGACCCTTTTTTAGAATTTTCACGGACGCCTATGGTACATTAATTTTTGTCGTGTATTTTTAACACCAATTCAACTAGTTACATATAAAAAATTTTACATTTTAATTTTTTTTATTTTACCCCTTTTTCTACTATTTACGAACGCCTATGTAAATAAAAATTTTATGCTGCATTTTTTAGGTTATCTTATATCAAAGCTATATATAATTAGCCAGTTTTTCGGGTATATTTGGAAAACTATTTTTTTCGTTTTTGACCCTTTTTTTAGACTATTTTCGAACACCTGTGTGAACCAATTCTTTTATGTAACATTTTTTCGGTTATATTCTATCACAACTATAAAAAATTATTCCATATTTCGAATAAGTTTAGGAAATATATATTTTTTATTTTTTGACCCCTTTTCCACTATTTACGAACGCCTATGAAAGTAAGTTATTTATGACACATTTTATAGGTTATATTCTATTAAAGCTATAAATAATTAGTTAATATTTCTGCTATGGTTAAGAAGTACGTTTTTTTTTAAATATTTTTCACCCCCTTTTACACTATTTTCGAACGCCAATGTCGTCTAATATTTTATGTTAAATATTTTAGGTTATATTCAATTAAATGCGTAAAAAATTATCCAGTATTTCGGATAAGTTTAAGAATTATGAATTTTTTTAATTTTTGAACCCTCTTTTAAACCCCTTGCCTACGCTCAATGTTTCCCAAAATCTTTTCAGCTCCTTGCCATGTCCAATAGTATTTTTGTACCAAATTTGGTTAAAATCTGTTACGCGGTTTTTGCGTTTTCGTGCATACAGACAGACAGACAGACAGACAGACAGACAGACAGACATTTTTTTAAAACTACTTATTTATGTATAAAATGACCAAAAACAAGTATTTCCGGTGAAATTAAAAAAAATTTTTTTTTCATGAAACTAATAGTCTCCATATATACATATATGATATGGAGAGCTAAAAATATGTTTACGCATAACGAAAAAGTTGACATGTTATTAGTTGATGGGGAATCTCAAAACAACCCTAGAAGAGCAGTTCAGTTATACACTCGAAAATATCGTGAACCTGTTATTCCAAACTCAAGAGTATTTGCAAGATTGAAACGGAATTTACGTGCAAATATCGAGACATTTTATTCTCGAAAGGGAAGAAAAATTGCTGTAAATTTTGAGAATACTATCATCTACGAAACTCGATTCGTCAAGCTTGTCGTGAGTTAAATTTAAAATATAGTTCTGTACGAAACATTTGGAAGACAATGGTTGTGATGATTATAAGCTTCACAATTTAGAACATTTGTGAGATCAACATCAACAACAAGGTGTTTTATGCAGTGAAAAGTGTTTGCAATTTCTTCAAGACCACATTCTGTGCTTCTCGAAAATGTGTATGAGTGTATGTCATTGCAGTTACGAGCATGACGGAGCGCCGCCCCAAGCAAGCAAGAATCGCCTAAGAATTTTTAAATATTTTAGGGAAAAATTGGATAGGATAAATGGACCAATACAGTGGCCGCCTAAATCACCTTCCTCTGGGGAACAATGAAAAATAAAGTGTATAAAACGTCAGTCCAGAACTTAGAACATTTAAAGGAAAAAATTGAAATTCATGCAATGAACTTCCAAGAGAAATGTTATGTAAGGCCTAAGGATGAGGAGTAAGGCAGAGATGTTTCGAATTAGGAGGTGGTTGTTATGTTTTGTATTCAAAATATTTTATAAACTTTTTATTAAATAATATTACAATGTATCCCAACCTTCCCTTTATGAAATTGTTGGAACTGGACGAAAAAATCTTCTGTTTCGGACAAATACTCTGCCACTTGACGATTTTATAGTATATTTTCTGTAGGGACCCACTTCCACAATAACACCTGTGAAAGCTGATTTTTAATTTTTTAAATTTCATCTTCAGATGGGTCTTCATGAATTTTTCTAACAGTACACGTTTCGTAAATTATTGGCTTTGGAAATTCTGCATGAAGAAGCCAAGTCGTATAAGTGTTGTTTTATCAAGCAAAAGATCTTCAACATTATTACAAGCATAAATCCTTACTTCTGTAGTTTTATTTTCATAGCTAATTTGACATTTTAAAGATCCAAGTACCTTAATTTTTGTACCATCAGCTGACTCAAGCATTACGTGCGTTTTTTCTAAATTTGCATAGGTAAAATTGGCTTTTTGAATAAAAGTTTCACCTACTACGCTTACGTCTGCGTCAGTATCTGGTGTTGCCATGTAAGTGAATATATTTCTGCTTTTAGTGGGTGCTCGAATTTCAACTTTAATTTGACGGTTGTTATTATTTCTGACGTTAGCAATTTTCAGTAAACCAACTTTGGATGGTTCATCTTCTGAGCAGTCAACAAAACCTATTCTTTCTTTGTACGACAACAATTTAAGAAATGTCCTTTTTTATTGCATCGACTGCATATAGAATTTATAGCAGGGCAATCTTTCAAACTTTTATGCCATGCATTGTTACATCGTGGACATTTTTTATATTTGTTGAATTTTTCGTTGATCTATCAATTTTCTGTGCCTTATGCTTGGGTCTCTTCCATTTGTGCAATTTCTTCCAATTCACAAAGTTTTTTTAACATCATTAATGTTTGCTGATTCTAGTAATGTTCTGCATTTTTTTCTGATTTCTGCATCATACAGAGATTCGATCATATGATCAGTAATTGCTCTGTCGAAACAATTTGAGCAGGGGTCACTCAAATGAAATAATTTAAGTTTTTCTCTATAACAAATAGAGAAAGATTCACCTTGTTCTTGTTTACGATTCATAAATTGACTACGTCTGCTTCGAGTATTTTCTTTTTTCTTAAAATACCCTTCCAGTTCTTCTAGAACATGACTGGCTTTAATTTGATTAAAATTTTCAATACAAATCGGACAACATCTAGAATATCTTGATTAAAAAATGTGGATAATAAAGCTGTTACCTGGCCACTTTTATTCATTATTTATTATGTTGATACAACAAGTAATTTTCAAAATTGATTTTCCAGTCTTTGAACTGCGCTAGGTTTAGAAAATCGTTTAGTTTTTCTGGTAAAGGTATATTGCTTGGTAAACGTATATATTCCATGTCAGTAACGTCTGCACACTCCGTCTTTGTGTTCTGGACTTCTTCTGGAATTCTTTCTTTATTACTACATCTTTCAAAATTGCTAACAATTGCCTCATACTGTTTTGTATTTCTGATAGCTGTTGTTTGAAATCCGTCTTCATATTTTTTAACGATTCTTCGGTTTTCTTTTCTAAAGTTCGTAAGGCTTGGTTGGTTGTTTCAATACATGCTTCTGGAATTTCTGTAGTTGTCTGTCTTTGATTTCTTACCCTTATTCTTACGAGTTGACATTTTTAGCATTCTAAAACAGCTGCTCTTGGTTCTTAATTGGACTGCGCCATGTTATGTTTTCTATTCAAAATATTTTATAAACTTATTAAATAATATTACAATGTCAAAACTAAAACTAATTTCAAAAATCATGCTGGTATATCAACATAGCAATAATAATATACAGGACTACCACAGTGGTCACATTGAAAATTTGTTGTAGTGGTTGATTGCCTATACTAATATGTATACTATTACTATTAAATAGTATAATTTGTTTTTTTAGTTTTTATTAAATAATTATTTTATTGAAATTGTCCATTTTCTTACGAGGAGTTCCTTTTTATAAGGTGTAAATGAATACTGTCTACTCCACAAACGAACTCTGTATATTTTGAAATCAATTATCATTCACAACCATACGTGGTTCGAGAATCGTCGTTCTCATCATCAGTGGTATTTAGTTAATATTGAATTACAAAAAATTTTGTGTTCATTTGTGAAAAAATCTTATATAAACTCATAATAAATTTTGTCAGACAAAGTAAAATAAAAAAACAAAAACTTTTGAAATTAAAATAAATTCTATGTTTTGTAACTACACAATAATATTTACATAATTATTATTAACAACCGATGTTTAATTCTCAGTGAGACTACTTACTAGCTTACTTAATCCCATTTCTTTTCAGAATTTTTCTATCGTTTTTCATTTTTTGAAAACAAAGCTGAGACATCGAGTTTTGCTCAACCTGTACTTGTACTTAAACCCGAGGAAATTTTACCTGTACTAAAATTTGCTAAAGCAATAAAAGAATCATCCACAATTATTTGTTTGGAAAAATATATTAACTGAAATAAAAAATGTTAAACAAAATGTAAAGATAAAATCATAATCGGAAAAAAATTGCTTCCATAATATTTAAGTAAGTTCATAAAAAAATATAAAATGTAAAAATATTGGGACTAGAAACTGTTTTGGAAAAAAATTGTCAACTATTCCTTGAATTGAAGTCGTAAGAGTAAATTGTTGGTAAACGAGGATAGTATGCTCCACAGCATTCGAAAATCATATCAATTTCCGTAGAACCTGAAAAAGACAATGGAAATGATTAATGAACACTAATTTCATATTATTTTTCAATTTTTCGCTCAATGTTAGAAAGTAGAAACTTCGAAACAATTTTGCTGAAAAGTATATAATCATCAATTTTAATGGATAACGATGTTGGTTTATTGGAAAGGAAATAAAAGTTATAAGCACTTCTGGAAATATGAGGTAATCATGTGGTGGATTTTAATTTCAGGTTTATATTTTCTCTGCAAAAATTAACATAAAAAAATATTAGATTACAGAAATTCGCTTTAACAAACTCAATATTTTATTTCCAATTTAGGTTTTGGTGTTGAGAAAGTAAGCAAAAAATATTTCAGCATTCATTTTTATTTTACTAATAGATTTGCTTGCTTCTGTTTAAAATGTCTAGTAGCAAATTGCCTGCATAGTTGTCAGTTTATAGTCGTTTGAATTGTTTTAACAGCATATCAGAAAATGGTTCATTTAACATAAATAACAATTATAACATAGAGGTTATTAAAAAGAAATATTTTAAATAATTACAAACCACTAATTTTTCGGCCACATTTCAAAAAGTCTTTTTCTTTATTTTTTAGACTATTCAAATATTCTAGCGGGGCATATTGTACTGGACACTTTACATCAATATTGACAGTAAATCCTAAATATGGCATTCGATACAATATATCAACATTGGAATCTAATCGTGCAACATTATTCGCGTTTCGTTCAATAGGTAGAGCTACTTCGTTAGGAGCTTCTTCATTATCTTCTACATCATTATCATCATCTATGTCAAATTTTTGTACATACGCTCCTAGAAATATGAAAAATAATTTGTTTAGAAAACTGCAGTGGCGGCTCGGGGGTAATTTAATTAGGCAGGCACTAATATAAAAATGTATATGAAGAAAATGGCGCAGTAGGCTAAATTTTTGTAGATCGTCAAGGTCAAGCGCCTTAGATGAAAAGTAGAAATTTAGTAAGGTTAAAAAGAACACGTTAAAATACGGCTTTCGTGAGGTAAATCTTTATGTTTTTATTTTTTTTTTGTTTTTGTTCAAAAATATATCGCCTTAAGCTATGCGTTTTACATTTTCTTATACATATATATTTATTAACTAGAATAGAAAAATTAAAGGTTTTTATAAATCAATTCAATTCGTCGCTTTTTACTACCCGCAAAATAATTTATTACTTGATCATGAAATTCTGAACCTAACTGTAAATCTTTCAAAAGGCCGCTTTCGATTAATATTAAAACAAAGTTGCTTAAACGAGATTCTTCAATTTTATTGCGAAAAAAGGTTTTTAGTTGTTTTAAACACAAAAAGCTTCTTTCCACGGACGCAGAAGCAACTGGAATACAAAGTAATAAATTACATAATTTAAAATTTTCTGGCAAAGCAATAACTAAATTATTATGAACAAAAAACTGTAAAACATCAGATTATTTGGAGCAATTTTTAAACAGTTCAACATCGGAATATATTACTCTTATGATTTGAATAAAACGACGTCTACTCCACAAAATGATCGATATATATACGTTAAAATATTGTTTTAAATGCCAGACATGTTTCGGACTACACGTCCATCATCAGTGGCTTAAGGAACCTTGTACACTATTGTCAGATGTGAGGGTCGTAGTTCATACAAATGTTAATAGAGAGTTTTA
This sequence comes from Apoderus coryli, assembly GCA_911728435.2. Lineage (NCBI taxonomy): Eukaryota > Metazoa > Arthropoda > Insecta > Coleoptera > Attelabidae > Apoderus > Apoderus coryli. The sequence goes on along the minus strand of OU452202.1, from coordinate 8,162,263 downwards.
CATTGATTTAAACGTTTATACATATCTGTAAAATAATCACTTATTTAGGATACAGTGTAATATTATTATACGTGTAGGAATCTTACCATTTTGTTGGAAATAAATTAAGTTGTTAAATTAATAAAAATATATAGTTAAATGGTTGGAAATTTATTAATTATTCTTGTTCCCGTTTTGCGGTTTTTTCTTTTTTTCATTTTTAAAAAATAATTAGATTAAAGTTTTACAATTTGGTAAAAGCCCACAATAACAGTATGGCTGTTTGAAGATTCACAAATGAAATAGGACCAAATGTCGAGTGGCGAGTATGAAGACTGTTACTCAAGTATCAAGGTCTCAGCCAAAGCTACACATTCGGTGTTTAAGGTGAGGTGAGTGAGTTAACTGAGGTGACTCACCTCACTTAACTGATTCAAGAAGAAAACGCAAAACGGGAACAAGAATAATTAACAAATTTCCAACCATTTAACTATATATTTTTATTAATTTAACCACTTAATTTATTTCCAACAAAATGGTAAGATTCCTACACGTATAATAATATTACACTGTATCCTAAATAAGTGATTATTTTACAGATATGTATAAACGTTTAAATCAATGTAAAACTCTCTATTAACATTTGTATGAAGTACGACCCTCACATCTAACAATACTGTATAAGGTTCCTTAAGCCACTGATGTTGGACGTGTAGTCCGAAAGATGTCTGGCATTTAAAACAAGGTTTCAACGTATATATATAGATCATTTTGGGGAGTAGACGTCGTTTTATTCAAATCATACTATTCACTCCTCGATAGATGGATTACTTCAGAATATTACTCTTAGTTCATTTTCTAGCCTATTAAAATAGAGCAACCGTGCCTGCTTGGATTTAATATTACTATTGTATTTGCGTTTAAATAGGTTCCATATTAACGAAAATTAATAGATTTCAGTTTGATTTGGTTGATTTTGAGATTTTCTTACACTAGTATACTTCTATAGAAATTAATACTACATTTTTATAACACTGAACAAATAAAACACCTAGGTACCTATCCTATATAGCAACAATAAAAATGCCTGTCTATTGTCTATTATTTTTCAAAAACCCATGACATCTCTAAAATGTATACTTTTTTGATAAATCTGATTGATGAAAACTTATAAACCCTACATTTTATTTCCTGCTGTTAGGGAATTTTTGTAAATTCTGCAATAGCATCTTATACCTATACAATAATATGCGTGTATATTAATAGGAAGCAGGCAGGTGGCTCGGTGCCTGCGTCTAGTTTAGACTGAGCGGTGGAAGGTTAACAGTAGAGGTACACAGTGCATTCTAAACTACATGCGGGATGGGTGTGATATTATTACTGCTATATTGCTGTTGTGAGCAGGGGCGTCTCATTGATGCACCTATTAGGAACTCAATCTTTTTAATCAAAGGGTGACGGTGCGGTAGTAGTAGTGAGATGTGAGATTAATATAACAAATAACTAAAATTAGAGCAGTTTCCACATTAAAAAAAATAGTAGTAGATACCTACATAGAATAATTATTACTATTATAAAAATGTCCCTGAAATCATATCTGAGCAGGCACTGCTCTGACGAGCCGCCAGTGTTTGGTTTCTTTACCAAATTATGTTTAACATTATCTGTCAGAGAGTCAGTTCGTAATCAAATTTCGAAAATTTGTATATTATCTCTTAACGGTAAATTTGATTGAATTATAAAAACTCTATGATAGAGAGAGAAAGACTGTTTTTATTTAAAAGCAAATAATAAAGGTACCTACCTAATAAGCTATACAATGAATTTGAGTCCGTAAATATAATAAATTAAAATAATTTCGTGGCATAGCGGACAAAATTACTGGTGTTACCTACACAAGGGATTTTGTTTAATTTAGCAGGGCCTCAGTCTAATTCAGTAGAACCAGACCCAGGCATGGGTCGACAGAAACTGACGAATTCGTTTCGCTCTTATTATGAGCTCGTCAGAGTACCATAGTCGTTGCCCATCTACAATATCGGCTTGCATTTAAGCACAGTGAGATATACAACAGTAGATATATGTAAACACGTACCATCTACATACACATAGTAATGCATATCCCACCATACAGAGGCCGAACAAATCCAATGTATAGCTAACACGGTAAAATTAGAAATACAAATAAAACTTAAATGAGAATAGTGTAAATACAAAACACTAGCAGGAGACCATTTATCCTTCTGCTAGCATCACCCAAAATATTTGGATATCAGCGACGGTGGTCTCCAAGCGTCCGTTTGTCGATCTTAAATCTAAAATAATGAAAACTAGAATATGAATTTGTGTCCGTACATAAAATAAAAAGAAAATAATTTTGTTTATGAACTTGAAAATAAACATGTGGTTTGGTGTTCCTAGTCTTTAAAAAAGCTGACAAAAGTCACAACTCCTTAAAATCGGAATTTTGACTTTTCTAATAAACGAGTCGAAATAACTGCTTGAGAGTTAATACGAATGCCTGCGAAAGTGCATTAATCTTATTGGAGAATCGTGAAACAATAGTCTTTAAAAGAGTTTTAATTTAGGTCTATTTTCAAAATAAAGACAACTTTCGTACTTACCATCGTTCATGACTCCATAATAAAAAAATGTGTCTTCTACATCGCCATATCCAGTATAGACATTATTCCCAGGTTTCTTTACTCTTCCTTGTGGCCTCAGCATTAATTCCCTCTCATATTGGTTTTGTTGCAAAAACATATCATTATGAGCCAAAACGATTCGTCTTAATCTCATATGCATCATCCTTTGCTTCTGTGACCAATCCATTGCCTTTGTAATGTCGATAGGTAGTGCTATGAACCACGAATTGTGGAAATAGTATTGATACTGAAACAGTTGAAGTATTATAATGATTATTTATATATTCCAGGCCAACTTGAGTACCAGACTGTATTTTATATTTTCTTTCATTCCTTTCAATCGGTTATAATAATAAAATTTATTAAGATCCTTCATGGTCAAGTAAAGTATCCACCTCGATAGCATAAATTAAGGGATATATTATTACCAGGTCAAAGTAATAACGAAAAGTAAATAGAATTTAGTTGCTTTTACATAATGGAATTTCTGATGTCAAACACTAGTATAGTAGATATATTGTCAATTGAAATCATCAAAAAAAATATCGGCGGCATACATCTATCAGTTTGGAGGCATGGGCGTACCATTATTTTAGCGAAAATAAAAGCAAATTTATACATACATTTATTTGGCGTTGAATAATTTTTGGTAATCGGGTTTTATGATCCCCAAATCATCTCGATTGGATTGAAAATACAGGGGTAAAGCGACAAACTGAGAACAGTATGTCCTTGAGTTAGGCAAATTTGCATGTTATTTTTTGCAATTAAGTGATTTTATTGTATCAAGTAATTTTTTCTGTCGACTTTGTTTTAGGAATAATTAATTGTTTCTCTGTCATGAAATTAATAGTATCTGTTTTTTGGTATTGGTATTCGGAATTTTAATGGACAATCTGGAACGATAAGATGCGTTGTCTATAATAATAATAGAATTACTCGGAATGTTTGGTAGCAGTTGTTCAGCCATCCATTTTTCAAATAATTGAGCATTTATATCTTCGTTATAATATGCAGAGGATTCGCTTGTATGTTTAGCAGATAATAACAACGCATTCCGAACAAATCCATTTTTGCCACTTGCATGATGTATGATGCGCGTTTACCTCTAGAAGATATTGACTGCCTAAACTGCATTTTTTATAATATTATCCACCCAACCATATTTCAACAACGCGTCGTGAGTATCCAACTCGTCTAAATAAACTATATATAACTACCTGACTGAATCTTTAATATTTTCTAATAATTCTTCCCACAATTCTATTGTCCTTCTTGATGCAATTACAGCCATTCTATTGTCAATTTTTTATATTTAAATCCGCAGTCTATTAGTATTTCCCGCAGTTTGGCCAAGCAATGGTAATTATATTGTCCGTAGTTTTTAAGTTTGTTTCGAACCATATCTAAAGTAGGCACCTTATTTTATTTATAAAAACTATACACAATTTTCCTAATGAAGTCCCTACCTTCGTCATCAATTTGTTTAAATTTTTGTCCAATACGTTTTCTTTTTACACTAGGTCAATTACATTTCCCTTCCTAATCACTCGATAAATTATTGACACTGATAATTTAGTGAGCTTGTTATTTTTGCCGAGAGTGCATAATGTGGCATGTTTAAAATACTCATTGTGATTAAGCAACTACTTGATCACCTATATATCTGACTGGTTGGATCGTTAGTCTCTCGGTGTAGGAACGCTCATCAAGTGAACGCTCAATAAAACATGCTTATTAACATATGAAATGCCTTGGTTTTGATCAGTACAAGCCTCATTTCCAACTAACATTAAAAAACTGTACCGCAATTGCTCAATATTTCTTCCATTTATAAGCAATCAGCTGCATTAAGTTCAGGCGATCTTGATGCCCAGGAATGTCTGCTTAAAACACGCTCTTGAAAACCCACAGTCAACAATACTTTTACTGTTTGGTCTTACTCCATTCTGCATAAAAATCATGTTTTCAATTCCTTACTTCTTAACATTTGTAGCAATTCTTCAAAGCAGTGTGTATGACATTTATAATCGTTTCGATATCGTATTCTCACTACTGATTGCTAGCGGTTAGGACACGTTATGACTTTCCTGAAGAACTTCTGCAACTTGAACATCACTGATCCTTAGTTTTCCCTATCTCAGTTAGTTACAGAATCAAATTAAGGTACGTCTTGATTTGGAACGGCCCTGCTCTCAAACACATTTTCGTATGAAATCTTCGTAGTCTAGCAGTGTAAATTTTACCGCGTTCATAAAATAGCATTAAACTAAACCAATTATTCTTTTCAAATTGACGATTCTCTAAATTACGATATTTTCGTTGGGCACTTGTATCAATATTTTTCACGACAATTCTTTTGCTTTCCATAGAACAACCATTATCTAAATAAACCAATCTTTAACTCTTTACAAATATCACAATATCACAGGTTGATAGATTAGATCGACCTCAGTAGTCACTCAGATAGTTTTTTAAAAATTTTTAATGTAGGTATCATCATCAACTAACAATCACTCAGTAGATGTAGCTTTACGTCAACCTCATACCTCATACATAACTGCTTTTTGCATATTCGGTTTATCTCTTATAATGAATGCGATTAGGATTGCGGTGTAGGATACTTTAAAAAGAGGAAGCATCAAAGGAATATAAGAGCGCCTGGAAATTGGGTCATATTGATGACATCTTCCAATAACCATTTTATTCTAGACCACGTGAGATGAATATGTTAATGTCGGAAGGCAAATAAACCACTTTTAGAAAGGCGGTTCAAGGAATACGAGGATTTACTGAGTAGGGGATTTTCATTCTCAATATAGCATGTAGGTACCTATATTGAAAATGAAAATCCTCTACTCAGTAACCGAAATAAATTCTTTAATATAGAAATGAATAAATAATGAACTCACTACAGTTTATACACTTCCAATATATCCCTACTTACCTTTCCTTGAAAAACTTCTGGAGTACAATTTTCGCAGTAAGTTGTCCGTGTACAAAACTTTCCACAGTTTAAAATATCGATCAATTTGCAACCACTCAATATAACAGAATTACATAGCGGTTCTTCGCTAACTTTATCGAAGTGTACACAAAATGTCTTTGTCATTTGAATGATCTTGTTTACCTCAGTCGGGAGAGCCTGTAAAATATTGACATTAGTTCATCGTTAAGCAAAACTTCAACTAATTTCAAAGTGACAGATGATGAATATAATTTTGTTATTTACACATCTATTCGCCTGAAACCTTACATTTATCCCACAAGCTAAATAATTCCCCAAAATCGTGTTGGAAATTTTGATGAAAAATATGGCGAATGAAATATTTCTGACTAGTCCAATGTCTTATTTACAAATGAGTCAAATTTTGGTCCTACATGGTGGCTGGAAGAAAAAGGACTAGTGAAAGGTTTAATCGGAATTCTATAAAAGAATGCCTTAGTCTTTGTTCAGATTAATAATAATAATAATAATAAATAATAAAGGCATTTATTGTCCAACAGTTAGATAACCATTTACAGGACAAAATACATAGAAAAATAAACTTAGTTATACTTAACATTTCTCGGTACAAAACAATATAACAACCCAACGAACAACAAAACATAAATTCTGTATTTAAACTTACAAATATACAACTGTATAGCACACAACCATAATAATTATAGGGGCAAACCATTGTTCGCAACGTTAATGAGTTCACTTCGAGAACAAAAGAATAAGTCACAATCTTCGCAAATGAGATTAAAATGACTACATATTATTATGCTCACCGGTGACCTTTTTAAAATATTGGTTCTTGCTCGATTGCAGTAGAAAACACGACTAGTGCGATTGTGCAGTCTCGGAACATTTATATTTAATGCAGAAAGCAACCCCGAACAATCGACTCTTCCACAAATTACGTTATGCAGAAAACACAATGCACTCAAAGATCTTCGAAAATCAAGACCTCTAAACTGAAACCTACTCAGAAGGTACCCATAATCGATCCCCCTCTCAGGATAAACCCTATCTCTTTTAAATGATAAATATTGTAGGAAACGACGCTGAAGTCTCTCCACAGTGAACTTATGGGCATCATATATCGGAAACCAGATCAGCGACGCATATTCAAGTTTGAAACGAACATATGAGTAATACAACATTTTGAGGGCATCAATGTTATCAAAACCTCTACAATTACGCACAATAAATCCATACATTTTGCTTGCCTCAGAAGCCTTGGCATTAATATGGTCAATGTAAGAAAATTTCTTATCAAACACAACACCTAAATCTGTAACAGTGCTACAGCGAGAAATCTGAGTTCGGTTCACGGCATAGTCATAATCAACTATTTCTTTTTTTCGTGAAAATGTTATGTATTTACATTTTTCCGCATTTAAGCTTAACCTGTTCTGAATACACCATTCCTCAATACAAGAGAGATCAGACTGGAGTTGCACACAATCGTCATAACTTTTTATAGATTGAAAAATTTTGCAGTCGTCTGCGAACAATAACTTATGACAATTGAGTCGGGCATCAAGATCATTAATAAATAAAAGGAAAAGCAAAGGTCCCAAGTTCGATCCGAATTTAGTTTATATCTATTTTATTTTTTTATTATCATTAACAAAGATTAATCTACACACTGTGTAGATTAATCTTTGTCATTAATATGCTAATACTGAGTTCGACCCTGTCCGCGTGGTGCAGGTGGTCAAAATATTCCTTATTATTTCTTCAACGCGAGCCGCCTGTCTGCGTTATATTCTGTTGTTTTGAATGGCGTTGCGACGCAAAGTAAAATTTTGAATTTTTACAGTCCACTATAGGCAATAGCCAAGATCAGATCACTGCCACTTCCTTGGTAAAAGAAATGTATTTGGTTTGGCTATGTAATAATCTTTAGTAATAAGTGGTTAGTTGAACTTACTATTTGATTTGTTGTTTAATAAAATAAGTTTAATTAAAAACACAAAACAATCCAGCTTATTTTCCAAACAAAACGCAAAATAAATCGCCGAGCTAGAGAATCAAATCATTGGTCAGCCTCGAACCGGATAGATGGTTGTTGGGAAAGAAAAGGAATTTGTACGCTGTATTTGTTTTACAAGGATAAGGTTAAGGAAAGATACTTACACGAAGGAATTTACACGGACGAACAACAAAGCAATCAAGGAGCTACTCTAGCTTACAGAGTAAACAGGCAAGGCATACGGAGTTGTGTGCTACTTGAACAAAATAAGGTCAGAACTTTCCATTTTTATAAATTTCATTTGCGATTTGAATTTATATGTAGTTAGGTTAGGTTAAGGTTTGATAAGTTTATTACACAAATGTTTAAATATTTTTAAAAATGGAACAACAGGATAAGGACTCTAATTAGTGCAAAAACGGGGTAGAATTAACCCTAAATTAATGAGAATTGGGAACCATATTAATGCTAATGCTGATAATTTAATGCTTGATATTAATGAATTTATAATTAGAGAATCAAGGTTAGTTAAGGCTTTGGAAGATTATGAATAGGTATGTACAAGAGTTATTGGAAGAAAAAGATGAAAGCCAAGAAAATAATAGAGTTGAGGCACAATATAAATATATCTAGGGTTACCTACATAGTAAAGTAAACACAATTAGAGTAGAACGGGTCCAATAAGTGGAGTCGGAAATAACGATGTAGCCAATAATGGTGCTTCAGATGATATTGTACCAGGGTCGAGCTCAGGTTCTTTTCAAGTTGTGCAATCAGTTGCACCCACATCTCAGTTAGGGTTACCAAATGTGAATATTCCAATATTTACAGGAAAATATGAAGATTACAGGGCATTTATTGAACTTTTTCAATCTTTAATAGATTTCGACAATTATAAAGTGCAAAAGTTTCTATATCTAAAAACCATATTCAAGGAAGAACCGTTACTATTAATTCAGGATTTACAAATAACAGATGCGAATTATGACATAGCTCTTGATCTGTTGAGGAAAGGGTATGACAATAAATTAGTTACTATTAACTGTCATATTCGAGTTTTACTAGAAATACAGGTTCCTAAAGGCAATTCTAGTTGCTTAAGAGATTTTATAGTTAAAGTTAAGCAGAGCTATAACGCTTTGGGTGCTCTGGGTTTACCATTAAAATCATGGGAATTGTTACTCGTGTATATTTTATGGTCAAAATTAGATTTTCATACGCACAGAGCGTATAAATTAGAGAAAAATACACACAGTTTGCTGACTTATGATGAAATTTTTTAGAAAAACTTTCCAGTCGCCTGAAAATAAACATAAAATGTCAAAGTCAAATTTCATACAACATCAGATTCAATTTCGATGTAATAAGTTTTTAAAATTTGATTGATCACGGAAAAGAGAAGTTGTAATGAAAAAACGTCTGTGTTTTAATTGTTTGGGTGTTAACACACGGTAAAATTTTGTAAATCGGAAATATGTAGGGTAAACATCACACTTTATTGCATGATGATCATAGGTATGGCAAGAAGCGGGGGCATCTGAAAGCCAGGAGGGTGATAGTAATCAAGGCAGGTTTCATTCTCCCGGTACTTCATCATCTTTAATAACTACTCGTGGGGAAGAAAATGAGCTACAGGTTTTGCTTGCAACAGCGCTTGTCAATTTGATTGCTTTCATGGCTCCAGGGTTGAGGCAAGGGCTCTTGTTGACTCTGGATCTCAGAGTTCAATCATTACCTCTCGGATAGCTTCTAAATTAACAATACATTAAAATAATACGAAGGTTCGAGTTTCGGGCATTCGCCAAACGGGCGTGTGTTTCGGACGTCATCAGTATTACGCCTGAGGCTCAAAAATCTAAGCATAAAATTCAGGCTTAAAGAAAATTACTTGTCCTTTGCCACAGACTTCTGTCAACATCAATAGGTTGAACATTCGAAATGACTTGGAGTTGGCGGATAGAAGGTTCTACATATTTTTTGTTGGGTGCTGACGTGTATTTTGAAATTGTGCAACCGGGTATATTGAGGTTAGGAGAACTCCTCCCAGCTTACCAAACACTCGTTTCGGTTTCGGTTGGGTAATCGGTGGAAGTGTTTCCTCAGAAAGTGTAAATATGCGTCCCCTTGTTTACCTCGACTCCAAATTCAGATGTCCTTATACACAGTTTTGGAGGTTGGAGGAGGTATCTGCGAAAATACATCTGATTCCGGATGATAGGGTGTGTGAGGATATTTATGTTAACACTACTAAAAGAATAGATTCTGGTGAATTTGAGGTTAGGTTACCAATTAAACCTAATTAGGTACAATGCAATGTGGTTAATTTAAAAGCAATATACGGTAGTAGAAGATGGCTTAACTGGCAAACAAAAAAACTTTTATGCGACAGTTTAGTACTGTCAAATTTTAATTATGGCGATGTTATGTATAGTCCTTGTTTAATTGATGAGAACAGGATTCAGTTGATGCAGAATTCATTCACACGGCTTGTATGTGGAATTCGTAGAGGTGAAAGAGGCATTAGCGCTAAGATTAAGGAAATCGGCTGGTTAAGAATGAAACAACGTCGGATCTTTCATTCACTAATTTTGTTTAATAAAATCATTAGTAGAAAAAAGCCGGAATACTTATATGAAAGATTGAAGTTCTGGGGATCTGTGCATGATGTGAATATTCGTCATAAAACTGTCATTAAGTCACCGCTACACACAACATCAATGTTTGAGCGGTCATTTTCCTATACGGTTTCTAAATATTACAACGTCCTACCGGAGAATATAAAAAGTTTACAGGTGTTTTCGTTTAGGAGCGCTGTCAGACACGTAATAGGAGATACTAATTTGTAAAAAAGCTAGTTATTTTGGCCAGCAATATGAATCAATTTTCAGTTTAGTAAGGTAAAATATAAGTTAAATTTAGGTTAAGTTAGGAAGCATTGCTTCAACTTCGCATTTTGTAAAAATATCTATCAATAAATTATTTATTATTATTCACTGAGTGGGGCTCACAGGTTGATCTCTATTGAGAGAATACAATAAACTCAATGTTGGACTTAATTTTATTTCAATACTAAATTTCTGAGCACAGCTTAATTAACAACTCTCCAAGTCTATTACGCATTTTCACTTCTGGCATTTGATTGAGAGCAAATATTATTTTTGTGTCTACTATTAAATGTATCACCTGTAAATTAGAACTAAGTTTGTTGTTAAATACTTACATAATCTTTTAAAACTGATGGCGTGTACAGTTGATAGGGTGTATGAGTGAATTTCCAAAATATAGTATAGTGGAAGTCTATGATTAATCCACCGTACATGCATGTTTGCTTCGTTTTATAAAATTTATTGTATACGTATCTCCAAATCGTTGAATATATTATTATATGCTACAAGAATAAATTTCAATTAATGGTCCAAGCGCCCAAACTTTTATACATTGGAAATAATGACTATATTCTAAACATTAGTTCAGCGGGCGCGGCCGTATGTACCACAAAACATACCCCTAACAAGGAGGATGTTTTGTGCTTTATTAACTAAATAACTGTAGTTTATTAGGCTCCCGACTAACCTGATAAACTATAGTTAATCTAATAATTGTCACTATGACATTAGTTAAAAATGATATACTATTTAATGCGACATGAAAATCGGCTGCCTTTTTAGTTGTGCATACTGAGAGAGCCACTACTCAAATACCTATAACATTTAAAGGTCGTTAAACTATACCTAAATCTAACAAATTTGTTTGTTTTTCGACTTCTATAAAAAAAATTGATATTTCATTCGAGCAAAGAAAATTACATTAGGACTGCGTGGTCAAGGGTTTCAGTCACTTGAAGAACTAGTCGATGCCTTTAAAAATACAATTTTAACTGTACCAACAAAAAATAGGTAAAATGAACGCTTCCAGAATACTTCTAAAAACAATAATGTCTTTAAAAGCTATGTTTTATTTCAGCCCTATATTTACAACTAAAAAACAACCTTCGTATGTATCTCATGTTGTTTATATTTTCAATGGAAATGTTAGTCATTATGTATCAACTTAATTGGCAATTTGCCATTTGTTTCGGCAGATTCACATTTTACTCCTATCTCAAATATCTAAATTTATAAATGTTCAATTTGCTTTATGCTTACCTTTTTGATGAAAAAATCAAAGATACACTTAGGAATACGTGATTTTTAAAAAATGTTTACCTGATGTTTTAATATTTCTAACATAGAAATTAATTTTGAGATACACTTAATTTCCATATCATCCTGGGTGAATCCTACTGAAAATTCTGTTAACGAAATCAGCATTTTTAATTTCTCTTCGATACTTCTAAACGCCAAATTCAACATGTTTTCAGCAACAACTTTGAAGCGACGATTAACTAGTCTTACAGTTGTACCTAAAATGTATCATTTTAATTAATCTATGCAAAAATGCAATGGGATTTTGCTTGTAGAAGCCAAATTAAACGCGGCATCCACCTAGCATAATGCTTCTCTGTACAGAAAAGTAAAATATTGTGTACACGTTCAGTGGATACCATAGTACGAGGATTTTTCATTTTTTCGTTCATTGTAGCAGTTGTGACTTCCACGGGGCGTCCTGAACCTGGTGCGTCATCAGTCTCATGCCAGCTTTCTTGAATTCCCCAACCGACTGTTTGACGGTTGAATATGATAAGAGAAGATTCTTTCAGTGTGGAAACCTTCTTTGACTTGAAGTGGTGGTAGTTGTCGCAAACATAAGTATTTGAGAATTGCTTGTTACATAATGTAACAAGACAATGTGTAGGAAATTTGTTTCACACTACTATGCTTTCACCAGATGGACCGTTTCGTTGATGCATAACTCATCAGTGGTAGTGGTGATCGGCAGGCAATGTGATTCAAATTTCCAACATTTACAAAGAGCTTATACTAGCATGAGATACCGATTGACAAGACGATGTATGTGACGACATCTGGTGTAAGCAGGCAATATGCCCGGTGAAACAAAGCTCACAAACCATGGCCGTACAAGAATTAACTTAAGATGTCGTCACATACATCTTGTTGTCAATCATCTCGTGCTAGTATAATCAAATTTCCAACATAACTGAAAGTCTTGTTACATTACGTTACAAAAAAATCGTAAATAAAGCTTCCCGCTAGGGAGTTCTAGCGTAATTAGGATTTTTTTGATCTATACTTAGCCTAAAATAGGATAGAGCTAGATTATTTCTGTTCGTCTCTTCTTTGCAGTGATTCGCTATGGTTTTTAATGTGAGCTATTGTTGCATACATGTACAGACTTGGAAAGGTCATTATATTTAATTTTTTAAAATGATCTCTACATCATATTTGTTGTGGAATTCTTTGGTTTGCTCTTATGACCTTTTTCTGCACTTTAAAAACTTCAGTTTTTTAAGTTGCACCTCCATAATATGCAACTCCGTACGCCAAGATAGACTGTACCAAACCGAAGTACCTCACTCGACACGGTGTGTCTAATGTTTTTTACACCGAACATAAAAAAAATTATTAGGAGCACACAACTACTCAGTCTCGACACTACATTCTCAATATGCGCTGTCCACGAAAGTTTACTTGCCCACATAGGAATTTAAATGCGAGGCAGTCAAAAATCAGACTAGTTTGCGACAATTCTGTATCAGGCGATCCTTAATGTTAAGTTAATTAATTAAAAACATCTCAGTTGTAGGTATCCGTTTTGTAGTATTGCTACCTACTTGTCTTGTCTGTTTTATATATGAAAGGCAACATAACTTAAGTCTTGTTACATTATGTAACCAGCAATTCGTTAAAAAAATAAGTTACTTACTTTGATATAACCTAAATTTAAAAACCTATGTTCACATCAAATATCATTAGATTGAAATATTATATCTTACTTAATTCATGAAATTGTATATATCTAAAGACATTTTCTAACACCTCTGTAGGTACGAACATAATTGCGTTTTTCCTTTTGCTGATGTCGCATATTCTATAACGTGTCGCGTTACAACTCTCATGTTTTTCACTGCATTTTCCACACAATTTTCTTCGTTTAGAACGGGTGTGATAACCACATGACTCATGATCACTGACCTCGTCATTAATTTCTTCAGAACTACAGTGCATCTTTTCTGCTGGAGTAATACTATCCTTATTTTTACTATTTATTTGATAAATTTAATGCATTTTGTAAGATGAAATTTTATAAAAAATTTGACTGATATCGTACAACTGATTGTGTCAAAATACGACTTTTTGAGACGTCATTACCTGTTACAATGTATACCTACGTACATACACAGTACAGTGGTAGTATCATATTATTCTATGGTAGTATCAAAATTGTTCTTTTACAAAATACAAAATACCCATGACTCTTTCGTCCTGATTCAGCTTTATTATCGTTACTTTTTACATTTAAGAGTGTATATAGGTATTGCTTGGCAAACGAATCTGTTACAACGAAAGGAATGCGGACAAAAAAATTCTATATTGCCAAATTTAACTACAAAAAAATTACTAGTTCTAGAAAAGAAGTAGTATTAATTTGAAAATCGATTTTTTACAATTAAAAATAATAATAATGCAAGAACCTCAGCTTTTTTAAGTGGTTGTTTGTTTTATTTTTATTTAATAACTCACATTTTTACCACTGAATATTAAAATAGGGAAAATAAATTACGATCTTTTGTAAAATCGGCAATACCACGCGAAATAGGTGGTTAGACACCGCCTGAATGATCCTAATTGTTGCGTAGACCCTCGCATGTTTTGTCGCCATGCGGGTGTTCAAGTCGCAATTGGTGGAAACTGAGTTCTTCCCCGCAATTGTTGCCGCCCCTCGTAGTAATATTGAATCAGCCAGTGGCAGAGTGGTGTTATTATTTATACTTTTGTTGTCGTGTATGAGTTGCAATACTATCAAATATTATATCAAATTATTATTGTATATTTAGTGTTCTGTTACTTTAGTGTTTTAGGTTCAAAACAATTTTTCTTTGTTCTTGTAGAAATATAAGCTTACACATTAGTTGTTGTTTATTAAGGCATGAAAACTGAAAATTTTTATTGAATCTACTTAGAATTTTGGTATTTTAAAGATTAACAACATAATCGTGACAGAAGTTAACACTATACCAAAATTTCAGAGTGTCCAAAAATCCTCGGAACAATAACATTTTCAATACCGTTCTCGATTTTTGATATTTCTAAAACTATTAAGTCTCGTATATTATTTAAAAGGAACAAAAATATGCAATTTTATTGGCTAAAAAAATCAGGGTAGTTCGATTTAAAAAACATCTCTTAGAACGCCTCCGTATACTATGTGCGACTTAAACCCAATAGAGTTAACTTACGCAAAACTTAAATATATACGAACCCGCAATACAACCGGAAATTTCAACCTAACTACATTAAAAGAAGTTTTTAATATCCAGTAATGATAGGAATAGTTTTTTCCGACATGTTAAGGAGTTGGAAGAAGAATTTTGGAGGCAATTGAGCACATTATAATACCTTTAGAACAAGATGACGACAGCGAGACTGATGATAATGATGATGCACGCCGCTGGAAATTATATGAATGAAATCAGCCATGTTTTATTACAACTGCACTCAGATCAATTTGCCAAACAATACCCTACACTGCTCAGGCTTAAATGCGGGATCGGATAATATATTGTATCGCCTTCCTACCTTAATACCCATCTCCTCTGATGCTAAATAGAATTATGAATGCATTGCAATACTATTGAATTTCCCTTATAATTCAATTAAAATATTTTATTGAATACACAAATTTGACAATTTTGTGAAGAAAAATGTTTAATCTGTCAATGCTCCTCCTGTAATATATTTTTGATGTAGAATTTGAGCAAATGACTCGTATATGAACCATATAATTGAGCAAGTTATAAAAATACTAAAAATTGGAAAACCTTAGGTACACGAGAGGCATATTATAGTAAACCTTTGTTTCTTTAATATACTTCACATTTCAACTTTTTATATTAATGACTACATAATTTTAAGCCCGGACTCCCGAATGTCTAAAACAGACTGATTTCATTTCCATATGGGTAAATACTATAAATACTCTTATGCTATCAGACTGCATTCGTATACAATACTATAGCATTGAAAATATAACTGCAGTCGACAAGGCTTTGATCAAACGAGAATAAAGGGCCGCGCCAATGTGACCCTTCTATAAAGAAATAATTAATGTGACAAGATGTTTTTAGCGACATCTAGTGTGAGCAGGCAATAGCCCGGTGAAACACAATTCACAAATGATGGCCAGACAAGAAGTAACAACTCCATTAAATCCTACTGCCAACTCTAGATACGCCCGAATTCCCTAGCGGTAGGTTTTATTTATGAACTGCTTGTTATAAAAAGTAACAACATGAGTTGTGGATCAACGAATCGGCCCGTCTGGTGAAAGCATGGTAGTGTGAAACAAATTTCCAACATAACTAAAAGTCTTGTTACTTTATGTAACAAGCAATGCATAAATAATAAATGTATTATAAATGTTTATATACCTACATTTTATTGAATTATGGAACAACTCGAATTCTATATTAAGACAAGACAGTACAATCATTGTAGGTATTACTAAAATTATAGGGCTCTGCAATTAATGCTTACAAAAAATACTATACACTGTTTGATGAAAGAATGGAGGCATAACTACCAGTGGCGGCTCGTGAGGTCTGAAAGACGTGGGGCACAACAAGATGGAAATAAGGCAATAACACCCAAAATTTTTCAAAATAAAGAATTAAAATGATAGGTTTTTTTAAGTAGTTAGAGTAGCTAGATAATGACATTTTGCTAAACTCACCATGACCATTAAAACTGTTGGTAAGTGAAGTCCATCCTCCTAGATTTCTGAACAGCAAAGTGGTTGATGATTTTATCATTAAAATTTGAAATGGACTTAACAAGTTTTTTTTTCAATATATAGCATTGCTAACGCGCACAACCTTTCCTGGCCCATAGTGTTTCTTAAAAATGTTTTGATCCGTTTGAGGGTAGATAAACATATTTCGTTTTCTACAGTCATCATAGGGACAGTACACAAAGCAGTCAGCAATTCCGCAGATTCAATAAATGTTGATGTTAAATTGTTTTGGATAAACATTTGTAACAGAGGCCCACTGTGTTTCAGAAAATCGTCCCGTGCGTATATTATCGAGAGTTCATTTTTTAATTTTAAGTAATTTACGTTAGGAAATAAGTTACACACAGTTTTAATATCTTCATTCGGATAGACGGTTCGATATTCACCAAATTTTTCAGTTTCAAATAAATTTGCAACAGTTAGGTGTTTATCAAAACTTTTTTTATAGTAATTCGATCCTCAAATGTTAATTTAACATTATTTACATTTATATATCAAAATCAAAACATTCACTTTATAATACTCAAAAAGCGCGATCGCGAAAACAAAAACAACACCACACGCACACATTTTATTCGTATAGACTGATGGGTAGGGCAGCACCCCATATATGACGTCACAAATGCGTTTAATTTCTACTGTTACTAGCATATAGAGTAGCGATGCATTGCTGTCTCTGTTTTTCGCTCGCGATAGCAAATAAAACAATAGAGGCACAAAAATGTTGTGTCCAAGAGCATCGGAATATGTACTAAGACCTACGTTCTGTCACAGTTAAAATAATAGTTAATATTCGATGGTTCTGTTTCATTACCGTGAATAGACGCGCTGCAAGAGTGATTATAGCATAGAACAGGGTCGTATTCGATTCAAATTTTCAAATGCAAAATTTTATAGGGAATTCTATCGATATCACACTGGTCTGGTGCGAAGTATAAAACCTAAAATTATTTTTTCTACTTCATTTTTTAGATAGACCAACCGCCACTGATAACTACATACATTATTCAATTCATTAATAATGATTAAGCCATTGGCTGTGTACAGTGTTGGAACTTCCTGTATTTGTCTTTATAAGTATTACAGGACCGTTACCGTGCACTGTAACAGCTAGATGATGGCGACATCTATGGTTACAACACACCTACCTTAAAAATCGATTTACAGGTTCATTGCCATTCAAGACGAGTGTATCCAAAGTGTTAGACAGATGGCGCCTACCATGCTATAAAACGGTTCAATCAATGTATAAAATAGGGAGCCTTGTGTAGAAAGAGCCAACCATTGCTGAATGAAAAAGCTTTCTCATATTGTAATGCGTAGGTAAGTATAATACCTATTACAACATTCAGTAATGTTTGTTTTAATCCTGTCGCATCTTGTAGATAATGTTTTATGTATATCTATATTATGAAATGAAATTATATAGTTATGTGAAGATGCCAGCAGGGTCATCCCACACAGACACATCAGCATTATTGGTTTTCGAGATATTTACTAACATTTTAAGTAACAAACAATTCGTAAATAAAGCCTTCCGCCAGAGAATTCGGGCGTATCTAGTGTTGGCAATAGGTTTGTTAGGTCTTGTCCGGCCATGGTTTGTGAACTGTGTTTCACCGGGCATAGTGCCTACTCACACTAGATGTCGCCAAAAACATCTTGTTGTCGATAATAGATTTGCCTATATTCACATTATCTGGGACAATTTAAAAAAATGTAGAACGAAAATTATATATAAAAACAACAAAATTACGCCACAATGTGTCATGTCTCCATCCGTTGTCCACACATTTTTGGCACTTCTGTAATACCTAACTTTTAGCTCTCCTTAATATTTTCTTGTTTATTGATGTAAAAACATCTCTCTTCAAATTCATGTCGATTTTCGAATGGAGAAAACTTCTAAACCTCTTTTTAAATAAAAATCGAGGACCGTGACGTCCCGTCACTTGGCCGGCTAAACAATACACAATAGTATTATTCTTGGATATAATATGAGCACAATTATTTCTAACAACGCACATGACTTCTGTGGTACTGTGGGCCACACTGGAACCACATAAATACAGGGTGTCCTATCGGGAACCAAATCGATATGTATAGGTATGTATAGAAAACTATACATTGAAGAATTTTGAAAATTTGGCAATTTAGCTATGTCGACGCGAGTAATAAGTTATTGAAACTTCCGGTTAGACCATATATATTATTACAGTTTTAAATTCTACGTAAAATTTCAACTAGACTTTGTGTATCATGTTCTATACCTAGGAATATCACATCAAACATGAAAATGAGAAAACTGTCAAATATATTTTTAAATATAACCCCCCCCCCCCCCCCAATATTTTAAACAGCCAGTCGGAAAAGTAGATTTTCGATTTATATATTTTTTATTTATACTTAGTATACCACTGACACCCACTATTCATAAACAAATTATATAATATTCTGACAGTCGCCAAATATACCCAAAGTGTCATATTGACAGTTACTTTAACGGAAATACCCATTATACTATAATACATACGTAAGCACGGTCTTATTGTTATTTCACAGGTGATTATTTGTCAAAAATAATTACAGGTGATGATATTTTTTTTATTTTTTGTTACTTTATATTGACTTACATTTACTTAAATGTGCCAGCGATGAAAAAACTCTCCAAATAAACATTGTAGAGATTTAAGTGCTCTATCATTTGATATGTAACATCGGTATTTTCTATTAACAATGAAAAATAGTTATTTATTATACAAGGGAAAAAAGTACTAGATTTTAGCTCGAGAGCTAAAATCTAACTTTTTTCCCGTGTATGATACACTATTTTTTTCCGAGCCGGGAAAAACTTCGATTTAATATTGAAAAAAGTCAGAAAATTATCCAAGTGAAATTTGAAGTTTTAAAAAAGTAATCAAATATCTGTCAATTTCATTCTGTAATTTAATTTAAAAATTGCGAACACTCCACCGGAGTCAGTAGAAGCAGCAAAAGTAGCGTCACAATTTATTGCCAGTTTTGATATATAAAGAAAATGTAACTTTTGTATAATAAAATTTCCTAAAATTAAATATCTACCGTTACTTATGTGTCCGGGAAAAAAATGCTCACTTTTTTCCCGGGGATAAAAAGTGACATTTTATTACCTGTCAAGAGAGTAAATATGTCAAACTTTTTTCCCGTCACAGAAAAAATATGATTTTTTTCAAACTTTGACAGGTCGCCATTTTGGAATTAGCTCTCCGATTTCAATCGCCAACGCGATTCCCTGACCTAGCCGATTTTTTAACCAAATTTTGTTTCGATTGGTCAAAACATGCGGTCTAGAACGTGCCGCAAAGTTTTCTATATCCCATACCGGGTCGGGCAGTACATTCGCCTCGGTCTCTCATACCCTAACAAAATTGAAATTGCAAATTTTTTTTTACATGGGTCTACCAGGAGCTTTTAACAATTTTTTTTTTTTTAATATACCGGGTGTCCCAGAAATGTGTGGCATATCAAAGTTATATTTTTTTAAATGTAACACCCAGTATTTTTTGGATTTTTTGAAGACTTTGGATAAAATAAAGTAAAGCTATTGTTATGATCCCAAAATTTGCCGGTTCTGATGTAAAAATAACAAGAATACACGAATATGCTATATTGCGACCTCCGAAACACATTTCTCGTCTGAAATTTCCACCTGAAACTCTCTTGGAGGCTTTGCAGAGACTGCACGAACATGGCCAAAATTGAAAATTCAACATCAGGAATTATTAAAACTAAAACTATAATTAAGCTCTTGTCTTCTCTTTTGATTCTTTGTTTTTTTTTTCTTTCAAATATATTTACGATTACTTTAGTTTGCAATATACAATGAATATGTAAAAATATATTATATTAATTTAAATTTTGTATAGGCTGAAGGACTTCGGTCAATGGCCTTTTGGGGTTTTGTATTTCGTGCCAATAAAGTACGTTTTATTATTATTTATTTTTAAAATTTCATTCTGTGTAAATCAGTTTAATCGAAGGTGGAAATTATTATTTTAACCGCAGGCAGCCAGAACATAGAATCGGTCAAAGCTTAGGCTATTCTCTATTGCTCATTTAAATATGAAATATTCCTTGATCCATTCATGTGTGTTGTTGGTGTCTATTAAAAATGGTTCGGTATTAAACACTGCATGGGCAGATGAGTTGGAGGTCTTCCATTTACTATATGTTCGCTAAAACCAATAGTGTCTTCCTTCTTCTAGAGATATCTTTATTGATGTCACTAATCTCTCCCATCAGCCTCCCATGTGTGGTGCTGAGGTTAGTAGTAGAGAGGTATAGTAGATATATATTGACAATTGAAATGATAAGATGCGTTGTCCATAACAGTAATAGAATTACTCGGAATGTTTGGTAGCAGTTGTTCAGCCATCCATTTTTCAAATAATTGAAATGATAATCTGCAGAGGATTCGCTTATATTTTTAGTAGATAATAACAACGCAGTCCAAACAAATCAATTGATGACGCGTTTACCTCTAGAAGCCTAAACTGCATTTTTTATATTATCCACCCAACCATATTTCAACAACGCGTCGTGAGTCTCGTCTAAATAAGCTTTATAACTACCTGACTGACGATAATCTTTAATCTTTTCTAAGGATTCTTGTCAATTTTTTATATTTAATTCCACAGTTTATTAGTATTTCCCGCAGGGTGGCCAAGCAATTGTATTGTCCGTAGTTTTTAAGTTTTTCTCGAACCATATCGAAATTTTCCTAATGAAGTCCCGACCGTTTAAATTTTTGTCCGATACGTTTCCCTTTCTAATTACTCAATACTCAATAAATTGCTGACAGTCATAATTTAGTCAGCTTGTTATTTTTTTTACAGATATTTAAATCACATTCTTCTTCATTTTCGTTTTTAAGGCACATGTAACTTAACTTATCATGCTCGAATGGTCTCCAAAACGCCATATTGCAACAGTTACAAAAAAATAAATATATACAAACAAAATAGAAAATAGTTATATACTAGGTATTACTTCATAAAAATACTTCTTTAACTGCGACAAAAATGGTAATAGGCCCAGTGTACATAATGTGGCATGTTTAAAATACTCATTGTGATTAAACAATTACTCGATCACCTTATATCTGACTGGTTGGATTGTTCGTCTCTCGTTGTTTTACAAATATGCAGGTACGCTCATCAAATGAACGCCCAATAACAACATGCTATTAACATATGAAATGCCTTGTTTTTGATCAGTACCTGGTACAAGCCTCATTTCCAACTAACATGAAAAAAACATTAAATCATATTAATGTCTACTACTTGTTTCTCTAATTATAATTTTATTTTTTTAAATATCGTGTTGACCAATAATGAATTTAGTCAATAATTATACTACAGAAATAAAGATGTAAACACTATAAATTAAACACTACAACATAAAAGTATTTTGTTCATTAGTATTAGGTAGGTATTTAAATTAGACCTTAAATAAAATGTTTTGGTTAACAAAATAAAAAGTTAATTCATCCAAAATTATTATTATTATCATATGTACCTATATTCAATAACAACAAATGATTACAAAAACGCTTTGTCATATTTCAGTTATTCACGGAAAAATAGAGAGAAAGCGTGGTCCTGGCCGTCGAAAAACATCTTGGCTCAAGAATCTTCGCCAATGGTGTGGAGTAAACACCACGACACTCTTTAGGTCGGCTGTGGACAAGGTGAAGATCATGCGACTGATCGCCAATGTTTCTACGAGGACACGGAACTTGGAAGGTATTTTAGTGCCATTTTATAGGATGTACACCATGGCATTGCCGAAAAAAAAACAAAATGAAATACACATTTAAATACACCGTTACACGTTTGCTGTTGAATTAAGTTTAAATAGCAATAACTCGGTCAGGTATTAACCTAGGCCTCTAGTCTCTACACAGACGGCCTTCAAGTCATACGGGCGCCTCTCATGTCGAGTAAGCCTTCCAGACCAGAGTTTATTTTAGAGTTTGCCAATAGACGCAAAATACATAACTTCCTGGTCTTGGAAAAAGTCCTTAATATTGACCGAATATATTTAGTCAAAAAATTAAAATAAATCTAATACCCAATATTTCTGAAACTCTGTTTTCACTTTTTTACTGTTACTGGGTGAAATTTTTCGCTCTCTTGAAGGCCTCTTCCAGTAAAAGTAGAATCTGTACAGCTGTAGCCCCCTTCGTGGTGCGCCACTGAATGTCACCATCGGGATCTGTTAAACGGTAAACTTTAAACAGAAACCAGCAGCGACATGTGATGTATAATTTGACATGTTGTGGTCTTACGAAAGAGTTCTCCAACAAATACTCCAAGACAAATGCTCTAGTTCTAGGGGGACTAATTCAGGCGTTCCTCAGGGGTCTATTTTGGGACCTCTATTGTTTACACTTTATACTTCCCAGTTCCCGGGATTTGTGAAGTGAGATTTGTGGATTGAGAATATACGCCGATGATACCCAGCTTCGCTTATCGTTTGATTCTCGGAATTGCTTAAATGCTGTTGCCCAGATGAACTGGGATCTGAAGAGCCTTGCGCACAAATCAGCTGAGCATTGTTTAACAATAAATCCCAGCAAATCATTGGCAATCTGACAAATACAAATAATGATCAACAATACAATTGTAGCTATTCAAGCTTCAGCGAAAAATTTGGGAATTATTATATACAATTCATGGTTTCGGGACCAGTGTACTAAAAACATTCAGAAAGTCTATTTTGCTCTTCGGTCATCTTTAAATGTTAAAACCAAAAAAATGTTATGTGAATCCTTAATTCTGTCACAACTTACTTACTGTGCTCCTCTTCTCGCGCCATGTATTGATAATGACACTAAATTGAAGATTCAACGAGTTCAGAAATCTTGCATTCGATTTATATTTGGCATTAGGAAATTTGAACGAGTGTCCTATAAGTTGGTTGAACTAAAGTGGTTTAATATGCACAACAGATTTAAATTGTACTCTCTATGTTTATACCACAGAATAGTTACGTATACAAAGCCTTCTTACTTAGCTAATAGACTGATTTATCGTACGGATCTTAATGGCCGGTCTCGTGACTCCTCCTTTACATAGAACGTCTTTCTTCGAGAGAGGCTACTGTATCGCAAGACTGTACAACGCCATACCGAGTGAGCTAAGTCTTGCAAGATGTCAAAATTCAAAAAGCGTATTTTTGCGTTATTATTTGAGATCAGGCTGAGTAATGGTTTTGCGGGAATGCTTGAAGTTTGCCATTCTTATTATAGTTGCTTTTGTTCTGTGCTAGATATGAGTTAAGAGATATTTGTTGATTTTTTTTTCAGTCTGGTGAATATTGCTAGGGCTCAAGAGTTTCTTACTGTGGAAATAGCTAGAATTGTTTTTTAATGTTTATGTAAGATAAATAGCAGCTCAAACAGTTGATTGTTGCTATATTTTGGGCAATAAAGTCATTTATTATTATTATACCTAGTATTTATGTAAAAATATTTTGCTACTTCAAATAACAGACCACAGTATTTTCAAAGCTTAGTCCTCAATATCCCAGTAGTGATCATTGAACTTTAGATTGGTTTGCTAGTTTTCACAAAACTGTCAATGCGATGATTTGCAATTTGTTGCTATATAAATCTTCTGAAATCATCAGGATAAAAAAGGAACTGTCGACGATGTCACATAATCAATTAATAAACAACACAAATAATAGGTCTGGGCATGATATTTCCTTGAAGATCACCGGAAGCAACATAAACAAATCTAGAGTACGTCATCGTCATCTCGATATATTAGTAATACGATAGGAAGAATATTCCATGATAAGAGAGGTCTCTGTTTTGTGGGTAAGACACCATTGCTATTCTGAGAATAATTTCTTAAACGATAAGTATAGCATACAAGGCTTTACTTAACTTTATAGAATCCCCCTCTGGTGCAAATTAACGGGATATTGCTTTGTGGTAAGATTTTGTTCATTATTATGAGCTGATATATACCGCTCTTGGATATTCTTTGAATAAACTTTACTTAGTTTTAAGTAAAAATCATTATTTTTCACACAATTTTAGAATATTACAATATATTCAACCCAGAGTAATTCGGTTCTTAGCATCACTTTTTAATAGTTATTTAAGTAATATTCTTTATCACTATAGAATAGTTATTTTACATTATTTACATTGTATATAGATACACTCCACCAAAACTGGTTAACTTCAGAAAAGCACATGACTCTATTTATTGAAATAGCATAACAACAAACAAACACTTGGATAAAATGCAAGTTGGCGTTGGTCTGTACTCTCTACCGCTGCTTCCCCCGCCTCTTCCACCCGCCATATTCATTCTAGCGTGTCGCCTATTTTGACTGGAAGGTCGATCACGTGACCGCCAAGCGTCTACGATCGCTGAGCCGAGTGGGGCGAATCGGCTAGACTTTCCACTCGGTGAATACCTACTCATCTCACGTCCGTCTATCCTTTATTTGTAATATAATTTTTATTGTGCAGTATCTAATAGCAGTTGTGTATTTGCGATAACGTTTTGCAACCCTTTTATTTTTAATTGAGGGTGACATCGATGTATTCTCCGGGAACAACACATTGTGAATCTAAGAATAGAATAGGACAGTGTTAATAGGAGGTGAATAGAAAACGCACGCGCGCTTTGCCAGTGTCTACAATGTCTCGGCGATCATGCGGTGTTGTCGTTGTGCTTTAAATTTTGCAGCTAAATCAATCAGTATAAATACTTATACATTATTATCTTTACCGTACATTTAAATGAACCAACATAACTAAATTATAAATAACTGATATTACTGGTCCTTATCAAACAATAATATGGTACATTTTAATATTTAGAAAACATATCTAATATTACTAATAAGATGGTAGTGCATTTTAGCTATTGTTTTAACTAGGAAGCCCTTAAATAGTAAATTGAGTCTGCAATGTTCCTGGAATACCATGTCTTCATCAAAATCATAGTGACGGCTGTATACTGCAATGTTTATAACAAATGCTAGACAAATTTTAACATATTTTCGTGTTGTTGCGATTACCTGTTTTAGTTTTTGAATATTAAAATCAAAATTGTAATATTAATTAGGTAATATTGTGAGTGTTATATTTTTAACTTCAGCTAAATTACAATCATTACCATCTAATCTTAATTTACTTTAGAAATTTGCACCTAGGTAAACAATAAAGTTATTAGGCACCCCTACTCAAACATAAGACAAATAATATGCGATTTCATGTACCTACTACCAATGAGTTCTTATTTAGTATTGAGAGTCAGTATTCAATCAATTATGGTACTTATGCAAGTTAGCTAAACAGCAAAAAAATATTAAAATGAGTTCGTCAATAGCATATTGGTAGAATGGTAGGATTTACCAGTTTGGCTTGGCAACATTGTCGCGACGTCTATTACCGTGCCGGTCACACATAAACAGAACAGAGAACAGTCAGACAAGAGATATGTTGGGCGAACGTCTATCACTGTTGTTAATGCCTTGTTGCCAGACTAGACAGAGAGGGGGAGTAGCGGTAATACGATGAAACAGGACCTGCTGGACTCTCGGAATAATCTTTGTGTAATTTAAACTCACCTTCGTTATGTCATAAATTAATCGGTTTTGTGTAATGTACCTGCAATAAACGGATAAAGACTGTATGTGTGAATCTGTGAAGTGGTTATGTAAAAAAGACTCATAGTGGAATTTAATTTAGGTTTGTGTTGTGTGCTTTAATAAGTAATTCACAATGATGGAAGTAACACCTCATCTGAAAAGTGTATTGAAAAACTACCAGTTCAGTGCAACGAAAAGCCTTCAAGGTCCAGGTTTGTCGTTGATAGCAACAAAAAATGAACTTCCATCTCCGGAGATAAAAGAGGAAGAGTTTGTTCCCGCTTCTTTTCCGGTTATACAACAAGTGCCTATTTTAGCAGCGCCTGACTCTTCCTCTAGTGCATTAACAGAAACACTTTTACAAGGCAAATCAATTTCATGCTTTATCGTTGGTGGTGAAAAAAGACTTTGTTTTGCACAAATACTAAACTCAGTATTACGCGAATTCAATTTGCCACAGATTTACCAGGAATGTGACCAGTTGCAAGTGTATTTCTCACGGTCTACACCTGAACAATTAAATGTTCTTAAGAATGCGAATATTCTCCCCAGCAGTGCACCCAGTTGTGGTTTAATAACAAAAACTGATGCTGAACGGTTGTGTAGTGCCCTGCTTTTTGGACAATCTGGACCTGTACTTAGGCCTCGAAAAAGCGCCATGTCTTTTCCGGTATATCATGAGTGCTTTGGGAAATCAAAGGGTCAGTGTTTTCCAGAATTGTACACCTCAAAAGCGGCCAAATGTATTGTGTGCGAGGTGTGTGAGTGTGGATTTTCACCCCAACAATTCGTGTGCCATGTACACAAGAACATGGAGAATCGTACAGTGCATTGGGGTTTCGATTCCGATTTGGGTTGGCGCGAATATTTGCGTATACCTGATGACGAAGAGCAAAAAGAACAGTTTGAAAAGTGTTTGGACGAATTAAGGGACAGGTATGATGAGAAAATACCGTTTCCTGCTCCAGTGGTTGTGGAACAGCCCAAACGAAAACAGGTATGTCGATTGGATTAGATACAAAATTAAGAAAAAAAAATCTTAACGTAGATTAACGACCTTTCCTGTGCTGTTTGTTATTGAAGTGATGTAAATCTCAATTATTACTAAATTATTAATAATTAAGCATCGCCATAATTCCTTAGTTTAGAGAATCCGTTCAATCTTGAGTCATGATTAGGTACAATAAGAAACCATAATTCTGACGAAGTAGACTTTTGAATAAACGTTCACAAATGCCTAAATGTTATTATTAAATATTTATACCTACCTCAAACACCTATATTAATAGGAAATATTATGGCTGAGAAAAAATAAATAGGCTGCAAGTTGGCAGGAGAGCAGGACTGTAAACATAAAATATAAAGGCTATGCTTTAACACCCGTCATACTTTATTTTATGTTCAATAAATGCAAATGCATGTGATTTCTATTAATAAGCATCGTAGTTATTTTGTAATTCACCTAGTCAAAGGCAAATCATGTTAATATATCTTCGAAATAGATAATTATTTGCAATAAAATAATAACTAGTAGGTTTTGTTGAAAAGTAGGTATTTTACCTACTTAACATCCTAAATAGAATACTTACTTACTGCATTCCAATTTAATTCTAATTAATTAATATTTATTCGTTACCTACTAAAAATGCTAATCTTACAAAATATCAATTATTCAAATCGATTTCGAGATATTTTGCCCTGAAGGTGTTATTCTGGTGATTTTTTTCCGCCGGTAATTATTAAAACAGGCGCCTCTCGACCTAGACGACCGACTGTCGCCTAGACTTTTGGGTGTTTACCTTGTGCTCTTATCTTAGCACACCAGCTGCTCACCTACGATTATACTATACTTAATATATTTCATGCACTTCTTGGTATTAAATTCACAAAGGAAATATTCAACGTTGGAATGAAAATTTAGGTTCCATATGTTTATATGTTATTTTATTAAATACAATAAACTAAGATAGAGTCAAGCATCTAATAGATAAGTACTAAATATGATACCAGAAAGGTTTGCAACATCCTCGATTTAATGAGATTCAAATAATTGTTTTCTCGTTACATTTTCGTTAATTACTGCGGTCGAATTCTTGAAAACCCTGGAGTTGAGGGATTGAAAAAAATGACACACACTTCAAGAGTACTGACCCTGACATGTGATGTCATTTATCGTTAAACTTTAGAAATAGTCCGTAAATTCATCGACTTATTGAAGAGTTCATTAGATCGACTTTGAGTCGCCTGTTATCGGATTATTTCAGCTTTAGATCTTATGTGAGCATATCTATACGAGGGTTCATAATATTTTTCTTGACAAGTAGATCTACGGTTACGAATTTGTCACTTATTTTACAGACGCGTGAATGTGATTTATACAATCACTCAAATGGTTTTTGATTAGTTAGATGGATCACACATATCCCTGAACAAATTGTCGGGCTTTGTATTTTCTAGGGACAGCCTTTTCTTATGCAATCTTATTTACATAAGTAATCAATAAAAAATAATGTTTTTTCAGTGGGTTAAATACTCGGTTAAATATCAGCAAGTGTATGGGACATAGGCTCAAACACGAGCTCAAACATGTTCAAATTCGATAATGCATTAGCACTTCGTGTTATGCGTTTTTGTTGTTGACTCTAATTACTTTAGAAGGCATTGGTTAGCTGAGGACATAAGAATGTAAATATTACCACAGCCCTGAACTATTAAGACAGTTTTATGTGCCCAGTTAACTATAAATGAACAATAATTAATTTTCTTTCCCAGTATCTAGTGAGACGAAAACAAAACATGCACTTGATGATTTCATAGTCTGGGATTCATTCCAAAAAGATGAATAGACTGACAAACACTCTGGCATATAAAATTGTGTACATAGCACATAATTTAAATTTAATGACTGAGCCTACGCAAACCCATCCCTGAACCTACTGCTTGACAGAGTTCCATCGCTAACCCAATCGCACAAGATGAAGAGGAAATTACAATCAGTGATGCGATGATGAGGGTCACCAGAAGATCAAGGATGAGTGATTTAAGAAATTATTGATTCAAAATATAAAACTTGGAAGTATTATTGTTATAGATAATGCATCATTCAAAGCAAATTTATAAAATACCCAATATGTCTTCAAAAACCCAAGAAATTCAAGAACTTCTTCTAAAAGTCGTATACCAAAAAGAATTATTGGCAGTTATTCATAACTGTACTATTTTAGTATTTTTATTCCCATTGAATTCCCATCGATCAGAACAATGAGAAATAATCTGTAAAATTATCTATCACTAAATAAACCGATGTGTCTTATAAATTGCTTTGTAAGAGTGAGCTCCGTTCTCTTTGCAACCGTCTCACATCCACATCTTCCAGTATAGTCAGCACTCTGCAATAGTAAAAACCCTCTGAGCTCACAACATTATGACGTCCCACAGGGAGTCGAGTTGGCTTGGGTTGATCTGTACGTGTGACACAAACCAGGATGCACTCAGTGCCCATCCTTTACAGAATATATAGTATAGCTTCGAAATAATGCGTTTACCATGTGCAACCTCCAAGAAAAGGAATGTATGCAAAGTTAACTAAGTTATATTCACTAAAAGCTGTAAATAACTAGTCAATATTTCTGCTATGTTTAAGAAATATGTTTTAAGTTTTTAACTCTTTTCGAACGCCTACCTGCTGAAGAAAATGTACAACTAAGTCAACCTGATATAAGTACAGCTTTCCTAAACGGCGACATAGATGAAGAAATATACATGGAAATACCTAAAAATTTAGAGAAATATTTTCAAGAAATTATTTTTGAAGAAAGCATGAATATTAACCAGGAAATTTTTCAAAAAGCAACAACAATGTTAGAAGATTTTAAGAAAAAATAAAAGCGAAAAAGTGTATCAACTTAAAAAGGCGTTATACGGTCTAAAACAAGCAGGAATACAATAGTTTGAAAAATTAGACACGACATTAAAAGAAATCGGTTTTAAATCATCTAGTG
Source organism: Apoderus coryli (assembly GCA_911728435.2). Taxonomy (NCBI): domain Eukaryota; kingdom Metazoa; phylum Arthropoda; class Insecta; order Coleoptera; family Attelabidae; genus Apoderus; species Apoderus coryli. The sequence continues at coordinate 8,132,104 of OU452202.1, read as the reverse complement.
CAGATCCATCTATGTACATATAAAGCAAAGGGGGAGATAAAGCTATAATTGCTGTATATGTTGATGATTTGATTCTAGCGACATCAAGTCAAAAAAGTTTAAATCACGTAAAACAAATGATTATGAAATGTTTTGATATAAGAGATTTAGGTAGATTAACTTATTGCCTTGGAATGGAATTTAAATAAAAAAATGGCACTATTACAATCAATCAACAAAAATACATCAACGCCGTATTGGAGCAATTTGCAATGTTGAATTGCAAAAGTGCAAAAACTCCTATGGAAGAAAATTTAAAATTGGAAAAAGGAAATCCAGAAAATTTACCAAATGTACCTTACAGGATACGCTGATGCAGATTGGGGGTCACGTAAATTAGATCGAAAATCATAGGTATACTGGTTACTGTTTTATTTTTGCCAATGCAGCAGTCAGTTGGGAATCTCGAAAACAAAGGACAGTGGCATTATCAACAGCAGAAGCTGAATATAATGTGTCACAGAAGCATCAAACACCTCAAAAACCTTATAAGTGATATGGAATGTCATCATCATAATACAATTTTAATTTATAATGACAATCAAGCTCCACAATGTCTAGCATCTAACCCGATTGTCAGTTCAAAAACAAAACATATTTCTATCAAAGAACATTTCATAAGGGATGTAGTCAAAAATGGTGATATTAAAATAGCATACAAGCGGACCGAAGAAATGGTAGCTGACATTTTAACAAAATCATTAAATGGAAATCGTAACTATTTTCTTTGTTCAAGCATCGGAGTTCAGATAAACAGTTCGTGAGGGGGAGTGTTACAATTGAAGATAATATTGCATTCCTGTATTATTTAGATGATTATTTTTTACCTGTAGATAATTATTGTTGATTAGAAGTTCTCAATTAAAAATATATATTTAGTTATTAATAAATAGTTCATTGAAAAGTAATATTTCACTGCGATAATAAATCAAATACTAATACACTGTTCATTCATTGTCTCCATAAATTCATATAATATTTTCCAATATTGCACCTTTATCTATACTTACCATAAACGAAATTAAAGTTCTGGCGAATGAATACCTAATACCGAGCCTAATACAAAAATGGAAAATATGAGATAATCCAGACGAGCTATTTATTCGTCTATGATGGTATTTCACCAACAATTTATTACCGTAACATAAATTATTATAACAAACAGATGCAAAAAGTTTTTTGTAGGTACCTCAATATTAATAAATCTATGCCTGTCGGCACCGCACAGTCTAATAAGCTCGAACTAGTGGTAATTACATCAGTTGTTGGCAGGGGGCAGAAACAGCATTCGACGGAGACAATTTAAACTTTTCAAGGTCATCCTGTTGCATGGCATACACAATGTTGTAATTATTATTAGTAACTGTTATATGTATTGGCATTGTCTAGAATGCTTGTGCAAAACTTTGTTGAATAATTTCTCATCGCACAATATACCTACTTAATGTTTATATTTATTTTTTTCTAACATACCTAATTTTTATATACCTATAATATAGTCGGATAATTTACATAAATAAAAACTCACAAATCACAATACTTCTGTATAAATCCATGCTTGAGTCCTTATTAATGTTCCAAGGATTCTTGAAAGTAACTTTTGAAATTTATTTATTCTTTAAACTTAAATTAACACTATCTGTAGAATCCAGGATTGTAGCAGTGTTCACCAATAATAATTAAAATTGTCACAGTTTTAAATAGAAATTGCATAACGCGAGATAAAATTGAAATTAATAAACTTTTTATCCTACATTCGTCAAGCTCCAATGCGCAAACAAAGGATAGTCGTTAGGGGCTTAAACTGGTGAAATGCTGGATGTAACTTCAATTCGTTTAAGTTCCAAGTATTGCTGATGTCTGTTTGACATTTTGAGTTTTCTTATATTACTTATATCGTGGGCATACAAGGAAAATTATATAAGTCCAAAAACTAAAAACGCGAGAAAAAGTGATATTTAATTAATAATTAATGTTTGAAGTGCTATATAAAATCTAATTTTATTTTTATGTTCTCTTTAACAATTTTTAGGAAATGGCCTCCATTCAGGGCTAATTTAAGTTAAACTGCAATACAGGGTTTTTAAAAAGAATTTGTTTATTGGCATTTTTTTTATAATAATAAGACTTAATGGATTTACTTCATTTTTTCTGGATTATTGGATATTTCTAGATGCGCTTCTTTACTTTTTCTGGACAAAATAATGAGCGTTTGACTCATTATCGGGATCAAAATGGGTTGTTTATTTAGTTTAGTAATTATGTGAGAATCCACATTTTATTTTATTTTTATTAAACCTTTTCCGCAAAATGTAATTTGCAGCCCAACACGGCACCACATACCACACAGCAGCATTGGGCAGCATTTGACCCTTTCTGAAATATAATTGGAAACGGTGTAGTACTTGGTTCATAAAATTCTTATTTTTTATTTATTGCTGGAATAATGTTACTAAATGTGAATGTATCTCCATTATTTTAATTGATGTTTTATAAAATTTTAAATTATTGTATCAAAAATGATCTATTGTTCAATTGATTATTACAAATTTTAAATTATTGCATCAAAAATGATCTACCTGATTCTGAATTACATTTGATAATTCCCGAAATACCATGGAAATTTTCTGAAATACTTTTGAAACATCTGAATTGCATTTGAAATTATCGGAATTACATTTGACAAATCTGATTACAATTGAAATGTTCTGAATTTCTTTTGAAAAATGTGATTTGCATTTGAATTTCAATTGAAATTTTCTGATTTACATTTGAAAAATCTGAATTACAATTGAAATTTTCTGAATTACATTTGAAAAATCTAAATTACAATTGAAATTTCCTGAATTACATTTGAAACATCTGAATTACAATTAGTGTTTTCTGAAATACATTTGACCCTTTCTGAAATACAATTGGAAACGGTGTAGTACTTGGTTCATAAAATTCTTATTTTCTATTTATTGCTGGAATAATGTTACTAAATGTGAATGTATCTCCATTATTTTAATTGATGTTTTATAAAATTTTAAATTATTGTATCAAAAATGATCTATTGTTCAATTGATTATTACAAATTTTAAATTATTGCATCAAAAATGATCTACCTGATTCTGAATTACATTTGATAATTCCCGAAATACCATGGAAATTTTCTGAAATACTTTTGAAACATCTGAATTGCATTTGAAATTATCGGAATTACATTTGACAAATCTGAATACAATTGAAATGTTCTGAATTTCTTTTGAAAAATGTGCATTGCATTTGAATTTCAATTGAAATTTTCTGATTTACATTTGAAAAATCTGAACTACAATTGAAATTTTCTGAATTACATTTGAAAAATCTAAATTACAATTGCAATTTCCTGAATTACATTTGAAACATCTGAATTACAATTAGTGTTTTCTGAAATACATTTGACCCTTTCTGAAATACAATTGGAAACGGTGTAGTACTTGGTTCATAAAATTCTTATTTTCTATTTATTGCTGGAATAATTTTACTAAATGTTAATGTATCTCCATTATTTTAATTGATGTTTTATAAAATTTTAAATTATTGTATCAAAAATGATCTACCTGATTCTGAATTACACTTGATAATTCCCGAAATTTTCTGAATTACTTTTGAAAAATCTGAATTGCATTTGAAATTATCGGAATTACATTTGACAAATCTGATTACAATTGAAATATTCTGAATTTCTTTTGAAAAATGTGATTTGCATTTGAATTTCAATTGAAATTTTCTGATTTACATTTGAAAAATCTGAATTACAATTGAAATTTTCTGAATTACATTTGAAAAATCTAAATTAAAATTGAAATTTCCTGAATTACATTTGAAAAATCTGAATTACACTAAGTGTTTTCTGAAATACGAGTACATTTGACCCTCTCTCTCTCAAATACAATTGCAAACGGTGTAGTCTTGGTTCATAAAATTCTTATTTTCTATTTATTGCTGGAATAATTTTACTAAATGTAAATGTATCTCCATTATTTTAACTGATGCTTTATAAAATTTTAAATTATCTAGAAACTAGAAATTAGATAGGTAGGTACTCATTAGTAAAAAAAAAACTATAGGGACCTAACTTGCATGTTTGAATTAAGCGTTGTATTAATAAGCATACGTGTTCAATCGAATGATAACCTACAAAGATATACGTACAATGTCTACATAAGCTTTTAGATTTTGCAAAACGAGTTTATATTTATTTTTACCCTAAGTTGCTAAACGAGGTTTTTATGTTGTTTTGTATGTATCTGATATGTGCAGATTCTAAATTGATGTTCCTATAATAGTCAACGATATTTTAGCATGGGAAAGTAGTCTTTTGGCGCTTCATTTCAGAATATAACTTTTTTTTTGGTGTATTTAAATTGAATGTTTTATCTTATTTAATTTTTTTATGTCTTCCGTTATTATAAACGGTGTTCCAATAAGAAAACCGCGCCGGTTTTAAATGAAAAATAATATATTATATTCGTGGCATAAGTGTGAAACCTTTATTGAATAATGAAGTACACATCATGTTGTTATGAATGGAATAACACATCGGAGAAATGACGAATGAAGTATTTAAGGACTGTTTCGTCTTTGAAGGCATTAATCGTTGAGGGTTTGTTCACATAAACTTGTGACCTTAAATAACCCCAAAGAAAAAAAAAAGTCCAAAAGTGTTAAATCGAATGATCTGGGTGGCTATGCTGTTGAGATCCTTATATTGCAATTTTGGCAAAAAAAGTTACACATTACACGATAGCAAACACCATTCAAGGTTAATGCTTGACCAATTGCATTTTTGAAGAAAAATGGACCGATGATGTCTCTCGCCCAAAATTCACACCGCGTAGTAGTATATCGCGACTTTCAACTAGCGGTATACCTCTCCGGTAAGTCTTCCTGGTATAAATTCCGGTCCAATTAAGCATTCACCCACAATCCAAACATTCAACGGGAACTGATGTTGAAAATGATTTTCAATTTTTATTTATTTGAGAACTTCAATTCTAACAATTTAACAACAATTAATAAAATTCAAAACATAACATTCTCCCTCTTGGCAATATCGTCGTCAATGTCGTTTTCGCTTTCCTCTAGAATACAAATTTTAGTTGTTGGTCTTCTATAAGTACCAGTCGATGCATTCACGTCTACTACTCTTGTCTGTCCGTCTTTTCCTGGATATATATTTACAATTCGTCCCAGTGACCAATAATTTCTCGTCGTTTGATCATCTATATTGTCCCTTTCTTCACGTACATTTAGTTCGTTTGATTAAATTCGGAATATAATCATTAATTCACCGTTTCCAAAATTGTTCCACTAAGGTTTGACTGCCTATATCCATTGTTTCCGTATGAGCTTTCTGATATCGATGTCGAAAATAGCGGGAGGTCTTTCACTGATGGATCTTCCAATTAAAAAATAATTCGGTATGAGAGCTTCCAAATCGTTCACATCACTGGAGACGTATTTAAGAGGTCTACTATTAATAATATTTTCAGCTTCCGCAAATAAAGTTAAAAAGTAAAATAACTTTCAAAGTGTCTTTGACAGACCGCACCAATCTTTCCCAATTTGTGGACTAGCTGCCGGAATAAATTTCCAATCGATTCTTTTAGCCACCATTTCACGTTTAATTTTATCATCGTGGACATTTTGCAAAACTTCTCTCACTTCTTTTTCCGCTGCTTTCAAATTTGTTCCATTATCACTATATATATTACTTCTGGTTGTCGTTTTTCTTGCAATTAATCTTCTAATAGTCCAAACTAGTCTACTCCCACAAACGAAAATGCTCTAGAAGGAATTACAACTCTTGATTTTGGTAATTGACATTTCTGGAATATTTGGTTTAGCTTTTAATCTTTTACAATAATTACATAATTTTATCGTATCATTCTTACTACGTACTGAGTACCCGTCCATCTCTGGTTATTAGCGAAACCCGAGCCAGAAGGATCACAAAAGAGCTGGTGACCCAGCCGGTATTATTAACAACAAGATTTTCTTCATATAAAGGCTGTTCGTTTATGATGAGTTTTCTACAAGTAATTTATCTAAACTTGTTTATTTTGATCTGTTGCGTTACGAAGTGTCAGATTTTAAAATCCACTAAGTTGCAATTAGGCGTTAAAAGAAAAATATACAAAACGTACCTGCAGATTCTGTAGCTTACATTGCATAAGTTAAATCGTAATTAATACTTAAGGCCGATGCTTCGGTTTACACTTGTGTTATTATGTAGGAGTTTTTTTTTTCTCGAATCGTTCTAAGGTGTGCTGCTTAGACTGTATTCATAATTACCATTAGATACCACACCTTAGCGTTTCATTAATTCGCTCTTGATGTTTTGCTTCCTCTCTGCATTGTTGCATAGTTGCCGTTATTTATATCATTTATCATTTTGTTAATTTTCTCTAGTTTGGATCTGTTATATGTTTAAACTCGTTCAATTTTGAAATAAAAGGGGTCAATGATTAATTATTATTTGACAAACCTGGCCATATTCTTTTAGGTTTCGCATCTTATTTTTTTATTTTTTCTGGAGTATTTTCAAGAATTATTTTATTTCATTTTCAAATTGGTTAAAAATTATATTTGATATTTTAAAAATGGAGCTTTCCAAGCTTTCAAACTAAAACCATATTTCATTCATTTTTACCAACCACATGTTGAAACACCTCTTGGTGCGATCGAGGTAGTCCAGTACCTGTTGGCACGGGGAGTGATTGGATGGGTGGACAGTGCTTCCGGCCGAGTCGGTAGACTGCCTATGCCAAGCAGTTCTGGACTACATAGTCGTGGGTGTTGGCGGCTGGCAGTCGATGACCGTGATTCGGATTCCACGCTAAACTGTAGATCCATACTGACGCTGGCTGTATGTTAAATCCATGACAAGATGCCAGTAAAACGAAAAAAAAAAAATAGGCTCGTCACCTTTATGCTTATTTCCCAGATTCTGTCTCACATCATTCATATCACATTATATGAAAGAAAAACATCACTGTGGTTGCTGAAATACCATGTAAATATATAGGAACGTGCTATAGTTACATGCACATGAGACACATAGGGGACCGACCTTACAACGTGCATTTCCCGAGGTATTTCCTTCAAAATCTCCATATCGAATTTTTGACTTGATAACTATCTAGCCCTACTATTATACTATAGTATAAGTGTGCGGGAGGTTAAAACAGATTTCAATTCACTAGTATAGTCTTTCTAATTTTAGTTTAAAATGATATAAAAAACCACAACTCGATATCCCTTTGTAATGTCAATACCGACCGTAGTCGTCTATCCTTTTAACTTTTCATAACAATACATGTCCTATGATATTTTAAAAATCCTTTATGTCGATATTAACAATTGTATGTTCATTTGTAGAAAAGTATACTGTATTTTTCATTGCCGCTCCAACACGGGAACATATAAACCTACGCTAAAAAAGACTGTTTTTGTTTTTAGAAGTTTAGACAGATGCACACGTACCTAGTCCCTATTAGAACAGCAAGGAACATACCTTTATATTAATTAATACTATTGTTAATACTTGTTACGCATATAAGTAGATACATTTATAATAATATGCTTCTGATATTATAAACTAACAACAAATTTTACTCAATTAGTCAGTGACATTTTCTATGGAACGCAAAAATTTTATAATATGTGTATTCGTCACTTCATTATTTTCAGACCTTAACTGATGATGATAAATATTTAAAAGAGAAGACGCTGGCTTTGCACATATAAATCTTGATGCTTAAACTCCCAACGTGTTCCGCTCGTGTCGTATACGAGGACTGTCTGATACATCAGACACGGCCGGTCCTATACACTGTCACTGTATACAGTGACTGCAAAAGGTTTCATCCACTTGGGGTTTTATTAAAAATTATTATATAATTTGATAGATCTTCTTTCATTTTATTAATCTAAGAAAAACTATTGAACAAATCATGGTTCTGATTCTGCCACCGTGTTTTACTGTCTTCGCCATACCATTATATTATATTCAGATTCATCTGAGAAACTAACACGTTGCCAAACATTATTTGTTTCATTCATATATTTATTTGCAAACACTATTTTTTTCGAATAATCATTAACCCAATACTTTTTCACTGTAGATATTTTTATTACTGTCGGTATCCTTTGGCAGGCATGATTTATTATACGTATTATATACGAGGGAGAAATGCATCAAAAAACACTTAATTCGATGTCCTTTTATAATGTAAAGAGGCATGGGAATAGTTAAATTTATATATTTTAAATTAACCTTGGATAAACTACACCTACAACAAGGCAGAGGGTTGTTTAAAAATATACAGGTACTGAAACCCTACATACTTAGAATGTAAAGGGTGGGCAAGTTTTTATACGGTAAAGCATAAACTGTTATAGATAGAGCAACAACAAAGTAGCACGTAAGGTTCCATTTTTTGAGTTTAGTTCAATGCCGCAGTCGAAGCGCCGCTAACTTGATTAGTTTCCTTTAAACAGGGTGATTTTCATTTTTTGTCATTTCCTTTTTTCCTTCATATTTCAGTTGATATTAGAGATACGTGAAAATTATTTTAATAAAACTTAGAGATAATTTGATTCTAAATACAGTGGCGTACCTAGTTTTTTTTTCGAGGTTCGATGGTTTGTTAACGCTATTAAATTTGTTTTCTCAAATGGGACACCCTATATATCAAAGTGTCACTAGCTTCCAAATTTTATCCTCTTTATAACCTATGTTAGTCAAACTTAATAAAAATGAATCAAAACCATATTTTAAGGAGATTTACAAATGAAATACACTTTCAGGTACCCTTGTGTCATCTATATTATTGAAAATGATTAATGACAGTAATTAATAAATTATTACGACGGCCATTTAATCTTCTAAAGCAGGGGCCTCCAAACTTTGAACCCTTAGACCCATAATGATTTTTTCAGAATGAGAGGCATCGCCCTTTTGCCGATTTAGAAAATAGTAAATATAGCTGTGGAAGTTAGCATTCTATGTAGATTTGACAATCATATGAACGATTGATTGATTTTTACACCAATATCAAATCCTTCAGGCAGAAAATAATACTATTTCAATCACAATTCCGTAAAAAATGATTCACACATTTTAAAACATGTGAAATATTCGGCCACACTGCAGACACTGAATTTCCTGTCGATTTTGCAATCGAAACTTTGAGTGCTTTAAAGGGATATTATGCAGTTAGTTTTATCTGGGACAGATGGCAGTTGAATATTTTAGTAACGGGACTGTATGTTTTCAAAGCAAGACTGACAGAAAATTTGTACCTGGATTTTTCTAGAATATTCTGCTGAATTACTCCAATATATATATTATATACTTGCAACATGACGGGACATCTGATTTTTGTTTGAAAGTTAAAAAAATCTCATAAATTTAGTGAGTAATAATAAGCACCAGTAACAAAAAATATACTTCAAAATTCAATTTTAAATTGCTATTTTAAAAGAAAAATTTCGCAAATGTTTCAGTTGTGCCAAAAAATATTTTGAGGAATATTTATTTGGCAATTTGTGTTCTTTTTGGAAAGTCTGACAAAATTTTAAAAATCATTTATACAGGGTGTTTATGCATTAAAACAACCCTTTGGAATTGAAAGTCATGTTTGTTTTTTGACAAATTGGAATTTAATAGCAAAAGTTCCGACAAAAAAAAAGGGTTTAGAAAATTTTGAATATAATTACTATTTTCACATAGCCATGATACACACAAAATATTTGAAGCTGTTATATATACACTCCTATATACAACTACGTTAGAGATACGGGCTAAGCATGTCTTCTTGCTGGTGGTTGGATTTTGGTTTCAAATCATTATCCATTCCATTCCCATGGCATGATCCATGCTGTTAAACCTCAGCTATTATAGCTGGTATAACTTGTGTATGCTCATTATCGACGGTGGCGTGGACTTTTCTATTATATGTGGCGCGAATCGTGTTTATTCAAACCAATCAATGGTATTGAGTTGGGCTAAATTCAAACCATAATCTAATGGTATTGGATTCTTGTTTCTTCTTCAAGATTTTAAGTAGGTTGTTAAAAGTTCATTAGCATTTTTGCTGAACCATAAAAATTTATTTTCTTTACGAGAGTACAATGTTTTAATCCAAAATTGTATCTTTTTTAGTTGTGACTATATGATAAAGTGCTAAGGAATAATTTTTCACTATTAAATTCTGTATAAAACATTTTCGTGATTTTATTTCCAGTTTCAATTCATTTGTTCTTCTCAAAATCAGTCAAAAATATGCGAAACAAACAAAAAATAAAGTTGCCAAAGAAAGAAGAAATTATTTTTAATATTAGGCAGATGTTTTGATTTTCTCTCGAAATTAAATAACAATAAAAACTGGAAAACTGTTTTTTTCGAAAATTTAGCCTTGTGGCTCTCACTATTCGTTTATGAAAGTTATTTTATATCGCTTAAATAATCGCGATAGAATATTTTTCGAGATAAAATGTAAATATGTTTATACAAATTTTCCTGATATTATTATCACTATTTTTATATTAAAATAAATATACAGGGTGTCCGTAAAGTAACTGAACGCGCGATTATTTTAAAATGATACATTTTTACAACAAAAGCCAAGACACGTCACTTTTGATTTATCTTTAGCAATTTTGTAGCCTACGTATTTGATTCGAAATCTGCCGCATATTTTACCCCCACATGTGCACATCATTGTACTCAACACGACAGCAGCATCTCAAAACTGCCCTAAGAATTAACATGACTTAGATGGGGTTACCGACGTGTACCATTTTGAAAATAATGGCCCGTTCCGTTACTTTACGGACATCCTGTATATTATCCGTTTTATGTTGAGTCTAAACTTAAATCAGCCTAATTTTTTATAATCCAAAGATACGGAAGCCATTGATATACTAAAATTATCAATGAAAACAACGTTTATTTTCACAACATTCTTTATTAACATTATTTACTCCTATCATATTTATGTTTTCATTTCGTTGAATATTTCAGCAATACTTATAGCCTGCTCATGTTGATTAATAAAATATTGTACGACTTATAACTGATTTAAATGGTATTTAAATAGATTTTCTATAAACAAAAATAGACATTCTATTTAATTACTGACTATTATATCACTCGATTGATTTTATTAAAAGGTTTAATTGTTACATTAGAATTCTATAGCTGATATTGTAACTTGAAATTAATCAGATTCCAGATTATTATGATGATGCAATGCTCTTTTGTATAAGCGGATAGATAAAGGAAAATCGACCGTTGACAGATATATGAAACTAATGTAAATAACGAAATCTTCGGAATCGCCTAATTCAAGTATCAGCAAAGGTTCCAATTGCCGACCGAAATTTCGTGGATGACAAATATTAGCCGACAACATAACTTCACACTCAAACATTGCTGAAAGTCGACTTGCTTGGAAAAATGTTTATTTTTGGAGTATAAGAAAATCAAAATGCAATCAAATTTGTAGTTTTTATTCTGGTGGTTTACATCTCTTGCTGTCAGCAACATAAAATTAAATTTACAGATTTATTTTTGTCTATAGTTTTAATTATTGATCTTCCCATAGATGTTACACTTATACCTTGATTATTGGTTTGAAATACCTTTGTTAAGTGTACAAATTAACCTCGAAACTATTTCGGATGAAAGTCTAAACAAAAGCAACATTAGTGTGTGGTGCTATTTGTTCAAAAAAGCCGGATTTTTACATTGTTTCATTGAGCAAGTTGGTGTATATTTTGTCAAGTTTCTGATCCGCGTTAGCAAGAACGGCTTGCTTTAATCTATTTTCTGGTTACATTAATCATAATTCTTTAAAAAATCGATTATTTGTTGGAATTTCCGTCCACTGCTTCGGAGGGACATGAAACTGCTTAGTTTCTTTGAAGTTGTAGGAGCACAATGGTCCATGTTTGTAGTAGATAAGTACTACTCAGCTGATATGCAAGAAAGCTTACTGAAACATCCTTATTAAATCACTTCGCGGATTATGTGGCTGTCATTGCCACTTTATTTGCAAACATCATGCAATATGCCAGAAGGATTGGTCACGCATTTTTTAAACAAAATGATTTTAAATGTTTTTATTAATGAAACAAAGCTATTCAACATAAGTTGTTGACACTATATAATATAAATAGAGAATGTGAAATAAACTAATGTTGTTTGCGAACTGAAACAACGCGTGGGATTCGAACCCAAGATCTCCCGATTGCCGGTCAGGTGTTCTACCAATTGAACTACCGTGGCACATAGTGGAAATCTCTTTCAGTCCGCATATATAACTGCGTTTCTGTGTGCAGTGCTACGTCTGAGATCTTTAATTTAAAGACAACATAAACTAGACACTGCCACAATGTATTGTTATGTCTCATTGCAAGCTGGAAAGACAAGATAAATGAAACAAAGCTATTCAACATAAGTTGTTGACACGTCTACGTAAGTAGACCCAAGACAAAAATTTCCAAACTCTGAAGTACTAGCCATTGATTTATGTGCGCAAGTGTTTAAACAGGACCACTGTGAGGGAAAATCAATTAAAATCTTCTTTGACAGGCCAATGGTCATAAAGGCCCTAAGCTTATCAAGATCCACATCATGAACAGTCTCTCAAATATTGGGAGAAATAATAATCTGGATCCCTGGGCACTCTCGTTTAGAGGGAAATGAAATGGCCAATTACTAAATACATACTTAATATCTGACTGGCGACAAAAGTCCAGAACTTTTGGCAAAATCATCTAGAACTAGATTCGCAACATTCGGTGAGGTAGTCCTTCTCCTAGCGAGTCTTGAAAGAAAGTTTACCCCGCAAAATCATCGACTCCATAAAGAAAATTGAGCTGCTGCGTAAAATAGACACAATAGACTCTTGTGTGGTGGCAGGCCTGATGGACCCCCTCATTTTGAACCTACTCATCTACTTAATAATGTTGTTTGACTTAATATCTGAAAATTTGACAGCATTGTACACTTATTGTTAGTTAATATTTTATTCGAATTAAATTATATGCCATTTTGTAATATGCATGGTAAGGTGTGATTGGGATTGTGTAGGAAAGTATACATAATGATATAGTAATGATAATGACTGTAGTTGGCATGGTTGAATATATTTTTTGTTACGAACAACTTCACATCAAATAAGACTCCTACTTTTACATTGGCCTAACAACGTTGTAGTAATGAGAATTTAATAAATAAATAAATAAATAAATAAATAAGCATTTATTTTCAACAGGATAAACCCATTTACAGAAAAATCACTTACAGAAAAATCACTTACATTGAGATGTAAATTAAAAAATAAAATAAGCAATAAAATTACAATCAAACAATAGCTAATATGTTACCACTAACAGTACACATAGCAACAACAATACAATAAATAAATCTAAACATCACCTAAGTTAGCCGAGACAGCACTAATCAGTGCAGAAAGCGGGGTAACATTGATATCCAATTCTCCACAGAACCTATTAAAAATACTACACATATAGAATACAGGACTCTGCAGAGATATATTAGTTCTCGCTGTACCAAGAGCGAAGGGAACACCTCGCCTAGCCCCGAGACGCGGTACACGGAGTCTGACTCTACTCAGTAAATGAGGACAGTCGATAATATTGTGTAACAGTTTATATAAGAAACTCACAGCTAACACGTTTCTTCTAAGCGCAAGAGACGGCTCCCCAAATCGCGACAATAAAATTCCGTGATCAACACCCCTAGGAGGATAAACACCGTCACCCCTGTACGCCAAATACTTGAGGAAGCGCCTCTGAACAGACTCCACAGAACATACATGAACATTGTACAAAGGATTCCAGATAAATGAGACAAACTCCAACCTTGACCTGACAAAGGCGTAGTATAGCAATTTCATGGTATAAATATCATTGAACTGTTGACAGTTTCTAATGATAAACCCCAACACCCTACTAGCACTCGCGACAATTGTGTCAACATGACGAACAAAGGTGAGTCTGGAATCAAATAATACACCCAAATCCCTGATCTCACCCACCCTCTCCAGATATGTCTCATTCAGGCGATAGTCAAACAAAAACACATTTCTCAGTCTTGCATATGACACAACTTTACATTTAGAAACATTAAGTTGCAATCTATTAACGCTACACCAATCAGACAAGCTGATCAAGTCACGCTGAAGAGATGTGCAATCATCCTCATCAATAATCGTTTTGAAGATCTTTAAATCATCTGCATAGGCAAGCCCACTACAGGTGAACAATTGTAGAAGGTCATTAATGAAAATGTTGAACAATAGTGGGCCAAGGTTAGAGCCCTGCGGAACTCCAGAAGTTGCCAAAAATGTCGAGGACTTGAAGCCCTCATGTTCAACAAACTGAGCACGATGAAAAAGGTACGATCGAAAAAGTTTAACCAGCCCTTCCGAGAAACCAAAATTGTCAAGTTTTCTGAGTAAGATACAATGATCAATGCGATCAAACGCCTTTTGAAAATCAGTGTAGATCACGTCCAGCTGGCGGCAACCATCAATAGCGGAACAGATCTGTTCAGAGAGCACAGCCAGATTGGTTGCACATGAGCGACCACTCATGAAACCATGCTGGTCAGCCGACAAGAAACCTCTCACAGTAGGATATATTTTATCGTAGAGAACAATCTCAAAGACCTTGGAGAAATTACAAAGGATTGATATAGGTCTATAATTAGATATGATATTGGATGGTCCTGATTTAAGAATAGGAGTAATCCTTGCGTGCTTCCAACAGGTGGGATAAATCGATGATTTAATAATCAGATTGAAAATGTGCACCAATGGGGCCGACAAAATCATTATACAATCCTTAACAACGAAACTTGGCACACCATCCGTGCCCGAAGTTAGCCGACTTTTAAGTCTCTTGCTAGCCTTTATAATATCATCAGCAGAAATCTCCAAAACATCTATAATGTGCGAACCATGGCCCATAAAATTATATGTGTTCAAGTTCAAGTCATCGTCGACAGGGTGCGATTCAACATATACACCCTGGAAAAACTTGGCGAACGCATCAACCACTTCCTGCGATGAAACGTGCGTGGCGTCCTCTCCAATCATAGAACCAGGAATTCTAGTGTTACTCCTTCTACCCTGCAAGAACGACCAAAACACACAAAAATGTGTGTAAGTATATAAAAAAATCAGATTAATGGAATGGAGTTGCCAAATCTTAAATAAAATACATTTTATAGACATAATTGTATTCTAATTCATGAAATTTTAATAAAAATATTATTTTGTAATTGTTTTAATAATAATAATAATTTTTACACATTTTTATACAAAAGTAATGGTCTATTGGGCACCGTTCCGATACGTCACTTAATTAAAAATTAAAAAAATGTAGAAAGACTCACTATCTTTTTACCATAATAGTTGAAGCTTCCTTCTCTTTTCTAAAAGGGGGCCACATTTGTGCCAACTGGTATCATTAGTTGATTTGATTTAAAAAACCATGAAATTAACCGTGTCTATTAAATAAGAGAGTGTAATTTAAAATAATAAAATTTATAAAATTACCTTTAAGGTAAGACCTTTTAAAAGTTTTTAAAAGGTATGATTAATATTTAATAATATGACCTATTTTCTTCGCATAACTGTCAAAAGTAGCATGACATATAAAAAAATTTGAGACTTGAATTTTCATATTTTTTATTTTATTTTCATATTTTTTTTTTGTTTAACTGTCAACAGTAGCATACAATATAAAAATTTTTGAGGGTTAACTACTGTCAACAGTAACGTAAAATATAAAAAAATTTCGAGGCTTGAATTTTCATATTTTTTATTTAAATCTATTTTTTTTGTAGTAGCATTAAATATAAAAAATTTTGATGCTTGAATTTTCATATTTTTTATTTAAATCTATTTGCTTTTGTAGTAGTAGCATAAAATAAAAAAAAAATTAATGATTGAATTTTCATATTTTTTATTTAAATCTGCATGCGATAAGACGGTCCATTACTATACGAACTTCTATGCCAATTTCGCATATCATTTGAACCATTTGCATCTGATAGGATATCAGCAAAGTATCGTTCGTACCTTCATTCCATATTTGTATCGAATTTATATTAGTCTGGTAAATTAGTCATCGTGTTCTAAATACAAAATGTTGACAAAATATTTATATAGCTAGCTGCTTGAGGAATAATTATTTTTAATTTACATTTATATGAAATTTTCTATATGTCGCCCATGTGTACAGATTTTAATGCAGCAATCCCTGTTGTGTATTGCCAAAAAGTAATACAGATCATCTGCACCAGTTATCTATGTTTTAATAATAATTATTGATATGACAACATGACAACAAATCACCCTAGCAACGTCGAGAGTACAATTAAACCACAACTTAATATTAAATTAAAATCTTATTCTTATTCTCGTTAATATGGATTACTTTTCGAAAATAGTAAAAATTATTTTGAATCAATAAAAAATACCTTGAAACCACATAGAAAGTTTCAATTCAATAACGTGTTTATGGTTTTTCAGATTAAACAAAAACGTTATTGATGTGACTCAGGCTCCTGTTTTATGACCAACTTTACAAACCTTTTATTGACACCGAAATATTTTTCATTTATAAAATCTAAACAGGAAGTGGTTGTATGATTTTTATTATACAAATCCGTGTCGGAAAACGAGTGAAATGAGAAAATGTACATGGAGCTGCTCTGCATGGATGACAACAAAAATATTAAATGGACTTATAGGGTTATAAGAAAAAAATATTTTATTATATTAAGAATACAATAAAAATCAATTAGTTAATTAAATTAAAAAAAAAATAACTGAAGTGGCTTAAAATAAATATAACACTAATTCCTGTAGCATTTATTTCCGTGTAAACAAGCACAAACAATAATTTCTATAAACTAAAAGATAAGAGAGTCTCCTTAAGAACAGATCTATGGACAATCTTCTTCCATAAAACACTATTTAACGGATTTAATTAAGTAACACGCAATAAAATCTTTAATGGCATTAGAATAAATGTCCCGCTCTTTGGTTAGCAGTTGAACATCGCGTTGCACATAAAATACGTATGGCTTTTGCTAGAACAAAGCCGTAGAATAAATTCAATTTAATGAGACAATAAAATGATAATGTAGGTAAAATAGCATTTGGCATTAAAAGGGTTTTATGGTCTAAAAATTATTTATTATTACGTAAGTACTTTTTTTGTTTTAAAATTTCAAATAAATAACTGGGAAATGTTGAGTTGTTTGGTTGAAACCTGTAGCAAATAAAGAGTAAAGTATGCACCTTAAAATACTAAAAATTTTATTGTTGTAATAGTGGATCGAAGTAAAGGTTTCCTAATAATAATAATATATATTACAAAATTATATTTATTACAAGTCTATGACTGTTATTGTGACGAGCTCAGAATAAGACCGTAACAAATTCGTCAATATCTGTCATGCCCACGGGCTCTGTTGAATTGAATTCTGCCCACTTTGTCATGAAATTATTTGTTTCTTTATTTAAATATAAGGGTTGTTTTAAAAGTGGTGTTTTATCAAAAGATGCAGACACTTAAAATATACATATCAATAAGTCCGAAGGATAAGTAAGAAAAAAACAAAATTTTGACAAAACTTATTATTCCACATAGTTGCCTTCGAAGGCAATACAACGAGTATAGCGATTTTTTATCTTTTCGATACCAATTTTACAGTACGATTTCTCTTTCTCCTTAAAATAGGCCTCAGATTCAGCGATTACTTCTTCATTGGACTTAAATTTCTTTCCAGCAAGCATTCTTTTGAGATCTGAAAGCAGCAAAAAGTCGCTGGGGGTTAAATCTGGAGAATACGGTGGGTGGGTAAGCAATTCGAAGCCAAATTCATTCAATTTTGCCATAGTTTCCATCGATTGGTGACACGGTGCATTGGGTTGGTGAAAAAACACTCTTTTCTTTTGCAAATGTGGCCGTTTCTTTGCGATATCAGCCTCTAATCGATTCAAAAGTGCACAGTAATAGTCGCTGTTGATGGTGGTTCCTTTTAGGAGGTAGTCGACGAATATTATTCGGTTCGCATCCCAAAATACAGCCGCCATCACCTTACCGGCCGACTGTTGCGTCTTTGCTAGCTTTGGATTCGGTTCGTTGATTGCTGTCCACTTTTTGGATTCTGGTGTGTAATAGTGAAGTCATGTTTCATCCATTGTCACATATTGACGATAGAATTCCATTTTATTGCGGTTTAACAGCGCCAAACACTCCTCTGAAAAATCAATTCGTTGTTGTTTTTGGTCGATTGCGTGAGCGCACGTGGCACCCACTTTGCACAGAGCTTTCGCATACCCAAATGTTCGTGCAAAATGGTAAAAACACTACCATCTGTTATCTTTACATTATCAGCTAGCTCCTGCACCTTCGATTTCCGATCATTCATAACCAATTTGTGACGTTTTCTGAAATAACAGTCTCATTTAGGCGTCCACTGCGCTCTGTTTCATTTGTGCGGGTGGATTGCTGAATTTAAACGTGGTCTTAAATTCAGCAATCCACTTCTCTACCATTTGTTTCGATGGAGCAGAGTTTGGATAATGTTTATCAAGCCATTGTTTGGTTTCCACTGTATTTTTTTTTTCAGAAAAAAGTAATGCTTTATCAAAACTCGAAATTCACTTTTTTCCATTTTTTTTTTTCAAAAACAGTTGCTTCACACAAAATGTTATAACTCACGAATCAATATTGCTGTCAAATTTATACACATATCATTTGAAGGTTATTACTAAATAAAAATCATATGGAAAAAATTTGTAATGCCATCTATGGCCTTTTTGAATTACCTAATATTAGTTCAAATCGCAATCAGCGTTATTTGAGAAAAAATGAAGGCAGTGCTGTTTATCTAGAACTTTAAGGTATTTCCCTTTTTTCGGACATTTCACCAACTTCCACATACAAAGCTAAGGTTATTAAAATTTGTATCGGCCTTTTTTGGCCTTTTGCTAATTCACCTACCAAACTGCCAACAAAAAAAAAAAAAAAACACACAACGAAACAAAAATCAAGTTGTACCATAGATTCTAAAATATAATAGAGCAAAATGTATTTTCTATCACTTTTTTGTATTTATTTTGGCATATTTCGTTTTTACACAAGCGTAGGTATTAGATGTTACAAAAAATAAAAATTATATGCGCAATCATTCTTAGATACTAGATGTATTACTTACCTACACTTAACCCCATTATTTTGTGCTAATTCGGCTGTAATTAAAAATTAATGTGACATAAAAGACTAAATCAAATCCATATAATACTATTTCAACTAAAATTTGGAATCTGTCTTTAGTGAATGCAAAATAATAATTAATATTGTTCCTGTTGGTTCCACTTGTGCAGCAGACGCATGCAGCCTCTGCTTGCAGCCATTGCTGCAGCTTTATCAGTAAGTGATACCTATGTATCCTTTAGGAATTGGTTCCGCTAGCGCGTCGCTTCAGCTGCATCATCTGTAGTAGTCCTCATGAATGAGTTCACTCGACTCAATATCGCATGCAATTTTCAGAATTTATCGAAGGATAGACCATGTATGTTCGAATATCACCGGCGATAATTATCGACCATAAAACAACGAGCGCATATTTAGCATGCGATATCAATTATCGCTTGGAACGGACACGCCTAACGTCACTGTCACTCATGGTTTACATTTTACATGGGTTTTGTGATGAATCGTGTTAGTAATAGTAACAAAATGGCAAATTTTAAAGACCTTGCCATGCTAGCTATTGCAGAAGCTTTAGAGATACTGCGGGTCCTATAGCCGAGCAGCGAAGGGCATTCTACCCACATCTACAATGTAAATAATAAATATTTCGGTTACGATATCAGTTCGTTGCACAATTTTAATATTATGCCTTTTGCTTTTTGTTTCATTTACTACACCGAGGGTTTCGGTACTATTTATGTTTACAGACTCCACTAGTATTTCAATATCTATTCCGAGGGTTTCGGTTCTGTTTCGTTACTCAGAGTTTTGGTACCTGTTTCGGTGTCGTGCCTTTAGGTTCGATACTCAGGTATCGGTTCTACTAAGGTTCCGAATCGAGTGTTTGGGTTCATTTCGGTTATTAGATATTAGTGTTACTTTCATTTCGATATCTCGGTCGGTTTGTTTATTATATTTATAAGTTTCGTTAAATTTCGGGTATCTGTCACAAAGGTTCACTATATTTCGATCACAGTTCCGTTTCGGTTATTTGACGGTACTTAGAGCGATACCGCGCGAACCGCTTCGATTCGGTATCAATCCCTGATAAATATAGTATAATAATCTACAGAATCATTGCCTAAACATTTTTCTCTGATACGATTATCATTGGCTAGGGATATTCTGCCCAGCATCTACGAATACTTGTCAACATATTAACTAAGCTTTTTTTTAATTTGTGAAAAATTAGAAACTATGTTTTACCAACACAGTTTTTTTACTCATATAGCCACATATAAGTATGCAGTTATTTGGCCTGATGTTATCAATACATCAAATTTTTATATTCTTGCTTTGATACAATTTACAGTTGAACTAGACTTTCAGAGAAATATTAGAAGAACAAGGTAATAAAAAACCAACAACATAATAAAATTAAGTATCTACGCTACTGAAAGTGTACACGCCTGCAAGAGCTACTAGTTTTCGAGATTCTCTTGCGATAATAACTTGACACAGATGGTCGGTAGTCTTTTACATGTGAACTTTATAGCCCATCTCATAGCGAGTATACGCATACTTTGTTGGAATAAAAGTTTACTCTTTGCCTGTGTATGTATATCATAAAATATATCAACGTATAATATTTTTAGTGCTGACAATCATGAAATATTAACAAATTACTTCCTCCTTTATTTTCTGAGCCAAAGAAATATAAAAACAGAAATGTAAAACATGGATTTTTTGGTGTATAACCAGATCTCTAACCCTAATAGTAACTATTATAAAATGTATGTGTATATACAGGGTGGTCCAACGAAAAGTTTGCACCTAGCTTTTCTCTTTTTTTTGTAGTCGAATGCGAAAATGCTCGGACACGTCGATTTTGCTTTTGAGGGGGACACATTTTAAACATATTTTTCGATCTGTGCCTTTAACCCCCTAGCGGGGGTGAGTAACAACCCTAAAATTTTAAATGGAAAGAGGGGTCTAATGACATATCATTTGAAAGGACACAAAATTGTCTTTCTAATGATACCCTATTTGTCGAATTTTACTAAAACAGTTAATACGAAAACGACTTTAAAGA
Source organism: Apoderus coryli (assembly GCA_911728435.2). Lineage (NCBI taxonomy): Eukaryota > Metazoa > Arthropoda > Insecta > Coleoptera > Attelabidae > Apoderus > Apoderus coryli. The sequence continues at coordinate 8,110,695 of OU452202.1, read as the reverse complement.
CATTAAGCCGATAATTTTGGTATTAATGAGAAATACAAATAAGTTTTAATTATTACGACTGAAAACAACTACAATCATTTCTAAATTATTTACTTTGAAGAAAAACGGGATTTCAAAAACACTATCTTATTTATCAGAACTAAATTCCTCACTAATCGTTTGCGTTTTTTGTTGAAATAAAAACTGCAGATACGTGTAGGAAAAGAATTTACACCGTTTATTTTAGTCTTTTCATTGATTCAGTTTGGTTGCTTCTCAAGTTATTTTACTTTTACCGTACAAAATGATTTATTCCATTCTAGAACGAGTTGAAATTGTTAAACTTTATTTTCAAAATAATAGTAGTGCTAGACTTACGGCTCGCTTATTTAATGAGAGACATCCCGATAAAAATGTGAATGATGTGTACGTTGGCAAGTTAGTTAAAAAGTTTGTAGATACCGGATCTGTCTGTAATGTAAAACACCAGCCGCAGAAACCGATCAGAAATGAAGCTGTGGAAGTCGCTGTTTTAGGGCATGTTGAAATGGATCATAGTCAAAGTACCCGTCAACTAGCTGAAGCCTCAGGTGTCTCCCGTTCGTCCATAATACGAATTTTAAAAGCGTACAAATTTCATCCGTACAAAATCAAATTAGTACAGGAACTAAATGAGGATGATCCTGATAGAAGGCTGCAATTTTGTGAAGCAATGAGCCAGCGTTTAATTGAAGATCCGCAATTATTATTTAACATTTGTTTTTCCGACGAATGCACATTTTATTTGAATGGAGCTGTAAATAGGCACAATTGCCGTTACTGGGATGACAGTAACCCACATTTATTCCGTGAGGTTCATACCCAGTATCCTCAAAAAATAAACGTCTGGTGTGGCATATTAGGAAATCATATTATAGGACCACTTTTTATTCCTGGAAATTTAACTGGTGAAGTGTACCTAAACATGCTTGAAGACACAATTGATCCTTTAATAACACAAATAATAGAAGATGACCAAAATCATACTGCTGATCGGCTTTATTTCCAGCAAGATGGAGCACCTCCGCACTATGTGGCTCCTGTAAGACAGTTCTTAGATGACCGGTTCCCTGGACGGTGGATTGGAAGGAGGGGCCCAATTGAATGGCCTGCCAGGTCACCGGATTTATCGCCTTTAGACTTTTTTCTTTGGGGGCACTTAAAAAATAAATGTTTTGCCACGAAGCCCGAGTCCATAGAAGATCTTCGCCAACGCATTACAGAAGAGTGCAGAAACATAACACCTGATATGCTACAAAATGTTAGAAATAGATTTGAACAAAATCTGTATTATTGTATGGAATCAAATGGGTCACATTTTCAACATTTGTTAATGTAACGTTTTAATAAATCAATTTAACAGCTTGTTTACTTTTTTTACAAAGCAATGTTAAAACTAACAAACATTGGAATGTACTAACGATTGCAGGTGTTTTCACTCGCAATAATTAAAACTTATTTGTATTTCTCATTAATACCAAAATTATCGGCTTAATGTCTTTAAAGTCGTTTTCGTATTAACTGTTTTAGTAAAATTCGACAAATAGGGTATCATTAGAAAGACAATTTTGTGTCCTTTCAAATGATATGTCATTAGACCCCTCTTTCCATTTAAAATTTTAGGGTTGTTACTCACCCCCGCTAGGGGGTTAAAGGCGCAGATCGAAAAATATGTTTAAAATGTGTCCCCCTCAAAAGCAAAATCGACGTGTCCGAGCATTTTCGCATTCGACTACAAAAAAAAGAGAAAAGCTAGGTGCAAACTTTTCGTTGGACCACCCTGTATGTATATAGAATATACAAAAATTTCCTTTTAATTTAATGATTTATAAAAGGAAAAAGGTGTAATAGAAGGCTCAAGTAATGAGTAATCAAGTTTTTTTGAAAAAAATGTTAATGGTGTAACAAATTTTGACATAATATTATAAGATTTATTTTAACATTAAACATTTTTTTCACGTAATGGTGAGTTTGAATTTAGATACTTATTATATATAATCCATCAAAATATTAAATACATCCTTCTTTCCATAATTAATGCATTTCTCCTATTACAACATAAAATTATAAAAATAACGAATAGGCTCCAGAATTTTTGCAGACATTTTGCAAATTGAAATAGATCCATTAATTCATAAGAAAAACATATACAGCGATAAAGTTTATTTTTGTTTAAAGTGCTTTATATATAAGCACAATAATAAAACCCACATTCACAAAACTTAACAGTTTGGTAGTATGTATGGGCTGGAGGTGTAATTGAACTTTTTTTTTGTTAATTGGCATTGGAGAACGCTGCAGAAACATGATTACTGATTTTTGTGAAATAAATTAGATCTTATAATCACGTAAATTTCCGATCGGAACTGGGAGATTCTTTCGTGTTATGTTTTTATGTTAACACACAAACCCTCAATGACCTTAAGACCAAAATTAGTCATGTTATTGGTGGAGTAAGCACAGATTTATGTAAAAGGTGATCCAGAATGGAATATTTAAAACGCGGTCATGCAAATGAATTCGTTTTTAAATAAATATTTGATGAACCACTGTTTAATAGAAATCAAATATTCATCGCTCCTCTTTGGAATGGATTATTTCATAAAATATTATATTGATATCTTATATACAATTTTATCTTTGTAGTTAAAAAATATAAGTTCTTATAAAAAAGTCTTATGTTGTAGTTGATCTTATTTTTTACAGAAATATTTTAATTAATTATAGAAGTAAAATAAAAATATGTGGTTAAATCAAAATGCTCTGCAAGGGGCTTTCTGCGTGTGTTATGAAAATAGGCGTGCCTGTTTACAAATTGTGACTTTTTGATGCACCACACAGTTGCTTCCAAATATTCCAGCATACTGTGTTATAGTAATGAATAATACTTCGTATCATTCAAGGCAACTAAATAAAATCCCCACATTAAGTACGAAAATGGTGGATATCATTCATGTGCAAAAAGCATGAAATAAAGACAACAAAGGCCAAGTTATTACATCTTGAGGGATAAAAAAATGTCCAAAAAGAAGATGTTACTGAAATTGAGATAAAGACGGATATAACCATTTTAAAGTTCCCTGAGACGATTAAGACCATTTCCAGTCTGTCTGTCTGTGTATGTATGTGTGTCTGTATGTATTCTTCCACGATAGAGCCCAAGCACTTTAACCAATTGAGCTACATTTTGTATATGAGTTTGGGGCAGTCCTAGGATGAACCCATTAGTTTTTGGTTAAAATCGCTTTAGCCCTGTGATAGGGGTGGACACAGCCGTTAAATTTTCAAATACCAGTAGGCGTCGAGTATACGTCATTTTAAAGCATTTTTTACCTGCCTGACAGCGATAGGTCAGTTTTGATATTTGCCCCCATAATTCTCGAGAAAATACCGTTTTATATTTCACCAGTTAGGTAGTTGGAATCTATATTCTTATAAAAATATAATATGTTGTAATTGAGTACTTTAACACATTGTTAGAGCGTTCGCTTTGCATGCGGAAGGTTATGGGCTTGAATTGGCAATATTTTTTTTTATTTTTGAATAAAGTAGGTACTTTTAATACATAATAATTATTAAAATTCTGTTTTGTTATGTAGGACATATATTTTTAATTACATTATATTATGTCGGGGAAGTTTTGCGGCGACACAACCGATATTTTTTTATGTATTCCAATTCGAGCTCAAATTTTGCAAAAATTTTGGCAAAAGACTACTTACTATTTTATTAATACTAAAGTTATTGAACCTTTTTATTTTTTATTATTGTTTTTCTTATGGGACATATTTTAAACTCAACACTTCATCTTTTATTGCTTTTACCGGTTTTAAAACGTTCTAAAGTATAATTGACGATAAATTTTAAATGTCCTTACTTTTATTCGAGTACATTATTATAGCCCATTAATGTTTATGGTAGTATCATTATATGTTTCTTATTTATATTTATCTATTAACATATTTCTTGTTACCATATAAGATTTTTTAGTATATTGTAAAAATTAATTAATTTTAGATGTTATTATACAGGGTGGTCCAACGAAAAGTTTGCACCTAGCTTTTCTCTTTTTTTTGTAGTCGAATGCGAAAATGCTCGGACACGTCGATTTTGCTTTTGAGGGGGACACATTTTAAACATATTTTTCGATCTGCGCCTTTAACCCCCTAGCGGGGGTGAGTAACAACCCTAAAATTTTAAATGGAAAGAGGGGTCTAATGACATATCATTTGAAAGGACACAAAATTGTCTTTCTAATGATACCCTATTTGTCGAATTTTACTAAAACAGTTAATACGAAAACGACTTTAAAGACATTAAGCCGATAATTTTGGTATTAATGAGAAATACAAATAAGTTTTAATTATTGCGAGTGAAAACACCTGCAATCGTTAGTACATTCCAATGTTTGTTAGTTTTAACATTGCTTTGTAAAAAAAGTAAACAAGCTGTTAAATTGATTTATTAAAACGTTACATTAACAAATGTTGAAAATGTGACCCATTTGATTCCATACAATAATACAGATTTTGTTCAAATCTATTTCTAACATTTTGTAGCATATCAGGTGTTATGTTTCTGCACTCTTCTGGAATGCGTTGGCGAAGATCTTCTATGGACTCGGGCTTCGTGGCAAAACATTTATTTTTTAAGTGCCCCCAAAGAAAAAAGTCTAAAGGCGATAAATCCGGTGACCTGGCAGGCCATTCAATTGGGCCCCTCCTTCCAATCCACCGTCCAGGGAACCGGTCATCTAAGAACTGTCTTACAGGAGCCACATAGTGCGGAGGTGCTCCATCTTGCTGGAAATAAAGCCGATCAGCAGTATGATTTTGGTCATCTTCTATTATTTGTGTTATTAAAGGATCAATTGTGTCTTCAAGCATGTTTAGGTACACTTCACCAGTTAAATTTCCAGGAATAAAAAGTGGTCCTATAATATGATTTCCTAATATGCCACACCAGACGTTTATTTTTTGAGGATACTGGGTATGAACCTCACGGAATAAATGTGGGTTACTGTCATCCCAGTAACGGCAATTGTGCCTATTTACAGCTCCATTCAAATAAAATGTGCATTCGTCGGAAAAACAAATGTTAAATAATAATTGCGGATCTTCAATTAAACGCTGGCTCATTGCTTCACAAAATTGCAGCCTTCTATCAGGATCATCCTCATTTAGTTCCTGTACTAATTTGATTTTGTACGGATGAAATTTGTACGCTTTTAAAATTCGTATTATGGACAAACGGGAGACACCTGAGGCTTCAGCTAGTTGACGGGTACTTTGACTATGATCCATTTCAACATGCCCTAAAACAGCGACTTCCACAGCTTCATTTCTGATCGGTTTCTGCGGCTGGTGTTTTACATTACAGACAGATCCGGTATCTACAAACTTTTTAACTAACTTGCCAACGTACACATCATTCACATTTTTATCGGGATGTCTCTCATTAAATAAGCGAGCCGTAAGTCTAGCACTACTATTATTTTGAAAATAAAGTTTAACAATTTCAACTCGTTCTAGAATGGAATAAATCATTTTGTACGGTAAAAGTAAAATAACTTGAGAAGCAACCAAACTGAATCAATGAAAAGACTAAAATAAACGGTGTAAATTCTTTTCCTACACGTATCTGCAGTTTTTATTTCAACAAAAAACGCAAACGATTAGTGAGGAATTTAGTTCTGATAAATAAGATAGTGTTTTTGAAATCCCGTTTTTCTTCAAAGTAAATAATTTAGAAATGATTGTAGTTGTTTTCAGTCGTAATAATTAAAACTTATTTGTATTTCTCATTAATACCAAAATTATCGGCTTAATGTCTTTAAAGTCGTTTTCGTATTAACTGTTTTAGTAAAATTCGACAAATAGGGTATCATTAGAAAGACAATTTTGTGTCCTTTCAAATGATATGTCATTAGACCCCTCTTTCCATTTAAAATTTTAGGGTTGTTACTCACCCCCGCTAGGGGGTTAAAGGCGCAGATCGAAAAATATGTTTAAAATGTGTCCCCCTCAAAAGCAAAATCGACGTGTCCGAGCATTTTCGCATTCGACTACAAAAAAAAGAGAAAAGCTAGGTGCAAACTTTTCGGTGGACCACCCTGTATGATTCTTGTTCTGTAAACTCCTATCAACCGATATGTTTAATTAATATTAATTAATTTGAAGTGCGCATTCTCACAGTGGAGTACAATGTTAGTGAAAATAAACAAAAATTCATCACCTCCACATCAGTCTCAAAAATATAATGAAACAAAAACAATTTCCCTCAATACAAACAATAAAAAACATACAAACACAATTACGGTACATTAAACTAAAAAATAAAATCAGGCGAAACTTTACGCACTCCCCCACACATTTTGCAGTGGTCTCATTATTATTTTAGCATTTCCTTACACCAATTGACACGAGGTGTGTTTTAGTCTCCGGTCAAGTTATCTGGAACATATCTTTTCCACAAACAAATGCTCAAGCAGCTTGCGATATGCCAAGAGATGCCTCTATTTAACTGGAGGTCACTTATCAATCTTCTTCTATCATTTGGCGCACAGCATGTTTTTTGGAATCACAACTGATTTTGGCTGAACTTCACGTGATTCTTGACTCACTGATAGACGACCTTGACGAAATTCTCCAAACCAATACAACCACCACTTTTCTGATGGTGCTTAATTACCAAATGTTAACCGAAGTGATTTATTGCGTTCGTGTGGAGTTAGGCCTTTTTTTAAAATTGTATAGAATCATCCAACGACATCCCTCATGAGTAATCTCCATTTTTTACAAACTAACTCTCTTAAATAAACTCTTCACTATCAACAAACTACTGAATAGACTTCAAGGCTATCGCGCATTTTGCATTAACTAATTTCAAAATGTTATAGTAATGACATATTATGTCAAAAGCACCATTTAGTGATCGTTTGTAAATAACTATACCGCTATTACCAAGCAGTATATTTTGAATGTTCATTATTTAAAGAAGTAATAGCAGGTACATGTTTGATTTTTTCTGCTTTAATATAATTTGGTGCAAGTCGTCTATTGCCAATGACAAATTATATCTAGTCAGTCCACTGACTCGTTTGGCCTCGACCAAGTCGAGTTTTGCAAGTGAAAACATCATTAATCTACTGCATGCTGGATTTACAATGTCACAATGCTCCTTTTCTTTCTGTTAGTTACTGTTACTGCAACTGCATATTATAATTTTTTTTTTTTTTTGAAAAGGCTTTTTTTTGTATTTAGAACAATAATTTTCTTACATACAGGAGTTGCATATTTAACTAATCTATGAGGCATAGTTAGTATCTACTTATAATAGCTCATAAACTAGCGTTGGAAAAATATCGATATATCGAATGCATGTCAATAAGTCATTGATTGATCTGCATTTTTAATTATTTATAATTTGTACATTTTTATAATAAACAGTAATTAAGTTTTATTTGATTCACTTCGTTTCATTTCTACTTAGCTTTTAAACTGTTGTGTTTCTTAAATAAACCCAGCCACTTGTTAGTAGGATTGTAGCCTTTTGAATGGCTTCCATCTGAAAACATGATACTAGGAGGGACCCAGGGACGTATCGAGAACTAGCCAAGCGAGTCCTGTTAGATTAAAGATCGTAGAAAACATTTTTTAATCAAATTAGAATACATCTAGCCCCTTTAAAAGAACCAAAGATGTGACAATATTTTTCTTCCAATATATCGAATATATCGTTGATATATTCTATCACGATATATCGAAATATCAACATAAAAATCCATCTATCTATTTTTTTAAACTTACTGATAATATTTGTTCACAAAACAACGAAAGGTTCTTGTGTCGCTTTTTCACTAATCGTTGTACTTGTGTAAGGCGCACGGTCCGTGTAAACTAGATTGTTATTGATTGTCAATTGCCACTTATCAATGGCGTGTCACTTGTCGGTTGTCACTTGTCAGAAGCCTTATGTGATGTGTCGGTAGCGATTTGAAATGTGACAGCAAACCGATATATCGATATTTAGTAATACAATATTGAATAACCTATACAATATATTTTTCAGATATGGATATAATTTATATCAATATTTTTTTTCCATATCAACATCCCTATCATAAACATGAAGTTTAAAAATATGTTACTGTCACAATCACGAGTAGGACAATATGGGTGAAGTAGCTTTATGTATTAGCACCTAATAAATCACTCACAAACTTCATGAACGCGAGAGTTTCACTTTGAAAACTGCCTGAAGTTTGCTAGCTTGTGCCGCTGTATAGATTAACTTTATTGCCAATGTGTCATCTAAAAGGAAATAAGTTTTAATGATCTAGATATCAGTCGGTTTCAAAAGAATTTCAAGTCGATAAAAGATCGATATTATTAATTGCTATCGCTATCAAATATTATTATATCCACTGTGTCCAAGATAAGGATGGGATAGCATTGGAATCTTGGAAACGGTAGGAGTTACAATGTCGGTTAAATTAGAGAAAAGTTGTACAATTTAAATACCTTTTAAATGGTTAAAGTAATGTAACTTTAGCTGTTTTCGAGAATTTGAAAAAAAACGAAGTTGATGAAGGTTTTTCAAAAACGAAACGTCGTAGTGAAAATTTGTAAACGCTATCTTATTCTCCTCAAAAAGTAACAACGAGATAGTGCTTTTAATTTTTTTATATCTGTAAAAATAACGTCAGAAATAAATAAAAACGAAAATTTCAAAAAATAGTTTTTTCAAAAATTCTCGAAAACGGTTACTTTACTGTTGAATACACAATTGAAAAGGTGTTTAAATTGTACAACTTTTCCCTAATTTAACACACATTGTAACTCCTACCGTTTCCAAGATTCCAATGCTATCCCATTCTTATCTTGGACACAGTGTACTATACCGTGTGGTCCAAAGGTCCGCCCCCCTTTCTAACTTCTGATACGTTTGGTATATTGTGTGCTTTTAATTTTTTTATATCTGTAAAAATAACGTCAGAAATAAATAAAAACGAAAATTTCAAAAAATAGTTTTTTCAAAAATTCTCGAAAACGGTTACTTTACTTTTGAAGACACAATTGAAAAGGTGTTTAAATTGTACAACTTTTCCATAATTTAACACACATTGTAACTCCTACCGTTTCCAAGATTTCAATGCTATCCCATTCTTATCTTGGACACAGTGTACTATACCGTGTGGTCCAAAGGTCCGCCCCCCTTTCTTACTTCTGATACGTTTGGTATATTGTGAGGTAATTTAGAACAATACTATAAGAACAAGTTCTACATTTTTTGAGATATCACTGAGAGCTTTAAATATCATAATGACGCTTTCGATTATTTTTTTAAATGGAAAGAGGGGTCATTTTTAAGGGTTTTTCATTCTCAAAGCATGTTTCAATTTTGAAAACATTTGATTCAGTTTATTAATCTAGGTGATTTTTTTCGTCCTATAGAATAATCTGTTAAAGTGTTCATTATATGCTCAAATAGTTATTTACCTAAAAAATGCGGAAAGTTGTACTTTTCCGCACGCGACTATGTGGAGTTCGGTCATCCGTCAAGTGCGGAAAAGACACTTTCCGCATGGGTTAGGTACAATTTTGCTAGGTAAATAACAACTATTATCGAATGTTGAAATCCAATGTGGTATTTAGTAGGAAAAAAGATTAACGGTGCTAGAAACGTGTAACGTCCTTTTTTATTTTGTGATAGGTTTTAACTAATTGCAAGAAAAAATAGAAACGAAAACTCAAACTTGTTATGCCATTGCCAATCTCCTCACTATATACCTGTTAAGTTCTGATAATTAACTATGTAACTATACATATCAACAATTTCACAATTATTTATTACTCACTTTATCTATTACCTTTATATTTGCATAACTACCAAATATTTACATTTGTGTAAAACTGCATAAATATTAAATGCTTACTAATATTGTGTGGTTATATTTGATTTCACCACAAACGGAACCTTGAACTGTCCCAAAACCCGTCTACTAACTTAACTACTATTAAGGCTAGACTATGATTCTAATTCTTTTGTGTATATATACGAGTATAATATTTAATCGCTATTACATAGGCTGGATGTATTACGTATTACGAGGTATGTATGAGAATTAAATAGACAAATAGCTAATGTATTAACAATTTTTTATAGTATTACCAAAGATTAATCTACACAATAGATAGTCAGCGTATATGGGAAATAAAACAAAAATTGAAACTGTCTCGACACGAGCTACATCTATTAGAAAAACATGCAACCATGGAAATTATGGAAATTGTAGATGGCGTTATATGTATTGTGTTGAAATAAAATAATCATATGGGCAATGTTAGACAAGGACGAGTATACTTTCCCCTACGAGGTGGGAGTTTGTTTTTATATTATAGGTATCATATATGTACTACTCTGCAGCAGTGTTTTTTGTTTAAAATTATATGGTATACGTATACCTATCTACGTAAAGATTAATGTGTATGGACGAAAATAAAAGAAATTACTATAATAGTATAAATATACAGGGCTGGTTTATTAAATGTTTTAGACAATAATTTTAAATGACTAAAATAATATTATTTTAGTCATTTAATTTTAAATTTCGGATATAAGGATGCATCAAAAAGTTATATTTAAATTAACGAAATTTGGCGTTATAGATAGGACTTCCGGTTATTACCTGATTCAGTTTTAAGGATCAAACTCAAACAGCAGATTCAACTTGTCGTTAACATTATGAAAAAATAAATCTCAGAGGCGGGTAAATTAAAGGGGCATACAGGCGTGAAATGCTACCCTAACTTTTTTATGCACATTTTTTGCGTGTGTTTCAATTCGGAGATGTAAAATCTAACAAATTATATACGTAATAAATGTATCCTTCTGTGATATTGATAGAAAGTCATCGTTATCGCGTAATATCGATTTTAAGAAATGTTAATATTAAAAAGGCTGTGCTTTTTACAAGTTGCTGAAGTAAATAAGGTTTGAAATTTCCAGCATGACAATAATTATTTAAAAAAATACGGTTTCGAAATGCAGGATGTAAAAAATTAGAATTTTTAATCTGTTTTTAATGAAAATTTAAATCTATTGAGAAATATGGTTCAGGGTTTTTGTGAAATGTATTTTACTCCAAAGATTCTACTCATCGATTATAACCGAATTAATTTACTCAAAAATATCTATACTAGTAAAATAACACAATTATCACAATTAGGTTCAAATTCTGCAACGCCGAATTGAAAAAAAACTTACAGTCTCCCTAATATTGGTTTTTGTGCAATGATCATAAAACTTTAAAAAACTAACGATTTATGTAGATTGTATTGTTAACACGTTTCGTAAAAAGCTTTAAAAACCCACCAACAGGGTGTTAAAAGTATCACGACAATAACTTTTTTCATGTTTTAACAAGTACAATCGTCTGCTTCAGATTGATCCTTAAAAACTGAATAACAGTTTCTCTATATAAAAAAATAAAACTCGTAAATATCATCCCCAAACATTTAATTTGAATACAATTACATAATACCATATTTGAAAGTAAATAAAAAAAAACAGCATTACCTAGTTTGACAGATTTGCAAATCAAAGTATCTATGTATACAGGGTGTTGCATAAGTACTTGTACAAACTTTAAAGGGTGATTCTTTGACTAATTTTAAGATACAAATTTCATATGTACATGGGTCCGCTACGGCTTGGTTTTCGAGATACAGGTAGTTCAAAAAGAATATTATATTTAGGATTATATGCTTGTTCAATAGCATCGCAATTTGGTGCAATTCGGGATACAGGTGTATTGATGACACCAGAGCTGTCAAAAGAACTAATAAAAAATACGAAAAATAACAAAATACAAATATCATTCAAAAGACAACAATGCACATAATAGTCGGTACCAAGCCAAATAGGTAGTAGGTAAATATAGATTTATTTTGTTTCGGGCTTGGGCTTGGCACCGACTTATTGTAATCAAAACTACCCACCAAACGGATACATTTAATTTTACGCAGATGCTCAAAATGTTAACTTTCTTTCATTAATAGAGACCTGTGAAGTGAGCTTACCTCTTACGCCCACGTATTAAGTACTAAGTTTCAGTTATCAGTTATAATTTTTTATTTTCCAAGAAAGCGAAACGAGATATTTAAAACGGCATTGCGCCGCCCTCATGTATACCTCCGGGGGCGGCATCGAAAATCGCAACACGTCACAAACTTGTAAATGCTTAGAACTACCCCTATATCAAATTTCTATTTTCTATCTTTTTTGTTTCATACCCAAAGCCCTATTCCTACCGAACTTATTATTTACCCGAAGAAACATTAAAAAGAAGTAAAATTTAAGTACCTAAACCGATAAAGTGGAACTTATAATAGGTATACCTAATATAATATAGGTAGCACTGATAATTTTTTTATTATAGGTATTATAAGATCTACAACAATCTTGTTACATCTTTGCCACATTGTCTACGTGAAATATTTAGTCAAAAGTATGTTTCTATCTAAAAGCTTTTCATTTAACGATTGTTCGCCACTGATCATGGGACTGGTCTAGTCTTGAAACATGTATGACATGGATTAAATATTATTATATTAAATTTAATTCATAGAGATTAGGCTTTTATTTCAATACTGTACTTGTAATAAATCACCCTGTGTGTTTCTTTTACCGACGAATTGGCAACAGCACGACACACACCACATTCGCTTGTTTTTTTTTCTACCCTCCCTGCGTATCCCCTCCAGATTAATACAGAATTTCATCAATTTCTCTCTCTGACAATACAGCATTGCCGGTGCATATCTGTTGCAAATGATCTAAATAATTGTTATACGTTGCGTTTTGTTCTTGATATTAATAAACTACAAAACGGTTTCTGGCTGTGACAATACTGCTCTATGCTTTACACGCTAGTCTACGCCACGTAGTGGCAGGCATACTTAGAGATGTTCTGATTTTAATGCATTGGGCTGACTATCTATTGTGTAGATTAATCTTTGGTATTACTTTTCCGCATGCTCGTAGAAAATAGTAAACTGTAACACTGGTGGCCACGAGCACATTTACAGCCTTCGGTTTGTTTTGAAAAGCATCTTAATAGAAGAGATTTCGGAAAAAAATGTTCCCATCCCATTTGACATCCATAAAATGAGAAAAAATGCCGCTTAATTATTGTATAGGTGATTATATTTTTTGTTCCACGCAAACGGCTAAGTATGAGTTGGAAATGGAAATAAGTGTCAAATAATGTGTGTTCAAACATATAAAATACACCAATTTTCAAACATCAGTGTCATATGGATTCAGAATTTGGAAAATAAAATTAAATTGTATAGGAAATATTATTGTTTTAAATTTTAAAAGACTAGTGCGATCTTTATTGCTTATATTACTAAAATTAATTCAAAACAGACTCTTATACTTTAAAAATTATTTTATAAAAAAATAGAAATAACCAGGTTCTCTCCAGGCACAAATAGCTCTCTAAACTTAATTTTATGATCGTAAGATTCTTGGTATTTTAATTTAATCGAGACTAAATTATAGATTTGAATAAAAAAGGTCTTTGGTATTTAGACAACTGCTATTTTTGTATATTTGTTTACATGGCTGCATGTTTCGACGCAAAATAAAACTAACATTTATACCTAATATAAAAAATTACAAAAACTGTTGACAGATACCATCTCTAGCTCGAATACATGAATCCAATCTTCTCATTGACTGGCGAACTCTCTCAAATATACTAGGGTCGTTTCCAATCGAATTACGAATTACACCCAGCAATAATGCGATTGCTTAGGTCTTCCACATTTTCCACAGGAGTAGCATAAACTAAGGACTTCAGGGGGCCTCACATGAAAAAATCGAGTGGGATTAAATCCGGAGATCGTGCAGGCCATAAGTGAGGTCCACCTCGGTCAATCCAGTGATAAAAACTCACAAGCAACCCGACTAAAATGCGCTGGTACACCATCGTGCATAAACCACGTTGAATTTCTTGTTGCCAATGGTACGTTTTCCAGAAATCCAGGAAGCGTGTGTTCCAGAAAGTCGCAATATACCTCTCCGGTAAGTTTTCCTGCTAGAAATACGGGTCCAATTAAGCAGTCACTCACAAATCCAATCCAAACAACTGATGTTTGTTTTCCATGTATTTATATTTTTGTATATAAAACTAAAGTTGTAGGCTAAACATTCGAGCCAAAACATGAAGACATTCAAACTAGTGTGTAGAAAATTAAGGCATTATAAACACTTTTATAAAATTCTTAAATTAGGATATTTTAAAAAATGTTTCAATAAGATATAATTTAATAAATATTTTAGAATATTTATTGAGGCCAATTTATATTGTAACTATACATATAATAGCAATTTAAATAAAAACACTATTGTGTAATACGAAACAAAAAGAAAGCTATACATAAAGAACTTACAATGCAGTGAAATTGAAATTGAATTTTTTTTATAAGTATATTACATTTTTGTTTACTTTTCTATTAAATTTATTCAATGTTCTAAGAATTTTAACCTCTTAGGATATATAGATTGCTGCTGAGTTTAATATTGTTACCATAACTGCGCATATTCAAAGTTAATTCTAAAATTCTCGACGAAATGATCTTCTCAATGAGTTTTCAATAAAAGATTGATCTCAAATACTAGAACGACGACCAATATACCACTCTGAACCTGAACAGACATGTGTGTCTAGCTGGAATTGAACCATGTTTGCGCGTTAATAATTATAATTGAATTGAAATTTGGTGGATTTGAACGGCCGCTGTCTTTGAGACACTGTCTAGATCCAGCAAATAGAAATGTTTCATCTTAAAAAAGTAGTAGTGGAGTAAATTTATTTCATGAAAATGAACTTTCATTCCCATTAAAGAAATGTTTCATATAATTTATGGTCAGTATAGGATAGTAAAAAATGTAATCACTGTCGATTCATTTTGGCTTTTATTGAACCATTTAGTTTTATCCTATACTTTTTTTAATGAGGCTTCTTCTACCAAGTACTGATCAAAACCAAGGCATTTAATATGTTAATAGTATGTTGTTGATGAGCGTACCTGCATATTTGTAGAATACCAAATATATGTAAGTATATATAAATTTGCTTTTATTTTCGCTAAAATAATGCTACGCCCATGTCTCCAAACTGATAGATGTATGGCGCCGAAAGTTTTTTTGGCGATTTCAACTGACAATAAAACCACTATACCTGCCGAAGCGAGTTAACAATGATTTTAATGATTTTTTGTTTTTGGAAATACATAGTTTCATAAATATGAAACTGTTACAATGTAAGCCCTCGTAAACTACACATTTCTTATTTACTTATTGATATTTCAAATGCATGTTGGATGTATATGTATGTATATAGGAAGTCCAAGGTGTACGCGCAATTTTTTCTTATTCTTTTTAACGTAATATGCAACATTAAGCATTTTGATCAAGTGTTTTGATAAATTGCAAGTGTTGCGGTTCAGAAAGATTTGACAATTTTTTAAACAACAGATACGTGAATATTATTAATTTATCGAACGTGTGTAGAGTTGATTAAATATGTACAGGATGATTGTTTAAATTATTGTTGCCAGACTTATGTCACTAGATTGGCTACAAATTTGTGTGTTTTTTTTTTTTTTTGTAAAGAGAATCATCTATGGACTATAGATAAAAATAATTGTGGTGTCGGCCAGTGGCGGCTGGTAATCTGTTAAAGAGCCAGTGCTGCAGAGCGTAGACATCAGTAATAAAACAAATTAAAATAAAAACTGCTAAATATATTTAAAATGTCCTCACCAATTTTTGAGAAATCTTTAGGGTGAACGTGCACAACATGAAACACAAAATACTGACACATACAACGTTTCGGCATCGCATAACTGGCTTCTTCAGGTATATTCTAAATCGTTTCCCTTCATCACAAGCGTTCAGTTTTACATATACATTTCTGAACTGAGAAATGACATAAAATAACAAGAAACGATTCCATTTATAAAATTATTAATGGAAAATTAAAATAACGTAACAAAATAGTGGCAAAGATCTGTCCAAAATGGAGCTCAAACATATACATTATTATACTGTATTCTTGAACTATGGGCGAGGTGTGTGCGGGTAACAGCGGGGGTAGGTATAGTGGTGCACAGATGCTTTTAATGTAGACCAACTAAAATAAAATTTAATATTACATTACAACAAATTGATTATGGTTGACAAAATATAATACCTATCGACAATAACATATCATTTAAAATTACAGAATAAAGATTGGTTTTTTATCCTCTGCAGACGGGAACAGATTGGTTCCCGAAACGTTAGGAATCCATAAGGATAAGTTCTTAATTTACGTTTTTGTTTATATTAAGTTTTATCCAAGTTTTTTTAACATAAGAGCCATTAACAAATGTATATCCGAAGGATTATTTTGTTTGAATAATCGATAGACTGTTAAATGAATACGTAAATAATGACCTTTATTTATTCGCGCCACAACAAACATTATAGAAGCTAATTTTTGTAATGTTTACCAAAGAATTTTGTTTAACCAGAATATTTTAATAAGACGGTCAAAGAAATACCGAAATGTTGTGTTAATTTTTAGAATAATCACCCATAATACGATTATAATTTTGTATTACAAAAAAATCATATAGGTAAACATGCATTATCCTATTTGAAAGATTATAGCTGAATTAATGTTTTAATTTACTTAGTGATTGTATTATTTTTTTATTACTTATATATTCACCATGGTAACATGTTATTAATGTAAATCAGCAAATTAAAATATATTTTACGAGATGGAAACCCATGATCAGATTTGTATGCATAATATTCTTATATACAGTGCTTTCATTTAAAAACTTGCCACCCAGGATAACTTCTGTAGTAGAGATACGAATTTCGGTAAAAACACGTCGATTTTGTTCTTGAGGGGGAACTTCAAAACCATTGTTGGTTGAATTGTGTGTTTTAAGCAGCTTAAAATGTTTTATACATATACCAAGAATAAATGGAATTGTACGATACAAAATAAAGTAGGAAAATTTATCATACTTTATCATTAAATGCTTAGTATTTTTTTAAATTAATACTACCGGAAAGAGTTGTTCAAAAATAGAAGATAATCTACGTTGTGCTCGTAGGACGACAGCAACAGTTTTCAACGCTAGACACCCTGGTAAAAATGCAAGCCACCAGTATGCACAGGATGGTCACGTATATTTTGACTAATCTTTCTTCTTCTTTAGTTAATATTGGTCCTAGAAAAAGTTTATGTTGTGAAAGTTGAGGTAAATTTAGGGCTGGCTTAGTATCCGTAGTTGAAAAAAATTTAAAAGTATCCAAATCAGCTTCTTCGAAACTTTTACAACATTTTTAAATGGAATACACTGTATATTTTATGACAGTTAGATGACATTTTCTATGCTGTTTCTAAAAATATATTAATTTAGAAAATAATGGAGGTCACTTGCATTTAATGCAATAATTTTCCGATTTTTTGTCTACTACTTTAATGTATGGCTACCTCAGAAACAGATCGGATAATTTTATTTTATTTTTATTTTTTTAAACAAATTATTTATTCATTATATCAATATTTTCACAATAGAATTTCCTAGTCCGCTCAATAGTGCTAGAAACACTGGTACCAAGGATACTAACTTACACTACAATACGCTACGAAATTTATAGTTAAGAAATACATGAAAAGACAACAACAAAATAAAGAAAATATAAAAAAAAAGAAAAGAAATTATAAATCCAAAATATAAACAAAGTACAAAACAATACATGATCCCACAATCTAAGGTGAACTCAACTCAAGGCGCATTTTCATACAATTCCCTATTTATTCTTGGTATACGGATTTTTCAGCTACTTAAAATATGTCACAAGCCACGCGATGACATTTCAAATTATAAAGTTGGGGGTGGCAAAATCGAGGTGTTTTGGCTGAAAATTGTGTCTACTATAATAGATGAAGAGTTATTCTGGATGGCAAGTTTCAAAATGAAAGCACTGTGTGTAAAGTAGAGAACATAAATTTATTATAAGAAGCTGTTTTAATCTTTTATTTTTATTTATTATATTACACAGTATAGCTTTATTCGAAGTAAAACCATTAGAATCTTACGTTGGAAACAGAATGTATATAAATGTTGCATAAGTGTCTATTTATACAGCACACGTAGCGCAATTAGTGGCCTCTCAACCAATCGCATAATAATAATAATTGTAATCAACAGGTAGCATTCTTTATTTTAATTTGTTTGGTGTGGTCACGGTTTAAATTTTTGTAGTAGCCATACAAAAAGATTATTATTGAAAACATGTCCGTGCGAAATTGTATATAATACAGTAGCTTAAAGCATAACCGTTATGAGCCAAGCACTTGTGTCAACTCTTTAAGGTACTTCGAAAAGCGCCTTTAAAATATTTACATTACTCTTGTAATAATGATTTTGTGAGAATTTACGACTAAATTCAGTGATTGGGCAAAGTAGTGGCGTGCGACTGGTGCTTGGGTCTATGCAATAGGACCTAATTTGATTTAGGTAGATCTGAGTACAAAAATATCGCTAGTTTATATAGACATATACGCAATTTTTCATTATTATTATTTATAAATCTACATAATATTATCCTGATTAATTCTAGATATTATTGTCATTTGGCAATCGTACACAAGTCCAAACAAAGCAAGTTGAAATTTTTGGTAACCTTTTCTTAATAATTTATTTTTAATTTATGGAAGGTCTACTAATGTTTTTGTTTTTCATTCATTAAAAACAAATAAGAACTAAAAACTGTGAGGCATATTAAATTTATTAACAAACATTAATAACTTAAATATTATTAGACTGATTTTTAGTAACTTTATTTCATTTGAATACACTTACGTGATAACATTTTTCATAATTACGAATAATTTTAGCTCCCTTAGATTGTCCAGTTATAACCTTCCTTTTCGTATTAAAACTTTGATATTTATTTAAAAAAAATTATTTAAGCTCGTAGGTTTTGATGATATTTTTTTTTTCTAATAATGGAAAAATTAAAAATTAATTAAAACCGAGATTAAAACAAATAGGGCCACTATAACTTATTTCTACAAGAGCTTATAGGTATTAAAAGAATTATAGAATTTTTTTTTATTTGTTATGATACCAATAAAAATTATTTTCTTAATGCGTTTCTCAATTTTCAATTTTTTCATGAAAGTAAAGTAATTAGAAACGAAATGTGTCTGCTTTTGAAAATTTCACCAGAAACATATTCCAGCACATTTTCCTCAACAAATTCACACATTAATTTTTACACATAGAATAATATGATTAAGTACTTATATACTTGATTTTCCAACAGATTTAATTTATTCAACTTCCAAAATAATATACCAAATATTAAAACATTATTATATCTAAAAAAACTCCTAATTTAACGTGTTAACGTTAAGTCTTCGTAATCGGTTGTGCGATCAATCTGGGCAATGAAACTTTTTTTTATTTTATTGAATAAAAGGCGTCTACTCCACAAAATTTTGTGGAGTAGACGCCTTTTATTCAATAATAATATTCACTCCTCGATAGATGGATTACTTCAGAAAAAAAAAAAAAAATTTATTTATTATTATTATTTATTTATTTGACGATGTACCTGTAAAATATAATGTATAGTATTCTTATGTTTTATATGTTTTGTTTGTTGATATGTCTACAAATTAGTGTATTATTTTTTGAAAAATATATATTTATTTATTTTATTGAAATTGTAGCTTGCCTGCACATATTGTTACTTGACATGTTTATTAAATTCTTTGCACCAGATATTTGGTTAATTATACACTGTCATGACACAGTATAATAAATAATTCAGTATTCTGACTTTCCGCTTGCGAGCCGTCCTGCGCATCTCGTAGCACATGCCGCCATTATGGGTTAAAACGTCACAATAATCGCATAGACGTAGATAGATACCGTTCACTCCTGTGTTAAATCTGTTCATTGTCGGCGTGTACGAGATGACAGTATCTAATATGTTTTTAAACTAAATGAAAGTAAAACATAAACACAAGTTGTCGCGTGGCGAGATAGCATGATAACGCGATCAGCTAGGGGTTATAATATTATTGACAATATATATATATGGCCCTTGTTTGACTAAAAGTGCTGAGAACAGGATTTAGTTGATGCAGAATTCAGGCACACGGTTTGTATATGGAATTCGTAGGGGTGAAAGAGGCTAGCAATAAGTTTAAGGAAGTCGGCTGGTTAAGAATGAAACAACGTGGGATTTTCATTCACTAATTTTGATTAATAAAAAAAGTTCCGGGGATCTGTGTATGATGTGAATATTCCTTATAAATCTGTCATTACGCCACCGCTACACTCAACATCAATCTTTGAGCGGTCATTTTCCTATACGGTTTCAAAATATTACAACGCTCTACCGGAGAATATAAAAAGTTTACAGGGGTTTTCGTTTAAGAGCTCTGTCTCACACGTAATAGAAAAAATTAATTTGTAAACATAAGCTACCTACTTAATTTGGCCAGCGATGTAAAACAATTTTCAGATAGATTAAGCTAAAATATCAGTTAAATTTAGGTTAAGTTAGGAACCACTGCTTCAACTTTTGTAAAAATGTCTTTTTTTACTAATAAAGTCTTTATTATCATTGTGTGTATTATTATTATTAAAAATCACACAATCATGTCAACATTTACCTGATAACACCACTCAAGGTGTTTTCAATCACTATGACACCACAAATATTTCTGAAATTGACAGCGATATTATTATGTACTTAAATATTTTTACAAAAATAAAAATACAGTACTGTGGTTAGAAACCGAAAACTACGAGTATAATTATTTTTACTCAGGACCTGACTTTTAACCCAAAATGGCGGCGTCATACGTCACAGTTTAGTTCAAAGTGCCAACGTAGACTCGGAATGCTGTACTTGTGGAAAATTAGAAACATTTTGATATATGCCAAATAGCCAAACAATATTGTGCGAAATGTATAAACAATGATAAAATATTAATATTTGACGTGACGAATGTATGTAAACAAAACTGGCCAAATGGACACATTTAATTTGATGCTGATGCTCAAAATGTCAACTTTCTTTCATTAAAAGAGATGAAAGAAATATATAGATATAATATTGGACTCGATCTGATTTTCTCAGTCTATAATAGTAGAACAAAAAAAATTCCAATCCATGCCACATATTTTTAAGGTTCAACAATTGCTTCGACGCCTGCAACTGAGTCTGTTGGCCACTTGTATAATATAAACCGCTAAATATTTACTCCTAATTCCTCACATTCTATGTAAGGATTGTTTTGTTTACGAACTAAAATATAATTCAAAATACTGATTT
Organism: Apoderus coryli; assembly: GCA_911728435.2. NCBI lineage: Eukaryota > Metazoa > Arthropoda > Insecta > Coleoptera > Attelabidae > Apoderus > Apoderus coryli. The sequence goes on along the minus strand of OU452202.1, from coordinate 8,089,242 downwards.
TTTTCCGAACTTTGTTGTTGACGAACTCTCGGAAAAGTTTACTTTGACGCACCAAATGGTTAAATTTAATTAAACTCTACGTTTGTTCTCAGGAATATGTGAGTAAGATGTTTATTAAAATGAAGATATTTTATGCACTAAAATAGAGTAATAGAAAACTAGGAATTAGGTTTTTAAAATATATTAAATTATTTTGAACGTTCAAATTTATTTGCATTTACTTAATTTTCCAATTTTTGGTTCCTAAAGATATATTGACGGAGGATTGTTTCTATAAGTTTACCTGCCTGTGAAAGTTTTCTTAATGTTTTGCACAAAACTGTAGGTTTGTGACTTTCCCAGCTTTTTCTTTCAGATTTTTATTGTGTCTTCTTCCGAAAAACATTAACTTAAGCCACGGATTATGTAGATTTATACTCGAATGTCGAATTATGTGTGGTAATACATTTTATGAGACTTGACAACTAATTATTCTTAATATGGAGAAGTACACTTTTTTTAGTTTAACATAGTGATTAATTTTTAGGAGTTCTAATAACAGTTTAAGGATAATTTTAGTTAGACTGCATAAGAAACGAACATAGCCACGTCTAGTGATGGCATAGTAAAATCTTCGGTTAGTACTATTATGTATGTTTCAACAAGCTACAATAAAATAATTAAAAGTTCGGTAAATGCCAATAAATTTTTAACGTTTTAATTGTCTGTTCTATTAATAAATAACCATAAAACGAATTACGATAATGTTCGAACTATGCGTGTGAGTGGAACGTAACGCAGTATTTTAAGTATAGAATCTATACCTACTACACCACAATATCTGATATGAAATTTATGTGCTAAATGTATTCATTATACTGAATAGCTTGTAGGAGTTTCATGAAAAAGAAAATAATGTTTCTATTATAAGTCGTGTTAAATATTCACATAAAATAAATTCTTTAGCTATTTTGTTTTATGTATAATTTAATTGTGTATAAGCAAATACTTAAGTTATCCATCATTGATTGCCTTAAAATTTATGTTATTTTCTGAAGTAATCCATCAACGAGGAGCGGGTTCATTACATCAATAAAAGGCGTCTGCTCCACAAAATCCAAATATATAATTTTCAATCTTCCTTACGTTAGGATACAATCACCAGACATGTTTCGGAACAACAATTGTTCCATCATCAGTGGTATTTAACAAATCTTAGGAGTTTAAATGGTCAGAACGCATACATCTGCACTTTATTGAAAAAGTTTTATAATTTACTTAATATGTTATTATGAATAAAATTAGTATAGTTATGGTATTTTGAAAAATACATAGTTATATGTTTATTTGAGTTTTTCTTTTTAAATATCATCATCTTTAAAATATGTTTTATCAAAATTAGATCCTAAGTATTTTGGATGACAAAGACTCGAGTAAATTTATCAGATTTGAAATAAATGATGTCCTAAAGGTACTTTACTCTTGAACGAAATAAAATTAAACCCAATTAAAACGTACGCCAATGTGGTACCGCACTTTTTACCTCGATGAAAATGTGTATCTCGGTAACAGTACACCTTCCTACCATAAAAGAATGAAAACCGCTCAAAAAAATAACAGAGTTATTGGTTTGTATCCATCTTAAGTGGGACACCCTGTATATATTGGTTGATATATTATGTTCCTGACCTTTTGAATGCCTCTTACTAGATTTTTAATATCGTCGTAACCCGCTATACCTCAAATAGAAGAAGTTGCAACGTTGTGGGTCCCTTATACAGGGTGTATTAAATATTGATAGTTTCAATTTTCTTTTACGCATTTTTTTAATTTTTTTTTTAAACGGTCTGTCTCCAGTATGAGGTATCGATAGAGTAGTCATTTAGCTTTAAAATAATACTAATGTGTAAGTTTTCTTTTACATTGCAATCGAACAAACAACTTGCATTTTCCGTACGAGATTTAACTTTTTCGAGGGGGAAAACTAATTTCGATTTTTTAATGAAGGCAACGTCGCATTTTAAAACAAAAATATTGTAGAGTTGAACAAACGACACGAATTTCATTAAAAATAAGTAACTCATTCCTAAAATAATTATAATAATTATGCGCCACGTTTTTTGGGTTGTTCAGTGTTTATGTTAAGCGAAACTATTATTGAATTGACCAAAAAGCTGCAATCGAAGACCGGAGTGTTAAATGGACACCCGGTATATTAGATTTTGTGAATAAAATTTATCAATTTTGTTGTTCAAATTGTATATGTGGTTATTATTAATAGATCTAGTATAGTGCATGTCATATTCCGCAAGATAATTATTATTGAATTCTATTTAAAATTGCCAAATTGTTTGGCAATAGTTTCTCCAAATAATTTACTCATATTTCTCAGAAAACTAGCCTATTTTGTTTAAGGTATATAAGGCCGACTCAACGCAATATTCGATTAGATATTTTTATCACATCCAATTCTAATTCTTATTTTAATCTAAGTTTTTCTGAAAAAATAATAATAATATGTAATTCTTTTAGTCCGTAATTTTAATAACTGAAAGGGAGTAAAGTTTTATTGTTTTGTATTTAATATTTGACCACATGACGGCACTTTTACTGTTTTTCCATAATTTTTGTTTGTTTTTTAACCGTCTGTCTGTGTGTTGTTTTGATTTAATCGGGATCCAACCAGTCAACGTGTAAAAATGTGGCATAACAAAACGCACCGCCTGGGCCGCCACTATTGATCGCCAATGTCTCGACGTCTCCGTCGCGACGACCCTATTTCTGCTGCTGGTACGGACGTCACTATATATCTACCTATTTACTATTATTATCATTGTAGGGCGCTCAGTTATGTCGAATTTGGAGACAAAGAAAGGAACGAAAAGGCGTGTAGTAACAGAATCTTTTATTCCTTATTTGTATTTTTCATGCTTTGATGAAGAGGTAATTGAACTTTTCGCCTCGCTTTATATTTCAAAGAATCTAAGTAAATAAATCAATGTTATCATATTATATTATATCACTGATGAGGTCATATCATAGGGAATTTTGTTTATAAATCTCTATAGGGTTGATAAAAATGCTTGGTAAACATAAAGAACAAAGGGACAAGAAATTGGTTTTGCCTTGTTCTTTAAATTCATATATTACAATTTCAATAGCGGTGACAGATTGCTCTCACATGGTGAAGAAAAGCCGATAATATAGTCATCTATTCTCGAAGTATCTCCAAAAGAAAAGATTTATCTCAAAAATACGTTATGTAGCAATATTTTCTCTGCAAGATAAGGGTTGTGAGGGTTGTTAGTACTCAAATTGCTTCGTCTTCGCTCAAAATACGTTTTTCTATTACTCAGACCAGATTTTTTCATATTGCTTCAAAAATTTTAGAGGATGTTAATTATTTTAATAATTAAATAGTTCAGTATTAAGTACTTATTGATAATTTGTTTTAATTTAATTTTGTTAAATCTGAATTTAACTGTTTTTGTTTATTAAAATAATTAACATCCTCTGAGTAACATTTTTGATGTAACAGGCTGACAATTTTGAAGAAATATAAAAAACTCAGATCTGACTATTACAAAAACGTATTTTAAACGAAAATGGAGCAATTTGAGTACTGACAATTCTTAACAAAATTCATGCAGAATTAAAATCTGCATCTTGTCCAAGTAAAATTTACAAGGTGTTTCATTTGAGAAAATTAAGTTACACTCATTTAAATGGACATACATTTTGGTTACTAGACCCTGTGTAACTTAAAATAGGATTGTCTGAATCAATAAGTTAATATGAACGCTAGTTGTCATTAGCCAAAACAGTTTTTCTTGAAATTTATTAAAAGTACACCTAAATCATACTTTTTTAAAACGGCTATAAATTTTACCAATTTGATGATTTTTGTGAAAACATCTTCGCACTTATTTTGAGGGACTGTCAAAGTCCCCCCTCAAATAGTGGGTGTTATATTTATAAAAACAATTTACATATGCATATGCTCTTTTGATGCCACCCTGGATACTTGCAATATTTTGCAAAATGTGGCCGTATTTGTCCCACTGTGGGCACTTTTGCGGGGTATCTCTGTTATTTTAATAGATAGAAAGTTACGGTTTTCGCGACAGTGAGATACTTTTTCGTAAAACTAAAGATGCCGTTAACAAAATTTTCATAGCCCTTTTAGTTGTTAAGATACAGGGCTAAATTTAAAATCTTGCATTTTCAGGCACCCCTCGTATTTCAACATAATCGAAAATGTGAAAACTGTTCCTTATAGGTATAACTTTTCCCGTACAACTCAATTCTGCCTCGAAATTAGTATACGTTATTTTTTTAATGGAATTTTATGGACTATAAAATTTGTCTTTTTTTACTTTTTCAAAAATATATAGGTAACACGCAAATAAATCAAAACTTTGTAGAATTAAATGAATAATTTAATAATAGGCCAAATAATAAACAATTGAAGTTACATACTGCTAACGAAGAATTGTTTGCTTATATCTACCTATGTTCTTATAAGAAAAATACCCATAGAGATTTAATAACAGTAAGTTTGTAACAACACTTTTGTAGCATAAAGTAACAATATAACAAACACAAAAAAATAATATTAAAAAAAAAGACAAAACAAATTTTTAAAGGTAATGTTCAAATTGACGACCATTTTCTCTAATGCAAGACTGGTACATTTTGAATAGCTTTAAAAAGGTCTGAATGAATTGCCTCTCGAAGTTCTGCTATGCCGTCATATCGTGTTTTATATAGTCCATTCTGTATATAGCCCCATAAAAAGATTGTGGAGGCCATCTAACAGGTCCGTTGGTACATAGTCATCTTTGTGGACAGTTATTATCAACAAATACCGTTAAGAGCCTTGAGTTATGACTTGGGACACCATCTTGATGCATAATTATAATAGAGATTTTCATAGCCATAATAGCTTACGTACCTTTGGAAATATTATGTAAATCGTGCGTTCTGCTAGACTCGCCCTGCATAGTTCCGACTGAAGTCATAATGATTTTTTTTTTCTTTTTCCGAAAATCAGGAAGGAGCTGTGTTATCAAAGTTTCAGGCGCCAGAAAAACAGTCGATGCCTTCAAAAATGCAATTTTGATTGTCTTGGCTTCAACTGGATGAAAATTAAACTTTTTATTTTTATTTCCACCCTTTATCTATGCAAAATTAAAAAGATAACAGCAGTTCCTTTAAAAAAATGAAACAAGTATCGGGTGAAATTGGAATTGACGTGTTTTAGTACGTGTGCCGTCAACCTTGTCAGTCTATTCTATTAGGATTCATCTTTATGTAGCTTCTAATTTGAGTTTAGGTACTAACATGCATGTATAAAGCAATTTTGAAAACAACTCTAAAAATTAGTATTGCGGCACTGAATATTTATTACATACCTACACAACATAATGATATAGTAGAACTGAGTGTTGAATTCAAGGAAATTAATTTGCATACCAATTACCTTTTCCAAGCGGCACACACATTGTAACAATAAAAATAGGGTGAATCAATCAAGTGGTTGTTATGATCAAAAGCGCGTCTATTCATTATGAAATGAATACAAAAAAGCGTTATGAAAAATGTTTCTATGTGTATAATAATTTATGAGCTATTGTTTAGTTGATTAGCCTAGCAAAAAAAAAAAAACAATGTTAAATAGATGTTTATTGTTGAAAGAGTGTTTATTAATTTTTCCTATTTATTCCTCGAAAAATAATGTTTTAATTTTAATTTCTTCGAGTGTTAGGTTGGAAAAAATATTGCACACTTTTCTAATCTATAATTTAGCTATTATTATTTTGTAAAACTATTTTTTTGTTCCAAACGTTTTAGTACTATTTTTGCACGTTCTAACAAGAGTTGTTGTGCGACACGAGACATCTCGTCGCGTCTAGACAAGTCCAAATAAAATCCTTCGAGACGAGGGCGAGACATCTCGAAAAATGTCCTATCACTATATTATGGTCATAAAAACATGTAACATTGTCAATAGTTTGAAAACTATAAAGTTTTGGAACATCCTTTTATTTTGGATGCATAAAATATAAAAATTGGGGGTTGCCATTTAAAAATTTTGACATTTTTATCAATTTGATTTTATAAACTTTTTTTAAATACCCTTTTGTAATATTTATTAAAAAAATCTACACAGGCGGCTAAAGAAGGGCTGGAAAGGATATCCCAACAAAGTTGATCATTAAACCTACTATATAATAATAAATTGTAATTATTCTCTAATCTGCAACAGTATATTGTGCAACGAACATGAAATGACATATATTTCCTACGAGTATGCGGCTCATGCTGCAAATCATACGAGTAGGAAATGGTCGTTTCATGTGAGTTTCACACTATACTTTTTCGACGACTGTTTTAATGCTTTTGAATAAATTAAACATACTTTTTAGGAAAATTTGTGTTTTGAAATTAGCGAAATACTTAATTATAATTATTATTAATTATAAATACCTAAACTGTCAATTTGGCGTGTTTGTATTGTCGGTGTTGCTATGGTGATTTTTAATGGCCGACGCTACTTTTGTCATTACCAGAAAATTTACCCGCACGGGTAAATGAAAAACAGCATTACAATGTACTACATTTTCAAATAATAATAATAAATGTCTTTATTCATGGGTGAGTTTCAGTACTGTAATATTCAAAGAATATAACAGTCTGCTCAGCTAACCCAAAATGCATTCATACAGTAGCTTACATGACATATAATACATTCATTAAACCACTCTAAAATTATACATAAATACATAATAATACAGCAAACAGCATAAGCAGAAACTGTATGTAAAGGAAAAACATAATATAACATAGAATATACGTAGATTGGTGCTTATATCAAGAGAACATAAAAAAAGTAACAATTTATTAGTACAATTCGATCGAAGCTTAGTTAAACCACACTTGAACCAGCGCCATACATCTACATGTACCAAAATCAGTAAAAAGGAAAAATCATGAGCCTGAGTCACTGCACCAGCATACAAAGGACCGGAAGCTAACCGAGCTGACCATTAAACAACATATTCCTCATGCATGTTTTAAAGCGAGATTTAGGCAACGATTTCAATTTAACTGGCAGTCCATTTATACACTTTGTTATGGCATAAGAAAAGGATCTCTTAAATAGTTCGGTGGAGTGGGCCGGAGGAGCGTGTTTTTATGGCGTATATTAATATTATGTATATCCGTTCTAAACGGATTTTCTCGTATAGATACGGTGGAGATTTGTCGCACAGTACGTTATAGAACCGACAGGCAGTATGGAGATATCTCCGTTGTTCCATGTTTAACCAACCCACTAGTCGAAGAGTATGGCTAATCCTTTCAGTTCTTCTAATTCCGAAGATCAGGCGTAAACATGCATTCTGTAGCTTTCGAATGCGTGTTTTCATGGCATAAGTGAGGCATGGCGAATATATGACGTCGCAATAGTTTAAGTGCGATAATACCATAACCTCGCACAGCTTTTCCTTCAGTGACCTAGTCAATATATGGCGGTGTTGGAAAATTAATTTTAAATTGATAAAACCCATTTGAATTGATCGAGTTATATGATTACCAAATCTGAAGTCCACATCGATGGTGAGCCCAAGACTCTTAACCGAGGATTTAAAATGAATAGTAGATGACTCCATCGTAATGGAGACCTGATGGCTTTAGAAAAAAACGCAGTCTATCGTTCTTTGCTCCGAACAGAACTGCTACCGTTTTATCCGGGTTGAGCTTAAGACAGTGATCCCTTGAGTAAAGACAACGCGTGCAAATCGGCATTAAGTGCAGCAACTGCAATCATGATTGAACATATAATAAAGGCATTTAAAGAGTAGAAAAACGTAATTTTTGACATAAAATCTCAAATATTACCAATAAGCAAATCTAACTAATAAAATGTTTTATAAACTTTTAATTCCCTATATAAATATATTTTCCCTACCCTAATGGCTTCCAAACACAAAAGGAAGGAAATAATTTTATTAGTTAGATTTTCTTATTGGTAAACAACTATTATTTTAATTATAAACTAAATGCGGGAGGTTATGTGTAAATTTGCAAAGATTAGTCAAACTGCAACAGTCCACAGTTCGAGGTATTATGTGCATATAGGACAGAAATATGTAGCGTTAAATTGCTGTATATCACCATTTTTATCTATGAATGTCATGCTATTCAGTCTTTTACATTTACGGTATAGTTGAGGCTGAAAGTTATTTTCCATGATATTTAATCAAAAAATTGAGGAGGGGTTACAAAGAGAAAGTTTTATTGTTTGTACTGAAATACTTAACATGACCTGAAGAGACACTCTATCTGAGATCTTACCCAAAACTTCTAAATCAGAAATAGCCAAGTTTAAATGTTTTATGGAATAAAATTTCAAAATAGAGTTGGTTGATATTACTAACAGATAGTCCACCAATCATTAATCAATTTTCTACTCCTAGTAGAATTGCACAGCTTAGCGCAGGTTAGGTCCTTAAAACCTAATTTTGGCCCTATGTATTGGCCGGGGCGATTTGACAGCGAACTAGGAAACAGTCTGTTGACTTAAAAACTCGATAGCAAGCCTTTATTCTTTATATTATGCTGATTTACACCATGATGGACGCAATTTCGACATCATCCTCAGTTTGGCATTTAACCAGTTGTCATTAATTTTAAGACTCGTGATATTAATCAGTCACTTTTGCGTGTGTATATATAGAATTTACTAATTTATACTTAATACTCCTAGGGTATGCTAGCTTTATATAAAAAAAAGTAAATTTGCCTTTTGTGATATTAATCATTGTCGTAGTCTTTCTTAGTGTTCTGTTTACTAAACATATTCTCTTTTTTTTTTTTAGGTGAGAAATACATTTAAACGTTCATTCCCCCAGGATTTCTGTGAGCTGTTACGCTGTTAATACTTCCAGGTAAGAAATAATCCATCATCCGTCAATCAGTTAAATAACAGTTTTGACAGATTTTTTTTCCATGATATTGTTTCTTTCGCCTTAGGTTATTTGTAATTTATCTTCTTTCAAAATATTGCAAGGCATAAATAGCAGGAAATAATTTTAATAAAAAAAAAAAAACGTTTGCAATACTTAAAACATAGTACATAAAAATTTAAAACAATATACCTAAAGGGTGTTCCACAATATTTGAGGACGTTCTTATAAATTTTTTGTACGACCAACGCTCTCAGGTAGAGAGAGTTAAGTCTTAATTTAATTAAATTTTTTTATAAGTATTTGTCATTTGTTTTGTTGAATATACCGATTTAATATGGGCTTATATCATGTAATGCCCTAGAAGCCTTTGAAATAATAATAATAATAATCAAAAAAAAGAGAGAGACGGTAAAAATTATTTATTACTTACTACTAGGTAGCTAGGTAATATCAGTAAAATGCGTCGCAAACAATTTTAGGAACGGCCATCGTTAGTGAACTGTGTTTCACCCGGCATATTGCCTATTCACGCTAGGTGTCGCCAAAAACATCTCTCTCTCAATCAATTCTCGTGCTTGTATAAGCTCTTTGTAAATGTTGGAAGTTTGGGTCACACTGCCTGCCGATCACCACTGATGAGTCGTGGATCGACGAAACGACCGTCTGGTGGAAGCATGGTAGTGTGAAATAAATTTCCAACATAACTTAAAGTCTTGTTGCTTTATGTAACAAGCAATTCTTAAATAAAGCCTCCCTGCTAGGGGATTGGGGCGCGTGTAGTGTTGGCAATAGGATATAATGGAGTTGTTACTTCTTGTCCGGCCATCGTTAGTGAACTGTGTTTCACCCGGCATATTGCCTGTTCACGCTAGGTGTCGCCAAAAACATCTCTCTCTCAATTTTAGGAACATTTATAAAAGCCAAACACAATTATGAAAATTAAATAAATCGCGATGAGGTTGAAGAAGATGCATAAAAGCCTTCGAAGATGCTTGAACAGATCTCAAGAAATTGGTTAGAATTCTTCAAGAGCAACAATTACCGACTTACAGAAATCCTTGAGGGATATCCACTTAACGCCCTCATTTCGATCATTGCGCTGGCTGAAGATGCGAGTAATATTTTTAAATATCTGTTTATGTGTAGTGTTAAACGCGTCATTCACACTTCTGTACCACCTTATGTGAGGACTAAGCTTGTGTTTCGTCAGACGATCCACACTCTCAATCAAAATAAGCTCACAATGCCCCTGTATAGGACAGCCATATTTCTAAGAAGTTTCTATGTCTAGATTTACTGATTGTCACACCCTATAAGTATAAGAACTGGTTAAAGGAACATTTACTTTCATGTCAATGAGATTTATTATTGCATTAGTATTTTGAGATGTTTGTTATTTGAATTATTTGTAGTTTAATTTACATTGTTTTATTTTGATTGTTTTCTTCTTTTAATTTTTTGTTTTGTATTATTTACTTTGTGTAATGGGTTGAGTATGATTGGCCTTTGGCTAGACTTCGCCCATTTAAAAATAAAGGCTTTATTATTATTATTATTATATCCGTGACGGGTGGAACGCTCTTTACGGACGAAGCTGCATGTTCTAAAAATGAAATCATATACTCCCATAATTTGCATTTATGGGCAGATGAAAATATACATGCATGCACCAGTTAAAATCAATTAAAATTGACTATAATCCTCCAGCCATTTTATTGGACCAATAATTGTATTAACCGGAGAACTTTATTGACAATTTCTCCAAAACGTCTTGCTAAAACTTTTACAATGTCTACCTTTGAACATACGACGTAACATGTGGTTTATGCATGATGGGACACCACCTCTTTATACTCTCGCAGTTCGAAATCAGGAATAGAAAGTGGAGGACCAGTACCTTGGCCTCCTCGATCAACAGACTTTAACCATTTGGATTTTCTTGTGGTGGTTATTTTTAAAAACATTTGTCAAGTAAAATTAGAGAAAACTGCATATCGTGGATTGCGTTTTATTGCTATAAAATAAGGACCAAGATCTAACACTTTAGATAATAAAATTTATACGAACTTGACACGTTGAGTCTTACTGCATTAATCGTTCTACATCTCAGTTCGAAGGTCTTGCCTAGGCCCGGCTCACCCTGTATATATTTATGTATTTTTTGCATAGGATTTTTGTATAGTTGAGCAAGTGGTTGTGAAGTATTCATAAACTGGCAGAATCCTATCAGATAATTTAGTATCAACTGTCTATATCTATATGGACAGGTAGTAGCTACTTCCAAGAAAACAAACGACTGCACTCTCTTTCATATGCATTCGTGCTTGCAATTATTGGACATTGAACGGAACAGGCTGTACGATAAACAAAAAGCAAAAAAAAAATGAAAGAAAAGTTTCTTACATTAGAATGATTTTCCCCAGGGCGTGTAAGTAAACCATTAATAATAACTGTATATGTATAGGGTGATATCGACCATAATATATGGTTAAGCTTTACGGGCACCATATCCTCATTAACAATTTAATTTTGCTTGAACAGCTTTTATTTTTTCTGAAAGTGTGGTCTGAAAAATTTCCGACGTCAACAGATAATAACTCTTTATTGCCTGACAGGCTTACGCCCAATAACAAGGCAATTTCCTACATATTTTAACTTAAAGTTAAACATATTATTGAGAACGCCATGCCTTGTTGATAGAAAGAGCAGCAAATGAGACCATACTAGATGAGAGAGTCAAAAATCAGAGAGCCATCTCTGATTAAACACATCTCGAAACCTCCCTAGTGACGAAACTATGAAAAAATATAACGTTGAGAACAACTTCACCACAAAGTTAAGTAACAAGAGGGACTAGGAAAGGAACTTACACACCAGCAACCTTAATGAAAACACTATCAAAAAATATAAAGAGTTTTTAAGCCTTCAATATTATAATGTCCCATTAGCGTTATGTCAGCTACTATATGGATTGCTTTATCTTATAGGTATGGCACAAAAATATTATAAAGCTAAAGTTAAAGGAGCAAAAGATTACAGCTGGAGCTTCCCATCTATTTAGTGCCGTATTTCAGCAAACTAGAAATTTATGGTCCGCTATTGTCTCGCATAAAATGGTGAGGTTATGGACAGAGGATATTAGGTTATCTTGTTGTTTAAGCACTAAATTTAATGCTGCCAAGTTATTTTTATTGATGACAAAAAATGGCAATTTTTTATTATTTTATTAGCAAAACAGTGTGCATTGTATTATTTTCTATGCGAAATAATGCTAATTTACGGTATAAACATCTTGAACAGTATTTATTACGGTAAATTATTTTATTACATACTTTAAAAACGAGTCTTGCTTACTCTTATGATTTCCGGTCCAAATTAAGACCAGACAATTAAACCAATCATATTATACATATGAAAATTTTATATCAAACATATGAAATGCAAGTCATTTCTATATAAGAGGTTTTTGAATATAGGTATATTTCTTATTTATACAGGTTTTATATTAAATAATTTTTACTGAACACAGGAAGCGAATTTCCTTGAATAGTATTCAGTATTCACTTCTGTCTATTAAGCTCTTTTAAAGCAGCTCACGACTATGTGTAATTATTATACAAGGTGTATATAGCCAATCGCATAACTGAAATGTTTAGTTAATTCTCCATTCAAATAATAACAAAAATTTGTCAGAAATTTATCTGTCAAACCACTATACTTTCACCAGACGGCCGTTTCGTCGATCCACGACTCATCAGTAGTGATCGGTCAGTAATTGACAGCCAAACTCTCAGGCAGAGGCGTAGCGAAGTTGATGTATATCATACAAATGACGAAAGCACACTAACAATTAAGTGGGGAATCCCCACCGGGGATCACTAGGAGCATACTGTTGTTGTAGACGACCAATCACAACGTTTTAAATCACCACAGTGGTAAACATTCAAATAGCGTTAGTCGGGATTTGACTACTTCGGTGGTTTGATATTAAATTTACCAAAAGATCATACACACATAAGCCAACTATTTTATCTTTTTGGATAGCTAAAAAGATGTAGATGTTTTTTAAATAATCTGCACAAAAAATGTTATTGAAATATTTTTGACAAACCGTCGATTTAAATAAAAGTGTTGTTAATATTTTACATTTAATGTAGATTTAAAGGGCTGGTACTTTAAATTCTACGTTTAATTAAGTGCCTTATTTTTAACAAAAAACCACAAAAAAATCTTCAAAATGAGACTAAATTAAAAAAATATTATAAATATCAACTTCAAGGTGACACTTTCCCAAAAATTCTTAAAAATGCGAATATCTTGAATAGGGTACATTTTGGACCAGGGTACTATATAGTGAAATTGGCTTCTTATGACTCCTGCTATCACGTCCTGAAATATCAGGTCTACTTACAAGTAGTAGTATACCTACAGTAATAATGAAAATTTTGAAAGTTAATAAAAAAGTACAAATAAAACCAACAAAATCAACTCAAAAAAATGTTTTCCTCTTAAAATGGTTTCCCTTTTATTTGATATTTTTGTTAAACATTTTACGGACTTGTCATTGAAGTTTTCTTTGGAATATGGATAATTTATTTCATTTAAAATAATGATTTTTCTACGATAACCTATTAGATGTTCACTACCGGTACTTTAATGAGAATCATTATGATTCAGATTATTACAGGCAATAGAAATACAGAATTTATCCTAATTTGTATCATGTGTACCTAATATGTAGTATAGCTGCGGTTAAATGCTCGTTAGATAATATACTATTATCAAAGTAATCTTGGCTATTATATAATATATGAGATTGTCCAATGCAAACATTTTTCATTCAAATATTTACAATACTACTAACTGATAAATATAATATAAAATAAATAGACACAAATATATACAAAAATATATACATTTAATTAATTTAATTTCATAAATTACCCTTTTTAAAACCAATCAAAATTGTAACGATTTTAATTTTTACCAAACAAAATCCTAAACAGGTTGGTGAAAAAAACTAATTCCACGCTCAACTTAAGCTGTCTCTCAAGAAATGCATGCAGTCGATTGGGTTAGCTTCTTTGAGTTCTTTAACGAATAATTTTAAAATATGATATCGACATTAAGTGTACTTTATTATTTTACGTACATTTTTTAAATTTAATAACATATGTCTCTTCTCGCAAATGTTTCAAATTAATTAGGCCCCTCATTTATAAAATATATTGTTTTAAATGCAGGCATATATCTAGCAGCTACTCGTTTATTAAACTTCATAAATTATTATGTACAACATGTGTTTCTTGGGTTGTTTATGAAAGATTAAACATTCATTTTTATTATGTACTCACATACTTAGAGTATACAGTAGTTATACTTATATACACAGATACAAAAGCTTACCAAACGGAAGCGAAAAGCTAATCAAATTAATGTGAAATGTCTCAATAAAATTAATGTCTCTCTTAGATAGTGTGTTTGCCGCCTAATTGGTGTGTAAGTCGTCTATCCAAATGAGTTTTTAAATGCTAGACAAAATATGAAGTCTATAATGTTTTTAAATGAACATTGTTTGATTAACAATTGACGAGAAAATGTGTGAAACCTTGTAATTTATTATGCAAGTTTATATTACAAAAAAATAAACTGTTGTCCTCGCGATACGAGCGGCTCTCCATATCTTGGAATAAGATTAAGAATTGTTTCTATTTTGACCCCTTTTCGACTATTTACGAACGCCTTTGTGAGCAAGTTTTTTATGATACATTTCATAGGTTATATTCTTGTGTATACAAGTTTTTTTATGCTGCATTTTGTATGTTATCTTATATCAAAACTATATATAATTAGCCAATTTTTCAGGTATGTTGGGGGAATATATTATTTTTTTAAGTTTTGTCCCCTTTTTACACTATTTGTGAACGCCTGTGCCAATTGTTCTATGTGACATTTTTTAGGTTATAATCGACCACAACTATGAAAAATTATTTCATAATTCGAATAAGCTTGTATAGGGAATATTTGTTTATTTTGACACCTTTTCCACTATTTACGAATATTCTATTAAAGCTAAATAATAAATTTGAAGATATAGCCATACTTACAGTGGCGTGGTGAAAATGTAAAGATTTATAAAATAAGTATTTAAACTGTTTGCATTAGGTGTTCAAAATGTCCCCCATTTTCACGAATGCATAGTCGAATCCACTCTCCTAGAACATTATTAATAGATTATCCATTAAGGCAACTCAATCCCCGTTTGTAGTTCTTCCACATAATTAACTTCAGAGGCATACACCTTTTCTTTAAGGTAATTCCAAACAGTAAAATCCAGCGCGTTGAGATCAGGCAATTGATGAGCATCAACACCCAGACCTATCCATTTATTGGGAAAGTGTTTACTTAACCAACTTCTAACATAGCTGCTCGCTGGTCTAGTGTTAAATCGTCCAAAATTTCGAAGAAATCATTCTGCAGAAAATTGAGGTACCTATAAACTCACTGTTTAGAGTTGGAAGTAAAATGTGGTATGCAGTAAACCGATTGTCTAAAATGGCAGCCCATACATTAATTTTAAATGCAAAATAATTTCGTGGCATAGCGGACAATTAAATTATTTTTCATTTTTATTTATGGAGACAAATTCATTTTATAATTAATTTTAAATGTGTGTTGGTAATGAGTCACTCGCTTCTTCCGACCAATAGTGCCCATTGTGAGAATTGCCGTGTAAAGCTTCGTCAGAATTTTCCCAATAAATAGATAGGTCTGGGTATTGATGCTCCAATTCATTGGCCTCCTCAATTGCCTGATCAGTTAAAAAAATAGTAAAAATAATATTGTTTTTAACTCCCTCTATCTCGAAAAGTAAGGCTACTTCGGCAAAAATTTATATAACAAGCTACACTTATTTTAAGCAGTTCTATCACCTCCAACAATTTGGCCATATCTTTCTGAAACACCCTGTATAATGACCGAAAACCCGTATTTCCGGCGAAATTCAAAAAAATTTAATGAAACTGATAGCCTCGATATACATATTATATTACATAATATATATATGATATGGACAGCTCCAAAAGATAACAATTTGGACAATTATTGTTGTACCTACTACAACCTAAGGACTGCTTTCGCATATTTGAAGATATAATAATATTGCTTGTGGAAGAGAGAGTTATATAAAATTATATTAAATTAAAATTCCACATATTATATTAAAATAGAATTATATAAACATTATTGTTTTTTCTTCATATTTAACTTGAAAATTGTTTCAATGTAAAAATTATGTAATTCAACTCGGAGAATTATTAACAAATGGTGATTAAGAAAGAAAGGATGCGCTTTAATTGTATATTGTATGTGAACCACTGCTGATGAGAGTTTAGGTCTTTAGGTCATCGAAATATGTCTGGTTTTGGTTTATAAATTGATGTGTTAAATATATTTTGTGGACGCTGACTCAGAGTTTTTTTATACAAACATACTACTTCAGTTGAAATGGACTACGTCTTCAAATTTAAATACATATGTAGTTATTAAAACGTTTGTGTATTCGAATAAAAGTCAAATATCCACAATACAAGTTTAATAGAACAATCGTCTAACGATATTTATTAGCCATACATGTTTCAGAACTAGACCAGTCCCTTTATCAGTGACAAAATTGATAAATTTCGACCTATTTAACTTTTGTGGAAATTTGACTTTTATTCGAACACTAAAATTACAACTTCATTTAACTTGTTCAAATTATAAAGTCCACCTGTTCCATTATTTTAAAATTTGCTTGTTTCCTCATACGAAACCAAACTTTTATCTTAAATTTTTTAATTTTATTTTAAACGTCTGGTACTCTATTTATTTTATCAAACATCAAACATTCTTTATTTGTGCACACAAATATTGTTTACTAATATTTTTGTTCCTATTGCAAAATCGCCTATGATGGTCTATGTTGCTTTTTATTAGGGACCCGAAATTGAAATTCCAAATACTTACATCCAAACATTAATTTAATTACCACACAAATAAGTACGATTCAATGGAAATTAATTAAACTTGAAGTTTAATATAAACTTCAAGTTTGTAATCTGCTTGATCTAAGTATTTACTTAACCAAGAGTGAATTGGAGTAACTAAGTTTCTAAGATATAGCTGTTTTACTGAAATTAAAGCATATTGTGTATATTATTCTTTGCTGAAATTTACACTGGGTCCTGTTTTGGTTGAGATTGCAGGGTGTCTCAGCTTTTAATAAAGATAGAGACTTGCGGATTTCGCCACTTAAACTAACATTTTCCCCTTTTGGAATGCTATTATTTCTCACACCCCATAACATAGAAATAAAGTTTGTATTTTTGAAATGGAACGCCTTTTTAGATATATCACATCCTATATTTAATTTTTACTTTCTCGACCCATAGGGAAACTATTGTGAACGCGCTAAAAAAAAAGGAGATAAAGACGGATATAACCATTGTGAGGTCCCTTGGGATTAAGACGATTTGCAGATGGAAGTCTGTCTGTCTGTTTTTAAGAAAATTTTGTTTGCAAAAAAAAATCAATACAACCATTTTTTATGTCATGTCATCATTTTTGTCATTTAAATCAAACACAGTTTGAATTATTTTCCCAAAAAAATATTTCCCAAAGGTTTCCATGTGCAAAGTTACACTCTTCCGCACGTCGCACAGTGTGGTATTTGCCTAATTTAGCACAACAAAATTCGATTTTGTAAATAAACCTATCATAAAGCCAGATAGACAAAGAAGCAAAAAATATTCTTCTTAGCCCTCTGTTTTTACCTGTACGTGCTTATAGGGCTAGCGTATATCTTGACTATTGATATAAGATCACCTGTTTCAGTTTAGAGATTGGTTGTATAAAGTGTATTTTGCTCTACTTAATTATTTGTTTGTATTTAGACATTATTTTAAAAAGAATTTGTGATGGATCTATTGTTATGGGTAAGTTATCTTACATATAGTACGCAAGTACACTTATATTTGCTATTCTTTTTTTTTTTTATTAATCATATTTGACAAAAATAGCGTTTCTATTTCATACTTTTATAAGGAATATAAAAAATTGTAAGAAATTAGTTATACGTCCGGGAGAGTTCGAGCAATAATTTTTCCTCTAGAATGAAGTATTCTGCTTTCAAGGTCAATAAAATTCTTATCCGGTTTTTTGGTGAATTAGGGATTCTAATAATACCCTGCGTCCAAGAAATCACATCACTAATTTTATGCACTGTGTTCAAAACTCAGAATTAAAATACTTTTGTAAATCGAAAACTATTATGAGATAAATTGTTCTTAAAAATAAAATAGTTTATGTTTGTAATAGTTTCCAAAGTTTTTTCGTCTCCTGCGTTTTTTAAATATTCTTTAAGAAACCAAGAACTTTATACCCCATATGAATAATAGTAATACCTAAACATAGACAATTTTATTGGAAATATTCCTGTGAAAAAAAAAATTGGTTTTAACTTTTTGTATAAGTTATGACATCATAAGTCTTTTATTAAAAATATACATATGGACACTTTTTCAGAAAAACTAGTGATATATCACATCAGTTAACATAAAGTCTATACAGTCTACAAAAGTTGATAGTACATTAAATAATACCAATGGAGGTATCAGAGATACCTATTAATTACTACCATAATGGTGTTGTTTACACATAATGGTTTCAGTTCTTAAAGTTATTCAAAAACTCAAACCGAAACTGTATGAGCTAGTAGCAGATATTAGTTGCAAATCTAATTAATTCAATTCAATTTTCTTCGCTTCTCGTCGTTCGTCTAACTGAATTTACCTGAGGAACACTGCGTTAACTATTTCCACATCACTTCATGAGACACCCTGTGTAGAAAATGATATTTTACAGGTTGTGACCTAATGCAGTATAAAATTACATCCAATGTTATGGTAATATAAGAAGTGAGTAGGCATTAAATCTACACAGTTAGTTGGAAATTGATCTTGATCATTTCAAAAACAAGAACTTCGCTAACACAAAAGATTAAGTATGGTGGAAGTGGTTTGAATAAACGGAATCCACAAACACATAAATGTTTTCTTCACCTGCTTGAGTAGGTTTTACATTGTGTAGGCACACACGTGAACTTATCTTACAAGAATCAGTAGAGCGATTTTATTTAAATTTTAATAAAAAATATTCCTATCTATACCCACATAGTGTCATACATTGTAATATGCATCAATTTGCTACATTATTTATGTTTTTATATATTTATTATAATGAACATACAGGGCCTATAAAAATAAAATCATAAGTACGAGGGCGGTATAAAATGAATCATGAGATTACCAATGAAAGGATTGGTATTTTAAATAGTTGTATTGTTTTATTTTTCAATATATATAGCGATACACTTTTCTGTCCCTCTGACTTTTACAAACTTTCAGAAAAAAATAATTTTCCTATAGACGACTTGAAACGCGCAAAGTTATCACCTTTGGACAATACGGAGCATGCGGGAGTGTCTCGTAGCCCAATTCAAACAATTTGGTCGTGGCGTTTCGGGATACATTAGTAGCAGCGTTGCCTTGGTGAAAAAACATTTTTTTGCAACTATGGACTATAGGAGTTCGCAAGGCCATTATTAAATGCATTGCCTCATGATCTTGTAAAATCACATTATATCGATTTCCGAAACAAGACCGAGACCAATATATTCGGATCGAGACCGAGACCAAGATAACGAGGCTCTGAGTCTCGAAAAATATTTTCTAATTTTCTGTTTGTCAAATTTTCACAAAACTATTTTGCTAAATAAAATTTATTTACTGAATCTACCAAGACCAATTATTATTAACAAATAAATATTACTAGTCACGCCGTGGGTTATTATTATTTTAATTGTCGTATCTAAAAGATGGTTAGATTTAGTGAATTAGTAAAGTTTAGAAAAAAAATTATAAACAAATAGAAATCAACTGCAATAACTCTAGAGGGATAAAGTATATCAAATACAAATACATAATGTGATTTTACAAGATCATGAGCCAATGCATTTAATGCATATTATGCAAATATTGGTATCCATATGGCAAATAAATTACAAAAAGTTGGTAAGAGAACAAGCAGGGATAGACAGTCTTTTTATCTTAGCTCTACAGATTCGAATGAAGTACTCGTATTCAAAAATTGTACAACTCCGAGAACGGATCAAATAAAAACTGAAACGAAATTTATTGATTGATGAACTTAGGAAGCTTTTAATGATCTCGACATTAAAGAACACTTGAGGGGGAGCTTAGGTATTTTAGTTATAGATATTGTGTATTGTATTTTTATATAAAACGTTATTGTTTTTGAGAGATGTTGTTCTTTTACTATGTGTGCGGGTGGTTTTTTTTTAAATTGAGAGCTTGGAGCTTATCCTGTTCAAATCTGGAAGATAACACCACGTACTAGTACACGCACTTCTGTGGTTGCTTCAGGATGTGAGTAGGAATCAAGTATTAGGTATTTCCTATAATATGTGCCATACTTACTTATTTGCCTTTTTTTTTCTAATGTTAGACTACTTCTAGTGGTCTGGTTAAGGGAGGGGGATGCCTCTATTAATTTCAATTGGTCTATTAATTTCGGTTGCTTTCTCAAAAAATTATTTCATCAAGGTTCGTAAACGAGCTACTGGATTCATTGACGTATATGTTTGGAATATGTATCCTATTATTATCTTATCTATATTATTCTACTTAATAAGTAATTTAGTCTTATAGTATATTTTATTAGCTTCGTATAGAGATAAATGGGAAAGATACGTTAAAATATTTCTAATGACAGGTTACTTGCATATGGGTATACATTTTTGGAAGTTCCAACATAATTTATCGTTCGGGCTATTATACAGAACTCTTCTGTTTTATGTTTTTTTTATAGCCCACGCACAATGCTTTTCTTTCGAATAAATTGGTTGTTGTACAAGATTATAATGTTTTCTATAATGATGATATTTTCCGGTCTTTGTGTGTGTGTGTGTGAGAGTTTTTTTTTTGCATGCGTTATTTTTATGATTCGAGATATTTTTTTTACTGAATTGATGCCTCTATTGAAGTCGTATAGATTGGACCACATTGTTATAATACCAAGAAAAAGGCGAAACCAAGCGTATAATGTTGACATGATGGAAGAATTGGATCTCCTGGTTAAAGAGCATTTTCGAGTTATTTATGATTGGGAATTGTGGAGATTTAGAATATGGTTCGCGAAGGTGCAACTGCTGTTTATTTCATCCTGGTTTTATTGGATAGCCTTATCGATGATTTCAATTTGAATGTTTTTTGTTTCTCCTAGATTTCAAGCTTCATTCAGTTTGTACAAATAGGTGGTGGTAAAATAATTGGACAATGCGGAACTTTTAGGACACAGTGTATAGATTTGTAGATTATAAACTATAGCCTTGACAGATGACAATAAATTTGTAATTTTAACGATACATTTAAATTATTTAATCGTGGATATTTGTATCGATATGTCTGACATTTGAGGCTTGAATTTAAACCGCAGCACGGAGTAAAAGAAAAAATAATAGTGTATATGATATTTTTATGGGCAATTAAAAATATTAAAATAGCTGATATCTTTAATTTATTACTTGAAGATGTTTGCAATTTTGAAATATATTGAAACTTTTTCTTATGTAAAAAATAATAATAGAATGAGCGGTTTTTCTTTTGATCCACAATTGTAGTGTGAGAAAATGTCTCTGTGCGTACATGGTTAGAATCGCAAATTTTCTTTGATGTTATCCTTTTGATGTTAGTACGGTTATACTCTTTATCATTATTGTGAGAAACGGTGACACCTCGACTCTACGTTGTTTATTTTAATAATATTAGTTGTTAATTATTTAGCCGAAAATTAAAATTAGATTTGCGATAAATAAGTCTTTTTAGTTTTTGACATTTAAAAAATTGTTAGTCAAAATTTTTATGAGGTATAAATGGTTGACTCATGTGTCCAGCCAAAACTATTGCTGCTAGAAGTGAAAGTGTGACTGCGGAAGAATTCGTCGGCGTTCGAAGATTTTTTTTGCATTTTAAGGCTCTGCTTGACCATTTTGGACCAAGACATGTATATACCTTTATAAACTTGCCCTAACATAAGAATTGAAGTCCTGAAACCACGGCGGGCGAAGAATTTAAGTAGATTTCACTATGGGGTTAGGGGGTTCCCTTATCTCTCATTGAAAGCTACTTAAAAAAACTCCACTTCAGGCGTAAGGTAATCCCCCATGAAGTGCCACAAAGGTCACTTCTCTTTATCGTTTACATTATTGATTTATGTAATTATATGAAACCTGTTAAATTGACTCTGTTTGCAGATGATACTAGCATTGTTACTAATGTTAAAACACTCGATCATCCTATCACAAAGCAGACTTTGAAAAATGCTGAGCAGTGGTTTGCTGCCAATCACCTGCAACTAAATAATAGTAAAACCCAACAATTAATTATTTCAAACAACAAAAGAGCATGGAAAGGTAAATTAGTAACCCTTCTTTGTGTGGTGATTGGTGATTGCCTTAGCTGGTCTGATCATGTTGACACATTGGGTGTCAAACTCTCGAGATTGGTTTTTTTGATCACTAGATTGTCTCTTCCTATTGACTTTGAATATTTGAGGATGTGTTATTTCTCTCTGTTTCATGGTTATTTAAAAAAAAACAGTGTCCACTGACTATTTATAGTGAAACTCTATATAGTGAAAAAATTTTTACAGTGCAATTTTTTCAAGACCTAGAATATATTTTAATGAAATTTAATGTAAAAAGCCCTGCATATAGTGAATCTTTAAAATGAGTAGCACTCTATATTATAAAATTTTTACCGGAATTTTATGTATACATTTTTACGCATTTAGTGAGATCTTGGTCTTTTGGGGTTTCCTATTTACATTTTTATATCGCATTTTTTTGAAAATGTTCTTAACGCGTTCATAACGTCCAATGGTAGGCAATAAAGCGGGTAGATTTCTGTGACAAACCTGGGGAATTCCTAACCCATTTTATAGTCGAGGCCTAGTAAATCGCAAAAATAGGTTCAGTTGGTTTTTTTAAGATAGTAAGATGTCCAAGATCTGTGTTTAGGTTTAGCTGAGAAAATTAAAGTTTTGGAGGAAGTTGATAAAGGCTGCAAAAAATTGATTTTGCTGCAAAAATTCGGTGTTTCCCCAAGTTATGTATCCCTGATAGTAAAAATTCGCGAATCTGACCAAGACATAATTGACTATATAACAACATATATAAATATAGACGAACATGAAGAAGAAACTGAAACCGGGAGTGTGTACGTAGATTATGTACATGCTATGTATTTAAGCTTTCAAATGTTTAATAAAATCTTTTATAATTCAATTTTGCGATTTTTTTTTGTTGCTTGTTGATTTTTCCTTGATATAGGGAAAAACTCTATAGTGCAATTTCGGTCGACATTTTGGTCTTTCACTGTATATCAATTTCACAGCAATGGCCATTCCACATTGAAAATACCGGCGTCTTCTGATCACGGAAACCAAGCACTTTCGGGCGCGGAGAGCAATCGGACTTGTATTGTTACATATTATATATTATTGATAAATTTGTATGGCCACATGCCGAATTAATTAAATGTGCTTACCTTCCTCCAAGAATTTTAAGCAAAATAACTAAAATATCAGTTTTACATAAGCAGCTATAGTATATAACCACGTAGATACTTGTCAGATCTATGATGCTTCCCAGTACCTATATCTTTACCTGTTTTGTTTATATAATACACAGACAAAACAAGAACTCTTAACAGGTCATCGTATTATTTTTATCATCATGCTGAAACCACTTATATACCAACGGAGGCTGTAGACTTCTTGTAGACGAATGAACTTCTCAGATGGCAACCGTGTTTAGTTCGTTGACCGGGAGCCTGTGTGCATACAAATCGAGAGAGAAAGAAAACACTACACACCTACAATTATTACTGTATAGACTACATTCTATGTTGTCAGATTTTTGGTTTTGTACAAATTAGCAAAACTGCAAAACCGTAAGATTGTTTTTGACATACCTACTTACTTGTTTTTATTTTGAAAGGATAAATAAATAAAATTAACATTTATATCTAATACAAAAAATTACCAAACTGTTGAAAGTGACCACCGGTAGCTGGGACACATGAATGCAATTTTCTCCTCATTGACTGACGAACTTTCTCAAAAATACCAGGCTTGTTTCTAATCGAATTACACCCAGCAATATTGCGATTCCTAATGTCCTCTACATTTTCCACAGGAGTAGCGTAAACTAAAGACTTCAAGTGGCCCCCACATGAAAAAATTCAGTGGGTTTAAATGTGGGGATCGTGCAGGCCGTAGGTCAGGTCCATTCATATCATCGATTGTCGGCTTTATTTATTGTTTATACGGAAAATATTAAGTAATATTGAAAAAATATCCCTGATGTTTTCTTCCACTAGTGGTTTAATATAAAAATAATAGTAAAAATGCTGGTGAAAGTACGAGTATACTACGCACAAGTACATTTTTATCACGTTTGTAGAAAAAATTCTTACCCTTGATATGGAGTATTCATTCTGAAACACTTGCTTATAATGTGTTTTGCATGTATTTTTATTTCCTACACAAAATGTGAAGATTATTATCGAATAATAAGCCTTATGAGCCATCTCCTGAAAACTTTTTTAAAAATTATACATAAAAGAATATATAAAAAGTGTGAAGAACACATGACAAATACACAATTTGGCTTCAGGGATGCATTGGGCACTCGTGAGGCACTTTTTGCTACACAAGTTCTCTTTCAAAGATGTAGAGACGTGAATTGTTATATATAGGTGTGTTTTGTTGATTACCAGAAAGCGTTCGATAGAATAAAACATGACGAACTGATGAAAATATTAAATTCAATTGGCCTAGACAGCAGAGATCGCCGTATAATAAACAATATCTATTACGAACAAACTGCAGCTGTCAGAGTTCGGGATCAGGTAACAGACGACATAAAGATAAAAAGAGGTGTGCGACAGGGGTGTATATTGTCCCCATTATTGTTCAATACATATTCAGAACACATTATGAACCTAGCGCTAACGGACATAGACGAGGGAATACTTATAAACGGACAACGATTGAACAATATAAGATACGCTGATGGTACTGTCATTTTTGCAGACAGTCTTGAAGGTCTGCAGACACTTGTCTCCAGGGTGGCAGAAGTAAGTAGCAGGTTTGGGCTTGATTTTAACATCAAAAAAACCAAATACATGGTTTGAAGCAAAAATAGGATACCACCTGGTCAATTACTAGTTAACCAACAACCTATAACACGAATCACCAACTTTTGTTATTTGGGTGCAAACTTAAATGAACAGTGGGACCAATCGACGGAAATTAAGATAAGGATGAGAAGGCAATATCAGCTTTCGTCAAAATGAAAAAAATCTTTAACAGCCACGATATAAAACTGGAAATAAAAGTTCGTTTACTAGAATGCTACGTGTTTTCCGTTCTTTTATATGGCGTGGAGACATGGACCTTAACTGAAGCGTCACTGGGAAGACTCGAGGCATTCGAAATGTGGTGCTATAGACGCATGTTGAGGATTTCCTGGACTGACAGAGTCACCAACGAAGAAGTTCTACATAGAATGGGTAAAGAGCGCGAACTAGTCGTAACCATAAAACGTCGCAAACTGGAATACCTGGGTCATATAATGCGTAATGAACAACGGTATCACCTGCTTCGGACAATACTTCAGGGTAAAGTGCATGGGAAAAGAGGTCCAGGACGAAGAAGAATATCCTGGCTGCATAACCTGCGAAAATGGTTTAACTTAACCACTACCGGACTTTTCAGGGCAGCAGTCAACAAAGTAAGAATAGCCATGTTAGTGTCCAACATCCGTAACGGATAGGCACCATAAGAAGAAGAAGAAGAACAAGTGACAGAATTAATATTGCTATGGATCTCTAAACTGCCAGTGTCAATTGATTCTCCCCGTTCGGAGACCTCCAGTCGTATGGATTTTTCTACCATTCAAAACAAAAAATAAGTTTTATTCTAGCTGACTAGCGATCGTAACATATTCACGATCACAATTGACTGCGAAGTCCGAGACATATCCCTGGAATTAAAAAGAATTTTTTTAATAAATTGGTGGAGACGACGTGTGTTTTTCATAGTAATGTCTATAAAATTGATTTGAAAACAGACATATCTGAATAAATAATAAATAAATTATTGATTAATGCGTTATACAAGATAATTATAATATATGTTTGATTTATTATACAGATAAAAAGATTATTCAAAACAATACAGGTCTACCATTTTTATCATTTTTCTTTATAAAATGAATTTTAAGATTTATAATAATATTAAGATAAATTTAAATTATAGCGACAAGTAGACAGATACCTTAGATAATATTAACTGAACACCGCACTTAAAATTCCTTTCGGGTATATTACTTTTGCCTTTTGACTCCTAGTCATCTTATTCCTATATTTTGCTGGTAAAAGTAATTTAAGAGCTTTAGAAAGCACTTTGCAATTACTCTCGGGATGAGCACTGTTAAAATTACCGCTTCCCCAAGTTGAACCAACTAATACATTGTAAGGGAAATCGCATACCAATAATTATTATTATATTATAATGTATCCAGAACTTTCGAAAATGTTAACATGTTTCGTACGACCACTCTAAATTCTCTCATACAGTTTTTGATTACTAATTTATTCTTAATTATTTTAAAAATAAGCTTTGAGATTTTCAATTAGAAGTTTATTTTCTAATTTCAACTTTCTTAGCCTCATGATGTGTTATCCTAAACTGATAATTGACTAGGTAATCAATTTATAATTAAAAGTCCAATTTTCAACTATTGCAATTACTGATATACCTATATATACCTAATATCTTGATACATGTGACAACAGTGCAAAGATGAGTAGGTACCATTATATGTGTTAGAACCAGGAGTTGCAGCTCGTCTGTTGGTCCGGTTATATCAGTAATAGACTTGGTCTGTTTGAATCGCCCGTAAACATAACCATCCATGTTTGTTGCCTACAAGAAAAATGTTTTACTTTCAAAGTACGGCCAGCGGCCTGTGTAAAGGCCGAAAGGGCGCTAACCTCTAACGTAACTAATGGTGGATAATATTCAATGACCGATATGTATACTGGTGATAGTAGAGTAAAGTATTAGATAAAGTGCAGATTTATACAGTATATTATACTTTTTTGATATATGGTATATATATGATGGCTGAAAATATGTAGTAGACTTACTGGCTATATAGGGATGCATCAGTTTTATCTCAAATGTTTAAAAACTATTAAATTAATTTGTGCCCGTAAATATAATAAAAGAAACATAATTTGGTGACATAGCGGACAAAATTTCTGGTTTTACCTATACAACCGACTTTGTTTAATTTACCACGGACTCAGTCTAATTCAGTAGAACCAGACCGAGGCATGAGTCGACAGTTACTAAGAATTCATTTCGCTCTTATAATGAACTCGTCAGAGTACCATAGTCGTTGCCCATCTACACTCAGCCTTATGCTGCAAAAACATTGACTTCAATGTGAATGTTGAAATAATTTCAATAAACGTTGACTTTCATTTTAATATTGAAATTTATTGATATGCTGTATCGACACTTGACTACAACTTATTGAAATTTTATTTTGTTGAAATTAATATCAAGTTTACATTTGACAACATTGTTTTTCGAGGTGATCTATGGAGAAAGAAGATTTTTTTTGTGCATTTATAACCTCTAAGTCTAACAATAATATAAACATTATTATAACGAGGGAGCAGGAGCCCCTCTATAAAAATTATTCTATGGGCAGAAGCCTTAGAACATTTGTGTCGTTAACTTGCCAAAGAAGAAGAGGGTAAAAGGATAAAAATCACCTTTTATGGCCAATAACCTAACCTAATATACTTTAAAAGAATTAAAAGATTTTCAATGAATGCGACGCAGAACCCAGGAGAATCTACTTTGAACAGGAGCAGCCGGGGTGGAACACCTGTAATAGAGATTTTACGAAACCTGAATAAAAAAAACTTTTAGCTGTTTTTCGAAGATCTTAATTTATGGCCGTACATAGATAGTGGAACTTGGATAGTGCTAATAATACTCAACTAAAATACTATAAATAATTTATTATACAGGGTATTTCAGAAAGACATGGCCAAAATATGTGAGCGCGAATTGGGGACATATAATCATGAAAAAAACCTAAATTGTAATTCTTTGAAAAGTCCTTATTTACAAAGATACAGGGTGTTAAAGATGACTGCCTGAGGACGATTTTTTGAAATATTTTCGAAACGAGTAAATTAACCAAATGTAGCATATTTATTCACCTAGTTAAATGTCGTAAACTGACATGAAATTGAATAAAAAAGTATGACCATAGGCGGGTAAACTTGCCTTAATTATAACCTAACTCCTAACTTTTTTTCCTTGTGATTTTTATTTATTTTGTCTCAAAAATGTGATAAAATAAAGTTTTCTACATAAAAAAGGCATACTTCTTTTTTCTCGAAAAACTTAAAGGTTTTCGAGAAATTCGAGTTTTAAAATTTTTAGGACAAAACTGGTCCTTAGTAAACAGCATTAATAAAATTATTAAAATACAGTTTGCTAACGAAAAGTTTTCCAAAATTTTATTAATGCTTTGTACTAAGGACCAGTTTTGTCCTAAAATTTTCAAACTCGAAGTATGCCTTTTTTATGTAGGAAACTTTATTTAATCACATTTTTGACACAAAATGAATAAAAATCACAAGGAAAAAAGTTAGGTTATAATTAAGGCAAGGGTCCCCCCGTTTACCCGCCTATGATCATCCTTTTTTATTCAATTTCATGTCAGTTTACGACATTTAACTAGGTGAATAAATATGCTACATTTGGTTAATTCATCTTTACTCGTTTCGAAAATATTTCAAAAAAATCGTCCTCAGGCAGTCATCTTTAACACCATGTCTTGGACACAGTGTATATGTGTCTTGGAGACATATGTAAACCATAATGTAGTATTTTCTTTGAGATTTCTATAATTTTTTTTTCTGTTTCTCTTGTTACTTAGCTTTGTCGTGTAATGCGTCTTGAAGTTTTTCAACAATATCGGAATAAGCCTTGATTGCAACTTTATTTCCATTGCTGTTTCTTGAATCCCCATGTAGTTAGACTCTGTGTGACAGCCTAAATAAAATATGTAACACAAACGGTTAGCTTTATTTTTACACATCACATATTTTGGTTGTTATTGTAGAATTAAATTAATTTATTCATTTCCATCTTCTCTTGTATCAATGTCTTTCTGCTGTGCCCCATTTGCATCTGAACAAACAAGAAGCCTACCGTGTACAACAGACACAGAAACTTGTCTCCTGTCTTGTCTGCCATCGTAATTTGTCACTGTGTGACTGCACTGTATACGTGTATATTCATGAGAGGTATTATTATTTTTTGTTCACGTCAAACCACGCAGAAAAATATTAGTCACGGTAATAAACATCACCCTTTATGTGATGCGGGAACATTAATTACTACTATTTAAAGAAATGTTGATAGTCCTTTGTTGGCAGCTAGATGCTGTTTTTGTCTATTCGATATAGAGGACTAGATTGATGTTGCAGAGACTGACTCAGCATAAATTCTTGGCAATTTATTTATATTCTAATAATAATTAAGACACTTATTTAATTTAAGTGGAATTTTAGTTAAATTGTTTAATAATTTAAAAGTTTGTCCCATTTTTTACATTTATTCAATGTGGCTTGTTTAAAATTTAGTAGATATTGTCAAACTTAAATTTAATTGGAGAAGTGCTCTAATAACAAGCAATTCGAAAAAGTTTTGACAAATATACCCACTAAGTAAAAACTGTTTTTTAATAAATTTACATGGTTGGAAAGCTCTTTTTATGCGTAATTTAATGACGTATAAACGCAATATGGCAGCCACAAGAAATAACAAAGTTGGCTATGGTTGCAAAAAATCTAGAAGGCTTTGGAAATATTCGTCAACATCATTCGATTGGGTCTAGTCAAAGCTACCAACTTTTATTAAATTTAACTAAAATTGTAGGTATACCTTAAAGTTTCTGAAATCCCCATGGAGTTAATCATATCTGGAACACCCGGTCTATCTATATTGCAAATTACACAGTAGAAACATCGACCTGATGTGTCTAGGAAGGATATTTTAAATTCTTTATATAAACAGACAAAGCCTACAAGCAGCCGTTATAGAGGAACGACAAGAAATAAAACCAACACAAAACTCATAGCGATACACCCACGATTATGATTTTTTTTCGATTATTTCGGCAGTTTTGAACTCAACGAATCAATCATCAAAATGGTATTTCAAGTTGACGCATTTGATGACTGCATTCAACTCTCATTTTTCCATGTTCACGTAAGCAACCGACACATCTATTTCAGAATGCTATCAAATGTGAATTAATGGAGACATCAACCTGATCAAAGTTGCTATACATGCTAGACAAAGACAGTGTTAAAGCATAACAGCAAAAAATCAGCCCTATTGGCGCCATCTCTTTGCAAAAATGAATATAACTCTAAAGTTACCAGTGTTGTTACAGATAAATTGGTCTTACCTCATGATGTTCGATGGAATACCCTTTCAGATCAGATTGTATTCAGATCTGTGTAAATGAATGACAAAATTTTTAGTAATATGTGAAGAACATATAGATCAAATTGATTTTTAAAAAAGTTTCAGATATCTATATTAAACGGATGGCTGAAAATTTTCTACAGTTGCTAAAACCAATTTCTATAGCACTGGATGCAATACAATAAAAAGGTGCATTTTTATCTCAAGCAGTTTACATATGGAAAAAGTTACTGGCTATTTTTGACAATTTTGAAGAAGAACGAAGCTTGCGTCAATATCAATAATTTAAGAAGAGATATGTTCAAGCTCTAACCCTCTTTCACATTTTGTCATAAATGTTGGATCCTACAATAAACAAAGAAGAATATTCATTAATAGCTGAAGAAAATAAGAGAGATGCTCTAGACATTGTTTCCAAATATTTTGCAGACAGGATTATTATCATTACTAATTAGGTTGTACCGTTTTCACAAAACTCTGTTTTCAGAGGAAATAATCAAAAACGTAACAGCAGTACAGTGGTGGAAAACACAAGAAGGTGTTTCAGAAATTAAGCAAGTGCCGATATCGAAAGGATGTTTTCTACCTATGGATTGGTACATTCAGATATAAGAAACCGACTTTGACAATTTTGTCATTCTCTGAGAAGGTCTTAGCTTTTGTTTTATTCGAAATAAATCTACTCCAAAGATTCTTCTTTCATTAATAATTTAAAGCGGAAATCTAATACTTTGTTATTTAGGTTCATTTTATTTAAAATAATAAAATTATTCATAATGAGTATGTAAATAGTTCTTTCGTCAATAAAAATCAGAATTGCATAGAGTTCATTTAAAAATATAGTTCATTGTATTGTATTTTATATTTTTTCTAATACCGCCTCAGATGTAGTTCTGACCTTTGGTACCCATCCTCAAAATGCATCAAGAAGTATTTTGGGATATAGAACATTTTCTTTACTTGCACCAGTGGCGTCTGTGCCAGATGTGGATTAAACATTTTTGAAGAAACTAATGGTACGCCACCGTTTTTCCTTCAAACCTCATGCACCAGAGAAAATCAAGACAACAAATTTGCTCAGAAATTAATCGGGATTTGAAAAATGTTTCATATTTTAAGGAAAAACAGTGGCATACTATTTTCTCTCAAAAATATCTATGGATGCCATTGGTACAAGTACAAAAATATTCTACATAAATAAATGTTTCTTGATTACATAAAAGATGCCTACCAAATACATAGATATATCGAAGGGGTATTACAAATGTTTAAAAAAAATGATGAATTTAACAACCCGTATACATTTTGTATTAATTATTATTACTTGATATAACAATAAACAAAAGACAAAATAACAGTTTTATGTTCAGACGTATTTATTTTTAATAAAACAAACACACAGGGTGTATTGAACTTGACATACCTCTCACAATAATATTCATGTTGTGTGAAATTACTGTGAAATATTCAAATTGATTCGTTCTTAAAGGCGTATAGGTATTATTCCATATTTCAGAGACTAATGGTCAGATTTTAATGTACATACTTACCAAAAACCTGTTTTGATACAAATCTAACCAATATATTTTATTAGCATTCTTTGTAAACTTGCCAAAAATCTTGTTAATTTAATATGTTTGCTGCTTCTGTCTATATATTGTATTAAAGTCCTTTTTAATTATTTTCAAAGCGGCAACCAGAAGTTAAGACTTAGGTATTTACAATTTTATGTTTGCAATTGTAAATATCATCTATTTTATTTACCTACTTTAGTCCGAAGATAAGTAAGTGAGCTCTTTATATCTTTAGATGGTATAGTTTATCCAAAGTTAATTTAAAATATATAAATTTAAGGATTCTACCGGGGCTATCCGTTCCCATGCCTCTTTACATTATAAAAGGGCATCGAATGCAGCGTTTTTTGATACATTTCTCCTTCGTATATAAGATATTGGGATATCGAGTTGTGGTTTTTTATATCATTTTAAACTAAAGTTAGAAATACTATACATACATACATTTTTGCTGGATGCTAGAACTCTGTCAACAAATATTTCTATTTGAAATGCTTAACAAGTAAGTAATGGATACAGAGTCCTCAATCATATTCAATGGTCAACAAGTCGATTTCAGAATTTAAGAAAAGTCACAAGAGCACTGATAATGCACCACGTTCAGATCGAGGATTGAAAAATTCATAAAATTGTGGTAGAGCGAAGTGGTGAAAATGTAACAATTACAATTACATTAATTACAAATTCAAGGGAATTGTAATTAATTACATTTTGGGTTAAAGTAATTTGTAAATGTGCTTGTGTTATTGAATCTCCAATTACATACTTCAAATTTACTTATAGTCTTGATGAAGATATATGTATTACGTCAGTTTTAAGAAAATAATACATATTCCATATTTGACTATAAAGTAGAAAATTAAAAAAAAATACTGTTAGCATCATACGGAGAGAATAAAAACTACTAGTTTATGGACAAATTAAAAAAAAAATGTTTAGTTAACGTGACAAAACGTCAACAATCAATATTACTCTATGCCAAAGGTTGTATGTTCTATTATCGAATAATAGTATTATTGACTAATATTTTTAAATATAAAAAATATATCTAAACATACCTACCTCAGTAAAATAATATTGAAACATTCTTACTTGTTTTATTAATGTTTATGCATTAATTACGCATAATAACAGTAAAACAATATACTGAGTGACTTACCGGTAAGTTTTTTAAGCGCCTTATAGAAATATTTAGTCCTGACATGTAAAATATTTTAATTCGAATTATATCCTTGTTGAATTCATTTAATCATTGTAATTTTTCATCGTTTATTATTGTTGTTCATTCATATAATGAAGAAAATTTACGTCTAAGCCTATACTGTATGATACACATTTTGAGTGACAGCTACAGGATCCTGAGAAACTGGAATTGACCGCAACTAACTGACCTAATAATAATAATAAAATACTGAAATATATGGGGACATGCCCAAAAATAGGGTTGGCATGCTCTATTTTATCGTCTTTTATTTCGGGTGTCATTGTGTGAAAGAATAAGACATTTGTTTTGATGTTTATGATGCTGTAAAGCCAGAATTTTTTTCTAAAGAACGACATTGTCTTTGACGGTTAGTTTCTACTAGAACTGTTGGTGGCGATAAAAATTTAACGATTTTTTATGCTATTTTTGTTTTCGACATAATTTAGTGTGGTCACTAGATAGATATTTAAAAATATTTATATTACAGTGTGCGATTGGTTAAAATATAATTAAAATACGATTCTAATACATTTCATATAATATACGATCCAGCTCCATAATATGTTTCCGCATTAATTTTGAAGGAATTAAATTTCTAATATTTATTATGCCAATTTAAGATTTGATTTACAACTATTAAAAATATTTTTTGGTTTTCTTAAATTTTTATTTAAAAAACCGCACTGTAGTAGTATATTTTATCATTTGAATTTACCGCTAAAAGTATATTTGTGTGTGTATTGTCAAATGTCATTCTTGTCAACTACTCTTCTTTTATGTTAGCCTTATGTTCAGAGAGTAGTTGTACAACCGGAATGTAGAGGGCAGGTTTATGAAGTTTATGAAATGTCACTTATGTTAGGTATTAGACATTTATGTATGAAGAAGAGAAATGTAATAGTTGTGAAAGAAATTATGTTATCCTCAATTAGTTATTAAATCATTTATAAAAATTAAACAAATGAGTGTTTCAGTTCTACAGTTCAGGTGTGGGGTTGGGGAAAAGAGATTATTTTTATAAATTTTAGTAAAAGTAAAAACCTAACCTAAAAGTGTACTTACCTCGTGAGCGTAACAATGGAAACTACCGGTACAGACAATGGGACTCGAGTGAATCCGTCTCCAGATGACCCTAGAGCAGCTGGTTTTACTTTGACGTTGGAAGATTTGGTAACATCGACAGTTACTGCATTGCAGATGAATAACATTAACCAAATTTCGAACGCTGACCTAACGAATCTAATTCCTACGTTTTCCGGACATACGGGCGAAGATGTCGAGCAATGGTTCGAAAGAATAGACAAAATTAAAACCAAATTTTTGGCATCACCAGATAAACTATTGTTAGTTATTATCAGTAAATTGAGAGAATCTGCATTAGAATGGTTTCATTCTAAGCCAGAACATGTTATGTTCAACTTAGACCAATTAAAAAGGGAAATGATTAACATGTTCCTAGTTAAGGAGGATGTCATTACGTTGATGAAGAGATTTGAAGCACGAAAATGGAGAAAAAATGAAAAGTTTTCCAACTATTATATTGACAAAGTTCTATTAGGCAATAAATTGAACATTGACGAGAAAAACCTAATATCGTATGTTATCGATGGGTTTGATAATAGTCAATTACAGGCGATTGCGCGAATGAAGGATTTTGAAACTTTAGGCCATTTGCTTAGCAAGATGAATGAAATAACGACGACAGAACGAAGTTTCACATCATTTACACCAAGGGGGGCATCAGTTAACGTTAGACCGATCAGACCAAGTGCATCAACGAGTAATGTCAGTGGTAATAGGCCCGCATCAGCAAGGTGTTTCAACTGCAACGAAATGGGGCACCTATCAAATTCATGTACGAAGCCAAGGCGACCGAGGGGTTCATGTTATGGTTGTGGTTCTACGCAACACATTATAAAAGACTGTCCGCAGAAGAGGTCAGTAAGCAACAGGCACCAAGCAGTACCAGATAGTACGTCCACATCAATGGTGGTTTCAGCATCTGAAAGCGGCGGAATGTTTGAAATTCCTATTCAATACAGGTATGCTGATCCAAATGTTGTAACTCTTGTGAATATTAAAGCAATGTTAGATACGGGTAGCCCAATTAGTTTGATCAAAATTAAATATGTACAACCCGATATGATCCAACCTTACGACAACAAAATTTCTTATTTTGGATTAAATAATTCTAAACTTACAATATTAGGAATATTTTCACACTTGATTAGTGTTAATGACGTTGAATTCGAAATGAAATTCTTTGTAGTTCCTAATGAAACAATGTCATTCCCTGCTGTATTAGGTAGAGATTTCACTAAGATGGATAACTTTACATTAACTATATCGAATAGTAACGTTAAAATTAGCAAACCGGAATCCACTAATGTCATACAATCTTCTCAATTTTACGAAGCATGTCAGGAATTAATGTTAATAGATACGAATGAAAATTCTTCTAAAGTGTCTTTAAATATAAATCCGGTTATTAGTCCAAAAGTAGTAAACAAACTCGAAAATATTTATATGGAACAGTATATTTCACCTATAAGGCCAGATAAACCTATTGTCGATACGGAAATCAAAATTTGTCTTACGCATGACCAGCCTTTTTCATTTAGACCTCGAAAACTATCGTTTTACGAAAAGAATGAACTTAGGAAAATATTAGATGATCTTTTAAATCAGGGCATAATTCAGGAAAGTAATAGTCCTTATTGTAGTCCTATAGTGCTTAGAGAAAAGAAAGATAATAGTTTACGCTTATGTATAGATTTTAGGGAACTAAACAAAATCACAATTAAAGATCATTATCCGATTCCTCTAATTGATGACCAGTTAGACTTATTAAAAAATAAAAAGTATTTTTCTTGTCTGGATCTAAAAAATGGATTTCACCATGTAAGGGTAGAAAAAGATTCTGTCAAATTTACTTCATTTGTAACTCCTTTAGGGCAGTATGAATACTTGTACATGCCATTCGGACTAACGAATGCACCATCTTGTTTTATGAGATATATAAACGCAATATTTAGAGATTTAATTCGAGAAAATAAAGTTTTAATCTATCTAGATGACATCTTAGTCGCTACAGAAGGAATTCCAGAACATTTAGAAATACTTTCCGAAGTTTTTAAATTATCTGTCAATAACTTACTTGAGTTCCGATTAGAAAAATGTTCTTTTCTTCAGAACAAAATTCTATATTTAGGTTATATGATAGATTGTGATGGGATTAAGCCAAACCCCGTTAACGTTAAATCTGTACAAGACTATCCTGTACCTGATGATGTAAATAAAGTTCAAAGATTTCTTGGACTTGCGTCATATTTTCGTAGATTTATTTCAGGATTTTCTGTCATAGCTAAACCGTTATACGACCTTTTGAGAAAAGGAAATAACTTTAAATTTGAAAAATTAGAATTGCAAGCTTTCAATAAGCTTAAAAACATGTTAGTAGAAGCTCCAATATTATCGATATATTCTCCCGACTTGGACACAGAACTTCATTGTGATGCATGTGCTCAAGGTTTCGGTGCAATTTTATTACAGAGACAAAAAAATAATTTATTCCAACCGGTGTCTTATTTCAGTAAGAGAACTACTGTAAGTGAGTCAAAGTTTCATAGTTATGAGTTAGAATTATTAGCTATTGTTTATTCTTTAGAAAGATTCAGGGTATACTTACAGGGATTGAAATTTAAAATAGTTACAGATTGTAATTCTATTAAGCTTGCTCTGAACAAAAAGGAGTTGAATAGAAGAATAAATAGATGGGCTCTTCTATTACAAAATTATGATTACATTTTAGAACATAGGGAGTCAAATCGAATGAGACATGTAGACGCGCTTAGTCGAGCAAATTCCGTGTTAATTTTGGAAGAAAATTCATTTGAACAAAATTTAGCATATGCTCAAAATTTAGACCCAGAAATAGTCAAACTTCAAAAAATATTAGCGACCACAGAACTTAAAAATTTTGAAATGAGAAATGGTTTAATATACCGTAAAAATAAGAATGTCGTTCTCTTTTATGTACCAACATCAATGGAATACAATGTAATCCAACACTGTCACGATAAATTAGGTCATGTTGGACTAGAAAAATCATTAGAATACCTACAAAGAGTATATTGGTTTCCAAATGTTAGGGAAAAAGTAAAAAATTATATTTTAAATTGTCTTAAATGTATAACATATAATAAGAAAGCAGGACAAGCTGAAGGTAATTTACAGATTATACCAAAAGGAGATAAACCGTTTGTAACCATCCACATAGATCATTATGGACCTTTAGAAAAGACGCCATCAGGGAAAAAATATATTTTCGAAATTATAGATAGTTTTACAAAATTTGTTAAGTTTTACCCTGTAAAAACAGTGTCGTCATCAGAAGTTATAAATAAATTATTAGACTATTTTAATTCATATAGCAAACCTTTAAAAATAGTATCAGATAGGGGCACAGCTTTTATGTCTTATGAATTTCAGAATTTCGTTAACATTCACGATATTATTCATGTAAAGATTGCTACAGCATCACCCCAGTCTAATGGACAAATAGAACGTGTAAATAGGGATCTTACACCTATGTTATCTAAACTGACTTTACTTATAAATAAATGGGATTTACATTTGACTGAGGTAGAGTTCGCAATAAATAATTCTGTATGTCGATCAACTGGTAAAAGTCCAGCAAATTTATTATTTGGTGTAAACCAAAGAGACAGACATGATAGTTTGAGGCATTATTTAGAAATGTCAAATAATGATACTGATAGAAATTTAGATGTTGTTCGAGGAGAAGCCCTTTTAAAAATCTCTAAAGTTCAAGAATACAATAAGAAGTATTATGATAGTAGGCATAAACCTCCAAGAGAATATTATGTAGGAGATTTTGTTGTTGTAACGAATATAGATACTACACCAGGATCTAATAAAAAGCTTATACCTAAATTTAGAGGACCTTATGAAATTAAGGCCAAGTTAGACTACAATAGATATGTCGTTGGTGATATTGAAGGGTTCCAGATCACACAGATACCCTTTGAAGGAGTTTTTGGGCCAGATCACATGAAAATGTGGTTACCATTTAATAATATTAAAGAAAGTGAAGTGGTTTAAACAAAGTGTTTTATAGATTATAGAAGTAGTTTTAAGAAAAGAATTATTCTGTTTTGTTATAAGTATTATATTTTTTGTTTGAATAAATTGAAATTAATCTTGCTTTTTAACTATTACAACTTTTGATTCTTTTATACATTTATTATGTTATATATTATTATGTATACTTATGTCCAGGGGAAAATACTTATGTGAGTTTTATTTATGTTTTATGTGCAAATTTATGTTATGTTACAGGTGAGGTGATCGAGGACGATCTGATATGTCAGATTGGCCGAAACTGTAGTAGTATATTTTATCATTTGAATTTACCGCTAAAAGTATATTTGTGTGTGTATTGTCAAATGTCATTCTTGTCAACTACTCTTCTTTTATGTTAGCCTTATGTTCAGAGAGTAGTTGTACAACCGGAATGTAGAGGGCAGGTTTATGAAGTTTATGAAATGTCACTTATGTTAGGTATTAGACATTTATGTATGAAGAAGAGAAATGTAATAGTTGTGAAAGAAATTATGTTATCCTCAATTAGTTATTAAATCATTTATAAAAATTAAACAAATGAGTGTTTCAGTTCTACAGCACAAAGTTTAATATGTTGTGTAGGTATTTGTTTTAATTACAAGTTATGCTAATGCCACTGATTCTGGACATTATATGTCCGAAACATGCCTGGCTACGGAGTCAACAATTATGGACTATATTTTCCAAACTCAATTTCCTTTTTTAACCTATTTGGTTCACGTATTCGAAAATTCGTTTGAGGTTAATGATCCCGTCCGCGTTTTGTTCAAAGATAAACACAATATGTATTTTATTTATATTTTCAGAAATTAATATATTTATTTATTTTTTTCAGGTGAGGAAGTCCACATTTACTCTTGGTTTTCCTGTGTCATAAACTCAAATCACACTAGGTACGGCCAATGCAATGGTAAGAAACCATTTAAAGTTTAAATACAATTTTTTTTTTTTGTACACGACATCTTAGGCCATTGACATTAAGTAAATATACAAAGACCACAAAATACTAATGATGTTCTGCAAAGTTATCTAATAATAATAATAATAAAGGCCTTTATTTTAAGCTCGGCGAAGGTCAGCAAAGCTCTTTGCTTTACCCAGCATGCTAAATGTTACAACAATAAACTTAAAATTTTTCTACAAATAATTAAACTAAAATACTGACATAAAATAACAAATTATAACATTAGTAAACTAAAAGTATGGAAAAAGATGTAGGAATACTAGATAAAAGATACAAATAAAAAGACAAACTTAACATGCAATCAATTGCGATGAAGGAAATGTTCTTTTAATCGTCTTCTGAAAGAAAATAATGATCTATTTCTTATCTCTAAAGGTATATCATTAAAAAATGTTGCTACATTATAAGAGAAAGATCTTTTAAAGGTGGTAGTGCGGTGTCTAGGTATTGAAAACATATACTTGTATCTAGTAGCTAAGTTATGTTGTGGATATCTATATGATAATTTGTTCAAGAGATATGGGGCTCTTTCGAAATTAGCAATTTTTTATAAAACATGCCAAGTGATATTTAACCCTCATTTTCATCCATTTCAGCTCACGCAATTTATGGCTTGTATGATTCCGATATTTTAAATTGAACATAAAGCGCACACAAGCGTTTTGGATATTTTGAACTGTATTCTGAGACTTAGAATCAAGACACATGCCGTATATCCAATCACCAAAATTTGAATGGTTTTCCTATTAATGATTTTTCTATTTTTGTAGAGACTTCTGAGAGCTGCATAACTAGACTGAACAAATCTTTTTGATATGTGACCGAAACCTTAGTTTAGAATCAAAAATTAGTTTATGTTTGATAGCAATATATTAAGTTTTGTTGTATAATATTGTTTAAGGTGCTTGTTGTTGTTTCGCAACATTTTTGAGGGTTATAAAAGAAATAGTTTTGTAAATAAGCATATACCTAATTAATTTGATATATGAAATGAAATATGTACGTCAACTCCCCAAATATAATTTATAATTGTTTCCAGTTTCTTTTTTAGTATGTTGAGCTAGTCAACAATGTACCATACACGTTTCGTCATCTAAGATGTCATATCAGCGGCATAAAATATATTAGCAATATCGGATTAAATAAAAAAACAGTCCCCAATCACACTATGTCGAAACAATTATTCAAATTTTTTAAATTCTAAAGTGAACTGAAATTGGCATTATATATATTTTGTTTAATGAAATAAAACAAATTAGTTAAGAGATTAAGAGAAGGGATCAATGATAAATGCATGATTTGTCATTTATCATTGATCTCCATTTTGTAAAGACTTCAATCTCAAAAATTGTTTGATCTAAAAATGATTCACAAAAAGAAGAAACTTAAAACAAGGTCGAATCTCTGAACTAATTTGTTTTATTTCATTTTAAAAAATGTAGAATGTCAATTTAATTTAATTTTATAAGTTAAAAAAAACATTCCACATGGTGTGATTCGGGACTGTTTTTGGATTTAATCAGATCTGTCTAATATATTTTATGCCACTGATGATGACATATTAGATGTCGAAACGTATATGGTATGGTGTTCACTAGCTCATCATACTAAAAAAGAAACTGAGAACAACTATAAATTATCTTTGTGGAGTTGACGTATTTCATTTCATATCATATAGTACTTCTCGCAATTAGCGACTATTCCATAAAAATATAATTAATTTGAGGACATAATAATATTTTTTACATTCGAATCGAATTACCGATATTTTTCTTTTGCATGGTAGCGTAATTGCCACAGGAAAAATTAAATTGTAATGTTCAGGGTCTGATGATACGTATATTTTATAAATAGATTCAGTTTTATAAAACTGAATCTATTTATTTTATAAAACTGAATCTATTTATTTATTTATTTTAAAAATAATCTTGTTGCATGAAAATGTTCCCAATTATTATGGAAGTGTTCGAGAACAGTAAAAAAATAATATTTCGCGTAAAACAAGCAATGAAACTTAGCCTTTTCCATAGGGAACATATTAAAAAACAACTCCTATCAAACTTAAATTCTTCAGAAAGGCCAAGCTGCTATTTTGATCAAAATTAGAGAGAATAAAAGCCATTATTTTTGCATTATTAACAAGTTATCACAACATCCATAATAGTAAAAAAAAAGTTTTTATAACTTTTCTTTGTTAATTAAAAAAAAACATTACTTATACGCTTATTATTTATAAGCTTTATTTTTAAATAATACACTTATTTGTACTTAACATAGGATGTCAAGTTTCGGATGATTTACAAAGTGGCATTATTCATTACTTATAAATAGGTATCACTTATTAGTTTATAATTGAACACATATATACCATTAATCTGAATTTCCAAATCATAACTCTATATAACCTTACTTAACTGTATATGTAAATAAAAAAATCCAACTACGCCTTTGTGAAATGTTTTCAAAATATACTTGCCAAGAAAAATCAATGTCGAATAATGTATAAAATTTGACCGAGTGTTCTCTGAATCAAGGAAATAATTAAAATATTTTGAATTCCAATCTAACTGAATAATGTTTGTGTATAGTTTCGAAATTTGTATATTCCGTGAATTAACAAAATATAGCTTACGAAAGGGATGGAAATATAAGTTTTAAGTAACTTTATATTAGGAATAGATACATTTCAAATTTAAGTCAGATGAAGTGTTGGTTTATTAAATGAGTCTTAAAACAACAATTTTTTTTAAGTTAGAAACTCGCCGAAATCCGTATATTCTTCAACGAGTGTACAGGGAGGGCTATTATTAACGTCGTAATCATCTCAGTGAATAATATCAACATTATTATAAACGCAATTTTCTTGAGAATTACGGAACTAAATATCAAAAGTAACCTACTGCTGTAAAGCAGATAACAAATGCTTTGAAACCATGTATCACTCGACCCCTACTGTATTTAAAAATTTGGAGATTGTGGGCACCCCTATCATAGAGCTAAATCGATTTCAACCGAAAACTAATGGATTCATACTAGGACTCCCAAACTTATATACTAAAATTTAGCTCAATGGGTTGAAGCGTTAAGGCACTATCGTGAATATATACAGACAGACACACAGACAGACTTCCATCTGGAATGGTCTCAGACTCAGACCGTATAATGGTTTTATCCGTCTTTATCTCAATTTTTTTTTAGTGCGTTCCCAATACTTTCGCTGAGGGGAAAGTAAAATACAAGAACATTTTTATATTAAAAAATGTACAAGTAAATGCCAATTTGTCAACATTTCGATAGAACTACAATGCAACCTAGTGTAGTCTTATACACATGCGCCATATTTTAGCCGCCTAATTAAACCAAACTAGAAATTCCCTATTATTATATGCATACGCATGCGCATATGGTTAAAGAGAATAATAAGATTCAAAATAGATCTAAATAATTAATATTGTTGTACCTGTCTAGTTTAATGTAGGTATGCTTAATGAATTCAAAAGTTAAGGAAAATCTATTATAATCAATCGTATCGTGGTAATCCCGCATTTTAATTGTACAGGTATACCGCGCATCACACACGGTCAGACATTTTTGATGTTTAAACTGTCACAATTCTAGCAATGGTGCCAGGTTGATATTGATTCACTATATTAATATTATACTATTATATTATTCCATTACTTGATTTTTGTTAAGTTAGTGTCAGTCTAATGTCCATATAATAAATAAAGAAGTGCTATTTAGAACTTTAGCTTAAGACTGGGTAATGTCAATGTAATACATCAAACTTAAAGTTTGATTGAGCAAAATAATTGTTAAATTTCATAATACTAACCATTAACCTAACAAGTGTACAAAAATATTGTTAAGTTTACAGCTTACAACTGCGCTATTAGCCTTCTAGATTTTAAAATAGCACTGAATAATAAAACATCTTCCTATTGGTCAATAATTGGTATTGAGTAATGACATATTATTCCACAGGTATATATGATGAGTAACGTTATTGTTCAACCAATAACATGACATTAATCGAGATATTATTAAATAGTCGTGAAGAAAAATTATTATCCCACATTTTAGTTGAAGTTAAAAACTTGCATAGCAACAGTAATGTTTACATTATATCTCAACGTTTTTGATGTCGTCATCCATAGCTTGCTCATTCATATAGTGGAGGGTATGAGTTTATACTCCCCCACGATGGTTTCTCTCGACCTCTTTTATATTCAACATCCCGAGGATGTAATCCGTGAGGCTGTTAAATTTTTAATCAGACTAAAAGCGCTGCCTCCAACACTCACAGGATTGATCGTAAGGCGTCACAAAAGCTGCTTTCCGTTTTAGTCGGCATTTTTAATTTCTCGACTCCTACCAAAGCGCACTAATTCTATACGTTCTCCCTCTTTCAATAGTGACGCTATTCTTTTTTCCGTGGATATGTGATGTGAATTCCGGTAAAAATGCTAAGTAAAAAGGGTAAAATATGCTAAGTAAAAAGGGAAAAAAATGCAGTGGTAGTCCAACGAATTATTATTTATTATGTTCTTTAAAATACTCCTAAAAAACAATAATTCGAACATATTTATCTCAAAAACAAATTAGGTATACCAGAAGAAGAAGTTTGAATATTTGCGGTTTTAGCGACTTTAATATGGACGATAAAAAAATCGGTTGTGTCACCTTTCAACTTTCTCGACAAGTTCTAATATACCTAATCAAAAATATGTGATTATTGGAAATGCAATGGATTACTTCAATAAATAAAAATAAATGACCTGCGTAACGTATTCCAATAAACTAAAATAATTAATTAAAAAAAAAAAGTAGTTAGGACTCGAATCCGTAACCTTCCGAATGAGAAGCGAACGCCCTACCAATGACCCAACAGAGACCATAATAAATATTGTATTTTATTTGTTATATATATACGTTCCAACTAATTTACTAGTGACATTTGCTGTAAAGCAGATAAAAAATGCTTTAAAATGATGTCTCACTCGACCCCTACTGATATAGGAAAATTTAGTGGTTGTGTACACCCCTATCACAGGGCTCAAGCGATTTCAACCAAAATCTAATGGTTTCATCCTAGAACTGCCCCAAACTCATATCAAAATTTTGCTCAATTGGTTAAAGTCAATGCATGCAATCTATGTAATAAGCATAAAATATCTTCTGAAATAATCCATTACGACGAGGAGCGGGATGTATTTACAAAACGAAGACCTCTACTCCACAAAATCTTTCATATTGATGTTCACTTAGCCAAACATGTTTCGGAACTTTGAAAATATATTTATGTAGTTCTGATTTCAAT
Organism: Apoderus coryli; assembly: GCA_911728435.2. Classification (NCBI taxonomy): domain Eukaryota; kingdom Metazoa; phylum Arthropoda; class Insecta; order Coleoptera; family Attelabidae; genus Apoderus; species Apoderus coryli. The sequence continues at coordinate 8,044,373 of OU452202.1, read as the reverse complement.
TTGGTTGAAATCAGAACTACATAAATATATTTTCAAAGATCTTTAATAGAAATGATTTACAAGAAAAAACATTTACATTAAATCATTTACTATGAAATTTACTGTTTGCAATTGGTGTAATTAATTTTTAAGTTTTCTAAATTTTATCAATTGACCTCATTTATTGTTTTTATACTATTGAATAGTTTTCACAAAATGTATTCATGTTTCGAAAATCCATGTATACGGCTTAGACACTAGGTAAGATTTTTGTAAAGCTTATTAATGCCACTGATGGAACAGTGAGTTCCGAAACATGTTTGGCTAAGTGAACATCAATATAAAACATTTTGTGGAGTAGACGTCTTTGTTTTGTAAAAACATAAAATATCTGTTCATACCTATTTTTCTAGTGAGAATTTAGTGGCATTTAAACATAGTTTCCAGGCTCATTTAGTTAATTTAAGAATTTGATATTAAGTTTTTATTATAGTTTTAGTGTAGATTAAGTTCATTTGTTTATATTACGGAATCAAAGAATTGTTTTGTAATTGAGTGTAACCTATTAGACAATAAATAAATAAATGGTCTCAATCGTCTCAGGAAACTTCAAAATAGTTATATCCGTCTTTATCTCAAACTTTTTTAGCGCGTTCACAATACTTTTCCTGTGCGGGAAAGTAAAAAAGAGAAAGAGAAACTTGCTTGTATTTTTATAATAATCATTCAGATACCTCGTTTTTGGATATAACCCAGAAACAAACTTCGTCGTGTGCTTTCGAGTAGAACTCCACACATATGCTATGCACACGGTTAAATGCTGGTCAAAAGTAACATAATGTTTGGTCAAAGAAATAAATGCTTTATCATTAAACTTGTAGTTTTCTCCTCGTAAGCGAGACATTTCATAAAAAACATTCATTAACTTTCGTGTGGCAAATTGAATATAGGAAAATTACCAACACATAAAGACCAAGGTGCGTTAGAACGTCTGTGGTTACACCATAATATACCTACCATTACAGTGAAAGTGAAAATTTAACTACCAAAACAGACGTCCGTCCTTCAAATCTTACATTCTGACATTTGACCTCTCAGTATAACAAAGCCTAATTATTTATATATCTATAACTATCTATTACTATTTTTTTTCCTTTTGTGTTATTGTTATTTATTATACACCCCGTAACATAATAGCATCGTAAAATAGCAAAAATAAAAATGAAACAATGTTAAAATGTTAGTGGTGTCAAGGCTATCTGAGCACAATACGTTATTCAAATTGTTAGGTGATTTTTTTCGCAACATTGAGGCACCATTGACATTTCAAAACTAATTCTCTATTCCTAAAGAATACGTTATAGAAAATTTTAAATAAAAAAGTAGATACCAACTGGCGATAAACTAGAACCTAATCAGATATTGCTAAAAATGCACTGCGGTGAAACAATATACTACATAATTGTTTATTCGTATATATACACCTGTTAACATTATACAGTGAGGATAAAAAAAGCACGAATAAATTCGATATAATTTCAAGCAAAAATTTTTGGATGAAAGGCTCGCCATTTCCCTTTTGGTTTTAAGTTGCCAGTTTTTTCACGTAACAGGGTCGATGGATTAATTTTTTTGATTCTCCATAACATTCTAACATTATATGATATGTTATAAAATTCACTTAAAATCAACGGTTATCGAGATATTTATGGTTAAATAGCACTCGTAAATAGAGTTGCCACGAGACGAGATAAGACCTTGTTAGTCTTGTCTGGAAATTTTGGAAAAAAATTTTTCGAGACGAGACGACATACGCGTCGAGACGAGATGAGACAAACGTTTGTCTCGTCTCATTTTTCTTTATTTCAATTCAATTAATTTGTATATACATTGGAAATACAGTATCGAATAAATTCAACAAAATTTTACTGTTAGTAAATAAATCTGAATATAGAAATCAAGAAAGTGAATTTAGATTTTTTTGATATAACACTGATATGTCCCCCTATCTAACATTAAAATATCTAGACGTATCAATTATTGTTTTTTGTTGTACATGTTTCAACCATAATATTATAATATATCATCAGTAACAATATGAATATAACTTCAGCATTTAACGCTTAGTGGATTTTAGTTGTTGTTTGAAATTTAAATTAAAACATTGTTAGTTATTTTATTCTCCAAATTAATTCGAATTCCACAATAATATGGAATACTTCCTTAAAATTGTAATATTTGTTTATCGTCAATACAGAAGTCCCAAAGAAAATTAGTTAATTTCAATACGTTTTTTCGTGTGATTATTTTCAAATTGAATATTCTAATTTTAAAAGTGTTCTAAAATCAAAATTTCGAGTGGTTTATACTCAGGCAGCCGAGTATAAACCAGTACGATATGCGCATATAGTAGTCTCTACTTGATATTTTGCACGGTACTTTAAATCGATATTTGAGATCTGTACCTAGACGCTTGTTAAGTTGTACGGATTGCCTAAAACCAAAAAGGTTACACAACTTTGTGGTTTTGTTGCCGTTCCAGTGGTGTCAACATATTGGCACCGTGCGAAGTCGTGGCACATTTTTATTTTTACTTTCCTGACACACTCGTTTAAAATGTTTTAAGGTATTAAAAAATTTCGAGATGTCTCGTATCGACATTGTATTTAAGGATTTTATCTCGGCTCGTCTCGAAAGTGGAGACAAACTGCTCTCGAGACGAGACGAAATGGCTTCGAGACGTCTCGTGTCAACTCTACTTATTAATATTCATCTATTTAATTAGTCTTTTATGACTTTTCCTTATTATTTCAGGGGATATTTGCTGAAGTTCATACCTTATTTACATAGACTCTGTATTTTAGATTACCCCATAAGGGTTGAGTTAGGCGACCTAGCTGGCCTTGGCCACTCCTTCGCTCAATATATCTGCTCGGAAATATGTCGTTTAAATAGTGACGCACTTCTATACTAAAGTATGGACGCGCACCATCAATGTTTGGGTCGGTATTAGGATGACAGAATTAGAGTAACATATTTTTTCGATGGCACTTTAAAGGTCAACGTTAATGGGAATTTTTAAGAAATTAATTGATTTCCGATTTATATCCTATATTTCCAAATACAACATGACCCCAACATTTCAGAACCTTCAATAAGATTTCAACAAGATAGTGCGTCTGCAAACTTTGCGGCAATATTTAAAACAAATTATTTCCGCTCGGCCGATTCATTAGACAAAGCGGTGAAATCTATATAGGTCGCCTGACCTAACCTGAATGTTTTTTTTGTTTGGAATTATATAAAATATAGAGGGTAACATTATTGAAAATTAAAAAAATAGAATCAGGTACTTTAAACAAACCTTTATACCCAATATTTTATCAGGCTAATTGAAGATTAAAAACATTATGGAAGGAAAGCTGTGCTTTTGAAGCTTACTATTTTAAATCATTTGGAGATTATCCATAAAATTTCGAATATTATGTTGATGGTGTTGAAACTCGGCTTCTCTAAATATGCAAGCGAAATAAAAAACGTTGTTTCCACCCATCGTTTTTTGCCTCCTGTTCGGATTTGATGATATCGTAGATACAAAACTGTGAAAGCACTATTTGGACACTAGAAATACTCTCAGAATTCAGTCATAGAAAAACTAACTGTAAATTTCTAAAAAAAAAATATGTTAATAGGTGTCTAATTATATTGAGAATAATGGAAAATATTTTGAAGAAAATGAAGATATTGTAGAGTAATATTTACCAAAATTCCCGTTTCATTGCTATCAACCTTCATTACAAGGCAAGAAAAACTTCTCAATACTTAAAGCCCTAGTTTTCAGCATCAACAATGGAATAAACATGGATGCAGGGTAATTGATTTCCGGACCATCAAGATAAATGCCGGCACTATCGTGCGTTTTACATTACTGTGAGACGTTAGAAAAAATGTTGTTGAATGCTGAATCTGCATTATAGACCTAAAATTAACTAACTCTTCTTCTGATTGAAATACTATCGATAAGTTTAAATTTTTGGATTGTAAATACTTACTAAGGGTTACGCTGTCCCAAATAGAAATTTGCATATTTTTATTTAAAAAAAAATAAAAAAATAGAGTTTAAATTTAAGTAAAAAGCAATTAGGGCCCATGTCTTGCCTATGCGATCCAAAGTCTTATATATATTGCCTCAAAGATCTCAACAACAGATTGGATGTAATAAATTGTATAGTAAGATTTTATAGCTACTTTATATTACCTATACTTCAAATTTAGATATTATTCTTTCATTGATGCGCAATGAGTTTTATTACTAATGAAGGATTATTTTTAAAGATTAGTGTAATTTGATCTTACTGAGAATTTGGCAGTTTGGTAATAGTTTTATGCTCGTTCTGATCCTTTCTATATTCTTCTTTTTAATCAAATAAGACTATATAGCCCCTAATTAGTTATTAAGGTTGCTTTTATAATTTACATGAATTTGAGAATAAAACATACAAATCTTTATGCATGTATAATATGCTATATATATGATTTTACCCCTTTTTGTGGCATACATAGTTGGTGACAATTGATACCCAATTATTATAGAAATTCACTGAATCTTTATACATGCATATATACTGTATGTAGGGTCACCAGAAAGTATTCTCATTCAACTTTCAGCTCTTGACAGACGGAACAAAGGCTGTGTACCGTAAAAAGCGATTGCCTTCGTAGGGAGAAATAAAAATAAAAAAAAACTCACGTCTCTTTGTGCAGCTTCCTGATCCATGCATTTGAGCATAAAAAACGCAACTAACAAAGCGAGAAACAGATCTACAAGGCTACTACAGAATAAAATAATCATTGTTTGCCTGGTTTGGTTAAGACAATGTTATTTAGGTGAGTAACATGAATAATCTCAGACAATAGATAAACGTACGGAATGTCTTAGAGGTTATAAATTATGAACTAATGAGGATATATGCGATAGCACCAAAATTGTACGGAAGATCACGGATATAACTTAGTTTTCTCAAAGATGTTTTTATAAAACACGCTCTTATTTGCAAATAAAGTTGGTTTGTCTTAGGTCAATAAACGAAACAAAGTAACACCTATGTCGACGATTTGAATTTTATTAAGTCATCCTCAGTACACTACAACACAAACAAAGAAAAACATAAAGGATGACTTAAAATTTAAAATTTATTGATAGATACATACATAAAACAATCAAGACAGGTAATGTAAAAATTAGAATCCTAGAGATCATGGAGACCATCCATCATTATTGGAACCTTATTTATTACAAGCGGAAAACAACAACTAAATTTTACATACACAAATAAGAAAATAAAAGAAAAAAAACAACAAATAAAATTAGATATTACATACTCACATGAACAATTTGCTTCTTTTGTCAAGAAATTGCTTAATTATGAAGAATATTTACATACAATCATATTAAAAGGGGTTTATTTAATATTTATACAGGGTGTTTCAGAAAGACATAGTCAAAATTTGTTAGCGAATTGGGGACATCTAATCATGAAAGTAATTTTTCGAAAAGTCCTTATTTACAAAGATACAGGGTGTTAAAGATGACTGCCTGAGGACGATTTTTTGGAAATATTCTCGAAACGAGTAAAGATGAATTAACCAAATGTAGCATATTTATTCACTTACTAAAATGTCGTAAACTGACATGAAATTGAACAAAAAAGGATGACCATAGGCGGGTACACGGGGGGACCCTTGCCTTAATTATAACGTAACTTTTTTTCCTTGTGATTTTTATTTATTTTGTGTCAAAAATGTGATAAAATAAAATTTTCTACAGGACCAGTTTGTCCCAAAATTTTCAAACTCGAATTTCTCGAAAACCTTTAAGTTTTTCGAGAAAAAAGTATGCCTTTTGTATGTAGAAAACTTTATTTTATCACATTTTTGACACAAAATGAATAAAAATCACAAGGAAAAAAAGTTAGGTTATAATTAAGGCAAGGGTCCTCCCGTTTACCCGCCTATGGTCATCTTTTTTTATTCAATTTCATGTCAGTTTACGACATTTTACTAGGTGAATGAATATGCTACATTTGGTTAATTCATCTTTACTCGTTTCGAAAATATTTCAAAAAAATCGTCCTCAGGCAGTCATCTTTGTAAATAACGACTTTTCGAAAAATTACAATTTAGGTTTTTTTCATGATTAGATGTCCCCAATTCGCTCACAAATTTTGGCCATGTCTTTCTGAAACACCCTGTATATTTTGCAATTTTGTCTAAATGTGAAACTGCATAAACCAAAAACAAAAATGATAAATTTAAATTTTTATTCTATTTTATCATATTAAACAGGTATAATATATTATTTCTTTTTAAGGTATAGGTGGTTGATATACGGGGTTTATTGATGTTAAATGAATTATTTTCGTTACGGAATCCTATTCATTAAATTTACATAGGCAGGGCTCAAATTTTGGGTGTCAACTTGCTTGTTGACGTTATTTTTATGTTTTTTTTTATATTTACCATTTCTTTCAAAAGCCTTTTTTGATAGTTCCGCTGTTACCGAGAATTTCTGTGCTTTCAAAATCAATGTCATGTAACGTCGCATTAACATGTTCTGTTAGACCAGATTTGTTTGGAGCATTAAGTAAGTTTTGGGGTCTAATGTTCTTTGATGATGCTCTTTTATTCTTGTTCCTAAATACCTACGAATCAAACAGAAGAAAATTTTGGTTGAATATCGATATTTAAATAATGTCAATTTCACTTAAGTCGTGTTTGTGTATCTTTGGCATTATCATTAATTACACTATTTTTTTAACAGAACATCTATTATTGGAACTCGAAGGCAAATCCCAACAACGATCTGTATCTTTCGCTAAATCCTATGCAGCGCATATATCATTCAGTTATTTTCGAATAATGTCATACAATAACATGCTTGTCTCATTATTATTTTACTGCATGCGGGTTAGGTTAATTAAAATTAAATTTTCTTCGGACTGCTTGTACCTCATATATCACAATGCACAACAACGTATAGGCACTTAACATACCTACCGAAATACGCGCAACATTAAAACATACCATACAACTGTGAATATAAATTCGCCAAGTTAATTGTTATGGCCACAAATATGGCCCATATGTTTATGACTGTGCGTTTTTGTTTACGCGGAATAACTTGCATACTTTCGAAGAAATTTCATTTGAAAAGGTTTAAATGCCTACTTTAAACTAATGTGCTCGTAAATATCGTTTAAATTTTTCAAAGAAAAAAAGCCTTAGTTTAGTGATCCCGCTTGACCACAATATTTGTTTTAAAATAACAATATATATGATGTCTTTTGAAACTGAAAGCTTTTTTATACACGGATTTTAATTTAATTCATTTAAATTGTTTCTACTGACTCATTCAACGTAATTATTTAAAAAATAACTCTCTCTATATATATGCATTTTGCGTAGCAAATCAGGACAGCTGTATTATATTTTTTTCAATAAATTTATATTGTTTAAACATTTTGACTTTTATATTCTATAACTTAATTCTTAAGCTTCGGTATTTTTTTCCTGAAAAAAGAATATCAATTCTTACACTATACTTTGCCACTGAATTCGACGACTAAACCCATAAGGATATTCAAAAACAGTCAGTGATACACTTTCGTACAATTTCGTTGATCTTCCGATGCCGCAAGGGGCTCAAAAAATTAAAATCTGAACTTCAATGAAAACAACACAAAAAATACAGCCCTTAGCTTACATTTGCTTTGATGAAGCAAATACTACCCATATGGACTTCCATCCTCCCACCCACCTTTTACTCTTTTGACTATTTATTCTACTAGCTTAGAGTCCCTTTTAGTATCAAACTTCGGCATAATATTACGCAATTTAACTTTCCTAAGATGAAACCATCTCTAGCTTCCGAACCACATATAATAGAAGATGATTCAGTCACAAGCTTGACACATCTTTTCGACCTGCGGCCGCCAAGCTCTCATTATTTTTGAAATATTGTTTAATTATGCAGACACGTTGTTCTATCGTGTAACCCTCCATTTTTATTAACCATAAACTGTCAGCTGTCGATTTGTTTTGTTTTTAGCGTTGCCAACACTTTACTGCATAAATGGCGGCAAATTCAAATATTGTGTTAATTTTGTGACACCCTTTATTTACATTATTTGTTGTTTTTTTTCTTTACTGTTACCTATACATTGGATTTATCAATTTGTCAACAGTGAGCTGTCTCATTATGCATAATACTGTGCGATATTTTTGGTTGGGACTAACTAAAATAAAATGTCAGGTTTATGTATATAATACAAAATTTAAATGTCGCAATAAGGAAGCTTCTCATATCATTCTACTAAACTTTATTTATTCCGTAAATAATTTAAGTCTCATAAATAAACCACAATTATTAACTATTCACATAGCTAAGATAAATTCGCATTTTTTCATCAAATGACTAACACAGATTCATGCATGGTGAATCTTCTGATAACCGATCCATGCGGAACACGTAGGTACGCTACTGAATACAATCCAATGATCTGTCAACAAATTAGTGTTATGTCAACGGTTTTATGTCGCATGGATGAATTTTAAAGCATTAGGTACATACGAAAGATTTCAACTTGCGGGATGGATTATAAATAAGTTTATGTTTCAGTTTCATAGTCAGTATTATATTTATTCACTATTCATAATGTACTGAAAATAACTGAATATAATATGCTAGAAACAGGTCTGTACTAGTGCTGCTGTAACAGAGAATAATGAACAAGTCTAAGTTTATTATTATTATTTTTTGCTATCAGTATAGCAAGAAAGTTAATTATCAAATAGTTCGTTCCACTGTTTTGTAGACTGGAACGTATGCAGCATGAGCGATGAAATAATACAAAAAGTTTAGTTTTCCGCTAGCCAAGCCTGAGGTTTTTTGTTTGGTTTGTAATAGCACTCATTTTACATCTAATGAAAGAATAATTTGAACCGCGTGATGTTGCTCTATTATGGGATTATTGTAGTTTTTATGTAATTATTAATAATGACAAACGAAATACACCATTTACCTACATATGTACATAGATACTAACATAACAGCAATCACACAAAACCGTACATAATTTAAGTATAACTATTTATTTTGTACTAAGTCCAGTGTTCGTATCATTTTCACGCTATTGTACTTTGTAAACGCGCTAAAAAAATTGAGATTACAATTAATATAACCATCTTGAAGGCCCCTTAAACGATTAAGATCATTTCCAGTCTGTGTCTGTGTGTGTGTTTGTATGTATTCTACCACGATAGCACCCAAACGCTTTAACCAATTGAGCTAGATTTTGGTATATGAGTTTGAGGCAGTCCGAGGATGAAGCTATTAGATTTTGGTTGAAATCGCTTCAGCCCTGTGATAGGGGTGGGCACAACCGCTAAATTTTCATATATCAGTAGGGGTCGAGTGATAAATCATTTTCTTCTGTGTGCCTTTTACAGCAATAGCTTAATGGGTATGATACGTGCGTAACTCGGTGGTATAGTGCCCGCTTTGTATACATGCATGCGGAAAGCCTTGAGTTCAAATCCCTGCTCTTGTAGTTTTTTTTATCTCTAATTTTTGATTAAAGTAGTTAGTTTGTTAGGTTAGCTTATTGGAAATAATAAAAATAATAAAATTATTATTATTTTTAAGAAATAATCTATTCCCACAGTGGAGTGCTATATTTATGATAAAGCAAAGTACATAAATATATTAAAATTCTTAAAAATTAAACTAAACACTAAAAGTAAGTCTTCACATTTAGGAACAATTGAAACATTTAGAAAAGGGTGGAATGAAAAGGGCAAAACCCCAGGACTGCAAGACCAAAAGATGTTACTGAAGTCCTGGGGTATTTGCCATTTTCATTCTAACCTCCTCTAAATTTGTTTCAATTGATTCTTAATTTTAGTGTTTAGTTTAATTTTAGTATTTGAAAACGATGTATTAATTTGATAACAAAATGAAAATTCAGCATTTTCACATCTGAGCAACTTCATAAAAAAAGTTTGTGATTCTTGTGGATATCACAAAGTATCCGCGTGCTCGCACAGGCTAGATTGTTGTTGTTCAAAGTTTGTGAAAACCCAAGCATCGTAACTTGTGATAGAAGGTAACAAATGAACACCATGCGTCGGAGCGTGGTGATTGGGATGTTTCCGACTCGTCCATTTCAAAGTATTAGTTGGCTAAAAGCTATTTAATAGTTAGATGAACCGAATATACACGAAGTAACTAAATCGTCACCCTTACTGTAGGTGCGGTTCGACGTTCAGGTGTTATACACTAACCTCTGGTTAGAGGTCAAATTATCGGACCAAAATCTGCAATAATCATAAAAGCTGGCAAAAATATCCAGGTTTCGAACATTCGAAGGATTTTATTAATCTATAAATTAATCAAAGTAATCCTTTTAGTATAAAAAGAAAAACAAGATGGCTAACCATGTTGTAACCGTTCAAGATGCCTCATATAAGCTGGAAAACAACAAAAAGCAATGGTGCCATGAAAAATAGAAGTTCCGCCGGTCGTATTTCTTGTACTGCTTGTGAGTTGCTGTTGCTGAGTTAACAAATTCTGAAATATTCGTTCTTCCGTTAAATTCCAATATTTTTCGAGAGTCACTTACATCAGATATCTATAAGTTGAAGTAAAGAGATGTTGAAGGAGCGAATCGACTCCGGTACAATTCATACAAAGATTGGCATTGCCTTGAACGAACATTTTGAGAACATCTTCGAAACTTGAGATGGACATATTTCACTACCTATAAATTTCACTAAAAGCGCGCTCCAACAAGATCGAATTGAATCTTGTTAACTGAGGCAACACAGTTTTATGCTGAGTTAAAGCCAGGAATTCGGTCTAAAATACCATTAAGTATACAATTTTTTTTTATTATTGAGATATACAAAACGTTATGGTTGTATAATGGAAATACTCCGGCTCTGTACAAGAAAGTGGTTGTATTTGTTTTGCAAGCATACTGCACCTAACGTATATACTTACTCTCCCAAGAAACACATGCTGCCTGTCTTTTGAAAATATAAATATGCCTCTTTGTTTGGGTTGATGGATTCCTTGTTTTTCGTATTATTATTTAACATCATCTGCTTATGCTATCACATTACAGTTTGTGGTTACTAGATTCTTTATAATCGTTGAGTAGAACTTTTGGCGTAGAGTAACATTAAAAAACTCATTTCATGACCCCTGAATCCTAAAAATGACCTCAGTTCAAAAGTTTATATATCTATAATATATACACAGTGTCCAACATAAGAATGGGATAGGATTGGAATCTTGGAATCGGTAGGAGTTACATTAGAGAATAGTTGTACAATTTCAACACCTTTTAAATGGTGTTTTCAAAATTGAGGTAACTTTGAAAAAACCATTTTTTGCGGTTTTAGTTTTTATTTATTTCTGACATTATTTTTACAGATATAATAAAACGAAAACCACTTTCTCGTTATTACTTTTAGAGGAGAATAAGATAGAGTTTACAATTTTTACTACGTTTCGTTTTTGAAAAAAACATTATAATAATAATAAAAGACTTTATTGTAAAAATATAATATTTTACAAAAGGCGAAGTTGAAGCTGCAGCTTCCTCACTTAACCTAACTAAAACTATAAAGAAACATTTATAAATCAATCATTAACACCCAAATGAAAACAATTTTGATATGCAAATAAATATCATTCAACACAATACCACTCAAATGCTCAGTAATACAATAACTTGTTTTTTTTTTAATATGGCCTTGATTTTTAATTGTCAAATTTAAAGCCATTTTCAATTCAAAAATAGTTTTTGTATCACATATACTTTATAGTTTAGACAAGTTTTCAGTGTTTTAGCTGTTATTTAAAATTATTCAAGAATGCAGAGTAGTAGGTTTTGCAAAAAAAGTCGCAATTATTTATTATTTTTTGCCAATTTATTTCACTCTCAGTACAACAGTTTATTCTGTACGCTGTTTTTTAAATTTAGTTGAACTTTTTGTGCTTTTTGAAGTTATTAAAATAACGCCTTTCTCAGATGAATGTTTTACGCAAAATTAGTGCCAAACTATATGGCGCTTTTTCTTGAATAAATTTGAATAACAGCTAAAAACACTGAAAACTTGTTTAAACCATTACGCGTGATAAACCACCTATTTTTGAATTGAAAATGACTTCAATAATAAAAAATCCAGAGCCTTATTTTAAAAAAACCCAGTTGTTGATGGTTTTTCAAAAACGCAACGTCTCGTCGGCGTCCTAGTCCTATTTATTATTATGTCTTATTTTCCTTAAAAAGTAACAATGAGAAAGTGTTTTGAATTTTTTTATATATGTAAAAATAATGTTCGAAATAAATAAAAACTAAAATCGCAAAGAATGGTTTTTTCATAAATTCTCGAAAACGCCTAAAATTAGCTTACTTTTGAAAACACCAGTTAAAAGGTGTTTACATTGTACAATTTTCCTCTAATTTAACCGACATTGTAACTGCTACCGTTTCCAAGATTTCGAGATATTTGCAATAATTACAATTACTGATGCATCCGTTTAGATTTCGATTTGCAAAGATATGAGATAATTTATCACATCAATAGGTTGTAAGTAGCCCCCATATGAGCAACGTAAAAAAATCAACATATTCATTTTTGTCATACCACAAAACATAAAGCTGCCATTTTAATATTACCGAAGGAATCACATAATACTTTATATTTAAGACTTCCTAACAATTTAATTTACTACTTATATAAATCTGACGGTCTCCGTACAGTTACGAGAACATTTTTCATGAATTTTCATAGGGTAAAATACTTCAGCTTTAATGATCCTTATAATTTCACCTTGCTTATTTTAATCTCAGATATATACATAAAGTACCATACACAACCATATTCTCAAGATTTCTAAACACTCACGCATGTTCATTAAATACAAGTATTCTTGTAGCAGGAAATTAATTCAGTGAGCGTTCTGCAATGCAACCTTGAGGTGCACCGTATATACTTACATATTTATCTACGCTGGTAAGTGGAGACCGCATAATGTAAATTATTACAAGAAAGGGTTATCTCTGTGGTAGCATATGGCGTAGAACTTTTGACTTTTCGTATAGATTTGTCGTCTACTTTGAATAATTCGGTAGTATTTTATACAAAATAATCGTTAGTCGCTATGGTTAGGGTTTCCTACCGTGAAAAGACATCAACTTTCCTGGACTATACCGAGTTTCTCAAGGTAACCGTTCCTTATAGAAGTATTCGTGGTTAGAAAAGACTTAGAATCTAATTTTTTGGACTTCAGGGTTACTCTAGAATATTTTCAAGATCGTACCACTTTCGGTTATATCAGAAGTCGTCATCATGTTAAATTGGTATATTATTATGTTTAAATCTTTCATCTTTTTAGCTGCTATGTGGTATGTTGTCCCCGATCGTCGTGGCTTGTTTTCTCAAATGCCCATTTGGATTGCTATCTTCGTGAGCGTCTATGAATGCTGAATAATTATTCTAAAATTCGTTAAAATTCATTTTTAGCTTGTCGCGTTAGATTATAACATAACATTTATGGTAATTCAGTTTTAACTATATACGTTCATTGGTTCTAAATATTGGAGCTCTGATGACCGGTGTGACCCCTTTTAAATTTCAATTGCTAATTTCGTTACAATATTTCGATTTAATTTTTAAGTAGGTATGTACAAAAATTTCAATTTATCGGTACGTACCTAATTAAATTTGTATTTTTAATGCATTTCTCTATTAATAATAAATAGTTCTTTGATGTGAGCTATTATTATAGTGAAATACTGATTAATACTGAATATTCTTGCATTGTATTCTTGATATTAAATTATATATTTTGTAGAAAGTGTTGGCTGAAGATGGTCACAGACCGAAACTTATGTTGTTTTTATTTCGAAAAACTTTCCTATGAGGGAGAGGAACATGACGTATCATTTGAAAGCGAATTTCACTGTCCTTCAGAATATTAGGTATTAAACATTTTTTGAGAAAAGTGATTTATGCCTATTTTTATTAATAGATCACACTACACTATTTTGCGACCACCCTGTAACATTATGGGTTAATCTGTCAAGACAATTGATTATTGATTGATATTGTTCAACAACGATCAAAATTTCAGGAGCCTGTCGATTCAGGTTCGGAAATAGCAAATATTTTCCAGAGATCTGTTAACTAAACTAGGTGTGCAAATTTTATACACCAGACATCCTCTTTCTTTAAGACATCAGACATCACCAGACATCCCAGGACATCTCCGGACATATCTGTACATCCTCGTAAATCCCAGGAATTCCCCGGACATCCATGGAAATCCTTAGATATCCTAATGTAACTTTTTTTAACAAGATACAGACGTCAATGTTATTATTCTTTATATAAAAAAAATAAGACTCTCGTATATCGCTATGATGACAGAACCCGTATGCCTTTTCGGCATTTGCGTTTGCCACCACCCCTGGTATCTAGTTTTTGGAACGCCCCTCCTATATCGCTACGTCTTCAGATGACACACTCTGTATGTTTTTAACCTGGAGTCCCACAAATTTTTTGTACTTCATTAAAACAAGCTTCCATTTTATATAAATATTCCGACCTAAAAAATACATCACGATTACTTCGAATGTAAATGAGCAACTAGGAATGGAAATTAACCAAACGTACTTTTATGATTTACGTTCAATTAATGAAATTATCACGGTAAATGCTTGTAGTAAGCATTAACACCTAAATTTTAAATAGTCAAACAAAAGTTAGGTTACGTCGGAATATGTAAACAGAGGCTGACGCACGCATGCGTAACAATGCTACATTTGCACATTTTACATCTTGAGACATCCTAGAACAACCCCGGACATCCTTGGACAGCCCTGGATATCGTCGCACTTTCCCGGACAACCCTAGCTGTTTACCCCTCGAAAATAAATTATTTATTAAAAACGGTTGAAGCTAGGTATAGGAAAATACTCCAAAACAGTTAAGTGGTATCAACTTCCGGTATAGCGGGAAGTAGCACACATATCACAATATTGTAAAGTGATAGATATATTCGATTGACCTAAGTAATCGTTTAAATTTTCAAAACAATCGAATGCTTAATTTTCCCAAATCTTCTAATCTTCCATCGACAATCAACCTATATATCACAGGACGTACATGGCCTTTCTACGTTCAGGGTATAAATTTATAAATGATCGGTATTTTTTTGTAATTCCTGAATTCGAATCAATGTAACCTTAGGTTAAATATATACAAGCATTCTATCCGACTTTACTGTTATCGGTATTTTTTTGAGATTATATAAATATATTAAAGCCCTTTTTTATGGATTAACTGCATTAAGAAGTATTTGACATGACATAATATTTATGTATCGTTATTTCATATTGATAATATTAAATTTTAAAAACAAAGATTTAAATCTTAAATGATTTCGTGGAAACATTTGTTATTTTTATATTTTAATTTATGAGCATACAATTGCCAAAAAAATATTCAAACACAGAATATAAAGTGAATTTTTGGCAAGAACTAATCAACCTATATTTATTTATTATGTGTTTACATGTTATTAAAAATATTAAAACAACAGTTAAATAAATAGAGATGTTTTGTAATATATTGAAATGTTACATTAATAATGTTCTAGACGTTTTCATAATATTTTTGCATATTAAAGTGTTAGGGCATTTTGTTGTTAAAAGATAAGGAACCTACGTTAAAAAAAAATCGCCTTAGTTCTTGTTTGTTGTTATAATGTTAATGATAAAGGGAAAATATTTGTTTGGATTGAATTATTATACTTGTAGCTTGAAAAAGGTTTTAAATATATGATGAAACGTCGTTTTTAAGCAATAAAATAACATTTTTTAAACTCATTATAATAATAATTAACATCCGCAATAACACTATTATTATTATTATTTA
The DNA here is from genome assembly GCA_911728435.2 of Apoderus coryli. Classification (NCBI taxonomy): domain Eukaryota; kingdom Metazoa; phylum Arthropoda; class Insecta; order Coleoptera; family Attelabidae; genus Apoderus; species Apoderus coryli. Next base: position 8,028,386 of record OU452202.1, on the reverse strand, counting down.
AAATCTATATTCTGAAGTCTTATTACCCTTAACAATAATAATACAAATCTTTAATGTTAAAGATACAAGATACCATATATAAAACAATTAAAATTAACTAAATAAATAGTTCTAGATATAATTGCCCTTACAGTTGAAAATTCATAACCCCTTTAACAGTTTCAGAACAATCGGAAGTTTCAAACATTGAGGTACTATGGAATGGCGGAGTAATTGAGTAATTGTCAGCTTACTACGTACATCGATATTGTACATGGTTCGTCGAAAATCCATATTTTCAAATAAAAACTGAGAACACTTCTTACTGTATAAAACGAGGGAATGTAGAATCCGCCTTTCTTTCATCCTTAACGAGTTCATTACTTTAAGTTCAGCACTAACTCCCCGCTCTGTAGGTACCTACTACATATCAATAATATGCACATGAATTCTGCATTAACTGATTACGATTCTCGTCAACTTCTGTAAAACCCCGTACACAGTCACAAAAAATGTTACATTACTAACGCCAACTTCTTTGAAATTTTAGCTATTTAACACAGCAACAAAACAAATTTAATTAAAATAAATATTGCACTCCACTGTAAGTATGGAATGTTTCTTCAAAACACTTACTGTTTTGAGTCTAAACATTCTGTAAAATGTAAAAGCAAATTTTTCCTTCATAATGTGTTAGAACAGAAAAAACTGAATAATGAAATCGCAAAGTTTGTCTTTTTTTCGTAAATTGAATTTGTGGTTTAAACAAAAAACTTTAATATTTGGTTGCCATATTGCCAATAAAGTTACAAGTAGAATTAAAGGACGTGGTAACACTAATATCCGTTTTGCTCTTCTAATAGTAACTCTTCTTCTTCTAATAGTAGTTTACTGGACGTTGTATAAGGCAGATAGGGGGAAGTTCCAGCCTTGAATTCAGCCCTTTTTTCACTCCAATCACTGCACAACCGTCTGAGATCTGCCATTCCTACACAAACTTTTCTTTAAGCTATTAAAGCACGGTTTCAGAACTGCGAATCTCACAAACAACCTAGTCACGGCTTTTCTGAAGGTTTTAACGTATTAAAGGTCAAATACTGGTGATCCAGATCCTTTGCGAGAAGAATTCATGTAAAAAATCTTTAAATTTAGCTATATTTGTGTGATTAGTTAGGCATGTTATATGCGCAAATAGAAAGATTCGTCATGCAAGAAAATAATGGTAAAAAGGCAAAAAGCATACGTCGTATTATGTATGTCTCTAGTGAATGTCTATTGCTCACCGCTTTACTGAAAACGTTGAGAAACAAATGACGACCGACAGTATAATGGCCAGCAATAAATCTGAGTTGAATGTGACAGATTGCAACGTTGCAAAATATATGTATACCTACAAGTTGGCCTTTTTAGATTTGTGAATACCTAAGTTACACGGAAAAAGTTTTTTCTTGTTATGTAATGACCAGACATTATGATTTAGCATATATTTAACCAAAACTAATTCAATAAAAACTGAGTTTATTTAAAACTTAATATTTTATGCAGTATACACATTAATGGACGATTGAAGTATATGTATACTTATTTATTCCATGATTTGGATAACTAAGTAACTTAAAAAAACAACATATTTCCTAAACATGGACTAGTTATTTATTGCTTCGATAGAATATAACCTATGAAATGTCTCATAAAAAACATGCTTACAAAGGCGTTCGTAATAGTAGAAAAGGGGTCAAAATAAAAAAAATCCTAATCTTATTCAAAATAAAAAATAGCTGATGTCTACAATAAAAATAACAAAAAATTATTTGGCTACTAAAACCGCCTCCAAAATTGACTCATTAAGTTACAGGGTGGTCACAAATTACCGCACTAATAAACATAGGTATGCCATTTTTATCTAATAGAACATCCTGTATATAATCAATATTCTGAAAAAGTTAAAATTTTGCTTTGCCCTTTACCTAAAGAGTCAGGTTTTCGCAGTAATCGGAATATTGTTTAAAGATTTGATTATAGTTTGCTATGATGGACATCGCCATGTTTGACAATTCTCTAATTATTTGGTAAGATTAAGATTGAATTAATTATTTCCCGTCAAATTTAAATTTATGTTAAAACTATTAGTTTCAAAACAAAAAAAAAAAACGTAATAAAGCCAAAAAAATAATTACTCGAAAAAAATGTTGATAAATTATAGCAAATATATGCAGAATATTCAACGAAATGTATCTGAATGTACCGCAAAGAAATATAAAAGAAAGTTTAAATCACATACAAAATAACTTTGCTAATTATTATTTGACAGAACATAATGCAATCTTAACCTGCCAAAATAATTATAAGATTTTCAAACATGTGCACGTCCATGCCAAGCTATTAACTAAAAACAATTACCTATGTCTAGAGTTAATTCGCTTTCGGAATATACAGGGTGTTCTATTTAAGATAACTAACTTAAGTAGGTATGTTTAACTTTACTAGTAGATCACTTTACAATAATTTGTGACCACCCTGTAACTTAATGTGCTAAAAATCTGAAAAAATTTCAAGATTCTATCTATGCAAAGACAAGATTACATTTTTTCGCCAATCCACGTTTCACCCAAATCTATTAGGTTCAATTTAATGGATTTGAAGTGAGGCAACAATGTTTTTTGGTTTTATATAAATATTTTATTGACATTAGCTAGTTCAATTGGTTTTTAATAAGTAACCATATCTTTTTAGTACTATTTCGTTTTAACAATTATTCTAAATAATAATAATAATAACAATAACAACACCAAAAAAATTCCACATATATATTGTTAAAGTTTATAGAAAAATACTGAGAAATAGAGAATATAAATAATAATAAATTAATGTAAGTTTTCCCAAAATTTCTAACGTGCTATCGAGCACGAATATAATAATATAATTAATATTCATTCTTCTTCGCCCGAAGACTTACCTAGCTGTCATCACCCAAAACACTTTCAAATCAAATCGTATTAGACTTAGAATTTGAAAACTAGTTCCTATGATGGATATCGCGGGCGATAGTCTTGCTCGGCATTTTAGTAATTGATTGATTCGAAGAAGAATGAGAAGTCCTTTGACCTATTGACCTGTACGTTGTCGTGACTTAAATGGCCTTGACTTTTTCTTTTACAGAATATTTATGCTGTGACCCATTGCTGAAGAGAACGATCTCAGAAGAATAATGAGAACTTATATCATATACCTATTATATATTACATCGAATATCAAACCTGTAGCATCATATTATATAACATACCTTGAATTATTCGATGCAAACCACATTTTAAAGAATTATTAAACTATTGTAGTTTAATCGGTATTTTTAGTTCGCTTTGTATATATTTTTCTCAAAAAAAGATATTAAAAATTTAATATTTCCACGATCGTGCAAAAAGTGTCTACTCTCTATACAGTGCAGAAATTAAGGCGTTTTTCTTCTATACTACTCTGCTAAGTTCAACTGATATGACATGATAAAATAACGAGAAACTGTCAAAACTTGTCATTGGCCATGTGTAAATTTAAGTGCTTGTTCCGAAACATGTATGGTCGTAAATGAATGATTTAAAGTATTTATAACTTATTTCAATCGGTTTAAACATTTTTAATATATTAATTAAAAATATGTTTCAATATGTTGGAAATGAAAATAATGAGCAAAAAATATTTGTTAACTTACAAATGAAAGTATCAATATCAGCAAAAAATTCTAGATAAAAGTTCTCACTTGGGTACAATGGATTACTAAAATGTGCATAATCCAGTTTCTACAGCCACTTGCGGAAAGAAAATGTTGAATTCGAAGAAACACTTTATTTCAGAGTTGATTTGGTTGACTTTCATTTCATATCCAAAAGAAAAATGTTTATTTGGACAGTTTGAAACTAAACATAACTTTTTCCGTATGGCCACCGCGCATGCCTAGCCCAAATCGCCATTCGCCGCTGAATATTAGGTCATTCAATAACTCCATAGGATGACACAAAGATGGCGTTACCAGAAATTTTTCCATATGATTTTTATTTAGCACTTACGACACACGCGCAAAACCGTCATTGCATTACAGTTAACACAGCCAATTCCCTGATAGGACAAGCCAACTTATTGATAGGCAACAATTCTACCCTTGTCAAAATCGCTAATATCGTGATAATTTGGTCGTTTTCGGACTCAAGGCAATTTGTTACGCCCAACACAAGTAGACGGAGGCGCAATAGGTAGGTATACTAGCTCTGATCAACCGGTTTCTTCACAAAAGGCTCAGAGATATTCTTTGTGATTGAAAAAACTATCAAGACAAGGTTAAAACGCTGACATTTTTATCATAGAATGTTACAAATTATCATTGTACTGTTGCCAAAAAATTATTTCTTATTTAATTTGAAATGACTATATTATTGGAATAGATTATTTGTTATTTACAATGTTTATTGGATCATTACAAGGAAAACTATAGAGTATCTACTTGATGCATCTTGTCCTTAAAATCAGTTTTTCGATTATTATAATACTCTATAGTTTTCCTTAATGATCAGAAATAAACTGTTGCCCTCGAGGCACGAATAGCTCTCCATATTTAAGTGTAAAAGTAATAATTTTATGACCTTTTTGTCATTCATCTAAAATTTATATATATATTTTTTTTGTTTTAGACATCAGCTATTTTTTTTAAGTATCGGGTTTTGTTCCTTTTTCTTCTCTTTCAAGGCACTATTTATATACGTACATATTTTATATTTCAGATCTTCTAGGTCAAGTTCTTCTACGCAAAATAGTTGATTTTTTTTTTTAATTTATTTTGCCCCCTTTTCTACTATTTATGAACCTCTATGTAAACAAAATTGTTATGCTGTATGTTGTAGGTTATCTTATATCAACGCTATATGTAATTAGCCAATGTTTCTGTTATATTTTGGGAAAAAAAATTTTTTCGTTTTTGACCCTTTTTTATACTATTTTCGAACGCCTGTGTGAACCCGTTCATTTATGTAACATTTTTTAGGTTATATTCTATCGCAACTATGAAAAAGTATTCCGTATTTCGAATAAATTTAGGAAGTATATATTTTTTTATTTTGACACCTTTTACACTATTTACGAACGCCTATGAAAACAAGTTATTTATAACACATTTTATAGGTTATATTCTATCAAAGCTATAAATAACTAGTCAATATTTCTGCTATGTTTAAGAAATACGTTTTTTTCTAGCATTTTAACCCCATTTTACACATTTTTCGAATGTCAATGTGGTCTAATTGTTTAGGTTAAAGATTTTAGCTTATATTTAATTAAACGCACAAAAAATTATTCAATATTTCGGATAAGTTTAAGAACTATGATTTTTTTAATTTTTGAACCCTCTTTTAAACCGCCTACGCTCAATGTTAATCATCACCTATAAATATCCTGTAGTATTTTCGTACCAAATGTGGTTAAAATCCGTTAAGTGGTATTTCAGTTATCACGGATACAAATTTTTTCTGACCCTTAGTATTTTCAGGGACGCCTATGGTCTATTAATTTTTGTCGGGTATTTTTAACACTAATTCAACGAGTAGTTAAATATACAAATTTTAACATTTTAAATATTTTTTTTTATTTTATCCCCTTTTCTACTACTTACGAACGCCTATGTAAATAAAAATTTTATGCTGCATTTTGTAGGTTATCTTATATCAACGTTATATATAATTAGCCAATTTTCCTGGTATATTTGGGAAACATTTTTTTTTTTCATTTTTGACCCTTTTTTTAGACTATTTCGAACGCCTGTGTAAACCAATTCTTTTATGGAATATTTTCTAGCTTATTTTGTATCACACCTTAGAAAAATTATTCCATATTTCGAATAAGTTTAGGAAATATATATTTTTTAAGAATTGCTTGTTACATAAAGCAACAAGACTTTAAGTTATGTTGGAAATTTGTTTCACACTACCATGCTTTCACCAGACGGCCGTTTCGTCGATCCACGACTCATCAGTGGTGATAGGCAGGCAGTGTGACCCAAATGTCCAACATTTACAAAGAGCTTATACTAGCACGAGAATATATTTTTTATATTTTGGCCCCTTTTCCACTATTTACGGACGCCTATGAAAGGAAGTTATTTATGACACATTTTATAGGTTATATTCTATCAAAGCAACAAATAACCAGTTAAGATTTCTGCTATGTTTAAGAAATACGTTTTTTTTTTAAATCTTTTTTACCCCATTTTACACTATTTTCGAACGCCAATGTGGTCTAATATTTTAGGTTCAATATTTTAGGTTATATTCAATTAAATGCGTAAAAAATTATGTAGTATTTCGAATAAGTTTAAGAACTATACATTTTTTTAGTTTTTGAACCCTCTTTTAAATCCCTTGCCTACGCTCAATGTTTCCTAAAATCTAATCAGCCCATTGCCATGTTCAATAGTATTTTTGTACCGAATTTGGTTAAAATCTTTTAAGCGGTTTTTGCGTTTTCGTGGATACAGACAGACATACAGACATTTTTTTAAAACTACTTATTTATGTATAAAATGACCAAAAACAAGTATTTCCGGTGAAATTAAAAAAAAAAAAATTCATGAAACTAATAGTCTCCATATATATATTACATATATGATATGGACAGCTAAAAATGGGTTTTAAGATACAGATGAATACATCATCAATACATTTCGAATACTATTTTACTTAATACAGTTGTCGAAAAATCTTGACCAATTTATTTATAACGTGCAAAAATAAAAATAAATCAATGGAGACTAAATCAGGACTATATAGAGGACAACCAATCAATTTAAGGGTTCCCTTTTGGCAGTGGGTTTTCGTTTTTGCTGCTTAGAAGTACTTTTGTTGGTTTTAGCTAGTGTTGAAAGATTCAAACAGTCACATCTGTTTATTTTCAGGGTCATACGTATATCTCTAAATTTTTCTAGCATGTCTGTATTGTCACTTTCAAATCACCGTGTATCTAATGCCAGTGTAGTAGTTTTAAGTAGGCTTTCAAAGAGATTGCCGTCTTTTGTTATTTAGCAATTTCCTAATAGGCCACAACAAACTCTTATTTGCCCACTTATGGTGAATAATAATCTCAATCTTTAATCGAAAAACGAAGGTCTAACCTTATCCTTTCCAAAGTATTACAGCAGTTAAAAGGAAAGCCAAATGCAAATGGTACATCGTATTATTTTAGTCATACATAAATTTAGGTCTTCCCATTTCCTGCGAATTATTTATTTAAACATTTATCAACAAATGTGCATAATATTTAAAATATTTATTTAAGCCGTGTAGGTGTCATGTAAGTAAGTATGTATTCAATTAACAAAATCTACCCACTTTAACAATAATTGCATTGTAACAGCAAAACAGGGTTGGGCTAAGGAAATATTTGACATATTTGCAATTTCGGTCAGCACCGATTTAAATCATTATTATAGACTATCTCAATATTTTCTATGTAGGGGCGAGTAAATTGACTCTACATGAGTTTTATTTTTGGCTAGTTACCATAGACAATGACCGTTAGATAATTTGTTAAAAATAAAAAAAATTCTACAGATCGTAGGAAAGATTGATGTAACAAAACAAATTCACAAAATTCTGGGTACACAACCTGAAAATATTAGATGTCGGCTGCGTAAAAAAACAAATTATTTTCATGCAATATTTAATAGTTATTTACGTAATTAGAGGGATATGGACATTATTAACGCACGCATGTGAAGTTTGCTCGACGAGGCCATAGGCCGAGTCTTGTATTCACATAAGTGCGTTGAGAGTTCCTATTCCACGTGTTACGTACAAAATTTTATATGCGACTGTTTATTAGTATGTCAAAATTTTCTATGAAACAAAATATATATATTCAACGTATTGTTAATATTGGCCGACACACAAGGTATCGATGACCATAACAACAAAGATAAACAACATTCTCATTACATAGTGCGGTAATGCATTAAAAAACGCACTAGTGATCTTCGTACACTTGGATTTATTTTCAGAAGTACCATAAAGATCCAAATTGCCTTATTACATTGTATCACGCACTTGTCCGATCTAAGGTGGAGTATGCATCAGTCATTTGGGCTTAAATATATCAAGTTCATACTAATAAACTGGAGACTGTCCAAAGCAAATTTTTAAAGCATTTGGCATTTAGGGTGGATAGACATCTTCCTAGACGTGGCATTGATCACTCGCTTCTCTTAAACAAATTCCATTTTACATCTTTAAAATTACGTAGAATTGTAGCCTATCAGTTCATGGTTTTTACGTTAATCAACGACTAGATCGATTGTCCCTATTAGCTGGATAGCATTGATTTTAATGTCCTACAATATAATATAATATTTTATTCAGAAACTACGAGAGTAGAGCGCCGATAACATGGCCTCGAGTTTGTCAAATGAATACAAATTTTATGAAAGCGTTAGTCATTTTGATGTAAAGCTGATTACGTTTAAGAAAATGTTGTGTAGTCTTATTAATATGTAATTACGAATTTATTGTTATTGGTTTGCCGTGTAATTGGGTGTACGCCTGTTAGGCAAATAAAGCTTTATTTATTTATTTATTGCTCAACACAAAAACCATTTACAAAGCAATCTTAATAATTTATATGACTAAATGAATTCAAATATCAAAAAACAGTTGTATGTTCCTCTAAAACACCCAAAATATCCTTCAAATAGTCAAAAATATATCACGCCTATCACTTTAATGTTAAAAGTCTGACGCATTTTGTAGATTGGTGATCTCATTAAATCTGTCTTAGGTCTATCATTATAAAATAACATAGATGGTCTAGAATTTATCCTAGCTATTAAAAAAACAAAACTTCTCTAACACCTCAGGGCAATCAATCTTTCTTGTTATGCAGACTATTAAAAAGGATCTTAATTGCAGAAATTCGTCGCCTTAACTCCAAACTCTGCACATGACATCTACTCAACAAGACATTACTCTCTATACGTACTTCTGTGTAAAAACCCTCAATTCTAATACAAGTGTTCCAAGAACTTCTGCTGATTATTCTCTATAGAAATTTTATGAGAATAATACGGAAAGCCAGGGGCGCTGTGTCATATGAGGCAAGTGAAGCAACGCTTCATCTAAATAGTCGGTAAAATGAATATGTCAACCCAGCTTTACCCTAAAACTGTAAATTTGGCTTTATGGTATATATTTATACTCGTATTTAACTATAACCCATAATGTACACATATTCCCCCTTTTTATACTTGTAATTATTAATTTTGATGTATATCTTCGCTGTGCACGGCACTTGACACCCTTGCCAGTGCTTGTATCCTCTGTTACACCAATAGCCTATTTATCATACAAGTTCTTATGTAGATGAAGCGTGCTTCAAAGCGTTATCTATAATTCAGCAACTATCCGCAACACTGCCACTACGGCATATACCCAATATACAACGACATACAACCATCTGACGGTCGGGTATCGCCCTTCATATAAACATAGTTGCCAGCGTTAAATTGGACTAAGACCTTAGCACCTACCAAAAAAATCTTACATAACAAAAATATTCTAGCTTTGATCTGACACAAGAATAATACGAAGTTTTCATTGTATCTGTCAAAAGCAACACCATGACCGACCACGAAGTCTGGTCGATTCAAAATCTCCTCATCAATTATACAGGGTGGTCCAACGAAAAGTTTGCACCTAGCTTTTCTCTTTTTTTTGTAGTCGAATGCGAAAATGCTCGGACACGTCGATTTTGCTTTTGAGGGGGACACATTTTAAACATATTTTTCGATCTGCGCCTTTAACCCCCTAGCGGGGGTGAGTAACAACCCTAAAATTTTAAATGGAAAGAGGGGTCTAATGACATATCATTTGAAAGGACACAAAATTGTCTTTCTAATGATACCCTATTTGTCGAATTTTACTAAAACAGTTAATACGAAAACGACTTTAAAGACATTAAGCCGATAATTTTGGTATTAATGAGAAATACAAATAAGTTTTAATTATTGCGAGTGAAAACACCTGCAATCGTTAGTACATTCCAATGTTTGTTAGTTTTAACATTGCTTTGTAAAAAAAGTAAACAAGCTGTTAAATTGATTTATTAAAACGTTACATTAACAAATGTTGAAAATGTGACCCATTTGATTCCATACAATAATACAGATTTTGTTCAAATCTATTTCTAACATTTTGTAGCATATCAGGTGTTATGTTTCTGCACTCTTCTGTAATGCGTTGGCGAAGATCTTCTATGGACTCGGGCTTCGTGGCAAAACATTTATTATTTAAGTGCCCCCAAAGAAAAAAGTCTAAAGGCGATAAATCCGGTGACCTGGCAGGCCATTCAATTGGGCCCCTCCTTCCAATCCACCGTCCAGGGAACCGGTCATCTAAGAACTGTCTTACAGGAGCCACATAGTGCGGAGGTGCTCCATCTTGCTGGAAATAAAGCCGATCAGCAGTATGATTTTGGTCATCTTCTATTATTTGTGTTATTAAAGGATCAATTGTGTCTTCAAGCATGTTTAGGTACACTTCACCAGTTAAATTTCCAGGAATAAAAAGTGGTCCTATAATATGATTTCCTAATATGCCACACCAGACGTTTATTTTTTGAGGATACTGGGTATGAACCTCACGGAATAAATGTGGGTTACTGTCATCCCAGTAACGGCAATTGTGCCTATTTACAGCTCCATTCAAATAAAATGTGCATTCGTCGGAAAAACAAATGTTAAATAATAATTGCGGATCTTCAATTAAACGCTGGCTCATTGCTTCACAAAATTGCAGCCTTCTATCAGGATCATCCTCATTTAGTTCCTGTACTAATTTGATTTTGTACGGATGAAATTTGTACGCTTTTAAAATTCGTATTATGGACGAACGGGAGACACCTGAGGCTTCAGCTAGTTGACGGGTACTTTGACTATGATCCATTTCAACATGCCCTAAAACAGCGACTTCCACAGCTTCATTTCTGATCGGTTTCTGCGGCTGGTGTTTTACATTACAGACAGATCCGGTATCTACAAACTTTTTAACTAACTTGCCAACGTACACATCATTCACATTTTTATCGGGATGTCTCTCATTAAATAAGCGAGCCGTAAGTCTAGCACTACTATTATTTTGAAAATAAAGTTTAACAATTTCAACTCGTTCTAGAATGGAATAAATCATTTTGTACGGTAAAAGTAAAATAACTTGAGAAGCAACCAAACTGAATCAATGAAAAGACTAAAATAAACGGTGTAAATTCTTTTCCTACACGTATCTGCAGTTTTTATTTCAACAAAAAACGCAAACGATTAGTGAGGAATTTAGTTCTGATAAATAAGATAGTGTTTTTGAAATCCCGTTTTTCTTCAAAGTAAATAATTTAGAAATGATTGTAGTTGTTTTCAGTCGTAATAATTAAAACTTATTTGTATTTCTCATTAATACCAAAATTATCGGCTTAATGTCTTTAAAGTCGTTTTCGTATTAACTGTTTTAGTAAAATTCGACAAATAGGGTATCATTAGAAAGACAATTTTGTGTCCTTTCAAATGATATGTCATTAGACCCCTCTTTCCATTTAAAATTTTAGGGTTGTTACTCACCCCCGCTAGGGGGTTAAAGGCGCAGATCGAAAAATATGTTTAAAATGTGTCCCCCTCAAAAGCAAAATCGACGTGTCCGAGCATTTTCGCATTCGACTACAAAAAAAAGAGAAAAGCTAGGTGCAAACTTTTCGTTGGACCACCCTGTATAGTCATAGGTAATAGGCAGTATTCTTCTGATATATGACATAACTTTACATTTTGAGAAGTTTAAATGCAGCTTATTCTCACTAGACCAGGATTCAAGTAAGGCGATATTACGAATCGTCGACATTCCTAGAGTCTACCATTTCGGCGAAGTCATTTAAAAAGATTAAAAACAATAGATGACCCAGGTTGGACCCATGAGGAACTCCGAACCGTATATGATAATTTGGAGACTTGTATCCATTATAAAAAAACTTATTGGAATCTATTGCTAATGTATGAGTGGATTAGTGAAAAAAGTCCAAACAAAGAAAGATTATTTAATAAACTAATGACCATTTGCACTAACAATTAGGCAACAACTAAAGTTAGGGAAAGAAGTGTAAACAAAATGCAAGGTTTATTTCTTCCCTATCCTAACCTAACCATGCTGGTCTCAGTCTGGCAAACCCCTAGGTGCTGCTTAAAACTGTTGGTGCAAACGACCATATATGATTGATCCTATCAAAGGCTTTGGCAAAGTCTGTGTAAATCACATCAACCTCTCCCCCCGCACAAACAGTTTCCGAGCGGCGCATTGGTAGGTGAAAATGGCAAAAAATTATAATTTTCTGGCAATTAATGTTCTTGTCAAATATGTTTTTTTTTTGTGTCCAAGCATGGTAATTAGGACACATTTTGAGTTTTAATATTAAAACATCCTCGACCAACGCCTGTTATTGAGCGCATCAGATCAGTGCTTTCCCTTTAAAAGACACTTCGGTAAATCAAATCTTCCACGGTCAAAGTTATAGTCAGTTATATTTTCTAAAAATATTTAGTTCTAAAAAGGTTTATTATTAAGAGGTATCTTAAAAATTATTTTATTTTCTTAGTAATAATTATTGTAAATTGTATTGTCCGACTCTGCAACAAGACCGAGGCCATCAGCACTTAAATGAATGCACTTCTCCGGCTTCTTTCGACCGCATATTATGCCACTTTTGTGTACGTGTACGACTTCATGATCCGTATTTTACTTTTTATCTGACTTGTTATTATGCGTTGCAGGTAATATACACCGTGCATAATTTTGCGGTATTTTTCAACTTTTTGCTTTTGTACTAATATAATATCAGATGGAATTATTACAATGTCTCTATCATAGAACACAACGTAAGAGTTGTCAGCTGGATTAAAACAATGATATAATACAACTGTGTTGAACATTTATATGGGAAATTAAATGAAATATTACAAGTATGTGGGACGTTTATGTTACCAGCTAGGTAATATTTATAACATTATTATCTTAGCAACAAATGCAAAAAAATCGGTTGTGTCCCGGCAAGATATACTTAATATAATCTAAAATATATGACCTGAGTAACGAAACAGATCTAATTTTTTTTAATATACCAGTTAATCATGTTTTAATCTGGCATATTGTCAAGTTCCAATTACATTGTTATTTATATCAGTACTTAGTATATTGAGGCTGTCTTCTTGGATTTTAAAAGAGCGTGAATTATGTAACTACTTTCTCAAAATCTGAAAATTATTTAATTTTCCAAAAATTACAATTTACTTGATTTTAAAGTGAACAATACAAAGGTTTGACTCTAACTAACTATAATACATAATAAAAACAGTTTATCTGTTAAAGGATGACATAACACGTTAGAAACTATTAATTTGTCTATACTTCTCAGAAAATAGCACTACTATGGACTGGGTAGCATAGTGATGTCATGGTTTGAAAGTTATCTCACCAATAGACAACAGTGTGTTAAAATCAAATAACATTTTTATTAACACCGGGGTACCACAAGGAAGTGTACTGAGTCCCCTACTTTTAATTAATTTGAATGGTATTCATTATGTTAGTGAATGTGAATTTTTGAATCTCTTTGCTGATGATACGTTATTGGCCTGCTGTTCAAGCAGTCTAACCGCAGCAATAAAAAAAAAATAACTTAATTATTTTCGTCACAATTTTTAAACATTAATAGAATATAGTCAAATTATAATATGAATCTAATAAATATTCAAATATACACTGTGTCCAAGATAAGAATGGGATAGCATAGGAATCCTGGAAATGGCAAATTAGAGAAAAGTTGTACAATTGAAACAATTTTTATTAAATCGTGTTTTCAAAAATAAACTATTAGCTTCAGCCGTTTTCGAGAAATTTTGAAACAACGATTTTTTACGGTTTTGGTTTTTATTTATTTCTGACATAATTAAAATTTATTTCTGTCTCAGTACAAAATTTTATTCTGTACGCGGTTTTTTAAATTTAGTTGAAATTTTTGTGCTTTTTGAAGTTATTAAAAAACGCATTTCTCAGATGAATGTTTTACGCGAAATAAGTTTCAAACTATGGCGATTTTTCTTGGATCATTTTAAATAACAGCTAGAAATACTGAAAAGTTGTTACAACGACACCTATTTTTGAATTGAAAATGGCTTTAAATTTAACAATAAAAAATCCAGAGTCGCATTTAAAAAACAAAGTTGTTGATGGTTTTTCAAAAACGAAACGTCGTAGTGAAAATTTGTGAACGCTATCTTATTCTCCTCAAAAAGTAACAATGTAAAAATAATAACAGAAATAAATAAAAACTAAAATCACAAAAAATCTTCAAATTCTAAGGTCACTGGTTCACGATTTTTTAGACAACTTGATATTAGAAGAATATCGTACGTGTTGGTTTCAACTGAACGGGGCACTCCCTCAGTGCACTAGGGAAGTAACAACAGAGTTGTTCCACATGTTCAACGATCCCTGGTTTAGACGGCTAAAAAGTTTTCTAGCAGAAACAATTAGAATCCTCGCAAATGATACCATAAACACCAGACAGATCCAGAAAAGAGAGTTTATCTTTAATATAAATGAGAACCAATTTGTCGGAAGTTCTAAAACTAAAAAGAATGTGGTTGTTCCTAAAGATTTAGCAATCTTAATACAACAAGGTCGAGAGTAGTTCATTGAAAAATATCTCCTCTACACTGATGCATCAACAACATTGAACGTAAGTTTAAACTTCGTTGAAAACAATTTCGTAATAGTAGGAGAACCATTATTGTATGCCAATTGTTTAATAATGTTAATCTAATTATCAAATGCTTGATCGCTAATCGGGATTGTTTGGTTGCTTTATTTTTATGATAATCCTATATTAAACAATAAACGAAGTACAATTATTACAAGTTAAAACTATATTAATCTTGTCAAAAACACAGAAAAAACAATTCGGTATGCTGTTTTTAATGAATGTAGATGACATAGATAAGTGCTCTTGGCGTTATCCATAATATTTATAAATATGATGAAAACCTACATCGAAATCAGCGTGTTCGAGTATGCTCTAGGTTGGTAGTTGTCTTACAAGCCGTGCTTTATTGCTAACTGATACCAACGGCAATGAGGTAGTGTTTGTGCGTGGCGCCTGCGTAACCACCGCTAACGCAGTGCAGAGAAGCCCTTTTCACCCTATCCCTTTCATAATAGTCGGCTAGTCTGTCTCCAGACGAGGGCATTCCTACCCAACCCCAACCGTATTTTCACCCTCACATAGTGATATGTCGCTGTAAAGACTAACTTTTATCCCTTAGTAGACTGTTTGCTCTATGGAATCTATAAATATTATATAAACGATATACCGTGTTATATAAGGTGCAAATACAGAGTGTGCGGAAAAACAACAAGATTAAAAAATCTATATTGGAAATAAGACTACAATGCTTGTAAAATTTAATTTTGTACTTATGTTTTTAGGTACCTAAGAGTCAACTCTTCTATTTTTTCTTTTTATGAGTTATTCTGTTTATTATTATAATAATTTTAAAAATTGGTGATTCTCACAAATAGGTATATCAATAATTTTTTGTTTTCTGTTTGATAGAAACACCAAAATCGCTCTGTATTTTTTGAGATTATGAACATTTTACATTAAGTATTCAACTATACCTATATATATTTATATTCTTGGAATTTTTGTGATTTGTTGCAATATCAATATTTTTCGGAATTACCAAAACGCTTGTGTTAATCTTAATATAATGCATATCCGTTTTAATATTTGAAAACGAGTTTTCCAAATAGGACAACAAATTATTTCTAACTGTTTTTTCTAATGTGTAAGATATATGACTGACAGTACCTACTACCTACATGCTAAAATTTAGAATACATAAGGAACATATTAGTTTATTTTCTTTTTTAGCCATTATTATTTGACAAAATCTATAAACCAACCATATAAAGTAGTTATTTTTTCACACACACTTTTCCAAACAAAATGGACCTGAAAGTAATAATTTGTTTATCAAAATGCCATCGTATGTAATGCAAATAAAATGTCACTTAATGATGACGTCTGCTTAATCTTCTGATGGTTTGACGATCATGGTGACGTTTCGCAGGATCACGTCCAGCAATTGTAGCTTTGCCAAAACATTCATAAAAAACTTCAAAAACGTCTTGCTCTTCATCATTTGGAAAATGCATTCTGACATGAGAATGACGTGTACAACAATTGGCAACCCAACAAAAAAATTTTTAATTGGTATCGGTACCTAGTTTACGAGGCCGATTTCAAAAATCTTAATGGAGAGACGACATTTTGTTTGGGAAAGTGACATTGATTTGAAACTTGGGTATCCTAATCATCATAAAATCTTCTTTAAAATGAGGTGGGTATCACTTTACCCCTCTTGACCGCAATTTTAAAAGTTCTATATTAAACACGCCCAAATTTTTTCGCAAAATCTAAAGTCGTTTTCCAGAAATCGCATGATATGCCATTCTTACAAAACATTCTACGGGTTCTTGTTTTATGTATCTGTACGTAAATAATTATTATAATGAAAACACATATAAATATAATAAACATTGTTGATTAAATAGGCATTATCATAATTAAAGTTAATTCTTACTTGCAATTGGGTGTATGAAGGTGGATTGTGACATAGCCAACAGAATTACTGCCTTTACTTAAACGGGATATTTTGTTTCAGTAGCCAATCCCCCCAGTCCAAATCTAATTGCAATGCAATCAAACTGAGGCATGGGCATAAGAGATATTGACGAATTCGTTTCACTTGCAGCATCACCCAAAAGTGTTTTCTTATACTTTCATCTGCTATGCCAACTAATAATACCGTGCATTCTATAGTGAATCACGGTGGTTGGTTGAAAAGTTATCAATTTGCGTTTTCGATGCTTTGCTTAAGCTAATAGTATCTTACTTGAGTAGCCGTTGTCCATTTGTTTATTATAACTGACATACATCCGATGACTATACAATGACCTCTGGGGTTCCGGTGTGAGTGTGCTAGGACTAATGTTCTATTGAGTTCGCCTGCTGATTTTAATAAAATAAACCATTGCTTTGATATAATTTTTGATAGTGTTAATAATTTAAAACGTGTTGTTCATACGGTTTTGGAACCTTGATGTTTGTTTTTTTATTAACTAGTAGTACTAAATAGTATTTAAAATACGAATTTAACTTTAGTTATTGTCGTAATTGTCCTGTAAAGGGATTTTATAAATCTCTTCACAATTGAACCTATTATTATTATCACCCACATATTGGCTCTTTGAAAGCGTTACGTTGTCGATCGTCAGTGCCAAAATATAATTAATATCGCCAAAAGAATTTGTGTTCGTAAAGCATTTCAAGTGGAATTACTTTTTGTTACCATATTTATGCTTTGTCTCTTTTTGGTTGCAGGTGAGAAATGGTCTTCTAACTATACACACTTTAAAGATATTAACCATTTACAAAGTAAGGTAAGAATATTAAACTTGTGTTATACTCGAAATATTTTAAGTGGATTCGTTAAAAATCGATACATAACGTGGAACTTGTCATTTCTACACTACTAAAAAAACTATTGCCCATATGAAAAGTAATTTTTACTTTATTGCATATTAAGAAATTGAGCCAAGCACTGTGTTTATAAGTGAATAAATTAAAACTTTTATTTATTGTTAACTTCTTACATATTTTCATCTGAAAGTCGAAATATTCTATGCTCAATTGTAGCAGTTGAAATAACAATTCTGCGTCTTTCATTTTCCACATTTCTTTTAACCCTCTTAATGCAATTTTAGCGATAACATTTTATTTACTTTTTTACTACCGGTTTTATGGGGCAAAAGACGCACAACCTTTTGTGATAATTATTATTGCGGGAGAACTTGCCACTGAATTTGAGGTCTGGTTGAAAGTTTGGAATGACTATACCCAACTCAGTGGCAATTAACAGCATCTCTATATTTCACAAAAGAGATAATTGCTAAATTATATGAGAAAATATCTTTATATTATTATACCATTAAGATAATGCAATAATAAAAGCACGTACTTATAGGCGGTTTTTAAAACATCTGATTGTCTTGTTGTTCTGTCTGTATAGAAGAAGTTTACTGGACAAGGGTTCAAAAGATTTTAATCATATTTGGTACAAAAATATTAATAGATATATGACCTAGAACTGATTAGATTTTAGGAGCCTAAAAAGAGGTTAAAATGAAAAAATCGTATTTTAAATGGAAACATACACCACTTTCTTTTTGACAATTGAACTTGGCCAGAAAGGGTGAGCTATTCGTGGCTTGAGGCACCAGTATACAGCGTGTCCCAACTAAAATTTCCACACCCCGCATAATCTTTAAAACGGTGAATTTTAATCTTAAGGGGGATCAATTTTTATCATATTTTTAAAATTATGCCTTCTTCCCCCCAGAGTACCCCTTCACAAATTATAAATGGCAAGAGGGGTCGAGTGACATATCATTCATTTTAACTCATGTATGTATTGCTCAAAATAACCACCCCCCACTTCCATACAATAATGCACCAACATTTTCAAAAGCCTGCCTGCCTAACTTTTTGCATCATTTCCGTTCCATCAGTTGTTCTCGCAGCACTTGGTTCTGGAGGTTTAGCATAAACTTTGGATTTTAAATAGCCCCTCAAAAAGAAATCGAGTGGCCTTAAATCGGGTAACCTAGCCGGCCTCTCGATGGGACCTCTCCGGCCTATCCACTATCCGGGAAAAGGAGGATCCAAGAAATCACGTACTCGTGCATGATAATGAGGAGGCGCCCCATCCTGTTAAAAGAAAAGTTGGTTTTCGTCTTCCTCGAGTGCGAGTCAGTACGGTCTTTTTGGAATTTGCAAGTCAATCTATCACCAAGTGAAGTTTCTTAAAGAAAAAGTGGCCGCACTATTGCGGTTGCCTGGAATGCCAGCCCAAACGTACCATTTTTGAGGCGTTTGGGTGTGACTTTCAGTGACAATATGGTGGTTGTTATCACTCCAATAGCGACAATTTTGAATGTTGACTTCACCGTTCAACGTAAACGTACCTTCATCGGAGAAGCAACTGCTGTAAACTGAACGTCATTTCTCAAACGCTGACTAAAATTTGCGCAAAACTATACACGTCGATCCAGATCATCTTCATTTAATTCCTGGACAACTTGTATCTTGTATGGATGTATGATATTTGAAAATCCGATGAACACTACTTTTTGATACCCCAGATTCTTGAGCAATTTTTCTCACTGATTGCCTGTGGTTCATTAAAAGATGTCCCAGAACAGCCGTTTCAACACCATCGGTGCGGATAGGACGCTCACGGTTACGTTTTTTGTTTGCAACAAAACCTGTTTGCTCAGATTTTGCAATAAAAGTAGCCGAATAAGTTGCTGTCCCACATGATTTTCGTTAAAAATAAGCGACACTGGCACAATTGTTATTTCCATAGTAGAGTTTTACTAATTCAATTCTGTTCGATATTTAACATTTTGATTGCTGTAGATTTTATTTGATACTTAATCAACGACATTTGTTGAAGAAATAAAGTGAAATATGTGTTTTAATAATGAAAATTTTACCACCTTCATCCAAATTTTTTTGTAGATAAGAGCTTGTTTACATTTTCAACGTATGATCCGAATTGACAATGGTAAAATTGTTTGAGGTTTAAAAAAAGCATTGTTGCATAGAAAATGAAAGCAGCTTCACAATGATATGTCAAAGGACCCCTGTTGCCATTTAAAATTTTTGAAGGGGTAATTCTGGGCAGAAGAGGGATGAAGGCATAATTTTAAAATTATGATAAAAATTGATCTCTCTTAACCGTTTTAGAGATTGTGGAAGGTGCAAATTTTAGTTTGGACACGTTGTATTAATAATCAACAATAACAATGTCTGATTTCGATTGTTGTTAAATATTGAAATCACTAATAATAAATAAATTGTTTACATTTACAGTTTGCCTAATGTTGGCTTGTTTTTGCTAACCTAAATATTTAGTATGATTATTGTCACAAATGCACTTAGTTTATCGTCTAGGATTCAAATTTAGGCCATTCTCAAGTTATCTGTGAGATAAAATTAGAATGCCTTAATTGATTACTTTCATCAGAAAATTGTATACGTTATTGATTGCTGTATCCGGATCATTTCAGTGTTTCAGGTCCCATAGCTTCATTAATTAACGCACAATGTCATTTTGTTGGTGTTAAATTACTCGTTGAATATGTGGGAAACATTTTTAAACTCATCTTATATAATAACTTTTCATCAAACCGATTTATTTTATTGCACTTGGAATTTATTGTTTGTGGACGGACTAAATCTGTCTCATAAATTAATTGATTTAATACATTTAATTCATTATTCAATGAGGGTCAATCTTTATCTTTAATTACAATTAAGTACAAAATTTTACAGATTATTTTCTATTTGAATTTGGCGAATATGTAATTCATCCTGCATTTGTTGTTAAGTAGCCTTAAAACCGGAATAAACTGTTATCTAAATCAGCAATTTAAATATATTAACATAAAAATGATTATGTAATTATTTAACTAATTTTGATCTGAACACAAAAAAATCTTTAGGCCACTGTGTATTCTGTCGCGACCGTAGAAATCTCTTTGTAGGCTGTAAGGGTGAAAGTAAGGGGTGGTGGTTGGGCATACAACAACCCTCACAATCCGACGGCGACGGGAAAGCTACGCGTGTTTGGCCTGGTTTTCGCTATATAGATTTTAACTCGTGTAGGTGTTTAGATGAAGCGTTCTTTTTAATAATACTTTTTCAATTTAAAATCTGTTTTTCCAGTTTTGGATGTACGGACGTATTCTTTAGTTATTTCCAATTATTAAATATTTCACTGAATTGTATTCTTATAGAAATAAAAGTCAACGTCACCCCTTAGAGGTTTGATGGGTTATAATATTAACATATGACCTTTTAGTTTTCCAAATATTAGCAGTGTTCCAAAAGATAAGGGCATTCCTCATAAATAACCAAAATTATAAAATATGCACTCAATAAAAAAGAAGGTTCCTAATTTTGTTGAAAAAAAAAATAAATCACGAATTTTTGAATATTTGAAATTATTCTCTACAACTTCCAAATTAACTTGTGCTTTCATGAAAAGTCCTAGCCGCCTAAGTTTAATTAGATATTATATTAGATAAATTCATTTGCTCTTATATATATAATACACTCTGGCCAAGATAAGAATGGGATAGCATTGCAATCTTGCGGAAACAGTAAGAGTTACAATGTCGGTTACAATTTAAACACCTTTTAAATGGTGTTTTCAAAAGTAAAGTAACTCTAGCCGTTTTCGAGAATTTTTGCAAAACGATTTTTTGCGATTTAAGTTTTTATTTATTTCTGACATATTTACAGATATAAAAAAATTAAAAGCACTTCCTCATTGTTACGTTTTGAGGAGAAAAAGATAGCGTTTACAAATTTTCAATACGACGTTTCATTTGTGAAAAACCATCATCAACTTCGTTTTTTTTAAATAGGGCCCTGGATATTTTATTGTTAAATTTAAAGCCATTTTCAATTCAAAAATAGTTAGTATATCACACGTAATGGTATAAACAAGTTTTGAGTGATTTTATAGCTGTTATTTAAAATTATTCAAGAAAAATCGCCATAGTTTGGCATTTATTTTGCGTAAAACATTCATCTGAGAAAGACGTTATTTTAATAACTTCAAAAAGCACAAGAATTTCAAATAAATTTAAAAAACCGCGTACAGAACAAAATGTTCTACTGAGACAGAAATAAATTGTGAAATAATTAAAAATAATTGTGAGTAACGACAAAATAATGTTTTTGCAAAACCTACTACCCTGCATTCAGTCAGTTAAGTGCCAAACTATGGTGATTTTTCTTGGATAAGTTTAAATGAATAAAAAAATAAATAAAAATACTGAAAACTTGTTTAAACGTGTGATATACCACCTATTTTTGAATTGAAAATGGCTTTCAATTTAACAATAAAAAATCCAATAAAACGAAGTTGATGATGGTTCGTCAAAAACGAAACGTCGTAGTGAAAATTTGTAAACGCTGTGCTGAGTGCTTTTCATATTTTTATATCTGTCAAAATAATGTCAGAAATAAATAAAAGCTAAAATCGTTTTTTTCAAAAATTCTCTAAAACGGCTAAAGTTAGTTTACTTTTGAAAAAAACATTTAAAAGGTGTTTAAATTGTACAAATTTTCTCTAATTTAACCGACATTGTAATCTTGGACACAGTGTATATAGAACTTCTTCTTCTTCACACAAATCAATTTTCGGATACTTCCTTTATGAGAATGAAAACTTTTCCGATAATTGATATATTACATAAGACAACTGATGTTAAGTGAAAGTAAAACAACTAAATCTTTTGGGAGTTATCATTGGCAAAACTTGGTAAGTAATCTAACCTAAAATATGGATTCCAATTAATCTACCGTTAATAATGCCTGCCCATATGTTTAGGTACGTTTTTTTTTTTACTGAAAAGTTAATACCGCCTAAGCGAGTCTCTTGCGACTTTCCTAGCATACAGTCAGCTTCAGTTTATTTTAAAATTGTTGTTTACAATCTATCCTTATAATAAATGGAGCACTATAAGTGTAGCCAATCCGGGGTTCGAACCAACTACACACCGGCGCGACCTGCTCATGGTCTAGCGTGCTTAATCACTAGACCACCCGCACCGTCTTAGGTACGTTAAAATTTCCTAAAATTTTAGCACAAATTGCAATAAGATTGGATTTTCAACAACGCTCGTAAGAATCGTTATAACTAGTAACTTGTCATCTTATTTTTTCATGTTCTATCCGAGAGATTCCCCACATTTTCCGGGACAGCCTGTATACTTTTTGACTGTTGATTTTGCACCAATCTGCATCCAAGCATTTTATGTGAAAAATCCATTAACTTTTGATAATTATCCCGTATAATCAACAACACTTATAGAACAAGGACTGGGGACTAATTTTGGGAACATTGTGTGAACTCAGCACAGCGGCAGCGAGGTATTCATAGTGTAGTTTTGGTACAGGGTGTCCGTAAAGTAACGGAATTGGCGATTATTTTCAAAATGTTACTTTTTTAGAGGAAAAGGCGAGAAACGTCAGTTTTGATTTATTTTTAGCAACCATATGATAGCCATGTTTGCTTCAAATTGCAATTGCTATTTTTTAGGGCACTTTTGAGTTGCTGCTGTCGTCCTGAGCACAATAATGTGCCACATGGGTAGGGTAACATAATACAATTTTTGAAAAAATGAAGGTTTTTGTCTTTTTATCCACTTTTGGATGTGTCGCTTTGTGATGAATGAAATAACGAAAATATCTAATTAATTTTGTTTTTGGAAGGACTATCTAGAGCAGTTGCTCAAACTGGGACCGTCACCCGTTTCGCAATGGGCTAAACCTATCCACATTATAGCCCTTCAAATGTTTGATTAAAAAAAATCTGCTTTTAATTCGAAAACGACGTAAAATTCGTTGTATAGTATATTGTTTGCACGAGCTACAACCCTGTAGTTTGTTTTCAATTCTAAAATATTGCAACAACGCATTGACCCACCTATTTTTTCTTCGGACACCAACTTTCACAATAATAATAATCTATGAGACAAAAAGTGTGGTAATAATAGTGACGTCGCGTGACTTCCTTGGCCCGAGTTCAGACAAAGAAAAAGGCGTTCGTTGATTGGTGAGACACGACTGCTATATAAATGTATTTTCCAGATTCCAGCGTTCTGTTGATTATGATTTATGTTTTGAACGTACGTATTACGTCGTAAAAATTATAATTACATTTTATCAGACATGGCGCCAAAATATAAAAACCATGTTGATGCGCGGTCGCCTGGGGATATACCTACTATTAGATATATGAATGTGTAGATATGTCTGTCGAAAATTCTGTTATCTATTCTGTCTGAATTCTATATGGATGCTGCCTGTTGTAGCTGAGTTGCGGGACACAAATAATAATAAACTTGTTAAGTTATGAATTCTTCATGCAGAGTATACAGTGTGTCAAAGTCATTCCTGGGAAGAGTACTCGGCCACCTTATGACAGACCAGAAAATCAAAACATGACCTTGTGAAAATCATCTTGGATATGTTTTCATTTCAGGTAGGCGAAAACAATCATATCTAATTTATTGTTTCAATCAATAGTTCAATATTGCGTTAATCATAAATTTCAACTGTAGGTATAATACTTAAGACTTTTTATTTGTCTTTGTTTATCATGAACTAACTATCAGACACTACTGAACGCCTTACGATTAAAAAACTAAATGGAAACGGCACCTGGACCTGGAGTGACTTGTATATCATGACAATACTTCAGTATTAGTTCTTCGCCATCAGAATCAACTCAACTACTGTTGTATTTCGTCTTCGTATTGTTCCTATTATTTTTTAATAGAGAGCAGATAAAAATCTATAACTTTTCTCTTGCCTCTTAGTTTTGTAATCGACTTGACTATCTCATTTAAATTTTCCCAGAGCTTCCATTTTGCTCATGCTCTGACCATTTATATCTGCGATTTTTTCCAATATACAGCAATGTCTTATTGGCGAAAAGAAAGAAGGCCACACATATTTAATAGTTTCGCAACGAAAAGCTAGGTAATTCTTTTATTATGGAATGTTAGGTGTTTTATTGGAAAAACAGATCCAAGGTGACTTTATACAAAATTGCTAACGTATAACGAACTTGAGTTCCTATTTTTTCCGGATATACATTATATATGTGTCTGATTTTAACCTTTTAATGTATTTCTTGTAATTATGTTCAAAAGATTTTCAGGTTATAATTAATACTTTTTTATCTTTTCGAAGAAGTTGAATCTTCCAAGAACTAAGCAGTGTAGTAGTAGTAGTTTCGTGGAAATACTAGATAGAATCAGAAGCACGAGACGAAAGCCGCCTCAACATTTCGTCATAATTTTACTGTATTATAATATTATGTATATTCTATTTACGTACATATTTATTAAATTCCTAATAAACTATTCAAAATGTAAAGAAGTCTATACATAGTATTTCTTACAAGACCGATTCTTAACAATTTATTAGCTCTCCATATCATAATATTAATACCTTAGTCCTATGTAATAATAATAATAATAATACTGCTAATAAGCAATACTTGCAAAACCAAATGTATAAAAATAATCGAAAACAACTATTCCGTCAAATTGCAAACAGCGGAAGAATAAATGATACTAACAAAATTCCAACAAAGATTGATCTCGAGCACTTTTGGGGAGGAATACTAGAGGATGAAACCACACACAATAAAAACGCAAAATGGATAAAACGACATAACCAACAAAGAAAGATTATATCCCCAATGCAATGGGAACCAATTGCTCTCAAAGAATTACAAAGCAGCTTAAAAAATTGTCAGGACTGGAAAGCGCCAGGACCGGATTGTATACCAAACTTTTGGTTGAAAAAACTTAATAGCTCTCACGAACATTTGACAAGAGTGTACAATAACCTTACAGAGAATCATAACTTAATACCGGACTGGCTGACCTCGGGAAAGACTATATTAATCCCCAAAAACGAAGACACAGAAAATGCGAAAAACTACAGACCGGTAACATGTCTCAACACGATGTACAAAAACCTAACGTCAATAATAACAAAAAGATTATATAAACATATTGAGATCAACAAACTGTTACCTCCCGAACAAAAAGGATGTCGTCAGAGAGTTCAGGGATGTAAGGACCAAATACTTCTTTCAAATATGATGAAATATGACAATATTTGCAAAAGTCTAAACGTGGCCATGGAGACAAATTTATGGTATAAACATATTCCAAAAGCGGTTATGACATTTACCGATGAACAAACAACAATATTATGGGATCAACCTATAACAACTGACAGAACAATTAGCAGCAACAGACCAGATATTATAATCAAAACAAAAGATTTGTGCCAAATCATAGACGTGTCCATACCGGCTGACAGGAATATAGTAAAAAAAGAAGCGGAAAAAATCAATAAATATAGGGATCTTGAAATTGAGATTAAAAGAATGTGGAAGCTAAAAACTAGAATTGTGCCTGTTGTTGTGGGAGCCACTGGATCGGTCTCCTCTTCATTTGCGAAACACCTATCGGAAATACCTGGCAATCATTCACCTACGACTTGCAAAAAACGACAGTATTGGGAACTGCTCATATACTACGTAAAGTACTTACCTAACGGCTACTTACCCTTGGAAGTTGGATAATTTCCCGGTAAATAGTTTCACACCAGTGTAAAACACTGAGGGGGAAAATAATAATAATAATAATACTGTCATTATAATTCTGCTATAGAATAGACTGCATAAAATTTGTTTAAAATGCATTGAACAAAATGGTGGTCATGTGGAGCATCTCAAGCTTTAAAATTACAAATCATTTTTCGATTTTTCAGTTAAATATACTTCGTGTTTTTATTAACATTTTCATAAATTTATCAATTTAAGTTAGACTATATTTCTTTGATTATCCACATTGGCTATATAGTTGATAACATCAAGATATCGCATAATGATGATAAAGCGTATAGTTTTTTGCATTTTGCTGTGTAACTGTTGCAGTAAAGTATGGGGTATGGTATTTAATTATTTTTTTGAGAATTTTAAGCAGAATCCACTAATCAAATAAACCCATCCATTTTATACCTATATTCTATGCGCTAAATTACATCAACTAAAGTTTAATTACACGGATGGGCCGTCCATCGCCAAGGAATACACTTGCCGATACTAAAAGAAAACAGGAAAAATAAGGCGACCCAGAACACTCACAAAGAGTAAGTCAGCAAAGGTTAGAGAATCTCAAAATTAAACAAAACCAAAACCTAACTTAGTATCTAAAACTATGGACCCTGGCTCTTAAAACGCAAGGGGTAAGGGAAAAGGTGTCAAATGTTTATGAAGCATAAAAGGGAAGCTTGAACACTTCAGTGAGTTGCCTTAGGCAACTCTGTGTGATTTCGAAGCCCCATACTGCCAACACAAGTTCTTTTGTGAAGTAAACGTATTCGACGAGAGAAGGATGAGGATAAAGGATGGGAGATGCAAGGTGGATGTCCTCGCAGATGACCCTTAGCCGTACTAGGAAGTTCCTGTTGGACTGGAACCACTTATAGCGTGAGATGCAAAGGTATTAAATTGCAGAGCACACGACTAATCGCCTAGCTTCGTTGCCCGCCCCTTACCGCGTGGAGGTGGGTCATAAAGACTTCCGTAGATTTACGAAATGTCCGAGCTCGAGTGCAGAGTGAGAATTGCTTGGCAAGCAAGCCAAGGTAGAACCGAACAACAGGAATATTTATAATTGATATGGCGCACTTCATAATTAAATTTTCGCTCACAAATCGCTTTAGCTCAAAGGGGCGAAAGACTTATATATTTTCAGGTTTCACAAAGACTCGGTCCCTATTATTTTTGTGTTTTCTAAGGGCTGAAAAGTTACAAAATTCTTATGACATTAAAAGACTGACTGACTGAATAAAATTAACGCAAGATTTGAATTAAATAGAAAACACAGTTTATAGTCTTTTGATTTAGTCTCTTCACAGTTGACGATGTTAAAACACTATTCCGACCATATTTTGTATAAAATTTTCGAACTGATGCCGCAAAGCTTTGATTATTTTTGAAATATTGTTCAATAAGGAAGACACGTTGTTCTATCATGTAACGCTCCATTTTTACTAACCCTAAACTGTCAGCTGTCGATTTGTTTTGTTTTTAGGGTTGCCATTTATGTAGTAAAATAAATGGCGGCAAATTCAAACCTTGCGTTAATTTTGGTAGTCCCTTTAATTATGTATAAAATCAGTATTATAAATCTTAAAGAGATGCATAGTTTTTATTAAAAAAATTTTGATCTCTTTTTGTTTTCGAAATATTTATTTTTATTTTAGTTCGTAGTTTAGGTTAGGTTGAGTTGGAATCACGTTAGATGGATTGTTTTGTAATTTTGTTTTTATTCAATTTTGTCACTCGAAATGAAGTTTCACATGGGTGTTTGATCACTGCATTGCGTACCAGAAATATGTTCTTTAAAACATTAAAAGATAAAAAAATTATGTATATGATTTTTTTAGTAAACATTACAAAATGAATAACTTGAGTAGGGATTGTATGAAATTTTGATGATTTTCATGCAGTGGAATCTTAAAGTATTTTTTCCCTATACGGTAGTTTCTGATACACTATCCACTTTGTACAAAGTTTCCGTAATTGTAAGATAAGGGGTTTCCATTTGGAATGTTGGCTCCAATTGCTCAATTGTTTTTATGAAATGAATGGATACAAGTTTAATTGTTGAGTACGATGACGAATTGACGCATTTGAGTCATCGTAATACTACTCACTATTTACGGAATGCGTATATTCGTTTATAGCAAACGTATTTTGAAAACGATCTGGAATGCCCGATTAGTTTCTCGAATTGCGCCATGTTTTTCAAAATATGTACCAATAAACACGTTACTCGCAATTCGACTACTACTCAGATACATCAGCCGACTCAAAAAGACGCCAACTATATGCGTCTCGACGCCAACTATATGCGTCTCGACGCCGTGCTTTTTTTTCTGGTTAATTTTTGAATGAGATTTATTTATTTGGTGGATCTGTATAGTAATACTGTTGTATAGTCTGTGGTAATACCATGCGTAAGTAGAGTGTATTAGCCGATTTTGGAATAGTCCCCCCACTCTTGTTTGTCACGTACGTGACAAACAAGAGTGGGGGGACTATTCCAAGATCGGCTTATATGTACATATGTCAAAAGCAACCCTTTCTCCTAATCATTTGAGAAACCCCATCCATTACGCAAGCCAATGGGTGTATCGAACAAATCATGAATAAAGATGAGAGATCTAGAAACGGTTTATACTATATGTCAAAACTAAACAGCATGAATATAGATGGGGAGATCTAGAAACGGCTAATATATACTTATGCGTGTGTGTGTGAGTCAACTATATAAAGAAGAAAGAGAGGGTTGTAACAAATCATGAATAGAGATAGGAGATCTAGAAACGGCTTATACTAGCATATGTCAAAAATACACACCATGAATATAGATGGGGAGATCTAGAAACGGCTAATATATACATATGCGTGTGTGTGTGTGTGTGTGTGTGTGTGTGTGTGTGTGTCAACTATATAAAGAAGAAAGAGAGGGTTGCTAATGTGATTCCTTCTTTTTTAATAACACAAGTGAATGAATACGTTGGTATATAAAAGAGTGTGTGGATTTCTCTTGATTATTCTCAAGTTAGAAGCAAATCTTAGATTATCAACTATTTTAATTTGTTTAATAATATTAAGTGATATAAATTTTTTGTTCACATAATTAAAATGGCGCTAGCAAGATCTGATTTGGATAGTATAAATGCATTACTAAATAACCAAACTCCTGTGAAAATGTTGACATCGTTGGAGATAAATAAACGATACCCAATGAAGAAAATTTCAAAGTCGCAAACAAAATACGGTCAGGCGATCTCAGCGATTATTTTTGACGATATTGAGAATTCTTGGGTAAAAGTATGGCTACCAAAACGTTGTGTGGAACAATTGAGTGATCATATTCTGGAGGAGATGTGTCAATCAGAAAAGTATATTTTGAGTTACTTAGGACAACGAAATTGTGCTGGCAATAGACTACAATCATTATTTATGTTTGATATAAATGTATAGCGGAATATTTAATCATAACTATAATTGAATAGTTTTAGTTTTAATTTAGTCTTTTTTTAATGTATTTAGGTATACATGACTCCTCGCATGTGTCATATTATCGTGTATGTATTGCTTATTGTATTTTTGCAAAATGGATAATAATAATTAATTATAATAAATAAATCATAATTATGATTTAATTGTATTAAGTAAAAATATATAACAAAAATAAAAACACATATAATGAAAAATAATTGAACTTGTATTTATTTAATGCTAGCAAAATTACCAATTATCAAATAGAATATATATCCCCATCTTCATGTTAGTACCTATATCATTTTAATAAACATTTTTAGAGCCATCTGTTGGGGTTAATGTATCCTTAAAATGTTTCCTTCATTCAACAAAAAAAAAATATTCACAAAACAAATCAATAAATTTATTTTTATACGCCATCTACCTAGATTATATCAGATGTGTTGTAAAGTATTAGAAGAACCCGTTTTTTTCTTGGAAATTATTTTTAGAGCCATCTGTTGGGTGAATGTTTGAAGAAATCGTTTTTTTGTATAGAGATATAGGTACCTAGTGGGTAATATACGTCGGATTTATTGATTTTTGTTTGTATTATGACACAAATAATGAGAGGCAAATTCAAATAAAATGAAACAATTTATTCACATAATTGAAATCGAAAACATAAATTAAAAAAAAAAAAAAACAATCAACTATTGCTAAATGCTAATAAATATATATAGTTACTAACAGACACTATTTTATCTAAAATTCATTATTAAAATTTATTATGAAAACATTAATGAAAAAAAAAATGAAATAACACAATATTAGTTAAGTATAAAACACAACGTCAGATATTGTTAATAAATACACATACAAATTAGTAGACATAAATATTGATTATTCAAACATCTCTTAAAATTACTTTAAACTAAATAGTAAATGTGTTAAAATGGTTTAATTTACAATATATACATACATACACATATAATTAAATTAGAATTGAAAAATAAAACTAATTATGAACTAATCAAGACATTTCTTCCACCATATTTAATAATATTTTTAATCTCTCTTCTGGATTTATACTATAAAAAGCTATATCTTTATGCCCCCACGGAATTGATTTTGTGCTATTCGGAATTAAAAATCTTTTATCATCTTTGTGTGATAGAGCAATTTTATTAATTGTTTCGGTATATACATCGTGTAACGTACTCTTAAATGAATTCATTTTGCGAAATATATACCCACCTGTGGTGACTATTTTATTATAGTCTTCAATAGACAATGTTTTATTTACAATATATTTTTTAACCCCTTTCGCTCGTTTCAATTCCGTGTTCTGAGTTTTAATACAGTATGCTTTAGCCCCAGTTCCGAAAAAAGATAGGATTGGGTCATTGGGATATTCATCTTTAAATCTCCCTATGATTGATTCTGTGACTGGCATATTTAAAGAGTTTTGTGTATTATAATTGGATGTATCGAAATGGTGTGTATTCTCTTTCATGAAATCGTAAAAGTTTTCTTCCGCTTTGAATACAAGAGAGTCTGTGTCGGTATATAATAAATTAATTTTCTCACCAAAATTTTTTTTTAAGACGTCGTAGAAGAAACCATACACAACCGTTTTGGATAGATCTAATATAGAAAATCCTAGATATATTGGTTTATCATATAAAATCTTTAATTTGCCCATGTGAATTGCTACCAGGTTTTCCTAGCAATTAGTATCGATAATTTATTTTAAAGAAAAAAAACGAATTATTTAACTATATAAACGTGCACACATTATATTTATTCAAAATAAAAAAATAAAAAGAATACATAAAAAATTAAAAAAATAAAAAACATGAAATAATCTAATTATTGACCCCCCTCGATGTTATGGTGCGGGTATCCCAAACAGCAACCATTTCCAAATCGCGAAGCTCCAATTGATGCACATTATAGCGTAGTTTTTCAATATTACCCCGTACATCCTCCAACAGCTCTGATTTAGAACGCACTTTTTGTTGACTAGCCCGAAATTGGGCCTCTAAAGCCGCTGACTCCTTGTTTAATTGCTCCAATTCTGTTGTTATTGAAGAAATTTTGTTTTCTTTCTCAACTAGCTCCATCATTGCGTCTGAGTGCTTTTTGTTTAGGTCTACAACCATTTTTTTAAACACAGACATGTTATTACTAAAACTCTGCGAACACGTATCCTCTACTTCAACGGGTTCCAATAATTTCATTTTTTTCCCATATGATTGTTGTGTGTGCTGAATGGGGTTCGAATGACTCAGCGGATTAGGAATCGGCATTGGTGGTATTATTTGCATATCCTGCAATATTCGTAGATTCGGGGGATTCTGCGTTGTGTTGTGTTTCTTTTGGCGACTGCTTGACGGTCTTGGAGCAATTTTGCGATTTGCGCTTACTTTTTTCTTTTCAACAACACGAGGTTGTATTAGCTCAATGTCGACTGATGAAGATGAAGTCGTAGGTATATCTTTCAGATAATCATCTAACGCTGCGTTTATTTCTAAATCACTCAATTCACAATACATAATTTCGGTAGTTGCACAACTTTTGAAAAAATTTTGGAAAATATATCTATTAAAATAGACACGTTTTTAATACTGAATAACGAATAATGTAAAATATAGTTTACTTAAACAATAGACTCAATATTATGTGGAATAGCGGGTCTTTGTGTTGATATAAATACGATTTTCAAAGCCACAGGGGGGTGGACTTTTGTTTTTTAGAATCTTAAAATCTTTGTCATTTCTCACAACCAATCTCTTTCCCCGAATTCGGTAAATCCGACAACACGATGGTAGGGATATTTACGTTTATTTTATTATATTTTACATCCGACCAATGACGTGTTTCTGCTCCTTTATTTTTTCTTTCATGTTTTTCTAGGGTCTTTTATGTCGATACGTGGGCGTATTTTTTACAATTTTAGTGTCGTATTTCAAATATATTTGTGGTCAGTTACATGTTTTTGCTAATATTAACAACTTGAAAATTTCAACTTAAATTTAGCTCAGTGTGTATAGAATTAAAAAATAATTTAAAATGAATTCGAAACATATTCGCAGATTAACTAGAATTTGTGCATTAGAGACATTGCTGTTACATGTAAGTAAATATAATTTCTTTTCACACATTATGGTTCTCAAATGTGTTTTTGTTTTTTTGTCTAGTAATAATTATCATATCACTAATAAGTTTGAAAATTTTGTTGTTATAGTCCGAAACAAGCGATAGTGATGATGATGACAATCCTCAGGAGGGTGGTATTGAAAATAACCACAACCCTGATGATGAAGAAGTCGTGGATAGTGACCCTGACGAGGGTATTGTAGACGAGCATCATGTAGTGGAGGAGCGTCGTGAGAAAGTTCTGACACCTAGTACGAACAATCCTCGAAGTTGTAGGAGCTATTCCTACACAAAAATATTTACAAAAAATGGATTTAATGATAATGTATACTATCAATTCAAATCTTTCAACCTATGTTACGAATGCTATCAGGTGTATATAGCAGAATATACGGACACCGATGATCCTGCAGGGATGTGGCGGCGGTACGCAAAACATATACACCACGACATTCATACGGAGCAGTATCCGCTTAGACATAGGGCTTTTTGTGACGTTTGTGATTCGAGATTGTGGACTTCTCGTGATATAAACATATGTTTAACTTGCACACCAAAACATAATAGCTAAGTGTGTGTAATGAGTGTTTAATTAGTAATAGTATGATGCATTTTGTAGTTAGATTTAGAATAATGTGTAATTATGCTTATTGATAATGCATTAATTAATTTATAGAATATTGAGTTAGATTAGTAATTAGATTAAATTTTATAGTAATACGTGTATTTATTTAATTTTAATGTAATATATTTAAATACTATATATTATAATAAACTTAAGAAAATTGTATACATAATGTTTGTAATTTTATTTAAATATTTTTATTTATTCGTCCAACATTTGTTTTCTTTTTTTATTTTTATTAAAAATATATTTTGTGAATACTACATTGGGTTTTTTTTTTTTTATATATATATATAGTTATTGGAGCATGTCATTTTTGTGTATCCAGCTGTTGTGTGTGCTATTAAAACCAAACCATTTTACTAGGATTCTGTCACCACGTTTTCTCACAACTTTTTCGATTAAATAGTTGTCTGGATTTTTTGTTTTCAATAGTTCATATTCATAAAAACAACCTTGTATTGGAACCCCATTCATATCATGTAAATAATAAGTGGTTGGTATAGATTTTCGCACTTTTACAATTTTAAAAAGTTCCACAGTCCAATTAAAAAAATAGCCCTTCTCAAAAAGATGTTTATATTTCGAAATTCGCACGATGTCATTTGTTTTAAATTTTGGTTTTTTTACACGTTCACGTCGTTGGATATAAGCTGGAATTTTCGTTGAGGGTAGAACAGAGGCGGGGGCGAAACCAGTTGTTCTATGTATTCGATTATTATATGTTTTTACAATATCGTCCAATATATCAGTCCATACATATTTTCCCCTGAACGAGAATTGTTTATACAACCAATTTTTCAATGTTCTAATGACACGTTCAACAATGGCTGCCTTCTTTGTACTAAAGACTGAATAATGATGTATTTTATTTGATTTCATTAATTGCGAGAAGTGTTTATTGTAAAATTCTGTGCCATTGTCTGTCTGTATGTACTTAGGTAATTCCTTCTTATGCATACCGTTTAAAATTTCTCTCATTTTATTGCATACTTCAACACCTGTTTTATTTTTTAATGCTTTCACCCACACAAATTTTGAAAAACAATTGATAACTACAAGAATATACTTATATCCATTATTAATACTAGCGTATTGCTGAATGTCTGCTAAATCAAGCTGCCAAAGATCTGCATAACCAACAATATTTATTCTTCTACGTCGAAAATTTCGACGTGCACCCCTATGAATTTCATTTACAATACTCAATTTGGTGCTCATTACTAATTAGGAATCAGTGGTATACTATCTCGCCCCTATACATTCTGTTTATTTATATATAACTAGACGAATATATAAATATGATTATATCACTATAATAAATAAATAAATGAAACAATTAAATTTATATTATATAATTATGTTTTATTTTTTTCAATTATTTTTTAACTAAATCAACACAACTTTTTTTTTTTTTTTTTAATTATTATTCAATACATTTATTTTTTTTATTTGTTTTATCAACTCTAACACGAGCGGAATTAATATAATTTTCCAATGCATCTAATCTATTTATAATGGATTCATCTAATATTTTCGGATTCATTTCTTTGATTGTCTTAATCTCATTATCAATATACGTCTTCATTTGAATGACTAATTCACCAATACGTTGGTGAACGTGTTCACCAACATATTTTTTTGTATTATCCAACGTGATATCTTCAGACGTCTTTAATATATTCAAAATACCAGTAATCGCTGTTGTTATGTGCTTGTCAACATATCTTCGAGTTGCTGCATCACTATCATTAAACGGTTCGGCAATATTACATATTCGTCTATTTTCAAGATCAAAATGTTGATCATTAGTCAATTTAAATCCAACACCAGGTCGACCCCGTTGCATTGTAAAATTTTTTATTTTTTTTCGACCAAATTTATCAACACTTCTCTCCATGACAACTACTAATTATATATTAAATTGTTTTTTAACGAACACTTTTAACGTAAATTCAATGAATAATACCACCCTCCCTTAGCTCTTCAATTATTGATAATATTTCATTATCTAAACCCGTGTTTCCCGCTAATTTTGAACTATAAAGCAATTGTAAACGGGTAATAAGTTCATTTGGGTTGTTCCAATATACGTAATCTATTCGTTTTGTATTGAAACACTTTTGTGATGGCAACAGCGAACCACCTGATGTATGTGCGATTGGTTCTAAAATTTTTGTATTGCGAAGACCGTCTCTTTTTTGTCTTACTAACGGTTCTATAATTTCCCGAAACTTTCGACTCCGCGTTATATTCAGTCCGAGTTCGCGGTTATAATCTTTATATGGAGCCTGAGTTAATTCTAATAATTCACGATAAGTATTTTTTGTTATATTATTTAAACCCTGACCCAATTCTAGGTATGGGTATTTTAAAAATAGAACGTTAAAAAACTCATCACCACCGTCAAAAGTTGCTATTTTTTTACGATTCATCCATACAGAAATATGTTTCATCTGAGGGAATGTCACTTCGCAATTACCCATGAAGAATTTCTTGTTTATATCATCCGTATAAACCCCATATATATAATCATATTCTCCGCTATTGCTAATCACACTTTTTAAATGTTTTGGTAATAGTTCGCCAATTCTATTATCCGATTGTTCAACATGTTCAACGTTTATTTGGGGTGTTGTCGCATTTGGTGCCGTTGAACCGATTGTATTAAGCGACTTTGTAATTGGCTCATACAACTCCTCTAGAATTCTCGTCTGCTCCACTTGATTGTTATGTAAAGATTTATACTTTTTTCGAACTGATTCCGTCGCATCAATTAATTTCTGTTTTAAATCAATCTTATTTTGAATATCCTCAGACATTATAACATAACATTCATGAATAAGTAAAAATAACAATAATAAAGTTTTTTATTCGATGGTTGATTGAATAATGAGCATTTTGAATTTATTGCAGGCATATATAATTATCCAATCCTTTTCGATATCGGCCCTGATTTAATGAACTATCTTTATCGATTACAAGAAATCCAAAATCTTCATTCCAACAAAGTTTGCATATTTGCGCGAATTGTGTAAATTCCATGTCTGGATTGACGTGATCACTATATATATGTCGGAGATTTGTTTCATCCTGTGTGAAGATTATTAGAAAGTTGGAATTTTCCCGAATTAATTGTTT
Organism: Apoderus coryli; assembly: GCA_911728435.2. Taxonomy (NCBI): domain Eukaryota; kingdom Metazoa; phylum Arthropoda; class Insecta; order Coleoptera; family Attelabidae; genus Apoderus; species Apoderus coryli. The sequence continues at coordinate 7,991,637 of OU452202.1, read as the reverse complement.
CGACACTTTAGAATAGCCTTGAGATAGAAAAAAAACATCAATATTCTTATGACGCGAAATACAAAAGTATTCTCGAATTACATCCTGTTTCTCACATATAACATCGTCAAATATAAATACAGAATCTGCTTTTGCTTCTAATGGTGGAATTACAGATTCATTATTATTAAAAGTGAAGTAACCAAGACCGTTTATTGGTGCAACAACTTCAGCCAAATACCTGTATTTACTCTGGAATAATGTTTTCGTATATATGTAGATATTCTTAAAATGTAAACCGTTGGGGTGTGTTAATAAAGAAATCATAACAGCGGTTTTCCCAGTATTGCTTCTACCAATGATCAAGCCCCGTATTGTATTCGGTAGTAACGGTCCGTGGCGTTTAATTTCATTTGCCGTAGTATTATTTGAAAAATCAAAATTTTCTACTTTGAAATTTTGATCTTGTTTAATGAGCCTCATTATCACATATAAGAATGTAAATTATTAACTGGTTTATGTTATTTTTATGGCCTCTGTGGAGCTAGATAGACGTGTTATCAAACAAAGTCAACGAAAAACTGGCGCAGGTATTATAAACTCGTTAATTAATAATACCCCAATCGAACTCCATATACCTGGTTATCAATATTGTGGAGTCGGAACGAAATTACGGAAAAGACTGTTAAGAGGTGATTCAGGAGTTAATTCTCTAGATAAACTATGTAAAACACACGACATAGCGTATGCAAATAGTAATCATTTAAGTGAACGTCATAGAGCAGATAAAATCCTGGAAGATGGTGCTTGGGAATTAACTAAATCAAAGCAGATACCTGTGAATGAGAGAGCACATTCGTGGTTAGTAACAAACATTATTAAAACAAAAAGAAAGCTTGGATTAGGTATGAGGACTCCGTGTGTTACTCCTAAAAAAACGAGTGGATGTAAAAGAAACCGTTGTAATAGACGTAAAAATAATAAAAAACGTATAACATTTGTTGGTGGTGTTTTAAAAAATATTAGACAATCTATTAAAAAAACGACTTGTGTGAAAAATAAAAAGAATAATGCTTTATCGGTTGCAAAAATAGCGTTAAAATGTGCTCGAAAATATGTTAAAGACATGGGAGGAAAAGAAAAAATTAAGACACCACGCATTATATCTATACCAAAAATTGGAGGTGTTTTGCCATTGATCCCCATTTTTGCAGGATTGTCGGCATTAGGTAGTTTGGCTGGTGGTGCTGCAGGAATTGTAAGAGCTGTGAATGCTACAAAAAATTCAAAGGAGCAGATAATAAACAACAAACATCGAAATAAATCAAATGCTCCGACAATCGTTGGAAGTGGATTACTACTCAAAAAACACCGCAATGGATTTGGATTATATTTAAAAAATCAAAAAAACTTGTAAACCCTCTACCACGAAGACCTCTATCAAATCTTGACATTATAAAATATGTTAATAGATTAAATATAAAAAATTTTCGCGGTGTTTATAGTCGCAATAATTTGAATAAAGCAGGTCCACTATATAAAGAATGTGCAATTGTAAATCTAGATAGTAATAGTGGTAGAGGCACACATTGGGTAGCATATAAAAAACGCGGTAATATAGTTAACTATTATGATAGTTTTGGTAATTTACCACCGCCTCAAGAGTTAATACATTATTTTACAAAAAATATTTCACATACTCTTCTTAAAATATATTATAATTACAATTGTGATCAAGATTTTAATACGGTGTGGTGTGGACACCTATGTTTGAAATTTCTCAATCACGATGGATTCTATACAGGAAATGAGTCGTAATGACATAAAAAAAATGGCTCAGTCTTTACGTGCTTACTCACAATTGGGTAGTTTGATAAAAATGAATGAAAAACAACTTGCTGATATGCCTAAAGAGGTTCTGATTGCATGTGCTTCAAAGGAAATCGCATTGGTTTGGGACAAACTTCCTAAACATTTACGTGAAGACAACGATATTAATAAATATTTTTATTGTATGGAACATTATGTGACAAATAATGCAAACGGTGACGAAATAGACGGCCCATTTCCTAGAAAAATATTCTGTGTTTCTTGTAATATTAGAGAAATTGACTTGGAGAAAGTGGTACATAAAAAGAAAAAACTACATCTATTCTGTTGCTGGTCGCAATAAAAGCAATATTTCAGTTTGATTTATTGCCCAGTCATGTCGAGAACGTTTCTGTTGTCTGGAACATCTAGTGAGTTGTCTGCAGATTATTATCCACCAATTGAATTGGATACCTCTAGACGTTATGGATTAGGATTAATTGCCTTTTATTCATATAACTCTATTTTAAATGTGGATGAAAAAAATAATAAATTCACATATAAGAAGCATAAAAGTGATGTTGATTATATTAATGTATTCATACCACCTGGGACGTATGAGATCGGTGAAATATATAAAAAATTGTTAATGTTAATGGGTTTACACAATTTCAGCGAGGATGAATATAAACAAATATTTCTTTTGTATCCGAATTCAAACACTTTGAAATGTGAATTATGGTCTATTTACGATATCGATTTCACATCCGACAATTCTATTGGCTCGCTATTAGGATTTGAAAAAACAATTTTACTATCGAATACATTGGTCGAATCAACTTTACCGGTTGATATTATGAGAGTCCGGATCATATCAGTACATTGCAATGTAATCAGTGGCGCATTTTTTAACGATATCGAATCACACACACTGTTTGATTTCGATATTGACGTCGAGCCTGGATATAGATTAACAAAGGAACCGCAACATATTATATATATGCCAGTTAAACCATTGGGACGTCAGTCAATTGAAAATATTACAATAAGAATTTTGGATGACACAGGTCGACTAATAAATTTTCGAGGTGAAAAAATTATTGTGAAATTAGAACTTAAAGTGCTCGATTAAAAATAATAATAATACATAATATCATCAATGGGGTTTGTTTACAATAATGTGATTAAACACATCAATACAAATGTAAAGAATGATGTTTATATAAAAAAGAGGAAGAAAGAGATGTTAAGCAGCAGTAGTAATTACAACAGCAATGGTTCCGGTTGTGTCATTACTAAAAAAAATCGAACATTCCTTCAATCCATTGGTTTAAAAATTCGGAAATATTAAGTATGTCATCCTTATCTAATAAAATAAACATATTTGGTGAGCCTGTGTTTGACAATGTCTTGTCTAGCGTTCAAGAATATACATATAAACCATACGGTAGCCCCATATATAATAATTCAGATGAAGTTCGAATTCCGGTTAATTTCCAAGACTTAATATTAGACATTTCTGAGAGTTATATTTATATTGAAGGAACATTTCAAGCTGAGGATGACAAGAAACCCTGTTATTTATCAAACAATTCATTAGCGTTTCTTTTCGAAGAAATAAGATATGAGATTGGGAATGAGCAAGTCGCCATGATTAGGAAACCGGGGATTACAACTTCCCTGAAAACTATGGCATTATGTCCATATAGTCAAGAAAGAGGGCTTTGTAGTAGTGGCTGGGGCTTGTCCGAAGATTTCCAAGATATCCTGGATCCAACTAGTCATGTTTTCAGCGGTATATTACCATTGAAATACTTGTTTGGCATTGCTGAAGACTATAAGGGAGCTTTCATTAATGTACGCCACGAACTTATATTAATAATTGCTAGAAACTATAATAATAGTTATATTGGTGACGGAAGTGCTGTTTTAAAAATAAATAAAATTGAATGGAAAATTAATCACATAGTTCCCGAAGATAGTCAGAAGTTGAAATTGATGATGAAAATTAATAAAGGAGGACTAAATTCTCGAATTAATATAGCATTTCGGTCTTGGGACTTATACGAACTACCGAAATTACGTGAAACTAGCTCAGACATATGGTCGATTAGAACAACTACGAGTCTCGAAAAACCACGTTATATTATAATTGGATTTCAAAATATTTCGAATTATGAAAACATTAATATGGATGCCACGCAATTTATACATGCAAACATTTCCAATATAAGAACATATTTAAACTCAACAGTATATCCATATGAGAAATGGAATTTAGATTTCTCTAAAAAACTTTATGGAGCAGTATATCATACATATCAGAATATTCAACAAAAATATTATAACACAGAACATTCCGACCCAATATTAAGCTTGGGTCAATTTCCAAACAATCCGGTTTTCATTATCGATTGTTCTTGTCAACCAGAGGCAATCAAACATTCTAGCGTTGATATCAAATTAGAATTTGAAACAAGAGAATCTCAGTTTCCTGCAAATGTAAAAGTATATGCAATTATCATTCATGATTCTTATATGATGTATAATATTTCAGACGGTGTAGTAAACACGAAATTAAGTTTATAAATTAAATATTTGATTATGGAATGTAGGCATTGTATCACTAAAAAATTATAAATAAAATATATTATATAGTAAAATGATTTGTTTTATTTTTTTTTATATCTATTAGAAAAAAAAAACAATTTATAATGTAAATGTGTTATATGAAAATAATCTCATATTATTAGCGATTTCAAAAAAGTAAAAAGTCTAGACAAAAACTTGTAACAGGCAATAAATGTATTCTATTCTATCAATTGTTTTAGATATAAAGGTAATATATATCATTTTACTTCCAAAAACCCAACAAATAATGTATATCTTTATTTTGTTGCTGTGCAATAAACACACAGTTTACCTATTGTTCCCATATTAACTATAAAAGAACCTATCTTTTCAGTTTTCCTATTATGTTTTGAAAAGCATATAATACACATGTGAATTTTAGTAAACTAAATCAATTTAAATTCTTGAGAATGACATCTCACATAAATATCTATTTTTATTGCTGTGCTAATACATTCCTACGGAAAAAGTCTAGACAAAATTTTGTAACAGGTAAATAAAGTCACTTTACCTATTGTTCCCATATTAACTATAAAAAAAACCTCTGTTTTCATTTTTCCTATTATGTTTTGAAAAGCCTATAATATACAAGTAAATTTCAGTAAATTAAATCAATTTAAATTCTTGAGAATGACATCTCACATAAATATCTATTTTTATTGCTGTGCTAAGAAGATAGTAAAAAAAAACAAGCTTTTATAGTTGTAGTATACAGTAGGTAGTCACAGATGTACTCAATAGATTAAAATTATTTTTGGGTATAATAGAATACAATAGAATGTGCAATAAAATGTATAGAAATAATTTTGTGGTTGGTAATAAACACCTATTGTTGCAATACTAACTACAAAAAAAAAAAAAAAAAACACCTTTTTCAGTTATCACAGTAAACCCAGCATATATTTATATACACACAATAAAAGCAAAATTATATATACATAAAATAATTATTATACTGTATTATTATCTTCTTCTTCTTCATCGTTATCATCATCTTCATCATAATTTTTATTTCCTTCAATAAGATCGTCTAGGTGATATCTAACAACTATATCTGTCGGCATATATTGAATCGCATCAATTAAATACCGTTCTAAACCCAACTGAATAATTTCCACACAAAATGTTTCCAATGTGATAAATCCATCTCGGTATTTATGACATAAATCACACCCCGTACTGAAGTCTTCTGCTTGTTGTAACACTTTATTCATTATCTTATCATCGAAACACACATTATAATCATAATTTGCAGCATGTGAACGATCGAATTCAAGATCGTGAAATTGCGCTGCCATTCGATTCACTGCAGACGGCAGATCTGTTGCAGCCGGCCAGTTTTCTGATGAATACACCATCCACATGATTTTTAATAATTGAATGATCTAGAGGGAATAAATGCTGAGCATTTTATATAATACCGAGTGTATACATATATATATATATATATATATTATTAGAAAAAAAGAATATGTGGGGGTTTCTCAAAATGATGTGGAAAGGATTAGTTTTTGACATATGCTAGTATAAGCCGTTTCTAGATCTCCTATCTCTATTCATGATTTGTTACAACCCTCTCTTTCTTCTTTATATAGTTGACACACACACACACACACAAGTATATATTAGCCGTTTCTAGATCTCCCCATCTATATTCATGCTGTGTAGTTTTGACATATAGTATAAACCGTTTCTAGATCTCTCATCTTTATTCATGATTTGTTCGATACACCCATTGGCTTGCGTAATGGATGGGGTTTCTCAAATGATTAGGAGAAAGGGTTGCTTTTGACATATGTACATATAAGCCGATCTTGGAATAGTCCCCCCACTCTTGTTTGTCACGTACGTGACAAACAAGAGTGGGGGGACTATTCCAAAATCGGCTAATACACTCTACTTGCGTAAGTACAGCATGGCCTAGTTAAACATACAAAAAATCATTGTGTTGATAGGTACGAGTAATAGATGTTTATTATTAGAAAAACATTCACAAAAGTCGTATAGATGACATACTTCACTTATCAGTACACCGTAATAAATATTTAACATTTTATAACAATTTTTTGATATTTTTATTATGGAATTTATTATCTACTGATATATTTTACCACATTATATACACCTATCTGTTGTTTTAAAAAGTTTATTCGCACAGATTGTAAACATTTTAAAAGGTAAAATGGACTTAATAGAAACTGGTTTTGACTTTTTTGATCAAACAAAATAAATAATAGGGGTAGGGGGAGCAACAATTAAATCTCTCCAAAACGGTTCGAATTAGCACTGCTATCAACTTTTGTACGTAAATAAATAAAAAATGTCTTTCTGTGTGTCTGCCTGTCTGTATCCAGGATAACTCGAAAACCACTTAGCATATTTTAAGCAAATTTGGTACAAAAATACTGCACGATATGTCTAGGTGCTGATTAACTTTTAGAAAACATTGAGCGTCGGTAAGGGGTTTCAGAAAGGGTTCAAAAATTTAAAAAAATCATACTTCTTAAACTCATCCGAAATATTGAATAATTTTTCATTGGTTTCATAGAGTATTACCTAAACATCAAGCATAAAAAATAGATCACATTGGCGTTCGAAAAGAGTGTAAAACGGTGTTAGAAACTTAAAATAAGACATATTTCTTAAACATAGCATAAATATTGACTAGTTATTTTTATAGCTTTGATAGAATATAACATATGAAATAATAACATAAAAAACTTGCGTTCGTAAATAGTGGAAAAGGGGTCAAAATAAAAAAATAGTTCCTATATAACCTTATTCGAAATATGGAATAATTTTTTATAGTTGTGATAGAATATATCCTAAAAAATATCACATAGAAGAATTGGTTCACACATGCGTTCAAAAATAGTGTAAAAATGGATCAAAAATTAAAAAAAATATATGTTCCCCAAACATACCAGAAAAATTGGCTAATTTTATACAGTTTTGATATAAGATAACCTACAAAATGCAGGATAAAAAAACTGGTTTACATAGACGTTCGTAAATACTAGAAAAAGGGTTAACAAAATTAGACTGCAAAACTCATATAGTTAGCCTTTTAGGTGGATTTTTCAAAACTACTGATGTAAAAGCTTGTGCATAATAATGTGAACTTTGTAGCTGTTGTACTGTAAAGAGATGCTTGAAATGTGACCTTGCTTTATTACACTAATTTTATAGTCAAATCTCCCCCATAACTTCTTCATTGACCTACAATTTTAACGAAGAGTCAGTCATACGGATCATACTGTATTTCTACCCTCTTGAACTGAGTTTGATGAATGATTCAATAAAAGCTTAAACAATTCAATATCTATTACCTACATAAAGGGGCAGTATTGATTTACATCATATAAAATTGCGGAATTTGTTTTTGTCACCAAATGGGAAAAATAGCTAACGGTTGTATAAATCGTATGTTGTTCTGGTTGACCATGATTGTGTTTATTAATAGTGGTGTGGGTTTTGCGTATTTGTTAGATACGAGGGATGTCCTTAGTTTTGCATTTAGAGCTCGCAAATAAAATAGTAGATAGCTTTATTGTGTTTCGAAGTATTTTCCGAGAAGTTTATATATTTTTTCATGCACTCGAATCAACTCTGGAAGCAGTAAAAATTGCGTTTTTAAAGGCGTCTTTGGCGACTGAAACTTTAGGACCCTCAAAGGAGAATTAATTCTCGCGTGACGAGATTTTTATTAGAAGTGTTTTGTTGAGATGCTGGTAAAACGTGGATTTAAATATTTTTGGCTGTTATTTCACATTTTTGTACTAGATTAAGCCCTGCAGAAGTTACACAAATTAAACGAAACGTTGGCTGTGATCTAGTGCGTTATATTTTTTATCCTGTACCTACAAATAAAAAATTGTATAATTTCAAATAAAGCTTTGTTGTTTCAAAAAAAAAAATGTTGTTTAGAGATCTCTTCATATAAGTGTCCAATGAGTTAATATTAAATAAATAAAATATATTCTAATGATGATAGTTATATTTCACAAACATCTATGTGTATTAATTTTTTTAAGTTTTTCTTACTCGCATTCGACATCCATTTTTGAATGGGATATTATAAAATTATAAAACTCATACGAATGTATTCTATGTATATTTGTAACACGAACAGTTTATAATGAACTAAAGGTCAACATTTATGTAAATCTTTTAATTTTGTATGAAAAATTGATACAAAAAAATCACCGACACTTACGCTTATACAAATTACTTTACTATAATATAATTATTACCCAGCTGGTGAAATTTGAAACGCAATTTTCTCGAGAACTATGTAGCTAATTTCAAAAGTAACCCATTGCAGTAAAGCATTTAAAAAATGATGTATCTCTCGCCCTTACTGCTATTAAAGATTTTAGGAATTGTATGCACCCCTAGTACAGGGCTAAAGCGATTTCAACCAATAACTAATGGGCTTATCCTAGGCCTCCCCTAAACTCATATACCTACCAAAATTTAGCTCAATTGGTTAAAGGGTTAAGGCGCTATCGTGGAAGACTTCAATCTGGAAATGGTCTGCATCGTCTCCGGTTCAAAATTGATATATCCGTCTTTATCTCATTTTTTTAGCGCGTTCTCAATACTCTCCCTATATGGGTCGGTAAAGTAGTTAAAATGAATTAGGATTTACAATAAATTAGAAATGGGCTTGTTTAACTAAACAAGATTTAATGCCGAGAGTTTGTCTGTCAACCACCATACTTTCAACAGACGGCCATTTTGTCGATCCACGACTCATCAGTGGTGATCGGTCAGTAGTTGACAGCCAAACTCTCGTAAATAATGTGGTATATACCCCACGCGGTACAGAGATATAAAAGAATGTGTTTGGCGACATCTAGTTTCTGTCGTCAGTACGCCGAGCGTAAAACAATTCACTATATCGACTGCTTGGAAGGTGACTGACCCCATAAAGCACAACCACCAACAATAAATTGTTTAAATTTACTCCTGAGGATGCTAACAGTGTTGCGAAACGCGTTGAGATTTAAAAAACTGTTTTGGTGAAGTGGCAAAACGGTTTTATCAAAACTGATAATCTAACAGGGAAGAAACGATGTAGAGTATGAAAGAAAATTTTTCGCCCCTAATGCAGTTGGCCGAGTAATTCTACTCTGAATTTAGTTAGTTGATGATAATCAATTATGTATGCCCTCAAACCAACTGAAATAATCAAAAGCACACGTTTGATTAATATCGATTTATCAAGTCTGGAGAATATCCAGATATATAATCTACGATACTTTGTTTTCCTTAAACTGTCATAAATAAATGACATATGTATTGTATTTTAACATTATTTATTAAAACATATAACCCTAGCAAACTAAGCAGTTTTCTTCACGGTCGGTTGTCTTCTAGTATTACTTTCCCGCGACCCATGGGGAAAATCTTGTGAACGCGCTGAAACAAAATTGAGATAAAGACGGATATAACCATTTTGAACTCCCCGGAGGCGATTAGGACCATTTCCAGATGGAAGTCTGTCTGTCTGTATGTATTCTTCCATGACTACACCTAAACGCTAAACCAAATGAGCTAAATTTTTGTATGTGCGTTTTTGGTTGAAATTGCTTTAGTCCTGTGATAGCGGTGGACTGAATCCCTAAATTCTTTAGTGGCAGTATAGAGGTCGAGTGGTACCTACATCATTTGAAAGCATGTTTTTACGGAGTTGGTACATATATCTCTGATTATATTATAATAAAGTAATTTGTATAACTTTCTGTGTCGTTATTGTTAAAGCGCGCGCTTTGTATACGGAGGATCCTAATGGGGTCGAATCCCAGCTCTGACAATTTTTTTTTATTTCTAATTTTTGAATAAAGTAGTTAGTTTATTGGAAATAATAAAAATAATACAATTATAATAATTATTACACTTCTCTTTCGTTGCGCAGGTCATATATTTTGGATTATATTAGATACATCTGTCGGAAAAGTTTTGGGGCGACACAGCCGATTTTTTTTCCTATATTCAGTATATTTGCTGTGTTAATTTAAACGAAAAATGATCATGTTACACAGCTCTTTGTAAAATTCAAATTCATATTATCTGAATTCCGTAGCAACAGATTATTTAAATTATGGGTTATAATAAGTATAGAGTCATTAATCCTAACAAAACTATTAAAATAGTTTGTTCATTATACACACATTTTAAATTTCATGTGTCTGTAATATAGTTTATTTTATTAACGTCGTTAAAAATTATCTACAACCATCAAAATAATAACTTCCTAATGTACGAGCGCATTTATGTTTAGCTGTGCATGTGGTGATGCATGTATTATAATCAGTGAGAAATGGAGTTTTGGAATTTGTAATTAAAATTATTGGTTATTTACCTGCTAATTTTCGGAAACAAAACAAAGTTAACCTTGAAGTTCGATACATATATTCAATGAGAAATTAACGCTTAAAGTTTTATCGATTTTATACTATTAACGATATTTATGTTTTTGAATCTAATGAAGAAAAACTAATACAAGCCGTGTATATTGTTTTGGTTTTATTTCATGAGATATTCAACATATAGGGGACTAAGCATTTACATATGACAGTGACCTTGGCGTCCGTCTGTGCTAATGTCAAAAGGCAGCATAAAAAGTAAACCTTAAGATGTTGAGATAGTCATCTTGTTGCGTAGGATACTACATTATTTCTGTAAAAAGTAATAGTACCTAGAGAACTAAAGACCAGTAAACATAAAAAAAAGTTGGGCAACAAATAGCGTTCAAAGTATCGCCACTAAAGTAATTCGATGCTGGAAATTAAAAAGATCAGTCAGGGTTATTTATTTACTATAACTTCATTTGAATACTACATAAATTAAAACAAAATTCATACTAGCCAATGTTTATGGAGGCTTGATGTTCAAGTGTAAATTCATCAATTCAGTCGTTTGTTTCTTTGGCATCATCAAAAGATGTTTTTAGTAAACGAGAAAACTAATTTAAAAATTATTGAATAGGTACGTGTAATTTTTATTTAGAAAACCCCATACACTATACTTTTTGCTTATTTAGTTATTAGGTTTAGTTAGGTCATGATTGTTCTAGTCAAGTCTAGTGGCAAACTTTGTTAGCTGTCACAAAATATTCCTCAACAATAATATATTAGATTAGAGTATTTTAATGCCTATCACTCTAATTTGAAATTTCCCGTTGAGTTAGAAAGGAATTCCTGGTATACCCTTACTTGAGATCGATACACAACAAACTGGTATCAGAAGTTCTGGTAGTCTTTAACTATCAATCAAATCAAACGGAAAAACAAAAAATAGCTGTGGTATATAATCTTTTATTTAGAGCTTTTAATTGAAGTAAGTCATCAATAATTTCACGAAAAATAATTTCTGCTTGTTAAAAAGCATTATAAAACAAAATAATTACAAATAGGTACAACATATTTAGTGGATAAGATTATTGAGTTGTATTCAAGAACATTGCCCTTCCCTCGTGAGTACCATATTCTGGGTCAGCACCGCTATTTTAGATTACCATTTATTGTAGGTTTATCACATAAGATTCGAGCTTGCTACAGAGGTATTTTATAATTTGAAAACCATTAATAACTCATTCCACATGAGTTTGAAAGCAAAACTTCAAACGAAAAGTTGTCAGGTGTAGTGTTGATTCCATGTAAAAGCAGGAAAAAAGTATTTTGCCTGGACCAAACAATATTTATATTAAATAAAAACAATATTTATGGAAAAATCAGTTGTGTCACCCCAAAACTTTCCCGAAGGTTAAACTATCGATGTCAATAATTTATAATGGAGTTCATTGCGGATGCCGTACATTATAATCTAAAATATGAATGATATCACCTGTATAACAAAATGTTTCATCAAAGATTGAAAATCTAATAAATACACTATTATTTATATTATTTTAATAAATAGAAAAATAATAATAAAAACTACCCAACTACCTATCTATACTTCATTCAAAAATTAGAAATAAAAAAGTAAAAATAATAATAATTCTAACACGCTAAACGAACCCAACTACCTACCTAACGATTTTGCTCAAAAATTAGAAATAATAAAAAATTGCAAGAGCAGGGATTGAACCCAGTACATTCCGCACCCAAATCCACTCCGATTACCACTGAGCTACGGCCGACAGTGTGTAATAGTGAAGCCATGTTTCAATTTTCCTGGAAAAGCACCCGAGCCTTGGACAAGGACAAATTAGAAGTGTGGCAGGTGGCTCCGTCCTGTTGGAACCAAGTGTCCTGAGTATATCCTTCGATTTTTTGAGAGCAGGTGCGAAAAGTTATGAAGCATGTCAATGTAACGTTGCGAATTCACCGTTATTATGTGCCCTTGATGGTCGGTCCGATTATTCGGGATCCAGACATTGCAACCCACATAGTTGCCTTCCTGAGGATATCTTAAAAGTCCCTTCTAACTTGGAAGCTCTAAAAAAGAATATTCAGCAAGAAATCAAAGGAATAACTGCAGAGAGCTCCTGGGGCGTCAAATTTTAGATGTCGGCTTCAGGAGGCCATGACAGACATTTAGACAATGTAATCTTTGACAGGACCACCTTAGTCATGATTGATATTTTGATTAATTGATTTCGTTTAACACTTTATTAACTTTATTAAATGCGTCGTAAAGAACTGAAGACATGTAAACATAAAAAGAAAGTTGGACAACAAAAAGCGTTGAAAGTATCGCCACTGAAGTAATTCGATGCTGGATATTAAAAAGATCAGTCAGGTTTATTTACTACTATACTATAACTTCATTTCAATACTACAGAAATTATTTAAAAGAAAATTCACACTAGCAAATGTTTGTGGAAGATTGTTGTTGAATTGTAACGACTTTATTAAAAAATACTCATTCGTAGTAAAAAATTTGATTTTATGAATAAAAAGTTATTTGACTTTATTCATATATTCGAATTCAATTAAAATACGATCTAACGAGGAGTATATTATTTAGTGGCGACCTCTAATCACCTTTTAATGAATCTTCTCTGCCTTTTTTGAAGCAACAACTTGCCTACCTACTACTTGTCTTTCTAAAAAATAAAGGAAAATGGAAACCATATGAATTACACAAATTTTAAGTTATTTTGGAGGTCGATAAAAAATGATCGGTCATTTCAATCTGATTGGTCTAAATCAACAATAATCACTTGTCAAAAACATTGTAACGTTACATTTGACAAATGAATGAAATTCTCAATAAGAAACTCAGTGGAATTTGACGTTCCTGCTCACACTTAGCTCTGGATGAACGTTATTATTACATCTATACAACAAAGCGTTAATAATATCGACATTCCTTGTTTAGATTGTATCTTCAAATACAGACTGGCGTTTTGCTACCAATATTAGCATCGTCAGGAAAGAATTTAAAATTTGTTATTTTTATTTATACAAAAGCGGGTTACCTACTTTGTTTTTTTTTTGCATTTTATCGCATTTGTTACAATTGTTTGCCAGTATAGTGCATTTAAAATTTGAGTTATGAATTTCTCATATAATGTTAGCATATTATAGGTAGCTAGTGCAAAACAGGCACAACCTGTTCACAGGCACAGTAAAATTATGTGACAACTATAACGCAGTAAACGTGGTGTCAACACACTAATAAACAATAGTTTTATATTGCACTTAATGACTGAAATGATGACATATTCATAGTATTCGTTAACATAATTTCCAATTAAAAAGGCGAAAACTTTGTTGCGTTTCTATCCAAATTATTTTTAAAAACATTAATATATTTTGGTAATTGCTACAACGTTGTTAAATAAAAATTAGTATTTATCCGTTGAGTGTCGGTGAATTTTACAGCATATAAAATATTATTAGAATCTTATGGAGAATAATAAAATTAATAATGTCCTTCAATTTTAAATAATTTTCACAAAATTTATTACACACACCACTGTGTTGGTGAAACAATTAATTGTTATGTGTGTGTAATAAATTTTGTGCGAAAATTATTTAAAACATGTGTTGTTTTCTTCAAAAGGTTTAATATGAATTTTCATCAAGTATAGAAATCAGACAATCCACAATATTTGATTGAATTTTTGCATGACTTTTGGTCCTCTCCGTATATTTCGTAAATACGTTTTATTTAATTTTTAAACATACTCGATAAAATACTCGTATATAGCAAAAATTAAACTTAATTACCTGACACTGGTTTTATAGACGTTTTCCTAACTACTCAACGATGATATTTATAGCCTTGAAATAACATAATATGTGTGTAAAAAGCAGTATTTTTTGCTTTTATCGACTATAGACATATATGTACAGGGTAATTTTAAGAGTAGCCTATTCAAAGTTCTCGAGAACTACAAAAGCTATCTTTTTGACATTTTGCCAGGCGCCATGATCGAGACAGGCCTACTAGTCTTCCATTTATGGTACCCTAGCACTTCCGGTTATATTGGAGATATAGGTACCTACTTAGTTAGTTTAAATAGAAAAACTCTTTTTTATTTATTTCCGATGACTTGTGATATTTAAAGGTTACTTTAAATATCTTAATAGTTCTCGTTCTACGAAGTTCTTAGTAAAAATATTGACGTATCCACTGCCGTATACCCCATACCCAAAATGTGCAGCTTCATCATTTTGATTCTTGTAAAATGTTTAATTAATTTACCACACAGTTCAAAGTTCTCATAAAATGACTATTTTTGAGATAGAAATAGTATCTAAAGCAATTATTGAAAATTTTATAATGATTTTAGAGTCCGCAAACGTCATTTTTCACATAAAACCTTAAATAAGTCAGAAACGGTAAGACTTAGGTATAGAACACAACCGGAAGTGTTAATAACTTATTACTATTTTACCTCATCTGTCCCCGTTGACATAGTTACATGGGCAAATTTACAAAATTCTCATTTGTATAGTTTTCTATATACAGATCGATTTCGTTCACGGTGGGACACCCTGTATTTTTGTGCATCAAACAGTGCATTAAAATACATGCCATTCCATTAAACCAACATAAAAAGTTCTTTTAGTATTTATGTTATTCCAGTTTAAATAATCATTGGAAAATCAAAAATGTTCACTACAGGAATACAGAAAATAAAGGTCCATTTTCGATATATTATATAAAAATTTTGCTTTTTTGAACGAGTCAAAAAACGTCAAAATGTTTACAAAAAAATTCGTAGCCTTTTCAAGAATAGTTTTCGAGAACTAATATTGCCCTGTATTTCCGTACTAGACTGTAACAACTTGATCGACAAGTAAAACTGTTTCAAATTACAGACATAAATAATGGTTGTATAGATTATAAAAAAAGTCTACAATCGCGGAAGTGTCAACAACACCCAATTATCTACGTCAAACAGAACAATTTAAATTCACTTACATGAATAGTATTTTGTATACAGGCATGTACCATTATCTAGGTAAGTATATTCTTTTGCAATAGACATGTCTCAAAGATAAAAGCTTGAGGCACACTGAGAGTCGATTTAGTATACTTTGTTAACTAATAACGCGTTAATGAAATTTTTTAAATATATACAGCGTGTCCCACGGTTGATTGCGTGTTAAACGTTTATGGTGAACTAAATAACGGATCATTTTGAATATTTGGCAACCATGATAAACGACAATGATCTACAGTTTAAAAATATTTTTGAAAATGTGGCGGCAACATCGCGATTTCAAATACAACCTGTATTTCTCAATATTCGAATTTGTTATGTAATTGTGAGCAACTTTTCTTAATACTTCCCTATACCTATCTATAGCAGCCGTTTACCAAAAATAAATTAATTTATTTTTTTTTACGAGAACTGGAAAAAATGTAAATATCTCTTTCCTATAAACAGATTTGTGCTGAAATTTTGGATATTCCTGCATTGTTCAGGCATTTGGTGTTTTGATCAGATCTTAGTTTAAGTGGTCATAAACCTAATTTTTGTCGCCAGCTTACTAAACTGCCAAAAAAATGTTTTTTAAATGGATAATAATATGATTTTGAAAATAATATGTATACTTTGTTAATATCTAACTCTAAGTTTTTGAGTTATTAGCCTTCATTCATTGTGTCCACTTTAAAAGCACCAAAAAATCATCTAATGAAGAGAATGCAATGAATGTTCTGTGATACTTAGTAGGAACAATTCTAAGGAAACATGGAAAGCATGATTATACATTTTCCAGGGTTCCAGCTTTTAAACCTGGATATAATCAAAATATAGTGTAGTTTTTTCCTCTAAAGAATGACATTTTTATAAAACTAGTTTCCATGCGGACTATTTCACAATATCCATAGCCCACTACCGTTAAACCGTTGAAAGTTTGATGATATATAAAGTTTTATGAATAAACGCTAATTAATCCAAAACCTGAAGAGTTCTGGGTCATACTGTATAGTGCCATAAAGATCAAATGCTTAGAGTCATTGTTCAGACAGAACACAAATTTGAGCCCGAAATTGTTTTGTTGGAGGCAGATATTAAATTTTATTTATATTTTAAGTCCTGATTTCCTGAAAACAAAATTAAATTAATTTATTTCTATTTAATCCATTTCGGAGTTGAGTGTATTTTAAATCAAATACTTTGTGGAGTAGACGTCGTTTGATTTAAAATAATTTATTTCTGGTAAATGACTACAGATAGGTATACGGAAGTAACAAGCAATGTTGTTCATTATTACACAATAAATTCGAAATCTGAAACATATACAGGGTGTTCTATTTGAAATAGCGACGTTGCCTCCTGTTTACAGTAGAAGCAGCAACTCTGCATGATCAAGTATATTTTAAAACTGTAGATCGTGGTCGTTTATCACTGTTGCCAATTTTTTAATCCGTAGTTTGGTTCTATAAACACGTCTAATAAATCATCCACCGTGGGGCACGTGTATACTTTGTGTTGTATAAAAACATCATAACAAAATTTATCAAATTTTTTTTCTAAGGAAGTACTAGTAAAACTCGTGGTAAAGATAGAGGTGGTAAAGATAGAGGGATACCTACTGTATTCGCGACAACTATACCTTTTAAACTAGGGGTCTCCAAACTACGGCCCGCGACAGCTTAAGGCTAGTGTCATCAATCTGACCCACGACAATCAATCTCTTATTGTTGTTACTATTACTGTAATAAGTTGAAAAAGAAAACCCAGAATGATAATTACTCGGTTTTATTTATTTGCGAGGTAAAACTGATGACGCAGAAAACTTAACTTAATTATCTAAGCTTAAGCATATGAGATTTACGTAATTGCGATTTTCCACCGACAATAGTTTGTAGTTATAGATCAATTTTACTTATACCAATTATTAAAAGAGATTTAAAATGCTCATCGGTTAATTTAGATATGTGTACTTGTCTTTGTGTACTTCATCTTGGAAAACGTTTTCTCACACAAGTTCACTGAAAAAAAGAATTGTTTGGATTAAAAAAATATATATATTTCATCGGTATACGACAAACAAACCATGTACTTGAGAAAAATATATGGCTGATTTGAAATACCCAACTAGTATTTGTTTGATATAAATAAATATTTATTTTACATAGTACTTGTACTTACTTGCTAACTGGGCTCGAAAATGTAAGCTTTATTTGTTTGCTTTAACTAACATCAGTAATTTAGTAGAACAATTCAATGTACTTAGCCCAAAGGTGCTGCTACTTGGAATAAATATATATTTTTTATTCCAAATAAACATTTTTTAATATTAAATATATTTATGATTTGTTCTATCCAAATAAATAATATGATCCGGCAAAATCTGTTAGTTTGCTTCCAATATATACGAGTACTTTATTTGTGACAAATAAATATTTTGACCTTGCAATTTTACGATTTTGATTATTTTTGGGTATAGTTAAGTAAAAAAAAACACTTTTGTTCTCTTGTCAACGTTTCGACTTTTATAAAGTCATCTTCAAGACACTACAAAACAAACTCACAACAGTTATATATAACGCAATATAAGATGACAATTAGAAATAATTTGCAACATATAGGAAAAAATTATACAATAATAAAAAAAAACACAAAAACAAAAACAAACGATTTTATGAAATTGAACATTTGTATATGTATTTGTACCGAACACGATTTATTTGCAAAATAATTTTCGACATAGCGACTTGAAATTTTGATTGGAGAACCCCGTTTTTTAAACTATTTTTATGTCAATGTCCTTTGGGATTTTAATTTTAATTTTTGACACGAAAAACACCCTTTTCTTGTGAGTATGAATTACCTGCTTTGTTAATTAAAGATAAGATCATTAAAAAAAAAAAATTGTTTTTAAATCGTTTTTTTTTTAAATTGTTTGTTTTTGTGTTTTTTTTATTATTGTATAATTTTTTCCTATATGTTGCAAATTATTTCTAATTGTCATCTTATATTGTGCTATATTTAACTGTTGTGATTTTGTTTTGTAGTGTCCTGAGATGACTTTATAAAAGTCGAAACGTCGACAAGAGAACAAAAGTGTTTTTTTTTTACTGACCTATACCCAAAAATAATCAAATAATAAATAATTATTTCTTCAAACATGTTTTTTTCTAGAAATTAATTTGCAAATATTCTTAATTCTGTTTGAATGAATTATTGTTCAAAAATCACCTACACACGTAATAATTTGGGGATTGTTTCATTTTGAACACCCTGTAGATCTGATTTAAGATTTTTGTATGGACTGGAGAGTTTTGGAACGATTTTTTTTTTTGGTTTCCCCCAAATTGTTTACCATAGGACATGTTTAAGTAGAATATTTTGAATGAAAAGATTTCACTAATTCAACCGTTTTGCGTTATTTTATAAAAATTACTGAGATATTTCTTAATATTAATTTGATTGCGATTCACATATAGATGTTAAGATGTTATTAACAAAATTCAAGTGATATATTCAGTGAACATATTAAATTTCACTTCATAAATATTGTTCCCTAGTCGAAAGGAAAAAGAATAATATACTACTCGTATATGATGAGGGGAGGAACTTCTTTTAAAATTCCACCGTTTTACTTTCTTTGTTGAAACTTAAGTGTGTTTGGCCGTTAATAATTAAGGTTTTGTAAACAATTTAAATGTTTTATTCTGCGAGGATAAAATAAGGGGAGCTTGTGAGAGGAATATTGCTGGACCTGGTAATGGGGTTTAAAAAATGGTGGGTATAATAATTATTATCGTTGAATATTATATTCTTTTAACAGAGTTATTGTTACATGGAAAATATGATTGTGCTGATTTAAAATGACATGAGTATTATATGTTTATGTTAATGTTATTATTTAATGTACTAGAACTAGATGAATATTATGGTCTGTTTCATTTACTAATTGCAGCGTGTACAACAATACCTTTTGAATGTTTTGGGGAAGTATGCCATATTTATAACATACGGATTATTCTTGATATTAAAAACCAGTAGTTTTCTTTTGATTCTACACAATAGTATAATAACACTTATATATTTTTTCAAATTTGTATTAGTGTTACTGCTGTAGTAAATCTCAAATTTTTTGAAGTAAACTGCGGCTGAGATGGACAGACAGACTAGTAATTTCATAGTTAATATTTTAACGACTTTATTAGAAAGGTTTCTATAAGTTATTTCTACCTAATTTTGCTGTTTTCTTTTGTATATAATTCTCCGATATTTTACATGTAGAAATTACAACATCGACAGAAAATAGGAGCAGCATGTATAAATAAAATTGTTCAAAAATCAGCTATTGATAAAGAACGGTAGTTCCTTTATATTTGGAGCCAAGTTGAAAGCCTAAACTTGAAACTTTGTATGTAGAATAATTCCTTCCATTTTTTTGGGTTCTTCATTTATATTTCTGATTTATTTTTTCGCATCATCTCCATGAAGGCTGATATGTTTTTCATAACAGTGCTCATTTTTATTTAAGTTATAAATTAGGCGCTATGTAGTTATTAAAATAATTTTTTTCAAGAGACGATGTGGTAATTTCAAATAAAATTTTGAAAAAAGTTATAACAGATCCTTTTTATGCGATAAGTAAATATTGAACAAAACTAACTGATTTATTTAAAAAGGATAAAATATAATAATAGGTATTATGACATATAGGTACATCCGCGCGGTAATTACATTTTAGTGAACTTCGTCTCAATAGTTATGGTCATCTAGACATTCCAAGTACATCACGTCCAAAGACATTAGATCATTCCCCAAGGTATACAAATGATGATTGCCTACCGCAGGTAGCTATTCAAGCTACTCGTACATTAAATCAATCATGAAGGTATACAAATATATAATTTTGACCTTAGTGTCAAATTAACATAATTAGAAGTTAAAGGTTTTTATTTTTATGTATTTTAGTATCCTTTTGCTTTTTTTTCTAGAGTTGTTTTAAAATGAAAATCCGAAGATGTTTCTCCACTAACACACTTTCCCGACAAGAATAAATAAAGTCTACTCCACAAACGAATGTAATATATTGTTGAAATCAATCAGTACTCATAACCATACTTGTTTCGAGAAACTAGTTTTCATCATAAATGGTGGTACGTAGGCAATATGGAATTACAGAAAGTATTCACTTGTGAAAACTCATAATTATAATTGATACATTTTGTCAGATAAAGTAAAAATTTGAAATTAAAATATGTTCTGTGTTTTTTACTTCACAATAATTATGATTGCATATAATAATTTATATCTAATTCGTTTCAAAAAAATGTTTAACGAATGGCCCTTTGCTTAAATAATTAAAATATAATTGAAATTTTCGAATAATATGAGAAAAAAGCGTAAAAAAGCATTGTACCTACATCATACGCGCAATTATGCAATCATAATTGTGAACTGAAGTAAAAAACACAGAACATATTTTAATTTCAAATTTTAACTTTATCTGACAAAATTTATCAATTCTAATTATGAGTTTATATCATAACTTTTTTTCACAAGTGAATACTTTCAACTTTCTGTAATTCCATATTACCTACATACCACTGATGATGAGAACTAGTTTCTCGAAACATGTATGGTTATGAGTACTGATTGATTTCAACAATATATAACATTCGTTTGTGGAGTAGACTTCATTCATTTACCCCTTAAAATATAACTCCTCGCAAAATAATGGACCATTTCAATGAAATGATTATTATTATACTTGTATTATTTTCATTATTTCCAATCAACTAACGTAACAAACTAACTGCTTTATTCAAAAGTTAAAAAAAAGAGGATTGCCAGAGCTGGGATTCGAACCCATAACATTCCGCATACGAAACGAACGCTCTATCAATGTGTTAAAGTACTCAATTACTACATATTATATTCTTATAAGAGTATTGGTTCCAACTACCTAACTGGTGAAATTTTAAACGCAATTTTCTTGAGAATTATGAGGGCAAATATCAAAAGTGACCTATCGCTGTAAAGCAGCTAAAATTAATTATATTATTTCAAATTTAGGTATCCATGCATTCTAATTACAGTTCAAACTAGGCTAGGGTTGTACCATACAGCCATGGCTGTTACTGCTATGTTTGCAGTATCAAGAGATATTTGCAAACTATTTTATAGTGCTCTAAACGTTGACTACCACTGGGCAAAACGCCTTTCAACAGCATTTCCAGCCCGAATATGAGCACGATTATGGGTTTATTCTTGGGGGAGTTACTGGATTAAGAAGTTTAACTACGCCACGATATGTTCTGAAAAACTTTAAATTCACAGTTAGAATCACACAATGACAGGAAACAGGAAGGAAAAATAATAATTCTATAAATTATGTTAAGATAAAAGCGGAAATCTCAAACTGTCAAATATAAAAATGGTTCTTAGCACCTTTAAATATCGCTTTTAAATAGTTCGGTAAAAGAGGCCTTTTAGCGTTAAAAGATCTTGAATAGGAATTTTAAGTTTTAAAACCGCTTTTAAAGTTAAAAGAGGATGTTGAATATGGCTGTATATGTTTAGTTTGCGGCTAATAATAACTGAAGGGGGATACATTGCTTACTTATAACAAACTATAAATGATCCAATCTATTTATTTTTCCTTATCATATTATTTGATATTAGCAATATTCATAAGAGAACAGTAGTAGCCAAGAAGCAAACTAAAAACCGAATATTAAGACGGCTTAAAACTAGTTTTCAACAGCGTATAATAATAAAAATATGTATCTAATATCTCGTAAAACTCAACTAGCTATATCAATGGGTTTATATCTAGAGGCTATTGTATATTATTATGAATAATATACAGGATCATCTGGTAGACACAATACATTATTATATGAAAGAATTTTTATTCCATATAATCTCTATAATACCAATTTTTTTCTTGCATCTCAATGGTGAAAGAATAATGCAAAAATGACAGGGGAAAATAATGCGAGTCAGTTGTTATGTGTTGCATATATGAGTTATCCAAAATATTTTCTGAAAGGGTTTGGGATTAATCTTGAGCTCAAGTACATTTTTTGAACACTGGTTACAAACAATGAAGAGATTTAATGACAATATGATTCGTGTTACAGTGTGGGAAATATAATATATGGAATTGTGTCAGTTATATTTGAACAAATGAAAATTTTAAAATTTATTTTGGCTTTAAGACATCGTCCAAGGCGCGTTTACCGTTAAGTTTTTGACAGTTCCACTGTCTGGTTCACGTTTTTATAGCTTTTAAAAATTTTGCGACTATTAATGCACTCTTGCTATATACGGAAGGGCGTTTTCCTAAGTCGGAACTACTTGGTTTTTAGCTGAAATTACCTTTCTCTCGAATGTAGCATATCGGAATTTTAAGTTTCTAAATATCTCGAACTCACAACCTCCACCTGTCTAGACAATCGTTTTTAAGGGATGATCTCTACTAATTTTCGACTGCGATATACCGGGTGACCCACCGCGAAGGGTTTCGATCGATTATGGAGAAACTACACTGTGGAACAAACTGAAAACCTAGCGTAGTACTTAGGTCGACGAAGCCAATTCGGCTAAAATATTTTCAAGAATCTAGTCCTTCCGGTTATACGGAATTTCCTTATTTTAAAAACGAGCCTATATAAATTATATATTTTTTTGATTTTACTTGTAAATCTAAAGATAGTTTATGTATAATATGTTCTACCTATTATTGTCCAGCTGCATATTTGAAATTTTATGTCAAAAATGACGTCATTGATAGAGCGTGTACTTGGCATGCCTATTTTGAGGAACCTCCGTAAAACTGACAAAAACCGAACACTAACATACCACGCCAAAACATAACCAACTGACCTACGACCCCCACAGACATGGTAATAAACAAAACAGCAACAACGAGTTAAGCCAGGGTCATTCAAGCTCGTCTATATTGAAGCGGGGTTTTGCTATATTTTTTCCGCATGTTCTGACTAATATCGCTGCCCATATTAACCTAAGTTTATGTTTCTATTTTCATGCATGGTTTTGCTGTGACTCGGAATAATGGCTGGAACAGGTACCACCAGGAGCTGTCCGTTTACTGTTAAGATAATATAAACAATACAGCTGAGTTAGAAAAGGGCTGAGGATCTACGCCCGTTAGACGGAAATTCATATACATCCATCTAACGCTCCAGGCACCCTTCAAGTTTGATCTCCACTTTAAGTTTTATTATGACAATTGTAGATACTAATTAGTAGTATAATAATCTAAATTTGTTTATTATTTATTGAGAATGTGACAGAATGATAACAAGAACGTGTTATACATTTGCTGCCAGATAGCCAGAAAAACACAAACCAACACCTAATGTTATTAAACTAATGTTACATAATTTTCGCCTTGGTAATCTACAGATTATCCAGCAAGTTTAGCTGCTCACCCTTTGCGCATACAAGAACTAAATTATTACATGTAGACCTGTAGAGTCAGGTGCCATCATCTGTTTCAAAAAAGTGTAACTGTATAACCTACATTTCATTTTTCATCCCTTGTATACGGTTAGTTGAAGAATAAAGTTGAAGGAAAACAATAAAAAATGATACTGTTGCCGCTTGAGATGCCTAAGGCAAAAAGCTATGAATATATTTTCATGGGTTTCACTGTATATATAAAAATAATTTATTCTCTGCATGAATATTACTGTCGCAACGTATATAGAGTTTCATATTTATTTCCTTTTTGCGCACTGTGTATATCGTTTAAAACCTCCACGGTTTCACTCAATCGGAAATCGTCACCCGCTTATACGCAAAACATTCTTCTTCCCTCGTACGATTTCCTTCGGCTTGGGAGATTTTCCTGCTTCTATGTAATAAAAAGCACATAAATTCGACAGAGAACTTCTACAAATCTCGTGCGTAAGTCCTCCTTAGAAATAACGTTTCATATATTGGAGGCAGTGCAGTAGAGCTTCATATCCATATCGGCTATCACCTTCTATTTTTATATATTATTGCTTATGCAACATTATAATAAATATTAATTAAACCATTTGTCATTAAATTTGAAAAAATAATCAAATAACACACTCAACAATCCTCACAATTCCTAAATACGTACCTAAAACTCCACCCCACATACTCACCTCACTTCACATATAGAAAGTGTAGCTTTGACCAAAATCTATTCACATAAGTAACTGCCTTCACACCTTCAGCTCGATATACGTTGTCCTCATTTCATTTGTTACTCAACAAGTAGCCGCCATCTTTCTATCATGTATTTTTAAAAACTCCTTCCCAGAGTTCGGCCACCTCATTTCACTTATTCCAAGTATGCCAATCTTCAGCCGTCCGATTTTCCTTATGTTGTTATGGATTTTTCCGGGTTCGAACATACTCCTCACATTCCAAGTTCCAATTACTCGGGCGTCCAATGATCATATCATATCTGAGTTTAGCTGATCGGGAGATTCTTAGCACCCCTGCCCCATTTAAAGGGGCGTTCGTACTCGGGGCCGTTGTATTCATCAGCCATAATCATGATTTTCTCCTGAAAATATTACTCAGGTGGTTTCCCGTTGCCTTCCCAAGCGCAGTGTCGTGACCGTTCTGTTGTTGTAACACCACTCACGAGTAGCTGAAATCGAGCCCTTAAAGAAGTAACTCTTCAGTTGCCTCAATTTAGTAATAACAATGCTGCTGCCCGTTGATATTTATCGTAACCCTGATAAAGGGACCCTTACAGGATGTTACCACCCGGGTCAGGAGGAGCCTGGAGTTCGCGTGGGCAGGGGCACTCATTTCCCTGAAGTAGGACTGTCCATTAGGAGTTCCTACCCGCTACCCGTTTCTCTGTTACAGATGTATAAAAATGTTTAAATCATAGTCAGAACAAATAATTCTAACAAACATAATAAATGGCATAAATTCCTTACGTTGAATACAATTATATAACGGTAATTAAGCCACAACAAAGACCAATATAACGATTTTGAAGTCCGCTGAAACCATTTCCAGAATCTGTTTCGTTTCCCAGGTCATATTCGAACGAGGTACATCATCATTTCACAAGAACCTCTTATAATATTCTTGAGGCTAATATAAGAACAAATAAGCTAAATTTAAGGAAACATATGTTGAGATGCACCTTGATCTGAATTCACCTTAGACTGTAGAACCATGTATTGTCTTGTATTTGTCTATATTTTGTGTCAACTTTGGTTTGTTTTCTTTTTGTTTTCTATTGTAAGGATTGAATTACATTATTGTTTTTCTTTTTTTTTATCCGGTAGGTTTTTTTTCTCTTTCTTATAAAGTTTAAAGTTCGTAGCGTATTGTAGTATAAGTTGTATCCTTGGTACCAGTGTTTTTAGCACTGTTTAGAGGACTGAAAATGTATTGTAATAATTTTGGTGGTAGAAAAAATAAATGATTTGTTTTAAAAATCATATTATTTTATATTGTATTATATCGTGCAGGGAAAGTTTTCGGATACGCGTATTATAATAGCAAGACGCCACTGTCCAATATACAAGTCTTTTACGGCTATGGAGAAGACGCTTCGCAAAAAATGAGAAATTCAGAACTCCTAGCTAGATGCCTCCCGACCGCCTGTGAACGTTTATAACAGAAGCATAATCATACTTTTGTGACACGTTGAAGGGGCTTATAAAGGCAGTAAAAGGAACAGTCTATTATTAGTAGACATTTTTATGATAATAAATGAGCTGAAATAAGTAATCAACTAAATAGTAAGGACAATTTCAAAATAAATTCTTTGTGAATCAGTAATTTTATGTGATGTGATGGATTTCTTTCGTTTGTCATAAAATTATGATTGGTTAATATTTGTGATATATTATTTTGTAACGTTAGGTATACAGAGTGTCCACAAATCAAAGGTCAACTCGTTATCAACATATTCATTCACTGAGGTAATATAATAGGACATTTATAGCGCAATTTTTAGCTCTCCATATCATATAATATACCTATATGAAAGCTATTAGTTTAATGAAATTTTGTTTTTAATTTCACCGGACATACCTACGTGTTTTCGGTCATTTTATACGTAAATAATAGTTCTAAAAAATGTCTGTGTGTCTGACTGTCTGTATCCACGATAACTCAAAAACCACTTATCATATTCTAACCAAATTTGGTACAGATCTCGGATAAATATCGGACACAACCTCCACTAACAAAAATTGTATTTTTACGAGATCTCGCTAAACTAGTATTTAATGCTCATTGAGTTGAATCCGTGGTCTAAATAAATGCATTATACATTGCCAACAATGTTGCTTGCATTTCATCATACCCTTGTGTAATAAATCAACCCTTCGCTATATGATGGTTTGCTCTATTCCTTTATGTTTGCCACCCTTTTAACCTTATTTTACTGTACTGTCTTGTTATTTTTTTTTCGTCACATAACAACGTATAGCCGTAGGGATATTATTATTCTTATTTTTTTTATTTGCGTTAATTTCGATAATGGCACTTAAAATGCAAGGGAGTTTTTCTGCTTCTTTTTTTACACGAACCGTACACGTGGAAAAACTGGCTTAGGTGTTTTGATAAATAATAGCGTAGCTTTTTGTGAAGTGTCTAAATTGTTTGTGATATGTATATTCGGAAAACAATAGGCCGCACCGCGTAATCATCGTCACTATATAATTTGCAAAACAATTTATTAATTATCATTCAACTTATGCGTCAGTTCATTATACGAAGTTTTTGTATTGAATTAAACCTTTAAGGATATTTTGGTTTTTATATATGACGAGACTTTTTCAAAAACAGTTTCACCAGATGGCAGTTTAGATCAGCGGTTATGTTGGTCTTCAGATATCAAAGGTAACATTTTACGAAACAGATAGGTGAAATAAAATTAAATTCAGCGACACAAGTGGGATTCGAACCCAACATCTTCCGATTGCCGGTCAGATGTTCTACCAATTGAACTACCGTGGCACACAGTGAAAATCTCCTTCAGTCCGTATAGGTACATCAACGCTTTCTATTTATAATATTGGGCACTCGGTTGGGCACAAAGTCCGAAAACGCCCCATTCTATAATTTGTTGTCCAATCTTAGGTTCGGACATTTTAATACAGACGAGAGGTAATATTTCTGGCTTTGGTCGTTTTTAAGCAACCAAACCTAGGTTTGTGTAAATGCGAAATGACCAAGTAAGAAAACAATTAAAGTAAAACAATAATAATAGTTAACAATATTTTATTACTATAAAAACGATAGAACAATAACACTTAAAAATCAACTTGTCTACTTTTCTAAAGGTAAAAACAACAAAAATGATTTTCACACATGCAAAAATACGTGTGTTAAAAAATAACGGCAAATATATTGTATATATTTATTTCTGCAACATAACGACGAATGGGCGCCAAAATAAAATTACCGTTATTTAGGACGCATTTGCTTAAACCTAGGTTTCGCTGCGTACGAACGAATAAAGAAATATGACCACGCGTTGGACTTTGACTGTATTAAAACGTCCAAACAAAAATTCGAACATACTGACTTTGCGCCCAACATATATAGTTATTTACCTAACAAGTGCAGAAAGTAGTACTTTTCCGCACGCAACAACAGGTGACCAAACGACGCGCAGACAAGTTCGGTCATTCGTCAAGTGCGGAAAAGACACTTTCCGCATGTGTTAGGTACAATTTTTTTCCTAGAAGCACTTCAAATTTCATACTGACAATTCAGGTAGCAACAATATTTGACAAGTGTGTCAAATATGCCTTTTGTCATATCAGTTATAGGTATTAATGTGACTATAAGAGAAAAATGATCAGATTTTCGATTTTAAGTTCATTTAACAGGTTATTATTATTATTTTGCTGGATAAACAGAAGTAGGCTATAAGTACTTCTTCTTTTAATGTGGATAAACAGTTATTCATATATATAACAAATCTAGCACTATCCGACTTTATATTAGTTATAGCAACAATAAACACAATGAGGAAAAGTAACTTTACAGCACTGAGTGTGGAAAAGTATCTTTATAGCACTAAGTAAGGAAAAGTGCAACTTTCCTTACAAAAAAAAAATGCGGAAAAGTGCACTTTACCGCACGCTCGTAGTAAAAACAATAAACGGGGGCAAAACTATAAAAAACAGATATATTACTTTAGAAATTAGATTAAAAAACTATTAGCTCCATCAAAAAAAAAAAATTATTTCACCGTTTTGAGACGTTTAGACGTAAATAAATGTTTTTTCATTCTGTCAATCCGTATAAACGATTACTAAAAACCGGATCAATGGATTTTAGATAAATTTGGTACAAAAATACCTACTGTTAGACATGATGAGGAACTGATTGGATTGTGGAATTCATAGTTGAAAGGTATAAAAAAGAGGATCAAAATTTAATAAAAACTAAATGGATAAACTACGTAATTTTCTTTGTGATAATAGATTTCGGTCTAAAAAAGATTGTGATGTAAAATTAATGAAGAACACGCGTACGAAATTATTACGTAGGAGGGTATTTGTGCCTCAAGGGTACCAGTTTATTAATAAAACCCAAAAAAAGTGGCTTTGCAGCTGTGTTCCAAAATAATCAAGTGTATTCTTGGCATTGTTTTATATTCGCAAATGACGAAGATGCTTCGAATTACCCGGGGTATGTGGATTTAAATAAATGATAATACAAAGAGGGAATTAATAATATAGTTTTCGTACGCTGTATTTCTAACCTAAGGTTATTATATTGATCATATCATTAAACACGCATTAAACCTAAAAAATCTTGGATACTAGGTAGTACTGTTAATATTTTTGCAATTGTTGTAGAATAAAACAATATGAATTTCAATTAATTCTTTATAATTTAATACTTCTTCAAATTTTGTCATAGTGACTGTAATTCTAAACACGGATGACAACAGGATGAAAGGTTTTGAATAAAATTAAGTATTGGTATTTTTTTTCGAACGATCAAATTACACTAAAGTTATTACTGTGTTTTATGCATTAAAAAAATAATATACATAACTAATAGATACTTAATAATTTTAGTAGTCACATAATATGTACCTATAGTTATTATAAGTTAACGATAATAGAATAAGCTGATAACATTTTTCAATTATTATGGGGCAATGACCGGAAATTTTATAATCATTTTTAAGCAGATGTGTTTCTAATTAGTAATTCTTTAACAGAAAAAAATTATGTGCTGTGAATTTCATTAATAGTTTCATTTTGATAGGGTATAAATAATAAATACCATACAGCTTGAAGTTTCAATTGAGTATTCTTAATTATCTAATAGTTAAAATCAATAATTATTAGAATTTAATTAATTAATTCAAATTTCAGAATCGACAACCGATATTTTACAGAAGTATATGCATATAATATCCAAATCACACATTAATAAAGTTAGTTTAAGTAAGCCTTCTTACAAAATATGCCATTCTAAAGCAATGTAATTAGTACCTCACATAATCAGGTTCCTGAAAAACCAAAGATTAGAAGAGTTCCATAATACTTTCATAAATATTTGAACGTTAAACCATAGAATAATAACTATAGATAAGAAGGGTCTGTAGAAGCTAAAAACGGCATCGACTCGTCGCAATCCCAGCCACATTCTCGCCCGCTACTATGTTATACTATATCTATATATACTATACTACAACTATAAGTGAGGCGAATTGCTTTGTCGATGAGAGATAAAACGTTCCGACACGAAGTGAAGTAACTGTATATTAAACTGTGTATAAACTGTGGTTAAACGTTTATTAAAATCTAACATGGTACCAAACAATCTAATCTGATAGGCTCCTTATTCGGTTGGGGTTTTTTCTGCTGTTCTCTTTATATAACGTTTAGGAAGTAAATTGGCTAAAAAACACACTTTTTTGACAAATTCAGTTTTATTGACACCAATATAAAGTAGAAATATGGGAATTAATAATGGAATATGATGTCGGGCAAATGTCCACCTCTAGCACGTTGGCAGATGTCCGCTCTTTTCACAAAATTTTGAACCACATTTTGCAACAAAGCTCGCTTATCTCGTCAATGCAGCGTGTCAGTTGTTTGTGGTGTGTTCACGTAAACCCAAATAGCCCTAGAGAAAATAATCCAGTGGCGTTTAAATCACAAGAAACGAGGCCGCCAATTGACATCGCCAAAATTGAGAAATTACCCGACCGGGAAATTTCTCACGCCATAACTGAATTGTTTGGCCAGCTGTGTGGCTTGTGGCGCCGTCTTGCTGAACTAAAGGTCACAGATGTCAACATTAGCCAATTGTGGCCACAAATAATCGGTTATCATTGGTTTGGTAGCGCAGAGAATTCACGGTGACGGCGTTTCCTTGCTCATTTTCGAATGATGCCGCCTAACCACAAACCGCACCATACGGTCACTTTGCATAACCGCCTTTTTGTGTAAATGGGCCTAATCACTAAAGATGATTTTGTTAGAAAATGCGTTGTTTTCGTTTAGTTTTTCAGACAGCCAAATCACAAACATTCGACGCGAACAATGGTCGGCCGACTTTATTTCTGAACGACTTGAACTTTATAAGCGTGAAGATGAAGATCTTTATGCAAAATGTTGCGCAAAGTGCGCGGCACCAGTGACGCCCAATTGTTGCGAACGACGAGTTGCAGTTCCAGGATCATTCTCAACACTTCGTTGTACAGCGGTTATGTTTGCATCACTACGGCCACTACGAGCGTATTGTTTTGGTCTATTGTCAGCAACAGTACCGTGACCGTCGAATTTAGCGATTAATTTACGCACAGCCGTTTCAGAAGGAGCCTGATTACGAGGAAAAGCTGCTCGAATTTTACGAAGTGCACATTAAAATTTTCACAATTTTGATAGTAAATTTTCACAATTAAAATTCTTTGTTCAAGAGTGTGACGTTCCATGATTAAAATTTCCCAAGTTTTTAGTAAATAAATATCAAAGGGTGACAACTTCCTAACCTCAAATTTGCCCACCCATTATTTAGGACTGCGGGTGGTATTTGACTAGAAGACTTATGGAAATAAATCATTGGTTGTTTTTGACCAAATTGGTAAGAATGGAAACTAATAATGAATGAATAAATAAATCTATGAATCTCCCAAATGAATAGTATTATTAAAAGACACATTTTTTCATCTTCTATCTGCATCCGAGAGATTTCGCACATTTTCTGGGACACCGTGTATAGTTCGAAACAGTTCGAAATCGTAAATAATAATTATATAGTCATCACTGTTGAAAACAATGAAAAAAGGCACTTCATATGTGGGCTGATAAACCAAATATTATCTTACATTATTCACAATAATAGGGTCAAATATGTTTGATAATAACGATAATTTTCATCGGACGAGTAATTGCGTCTGTACATAATATAAAGTGCTCTGAACTTAAAATAACTTTCATAATTAAGTACAATTAGTAGGTATATATCTACATTTAACCATTATCATTATGGTGCTAGTAAACGAGAATCGAGATGTTTTTAAATATGAATGAAATAATGCAATTAAATATAATCGATTTGTTATTCTTGTTGAATTCCCAGCAATCGAAGATATGAAGAAAATAATGATACCTAGATTATAGCTACTTATTTTTCTTATTACAATATGATTATTTCTCTATTGTTAAATTTTGAATTTAGAAATTAACAACTTCAAAAGTGAGCTGGTCGTTTTAAAACAGCAGGTATCAGATATACGGCTATCCAGACTACTCATACTCGTAGCATTCCCAATGACCTGACATTGACTTGTCAAGCTTCAAGTTGTAACTGACCTTATCTTAAAACTACACGTGCGAAACGTGCTTCGAGTTAAATTTTTGATGAATTGTACAGTCGCCTAAAGAAGTTTACCAGATATTATGATAAAAAATATGATAGCGGCTCTGGTCCATGGGTTGTCCGAATGAATGTCGTTGTCACGGATTGGGTAGACAGTCTGACAGACCACTACCTGTAAGAATGATTACTGAATCCTGGATCGGCTGAAAAGGCTACAAATATTTTACGTAATACCTAAAAAATCAGAAATATAATTCGGGATGGGGCCTTTGTTACCTCAGAGAAAAGACCGCGCCAACTCCAAGACTTTAGGAAGTTAAAACATTTGATCAATAGCCGTATGATGAATGGAGACTTAAACATAAGATACACCAATGGGATTCCTTGAATTGTAAAGGGTCACTCTAAAACCGAGTAAATACAGTGACGGATTTGTCATTAAGTAATATGGTGCTCTGAAGAATACCAATTTTAATCCTATACGTCTATTTACTATCAAAGTGCTAGAGATCTGGATAGAGATCTGAACACTAAAACTGGTGAGTGCTACCTATTTGTATCAAACCTCGATTAAGACTTATTTGTATCCTAGAAACTAGTGAAGTATTTGATAGCTCCTGTTTTACTATTTTTTAGAAAAGATAGAGTCTTAAAGTCGTTGGGCCTGCGCTCAATTCGATTTTAAGTTTCAGAAATATTTTCAGTTTATCATCACTCTTATATTTTGGGATAGTGGTGTATGATTCCGCTTCAGATTAGTTCTGAGTGGTTTTCATATTTTATTCGACCTTTTTGAAACATTTAAATATTTACGCAATACAAGGGTTGTGTTTTTGGGCGACTTCAATGCTCATTTCGGACATGTCAATGATGATTTTTTCTAACAAATTCATAAATATTGCTTATAGAGTGATGCGTCCTTTAAAACAGCTGATTATACCAGGTTTTACAGTTGTCTTCATTGGGTAGCCTGGTCTGAAATGTTTGCTGATGATAACGTTAACTCACTCTTAGATAGATTGTATAAAATCCTTCTCTAAATCATAATTATGGCAAATTTATATTATTATATTCACTCCTCGTATATGGATTACTTCAAAATATTGCAAATTTTCTAAGTTTATACATTTCAGAAATTATTTCACATACAGAAGAAAAGGAAATTGAACAGTCAAATAAATTGAAACAAGACAATATTGAATATTGTATTTTTAACTAATTTTAAACGCCTTCGAAGGACAATTAAGTTTAATATCATTACCGGTTATTCCAGCTATATAGGTTGAGTACAAGTGCTTGCATCTTGTAAAAAGTTTAGAAATAAAATGGCAACAGCGGCTTGCCATCTTTCTTAATATAAAAAAGACTGTATCATAGTGTTACTGACCCCTTGGTTAGGATATTCAACTCAGCCCTTAGAGATGGAACTTTTCCAGATCGGTGGCGACAAGCACTTGTAGTCTCTGTTCATAAATCGGACGACGATTAAAAATTATCTATTTTATCCAATTTTAATCCAACATTGGCGTATTATCCCAGAATTTCTTGTAAATCCATCGTGGGACATGCATAAAACTGTTTATGGAATGTACTGTAGCGAACACATTTAATTTCTCCTTTATTTTTTTGTAAACTTATATAGCCAATAATGTTTCCGATTGATGTTTCAGGTTGCCGCAACAGATATTATTAAAGACCACGAACTACCTCCAAAAAAACAAAAAATGGGTGCTTATATCAACACTCTCAACAGGATGCCATTCAATATGCCACCGGTTGCCGCCAGTTTACAACAAATTTATGCTTCCATGGAACCAATTTACATTCAGCAATGTTTACAAGTAAGCATATTGGATTGTATAAGGTATATACAGGGGGTTTGATTAACAATTGTTCATATGGTTATTGGAGATACCTTAGCACAAAATATGAAGATTTTACCCAAAAAAACTTTAATAAAATATTCTCACTTACCCTGTTTTTACTATACATATTCCCAAATGATTTTAGCGCATTGTTTGGCACCTTTCAATGTTTCAATAGCTATACAATAAGTATTGAGAGGTTCATGTGACTTTAAAATTGAAATTAACACATTTTATAATAAACTTAAATTATTATTAACGGAACTCAAGTGAAATAAGCCGTAAAATATAAAATTAATTATTTTCAACCTCACATTTAAACACAATCAACTTGAAAACTACTTATTCTATAAGGCAATATTATTAATATTTACGTAGAAAGTAACGAAGATTCAAAAAAACATGCTGAAATTTTTATAGCGGAAAACTATTTTTACTACTATTTTATCTATTCTAATTTTGGTACTATGTTCGTCAATTATGAACAAATAGGTAATATTGAAAGGTGAAACGATGTGCTAAAATCATTTGGTGTTTTGGGTCAAAACTTGATATTTTGTGCTAAGCTAACTCCAATTACTATATGGACAATTCTTAATAATACAGAGTGTATATAAAGGAGACTAACGCAACTTACTCACTTAAAACGTTAATAGCAAGCATTGTTTCTTTAGAATTTTTTTTTCAAATTTGAGTGATAAATGTAAAGCAGTTGCCCTGTTGCCTGCGTTAAATAAGGTGCCAACTTACGGCAGACACACCCGAAATATTCTCGTTTTATTCATCAGCTATGAAATCGCTATTAAAAAAAAACATGTTCTATAGACGTTAGATGATTAATTTAGTTGGTTAATTCTTTATAAACGTATCTCGGAGGAAAAATATAACAAAATTTACAAGATATTTAACATCTATGCATATCATAGCTCCTAGTCTACGAGATATCAATGCACTATTCTTTTAAATTCTATATTTGAGTCTGTGACATTCAATTGAAAATCCTTCACCAAATACCTACTGAAGATTTATTTTTTATGTCAAGGATAATTTCCTCATTCTTCGTTTCGACTCTATACTCATTCAATTCAAAAAATATACAGCGTGACAACTATTAGATCAGATAAAGAATGCGCCTCCTATATCGTCTTAACTAGTTTACTGATTGGCTATTCAAATAATGGTCGCCAACGCATGGGCTATGTAAACATGCCAACAGACCAACCGTATTAATGTATTGCGGCTCTGGTTGTCAAAGATGCGTGCTATACGTCCCTATCGTTAATAACGTTGTAGAATAATAATAGCAGATGTATAGAAAGTTACTGGCGTCACGTGTATTTGTTTTCTTTGATTAAATTCCATTTTCTAATCAGTATTATGTTTATTTAATTTATAGGAATTCGCAAATCCTGCTCGCCATTTGTCAGCGTTTAAACCTGTGCACCAAAGTATTAAGGAATCGAAAATTCGACATGCAACTGCTTTAGGCATAGCAACAAGGTATACTGCTGACCCACCGGTCCTCCAAAATCCTGACCGAGTAGTGTTAATGTC
Organism: Apoderus coryli; assembly: GCA_911728435.2. Taxonomy (NCBI): domain Eukaryota; kingdom Metazoa; phylum Arthropoda; class Insecta; order Coleoptera; family Attelabidae; genus Apoderus; species Apoderus coryli. Next base: position 7,955,580 of record OU452202.1, on the reverse strand, counting down.
TGAGACTGAAAGATTTGAGAGAAGTTACGAACCGAATGTGTCACTGGTGCCTGCAACTCCCAAAAAATTCAGGTACTTACATATCAAGCAACTAACTACAAGAAAATATGGAACAATATACAAAAACATTGATAAAAAAAAGGAATTTGATTTTTTTTATTTTATTGACAGATTTTATTGATTGATGGTATCTATTATTTAAGAAAATGTGGATCATGGCAAAGTAATACTTATGGCAGAAATATGTTCAAAAAACAAGAGTTAGTCAAACAAATTTGCTAGCTAGCTGTTAGCTTTGTATATTTTTACTTGTACGTAGGGTAGGGTGGGGCAGTTTGGTACGCTTTTTTTCGATAGCCTGTACTTAGTAACCAAAAACATTTAATGAACAGTCATATGGAAGAATAGCTACGTACATATATCGGCAATTCATTTTTATAAGTAAAAGTAAAAATATAGAAGCAGTTTTAATGGAAAACTATCCTGAGACAAAGTTAGTTATTTTTCCAATGTGCCCCACCATGGGGTAGTTTGGGACCATGGTGGGGTACTTTGGGACAATGGGGTGCTCTATGGGACAACTAGCTCCAAACTATCCACCGTCCTGGAGTGCAACATCAAAATGTATGTAGGAAGCCAACGTACTAGTACTACACGATACTTTTTTTGGTTTTGGTAATTTATCCACTATGTCCTTATAAGGACCGAACCAATGGCCTCCAGAATCGGGTAGAAAAAAACATAGTATATAATTTCACTATTGATTCATCTGGATCACTGACATCTTGAATGCACTCCAAGTAGTCATATATGGTTCTCTTGGTAGTAAATTTAACCAAAAAAAAATCTTATACATCAATTTTTGTGTCGTCAAGTAGTCCTTCTCTTTCATAGTCTTCGTTCATATCTGAATCCGATAAAAGATCTTTCACTTCATAAGACGCATCTGCATCACTTGATGAAGAGCTTAATTTTCTTTTGGAAAGTTTAGACTTTATCTTGGAGGTTTTCCCTTTCAGACATTTAACTGATAAAGTTGAACTGGCTTTCTCTTTTATGTTTTTGTTTCCCAATTTCACCTTGCTGGAACCATTTCTGTCCCCTATATTTCGTTCGTTCGTTGCCTTTAATTGGTGTTCCTCCCTTCTCTGTGTTTTTAGCTCAATTTCATTTTTCTCAGGCGTGTTGGTGTAAAATAATACACTGTCCCAATCTGCCCTAAACAGCATCATCGCGTAAAACATAAAACCATTAATTTACTGTTCTACTTGGGTTTTGTGTCTATGCTCTAAACTTAACCTCACACATCCTGGATTATTGTAGACAAACACGAAAATCATCATGCACTAGTTACCTACTCTATGTTCTTACAAATAAAATGTTATAATACTTACGTTCGACTTACGAATTTTTTCACACGTGATAAAATTTAAACGCGCTTTCAGAATGAATTGCTTATTATGCACATTCGAATAACACTTATTGAGCAATACTGTAGCGCAGCAGCGGTAAATTCAGTAAAGCGCTAAATTTGAACGGTCCCGAAGTGCCCCATGTACCAATGTGCCCCATCCTACCCTACCTGTACTAAAGAATGTTTTTGTTTTCAATTTTTTTCTGCTCAATATTCGCAAACTATTAAAAATTCAGAAACATGTAAAGCAGTATGTTAAAATACACATGTATTTATTCTGCCATATGTCAGCTATTTTTAACATATTTGCGTGTTTGATCTTTTGTTCAGAAATATTAGTATTTCAGAATATATACAGTTGTGTTAAAAACATCAAGTTTGAGTATCCTCCATGTTGTTTTTCAGGCCGAATGTTATAAGTATGAGATTATGTATCTATCCTCTGTCAAACGAAGAAAAATCAATAAAATCAGCCAATAAAAAAACGTTGTAAATTAAACAAATAATTTAACTATATTTAAGTCAAAATTATGTAGAATTCTCATGTTTCCTAGTTATGATTTTGGTATGAACCGTAATTAACAGAGCCTTTAAGCGCGCTTAAAGTTAAGCGGTCAATATTGACCGCTTTAGCTTGTGAAATTATAGCGTCAATAATGTCATTATAAAATGAACATCGAACGCGGTTAATAATAGTTATACAAATTAAAATTGAAGATAAGGTGTTAATTGAAGAATTGAAGATGATATTGATGCAGTCGATATAATTGACTTTGGGTAGATGATCTAGCGTGTCTCAGAATATTTCGTTTAACTGTGTAATTTGCTTATTTTCTTCAGCCATTGATGTTCTTAACTCTTCTTCATGTTTTCCAAAGATTTTTTAGAGAGCTCGCAGACCGAAAAATGTTGGTACTGGATAAAGCACAAAACTCAATCTGTATGGATTGCCAAGCTTTGTTCTTTTTAGTTAGCTCGAGCTGTTTTTTTGTCTTCTAATATTGCTGCATATTTATTGGAAATAATTTGTAAGAAATTGACTCAATTTTAATTAATTTTTATTATCATTAGGTATATCAACTTTAAAACCTACCTACAGTAGATTCAAATTATAGAAATAAGCTTGTTGACATAAGTATGACATTTATAACAATTAATTTCCGCATTTGCCAGTTGGCTTTTACACTTTTCAAAGCTTAGCTTACATCTGTGCGGTGAGTTACCTTACAAACGGGGTTTTATATTTCAGCTTAGCTCAGCAGAGCGTCGCTTACCTTAAAAAAGGTGCGTATATGGCGTTAAGTCTTCATTCCATACGAGAAACTAAAGAATTAAGAATCATTCACAATTTACGTCACTATAGATATATTTTACTTGCAAATTGAAAAATTGAGGTAAAGACGGATATAATCATTTTGAAGTTGCTTGAGACGATTCAGACCATTTCCAGATGGAAGTCTGCTTTAGAGCGATTTCTTGAGAAAATTGCGTTTAATATTTCACCAGTTAGATAGTTGGAACGTATAACTCTTATTACTTATTAGATAATAAAGTATTTTTGGTGTCATTGATAGAGCGTGCGCTTCGCATACGGACGTCCTGGGTTCGAATGTCAGCTCTGGCAATATTTTTTTTCTAATTTTTGCATAAAGTAGTTAGTTTGTTACGTTAGTTTATTGGAACTAATGAAAATAATACACTCATGATAATAATAATGATAAAATTCTGTTTCGTTACGCAGGTCATATCAAAATCGACAGCATCACCCGCTACACCCGATTCCGCATTTAAACCTGAGCAGTGTAGGGTAAATACACTCTTAAATAATTTTATCTTGAGTGTATGTATGTAATGCTGGTATGCTAAAATAAAGTTTTGAATAATCGCTGCAAAATCACTTGAACTTTATGAGAATCTAATTCTCGTTATACGCCGATACTTAACTAACTTAACACCCTTAAAACTTAAGGTATTTTGGACGACAATTCATTTCAGTTTTGAAATATTGTACAAAATTTATTATAAAAATCTAGAATCCAAATAATTCTAATTCTGATATTGCTCACAGATATGGACGCGCTCATGAATCACAGGCCAGTCCTTCAACATCATCATCAACGCTTAGTGCAGCCAGTCCAACTATAAAAACCGAACTTTTGTCACCTAAAATTGAGTCACCAACGAGTACTGTCGTGAATGGTAACACATCTCCAGATATATCAGTGAAACTATCAGAAAAACTCGATACAATAGTTACTGTCGTGAAAAATGATAAATGTGTGGTTCCAAAATATAATCCTGAAATAGAACTATCGACGGATACTGAAGACAGCGCGTCCGAAACTTCAGAGGAATACGCTAAAATTGAGGAAGCATTGAGAGGAGTAGAAATCGGTGTGCGGGAAAAAGTTTTTGAACTTTTCAAAAATTTAGCAAGGGAACACGATCGGGTGGTGGTAGAAAATCGAGAAAAAGATGTTAGAATTAAGAATTTAGAGGAAGAAAATAAAAAGTTACGTGAAGAACTTGAAGGTATTGCAAAATGTAGGACGAGTCCGCTGACAAATGGTGATGTCAGTAGTAGTGAAAATGAAAAACAATCAGTGGAATCAGAGACTGTTGTCGAAAACAAATCTGTAATATCCACTGCCGTTCAGCAACAGGAATCGATAAAAAATACAGCACCAGAATGATCAGTAATTGTCCTGAGGAGGGTTAACTTATAATAAGCAAACACCTCAAAAGCAGGACATCACATCAGCGGAAAACAAACTGTTGACATAATTGTTTTTCAACGTCTTTTACTCTATCGACAAACTACTCTCATCATATATTTATATTTGTTAACGGTTCGGAAACATTTATAATAGGGAACAATACAAACAAAAACATGTCTTCCGATTTTCAAAATCAAATAATTTAATTAATTAATTGTTTTACATCTTTTAATGTTTTATTTTCGGTGTGTGCTTATTTATATTGACACCAAAGTGTCTGCGATGGAGCGATATTATAGATCCTAAATAAATATACCAAATTTCGCACTTGAGTTAAGTCATTGCAGGTATCGGATTGGCATCACTCAACAAACCCCTTTAATTGTAATTTCTGCGATATTACCATTTGCTAGAAAAAAAATGGGTAACTGTTTCTCTCATGCGAAGGAGCCCAGTTAAGCATTGCTAATAAGTAACTGATTTAAACAAAACAATATTCCCAAAATGTTACCTACTTTGAAATTATCCTTGATTTAACAGGTCTGAAGCTTTAGACCCCAGTGATTGACAGGGGTATATAACCCTGTGGGTTCTGGACATTAAAATCATTAAACTACTTTGTAATCGTATAGAACCTTTGAATTACGAAGCAAAGGAATAGACAAGAACAGCCTTAAATGTTGACATTCACAACAATATTATAAAAAATTACGAAACGCCACTGGCTCTATGATAACAATTAAAACGAATTTATAAATATATGTTATGGTCACAATTTTTGTTAACTGTTAAGTAAGTTATATTGATTAATAAATCACTTTACATTTTATATCCAATATAGACTTTACTTAAATACCCTCTCAGCTGCTTTTGGCTTCCAAGTCTCCAGATATCCACATCAAAGGCACTGCTGGGATCGGTCGCCATTAATTCTGAGTATCTGGTTCCATATACTACTGCTCCAGTCCCTTTATTGATCTCGGAGCTATATATAAACCAGCTTATAGTATTTTCTTTACCAGTATTCTACTGCCAGGCACTCTTATTATTTACTCTTTTCAAAGTTATTTTTTTGGTGCGTCGACAATAGTTACTTAATTGTTCTGACATGGGGGACAGTGATCTGCTCCTTGAGTTTTTATTCTCAACTCCAGCTCTCTTTCCGGAGAATTTGAGCGTAACTTCATTTGATGCCCTTTCTCTCACCAGGTGCAATGCTAGTACCTAGTCAAGTGTTCTCATTGAGGTAATTTGTCCTGTTTTAAAGTGCCTAATTATTGCTCTAAGAGACCTTACAATCATGTACATGGATCGCAGTATTTTGAAAATTTAAGTTTGTTGAAACTCTCTCAACATAACTTTTAATACTGGAATGTGCTTATCAAACACTACTTGCACCAGACCACGATTTATCCTAAACACAAGTAGTGCTTAAGAAATTAAAATAGGCATTTTCTCAAGATATAACCTGCTAAACACTATAAATATGCCCCTATGTTTAATTTTTAAGTATAATTTGTGACAAATATATTTTCGATCGTACGTAAAAAGCTGAAGGCATGTTTTGGAAATTATATCCTCTCTATGGTAATATAAACTCCTACATAATAATGTAGTTTATGCCGTATCGGTGCTTCATTCCACAGTAAAAATTAATTATTAAAAATGATTAGGTATCTATTATAACCTTTGTATTCTCTTAGAAGGGATATGGTATTGAAACGGTACACACGAAAATGTTTCTGTAAATCTTTGTTTTTAAAAGATGTCAATTACAATATAATGTTTTTTAATTAGTATTTTTTAATGTACGTAATTTTTATCAGTTTGTAAAAAGGCTAGTAATAGGTTTAAAATTTAATTTTCAAGTGTTTCTTTGTAAATATGTATTTGTACATACATTTTAACTCATTGTAAATAGTTCGTTTTTAATACAATGCTATTGTGTAGAAAATTAAATATTTGTATTTAAGTAGATTTTAGTAATTAAGAAAAGTGAATCATTTAAATTAATGCACAAAATTAATTTTTAATACTCATTTACCTACCTCCATCCATTTAATTAACAAATTTCTTACTTTGAGCACGTAATATGTTGGTCCGAGCTTATTTTAATAAATTTACAAAAAAAATACCTTTAATTCAATCAATCAAAAATAGGACCAAGGGTTATTTCTGAAAACCCAGAAATATAACACATTATGCATATAACCATGAATTTTGCATTACTTTACAACAATTAACTGCAAGTAGTAGTACTATTAATACTAAAAAATCTTAAAATATTCAAAAGAAAAGTTTGTTGAAATAGTGTTTAAGGAAGTCAAAGTAAATACTCAGGAGCACTGTTTCCAAAATGTAAACAGTACAGATCACGGTCTTTTGTATATCTCCAAAGAACATTTTACCATTCGCTATAAAATTAACAAACAAAATAAATAAATTAATAAACATGTAGCTATGTCATTTCAGTACCAAAATTATTTTAATATGAAAGCGTATACCTTAAACTATTTTTCAACATAATTTCCGTCAATATTGAGACACTTCATCATCGTCAGACCATACGACAAGCTTTTGGAATCTTTTCTCGAAGAAATCTGCCGTCTGACTGGACAACCATTGCAGCAATGTCGTTTTGACAGCGTTCGCGTCGTCGTGGCGTTGTCCTCCCAGATGCTTCTTCAAATTTAAGAATACATTGAAATCACTGGACACAAGATCAGGGCTGTATGTTGGATGATCACCTTGTTCCCAGGCAAATGATCGGATCAGTGTTTGAGTTTGATTTGTTGTGTGAGGCTTGGCATTGCCATGAAGCAAAACTGCTTGGCGCAAACGTCTCACATAAAGATACCGCATTTGTTTTAGGGAAAACACCTTTCCAAATTGTTTGCTTAACTTCACTTTTGAGGGTGATGTTGAATGGCCCATTCCATGGATTGTTGTTTCGATTCTGGAGTTACGTAGGGCCCCCAAGTCTCGTCACCAGTGACAACTCGGGTTAACAACTCGTCACCTTCCCGGTTGTACCCCTCTAGGAAGTTCCGTCAGCATTTTCGGAACCCAGCGTGCGCTTAAATTTTGGTAAATCGTCTGTTCTCTTGCACTTCTTCATCAAGTTTTGCACCAAGTAGTCAGTAATGAGTGAAGGTAGTCACTCTCCGTAAACTGCACAGATCTGACAATGAATGTCAACTGCTTTCATGCCTTTAGCATTAAGAAAACGCATTACACCGCTTATTTGACATTCGGGGGCATTTTCGATCGGAGGAGACATTTTAAACGGTCGTAAACAACCTTTAGGACTGTCTAATGGGTTTGTAATGGCGTAAAGCGCATCGTAGTTATTGTGAAACACAATTTTATGAAACCAGAAATTTACGTATAGTTAAGAAAAAGACCTAGCATTCTGTTAAAATCATATTTGACTTTTACTTCATATATTAATAGATACTGACTCCATTTAAATTTTTCTCACTCAAAAGCTGATTTATACTTTTGTAATTATAACCTAGGACTTTATTATTTCAGAAATGCACAAATTGACATTATTTATTAAAAACTTGCTATAGGAGGTATGAGGTGACTACAATATTTTACAGTATATGATGTTCACTTTTCGGACACCCTGTAGACGTATACATTCTATCTTACTAGAAAATAACTATCTATGAAATGCAATTATATATCTTAATAGCTAGTTTATTAAACCTCTCAGTTTACGTGCTCAGTGTTAGAGATAATTTTAATTGTCAAATACTTGTAATTATTTTCATATACTTAACCAGAGTTTTGTTTTTCTATTTACCTATATAGTTTGTGTATTATTTTGTTGATTCCAATTAACAGCATAATATAATGAATGCCTGTTGAAGATATATTGTTCCATGGGTAAAGATAATGTATATTTTAGAAGAACGATAATAATTTTTGAAAGGCATTTTGTTTGTAAAACCCCTCTCTCATTCTTCGGCAATGGCTTATGTAAATATGATGCAATACTTATATTATGAAAACCTGATGACAAACAATGTAGTAGTAGTTATTAATTTGTATTCAATTTATTATTCTTGTTATGTTTTGTTTTTAATTTATATTAATAAAAGATTATGAAAAATAAACAATTATTCTGTGAACAAAATTATTGTTATACAGTTTTTTTATATATAAATATATATTTACGATTATAAAAGTACAAAATATGGGATGCAAAGCGTCCAAAATATACTTATTATATTATTACTGAAAATAATGCTGATAGTATGGTTTAAAAAATGTATGAATGTAATATTTTATTCGTTGAGAGAATGGATATGAAGCAATTTGTTATCACAATCAAAAATTTCGGGACACACACGTTGACATGAATCATAGCTATTTTTCGAAAAGGCAATCGTATAATATAAATATTAATTTATTTATAACCAGTTAGCAAATGTTAATACCCGACCTAGAGCGTAGGGTCCTTACGTCTTAAGATACATGAACATAACAGGTTGTGGATTCAGGTCATGATATTCCAAGCCTCATTGGATAACTTAGACACAAACTACTGTAGTTTTGATTGGGCCACGGATTAACAAACAATATTGAAATTGAGCCAACAAAAAGAAAAGCTGCTATAAAGTTATGCAAATTTGTACATATATATGGAAGTCATGGTCAGCAAGACGTAAATTATAATCTAACACCGTTAAATTACTACAATTTGCTTATATTCGTGTATCTTCTGATGATGATGTTCTCCATTATACGTAGTGTTTACATTTTATAAATAAGGGTAGGATAATTTCATAATTATTGCAATACAAGGATTTTTAAATATTTCCGGATAATAAAATAATCAATGAAAACCTAACTATGTATATCAATGTACTGATATGATTGTCTATTTCGAAAAACAATTCTGTAGTGTTCCATAATGAACTGCGGCCTTGGATTTCTCGAAAAATAAAAACAAAATTTAGTCAAATTTTAGATTGTGTTTTTATGTAAAAATTTATTATTTATAACAGGTAAATAATTCGTAAATATAATATAATCACCCCTTAATTGTAATTGAAATTGACAAGGATAGTGAGATAGTTAACCATTAATAACGGACCCTAATAACAAAATTTCAAAAACTACGAATTTTCATAATAGAACTTTATAGAAAAGTTGACTAAAATCCCCGATTTCACTGTAACCTCATGGGATTATTGTGAAGAGTCGTTTGGTCTGATCTGAGACTCGCTTAATAATCGCATTTCTTTCGTGTGGTTTGTTACGAATAGCTTACCATGTTCCTGAGAGTAGTCCTTTTAATTGTAAATACCCTAGGGAGTTTTCCATTTGGAAAAAATGGCTGAAATGTTTTTTCAAACTATAAATATTTTTGTTTCCGAGTATTAATAATAACAAATATTATTATTGTATTGTGGATTAAATAATAAAGTGTTGTATTTGAAATAAGCAAGTACAACGCTACGCGCTAGCATTTTGAAAGTATTTTAGACGAATTCAATACATCAAAATTTTCCAACGGATATTTTCTATGAAACCAATCGCCGCAGTTCAGTCGTGGGACATCCTTCAGCACTTTATAAATATTCCCTTGTTATAAAGTTCACTGCAGTTGCATTTGGAAAATTGACCAATATATTTTTTAAAACAGTCTCTCAGGTAGATGATAAACCGCAATCAATTTTGTAGATGTCTTACGACAAATAATAGTTTTTAAACGAAAAGCAGAATCATATCAAATATTATACAATTCTTGTTTTAAAGAAAATATTTGATTCATAGTAATTTTAGATAAATGGTAAAATCATAATATAAAGCATTTTGATGCAATATTTCCAGAGCAGCTGCCTTGATAAATCGACAGATATAATAATGTAAATTGATATTTTGAACAAAATTTTTGATGTTATATTAAATATAACAATTATTTTGTTATCAAACCTATTCCACCAGTTTCAAATGCTAGTTTAATTTACTGTAGTATAACCACACCAACTACCTAATTCGTCTGAATTCTATTCATGTTTTCACTTCCAAATTGTAAATGTCCAAAGCCGAGTCAAAAAAGTGCCTATTTATTTTTTTAATAATAAATTTAGTTCAATCAAGAATATCAGTGGAAAACTCAAAAAATATTTCAGTTTCCATATACTAATATGTGTTCCATAAAAGCAATTTCAATTTGAATACTTGTAGAGAAAGGACGCAATTTCTATTTATAATACATAGAAAAAGTAAATAAATAAGACACCACTATCGCGTGTAATTCCTTCATAAAGATAAACTGAAATATGAATAGTTGCAGTAATTTAATGTAATATATGTGGTTGCCAAACTCGGTTTAACTGGCATCTTTAAAGCAATAAAATTATGACTTTTACGACCTTGCTAAAGCTATTTCAAATGTTTAATATTATTCTACACGTGTTTAGTTTCACAGAAATATGATAAGCAATCATTTTATGATTATTTTTTATTTACCTACTAATAATAACACTGGTCTACAAAATTAATTTTTTTTTACTGTAATTTATTACATTAGAAATTTGGCTCACACTACTATGCTTTCACCAGTTTCGAAACACTAGATGTCGCCACATACATCAAGTTTTCAATAGTATATATATATATTTTCATGAAAAGTACAAAATTGACTTACTTTTCAACAATTATTGACTGTTGGCTTTTGGTGTAGTGACATATTCTGTGTTGACTATCTCAGTCACAAATAAAACAGCAACATTTTGTGTAACCAAGCTGTATGTAGTCCAAGCAGAAGAGCAATGATTTTAAAATCTCGACAAATCTTCCAAGCGTATTCACTGCATTGAATTTTTTCGATAATGAATTTTATATTAGAAAGCACTGTCGGAAGTTTGTTTTCGTTACACTGCTTGCAAATTACTGCCAGCGACTTGAATCATCGTTTAGATCCCTTTGTGTCAATAAGTGTGGTTCTTTTGAAGTAGACCCTATCTGTAAATACGTTATCGTCTTGACTACGGACAGATTCCTGACTTTCATGTTGCTTTGTAGGCTTTGGCACAGGAAATTCAGCACTACTTATATAGGATTGTAATGCCTAGCACTGGATGTGACTGGACCAAATATATATATATATTTTTTTTGTAATGAGTGATGAAGACAAACAAAAATGACCACAAAGTTCGTGAGACAGAAACAATGTTTATCAGTATAATCGTTCAAAATATCTTAATTATTATATGTGCTTAATTTATGTAATTGGGAATCTTTAATTACCTACTTATTGACTAATCTTATTTCACACACACATTTAGTGATCTTTCATAAAGTTCTGGGATAGCGCAGTTCTAGTAACATAAAAAAGTAATAATTACTTTTTTCAATTATTGAAATAAAAACAAATATTTAGGGAAGTATTTGAGACATTTGTATACATGGTGGCTCGTTTACGAGGGACCAGTACCTTTTCTTCCAGGGTTTATTTATTTTATTTTACCGCGCTAACATCCAACTGCTATATTTTGCTAGGTGGAATATAAAAGACAATCTCCACGAAATACATTTAGTAAATCCCTCTAGGGGGCATCAGTCTAATCCACCATATATGTTTCGAGGCACCAAGCCTTATCATCAGTGGTTCAGTAATGGGTTCTATCTTACGAAAAGCTAGCTTGAACTGTGCAATTAAGTTTAGTTACAGGATAACAAGAAAAGAGAGATGCATAATTAAAATAAGTACATAGTTTTTACTTTCGTGTTTAAAATAATTTTCTTTCACGTGACATGAATGCATCTCTTGTTTCTTATAGTCCTGTAACTAAACTTAATTGCACAATGCAAGCTAGCTTTTCGTAAGACTTTACTGAACTACTCATGATGAGTCTTGGTGCCTCGAAACATGTATGGTGATTTGACTGATGACCCCTAGAGGGATATATCGTGGATATTGACTTTTATTTCCCACATAGAATATCTAACTCCACTTAAATATGGACTACTTCTTTAAATTCAATATTTTTTATAGAATATCCTGTATATTAACCCTTCAATTATTAAAATACGATTTAAAAAACATTTAAGTCACTTCATAAGTCTGGTAAATGTAGGCTAAATATTGAAGAATCACATACTATTATGTATTGTTCGATTTGTCTTTTAACTCTCTGCCTAAATAGGGCATTCTATTAAAACGAAGAGGGTAAGGTCGACCCTGTATACATAGAAATGAAATATAAAACTATTTGTTTTAAATGTTTTGCTAAGAAAAGGTAGTATCTCACGGGCCTTCCGGTACACTTTGGTCTTGATATGGGGCACCTACCTACTTGTTATTATACCGTTCACGAATACATCGATATTATATATATGAAAATTACTGTTGTTTTCTATAGAAACGTTCAACTATTTTGACAGCCATGTGAATTGTTGATATCAGTGGCGTATTTATGTTTCAGGTCTGGGGGGTCTACTTACAATTTTAAACCTACCTTAATTGCCTACTTTGCCATAGCTGACCCCTAATGCCGACAGAAACAAGCCAATGAACTGTAATAGAGCTGTCCAGATCCCTGGACCCCCCTATAGATACGTCATTGGTTGATATTAACTCTTACCAGTGTCATGTACTGGTATACTTTAAATTATACTTCTAATAATGCTTTTGGCGTTGAAAATTTCAAAAAAAATCCATTGGTTCGGTGTGATTGGTATACACTACTTTACACAGGTGTACACTACACTCGGGACATCGAACCTACATTCTATTAATATTCGTGTTGCATATATATTAATTACTACAATAAAGAACTTGAACTCCCATTTGAATTATAATGCTTCATTAAACATGTTTAAAGGAAACTCTTCGGTGCAGTACCATCTCAAAAAGATGAGCCTAAGTGCTGACGATAAAAAAGCAACACGTGCTATACGACTGTATGGCACTGTTTTGCAAAAGCCTCAAAACTCCTTGTAAGGGTCACTTTAACACCCGACATTCACAAAAAATCTCTTTAGCTTCAAGTGAAGAGAGGCTAAAGGACCTAAACGACTCCCCTACAATTATTATATCCTTCTCTAAGAGGATTACAGGCGTTTAAATTTTGATCCAGAGAAATATATATGCTCTGTTTGGCATTAGGTACTATCGGGCGGATATTTTTGAATATAGTGGCTTTTTGGTGGTCGGTATACAGTGTTTTTTTTCTGAGCTTTGTGTTTAACGACTGGTTAGTCCTAGGTTTTTGAACAAAAATTTTTGTTGTTAATCATTTTCGAACTTTATCTTTGTATTTCATTTCGACGTTGATTCCTGAATTTTTTTAGTTGTCAGTTTGTATATTATACACACGATAAATACAAGTATATTATTTAATTACTTTTTTTTCTTTTTGGTTGTACACATTTTAGAGTATTATTCAAAAATTGTGATAATTAAAATTATTTTATGGTCGTAAACATTTTCATTTTTTCACTATGTGTCATAAATACTTTTCCTTGACTCAGTAATGTGCAAATTTTTAAATATCTTTTCCTTTTCTGAGTACTTACTATCAATGCAAATCAGCTTAAGAGGGGAATCTGAAATGGTTACTTACAAAAATGTCCGATGGTGGCGCTAGTGAATCTCATTGAATATCAAATTATTCATTTCTTAACTTAGAGTAATTTTCTAGAATATTTTAATACATTCTTCTCCTCAATAGGTGTCGCCAAAAATTAATACATAGTGGCACAAAATATCATATTTCTATTTTGCGTAAATTATTTTCACATTCTTTTTTGTGCTAGCATTCTTATACGTTCGATGCTTATCTTCGCTTAGACCAGTTATAGTTATATACTATTATACATAAAAAGGATGAATGTAAAAAAACTGGTTTTATTTACGATAAATAGTCAAGATTTTTAAATATTTTCAACATATTATTTTTTTGCCAAGCCCCTAAATTTTCACAAATTGATGATTTGTGTGAAAACCGTAAAACATAGGTATATGACACCTTAAACTGAATCCCAGTTATTTTTGAGGGACTATTAAATACTCCAATACAGGGTGTTCTATTTAAAAAACCAGAACTATGATAATACATGCTTATCTCTTCTTTGGACCGACCTGTATGCTTGCAGTGTTTTTCAAAATGTATTAGGTTAGCCCTGTTGTTTTAGTTTGTCAGTTTCAAAACCATGAGATGTTTTTTTCATGCATCAAAGAGTGTCTTTCCTAACTATGATAATACATACTTATCTATTCTTTGGACCGCCCTGTATGCTTGCAGTGTTTTTCAAAATGTATTAGGTTAGCCCTGTTGTTTTAGTTTGTCAGTTTCAAAACCATGAGGCGTTTATTTCATGCATCAAAGAGTGTCTTTCCTATTAGTATACAATGTGTCCAGAAACTAATGGACCAAGCGAAAGCCACAAATTGTAGAGCAGATTTCATGGCAAACTTCTAATGCGAAATTGCTTCCGAAAGCAGTTATAGTTTTTAAAAGAAAGCGAAAGCGCCTTTAGCCATTGGAGTGAAAGGTGACAAAGATATTTCCCTAAATAGAAGCATTCGTTAGCCATACACTGCTGAATTAAATATGCGAACATAGGCGTCCAAACGGGTATCAACGGACATTTCTAATAAAAACTTCTTTGTCACTAACTTTTCGAGAATTCTGAGATCATTCTTAGGAAATATGAGGTATTCTTATCTCAAGATGATAGAATGCTGCATTTTCGAGAAAAATTAAGTTTTAGTTTAATATGCGGTTTAACATAGTACCTATCTATTTGATTTACGATTGGTACATTACTTATTTTAACAGTAAAAATTTAAAAAATTAAGTAGGGTATTAGGTATTGTGAGTATTTACAGGGTGTCACAAATATAAGAAATGAATCATAGTTGTGTTTTTTTAAATGGAATGCCCTGTATATGAATATATTTTTAGATTCCCCGTTCAAAATAAACCTAACTTTCATTAAAGTACATCTCACCTAAACCTGACAGTTTTTTAAATATTTAAATTTTTATAAAAATATAGACATAATATGAATGAAAAAATTCACACCTAATTGTTTGTTCTTTTTAAGCCAGTCTGGGCTGATAAATATACCCACTCATCACTTGTTACGCTAAATATAAAAAGCCCCCAATACTAAATACAGGGTGTCCAATAATATAACTTATATGAACGTAAAGTTAAATTCTAAATAACTTGTTTATTTCAAATGGAACACCCAGTATAAGAGGTCAAAATTAGATGCATAAAGTAATTATCTGTCAAATATTATAATACTTTCCTATGAATAACTTTTGACGTTTTTGTGGAAAATGCACATATTCATGATATTAGGCGATTTTGAAATTGAATCTCTTAGTTTCATGTAGACCACCCTGTATTTAATGATGCAAAAATTAAAGTTTTCTTATAGATATGTATACTTATCTTTAATTTTGCATGGAAGAGGCACACATATTGGCAATAAGAGGAAGAATTTTCAAAATTATAATATTTATCAAGTCAGCCATGAGAATTTGAGAAGAAGAGAATACATTTTTGTAATTTAATATTTACTGTCAAATAGTCGGTTGAAAATTCTTACCTAAGAGTTGAGAATTTTTCATAAAACAGTTTTTTATCTGTGACATCTGATTTAATTCACTTCAATTCAAAAATGCGAACCTATTCCAAAGGAGAAAGCATACACATGATTTTTATTCTGGGAGAATGGTCCAAAAACGCTTTACTGGAATCGCGAGTTTACGCTCAAAGGTTCCTGGCGCAAAATCACCCCAAAAAAGCGGTCTTCGAGAGGCTGTTAAGGCAGTTTAACGAAAGATACCACCCAAATACAGTGCAACTGCATCAAGAACTTTTCAATATTGATTTTAAATCGTGTTGAATTTTGTAAATGGGCCAGGAACAAAATCATCGCAAATGAAAACTTTTTTAATTTTGAAGGAGCAAATAAATGAAGCGTTTAGAAGCGTTACACCAGATTAAAGTTGTTGAAGGATTAAGAAAAGGATTGAAATGTGCCTAGAGTCCAATCATTTTGAACATTTATTATAAAATTTATCAGTTTTTATGTAGGTATATCTTGTTATTTAATTTAAGTTAAAAATGTATTTATTTATTATGTTATTGTTTAAATTATGGTTTGTCAAATTCTCATGGCTGACTTGACGAATATAATTTTGAAAAAGTCTTCCTATACCAATATGTGCTTTTTCCATACATTAAAAAAATATACATATCTATAAGAAAACCTCATAGTGATTAATAGATAATTAATTTCATCACCATCAAATACAGGGTGGTCTACATGAAATTAATAGGTTCAATTAAAAATTCGCATAATATTATGAATATGTGCATTTTCCACGAAAACGTCAAGAGTTATCCATAGGAAAGTATTATAATATTTGACAGAGAATTACTTTGTGCATCTAATTTTTACCTCATATACAGGGTGTTCCATTTGAAATAAACAAGTTATTTAGAATTAAACTTTACGTTCATATAAGTTATATTATTGGACACCCTGTATTTAGTATTGGGGATTTTTTATATTTGGCGTAACAAGTGATGAGATATTCATCAGCCTAGACTGGCTTAAAAAGAACAAACAAATAGGTGTGAATTTTTTCATTCAAATTATGTCTATATTTTTATTAAAACATAAATATTTAAAAAACTGTCAGGTTTAGGTGAGATGGGCTTTAATGAAATTTAGGTTTATTTTGAACGGGAAATTGATTCATATACAGGGCATTCCATTTAAAAAAACACAACTATGGTTAATTTCTCATATTTGGGACACCCTGTATAGACTCACAATATTTTTAAAATGTAGCCATAAATCATTTTTATCGAACCCATGAATAAAACTTCAAGGAAATTAAATAGTTTAACCACAGTATTCCGTGTCGTATGGCGTGAATAACCCTGTATATACGTTCCAACTACCTAACTGGTGAAATTTTAAACACTATTTAAACCCCTACCAAGGGTATCTTATAATTTTATAATAACTACCAGTCGGGAGTTCTTGTATTCTCTCTATAGATCATAAAAAATCGGTTGTGTCACCCTAAAACTTTCCCGACTAGTTATAATATAATCAAAAATATATGACCTGCGTAACGAAACAGAATTTTAATAATTATTATAATTGTATTATTTCCAATAAACTAACGTAACAAACTACTACTACTTTATCCCTTCTTGTATTTATCCTCTAACAGTAGGTATACCTACATAATATTACCATAGATGTTTATGTATTCTCTGATATTACTGTACCTGGCTAACGTTAAAAATCCCTACTTCTAGTACATACGCATATACATAATATACTATACCACATACAACTAAATATTAATAATATAAGTACGACAAAACCATTAGATTTTTGTGTCACTGTGTATAAACAGCGCCATCTCTTCAATGCTGTCCCAACTACTAATTACTTGTTTGTTGGCTACAGTTATAAAAAAAATATAAGAAAATGGCGGATATTTGAAGAGAAATATGAGGGTTTTTTTTATATATGGATATTGTCTAATACAGAAAGTTTTCACGAACAATTTTAATTACAAGTGATTGTTAAATATATAAATTAGGTAATAAAGTAATATTATCATTATTAAATATTAGAATCATAGCACAAAATGAGGAAAAAGTTGCTGACTTTGAACTCAATTTATTAAGTAATTATTTATTGTTGTAGCCTCAAAATACCTTATTACCCAATCCAAACCTTAATCTTTAAGACCCTATTAAAATTTTTGCTACCAGATACGTATTAGTGGAGATTTCCATCCACAAAAATATATCTGTAAATTTGAAAAAATTACCCATGTTTGAACTCAATTTATGAGTTAACTGTTTAATCTTTCCGCTTGAAAATACTTCATTACCTAATCCCATCTTTGGTCTTTAAAACTCTATGAAAATTTTTGCTAGCAGATACGTCTTAGTGGCGTCTACCATGCGCAAAATTATGCCTGCAAAGCGAAATATGATGATTTTCTAACTCTGTTTTTGAACTAACTATCCAATATTTCAACTTCAAAATACTTCAATACCTAATCCCATCTTTACTCTTTAACTCCCTATCAAAATTTTTGCTATCAGATACGTATTAGTGGAGTCTACCATGCGCAAAAATAGGTCTGCAAACGATTTTATTCAAACGCCCCTCTTAATGTATTTTTAGTGAGAATAATTTTTGTTTGAATTTGTTGCGAAAAAGCTGCATAAAATTCTTCGACGATAATACAATATGTCAAACGTTCTGAAGCAGGAGCCTAAACTTTAGAACTGCATGTGACAGAATATATATTTGTAAAAGTATGTGTTTGGCGACATCTAGTTCCAAATAATGTAAATCTTGTTTTGTTAAACAAGCCTCTAACGAATACACATTTACCCAACACCTAGCATAATAAAAATAATATATTGACTGTGTGTGTGTGTGTTCGTATTCATGATTGATGTTAATTTATTGTTTCACAAAAATTGATTTTCATTAGCAATAAAGATGGCAATCGTTGATATTGGTTTACATACTTATATTACTTAGTATATTTTGCAATTTTGCACAATAATGCAGAATAAAAACAAACTTTGTTTATAGTTATGTTTACTAAACTAAAAATATTCACATTACTGTGTTAATAAGTAGGTATTTCAATACGGTTATGACACAAATATTCAAAATTGTTCTTAAAATATTTTTTTTAAATAAAAAATGCTTCAAACTGCCATTTATTGAAATTTTAAGCAATATATTATAACCTATTACATATTAATATTATACACAGTATTTTACAATTACTGGAATTTGACTGATACTTGTTTTTTTTTTAGTTAAATACCATGTATAAGACCAGCCGCATATTGAACCCGAGTGGCAGAGACCCCAGCACACTATATTCGAGAGTACCCATATTAAGCCTAGCCCAGATACAGACAATCTTCGCGTTTCGTGATGACTGTCAGGATGCAACAACTACTTCTGGACTCAGAATCTGAGTTGGAAAAAAGATTAGTTTTGTTACATTCAATTAATAGTAACAGTAAACCAAATTTATATTAACGGCACCATGACAGTGATCACGAAACGTGGAGCTTGCCTGGGTCTGGGCTAGGTTCAATATGCTGTACTCATGTACTGTGTGTGAGCTGTGCAATGCATGGGGTGCGTTCAATATGCGACGGACCTTATGGTTATGCGTGATAACCATATTGATTTACTTGCAATTTTGATTTGAAATGAAGAGAAATTTGTTGAGGTTAATATTGAATATTTTGTGATCTCAAAATGTAAGAATTTTGTAGTTTTAAAATTGTAGTGTGTAAGGTGTGTGTACTACGTATAAAATTAAATTATAGCTATATTACATTAAATATAAAAATCAATTATACAAAAATTAATTATTTCGTAAATGTTATAGACTTATTATATTTCCGAATTTTATGTGTCAAAGAAATAAATAAAATGCATTAATTTATTATAGATTATTTTATTTATCAATATATTTCCTTCCTTATGCATCCCACATAAACCGTAATAGTCTAAGAGCTACAGAGGGTTAGGGGTAACTTGGTGCCGTCGAAATTATATCATTTACAGGTTCGGCTGTTACCGACATAGCTACGCCTGGTAGAGTAATACGAAGCAAAAGGTGTCAATATTTTAAAATCTATTTGGCAATAATTACCTGACGTATCACTAAAGAAAAACTACATTCCCGAAGTTACGGGAAAATAATGATAGAGAACGTTGAGCGTATCGTCTTCAGTAAACCATCAACTTTGTTTTTCTGTATGGGGGCAATGGATTTAAACAAAGGTCGATAACCGAACAATAGCTTCAGAAATGAATTTAATTTGTGTACACAGCGCCAAGAACACTTTAGACTGAAGTCTGCAGCCCATTTAACTAACTGTACATAACACTAGCTCTCTCATACATCTGACCACAACAAACTTTTAGATCACTAGTAAGGCTCTTTAATTCTTTATAAATTTGTTTTGTTTTTTCACACTATACCTATAGATCTTGCAAAAAATTAGAAAATTAATTTGTGTCCTTAAATATAAATGAAAAATAATTTTGTGGCGTATCGGACAAAATGACTTGTTTTACCTACACAGGGGATTTGTTAATTTAGCAGGGCCTCAGTCTCATTCAGTAGAACCACGAATTCGTTTCGCTCTTATTATGAGCTCGTCAGAGTACCATATAGCCGTTGCCCATCTAAAATATCGTGTAGGTAAAACCAGTCATTTTGTCCGCTACGCCACAAAATTATTTTTCGTTATTACAAAAAAATGGAATGAAATATCAAATTAGACCGATTACCTCTAGAAGAATTTATAAACGGAATTGGGCGCCTCAAGATCCAGTGTAATCGTACAACTTGTTGTGGAAGGCCTAGAAAACAATATTTTTTTTTATTAAATTAACGGGATACCCCAATTATATTTACAACAAATTTCTTATATACATGACAGTACCTAAGTCAAAATAAATAAATTCAAGATCTTTTATGAATTCTACTCAATACAACAATTAATTTGTCGTTCAAATTCTAAAAGTGAATTGCAAAAGATATCTATACAATCATGTTCATTCAGAGTGCGAAGAGTTCTATCAATAGGTATGTATAATTATTTCTACTTGTATGGTGAAAGAAGAGATCATGGTGTCGTAAGTCACGCACTGGCACATTGAAGAAAATCCTATGCAGGACAGCAGGACCTTTCAACACATTATACGTAAATATCAAGTCGTTTAAAACTCTGCGTTTACCAAGAGTATCCAAGTTTAACGCCCCTCGTAGGTCCGATCTATGATAATTACGCATATGTATCCCCATTCTAAACGCAGCATAACGCAAAAACTTGTCCTGAACTCTCTCAATCATATTTATATAAGTCTGATAATAAGGCGACCAAATCACTGACGCGTATTCCAGTGAAGAACGAACCAGGGACACATACAACAAACGGCAGCTCGCAATCGATAAGTCTCTAGAATTCCGCATCACAAATCCCAATACTTTATGACCATTCTGAGACATTCGGCATATGTGTTCATTAAAGTCAACAGACTCTGAAAAGTGAACACCCAAGTCTTTTATTTTGTCCACATATTTCAACTGATCACCATCCATTGTGTACCGACTAGGAAATCTATTCCTCTTGCGAAAGAAGCTAATAAATGAACACTTATAGATAGATAGAAATAGATTAGCCATCGAAAACTTCAATACATCACTGATATCGTTGACAAAAATATTAAACAATAATGGGGCACAATGGGACCCCTGCGGGACTCCTGATGTTACTCGAAACTCATGACTTTTGTGATTCATGATCTTTACTACCTGTGTACGCTCCCTCAAAAAACTTTCCAACCAAGATAAGGCATGGTCAGAAAATCCGAACACTCCCAGCTTTGCCAACAAAACATCAAAGTTCACCCTATCAAAAGCTTTGGCGAAGTCGGTATACACCGAATCCACCTGATAACCTCCATTCACAGCATCCAATATATCAAGTTCATAAGAAATCAAATTCGTAACTGTAGATTTTTTTTTACAGAAACCGTGTTGACCCTCCTTAATGAGACCTCTGCATTTCCATTCAAGTTGATCGAACAGAAGGCCATCGAATAACTTCGCTACTGCAGATTGATTGCAAACTCCTCTGTATTTCGAGATGTCTTCAGAGGCACCAGATTTGTATATAGGTATCACATAGCTAGTTTTCCAGGCGTCTGGAAATTTCTCTTGATCCAATGACATGCTGTACAGTCTCTGAAGAAGCACCGTCACAGTATGTATGCAACTCCTAAGAAAGTAATTAGGTATGTTGTCTGGACCAACGGAAGTTTTATTAGGGATTCTAAGGATTTTGTCATACACCTCACCTACAGAAATACCATCCAATGTGATGTTTCCCGAATTGACACCAGAAAATTCCCCAACATTACACGCAGATCCATCATAAACGCTGGAGAAAAACTGAGCGAAAAGATTTGAGATGTCGGGACCCGTACCAGCCACCTGATCGTTAAAAAACATTGATCTTGGAAGACCATTGTTATTTCTCTTATTATTAATAAAATGCCAAAAGTGACGAGGATTGTTGCCAATATTTGTCTCCAAATGTGCGACAAATGATTTATAACATTCTTTAGACTTGGCCTTACATTGTGTTCGTAACCTAACAAATTCCCAATACAGTGCCTCGTCACCAGTTTCTTGATACTTTTTATGCGTCTCCTTCTTTAAACACACTAAGTGCTTAAGTTCTGCACTGAAATATTTGGGGAAACTTGATCTCTTGATGCACCTCAGAGGTACATACACACTGATTCAGGGCAGAGTAAAATAAGTCAACAGCCTCATTAATATCTCTTCCCTCAAAGACATCCGCCCATACTATCGATGCTAAATAATCATTAATAGCCTCATAGTTTGCTTTCCTAAAATCACGATAAAACTCTTCACACTCGAGAGGCTCAGCTATACTAGTGAATACATCAAATATATATGGAGTGTGATGAATACTACCAGGCATTAATAAATCAACCGCCGGTGAGCACTCCAATGCAGGATAATGAGAGAATAGCAAGTCCAAATAAACGCCGCGACTATTAGGATTGTTGTTATTTTGATACAAATTCAAATGACCAAACTCTTCACATACTCTCTGTCCTGGAGAATTCTCAGAACAACGCACACATACACTTAAATCATCATTAAACCATACACAATCCGGGATATTGTAATCCCCACAAAGAATTAATTTAGCATTGTTAAAGTTCCTATTAATGTCTTCAACTTCCGCACAATGTTCCTCGTAAATGTGTAAAGGTGAGCCTGGAGGAATATAAACTGCACCGTATATACAATCATCCTGGGGCAATGTTACTCTAACAAAGAGATGTTCGACGGCGTTTACCTTAATTTTAACAGGTGTTGACTTCAAACTGCTGGACACCGCAATTAACACACCACCCCCCCTAGACTTATTGCTAACGGTTTCATTTCTGTCAGTTCGATAAATATTGTATCCCTCAAATTTCGATTCTTGACAGAAATAGAATATTATCCCATCATTCCCGGTTAAACTTGTTTTCTTTGACGGGTACGTTGATTGTGTAACTTTAATCCCAGAGAAGCAGATTACTAATATGCTGCTTTGAACTCATACCATCAAAAGCTGAAATTCATCACAGAAATAGAAGAAAACAATCACATAAATTTTCTAGATCTTACGCTTACCGATGTGAACAATACCATACGAACAAAAGGGTTTAACAAACCAACATGGTCGGATAGATATACTAATTACCTATCTAATCATCCAGTTGCACAAAAGAGGAGTGTTGTTATTGGTTTAGCGGATAGAGTAATAAAATTGTCATATCATGAGCTCAGAGAGGAATGCATCAAAAAAGCAAAAAATGTACTGATGATAAACAACTATCTCAATCATTTCATAAATAAAATTTTTAAACATCGAATACACATATTTTACAATGAAAACACAAACAATAATCAAAAAAATAGACCAACAAATAATTATGTATATGTACCAGATTATTTAAAGGGACTTTCAGAAACATTACAACATAAAATTAAAAAATATAACATTCTGCAACAAAAGTACCAACCCATTAAGAACACATATATATATAGTAACTTAAAATCAAAAACACCAGCTATGAAACAGACTCATGTGGTGCACGAAATCCCATGTAGAGACTGTAATGGGGTCTACATTGACCAAACGAAACAAAATCTGGAAAAGAGGTTGTACAGTCATAAAAATATGAACGGTAACAAAACTTCACTAACCAAGCACACTGAGATGTATGGCCATTCTTTCGATTTTGATAACACCAAAATCCTAGCATCTCAACCACATACGTACCAAAAAGCGAGAAATCCTGGAAATGATTTATATAAAAACAAACCCATAGTGTGAATGACAAAAGAGACATTCAATACCTGAGCAACATTTACCAAAATTTAATTCAAACCCAATAAATAACAAAATCATGATCCCCGTAATAGAGAAATTTTTAGAACTATCTCCACAGTAGCAATCAAACAATTTAAACAAAAAACTTTAACCAACTAAATACACCTACACCTATATCAATTTAAAAAAAGGCAAAACAAATTTTGGTCTTTGATATGTGTTTTGGAAAATAAAACTTTAATGTTTCAATGTCTACTTGTTATTCTAAACAATCAACAATTATTTTACAATATGTGTAAATATATGTTATGTTTTCGTCCTGTATTATTTGTAATAGTATGATTGTGAATGGTGTACGTACATAAACGACCATTTATGATTTTTTAATTACTACACAAGTAGGTTATTGTCGGACTCTTATATTTAATATTTTATTTGTAGATATAGCTGAAGAAGGCAAAAACATTGCCGAAACGTTGTATTTTAAATAGACAGGAAGAATGATGACATAATGTTGTTTTAAAACATATAATAAAAAGTTTTTAATTGTAAACGAACCGAAACCCAAACACAACGCAGGATTTTCTGAAAATTTGGCAGCTTAGATTTTTAAGTAATTCTATCGGTCTAAAATATTTTCAGCATTGCAATGCATCATCTTTCGTGTCTTTTTAGAAACGAACAAAGTGCTGCTATATTAAAGATATTGGATTTTATTGTTATATTGATAATAAATGCTGTATAATACATTTTTACATGCACTGAAATCAACAAACTAATTACAAAACTTCATGAGCTGAAAAGGACGTAAAAATAAAACTTAAAAATAATTATATGGGTTAATTATTGCTTACTTATAATAATACATTGTAAAAATATTTTCGTAAGTACTAATTACTTATTTTTGCTGATATAAAAACTCCTATTCTAATGCTAAGAATCACAATACAATCAAATACTTATACGATTTCATCAAGAATATTAAAAACTATTAAGTATATTTACATATTGGATTAAAATATTATATAATAAAATAACTACATGTAAAAATATTTAACATCGATATTAAAAAAATATCATGCGTTAAAAATGCACGTATTAAACATAATTTTTAAAAATGATCAACTTTGACTGCTACGCTATTTGCGGCATGATTGCTAGGTAACAATATATTATCCCAATCTGTATGAATGTCCTGTTCTGAATCTGTAGCTTTGAGGGTAATACCCAAACTAGGTAATGTGTTAGCGTAATGGGGAATATTTAAAATCACAGGCTTCAAAAACTCAGTTCCTTGTGGCCCACACATGACAAGTGGCGA
Source organism: Apoderus coryli (assembly GCA_911728435.2). Lineage (NCBI taxonomy): Eukaryota > Metazoa > Arthropoda > Insecta > Coleoptera > Attelabidae > Apoderus > Apoderus coryli. The sequence goes on along the minus strand of OU452202.1, from coordinate 7,930,137 downwards.
AAGCATTGTCTCACCTAAAATATAAGTAAAAAATCATTTTAAATCTACTAGTTATAGGATTAAAGGACATGCATTATCTCATGAAGATAATATTAAGTAATTAATCGTCTATGCTACCCAACTATTTTTATTATATTCGTAATTTTGTCTCCTTTATCTACTCTAGTATGAACTATTTTCAAATATTGTATGTCTATTTAGATTACTCAAAATAATTTATTCAACTAATAAAATTATTTTAATTATGATACACTGCGGAGAAAAATTAGCAAATTCAAATACAATATTAAGCAACAGACAAGCTTCAACTTAACTACCTATCTATCAGAGGTAACGAATATGCACAATTAGAGCTCTTTCTATTTTTTAACAAAAAAACTCTGAACTAGAAGTGCAAAAATCAAACTTTCAATTAAGTAAATTCGATGACCTATTTAAAATAACAAGATTCCAAGGAACACTCAATTAAAATGAGATAATACTACATAATAATATCTGAATGTCTATAGTCAGCTTCTATGCCTACTACATGAAGATATAAAATTATAAAACGTGTGCTAAAGTGAGTAAGGGCCGGTATTATAAAATCTGGTGGATCGCAGGTTGACTTTCAACCTGCGGTAGAAGTGAAATTTTCATATTATAACAAGCAGCCAACGGTTGAACCCGCGGTTGACTGTTCGTCCAACCGCCAGCGACTCTAGCGATTATCTAAGTCAAGCGGAGGTTGAGTAGTTATCTGTTATTTTTTGGTTATGTGCAGTTATTTTAATATAGGTTTCGTTGTAAAAAAAATCATTTTGTTATAAATATTCCCATTAAATAGTTTTTGGGATCTTTTTCATTTGTCAACATAGATCCAGATATAAATGAAAATAACCTAACTGCACTCTACAGCAGTTAGGTTATTTTCATTGGCTATTGGACAACAATAATAATTTTGGGACAAGAATTTTTTATTTTATTCCATGAATTTATTGGAAAATATCAATTAGTAATAGTATAGATATATAGGGGCAACATTGTACTAATAATTATTAATTGTATTCATTTAATGTATTAAAATTTTAAAATAAAATACAGTTTTACACAACCCTAATCAAATTCACAATAAAAAAAGACGTTATAAGTTATAACCAGAATCATGAAGACAAAGAAAAACGCGTCAATATTTCAAAATATAAAGGAAGCATTTCATTCGTTCAACTTAATGCAACAGGGCAGCCAACGCTGTAGGCTAAAGCTTAAACCTCTAGTTGGTGAGCCACGACTTTCAACGTCGCGTCGGGTTGAACAACTGAGGGTTGAATAACGATTTTATAATACCGACCCTAAGAGTAATTAGGAATATCTAATGCACGGCGACATCCAAAGAGAAATAAATATCTAGAATCCTTATATAAATAAGAACTTCTTTATGAATAGCATCCACGCAATGATTTTAACATTAGCAGACCGAAGAATCCGAGGTGATCTAATACAAATTAAAAAAAGGCTTAGTGTAATTATATAGCCAGTACACCTGCTGATAAATAACAACAACAAACTTCAAAATTTAATCGAAGATGGAAAAAAATGCCTACGTACTCAATTAACTCATTTAACAATCTACTACTAATCCAATGTACAGTAAATACATTGGGAAACCGATCACTACTCCTTTTTGTATACCTGTCGTTCGTATCGTATACGTTTGTTTTAAAATTAAATGTTAATAATAATCTTGTTAGCACAAATTATTCATTTCGGCATGTCATTAACTATTGTTTAAGACAGTGGCATTTCTAAAAGTTTATTTATTATATACAGGGTGTCCTACGGTGGCAACCCATTAGATTATTTCAGAAACTACTTCGAATTGAATTTTGAAAATTTCAGGGTCTATATTGTCAAATATGCTCTACTCAAATAATATAATAGCAACGGCATAGCACTTCCGGTTATACCGGAAGTTGATAGCAACTTTGTTATTTTAAATGGAACACCCTATATATTCTTACATTTTTGGATTCTAAATAAGATTTCAGACATTTTTCATGTATCATGTCCTATACCTAACGTCAGTCGTTTTTGACTTATATCAGGATTTATGTCAAAATTGACAGTTTAGAGCTCCATAAGAATTCCGTTTTTTCCTTGTAAATCAGTATTTAATAATTATTTTGCAGGTATTTTCTTATCAGGTGGGATCTTCTTTTTCGAATTGCGAAGACATTTTCTGATTAGTTTATACAGGGTGGTCAAAAAATTATATTGAAAACGGTTCAAGAAAAACAGTTGAAAGTCAATTTTTTCAAATGGAATGGGTATATTATTATTATTTTATCTTTCTTAGCATTAAAAAATAATGCAATTTTGTAATAGGTTATCATTTTCTAAAATGCATAGTGTTCGAAATATCGTCATTTTAAATTTTTCTGCAGCGCCTACCGTTGTCTCTCTGGAAGCTAGCTAATTAATTTAGTTAGCCATGAAATTATTGTCATTTTAACGTCAAACTAAACGTCAAATTACTAAAAATGAAAAATACTTATTGATATTATAAATTTATTATTAATTCATGGAGAAAGTGATTAATATCACCTGTAGAGTATTTAACGAGAGAAACCCCTATTTGGAAGAATTTTGAGAAATCATTTAGAGCAGGATGGGAGGTATACAAATCAAGTATTACAACGAACTAAGACTAAAATTTAAAATAATACAGCAGAAATGAACAGAAGATTAAACTAAATACATTTTCAACTAAAAAAAGTTAATCAACTAACGATAACAAAACTAATTTAATTCTTCGATATGACCCCCATTTAGTCTTTAACACTTATTTACCCGTTCAATAAATTCACTGGTGACAGCTCGTGCAATTTGGACTCCAGGTAAGGCTTCGAATGAAGTTCGGATGAGTCCTACTAATTCTTCTTTTGAATTAATTGGGGTGGAATACACCTTTTGTTTAATTGCACCCCAAACATAAAAATCCAGCGGTGATAGATCTGGAGATCTCACTGGCCAATCCCAAGGCCCTAAACGTCTGCGCCACAACATTTTGCAAAATATAAAGATAACCTTCCGTATTTAAATTATGCTCGTAAATAAAATATTCAACATGTGTGTCTTTCACCATACAAAAAACGTTCACACTAATTTTATTTTGAAAATTTCGTTCACGAATAGCGTGCGGATTCTCAGAAGCCCAAAAATTACTATTTTGTCTATTAACGATTCCATCTCTCGAAAATTTCGACTCATCTGTCCAAATCACTTTTTGCAGAAACCCAGGATCTTCTTGCGTTCGTATTAAAATGGTTTCGCAGAACCGTACACGTCCTTCGGGATCACCTGCTTCCAGAGCACAAAGATATTTGAATGTAAATTTATGTAAACCACTACTTTTTAATATTTTTTGAAATTCCTAGATCTTGTTCAGCAGCACGCACTGATGATTCAGGATATGTATTAAAATATGCCAAAACATTTACCACAATATCCTCATTTGTAGTTACAAGTTTTTGTAGTACTCGATTTGCATGACACTGCCCCCACCGTATTTGATTTCTCAAAATTCTTCTTAATTTTTCTCTAGTCATTGTTGGCAAATGCGGGTTTCTCTCGTTAAATACTCTACAGGTTCTATTAATCACTTTGTTACATTCTCCATGGATTAATAATACATTTACAATATCAGTATATGAATAAATATTTTCCATTTTGTAATAGTTATTGTAAAATATAATGGTCACAAATATTGATAAATAACGACTGGTTGGATAGCAACAACTAATTTCATATTTAGTTTGACGTTTATGCTAATTCAGAGAAATGTCATTATTTTCATGGCTAACTAAATTAATTAGCTAGCTTCCAGAGACACAACGGTAGGCGCTGCAGAAAAATTTAAAATGACGATATTTCGAAAACTATGCATTTTAGAAAATGATAACCTATTACAAAATTGCATTATTTTTTAATGCTAAGGAAGTTAAAATAATAATAATATACCCATTCCATTTGAAAAAATTGACTTTCAACTGTTTTTCTTGAACCGTTTTCAATATAATTTTTTGAGCTCCCTGTATAAATTAATCAGAAAATGTCTTGTCAATTCGAAAAAAAAGATCCCACCTGATAAGAAAATACCTGCGAAATAATTATTAAATACTGATTTACACGGAAAAAACGTAATTCTTATGGAGCTCTAAACTGTCAATTTTGACATAACTCTTGATATAAGTCAAAAACGACTGACGTTAGGTATAGGACATGATACATGAAATATGTCTGAAATCTTATTTAGAATCCAAAAATGTAATAATATATAGAGTGTTCCATTTAAAATAACAAAGTTGCCATCAACTTCCGGTATAACCGGAAGTGCTACACCGTTGCTATTATATTATTTGAGTAGAGCATATTTGACAATATAGACACTGAAATTTTCAAAATTCAATTGGAAGTAGTTTCTGAAATAATCTAATGGGTTGCCACCGTAGGACACCCTGTATACTGAATAAAATCAGTGTCAGAAGTAAATAAGATAACACGAGATTTTGTTTTTAAGAGTGTATAGAACCCATATGGAAATCAGTCAATTTTAGACGTTCGGGAGTCCAGACTTAAAAGTATGTATTCATTAACATAAAAACTTGAATTATGAAGGATATTAAAGAAAAAAAGATTTACTCTGCTTCTCGTGTACGCTTTTTTAAGTTTTTAAATTTTTAGTATTTTTAAATCTTGCTCAAATATATGTTTTATATACGAGTCATTTGCGTAAATTCTGGATCAAAAATATATTACAGGAGCATAGATTAACGCTTTTTCTTTCAAAAAATATGGAATTTATGTATCCAATAAAAAATTTGTATTGAATTATAAGGGAAATTCAGTACCATTGCAATGCAAATATTTAACAATCTTAATTCTTATATTACCGTTGTAGGGAAAGCATCAGAGGAGATCCGTATCAGAGTTGTATTTAAAATTTTAAGGTGGGAGGCGAAACAATATTGAAATGCAATTAAAGCGAGTAAGATAGGTAGATAACTGTGTACGAGGGAAACGTATAACTAAGTATAATTCGATATTATGTATTGAGCCGCCTTCATGCCTTGCTAGATTAAGGGATTTTAATTTGTCGGCGAAATTTATTTAGCTATTATTTTTAGTAAATCGTAAAATCACGTGGCGCGTGCAAGCCAAACTAAACTAGGTTCGGTCCTGATAAAAAAGGTGATGAAAGGGCAAACAAGCAACAGAATCGACAGCATCAACCGCTACACCCTATACCGCACTTAAGCCTTATAGCAACGTGTAGGATAAATACACTCTTAAAGAAATATTGTATCATATTGCAAATGGTGAAGTTTTTGAAAGTTAGTTTCGGAAATATAATATAGAAATTTAAAATACGCCTCTATTTTCTATGTGTACACTGGTTCTGCTGTGTTTTCACCAATGTTTCCAGGATTATAAAATCTACAACTACATGTAATTAATACTAGACTAAAATTAAGATTTAAATGTCATAATGACATGCATTTCTTTACCATTATCCAAATCAAGTGGGGGAGCATTTTCGCACAGTCTCGGATCCGATATAACAAAATATATGTATTTCTCCTGTCCCATAGCTACAGCGCCCTCTGGCACTTCTAATGAGACACCCCAGTATTCATTTACTAAGGTACACCCTCTGTGATCCACATAACCTGATGTTACATCTCTCTTGTTCGGTCTAGAAAAATTCTGTCCATTTTTGTTAACATCGCATAAAATTTGATTCTCTTCAATACGTTGTGGTTTCAAAGATAACTTCTTCTGCATTTTGGGTGTTTCTTCGCGATTTTTTCTCGTAAATGATAATTTACGAAATATTTTAGGTGTGGAGAAGCCTTCACTTTTTTGATGTTTAAATGATTGCGTTTTTGTTAGTTTAGGTTTAGGTAATGGCGAGTTAGTAGTTGATTGAATTAGATTTTGGGCTATGTTAGGCTGTGATCCATAAAAAGCCGTTGGCTCCATCATGCTCCTTGAAGAGATAAAAAAAAACGACAGTTTAGACCCAACGATTCGCGATATTTGATAATACTTCTACTAAAGTTAAACAAAATAAACAGGTACATGCTCTAGAAAAGCTAGCTAAAATTTGAATATGTACAAAAATTAAGTAAAATTCTATTGAGAATTTTGTGGATGATTCCAAAAGGATAGCATTTTTGGTTTATCCCAGGTGGGCCACAATAACACAAGCCAGATTTCTACACTCTTATATTGTTACTGGCCGTCGCTGCTGGTTCCAACTTAAAGGTACGTTTACAGCTGACACTTGTGTCAAGGCATAAATACTTGATATTTATAGCTTATATATGTGTACGACATCGTACATATTTCTAAATTTGCACTCAGAAGAGACCCAACCTTGAGAAATTATGATTGAAACGACAATGACCAGTGTATACTCCAACCAGGCAGCGCAGATGAGATCTACTCATACCCAACCACTACCGATGATTTCGATGGGTTAATGAACTCCTGCGAATGTACCAAACTTAGATAATGTTGCCAAAAGTTCGGAACTTTTGTCGTCATCCAGATATTAAGTATGTATTTGGCAGTGCTAAACGATATGCCAGTTGCGGGTTCTGGTCCAATAAATTCTCCTTCAGCCACTTCTCTTGCCATTTCATTACCCCTTGGACCAAAGTGGACGGGGATCCAGATCAGAGGCAGTTTATTGTTTTTGCCCGATATTAGAGAGTCTGTTTTGACAATTCCACACTGTTCTTGTGTGGATCTTGATGAGGGTAGGGCCTTTATGGCCGCTTGGCTATCACAGAAGATTCGTATTGAATTTCACGTACACTGCTGCTGCTCGAACTCCTGAGCACACAGATCAATGAACAGAACTTCTACCTGGAATACAGTAGCGTGACAACCCAGACATTGTGAACTTTTTGTCTTGTCCCGGGTCTGCTTCCAGTACCTGAATTTGTCTTTCAGCCACCAGTCAACTAGCAATAGTCCGAGCTTTGAAACTCCCCCGTGCAGGATCCATTGATCTCTATTAGGGAACAGAGTTTTATAAGGCAGATCATCATAGTTTATTGCTGGAGGCATTACATCAGAGTTCATTCCCAAAATGATGTGACTTTCAATGTCGGCCAGCAGTCTGTTGTGCTCCATAGACAGTAGTATGATATCTGTATAAAGTCCACCGGACTTCCTTCTCCAGAACTATATGAATTCTTCACTCTATCTTTATAACTTTTGCTTTTATCATCCCAAAGTTCAGGTTTATTGTGGTAAATATTAATTAATTCATCAATTTCACTTTTTAGCCATTTTCTTTCTCATCAATTTTGTATACTTTATACGAAAATAAATTGCCCGACAATTCCACAAAAGTAGACAACTAGCCAACTAAGGTGGGAGTTGGAACTTGCAGAAGCAGTAGTGTTTACATTTGTTGTATAGATATATAGACACATATTACCGGAGTGATACATATATCTCAGACATAAATTTTCTCTATGTGTAGATTTACTTAAATCACTGTCTGACATAAATATCATCCAATAAATGTCAGATGTAAACATACCTTAAGGGATATAGTCTAGATTTCTTACAAGTTTTTAAGTTTTTGCAATTGTTCCTTTTAATCAAACCAATAAAATGTTCTTTTTCCGCGATTAATTTATAAAATTAAATAATAATTAGCTGACTAAAACATTCACTACAAAATAGTCTGCTGTTTCATTCTGTTCTTCATATGCCTGCTAAGGTTTCAAGGTAGATTTAAAAAATAATGTAATTCCTGTCAATAAGCATTCATAGTAGTAGGTATTTCGATGTAAGAAAAACTGTTCAATGGATATGCCTAATAAAATTGAACTTTAAACTTTTTCAAAAATCCACTAAAATAGTAATAATAAGTGATAACGGAAACCTTGCTAATTAGGTAAAATGCAATTAAAGCAGGTGAACATTACAATAAAATTAGCACAAAAAAAACCAACACCAAATTTGAAATAAGCTTAAAATACCATGTACCAAATAATATTTCAATAGCAAACTTTATTGTGCAAAATAATAAACATAATGTTTTTAGGCCGAATAAATTTTAAGTATAATAAATTACATTGATATTCATATAAAATTAATTGTTATGCTGTATTGAGTGTTCGACCTTAAAACATTTGTCTAAAAATATTTTTTTTTTAAATGGTCCACACAAAACCAAATAACAATCACAACTTTAAAAAATCTAACATACCGAGAAGTTAATATTAGCAGTCTAATATATAGTGAATCCTACAGAAATATAGAAAATAGATGATAATAAAATGTAAAACCAGTGTACACACACTAACACGTTTTTTAAGAACAAATAAATAAGCGCAAAATACAATTACCTCATATTATGTCCCACAGGTTTTCTGTACAACTCAAATGCAGATCCTCGCTGTTCCCTAGAACCTTGCAGATCAACAACTGGGGGTCTAGAGTCTATTTGTTCATTTTGATGATGTTCTAACCCTGCGAATAAAATATGTAAAATCACTATTAGGGTTTCCGAAAACATAAATAATGAATGAACCCACATATTTTTTTTCGTTTTAACTTTGAAAGTAATATTTCGCAAGCATAAGCCTAATAAGAGTAGCAATGAATAATACTTATACGAGTACAATTGGTCAATTTATTTTTTTGTAGATTTAGGTAGTGTTTTCTTTGTCCCAAAGATGTTAAAATTTATTGTTTAACACTGTAGCTAAATATTGTATGAATTTGTTAAAATATACGAGTACATGACTTATTGAAATATAATCAGTTTTAAAATTAAAATTTGACACCCAGCCCCAGACACAAACTTTTAGTTTATCTCTAAAACGAAAAACATTATGGACAATTTTAAAAATACGAGTACAACAAAAATACATTCTTTAAATAAAATGTCAATATAAAGACCAAGAGTTTGGAAGTAATTGGTATACATGCACAAAAATAAGAGAGTCGAACGTTAAAGTACGTAAAATTTCCCTTCATTCGTTTTCTGGAATGATGTAATTGATTAATTAAACAATATTGCAGAATCGCCACTCCCTGTAACATAACATGAACGGCTAAAAAATAGTATAAGCGAAGTCTTATTAATTTGGTTCAAGAAATAGGTAACTAACTATCAATCCATTTACTAAAACATACATACCATACGGGTTTTCATGTTGTAAGGCTATAGGTGTAATTTCACTTCTGCTAGCATACGAAATACTCGGATGTCGCCTGGATGACTCTTGATGGTATGGTGGGGCCATATCATAATGAGAACCATGATATCGTGTTGCTGTTTCCATATGGTAACCAGGTTGATTGGGCGGAGCATTATAGTAGTAATTGTGGGGATTCATATTTTGGTTACGAGGATCCTGTAAAACAAAAATATATAGGTGGTAACACAGTATTTATATAATCAAAAATAGTGTGAAATTGTCAAAATAGACTCTCTAATATCGGGAGAAACAATATTCTGACTTTGGTCTGGATCCCTAGCCACTCTAGGGAATGAAATGGCCGACTCTCGGGCAAGATAAGGGGTTGAAGGTGAATTTATCGGACCAGAACCCGCAACTGGCATATCGTTTAGCACTGCCAAATCCGTACTTAATACCTGGATGACGACAAAAGTTCAGAGCTTTTAGCAAAATTATCCAGGTTTGGTACATTTGAAGGAGTTCATTAAACCATCGAAACCAAGGGCCAGGGAGTTGTTGAGTATGAGTAGATCTCATATGCGCTGCCTGGTTCTACTATACACTGGGCATTGTCGTTTGAATTATCAGCTCTCGAGATGGGTCTCTTGGAAAATGCTATGCCGATTGTGCCTGAAGGATGATGAGACGGTGTACTTTCTTGTCCATGTATTGCTAAAATTAGATTCACAATATTTGGTGAAATAGCGAGTCTAAAAGAAAGCTCACCCTGCAAAATTATCGACTTCATTAAGAAGATTGACCTGCCGGTGAAACATAAATAGGTATGAGCCACAATAGACCCTTGGTTGGTCGCAGTGGAGTGGTGTAGACCTACTCATTTTCAACCTACCTACCACATAATTTAAAATTTTGAATACTCACGGACAAGTAACAAGACGCGTGGTATTTGAGAAACGAGACGTCTTGTGTTAAGTTAAGGTTAGTAAATACGTCTTTTATACATCTACGTGCGTTAATATGACATATGTAAGACGTCTTGAATGTCTGGTCACAATGTCTAAAGATGTCGTTGTAAACAGAACTACATAAAACAATCAATACTTACGACAGGATTACTGTGACTCTTGCCATGTTGGTACGATGGTGGAGGCTGAACCATTCCATCACCATAACCTTTAAGCAGTAAAATACATATTTTCAATAACCTTGTCCCAGAAATAAGAGCAACGACTTACCTTGTTTATAAGGAGGTTTATAATTTTTTGGTTTTGGAGGTGGTACTGGTTTATACTGATTACCATTAAACGGTGGTCCGCCCATTGGATGATGTGTTTGTGGTCCCTCAAAACCATTGTGGTGTACAGGTGGACTTCTTAATGGCGATTGCTGGTGAATGCTCAACTGAGATTCTCTGAGATCCTGATGAGAAGATCTGGTATATTCTGGAGGTGGAACTTGGTGATGTTGGTATTGATTCGGTCCATTATTATTTCGACTGCAATATAAGGTACATGTATTTTTTTTCTACAACTGTCTTTAAATGCCTTTATTATATGTTCAATCAGCATTTGAAAATGTCGTACATTGTAATGCTGTTTTTTTAATTTAAAAATGCACGGGTAAATTTCCTGATAATGACAAAAGTAGCATCGGTTATGAAAAACCCCCATTAATTAATTCTCTAATTTCGAACGGGTCAAAGCTATTTATATTATAATGAAAAGCAAATAATTTTGATAATTTAAATTTACAGTAGATTTTGTATATATTATTTAAAATCTATTAATTTCTTCTTTGATTTCAATAAAAGAGTATCAAAACTAAAAGTAAACTAAATATCATTAAAGTAGTTTTGCAGATGTTGATAATTATATCATACCCAAATTAACAACTTGCTTACCTATACTTTCCGTAATCAGTCTTAGTCTCCATATGAGATTTACTATTAATATTTTGTTTTGCTGGAGATCTTCCATATCGATTATAAGCATCCCGCTCAACAGAACCTCGTTGGCTGACACTCTCCATAGGACCAACATCTTTATCAGTTAACTCTGCAGAATGTCTAGGACTGCCATCTAACTGCTGCGTATCAACTGTAGGTAAACCATATTTAAGGTCCATTTTAGACCCATGCCGCTGATTCTGATCCCACCGTGGTCCAGAACTATATTTAGCTGGACTATTTGTACTGGCTGGATCAATTTTTGATAGGGTCGTTTTTAGATCGTCATGTGCATTAGGACCTATTCGGGTTGTCGATTGTTTGTTGAAAGAATCATAACTTGAGAGGGAATCCTAAAGATGTTCTTAATATTTATATACTGTGTTTGTCATTTACTCCGGTACTTACCGATTTAGAATTTTGACTTCTCTCCAATGAGCTCAATTTGGCACCATTACTTACAAAATTATTGCTTTCTGTAGTTTGTGTTTCCAATCCGCTTTCATTCTGATTATTTGCCTTTGTACCAAATAATCTTTCATGTGCTGATCGACTAAAAAAGTTTTTACACAAATAAGCTATGATCAAAGAACGCTGCACTTTTTAATTATAGAGAGCAACAAAGAAAATTTTCGGAATTGAAAGCTTTTCTAGATATAGTTGCTACTCACCCATTGGGTATTTTGTTAGGTGTTGCCAATAAACCCATGGGTTTGACAGCTCTATCAACACGCGGAGGTAGATCAGGAACTTGACCGTAGATGCCTTCTTTATTTGGTGTGACTTCTCCCATGCTATGTGCTTTAGAATGATTGTAATGACCCTGCAGGTTACTGTTTTGCCTATATTAAATTTTCATAAAACCATGTTATGTTGCGTAAACACAGCAGTATCAAGATATTCGATTGGAGTTAGCCACCATATAAACTGCTCTGTTGTTATTGATATGTAACTATAGTATTGGCCAATATTAAGACCAATACATTTGTTAAGGAAAGTTTTCGGGGAAATGATCATACAACAATTTATTCGGGTCGCGCGTATTATAGGAAAGACGCAGCTTTTTGGTTATCATCGTCATTAGAATTAGTATACTATACTTGCTTAGAATACAAAACTCTTGCGTAAGTATCACTAACTTCTGTGATTTAAATATGAGAACAAAACTTCAGATACAATTTACCCACGATATCCAAAGTTACTTTTCTAGAATATAAATTAAATGAAGTACCTACCTTTTATGCTGCATATTCCGCTCTGCACTGAACTCTCGTTTTTCCGAACTGGGGATTTCACCTCGATTTAGACCATCCGGATTAAATTCATTGATTTTCGGATAATCTGATTTATGGTAAATATCACCTGAATAAATGCCACTATTGCCGTTATTTTGTTGGTTTAATGTGCTTGGTATGTCGGGATTCGACAGCGAATTGTATGGAGCATCTTTAGTTAAAGGAGATTCAGCTGGAGAACTTTGTGGTTCATTAGATAATAGTTGATGTTGTTGATTTGGATTGCTAAATCCATATCGTGGGTCGTAGTTGGCCTAGAAAATGACGAACTAAATGAAAACGATTCGCTTTGATTAAGACTTAATACAATATCATTCTTTATTTGATAGAGAAACGAAATATAATTCAACTAGTCTCCGGTCCACAATTACTAAGACTTTACAGCAATTCGTTGCTAATTACCTGGTATGGAGGCAAAACATCATTAGTGCTGCTATCTGGCATTACAACACTGGGATCTGAACTTGCTTTAGTCATTCTACCCGGTCCACTTATACCACCAACACCTTGTGATAAATTTGGTGAAACCGGTGGACCTGGACTGTGTTCCAAATCACTTTCCGGTGAACTGGCATATGACAGTCGTAGTGAGGACATGGGAAATAGAAAATCATCTGATAGAGATTCTTCAGGCTGTAAAGGAAAACATGTATTTCTATATACAAAATGAAAATGCAGAGAATGATCACGAAAAAAATGTTAAAATCAAACAGAGCAACAAAAAAAATTATTAGAAACTGTCAAACATTTGTTACAATGCACATGTTATACAAATACAAAGCACACACATAATAAGCAAGTAAAAATCAATGTGTTTAAAGCAACTAAAAAAATTAAAATAAACATAATTATTAGTATGCACGCATAGCCTTTATAAGGACAAAACTAACTTACTCTTCTGGACCGACAATATTACGTAAATTATTCAGGCTACTCAAAAAATCTAAATAATTTTATCGCTAACAGGGCTAGTTGCACTCCGATAGCTATCAAGTTTTACAACTGTGGAACTCACTACCAGCGTGGTTCAGGTTGATATTCGGTTACGCATGGAATTCATGTAAAAATCGGTTGCTTTCTTTGTCATGCACGATAATTCAATTGCATTTGAAAATGAAATTTTGTAATTCTAATTTTGGTAGAGTTTTAGTACTAGTCTGAATACACATACACCTAGATGGTAATAGAATATGTTAACCACAAGAGGCAGTGATGTCCATGATGAAAATACGCGAAATAGAAACCACTAGTCGAAAATCATGTCAAAATAGATAAAACCAAGTAACCAAAGAATATATTGTTTGTTAACGGAATTTACTTATCGTCAATACATAATTTGTTACAACAAATATTACCGACAAATTCTATGAAAAAATAAATGGACAACAAAATGTCGATGAAGTTACTTAAAGCTCAAATAACTTTTTTGAAATGTTTCAAATTTATCATTACACTTAATTGATTTTGGTAAACAATTGTGGATTTATTTTATTGTTTTATGGTAAAACCAAAAGCTGGATTTTCACTGACCTTTCTATAGTGAAACTGAAGGACCAATGGCGGCTAGTGAATCACAGCTGCAGCACCTGCTCCTGATAATAAAATATTTCAATATTTTTGGGAAGTAGTTATCATATAACTTAATTTTTTTTATATTATTTCGCTATAATTATTATCCATGTTGTTTGTCAGCTCCCAGTCGTGATTATATTATTATATTAGTCCTCCATCCCCCGTAATATACGCTACGTAAACTTCTCGTTGCTGTACTGGTTGTATACGTCACAATACAGATGGTCAACCTTGAGCCGACGAATGGCAATTGACAATTATTTTATTCTAATGTATTTTATAGACCATGATGACGTATACACACAGAGCTGCAGAATAGACATATCGTAGGGTTTATTCTTTTGGTTTTGTTAATTGGAAATGGATTTAATTTCAAAGTATAAGGACTTTTCAAGATTAAGCATTGACGAAAAACTTGTAATTAAAGAAATTGGACGGCCTACGCCTGTCTTAAATTTTAAAGTATCTTCCATAAGCCGAGGAAACAGATATTTAAGAATTTAGCCTTTCAGTACACCTGACCTGAGAGATCATAGAGTTCTAAATTATATAATATTATATGTACGGTATTCGGTAGGGGTCGGTGATTTTCGATAGATATAGCTTGTTGCAAGTACGTATAAGAAATATTTCGGCAAAAATAAACCCCAATTTTCATCAATGTTTGGTTTCGAAGAAAATTGCACATTGGTATTATATACACCAAAAAGAGGAAAAATTGTCTTACTGGTTTCAAATACGCATGAGGATGTCGCAATTGATTCTTCAACAGGCCAAAAAAAACAAACCTGAAACCATCACTTTTAACAACGAAACAATTATATTGTTGACAAATTGTATGCGTCATATAATTGCGCCCGAAATATCAGACCATCGGCCAGTTGTATTTTATTGGATACTGAATGTGCGTGGTGTTAATAGCCAAGTAATCTTTGAGGGGAATGTTAATGTAAGTAAAGTATTTAAAACCATATTTTTAATCTAATTTAGTCATTATCACGTTCAAAAATTCAACTCAAACTCACACAAAGTTTATGATCTGAGAGATACTCTGCGTGTCCTTATGCATAAAAATTATGCGCGAGTACTGAAAGGTTAATAAAAACATTTATGAAAAATACGGATGGGTGTGTCTGAGAAATAAAAAATAGACTGTTTTGTGTGTGTACTTTTTGGTGGTGAAGCACATTGGACATTTAGTGGTGTTGATGATTTAGTGCATCTTCCTGAAAAGGTCAAACTGCATGGAAATTCCAAACGGCATCATACAAATCAAATGCGTCTAACATTATTGGGAAAAAGAAATGTACAAGAACGACTGCATATTGGAACAACATTGCAATTCATAACGAGAAGATGATTGAAAATAGATTTTTTGTACTTTATAAATTATAGAAGTAATTAAATTCTGTGGTACCTTTGATTTAGCACTTGACTTCAACGAACGGATTATTGAAAAGTTTGCATCGAAAAAATAAACAGTCGCATGGACTTGGTTTTTAAGAAAAATGAATTATAAGTGTTTAGTAAGTAGTATAACTCTCGTAAAAACTGAATAAGTACCAAATTCCGTGTCAGTATACACCCTAAAGATTTTTCAAAAATTGGTGGGTACCTACATTTTAAATATATTTTATTAGGTACTTATATAACGCACATATAAAAGAGCAGTTTTTATTTAAATTTTTTTATTACTGATGTCTACGCTTTGCAGCACTGCCTCTTTAACAAGTCACGAGCCGCCACTGTGACGGACTCGAAAATTGGTCTTTGTAAGAGGTTGTCAAGTAACATCCTTTCTCAACTTTCTAGTTTTCACTCATATGACCATATTTAACGAAAACTATGCGATTTACAAGTAAAAATAAATAAAAAAATAATAATTACAAATTATGAATAAATCAAAATCCATAAATACACAATCAAAAACTGTTACAACACAATGTTGATTGATTTCAGATTTGCGATACTGGTAGGACAGGCAATTGAAAAATATTTATATCAATTAGGTATTCTCTGACAGGGTATCGTGCCCAATAAAATAAAACAGTTAAAATTTAAACCAGGAAAACGTTATTTGTTATGTTCATTAGCAAAATTTATTCTTTGAGTCTTTTAGACATCAGGCCTCAAATATGTAATCTTCAAAAAACTGTTCATCCAGAACCTCTATTTCCAGATATATTTACTGTTCGACGGCTAATAATATTAGATGTTACTCATCACATCTCTGTGTTTTAAGATTCGTGATCATTTCCTAAATTATGGACTTCATCATATTTTTTTTGATAATCTATCGAACAGCTCTTTCAATACATTCTGCTTTTGCCCATTACTTAAAAAATAAGGTGGCAACATCATAAAAACAACAATCGTTCAGTTGCTTGATATTATGTTTCGCTTCCTAAAAGCATGTAGATATAATCCAATAACAGAGATGTTAAAACACAAACGGACCTTGCAAACATCTTAAAGAGCCACGTTATAGAGTCCTTCAGTTTTCCCCAAATTCGTATCTTTTCAATTTTTTACTAAACGTAGCCGTGTTATATGTTAAAATATACAATTGTAAATTTCAATATGTTAAATTACGACCTTCGTATATAACTAGTTTAGGGATAGTGGATTTAGGTCCAATAAAACACCAACTTTCAGAACTGCCAACGTTTCGCCCAATTATTTAGGCATCTTCAGGGCTCTAAAATTGAAAACATGACATAATGTTTATTGAAAACAATGTTAATAACATTGAATAACAAGTAGAAACATACATTCAGAGGTATTAAAATAAAATACAAAACAAAAACTCTTTAGTTTTACAATATGATTTTCTTTTGTAACAGGCATTACTCACATTCTAGTTGTTGGTGCTTATGTCTCCATAAACAAAACACAGTAAATACACACAAAACATGATACAGAGATTATTTTTCAATACGTGGGAGATCCCAGGTTATTAATTATAAATCAGTTGTTTATAGAAATTGAATCGCAACACGTGAAATCATTAATTATGAAGTATAGTTGTTGGTACCAAGCTTTAAAAATTATACTTTTAACAAAATTGAATGAAACAAATACATGCACACTTCATTGGTATCTTAAATTTTTTTCCTTTTTTCACTGTTTTCTTTTTACTTTCTAGGAGTATGTCTTTTGCTTTTTTATTTTATAGGAATCCTCGAAATTAAATTGAAATATGAGTTGCTTAAATTCTCAATGTCGTTTCTTTTATTGATAGATTTTTTTTCTTTTTTGATGTTAATCATTTCCTGCAACAATCTCTTTTTTAGGAAGTTCTGTTTACCAACTATTTTTGTTTCTTCGAAATTGAAGGTGTGTAAATTATCATACGCATGTTCTGCAAGCGCAGTGCGATTGGGGTGATTTGTCAGATTCACTGTTCTACAGTCTCTAGAGTGTTCCTTTAATCTCGTTTTTAGATATCTCGATGTTTGTCCTATGTAAATAGATTCGCAGTTATTACATGGAATAGAATAAACAACGTTAGACTGGAGATCTCTGGGAATTTTGGCTTTTAATTGGCTAAAGAATTTAGAGTTTGTGTTTTCATTTTTTTGGGTGACTACGAGGTTTTCTGATTGTAATACTCTGTTTAAGTTCTCAGACAGATTCTTTATATAGGGAATCTTACAATACTTTTTGTTTTCATTTTCATTACTAACAGTATTTTGTTGATTAATATTATCCAGAGCTTTCTTAATTATCTTGTCAATCAAACTTGCAGGGTAGTTATTGTTTTTTAGGAATGATTGAACTAGTTCAAGATTTTTCTTGTGAAATTGTGCTGACGAAAGTTTTATTGAACGGTCAACTAAATTTTTAATCACATTCTGTTTTAGTGAGAATGAATTTTGAGAATTATAGTTCAAAAATCTCTCCGAAAATGTGGGTTTTCTATACCAGTCTGTTACAATTGTATTATCAGGTGTTCTTATTAGTAGTAAGTCTAAAAACGAGATTCTACCGTTTTCTTCTTTCTCTACCGTAAATTTAATTCTTGGATGATAAGTATTAAATATTTGTATTATGTAGTGAATTTTATCTTCAGGTACACAAGTAATGATGTCATCCACATAGCGCTTAAAGAACGGTAAAGGAAAATCCAGTTGCCGAACACATTTTTCTTGTAAGTCTGACATCACTATATCAGAACATACGGGCGAGAGACAGTTTCCCATACCAAGTCCAAATATTTGCTCGTAAAATTCATCTTTATATTTAAAATAACTATGATCAAAACAAAACTCCAACAAACTTAAAAAGTCCTCCCGAGGTACATCACATTCATTTTCAATTTTATGCCAACGTTGTTTAACCATTTCTAAAACTAAATCTGTAGGTATGTTGGTAAATAACGATACAACGTCAAGTGAAATTAGAATTTAATTTCGAGGATTCCTATAAAATAAAAAAGCAAAAGACATACTCCTAGAAAGTAAAAAGAAAACAGTGAAAAAAGGAAAAAAATTTAAGATACCAATGAAGTGTGCATGTATTTGTTTCATTCAATTTTGTTAAAAGTATAATTTTTAAAGCTTGGTACCAACAACTATACTTCATAATTAATGATTTCACGTGTTGCGATTCAATTTCTATAAACAACTGATTTATAATTAATAACCTGGGATCTCCCACGTATTGAAAAATAATCTCTGTATCATGTTTTGTGTGTATTTACTGTGTTTTGTTTATGGAGACATAAGCACCAACAACTAGAATGTGAGTAATGCCTGTTACAAAAGAAAATCATATTGTAAAACTAAAGAGTTTTTGTTTTGTATTTTATTTTAATACCTCTGAATGTATGTTTCTACTTGTTATTCAATGTTATTAACATTGTTTTCAATAAACATTATGTCATGTTTTCAATTTTAGAGCCCTGAAGATGCCTAAATAATTGGGCGAAACGTTGGCAGTTCTGAAAGTTGGTGTTTTATTGGACCTAAATCCACTATCCCTAAACTAGTTAAAATATACACCTTTATCAGATCGAAAACTTTTATTTGAATATTTCTTATAGTTAAATTTAACGTAGGTACTACGTAACGTACGCCAATGTAGGCCCATATAACTTGTAGATTACAAAATGTTCAGGTTTTACATTAATCCTATCACAAAACAATGAAAACATTATACCACAATTGTTACAAAGTCAAAAAAGTTATTGAATTATATTTCTTTGTTCGAAATATTTCGGTGTGTCTTAAGATAAAGACAACAGCAAAATAAATCAAATTATTATTTGGTATTATTATTGGTACATATTTTACAAAATACCAACATTTAATTAAACTTCTCCATAAACTTCTTCCTTAATTGTCAAATATTTAACATCAATTTTAGGTCTGTCAAAATGATTAGTATCACAGTCATAGTAGATAGGCTCTTGTTTAACATTTAACGAATTATTCAAATTCGAAGTATTAATATTATTTTTGTTAGCATACGAAATCTCATTCTTAGGTAAGATTGCATTCTCATTATGATCATATTTATGGCTACTTGCATAATGTTCAATATTCTCACAGGCAAAACCGTTTTCAATCGAGGTTTCTCTTGTTACGTATCTACTACGTCGTTCTATTGGAACATGTGGCGAATAATCACGATGAATGTAGTGGCAATTTTCAACGGCAGGGAAAAATTCTAGGTTAATACCTGGTGAACATTCCCTAGAGACACAGTAAGGAGAGTGACATTCATAAGCAATGTAAGGAGATGTACGATGGATGAATTGTGGGGAACTGTACATAGAAAGCGGTGCTTTAGAACGCTTTCGGACAGGTTTATAGCGATTTGGAAGAGAGTTTGTGGATTTTGGTTGAAGGAACAATGTAGGATAAAGTATCGATGTCAAAGGATTGAAGTCCTGAAAGAAACAGAAATTATAATAAAAATATCCCACCACCATATTAATATAAATTTAAAATACTTTTTTATTTTTGTAATTTTATTTTCTTTTACTTCTATATTTGTTTGTTATTTACACTATACCCGTCCCAATCACATTCCTCCCTCCGTTTCTTTTTTCGAAAGTTAGTAACTGTCAATTTGGTGAGAAATTATATCTTGCCCTTTACCTACCATTGGTACAAATATGGGGTATAATAGATTTCTTCTATGTTAATTAAAATATTTTTAAATAAGAAGTTAATTTTATTTAATGTTACCTCAATTTGATTTCTCACCCCAAACTTTGCTAATAGGAAAACTTCATCCATATAAACTGTAGTGTCAATATCACTCTTGTATGTCAAATATTTGAGAACAATTTAAACAATTCTTATGGTAAAAAAAAATCAAAATTTCCTTTTCATAGGTTTGTTTTTATTATAGTAATAGAGTAAAAAAGTAATATACAGGGTGTTTCAGAAAGACATGGCCATATTGCTAGAGGTGATAGAATGCTCAAAATAAGTGTAGCTAGTTAAGTATAAAATTTTTTGCCGAAGCAGGAAGTTAAATCGAATAAAAATACACGGGTTCTTTTAAAACATAGATGGCGCTAGTCACACAATGTCTAAGCTAAATTTTCATTCATAAGTTTTTTGATGTTTACTTTAGAGTAATCGCAAAAATGATGGCCCATTTATTACCCAATAAAAAAGGTACTCTTAGAAAAAAACGCCTGGATGTACCGTTCCAAGATGTTATAAGATTATTAATACCTATGCTATTAGTGTTAGTATAGGTATTTGAAAAAAATTATAATATGCGGTTAAAAATATGTTTGTAAAGCCGGTAACCTAGCAACTTTGTTTACAGTTTTCGTAGTATGACAGATCTGGTCGAAATATTTTTTTGCAACTGTCAGAGGTTTCCAAAAAAACTTTCTAGTTTGTAAAAGTGGTTTAGTAGTGTTTCTAAACTTTATTATAACTTCTTAATAATTATGGAAACAACAAAAACGACCCAAATAGAAAATCTTTTTTGGCCGTTGAAAGACGCGGTCGAGAAACGGTTAATCTGCCACCTAGAAAAATTTATTCAGGTCGACCCAAGTGTGTAAGGTCTGTCAAAAAAGAGGATGACATTTTAAATGCTGTTGCCGAGGATCCCACATACATTAAGTGTAAGAAAATTGGCACTACAAACCGATACGAAGATGTCAAGTACCTACTTGGAGGGTTTTCAAAGAATCTGAGCTACACCCGTATCATTAGAGACAAGTTCAGGAACTATTGCCAGATGATTTTCCTCAAAGACTCGAATTCTGTGAATTTTTACGCGAACAAGCAACTCATGTTCCGCGTTTCTTGATAATATTCTGTTTACTGACGAAGCTGCGTTTACCCGGCAAGAAATGTTGAATTCCCACAAAGCGCACTATTGGTCGGAAGAAAATCCTATGGGAAACCGAGTGACTCATTTAAAATTAATGTATGGGCTGCCACCTTAGACAATCGGTTTATTGGATACCACATTTTACCTCCAACTCTAAACAGTGAGTTATACCTTTTTTCTGCAGAATGATTTATTCGAAATTTTGGAAGATTTATCACTAGACGAACGAGCAGCTATGTTCTATATGCATGATATTGCGCCACCACATTTTAGTAGAGCGTCTAGAAGGTGGTTAGGTGAACATTTTCCCAATAAATAGATAGCTCGGGGTGCTGATGCTCCAATTCATTGGCCTCCTCGATCGCCTGAACTCAACCCGCTAGGTTTTACTTTGGGGTTACTTAAAGAAAAGGTGTATGCCTCTGAATTTAATTGTGTGGAAGAACTACAAATTAGGATTGAGTTGAATTGTAAACCTGTAATAGATAATCCGGAAACAACACAAAGACTAATGTATTCTCTAGGCAAGCAGATTCGATTACGCATTCGTGAAAATGGGGGACATTTTGAGCACCTAATGAAAACAGTTTAAATACTAATTTTATAAATCTTTACATTTTCAATTGTTTTAGTTTTAGTGTAATATGAATTTTTTGTTTGACCGTATTTTTATGTCTTAATAAACTTAAAATATCTTGGAAACGGTATATCCAAGCGTTTTTTCCGAAGAGTACCTTTATGTTGGGTAATTTTTAATCCATTCTGCGCCCCCGAAAAAAATTCATATGAAAAAATTGATACCGCTATTTCTAATAATTATATATAATAATTTATATAACAAGCTACACTTATTTTGAGCAGTTCTATCAACTCTAGCAATTTGGCCATGTCTTCTGAAGCACCCTCTATATAGTAATAGAAATTAAAACTATATCCACTTTGATCGCTAAGTACTGAACTATTTGTGAATGAATATTTCCTGGGACACTGCAAAATTCAGTCTAAAGTCAGTTGTTCGACATTGCACTAGCTATCAATTGAAACACAATAAACTTATTTCCTAAACCACCTAAGCCACGATCCAATATCTCGCATATGTTACATTTGCTTGGATAGATAGCTTTTACATTTGCTTGGTCCATAAGGACCAGGAAGATAATATAACGAAAGCAATATTATATCATATGTATAGACTATAGACATTTAACAGTGGCAGAAAAAATTACTTTCTAATACGGTATTACTAAATCACTTACTTTGCTTTCAGACATCCAAAGTGCACTTCCTTGCTGTTTATCAATAATTTCCCTTACTTTTCTGTACCAAGTATCTGTATTATCATTTAATGTCACTGTAGAACTAAATATATGACTCCATACTTTATCTAATTTCTGACATTGTTCTAACAATTTTTTGGAGCTTTTATGAGCTGATCTACAAACAAAAGAGTGCATTACTATGTACGTAATTAACTAATTTATTTTAGACTTACTTTGGTAATCCCTGCCGTAACTGTTTAATAACTATTTTAGTTTCAGACTTAAAAAATACCACTATTGGGTACATTTGAGCATAATTCAATCGTTCAACTGCATTTGGCGTTATATCCAACAGACCATGTTTTCCAGTTGATATCACATCTCTTATGGCTGACAGTCGGATTATGTTTGATGAAGACTTTTGTGATTTATTTTCTTCAACTGATGTATTATCTAGTTCTAAAAATCAATCAGACTATAATAGCGAAAACTAATCTCGCCCAAATTCCCCCACGGGACGCCCAAAATTAATTTGCTTTCACACACCAGACTCGTGGATTGACGAAACGGCTATGTGGGTAACAGGCAAGCTCTCGATTTATAAAATATTCTTTCGTTAAACTAGTCTGAAAAAGCATCCTGCTAGATAATTTTGGCACATCTATGTTATGATAATTGGACTTAATGAAGTCAATGATCTCTTATCCGGTGATCATAGTGAGTTTTATTCACACGGACATTCCTTTTTAATCACTAGATGTCGCACATACATTTCATGTCGAAGACGTATTCGTGTCTAGCTGTCACACACTAACTGATCAGTACTGATAACAGCTGGACCGGCCCGATATGGCTAGATCTGGCTCATTTTAAGACAGTGGTCCTTTGGCTTTTGGACAGTTTTTTCGAGATATAGCAAGTTTTCCCATTTGGTATTATAATGCATTCGTTTTACACCCCAAACATTTTTGAATGTTTAATGGTAGTTTAATAAAACTTTTTGTGGATGTGACGATGAAGTTTGCTTTGGTTTTTTTTGTTCCTATCAGAGTAATATATATTTGTTTAACTCATTTGAGTTTTATGGATCTAGTTTAGTAGTTTGTGATTCGTTATTTTTTGTTCGCAATTATAAAATAAAGATAGGTATTTCACAAATCTGCAACTCAAAACGGGACAGTTCTAGAAGTAAAATCTGGCACGGAATTGTCAGAGCCTGTGGCAACACTGCCTGGATCGTCGAAACGGCCGTCATAAAGTATATAGCATTTGACAGAAAAACTCACGAGTTTTAAAAATGTTTTTCGTTAGAAAGCCCAAATACATCACTCATTGAAACAGAGCCGAATAAAAAAAATTGCACTACACTGAAACTATGTACTACTCCTTTTATCTGATAAAGAAGAAACAGTGGGGTGTAATTTAATTACGACAAAAACACATTCATCATTTCCATCTCCACTATTTTATCAAATTAAAAATCAACATGTTTCGGAGATAAGTACTCCTCCATTATCAATCAGCCTCAATAAAATATCCAAAATCTATTAAACAAAGCCTTGCATTGGCGGGATTTTTAATGTAATGAAATGCGGTTTCATCGTAATAAATTTATTAAATGAATGACTACTTACGCGGTGTTATAAATTTATCAGGAAAATCTTTGGATAGTTTTTCGCGAGCAATATCTGCAATAGGTCCAAATAATATCACAGGCCGTATAAAACCTGGATGTTTCAACAACACTCTTTCGTAAGCAGGAAACTTGGAAATTGTATTAGAAAATAATATATCATCCCAATGTTCTTTTCCTAAACTTTTTGATCTTCTATTTGCACTTCTTCGCCTCTTGAAGAAACTCCCTCTAGACTCATTAGCAGACATTTCCTTTTTCGTGGCGTTAAATTGAGCTGTTGCCAGCTCCTCTGCTCTCGCTTTATTAGGAATAATACCTTTTTGAACTTCTTGGTTATTACGTCCTAAAATTAAAAAAAACAAATTCCATCTACTCATTTAGGCTACTTCCAATGATCAATCTTCTTACCTATCCTAAAAACTTGCCAGCACCCTACCACTCCGTTGTAAAGTGTATCTATCACATGGAATGTATCTCCCGATCGGAAAGACATTTCGCCTTTAGCAGGATTTTCGTAATGAAAATGCGTTTTTATGTAGAAACTGTCACCTTTTTGAAAAGCTACGATGCTATCATATTCTTCTTTGCAAAATTGTACTATTAACTCTATTCGGTCTTGTAAACTAAGCAGAAATAGGACGGCTTCTTCTCGTGTTACACCTGTCATATCCATATCATTAACCTAAAAAGCAAACAGGTTACCAGAAAAATCATTGAAAATACACATACAACATGAAGAAAGATTAATAAGACGGATATTCCCTATATCAATTGCATTAGGAGACACAGTGTAAAAAATTTGGAAGGTATCAATTGAACGTAAGTCCTTATCTGAAAATATTTATCAGATGTGCAGTGTCCGACCTAGATGGAGAATATTTGCAGTTCATGAACGTCAACAGTGGCATTTGCGTGCTGACCTTCAAAGCTGCATAGGTGGATGATGGTTGTTTTGTTTTTAATTCTTCAGGATAATTCGAAATTTGGAATCATTCACAATCATATTCACATAGGCTCTTATGACGAGCTCATATAATTCGTAAAGGTCAAACGCAAACCGTAGTATAGTAGTTTCTGGACTGCTTCCTCCTAAAGACGTGCTATGATATATGATATGATATAGTTTTTTCCTGGTAATGGACCCTAATTTTTCGTCCATCAACCAAATATAGCGGTGGACGCGATTTTTGTGTCGCCGGTGTCCTCATGAATGGCTGATCTTCTGATCTTCTTTAGTATTACAGTAGTAACATATTTTGTGAATATCGGAATTTAATTTAGACTTACTTTCAGTATTTTATCACCTGGCTGTAATCCCTGAAGAGATGCTGGACTGCCCGGCTGAACTGCAGTGACGAAGATACCAGCAAAATTGCCGCCCGTTAATCGTATACCTACTGAACCTTCTTTGTGGAATGTTATAAATCTGGCATCGGGACTGAAATTATATTAAATGATTTACAAAATTATTCGGTTTAATAGTAGATTGGAAGATGATTTAAGTTAAATACTTACATGGGTTGTTTAGTCTTTTGTATTATAGGATCGTCATCATAAATTTGTCTTCTACTACTATAATAATCTACAAAAACACAATATATTATTACGAATCTTGTGAATATTTCACATTTGGGGTTTCTGCTATTACGTTTTCTAAAATTGTTTCAATATACAATCCTAAAGCATCTTTTAATTCTCTACCTTCCTCTTTCCAGAAGAAAAAGTCCAGGCATGCTGCAAGGAAAACAATGATGGATTACCACCATTATTGTTCTACTTGCAGCATTAATGGATTTTTTCTTCTGGGTCTTAAAGGATCTACAAATGATACAAAAAGTATACATACAAATAATAATGATAATTGAAAGAAAGTGTAAAAATAGTTTCCAAAATAGAAAGAACGCTATATCAGTTGATGTGAAAATCTCAGATGACTCCAGCAAGACAATACAAAATGGGTGATTTCTTACCCTCTGGTCTCGGTGGTGGAGGTCGTGGTGGTTCATCTCTATCCTTTGATTTGCCATATCCACTTATACTGTTCCTATTTTCTAATTGGTTTAAACTATCTTGTGATAATGGACCTCTCGATCTACCTCTAGGTGCTAAATTACTTTTTTCTTCCGGCAGTGAATTAGGACCACTATTTAATTCGGCTTTCTCGTCAAAACTACCATTCTGAGTTAAATTTGAGTTTCGAGTAGGCGGTTGAACATATAAATTTTGATTAGAGTAACTTTGTGCACCAGATGTGAGAAAATCATCACCTAAAAAACGAATTCATATTTATTACGGTGATAGTGGATTTCGTAGCTGGCTTTACGCTAAAATTTCCTTTGTCGCTTATAAAGAAGAATTATTAAATATTTGAAAATAAAACTCACGACTTCTACTTAAGATACGATTATTTAAGGTGACATTCTATAAGCGAAAATATATTGAAATTGGGGTACATTAAAGTGAATATACGTGAGAAGGCGAGGGCAGTCGACACGAAAACTAATCAGCTTGTATAGAAAAACCTGTTAGTTGACCGCCCTCCGGAACTCCAAGAAGTCACAGATGAACCTATCGAGCAACTGTCGATGGTGAAACCCTCTCGCAGGGAAACGTCCGTCTATTTGGAAACATATGTTTTTTAGGAATATGCGCTGCACTCTCTCCAATCTGTCAATGTGAACACGGTAAATCGGTGACCAAACCATCGACGCATGCTCCAATTTAGTTCTTACCAATGCCTGATACACCGATGTCAGAAAGTCAACGTTACGGAATCCTGAGGTTGACCTCAAGACAAATCCCAGTATCTTAAGTGCGGCCCGAGAAATATCAATAATGTGTTGGTTGGATGAAAGTGCAGAATCAATGACAACACCGTGGTCCTTTGTCACCGAGCATCTTTCCAAAGATGTACTGTTAATTTCATAATTATGTTCATGGGGTGCCAGTCCTCTATAAAATGTCATGCACATGCATTTTTCGATATTCAATGGTAAGCAGTTGACAGTATACCACTGATGAAGGACATTTAAGTCCTGCTGGAGTGCATGACTGTCCTCAGGACCGCATATAGTTCGAAATACCTTCAGATCATCTGCAAACAGAAGAGAGTTTTACTCGAAATGTCCGAGACAATGACGTTCACGATTATAGCAAAAGTTAACGGAGCAAGATTGCTCCCCTGAGGAGCACCACTTGTAACAGAGAACTGGCGAGATCTAAAACCGTTATATTGGACGAACTGGCTCCTGTCAGAGAGATAGGAATCAAAAAAACTCACCAACCTTTCACCAAAACCAATCTTGTACATTTTAAATTTTATTATGCTATGATCCAGATGATCAAAAGCCTTTGAAAAGTCGGTATAAATGGTGTCAACCTGTTTGCCCTGACCAAGAGCCAGGATTGTAGTTTGTAGAAATTCCACCAAGTTTGTTACGGTTGAACGATTATAGAAGAATCCGTGTTGTTGAATGATGATGACTTTTCCTATATGAGATCATTTTTTTTCCATAGCCACTATGACTCCTTTTTTTCTATTATTCATTTTTGTGACACACTGCCACAAAAATTCAAAAGGATTTTACTCCAAAAGGGTGCATGCTATCGTAGTTTAACAAGAACAGCTTTAGTTCGTAGAATACCCTAAGATTTCATAATTTTTAAATAAATCAAATTTTGAAACAAAAATACCTTTATAAAAATTATTGACTGCCCCTGTAGTACTAATAGAACTCTGTGCCTGATGTGAGGCATTTGAGCCGAAACCAAAGTCTCTTGCTACGGTAATATGTAATTTGTCTTTGGTACCATCAATAATCTTCTTGGCTTCCTTCAATGACATCATGTCATTACATTTCGTATTGTTCAATTTAGTGAGGAAATCGCCAATCTCCAATACCTGATTAGAATTTAACAATTGATCTCTTGCTTTCGATGATATTTCTTTTATGAATAATTTGCAGCCTAATACAATACCAAAATCTGAAACATAATTATTGTGGAAAATATTACTAAAACTATAATAATCTAAGTTACCTATTTATAATATTTTTTTTTTAAGTTGTCAATTTTTCAATCCTTTATTTTTCTGAAGTTTATTATTATACTTTTAATTATGCTTACAACATCATTTAAACAATTTTACAGAAACAAGTGGTAACGAAATAAATCCTGATTTTACGTGAAGATATCAATTAGATACCAAAACGATATGTTTAAAATGTTTTTCATTATTTTAAAAAATGACGAAATGAAACGGATTTATCACAAATTGTTTAATACAAAATGATTGAACAACACCCCAGGAGAAAAAACAATGGAATAATCTAAATCTATTTCAAGAAAGCTGATAGCAAAAATCCTAAACATACAATGTGAATCAGAATTGGAGGCAAAAATATTTGGCAGCTTGAAAAAAAAATAAATATTGAATACATTTAAGTAATTTGCAATTACGAAAAAATGCAATTTTGGACTTCGAAAGATACCAGTGTTTTTCGAATTATTTTAATAACTAAGTAGCATGCCTTGGTTATTTTTTATAATGAAAAAATAAAAATATAGGCGTGGTCCAATTAAAAGTTACCACCTCCGATTTTTTTTAAGAGATTTTTTTAAAAATCCCTGAAACACGTCGATTTGGTCGGTTACCCTACAAAAAAAATCTAATTATGTTAAAAATTTGGTGATCTAGTGGGCCACTCAATGGAACCTCTTCTACCAACAAAGTTTCGGGAAAATATTGATTCAAAAAGTCACGTACCC
This sequence comes from Apoderus coryli, assembly GCA_911728435.2. Lineage (NCBI taxonomy): Eukaryota > Metazoa > Arthropoda > Insecta > Coleoptera > Attelabidae > Apoderus > Apoderus coryli. Next base: position 7,901,143 of record OU452202.1, on the reverse strand, counting down.
TGCGCGGACTCATATACCGATATTTAGCTCAATTGGTTGAGGCATTTAGGTGCTATCGTCGAAGAATACATACAGACACACAGACTTCCATCTGGAAATGGTCGTAATCGCATCGATTGACTTCAAAATACGTATATCTTTCTTTATCTCAATTTTTTTTAGCAGGTTCACAATACTTTCCCTGAGCGGGAAAGTAAAATAAAACTGGTTTGGCGTGAAATAAAAAAAAAACATTTTATTTCATCATTGTCATGTTCAGTTGCCTATTTAAATTATACATATTACTGTATATAGTAGCTACTTAGGCTAGAGTCCGCTATTTGGAGAGAAAAAAAATAGTTTATCAATGTGAGTGTAATGCGTGTATTAACAATTAATAAAGACAATCAGTATTACATTTGACCTTGAACCTAACAATAATGCTGTCATCTCTCTAACCTACAACTACCTACTACATATAATATAGTAGATGAAAATAATTTCGTGGCATAGCGGACAAAATTACTGGTGTTACCTACACAAGGGATTTTGTTTAATTTAACAGGACCTTAGTCTAATTCAGTAGAACCAGACCGCGGCATGGGTCGACAGATACCGACGAATTCATTTCGCTCTTATTATCAGCTCGTCAGAGTACCATAATAGTCGTTGCCCATCTACAATATCGACCTGCATTTAAGCACAACGAGATATACAACAGTAGATATATGTAAACACGTACCATCTACATACACATAGTAATGCATATCCCACCATACAGAGGCCGATCAAATCCAATCTATAGGTAACACCAGCCGTAAAAATATAAATAAAAATAGAAATGAAATGACAATAGTGTATACACAAAACACTTTGTGTAGGTAACACCAGTAATTTTGTTCGCTATGCCACAAAATTATATTCATTTATTAGGTATATTTACGGATACAAAATCCTTATCGTCAAGTTCTTACAACACTAGTAAATCATGAGTTAAGAGTTATGTAGGCTCTTGATAAAATTATCTTTTTAAAAGCATCTTCAGTGGTAAATAAATTGAAGTTAAAATAATTATCACAAATAACATAATTACCTTCTTTCTTCGAATTTTTTGTAAGTGTAACTTTAGCAGGAAGTGGATTAACTCCCAAAGCTGCAAGTGGTGGTCCATTATATGATGCACTGTGGCTATGACTTGGCTGTAAAGTTCGTCTTTTTACAACCAAAGTTACGGTGTCCCCGGAGTCCCTTAACACTTGTACTGCGGTTGCATAATCTACATTTTGTAGTGATATTCCATTCACGGTAATTATCCTATCATTCACTCTGAAAACAACATAATTTATTGAAAATGATTTTATTTTTAATTAAATGGCAGGATCTTGTTGGAACCCAACTAAAGTAGCCAGTTTGTACGATCAAGATTTTCAAGGTCTCAAGAAACGGTTAATATCAAGAATATCATAACACGCATAACGCTATAGGAGACAAAAATGCTCACATGTTGCAGCACTCTTGATTTACTTAATGCCTCCAGTTGTTCCAAATCACAATTTGATAAAAGTGCTACAAAAAACAAATACAAAGGAAAAATAATGTGTAGATTCTTACTCAGATAACGTCATGATTTGCCGAAATATGTAAAATAAACTAGGTTTCTAGCTATACAGTGTCCACGGATTGAGTGCACGTATAAGGTGTAAATGACAGCCAAAACTCTCTATTTACTGTGGTATATACTCCACACGGTACATAAGTGTAAATGAATGTGTTTCGCGACATCTAGTTTACGTTGGTAATGTGCCGAGTGAACAGCAATTCACTATATCGATTGCACGGAAGGCCACTGACCCAATCAGGTACAATTACCAACACATAGATGCGCCGATACTGCCTTTAGGAGGAGGCCTATATTAGAAACGGTCCACAGTAAGTAGAGAGTTTGGCTCTCAACTACTGACCGATTACCACTGATGAGTCGTGGATCGCCCAACCGGCCGCCTGGTGAAAGTAGGTATAGTGGTTGACAGACAAACTTTCGAAATTAAGTATTGTTTTGTTTAACAAGCCCGTTTCTGATTAGATTTTTGTTTGGGGCGATAAATATTTGCAAAATCAAAATTTTAGTAAAAATATTATTTTATCAGACGATTCAACTATTTCTACTAATGGGGTTCTAAGTTGTCTGATTTGACTGTAATGGACTATGGGGCTATCTCAAACAGAAAGTCTATAGGAACTCGTTGAATAACGATTTAAATTGAATTGACACGCATAATCAGATATACTATTACAGACTTTGCTAAAGCATTCGATCGTCTGGATCACCGAATACTTGTTCAAAAGCTCGATCGATTCGGATTTAATATTGTTGTGAAGTCGTTAATTACTTCATATACGTCAGAGAGGTATTGGGCTTCCTCAGGCGTTCCGCAGGAATTCAATTTGGGTCCACTTCTTTTTTCTATTTTCATAAACGATCTAAATGATTGTCCGTGTGTAAAGCGGCTTTTTTTGCAGATGATCTTAAGTTGTTCGCCCCTATTACATGTCACGTAGACTGTCTTCGGTTGCAGGACGATCTGAGGGCTGTGGAACATTGATGTATAACGCTAATAAACTATCGCTTAACGAGTATAAATGCAAATGTATGACATTCACTAGAAGGAAGAATATTATAAATTTTCGCTACACGGTTGATGGGACCGCACTGGCTAGGTGTCTGACTGCTGCTGACCTGGGCGTGCTTTTCGACTCTAGCCCATGTGGCTGCTAGAACTGGTGAAGCTGTAAAATCCTACGGTTTTATCGTCAGAAGCTGTAGAAGTTTTTTACTTTATAAACTTTTAATAGCGCTTGTACTGTCCCATTACTTTTTGTCTGTTCATTTTACTTTATCGGGACCAACATTTTTTTTTACATCTTTTTATTTATATATACCTGTATGTGTTTCTGTTATTTTAAATTTAATATTTTAAACAAAAATAATTGTATACTTTAATTTAGTCTGTTAGGAGCTCTGCCTTCACCAAGTGAGCATTTTATACCACCAAGGTTTGTTAACTTGTGTTTTTCGTTATCTATGTAAGAACCCTTTTTAATATTGTATTGTTGCCTTTTAGGCTGATGATGGAGCTGAGTCTCCGAAACATGTCCCTTTGACATAATTTTTGAATTAAATAGTGGAGACGATGATTTTTGTTTTATTGTAATTACAAAGAATTTGCAATCACGCTGAGCGATATCTAATGCTTGGTGGCAGCACATTTGAATAACGTTAATACTACAATGCTCAACAAAATTGCGCAAAACTACACAAATTCAGGACCGATATTTAGTAGTTTCTTCTTTGCGAAAACGAATAACGACAGCAAAACACCTTCACAGTACACTTAGGATGACTCATCAGGTAATAGAGACGATTAGAGGCAAAAACCGATCTTGTAATGATACCAAGAAGTCTTACAGCTGCAAGATACATTGATATAATTCTGTCAGATCACGTTATTCCTGCAGCATATGGTCTATGCCCTGATTTTCTTTGCATCCAGGATAATGCAAGCCTCATTCTGCTGCGATTACTATACCTACATTTTCTTACAGAGCATGAAATTTGTAAAATGGATCATTAAGCGAAAAGCCTTGGCCTTAATCGAATTGAACACTAAGGTAAGTATATCGGACAGACGTATTCGACATCGTGCAAATCCACATTAAACCCTTCCGCCACTAACAGAAGCCCTAGTCGAAGATTGGGACAGTATACCACAGGAACACATTCGTAAGAAGATGCCAGAAAAAAATATGTGCCTTTATAAATATAAATGTTTATCTGTATATACCTAATTATCACTTAATAAGTTACAGGGTTATCGAAAAGTGTTCCTTTAATTTTCTTGAGCACTGTATTATTTATTTATGGTTGTTAACGTGTTTATATTAGTTAGTGTACATTTCTTCTTCTTTTTTTCTAATAGATAATAATAAACTTGGAAACAACTATTAAATATAGTTTATTAACACAAAAAAAAACCCCGATGAAAGAAAAGTTGAGATTGTGCCGCTTAGGTATTATAATTCTACAATATTTTCGTAAGCCTTGGAAACAGGCAAGATTTTAAAGGAGTAAATTTACGCCGTTGCAACAAAATTCGAGCTAACCGTGGAATGTTGATTCAACAATACCTAGAAAACATGTCAGCTAAAGAAATACATCTAAGTATAAGGCGTCCATTTCGAAAATCGAAAAGTAAAAGAAGAAGATTCATTATCTACAATGTAGCTGTGATTATTAAATAAATGTTAAAAGTCAATGCTAATTTTATCGGAACAAAAAATCTAGAGTTTGATTGATATTAATGATCAAGATTTGACCTAATTCATATATCTAATAGACATGTCGAAGAAAAGTTTAAAGTTCGTGACAATGGAATAAGTACTAAGTGCCAACTAATGCTTGCTAAATATAAGACATTATAGTCACGATCTTACTTTACTGTTACCTATATTATAGATGAGATAAGTGTAACAATACTAATTTAAGCAATCGCTTTCTTTCACTCATTTTCACTACGTACTTTTTGCAAATTAAAATATTTTTTATTTTAAAAAAGTCTTCGACATTAAAAATACAGACTATAATATACAATTGCAGCTAATCTCTAACTAATACAAAAAAAGAAAATTAAAGCAACATATCTTTAAGGTCACTGGTTGATACAAATAAACCAACTTGTTATTTTCACTAAACAATAGATTCAAGTTATTCGGAACAACACTAGTGACCAGTAAACTGTTAACTATTGAAATTGTAATTCTACAGTATTGCTCAATAAATTATTTTATTATTATTATTATTATTATTAAAAGAAATGTGGTGATAGATAACAAAAAAGACTATGAACCTTTCTTTTGCTCAACTAAATTATACATCATGTAGGTGAAAATATTCTATTCGCATATCTTAAATCCACTTTCAAATACAAGTTAGCGCCACCACAAAAATTTAGCACACCTGACTTGGAAAAGTAGGATTTTCAATCATCGAACTTAACATTCCTGAGCGTGTCAAAAGATTATGTGGTTGCTACCGCCGTGCGTTATTATTACGATACATTCATGGAATTAAAAAATTCAGATAATCCTTGAAGTCCCTGTTTAGCAACATTTTTTCAATAATGACCAATATCTGTTCGTAATATTGTTTGTAAGGTGGGCATAACGTAATAATTACCATCCCATCATCAGTATTCACTCGCTAACGAGTATGAACTATTCCAACTCAGGGATTTTTATTGTGAACCTTAAAATAGCTAAACAGAAAGATCCTAGAGCCATAAATTCTGTCGCAAAACTGACACACCCAATCAGCACCATTTACCGGCTCTTCTAGGTGCGCTTCTCCATCGATGCGTTCTCTCTCCTTTCAAAGTTGTTTTTTCGCATCCTTATGTCATCTACGCTGCTCGTCAAATACTTGATGAGCCTCGTAAATGGTACGCCTCCATCTCGGTCGCTCGTTAGCGATATGCTCCCAGTAGTTGTTCTTCACTTCGTGTTGGTCTTAATACCAGAGGAGCCGTAAATGGCTTTAGTGACATGGAAGAAAGCTCTGGCGTTGTTGCTGTCGTTCGATTTAGCCGGCCACTACTGATTCTTCAGATATTGAGTTTTGCGTTGCACTTCAGACTTAAAAGAGACGAGTTTATGATGTTAAGTTGCAGTCATTTTGCCAGGTGATGAATGTTTTACGCTTAGTGTCTATTAGTCTTTGTATCTCTTCATCATTTTCGTCCATCCAATCCTGATGTTTTCGTCGCACAAAGCGTATACCGTCTCCTCACCAGCAGAGAGCACGGCGGACCTAAATAACGACTAGTGTGTTCAATATCATCCGGAAGCTTGGCCAGCATATGTTGTTGTTGTTTCGCTCGGTTGTCCTTTAGGCATTCGATATTGAACTTTCGCTTTAGTTTCCTTCCCTGTTGTGGTCGTTTTGCAGGTAGACGTAGGGTCATACCGGATCGCACAAGTCCTTGATCAGTCCAGCCACCATGAGCACTCGTTAAACCTTTGGTACTCTTTACTTCATGTCGATCTCGAGCGCGAACAATTACGTAGTCGACCAAATGCTAGTGATTATACCTTGGATGTTGCCATGTTTAAAAATTGTGTTTGTAATTACAAAATCTTGTTCCGTTGGAGTTACACTTTCCTACTCCTTCTTTGATGATGGTTGGTCTCCACCAACTCGAGCGTTGAAGTCTCCTAGCAGGATGATCCTGTCGGAGTCAGGAATATTGGTCAGCACTCTATCAAGCTGGGAGTAGAATTCCTTTAATTCTTCGTCGGTGTTCATGGTACGGGTACGCGCTTATAATCTCAGCTTAGTTTGAGGCGAAGGGTCATCAACCTCTAATTTATGCCAAATGGAAGTTCGTCCAAATAACTAATTAGGTCATTTTTAATAGGGAATCCGACACCATGAAAAAAAAAAAGAAAATATTTTATAGTTGAAATTAACTCACTGTAAAAGTCGTTCCGCAGGACCGTTCGCAAGCACATCGCTAACAGCAATACTAGGATCTCCAGAAGCAAAATGAGGATTATCTCTCCCGCCAGAAACAGCAATACCAAATCCATATCCAGGTACTCTTGTGACACAAATCTGTTTGAATTCCCATCCTCGTTCCTGAAAACAAAAAGATACAAATAAATATTTTTCGCTACGACTATTTAATAACATGTACAGGGTGGGCACTTTATTAGGGGACAGAAACTTTGAAACTCTTGACTTTATAAAAAACAATATTAATACGAAAGTTTATTGGTTTTAAAGTAATTTAAAATTTATTAATTATTTGGATGAATTGTAATATCCGGATATCTTAAAATTCTAAATAATCCTTTAATGAAAATGAAAAAGAAAAAGAGAAAAAGAACAAAAATGATTACAATAAAAATACATACATCATCTCCACTAATAAAATTGTATTAAGATTCCTTTATAAAAGGGGACATGTTTCGGAGTCCCGCTCCATCATCAGCCTTAAATTTAAATCTTAAGTATTAAAATTTGTAAAAAAGAAACATACGGGCAAGGCCCTTGACAGACTGAATTCCTGAAAAATTATTGATGTAATGTTCTACTAAATTAATTTGAATATTAACAACATAATTATATAAAAAGAAAAACCACAAAATGGTAACACCACTCAAATATTCATGCTATAAGATTGTGAAGTTTATATATTTAAATGCTTTTCAGGATATTTTAGATGTTAAAATCTAAAATCCTCGATATCATTCGACAATTGTAACTATGTGATAAGTTTGAATCTAATGTTCCAATTTATCACCACTTAATGAAAGATTAAAGTCTAAAAGCCACTGAAGATGGAATCGGCTTGTCTGGAATTTGTTAATTTTGTTTTAGCGTATAAAGAATCTAGTTTGTGGAAAAGACGTGTTTTATTTAACATATTTATGTGTCACTGCTCTCAGATATGGTTTACTTCAAAAAATATTTTAAAATTATTTGAGTGTTAATAATACAGGGCGTCCTAAAAGTGTGGCACCGACAAAAACTCCAGAATTTCAAAAGAGGCACCCTATATATTTTTTTAGATTTCTTGGAATAATTAAGGGTAAGTTTTATAACAACTCCCTAACCGAATTTTGTGTAATTTAGACAGAAATTAAGATTATGTATTTTTTTATAACAAATGTATGATCTCCGCAAAAAATGTCTTGTGCAGTCGCTAGTTACATCATAAAATTTCACTAATAACTTAAAGAAGCTACTGTCTAACCATATGTGGCATTTAGGTATTGTAAACTTATACAGGGTGTCGCAAATCGTCGGAAAATTAACGGAAATCTCGATTTGCAATTTTGCACATCCAAGTTTTTTTTTTAATTGGCACATCCTGTATTTGACACTGGTTTGTGACAAAGGCTAAAAAGACCGATGGATGAACGACTCCATCGTTGGTCATCGTTCGCTCGAAACGGATTCATGTAAGTTATCATGTTCACACGCTCTATACAGAAGTGTATCACATAACCTCATTGTCCATTCAGAACAATCAAATTAGCTATACATTTTTGATATAATTTAGAAGCTCTCTAGCATTTTGCATCTCAACTTACAGTCTGACAATTTGAGATATTAATCTTTCTTTTCAGAGTTGCAGGAAACATCCGCGACGAGATAGACACACAAATGGTGGAGCTAGATAACATTTAATTGCCCATTTACGTGACTTTTCATACAGAAGACAAATATCGCTGTCAATGTAGGCTGCATTAATTAGTGCTTTCCTAACAGTATATTTGCTAACGATTCAAGATCATAAGTTGGTCTACTATCTGAACATAATATTTTTCTATAAGTTTGCTATCGCGTTTTCCTTCGGCCATTTATATTTAAACCGCTGCCACATATGTTCCGTGAAGTTCCTATGATGGGCTTAACTGGCTTAGTAGATATGCCTCTTCTCATTGCAAACGACATGATACGTTAGTTTGAACTGGAACTGTTTTGAAGCTTAGTGTCTTAGTCAGCCAGCTAAACATCCATGGGCGACAGACAAAACCAAACTTTGTAAGAGTTTTAGGACCAAACCGAACTTCTAGATTGCTGTTTTCTATTGTATTTTGAGCGAACAGGTTGGAGTTCTCTAGGCAGTTAATAATTAGGACAGTAGATAATTTATTATGTTTTTTAAACATTTGTATCAATATCAACCGATATTAAAAAAATTTATGATACCCTATACATATAAACCTGGCATCATTATTTTTACTAGTGGGAAATCCAGATAGTCATATTTATTTGCGGGATTGTAAAGTTGCCAACAAAAAAATTGAAACTAGTTCAGTGTTCGATTTTACCACAACAAATTGCCAAATTTAAATCCAGTTGTGCGATAACAATAAACACATAAGGTATTTTTATTAATCATTACTAAGCTTTCACAAATGATATGTATATTTTTCCAACAATAAAAGAAAGAAGATTTATATCTCTATTAAAGTGAGATAAATAAAAAATACATATAAATGAAAGTAAAAACTAGTCACTTCCTTCACTAGGCTCGTCAATCAACATCATATATATTTTCATCTTGCCTCTACATTCCTTTGAGACTTAAAAATAGTGAATACAATTTATTATACGTAAAAATAAAAGAGAAATATAGTTTGAAAATCTGATAATAAACAAAATGTATTTATCTTACAGAACATAGAATCGCATCGTTTGGGGAAAAGAATGTTTAAAAAGTATTTCTTAGACAAAGCAAGACACCCTAACCAGATGGGCGTTTCGTTGATCAGTCATGGCTTGGTATGCGACAAAAATTCTAAGGAGTTTCAAGTATATTTCATAGGTAATCGCTAGAAATGAGTTAATCCCTAAAATGCTCAAGGATATTAGTGCTTGCTTCTCTACGAACCTATATTTCGATGGCCTAGTTCCATATGTGGCTATCTACCAAATCATAATTGTTCAGAAAATGGAAAATAAAAATTAGGACGCTTGATCAAATCGAGTTATAACAACAACAATTGAATTAAAACATATTTTAATTTATACAGTTCTGAATGAATTAAAATCAGTGTCATGTTTCTGAGCTTTGTAAGAATTATATCAAAAGCAAATTGCGCAAGACACTAATATATTTGAGGAAAAATAAAAAGTCAATCTCCATGATAAAACCAATATATTGCTCTAGGAGCGGATATCGAACAATACATGTTTCGGGGCATTAATCCCCAACATCAGTGGTTGAACAATCCTAAAAACTAAAGTGCACGGTACATGACGATCAACGTCGAAAAAGAGAAACGTATTGGTGTCTGGAACAAGAACGCGCAAAGTATGGTTCGATATCCGTTCCTAGAGCAATATATTGGTTTATTTCGTGGAGGTTGACTTTTTATTTTTACTCAATAACACTCACTCCACTTCAATATGGACTACTTCTTTTGAATAATATATTTTGTCAAAATTCTGGTCATACATTATAGCCAAAACTTTAAAAACAAAATTATACTTATTAATAAGGGATCAAAAAAGGGTTTTTCTTTAGTTTCATTAATATCTGGTACCACAGTTTCATAACAGCAACTGTAACCCGCCGTCCTCTACGTGGAAGAATCATAATAATGCGAAAATCTTCACCAACATTACTTTTTAACTTTCATGACAAAGGGGAATGCCTTCTTATACCTTATCCACTTAATGTGGTGCCAGTTTCTCACACTGCCATCTTGATCCTTATTTCGGTCCACCATAATTAGTTTTTCCAGGATTTTCTTGCTGTGAATCAAAATTAGCCGAATGGATCTTTTCAGGATTGTCTTTGGCTGTATCCTAGTCCAAGTTTATTTCCTGCCTGGTGATTTCTTTCTTTGTTATGTGAATGTTGTATTTTTCTTGTATACTTGTTTTGGTTTACTCACAAGCAGCTTCATACGATGTACATATTGAACATTGATCTTTTCTGGGTTTATGGAAAGATAAGGTAAAATGTGACCTAAAAATATGGCGATAGTACGACTCCTTTAAGGATTCCCTGTTTTCCTTTACACATTCATCCTTGTACAACCTGTACATTTGCTTTATGTTTAATTTCGGATCCAAGTACATTGTTTTGGAATCTTTCCTACAATGAAGCAACTGTAGGAAATGTTTGAATATGTTGCCAGAGTTTACAATAAAAGTGATCTGCGGTGTTATAGTATATTTCGAAGGCGTGATAGCATGTGAGATTTTGCTGATGTGATAACACGCGACGTAATAACACTCTGTCTGTCCCTTAATACGCGTCACCCGTGCTCAACAATTGAACTTGTGTCCATCCACTTTATGGAAAATTTTGCGTAAAGATCTGGATTTACGTGCCTCTAAAATTCAGGATTTGAAACTGCACGATCATCGTTAGCGGCTTGGATTTGATGAATGGTCCGAAGGAAACATTGCTTTTGTTCAATGACGAATCACACATTTGGTTAAATGGCCATGTCAATAGACAGAAATCGGCTCATCATCTTAAATTGATGATGGTCGGAAGTGTTAACGCCCAGCTGAAAAAATTATCAATGTTGAAGACATCTCGTTTCAGCAGGATGGAGCAACATGCAACACAGCGCGCGAACAACAACACACTTGACAAACGATTAGTTTCACGAAATGGCTTTGTTAACTGATTTATATTTCTTGATCATGAGTTATGTAGTTGTGAGATTATTATCTAATTTAATAGATCTTCTTTCATTTTAATAATCTAAGAAAAACTATTGAACTGATCATGGTTGCAATATTCTGCCACCGTGTTTTACTGTGGGCACAAATTTTCTTGTTTAAATTCCAAATTAAGTCTTCGCAATGCCATATGATGTCCATCCGATTATATTTAGATTAATCTGAGAAAATAACACGTTGCCAAAAATTATTTGTTTCATTCATATATTTATTTGCAACCTCTAATCCTTTTTTTTTCGATTAATCATCAACCCAATACTTTTTCCAGTCACTGTAGTTATTTTTATTACTGTCGGTATCCTTTGGCAGGCATGATGATAATACGTCTTATATACGAGAGAGAAATGTATCAAAAAACGCTACATTCGATGCCCATTTATAATGTAAAGAGACATGGGAACGGATAGCCCAGGTAGAATCGTTAAATTTATATATTTTACATTGGCTTTGGATACACTATACCAAGTTTGGTATATTGATAAACCCATTACAATATCAAAACCAGTTCGCGCATCTTTCTGCCGGTATCTCAAATTAAACAATATCGGATGCTTAGATAAAATCAATAATTTCCTGTGCGACATTTTTGAGCTTCTTATACGTAATATTAAAATATACCTATAATATAAATAGGTTTTCCAATAGGGATGATATATGATTTTGAAGCGACGTTACGGCTATTTGTAATATGTGATGATCTGTCATTTGTTTGTCATTGTATTCAGTAGTGTTTACAATTTCATCATGGAAAGATATACGCAAGAACAACGTTTACAAATTATTCAGTTTTATTAAACTTGTTATAAAATTATGAGGGATATTCAGTGGAAAATTTTTTGACAGAAAAAATTATAACTCATTCATATTCTCGTTCGCAGCAAAATTCCATAAATATTCCCCAAATATATTTGTGACTGTAGGTTGGATTTCTGGGAATTTTGTCTTACTTTGAACATTCACATTGCCAAAACGGCGTGACTTAATAGTGTTGTCATATAGTGATTGATAATTGCACTGAATGCAATTATCAGTGCAATGTTGACATGATTAGGTGAAATTGTTTCATATGCCACAAAATTACAAAATTTGATTGGTTGTTAGAACTGTCACAAAATTTTCAAAATAATCGTTCTCCAATTGCAACTTTTCGTGCGCTTTTGACATTTTATGGTCGTAATAATCGTCCAAGTGTGCTCGCTATTCGTCGAATTGTTGAAAATTTTGAGCGTACATTTTCTTCACATAATGTTCAAGTGCCAATAGGACAAAGAACCGCCCCAAGTAATGCAAATATTGCTGTCGTTCAGGCAAGTGTTGCTGAAGACCGCAATTTGTCGATTCCAAGACGTTCTCAACAATTGGGACTGTCTCAAAGCACAATCTGGCGGATTTTGAGAAAGGATTTAGGTTTGCATCCGTATAAAATTGTTCTCACTCAAGAACTGAAGCCATTGGACCACCGTAAACGTCGTGAATTTGCTGATTTTGCCTTGGAACAACTTGACAACGATAACGATTTTTTTAAGAAAATCATCTTCAGCGATGAGGCACACTTTCATCTGAGTGGTGCGGTAAATAAACAAACTGTCGATTTTGGTGCAAAGAAAATGTACAAATTATTCATGAAAAACCATTACATTCACCTAAATTGACAGTTTGGTGTGGTTTTTGGTCTGGTGGAATCATCGGTCCGTACTTCTTTCGAAATGACAACATTTGGTTCCAGCAAGACGGGGCTACGTGCCACACAGCAAATGCAACAATTGAAGCGCTTAGCGGAAAAAGGTAACAAGCCACACTTCTCATAAAAATGATAAAACTATTTATGACTGTTGTTCTTAATGAAAGAAAGTGATCTGTGTTTAATCTTTCGTAATTAGGTAATAGGTGTTTTGTAGTAGTTTGTAAATTTCATTTTACGATTAAAATATCATATTGAATATTTTGCACAAACGTGAATAAGCCACATCAGTATTTAAAATTGCGACATGTGGCTTGTTACCTTTTGCCGCCAAGCTCTTCAATTGAATTATTGCGAGAAAAGTTTGGAGATTCGATTATTTAAAAAAATTGTGATTTTGAATGGACTCCAAGAAGTTGTGATTTAATACCATTAGACTATTTTTGTGGGGTTATTTGAAGTCATTGGTCTTTCGAAATCAACCAGACTCTCTTCAAGCTTTACAAGTCAATAGTGAACGTGCCATTCATGACATACGACTTGATTTATTGGAAAAAGTGCTCGAAAATTAGGTTCATCGAATTCGTTCCTGCAGAAGAAGTCGTGAAGGCCATTTGAATGACGTTTTCTTTAGAACTTAATTGTATCGATTGTACTTCACAGTCAATAAAAAACTTTTGAATTTCCTTAACAATAAGTGTGTTTTTTTTTTAAAGAAATCATATCACTCTTATTGGAAAACCCCTTTTATACACACAAACATAAAATATTTATATTTCACTTGTACAATACTATACACCCACAATGGCACATTTGCAGTTCTTTACCTGCATAGGTATCCATTTCTGTATACCTGTTACAGAAACTTGTTAAAAAAAGACAAGGACATTTTGTTCCTTCAAAGGTTCAATAAACTGGCAAACGATGTAGTACCCAACACAAAATAAATATTAATCTACCAAGGACGTAAACGTCGAGAATATAAACAAAATTTGTCAACACGAGGCTAATGGCTTTTGGTGTACTATTTTTAATGTCGATACAAATTATTTGTCTGGGTTAAAGCATATTGCATCCTCTTTACCTAAATAGATTACTAGACAGGCGCAGTCAAATGAAACATTCTCTCTCTGTTGAAATCACACTATTATAAAAGTTAGTCTTAATCTTATTTATTGATTGAAAGAGTTAAAAAGTTTGATGTGTTAAACATAACATTACGCATTTTATTTACCTACATATTAATTTTTTTTTAACTTTTAAATCTCAGAAAAATACTTCCGGTTCGCCAATGCCAACTCAACAACAAAGTGACCTGGTAAAACTTCATTCAAAGAACAAAAAAAGCGCCTTAAGTCTATCGAACCCGGGCCTCCAAGCTCAACCTAACCTAAACTCCGAATTAACAAATAAAATTGATATTTTCCTGGAAAACCCCAATTACTTCTTTTGGTTGTGTTTTCTTCAACCAGAACAAAATCATTTACTTTCAGATATTTGACTTTTTTTATCGCAGCAGAAGTTGACCAATATATTCATTTCTAAACCAATTCGGAAATTGTCTTTTAGTTTTTTTCTTCTTGCAAAGCTTATCGAACTGGATAGAAACGATTTAAGACGCATTACAGGCCTTTTCACAGGACACTACACGTTAAGGAACCTCAAGATAGGCTTGAGTGAGGACCATAAACGTTGTTTTTATGAAGAAGCAACAGAGACCATTGAACACGTGTTCTGCGATCGCATAGCACTGTTTTGCACAAGGCTGGAATACCTTGGAAGGGTGACTTTAACACCCGACAAATCAAGGGAACTGATCCCGCAGAGTGATCAGCAACTTCATGAAAAGGCAACTAGGCGCACTCAAGATTAGTCATTCACAAAAGATCTCTTTAGGTCGAAGTGTAAAGATGAAAAAAAGTATATTTCAATCATTTGAAAAATTGCTCCATCTTGTATGCGATTTGGGACTAGTAACGCATCTATTTTTTTAAATTTTCAGTCAGATAATACATTTAAATACTTTTAAAAATAACAGATTTTATAATCTTTCTTCCTCAGTTAATCCAAAATCGTGCTCGAAATTTACACAACAAGCAGCCTTGTGTGTGTAATATGAACATACGTGAGTGTCAAAAATAGATAAATGAGTGATTAGCAGGATGTATTATTGGATATCTGAGGAAATAAACCTTCAAAGTAATCGCCCTAGATATAATACACTTGCGCCAGTTCCTTTTGAAATCCTCGAAGTACTTCTACTTTTTGCTATGGCTTTTGGTTTTGGGAATCGGAAAAAGTAACGTGGCGACAAATTCGATCAAAGGGTTGCTGAAGCATGATTACAGTGTTGTTTTTGGTATTACCGTGAAGCAAAGCCATTAATTGTTTTGCAAACGGCGCATAAATTTAAGATAATATTCCCTATTGATCGTACGACCTTCTGGAAAAAACTCATGATGGCACACGACATTGTGATCAACGAAAACAATGAGCGAAACCTTCACAACTTGACGTGCTATTTCGGTCTGGACTCTTCTGGTCGCTACCATTGGGATGATTGGGCTATGGTTTCGGCATCATAAGTACATATACCCATGTTTCATTAACAGTTGTGACCCTTTTGCGCAAATCTGTATCGTCCTTGACGGCATTCATGAGCAATGCTCATGCCAATGGCAGAACAACTTTCGTTACCACACGTTTTACATCCTAAACATCCCAAAAATTGCATGGCATGAGCCAATCGATATGTCAATATCCTCAGCAACTTCGCTAGTAATACTTCGATAATTCTCCATAATAAAAATTTTCACTGCTTCAACGTTTCTATTGATTATTGACGTTCTGGAACGTCCATGGTGGGCATCATCGTTAAAACCTTCTCGGTCGCCTTCTCTGAAGATATTGTACCATTTATACATATTTTCTTGCTCAAAGTAGACTCCTCAAATGCCTGGATCAATTTTTTACGATAGCAAAAAATCACCAAGTACACTAAAACACGTCTAACCTTTATATCTGACAAAAACAAACTAAAAATGCAAAATGGATGATAATGTCAACATATTTAAGTTGGGGAAATGTGTACTAACACAACAAAAATGAAAAATCAAAAGTTCGCAGCTCGCAGAATTTGTAAAATCACATTTTGTTGAGCACCCTTGTATATTTGAATTTAGTGGTTATTAATTAAGAAATAAAAATACGAAAAAGAGTGAGTTGGATAGTAAATACTTTTAAAAAATTCAAAATTTAGTTGCCATACTTTTAGAATAATGATAGATATAAATGCGATTTCTAACCTCAAAGTATGAAGGCACTCTTTTTATGAAATATTTTCTAATCATTTCATAAGTTAATTATTATTAAGGAAGGAAGGATACATATTATACTCAACCAGCATAGAAATGCATCATCATTACTCATAATTACGATAGACTTACAATTAGAAGTTAAATAAAATTTGTATTGCCTAGATAAATCAGTTAATTGCTGCAGACAATATTTCATATCGTAATGAATACACATTGTTCACTATATTAAATTAGTCTTGTAGGAAATGGTGTATCATATTATACACTTCCTTTATGCATAAATTATATTGATGCGCACACTTCAAAAAGTTTCTTCTTAGAAAATCGTTGGCAGATTTACAGCAATGAAGCTGGTTTTGTTTACACTGTGATATGTTATAAAAGCAGTAAAAAGCTGACACCGCTAGAACTATATTTACGGTTTAAAAGAATATAAAACGTAGGTAAAATATGATTTTTTAATAAATTAAACAAACCTACCGATAAATTATTATATCAAGTTGGTTTCAGAGATACTATTCTAGCAACACAGCAAACTTGTGTCGTAAAATGAAACCAGAACAAATTTATAAAATACACAATAATTTAAATTAAATGATATATTAGTAAAGTATATTTAATGTTAACTAAAAATGAGGGTTCTACCAGGTACTGATCGAAACAACGGCATTTCATATGTTAATAGCATGTTGTTATTGAGCGTTCACTTGATGAGACCGAGAGTCAGATATATAGGTGATCAGGTAGTTGCTTAATCACTATGAGTATTTTAAACGTGCCACATTATGCACTCTGCGCATATTTCCATTTTTATTATCCAGGTTTAATATTTTATTATCATTATTTCTTGGATTGTGGTAGTTATCGAGGAATGTATCTATTTCCAGCGTCGCAGTTAAAGAATTGTTTTTAGTAAGTAATATATTATAAATATTTTCTATTTTGTTTGAATATTTAATTATTTTAACTGTTGCAATATGGCGTTTTGGAGACCATTCGAACATGATAATTTAAAGTGTAATGTAGAATCTATAAATAAAGATTTACATGTGTTGTATCAACGAATAATTTTAAATACGTATGAGTGTCTTAAAAACGTACATGAAGAAGATATCTGTAAAAATGTAAAAAAATAAGCTGACTAAATTATCAATGTCAACAATTTATCGAGTGATCAGAAAGGGAAATATAATTGACCTAGTGTAAAATGAAAACGTATTGGACAAAAATTGAAACAAATTGATGACGAAGGTAGTGACTTGATTAGGAAAATTGTGTATAGTTTTTATAAACCAAATAAGGTGCCCATTTTAGATATGGTTCGAGAAAAACTTAAAAACTACGGACAATATAATTAAAATTGCTTGGCCACACTCGGGAAATACTAACAGACTGCGTATTTAAAAATGAACAATTGACAATAGAATGGCTGTAATGGAATCAAGAAGGCTAGTAGAATTGCGGGAAGAATGCTTAGAAAAGATTAAAGATTATCGTCCGTCAGGTAGTTATATAGTTTATTTAGACGAGACGTAATAATAATACAAAAAATGCATTTTAGGCACTATATCTTCTAGAGGTAAACATAAAAATACATCATGGAAGTTGCAAAAATGGATTTGTTCAATAGCGTTGTTATTATCTGCTAAAAATATAGGCGAATCGTCTGCAGATTATCATGAAGATATGAGTGCTCCATTAATTTAAAAATGGATGGCTGAACAACTGCTATCAAATATTGCGAGTAATTCTATTATTGTTATAGACAACGCATCTTATCATTCCAGATTGTCCAATAAAATTCCTAATACGAATACCAAAAAACAATTGAGACCATAACGACAATACTACTGATACAAACATGCAATGGTTATATTGCATCTCCCATCCTCCCGACAAATAAATAAATGCTTGTATTTACAATATAGGGAGTTTTACCTCCGTTTTTAACGAAAGTTCATTCCGTAGTGAAAAAAAGAAATGCCCTTGAGAGCTACTCGAATCAGAAAATGAAAATCAACTATACCTCTTTACAAAATCTAAGCGTCTAAAAGTCATATTCAATGAATATTTACAGAAAATAATATTCCCATGTAATCTTATTTTTAATCAAGTTTTACAGGAAAGAGATCATGCTAATCGCTTCAATTTTGGTCTTGAGTTAGGAAAACGAATAGGTATTAATCATTAATTATTAATCATATTAAGTCACAGACATTAAATACAAATTGAAACACAGCACTTTATGTACTGTAGAAATCAAAATCCACAATTTTCAATTCGAGCTGTATAAGTTTATGTTTAGGATGCCGCCAGGTATTATAGAATTATTGGATCGTGCTTTTTCGAGGAGCCTTGCAACGAAAACCGTTATTTGTTTATTGTTACAAACTTTCATTTGCGGCCATTTGAAATATCTTCCAATACATTGTTGAAGGATATGTACTTTTAACATTGTTCGGAGAAGGAGGAGTGGCTCAATAATAATTTTGGTGGTGAAAGATAGAATATAGAAAATGATCTTATAGTCATGTGGCCTCCAAATAGTCACAACTTAAAAAATTCCAGTTTATCTGGAAAGATTCAAGAAAAATCGCCATAGTTTGGCACTTATTTTGCATAAAACATTCATCTGAGAAAGGCTTTTTTTTTTTTAACTTCAAAAAACACAAAAATTACAACTAAACTCAAAAAATCGCGTACAGAATAAAATGTTGTACTGAGAGAGAAATAAATTGTCAAATAATAATAAATAATTGTGAATAACGACGAAATAATTGTGAATAACGATGAAATAATGATTTTGCAAAACCTAATACTCTGCATTCAATCAGTTAAGTGCCAATAATTTTCGCCTATTTTTGAATTGAAAATGGCTTTAAATTTAACTAAAAAAAAGTCCAGGGCCGTATTTAAAAAAACCAAGCAAACGAAACGCCGTAGTGAAAATTTGTAAACGCTATAACCTTATTCTCCTCAAAAAGTAACAATGAGAATTTTTTGATATCTTTTATAGTTTACTTTTGAAAACACTATTTAAAATGTGTTTAAATTGTACAACTTTTCTCTAATTTAACCGACATTGTAACTCCTATACCGTTTCCAAGATTCCAATGTTATCCCACTCTTATCTTGGACACAGTATATATATTATTATGTTAAATTCAGGGGTTGTTGCCAGACATGTTTCGGAAATACTATTCCATCATCTGAACTTAGACGTGGAATATAAACATACATACACGTATATGTATTTTGTGAACAAATTTTCTTATTGCATATGAAAACGTCAAATAAAATAAACCAGACTCTTAAAATTAACTTGACAAACACATATTATTGTTTAAAATTGTAAAACATTTTATATTTTAAATGGAACACCCTATATATTACAAAATAAAATGAATGAGTTGAAAATTTAAATTTCTGTTACTGGAATATACAGGGTGTCTTGGCGCACCAGACCTATTGTATGAAAACCAGATAAGATAATAAAAATATTTTTGAAAGGGCTAAATTGAGTTGCGCTAAGGTCCATTTGGGGAAAGCAAAATATTTTTTTCAATGACAATGACGGCATCAATGTTATTTTTCCACGAACAGATTTGTATTTCGCTACAATCGAAATCGAAAAAAAAAATTCTCTCTCTCTTTTCGTTAAAAAGTTAGCGCGCCCACACAAAAAAAATACTTAAATATTATTTAATTTACCAATCAAGTGCTCCATTATTCTGTTTGATTATTAGTGACAAGTGTTGTCACAATAATTATTATTAATTTGTCAAAATAATGAATATTATATACGGAAGGTAATTATTTACAAAGTCTATACCAAAAAAATGTTCGCGACAAACGAAAATATATGATTTTATGAACAAAAAAATGTTTTTCAAGATATTTGACTTAACCATGTAAATCATCAAATGGAAAGCAATTTGAAACTTATTATTGTGACACGACTTTTTGGTTTATTATTTAATTTTTATTATTTTCTTTGTCGAAAAAATATGGCTGACAATTGAAAGAAACAAAGATGATGAGACGAAGATGACATTGCCTGCACTATATAAAATCAAAACGCATCTTTTGCAATAAATTAAACAATTATTATATTATTTTTTATTTCGTCTGTCGAAAATTTTTTTGTTATAAACACGTTGTAAATAAGTACCTGTTATTACTTTCTGTATCGTATTTATTGTTTTGACAATAATTGTCACTAGTAATGTGAGAGAATAATTGTTTTTCATGGAGCATTTGATTTGACATGGCTATGTTTGGCACTTTAGCTTTTTAGCCGATGAAGATAGAAAAAAAAATTATTAGTAAAAAGGTATTTAGGAAAATTAGGGCTTTCGGAATGTGGCAAAATATAGGTATGTTCGTGGAAAAATAATACTGATGATGATATTCCCCATCTTGCAAAATCGGAAAAAATATTTTTTTGGCGTAAAATATACCTGAATGCAACACAATTTATACCACTTCAAAAGATTTTTAATATCTTTTCTCGTTTTCATACAATAGGCCTGGGGCACCGAGTTTGGGACACCCGGTACAACCATAATCGGAAAATGACAGAATATATTTCGTTGACATTACATATTTTACCAGTCCTTTTGCTATTTGACAGTTTATGAGTTAATTTGCACATATTCAAATAAAATATTGATTTTATTAAACGAACACAACAAATTAATATAAACGATTAAAGCTTATTTTTAGAAATAACGACAACACTAAACTCTAATTATTATTAATTATAATTGATAATGATTATATGCGTCGCCGCTTAAGCCATCAGATCTAAATTGACAAAAAACTCGAACGGAAGCGTTGAACGCTATTTCGATCTTTTGAATTTTTAATTATATTCATAATTGTGTTTATTGAAGGAACTCTTCTTCGTGGGACTAATTATTGATGATATTTGGTTCTGACTCTTATAGCACTATTAAGATTTGAATAGAACAATCTTAGTATTTTTTTTTCGTCTTCTGAATAACCCACTTGGTCTTTAATTTATAAATTATTGTTAAATAGCAAAAGCACTGGTAAAATATTATGCAATGTCAATCAATCCCAGCAAAATTTTAAACTAAAATATCTCAAGAACAGCTGAAGCTAATACCAATATCCTACACTTTTTTGAAATCAGAACAAAAAGGTCTTCCATTCTAGCTTAGAATATATAGGGTGTTCCATTTAAAATATAAGGCCTAATTAATTTTTCAATTTCACAAACTAAATGTTTTGATTTCAATAGTTCTAAAAGCAGAAACCATATAAAATGTATATTTAATTTTTTTTTCAATCGTCCATAATAACGGCTCTAGGTGAGTGTCAAAGTACATGAAATATGTCTAGAACTTTCTAAAGAATCCAAAAAACTGAATAATATAAACGGTATTGCATTTAAAATAAGAAAGTTGGTATGGGCCACTGTTACAAAACACAAAAAACTTTTTGTTGAAAGAAATGCGCAACTAAAAACCAACCAATCGACATGTCTGAGCGATTTTTCAAACACGTCCCAAATTAATAATTGTTTAATTTATATCATTTGGGTGATACACACTGTACACATTTTCTCACAGTGCATTCACATAATATCAAAGTGATAGGATGAAATATATTTATAATTATTGTTGTTAGGTGTACCTATCTTCCTTTTTCATTTATTTCTATTGTATTTGTATTTGTAGTAAACTTTTGACAAAACTATGTAGGTACTAGTTAAAAACATTTTTTGCAATAGAGCAGGCGGCAGCACGAGGGTGTGTTTCAATTAATTCATGTATATACAGAGTGTATCAAAATATCACCGGAAAAAATGTAAGGAGTGAGTCTCTGATGAAAATTGAGATAGGTGTTCGGTAGAAAAGTTTTTAAAAAAACCCTGCCCTAAAAGTTACGCCCCTCAAAAAGTTGGAAAAAAATTGTTTTAATTTTCCCTGTATATTATGCTAAAGAAAAGAAACTTGTGTTGGTAAATGTTTTTGTTTTAAATGTTTGTTCAAATTAATATATATTGCTAAAAAGGTCAAGATCCAACCTTATTTTAAAAAGATACAATCTTATCCTTAAAAAAAAAGATACAATAATCCTACTTCTAAAAAAGATACAATCCTATTTAAAAAATAAATGCCAAAAAGTTCAAGCTCAGCAAAGCTGATTTTCACCAAGGCCCTAGTAAGATACACATAGCACATTAATAAAGAGTATGAAAAAAACAAAATCAAAAACCACAACAATCAAAGTATTCAATAAGAATTGTTCACGGAATACATATAATAAGAATAAACAAAAAATCTGTTGTGTCGCCCCAAAACTTTTCAGACGCATGATATAATATAATCAAAAATATATGACCAGCGGCGTAACGAAACAGAATTTTAATAATTACCATTATTATAATTGTATTATTTTCATTAATTCCAATAAACTAACGTAACAAACTAACTACTTTATTCAAAAATTAAAAACAAATATGGCCAGAGCTGGGATTCGAACCCATAACCTTCCTCATGCAAAGCGAACAATTTGCGCGTTCACAATACTTACCCTGTTCGGGAAAGTAAAATAAAAAAGAAGTGCAACTTTTCAACTAATTGTATACCAAACACCCACGTTGGTTTTCATGATGGAACATAATATATATACACTCTGTATATAGCGGCGAGGAGAATCAGTATATAGAGGACAGGCCCGCGACAACGTGCAATGTTGAATGGCATACAAACCAGCCCGTGCATATAATTTCACGTTTTTATGAATTAAATCGCGTAGTGAACTTTTTTGTATTATTTCATTAAAATGATATAAGATAATTATTAACTAAAATCTGTTGTAAGAATCCATAATAATTCCTAATATTTTGTTTTTACCTATAATTTATTAAAATTAAAATAACACAACGCTGTTCAAGTAGAAATACGTTTGAACTATAATTTCAAAATAAACATTTATTAAAATATGGCTGAAGTAAATAGAAATTATCATTCCATAAATTTCTATACTAAAGTATCACGTGCGTTACCATTACTTAATTAAAAGTTAGTTTATTGCAAATTATTCTCTCACTTTGGTAAAGAAAAATCCTTCACATTTAACGTTGTAAGTAATTTACAATATGAACAGTTAAATTAAATTTCCGTTTTCAATAGTGCATTAAATTATGCACATATATCAATAAATTGTTTCGTATTATTTACCATTACAACTATCATTACAAGAAATTTTTCGGCACTACCAAATCGTACAACGCTAGTTAAAAAAATCAGTTGTGTCTCCCCAAAACTTTCCCGACAAGATACAATATAATCAAAAATATACGACCTGCTTAACGAAACAGAATTTTAATAATAATTAGTATTATAATAATTGCATTATTTTCTATAAACTAACTACTTTATTCAAAAAATAGAAAGAAAAATATTGCCAGAGCTGGGATTCAAACCCAGAACCTTCCGCATGCGAGGCGTACGCTCTATCAATGACGCCAAATATCCTTTATCAAATTTATTATATTCTAATAAGAGTTATAGGTTCCACTACCTAACTGGTGAAATTTTAAGCGCTATTTTCTTGAGAATTATGGGGGCAAATATCAAAAGTAACCTATCGCTGTAAAGCAGATAAAAAATGATTTAAAATGATGTATCACTCGACCCCTACTGCTATTTGAAAATTTAGCGGTTGTGTCCACCCCTATCACAAGGCTTAAGGGATCTCAACCAACCGTTTCCTATTTTAATTATTTTTTTAAGATATATCAATTAAGCCTAATATAGGTAAATAGTTTCGTACATGCGAAACAGATATCTTATATGATATTACTTCAAAATATATTAGTTAGTTCCTACTCTACCACCGAATAGGAAATGAAGATTAGACCGGTAAGTATGCTGCTAAAATTAATTATTTGGCATCAATTTTGTGCAATTCGCGCGCTTATTCATTTTTCCTCTGAAATATTTGTTTTGTTTCTATCTAGTTGATAATTTAAATAAAGAATGTGTATAGGTATATAAATTTTGGGATGGATGAAATTGTATTACAAAAATAATAAAATTGCCTAAACTTTGGCCAACGTTTCCTTTATTCCAGATAAACTTCTTCAGGGCCTTCGTTTAGTCATTTAACAAAATATGAATTGGGAAATAAATAATTTATCAAAATAAATTCATATTTGGTTAAATGACTAAACGAAGCCCCTGAAGAAGTTTATGTAGATTAACGAAACGTTGGCCAAAGTTTGGGCAGTTTTATTATTTATGTCCTCCACCGACAATATCATCCATCCCATAAATTATATTAAGGATGCAATTCAACAAATCTGATGTATATAAATATTTTTTGTCAGACTTTGGCTATATGACCCTTTTCAGGCGGAGATTTCAATGTATAGTCTTTCTAACCTTAGTTTAAAATTATACAAAAAACCACAACTCCATATCCCTTTGTAATGTCAATACCGACCGCAGCCGTCCATAGGCGCATCCTTTTAACTTTCCATAACAATACATGCCCTACGATATTTTAAAAATCCTTTATGTATTAACAAGAATTCTATGTTCTTTTGTATAAAAGGATACTGTATTTTTCCTTGCCGCTCCAGCACGGCAACATATAAACCACCTACGCTGAAAAAGACTGTTTTGGTTTAGACATAGATGCACACGTACCTAGTCCGTGTTCGAACAGCAAGGAACATACTTTTATAATAATTAATACTATTGTTAATACTTGTTATGAATATAAGTAGATACATTTATAATAACATGCTTCTGATACAAACTAACAACAAATTTTACTCACTTAGTCAGTGACATTTTCTATAGAACGTAAAAATTTTATAATATGTGTATTCGTCACTTCATTATTTTCAGACCTTAACTGATGATAAATATTTAAAAGAAGACGCTGGCATGTGCAAATGTAAATCTTGATGCTTAAACTCCCAACGTCTTCTACTCGTGTCGTATACCGGCTGTGTCTGATACAGTGACTGCAAAAAGTTTCAACCACTTGAGATTTTATTAAAAATTGTTATGTAATTTGATAGATCTTCTTTCATTTTATTAATCTAAGAAAAACTATTGAACAGATCATATATCCCCATGGCAGGCATAATTTACTATACGTCTTATATACGAGGGAGAAATGTATCAAAAAACGCTGCATTCGATGCCCTTTTATAATGTAAAGACGCATCGGAACGGATAGCCCCGGTAGAATCGTTAAATTTATATATTTTACATTGACTTTGGATATACTATACCTACACCAAATGAAAATTCGTGCTGGGAGTGATTTGGTAGGTGTGGATTTTCTGCAGCACAATTATGAGTAGCCTTCTGGTAAACAATATCTTTTTCGGGAACATATTATGATCTTTTTCATTTAGTAGAATTCGAGAAAATGCTACTATATCTGGTAAATTTTTTTAGTAACAAATTTTGAACAGGTGTAAAATCTTTACTAAAATGTGTTTGTATTAAAAATGCTCCAAACGGTAAATTTACTTATTATCGTAGATGCTTCCAAACGCCGAGTAGGTATTTATTATAACTCCTGCAGTTTATCAGTCTACCATGCAGGATTTCAGTTACAAAACGAACCTGGTTGAAAGTTTTTGGAAAAATTTTCCGATCCTGGACTTTTCTGATTGGATACAACATTCTCTGATACTAAATTCATTAATCCTAGGTATTTTTAATAATTATTTAACAATTTAATTTTGCAGTAACTTCTTTTTTATGTATATTAGTAAGAAACGTTATTTTTCTAACAATCAACGCACAAAGTACAAGTTGAAATCAAAACATCCACAAGAAACGCTGGCTGTTTGCTATTAAATAGCAGGAGGCCATTTCACTAGAAGAAGAAGAAATATCCACAACTTTAACGGGCAAAAAATGTGTAGCGTTTAATTCATAGAATTAGAGAATGTGGCTCTGATTTTAAAAGAAAATAATTCTTTTGAAATAAATCTGTTGTATTTTTGAAATTTATTGAAAATTATAGCAATTTTTCGAAAATCTAGTTTCACTTTCAACAGTGTCTATCTTTTTAATGGAGTAACTAATAGGAAGAATTAGGCACACATCTTATGAGCACATATAATATTTTTCCCTAATTCATTTTAATTTCTAGTACTTCCTATGACTATAGTGGATAAGTTATGATTGCAACTAAAACAATCGCAAACACTTGTATAGGACCAATTTTTTGCTATTCTACGCTTGAATGAAATTTAAGTTTTAGATTTAGATTAGATGTATTGGTGTCTTCAATAATAATGGCTCAATTTAAATATTTTAATGGATATAATGGAAACAACACAAAAGTTATCAATCAAAGAATCTTAAAAGAGATAAAATCATGAAACGTTGCATACTTTTAATAAAAGTATTGTGACTGCAATAAGCCATGCATCCCATTATTTTCACAAAAGAATATAATTTATAGAATTTTAAATTGTATTCATATAGAATTGTTTTTATTCGATGATTATAAACAGGAATTTTATCAGTTAGCAGTTTGTAAAAAGAAACTTATTTTACAACAAAAAAAAAAACGATCATGCTACGTATTTATTGTATACCATTCTGTGCTTCCAAGTATGCAATCTGTTTAAAAGTATTGCAATCACGCAACAATTTGCAAACAAAAAATCATAACAGTAATAATTATTATCAGTAAATATGTGAAAGTTATCTATTACTGTTAGGTAACCAATTAGATATGTGCAATAAAAACAACAGTTTTCATAAATTATGAGTTACCTGGTTAGCTAAATACTTACTTTAGAAAGCAACAACAGGTCCTTTCGATTATTTAATGTACATACACGATATTTTATAAATACAAACTGGTAAACGGAAAAGGCAAGCAAAAATATGCATACAGAGCCACGATTCACTCTCCATTTCAAAAACACCAATAACTTTATAAGTTTATAATAATTAAGTGTGTAATGAATGTACATACAGTGTAATTTCGTTGTTAAGCTTTGTTATTAAAAGGGATAGGCTGTAGAAACAAGGTCGTAGCCTGGTCATTTTCGAAACCCTGACGCTACTGTTTAATAACTATAACATCTTCGAGGTCAGGTTCTTCTCCATTTAAAATTGACATTTCTGCTTGGTATTCGTTGGTAAATCACCATGAAAAGGTTTCTACACGCCGCTATGTATATAGCCTGTAGAAATTGTTAAATTAAAAAAAAGACTCTATTCGGCCTACGTTTCGCGTATTACCTGAAATTAAATACAGTCTTACTGCTCATAATGTAATTAGAAAATTTTTGAGGAATGATAGTCCCTCTGACGTTAAGCCCGTCAAAAAATAAACATACTGCGGAAAGTATCGATAGTACGAACCGAAATGTGTATGACAAACCAGGACCGCTGTTCTCAATAACTTGGGTTTTTTATTCAGATTTACATTTGAAGGCATATAAAATTGCGAAATTAAACCAAATGATCATTTAATAATAAATAATAATACGTCGTAGCTCTTATTCGCTGTAATCTTCTTCACTGATGAAGTTGATTTAAATAGCTTTGTAAATAAGCACAATTAGTGCATTTGCAGGGAATTACACATTATGTTCATGAAATTTTAAACGTCAATTTTCTCGAGAATTATAGAGGCAAATATCAAAAGTGACCTATCGCTGTAAAGCAGGTAAAGAAATGCTTTAAAATAGTGCATCACTCGACCCCTACTGCTATTTGAAACTTTAGCGGTTGTGTCCACCCCTATCACACGGCTTAAGCGATTTCAATAAAAAACTAATGGGATCATCCTAGGACTCATCCAAGAATACATATAGACACACACACACAGACAGACAGACTTCCATCTGGAAATGGTCTTAACCGTTTCAGGAAACTTCAAAATGGTTATATCCGTCTTTATCTCAATTTTGTTAGCGCGTTCACAATACTTTCCCTGTGCGGGAACGTAAAATTAAGAGTTTGCTGCTACTATGGTGGCATGCATTATATGATTTAGATTTGAACAATATGTAGTTTTAGCAATGCATGCTATACATTCAATTTCATGGAAGAATCAATTTATTGAATTTATGTTAAATATTTTTTCATATACTTGAACATTATAATTATTATAAATATATCTTTTCCAATCATTACCTACCTAACTTAGTTTGGACAACTTCTCTGAATATATTAAAACAAAAACTTTTAGTTCGTGAAAGGGAGACAATTTTGTCGACTAATTTGTTTTATTGAAACTAGAGCCCTGTTTTAAAGATATATTTACAGATGCAAACATTGAAATCAATAAGTAATAACCGAGGTAATAACTATATAATCTAAATTTATTTTTAATAAAAACTACTTTACATGCATTTTAATGTTTTAAAGCATTGTTTAATTAATGGCTCCTATTTTATAACTATGGTTAATATTTATTATAGTATTTTTCTGATAAGGGGTCTATGGTGTTTTCAAATAGATTTCACTAATAAAATTACATATTTTAAAAAACATTATTCCAAATTACTGAAAAAGAAAAGATGGGTAACCGATATACACGTGATCTAAATCAAACCTGCGTGCGCCTGTAGGCTTTATTTATTTATTTTTTTTTATTTATTTATTTATCCCAAAACAACAAAATCAATACGAAAATTATAATCAATACCAAATGCACAATTGACTCTGCAAGTCTGTGTGTGCATATTAACTATTTAATTAATTATCAATTAAAAACAAAAACATTAAATTCAATGAAGAAGAAGGTACATAATAATTATTACATTACAAGAAAACAAAGAAATAAACAAAAGAGACTTAAGTTTAGATTAAATTACAATTGTAATTTGCAAGTTAAAACAATAAATTTATTTTGTAAAGGGTTTGTATTTGCTCCCCAAGTTTAACAAAAAATATTTTAAGCAGGGGCATAGCAATGGAATCTTGGAAACGCTAGAAGGTAAAATGTCTGTTAAATTAAAGAAAAGTTGTACAATTTAAACACCTTTGAAATAATGTTTTCAAAAGTAAACTAACTTTAGCGGTTTTCGAGAATGTTTGAAAAAACGATGTTTTGTGATTTTAGTTTTTATTTATTTCTGACAGTATTTTTACAGATATAAAAAATGAAAAGGACTTTCTCATTGTTGCTTTTTGAGCAGAATAAGATAGAGTTTACAAATTTCCACTACGACGTTTCGTTTTTAAAAAAACCATCATCAACTTTTATACGGCCCTGGATTTTTTTATTATTAAATTTAAAGCCATTTTGAATTCAAAAATAGGTGGTATATCACACGTAATGGTGTAAACAAGTTCTCAGTGTTTTTAGCCGTTATTTAAATTTATTCAAGAAAAGGCGCCATAGTTTGGCACTTATTAGTTAAGTGCCAAATATTGCGATTTTTTTAGAATAATTTTAAAGAACAGCTAAAAACACCGAAAACTTATTGTATTTAAAATTATTCAAGAAAAATCGCCATAGTTTGACACTTATTAGTTAAGTGCCAAAATATGGCGATTTTTCTAGAATAATTTTAAAGAACAGCTAAAAACACCGAAAACTTGTTTAATCCATTACGTGTGATATACCACCTATTTTTGAATTGAAAATGGCTTTAAATTTAACAATAAAAAATTCAGGGCCGTATTTAAAAAAACCAAGTTGATGAGAGTTTTTCAAAAACGAACCGTCCTAGTGAAAATTTATAAACGTTTATTCTTCCTAAAAAGTAACACTGAGAAAGTGCTTTTAATATTTTTATATCCGTAAAAATACTGTCAGTAATAAATAAAAGCTAAAATCGCGAAAAAAACGTTTACTTATTCATCGAAAACGGCTAAAGTTAGTTTAATGTTGAAAACACCATTTAGAAAGTGTTTAAATTGTATAACTTTTCTCTAATTTAACAGACATTGTAACTCCTACCGGTTACAATGCTATCCCATTCATATCTTAGACACAGTGTATAAAGCAATAATTTATTTTATTGTTTGTAAAAAGAATAATAAAATTGTTTCAAGTTCACCATTCCCAAATAAAAAAATGAAAACAATGCAACAACTACTTTTAGAATTTCAAATTACTAAACCACATATTATATTATTTTATCAAGATATCTTTTTAATGTGTTCAACCAGGTTACCTTGAATTGAGATTTTTCAAACGCTTTACGATATTTTAATTGGTTACTGCGATTAGACAGATAACTATGAAGTGAATAACATTCAGTGTTGAATAATTATAAGCTTTTAATAACCCAGATCAGCTTTTATGACAATATAAATGAAGCATAACAAATGGACGTTTAATGATTGAGTACTTAGGCAAAATAGTTCGTATTTAGATGTTATTATTTATGGTAGTGTGATATTGTTAATGAATACAACAAATAGTTTACGAATCTCGAATAAACTTTTCAAGAAACTATTAAAGTAACAACTGTAGTGAATCAACTAAACATTTGACCAGGACAGGGTGAAAAGTATGCGGAATCAAGACTCCAAAACCCCGTTGTGTTCGAGATACAGGATATCAAAGTTCTATTTTTTTTTTCCTTTTTTACATTTTTCTCCATTTGTAAATCAGTAAATTGAACAATTAGTTTTTGACATTTTAAACTGTATAATAGTAAAATTAGCCTACTTGTGAAAAAAACAAAAAAGAAAATACTTGGGATTGTAAAAGTAGTCATCGGCAGTAAGTCCTAGAGAAAAACAATTTTTGTCGAAAAACGAGCATTTTTCTACAAAAAGAGAAAGAGACAAAAAAGTTTTCAAATTGAATGTGAAATACAAATTTCTTATTATTAAAGATCAGAGACGTTCCACGAAAAAGTTTCGGGGGAATAAAGAGTATTCAACCCCCGAAAATGTGTCACCCTGTAGGTATTAATAAATTAAATTGCTTTTAATATTGAGTTTTTGACGTGCAATAAGCGTATCAAATTTCAATTTACTGATTAACAAATTCTTGGAAAAAAAAATTAAAAAACGCAAAAATAAATTAGAACTTTAACCTGTATCTCGGACACCAAGGGGTTTTGGACATAAGTTTATAGGAACTTTCTTAATTTTTTTTTGAGATGCCCTATCATCTCTGTAAATGCGTCCCACATATTACGAAACACCCTGTAGGTATATATATAGACAAGACACAATAATTGAGAGAAGCAGTAAGTATTGTCATACAGGGTTGAGTTTTCTTCAATTTGTATTTCTGATCTCGTAATAATAATAATAATAATATTTATTTCAAACAGCCAATCTACAATACATACGACATATAAATATGTAACAATATTGAAAGGGTTGAAAAACGTCACATAAAAACCGAAAATAAATTCTATAGTAGATCCAAATTACTTACAAAAAAATCGTCTATACCATATGATTCCAATTTAATTAAAATATTATATATTTCTCTTCTAAATACTTTAAAATTACTTATTCGTTTGAATCTATTTGGTAATGCGTTGAAAAACCTAATACTTTGATATAGGGTATTCTTTTCAAACAAACTTAGCCTATGGGCAGGAAGAATATTCGATAGTATTTTCTCTTGTATAATGTGAGTGGTTGATAATATATCTGTCGTATTTTTCTTTATATTTAAAATTAAAAATGAGACATTCAAATATATATATTGCTATGACTGTTAAGATGTTTTTATTTTTAAATTTTCCTCTACAAGATTCTCTTCGCTGTAAGCCTAATAAAATTCTAATAGCTTGTTTTTGTAAAACAAAAACCTTTTGTAACTCCACTGATCCGCCCCAAAAAATAAAAAATAATGCCAAATTTTGCTTTGCTGATAAAACAGACATAATAAATTGTTTTTAGTGTATTGAAAGAGAGATATTTTTTCACAACTCGAAGACTATATAAATATATAATAAAAATATAATATATAATAAATAAAATCAATGTCTAAGAGGTACGTATCATAAACTTATTGGCTCATATATTTTAGATTTATAACTATCAACCTCAATAATTAATTCCCTTCTGTAGCCGGTACTTGGCACATTTATCTTCTTTTTCACAATTCGATCAGCTCCTGGTTCAACTTCCTTTAATTTTTCACTTATCAACTTATAGTAGGCAGCAGTTTTGTATGTGTTTATCATTATAAACCTCGCTCTTTTTGCCATACTTCAGTCAAAGCTTAATGTAGATGTCCAAGGTGTCCCATTTTGGCTGTCCTTACATATATCTCAGTTATTTTGAAAGATAGAACCCTGCAGTTTTCGAGAACCTGAGCTACTTTTAGTGAAACAAAAGATGACGCAAACAAAATGGTCATAGCACTCTTAGTTTCCGAGTTACAGGGCGATATTGAAAATATGGCATTTTGGTAGCCACTTCTTATCTCGGTTAGTCTTTAACTCAGCGGTAAGATAAAAACTGACCCTGATTGAGATTTTTGCATCGAATCCCGTAATGTAGTTAGATTTCGTATGAGGAAAACAATTTCGGAGATATAAACCAAACTTATGTTTTTTTTTGATTGGACATTTTGTCAGGCTTGTCATGAGCTTTCCAAAAATATATCTATAAGCGTGTTTCATAAATTTATAACAAAATACCACAATCCGACGTCACAACCATGCGAAAGAGACAAACACAACATAATAAATAATAGTAAAACGTAATACATACATACATAACAACAGCAAAAAAGTCAGGACGATAAAAAAATTATAGTTTTTTTTACAGAATTCAAAAAAAAAATATTTAGTATGACCCTTTAAGTTGAATTATTAGTAGTTGTTTAAGAATTCTGGAAAAAAATTTGGAGGTTTTTTACACAATTCTGTAAAAAAGCCAGAATTATCAAAAATTCCGAATTTTTTTTTTACAGATTTCTGCGAAAAAGTCAGAATAAAAAAAAATAATTTGTTATGGCCCTTCTACGCATTTGTAGAAATTAGTCTAAAATCGTAGCAATAAATTTGTTAGAAATAATAATCAATACCTTTTTCTACCACTTTGTATGAAAAAACTTTACACAATTTCGTGCTTTTTGTTAATCTCTCTATCCTGTAGAATAGAATAACATTTCCCCCTGTGTTTATTTAGGCAACTCTTCATAACTTATAATGTTTCAAATAAATTCCTAATGTACCTGTTTATTTATATAACAGGGTCTCGGAATTTATTCTTCCAACCTAATCACACATTTTTGCATTTTTAAACGAACTCATTATAAATAAAAACAATAAACAAAACGTTGGCGTATATTTATGTATTGCGGCAATAATTTAACATTACGTCATTTTAACACCTGCCCGTGAATAAGTTTGGCGTGTAGGTAGGTACGATCAGGTACATGTTATATTGAGTTGACTATAATATGCAAGATGCAATAATAGTTGGTTGAAAAGTATTGAAAGCAAAATGAAAAAAAGTGATTTTGTAATGAAATTAGTTTTTTATTCAATATAATCTCCCTCAATTTGACTACGCATATTCCAATGATTCTCCAATAATTGTATGCCACCTCTGTAATGATTTTCCGACAGCTCTGCAAGATACTGTTCCACGACTGCAATAGCTTCTCCATTCGACGAAAACGCTTTCCACGATGGAATCGTTTCAGTTGTCTGGGAACCGAATCTGGAGAATACCGTAGGTGTTCATATAATTCGAACCTTAATTCATTCAATCTAGCCATCGACACAAGACTAGTGTGCATTATCTTTTTTCTTCTTTAAAGCGAGTATTTTTGTATGAATTTTTGTATCCAATTAGTCTCAAAATTTTGCAATAATATTCAGAATGAATTGTTTTACCTTTTGTAGAGATAATCAATCAACAAAATCTCTGCCCCAAAAAACCGATCGTACAAACTTCATCTGCTTTGGAGCTGAACAACCAGCTCCAGTCCGCTGTAAACGTTCGTGTTTCAGTTTAGGAACATGGTGGACGATCCAAGTTATAAATCTACGCACACAATCACACTTTGTCACACTTGGATCCTCACAAACAGTAGCATACATTTGCTCAATAATTTCTGGACTTTTGGACGTCCACTACAAGGATCATTTTCAACGCTTGAACGACCACGTTTAAACTCTAAAACCCATCAATGAACAGTTGGAAATGAAGCAGTAGATTCCTTCAACACATTTAAATTTTTTTAAAGAATTTCTGTGGTTGATAAACCTTCAAAAATATTGTTCACTACATAAAACACCTTCGTAAAATTATGCTCGTTAATAATACCACAACAAACATTAATGACAAAATGACCTTGTTTTTCAATCATATGACAAAATGCGGATTTTCAGTAGTTCAATAGTGTTAATTTTTTTTATTTGGCCTACTGTTACTAACAAAACGGCTTTCGTCTGTCCACAAGACATGCTGAAAAAACCGATTGTCGTTACCTACAAGTTTCTCATCACTTGAGCAACATAATTAATTCTTCGTTGTTGATGGTTGAACTGACAAATATTCTAAGTTGTGAAGTTCATAATTAACTATTTTCTTTCAAAATGTTTGGTACTGAACTATATTTAAAATTTAACTGACGACTAGCTTGACAAATCGAGTTTCGTGGATGATCTTTAA
This sequence comes from Apoderus coryli, assembly GCA_911728435.2. Lineage (NCBI taxonomy): Eukaryota > Metazoa > Arthropoda > Insecta > Coleoptera > Attelabidae > Apoderus > Apoderus coryli. The sequence continues at coordinate 7,866,313 of OU452202.1, read as the reverse complement.
ATACTGCCAAATAATGGCAACAGTATTGTCAGAATTTACTCTCTTAGCAATTTTTGTGTTCCCTTTCGAGAAGAAAATGCTTCGATATTTGCACGTAAATTCCGTTCCAATCTTGCAAATATTCTTGAGTTTGGAAATATCACGTTCAGGGCATTTTTGGATGTATACCTCAACTGCTTTTCTATAGGGTTCTTTTGAGATTCCCCATAAACCAATAACATGTCCATTTTTTCATATTAGTTTGTTCTACAAATTTGCTTATAATTTTTAACGAATAAAGATAGCAAATTTTTTTCTTTACAAACCAATGTGGGCCGAAATTGAGCTTACTTGATCTAATTTAAGTACCTTTTTTCAGAACGTTTCTATCGTTTTTCATTTTCTCATAACAGAGCTGGGATACCGAGTTTTGCTCACCCTCTACAATGAATCTAATGAACGCCATGCAGAATATCTTTTATTAATTGAATTATGTTGCTTTATTATTATTATTGCTTCTATGTGAGTGATGTGCGAATTAACTAAAGCTCATTATTTGGGTATTTCGCCATTATTTAAAATTCTAAACATTAATTATTAAAAATAATCCTTTCGGATTAAGAATAAAAGCCATTCCGTGAATGAAAATATCTAAATTTGTCAATTGACTTTTATGTTAAAAAAAGTTGCATAAAGTTTAATACTTATTTTAAACTGTTTTATCTTGGCTTTATGTAGTTGGGGGGTTGTAATTGAATAACAAAATATCAGATTCTTAAACAAGTTTAATTTTTAGCTCTCCATATCATATAATATGTAATATATGTATATATAGAGACTATTTGCTTTATGATTTTTTTTTTAATTGCACCGGAAAAACTTGTATTTACATAGGCGTTCGCAAATAGTAGAAAAGGGGATAACATAAAAACAAAATATTTAAAATGTAAAATTTTTTAAATTTAACCAGTTGAGTTGGTGTTAAAAATACACGACAAAAATTAATGTACCATTAACAACAACATTGAGCGTAGGCAAGGGGTTTAAAAGAGGGTTCAAAAATTTTAAAAATCATAGTTCTTAAACTTATCTGAAATATTGAATAATTATTTGTGCGTTTAATTAAATATAACCTAAAATATTTAACCTAAACAATTAGACCACATTGACATTCGAAAAAAGTGTAAAATGGGGTAAAAAGGTTAGAAAAAAACGTATTTCTTAAACATAGCAGAAATATTGACTAGTTATTTATAGCTTTGATAGAATATAATCTATAAAATGCGTTCTAAATAACTTGTTTTCATAGGCCTTCGTAAATAGTGTAAAAGGGGTCAAAATAAAAAAAATATATAGGTACTTCCTAAACTTATTCGAAATACGGAATAATTGTTCATAGTTGTGATAGAATTTCACGTAAAAAATGTTACATAAATGAACTGGTTAACACAGGCGTTCGAAAATAGTGTAAAAAAGGGTCAAAAACGAAAAAAAAAAAATCTCAAATTTAACAGAAAAATTGGCTAATTATAGGCTTTGATATAAGATAACCTACAACATGCAGCATAACAATTTTGTTTACATAGGAGTTCGTAAATAGTAGAAAACGGGGAAAAATAAATTTTATAATAAAACTAACAAAAATCAACTATTTTGTGTACAAGAACTTGGCCTAGAAGATCTGAAATATAAAATATGTACGTATAAATAGTGCCTCCAAAGAGAAGAAAAAGGAACAAAACCCGATACTTAAAAAAAATAGCTGATGTCTAAAACAAAAAAATATATAAAAATTATTACTTTTACACTTAAATATGGAGAGCTATTCGTGCCTCGAGGGCAACAGTTTATTTGAATTTGAAATCCATAGTAGCTGGATTTGGAATAAAAAAATTAAAACTCGTTAAGAATCTGATATTTTGATGATGATTATAATCATAGAATTCTTGATTTTCTAATAATTATTATCAGTTTTAATAATCCAAAAATCACAAACATTTTGAAATACATTTCGAATAATAATGAAATCATTTGTCATCTGCTGTCTTCGTTTGTCAGTAGTTACCGGACACCCTGTATAATTAATGTTCTGTCAGCTGTGTAAATATTATCATTACAATAATGCATGTTCTACACAATGTAGTTGATGTTAACAATTTTATTCAACAAGCAGAGTGCATGCGTTGAAAATATTAATAATAAACGATAATTAAAGCAAGAAATTGATAGTCTAAGGAAAGGTAATATAGTGTTGGTTATTACTTATTATGGATAATTTATGCGTAGATATATTTTAGTCATGGTAGCTTAGCTACCACAGGAAACTCAAATGACTGGGTAAAAAATGTGAAAAAGTAGCAACTGGCAGGTATTTATCAAGAAAAAATACTTAAGTACATCGTAAAATATAGATCGCTGTGAATAACTTAGCGTATGCCAGCCTGCCATACCAATAACCAATAATTAAGACTTTGAAATGCTGGTTATTTCTTGAGAAAATTTGAAATATTTAAAGTAAAAGGAAATTTTGATTGACAATCAAATATGCAAAAATATTTCAAATTAATTAATTTAAAATTGTTTTCTGATTTTCAGAAAAGCTCTACACGGAAAAAAATAAATACTTGAATTAAAGTAAAATGCATTAATTTAAAGAACTCTTGATTTAGATATGAGTCGAAGAAATATCTCTTTGATTTGGAAACATTATTTCTTTGGGTCCATTGACATAAAATAAAAATAATATATTTATTATTAATTTCTTGAAAAATTTCTATTTTTGGTCGCACTCGTTAACTAATCAATACTAAACTTAGTACAAAAATCGGTTAGCCTAACGTTTCAGTCGAATTAGTTGGTAAACAAAATCAGTCACTTTAAACTGACGACCTGTCAGATTTGTAAATATTTAGCCTTTTTAATTTGTTACTAACCCCAGCTGCATTATACAAGGTGTTTCAATTTCGATGGCGTATAGTAAATCACAAATAACTCTAGTTTACGTATAATAAAAATATGTCGTAAAATGCACCCTCAGGGAGCTACAGCCCCTAAAACGTGACGCTTAAAAATCGTTTCTTTGCATTTTCTTCGAAACTATACTATATAGGTATCTTAATAAAAGTTACGAGTATTGGCGTAGTTTGTATATCGAATCTTCATATTTCATTCACAGCACAGGGTTTAATTACCCTGTTTTTTTTTTGTGCCATTTTTTTTTTTAATAAATTCATAAACATCTAAAAGCTTGCTTCATTGTACATAAAAAGGTGTTCTTGTTAAAAAGTTAAGTTAAGTCTGTTTGACAGGTTGTAGAGATGTAACTTTATTTTATTATCGCTATTTATTTTTAAAAATTGCAAATTACACGTATGCTGAACAAGTTTTTGGGAAATTCCAATGGAGCTATCAGACGATATGGAGACAAATTTCCTACCAGAAATGTATCGGATAGGAAAACCCTCTTGGCAATTGTACAAAGATTACTCGAAACTGGTTCTCTCAAACAAGAAATATACACGGAGGACGTCCTAGAAGTGCACAATTAGTACTACTCGTAGATTAGCATTAAGAACTAGTATTTCCTATGCAACTGTCTTAACAGAACAGCAACAACTGCATCCTTACCACTTGAGACAAGTGCAACATTTATTTACCAGACGATCGATTATCAAGGCTATAGACTTTTGTGAATTGCTGTTGCTGAACGAAAAGGTATTGATCCATATTTCTTAAATACCATTTTATTGAGAGATGAAGCAACGTTCAAAAGGGAGGGAGTTTTTAATTTTCATAACTCGCATTTCTAGAAGCAAGAAAATCCAACAGTTACAAGACGTGACTTTAAAATAAATGTATACCCATTTTTTGGAAAATGATATATTTCAAGTATTGGTAAATGTACTTTTCTTATGAAGCTGTCCTTCGTTGACGTCACGCGGTTAACGGGAAACTAAGACGATTGAGCCAATCAAAATATACTGGATTTTTGATAAATAGGCGTCAGTCGCAACGATCGCATCGTCCACTTTTGTCCTCCACATAGGCCATAGCATAATTAGTTATTGTTATTATGTTAAATATTTGCGGTTCTGGTTACTTTTTTAAGTAGTACTTAGAGGTCCAGATAATCAATAGTACTTATAAAAATACGAGGATACGGATTTCCTGCCCGATATAGCGTTTATACCTCAAAAAAATAAACAAAATACAGTGTAATTCTATTGAAATCGTGTTTGCAGTTTCCAATAAACCTGAGAAACGGAATCTGTTTCTACTACATTTAGACAAGACAAAAGTAATATGAAACCAACAAAAAAAGCTATTTCGGCAGTTCTCAAATTATTAGATAGATAGATTCTTTATTGACTACGTATTGAAAAAAATACAATTGTAGTACGTCAGTTATTACAAAGCAAAACAATAAAAGTCTACAATATAAAATAATTATACAAACAGACACATAAATAAAGCCGGTATATGCATTCTTATATATAAAAAAGACGTAATAATATTTTTCCTAACGAAAACTTTACGTTACATGTACGCTGCTATGTTACTATTAATTCAGATTATGAAATATAAAGAATTGTATGAATTTACAATTATTGTTGTTTACTATATTACTGTCTATCTTGCACCTAGGAATATAGTATGTTTATACAACTCATGTTCACTGCTATCGCTGCGAAATTCTAAAATCTACGCCATTGGACTTACATGTGAATCGTAATAACCCCACTCGGAAAATCACTCGATATGTACTAAGCATTTTTTCCCCATTATTTAAAGGAAAACCAGTTTTACACACTAAAAATGCACTAAAGTGGAAGAGCCTCGTAAAAATCAGTCAATTCGGGTTATAAAACTATACCTACCACTCCTAGCACTGCAAACGTCAACGTCAAGCGTAAACAATAAACAAACCGCTACAAATGCCTCCGCGGGGTTGCCACGCTTTGTATCCGGTAGAACTGGATTTTTGTGAATCATATTATATTTGATTATTTTCTTGACTTTAAATATTTTATGAACATAATAATGGAAGCCAAATACAAAAAGAAATATTATGAATATTGTATATAGTTCTGCAATGTAAGAACACTGTGACCAACTCTGATAAAAATTTACACTTGCGATGTGAAGTACGAGTGCTGATTCTATGAATAAAACGAACAATTCGCAACAGTGTTGGATTTTATTAGTAAACATAAAAAGTTCTGTAGCATGCAAACATTTCTGTGATTGTCTAGGTAAAAATGGAATAATCAGAGAAGAATGCAGTCACCAAATACTTCAATTTGAACACACCACTTCGAAACAAACAAGAAATGCTATCAACACTGCAAGAAGTGCACTTATGGGCTTCGGAATTTTTAGAAAGGTCGCACGAGTACTATTGCCTCACAACTTTAAAGGCCTTGAGATCACAACCAGGGAAATGTTCGAAAAAAATCATAAAATTGTTGAGCTGAGGACCGTGACTACCGGAATATCCACTGAACATGTAAGGAATATCAGTTATTGCCCCGTCAAGCTTTAGAAATTTGTTAATTATCTAAAAATAAACACTAATATTATATGTGTAGTTTATTATGCGTACCAAATAATTTCATATTTATGTTATGGTATTTAATTGAGCCTGTACACTATACAGTACATAAGTCACTTTTAATTTCATTGGAGAATAAAAACAAAAGTCATAATTGCCCAAGGCAGCCATTTGGTTTAAAATATCATTATAGTATGTGTATCTGGTTCTGGTGTGCGACAAGAAGTCTCAAGGTCGAATCAAGAGCACTTTTTCTTAAATATATTTACAGTTTAAATTAGGGCGAAATTACTATGCCATCGACAACACAAAAGTCATGTAGTGCCACAGGCATATTTACGAAACAGCAACCAAGCAATACACACATATAATATATTTGTACTACAATATACATTGAGTTCCAAAAGTCACGCAAGAATTCAATAAAATTTGAAGCATTTTTTTGTTGTTGGAAGAAAGGCCACTTTTAGTTTTAAGTTGCCTGTTTTTACACAACAGAAAAGTATAAGGGATCGATTCTATAGTAGATAAACGTAATTACATATGTTTTTCTTATGAAACCCCTTGTATATATTTTTTTTTTATTATTCTTAAGATTCTAACAATATTTTGCATGTTCTAAAATGAAAATTCACCTAAAGTCAACGGTTATCACGATATTTACGGTTGCATAGCACAAAACGCACTAATAAAAAATCATTGTGTTAAAAATTTTTTGATTTTTACTTCCTTCTCTGTCGTAAAAGTTAAAATTGCCAAAACAAGATAAATTATTTAAGCGAAACTCAACAAATTGCAATATTAAGTTATGATTGGATGTGGTGATCGAACCAAAACTCAAATAATGAGGCTTGCGAAATGTTTAATAATAAATATTCTACACTGGGATATCTCAGTCTATGGTGAAGAATTGAAAAGAAATTTAGAACAGTAGGACACGTACGGAATCAGCCTAGAGCTGGTAGACCTCCTCTAATTTCCCAGAATATGCAATGAAAAGTCATTTTGTCCATTGATGAACATCCTCATCCAGATCGTTGAATTGAGTATTGTGAAATAAAATTTTGAGCAAGCCGCGTCATTTAGTTTGACAGCTATTGAAAGCATAGTTAACCTCGTTAAGTTCCACAAAAATGGAAAACAGTGAATTTCATGTGCTGATTAAGTATTACTTTTTGCGCAATATGAAACCATTACGGCTGGATAGACAATAGGGACCCTGCATTGTCAATTTCAATGGTTAAAAAGTGGTTTACTGAGTTCCGGCTGCACCAGTACAAGACACACTGAACGTTCATGTGACCGAAAAGATGTCGTTACGCCAGAAATGGTCGATAAAATCCATGGAATGATATTGGACGATAGAAGATTGAAAGTACGTGAGTTGGCTGATGCTATAGCCATCTCAACTGAGCTCGTGTCTCACAATTTGCATGAAGATTTGGATATTAAAAAGCTGTCAGCGCGTTGGGTGCCATGATTGCTCACGATCGACCATAAACACAACAGTGTGACCACGTGAAGAATCACAATAGCTACTTCGTCTACCATATTATTCTCCAGATGTAGTCTCCTGCGACTATTTCCTGTTTCCAAACTTGAAGAAATGGCTCGGTGATAGGAAATTCGGGTCGAATGAAGAGGTCATGCCTTGAAAAGAATCTTGTTAGGTAGAAGGACTAAATAAATTAGCTAAAAACAGATTATGTAGACAAATAATAGTATATTGTATTCCTAGGCGGTAAAGTGTCATTTTTTAAGGCTGAAAGAAGAAATGTACGGGCGAGCTTTAGCGAGCCCGGACACTTCTTGAAGCCTGAAAAAATCACTTTACCGGCATGGTTTACACATTATTTTTCTGCCGGCACCGTACAATTGCAGGTAATACAAAAAAGAAAATATGATTGCTTTCCTTTGTCATTAAATGTATTTCATCCGGTACAGTTTCAAGAAATTTTTCAATATCCGGTTGGTCGAAAATTTTTGGCTTTTTAGCAATGTGGCCAACATATTTCTTCTTTAAAAAAGCAGTCACTTTTGTAAAATTTCTAATGTTTACGATATTTTTAACTAATAGCGTAGATTTTAACATGGAATGAATTGACCACAGTGTTGAAGATTGATATTTTTGTGAAAGATCCGATAAATACGTCAAAATCACATTTTCACTATAGTTTTTAACGTTTTTAGCACTACACCAATACACAGTTTATACTGAAGTTCATATGTGGTACTTGATTTTTCCGGCAGCAAATTCATCGAAACTTCGTTCGATTTCTCGTGAATTTCAGGCGGGGTACAATACTCAATTTCCTCGTCACTACGATCAATCAGAGATTCCATGCTTATTATACCTATAAATGATGAATCAAATTCAAATTGAATATTTTAAGACGCGCTCGATTTTTGACAACCACTGTCACATTGGACTGTCATCATTGTTAATAGCTTTTATTATTGTGCCGCCATCTATTACAAATACATAAAAATAATTTTCTTGCCTAGCCATTTTTGAGTGTTTTGTAGCGCTAGCCTTAGAAATGCATACTTTCTCGTCCCTATGGAAGCAGTAAAATTCAATTTTCTCATAGTGTCGGCAGAAAAATTATTTTATGCAAAAAAAATGGTTTCCTTTAAAAGTCACGGACTTATCCTCGTATTTGTGCGAAGTGAATACGATAAGTATCTTAAAATAAGAACATATTAGTTTTATATTTCATATGGGAGCACTGAAACCCAAACACAAAGCTTTTGTTGACTATAATATATTTAATTTAAGTAAGTATATATAGGTAGAAATATACATTATACGTATGACCTGTGTCACCTGCCTTATTACACCCTTTACTTTAAATAAACTCAGACTATATAGCTAATATTTGTAATTACAGCTATCAAATTATTTTGTTATATGTATATCGTTATTTATTTTTCCCTTCGGTTTTCTATAATCAAGGATTTCATTTTCGATGAACGGCAACCTAGCAATGTCTCAATCCTGCTGATAAAATTATGAACTAAAAATGATATTTATTCGAAGGATCAATGCTCCAGACGAATATCTTCTCCGTTCGCAGAAGCTGATGGCAAAGATCAAATAAAAAAAAAAGCCTTTTAACCACCAGAGTCGGAATGGCTAATATCTGGTCATAAAACACGTTTCGGGATCGAATGTTATTTCTATCGAGTATCATTATTAATATTTAATTTATACGTAGTTTTAAATTATTATTATTATTTTATGCTGACATAATAATAATTAACAATATATAGGCGTTTCAGACACACTATATTAAAAAATGAAAATAACTACTAAGTGTGCATTCTAACGCTGGTCCCACTTTTTGCGCCAAAATGTTTTTAAAGCGAGGGCAATATAACGAGCATTTAAATGTACAAAGAAACAACTCACAAATTGGCAACAGTGTAGTGTTTCATACAGTGAGGCCCAAAAGTCTGGCATGAATTCAATTAAAATTCAGGTAATTCATTTTGGTGAAACACATCAAGTCATTTATCAAATGCCGATCACAATTTTAAAAATTTTTTAATATTCGGAGAAAATGTAAAAGAAGAACACGTTAATTTTCTCGAATATTAAAAAATTTCTAAAATTGTAATCTATAATAGAAAAACTAGATTACAACAAATAATGCTTAGTTTATCTTTTCTTTCTTTTATCTTTTCCATAAAAATGACCTGAATAGAAATTTTAAATAAGTTGGATTTGTTAATCTCTGAAGTTTCTCCTTTTCTGCCACTGATTATGATGGAACTAGGTTGAGTTCCGAAACATGTCTCGTCATTGATAAGGATTTCTATTAAATTTATTTTTGTGGAGATTCAATTTTTATTTCGTGACTAAAATTGCATCTCCACCTAAGAATGTACTATTTTTTTTTTAAATTGTAGTATTTTTTAAAAAGAAAATAATGTTGTGGCATAGCGGCCATGATTCTGATTTTACCTACACAAGGGATTTTGTTTAATTTAGCAGTACCTCAGTTCTTGTAAATTGAGATATTGAATTATTCAATCTAAAATTTCGCGCCAATCTTTCATTTTAGACATATAATATGCTACATATAATATATCTAGAATGTTCCCCTGCATCCAAAAATATATTAACATACTTATAAGGGTATCCATTTAAAAAATATGTGTGTCCTCATATCTTTTAAATGGGACATCCATTTTACCAAAATTAATTACCTGAATTTGAATTGAATTTATTTCAGGCTTTTGAGCCTCACTGTATATGATAAACCTGTGAGTTCGAGAATCAGAGAGTTTAGGTTATACCATGTTCGACTCTTGAATTTCGCAAAAGGACTAGTGTAGGCAAGTGTTAAAAGTGTTAAAAGGTTATAAATCACTGAAGATAACCTTATGTAGGTAAGGTCGAAACATGTTTGGAATTTGATTTGATTAATAGGATTTTTTTTCTTCGAAAAATAAAAAAAAACCTATTGTATAAATGAGAAAATATTTAAAGAAATGACACTGTTTTGTTACTTTTGTGACAGTATTTTAAGGTGCACCCATATTTTAACAAAAAATGGGTAATTCCAGCACGGCATATCAATTTTCGTAGGGGACAATATTTTCAAATAAACCGTTACTTAGCGATGAGTGACGATCCACAGGGATCTATATTGGGACAGTTTATGTTGTGTGTTTTTGTAGGGGGACTCTAGATGTTAGAGCATGGCCAAAAACTATTAACAAAGTATAAATACAATACATACACATACAAGATGAATCATCCATTAACCACATATCCCTTGACAAAGATCAACATCATGTCTGGATTACGTAACGAGGAATTATAATGTGTGTTAGTTAGGTATTAGTTTAAAAAAAAAATAGTACAAATATTATCCGTAGAGACATTTTCTTCAATTAACATGCATATAATTTACAGTTGAGCAATTACGAGCGATTTGTATGATCGTGATTATAGTCTATTATATCTATTATGCAATTAGTAGTCGTCTTTTTTTTATAAATTTGTATATCTCTTTTTCATTTTTATGTTAGGTGTAATTAGTTTATTTAATTAGAACAAATTTATAGTGTTGTTTGTTTTTTTGCAATTTAATTTGTTGGTTGTCAATAAAGACATTATTATTATTATTATTATTATTATTATTAATCAGTAGTAATATAACAAGTGCAATCAAGACTATCGATAATTTTACTCGAAAACTGAAGATCTAGAACTACATTACTTCTTCAGGCTGTTCTTTAATATTTTATAAAGGAATTATTTTATTATTATTATTATCAAAGATTAATAATTTGTGTATATGATATTATATACAGTCGACTGAATAGTGTGTTTCAATCAATAGCTTATGCAGAATTTAATAGCTAGATATGGTTTAGTAGACATGTCTTCACCACAAAAATATGGTCATCATCAGTATGTACTTAAAATTGTGTATATACAGGGTGTCCCAGAATAAGGTGGACATAGCGCAACTACCGATTTCTGACATTCCAATATTAACCATAGCACCAAGTCCCTTCGTTAACTAGTAAATAATACGTATTTTTAGCTATTAGTATACTGAAAAAATAGTCAATATTTTTTCTAAATATTTTATGTTGAAGGTTTTCACCAATATTGGTTGAAGAAAATCCAGGTACTGCTACTCCAAATCTTGCCGAGTTTTGAATGTAAGTAATAAGTAGTACTGTTTGGCGCATTCTTAAGGACAATTAGTTATATCCATACCACATTCAAGCACTTATTCCTGATGATTTTACGCCACGTATGGCATTCTGGCAATGGCTTTTGCACAAAATTGCCAAAATTCTTCAACCACGGATGTTGATTTTGTTTACTGATCAATACCAATAAAAAAATCATTATTTACAAAAAAAAGTTTAACACCTTGTATCTTGGAAAAAATGCTTTTCCGGACGTATGTTTATTGGAACTTTTTTCCATAAAATATAAATAAATATTGCCGTGTCTTTTTTAAACACCCTGTATACACATAACAAACAAAAAGTCCATGCCAAATAACAAACATAATAAAATCCTTACTAATAATTTCTGAATATACCTAATGCGTAGGTATCGTAGAAAGCTCAATAATGTGACGTATATAGAAATGTCCCCAACGCTTAGGGAGAAGTAAATACATCCGGCATCCAACGTTGGCTTGATATATAGTAGATGCACCGTTCCCAAAAGCTCGCGCTCAAACCAACGGGAGGCTACTCTGTACAGATTTAGTAGGCTGTACCTCGTCCGTGGCAGCGCTGTGTTAATTTGGTAAGATGTGCCTCGCTTACCGTATGGATCTAGAATGGACATACGTGCGCCAGCGTGTTCGAATACTCACTGGAAGTGTTCGAGAAAGAAGCCCAACTACAACGTATAACAGGGACAGAGGACAGTTATGAAGAGAACGGTCAATAGTTGATAATAGTGAAATAAATAAGTCATATTAGTTTGTTTAAGTGTTTAGATATTAAGTGTAAATAAATTAGTTTTAAGTAAAGCGCGTTGTTATATCACACGACGAACCACGAAAAACGTTACAATAATTATATAAAATAAACCTTTTATACTAACGTTTTTAGTCACCATTAACATAATCAAAGTTCATTATTATTATTATTTACACTCGTACTCAAACTTTCTGAACTGATCAAATATGTAGTTTGATAAAATGCCACTAGTTATATCTTCAATTTTCTCCAAAGATATTACCAATCTTTCAAATCCCGTTGCATCAATAAACGATCTATTTAACGCCTGTAAGCCTTCATGCGGGAATAATAACATTTCATTAAAATATCAGTTACACTTCAGTAAACAACAAAAGAATTTCCTATATTATTATTGTTTATACTAATTGAACAACCAGCATACTGAAATTCTGACCAGTAGCGTTGGTTAAGGGTAGACAAGTATTATAAATTAGTCACGATTTAGAAGTAAACGATTTTAATTCGGTTTAACAACTAGTTACTGGTTAACGGTCGACCCAATAGAGATTTGTGAAATAATTATTAATACCAGTCACACACAAACAGAATTACTTTATATATTAATAAGCCTCTTGTATTTGGTACATGATTAAAAATGAGAGACTTATTTTTAGAGTTCTCCTCAAACATCATCAATCAATAAAGAACTGAGACACCTATCCTATCCGGTACTGAGAGACTTAAACAAACACAGCACAATGTAGTTCAGCAGTATCATCAGTACTCAGTAGAGCGCCGCATTGTGATATTACTTACAATGTTACTTTGATATTCATTTTTAGATAAAAATTCTTCCAAAAATTAAACACACAATTCTTGGATATATGGATTACTTCAGAAAATGATAAATACTTTTTATTTTAGGGTATTTATAGAGTTCAACTTTGTTTTGAGTTGTTCTTGAGTTAAAGTTACCAATCATTCTTAAACCTGAGAACCAAAATTTATGATATGATGGTTTTGCATTTTCATTCATTCATTAATTAAAGTAGACATTTTTTCTTGATAATCATAGTAACATTTGCTTACCATAAGCATGATATAAATTCAGTTATGTAATAAATATTTGTTTATTTACTATTCGGAGGCCTTCCCAAACAGGCAGTCACGAAAAGTTTTCTGCATCATTTTTCATTTTTCCGACTTTAGAATAGAACCAGTTATGTGAAAATACGTAGGTATATATTTTTTACATTCTAGACATTTTTCTAAACATAAACATTCAAAAAACTTTTTGCGGAAATATAAAATTTTTATTTATTGTATAATTTAGAATCATTTGAACTGTGCTTGGCAATTGGACTCCGTAAACAGACGCTTGCCGATCTTTCAGAAAAGTATCTATTCCTGGGATCGATCTAGATCGAAAGAAAAAGAATCGATTCTAGATTAAATCGGACTTAATAACATCGGTCTTTAAGGAATCTACATTTTGACTTTTAGTTTGTTATAGAAACTCCTGGATTCTGTGTAGGAAAGGCAACCCTATTCGAAACTTAAATCTTTTGCGAGGCTTCGCGCGTGCCTGCGTCAGGTAGTTGGTAATTGTATGTATGTGGTCGAGGTAATTCGCATAAGGGGTATGTTAGAGTGTAGCTCAGTGGTTAGACTCTTGCTTTACGAGCGGTAGGTTTTTTTTAATTCTAATTTTTGAATAAAGTAGTTGGTTAGTTTAAGACGTTATAATTATTATGTATTGTCACCATGAATTTTAAATAATTGACGAAAACACACGGAAACAACTAGATAATGATCAAAGCATTCTCATTGCGCCGTCGCGATTTAAGTTAAGTTTAGTTATATTCAGCATATTATTTGTAATACAAAGTGAAATAAAATTTATGCTCAACTAATTTAAGTCTTAACAAAACGTAGTTGATGATGGTTATTCAAAAACGAAACGTTGGAGTGAAAATGTGTAAACGCTATCTTTTTCTCCTCAAAAAAGTAACAATGAAGAAGTGCTTTTAATTTTTTTATATCTGTAAAAATAATATCAGAAATAAATAAAATCTAAAATCGCAAAAATTGTTTTTTCAAAAATACTCAAAAACGGCTAAAGCTACTTTACTTTTGAAAACACCATTTAAAAGGTGTTTAAATTGTACAACTTTTCTCCAATTTAACCCACATTGTAACTCCTACCGTTTCCAAGATTCCAATGCTGTCCCATTCTTATCTTGGACACAGTGTATATTATATAAAAATGTGGTTTCAGCTTAAATTTTCAACATGCATTTTATTGCTAATAGCACTGCTAAACAACGAGTAGAACTATAGCCTAATTAGGTATTATTGTTGATATTTATCAGCTACAAATTCATGTACCTAATAACTTATGGGAACGTGCTATAAATAGTTCTAAAATAAGCAAGGTATTTCGTCATTGAACAATAAATTTGGCAAATGATAAAATTGATAATAATAAAAAATTTTAATCTCCCCTCCAAAAAATATGATTTATTTATACAGAAAACCCGGAATCGCTTCTGAAAAACAAATACTTGTGATTTACACCAAACCTCACGTGTTCAAAAATAAATGTTTTGATTAAATTAGAATGGCTGGTTAAGGTGTAAAACGTCATTTGCATGAGCGGCGCTACTGGTAATAAGTACTATAAATATACTTATAAATTTTGTTAACCACGAGAGTACATTAAATAAATGTATGCCAAATGTAATATATTATAAGTATAGATGATTATCTAAGAATTTCATGCTTTTTTCATGCATTCAATGCTAAACTTCCGATAAAATAGTAACTTCGTTATTTCAAACGCAGTTAAACTAGTGGAGCTCAAGCACACAGTTATTAAATAAAGTAAAACGCGCGAATCGTTCGATTTTCATCTCTTCGAATGTATACCTGGAGCTCGGAACCAACAAATACCTAGTTGACACAAGAGGCAGGTGAAGCGCAAACTACTTCAAGGTCACTGGCTGCTTTCATTAGTAAAGGTAGGTACCATAGGTATTATGTACTCCCTACGAAGTAGGTATACCTTTTGATAGGTAAATAGAAATTCTCTTTGAGCAAATAGGTACAATAATTCTCAACAGAACAAGTGGTTTGTAAAATAAAACAGGTAGGTATAGCCGAATTAGTATTTTTTGAAGAATAATAATTTTCCCGCAAAATACGAGGGTCAATATTAAAGAAGATCCGTGTTGTCAGTACTACCCGAAGATATCTTCTTTCGGTGCCGTGCCTGCCTTCAAGCGTGGGCTATCTCCATGACAATTTGGTTGAATTGAAGAGCTTGGCGGCAAAAGGTAACAAGCCACATGCAATTTTAAATACTGATGTTGCTTATTGCCTTTTGTGCAAAATATTCAATATAATATTTTAATCGTAAAAGGAAATTTACAAACTACTACAATACACCTATTATCTAATTACGAAAGATTAAATACAGATCACTTTCTTTCATTAAGAACAACAGTCAAAGATAGTTTTCTCATTTTTATGAGAAGTGTGGCTTGTTACCTTTTTCCCCCAAGCGCTTCAATTATTCTCTATATGTCGCTACTCGGAATAATTGTTCTACTCCCAGTCCGGTCCGGTCTAATACTTCGCAGCCAATATAGTTTTTTGCGACCTATCCATCTTCTGCCATCAACCTTTCCCTGAATGATCAGGTGAGGGATGTGATATTTGGTACCTCGCATTATATGCCCGAAATTAACCTTTATTGTTTTTATGGTATTCAGAAGTTTTCGATCCTTATTCAGCTGTCTAGAGTACCTCTTCATTACTGATATGTAGTGATGCACGGTCCGAATATTACCATCAGAATTTGCAGTTATATTACGTAATATTACCTCTACCATCCGGTAACGTTACATTGTTACTGTAATATTTCCGAAAAATTTCGGTAATTTTCGGGGTAATATTCCCGGTAATATTCGCTTAAATATTACGTTAAAGTTGGTACCTAACGGTCTTACTGCTTGTTTCAACATGCTGCAACACGTCTAGTGATAGCTGTTGCTTAGTTCTTACGCCATCGCTATAATATGTGAAGCTCGTTTACATACGAACTAATCGGAAATTCTTACACAATAACCGTGCCGAAATGAAAAATGTTGCATTAATGACCCCATCAACAGTTACAAATACTTTTAATGAAACTGAATCTGATTTATCCGAGGATTTGTCTGCGGATGAGGGTTTAGCAAATAATGACTAAATATTTATTTTTACCGACTGAAAACTATTTTTATCATATGTACCTATTCTTTGGCCTATCTAAGAATTGTGTGATCTATATAGTTTCAGATTTCAGTTTATTTTGTGTTTTATTGACCTTTTAGAGCCATATAGGTAATTGAGGCAATTATTGTTTAATTTGTTAAAGCTTCTTTGCATATTGTAAAACCAGATTTTTCTAAGTTGTTCAGCAATATTACCAAATATTACCTAAAATTACGTAATATTTCCAATGTTCTTACCAAAAAATAAATTACCGGTAATTTTGCATCACTACTGATATGTGCAGTCCACGGGATCTTGAGGATTTTCCGATAGCACCACATCTCAAACTCTTCCATTTCATTCATGATGTCAACTTTAAGCGCCCATGTCTCACATCCGTAGGTACAAAAAATGCTCCATACGTAACAGCGGAGTGTTCTTAACCGCGTCTGAACCCGAACATATAATAATATTATAATATCTTTGGTGTAATAATGACGGTTTATATTATTAACTTTTAATTATAGTTCTAACTACCTATACACACGAGAAACTAAAAATTCCGTAAACATAAAAAACGAACTATTCGAAATGAAAATAATGCTTTAAAACTCAAATATTCTTTTCATAGTAAAACGCATAAAGACTAAATAAAATAAGTACTAATAAACATTTCCTTAATACTTTTAATGACAAGTAATTATTTCAAAGAAACTTTGCATTTTCTTATTAAAGTCTAACAACAAAAAGATTTCATCACCACCTTCACTGGGCCTCCCCTACAGAAGGAAGCACCGATGTCGTTTAGTAGATGTTTAGTAGTTATAACAGACAAATTGAGCTCCCTCGTAAAAAAGAAAAAAGCCAAGACCAATACAGTAGCAAGAATAATAATAAACTTTCTTTGGGTGCCATCTCATATTGGAATTGTAAGAAACAAGAAAGCGGACAATCAAGAAACATAGCAACAGAGAACAAATTAATTCACGCGATGTTCAATCTCATACAGTAAGAAACTGATGCCCACTGTCTATTAAAGAAGAAAAAATATACGACATCTAATAACCTAAAAAACTGTTTGTTTTGAATGCCATGTTACTAATATTGACTGTGGGTCGTCGAAACATGTGAGGAGACTATCAACGGAATTTTGATTATATAAAGACAATAATTCTTTTGGTGTGATTTTGCTTAACTTCTTTCTTTTATTATTATTATACCTATATGTGTTACGCTCGTACATACACTAAATTTATTCACCATTGAACCAGTTTCAGGAAACTGAAAATCTGTAATTCTAATCGTGAATAGTCTAGCGAGACGTTGGACGTGTTTAACACAAATTATTTCTGTGTTCTGTGCACGATTTTGTATGTAAGATCCAACCTCGACAATGAATTTTATATGGTTTGGAAGTCTTTTGTTGTTCTTGTTCAACATTAAAACCCAATGACCTCGATATACAAGTCTAATGTAGTTTACTAGTAGAAAATAAAAAATTAAATGATTCTGTTTGTATAGAACACATCGACATTGATTATCTCTTTAAAGAAACAACAATAAAATTTCTCATTATATCCACTTATATAATCTAGCAGGATGTTACTTTTTTAATACGTAGTTCAATATTTGACAAAGTAATATTAAGAATGCGTTTCTTCATAAGCAAAGAAAGATTCGGACCGCAAAACAATTACTTAGTGTCCCGTTGAGTTGTAATAATAAAATTAAATTAAATTTCAAAATGTGTTTTATTTTAATAAGTTCGGAATTAGTTAAGGCTGTTTAATCAGTTCCTAAATGCGAAGGCAAGCAAATATTTGGGTAACGAATGTTGACTTAAAAATATGCTAAATACGTCTAAAATTGTAGCTCCGTGTCCAGCCTATAACTACTTACACTGAAACAATCTGAATGGAGACACATGACAGACCGCAAAATCTGCACGATAATAATTATTAGCAAACATGTATCTACCTAATTATTGTTACTGTCTTTATATATTCTTTAGTGACAATATTGGTATAATGAAAAGATAAATGTTCGTTCTACGCTTTTATAAAAGTAGAATAATTACGATATCTTGTAGACGTACAATACATCTTTATGTATATAATCGATAGAACTTAACGGCTGTATTTTTCCATTCAGAAATATTTTAGATATATCTCTCCTTTTCGAGATATTACGTCGTTTCTTTTAATTCAGAGATTAAGTTAGGTTGTGCATCGGTTATGACAAATTACCATAGCAACGCCGACAATACAATTGAAAAATTGACATTATTAATTTATTTCGCTAATTTCGAAGGTTTCAAAGCTATTTATATAATGAAAAACAGTGATAGTGATAGTGAATATTGTTTAACACCACCTAGTCAATTTAATACTTTTAACTCATCGCTGAGGCTGAGGCCAACAGAGCGAGTATAGGTAAGTTTCGTATAGGCACAGGCAAAGTATTGTGAATGCGCAAAAAAATGCGATAAAGACGGATATAACTATTTTGAAGTTCCTTGAGACGATTAAGACCATTTCCAGATGGAAGTCTGTGTGGGTCTGTATGTAATCTTTCTCTATAGCGCCCAAACGCTGTAAGCAATTGAGATAAATTTTGTGATATGAGTTTGGGAGAGTGCTAAGATGAACCCATTAGTTTTTGGTGCAAATCGATTAAGCCCTACCGCTAAATTTTCAAATACCAGTAGTTATACATCATTTGAGAGAATTTTTTATGTGCTTTACAGTGATAGGTCACTTTTGATATTTGCCCCCATAATTCTCGAGAAAATTGCTTTTAAAATTTCACCATTTAGGTAGTTGGAACCTATATTATTACAGTTAAAATACAATATTTGTGAGGCACCATTAGAGGGAGTTCACTTCGCATGCGGAAGGTAATGGGTTCCAATCCCAGCCCTGGCAATACTTTTTTTTTCTGATTTTTGAATAACGTAGTTATAGTTTGTTTCGTTAGTTCATTGGTAATAATGAAAAGAATACAATAATAATAATTATTAAAATTCTGTTTCGTTACGCAGGTCATATATTTTTGATTATATTATAACTTGTCGGAAAAGTTTTGGGGTGACCAAACCGATTTTTTATATTAACCAGCTGTTCTTTTCGATGATTATAATAACATAAAAAACATCATATAAAAATGCCTCTGGTTGTAAGTGTTAAAATTTTAAAACAGTTTTTTAAATTATTCATGATTTTTTTGTAAAAAAATCATACTTATTAAAATCTGATTTTAATCGTAGGGACTTAAAAATGATTATATCCATCCTTACCTCAAATTTTTTTAGCGCTAATCCAAGCTAAAATCCTACAGAGCGAATTTCGGTCAAACGTAAAATTTATTGACAGTAAGTATTAAGTTGATTTCTTGTTAATAAGTAAACCACTGAGTAAGCAACAGAATTGAATAAAAGTTATTATGTGGAGAAGGCTTTTAATTTTATATCGAAAACTATTAAGGTCGAGATAAGGGTATTAATAATAATGCAAACATTTAACGTAAAGATAAGAACTTTTTAGGTTTCAATGCAAGGTTTATAACTACTTTATATTTATATAATGTTCTCATGCACTGATTTGAAAACTGTATCAGACACATTTATTTATTGTGTCTTTGTTCTACCTCTATTAGGTATAGTAATACCTACATTCACTTTATGTTAGAAAGGCACGACATCACAATTCACAATTTTAAAACATTGATTAGTTTTATTTGTTGTGCTTCTGTTGTTTAAAGTTGGAATATTATGTTTAGGCTCATGCGATTAGGCAACAAATAACTTCATTTTTTGTTAAATGCTCTATAAAATCTCCGTTAAAGTCTGTTAATTATTTATTTTCTAATTTGCACATCTAGTTTTCCAAGTTATTTACAAATACTATTAAGCGTGTAGTTTCGAGTGGCTCAATTTTTTTTTGCTGTTTTGGTGCACATGTATGGAAAGTATACATTTTCCGCCATACTGCAAGTTTAGTCTAGTCAGTAGTCTAAATGTTAAAACCTTTTTTTGTATGTTCGGCGATTTTTCATTGGTATAAATGTTGGATCCGACGAAGTTGCATTCAAATTTGTTACTAGAGGAAACAAACTCAAAAACTTTTAGAAATGTAAATTTTTTCTTTTGGTCAATTAGTAAAACGTGGTATAAGCGTTTTCCAGAAGGCCATGAATAGATTGAAAATGACAGACAACAAGAACCGATAAAAACGCGGAAAAGGTGAATGAACGATTGCCGAATCACAATTAGAGAAGCCGCTCATTTCATAAAATTTTGCTTCCAGTATGAAACTTATGAAAATTTGTCTCAAAAGTGTTCAGTTTCGAAAAAAAGGTATAACCGGAAGTGGCACCAATATCACAATATTATAGAGTGATAGATTGGATTCACAGAGAGATTCACTTGAGTAATAACTGAAATTTTCAAAACAATCGTATGCTTAGTTTTGCCAAAATTTCTAAGGTACCATCAACCGTGAAACATCCGGTATATTATTATCTTGATCAACCTCCCACTCTTTTTAAAAGTGCGTGTTTCTGAACGTTCTTACAATATTGTCAGAACCTATTTATTAAATAGAACACAGACTGTGAAAGTGTCGAAATCATATATTCAAGATTTCAGATAGGTCAGGTTTTCCCCAAGGAAGTATTTTAGGTCCTTTGTTATTTGTTTTGTTGATCAATGATTTACCTCACTGTTTGACATCATCGACAGGTCTACTAAGTATATGCATATGACTTTAAGATGTGCAGAGAGAGATAGCTTCAGAGGAGGACTGTGGTGGACTTCAAAATGATCTAGATTCTGTAGTACAAGGGTTCAATACGAATAAAATGAAAATCAATGTCGATAAGTGTGCATTTATTTTTTTCCCTAAGAAGGTTAATTGTTTAGTTGAGAACGATAGTATAAATTATGTCCAAATTAAAAGAGTGTCTGAAATAAAAGATCTTGGTGTCGACTATCAGGCAAATTTAAAGTTATACTTTGTTTTGTTATACGAAATAGTAAGACATTCCAAATTAATAGTATTAAGTATTGTATAGATTGTATAACTCTTTAGCAAAGCCACATCTAGAGTAGGCAAATGTTATATGGCTTTCGAATGCTGTTGTGAACTCAGATATGGTCAAAAAGGTGCAAAAACAATTTTTTGAGATATCTGTATGGCAGAAAAAATAATGCATACCCATATAATATATCAAACTTTGCTTTGTGATTTTGAAGTGGTTACATATTATCTGAAAGAAGGAAATTTCATGCACTCATGTTCATATAAGTATATTATATTATTACTAATATCAAATATAGAGACTGTTTTTTATTTTATTGGTATTAAAGTTTCCAAAATTCAATTGCGCATTACTGACAGAACTGTATTTAATGTGGTCCCATGTAGTGCATCTCCATTAAATGCTATGCTAGCTACATGTAACGATATATTAGTTTCACGAAATATTGATATTTTATATAGGTATGGCTTATATTATTAAAGGATCAAAGTATAGTCTTTCTAATTTTAATTTAAAATGATATAAAAAACACAACTCAATAGCCCTTTGTAATGTCAATACCGACCGTAGCCGTCCATAGGCGCACCCTTTTAACTTTTCATAACAATACATGTCCTACGATATTTTAAAAATCCTTTATGTATTAACAATTGTATGTTCATTTGTATAAAAGTATACTGTATTTTTCCTTGCCGCTCCAACACGGCAACATATAAACCTTACGCTGAAAAAGACTGTTTTTGTTTTTAGAAGTTTAGACATAGATGCACACGTACCTAGTCCGTGTTCGAACAGCAATAATAATTAATACTATTGTTAATACTTGTTATGCATATCTCTCTCTGTAGGTGCCATCTCCGCGACGAAGATTGGCGATCATCGTGGCAATTCTTATTTTGGATGCAGCTGCTCTAAAAAGCTCTATCGAGGAACATGCAAACCACTCTCTCAAGTTTCTCAACCAGGATATCCTTCTTCTACCCACGCTTCTTGTACCTTGGATCCTTCCCTGCATTATCTATTGAAATAAGGCATATCTTGGTCCACGAGACACATGGCCCAGATACTGAAGTTTTCTGCTTTTAATTGTTTAGTCGTTCAAGTATTTCTAAGTTAGTTACCCGATCGACCCATGACACCTTCAGTACTCTTCAAAAGCTTCTAGTCTTTTGGATATTTCTGCGTTCAAAGTCCATGCCTCGACGCCATAAAGCAGAGTGGCAAAAACATAACATCTAACTAGTCTCAGTCTCAGTTTTAGGCTCAGACCTCTATTGCACAAAACTCTTTTCATGGTATTGAAATTGGACCTTGCTATTTATATGCGTGCTTTTATTCGCTATATCGAACAAGTTTGTCCATGATTCTTCGTAGATCTTCCAGGTTTTCCGTTAAAATTACGGTATCATCAGCGTATCTTAGAACAACTATAGGCACTCCATTTACTTTTATTCCTGCACTGTCATTTTTCATTGCCCTTTTTAGAATCTCTTCAGAGTAGGCATTAAACAAAATAGGTGACAGAACACAACCTTGACGTACACCTCTCTTTATTGAGATGGTGCCAGAATTTTGTTGATCTACTTTGACGGTGGCATTTTGGTTTAGCGCCATTACACTATCAGAGATCGGTAAAAACGTCTCGACAGCACAACCAGATTCCTGGTCTAATATGATGGCAACACCATACTTGTGCTTGCCATCTTGGTTGCCAGAGAAATACATTGTCTTTTTATTGATTGTGTGTTTGCCTGAGCCCGACCATCTGGCTTCCGAAACTCCCAAGATGTTCATCTTTAATCTGTCCATTTCTTGGATTGTGGTCTCTAGTTTGCCTGGTTGAAACATTCCTTGAACATTCCACGTACATAGGTTCATGCATATAAGTAGGTACATTTATAATAATATGCTGCTGATAGAACGTAAACATTTTATAATATGTGTATTCGTCACTTCATTATTTTCAGACCTTAACTGATGATAAATATATAAAAGAAGACGCTGGCTTTGCACAATTGTTATGTAATTTGATAGATCTTCTTTCATTTTATTAACCTAAAAAAACTATTGAACAGATCATGGTTACAATATTCTGCCACCGTGTTTTACTGTCGGACACATTTTCTAGTTTAAATTGCACATTAAGTCTTCGCCATACCATATGATGTCCATGCGATTATATTTAGATTAATCTGAGAAAATAACACGTTGCCAAAAATTATTTGTGTCATTCATATATTTATTTGCAAGCTCTAATCTTTTGTTTTTCGATTAGTCATTAACCCAATACTTTTTCCAGTAACTGTAGTTATTTTTATTAATGGCGGTATCCTTTTATATTCCCATGGCAGGCATGATTTATTATACGTCTTAGATACGAGGGAGACATGTATCAAAAAACGCTGCATTGGATGCCCTTTTATTTAATGTAAAGAGGCATGGGAACGGATAACCCCGGTAGAATCGTTAAATTTATATATTTTACATTGACTTTGGATAGACTATACCATCTTTACTTGTAATAACCTTTATAGGTGTTTGTAAAAATATATCATTTAGATAAATAAATAAAATATTGTACGAAATTTTTTTCGAATTTGATAACCTATTCCGAGGCTACGAATAAAAAAGTAAGTTTCATTTAGCAAACTCAACATTATGTGTGTTTCTTAGCAAGCTTTTGCAGACCCATGTTCCTATAAAATTTTCTTGTTAAAATATTTTGTCTAGCCACAACTGTTAAAGTCCTGCGACAAAAAACTGACTCACCCTGTATTGGTCTCAAAATGTATCTATCTCTCATCGTTTGACACTCAGTACACTTTGTTATTTCTTTTGTTAAATATATTAGCTAGGTATATAGTATATATCATACTGTCGACCATTATAGATGCACATAACGTATTATTTCTTTAGACGCACCCAACTGCACACAACACACTGA
Source organism: Apoderus coryli (assembly GCA_911728435.2). Taxonomy (NCBI): domain Eukaryota; kingdom Metazoa; phylum Arthropoda; class Insecta; order Coleoptera; family Attelabidae; genus Apoderus; species Apoderus coryli. The sequence goes on along the minus strand of OU452202.1, from coordinate 7,842,098 downwards.
ATTCGTTATGGAAAATATGCATTACTTATTGGACAAAAACATAATAAATATTAAGATACACCATCATATATATATAAGATTTTTGTTTTATTTTACACAACTAGCCATAGAACCTCAAGAGCAAACAGGTTTCATGTTTATTTTAGTCAACAATGAGTAAGACATAACAATAATTTCCGACAGAGAAGCTGAGAAAGAATTTATGACGAGGTACCTAGACTATTTTATACGTACCTACCTACTGGTGAAAAACCTAGTTGGTTTAGCGATAGATAACAGCCTCTGCAACCAGGATCTAACCTAAACCGCCACATCCGTTTAGTTTAAGAATCAATCAATCAACCTGGATATTCTTATTACGATATCACACTCAACAATGACAAGTGTTAATTTTTTACTTTAGTTCTTTCTCAATTCAGTCGGAATAAAGTTATTTACGGTATTATAGGTACATGTTCAAACTAGCCCAAAAAATGTGGACCCCCCATAAACTTTATTAAGGTATTTCTATTTTTTTCTTATTCTTGATCCGTGATTCTAATTTTTTTCAGTTTACCTTTCTTGGGGTGTTCGGTTCTTATAAATGAATTTATATAGATCTATCTAGGATCTATCATTAAATAAAAATTAGTTTTATTATATTTGAATGTTTTAAATGATGTATTTGTAACTATAAAGAAAATTGTTTCTTATTTTTGATATTGACGTATTGGATTTTGTGTTGGAAAAATGTGTTCAACCTAAAGAAGTTACTAATTAATGACGGAACGTCGTTGTAATTTTATTTAATTTATTTGACGAAAATAAAGATGGATGTTGTCTTTATTTAGAAAAGTTTTCTAAAGGTTTTTTGTTTTCACTGTATATCTTTGACAGATTCTTCCATAATTTTCTATTTTCTAATATTCTTGGCTATTGTGTCCATTGTTGTAATAATAATAATATCTTTATTAGTCTTTCAAAAGTACATAGATTCTGTACATAGACACGTCAAAATACAAAACACAAAAAACATTGAGCATAAATTAATGAAAACTAAAATATAAATAAAAATACAAAATACATATTTATACATATACAACAAAGTCTTGACACAGCTTAACAACACTATACTGAGGTGGTAAATTCCTGTAGGCTGTAGAACGCACCGTTTATAAGGAACTCTTTTAATAAATTTTTGAAAATGCTCATATTTGCACAGTTTCTTATCTTTGAGGGAAGAAGATTGAAATAAAAGTATCCTGAGTACAGAGGCGATTTTTTATAAAACTCGTGTCTGGGTCGAGGTAGATATAAGAGATCCCTCCCTCGAGTAGGATAGCGATGACCATCTCCCCGTCTTCGAGCCTGATTTTTATTTTTAAATATGGACAAAGCGTTTTATATAAGTAAATACATGGAACAGTGAGGATGTTATATTTTCTAAAGTACTTATGTAATGCCCAATATTTTTATATACGTTTCTAGAACTCGAAAAAGTAGTATACAAATGGCCATACACTCGACAGATTATAGAGTGAACAACCAAGGAGTCAACTCTGACAAAGGAATCCCCAGCATCAAGACAGCAATTGATCTTGTTTTACTCTTAATTTCAGGACATCTAATCTAAATCTATGTTACAGATTGTTACCTATCTAGGCCAGGACAACAGCAATAGAGGACGGAGCAAACGACGACATAGAATAGAGATGGTTCCCGGGCCAAACAACAAAAGAGGGAGAGTTTTAGTAGAGTTAAAGTCTACCATACTACCAAGGGAAGTGATAAGCAACCCCCTTGGGTGGCTATTGAGATTTCTCTTCCTTGGCCAAAACAAAAAAAAACAAGTGGATGATTTTAGCGAAGTTGGGTTGGGTTGCTCTTAATCTCTGAGGTTTAAGGGTTTTTTATCTTCTCCTCCTCATCGCACTTTGTTATTCGAGCGATCCTTTTCCGATGATGTTTATAACACACACTACAATGGAATTCCTAATAATTTTAAGACTCATAAAATATCAAGATTTCGTGTACTTCTTAGAAGTGAACTGTTAAATTTGGTTTAAGCATAATTTTCAGATCGTGTTATGGTTATGATTTCGAATTTAATTTAATTTTGTTTTTGTTGTTTTTCTTTTTTTGCATTAATTATTGTTCAAATTAATTTTGTTAATCGTTATCGGGAACTTTTAAATATTAAAGTTTCCGTACGGGTTAGAGCATCAAAATCAGTTTTACTGCCTTCTAACCCTTTTTGCAGTTATTTTTGGGTTCTTGTAATTATGATTGCGTTTATTATTATGTTTATACGTTCTATATTGTAATTTTCCTTGATATATGACTGCAAATAAACTGTTTATTATTATTATAACAAACTAACTATACTTTACTCAAAAATGAAATAAAAATATTGCCAGAGCTGGGATTCGAACCTTCCGCATGCGAAGCTAACGCTATATCAATGTGTTAAGTACTGTTATAAAAATATTATATGTATGTAGTTATTCTTATAAGAATACAGGTTCCTACTACCCTAACTGATGAAATTTTTTAAACGCAATTTTCTCGAGAATTAAGGGGGCAAATATCAAAAGTGACCTATCGCTGTAAAGCACATAAAAATTCGTTCAAATAATGTGCCACTCGACCCCTACTGCTATTCGAAAAATTTAGCAGTAGGGCTGAAGCGATTTCAACCAAAAACCAATGAGTTTATTCTAGGACTCTCTCAAACTCATATAAAAAAATTTAGCTCAATTGGTTAAAGCGTTTGGGCACTATCGAGAAAGAATACATACAGACACACACACAGACAGACTTCCATCTGGAAATGGTCTTACAGGGAACCTCAAAATAATGGATATATCAGTCTCTCTCGTTTTTTTGCGCGTTTACAATACTTCGCCTGTGCGGGAAAGTAAAATATACTTAAGTACTCTTTATTATCTATTATTTTTGTCCATCAACTTCATAACCGGTATATCCTCAGGTATCACACTCATAAAGTATTTTTATTATCATGAAATGTCATTTACAATAAGACTAGCTCATAAACAAAGAACAGAGCAACCATCTGAACATCTGGATATTTTCTTGAAATAAAATGCAATTACTTAAAATAAGAGAATGTATATCTAACAGTACAGCATGTAGGTTTCGATATACATAGATAAGTGCAGATGAAAAAGTTATGTACTTAACGAACAAACAATAGTTATATCAGTACCATTATACCTACATCACTTAATAAGTCTATAATATTTACAAACAGAGACTACCTACATAAACAGAAACACTTTTTAACAGAAACATATGTGTTTAACTTGCATTCAGAACACAACAAAAAACAAATACCAGACCAAACAGGAAATTTTTAAAACATTGATTTGTTTCGTAATTAGCATACCCAGTACCTGTTAGTTAGAGTATGCGTAAATGCCTTAAAACAACCAATTATGTTATTATTAAGTGAGAAATTTGTACGTCGTTACGGAGTAAACTTATGAAAAGTGTAAGTACTTATAAATAATGATATTTGATTTATTCACTAGTCGTCTTCTGCTTGTTAAGTTTGTCTTGTGTGCATATACCTAGTTTTATACTGTTTTAATTTAATACGACTAAACTCTATTATATATAATATAGCTGCAACTAGTAGACATAATAAAATAGAAGCAAAAGTCTAGTCTAATGCTACACAGCTGAGTAATACTATTTTCAAAAACTCTTGCAAATGTTATGCAGTTATAAATCGTTTTTGTTGGGCTCATGCTCAAAATAGCGTCAACGTGGCATACCTTTTCGGTTAATACAAGTTTCAAAATCTCCCTAATATACCAAAACATGAATAATGAATGAATAATACCTAATCAAGTAACGTCACAGATTGTTTTTTGTTTATTATCAACAGGATTGGTATGTACTCTTTGGTAATTAATTCAAAATATTTTCCAAAACTGTTGTATACCTAATTGTAAGTAGGTAGGTATATATAAAACAATAATGTACATATGAAATTATTAATGACTCCTATAGGTATACAAAATATACAAAAGATGAGGGGACCAAAATCTTTAAATAAAAGTGGTGCAGTTCTCGTACTCATCTCATATTACTAGTTCAAATTATCTGAATTCTGATTTAGTCAGCTACCTATAGCACATACAAATGTTAGCGGGTTGGTAAAACTAAATAAACTATGAAGATTACGTATCATGCCTAAATATTTATACCGATTTCATAAAGAAAAGTCAAACTTTAACTCACCTCAGGTAAGGTTAAATTAAAATTGTTGTTAGCCAAATTATCCATTGTTGGTATAAATGTCAAGTTCCTTGAAGTACTTTAAGCCGAATAACCAATAAATATATAAACTATTCACTCTCACAGATCATACATCACTATGAATTTTAAAGAATAAAGTACTCAAACAACACATATTCGCAAGAACTAGGTAATTAAAACGTTAATACTTGGTAGTTTTAAACACTTTTTGACCGGTTAAATATTCAAAACTTTTCACTTCATCCCCGCACCAGTTTAATAATAAATAAAAACATATAGGCACCTACAAATTTAAAACTTAACAAACGCACATTTTCTAACCTATAGCGCCCATAGCATTCCAACAATAATGCGTCACTCTCGGTCGCTACAACAAAATCAAGTTGGTTCGTTTTCAATAAATTCCTACACAACACACCAGCCTACTTGGACTGTCGACTTAAGAAAACAACACACGCTCTCTCTCTCCCTTCTCTCTATTCTATAACAACAGTCAACAGTGGCTGTTGGTGCCAAAGAACGGAAAATGACTGTTGTTGGTTGCTGGCCATGCCGATCACCGAGCAAAGCATTTTGTAATATTAAAATTCAAGTCCAAACCACAATCTATCAATGTAATATAAAACTTATTTATTATAATAGATAGGTAGGTATATACTTACCTTACTTCTAAATATTGCTTCTACTAGTAAATTACAAATAATGCATACCTATTATTAATAGGTAGGTGTCTCAACTAAGTAATTTAATTAATTCAAACAGATCTTTTAATTGTACAAGGGCTATCCCATAAATCATGTACAGTTCGCTCGAAATGGAAAATTATAAAAACATTTTATATGAGTAAATATAACGTGCGGCTAAAGGCCGGGACAGAATATTATCACGTCACGTGAGATCACATGCTAGTAAGCAATGTCACGGCACGTCCGAAAAATCTACAATACAATTTATGCGTGTTTATCACTGACCTTATCAATGGTGCTTATAAGTGGGTTTAGAAGTAGCCACTTCAAGCAGCTCATGGCAAGTTATACGTGACTGCATAATTTTGTTCTTGCAAATTTACATTTTCGCGCCTACTAAGTATATCACGGATGAGAGCAGTACCTATTGCTTTTTAAGTAGATTTAAAAAAAATCAAACTATTCAGGAGATCGACACAACCGAAATTTTGAAAAATTTTTATGCAGTCTTTCATTTCATGACCCCTGGGTTCTAAAAATGACCTTAGTTCACAAGTTTATATATATATATATATATACATATATTACATACATGATATGGAGAGCTAATAATATTTTATATACATTTATGTATAGGTATTGCACCTGAATAATCTCTAAAGAAATAGAAACAAAATCTCAAACGCCGCGTCCCCAAAATAATCAAATCGTCTATCTCAATCTCGAGAACTTTGTTGTGTGAAACCTATTGGGTTTTAACTTAAGTTTTTTTTATATTATTTTATTTTATAATATTTTCTTGTGAAAATTTAAACAAAATTAAATATGCAACGTATATCTAATTACATGTTTATAAATTATTGGACAATTTAATGTTAAGCATATAGCGGAAAACAAAGATTTTGTTCAAATATCAAGTATTATTATTCATTCATTTTTAATTAAAAATTAATCATTCTTATTATTATTTAGTTCAGTAAAAATTATTTAATCTCATTCAACAAAGTACAACTGGTATAATAATACTATTGTGCATGCTGCAATACAACCGGTATAAATCAGAACCAAGCGCGTCTACCAACTGCCTCCAGAAAAGACTGGCGACCGATAGACAATATTTCGGGTAGATTTCATAGTGGTTTTACTGTCTATATTAAATATACTGTGCTACCACAGATCTAGAAGTTTCTAGATCTGTGTGTGCTACAGTGTAACGTGTGTGTAATATTTCTGATTTTAATCGCCCTCAAACCAGTGGCGCTACCAACACCTACGCTCCCGATTAAGCTGCAGATAGTAAGGAGCTACTTGTGGGCCACCTTAACCTGTGCCAGTGAACACTTCTACATTACAATTTAACATCCAACATCATCTAAATTTAACCTTATATCATATGCTTATAGTTTTCCGAAAACGACTCATGACCAACAATCACCCTGTATATGAATCTGCAAATACTATACATGTCGGGAGTTTAACAAGAACGCAAAAGCAATTACCGTACAATTTTATTTGTGTTTTCTTTTCAAGATTTTTAATTTAGATAACAATACATTGCTTTGTCTAAATTCATTAAGGGATCGGCTCGATGCAATTTAAATGACTATATGCCGTGGGTCAGTGAACAAAATATATGAAACAATTACGACTTATTTCCTCTCCCTCATCCAGACAGACATATCCAAATAATAAATAACATAGCAAGTCAAGAACTAATAAAACCATTACCAATATGTCTGTATAAAACGTTTAGACTTAAGTGGCAACAATTACGCTGTTAGAGACAATATGGAACACATGGAAACTTGTACCCAAACTCAAATCTCGATATTTCCGGAACGAAAAGATATACCGGGTGGTCCATTTATCTTGAGACAGCCTTATATCTTAAAAACGGCACATTTTTCGGAAAAAAAGTTCAAATTGTTGTTTAAATGTTTGCTATTGTGGGGAAAAACAACGGTGGCACCCATTGGCGAGTTTGTCAACTCGTTTTTTCTTAAGAGAAACATATATTTTTCATTACCGAATCGGATTCTACATAAAAAAATAAATAACTTTTGTTAATAAATTTTTTTGATTCCGATAATAATTTCTCTGTTTTTTGTTCTTGGAACTGAGGTTCAATAATTTAAAAATCATCGACTGATTATTTGATCTTAGATAATAATTTAAATGCCATTATTTATTTTTTTTCTTTGTTTCAACGTTTCGACAAGACCACCTGTCTTCATCAACAATATAGTAAAATACGTTCTCGCAAACTTCTTCGCAACACAGTAATAAAATGCATGGGATATAGCATTTTTATCTTCAAAACCACAGGTAATATCAACAAAACTTTTTCTGAGATAGAAAGATATTCCATATTTTGTTAAAAATAGCAAAACGAACGTACCTACTGATCGTCATTCGAAAGTAAAAGTTAATAATTCTTCATACCAAATATTTAAGTTTAATGTTTTTTAAACTTAAAGAAAAAAGTAGTAAATTTTTCATCTGGTAAACATTTTTGCACATTTATAGTAAAGAAATCATTCATAATATCTTTATACCTCTGAGTGACAATAAACAATAAGTTAGTTTTGAGAAAATATGGAACATCTTTCTGTAGCACAAAAGGTTGAGATGATATTGCTCTATGGAGAATGTCACAGAAATGTGGATAATGCCGTAGCCTTGTATATGCAACGTATTTCAGAAATAAATCCTATATCCCGCGCTACATTTTACCGTGTTGTGAAGGATTTATGGAAACCGGAAATGTACAGCCGAAAAACGAACTGACGAGCTACTGTCAGTAGTGAAAATAATGAAATCGCAGCATTGGCGGCTATTGCTGTGAATCCGCATGTTTGTTGTCGAAGAATTTCTCGAGACTCTGGAATTTCTAAATCAAGCATTCTTAGGATATTAAAGCGGCATAAACTTCACCCTTATCACATTGCTTTGCATCAAGAACTTCATTGTGATTTTGAGAATCGAGTCAGATTTTGTCAGTGGGCACGAGAACAAATTCGATTAAACAGAAACTTTTTCTTTAGTGTGTTGTTTTCGGACGAATATCGTTTTACAAACCATGGACAGATGAATCGCCACAACCTGCATTATTGGAGTGTCGAAAATCCGCGGTGGTTAAGAGAAGTGGAACGTGAATGTATGGTGTGGAATTCTTGGAGATAGGTTGACTGGTCCATATTTTATTGAAGGAACATTGGATGAACAAATCCAAGTCACTTGTCTTAATGTAGGGGTGTATTCCCTGGCGTAACATCAAAAGATTTTTTTGGTTTGGAAAGAAGTGCTTATAACTTAAAAAATCTTATTTTCCAAAATGCTATGATGCTGGCCAACACTGCTATTCATCTTTTATCTAAAATGTTTTATCTTTCTCATTCAGAATTGGCGTACGCGTCGTAATTAGAGAAGATGTATTCCGATAGGTAATACCCTATTAAATTTTTAAACAACATCAACATTATACATTAAAGCTATGTCATATTGAACGATCTTCTCCCAATAATCTACATGATTCATTTTGAGAAAGACGAGGCATTTTTGAGAAAATAAAATTATTCTGTCAATATTATTGTATTGAATGACAAAGACAGTTGGTAGTGCTAATCAAGGCGACTCCAGATTTGAACGCTCTTTATTTGACATATGGAGACATGAGTATTAAGGGTACAATAGTAAGTAATGGGTGTTGTGTATAAGTATAGACCTATCTTGGGTATCCTAATATGCAATTATCGGTTATTAGTTACTGAGAGTAAACTCGACAGTATCATTTGCTTTTCCAAATAGCTTTAATTTATTATGCTGATGTTGTTTCAAAATATAAGGTCTATTACCTAATCTTGCTGCCTTGGGTCTTCCTGTTCCTCCACTTCGTTTTAGTGTGCCTGTTTCAGAAGGCGTTGGTAAATGTTTACGAAAATTTTTCTATCAGGAGCCATACACTGAGGAAATCTTTCAGTGTACAGCAGCCTATCTGAGAAATCGGTAAGGAGTTATTTGACTTAATTAAAATAAAAACCGTTCATCTTTTTTGAAACACCCTGTATGTTTTGACTTTCCCGACCCATAGGGAAAGTAGATATTGTGAACGCGCTAAAAATTGAGACAAAGGCGGATATAACCATTGTGAAGTCCCTTGAGACGCTTAGGACCATTTCCAGATGGAAGTCTGTCTGTATGTATTCTTCCACGGTAGCGCCTAAACGCTTCAATCAATTGAGCCAAATTTTAGTATGAGTTTGGGGGAGTGCTAGGATGAACCCATTGGTTTTTGGTTGAAATCGCTTTAGCCCTGTGATAGGGGTGGACACAACCATCAAATTTTCAAATAGCAAAAGGGGTCGAGTGATACGTCGTTTTAAAGCACTTTTTATCTGCTTTATAGAGATAGCTTACTTTTGATGTTTGCCCCCATACTTCTCGAGAAAATTACGTTTAAAATTTCACCAGTTAGGTAGTTGGAACTAATATAACTCTTATTAGAATATAATACAGTGATTTTTTGATAAAGGGTTTTTGGCGTCATTCACAGGGCGTGCGCTTCGCATGCGGAAGGTTATGGCAGAGAATAAATAAACGGATAATGTGATCTTGCTAGTGAGGGAAGAGACTGCGCATATTATTGCGCACTCAAAATCGTCATGTTTTCTTATTAACTCATTGTCGTCGGGATATTTTTTTTGTGCTTTGGCATTTCAAGTGATTTGTTTTCCAGTGCCGTAGTATTCTGTGTGTTATACTATAGTCATATTGTGTGATTTTGTTTTATAAACTTTTGAGAGTGATATTGTTTATTTTGAAATGCAAAAAAGCAGAGGCGATTTGGTAAGATATTTATGTAGTATTTGAATTAGATGCATATAAAATTAGAATAAAATAATATCACATAGGTATATTAAATCAAATTACAAATTGGTATTTTGAAAAACAAATAATTCTAAACAAACTGTTTAAAAGATTGAGCTTACTTGCCTAAAAAAATCACATATATTTTTTAAAGAATATGAATAACATCGATTAATTTCGCAGCACAGTGGCCCTTATCTTTTATAACTTGGTTCAGTCTATTTGCCCATAAAAGTCCAATACATCTTAAGCATTCTAAAAAGAGAGCTTCAAAATCTTGATAGATGATTGCAACAATTCTATTAAATTCTCCATTCTTTATTAAATTTGAATTACATATTTTAACTATTATAGATATTAGCAGATAGTGAATTCTCGTGTCAGGTTTGATTGCCCTTTTATAGGGGGTGATTTTAGCATTGTTTTGTAGGTATATAATGCGAAATTCCCAAAATGTGTGTTTGCGTTGTTTTTCTGAAGGCCTTAAAAAATAATGACATTCGCAATTACATAAGGAATTGAAAATCGGTACACCTATTGTATAAATTAGAACAAATTTATTTTATTCCGTCTAACAATAAATTTATATTTGCCCGTAATCAATTACACTTTTTTTTCTTTAGAGCTGAACTATAGTTGAAAATTGTTTGATTAAGTTAAATATTATTAATAATTTTATTAATTTAAGCCAAAATGTAGCGTTTGAACATCTATGTTATAATTTTCCAAAGAAAAAAAAATGTTACCAAGTTATATGTCAGGTTAAGGATATTTTATACATTGAAATTAATCAATAGGAATTTTAAAAATATAAATAATAAAAATAAATTTTTTATATGGAAACATGAATAAAAGTAAAAAAGTATTTGTGTAATTCTATTACTTCCCTGTTCTTTACCTATCCTGTAATTTCAATAAGACGTAAATATGGATCTGTGGTTAATATTAAAAAATGGCTGCCGCACCTGCCTCGCACAGGAGAATAGAAAGTGGTGGGGGTAAATATTATCTGTTTACCTATTCTCTGGTTATGGGTTCGAATTCCAGCTCTGGCAATATTTTTTTTTAATAAAGTAATTAGCATTAGAAATTGTTACGATTGGAAATACTACAATTATACTAATTAAAATTCTGTTTCGTTACGCAGGTCATATATTTTTGATTATATCATCTCGGGAAAGTTTTGGGGCGACACAATCGATTTTTTTATTATTATTTTTCAAATATCTTTTATACAGCAATTTTAATAGCTTTTAGAACTCAGATTTAAGACAGATTTGTTTATATAATTACGCAGCTTGGCCAAAAATGCAATTATAGCATTTATTTATCCTATTCGAAATACACGCTGTATAAATAGAATATAACAGAAAATGTTTTAACATTTATTCACTTAAATTGATCTTTGCTATAACAATACCTAATAGAATAGAGGAACTTTCAATTCAACACATTATTAATGATCTTTCTGTCTAAGTTATTCAATCACATAAAAAATCGTTTGAATAATATACATCTATAAAAAGAAACAAAGAAATAATAATAACAATTACAGAATAATGTTGATTTTCGCATCATTTTAATGTAATATTTTATTGTGGCAAATAACAAAAAAAAATTCCAAAAAGGTGACCTCAATAGAAATTTCTGGAACATTGATTTATAAGTTTTTCTTTTCGGCACTGATGATGGAACTAGTGTGAGTTCTGCGGAACACGTTTGGACGCTAACTATAGATTTCTATTAAATTTATTTTTGTGGAGATTAGACTTTTATTTCGTCATTGAGAATCTACAACTCCACTTAAGAATGGACTATTTTTTCAAATTATTAATCCGTGTTCAGTAAGTAATTCTAGACGCACTATTTTATTTGCAGCATAAATATTATTAAATACAGGAATAAATGTGCTTCATTTCATCCAAATAATATTTATTCAACTTCTTCTATTGTTGGTCCTTCTTGTTCACCAGCTGCATTTCGACCGCCTCTATGCAGTTTCGTCATAATCGGATTAAAGAGTTTTTGCATTTCATTATATTTTTGATCGAATTCGCCTTTTTCTGCAGATTCATTATTTTCCAACCAATGTATACAATTTTCACATTCGCTTTGAACTCTACGCTTATCACCATCACTCAATTTTGAGCCAGATTCATCCGCTGCTTGTCTAACACTGAAAATGTAACTTTCCAACTGATTTCTACTAGCAACTCTTTCTCGATGTCTTTCGTCCTCTTCTTTATATCTACGAACAGAATTATTGTAAAACTGAATATATTTCCAAGGTTATTTAATTATTCAAAAATGATTCACAAAACAACGGTTTCATTAAGAAAACTTGACGATTTAGAAAATTATAATACGTACGCCCTCTCAAAGATTTTGTTCGTCTTTTAATGCGTGTAGCAATACACAGGGAGTTTCGTTTGAAAACCGAACTTCTAAGTATTTTTATGAGGTCATTCAATCAATCCGTAGGATGACACATAGATGGCGTTACTAGAACTTTTTCCATATGATTTTTATTAAGTACTAACCTTCAAACGATAAGTGTATAAATTTGACAGCTTTCTGACTATTCCTGAGTTATAGCATTTTGTGTGAAGCAACATTTGTTATTGAAAAAAAAATGGAAAAAAGTGAATTTCGAGTTTTAATAAAGCATTTCTTTTTGATGAAGAAAATACAGTGGAAACCAAACAATGGCTTGATAAACATTATCCGAACTCTGCTCCATCGAGACAAATGGTTGAGAAGTGGATTGCTGACTTTAAACGTTGTCGTACCAGCACAAATGTTGCAGAGCGGAGTGGACGCCCAAATGAGGCTGTTATTCTAGAAAACGTCAAAAAAATTGACAAATTGGTCATGAACGATCGTAAATTGAAGGTGCACGAGCTAGCTGACATTGTAAAGATATCAGAGGGTAGTGTTTTGACCATTTTACACGAACATTTGGGTACCAATGCGAAAGCTCTGTGCAAAGTGGAAGCCGCGTGAGCTCACAGTCGACCAAAATCAACAACGTATTGATGCTTCAGAGGAGGGTCTGGTGCTGTTAAACCGCAATAAAATGGAATTCTATCGTCAATATGTGACAACGGATGAAACATGGCTTCACTATTACACATCAGAATTCAAAAGACAGTCAGATGAGTGGACAGCAATCGACGAACCGAATCCAAAGCGAGCAAAGACGCAACAGGCGGCCGGTAAGGTGATGGCGGCTGTATTTTGGAATGCGAACGGGAGAATATTGTTGCAGTCTTCAATGACGTTCTACGAATGGAATATTTCCATTCGAGGTAGAAGGAGGATATAGTAATGATGCTAACGAAACAGGAAAAAGATTTGAAGTGCCCACAGAAAATAGTTAAACGAATTACCCTCTGGCGACTTGGCGAGTTAACGCAATGAGGATCCGGAGCGTCTTTTCAATGACAGGGCCTCATACAAACCCACTGATCCGATAAGCATTCAACGACAAAGTAAAAGTGAAGACCACGGAGTTGACTCTGACGACGGCCTCTCCACCATTGGAGATCAGCAGAAACCACTAATTAAACACGTTTTAATTTTTTAACATAACTAAATTTACATATTTATGTTTTACTAGGCATAACGAGGGAGAAACAACAAATATATGTCCACAGCGACAGAGTACGACAGCAATAGAGAACAGGCGCAAACAAGGACATTGACAAGGGATAGTTTCCAGGCTAAACAACAAATAAGGGAGAGTTTTAGTTTGAGTTAGAGTCCTACACTAACTCAAGAAGTAGAAAGCAACCCGCTAGGTGACGATTTCTTGCTTGGCTAATTTTTAATATTTGTTAGTTCTTGATACAGCCAAGTTTACAATGACAAAAATTACACAAGGGCCGTCCCAAAAACAATGAGAGCGCGCTCTACCGGGCGCTGTAGAGAACGTTAACACCTGATAAAAGCGTCACGTCAGTGTGTAGAGTGAACTTTTAAGAACACGTTAGTACTGTGATTCATTTAAAGGAATGACTTGAAAGGAGACCGAGAACAAGTGGATCGGACTTAAACATTAGATCAATATGCGTATTTTCTCTTCGAAATAGCTTGTAAAAAAGTGATCCAAATTTATGCCGCGTTAAAAAAAGCCAGCGAAGGTTTACTGAGATGTTAGCACAGTACATATGTGGTACATGAAGTTTCGAGAAGGGCAAACAGCTGAAAACAACTACATTGCAGGATCACTTAAACGTTTTACAAAACAAAAACTTTTTTCCGAAAGGTTTCCGCCCACAAATGGGTAAACTCCATCCAGCATTTTCATGCAAAGTGGTGCACGGATCATCGAACTTCTTGAAAAGAAGGCTGGGACCAGCTCCGCCATCCGGCCCTGATATGCACCCAACTGACTTCGATCACTTCCACAGAAACCCGGTCAAAGGGTGCTTCCTACATTCTAAGAGTTACGAGGATAATTTATATAACAACAGGATATAGTTATAAGCAACTGCGCATTACTGGGGCGATCCTTATATACGTTTATAACAATAAGTTTAGGTTTCCAGCCCTTTCATGTGTGAAATCATCCATCACTTCCTCCAAATCCAAACTTATATCAACTGACTGACTGACAGATAGCCAAAAATGATATCAAACCACTGCACTGGCGGTGGAATGTGTTGTGAAATCCGTCCAGCCCTTTAAATCGCCTGGTGAGGATGGAATCTATATAGTTCTGATCGAGAGTGGACAGACTGGATGTCTTATTACCCGTCCTCGTTAAACTATATACACCCAGTTTGGCATGCAACTATATACCGTCCAGCTGGAAATCGGTTAGGGTGGTCTATACACCATAAGTGAGCCGTACAAACCCTCACCCTAAATCCTTCAGACCAACAAGTTTATTATCATTTCTGCTAGAGAAAGTGCTAGATAACCACATAACACTTAACGTACTCAGCATACGTCCTTTAAGTACTCACCAATATGCCTATCAGCCGGGCAATTCAACAGATCTGGCACTTCGGTAAAATCACCCAGGTCCTTATTAATAAACTGCGGTGGTATTATTTGTTGACATAGAATTACCAGAACCCATAGGATTAGCAATGACAGAAAGTGGAATAAAAGCATCTAAGGCTTGATTGATTCCATGCTTATAAACAGAATTATCACCTCTCTACAGGATGGAACTGTTAGATATGGCCGGGTGGTGTTCTTTTCCTCCTTTTGTGGTCACTCCTGGTGGACGACCTGCTAGCAGGACTAGAACGATATCGAGTAGAGTTTCAAGCATACGCTGATGATATGGGATACTATCCATGGGCTTAAATAGTATGGATTATTGCTAGTCTATTAATGGTTCAAAGACAGACTGGAGTATACAGAATCAGACAAATTTCACAATGGCGCTAGGAATCCTATAACCTGTTTGATACGCGTGTTGTTAAATGGGTTGCAGCAGGTTGCCCTGCCACAATGTTAATATGGAATAATTTTATTTCTCCTTATGGACAAATCATCAAAATCAGGCCCGAAAATAAAAAAGTTAATTTGATGAAAGACCGTTTTTTTTTTTGTGGGTGCTGACAATTTAAAGTAGATATTATATTTTTAATAAATATTATTATTTTCGTTTCAGTTACGGTTGTGAATCCGAAACCAGGCTTTTGTAACAATTTAATACAAACAATCTATGCTATTTTATTTACTATACCTTTCAGCTTCTGAGAGCATTCTTTCTATATCTCTTTGAGATAATCGACCCTTATCATTTTTAATAGTAATCTTTTTCAGTTTGCCTGTGCTAACCTCTAGAGCTGATACATTTAATATACCATTAGCATCCAAATCGAATGTTACATCGATTTTTGGAACACCTCGCGGTGCTGGTGGAATTCCCATTAAATCAAAAGTACCTGAAATATAAGTAGCAGGTAATGATCTCTTAAAGAATTAATTTCTGTATGTATACCTATCCTATGTTATCCACATGATCCGCTAAAAATTATTTATCTACACTTTAATACAGGAGTAAAAGTTGCACTCCAGATATACTAACCTAGTAGATTATTATCTCGAGTCATTGCTCGTTCTCCCTCGAATACTTGAATATTCACACCAGTTTGATTATCTGCATACGTAGTGAATGTCTGGGATTGTTTACAAGGAATTCTAGCATTTCTTTCCACAATTTTAGACATTACTCCTCCAGCAGTTTCAATACCTAATGATAATGGAGTCACGTCAAGAAGAAGCAAATCCTGAAAATGGATTATTAGTAGTTATTTATTCATAGTGAATACAACACTGGTCATGTTTAATATTATTATTACTTGGTTAGTCATTTTGTAATGCATATTTTAAAAAATCTGCTACAAGACTAGCAAATAGGTATTTAATTGAAATAAAATTATGAAAAATAACAAAACTATTATGTGCAATTTGTGTTTTAAAAATAACATCCTTTAAATGACTTCCTCTATTCTCTATACATGTTTGTAATCGGGAACTAAAAGTTTGCGTAACTCGTTCCAATATTTCTGCTCCAATATTATTTATTTCTTCTGAAATACGAATTTTAAGTTCTTGAATGGTATTGAGCCGAACTTCATGAACCTTTTGCTTCAGGTATTCCCAAAGAAAAAAAGTCAGGAGCCGTCAAATCGGGGGAATTAGCGGGCCATGTTATCTGACCAAATTTTGATATCAAGCGACCGGGGAACATTTCTTGCAACAAAAATCGAGTTTTCTGGGCTGTATGAGCTGCAGCCCCATCTTATTGGAACAAATATGATTGTCAACAAGATGTTTTTGGCGACAATCTAGTGTGAGCAGGCAATATACCCAGTGAAACACAGTTCACAAACGATAACCGGAGAAGCAACAACTCGATCATATGCTATTGCCAACACTAGATGCGCCTGAATTCCCTGGCGGGAGGCTTTATTTGTGATTTGCTTGTTACATAAAGTAACAAGATTTTCAGTTATGTTGGAAATTTGGTTCACACCACCATCATCTCTCGTGCTAATATAAGCTTTTCGTAAATGTTGGGAATTTGGGTCACACTGCCTGCCGATCACCACTGATGAGATTTGTATCAACGAAACGGCCCGTCTGGTGAACATAAAAAGTCTTATTACTTTGTTTTATGTAACAAGCAATTCACAAATAAAGCCTCCCGCCAGGGAATTCGGGCATGTCTAATGTTGGCAATAGGATATGATGGAGTTGTTGCTTCTCATCCGGTCATCGTTTGTGAACTGTGTATTACAGGGCATATTGCCTGCTCACACTAGATGTGGCCAAAAACATCTTGTTGTCTTTTATCTCTCGTGCTAGTATAAGCTTTTCGTAAATGTTGGGAATTTGGGCCACACTGCCTGCCGATCACCAATGATGAGTTGGTGTTAACGTAGCGTTCAGAGTTTATATTTGGTTATTCTCTTAAAAAAAATCCTTATGATTATGCCAAACACCTCACCATACGGTAACTTTTTCATCTAGGAGAGGTACTTTATGAAGCTCTTGCGGATGTGCGTCGGAGCAACAACGATAATTTTGTTTCGTTTCTTCTGACATCATCAAGAAATGTAAACGAATCGGTCAGAATAAGAACAATACAAGTCCATAATTTACTATTTCCATACAGATGGAAACAACAAGAAAACTTTTATGCGACAGTTTAATACTGTCGCATTTTAATTATGGCGATGTTATATAATATGGTCCTTGTTTGACTAAAATTGATGAGAACAGGATTCAGTTGATGCAGAATTCATGCACACGGCTTGTATGTGAAATTCGTAGGGGTGAAAGAGGCATTAGCGCTAAGATTAAGGAAATTGGCTGGTTAAGAATGAAAGAACGTCAGACCTTTCATTCACTAATTTTGTTTAATAAAATCATCAGATGGAAAAAGGCCGAATACTTATAATATGAAAGATTAAATTTCCGAGGATCTATGTATGATGTGAATATTCGTCATAAAACTGTCATTACGCCACCGCTACACTCAACATCAATGTTTGAGCGGTCATTTTCCTATACGGTTACGGTATAGGTTAAGTTAGGAAGCACTGCTTCAACTTCGCGTTTTGTAAACATGTCTTTTTTTACAATAAAGTCTTTATTATTATTGTTATTATTAAAAATCACCCAATCATGTCAACATTTAATTGATAACACCACTTAAGGATGTTTTCAATCACTATGACACACCACAAATATTTTTAAAATTGACAGAGATATTATCACAGTATAATAAATAATACAGTATTCTGACTCTTTGCTTGCGAGACGTCTTGCGCATCTCATCGCGCATGCCGCCATTATGGGTTAAAACGTCACAATAATCGCATAGACCGTTCACTCGTGTGTTCAATATATAGTTCATTGCCGGCGTGGACGAGATAAATAAATATTGTGTTTGTAATCTAATTCTGTTTTTTTAGTATAGTGTTCATGAGAATTAAAAGGATTTTATTTTTATTAACGTGTCTTGTAATTAATACAATGAACAATCAGGGAGGATATGTGTGTGCTGCAAAATGTTGTTCCAATAAGCGGTACACTTGCTCTAAACATTTTTTCGCTTCCCCAAAGATCCTGTTAGGTGAGTAATAAGTAAAAATAGAGATGAATGAAACTAAATGCAAGTGAAACACAAGTTATCGCGTGGGGAGATAGCATGATAACGCAATCAGCTAGGGGTTATATTATTGACAATATATATATGGCCCTTGTTTGACTAAAATTGGATTGATTCAGTTGATGCAAAATTCAGGCACACGGCTTGTATGTGGAAGTCGTAAGGGTGAAAGAGGCTAGCGTTAAGATTAAGGAAATCGGCTGGTTAAGAATGAAACAATGTCGGATTTCCATACACTAATTTTGATTAATAAAATCATCAGATGAAAAAAGGCGGAATACTTATATGAAAGATTGAAGTTCCGGGGATCTGTGTATGATGTGAATATTCCTCATAAAACTGTCATCACGCCACCGCTACAGTCAAAATCAATCTTTGAGCGGTCATTTTCCTATGCGGTTTCAAAATATTACAACGCTCTACCGGAGAATATAAAAAGTTTACAGGGGTTTTCGTTTAAGAGCGCTGTCTGACACGTAATAGAACAAATTAATTAGTAAACATAAGCTACCTACTCAATTTCGCCAGCGATGTAAAACAATTTTCAGATAGGTTTAAGCTAAAATATAAGTTCAATTTAGGTTACGTTAGGAAGCACTGCTTCAACTTTTGTAAAAATGTCTTTTTTTACTAATAAAGTCTTTATTATTATTGTGTTTATTATTATTATTAAAAATCACACAATCATGTCAACATTTAACTGAGAACACCACTCAAAGCTGTTTTCAATCACTATGACACACCACAAATATTTCAGAAATTGACAGCGATATTATTATGTACTTTACAAAAATAAAAATACAGTACTGTGGTTAGAAACCGAACACTATAATTATTTATAGTCAGGACCTGACTTTTAATCCAAAATGGCGGCGTCATACGTCACACTTTGAAATTGTTTAGTTCAAAGTGCCAACGTGGACTCGGAATGCTGTACTTATTATGCTGTGATATTATTATGTACTTAAAAACATTTTTACAAAAATAAAAATACAGTTTTATGGTTATGAAAAGTATAATTATTTTTAGTCAGGACCTGACTTTTATCCTAAAGTGGTGGAGTCATACGTCACAATGTGGAATTATATAGTTCAAAGTGTTAACGTGGACTCGGAATGTTGTACTTTATTATGCTGTACTACAGCTTGTCGTACCCGTTCAATATTTCCAGGTGTTCTGCCTGTATACGTATACCTCCACGAAATTTTGATGCAACTTTCATTCTAAGCTCAAAAATAATCTCTTACCCAGTTCAATATGTTTTGGCGTGTCGGAATTCGTTGATTTATTGGAAATTTATCCATAACAAATTACATTGCAACTATTGATAACACAACAAAATATTGTTTCTACAGCACACTGCGGTAAATAGATGATACCAGATGCTTAACTACTAGGTACTGTGTAGTACTAAATACACGAAACTATCAATATAAAGGACATTATTGTACTTATCGATTCTAACAATTATTCTGAATAGGGACTTCATTTTTGACTCCAATCATCTTCAATACAATGCAAAAATGAACTCTCAGTTAAACACTGGAGAGGAAGATTCCACAGCGGAAAGCAAGAAACTAGAAGTACCATATTTCTGCCGAAAGCTACACTATTACTGATAAACAGTCGACAAGTAAATATGACCGTTAATTCACTCACCGCTTCAAAACACGAGCAATCACAGTTCCTAATGTTACCTAAACTTACTTAATCAATTATGGATAATATTAAATAAATTTCACCTGTATCTTGGAACTTGTATCTCCACTTAAAATGGCAGCTTGTACAGCAGCACCATACGCTACAGCCTCATCTGGATTTATACTGCAATTCAAGCTTTTACCATTGAAATAATTTTGCAATAACGACTGAATTTTTGGAATTCTCGTGGATCCACCAACCAAAACAACGTCATTTATTTGTGCTAGAACGGCCAATGTAAAACACTTTACACTATACGACAGGTAATAATGCTATAAATAATTACCTACTTTTATCGAACCCTGCATCTTGTAATGCCTTCTCAACTGGTTGCAAAGTTCCCTTGAAAAGATCAGAGTTCAGTTCTTCAAATCTAGCTCGCGATATTTTAGTGTAAAAATCAAGTCCATCAAATAACGCATCTATTTCTAATGATGCTTCAGTACTTGAACTTAAAGATCGTTTGGCCCTTAAAATTCAAAATAGTAGCGAATTAATACACAAATTTAGACGAAATAATAAAACATTCTGTGAATTGATAAGACTGCGTCAAAAATATCCCAAAATAGCAAGTTCAATTTTCTCATTTTTTTTTAAATTTTCAATAATTTGTTTAACAGCAAAAAAAATTCAATGGAATTAAAATTTGTCAGGGAATTATATCGGAAGTAATTCACTAAATGCTGTCGTCATATATGCAGCTGACCTACATTTAATATGGTTTGATCTGTATGTAGTCCATAGCATCTTCTTTCAAATTATGTGACACGCTTATATATTGACAGTCAGTGTGGTAAATAGTAGATGCGTAATATTCAAACAAAATTGTCTTTGCTTTGTTTGGGCAGTTTGCTATAATGCTTGTTTACATCAAGCAATAGCTGATACTGAATGGTTAACCATAACATTAACAGTAATTTGTTTAGGCCTTCTCTCTAAGATTTTCCACAAATTGTCAATACAACAATTTTCTATTAAAACGATATGAAATAAGACCATTTTAGTGAGGTAAATAAAGATTTCAGTAACTTAATTTCTGAGCTTTCAGTGTAAGTAATATAAGTCCCGTTTTATCTCATGCGCTTATTGTGAAAAAAAAAAAAATAGTTACGTGAATATGCAAAAGTTTTCAACATGCCTCGTCTTTTACCGGTAAGTAAGAGTAGTAAAATCATCAAAAATAGGTAATCAATGATTTAATAATTTTATGTTTCTAAAAACATTAAAACCCTCAACTAGTATGGTGACAAACGGGTGACACAAAATATCTATATAGTAGGTATAACCATATAATTAACAAATTACCTTTCTGCTGCAGTTCGAAGCCTTCTAATACCTCTGGGATTGTTCGTTAAATCCTTTTTGAATTTTCTTTTAAATTCATCTGCGAAATATGTAACTAATCGATTGTCAAAATCCTCACCACCCAAATGAGTATCTCCAGCTGTAGCTTTGACTTGAAACAATGACCCCTCATCTATTGTTAATATGGAAACATCAAATGTGCCGCCTCCGAGATCAAAAATTAAAACTGTCTTTTCACCACGAAGATTTTTGTCTAAACCGTACGCTAAGGCTGCGGCAGTTGGTTCATTTATTATGCGAAGTACGTTGATTCCTTAAAACAAAGTTATTATTGTTATTAGGTTAGATATGTTTAACCAAAATGAGGAAATTTTGCAGTATATGACTCAACTCAGAGGTAATACGAGTATTCAATAATTTTGAAGCTATTTATCAATATTCTGATATTACTTCATCTCGCAGAGCATTCCACATCATGTATACGAACCTTGGGTTTCTGCTGAGATAACAGGCAGTACGCCCTACAGCTGCAACGTGAAATAAAACCTGTAATGAAACATGAAATGCAATAGATGTGTACGGTAGTTGCATGTTACATTTCACGTTGCACTACATGCGCGCCCGGACGCGTAAATACATTGTTTACCACGGTGCAGCTAAGTTCGCTGCTGTACCGCGGTAAATGATGGAACTTTAATAAGCTTATTAACGATTCATTTCTTACTGCGATACAGCGGAACGCTCTGCTGCAATGTAGTAAGGTTTCTTAACATATTAATGTATTAATCAGCGTACATACTTTACTCCATTTTAGCTGCGACGCACTGTGGTCAGCTTTGTCGATTTTAGCGATCGAAACCTCAATATATTCTACAAAGTCACTGAATGTTCAAAAAAGTTCCCAATTATCATACCAATAAAGCATATTACAGAAATTTGACCAATTACTTGTGGCGCGTTTCGAACTCAGGTTAGAACTTGGAGACAGTAACTCTGCAAGCGGTGCGTAATATTTTCGGGCAGTTAGTGCTTCCGTGTGGAAATACCAATGTTTGTGTGGAGATTTCTTCGCGGATATCGTAAATATGGGTTAGTATCTTTAATTTTTACGATATAAACATTTACAAAGCTTTCATTTGCATATTAAAACTATAGATGAAACCTATGTATGCATATAATGTAATTTTCTAAATATGCATTACCTTTATTAGACTGGAAAAGTATCGGATTGATACAGATTTCTAATGATTGTGTTTTAATTATTTCAAGCATGTATTAAGGTTTGTATGGGTGCTCCATTCAGCTGCAGTAACTTGCAGTCTTACTAGTTACGATTTTTTTTCAGCGTTGGCGAATGGTTTGACTCGGCGTATTTTATTCGACAGATGGAAAAATGAACCGCTTCCACAAGATAAAAATCAATCGGTTTTGACATACGTGTGTGAAAATTGTGATTATAACAACTAATTCACAGTGGATTATTAGTCAACAGTGCTGTTATGCCTATTGGAGAAATGTCTGAGGAGGCGCAAGAAGCGCGAAACAAAGGCAGTAAGCATTTCCAAGAACATCATTCTCGGAAATTTAGTCGTACTCAAAGTATGGAGGACATAATACATATGCTCCTAATCTCATCTGATCCATTAATAACGAGTTTGAGAAAAGTAGCAAAGACAACAAAAAGTGATTCGTTACCCAAAGATGTCATTGCAATGCTGACATGCCTATGTCTACCTATTCGGTTGAAAATCAAGATTCCAGTGAGAGTGATTAACCGATATTTAATTGAATTTAAAAGAAAGAGTTGTGCACATACAAAATTCAAAAAGATTTCACCATATTTAATGAAAAAATTATGTTGAATAATAAAATGGTTTAGGCTAATCATGTTGACCTTTATTTATTACCACTTTTTTTCATTACTAAAACGAGAAAACAATTACAAGTTAGCTTTTCCAGAATGAACATTGTTTTAAAATCACATTATTGAAAGTTACTTGGCATTTTCTCACTTTTAGTGTCAATTTATTAAAGCTCTAAACATAAAATAATTTTTTCAATCAGATCATCAAAACTGACCACTGTGCGACGCCCGCTTGCAAACTTTCGCAGCTTTGGTGCCTTTTTATTTCTTTGCTCTTATTTGGTACTATTGTATTATAAGATTAGTATATGGGTTAGTATCTATTTAGTTATCGTGTGAATTTGTGTTCAACAATATCGAAAGAAGGCGTTTTAAATCAATCCAGATGATTTAATTATCGACTATGACTATAAAGATAATAATAAGTATTTTGCTTCTACTCGCACTAAAATGGAAGGAGAGGTGGAATATAGTAAATGGGGTGACGATTTGATAAAAAAGTTAACCTGAATGATAAGAAACATTTAACTGCAGTTGCTGGATTGTTAGAGCAGTTTCAGAGAATTACAAATATAGCTGCTAACTGTACCTAATTCAGTGACAAAATTAACAAGAGCATTGAAGTGCATAGAAACTCCTGCTTCCATTTCTAGAAGAAAAATTCGACCTGGCCTTCCATCAGGAGCAAAAAGAGTTCAAGCAGGCAGACTTTCAAAACATGAGTCAATTTCTCAGAAAAAAAGGCAAAGATGTTTGCAAGCAAACATAAACTTAAATAATCCAAATGCCAAAGCACATTAATACTTATTTTTTAGTTTTATAGTGTTTTTTATATTTGGCATAAGATTTATGTTTACAGAGTTTCCCATGTTAAAGCCTTGTACTCGTATATGTAGTTTATAGTATTACAACGCCAATTACCAAAATTTTTCAGAGATTTAGTAGTTATTCTATTACTCAGCAGATGGGTGTTGAATACATTTTTGGAATTCCGACAGTTATGCCATCTATTGCATACTTAAAGAAACTATAGTTTCTGAGAGAGAGAAACCTATTGGGATGAAGAGAAAACTTTGACACTCATTGAACATTACCGTTCCAAAGAGCTAATATGGAACCCAATTGACGTAAACTATAAAACGACTCTCGACGACTTGACATTCTCACTCAATTCACATGATTTTAATAAAAGCAAAATATTGCCAGTTCGGGTTTTGTAGATATTTATTTTCCACCATCTTCGCGGTTTTATTTTGTGGCTATTAAATTGTCGATCAACATAAACACCCCACACATTTAAGAGTGTTTGATTAGACTCCAAATAAATGCGTAAGGCGTGCATGATTGTGCACTTATTTTTTAATCGATTTGAAAAACTCTTTTTGGAGCATAGAAAGAACACTTTAACAGAGGTTTATATAGGAATAAAAATAAAATTTCTCAAAAATTTATTTTGAAGTCAATATAAATTGTTAAGAAATTTTTTTTTAAGGGAAAAAAAGTAATTAAAAAAAACAATTTAAATTATATTACACTCTGTCTGTTAAGGGCTCTGCCTTTATGATGTTTTAACACCACCATAGTTGCGATATTTTAAGACTGATGATGGAGCTGGGACTCCGAAACATATATGTCCTTTTGATTAAAGTTTTTAAAAATTAATAGTGGAGACGACAAATTGTATCATTGTATTAAATAACACTCTACTGCATCAAATGGATTATTTCTTTAATTTAAATTATATTATTATTATAGGAAGACTCCATTTTTTATTTACATCTGTGCCCGCCAAGAGTGCAAAAACAACTGCAAACATGTGCGCGCATATGTACGAATCTCTATCGTTGGATGCCCGTCAACGTTGCATTACATGTTGCATTACACATTGCATTTCACGTTGCAGCTGTAGTGTGTACACGGCTTTAGCATATATGTTAGAAATAGAACAAATGGTATAATAGTTTTATTATTGTAACAGTAATTGTTGTTATCAATTTTGAAGACAGTTAAAATATAAATAGTTAGCAATGTTGCTTGATAGTAATTATTAATAGTTAATAGAGAAAATACAGTCCACATAGTTAGAAATAGTTATTTAAAGAACAAGTGTATTAATAAGGACAATTAACAATACAGATAATTTAACGCGCGAACGAAGCAAGCGCGTAAATCACGTAATTCACGAGTTGGTTACAAGACTTTTCCGTCGACCGTACTTTTTCAATGTCCATCTTTTAATTTTAAATTATACATAGAATTTTTAGATATTATAACAATAAAATAAATAATGACATACAATGACAGATAGTACTAACAGCTACTTCATTTCAAATGGTTTACTGGATAAGTGTCTATGTTTGGCTGCAGTATAACAAAATCGTTGATTGAGAGAAAATCGTTGATTAATAGGGGTCATTAATGAACGATTTTGAGTGCGTTAAAATACATAATTAAAGGACGGTCGACGGAAAACAACATTAACAACAATATATATATTATTAGCTACTCAGAACTTCAAACTTTTTGAAGAGTCATCTTTTAAGTTCCTTATCAGTCAACGATTGTCGAATTAAACCTATAATATTATATTCTTCATATGAGAGATTATAAATAGTTCCGGAAATTTTAGTAAATTAAACCATCTCTAGTTCTTTTATCTTTTAGCAAGTAAGATTGGTCCAAAGTATTATTTGATTAAAGCATTGCTCCGCGGGACCTGATTTTCGCCTTTTAAATTGGATGGAATTATAAACAAGGCAAGGTCGTGTTGATAATTTGGCGATATTAAGAGACGTTCGGTGATTGTATTTAAAATGTGTGGGTTATCTGTGTCACATCTCATTTGAGCAAAAACCCATGTGCCCACTAGATATGAAGTCTAGTTGGAGTATGTAAGATATCATAGTTCTAATGCTGATGACTTCAAACTAGTAGGTAAATAACTTGTGTGTGTGAGATGAAATGCTCTGTTTTATTATTCATTGACATTAGAGATTACTTTTTAATAATTTAAAGGCTCCTGCTATAGTTAAAGTTTGTGAGATTGACATCCGAAATATGTTTCAGTATTGTTGAAAATTCAATATTAATTTAACGACCATTTAAAAATACAAGGGAAGTTAATTTGCCACCAAATAATGTCATGTAAGGAAATCAACCTCAGATGATCCGCTATAAATTTAAAAATAAATCTGAATATATTTAACGTACTAGCATTTTCTATAAAATATTGATTTTATAGCAATTTAGTAACAAAAAAGAGAAAATTAACCACGGAACAATCAATACCAATGCGGTTTCAAGACATGCGATGTATAATAAAGTGGAAACTTATTTTATCCACTGAATAGAACCACTATCAATCATTAAAACATGAAATACTACTACTACTATCATACTTATATCTTTCTAATTCCGTATTTTTAATTCATTTCAGAGTGACAGTGAGAAGAAACGAAAATTCCACGTTTAAACTATAATACAACGAAAAAGATAATTGAGTACCTATAAAAACAGCAAATTGAGTTCCAGAGTGTCTGGAGCTTTAAGATTTAAACACCTTTTAAATGGTGTTTTCAAAATTAAACTAACTTTATCCGTTTTCGAGAATTTTTTAAAAAACGGTTTTTTGCGATTTTCATTTTTAATTTTTTCTGACATTATTTTTACAGACATAAAAAGATTAAAAGCACTTTCTCATTTTTACTTTTTGAAGAGAACAATAGCGTTTACAAATTTCCACCACGACGGTTCGTTTTTGAAAAACCATCATCAACTTGTTTTTTTTTTTTTAATACGGCCCTAGATTTTTTATTGTTAAATTTAAAACCATTTTCAATTCAGAAATAGGTGGTATATCACACGTAACTGTTTAAAGTTTTCAGTGTTTTTAGCGGTTATTTAAAATTATTCAAGAAAAAAAGCCATAGTTTGGCACTTATTTTGCGTAAAACATTCATCTGAGAAAGGCGTTGTTTTAATATCTTCAGAATGTACAGAAATTTCAACTAAATTTAAAAAACCCCGTGCAGGATAAAATGTTGTACTGAGACAGAAATAAGTTGGCAAATATTAAAAAATAATTGTGAGTAACGACTAATTAATGTTTTTGCAAAACCTACTACTCTGCACTCAGTTAGTTAAGTTGCAAACTATGGCGATTTTTCTTGAATAAGTTAAATAACACCTAAAAATATTGAAAACTTATTTCAACCAATACATGTGATATACCACCTATTTTTGAAATGAAAATGGCCTTAAATTTTACTATAAAAAATCCAGGGCCGTATTTAAAAAAACTAGGTTGATGATGGTTTTTAAAAAACAAAACGTCGTAGTGAAAACTTGTAAACGTTATCTTTTTCTCCACATAAAGTAACAATAATAAAGTGCTTTTAATTTTTTTATATCTGCAAAAATAATGTCAGAAATAAATGAAAATTGAAATCGCAAAAAATCGTTTTTTAAAAAATTCTCGGAAACGGCTATAGCTAGTTTAATTTTAAAAACACGATTTAAAAGATGTTTAAATTGTCCAACTTTTCTCTAATTAGTCGAGTGTAGAGAATAATTTGTCACGCAGAGTGCCGCGCATGCAGAATTCTAGCGAACAATAAAATTTTATACGACACAGAGTCCCACTGCTGCTGCTGGAAAGATGCAACTCGACGCAATATATCATAATGCTGTCCAGCAGACAAACATTCTAGTATCAATAATATTGACTGAGACGATATCATCAGCAAAATCTTAAGGTTCCCTACACGAGGAATCTCTCCTGAATAAACTTGGGATTTAATAATGTGGCATATTAATGATACTTTTGGGGATTTGTTTTCCAGACACTAACTTTTAATGAAAAATTTGACAAACTTCTTACCAGCAATAGTTCCAGCATCTTTAGTAGCTTGTCTTTGAGAATCGTTAAAATATGCGGGTACCGTTACCACAGCATCACAGATACTGCGTCCTAAAAATGCCTCTGCAGTTTCTTTCATTTTAGTTAACACCATGGAGCTAATTTCTTCAGGTGCAAATCGTTTAACTTCTCCTTTAAACTCGACCTGAAACAGAATAATTATACAAAGCTAGCTATGCAAAAGCTGTTGTATACATATATTGAGTATAAAGTTCAAAGTGGCGCCATCTCGCGGTGTTACTGTAAACGAAGAAATCCTTCCAATACCCAATTGCCTCTTTCCTTTAGGTAAGTCTAGAAAGAGGATTATTATTATTTCGTTTTTTCTCAGGTGATCCTGGGTTTTATAGACCCTGATGCGGGAGGGGTCTAGGCTTTTTAATGTATGGGTGTGTTTAGGAATTTATGAGTTAGAGAGCACGTATCTAGATTTTTGAATTTGTTCGTAAGACTATGATGGTAGGATTAGTTTTTTAATGACACCATGTAGTTGGTGAGGTATAATTCCAGTTGCCGAGATAATCACTGGCCGAATTTCCATATTTGTTTGATGCCACATTTGTTTAATTTCCTCAGCTAGCAGGATGTTTTTCTTTAGTTTTTCACTGATTTTCTTTTGAATGTCGATGGAGTTTTGTCTGTTATGATACTCCTATTCCAGTAGAGTTTTGTAGATTTGTTTTCAAGGACATTATCTGGTTTGTACTTGTAGTATGGTGATCGAGCTTCTAAGAATCATTTGTATTTGTTGTTTACATAGGCGCCATTTATCTGATATTGTAATAGGGTTTTTTATTATATGTTTACTATAGTACCTTGTGTTTATTATTTGGTCTTGAATCGCTATGATAAAATCCTCGGTTTTATTGAATATATTTCCTTTAGATGCTTGTTCGTCAATGTGGTCCTGCAGTAGGTAATTTGCATGTTTACCGTGTATGGTTTTTTGTTTCCATATTTCGAGTTTCGTTTGGCCTGTTGTCATGTATTGTAAAGGTTTGTATGTGTTATTTCCTAATGTCGGAGGTGTTGCTGATGTATCTATAATTGTTATTGCTCTGTGTATCCTACTGTTTAGTGTTTTGTTGTAAAAATAAGTTCGTAGTTTATTTATTTGTGTGTAGTTCATATGTTTGGTGTCTGTGAATCCCCGACCTCCCTCGGCTCGTGGTAGTGTGAATCGTTCTACTGCTGAATCAAAATGGTGTTTGCTGTGTTTGTAAAGGCTTGTTCGTGTAAGTGTGTTGAGAGCCTCCAGTTCAGTCTCGTACGATTTGATAACACCAAAAAAAAATAGGTTAGTATAGGTTATTATTATTATTATTATTTCGTTTTTTCTCAGGAAATCTTTTCAAGTAATAAACATTATTTAATATCCGGCTTTCCGGTTCTCATCTAGCTGAATGCAAATTTACATTTGACTAGTAGTCTACAACACCCCAAGATGACGCCATTTGGCACTGTATACTCACTTGTTTTATTGTCAATATGGGCCACTATGGGGTCCTGCCATATCTCTGGCATACCTACTGAAGCATCACTGATGAATCGTGGCTAGACACAATACTAAGCAAGAAATAATATTTATTATACAGCAAGATACACATTCGATTGTCGCCCTTGGACTCATATATTTGGGCAAAATAAGCTTGGAAATACGGCCCAAATTTGCTATCATTCAAAAACGCCTCTAAATATTTCTTGTTCAGTGACCGGTGTGTTCTTTAAAAAAGTCACAACAATATTTTTAAAAATGGACCAGTGGTATACTATAGGTGGTTAGTAACACATTTCATCCCCCTATTTTTTACGCCACTGGAACAAATATATTTTTTAAATTCCCTGTTCATTTTTGCTTAAAAAAGTAATTACTTTTCATGGGTCTAAAGTGAACAATTTTGCAGGAATTTCCCTCTAAACAAAAGTCTGCAAGTAAAGGGTGCGTATGTATTTCTGCAAAACTGTTCACTTTAAGTTATGACTTTTTTAAGCAAAAACCAACAGGGCATTTAAGTAAAATTAAAAAAATATATTTTTTCCAGTGGCGTAAGAAATAGGGGGGATAAAATGTGTCACTAGCCCCTATAGCATGCTACCGGCTCATTTTTTTAAAATATTGTTTATGTTAAAATATGAATTTTTTAAAGGACATAGCGGTCACGAAATTTAAGAAAAAAATATTTATGGTAGTTTTTGAATTATGGCAATTTTCGAAATTTATGTAATGTTACACAGTATCTCAGGCACTTGCAGACTTTAGTTTATAGAGGCAAATGCATAAAAGTTACTACTTTTTTAAGCAAAAATTAACAGAAAATTAAAAAAATAAAAAGATATATTTATTCCAGTAGGGTAAACAATAGGGGGATAAAAATTGTCACTAACCCATATAGTATGCCACTGGTTCATTTTTTAAAAGATTGTTTATGTCAAAATATGACTTTTTTCAAGTACATATCGGTCACTAAATTTGAAAAAATATTTAAAGACGTTTTTGAATTATGGCAAATTTTCGATTTTAAATTTCAACCTTTGAGACCCTGTATCTCGACCACTAAGCCCTTTAAGGGTATATGTCCCTATATCAAAATACATCAATTAGCGACAACTTTCTGTGGTAGAGCGTTGTCGGTCGAATTTAGAAACACCCTGTATAATGTATTGTTGTCCTGAATTGTGTAATTACCGGCTCCAGTGACGAGATTGTTAGATGAAGGTTACATAACTGATAATTTGGTTCTCACACTTGTTTCGTATTATTTAGTTTCTGAAGTAAGTATCCCATGAATAATGAAATTATAGCGTACCTGAATTTTAGGTTTACCCCCATCATTAATAACTTTAAAGGGCCACAGCTTCATATCTTGTTGAATTTTTGGATCATCAAATTTCCTTCCGATAAGTCGTTTTGCATCAAATACTGTGTTGCTGGGATTCATGGCTACTTGATTTTTTGCAGCATCGCCTATAAGGCGTTCGGTTTCAGTAAAACCTACATAACTGGGTGTGGTACGGTTTCCTGCATAAATAAATAGATTTATAAAATTTAAAGTGTAATTCCGTGCTTTTCTTAGTTGAAATAATAGCTTTGTTCGCGGAGGCAGTTCCGAACCAGTTCAGAACGCTTTCATAAGCGCACACACGGTATTTGGTTTAGAAAGCTAAAAACATCGTTGTGTGCGCTTATGAAAGCGTTCTGAACTGCCTCCGTGAACAAGGCTACTGAGAGCCCAAACTAAATATAATCGGACGCTAAAGTATTTTACGATAGTCCGTCCAGATTAACCCAGAAGTTTGCTTTTTTGAATCAGAGACCGACATCAGCAGCACAGTGCGTGAAAGAACTAGTGTAGTTGTATAACGCGTAATTATTTATTTTTTCTCGAGACATCACGTGCAATAATTTTAAGGAGACTTGAGGCACAAGAATATAAATTATAATAAGACAAAGTGGTCAAAAAGTTTTGGAAGGTCAAGATAATGAGTAAAATGAAAGGCGTATTTATGACCATTTGGCGTTCTGCGTCAATAAAAACTAAATTCAAGTATATAATAGGTAAACTCATGTAAGGCGGTGGGCAACTTCGATAGGCGAGATTGAATAAGTAGGTATTAGGCTGCATTTCGTAACGAAACAAGAAAAGCGATACAAAACTACGCTGCAGCCAACCAGTAGTTACCTACCTACGTGCCAAACTGGTTTTTGGAATAGTCGCCTTCTTCAATAACGAAATCAATAAGCCTTTATCCCAAAAACTACATGTAGATATTTCTAATGATGGGAACTATATGTAGAAAAAAAATACTTCATTTGAATTTTGATATCTCGCTAAAATGTTTGTATAACAAATAATAATAATAATAATAATATTTATAGATTACCTTGATCGTTTGCGATGACTTCAACTTTTCCTTGTAGCCAAACACCGACACACGAGTAAGTCGTGCCTAAATCTATTCCAATTGCTGGCGCTTTCGACATTTTCTTCTGATTTTCCAAACACACAAAAACTTTGCACTATTTTTAAAACTTCTAATTTGACAAATGTATTTAAATAAATTGATTTTCTTGTCAAATAATGCGCGCTAACTTGATCGTCTGTTATTTGAAAAAGAAACAAACTGTATGCATATACTGACGTAAATCGTACCAGTTCGGAAGAGGTCGGACTAAATTTTAATAATAGATGTATTGTTTGTATTTTAAAGCTGTATACAGAGTGAATTCAACATCAGTTAACTATTTATAAGCCACAGTTTAATTAAAATAGGTACTACGGAATATTTTGTTTTGGCTACTTGAAATTGGAAAATGTTTATGTACTTATGTAATTACTTATGTTAGCATATGCTACTACTATTATATACAGGGTGTCTGAAAAAGACGCGGCAATATTAAAGGGGGTGATTTCTCAGTTAATTTTATGCAAAAAGTTCCCATAAACATACGTCCGGAAAAGCATTGTTTCCAAGATACAAGGCGTTACAAATTGTTTTGTAAATAACGGTTTTTTTTTTAATTAAGTCAAATATCTCTATACCGCTTTCTTTGAAATTTGGCAGCATTGTTGCTAGAAATAGTGTGGCGTTAGGGCAACTTAATAAAAATTATTGACAACAATATTGTACGCGACTGACTGTAATTCAATTTCGATATTGTCTTGTGAAAAAACTAATAAAACTACAACTTTTTTAATTCGACTAAAAATCAGTACGTTGATGTTATTTGACTGCGCCAATCATTTTGAATCTGTCAAATTTGTTGAAGTACCTTAAGATAAACACTATACAAATGCCGTGATGACCAACATGCACTTCAGTTATAGACTCACTGATGGCAATGCATCAGCTAGGCGGTTGTACACTGAAAGATTTCTTCAGAATATGGCTCCTAACAGAATTATTTTCGAAAACGTTCATCGACGCCTTCATGAAACAGGAGCGTTAAAAAGAAGTCCAGGAACAGGAACGCGAAAGACAGCAAGAACCGTAGAGCTGGAAGAAGATGTGCTGAACATGGTTGAAAAAAATCCAGGTACTTTTACTCGAAAAGTTGCTAAGGTTTTGAATGTAGCTAATAGTACTGTTTGGTGCATTCTTAAGGACAATTTGTATCCATACCACATCTAAAGCGTTCAAGCACGTATTCCTGCTGATTCTCCTGCACGTATGGCATTCTGTCAACAGCTTTTGCACAAGATTGTTTGAATTCCTCAACTACTGATGTTGATTTTGTTTACTGATGAAGAGAGTTTTTCAAGAAATTCTTTTAAGGAATTTTCGCTGTAATCCAGAGGTGATTGGATGAAATTTGACACAAGTAATTTGATTGGTTACTATATTTTGTAAAAAATTATCATAATAACTAATTATTGTGTGATGAAAATCCGCATGCGATAGTTGAAAATCATTTTGAACATCAGCTCTCGTCAACGTTTAGATTGGAATTGTGGGTGACTGCTTAATTGGACCAGTATTTCTACCAAGAAGATTTACTGGTATATCGCGACTTTATGGAACACATGCTTCCTGGATTTCTGGAAAACGTGCCATTGGCAATAAGAAATGCAATGTGGTTTATGCACGATGGTGCATCAGCGCATTTTAGTCGGGTTGCTCGTGAGTTTTTAACTGAAACATAAAAAATCGCTGGATTGGCCGGGGTGGAGCTCACTTAAGGCTTGCACGATGCTCGGATTTAAAGCCACTGGATTTTTGCATCTGGTGCCACTTGAAGTTCTTAGTTTATGCTACTCCTGTGGAAAATGTGGAGGACCTAAGGACTCGCATTATTGTTGGGTGTAATTCGATTAGAAACGTCCCTGGTATTTTTGAGAAAGTTCGCCAGTCAATGAAGGATTGAAGGATTCATGTATCCGAGCTAGAGCTGGTCACTTTCAACAGTTTTTTTCTACGACTGTCTTTAAATGCCTTTATTATATGTTCAATCATGATTTGAAAATGTAGTACATTGTAATGCTGTTTATATAATATAATATTTTCCACTAGTTACCTAGCAACGGTGGGAAATATTATTACGCACGGATAAAATATCCTGGTAATGACAAAAGTAGCGGCGGGCATGAAAAATCACCATAGCAACGCCGAAAATACAAACGCCAAATTGACAGTTTTGGTATTTATAATTAATAATAATTATAATTAAGTATTTCGCTAATTTCCAAACACATAAACAGTGATAGTGAATATAGTTTAACACCACCTAGTCAATTTAATACTTATAATTTATCGTATTTAGGCTTATACATTAACAGGGGAAAGTTTCGAAAAACAAATATTTTCCTAAAAATTATGTTAAATTTATTCAAAAACATTAAAACAGTCGTAGAAAAAGTATAGTGTAAAACTCACATGAAATGACCATTTCCTACTACTATGATTTGCAGCACTCGCCTGCGGCTCATGCGATCATACTCGTAGGAAATATATGTCATTTCATGTTCGTTACACAATATACTATTATGTATAATTTTTTGTAATGGTATATAAATGTAAATTTTATTTATTTATTTTGATCTTGCTTCGAAATGTTAATGTTATTTTTAGTCGAATTATTCGCAAATATTCCTGGTATATTGATTTTTTTTTAAATTTTAATTAAGTTGTGGTTTTAGTTGTTCTATATCAAGATAATATTAAAATTAAATTACAGTGAGTGCCGTACATTTATTTGTCAATAATTTTATTTTTTAATTACACCAATATAAATGTTGTAGTCAATTTGTACAGTTGAGAAATATTTTTAAAAAACTATTTGATACCTCAAGAAGATAACAACGGTTATCGAGATATACACCCGGTTGTACAATGACCATTCACCCGAAATTCAGCTTAATATTCGGTTCAGCCCAAAAAATGTGTTGTACATTGTTGTCTTTGATGGTGAACCTTCGGTGAACTTGAACGCCCGAATTTGGTTGTTCAAGCCGAGTTCACCGTTTTTTGAATGTTCTGATGTTTTATTTATGTTAAAATTTGTTTTTTCAAAACTTAATTACCTACAAAAAAGTATGTTCATTGCAGATGATGAATGAATGTTTATTGTGGATTTGATATCTGCAAGAATATCGTCTTCTATTGACAGAAAATATATATTTTATAGATTTTTTTTTACTTCTCATTCTTCTCCTTTTATAGGCTAGATAAATGCTGCTTCAAGTAAAATTGTATTGGCACAACGCTGGAGACACTGAACTGCAGTTCACGGGAACGAATGGTAAACCATCGTTTGTACAACCGGGTCGTAGTGTATTAAAAAAATATTCGGCTGACGATGAAATAAAATATTTCAATAGAAACAAATTGGGAATTTTAAGCATCCACATCACCAAGAAAAAAAAAGAATAATAATTACCTTACATTCTGTGTGTTCCTATATAAAAACAAAACATTCGAGAATGGTATTTATTATTAGGTAGTACACTGCGAATATCCTAATTTTATTTATATAAAAAGTGACGCAATTTAACACACACCTCCGCTAATTTTGCATTTATGGTTCATTTAGATGATTTATAATTGTTAAACTGATTTATTCTAAAACGATAATTGTTTTATTTTTATTTTAGTCATTTGGATGAGTGAGAGGTTGTTATTATTATATTTTTTAATAATTGAAAGGGTCGATTTAGAGCAGTGGTGTGCTGTGAAATATGGGACAAGGCAATATTTCTTTTACGACAACTGGAACAATAATGTTTAAGTTTTTAATAATTATTATAATTGTGTCTTATAGAGAATAACAAATAAGAATGTCAAATTAACGGATTTTAAAATCATTCATATTAACGGTTTAGATTTCATTCAACATTAGCTAGAATTAGAAGAAACAAATTTGTAACTTAAAATTTAATCAATCAATTTAAATCATAAAGTGTTAATAAATGACTTATTTGAACCCACGCATAATTATTATTATTGTGAAAAAATTAAACTTACTGCCTCTCAAAATGTCTTGTGTATTTTTCAATAAATCGAATTTTTCCTATCAGGCACATATGCACAAAATGATTTGATGTCGGAATTTTAATGGTATTTATATCAATTAAAAATTTATTGAAATTGTTCCTAAAAAAATCTAATTTGCACCTAAACGAATTTAACCCTTTAAGTGACAAAACTTTTTTTGTCCTTTTTTGATTGTTTATATGGGTTAAAGGTAGTTTAGACACAAGGGAAAAATATTTAAAAAATAAAGGAATTGTAACGTTTGAAAAATTCAAAAAAAAAAGTAGTGGTAGCTATGACTACCAAAGAACTTTTACGATCAGCAACACAGTTTTTATTTGATACATTATTTTAGGTGTAACTGGTAGATACTATGGTATTTGTAGCTACCAGTTCAAACTTAACGAAAGTTGAGTTACACTTAAAATAATGTATTTTTTCGAAAAAAAGTAAAAAAAAAAATATATGTTTCACGAAGTTGGGATATGATGTGGTTTCCTTATCAGACTGTTTGTTTTTACTCTCAAACTAGGCCAAAATATACTACTTATATGACCAGATTTATTAGTATGTACATCAGTAATACTACTATTTCGTATTTTTTGTGCAATATATTTTGCACAACAGGCTGACCAAAAACAAAAACACCTGCTTATTTGCAAACATGACGTTTCGTGAGGCGAACGGTAGATAGATATGCCACAGTCTAATAAATAGTATATTATTTATTAGACTATGACAGTGGTCGCCAACCCGTCGATCGCGAGCCCCTGGTAGCTCGCGAAGAGAATTCTGGTAGCTCGCGAAGAGATTTCTGGTACGTAGCTCCCAACATATTTCAAAATAGAAAAATAGAAAATAATCACTAAACAAAAGGCGGTTTTCATGTTAGCTGGAGCGCAGACGACGTCAAAAAGGCAAAAAAAAAGGCAGCTCACTGTACATTCTACAATTACCGAAGGTGCACAATACATTCAGAAGGTTGGCGACCACTGGACTATGGATATACCATAAAACACGTGCCAAAGGATATTTAGGAGCAAATCACGGCGCACCGGTATCAATATACACTATTGGACAAAAGTAGAGCAACACTTTCGAAAAATGAAAGAAATCTCGAGGTCATTATATTAAGTGCATGATATCGTAAATACATCGTGTCTTAAATATCAAAATAGGTTGCTATTATCGACGGCAACAGCTTTTTCCAACAATCAAAACAAATGAACTGATATTGACAAACTTTCAATAGGTCCAATTTCGAAAGTATTAAAGTGACTGCACACTTGGGAGGTACAATACAAGCCAAAATTGCAAGACCGTTTATTTTACCCAGATACAGCACATCCAAAATAATTTCAAGTTACCATGAAAGGAGACATTTAGAGAATATACCGAAATCGGGAAAGCCGAGAATAACAACAATTTGGACAGATAGAAGAAAAATTGATAGACGCAAAGTTATTTAGTAAACGCCCGGGCAAAAAGCTGCTTATTTTGGCAAGAAATAGAGTGGATAGGTTTGAATTTGCATGTGGACATTTAAATTGGATAGTAGACGAGTGGGAAAAAGTTTTATTTATAGATTAAACGCCTTATAAACTAGTCAATTCTGATGGAATGAAAGCGTACAAGATGGCCAATTAAGACAAGGTTTAATCCTAAATACGTTAGACCCACAGTTCAACATGGTAAAGGCAGTGTTTTTCTATGGGGTTGTTTCTCATGGAATGGGGTGGATCCTTTAAACTTCATTAATGACGCTATGGATCGATTTGTCTATAGAGATATAATGCAAAATGTAATATTGCCTTATGCAGAGTAGGAAATGCAGTTGCGTTTTATTTTCCAACAGGATACTCTTCACGAATTGTTCAAGATAATAACGTTCGGGTTTTGTAGTGGCGCGCACAATCCCCAGATCTTAAACCCATTGAAAATCTAAGGGAAGAAGTTAAACGTGGAATTCGTACACAAGTATTTACAAATAAACAATCATTGGTAAATAAAATTAATGAAGTTTGCACAAATCTTCCCGAAAATACTGTTCTAAAATTTAATGCCTCTGAACCAAGATTGATCAGTAAAAATAATTGTATTAAAGAAATAGCTATACCTAATAGCTATTCATTCTCGTAAAATTTTTAACAAAATTTAATCGAGCAACTCCATATATTGAGAAATGCTCAAGAAATTAGGTACACTACGTTCAAAAACAAAGCTATTTAGTTTATTTTGTTAGCCATTATGACAAGTTTTTCTACATACTTTTATTTTTTTTCGCAAGAAAATTGTCATTTAAGAGTATAAATGATCTGAAATGGCTACCCTCTTAGTTATATAATTGGCTGTCAAATTTCCCCGCTTTTACAAGAAGAAACGACAAATAGAATAGACGGACGCCGCACGACGCCATTATATCCAAACATATTATATTGAATAAAGAATAAACATAAACAAACTTACCTTTTTGGGAAGGACATTTGACCTAATCACCTTTCTAACTCTAGGTCCACTTTTAGTCTTTTTCTTTGATGATTTTTCATGGTGGCGCGACTTTAAGAGACGAACTGAAGACGCGTTATTCTTTAAATGCGAATTATTCATGTTGACACTTCTTTTCCCGGGAATAAACTATTTAATGTTTTTATATACTTAAATAATATTTAATATAGTGTAATCTAGTTCGTATACAAACGCATTAACATGGAACAAGAAATTTAATATGTTTGTTATGGTACGCCCAATTCACAGTATCAAATTACCGTTTTGTTAGAACAGTTTAAAGTAAAGATATATATGAAAAATAATTTCGTGGCATAGCGGACAAAATGACTGGTTTTACCTACACAAGGGATTTTGTTTAATTTAGCAGGGTCTCAGTCTAATTCAGTAGAACCCGACCGAGGCATGGGTCGACAGATACTGACGAATTAGTTTCGCTCTTATTATAAGCTCGTCAGAGTACCATAGTCGTTGCCCATTTACAATCTCGGCCTGCATTTAATCACAATGGGATATACAACAGTATTTGTGTTAGTTATGTTTTTTTAGCAAAGTTTGTGGCTGTGTCAGATTCCCAATTTTTGATGTTGCAATTGGTCTATACAACTTTTTCATCTTTGGATTATCGTAAAAATAGCAATTTCTCAATTTTTTCGAAAGTTGGCTATAACTCCAATTATCGAATTTTTAAAAAGTGTTACATGTATCCCTAAAAAAAAGGGTGTCTCTTGAGACTGGGTATTTTGTCTCATACTGTTGCATAAAGTCGGATTTCTTGCGCCCCATAAAAGAATGAAGCACTCATTGAACGTTATTGCCTCCATTGCCGTGCAGTAAAAAATTGCTACTTTGGTCACAGCTAATACAAGCTGTGATTTGGTATTATGTAATTTAAATCAAATTTATAAATTATACTATGCAATTAAACAGCTTAATGAACAAAATCAGCAATACAGAAGGTACATAATAATTATAAATAACAAAAATATTTGGAGCTAATGACAATTAAGTCGATGCTCGTTGAACTAAAAAAAAAATATTGCAACAAATATTGAGATGTCCTTCATTTTAACATAAATAATACATTTCAATTCGCATACATTTATAGTTAATAGTTTTTTTCTTAACTTTTAATAAACTCATTAAATATTTCCGGTACACCAAAGGTCTAAACACCATATAAAAGGACCGTGTGAAATCTTTCTTCAAGAAAAAAACAATGCATCTATTGTTATTCGAATCCGGGACCCATTTTTTCGTTTCTTATAGAAGTAGCGCTAATGGCATAGGATACGTAGAATGCATAAATATTACATTGCCTATGCGATTAACGCATTAATTGGAAAAAATGAACAGTTATGCTCGTGGTAATTCGCATAGCAGATGTGTACCCAGTGTAGCCTAGCGGGTAGCGTGTGGTTTTTGTAATCGGAAGGTTGTGGGTTCGATTCCTCCTCTTGCAATTTTTTATTTTTTATTATTTCGAATTTTTGAACAAATTAGTTCGGTAGTTGATTAGTTTAAGATGTTATAATTATTTTCTTTTAATTTTTTATTTATAATTTTAGAAAAAAATAGGTAGTTTTTCCCAATAATGGCACAGGGTGTGCGTTAATCGCATAGCTAATTTAATACTTATGTATTCTGCGTATCTTATGCCATTATCGCTCCACGTAGGGCTATTTGTATAGGAAATAGGCCCCAACATTTCTAGAAAAGTGCGCGGGAGCACCATCTAGTTAAAACCACATATTTTGCCGTAATTGCAGAGGCAAGTTATCAAGCAAATCTGACAGGGTCTCCTGAAGAAATAGCAAAAATGAACCCCTTGACAAATTTCCTGGTAATATCATCGGCCCCAAAAAATATTATCTACGACTCTTGCCCAAACATTAACTTTAAAACTTACTTAATGATTTGTCTCTACAATAGCTTTTGGATTTTGTGACAAAACAACATTCTAAAAAAAGGTAGTCTTGAAGCCTTGCGGTGATTGCCTTAGGTACAAAAAATTGGGGGGTCAGAGGGTAGAAAGCCTTCCGTCATTTAAATGAAGTAGCATATTTTTTTACTTTTTCTACCTTAAAAAAATGCGGGTAAAATTAAAATTTTTAGGAAATATAATTTTGTGAACCCTTCACAAACTCTTCTTGTATGCCGATGGGAACTAAAAGCATTAGGGACCGAATATTTGTGAAATGTGCCTTATATTATGAATCTGTACATATTGTATAATATTTTGATAGAAATATAATAGGTTTTGAGAGTTGTCAGTATATTATTTAACTACACGCGAGTCAAATACTATACTTTAGTAAAGAAGTAATCCATTAGATGCAGTGGAGTGTAATATAATTACAATAAAACAAAAATCATCGTCTCCACTATTTAATTAGTCCATAAATTATGAAATGTCAAAGGGACATGTTTCGGAGACTCAGCTCCATCACCAGCCTTGGTAGTATAAAAATGTTCACTCTGTGAAGGAGCTCTGCCTTAGTGAATTAAAACTTTCAGTTCTTTTTTATTTTATCTTATTTTTTTTTGGTAAAAAATATGTTTTAATGCAAGAGGTTACGTATATCTATGTAATAACACATCATTTGTGTATGTATTTATTATATGGCGTTATAGGGATCCTTGTCTATAGCATTTTGAAACTTATTATATAACTACAAAACCAAAAACAAAGTGTATATCTGAAAAATATCATTTTAATATCTGAAAGTCCCTGGTGCAGTAAGGGATGCTTGTCTATGGCATTTTGAATATTATTTAACTATAAAACCAAAAAACAACGTGTAGTATCTGAAAAATATCATTTTAATATCTGAAAGTCCCTGGTGCAATAAGGGATTCTTGTCTATAACATTTTGAATTTTATTATTTAACTATAAAACCAAAAATCAAAGTGTAGTATATGAATAATATCATTTTACTATCCGAAGGACCCTGGTGGAGTATGCGATCCTTGTCTATGGCATTTTGAATTTTATTATTTAACTATAAAACCAAAAAACAAAGTGCAGTATCTGAAATATATCGTTCTAATATCTGAAGGTTCCTGGTGCAGTAAGGTATCCTCGTCTATGGCATTTTGAATTTTATTATTTAACTATAAAACCAAAAAACAAAGTGTAGTATATGAAATATATAATTTTAATATCTGAAGGTTCCTGGTTCAGTAAGGGATCCTTGTCTATGGCATTTTGAATTTTATTATTTAATTATAAAACCACAAAACAAAGTATAGTATCTGAATAATATCATTTTAATATCTGAAGGTTCCTGGTGCAGTAAGGGATCCTTGTTTATGGCATTTTGAATTTTATTATTTAACTATACAACATAAAAACAAAGTGTAGTATCTGAATAATATCATTTTACTATCTAAGGGACCCTGGTGAAGTATGGGATCCTTGTATATGGCATTTTGAATTTTATTATTTAACTATAAAACCAAAAAACAAAGTGTAGTATCTGAAAAATATCATTTTAATATCTGAAGGTTCCTGGTGCAGTAAGGGATCCTTGTTTATGGCATTTTGAATTTTATTATTTAACTATAAAACATAAAACAAAGTGTAGTATCTGAATAATATCATTTTACTATCTGAGGGGCCCTGTTGAAGTATGGGATCCTTGTATATGGCATTTTGAATTTTATTATTTTATAAAACCAAAAAACAAAGTGTAGTATCTGAAATATATCATTTTAATATCTGAAGGTCCCTGGCGCAGTAAGGGATCCTTGTCTATGGCATTTTAATAATAACAAATATTCAAGCATAACAACATTTTTGTGTGTTATCGTACCATATGATCGGAATTTCAGGATTTAAGATCATCATGCTAAAGTACCTACTTGCCTAAAAATTATCTAATTTTCTGAATCATTTGTGGCAATATTATCGCAAACACAAAGCAAACAGTACACACTCCAAAATATTAAATATTTTCCTAATCAAACATATTATCATCTATATCAATCATATGTTATATTATTTTAAGTATTTATATGCCAAAAATCACTAAAATCACATCAATTTTGCCAAAGTTTTTAAGAGCGCGCACAAAATTAACATGAAACATCTTATTGTGTTATGTTCAATTATTGCAATTTTGATTGCAATCACAACAGAAGGTAAATAATTATAAATAAACAAAAATTACAACAAATATTAAGATGTCCTCACGTAACATTATTTTAACTTAAATAATAAATTTAAATTCAAAGCATCTATAGGTAATAATTTGGTTTTCCATACACATATCTCCCGCAATTTGTTTACATTTAAAAAAAAAATTCTAAAACTTTTAATACGTTAATTAAATATTTCCGGTACACGAAAGCTCATATATTGATTTTACACATAATTAGCGTACGTCTTCTAGTTTAGGATATATGATTTTTTTAACATTTCACCATTTAAAAAATTCTTCGGGTACTCCGTTGGCTATTAACTAATAATAAAGACAGATTGTTTGTAAGACATGATTTTTCTAAGACGAAATCATTTAAACAGTTTAACATGCAT
Organism: Apoderus coryli; assembly: GCA_911728435.2. Taxonomy (NCBI): domain Eukaryota; kingdom Metazoa; phylum Arthropoda; class Insecta; order Coleoptera; family Attelabidae; genus Apoderus; species Apoderus coryli. The sequence continues at coordinate 7,798,843 of OU452202.1, read as the reverse complement.
AACCCACATATACACACCATAACTGACGCACATACACTTTTCTTTCTCTAAATAATAACACAGTACAAAGGGTTTTGCCTAAAAACAATTTTCATTCATACAAATTAAAAATAGTGCACCAACTTTCAGATGATGACCTCGACCAAGACTAAAATTCTGTGAAAATATGTCCAATGAAATTAACCAACGCCCAACCTACATAAAAACAATTTGCTTTAGTCACGAAAGTACTTTGTTCCTCAATGAAAATATCAACACACAAAATGTGCGATACCTCTCTCACGGTCATCTTCTCACATATTTTGTGAAAAGTATGCACAATTCCCAGAAAGAGTAAATTTTTGGGTAGTTATTTTGGGAAACCACATAGTTGGACATATTTTTCTCAATGCTCCCTTAACCGGTGAATTGTATCTGGAGATGATCTAAAACTTAATTGAGCCGTTAATTCTTGAAATTCTGGAAAATCATACAGATGAAATTGGCAACTTGAAAATAACGTTCTGACAAGATGGTGCTCCTGCACACTATTATAATGCAGTAATAGCTGTCTAATAGCGTCCTTACTGAAAAATTTTGGCAATTTAAAAAAACACTTCCACTCGTTTCAGCTTTCACAAATGGCAGCTCTTTTTCAAATGACATACAGGAACTAGAAAAGTTTCCTATATTTAGTGAAAAAATACAAATAATCACGTCTAGTTTTCCAGTAATATACCCTCTATACACAGATAATTACATCCTAAATAATATCATTCTTAATTCTGCGTTAGAAAAAATTGATAAAAAGGCAATACATATTTACACCGACGGTTCGAAGCTTGAGGGACGCATAGGTTACGCCTTTTTCGTTCTCGAATTCACTCACATGGAGAGATATCGCTTGCCTGATGTAAGTTTTATTTTTACCGCAGAAGCGACGGCTATTGAATCAGCACTCTATTGGGCTAAAAACAACCAAATTTATGATTTGATTATCATAACAGATTCTCAATCAGTTCTGAAGGCCATTCAAGCATCAGCGTCTAAATATTATAACAATGCATTAATCATTAATATTAGAGCAACTCTTTGCGAATTAATTAAGCATGGCAAAGTAAGTTTTGTTTGGTCCAAAGGGCATGTTGGTGTCACAGGTAATGAGACTGTAGACAGAGCTGCAAAATCTGCCTGCAACTTGGACAATACATTAAAGGTTTTTATATACCTATAACGATGTTATACAATATTTTAAAAGAAACATTTTCATAGCTTGGGAAAGATCACACACAAAATACACCCTAGTTTACCATCTAAAAAATCTACAAAAATCCTGTTAAAGATTCTTAGGCGTCGAGATTGACTCTCAGTGAAATTGGCATAAGCAAATCGAGGTTATTTCGGGCAAACTTTGCAGGTTTTCCTTTTTAATCTGGAAGATGTATTGCGATCTTTGTATTTTGCTAATATTCACTCTGTTTTATGTTATCCTATTGTGTTGTGGGGTAACTCACGACGCATAGATGAAATACTTTTATTTCAAAAGAGGATCATTAGAACGATGACATTTAAACCAGCAAGATACTCCTGTCGTCAATTGTTTAAAGATCTGAGGATATTAACAGTAATATCAATTTATATTTTAGGATGTGCTTTCTATGTATATCAACATATCAGTAACTTTACCAGCACTAATCAATCATCGAACTATGAACTTAGATATGGGTTGAATTTAAAATTGCCGATGCACAGACTATCCCTTTCAGCGAATAGTTCTTATGTAATGCCTATAAAAATTTTCAATAATTTGCCTGAAATTAATAAATACCGCCAGTAAATTTAAAACTGAAGTCAGAAATTTGCTGCTGGATAACAGTTTTTATTCATTGAGTGAATATTTTGATTGTTCAATTCGTGCTTGACTCTGTAATTTAATTTTAATTTTTCAATTCGTGCTTGACTCTGTAATTTAATTTTAATTTTTCAATTCGTGCTTGACTCTGTAATTTAATTTTAATTTTATAGAGTGTTTTATGTGTGTCTTTTATACAATTCTGTTTTTATATGTAATTTGCTTAAATTCTTGACGCATTCTATGTACCTTTACTGTACCTTATGAATAAAGAGTATTATTATTATATTATTATTATCATTATTATTATGAAATATATACCACATATTTTTAATTTTAATGTTGGTAGGAGCTACTCGTCAACAGTTACTAGATTAAAGTTGAATCACGGTTGTTTTCCCGAACATCTAAATAAAATAGAAATAAAAGAAACTCCTTATTCCGACTGTGGAAACACAGTGGGTGATCTTAATCACATTCTTTGCTTGTAACAAATACAGAAATTTTGCACGCTGCTTCATTGAAAAACTATTTGCTGAGGGATTTGAATTACCTACAAATATAATACAGTTACTTATTCACAATAGGAAAACAACCTATGATCTAATTATTGAATTTCTAAAGACTTGTAAACTGAACATTTAAGTAATTCAAACAGTCAACAGTTTCATTATTAACAATCTGTGGCTAATAGACTACATCTGAAACCAAATCGAGCAAAAAAAAATGCAGTAAGATGTTACTTAGATGAGGAATATCGTGGTATGGTAGATGGATTGGACAACGAGGTTCGATAGAATGGCCAGCTCGATCACCAGACCTCAAACCATTAGATTTTTTTTTTGTGGGAGTACTTGAAATTATTATTAGATGGGATAATCAAATAATTAGTTTACGCTACAGCACCTGACATATTGACATTTTGAAACAACGAATTGTTGAAGAACCTAGGGCAATTTCCGCTGGACGAGTACGACAATATTTTAGCAATAGGATGATGCTCTACTGCCAGGAAGTAGATGGACCACATTTTAAACAGTTAATTTAAATACTTTTTTTTTGGATATAACAAAAATTAGGTATATAAAAGTTTTTTTTATTTCATGTCATATTTCTCTTTCTTCCTCGACGTCTCGACAAAAAATTTTTCTTGTTTTCTTCAGGATTTTTTTTATAAGTCTTCCAATATCTCATTAGTGTTCTCTTTTTTTCCTTTCCCTCTCTCCATTATTTGCTTTGTAATATTTGGAAAAAAAGAAGTATGACATGAAATAAAAAAAAAACTTTTATTTTATTGTTGTTGTTTAATACAAACCCAAAAACCCAAATCCATCCAAAAATTATAACGTTATGGGTCAAGAAAAATAAGGAAAAAAATTTACATACTTGTTCTTAAATAATATGTATTAATTAAACGCGAAACATAATGTTATTAATTAATTTAATTTATCCATCAAAAGCAGCCTAAACCTAAAAAAACAATAGTATGGCTGAGTAGGTAGGTATTTCCAAAAGTTTTCAAACGAGATATCACTACTACATAAGGTACCATTTAAACATGTTGGTCACAGTGGCCCTGTACCGTCATCTATGACTATTAGGTTACTTGAGAAACCTACACCAGTTTATTTTCCCTCTCCAAATATTATTATTTTAAATATAACCGTTCAAAAGATACGAGGGTGGAGGAGGGGGCGGACTTTTGTCTAGCACTGTACACCGATATTGAAAATGTTTCTATAGCAAGCTGCTCGAGATCAATGTTTTCCTAATCAACCAATACTGTTAAAAGTAAAAATCTCTACATTCTGATTGTTGCTGAATTAGAAGGGGGGGACCTTTACCGGGCCTGATACCAAATTTGAAACCGATAGATATTTGCAAGAAACCGAAATTCTAAATTGTCTAGTTTGTTACAGTTCAATGTTGTCCAGATAATGAACAGTTCAACGATTGTGGAACAAAGTGTGAAGCAACTTGTGCTTATACACCAGAATACTGTCCCGAGCAATGCGTTAGCGCATGTTTTTGCGACGATGGTTATGTCAGACGTGAAAGAAATGGGCCATGTGTAAAACGAGAAGATTGCAAAAATAATTAAAATTAAGATTGATTATAAAATTTAAGAATAATTAGAAGCATATGATTTTGTAATAAGTATGTAGAAATAAAAAAAACTCTATAATAACCGAATAATGATCATGTGTTTTATACAGAATTTTGCTTATACAAATTTATTGGTGATATAAAAAATACAAATTAAGTATCTTATTTTTCTATACCATAATATTTCTACGTCATTCAGGGTAGCATAAGTGTTTTTGCCGATATTTTTCCTGGCTTATCTCCAAGTTTGCCTAGAATCCCACAATAAAACAAACTAGGTACACAGAAAAAATTATTGTACGTAAAACCAATGAATGGTTGTCATCAATATTTTGAACATTAATATTATGAATTGGTCATTGTTACAATGAATTTTGATCATAAATTAATAATTTCATACATAGAAACAATGTACGATGAAACATTAATCAATAAATGCAAGACATCGAAAATTTATGGTTTTTTTCATCAATATAATGTCACTATTTATTGCTTCATTGTTTTTAATTTATTAATTTATGCTCTTCGCCTTTAATACAATAATTTGTAAATCATACACCTATGAACAGCGAACATAAAAACTAATAAACGATCATCGTTGATCCAATGGATGCTAAGCATTAATTTTGCGAACCTTACCATTAAATTCTGAATAACGCGTGCAAATCAATGCACCCGGACCATAGACTGAATACTCAAAACATTGACATTATGACATTCTCATAGACTTTTTGTTTACGCGTTCTTTTTGTTTTGTTTAGTTAAATGTATACAGTTGAAAAGTGAAGTGCGTTCCTAAATCTATTTTTAAAATTTGTTCCCAAATAATACAACAAATGTAGAAATATAAGGTAAGTAGTAATCCTTTTATATAAGTACCATTTAGTAAAGTACAAAACTAAAGTCAGTTTAAAACGAAAAAAAACACAGTGCAGTATTCCTTTGTAATGTTGAAAACCCGCCGATACGAGGAAGAAATTTTATGGGCTCTTCATGGATATTTAGTGCTATCCGCTAAGCTATGTTCCAAAGGTGCCAATGGAAAGATAAGCCATTGAAAGTACACAATAAAAGACTCTCAAGAATCTTTTTTATTTTGTGCTAAAACAGTTCAAGAAATAGAAGAACATATAATAAACCTTAAAGGAAGAAAATCTGCAATTCAACCGTACTTATGGGTTCTATAAGTCTATTCTAAAGGCGCACACTGTTTACTTAAAAACCTGTTATTTTGATTAATAATAATAATATAATAAATGACTTTATTGAGAACTTAGAAAAGTTACACAAAAGGCGAAGTCCATGCACAGCCTCCTAGCTTAACATATTAGCAATACTAAAGATAACTGCATAATAATAACAACAACAAAAACCCTGATACATAAAAAAATGCAATAATTCTTGGATGCCCTGCGGCACTACGCAATGTCCTGGGCCCAGACACTGCCGTTCCCAAAATGACAACCTGACTTCTATCATTCACATATGTTCCGAGTAGAGACACAGCAGACTCCCCAAAGCCCAAGTAACCCACAATGGCCAGCAACAAACCATGACCAATGCGGTCAAATGCCCCTTGCGTAGTCCAACAGCAGCAATGCCGTCAATCGACCCTGATCTACCGCCCCCAATGCATCATCCAGTATTTTAAGTCATGTCGTGGAGCAACTGTGACCCTGACGGAACCCAGACTGGACCTCCGACAACAACCCATGCCCATCAAGATATGTTTTCATTTGATTGCAGATCACTCTCTCAATAACCTTGGAGATCGCTGGGAGTATATTAATCGGTCTATAAGATCCTTAAATGTTGATGGAGTTTTAGTTTTGGGATTGGAATGACATTGGCTTCTTTCCAACATGTTGGGAAGTTCCTCGTTTCTATATAGTAATTAACTAGATGCTGTATAAAGGGCATTATAAACGGACAACTACTACTACTAGCATATCAATACTGATCATGTCACTGCCTATAACATTTGACTTAATCCCAAGCAATGCATCAAGTATCTCCCCATGATCCACCATTGTAAATTCAAAGTTAATATCAGGCCTAATTTTATTACCTAAGTAAAAATTGATCGTTCCTGGGTCCGGATTATTGGTAGAAGTGGCCACAAAAAAATCATTAATATTATCAACATCATGAATAAAAGACGGTATTGTGATATTATCCCTTGCATAAATGTTCTCGTTCTCGTAATAATTTCCAATTTTGTTTAGAAGAATTTCCGCGGACTTTGGTTTCAAAATATAGTTTTTTCTCCCTTTTCACCTCAGACGACAGACGAATCTGACATGTTTAGCATTTAATATTAACTAAATTAAAAATAAATCCTTTAGATTTCGAGTGTCGTACAAATATGATTTAATTTATTTACAAAGCAGGTGCATCAAATCAATGGACGTACAGCAAGATAATTTTGAGTCTTATTTGGGCTTTTAAATTCTCTAACCATTGGTACTAGTATATTTGAACCATACTGCACTTTGCAGTACACATAATACATATGTACCTATATGCTCGCGATTATTGATTGAATACAGAACAATAATCTCAATCTTTCGTAATAATAATTTCCGGCGAACACAATTACGTAAAACAATTATTATAACCCAATGTAATAATCAGCTAACATTGGTTTAACGTACAAAAGTCATAGATTCATGTTTCTCGTTCGTAACATTAATAACCTTCAGACATTGGCTTAATGTACAAAAGTCATAGATTAATGTTCATCGTTCGTAACATTAATAACCAGCTAACATCGGTTTTACGTATTGGAGACATAAACTAATCTTCATCGTTCGTAACATTAACAACCTGGTAACATCGTTTTAACGTACAGGAGTTATAAATTAATGTCCATCATTCGTAAGATCAATAACCGGCGAGCATAAATTTATGTTCTTTATTTATTAATTCAACGTACAGAATTCGCTACGGAATTTATGTACGAACGTTCATTGTATTAATGTCACCCACCATCGGCTCAAATTTAATGTTGACGTTCATTGATTTGAAGCACTTTTTTATTAATATCACGTACCTTTTCGGTTCAGTGTATAATACTTAATACAAGTAAATTAATGAAAAAGAACAGAAAATTTATATATGTTTTTGCATTACTTAGATTATAATCGTTTTAGTAATAATATAATAATAATAATTTATTTCCAAATAATACATACATTCTTCGAAACGGTCTACACTTTATGCCAGCCGGAAATAAATGAAAAACCTCCACTGAAACCATAAAATGGTTTGTGCGTGGATGCCATCACGTTATTTCGAAGCGTACATTCGTATACGATCTAAACAATATTAGAATATTAAATTTTTTAATACCCTAAACCGAAAGAAAACAACAAACACTTAATTCAAGAGTGATCATCTTGAGTCATGATACAAAATAATTCCCTAATACATTTATATATAAAAAAACAAAAAAACAATAGAACCAGCACATCCGAGAACAGCACCTCAATTTAATAATTTATTGATTTTTGAAGAACAATCTAAAACCCATGTTTTTATTTTTCTTTTGAAATAAAAAATATTTTCAGGAATATTGGAATATATTCTGGGTGACAAGAAATTAAAAAAGAGTTGCCCTAGAAGCTTTTAGTTGAGAAAACTGTTTTTCCTTTTTATGCCTTGTATTGTGATGGTGATCAATAGTAGTTAAAGTATGTCGCTTTTCTTGCTGTAGCAAAAATAATAATAATACAGCGTGCTTTATTGGTGTATAAAACCCCAAAAGGCAATTAACCGAAATCCGTCAGCTTATTATCGTTTTATTTTTTATTTAAACATACAGTGGTGGAAAAATTGTCAAGAAAGTTCATAAATCAGGCACGAATGTGGATAATCAAATATCGCTAGGTGGCATTTAGACATTCCACTGTATAGCAGGGGTCGCCAAACTTTTTTTTTATTTGAGGACGTAGTCTGCGCCAATAGAGGCTTACAGAGCAAGAGGCCCTCATGAACCGCACTCTATCTGGAACTGCGTGAACATTACTTCGGATAGAGGCTGTCTTCAGATTCGTCATAATTTATAGCAAAACAATACATGAACATACAAGAGTAGAATACAATACAAACCGGTGAATGTGACATAACATATTGTATTGCTATTGTCCAATTGAAATCCTCATTTTCGTTTGTTTCGACACTACAATCACGAGCCAAGCTACTATTACTTTTACGAACAACGACTTCTAAAATCGCCATTGCCACCTCAAAGTTCCGAGGAGTAAATAAAATAACTCACTAATTTTTATTTACGCGTTACCGGTGAACGTTGTATCATTTAAAACATCTGTAACAAAGAAAGTAGAATTTAAAATATACCGCGAAGTTATCAACTTAATCGGATTGTTTTCCTGTTTATTTTTTTTTTAAATAAAAAAACATGATGCCAAATATTAATGAATTTACCTACCATGTGACTAACACTTCTTCATTAAACTCCACTCCAATCCATTCCATGCTTAACCTAACTAAACTAGGGCATATGGGCACTTCTGAAATGTACAAAAAAAAGTGTTTTAAACAAATTATACAGTCATTTAGGAGGAAATTATAAAGTTACAGACATGTGAACAAATGGTCAGTATGCTTATAGTTCATTCAAAAGATTCTTTAAGCTGAAATGATTTAAAGTATTTAGTAGGTAGTCAAAAAGATGTAAATAATTCCCCGTTGATATCGGTTAGTTGTTAAACACCCAAATATTTTTTTAGAATTAATACCATTTGTAAGTTCATTATTGCTTATTATTATTTAATATTTATTGCCTTGGTATTATATACAATTAAACATATTAGATAATTTTTGCACCCAAACCATCTAGTATATACGGGTAGAAATGCCGGAGAATAGACTGTAATGCCTATAGAACCTACACACTTGGAAAAATTACCTAAATCAAATTCATAACTACTATGGACACTCTGCACCGTCAATTTATGGTTATTTATTATCTCAGTCAGTTGAAAGAAAATGTTGAATTGTTATTCTTTTTTAAATAATTATATGTCATTAGTAACATAAGCTGAAATTGGTCTTTCCAAAAATTGCGTCCATAAATAATTTTGTGACAAATATTTAAACTATACTTTTAGAAACTAGGTAGAATACTGCTAAATTTAAATACCTATGTTGACCTAAACAAGTAAAATTATAAACCAAATACGATTCTCAGCTTATCCCGCTTGCGAGGCTGGTACATCATCCTACTACTTTTTTGGAATTTTACTTTCCGGACCCATAGGAAAAGTATTGTGTACGCGATAAAATTGAGATAAAGACGGATATAACCATTTTGAGGTCCCCTGAGGCGATTAAGACCTTTTCCAGATGAAAGCTGTATGTATTTTTCCACGATACCGCCTAAACACTAGATGATTTTTAACATACCTAGCTGTGCATTCACAAAAATCATAAAGTTTTATAACTGAAACAAAAAACCATTACCGAAATCAAACTGATAAATACTATGGAGACTCTGGATCGTCAATTTCAATTGTTAAATAGTGATTTACTGATTTCCGTTGTGCCCGCGCCAGTACAAGTGACGCTAAACGTTCAGGTCGCCCAAAAGAAGTAGTTGGAGTTGACTGAAGCTGTAGGCATCTCAACTAAGCGGGTGCCTCACATGTTTGCATGAATATTTGGATATGAAAAAGCAATGGGTGCCGCAATTGCTCACAATCGACCATAAACACAACCGTGTGACCACTTCAAAGGAGTGTTTGAGGACGTTCGGCCACAATCCAAACGAGTTATAAATAATAATAAAGCTATATTCATGATTCATCTTAAAGAAATAGTCCATTCTAGAGTGGAGTAAATGCTATTTAATAGGAATAAAAGTCAATCCTCCACGAAATAAAACAAATATATTAACTATCAAACATGTTTCCGAGCTTCAAGCTCCATCATAAGTGGTCATACAATCGTCAAAGAAAGGTATTGTACATTGCAATGTAGCTTTTCTTTGACTACTGATGATGGAGCTTCAAGCTCCGAAAAATGTTTGGTAGTTCATATATTATATTTGTTTTATTTCGTAGAAGATTTACTTTTATTCCTATTAAATAAAGATATGTTATGCTGTGGTACGGGCTTCGCCTGTCTAATTAATCTAATCTTAGTCACATAAGAAACAAAAATCCAAAAAAGTTGTTATTTCGTGCTGCAGGCTGATGTATCCTCACGCCGCGCCGTTTGGCCTTAAAATGTTATCAATATTAAAATTATAGTAACTTACACCTAATACTCATTCCTTTGCTTATACTCCTGCATACCATTTGCCCTAGTCAGGCTTCACGTAGATCAAAGCACTAATTTTTTCGCAAAGTCACACATTTGGATGAACAACGTAAGTAGCTCGACAAGATTAGAAGTCGCAAACGTTTTTTTTTTCACATACACGAACACATTACTATTACGCCATGGAACCGATAACCGCAATGGTGATAAATATCTGCAAAATAAAAAATATATATTATATATATAAATATTTACTCTTTTCTGAAACTCGTCTTTAATATTTAATAATATTTTTTTAAAAACTGTTTCCAAGTGAAACAATTCTTGTTACATGTAAGTCAATGTTTCGGCAATGCACAATTGCCGTCTTCAGGTACATTTTTTAAAAACTAAATCGTTTCCTGTTTAACACCGGCATTCAATTTTTCATAGCTTAAAATTTGTCATCGCGTTAAAATATATCTGACGAACGCAATTGTGCATTGCCGAAACGTTGACTGATTAACAAGAATTGTTTCACTTGCAATCTGTTTTTAACAAAAAATATATAAAACGTAAATAAAAGTCTATAGAAAGGTTTGTTTTAAATACATCTCGTAAGATTAATTATTGATAAAATTAAATTGAAAAAAACAGTCAACAGTCAATTTTTTCAAATGGAACCTATATGTTTTGGTAATTTTCTCTTATTTGACATTAAAAATAAAGTATTTTATTACATATCGAAAATATAGTTTTCGAAATTTTGACAATTTAACATTTTTCTTTATACTTGACCTAGTCGGCTATGAAAATATAAAAGGAGTAACTTAAATAAAGTGTTAAACTCGAAAAAGTTTAGGACAAGTTCGACCAGAATAAACTTAAACATGGTTTGAAGAAAATTTGTAGATTCCCTTTTTGTTCACTTTTTCCTAATTTAATTCATAGGGAGGAAACAAACCAGCCACTTAATTATTAATTATTCTGTATGTTAGAGTTTTCCTTTTTTTTGCAACTGTTCTCCATGTTATTTTACGAAAAACAGGGTTAAGTGGCAGAGCAGAACCATTTTGGTGAACATCCTCTGATTTCACATTAGTTGTCATTTCTGCTCCAATATTTTTGTAAATAGATAGAGTATGTCGCTTAATATATATTAATATATTATTATACCTACAAGAAGTGTATTGTTTTTTTGGTTTTTTAAATATATTTATTTTTTTGTGATGGCACTTATTAGGAAATAAAGCTATTTATTGTAATTATGAGTATTATATAGGATCAAACTAACCTGCACGAAGCAAAAATATTTGAGTATCTAGATTCATTTCTGGTTGTAACAGCATCGCAGCTGGATGTTTCTTCGCAAATTTTGCCTCTTCTCATCAACATTGCCATGGTTTGGAATGAATAACCCACACTTTGGTAAACTCGTTACAGGATAACTCTATCTGCAAAAGCAATTGGTTTTAACTTTCGCAAACAAAGCGAAATTATTAATGAACCTACCTGATTTAAGTTAATCATGTTTGAGAATTCATACATTGTTTTTGTGGCTTTGTGATGTTCAATATGTCGACCAATACAATTTGAGAGCTGATTTAGACTTCTCTATTGAAATTTATTTATGAATAATTTCTAAGTTTTCATTTAAAATCCGGTGACAGAGAAACTTGAAATTTTGAAACATTTATGTTTTGAAATTGTGTAAACCTAAAATTGATTTAAAGAAAATAAATTTTTGTTAAGCTTAATTAAAAATGATGAGACTACAAACATTGAATCTTATAACTTCATAAAGAACATCCAAAAATCTTCTTCTTATTCATTACTATATCTTTTCTATTTCCGATGGTTCTGAAAGAGTTTTACTGAAGAGCACTCCTGCAAAAAAGTAAAATTATTATAAATAAGTTGAACGGAGGGTTTATGTTAATTGCGTGGACAACTTATATTATTTGAATTTGGTTAAACAGTGAATAATTTGGTTATTTGTAAAATGATTGTGAATATACGCGATAATTTTAAAAAAGTTATAAACAAACAATCAAATGCAAGCTATTAATCTTTTGTGGTAAAGTTGTTAATTGTAATAGGATGATAATGAAAAAATAGTACTCCTTTCTTTGTCAATAGCAATACTCGTATATACAAATATTTTTAAATTCACTTACACCTCAAGTGTTTCGAATATCCTCTCCTCTTCAAATCCAAGTGTTCTTTACCACGCTTCCATCTGCTATTGTCCAATAGAAATCCTAATTTTCGTTTTTTTCGACACTAAAATCACGAGCCGAGCTACTTATTAATTTAACGAACAACGACTTCGAAAATCGGAATTGCCACCACAAAAACTCACAAAAGTCCACAGTGTCGAGAGCAAATAAAATAACTCACTAATTTTTACGCGTTACCGGTTACCGGCGAACGTTTTATCGTTTAAAACATCTGTAACAAAGAAAGTAGAATTTAAAATATACCGAAGTTATCAACTTAATTGGGTTTCTGTGTTTTTTTTTTCTAATAAAAAATAATTAATAAAATATTAATGAATTTACGTACCATGTGACTAACACTTCTGCATTAAACTCCACTTCAAACCATTCCATGCTTAACCTAACTATACTAGGGCCTATGGGCACTCCTGAAATATAAAAAAAAAAGTTTTTTAACAAATTATACAGTCATTTAAAAGCAAGTGATAAAGGTTTAGACATGTGATCAAAAGTCAGGATACTTCTAGTCCACTCAAAATGTTCCAAGCTGAAATTATTTAAAAGAATTGATAGTGAAAAAGGTTTAAATAATTCCCCGTTGATATCCGTTAGTCGTTAAACACCCAAATATTTGTATAAATCAAACGGCGTCTGCTCCACAAAATCAATATATTTATATTATTATAGGTCAAGGCACATTGCCTATGTCAGTCAGACATGTTTCGAGAAATCAAATATTCTCATCATCAGTGACTTTCAGTACAAGATTAACAAATACTAGTGTTATCAATATAACATATTCTAAAATTAGAGATAAACAAATTTTATAATGAGCACAACAATTTGAACAGTAAATGTTTCTTACCATTTTGTGAAAAAATTTTGTGAATATTTTATCAAATTCAAAACATTGTTTTATATCAAAATTTTAAAATGAAATAAAAATAAAAATACATTCAAAATCAAAATTATTTTATGGCATTACGCCTATTCTTGTGTTTTCTTTTTATTTATCATTACCGATGTTTTAAATTTTAAGAAAATTCCTTAAAAGCTTTTACGTTGTAACATGGACAGTATAATATTCAATTGTTAATAACAAAGTGTTGAGGTTATGTAACAATTGAATATTATTATTATATACTGTCCATGTTACAACGTAAAAGCTTTTAAAGAATTTTCTTAAAATTTAAAACATCGGTAATGATAAATAAAAAGAAAACACAAGAATAGGCGTAATGCCATAAAATAATTTTGATTTTGAATGTATTTTTATTTTTATTTCATTTTAAAATTTTGATATAAAACAATGTTTTGAATTTTATAAAATATTCACAAAATTTTTTCACAAAATGGTAAGAAACATTTACTGTTCAAATTGTTGTGCTCATTATAAAATTTGTTTATCTCTAATTTTAGAATATGTTATATTGATAACACTAGTATTTGTTAATCTTGTACTGAAAGTCACTGATGATGAGAATATTTGATTTCTCGAAACATGTCTGACTGACATAGGCAATGTGCCTTGACCTATAATAATATAAATATATTGATTTTGTGGAGCAGACGCCGTTTGATTTATACATTAATCATCGCTCCTCTTTGAATGGATTACTTCATAAAATACCCAAATATTTGTTAAGCATTCATACCCTTTGTTAAGTACATTATTACTTATTGCCTTTGTATTAGGTAATTTTTGTACAATTGTCTTTAAATGCCTTTATTATATTATGTTCAATCATATTTTGGAAATGTAATACATTGTACTGCTGTTTTTGAAGTTTCTGGGCAACTAGTGAGAAATATTTAAAAATGTACGGGTGAATTTCGTGGTAATGACAAAAGTAGCATCGGTTATGAAAAATCACAATAGCAACGCCGACAATACAATTAAACCAAATTGACAGTTTATTTATAATTAATGATATAATTAAAAACAGTGATAGTGAATATAGTGTAACACCACCTAGTTAATTTAAAACTTCTAATTCATCGTATTTAGGCCTACGCCAACAGGGCGAAAATACAGGGTTATTTACGCCATACGACACGGTGTGGCTAAACTATTTAATTTCCTAAAAGTTTTATTCGTGGGTTCGATAAAAATGATTTATGGCTAAATTTAAAAAATATTGTGAATCTATACAAGGTGTCCCAAATATAAAAAATGAACCCTAGTTGTGTTTTTTCAAATGGAATGCCCTGTATATAAATATATTTTTAGATTCCTCGTTCAAAATAAACCTAACTTTCATTAAAATACATCTCAGCTAAACCTGACAGTTTTTTAAATATTTTAATTTTTATAAAAATATACACATAATTGGAATGAAAGAATTCACACCTATTCGTTTGTTCTTTTTAAGCCAGTCTGGGCTGATAAATAACCTACTCATCACTTGTTATGGCAAATATAAAAACCCCCGAATACTAAATACAAGGTGTCCAATAATATAAGTTATATGAACGTAAAGTTTACTTCTAAATAACTTGTTTATTTCAAATGGAACATCCGGTATATGAGGTCAAAATTAGATGCACAAAGTAATTATCTGCCAAATATTATAACACTTTCCTATGGATAACTCTTGACGTTTTTGTGGAAAATGCACATATTTATAATATTAGGCGAATTTTTAATTGAACCTGTTAATTTCATGTACATCACCCTGTATTTGATGGTGATGAAATTAATTATCTATTATTCACTATAAGGTTTTTAATTTTGCATGGAAAAATCACATATGGTAGTAATAGGAAGAATTTTTCAAAATTATATTTGTCAAGTCAGCCATGCTGCGGCTCATACTGCAAACGATCATACTCGTAGGAAATATATGTAATTTCATGTTCGTTGTACAATATACTATTTTGCACCCAAACCATGTACGAGCAGTATATACAGTGTGTCCCCGGATCGACCCAACGATAGGTGAAAACGGCTGAAATTTGTTCCGTTGCAACTTTATCTTCAGGTTCAGAAACTAATTTGTGTCATAATTTTCATTTCGAAAAATCAAGTGTGCTTTGAAAATTTGCAACAAACGTTTTTTTCCCACAAGTAAAGTGCTTGATTTCTAGGAGTTACGAAAATATGTTATTAAGAAAAGATGTTCAGAAATAATAAGTGAGTAAGAATCCAAAATTTTAAAATCCTTATGCCTACTTTGATGTTTTGCATATTACCTCCATATTGAAGATATTAAAAAATTTCGAAAAGTTGTTCAAAATAATAAATTAATTATGAGCGGTTTATAAGATACATCAAAAAATAATATTTATTTCAATAGTAACATTTACAACGGTTTATACAATATCTACATCAAAAAATCAATTGATTTCATTACTAACATCAACATGGCATACTATTTTTTTCTGAATAGCACCGCATAGCATATTTATTCATATTTTGAACGAAGTGTATTGCTTATTATTTTTATGTTGGCATTTCTTTAATTATCTAAATGTCTATTAAAGGGAATAAAATAAACCGATCGTGTTTCATTTATTATTTTGAACAACTTTTCTTAACGAAATTTTTTAATATCTTCAATAGGGAGGTGCGTGCGTGCGTGCACTGTATGTTACCGGAAATGTATGAAATACGGCATTGTATAGAATGCCTAGGAAATGTATACAATGCCTGTAGTCGTCAGGAAATGTGTCAAATAAGTTGAATTATACACATTTCCTAGGAATTGTATACATTTGTTGTAAATAAGTTCTTGCATTTGAAAATTAATTAATTTGTTATTTTAATTTTATTTTCAAGGGTTTAAGGTTTTAATCAAAAAATATTGCTTGTTTTTTATTCAAGAGCGATATACGTCAAATATTTTGATTTTATTTTAATTTTTTGTTACGTATCTAAGACATGCGCGATATTACCTATACGATTTAAAATTATTTATTTTCAGTTGATAATAGCATATGTTTTATTTTTTTCATTTTGTTTTAATACGGACACCCTGTATATATGTACTTGATAAGATTTAAATCTCACCTAGTTTAAAAAACCAAAATTGTGTATGTTCAACTTGAAAATATTTATATTCGAGTGCAAATTTCATTTTGCTATAGGTATCCATTTATACTCGTACATTTCCTAGTAGCATTTAGGAATTGTCTACAATGCCTAGGAACTCTATACATTTCCTAGGTAATGCATGTGATATATAAGTTTTAACAATTTATTTAACACATTTCCTAAGTCAACCCGGCATTGTATACATTTCCTAGGAAGTCTATACAATGCCTTGTTTTAACACATTGCCGGTAACATATATACAAGTAGAAAACGAACGACCAAAATTACCCAAATCAAATTGATAAACATACATTGGCCACTGTGCACCGTCAATTTATGGTTAACTATTTATCTCAGTTGAAAGAAAATTTTGAATTGCTGTTCTTTTTTAAATAATTGTATGTCATTCGTAACATGGGCTGAGATTAGTCTTTCAAAAAATTGCTTCTATATATAATTTTGTGACAAGCATTAACAACTACTTTTAGAAATTAGGTAAAAGACTGCTAAATTTAAATATGTTGATCTAAGCAAGAAAGATAATGAATCAAATGATAAGATTTTCAGCTTATCCCGCTCGCGGGGCTGGTACATCATCCTGCAGCTCTAAATAACTACTTTTTTGGATTTTTGTTCTTATGTGGTCAAAAATTAGAGTATTTTTAACATACCTAGCTGGGCATTCCAAAAAAATCATAAAATTATATAACTGAAACAAAAAACCATTACCGAAATCAAATTGATACATACTATGGAGCCTCTGAACCGTCAATTTTAATGGTTAAAAAGTTGTTAACTGAGTTCCGTTGTGGCCGCACGAGTGCAAGTGACGCTGAACGTTCAGGTCACCCAAAAGAAGTCGTTACTACCGAAATCGATGGAATGATGTTGGACGATCGAAGATTGAGAGTGCCTGAGTTGGCTGAGGCTATAGCGATGCTCTATCGACCTTGAATACAACCGTGTGACTACTTGAAAGGAGTGTTTGAGGACGTTCGGCCACAATCCAAACGAGTTCTTGCGCCGTTTTGTTACCGTAGATGAGACATGGGCTTATCAGGGCAACACATAGAAAAAATTCATCAATTGGGCTACGAACTTCTATCTCTTCCACCATGTTCTCCAGATTCGACCATTTTCTGTTTACCAATCTGAATAAATGGCTTCGTGGTAGGAGATTCGGATCGAATGAAGAGGCCACCGTTGAAACAAACGCTTATTTTGAGGGTCTTGAGGAATTTTATTATTTAGAAGGAATAAAAACAGTAGAATCACGTTGAGCGAAATGTATTGAACTAACATCTATAAAGCTTATAATAAATTACCATTAAATATGAAAACTGACTGGCGTCAGGTTTAAACATTTTGTTAAAAATAATGTACTCGAACTACTAGAGTGTCAATTATCATTTGTGGAATTGGTAATTTTATTTTTCTTTACTGTGGATTTGTTTTTTTTTTCGATTTAGCTTTAATTGGATACTTGATACGAGAGAATATATATGTTTTTAGTTTTAACTTTGTTAAATCTAGTTAGGGTAACTTCGCCATTTGTAAGATATACATTTCACAATAAAGGCTTTATTATTATTATCATTATTATTAAAAGAAAATTATGTAGAAAAATAAAATGATTTTTTTCTAAAAAAATAAATAGTTTTCTTTGTAACTGATCACATAATGAAAAGTCCCAAAAAAGTAGTAATTTCGAGCTGCAGGCTATTGGACCCTCACCCCGTTCGTCCTTAAAAAGTTATCAATATTAAATTTAAATAACTTACACCTAATACTCCTTCCTTTGCTTATACTCCTGCATACCATTTTCCATACCAATACTCGGCTTCACGTAGATCAAAGCACTAATTTTTTCGCAAAGTCATACATTTAGTAGCTCGACGAGATTAGAAATCGCATAACGTATTTTTTTATATACACGAACACATTACTATTACGCGATGGACTCGGCGGCTCCGACGCTAAGGTGATAAATATCTGCAAAGAAAAAAAGAAACGATATCACACCCTTACAGTTCACCGAAAGATTATATTATACTGAACAAAGTAATATTGAAAACATAAAAAAAATTGTAAAGGTATTCAAATATATTCCGCAGAAAAGAAAAATCCCGATGGCAGGCAGTCGGAAAAGTAGATTTTTGATTTATGTATTTTTTATTTATACTTAGTCTACCACTGACACCCACTATTAATAAACAAATAATGGAATATTCTGACATTCGCCAAATATAACCAAAGTGTCATATATTGACAGTGATTTTAACTGAAATACCCATTATACTATAACACATACATAAGTACGGTCTTATTGTTATGTCACAGGTGTTTATTTGTCAAAATAATTACAGATGTAGCGGGTGATGATATTTTTTTTATTTTTTGTTACTTTATATTGACTTACATCTACTTAAACATGCCAGCGATGAAAAAACTCTCCAAATAAACATTGTAGAGATTTAAGTGCTCTATCATTTGATATGTAACAATGGTATTTTCTATTAACAATGAAAAAATATGATTTTTTTAAAACTTTGACAGGCCGCCATTTCGAAATTAGCTCGCCGATTTCAATCGCCAACGAACTCACGCGATTCCATGACCTAGCCGATTTTTTAACCAAATTTTGTTTCGATTGGTCAAAAAATACGGCCTAGACCGTCACGCAAAGTTTTCTATATCCCATATATATATATATATAATTTTTATGCAGTCCTTCATTTTATGACCCCTGGATCCTAAAAATGACCTCAGTTCAAAAGTTTATATATATATATATATATATATATATATAATTGTATGTACTTTTATATGTTTATGTGGTACGGCGATTTATCGGTTTTTAGTAGATTTTTAAAAAAAAATCTACTAAAAACCGATAAATCGCCGTACCACATAAACATATAAAAGTACATACAATTCGACTGTAGTTCTATAAAATATTTTAAAATAGTACAAATAATAATACAAAAACAGAAAAAAAATTCACCGAGAATATAAACAACTGAGTCATCTTTCGCGACACTATGTTTCTGGAAAATATATTTGGATAAAATTTTACAATAACGTATATCTATCTATTTGTCTTTGCAGGAGTATTCACGATAGCAAAGATTAATATACACAAATTAATCTTTGACGATAGGTATTGGGAAAACTATAATTATGAACATCTAGGGGTACCTATATTAAAGTCGATAAGGGTCACATCGCTAAAATATTTTTAAGATAATTGCAGTTCCGGTTATATTGGAATTTAATTTCAACCTGCTTATTTCAAGTAGAACAGTCTATATATTATTACATTTTTTGGATACTGTCTAAAAAGCTAATATAATAATAATTATAAATAAATAATTTGTGTGTAATGTACGTAAGTCTAGCCGTTTTTGAAATATTTAAAGTTATACCTACGTCTAAAATAGCGTTTGAAGGTCGACAAAAAGTCGTTATTTGTCCTTAATTTTAAATACCTAATTAATGTGCATAAAGATTCGTGTATAAAAAGGTTTGTTTTAACTAAATTCGTAACATCGTTATTATTATTAGTATTTTTATTGTACAATGTGGTCTCAAAATAAGATTAAAAATTAAATTGAAAAAACAGTCAAAAGTCAATTTTTTCAACCTATATGTTTTGGTAATTTTATCTTCTATGACATTAAAAATAAAGTATTTTATTAGATGTCGAAAATATAGTTTTCGAAATTTTGACAATTTAACTTTTTCCTTTATACCTGACCTAGTCTATGAGAATATAAAATCTTAAACTCGAAAAAGTTTAGGACAAGTTCGACCAGAATAGACTTAAACATTGTTAGAAAAGAATTTGTAGATTTCATTTTTGTTCACTTTTTCCTAATTTAAATTCATAGTAAGGAAGCAAACAAATCTGCTAGATCTAACCAGCAAACTTGATTAAATTTTAAACTAAAATATTTCAAAACCTTCTTGATTTAACCTATCCGTTTTTCACTAAACCAACTGTTGAAACACGCCTTGTATAAATTTTAAGGACTATATTATACATTATAATATAAATAAAATTGTGTATGAAGAGTTTTCCTTTTTTTGCAACTGTCTCCATGTTACTTTAGGAAAAACAGGGTTAAGTGGCAGAGCAGAACCATTTTGGTGAACATTCTCTGTTTTCGCATTAGTTGTCATTTCTGCTATGATATTTTTGTAATTACATAGAGTATGTCCCTTAATGATATTATTATACAAGAAGTGTATTGTTTGTTTTTTAAATATATTTATTCATTTTTTTGTGATGGCACTTATTAGGAAATAAAGTTATTTATTGTAATTATGGGTATTATATAGGATAAAACTAACCTGCAAAAAGCAAACATATTTGAGTATCCAGATTCATTTCGGGTGGTAACAGTATCGCAGCTGATGTTTCTTCGCTAATTTTGCCTCTTCACATCAACATTCCCATTGTTTGGAATGAATAATAACCCACACTTTGCTAAATTGGTTACAGGATAACTCTATCTGCAACAGCAATTGGTTTTAATTTTCAATCAAAGCAAAATTATGAATAAACCAACCTGTTTTAAGTTAATCATGTTTGAGAATTCCTAAATTCATTTTGTGGCTTTGTGATGTTCATTATGTCGATCAATTTAATCTGAGAGTTAATTAAGGCTGCTCTCTTGAAATTCTAACTTTATTGAAATTTATTAATGATTCATTTTTAAGTTTTCATTTAAATATTGATGATACACAAACTAGAAATTTGGAAATATTTATGATTTTAAAGGTGTGTGTAACCATAACATACATTGGTGGAAAACAATTATTCGTTTAAACTAAAGTAAAACATTCTGAAACTAGAAACTTTGAATATTATAACTTCAAAAAGAGCAGCCTTGAATGTTCTTCCTATATTCATTACTGTATATTTTCTGTTTCCTATGGTTCTGAAAAACATTTACTGGAGAGCACTCCTGCAAAAAAGTAAAACTATTATAAATTGATTGAACGGAGAGGTATCTGTTAATTGCGTGGACAACTTTAATATTTTCTGAATATGATTGAACAGTAAATAATTTGATTATCTGTAAAATAATTTTGAATATACGCGATAATTAAAAAAAAAAAAAGTAATAAACAAACAATCAGATACAAGCAGCTATTAATCTTTTGTGGTAAAGTTGTTAATTGTAAGAGGCTGATAATGAAAACATAGTAGGTACTCCTTTCTTCGTCAACAGCAATACTCGTATATACAAATATTTTTAAATTCACTTACACCTGAAGTGTTTCGAATATCCTCTCCTCTTTAAATCCAGGAATTCTTTACCACGCTTCCATCTGCTATTGTCCAATAGAAATCCTTATTTTCGTTTCTTTCGACAGTACAATCACGAGCCGAGCTACTTATTAATGTAACGAACAACGACTTCGAAAATCGTAATTGCCACCTCAAAAACTTACAAAAGTCCACAGTTCCGAGGAGCAAATAAAAAAACTCACTAATTTTGATTTACGCGTTACCGGCGAACGTTGTATCATATTAAATATCTGTAACAAAGAAAGAAAAATTTAAAATATACCGAAGTTATCAACTTATTCAGATTGTTTTTCTGTTTTTGTTTCTAATATAAAATAATTATGCCAAATATTAACGAAGTTACCTACCATGTGACTAACACTTCTGCATTAAGCTTCACTCCAATCCATTCAATGTTTAACCTAACTAAACTAGGGCCTATGGGCACTCCTGAAAAAATGTAAACAAAAAAAAAGTGTTTTAACAAATTATACAGTCATTTAAAAGGAAGATATAAAGTTTTAGACATTTGAACAAATGGTCAGAATACTACAGTCCATTCAAAATATTCCTTAAACTGAAATAATTTAAAATATAAATTCGTCAAAACGATGTAAATAATTCCGTTGATATCGCTTACTCGTTAAATACCCAAATAATTTTTGAGCATTATACCGTTTGAAGTACATTATTACTTATTGCCTTTGTATTTAAACACATAATATCATTTTTGCACCCAAACCATATAGTAAATTATGGAAAACAGATTGTCATCCCTAATCCCTATAGTACCTATACACACTTGGTAAAGTTGGCGGAACATGTCGTAAAATAAAATGAACCGGAAACATTTAAAATTAAAAATTGGTTGCTTTCCTAAATGAAAATAACAGAAGTTAAAATTAAGTTACTTCTAAGCAAGTTCCTTTTTAATTTAAAAATATACGATTATTAGAAGAATTAATTATTGTGTAATCTAAGAGAAGAGACATATTTTGACGATTAAATGATTCCGGCAGATGTCATTGAGTTGAGGTTAAGTTTTGGAGTAATTGTTTCACAGATTTATCCAAATGTACTATAAAAAATTACCTCAGTTGAAAGAATATTTTAAATTGAATTTAAATAATTGTCATTCGTAACATAGGATGAGATTGGTCTTTCAAAAAATTGGTTCTATAAATAAATTTGTGACAAGCTATTACAACTACTTTTAGAAATTAGGTACAGGCAAGTAAAATTTTGAATGGAATAAAATTTTCAGCCTATCCCGCTCACGGGGCTTGTACACTATCCTGTAGCTCTAAATAACTACGTCTTTGAAATTTTTTCATATGTAATAAATAACAAATAAGTCGTCGGCGAGAAATTGCCAATAAAATATAGAATGATATTGTAGGGATCGAAGATTGAAAGTGCGTGAGTTGAATGAGGCTGCATGTATAGACATCTCAACTGAGCGTGTGCGTCACATTTTACAAGAATATTTCAATGTGAAAAAGCTGTCCCCACGATGGTTAGTACTCACAATCAACCATAAACACAACCGTGTGACCACTTGGAGGAGTATTTACGGACGTACGGCCACAATCCAAACGAGTTCTTGCGCCGTTTCTTTACCGTAGATGAGACATGAGTTCATCAGAACAATGCATATGTGTGTAGGCTCCATAGCAAAAATTCACCAATTAGGTTAAGAACTGCTACCTGATCCGCCATATTCTCCAGATTTAGCCCCCTCCGACTATTTTCTGTTTACAAACATGAAGAAATGGCTGAGTGGTAGGAGATTCGGATCGAATAAAGAGGTCACCGTTGAAACAAACGCGAAAAATAAAATGTTTTTTCAAAAAAAAAAAATAGTTTTCTTTGTAACTGATCAAACACCTATCGTATGTTAATATATTCTATGCATATTCATATATACGGCACAAGGTACGGGCCCAGCATAAAGATCCATTATGATGTGGTATAAGGGCTTCGCCTGTGTAATTAGTATACTCTTAGTCACATAAAGTAAAATTCCAAAAACGTTGTTATTTCGAGCTGCAGGCTATGTACCCTCACGTCGTTCGTCCTTAAAATGTTACCAATATTAAAATTAAAGTAACTTACACCTAATACTCCTTCCTTTGCTTATACTCCTGCATACCATTTTCCATACCAATAGTCAAGCTTCACGTAGATCAAAGCACGAATTTTCAAGTCACACTTGGATGAACAACGTAAGTAGCTCGACAACATTAGAAATCGCAGAACGTTTTTTTTTTCACATACACAAACACATTACTATTACGCGATTGAACCGACGACCGCGACGGTGATAAATATCTGCAAAATAAAAAAAATATATTTTACATATACAGTGTGTCCCAGGATAGATGTAACAAGAGGTCTGAATGACAAAAAATCTTTGAATTTTGGAGTGTCTTTATTTTACACTTTGCGCCAAATTCTACTAACAAAAGTTGTTTAATGTAATTTTATATCCCCGCACGAAATATCAAGAATATAAAAGCATATTTTTGGAAAAAATACTAGTTTTCAATCATTAGTATTATGATAGAATACTTCGTACTATTTTATTTTGTATCTTACAACAAACGCCACTTAAACATTGCAACACATAATAAATATCAAAATTGAGACAACAAACGTATAAACAAACTGGATAATTAGCAATAGGTTTAATATTTTGTATAAACATTTATTCAATATAATCACCGCCCATATCCGCACATCTTTCGATCCTTCGTCTGAATCTTCCTTAAAACTTTTCTGAAATTTGTTTTAAAATTAACGAGTTTGCAGCATTTCTAATAATTCTTTCCAATAATATTGCTGCATCATTAGGAAGTGGTTCAGCATAAACCAACTGTTTGAGACGACCCCATAAACAAAAATAACATCACATTCTAAATAAAAAAGTATTTGTCATATTATGATTCAAATTAAAATATTAATTATTGCAAAAAAATATTTTTTCCAAAAATATGCTTTTATATTAATGAAATTTAGTACGGGGATATGAAATTGCATTCTAAACAACTTTTTTTACTAGAATTTTGGCGTATATTGTAATATGTATAAAGACACTCTGACTGATGATGATTTTTATAAATTTGTTTATAAAACACCCTGTACAACATGGTTTTAACTCATTTTTTGGGTACCATAGTTTTAAAGCAAGCAGGACTCATTCCCCAATGTCATTCCAAAAATTCAAAAATTTTGTGTCCTGCACACTTCTTGTTAGTACATCTATTCTGGAACACACTGTATATATATATTTTTCTTTTCTAGAACTAATTTGTATCAAAACTTTCTTCATTTAACCTATCCGTTTTTTACTAAAACAAGTAGTTGTTGAAACACACCCTGTATAAATTTTAAGGACCATATTATATATTATCCTATAGATAAAATTGTGTATGTAGAGTTTTCCTTTTGTCTCCATGGTACTTTAGGAAAAACAGAGTTAAGTGGCAGACCAGAACCATTTTGGTGAACATCCTCTGATTTCGCATTAGTTGTCATTTCTGCTATAATATTTTTTTAATTACATAGAGTATGTCCCTTAATGTTATTATTATACAAGAAGTGAAGGTATTGTTTGTTCTTTTAAATATATTTATTTATTTTTTTGTTAATGCACTTATTAGGAAATAATGTTCTTTATTATAATTATGAGTATTATATAGGATAAAACTAACCTGCAAAAACCAAACATATTTGAGTATCTAGATTCATTTCGGTTTGTAACAGTAACGCAGCTGATGTTTCTTCGCTAATTTTGCCCCTTCTCATCAAGATTCCCATTGTTTGGAATGAATAACCCACACTTTGCCAAAATCGTTACAGGATAACTCTATCTGCAAAAGCAATTGGTTTTAATTTTCACAGTCAAATCTAAATTATTAATAAACCAACCTGATCTAAGTTAATCATGTTTGAGAATTCATAAATTCATTTTGTGGCTTTGTGCGATGTTCATTATGTCGATCAATTTAATCTGAGAGTTAATTAAGGCTGCTCTCTTGAAATTCTAACTTTATTGAAATATTTATGATTAATTTTTAAGTTTTCTTTTAAAAATTGATGATACACAAACTAGAAATTTGGAAACATTTATGATTTTAAAGGTGTGTGTAACCATAACATACATTGGTGGAAAACAATTATTCGTTTAAACTTAATTAAAACATTCTGAAACTAGAAACTTTAAATCTTATAACCTCAAAAATAGCAGCCTTGAATGTTCTTCCTATATTCATTACTGTATCTTTTCTGTTTCCTATGGTTCTGAAAAACATTTACTGGAGAGCACTCCTGCAAAAAAGTAAAACTATTATAAATAGGTTGAACGGAGAGATATCTGTTAATTGCGTGGACAACTTTAATATATTCTGAATATGATTGAACAGTAAATAATTTGATTATCTGTAAAATGATTTTGAATATACGCGATAATTTAAAAAAAAAAAGTAATAAACAAACAATTAGATGCAAAGAGCTATTAATCTTTTGTGGTAAAGTTGTTAATTGTAACACTATGATAATGAAAAAATAGTAGGTACTCCTTTCTTTGTCAATAGCAATACTCGTATATACAAATAGTTTCAAATTCACTTACACCTCAAGTGTTTCGAATATCCTCTCCTCTTCAAATCCAGGAATTCTTTACCACGCTTCCATCTGCTATTGTCCAATAGAAATCCTTATGTTCGTTTCTTTCGACAGTACAATCACGAGCCGAGCTACTTATTAATTTAACGAACAACGACTTCGAAAATGGTAATTGCCACCTCAAAAACTTACAATAGTCCACAGTTCCGAGGAGCAAATAAAAAATCTCACTAATTTTGATTTACGCGTTACCGGCGAACGTTGTATCATTTTGAATATCTGTAACAAAGACAGTAAAATTTAAAATATATACCGAAGTTATCAACTTAGTCAGATTATTTTTCTGTTTTTTTTTTTCTTATATAAAATCGTTATGCCAAATATTAACGAAGTTACCTACCATGTGACTAACACTTCTGCATTAAGCTTCACTCCAATCCATTCCATGCTTAACCTAACTAAACTAGGGCCTATGGGCACTCCTGAAATGTAAACAAAAAAGTGTTTTAACAAATTATACAGTCAATTAAAAGAAAGTTATAAAGTTTTAGACATTTGAACAAATGGTCAGAATACTACAGTCCATTCAAAATATTCCTTAAACTGAAATAATTTAAAACATAAATTAGTCAAAAAGATGTAAATAATTCCGTTGATATCGCTTACTCGTTAAAGACCCAAATAATTTTTGAGCATTTATACCGTTTGAGGTACATTATTACTTATTGCCTTTGTATTTAAACACATAAGATCATTTTTGCACCCAAACTATATACCTAGTATACTACACAGAAAAAAATCTTACTGTATAATATCAATATTAGCGATATGTTTGATTGCCTCTATTTTGGTTTAATGACAGTAATACTTAATTCATTAGATTACAATTCGGCCAACATTAAATATATACTTAATCCGACATTCCAGATATTATTGAAATTCAATTTCATATATGTTAGGCACAAAACAGATATATTTTTTCTTTCAATGATTACAGTATAATTGGCAACTAATATTGCAATTGTATTATTTCAAATATTGTTATATTACGATTGGAAGAATATTATTTCTCTACTCTGATTATTAGATATATATCATTGAATTAACAAAACCAAATTTTACTCGCTATCGTATTCTACTATTTAAATAAACTAAATAATATTAAGTGAATACTTCTTATTGTTGGGAAAACCTTAACTTATTATTGGGCCGGGCTAAATTCATCGATATATCGAAACACAAAACGTCGAGTATCCAACATTTTCCACTCATGCATGTATCGAATTTAAGTATATAAATTAAATAAAAACTGGATTTTCGTACTACCTACCCCATTTCGTAAATATTAGTTTTTGACTTAAAAAAAATGCTTTCATACGCCGATATCATAATAAAACGAATTCAAAACCATTGATATAAAAACGTAGATTTCGGGCTGATGTATCGGGAAATTTCGGAACTCCCTAGTCACTAGCAAAGCTTAAAACAATAGGTTATGTTACATTTATATATTCTATTTGTGTGCCGGTAGCGCGTGTCTATATAGATAAGTTCTATAATCTGCAATAATATATTATGGAAGACTTCTTAAACGCCTCAGAATTGGACAAACTAATTCCAATATTCTTCGGTAAGTTTTACTCCTAAGTATATTTAATCATAAGTTTTTTCCTATAAATTATTTTGTGTAAGCTTTTCGAACAATACTATTAAAGATCGGTCTAGCCAACAAATGATTTAAGAGGTACCTATAATGCATAATAAAAACGTTTTAACAAAACTATTCAGGGTGTTCCATTCAAAAGTTATGAATATTAACCTTTTTATTTCACATTAACCAGTATAGCATGGCAGCATGGAATACATTTTTGCAACCTCAGATAACCTCAAAATTCAAAATATCCTGTTTTAACACGATGTAGGTATACAGTATACAAAGTACCGAGTGGGAGTGGGACACTATGAAGATATGGTAAAAAAGCACAAATACGATATTTGGTTTAATATTTTGTTAGTCGTACATGTTCAATGTTCATGTATTAGAATGACATACATAGTTTAATGTATTGTTTATTTTTTGTACTGTGATTATAGAGTAATATTTTTTTTATTCCAATACAATGTATTATAGAATTAATAAAACTGTTTTTGAATAAAAACTTTCTTTTATTTCATACAATTATTTAACGTGATAGTTTTATTAAATTAAGTAATTAATTTCTCTCCAGGATTATATAAAATTGATTTAAAATGACAAAACAATTATTTCAATACCAAAATATATTCTGTCTATAATTTCTGTATTCCCCTTAAAAAGCGATAAATTTTCTATCAACGATAGTGACACTTAGTCCAATCAATATTTTTTTAAATTGAAAATATTTAAAATTAAAAATTGTTTGATTTCTTAAATGAAAATAACAGAAGTTAAAATAAGTTACTTCTAAGCAAGTTCCTTTTTAATTTCCAAATATACAATTATTAAAAGAATTAATTATTGTGTAATTGAAGAGAAAATACATATTTTGACAATTAAATGATTCTTGAACGCAATTTTCTCGAGAATTATGGGGGCTATCAAAGGTTACCTATCGTTTGGGCGCTATCGTGGTAGAATACATACAAACACACAGATAGACTTCCATCTGGAAATGGTCTTAATCGTCTCAGGGAACTTCAAAATGGTTATATCCGGCTTTATCTCAAATTTTTTTTAGCGCGCTCACAATACTTTCCCGGTGCGGGAAAATAAAAGTACCTCAGTTGAAAGAATATTTTGCTTTGAATTTAAATAATTATTTCATACGTAACATGGCCTGAAAATTGTCTTTCATAAAATTGCCTCTATATAAATAATTTTGTGCCAAGCATTTACAACTACTTTTAGAAATTAAGTACAGAATTGCTAAATTTAAATATGTTGATCTAACCATGTAAAATTTTGAATGGAATATGATTTTCAGCTTATCCCGCTCACGGGGCTGGTACACTATCCTGCAGCTGTAAATAACTACGTCTTTGGATTTTGTTTCTTAGGTATAAATAATAAATAAGTTGTCGGCGAGAAATTACCAATAAAATCTATGGAATGATATTGAACGATCGAAGATTGAAAGTGCGTGAGTTGGCTGAGGCTGTAGGCAACTCAGCGGGTGCAACACATTTTACAAGAATATCTCGATTTGAAAAAGCTGTCCGCACGATGGTTAGTACTCACAATCGACCATAAACACAACCGTGTGACCACTTGAAAGGAGCGTTTAAGGACGTTCGGCCATAATCCAAAGCTCCATAGCAAACATTCACCAATTGGGTTACGAACTGCTACCTGTTCCACCATATTCTCCAGATTCAGCTCTCTCCGACTATTTTCTGTTCACAAACCTGAAGAAATGGCTGAGTCACCTCTTGGTCACCGTTGAAAGAAACGCTTATTTTGAGGGTCTTGAGGAATCTTATTATTTAGAAGGAATAAAAACAGTAGAAACACGTTGCACTAAATGTATCGCAAGGGGATTATGGAGAAAAGTAAAATGTTTTTTTGCTAAAAAAATATGGTTTCCACTAACAGTCATCAAACCACCCTGGTATGTTAATATATTTTATAGATCTAGTATAGGCAACCCACAGAATTTAGCACAAATTGTATTTTTTTAAATAAAAACTGTATTACTATAGAACAGTTCAAAATAAAAATATTTATGGATAAAGCACTTTTGAAAGAAAATGTTAATATAAAAGTTGAATAAAAAAAGATGTTCGCCCATGTAGTAGTGAAAATACGCCAATAACATTACACAGTACTTTCAGTGTTGCTAAGTTGTTTCATTTAGTTTTAAATTTAGTGCACTATTATTGTTTAAACGTTTTTGCAAAACCGAAGGTAATTAAACATATCCCAATATTAGAATTCACCCAAACTAACCAAAACCAACCCAATACTATCAAACCAAACAAAAAGATTTTAGTATTTATTTAACAAAATAAAGTTAAGAAAATGTGTAAAATTCTGCGGGTCAATAAGTTAACTAAAACCTCTAATTAGTGTAATACTATAATCACATAGGAAAAAATCCCAAAAATGCAGTTATTTTGAGCTGCAAGCTGATGTACCCGCACCCCATTCGCCCTTAGAAAGTTATCAATATTAAAATTAAAGTAACTTACACCTAATACTCCTTCCTTTGCTTATACTCCTGCATACCATTTTCCATACCAATACTCAGGCTTAACGTATATTAAAGCACAAAATTTTTCACAAAATAACACATTTGAATTAACAACGTAAGTAGCTCGACAATATTACAAATCATATAACGTACTTGTTCACATACACGAACAGATTAACTGTTACGAGATGGACCCGATGACGGCGACGGTGATAAATACCTGCAAAATAAACAAATAAACTATAACACACAGCCTTACAGTTCACCGAAAGTATATAAACTGAACGAAATAATATTTAAAACATAAAAATTTTATTATAAAACGTATGGAAATATAAAACGCAGAAAAGAAAAATCGATAAATCGCCGTGCCACAAAAACAGAAAAAAGTACACACAAATCTACTGTAGTTCTATAAAATATTTTAAAATAGTACAAGTAATAATAATATTAAAACAGGAAAAAAAATCACCGAGAATGTAAACAACTGAGTCATCATTCGCGACATTATGTTTCTATAAAATATATTTCGGTCAAATTTTAAAATATTAACTTATATCTACGGGGTGTTCCTGCAGGAAAACTATAATAATTATATAGAACACTTATGAAATTTTAGGGGTCTACTAAAGTCGATAGGGACAACATCGCTAAAATATTTTCAAGATAATCGCACTTCCGGTGTTACGGGAATTTGATGTCATCTTACTTATGTCAAATTGAACAGCCTATATATTATTATTATTTTTTAGGCTTTCTGCTGTAGTATATTTTAAAAACTATTGAAATCAAAAAAATTAGTTTTTAGGCTTTCTGCTGTAGTATATTTTAAAAACTATTGAAATCAAAAAAATTAGTTTGCAAAATTGACAAAATAATTAGGCAAGTGAATATGATTGACATGTTATTATGAATGAAATGTTATAAGAAAAAATACAAATAGAAGAAGAAGAGTTGCTTCAATAAACACAATTAAGAATGTAATTAAAAATTTTGAAGATCAAAATAGCGTTCAACGCTTCCGTTGAACAACTCAGACAATAGAAAGAAATTTAGATGAAGAACTTGATATTTTACGTTACTTTCAAGGTATAAATATTTTGTTAATTTAGATCTGATGGCTTAAGCGCCGACGCATAATCATTATCTTTTCTAATTAATAATAATTAGTTTAGTTTTGTCGTTATTTTTAAAAATAAGTTTTAATCGTTTATATTTCTTTGTTGTATTCATTTAATAAAATCAATATTTTATTTTAATTTGTGCAAATGCACTGGGAAGATATGATGTCAACCAAATATATTGTTGACATAATAATATGTCAACTGAAATCAGGGTACCCTTGATTATTTTCCGAAAAATATAAACAATAAAATTGATGATTTTCCAGTCACCAAACTTCAAGTTTTAACCTAAAATATCGCAAGAACGGCTGAAGCTAATAACAATAACCTATAATTTTTTGAAATCAGAACAAAAAGATCTTTCATTTTATATTATAACATATAGGGTGTCTCATTTAAAATATAAAGCTTAATCTTTTTTTTTTTTCATTTTGCAAACTAAGTTTGTTGATTTCAATAGTTGTAAAAGATACTACAACAGAAACCCTAAAACTTTTGTATTTAAAATATGTTTCTATCATCCATAATAACTGCTCTAGGTGGGTGTCAAGATATAATAAATGACCTTGGAACTACGTCTAGCAGTTTTTGAAATACTTAATTTTTTATGTCTAAAATGGTGTTTGATGGTCGACTAAAAATCGTTAATTGTCCTTAATTTTGAATACCTAATTGTGGATGAAGATTCTTGTATAGAAAGGTTTGTTTTAACTACGTTCGTAACATCACGTTATTGTTATTTTTTTATGCAGAGTAACTGTGTCGCTTAATGTTTTTATATACAAGAAGAAGTGTATTAAGAGAAAATACATATTTTGACAATTAAATGATTCTTCTTTTTTAAATATATATATATATATATATTTTTTTTGGATATCCCTTAATAGAAAATAAAGTTATTTATTATTATTATGCGTATTATATAGGATCAAACTAACCTGCATAAGCAAAAATATATGAGTATCTAGATTCATTTCCGGTTGTAACAGTATCGCAGCTGGATGTTTCTTCGCAAAATTTTCCGCTTCCCATCAACATTATCATTGTTTGGAATGAATTACTATACTCGTTACAGGATAACTCTACCTGCAAAACATAATTTGTTTTAATTTTCACAGTCAATGCAATATTATTAACAAACCGACCTGATTTAAGTAAATCATGTTTGAGAATTCATAAATTGGTATTGTAGCTTTGTGATGTTCATTGTGTGGATCAGTATAACCTGAGAGTTGATTAAGGCTGCTCTATTGAAATTCTAACATTATTGAAATTTATTTATGATTAATTTTGAAGTTTTTGTTTATAATCTGATGATACCTACACAAACTTGAAATTTTGAAACATTTATGATTTTTGAAATATTTAATGTTTTATGTATAAAATGGTGTTTGATGGTCGACAAAAAATCATTATTTGTCCTTAATTTTAAATATCAAATTGTGCATGAAGATTCTTGTATAGAAAGGTTTGTTTTAACTATGTTCGTAACATCAAGTTATTGTTATTTTTTTTATACAGTGTGGTCTCATAATAAGATTAAAAATTAAAATTGTCATTACAAAGAGTACCTGTGGCGCTTAATGTTCTTATATACAAGAAGAAGTGTATTATTTTGTTTTTTAAATATATTTATTTATTTTTTTGGGATATCCCTTAATAGGAAATAAAATTATTTATTATTAGTATTATGAGTCTTATATAGGATCAAACTAACCTGCATAAGCAAAAATATATGAGTATCTAGATTCATTTCGGGTTGTAACAGTATCGCAGGTGTATAATTCTTCGCAAATTTTTCGCTTCCCATCAACATTATCATTGTTTGGATACGTTATTGCTATACTCGTTACAGGATAATTCTATCTGCAAAACATAATTGGTTTTAATTTTCACGGTCAATGCAATATTATTAACAAACCAACCTGATTTAAGTAAATCTTGTTTGAGAATTCATAAATTGGTATTGTAGCTTTGTGATGTTCATTGTGTGGATCAGTATAACCTAAGAGTTGATTAAGGCTGTTCTATTGAAATTCTAACATTATTGAAATTTATTTATGATTAATTTTGAAGTTTTTATTTATAATCTGATGATACCTACACAAACTTGAAATTTTGAGACATTTATTATGATTTTGAAGTATGTAAGCAAGATAAATTGGTTTTAAAAAAATTGACATGTTAAGCTTAATTAAAATTTTGAAACTACAATCATTGAATCTTATAACTTCAAAAAGAACAGACTTGAATGTTCTTCCTACTGATTACTGTAACTTTCCTCTTTCCCATGGTTCTGAAAGACTTTTACTGGAGAGATCCCCTGCAAAAAAGTAAAACTTATTGGTCTGTTCCAACCCAACCGAAAAACATTTAAGAACAGTCATATTACCATTGACAACACCAAATCAGTGCACTGCACAACTCACAAGATTACTGCGCAAAAATATTACCGTTCTTAAACTGTTCACGGAGAGGTTGGAACAGACCTATTATAAATAAGTTGCACGGAGGGGTATATGTTAATTGCATGGAATACCTACTTTAATATTTATTGAATATGGTTGAACAGTGAATACTTAATTCGATTATTTATTAAATGATTGTGAATATACGCGATAATTAAAAAAAGTTATAAACAATCAAATGCAAGGAGCTGTTACTCTTTTGTGGTAAAATTGTTAATAATTGTAAGAGGATGATAACGAAGAAGTACTACTCCTTTCTTTGTCAACAGCAATTCTCGTATATACAAATATTTTTAAATTCACTTACACCTCAAATGTTTCGAATATCCTCTCCTCTTCAAATCCAGGAATTCTTTACCACGCTTCCATCTGCTATTGTCCAATAGAAATCCTCATTTTCATTTTTTTTCGACACTAAAATCACGAGCCGAGCTACTTATTAATTTAACGAACAACGACTTCTAAAATCGCAATTACCACCTCAAAAACTCACAAAAGTCCACAGTTCCGAGGAGCAAATAAAATAACTCACTAATTTTTATTTACGCATTACCGGCGAACGTTGTATCATTTTGAATATCTGTAACAAATAAAGTAAAATTTAAAATACACCGAAGTAATCAACTTAATCGGATTGTTTACTTTTTTTCGAATAAAAAATTATTATGCCTAATATTAATGAATTTATTTATTTATTTGAAGAACACCTACCATTATTTGACTAATACTTCTGCATTAAACTCCATTCCAATCCATTCCATGCTTAACCTAACTAAACTAGGGCCAATGGGCACTTCTGAAATGTACAAAAAAAAAGTATTTTAAACAAATTACTCAGTTATTTAAAAGAAAGTTATATAGTTTTACACATGTGAAGAAATAGAGAAGATTCCTTAAGATGAAATAATTTAAAATGTTTATATCGTAATCATAAAATAAAATAAATGAATTGGAAAAAACTTAAAAATTGTTTGATTTCTTAAATGAAAATAACAGAAGTTAAAATTAAGTTACTTCTATGCAAGTTCGTTTTCAATTTAGAGAATTAATTATTGTATAATCTAAGAGAAAAGACATATTTTGACGATTAAATGCTTCCTGCTGATGCCATTGAGTTGAGGCTAAATTTTGGAGAAATTATTTATCAGATTTATGCAAAATTACCTCAGTTGAAAGAATATGCTGAATTGAATTAAAATAGTATATCATTCGTAACATGGGCTGAAATTGGTCTTTCAAAAAATTGCTTCTATATAAATAATTTTGTAACAAGCATTTACAACTACTTCAGAATTGGTAAATTTAAATAAGTTGATCTCAGCAAGTAAAATTATGGATGGAATAAGATTAGCCCGCTCGCGGGGCTGGTACTTTATCCTGTGGCTCTAAATAACTACTTCTTTGAATTTTTTAAATAATAAAGAAGTCGCGTCGGCCAGAAATTTCCAATAAAATCTATGGAATCCATCCCAATACTAGAATTCACCCAAACCAGCCCAAACAAACCCACCCAATACTATCTAACCTAACAAAAGATTCTATTATTTATTTAAGAAAAAAAAACTATATAATATGTTCTAACGATTATTAAGTTTCATTCAGCTCTATTTAAGGTAAGCATTAAATAATGCTAAGAAAATGTGTAAAATTCTGCGGTCATCGTTAACTAGAAACTCTAATTAGTGTAATACTATCACATAAAAAAATCCAAAGATGTAGTTCTTTTGAGCTGCAGGCTGATGTACTCTCACCCCGTTCGCCCTTAGAAAGTTATCGATATTATAATTAAAGTAACTTACACCTAATGCTCCTTTCTTTGCTTATACTCCTGCATACCATTTTCCATACCAATATTCAGGCTTCACGTATATCAAAGCACAAACATTTTCGCAAAATAACACATTTGGATTAACAACGTAAGTAGCTCGACAATATTAGATATCGCATAAACGTACTTGTTCACATACATGAACAGATTAACTATTACGCGATGGACCCGACAACCGCGACGGTGATAAATATCTGCAAAATAAACAAAGAAACTGTAACACACCCTAACAGTTCACCGAAAGTTTATAAACGAACGAAATAATATTTAAAACTTAGAAACTTTGTGAAACGTATTGAAATATAAAACGCAGAAAAGAAAAAGCGATAAATCGCAGCGCCACAAAAACTGAAAAAAGTTCGCACAATTCTACTACTGTAGTTTTATAAAATATTTAAAAATAGTACAAATAATAATATGAAAACAGAACAAAAATTCAACGAGAAAGTAAACAACTGAGTCATCATTAGCGACACTATGTTTCTGTAAAATATATTTGGATCAAATTTTAAAATATTAACTTATATCTACAGGGTGTTCCTGCAGGAGTAATCACGAATCACGATAGGTACCTATTGGGAAAATTATATAGGACAGTTATGAAAATTAAGGGGTCTACTAAATTCGATAGGGGCAACATCGCTAAAATATTTTCAAGATAATCGCACTTCCGGTTGTACGGGAATTTGACGTCATCTAACTTATTTCAAATAGAACAGCCTATATATTATTACATTAATTGGATCCTGCGTGAAATGCTAGATATAGAATGTATGTATAATGTACACGGTCATTCATTTTATCTTGACACCCACGCAGCGCCGTTATTATGGATGATAGAAAAAAAAATAAATTTAATTTTTTTAGGGTTTCGCCTGTAGTATATTTTAAAAACTATTGAAATCAAAAAAATTAGTTTGCAAAATTGAAAAAATAATTAAGCAAGTGTGCCCTGAATAGGATTGACATGTTATTATGAACGAAACATTATAAGGAAAAAGATAAATAAAAGAAGAAGAGTTGCTTCAATCAACACAACTAAGAATGTAATTAAAAAAATATAAAGATCAAAATAGCGTTCAACGCTTCCGTTGAACATCTCAGACAATATACAAAGAAATTTAGATGAAGAACTTGATATTTTACTTTACTTTCGAGGTATAAATATTTTGTTGATTTACATCTGATGGCTTAACCGCCGACGCATAGTTATTATCTATTATAATTAATAATAATTAGTTTAGTTTTGTCGTTATTTTCAAAAATAAGTTTTAATCGTTTATATTTATTTGTTGTATTCGTTTAATAAAATCAATATTTTATTTTAATTTGTGCAAATGCACTGGTAAGATATGTAATGTCAACCAAATATATTGTTGACATAATAATATATGACAACTGCAATCAGGGTACCCTTGATTATTTTCCGAAAAATATAAACAATAAATTTGATGATTTTCCAGTAACCAAAATTCAAGTTTTAACCTAAAATATCGCAAGAACGGCTGAAGCTAATAAATAACCTATACTTTTTTGAAATCAGAACAAAAAGATCTTTCATTTTATTTTATAATATATAGGGTGTTTCATTTAAAATATAAAGCATAATCTGGTTTTTTCATTTTGCAAACTAAGTTTGTTGATTTCAATAATTCTAAAAGATACTACAACAGAAACCCTAACACTTTTGTATTTAAAATATGTTTCTATCATCCATAATAACCGCTCTAGGTGGGTGTCAAAATATTATGAATGACCCTGTAACTAAGTCTAGCAGTTTTTGAAATATTTAATGTTTTATGTCTAAAATGGTGTTTGATGGTCGACTAAAAATCGTTATTTTTCGTTAATTTTGATTACCTAATTGTGCATGAAGATTCTTGTATAGAAAGGTTTGTTTTAACTACGTTCGTAACATCACGTTATTGTTATTTTTTATACAGTGTGGTCTCATAATAATATTAAAAATTAAAATTGTAATTACAAAGAGTACCTGTGTCGCTTAATGTTCTTATATACAAGAAGAAGTGTTTTATTTTGTTTTTTAAATATATTTATTTATTTTTTTGGGATATCCCTTAATAGGAAATAAAGTTATTTATTATTATTATTATGAGTCGTATATGTATAGGATCAAACTAACCTGCATAAGCAAAAATATATGAGTATCTAGATTCATTTCGGGTTGTAACAGTATCGCAGCTGGATAAATCTTCGCAAATTTTTCCGCTTCACATCAACATTATCATTGTTTGGAATTAATTACTCATACGTTATTGCTATACTCGATACAGGATAACTCTATCTGCAAAACATAATTGGTTTTAATTTTCACGGTCAATGCAATATTATTAACAAACCAACCTGATTTAAGTAAATCTTGTTTGAGAATTCATAAATTGGTATTGTAGCTTTGTGATGTTCATTGTGTGGATGAGTATAACCTAAGAGTTGATTAAGGCTGCTCTATTGAAATTCTAACATTATTGAAATTTATTTATGATTAATTTTGAAGTTTTGTTTATAATCTGATGATACCTACACAAACTTGAAATTTTGAAACATTTATGATTTTGAAGTTGTGTGTAAACAAGATAAATTGCTTTAAAAAAATTGTCAGGTTAAACTTAATTAAAATGTTGAAACTATAATATTTGAATCTTATAACTTCAAAAAGAACAGCCTTGAATGTTCTTCCTATTGATTACTGTAACTTTCCTGTTTCCCATGGTTCTGAAAGACTTTTACTGGAGAGCTCTCCTGCAAAAAAGTAAAACTTATAGGTCCGTTTATATATATATTTATTGAACATGTTTGAACAGTGAATACTTAATACGATTATTTGTAAAATGATTGTCAATATACGCGATAATTTAAAAAAAGTTATAAACAATCAAATGCAAGCAGCTATTAATCTTTTGTGGTAAAATTCTTAATAATTGTAAGAGGATGAGAACGAAAAATTACTACTCCTTTCTTTGTCAACAGCAATACTCGTATAAACAAATATTTTTAAATTCACTTACACCTCAAGTGTTTCGAATATCCTCTCCTCTTCAAATCCAGGAATGCTTTACCACACTTCCGTCTGCTGTCCAATAGAAATCCTCATTTTCGTTTTTTTCGACTTTAAAATCACGAGCCGAGCTACTTATTAATTTACCGAACAACGACTTCTAAAATCGCAATTGCCACCTCAAAAACTCACAAAAGTCCACAGTTCCGAGGAGCAAATAAAATAACTCACTAATTTTTATTTACGCGTTACCGGCGAACGTTGTATCATTTTAAATATCTGTAACAAAGAAAGTAAAATTTAAAATATACCGAAGTTATCAACTCAATCTGATTGTTTTTCTGTTTTTTTTTTGTTTCTAATAAAAACTTATTATGCCTAATATTAATGAATTTATTTATTTATTTGAAGAATACCTACCATTATGTGACTAATACTTCTGCATTAAACTCCAATCCATTCCATGCTTAACCTAACTAAACTAGGGCCAATGGGCACTTCTGAAATGTACAAAAAAAAAGTATTTTAAACAAATTGTACAGTCATTTAAAAGCAAGTTATAAAGTTTTAGACATGTGAACAAATAGAGAAGATTCTTTAAGATGAAATAATTTAAAATATTTACATCGTAATCGTAAAATAAATGAATTGGAAAAAAATTAAAAATTGTTTGATTTCTTAAATGGAAATAACCGAAGTTAAAATTAAGTTACTTCTATGCAAGTTCCTTTTTAATTTCCAACTATACAATATTTTTTAGAAGAATTAATTATTGTGTAATCTAAGAGAAAAGACATATTTTGACGATTAAATGATTCCTGCTAATACCATTGAGTTGATGCTAAATTTTCGAGAAATTGTTTCCCAGATTTATCCAAAGGTACTAAAAAAATTACCTCAGTTGAAAGAATATTTTGAATTGAATTTAAATAATTATGTCATTCGTAACATGGGCTGAAATTGGTCTTTCAAAAAATTGCTTCTATATAAATAATTTTGTGACAAGCATTTACAACTATTTCAGAAATTATATACACGATTGCTAAATTTAAATATGTTGATCTAAGCAAGTAAAATTACGAATGGAACAAGATTATCCCGCTCGCGGGGCTGGTACTTTATACTGTAGCTCTAAATAACTACTTATGTGGATTTTTTTTCTAATGTAATAAATAATAAAGAAGTCGTCGACCAGAAATTAACAATAAAATCTATGGATCCTAATACTAGAATTCACGGAAACTAAGCCAAACCAACTCAATACTATCTAACCAAACGAAAGATTGTATTATTTATTTAAGAATAAAAACTATATAGGTATGTTCCAACTATTATTAACCCTACAGAACCCGCGCTAAGAAGATTACGGCAGAACTCGCGTGTGAGCATTTCTCTCACTATTTATTATTGTGTATTTTTTTATTCCGACGAGACATTACACTCAAATAATTACGCATAATTTTTAATGAAGTTCTGCATCTTTTTTTTGGATATTCGGTTTTTTCTTCTTGGGCAAAATCCACAAAATCCAGCTTGAACTTCTGCCATTACACGTTCTGGTTCAGGAATGCCTGTTCTCTACTTCGTTGTCTCCTGTTGAATGGCATACATATTACTGAAACTCGGTATACTAAGTGTGGTTTCATCAACTGGTTTGATCCTCAGAAACATTCGACGATCTTCGATAATTTCTGTATTGTCTGTATATATTTGGAAAATACAAACGCCTGAACTCGCGCAATGAGCGAATCTTTCACAAACCAGCACTTGATCAACAAACTTCATATCCACTCGCAGAAGAAAGTGGACTGAATTTCAAATTTAACTAATCAGGGGGTGCAACGTGAACACAAAGTCAGCTAGAGAGCGAGGTAGGCTCATCCAGTGTCTATATCGTGAAATCTTGCGATTTTAGGCGAAGCGTGTAAGAAATGCTCACAGCGCGAGTCCTGCAGGGTTAAGTTTCATTCAGCTCTAAGGTAACCATTATATATAAAGAAAATGTGTAAAATTCTGTGGGTCATTACGTTAACTAGAAACTAATTATTAATGTAATACTATAATCACATAAAAAATAATTCCAAAAATGTAGGTATTTTGAGCTGCAGGCTGATGTACCCTCACGTCGTTCGCCCTTAGAAAGTTATCAATATTAAAATTAAAGTAACTTACACCTAATACTCCTTCCTTTGCTTATACTCCTGCATACAATTTCCATACCAATACTCAGGCTTCACGTCTATCAAAGCACATAATTTTTCACAAAATAACACATTTGGATTAACAACGTAAGTAGCTCGACATTAAAAATCGCATAACGTATTTGTTCACATACACGAACAGATTAGTATTACGCGATAGACCCGACGACCGCGACTGTGATAAATATCTGCAAAATAAACAAAGAAACTATATCACACACCCTTACAGTTCAACGAAAGTTTATAAACTGAGCGAAATAATATTTAAAACATAAGAACTTTATAAAACGTATTGAAAAATAATACGCAAAAAAGATAAGTCGCCCTGCCACAAAAATATAAAAACGTACCTAGAAAAAATTCTATACTGCACTTCTAGAAAATATTTTAAAATAGTACAAATAATAATATAAAAACAGAACAAAAATTCACCGAGAAAGTAAACAACTGAGTCATCATTCGCGACACTATGTTTCTGTAAAATATATTTTGATGAAATTTTAAAATATTAACTTGTATCTACAGGGTGTTTCTGCAGGAGTAATCACGATAGGTACATATTGCGAAAACTATAATTATCACATTTATGAAAATTGAGGGGTCTACTAAATTCGATAGATATGCCACATTGCTAAAATATTTTCGTAAGTAATATCATAAGGGCATCTAATTTAAAAAAAAAAATGGAGAACACGTTGCTAAGTAATATTTTAACAAGAAGTGAGTGCTGGTTTTGCTATACCTGCACGAAGGCATTTTGTTAAAGAAAATTGACTTTGCATTGTGTTTTTTCGATTTTTTTTTTCACAGGCAAAATTAGATGCCCGAATGGTATTTGAGTAACAGATTATTCGGCAAACATTGTTATCAAAAGTACTGTAATTTTTGGTGATAACAAGCTGTCAAGTTTTGCCACGGATAAACTCGAAAAAACTGCTGACAGGTGCTGTCATAAAGTTTTTCCATCTAGAAACCATTTGTAAATCAGGAGCAGGTCGTACCGGTGTGTAGTTGGTTCGAACCCCGGACGGACGACACTTATACTGCTCCACTTTAGTTAAGGATTTATTTTAACAATAATTGATAAAAATAAAAACTGAGCTGGCTGTATGTTACTCAAAAAGTGGCACGAGGCCATAAAGTCAGTACTCGTTTAGGCTGAACTAACTTAAAAAATACGTTTGTAATTCAAAATTGCGTGTTTGTAATTGGTAGAAATTAAGACGAGGGAAATACGAGTAGTCAAGATAATCGCACTTCCGATTATACGGGAATTTTAAGTCAACTTGCTTCTTTCAAATAGAACAGCCTATATATTATTAATTTTTTTTTGGATCCTGCGTTAAATGCTAGATATACAGGGTGGTCCATTAGTGTGTGGCCGGAAGATATTTCAAGATCTATAAGCGATAGACAAAAAAAATCATTTACAAAACTTTTAGACACTGAAGAGATGTACAACCCAAAAATGTTTCCAACTATACAGGGTAGTTCACAAACACGCAGCAGACCACACTTGCTTTTTCTTAATGCGACACCCTGTATATTTTAACATAAATACATGCCGCCCTAAAATACAAGATTTTTGGTCTCAGATCCGTTTGAATTTCCTTCTTTTCTCCGGTTTTCTGGATTTTATTGACGTCTGATTTGTAATTTTGCAGGGTGGTCACATTTTCTAAATTGTATTTTTATGGTAAAATGTAAAGCCTAAAAGTCCCTTTCCTATACTTTTAATTTATATCATATTTCATAAATTTAAGGCTAACCAATTTTTAATAAAAAAATTATTAGGTAAGGAAAAAAGCTAAAATTGCCGAGAAATTTTAGTCATTTTAATTAGTTGTATTTTCTATTTAAAACAAAGAAGTTAAATTACAGCTTTATTTTGATAATTTGCAAATAAAAGTTCCTCCAACCCAACCCCTATCGAAAAAACAGGAATAGTTTACCGTGAGTCACAGCACCGTAGAAGACATGAAAATTAGAAGATTTTATTCTATTTTAACTTAAATTGTCAAAAAAAAAAGATATTTTTACTTTTTAAGAGCGTCTCTTTGTAAATTATTAAAATAAACATGTAATTTAACTTTTTTGTTTTTAAATAAAAATTGTTGCCCTCGAGGCACGAATAGCTCTCCATATTTAAGTGTAAAACTAATAATTTTATTGAGGGAATTAATAATACTCTGTCTCCTAAATTTCAATATATATTCATAGATCTGGTCGTATTCTAATTATCATTGGTTTCTTATAACATACATGTTTCGGTCATATATATGGCCATCCTCAGTGTTACATACAAAAGTTACATTGTCATATTATATTGAAGCTGTAATAAATTGGTATTGTTAACATTATATAATTTTCTTATTATTCGTCACTTACTTTCCTGGAATAAAAATAAAAAATTTTTCTTTTAAAAATTCTACATTCGTAAAACTAACTTAACTAAAAGAACATTATATTTCTAATATTTTTGTTTTCTTTTTGTATATCATGATTAATTTCTTGATTGAATAGATATTTATAAATTTCGGATTTTTCTCTCTGATCAGTATAATATTTATAGTCTGTCTTATCATGGG
This sequence comes from Apoderus coryli, assembly GCA_911728435.2. Lineage (NCBI taxonomy): Eukaryota > Metazoa > Arthropoda > Insecta > Coleoptera > Attelabidae > Apoderus > Apoderus coryli. Next base: position 7,755,077 of record OU452202.1, on the reverse strand, counting down.
AATATAGGACTATAAATATTATACTGATCTCATATTATACTGATCAGAGAGAAAAATCCGAAATTTATAAATATCTATTCAATCAAGAAATTAATCATGATATACCTACAAAAAGAAAACAAAAATATTAGAAATATAATGTCCTTTTAGTTAAGTTAGTTTTACGAATGTAGAATTTTTAAAAGAAAATTTTTTTATTTTAATTCCAGTAAAGTAAGTGACGAAAAATAAGAAAATTATATGAAGTTAACAATACCAATTTATTACAGCTTCAATATAATATGACAATGTAACTTTTGTATGTAACACTAAGGATGGCCATATATATGACCGAAACATGTATGTTATAAGTAACCAATGATAATTAGAATACGACCAGATCTATGAATATATATTGAAATTTAGTGGAGGAGACAGAGTATTATTAATTCCCTCATTAAATTGAGACTCCACAGAAATATGGACTACTTCATGAATATAATAATTTTATGATGTTTTGGTCATGTATCTAAAATGTATACATATTTTTTTTGTTTTAGACATCAGCTATTTTTTTTAAGTATCGAGTTTTGTTCCTTCTTCTTCCCTTTGGAGACACTATTTATACGTACATATTTTATATTTGAGATCTTCTAGGCCAAGTTCTTGTGCGCAAAATAGTTGATTTTTGTTAGTTTTATTATAAAATATATTTTGCCCCCTTTTCTACTATTTGCGAAACAAAATTGTTATGCTGCATGTTGTAGGTTATCTTATTTCAATGCTATATACAGGGTGATTCATTATGGTTGCAACAAAGAAAAACTGGAGATTCCTGAAAACAATTTAAGCATTTTTTGCCAATGAACCCATGTCCGCAAATGCTTCGTTATCGAGATACAGGGTGTCCAAATTTAGTGGTCAAATTATGTTTTTTCAGGATCTGAATCCGCTCGTCTTCTTTTTATGGGGGTACAGGGAACAATTGGTTTACAGTGTACCAATTGTAAATGAAAACCAACTACTGGAGAGAGTTCATGAAGCTGCTAAAAAATAAGAACGATCATGATATCCTTATTAGAACTACAAAAAATTCATTAGTTGAAAGATGTAGAATGTGTATTACTGTCAATGGAGGGCAATTTGAACAGTTGTTATGAATTTTCTTATTTTAATTTCGAGTTTAGTTTTTTTATTGTTAAATTTTCAATTGTACTGATAGGCATTAAAATTTGTTGTTAAGTAATTTGTTATTATTAAATCGTTTTCCACGGGAACTTTGATTTTTCATTTTGATTTCTGGTAAACGTTATTTTGATTTAAATCTACCATTAACTTGCAATTTATCGGTTTCTATAAAAATGGTAGAAACCACAACATCGACGTAATTAACTTTTTTGTAGCTTATAAGTTGCTCTTTTTAAAAAAGTAATAATTTAAATTATTGAAGCTTGTCAAAGCTGTCTTTAATTAATTTATGTGTAAAATTTACCCACATCTCCCCTATATCTACGCCAATGAAATGAAAGTCAAAATAATGCAGATTATATTTATTATAGGTCCACAAATGCATGTAAAATTTTGTCAAAATCGGTTAGCTAGTTGTTGAAAAATTAACAAAAAGGTTAATTTGAACACCCTGTATCTCGATAACGAAGCGTTTGGGAACATAGGTTCAATGGCAAAAAATGCTTAAGTTACTTTCAGGAATCTCCAGTTTTCGTTTGTTGCAACCATAATGAATCACCCGGTATAATTAGCCCGTTTTTCTGTTATATTTGGGATTTTTTTTTTTCGTTTTTGACCCTCTTTTACACTATTTTCGAACGCTTGTGTAAACCAGTTCATTGATTCATTTTTTAGATTATATTATTCTATCACAACTATGAAAAATTATTCCATATATCGAATAAGTATAGGAAATATACATTTTTTGTTTTGACCTTTTCCACCACTTACAAACGCCTATGAAAGTAAGTTATTTATGACATATTTTATAAGTTATATTCTATTAAAGCTATAAATAACTAGTTAATATTTCTGCGATGTCTAAGAAATACGTTTTTTTTAAATCTTTTTTACCCCATTTTACACTATTTTTGAACGCCAATGTAGTCTAATATTTTATGTTCAATATTTTAGGTTAATTCAATTAAATGCGTGAAAAATTATGCAGTATTTCGGATAAGTTTAAGGACTATGAATTTTTTTAATTTGTGAACCCTCTTTTAAACCCATTGCCTACGCTCAATGTTAATCACCACCTATAAATATCCTGTAGTATTTTCGTACCAAATGTGGTTAAAATCCGTTAAGTGGTTTTTGAGTTATCACAAATACAAATTTTTTCTGACCCTTTTATAGAATTTTTACGGACGCCTATGGTACATTAATTTTTGTCGTGTATTTTTAACACCATATCAACTAGTTAAATATGAAATTTTTACATTTTCATTTTTTTTTTATTTTACCCCCTTTTCTACTATTTACGAACGCCTATGTAAATAAAAATTTCATGCTGCATTTTGTAGGTTATCTTATATCAAGCAATTAGCCAATTTATCTGGTATATTTGGGAAACATTTTTGTTTTCGTTTTTGACCCTTTTTTTAGACTATTTTCGAACGCCTGTGTGAACCAATTCTGTTATGGAATATTTTTTAGCTTATATTGTATCACAACTATGAGAAATTATTCCATATTTCGAATAAGTTTAGGAAATATATATTTTTTTTTGTTTTGGCCCTTTTTCCACTACTTACGAACGCCTATGAAAGTAAGTTATTTATGACACATTTTATAAGTTATATTCTATCAAAGCTAGTTAATATTTCTGCGATGTTTCAGAAATACGTTTTTTTTAAATCTTTTTTACCCCATTTTACACTATTTTTGAACGCCAATGTAGTCTAATATTTTATGTTCAATATTTTAGGTTATATTCAATTAAATACGTCAAAAATTATACAGTATTTCGGATAGGTTTAAGAACTATGAATTTTTTTAATTTGGGAACCCTCTTTTAAACTCCTTGCCTACGCTCAATGTTTCCCAAAATCTAATCAGCTCCTTGCCATGTCCAATAGTATTTTTGTACCAAATTTGGTTAAAATCTGTTAAGTGGTTTTTGAGTTTTCGTGGATAAAGAAAGACAGACAGACAGGCATTTTTTTAAAACTAGTTATTTATGTAGAATGACCAAAAACAAGTATTTCCGGTGAAATTAATTTTCATGAAACTAATAGTCTCCATATATATATGTATATTACATAATATTAATAATAATGTTCTTTATTTCAATATCATGTAAGTTACATAAAATTAAATAACGTCTTACAAACTATATACAAACAAATTAACTATTATGGACATGCTATAAATTAGTATTACTTATGTATTCGTCAATATCATATGTTTACTAGAAACTTATACAGGGTCTCGCATTAAGAAAATGCAACTTTGGCATGCTGTGCGTTTGTGAACTACTCTGTATAATTGAAAACATTTTTGCCTAAAAGTTTTGTAAAAGTTTTTTGTATCTATCGCTTATAGATTTTGAGATATCTTCCGCCCACACCCTGTATAATTTATGAATACAGGGTCATTCATTATATCTTGAGGCCCAACTAGAGCCGTTATTATGGATGATAGAAAACAAAATATATACAATTTTTAGGGTTTCTGCTGTAGTATATTTTAGAACTATTGGAATCAAAAAAATTAGTTTGCAAAATTGAAAAAAATAATTAGGCCTTATATTTTAATCTGAAATGTAAATGTCTGTTTTTTTATTTAGAGTGAGGACCAAAAGTCACGCATAAATTTTATAAAATTTTGAGGAAAATTTTTTGGAAAAAAACGCCTATGGTTTTAAGTTGTCCGTTTACGACGTATCAGAAATGTACATATATAGGGTAGTCCACGTATTGCATTTGTTTTTCTTTTGGAAAACCTGTATATAACTAATTTTTTTGATTCTCTATAAGATTCTAGCATTATTTAATACTTATATTATAAATTGACAAATAAAAAATTCATTATAATGAAACAATCACATATAAAACAACAAAAATTGGAAAATGTAAGTGTACATTTCAGGTCATATCATCATCTCAGGACACAATACAACAAATTAATAGATAACAAAACAGTTAATTGTCAAAAGAAGTGTGTAACTATAATTATTTACTACGACTTACCCCACAATATTATCATAACAAATTAATTAACAATATTCACCACCGAAAATAACGGTTAATTATTGTATCTTTTTATTTAAAACTGCGAACGTTTGAAATCAATTCAAAAACCGTTCAAATTGCTTTCGGTACCTGATAATAATGCCTCGGCAAAGACCGACACGCCACGTAATGTACCGACACACCTCCCTAATACGTTAAGAACAATATTTTAACTCAAACTAAATAATAAACATATTATAATACATACCTATATCGCAGCATTCTATGTTTTTCAAGACGCACAAAAAATTGACAAAAAATAGCGATCGATATGAAAGGTATATACGTACAGAACATAAAGTGGTAAATACAAAATACCATAATATAAAAAAACGAGGAAATATAATGGGAACAAAAGATTATGTTTACTTATTTAGGCATACCTAATATGTTCAAAATGATTCGTATAATAATTACGAAAGTGTTTCTAAATTTTAAGCACATATTTAATTATTATTTCAGCATATTAGTGGGCCTGGAACTTCTAATATTTTAATAAACTAAATTTTGAAAATTCCCCAGTCCCTTAATAAATATACATACAGCGTTGGCTGTTTTTATTGACATATAAAGGAGAGAAACAAAAGGCTGAAAACGACATAGAACCAACTATAAATGGTTGGATCCGTCTATGTTTAGAAAAAGAATCATCATCACCTCTCCACAGGATAGAAGTTATAGATCATCATCATCATTCACTCGCTAACGAGTATGAATTATTCCAACTCAGGGATTTATCTTGTGAACTCGATCCTCGAGCCGCAAACCTTGTCACAAAATTGACACACCCAATCACCATCATTTACCAGCTGTTGTAGGTGCACTGCCCCGTCGATGCGTTCTCTTTGCATCCTCATGTCGTCGACGCTGCTCTTCAAAAACTTGATGACCCTCGTAAATGGTACGCCTCCATCTCGGTCGGTTATTCGCGATCAATTCTCACACTTCTTCATGTTGGTCTTAAGCACATCCTTGTACCTCTTTTGCAGCCCCCTCTGATTTCGTGTGCCGACCTTAAGCTGTGAATAATGGATTCTCTTGAGAAGGCGTTCCGTTGGCATGCGGATTACGTGTCCAGTCCACCGCAGCTGGTGCCTCACAATCATCGCCTTGATACTAGTTGACTCAGCTTCCGCCATTACATTTTATTTCGAGAATTCTTCTAAGGAATCGTTAATGGTACTTCTCTAGGGCGTTTAAATGCCTCAGATAAGTGGTCCAAGACTCACGGCTATACGTAAGGGTAGGAACTCAGTCGGCCAAAAGATGCGCTTGCCCATCTTATACGATGCCGAATTTCATCATCGATATTTGCGTTCGCCGCGAGAATGCTACCGAGGTAAGAGAAACTCTCGATGTTCTGAAGTCTGTCTCCGTTAATTCGAATATGTGGTGGAACACCACAGTATTTGGTGCAGGCTGGTAGAGAATCTGTCTTTTCTCTAAATTTAATTTAAGCCCCCTACTCCCGAATGGGCTGTTAAATGCATTTAGTATACAGGGTGAGTCACGAGTAACTGTACATACTTCTACCATAAGTAGAGGCACATTAGGGGATCATCAAATGACCATTAAAAACTGTATCCTTGTTTTCATTATTAATATACAGGGTGAATTATGGATCTTCACGAAAACAATGTTTCGTCATATCTTTTCAATGATTAAGTCGATTTATCTCATTTTTTTATAAAAGTGTGTATTGGTGCCTGGCAACTAACTGACATATTCAGAATTGAGAAAATCCAGGTCTGTCTTCGAGAAAATTTGTGGGACTGCTTGATATTTAACACTTCAATCTGATATATTTTTTTCAGAGGGCATAAATTGACAGTTAGGCCTGGGTATTTGAATTTTTTGTTACGCTCACCTCATATTTCCAATTAAAGATTCATTTTAGAGTCAAATTGAAAATTGGTAATAATCAAGTATCTTACTGTATAATAATGTTTAGTTATTAAAAAGAAATATTCAAAATAGAAACGACACACACTGTGCTCCAGTATGGTAAATACCATAATTTGAATTGATTTACAGGGCCGGATTTAAAAATCTGGCATATCTGGTTCATCCCAATAATTCCACCCGTAATAGAGAGAAAACAGATAAAAAATGTTTGTAATAACCTAGTTTTCTTATTTGTTTGAGGAAAAGTCATGTGTGTAATTATTTTAATCGGAATGAAATGAACAAGCCAGGGAAATGTTTATTCATAAATTAAGAAATAAAATAAAAAACTATAACCAAATAATAAAACAGTTTTAACCCTGTGGAACAAAGTAAAAAACAATTTGATAAACATTACGATTATAAAAGATGTTCAAAATGAAATCCGTCTGCCTTAATACACTTTTCTTGACGAATGTTTAAATGTGTAATGGACTTTCTGATTGTCAGTGGGTCATTTCTGATAATATTGCAACGGTGAATAATTCTGCGTTAATGAGCTGTTGTGTTTTATAATCGTAATGTTTGATAAATTGTTTTCTATTTTGTTCCACATTGTTAAAACTGTTTTATTGTTTGGTTATTGTTTTTTTATTTTATTTCTTAATTTATGAATAAACATGTCCCTGGCTTGTTCATTTCATTCCGATTAAAATAATTAGACACATGAGTTTTCCTCAAACAAATAAGAAAACTAGGTTATTACAAACATTTGTTATCTCTTTTCTGTCTATTACGGGGGAAAAAGTTACATACAGGGTGAATTATTGGGATGAACCGGATATGCCAGATTTTTAAATCCGGCCCTGTAAATCAATTCAAATTATGGTATTTGCCATACTGGATCACAGTGTGTGTCGTTTCTGTCTATTTTGAAGATTTCTTTTTAATAACTAAACATTATTATACAGTAAGATACTTGATTATTGCCAATTTTCAATTTGGCTCTAAAATGAATCTTTAATTGGAAATGTGAGGTGAGTGTAACAAAAAATTCAAATACCCAGGCCTAACTGTATATTTATTCCCTCTGAAAAAATTATATCAGATTTTTTTAAAATCATATACAGGGTGAAGTGTCGAATATGAAGCAGTCCCACAAATTTTCTCGTAGACGGACCTGGATTTTCTCAATTCTGAATATGTCAGTTAGTTGCCAGGCACCAATACACAGTTTTATAAAAAAATGAGATAAATCGACTTAATGATTGAAAAGATATGACGAAACATTGTTTTGGTGAAGATCCATAATTCACTCTGTATATTAATAATCAAAACAAGGAGACATTTTTTAATAGTCATTTGATAATCCCCTAACGTGCCTCTACTTATGGTAGAAGTATGTACAGTTCCTCGTGACTCACCCTGTATATTGATGATCCTCTTCTGTATCAGCTAGGACAACGTTGTCATCCGCATATTGAAGCTCATTAACTGATGTGGATACGATCTTCGTCCCAGCTTGCAGTCGAAGGTTGAACAGTCCGCCGCCATAAAATCTGGAGACGATCTCTCGGTAGTTCATCCATAACAAGTTGATTGACAGTTCCCACAAACATCGAAAACAAAATCGGTGAAATGACCCAACTCTGCTTTACGCCAGTTGTTATTGGCAAGGGTTCTCCCGGTTCACTGGTGTTGAGAACTGCTGCTTTCATATTATCGTGAAGGAGTCGAAGTATCCGTATGAATTTCTGGAGACATCCGTTGAGCTTCAATATCCTCCACATAGCCTCACGGTTAACAGAGTCTAGCGCCTTGACAACCCATGTATAGAGGACGATTGTGTTTCCGGCAAGCATCCTTCCGAGAGTAGGAGAACACGACTGGACAAAATTCTTGCAAGAGGAGTTAGATACCACGAGAGTTTCCATTTGGTATTGATTTTTTGGGGCTTGGATGCTTTGTGCAAAACAAAAACAATTTATTAAAAAAAAAAACAATTAAAAATTCTAGTGTTTATTACAATATTAGGAGCTATACAGAATTAGTTCTCTTCGAGCCAGAAGTCTACATTTTCGATATTGAACCCAATCAATGTCTTCTAAAATAGTGGCATTTCCTTTAAGTTCCTGGTAAAACTTTAATCAGATGGTATAAGATGATACATTTCATGCAAATTAGCAAGTTTCATAGATCATCACTGTGATTTTTAAGTTGCCGTCCTCTTGTTTTTTTTTATATTCACCTCTTGAATGGGACCATAAAAAGTGTTCTGTTGAAAATATAACAAATAAGAGATTTTTCTCTATTTTGATAGATCTTACAGTTAATTTAATCGCCATCAACTGAAATGTTTCTATTAATGATGCTTTTTTATATAGTTCGTATACCAAAAAGTCTTTCGAAGTCATCTCGGTTACTAGCAGTGGATTTTTCTTTCTACATTATTTCATTACATTTATATAATCTGAAGTTAAATACATTTGTTGTTGGTGTTTCAAAGCGGATTCTCCAAAATCCGAATCGTCGGGCAATACCTTCAGCCTAAAAGTAGCAATAATCATGTTCATCTGTTCCACTTTGTACTCCAGCATTGTATATCCAAAGTTGTCTCTTATAGAATACAATATTAGATGGAATTCTCGGCAGTGCTAGCGTTTTTTCCAAATCAAAAGTAAGGCACTCTTATTCAGCAGTTGGGCGTTTTCTGCACAATGGCTAATGGAATAAAAGCGATCGAAAAATAGCTTTAGCTCAAATTATCTGACAATGTGGTTTGGTCGCTTTCTGCAAAACTGGGTCCAGTTGAGGCATCTCGCATTTCAGCAGGCACGGTTACGGTGTTCCATATTTTGGTTATTAGAACATGAGAATGTTCCAAGAACACAGGTCCTCCTTCTTTAAAAAGCTCAGGAGATATGCTATCAGAGCCAGCTGCTTTGTTGTTGTTAAGTTTGTCAATTTCTAGCAGAGAAGGTACATCTCCCAAGTGTGGTTGGGCTGGTCTATTGGAATGTGCATAATAAGCAATACAATCTGAGAGCGCGTTTAAATTTTATCGCGTGTGAAAAAATTTGTGAGTCTAAAAAAGTAGGTAGGTATAATAACATTTTATTTGTAAGAACATAAAGTAGGTAACTAGTGCATTATAATGTTCGGGTTTGTCTACAATAATCCAGGATGTGTTAGGTTAAGTTTAGAGCATAGGCACAAAACCCACGTATAACAGTAAATGAATGGTTTTATCTTTTACGCGATGATGCTATTTGGGGCAGATTGGGACAAATTTGTAGGGGCAGTTTGGGACAGTGTACTAATATACACCAGCACGCCTGAGAAAAATGAAATTGAGCTAGAAACAGAGAAGGAAGGAAAATAAATTAAAGGCAAAAAGTGTGAAACAAAATATAGAAGACAGAAATGGTTCTAGCAATGTGAAATTGAAAAACAAAAACATAAAAGATCAAAAGCCAGTTGATGTTCATCAGTTAAATATCAATTTCCTAGTATGAAAGGGAAAACCTTTAAGATAAAGTATAAACCTTCCAAAAGAAAATTAAGTGATTCAGATGCGTCTTATGAAGTGAAATATGTTCATCCGATTACTACTACGAGGATTGCCTTTTATATTTCGAGATTAGAGAACAAAAACAAATATTAATCATCGAAAATCACTTTATTGTTTTTCAAAATATTCCCCATGAAGATCCATACATTTTGTGCATGCGTTTGAACCAATTGTCGAAGCACTTTTGCCACTCTGATTGAGGTATCTCCAAAACATGCATTCCGAAAGCAGCAATCGCTTCTTCAGGTGTCGAAAAACGTTGACCTCTCAGTTTGTTTTTTACGTACGGGAATAAAAAGAAGTCATTCGGTGCCAAGTCAGGACTATACGGCGGATGACTCATTAAATCGATGTTTTGGGTGCTCAAAAATGCAGTTGTTTGAGCCGATGCGTGAGAGCTCGCATTGTCGTGGTGAAGAGTGACCCGTCTTCGGCGGTTGGTTTTCCTGATTTCTTGGAAGACAACTGGCAAACAAATGATTGTGTACCATTCAGAATTGACTGTTCTGCGTTGTTCTACCGGTACGGTTGCGACATGTCCAGTTTTTGCGATAAAACAGTCGACCATTTGCTTGGAAGTGCTTCGTGCGCGAACAACTTTTGTTGGATTTGGCTCATTTTGAAACACCCATACAGTCGACTGCTGTTTACTTTCGGGCTCATACGCGTAGATCCACGATCATCCCCTGTCACGATCTCATAGACGTGTTTCGAATCACCGCGATCTTATTTTTTGAGCATTTCTCTCGACCAATCGACACGAGCCTTTTTTTGAGCTATTGACAAATTGTGTGGGATCCAACGTGAACAATTTTTTTTACAGTCAAATGTTTATGCAATATTGAATGTATGCTGGTCCCACTACTGCCTAAGATTGTCTCAATCACTTGATAGGTCACATGACAATCTTGCAATATCAGTTTGCTCACAGCATCAATGGTTTTCGGAACAACAACTGATTTTGGACGACCTTCACGAAATTCGTCTTGGAGTGAACTACGACCACGATTGAATTCATCATACCATCGATAAACACTGGTCCTTGATGAAGCTTCATCGCAAAAATTGAATTAAGTTCATCCATGCACTGTTGCTGAATTAATCCACCTCGAAAGTTGTAAAAAATAATCGCACGAAGATTTTCACGATTTAATTCCATTTTTGGACCGAGATGAATCTTTTAAGTTACTGTAAACAACACAAATAGCGCTCGTATGTCAAAACGTTCTGAGTACGTATAACCTCAAAAATGTGCAACTTTACGATAGAGCTGTCAGTTGCCAGATTGCAACACCAGGGTTGCCAATCCCGAAATATAAAAGGCGACGCTCGTACTTACTACTACTTGACGACACATAAATTGATGTAGTAGACTTTATTTTGGTTAAATTTGCTACCAAGAAGTCAATATATTACTACGTGAGGTGCATTCAAGATGTCAATGATCCAGATGAACCAATAGTGAAATTCTTCCGAAAAAAAACTATGTTTTTTTCTACCCGATTCAGGATAACGATAGTTCGGTTTTTAAAAAAAGACATAGTGGCTAAAGTAGGTACCAAAACCAAAAAAAAGTATCGGGTAGTACTAGTAGATTGGCTTCCTACATAAATTTTGGTGTTTCGTTAATGAAGTATAATGTGATTGAAATTTAAGTTAAAACTGGTCCTTGCTCTATTTTGAAATATTTTTTGATGGTTAATGTAGCTGTAAGTTTTATGCTTTGTTTGTTTAATAAACTAAATATATTTAGCCATTAGTTTCAATGCACTCCAGGGTGGTGGTTAGTTTGGAGCTAGTAGTCCCATAGAGCCCCCATCGTCCGAAAGTACCGCACCATGGTCCCAAACTGCCCTATGGTGGAGTAAATAAAAATAACTAACCTTGTCTCAGTATAATTTTCCATTAAAACTACTTGTATATTTTTCCTTTTACTTATAAAAATTAATTGCCGATATATGTGTAGTGGTTTTCACGAAAAATGGTTTTGGCTTATCAACTGTAATAAACTTTATGGTGGGCAACTTAGTGAAAACCATTTATCCTGAATTCCACTATACCTAGCTATTCCCCCACATGACTGTGCATTAAATGTTTTTGGTTACTAAGTCCAGGCTACCGAAAAAAATTGTACCAAAGTGCCCCACCCTACCCTACTTAACAATACACAATACTTATAATATTTTATCCTACAGAAAATAATGAATCGGTATGCATAGTATGCAACGTATATATAATTACAAGTTTATAAATTATTGTAATTATTGTAGAATTTAAATTTAAGAATATAGCGGAAAAACAACGTTTTTGTTATAATAAAAAATTATTAATCATTCCTTTTTAATTAAAACTCAAGCATTTTTTTAGTAAAAACTATTTAATCTCATACAAATGGTTTAATAATACTCTTGTGCATGCTGCAGGACAACCCGTTTAAATAAAGACCAACTGACTGAGTTTTATACTTCAGTATTTAAGTGCCCCCAAAGAAAGAAGTCCAGTGGAGTTAAATCTGGAGTTTTTGGCCGAGGAAACGTTTCATCCAGTCATTGCCAAACGCGAAGAGGAGCTCGATCTTTTTGGATATGCAAACTTTCAACACAACATAGCAGGCACTTTATATAAATCCATCCTGAAATAAAAATAATGAGTTTTATTATATTTGAATGTTTTAAATGTTGTATTTGTACGAGTAACTATAAAGAAAATTATTTGTTATTTTCGTATTGACGTATTGGAATTTGTGTAAAAAAAATGTGTTCAACCTGAAGAAGTTACTAATTAGTGACGAAACGTCGTTGTCATTTTAGTTTTATTTATTTGACGAAAATAAAGATGGATGATGTTGTCTGTTAATTCTATTACTATGTGGACTGTATTTTATCTATCTATTTTCTATTAAAACTATTATTATATATTATATTAGATTTACAAGTATCAATTTTTTGGGTAATAACACTTGTGACATTTTCTGTTCCTTGTTCCATATTTTTCATAAAACTATGTAATTTTTCTATTTATCGCTGATTCAAAACGAGAAGGACCACAAATGTTAATTCTATCACTATGTGGACTGTATTTTATCTATCTATTTTCTATTAAAACTATTAAACTACTGTTAGCTTTCAAACTATTTTTTTATTCACTGACAACTCGTCAAAAACTAATAATCATAATGCTGGTCATTAACAAAATAAATGGTATTACAAATTAATATATAAAATAACAATTCAAATTCTAACATTGTCTTTATTTGAAAAAGTTTTGTAAAGAAAACATTTTTTATAAGAACCGAACACCCCAAGAAAATTAAACTGAAAAAAAATGTCTTCTTCCAGCATAGGGTTTCCGTCTACATCGGTCTGGTTTTCGAGCGACTGAGTTCAGTACATTTGATAAAATTTGTGAATCTCTATTCACATAAAGACATGAGTGAGTACCTCTGTACTCACTCATGTCTTCTTCTATGAAAATAGAAAATTTAATGATATACCCTTGGAGATAAAAAAACGGATTATTATTTTCATTCAAAAGACGTTTAAGAGAACATTTTCTTTATCGCAATTGATTGGATGTTAAGTGTATTTTTATTTGTACCTTTTATGTTATATTCCTGCATCTTTTAAAGTATTATTATTATAAATCAAAAATTGCTTAATTTCTCATTTAGTTAATAATAATAATAATAATAATAGCCTTTATTGTCCAACACCACAGCCAATTTCAGGACAAAATATATAAAAATAATAAGTATATTCTAATAACCGAACAATCAATTGAAAAATATAAATTATAATAGACCAGATATAGTTTGCCAATACTAATCAACATAAGACATTGCAGAATTCATAATTTCTCCAATACAACACGAAAATATATCACAATATTTACACATAACATTGTAGTTCCTAGTATACAGACATAGAAATAGACCTCAACAGGACGTGTGTCCTAGCATAGTTACAATAAAATGTGCAACTGGACCTAGCATGTTGTCTTGGTACGCTGAAATTTAATCGCGAAAGCAAGTGGGCACAATCAATACTGGAGTACACTAAATTGAAAAGAAACCACAAAGAGTTCATTTGGGGTCTAAGGTCCAGACTCGGTATCTGAAATCTATCGGTCATTATTTGGTAGTCAGTACCCCTTGCAGGGTAATGACCATCCTCTTTGTACATTAAATACTTCAAAAATCTACGCTGCACTTTTTCAATCATATTTTGATGAGTCACATAATATGGATACCATATCCGTGACCCATATTCAAGCTTGGAGCGCACATAGGCAAAGTACAGCGTTTTAAGAGTATCTGTGTTTATAAAGTCCTTGCAATTCCTAACCAAAAAACCATACCATACCATACCTACCCGCCTCAAGTACCACTTTACTGAGATGCTCAATAAACGTAAACTTTGAATCAAACATGATTCCCAAATCCGTGACAGATTCACACCGTGATAATTGCACCGGATCAATGGAATAAGTGTAATTAATGATCGCCATCCTCCTCGTAAAACTGATATATTTGCACTTGCCTGGATTGAGCGAAAGTTTGTTTAGTATGCACCATGATGTACGAGTTGCAAATTGTACTGAAGATTACTACAGTCAGTAATACTATCCACCGAAGAATACAATTTAAGGTCATCCGCAAACATTAGCCGATCACGATTCAGTCCACTCTCCAGGTCTTTAATAAATAACAAAAAAAAAATAGTGGTCCGAGGTTTGATCCCTGAGGAACCCCAGAAGATGCTGTATACGTATGAGACTGGTAGCCATTGTGAGACACATACTGTGATCTATCTCGCAAATATGACTTAAAAAATAGCTTCAGGTTTGATACAAAACCAAACTGATCAAATTTTCGCATCAAAATGCCGTGATCCATTCTGTCAAATGCCTTAGTAAAATCTGTATATATCACATCAATTTGACTCCCACGGTCCAAAACCTCAGAGATGTCTTCAGAGAGAACCGCAAGATTAGACACAGTAGATCTATGGAAAAAGAAACCATGTTGGATAGTGGATATCTGATTTCGCAAAATTTGACAGACGGAAATCGGGCGGTAGTTGGCAATCTCAGATCTATCACCCGACTTCAGAATGGGAACAACCCTAGATCTCTTCCACTCCTGCGGAAACACTTTATTTTCTAGAGGCAAGTTTAAAATCGTGCACAGTGGGCCAACCAAAACAGGCATACAGTCTTTCACAAAGAATGATGACAGAGCATCTGGACCTGACGTCATTTTGTTACTGAGCTTCTTGCTTGCACTCAATATCTCATCCTCAGTAACCGAATGTATAGAAAATGAACACACATAAGGACAAACATCACCAAAATCCTCGTCCGAGGAGTCAATAAATACATTCTGGAAAAAGCGTGTAGACTTATGCTTAGAGTGAAAAAACTTCCAAAACTCTTTAGAATTATGTTTTACACTGTTTTTAACATTACCAATATATGCCGAATAAGCAGTTTTTATGTCTAATTTTATTCTTGACCTAAGAGTTGCAAACTGTTCGTACAAACGACCACTTCGAGTTTTCTTAAACTTATTAAAACATTTCTCTTTTTTCTTAATATTTGCGATTATTTTTGGTGTATACCAGGTAGGAAAATTACGCTTGAATACCATACATTTTGGAACATTACACTCAATAATGGCATTAACAATATCATAGAACTTGGAAACACATGTATCATCTATTTAGTTCCATAAATATGATTTTTTTAAGTTTTGACCCTCTTTTTATACCCTTGGCCTACGCACTGTTATATTTTATCTCGGATATTATTAGAGCCAAATTCTAAACAGTAATTGAATGACATTTTTCTTTAATGTTATATACAGATGTGTGTGTGTGTGTAAGTTAAATGACACTGGTTATAACCAACTGACCAGCCTCCCTCCTTGTATACAGATATTGATCCCCTTTACAAATCAAATTCGCACGCCCTGTCTATATAAATTGTACATCCGCGTCTTTTCTAGACCAAAATCTATTGCCAAAAAGAAAATCACAGCACACAACGCCAAGCCGATTACTACTGACCTACGATCAACGGTAAAAAAAATAAAACCAATTGCATTAAACTTACAAATAATATGTGTAATACGTAGTATATTTGTAACTTCTAAACGCAATTTTCTCGAGAATTATCGAGGCAAATATCAAAAGTAACCAATCGCTGTACACCAAATAAAAATGCTTTCCAATAATGTATCACTCGACTCCTACTGCTATTTAAAAATTTGGGGGTTGTTATGTGTCCACCCTTATCCCAGGGCTAAAGCAACACCAAAACTAAAAATTGTAAATCAATAACATTTAGTAAAGCATGAACAGCAAATTAAATAGATAAATAATTATAGGCCGAAGGACTGCGGTCAATCGTCTTTTGGGATTTTGCACCAATAAAGTACATTCTATTATTATTATTTTTGATAAATAAAATAATTTATTATTCATTCCATAGGTTACTAGATCCATTAAAACGTTTATTTAAAAAACACCAAATGGTGTACAATACAATTATTTGGCGTTTTCTGCCAAAACGCGCAGACTTAGCTACAGTACACCCTAATGCCATTCGAGAGGTAATTAGTAGATGCTTTTCAAACTGGTACTCCGCAAATGTTGACCAGAGTTAGCCGTAGTTTTCAAAAAAGAATATCGAAGTGTCTCGAAATGAATATTGCGAATACATGTTATGAATATTTTGGTAGAAATTTATCTGTGCTTTTTATTATCATAAATGCTGTTTATGCATAATTAAAAATAATTCATATTGACTTTTATAATTGCAGATCATTTGAAATTTCTGATACCACAGGCTACTAGAAACATTAAAACGTTTATTTAAAAAACACCAAATGGTGTACAATACAATTATTTGGCGTTTTCTGCCAAATCGCGCAGACTTAGCTACAGTACACCCTAATGCCATTCGAGAGGTAATTAGTAAGTACATTGCTAGGTAAGTTCAGAAATATGACGTTCCATTTAAATTAATGAGGTTATAGCAACTTAAAGTTCTTATTTGAGTAGTTTTAATTTTTGGAC
The DNA here is from genome assembly GCA_911728435.2 of Apoderus coryli. NCBI lineage: Eukaryota > Metazoa > Arthropoda > Insecta > Coleoptera > Attelabidae > Apoderus > Apoderus coryli. The sequence goes on along the minus strand of OU452202.1, from coordinate 7,738,326 downwards.
ACCCTGTATAAGATTGCAAGTTTATTGCAATTGGAATACCAAATATGATCTATTATCACACTTTAGAGTTAATTTCGTCAACATGACTTATATACTTCCTAAGTAGTTGAAAGATGAAAATTAGGCTAGATTTTGAGAAAATTCAATTTATTTAAACAATCTTAAGGTTTAGGTATTATAAACCTTAATGAAACAGACACTTAATTTGATCAGAGGATAAAAGTGCAATAATATACAAGGCATTCCATTTAGAAAACACAACTTTGATACTTTTAGATTATTTGGGACACCCTGTATAATATGAAACCAATTTTAAAAAGTAGCCATAGTAGATGCCTTACACGTCCAATAAATGAAACTTTTTGAAAGGCACGTAGTTTTGCTACAATATTCCGCGCCATAAAGCTTGAATAGCCCTGTATTATAATCATTGTTTAATTGCTTGAATAGTGTATTTGTTTCTGTCTTATAATTCGGTTTCCCACTTCGTAGATTTATCTTATATGGCGTCAGAACTCAAAAACTAACTACCTTTCCCCCTTCCTCCACACCCTATCAAATTCTAACTCTGTCAATACAAAATGACGAAATACTCAAGTTTAATAACATATTTATGTGTTATCGTACAATATGATCAGAATTTCACGGTTTAATAGCATAATATACTAAAGAAGTACTTGACTAAAATTTATCGAATTTTCTAATAATTTATGGCGATATTACTACAAACAAAACAATCTTAGATACTCCAAAATTTTTAAATATTTACCTAATCAAATTTATCATCTACATCTATCATATTATAATATTTTTGTAAGTATTTATACACCAAAAATCACTAAAATCACATCAATTTTGTCAAAGCTTCGCACAAAACTAACATGAAACTTCTTATTGTGTTATGTTCAATTATTGCAATTTTAATTGCAATCACAGCAGAAGGTAAATAATTATAAATAATAAAACAATTACAACTAATATTAAGATGTCCTCACGTAACATTATTTTAACTTTAATACATTTCAATTTTGAAAAAATAGTCCATATAATTGCAGAGTAGTGTAATATTCAATAGCAAAATAATAATAATAATATTTATTTCTCTTAGCAAAACACAAAAAAACCTTACAATATACATAATACAAAATAAATTAAATTAAATAAGTACACATAATGAATCGTTGATCATGTTCGGCAAAAGTGCTGCAATGCACTTGTCCGCAAAACATGAGCAAGATGTTTGTTAAACATAATGGATAATTATTATTACTGACTCATTGATGTATGTGTATAAAGAAAAAAAAAATATTGATTCAAAAACAGAATAAATATTTAAAAAATGAAAATAATTCTAAAAAATGGAAGAAAAAAAAATTGAAACCAAATACATAATTTTATCTCTCCAACTTTCATGCATTCAATTCAGTTTAATAATAGTGGAGTATTTTCCTTTAGCCAAATGGTTATTTTATATTTGAATGCATTGCTAGAGATAATCATTGTTAGTTTATTCGGGAACAGATTGAAAAGTTTAAGCCCGACAACAACAAACGTTCTCTGTCCAATAGTCCTTTGAGCTCGGGGAACTTGTACGTCTTTAACAGCTCTTGTCAAACGTCCATGGTCTGGGATATTCATAATAAGGTTATCTTTATGCATCTGCACTACAGAATTATTGTAAAATATTTCCCTAATATTTAAAACGTCGCAATATTTATATAGTTCAAGTTCAGCTGTAGTAAATCTTGTATCTAAATTAAAATTATGTTTTTTTTGTAAGTATTAGGGGTAATTTAGATTATCGTTGTACGCTCACAGAAATCTTATATTATATATATATATATATATATATATATATATAGAAAAGCCAATGAAGAAAACGAACGTCTGTAAGTTGGAAAAAACATTCGCTTCAGGTGGGAATCGAACCCACTTCTCACGCTTTCCGGGCATTTGCTCTACCATTGAGCTACCGAAGCACTGGTGATAGTAGTGCATAAACGCGATACTATTATACCAATGTCCCCTCCAACTCACAGACGTGGTCTGTGTCTTTGATGCCTTCGAACTGAAGGTCGAGACAGCAGCAGAACCACAAAATAGCATAGCGTTTGTGAGTTGGAGGGGACATTGGTATAATAGTATCGCGTTTATGCACTACTATCACCAGTGCTTCGGTAGCTCAATGGTAGAGCAAATGCCCGGAAAGCGTGAGAAGTGGGTTCGATTCCCACCTGAAGCGAATGTTTTTTCCAACTTACAGACGTTCGTTTTCTTCATTGGCTTTTCTATATAATATATATAGTTATATTCGACTACATAGTTGACTCACTTTAAGTGAATATTTTCTTTCTTTGTATTTTATACGACGTGCAGGACTTGCAATAGAAGAAACATTGCGACGTGGTCTGTGTCTTTGATGCCTTCGAACTGAAGGTCGAGACAGCAGCAGAACCACAAAATAGCATAGCGTTTGTGAGTTGGAGGGGACATTGGTATAATAGTATCGCGTTTATGCACTACTATCACCAGTGCTTCGGTAGCTCAATGGTAGAGCAAATGCCCGGAAAGCGTGAGAAGTGGGTTCGATTCCCACCTGAAGCGAATGTTTTTTCCAACTTACAGACGTTCGTTTTCTTCATTGGCTTTTCTATATAATATATATAGTTATATTCGACTACATAGTTGACTCACTTTAAGTGAATATTTTCTTTCTTTGTATTTTATATATATATATATACTCTAGAATGATAATCCCGTAGTACAAAAATGTAACCAAAAGTGTAGAGCTGTCCATAATGCGCATGATCACCAGTAACTTATTTTTCAACAGGACCGGCTTTGATTAAATGTAATATTACTGTTATAGGTATATTTAAAATTAAATTTTACCATTTGGTAACATTCAAATAAAAAAATTGAATAAAGGAATTTAAGAAATAAAAAATTACATTAAATATCTAAATACTTTATTGTCTAACAGGTACAACCCAATAATAATAAATCTAAGCAGAAACGAGAAATAAGTAAAAATTCTAATACTGGAAAATATCTTAAAGACTTGAGTAGTCTAATTATTTATTTTATTATTATATAATATTTGTTTGTTTATACATATTTGTATGTTTATACCTTAGGCGTATTACCTCTCTACAGCCTTCAAAGAAGGGGTGAAAGAAACTGTGACTTCACAAATATTTTCCGTGTCCATGTAAACCACTTCCATATCATCCGTACTACTCGCAATAGTATTTTGTGACAAAACATGGTTGGTAGAACTTTTATTCTCAGCAATTTCATGGAGGATTCTATAATTAAGTATATTCCAGTTTAACAACAGAATTCAAACGATCTTTGTATACCTACACAACGTAGGAAATATATTCTTGACATACATATCATGCATTTTTGACAGACTGCTTTTAAGTAAACAGTGTCTTGATATCAAACGATTAAGAATTTAACTTCCACTCTCATTTACATAATCTCTTCTTTTCAACAAAAGTTTGGGAACTGCATCGGGCACGAGTGATCCTCTTGCCGTCTTCTCTACAAATGATATCTTCTGCAGCGAAATGCTTACTGCATATGACATTCCCATCACGTACATTTTCTGTACTAGGATCCCAATGCCCGCATCCAAACATCATGTCTTTTTTTTGTCAAGCTAAAAATGATTATCATGTCAATGGTATCATATTGACTCAAACTGAGACTGTTAGAAACCCGAAACAATAACTTACTGAAAATATTTAATACCAGGAATGAGACCTTCATTTTTACACCACAACACTATACACCTCATTGTTTGTTAAATAAACGAACTAAAACCAAAATAACAATTTTAATCACAAATAGGTATATCTATCAACAATTAAAATATACCACGAATAAAACCATAACTCAATTATAAAACCTATCTGAATTGTTGTGAAGCCGACTCTGACAGATATTCCCACTACGAGAAATGTCATTTGCGAAAACCGACGCTGTTGCGGAATCTCCTAAATTTAATAAGATTTGGAAAAAAATGTTTCGTTCATATTGCTGAAAACTAAACAGTATGCAATTTTACCGATAACATTTAATTATTTGATTTTGTCAAGCAGTTTCGTATGACGCAGCATATGGATTTATTTATAAAACAGATATGTCGCATAAATTCTGTAAGGCGAACGACAAAATAGTTTTAAATATGGCAGCTCTGTACTGAAAATAAGTTACTGAGGAGCATGCGTAGTTCGTGAAAACTCTGCATACCCGTTACACTTTTTGGTATTCGGCTGGATTTAATTAGCATTCTAGAGTACGCTCCGCACCATCCAATTATACCATAAGACAAAAAAGATTGCACCAATGCATAGTAGGGAAAGGGTTGAATTTTGTTTTGATTCAAGAATCTTAGAGGTTTTTTTAAAAATATAGATTAAGGATAGCAATTTCTATATAGGTATAATAGGTTTTGTATATGTATGTCCCATTTGAGATGTCTGTCTACTATAATACCCAGATATTTTGCAGTTTCCCTTCTCCTCTTCCATCAAAAATTACGTTGTTACAGTTATCGCATTATTTGTGAGAACTGTATCTACTGTTTGCAAAAGTGACGTAGGTGGTTTTTACCCAATTAGTCGTGATCAAATTTTCATCAAACCATTGCGTAATTTACTAAAGGTCGCTTTTGATTTTATCTTCGACATCCTCCCAGTTTGTTCATTCGACAAATAAAGCAGTATCATCCGCAAAAGAAAATAGACTTCCAAAACAATTTAGTGTCAATAACCCATTTATATATATATATATATAAGGAACAAAATCGATCCAAGTACCGTCCCTTGTGGAATGCCGAACGTAACACTCTCTGGATTACTAAAAACATTATTTATTTTAAAAGAAATCAAATTCTATACTCCACAAAATAAATTTACTTGTTGTACTTGCCATACATGTTTCGAGCATGAAATGTCCACCATCAGTGGCTCAAATGGGTAGAGCTCAACACTCAACATTGAGATGTTCCCATAAAAAAAAAAGTCAGAGGGGTTCAAATCAGGCGATCTCGCTATGTGGCTGAACCATAACAAGGTATAGTCTGATTCAAGGTCGAATGGGTCAGGAAAGGAAAATATTCATCAATTTTAAATGCCAAATATTTTAACAATCTGCGTTGGATATTTCCAATCTTTATATATTATGAATACAGTAAATTGAAGCGAATTCCCAAATAGAACCAGCATAAGCAAAATAGAGATTCCTCCTCCTGGTCTGTCATAATAAATCCCAACATTCGCAGAGCATCAGCACAGATTTCTTCAATATGGTAACTGAAAAATAAATCACTGTCCAAGTATACACCAAGATAATTGATTAATGCGCAGCAGTGTATTTAGCAAAAACGTATCTTGACGTCTTCTAAAAGTTATTGACTTACATTTGTTTGGATTTAGAGGAAGTCTATTTAGACCACACCACTCTGAGAGCAGATGCAGGTCTGTTTGACGCTGTGTAATGCAGACTGGCAGGCCCTAATCGCTAGTTGAAATGAATATTTGGAAAATTTTCGTTCGAGCAAAAGTAAATAAGTCTCATACGTGCGAAGAAAACTGAAAATTTTGTTCATGTTGGTAATATATAATTACACTGTTAGTTCTCAATGTTTTCAATTATTATTATTATTATGATTATACTTCACAGAATACTAAACCCTTTGCGACTGGTGGTATAATCTGGCGTTTGTTCTGAATTTGAAATGAACCGTAATATTAGCGATGAAACATTGCCAGTGCTTTGTATTATGTTGTCGAAGTACACGACTTTCAATGTGGGGGCATCTTAAGATATTCGAATTTTAATCGGTTTTCTATACTGCTAAAAGCAAAGAAAGCGACATTAAAGTATTGTTCAAATGAAGAGATAATAAGCACTTTGTTATTTAACACATAAGGGCCTATTTCAATCTTATTGCAATTTTAGTAATTTATTTCAAAGCAGACTGCGCCCGTTGCTACAATATCACAATGTTGGCGTTGTATGCCAGTTTTTCCCAGACTATATTTTCGAAAAATGAGAAGGTATCGTAAAATTTTCTGGCAAGCTCGTAGCAATGGAAGACCTGCTCGACGACAACGTTTTCCTAATCGACAAGTACTATTTTAAAAGTATACGCTGGTGTAGTACATATTCTGACGAATTCACAATAAGAGCGAGACCAACTCTTTAATACCTGTATGCCTCATTCTTATTGTAATGAATTAGACTAGGGCTCTGCCAATTTCAACAAAATCCTCTGTATAGGGAATTTTTGTCCGTTCCGTTACAAAATAATTTCTTCTTTCAAAGATAGATAGATACGTATAGATAGAAACTCGTTTTGTAACTTTGTATAGATTATTCCAGAGAATGAGAAGTGAGTGTTTTACAAGCCAAATATATACTAATCGTACTAATATCCAAAATCAGTTTTACCGAAATTCTAAATTGTCTAATTTGTTACAGTTCAATGCCAATGTCCAGATAATGAACAATACGATGATTGTGGAACAATGTGTGAAGCAACTTGTGCTTATACACCAGAGTACTGTCCCGATGGATGCGTTAGTGCATGTTTTTGCGATGATGGTTATGTCAGACGTGAACTAAATGGGCCGTGTGTAAAACAAGAAGATTGCAAAAATAACTAAAACCAAGATTTATTATAAAATTTAAGAATAATAATTAGAAGCATTACATTTTCTAATAAGTATGTAAGAAATAAAAAGACAATTATATACAATCATCAGATGATCACGTGTTTTACTGCGGAATTTTGCTTATACAAATTTATTATTGACAATACAAAAATACAAATAAAGTACCTTATTTTTCTATAAAATAGTCATTCACTGTGCTTTTACGGTAATTTTTCCTTGATTATCTCAAAATTTATCTAGAATCCCACAATAAAACAAACTAGGATTAATAATAAAAATTAATTAATTAAAAAGAAAATTTATATTTTTTTGTATTAGTTACTTATTTGGAATATAGAGTGAATGCAATTAGAAGTAGCATGTTTTCAATTCTACGCATGAAATTCTAAACGTAATTTGTGTATAAATATTCATCTATGCATGTTTAGTGGTTTTTGACATATTTGAAGATTTATATCAAAATTTACGTTTTCAGTCCCAATTGCAACCCTCAACTTTCCCCTAAGAGATGGTCAAAAGTGATAGGAAATTGAGCTAAAAAAATAATAGTTCAAAGGGAATTCTTTCAAATCATTTTTGTGGTACCTACTCATTTAATATTAAAAACGATGGCAGCTTTGTATTAGGTAGTTTATGTTGCTCGTACTCTGAATCAAATATTTGTTTCTTTAGGACATTATCAACCCTATAGAATGCTAACGTACGGAAGATTTACGTCAATACGAATGCTAATACTGTATCCACGTCTTTGGACTTTTGGGCTCGCCATTATATCAGTGCTCGGGGCCCTTTGTTATCTAGTACATTGATCCACGGCCTCAGTCAGTGTTATATAGTTTCCCAGAAAAGAATTGCCATTTGAAAGTCTTTATCGTAAAATTTACTTGTCGATACTGTTAACTAAGGAAAAAGTGGAATATATTTTACGTGTCAATACCGATTACGCACATTTTTTTTTTTTATATTCAGTACCTATAACATTCGGGTTTTATCAGTTATTATGGTTAAAGAAGGTTTATTGGATGCAGAACTTAAAGCTTTGTTAGATGAAAGTACTGATAGTGAGTTGGAAGATAAATTAGAAGAAGAATATGCTTTAGAAAGTGATGAATCGGGGGACAGCCTATCCGATACAGAATCCGTACAAGAAGATCACACAACGTAATATGTCATGGAGGAAAACCTTTATCCAGAAAAATGTTCATGTTCGAGGTACATAAAAGACTAACAAATAGTTGGCAAGTTCAAAGACTAAATCGTGGATCCAATCTTAGTCGAGATCTAAGAGGCACTATTACCACCGAATATAGGTCTATATAAATATATGAATTACAAGCGTCACTCCTTTGAAGATTTCATTTCGCCAACTTTTTTGCGACCCGTCGTAAATCATTCCAGTTGCATGAGCCAAATGTTTTACATACATTTTATATAGGGTGCCTTTTCTTTTTGAGGATGTTGATTTTAATTTATATATAGCATACAACATATGTTTTAATTTTATTTATAAGCACTTTATTACGTAAAAGGATATTTATTCTTGCTGGTTCATCCAACGCTCTTTTTTATGTTGTGTTGTCACTTTCTTTTCTAATTATTTTAATATCAAACAACCCTTTAAATTCTGTCGAAGGCGCCAGGAGAGTCGATTGATAATTTATTTTCAATAATTATTTTTTTTATAATATATCTATTAAAATTTCTCTACCTGCTGTGTGCGCCGCGTCAGAACAATATAAACCTTTGTCAAGGACACTGTGTGCCTTGATAATTAGTAATTTTGGAATAAGTTCGTTATTGTTGAGATATAATTTACTGACATTTCTGCTTAACATTTTTCTTTTTTTGATATATATGTGATGTAAACTGATTTGTGCGCTATAACACCTAATTAAAATTGTGTGAACGAGGACGAGAGGAGAAGAAGCCGGCCGGCACGTCCTGCAGGAGTGAATATAATAAGGTAGGATTTTTTAAAGAACATTCACAGTTTTCTTTTATCGGGAAAAGCGTCCATTTTTCTCTCCTGACGCATTTACAAATTTTTTTTATTTGCTCATATAACACTTGTTTTGAGATATTTGAAGGGCAAAAGTGTGAATGGCCATTGGGCTAGACTTCGCCTAATAAAGACGTGTATTATTATTATTAAAAATACGTACTACGTCAATATGTTATCAGGTATAAATAAAAAACAATTTTGCAATCCTTTCTTTTATTACGGTAGATATAGAAGCGTATAAACAAGTACAGCCAATAAAAATTTATAAATAGCATATTAAAATGTTACCGATTTTTTAAGATTGTAAGTTTTGGGTTCTTTTCTGCTTTTATGATATATTATTTTCCTCTCGCATATCGTATACAAATTTAACTCATAATTTTTTGGGAAGTTGTCGCATGGATTGTACTCTTACGTAGTATATTTGTAAGTTTAAATGCAATTTTCTCGAGAATTATGGAGGCAAATATCAATAGTAACCTATCTCTGTAAAACAGATAAAAAATGCTTTCAAATGATCTATCACACGACCACTACTGCTATTTAGAAGTTTGGTGGTTGTGTCCACCGCTATCCCAGGGCTAAAGCGATTTCAACCAAAAACTAGTAGGTTCATCCTAGAACTCCCCCAAACTCATATACGGTCAACACTAAGCTCAATTGGTTGCAGCGTTGGTCTCAATCGTTTCAGTGAACTTCAAAATGGTTATATCAGTCTTTATCTAATTTTTTTTGCGCTATCACAATACTTTCCCTATGGATCGGGAAAGTAAAACATATTGTTATAATGATTCTGCAGTTAATCATTATGGGTCATTAATATTTAAGAAGAGTTTTTTTCTGTGTAAATAGTTTGTATATTGTAATCATTGTTTAATTGCTTGAATATTGTATTTGTTTCTGTCTTATAATTGGATTTCCCACCTGGTAGACAATAAAGTGTATTTATTTATTATATAGCGCTAGAAATCAAAAACTAACTACCTATCCCCCTTCCTCCACTCTCTGCCAAATTCTAACTCTGTCAATACAAAATTTATCAAATTTTTAAAAATAATAAGAAATACTAAAGCTTAACAACATATTTATGGTCAGAATTTCACGGTTTAAGATCATATATATACTAAACAAGTACTTGACTAAAATTTATCGAATTTTCTAAATCATTTATGGCGATAGTACCACAAACAAAACAATCAGTAGATACTCCAAAATTTTTAAATATTTACCTAATCAAATATATCATCATCATCTACTTCAATTATATAATATGTTTGTAAGTATTTAGTATTTATATACCAAAAATCACTAAAATCACATCAATTTTGTCAAAATTTTTTAGAGCGCGCACAAAATTAACATGAAACATTTTCTTGTGTTATGTTCAATTATTGCAATTTTGATTGCAATCACAACAGAAGGTAAATAATTATAAATAATAAAGCAATTACAACTAATAATATTGAGATGTCCTCACGTAATATTATTTTAACTTTAATAGGTACATTTCAATGTTGAAACAATAGTCCATAATTGCAGAGGAGTGTACTATTCAATAGCAAAAGAAATAAAAGTCTACTCCACAAAATAAATTCATTGTTGTTGTTTCGGGCATATCAGTGGCACAAATGTCTTGAGCTCAACACTCAACATTAAAAAAATGTTAAAATCTTTGGTCCCCGTTATGTCAAATACAACAACTCTGAAAGAAGAATCGAACATCAGTCACTATTAAACCATTGTCAAGGTCCACTTACCATTTTGCAGAAAGGAAAGGTTTTATTTTTAAAAAAACGTTAAAATAATCAAACATGTAACACAAAATTGATCATTCACTTTTTTTTTAGAAGTCATACTTTTAATTTAATTAAATTTCTACACAAGTGAGTTAAAATGGAGCCGGAAAAACAATGTCATAGCTGCGACGCCCCCGATCGGTTTTGCAGATTTTAGTTTCTAAGTGTATTTCAGTGTACAATATTAGAAATCTATACTAACTAAATTCAATATTTTCCATTTTGTCTAGTGAATTTTGCACATTTTCTATTATCTTGTTTTGAATGCAGTGCCTTAATTCATCGAAATTTTGTGGCCTATTTAGGTAAACACGGTTTTCGAGATGTTCCCATAGAAAAAAGTCTAAGGGGTTCAAGTTAGGCGATCTCGCTATGTGGCTGAACCATAACAAGGTATAGTCTGATTCAAGGTCGAATGAGCCAGGAAAGGAAAATATCCATCAATTTTAAATGCCAAATATTTTCAAAATTTGCGTTGGCTATTTCCAGTCTTTCTATATGAAGACAGTAAATAGGCAACCAAATAATTGAAGCGAATTCCAAAATAGAACCAACATAAGCAGAAAGAGATTCCTCAGGCAGTCCACACTGTCAAAATCCCTGTTCTGTCTAAAAATAAATCCCAACATTCGCAGAAAATCAGCAGAGATTTGGTCAATGTGGTAACTGAAAAATTAATCACTGTCCAATTATACACCAAGACTTACATTTGTTTGGATTTAGAGGAAGTCTAGACAACACCACTCTGAGAGCAGATGCAGGTCTGTTTGAAGCTGTGTAGTGCAGACCCGCGGGCCCTAACCGCTAGTTGAAATGAATATTTGGAAAATTTTCATACGAGAAAAATTTAAATAAGTCCCATACGTGCGGAGGAAACTGCCCCTGAGGAAAAAGCTAGCTTATATTTTAAATTTTGTTCATGTTGGTAATATATAATTACACTGTTAGTTCTCAATGTTTTCACTTATTATGTATTATGCTTCACAGAATACTAAAACCTTTGCGACTGGTACTGAATCATGCGTTGTATTAGGTTGTCGAAGTACCGTAGTAGAAGTTAGTCAAGCTCAGCTGAAAAGCAACAGAACCAAAAATAAAGCTTGGATCACCGATGACATCCTGAAATTAATGGACCACCGTAGATCATATAAAAATAAAGATCTTGCCAGATACAAAGAAGTACAAAAAGAAGTTAGGGCTAAGATTAGACAAGCGAAAGAAGAGTGGTTAACCGGACAGTGCAATGAAATAGAGCAGCTAGAAGCTAAACATGACTCTTTTAATGTGCACAAAAGAATCAAACAGATAACTGGAAAATACAAAAAGAACAACAACAGCACTCTCATAAATGAGCGACAGCAAATTCTTAGTAGCACAGAAGAACAACTACAGGAATGGAAAAAATATATTGAAAATCTCTTTGTGGATGGTAGGAGTTTTTCGCATAATATTACCCTGGATGACGGAATGGATATCACCAAGGCGGAACTCATACACGCTATATCGGGTGCAAAAAATGGGAAAGCCCCAGGACCAGATGGAATACAAATAGAGGTTTTAAAAACGTTGAAGGAAGATAGGACTCTTACACTTCTATTAAGCTTGCTCAACTGCATATACAAGACCGGAGTAATCCCTAAAGACTGGCTCAAGTCAACCTTCGTTGCTATACCAAAGAAGGCTAATTGTAAATACTGTAAAGATTACAGAACAATCAGTTTAATGAGCCATGTATTAAAGTTGTTCCTGAAAATCGTTCATTCCAGAATATACAGCAAGTGTGAGGAAAACATTGGCAGGTCTCAGTTTGGTTTTAAAAGCGGTTTCGGTACAAGGGAGGCGCTGTTTAGCGTCCAGGTTCTCTTACAACGATGCCGGGACGTAAACGTAGATGTATATGCCTGTTTCGTAGACTACGAGAAGGCATTCGACACTGTTCAACACGATAAATTAATAGCTATACTGAACGATATAGGTCTGGACGGACGGGACGTTCGGATAATAGCCAACTTGTACTGGAATCAGACAGCTGACATTAGAATTAACGGCCAGACATCTGAAGAAGTGCCCATTATGAGAGGAGTTAGACAAGGCTGTGTGCTCTCCCCCCTTCTGTTTAACTTATATGCAGAAAAAAATTTCAGAGAAGCCGTCGAAGACAGAACAGAGGGTATAATTGCTAATGGAGTGGTCATCAACAATCTAAGATATGCGGACGACACAGTCCTACTAGCAACAGATAAAGATGATCTACAGACACTGTTATCAGCGGTAACAGACCGCAGCCAACAAATGGGTCTACGATTAAATATAAAGAAGACCAAATGGATGGTTGTCAGCAAAAACAAAAATATAGCTGACAACTTAACAGATATTAGCATAAATGGAGAAATAGTGGAAAGAGTACAAAAATACAAATACCTGGGCTGCTGGGTGAATGAAGAATGGGATCTAACTCAAGAAATCAAAAGCAGAATAGAGCAAGCGAGAACATCATTTAAGAACATGCAGAAATTGTTAACCAACAGAGCTCTAAGAATTCCCCTAAGAATACGCATATTGCGTTGCTATGTCTTCAGCATATTGTTCTATGGGATGGAAGCATGGACCCTCACTGAGGCAATGTGTAGGAGGATTGAGGTTTTCGAAATGTGGGCTTACCGAAGAATGCTGAAGATATCATGGATGGACAGAGTGACGAATGAAGCGGTTCTACAGCGTATGAATAAAGAAAGAGAGGTGCTTAATACCATAAAAAGAAAAAAGCTGGAGTACTTTGCCCACGTAATGAGAAATCCGAAATACGAATTGCTTCATATAGTCATTCAAGGAAAAATAGAGGGAAAGCGTGGTCCTGGTCGCCGAAGAACATCATGGCTCAGGAATCTTCGCCAGTGGTATGGAGTAAGCACTACGACACTGTTTAGGTCTGCTGTGGACAAAGTGAAGATCATGCGACTGATCGCCAATGTTCTGGGAGGACACGGCACTTGAAGAAGAAGAAGAAGTACACGATTTTCAATGTGGGGGCATCTTAAGATATTCTCATTTTAATCGCTTTTCTATACAAATGAATAGATGATAAGCACTTTGTTATTTAACACATAAGGGCCTATATCAATCTTATTTCAATTTTAGTAATTTATTTCTAAGTATAGGCTGCACCCGTTGTTAGAATACAGATATTACAGAGTTCGTCTCGCTCTTATTGTGAACTCGTCAGAGTATGTACCACACCAGCGTAGACAATTGTCTGCCAGTTTTTGCCAGACTATATTTTCGAAAAATGAATAGGTATTGTAAAATTTTCTGGTAAGTTCGCAGCAATGGATGACCTGCTCGACGACAACGTTTTCCTAATCGCCAAGTACTGTTTTAAAAGTCTACGCTGGTGTGGTGCATATTCTGACGAGTTCACAATAAGAGCGAAACGAACTTCTTTAATATCTGTTGACCTATGCCTCATTCTGGGGCTCTGCAAATTTCAATAAAATCCTTGTATAGGGAATTGTTGTGTTGTCCGTTATGCCACAAAATTATTTCTACTTTAATATACATATGAAACTACAAAACTCGTTTTGTGACTTTGTAGAGAGTATCCCAGAAACCTGAGAAGTGAGGGTGATCAATGAAAACTAACAGGTACACCCAAAAGCACCTATACCAAACTTGAAACCGATAGATATTTTCAGGAAAGCGAAATTCTAAACTGTCTAGTTTGTTACAGTGCAATGCCAATGTCCAGATAATGAACAATACAATGATTGTGGAACAAAGTGTGAAGCAACTTGTGCTTATACACCAGAGTACTGTCCCGATCAATGCGTTAGTGCATGTTTTTGCGAAGATGGTTACGTCAGACGAGAAAGAAAGGGGCCATGTGTAAAATACGAAGATTGCAAAAATAATTCAAACTAAGATTGATGATAAAATTTAAGATTAATTAGAAGCATAAGATTTTCTAATAAATATGTAAGAAATAAGAAAAATATATACAATACTCAAAAAATAATGATCATGTGTTTTGATGCGGAATTTTCCTTATACAAAAATATTAGTGATATAATATAAAAATACAAATTAAGTAGGTATCTTATTTTTCTATAAAATAGTTCTACGTCATTCACGGTAGCATAAGTGTTTTTACTGGAATTTTGCCTTGCTTATCTCAAAATTTATCTAGAATCCCACAATAAAATAAATTAGGTACCTACGATAATACAAATGAATTAATGAAAAAGAACAGAAAATTTATATTTTTTTGCATTGATTACTTAGTTAGAATATAATCGTTTTATTTTATAATTAACAATGGTGGCCAAATTGTCAAGAAAGTTCATAAAACAGGCACGAATGTGTACAATCAAATATGGGCCCAGCAGAAATATTTGCTGCTGTTGCTTAAAGTGAGCGTGGAAAATAAAGAAACTTAACTTGTAGTTAATCACCAGCTTGTAAAATAGAATATTGAGCCCTTTGTTAGTTTTTCGCTTTCTGTGAAGTGCGACAAAATTCTTTTAAAGATATGCATACATATCCTCTTACTCTACTTAGGTAAAATAAATCCTATTTCGGAATCTGAAAATGTGCTATGTATTATATAACCATCGGATTTAAATTTTCCTTTTCAGATACCACACACTTTCTTGAAATTACATACTAGAAAATTGATTACATATGGTTTGTAGCTAACCACCTAGTTTGCGTAAACAGTATCGATCTGAAGGCGCCGCCGTCTCGACGCCGACGCTTAGCTTTGGTATAAAAATTATCAGCAGTCTACGTCACAAAGCTCGAGGTTCACAACGTGCCTAAAATCGTGCGTCTTTTTAGTTCTTTTTATTAAACACAAGTAAAGTTGAAGTATTACTTTACAGGTAATAACATTTATATAATAATTATTTGTACTTAAATTGGGGTTATATTGTGAGGCATAAAAGGGTTATTTGATTTACTTATACAACTATTCAGTTTCAACTGATGATTTATTCTATATAGATATTAAAATTAACATTTTTACAATTATGCACAAAGATCCAAGATTATTTACTTTACTTAATTATCTAAACAATATTAGTTAAACAATTAATAACAATAAAAATATACTAATCAGATGTAACACTACAATATATATTATAATAATGAGGGTTACACAAGTCGTCTCTCCATTTACCGAATGTGTTTTAAGAAAGTAGTAAGTGGAAATATTTAAGCTATAAGTTTATTGATGAAGACTCATTTATAAAAATAAACACCAAGTCTAAACTATTAAACACATACCTAACTTTTATTTGAATTTAAAAATTTTAAGAAATATAAAACGTCATAGCGCTTATTCACTTTAATCCCTTACGAAAACAGGATTCACGTGTGCAGATATCAAAACAAGTGTAAAATATGCCATGTGTTTTGACATATTAATGCGATAAGTTCGTAGGATAAGTAAGAAAAAAAACAACATTTTGACAAGACTCGATTTTATTATCAACGTAGTTCCTTCGAGGGCAATACAACGAGTATAGCGATTTTTCAACTTTTCGATACCACTTTTATGGTACGATTTCTCTTTCTCGTCAAAATAGGCCTCATTTTCAACGATTACTTCATCATTGGACTTAAATTTCTTTCCAGCAAGCATTCTCTTGAGACCTGAAAACAGGAAAAAGTCGCTGGGGGCTAAATCTTGAGAATACGATGGGTGGGTAAGCATCGAAGCACAATTCATTCAATTTTGCCATTGTTTTCATCGTTTTGTGACACGGTGCATTGTCTTGGTGAAACAACACTTTTTTCTTTTGCAAATGTGACCGTTTCTTTGCGATTTCATCCTTCAATCGATCCAAAAGTGCACAGTAATAGTCGCTGTTGATGGTGGTTGTTTTTGGAGGTAGTCGAGGAATATTATTCCGTACCGGCTGATATTTTGTTCACTGGTGAATTTGTTGAAAATGATTGTGATATTTTTATGACATTTTAATGTACACATATTGTTGACTTGCCAATGTATACAGTTTTATACTTAGTAATGGCCAATAAAAGATATAGTGGCCTCTGGCGCAGCCGATATAGTGAATTGTTGTTCACTCGGAATATTACCAACAGAAACTAGATGTGGCCAAACACATTCTTTTACAAAAACTAACGGGTTCATCATACGATTCCCCCAAATAAACAAACAATTTAGCCGAGCCGTGGAATCATTGACAATTCAAGAGATTCGAGGCAGTTTTGATCACATTGGAAAGCAGTTGGAAAAGTGTGTTGCATATGGGGGAGGGGTTTTTAAATTATGATTATGATTGTGTTATCTTTATTAATTTTCGTTTCAATTTTCATTTGTTTAGTTTTATGTTTATGCCTTTTTGAGACGCCCTGTTTAATAAAAATAATTTTTTTCGTAGTTATTCTTATTGTTTCGACAAGCAACATTTTTATATCAAAAATAACTTTTTTTCGTATCTTTCAATTTTCGGTCCATTTGTCTTCTTGTTAACCGCATTCGTGGACATAATGAATAATAATTTTGAAATACGTAGATATACATTACATAGTAAAAAAGCTACTGTATATGTTATATACGATAATCGGTTGGAACTGGAATAGGTATTTTGAAGTATGTGTTTCGAACCGGAACATGCGTCATACTCCGCGAAAAAGCTATTCCGTCACAGGCCTAATTACCATGGGATTTTCCAAATATTTATGATATTTACAGGGTGTTTCATAATATATGCGCAAGACTTTAGAGTGGGAGAGTTCGTCCAAAAATATGAAAAAAAGTTCCTATTAACTTACCGTCTAAAATGCACCATTTTCGAGATACAGGGTTGAAATTGATAAAAAAAAATCCGCTTTTTGCGAATATTTCCGGAACCGTGTATCGTACAGAAAACAGCTTTTGTAAGCATTTTCTACCCATAATAATCTATGTTTTGTGCAAGATTTTTTTTTAATTCATGATTGGCCACTGGAAAAAGTACGTTTTTAAAATACCCATTTGAACCGCCAATGTTCTCTACACAAAGAAAGTACTCTTGGTCATAAGCTCTAAAGTTGGCCGTTTTCGAGGAAAATGAACTTGTTTAAAACATGGTCAATTTTTTTAAATAAATTTAATTATTTCTACTAATTAAACGTTAACTTCGTAATTGCAAAATTAAAAAATGATAGAAAAGTTGTCTTTTCAAAATTCTCCAAACCGTAAAAAAAGTAACGCATTTCGCACATTTCAGCGTTTGTGTTTTTCAATTTCAAAATGGTGTATTGAAACTTTTTCATATTTTTGGACGAGTTCTTACATCCTAAAGTCCTGCGCAAATGTTATGAAACACCCTGTATATCTTCTACCTATTGTGTGCCGACTAACTGAACTACCCGTAAAGATTTACGGTTGTTCAAATTATTAGTAATGTAGATCCTAATAAAAATATAATTTTTATGAAAATTATGTAGTTTTTTTCTAATGTAAATAAATTGTTATTGGCATAAAACGTGGAAAATATGCTAAATATGCAAAGTGCTTATTATCATAGTCACATCTTATTATTTATTTACTTTGGTATAGAAGTGCTGATTTAGATTTTCAAAAAAATTCGGCATACTAAAACAACTCAGTTTATTTTATATTTAAAAAATACTTATAAAACCAGAATTTTGTTACTAAGGCGAGAACTTAATTGTTGCAAATAAAATGATAAAAAATCTAGAATCGATAAGAACTAACATTGATTGATTTAGTATTTAATATTATAATAATAATTATTTTAGAAGTTTACTTAGGTACGTGTACGAGGCTGATTTCGAAATGTATGCAATATAAAATAAATAAATAAATAAGACACTTTATTTTCTAACAGGTCGGAGACCCAATTACAAGACAAAACACAATACAATTTAAAAGCAATTATACAATAATTATAATAAAACGAATTTTCCAATACTATGAATAACATAAAATGCACAACGTGAGTTGTGAATTGTTACAGATCGCAACCAATCACCAGAACACAGATACAGCTCCATAAAACAAATTAGCTAAACCTGTATATGTTGTGATAAATCGTATTTAAAAGTATCGATCTTAACATCAAAGAAATTAATATTTTCAATTCCCAAGGAGTTGCAATCATTGCAGGCCAATACAAAGATTTTTATGACAAAAATGTTGATTACCAATTACCAATATTATAATATTATGTATATTATTTGCTGATAATTTGGGAACTATCAAGAACGGAAGCTATATTTTTGTTATTGTTTTTTCTTGATAAGTAATTTACATTTACATCCAATATGTGCAGCACTTTTGTCGTGAATAGCCAGACTACGAGCTAAATTTTTTATATCAGAATACCCATTTTTAGGCTAAGTATTATTAGATACTGAAAACATGACACAAGGGCACAAAAATTTTTTTTTAACTCCGCGCTCCCAGCTAACCAATCAAACTTTTTGTACCAATCAGCTAGCTAGGCTAGGGGTGGAGCCAATATTTATTAAATATTTACTTAAATCTGGAATAGGCCTCGCTAATTCTTGAACGACGTATAGTTTATCGTAGTATCGCTTTGAAAATGACCGCCGATATATTAAATAATTGATTATATCCCCAGAATTTCGCATTTCTAAATCTACGTTTACTTGTACTACTGTCGGCGTAGGTGCACTACAACCTGGACCTAGAACATCCATATTTTCCATACTATTAACCATTCACTATCACTACACTAGCACAAAAAAAAGCTTCACTTTAAGAATCTTTACACGAAAAATTACTAAATACCTATTTATTTATTGTATTTATTGCCTGTCCCTAGTGTCCCTTAATTTATTACGATTATTATAAAGAAAAAAACCAGAAAGAAATAATGATAATTTACAAAATAGGTAGGTACTACCTATAATAATATTATAATCAAAACATAAGAAAGCAAAAGAAAACAGAAAGATGAATTGAATAAAGATCAAAGATGATGATGATCAATAGGTCAAAGCGAGAGAACGCTAAGTAGTAAATGAAGGGGTATAAGACAGACGTGGATGTTTTTTTTCAGTCACTCAATTTGCTGTATATCTAAAAACGCATGAAGAGGCACAGCCTCACTTTCCATCTTTGTTTCACACATTAATGTATTGCTGCAGTAATACCTACTATGCTAGACAGAATTCTGCAACTCCAATTGATATTAATGTGTTTCAAGTTTAACGTTGATAGAGCTAAATGGAATGTGTACTCTTATAATAAATACTTTGAAAATAAAATACGTACATGAGTACATGCCTGCGATGAATGAATATGCAATTTATAGAAATACAATAGATTATCAACTCAACTCACATAAATTAGGAAACATAAATTAATAAATTTAAAAAAAAAACTTTGTATACAACACATAAAAATGTTAGCTGATCAGTTTCTATTTAATAAGAAAATGGGAGACTAATATTAATCAATGCGGTAGTAGATAACAATAATTAAAAGTGGCAACTCGTCGTGCATAGGGACTTGAGGCACTGCCTCTGACTTAAAATTATTAAATTACGGCCAGTATGGATGTTTTTATTGACGTTGGCCTACTCTCGTTCTGCGTTCGCCAACGGGCAGGGCATTGTTGCCTCATTGAATAGCGAGCATTAAATGGACGCACGATTTACATGATTTAAAACAAATCATCATGTGCGATGTGCGTAGGTATAATAGGTATACACTATATCAATCTGTGCACCATTTTTTAACAGTAAAAAAATGTTAATTGGTTAAAAAGTTAGTGAGGCACTGCCTCACTTGCCTCATAGGACTAGCCGCCCCTGTAGCAGGCACGCCACAAACGTGTTCTGGATTCGTAGTTAGTGAATCTGTTGCAGCAAGTCTGGGCAGTCCAAAGTACAATTAATTAGTTTGAACAGAAACATCTGCGATGCAAAGGTACGACATTTCGAAAACGACCAAAAGTCAAATCGGTTCAATAAGAGTTGGTGATCAAGACCGCGCGGTGGAAAGTGATCATCAATTCTAAATGCAAGGACTTTTAAACATTTTTTTAAACACTCTCAATTTTATTGATGTGTATATTATATATTGGTGACCCGACCAGGGAAGCATACTCAACCATAGAGTTATATAGAGTTAAAAGACACTTTTTTGTGGATCTGAATATAAAACCCAGTATCCTTTATCAGGAACACATATCCTTTCATTAATAGACTACTGTATGCACTATAGGGTGAGCACGCCTAGTCAAAGTTATAGTTTTGCATTTGTCAACATTCAGATATAGTTTATTTTTTCATACACCAACGATGCAAAAGATTTGCATATCTCTGCAACCGTGAACAATCATCCGAATTGGAAATAATCCGGTACAATTTCATATCATCAGCAAACAGCAGATAATTGCTTGAAATATCATAACCAATATCGTTTATAAATATGGAAAATAATAGAGGCGCTAAATTGCTTCCCTGATGTGCTCCACTGGTTGCCGTACATAAATCAGAACGATCGCCGTTGCACTCGACATACTGTTGCCTAGTACTTAGATACGATGAGCAAAATGAGATTAGGTCTTCATGAAAACCGATGCAGCGCATCTTATATTTAAAAAGAGAGTGATCCGTTTTGTCGAAGGCCTTAGTAAAATCTGTATAGATTGGGTCGACCTGGCATCCATCTGCGATAGCGGGAAATATGTCCTGTAAGAAGGTGGCCATGTTTGTTACAGTGCCAGTGGACCGATTCTGGAAAAATCTGAGGAATAATACGATTTTTAAGTTGTTTAAGATCTTTTCATGTAATACCGTTTCAAAGACCTTCGCAAAGTTTGAGAGAATTGCAATAGGACGATAGTTTGTGATATGGGCCAAATCTCCCCATTTATATACTGGGCATATTCTTGCGAGCTTCGATTCCATTCCATTCCAATTTTGGAAACTCACCAGATTGCAATGAAAGAATAAAAATAGTTCTTAAAGGCTTCATAAAAGCATAAGGACAATTCCTGATTATAAACGCCGCAACTTCATCCACTCCTGCAGTTAACTTCGGTTTCAGTTTTTTCAGTCCGAACATTATGTCATCCTTACCCACCGAAATTAAGTCCATATCAGTGACTCAATGTAAACACTCTGAAAGAAACCGGCAAACGCCGGAAGTATCGCATATCTCCGAATTGATCAATATTCCCGATATACGCGACCTACGCTTTTTGCCTTGTATGTATCGAAATAACTCTTTGGGGTCAGTCTTGATCGTCTCCTGAACTGTAGCAATGTATTCTTTGTAGCAAGTTTTGATTTTTATTTGTCTCCTTAAAGTTTTAAATCTGTTTACGTGGTATTGAGACTTTCTAATTTTAAATTTAGAGAAAAGTTTTGATTTTTCTTTTATGTCACCTATCAAGCCCCGGGTATACCAAAATGGGTATGAATATGTTCCAGCCCTTGGCTTTAACAGAGGAGCTCTCATGCTGAAAAGAAATCCCAGTTTGTCATTGAATTCTGTGACAGCGTCATTCACATTTGTAAACGCATCCAAGAAAGACCAATCTTGACTAGAGATACAAAAGAATAAAATCGGCTTTCCGAAAATTATATTTTACCACATCCACCAGTGGCATACATGCATCAACACTACAACATAGATTGGACAATACAAGATCTAAAATGTTACCATGGCTGTTGTATAAGCTATTGAATTGCTGGAAATTAGACACTCCTATACAATTCCAACTGTTTTGCGGTTTTGTCTGAAGCTAGGAACAAATGTTTAAAATTTTGATTTGTTTTGATCTTATGAGACTGGCGTAGAATCAGCCTGACACTGTCCTTATCACGCAACTGAACTGAATTGGACGCGGTTTAGCAGTTAGTTGGCTGATTGCCATCAGTCCTTGGGCACCCTAGACGTGTGATACCTTGAATTATCGCATCATTAAACTCTGGACAAATTGTTTGCAGAAGATTAGTAACAGTATTGTTATCCTCTCGTTGATTTGCTTCGGGTTGACCAAACAGTATAAGGATCCTCTTTCGGAATTCTCTATCATGATGCTCTTGGAAGAAATTCAGTTCATCAGTGGAATTGTCTGTGTTCGATGTCCGATCACCGCGCTCCAAAACAATCACTCGCTGTCTAAGATTTGCCACCTCGGTCCTCATACGACGACTGCATAATATTAAGCTAATTAATTTCATAATCCCTGAACCCTAAAAATGACCCCAGTTTATATCTATAATATATATGGGATATAACGAAATTTGGAAGCACGTTCAAGGCCGCACTTTTCGATCAATCGAAACAAAATTTGGTTAATAAAAATCTGCCAGGTCAATGTCTTGCTTGAGTTCGTTAGCGGTTGAAATCGAAAAGTTATTTTTTTTTCTCGCAAATATATTTAAGTAAATATAGGTCAATATAAAGTAACAAAAAATAAAAAAAAAATATTATAACCCGCTACACCTGTAATTATTTTTGATAAAGTAAGTGTACTTATAAAAGTACGGCCCTGATGTATAGGGTATTCGAAATTTATCACAAAAATATATTATTGTCTTCTCAAAACTAGAATTTTAACCATAAACCATAAACTTCACAAATATAAGTATTTGGAAGAATAAAAAAAATGACTGTTTACCTAGATATCGTAAATATATTTACCATGACATGTTGGGTGTAGGTACATCTCGTTATTTTATAATATTTGTAAGCAATTTCAAAAATTGTTGGATTTATACCATATACTCATACATGTTTCTTCTTTAGTCAGGGTATCTGAAGATGCAAATGTGATATTTACGAAACCGGTAACACTAATAAATTGAGAGACTTTAATTTTAAATTGTTAACACAAACCCACATAAAAAAAATAGTCTGTAGGTACTTTTTACCAGACTAACTTTTTTCCACCTATTGTTCGATGGTAAATCCGAATCTGCAGTCAAAATATAGCCTTCCGCAACGATTTTTAGCTATAGGTACGTTTTTTTTAATTAACATAAAAGTAAAGATTAGTTTGATTTCAGAATTGAATTCTACGGGCCAAAATACAACGAAGACCATGGTTTCAATATTTTTTTCAAGGAATTTTAACCCTTCGTACGCCTTTGAAAAGGCTAACAGAACCAGCAGAAGTTTTACCCTTAAAACTATGCCATTTTAAATTGGTTTTTGCTTACGTACACGTATTCGAATGATCGATGTAGATAGTTCCGGACACGCTTTCGTCCCCTTTTTGATATTGCTTCTCTTTTCAGCGACCCCCATAACCCAATTTTAATTTTAATTATGTTTTAAAGTTTAGAATGAATTTTGGTTTTTCTTGATCCGTTAGCCTTTTTTCAAAGCCAGCGCTGGTTGTTTAACCATTAGGCGGACTAGGCGGCGGCCTAGGGCCGGGGGCCGAAATAAAAAGAGAAGAAAAAATTTAACTTATTAAGAACACTACTTATCACTTTTGTCAACGATTTCCGGAATAATTTTTTCAATACCTTAGAAAATGAAGCAGCCAAGTTAATAAATTCTATGGAAAATGAACGTAAAATGCAATTTGTATGAGTGGTAGAAGAAAGAAAAATATTTTTGGACGAAAGTACAAAAGTGATGAAGTAATATTAGCGAAAAATTTCGGATTGAACTTTTTAATAGAATATGTGACTCCAGTATAGGTGATTTAAGCCGCAGACTAGAATCTTATGAAATAATTAAAAATCGTTTCAATTGCTTTTTTACTAAAGATTTTTTGGACTATAATACCTCCATAGCAGAATTGAAGAAAGTCTACGAGAACGATATCGAGCCACATAACTTAGAAGAACAAATTTCAAGCAGTTCAAGCGTTAAACTCTACATTTCCAAAAGTTCTACTCTGTTATAAATTTTTATGTCTTTACCTAAATCCAACGCCAGCGGGGAACATTCGTTTTCAGCAATCTATAAAGTAACAAGTAATTTTCACGCTAGTTTATGACAGGAAAAGGTAGATATTATTATTATTCTTATATTAGGTATTTCCTTTATATTGAAAGTGAGTTATGAATTATAACGAACGAGAAAAGGTTTATTTAATTTTTAGTTTACGACTTTATGGTTGGTTTAACGCATAATGTGATTTCTGTAGTTGACATAGTTACCTATTTGCTATATTTTTTAAAGTTAATATACGTATTTGAGTTTTGATTTTGTTTTTTGTAAAAGTTTATACTTTGTTTTCCGTTTTATTAAACTGTTTTTAATTTATTAAAAAAATTGTAGGAATCCACTGTGTCCAATATAAGAATGGGATAGCATTGGAATCTTGGAAACGGTAGGAGTTACAATGTGGGTTAAATTAGAGAAAAGTTGTACAATTTAAACAACTTTTAAATGGTGTTTTCAATAGTAAACTAACTTTAGCCGTTTTCGAGAATTTTTGGAAAAACGATTTTTTGCGACTTCAGTTTTTATTTATTTCTGACATTATTTTTACAAATCTAAAAAAATTAAAAGCACTGTCCTCTCATTGTTACTTTTTGAGGAGAATAATATAACGTTTACAAATTAATGGTTTAAACAAGTTTTCAGTCTTTTTAGCTGCTATTTAAAATCATTCATTCAAGAAAAATCGCCATAGTTTGGCACTTATTTTGCATAAAACATTCATCTGAGAAAGGCGTTTTTTTAATAACTTCAACAAGCACAAAAATTTCAATTAAATTTAAAAAAACCGCGTACAGAATAAAATTTTGTATTGAGAGAGAAATAAATTGTCAAATAATTGTGAGTAACGACTAACGAATATTTTTGCAAAACCTACTACATCGCCAAGCTATGGCGATTTTTCTTGAATAATTCTAATAACAGCTAAAAACACAGAAAACTTGTTTCAACTATTACATGTGATATACTACCTATTTTTGAATTGAAAATGGCTTTAAAGTTAACAATAAAAAATACAGGGCCGTATTGAAAAAACCAAATTGATGATGGTTTTTTAAAAAGGAAAAGTCGTAGTGAAAATTTGAAAACACTGTCTTTTTCTCCTCAAAAAGTAATAATGAGAAAGTGCTTTTATTTTTTTCTTACCTGTAAAAATAATGTCAGAAATAAATAAAAACAAAAATCGCAAAAAATCGTTTTTTCAAAAATTCTCGAAAACGGCTAAAGTTTGAAAACACCATTTAAAAGGTGTTTAAATTGTACAACTATGTCGTGTGTATAATTTTTTTTAATATAAAGCTTCCCTCGAAATTCCCCAGGGCCCCTAGTCCATATTTCCGCCTAGAGCCCGATGTGGTCTTAAGCCGGCGCTGTACAAAGCTGTACAAAGGGTTAAATTTTCGTGAAAAAAAAATGTTCAAACCATAGTTTTCGGTGTATTTTGATCCGTAGAATTTAATCGTATTCCTGTTTACTTTTTTTAATTAAAAAAAAAAAGTGAAATAGCGTTGACTTCAGATTCGGAGTCGCATCGAGAACTACGTCGGAAAAAATTGGTCTGGTCAGAAGTAGGTACAGACTACTAGTGTAATTTATCTATGCCTATTATAATGATGACGAATTTAAATAATTATACATGTAATTAATCTAATTTTATTTTACAGATGCTGTTCATAATGAGACTTATAACTTCCTTGAATTGGTGTTCTTATAAACATTTAACAATTTCAAGTTACCATTACCAGACTGAATGTTTAAATAAGAAGTGCTAAACAAATCAGATTAATCACCAGTGCGTAGGTAGCGTTTCAAGTGCAATTAACTGAAAGTCAGCTTGGTACAATAACTCTCTAGGCAGGATATCGACCGGTTCAAAATAAGTCGAGTTCGCGCAGGACGTCATCTGTACCAAGCGAATACTTGCGTGCCATGGACTGTGTGGTATATGAGGCTTGGATTCGATTAACAAACAATTTTGTTTAACTTGTGACACTAGAAGAATAGAATAGACTTATTTTTTGCTTTAATAATATTTTTATTTATTATAAGTGCGTGCCAGCCGTCAGTAATATTCCGTCGGTAAGCGTGTAATGCGAATGCCCAAACTAAAACAGCAAAATTACTAGGCGATAAAGAAAAACTGATTGGAACATTTTGCCAACTGATAGTACTCAGAAGGAGAAATTGAAAATAACCTATTACCATACCGTATTACTTAACTGTACTTATCAAACGGTTTTAATTATTTTTCTCTTTGTATTTTTACGATTTCTACCATAATTTTTTAGGTTCGACAAAATGTTTGCTACTATTATTCGAGTTGCAACTAAATACAGCGCACCTCATTCTAATTCTCATAAAATAAAAACACTCACACAGAATAAATACGAAACACTACTATAAGGGGTTTTGACCATACGCTTTTGCTTTTCCGGTTTAGTGAACACGCTCTAGCTAATCGAAGAGACCTTCATACAGTCAGGTTCTTATATAAAATGATACATAGCACTATTGGTTGTCCACTTCTTTTGGTGCCGATCAATTTCCATGTACCACGGGTTACTGTTGGCACTACGAGAACAACTCTTTTTTGCGGAGTCCCGTTTACTCTATGTGCGATATCTTTAACCGGGTCTGTCACCATATTGATATTCATGCGCCTTTGTCTGTGCTCCCAAATGCCATCTTTGACGGTAGGTAGGTTCAAAATAAGTGGGTCTACACCGGACCTTCCACTGCGACCACCGAGGGTCTATTGTGGCTCATTCCTTCTTAAACCAGAATGGCCAGGGATCCAGACCAGAGTCAGGTTATTATTTCTCCCGATATTAGAGAGTCTGTTTTGACAATTCCACACTGTTCTTGATGTGGATCTTGATGAGCTTAGGGCCTTTATAGCAGCTTGGCAGAAAATTGTTATTGACTTTCGCGCACAGTGCTCCTGCTCGAGCTGCTGAGCACACAGTTCAATGGCCAGAACTTCTGCTTGGAATACAGTAGCGTGAGAATCCAGACATTGAGAAATTTTTGTCTTGAGTCTGCTTCCGTAGACTCCGGCACCTGTGTGAGTTTGTCTTTGAGCCATCAGTAAACCAGCAATAGTCCGCACTTTGCAACTCCCGCCTATGCAGGACCCATTGATCTCTGCTCTACTTTGTCCTCTCTCGCTCCAGTCCTGCTAGTATGTCGTCCACCAGAAGTGACCACAAAAGAGGGGAAAGAACCCACCCTGCGGGCAACCTCTTTAGGCCCTATATCTAACAGTTACATCTTTTGGAGAGGTGATGATTCTGTTTCTTAGCATGGAATCAATCCAACCATTTAGAGTTGGTTCTATTCCCTTTTCAGTCATTGCTGATCCTATGGATTCCGGTAGTGCATTATTAAATGTTCCTTCTATGTCAAGTAAGCCACCGCAGTCTCTTTATTATTAAGGGACTAGGTTGTTAAGTGCCAGATCTGTTGATTTGTCCGGTTGGTAGTCATATTGATGAGCTAAGTATGTCCCTTCTTATGGGGTTATCCAGCACTTTTTCCTTGACGGTACTAACGATTAGTTTTTCCGTATTGTTGAATGCAGATTCTGAGGAGTTTTTTAACAATGTCAATATGTATTTCAATTCCTTTTTTCTTTTTTTTTTCTTCTCCTAAATACGAATATCTTGGCTTCGCCTTATTTTAGAATAAATGTCTTTGATGTGTCAGCTTGAGTATTCATGTACATTTTCGTTTAGTTTTGTGACACTTATGAAGTCAAGTTATATTATATAATATACAGAGGGTCCCACTTAAGATGGATACAAGCCAAAAACTCTGTTATTTTTTGGGTGTCTTTTTATCATTTTTGTAGGGCGGTGTACACATACATATATTCATCGAGGTAAAAACTGCGATACCTCATTGGTGTACGTTTTAATGGGACACAAGTTATTTCAAATCTGATAAATTTACTCGAGGTTTTGTCATCCAAAATACTTATGTCATAATTTTGATAAAAATCCATACAGTGTGTGTCATTAAAAATTTTTAATTTTAGTTAATAATTTGGAAAACAGTAATACAAAATTCCACGACGCCGCTGGATTCTACTTATAACAATGCAGACACGAGGAAAGTTTTTTAAACATTTATTAAAAGGTTTAAAAATTCATGGAAACAAATTATAATATTATACGTCAAAGAGAAACCTATTGATAAGTCAAAACTATTATAATTGTAGCAATTAATTTTTGTAGTGTACAAATAAATAATAATGGATTTGCGTTTGGCAGAAAATGTAGAAATAGTAACACTATAGTAGGAGATAATATGCGAAATTGTCGAGAGGTTACACAACAATTCAATCGAATGACGAAAATCCTCACTGGGTCATAGACTGTAAAAGTCAATGCTCTGAGAAAATAAACGCGTGTTGCGGTATTCTAAAGGACTGCATATTGCACCATTCTTCTTTAATACAACCTTAGATGGGGCGAGATTTTTGGAATTCCTGCAAAATGAATTTCATGGTTATAACCATATAGGCTATAGCCGTTACAATATAGAGAGAATTTGTACATTCAATTAGATGGAGCTCCAATCCTGTAAGAAGATGGCTTAATGAAAATTTTCAAAATAAATGGACTGGTCGCATAATAGCCCTTTCATCATAGGTCTCCAGATTTTTATCTAGGGGATAATATAAAAAATAAAGTGCACAAAACTCGTCCACGCACATTAGACGAACTGAAAAATAGGATAAGAGAAGCATGTGAAGAAATTTCCCAGAAATTCAAGAAGTTTGAAAGAATTGGAAAAATTTATGAAAAATGCATTAGAAACTAGGGTAGCTTGGTCGAAGATATTGAGTTTTAGTTCGTTGTTATTATTTTTAGATCACAGTATAATTCATATTTTTGAAGTTAATGTTTTTTCGTAGTTTCAACGTATCCCTTATTTCTTAATAAAACGACAAAACATAACATTTTGTTCCCACCGAGTTTTTAAACTTGATTTATAATAACAATACTCTTTATTCGTCAGGTACAATCACAAAAAGAAAACAAATTTTATAGACCACTTGCAAGGAGTTTTTGAAATACATTCAATATGCACATACCAGTTCAAAAGTGAGTCGATCTCAACTTCAAGAATTTTACAGCTTTTCTCTGGACTAGAATAGTAACGTTAAACAATATTACACAATGAGACTGAGAATATTGAGGTTTTGGACTTCCCTCGTGTCTTGATCATAATGACAACTGTCTAAAAAGTATAATTTGATTGTCATAAAGTTGATACGGATTTTGGATGACAAAGAATCGAGTAAATTAATCAGATTTGAAATAAATTATGTCCTAAATGTCCCAATTAAAACGTACGCCAATGAGGTACGGCACTTTTTACCTGGACGAAAATGTGTACCTCGTAACAGGTAACAGGAAGTATACTTTCCTACCAAATAAAGGAAATAATACGTCTATTGTACTTTTAACTTTAAAGTGACTCTTTTTGCCACACAGGCGCACAGACGACGTCACACTCCCCCACCTACTTGCGCACAGCGAGGCAGTGTTACCGATTGGCAACAATTTGATACGTTAGGTAATAATTTTCGCACTGTAAAGAAATTCTCATAATTGCGCATATTTCGACTATAATCGCATAAGAAACGCATAATATGAAGCCCGTAGGTGTGAAATGCATATTTGTCATGACGATAGTATAAAATATACAGTTATTATCCAGTATTATTATTATTATTTTAGACTTTTAGAGCCCTTTTTAGTTATTTTAGAGCCCTTTTTGAGAAATCGCACAATGTTGAATAAAATCGCATAATTACGGACGACGGTGCGCATAATTTAGATCGTACCCATTGGCAGCACTACCGCGAGGCGATATCCTACCTAGAGAGTTATTATACCATGGAAAGTCAGTGTATTATTACTAACTAGTGCTAGTGTAACACCCTGTAGTAGTTCAGCGAACAATTCGTCAGAGTGCTGTTATAATACTTTATTTACTCCAATACGTCATCAGCAGAGTGCCATACCTATAGATGGTTGAGAGTGGAGTAGGGATAGAAAATATATATTAATAGGACCAGTCACGTTGTAAATTTGTGAAAACCATTCCACTTACTCGAGACGGAACAAGTGCTGTATTCAGATTTCCAAGTCTAAAGTGCAAATTTCTTGGTATTTTTGTTTGGGTTTTGGTGCCATTGTATGGGTAAGTGTTATTGTTTTAATTCGATTAGCTATCTAAATTAAAAAACCTTGTGTGAAATCTACAACACCTCAGTTCATTATCACACAATATAAAACGTGTTCTGTAGTTAATCCAAATATTATTGAAAAAAAAAATAATAATACCTGCATACGTGCCTAGGTAATGTTATATCAACTTGTTTATATGTAGTAGATACATAATATAATAATTTTAATTTCATGTAAAGACGGATATAACCATTTTGAAGTTCGTTGAGAAGATTTCCAGATGGAAATCTGTCTGTCTGTATGTATTCTTCCACGATAGCGCCTAAGCGCTTCAACCTATTGAGCTACATTTTGGTATATGAGTTTGGGCTAGTCCTAGGATGAACCCATTAATTTTCGGTTGAAATCGCTTTAGCCCTGTGGACACAACCTTCAAGTTTTCAAATAACAGTAGGGGTCGAGTGATACATCATTTGAAAGCATTTTTTGTCTGCTTTACAGCGATATGTTACTTTTTATATTATTTGTCTCCATAGTTCTCGAGAAAATTTGAAAATTTCACCAGTTAGGTAGTTGGAACTTACAACTCTTATAATTAAAGGGCGGAATATATGCAAAGTGCATATATTTGCATATTTTTACAAATTTCATAAAAAATTGCATATTTCGGCAAAGATAATATTTGTGTGCATATTTTTATGTTTTTCGTTTTATCAACAGATTAAGTACGACCCTTCCAGGTAACTGAAATAATTTAACAGGTGGGTAGGTTTTATCATTATATTGTTTATGGACCCATTTTATTATTATATGGTTTATTGCCGGCATTTATTGGATGTTTAGGAATTTAGTTAGTTTACCTCCAGAGTAATTACTCGATGGGGAACATAGATTAAGGCCGCGATATTTTACGCAGACCATTTTGAAGCCATTAAAAACATAGTTTTAGATTTAGAAGACAATTCACAGTGTGTAGTGCAAAGTCAAGCAGTATTAAAAAATTTAAATTTAGCTAAGGAACTTGTTTTTATTAAGGTTGATTTTAGTTTTATACCAGATATAATAAATTCGTTAGAAAGTAGCAATATAAGTTTAAGGGAATCAATTAAAATTGTTGAAACTTTTTCCGACAAATGCAAAAAAGTTCCCGGTGATGTAGGAAATCTAGTAAGAAGTAAACTCGAAGTTATTGTGGGAAAGAATGAAGGCTTTAAGTATTTAATGGAAGTCAAAAATATTTTTGATACTAAACCATCCAACGAAGTAATACCTTTGGCCTTATAACTTACTACCCAAATTAAAATATTGCCAGATCACATCGGTAGATGTTGAAAGAACTTTTTCTTTGTACAAACATATTTTTACAGACAGAAGACAAACACTTTTATCGGAAAATTTTGAAAAATATATCGTTATAAATGCATTTTATACTATTTCAGGTTAAAAATTTTACCTATTATATTTTTCTTTTAATTTTACTTAAAATAAATAATTTTTGTAAGAGTCGGCGTTTCTTTATTTCCATTTTTCCATGTTATATTCAAGGCATATAATTGCATATTTTGACAAATAAATGCATATTGTTGCATATTTCAAAGAAAAACTATGCATATATATGCGCATATTTTAACTGAATTGACCTGCATATATTCCGCCCTTTACTTATAATATAATAAAGTAATTTAATAAGGGTTTTTGGGGTTATTGATAGAGCGTGCGGTTTGCATGCGGAAGATTCTGTGTCTGCATCCCAGCTCTAACAACTTTTTTTTTTTATTTATAATTTTTGGATAAAGGAATGAGTTTGTTAAGTTAGTTTATTGGAAATAATAAAAATAATTATTATTAAAATTCTGTTTCGTTACGCAATTCATATAATATTTTAGATTATATCATATCTTGTCGGGAAAGTTTTGGGGCGACATATCAGATTTTTTTTATTTTTCTCAGTGTAAGTACATGTATTATAGTTAGACCAGGTTATTATTATTATTTACGTGAAAGTAGTTTATATTTAAGTATTTGATATTATTAAAAG
Organism: Apoderus coryli; assembly: GCA_911728435.2. Taxonomy (NCBI): domain Eukaryota; kingdom Metazoa; phylum Arthropoda; class Insecta; order Coleoptera; family Attelabidae; genus Apoderus; species Apoderus coryli. Next base: position 7,705,689 of record OU452202.1, on the reverse strand, counting down.
ATAAATACTTGCTATGGGCGAAAATTACTTTATTTTGAAACAATATAACAAGTAAACCATGAATTAAAACTAATATTTAATGAAAGCTCAATTTTTTCCAATAACCATTTCCAATCGGCGTGGCATTGTAAGCGCTAACTTTCGACAGTAGTCTTCATCGTTAGCATCCAAGTCCCACAAATTAAAGATAGCGGTTAAGAGGTCTGCGTTCTGGGGCCTCCAATTATGTTCGTATATTATTTTGACCAATCGACCTTAAAGATTTTTTGATGGGGTCGTTGGATGGCCAGGGTATGTTTTGTTCTGGAAACCAGCGACGCGCGGTGTTAGCTATATAAAACGGACAATTGTCTTGTTGGAAAATTAGGTCCTGGGTTGGATAGAAAACCGCTACCTTCTAGAATATCCAAGTATCCTACAGCCGTAAATCTTCCTTCAATTTTCCAGAGATCCCCTCATAGCAGCATCCAACCCCACATGATCACTGAGAAGTGGCCTGCTCTGTTAATGTGCTGGATATATCGCTCATCAAAACCACTTGGAGGGCGATTGAAATATCTTCTCGTCGGTAAAAATGACCCTTTCTCAATATTCCGCATACTTTCCAATATAATTGAGGGCAAAAATCAATCGGGCTTGGTTTTGTTCCTCTGTTAATCGGGGCTTTTTTGTTGCAACTCGGCATTTCAATTCACAGTTTTTCAGTCGTTTGCATGGCGTATAAAGCGAGTACCTGGAGAACAAGTTGTATTTATGGCTTCGCCTATTGGAGAAAATGGATTTTCTCGCAAATAATTTAGAATTTGGTCATCTCGTTCTCCTGCAAACTTCACTTCACTTTATTTTGTAACCTCCATTTCGTTCAACGGACTGATATTCTTGCCATTGTTGATTTATTTATATTAAAATACTCGGCGACTCTTCTTACTGACCATCTTCCAGTCGCTGACGCATTTTTCAAAAATAAAATAATTCTGATGATACCGGACAATTATTGAAACAAATTAAAAATGGGTTGTGTTATGACAGCTATAACGGGTGCTAAACAAAACGTACCACTACACTAAGAAACAGTCATAGCATTTATTTTCCCATGTTGTTTGCTTTTTATCTGCAATTGACTGTAGTTATATTAACATTTATCATAATTAAATAAATTAAAAACTCCAATAAAATACCAGTTTGGTGGAGTTGACGTGTTAGGTTTATTTCCAAATATTAGAGTTTGCATCTATTGATCTATTTTACCGATGAACAAAATGTTCCACTATTCCTTTCAATCAAATCTGATTTTTTTGTTATCAAATCCGGAAATACGCTGCTGTATGTACGCAAACAAAGGCATCAGAAATGATAGAGAAACTCTCTAAAAAATTATATCATCAAAATGACTTAGAAAAGGTCAAAAAGGATAGGTAGCTACGTAATCAAGCAGACCAGCTTTTCTAGGACAGTATTAATTTGTTTTTATATTTCACTTTCTATAGGAACGCTATTTTAAAACAATGGTTTAAAATCCATACGCAAAACACAAAGGAAAATTGTATGACTAATAATTTCTGTTAAAAATAAAAATTCATAATAATGTTGTTTAATCATTTATTATGGTATAATTTTTTTAACTTCATATCCGTGATTCACAAGTACGCCGTTGAATAATACCTACTTATATCATGCAATCGATAATTGTGTAAAAATATAATATGCATAACAACTCTACAGGGTGAGTGGTAAGTCGATGTGAAAAATTAAAACCTATATCAATATTGTTAAATTGAAAAAGTAATCCATTCTTAAGTGAAATTATAATTTCAGTGATGGAAAAATAAAAGTCCAATTCAAATATATTAATAGAAAAGCGTCAATCGTTATTTTTTAGCCAGACATGTTTCGAGACTAGGCCAGTCTCATCATCAGTGGCAAACATTTAAAAAATCTTGGGAAAACTTGAATTATTTTTATTATCACAGTTCGAAGATTCTATTGGAGTCACTCTGCCGAAAAAAATGTAATTAATATTTTAAAAGACTTAAAACTAAAAAATCATATTAGATTTTATCATAAAAATTTGTTCTTTTTATATAACATTGTCAATAAATGAATGTTCTGGAAACTAAATTAACTTTCTTTTAGTTTTCGCGCATTTCTTTGTACAATATGCGTATCTGGATTGAAAAAGAAATTTATAATAAAATCTAATATGATTGTAAAAATATTAATTACATTTTTTTCCGCAGGGTGACTCCAATAAAATCATCGAAGTGTGATAATAAAAATCAAAAATGTTTAAGTGTTTGCCAATGATGGTGCCACTGGCCTAGTCTCGAAACATGTGTGGTTAAAAAATAACGATTGCCGATTTTCTATTAAATTTATTTGGTGGAGATTTGACTTTATTTTTTCATCACTGTCAATATTGTTAATCTGAATCAAGACATAGTTAATAATCGTTTTATTAAAAACTTTTTAGTTTCCAAAATATTCAAAAATGTTTCGCGGAAGAAAAACTTTAAAATGGACAAATCTTCGACAATGATCTTCTAAGTATAAGTACCTGCATTTGTATTAATATCAACTACTCTTTGATCTTTTCCTGGATACACAGCGCATATTCTTCATAAACCAAATTTTTGTTCCAATATGCCTGGTGGCTTGACGATCCTATCAAAAAGTGATTTGTGTAATACTCGTACTTTCCAAATAATTAAAAGGATTTCATATCCGTATAATAAATAAAAAATAATTTCGTGGCAAAGCGGACAAAATTGCTGGTTTTACCTACACATGGAATTTTGTTTAATTTAGCACGGCCCCAGTCTAATTCAGTAGAACCAGACCGAGGCATGGGTCGACAAATATTGACGAATTCATTTCGCTCTTATTATGAGCTCGTTAGAGTACCATAGCCGTTGCTCATCATCAATATCAGCCTGCATTTAAGCACAGCCAGATATACAACAGTAGATAAATGTAAACAGTACCATCTACATACACATAGTAATGCATATCCTACCATCCTACCTACGAACAAACTCAATGTATAGTCGTAAAAATAGAAATAAAAAAAAATAGTGTAAACAGAAAACTAGCAGGAGACCATTTGTCCTTCTGCCAGCATCTCCCAAAATATTTGGGTATCAGCAACGCTCGGACTGTGGTCATTTGCTGCTAGGTAATTAATTTAGTTTTTCTTGGAAACTAGAGAGTATTTAATAAAACTATTATGTATTATTTCTTGATTCAAAATAACATAATTGATATAGGTTTTCATTTTGGCCTCGGCTTACCAATCATCCTGTATATCAAAATATGAGATAACGCAAATAAAGCTGCGTAATATAAATTGATATAAATGAAAACACTGTATTTGATTTAAAATGTAAGTATAGTGAATATCCACTGCCAACAAAACAAATGTTGGCTTAGTTGCGTATTAAAATTATCTAAAATACCTAATTTAATTAGGATTGCCAACATTATTTCAATGAAAATAATATTCAAATTCACGCCACATCATACCCAACGTAATTAGATTTTCGGCTCTATTTTTTTACTAAAATACTATAGATCTCAATATGAACTAATTAACATAACAAAATGGATATTTGGCTTTTCTGTAGGAATAACTTCTTTTATTTGGTCTATGAATTTGTACGAGCAAAATCTGTGAGAAACTGTTTTATGAATTTATGAATATGTGGCGCTCGGTTAGATTTCGGGTTATAGTTATAGCACAGTTAAAATAATATACAGTTGGTTCTCATCGTGTCGGCACAGTTTAAAATAATATACAGTTTCTTCACCTCGTGTCGGCACGTTTGATATCTCTGTCTTAAAAGCAATTCGCCGCATTTATAGTTATAGTATAGTATCTTATAGTATATATAGTGGCGGGCCAGAAATGTGGCTAAGAATGCGACGAGTCGATGCCGTTTTTAGCGTCTACTGACCCTTCTTATCTATAGTTATTATTCGATGGTTATAGGTATCTTCAAATTTTGCGACTTTTTATGGTAATATAATTTTAATATTGACATAAACATTAGTAAGATTAGGCAACGGCAATTTGTGTTAATTATTTCTTGTTACGTTTTAACAGGAATTATTCTTTCCAATTAACGTAATAAGTAATACGTAAGTAACTAGGTATTATAATATTGTTATATCAAATAAATTACAATTATTCCACGAAAAAATTGTTAAAATGGTGGCATTAAATTATGTAGTAGGTACGTATTCGGTATACAAGGTGTCCGGAAACTAAACAACACTACTGTGCCTAAGATAATCAATATACAGGGAAAACCACATCCTTTTTGATTTATGTTTAGCAATTTCGTAACCTACGTATTTGATTCGAAATCAAAGTCAAAGAAGTCAAATTCATCATGGATCTCGAAAACCGGAAGAGATACAAAGATAGGAAGGAACAAAAGAAGTCGTTTTATTTATTTTTTTGTTGTTGAGTTTCTTCGAGAGTTTTTTAGAATGTTTTTAAAATTAATTATAGTTTCCCATGGCCAGTTTTCTCCTCCATAAGATAGTGATATACGGTCCTGTATTCCTGACGTTAAATTCTTGTATGACTTTTTCGAGTTTTTATTCGAACCTACCTAGTACGACATAGTAAAAATGATTATTAGAGCTCTAGAGATGACATTGATGTTGACATTATTTTGTTAATTAATTATTAATTACAAAACGTGTTATAGAAAAATCAGTCAGGGCCGTATTTACAAAAATGAAGTTGATGATGGTGGCCCTATGACAATACATTTAATTTTAAATCTTGTAGAGAAGAAAAAGTGGCGCATTTATCCTTCATTTATAATTTTCTCCTGATGATTATAGCAGCGGTTTCCGAGATCCCTGTACTACCTATAGCCAACCTTATCTTGTGCACTGTAGAATTGGTGGGCTCTCAAAACATTTTTGCAAACGAAAAAGTTTACAATAATAATACAAAATTTCAAAATTTAACATAGGAGGCTACATGCGGATCTAGGCCGCCTGTTGGATAGGTCTTTATTTTTGCAAGGGTCTTAGTTTCACTGCAGCCTCATGGGCTTATTGTGAAAAAATCCCCGTGGATAGGCCCTAGATTGTATCTTAAAAAACCCTACACATTAAGAACTTTTAGTCTGGCACTCAAGGACTATATGAATTGATATTCAAACTGATCGGAATAGCATTCTACTCCTATGTTCTAGGTATTATGATTTTCTTCTCTAATATTACTACAGTATTTTAATTATAGAACACTTCTTTAATTATATAATTATAATAATTTGTATATTTTTCACTGAAAATTTATAGCAAAACATTTTCTTCTTGCTTTAATAGTCCAGGGAAGTTGTACTCGGCTTATAACGGTCGCAAAAAAATCCAAACAGGATGCTATTTTCAGGGTTGCTTGGAAACTGCCTCCTGAGAATAAAACCAAAAAATCACACTCGATCCCCTGGTACGTTTTACGTTATAGGGGTGATTTCATAAAATTTTCTTAGAGCACAATGACCTTCATAATAGTTATAGATAATCGAAATCTGTACAACTTTGTCTTATGATTTTGAACTTTATTACTTATCGAGATTTTTTTTAAAGATTTGGCTTCAGACGTAGTCTATTAGCCACAGATTGTTACTTATCGAGTTACGGCATCAAATGACGAGAATTCTGCTGGAAACCGAGCAGATCTTGTAAACATGTTTTTACAAAGAAATGATCTATCTTAATAAAATATATAGAGGATTGAATTATCTCCTACAAGTTTGCTTTATACAAAATTTGTATTATCTCTACTATGTAACAAGGGACAAAATATTATATTATTATGGGATCTCCATCAGAATCAAAAAGTCAATGTAATCGTCCTCCTCGTTTCCTGAAAGGCCCAGTTAAATGAATGTCGACCGGATCGATGATTGAACTGTCATCATGTGTGCCTGGTGTACAGTTTTCATTCTTGTCTTCCATATCGTCATGATCTGCTGTGATTATCAAGTGCACGTGCCTACAATGGTTGAGCATTATCACAGGTCTCTCCAGTGCAGTGTTTGCACATTACTACCAGCTTAACGGCAACAACAAACTGCTCTAGAGAGTGTTCATGATAAAAGGTTTAGAAGCTCTGTTGGAGCTGTTTTTTTTTCTGGTCCTAGAAGGCATCCACCCTTTGGTTCTATAAAACTTTTATTAGTCATTTTTTGTAAAAACAATTACAAAACCACCTCTATCGCCAGCGGAATTGTCTTCATTTGATAGCTAGCTGTAACTCGTTAAGTATTAGAGCTAAAAGAAAATTCATATGGCAAAGTTGTTCAGCTTTCGTACCTCTATAGCTGTTATGAAGGCCATTTTGTTCTAAAAAAAATGTTTATAAACCATCCCTATAACGCAAACCGTTTTTTTTGCACAACCGTCATTTTCCCTGGACTATAATAATATTCCAAAACTTACTCACTTATTTGAACAAAATAAGCATATTTCAAATTTTACAGATCGTAAAAAACAACCGTTAACAAATTTAATAAATGCGGCTGATGACCATGTCGCCGCATTCGGAATCCCTGCTGCTGACGTTGTCAGCGCCCTCTACACCACAACTCACAATGCAGACGCAATGTTGCCTATTGGAGAGTCTTCGTCTGATCGTGCTTGTTTACCACCCGTGGGCAGATGGGGCTGTGAATGGCCTAGTTGACTCGCAACAGCTGAACGCTGGGATTCAAATCGAACCCTCCTAGGTAAGTCAAAAATCAAACGAAATGATAAATAACCTATAAGGAACATAGGGTATAGTATTGTGACGTTTTAGGGTTTACTGGTCCTACTCTTGATGTAGCCGGGGAATCACAGGCAAACTGCGTTCACTCGCTGGCCCAATTCATTGCATCGAATCAAGCCAACGGTTATTGGCCGCCTAACCATCCTTTGCCACTGCCAAGATGGAATCCACGACCAGTAACAACATTCAAACTGAAGAATATCAGGGAATTAGAAACCTTGGCCAGTCAGATCGAAATGCAGTTGCAAAGATTATTGGAAGAACACAATTATGATACAGTTGGGAATTTTTTGAAGTTTTATGAGAATTTTAAGAAAAGTGAATGTTCCAGCGTAATTGAGTTCTTTCACAAGTAAGTTCATAAAAAAAAAAGTTATTTTTGCCTCTCTAAAATAATTGATTTCCTGAACAGATAGGTACACTTCATTCGTATTTATTGAAATTACTTGTATCTATAGTTATTATTACTACTTTTATATTTTAAAAGATTATACAAAATTTTTGAAATTTATTGCGTTAATTTTGACTGGTATTATTATGTGTTGACTAAATCTACTTTTTACAAATGGTTTAAAATATTAAATTTAACTAAATTACTATTATTAAGAATGTCACTGCAATCTGAGAAAATGGGTAATTAATGTAAGACAAATTATTTACTTCTAACATTATTTCCTGAAGGAATTAACAATGAAGGAGTCGGAAAAGCATAAATTGGATTTTTTGCTTGCTTAGAAAAACTTTCTGCTGAAAAACTGCAGACATTTATACGGTTGTGGCTCTGCTCTGTAGTTAACTCTGCATATTTATGTCCGCCAACGAAATTCAACGAAATAAACACTCATTATATTTATTATTTAGTACTATTACCGTTTACAAAATGGTTACTCTATACATAAACAGAATCACAAATTAACAAATACAGCTCACGCGTTCAGGGAAACACTGTAGGTTTGCAGACTGTCTGCCCCTGAAAGCGGTGTCACTTCTTTGATCAGGGTGGAGGGGATGAGTTAAGGGTCTTATATTTATTCCGTAGTCTTTGGCTGTACGTCGCTCAGCACAAATATTTTTAGTAAACTCTATCTACATGTCAAACAAATTAATGTTTACGTATTTTTTAAACAATTATCTTGGCTTAATTACAATTTCTATCTGGCGGCATCGGTACCTTCTTTGGAAAATAGGATAAATAATTCAGTTGCACAGCTTTTTCAAACCATTTTGTTTTCAGATACGATCCCTGGATCACATCAGACCACTACACCTGCGTGGGGCTTGCTCTTGAGCTGTGGCACCGTATACAAGACTTTAATGGTCGTTTTCCTGGTCTAGGATCACATCTGTGTATAGCTTCCTGTGAAGAGAACATCGAATCAATTGCTAAGTACATAACGTTAAGGGACACATTTGATACAGAACCGTCTACGTTAGAAAAGGAACATGTACTGTTATGTTTGAAATTTAAAGTTGAAGGAAGAACCGGTTTTCTTTTATGCGATCCAGGTTACCATGTCGCTAGAGTAATCACAGTCATGTCAGATAAGGCTTATCCTCACACTGGCTGGTTTGTACAATCAGAAGAAAGCGGGGTTCGTAAAGAGTATAACTATCAATTCAGTTCCCCCAAAGAGAATTTCGTAGAGTGGCAAGAGAGAACAGTTAAGAATGGTATACAACAAAATTTCACTGGATTGATTTATGTTGAGAGACCGTACATAACATCGGTGGATGTAACCGAACGAAGAAATCTTGTGTATACTTTTAGAAGTTTATTATCGAGGGATCAAAAAGGTGATCTTATTGCAGGAATATATTTCAAGGTCAAACCAAATAATGATGAGTTTACAATATTTTATCAAGAAATGGGCAAGCAGCGTATCAAAATGAGCTTCTCCAGTTTTATGGAAGCTGAGGTAAGTTTTTAAGATACTCGTATAATTAATTTACTTCCCTAGAGCTAAGGGTTTCCTTTTTATTTTTGCATTTAGGGCTTAAATAAAACAGTAAAGAGCTTTTAATGACTTGTTTTTCGACGTACTCTCGACGTGGATAATTGAAGTATTTCATGCGCACGAGCCAACTCTGGAAGCAGTTAATCCACTCATCTGTTGGTACAGTTAAAATTGCGTTTTTACAGGCGTCCCCTGCTTGTTCTGGTGACTGAAAACCAGGTACTCCGTCCTTCTTTTGGAAATATAAAAATATCTTGCTACTTGGGTCGGGACTAAACGGAAATGATGTAGCAATTTGACGGTTTATTGCTTTAAATTGTCTTGCAATCTCTGTGAAGAATGGGATAGCATTGGAATCTTGAAAACGGTTGGAGTTACAATGTCGGTTAAATTAGAGAAAAGTTCTACAATTTAAACACCTTTTAAATGGTGTTTTCAAAAGTAAACTAACTTTAGCCGTTATCGAGAATTTTTGAAAAAATGATTTTTTGCGAAGTTCGTTTTTATTTATTTCTGACATTATTTTTACAGATATAAAAAAATGAAAAGCACTTCCTCATTGTTAGTTGTTGAGGAGTAAAGATAGCGTTTACAAATTTTCACTACGACGTTTTGTTTTTGCAAACCATCATCATTTTTAAATACGGCTCTGAATTTTTTATTGTTAAAATTACAGCCATTTTTAGCTGTTATTTAAACTTATTCAAGAAAAATTGTTTGTCACTTAACTGACTGAAGGTTTAGCAGTAGTAGGTTTAACAAAAACATTCGTTCGTCGTTACTAACCAGTATTTATTATTATTTCACAATTTATTTGTCTCAGTACAAAATTTTATTCTGTATGCGTTTTTTTAAAGTTAGTAGAAATTTTTGCGCTTTTTGAAGTTATTAAAAAAACACCTTTCTCAGATGAATGTTTTACGCAAAATAAGTGGCAAACTAGGGCGCTAAAAACACTGAAATCTTGTTTAAACCATTACGTGTGATATACCACCTATTTTTGAATTGAAAATGGCTTTAAATTTAACAATAAAAAATCCAGGGCTGTATTAAAAAAAAAACAAGTTGTCGATGGTTTTTCAAAAACAAAACGTCATAGTGAAAATTTGTAAACGCTATCTTTTCTCCTCAAATGGTAACAATGAGGAAGTGCTTTTCATTTTTTTAAATCTGTAAAAATAATGTCAGAAATAAATAAAAAATAAAATCGCAAAAAATCGTTTTTTCAAAAATAAATTCTCGAAAACTGCTAAAGTTACTTTACTTTAGAAAAAACCTTTTAAAAGGTGTTTAAATCGTACAACTTTTCTCTAATATAACCGACATTGTAACTCCTACCCTTTCCAAGATTACAATGCTATCCCATGGGAAATAACACTTTTTGTGATCTTCAAGAGAAAATAACATTTCCCCTTCCGGTAAATAACTGTACCTAATGCTATTTATTTTCCATTGCACTTCTTTTCACGGCACTACTCTGGACTTGGTCACCCGGCAACAGCGCTTATATTTATACTAAATAATACGTAGGCTCCAGATGATTCTATGTGCTCTGTCTGATCATGGGTGTTGGGTGGTAGTCTTTTTTTTAAATGGTACTCATGCCAGATGGACATTCAAATTCTGATTGTAAACTATTATTATGTTTATTTTCAGGGAAACCAAAAGGCGCTAGAAGCTTTAGAAATATGCAATAATCAACTGAATATGCAGCAAGGAAAACTGTTAAACATGGTTAAATCTCTTGGCAAATTATTAAATGACACAACGTTTTTGCATGGATTGTTGGCAATCGACCAAGGTATCAACATGATGTCCAAGAACAACTAGTACACTGCTTTTACTGTTTTGTATTTATCTACATTGGTTATTACTTTTTTTTTAATTTTGTTTTACTTAACATAAATTTTATTACTTGCAGTTTATACAGGTAATGACACATACAGACTATAAAATGTGGAAACCCCTGTATATTTCAGAAAATAATCGTTATTTTGAAAAAATTTTAAAGAAAAGTTATTTCGCAAGTATAATTATTGGCACAACCTGCAGATGTTCAGTATTTTATAGCGTCAACAGCTTTGTTGCTATGGCAACCAACTTTGTGATTTTAAATGACATGTTATATTTTTTTTTTGCATTTTTAGGTAGACCATTTATTTCTGGATACCACAACATAAAATTTTGATAGGGTTACATTAGAAAATAATTGAGAAAAACTGTCTTATAAAACAATCCTGTTCTTCATTTAGGTACAGTTCATTAAAATTAAATTATATGACTTGCCATGGAAAACATTGTAGCTGTCAATTGAAAATACTAATAAAATGTCAATATACGGACAAATAAAAATGTTATTCAAAAAACAATTGGTAAAAAGAAAATCGAATCCAACTACCTAATATTAAAAACTGCTAGTCCAACAAATGTTGTCCATTGTTATTTACGCACAATTGGAGTCTCCTTTTCAAAGGAACGATTTTTTTCGGAAATATACAAGGGTTGCCACACTTTATCTGTATAATAATTATTATAATTGCTACTTCATTAAATCTATTACTAAAATATTTCAAAATTATTTGCATATTCTCAAATAAATTATACCTATCTGCTATGATATTCTTGCGTATTTTTTTTCCTAAACCATATATTTTATAACCCAGAAAATTATTACTCAGTATGTGTTAAATTAAATGAAAAATTGTAAGAAAATGGAGGATATTAGAAGGGAAATATGAGGGATTTTTTTAAATATGGATATTGTCTAATATAATAACGTAATACACAATGAGGAAAAAATTGCTGATGTTTGAACTCAATTTATGAATTGCCTAATTAGTTATTGTTATGGCGTCAAAATACCTAACCCCATCCTTAATATTTAAACCCCTTTCCAAATTTTTGCTACCAGATACGAATTAGTTGAGATTTCCATCCACAGAAATATGCTGGAAATTTGAAAAAATTACCCATGTTTGAACTCAATTTATGAGTTCTAAAGGGTGTTTTTATAGAGGTATATAACTTTAAGTTGGCAACAATTTTTTAACTGGCGGCCATTTTGTCAGCTGTCAAGTGATTTATGTTTAGTTTGGCCTTAGACAAGCAAAGAGAGTGGACCCGTAACTGTGCCGGTCGTTGTGTTACCACCTAGCACTTATCCCTTAAATTCAGAGGCGTAACATACATAACTTATGTGATATATTTTTGAAATTTTATTTAATTTTGATGATTAATAGTTTTAATAAAAAAAGATATGTGCATGTGGATGTATTAATAGTAATAATAACAATTCTTTATTTCAAATAAATCTACCTACATATCCACAATCACACGAGCATACAAATAAATGAAACGACGTCAAAAAAGAGAAAAACAAAAAAAAATTGATACTCCTAACTACATATCAAAATAATCCGCCAATTGATATGATTCTAGTTCCACTAGTAATTTCCTAACTTCATTCTTAAATATCTTCAATCTATTTATTTCTTTGATACTGATTGGTAGTTTGTTCACAAATCTAATTATCATATTATATAATGCTGATTTTTCGGTTAGTGATAATCTGTGAGTGAGAGGTACTGCAGTAGACACAACACCAATACATAACGTTTTTATTGTCCTTTAAATAGAATGAGTTTTGTTAATTGATTTCGAGAATGGGATTTAATTTTTGAGACTGTAGTTTTGTTATGAAATATACACGAACATTAAGACATTTGACACAAATAGATTTTATTAAAAAGTATATTATGTGATTTGCTGGGCTATCTAGTGCATGTTGTTCTAAATATTGAAATAATTAAAAAGCTAAAGTGACATTATTTTATTCACTTTTAACGCAAAAATGTGTAAAAAACAAATTTTTTGGAAAAATATAATGTCTACGCCCCTGATAAAATAAACATCTATAGAGGTTTCTATCAAAAAATAATGCTTTATCATGTTGATTTTAAATGAAATGTTGTATCAAACAGTTTTAATTAGGTAAACTGAAACCTGTTATACTACATACTAAAAGATAATAGCCTAAAGATTACTTATAATTATTAAAAACTAATAAAAACTAGAGGCGACTTGATACATCATTCTAAGTTTTACCTATGAAACGAAATTCGGGACTCCTTTTGTTCACTGCGACTTGGGCATCCAAAAGCCACACAATGTACCATTTTATTAATATACAAAATAAATTTCTATTCCCAATTTTCACAAATAAAATCATCAAAAATGCAAACGTAGTTTTCTGTTTTTCAGCACATATAAAATGGCCGCCGCATTAAAAGCGTAACACTTGCCATACATTCCGATATAAGAACGTGCGGTATCCCCTCTCTTTCCTAATCTAAGAGTTTGGCACTTCAACATCAATAGACTGACTCCTGAACAACGCTTCCAAATTGTGCAATTTTTTTTGGAAATCATAGTTCTGTTCGAAATACATATCGCGCACTACGTCCATTTTACGTTCAACATAATCGTCCATCAGAGCAATTAATTACAAAATCTAACTCGTGCAACAATTGAAGCCACACGATCACCTAGCAAGGCGTAGATTCGGTGAATAGGCCCAAAACAAGATTGCCGTTGATTCCGATTTTTATAAGCGATGAAGCTCACTTTTCTTTGAAAGGATACGTCAATAAACAAAACTGCTGTATTTGGAGTGATGCTAATCCTCAAGTGTATCTTGGGACACCATTACATCCAGAAAAACTGACTGTTTGGTATGCTTTATGGGCTGTTGGAATCATTGGTCCGTACTACTTTAAAAACGATGCTCGTCAGAACGTTACAGTCAATGGTGACCCCTATAGAGCCATGATTACTGACTTTTTCGTTCATCAATTGAACAACCATGATGTGTAGGAGCTGTGTTTTCAACAAGACGGCGCAAAATGTCACATAGCTCGCGCCACAATTGATTAATTGAAGGAACGTTTGGTAACCGCGTAGTTTCACCATAGTCTAATAAATAATATACCAGTCCCCGCACTTGAACATATGCAGCTGTTTCGCCAATGGTATTTAGCCCCTTCCCTGACCCTCTCTCGTCTAGAATTTTGGTCGACCAGGATTTCTGAGCGTTTGCTACACTACACAGTCGACCAAGTAAGCGTAGGGATTTAAACAACAGCAAAACAGGTTTTAACTCGTTCGCTACTCTCCTTTTCTACGGGCTTCCACCCCGTATTTGTATAGTTTTTTATGCTGGCCCTACAGGTTGTAAAATCGACGCTACGCTTTAGATCGCAAATATAACAAAGGATTTACTTAAAGTGCGGGGACTGGTATATTATTTATTAGACTATGGTTTCACGTTTCGGACCCGTGACTTGGCCTCCAAGATCGTGCGATTTAAGACCGCTAGATTATTTTCTGTGGATATATGTGAAGTCGCTAATCTACGCCGATAATCCCGAAATGATTGACCACTTGGAGGACAACATTCGCCGCGTTATTGGCGATATATGGCCACAAATGTTAGAAAAAGTCATCGAAAATTGCACCTCCAAATTAGACTACGTCCGAGCCAGCCGTGGCGATCATATGCCAGATGTCATATTTAAATTATAATGCCCGAGGATTATCTTTCGAATAAAGTAAATTTCATGTCAATTTAAAAAATTCATCTTTGTTTTATTCCATTTCAAAGTGATATTCCTCTATAAAAACACCCTTTATTTAATATTTTCGCTTCAAAATACCTCATTATACCTATTGCCATCTTTTCACTTTAAAATTCTATGAAAATTTTTGCTAGCAGATACGTATTAGTGGAGATTTTCCATGTCTGCAAATCGATTGTAATCGAATCCCCCTCTTAAAACAAACAGCATATATGCTTGAAACATTTCAAGCAAAATCGGCAAATATGTGTCGTTTGAATTTGCCCGAAAACCATCAGTACTGTTCCATCGTTCAGCAATATTTGCCATAAGAGGATAGATTCTTAATTTATGTTACTGAAATACCTTATATTTTTCTCGGTGACATACTTTATTATAGTACAAGCAGCCAATAGACTCCGTTGCGGTCCTCGAGGCAATATTTCAACCTTAAAACAAATCGAGATTGATTCGAATATATCGATTCTACTTAATTGGATTCGCTTCTCACCTGATCAAGGTTATATCGCTTTTTAACCCAAAACAATTTTCAAAGTCTAAATGTACTTATGACAGGGGACTACCCAATTATATTGAGAGATGAAAAATAATTTCGTGGCATATATAGCGAACAAAATGATTGGTTTGACCTACACAAGGGATTTTTTTAAGATAGCAGGGCCTCAGTCTAATTTAGTAGAACCAAACCAAGGCATGGGTCGACAGATACTGACGAATTCGTTTCGCTCTTATTATGAGCTCGTCAGAGTACCATAGTCGTTCCCCTTCTACAATATCGGCCTGCATTTAATCACAATGAGATATACAACAGTAGATATATGTAAACTAGTACCATCTACATACATTTAGTAATGCATATCCCACCATAAAGAGGCCAACCACATTATATCCTCCTCATCTCTTGTATTATATGATTCTTCGTCATTGGACAAGTTAAAATTATTTTCTAGTACCTACTAGGTAGTTTCTTGCCCTGAGTCACCTAGCCAGACAAGATTAGGAACATTCTATCCCATCTTCAGTGGCATAGTAGGTAGAGGAGGCAAAGAGACAGCATCGAAAGGACAGAGAACTCATTGATGTGGCAGCGCACCTACAAAAGACGGTAAATAAGTTCACAACAGAAATCCCTGAGTGGGAATAATTCATACTCGTTAGCGAGTGAATGCTGATGATGAGTAGGTAGATGGAATTTACATAAACTCAGATCATCAGTAGCTGTTATACACGGAAAATTCAAATTTAAACATCTTATAATAGCCACTGAAGATGAGTACAATATGTGATACTCGAAACATGTTCAAACAGTTAAATTGAAATGAATTTTAGTAAATTTAGATGTTTTTGTGAAATTCAACTTCATGATTGATTAGTAATAGCATAGATAAACCATTATCTATGGTAATAGAGACAGCACTCCTCTTCGAATATGGACTGTTTTCCAATATTTTCCCTAACTTGATAGGTACTTGAAAATGATACTGAACATCTAAATAGTGATTGGAGATTACTTTCTGACCTAAAACTTATTGATTCCTCAGCAGTAGGTAGTTTTTAACATAAAAAACGAATTAGATGAAATGTTTCCTTTCCTTAAACCATAGATAAACAAGCATTATATATGCTTAAACAGTTAACAATTACGGGTTTACTTACCCTCTCTCTAACTCTCTCCCCAGCAACGGCTGAAAGAAAATTTTCAGATGTAAATTTATTAAATACTAAACTAATATGAAACAGACTTGAAATTGAAACTCTTAATGATATCTTACACTGCAAAGACAAGATAAAAATTACTGCTGTACTTACATGGGAACCTTCAAAATCACTTTTAAAAAGGTATTCACAAGGTGTCCAGAAAGGGTGCGCAGATTTATAAATTCAATAAAAGTCAAATAACTTTTTTATTTTTGGGACAATTTGTAGAGAAAGTTTTGGAAAATTAAGTGGCAAAGATTATGTTGTCCAAATGTTGACCATCGCGCTGCTGGCACTCCTCTAACAGAAAACGGAAATTAGCGTTAGAGTATTACAAGCTACCTATTTGATTTCTGCGTTATTTTTTTAGTTTATTACTTGTTTATATGTATGTTTTAATAAATATCTTTTTATAAAATAGAGTACCAACAAAAAATAGTTCTGGCAACACTGGTCTTTATAGTCATAAGGTTAGGTGTTAGGTTATGTTGCAATCAGATGTTGGAATATATTCTATGAATCAGATAAATGTCTCAGGTTGCAATGCAGCATTAATTTAAAGAAAAAATCTTGTGTATACTGGAAAACAATGGTTGAAGATACTTCCGCCAATATTAGTAACAGGCCGAAGGTATGTTGCTATTTAAAGATAATGTATATACACACCTACATACTCTAAACATCCTAAATGCTTCCTTACTGTTTTAGTCACGTTCCAATAACAAAAAACCAATATCCGTTTATTCATGGAATGTTATTGATGTTCAAAAATGGTTAAGGCGACATTGTAGTGACTATTACTTATTATATGTTGAACATTTTATCCATCACGATATAACTGGACGAGCACTTATAAGAATGAACGACAACTCGTTACTGCGGTTAGGAATTACAGATGCTGTGCATCGTGAAGCTATATGGAGAGAGATTTTAAAGCTTCGTCTGAAAACTGATATCATGGAAATACTAGATTTGCAAAGAAGAGCAAACAGTTCCTATTATGACGAAATAAAATAAAATCGAAAAGACTGATGGAAACCAGCATGCCCAGATAAGACAATGCTCATGTTAACAACAGTTCATAAGGCTTAACGAGTTGAGTGCTCAGTGTTGTCATCATGCAAAAATAAATATCTATAGTGCATGTATCAGCATCCCCAGGAGAAAAGAGTTTCAAATGTGCTTGTGGTGAAATGTTAATACGCATTTTCTAATGTTATGTTAGATGTGGGTTAAAAAACATCATGGACATTCTTTTTATAATATTTTATAACTTTGTGAATATGTTGCATTGTTTGGCGCATATAAATTAATATTTAGGCAAAAGTTTTATATACGTATTTATATTAACAATTCCTATATTCAACTAAGTAATATCAATGTGGATCCAACTTTAATTGAATACCTAGAATAAAGAGGACTCAAGTCCCATTCACCTTATTTTGGATAAATGATATTTGTCTTTAATAATTGGTTATCGCTTTTACTGTTGTGTACGCTTAAACCTTCTAACGGTAAACGGTAGATAAACTCTGATTCTGGACAATAATACAGGGTGAGTCGGGAGGAATGGGCCTAACAATGGTGTAATCTATGCATCAAAATAATGAGAAAAATCTCAAATGTTGTCATCCAATATTTATTTGTATTCAAGTTATAAGGCAAACACAAATTATTGCATTAATGTAGCTTTCCTGTAATAAATATTATTTGGTTTTGATTGTTTTGCTGTCACTATCCTATTGGTGTCCGTCTAAAAGGTTACATTGATTTACCATTAGCGTTCGGATTAGTATCATTTTAATTTTATAAAATACCACACGCATTTATTGCGAATACGCCAATCTGGTTTTTATTTATGGTTTGTGTGATGGGCATGCTACAGCGGCTGCTGAAGTATATCGTGCACGATTTCCACATGAAAAAACACCGATCAGAACGGCATTCATCAGAGTTTTCAACAAACTCTGCGAGACCAGGAGGCGTCCAAGTGCTCATGTAATATCCGAGTGAGCCATTCAACAGGATGTAGAAGAAATAGAAAATGGTCTAGATTTAGTGGAAGAACATGCGACGACGAGCTCACGAAAAATTGGAAATCAGTTGGGAATCCCCAAAAAAGAGTGATCAATACGCTTCACGAGCAAGGCTTATACTCGAGAGGATCTTCAAGCTGCAGACTATGCCAAGCGTATGCCATTTTGTGAGTGAATAATTAATAATCGTCATCTTTTACCACACATACTTTTTACTGACGAAGCTACAGTCACCCGTTACGGCATCAAGAATAGTTGAAACTCCCATGTATGGTCGAACGAAAATCCTCACGCAATAGTCCAAAGTAATTTTCAACACAGATTTTCAGTAAACATGTGGTGCGGCATGATCGATAATAATTTCATTGACCCTTTTCTCTTGGAAAATCGTCTTACAGGGGATCACTACTTAACTTTTTTAGCAAATGAATTGTAAGGACTACTAGAGAAGATTCTTTTAAACCGCAAAATTGAAATGTATTATCAACACGACGGCGCCTGCCCATTTGAATCGTTGGGTCAAGCAACATTTGGACGAAAGGTTTCCAGGGCGCTGGATTGGTCGTTGTGGTCGTATTAGTTGGCCTCCTAGATCGCCAGAGCGCACGCCGCTGGACTACAGTTTATGGGGTTGGTTAAAAACTAAGGTTTACAAAGTAAAAGTAGATACTAGGGATGCATTTATTAGACTCATTCGAAATTCCGCAGTCAATATTAAAGAAAGGCACGAACCAATTAGAAGTTCCACGCGCGCCCTTCATATATGAAGCAGAAAATGGTATTTTTGAAAATGTACTAAACCAATGATTTATTTAAAACAATGTCAATGTTTGAAATCTTCGTAAATGTTGGAAATTAGGGTCACACTGCCTGCCGATCACCACTGATCGTTTGTGAACTGTGTTTCACCGGGCATATTGGCTGCTCACACTAGATGTCGCCAAAAACATCTTGTTGGCAGTCATCTCTCGTGCTAGTATAAGCTTTTCGTAAATGTTGGAAATGTGGGTCACACTGCCTGCCGATCACTACTGATGAGCTGTGGATCAACGAAACGACCCCTGGGCGCATCTAGTGTTGGCTATAGGATATAATGGAGTTGTTACTTCTTGTCCGGTCATCGTTTGTGAACTGTGTTTCACCGGGCATATTGCCAGCTCACGCTAGATGTCGCCAAAAACATCTCTTTGTCATGTACTGTGTTAGTTCCCAATTTAATTTTTTTAATAAATTGTTTTACATAAAAACAATGTTTTAGTACATCGTATGAACAAAACATGGGTGAATATGTTAATTTCTTTATTTAAAAAATTATCTACATAACAATATTGATATAGTAAAATATACATATATGTTATTTCATTCAAACATTATTATATAATGATAAACAAGACTTTTAGCAGTATTTGATAATATAAAAACACTTACTTAAAAATAAATGTTACAATAACTTACTGTAATGCAAATTATAAATAGCAAACCATCCTGTATTTATTTGTCTTTCAATATGTTCATATAAACTATAAATCTTAAATTATAACTCCAATCCCACCTCGACGTAACGAAAATGATTGAACAATTTGCTTATGAAATTAAGTGTTCTATTAAGTGAAACTAATTTGTTACTTTACTTGACGGCATTGAATATGAATCCTCATTTTACACATTTGGATAACTTTTAATTGTTTACTTTGAAAATAATGAAAATTATGAATGCAATATGTTTGCGCAAACAATTATCAATAGCGTTTTGTTTGTACAAATAATGCTCTTGACGCTACGTCTATGGAGTGAGTGTTTGAGAATATTTTCTGCCGATACTTTGTTATTTATCAATTCTACTACTTGTATCTACATATTTCTAGATAATCGTTAAAGGTAAACGCGTAATTGTAGAGCCATCTGCAATAAAACTTTAAGTCCTGGCATAAAGCTAGCAATTTGCGAGAAATCTGGACCTTGTACCAAATTTGCATGTAACATCAATCCATTGGTATAATCCCCAATTTGAATTAATTGTACCATTTGATGAAGCGACGCCAATGCATTCTGCGAAAGCTGGAAAAATTAAATTACTGAGCACAAAAACCGACAATTTCTATTTTGGGATGAAGCAGCATTGAATTTGCCGATAGATCGTAGATTTAAAAACGCCTACATATCTTTACACTGGATACACAGTGCTAAACATGGCCAAATATGGCTTGGTTGTTTGGTTAAATGTTATTCAAAGAACATAGTCCAAAGTAAATAAATATCTGTACTTACCTTATTATATCTAAGAGAATCATACAAGTTCTCTAATCTTTTGCCTACATCTTCTAATTTTCGTTTCATTTGCTGAAATAATGCAAAATAATTATTATTACAGAAAATATAATATTTTAGCAGCTATTTTCTTAATTTGTTGCAGAAAAAAGTTAATATTGAACATGGACGAATGTGCAAAATAACTATGGCATTAAAAAAGAAACATGCAGGTAACTGGAGTTTTTCTGAAACGTATATCCCTATAAAATGCTATTCATAAATCGGTTTATTTATGCAAGTTGCGTTCAATGAATAATTAATGCAAATGAATAAAGAAAATCTAAAAAATGTAGAAACCATTCTTGCCCTCTAATATTAAGCTAATAAAAAATATAATAGCAAAGGTATTTAGGTTAAGATTACTTACAGGATTGTTAGTGCTACAAGAACATCTATTTTTTAACTCATCAAATACAGTTTGCATATGTATATGTTCTTCTGGTATTGGTGGTTTCTGTACTGGTTCTGGCGTTTGTGGTTTGACAACTTCCCTAACAACATTTGTGGGCTCCATTGCAGACACTGCATTTTGATTAAAACCACTTGGATTGTACGTTGGCTGTTGTGGCGGTGGTTGGTACATGGTAGGTGGATTTTGGGGATATATTTGCGCACTCTGATTATAAGATTGCATTGGAGGTGGCGGTGCTAAAGTACCATAACCATTGTTTTGTGGTATTTGTGGGTCAGGTGCACTACCAAAAAGTGGATGGCGTATTGGTTCCGGAGGTGGCTGTTCCCGTTTTGGCTACGAAATAATGAGATTTTTGCAATTTAATGTAGATTATTTTAATTTAAAAAAACTGAAAGCAATCAAATCAACAAAGGAATACTAAGAATATTTCCAAAACCGACAGGTGCCTAACCAGTAAACTTAAATCTTTTAAAGTTGTTCCAATAAATTAAAAAACAGGATACCTGAAATATGCTTCGTTATCGTGAGAATTTTTCTGAACTAAAATAATATCAAATAACGGTAAAATAAATTCTAAAGGAACAATTTCTCTATTTGAAATGTCCCATCGACAACAATGGAAGTCGACCTGTTGCTGTAGAACTAGCTCAGTTTTCAATCAATTATTACAACACTTACTTGGTTTTTTGAAAACACTGGCGGATCGTTCCATCCTGATGGCATATTCGCATAACTGATAGCAGAGTGCGCCGCTTCTACTTTATTTGTAATAGGCGGAGCACCATACATCGATTGAGCAGAACTTTGTGGTAAACTAGGCACTAATGGAGATGGATTCAACATTGGATTTGGTACCACTGGAACTGTAGAATTTAACATAGAATTTTGCAACGCAGGTGCTTGACTTAATACTGGGTTCGGCATTAATGGGCTGGCGGTAGGAATCTGCTGTGTATTTGGATTACCATACGGACTTGAAATTGGTGGTGGTTTGTAAGCATTGTCCGCATAGTTAGAATTTTGGCTTGGTAATGATGAATAAGATTGCTGTATTTGTTGCTCTGGATAGGACGGATAACGGTTACGTGTACCGTACTGGTTGGAAGCTACAGATGGATCTAAGACATATTTTCGGGATGGAAGACCCCCTGAAGACCCTAAACGAAACAAACAAATGTAACTTACAGAATTTTGAAAATTGTAATTTATTATGTTCAAATACTAAAAACATACTGTCACATAAGATAAAGAGTTACTACTCGTAATTTAATATTTATTCATTAACCATAAAAAATCTAAATATTATATTAAGAATTATTTATTTATAAATAACGCCTCCCGCTAGGGAATTTGGGCGTATCTAGTGTTCGCTTGTCCGGTCATCGTTTGTGAACTGTGTTTCACCGGGCATATTGCCTGCTCGCACAAGATGTCGCCAAAAACATCTTGTTGGCAGTCATCTCTCGTGCTAGTATAAGCTTTTCGTAAATGTTGGAAATTTGGGTCACACTGCCTGCCGATCACCACTGATGAGTTGTGGATCAACGAAACGGCCCATCTGGTGAAAGCATGGTCGTGTGAAACAATTTTCCAACATAACGAAAACGTCTTGTTACTTTAACAAGCAATTAATATATAATAATATATTAAGCAATTTAAGTACTGACAACCATTAAGGTGCGTTACCACCGAAGGAGCAAGCAACGCATTCTTTATATTTTTTGCTCGATTGGTCGAAACCCATTTACGAGAGTGCAAACACGTGCTCGCTCGGGTACGAATGTCATTGGGACGGTGTCGGTACTTCAAAGAGAAGTTTTGCTCGTAGGTATTTTGGTTGAAACGAGTGGAGTAATGAAGAAATGCTGCAATTTACCCACGAATATTGCATAAGACCTATGCTATGGGATCCTACAAATAACTTATTTCAAAATCGCAATAAAAAGGAAATATGCTTGGAAGGACTTAGCAAAACTATTTAAAACAAGCTCCATTTCACTACTAATGTTGGACACCCTGTATAACTTAAAAAAATATTGTTGGCATCAATATGTTAATATTATGAAAGCTAGTTATCATCAGCCGAAACAGTGTTTCTTGAAATTTAATATACTCCGACATATTAATTTATTACCAAGGCCCTAAATTTTCACAAATTGATCATTTTTGTATGACACACCAAATCGCATTTATTTTTGAGGGACTATAAAACAACCTCCTTAAACACAGGGTATCTTATGAAGAAAAAAAAACAACTTTGATATGCATCTCTTTTTTGGGCCGCTCTGTGTACTTGCAATGTTGTGTAAAATGTGGCCTAGACTCACCCTGTGTATTGTACAAGTCCTTGAAGTAATCAGTTAAAAAAAGCAATTTTAAAATGTATAAATATATTGTTTTATTTTTCATTTCACATTATTATAAAGAAAGCGTTAGTCGTAAAATAGAACCAATACCAAAAATGTCGAATACGCATACATCCGAAGGTTTGGCATTTAATATGACTGATCTACGAGCAGATGGTCACAATGGTCATACCATTACGGGAGGTAATAAAAAGAATATTATATAAGTGCTTTGCAAAAATTAAATACTTTGTAAAAGAAACACGTTTTGAGGACTAAACTACTACTAACTAAAGCGTTCAGTTTGAACGACTTTATAAAGAGTGGGCTTAGTAGTTTTGGAAACCATTTTCATAACACTGTTCATTAGTTGGTTCTCATTATTATATAACAATAATATTAACCTATCAAGGCTTAATTTCTTAATACCATATAGACGAGGCATTTGTGACTTATGTTCAATTCTTAATCTTACATAAATAATAAGATACAGCTGTAAAGTTACTTATAAATAAATTACCCGATATAGGTCCAACGCTCCCAGGTCGCGGAGGCTGTAAAGGTGCTGGTGCAGGAGAAATTCGTCCAACATTCGCAGGATGGTTAACATTGTTGTTAGGTGGTGGAGCTACAGCCTGCGTTTGCCATGGTTGCCCGCTAACAGGAGCATTCGGAAGTCCAACATTAAAATTATTGACAACAGGTTGGGTTGGTTGTGCCGAAGCTGGTGTGTTTTGAAAGTATTGAGAAAATGATGTTCTTGCACTATTACGTCTACTATGTTGGTTCGGATGGGATTCTGTAAGTGTCTGGTGTTTTTGTCCAAGAGTAATTAGAAGACGTTCACGTAGTGAGGTTACTTTCGGATCAGTTGATGAACCAAGATAAGTTAATGCTGTTGAAAGGTTCCCTTGCGATGCAAGTGTTGACGCATAGTGTGTAAGTAGATCAGCAAGAGCTCCATGTAACTAAAATTATTAATTAAATGCAGAGTGAATTAGAATACGACCATAAAAATGCAAGCAAGCGGAGCTATTTATCAATATTTTGAAGAAATAGTCAATCTCGCAATGTAACTGATAAATTATAGACAGGAAACCAAAGTCTATTTCCACAAAATGAATTTAATGAAAAATGTCTTTAGTTGTCAAACATGTTTCGAAAAGATTTACGTTTTTATCATCAGTATTTATTATTATATAAACCTGAAGCAAAATAAATTACATAATATATTATATTTTAATGAGGGGAATAATAATATACTGTCTCCTCCACTAAATTTAGATAGAATAGATTTAGTGGAGGAGACAGTATATTATTATTCCCCTCATTAAATTGAGACTCCACAGAAATATGGACTACTTCATGTATTATATTTTATATTGAAAAATGGAACTTATATTATTAAAGCTAACCTTCACTTGTTTGCCTTTCCTCTCAATGGCTTTTCGTAGAAAAGAGACTAGTTCCACTAATTCCTGAATATGTTCTGTTGATCCGTTAACATTTCCACTCCAACTGCTTACCAATTTGTCGAAATTTCCAGAACATATGTAACATAACTGAGCTTCTTGCGCATGTTTTGAATTTATCCTGCTTTCTTTCTCTAATCTAGACCCTAATTGTTCTATTCAGAACAACAACGATAATTATTACGTTTTAATTATATTCAAGCAGTATAAGGATATATACTTAGCTTCTATATTTGTTATGGTGCGAATAGATTAAAGCTCATTCTTTGGATAGTTCTATTTAAAATTCTAAATATTAATCAATCAAAATAATGCTTTCGGATTAATAATAAAAACCACAGCGTGAATAGAAAACTATACATTTGTCAATGACTACAACAAGTAACTTAATATAAACAAAAGCGTAAATTAAAAAACTTATGTAACAGAATGTGTTTGGAGACATCTAGCTTACGTTACACCAATTCACTATATAGACTGCGCGAGAGGGTAATCGTGCATGATGGGGTCATGTTTTGTTAAACAAGCCCGTATTTAAAAAACTTATCTTTATGGAGTCGTAACGTTTCGGGAACCAATCTGTTGCCGTCAGCAGAGGATAAAAAACCAATATTTCTTCTGTAATTTAAAATTATTTCTCTATTTGACGGTATCGGACAAAAATGTTAAGAATTTTAGACCACTAATGTGTGTATTTGTATTTTTTAGTGTTGATCCAATGGTATTTCTTACGTGTCATTCAATTGAATTGAAAATGATGACTGTATTGATTTATAGAAATATATAACGACTAGACAAGGCCCTAAAGAAGTTTATGTTTAATAAACGAAACGTTAGCTGAAGTTTAGGTTATTTATTTATTTGTCCGATACCGACAATTCATGTTTAGAGAAATTATTATTTAAGGACACAATTAACTGAAGATTGTTTAAAATTATTATTAGTGTTCTGTTAAAGTCTATAGAAACCTCTCAGAGTCATTGCTGTTAACCCTTTATTATTCTGATAGATTGTTTTATTTTTTTTTTTGTGGAGTTAGATTCGTATTCTAGAATTTCGACATTATCCCATAGAAGCATATGACCTGTTTGATAAGAGAGTTCGGCTGTTAGATTTTTGAAATTCCCTTCTAATGTCTTGGTGTTATTTATATTTAGTTTTTTTATTTTCGTTGGAAGGTTTAGTTATTGTTAAAAATGAACGTAGAGTATTTTCTGTTTTGAATGTTAAATCTATTACCAAGCGTTTTTATTTTATTTGACAGATCTTTAATGTAAGGTATTTTTAGAGTTGCTATTTGTGTTGTGCTGTTTTAATGTACATACCTTTCTCTCAAAGTAAAGATTATCTATCGTTGCATATCATTTTTACCCTATCTACTAGACATTTAACTATTCCCTTTTTAACAGTTGTATGGTGATTTGAGTTATAAATTAAATATCTATCTGTGTGTGTTTTCTTCCTATATACGAGGCATGTTTTTTAAGTAAGTACCGTTTTGGAATTAAAAAAAGACGTGCAAAGATATCGCAATAGTTTTATTTTTACATGAAAGCCTGTACCTTAATCTACATAATTTCCGTGAAGGCACTTGTCATTACGTGACACCAGTTTTTGAATACCCTCCTCATAAAATTCTGCCGCCTGACTTGTTAACCACTGTATCACAAATGTTTTGACGTTATCGTCTTAAAGACGCTGACCACCCAGGTGTTTCTTCAAGTGCAGGAACAAATGGTAGTCGCTGGGCGCCAGATCAGGGCTGTATGGAGGATGATCTAGAGTTTCCCATTTAAAAGATTTGATGAGATCTTTAATCCGATTAGCCACATGTGGACGGGCATTGTCATGCAGCAAAACGATACCCTTACTCAACTTGCCACGTCTTTTGTTCTGGATTGCACGACGCAGATTGTTCAATGTCTCACAATAAGACGCTGCATTGATTGTCTCATTACGAGGCAGAAACTCCACTAGCAATACTCCTTTTCTGTCCCAAAAAACTGTGCACATGATTTTCCGGGCAGAAATTGTTGGCTTAACTTCACTCTTTTGGGTGATGATGAATGTCGCCATTCCATAGATTGTTGTTTCGATTCTGGTGTGACGTAGGCCACCCATGTTTCGTCACCAGTAACAATTTGGTCTAAAAAATCTTCACCTTCATTGTGGTACCGCTCAAGGAAAGTCAATGCACTGCCTAAACGTTGGGTTTTGTGCAAATCCGTCAACATTTTTGGAACCCAACGTGAACACAATTTCCGGTAACTCAAGTTCTCGGTCACAATGCGATACAAAACACTACGAGAATATTGAGGAAAGCAGTCGCACATTGATGAAATTGTAAAGCGTCTGTTTTCTCTCACCTTTTCCTCCACTTTCTGCACCAAATCTTCATTAACGACCGAAGGACGCCCACTCCGTTCTTCATCATGCACATTTGTGCGGCCATCTTTAAATGCTCTCACCCATTTCCTTACCATTCCATCACTCATAATGTTTTGTCCGTAAACTCCACAGATCTCACGATGAATATCGATCGGTTTTACGCCTTTAGCACTAAGAAATCGCCCGTACTTCACAATCAGCGAGACTCACGATTGTCGGAGGCATCTTAAACACTCAGTAAACAACGTATACAATGAGGAATCAGACTGTAATGGCGTCAGTGCGTAGACAAGAGATGTAGGTGACAGGCGCGCATGCGCGGAACGCCGACCGTAGCGCTGCGGCGGCGGAATCGCAAAACGGTACTTACTAAAAAAACGTGCCTCGTACATATATCAGTCTTGAAGGAATTATTATTTTTAGTTTCTCTATCTTTAGCGTTAATAAAAGTTAAAAAATTGATCTTGATAAATGGCCAAATCGCGAATATATCATCGACGTATCTCCACTAAATTTGAGGTTTTAGCGGTTAACATTCCATAATATGTGGTATATTTATAATGTTAAATATTGGCGAAATACCCAAATAATGAGCTTTAGTATACGAATATAAAGTTTTTACCACATAAACTGCTCATATCTTCATCTGATGCATGCGTCAAAATTCCTGCTAAAGCTTCTTTCCAACTATTGATGTCGCAATTATTTATTATAGATGTCCAGTCCTCAGAAACAACTGCCGATATTAGACTTGCAATATATCCATTTGATTTTTCTAAATACCTATGTTGAGTGCGCGCTAGTAAATCGGCACCGCCTGTCAAAAGAAATTATAACGGTAAATTGTGTATAGTTTTCGTGGCCGTCGTCTTGTACGATTTCTTCTTCACATTTCGCCATCACGGTCTGATGATTTTTAAAAGAATTAATCGACAACGCGTTCACTGTGATTTCACTCAACTGATTCAACACATACACAACTATATCAGGAAATTTTTTGCCAATCCTTGAGCTTCTCTCTTTTGATAGTTTTTTCGAGTGACTTCTTAAATCTCTACGTTCATTAAGGTGAAAAGTATTTAGGTCGACACTATAGTAATTCCTTAGAATTTTATAAGCTGTCGCCGATCCGCTAGAGATGTCAATCCCATTCGTGAAAGCCGTTGTTTACTTATATAAAAGATGTTTATGTTCCCGTGGAATTTTGGTGACTCTGAATTGTACACGTTCCACCTATTCAATGTCCTTGACATAATAAGGACCTATTCAAGGATGGGACGTATATGTAGAACTTATATAACATCAATACAATCGACAATGAGTGGTCATTAAATGCTTTCTATATTAAATAAGCCATCAAGTTAGCTCTGACTTCACCTCACTCCTTTAGCCACTTGTTTGTCACATTCCAAGTCTTCCGAAATAATGAACCCAGGTCTTTCTGTTCTTTGAATATACTCAACCCTATGCCACCTATAATCAGTGGCAAATGCCGACTGTTTGTAACAACAATCAAACCGTACACTTATTTACATTTAGACACATTGTCCAGTCGCCAAAACGGAACCCTGTGGAACTCCACTTTGCACCTCATAAGAGCGTCAGTAGGAATATCCAATCCTTACCTATGGTTCCATTCCACATGTGCAGATCTCCAACCAATCGAAAGCTATAGAATCAATTTCATTTTCAAAGTCTAAATAAATTAGATCCATTGCTAACGGTTAGTGCCGTCCAATCGTTGACTGTACGAAAAAATATGATGAAATTTCAGTGGACTGTATGAATTATTTTTGTTTCGTGGAAGATCGAACCATACTATAATTTTATCTGGCACATACCTTTTTTCACAGTGGATTGATGTTGATAGGGGCCCCTTCTCCAGCACTACTACTCCCAAAATACAATGTCCAAATTGCATTTACACGAAACTGATTACATAAACACACAAATTTGAAATTTCAAATAAAACGGTTGATTTAACTTGCATAAACCCGTTTTTTGAAAATATATAACGACTGTTCTCGATGGCGGAACGAACTCAATTGTTGCTTGAGCATGCGCGTTGCCAGAAGTGGGTAGAAAAATGTAGAATGGTTAATTTACGCGAAAAATACACATAATTGGAACATATGAACATTAATACAGTGAAACAAGCTTGCTTTGTTCGTACAGTTGACATATGCGAAAATATTGATCTTTTTGGAAGAAATCCATGCTGGCTTATTTATTGTTATTATTGTTGTGTAGTGAAAATAATGATATTTCGTTGGTAATTATATTATCCTCTCCATATATTAGTCCATTCAAAAAGGCCATATCTTATGGGGATGGACTTATAGGTCTGCAATGTTCGGTCTTTTGTTTATCCAGCAAGTTGTCCACATAAAGTTGCCGCACAGCACCGGAACGCCGTCAGGACCTGGATATTATGCTGTTTTTAAAAAGTCAGGAACATTTTGTTGTTGTCTAAAAATGATGATTCAGGGTATTCATTCAGTGTCATCCGTCAAAACAAAAACAAACTAAACTGCTCAGCAAATAAATCAGAAACGTCCTGTGAGTTTCTGACTACACTATCTATAGGCCACTCATGTTGACGAAACGTTGAGAAGAAATTCTACAAGAAATCCTTACATACTATATCAATATGTGATTATATTGTTACAAAACACAAATCTTACATGGTCAACATACCTGTAGTGGCGATAATTAAAGCATCGGCGTATTTTTCAGCTTTCAAACAAAGCTCAACAGCTGCTTCTACATTATTCAGTAACAGGGCTTGAGTAATCAGCCCTTCAGTATCTGAAATTACAACAACAAAAAAACTGTTTCTGTCATGATTTATTTATATTAATATCTGGGTGTTACCTTCGCCAGTTTTTATTTTAAATGGAGTCTCAAGTTTCTTTGGGTATCCATTAGTTGTACTGAACTGTTGTTGAGAAATATCTTCGAGCTGCAAAATATTTTAAAATATATTCATTCATTACAGTATTTCTCCACACTTACCCTCGCTATTTTTGAAAATTCGTCATTTATTTCATCAACAGAACTTTCTTCTATACCAGTATGTTGTTTTAATTTTGCATTTATATCATCTATTCTGTATCCAAGGAGATTTAGTATTTCCGCTCGAGGCTGATCTTCGAAATGGGCTTTTAGATAATGCCAAATATATTTTTTATGTTGATCATTCGTTGAGTCAGACTTGTTACGACAATACTCTTCAAAAATAAAATTATTATACAAAAAAAATCAGTTTTTTAAGTAATGCAAGTACCGATGAAGTTTCCATGCTGCAATGCTTCTTCTAATTCAGCGGATTTTTTAATTAATTCCGGTTCAGTGATAACTTGGCTAATTTGAACAGTTCTAGACACTATTGGTACGTGATGACCTGATTGGCTGTTTTGTTGGGCTTGTGCAGGCACTTCCTTACAATTTTCGAATGTTATTAACTTTCCACCAAACTGAAACATTTTAAGTACATATATACTTTTAGTTCACTGAAATTTACCCTAAAAATACAGCACATAATTGACGTTAGAGCTATCACAAGTAAAACCAAATCACGTCATGTGTTCCTATTTTGATTACAAAACCATGCTGACACGGTTATTTCTAAAGTTATTTTCCGGCGGATCGTGTTCTGATTAGATGCGAAAAGAATATTTAAAACAACTTCATTCACTAGAAACAAAGTTCTTAAAAATCAGACGAAGATATTTTAAGCTAATTATATCATAGCATTACTATTAAAAGTACTACTAACTCCAAAACTTGCTCCTACAGGCCTTCGCAACCATTTCGGTGGTTTTGTTAAATCATTACTAACTTGGACCGTACTTTGCTGAATAACAGGTGCTTGTACATAACCTTCCATTCCAGGAAAACTGTCAGCAATTTTATTTGAAGTTTGTATTTGTTGCGTCTTTCCTATATAGTTGCCAAAAAAAAAAATATTAAGTAATCATAAAGCTAATTGTCAGTAAAAAAATACTACAAACCTCCCATTAACGAATATACAGACACATGGCCATCAAAATTTGGACATGCAATTAGAGCCGGATTTCTGGGACACCACACTACATCAAAGCTCCATTGATTAGTTTTTACAATTTCTGCCAAAACTTCACCGTTTTGTATATTTGAATTTGGATTCCAACATAATATTCTATCATCTTTACCGGCACTAATCAGAAGATCCGAATCTTCTGTACACCAAGATACGGCTAAAATACCTCTTTGATGATTTTCTAAAGTTTTTAACGGTGATGTGGCAAATCTAAGGTCCCACATTTGAATTATTGGCGAATGATCTTCCTCTGAAAGAAGTTTTTATTATTTCTGTTTTATCAATAACCGGGCTACATACAGCAGTCCAAGTAGTTGAAGTTGAAGTACTTGTAAAATTGTAGATATGAACAGTGTTTTAAAACTTTAAAAATGTCTTATACATCACTATAACAATTGCTTCACAGCAATTAATGTTAATTTATTTAATAAACACAACATTTCTTAACAATTATGTCTTCAAAATACAATACAAAGGTTCTTTCACGTTAAAACATGCACCTAAGCGTGCGCGGCCACACCATAGTGAGAAAGGAGGAATTTTATCGTAATACTTTATGAACGCTTATAGTTTTGAGTTTCAAGCCCACAACAAAACGCTGTATTATATGTGTGTACCAAACTATTACATACCTGAAGCTAAACATAATTGTGTAGCTACTTCTGGATGCCAAGCAACTTGTTTCCATCTAATCCTAGATACAGTGTCCGTTAATTTAATAATTGGTTCATTCTTTCTTAAATCCCAAATAACACATTTTGAAGCAAAAGATGATGCTAATATATGTTGAACCTGTTTATTCCATGCGACGGAAAGGATATCTTCAAGTGGCTGAGACTTTGCACCTATGAAGAAATTTTCAATTATTTATTTTAAAACACCTACGAAAATTTTAAATGAAATGAAATATTTAAGCAACAGGAGGTAAATGACATTTAAAGTTTTGGATTGCCTAGGTTTTAAGAATGATTTTTCACAACAAATCGGGAACGAATAGAATATTTTTAATGCCTGCAGAAATATTACCTTCATGTTTGAGGTAAAAACTTAGACATTTATCAAAATTACCCTAATATTTCTACTCTTGATTAAATGTGGTTTCGTAATTTTAAATTAAAATTGGCATGTTCTGTCAATTGATGGTTTACGCAACTTATAGTGTAAAATCAGAATTGCAATAACAAATGAATTATTCTTTAAAATAAATGATTTGTTTATGATACGATTTAAATCTATAAAAATTTAATAATGCTGCTAAAAATTTGGAATAACGTTAAATGAATATAAATAATAAAATATCAATCAACATTTTAGGCTATACGATTAAAAATCATACCATATAATAACAATCAAGACAATGACCAAACTAATTTCAGGAAGAAGAATCTTCACACTTCACCAAAACACTTTTTTACATCTCGATACGCGTTTCGCTAACACTGTTAGCATCCTAGAATTAAAACTAGATAAACTGCAGTACATCCATATAATAGCTTCGTTCGCGGACGCCATTCTTAACAGGTTCTAGTTTTCTACGCTTGTGCAGTTTGGTTTTCGGCGTTCGCGGTGAAAAAATTATCGAACTACTAGTAATAGATGCAAACAGTTTGCCGTTCGCGGAGCAAAAAGAATCAGTTCATTACCGGTTCTGAATCGATTATGCAGTTCTACTGACTGAGGAAGAACTGTTGGTTCTGACATGCGCAGTCATAGCGAAGGTATAACAAACAATTTTTTACTGGTTTTGTTTATATTATGTTTTATCCTTGAATAGAAAGGCTTCATCCAGTTTCACTGACTACCAAGAAGACATCCAAAAAGAGTAGAATTTTATTTTTTCAGGTACATAGAATCTCAGTGTTATCAATAAATTTTCCTTCACATATAATATGAATTTTCTCGGTTTTTTATTTAATTTACAGTAAGAACGTTTCGTGCTACTATTTAGCACATCCACATAATTTTGTATTATTGTTATCAGGGATTTGTTAATGTATAAGTTCTTAATGTTTTCCTTTTTTAATTGTTGTAGCTGAAGATATGCTACATAGTAGCAAGAAACGTTCTTACTGTAAATTAAATAAAAAATGTGATGTTATACATAAAATTAATGGTTTTTATAAAGAGAAATGAGAAATAATATTATCAATAAAAACAGAAATGTTTTGTGTTTGTTATGTTTGAGGTTTTATATGCAATTTTTATCTCTTATGAAGTATTAAACAGAAATTAAATAAGTTATCAATTAGACAACGTTTATTGTTTCCATTACTTTATTAAAATGTTATTAAAAAATAAATGTGCTGCAAATCGCTGTACTGTCAATATTCTAGACAATTTAAAATGTTCACGATATTCTTCCTTACTAAATTGCGGGACAGTCTCTTTATAATAGGGATCATATTTGACTAAACTGGACTGAACAGTAATTACAGATTGAACACGTCAACATAAAAATTAAAAATATAACTCAAATTCCTTCAAATTTCTAACTTTCATTAAGAACAGTTGCACGACAACAGCAGAACATACAACGTAAACTAAAATAATCCATTATCCATCGGCGATTCTATTTTGGTTCATTTTGCGTTCGCGGTGAATCAAGATTATGAACGCGTTCAGAACCGCGCCTGCCATTTAAAACCAGTTCTGTGATCAAAATATAGGTATTATATGGACAGTATATAGGCGAAATAACATGGTCTAGTGCACAGTTTAATATACAGTTACTTCACTTCGTGTCGGAAAGTTTTATATCTCTGTCTTCAAAGCAATTCGCCGCTACTATAGTTATAGTAGAGTATCTATAGATATAGAATAACATAGTAGCGGGCCAGAATGTGGCTGGGATTGCGACGAGTCGATGCCGTTTTTAGCGTCTACTGACCCTTCTTATCTATAGTTATTATTCTATGGTCTAGTGTAGAGGTTGTAGTAGTGTAGCATCCACTGTGTAGAGGGCGCAAATGTGGATAATTCTACTTTCGTTATTATGTCGTGGTGTAGGCCGTTTGCCTTTGTATTTTACGTATTGAATATGCATAATGGCAAACTTTAAAATAAGAGTACCGTTTGCGCGCTACATTATAAATTTTAGATTTCAATTCTAATTATTATTACATATTATGTCTGCTGAGGAAGCATAGCCTCCCTGGACGAGCCGCCACTGCTAATAATATAAACAATATCGCCTAAATGGACATTGTTGGGATTTATTTAGGGGGATTTAAAATAAATGTTATATTAGAGAATAGTTAGGTGTTATGTGATATTTGTTGTAGCATCATATATTATTAAAAATAGACTACCTACCCTTTAAATATATTAAATTTACAAATAACTTCAGTATCTATGATTTTTTAACTTCCATTTAAATTGGATATAGATTAGATTTTCTTTAATAATACAATACTTTATACATTTAAGAATACTACCTGTGTGTATTGAATAGTGCTAACTAGATATTTACCTGGTGACATTGGCGAACTGGGATTATTTAAATCCCAAATGAAAATTTCTGAATCGCCGGCACCACTGGCAAATAAATTTGGCTGGAAGCTGTTCAAGTCAATTGCATGTACCGGCCCAGTATGTTTTCGTTGTTGGTTAACTAGTGCTGAATCACCTTTTATCAAATTAGATGCATTGTAAATATTTAGTAAGCCATCATCGCAACCACCGATTACAGTGCCAATATCTGATCCATGTGCAGCCCAAACCAATTTGTGAAATCTAAGAACAACAATAAGTTAGCATTTCTTATAACAAAATGATAGAACTATCTGTCGCCCATTTAACGTAAACAAAATTACAATTAGATAGAAATCCTATGTACTTATTTCATAAATTATCAAAGCAGCAAATTCTCATAGGGATATGAAGAAATGAATGCATGAAAATGTATTAAACAGTACAAAATAAAACAGACTTTTTGGTATTGACTTAGATTCTTCAGACATTACTTATTAATTTGGGTTTATTAATGTAACGTAAGCGGTAATTATGTAAAAATTATTTCCTAGAAATTTACAAAAATTATATAACATAGTGTGACCACGAGCAACCCTTAAAACTGAGAGGGGTGATCGTACAAAAGTATGAAAGAAAGTTCCTATGAATTTGGCAGCTATAAATTTTTCCTAGGTACCTACTTATTGGTTCATTTTTGGGAGGATTACAATAATTCTCTGATATTTCCCATGGTAGGTACTCTCGGTAATATCGACAAAACCAACCATATTCAAGAAAATAACTCCGTTTTATAATCTTTAATTGAACTAAGCCCTGTTTGTTTTTTTTTGTAATTAACAAGAGAAAATTTAACTAACTATGACTACAGATATATAATATAGCACTTTAGTGAGTTGAAATGCAGCCGTTACTGTGACTATAACGTATGTGGCCTCAAAATAGAACATTGTCTCATAATTAATTACCTATGCTCAGTCGGAATTGATGATACCAATTTGCAATCAGGACCAACTTCAGCTAAATTTAAAGCATAAATTTCCAGTGCTGCATTTGTACTGAAGGAGGCATCTAGCTGTTGTGCAGCAGTTCCAGCTGCTAAATAAATTGGATGGTAACTTTTTGGGGACCATGTTACATTGGCAGTCCGTTCTATATCTTTTATTTTCATTGTAACTTAGTTCCTCGTGAAAATATAAACTCAATGATTAGTACCTACTGTAGGTATAAACTGAATTTCTTGAAAATTATTTACCCATAGAATAAACTAGTTCTGTATTAATTGATTTAAAATATAATATTTTCAACACCGATCAAAATAAACTTCCAACGTGGAACGTAGCTGAAACTGTGTTTTTCTTATTAAAAGTTCCACGTCAGTAACAGCTGATTGATGGTAGGTAGTAAACACAAATTTGTCAGAAGTTTACTGCCATACCAAACTTACATTGGTTATTTTGTTGGTAGTTGCTCTTTCCGTTATTAATTTTAATTTCCTTTTATATTATTACACACCTAACATAATATAACAAAGCACAAAATTATTATTTTGTAAATTTTATTATGTAGGTATCAAAAATGTATCTAAAATAAAATCAAAAATTCAAAAATCCAGCGTGTTTGACATTTGTCCTAAACGTCAACCTCACCCTCACCACAGAATTATTTATTATACGTGGTACTCTCCTCTTAACTGGACTGAACAGTGATTAAAGATTGCTGAACACGTCAACATAAAAATTGAAAATATAACTCAAATTTCTTAAAATATCTAACTGTTATTAACAACTGTTGCACGACGACAACAGAACATACAACCTAAAATTAAAATATTCCTGCATCCAGCTATGCGATTCTATTTTGGTTCTATTTTGCGTTAGCGGTGATTACAGTTATGAACGCATTTCGAACCGCGCCTGCGCTTTAAAACCAGTTCTGTGACGTCACGATTCAGTTCAGAATTGTGGCCGCGAACGAAGCTATTTGGAATTATAGAACAGTACATAAATTACGTAAATTGATATTCTTATTTTTTCTAAACAAGTATCAGGAATTTTTACTCACGCAACTTCGAACATTCTTTCTCTCTCTCAAGTGCGTGAAAGTGATCATGTCACATGAGTTCAGTGAACTGCGATGTAGAATGATAACGCCTATAACACAGCTAACATACACATATCCACACAGTGTGTATGTTAGCTGTGCCTATAATATTAGAAACCGTATTATCCCTCCACTTATATATATTATGTTCATTTATGTATCCTCAGAGATATAGAGATATCGCTGATCCTTCTAGATCTCAGTTTCCCGAAAGTAATATGACATAGTCACCTGGCTGACTTGTTATCTAAATGTCTTCGATTAATCAACTAATTTAGTAAACGGAATGCTGCATGGTGCAATAAAACATATTGTACCATGGCAATGCTGGATATTCCATATTATATATTTATCCATTCACAATTTTAAATGCGCGCGCCATAAGAATATAGTTACTGGGTCAGCCACGTGCAGCAGTTCTCAACATTCTAAAGGAGTTGTCTGTGCCATTGCCTAATGTCTGTGTTTACGAATTCATATTTCGGTGACATGTGACATTTGAAAGTACAAAGATTGTCATTGCTTTATTTTTGTTGTTGTTTTTGGTATTTTGTACAAAAATGTCAAATGCCATGCTTTTTTATTTCATTTAAGGATAATTGCGTTTTTTATAAACATACATTCAGACATTCATTCAACTTCTAAATTTACAAATAATATTTTATAATTAAGACACGTAAAAATGCCTGACATGTTTGAAAACAATTACGAAAAAAAATCGTTATGTGTTAAAGGTAAACTTACTGATAAGGATTTACCAATTTGTTTCTGTGAAGACAGACATTCGGATTGTATAGTCAAGGGATTTGATTGGAATACTGAAACTTGGAGAATGAAAGAAAGGGTGACTAATTTAACACCATATTATTTAGAACGTAATACAATATACATTTATTATATTACAGATGAAAACTGTTAGCGTAGCTTTAGTTCTATGTTTAAATGTTGGTGTAGATCCTCCAGATGTTGTCAAAACACAACCATGTGCAAGGCTGGAGTGCTGGATAGGTATATAATTGTTACTTATTATAAAACAATTGTAGGTATAATTAAAGATATATATTTTGGCATATCATTACTCGCAAAGAAATTTGCCGTTACTCAGCTGTAATTAAAATAAAAAAATAAATCAGAAGTGTCACCTATCGTACATAACTATTTTAGTGTGCTAGGGAGGTAATGTACCAACAATATTCGAACATCTATGAATTGAACTTGCAGGAATAGTCCATTTTCACAGTGGCGTACAATGTTAATTCAAATAAATAAGACTAAAAGACGTCTACAGTCTACTCCACAATACGCATATTGTGAAGTAGACATCTTTTATCTTCAATCGTTAATATGGATTATTTTGTGGTCTTGAATGATTGAACACCAAATTAAAAATGGTGTGATGTTTTTTAACAGAAAAGTCAGTAGTCTAAGGCACCAATAAAACCTCATTATAACGTAAAGAAACAATTACGGTACATTTAAAATAAAAATTAGATCGAATTTCTATGATTTAAAAAATATGTCATTTTACAAAAATGTTCTGTCCTGGTGTAAAATATAATAAACAATATTTGAACTAAACTCCCATCTCTAGATTGCAGGAAAATACAATCATAACCCATAGACAATACACCTAAGTCTTCATTTTTTTTTCCTTTTAATAGTTTTGTGATTTCAGTTACTAAATATGTTACATTACAGTCTTAGTATTTCCTCCTCTAGCTCTAACGATAGCCTGCATCCTCCTAGGCATACTGCGCCAATGATCCTTGATGGTTTCTTGTGGTATTCGATTCCATTCTTCCTGTGCAGCAATACTTAATTCTGCAATTGAGTTAGAAGCTGGATTCCGTGCTCGCATATTTCTTTTTAGGATGTCCCATACATGTTCTATGGGATCTGCGTCAAGACTGTTTGGTGGCCACTCTGGCGCCGCAATCTGACATCCTCAATGTACTGGTTTACTGTTCTTGTGGCATAGACACGGGCATTATCGTGTATTAGCACAAAGTTATATCCAATAAAGCCGGCATATGGTATAACATGTTCTGCAAGGACGTTGCGTATGTAACAATCAGCATTTATCGTTAAATTCACTTCAATGAGCCCTGAGCAATTCTCCCGAGTAATGCCAGCCCATAGCATAATGGAACCACCACCAAAGCTAAGATTATGTACAAGTTTACATTCTGCGAAACGTTCTCCTGAACTTCTGTATACTCGACTATGTCCATTAGGCTTCCATAATTTATTCTTGTTTCATCTGTAAAAAGAACTTTTCCCCATTGATGTTCATTCCAGTCAGCATGTGCTGTCTCCTTATTAATGTTTTGGTGGAAACATTGACTTGCCTTGCATTTAGTAATTGATTTTTTAGATGCGGAGCAGAAAGGTGCGATTTCGCAAAGATTAAATTCTTAAATATTGCTCATCTGTTTGCGTTGTACTTCTTTTACGTCCTTGACCAGGCCGCCTTTTGTATCCTCCAGTCCCATTGTAACGTTTTAGTACGCGAGGAACAGTTACTTATGTATGGTTAGATTTAAGTTAGGTGGGTGGTATATTGTTACTAAATTTAGTTTACCGGTGTTTATTGCATTTGAATTTATCTTGGTAAGTTGACATTTAAATTGGTTCTTGTTTGGAATTGCTTTGTTATTCAGGATGGCTATGCCACCCAATCCATCTTCCCTATCATCTTTAAGCGTGGTATAGTGTTTTTATATTGATTGGTTGTTTTGTTTTTAGTAGAGTTTCATTCAAAAAAATAATGTCCGGTTTCTCTTCTGCTATTAGCATTTTTAACTTAGCATTATTTGCGCTTACACCGCGTATGTTCCTTTGCAATATTTTAAAAGTCATTGTCCGAGTAGATTGTTGCATTGATGGTATCTTGAGTCCAAAAAGTATATTCTTTAAGAATGTCGTCTATTTCTACCAATTGCTCTGGTTGTTTTGCTATACTTGTATGGCTACATATTTCTTTAATGAGTGCTCCTAATTCCACAGTATTTAGGTTGTCCATAGGATTATTTTCTGTGTCCATTTCTTGATCATCTGTGATTTTCCTGTATTTTATTGACGTTGGAGTTCTACTAAGGGACGGTAATAGTTGTTTCTTATGTTCTGCTTTATCATAACCAGGAGGCTTTACGTTTGTTAATTATGGGATTGTATTTTGAGCTATGCGCAGCAGTAGATTTTGGGTTTTCGATATTTATATTGTGATTTGGCCTTCTCGTTGGTTCTAAATTTCTACCAATACTTGGGAAGTTTAAGTGGTCTTTTCTTATTAAATGAGTTATTGATTGTTGTTGTTTTTGGTTCCAGTTCATTGGGACTCTTTGTTTGGCTCAACCTTTACTTTATAGTAGTAGTTGATACCTACTTCTGTCGGTATCCTTTTGCCCTCAAATGTTATTACTACTGACTGAGTTGGAACGTATCCGATTCCGTCCTCTTTGATTACTTTTCTGTGAAGTCGTCTCGCTGCTAAGAGCTTGAATGGTGATTTTCCTGTTTCCAGTATTTCTTCTATTGACATGTCAATTGGTATGCCTCTTATTACTTCTTTTGATGTAGTTAAGTTAATAGGAATATAAGCCTCGTAAGTTATTTTTGTTTATAATTTTATTAGATTTAAAGTAGTTAGCTGATTTTCGTGAGAAGAATTCTACACCTACTCGGTTTCTATCTTTTTTCGTAATTTTATTTATTATATATATTTATTTTATGTATTTTAAGTAGTTTACCTAATTTAATTGGATATAAGGGCGGTATCAGAGTACTTATATTAATTTATAACTACTTTATCTGGGGGTCTTTTGACCCCCCGCTGTTAGACATCAGTAAAATGTGTGAGGTTTGGTGTGGATATAGATTATATGTAATTACATTAAGCGCTAGTATTAATACTTATTTAAATTTGGCACAGATTTGCCTTTGTCTTTTGGAGTGATGCAATATATATTTCAACTAATTAACTTTGATTCAATTATTTCGCACTTTCAAACTAACTTATAGCACGTTCACCTGGTTAAACGTCAATCCCCGAAAAATCATAAATTGGATTATTTTGCTATATTTTAATTAGGTAGCCATGAATTTGTCATTAAACGTCATGAAAAATGGTAATTATAATATTTTGACATTTAGTGTTGTTTATGTGTGGTGAACCTTAGCAAAATAGGTGAAAATAATCACTCAAATGAAGTTTTTATTAATTTGTTTATTATTCATGAGTAAATTGACAAATTTATAGAAATAACATGAGAACGTTAAATGAAATCTATCTATAAAGAAAATTTGCACATTTTAAAACAAACTACTTATAAGTAGTACTTATGTCAAAAAGCAAACAGGTACAGTTAAAAAGCAAATAACAAAGCGAACACAAAAACATTGGAATAAAATAAATTAAGCCATTTATAATAAATTTTTAAAATGACGACCATTGGGTTCTAAACATTTTGAAGTCCGGGTCATTACAGATAGACTTGTGGTCCTCCTAATTTCACTGACATCTAGCTCTTCAATGCAGTTGACCACTCGTTGACGCATATCTTCTTTCCTCGTTGTAGGTGTCAACATTCAAAAATGGAATAAAATAAAACTTAACTTTGATATACTACAATTTAGCACCCTATATGTTTAAAATTATTTTCAAAATATTGCCTTAATGGACCTAAACAATGTCCCTGCAACAAAAATCATCTTGTTTTCTCATAAATCTCCGAAGCGGTTGTACTTTCTATTCCAACTATAAATTGAGCAGTATACTCACGACTATCACCCTGTAGAGCAGTTTACAGCGATTTTCAATAACTAGTAACTTTCGGAAACATCACAGAAAAATAGTATAAGCAGAAGTTAATTTTTTCCCGACTACTTAATTATTTAAGTTAACTTGCGAGGCCGACAATATCTGCGATTTATTTGAGGCTCTACGTCGAGATAGGTAAACATGGGCTAATCGTAACCTATGTAGCCAGTGTGATATACATATATGCTATACTAAACTTATTTTTAAGATCCATTATCAATGTCTGGTACGAAAGCTCTCGAAAGTATAGGTCAAGCGTTACAAACGCAATATGAAAAATGGCAGCCCAGAGCAAGATATAAGCAATCCCTAGATCCAACGTGTGATGAAGTAAAAAAGTTATGTTTATCGTTACGAAGAAATGCCAAAGAGGAAAGGGTGCTATTTCATTATAATGGACATGGTGTTCCAAAGCCTACTTTGAATGGTGAAATTTGGGTTTTTAATAGGGTAAGAATTATTTTTTCAATATAGCCACCCATGTTTTCGTTGTAACATAACTCTCTATCTACCTAATTCTGTCGTCGTCTGGTGGATGTCTAATGTGTGCGACAGATTCAAAGATTTGTTTAATGAAGGTTTTAAAAATAAATCGGTAAACCATTTTAATTGTTTTGTAATATATCCGTAATTACAAATTTTATAACAAGGGAACACACAATAATTCATTCTTCTTGAAGATGACTAATGTAAGTAGAACGTCGACAAAAGAATAAAGTTTTTCTCGCTCATAATATGTTAGTGCTGAAAATCTGGATCCAAGTCCTGAAATCTATTTTTCAACTACTGTAATTTTTCTTTCTTCCTAGATATATTTATATAATACTGTCGCTAAATTTTGAAATGGGTTAAACCAAAGACCTTAGTAACACAGGAGACAAAATATTTCATTGATAACGTGCTTTCAAACACGAGCCAACATTACTTGTAAACAAGTAATGTGTAAGAGAGAGAAAGACTTATCCTTGTCGCCTTCAAGTTGCTCATTGGCAACGTTGTAATCTCCGGTATGCGTTCTGCAGCCAGTGGCGTACTGATCGCTGACTGTTTTTGAACTATGTATACAATACATAATATATAATAGCATACATTAAAAAGCCAACGTGCCGAGAATTTAACCGCTATTCAACTTATTTTGAAACTGAAATTTAGTCGATATTTAATTGGAATGAGTTTTTCAGTAAAATAATTTAAATATTAATATGTATAAGGTATTCGCTAAGAAAGTCTGTTAATCTTTCTTTGTAGTAGGTATTTCTTGATATAGCTGAAAAACCTTCATTTCGTATATCGAAAAAACTATACTTAAATTAATATATTTATGTATAATTTGAAGATAATCTAATTTTAAAATCATTTTATGCATTACAAATAGCAAGTCAGGAAATAAAAAAAGGCACATTATTCTCAATAGTTTATTTTTAGCTACATATATTAAATTATACACAATGATAATACATAATAATTACTATGAACATACAAATTAATTATGTATTTGCAGACTTTATGCAGTTTCTGTATCGCTTTTTAATAAGTATGAAGTCTATTTGATTGCGAATAATTCTTTCAGGGGTATGGGCGCTAGAGGTCCACGTATAGAGCCTTCTATTTGGAAGTTTAAAAAAGGTGTTTGAGACAATGAAATCATGTTCCTGGCAGAACTGAACTAGCCGGTCTCCTCTATCGTTTGCTGTACCTAATCCGTATATACCGGTAATATCCTCTCGTGGTGTACTTCCTACTTTGGCATTAAAATCGCCCATGATAAAAATCACCTCTGATTTTTTCGCCAGCTTCACGATATCTGTGATTTGTTCCTTAAAACTATCAATAGATCTTTTAATGATTTTACGCGGATTTTAAGTCGTCTAACTTGATTTTGTAAGGTGTATTCTTTTCCTTTGGCACGTTATTTTATTTTTTAAAATTCCTATATTTTTTCTTCTCTTAGTAGGGGTTGAAAAGTCACTACTATCCATATCACCAGGATACCGCCTTTTCCTAAAAAATATCAAGCCCCTGGTAAATTATACTAAAAAAAGAGCTTTTTATGAACAAATATCAAAATTTCATAACGGTAAAATGTAAATTTGAATAATGTACCAAATATACCAACATTTAGCTCAGCCCCTTTATATCACCCGCTTCTGAAACATGTTGGTGTAATACCTACCTCTTTTTAGTTCCAATTTTTCCACTAGCTACAGGGGCTTCAATTATATCAGAATGGGATTCTCCTGCTTCTGATGCAGTTTCTGTCACAGAACTGGTTGAACCCTTGTTGGCTTCTAATGAAACTGGCTCTGGAGGTGCCAGGAATAGATTTAACAATTATACTTTCAGACCTAAAATATGTATTAATTCAATATATCAAAATATTAAAAAGCCTTTATAAAGGAAACCTTTTGATTAGGGACCCCCTATTAGCGGTTGAAACAGTGGACTCCATAATAGTTTTTTCTAAGAATAGCTGAGCAATCCTAAAAATGGATATAAATGCGGTTAATGCACATACCTACTTAGCTAGTTTAATTTCATCCAAAAATTAATAATAACAGAACTTACTTAGGATATTCTTTCGGTATTGGAGGTGTTCCAAAAACAAATGAGTCCACAGACCTAACATCTGTGGTTGAGTCAGAGCTAGAAGAATATAAATTATTATTATAATATAATAAATATAATTATAAATATTTTTTACCTAGTGGATGCATCATCCAAAAATAAAACACCTTCACACCGTCGAGGATTTGCACCCTTTCTAACAATTCTTGCTCCCTTAGATTTCGTTACCAGATCCTCTGGGAAAAAATGATCCGAGCCATAACCATGGATTTTTTGGCAAAAGTGGTCCTTTAGCAATGCCAACTAAAGAAAACTAGAGTTTTCGTTTTTCCGGTTCCTGAGGAAACCTAATTTAAAAAATACAATATAAGTACCTAATGTAAAAAGGCTATAATCAGCCTTATACTACAGAGCTAGGGAGGTAATATCCTACGTAGATTTACCACTTATTTAATGCTGTTTTGAATTACTAAGCGGTTACATTGTTGGGCGTAAATGAACCACCATTATTTTCAGAAAATATCTGTTTGCTTTTGTTACTAATAATTTAATAGAAATAAAAATTCAAAATGTAACAAATTTATCATATCAAACAAACCCCGCCACTGTGTAAACTAACCAAACACAAACAAATTTCCAAACATAACCACACTTACCTGTGAAAAGTTAAATCTGGAAATAAACTATCCACTTTTCCACAAACTACACAACCACGAACCATAGTTATTCAATAAATATTTAAAGTTTAAAA
Source organism: Apoderus coryli (assembly GCA_911728435.2). Classification (NCBI taxonomy): domain Eukaryota; kingdom Metazoa; phylum Arthropoda; class Insecta; order Coleoptera; family Attelabidae; genus Apoderus; species Apoderus coryli. Next base: position 7,660,863 of record OU452202.1, on the reverse strand, counting down.
GAACACACACAAGAATATCGCAAAACAGGAAAATACTTCAAAAAACGATGAAAAGCGATAATGACATGAGTGTTTCTCAACGTCAACGTCGCAAATTATAATTTCATTCATTACGCCGTGTTCTGTCGTACAAGAAGCGTAAAGTTGTAAACGATGTTGCCGTAGTGCGCTTTTATTTTACTATGAGAATAATTCCTAAAATAAAATAATTATCCCGTTTTGTACAATTTAATCTTAAAATGAACTAATTTATAACCTAAGTATAGTAATAAATTTTTTTATTAACATCCTAGTTACAAATAATTATTGACATCGCTCATTTTTTATTTGTTGTGACAAAAATTTAAAGATATTCCAAATACATTTGTAAGTCTGGTAATGCTTGTATTAGGATAAATAAAGGAAGGGACGATGTTTGCTAACCCTGAAAACGTAAACAATGTGGTCTCCTGTATTATTAAGGTCTTTGGGTTAAACAGAGTCTTCAGTCTATGATTTTCGGTATACAAAACTATCGATATACTATTTATAATTCTCGAGCACTACCTTAATGATCACATCTTCAATTGCTGATAGTAAATTAATAATAAATGGACAGGCGTTACATGTTAAAAATAGTATAGAAATAATTTTGTGGCAAAGCGGACAAAATTACTGGGTTTACATTACGGAGGAGTTTGTTTAAATCAACAGAGCATTTAGGTTTTATATTACTACTAATACTACTATACTATGTATACTGTTGTGGAGATTATATGGTTCTAATTTTGTCCGCTATGACAGAAATTTCGTTTGTATTTAAAAATAATATGTTTAATGTCAAATAAAATATTGAACGCGAAGTTAGATTTCCCTTATTTCTACCCTATTCTAAAAAGTTGATTCGTATATTATTATTAATAAAATTTATGATTCACTAAACCATGACACACATGTCAATACATAAAATCAACCTGTATTTGTTTTAATTTCATAGTTATTTAGACATAACTTTGTATGAAATCTTATTTCAGACATTTACACAATATATTCCTTTATCGATATATGATCTCCAAACATGGATGGGAGCACCATCTATTTATGTTTATGATTGCTCAAATGCTGGTATTATCGTTGAGTCGTTTAAGGCATTTGCACTTCAACACGAATCTGAGTTCGAGGTAATGCTTGTGCTTATCAAAGGACAGTTAGTTACTGTGTAATGATATAAAATGTTTTTGCAGCTAGCTCAAGCAAATGGACAAATTGACAGTACGTCAACACCGCCATGCTACAAAAACTGTATTCAATTAGCAGCATGTGCTGCTAATCAGCAACTACCTATGTATCCAGATTTACCTGCGGATCTGTTTACTTCTTGCCTGTCTACACCAATAAAAACTGCCTTAAGGTGGTATGTGTTGCAAACTACTACCAAACTTGTGCCTAATATTACATTGAGTATGGTCGATAAGTGAGTAAAATATATTTTACATTAAAGATAAAATTACAATTAAACCCAAACAAATATATATGTACATCCTGAAGGCAGTCCAAACTTCACTAAGAAGCCGTAATCATACATGTAGCAACGTCGCAACCAGCGAAAGTTCGAATTAACTGTATGACAGTTAAATATAATAATATATTGTTTATTTATTTATACATTTAAATTTCACATTACACAAGTCGAAGGTCCGGAGAAGTATAATTTGATCAAAACCTCGATTCTCGATTCTCTCGACATGAACCCGATACCCATACTCTAATTTAGATCTCACCAGTACTTTATACATAGACTTAAGACATTTGACGTTATGACATTCAAGTGTATTTCTAAATGTGAATCCCAAAGTGTGAAGGGCACTCTGTGTTACTTCCAATATATGCTGATTAAAAGTCAGATCGCTGTTAACGAGAACCCCAAGGTCCTTGGTGACATTGTGCAATTCCAATACGGACTCATTCAGAGTATAATTGCACCGAATTAAGACCTGCCTCTTACTGAAACTCATAAATTTACATTTATTAATACTCGTATTTAGTGATAGTTTACAGTACACCAGTTTTTATTTTGTTTGTCGAGGTTTCTGAGGCCTTGTCCGATTTTGCTGTAGTATTTTTATCATTTTTTAACGTAATTTAGTAGGATGTTTGAAAATATACATGCTTTTGAGTAGTATGTTTTTCTTTTCTTTGGTAATTGTATATTTTAAAAATATTATTTCAGAGTTCCAGGCCAAATGAGTGATAGGCGAACAATGCTTGGTGAGCTAAATTGGATACTTACCGCCATTACAGACACGATTGCTTGGAACACATTGTCTAGAGGTAAGTCAATATTTACTAGTTTTTCTTATTTTGTTTTTCTCAGAAGGTAAATATTTATTTTTGTTTAATGTACCAAATTTTATATGAATATGTTAATAAATATTTAATAAAACAAAAAATAATTCGTTTTTAAATCCAATTTTGTGACAAAACAACATCTGATATTGATTAAATTATCTTTGAAACCAATAATATTATCGACTTTTATGAAGGATAGCAAAATGTTTGTAAATAAATGGTTGTCCTAATAAAAGGTAGTCTTGAGATCATTGCCGTAGGTACAAAAAATTGGGGGTTCAGAGGTACAAAACCCCCAGTCATTTAAATGAAGTAGCATGTGTTTTAACTTTTACTCTCTTGAAAACATGCGGCTAAACTTGTAATATGAATGTACCAAGTTTGACACCCTGTATATCGGACTTGGAGTCGCAAAATGGAAAACGGCATAAGAAAAGTGCAATTCATTTTGCTTATGGAATCTGTGGTTAATGGAATTACCCATTATTTGGGACACCCTGTATATTTAGAACTCCCTACTGATAAATATTTAGAGACTAGCAACTTTTAGAGAGCCCCTTACTTAAATAATTACTTTTAAGTAACTATCGAGCGGCTCTGAACTCTGTAAATAAAAAAATGTTACATAATGTTTACGACAAATATGATCACGATTTGGCATCAAAATATGCAATACAAAATATCTAAAGTTTTGAATAATTTCAAATGAAAATCAAATATGTATATCAAACACAAACAATTAACAATATTATAAAAGATATTCTACGACAGTGTGAGGTTTTCATAATTACGAATTATATTCAAAATGCTTTTTATTGGTTACCGGTTTCGAGTCTCAGGAGAGACCCATCATCAGACCAAGCTGCAAATAATCATTCTCATTAATAATCACACAAACCCTTCCACGGGAAATACCTACAATTCTACTAGTTTCTTTGCGAATAATCATAAAAGATGTCTATGATTAGACTTAAAACTTCAAATTCGTCAAAATCACAATAGTACACAAATTCTGACAAGCACGCTAAAAACACGTTAAAAACAATATATTGTTAGACCCGTGCAGTTTTAGATTCTATACAAAATTAACATTCCTGATAGTGTATACATATGCAATGTGTCCACGGATAGAGTTTAGAAGAAAAATTTATTTTTTATAAAAACGTCTGCTTGTGTCGAAACTACAATTTCAAATGCCAAATTTACGATTACTATACAGGGTATATCAAAAATAACATTTTTAATGATTTTGATTTTTTTGTTTTTTTTTAATTTTATGGAAATATTTTTAAAACCGTGATTTATTACACCAATTGTGCAAAATACACTAATACACTTTTTTCTCAAAGTGGTTAATTTCATAGCTACTATTAAAATAATAAAATTAAAAAAAAACAAGGAAATCAAAATCATTAAAAATGTTATTTTTGATATACCCTGTATAGTAATCGTAAATTTCTTACTCGAAATTGTAGTTTTGACACAAGCAGAAATTTTCGGAAATTGTAATATAGCCGAAAACATTTTCTTTAAATTCCATTTTCACTTCATATAATTTCAAGAAAGCAGATTACCCAAGCTTATATAACGCACTTCTCTTGGAGGATTGGTCTGAGGTCGGCAATGGTGGCGATGACATTAACGTTGTAGACAAAATATATTAAATTATGTATAATATCATTGATCGGCATGTTCCTCGAGTTCAAAATTTTAAGCGCAAGTTCCCGGCTGGTTGAATCCACAATAATTAAAAATATAAAGAAGAAAGAACAGCAGTTAAGGAAATACAGAAGAACGGGTGATCCGAACTGTTTGGGAAATGTTCAAAGACTTCGAAGAGCCGTGAAAATTGAAATTGATGTTGCCTATTCACAGTATCTGGAACGCGTGCAAGGTGGCTTGTTTCTGGTCATTTTTTCACGCAAAAAAATAATACCGCAAGAGTACCTAGCGTCATTTCATTTAACGATGAGCAATACAGCGAGCCACAGGCTATAGTGCAATGCTTTGCTGAGTTTTTTAATAGCGTAGCTGAAACTGAAATAATTGATTCTTGTAAAAAATTGAAAAAGTTTACGGCCGGACCTGATGGGTTGCCATCGTTTTTAATAAAGCATTGCGTGGGAATCTGGGCGAGTCCACTAGCAACAATATTTAATAGGGCTCTCAACGACGGAAAATTTCCAGCTCGCTAGCGAGAGGCAAGGGTTGTGCCTGTTTATAAAGCAGTCTTCATGTAGAACATTTATCATTGTCATGTACTAGCACGTGGGGATTGATATATAGGACTTGCAGATCCTTTAGGCCAAGCCTGATACTTGGAATTTTACTTCGCATAAATAATTCAAATTCAGAAGTCACTGACATAACCCAATTTACACAGGAAAGTTTTCAGAACTCTTTTCAGTAATTTCTGTAGCTAGCAAAACTAAACTAGTTATAAGTACTTACAGATCCAAGTACGTAAAGGTAGAATTTTTAATTGGTCGAAAGGCGCACAGCGACCAGGATGGTATACCTTTAAATGCACCTAACATTTAAAAAAATGATATATTAAAACAACTTTATAATTAATTTATATTGCAAAACTCGTAACAGTTTTATTATTTTTTAGAACTTTTTCAAAGATTATTCCGTCAAGATCTGTTAGTTGCCAGCCTCTTTCGGAACTTTCTTCTAGCGGAACGCATAATGCGTGCTTGTGATTGCACACCAGTTAGTCATCCAGAATTACCCCCTACATACCAGCACCCCATGTGGAATGCTTGGAATTTAGTACTGGATTTGTGTCTGCGACAGTTACCTGCTATTTTAGAAGGAAAGGCTACATTTAAGCATTTGCCATTTTTTGAAGAACAATTAACCGCATTTCAGGTGTGGTTGGAGCTAGGTAAGAACATAATCGTATTGGATATTCTTACTAATAAGTTTTGAAATGAATTTTAAGGTTCAAAAGATCGGAAACCTCCAGAACAACTCCCAATTGTATTGCAAGTGTTACTTAGTCAAATTCATCGAATGAAAGCATTGGAATTACTTGGAAGATTTCTAGACATAGGACCATGGGCTGTAAATTTAGCACTGTCCGTGGGCATTTTTCCCTACATATTGAAATTACTGCAAAGCTCCGCTAAAGAGCTAAGACCGCTTCTTGTTTATATTTGGGCAAAAATATTAGCTATAGATAAAATGGTAAGAAGACACGAAGCTACAATTTTATTTTGTTTCTCTAACACATATTTTCCTTTCCAATGGGATAATTTCTTACTTATGAAGGTACCGAATAAATCATCAATTATCACGGACAGTCTCTCTACATTCTAGCCTCGCTAAGTAATGATGCGAATTTTAAGTCTATTTGCCTAGTAACAATATACCCTCCTGCGCCACATCAAATATTATTGTGGCTTATACTTATTTATACTTAATCGGACAGCTCAATCTTCTTCACAAACTGTAATATTTAGTTGACTGAACTTCTTTTTAGACTGAGGGGTGGAAGAATTACTTCACGTAGTATATGGGATGAGACGCAGGATGTCTCATCCTCTCCGTAGAATTCGGAATAGGTGGCCTTAAAATTTCAATTTCTTATTATAGTAAAGATAGTCGTGCTTTGATTAATCATTATTAACAATATTTTTTATAAGCTAAAAAAGTGGTCCATTCTTGATGGAGTTATAATTTCAAATAAACTTTAAAAAAATTTGTAATCCTTTTTTTTTTTTCACGAGGTGACTCCAATGGAATCTTCGTAATTGTATCGTATAATTAGTATACCTAAATTGTGAAAGTTTCCTCATTATTAATAATCAGCCACTGAAGATGGGCGCGAAGGTCATTAAAAATCTTCTCTGAGAGCCAAATGGCCCTAAGGTCATCAAGATCCACATCAAGAACGGTGTGGAATTATCAAAACAGACTCTCTAATATTAACTCTGGTCTGAAGGGAAGTGAAATAGCCGACTCTTTGGCAAGAGAAGGGGTCAGTTGCGGGTTCTGGTCCGAACCATATTTGATGAATTATCCCTTCACTTCATTAAGAATATTGAGCTGCTGAGTGAAATATAAATATGTATGAGCCACAATAGACCCTCGGTGGTCGCAGTGGAGGGTCCTGTGCAGCCCCACTCATTTTGAACCTACCTAATGATAGGGTATGGAGATAGTGCTAAGTCTTAACTCATAGGGAAGTTTGCGCAATATTCAATATGAAATATCCAGCCAGAAAATTTCTCGCTAACCTTTCATTTTGCATAAAATATGACTAGAATGTTGCCCTGCATCTAAAAATGGGTATTTCATTTCAAAAAATATGTATGTCATCATATCTCTTAAATGGAACATCCTGTATAAATAGCGTGGTTGCTAATTGCTGCATTTGGTAAATGGCTTTCAACATTCTTACCGAAATTACTTACCTGAGTTGTAATTGAATTTATTCAACACTTTTGGGCCTCACTGTATACTTTCCAATATTAAACTACTTCCTTTAAAGTGAGGAGGGTGTCCGAGGTAGATATTAAATTTTCAAGTTTCTTTTAAGACAATCCAATTAATTTAATTAAACCATTATTTTGAAGTTGATATCATCTTATTATTTTAGTATATTTTGGTAGTCATTATGTCCTGATTTATTGCATTGCATTTTTAGTCCTGCCAAGCTGACATAGTACGAGAAAATGGTCACAAATATTTCCTGTCAATTTTACAAGATCCAACAATGACAGTAAGTTATACTTAGCGAAATTGTTTATCAATTAGAAATGGTTACTGAAATATGAAATTGTATGTATTAGTTTTGATCTTTGTTATTTAATTTAATTGAGTTGGTGGATTATAGTACTTTTGAATACTTTATATACAAAACGCCAACATATACCTACCAAGCTTACAAGCTGCTTTTCCCTTTCTTGCTTTGGTGAATTCATAATAATTGACTATTGACCTATAATCCATCAGTCCACCTAAAAATTAAATGTTCAATTGTTATTTTTTTTTTGTTGCGTTTAGTCAGAGAGCAGGACACTTGCTACATATGTTCTCTCTTGCCTTGTGACCGATTTTCGTGATGGACAAGAAGCAGCTCTTCAAGGATCTTTGGTGACTATTTGCTTAGAACAACTTACTGATCCAAATCCACAATTACGGCAGTGGGTGGCGATATGTTTGGGGAAATTGTGGGATCACTATGAAAGTGCTAGATGGACCGGAGTACGAGATATTGCTCACGAAAAGTTATACAAACTTCTAAGAGATCCATGTCCAGAGGTATGCAATCAACTAAGTTATCTCCATCTGTTCGGAATTAATTCATTTCGTAACTGACTTACATGGTGTCGAAATTCTGTGATTTTAAAATGGAAAATATAAGTACATACCTCATTTTACGAGCGTTTTCTCTAGAAAACCTAGCGTTATTTAAATTACAAAAGGAATTTCTGTAAGTAAATATAAAGTAAAAATAATTTTGTGACAAAGCGGACAATATTCCTGGCTTTACCTATAAACGGGATTTTGCTTAACTTAGCAGAGCCTTAGTCTAATTCAGTCTAATCTGACTGAGACATAGGTCGAGAGAATCTGACGAATTTGTTTCGCTCTTATGAGCTCGTCAGAATACCATAGTCGTGCCTATCTACTATACTATACCTCTCCCTGCATTCAGAGCGATAATCCAATGTATACAGGGTTAACTATCACTAACAAAAAGAAAAATAAGAATTAAATTTGCAACCTTTGTATTAAAACTGAAAATAATTTGTTTGTAAATCATATTAAACTCCCTATGATCGCCTGCCCGACGGAAGTTTAAATTACGCATTAGGTTAAAGGTTATGATAAAACACCATGTTGCCACGCTTATCGATTTATCGCACATTTAGTTTAAAAATAGTATTTGCAAAATATAGATGTGACTACAATAATAATAATAATAATAATAATAATGGTCTTTATTGATTAGCAAAATACACACATTTATCATACAAAGATATTATTGGAACCTATACCGATCAAAAGGCGAAGTTTAGCCATTTGCTATTTTCAAATTTGACCTACAATCATGCGAAATATTATGTTAGCACCTACCTTTCGAATATGTCTAGCACTGTTAAATTTCAATTTAAATCACCGGGCATTTTAGTGTGCTTTCAGCAATCTTTTGTTATTAGTGTGCGAAAATATCGTTTTAAGAGTTTGCAAAAACGAACATAATGTACAATTCTGCAGTAATCCAAAAATGTTCATTTTCATCCCCTCTAAAATTGGCAACGCCGCAAAAATGTTCATATGTTGGAAGCCATCTTGAAAAATGGTTGTCATAGGCGCCGATTTATCGGGGAAAACGTGGGTTTGTGCCATTTTTAAAACATCGAATAAAAATTCTGAAATTTTTTTTTTGTTTTCATGCTTCCCTGAGCACGTGGTTAAAATTTTTGTACTAAGTGATAGTTAACCCGGTATTTAAAGCCAGTAATTTTATTCGTTGTGACAAAATTATTTCTAATTATTTAATTTGAAATCCTAAATTGACTAAAGATCTCCTCACTGATCCAATTATCTATCGTAGTTTCAATTTAAAACACACTCTAGGGTATTTTGGTGTTTTTATAGGTTCGAGCGGCAGCTGTTTATGCTTTAGGAACATTCATCAATTCAGTTACAAAACGTACAAATCATGCTCATGCAAACAATATCGATCTATCTATTGTAATGACGTTAGTGAACAATGTTAGTGATGATATGAGTCCATTAGTTAGAATGGAATTAATACACGCCTTACAATGGATCATATTAGTATTCGACTGTGTATTTGTCAATGTTGCCAGTCAAGAGCAAAATGTATCTCCTACAAATTCAATGAGTTCTCCTCATACTGGAATTACTAGAACGGGTAGCAGGTAAAGTTTTTTTTTAATTGGTTGATTAACAAATAATAATTCGAGTAATTTGGTATTACTATTGTTGAGAAATGAAGATATATTTCACAGTGGCGAATCGTACCCTACTTTTCAAAAATTTAAAACCTTATAAAAATATAAAATTTATCCAAACTTACCAAAGCACTTTAGGTGATCCGTGATTCGATAGGCAGTATTACTTTTGTTGTTGTAGTAACTAGTCGATTCAGTTTGTAGGTAAAGTTATTATATTATCAGTTGGAAATGGGGCTTCTACCAGGTACTGATCAAAAGCAGGGCATTTCATATGTTAATAGCATGTTCTTATTGAGCGGTCACTTGATGAGCGTACCCTGCATATAGGTGATCAAGTACTCGCATAATCACAATGAGTATTTTAAATGTGCCACTTTATGCACTATGGGCGTATTGCCATTTTTATTATCCCGGTCTAATATTTTATTATCATTATCTGGGATTTGTATAGAGATATATTTATTTCCAGTATCGCAGTTAAAGAAGTATTAGTAGTATTTTGTTTGTATATTTAATTGTTGTTTAACTGTTGCAATATGGCGTTTTGGAGACCATTCGAACATGATAATTTAAACTGTAGTGTAAATTTAAAAATAAAGATTTACATGTGCATTTACGAATTGCTTGTTGCATAAAGTAGCAAGACTTTTAGTTATGTCGGAAATTTGTTTATGAACACCTTATTGTAAATTTCTATATGTATGATATGTAACAAGCAATTCGTAAATACAGCCTTCCCCTAGGGAATTCGGGCGCGGCTAGTGTTGGCAATAGGATATAATGGAGTTGTTACTTCTTATCCGGCCATCGTTTGTAAACTGTGTTTCACCGGGCCTGCTCACGCTAGATGTCGCCAAAAACATCTCTTTGTCCCTAAAACAAGTTTTTTATTTATTGGTCTTATTAAATTGACGTTTTTATAAGGCCTTTTGCCGGTGATCTATGTAACATCATTTCTGAAGGTATTAAACTAACTTAATTATTAATATAATTTACACATATTAGCACTGAGGATGGTACCATACAAGTTTCAGAAACATGTATTCACTAAGTTGTTTGTTTCTTTGTGGAAATCAATTATTAAATTGTATTGTGCTACTGTACTGTTTTGGATTAATAACACTGGTTGACTAATATTACATATTACATGAATTATAATTAATTTTTTATAAACAACTTGTTTTTCACCTTACTTTGCATGCAATATACATAACACTTCTCAACACAATTTGCAAATTATTGTTTATTGTTAATAGGGATAAATTAAGGGCCGGTTTGGATGACAACATGAAGCGAATTCCATCAAGCCCCTCAATAAGTAGCATAACTGGTAGTACAAATCCGATGAGTCCTAGCAGCAGTATGGGTACACTACCTGGTTTAAATTATGGTTCAGTTTATATGAAAATTTGGACGGCAGTTTGTGCATTAGAATCAGATCCCCATCCTGATGTGGCCCGAATGTGTTCAACTGTTACGACGCATATTAGGAATTTGTTGAAAGTATGAAACTTTATCAATTAATTATATTAATTTCATTATCTTGTTATTTCTGGTAATCTCGAATTTAAGAAATCAATATAATGCGACAAACCAATATATTTCCATATACAAGTTTTATAGATATATAAGGTTGTTGATGAAGTCTCTCAGGCTTGCCTCCAACTCTTTTCGTCTTCTCTACTTCTATGACCTCTTTCCAAGTAATAATCCGCCTATACACAACAAATTTGTGTCTGTCAGTGATATTAACACCTAAAAATAACGGTAGATCATGGTTATCCAGAATTTAATTTTACCATTCCATTAATAATTACTAGCTACTAAACTAACCAACTCGTTAATAAATGCGAATACTAACTACGAAATTATAATAATATCGAAAATCAATGCCAATATCTAATGAATAACTGACCATAAAATAATTTAAATTAATTCTGGATTTAACTGTGTTTCTTTTATTAAAATAATTAGCATTATATCAAAAAATCAGGTCTGATCAATAGAAGATCATATTTGGAGCAAAAATGAATGACAACCCCAAAATTGATTCAGAATTAAAATATGCATCTTGTGAAAGCAAAATGTATAAGCTGTCAGTAAACCGACGCGTCTTGCTAGACTCACCCTGTATATTTTGTTGCCTAAATCTAATTAATAAATATCTTAGGAACAAAGAGAAAAGCAGCAAAGAGATCAGCGGGAAGCCATGGAACATCGTAGTGCAAATTCCAGTATGAGTTTACCACCTAGCCCTAATAGAGGTACCTATTTGTCTGGCGAAAGTCCACCAACTTTACATCCCAATGACGATTTCCAGAAACTAACAAGGTAACTGATTAATTTTTTAATTTGTATTTAATAACCAATGAGTTTTTATAGATCAGCAATTGCGAAACGCAATAGGCGATATAGAATTGAGCAGGAAAGGAGAATGGAGAGAAGCTCAGAAGATAGTGATAAGTATAGTCTTCCACGTGAGGCATTAGTCCGTACTCATTTTGTTTCGTGGTCATCTAAGCAATTAGTTATGTCAAAGAAGAAGAAAATGCATTTAGACATTGAGTCAGCACCGTATTATGAACGTGACTGGCGACAGTCCAGGTAAGAATGAGAATCAAATGGAAAACTGTCATATACTCTATTAAATATTATAAGTTGATTTTTGTGCGTCTTCTCTAGACAGAATCAATATGAATACGCTTGACACATTGACAGATATGAAGTGTCAAACATCCTATGTAAGAAATCGTTTTACTTTTGGACCTATCCGAAATGACGTTACTATGAAAGATTTTAAAACTCGTCATGGTCTACGACCGACGTATTTGTTGCATTTTTAATCAGTTGGTGAAAGCGTTTACTAAGTTTCCAACAGTAATTGCATAAATATTTAGTAAGCCCAGAAAACAGTGCATCTGTGGCTGTTCATTCATCTGAAATTGCATATACAGGGTATACCAAAATTAGATCGCAAAACACATTTGAATACTATTTTTGACCATGTATGGTTGCCTCTCAAGGAATGCCCTGTATATTATTACACTTTTCGATTCCCCATAACGAATTGAGAGTTCGTTATTTTTTTGTAAACGAGGTAAGTGAAAACCTGAATTTAATTCTGTTATTACGTTGTTGCATTATTATATACCATTAGAATTAACCCTGCAGCACTTGCGCTATGAGCATTTCTCTCACGCTTCGCCTAAAATCGCAAGATTTCACGATATAGACACTGGATGAGCCTACCTCGCTCTCTAGCTGACTTTGTGTTCACGTTGCGCCCCCTGATTAGTTAAATTCAAAATTCAGTACACTGTGTTCTGCGATATAATATGAAATTGTTGATCAAGTGCAGGTTTGTGAGTGATTTTCTCATTGCGCTAGTTCTGGCGTTTGTATTTTCCAAATATAGAAATTATTGAAGATCGTCAAATGAGGATGAGAGCAGTTGATGAAACCACACTTAGTATACCGAGCTTCAGTAATATGTATGCCATTCAACAGAAGACAGCGAAGTAGAGAACTGGTAGGCATTCCTGAACCCGAACGTGTAACGGCAGAAGATCAAGCTGGATTTTGTGGATTTTGCCCAAAAAGAAAAAAGCGAAAATCCAAAAAAAGATGCAGCACTTCATTAAAAATTATGCGTAATTATCTGAGTTTAATGTGTTCTCGTCACAATAAAAAAAATACACATTAATCAATCGTGAGAGAAATGCTCACGCGCGAGTTCTGCTGTAATTTTCTTAGCGCGAGTTCTCTAGGGTTAAATCATTGCATACATTGTGTATATAAAATATTGTGTTTTTTTGTGGAATATAAACCTTTTTGTGGAATATAAACCTACACATTACACAAAAAATTTAAATGGAACACCCTGTATTTGATTTCTTTTGTTTTGAGGATTTAATTTACTATCTAATGATATAGTGATAGTAAGTGTTAGAATTTTAAGAATTATTTTAAGTATTACAGGTTTTTGGTTGTAGTCTTTTAAATTTATTTAGCATTATACAGGGTGTCCCATAATTAATGCTACACAGTAAAACTGAAAATTCCTTGGGTGAAAATATTGTGATTTGGCCAAAATTACGTTAGTTGATAATAACCGAGATACAGGGCCGCCAAAGCGATGCATCCGTTTAGATTTTGATTTGCAAATGTACAATTTTTCAAAGTAGGCTTGGATGATAAAAATTATTGCAATGAAACTATTTAGTTACAATAATAACAAATAAATTAGCAATTTTTTATATAAATACAAAAACTATCACTAAAGAAAAAAATCTGATTTTTACAATAATTGCTCAAAGTGGTTACCGCTAACTGCAATGCATTTGGTTAGTTAGTCTGGCAGCTGATTTGCAGAAAATTAAGATAGAGCTGTCCGTTTAAATTAAATTAACTTAATTAATTAACTTAAAATAACATACATGTTGGGTCATGTCGAGCTACCACCTAATTACATTACAATTGTCAATAAATCCACACCAACAATTAATTTTAAACTCGTTCTGAAAATGGCATTCGGTTACTCAGTGGGGATTTCCTAAAGCCAACGTATGTTTATTTCTAAAGTTGAAGACGCCGGTTCGTGTGAAAGTTTCTTTATCGGTGAACAAAACTTTATTCAAAAACAGTGGGTCGGCATTTTGCTGGGCACGACAGAATTGAGCAAAGGCCAATATGGTTTAAAGATCAACGGGCAACAAATTTTGAACAGGTGTATAGTGGTATGGGTAAAGGCGTTCGTGAAATTGATGATTTATTTATTACAGTGTCTGCAGCTATTCGTCTAGTGCTGATTTCCGGGTTTTCAGCCACGCAAACTAGTATTTCCTCTTCCCGCTCGGGTGTCTTAGGGCGACCCCAACCATTACGTTTTGACGAAAGGATTCCGCTTCGTTATCGTAAAGGTTTTTAAAAATTTTGAAATCTGGCTGCCTTCTTAATTTAATAATCATACCATGTCTCGCATTTCTTCGTTAGAAAACAAATTACGTCGTGGCATTTTTAACTCAATTTTAATAACAAAGGTCTTCAAAAAGTATTTAAAACACACAATTTTAACAAATCTCAAAAAAAATTGACAAAACATAATGAAGTGTCAAAGCGCTGTCATTGTAATAGTTTTTATCATCCAAGCCTACTTTGAAAAATTGTAGATTTCCAAATCAACATCTAAAGGGATGCATCAGGTATTGTAATTATTGCAAATATCTCGAAAATAGTTGCTAGGAGCGACATTTACAAGGTATACCTTTTTTATGTAACAATAATGAGAGAAGTGATATTTTTAATAAAAACGTAAATACACTGAGTCACAAAAAAGTTACACTTGTTTTTATGTAATCAGAGTGCTGCAGAGAGCGCCCTCTACAATTCACATCAAAATTATCAACAAATTCAAATTCCTCGCCCCCAAAAACCCCCCACCACGTAATAGCATGCAAAAATATTGGTTGGAAACTAGGTTATTTAGGAAAATCGAAAACGATATTACTACTTTGGCAGCCCTGTATCTCGGTTATTATCAAGGAATCTGCAGTTTTACTGTGTACCATTAATTATGGGACACTCTGTACATCATGTCTATTGTGTCAAAATCATATTTGTGTGCCTGCAAAATAAATCCGTTTTGTATTTGGTATACCCTGTATATACAATATAGATGCTTAGGTTAATTATTATGATTTTTATTTATGGATTACTTTTACAGAAATGCTACAATAATAAATGAAGCTGTCGAAGAACAGAAACGAGCATTTGCAAATAGGATAGAAGCCCAAATATTTCATACCCGTACAGCAGTTCCTCCTTCATTACTTCAAGTACATCCATTTAATCAGCAAATTGCCGTGACCGGAAATGACTCATTTGCGTAAGTCTTACATTTTAGACTATATCACTTCCAGTTTAATGTAAACTCTGATCGAACACTTTCCACACAATTTTTGAAAATGTTTTATAACGACATCTGAGGGTTTTGAGAAAAAAAAAATGAAGCCAGTAAAGACCAAACCAATTCGGTAAAAGTTGAAGGAAAATTTTTTGAAAGAAACACTCGCACATGGGTTTATATTGTCCATTTTTTGACGTAACAGTATAGTATACAGGGTCGATCGTTTAGTAGGTAAACGTAATTACATATGTTTATCTTATGAAACCCCTTGTATATATTTTTTATTATCCATAACATTCTAATAATATTTGATATGTTATAAAATTCACCTAAAGTCGAGATATTTATGGTTCAATAGCAAATTAACATTAAAAATTACTTTCTGGATGGTAGCGAATTGTGCTCGGTTTAATTCATGATAGTAAAGAAGCCGTAATTGGAATTTTCACGGTTCTTATGATTTCATGGGATATTTGCTGAGGTTCATTCTATTTTTAAAAGTGTCAGCTTATTTACATACACTCTGTGTTTTAGATAACTCCAAACGAAAAAGTCCATAGGGGTTAGGTCAGGTTTATCAGCAAATCACCCGATTTCACGCTTTCGCCCAATCCATCTGCGCGGAGATACTTCGTTTAAATTTTGATGGACTTGTATAATACTAGAATGTTGCATTGGAAAATACCTATACGACATAAATTCGGAATCAATTCATTTCACGCACTGTATAGCTATCTTCAACTAAGTATGCCACTAATGACGATCTAATTTTGTAGTTTCTATAAATATACAGAGTGCATCATAAAAAATGGGTGATTTCGGAACTAGATATTATATATTAAACTATTCGAATATAATAATTGTGCTAAACCTGCCTTATCTGTTGCTAGTTGAACAAATACAGATTGTGAAATTTCTTTGAATATTATATCATTCTTTTACCTGTATTGATTGCTTCAAGTCCTCAAGAGAAGTAATTTCTTCATCATGCACTAAATTTTTCGAAATTAACCATAACGAAAATGTATTTAAGTTTGTACTTGTCAATGGCAAATTTTAATACATCTATTCATACAAGTATTGACGTAATTGCAGAAAAACCCAAATGCTTTTTTACAGCGAGTGCTATTAAACTTGAAATATTGCTCAAGAAGTGTGTTGGATACAGTTTTGTTATTTAGATTATTTGTATGTTGAATTATATTCTAAATAAATAGAATATGGGACTGGGGTACAGGAGCAAAAACTACAAGTCATCGAAATAAGTTACTAAAGCAATCATGTAGTAGAGTAACCTCTGTAGAGTGGGTGAATGCACACGATATTGCCTTGCTTATGGTTGCTTCAGACGATGGTAGCGTAAAAGTATGGCGACCGAATACCACTAAAACAAGGGAACCATTACTTGTTACTGCTTGGCAAGCATTTAGTAATTTTAAAGCACGAAATTCAGGTAATGTTAGATATTAGTTTATAATAAAATGTTGCTAATTATTTTTCATTTCTAAATTTCAAAGGTGTAATATTGGCTTGGGAGCAATGGTCGCAGACTGTGATAACAGCGGGTGATAGCAAGATAATAAGATTTTGGGATGCTGAAAAAGAACTGAAAACTTTTGACATACCTACTGGTAAGCAACATAAACAGTAATACAGAGATATTATAAATACTTCACTTCACTATTGTTTAATCTTGTCATTTTTTGACAGTTCTTTAATTTCACCAATATATTTAGATTTTGGACCTTTTTTTCAAATTCATTTCAGATGCCTTGTATATATTACGTCTTACAACATTTAATCAGTTTCTCGCCTTGTCCAATAGTATCTTTGTACCAAATTTGATTATAATTCGATAACCGCAGCCATTTTGTAGTAATCATATATAAGCACTGACAATGACAGGCATTTTTGACTTGCTTATTTACTGCCAAATTGACGGTTGAATGGTATAAAATGCACTCATAAATAAACCCGCCTAGGCGACGATTAAAAAACTTATTTTTTTGGAGTCCTAACGTTTCGGGAACCAATCTGTTCCCGTCGTCAGAGCAATATTTATTCTGTAATTTCAAATGACTCTTATTATTGATAGTTTTCATATTAACGGAAGGAACAGCAAGCAATTAGAGAACTACAAACGATAATTGTATTAAAATTTTACCGGCTGTCATAGGTAACGCAACTGTTATCATGAATTCTGTAAATTATAACACGAAACTTGAAAAACTTATAGCAGAGGGCTCTATACAATTTTACAAAATGGTTGAATGCATTTACAAAATTCCACGTGATTGTAACAGATATTATATTGAAGAAACAGGTAGGCCACTGAAAGTTAGAGTAAAAGAAAACTTAGACACGGGAGGAGAAGGGAAGGTCAAAAATCTATTGTTGAAATTCTAGAATGCGAATCCAACTTCACAAAAAGTAAATTAAAAGAAACTATCAGAACAATAAAGGCAGCAATACCTCTTAGAGTTTTCTATATATATTGACAGAATTTGGTTCAACATTGTATAGTTAAAACATCAAGTATAGTCCACATTTCGTTATTTATGACAAAAGTCAAATTGATTAGTTGACAAAAAATGTCAATCTGCGAAAACTAACAACACTCAGAATTATTTGAAATTACAGAATAAATATTGATTTGTGTATCCTCTGACGACGGGAATAAATTGGTTCCCGAAACGTTATGACTCCATAAAAGGAAGTTTTCTAATTTACGTTTTTGTTTATATTAAGTTGCATCCAACTTTTTTTAACATAAGAGATATTGACAAATTTAGATTTTTTCACTCACGCAATGGATTGTATTATTAATCGGAAAGGAAATTCCCAAATAATCAGATTTAATACATCTGATGGAGCTTGAAAATTACTTTTAATATTGTAGAGTAGACTTGTTTAATTGAACAAAATAATTATTTCTTAGCAAATCATGACAATTGGCCATAGGGAACTGAATAACTACATATAATTTTAATTAAAAACTTATTTTCATAAAATGAGGCTACCCGTTACACATCCAGGCATTATAAAACGTTCTATTTTCCTGTTATAAATATCTGTCTGAAAATAAATATTTAGTATATTTTTACATTTTCCTTTATTCAAAAATAGTGAAAATTTATTAAACGGATTGTTTTAAGTCTAGAGATCGTAATAGCAACTTCATTTTATTAAACCCAAAAAATTTGTTTATTTACATTTCATAACAAATTTCTACTGAAAAAATTAAATTAATTATTATTAGGTACATAAGAGTTTATCAGATTTTTCATTACCTCTATATATTTAATTAGTATTAAATTATTGCAGGTACTGAAGCATCTGTCACGACGCTAGATTCTACATATTCACAATCTTCATATGAATCATTTAGTAGTAAACATAATGAAACAAATGAGAACGGACTAAATGTTCAGTCTGGTACAAGGTTTGTATTTTACTTTATTTACATGCGGAGTTATTTTTTGAAAATATCAGGAACTATAAAAGCTATTAATTAATTACTATTAATATATATATATATATATATATATATATATATATATATATAATTTGGGCTACATTTTGAAATATCTTCAAGTATAGAGGGTATATTATCCATTTGGAATGTTGTTTTATAATATGCCTATTATTTTCTTGTATTTCTTGAACATTGTATGACAAATACAACAACCTTCGATAAGAAGGATTTAAGGCAACTAATTAGTTCTTTATTTTTGTCCTAAACCTAAATCACTATGTTATTCTTCATTTGTCAACTGATTAATGTGTAAATGATGAATTACAGGTTAGGATTGGCTGTAGTAGGTTGTAGTGATGGTTCCGTTAGGTTATTTGACAGAAGATGTGGCCCATCTGAAGCAAGAATTAAAATATGGATGGAACATAGGGATAGTGTACTAAGTGTTCAAATAAGAGGAGATTCTGTTATAAGTGGAAGGTAAATATTGATCATTATATCACTATCGTGGACTACATTTGTTTATTTTTACAGCTGTGATGGTGAGGTAAAAGTGTACGATATTCGGCAGAGTGATTCTCTTAAAACCTCAAATGTTGCTCCTAATTCTGGAATTTCTTGTATGGCTATTCATCGAAATGCCGAAATATATGCGTGGTATGTAATTAGTATTTAATAATAGGCTTTATTATAAAAAATAATAATTTTACAAATGGAGAAGTTGAAGTTGGTAGATACTTCTTAACTTAACCTAAATAAATACTGTTTATACATTCATTAAGTTGAATTAACAAAATCTTAGAACTGGAAATTACTGATTGATGAAATAATACTATTTTAAAAAGTAGAAAAAAAATTAAACAAATATGCTTATGCATAATATTTTTTATAGAATTTCACATCATTGGTTACTTTGTTATATACAGGGTTGGTGATATGTATGGGAACGGTCGAAAATATACGAAGTACCGGAAAAAGTTAAATACAAAAGGATTAGGGTTTTAAAATGCCTATTAGTAATAATTTTAAGTATACAGGGTCGGTGATTTAGTCGTGGCACATCAAAATTGAGTTTTTTAATGGAACTCCTGTATATTATTAGATATTTCAATCCCTCCTTCAATTTTAAGCAAGAACTGTAATACACATAATGTATCTAAATTCAACTGTTCCCGACTTATCGAGTTTCGAAAATATTACTTAAATAATTTCTAGGTAGGTATTTGGAGAAAGAACATTTATACGAAATTATAAATGTGGTTTTACAGTCTTATTTTATAACGTGTTCAAAGTGTTCTTCATTAACCTCTTGACAATAATGAATCCGCAAAATGTTGTAGTATTTTACAAGAGCATTTTCAGAGATATTATGAATTTCATGTGTGATCCAAGCTTGTAACTCTTCGCCGTTTTGGGGTCTATTTTTGTAAATTAAATTTTTAATATGACCCCACAAGAAAAAGTCAGTGGGGGGTCATATCGAGAGACCTAGCTGGTCATTCAATGGTTTAGAATTTTCCCTACTTCCATTCCAAAACCCGGAGGTGCCCATCATGCTGAAATCATGTGTTCTGCTATTAATTTATTATAATTATTTTTGGGAAATAATTAAATAAGTTCTGGAAATAAATTTTTCCGGTCCCTCGTATATTTTACCCAATACGTTCTCATACATATGAGCGCACTTATATATATATATTTGATATAATATAATATGAAAAAGACCTTTCGAACCTTGAAGGTGAGTGCATGGGCGGCGTAACGGTAAGTTTATTACTGGTGTGTATTATGAATATTTTCCCTGAACGCTAGTTTTCCAAAGAGATAATTTAGAATTTTAGATGAAATGATTTTATCATATAGGACAAAAGAATGTAAATTTATGTCCTTGTAATAATTTAATTTATTATCAAAAATTTGGTCAAAAGTGCTACTTGGAAAGTAGGCTAGTCAATTTCTGGAATGTCTTTGCAATTCGAATCATTTCTTCTATCCCCATAGAATATCAATGATTATTTATTTTGTAGTGGCTCAGTAAACCAATATATAAGCATTTACAACTTAAATGGAACACTTTTGAATACCATCAGATTTTACGAAGGCTTCATGGGACAAAGAATTGGACCAATTAACTGTCTTGCGTTTCATCCACATAAGGTAATTGTATTTGCATATAAAATTATTGTAAGATACATTCATATTAATGATCTAACAAATTATTTGTTGTGAAGTAACAAAAATATTTTAAAAAGAGGAAAGTATATAATAATAATTATATGAATAGCGTCTTTATTTTTTCAAGCACAAAATTACAAATTGAGTTATAAATGTGGCGAGATTCTATCTAACCACCTAATAAGTACAATTTTTATAATAATAATAAAAATATGACACATATACGGTACAACTCTCGCAAAGTATTAAAAATTGATATAACAAAAATACAGATAACACAGTTTTACAATTTTTTAATTGCGTTCTTGTTAGCCGTTCGTTTTCCCACTGTTTCACCGGGCATGTTGCCTGTTCGACTTTTAAATGTTGGCAAACACCTTATTGTCATTTAAGTGAATTATGTTTTTCCTTACCGTCCTCACTAAATGCATCTGGGGCTTTGGACGGTGCTAGAGACGTTACGACATTGCCGCCCCGACGTTTTGCTCATCCTAAAAGTACTCATTTTAACGTTGTCTTGCATAACTATGCCATACAATTTGGTATTTGTGATCACATGTTCTTTCAAAGTATCCGCCCAGCAAGTATTTAATATCTTTTGACCAATAGCCTACACCCGAGGCTTTCTCATTGCTTTTTGAGTATTCTTCTGCTCGTATCAATGCAAAAATACAGACCATGCTCTATTTGTGAAAACAATTACAATATATTGTATATATTCAACACATTGGCATGCATTTGAATTCAGCTTATGTTCGTTTACGATTTGCACTTCAGTTTATATCAATATTGACTTATTGATGACATTATGTGCTTCCAATCTAAACCATATCTTAATCGATTATTTATTTATTACAGATGGTGCTAGCAGCTGGCACCTCAGATTGTTGTGTCAATGTTTATGGTGTAGAACGTAGATGACGCGATCACTATCCCTAGACCTGTACTTTATGGGGATTTCTGGGTAATTATTAGCCAATTGGCTTCACATCGCTAATAGTATAAAGACTGAATATTACATTAAGTTTGTAAAATAAAGTCATTGATTCATTACTAGTAAATATTTGAAGAGTTAGAAGTTTCCATATCTTGAAATTGTATGAAATTTAGTAAAATTATGGAAATTTCTGTACTTGTTTATATTGGTAATCTGGTAGCAATTAATTCATTTCTGTAAAATGTTTGCCGGTATGTGCTTAATACATTATTTACATCCTTTTCCGTGTAATTAGACAGTTAATTTTAAGTATATTTTTGCATGAAACTGTTTAATTCATTATTATCACTGTAAAAGTTGCAAGGGCGGTTAAATTAGACCAAACGTTGCGGCTTCACTCTTAATCATATATCCAAAATAAGCGTATGATTCTCGTTGTAGCAAGTTCTATTAATAATAATTTAAAAAATATAACAGACAGATGTTTGTTAATTTATCGCTATACGCCATCCATCTTAAACAGGTGTATTTAATTAACTAATAGAACTCGTTATAATTTGAATGTTGAATAAAAGTAATAATCAGCTTTTAAATTGTTACTATATACAAGGTACAATTGTCAAAATATCTCAATTATTATAGAATTTAGAATTCGTGAGATAAGTCGTTTATTCAAAAAAGGATGAGATAGATATTATCAGTTTTATATTTCAATTTTCAACAAAATCACACGATATTTATAAGAATTCTAAGAATATATGATAAAAACATATTTAAAACTTTTTGTCAGAAAAATGTATGTATATAAAAATGTTATTAGTCTTTATCGCCCCAAAAACTTAAAAGAATATTTAAAGCAATAATTAATAATTGAGGAATAAAAATATTAAGAATTGTAGTTTAATATAGCAAAATTTGAAATTTGGTTATAAGTGGAAAGTAAAAAAACTGGAACTTTTGTCTAATTAAACTGGCATTGTATATTTCAAAGAGCTATTAACTACGACGACCAGTTAGATTTGCCAAAGTCAATTTACGTAGGAACGCAATTCATTATGAAAACTGGGAGGTCGCTGAATGGAAAGATGATTTACCTCAACACGTCAGGTCATACGATACTTTAAAGGCGCACACAGACTGTTATCACGTCGCGTGTTGTCACATCGGCAAAATCTCACATGCTATCATGCATTAGAAATAGACTACGTAACACCGCAGATAATGTTTAGCTATTACATATTTTGTGTTTGTCATATGGAACGTGAAGCCTGGCCGAGTTCCGCAGAGTTCGAGGAATTATTAGAAACGTAGCTGCATTTATCTCAGTTCACGACAGACGAAGAAATAAATGTGCAGTGTAGAACTGGGATAATATCATAGGTTAATGCAAGAGTTAAATCAACATCCAAATCGTTATCATATGTCTTTTCGGATGACCAAAGATGAATTTAATTTTTTGCACGGACTTATTAAGAATTTTCTCACCAAGTTTCGAGGTAACCGTTGTTTACTCCTAAAGCCATTTATAAGCACGCATACATTGTATTGCAGATTTTTCAGGCGTTCCGTGACATTGTGTAATAGCATGTGACCTCACGTGACGTGATAACAGTCTATAGAAAAACCCTGTTCTATTTTCTTACATACAGTATCTTTATTTATTTTTTTCTGGTTAGTGACCATTATGGTACATATAAGTGTTGTTTTTAGAAACTCTACAATTGTAGCAATTCGTCATCACCAACTAAAAACAGCACCTATACAATCCTTTGGGCATAATACTGGTGGTTATGGTCGATTATACTAGAGTTATGCATTTTTCTACAAAATATATAATTCACGAGCATGGTAGTTTATGGAAAACAGAATGCAGAACTTGTCTGGAAAATTTGGCATCTTATATTTGTTCGCTGTTTTATCGACAAAAATATTTTCAGCGTGCCGCTTCTATCAAAAAGTAAAATTAACACCAAAACAGATTTTTAGAGTTGCCCTTTTATTATAATATCTTTTTGTTAATATTGTGTGCTATACCTATCAGTTGAGATGAACAATTTATTTATTTTTTTACAGAAGTAGTCCATATTGAAGTGGAGTAGAATGATATTATGTTCTTGAAAAAAAAGTCAACCTCCACGAAACAAATTTAATAGATTTATCTAAAAAATTTCTGTCAACCAAACATGTTTCGGAACACCAGGCTCCATTATCAGTGGTTAGTAAAAATTACAACAAGCTATTTCATCATTGTTATCATTTTTACTAACACTGATGATGGAGCCTGTTGCTCCGAAACATGTTTAATTGACATAAATTTTTGAGAGAAATCTATTAAATTTGTTTCTTGGAGGTTGACCTTTATTTCAAGAACACAATTTGTTTTAAATATGGTCCAAAGCAATGCCCTATTTTAACCTTAAGTAAATTAGTATTCTCATTTCATGAAAAGTTGATATTTTGGTGGTATTTGAGACAACACAGGTGTATTTAATCGACTCCATATCATACAGGGCGTGCTAAAATTACTATTATTTCCGTCATTCATAAACGGGGTCAAAAGTTAGTTTTTTTACATGAACCCTGAATAACGATAGGTATAAGGCAATTATTATATAAAAGTATTATAATAAATTGGCAATTCTAACAATTTGTGAAAATACGGGGTGATCCATTTGAAAAACTAAGATTCCTAGTTCCGTTTTCCATAAATGTCCAATCGACAGTGTTTATAGTGATCGAAATTGATGTGTTTTTTTGTTTATGGCGTAGACTTTCCTTGCAGCGGCCTCCCTTACTATTAGAGTCTCGTTATAGCACAAAATCGATAATACTGTTCCGATTTAAAACTAGTAAATATTGATTTTTTGTTTTTTAAGTAATATGTAGTTTATTTTTTTCAACAAGATACGTATACCCACGTGCTAAGTTTGAATACGTGTTTTTTTTTTGTGATATTGTAAACATACAGTTGTGTACGTGTGGACATGTAAATGTAAAAACAAAATTTTGTATACAATGTTGCCTACTATTAACGTTTAACCTTACCGCTTCGTACTTACCAGATGAAACTAATATGTCGGGAATATATACAATTTTCTGCATAAGTAACTAATAATTATTAAACAAACTAGTTGACGTTAAATCAATCAGATTTGAACACTGACTATAGTTATGGTTGTATAATTGTGTTTAGTAACAAGTATGCCGTTAAACCAGAAATATATTTTAACCAAAAGTGCGCTTAGTTGTTTACATAGACGAAATACAACGAGTAACGAGTTTCGCTAAAGGCATCGATCCGAAAGTTTACATCATCTACACTTAAGCGGGTACTGTGTTCTTTCTAGTTAGATGGATAAATAACTTTTTTTTCTGAAGTAGTGCTTTCCACACTGGTATTTATTTATAATACAGTAATTTATACAAATTTCAGTATCAGAAAAATATAGCTTAAGAGTCACCATAACGATTTGGATTCTGGTAAGGTAGGTTAGCAGTAGTAGTTAGGCTTTTGATTTATTTAGGTTAGGCTTTTGAGTTATTTAGCTTAGTTCCAGACATATGTTTTAATCTAGATACAAATTCTCAAGATATTTTGCCACATTTAGTTTTGCATTAGTTTTTGATGAAATATTTTATAATTTCATCAAAAACCCGGCCTTGCTGTTTAAATATAGGATTATAAATTACGTTAACATAATCACAATCCAGAGAGACGCTATTTATCTTGACTTTTCCCTTGACTTTCACCTTAAACTAGTACAAATACCTATTATTTAATAGAAAATGTGTCAGTGCAACCAAATCCAGTGTTAGTTACAACAATAATTACATTATCATCCCTTGATCAGAATCGATTATGTTAACACGAGCTAATTAATATTGTTTAAATTAACCGGTTCTAGCAAAAAGCACCCTCAATAGCAAGGGACAAACTTTTACGATTACGTAACTGTAATTGGTGTATGCAAAGAAAATAATTTGCCATTCCAAACAAAACGTTAACAGTGGGCTACATTTTTATTATTCCGACCTATTGTAATCACTTTATACCTTATAGTTGTTTTATATTTTGCTGCTATTAAAGAAGTTTATTTACAAATAAATCTATACAGTTTTTATAACAAATAATCTTTTTGTGCAACCAGATGCGAAGTGAGTATTTTGCGACTGACAGAGGCCCGGAGTTTACTCATTACCCTTGTAGCAACAGCCGCGAAGTTAAAATGTCAAGCCTATAATCATTTATAGAAACAACCACGTTTCTGGTCGCACGAAACTGGTGTATGCAAGCAGCATCTATGATGATTTTTCTACCTATAACTAGGTAGTATAAAGTGTAACTTTTTTACGAGCATTTTGACGGTTGGAGAAAACATACTTATCGCGGCTTCCTCGTACAAAAAGATTGTCCGGGTAAACTACGAACTCCTTACGAGATATGTTATTTTTTATATAAAGTTGTCCATAATCAAAAACCCTAAGATGCAACTATCAACTAAATTTTATCACTCGTATAAGAAGTTTGTGGAAAAATAGAATTTTTGTTCATGAATAAAGACATGCTTTTATTTTTTTACAATAGGTATCGAAATTTAAAACGTAAAAGATGGTTTTCTGAAATCATTACAACATATTGACATTCTAGGAGGGGTTTGACGCCACAAACCCTGTTATTCCAGTATTTTAAGTTGTTACCGGGCAACGACAAAAATAACAGTAACGCTTTACCGGCTGGCAAAAGTATTCCCGTGCCGTTTTTCATACCATAATAATGCATATAAATTATTTATTTATTATACAGGGTGTTCCCTATGTATTATTACAAATTAATACCGGTACTATAACGGTGAATTTTAAGAAAAAAAGTTCCTATAAACATAGCTCCGCAAACGCATTGTAACTGAGATACAGGGCGATCAAAATTAGGGGGTTTTTGTGAATATTAACGAAACGTTTTTGGATACATCAATGACATTTTACACATGTATTTGATTTTTAATTCTCAATAAGTCAAAACAAAAGGATATCCATAAATAGTCATGAGCGTATCAAACTAGAGGGTGCGGGGCGAAATAACGCCGCAAAATTTTTTTCGCTTGAATATTTCACTATTTCAGTTTATATTTATAAAAAAAATGTAATCTGATTAAAAAGATCGTCTTCAATTAATTTGATAAAATGCTTGGTTTTTAAGTAAACAGATTTAAAAAATTTACTAATAATCCACAAAAATAAATTACACAATTTAAAAATTTGCTTATTCCATCGTGCATTACCATGAACCGTATTGTTTAGAAAAAACAAAACAGTTCTTAAGTAAACTGTTTTCATCTTTCGTTCATATTGTCATCTAATTGAAATTAAAAATAATTAGATTTCATAATTTGCACATCCCATGCAGAAAATGAGAAACAGAAAAGACCTAAACACTTTAATGAATTTATAAACAGACAATAATAAAAAAATTGAAACTAAATTAACCGGTTTGACTTATGAAGAATAAAAAATACATGTGTAAAATTTGATTGATGTATCTAAACACGTTTCGTTAACATTTACAGAAAACTGTCATCAGGGGCTAATTTTGAAGGCCCTGTATCTCGGTTACAATGCGTTTACGCACCTATGTTTATAAGAAAACTTTTTTTTCTTAAAATTCACTGTTTCATCACCTGTATTAGTTTGTAATAATACATAGGGAACGCCCTGTATATATTTATTGTTATATTTCAATTATTACTATTATTCATCACTGGCCGAACTTCTGTCCCTGAGAAATGGGCAACATTACTACTTGTATTAATAACAGATTTTCCACTTTTCATTTTAAAAATCATATTAGCTACTTGAATTTTATTATTAAGAGATTCTTCAATGTATCATTCAGCAACAGTTGACTACTTCTATCCCCCATGCCTCTTTAAACTAGTCAAAATTGTCGCAGAGGATCTGCGAAAACAATGTTTTGTTGTAAATTTAAATATTTGGCAACATTTGGAGGCATTTTACCAAACTGATGAATTCCTAACACTTGTTTGCAGCCATTTCCGTTTTGGTATTTAAAGAAAAAAAGAGAATTTTCGCAATTTTTTGTCCTTAATGCAGAATATTTCCTATAAAGTTCCATGTATGTCTGTCTCATTTATCACAAACAATCTCTGCTAAACTAAAAATAGTTTAATTCTCTGGAATACTATCTTCTATCTCAATTTAACTCTGTTTCTACAGTCACGTCGCGTCGGCATACCAAATATTAAAGCAATCAAAAGGAATAACAAAAAAAAAATACTTTGAAAATTCGTCTAAAAGCAAATAATATTTCATAAGCATCTGCTGGTAGGGAGCTACTTGTGGTTTGTTCCCAGTGTGTCATGAGAAGGTTTATATCCTGGGATACGTAGTATTAGTTTGTACCCAGTGTTGGCGGTAAAATAAATAAAGCCACACCAATGGGTAAAGTATATGTACTTTACCAATTACACCAGTTCTTAATCACTTGAGTATTTGTACAGTTACTTGGTTAATGTTAAATAAAGAAACACTAAAGTAATTAGGTATTTACTTTCAACAACTAAACATTACACAGTAAACTTTCAACACTCTAGTTCAAAAAGAAAACCATGATTAGTCTTTCAGAATCCCGATATGCTTCAATAAAAATTGTTGATAAGGGATGGTAGCCACTTTGGCATTAGAAGATTGCCATACTGTTGCTGAATGTGAAAGAGGTATTTCATTTAAGTGGAAGTGTGATATTTTCGCTAAAATAATCGTACCTAGTACCAGGTTTCGACATGACTGATCTTGCCACCTGCGTTTTATAATGTTCAATAGACAGTTTGTTACAAATAAATAATTGTACTATGACATCTAAGAGTCATGAATAAAAGAGACCTTCGTCGGCAATTTTTTAAAATATTTATTTTTATTAAAAATAAAAAAAATATATTAAATACAATTTACACAATAATTATTAGAATAGCAGGTGGGGTGTTACCAGTTCTCACAAACACTGTTCTCATTTATAAAAAGAAATACAATGAACTATATTTTTTGCAACTACTCAATATTGTGCGACTGTTTGAACCTGTCAAACAGTCGCACAAAAAACTGTTTAAGGAGTATGATTGAGATTTATTTGTCCTTTATTTCCGATATAAGTTACCTTCTCGTAACTCATAGAGCCGTATATCTACAATCCAATGTTTTCGTTGATTTCGGCAGATGTGGGAAAATGTTCGCACTAGTAATTTTGATTTCAATTGAAATATAGCGGAGATGCGCGTACAGTAGAATGTCAAACAGCTGACTATCTCTAGCAAGCGAATCACAGTCACATTGCAGAAACAAAATGTTAGAAAATTATTCAGAGTAAACTTTTGTTTGGAATGAATTTTTCACTAAAAATTTAAAAGCAAAATAAAGTGCAAAAATTTTACAGCAAGGGATTCATTCACTACTACTACTGATGCAATAAAAGAACTTTATTATTGTTGTTATTTTCAGTAAATAAAGCCTTGCTTAGTGCGCTATTGATTGTATTTAACGCTAAATATGACTGAATATGACATTTGTGTGAAAACATTTTAAGCACAAAATGTGGTTGTATTACCTCAAGAGAAATTTCTAGTTTTTCATTTAGTTGAAAGTTCTTTTAATCAATTTATTATAAGAAAATATGTGTCTTTCAGAATATAAATGTATCATTTAATAAGTTACAGGGTTATCCAAAAGTGTCCTTTAATTATTTTGAGCAAGGTATAAAGTTGATTGATTGTATTAAACGCTAAATATGACTGAATATGACATTTGTGTGAGAACATTTTAAGCACAAAATGTGGTTGTATTACCTCAAGAGATGTTTCATTTATATTTTCAACACATTATACATATTATGTATAACACAAAACCATATTATATCAATGAAAGACTCGTTTTATCTGACATGCCTGACTGTCAATTAGTTTATCTCTGTTCGATGTTTCTAAAGTTTAATGACCTGAAAATGAACCTAATAAAATTCGATTCAGATCCACAAGAAGGTTGTTAGTTCCAACATTATGTTCAATCGAAGACTCAAATAGTTGCATAGGAAAATATTTTCATCTTCATTCATTTTTTCTTATATCTTAGGTTGGTACAGTTTGTATTGTTGTATAGATCAAAATTAATTAATAACAATCCATATCGTTGATATTATTCTTGTACTCTTTTAAAATATCATCGAGTAACGAATCAAAATCATCCATTGTCATCAACCACTTGCTCTTCTCTGATAGTGATGGGGTTGATTTTACGGAAATACTAGTAATGAAGTCACTAGGTAGCAGAATACTTTTACGTCTGATCATTTGCATGGTTTGTGAATCATTATGATCTTCTGTTGTTCTACATAAAGTCTCTAATATCTTTATATCACAGCTATCTAAAACTTCATCAATCATAGCATCGGTTACATCCACCGCTCGCGTAGGTACTTTCGATTCCTGTTGCAGCGCCATATTATTAATAGAATTTTCTAAATGATTCGACAAATGTATTCCAACGCTTGAAGTCGAATTCTCATCGATATAGTGACTTAAAGTATGTGAGAGATCTTGTTCAAAGATATCATTATAAGGGAATGACAATGGTGTAGAACTTAAGCTGGATGTAGAGGCTGGTGATAAAATATTCAGATCTAGCGGGCTGGGTGGTTGCCTTAAATTTGCACTATGACAGGTCACATTGTATGTTTTCAGATGTTTATTGAAGTTATTTGTGATTCTCACAGCTTCTTCTACAACACTGAAATCGTCATCTTGAAGAGCTGTTACTAAAACAGCTAAACATCCAACTTCACTTAGTTGATTCAGAACTTTAATAAGTCGCGTTTGTACTACATCACTATTTAGAACAACGATTTTTCTATTCTCCTTTGAAAAAGTCACATTCGGGAAAGTACCATCGATCATTCCTTGGTGTTCCAGATGTTTGTTTACGACTGCCTCCCAAAATTTAAGGGCGTTCATTTTAACCTCCCAATGTAAATCTGCATTCGCTGCATGTGTCATTATATCGTAAAGATGTGTCATCAGTGAGTTTGGAAACGCTTGATGTACGTACATTTTACAGATTAGTGTTGCAGCTTCTGTTCTTACGATTCCTTCACTTTCTTTTATTAAAATACCACATATTCTTTCCTAAAACAAAAAATTACACACTGAACATTATTATACTGTACGGAGTACTGGGAAATGGATTTTTTTTTACCGAATGAAATTATCTTCAGCCTTCTTAAAAGCATTTGTAAAATACAAAAATGTGAATGATATGAAAACTATTAATTTTCCAATAGTTAACCTAATACCTACGTATGAACACGTTCTAACGATTTTTCTTGAATATAAAAATATTATATGAGATAGATTTAACGGAATGTTTAGTTAATTACAAAAATGGACTTTCTTATATAGCATAGCGGTTTGAATAAAAAATGATCATTTTTGTACGACCGACCTTTTTTGATTGTCTACCGTGTCTGTCTTTATGACAGTAAGTGACATTTACTGGCTGACAACCCAAACACGACGGTAAGTAATTCACTTACCGTTCGGAGAACGGGAAGTAAATTCACGACGGTATGCCATTGCCTATTTATGCTGACGTCATTATTTTGATTTTTAAAATTGTATATTAAACGGCATTAGGTATGAACTTTTATAAGTATTTTCATACCGGTCTCTGGAATTATAGCGGCTATTCCAACATTCCATGCTTCATCAAGAGATTCACAATCAAAGTCACTCATTTTCAATAATAAAAGTTTTTTAAATAAGTTTTGACAAATACATGACATAAAAAATACGATAACAATCATAACAATAACAATTAGTTCCATGGCAACGTTCAACTGCAACTTTG
Source organism: Apoderus coryli (assembly GCA_911728435.2). Lineage (NCBI taxonomy): Eukaryota > Metazoa > Arthropoda > Insecta > Coleoptera > Attelabidae > Apoderus > Apoderus coryli. Next base: position 7,629,199 of record OU452202.1, on the reverse strand, counting down.
TCGAGGGTATTCAGCTAACCTGAATTTGTATTTAATTGAAAATAATAATTATTAAAAATAATAAAATTGCAATTTCAGCTATTTCGATCGTACAAAAAATAGTATAAGCATCTCAAACAGTAAGTAGTTTACCGATCTCCTCCACTTACTGTTCTCAATACTTAATATACTATTAGCATCTTGAGCTTGCCCAACTGCACCAATTCCGCTACGGAAACATCCTAACACGGATGTAATTCTAATTTTATAATCTGAGAATGCCTTTCGACAACTCAACCATATTCGTCGTTTGTGAAAAGTACAATTTTGATATCATTAATCATTGTGAGTAATAATTCTTATAACTTGTTTGTTGAATAACGTACCGTTTCATAAAGTGATTTGACTGAATTTTTAATTACGAAAACGAACTGGTATACGACCTGAAAACGAAGTGTAGGTCTCTAGAGTTTTCTTTCGAACTTTCTGGGTCCCATCAGTGAGGCAAAGTAGCCATATCGCGTAGTTTGGATAAAATGATGGTTTAGCATCTTGAGCTTGCCCATCTGACGCGCAATAATTCAGTTACGAAAAAACCGTACTTACGTGCAAATTGTTAATTGATATTAAATCACTCCAAAATCCTTCAACTTCAATCATTTCTTGTAAACATTTCAGTGCTGATGCCCTAACGTACGGTTCTGCATCTCCAAATGCCACATCTACCATCAATTTAGGTATTTTCGAGTCAAGTATAACAGTTTGAAATGTAGGATACTCTATAATCAAGCATTAATAACATACAAATAATTAAAAAACCACACTCGAAGCTCGAAAACTAGTAGTAGTAACCAAAATTAAACAGTGTTAGTTTACTTAACCAACCGTTAGCTATATAAAAGACTAAAACTGAACTTACTAGTATTTGCGTTATTACAAATAGTGCACAATGTTTCAATTGCGCTGTCTCTCACCTCCCAATAAGGATCATGACATTTGGCATAAAGTAATGGACCAATGAGGGTCGTAGTTGGATCGGTCGAATTATCCACCAGTAGCGCCATAGTTGGTAACATATATTTGATTATTGTGATATTTAAAAGTTTGAGTGCTGCTATAACTAGCTATAAAAACGTTTTAAAGATAAACCAATGTTATCAAAAGTATTATATGTATATAGCGTATCTTTTTAGAAAAATGTTGTAAAAACTTCGATCTACTGTACCTTAGGTCCCCATGTTGTCAAACTTAGCAACTCAATAGTCAGCATCATAACACATATAGATTCTAAACTATCTTTCCATGTAATATCAAAACTTTCTATGAGGATTCCGGTTGTTTCCACAATTGATTGCAAAAGCGTGGTATATTTTGAATAACTTTCAGCTGATTGTGGGTAATCTCTGAAATATACTATAATCCATTGCTTTTAGATTTATTGTTCTTAGATCATCAATATAATGCAAAATATTTTTAAAATCTTGAGGTTTGAGATCAGATGGGATCACTTTTCAGGTTGGCCTAGATTTGGTAAAGGGAATTCGAATATTACATTTCAAATGCTGCAGTGACTACTTATGTTTATAAATTATAACCAACGACATATAAGACTAGATAAATCACCCTAGACAATTTGTTTTGTTTCATAATGCCTATGTAAAATGTGTTATTGTTGGCACATTCAAGGTTGCCATTATTTAACATGGTTTTAGCTATTCTGTAAATACTCTCAAAGCATCTACCTTTATATTAAAAAAATACATAGAGTAATATGCTAAGTAAATTAAGAAATAGGAGTGAGCTAATTGTTTGCGTCGCAATTTTATGATAGAAATAATCTTCAAAATACACAAAATATGTACATGAATCTTTCTCCAAATATCTGTCAATACCGCATAGTTGTAGATGTTGGTTGTTTGTACACTAGTTTAAAAAAGTATGCCCGATAGAGCGGTTAGCAGATGTTGGTGATTTTACATAAATAATTTGTGAATAGCAACTCTAAAACCTTAAGATCGCTTAAAACTCTCTCAAAACTATAAAAAATATTGCGCGTATGTGTAGTGTGTAAATAAAAGGGACAAATCTTTAAATTCTCTAAGAAATGCCAATGTAAACAAAAAAGACCTCACCTAAAGAAGGGGTATAAGCGTTGAGGAGAAGGCCCTTCAACGCTTATACCCAAGCAAAAGAATGCCGTTCATTTATATTGGCGTGAGTTATCTATTCTAATATATCGTTGCTTATCACCCTCTAGATTAAGACGGACTAATGTGATAATTAACCTTTGTAATGGTCTGATAAAGGGAATTCTACTATTGCTATGGTTAAATATGAATATGAACGTAAAATATTCAATAAGTGTATCATATAAGAAAGTTTAGGAAAAATCAAACTAATAAACCGAAATTAAAGCAAACAAAATAATTGCACAACTTACAGACTCTGGCCAACTGAATACAAGAAAAGAGCAAATTTGAAATATTTGGACATTTAACGATAGTTGTGTATATATTCGTCATTAAAAAGTTAAATAAAATGATAGCATGATAAAACACGGTAGTTTGAATTTGACACTAATAGTTACCATTTTAAATTTATGAAATTATAAAATCAAGGGTGATGCATCGGATGCCAACTTATACAATATTAGTTTCAAATATTCAAAAAATAATAATAATATAAAACACTCACCTAAAAGATCCTGAACACAGTAAACAAATGCCTGGAAAATAATAACACCTGCATCTCTACCGTACAGATTCATACTCTTCCTAATATAATTTATGGACAAATTTGCATTAGAAATAATATTCGGATGACACATTAGCTGATCTCTCCAATTATAAGCTACAAAGTAATATGTACAAAAATATTTTAAAACATTCAAAATATATTATTGTTATAAAATTATTGGGTAACACTCTTAGCGGGGAAATTGCCAGCGCCTCTTTAGATTTTTTCTATTTTTTTTTGTAGAGAGTATCACGTATTGTTTTGTATCCGTTAAATTTTCTGAATTTTTGTGGATAAAGTTATATTTAAAAATCGAGTTTTATATCAAAATAAGCGGAATTTTTCGGTTGCTCGCTGCTTAATGATTTTTGTAACTATTTCTAAAGCTGAAGTCATTTTTTGCTGTTTGTTTCATAAACTCTGCGGTTAAAGTGTTTATCTAGTGTGTTTTTTTTATCCTATCTGGATTCTCGGTTTATCTATTTCAATAGAAGTACGCTGATCAAGGGTTTTAATTGGGTGTATGCTGCTTGCACCAGAATTAATATTGCGGTGATTTTACTGTAATAATCAAAATGGATGCTGGTATTGTGATATGTGAGAGAACCGTCGCAAAGAGTCAGCGGGCTATAGAGTGTGCAGCATGCTCTTCGTGGGTGCACAAGGGATGCTCTGATCTTCAGACTGCAGAGTTTAACAAAATACACAGTACTTTTGTGAAGAATGGAAGTCATAGTTGGGAGTGCAGAATGTTAGCAATATTGTTAGAAGAATATCGATGGGTAACAGTGTAACATGTAAGGCTAATATCACAAATAGCTCCGAGGTTCCCGATGTATCATCTGATGGAGGAGCTGCATATCCGTCGATAACATCGAATGCTGCCGGAGGTGTTTCTTTCAATGAGGTAAAGAAATTAGTTTCACAGATGCAGTCTAAAAAGTATTGGTGATGCCATAGCGGTCATGTCTAAGATGCTCGGTGTGATAATGGACCAGTCTCGTGTTTTGGCTGAGGTGCTGTCTGAAGTCAGGACAATAAAAGAAGAAAAGAATAGCAAGATCGCCGAGCTTGAATCTAGAGTTGCAGAAATCACAGTTGAACTGGCCAGTATACGCGAGACCAGTCGTAGGGATATTTCAACGGATGGTAATCCGGAGAGTTGGTATGAAGAAATGCAGGATAGGCAAGAAAGATCAAAGAATATCATTATCTACAACAGCGTCCTCTGAAGGTTGTTCTGAGAGATGAGCACTTGGTGATGGAATGTTTAAAAAAAAGAAGATTGCTTAAGGGTATGGCAGACGAAGTCCGTATAGGCGGAGACCAAACAGTACAGCAGAGACAATATTTTAAAAGTCTGCTTGAAGAACTAAGCTTAAATTAAATACAAAAATACTTCCTGCTAACAACTACACACGAACCGTAACATACTAAAATATATTTTATTAATTAATTAATCAATTGTCTTAACAAATGTGCCAAGTGTCGACCACCTTGTTCGCGGCACTTCTGCAGTTTTCAACTAAATGATTTTTACCTCGTTGGAGCATTTGAGGCGTAATAGATGCAATCATGCGTTTTCCCGTCCATTTGGAAGTCATCTAGAGTGACTCCAGTTTATAAAAAAGATGATAAACGTGATGTGGCGAATTATCGCCCTATATCAAATCAATCGTGTTTTGCGAAAGTCTTTGAATTTAATGAATGACGCAAAGCGATAAAATTCTTCTGTCCAACATGGCTTTTTTCCGTCGAAGAGCAAACGGTGAAGACTCGTGATAAAGTATTTTCAGGGTGTGCCCAAGTTAATTAAGTCAAAAAACTAATGCCTCCGAACCGGAATCAGTCTAGTCTAACGTGTTATTATCACAATGTCAGGGGCCTTCGATCGAAAACGCATGATCTTTATGTTTCCAGTGATGTTGGTGGTTTTGATGTGGTTGCTTTAACAGAAACGTTTTTGAATGACGGGATTGACAGTGCGGAGTTATTCTCAAGCAAGTATACTGTGTTCAGAAAAGACAGAAATTGCGTTTTGTCGGGGAAACAAGATGGCGGAGGTGTAGTTTTAGCAATAGCAATTTTGGATATTACTGAATTAAATACGGCTTTTCCAATGATTGATGTTTTAGGTTGTAAATGTAAGTTTGATTGTTATTGTATGTCGATATTTGTTGTTTATGTGCCGCCATATATAGAAGCAAGTATGTTTGAATTGTTTTTGGAATGTTTTGAGCAAGTTTATCATGAAGGTAAAATACTGATTATGGGAGATTTTAATGTTAGTGGATTTGCAGATAAGAACTCCATTGATAATAAAAGTGCGAGTATGCACAATTATTTGATCTTCCTGGGTATGAATCAATATAATAATGTCGCAAACATTCATGGCAGGTTGCTCGATCTCATAATCTCATCGGTACCCTGTATAGTTACCAAAGAAGTTGTACCATTCTTATCGGAAGATGCGCAATACCATGCGGGTGGAAATTATTACAGTTTGCTATAAAGAGTCAGTGTTTAAAGCAAATGATATGAAAGCATACTATAATTTTAAAAAGGCGAACTATGAAATCCTTTATGAAATATTATTCCACCGTGATTGGTCATATCTGTACAACTGTAATGATGTTGATGACGCTTTAAATTTGTTTTATGATGACCTTTACAGGACTTTCAGCCATCAATATCCTCCCTGGTTTAACTCTGAGATTATCAGAAATATTAAGTGTAAAGCCGTTTTACATAAGAAATATAAGAATACAAAATCTCGCTATTACTATGACAAATTCAGTGAAATTAGAAGGCTGTTAAAGCAACAAATAACTACCTCGTATAAAAATTACGCGCGTGTTGCTGAGAATCATATTGTCACTGATCCCAGATCTTTCTGGTCATTTGTTAACAGGTCGCGCCAGCAGTCACGCATTCCCGGTTCCGTGCAATACAACAACAATGTTATTGAGGATCCGCAAAATATTGAAACGTTTGCTAAATACTTTGAAAGTGTCTTTGTGGGACCTGTGGGTTGTGGTAATGATGATGCATTATCGCTCCTGTGTGGAAATGATATCACATTTGGAAATATAACTGAGGGAGAGATAGTTATGGCTGCTCGAAATTAAAGAACAGGTTTACTTCCGGACCTGACGGGATTCCCTCATTCTTGGTCAAAGATACAATTTCAGTAATGTGCGTTCCTCTGTGTATAATTTATAACTTAATATCAAGACGTAATACTTTTCCTATGGTCTGGGAGAATGCTAAGGTGTGTCCTGTTTTCAAGAACGGAGATTAGAGAGATTATAGGCCTATATCAATTCTGTCTAATTTTTCTAAATTACTTGAAATATTCCTTTACAATCGTATTTATCCAATTGTTCCACATGGGCTTACACATTTGTCAATTTTTTCACAATACGTGTCTGGGACGTTGGATAACCGCGGTCAGGTTGATGTTGTATACACCGATTTTTGCAAGGCGTTTGATAGAATTGATCATACAATCCTTATACAAAAGCTTCCGCATTTTGGCTTTAGCGCTGATGCCGTCTGTCTTCTGCAATCTTATATTACTGATAGAGTTCAGTTTGTGTCATACAATGGATATACATCGACATATTATACAGCTCTATCTGGAGTACCTCAGGGTTCAAATCTGGGACCTCTATTATTTTTATTATTCATTAATGATTTGGGAGAATTATTGAACTGTAGTAAACTGATTTATGCAGATGACTTAAAGATTTTTAGACCTCAAAGTGACAATCGAAAACAATATCTAACCAAAACAATGCCCACTGTAAGAAGGATTTTAATTTCACGCTTCCAAAGTAAGTTTAATAATTTTCATTGAATATACTCATATTGCAGAAAGCATATTAATAATTAACTCACCGGTTTTCACATTTCTTGAAACAAAGAGATTTAATATCTTAGTAACAAAAACATCACGCGTTTCGTCTAAAGAAGCTTGTTCACGCATATGTGCCATTCCAATTAAACTTGCACCAACCACAAATAATGGAATAATCTGCAAAATCACTATTTGTAAATCAAATTCCACATTTTTCCCATTTATCTGGCAACATGGCATTTTAGTCTCAAGGGCTTTCCACCACCTCAGTACATCATACAATAGTTTTATTATGCTATCTATATAATCTGAAAAAAAAATAATGGTCAGTTATACTAACTTCGATCAACTGTAGTTCAAGCTTAAACTAATAGTGAATGTGAACTTGCTGGAGGGGGAAGAGATTGCGCATATTATTGCACACTCAAATTGGCCATATTTTCTTATTAACTCATTGTCGTCAGCATATTTTATTTGTGCTTTGGCATTTCATGTGATTTGTTTTCCAGTGCCGTAGTATTCTGTGCGGTATACAGGGTGTTAGTAAATAAGTGCGACAAACTTCAGGAGGTAATTCTGCATGAAAATCTGCTGAGATACAGTTTTAAGTTTTTCTTAAAAACTTAAGATTTATTGATTGCTCTGAAACCGGTGGAGATATGCAAATTTAGTGGGTGTAAAGAGGTAGTTATTGCGCATTTTTTGACATGCAATTAAAAATTTTATGTTCATCAGTGGCGCGCATACGGGTAATGATCTCAATTTTTTTGAAGAAAAAAAAAGGTCCGCCACTGGAATTTTTCAAATTAAAAATCATTTTGGAATTCCTCGTTTGTGATAAAAAATCTCTCTTGCTTTTTTATCGTACGTGGCATTTGTGCAAAAAAATAAAACATCTCGCGGCGACTGTCAACATTCTGTTAAATACAAATATTTCAACGAAATGTCTAATTAGCGTTTCTTTATTATTAGTGTTATTTTCTCTTATTGTTTTGGTTTAATGTTTATTGTATTAAATAGTTCTTGATAATGTATTAAAGAAATGAAAAATACGGGGTAAGATGTTTAATTTTTTTGCACAAAGACGATGCCCCCTACGATAAAACAGCAAGAGAGATTTTTTATCACAAATTGAACGAGGAATTGCAAAATGATTTTTTATTTGAAAAATTCCAGTGGCATACCATTTTTTTCTTTAAAAATATTGAGATCATTACTCGTATGCGCGCCACTGATGAACATAAAATTCTTAATTGCTTGCCAAAAAATGCGCAATAACTACCTCTTAAAACTCACTAAATTTCATTTGCATATCTCCACCGGTTTCAGAGCAATCAATAAATCTTCAGTTTTTAAGAAAAACTTTAATCTCAGAAAACGAAGCATTTGCGGACATATGTTTATATAGTAAACTGTCATTATTTTTTCATGCAGAATTACCCCCTGTATAGTTATATTGTGTGTTTTTGTTTTATAATCTTTTGAGAGTGATATTGTTTATTTTGAAATACAAAAAAGCAGAGGCGGAATGGTTTGTGCTGTTCGCCCTTCGGTATTGCAGTAATAAATCTTATAACTGCCATTTATCATTCTTTAGTTTCTCGATGGATAGTACAAGGTAAGATATTTATGTAGTATTTGAATTAGATGCATATAAAATTAGATTAAAATAATATCACATAGGTACATTATATTATTATAAATTACCAATTGTTATTATGAAAATGAAATATTTCTAAACAAACTGTTTAAAAGATTGAGCTTACTTGCCTAAAAAAATCACACACATTCTTTAAAAAACATGAATAAGTTTGCTTAATTTCGCAGCACAATGGCCCTTATCTTATAACTCGGTTCAGTCTATTTGCCCATAAAAGTCCAATACATCTTAAGCATTCTAAAAAGAGAGCTTAAAAATCTTACTAGATGAGTGCAAAAATTCTATTACATTCTGACAGTGTTTATTAAATTTGAATTACATATTTTAACTATTATAGATATTAGCAGGTAGTAAATTCACGTCTCAGGTTTTATTGCCAATTGATTGGGGGTGATTTTAGCATGTTTTGTAGGTATATAATGGGAAATTCCCAACATGTGTGCTTGCGTTGTTTTTCTGAAGGCCATAAACAGGTAAAATATAATACATTCTCAATTATACTTAAGGAATTGAAAATCATCATCATATTTTACAAAAAAATTTTCAAAGATATGTATGTGGATATCTAATAAAGAAATGCATTAAAATACACATCTGTGATGTATGTACGAAGTACGCTAAATCAATAGAATCATTAGATGAGTCTTCGCTGTTTTGCTACTTCAAAGCATACGAAAATACAAATTTGTATGGTAATTTAATGATGCCACATGACAATTTCGTACAATACATTTCCACATTAGCAAATATATTTGAAAATAATTTTGAATTTTGAAAATTGTTTAATGAAGTTCAATATTATTAACAATTTTATTAATTTAAGCAAAAATGTAAAGTTTGAACATCCATGTTCTAATTTCCCAAAAAAATATGTTACGAAATTATATTTTAGGTTAAGGTTATTTTATACTTTAAAATTAATCAATATAAATTTTAAAAATATAAATAAAAATAAAATGATTATATGGAAACATGAATAAAAGTAAAAAAGTATTTGTTTGTTTTTATAATTAATAAAGATGTAATTCTATTATAAAATAATTCTATTACTCCCCTGTTCTTTACCTATCCTGTAATTTGAATAAAACGTAAATACGGATCTGTCGAGTATATTAAAAAATGGCTACCACCTGCCTCGCACAGGACAATAGAAAGTGGTGGGTGTTCATATTCTCTGTTGTTCTCTGCTTATAGTATAGTCAGAGAATAAATAAACAGAGAATGTGATCTTGCTGGTGGGGTAAGAGACTGCGCATATTATTGCGCACTCAAATTCGTTTTCTTATTAACTCATTGTCGTCGGCATATTTTATTTGTGCTTTGGCATTTCATGTGATTTGTTTTCCAGTGCCGTAGTATTTTCTGTGTGGTATATAGTTATATTGTGTGTTTTTGTTTTATAAACTTTTGAGAGTGATATTGTTTATTTTGAAATACAAAAAAGCAGAGGCGGAATGGTTTGTGCTGCGAAGAATTGCCGTAATAAATCTTATAACTGCAATTTACCATTCTTTAGTTTCCCGATGGATAGTAAAAGGTAAGATATTTATGTAGTATTTGAATTAGATGCTTATAAAATTAGAATAAAATAATATCACATAGGTACATTAAATCAAATTACAAATTGTTATTTTGAAAAACAAATAATTCTATACAAACTATTTAAAATATTGAGCTTACTTGCCTACAAAATCACACAATTTTTTTAAAAAACATGAATAACTTCGATTAATTTCGCAGCACAGTGACCCTTATCTTTTATAACTTGGTTTAGTCTATTTGCCCATAAATAGATGATTGCAAAAATTCTAACAGTGTTTAAATTTGAATTACATATTTTAACTATTATAGATATTAGCAGAGAGTAAATTCTCGTCTTAGGTTTTATTGCCCTTTTATTGGGGGTGATTTTAGCATTGTCTGGTATATAATGCGAAGTTCCCAAAATGTGTGCTTGCGTTGTTTTTCTGAAGGCCATAAACAGGTCAAATATACATGTGTGATGTATGTACGAAGTACGCTAAATCAGTATAGACTCATTAGATGAGTCTTCGCTTTTGCTACTTCAAAGCATACGAAAATAGAAATTTGTATGGTAATTTAATAATGCCACATGACAATTTTGTACAATACATTTCCAAGTTAGAAAATATATTTCAAAATAATTTTGAAAATTGTTTAATTAAGTTAAATATTATTAATAATTTTATTAATTTAAGCCAAAATGTAACGTTTGAACATCCATGTTCTAATTTTCCAAAAAAATATGTTACCAAATTATATTTTAAGGTTAAGATTATTTTATACATTGAAATTAATCAACAGAATTTTTAAAAAGATAAATAAAAATAAAATCATTATATGGAAACATGAATAAAAGTAAAAATATATTTGTTTGTGTTTATAATTAATAATGATGTTATTGTATTACTCCCCTGTTCTTTTCCTATCCTGTAATTTCAATAAGACGTAAATACGGATCTGTGGTTAATATTAAAAAATGGCTGCCACCTGCCTCGCACAGCACAATAGAAAGTGGTGGGAGTAAACATTCTCTGTTTATCTATTCTCTGGTATAGTATATATAGATATAGTATATATAGTAGTGGGACCAGAAACGAGCTGGGAATGCGACGAGTCAAGCGTCAAGTGGACCTTCTTGTGTATAGTTAATATTCGATGCTCCAGCTGGTTGTGTCTAGAATGCACATGGAATAAAATGAAAGAGACTAAAAATGTGCCGAACGTTCGCTCGTAATGTGGATCGCGACATGATGTATATAAAGACGGAGACACACACACAGCAGGGACAGTCAATAGTTGAGAACATTGTTGTGACATATAAATAATAGTGAAATAAATAGTGAAAATAAATAGTAGAAATAAATATAGTTCATTAATGATATTAGTTTGTTTAGATTCAAAATGAATGGGTTTGCGCCGGACCTTCCACTGTGACCACCGCGGAGCCATTGTGGCTAGTTTGTTTAAGTGTTTATTTATTGAGTGTAAATAAATTAATTTTAATTAAGGCGCGTTATTATTTCACACTACAACCAGAAAAACGTTAAAATATTACCTCGAAAGCTGTTAATGAAATATTAAAAATCGGGTTTCTCATTGAAACAAGTATATTGAGGAAAAGAGCAACAAGTTCAATAAAAGTTATTCCGGATTAAAATTTACATCTCGTCATGAAAAAATCTACGGGGTATTGCGTTTGGAAAAATCAATTTACCTGAATTTAAACGATTACTATATTACCTATTAACCGTTTCCGTTTAATCATTTAATAAACGATGGCACATAAATATACTCACCTTTTTCTAAAAGTTTTTTGATAATGCCATTTACACCAACTTCTTCCGCTTGTTTAGGATCGAATACTCGATCAAGATTAAGTGTTTCGTATTTGGAAAATTGTCTATAAAAGTCGAAAATCCGCACGAGACACATAAGTTTCTTAACTTCATAATCAAATTCTTCAGTACTAGCTATTAACGAAAGCTTCTTTATTTTATCGAGTAATTTGAAATCTACCAAAAACAAGTCAAGTACGTGAATGTCAAGTCTGATTATTTGTTCCTCCAGAGTATTTGTTATCAATTTTAAAGTGGGTGATATTGATTCAAATATCGCTTGACTTCTGACTTCTACGTTGTGCATACTATTTGACGAGGAAATTTCTGGTAAATTATCAACTTTGGTTAGAATTATACCAACGACGCATTTTGTCAACTTCTCATTTACAGGAGCTGCTTTGTTTAAAAACTCGTTAATAAACTTGCATCTAAAATATAAAAAGTAAACTGTTCGATTGTCATAATTTTTTTACTGGCGATTGTTATATTATATTTCAAAATATTAGTGCAATTTTGGACCAGTAAAAATAACTTCAAACATTACGAAAATATTCTTTAACTGTAATTACATTCAAGACAACGGAAGAGATACAAAAACGAGTTTTTGGAATGGATTGTGGTTATTTAATCATAATAATAATGACTTTATTGTAATAAAATTACAAAAGGCGAACTTAACCTATAATATATAACATAACACAAATCTACCCCTATGCAAAACATGAAAATATAAACAATTTAATAAGCAAACGACAAATTATTGGCTGCAGAACAAATAAGTACCATTCAACATTGCGACCCTTAAGATACTAGACCAGTTTGTATATGTCGTTTCTAATACGTAATTTAAATTTTGTAATTTGTTATTTTAGTAATGGTCAGATTAGGAGAGTATGCAACGTAACTTATTTTTCGTATATATCAGTATTGATGGTTTCTCTTTTCTGCGCTTGTAAAGTTGTTTAGTTTTTCGTGGATTTCCTGGCCAAAATTAAAATTTTAAATGAATCGAAATATAGAGAATGTTATCAGAAGAGGCCAACCAGTAAACATAGATCTAGTCCGACAACTAATATTGCGATACGTGTTTAATTGGAAACTACAGCTGTGAGTCCAAGACGATCTGTATTTGATCTAAATAAATGGCCTAGAGAAAACTGTTTAATCCATTTCCGGTTTGAGAAGCAGGATATACCTCGTTGAGCAGAAGCTCTGCGAATCCCAGCAGTTGTTCGAACAAGGTCGGAAAACTACAACTACCACTTTTTTAAATTAAAATCAACAAAAACAACTCGTCCCAAAAAATAAACAAATCAAAATAGAACGGTTAGAAAGTGAACCTGTCAATGCATAAATACCAAAATTCCTTCGGTATCCTTATTAACTCTGCTCCTCCTCCTCTCTCTAATTAGTGCGCATGCTGAAAATCAAAATAGCCGCATTATCCTTCAAACACCAAACATCAGCATTCTTCACTCACTTGTCTTAAATGCCCATTACTTTTACAAATTTAAATGACAATTAAATGAGCAATTTAACCTAAAAGTGGTTATAGTTTTTACAGCATTTGATTCATTTTACAACAAAAATGGAAGTGACGTGAGTGGCAAGTGATAATGTCACATCTGCCATGTTGACCTGAGTTGCAGAAGGATAACGCCTAATAATTGTTGTTGTCAGATAGATGGCACACATAACACTAGTATAGCAAAGCCTCTTTTAGGTCACTGACGTCACAGCCGTAGGTAAAATACCAAAATCGGACATATAACGGTCAGCAGGACTCACGACAACCCACACCAGGCAAGATCATAACGACTCTCATTTCTCATAACCCACATGTAGTGGGGACTCTTTCTCAAAACAATAAAAGCATAGTTTAAGTGGCTATTAAACAAGGGAAAATAATACTCCAATATTTAAATTGAAGACCAGACAGCCTGTGAAGCAAGAAGATCATTTTAGAAAGTTTGTCTTCCAATACATAGACGTAATCAGACCAGCCAACGCTAACATCATTTACAACACCTAAAAGGTTTTTGCTATTCCTCAATTGTATCTGGTAGGCAGCAAACTAATTGGTAAAATTCATTTTTGTACTAGTAAAAAAAAATAATTCATCCAACCGTCTACATTTGCTAACACATATTATAAATTACCTTGGGCACAGGATTAATAGTTTCGTAGTTTAGTTGGTACGTGAATCGTCAAAAATTAAGCTTACCCTTCTTTTTCAATATACACTGTATGACTTTGTAACGTGTAATCGATTATGTTGCTCCAATATTGTGTTGCCAAAGTCCATTGAAGGCCAGATTTGTGTTCTAAAAATCCAGACACTAATCTGATGAACCCTAATTTAATACTCGGTGATGCAGTTTGAATACTTAATATTGCGATTAACCTGTAAGCAAAAATAATATCGTAGGGTAGAGGCGAATAATTTAGTAACAACACTAAATTATAAAGTAAGCGACGTTTGCCGGTTTTTATTTCCGCTTTTTCAAGCTCCCTGAGTTCGTGAAAATAGTAAAAGTTGTAAATAAGTTTACAATAATTGGTACTGGGTACTTGGGACCAACTACTCGTAGTGAAAACTGTCGTTTTCCGAAACACACTTTTAATATTTTGACTACATGCTAGATAGAGGAAGCTTGGAAAAGCCGCGAAACGTCTCAAACTCTATAAATGAGCGTTGTCACTAAATTAATAATCTTTAACTTTAAAAGATAATAATGATTATGGCCAATGAACCACCTCCAAACATTTACAGTCGGTGCAAATTATTCGTGATGCATTGGAAACCATCCAATAAATGAGCGCCGTTAGTTAAGAATTGACAGAAAATTTTATTTTCGGTGCGACCGATCACCGGCTGAGTATGTACAATAGACTGGTTTACTAACCGTATTGCGATGTTGCCATTATCTGTTCATAGCGTAGAAATATTGCAGTAGCTAATAAAGTCTAACAGTATAGTGCTTGACTTAATTACCACAGGTTTATGGGAAAACCTTATTTTAAAATCAAATGCGCATGCTCAGATGTCAAACTAAGGTTAAGCTTAACTACTGCTACAACTTATTTGCGACTGCATTATCTATTACTTTCAAGGTTACCAAGTTAATTTAAAGCAGTACAGGTTCTTCTTGAAATTAAGCTACCACTAACCCTACTTTATTTAAAGGAAATTAACCATTTTTCAAGTTTTTTTTTTCTACTTTTTTGCTAATGATTTCGAAACCGTACCTACCATATTTTTTTTACTTTAAATCCTTATTCATTTACAATAATATGCTGTTTAGAAGTTACAAAGCATGCAACATGCCTACCTTTCATATGTATTAATAGTATTCATTTTAACGAATAAAAATTCGTCTTTGGACATACATGCTATCACATTCAATACAAAGGACAGAATTTCACTTCTAGGTTTATTTTTACCATATACATTTAATGCTTTTTTAATCCATTCCATGAATATGCCATTAAAACTATCTCTTTCCGACCTTTTATCACTATCTGAAACAAAAAAAAAAAACAAATGAAGCATAACGAAACTAAAACTAGTTTATTTTATGAAAGAAATATTAAATATCCCAAAATCAGCAATTCTACTGTTGCAAACACAACAGTTTTGAGCAGTATTTTTTTTATTTTTTATTTTCTACAAAAATCTTCACTAAATTAAAGCAATACAACTGACTAATCCCTTTCAAAATAACCTAGTTTCATGACTTGTAGAACAAGAAAATAATTATTGTAGTTAAGATAAAAATTGTTTTGATAAAGTGGTAAAACGTGTTTTCTAAACCTTTCACGTTTCACTCCAGCTAATGCAATTGCGTGTTGTGAAGCTTTATTTACTTAATTTAACTCTATTGAAAGGTGTTCTAAGTTCACTTAGCTGAATTACCTATATTGCAAATGCTTGTTATTCTGTTTACGAACGGAACGGAACTCCTCCGTGAGCAAGATTTCAAATAGTAACTTCCAACCGCAACCTAAACGTCAAATCTCTCTCTGATTACGAATATAAAAGCTTTATTCGGGTTTGGAAATTAGAAGCGTTCTAGTACAGTTCTCGGATTGTTTGAGAACTGCGCCGAAGTGGTTGCGCTTTGGATAAAATCCTCGACCCGTTCTATTACGGTTCAAAATTGTGAAAAACCCGAACGCTTCATCTATACCGAACATAAATCATATATAACCTAACTTTAATTTACAAACAATAAAATAACAGCCAACCATTTATTTTTGTACTTATTCATTTTGTTTTCGTTTTATTTGGATTTTTCATTCACAATGGGTAGTGAACGTATTATTTATGTTTGGTATAGATGAAGTTGTAGCGTTCGGGTTTTTCACAATTTTGACAGTAATAGAACGTATACGGTATCGGTACGGTATAAGCTGTGATACAGATACCTTACCCAATTCAACCATAACGTTTTCATCTTCGTTCACGAAACTAGGGTCGAATGTGTTATCCATAAGTCTGTCTACCACAATGTACAACCAATGCATCAACTTTGGTTTCAGCTTCCTCAGACAATTCCACGATTTCACCTATTCAAGGAAAATGGTTCTACTTAGTATTTGTTTTCTTTCTCCTTGTGAAAGCGATTGTTGCTGATTTTGAATAGCCGCTGCATGTGATCGCCTCCTATATCTTTAAATGGCTATATACTATACGCAGCACATAGTTCACTGTGGCTAGTATGGCTATGTCATCTGCGAAACAAAGAATTTGGGGTTCTGGGTTTCGCTTTCATTGTCCCTTCATAACACTCCCCTCTGTGGCAGTAGATGCGACATTAATCTGAATGCATATTGATCGGGTATAGTGGAATTTCTCAGAACACCGTCGTTAATATGTCAAGTTCTAAAAACGCTTAAAGATCACACTTTGGTACCCTAAACCGGCTTAATCTCTCTCGCGCATGATGGCATGAGTTAAATGAAAAATGCCATAAAAGTTCTATTGACTTGGCGTAAGCAATATTAAATTGTATACACATTAGAAAACATGCTAATGCCTAGCTAGAAGAAAAAGAGAGTTAAGTAGACTAGCTTTAGCTAGACTCCGCCAAGACAATGTAAATAAAGGCGATATTATTAATGTATGAAATATTGAAACGTTCATTATACCAATAAAATAGGGTTAAATATAAATTAGAATTACAAAAAATAAAACTTATTTAAAATACTCACCATACAACTTATTCAAATGTGTACACAACTTATTCAAATAATCATTGTTAACAATCTTAAAACTTGGTTCCAACAATTTGTCTAAAACTTTGATTATTTTTTCTTCATAATATGCAATAGTTCGGACCTCAATATCTACTTCCATGGTTGTATGTTTATTAAAACTATAAAATAATGGGTATTTAGTATTTCGACTCTATTATTTATACTATTTTTAACCATAACTTTAAACTATAATAAAATTAAAATTATCACCTGCATAGGAATATTTAGTTTTTATTTATGTACTAGAAAAAAAATAAGTCAGAAATTAGTTGCAAATCGCAATGCGCACTTCCTTACTATCACTTTAAGGTCGGTTTACATTTTGATCAGTAGCGAGTGCAGGTGTGTGTTCTTTTATTCTTTACTCCATCTGAGTATCTGAGGACATCACTTCCATCAAAATCGTTCTTTTATTCGTGATGGATTTAGTCTGATTATCCCAACTTGTTCTTTTATTTGAGATTGATTATTGTGGACGTTGCTATGGTGATTTTTCATAACCGATGCTACTTTTGTCATTACCAGGAAGTTTACCCTTGGATTTTTAAATGAAAAACAGCATTACAATGTACTACATTTTCACATTATGATTGAACATATAATAAAGGCATTTAAAGACAGTCGTAGAAAAAGATATTTTATGTTCAGAACAGAATTCACGCATACGTATTATGGCTGAATTCAAGATTGGCTTACTCTCTTGGGTCGTCTCTGTCTATAGTATTCTAATCTCGAATTTCCTATCTGTGAATTTTTCAAATCTGCTTTTGTATTTACATCGAATTCAATATCCTATATTTGTGGAATTCAAGTCGGCAGAACATAATGCGGATAATGAGCATAATATACCGAAATTAATCATAATATTAATCCATAGACAAATATTATTTAATATAAAATAGACCCTGTGATTTTAATTCACACCACTGATCACCTGTAGCGCTGCTATCGCCTACAGATAGTTTTACCATACCCTGTACCTTTGTCGACAATGCCTGTACCCACATAACACACTATGTGCCTGTGCCCTGTACATATGTTTGCTGTTTGGTAGGGTTCAGATGGCTAATATTAGTACCATTGTCTTTATAAGGAAGTACTATTTTTAAAACCATTCTAATTTCGGCTTTGATAAACTAATAGCATTAAAGCACTGCATTGCAATGGTAATAGATTCAAAATTTTCCGAAGCTCTTACATCAGAAACCAGAGGATACTAGAAACAGAGGATACTAGTCGAACATCATTGTATCATGGTCGACCATTTCATGTTACTTCTAATAGAGATTAATTGTCTTTATAAGGAAAAGGATTTTTCTAACACCTTATTTGAAAATTGACTTTTCCTCCCTCATTTTAGGCTTGAAAGTGGCACTTTTCCTCCCTTCAAATGAAATAGTTTCACATAAATACAGATTTTTTTTAATTTATATTTTCTATATATTTTATAACATGTACCTCCCTTACCAAAAATTAACACTTTTAGGACTTGGTATAAAAATTAAAACGACTGAGTAGGAGTACCTTTCTAATTTGATTGCAATATGACTTTTTTGACAGTTAATTAATCTAGTAACTATTAGTCTGCTTCCTACCGTATCCAAAATATTTGAGAGTAATAGCGTTCCAGATGAGGGACCATCTAAATGATGAAATTCTACCGGCTGCCCAATCTGGTTTTCGTTCTAGGCATTCCACTGCATGAAAGGTGACAAATGATATCACATATGCCTTGGATAAGTCTAAGTGTACGGTTTTGGTATTACTGGACTGGAAGGCATTTGATCTGGTTAATTTTGATCTCTTATTGAGCAAGCTTTATTATTTGGGATTCGACGAAACTTCCTTAAGATGGTTCAATAGGTACTTACTTCAAAGACACCAGTGTGTAAAAGTAAATTCAAGAAGCTCTCAGTTTAAAGAACGTTCACGTTTGATTTGCCGATAACTATGATACATTCAGAAATACACCTTTATGCTGATGATGCACAAATATACCTTCATTGTGGTATTGCTGAATTTCAAAGAGCGATTTTGAATGTTAATCAAGATTTAACGTATTTTTCCGACTGGTGTAGACGCCATGGCCTCAGATTAAACCCTAATAATACTGTTGCGTTATAAATAAATAAATAAATAAATAAATAAATACTTTATTGTCTAACAGGTCAAGACCCAATAACAAGACAATTCTAAGTACTAGACAATGGATATTATCTCAATAGTAAACTAAATAATTGATAAAAATTATCGAAAAAGCATAAGCTCAGAAAAATACACCATAAAGAAATATAAAGTTAACACCAATACAACAAAATCACCATACGCTCTACATGTCCAGGGTGCTCAAGTACCGATACAAACCAGCGCGAAAAGACAACAGTAACCCGTCAAAGTAATGTACAGATCGATGTATATTAAGACGATCGCAGGTTCGGCATGCTCGGTAAAGAGGTGATCTCGATGCATAATTGGTGTTGAAACGCGGCACTCTAAATAAATTCATCGTTCGAGAAAAGAATTGCGGTAAATTAAAGGGCAGTTGTTCCAGAAGGCGAGGAGAGTCAATTATGCCGTTTATAAGCTTAAACAGGAATATTTGACCAGCCGAATCTCTACGAAAAACCAATGAATTAACATTAAATCTGTTTAACAATATATTATGGTCAATGCCCCTGACTGGGAAACATCCATCGATCTTAAAAGCTAAAATTTTTAAAAATTTTCTTTGAATACGCTCCAATTTATTGATGTGTACCTGGTATAAAGGAGACCATACAAAAGAGGCATATTCCAATCTAGAGCGGACAACACTCACGTACAGCTGAAGCAGACAGTCAATATCCTGAAAATCAGTAGTTAAGCGGAGAATAAAACCCATCATTCGGATCGCGCTTTGTGAAATAGAGTCAATATGAGTATCAAACGTCAATTCACTATCCATGATCACTCCCAAGTCCTTTATTGACTCACAAGATTCAAGAACAACACCATTCAGCGTATAATTGAAACTAATTACACTCTGTCGTCTGGTAAATGACATGAGTTTGCACTTACTGACGTTGAGCGGAAGCCTGTTCCTAATGCACCATTCCTCAAGTTCACCGAGATCCCGTTGCAAGCAAATGCAGTCGTCCTCGGTAGCAATCGGTCTATACAATTTCAAATCATCGGCGAACAAAAGATAGTCGCTAGAGACTTCAGCAGCAATGTCGTTTACATAGATGGCAAATAAGAGTGGAGCTAGATTGCTTCCCTGAGGTGCACCACTGGTAGGAGTAAAAGATGAAGATCGAAAATCCCTGAATTCGACAAATTGCTCGCGGTCAGATAGAAAAGAATTGAAAAATTGAACAGTACGGTGTTGAAAGCCCATGATATCCAGCTTAGTCATAAGTATTGCATGATCGATCCTATCAAAGGCCTTCGAGAAGTCAGTGTATATCGCATCAACTTGTAAGCCATTATTGAGAGCTGAGCATATATCCTGAGTAAAGCAGGTTAGGTTGGTAACAGGTGAGCGACCAGTAAAAAATCCATGTTGATATTGGGAGATGCGATTTTTGACTTGATTAAATACTTTCACATACACGACCATCTCAAAAATCTTCGAGAAGTTAGACAAAATTGAAATTGGCCGATAATTCTCAACATGATCTTTAGCACCAGATTTATAGACCGGACAAATACGAGAGATCTTCCAAGCAGTCGGGAATGTGCAAGACTGTAGGGACTTGTTAATCAAAATGTGCAGTGGCTCAGCGAAGGCATGAGCACAGTCTCTTAAAAAGAATGATGGTATATTATCAGGGCCTGACGTCATTTTAGGTTTAAGTTTTTTCAGTGCGGAAATTACATCCTGAAGATCGACAATGCCAACCGAAATTGATGAATCAAACGGTACACCAACCGCAGGCACGCGCTCTGATGGCTGTTCATAAACAGAACTAAAAAAGGTCGCAAATGCATTAACTATACCTTCCGGACTAGAAAGACATTCTCCGGACACATCAACCATACTTCCCGGTATTCTCGAACAACTCCTTCTGCTCTGAACAAATCTCCACAAATTCTGTGGATCGCTTTTCACCGTGCTCTCAATGGTCGCAACATAATTTCTATATGCGATATCGGTCTTCTGCTTTATAGTAGCTCGAAGAGTTTTAAAAATGTTAAAGTGCGTCAATGATTTGCAAGTTTTCCATTTACGCCAATTTCTTGCCTTGTTGCGTAAGTCACATCGCGTGTATACCAGCTAGGGTAATTATATTTTTTTGAATGGGATTTAAAAACCGGAACACACATGTCTAAAATATGTTTAAGATGATGGTAGAATTGAGCAACAGCAATATTGACGTCCTCTATATCCTTAAGGAATGACCAATCCTTGAGCAGGACTTGTTCATATAAAATAGGGAGATTCGCCTTTTTAAAATTGTATTTTTTATTCAATGAACTTACTGGAAAATCCTTTTGTGGAGATATAATATGGGAGAAAAATATTTGAAGAGCAGGGTGATAGACGTCTTCATCAACCAAAGGATCAGGCGCGTGAACAACAACGCAGGAAACATTTAAAAGAACAAGATCTAATAAATTGCCATGCGCATTCAGGATACTACTATATTGTCTCAAATTGAACAACTCTATAAAATTATTTATGACCATGAGCCGCGGGTCGCTACCCAGACCAGAACTTTCAAAGTGGGCATTACAATCACCAACGAACAAAAAATTAGCATTGTATAGGTAAGTGATACACTCAAAAAACTCAAAGAATTCCGTATAACGGTCTATATTGGTGTTGGGTGGAATATATACACAAAAACAATAGAAAGAAAAGTTATTACTCACAGTAATTTTACAGCCAATTAGATCAATCGCAGGTGAAAACCCAGGAATATTGTCGAAATGAACCAATCTTGATTCAAGGCTTGATCTAACGGCCAATAGCACCCCACCACCCCTGGACACGTTGAGCGTTAAATTATCACGATCCTTCCTATACACTACATAATTGTCACTAAATAGTTCAGAACTAAATACATTGTCCTGGATCCACGTTTCTGTAACAGCAACAATGTCATACTCACAAGAACTCACAGATTTGAAAAAGGTGGTCGTCTTTGTGTTGAGACCCCTTACATTTTGGTATAGAATATTACAATGAAAATCGTTCCTGTTAGACACTCCAATTAGTTTAAAGGCGGCTCATTGACTTGAACTATAGTTGGAAAACCACGTATATATTTAATTTTAATGTTTGTTTCTCCCTGATTTTTGCGGGCGTTGAGTTTATGCATTAGTAATGAGCGCCATACAGAGTCGATGCGGACTTCTGGTAGCGTTATTATTGATGGAACAGTGGTTGGATACCGCAAAGGATCTGGGTATCTGAATTGATTCAAAATTAAGTTTTAGTGACCACTGTTGTCAGTTATATAAAAATTCGTTTTTTAGGATCAAATGTATGTATCAACTAAAATATATTTTGGATGAACATACATAGTTGCTTCTTGTTAAGTCCTTGATATATTCGCACCTTGACTACTGTTCCCAAGTGTATTACTAACACTTGCCCAATTATAATAAAATTAAAATTCAGAGAATTCAAAACGCGTGCGTAAGATTCATTTGTTCCGTGCCATTTGCGGCTCATATTACACCATTTTTAACAAAGCTTGCAGAACCTAGTCTGGCGGTTAGATTTGATTATTTGTACTCTGTTTCACTGTACAAAGTAGTTACTTCTCATATGCCTGAGTATTTATTTAATGTACTTTTAAGAAGATTTGATGTTCACGGACTGGGTCTGCGATTCAACTTGTATACACACAACATTCAACGTCCAAATTTTAAGTATGTTTTGCTTATAACGGGGCCGAAACTTTTAAATAAATTGTTGGAATTTGTATACATTCTTTGGCCAGTTTTAGGCGTGAATTGAGGCGCAGACTTTTTCCATAGCACTGGACGAGTAATGTGGCGTGTTCTTTCTTTTTAGTTTATGATTTATTTTGGAATGAGTGGAAGAGTGGCATATGCCAAATCTTATTTCCTTCGTGTAGATAGCCTTGGGACTGAACTGATCTGTACTAGATTATGTAAAATATTGTAAAATTTATTGTTTGGTTTTTATTGTCATTTAGTTATTTTGCACAATAAAGCATTTATTATTATTATATATAAAAATAACATATTATGCAATTATGTTTATCTACTACAAATCGTATTCTTTTCTATTACGTAAGGCTACTTAATACCAAAAGGTTAAAATTTTCGGATTTATGCGTGACTTTTAGCCCTCACTGTATACGCCTGCTTGATCGGTTGAATTATCTTTAATCTTATTAAGGTAAAACTAGTTGAAAGGACAAACAAAAAAGGCAATTTGGGTTTATCATAGTATTTATTTTTCTTGGCATCGATGACGATGACTTTTATTAAAACACTAAAAAATACTGCTACATTTTTTGTTAAAAAATACTATATAAAAATAAGTATTCCAAAAAAACATTATCTACACATTCACATTTTTTTACAAAACATTATCTGAAGTTTTATCTCTCTCTTGGCTTTAGATTTTGACGTGTTTTAGTAAAAATATTTTTCTGCTCCCAATAATGAAGGAAAACAAACTACCGTAGATAAAACTTCATTTACAAACACATGATAAGAATTTAGTACAATTTCAAATTCTATCGAATTTTCCAAATAAAAAAAATATTTTAATTATTGACAGTTAATAAACTTAACAAATTATACTACAGTATGACTGTAGTTATTAAATTTAAAAATGAGGCAATTACTAAGCAGCTGTTATATAAAAAAAATCAAAAGTATTATTTTATGAAAGGCACTTAAATTTTGCACCTATATTATGTTCTGTTTCCCGTTAAAGTAACAGTTTTACAGTTACAAAGACTTTATACAATTTTAAAAATATGCACAAGAAATACCAGATTGCATGGCACCTGATTTGGAATCAAGAGACGTTGGTCTTTAGGGTAATTTTTTACAGGGCACATTTAGTAGAACCTCAGTAATTCGGGATTCGAGGAACTGCATTTTTTGAGTTATGGAAATTTAGAAATAAAGAAAAAAAGCAGTTATGTAGGTACTGACCAGATGTTTCTTTAATAAAAAACTAAGAATCAGGCAAGGGGCATTTGTCGTCGACATGACACTATTAATGGCAAATTATACATAAAAAGATCATGACAGTTGAAAAACTGTTCTTTTGTTGTTTGTTTTACTTTACTGTGGATTTCGATTTAGTAATCAGATCAGTTGAACTGATATGAGGGTAGTCTGCGGACTTATTGTATTATATTATGAACGATCAATTATTGAGGGTAAAACATGCGAAATTCGGTATAAGAGAAATCAACTACTGTTGTAAATTTGAGGTCCTTGACCATGCTTTGCTATGTGGATCATTCCTTATCAAGAAAAGAAAAATCAAATAGAATAAGAATGTTTGTCTATGTGCCAAATTACAAACATGTTGTGGTGTATATTTAGATCGTAATAGTTATTATATTTCGATAATATTGTTGACCCGGACCCAAAAAAATTCTTCATTGTTCAGGAAGTGCCCGGCAAGAAAGTATGGATAGTTCAATGACCTCCAGCATCGTGTAACACAGTGACGCAGACATTAACGTTTTTCGAATATAAACAAGTATCTCCTAAACCAACTGTCACACCCCGCCGCACCTGACTCGTCTAGAGTAGCTTAGAGGCCGAGAAACACAAGGCAGATGTATATCCTTTCCTGGAGGCTTTAAAAATCATAGAAATTTTTGATTTCACCATTCTTTATTAATTTAATTGGGGCTATTAATTGAAACTGATCTTTAAAATTTAAATTTATAAAAGTATTGTAGTTTAACTACCGTCCTTTAGTCAAATCGAATAAACCACTTAAATCTTTATTTTGGCTGCATAATCATAGAACAAAATCTGGTGTTTGTAGAATAGGATCTGACACAAAAATTTATTATTTGCAGTATTCTATAAATTCATTATGTAATTAAAAGAGGTAGGAATGTATCTCTACAATGTTAATATATTCGCAAAGGGGGTTTTGTTTTCAGATGCTGTAAAGTAGCAAATACACATACGACGGACGGTTTACGATTAGTTTTTAACAGTTTGTAACTACTACGAATAATAGTTATAGGGACCATTAATCATCACATGAAGTAATTCATTTTTACACAGGACCCATTTTTTCAGAGCACCCTACCCGGTGGCGTACCATTTTTGCGAAACAGCAACAGAGAATGCATGGCACTGTTTTGTAAAAGGCTAAAATACCCTGGAAAGGTAACTGTAACACGAAACTGTGCAAGGGAATTAGAGAGATCTTCTTTTGTTTTTCTACATTCAAAAGTATATTATTTAAATCTACTACTACTATAGATTTATTAGTTGATTATTATACTGGAGTAATTTTATTAATAAACCCAAATATTAATGTTATATCAGCGATAAAATTTTGTAAAATTCCTAAATCCAGAACCACTCCTATGTTCACAACTTAATTCCCTGCTTTTGGAAAAGCAAGTTCAGAATTTTCAATTTGAAATTGACCTGTTCAAAGTAAGTCGCTTTAGGAAGCAATCTAATGTAGTCACACTTCACTGTCGTTTTGCAACGTCCGCATGTTTTCGAATTGATTCCAAATATGCGTACCATCATATTATGTAATATTTATATTTACTCATTTGTGTTGCCGGAAACTATGATTCCATAATTTCATAGAACAGGTAATATTTATTTTAAAAAATGCGAATATATATATTTTTTTTTAATTAATTTGTTTCCGACAAATAAATTAGTTTTTTAAATATTTTAGGTGTAATAAAACATGTTATAAATACATGTTAACTGATTCGTTGCTAACAAATTTTAAACGAATTTATTTTGTATTAAGTTATTTATAAAATAAGAGTGTTACGAGTAAAGTCAAGATTTATTTAGTAACAGTAAAAAACATTCGTTCAAAGGAAGTCATTTTTCCAGTAAGCTATTTTTTTATTTATCAACAAATATTTGTTCATTGATATATTTTTATTGGTTTCGTCCAACGGCTGAGAATAGAAATATTTTTATTTCAAATTTTTTCGACGTTTCGGAGAATTTGGAATTTACTATTTTTTCTTTGTTTAATTTCTAGAAAGAATTGGTATATGTTTATAACAAAAATAATATATTTTTGTTCTTCGAAATTGGGCAAAGGAGATTTCGTGTAAATCACAAATTAAAATGTTAATTAATATTTTTTTTTATTTTTTATTTCTAAAGAATTTTAATTTTTGTTTATTCGTAGGCAACGGTTTGTAAATTTAAGACATTATATTATTTTAGTATTTTTCAAGTCTAATTTTCTAAATTATTGTGGAATTGAATGAAAAAATATAAATTCTTGAATTACAAAAATGAATATCAAATCGCCGAAACATCGTAAACGAAAATTGAATTGAAAAAAGAATTTGTGTCAATTCCTAGTCGGTTTCTGTATGAAATTCCACCCAAAACTGTTGAATCAGGGTCCAAGGGACAATAATATATACAGTTGTCTTACTTGAATATGAAATATAGAATTATTACAATTTTATTTTTATTTATTTGATTAAAAAAATCATTTTTTCTCAATTTAAATATCACAATTGCTTAGTCCCATTTTGAATCAGATTATTTGAATCTGTAGCAAGGACTTTTATTTAGTTCTATTTTGAAATTGATTGTCCCAAGTTGGAGATGAACAGATATAGCATTTTCCCAATATCTAATAATTTGTATTGTAATATATAAGCTAAACATTTGAGAATTACGAAAACGTGAATAATTCGTTTAAAATTTGTTAAGTTTATACAATTTTATTAAATTATTAGTATATACATTTTTGTGTTGCATAAACACAATAAAAACAAAATAATTAATCAATAAATAATACAAAATGACATTTAATAATAAAAATATGTACAATTATTTGATAGTTAAAATTGATGCTTTTTTAACATTTTTCATTAAAAAAATTATTTCCTAATAGTTATAGTCTCATTATAGGCATCTTATTAGCTCTCCATATCATATATGTAATATATGTATATATGGAGACTATTAGTTTCATGAAAAATTTTTTTTTTTTAATTTCACCGGAAATACTTCTTTTTGGTCATTTTATACATAAATAAGTAGTTTTAAAAAAATGTCTGTCTGTCTGTCTGTCTGTCTGTCTGTCTGTCTGTCTGTCTGTCTGTATGTCTGTCTGTCTGTCTGTCTGTCTGTCTGTATCCACGAAAACGCAAAAACCGCTTAACAGATTTTAACCAAATTTGGTACAAAAATACTATTGGACATGGCAAGGAGCTGATTAGATTTTGGGAAACATTGAGCGTAGGCAAAGGGTTTAAAAGAGGGTTCAAAAATTAAAAAAATTCATAGTTCTTAAACTTATCCGAAATACTGCATAATTTTTTACGCATTTAATTGAATATAACCTAAAATATTGAACATAAAATATTAGACCACATTGGCGTTCGAAAATAGTGTAAAATGGGGTAAAAAAGATTAAAAAAAAACGTATTTCTTAAAAATAGCAGAAATATTAACTAGTTATTGATAGTTTTGATAGAATATAACCTATAAAATGTGTCATGAATAACTTACTTTCATAGGCGTTCGTAAATAGTGGAAAAGGGGTCAAAACATAAAAAATATATATTTCCTAAACTTATTCGAAATATGGAATAATTTTTCATAGTTGTGATACAATATAAGCTAAAAAAATTTCCATAAAAGAATTAGTTCACAAAGGCGTTCGAAAATAGTTTAAAAAAAGGGTCAAAAACGAAAAAAAAAACGTTTCCCAAATATACCAGAAAAATTGGCTAATTATATATAGCTTTGATATAAGATAACCTAAAAAATGCAGCATAAAATTTTTATTCACATAGGCGTTCGTAAATAGTAGAAAAAGGGGTAAAATAAAAAAAAATTAAAATGTAAAAATTTTTATATTTAACTAGATGAATTGGTGTTAAAAATACACGACAAAAATTAATGTACCATAGGCGTCCGTAAAAATTCTATAAAAGGGTCAGAAAAAATTTGTATCCGTGATAACTCAAAAACCACTTAACGGATTTTAACCACATTTGGTACGAAAATACTACAGGATAATTATAGGTGGTGATTAACATTGAGCGTAGGCAACGGGTTTAAAAGAGGTTTCAAAAATTTAAAAAATCATAGTTCTTAAACTTATCCGAAATATTGAATAATTTTTTATAGTTGTGATAGAATATAACCTAAAAAATGTTACATAAAAGAATTAGTTCACACAGGCGTTCGAAAATAGTGTTAAAAAAGGGTCAAAACGAAAAAAAAATGTTTCCCAAATATACCAGAAAAATTGGCTAATTATATATAGCTTTGATATAAGATAACCTAAAAAATGCAGCATAAAATTTTTATTTACATAGGCGTTCGTAAATAGTAGAAAAAGGGGTAAAATAAAAAAAACTAAAATGTAAAAATTTTTATATTTAACTAGTTGAGTTGGTGTTAAAAATACACGACAAAAATTAATGTTCCATAGGCGTCCGTGAAAATTCTATAAAAGGGTCAGAAAAAATTTGTATCCGTGATAACTCAAAAACCACTTAACGGATTTTAACCACATTTGGTACGAAAATACTACAGGCTATTTATAGGTGGTGATTAATATTGAGCGTAGGCAAGGGGTTTAAAAGAGGGTTCAAAAATTAAAAAAATTATAGTTCTTAAACTTATCCGAAATATTGAATAATTTTTTATAGGTGTGATAGAATATAACCTAAAAAATGTTACATAAAAGAATTAGTTCACACAGGCGTTCGAAAATAGTCTTAAAAAAAGAGTCAAAAACGAAAAAAAAATGTTTCCCAAATATACCAGAAAAATTGGCTAATTATATATAGCTTTCATATAAGATAACCTAAAAAATGCAGCATAAAATTTTTATTTACATAGGCGTTCGTAAATAGTAAAAAAAGGGGTAAAATGAAAAAAAAATAAAATGTAAAAAATTTTATATTTAACTAGTTGAATTGGTGTTAAAAATACACGACAAAAATTAATGTTCCATAGGCGTCCGTGAAAATTCTATAAAAGGGTCAGGAAAAAATTGTATCCGTGATAACTCAAAAACCACTTAACGGATAACCTACAACATGCAGCATAACAATTTTGTTTACATAGGCGTTCCTATATAGTAGAAAAGGGGGCAAAATAAATTTTATAATAAAACTAAAAAAAAATCAATTATTTTGCGTACAAGAATTTGGCCTAGATCTGAAATATAAAATATCTGCGTATAAATAGTGCCTCCAAAGAGAAGAAAAAGGCACAAAACCCGATACAAAAAAAAAAAAAATAGCTGATGTCTAAAACAAAACAAAAATTTAGATAAATGACAAAAAGGTCATAAAATTATTACTTTTACACTTAAATATGGAGAGCTATTCGTGCCTCGAGGGCAACAGCTAGTTTTTATTATTATTATTTAGAAAATAAATAGTTCACAAATTTTTGTGGGTATTTTAAAAAACAATTTAGAAACCAAAATGGCAGTGAAAATAAATGGTTATATAAAAATAAAACAATGCATTTTTTATCTAAACATTAAAATGACACCAAATATTGTCTAGGTAAGATTTTAATATCATTTTATTCTCAATGTCTTAAGTCATATTATGTTAAAGAGATCTGAAGAGCAAATTTGCCAGTCCTATAGAAAGTAAACAAAGTATTAAAAGATAATAAATTTTGAATCTGAACATATCTAGTCAAACCGAATTAAGATTTTGGGCATGTATCAAACAAATTTGTATACACATTAAACTTTGAAGTTTATTACTTGCGAACTTCAAACAGAACAGTTTATAAATCGCATTGGAAATAAATAATTTATTAATTAATTTTTAGCAATGAGACGTGGGGCTACTGGTTATACTTTGTCGTGGCAAGAACAATTTATCAGTCATAATAAGTTGGTGTCATTTTTTAAAGTAAATTTGATAATTCTTTATACACTTCCCTTATATAATAATAGACTAAAAATTACTTAAATAATAGAAATAAATTAATAATTACAACTTAACAAAAGTAAATAATTGAAGATTCTTGTTTTCTAATTACCGGATTCGTAATCATATTTTGGGATAATTACGTTGTTTGTCTGTTGTAAAACGGTTCAATTTCGAAAATTATTTATGTTCTGAAAAAATAGTGGTGGTTTTACACACTTATTACAAATTGCAAAATCAAAAAATGTTCAAGGTTTGATTTGTATTTAAATATATGCGTATATTATCTGCAAATAAGACAAGTTTTAAATTTGTTTTATTTGAAGTAATATTATACTCAAGTTTTTCAACGAGATAGAGAACCAACCACATATCTGTTTATTTTACGAAAAGAAAAATCAAAAATAAATTTGAAAGATAATTATAGTCCAAAATATAATTACTGCATCTTGTACATAATTTAAAAATAAAAGTAGCTGAGTTATAGCCGTAAAATTAGATCAGTCGATTGGCTTAACCTGAGCCATTATTTTTCCTTCAAACAAAGGAAGGATATCCCCATCCGTGGTTATCTCCTCTTGGATGACCTGATTACCTAAATCTTCGCAGATCGTTTTGAAAAAGTACCTATAAAAATAAAAGAAATACATAATCTTTGTTTTCCCGTCAAGCATAAACTTTAGCAGATGATTGTCAAGTTGTTTGTAGTTACTATATGTAAGTTTCTAAGTGTAAAATATTTTTCTCGAACAAAGTCCATTATAAACTATTCCGAACTAGAGCTGTCGGTATTTGAATTAAAATAAAATAATTCAATGACTCCACAAAAGCCGTAATTGTAATTTCTTTCTCAATTACTGGTGTAATACACTTATAATTATTCAATTACTGTAAAAGTAATGAAATTACTTCAATAGTAATTCCAATACTTGAACAGTAATGGAATATTTGCAAATATTTCAATTACTTAATCTTATCCTTTTTGCAAGGAACGTTGTTTTTATTTTTACCAACCCCAATGATTCATAAAAAGAAATTAACTCAATATAAACTTTAATTTTAACAATTTCACGAAGTAACCTGGACCTGTTTCTATATTTTCTTATTTGATTACGCGCACAATGTAATATAGCTTTTTGTAATTAAGAATGATCATGTGACAACTGATGATGGAGCTGGAAGCCCCGAAACAAACATGTTTGGTATGACGTTGAAAAGTAGAAAAATATATTGAATGATATCGTAGAGGAACAACTTTTTTTCTTGCAATACAATTTACTCCACTTCAGAAGGAACTATGTCTATAAAATAAAAAAGTCTGAAATAATCTGTTGGACTCATTTCACAGATAAAATGTCATCATAAAATGTGTGTTCCGTGCTTTTTGTATAATATTAAATATGTTAGTAATTGATGACTAGGTATCTCTTTATAAGGGCTTTTCTTTAGCTTCACTTTACGTTTGATATTTGGTATAGTAATACCATGGAACTAGGTCCACATTGAATGAATATATTCGGTAATTAATTGGAATTCCTTGTTTCAAATTTTATGAATAAAAATACTTAATTTTCAGTTCCGTTTTTCGAATTCTTCATCTAATTTCTTCTACTTCTTTTATTTCAAAAATAAGTGTTTTTAATTTTACATATATACATTTTTAAGCTTTTCGTGCATTTAGTTCAAAAAAATTTAGACATGCCATTGTCAATATTGTATTGCTTGAATTGATTTATTAAACAAAAAAAATAAATTTTAAATAATTATATTTTATCGAAAAAGTATATAAAACATTTTTCGTTGATACATTTTGTTAGAATATCATTTTCAAAAAGCAAAATTATTATTATGATTTTAATTTACGAAACTAATTCAATAATCGTTAATATAATTATTGGAATGTGTGCAAGAAATTGAAATATTTATAAGTACCTAATTCAATTAAAATAATTGCCATGTAATTAATTACTTTTAGAAATTTAATTTATAATGTTTGCACCTGGAATTATTTGTCGTTATTGTAATTTAATTACTTCATGAGATTCACTGAGACAACTCTGTAAGTTCCGAATCGGAACCAACAAAACGCCTCAGTTTGTTCTATTACGGACCTGATGTTGTGTTTGACACGAAATAATTATCTTCGCTGGTCATGTTACAAGTAGGATGCGGCCAATACTAATACTTAATCTTGAGAAATTAGAAAGACTTCTCAAATATCAATGCACTAAAAACACTGTATTACTCTTATATCCGCTCTAAGACAGAAATATGCCATCAAGAAAATACAGTGTACATTTCTTAAATTTAACTCATTCAAACTGGCAAGGGATTCAGTTTTACTAAATGGGTTTGATATGAGAAGCTTGCTTATGACAAACTTTCCCAAATTAAGCTACCCTGACAATAGTAACATCAAGGGGGTCAAGTATTTTATTTCATTGTAGCATAGTTATCTGTTTTATTTTAATCGAGAATACTGATTATTTGTAAATAAGTTGATTAGCTAGTAAAAATGTACTAAATACCTATAATTGCCCTTCTTAGGCAGGTATTCCTTGAACTGCCTTAAGGTAATTTGTGTGCCCGGTATTTTCGTTCGATAAGGAAACTGTTCATCACAAAACGAAAATACAACCGTTGTCAACTCATCGCTTAATTGCTGTGTAGTAGGCCGGGAGGAGACTCCTCTTTGGGACTTTCGCAAAGTAGATTGACTGCTTTGTGCGAGGTCCAGCGAGTAATGTCGACTAGAAGAAGATCTGAAAAATGAAAATAATATTAACGAACAAGAAATATTAGTACACAAATTAAATACTAAATAAAAAACATATCTGTCTTTTTCAATATTCTATTAACTAAACTCACCGTTGCCGCGACCTAGCGCCACATTCGTCTTCTAAAAGTCTTCTTCGAGCTTCTTCTAATTGAGTAGCAGTATCCGGGCTTGGTAACGGCGGCATACTAGGATCATTGATGAAAGGCTGAGCAGGTCCCGTCACTCCTGTCACACTACTTCGTTCCATAGAATTCGATCTCGAACCAAAACCTGGATGAAGTAAATATAGCGTTAAATATTACACATATTTTAACTAATCTTCTATTCGAAACGTTATTTAAATTTGTACTTGGACATAAAATCATGAATATGAAATGCCTACGTACCACAAATTTATTATTAATTATCTATAATTCCCAAGATTGGTGTTAGTTAGGTATTTTAAATTGTGTTTATTCTTTTATCTTTCTGATACAAGTACAATTTGTTGTTGGCATTGTAATAAATAAATAAGTGTTGGAATTTACCAGCAATAGTCAAACACAAACTCGCACCCCAGAGCGTAAATCCCGTTGCAATAATAATAATAGTTTATTGTCATGTTAGAAAACCTAATTACAAGACAATATGACTAAAGTAAATAAAGAATATCGTAACAAACTAATAATTAATAATCCTAAAAAAACTAGCAAAAAAAATAAAGATTGAATACAAAACAGAGATTGAGAACATTGACAAATGCTGGACCCTAATGCTCATGGTGTGAAGATATCTGACCATATTATTTTTAAAAGTGGGGAGTGAATCACCAAAGTAGTTGACCATAATATTAATATTTTTGTTGTTACATTGATAACAAGCTTCATATAATAAAGGAGCCTTCGTTTCATACTTACAATGTGCATATGGTAATTAGAACAATAATTGATGATGTCGTGCAAACCACAGCCTTTTTTATATAGACAAGCCATGAACAAGTAAATTTGGCAACGTCGATTCCAAGCCGATTGTGTTTATAGTTTATATTGGAACATTTGTAACATGCGGCCTAATTAAATCAGTGCTTATTGAGCTTAATTAAAACAGTTTTTTTTTATAAAACTAGTAGAGATAAGTGTGTATAAATATATCCCCTAAATTTTGTGTCAGTTACAATACCGAATAAAATGTTTACTAATCGTATTGCGGTGTTGCCATTATCTGTTCATGGCTTGCATAGAGAAGGATGTAAAAGTACTGAGGTAGATGACATTTTTTATGGCATAACCGTTCCTTTATTTTATTCAGTATTATTATTTTTGTTAAATTTTTCTTGAGCCTTATTTCTTCAATATTTAGATTCACAAGTTCTTGGGATTGGGCTCATAAATAACAACAACAGAGACCAAACAACAAATTGTTATTTAATGTCAAAACATTTTTTTCATCTTAAAACAACGTTTGTGAATATAATAATATTTGAATATGAGGTATTAATCAAAACTAGTATAATTAAAAGTGAAAAATCGGTTTTACCTTTCCTATGGCGACTGGCAATCGGCGAATTCGTGCTACTCGCCTTGTAATTTCTATGCTTCAAAGACATTTCACTATGCGTATATCCAGCTCCACGACCACTTTTATCTGATTCCATTAACCAAGCATATACACGATTATCCTTCATTGGAGCGTTCACAGGTGGCGTGTCAGATATAACAGATACTCCACTATCTGTCAGATCAGTTAAAGCTTTCTTCGATGACGATCTGCAAGAAAACATATTCAGTGTAATGATGTTGGTTAATACCTACTAAGTTAAATAATTAATAGAGCTATATTGAAACCTACCTTCTTCCAACACTACCCCTAGCAAAGCGTTCATCAGGATATTCTGGCATACTCTTTGATTTAACCATGCCCAATTTATGTTCGGAACCTTCAGCAAAATCATGCACGTTACCCGAATCACTACTGAATGTTGATCCATCTTTTCTTCTTCTGGACGGTTGTATGTGCCTGATGATTCATAGAAAAATACATTTAATAAATCATTTTTTTGCATTTATTTTAATATATACGCTCTGAATACATACCTATTTCGGACAGGCGAGGCAATTCCAGGTGATCTGCCAGGTGTATCTGGAAATACCATTGAGATGTGATCATCCAAAATTGCTTGGTAATTCTCATCTTCCAATTGCAGTTTTTTCAAATCTCTCTCACTTATTGAACTAAATGACTCACTCTGAAATTACATTATAATGAAAATACAATTTCACTATAAAAATTTCCGTTAATTACCTCTTTCAATTTTTTCTCTAAGAGTTCTTGCGTATCTTGTTGTTTCTTAAGCGCCTCCAATTTTTCCATAAGGATAGCTGCAAACTGATCTTTATTCATCGGTTGACACTGAGTTTTTTCAACTCTTTGTGTTCTAGGAATAAACATATTCACATGGGGTTCTCTATTTAAAGGCGCCTGGCGTCTGAAAGCTCTTGCCATAGATCTACCATCGCTACAAAATAATAATCAAAATTAGAAAATAATATATTTATATGGATGAGTTAAATTGTCTTGATAGGTTGCTACAACGTAATATAATATGGCTTATGTTGTCACTATAACGAAGGTGCATGAAATCTATATTCAGATCAGTCTTTGCCCAAAATAACAGTACGTGAAGTCCTATGAAAATTAAGAGACTCAATAAGTACATAACAACAGTATGATAATGAATACGACTGTCTCCAGTAATTAGCATTCGTAAATTGATGATATTCTTGCACATTTGGTTTGAATACAGCATTTATTAAATTACTGGATGGCATAGACTTGTTGTTTTGGTTGGTGTAAGATATGGGGCTGAACTGCGTGAGGCTGGTCGACTGAACCCGCCAAATATTGTCGGTATTAGAAATACACTGTGTATATACTATCTATATACGGAAAATAATGAATTTGTTGATTTTAAATTTTGTTCATTTATATAAAAAGGAAAGAGCTTCTTTTTTATTTTATTGTAATTTTTTCAGTTATTGTTACTTTCTGTTGTGTCACTTGTAATGTAAGTACGTCATATTTTCATTTACGTGTGTGTTACTTATTAGGTTAGGTATATTGTACGTTGTAATTTTATTGTGTATATTGACGTTGCCGATGCGACTCTTTGTCAGTTGCCGATGGTTAATAAAGTATTATTATTATTTTAAAAATATTTACAAGATGGCGGCACTACCGATTATACCGGCAGTGGATATGAACTTCCTTATCTTAAATGGAACACCCTATATATTATTATATTTTTAGATTCCCTGTTCAATTATAAGGATTTTTTTCTAACCTTTCCCTATGCCTATCTTCAATTGTTTTTGAAAAAATAATTCATTTGGATTTTGTTGACCCAAAACAGGTTTTCGTTATTTCATAGCCTCAATAGATAGTATCTTGAAATTTTAAAGGTACTTTAAGAAAGTTCTTATGAAAGTTATTTCTTTTGACAATTCGAACCATAAGGTTACAGGGTGGTCGCCAAATATTGTCGTATTATCTCCTATTAAAAATAGGCATAAGTCAATTTTCTCAGATGTTCCTCAAAATAAAAGCCAGTTTCTAGAACAATTGGATTTTTCCAGAAGCAAATATGAACTTTCTTATCGTAAATGAACCACCTAATTAATTATATTATTTTTTAAATATAAATAGGTTACCTACCTACCAGGTTAACGACTTTTTGGATGATTTGTCGTTACGAGATAGATTTTCTTGCTGGTACCAATTAGATGGGGCACGTGCCCATTGCTCCCGCATTATAACTGAACGGCTTTTTGAATTATTTAATGATAGGGGGACTAAAGCTTAGGGACCATGGGAATGGCCCCCGAGATCGCCGAACCTCACGCCCCTTCCCTTTTTGTTTGGGGCACAATAAGATATACAACAGAACACCTATTAATTTCAAGAATAGAACTCGAAAAACGTGTGCGTCAAGCAATTGCAGAGTTAACTGCTGTTGAAGGTGAAAAAGCGACCACAACATTTGAAAGAATTTTTATAATTGCGTTTAGTTTGCTAGGTACTTTAGGGTAGTCTGGATTATTAACAAAATAGTTATTTATGTAATAAGTGTGCGAAGGATAATTTCGCGCATTGAGACAGAAATTTATTTTGATGATGCGCAGCTGAGTCAAAATATCTGTTGAATGCGCGAAATTTCTTCGCACACATATTACATACAACATTTTTTCTACAACTGCAGATATTTCGTTTCATCAATAATTACTATTCTAATGAATACTTATATTATTTATAATAATTATAAATATACCTTGTATATTTCGTTATCGTATGAAAAGTAGAATATACACACATACTTTTGACAGAAAAGTGACAACTAGTATTTATTGTAATTTCTAATAATTAAATATTAAGTATGTAAAATATGGAAAATTGAGCTATAAGCAGTGACCAAGAGGCAGTATGAAAGGACATACAGTCAATTCAAAGAGTCCTGTAAAACTAAAAAATTTGAAAAAGTGAGTGAAAATGTTCTGTTAGGAAGGATATTTGTACCATTAACGTGAATATTTTGAAGAATATTTAATACCTACTTAATTAAGAATGTTTGAATCAATTTATGTTTTTCACATATTATTAGGACCTACAATAAAGTTGAATTCTACGTATTTAAATCGTGTTAAAGTTAGTGAACTCAGTATTTCGCAAACGCCGGTGCGCGAAGAAAATACTTCGCACATCGGCGTTTGCGAAATATCATTTGTCACATTAAAAGTGGTGAAAAAATGTCACTCTTTTGTGACAGTTGGAGAAAAATATAATTTTTAGGTAATTACCTATTTCTAATTAAAAAAAATACACTTGGTTCCGGAAAAATCCAATTTTTCTAGAAACTTGCTTTTATTTCGAAAACCATTTAGGTATAGGAATATGGCCTATCATTTTGAAAGGGAATTTGATTATCTTCACAATATTTGATAATATACAGGGTGTTCAATTTGATGAAATTGACTTAAGCCTATTTTTAATAGGAGATAATACTACAATAATTTGCGACCACCCTGTAACCTTATGGTTCAAATCGCCAAAAGAAATAACTTTCCTAAGACGTTCTTAAAGTACCTTTAAAATATCAAGATACTATCTATTGAGGCTATTAAATAACGATTTGTTTTCGGGAAACCTGTTTTGGGCCAAAAAAAATCGAAATAAGTTATTTAATCAAAAACAGTTCAAGACAGGTATAGGGAAAGTTTAAGAAAAAATACTTATAATTGAACACGGAATCTAAAAATATAACAATATATAGGGTGTTCTATTTGAGATATCGAAGTTATCCGGTATAACCGGAAGAGTTGCCATCTTGTAAATATTGTTAAAAATAAGTTTCAAATTAACATATTCATTTTTTCTTAGAAAACTTCTAATCAAACACATAGCTGAATCACCCTGTATATAGCAATATATCGTGTGTTCGAACACCTTCATATAGTAAACAAACAAACCTTTTAATACCACAATCATTACACAACAAATAAAATGCTGATATCTTTGACTATCACGATGCCATTTACGTTACACAAATTAGCTTCGCAATTTTTAAACTTATGAAAACAATAAATTGGTTATTTATGTCAACATTCATCTTAAATAAAAAATCTACAAGAGCTTTGCTAAAATAGGTCATGCGGTATTATTCAGGCAAATACCATGCTTCATTAGATTATATAATTACCTTTTTAAGCATGTTGTATGTAAAATGATCAATGTAGTTATTTACTTCCCATATTTCTATCACAGAGTCTGATCAAATTCAAACGAACGAAGAGACCATTCATTACAAACAATTTTAATATTATTAATTTATAAATGAAATTGAAAGTTGAGTTGAATCATGAATTAATTAATAATGGAGTAAACAAGTTTTATAGTCAATTATTATTATAAAGAATATTAACAAGACCAAGGTTTAGTAAAATTGAAATACTAATCGGTTAGTTTACAACAAATCTCTACAAATGTATTACCTACACTTTAGTATTACCGTAGTGTTAAATATGATTTTTAATAAATTAATACTTACATTGAACTGTCTGTTTTAGACATAGTATCAGAATCTGTTCGAATATCCGAATGACTGCTTAGACTATGTAATTCGCTGTCTTGTCTCGATACAGGATTATAAGAATTGTAGCCAGCATGAGCGCCAAGTCCAGAACGGTAGGAAAACATACTAAAGGTCACACAGCAAACAAAACAAAATAAAAACACTAAACACTAAAAACTACAAAATCAGGATACGATTGTGAGATATCCAAACTACACATTATGCATTTTTAAGTTAATCCTTAAAAAACTGAAAAAAATTAAACAATGCATACGAGTACTGTCTTTTTAGTTGTGTATATTGAGAGGGCGCCACTAATAAAATATCTCGACTTAACCTCTATCTTTAGTTTACATAATCCAAAGTGTCAGTACGGTGTGTTGTTTGTAGCTACAGCGACGTTTGTTTGCTTTAAAAATTAAATTGTCTTGTCAAAACTTGTATTGATATACGATAATTCATCATGGGGGGTTGTTTGGTGGTGATGGCTCAGCGATAAATTGTAGCAAACAAATGGTTGTATGTAAATTGGCAGTAACAGTGATTTGATCTTGTAGAGGAACTGTGGATGAGATGCTTTTGAGATAAATGTCGCTACTGTCTTTTTGGAGACACTCCGAGAACGGACCTTGGAACACCCAAACAGACTACCGCCGTTTATTTTATTTTTTCACACAATTCTTCAGAAGTTGTCGACTGGTGTGGTGCTTCATTGGAACCAATTCGGCAAACATTCTTGTTGAGATAATTGTATTGGAAAGATGTAACACTAATGTTAGACCATACTCCGTATAGTCCCGACGTCTCCAAAATGTCTTTATGTTTTCGAAAATTAAAAACTAACAAATCAAAGGCTTCGGTCAATAAAAGAAGCAGCTGTCAAAAACGCAGTTTTATCTCTAGGATATCTCAGTCTACGGTAAGCAGATTTAAAAATAAATATACATAAGGACACGTACGGGATCTTCCTAGAGATGGTCGGTGATAAAAGTCGTGTTGGAATGCGATCGAAATGTATCAAAAACTCATTCAGTTCACTGCCAATGTCTTAGTTTATTTTAAACCATCATCATATTATATAAATAGTGACAAAAAAGATAAAACAAAATTAAAAGACCAAAGATTTCTACAAAACAATACACACATACCAAACTTTAGTTTTTAATAGTTTTAAAATAATTTAACTTAAAAAAAAAACAGCACAAGGAAAACAGTGCAGACATAAACATATATAGAGAACAAGATGTTTTTGGCGACATCTAGTGTGAGCAGGCAATATGCCCGGTGAAACACAGTTCACAAACGATGGCCGGACAAAAACAACTCCATTAAATCCTATTGCCAATACTAGATACGCCCGAATTCCCTGGCGGGAGGTTTTATTTATGAATTGCTTGTTACATAAATGTTGGAAATTTGGGTCACACTGCCTGCGGATCAGCACTGATGAGTTGTGGATCAATGAAACGGCCCGTCTGGTGAAAGCATGGTATTGTGAAACAAATTTCCAACCTAACTAAAAGTCATAGATAGATAGATTCAAACTGGAAAAAATAAACTCAATTGGTTTTTCCAGTTTGAAGATATAATATGTTATGTCTGTACTTCATCTTCACTCGTCAAGGGTCATCATAACTTTAAATAGTAACGGGATGCCAGTATATAGTTTGGATTCTCTGTGTACAATTTATGAAATTAAAATAATCAGGTAGTGATGATAAAAAGTAAAACTAAGCGCTGAAACAGCCTCTCAATAATAAAAAAAGCTTTTAATCAGCCTAGAATAATAATAAATGATCCAACTTACCCAGCAAAGGTTTCAGATTTTGGACGGACATCAACTGCTCGGCGATTTTGTGATTTCAATAAAAGATCTTTCGTTAGTCTGACGGGCCCACTAAGATTAGGTGTGTGGTAACCTGTACTGACGTTACCTGGCGAAAATAAATTACTTTAATATAATAAAAAAAATATATGACCTGCGTAACGTATTCCAATAAACTAACGTAACAAACTAACTACTTTGTTCAAAAATTAGAAAAAACAAGAATTGCCACAGCTAAGACTGGCACACGTAACCTTCCGAATACGAAGCGAACGCTCTACCAATGACCCAACAGAGACCATAATAAATATTGTATTTTATTTGTTATATAAATATAGACGTTCCAACTAACTCACTGGTGACATTTTGAACGCTATTTTCTCGAGAAGTATCAAAAGTAACCTATCGCTGCTGCTGTAAAGCAAATAAAAAATGCTCTCTCTCGAACCCTACTGATATATGAAAATTTAGTGGTTGTGTCCACCACTATCAGACGGCTTAAGCGATTTCAACCAAAATCTAATGGCTTCATCCTAAGACTGCTCCAAACTCATATACCAAAATTTAGCTCAAATGGTTAAAGCGTTTGGGCGCTATCGTGGTTGAATACGTACAGACACCCATACATACACAAACACGCAGACAGACAGAGTGCCATCTGGAAATGGTCTTAATCGTCTCAAGAAACTTCAAAATGCTTATGTCCGTCTTTATATCAATTTTTTTAGCGCGTTCACAATACTTTCCCTTCGCGGTAACACTAAAATATACAATTTTGTCTTTTGATACTGATTGTATAAATATATGATTGGCCCATTACATATTACCACAGAATTGATAGAACAAGCTAATGATCTACAGATCATCAAAATAAATGAAATTCTTCAGAAGTATAAAAAGGACAAAGCAATTACAATCTACACAGATATTAGAGAGGCATTAATGGCATTGAGCAGTACAAATATACTGTTGAGCCAGAACTAGAATTCAGCAAATCACTAATGGATGCCGCCCACAAGAATAGTGCATCTAACCAATAAAAAGGATGTTGACAAAATATCTGGCGATGTTGATTTATTGTAGAGATTCTGGCTACCAATGAAGGAAATGCAATCCCGGCATTAAGAAAGGACAACTTTCCGTGTACTATCGCCGCATTTTACACTAATTTAGGCTGAGCTAAGGTTTTGCTTCACCTGAGTCGGATGCACAATGGCACCAATTATTGCAAAACTCAATAAGAAACTTAAAATAATTATATTTACCTGAAGTATGGCTTATATGAACTGGATGATTCATAATCAATTCAATATCTTCATGTAACGTCGGTAAAGGATCCGGACCACTGGCTAAATTTGATAAATCTTGACTAAAGTCACTACCACTACTACTAGAATGTTGGGTATTCTGTAAAATAAACACTCTGTATTATATACAACTCGCGAACTTTCATAATATGCGATGTAATTTGTAAGCAAAATACTTGTAAGACCGTTTAACTATAACTAAAAGATGATTAGTGTTTCATTGGAAAAAACAATGTTGAGGGAAATATACGTATGTTATTTATCGCATCGGTTCCCAAATAAACTAAAGGCAAACAATTCTGACAGTAGGTTAATCTGTATGAATGATGAATAAGTATTTGATATTTTGCGCTACTGTTTGATAAGGATATTAGCAATATTTGCGGCGGTGTTTTTGTTGTAAATGATTTACCAAAAGTAGGTTAAAGTGTAAAATAAAAACAAATTATACAGGGTGTTTCAAAAAGACACGGGGGGTGATATGTCAGGTCATTTTATAATTTCCCATAAACATACGTCCGGAATTGCATTATTTCCAAGATACAAGGTGTTAAGTTTTTTTTTGTAGACTCTGACTAGACGCGAAGATAGTGTTTTTGTGAGGTAGATCAGTTGTTCGTATTTTCATTTTGAAATCTGGTGATGTATGTAAAGAGTGAAACCAATTTTTCACTATAAATTCAATTTAAACATTTATTAAACCTGCCATTCTGTGGAAAGATATTC
Source organism: Apoderus coryli (assembly GCA_911728435.2). Lineage (NCBI taxonomy): Eukaryota > Metazoa > Arthropoda > Insecta > Coleoptera > Attelabidae > Apoderus > Apoderus coryli. The sequence goes on along the minus strand of OU452202.1, from coordinate 7,586,528 downwards.
CTAAAATAATGTAGTTGATGAACAAAATAACTACAAGATTTTTCTCAAAAAAAAAAACTGCAATTTTATGAAAATATTATCAAATCATTACTACTAATTAATTATACTGCAACTTAAAAAAAAATACTTTTCTGACGCTCAGAGAACTAAAAGTAAGCACGACAACCAATAAATTTCATCTTAAATCCACATAATCCAACTTACCTCTAAATATTGCAGGTACATATCACTTTTAAGGAAGTTGGGGTAAGTAGTTTTAACAATGAGGCTTTCGATATGCGCTTGTGCATCATCGAATAATGTAACCGGAGGTTCAAGGCACTGGGAAGACTTAACATTTTTTCCTATCTCCTTCCGAAGCTCCTCGGAAATGGGAAGAGCAGATTTTACAAAAAATTTCCTGAAATTACATAAAACCATTAATATTGATTGTTCACTGTCCCCATATGAAAACATATATTAGGACTGGGTAACAATATGAACAAAATAAAGTTTTGTCAAAATAAAATTCTGCAGTATATACAATATAATTGAAAACTTACTTATAAATAACCTTGATCAACTGCTGGATCTTTTCTCGGCCCTGTTGTTTGCGTAATCCTTCGCATGCAAACCAAAAATCCAACGTATCTGCAAACTGTTTTCCCTCAGTTTCCAAATACTGTTGAAACAAACGAACTCCATCGCTGTCCTGTAGGAGGGTATGAAGAGAATTCGCCCAACGAAGACATGAGGGAGGCGAGGGGTTATTATCGCATGGCCTATCGTGATGATGGTAACGAGAAGATCTGCCGGTCGGATCTGCCACGGTGGGTAACGTATAATCTATAAAAACAAAAACGTAATGTTATTCGCTAACACTCATTTGGAATAATTCATTTAGAAACAAAATTAAAATAATAGTTAGGTATCAGTATCGTCATTAATTCGGAACTTTTCAGTAAAGTTATTATAAGAATTATTTATATGAATCAAACATTTGAGAACTACGAGAAATATGATATGCTCAAGTGTTATCTGAACACTAATGATAACGCTAATGAAGCTTCTGAACTATACAAGGTAAGATGTTTTAATCAAAATGGTTCAAACACTAGTTATTTTGTGATAATTTTACAGACAGATTTCCCGAAAGAAGGCAGCCGAACAAAATAATGTTTTCTCGAATTAAATCGAATATGATTAATTTCGAGTAAATTTCTGAACCTCAATCAAAAATTTGTATCAAAGCGAACAGAGCAAATCAGGAAATGCTTGTTCTAGCAAGTGCATCACAACACCGCAAATATCTTGCAGAAAAATTGAATTTAATATGGGTGCCAGATGATGAACACCCAGTTATGAATTTGTACATATTGTATACGAGGGTTGCCTTTTATATTTCGGGATTTGGCAACACTGGTGTTGCAATCTGGCAACTGACAGCTCTGTCGTAAAGTTGAACATTTTTGAAGTTATACAGACTCAGAACGTTTTGACATACGAACGCTATTTGTGTTGTTTACAGTAACTTAAAAGATTCACCTCGGCCCAAAAATAGAATTAAATCGTGAACATTTTCGTGCGATTATTTTTTAAAACTTTCGACGTGGATTAACTCAGCAACAGTGCATGCATCACCTTAATTCAATTTTTGGCGATGAAGCTCCATCAAGGACCAGTGTATCGATGGTATGGTGAATTCAATCGTGGTCGTAGTTCACTCCAAGACGAATTTCGTGAAGGTCGTCCAAAATAATCATTGAGACAACCTTAGGCATTAATGGGACTAGCATACATTCAATATTGCATAAACATTTGACTGTCAAAAAAATTTGTTCGCATTGGATCCCACACAAGTTGTCAATTTCTCAAAAAAAAAGGCTCGTCTCGATTGGTCGAAAGACAACAACTGCATTTTTGAGCACCCAAAACATCGATTTGTTGAGTCATCCGCCGTATAGTCCTGACTTGGCACCGAATGACTTCTTTTTATTCCTATACATATAAACCAACTGAGAGGTCAACGTTTTTCGACACCTGAAGAAGCGGTTGCTCCATTCAGAATGCATGTTTTGGAGATACCTCAATCAGAGTGGCAAAAGTGCTTCGACAATTGGTTCAAACGCATGCAAAAGTGTATAGATCTTCATGGGGAATATTTTGAAAAACAATAAAGTGATTTTCGATGATTAATATTTGATTTTATTCTCTAATCCCGAAATATAAAAGACAACCCTCGTATTGTAATGTGGTAAACATTACAATACGAGGGTGTTTTTTGTATTGATAGATTTTCATAGATGAATAATAGGAGAGTTGTCAGTAGTAAAATAGTTATTGAGTTAATAGTTTGAATAGTAATAATTGATAGAAAAAGTTTATATAGCAACATTTCTTTGGTCCTTCGAGCCGGATTAGATTATTTTGGACCAATGAACGTAAACGTTGGAAGAAGAATAGAAAAGAAATATGGCGTCCTATTCACTTGTTTGTCTGTCAGAGCGGTACATCTAGAAATAACTAAAACACTAAACACCGACTCTGCTATAATGGGCGTAGCAAAAACTCAAACGAATCGAATTTTAAAAAAATATAATTTACTCCTTACAAAGTTAAAATTGTTCAACGACTTTATCCTGGCGATGCGGAACTCAGGGTTAATTTTTGCAATTGGTATTTAAACCAAATTCGGCTAGATAGAACTACGGTAGCAAGATTATATGGTCAGACGAAGCGGTCATAAGCAGTGCAGGAATTTTCAATCGGCACAATACGCGTCACTGGTCACAAAAACACAACCATGTTATTTGTGAACGTTATCAACAAAGTCGAGTTGGATTTGGTTTCATATTAGGGACCATAATTAAATATTACATTTTTTATGATGGTACCCTAACGGCCAATCGGTATATACAAATTCTTCATAATATTTTGCTTCAAATTCTGGATGAAGTTTCGTTGGCCAGCTTAAATATCATATTACTACTCATATTGCGTTAGTTGTAAGGCAGTATCTTGATAATACCTTTCCAAATCGTTGGATAGATACTTATGGGCCTATAAGGTGGCTTGCTAGGTCGCCGGATTTATCTATTTTAGACTTCTTTTTATGGGGCACTTAGAACTTAAAATTTATGCCAAACGACATAACAACGTCGAAGAACTGCGAAACGCAACCCATCAAGCTTTTCGAGATCTACAGGGACGGAATATTGTCATTTTAAATGCTATGAATAGAATGTTGTCTACGGGAAAACGGTAATCGCTTTGAGCAACGATTAAACCTAAAATTAAATTACAGATTTATAATTTAATTTTTTTTATATGGTTATTAAAATATGATTATTTGTATAACACATTCTTTTTTTTAAATAAAATCTTTTATACAACTACGAAAATGGGATATTAATATTATATTATTTTAAAAAAAATTTGCGTTTTAAAAAACAAAAAAATACAAACTATTATAATATATCACTTCAAGGGGTTGTTTTTTTTAACTGTGCGAATTCTAGCAGAAGCAAGGAAACCGTTGCATAGTTTTTAACATTTTATTAAATCGAAACAATGATGTGCAGAAGGAGGGCTATGTGATTGTATTTTGAATAAATCAAAAAATATTTTTCCATAAAGTGACTTCAGTGGAATTTTTGACCAGAATATTGTGTGTCTTAGCGTTAAGTTCATCCGATTGTTGACTTGCCACTGATGATAGGACTAGTCTAGTCGTGAAACATGAACGTTTTGACGCCACAAAACGCTCCTGGAATGTGAATATTTTGTAAAGATTCCAGAAGAAAATATTTCCAATCAATGAAAATTATTTGTAACATTATTTAAAAAAATGAAAGGGGGCAGATACGAAATTATGTGGTCTTAACGTAGTACTTCATCCGTCGCATGTACTTTATCACCGACGACGTTGCTTAATTCGAAATAAAATGGATTGTTAGTTTTATAGTCGTGGTTCATCCAATTCTCAAACTGACAATCAAAATCAAGCATTTCTATTTTATTTTTATCACTGTAGCCTAAAAATGTTGAGTACGCATCAACTGATTGATACTTTTCAGATGTTTAAAAATATTTTTTTTTAAATGTATTTGCATTACTAAAGAGATATTTGTTATTACCATTCTGGAAGTGTTTCTTCCCTAATGGTGAAACGGGTATATTCTTCTCTATAGGTTGTCCCCAATCAGACACAAAATGGCTTGTCTCTTCACCCAAAGTAGCTGGTCGCGGTTGGCTGTGGTCAAAGGTGGCACCCCCATGGGTCTGCTCTTGATGATTCTTGTTACTCATGATGATGAGGTCGGGCTGCGTGTCAGCCCTCTACGCACTGTTGTCTGATGATGTAGTGTTGATGCCTTACAAAAGGCGCGATACATCATGCTGAACACTGAAAACAAAATAAAATAATTTGTAAAATCTACATCTTATATAGATAAGTAAAAATTTTTTAATATTCTCTGGAAATCAATTTAAGTAAAGAGGTATATAAAACAAAATGGCTTCACAAACCAAAAATGGTGGTTAAACTATAATCGATACCAAATAACTTTTAATTCAAAAAGACAAAAGCTTCTAACAAACGCGTCTGCGCAGTAAGCATCTCCTACTTACGATTGGAACCAATTTTGCACATGAAACAAGGATCAATACAAAATAATAAAAAATATGAGTAATAATCGCAATATGGCTTCTACTTCATTTTTTTAAGCTCCACCTATTTCATTTTTTATTATTATATTAAACAAATAAATCATAACTATAAAGGGCGGTTCAGGTAAAAAGTATATACAGATCAAGTTTCATAATAATTATGGATGTTGTTGAGGAACTAACCATCCAAGCAAGACTAAATTGTACATAATAAACAACACAAATACTCAATACAATAAGAATAAAAACATACAGATAGACTATACAAAAGATTTTAAGTATATTAAATCATAACATTGGACTACAAAAATATGAAATCATATACCCATGCAATATTAAAAGAAACCTACCCCATGATATACCGCACCATATTAGTCTTCAATAAAAAAATATTAATATAATAGTTTATTATACAATAGCTATTATTAATTTCTGGTTTATTATAAAAAACTGTCTGAACAAATCAACGTCAAAAATATGCAAGTTATGACATTCAAAGAGCAGCTAGTAGAAAGCAACCCCACTGGAGGCCCAGAAAAATCCACATCGCCTCTCCAATTCGATCGAAGGTTGTTGCTGAGGGTGGTGGGTACAGAGTTTAGAATTAAATCCATTTTGATTGGAGGCATATCTTTTTGGGGTGGGGGATAAATCTTTTCCAGTAAGCTACTTTATCCCCCCTCCAAAAGGGGTTGGCAGATATGTTGGAAAAACCAGTTGGTGAAATGTTAGTCGAAAATTAATAATATGTCTAAAACAATAAGTAATTTGGTATAAGTATTTATCAAGATGGTTAAATATTGGTGAAACGTGATGCTTTTTTATAGAGCTTAATAAATTGGACTTTTAAAAATTAAACAAAAGTGGGTTTCTAGCGGAGATAATTTTTGTAATGAAATTAAATGGTTTAATGTGAGTTTAACATCAGACTTAATAATAAAAAGTGATTATATATGTTGCAATGGTGTGTTCAATAATTAATATTATAAATAAAAAATGTGTTAATAAAGTTCAAATTATTAGTGCTTTCAAAATTCCTGGAAAAAGGTAAGTCTATTCATTCAGAATAATATCCATTTAAGTCATAAAATTTCAAAATAATTCCATACCTTTTGAATCTTAAAAAAAACGAATAATTACTCTTGTAGTAAACAATAATAAAATTCGGGGAAAAATATCCATTTAAGTCATAAGCCTTCAAAATAATTCTATACCTTTCGATTCTTAAAAAAAAAAGATTAATTACGCTTGCTTTATTAGAATTATATATAACAATATAATCTAGCAATTAGGATCATATTATATGGCTGTTCAATACAAAATTCAGAACTGTTAATAAGTTCTAATTCATAAAACTAATAAACGAATAATATATTATGTATATTTTCCTTTAATACTGAAAATGCACTAAGTCTTGATTAATTTACATGCATTTAATAGGTAATTCTTTATACAATTAAAAACTTCACGACAAAATAATTTATATTAGGTATTTAGCTGATATTTATAAAGTTCTTGATTAGTACAATAATCAAATTCTAGGAAAAACTTTATAAATATTAGCCAAATTCCTAATATAAATTATTTTGTCGTGAAGTTTTTAATTATAAAAAGAATGACCTATTCCATATAAATTAATCAAAACTTAATGAACTTTCAGTATTGAAGGAAAATATAAATATTCTATTTAGCTTATTTGTAGGTATATTAATATTATGAATTAAGACTTATTAACAGTTCTGAATTTTGTATTGAACAGCAATATAATATCATCTTAATTTATATATAGTTCTAATAAAGCAAACCAAATATTTTACAATATTTCAAACTTCATTCGATATTAGTATTTGGCGCCATTTTGTATGGATATCATCAAACAATATTTTGGGAACATCTTACTTGTTTCAACCTATATATCTAAGATTTTACTAATTGTATTACATGTTAAAAGATTTTGTGGTCAAAAAAAATTAATAAATTTAATATACATATATTACGCAATATTCAATTTTTGATAAAAAAAAAACGAACAATAGAGCACTTGAATTTGTATTCCCCTACAAACTTCCATCACAAAGCTTGCGCACTACCTAAAACTTCCCCTTATTCGTTTTGAAGCAATTCGCGAAAGCGCGATCTGGTGGCTTATATCAAACTAACCTCGCACCATCTATCACTTTTGCATCAAAATCTCAGAGCTTTAATTTTACAAACCTATTTATGATACACAATATAAAAATAAATAAAAGTCTTTTACATATACAAATGCCAAATCTATATTTTACTCGTAATCAAAAAATTAAATCTATCCGATATGGATTTGTTGTTAATTCAAAGCCTTATAATCAAAAACTTAAACACTCATTTATCATTGAATCGGTTATCTCAAGTAATTATGGTCTCTCTGGTGAAAAGTAGCATCAGAATAACCGCAAATAAAGTTCATAAACATCATTGTCACAATAATAATTATTTGAATTCGATCAGATTCGAGTATAAAACAAAACCAACTCCTTTTTTAAAAAGGGCGGACAGTGATGCTACTGAAAATAATTTAACAAGTTGTCTTAGGTAAGACTGATTAGCTTTCAAGTTTTAAAAACTCGTTTTTCTGCAGAATTGCAAAACTGCGTAAGTTTTTAGTCAACGAACTCTTTCTTGAGTGACATTATAACTTCGAAATCTTGGGTTTGGTTTAATCGTCAATATATCTGTAGGTTTTACCCAACTAAAGAGTCCATTAACAACTACTCGCATCATAAAGATTGTTTATAATACTAGATATGCTTGTTTCCTAACAATTATTTTCACATTATTATTTATTGGTTTAAAACCGGCGGCATGTGCACTATTCGCCATTTTGTGTTAGTTTGACCGCTAACAATGCGGCGGCCTAGGGCAAAAGTAAAAATTTATGCTGTAATTAGTATGCAAATCAGGTTAATGGTCGTGTGAATAAAATAATTATTAAAATTACTATTTTAGATGCAAAGGATTATTCTAAATTGTCACAGGCTATGGTAGATCAAAAGAAATGTTTGAGAACTTGTCCCTCAGTGAGTAGAATAACCACGCGTAACTCACCATGAATGTTATGAACATAAGATAATAAATTGTTTGGTCCGGTTTAGATAAAATATAATTAAACGTAGGAAATAAAAGTCGTACCTCCACGAAATAACTTAAATATAGACTGTGTCCAAGATAAGAATGGGATAGCATTGGAATCTTGGAAACCGTAAGAGTTACAATGTCAGTTAAATTAGAGAACAGTTGTACAATTTAAACATATTTTAAATGGTGTTTTCAAAAGTAAACTAAATTTAGCCGTTTTCGAGAATTTTTGGAAAATCTATTTTTCGCGATTTTAGTTTTTATTTATTTCTGAGATATAAAAAAATGAAAAGAATTTTTCATTGTAACTTTTTGTGGAGAATAAGATAACGTTTACACATTTTCACTACGACATTTCGTCTTTGAAATACCATCATAAACTTCGTTTTTTTTAAATACGGCTCTGGATTTGTTAAAGCCATTTTCAATTCAAAAATAGGTGGTATATCACACGTAAAGGTGTAAACAAGTTTTTAGTGTTTTTAGCTGTTATTTTAAATTATTCAAGAAAAATCGCCATAGTTTGGCACTTATTTTGCGTAAAATAATCATCTGAGAAGGGCCTTTTTTTAATAACTTCAAAAAGCACAAAAATTTCAACTAAATTTAAAAAACCGGGTACAGAATAAAATGTTGTACTGAAACAGAAATAAATTGTCAAATAATAACAAATAATTGTAAGGACGAAAGCATGTTTTTGCAAAACCTACTACTTTGCATTCAGTCAGTTAAGTGTCAAACATTTTTCCTGAATAATATTAATTAACAGCTAAAAACACTGGTAACTTGTTTAAACATGACATGTTTGTTATATACCACCTATTTTTGAATTGAAAATGACTCTAAATTTAACAATAAAAAATCTAGGGCCGTATTGAAAAAAACCAAGTTAATGATGGTTTAACGAAACGTCGTAGTGAACATTTGTAAACGCTATATTTTTCTCAAAAAGTAACAATGAGAAAGTGCTTTCCATTTTTTTATTATATCTGTAAAAACTGTAAAAATAATGTCAGAAATAAATAAAAACTAAAACGCAAAAAATCGTTTTTACAAAAATTTTCGCAAACGGCTACAGTTAGTTTAATTTTGAAAAACCCATTTAAAAGGTGTTTAAATTGTACAACTTTTCTCTAATTTAACCGACATTGTAACTCCTATCGTTTCCAAGATTCCAATGCTATCCCGTTCTTATCTTGGAAAGTGTATATTTCAACGATTATTGATCAGCACCATACATGTTTCGGGGCACCAGGGTCCATCATCAGTGGTCAAATTAACAATATTTTATGAAAAACATTAACATTAATTCTTTCAAGACAATACCAATTAAGGCCACTTTGAGGAAAATTATATATTAAGAATTATAAAAACATATTTCGAGAATTATAAATTAAATAAAATTAGGGCAATCAAAATTTAACGATGAAAAATTCTTTTTATAATTTAGTGCACCGGATTGCTAAATGCAATTAGCCTTAATAATTAATAATAAACTTAAAGGAATTAATCTAATGACAGTCTTTTAGTTTCAAATACAATTAATGTCACTATATATGATGTCCATCCGATTATGTTTAGATTAATCTGGCGAAAATTATTTGTTTCATTCACATATTTATTTGCAAACTCCTTTTTTTTTTTCGATTAATCATTAACCCAATACTTTTTCAGTCACTGTACTTATTTTTATTACTGTCGGTATCCTTTGGCAGGCATGATTTATTATACGTCTTATATACGAGGGAGAAATGTATCAAAACCCGTTGCATTCGATGCCATTTTATAATGTGAAGAGCCATGGGAACGGATAGTCCTGGTAGAATGGTCAAATTTGTCATACTGATAGTTGACAAACTCTTTAGATTCAGATGATTGGAAGCAACGTCATTAATACCAAGAAAACATCGTATTATAACACAAAACAAGAATATTTCTTGTATCTAAACAAATATTCACAGAATGAAATTGTTGGCACCGAAGAATACTTACAAAAATGTTTACATAATTATAAAGTAAAAAATACAACTGAATTTCCTTATATCTACACTGGAATATCAAAAGTGAGAAATGAAACTAGAAATCAGTATGAAATTAGTTAAGGTTCAATTTTGTTATAACATTTAAAAACATGCCTCTCTCAACAGATAGTATGTAATTACTGACTTCATGCCGCGTTAGGGTAGCCACCGTGGCTAATTTGCGGAAAATCTTTTTTTCTCAGTAGCGGACTAGCAGTTTTTTTTAAACTTTTATGAGTCTGTACCTATAATAATAGGTATGAAATCATTTGTGAGAAAGTACAATTTTATAGCTTGAGAACAGGAAATAATTAGATGGTCAAAGAAATGTTAATAAAATACATAATAATGTTAATATATATAATCAAAAAACGTAATATGAAATATCTATATCGTATATTTTTAGCTAGTATATAGATACTTTAAATAAGTTATAACTACTATAAATATATTTTTCCTACGAGCGTGTGGTAAAGTGCACTTTTCTGCATTTTTTTAGTGCGGAAAGTTGCTGCTAGCACTAAGTACCTGACTTTATATTAGTTATAGCAATAAAAACAGTGCGGAAAAGTAACTTTACAGCACTATTAAAGTGCGGAAATAGTATATTACATAACATGTGCTACAGCTCGAGTTATATACTATACTTTTTCTAAGACTTTGCAGAATCAGAATCCATTTCAGAATTAAAATTTAAGCAGAAATACTTAACACAGAAGAAAAGGTAATTATGACATTTAAATATTTGAATTCATTTGACATTTGTGTTTGAGATAATTCCATAATAAAAATCCTTAAAGTGTTATGTAATATTCATTACGTAACACTTTGGTGATTTATTACGTAACAGTTATGTAAGATTGAATTTACATGTCACGTTTTGCAATAGACGGCTTAACAAAACAGGAGTAGAAAAAGTTACTTTTCCGCACGATTTTTTGAATGTATTAAACTACTAATTTTTCTCTTAGTTTTTTCTTTATTGTTTAATAGATAATATATAATATATATAAGTATGCGTACTGTGTAAAATACAAGTTAATTAGATTATCGTAATTGCTGACAAGTTTCTGTAACTTAGCGAATTAAGATTTATCTAACTGTATTTTGTTATACACCTGAAATAAATATTATTATTATTAATATAAATTCTACAACAATACCTGCCACCAAAACTTTTAATAATGGTCGTGAACAATTGATTTTGTATATAAATAAGATTTGTTATATTTTAAATATCATATTATATTGTTAATTTACAAATAATTGTAAAACCTCTACAAACTTAACCCAGTTTTTACCATTATTGGTCTTTTTATGTGGTAAGAACAACGTTTTTTAAATTATTGCGAGTTATTTCTAAATTTTTGCCTGTACTCTTTGATTTTGCGAAATTTGAATTTCTCGTAGGAAAAAATTTGTGCCTAACACGGCGGAAAAGTCTACTTTCCGCACTTGTTAGGTAAATAACTATTTGTTTTTGCAAGAATGCCGAAGGAATAATGTTTACCCATGGTCTGTATCTCTACGAACTAACGTCACCTCAAGAACTGCAAGGATCGCTTTATCAAGAGCTCGTACAGTTTGGTTGATTGAAGAGGTTAAACAGCATTACGTGACCCTCAACACTGTGAATATTGAACTGAAATTTTTATATTTTTTATTATCATCCAAACTACATCATGTTGAATTTATTACTGTTGATAACTCAGTGAGGGATTGGGTTTATGATGTGGGTAGAGATATATATAATAGGCATGTGAAGAAAATATCAAACTTGATATCTAGACGTCATTTTATTGATTGTGTTGAGTCCGATTTGAATTCAAGGAACTCTAATGTTTGTTTTTCAGATTTTAAGTTTCACAAACGTTTTCTTAATCTGAGCGGCACCCATTTTGATTCTAATGAGGAAAGTTTTTTGAATCTTGGTTTAAAGTTTAACTTAAATAATAATGTTGACTCAAAAACAGTACGGGATAACCTTGAGATTGTATCTGTTGACTGTGATAATATTTTAAATTCTTATCCCGCTGAAGATGAACAGATTGTGAGAACTAATATTATTTCTTGTTTAAACCGAGTTAGGACATCATATGATTTTGAATATGGAGGTTTTAATACTCGAGCACTCTCAACTCTGAAATCTATTAAGAGGAAGATTAAGAACAATAACCTAATTTTCACAAAGGCAGATAAGGGGAATTGTTTGGTCATTCTTGATAGAGTTGACTACATTTCGAAGGTTACTAATTTTTTAAATGAACCTTCTTTTTCATTGATTTCCAGTGATCCGACCCTTAAGTTTAATCAATTAGTGAAAAACACAATAAATTCGCTTACTAACACACTTGATACTTACTTCAATAAGAAATCATATTTTTTCATTCAAATGAACCCAGCTACTCCTAGATTGTATGGTCTACCGAAGATTCATAAACCTAGCTGCCCCATAAGACCTGTGGTTTCTTATACTAATTCACCATGTTCGCTTCTTGCTGACTGGCTGAATGTTACTTTGAGGGAACTTACGGGATTTAATAATGTACACTCGATTAAGAATTCAATTGAGTTGTGTTCTAAGATTAAGAATGTTAGCGTGCCTTCTTCTTCTTTGCTGTTCTCACTTGATGTAACTAATTTATTCCCGAGTATTCCACCGGAGGAATGCATCTCTTTAGTTAGACATGAGCTTCTTCATAACAATGTACCAACTCATATTGCACTCGATTTGTGTTTGTTGCTAGGTTTGGTTTTGGAACAGAACTTCTTTCAATTTAATGATAAGTTTTATAGACAAGAAACGGGTTTGGCTATGGGTTCGAACCTTTCCCCGTTTTTAGCTGAAATTTTTATGAAGAATCTGGAGAGTTCTTTTCTTAGTGACCCTCAGTTTGTTGGGAGGATTCTATTTTATTACAGATATGTGGACGATTGTGTCATTTTGTTTGATGGCACTCCAACTGTTATTTTTGATTTTTTGAATTTTGTTAATTCCCTACACCCTAATATCAATTTTACAATTGAATTCGAATCTAACAACAAACTTCCGTTTTTGGACATTTGGATTATTAGAGATGTTCTAGCGCATCGTTTTGAGTTTGAGGTATATAGAAAACCGACCACAACTGACACTTTGATTCCTTTTAAATCTAACCACCCGTTTAGTCATAAGTTCGCTTCTTTCAACTGTTTGTTTCATAGGGCTTTTTCTTTACCACTTAGTGGTGATGGGTTTGAGAGAGAGATTAATGTGATTAAACAATTAGCACATAATAATGGTTACCCTCTTCCAACCATTATGAAACTATATTTTAGATTCTATACAAGATTTAGACTTTCTTTTACGGTTGTGAGTCCTCTTGTGGAAAACATAAGATACGTCTCTCTTACTTATACCGGTAGCTATTGTCTTAGGATTGCTAAAATTATAAGAAGTAGTATTCCGGATATTGCCGTTAGTTTTAGAACTGTTAACAACGTTAGCCTTTGTCTAGTGAATTCTAAAGATAGAACAAATTTTTTGAAATGTTCGGGAGTTTATGGACTTTCTTGTCAGGACTGTAATAGCATTTATATCGGCCAATCTGGCCGTAGGATCCTTACGAGAATCAAGGAACATTTGTATTATTACAACCGTTATAAGGATACCGATATTTTTAATACTCCATCTACTTTTGCAAACCATCTAATCGCGACAAATCACAGCTTCGATTTTTTGAATAACTCAATGTTATTACATAGGTGTAACAAGGGCTCCCGTTTAAATTATTTGGAGATTTTAGAGATCATGAAGGCTAAGTCAAATAATAGTGTCACTTGCTTGAATGACCAAACATCTTTCATTGAGTCCCCTATTATTAATTCACTCTTTAATTTGTAACGTGTTCAATTTTTGTGCCCCTCTTTAATGCTGTTTTTGCTTGCCTCATTTAAATTTACTATTTTTACAATTCTTTAAAATTTCAGTCCAGTCCAGTTCAATTCAATTCTTTTTGGACATACTGTACTTATAGAAAAAGGTTAAACGTTTTTCGTTTTTTCCTTTTCATATATTTGAATCTGGCCTCGGATGCATTAAAATTATTTTATTTATTTACTCAACACAGGTGTTTTGTTTTCGTGTAATGTAATGTCATAGTCATATTCATATTCATGTTTGATGTTTTTTTGTTTTTTGTACACGGATGTTTTTGTAAGAATGGTAAGTTTTTTACCTTAGAACTTATGTATAGTTTTGTAGCCCGTTGTACGTTTTATTTATTTATTTATTTAATTTTTTTCTCTTATGCGTTCGTTTTTATCTTTATTGTAGGACTGATGATGGCTTGTTGAGCCGAAACTAGTTTCCCTTTTTTTATAATTGAATTAAAGATTTTGTGGAGTTGACTTTGGAAGTTTTAGTTTGTTTTCTTTTATTTGAAATAACTATTTACGAATATGAGCGAATTGCAGTTATATTCTTGATCATGAAATGTAATTTTTACTGGAATTTCAAACTATTGCACAATGGACTAGTAACCTATATACTACAATGTTATTTTGCTTGAAAAACTAAAACAATATATCTGTCAGAAATGACAATTACTACTATAGCGTCGTACCATAAAGACGCAGACAGACTATTATCACGTCACGTAATAATAATCATATAGGGACCGTTTATACACGAATCATAAGTTTAAAAATTCGTCGTAAATGTAAAATTAACAAATTAGAATATCCATTATCATAAAAAACACAAAGTTTGGGTTAAGAAACTCAGAGGGCTCTATCTAAAACTCAAAATTAGATAAATACGCTTATATGTCATTTTTATTAGCAAATCTATGACAAAATCATGTTAAAATTCGATAATCATGTGTAAAAGGGCAACACTGCTCAGACACGTGATATATATAACATTTATATCTCTATAAAAACTATATGTCGACAAAGGATCAAAGTTAAAACCCCTGATAAAGACATCTTAATGTCCTTCAGTTCATCCACAGAAAGGTCAGAAATTTAGGTGAAAATACAGCTTTTGGTTTTACCTATAACAAAAAGTGTATTTTTTTCCATGAATTCGGTGGAACTGAATGACTGATAAAGTAGACTAAAATCTTCAAATAATAGTATATTGTGCAACGAACATGAAATGACATATATTTCCTACGAGTATGATCGTTTGCAGCACTCGCCTGCGGCTCATGCTGCAAAATCATACGAGTAGGAAATAGTCATTTCATGTGAGTTTCACACTATACTTTTTCTACGACTGTTTTAACACTTTTGGATAAATTTAACATAATTTCTAGGAAAATATTTGTTTTTCGAAACTTACCCTATAAGCGTATAAGCCTAAATACGATATAGAAGTATTAAATTGACTAGGTGGTGTTAAACTATATTCACTATCACTGTTTATGTGTATTGAAATTAGCGAAATACTTAATTATAATTATTATTAATTATAAATACCAAAACTGTCAATTTGGTGTTTGTATTTTCGGCGTTGCTATGTTGATTTTTCATGCCCGCCGCTACTTTTGTCATTACCAGGAAATATTATTACGCACGGGTAAATGATAAACAGCATTACAATGTACTACATTGTCAAATCATGATTGAACATACAGGGTGTCCTACGGTGGTAACCCATTAGATTATTTCAGAAACTACTTCGAATTGAATTTTGAAAATTTCAGTGTCTATATTGTCAAATATGCTCTACTCAAATAATATTATAGCAACGGCATAGCACTTCCGGTTATACCGGAAGTTGATGGCAACTTTGTTATTTTAAATGAAACACCCTATATATTTTTACATTTTTGGATTCTAAATAAGATTTCAGACATATTTCATGTATCATGTCCTATACCTAACGTCAGTCATTTTTGACTTATATCAAGATTTATGTCAAAATTGACAGTTTAGGGCTCCATAAGAATTCCGTTTTTTCCTTGTAAATCAGTATTTAATAATTATTTTGCAGGTATTTTCTTATCAGGTGGGAACTTCTTTTTCGAATTGACAAGACATTTTCTGATTAGTTTATACAGGGTGGTCAAAAAATTGTATTGAAAACGGTTCAAGAACAACAGTTGAAAGTCAATTTTTTCCAATGGCATGGGTATATTATTATTATTTTATCTTCCGCAGCATTAAAAAATAATGCAATATCGTAATAGGTTATCATTTTCTAAAACGTATAGTTTTCGAAATATCGTCATTTTAAATGGGGGTTATATCGAACAATTAAATTATTTTTGTATCGTTAGTTGATTAACTTTTTTTAGTTGAAAATTTATTTAGTTTAATCTTCTGTTCATTTCTGCTGTATTATTTTAAATTTTAGTATTAGTTCGTTGTAATACTTGATTTGTATACCTCCCAACCTGCTCTAAATGATTTCTCAAAATTCTTCCTAATTTCTCAAGTCATCGTTAGCAAATGGGGGTTTCTCTCGTTTAATAATCTACAGGTGATATTAATCACTTTATTTTATTCTCCATGAATTAATAATAAATTTATAATATCAATAAGTATTTTTCATTTTTATTAATTTGACGTTTACTTTGACGCTAAAATGACCATAATTTCATGGCTAACTAAATTAATTAGCTAGCTTCCAGAGAGACAACGGTAGGCGCTGCAGAAAAATTTAAAATGACGATATTTCGAAAACTATGCATTTTAGAAAGTGATAACAGATTACAAAATTGCATTATTCTTTAATGTTAACGAAGATAAAGTAATAATAATATACCCATTCCATTTGAAAAAATTGACTTTCAACTGTTTTTCTTGAACCGTTTTCAATATAATTTTTTGACCACCCTGTATAAACTAATCAGAAAATGTCTTGTCAATTCGAAAAAGAAGATCCCACCTGATAAGAAAATACCTGCAAAATAATTATTAAATACTGATTTACAAGGAAAAACGGAATTCTTATGGAGCCCTAAACTGTCAATTTTGACATAAATCTTGATATAAGGCAAAAATGACTGACGTTAGGTATAGGACATGATACATGAAATATGTCTGAAATCTTATTTAGAATCCAAAAATGTAATAATATATAGGGTGTTTCATTTAAAATACCAAAGTTGCCATCAACTTCCGGTATAACCGGAAGTGCTATGCCGTTGCTATTATATTATTTGAGTAGAGCATATTTAACAATATAGACACTGAAATTTTCAAAATTCAATTCGAAGTAGTTTCTGAAATAATCTAATGGGTTACCACCGTAGGACACCCTGTATAATAAAGGCATTTAATAATATATGTTTATTAGTTCTAAAAGGTATTACATAAATTTGTACAAAAAAATGTATTATTACAACCATTAGAACTAAAGGGCGTGAAATCTCAGCCTCTCAACTAGTTGAGTGCTGTTGATTTAAAGACAGTCGTAGAAAAATTTATTTAAATTGTTACCAAACTTAAAAAGCTATTTAACATTAAATTTGACCACAATTATATTTTTCTGTCGTTGAACAAACCATACTTCTCTTCTTACTGTAAATACTGTTTTGTAACCCAAACTCATAAGACACATGTTTTCTGGCACCCGATTAAAAGGATTTATATTGATCAAAGCCAGTCATATTTTAAGAAAGATCAAACTAATATCATAGAGATTTGCAAACGAAAAAATGGATTTGTACTCTGTGTTAAACCATCCATCTTGACAATTAAAAGTATAATTAAACACTTGAAAGCATCAGATTAAAATGAATAATCGAGTAAACGGACGTGTCAGTTTTAGATCTACTGGGAATGATTAGCTGTGTTAGTGAAATGTGTATTGAAGGAATAAGTCAATTTTGTCCAGGTGTGTAGTTATAACTGAAAACTTATTCATCTACGCCATTGAATTTTATTACCCAAAAACTTCCTCATCGACATCGTGGTGGGTTTGTACAATAATGAATTGTTGTTTGTTAGTTACGATCCCATAACTTCGTTACCACATAATAAAAAATAAATAAATTAGTTTTAAAATTCCCTGCAAATTTTAACACCATGAAATTTTTTTTTGTATGTTTGTATTACTTTATGCACTATGCAACATAAAAAATCGGTTGTGTCGCCCCAAAACTTTGATATAATATAATGAAAAATATATGACCTGCGTAACGAAACAGAATTTTAATAATTATTATTATTATTGTATTATTTTCATTATTTCCAATAAACTAACGTAATAAACTAATTACTTTATTCAAAATTTAAAAAAATTAATAAATCGGTCCTATAATCATCAATTTACAATAACAAAATAGTTCAATATTAATATTAATGTCCTCTTAAAATGTTGAAGGTATTGGAATATCCATCCATATTGATCCTGCATTATGTTTCTTCTCAACGTCTTCAATTTTGATATAACCCCTAAAAGAGAAAATTAAAACTGCTCAGTAAATAAAGTACTAATTAGCAAAATATAAAGAATGATACTTCTCATTAAAATTTAAACATTATTCTACTTACAATTCGAAAACACAAAAATCAATCACAAAATACAAATATTTAAGAATTTCTAGGTAAAAAAAAAAAAGCTTATCAATTCAATCATTAGCAACGTTAAATAACATTATTTGCAACTTAACATCAACATTTAAAATTATTTAAGATCGTATTAATTCCGTTCCTTTTAACAATGTTTTATTAAAATTATGACGTGTGAAACATGTTTCGAGGGTTTATACACCCATCATCAGTCACAAAAATACATAACATAATATATTTGACACTAGGGAACATAGAAATTAGCGCTGATTTAAACTTTGCTTTAAATGTATTTTTTGTAATTGTAAGTAAGTACAATTCAGTGGTGTCTTGACTTTTAACATTTTCTGTTTAATAAGAATATGTCTGGAACATACTTGGCAGAAGTATAAGATTAAGAATTCCGGCTGTTCAAAACTTAGAAGAGGTTAGAATGGCATTAATTAAGTTATAAGAAAATTTTTATCAGGAATTTATTGATAACCTGATAAGAGAAAAGAAAATTATAAACATTCAAAATGTGCAATTAAGACGTTCATTTTGAGTGGTCTCTTAGCACCTTTTTAAGAAAACACTGCAATCAGGGTTGATAAAAATCATGATATGTAAAAAAAAATTCAAAAATTGATGATTTTTTTAATTTTTGTTTTAAATTTTTACTAGCATTTACAAATATTACGAAGCAAAACTGGAGAAGTTTTAACATGAAAAGCAGCTAAACAGTATGTCTATTTAAGCATTATAACACAGGTTTATTTAAATATTTTTTTTGTGTTAGGTTTTTTAATTTTTGTATTAAAAAGATTTTTTGATAAATTTTATGTTTTTATTAACCAGCTGTTCTTTTCGATTATTATAGTAAAATAATAAATAACACCATATAAAGATGCATCTGGGTTTTATTTTTTTATGAACAAATACATTTAAGTGTTAAAATTTTAAAACTCTTTTTTAAATTAATCATGATTTTTTTTAATCATACTGAATAAAATCTGATTTTAATCAATTGATTTTAATCATCTCAACCATGCCTCTAGTTTCCTTAATAACTGAGTTTTCAGAGTGAATAAAAAAGCAAATTTGCTTAGAAAATTTCAATCTTTAATTTGCAAATATCGAATAATTTCTCCTTTCATCATTTTACCTCTGTATATCACATAACGGGTGGGGAAATTTGAATTTAGGATATAAATTGGCACGTCAGCAGACGTCCACTTTTTCACAAAATTTTGAGCCACATTTTGCAACAAAGCTTCGCTTATCTCGTCAATGCAGCGCCGAATTTCATCTGTCAGAGCGTCAGTTGTTTGTGGTGTGTTCACGTGAAAACCTGGTCTTTCAAATGGCCCCAGAGAAAATAATCCAGTGGGGTGAAATCACAAGAACGAAGCGGCCACCAATTGACATCATCAAATCGATAAATTCCGCGACCGGGAATTTTCTCATGCAATAACTGAATTGTTTGGCCGGCCAAAGGTCACTGATGCCAACATTAGCCAATTGTGGTCACAAAAATCGGTTATCTTGGTTTGGTAGCGCAGAGAATTCACGATGACAGCATACGGGCCGATGATGCCGCCTAACCACAAACCGCACCATACGGTCACTTTCTTTGGATGTAATGGTTTTTCGAGGACTATCTGTGGATTTTGTGACCGCCTAATTGAAAATGGACCTCATCACTAAAGATTATTTTGTTGGAAAATGCGTTATTTTCGTTTAGTTTTTCAGACAGCCAATGCACAAACGTTCGACGCGAACAATGGTCGGCCGGTTTTAATTCCTGAATGAGTTGAACTTTATAAGCGTGAAGATGAAGATCTTTATGCAAAATGTTGCGCAAAGTGCCTCTGGTGACGCCCAATTGTTGCGAGCGTCTACGATTTGATGTTCTAGGATCATCCTCAACACTTTGTTGTACAGCGGCTATGTTTGCATCACTATGACCACTACGAGGGTATTGTTTCCATCTATTGTCAGCAACAGTACCGTGACCTTCGAATTTAGCGATTAAATTACACACGGCGGTATCAGAAAGAGCCTGATTACGAGGAAAAGCTGCTGGAATTTTACGAAGTGACACTGTAAAATGTTCACAATTAAACTTCTTTGTTCAAGAGTGTAGCGTTCCATGGCTAAAATCTCCCAACTTTTTACTAAATAAATGTCAAAGGATCACAGCTCAATTCTTTACATTTCATCATTTAACAGCCAATTTACTTACTAACCTCAAATTTGTCCACCCGCTATAAGAACCAATTGCTTAAAATCAAATCTGTTGTCCAAACATCAAGCTACATTTCTAAAAAAAATCATCTCAATATGTTACAGGGTTCAAGAGAAAATCGATGTTGAGTAAATTTTGACAGTTTGGCCAATTTTGCCACTTTGTTTATAAAGAAATAAAAAGAATTGTCATTTTGACGTTTGACAAGATACATCGATCAAAATTATTATTTTTTTGTAGTCACCACAACTGCTAATCAAAGACATTACAAGAAACAAACACATGCATTTGGAATAATTTGCGCATCATTATGATTACCGCTTACCTACAACAGTTTCATCAACATCAACAAGTGCTACTGAACTTTAAAACTAGTTAGTTTCTATGTATAGCAGTGACGAAGCGTCCATGTAACCACTGTTACTATTGGTAACAGTTAAAAATCTTAAAAATAAATATTTTATGACTAACTGTAAAATAATTTTGTTTATTTTTTTACCAACAGCAATATGTAATAATGCAGTAATTAATCAATGAAATTAACCAAATCCACGGAAATAATTCGCTCTATACTGTCTGGGTTATGCATTTCGTAGATTAGATATTTATAATAAACAAAATGTGTACATAACCAACACCGTCTCGCGAGGCGGTGTTGATATAACACAATAAATCTGCCTCGCTTAGACTAGATTGAATGTTACCACTTTCGTTTATGGATACTCGTGATGGTACGTCGGCCCCTCGTCGGTGCCGACTCGTGTCTGATCGCGTACATGAATTCTACATTCTACAGCGCGAGAGCGTGGGCCGTCACGATATTTTGTACGCTTGTTACCATTTTTTGTTTTGGTTACTCGTTAGTCGTTACACAGAATAGGATGATGATACAGTGTGCGTGCTTTTAAATAAATAAACATGGATGAGTGACGCTGCGTAATCGATCAACTACTTGAAAAGTCCTTCTCCTTGTATAATTTTGAAGAAAAAAAGATCATTGAAAATGGAAGACCAACACCTAGGTATTTTAAAGAATTTGAAAAAGGAAACAAAAGTAGTTCGATATTTTAAATTTAGTTGGTATAGTGAAAACTCTGGGCTATGTGGTTGCAAGAAAAATAGACTGTATTGTTGGCCGTGTCTTCGTATTCTATAGAAAAAAATGCGTGAACCAGTAGCGGAGTCAACGATTTCAATAGTTTGAGTTCTAAAGAGAAGACATGAAATTTCTCCGTTTCATGTTAGATGTGATTTGATTCAGTTTGGCAAAACAATAATCGAAAGTTTATGAGTTTAAATAAAATACCTAAAATAAGCAAAAAATTATGTTTGAAAGGTTCAAAATAAATTTTTTTCTAAAGATAAGATTTTTCACATCTGGTTTTGTTTACACTTTAGAAAAAGTCACGCGTCGCCACTGATGTATGAATAATGTAAAAAATAATTAAGAAAACATATTTGCAAAAGATTACTACTCACAAACAACGTAAATGCACTAATGTTTTCTGCTTATTGAATCATCCATTTCCAATTTCTTCACTTAAATCACAGAGCAGCACTAAAAATGCGTTTGACTAAATCTTGAACGATGCCGAAAATGCACTGCTGATGTGCTCTACGACCGCTTGGCAGTACGCTTCACAGACTATAGAAAAATCACAAACATAGATAAAATAGTTATTGATCACAAGTATTAAACTCATACTGTTATTTATTTTTATGCCCATTGCTTAATAGTGGTAAAGGCAACAAAATAACCTCAGTAAAACGGCTTCGCGTATCGTATGTCATACTACCATGTCTGTTATATCTTCTCTTGAAATTACTGGACATGGTGTGTGTCACGAACACCATCCAATAATTACTTAATAGCATACCAACGTTAGTTACGCCGGCTAAGTATTTGTTGTGTGATTCGTCAAAGCAACACAAGATGCACCACAGACAAATGTTTTTTGTCCAGAAGCCCTTGGACAACAGTCAGGGAAAATTCGTTTCTCTCTGTAACATCGATTTTCAGTTGAGAACGCCATAAACTGCTATTTAGAGGATTTTAAGACGGTTTTGCTTCTTATTAAGAATATCTCGTTTAGTTTCTGGTTTAGGTTCTGGTACACAAAAAAGGTACCTTAGTTTTATGCTCTTGATAACACGTTTTAAAGAAAATGATCGCAATTTAATTCAATAACAATAATTGTCCACATCAAACCGACAAAGGAGAAACTTTATGTTTTTCTAACATTCTGCAACACAGTTGCAACATTCCAGCGACTTTTTTGTCGCGGCTTTGTTTTTTTCGCCGGAATTTCGAGTCCCGTCACTTGGCGGTACATTTCAAAGGGTTTCTGTTTTATTTGCTTTATCAGGAACAGTGTCGAATCTGTGTGGACGGAGAAAATATTAAATTATCTTTCGCTCATTTGCTTGTGTGATTATTGTGTAAATTAATCGAAATGTAGGTATAGAGAGACATCATTTTTATGGGACTCAACAAATATTGACTATAAAAACCGTTATCAAAAGGCTGATGCTTTAAAGGAATTTGGACGATCTCTGAATTTGTCAGCGGAGGAAATTGAACGAAAATTAAAAAATATCAACTCTCAATATCAAAGAGAAGCAGTGCAAGAAGTCTGGCAGAATGTTTGTTGCTGTTTTGTTTTGAATAAATGGTCTGCGGTGTGGACTTTGTTTCCAACATGTTTGTTGCGTATTTTGTTGCATAAAAGATTTGTTTTATGTTTTTGTTTTGTGCACTCTAATCTTCAACAAAAACAAGGTTTAATTAGGGTAGAATTTCTGAAAATTAAAACAAGTGTAAAATATGCTATGTTTTTTTACATACGTTTAAATATTCATTAAATAATGTATCACTCGACCCCTACTGATATATGAAAATTTAGCGGTTGTGTCCACCCCTCCCACAGGGCTTAAGCAATTTCAACCAAAATCTAATGGCTTCATCCTAGGACTGCCCCAAACGGATATACCAAAATTTAGCTCAATTAGTTAAATCGTTTAGGCGCTATCGTGGAAGAATACATACAGACACACAGACAGAAATGGTCTTAATCGTCTCAAGGAACTTCAAAATGCTTATATCCGTCTTTATCTCAATTTTCTTTAGCGCGGTCACAAAGATGTGTGTGTGTGCTTGTATTATTGATTGATCTACTCGCCTAAACAACATACTAACTTGCGATGTCCAACATTATGCTCTGCTGCCACACTTTTTGAAAATTTATTCCTTATCAAACTCACACATTACACAATATGAAATATGATTAGATACTTGATTTTCCAACAAATTTAATTTATCCAATTTCCACAATAATATAATAAATATTAAAACATTATTATTTCAAAAAAAAATCCTAATTTATACTTTGTTTTATTTTAATACTATTAACTTAAACTAAATCTGGCAGAATTGTTTTTAAATGACACAAGTTGACACATTTGGCATTCGAATATGTCTACATTTACCGTCGCGTCGTCACCATCTAGGTTCTGGGCGTTTAATAACAATTTTAAAAAACCAATGATTCGTAATCGTAAGGTTGCGAGTTCAAAACTGGACCATAGAACTTTTTATTATTATTTAAATTGTAGCCGGTCTGCACATATTGGTACTTGACATTGTTATTAAATTCTTTTTCGCAGATATTTCATTAATTATACACTGTCATGATATGAATTTAGGGTTATGTTATATAGCGTGGAAAATGTGAAACATTTTGATATATGCCACCAAGCCAAACCATTGTGAGAAATATATAAAAAAATTATAAAATATTAGTATTTGAAGTGACGAATGTAATGGTAAACAAAACTGCGGACCTAACGGATACATTTAATTTGACGCGAATGCTAAAAATGTCAACTTTGTTTCATTAATAAAGATGAAGAAATGTATCGATATGTCTTTTCTTTCATTAATAGAGATGCAAGAAACGTATCGATATATTCACCTCGACTCAATTTTTCAGCCATGCCACATATTGTTAATAATTATTGACTGTAGTGTGCGTGGCAAAAACTTTTACTTTTTGGCACTAATTTTCTGAAACATCTTGTACCTATATGAACACAAGACCGTAAAAATTCACCTATATCTAATATAGGCATAGATATTCTAAAAATGTTCCTTAAATACCGAATAACTTGATAAAATTAATATGCGGATGTGCGGTAGAACCAAAGGACAAAACGGTCTTTTAAACCTAGTAAGTACTGTTCAAGGCCTTCTACCTACGACCGACCCATTAGACAAGTTTCGGGTATTCCGTCAACACAAATTTTATTTTCTATTTTTAGTTATCGTATAATTTAGGCAATAGCGGCTCCAGATTTACATTAACGTAGGGAACGAACACATGTATAATACAAGTTTCCACCAGAAGCAGTATTAGGTTCAATAAATTAACTTACAAATTGTGATAAATCCTGCGACTGATCAAGGAATAATTATATACACTTTTTGCAGTGATGCCATTCATAAGTTTCTCTTACCGACGCACATTATCGCCAGCAAAATGTACAATACCTACCTACCTTATAACTTTTTACAGTTTAATTTGTCATTTTTGACAATTAACCTTTATTCTTCTTTAACAGGTAAGTTGATTTTTCAAAGAAATTTAGGTTGAAATGTTAATTTGGCTACAAAAATCATTATTACTTCAATTTTTTTAATTAAATTACAGGCTTATGTTGAGGGGTGACTGGCTATACACATTTAAAAAAAATCCTAATAAGTTTCGAACAAATACTGGATTTTGTAGAAATGAGCCATGTTGTGCTCCAAAAAGAGACTTCTACAACCTGTACAATTAAAAAAAATTGAAAAACAAATTAATATTTTACAGAGTGACCTGCATAGAAATAATGGGTCATACTGCAGCTGCAAGCAGTAAACGAATTTGCAATTAGGAGACATACTCGCTGATTGAATTATTCTCTCTCAATACTTTTTTTTTTAATCAAGATCATGACTCTTTATAAAAAATTAACGTACATTCAGGGATGATAAAAACCATAACTTTAAAAAAAAATAAAAAATCGATGATTTAAAAAAATATCGTATTTTTTTTATATTTTTAATAGATTTTACAAATATTATTATTTTGAAATATTTCTAACTGCTTATATTTTGTTTTGTTTGTGGCTTTGTCGAAACTGGCGGAAAACGCCCGGCTATATAAATGATACGCACTTATTTTAGATTTCAGTAATATGTTCGCTTTAGGGGTAAACATCAGAACACATGACCCGGCTTGGGCTGAAAGGAATCTAGTATTTGGCAGCATTTTATAAAAAAGAAAATTGTGGGCAAATTAGGTTGTACATCAGTACGTAAAAAGTGTGGTAAATAATTGCAAGGTCTAGTGGACAGACTAAAACTAATGAAATTAGCACCAGCAGTGCTCTTGATCTTGAAACTCTTCATGGTAATTGTCAGTCACAGCCTGAAATTCGCGAAAGTAAAATTATCTAGTTAGCAAAGAAACAGAGAAGCGAGAACTGTGAAAAGGGAAGTGTAAGGTGACGTGAAAATAGTGGAAGTAGCGGTCGTTTAGAGTCTTTCGTTGTGCGAACTGGGCAAGATAAGAAGAAATAATTGGACAGACAAATAGCGAAGCTGTTTACGCAACAAATGGCAGTTTTAGTAAGTAATAAAAATGATAAGACCTGGTTACCTTCCACCATCTAGATTTCAGTTATCATCAAAGCTTTTGAATGAAATATTTGAAGAAGAAAAATCTAAGTGTTTTAACATGTTACCTGGATAATCACTGGATGCAGTACAACAAAATGTGCATTTTAATCTCAAGCAGTTTACATATGGAAAAAGTTACTGGCTATTTTGACAATTTTGAAGAAGAAAGAAGCGTGCATCATTATAAATCATTTGTACATTACGAAATACTCCGGTAAAACAAAACGTATGGACTACTTTTTCAAGTTATCAAAAGCTAGTCAAGCGATCTCAGTCCGAGAATTTTAGTTTTTATTGAGAAGGAAATATGTTAAACTTGACATCTAATTCAATGGCACCTGCAAAAAAACAACAGCTCATCCCTAGATATATCAGTCTTTACTAAAAACATCTCAACATCAGCCATAAAAGCCATTCAACAAGCAAAAGTGACATGGTTTCATGATTAAGAGAAGAAATTAAACATCTGAAACTGAATACGATCGCATCGAAGTTACAATTAAACTTCATCCAATAAGATAAGGAACAAAATTTAAGATACCATTCTTCAAATACACACACAAGAAAGGTAGTATTAATAAAAATAGGTTAAATAATAAACAGAGAACTATTTCGTAGAGATTGGACTTTTATTTTTCATTATTGAAAACATAATAAATGTTTAGAAATAAATTGTTGGGCAAATGGATCCCCTTCCTCATTTCGACGAGCCGCTATAGATAGTTCTTCTACATGACTACTATCGTTTCTTTTTTTAAAAATAGCCACCAGACACATGTAGTTTTGTAGTAGTACAATGTTTTTATGTAAAAATCATTTCCAAAATATCTACTGGCGGCGACGGTGAGCACGTTATTCAATTATATTGTCGCCGTTGGCTTGTCATATGTGATATGTAGAAGAACCATAAATAAAAACAATTATTGTAATGTCGTAACTGCGTTAGACACTCTGACGCACGTTTGCATCAGTAGCGTGCAAAATATATCTACAATATTTGGGCCAAGAGTGTGGAAACGACTGCAAACATGAATCTCTATCGTTGGATGTCCGTCCACTTTGGATTACATGTTGCATTTCATGTTGCAGCTGTAGTGTGTACAAGGCTTAATGTAATCAGCATACAGTCATATTTTATACGCTTCAATCTCGGATTTGTAAAAAAAAAACCTTCATTTTTGACAATTTTTTTGTTTTCATAACCACAACGTTACAATAACTTGTCCTTTTGTAAGTAAGAAATTAGCACACGAACATCCTAAACAAACTGACCTCATAACGTTTGCAGGATATCGAACTGTTTCCCCATTTTTGGGAGCCGCCTTTGCCTTCATCTTACGTGCGAACTAATGAACCCATACTTCAATTATCGTTATTAATCGAAGAGAAAACTATTTTTTATTGCTGTCAAACTTCGATTGAAGGTCCTCACGATCAGTTTCGGTTTCCATTCTATACAAGTGCTTACAGCACTTTTTGAAAGATTTACCATATCTCCCACTCCAGGCCGACGCCTAGCAGTACTTGTTTGTGATTTTCTCCACTATTTCTAGCATCCACGGTAAATGAATTACTCTCTTCAGTTTTTGCCGTGTAAAGGTTTTGATGTTTATGATCCTTGCTACTTTTTTAATGGCTTATTGTTATTGTCATTGATCATTGTTATATTCTGGCTATAGAGTCTCATGTTTATTTTAATTTAATTTGATTTGAATTAATGTTAATTTGATTTGATGTTGTACATTTAATTAGTAGATGTTACACTTATACTTATAGATGTTTGTTAAAAGTTCTGGGGAGTCTGCCTGTGAAATAAAACTCTTTTTACGTGCCAAGCTTTCGGAAATTTTTATTTGTTTCCTTCTTCAGGGCTGTGGAAAATACAGTTACAGTTACAAAACAATCACAACTGTTCAAAAATCTCTAAATACTCAAGTTATACAATTTTTTTTTCATTACCTTGCAAAGTGAGTTAAAATAATTGAAACTTTAAGTGAACATAGAACATCGTTAATAATTACAACTTTTCTAAATTAGGTTGTGTTACATGGATCTTTCTTTTATTTGGTAAGTATATTGTTAAGTTAAAAGACAGAAAAATGTTTAGTTGGTGGTTCTCAGTATTGGAATATCCAACTAACTGTATTTATTTATCGGTTAAAAATTTTTTTTTTAAATTTCAATAAAACAAAATATTTTGTATTATTATATCTGTGAGGTCCAACCAACACATTTGCGTGCATTAAATTTTTGAGAGAGTTGCACAAATATTTCTATGATATGATTTGTTTTTTATTTGTGTATCCATTTTTTTTTTTTTTGGAATAAATATTACGTAAAAAATTAGTGAAATGTAATAGATTTCTTACAATTTTCTGGCAACACTGCTTTCATACATCATTGAAACACGGGACAAAAATAGAAAAACAAGCTCATGATATAGTTGCTTTAAAATAAAAAAAAATCCAAATTTAATTTGAAATTATTATTATTTGGAATTCCTATAGCGTTCCATTTAATAATACGGCGATAAATTGCTGTCATTTAATAAAACTATATGTTTCTTAAATTTCAAGATTTATTGCTGGTTTCCAACATGTTCACAAAACTTACATTAACATCAATTTTATATTTACTTTAAAATAAATAATTACCAACGATTTCTTCTAATTATTTCCCACTAACTACGACCATGTTTTAGTACTATATATATTTTTATAGTCGTCGGCAAAATATTTACAACTATTAAACTTTTTTTTGTACGGCGAGATCAAAGTAAACATATTAAATTATACACTTTTAACCGGTAGCCAAAATAGTTTTGTTTAATAATATTTCCACGCTGCACTTGATAATGAGCGGCTATTATTACGTTACGGTATGTTAAACTCTAAGGTTAAAAGTGGACAGTAAGTTATGTTGCAAAACTTGATGTATACAATACACCGTACATGCTTAATTGTTGTAATTAACGGAAGTCTTAAGTCTTCAAGCTTAGTGTTTATTATCTGAAGGTTTCTCTGATTCTCTTGCACCATTAATGTCATAAGCGTCCCTTTTTTATACTTAAGAGTATCTAAACCAGGGTTGGGCTGATTTAAATCAATTGATTAAAATTCGACGCCGTTCGTAGTTTTGTTTAGACAAATTATAGTAATCATAAAGTCAGAAATAATAAATTTATTCATTCATTCATTTTGAACAAAACACCACATTTTAATAATATAAATTTTTTAAAAATCATCATGATTTTTTGAAGCAACCCAACCCAACCCAACCCAACACAGTATAATAAATAATACAGTATTCTGACTGTCACGTTTGCAAGCCGTCCTGCGCATATCGTCGCGCATGCCGCCATTATGGGTTACAACGTCAAAATAATCGCATAGACGTAGATAGATACAGTTCACTCCTGTGTTCAATATATAGTTCATTGTCGGCGTGTACGAGATAAATAAATATTGTGTTTAAATCTAAATCTGTGTTTTGTGTTTTTGGTATAGTGTTCGTGAGAATTAAAAGGATTTTATTTTTATTAACGTGTCTTGGGATTCATACAATGAATAATCACGGAGGACATGTGTGTGTTGCAAAATGTTGTCCCAATAAGCGGTACACTTGCTCTAAACATTTTTTCCCTTCCCCAAAGATCCTGTTAGGTGAGTAATAAGTAAAAATTAAGATAAATACTAGATAATTTTAGGTTTATAACAACTATTTGTATAACCGTAAAATTTATATTACGAAATGACAGTATCTAATATGTTTTTAAACTAAATACAAGTGAAACATAAACACAAGTTGTCGCGTGGCTAGTTGTTTTATAAAGTTTCAAGAAGTCTTTGCCAAAATTTGCCTTTAAAGTTGCTGTTGTTGTAATTTGTGAATTAAACTACCCGTTTAACTCACTACAACGATATTCATAATAAACCACGAAAATTGAAATAAACGCGATTTATTAATAAAGAAAAATAACAAACTAAATACAAAACTGAAACGATTTTAACTCACCAATATAATATAGAAATTGAAAACTAATCAAAAATCTGCCAATCTTAATTCTTTTTTGACAATAACAACTTTTTCCAATAGTTACCATGAGCAATTGATACGTACGAACTTTTACTCATTTTCGTTGAAGATTACAGTGAATAAGGGCTATCACGTTTTATATTAGTTAAAAATAGCCACTCTAATTGACTTAAAAAATATTAAATATTAAATAAAGCGTTTATTATAACTTAACAAAATAAAAAAAAATTGTTATATTAAAAAAAACAATAACCCATGGAGACTTCAGCTTTTCGAATTATCGACCATTACAGAAAAAAAATTAGATATATCAATTCAACAAACAAAATAAAAGTTAAATTTAGGTTAAGTTAGGAAGCACTGCTTCAACTTTTGTAAAAATGTATTTTTTTACTAATAAAATCTTTATTATTGTTGTGTTTATTATTATTGTTATTAAAAATCACCCAATCATGTCAACATTTAACTGATAACACCACTCAAGGTTGTTTTCAATCACTATGACACACCACAAATATTTCTGAAATTGACAGCGATATTATTATGTACTTAAATATTTTTACAAAAATAAAAATACAGTACTGTGGTTAGAAACCAAAAACTATAATTATTCTTAGTCAGGACCTGACTTGTAACCCAAAATGGCGGCATCTTACGTCACAGTTTTTTTCAAAGTGCGAACGTGGAGTCGGAATGCTGTACTTATTAATGCTGTGCTGTTAATAAGAGGGTTGTTATTTATGTATTGAGATCTAGCAACAATGGTGAAATCTGTCATTGCCATCTTGAACATTTTTGACAGTATACGCACTGAGAACGTGCGAGCAATATTTATGTTGTTTACAGAAAGTTCAAGAGCTTAAACGTGGCCCTAGTTCGTTCACGGACAAAGTTAAAGATGGTCGTTCAAAATCGGGCGTTGTGCCGGAAACCATCGATGCTGTGCGAACACTAATTGAAGAAGATCGTCATGTAACATACCCTGAAAACCGAGGCCAAGATTTTGCACGAACATTTGAATGATCGTTAGCTATGTGAGCGTTGCATTCCACATTATTTGTTGAGGTGCTGAAAAAAAGACTCGAGTCGATTGATGCCGTAAAATGCTTAAAAAATACACTGTGGTGCATGAGTATGAGCCAGAAAGAAAAGGTCAATGGGTAGTTTCAATGTGAAAAAAAGCCATCAAAAGTTGTTCGTTCCCGAAGCGTTAAAACGCAAATGGTGGCGTGTTTCTCCACGAAAACCGGCCATGTCGCAACTGTGGCTCTAGAGAATTAGAAAACTGTAAATTCAGCGTGATATACGACCATTTGTTTGCCTGAAGTTTTTGGGTAACCAATCGAAAACGACACACTCACATATATTACGTTTTCAATACTGATAAATAAAAATCCAATCTCGACCAAATATTTATTATGATTAGGATAAGTTTTAAGTTCTCTAATTTATGCGAGCTTACACACAGCACTTGCAAAAAATGAGTATTTGGACACAAAAAAATGAGAATTGATGGTTCATCCACTTTACAGCCCCGACATGGCACCCAATGATTTCTTCTTCTTCCCATTAATTAAAGATAAACTGTGTGCACAACGATTATTAAAAAAAATCGTTTTCTTGCTATCTTCGACTGGACAAAGTGCCTTTGAAGGGTGCTTGTTCTTTCTCATATACATAAATAGCAACCCTCGTAAAACACCTTTGGTATAGTGTATCCGAAGTCAATGTAAAATATATAAATTTAACGATTCTACCGGGGCTATCCGTTCCCATGCCTCTTTACATTATAAAAGGGCATCGAATGCAGCGTTTTGTGATACATTTTTCCCTCGTATATAAGACGTATAATAAATCATGCCTGCCAAAGGATCCCGACAGTTATAAAAATAACTACAGTGACTCGAAAAAGTATTGGGTTAATGATTAATCGAAAAAAAAAAAAGGATTAGAGTTTGCAAATAAATATATGAATGAAACAAATCATTTTTGGCAACGTGTTATTTTCTCAGATTAATCTAAATATAATCGGATGGACATTATATGGTATGGCGAAGACTTAATATGGAATTTAAACAAGAAAATTTGTGCCCGACAGTATAACACGGTGTCAGAATATTGTAACCATCGTCTGTTCAATAGTTTTTCTTAGATTAATAAAATGAAAGAAGATCTATCAAATTAGATAATAATTTTTAATAAAACCTCAAGTGGATGAAACTTTTTGCAGTCACTGTATCAGACACGGCCAGTATACGACACGAGCGGAACACGTTGGGAGTTTTAGCATCAAGATTTACATGTGCAAAGCCAGTGTCTTCTTTTAAATATTTATCATCAGTTAAGGTCTGACCATAATGAAGTGACGAATACACATATTATAAAAAATTGTACGTTCTATAGAAAATGTCACTGACTAAGTGAGTAAAATTTGTTGTTAGTTTATAATATCAGAAGCATATTATTATAAATGTATCTACTTATATGCATAACAAGTTTTAACAATAGTATTAACTATTATATTTAGATTTGAAAACTTCTTAGGATGAGGCTCACAAATTACAACAACTGGTTAAATAACGCCTTGTTATTTATTGTCAAACATTTTTAAAAAACACAACGTTTACCTGAAGAAGGCAACGGATGTATGTTGCCGAAACGTTGTGTTTTTTAAAAATGTTTGACAATAAATAACAAGGCGTTATTTAACCAGTTGTTGTAATTTGTGAGCCTCATCCTAAGAAGTTTTCAAATCTAAATATTGAAGAAATAAGGCTCAAGAAAAGAAAACTAAATATTAACTATTATAGAGGTATGTTCCGTGCTGTTCGAACACGGACTAGGTACATGGGCATCTATGTCTAAACTTCTAAAAACAAAAACAGTATTTTTCAGCGTAGGTTTATATGTTGCCGTGTTGGAGCGGCAAGGAAAAATACACAAATACTTTCATACAAATTAACATACAATTGTTAATACATAAAGGATTTTTAAAATATCGTTTTTTATTGTTATGAAAAGTTAAAAGGGTGCGCCTATGGACGGCTGCGGTCGGTGTTGACATTACAGAGGGATATCGAGTTATGGTTTTTTATATCAGTTTAAACTAAAATTAGAAAGACTCTACAGCCAACAAGATTTTTAATTTTCCGACCCAAGGAAAGTATTGTGAACGCGTTGATTTGACACCAGTCTTTAGAATACTATGACCAATAAATGCATGGGTTTTTCTTAATAGATAAAATAAAATTAACAATAATAATAGCAACTATTTGCACCTGGAAATAAGACCATAAGATTGCAAGTTTCACCACCATTAACTATCGAGCTGTACATTATTTTCACGAACTTTTTTTCGCTATTCAAGAACAAATAATAACGGTATACATAATTAAATATAGGTAGGTATACATTATATACACGAACATGAATATTTGTTATTACAGTACGAATTAAAAAACATCAAAAAGCCGCCGCACAACAAATTACGGTTAATCAAGTCGAGATTATTTTCTCATTCACAATATCCCTGCGGTGTGTCGGTTGTTTTTGTTGTTATTATTTATATAAATTGTTGTAATTGTAGTAATAATATAGGCTCATATTATTATTTATCTTTTGGCGAAATATGGTAGTTATCGCATCAATTAAAACAGTATTATTTGAGATAATAATGTGTGAGCTTATTTATTATTATTACAAGGATTTACTCTTAAAAAAACACAACCCTATATTTATATGGAATATTAATAATAATAATTGCTTCTGGAAAGTAATTAATTTGTCATTAACTTTATTTTATTTATTGCAACGTTGGTACACATTAAGATAGTCCATTGCTATCTATTATCCAATAACTCATAATAGGAGTTGTTTAGTAACTAGGTTTATGTTTGTATTATTATCCGATTTGTTATATTATTGTTTATTAATAACTCATTTTGTTAATTATGCATATTGTATTCTCGAGTATGACGTCACATAGTTATTAGCTCATCTCAATATTGTGAATACTAGTATTAGTCTTTCTAACCTTAATTTAAAATGATATAAAAAACCACAACTCGATATCACTTTGTAATGTCAATACCGACCACAGCCGTCCATTGGCGCACCTTTTTAACTTTTCATAACAACACCTTTATGTATTAACAACTAATGTTAAATGTATAACTGTTTTGCTATTTTAAAAATATTTTTAAAAACAAATATTATATTATATACTTACATTTGTCACAAAATAATTCCCGCTCAAAACGAAAACAAACGTGTTCCGCTCGTCTCACTGGTATACTACCTTATATAAAAAAAACTGTCTGTATATATATATATATATATATATATATATGAAATCTTCTTTTTCTTTTTCAACCGTACAGATAAATTAATTACTAATATTCCGTTGGATTTGGTTTTGGACATTGTACGTATAAAGTGGGACTTAATAAGCACACACACAAAAATATCAAAATCAAGCTTCATTTCTTTGATCGCTTTCATTTTCAATAACACATATTTTAGTTTCAATAACAAATTTTACAAACAGATTTTTGGGACACCAATGGGTTCACCCATTAGCCCTATTTTAGCTAACATAGTTTTGGATCACTTACTAGATATAGTCATTCCACAGTTACCGTTCCAACTTTGTTTTATTTACAAATATGTCGACGACATCATTTGTTCACTTCCTGGCAATGGCATTCAGACTACCCTACAGCTATTCAATTCTTTCCACAAAAACTTACAATTCACAGTTGAAACTGAGGTCAATAATAGTGTCCCGTTCTTAGACACAAAAGTAATTCGAACACCGTCTAACCAAATAATTTTGGATTGGTATCAAAAACCCACAGCATCGGGTAGATTTCTGAATTTTTATTCTCACCACCCCCAAAATCAAAAATTTAATACTGTGATTGCCATGAAAAATAGAATCATACACATATCCGATGAACAATTCTTACAAACAAATTTGGAAAAACTTGAATCCCTTTTTCTTAACAACGGATATCCAAGACATATTTTAAAAATACTGATTTATAAGTCGAACACATTTCAGGGACCTACAGATGATAATGCTTCGGCAACCTTTAAGTACAAGAAACTGCCGTTCATTCAAGGCTTATCGAATCAAGTAACTAAACTATTTAAAGACATAAAAAACATAAAAATCGCTAAATATAATCTGGTAACTAATTTAAGACTTTTCTCGAAAGTCAAGGATAAAACTCCCCTATTATTCAATAGCAATGTGGTATATCAACTATCATGCACACAATGTGAGGGACAGTACATAGGACAAACAGGTCAGTGGGTCAAGCAGAGAATAACTCAGCATAAGAGCGATTGTAGGCTGGGAAAAAACGTATGTGCTGTTGTTCAACACAACTTACAAACAGGGCACACCTTTGATTTTTCAAATGTAAAAATATTAAATAGAGAATCAAATTATAAGAACAGATTGTTTCTAGAAATGTACCAAATTAGAAAAAACATAAAAAACTCTATAAATTCAAAGGCTGACACCAATGGCTTAAGTAACATTTATTGCAATATTTTAGATTCCATATAGTATTTTGTATAAAAATAAATTAAAAATGAAAAAAGCAGCACACTGTATAAAATATTCATCGTACCATCGATATAGTTTTCACCTTTTTTCTTGCCAACTGCTATACATGTTTGTATGTATTTTTTATTAACGATTCAACTGATTTTATTTGAATATATGATGGATTTTTGTTCTGTATTGGATGTGTTTAAATCTGTGAATAGCAGGCAAATTGGTTGTAACACCTTAAACAACATAATATACCTCCTTAATGGTTTTTTAAAAATAAAAAAGAACTCTTACCTTGTAAGTTCATATATTATGCTTAAATTGATGTACTTATATATAAATTATTTGTTGTAGTTTGCTCCTGAAGAAGCCAATAAACATTGGCGAAATATTGAGTAATAAAGGAAAAAAAAAAATAATTTACAAACCGCATACCCGATATTTTTTGCTCTTAATATATATATATATATATATATATATATATTGTAACCATGATTTGTTCAATAGTTTTTCTTAGATTAATAAAATGAAAGATCTATCAAATTACATAATAATTTTTAATAATACCTCAAGTGGATGAAACTTGTTGCAGTCACTGTATCAGACACCGCCGGTATTTAGGTTGCATATATATATATATATATAACTACATTGCAACCTAAATACCGGCGGTGTCTGATACAGTGACTGCAACAAGTTTCATCCACTTGAGGTATTATCAAAAATTATTATGTAATTTGATAGATCTTTCATTTTATTAATCTAAGAAAAACTATTGAACAAATCATGGTTACAATATTCTGCCACCGTGTTTTACTGTCGGACACAAATTTTCTTGTTTAAATTCCACATTAAGTATTCGCCATACCATATGATGTCCATCCGAATATATTTAGATTAATCTGAGAAAATAACACGTTGCCAAAAATTATTTGTGTCATTCACATTATATTTATTTGCAAACTCTAATCATTAACCCAACTTTTTCCAGTCACTGTAGTTATTTTTATTACTGTCGGTATCCTTTGGCAGGCATGATTTATTATATATTATTCCTGTTTTCAGATCTCAAGAGAATGCTTGCTAACTATGATATGACAACACATTTTGTGAAACCGACATCTAATTTATTATATATATATATATTATTTTACTATATACATTTTTTTGCAGTTTTTAAAACTTTTTTCAGATCACTCTATTTGTAATTAATAAACAAACAATAGATAGTTAACATTTTTGAAATGAGCAAACGTTTTATGATACGCTCCTGGAATCTGAGCCGCCATATGCAAGCACCATCTCGGACAACTATAAAAATGCATTATGCTCCTTCCTTTCTCTTCTTTATTCATTAGAATTCGGCTATTTGAAAAATAATAAAATGTATTAAATTAAACGTAATCAACTGCCACAAATATTTAACAAAATTCTCACCCTTAACAATTATATTTAACGAGATACCTACCTATTACTGTTTTATAGAGAGCGATAAGTCTAACACTGGTTCAATAAAATAGTGCACAGGTAGAAAAAAGAAGAAAAACAGCCCAATTATTTCATCAATACTGCGTTAATTAGTGTCTATACTTAATTCCACGTAGTCATATTGTGTTAATTAGAACTTATCGAGAAAATACGGTAATGGCAAACTGATTACTTTAATTTCATTAGTGGCATCCGAAATCAATTCATTATATAGGTACTTACGACTATGATGATCTTACATAAAAAAAATACATCTGAAAACTAGAAAATGGTCGATAGATAGATACATACAGCATAATATTACACAACACAAAACAAGAATTGTCTTACTGCTATTTTAAAAGGAAATACCATGTTCTCCATGCCAAAGCATTTTTTTTTCTTCCGCAATTAATTTCCATTGGCTTGTAGGTTGTAATTACGATCGCGATGTTCTGCGCGATTTGACAAGTGAATGAGGCCGATAAAAAAACTACTATAATAGCAAAATAAAGCATGTGTATCTAATGTCAAGTGAAGAGAAGGTTGTGGAAAGAAGAGAGAATTCCACCAAGGTCTGTTTCTTATGTGATGGCAAACAGGATCGCACTAAGGGTATTATTCAAATTAAGTAATATATTTAATCATGTTTCCACTGCATTTAATACGGAATTTTGAAGCTAAACCATTGGACTTCAATAAATGTTTGTTAGATAGGAACATATAACAGGTAAATGTACTTTATTTTTGGATATATAGGAAATAGTCAATTTCAATAGTAGTTTTGATTTTGATGACAGCTGTGACACAATTTTAATACTCAGTTTATTGTAATTTGTATTTTTTACTTATGCGAGAAGTCAGTGAACGAGTACAAACTTTCAACAAAGATTAAATGTTTAATTCAAATCAAATAATATGCGATATCTGTCAAAGAGCAATAATAATAATAATCTTCATTGGTGTACGCTTTTACACAAGTCAAAAAAACATCAAACAGTTAAATCACTAAAATCATTTAACAAAAATATATCAAATGAGTAGAAACATTTTTTTACTAAATAAGCTCTTAGTTTTGACTTAAGAGACCACTAAAGTCAAAACTAAGAGCTGATGGGGGAGATTTTGACAGACATGTTGCGGAATGCAAGAATTCCATCTACAGTGCATTATACGTAAGATTATGTCAACAGATCGGTGAAATCAAACATTTATATATGCTCAAAACAACAATATGTATTCAATGTGTCCACGGATAGAGTTTGGAAAAGGAAAAACTTTTTTATTTGTCCATTTAGAAGAAAAAGTCATTCTTTATAAAAACGTCTGCTTGTGTCGAAACTACAATTTCAAATACCAAATTTACGATTACTATACAGGGTATATCAAAAATAACATTTTTAATGATTTTGATTTTTTGTTTCTTTTTAATTTTATGAAAATATTTTCAAAACCGTGATCTATTATACCAATTGTGCAAAAAACACTAATACACTTTTTAGTGTTTCTTGCCAAATTTGTGTAATAAATCACGGTTTTGAAAATATTTTCATAAAATTTTAAAAAAAAAACAAAAAAATCAAAATCATTAAAAATATTATTTTTGATATACCCTTCATAGTAATCGTAAATTTGGCATTTGAAATTGTAGTTTCGACACAAGCAGACGTTTTTATAAAGAATGACTTTTTCTTCTAAATCGACAAATAAAAAAGTTTTTCCTCTTCCAACTCTCTTCCTGTCCGTGGACACATTGTAGATAGAATTATGGTTATCATTGGCCACCCAAAGCATTCACCATTTTGTGAAAAAGCATTTGAACACAAAACAAATAAAATAAAATTCATATAAAAAATTAAATAACTAAGATAGGTACTACATTTTAACACATCCCGTTTTTTTTTTTATTAAAAGTTTTCTTTTTGTTGATCATCTCCCATTTTTTAAAAAACAATTTTTTGCGATTTTAGTTTTTATTTATTTCTGACATTATTTTTACAGATATAAAAAAATTAAGAGCATTTTCTCATTGTTACTTTTTGAGGAGAATAAGATAGCGTGTACAAGTTTTCACTACGACATTTCGTTTTTGAAAAACCATCATCAACTTGATTTTTTGAGTTTTTTTTAAATACGGCCTTGGATTTTTATTGTTAAATTTAAACCCATTTTCAATTCAAAAATAGATGGTATATCACACGTAATGGTTTAAACAAGTTTTCAGTGTTTGGCACTTATTTTGCGTAAAACATTCATCTGAGAAAGGCGTTTTTTAATAACGTCAAAAAGCACAAAAATTTCTACTAAATTTAAAAAACCGCGTACAGAATAAAATGTTATAATGAGACAGAAATAAATTGTCCAATAATAATAAATAATTGTGAGTAACGACGAAAGAATGTTTTTGCAAAACCTACTACTCTGTATTCAGTCAGTTAAGTGCCAAACTAAGGCGATTTTTCTTTAAAGATATTAAATAACAGCGCAAAACACTGAAAACTTTTTTAAACCATTACATGTGATACACCAACTATTTTCGAATTAAAAACGGCTTCAACAATAAAAAATCCAGGGCCGTATTTAAAAAAAACAAGTTGATTATGGTTTTTCAAAAATGAAACGTCGTAGTGAAAATTTGCTAACTCTATCTTTTTTTCCACAAATAAATAAAAACTAAAATCGCAAATACACGAAAACGGCTAAAGTTAGTTTAATCTTGAAAACCTCATTTAAAAGGTGCTTAAAATGTACAACTTTTCTCTAATTTACCCGACATTGTAACTCCTACCGTTTCCAATGCTATCCCATTTTTATCCAAACATTTATATACACTGTGTCCAAAGTTAAATGTTTGGTTTCACCGATCTGTTGACATAATCTTACGTATAATGCCACTGAAGATGGAATTATAAGATTCCGAAACATGTTTGGCAAAATCTCCGCCAACTGAGATTGAACATGTATATACAGAATTTTGTGGAGCTCACGTCGCGTCGTTTGATTTATAAATAAAATTATAATAATATTTGCCCGAATATGATAAAACATTTATAAGACTATTCTCAATTATTATTCAAATTTACGTAATATTAATATATAAATTTACATATATTATATATCAATATCATAATTAGTTATGGAATTCAATTAAATTAAGTAAATATATTTGCACCGTCACATTTTTTTTTCAACATAAAAAAGAATTTCCTACCTCATGGATATACAATATTTTCAAAAGCACTAAACTCTATTTCTCAAATACCACTTAAAGAATGAAACACGAAAACTGCATTTAAAAGTTTTCGCAGAGTATGTTATACCATTTATTCCGAAATTCGCGCAGAATCCCCCTATAGCCCAAAACCCCTTGACAGGTTAAAACAATCGCTTAAATCCAATATTGCGGATGTGGAATCAAATCAACTTGATTTAAGTAATGTAATACTGAGATAAAATATATATTTGGATGCATACATTTACTGGCAATATGTCTTCCTGTAGCAGAGGCATTTAGAGCAATTATTTATATCGGTTACAGAAAATTTATAGTAAATATTGTCCGCGTTTGTAGCTAAAATACATTAATTTCGAAAAACTGTTTTCATCCATGGTTATCGTGTGTATATTTCTTCACTCAAAGTATGTGTGTCTACATTATTTAATTTAATTACCATGTACATTAATTTAATGTTTAGACGTTTATGTTTAGATGTTCCTAAAGACTTTTTTACGAGCTGTAAATACCTTTAAAACGAAGGTTAAAAATTGTATCAAGCAGAGGGTAATTTGCTAAAAATAACATAAAAAAAGATGGATTCTATTCAAAAACGAAGAATACTTATGGTTAAATATGATTCGTTGACATGTTACTTGTAATCTTTGAAACAGACGACAATTTGTGGGAGATTTATTAAATCTTTTCTCCCTATCGACACTAATTGTAAATGTTCTTATTTATTAACAAAGAGTTGTACCTAATATGTTACTTTCCACTACTTTAAATATTAATATTTAATAAAAACTTGAAGCAACTTTAGCGGAAAGGCATAACTATACATATTCGTTAGTTACTGACGGTAGCGGTAGGTTCAACCATAAAAGAACTTGAGACATCACTTGTTTTATTTCTTAGTGATAAGATCTGTCCTATATCCTAGATACGAATATGTACAGGTTGTCCAGATTTCGTTGTATTTGGAGGGTAGCTCTGTTATTGTGAAAGTTAGTGGGATGCGGTTTTCATGACACGTTTTTACTTTTTTGTGAAACTCACGATACCCTAATCATGTTTTGGATAACACATGTAGTTTTCGAGATAACAGGGCCGAATTAAAAAAAAACACTTTTCGGACGACTCTCGTATCTCGGAAACTATAACAGATATTACGGTGCTTGATAGATGTTTTTGCCCTTTTTTTATTTGGTCTCAGTTTCAAAATATGAACCCAACTTATGTTTTTTTTAATGGAACCACCCTAAATTTTTATCTATTTAAATTGCAGATTTAATAGCTTCATTTATAGAAATATCAAATATCTAGAGCCTTATAGAAAAATTTATTGTTAATTTTGGTATAGTCTTAACCTCTGGCGCGATTATCCTAGTCTTTAAAATACCAAAATTCACCAAACAAACAATCAATGTGTAAATTTATTTATATTTGAACAAAACAAGAAAAACATATAATATATAGATTTATATTATTTTCAAAACTAATAACATAAAGAATAATCGCGACAGTATTTAACACCATATCAAAATTTCAGGGTGTCCAAAAAAATAACAATAAAATTTTCAATAACGCTCTCGATTGTTGATATTTCTAAAAATAAAACTATTATGTTCATATACCTATTAATGAAAAGAGGAAAAAATATGCAATATAAATGGCTAAAAAAATCAGGGTGTTTCCCTTTAAAAAAACATATGTTTGGTTCATATTTTGAAACTGAGACCAAATAAAAAAAATAAAGGTACACCTATGAACTCCACATAAACACATCTATCTAGATATTTCCAATATATGTTGTTATAGTTTCCAAAATACGAGAGGTGTCCGAAAAAGGATTTTTTTGAATTCGGCACTGTATCGTGTCGCGAAAACCGCATCCTGCCAACGGCGCTACCCCGCAATTACAACGAAATCTGGATACCCTGTATATGATCTCAAGCTGCGTTTAAGCGATCTAGGGTATTTTGACCACAAGATTAGAAAGCAGCTGGGGTCATTATTTGATTTCTATTATTCAGATAATAATAATAATAGTCTTCATTGATTGAGCAGTGTGTACAAACTTAAGATGATACATACAACGAATGATCTTCTGCACTGAGATTTAAAATATGACAATGAACTTGTCATCAATCAAAACGCGAAGTTTAGCCATGAAGATCACTTTGAATTTATGTCTTGAAATCCTGAGTCTCACGATATTATGTCACTTGTCCCTCATGCTTGTTCAAAGCATTGACGTTTTCCTGGATCACTTGCATTTTTGGCACAGCTGCGTGCTGTGTAAATTATCATTCGCAATAAAGCATTTTGAGGTTAAATTATTCATTTAATTGTCAATCAATTTGTAAAAAGTGCATTTCAGGCAGATGAGTGAAAATTGCTGATATTTGGTGCGTTGAAGGATAAACCTGGAATTAATTAACTTAAGTGGAAGTTAAATTTTTAGTAGGACTTTAGTTTAGTGGTGACCTCTAAGTCTCAGTATGACACAATACAAAATAATTAGAAGGGGAGACTCGAATTGCAAGACCTCTGCAAGGAGAATGTTAAAGACACAATTATCGAATACCGCCACATAATACGAAAATTCTTTCAAACTTTTTAAGCCAAAGATTTGGCGTTAATTGGATGGGGAATAAGGGACCAATACAAGGGCCAGCAAGGTCACCCAACCTGACGCACCTAATTGTTTTTGTTTTGGGGTAGAATTAAATAAAATAAATCTAGTTTACCACGAAAGAATAACTTCTAGGGAAATGCTGGAACAAAAATTAATGCAGGCTTTGAAATCAATATCGAATATTGAAAGATTAAATGCGGCAAATAGTTTCCAAAAACGCTCTAGATTGTGTATGGAAAAAATGGTGAACAATTTGAATATTTGTTGTATACTTATCTGTCATACTTACCTATTTAGTTTTCTTTTAGTTTAAGTTAATTTATAGAGTGATTAGAAAGGGAAATGTATTTGACCTAGTGTAAAAGGAAAACGTAATGGACAAAATTAAAAACATTGATGACGAAGGTAGGGACTTCATTAGGAAAATTGTGTATAATTTTTATAAACCAAATAAGGTGCCTACTTTAGATATGGTTTGAAAAAAACTTAAAAACTACGGAACAATATAATTACAATTTTATGGACAACGTATCTTATAATTTCAGATTGTCCATTAAAATTCCTAATAACAAATACCAAAAAACAAGATGTTATTAATTTTATGACAGAGATACAATAATTAACTATTCTTAAAACAGAGTTAACAAAGAAAGAATTACTTGATACAATAAAATCATTTACTTTCAAAAAAGAATATCTAATAGACCAAATTTACCTAACTCAAGGACATACTGTTCTCAGTTTGCCACCTTACCACTGTATTTTCAATCCGATCGAAATGATTTGGGGATCATAAAACCCGATTACAAAAAAAATATCCAAACACCAAATATATGTATATATTATAAATTTGCTTTTATTTTCATTAAAATAATGATACGCATCCAAACTGATACTTAGATGTATGCCACCGAAACTTTTTTTGACGATTTCAACTGACATTGAAAATTCTATACCATAGATGAGTTTAAAATAATTTTATAACAACATTATTTGTAGATTTTATGTACTCTCATTTTACTGCTAGACATTAACATTCGTCTTAAATAACTCTATAATTTGTTTATTCTCTATGTTTTCGATGCCTACGTGTTGTATTGTTTCGAAGAAGTTTTGGTAACTGTTTGATAGTTTGTATGCAGATTTTCTATTTAACGTTGTTTGATGATGGTCATTGAGACCGAAACCGGACACTCATAGATTAGTGCAATTAAACGTAGCGGAACTTGGAGTGTGTATTGAGATTTAATGGACAGCTACTTTGAAGAATTGAACGATCCTTCACAGTTTATAGTTTTCATTACTGCAATAAATTATTATATTTTTAATACCAAATCCGTGAAACTCAAATCAGTATATAAAAATATAAACAAGTACATTTATCGCCCCAGTCTAAATCATCAAAATTTTCACATGAAAGTGAAATGAAAAGTGGAAGTTTTTCTAACATGAATTCATTATATACCTAAAATGTTCTTTCACGGGCTTTTAAATTCATTAGTTCCTTTTCACAA
Source organism: Apoderus coryli (assembly GCA_911728435.2). NCBI lineage: Eukaryota > Metazoa > Arthropoda > Insecta > Coleoptera > Attelabidae > Apoderus > Apoderus coryli. The sequence goes on along the minus strand of OU452202.1, from coordinate 7,541,861 downwards.
CAATTCACGAGCATGAGTAGATTAAAAGTATACTTCAAAGGATTTTTGCGCGTCATCCCTTTCACAAATATACAAGTAAAAGTATGTGCCTCTATACTATTACTTATAGAGCCACCTACATGCCATTTAAGTAACTCTTAAAAGCCCATGGCAAATATATTATGGATACGCACACTTTTATTGAAAATAAACAAAGTTCAATGATGACGAAACAAATGTATTAAAAGTCAGACATTTACTTACGGAATTTCACTCTCTACACATGTACATAATATGTAGGTACTCTTATTCATTCGGATGATGCCTTTATAAAGCGAAACATGTAATAAGAACACGAGGTTCAGATCTGATTTTTCATTCAGAAAAGTCCAAGATGTAATTCATCGGGTTGTCACATTTAATAGGTAATTATTGATGTTATAGAAATAATACCGGTAAATTAGATGACAGATTTAATTATAGGAACGTATTAGCTATAATAGTCTACTTATAACAGATAGTTTAAAAATCTTCGAAGATAAAGTGTTGACTTTCCTAAATACGTTGTTTTTAGTGATTAAAGTATCCTGGATCTGTTATTTCTAGATTATCACTCGACACCTACTATTGCTATTTGAAATTTTGAGGGTTGTGTCCACTCCTATCACAGGGCTGAAGCGAATTCAACCAAAAACTTATGAGTTCATCCCAGGACTTTGCTAAACTCATATACCAAAATTTTTAGTCCATTCACAATACTTTCCCTATGGGTCGGGAAAGTAAAACGTGTTGTTGACATGAAAATTTTCGGCAGCCTTGTAAACTGTGTGTTTTCTTAAGTTTAATTTAAAGGGAGTCCCAAAGTTAACGCAAGATTTGAATTAAATAGAAAACACAGTTTTTAGTCTTTTGATTGTAAGTTTTTTATTGAATCATAAAGTACATAGGATAGGGTTATTTATACAATACCACATCGGGCAAATGGCCTCCACGGCTTTGCATACACATACGCACTCGTTTGTCGAAATTTTCCATGAGCATTCTGCATAAATGTGCCGGAATTTCGTTGATGTAACGTTGAATCTCCTCGTTTAATGCACGCGTGGTTGTGGCCTTGAAATCTAATGGTGTTAAATCATACGATCTAGGGGCCAATTCTGATCACCGAAATGAGAGAGTACACGATCTGGAAATGTCTCATGCAATAATTCAAGTGTGTGGCACCGTCTTGTTGAAACAACATGTTGGCCACATCAATATCATCCAATTTCGGCAAAAAGAACTATGTTACAATGTCGCGATATCGAGCACTAGTAACAGTCACTGCTTGACCATTTCAAAAAACTGTGGTCCAATTATATCTCCAACCCAAAATCCACACCAAACAGTGACACGTTGTGGATGCATTTGTTTTTCGACAATCACATGTGGGTTCATTGAACCCCAAAAGCGGCAGTTTTGGCGATTAACAAACCCATCGAGGTGAAAATGTGCTTCGTCGCTTAGGAACATTTTGCTCGAAAAACGCACTGCTTCGATATTGACATTTGAACGGCTTGTTTTTGGAGGACCAGTGTGTTTAGCGTCTCCAACGGATCCTGTCTCGCAGAATTTTTCAATTAATCTCTTCACAGTTGACGAAGTTAAAACACTATTCCGACCAAATTTTGTATCAAATTTTCGAACTGCGACCGCCAAACTTTTATTATTTTTGAAATATTCATATTGTTCAATAATGAAGACACGATTTGCTTTTCGGATTGCCAACACTTAACTGCATAAATGGCGGCAAATTCAAATCTTGCGTTAATTTTGGGACACCCTTTATAAATATTTACGTCGGAATAGTTATGTTTTTACACTTATAGTTATAAATAAACTATATCGTCCTTTTTTTCAAATTTCCTCATGAGGAATTTGCTTCGGCGACTTGTTTTTACAACAATTTATTATTTGATTTAAATCACGATAAATATTGGAACAATCAGTTGATTTAAAACGTCGGAACTCTGCACTTGAACAAATGTAGTACCTCCGCTTTTAAAACAAAACAAATTCCTTAAATTATCCTGTTTCGTTTTCGCTGGGACACCCTATATATTATGTCAATAATGATCTACCTATTATGAATCCTATACCATATCGAAAACATAGGACGGGGTTCATTAATGCTTATACCATTTTTGTACTTTTTTCTTTACTATGAAGGGTAATTTTTTTTATTTAAATACCTATGCAAGTATCTGAACTAGATACCTAAAAATCAAAATATTGTAAGACAAAATATTCAGAACCTCCTATCTTCTATAAAGGCAATAAATATTATAGTACTGCCATTGGCAACACAGCGCTACATCTAGAGACCAAGGGTCAGCAACCGCGGTACCACCGGCCGACTGCCTCTCAGGCGGGCTTCAAAGGAACGCCGGCCGCCATTCAATGCACTCCCCGCCTTCCACCGCACTCCATGCCGTACATTCGGTACCAAACGTTAACACAGCACCGTATTTGGTGATTCCATTAAACTTTTAGTTAATTGAAAAACACTCAAATTGTATAAATAATTAAGTCAGTAAGCCATCATTAGAATGGTAATTAGATATGGTGGTAGGTAGGATTATTGGAATCGGTTTTAGTACTAAAGAAATGTAAAACAAAATGTTATTCCTATTAGAGTACGTATGGTTTTTAAATATCCATTCAGGGTAATTTAAAATCATTGGATATGGGTATTTGGATCTTGACGACTGTAAAAGTTAGTGTGATGTAGATGCGATAATTGCCTTTTGGCATAATAATAATTATTTATTTGCCTTTTCACCGAAGTTATCTGCATCGTCATGTCATATAACACCTCCGATATTTTAGAATTAGGACATTTCATAAACATGTATGCACTGTGTCCGAGATAAGAATGGGATAGCAGTGCAATCTTGGAAACGGTAGCACTTACAATGTCGTTGAAATTAAAAAAAAGTTGTACAATTGAAAGACCTTTTAAATTGTGGTTACAAAAGTAAACCAACTTTAGCCCTTTTTGAGAAAACGATTATTTTCACTACGACGTTTCGTTTTTGAAAAACCATCAGCAACTTGGTTATTTCCAATAAGGCCCTGGATTTTTTATTGTTAAATTTAATGCCATTTTAAATTCAAATATAGGTGATATATCACATGTTATGGTTTAAACAAGGTTTCAGTGTTTTTAACTGTTATTTAGAATTATTCAAGAACAATCGCCATAGTTTGGCCAAAGATTAATACATTAATCTTTGGTTTGGCACTTAACTGCCTGAATGCAGAGTAGAACGTTTAGCAAAAATATTCTTTCGTGGTTACACACAATTATTTATTATTATTATTTGACAATTTAATTCTGTCTCAGTACGACATTTTATTCTGTACGCGGTTTTTTAAATTTAGTTGAAATTTTTGTGCTTTTTGAAGTTATTAAAAAAACGCCTTTCCCAGATGAATGTTTTACGCAAAATAAGTGGCAAACTATGTCGATTTTTCTTGAATAATTTTCAATAACAGCTGAAAACTTGTTTAAACCATATACCACCTCGTTTTGAATTGAAAATGGCTTTGAATTTAACAATAAGAAATCGAGGGCCGTATTGAAAAAAACCAAATTAATGATGGTTTTTCAAAAACCAAAACGTCGTTTTCACTAGGTCTTATTCTACTCAAAAATTAACAATGAGAAAGTGCTTTTCATTTTCTGATATCTGTAAAAATAATGTCAGAAATAAATAAAAACTAAAATGGCAAAAAATCGTTTTTTCAAAAATTCTCGAAAACGGCTAAAGTTACTTTACTTTTGAAAACACCGTTTAAAAGGTGTTTGTTTAAATTGTACAACTTTTCTCTAATTTAACCAATATTGTAACTCCTACCGTTTCCAAGATTCCAATGCTATCCCATTCTTATCTTGGACACAGGTCATCCTCCTATACGACGGTCGCAACCGCTTCCAGTAATTTAAATGGCACGGAGGGTCAAGTGGCACATTGTTTTAAAGATAATGCTTTACAAACATGCCTATTTTTAAGTTTCTTTCAAGTTTTGTTGTAGATCATTGTGGCTATATACTAATTTGATGCACCCTGTATATAATACAGAGTGTTCCGGAAAATGTGGTAAATCTCTCATATGCAGGTAGAACATGAAAGAATAAGAAGTTATTAACAAGTTTAAAAGGGTATTTTGTAATTTCCTAATTTCAAATTTGCAAGTAAAAAATTCTAAAATATCCTCTGGAACAGTTTTTGAATAATTAGTGTGTTTAATTTTTATTTTATATGATTTCTATTGGTTTTTTTTCTAATTTATTAAAAAATGTTTTCTATTAAATTATTTTTTTTTTCTCAAAAAGGGTTGATTTGATAGGCAGTAAAAAAGAATATCTTGAACTCAGATTTATGTTTTTAATTCTTTATGATACAGAGTGTTAAAAATTTAAACATTAAGGTCTAGGAACTTAGTTCGCCCCTGGTAAACTAAAAAAGTTAAATTATTAGGTTCAAGAATAACTTAAATTACTTGTGTTCATCATAAATATAATATTTTTGTTATATTATACAAAGTATTTTAAAAGTTGTTCCAAGAAAAACCGATTTTCAACGGTGTGGTGTCCTTTAGGGGCCTATCTCCGTCGTTAGGAAGGATGTTCTATCTGTCTATATGTCGGGAAAACCTGTATATACCGACATATATCTATAATACCTAGTAATTAATTAATACAGACACAAGAGAATCTCCTAGGGTGGAAACATTTTTGAAAAAATAAATTAATTACTAAGCCAGATATTAAAAATGTTCTTCAAATGAAACGGGTTATTTTTTTTTAGAACGAAGAACATTGTCAGATAATTTGAGCTAAAGCCATTTTTCGATCGCTTTGATTCCATTAGCCATTGTGCAGAAAACGACCAACTGATATCTTACCATTTTAAAGGGCAATGACTATTAAAGAAAATACATATTCTATTATTGCAAATTATTTTTTTGCAGAAACAATCCAAACCACTTGGTCAACAGATAAAATTTTATATTATCGTATTGCAGAATGCATCCAAACCACAGGGTCGTTTCGTATATTCGTAATTTATTAAACAACATAAACAACGCCTTGACGAGCCTGAATCTGCACAAAGATTGAGGAGAGAAGATTTCCAAAAACCTAAGGAAATTAATGAATACGAGTGCCTTACTTTTGATTTGGAAAAAACGCTAGCACTTCCGAGAATTCCACCTAATATTGTATTCTATAAGAGACAACTTTGGATATACAATGCTGGAGTACAAAGTGGAACGGATGAACGTGATTATTGCTACTTTTGGGCTGAAGGTTTTGCCCGACGATTCGGATTTTGGAGAATCCGCTTTGAAACACCAACAACGGATGTCTGCGTAAGGCCTACATGAACTTGAAAATGTTGTATCCTCATAGACATTTGCTTACAGTAAAATTGAAAACGACATTGTGTGATTCATTGGTTCTTAGCCATTTTAATTATGGAGATGTAATATATGGCCCTTGTTTGACAGTAGTTAACAAAAACAAAATCCAAAAAGTTCAAAAATGCTGTCTATACGTTACATTTATGGTATCAGGAAATTTGATCCGGTGTCATACAAACTCGCGAATATTAATTGGCTGGACATGGAATCTAGACGTAGTTTGCATGCATCCTGTTTGTTTCACTCCATTGTTCTTAAAAAGCATCCTCCGTATCTTTACAATAAAATAAGTTTTCGATCGGATGTTCATACATTAAATTTAAGATTTAAAGGCTTGCTGTCTCCCCCACCGCATCGCAGCGCAATTTTTTTGAGATTATTTTCATTTGTTGTTTACGCAACTTATAACAAAATTCCATCATCGTTTAAAGAGCTGTCGTTGGCCTGTTTCAGAATTGCCTACCGAAAATATTTATTTAAGAAACAGATTGTACATTTGCAAGCACATTAATAAGGAGTAGAGTTGCAATGAGTGGTTTTTTTTTCTCTCTTTTTTTCTCTTAGATTTTAATTGTTGTCAATCAATTAAAGGAAAATATCTTTGTTTAGTTTTAAGAAGAATATTGTTATTTGCCATCAGTGCACAACCATTAGATGTTATTTTTGTATGTAACTATGCTTTCTTGGGTTAAAATTTCAAATCAGTGTTCACTGCCTTTTAACCCATTTTGTAATCCTTGGCTAAGCTATTTTTAGGTGATATTATGTGACATATTTTTTGTTTTACTATATTTTTATGTAGCTACTATTATATTGTTGTATTTTTTAATGTTAATTTTGGGATTACAAATAAACTGCATTATTATTATTATGTATTTAACTTCAGTTTATATAACTGTAATGAAAGAATGTAGAAAGAAAAATCCACTGCTAGTTACCGAGATGACTTCGAAAGACTTTTTTGGTATACGAACTATAGAAAAAAGCATCATTAACAGAAACATTTCAGTTGATGGCGATTAAATTAACTGTAAGATCTATCAAAATAGAGAAAAATCTACTTTATTTGTTATATTTTCAACAGAACACTTTTTATGGTCCCATTCAAGAGGTGAATATAAAAAAATCAGAGTGATGATCTATCTATCATCTATCTAGCTTTGGTCACCTTGTGGCCTCTCTGATTGCTTAAAGTTTTACCAGAAACTTAAAGGAAATGCCAATATTTTAGAAGACATTGATTGGCTTCAATATCGAAAATGTAGACTTCTGCCTCGAAGAGAACTAATTCTGTATAACTCCTAATATTGTAATAAACACTAGAATTTTTACTTGTTTTTTTTTTTAATAAATTGTTTTTGTTTTGCAGAAAGCATCCAAGCCCCAAAAAATCAATACCAAATTATTTTTTAAAAATAAATAAGTTTATTAAGAACATCTAAACATAAACTAGGCTGTGGATGTTGCAGGTTATCAATATCTAAACTGAAACAATTATTTTCTTATAACTTTGTGTGGGTTGGATGCTTTTTGCAAAGCTGGGTCCAATTAAAAACCATTTTCATTTCTGAGTATATTATACTTACGAAGGCTTGACGAAGTAACGGGACATAAATAAGTCACACTAGCTGAGAACCAATATTCGGGATTTACTTAAGATTTTGCTGGATTTGTGGTAAAAAATGTCAGCTGGTGATGGGTTTGATTTGTCCGACTGGAATCATTTCTGAAAATTTAAATAAAAACAAATGCAGTATTTGTCCACGGCAAATTGGCTAATTATTGGTAACGAATAATTATGTATGTTGGGCGCATGCTTTAATACCAATCGTATTTATTTTACACAGGGCAAAGCTGAGCCAACTCATATTTAATGATATGCTGCCTATTTAAGAGGACTATCCTTCTAGTTGTGCAAACTGAGACATAAAGGATGCCACTAATCAAATGTCTCTACTAAAATAGTATATTGTGCAACGAACATGAAATGACATATATTTCCTACGAGTATGATCGTTTGCAGCATGAGCCGCAGGCATACGTCATGGCATGGTCATTTCATGTGAGTTTCACATTATACTTTTTCTACGACTGTTTTAATGCTTTTGAATAAATTTAACATAATGTTTAGGGAAATATTTGCTTTTCGAAACTTACCCCTGTTAGCGTATAAGCCTAAATACAATAAATTAGAAGTATTAAATTGACAAGGTGGTGTTAAACTATACTACAACTATATGTTTTCGAGAGTATTTTATTATTATTTTTGACATCGTGGTGTGCGAGAATTATAATTTTGTTTAGTAGTTCATCAAAAGATGACGTTAACATTCTCATATAATTGAAAAATTGATCTTCGAATTTCCTCAATTCTCTGTAGAACAGTACAAAAGTACCTTCTTTTGAAACGACGTTTATTTCGAAATAATAAATTTGTACATGAGCCAAATAGCTACACCTCCGACCACTTTCATATTTGTAGTAGTACGACCAAACATCCGCGGCGACCTCCGCAAGAGCAATCCGCGCTTCTACGTGGTCCGCTTTACCGCCATCCGGTTCGAGGCTAGTGCGTTATTACACTTAAACTCAACTGGATAATTTTACAGGTCTTGTGGCATAATTCCCAAGAACTGTCACTTATCGGTAGACTACAGTAAAATACTGAGCAAGCTGCGCCATTTACTTTATGTTTGACAGCCATTGAAAGCAACTAACCTCGTTAATTTCCCCAAAAATGGAACAAGGTGAAGTTTGTGTGCTGATTAAGCATTACTTTTTGCGCAAAAAACAAATCATTACTATAATACCTGAACGTTTAGGTCGCCCAAAAGAAGTCGTCACGCCAGTAATCGTCAATAAAGTCCATGGAATGATATTGAACGAACGAAGATTGAAAGTGCGTGAGTTGGCTGATGCTGTAAGCTCAACTAAGCGGGTACATGTTGCATGAATATTTGGATAGAAAAAGCTGTGCCCGCGATTGCTCACGTTCGACCATAAACATAACCGTATTAGCACTTCAAAAGAGAGTTTGAGGATGCTCAGCCACAATCCCAACCAGTATTTCCTTACCATAGATGAGACATGGATCCATCACACCACATTAAAGACCAAGCAAGCATCCAAACAGTGGGTTTCTAAGAGTGAACGTCGAAGAATGCTCTGTCGACAAACAAAGTCATAGCCACAGTTTAATGGGATTCACGCGGGGTCATTCATATCGATTACCTTGAAAATGGTAAAGCGATTACCGAGGAATATTATTCACAGCTATTGGGCCAGATTTGATACTGTTTTAGGGAAGAAAAAATTTTGCCTCACCAGGACAATGGATACGGATTTAGTCTACATAGCAAAAATTCATCAATTGCGCTAAAACTGCAACCTCATCCTCCATATTCTCCAGATTTAGCCTCCTTCGACTATTTCCAAACCTGAAGAAATCGCTGGGATGTACGAGATTCGGGGCAAATGACAAGGTCATTGTTGAAACAAACCCCTATTGGATAATGAAGGCCTTAGGGATCTTATTAATTAGAAGCAGTAAATGTATCGAGCGAAAAGGAGATTATGTAGAAAAATTTAATTCCCTTGCTGATATATGGCGGTGGGCGACAGTTTCCTTGTTTAACATGCATATAAATAAGAATAGGATGTAATGTAATTATTTTTTGTTATGAATTCAGATGTTTTGAATTGTATTATTTTTGATAAATTGAATTATTTAATATACCAATAACAGTAGTTTAAATTTTTATTTCTACAATGTATCTATCTGACTTTATGTTGTATACACAATAAAACATTTTTATTTTGTATTCCAATACACTGGTAGCATCGCATAAAAGTAAAAACTTGCAATTCAACATGAAAACATGCTGTATGAACGAAATGTTCTGTATGTATATAGCCATATAAAATTGCAATATTTATGTGGTTTTTGTCGTCCATCTCCTTTACGGTCAACCAAGTTGGAATTTAATATAGTTTTTTCCAATCCCATACATAACACATTCATTCATTGCGCCCTGATACGCATACATATTTCAAATGGAAGATGTTCATATTTTTTGTTTTAAATACATTCACGCAATGTTGAAAATAGTTTCTGTAGAATGGTTATTTCAATATACAGAGTCTCCCGAAATTAACTTAAAATAATTTAATGAAAAAATCTTATTTTCGCTTATAGAATGTCCCCTTAAATTATTTGAAGTTCATTTCGGGACACCCTGTATAACAAGTTTTATTATTTATTAAATCCTGGTTTTGTTCACCCCCTTTCGCCGAACCCCGAAATAGATTTCACTTTCGGCCTTTGACTGATTTATTTTTACTCAAATCTAGAAGTACCTAACTATTTAGTCGAACGTAATTTAGGTGTGACTGGTCGGGACCCAATTTCAACAAATTGAGTTTTGGCGTTTGACTGTCTAAGTTGATGTTTCCTAGGATTAGACATAAAATTGCTAGTCAAAGACCGAAATATGTATACTATTGGATTGGACTTTGACTAAGACTTCTTGTCAGACATGAAGTTTGACTAGCCAGACCTAAGAGCGCCGCAGCCTCGATGTTTATTAATAACATTATATGCAAAAAAAGGTGAAAATTCGCATGTTACAAACGTGGTCAAATTGTAAAAGCGTTTTATCTAAATATTTCAATAAAATTATCACAATCTCTTCTTCATGAGTTACGTATGTTATAAAAATGTGGATTGCAATTATGTCATGCGTAAAAAAGTTTGAAGAAACGGGCTCCATACTGAACATGAAGAATAGAGAAGCAACAAGATCTGTAAGAGCAGAGAAAACATTGAAAGAATGCGAGTGGCAGTGACACGATCTGCGGTGAAACATGTACTCACACTAACCATATTAGCAACATATTACGACAAATTTTGGACAGAAACTTAACTTTCTACCCTTACAAAATTCAAGTCTTTCAGGAGTTGACATACGATGATATGCTTTTTTGGAGGATGTTGAGCGAAGAAACATTGCGACATATATAAACGGTGATGAAAACTATTGTATTCACTGCATGATTATTTCTTATTTCAGATGAAGCCCATTTCCCTCTGCTTGGATATAATAATCGATAATGTAATTACAACAACGCAGATGAGATGCACAAAAAGCCATTACATAGTCCTAGCTTTATTACGGCATATTTTTTCCAAAACCATAAAAATGCAACTAGTATAAACATTCTTGCCACAGGAGTTACCTAGTTTCCTGAAAATATTTTTTGCGCAGCAAGATGGGACCACAATTTATACTGCTCGTGTATCAATTACTCCTTTTAAGGGAACTTTTCTCTACGGACTCATATCCACATAAAGCCACATCTCGTGAGTCGCGAACCTCTTCAAGAATAAGGTCTTAGAAATTAAATAAATATTAAATTCGGTGTAAGGTGGTTGTGTATGAATTGTATCAAATTTACTGAAAACTTATGTAACATTAGCGTCATTTCCTGAGCACGCTATAAGTCTACAAAATAAATATGCTTTGCTGGAAGTTGCAATAAACCACTTTAACTGGGGCAAAATGTAATCGATTAAGTGGATGAAGAAGCAAAAAAAACACAGTAATATACACACACACACAGTTCGAATCGTACCTACTACTCGCGTCAAGTCCGGCGGGGATTGGCGGCATACAAAAGACTATACCACCATATTTAAATCGATCATTTGACCGGTAGAAATAAGAAAACGAAGCGAAATTGTCGTGGCCTAACACACGTGGGCTGTAGATGGTAAAGATAGGCCGTTTAATTAGTTAATTAAAGGCCTCCACGCCGACCAAAAGATATAGTTGAGTTGGGTGCTATTCTAATAAGTAGTAAAGAGCTAGGAATTAAATTAAGTTAAATTATCAAAAATATGAATATTTATGAACTCATTACTATCCTGCAAATGAATCTCAAGAAATATTCTCTGTTTTTACTTTCCCGCGCAGGGAACGTATTGTGAACGTGCTAAAAAAAATGTCTGTGCTTGTGTGTCTATATGTATTCTTCCACGATAGCACCTAAACGCTTTAACCAATTGAGCTAAATTTTGATGTATGAGTTTGGAGGAGTCTGATGATGAACCAATTAGTTTTTGGTTGAAATCGCTTTAGCCCTGTTATAGGTTGCTTTTGATATTTGCCGCCATAATTCTCGAAAGATTGCGTTTAAAAATTCACCAGTTAGATAGTTGGAACCACCTATCTTATTAGAATATAATACGAGGGTTGCCTTTTATATTTCGGGATTTGGCAACCCTGGTGTTGCAATCTAGCAACAGACAGCTCTATCGTAAAGTTGGACATTTTTGAGGTTATACGTACTCAAAACGTTTACAGTAACTTAAAAGATTCATCTCGGCCCAAAAATGGAATGTCAATGTAAAACATATAAATTTAACGATTCTACCGGGGCTATCCGTTCCCATGCCTCTTTACATTCTAAAAGGGCATCGAATGCAGCGTTTTTTGATACATTTCTCCCTCGTATATATACCGACAGTAATAAAAATAACTACAGTGACTGGAAAAAGTATTGGGTTAATGATGAATCGAAAAAAAAAGGATTAGAGTTTGAAAATAAATATATGAATGAAACAAATAATTTTTGGCAACGTGTTATTTTCTCAGATCAATCTAAATATAATCGGATGGACATCATATGGTATGGCGAAAACTTAATGTGGAATTTAAACAAGAAAATTTGTGTCCGACAGTAATACACGGTGGCAGAGTATTGTAACCATCATCTCTTCAATAGTTTTTCTTAGATTAATAAAATGATAATAAAATGAAAGAAGTTCTAAGAATTACAAAATAATTTTTAATAAAACTTTTTGCAGTCACTGTATCCGACACAGCCGGTATACGACACTCTATACGACACGAGCGGAACACGTTGGGAGTTAAAGCATCAAGATTTACATGTGCAAAGCCAGGGTCTTCTTTTAAATATTTATCATCAGTTAAGGTATGAAAATAAAGAAGTGACGAAGATAGATATAAAAATTTTACGCTCTATAGAAAATGTCACTGACTAAGTGAGTAAAATTTGTTGTTAGTCTTTAATATCAGAAGCATATTATTACAAATGTATCAACTTATATGCATAACAAGTATTAACAATAGTATTAATTATTGTAAAGGTATGTTCCTTGCTGTTCGAACACGGACTAGGTACGTGTGCATCTATGTCTAAACTTCTAAAAACAAAAACAGTCTTTTTCAGCGTAAGTTTATATGTTGCCGTGTTGAAGCGGCAAGGAAAAATACAGTATACTTTTATACAAATGAACATACAATTGTTAATACATAAAGGATTTTTAAAATATCGTATAGGGCATGTATTGTTGTTAAGTTAGGAGGGTGCGCCTATTGACATTACAAAGGGATATCGAGTTGTGGTTTTTTATATAATTTTAAACAAAAATTAGAAAGCCTATAATTATTATTATTTTCGCTTTATATTAATTTACCCGATATTAAATGTTTTCAGATAAATTGCAGTTTCGGACAGTTTTCATTGAATAAATTATACAATTAACAAAGTAAATGTTAATTATACAATCAACTAAGTAAATGCGGATTAAAAATACTTTTATTATGAATAAATAATTGCAATTACTGATTTATAACTGCTATAAAACGATTGTTATCCATTAAGATAAAAATCTCTATTTCTTTGACTAGAAAAATTAACTACTTAAATGTTTAATTTCTGTAACAAATACTAAACGTTGTCGGCGTCCTTTTCACTCATAGCTCAAAGTTTAGAGAATAATAAAATACTGAACTGGAAAAATACCCGCAGATCGACAACGTCAGCTTTAAACCGCCTAGCGTGATTAAATGCATTCATATTGAAATAATTTCGAGTCTAAAACAAAAAGCTACCGCAACTGCACTTAAGAATACTGAAGACCCTCTCACTATTATTATTCCACCAGGTGAATCTTATGGCGGCAATTAAAAATACCTGGCTCTTTTTTTACTATTATAAATAGTTTTTGTATCTGAAACATATGTGTCAGGATGTCTATAGGATTTAAATGTCAACAGTTTTGATAATCTAGATAAAATAAAGTGTATACGAGGGAGTTTTATTAATAGTAGAGAGTCAGTAACAACATGATGGCTTGGGATTCCCTCTTGTACAAGGTGATCTAAATTGGACACTTTTGATAGGAAACCCAGATTTCTTGAAGGTGTTAGAAGAAAACTAACCAACATGTCACGAGCTCGATTTTCAAACGAAATCAAATGCCGAAAACCGCACCCCGATATCTTGAACCGTTTAAAAGATACAGGGTGGTTTTGACTTTTGTGCATTTTTAATATACCCCTGTAACTTATTTATTTATGATTATTTTTTTTTCTGTGAAAACATTCGCAAGGCACTTTTTTGAGAGGAACCCAGTGGTGTCTCTAGTTTTTTTTTTAAAAGACTGGCGTTGAAACTATGACAAAAACTTGTAATTTTTCTTATGGACTACCCTGTATATTTTTGCGTATTCGTTTTAGAAATTAAATTGCCTTTCCAAATATAAGTAAGTGTGTCAAATTTCATTTGGATATCGAGACGCGTTTAGGAAATATTACTAAAAACCCATCGTCAGGAATTTACAAATAACCCCCGGTATCTGAAAAACGAAGCATTTTTCGATATATGTTCATATGAAAAAAGAATATACTTTCGCTTATAGAATGTCCCCTTAAATTATTTTATGTTAATTTCGGGACACCCTATATAAGCAACTATGAATAGTTTAAAATTGCTAAAATAAACAGTGGGTTTAAATTACCCTGTATATTATGTTCTATACCTTATGTATAATACTAATCTTGATCAGAACTTTTCGCAATAAATTATACCTACAAATAAACTCAGTTGGGTACATTTTAGATTTTATCTAAATGCATGTAAGCATAGAAAACCGACTAAATTATAATCTAAATTTAGCTAAAACCACTAATCAAGAGACAAGAAGCCGTCAAAGTGAGCTTTGAATCTGAAAAAAAAATTCACGGCCAACTTATTCCTCGTAAATAAAAATAAATAAAAGAAACAAACACAACGTGTAGTTGACCTCCGAGAAGAACTAAACAAATAGCGAAGTTAAAAGTCGAAATTCTCGAGAGGAAGAATATAAAAAGAAAAGTTGAGAAGTATCAAAACCGGGAAAAAGGTTAAGAAATTAAAAAAAAAAAAGTCGAAAAAGTGAAGTACAAATGTCGCGCTCCGGGCTCCATCAAAGCGGTTTATAATTTTTAAGTCCACAGAGTGATCTAAGCGTTCGCCGGCATTTGTTTGATGACGACAAGCGGCGGTGTCTTTGATGCGCCCGCGAGTCTACCGGTCCATAGGCGTGGATTACTAACAAAATCATATAAAATATTACGTACCTACATCCAACACATAAAATAAATATACCTATCTATTGCATCTTGTACTGCCTAATCATGGTTTGAAGTAGAAGTTAATTTATTTGAATTAAAAAGGTCCTTACGCCAATTAAATGTTACTGAAATACACACAAGTCGGCATCCACAAAATATATTTATATAATAAAGTTAATTAAACTAAATTTAACATTCTACTTAAATCAATTTGATATAATTATAAATTTAGTTCTTTTAGGTACATTTGAAAACCCTTACATTATAATTGCGTAATTTCGTTGCAAATTCTTCAGGCTAAAATTCGTTAAAAAACAATTAAATTATATGCTGTGCATATGGACACTATCACACACCAGCTCACACGAAACAAGGCAATTTAAACAAATTTCTGGTTTGAAAAGGACAAAACGGCGAAACATGTCAACTTTGTTTTCGAAGGAAAAATAAGATCCGACTATTTTTAAAGCCCCAAATTCCCACTCTACAAGGGGGTGACATCCTTAAAATCTGAAATGAAATGCGGGTTCGAGTAGCACATCATTTGATAGGTTATTAAGCCTCTTTTTAATGCCGTCTCATTTTTGAAGCCTTTTGACAATTGTTTCAAAGCAGGGTACTACTTATTGTGTATTATTTTTAGTAACAATTAATAAAACATTTTTGTTTGTAATCTTCGATGGTATTTGAATTTTTAATTTAGGTAAGTCTAACCATTTATCGATTCATCTCAGGGTGGAGATGATTAAAATCAGATTTTAATCAGTATGACTTTTTTTTTAAATCAAAATTAATTTAAACAAGAGTTTTGAAATATTAACACTTAAAATGTACCAATTTGTTCATAAAAAAATAAAACGCAGACGCATATGGTGTTATTTATTATTTTATTATAAAAATCGAAAAGAACAGCTGGTTAATACAAAAATAAAACTTAAAAAAATCTTTTTAATACAAAATAAAAATTAAGTACTGTAATTCTAAATCCCGTAGGGTATATCAGACCCATTTATACAGTGTGTCCCAGGATAGATGTAACAAGAGGTGTGAACGACAAAAATTTTTTGAATTTTGGAATGACATTTGGTGAATGAGTCCTGCTTGTATTAAAACCATAGTACCAAAAAATGAGTTAAATCCATGGTGTACAGGGTGTTTTATAAACAAATTTATAAAAATCATCATGAATGGAGTGACTTTATTTTACATTATACACGAAAATTCTACTAACAAAAGTTGTTTAGAATACAATTTTATATCTCCATACCAAATTTCAGGAATATAAACCCATATTTTTGGAAAAAAATACTTTTTTGCAATAATTAATATTTTAATTTGATCATATGACAAACACTGCGTAAATAGTAAAACAAATATTGAAATTACTTAGAAGTATAAAGTAGGCTATTAGCAAGTAGTAACTAGTGGAGAAAAAGTTATAGAAGAGAGATATTTTCATCATTTGATAATTTTCGCAGATGAATCCAAATTCACAACCAATGGTGTTGTTTCATCACAAAATTGTCGGTATTGGTCATTTAAAAATCACAATTTTAGAATTCATTCTAGACGACAGTAAATGTGTGGTGTGCCGTGTCGTATCACATTGGAGTTATTAGACCTTATTTCATTGAACGAAGGTTAAACCAGCACATTTAATTAGAGATTCTTGAAAGATGTTCTCGGGAACATCTCCGCATAATTTTAGAAATATGTCATTTTCAACACGACAGTTGCCCTAGTCACTCCACAGAAGCAGTTAATCAGAGGTCTAATTTAAATTTTGGAGACAATTGGATTGCCAGAAATGGACTGATCAAGTAGCTGCCGAGATCTCCTGACTTATCAATATTGGACTTATTCTTATGTGGTCGTTTCAAACAATTGGTTTACTGAACTACTTCCTAATGATTCAGCAATATTACAGAAAAGAATTAGAAATGCTGCACACTCTTTAACTTTAGTACAATTTCAAAATAATTTTAAGGAATTCAGACGAAGGATTGAAAAATGTGCGGATATGGACGTTTGTTGTCTCAATTTTAATATTTGTTATGTGTTAACTATAATGTTTATGTGGCGTTTGTTCTAAGATACAAAATAAAATAATACGAAGTATTCTATGATAATACTAATTATCGCAAAAAAGAATTTATTCCAAAAATACGCTTTTATATTCCTGAAATGCGGTGCGAGGATATAATATTGCATTCTAAACAACTTTTGTTAGTAGAATTTTGGTGTATATTGTAAAATAAAGACACCCCATTGATGATGATTTTTATAAATTTGCTTATACAACACGGATTTTACTCATTTTTTAGGTACTTTAGTTTTAACACAAGCAGGACTCATTCACCAAGTGTCATTCCAAACTTCAAAATTGGTTTGTCCTTCATGCCTCTTGTTACATCTATCCTGGGACACACTGTATATTGTTCATATTCTCGGGTGCTAGTTTTCATATAACCAAATTATTATTCCATTCTTTAGTTTAATTTTGAAGTATTAGTTTAGTAGTTGGGAATCAATTGAAAAAAAATCATAATTTTTTACCTTTAATACAAAATCGAGAAAAATTCTGTTAATTTTCCATTACATATTTTATGTTTTCGGTTACAAGTGTACAAGGAAAATATAAATTTGTTGTATAACAATTATATAACCAAGGAACAAAATACACAAAAGAAAACACAGAAAAAACATATTTTGCAAAAAATCACAATCGAAGAATATTCAAATATTTGAAAAATTATTCTTTGTTAGTTTGTATATATGATAAACAAACTGGTTTTTTAGACCTAACACATCGTAGATTGGTTTTTCTATCATTCTGGTAGCTGCAGATGAGACACCTTTTTCATCATTTTAGAATTCATCAATTTCTATATCTAAAGCCGAGTCGTGATCACGACAGTGTAGTAGTCTGGAGTAGCTGTTTCATCATCTTGGTCACTATAGTCACTCTCCAGTTCATTAAACCACTGATTCACTATATTTTCAAAATCGGAATCTAAATACTCGTTTGTTTTACGCCTAGTAGCTATTTCACAATCACAATGGGTCTCCAAAACCCTGTCGAGTTTGAAATAATTCGCAAAATCTACACGGTAACAAATAAAAGTGTGAACTTCATGAAATCCAAATCACAACTAGAGAGTACATTGCTGCAATAGTTTTAAAGTGGGAAAGATTTGTTTTCGCCAATGGCTCAGACAGACCCATAGTCACCAGTTAAGGGGTAAATAGAAATACCGTTTAGCTGCGTCACAGCCAAGTCTGTTTTTTATATATTGAATGTACGAATCCATATGTAGAAAACAATTTCGATATCAGCAGAGTAATAATCCTGAGTTTGCAAAATATTTGGAAACAATGTCTAGATCATCTCTCTTTTCTTCAGCTAGTAACGGATATTCTTCTTTGTTTATTGGACGATCCAATATTATGTGAAAAAATTAAAGGGGGTTAGAGCTTGAACATATCGCTTCTTAAATCATTGATATCGACGCAAGCTTCTTTCTTCTTCAAAATTGTCAAAAACAGCCAGTAACTTTTTCCATATGTAAACTGTAGAAACTGGTGAAAATCTTCATCCTTTTAATATAGATATCTGAAACATTTTTAAAAATCACTGGATCAATTTATTCTTTACGCTCTTCACATCTTAATAACAATTTTGGCCACTCATTTACATAGATCCCAAGACAATCTGAAAGTGTATTCCACCGAACATCCTGAGGTAAGACCAATTTCTCGCCCCCTTCTTCTTTATACCAAGCATTCGGCAAATGGGTTTGCATGATTTTTATCAACCCTGCTCACATGTAGTAAGTAATCTCATTACACTGCATATATGCTACAAGCTTAGGACCACCCAAGGTCACGAGGCTTCGAGTTATGTTAAGTTCCCTATGAGGGGTTTACAGGCAGTTGGCGTTGAATAGTCACGATTTCTTCCCTCATTTGCAGGGTATATTCCGTATATACCAACTTAAGCTGGACTTCCCTCCGGGCGACTGTTGCGACGATCGCTATGATACTGCTACCGTTGTTGTTTTATGGAAGCACTGTCCTCCAAGCGACAGCCGCCGGCGATAGTCGCTCGGCCTAGCGATCGTCGCAAGCCGCCTGCTCTCAGAGCAAATATAGTCACCAGTGTTCCCAATTCGGGTGTAATTACACCGTTTTGGGATATTTTGAGGTCACCGTCTGTAATTTTCTAACAACAAATTATTTGGGATAATTTGGCCGACTATGTTTTTAGTGATTTCAATTGTCAAATTGTTTTTTGCTTCTTCTTTTTTTTTTTGGGATATGACATGACATGACCGCCAATCTGCCTGCCGCTCTTCTTCTAGTATGGCTTATGGCTTCCTACATGCCACTGGCTATACTATAGAGGCAAAATGCAAAAGCAAACAGTCACTATTTCGGCGTTTTTTTTTAGCCTTTTCCATAAATCTTTACAATTAGCCATTGGCAACAATGTTGTGTGTAAAGTGGTGTAATTTGATGCTCATTCAGGGATATTTTCGGTCTCAAGTGTTGGGAACACTGATAGTCACTGCGGTCAGCGACTGTTAGTTTCGTTTGGTTTTTAATGTAGTGCGCTATGTGTTCACATGATAAAATCTGGTTCAACGCCGTAGTAGATAATAAATTGATCGATGCAGTGGCTAAACATCCCTCCCTCTTTAATTTGCATTGTCCTTTATATAAGGATCAAGTTGTAAAGGATAATGCTTTGCTTGTGCTGTACATCGGATGGACTCCATTTCGTTGTGCGATACACATTTGAAGTATGTCATCATCTTCTGCGTCTTCGTACAGCATATAGGCCACAAGTAGTTTGCGCGTTAAATTCATCCCAAAAATATGTGTGTTGAGCCACATAACGAACGAACAACTGAAGTACAATTACAGATACACGCGGGAAATATAATCAACTTTTTTCGTTACTTTATTTCAGTAAAAAATCCAAACTACGACTATGTAGAAGGCTACGGCCACTGGGTTCAATCCATATAGGTGGGTAAATAAGCCGAACTGGCAACACTTTTAACACAATGTCGAGAGACCGGCTTTAGTGCGTTTGTTATTCGTGTTTTTTTTTTCACTAGATGGTATCAGACACATCGATCAATCATTTTATTATCAACGAAATGTCGCGGTACGTTTTCGCGTGAAATTCTCAGTTTCTATCAAAGGGGTCGCAGAACAATTTTTTGTCGGTATTTTAATCATGCAGTTCAATTTGTATATGTCCTCAAAACATTAATTTTAATATATAGATACTTATATACAAGACGATTAAAAAAATTGCTGCTATCAATTTAGCAGGTAGGTAATAAAGATCATTGACAAATATTTTGTAACAAACCAATGTGTAATTTTTAAAATCAAATATATGCCGCTTTCTAAAAAATAGAATTACCTATGTTACAATAAGAACTTATACCCTCTTGATCGTTTAACTCCATATTATACAAGGTCTGGTAAAATGATATGGTGTAATCTTTAATAATAAAAACCCCACTGCACCTAAATGGTTCTAGAATATTTTTATTGAAAGTAGCACCACCGAACATATAACGGTATAGAAGATTTGGCGGGGCCCTTTATTTTCATTTGATCAAAGCCTTGCCAACTGCAGCTGCAAGCAGTAAACGAAGAAGTCTGTTTTTTAATTAAAATAACAAAACACAATTTTTAATCAATTATCAAACTATCATCCCACTTTGTTTCAATTTATCAAGTTTTCTTGGGTATTGGGACAAAATCTAAACTCAGTAATTCTGAATTTTAAATTCTATTGCAACGTTTCGTGCAATATATGCACATCATCAGGCTGCAAAAAACACAAAACCTCAATAAAGTAAAAGTTATAAAGTTATATAAATAAAAACACTCAACAAAAGGACGATGACCAAACAG
Source organism: Apoderus coryli (assembly GCA_911728435.2). NCBI lineage: Eukaryota > Metazoa > Arthropoda > Insecta > Coleoptera > Attelabidae > Apoderus > Apoderus coryli. The sequence goes on along the minus strand of OU452202.1, from coordinate 7,521,060 downwards.
ACTAACATAATTTTTAATGATTGTATGAAAAGCTCAAGGAACTTTGTGACAATGTGACATTTTGATTTTACTTTAAAAACTACTAGGCATTAAATAATTATGTTTTCTTTCTTCTTTCTTGAACCTTCTATGTTTAATTATTAATACTTTTTGTTTCTTAAGTTAAAAACAACTTTGTAATTCAAATATTTACACAAACAACTTTTAGAGCTTTCGTCGAACTGTATGGGATCCAACCTTTATCACAAGTACATGTTCATGTACGCGGCTGGAACTAATGCCTAAGGTTCGGGCACGACGAGGGATTTTGAAACGAACGAATTAGTTGATTGATACACTGGTTTGCCGCCACGTCGGAACTTGCAATAAATTATGGCACGAAAATGTCCCACAATTTTCAAACAAATATAAACACAAATATAGCTTCATTGAGAAAATGTTTGGTGTATTAGGTTAAAGTCAACAATGTAAACTTTCAAGTGAAAACAACAAGTGTTGCCAAGCCTCAAAATATAAATAACTGCCCTCGTAACTCACGGACATTTGAACATCATTAATGAAACAATTAATAGTTTATTTATTTAAAGACATGTTTTTTTTCTCTTTCAATTTATGTATTTAAATATAACGTAGTATATAATAAGTATATAAATAGGTACATAGTGCAAATATACTAAAGAGGATTAGTAGGTCTGTCATGGTTCCGAAAGTAAATTCGTCATTGATATCCCGCTTCATTCGAACAATGTTATCTTCGTTTCTTTATTTCAAAAGAAAAAAGTACAAAGAAATGCCGCCGCTTTAAAGTGGTGTGTAAATAGGAAACATTGCAAACATGTTTCTCTAATTTTAGATTCAGCATATCTTTAACTAAAAGTAATTATTATTTTCATATTCAAAAGTGTGTGAAAATGTCAGTGTTCATTGGTGTCCGTTTCCTTTTGATCTGTGTATGTATATAAATATATACAGGGTGTCCGTAAAGTAACGGAACGAGCGATTATTTTCAAAATGGCAGGTCAGTTTTGATTTATATTTAGCAATTTTGTAGCGTACGTCAGCGTAAATATAAGAGACAGTAAAACCCATTGAGATATAAGGAGACGCTATAAGCATTATTTTACATTGTACAGAAACGGGTGCATTGGGTGGGGTGTAAGCGCATACCAATATGGCGGATTCTCCAGAGCCGGACTAACTATTTTTGTTCTTTAATTTGCAGCTTGGGTTTATACTTTATTTTGAAATGTTAAGCAGTGTACAAAATACTTAAATATAGGTAATTATTGATATTTGATACCTAAATACACGAATAAAAGACGTTCGTACTTTATAAATTATATATTAATACCCCTTAAACAAAACAATTTTATTTAAATGTTGCGCTATGTTTATCCACTTTATTTTTACTTAAATAATACATCCTGGTATTAACATATTCAGTCGCAATAGATTTGATAGTAAATGTATATGGTTATCAAACACTGATTTGATCAAAACCGTGCACAACTAAATTAGGAAAAATATTACTATTTACAAATTCCTTTAAAACAAGGTTTATTATGAATCCTGCGGACAACTTTTCATTAGTAGCTACTACATGATTTTTTATGATCTTTTCGGATTGGAAGCAAACGTCTAAAACATCTTTTGGAGGAATTTGTAAATCCTTCATTTTAATAAAAGAATAACACTTATTAATGCATCTCGACATTCTCTACAAATAATTTGCTTCTTTAAACTAAAAACAACAAATCCAGCAATATAAACAATACTGAATTTCGAAAATTCAGAAAATGGTCCAGAAAGATAATCATGATCTGGATAAATTATATTTGTGTACATTTCTCGTTGGTATCCAATTAATTCGAGACACATATTCTGTCCAGATATGTCTACGAGCAGGATCTTTAGGAAATCTAAAAACCAGAATATGTTTTTAACACACATTTAGGGGTCTTTTTTGCTAGAAAGTGATGAAAAAGTAGAGAGTAGAAATCAAGTAAAAGAATTTGTAAAAAAAAAATAAACTACAATGCACGTATCAATTGTTCAGTGCAGAAAGAGAATGCTACCAGACTCCTATAATAATGTGTTTAAATAAGTTCGCCTAAAAAAACCCTAAATACGTCCATGTACAATGTTTACAATATTTGGTACATACCTATGAAACGTTATTCCTGATATTTTCTGGTCGATTTCACTTCTACTACTGCAACTACGCACAGCACACGACACCATTATGGTATATTGTCAAATAACCGTCCAAAAAACACGAAAAACTTAAGTAAACTTGTAAAATATTCGTAAATAACACTATAAACTTGAAAGCACGACAAATGATAGATATCGTATACCAATATGGCGTACCTGCACCCGCTTTTGGCCACGTTAGAGCGTCTCCCCCCACCTCAATGGTAAAACCACTATGAAATCTACCCGAAATATTGTCTATCTCACTCAGCCTTGGTCGCCACTCTTTCTTTGAGGCAGTTGGTGTCTCGATTGGTTCTGATTTATACCGGATGGACTGCAGCATACACAAGAGTACTATTAAACCAGTTGTGTTATATTTTCTATTGTGTGAGATTAATGCCCGTTTGCACCACATACAGTTTAAGTAGAGAAATTTAAGGTGCACCTAAATTTTAAGTATTACTTAGAACGTAATTGATTGCACTGAATCATAAGCAGGTTGCACTTAGTTAAGTATCGGGTAAATTTGTCAACATAGCAAATTTAAGGTAGCCGACAATAAAGAAGAGTTTTTTGGTCGGGCAGTAGGTAATATTTTAACTTTTAACCAGTTTTTGTTTTCATAATAATTCAGCATCTTTATGTAAATATTAATTTTGATTTTGAACGAAAATTATTAAATACATTTTTAATATAATACGATGGTAGTGATACCTACAAAAAAAAAAGAAGACCTCCAAACTACACTTCCAACGAGAAAGAAGTTCTTCTATTGATACTGTTGGATCATAATTGTGGCATCATTAAAATTAATAAAATTAACTTTTTGTTATTATTTTCCATTGTTAAATTTATATATTGTTATATATTTGAAATGTATTTATTACATATACTTAGTATTTGATCTGTTTCTATTATAAGATTTAGCTAGATGAGTAGGTGCTACTACTTCCATATTTCATGATTTATATTCAAACATAGTTGTAGTTTATTATTTACCTGGGAACATAAGTAAAGTTGTTACCATATTTATAATTATTTTGTGGATTAATAATTAAATAAAGTGTAAACGTGAAGTTGTTATGGTTTTAAATTATTGTTGTTGATACCCTAGTACAATAATATAATATACCTCTATATAATAATAATAGGTATGTTAAGCACAAAGACGCTTTTCGGGCTTTCCTACTAACATATCTTCTAATGAAAGCTGTCATCTCATCAAATTCTAGAAAAAATGCTCAATTTGGTCTAGGATAGGCCGAATCGTAGCCTTCGTCAGTCCGAATCTTTGAAAAAAACTTAAATTGTTCATATCTTAAAAATAATTCGGCCTTTCATAAACCCTCCATGGAAATCCATGTTCAATTAATTCGAAAACATCAAGATCATCATCCAATAATTCAATATTTTTAATCGCCACACAAAGTAAATAACCCAATAATGAAAAATATAAAAGCAATAAAATGGCAACGTTGGCTGACAGCATCAACATATTATTGTTAATATCTGTGCATTTAATTACGTAAAAACTTGTATTTTTGTGAATATAAATTATAAAGAATTGTAAGAAGTGAAAATATAATATCTCTACTACTTCCTAACATAAAGAAAGACTGGATTACTATCGAGAAATTTGATAAACAGTGTTTTTGTGTGATTAAAAAATTGTAAACAAGGTGGGAATATTGTTGATTTTATACGCGTGGTGTTGCCAGATTGTACCATATAGTGAAACACAAATATGCCGGAAAACGATTCATGTGATGTATGTAACAAAGTCGTTGATCATGATGATGATGGGTTACTGTGTGATATGTGTCTCATCTGGAGACACCGTGAATGTTTGGGATTATCAAAGAGGGCCTATGAAAGAATTGGAAAGCTGAAGGAAAGCTGGTATTGTGAGCAATGTAAAAATCAAAATTGCGTCAATCTTGGCAACAATACACAGCGGCCTAAAGATTATACTATTGCTGATGTTATGGCTAAGTTGCACGAAATGGATGAAAAGTATAATATATTATTTATGAAATATAATGAGCAATTGAAAATAAATGAGGACCTTGGAAAAGAACTCAAACAAATAAAGGGTCAAATAAATAGAAATGAACAAAAAGAATTGGAAAATAATATAGTGATTCACGGGGTGCCCTATCGAAGAAATGAAAATATCCAAGATATGGTAAAGAAAATTGGAAATCAACTACAGGTAAACATAACCAATCAGGAGTTCATTGCTGTTCGAATTGGAAAAGATGAAGCAAAGAGAAGTCCAATTAAGGTGATATTTCAAAACAGGGAAGTAAAAAAAACTGTGATGAGGTCTCCGAGAAAAGTACATCTAGATACTGAGAGCTTGGGATTCAACGAAAAAAATAAAATATTTATAAATCACGATCTGACAAAAGCCAACTTAAACCTATTTAAGACCGCACAAAAATTCCGAAAAGAAAATAACTATAAATATTTATGGATTAGTGATGGTAACATATTACTAAGAAAAGAGGATGGTAGCAGGATCGTGCGCATTGAAAGTGAGGATGATTTAAAAAACTAAAATCAGATCAGAGGCAATTAAATGTAGTATATCTAAATATTCAGAGTATACGAAACAAGTTCGACGAAATTCAATGTCTTGCAATAAAATACAATTGTGATATTCTAGTTTTAGTGGAAACCTGGCTGTGTGAATATGAATGTGCTTCTTATCAACTGAACGGTTACTCGTCGTTACATTCATGTCGTGATAAACGGGGAGGCGGTGCCTCAATATATATAAAGAAGGGCCTTGATTATCATGAACTCAAAAAATCACCATCGACCGAAAATTACAGCTGGATATGTGCAAAGATTGGTGAGAATAACTTAAAAATAAGTGCGATATATAAACCTCCCTCCTATGATCATCGTGCATTCATGGATCTTATAGAAAATATAATCATAGAATGTCCTAAAGATCATATTATTTTGGGTGACTTTAATATTGATTTGCTGGAAAGTGAAAGTGCTATTGTAAGAAGTTACAGGAACGCGTTGTTTCTAAACAATTTTCGAATTCTCAATAAAATAAGTATAGTGAGTGCCACTCGTGTGACTGACAGTTCTAGCAGTCTGATAGACCATGTTATTTGTGATCAGAGAACTAAAAGAAAATGTGTGATTGATGTCAAGGAAAATTGTCTTTCAGATCATAGAATGATTGCTCTCTCGGTTGCCAATAAATTACGAATACATAAGCAAAAGGTAATATATAATCAAACATGTATAAATTATCGCAAAATGAAAGAAATATTCCATCAGCGGATTCACAGACTTGATATTGGTTCATTCCAGCAGCTTATAGAGACTGTGCAGAGTTGTAAACAAGAGAGTGAGTATGTAAGAGTTGTCAAATGTCGGGAAAACAACACCTGGATAACACCAGAACTCATTGACCTTATGCGTGAGCGTGATAGACTATATAAAAAAAAATCAGAGGAACAGAGAAGCGACTTGCGAATTTGTTTCCCTAAAAAACAAAATTAACAACAAAATAAAGACACTAAAAAATGCATATTTTAGAAATAAGTGGGAAAAACGGGAAACGTCTCTAAAAAACAGTGGCGATTCATAAATGAACTTATAAATAACAAAAACTGTCGGACTGAAATTAAAAAAGTTATTGTTGATAATGTAGAGTATAATGATCAATTGGATGTGGTGGATCAATTAAACGAACATTTTGCTTCAGTGGGTAAAAATATAGTTGTAGATATAAATAAGGAAATAGAAGGTCTTCAATATCAGTTACTCTTCAATGAAATTTGTTGTGATAGAAGCATGCATGTTCAGTTAACTAATGAGGTAGAAATTAGGGAAATTATTTTAGGATTAAAAAAAAATTCAGCACCAGGGCATGATCAAGTAACGGTACAAGATATCAACAACTTAATAGATATGATAGATCGAATTTTATGTAAATTAATTAATAATGTTCTTGTAACAGGCTGCTTCCCAGATGAACTTAAAATTACTAGAATTAGTCCTATTTATAAGAGTGGAAATAAGTGTTGTATGAGTAATTATAGACCGATTAGTGTAATTAGCGTGTTGTCAAAAATCTTGGAAAAAATATTGAAAAAAAGAATATTAAGTTTTATCGAAAAGTTCATTAGTAGGGATGAATTTCAGTATGGATTTATTGAAAATAGTAGTACCCTTAGTGCGAATATCGATGTTTTGAATCAAATTTCGAATAAGTTGGATAAGGGAAGAGTGGTTGCTGCTGTTTTGGTTGACTTGAGCAAAGCATTTGATGTAGTTAGTATAGATATTCTTTTGCATAAGTTGAATAGAATGGGTTTTCGTGGGAACATATATAATATTCTAAAATCATATCTCCAGAATAGAAAACAGTATGTAAAACTGGACAAAGTTACCAGTGGAATCCTAAAAAACATGTGCGGAGTTCCACAGGGTTCGGTTCTCGGCCCTTTGTTGTACTCATTGTATGTACTAAGTTTAAAATCTGCAGGACTTAGGGGTCGATATTACACATTTGCTGATGATACTGTTTTACTTTATGATGCGGAAAATGTTAATGATTTAGAAATAATGGTAAATAATGATTTGAGTCGGTATGCTGATTGGCTGTGTGTAATAAACTTAAAATTAACATTCATAAGACAAAATTTATATTGTTTAAGCAGAAAAATAAAATTGTACCATGTTCAAATATAAAAATAAATAACATCTTTATTGAGGAAGTGTCTCATGTGAAGTATCTAGGACTAATGATAGATAATAAACTAAATTGGAATGAACATATTAGCTATTTAACAAACAAAATTTTGCCGATCGTCAGTGCGGTATACAGGGTTAGACATTACATAGGCAAAAAAACCAAAATGAACATATATAATGCATGTTTTCTGTCTCATCTGCGATACCTAATACCTGTTTGGGGAACATGTGGAGTGGTTAATTTCAATAATTTGCAGATATTGCAAAATAAAATTTTGAAAGTATTGTTTGAATATAATATTCTTACTCACGCAGAAGACCTTTATAGGGAGTTGGGTGTCTGCAGGTTGCGCACAATAATGGAATTTGAGCAGTGCAAATTAGTACATAGGATCATAAACGGAAAACAAAAATCAAACTTAAAGTTAGTATTCTTGAATAGCATTCACTTCTATGATACTAGAACATCTCATAATGTTTATCAGCATAATGTACGAACAAATAAAGGATTGTTTAATCCAATTTGTCAGGGAATAAGTGCATACAATGGGATCCCACAGGAAATTAGAAGTATGAAAAATGAGAGAAAATTTATAAAACATTTAAAGATTTTTTTCAATATGCGCATGTAGAATTAATTGTAATTTTGTTTTGTTACTTAATTTAAGAACACTGTTGGTGAATAACCTAGATTATGTAGGGTAAGGATTTGTTGTTGTTAAGTTTATTCTTGTTGAAGTTGTTTGTTGTCAAATATTTATTAGGTTAATATCTTCAAGACCAGTGTTACATACACTGATTAGAAGATCAAGTTATTGTTAATAATGTGTATTATTGTCTGAATAAAGTTTATTTTCAAAAAAAAAAAAATATTGAGGTTAGAATTCCATTTAAGAAGAGAATTTTCGACCCTTAACTTAAGGAACACTTAGGCAAATTTAAGTGACGTTTCAACGCGGTGCAATAAAAAATAGATGCTATTCGATTCTTAGAACAAATCGTCGCTTAAACTGTATGTGGTGCAAACGGGCCTAAATAGTTTTCCGCTATATTATTAAAATTAATCTGTACAAAAAATTATAAAAATGTAATTAGATATACGTTGCATATTTAAGTACGAGTATCTTTGTTTAAACTTACACAAGAAAATATAAAATAAAATATATAAAAAATAAATAATAAATAAAAACTCTCTAAGCAATTGCTGCCTCATGTTCATGGAGTGGGTCAGAGTCATAATCTCAGGAGATGACATTCTGTCTGTGTTTTTATGGGCTGCACTCACTAACGACTTGTAGCATTTCAGTGCTGACCTAACAACTATAGTTATTATTCGATGACCTAACAGTATGTTTGTACCGCGGGAGGACACAATGCAGTGTTGGTGGTTAATTTCTAATTATATTACATTTTCGAAACTAGATACTGTAATATTTAAAACGTTATCTAATAGGAACGCAGCTTATATCTATTATACATAAACCTACAGTTTTATTATGCAAATATGATGCAATTTATTAGTCTCGCATATTACTGTTATTCACAAAGTAATCGTCATAAATCAAACAGAAACATTCTGCTGTGTGTATATGCATACTTTCCCGCAAAAATGTTAATGCTTTTGTATAAAATTGCAGAGAATGCTAGGACTTTTTTCCATCCATAATAGCCGCATCTTTGATCTGCCGGCAGTTGTTTGTTTAGTCAATCACGAGATAAAAATATAGCGATCTGACAGTTTGTTATAAAACGAGAGATCAAATAAAGTGTATAAACGATCATGTATAGGTATACGTAGTTAGTTACACAAGCATGAGTGATTTTTCATGAATGGAACAGTAAATAACTGATTAGGTGGAGCGGAGAGATATCATTTTTATTATCGTTATTTTTACCACGTCTGGGTCACTTAATTTTATTAATAGGAATTACAATTTATGAAAATATTATGGTCATATTTTTATGAATGGCTCAATAAATTAAATGTTGATAAAATAAAAATTTATCACTGAATTTTTATGTAAATGATAGTTTTAGGTAGTTGGGAATTGGGAATAATATTAAACATCCGAATGTAAGGATTAACATTATTGTTTGATGGAAAAACCTTAATTAGAACACTTCTTGTGCTTGTAATTCAATGCCAGTTGCGGTTTTAGCCAGTGGAGTAGTTGCATTATCTTATTCTCTAAATTTATTGATACAAATGTATCAGTTCTGTATTTATTTATTCTAACAACCGGCCAATACAGTTACAGTCCTCGAGGCAATAGTTCAACCTTAAAAAGAAATTGAGATCAAATCTCATATATATGGATACATTTCTTGCATCTCTATTAAAGAAAGATATTTGACAATTTGGGCATCCGCGTCAAATTAAATGTATCAGTTTCGTGTACAGTTTTGTTAACATTAGTCACGTCAAATACTAATATTTTATCAATTTTTTTATATATTTCGCACACCCTGTGCAACAATTGTATTTTAGCAAGGCGCTGTAAAAACTGTCGCGTTTGGGACAAAAATATCGCATTTTTTTGATAATGCTGTTTTTGGCCAAAAAATTGCAAATTTATTGCATATATATGTCAAGTGATAGTAAGAGATAGCTATAGGACATGTTAATGGAAATATGCTCAGAATCACACGTAGAATCCGAAAATCCAATAATAAATAGGGTGTTTCATTTGAAATTTTAAAGTTGGGTTCAGTATCACTCGATCTGGCAACAGCGTACTGGTAAAAATATGTTCAGAAGCTATAGATCCCGGCATCTCATAGCAGTAGTCAAAGTCTCAGAAATATATTCATCTACGCTGGCGTACCCTGTATATGAATAAAATATACTTTCTGTATTAAAATAAACACGTGTTTGAAAATTAACCCCCCCCCCCCCCACACCTTCAGGAAAATCCTAGATATCTGCCTCTAACGGACACTTTGTATTCCTTCAAAAAAATCGGTTATGTCGCCCAAAAACTTTTCCAAGATATAATATAATCTAAAATGTATGACCTGCGCAACAAAACATAATTTTAATAATTATTATCATAATTGTATTATTTCCAATAAACTATCGTAACTAACTACTTTATTCAAAAATTTAAAAAAAAATATTGCCAGACCTGGGGTTCGACCCCACAACCTTCTGCATGCCATACGCACGCTCTATCAATGACTCCAAAAACCCCTTACTGTATATCCTAATAAGAGTTATAGGTTCCAAGTACATAACTGGTGAAATTTTAAACGCATTTTTCTCGAGAATTATGGGGGCAAATATCAAAAGTTGGGTTCACCCCTATCACAGGGCTACAGCGATTTCAACCAAAAACCAAAACCTAATGGGTTCATCCTAGGACTCCCCCAAACCCATACACCCAAATTTAGCTCAATGGGTTAAGGCGTTTAGACCCACACACACAGACAGACACACAGACTTTCATCCGGAAATGGTCTTAATCGTCTCAAGGAACTTCAAAATAGTTATATCCGTCTTTACCTCAATTTTTTTTAGTGCGTTCACAATACTTTCACTGTGCGGGAAAGTAAATGTTGGATTTCGCATTTGTTGACCGTAGAACAGCAGTAGCAGCAAGAGTCAACTGATTTCAAAAAACTGTACATCACTTCAACCCAGGAAGCTCTAAAAATTTGATCAGCATTGTCAGTGATGACGAATCGCGGATTTACTCCAAAAACTTTGTCACGACATTTCTCTGAAAAGCAGGTCATGTAGAAAAATCAAAGAACTGCTACTTTTGATATACAGAAAATTATTTGCCGGAATTCATCGCTGAGCTTTGAAAAATTAATCACAACGACGTATCCTACACCAAAAAAAGTTCTCACACATCTCGCTAGACAATTGAATGTTTAAAACAAAAAAACGTTGTCTCTGTACAGTCACACCGAACTTTTCCTGCATGATCAAAAGTTCAGAAGCCAGAAAAAGTTGACGCCTTCAAAAACGCAATTTTAACTGTACCAACAACAGAAAAAAAACTGCTTCCAGAGTTCTTTGATAAACAAATAAGTATTTAAAATCTATCTACTGATTTATTTCAGCCCTATAAGCAAGTCTAAATAGACAACCCTCGTAAGAATTTCCCAATTCCCAAAAATATTGATGAGAAATTAATCGGCAAGACAAAACAACATGAATATTTTTGTCTATCTTTTTTTATTAGTAAGTTGGGAAATTTTTTCTGGGACAACTCCTGTACTATAATAGATACATGTAGATGCATTTTTTTCAATGTAGCCTGAATTTCTCGTATATAATAAGGTCGCAGTATGGATGTATAGACAACATTGTTTAGGGGCATTCGCTCGTAGCATACTCAATGTAAATTTAAAGACTTTTGGGACCGGCAGCGCTCAAAAGGCATTAAAAATGTACACTGTACACGTGAATCGACTTAGGGAGAGAATGAATGTTTAAAGTAGTAAAACACTCGTTAGGTATGGGTGGATGTAAACAGTGTTATTCAAATTGAAGACGCAAACCGGGAATGCGGTAGAATACATACTGCAATGGAAAAGCAGAGGTAGCACCTATTAAATCGAGAAGGTTTTAAATCAGTTTACATATATTAGAACAATAAACTAAAGAAAACCTCATTTGCCGCCTTTCTCTTTTAATTATATCTACGACTTTGTTGCTGAAAATTCGTCACAACACGAGTTGAAGTTGCTGGATTGATGATTTGGTCATCATTTAGAAGTTAGCACGTGGATAGCGTAAGATTACTGTACGATTGTAATAGGCAAATAAGACGTAGACGCATATAAGGATCAGTACTTTTGACTACTGCTAGTTAACGTTACTGATGACTCTTTAGTTTAAGTTTACTTTAGTTCGTTATAGAACCTTTTTAGTAGCGTCGTATTTATTCAAAGTTATGGTCTTGCATTTTCTTAATCAACGCCGCATCTTTAGTGTTCTTTTATATACATTTGTTTCAGTTTTAATTTGACAAACGAAAAATAAAATACATTAGCTGACTCAAGTGACAATGCATTTTACTTTCCCGCAAAGGGAAAGTATTGTGAACGCACAAAAATTTTTTTTGAGACAAAGACGGATATAACCATTTTGAAGTTCCCTGAGACGATTAAGACCATTTCCAGAAATCTGTCTGTCTGTGTATGTAGTCTTCCACGATAGCGCCCAAACGCTTTAACCAATTGAGCTAAATTTTGGTATATGAGTTTGGGACAGTCCTAGGATGAAGCCATAAGCTTCAGCCCTGTGATAGCGGTGGACAAAACAGCTAAATTTTCATATATCAGTAGGGGTCGAATCATCATTTTAAACCATTTTTTTTTCTACTTTACAGAGGTCACTTTGATATTTGCCCCCATAATTCTCGAGAAAATAGCGTTTAAAATGTAATCAGTTAAATTAAAGTAAGTAATCAGTTAAGTTGGAACGTATATACAGGGTGACATAGAAAAAAGTACATTGCATACTGCCACACAATAGAGGACACTAAAATAAGAAAAAAAGTTCCCATGAACACGGGTCCGCAAAGCCTTCGGTTAAAAGATACGGGGTGTTGAATTTTAATTTTTTTAATGGGTTTTTTGAATATCTTTTGCCAGAGACGCAAGAAATGGATAAAATGTGGTATACAGGGGTTTTTTATCACGCTAAATTCAAATATGATCTTAGTTTTGTGATTACTGATCGTAATTTTTTTGCTATACACTGTATGTCATTTTCGACTGAAAAAAATTGTTATCCCTTCTTTTATACTTAAGAAAGGTATACCTTGTCCAAGTCGCTAGAAGCAATGGTTCCAGTACAAACGCATCTAAAAGCCGACAATGCACGCAAATTATTCAAAAAGCGCCAAAGTAACCTTTGCAAAAACAATGATAAATAAAAATTAAATAATGTGTCATAATGACACTTGTCAAACTAATGTAATAATTGTTAAAGGTATAAAAAGTTACGACCGATTCAAAAGGGATGGAACCCTGTATGTAGCGCCCTCTATCAGTAATCACAAAACTAAGATCATATTTGAATTTAGCATGATAAAAAACCCCTGTATACCACATTTTATCCATTTCTTGCGTCTCTGGCTAAAGATATTCAGAAAACTAAAAAATTAAAATTCAACACCCCGTAACTTTTAACCGAAGGCCTTGCGGACCCGTGTTCATGGGAACTTTTAATCTTATTTTAGTGGCCTCTATTGTTTGGCACTATGCAATGTACTTTTTTCTATGTCACCCTGTATATAACAAATAAAATACACTTTTTATTATCATGTCTACGTTGGATCATTGGTAGGGCGTTAGCTTCGCGTGCGGCAGGTTACGGGTTCAAGTCCTAGCTGTCGCAATATATTTTTTTCTAATTTTTGAATAAAGTTTGTTACGTTAGTTTATTGGAAATAATACAATTATAATAATTATTCTTAAAATTCTGTTTCGTTAGGCAGGTCATATATTTTATATTATAACTTGTCGGGAAAGTTTTGGGGTGACACAAACGATTTTTAATAAAATTGAAGTTTGATTATTTTAGAAATGGTCTTGTAAATTTCAGCCAACTGAAGAATTTATATATTAAATCTTTACTTTGGTATATTATGTTTTATGTATTGCTAATTGTAAATTTCGAGATCTCGAAAAGCTTATTTCGTGTTTTAAGAAATATTGCAAATTGACATTTAATTGTGTAGATATAATAATATCAATGACTTTATTGGCATCATACATTACTCTAATAAAGGTAAGGTAACGTTTTAGTTTTAATAATCGTATGAAACAAAACAAGAGAGTGTAACTATCATCCCCTATTGGACATATTAAGCCACTTGACGTCATTTAATTTGTGTGAAATTCTATCGTATTTCCTCATGCCAAAAATGCGACAAAACGAGAGAAAGAAACCCTAACATAATGTCAAAATAACGTTATTGCGCGTCATTCCTATGATACGCAGATTTCGATTGAAATTATTCCAATTTTCCAATTGCAGGTCTGAAAGAAATGAAACACACAAAAAAAATCGGTCGAAAGTATTTCAAGTTCCGAATGTTTACATTACATTTCATATGTTCTTACTTAGACTGCAATGTTAGAATTTAAACAGTACAGTCCTGATATTTACAAATACATAAATATGTTATCTTCTAACATTCTTGTCCTTGTTTTATAACCACATATCGTTTATTACCCCTAAAAGCTTCTGTTAAAGACATGAGGTAATATAATACTGCGTCATAAGTGAGAGGTAACATTTATTATTTCTTCTATTTAGAGAATAAGAAATTAAATAACCCCTTAAAATATATTATACAGACCGAAAAATAAACACATTAAAAATAAAAAGCTTCTTTAGAACTTACTACAAATATGATAAACCTTGACATAGACCTTGGAAAAAAAGCACATGGGCGTTACGTTGTCAGGATCAGATAATCGATGTTTAGGTTCTATCGCACAAAGAATAAATTTGATATGACAGCCATTATTCTAAACCATTTATACGAGTATTTCCTTCAAATAACGTAGGTATAGGCTAAGAAGGATGTCTGCAATTATTATTATGCTTTTTTACATGTGTGTGAAAATAACTTAGTTCTAATAAATTCTATTAACACACTGATCCGAAATGACAGCAGTCTCGTTAGTCGTGCTAGTTTATTTTTGTGTATAATTTAAATTTAAAAACATCCATTTATTTTCAAGAAAAATGCATGCATGTACATTATTCGTTTAAAATACGACAGAATATTGTTATTTAAAAGCTTATAAATATTATGTATTTTGTTAAGATACACTTTTATTATCAGGAAAAAAAAAACTGGAATTTCGGTCAAATTTAAATTTTCCTAACACACTATGAGTATTATTAAAACTAAAGTTGATTGAGTTGGAGATGGAATTTTCAATATGTTCTCACAAAACTTTTTCAGATTTGTCAATTTCGCCTAAATTTCTGAACACTCTGCTAAACTATAAAGCACGCTATGAGTCCTCATCCGAGGTTTACTTGTTGGAATGGCTTGCCACAAGGGTCGAAATACTGTGCATTGACATTTAATGTTACGCAATGTGTTGATGATGATCGTGATATACCTACTGGAAGGTGAAGAGAATAAATAATACTGAAATGATTTACCTAACAAGTGCGGAAAATAGTACGCTAGTTCGTCGTTCGTCAAGTGTGCAGAAAAGACGCTTTCCGTATGTTTTAGGTACAAATGTTTTCTTTCCACTTCAAATTTCGCAAAACCAAAGAGTACAAGAGAAACTGTAGAAAATACAATAATTTAAAATACGTTGTTATTACTAGAGAAAAAGACCCATAATGGTAGAAAACTAGCTTAAGTTTGTAGTTTAATACATTTGATAAATCGTGCGGTAAAGTTAATTTTCCGCACTAACATACTGCATTCTCGTGTATTATTTATGAACCTGAACTGTCAATTCAGGTAACAACAATTGACAAATATGTCAAATATGCTTTTTATCAGTTATTTTCGATTTTTAGAGCATTTAACAGGTTATTATGATTTGCTGGATAAACAGAAGTAAGTAGTTACTTCTTGTTTTAATATGGTTAAACAGTTAATAATATTTATGATTTATAACAAACTTAGCACTATCTAATTTTATATTAGTTGTAGCAACATTAAAACAGTGCGGAAAAGTAATTCTACAGCACTGAATGTGGAAAAGTAACTTTACAGTACTGAGTGCGAAAAAGTGCAACTTTCGTCACCAAAAAAAATGTGGAAAAGTTGTCAAAATTACAGTTTACTTACAATAGTAAAATCGAACAATTTTTAACCACACAAAGGCACTTTTACCCACTGTAATGTCAATTTTATCCACTCAGGGGACACTGCCAAAAAATCCGATAAACCAAATCCAACCGTTGTTGTTTTCCAATTAATAATCTAAACTACGCCCATTTTATTAATTTTTAATAAATATTTCCACTTAACATATTTATTTTTTTATTAGTATTGAACCGTAATTCTAATTTTTTTCAGTTTACTTTTCTTAGGGTGTTCGGTTCTTATAAAAAAAATTTTTTCTTGTGACGAAACGACGTTTGTCATTTTATTTATTTGACGAAAATAAAGATGGATGTTGTTGTTTGAGGTTAGGAAGTAAATTGGCTGTCAAATGAATGAAATGTATTCCCTAATTTCATTATAGATGTATAGTAGATCGATATATACCACCACATTATCAATTTCAATAAATAAAAAAGAATAGTAAATGTGAAAAAAAAAAACACTAAATAGTTCAGCAGGTGTTTTGGTTTAGGACAATTTCAGAGAATTTTATAAACGTATATTTAGCAAAAATTTTTAAACTGTATTGTGTTTGTAAACGTGAAGTCCTGTATAATGTATTTATTTTTATTGTTAAAAAAAATAAAAATATTTTATAAAGTATGATTTTAAAATGATTAAGTTATATTCTGAATTTTTGACAAAATGTAAAAGGGGGAAAAAAATAATAGGTAAATCAAGTTTACACGATATTTGTGAATGTATATAGGTACATAATGATTGAAATGTTCTAGAATGACCTGAAGAAGGCGACAAATCATCGACGAAACGTTGTTACTTGTTACTTAATGAAGTTCGACAAGCGAAATGTAATTTTTCGCTAAAAAAAAATTAAAAGAAAAATGGTTCAAGAACATAAAAAAAGAAACATATTTCTACTTTATATTGATGTCCATAAAACTGATTTTGTGAAAACATGTGTTTTTTTAGCCAATTTACTTCCTAACCTCAAACCCACCCGTTATATTGTCGAAATCGGACATTCCATTATCAGTCTCCACGTATTGTGTATAGTAATAAATGACTATTATTTTCATATGATTTAAAATGAGTCCTATATCCTTCTATGCCGATGCCAAATAAGCAAGAAGAAGGCGAAATAGTAGAAGGAAATTAATAATGCACTTAATTAACACAAAAGATTCTAGTGTAACAATTATTAAATAATTGCATGGCGATCTATTATGAATAAGTAGATCATTATAAAACTTAACTAGCATACCGTGAAAATGCAACATGTATAATATTATATGAATGGTTTAATTAAATAAGGTGTTAAAAGAAATTTAATACATCCACGGGTGGTCTCAATTTGCCTCCTTTCAAAATCGAAATACGCATTTCAAAAAGTATTCGACACTTGAAAGGTCCGTTTTGTGTCTGTTCGCTCACCTTAAAGCCGACCCGTGTGTGGTCTCGTTCTTTCCGACTACTTTTTCCACTAAAAATTAACTAACCCGAAACAATATTTATAAATGTCTATGTTTTGTAAGTACGATTATTATCTGTAAAGCGGCGACTTTAAAATTAGTTGTTTAGTATTACCAACCAATGCTCAAAACCAGTGGTGTCTCGCAGATAATTTAAAAAAGGAAACCTTTCTTTCCGTTGTTTTTTTAATTAGGTAATTATTTTTTCAACAACTCGACATTTCCTACATAATTTTAAAACACTATTTTGAGGTCTAGCAATGTTTAATGACATTTTGGGCCTATGAATCAGGAGAGTTGTTTAAGTTAAATTGAATATATTTAAAAAAAATCGGTTGCGTCGCCCCAAAACTTTCCCGAGAAGATATAATCAAAAATATATGACCTGCGTAACAAAACAGAATTTTAATAATAATTATTATTATTATATGTAATTTTGTATTATTTTCATTATTTAATATATTTCGAAGAATTATTTTACGTATACTTATTATATTACTCTCTTGGAACAGTTTGCCTTTTTTTTTCTTCTTTGTTTTAACCAAATAAGTATTACATTTGGCAACCGTGTTAAAATTTATCCTTTAATAACCTCCCGTTTATTTCAACCTAAATAGCGGAGAACGCTATCAACTAATAAAGTAATCGCTTATTTTTTTTACTAATGCGCATGCGCCAAGTAACGTATAACGCTAATCAAATAAGTGACCTAAAACTTCTCTATTATCAAATAATTAAAATTATATTAAAATGGTGTACCGTACGATACAGTTAAGAATGATACACTTTTATATTGCCTATCCATATAAAAGTGTATTATTCTTAACTGTGTCGTACTATACGTATGCAACTTCTTTTTATTATCTGTATAAAATATGTTACCAACAACAAAGTAGCCTAACAACATGTTGATAACAAGTACTAAACAACAGTTGTCGATTTTAATTAAGTAACGTCAAAGTTATGTATCATAAATTGTGTGCTTCGAAAACGATTAAAATGGCAAGTGATGATTATATAGCCATTTGCGGGACGACGACGCCTTCCTAAGTTGTAAAAGCTGCAAATATGGTTACGTTAGATCTGCTGCCGAAGAAACCTCGAGAAAAATACGAATTGACCTATAATCGTTTCATGGTCTATTGCCGAATTATGTACGAAGATAAACACACCTACTTTGTGGTTAAGTTATTCGATGCTAAGAGCAACTCCTAATGCAAAAGAAGATATCGACATTTCAAAATACCAAAAATTAAGAGCTTTCTTAAAGCGACAGTCGGACGGCTATAAAGCGAACAAGTCAAAAGTTCTATCACCGGAACAGATAGATGACATGTAACTGATGAATTCCTAACACTTGATTGCAGCCTCTTCTGTTTTGGTAATTAAAGGAAAAACGAAGACGAATTGAGTATAATTTTTTTATTACGTTTAGATTGCTTCAATATTTGGTATCGCTAAGGCATGCTGACCGACGGTGATGAACTGTACAAACTGAGTTTAAATGATATAGAAGATTTGGTATCCAAGCTTTTAGTATTCCAGACCAATAAAACTAAAATGCAGAGATCGTTTGTTTGTGATAAATGAGATATATATGGAACTTTATAGGGAATATTCTGCATTAAGGCCAACAAATTTCAAAAATTCTCATTTTACCTTTAAATACCAAAACAGAAACGGCTCCAATCAGGTGGTAGGAGCAAAATGCCTCAAATTGTTGCCTAATATTTAAATTTACCAAATCGGCGAATATACAGGGCATTGTTTTCGCTGTCCTCTGACTTGACGTTGTCTAGACTCTAAGCAGTCACAGCTGTCAAAAAAAATTTGCAAACCTTGCTGTGGTTCTTAGGACTACAAATCATTCGTCAAAAATTTTATATCAAATAAAAGAGTCACTGTGAAAATGAGAGCCACTCAAAATATTGCCTCATTTGCCAAAGAGTCTGCTGTTATAGTTTTTTTTCGAAAATGGTGTGACCAAAAACTCACGTCAAAATATCATATGTTGAGGTCTATTATAGATTTACGGAAAGGCATAGAAAAAGCAAATTTTCAAGTATTATACCGTTGAAAAGATTCTTAAATTATGATTATTTATGGGTTGTGCAGTCACACATTTTGATTAAAGCAGAAAATATGAAAACAAAAACCGAGAAATTTTTTTTTAAAAACACAAATTTACCTGCTGAAAGTGCTCAATTGTCAAAAACAGGAGAAGAAAGAAATGTAGAGGAAGAAATTAATGATCCATAAAGCAAACATTTTTCTGAAGGTGTGAAATGTATTAGATTATCATGTAAAAAAAACGAAGACCTTAAAAAACTCTCCTGGTAAGTATATGACCAAATTTTACTAAACTAGGTATTTTTAAGTCGTTTATATCCGGTTGATCTGTGGTTCTATGGAACACTCGACATAATATATATCTAATAATAGAACCTTCTTATCAACATTTAAAAACTACAGCTACTTATACCGCATATGGAACGTGTGAATCCACAGTATTCTACGATCTCATTTTACCCTTTTCACATGTCATTTACCAATGAAAAAAAACCATCTTCCTATCCATCTCTCTGGTTGGAAAATAGCCTTATAAATACTGCTGCCAGGCGGAAAACGTCCTTAAAAAGACGTTTTAATAGTGCTGCGACGGTTCTGCAACGAACAGGATAATCAAGTAAATGTTGGAATAATGAGAAAAAAACAAAAGAAAGAAAAACGACGATCCGTCACCGAGACATTTTGCCCACAGAGAAAGAGAGTAGAAGAATCGTGCATACAGGTATATAGTCGAGAAGACAAAAGGGGCCGTGGAAGACAAGCGAGCATCTATCACGTAGCCGTCGGTTGTCTGTATTACGCTCACTAGTTACGCTTGAACAGGACCGGTTTCATTATTCAAATTTATAATACCATCACAATAGAAAATTCACTACTCGACAATCAATAAAATAATATCGATGTTTTTTTTTTGCTTACCTATACACTCCAATCGATCAATACACAACGATAAATTGATCGTATGTTTTAATGTTAGAAGATTTATAAATTAAAAAGAACAAAATAATAACAAGGATCTGTCCAAAATGCAGCTCAAACATACATTATAAAACTTTATTATTAAACAAAGAGCGAGGTGTGTGCGGGAAACAGTATAAGTGCTATTCCCGACATTCATTATGTTCACTCATTTTTTTGATATTTGTACCGTTTGGGCGACTACAATGTGATCTGTACCATGTATCCACAAGAGTTTTACAACATTTTATGAATAGTAAAACTGTGTTTATACAAATGGAAAGTAGAATCCTACGATATAATGATGACATCGAGGATGACATACAATTGTATGTTTTTCTTTTATCAAGTACCTACTTAATTGTAAATGTTACATTCGTCATTTATGTCATCTACAATATTGGCCTACCTTTAAGGACAGCGAGATATACACCAGCACATGTCTCACCGAAAAATCCAATGTATAGGTAAAGGCCGCTTTTATAATTTTACAGTACTTATCATTTGCGCATGGGACTCTGTGATAGGTGAAACCCGCGTTTGTTAATGCTCCATAAAACTAAGAATTTGGCACGCTATAAGCGAAATTCCAGCGAATTTTGCCGAACTGTTGATGAAACTTGAGTTCACCAGTATAGACTATACTGAAACTAAAGAACAGTCAAAACAATGGATTGGACCATGACAACTAAACCAACCTCAAAGAAGGCAAAAAACCGTTTTATCAGCAAATAACCATATTGGGCATTTTCCCACTTGCTGACACGACAACGATGCTGGTGGACTCGTATAATCTTCTCATGTAACTAAATGGGAACACTTTCACACTCGCCGATATGTCGGTGTCGTGTCGTTGCCGGCGCACATGTCGCAATTGCCGCAGCAACCTATCCACTCATGTCGTCTCTGCGGTATAAATTAGTTGGCTTTTAAATCAACAACAAATGGCTAATTTTAAGTATGACGGTGCTACCCTACTTGAACTTGTTGGATCAAAACCGTGTCTTTGTGACAAAACGAATGAAAACAATAAAAGTAAAATACAAACTACACGGCAGAGATGCTGTTGGCGTTCCTTACATGAGATTAAGTGATTACGTGGCCACCACCAATGTTGTCGTTGTCAGGTCGTCCAGTGTGAAAACACCAGCCGATTTATCGTTTCCGTGTCGCTACCGTGCCGTGCTCGTGTCGCCCAATGTGAAAACGCCGTAAATACTAGATTGTGGATGAAACTTGGGTTTACTATAACTCACGCACCAACAACCATGTCATCCGCAAGTAATGAGTCTGTTTCTTGGGATGCCAAAGAAATGATCTTCATTGCTTACCTTCAGAAGGGTCAATGATATCCAGAATTATGGCAAAGTGCGTTTGGTGAAGAAGGAAAATTCCTACGTAAATAAAATTCGTCAACTCCACAGATGACACTATTATAATAATTATCTTAAAACTTAACGTTCAGCATAAACCATACATGTTTCGAGAATTGTAGATTCTCATCCTCAGTGGTTAATAAAAAATCGGTTGTATCGCCTTAAAACTTTCCCGACAAGATATCAATATAATCAAAGATATATGACCTGCGTACCGAAACAGAATATTAATAATTATTTATTATTATTATTATTGTGTTATTTTTATTATTTCCAATAAACTAACGTAACAAACTAACTACTTCATTCAAAAATTAGAAAAACAAATATTGCCAGAGCTGGGATTCGATTTGTATTACATTCTAATAAGTAGGTTCCAACTACCTAACTGGTGAAATTTTAAACGCAATTTTCTCGAGAATTAGGGGGGGCTAATATCAAAACCAACCTATCACTGTAAAGCAGATACAAAATTCTTTAAAATGATATATCACTCGGTTGTGTCCACCTCTATCACAGGGCTACAGCGATTTCAACCAAAAACTAATGGACTCATCCTAGGACTCCCCCAAACTCATACACCAAAATTTAGCTCAACTGGTTAAAGCGTTTAGGCGCAATCGTGGAAGAATACATAGAGACACAGACACACAGAGCAGACATCCATCTGGAAATGGTCTTAATCGTCTCAAGGAACTTCAAAATGGTTATATCCGTCTCTGTCTCAATTTTTTTTAGCGCGTTTACAATACTTTCCCTGTGCGGGAAAGTAAAATTGGCGAATTTATTCGGAGTTTACAATACAATACCCTATATGTATATGTATTATTGTAAAAATTATAACACATTCACTAGCGGATTTTTTATAAGTTATGATGAGATGTGTTTCTTTAAAATACAAAAGTTCTGGTTGAGAACTTTAAAAGTAACCAAAAGGTTTTATGACTTTTTCTCATGTTATATTAAACATTAAAAATTATTGGATAAACGAAATTTAAAAGAACTTGATCAAGCTTTGGCTGTTGAAAATAAAATCGTGTGTTATTTTCACTTGTTTCCCTAACCTCCAAATATGGCTTAGACCAAAAATTAATGAGAACTACAATTAGGTAAGTAATCCATACTGTAAATGCGTATTTTGAAGAGATTCACGAATCGCACTATAAAAATGGTATCACTGCATTAGAGGACCGTTATATGAAAAATATATTAGTTTTGTTGGAGATTACATACCTTTTCATACTCCAAATACGAGAAGGCGATATCATATGGTTCTAGTTTTTACTTACCAAAGTACCGCGGACTATTGATGTGCTTTTTAATAGGATTTCTTATATTAAAAATGTTTTTTTTAAATATAAATAGTATTTGTTGTTTAAATTATTCTTATTTTAACTTTGTTTATTTTTGCTAAATGTAATTTATTGTCAATTATTTTTTGAAACGTTTTATATATCTATTTTAATTCGTTAATTGTTTTGTAATGTATCTGTCCTGTAATTGGATTTATTTCTGTCTGAGTCATCGAGATAGATTACTTCAATGAGGCATCAACTGCTCAATTATTGTGAACAAAAAATAGACAATTTTCAAAATCAGAGAACCATGTTACCGAGCCGAACCTGAACACGGAATTATAAGTAATTCGTTTAGGCTGTGCAACAGTCGAGAGCAGTTTATGAAAGGTTACAAGTATAAGGTAGTTTTGTATTATAATAAAAAGCCTAGAGCAAATAAAAGAAAACGAAGAATTGAAAGAAAAAAAACAGCGATTTCTAGGATGCCATCACCAACATCGTCAGAGGATTGAAAGACATTCCTTTTAGTAGCCGCGCCATGATAATTATTACAGTTAAGTGGGATTCGAATTTACAGTTGGATAATTGTTTCTGAAATACCTGGCACCGAAAAAAAGGCTTAATTATTTTTTCTCGATAATTATGGGGTTTTAAATATTTTCGAGTGAAGTGCTTTTTTTAGAACTACTAATTAAATGTTATGATCAGTTATCTGAAAATAAGAATGTATACGCTAACGTAAACTACTATACGCGGCATTATAAAAAAAAAAGAGTAGCCTGAATTTTAATATAGGCGGTTATATTTATATAGCTAGTTCGAAAATATGTAAAAAATAATTTAAATACATGAACAACAACAACAAACTAACTTTAGCCGTTTTCGATAATTTTTGAAAAACATGATTTTTTCCGATTTTAGATTTTATTTATTTCAGACATTATTTTCACAGATATAAAAAAATTAAAAGCTTTCTCATTGTTACTGTTTAAGGAAAAAACGATATCGTTTCCAAATTTGCACTACGACGTTTCGTTTTTGAAAAACCATCATCAACTTGTTTTTTTTAGATACGGCCCTGGATTTTTTATTGTTAAATTTAAAGCCATCCTCAAAATAGGTTTAAAGAAAATTACAGTGTTTTTACCTGTCATTTAAAATTTTTCAAGAAAAATCGCCATAGTTTGGCACTTAACTGACTGAATGCAGAGTAGTAGGTTTTGCAAAAACATTGTTTCGTCTTTACTCACAATTATTTATTATTATTTGAAAATTTATTTCTGTCTCAGGACAATATATCTATGGTACAACATGTTATTCTATACCAACGCGGTTTTTTAAATTTAGTTGGAAGTTTTTGTGCTTTTTAAAAAAATGCCTTTCTCAGATGAATATTTGAAGCAAAATAAGCGCCAAACTATGGCGATTTTTCTTCAATAATTTTAAATAACAGCTAAAAACACTGAAAACTCGTTTAAACCATTACGTGTGATATACCACCTATTTTAGAATTGAAAATGGCTTTAAATTTAAAAACAAAAATCCAGGGCCGTATTTAAAAAACCAAGTTGATGATAGTTTTTAAAAAAACGAAACTTCGTAGTGAAAATTAGTAAACGCTATCTTATTCTCCTCAAAAAGTACCAATGAGAAAGTGCTTTTAATTTTTTTATATTTGCAAAAATAATAAATAAAAACCAAAATATCGTTTTTTCAAAAATACTCGAAAACGACTAATTTAGTTTCCTTTTGAAAACACCATTTGAATGGCGTTTAAATTGTACAACTTTTCTATAATTTAACCGACATTGTAACTCCTACAGTTTCCAATATTCCAATGCTATCCCATTCTTATCTTGGACAGTGTATACTAATTAATATTATTTTGAATAAATAAACTGGAATTATTAAGTACTCATCTTCTTCATAGTCGTTTGCTCGGTTTTGAGCATCATGAATTCATGTATTGTTATCTGTGATGGCTCTCCATTCCTATCTATCTTCTGCCATCTTGAATGTTTGGGTAAGGTTTTTGCCGGTTAGACCGGTTATAAGATCCATCTATCTTGTAGGCGACCTTCCTCTTGGTCTGTTGCCAGGGACTGTCCCTTCAAGAGTGGGTCTGTCCAGACCATTTCTTCTAACCACATGACCAAAGAATTTAGCTATTTTCTCCGCTACCACAATGCTCAATCTCTTCTTAATTCTAAGTTGGTCCAGAATGGATTGGTTGGATATGTAATGGCTTTTCCATACTTTGGTTAGTTTGGTCATGGCTTCTACTCATACGAGTATTAGAAAGTAATAGAGTCGCTTATTGCAACTGATACCAATTTGACTAATTTGGCCATTTATGTCAATTTCCACAGACTTATTCAAATACATCACGGACCTCTTTGCGAATGACCTGTATATTTTTTTTATACCAACTTATATTGGTAAAAGCCATATTACAATATTTTTCCAATTAGTTTAGGCAATATGAATTTTGTTTAGGCGCGGTTGAGCCGTTTGATAAATAGCAATGGTATATATACGGACTGACAGGCAGCATGACAGACTTTTCAAAAAATGCTTCTCATTATTGTCGAATTGTCTGTAAACCAAGTTATTGCGTACAGTTTAAGTTCAGTCATGTCAAAGTTGAACTTATCTTTTGTGACAAGCAATATCATCAATGAATTATGAGGGGTTTCTAAGATGTCCGAGAAAACACCCAAGTGGCTTCTCACGTCACAAACGGTTGCAAATATTTTATTTTGTGGCGACTAATATGCAAGCAAGTTCGTATTGAACGATGCTAGTATGTTTTTACATAGGCCATTTGATGTGTATAGTCTTTAGAGTATATTCCACAGCCTGTTCCTTTTACGGATTTTGAGCAATCTACAAATATGTTCACAGAACAGGACTCATCTGAGTTAAGATCTGATCATTGGTTAACTATTCATGTGATTCGTATATAACGATGTTAAGATGCAAAAAACCTGTGCTTAAAACACTCACGATAAAAAAAAAGCCCGCCAAAAATTTTAGAAATAGTGATAACATAAAGACGAATCTTAGTATTTCACTTACAATCCAGAAACTATACGCCCATCCATTAATTAGAAAGGTCTAAGTTCATTGCAAGCTCGAATGACATGACCAAATTATATCCCTTTAAGTCAAATCATTAATCACAATTACTAATTAAGCTTTTGCTCAGCCGTGAAAAATAAAAAATAGAACATCTTATTTGCCTGACCTTTTGCAGGGTCAAAAATACCCTAACGGAACGATGATTGAAGCAGTGAAAGAAAAATCAGTACGCGTAATGAGGGATCTAACAAGACATCAACCCCTATTTCCGAGCCTATTTTTAAAAATGGAAAATTCTCATGTAGCTTTCTAGGAATAGAGGCACGGAGTATACTGAAGATGATAACTAGGTATGTAAATAAGTATATCTAAATTCAAAATAAAATGTGTTACAGTTAGCAGTAGTCTCGTTCTTTTATAACCACAAATAATTTTTTTGACACATAAATTAAAATAACAAAAAAAAAAAACTAATCCGATATGTAATCAAATTATGAAATAAATATTGAGAAGCGAGCAGTTCTTGTGTTATTTACAATCCTAGCAATAAAAATATACACCGCCGCGTGGACCATACAAACATTTTTAGAAACCCTGCGTGGTCGTAAGAATTAAGGGTCTAGTAATAAGATACCAAAGCCGACTCTATACATTTCCTGGAATCATGTCCCTTTTGGTATAGTAGTTTTTATAGGCGGTGCCGAAATACATAAAATCTCTTCTTTTCTATTTCTTGTTAAAAAAATTAAACAACACGACTGTTGTTACGTAGATAGTGGGGGAGGTCATAGGCGTAGATACACCTTTAGATTCTTTAGGATTTTTAGTAAACCAAAATATTTTTAAAATAATAATAAATGACGGCATAAAAAAGGTATCATTCATCACAGCTACATTATTTGAAATTATATCCAATGTTTCGCAGTAAATTACTAAATAGGTCTTATTAGGGAACTCAAGATGAGATGAAGCCACACACTTACCAGGAAGCTGCTAAGCAATCCCAACGCAGATGTTGCAAAAAAAAGGGTCTGACGATGACTGCCTATAAACAATCTTCGGCCTATTGTGGGAGATTATCTGGCACAACGCTATGAAGAGCAGTGATAATAGCGCCCTATTGGCCGAATTCAACTTGCGGATAACCTAGGGTCTCAAAAGAACCAAGGAGAATGTACAATAATACCATAAATGCAGTTGTAAGACAATGTTAGATTGATAATCTTCAGGTATTCGGCACCGATCGGATGAACGCGCAGGCACCCAGCAGTGCTGGTAGATGTTGTGTAGGCTTGTCTGTATTTTGCCTCGAAAGCAACCAGGTGCGCAAATCTAGAAAACAGGGGAGTAGAACGATCGACCGAAGCAGCTTAGTATGAATGAACCCCAGCGCGCTGGAAAATTCGTGTCACCATTTTCTTGTTATTAATTTAAACAGGCATACCTAATCAAAAAAGAATCCCTTACTGGAAATCATATTATCCTACTTATCTTATCTTTATGTTAAGTACCTACTATATACTGAAGTCCATCATTCATTCACTATCGCAAAAATATTAGTTTCTAATCTAATTCTAGCTGAAGCTAAGTAGAAGAATAAAATATGTGCGATTTCTGAATTGAGGGGTCCAAAGCAAGAACTGGCTAAGTCCAATTTTTAGGTAAATTAAGTTAACAACATGTTATTGCACAGCTTAAAACGCGGAATCGAATACTACAAGAACATGGCTGTAGGTAGGCAAATAAAAATACTACTTATGTTTTTTTAGTTGCCTACCCTATGTAAGAACTCAGTTTGATATGGAATATTTTGGCATTACCTGATGAGAAAGAGTTAAATTTGGGTGTGAAAATATTACGGAAAGTTTGATCATGTTATGGCACTAGCAAGAAACTATGTACCTCAGTGCGATCAATGGTTTTATAACCACATTAAAGAATACCCTACCGGTCTTAAGGAACCTCACACTTATGCCGAATTTAGCTCGGAATTTTGTTCTGACGAATAGTTAAAATATGTACTCGTACTTCATCTTTAGCATGTAATGAATTATAATGTATTCAATAAATAAATATGTTTGCTTATTTACTGGTTGATTTTAATATAAAATTCCATAAATGAAAAAAAATCACAGTCCTTTAATTATTTAAGTATTAATAATTAACAAAAAACACTGTTTAACGTAAAATAGTTTAGGTACATATAAGTATGTGAAACACAGTTAAGTAAATACCTAATTTTTTTTTCTAATCGTTTTATATTTTTTTTATTTTGTTTAAGATGAATTTTTGTTTTGTTTTTTTTTTTCATCTCCGGAGAAATTTGTAAAAGTGGCATGTTCTTGCTTTGGACCCCTTGCCGATCTAAACGGAAGTGACCAAATTTTAAATATCAGTTGTAGCTGCCAGATAGGTCGGTCTAGCTCTTCACTTTATTACCAAGTACTTAAGTACCTACTTGTTTTTCATAATTACTATTAGAAAATTGTTCTATTAAAGAAATAATTATATTTATAGGTTAGGTCGTGGGTTAGGTACTTAAACTAATGAAATTATGTACTTACCTACCTACATATGCAGTTATATTTATATTACCACCTACGTAATTTTTTTTTTTTTTTAGAAAAAGTTAAATATTGTACGCCTATGGTACACAATAATATTTCTACACGGAATCGGCCACATCTGTCCGGCCGTTCAGCCCAATAATTATACAGGTAAAATGTCCAAATTATACAGACCGTCTGAAGAGCCGACGGTTATTATCACATATTTATTACAATACGGAGAATTTATAAGTTACAGGGTGATTATGCCCATGCCAATATTAACATCTCTAGGTGTATATCGTCAAATAAATAACCATACAAAATATTAACCAAAACAACTCAATAGAAACAGTTACAAAAATATAATAAAATTATAAACCTCAAATTTTATTTAGACAGCCTCAATGAAATTGGGACCCCACAAGCAACCACTAAGACTTTATCAGTATTTCAGCCTTTCGCAGGGTACGTGGATGGCGATATGACCACCATACTATTTATTCATAGGCAACTTAAGTAAGTAGCGGTTTTCCCGTCCCTAGGTTGATTATTTTAAAATTTTTGGGATAACGTCGAACATCTGTGTGGACAGTATCCGTCAAAATAAACAGTACCGCAAATAAATATTACATACATATTTTAAGTGTTCAAAATAATCACCACCACAAGCATCAAATCGATGTTGTAAGTTACTTAATCATATTATTCATAAAATGTGTTTGATGCAACTGCCGGGAAATATTTGTATTGCTCCTCGTAGTTCTACGATTTTCTGATGGAAATATTTCATAATGCCCCAAATGTATGCATCAAGGAGTGTAAAAGCTGGTGAATGAGAAGGAAATTCGAGGCCTGTCCTCTGTAACGCTGTCGGTTGGCAACTCGCGCACTGAGGAGTGATTTTTCTACAATAACCAACAAATAGGAAATACAATCAGGATCGAATCAAGGAATCGAGTTCTTCGTCGATTGATATAGCCGTTAACTTTGAAAACCTTGTTTTCCAGGAATCCGGGATCAACTTGTATACGTTATGGAAAACCACCAATTACTTTGACACAACACACTACCAGTCCGAAGAAATTTTTCAACAACTGTCTTCAATGTTACCTGACACACCTGTTGCAAGTTTGGATCACGGCTATTTCCGAGACTGTTTCCCTATGATGAAAATAGTGTTCCGCACCAAGAATACTTTTTTGCGGTCGTTAAAACCACTTTCAATCGAGTTTTCAATTAAATTTCAACTGCAAGGTACCTAACACTAATAGCAATTAAGTCAGAGATCACACATGCTTATTACGTAATCAACTACCTAAGTTTTTGGTGCTGACGTTTTAGAACAAGTTTGGTTCAAGATACTGGACAATATTCTATCGGCACCTGGCTTAACACTAAAAATGAAAATCTACGCACTCTCTATTACTAGAAATTTTATAAGAAGTAAAGACCGATTTTTAAACAAATTTTGTTACAACACAAAATATGGTTGAATCTGAACAAGTAAAAATTAGCTAATTAAATTGGACATCACACAGTTATCCATTTTCAATGTTCTTTAAAGTTAGACAAAGTTTTGGCTGACCCATCGAGAAACGATTTGACGAGCTCGAGCAGTCATTATTAACTAATGAACGTACCTAGATCCCTCAGTTCTTTCCTAAGATACCTAGGTATTAAAGGTTACTAACTAGAAAGTCATGGTAATAATATCGCCTTTTTTGAAAAAGTCGTGCACCTTTTTTTCTATCTAAGTACTTAACTAATATCAGTTACATACGGTCGAGCATACGTCGAACTAAGTACCTACATAGGCATTTCAAAACCAAAAGATAAAAAATGTATAAGTTTAGGTAGGTACTTTCATCTAAAAACAATGGTTTTATTAATGTATTATTTACTATTTTTTGTTTATTTTTTTTTGCAAGATATCAAAGTACTTATAAAAAAAAACCCGTTAGTTTTTGAAGAACATCAAACACAACAAAAATACCTAAATAGGAAGGTATCTACCTATTTCGTTAGATAGTTAGGTACATCTGAGTGAACCATAGATGGATTAAATTTGGATAATAAATTATATTTGTTACGATTAAAACTATTTAAAATCCTACTTACCATAAATCTTTTGGGTTAAGCCTGGATAACTTTCATTCGTACTACACATTAACTATTATAACCTAACATTACTAATCAAAATTAAAATTACACATAAATACTAAATCACTTTCTTCAATCTTTGTTTAACACACAACTACAATCTATTCAAAGTTTCTAAAAATTATAGTTAAATAATTAGTTTTTACCTTTATAAAATTGAAAAATCCTGTTGCTATAAAAATCCAAATTGTGTTATTTTCGTACCAAAAACATAAACACAACACATTTTTAACACGCGAACATCGATGAAATTTAACAATAATTAAATAACGAACTAATTAAAACTTTTTTATAACACATTTAACAACAAATTAACCAGTGTTTGTATAACAAATTAATTGAAACTATTTTTTAACCGCCACTCTCTGTTCACATTTTCTATCTAATCGCCATAAGCCATGAGCATGAGAGCGAATGAAATAAATACGCTGATAAAACAAACTCGTGCCTTTAATCAGCACCACCTACTAGTTAACCGCTGAACTAATTAGACTCGGTAGTACTGAAACAGCATGGAAGAAGAAGAGATCCAATACCATATCGATGAAATTGAAGAAAGGGAACCTGTGTAGAGCGGCAAATTTTATTTTATTTTGATTTACAAAATTTAAGATGTTTTTTGATCGCTTCCATTAGCATTTTTTTGGAATAGTACATTCATGGGTTTACTTTTATTGCATACAAAATATTCCCAGCTTTCCATCTTCTGAAATAACTTAATTTTTCTTTTTTCATATTCAATTTCAGTTAGCAAATCCAGTTCCTGACAGTTTTCCAGCTTATCGTCAATATCATTTTTGTTTAAAATATTTCTTATGATATCTTTGAAATAATTTTTTACCATAGACAAATAGGCAATATTCATATAATTTATATGAACGGAATTATCTATCATATTATGGTTCAGGTTTCCCAAATTCTTATAATTGGTGGAATTTGCAGTATCAAGATTAACCGAATTTGACGTAAAACATATCAATTTATTACTGTAATTTGCGACACCCTCAACATATCTGGGTATATTTTCTGAAGGGTTTGATTGTGATCCCAAATTAAAAATGTTCATAATTTTGTGTCTAGAAAAAATAAATATTTCAAAACTTGTCAAATCATTATAGAACTATCTGCAGATGTCAAAAGCATTTCATTTAAGTATCAAGTGGCCAAAAAAGCGGAAATAGAACTAAAAGATGATAATTAAGTTATTACTACATATTATAACGATATATATTTTTATATTTAGAATTATCGATATTTTTATCTATGTTATCAAAACATCAACTATCGATAATATATATGGTATCGACTATCGAGAGTCCCCACAATCACTAATCTGTTAGACCCTTGACAAAAACTTATAGACATTTAGTCAATTTCAAGTGTTCTACCGGCCAGCATTGCCAGTTAGAAATTTACTGGAAATTATTAGAATTAAAAAAATATACGGAAATATTTAGGAAATATTAAATAAAATTTTTTAAATACTGTCAGAATTAGCGCGGCAAATGGGTAGAATAGATCATGCCTATATTATAGATATGTGTTTACAGTATTTTTTTACAATGTGCATTTTAAATCCGGCCCTGTCGGCCTTTAGTGTCATTATTTAATGTATGTACAATTAGTTATACAAGTCAAGACGCATTAACTAAATAGGTTGCCTCGATTGATCTTTACCTACCACAAGCATCTACGTCACCGGCGACCGGCTTGCTTTACCACGGCATTATTTACAGTTATAAACATTTATCCATGGGCATTATGGATCTCTTTTCTATGAGCTTTTAATTAATTATTATAAATTTCTCATCGAAAAAATATAATGTATTTTTGATGCCTTAAAAAATATTCTTGTAAAAAGTTTTTGCATTACATATCCAAGTGTCAAAAGCATGTTTACGGTTTATATCTCGATAAAAATATGTTCCGTAGTATTTTTGTACCTAGTAGTATGATATTGTCCTTTAAAAAAAGCTCGTTATACACAATATAGGTAATAGGTCCAAACAAGTTTTTTAAAAAAATGTTCACACAACTTTAAACAAAACACAAAACATAATAAAATAATAATATTCACAGAAACACCAAAATGTCTAAACTCTTATTCGATGAAGTATAAAATTCTTTCAGTAAGAGCTCACAACATTATCGTAAAGATAGCGTTTTCAAAAACAATAAACGATAAATTAAATTTGCGCAAATCCAGTGGCCACAGAACTGCCAGAGAATTAGTTGTTCTCTGGAACTGCGGTCGCCGCTGACGTCACGGCACCCGCGCAATCCACGATTACAAATTACTTTTAAAATGTACACAGTGACTTTTTAGCTTACGGCAATCAGTGTTGCCAAAATTAGTCCTCGATC
Source organism: Apoderus coryli (assembly GCA_911728435.2). Taxonomy (NCBI): domain Eukaryota; kingdom Metazoa; phylum Arthropoda; class Insecta; order Coleoptera; family Attelabidae; genus Apoderus; species Apoderus coryli. The sequence goes on along the minus strand of OU452202.1, from coordinate 7,488,026 downwards.
CATATTGAATCGCTATTGTTGCATGAGCACATTCGGCTCACCTCATAATAGAACCCTTAAACTGTCAAAATCAGTAATTGCTATCAACTTTGTAAAAGGAATTGGTGTGACAGAAAGGTGAACAAAAATTGTTGCTATTTCGCGTTGAACGATAACGTCTATTTGTAAGAGTAGGATTTAAGCCATGTTGTCAATCTTCTGTCTATTACATTACAACAGTATTCATTTATGACATTATCACCATATTTCCTATCAATTACACAATTTCACCGATATGTTAATTTGGTTGTAAGCCGATAAAAATAATCTATTGAATCATAGTGAACATATTCTAATAAATTCCTCAATATTAATATATTACCCGTCACACCAATTGAACTGATGTAAAGTAGTCTTCAGACTCACTTGTTATGAATGGAACTTGGAACGAAAAATTGTTTTTTAAAATACCATACCTTTATAAAAACAATGAAAATACCAAGGGATGTAGTGAGAAAATATCTTACTACAAATTGTTACATACATTTTGTTAAATTTTATTACAACTTTGACATTCCTTTTATTACATATTATATTCCCACAAACAGCTCTGGCAACTCTGATTTATAGCCAATATGCAATAATCCCTATCCCTCTGATTTTGTGGTTCTGTAATCTAATCCTAGAAATCTAGAAAACAAAAGTCTTGTGGATTTGTACTCGTTGTGTATGTATTTACACCAAAGTATAAATATTGTTTAAAAATAACAAAATAATTTATAAAGTAGTGTAAGTTTGCAAAATCAGCATTTTTAAGTGTTCTCAATATAGAAAACGTTACCATTTTCTTCCGCCTACATTTAAACAAGCTTCAAACTTAACCATGATTTAATGTGGCAATCAAGTAACTTTTTTGATAAATTAAGGTAAGTTAAATGATAAATTATTTATTTCTAACTCAATAGGATTTTCTATTTTACTGCAATTTCATGGCTAATTCATTAATATAAATATGGGAGTGTAAGATATAATAACTTTGTTATACAGATTTTAGTATTATAACCTTGTTTCTATTTCTATAGACACTTGTTACCCATTTAGGTACATCGGTACCTACTTATTTTTAAATATTTATAAGACTACTACAGTATGTATTAATATTACTAATCACAGAACATTAATGGGAATCTTTATCTTTGAATACTAATTATATCAAGATGTAAGGTTATGTATATTGATTGTAAAATAGTAAAGATACATTATAGGAACGTAAAAATTAAAACCACAGAATCATAATTTGGATTTTTATCCGATAAAACTATCCACATTTCGTTATTCCGTGTAAATTGTCAGTTTGGTGTACCTACATAAGTTGATTAACATTTTTAGAAGTGGAGAACGGAAGTGTATCTTCTAGGAATTTGGCCGATAAGACGTTACTAACTATGTACATACTTATAGGTATGTTTAGTAATAATTATTAGGTGCAGAGTTTAAATATTCCTAATGTACGTATGTAGAGACTACTGATTCTACGTATATTTTTGTAATAAATTTTGAATGAATTTTCAGTAACAGATTTTAACCACATGAGCAGTACTTAGTAGTGGCATGGTACTTAATAGGTGTCTATCGTACAATGTCAGGTAAAAAGAATCAGAAGTATAATTAATATAATTATCAAATTAAACATGTTCTGCAGACTAATCACTTTGTAACTTGTAACTTTACTGATCCTACATCAATAGATATTGTCTTAATTAATTACTTAAGTACTTAAAAATGTAATATAATATGATTCCTAGAGAATGAATCGAAAATTATGTCCGAAATCGTGGGGGATTGCAGTGTACTTATCCTACATACGACGTCAAATTGGGAATGTGCCATTTAGATATGTTTGCAGGCTCTAAAATAAAAAAATGTCTATTAAGGGCTCTGCCTATATGCGGATTTAACTCCATCATAGTTGCGATATTTTAAGCCTGATGATGGAGCTGGGACTCCGAAACATGTCTCTTTAAAGATTTTTTAAAATTATTAGTGGAGACGACGAAATTGTTTCATTATAATTAGATTACATTCCACTGCATCAAATGGATTATTTCTTTAATTTTTCTAAAATAATTATAAGCTAGGGAAACTTTACTATACTGTTATACAAAATTTGTTGATAGGTATTCAAAATGTAAACACAAATCACTACCACTGCACAGTGGGCCCAAAACAAAAATTAGTGCGACAAAATTATATTAATGAGAAAACATATATATTTTCGTATCCAGAAGTGTTCAATAACAAGTAGAAACAATATTTATTTCAGTGGCTTGCAGGGGTGGTGAACAAACCTTCAAAGGGTAATATTTCTAAGTAATCTCAGACATCAACTAACAGAATAAAATGGAATATTATTGCTTGAATTGGATAAATACAAACAACAAACATAAAAAGCACTCGCATTTCTATCGCACCCTAAACATTCACTAGAAGGCCGTTTCGTCGATTCAGGACTCATCAGTGATGGTTGGTCCAGTATACGACAAAAATGTCATAGCGCTGAGTAGTTATAAAACTAGAAAAATAGTAGTAGTAAAGAATAAAAAAATAGTCCTAAGCTGGTTTTCGCTTTAGTTGGCAACTTTCTTAATCCATAGTTATATAAGGATCAGACGACACAAGAAGTGTATTAATTAAATCTTTGTTAGCAGTTATGCGGGAAAATTTTCTTGTGTTTGCTAATCTGAATTGCTTAAAATCTTTGAATCGTGATTCTTGAGCCTCTTCTGATAATTCGCCAATTGCAAGTAACGCAGATTTAATAATTTGGCTTCCATGCAAAAGAAGTTTATGTACCGACACCGGCATAAAATACCAAGGATATGTTTCGATTAACAACTTTGCCGTCTCTTTGGCATATAAATCAAAATTCTCTGGATTAATATCAAATCCAAGCGTGCAAGGGTGATAAACCGTACTGCAAATTTTTTACTTTAATAGGTTTGTTATTAACAACATCAAGACGATTCATTTCTTTTGGGGATGCGCCACAAATGTAACATATTTGTGCTGAATTTGTAGAGGTTAGCGTATTACACATCTTGCCATCAATCATGGTGAAATGAAGCTCATAGGTAATCTTAACTGTCAGATAATTTATGTAAAATGTAGAAGAAGACAAATTATTTATTTGACTTCTAACGTGATCAACAATTTTTTTAACAAACGCTTCTGTCTCTTTCTCAAAATAAAAACTTATCGGCCTACAATAACGCACGGAAGGAGGCCTTGGATTTTGCCATATAATGAGATCATGTTTTGCAGCTGAAATAAGTTTTAGCGGTACTAATGATGTCATAAAGAGATTTGCGTCACTTGCACTTGGATCTTCAAATTTTTGTGTGTTTTGCCCTGAACTGCCGTCACATCCCCATTTACATACTAGCAACAAGTTACTCAGAGTATCTGTATGCACACTTTCTACAACGCTTTTTTGTAACAAACAGAGTCTTTCAGCAGTGTGATCTAGCAAAGACTGTAATTTAATATCGACACCCATTTCTGACACTACTATGGAAGCTTCCTCCGGATAGCATCGGTGTTTAGCTCTACGGATAGCATTATAGGGTGGAAAAATATTAACTTTTTTTCCCACCTGAAGCGAATGTTTTTTCCAACTTACAAATGTTCGTTTTCTTCATTTGGCTTTTCTATATAATATATATAGAATTTATTCAACTACTAGTTGAGTCACTTTAAGTGAATATTTTCCCTTAGCTTATTAACTTTTTTTCCAGAGTTGCCTTTCTTAATATTGAATATTGATTTTTAGTATATTTTGCCTCTGTATATAATGATAAAGCTTCGTCTTCTGACATTCTTTCAACAGTAACTGTAGGGCTGCGATATTTTTTTTTCCTCTCGTGGGCGTTGTTTGTGTTGCTTCTTGTATTATTTTCACAATACTTCTGTGTCCCTTACTTCTCAATGAACTACATGCAGCGAAAGTTAGTTCTTCCGTAGTAAAACCCTCCCTGAGTGTTTTTGTTCGCCGTTTTTTAGTTCGAACAGAAGTAGTACTGAAATCAGGATTCTGTGGCCTACCAGGGTGAGCTTTTTTTTCGCCAATTGAGGAAGGTAACTGTAAATTTTGTGATAGCCATCCTGCATACTTTTTCAAAAATATCTTTCGGTCTCTGTTACACTGTTCCCACTTTCGTTTATAATTAAGGTAAAAAAGTTGCATCTGCTTTTTCAAGTCAATTTCTTGTATGCTGCTTAATGTCTCCAATTTTAGTTTTCTTTTCACATCTTCGAGTAATTTCTGTACCACAATGGACACATTTTTCTTTCCCGTTTTTGGTAGGGCATCCATTAAATCACTGTATTTCAGTTCTAAAATCAATTCAAAAACATCGCAATAAAATAAACAAAAGACTGATGATGAAAGTTTTGACATGCTAGAAACGTAATCACAAAGATTTAAAATATTTCAAAACATATCATAATGTTGATTGGTTGCTTAGTTAAGATTCATTTAAGAAAGGTGATTCTGTTTCAAGCGATTCGATTAGTGCTCTACCGAACAACTATTCATTTAAAATTCATTTTTGTCTAAATAGGCAAATATGGGCAAAAATTTTGACTGGTAAAGTAATGTATTATGGTAGACGATGCTTAGGGTGGGGGTTACTATTAAATGATGCACAAGATATATTACAGTGAGAAAAAATAACAAATTATAAAAAATAGATAGTTTGCAAATTCTATTTATGACGCCCTAAACTAATTTTCTGGCCCACTGTGCACTGGCTTAATTTCACCAGAAACAACTTAAGTGGGAAAAAATAAAGTAATGAAGCAGTTCATACTTTTGAATCTGTACACGCACTGGACATTTATGGATATACAGGGTGTTGTTTTGGGGTCGACACAAAAAAACTGGTAATTTTTCAATCCGGTCCTGGATTTTAATTTACTTGTCATCAGTTGCTTAGACATATTTAGTGCAAAATATCAAGGCAATGTACAACATCGTTCCGAAGCTATGACGTATATAAGAAAATGCCAGAACACGCCCTTTAATGGAGGACGGTACACCAACTAAGAATCGTGTATTTTAAACCAGCTGGGTACCCTCTCTATCCACTAAAAATTGAGCATAAAGCGAAAATAGAAAATTCTGGAAGAAGATTAACAATGAAAACAATATCCTTAACAAATTATATATGGGGTACCAATTTTGGGGCTATTTTGAACATGTATAAGGTCAATTGGCACTGTACAGTTTAGAACATTCTAGTGTCATTACACTGAAATTTGTCCGTTTGATTTATTTATTACTAAGTTTTTGTTTCAGTTATGATAGAGGGAGTATCAAAGAGGGCATTTAGTGGCTCCAGTGGAACATACAATGTACACGCGTTAGAACTGGCTGCTGCAAGAGAGAGGAAACTTAAAGGTAAAGGGATAAGAATAATCATCAATAGACTTAGGCCTATATTTATATGTATACACTTAAAAAAATAGTTTAGGTGCATAAATATGCATATTTCGTGAACGAAATATGCAGAAAAAGCATCATTTAAAGACAAAATAAAACGAAAATTGATGATTAATTTTTACTTACTGTATATTTAAAAGTATAAGAATAATTAACATCTATATTATAAATGAAGAAGTATATTAAAACATCTCCTCGTTAAAATTTTTGAAAAATTGTCCACTAAAACATTAGCTAAGATTTTTATATTCAAGATTTTTTTTCAATTGTTGCATTTAACAGTTCATACACTTCCATTCCAATTTTGCCCTCCACGTTTTTACAATTCAAAGTGAATGTTACAGTTTCTTTGAGCCGTAACGTACTTCTGGGTGATGGATTTTGTGTTTGGTGATTGTTTCTGGTACAAAACTATAACTGGCCTTTAGAAAGGGAACTGTTGCCGTATTAGCTGATTTATGAATAGTTCTTGCGCTGCTTGAAGAGCTTGACAGGTATCGGCGGATAGGTCAAATAATTATTTCCGTTTCTGATCTTATTTTGTGATTTCTCCTTAGTTCTATCGCTTGTTACATTAAATTTATTATTTTTTAGAAAAGAGCTAAAAATGTCATTGGTCAGCTTTGTCAAAGGTATAATTTTGAGCTTACCTGGTCGCATTTATCCTACTCAATTTTAGTCTTGTGTTGGCCCCATCTCTCGTACCATATGGGTGCACGTTTTCACTAAGGGTGTACCTGTGGATATTCTCTCTCACATACATAATACAGTAGAGCAAAAACACACTCGGCACTGCCAAGGTACCAAGCCTTCTGTGACTGTGCTTACAATCCTTTCGGTACCCAAGATTATCAATAATGCGGACAACCCGCCTTTGGAGCGCAAATATACTAGCGGAAGGTGAGAATCCCCAATTTATAATAGAGTAGGCAATCAATGAGTGGACAGTTGCATAGTAATAAGCTAAAAGAGCCCTCCGTGAAACTGGGATAGCCAAACTGCGTAATAAGTACATTTTATTATTTATTTTCTTTGCCATATAATCAACGTGCGAGCACCAGGACAACTTTGGATCCAGAAAAACACCCAGAAATTTCGCCGATGCGATGATACCACCCAAGTAACAAAATATAGTTCTAGGAAGGTTGTATATTGGTTCTAGAACCACTTTATGGATTTTGTTTACATATGCCATTAGGTATAAAACAACCTCCTCTAGCCGGCTACACAAACTCCTGGTGACCAAAAGGGCCCACGCTACAGAACCTCCTGCTAACCTAAAAGTTGTCGACATTTCAGAACCTTAAGATTAAATATTGAATATTTGTGCAGCTATAATATAACCTTTATATATCCTTACTAGCCAATATATAACTGAATTATAACCTATGAATCACGGGTTTAAAGTTCTAACTTAGCCACTAAAAGGTTCTAACTAGCTCCTTGCGAATTATCAACTACAACCTATCAGTAAATAGTTGATCTGCCGAAAGCAGTCTTAAAACTATTAAGTAAAATATATTACAGACTGCTTCCAATTTTTAGATTAGTTGGTTAATATACGGTATTATTTCTAGTATTTAAATAACTCTTGGTAGGTAGTGAAAGTATTGTAATGGTAAATTATGATAATTATTTATCACTCAATATACGTGATATAAAACTGCATAAAATAGCGGACACAAATTGCTGATTTTAATGCACCTTCTATTTTACTGTCAAAATATTATATAAAAGTAGCATAAAATTCACGGGCTAACGATATTATTAGTATAAATATTTTTTTTAGTTATATTTAAAATACAAGGGAAATATTTTGTTTTTAAAAGTAGTCGAAATTCTAATATACGGCAACCTATGAATATAAAATTCTGAAAAAATGTGTTTCCCGAACCTAAAACTACGCAGACTTACATATATTTTCAAAAATGTTTTGTTATTTAACTATGTCATAATCTTAAAATGGCCGATAGGAAACAAATGCTTTTAAGCTTTTGAAATAACCAAAATATAACCTAAGTTGCTTGAAAGTCTGAAAATATGCTAAAATATAACCTTAAGATCAAATTCGTAACCTAAATAATCCTAAATAACACTTTTCAGAACTAATAATTGCCTTTATACAACTCAAGCTTAAAAGTCGCACCATCGCAACTTTCTAACGACCTGTTTAGTATAGTTTTGGATGTGTAGTTGTGAACACATGCCAGCTTTTATTCATATTTATTATACAGTATGTCTTTTAATTGAAACGGTAAGTACAAAGTAATAATCGCTGATAAGCTGAAAACGTTCATATAGTTTTCTTGTTCTAATAAGATGACATTAGGAATTGGTTTGTGCCAAATAAATGCAAATTGAACGCTAATAATATCTAATAAAGTATTAATTTTTATAGTTCGTTTTTAGTTTTTACTAAACGGGATTTTTCTTGTATTGGTGTTTCAGGAATGTTAAACGTATTTTTAAAATGTTCAAACAACAAAAAATCAAACTTTTGTATTTCATAAATAGGTATAATAAAAATTTGAAAATGTTTGTATAAATCACACTCAAGGACATTTTTTAACACAACTATTCCATAGTAAAGTAGAAAATTCCTATACTCAAGACCTTTCCAAAATGACAGTCCAAGCCTCTCACAGCTCTGTGAATTTCTTTTGGAAGCTGAATTTTTAAAATTTGTATAGATGTTTCTTCAATTTTGTTGTTTGTACCATAATACAAACCAATCGGTTTGTATTATGGGTCATTAGGCAGCCCGAAATTACTGTTTTTATTTAAATTCAGAGAGAGGCAACATGCGTTATTTGATGTTTTATAGCCCATTCTTTTTATTCCTGCCTAATATTTTTAGGTTCAGCATCATAGTCACAGTCATCTGATGATTCAGAGATAGATACAAGTTCTGGTGAATTCTCAGTATTGAATCAATATTTCTGGATGTGCTCGGATCATTTACATCATCCGTTAAATAAGGATGTTCCGTTGTTGTTTTACAATGTTTATTTATATGTAAGATGAATTTCAAAGATAATCAATATGATAGTACCAACGAAAAAATGCGCTTGATTTTTTGCATTAGCAATTCGTTGAAAGTTCTGTCGCACCTTTCTTTTAAAATTTCCACTACGAACTAGCTTTTCGTGAGACATTCTGTATAGATTCAGGAGACGTTGATGTTACCTTCTGTCTAGTCGAAAACGAGACTAAAAGATAATTTTAGTGACCAAATAGTTTTTAAATAAGGGAAGTAGTATTGTGTTATGCCAGAAAGCTTATTTAGGAACCTATAACGCAGCGCTTCAACTAAATAGTCTTTAATTAGTTTTAAAATGGGCTACATGGTTATGGAGAAGTTGTTTAAATGACCTAAAGGCACAAAAACTGCGAAGTTATAATTAGGTTCTAAACTAGCAGCAAAAAAAACTTGTAAGTCTTATTTCGGCATTTAAGTGACTAAAAAATGCCTTATTTATAACTATTCCAAAACCTTAAGGTTTTAGAACTACTAGGTCCTAAAACTCATCATATATATAGTTGATTTAACGTTTTTCAAACATGTTTCAAGCTGTATGTATGATTTCATAGTTCTAAGACCAACAAGCACAATATATTACCTATGTATAGTTTTTAAGCTTAAGAAAAAGGTACACATTACCCATTTAGAACCTTAAGGCAATTTTAAAGTCTTCCTCCTTAAATAAATGTTACTTGGGCAAGCACATGGATAAGCACATAGCTTGACTCTTCTCCACGTTCAAACATAATCCGTTGGCAGGAAACCAATCCGATATGCCAGTCATCTCACAATGGCTTTATTTGAGGTGCTGGACATCAGAATAACCTCGCACTGCAGTGGTGTCGTCCGCAAACAAAATCAAACTGGCTCTGCAAACAATTGGACCTAAAACTGAGCTTGTGGGACACCCCAAGCAATGACAAGGATGCCGATCTTTCTCAATTAACCTGAACAAGCTGCAGTCGACCCTCTAAATAAGATTTCAGAAAATTCACACAAGCTTGTGAGATAATAAATCAAAAGCCTTGGTGAGGTCGAAGAACATTCCCATATGCTCATTGTGATTGAAGCCGTCCCCAATAATATCTGCAAGATGCATGATAACCTGCGTGGTGGATAAACCTTTCCTAAAACCAAATTGTCTTACTCATCGATGATAGTCCGTTGTTCTCGTCATCTGGGAAAACTTTGTCGTTTTCATATAAAACACCACTCATTGGCAATCGAATATTTTTTTGTTTATAGGAATATCAATTTGTGCAAAATCATTTTAAGTGTTGTTTTTTTAGAAAACCACTCTATTGTAAATGAAAAAATGTGTACTCTTGAAGGAAAAAAAAAAACTAAGCTGAAGCGTTTGTTGTAATTCCAATTGTTTTCAACTAAAAATCCACACAGCATGCTGAAAAAAAAAACAAAATTAGTGTTAATTTCTTCTTGGAGGGATTCTTAAAGAAATAATTAGATATTTTGTGCCTGCGTTTGAAACATGTTACAATAGGTTGGCAACACTGATCTTCAGATACACTTCCATATAAATTATATGAATTACTGAATTGCATGTTACATATTGTAACAAGACATTAAGTTTTGTTGGAAATTGGTTCCACACTACCATGCTTGAACCAGACAGGCCGTTTCTTTGATCCACAACTCATCAGTGGTGATCGGCAGGCAGTGTGACCCAAATTTCCAACATTTACAAAGAGCTTATATTAGCACGAGAGTTGAAATACAACAAGATGTTTTTAGCGACATCTAGTGTGAGCAGGCAATATGCCCGGTGAAACACAGTTCACAAACGATGGCCGGACGAGAAGCAACAACTCCGTCATATCCTATTGCCAACATGCCCGAATTCCCTGGCGGGAGGCTTTATTATTGAATTGCTTGTTACATAATGTAACAAGAAATTTGTTTCACACTACCATGCTTTCATCCGACGGGCCGTTTCGTTGATCCACAACTCATCAGTGGTGATTGGCAAGCAGTGTGACCAAATTAGTTAGGTTAGTTTGGCATTCTTATAAGCAGAATCACAGCGAACTTTTGCTTAGATTTATAACTGTGGAGGAATCTTGGGTTGCTGCGATGAAACTAATCATCAGGCAAAACTATGGATTAATCAGGTAACCAACCCTGAGGAAGGCGAAACATTTTATGGCGGCTATTTTTGGACCGCCTTAGGAATGATCTTAATTTATTACCTAAAGAAGTTTAAAAGCATCACTGGTCATTACTAAACAGTTATTGCAACGTTTCATCGATGAAGTGCAAAGGAAGTGGTCTTTTTTGGCGAAGAAAAATTCTTAGTTTACCATGATGAGAGTACTTAGGTCGTTGCGATGGCTAAAATTAAAAATATATCATCCTTGATGGATATTATATTGATGTTTTTCTTTCAAGCCGGAAACTTTCATCCTGCCCTCGTATACTTGTGTTCTTCCCAAATTTTTATGAAAATTTATGACGAATAAATATGCGATCTCTCCTAGAATTATTTTAAATATGAATACAAACTAAAAGCATTAAATGAATCGTAAATTTTCAGGTCTTAGTGTGACCGTTAGGTTTCTTGATGATACTGACCATGTATTTCATTTTGACAAACGCGCAAAAGGTGTAATTCTATTGGAGCAAGTGTATCAACATCTGGAACTCTTGGAAAAAGATTACTTCGGTCTTCAGTTTTCGGAAGATGGCTGTGGCATTCACCGAAGTTCCGAATGGATGGTAAGTACAAATTATATTATAATGTTACAACATTATTACATTCAGAATTTTTGTTTTCCTTTGGATGTCATGGAAATTAATTAATACATTTTTCTGTTATTTAGAGGTGGCTCGATCCGTCCAAAAACATTAAGAAACAAATAGGAAACTGCCAACACTCTTTATACTTCAGGGTAAAGTTTTACGTATCCGATCCCAGTAAACTACAAGAAGAATATACTAGATATCAGTTTTACTTACAATTAAGAACAGATATACTTGAAGGCAAACTCCAACTACCTCCATCGACTGCCATACTATTAGCTAGTTATACTGTACAATGTAAGTAGCCTATTTAGTCTAGTCAAATGGTAGTCTACAAAGATATATAGTGCAGAGACCTGATGTAGTTTGAATTTTTTGGTGGTTCATATGTTTTCGGGGTTGCTAAAAACCAATTTTTAGTAAAAACACGAATTTAATAATGTTTTTAAGATTTTGCTATTTTCGAGTGGAATATTGTACATAAACTGCTGAAATTCTGTAGTGAAAGCAAACTCAACTTTAATTAATATGCCATTTCACCTGCATAATCAAATTGCGCAGCAACATACGGCATCTCGTGTATTGTTTATTAACCTGAACTGTCAAACTGACAATTCAGGTAACAATTGACAAATGTGTCAAATATGCATTTAGTCATAATATTATCAATTATTAATATGTCATAAAAAAGAAAAAAATTTATATTTTTAGTTCATTTAACAGGTTATTATTGTTTTTTGTAAGCTATGAGTATTTCTCATTTAATGTGGATAAACAGTTAATATTTATGATTTATAACAAATAGCACTATCTGACTTTATATTAGTTATAGAAATATTAAAAGTGCGGAAAAGTAAGTTATTTATAAATCTCTTTTTCCTACGAGCGTGCGGTAAAGTGCATTTTCCCGCACGTTCGTAGGTAAAAGAGATTTATTACATTGTATAAAAAAAACTGTTTCATCTGGTTTTCAGTCGCATCTATAACAATAATAATAACTGTTATCGCTTGTAGATATTGTGAAAAAAGTATGAGGTTCACGTAGCATAAATCAAGGGTGTTCATCTATTGACACACCTTGTTCAAGTTTGAAACTGTACGATTCATTCCTAATCAATTCGGGATAAATGAAAGTTCAACAGTTAAACTTATCAGTTCAGTTTAGAATAATTTCGAGGTACCGTTTTTCTTAGCAAACCTGAAATTCGTGCCAAAGACCCTGACAAAATAATCGACAAAAATTCGGATGAAAAAAATCAACACTTCTAATTTAAACATTTGACTACACTAATTAATTAATAATTGATTAGGGCTATGTCACATCTTATAGTCGTATGGTTATTTATCAAAAAATACGCTTCTTTAATGTTCAATTCTGTAGGGCTTTCGCGGCCTATTGTAACTATAGGTTCTCTGGTTATTATGCTGGATTTACAGATTCAATAACATAAAAACTGGAACACAATACATAACTGCAAGGAAATAAGAATGGTAGGACCAATATATTTATAGTTCTACTGTTCACTAACGTAAAACATTGAGATGTAAAAAAGTGGTTAGGTGAAATGGTAAAACGTGTTTCAATATTACTCTACACTAAAAAAGGTTCTACTCATCGGTTACAAATTTGGTTCTGTTTGATAAAATATAACTCGATGAATATGTTATATATATTTTAGTTTTCTTTATAAAACGCAGAAAACTAATGAAATACGAGGGTTGCCTTTTATATTTCGGGATTAGAGAACAAAAACAAATATTAATCATCGAAAATCACTTTATTGTCTTTCAAAATATTCCCCATGAAGATCTATACACTTTTGCATACGTTTGAACCAATTGTCGAAGCACTTTTGCCACTCTGATTGAGGTATCTCCAAAACCTGCATTCTGAATGCAGCAACCGCTTCTTTAGGTGTCAAAAAACGTTGACCTCTCAGTTTGTTTTTACGTACGGGAATTAAAAGACGTCATTCGGGCCAAAGAGTATACGGCGGATGACTCATCAAATCGATGTTTTGGGTCCTCAGAAATGCAGTTGTTTGAGCCGATGTGTGAGAGCTCGCATTGTCGTGGTGAAGAGTGATCCGTCTTTGGCGGTTGGTTTTCCTGATTTCTTGGAAGACAACTGGCAAACAAATGGTTGTGTACCACTCAGAATTGACTATTCTGCGTTGTTCTAGTGGTACGGTTGTGACATGTCCAGTTTTTTCGAAAAAACAGGCGACCATTTGCTTGGAAGTGCTTCGTGCGCGAACAATTTTTGTTGGATTTGACTCATCTTGAAACACCCATACAGTCGACTGCTGTTTATTTTCGGGCTCATACGCGTAAATCCAAGATTTATCACCTGTCACGATGTCATAGACGTGTTTCGAAGCACCGCGATCGTATTTTTTTCGACCAATCGACACGAGCCTTTTTTTGAGCTATTGACAAATTGTGTGGGATCCAACGCGAACAAATTTTTTTGTTAATGCAATATTGAATGTATGCTGGTCCCACTAATGCCTAAGGTTGTCTCAATCTCTTGATAGGTTACATGACGATCTTGCAATATCAGTTCGCGCACAGTTTCAATGGTTTTCGGAACAACAACTGATTTTGGACGACCTTCACGAAATTCGTCTTGGAGTGAACTACGACCACGATTGAATTCACCATACCATCGATAAACACTGGTCTTTAATGGAGCTTCATCGCCAAAAATTGAATTAAGTTCATCCATGTACTGTTGCTGAGTTAATCCACGTCGAAAGTTGTAAAAAATAATCGCACGAAAATGTTCACGATTTAATTCCATTTTTGGGCCGAGATGAATGTTTTAAGTTACTGTAAACAACACAAATAACGCTCGTATGTCAATACGTTCTGAGTACGTATAACCTCAAAAATGTCCAACTGTACGATAGAGCTGTCAGTTGCCAGATTGCAACACCAGGGTTGCCAAATCCCGAAATATACAAGGCAACCCTCGTACACTCCTACTACTATATTCTGTTCTCTACAATGTATATTTGGACACAAGCTGAAATATTTTTTATTGTATAAATTTTTGGGGCTTTTTCAAAAAATAGGATTTGAGGAATGCCTCGACACGTTGAATTTTTGATCCAAGCATTAAATATAATTTTGATATGATTTAATAATTACCATTCTGTAAATAATTTTATTATGCGATATTAAACAATATCAGTAATACCTACCGTATTCATTGTATGGGGAGATTTACATAATTAAACTGGTTCGTCCTGCCTTATGTGTATGTTTATGTGTTTATTTTTGTTATTATTAATTTATCTTTTTTTACATTATTACGGTTTGATTTGGTAATTCTTATAAAGAAACAATCATTTGTTTGTCTTCCTTTATTATATTCATATTTAATGTATTATTGCATTCACAAATATTTTGCTCGCGTTAATTTTATTTACAAATTTGAATTCCGTTGTAATGCTATACAACAATTCCTGTTATCCCTTTCATTTTACATCCCAAACGCGCCTCGTATATACAATTCCTGCATATACGCGCATTGAATGGACAGAGGGAGACAACGAGTGGTACTAGCTAAGTCGGACCGGTCGAAAGTACACGCGTGAAAATATTACCTGCCCTTTATATATACAAGTGAATAGAAATACATTTTCCAAGTGCAAATTCCAACATTTTCCCTTTACTGGTAAGTCCTACAACCTTTTCAATAACTTTACTTACGTAATATCATTTATTAAATGTGTTACACACTGGATTGGACACAAAATCTCAACAGGGTGAAACAAGATTTTTGAAATCAGCTAAGCCTATCATCATATAGGCCATTACGCAACATAAACATTTGCTGACAAATGCCATGAAAATGTAATTGGCCCTGTCATATTGTCCTCCTGTATTTAATGGTGTTACAAAATGGATTTCTAGATTATTTATTGTAACCTTTTTCGGGGTTTGTAGTGTCAAATAACAACGCGCTTTATTTAAAACTAATTTATTTACACTTAGAATAAACACTTAAACAAACTAATAACATTTACTACTACACAACACTCAACTACTGACTGTCCCTCCTGTGTGTGTCTCCGTCGTTATAAACACCATGTCGCGATCCACATTACGCGTGAACCTTCGGTACATTTCTAGTCTCTTCCGTTTTATACCATGCGCGGTCTAGACACAACCAGCTCGAGTATAACTAAGCGCCTAGCGGTGTTGTCAATAGGTGTACATTTTCTCTTGTTCGTTACGGTATATTTAATACTGCATCGTTGCTTTCATAGAACTCCTTCACGCGGGAATTCTATATGCAAAGATACTGCTAGTACATACTGGTATTTACGTTTGAGGTATTCGACCGAATTATATTTTTGTTACAGCCGAATTAGGTGATTATAATACAGAAGAACATGGACCAAACTATTTATCAAATTTGCAATTGATTCCAAACCAAACTGAAGATATGGAGAGGAAAATATCTGAACTACATAAATTACACAAGTAAGAATATACTTTTATTTGTAGAATTTTCCATGAATATACAGGGTGTCCGCAAATAAGAAGTCAATCCGTTAACCGCGTATTTCTGGAGCAAAAACATTTGTTTGTACATTTTAGACTTGTTAAAATTTCAAATTAATATTTTGAAGAATCCTCGAACAAAAAGTTAGAATGACATTTTATATCGAACATGGGAGTCTAAAAAGAAACAATATCATTTTAAAAGTCTAATTCAGATATCTCAAGGAATATGTGACTAACTAATAGACTTCTTATTTGCAGACACCCTGTATTTACTCTTTATTAATTTTCAGAGGTCAGTTGCCAGCCGATGCCGAATTTAATTTTTTAGACCATGCTAAACGAATAGACATGTATGGTGTTGATTTACACAAAGCTAAGGTAAATTTAGTTGATGATTTCAGTATTTAGATCATGCAAAATAACAAAATCGGTTTAAAGCTTTGGCGACTCAAATGATTCAGTTAAGTCTGGATAACTCTTATAATATGTAATGTTACATCTCCGAGCCAAGTTTTCGTCTTTGGGAACAAAAAAAAGGCGGAAGTACTATTTGGCCGTGGCGATTCAGGATGAAATAGCTGGAACGTTGTCTTGGCGAAAGAACTTTTCAATTCTTCGTCGAATCTGGGCAATAAATCACTGTAAGACTGCCCCGTGATTGCGATTGCAAAAAACGGTCACCATGACCGATTTGCCGATTTTTGGCTTTTTCGCCGAGAAAGTCCTTTGATTTGACTCTTGCTTCATGTTTCGTGGGTAATGTAGCGCACGAAGAATGCCTTCGAACTGCGCTTCAATAAAATCAAAGAATCGTCGGAAATAGTCACACGATCCCGCTTGTCCACTGTCAGCAAACCCGGTACCCATCGAGCCGACAGCTTTCTCATACTCGAATATTCGTGCTATTTTGCACATGTTTCAGTGACAAGCTACGTGTTCTAGCTATTTCCATCAATTTCAGTCTGCAGTCTTTCAGAAACATGTCATGGACTTTGCTGATTAGTTCCTCCTCGGTGACCTCATTTGGGCGTTCTGGGCTGACTATGAAGTTTATGAAAACCCGGATGCTCGGACTTTTTTTAACTCTTTATATCACTACTTAATAGTAGCCACTGAAGGTGACCCTCGTTTTTAATTTCCTCAGGCTTCTTTCGATTCAAAAACCGAAAGAGAATTACCCACCCATTTGTCCTTTTCGCATTTCAGCAAAAGCCTAAACACTTTTAAGAAATAAAATTTAGCTCCACTGCTTATGAATAAATGTATCATACAAAAATGAAAGTTCACATGGATGAATGCTTCATTAATTAGTTTGTAATGAGTGACAAAAAAGAATTTGGTTGCGTCATTTTTCAGGACACAGCAAACAAGGATATACAGTTAGGAGTTACACATGTGGGTTTAGTTGTTTTTCATAATAGTGTAAAAATCAATACTTTTTCATGGTCCAAAATTATGAAGATTTCCTTCAAACGTAAACAATTTTTTATACAACTTCGTAGGGAACCGGTAAGTAAGTTTAATTTAAGATACCGTCCTTACAATTTTATTTCCTTAGAAATATCACTGAATTAAATGAAGATTTGCTATTTGCAAATTTAATAAAAATAAATTCGATTATTTTGTAGTCCGAAAATTATGATACCTTATTGGGATTTAATATGGAAACATATCGTTCATCCAAAACATTATGGAAATCATGTGTAGAACATCATACGTTCTTCCGATTACATTCACCAAAAATTAAACGAAAATTCCCGCTTTCGTTAGGCTCAAAATTCACATATTCAGGTAGAACAGAGTTTCAAACGGTCTCCGAGGTAAAACAGAAAGGAGTATTGGAACGAAAATTTGTCAGATCACCCAGTAAACAATTGGTATGTTAAAATTTATTAGCCAGAATGTGGTTACTAGGTTGAATTGGTTTTAGATCAGGGATAGGTCTCAACCGCCTCCACTAGAAGATAAAGGTAAAATTCAGTTAGCACCGCCTAGACCTTCGAGACCGTATGATACAAGTACGAATAAAGTAACTACAACCAGTACTAAAGAACCTAAACAAGCATGGACTGAAGAATCTAGAATATCAGATGAGTGAGTTTGAGAATTATATTATTTATCTTCGTTCGTAATAAATTTATCACCAAAATTATGTGAAGATAATTATCAAATATTCTTTTGAAGCGTTTCTAAATGTCTGGTAGAAATGTTTTGTTTTTGAGAAGAGAAAGGTTTGGTAGAATGTAATTCTATGTTATTTAAATTTATCAAAAATTGCGCAACTGCCAATAATATTTTAAAATGTTATTCAGATTTGTCGGTGGTAACGAGCGTTACACAAAACCAGTTGCGTGAACTTACCGGATAGGAATTCGGACGCCAGCTTTTTATATGCTGCCTTTTTTTCAACAAAGTAGAGTATGGCATCCATTCACAGAAAATTATGAGACCCTTTTACGGTGCAAAAAATATTCTGAATGAATGATATATCACTTAGATATATCTTCCTGTATTTCTCCCTTAGCACGAGACGGTAAACAGTGTCATCTGGTCGACTACCCTTTAAGAGTCAGTAAATCAGAAATATCTAAACCAAAGATTAATCTACACAATAGATAGTCAGCGTATATGGGAAATAAAACAAAAATTGAAACTGTCTCGACACGAGCTACATCTATTAGAAAAACAGGCAACCATGGAAATTGTAGATGGCGTTATATGTATTGTGTTGAAATAAAATAATCATATGGGCAATGTTAGACAAGGACGAGTATACTTTCCCCTACGAGGTGGGAGTTTGTTTTTATATTATAGGTATCATATATGTACTACTGTGCAGCAGTGTTTTTTGTTTAAAATTATATGGTATACGTATACCTATCTACGCAAAGATTAATGTGTATGGACGAAAATAAAAGAAATTACTATAATAGTATAAATATACAGGGCTGGTTTATTAAATGTTTTAGACAATAATTTTAAATGACTAAAATAATATTATTTTAGTCATTTATTTTTAAATTTCGGATATAAGGATGCATCAAAAAGTTATATTTAAATTAACGAAATTTGGCGTTATAGATAGGACTTCCGGTTATTACCTGATTCAGTTTTAAGGATCAAACTCAAACAGCAGATTCAACTTGTCGTTAACATTATGAAAAAATAAATCTCAGAGGCGGGTAAATTAAAGGGGCATACAGGCGTGAAATGCTACCCTAACTTTTTTATGCACATTTTTTGCATGTGTTTCAATTCGGAGATGTAAAATCTAACAAATTATATACGTAATAAATGTATCCTTCTGTGATATTGATAGAAAGTCATCGTTATCGCGTAATATCGATTTTAAGAAATGTTAATATTAAAAAGGCTGTGCTTTTTACAAGTTGCTGAAGTAAATAAGGTTTTATTTCCAGCATGACAATAATTATTTAAAAAAATACGGTTTCGAAATGCAGGATGTAAAAAATTAGAATTTTTAATCTGTTTTTAATGAAAATTTAAATCTATTGAGAAATATGGTTCAGGGTTTTTGTGAAATGTATTTTACTCCAAAGATTCTACTCATCGATTATAACCGAATTAATTTACTCAAAAATATCTATACTAGTAAAATAACACAATTATCACAATTAGGTTCAAATTCTGCAACGCCGAATTGAAAAAAAACTTACAGTCTCCCTAATATTGGTTTTTGTGCAATGATCATAAAACTTTAAAAAACTAACGATTTATGTAGATTGTATTGTTAACACGTTTCGTAAAAAGCTTTAAAAACCCACCAACAGGGTGTTAAAAGTATCACGACAATAACTTTTTTCATGTTTTAACAAGTACAATCGTCTGCTTCAGATTGATCCTTAAAAACTGAATAACAGTTTCTCTATATAAAAAAATAAAACTCGTAAATATCATCCCCAAACATTTAATTTGAATACAATTACATAACACCATATTTGAAAGTAAATAAAAAAAAACAGCATTACCTAGTTTGACAGATTTGCAAATTGCAAATCAAAGTATCTATGTATACAGGGTGTTGCATAAGTACTTGTACAAACTTTAAAGGGTGATTCTTTGACTAATTTTAAGATACAAATTTCATATGTACATGGGTCCGCTACGGCTTGGTTTTCGAGATACAGGTAGTTCAAAAAGAATATTATATTTAGGATTATATGCTTGTTCAATAGCATCGCAATTTGATGCAATTCGGGATACAGGTGTATTGATGACACCAGAGCTGTCAAAAGAACTAATAAAAAATACGAAAAATAACAAAATACAAATATCATTCAAAAGACAACAATGCACATAATAGTCGGTACCAAGCCAAATAGGTAGTAGGTAAATATAGATTTATTTTGTTTCGGGCTTGGGCTTGGCACCGACTTATTGTAATCAAAACTACCCACCAAACGGATACATTTAATTTTACGCAGATGCTCAAAATGTTAACTTTCTTTCATTAATAGAGACCTGTGAAGTGAGCTTACCTCTTACGCCCACGTATTAAGTACTAAGTTTCAGTTATCAGTTATAATTTTTTATTTTCCAAGAAAGCGAAACGAGATATTTAAAACGGCATTGCGCCGCCCTCATGTATACCTCCGGGGGCGGCATCGAAAATCGCTACACGTCACAAACTTGTAAATGCTTAGAACTACCCCTATATCAAATTTTTATTTTCTATCTTTTTTGTTTCATACCCAAAGCCCTATTCCTACCGAACTTATTATTTACCCGAAGAAACATTAAAAAGAAGTAAAATTTAAGTACCTAAACCGATAAAGTGGAACTTATACCTGATGAAGAGACAGACTATTATAATAGGTATACCTAATATAATATAGGTAGCACTGATAATTTTTTTATTATAGGTATTATAAGATCTACAACAATCTTGTTACATCTTTGCCACATTGTCTACGTGAAATATTTAGTCAAAAGTATGTTTCTATCTAAAAGCTTTTCATTTAACGATTGTTCGCCACTGATTATGGGACTGGTCTAGTCTTGAAACATGTATGACATGGATTAAATATTATTATATTAAATTTAATTCATAGAGATTAGGCTTTTATTTCAATACTGTACTTGTAATAAATCACCCTGTGTGTTTCTTTTACCGACGAATTGGCAACAGCACGACACACACCACATTCGCTTGTTTTTTTTTCTACCCTCCCTGCGTATACCCTCCAGATTAATACAGAATTTCATCAATTTCTCTCTCTGACAATACAGCATTGCCGGTGCATATCTGTTGCAAATGATCTAAATAATTGTTATACGTTGCGTTTTGTTTTTGATATTAATAAACTACAAAACGGTTTCTGGCTGTGACAATACTGCTCTATGCTTTACACGCTAGTCTACGCCACGTAGTGGCAGGCATACTTAGAGATGTTCTGATTTTAATGCATTGGGCTGACTATCTATTGTGTAGATTAATCTTTGTCTAAACAAACTAAATTCTGCAGCTAAACTGGTATTTATTGATTTTAACGAGAATGGGGAGCGGACACCACCGAACTGTTCCGAAGCCACACCCATTACAAACTCTCTACCTCGCTACTCATTTGTTCAAATTATATTAACTTGCTATAGAGGTAATGTGTAATGGTGCATTTTACACATTACCAAAACATATTTATGTAACTTAAAATTACAGATTAGAATTTGATCTAGTTGCAACATAAATATGTTATATTAGTATTTAAATATTTAGGTATTTCAGGAAGCCCAATTACATTGAAAAAAATCGGTTGTGTCGCCCCAAATTTTCCCGAAAAGTATAAATATTACTATAATTGTATTATTTTCATTATTTCCAATAAACTAATGTAACAAACTAACTACTTTATTCAAAAATTAGAGAAAAATAAATATTGCCACAACCTTCCGCATGCGAAGTGCACGATCTATCAATGACGCCAACAACCCTTTACTGTTTTATATTAGATATAAGGTATAGGTTCACTCTACATAACTGGTGAAATTTTAAACACAATTTGTCAAGAATTATGGGGGCAAATACCAAAGTATCCTATCGCTGTAAAGCAGATAAAAAATGTTTTAAAATGATGTATCATTCGACCCCTACTGATATATGAAAATTTAGCGGTTTTGTCCACCTCTATCACAGGGCTAAAGCGATTTCAACCAAAAACTAATGGGTTGATCCGAGTACTCCTCCAAACTCATACACCAAAATTTAGCTCAACTCGTTAAAGCGTTTAGGCGGAAGAATACACACAGAAACACACAGACAGACAGACTTCCATCCGAAATGGTCTTAATCGTCTCAACAAACGAGATAAAGACGGATATAACCATTTTGAAGTTCCGTGAGACGATTAAGACAATTTCCAGATGGAAGTCTGTCTCTGTGTGTGTGGCTTTGGTGTATGAGTTTGAGGGAGTCCTAGGATGAACCCATGAGATTTTGGTTGAAATCGCTTCAGCTCTGTGATAGTTGTGGACACACGCCATATTTTCAAATACCAGTAGGGTCGAGTGATACATCATTTTAAAGCATTTTTTATCTGCTTTACACCGATAGGTTACTTTTGATATTTGCCCCCATCATTCTCGAGAATATTTCGTTTAAAATTTCACCAGTTAGGTAGTTGCAACCTACAAGTTATTAGAAAATAATAAATTCGATAGGGTTTTTGGCGTCATTGATACAGCGTGCGCTTCGCAGGTTGTGGCAGCTCTGGCAATATTTGGTTCTAATTTTTGAATAAAGTAGTTACTTAATTGGAAATAATACAATTATAATAATTCTTACTATTAAAATTCTGTTTTGTTACGCAGGTCATATATTTTTGATTATATTATATCTTGCCGGGAATGTTTTGGGGCCACACAAATTTTTTTATAATGCTAATGTTAAGTACTGATAAAAATGTACCTTTCTTAAAATATAATGATAGTTTTAACCGCAAATACAAGACCTTATTTATAATTTGTATGTGCTAAATGCTAAATTATTCTCTAAAACAACAAAAAGTTTTCCCTCTATATCCAGAGAATAAAAAAGGTTTTTTCCGGAATTCTATTAGTTGGTAAAACTATTGCATGAAAAAAAAACATTTCGCATTGCATTTGAATCATTGATCCAGGCGTTGCCTTGGTACAGTCAACACGATAGTATATTTGTTAATAAAGATATAGTAACGAAACAGTTTTAAGTGTTTCCAAATCGGAATAGTTTTTAATTTCTTTTCTCTATTATAATTTTATAGTAATATTTACCCTACACTGCTCAGGCTTAAATGCGGGATCGGGTGATGCTGTCGATTCTGTTACTTGTTTACCCTTTATCCACTTTATCAGGACCGAACTTCTATTGCCTATCACGCGTACACAGGTATCTACCTATTTTACTTGCTTTCATTGCATTTCAATATTGCGCCTTCCCACCTTAAATTTTAAATACAACTCTGATACGCATCCCCTCTGATGCTTCCCCTACAACGGATATAAGAATTAAATAAAATTGTTAAATATTTGCATTGCAATGGTATTAAATTTCCCTCATAATTCAATAATTGAAATATTTTATTGGATACATAAATAATTTTATATATTTGGAAGGAAAAAGGGTTAATCTATGCTCCTCGTGTAATATATTTTTGGTCTAGAATTTACGCAAGCAAATGCTTCGTAAATAAAGCATATATTTGAGCAAGTTTTAAAAATACTAAACATTGAAAAACGCTTACACTCATACTTCAACTTTTACTTTTAAGCCCGGACTTCCAAACGTCTAAAACAGACTGATTTCCATAAACTTAAAAACATTTTTTGATCCTTTAAGAATTAAAAATACGACTTAAATCACGAATATGTTTATAAATAGTCCCCTTCGTTATATTATATTACAGTGTATTCTTTTAGTGATGGTGGATTTTTAGAACGTACTTTAGAAGGTCCTTTTTCACCGGGTCTTGTTGGACGAATGATTAGTTATGCTGATGAAGAGCCTCCTTCACCTACATCAAATGGTGTCTATGAAACACCTCCATATAGTCTTAGCCATTCTCCAACATCGCAAATAATTGAAGAGGCTGTTGTCACGATTGTTTTGTTTCCAGATGAAGATGCGAAATATGGGTTTAACGTTAAAGGTAATAAGTTACAGTAGTAATATACGTTTGTGGGTCACAACATTTAGGATGATCATCATTATTTTATTAGTCATATATTGATTCCGTCCGTTTGATCTTCTTGGTTAATGTCTTGCATTCGGTTCTATTTTACTGTTGTTATTGTCTCAATTTTGTAAATACTGGCAACAGATTATTAGTAATAGTCCACTTTTGAAATTGTCACATTATTTTTGTAAAAGTAAGTTTCTGAGATATTGAATATTATAAATTGTTTTATACAACTTGTAAACTATCTTGTTTAGAGTAGGTAACAACAATTGAAGTATGTTTAAAGTTCACTCAACTTTATCACTAAACAATATGAAACGATCTCTAGATAGTATGCAAAAAATTGACGCTGGTTTTACAATTATCAGTAATTAAATGTTTTTTTTAGGTGGAACAAATTTGACAGTGCCAATTTTAGTGTCAAAAGTAGCACCAAATACGCCTGCCGATAAATGCAATCCTCGGTTATCTGAAGGCGATCAATTACTCCAAATAAATGGCCATGATGTCTCGCATGCATTACATCATGAGGTTGTTGAATTGATACAAGAAGCTAGAGCAACGAATTCGGGTAAGTTATTAGAAAAAACAACATGGTGAATTAATTAATAATGATAATATTATTTTATAGGTAAATTAGTATTAACGATCCGTCCAAATGTCCTTTATCAGGATATTGAAGAGTACGAAGAACCTCCATATCAGTACGTCCCATCAACACCTCTAGGAGATGAAGCTCAACCATCTCCTGGAAATCCTTTACACCAAAGTATTCTACTACTAGCTGATGGTTTAGCCAGTGGAGCACTATTGGCGCACTACGAGATGTTATACAGAAAACATCCAGATTTAACTTGTGATGAGTCTTCCAAACCTTGCAATGTGAACAAAAATAGATACAGGGACATATCGCCTTGTAAGTAGAAAATGCAGCTTTTTGACTATATATACAAGGTGTCCAGAAAGGGTGGGGGTATTTATAAATTCAATAAAAAAAGTCAAAGTTAGAATTTTTTATTTTTGGGACAATTTGTAGAGAAAGTTTTGGAAAATTAATTGGCAAAGATTATGTTGTCCAACATTTGGACGCTGGCACTCTTCTAACTGAACATGGAAATTAGCCGCCACGCGTCTACACATCTCTCTGGAAATGGGTGCGAATGTTGTGCTTGCATTGCAGTGGAGTTCGTGGTTTCTTTGTATACACTTTTTGTTTAAGGTATCCCCATAAGAAATAATCAAGGGGGTACGATCGGGGCTTCTACGACGACAGTTGATGGTGCCTCGACGAGAGATCACTTTTTCTGGAAAAAGTTGATTGACAACCGCAAACGATTGGTTGGAGGTGTGGCAAATGGCTTGTTGCAACCATGTTTCCATATTAAAACCCTCAAACTCTCCTGCAGTTGTGGACCAAAGTTCTTTAAAACATCGCAATACCGTTCATTGTTTACCGTAAGTGCTCGCCCTAGCCGGTGTTCAAAAAAAAAATAATAACGCCAAATGATGCCTTTACCAGACATGGACTATGTAGTGGTCGTTCATGTTTCTCTCTCCGATTTTCGTTGGCCCAGTACCGGCAGTTCTCTTTGTTTACGTGCCCGTTTAAGTGAGAGTTTGCTTCGTCACTAAACATAATGTTTTAACACGTTGGGAAGCGTTGAAGCATTTCATTTGCAAAATTCGTCGTAGTGGATAGTCGTAGTGGATAGTCGGTAACTTTCAGTTCTTGAACATGCTGCATGTTGTGTGCTGTAATAAGATGTAAATCTTGCTCCAGAATCTTGTGCAACGACACTCGATAATCACCCATTAAGAATGATGTTGGTGATTTCAGATAGTGACGAAAAGTTAATTTCCAGGTGACCACAATGCCGATTAAAGGAATGAAGTATATCAAACTCTGTGACAATACATTCGTTCTAGAAGGACCGATGGTAAACGGGGTGACATGCCTGGCTTCTAGGCGGGGCACACGAAATCTTATCCTCTGTAAAAGATCTGGACTGCACCGTGTAATATCTTATACAAGATCTTAATTCCGCATAAAATTCCTCGCACCTCGAGGGAGGAAATCTCGAAACGCAGAAGCAAATTGGCGTGATCACTTACTCTCGGTGGATAAATATTATCCGCTCTGAAAACCAAATACTTGAGAAAGTGTCTCTGGACTGATTCTAATCGAATATAAACTTCATATATGGGGCTTCACACAAAAACTGACGACAATTTCGAATAATGCAACCCAGTATACGATTAGCATCAGAAACTACGCTCAGAGTTTGCGGTACATAGGTAAACTCCCGATCGGAAATGACGCCCATGTCCCTAACCTTATTCAATATTTCCAAGGAAACACAGTTTAAGCAAAGTTTATGATGGTATCGTCGTTCGGTACATTCCGTACATTAAATTCTGCACGGTATAAACGTTGCGCTGTCACTAACGAATCACCATTGCGATAGTAGTCGCGTATGCAAAAAAGCTCGATGGTCTCCCGCGTTCGTTTCCATGGTTACTAAATCTCCAAAAAGCAGCGCAACAGACCATCCTTACGCGACTTCTCCCATCCGCGTCGTGACATGCACAGCGCAGATACAAATACCCCCCACCCCTTCTGGACACCTTGTATTATATATTTCTAAAAATTTAAGTGTTTTAGGAAGAGCGTGAGAACAATTAATTATTAATAAGGTTACTTATTTGTTCAATTACAGATGACAATACTAGAGTAGTTTTAGAAAACGCTCCCAATGGTGACTATATCAATGCAAATTACGTAAATATGTCAATTCCAAATACAGAATTGGTTAATCGGTATATAGCAACTCAAGGTAAGTAGTTTTTTTACATTTATGATTTGCAGCTACTTACTTTGCAGGAATATAAAAGTTATATTTTTTGTTACAAATTTTCGGTAAATGTTATGAAAACCAAATATGTGATAAATTTAGAAAAACGTTTTTTATTTTAGCAAAAGTGCAGCTTAAGTAGAATTATAATTTCACCATTGAAAATAAAAGTCTAATCTCCACGAAATAAATTTAATAGAACAATCGTTAATCGATGTGCTTATAGCCTAACATATTTCGAGACTAGACCAGTCTCATCATCAGTGGCCGCTGATGATATCTTGAATAACCGATGCTTGTATTTGAATTAACTAATACAAGTCGTATGTTGTGTTGTCTTTTGCGCGTTTTTTTTATATAATATTGTTATAGTATTATAATAATATAATATATATTTATTCAAGAAACTGCAGTACAAATTTTGAATTTCACAAGAATATGCTTAAAATAAATATATAGTAGAAAAATTTCCCAACATAATAAAACATACTTAACTAAACCCTTTCTACTATTTGAGAATTACTAAGCTAAAAGCTTGTCAGCCATTCTCAAATAGTTCGAGCAATAGTTTATACTTTCATCCCTATAAAGACAATGATAAAGCAAAAATAAACAAAGAAAAAAGAAAAAAAAAAACAGCAATTAATTAATACATAAACAAACACCCTTACTTATAGAATATTACATACATGGCCAAGCCAGCAACTAAATAGGTAAACTACTAATAGTAGACAAATAAACAAGTGGAGAGCGAAACTGCAGTATTTTTTTTCTCCTATAGCATTTCTTAATATACTGGGTCATTTTCAATAAGCCAATTTGATAATTTGCCTTTGAAACTCCCTACTTTAGTTTGTGTTTTAAGTTCCGTACTAATACTGTTGTATAGTTTTTGTCCAATATACCTAAAACTTCTTTGTCCAATTGTCAGTTGTGTTTTAGGAAGTACTACGTTTTCATTCAGTCGAAACCTTGTATTGTGTTCATGTGTCGGTAGATTTCTTAATTCATTACTTTTAATTAAGTGCAAGAGTGAGTATTTGTAGAATATGTTTTTGATATTAAGAATTCGATTTTCAGTATATAGAAGTTTGGATGGATAAGACATAATTTAGTTTGAAAATAATTTTTAGGACTCTCTTTTGAATAATGTTTAATGGATGCATAGTTGTTGTATACGCTCCACCCCAACCAATAATCCCGTAAGAAATTTAAGGGTGTATCAGTGCATAATATACTGAAACGAGTTTTTGTGTGTTTATAATTTTACTCATTTGTTGAAATAAGTATACTAGTGACCTAATTTTTTTTACAATATATTGGATGTGGTGGTCCCATTTTAGATTATTATCCATTATGATACCCAAATATTTTACTTTATCTGTACTCACTAGTGACCATGTGCAGTTCCTGAACGGAAAATTTATCTGGAGTAGGTGATTCGTTGGTAAGCGATCGCTGTAGTTTGAAAAAGGTAGGTATTCAGTTTTTTGCAAATTTATTGTAAGTAAATTTTCATCAAACCAACAAACCATCTTCCCCAAATCGTTACAAATAGAGTTTTCTACCTCTTCCCAGGTGTTTCCTTCCACGAACAACACCGTGTCGTCGGCGAAAGACATAATTTTTCCCGAAACGTCCAGGGAAAGTAATTCATTAATATACACCAAAAAAAGGATAGGACCAAGAACTGTTCCTTGTGGGATCCCATAAGTTACAGCTCTTGGCTCGCTTCGATAACTATTAATTTCCACAAATTGTTGTCTATCCTGTAAATAATTTTTGATTAAATTATATGCTACCCCTCTTACTCCAATATTTTCCAGCTTTATCAAAAGTTTAGAGTGGCTAACGGTGTCAAAAGCCTTTGCTAAGTCAATAAAAACAGCTGCACAAGGTTTACTATTATCTAAAGCGTTGTATATATTCGATACCAAAACTGCTATAGCGTCACTAGTGGATTTATTTTTTTGGAAGCCAAATTGAAAATTTGAAATAAGTTTGTATTTTTCAAAGAATGTAACTAGTCTGGTTTTTAGAGCCTTTTCAAAAATTTTCGCAATATTGGAGATGAGACTTATTGGTCTGTAATTAGCAACTTCGTTTTTGTTTCCCTTTTTAAAAATTGGTGTAATAGTAGCCACTTTATAGTGGTTAGGGCATTTTCCTGTAATAAATGATAGGTTTATAATATAGGTTAAAGGTTTACATATATATTGACTAATTTTTTTCAGAAAGCAATTTGAAATTTTATCGAAGCCTGGAGAAGAGTCGTTTTTTAAAGTTCGAATAATATTTGATACTTCTATTTCATCTACAGGTTTAAGGAAGATTGAGTTATGAAAATTGTGAGATTGTCTTTTAGGATTTAGATGGTTCTTACTTATATCGTTAGCCATTTTTTCTCCGATCGTTGCATAATGGTTATTGAATATGTTAACGATCGTGTTCATATCTGTTTCCCGTTTACCGTTGCTATCAAGAACTTCATTAATGTTATTAGTAGATTTATATTTAGTATTTGTATACTCATTTAGTGTTTGCCATAGTTTTTTACTATTATTTTTGTTGTTTTCAATAATTTTTTTGTAGTGTTCACTTTTAAGCTTGTTTGTTAAGTTTATAAGTTTATTTCTATATTTTTTGTATTCCTCATAAATTTGTTCATTTTTTGTTCTCTTATATTTTTTGTATAGAATATCTCTTTTGTCAATTGATTTAAGTATACCTTGGGTGATCCATGGCTTCTTTTTAGTTTTGTTTTTAATGGTAACTGTATTTGTTGAAGTCTTTACGTGCGTGTTTATTATGTCAATAAAATTGTTTTGAGCTGTATCAGGGTCATTATTTTCGTAAACCAGTTTAAACTTTTCTTGAGACATTAACCTCTCTAATTTATTGTAGTCTACAAATAATTTGATTTGGTTAGAGTTTGTACAGCTTTTGTTGTTTATAGGAAGTCCAGTTTTAAACTGTAACAAAGTTGGATAATGATCACTTATTTTTGAGTGAAGTACTATAGGTATCAAATTTTGAATTTGATTATTATTATTTCTAAGGAAAATATGGTCTATGCAGGATTTAGAGTTTTGTTCCACTCGTGTATATTTATTAATTAATGACTTAAAACCATTTGTATATAATGCATTCAAATATTCGTGTGCATCAACTGACGTT
Source organism: Apoderus coryli (assembly GCA_911728435.2). Taxonomy (NCBI): domain Eukaryota; kingdom Metazoa; phylum Arthropoda; class Insecta; order Coleoptera; family Attelabidae; genus Apoderus; species Apoderus coryli. The sequence goes on along the minus strand of OU452202.1, from coordinate 7,458,050 downwards.
CCTAAAATATCAATATTTATATCTCCTATAATTATTTCAGTATCCGAAAATCGTAGGTTATGTAGGTAAGCTTCTAGTTCATTCACAAAGTCTGATTTATTTACTGTGTGAGGTCTATAAATCGAGGTAATAGAAATGGTTTTATTGTTTACAGATATTGTCGTCCTAATGCATTTAATAGAGGATATTTCAATAATATTTACTGTGAAATTATAATTTGATTTTATGTATATTATGGAACCGTCGTTTTTATTAATGGTACTGTGACTATATATTTTTGTATAACCCCTCATTTCAAACATATTTGCATTTTGCAGTTGGTGCGTTTCTGTTAAAACAATTATATCAAAAATATTATTTAAGTTTTCTAGCATAATCTCAAGCTGATTAAAGTTTTTATATATGCTTCTAATATTAGTGTGAAAAATATTAAAATTAGTATGATTTTTTGATGGATCTATATATTCAAAAACTTCTCCGCATGTTTCACTCTCCATCGTGTCTATCTCAAACAAATTAAAATCTCTTACGTAGTTGTTCATTCCTACTTATATTCAGCAATATTAATATTATAATAAATTTAATATACTATTACAATATTCTCCGAAGTAAAGAGTAAGACATTAAAAAAAAATAAAAAAATAATCTACAATTAACCACCCAAATATGCTAAATACCACGAACTTTATTAAATAACAATTTTCAGTATTTAGAACAAGACAATATATTTGCTATTTTTATTATACTATTCTATTATACTATTCTATTTTTATTATACTATTTTATTATACTATTCTAAGCAATACACTAATCTGGTTTATTTGATTTTCTTTACCAATCCCAAATCTTGCGGTGGGCTGTATACTATGTTCATACGTTTTCTTTTAGATTGTCTCCTGGTTTCGACCTTTTGCGCCAACAATTTTTCAGTTTTACTGTTTCTCCTGTCTGCTAAATCCTTTTTGTTTGGGCTTAAATTTATAGCATCACTTATACCCTGAATTTCTGTTATTGTGTCTTCCTCCTCCTCTTCAAATTCTTCCTCTGTTTGTTCTGAATCTTCCACTTCACTTGCAGCTTCTTCCAGCTTTTTCAAATCTGTCGTTGTGTATGTTGTGTTGTCGACTATCAGGGTTTTTCCTGTAATTTTAGCTTCCCTATTTTGGTCTTTAGCTATCTTCAGATGCTTTCGTAATGTTTTATTTTCCTCCCGATCTTCAAAACATTGATCATTTGCAATGGCTAAGTTGTGATCCTTTAGCTTTTTTAAATTATTCCTGTTTTTGAAGAGAGTTAGCTTTTTTAGGTATGATACAAATTCAAGAATGACTGGTGGTTTCTTGGATTTCCCTATTCTGTATATATTGTTAATATCTTCTTCCCTTATGTTAGTTTCTAATATTGTATTTAAGGTAGAAAGAGTGTCTTTGAGGAGTTGTGGAAGATTTGTTATCTCTGGATTTATTCCAAATATAATTATATTATTTTTCCTTGTCCTCCTTTCAAGAAAAAGGCATCTTTTCTTGAGCAGTTCGACTTTAGCATTACTTTGTTCTACACTGTTTTGTAAACTTGATATCGTAGTATCTAGTTTTGTTACTATATCGTTTGTTTGTTGCTTATTGGCTAATATAATTAAATTAAACAATTTCTGTTGATCTTCCGAGAGATTTGCTATGCCATCCATACTATTTAAATATGTAATATATAAGAAACGAATAAGTTGGTGCAATAGCCATACGCCAGCAATCGCAATTTCTTGTGTTGTTTTTTATATAGATCGATAAATTTTAAAATTTTGCCAATTTGATCTTTATGTTAATTCGATATATGGTTAGTGGGTCAGTATTTACTACGTACTTTGCGTAACTATTGCAGATTTTGGCCTACCTTTACTTTATTCCTTTAGATATAGCCTTTGTGTATACTAGTGCACAATCTTCAAATTTTTGTTCAACTTTATACCACTTTATTTTAGTTTAAAAACGCAGAGCACAACTATACTTCCGACACCATACTCATTTATATATTTTATAGCACTATTTGATATTGGTAATCCTATTAATTTTAGGGCCCTTACAATCAACAACAGAAGACTTTTGGCAGATGGTATTAGAACAAGAATGCAATCTCATAGTTATGCTCACTACAGTAATTGAAAGAGGGCGAGCGAAATGTCATAAGTATTGGCCCGATATTAATGAGATCTTGGCACTACCAAATGTAACAATTAAATGTACGTCTGAAGAAAAAGACCCTTCGGGCAGCTTTGTTTTTAGAGACTTTATAATAACGGATAAAGTAAGTTATTACATTATCTTGATGCAAAATAATATCAACGCAATGATTTTCTCTTAAAAAAGTAGTGAAATCAAATTTATAGAAATGGCTAGTGTTTTTTAGTTATTTCTAAAACGACTGCGGAAATCGGACAATCATCACATTAAAGTTTTATAAAGTTGTTTTGATTAATCTTTCCATCGTTTTTGTTTGTCTATTGTTTTGGATTAAAAAATAATCCTAATTCAATTTGAACTTTAATTATATTGTTTGGGTTCGAAGCAAACATTACAAATTGAATTGTAGTGTTTGTATTTCTGTATTTTTATTATTTTAGGAAGACGCGCCTCGAACTATTAAGCATATGCAGTATATCGCATGGCCTGACCACGGAGTACCTGAATCACCAGAAGAGTTTCTTCTTTTTACGCAGAAAGTACGTGAAAATCGGACAACAGAAGCACCAGTTGTTGTCCACTGCAGTGCTGGAATTGGTAGATATACGATTTTATTAATATGTTTGCTTTACAGTATTTGCATAACATAAAACATAACTGAATATTAAAAAAGTTGTGTTATCGAGTGCTGTAATAGTAAAGTTTGCATTCAGTGAGGCAAGAGGAACACTAGACATGAACTAGTGTGTTCAGAAGTGCCTTTGGGGCTGTTTATTTTTTTGGTTATACTACGGATTTAAATTACATTATTTGTTAATATATGCCTAAAATTATAAAAAGTTGATCAAAAACATAGACCTCGGATGTTTCACGAACATAAAAAACACACTAGTGGATGGTGGAAAGTATTTTTACATGGGGTATGGGATATTAACAACATGTTTAAATTTTAGGGAGAACTGGTGTGTTAGTATTAATGGAAACAGCCATGTGTTTAATTGAAGCCGGCGAACCTGTATATCCTTTGGAAATAGTGAAAACCATGAGAGAACAACGTGCCATGATGATACAGACTGCTGTACGTATTTTTTGGTATTTATGTATTTATTTAGGAACAAATACTAGCTCAAAATTATTATTTTACAAATCATTTCTTATTAGATACATTTACGAGATTAATTCCGTATTTGATTACGATTTGTCTGCTTTGTCCGAATTTTCAAAATTTCCAACAAATAAGTACTATTTATTTGATAGTCTTTATTAAACTATATACAAAATAAATAAATATTAATTTGATAGAACAACTGGAAATAAGAAATTATGAAGTTGTGTAATTGATTTTTAATATTTTGAGTTAACATTTAAGGTATGTACGAGGAGTCTTCAATGAAAACATAATTTGTCACCATCACAACGGAACTTATTTACAATTTTGTTTAAGTACTAGTGAAGCATTTTCAAAATATAGAATTCGTGACAATCCATAAAAAAAATTGTTTTCGAATAATATGTTGAAACTAATAAAGATATGTAGTGGTTTCATTTTAAAACCCAGAATAACTTGTCATCTGAAGTAGACACCATTTTCGACAATTTTTCGCTGGTATATACCTTATCATTAAATGTTTAGTATTTTATTAATACAGGAGTTCTTAAAAAATGATTTATTTATACGTTGGCAGAGAGAAAACGTAGGACACCAGCAGCACTAGACACCCTGGTAAAATACAATCTACCGGTATGTACTTGATTTAATAAGAAAATTTGACACGACTGGTTGGGTGTGTAATATAGAAACTCGTCAATCAAGTATTCTGGACGCAATGCATATCGAAGTTCTTGGTAGTTTTGCTATGCATCCTATCACTTCAATTCCAATAGTAGCCAAGTTAACTGGCATTTCTGCTGGTTCTGTACGTAAGGTACTCAATCAAAATAAGTTCTTTCCGTACAAGCTTCAAATTCATCAACAACTCAGTGAAGACGATTATGACAGAAGGATACAGTTCTGTGAAGAGATAACTAGAAAAATAATAGATTATCGTAATGTGTTAAGAAATATTTGCTTTAGCGATGAATTGACATTTTTCCTGAATGGATTTGTCAACCAACACAATTATTGTAGGTATTGGGATAATGGAAATCCACATGTGTTTGGGGAAGACCATACACAGTATCCGCAGGAGATTAATGTGTGGGCTGAAATTCTGGGGGACGAGATAATCGGTTCTATTTCCATTGAAAAAAACCGGACTGGGTACTTCTATTTAGAACTTTTAGGCAATGTAATAAATCTATTAATCAATGAGTCGCTAGAGAACCAGACTGATGAATTGCGTAACCTTATGCTGGAAGAAGACAATTTGTATTTCCAATAAGATGAAGGTCCTTCTCATTACGCTCGCCGTGTTAGGCAATGGCTGGATGGAACTTCTACTTGGAAATTGATTGGCAGGAGAGATGCCCAAAAGTGGCCGCCAAGATCTCCAGATTTAACGCTATTGGACTACTATCTTTGGTAGTACTTAAAAACTGATGTTTATAAAACTCAGCCAGAAGGCATTGCTGACCTCAAAACTAGAATAACTCGAGCCTGTAGAAATATCTCGGGAAACAACGAAAAGTTCGACAAGAATTTGAAAATAAGTAGGTTTAGAAAATAATGTAGCTCACTTTGAGCATTTAATACAATAAATTTCCGATTTTTTCTCTACTGCTTTAATGTATGCCTTTGTCTCAGAACCAGATCGTATACCTATAGAACTCTCTAGGCTACTTAAAATGATATGTCACAAGAAGGATGACATTTAAAATTCTAAAATGGGGGTGTCTGGGTGTGAAGAGGTGGCACACAAAAGTTCACACAACAGTTTTGAAGTTCCCCCCTCAAAAGCAAAATCGTGTCTACTTTAGATATCGAGTTTGGTGAGAAGTTTTAAAATGAAAGCTATGTATGTGGTTTGTTTATTGCAAAAATCAAAATGTATAGCCAATTAAATATGTATTTTTTTGTCAACTCGCCAATAAACAAATTGTAACTCTTTCATAATATATTATCGGATTTAAGAAATAAAGTATAAATTTAAAAATCAGTAGTACTTAACAAATTACCAAAAATTGTTTAAATTTTGGATGTTATTAATGCCAAATCGGATGATTTTTCTTTGTCTTGGATGTAATATTCACTAACCATTTTTTGTCTAGACAATAATTTTTCGTTGTTTAAATTGTCTTATTTTTTTTTCAGAGTCAATATAGATTTGTTTGTAGATGTGTCCAAGCCTCATACACAGATCTCACATCTCAAAAACAGTGTTAGAATAAATAGTAGAGATATTTTATATATATTGAAGAATGCCGTAGCACAACGTACAATATGTCTTATAAGTTCGTTGTGCATGTACATGAGTTATCATAGGTATATTAAAGACAATCTGGTTTTATCTATAACATCTCAATAAAAGTCATATATTTTACTATCGAAGAAAAAAATCCGGCCATTTTCAGTTAAAGGTGTCAAAATATTAATATTAATTTCTAGTTTCCATATAAATATTAGAAATTAGACTTCCCAGATTCTAAAATGTAGCCTATATAGGGTGTTTCTTAAGTAATCTAAAATATTCAAGGGGGCGATTCTTGGGGAATTTTTAAGAATAAAACTTCATATTAAACGTCTTAAATTTTGATATTTTTTGTAATATCGCTTCCGATATCTCTGTGAAATTTGGTACGAATCTTCTATGCATCAAGAAACAGTTTCTGCTGTAGAACATTTTACTTGTACCACTGGAATCTGTGCAGGACAAGGATTTAAAATTTTTGAAGAATAAAATAATACACCACTGTTTTTCCTTAAAACAAAAAATAGTTTTGCAATCCTGATTCATCTTTGAGCAAATTTGGCCTCTTGATTTTCTCTCGTCCGACGGACGGTTTTCGCTACAAGAAGTAAAAATCATTTGCAGGGTCAAATGACTGATATGAAAAATTAGGTGGAATTCTTAAAAAAAAATCACGCACCAATTGCCACGTGAGATAACAGCGATTTGACTCTGCCGACAAATGATTTTAACGAAAACCGTACGTCGGACGATAGAAAATCAAGACACCAAATTTGCTCAGAAAAATGATTTTAACGAAAACCGTACGTCGGACGATAGAAAATCAAGACACCAAATTTGCTCAGAAATTAATGAAGAAATATGTTCTACATCACAAAATGCTTCTTGATGCATAAGAAATTTATCGGAAACGGTGAATATTATTAATCAAATAGTTACTTTTTACAAAAATTTTTATATCGTGTTTCTTAAAATTTAAGACGTTTAGGACAGAAGAAGGTATTTCATAAAATTGTCCTGAGGATCGCCTCCTTGAATGTTTTAGATTACTTTAGAAACACCCTATATTTACCGTTGTAAAAATTAAGTTATAAATTATTTAATCGATGAGTAGAACCTTTGGCGTAGAACACTAAACTGACAATCGTTTTACCACTTCACCAAAACACTTCTTTTAAATCTCGACGCGCGTTTCGCTAACAATGTTAGCATCCTCAGGAGAGAATTAAAACTGATTTAATTCTGATTTAATTCTCTCCTGAGGATGCTAACATTGTTAGCGAAACGCGCGTCGAGATTTAAAAGAAGTGTTTTGGTGAAGTGATTTAAAACTGATTTAATTCTCTCCTGAGGATGCTAACATTGTTAGCGAAACGCGCGTCGAGATTTAAAAGAAGTGTTTTGGTGAAGTGGTAAAACGATTGTCAGTTTATAAATTATTGATAATTTATTTATTTTTTGGAGGCATTTAAGTAATCTGTCGGTAAATTTATCAGTCATTTATCGTCAGTAAAATAAATGATTTTATCTACAACTGTCATGTAATAGCTACGATTTGACTCTATGTTCAATGCCATAATGACGTATATTACCGCACTAGTGCGGTAATTAAAATGTTTATCTTTGTTGCACTATGATCACAAAATATGGTCACCGGTATAGCTTGTGCTGTCAGCCAATATTAACAATACGTTGAATTAAAATATTTTTTTTAATATAAAATCTTACGATATAGGTACTGTTAATAATAGTAATAAACTGTTGTAGATAAAATTTTGTACGGAACTCGTGGGATACATATGTGATACACCTGAATTATATCGATCACGACCGAAAAGTTTATGTACAACACCCTGGCTAATAAAAATAATGCTTTTAAAATTAATTTTAGTTACTTATTCAACATTTAAATTTCTCTGAAAATTACCAAAATATTTTGGGCGTACCTGGTATATCGATAGCCTAGTACTGATACGACGTAACCCACAAAAAGTAAATTTTACAGGAGAGAAAGAAAACTGTTTATTTTGGTTTTATTGCCTTAATCTTTTATATACATTTGATAATTTTATAACTGGTATCAATTAGACCGATTTATAAAACAAATTACTAAGTGTCAAATAACAACCTACTCTGTGTGTTGGATACGACTTATTGCTATTTGATGTTAATGTTGGATACGTTTTTTTGTCTTCAAAGTGTTGGTTACGTGCTATTCATTTATTATGGATAAATGTGAAAAGACCAATTATCGAAGCGTCAGGAGAGGTAGGTAGTTGTAGTACGCATAAATAATATTTAATTATATGGGTACAAAAATATATTTTATCCAAAATTGTGAAACATTAAACGAAAAACGAATTATTAAGTTATCACAAAACCATACATCACTGGAAGGTGGTACTTGTTGGGTTTTAACTTCACAGTTTTAAATCCTAGTTGAGATTCTGCGTGTCTCTTTCATTCTAAAAGAATCAAAACAAATTTAAATAAATCTATTAATTATTAATTAAAAGATCATTACCTCATTATTACTCTGTTCTGTCCTAGATTTGCTTTTAGACCTCTTAGCTTGGCTCTTTTTAGCACTGGTATTTGCTACTTCTGATTTTTTTATTAATCTAAAAAGATAATAAAATGTAATATCGCATTTTTAGTGCAAATAATGTTCTCCTACTTCTTGATTTTACTACTTTCTGCTCTGGGCTCAACTCCATCCACTCTGTTATCCTTATCTTCCTCTATATTATTGGAAACCTTATTTTCTTCGTACTGTAATGCGTCGTAAAAAAAATGTACATCTTGAGGCAACACACTTTTAAACTGTTGCAAGTGTGTCCATTTTACTTTAGTAATCTTGAGCCTTTCTTGATACAAAGGCTTAGGCACATAATTAAGATCAATGTTGTTTTGACGTCGCGGTAATAAAATATAGGAATCTTCCAGTTTAGATTTATAAAAAATTTCACCACTAGGTTCATATTTTAGGCATCTTAAATCATTTACTTTCAAATAATTTTTTTTGTTTCCAGGACGTATCGAAGTATACCTCTTACACTTAGGATCTTCAAAATTTATAAAATAAGAATGATTTAAATATTCGACATCTAATGGTAAGGGTTTTTTCCTTGCATCTTTAATTATGCCGATGTAATCAGTGGGTAAAAATATATCTTTCCCTTTAAGCCGCCTTTCGATGAGACTATGAGTAGAGTCACACTCCATTTGAGTGTGACCCTTCTCAAGATATTTTTGTTCTATAATTATTTTGTACTTTGTAGCTAACAAAGATAAAGCGTTGGAGAGAATGTGATTCTTGTTCTGATAGCCGCAACTATCTGACCATAAAATTATAGGTTTAACTTCATTTGTTAAAACAAGTTCCAAATATTTTACTACACAAGTTGCGAAAACAGAAGAGCATAGTTCGCCTTCAGATTCATTCCACAAAAAATTCATACTCTGGTGTGTTTTCAAGTTATAGATGGTAAAGTTATGCACCTGTAACTTTGTTTTATAATAGGCGGTGCTAACTTCTAATTTAGGGCATAACTTGACCGCTTGAACATCCATGGTAAAACAGTATACCAGATTTTCGTCTGCTTTCTTTTTATCAAGATCTTTTTCACGCCGTGCTGTCTCTTTTGATTTTATATGTTTCTGGTAATTACATTCATCCAACTGTTTTACTTTATAAGCAAAACAAACATCGCATTGATCTTTACGTGGTTTGAATAACCCTATGTTCATTTCATCCATCTCCCTAGAAAATAAGAACATGGATAGTGGTATTAGAGAATCCACCAAACACTTCTCTTTGTAAATTTGATAAACATCGGATTTTGATTTGAAGTCCTGTTCTAGGTATAGTTTAGCAGAATTTTGCCGACAGTAATGGCTTTCCATTTTAGGAAGTTGTTGAAAAAACTCTTTTAAATGCTCCTTTCTTTGTTGCATGTCTATAAATAACTTGGAACTTCTTTTCTTCTCTTTCGCCTCTCCGTTCCTTTTTTCTTTGGAATCTAAAAGGCCCATTTTCTTCCCTTCATTTGCCCAATTTGCAACCATTTTCTCGTTTATTCCAAGAGTTCCCAAAAATGTTTTTTTACAAACTTGCAACTTTCCACCTTCATGTTTTAAATAATATTGAAATGATCCTGTCCGTCTTGAAGGAGTGGATACATAACTCCGATGTTTTTCGGAATAGTTGACCATGTGTACAATAAATAATCTTTTCTGCTCCCAGTCTGTAGCCCAAAATTTTTCAAAAATTTCTTTCCTAATTTCATCAGTAAATAAATTACAATATCTATTTGTTGCTCTTTTGCAAAAATTAGAATCACATTTGGGACCCATTTGTCTTTTGCTTCTTTTAGCTTCGTGTTTTACCACCCCATATTTTCTAGTATATCCTACGTATTCTTCGCCGTTCATCCTTTTCTTTTGATTCACATATTTATCCCAAAATGTTCTGTCAGCAACTTTTCTTCGCTTTGTTTTGGAAACATTTTCAATATTTTCTGCATCCTGTTCTGCTGCGGGTACATAATCGGATTCATCAATATCAGATTTGTCTTTTATTTCTGAAATAATATTTTCAATGTCATTTTCTGCATCATGTGGTGGCGGTATATAATCGGGGTCATCAATATGGAATTGGTCTAAATAATAATAATAATAATAATAATAATGCAGTTTATTTGTAATCCCAAAATTAACATTAAAAATACAACAATATAATAGGAGCTACATAAAAATATAGTAAAACAAAAAATATGTCACATAACATCACCTAAAAATAGCTTAGCCAAGGATTACAAAATGGGTTAAAAGGCAGTTAACACTGATTTAAAATTTTAACCCAAGAAAGCATAGTTACATACAAAAAAACATATCTAATGGTTGTGCACTGATGGCAAATAACAATATTCTTCTTAAAACTAAACAAACATATTTTCCTTTAATTAAAATCGGATTCATTTTGGTGTACCTGTATATTATTATTAATATTATTAGTTTCAATGATAATGTACATATTGCCATCCGTGGTGCCATCGTTAATAAAGTGTGTGGCTTCAAAATCATTCTTGGGGGGACTATTTTGTAATATAGGTATATCAGGTAATGAGTTTTGTATTATATTAATATCTTGCCTATCACGCACCTCATTGTGCATTATTTCTATTTCGCATAATTTGTCATTCTCATTATTAGTATGTAAATTATCAACTAGCATTGTGTAGTTTCGGTTGGCTGGAGGTATCGTTTCAACAAAATCTTTAGGTGCGACGTTTTCTAATGAAATTAGGGTAGATTCAGAACTCTCAAAATTTTGCCGGTTAATTTTCTGGTCATTATTAGGAACAACTTCTAAATCGTAGGCGACATTTGGTAACATATCATTAATATTAACTTCTGGTTGAATGGTCTTAATTTTATCTTTCGCAGCTAAAGCTAATAATTTTGCTGTTCTACCGGATATCTAAAACATAATAATGTTTTTTAAAATTCCAATATGTCGTAACCCAAATGACTGTATGCAAAATTTCATGAGATCTAATAAGATGTATCCCAATACAATTTAAAACTATGATTAATAAGGATCAAATTTAAAGCAATAATATTAACTATGCTAATTTTACAAATTAGAAATACTTAATTTTAAATACTTACCGGAAAATACTTATTATCCATACTGATAAATAACAAAACAGAAAGATTTTAATACAATGAAGACACTGCGTGACGCACACAACGTAGGATAATGATACAATTGAGGGATACGACCTATTGAAATTAAAAATATCAGCTGATTTCTATAAGACATATTAGAAGAGCGGGAAAAATACAGTAATTTAATTTGGTTGGTTCCGATTAATTGTCACATGATAGGTATTGGTGTTGCCCTTCGATATTGACCAAAAAGTCAATTTTGAGTTTTTTGTGGGTTACGTCATATTAGAACTAGGCTGTCGATATAAGAAATCAACACACAACCACAGTTTAAAATAATATACAGTTACTTCACCTCGTGTCGGCACGTTTGATGCTCATCTCTATAAAGCAATTCTCTGCGCTTATAGTTATTGTATAGTATCTTATAGTATATATAGATATAGTATATATAGTAGCGGGCCAGAAATGTGGGTGGAAATGCGACGAGTCGATGCCGTTTTTAGCGTCTACTGACCCTTCTTGTCTATATTTATTATTCGATGACACAACGTTTGCTACGAACGAGAAATACACTTTGCTGTGGTCTGAGCATATTCACGTGCCCAGTAGGTACAATAATATTTTTTAGCTGTTGAAGCGTGTAGTGGCAAGATCTATTGGTTTTTAGAGAACTAGAGCTTCCACTATCTGTGTAGAGATACCACACCACTGCAGTTTTTGAGTATATTGCCATAAGCGTTGATCATCTATGTTTGTTTATCTATTCTATTACGTTACCAACGTTTAGAGAATTATTTTTTTGTCAGAAAACTTTGATTGAAACAAATTGTCCTCTATATCTCAATGTACTATAGACTGTCTGTTAAAAATCATATTAATAGAACTAAACTTAAATTGTCAATCGTAACACTTATGGAATGAGTTATAACCGATTTTTATTTGAAGTACTTACACTGATAATATTTGTCCTATTCACAAACTATGTTTATTTGAAATAATTTTGTGACATTCGTACAAAGTTTCTAACATTCTCGCTTTAGTTTCGTTTTGATCTCGTCAGCATGCTATAGGGGTAACCTATAGGTCGAATGAACCCAGTGAAAAAATGTTTAATATTCTGTACTGTACTGACACAGGCATCACTACAGAAAAACCGATAAGTTCAATGTATAGATAAGCCAGCATCATAGCATACATACCTACAGCACAATCACTCTGTCCAAAATCATAAGTACGAGTGCTGCGCATATTCTTAGCAGACGTGGGTGTACGTTCAGTACGGCCCCTGTCTATGAATCCGTTCGCCCCGGTGGTTTTTCGGGTACATACGAACTGTAGCTGTAATCAAGGTCACGGAGCTCAAGCTTTCGCACTTCTAAGAGCCGACAATATGTCGTTTTGCTGTGCCAACATTAAGAGATATATTTCTAACACAAAAAGTTCGCTGGAGACCATTAATATTAATATACTGGCATCACGCTCATATATCGATATCAGCTACGCTTCAGTTGGGTTAAGTTAGGTGTTGGATAAATCTAAGTTCTTTTGGGTATAGCATGCTGAAGACTTCATAACGTGAGAAAAACAAATTCATATACATATCTAAATTATTTTTACGTTTAATGATTTGTTTGCGTAAAAAATGATTTTTGTTAAATTATGTTCATTCTTTCGTAATTCATTAGTTCGCAAAATAGTCGTGCTATTTTGTCTCATAAATCGGTGATACGGCATTAGTTCTAAATATATTGAACTTTGTGGTGTGAATCACTAATCACTATCATATATTTTGTACGCCACCTGAAAGACCATTGATAATTATAGTTTTCTGATAGTGCCTCTAAATTTCTATCGACACATCTAATTTCAATATTGTGATTTTAGTCATAGCCTTACCAAATACGTATTATATATAACACCATTGTAGCCTTAAAAAATATAACAATACAATTCTGTGTGCTTTTGAAATTTGTCTATATTAATTTAAAATACAGGGTTCAGTAAAATATAAATTCGGTTGTTCTGTCCGCCTAGATTTCACTACTTTTCAACTGTTTCATTTTTAATTTCATGTAAAAACAGGATATAATTTATTTTTTCATATAACTAAAATTTTTATGTATAAAATTAGAGAGCAAGGAGGAATTTTGAAAATTGAACAATTATTATTCCCATCTGTTTATTTGTTTTAATTTTAGGTCCAGTTATGTTTCGTTCTTGATATCTCAAGATTCAAAACAGTATTATATTTTTTGGAATTTTATAAAGAAGAACGTTAATATTAAGTTAGAGCTGTGTAAAAAATGCAGCCATTGTTTTGTTTAATTCTAAATGCCTAGGTAATATTTATGTATTTGAGAAATTTTGCTGAACACTGTATATTGTCAGAACCCATCCCAAATGGTCTCACTATGTGCGTTTAATTTTTAATGCCAAGAGTGTCAAATCAGTGTTGCCCTTTGTAGATTTATATTGTTTTTTCTTATGTGTTTATTTCTGTATTTGCTACCTAAAATAAGTTTTTTTTTTCTTAGTAAAAGAATTCGAAAGGTTTTGTTGTTAATTATTTTCGAAATTACAAAGGAGAATTTTTAATTTTTAGCGTAAAGATGTTTTTTTTTTTGTCATTTTTTACTCTAACTGTTGAGTTACCTAATTTTGTACAATTCTAGCCAAATTTGAAAATTTTGGTCTAGCGATCACATAATTTGAAAGCGGGGCAGCGGCAACACTGGTGTCAAATACATCTGAATGGCGGTTAGTGATTAGTTCTGATGTTTCTGACTTACTCTACAATAATTATTATTGTGAAACTGCATGGTCATTTATATGTCATCAATGTTCTTATTTTCTATAAGTTACTATATTATATTCCGGAAAAAATAAATATCGAGTATATTTTTGTATTTACAATGAGCATTTCATGGAGTGTTATACCAATATAAACGAAATAATTCCGAAAATTGTGCAATATTTTAGAGGTTATGTTCTGTCCTTGTCCTTGTTTGTAGACACGTAACTTTGGATTAATACTTTGTCTTTAAATGATTTGGAATTGCAATTTCAGTAAATAAATGTATATTCTTCGTACCGTAAGGTTTAATCAAATAACGTATCAATAATTATTATCATTAATTGCCCCAGGCTGTCAAAAATAATGAATTGACTTGGTCTAAACATTATTTTGAATTAGATCGTGACCAATAGAAAAATCCATTTTATTTTGATATATTTTTATTACTTTCAGTCCGTTCGGGTTTATAGACGAAAAGTTTACAATATATGATTGTTGGTCACGTAATAGATATTGGCTAAACGGCTAATACAGATTGCCTAGACTTTTCAAAAATGTTTAAATTGTGCAAATATAATCTGTCTATTCACTTTATACGTATAAATTATAATCAAAATATATTTTTCATAATAAACAGTTTTTATATTGTTTCATAGCTATATAACTTATTAAATTGATGTTAATGTATATTAATTATGTCGAAGAAGTGTAGGTATTCATTCTGTAATTACGTTGATAATTAATCCAAACTACGAGTATAAGTGTGTTGAGTAGCAACAAATATTAATGACATGAGTTTAAGTAGGTTGTCTTTATGACTACGAATTTACAATGTATTATGTACCTTTTAATATAATTTATCTACGTTTTGTATTTATATTAAATTAACATGATTAAATTATGTATATATTATATGTGATTTTAATTATAGTCTCTTTATTAACGGATAATTCCCGACAACCCCTTTAAACTAAATATATCCCTGAGAACAAAAAAAAATCGGTTGTGTCATCCCAAAACTTGACCTGCGTAACGAAACATAATTTTAATAATAATTATTATTATAATTGTATAATTTTCCTTATTTCCAATAAACTAACTTAACCCTTCAGTGCTAACATGCCGTCTGACAGACCGCCGCTACTTACCCTTTGAACCAACGCACCGCCCGAAGATGTTGCCAAGCCGCTGAGTATCCTAATTTTATTTAGTTATTGAGCTGTTTTTGAACTGTAAAGTGTTTGTGCGTAATTTATAAGATATTTATACGTAGTTCGGTCTGTCAGACCGATGTTAGTATTAAAGAATTGCTTGTTACATAAAGCAACAAGACTTTAAGTTATGTTGGAAATTTATTTCACACTACCATGCTTCCACCAGACGGCCGTTTCGTCGATCCACGACTCATCAGTGGTGATCGGCAGGCAGTGTGACCTAAATTTCCAACATTTACAAAGAGCTTATACTAGCACGAGAATTGATTGAGAGAGAGATGTTTGTGGCGACACCTAGCGTGAACAGGCAATATGCCGGGTGAAACACAGTTCACTACGATGGCCGGACAAGAAGTAACAACTCCATTATATCCTATTGCCAACACTAGATGCGCCCGAATCCCCTAGCAGGGAGGCTTTATTTAAGAATTGCTTGTTACATAAAGCAACAAGACTTTAAGTTATGTTGGAAATTTATTTCACACTACCATGCTTCCACCAGACGGCCGTTTCGTCGATCCACGACTCATCAGTGGTGATCGGCAGGCAGTGTGACCTAAATTTCCAACATTTACAAAGAGCTTATACTAGCATCGTAGTGAACTGTGTTTCACCCGGCATATTGCCTGTTCACGCTAGGTGTCGCCACAAACATCTCTCTCTCGATGTTAGTATTGGTGTTTTTATTTAAAATATAAGAAAAGGTAATATTTCTTGTATTATTTTATGTATATTTATTAATTATATTATTATAAAATTATTCATTTTATTATTTATGAGTTACGAAAAAAATCGAGACCGCCTGCGGAGTTTATGGGAACAACTAGATGATGATCAAGATGTTCCAGACGACCAAGAAGATTCCTATGAAGAAGACCATGTGGAAGAACGCGATCAAAATTCAGAACAAGAATTAGAACCAGTGGTTAAAAGCACATTACACTCTAACCAACGATCTACTACTGGATCCAATCTTTGTTGGTAAAGACAAACTGACGGAATGGAAAAAACATCAGAATCAGAAACAGTGCGTCAAGTATTAAAGATATTTGGTCATGTTTTCATCGTTAGTAAAAGGCGTGCAACAGTTCTGCAAGTACCCCGTTTACCCGAATGAGGATTCTAGAAATTTGTCAAACGGAACCCGAAAATATTATACCACATCAAAACAAAACTTTTGGCAGATGTTTCCAATGTGGCCCAAAGAAAAGTCGTAAAACAAAGTACTCGTGTAAGCAATGTGGAAAATTTTTGTGTTTAGAACATGTTATTCCTACTTGCAGTGATTGTTTTGGGCATGGTACCGACAACTCACAAAAATATTGAAGTTTATTACTTAGTTGTAGGTATTATAATGTTATAGGTATTAGCATCGTAAATAAATATACTGTGGCATTAGGTATTTTAAATTTAGTGTGCTTATGAACAATATTTCGGGTTTTGCTTTCTTAAAATTTTTATTAGCTACTTACTTGGTTTTAGTAAAATGCTATATTGTTTTAAAACACGTTTTTTTATGAACAATGATTTTGTTTTGTTTTTAAATAAAAGCAAAATCATTTAAAATTAATGATTTTATAAATCCGTCCCACAGACCGATGTTTGTACTAATGTTCTAAAATTTATGTTAGTTCTGCAGGGTTAACAAACTAACTACTTTATTCAAAAATTAGAAGCACAAACAACACAGCAAAAGTTCCGACTTCGTTGGATTTATTTCTAGCCCATGAGATTGAGATGCTTTCACAATTTCTGAAATGTCATTATTGATTCTGTCAACACTTTGCTCGACTGCATTTGGTGCAAACGATAGATATATCTGAGTATCATCCGCGTACATGTGAGCCTTAAAGAATTGTCAGGATTCGGTAAACTGGGACGTATATAAAAAAACAAAATTGGTGATAGAATAGAAGTTCCCGAGAACTTTGAATAGGCCACTCAGGATGAATCACCCTGTATATGTAGCACAAATTTGCTCTCCATCATTGACAAACTCTCAATAAACTCTAGCAAGTTCAATTCCCAGAAACATCAAACTGCTGATCAGCAATTAATATTTTCATTAAATATCCCATAATCAACTTTCCCAATAATTTGAGAATAGCGGTGGTCTATAATTTGTGATGTCGCGTCGTATTGACTTCAGATAGGCGTTATTTATTATTTAAATGTTATGCACATTGGCTTCCAAATAGACGGAAATTATTCATTCTGTAGGGATGAATTAAAAATAATATGTAACGGCTTAGGTAATGCAAAACCACAGCATACAACCTACTTGGAATACAATTTAAAGTCATCGTACATGTGGTTTTAGAAACAAGATTTTTTTCCCAAGAAGCTCCTATATTATTTTGATACAGACCTATCAATAAATTTCATTTTTACATTGCATATTGAATTTATTATCATGAGTTCCATGCTGGATGACAATCTGTGTTTATACTCCAAAACTTCTCCAAAGCGTTATATACTTTAGGAGTTCGACTATTGAAGTTCAGTGCCTCACATATCCTGCAATAATGATATGATTTACTTTGGAAGTAACCATGTTCATTTAAAACCTACAAAATAAAAATTAGCATACAGTAAAGGTTTTCTGCAAATGATGTAAATAAAAACTTGTTTGTTTCTTAAAATATTTTATCCCAGCTGGTCTATACAGGGTGGTCCAACGAAAAGTTTGCACCTAGCTTTTCTCTTTTTTTTGTAGTCGAATGCGAAAATGCTCGGACACGTCGATTTTGCTTTTGAGGGGGACACATTTTAAACATATTTTTCGATCTGCGCCTTTAACCCCCTAGCGGGGGTGAGTAACAACCCTAAAATTTTAAATGGAAAGAGGGGTCTAATGACATATCATTTGAAAGGACACAAAATTGTCTTTCTAATGATACCCTATTTGTCGAATTTTACTAAAACAGTTAATACGAAAACGACTTTAAAGACATTAAGCCGATAATTTTGGTATTAATGAGAAATACAAATAAGTTTTAATTATTGCGAGTGAAAACACCTGCAATCGTTAGTACATTCCAATGTTTGTTAGTTTTAACATTGCTTTGTAAAAAAAGTAAACAAGCTGTTAAATTGATTTATTAAAACGTTACATTAACAAATGTTGAAAATGTGACCCATTTGATTCCATACAATAATACAGATTTTGTTCAAATCTATTTCTAACATTTTGTAGCATATCAGGTGTTATGTTTCTGCACTCTTCTGTAATGCGTTGGCGAAGATCTTCTATGGACTCGGGCTTCGTGGCAAAACATTTATTTTTTAAGTGCCCCCAAAGAAAAAAGTCTAAAGGCGATAAATCCGGTGACCTGGCAGGCCATTCAATTGGGCCCCTCCTTCCAATCCACCGTCCAGGGAACCGGTCATCTAAGAACTGTCTTACAGGAGCCACATAGTGCGGAGGTGCTCCATCTTGCTGGAAATAAAGCCGATCAGCAGTATGATTTTGGTCATCTTCTATTATTTGTGTTATTAAAGGATCAATTGTGTCTTCAAGCATGTTTAGGTACACTTCACCAGTTAAATTTCCAGGAATAAAAAGTGGTCCTATAATATGATTTCCTAATATGCCACACCAGACGTTTATTTTTTGAGGATACTGGGTATGAACCTCACGGAATAAATGTGGGTTACTGTCATCCCAGTAACGGCAATTGTGCCTATTTACAGCTCCATTCAAATAAAATGTGCATTCGTCGGAAAAACAAATGTTAAATAATAATTGCGGATCTTCAATTAAACGCTGGCTCATTGCTTCACAAAATTGCAGCCTTCTATCAGGATCATCCTCATTTAGTTCCTGTACTAATTTGATTTTGTACGGATGAAATTTGTACGCTTTTAAAATTCGTATTATGGACGAACGGGAGACACCTGAGGCTTCAGCTAGTTGACGGGTACTTTGACTATGATCCATTTCAACATGCCCTAAAACAGCGACTTCCACAGCTTCATTTCTGATCGGTTTCTGCGGCTGGTGTTTTACATTACAGACAGATCCGGTATCTACAAACTTTTTAACTAACTTGCCAACGTACACATCATTCACATTTTTATCGGGATGTCTCTCATTAAATAAGCGAGCCGTAAGTCTAGCACTACTATTATTTTGAAAATAAAGTTTAACAATTTCAACTCGTTCTAGAATGGAATAAATCATTTTGTACGGTAAAAGTAAAATAACTTGAGAAGCAACCAAACTGAATCAATGAAAAGACTAAAATAAACGGTGTAAATTCTTTTCCTACACGTATCTGCAGTTTTTATTTCAACAAAAAACGCAAACGATTAGTGAGGAATTTAGTTCTGATAAATAAGATAGTGTTTTTGAAATCCCGTTTTTCTTCAAAGTAAATAATTTAGAAATGATTGTAGTTGTTTTCAGTCGTAATAATTAAAACTTATTTGTATTTCTCATTAATACCAAAATTATCGGCTTAATGTCTTTAAAGTCGTTTTCGTATTAACTGTTTTAGTAAAATTCGACAAATAGGGTATCATTAGAAAGACAATTTTGTGTCCTTTCAAATGATATGTCATTAGACCCCTCTTTCCATTTAAAATTTTAGGGTTGTTACTCACCCCCGCTAGGGGGTTAAAGGCGCAGATCGAAAAATATGTTTAAAATGTGTCCCCCTCAAAAGCAAAATCGACGTGTCCGAGCATTTTCGCATTCGACTACAAAAAAAAGAGAAAAGCTAGGTGCAAACTTTTCGTTGGACCACCCTGTATATGCATTTCATATTATAGCATGTTTATTGTTGGCCCAATCTAAAATTGAGACATTCAATAACATGTGTTATGTGAATTCAAATCAAAACTTTATTGTTCCCAAAACATACAACTGAAGTAAGACATACATTTTGTCAGTATTTTTCGACTGTTGTATGGAATAAATTGAACTCTCACTTTAGTGGAAGACTGTCAAACTCTTGTACTGGAAGTAAAACAAATCCTAAAAGCATGTTCTTTATTCCGGTTTCCTCGTGTGAGGTCGAAGAAATGATACGCAAAAATAGATAATGGCCGAGTTGACGAATATGTCGATACAGAGCGGTATCTTTCCTGAACAACTCAAGAATGCTCTTATTGACCCGTATATAAAAAGGGAATCCCGATATATGGTTGTAAATAACAGGCCAATTGCTCTGATGACTATTTCGAAAGTGATGGAAAAGGTAGTTTTTGAGAGACATTTTGGCTTCCTGAATGCCTGTGATATGTTGAGCATGGATTTCGAAGTGAGTTTTCGACTGAGACATGCAGAGATTTCAAGACCAGGTTGTGGTAATTCATATGTGGTTGCGTTTTTGTTTGATCTGTCAAGCGCATTTGTAGTTGACAGAGATTTCATGTGCCGGAAGTTGGATAGTATTGGAATACTTGGTCCGCTGCTATTCTTGATATACGTGAATGATCTTCCCAGAAATATAATGCATTGTTGGCTTTATATGTATGCTGATGATAGGGACCTACAACTATTTTACTGGCGGATAGGGACCCTGAAGTACTAAAGCACAAAATCGATGTTACACTGAACAAGTTCCAGGTATATTATTTTGTGTAAATTGCGTTACCAGTTTGACACAGTTATATTTAAATTTGACAAATTAAGGACAACCTTTAATAAGCACACCCCTATACAGTATTACGGAACTGCTTGTGCTTAAAATCAATATACCAATGTAGGCCAAAGAATTTTATGCTTAATTACCTCAAATTGTTGTTTCCATTTAAAATATCTTTGAAATTCTCCCGTTTGATTTAGTCTTAATAAAAAATGAGCTAAATCAATTGGTCTTGCAAAGTCCTCGACATTTATATACGAATTTACAGGTAACAATTTTTCGTAACTTAATTCATTAGCACCCATAACTATAGGAATTGAGTTTTTTCTGAATGCATTCCACCAAAGCTTCTCAGTAATGTACTCATCACAGTTTGAATTTTCAAACGACAAATAAAACATGTATCTATCTAAAGCTGGGCAATCAGCTTTGAAGTGGCCTGGACACCTAAAAATACGTATAAATTTGTATACCATAAAAGTTGGTATTATTACTATTTTTATTAAATTAGAATAAGTTAATAAATTGAGCTCTGTTCAGCTCTTTAGTTTATGCAATAAAAAGGGTTATCCGAAAATTGTGTGCCAATCCGAAATCACAGTTTTCCCACTGTAAAGGAGAAACCACTTGTACTGTATTTGGCGACCATTTATTTTAAATATGTTGACATGACCTAACTGTAACTGGCTAGACAAAACAACTAGCACCTCACTAGATACCCAGAGCTGTATGCTTCAATAAGGCAAAACTGACTGTTAGATTTGGTCTTTCTTGAAAATTAAATGTCCGAAAAGAATCCGCTTCAAAATACTTACGATTTCAATGGCCCACATCCACCATATACATCAACTTTTATATATTTCTGCAACTCTTTGACGTAACTCCATCTATGATTCTGTCCTTTACAGTTCGAACCAAGAATTGCAACTAACACATCTCTCCGTTTAGTTACTATTTCATCCACTTTAGATACATTGTGTTGCTTTAATACTGTCCTTCCATAGGGAACTGGAATATCAGAATCCATTCTACAGTATTTTTAAACTTTTAACAAGTTTCAAGATTGTTTTCACTTTTTACCTGTACGTCATGGACCAATTAAATATTCCATTGAAATCACTTATTTTAAGTTTGGAGTGTAAAAATGTGTGGTATGGACTTTCATCTGTCAGAAATGCCCATATCTGGTTTGGATTCCTATTCTTTGGTAATTCGTTGGTATTTTTAAGTCTATGTAAGTGAAATATCACAATATCCGCTGTACGTATAGCGGCATCACTATAAGTAATATCACAGTTTTTTACTGAACAATATTCGAATGGGTTAATTCTGAAAATACAACAAATTCTCAACTGAAATATAAGTAGGTACGTATAAATAAAAAAAATATATAGATATCAACTTTGAAGTTAGCGCATAACGATAATGAATCAAAACGTTTTATATTTAGGTATAGGGAACCCTTACAAAAGTCCATCTTATTTTTCATACTTAATTCAAAAATGTGATAAAATATTGGTTATATTGATATGCCACTCTTTTTTGAAGCACCCTGTATATTTGATATGATATATTAATCATCTTTATCTTTAGTCATACAAACAATTATACCTACATAGATACTCGTAGATGCGTCATTAATGAATTTCGATACATTACTTTAGGTATACCTAATGGGAAACCATATTGAGAACCTTGGTCATCGAATAATGCTATATCATGTGGTGAAGTAACTCCCGTAGTACCTACTTCAGAATGGTCAGGAAAATAATTTTATTATTGCATTGCAGCAAATGGGTTGCAATTTGAGGACTTAAAAACAGCAATTTAGAAATTCTGTCGATTTACTTTACATTTTTTACATCAATTCTGAATCAAAATAAAAAAAAAATAGGTACGTTTGTAAAGAGAATAGAATTCCCTTTAATACAATCGGCCACTTGAAAAGTGTGGATGGAAACAAAATCGAATCGAAGTATAGTTTATCCAAAGTTAATTTAAAATATATAAATTTAACCATTCTACCGGGGCTATCCGTTCCCATGCCTCTTTACATTATAATAGGGCATCGAATGCAGCGTTTTTTGATACATTTCTCCCTCGTATATAAGACGTATAATAAATCATGCCTGCCAAAGGATACCGATAATAAAAATAACTACAATGACTGGAAAAAGTATTTGGTTAATGATTACTCGAAAAAGAGTTTACAAATAAACATATCAATGAAACAAATAATTTTTGGCAACGTGTTATTTTCTCAGATTAATCTAAATATAATCGGATGGACATCTATGGTACGGCGAAGACTTAATGTGGAATTTAATCAAGAAAATTTGTGTCCGACAGTAAAACACAGTGGCAGAATATTGTAACCATGCGATTTGTTCAATAGTTTTTCTTAGATTAATAAAATGAAAGAAGATCTATCAAATTAGATAATAATTTTTAATAAAACCTCAAGTGGATGAAACTTTTTGCAGTCACTGTATCAGACACGGCTTATATACAACACGAGTGGAACACGTTGGGAGTTTAAGCATCAAGATTTATGTGTTCTTTTAAATATTTATCATCAGTTAAGGTCTGAAAATAATGAAGTGACGAATACACATATTATAAAATTTTTACGTTCTATAGAAAATGTCACTGACTAAGTGAGTAAAATTTGTTGTTAGTTTATAATATGAGAAGCATATTATTATAAATCTATCTATTTATATGCATAACAAGTATTAACACTAGTATTAATTATTATAAAGGTATGTTCCTTGCTGATCGAACACGGACTAGGTACGTTTGCATCTATGTCTAAACTTGTAAAAACAAAAACAGTCTTTTTCAGCGTAGGTTTATATGTTGTCGTGTTGGAGCGGCAAGGAAAAATACAGTATACTTTTATACAAATGAACAATCAAATTTGTATGCTCACCTATATAAATTGTTCTAAAAGCTTCTTTTCAAAATTCAACGCTCAATTCGTAGGGTGACCTATATAAATTGTTCTAACAGTTTCTTTTGGAAATTCAACGCTCAATTTTCAATGTTATTTCTAGATTGATATACTTACTTTTTATTAGAAAATTGTTTAAGGTGTCTATTTTCTATGGCAGGACCATACTTCCAAATTAATATGTTATACTTCTTTTTATTGGCGTTTAAAAATAATGGCCTTTCTTCATTTAAAAATAAGATTCTTCCCAATTTTGACAAATTTATCTGAAAATGTCATAAACCCATTTTTTTACAAAAGTTCTAATTGAAAATGCCAATACAGTGAGTAATAAAAACAATAATTTTCAATTTATACCCAATTAGGTACTATAACAAATTTTTGCAAACTGAAAAAATATTCGTACCTCGCTGGAAATTGAATACAAAACCAACTAAATAATAAAAGTTTATCCAGTATACATACACATTTAGATATACTTTGTAAATATTGTAGCTCGGTAAGTTTGAGC
Source organism: Apoderus coryli (assembly GCA_911728435.2). Taxonomy (NCBI): domain Eukaryota; kingdom Metazoa; phylum Arthropoda; class Insecta; order Coleoptera; family Attelabidae; genus Apoderus; species Apoderus coryli. The sequence continues at coordinate 7,433,787 of OU452202.1, read as the reverse complement.
AGCGTAAATATATTTACGCTGGTTGGGTTGTACTGCGATAAATCTCCAATGGCGTAGTAATAATTTTTCAATTTTCAATAAAATGCTTCTCTTAAAGCCTCTAAATAAATTGAGTGATTCGAGGGCTACCATTGGGGATATCGTAAATGGTAGCCTAGTAGTGAATTTTATATATTTTAGAAATCAGAGAGTAACACTTTTTTGTCTTTATGACACCATAACAAAATTGATGGTGGTTTACAAAAGACCAAAAGGTGCAGAGCGTATTTGTCAAGATGTTTCGTTATGCCTTTTTAATAATACAGGAAAACCCAGTTAAAAAAAAAAAAAAATCGAATTTCGTTTGAATAGAATTTTTTTTGTTCATAAAATTACGCAACTAAACTACCCCTCAAAATTTTAGATCCTAATGGAATTACCGTATCATTCCTTAATTTTATCCATTCATCAATTTGACTATTGTCTAATCCATCTTGATATATTCTGATATGTTCGATCTGTTCCGGTATTGTAACTTCTATTTGTGGTAGCAGAATTAAGTACACAAATATGGTCACAACCACAATCGCAATTCCTAAATATTTTCTGCTTTTCTGATAATTTGATGCAACCATAATCGCATATCCTGAAAACAATAGGCAATATGTTATAATTCATGTTTTTCAACAATACAAGCAAATTTTTGTATCTTAAATTAAATATAAATAAATATTTACACACTAATTATTATATTTGATGTACAGGGTGTTCCGAAATTAGCCTGTCAAACGTTAACCACGAATTCTACGCTCCAAAAGAATGAGAAAATTTCAGATTAACATAGGTCGAAAAATAATAGACCAAACTGTTTTACAAAAAAAAGATATCTTGTTTTATAGACCAATTGTGCACCGTTTTTAAGAAAAAATGGATTTAAATTAGTATGATTTCATCGTTTTAGATAAAATTCTGCAACTTGGTATGTGCTATACCTGTGAGATTTAACATTTATCGAGGTAGATATAGTTTCACATTAATCATCATAAGCGTCCCAAATGGAGTGTGGTCAATGGGTTCAAATTACCACAAAATTTTTGTATACACTTTTTTTCACGATTTATTTGAAAATTATGAAATCTTACGGTATTCTACAAAAAAAAAGATGCTCTTGTTGAACTACAATCGCATGCACCGTTTTCGAGTAAAATCGTTTTGAATTTTTGTTGCAATGCATACTTCTTATTTGAAATTATTACAAAAACCAAATCATAATAGAATGACAAAAAAAGTTAGGTTATAATTAAGGCAAGGGTCCCGTTTACCCGCCTATGGTCATCCTTTTTTATTAAATTTCATGTCAGTTTACGACATTTAACTAGGTGAATAAATATGCTACATTTGATTAATTCATCTTTGCTCGTTTCGAAAATATTCAAAAAAATCGTCATCTTTAAATTTATTTATGTATCTTTGTAAATAAGGACTATTTTAGAAACACCTTGTATATCCAACGACCCAGGTTGTAAAATTGTCAATATTTTACAAACTATAAATTTTTGGAATAGTCATCCTGTCATAAACTTGCCCTTATTTTTGATGCAAAAAAAAATAAAAATATTTAAAAATTGCGGGTTGTCACTTAAAAATTTGGACACTTTTTTCTATTTGAGTTTTTTTCAAATACCTTGTATTAATATTTATTTAAAAAAATATAAATAGGCGCCTAAAGCAGGTCCATAACTAACTAGGATATCCCAACAAATTAAATTATTAAAGCTTCTATATCATGAAAAATTGTAATTAATCCTTACTCTGCAAACGTAATTTTTGTCACAAAATTTCAAGCATTTCGAAAACGGCTATAACATATTATACATCTACTACCTTTAGAATTACAAGTAGAACCCAAACAAAAAAAATAATTTATATAGAGTCGTATTTAAAATAAAGTTGAGACTCACTTCCGGCATAACCGGAAGTACTAGATTCTTGAAAATATTTTAGCCGAATTGGCCCCGTCGACCTATGTACTACGCCAGCTTTTCAGATTGTTCCACGGTGTAGTTTCTCCATAATCGATCGAAACTCTTCCCAGTGAGACACTCGGTATTTTGAGACTCTAAATCACTAATAATTTTAAGATTACATAATCTACTAAATAAATAATTTGAAAACCATTTACTTTTCCACAAAAAATAGCTATAAATTCCAAAAGAATTCTTACTGTTTAACTAAGTAATAAACAACATTTTTATGCGGCTAATAAACTGATCGTTATGAATGTACCAGGTTTTCCCTAAACTACATTAATATTCAATTATCCAGTTTTTAATGTTTTCTATATTCTATAGTGTAAAGGTGTGTTTCATTAATAATTATTGCAGACCTTGACACATTTTAAACTACATATTACAGAGATACCTACCTATCATTTCCTCTGAAATGAGAAGCTTAACACAATATATGATTATTATTGATTATTCGATAAATTACAAAATAACAATAATATGTTAAAAAAGATTGTGGAGTTACTTTTTGTAAATGTAGCTGCGACCACCCGTGCGGTATTTTGATATTAAATAACTATTAACAGAACTCAAACATATTAATTACATATGACAGAACTATTCCGAGTAGGGGACACGTATTAAGGTATTAAGCACAGTACCTACATCGTTGAGAATATACTCGCGTACAAGTACTCAATACTACTAGGGTGTTTCTAAATTCGACCGAACACGCTCTACCACAGAAAGCTCTCGCTAATTAATGCTTTCTGAGTTTTGAAAGATATGTTCCTAAATATCCTTCAAATAATGTCAAATTGAGAGTTCATTTTTATCTCCTACAATCGCCTACTTTTTTGAGGGTATTTTCGACAATTACTTTGCAAAACTAATAAACACGTCAACATTAAATTACAAATTACACTGAAACCTTTAACTCTACAACGTTTTCATAATAATACCTTTTCTGTGTAGGATAAATGGGTGTTCTAGATTTTCTATCTATTTATTAGAAAAAAGTACCCATATAAAAACTGGGGTAAAAAGGACCATTACAGCCTCCCCAGAAGTTACGCCTTTGAGTCAACTGCGGCGATTGGACCATAGGGTAATATGTATCATAAAAAACTGAGCCACTTTGCCAAATTTTATTAAAATATCTTTCATAGCTTGGAAGAAAATGTCAATAAAAAACGATTTTTAAGGCCATTTTCTAGAAGCCGTAGCTCCTTAGGGGCGCATTTTCGGACATAGTTTTATTAAGCAAACTATACTTATTTTTAAATGTACTATACACAGTAGAAATATTGCCGTACAATTTTGAGACACCTTGTATATTCCATTTTTGTTTTTGAAAGATACGCATTTACTTTCATTTCGACCAAATTACATTACCTACTGTAATATTCAATAGATTTTTATTAGTAAACCAATAATTGTGCAACGAACATGAAATGACATTATTTTCTACGAGTATGATCGTTTGCAGCATGAGCCGCAGGCGAGTGCTGCAAATCATACGAGTAGGAAATGGTCATTTTATGTGAGTTTCACACTATACTTTCTCTACGACTGTTTTAATGCTTTTGAATAAATTAAACATAATATTTAGGAAAATATTTGTTTTTCGAAACTTATCGCTGTTGTCGTAAGCCTAAATACGATAAGTTAGAAGTATTAAATTGACTAGGTGGTGTTAAACTATATTCACTATCACTGTTTTTCTGTTTTGAAAGTAGCGAAATACTTAATTATTATTAATTATAAATACCTAAACTGTCAATTTGGTGTGTTTGTTGGCGTTGCTATAATGATTTTTGATGGCCGACGCTACTTTTGTCATTACCAGGAAATTTACCCGTGCCTAATAAATATATCCCACTAGTTGCTAGGAAATGAAAAACAGCATTACAATGTACTACATTTTCAAATCATGATTGAACATATAATAAAGGCATTTAAAGACAGTTGTAGAAAAACAATTTTATGGTTTTTAATTTTTTTTTATTGTACCGAAGAAATGTCTCAAAAATGTTTAACTATTTGTTTTTATAAGATATGAAGAAGATGTATAGGGAGAAAGAAATTGTCGTGATTGAGAAATATTCGTCAATGGACGGGACTAGGGTACTTCCGAAGACTACAGGACGCAGCAATGAATAGACTCATCTGATAAGAAAACGATGAACGCCTACACAGGAATCTGCACGGCACTTTTAGAAGAAGAATAAAATATGGAAATCAAATCAACAAACATAAGTTTGATATTTTTATTTGTTTTATTGTTTTTTTTTTCTCGTTTTACTATCTTACGTGTTGTTGTCCATTTGGTTATTTTCTTTCTAGCCAGGGTTTTGAAGATATATTTTACGAAAAGTCGACTTTTTGGACAAAAAAATAAGTTTTTTTTTTACTTATATCACAGAGGATCTACGAGTTGGCGACCATTATTCGAACTGCATGCGCATAGAATTTAGAATGATTGCATTGTTTAAAACAAGATACAGACTGTATTAAATTTTATGTAGGTACTGTCAATATATTTTCTTTATTTTACTCTCGAATTTGCTAAACTATGGGCAATAAAAAGGAGTTTCCTATGATATTTTCAGTTCAGATAAGGCTTGCCTTTGAAGGTAGAGTTATCTTATGTTACTTTGGGAGACGAAGGCACGTAGGACGTGAAATTATACTTTAAATTTTTACCAAATTTTGGAACTGGCTTAAATAATTTTTGCAAAGGGTTTTTGTATCACATTTGTAGCACAGTGTGACAAAACACAAACTCTAAATCAAATTGACCCCTTATTTACAGAAATTAATTAAAAAGTTATATGTACTGTTCAGAAGAGATACATAACACTGTCGGATACAGTATTGGACATAAATGTCATAGAAAACATATAGGGTAATTTGCTTAATAATAAATAATATTTCTTAAACACATTTAATGGCAGCTATTATAAGAGACGAGTATGAGAATGAATAAGAGCGTCTTAACAGTCATTGAGTGGTATGAATAAAAACGAAATACCGGCTAATACTACAAGTATTAGTATATTCTATCTGGTTTTTACTTCAAATCCAAGCAGATGCTATATTTCGAAGTACTGCCTTCAATTTTTCAAAAAAATGTGTGTAGCATGCTGTTAAACATATCAGTACCTACTACGGCTGAAAGTACCTACTTTTTTACTTCGCGATTTTAATAATTGAAGTTGCTCCATCATTGATGAAATTATTATTTGGATAATGGCTCAAATAGGTACGTAAAAATACAATTTAGTTCGCAAGAAGACACTACAACGATGAGATCTTATATCGTCAAATATTTACGTAACCAATTAAGTATAAGGTACCAATAATTTGGAATATTTTATGTTTAAAATTTTCATCTAGGTTTAAAGTGTTAAATGTTAACTTGACATGTTAAATAAACGCTTAACTTGGGGTCTGAGTTCTGATTACTAAACATAAAAATAGAACATGATTTGAGTTACTCGCACTTGTTACTTGAACTTGTCATCACTTGACGGATTCGTTTAAACTTTACAATTAAACACTTGCACTAGACACCTGCACTTGCTACTAATGTTTGTAGTATCAGCAAGTACTTCGATTTTATTCAAACCACCCATTAAAAGGGAGTTGCATACGATAATGTTTTCTATGATTCACTGACAAGGGTAAAAAATAATAGCAATTATTTATTAAACATGATGATATTATTATTACTATTTTTTGAAATTATGAAATATCAAATTAGGTCAGTTAATTTTAAATTATATTAGGTAAGTAAAAATAATAAAAATCTGTATCATAACTAAAGCACTGAGTCTCATTAAAGTAGCTTCAGTGGATATTTAATAGATCAATTAAAGTATAGTCCTAGACATAATAATAATACGTAATTAATTAAGACATTTGAAACCAACATTACAGAACACATACCTACAACTATTGTTTACCACTCAAATAGTTCACAATGTACATTAACAGTTTACGTTCAATGCAACACTTTTTATTTGTGTATAATCACCACATTTTTATGTTATTAACTTTAAAAGTTAGTAATAAATAGGCAATAATTTTTACACATTTGTTACAGCAATATTTTAAGATTTTTCCGTAACTTATGTTATAAGTAAATAACTTATTAATTTATTACATAATATACATTTACTTAAATGGTTTAAAAAACACTGCCTGATATCCTTTTACTTTGGTTATGCTTATTTTGTGTCAATTTGCTAACAATAATAATAGCTACCGTACTATTTGAATGATAATTTAAATTTACAAGGTAAGTATAATATTTTTAATAAACAAAATTAAGCGCCTTGACATTTATTTTTTATGCAACGAAGATCAAAAATTCGTTTGATAAAGTAATTGTTACAATGTAGATTGATAATGATGGTCATAACATAAAATATTACGAAATGCTGTGTTCTGAATTTTCTGTTTTACGTTTCGCAAAAAATAAGTAATGACGCAACAAATAAATAAGAATCTTTTGTCAAACAATTTGCAAGTATACAACAATAAATTGGCACGAATTTATACTTGAGAACAAGAAAAAAACACTGGTATCATGTTTATGGGAATTAGGAATAATTATTATATAGTAGTATATATTTATTATTATTTGCATAAACATTTTATTTTTTAGTAATGGAAATTGGACATTTGGGTCAGTAGCAACGCCGAAATTTGACAGTTGGTTGGAACATATTTTTTCGGCAACCGTCCGGGATGTATCCACTTCGTGGACGCTTTTTCTTTGAGAATAAGCTAGCATTTTCCGGCCTAGTCCGGGAAATACGTACTTCCCGGACTAGGACGGGAAGAATCACGTTGTTGTCATTGTAAATATGAAAATCTTGGTAGGCATGGTTGATCATTACCATAGCCACGAAATAACGGCTGACAGTTCATATTATCAAAAGTTTGCAAGTTTGCATGTTTTTTGATCGCAATTCGCAATAAAATATGGAAAGCAGCAGCTATAGTGACTTTGAAAATGTGCCTTGGGAAATTTCCAATATAGCAGCTGCTACTACAGTACAATTATTGCCTGAAAAATCAAAATCCAGGTACGAAAATGTTTATGATTTGTTCACGAAATGGATGTAATTTTGGCTTATTATGCGCAAAAATTTGAAACTCTATGTTGAAAAGTATACCATTTTAGTGAAGAAAAATGTAAACATAGCCACTTTCCCAAAGGGTATCGCATTTCTTAAAAGGAATATGTTGGTTACAAAGCCAAGAAATCAGAAGTTTACAGCATTGAGAAGATCAACAAATTCATTAGGGAAGCGGATAATGAAACATATCTAATGCTTTAACAAAATATTACGATTGTAGGGTATAAAAGTATCAATTTAATTTTCAGGAAGCAACAATTATTATTATTATTGGGTTAGCCGGTGCGTGTAGACGAGAAAAACTAACAAAAATGTCAATCGATCTAATAAACGACAAGGAAGACATGTTGCTTGTGAAAATACCGGATTCCAAAACACTGTTGTATAGGCAATATTTATCTTTACGGCCATACCATACCCCACATAACAGATTATTCGTGAATTACAAAAAAAGGAAAATGTTCTATTCAGCTAGTTGGTATCCACAGTTTTGGGAGTCTCAAAATTAAAATCGCAGAATTTTTACATTTACCCAATTCTAAAAATTACACAGAGGCCATAGCATTCGTCGAACTTCGGCGACGTTATTTGCTGATAATGGTGGAAACATCACAAATTTGAAGAGACGCGGTGGCTGGAAGTCTACCAATGTGGCTGAAGGATATATAGATCATTAACTTAAAAACAAAATTAAAATTGCCAAGACCATTCAAAAATCATCAGATGAAAACAATCAATGTGGAACGGAAACTTTGCCTTCTTGTTCTAGGTTCAACAAAAGGAATTTAAATATGTACCAAGCATTTCAAACAAGTTGAATCCCTTCAATATTAGCAATTGCTCGAATTTTAATATAAATATTAATATAATAAATAAGAATTAAAATGTTTCTATTAATATGTAGTACTTTCTGTTCTGTTCTGTTTAATTAAAATAAGAATTAAAATGTATAATAAAGAAAAGTTTCGTCTTATTGATTTATTATTCTACACGGTTGCCGAAATAATATTGTACGCAACACGCCCGAAAATTTGTTTTTTGGACTCACAGACTTCCAATTCGTCCAAAAAAATCCTATTTTCCGGACTTGTTACGTAAATTACTATTTTCTACGACTGTCTTTAAATGCCTTTATTATATGTTCGATCATGATTTGAAAATGTAGTACATTGTAATGCAGTTTTTCATTTACCCGTGCACAATAAATATTTCCCACTAGTTGCCTAGCAACTAGTGGGAAATATTCATTACGCACGGGTAAATGTCCTGGTAATGACAAAAGCAGCGTCGGCCATGAAAAATCACCATAGCAACGCCGACAATACAAACACACCAAATTGACAGTTTAGGTATTTATAATTAATAATAATTATAATTAAGTATTTCTCTAATGTCAAAACACAAAAAATGTGATAGTGAATATCGTTTAACACCACCTAGTCAATTTAATACTTCTAACTTATCATATTTAGGCTTAACAGGGGTAAGTTTCGGAAAACAAATATTTTCCTAAAAATTATGTTTAATTTATTCAAAAGCATTAAAACAGTCAAGGAAAAAGTATAGTGTGAAACTCACATGAAATGACCATTTCCTACTCGTATGATTTGCAGCACTCGCCTCTCGCCTGCGGCTCAAGCTGCACACGATCATATTCGTAGGAAATATACCTATATTTTTTTTTTTTTTTTTTTTTTTTTTTTTTTTTTTTTTTTTTTTTTTTTTTTTTTTTTTTTTTTTTTTTTTTTTTTTTTAAAATATACCTATATGTTCGTTGCACAATATACTAATACTACTACTTATATAGTTATTATACTATGTCAAACAAAACCACGCATAAATGTCACTTTGGTTTTTTGACATACTACTCTGGTTCGACCGTGTGGTATATGTATGAACGTAATTGAATTTGTTTATCTTTCAAACCCCCTGTATAATTTTTTTTCAGCTATAATATGCCTAAGACATTGATAACAAACGAGATAATTTTATGACAATCGAAAGCACGTTGCCGAAGGCGAATGCTGCTACCAACAAACATGCTTGAGAAATTTGGCATAAAATTATGAGGCATTTGTCTAATCTTTGTCACAGGGATATTTGGTCAGAAATTTATTTTTAAACATATGAGGTTTGCGAAATGTTCAATAATAAATATCGCGAAAGCAGGATATCTCAGTCCTACAGTAAGTAAAATTAAAAAGAAACTTAGAGAATTAGGACACGTACGAGATCTTCCTAGAGCTGGTCGACCTTCAAATTCCCAGAATAAGCAACTAACGTCGTTTTGTCCATTGAAGAAAATTCTCATAAACGATCTCACGAAATAGCACTGGATAACATTATTGGAGAATAATCGGTGAGAGCGATTTTAAAAAAACCGAAATATCATCCGATCCGTCCAGATCGTCGAATTGAGTTTTGCTAAATTTTAATCGAGTCGACATTTTGTCTGAATGGTGTGTTAAACAGACAATACTGTCGCTACTGCTCTATCACAGATCCAAATAATTGGGCTATTGAAGCTCACACGCTAAACGCTATATTCTGAGTCTGTCAATGTTTGCAAAAAAATGAATCATAATGTCTAAGAAAAAAAAATTATCAGATGGGAAGGTTCACTACTTTATGTCCATGGCTGTACCTTGACAGATTTGTAGTAGATAATTTTACCTGTTTTTTTTTTCATACAAACTTGACGAAAGACATCACTTTTAGGAAATTATTGTATATTGACCACGGGCTTTACTAGACTATAATGACCTATAGTGAAATGTATGTCCCTTGTGCCAAAAACCTTCAGGATTTTTTTGGTCTGACCAGCATTAGTGTCTACATAATACCCTTGGTACATAAATAATAAAATTTATGCCATATGTAAAAACTTTATAACGCATATTGCTTTTATATAAATTTATTTAATAATAATAAAGATCTTTATTTTTTTAAATTTTTAATTGGGCGAGTTACAGTTCAATTATAGACCAAAATTGTCTGTTCAGCTAACCCAATCTCAATAACACATACAATATAATAAATACTACAATGCCCTATGCCCTCTTAACCAATCTCACACATAATCCCAACAAGAACAATTTAATTTTAGAAGATTATACATTTTATGTAGTGAAAACTGGAAACTCTTCATTTGGGAAATAAAAATTGGAATTTATAAGATAAAATCCCTTAATCAGTTAAAATTGTATGTTTACATGTAAATTAAAACACTAAAAATTCCAATCTACAAGGCGCAACTTGAGAATTGCATCGTTATTTTTGGCTTGTCCAAAAATCGACATGTTCATTTCACCATTGGTGATTATTAAAGGCAAATAATGAATCTAAATTTCTTAACATTTGATCGATTTATATTTTTTACAAAACTTTCCTTAATATTGACTCATATTTTAGAATAGTTATTTATGTAATAAGTGTGCGAAGGATAATTTCGCGCATTGAGACAGAAGTTTATTTTGACGATGCGCAGCTGAGTCAAAATATCTGTTGAATGCGCGAAATTTCTTCGCACACATATTACATACAACATTTTTTCTACAACTGCAGATATTTCGTTTCATCAATAATTATACTATTCTAAAGAATACTCATAATATTATTTTCTTTTTATAATAATTATAAATATACCTTACCTTGTATATTTCGTCACTATGGAAAGTAGAATATACCCACATACACATACGCTTTTTTAATTTTGACAAAAAGGTGACAACTAGTTTTTATTGCTATTTCTAATAATTAAATATGTATGTATGTAAAATATGGAAAATGGAGCTATAAGCAGTGACCAAGAGGCAGTCTGAAAGGACATACAGTCAATTTAAAGAGTGCTGTAAATCTAAAAAATTTGAAAAAGTGAGTGAAAATGTTCTGTTAGGATATTTGTACCATTAACGTGAATATTGTGGAGAATATTTAATACCTACTTAATTAAGAATGTTTGATTCAATTTATGTTTTTCATATATTATTAGTAGCTACAATAAAGTTGAATTCTACGTACTGAGATCGTGTTAAAGTTAGTGCACGCAGTATTTCGCAAACGTCGATGTGCGAAGAAAATACTTCGCACATCGGCGTTTGCGAAATATCATTTGTCACATTAAAAGTGGTGAAAAAATGTCACTCTTTTTTGACAGTTGTAGAAAAATTATTTTCAACGTAAGTAGGTATATTTATAACTTACATAAGTACATAATTAGCAATAATGTGCTTCCATTAACGCAATGAACATCACATGCACTCGAAAAAAACACAATAATCAATATCCTAGGTTAGATAGGTATATTATACATTTCCATTAGTTCATTCTAGTCGATTAAAATAAAATAAAATAAATGGTAATTTATATAATTCGTACCATCACGGTGATGGGTTGCTTTATTATGTTAACCAATAACAGTGTCGCAGTAATTTTTTTTTAACAAGGAAGAAGAAGAGTATCAACTTTGATAGTTTAAATAGTACCTAATTAGCAGCTCTAAGGCCGTACTGACAAATGCATATTTGCGTCTCACTTTTTTGACACATTCAATTAATCACGTCCACCCTTAAAGGCACAGACAGACTATTATCACGACACGTGTTATCACATCCGCAAAATATCACATGCTATCACGCCTTAGAAACAAACTATGTAAAGCGGTCCACTGACGGTCAATATTATTGAGAGGAGGCCCTAGACAATTAAATATTCTCCGAATATTTAATTAGTCATTTTGAACATGTCAAGCGATACAGAGGCTGCTTTGCGACTTGCTTGCTCCCTCCAGGCCAATAAGAAAACGCTTTTCTTTAAAGTACCATAGCGAAGGCTCACCTACGTCGTCTGCCCCAGTACCACTTCATTCCGATTTACTTATTCTCTTCAATTTCTTCGAAAATTTGTACTCAAGGACCCGCTCTTCATTTCACTAAACTCAATATTGCGCAATGTCGCCCACAAACGACTCAATATTTTTCATATTGCACAATAAAAATCAAACCGATTTTGATATTGTGCAACCTTTCAGTATGGATTACAGACGGTCAATATTATTGTACAATATAAAATACTTAGGTAATTCGCAATAATATTTTTATTATACATATATTTTGACTGACTGACAAAGTGTTAGCTAGCATGGTTTTAAATTATGTGATCGCTTGTCCAAAATTATCGATTTTGACTAAGCTATAAGCATAAATAAAGACAATTCATAAGTATAATCATAAAAGACCCACCAGTGGCGGCTTTAGGATTCGAACTTGGGGGGCGCACCCCCAAAGGTCAAATCTTAAACTATATTGAAGGCTTGTAAAAAAATTGACAATTTTCACGTATGAGGATAAAACCACAGCTAATATACATACATGTGTATATTAGCTGGGATAAGACTTTATAATAGTTCTTTACGTAATTAGTGGGATATCGACATTATTAACGCACGCATGTGAAGTTTGCACGACACACAAGTAGATAATTCCCATGTGTTAGGTACAAAATTTGATCTACAACTGTTTATTATTATTATTAACAGTAGGTATATCATAAAATTCTATATACTCGTAAAAAATATATATATTTCAGTTCAATGTATTGTTAATATTTGCTCACAACATGACAGTTGTAGATAAAATTGTTATTGATCAGGTGTGACGAGGAACACTGAGTTAATTGTTTGCCAAGTTCTGTGTCCCTGAAATCTGTATTTTGATTTTGTATTGAACTAGTTGAACTAGAAGCAACTGCAACATTGGTTGTTTGAACAACTGTATTTTAATTTTCTACTCTTTCCTCTGTTCTTGATTTTCTAAAATAATTTAAAATATTATTTGCGCCTCCTCCTTAAAGCCGCCACTGTATACCCACACAATTACTAAAAAAAATAATTTAATATAATTTATCAGTTCTCTTTACTCAAACGTTATGTTATGCACGATTTTATTAGCAAATCTATTTTATTTTATTAGCAAATCTATGAAAAATTATGCTAAAATAGCGGGCCGCGTAGCCATGTTTAGTTATGGTGGGACCTTAGAATATAAAGAGGGATTATATTCTAAGGGTGGGACGGTAAGTAGTGGTACGCGTTGTTTCTTTGTAATTTTAATTTAGTATCGTAATTATTGAGATATATATACCGATTTTGTTTTAATTTGTTAAGCGAAAATTAAATTTACGATTTCGTGTAATACCTACCATCCAATGTGTTTCGGGTCGCCTGAGCGCTATTGGCTTCTAAATTTTTCAATATGTAATTTTTATGTCAAATAAGTAGTACAAATTATGTAGGTACATGTTATGTGATTTTGACGTTATTTGTAAATAGAAACATTGTTTCTCAATACATACATATTTTGAATTTTAATATAGCATGCGGTATAATACTTCATAATATGGGTGATATTAACAGGTGAAGCGGGTAATTACGCTCCAGTGAACTAACGCTTATAATTTATTTAAATTTAAAAATTGTTAAAACAAATGAATGATAACAAAATATTGTCGTTTATTCTACAAGCCATATTTTGGCACCAAAACAAATTCGGGAAATGTTTAATTTGTGTCCTAAATTTTAATAACAGACTGTAAAAAAAATAGATAAATCAGTTTTATGCGATGTTTGAATGTATAGGTATACATAATGTTTGTAATTTTCTAGAATGACCTGAAGAAGGCGAAACGTCGTAATAAAGTGAGACAAGCGAAATGTAACTTTTTGCTAAAAATTAAACAAAAATTGTTTTCAAGAACCTAAAACCCAAATAAAAAATATAATCCTATACAAAATATTACTTTTTTCATATTTTCATTCATAATAATTTTTCTTTTGTGAAAAATGTATTTGTTTATAATTAATATGTAACTAAATACTAGATACAAATACAAAGATAGTTCCACATTAATATTGTTCCAACACAATTCAAGTATAACTTTTTTAATAGAAAATGTCCAAGATTTAATATACCAACAACAAAAATTCAATATCAATCCTATACACAAACAAAAAAAGTAGGGTGATTAAACATCACTGCTTCCCCCTCGTGTACGCCTCTGAGCCAAATTGACTGTTATGTCCAAAGAATATTTTTTCTTGTAAAAAAACATGCATGAAAACAAAATGTCGTTAATTTATTGTTAGCGGTTCCCAGAATATTGTCAAAAAAGTGAATCTAACTGGCCCTCTTTAAGGGGCTGTAGCTCCTTAACCGGTTTTCGTTTGGCACACTCAAGGTGAAACACCCTGTATATTGAAAGTTTTCTTTTAGGACAGCCTAATAATAGGTGGTTTGAAATAGAGTTAATAATAATAATAGCATTTATTGCTCAACAGATTAATCTCTTTACAGAGCAATACAATTAATACTAAAATAGTGATTACAAAAAATCATTGATTATACAACAATGCAAACCAAATAAACTAATTCAAAATCCTCCAGAGCAGCTTTCAACAATGATCCCCCGGAACAGGCGAATATATCACAACTATCACAAATTAAATTAAAATTGTTACACATAATAAACACAGGCGACTTCGTATACAAATTCGTGGCCGGTCTTTCGCAAATCTACATCATTACGGCTTCCCAATCGCGGAACTCTTATATTTATTTGGGACAGCAGCTCAGGACGCAGTCAATCCGATTATGCAGAAGAACATGCAGAAATTTTATGGAAAAAATATTCTTCTGAACTCCAAGCTTCCCACGCCAAATCTGTCCAGCAACAATGGGTATTCAATACCTCTAGCCGCCACCCACTCTACTTAAATGAAAGATACTTTAGGAACTTTCTCTGAACCTTCTCAATATTCTGTATGTGAAGTCTATAAATCGGATATTGGTATGAGTTGGATCAGAGAACAACTATAAGTGCAGAAATTCCACAATTTCGAACAATAAAATTGTTCATCATAACTTCACTGGCCTTAGCATTTAGGTACATGGGGTACGAAAGACAATTTTGAGTCAAACACAACTCCCCAATCAGTAAGACGAACACCAAGGAAAGTCTGACAAACTGCATATCGGAAGTCTATAATATTTTTTCTTTCTTGAGAAAGATATATATTTGCATTTACTAAATTGATTTGTGTATATTCGTTAAATAATTAAATATAATAGTAAAATATATTTGACTTTCCATTTTAATATAATTTTCTAAATCTAATCAAGCAATTATTAACCAGTGGCGGCTGGTCGGGGTAGGCAAGGTAGGCACCGCCTACCTTTAAATCGTCGTCCTAAATTGAATAGTCAATTTATTATTCTTGACTCCCTAATTAAAAAAAAATATATTGATTCTTATATTGATTTAATTTTCTACCTGAAACCTTTAAAACATTCCCCTTTAATTAAATAATTATCTATAGGTATAATATAACTACCGCAAAATAGGTTTACCGCTGGTGCTATAACCCACTAACGAGACTTCGAATTTTTAGAGGCGGCTTTGATATGTACATATCAAAAGTTTTGCGTCACTGGGTAATAGTATGCACTACCAAAATAACCCATATCTTGACAATACGGCCTAAAATAAAAACATGTATTTTGCTCAAAATTGTTGTACTTTGTCTTGAAAAAATATCCAGAAAAAACTGGTGGTGATTGAGAACTTTTATATAATATTGAAATAATATGTATGCTATTGCGTAAGAACGTGTTTACGTTGAGCTTAGGCACCTACCCCGGCCGCCTTCTATCTATTGTAGATAGGTAGGTATACTATTTGCACGAATTTCGATTTGTACGTTAGGTACCTACCTATATTTTTATATTTTTGTTTGTTTTTGTTTTGTTACATTACGTTTGAACTATTTGTTCATTTGTTGTTTAAATACTAGTGCCATTGATTAAAAAGTGTATGTATTTAATTATATTTATATTAGTAATAATATTTTGACTAGTACAAATAAAAATTAGTGGTTGTGCCGCACAACTTGTTGCAGTAGCGGTAAGTAGCAATTAGCTAGAAATATTCAATAATAATAATTTTGTATAGTAAATATGCGTCGAGATTGGCGTGTAGCCGGTCGATTGTATTGACTTGTGTGATTGTGGTGTGCCGGTAGAGTAGCGGGTAGCGGTAAGCGGTTCTAACAACTAATAGGTTGGTAGGTGTTAGAGTTTATTTGATTATGTATTGGATTTTGTAGAGTAGTGAATGGGGCATAATTAAAAAAAAATAAAGATTTACCCTACGAAACCCGTATTTTAACGTGTTCTTTGTTACCTTGATAATTTTCTACTTTTCATCTAAGGCGCTTGACCTTGACAATCTAAAAAAATTTCGCCAGCGGCGCAATTGTGTTTATGTACATTTTATAATTAGTGCCTACCTAGTTAAATTACCCACGAGCCGCCACTGCTATTAACTGAGAGACGCAGTTCATAGACCGTCACTCGTTTACGAGGGAGAATCATTAAGATCCTCTTTTGTGAGCGTGATGTACGTGGGGGATTTTCGAGTAGCTCTACAAGCCAAGTGAGTAATTTATTAAAACCAAAATATATAATCAATAAATCTATAATCTATCTTTATTTTTCCTTTAAACTGATATTCTCATACATACGTAATTAATAGTTTTTCAGTACTTGTTTGTTTCTATTAAATTTATTTTCTTATATTCTTATCTTTTTGTGACATTATTCTGTGTAAGTGTTTTTATTTTATGGTAATTATTATATTTGGTTGAAACTGGAATAATAGTAGAAAAAATTTTGTCAAACCTAAAAAATGACGGTAGAAAGAGAACGAGAAAAATAAATAATACCGTTTCATAAGTATACAGTTTTTTTGTGTTTTTGGCCTCTACACTACAGCAAAGATTAATGTTGTGTACATTAATCTTTGACTACAGTGACTTATAATATATAGTCACTGTACTCTACACTAGGTAATACAGCCATGGTTGTAATTCTTGGACCTACAGTTTAGAGTGAAATCCGAACCACGGTCCTGGACCGTCAGATGCCAGCACCCACCTATATAGTCAATATCTTCTTGGCATAGGCAAGTCTACCGACTCGGCCGGGAGCACCGTCCGCGCATCCAACCACCATCCACGCGACCAGGTACTTATAATATAATAATACCATAATCACGTCGATGCGCGCTTACACATGTAGGCATCTCCCGCTCCTCATAACTACAATTAGGTAATACGTTATATGGTTATAGGTTAATTTCCAATTTCTCCTTCAGATTACTATCAGTTCACAAAATGTTTCAATCAGTTTTACTTTAAGACCTAGTAATTTTGTTGCTTTCGTTTGGCAGTCACATTACACGCTTACCGACGGTAATATTACTCACGGTTGGAACGCGCTTATTATAAATAAAAATATTATTAACATAAAAGAAGTGATTCTATTATTTTAGGGCCACAAGTTAAAAAAATTGTTTGTTTATCGAATGCAAGACTCATACAATACACTCCATGGTTTCAATTATTCACTTGGCACAGATGACGTCACTACGCGAACTCGACTTATTTTGAACCAGTTGATATCCCAGAGACATAGTCCATGTCTCTGTGATATCCTACCTAGAGAATTGTTATTGTATTCCATGAATTTTAAGTAATAATGGAGCATACCCTAAAAATGTGTATTCAATTCTAGGGGGTAGGTAGTAAATACTTAAAGACAAAATACTAATTATTTCAATTGCTAAGGCTTGTATACTGATATGAAATGAGGCATTTACACAAATTATAAATTTTATAATAAGTTTGTAGAAATCCAAAAGAAAATTTACAAAATATAGGTATAATATATAGGTAACTACGTGGGGAATCTAGCCAGAGAATTGGGTGTGGAAAGTATTTAAGTTAGTGTGCTCCAACCATTTTAAAACTGGGGATTTTCTGAATTTTCCTGGAAGGCGTCCGTTGAATAAAATCTCTGTTTCTGTACAACTTCAATTTCCTCAAAATTTACACCTCACGACAAAAACTCTGATTCCAACTGACACATCCTCATCAAGCACCAGTTTACGTTTTGAAGAAGGAATAAGAATTGGAAAACAAAGGTTTACTAATACAATTTGTATAAATTGTTGTAAATGCTTTTTTTTTAAGAATAAGGGGTATTATTAACGTACCGCGCTTTGCATTTTAGTTCAGAAAACCAACTGGACAACTCAGGAACAAGCACGGACAGGAGAACAATGCGTCGAAGAATTATCAACGCAACTTATCAGTAGTTTATAGATTTATTTCTTTTCCAGTTTCATTCTTTTTTTCCTGTTGCAGCCCTCGAATGCTCTGGTACCAGCACGGATAGCAAAACGTAGAATTGTACAAAGAACTATCCACAGTTACAAGTTAGATAGTTCTAAAATAAAAAGCTTAAACCACAAGCACCGTGAAAAATTCAACAAAACTGTAAACATTTTCATAAAAATAAGGTAAAATTGATTGTTAATGTTTGATATTAAAGTCCACAAAATGAATTTAATAAAATAATATATTATTAAAATAAAAAATAATCAACATTTGTTTTATTTAATAAACCAAAATGCATATTATTGAAAACTACTAGTCACGATTCGTAAAAAAATTTATATAAACTTTTTTTTCCTACTTAATTTACATCCCTTAAGACGCTACGCCACTGTCAATGGTGGAACATGGCGGCCTACTATATTAGCAGTTCGCGCTTCTCTCACTCTCAAGCATTCTCCCTCCTTTATATCTCTGAGTATATCTCAATGTCTGAGTTGAACATGTGGGCATCTCCCGCCCAATATGGTTTCAGATATTTTTTAACTGTCAAAGTTATCTTCAATCTTCACATAAGACTGTTATGTGGTTATGTCTCCAAAACTCCAAAGGGTTATGTTGATGTTGCTAGAAGTTATTGTAATATAGCCGTGAGATTACTAATGCTTTTAAAGACTATGCTAATGACTAATGTTTGATAGCCGTATTTTAACTATACCTTTTACAGCCGTTCTGGAATTAGTCGGAACTAGACAAGTGTCAAGTGTCTCTCAGGCTATCCTCAGATTTTTAAAAGGAACATAATTATTGACATAATTCAATTAAATATCGAAAACAACAAACTTTAAAACTTAATAACAGAAGAAACAGCACCTAAGAAAAAGAAATGTGTTGAAAATTTAATGTAGCTTATAACGAATTCTGTAGTGTAGCGTTGTATTTGATTTAACTGTTTCTGTTTTAATTTTATGTACATTCTATAATAACACCAGCCGTGTAATTTAAGCAAAATGGATAGAGATTTTCTTCTTACTACTATAAGAAATCAGTTTCAAATTTTGGATGAAGCTAAGTCAGGAGCAATGCTTAACTTGGATAACTTATTAAGAAGTGTAAGTATGGATCAAATTAAATTTAAAATCTCTTGTTATCAACTAGAACACCTACCATACTCAAATGAAACACAAAAGCATAGTTCATGCCAACTCTTGGGGTTTTGGAGGAAAATCCAGCTCCCTTTCTCTACTTACTATTTGACCAGTCTGCGTGCCAGATCAATCGTTCCATTTAGGTTTTCAGTCCCTTCACTCTCTGAAGGGCGTACTGAAGTTGTGCCGTTTCGTCATTTGATCGATATCTTTCACCGATTACGCCACTTGACTCATGCCTCAGATTTATACCCTAATTAATTTGCGTACAATGGTTTATAACTACTTAATGCACCAGCTTCGGCTTTAACCCACATTTTTCTGTTAATTATTTTTCCAGTTGGTGTTCAAGTTTCGAGCCTAATATAAATACTACTACAACTTTAATTTGCTTATCATACCTATTTATTTATACAACTTAGCATCTGCCAAATTTTCGGTTTTATATGTGCCATTCTTACAATTTAAATATATTTTTCAGATAATACCGCTGGACAACTTCATCACTGCGTATCCAAATCACGTGTTATATGAAGATTTGCAAAATATTCTTCAATATCAATTGAAGTTGTTGATGTTTCTTAGTAACATTAGTGTATCTATCTCAAATTTCAACAAAACAATGCCTCATGTTCAAATGAATTTACAGCAGGTGCAAAATGTTAACTCCAATCATTTAGCAATTGAAGACAGATGTTTTCAATACCCTAATTTATTAGACGATCAATCAGATACTGTGTCAAATCTTACTACGTCGGAATATTTAAGCTTCGAAACAAACGGTAACGTACATGCCTCCAAGCAATCCCAACCTCCAGCGAGTGTTTTAAATCGATTAGAAGATAATTATAATGTGCATAATACAGTTACTAAAGTAACTCATTGTGATAATAGTTCACAAACGCATGAAGATCAGTTGCATTTAACCAAATCTGCTTCAATGAGTGTCCCATTAAGAGGAACACATCAGTCTGACAGTGATACACAAATGAGTAATGACAGTGATATTAATCAAAGAACTTCATTGCTTAATCATTTAGAAGCAATAAGTCAATCTGATAATGATTCAGAAACAAGTAACAAGAATACCGATGATAGTCCACCTCAACGGTGCTTTAGCTCTGAGTTTAGTTCTTCAATGCTCAGTCAAAGTATATATGGGAGTGATATGCTATATCTGAATGGTTTTGATCCAGTTAGCATTAAAGACAATATTCAGAAGCTTAGCCGAAAATTGGAAACGATGGACAGTAATCATGAAAATGCGGAGCAATTAGAGGAAGAGACTGGATTATCAAAAAATATGTCTGAATATTCGTTTAAAGAACATTCTCCTGCTTTAGAAGCTTCTCCTGGACCATCAGCAGTAAGTATATGAGTGATTAAATCGTTTTCTTCAAATAGTGGATCTTTTCAGTTGTGAATCAAAAAAATATGTTCCAACGTTTCTTCTATATTTTCTTAATTTTTTTTGGTGGAAAAACAAGCGATTCCTGAAGAATCCTATATATAATTTGAAAAAGTAGTCCATTCTTAAGTGGAGTTGTAATTTTAGTGTTTTAAAAACCAATAATAATGGTATAGTTGCGCGACTTGCTTGACCTGTCAAATTTGACGTTTGCGGTATTAAAAATGTCAAAAAAGTGCCTTTATTGAATAAAATTATGAAAAAGTTGTTCAGTTTTGCAGTTTGCATTATTTAATTAGACTTAATCTGACATGCTAATGTCCATTTTCGCAAATGCAAAGTTTATTTATTTGGAATTGTTTTACAAATAACGCCAGTTTCTTAAATTATATTATTTGCTTAATTTGAGCACTTGAGAACAATAAAAACATGTCGTTGTTTGTAAAACTCTTACAAATAAATAAACTTTGCATCAAAGATGTTGCTTCGATCCGTAGAAACTGATATGAAGGGTCCGGTCAAAATTTTCGAAAATTCTACAATAAAGAAAAATTATTTTTCATCGTTTATATTTAAATTGAAAAACAAGTTTACGGACGGACCTGATGGATTGCCATCGTTTTTAATAAAGGATTGCGTGGAAATCTTGGCAAGTCCACTGGCAACAATATTTAATAGGGCTCTCAACGAAGGCAAATTTCCAGATAGATGGCGAGATGCAAGAGTTGTCCCTGTTTATAAAGCTAACTATCGACCCATTTTCTAGATTATTTGAGGCTGTGCTGTATAACAGAATATGTGATTCCGTACAGGGGCAAGTCCCTGAAGTCCCTGAATCAGCATGGGTTTTTCACCAAAAGGTCCACTGGCACTAACCTCGCAACTTTTACTCAACAAGTGAACGATGTTGATGGTGGTGGTCAATTTGATGTGTTGTATACAGACTTTGCTAAAGCTGGATCACCGAATACTTATTCAAAAGCTCGATCGATTCGGGTTTGATGATGGTTTGAAGTCGTTCCTATCTTTTGAGTAGACTCCAATATGTATATTATAACGGCTATAGGTCAGAAGTATTGGGCTTCCTCAGGCGTTCCGCAGGGATCCAATTTGGGTCCACTGCTTTTTTTTTGTGATATTACCTATTGTACGATAATTTTGCTCTGTTCAGGGAGAAATCTGTTGAGCAATAAAGGCTATTATTATTAAGCAAGAACTAACTGCGTCATCAAATTTAACTTTTCTCATATACATATAAATACATATTTGATTTATATATGTAAAAGACTCGTATAGCCGTTATGTCTAAATATAGTAACTTTTTGGGCCTATTTTTGCTTTTCCTTTAACAATTTTCGTGCATATTCTTGACTGACGTAACTTTGAATTTTATCACTGTATTTTACTCGTAAACTAGTCTTTAAGTACTCTTCTTTCAATGCAATTTAATCTTCTAATGGCCGCTGTTTTACTTTCTGGCAGATGAATGTTGTCTGCTTTCCAGAGAATTCCAAGTTCATATTTCTGTCCAGCATAATTCGCAGTTCCTTTCATAATTTCAGTAGCTCGAATTTCGTCAGTTGTCGTTTTAATTTTTTCAGGTAATATTCCAAAAGCATCACATGAGAACGCCTGCTTAACTAATTGATGACGTTCTCGTCTGAATTGGGAACGTCGCATACGTGAAATGAATAGAATGGTTTCGTATAATATGCTTTAGTATCTTGGTTTCCATGCATAATGCATAAATTTGTTTTTGTTGCAATAGGTGATTTTTCAGGACCCTGTATAACTTTACGAGCAACAGTAAGGTATATATTATCTTGCCCCAATAGGATCATTGGCCTCTCATTAATTTCTGAAAATGGGATGTCTCTCACTTGAGACTGGAAAGCGTATCCATACTTATGGATACGCTTTCCAGTCTTCTTCTGTTATAATTTGTAAAGGCATAGATAAATTATTAACGGTTCTAACATTCTTCAAGGTAAATAATTTAGCATTTGGAAAATCTTCAGCAATGTCGACAATAAAATCAGCGAAAATGCTTAGATCAACTTTTTCACAACATCTTCTTATTTCTTCACCCCAACGAAGCTTCAGAGTGTCAGGAATTTTGTGAACCAAACATTCTAATACTTCCGGATGTTCGGGTTCACCCAAAGATTTAATGGTCACTGTCAGAGAACTTACATGGCTTGAAAACTGACTAACAACTCCAGTTGGTACTGTTTAATTTGTGGATAGGTCTTCATTTTGGAAATTAATTTCTTGATTATGTTATCTGAACGTTCGATACGCATTTTCAATGTGTCTATAACATCATTCCCGAAACTGCTAATTTGACTTGATCTTTTAAACATTTTTGCAACTTAACTAATTTTTCTTCATTAGAATAAACGCACATAGCTGATGTTCTGTTAAACTGACTGATGAAAACTGGTCACTCTTCAGGATTTCAGTCAAATTATGGAAACTCGCGTTCGACTACTTGCCTTGTGATAAATTTGTCGTTTTTGATCAGCGGTGTTTGAAATTGTCTTAAAAGCTTTTGATATGGAATCACACAGTACCTTTATGTCTGAATTTTGAATTTCTCTGGACTTATACAAGTTTCCTTCGTTCGAATTAAGTTCTTCAACCCACTTACTAGTTTTCTAAATAGATATTACGCTCTCTATACCAGCAATTAATGAATCAATATCACTGTTGTCGTATAATTCTTCAATTTCATTTTGCATTTCCAAAATTTTGAGGTTGTCTTGGAAATTTTCGGCTTCCATTTTACTTTCTATTTTCTGAATTTCGATTTGTTGACGTAACTTCTCGGCTCTAAAGCTTTTTGTCGTCTTCGTAATTCACTACTTTTTGCTGACTGCTTGGAATTAACTTTAGATATTGTTTTACTATGCGTCTTTTTTGACGTGTGATCAGGATTATTATGAACTTCAGCAACAGTTTGCATTAGAGGAAAACCATGAAATGAAGGTATAGAACTGATGGGCTTATCTTTCTCCTGTCTGGAGAATTTTAATATCTCAGCATCTGATGGTTCTGTTATCCATTTTCAGGAACTTGTCTGTTGTGAACAATTTTTGTAATTTTACTATTTGCCCAGAGGACTCGGTTGTTAGCTCGAATTGACCAATGTAACAGACTGTCGTATAGCCTTTATGTCTAAATATAGTAACTTTTAAAGACACTTATTCAATACTGGCAAATATTTTATTTTAACTGACATGACATTAATTTCATAATGGAACAATAATAATACATTAACATACAGGGACTATCGAACTTTAAATTTAAGCTTAACTAAATATTTAACAAATAAGCATAGTATAATATTATATTGCTGTGAAATAAGCACAGCATTAATAAGTACAGCATTCCGACTCCACGTTCGCACTTTGAAAAAAAATGTGACGTAAGATGCCGCCATTTTGGGTTACAAGTCAGGTCCTGACTAAGAATAATTATAGTTTTTGGTTTCTAACCACAGTACTGTATTTTTATTTTTGTAAAAATATTTAAGTACATAATAATATCGCTGTCAATTTCAGCAATATTTGTGGTGTGTCATAGTGATTGAAAACAACCTTGAGTGGTGTTATCAGTTAAATGTTGACATGATTGGGTGATTTTTAATAACAATAATAATAAACACAACAATAATAAAGATTTTATTAGTAAAAAAAGACATTTTTACAAAAGTTGAAGCAGTGCTTCCTAACTTAACCTAAATTTAACTTTTATTTTGTTTGTTGAATTGATATATCTAATTTTTTTTCTGTAATGGTCGATAATTCGAAAAGCTGAAGTCTCCATGGGTTATTGTTTTTTTTTAATATAACAATTTTTTTTTTTATTTTGTTAAGTTATAGTAAGTATTTAATATTTTTTAAGTCAATTAGAGTGGCTATTTTTAACTAATATAAAACGTGATAGCCCTTATTGACTGTAATCTTCAACGAAAATGAGTAAAAGTTCGTACGTATCAGTTGCTCATGGTAACTATTGGAAAAAGTTGTTATTGTCAAAAAAGAATTAAGATTGTCAAATTTTTGATTAGTTTTCAATTTCTATATTATATTGGTCAGTTAAAATCGTTTCAGTTTTGTATTTAGTTTGTTATTTTTCTTTATTAATAAATCGCGTTTATTTCAATTTTCGTGGTTTATTATGAATATCGTTGTAGTGAGTTAAACGGGTAGTTTAATTCACAAATTACAACAACAGCAACTTTAAAGGCAAATTTTGGCAAAGACTTCTTGAAACTATATAATGATATTATCAATAAAATAACAACTAGCCACGCGACAACTTGTGTTTATGTTTCACTTGTATTTAGTTTAAAAACATATTAGATACTGTCATTTCGTAATATAAATTTTACGGTTATACAAATAGTTATAAACGTAAAATTATCTAGTATTTATCTTAATTTTTACTTATTACTCACCTAACAGGATCTTTGGGGAAGCGAAAAAAATATTTAGAGCAAGTGTACCGCTTATTGGGACAACATTTTGCAACACACACATGTCCTCTGTGATTATTCATTGTATGAATCCCAAGACACGTTAATAAAAATAAAATCCTTTTAATTCTCACGAACACTATACCAAAAACACAAGACACAGATTTAGATTTAAACACAATATTTATTTATCTCGTACACGCCGACAATGAACTATATATTGAACACAGGAGTGAACTGTATCTATCTACGTCTATGCGATTATTTTGACGTTGTAACCCATAATGGCGGCATGCGCGACGATATGCGCAGGACGGCTTGCAATCGTGAAAGTCAGAATACTGTATTATTTATTATACTGTGAAATAAGTATGATTGTTTTCGAGATCTCAATGATTACATTTAAATTGCATAGTTACAATTTTGTATTACTTTAAATTTCTATTTAAATTTTTGAATTGTACATACAATATTTATAAGTTTATATTATTTTAGGAAACATTCCAAACGGATAGTTCAGAATGTAATGAGTCAGATGAGACTCAAATTCCAGCTGCTTCTCATGAAATTATTCCTGAAATAAAGGTTGAACAAAATATTGTTGCAGACTGTTTAAAAGACGACGTTCTAAAAGATAAAAATTTGATTTCGCCATCGGTTGCAATGAACGAATGTGATTATTCTTATTCAGAGGCTCTTAATAGAGAATTCGTTAAGGATGAAGATCCTGTTTTAAAAAATACAGTGGACGATCGGATAAATAAAGCTGTACATGACAAAAAATCTGAACCGACCGATGAAACTGATCAAGTATCAGCTCCAGAATCTTTAACACCACGACCACCTGAGAAAATCATACAAGTATCTACTGAACCGAAGCAGTCATGTATAAATACAAGACAGTCATTAACTCATTCAGATAACTTGTCAGAGAATCCCGTAATAACACCTACAGTATCCACTGAACCCAAGCAGTCATGTATAAATTTAAGGCAGTCATTAACTCATTCAGATAACTTGTCAGAGAATCCCGTGATAACACCTACAGTATCCACTGAATACAAGCAGTCATGTATAAATACAAGACAGTCATTAACTCATTCAGATAACTTGTCAGAGAATCCCGTAATAAGACCTACAGTATCCACTGAACCCAAGCAGTCATGTATAAATTCAAGCCGGTCATTAACTCAGACAGATACCTTGTCAGAGAATCCCATAATAAGAACTACAGTATCCACTGAACCCCAGCAGTCATGTATAAATACAAGACAGTCATTAACTCATCAAGATAACTTGTCAGAGAATCCCGTAATAAGAACTACAGGATCCACTGAACCCAAGCAGTCATGTATAAATACAAGGCATTCATTAACTCATTCAGATAACTTGTCAGAGAATCCCGTAATAAGACCTACAGGATCCACTGAACCCAAGCAGGCATGTATAAGTTCAAGGCAGTCAACAACTTCAGATCGATATGCTTTACAACCGGTCAATGAAAAACTCAAGCAAAAATGTGATGCCATTAAAAATGCACAGCAACAAGAGGATGATGTTGAAGTATTACCGGAATTAAAACTGTTACTGGAAAAACGTCCACGTGTTATAAAAAATGACTTGGGCACAGAACAAAATGTCAAGAAGAAAAGTAAGCGGAACAAAGATAGGAATATACAAGCTGATACTAGTAAGATAGTTTTTTTTTTTGTAGGTTATATCATAATAATTATTACATAAACGATACAAAAGGCGAAATTGAGGCATATCCTCCTATCGATTTTTTTTTAAGTAAATATAGAGGCCTATGATTTGCAATAATAAGTTCCATTCAAGGTCATGCAATTTTTAGTAACGCCGCGCTTAAACTTTCTTATTCATCCTATTAATAGTATCTAACTCTTTGAATCAACTGAATACACTTTTGATTTATATTTGAAAGACAATAGTTAAAGTGCAAAGTAGCTTCTTCAAGTGTTTCATTCAACATCTTCCGTTGAGTAAAAATTAACTGCAAACTAATTAAAGCTTTCTCTTTGTATGCATGCTTTGTAAAACGCAAGTCCGTATACAACAAACCCAAGTTTTTCACACATCAATTTAATGTCTGTTGATACTGGGTAGATCTGCATTAGAAATTGACTAGATTGATATCTAATAATTATCTTTGAAAATAAATTAATAGATTTGTGTTCCTTTTATTTCAGTTTCCTAAAAACGAGTAAGTCATTTACATATTTTAATTTTTGTATCTCTCTTGAACCTTATTTATAAGTATATAATTCATTTCCAAATATATAACGTCTGTACTGTATCAGAAATTGGCTAGATTGATGTCTAAAAATTATGATTTATCATAATTAATAGATTTGTGCCCTTTTATTTAAATGGCCAAAGAACCAGTGGGTTATAGAGCAAATAAAAACAATTCATTTCTGCTTTATTAAACCTATTTATATAATAAAATATATAAATTATGTACCTTTTTTCTATAAAACTAGTATGAGGCATGTTTTTGCGATATGGCAACACCCATTAGAATACGTCAAATCTAACATCAGTTTGACGTTTTTGATGATATTGTAACGATTTTATCTCGCTTTTACTCTGGGTTCTTTAAAAATACAAAACAATTTATGTCCACGTCTTTAAAAATATAAAACAATTTATTTACACTAAAAACTAACTTTATAAAATATACTACTTAATTACTGATATTTCTATACACAATCTATTATTTATATGTCCGTATTTATAATTTATTTAAACTCCGCCGCTGATATTTATTTTATCGTTTGAAACACTTGAACTGTTACTTCATAACTGTCTTCTGTCCCTGCTACGTTGTCGAGTTTTCTCCAACATTCTGGCGCAAGTATGTCCATTCTAGATCTATACGGTAAGCGAGGCACATCCTACCATATTAACACAGTGCCCCGGAGCACCTACGGCCTACTAAATTTGTACAGAGTCGCCTCCCGTTTGTTTGATTCGCGAGCTGTCGAGAATAGTTCTGATTACCATAGTCAGCAACGCGGTGTTGCCGGATGTATTTATTTCTCTCTAAGCATTGGGGACATTTTATATTCCTCACAATATGTTAAGTTAGCACCAACGAATAACAAAATTCCAGTGCTATTTGTGTTATAGTAACTCGAGAAATGAAATCGAGAACATGTTTGTGCTGCTATGATTTATTACAAGTTTTCCCGTGTGCTAATCAATTGGCGTTTGGAGTTGGCGATTAAGAACCATCTGCTGGTTTTCAGAATTTAGTCATAGTCATCGTGCGCTCATAATGAATTTGTGAGTGACGTCCAAGATCGACCGTTGTGTCAGAACACATCGATGCTATGCATAACCTGATATTAAAAAGTCATCGTATGACTTATCGTGAAATTGGATCTAGGCCATTAGTCCCACTTCAATACATTTAATAATACATGAACATTTGACAATCACTCGGTCGAAGAAGAATTTCAAAAATTCACTCGCGATGCGTAAAAAAATCTTCATGAAGAATATTTTGAAAACAGTAAATATATTAAGTAGTTGTTTTTACTTGTTGATCTCAAAAATTATCTGGCCCCCCTCCTCTACGTTAATTTCATAATTCTTTTGGCTTAAAGTACTAAAATTTAAATATGTCATTTTAGCCTTTGCTAAATGTGAAATACCGTCAGTGGGTAATCATTGTGTATTTAGTCACATAGAAAGTCCTTTTGAGTTTTATATCCAATTGGTGAAGCAAGGAAGTCCGCCTTTAGAAGACATGTAAGTAGTTTTTTGTTCAAGATAATAAATAATTTCTATAACTGCAATATACTACGCAAATTTTCATTTTATATGTCCTAAGGACACTATTGGTGAAACATTACTACTTGATTGAGCTGAATATTGCATTTGCTTATCGATGGTAGTGGTTGTTACTTGACACTTTCATTTAACACGACATGATAAAACAGATGTCAGGCATCTTGAGCCTATGGGTCATGTACTTTACGGAAAATAACAAAGTGCATAACGCATTCTGTGCATATCATATTAATCTCATTCACTTCTACTATTTACCAAGGTTTTAATGAAGTTTTTCGACTGGTTCGACATTCCGACCTTAATTTGGCATCCTAAATGTGGTGCGCCATCTGTGCGAAAACTGCTGAATGTGATAGAGAAGAGTATTTTATTTGAAGTGGTGTTAGACCAGTATTTGATGACCAGACACTTTTCTGATTTTTTCATTTTCACGTAAGCAAGTGATCGACGGACGTGTCTACTTTAAGCTGCCAGCAAAAAATCAGACCGGCTATCGCCTTCTCTTTGTCAGACCAGAAACTTTTTATCCCACCCTAGTATTACTGTAGAAATTCTGATAAAACATTTTCTTGTTTTAGACTGGATGAAAAATTAAAGGGTATGCATAAACAGCCTGCATTCAACTCAAAACAAGAAGCTATGAACGAATTAAGTCATGCCTGTTGTGCTTTTATCGAGCGACTTAAAGGATGGTGTAGAGTAGATGTCATTGATTGGATGGACGTAAGTAATGTAGGAAAGATTGATTATAAAGGCGACATTTAAAGCCTTACAATCCTAAAAAAATCAAATGTGAATTCTGCAAATGAGAGTAACTTTTTTGTTATTACGCACTACTAATAATTTAGGATTTTAGGATAATTTTTTGTTTTACAAAGTTTACGGCTAAACCGGGGTTTCTACGAAGTTCTTTCAATATAACAGTAACATAAAGACATAAACCCAATGTTGGATAAGTGCATGAGTGATGCGAGCTCAATTATAACTATAAAGCAAACAATATATAGGGTGTTTCAAAAAAACGCGGCAATAAGGGGGTGATTTCTCAGGTCATTTTATGAAAAAATGTTCTCATAAACATACGTCCGGAAAAGCATTGTTTCCAAGATACAAGGTGTTATAGTTTTTGTAAATAACAGTTTTTTTAATTAAGTCAAATATGCCTTTACCAATTTCTTTGAAATTTGGCAGCGTTGTTGCTAGAAATAGGGATCTTATATGGACCTAACTAGATCAAAATTATTCAGCCCATTGGCGTTAGGGGTGGCAACTTAATAAAAATATTGTCTTGAGATAAAGTAACTAAAAATACAACTTTTTTTATCTCTTGTATTGTTTTATATGTTGCTTCGTTTTGCGAATAATTCAACAAAAAATAACATAAATATTTCGAAGCAAGCTATAAATAAATAAAATTAAGATTTATACCTAATACAAAAAATTACAAAAATTGTTGAAAGTTATCACCTCTATCTTGGATACATGAATCCAATCTCCTGCTCATTGACTGGCGAACTCTCTCAAAAATATCAGGGTCGTTTCTAATCGAATACACCCAGCAATAATGCGATTCCTTAGGTCCTCCTCATTTTCCACACGAGTAGCGTAAACTAAGGTCTTCAGTGGGTTTACATCCGGGGATCGTGAAGGCCATACGTGATTTCCACTCACGAGCAACCCGACTAAAATACGAAGGAAAGTTCCAAACTATGGTCCGTAGGAGAAAAAAATATATGAAGAAGTGCCCTTATTTTGACTCCAACAATACGTGGTTTCATTTTTGACCATCAGTTTAGTTATACCCTGTATATTATGTCATCTTTATACTAATCAGAAAATAATTTTATGTAAAATATTACGCGGCAATTCGTATCTTTATGTGCCAAAACTTATAAATCCAGTTTAAATTGAATTGAAATTATTTATAGGGTCACCCAAACAACCTGGTAGTGCAAGTCGTGGATTATGGTTTTAAATGTAAAGTATCTTATAAATTGTTACGAAAAGTTACAAAAGACATCGCCGATATTCCTATTCTTGCTATCAAATGCTATTTCCCTTTGGTATGTACTTTAGTCAGATTTTCCGTAATCTATTTCACTAATCTATAATTTATTTCAGCTGTATCCTTCCAATTCCACGTACAAGAAGCAACTTAGTGAATGGCCAGTGGAAACTATAGATTGCTTACATTTACTGGCTGGAATTAGTGATTCTGATGACCAAAATAATTTTAAATTATTTAAAATTACATTTGCTCAACATACTGAGTAAGTATCATGACTATGCTCGTGTTTTCATATGTGGCAACGAGATTGCTCGGACTGCTGAGTGGTTCGAGTGACAAAAAACCAGCGCACATTTTAACAAAAATTTGCCCTTGAACAAAAGACGCACATGTGTCTCAACAATTTTCTTATTTACGAACTGCTTGTTACATAAAGTATCAAGACTTCTAGTTACGTTGGAAATTTGTTTCACACCACGGGCCATGCTTTCACCAGACGGGCCGTTTCGTTGATCCACAACTCATTAGTGGTGATCGGCAGGCAGTGTGAGCCAAATTTCCAACATTTACGAAGAGCTTATACTAGTGTGTTGGCAATAGGATAAAATGGAGTTGTTACTTCTTGTCCGACCATCGTTTGTGAACTGTGTTTCATCGGGCATATTGCCATACCTTGACAAGAAATTTTTTTACGAATGCTGTTTCCTAATCAAAAGTCTAAGTGATAACGTTTCAAATTCTTAATTTCATTCTCATTTTCTACTCTAAATTAAAGCCTATAATGAAGTTCGTATGAAATTAATTCTTTTACACGGACAATGTGGTCAAATTATTGTCCGAACTTGCAGATAGCCACTCGGGAAATAGATTAGATAGACTTAAGTAACCAAATTTTCAAAATAATCACATTTCCCGTTTTCCATTAACGGCTAACCTACCATCAACCGTATATACCGAGGATCCCAAAAAAAAAATCCCACCCTTAGACGAAAAACTTGGAATTATTAATTTAAATCTAGTCATCCTTGATAAAGACATAATAGTAAATTTCGAATGTCAAAGTCTAGTTGTCACATAAATCGTAAACTGGAGTGAGAAGTTGAAAAAGTGCGATTCAAATATGGCAAGAAGATACAGTAATCAAGGATATTTAGACATGATTAAACTACTTGGAGTTTGTAACAATAAGGTCCGTGTCGCAGAACGTCTGTACCTCAAACGTTTTCCAACTACGCGACACCCAGATCATAAGACAATAAGTGCTGTTGAAAATCGCCTTCTTGAAACTGGGTGCTTTGCACCACACGGAAGTATAATTCAGGTCGCCCTAGAAAACTCAGATGGCAACAGGAATGCCAATTACTTCACGACATTGAAGTTCCTTCGGTGAGCACCAGACTTATGGAAAGTAATCATCTCCATCCACGTAGCACCATACACAGATTCATGCAAAGAGAAAATGTGCATTTTTATTATCTAAAGCCGGTTCAATAATTGCATCCTGGGAATATGAATTGCGCTTACGATTTTGTAGATTTCTTTTAAATTGCCTGGACGCAAATGAAGACTTTTTTAAACAAGTACTATGGAGTGATGAAGCCCATTTTAAGCAGCAAGGAGTGTTCAATCGGCACAACTTCCATTCTTGGAATTACGAAAATCCGCACCAAATTAGAAAATCACATAAGCAAGCACGCTGGAGCTTAAATGTGTGAATTGGTGTGTTGGGAAATAGGATAATAGAACCACAGTTTCTACCTAGTAAACGCCGAAAACTATGCCATTTTTTGCGATAACATATTACCTACTCTTCTGGAAGATGTTCCTTTAGTACAGCCGCCAAATATTGTGTTTCAACATGATTGTGCACCTGCCCATTATTAGGTATTAAGTCTACGTTTTCCCAACCAATGGATCGGTCGTGGAGGACCTATTTCTTGGTGAGCATTTCGAACACTTGCCTTTGTAAATTTAAATGTTTTTGTTTGATTATTTGTTTAGTTAATAAATTATTTGATTTTCGAAAATTGCTTCAATTTAATATTCAAAATGGTCATAATTTCATAAGGAGACATTTTTCGAAATTTTGACATACGTGATTTTCGTCGACACCCTGTATATGCGACAATAATCCTTTTGTTTTAGTGCATCAGTAGCTGTGGACATGTTTAGTTTGGATGAAGGAAATGAAGATCTTACCGTTGTGCGTACATTAATTGATCTCAAGCTAGCTGTGCAAATTATGGATGATTGTAAGTTAAATTTAGAGCTAATTTTATAGTCGATGCCCTTGGCACAGAATATGTTGCCGATGGGAACCCCAATAAATATATATTGTACTTTGTACGAGGGTGTCTTTTTAGTTTTGCATTATATGGTTGAAATAAAACAATAGATAACTTCTAACGGTTTGATTCTTTTTCGAAGTATTCTCCACCAAGATTAATGGTTTTTTACATGCGTTCAAACTATTTCTGGAAGCAATTAGTCTATTGTTGCAGTGAAATTTACATTTTTGAAGGCGTAGACTGAGTTTGGTGAATAATACATATATTTGAACTCCCAGTCCGTTCTTGATATTCATCAAAGGAAAGGATGTTTAGACTTAGGGCGGGGCTGTCTGTCCGGAGATAGGTCAAAAATTCAATTGTCACTTGTGATTCGTCATTGGGGGTTTTTCGGCAGTACCAATTCTTTGATCTTGCAGAGGAACTGTTATTGCATTTGAGAGATATGTTGATGACACTTCAAGAACGGATGACTTTTGTCAGCCAAACAGACGACTGACGTTTATTTTTAGATTCATAATACTAAATATACGATTCATCACCACCGGCAATGCTATAGGGTGTTTAAGAGTTTCCTGTGTTCAAACGATCTAGAGGTTTTTGACACAAAATGCACTGCTTTCGGTTCTTCGGTCAATAGATGCGGTGTCCAACGGGAAACTATTATTTTAGCCATAATTCTTCATGCAAAATTGTTTGAATTGGCGTCATTGAAGTTCCCAATGTTGCGATACGGCATATGTCGATCTTCCTTGATGAGCCTGTTGACAGCATCGATGTTTTCCTAGGTGACTGCATTGTTCGATGCACCTCCCTTGGATTGCCGCTAAAACTCACCCGTCCACGTTTAAATTCACCATGCCAACAAAAAATTGTCCACTGATGTGGGGTTTTATTGTGCAAAACTCAAACCTATTTGGTGAGGCATTCTTGTTGAGATAATTCGAAAGTTGTAAAAAATTATTGGGCGAAATATTTCTCATTTCCATTTTCCGAATAACTTGCAAAATTGAAGGAAAATCGCTCGATTTAGCTAAGAGATTACGAAGTTTACATCACGGCTACAATGTTGCTGTTTAAGAAACTCTAAAGTTATAGAAATTTGCTTAGAAAATAAAACACATGCTTTGGCGTATTTACGTTACGTTACGTAATCACCCCAGTTCATAGTGCATTCCTTACCACCAAAGCAGTTCAGAATATTAAGAAAGTAATTTTTCCACTTAAAATGTTGAAAATGTAAAATACGCCAAAGCACGTGATTTATATTTCTTCTTAGCAGATTTCTATAACTTTAGAGTTTGTTAAACAGCATCTTTAAGCTTTTTGCAGATGATCAAAAGATTTATAGAAGGGTTCTGACATTTTACAGGCAGAGTTGAATAAATTGTTTTTGTGTTGTGAAGCGAACGGCATGGATCTAAATATATCTAAATGTTTTGTTTTAAATTTTAATAGATCCAGGATGCCTATAAATTATAATTACAGTATTTATTGATGGCTCTGAATTGAGCTCTGTACTAGACCATGTACATCTTACTACTCGAAGCTCGCAGAGACAAGAGGGACCTTATTATTTTCTTTAATTTATTAAATTACCAACTTTATTGCCCTGAACTTTTGGCTAAAGTTGGAATTCATGTTCCGCCTAGAAACACACGGGCTGTCGCCTTATTTCATGCGCCTTTTCGTCGGACAAATTACGCCTCAATTCTTTTATGGCTAGAGTTCCGGCTCTAGCAAATCGATTCCAGCAGCAGCTCGATATCTCGGTGACTCGTGTATTTTTATGCGCGAAATGAACAGTGTGTTAGGCGCAATAAAATGGAATTCTATCGTTGATATGTGACAATGGATGAAACATGGCTTTACTATTACCCACCAGAATCCAAAAGACAGTCAGCTGAGTGCACAGCAATAGACGAGCCGAATCCAAACCGAGCAAAGACGCAACAGTTTGCCGGAAAGTTGATGGCGGCTGTATTTTGGGTGCGAACGGAATAATATTCCTCGACTACTCCAAAAAGAAACCACCATTAACAGCGACTATTAATGTGCACTTTTGGATCGATTTAAGCCTGAAATCGCAAAGAAACGGCCACATTTGCAAAAGGAAAAAGTGTTGTTTCACCAAGACAATGCACTGTGTCACAAATCGATGTAAACTATGGCAAAATTGAATGAATTGGGCTTCGAATTGCTTAGCCTCCCACCGTATTCTCCAGATTTAGCCCCCAGCGACTTTTTCCTGTTTTCATCTCAAGGTACTGCTTGCTGGACAGAAATTTTTAAGTCCAATGATGAAGTAATCGCATAAACTGAGGCCTATTTTGACGAGAAAGAGAAATAGTACTATAAAAGTGATATTGAGCTCGAATTAATGATTATCATCGTCCAATATCAATTTTGTCAAATTTCGCAAAGCTATTTGAGAGTGTGCTATATGATTATATTTATCCATGTGTTAGAAACTTGATTACACCGAATCAACATGGATTTATGTCTGGGCGTTCCACTGTTACCAATCTTGCCTTGCTTTCACAATAAACTACCGAAGTGTTGGATGGTGGCGGGCAGATGGATGTAATTTATACGGATTTCGCCAAAGCGTTTGACAGAATGGACCATGTTGTTCTAATCAAAAAGCTTGATGAACAGTTTGGATTTCGGCATGGTCTTAGGATCTTTTTTAGTTCATATCTACGCAACAGAGAGCAATACATCTTCTATAATGGTCATAGATCCTGCAATTACACTGCCACCTCTGGAGTTCCCCATGGATCGAACTTGGGACCTTTGCTTTTCCTTTTATTTATTAATGATCTTGATGCCCGACTCAATTGTCATAAGCTATTGTTCGCAGACGACTGCAAAATTTTCCAATCTATAAAAAGTTATGACGATTGTGTGCAACTCCAGTCTGATCTCTCTTGTATTGAGGAATGGTGTATTCAGAACAGGTTAAGCTTAAATGCGGACAAATGTAAATACATAACATTTTCACGAAAAAAAGAAATAGTTGATTATGAGTATGCCGTGAACCGAACTCAGATTTCTCGCTGTAGCACTGTTACAGATTTAGGTGTTGTGTTTAATGAGAAATTTTCTTACATTGACCATATTAATGCCAAGACTTCTAAGGCAAGCAAAATGTATGGATTTAGTGTGCGTAATTGTAGAGGTTTTGATAACATTGATGCCCTCAAAATGTTGTATTGCTCATATGTTCGTTCCAAACTTGAATATGCGTCGCTGATCTGGTTTCCGATATATGATGCCCATAAGTTCACTGTGGAGGGACTTCAGCGTCGTTTTCTAAAATATTTATCATTTAAAAGAGATGGCGTGTATCCTGAGAGGGGGATCGATTATGGGTACCTTCTGAGTAGGTTTCAGTTTAGAAGTCTTGATTTTCGAAGATCTTTGAGTGCATGGTGTTTTCTGCATAACTTAATTTGTGGAAGGGTCGATTGTTCGGGGTTGCTTTCTGCATTAAATATAAATGTTCCGCGACAGCACAATCGCCACTAGTCGTGTTTTTTACTGCAATCGAGCAAGAACCAATATTTTAAAAAGGTCACCGGTGAGCATAATATGTAGTCATTTTAATCTCATTTGCGAAGATTGTGACTTATTCTTTTGTTCTCGAAGTGAACTCATTAACGTTGCGAACAATGTTTTTCCCTATAATTATTATGGTTGTGTGCTATACAGTTGTATATTTTTAAGTTTAAATACAGAATTTATGTTTGGTTGTTCGTTGGGTTGTTATATTGTTTTTGTACCGAGAAATGTTAAGTATAACTAAGTTTATTTTGCCCTGTAAATGGTTATCTAACTGTTGGACAATAAATGCCTTTATTATTATTATTATTATCGAAGAGTTGGAAAATCGCTATGCTCGTTGTATTGCCCTCGAAGGCAACTATGTTGAATAATAAAATCGAGTTTTGTCAAAATTTTGTTTTTTTCTTACTTATTGAATGACCCGTTGTTATTATTATCAATTTTAAAAATTGGACATCATTGTCCGTAAGTAAAGAAATACAAATAACTTGTAATATTTTTCTTTTGTATAGATAATGAAATTTGCACGGAGATTGAAGATATGCTTGAAGACGACGGTGATTTTGACAAATTTGAGAAGATGACAGAAGTGGTATTAGGTTATGATGCTCAAGATGAAGTTCGTGTTTGTAAGTTCAGCAGAAAAGATGGAACGTGTTTTAAAGGCAGAAATTGTAAATTGGAGCACCGCATTTTGCCTAAAGGTACAATTTTCATGCCCGGTTAGAATAAGCTTAAAGCTCTCATTTGGATAAGAATAAATTTTTATTTTCTTCATATATTCTGAATGATCCAATTACAATTGTAATGGTGCAAGAGTAGATAATTATTTTGAAGTATATTTTCGCCTAACAAGTTTTGATTTTGATTCTTCGTGTATTAATTATCATACTGAGAACATCGATACGAAATAATTTACATATATACAGGATATTCGTTAGATAAGATCGGAGGAGTAGGTACTCTCATTTGGAAAATAAGCGGCTATAAGACCGTAAAATGTTCGAATCTAATAATAATATGATTTTTTGAAATTCTTCTAATTATTGCATTGAGTCTTCTTAACTTTTTTTTATATAATTCTTGGTTTCTGATATATGTTTTGTCTAAGAAATGCAATAACAAGATACATTTGCTGAATTTTGAGAGTGAGTTATCGGTAACTACATTCATCTGGAATTAAAAAATGTAAACAAATAGCAATATACAAAAGTGATCTTTTTAGGGTCTTAAACTGAATAATTGTATTCTCCACCTACGCAATACAGAGTTTATCTACCCCAGTACCGAATTTCTTATTTTTAAATAACGTTTTATTTGCAACAGTTATAACTGATTTTTAATTTTCGTTTGAATTTTTCTTGTTATAAATTATATTTTAGAATAAAGTTGTTATAAAGTGTAATTTCTGCCTTTCAATCTTTATAAATCTATCAAAACATTTTAATATTGTAGTGTTGAACAATAGTAACTCAAATTTCTAAAATCATTTGTGAACGTAGAAATATTTATTTTATAAACTTTCATCTCATTATAGTATAAATAAGAGCTGAAATAAATCTCTACACATCTCTACTCTAGATATATAATAATTAAACACGTTAGAAAGATTACACTGTAAAAATAATATATTTGTTTATACAGGGTGTCCCGAAATTAACTTAATTTAAGGGGACATTCTACAAGCGAAAATAAGATTTTTTTTTCACATGAACATATATCGAAAAAGTCTTCGTTTTTCAGATACAGGGTGTTATTTGTAAATTCCTGACGATGCATTTTTAGTAATATTTCCGAAACGCGTCTCGATATCAAAATGACATTTGGCACACTTAGGTATCTTTGGAGGATACGGAGAAGTTATTCTCTCAACCCTTAATACGCATTTCCATCCTGTTTCTTGTATTATCGTAGCAGTATTATAATATTGGAGACGTTACATAGCAGTCATTTATCTGGAAAACGGCTTCTTTTAGCGTTATGAAACAAGTGACCATTTTTTATGTACAAAAGTATCAAATTTTTTATTATTTTTAGAAAAAGTAAAAAACCGTACAAAATTTGTTCTGACCCATCCCGTCTAACCCAGCACTGACATTTTCCTAACCATGGGATCATATTTTTTAATAATCCTACAAACATACGTAAGTGTGCCAAATTTTTGATATCGAGACGCGTTTCGGAAATATTACTAAAAACCCATCGTCAGGAATTTACAAATAACACCCTGTATCTGAAAAACGAAGCATTTTTCGATATATGGAGGGCTCAGAAGCCAATCAGCGTAAGTCATTTTTCTGTGAAAATTGAGTTAGGTAGTAAAGGTTCCTCTTTAAAGTTAAAACTTTCAGTGGACAAACCGCCTAAGTCGATGCTTCACAGTAAAGCCAACAGATGGCAGGATTTAATTTGGCTAGTGAATAAAATTAGAAAATATTCCGAAGTCAGATAGTGTAAGTCATCTCGGCGTGTCAAAACGTGGTTGCAGTTTTATTAATCACCTTCAAACGCTAATAATGATTTTATATCTGTAATAATGAGTGAAAATACAGTTGATTTACCATCAGAACTAGAAGAAAAAGATCCTTACTCGGATAGTATATCAGAATATTTATATTCTTACATTCGACCTACAAAAAGCTTTACCCTTTCCCAAACTTAGCACATCTGTAGCTTATTATAAGATGAACTTATACATTTACAACCTGGGAGTTCATAGTTTCAATGACAATAACGGGTACATGTTTATGTGGGACGAAATAGAGGGGTCTCGAGGTTCACAAGAAGTTGCTGACTGCCTGATAAAACATCTGAAAAGGAATGCCAGGAATTGTGAAAATATCGTTTTGTACTCTGATAGTTGTACAGGTCAAAACCGAAATATTAAACTGAGTCTATCGCTGCTAAAACTCATTCAAGATCCAGAAATGACTGCTTCTTCAATTGACCATAAATTTCTCGTGTCAGGTCAAAGCTATCTTCCAAATGATGCGGATTTTGGAGTCATTGAATCAAAGGCAAAGAAAAAGGAGTTCATTTATGGTCCTGAAGACTGGATCAATTTAGTTACCACTGCTAGAAAGACTAATCCATTTAAAGTAATAAAAATGAAGCGGGAAGAATTTATCTCTACGAAAATGTTAGAAGACAATATAATTAATAGAAAAATCAGTAATGGAGGGGCAAAAGTGAATTGGCTGAATATAAAATGGCTTAGGTATTCAAAAAATAAGCCGGAATCTATTTTTTATAAAGAAACTCTACAGGATGATATGCCGTTTAATGAGATTAATATCACAAAAACTTCAGGACAGGGAAGACGACCTAATTTGTGCAATATTGTTCCAGGAGCCCTACCCAAATCGCAGACCTGTCAAAGATCAAAAAAGAAACACATGTTTGATTTGCTGCCTTATATTCCGCCAAACTATCACAAATTTTATAAAAATTTACCAGTAGATACAAAAACTCGAGCTTCAACTTCAAAAGTCGCTCAACTGGACACCCTTGACAGTACCGGTTCGGATAATTTCATAGACTGATTTTTTATTTTATGTTTTGTTAGTTTCAAAAAAAAAACAAAAATGATTTTCATTTTTATTATACTCGTACTGTTACTTTATCAGCCATTTTTTTTGTGTTTAAACGAATGAAAAAGAGAAAGGCGTTTAATTTTTATGTGTAATATTATTTAATTTTTCAGTATTTTATACCTCAATAAAAAAAAGTTTTCAGGGGACATTTCGCTTAAGTCATTTTTTTTCTGTTTAAATGAATAAAAAAAGAAAAACGCTTTCCTTTTTTATTAATATGTGTTATATTTATGTTTATGAGTATGTTATATCTCAATAAAAATGGTTATTAGTACCTTAACGGAAATCTTTATTTTAATACAACAAGTTTCGAAAAACACCAATTTTCTAATTTTCTATATTTAGTGACTTACACTGATTGACTTCTGAGCCCTCCATATGTTCATATGAAAAAAAATCTTATTTTCGCTTGTTTTAAATTATTTTAAGTCAATTTCGGGACACACTTTATATATACAGTGTGGTCCAGTTTCGAAAGCAGAAACCTTAGAGGTAGATAGAGAAATACAAAATAATATCAAACTATATTCAAAAAATGCTTCGTTGCAAAGATCCAGGGTGTCAAAATTTTTATAAAAAATTCCATATTAATATTTTTAAAACTCCTTTAGATATTTAAATGAAATTTGGCACGTTTGGATAGATAATTTAGATACATCTAAAAAGATGAGAGACGCAAAAAATATTACTTTACTTCCACTAGTGGTGTGCGTACGGACACATTTTCGCACAATTTTAAAGAAAAATATGGTACGCCACTGATTTTTTTAGAAGCAAAAATTATTTCTAAGATGTTTGTTCAATTTGAAACAAAAAAAAGGCCTTTTACTTTTTGCGTTTGACACACCGTTTGCAAGTAAAAACTTAAAATACATATTGATTTCTGAAAAAAAAAATTAAACGAAATTAAGAATTTTTTTATTAAAATTGCTCGAAGATGTGTCCGCACGCCATTGGTGGAGGTAAAATAATATTTTTTATTTCTTGAAGGAATCCATTACGGATTTACCACCTTCCATTTTTTTTTTTTTAATTGTGTCAACTTAAAATAATTCTTCTTTTAACTATCTATTAATTAACTGATTTAGATACAGTTTTTTACTTAAAATATATCATATAAAACAAACGACGCCGACGTCTACTCCACAAAAATATTTATATATACAGTGTGTCCCAGGATAGATGTAACAAGAGGTGTGAAGGACAAAAAATC
Organism: Apoderus coryli; assembly: GCA_911728435.2. Classification (NCBI taxonomy): domain Eukaryota; kingdom Metazoa; phylum Arthropoda; class Insecta; order Coleoptera; family Attelabidae; genus Apoderus; species Apoderus coryli. Next base: position 7,391,904 of record OU452202.1, on the reverse strand, counting down.
TTGTAATTTTGGAATGACATTTGGGGAATGAGTCCTGCTTGTTTTAAAACTAAGATACCCAAAAAATGAGTTAAATCGCTGTTATACAGGGTGTTTTATCAACACATTTATAAAAGCATCATCAATGGAGTGTCTTTATTTTACAAATTATGCCAGAATTCTACTAACAAAAGTTGTTTATAATGCAATTTTATATCCCCGCACCTAATTTCAAGAATATAAAAGCGTATTTTTGGAAAAAATACTATTTTTCGACCATTAGTATTATCATAGAATACTTCGTAATATTTTATCCTGTATTTTAGAACACATAAACATTACAACATATAAAAAATATCAAAATTGAGACAACAAACATATAAAGAAAGTGGGTAATTAGCAATAGGTTTAATATTTTGTAATAAACCTTTATTCAATATAATCCCCGCCCATAAGTGCACATATTTCGATCCTTCGTCTGAATTTTCCTTAAAATTCATTAATTAAAGGCATATTTCTAATATTATGCAGATGTTCCTGAGAAAATATTTCAAGAATTTGTAAGTTAAAGTGCTGCTTAAACCTCCCTTTTATGAAATAAGGTCAAATAACTCCAATGAGATACAACACGGTACACCACACATTTACTTTTTTATAATACTGTCGCTAGAATGAACTCTAAAATTGGGATTTTCAGATGACCAATAAGTACCGACAATTTTGTGATAAAACAACACCATTGTGACTGTGGAATCATCTGAGAAAATGATGAAAATATCTCTCTTTATTAATTCCTTTTACGTTCCTAGTCTTTGTCCTTTATACTATAAGTAATTATTTTCAATAATTTTATAACATCACCAAACTGACAATATCTTTATTCAAGTGACATTATTATCTGACATCAAAAATAACTGGTAATTATACAACATGTATAAACAATTAATTAATTATTTCTTAACATTTTCCACCGCCGGTGAAGAAAGTTCTTCTCAACTCATGACGTGTCCAATTTAGATAATTTTGTGACGGGGCGACGTAAAATAGAATTTTTTGTTTTCACGTCGGCCACGCTTACATATCTACCTGCAAAAACTTTAATACTCTACCAAGTAACCATGTATTTCTAGGAAGATTCGGGTCAGCTAAAAGTACTACGTCATCTACTTTTAGTAAATTCGTTTTCTGGTGCCATCGTGGTCGTTGATTGATTATGGGTATGTACTATTTTACTCATCGTTTCCAAAAAATGTTTGTCATCACTTGTACTGCTTTCCATGTCTTTCGTAAATCAATGTTTTATTCATTAGTTACTGTGTCGGGAAATTGTCCACATGAAGAACCCATAAGAAAATGGTTTTATGTTAAACTCTCGGGGGCATTTAGATCAGAAGAAACATATGAAAGCGGTCTAGAATTAATCATATATTCTATCTCCACAAATGCAGTTTGTAAAATTTGTCTTTCAGTGTGACTTCAAAAACTTTTTTAACGGATCGAATAAGGCGCTCCCCATGTGGCTTGCAGTTGGCGGGTTAAAATGTCAATTGATTCTGGTTCTTGTCAATTCATTCGTAATTTCTTTTTGATTCCGCTCATACATAGCATATCCTCCTTTTGCTTAAAAGCAAAGAGTTTGGCAAAACACCATTCTACAAGTCCACGCCTAAATTAATAAATAGATGATTCACAATATAAAACACTACATTAAATGCGAAAATACAGTACACTGTAATTGGCCAGGAAAAAATTAGAAAACAACACAAATCAGAACATTTTATTCTTGAAGGCTACTGGCTAATGTTTAACGCAAAATCAAGCAAAGCACTACAATTATTCAGTAAATTTAGAACGTATATTAACTAGACTCTGCTTCAATTCATATAAATACGCTGGAGTTCGAGAGCTGTAGACTTTATTTGGTGCCACCATGTGCAAATGAAATAGACTACATGGCATCACTTTAATCTAAAGGTTATTCTAGACTATCCAAATATATTATATGTGGTTGAAAAGAAACTTTACACACGAAACTGGAGAGCAGTATTCAATTTGCGGATATATAAACGACTTCACCAGTTTCAGCTTGATTGACGCGTCCAATAAATTCTTGTGACAGGAAATTCAGCTAAGCCTAAACTAAACTCAATTCTTCGTTTTGAAGCTATTTTTTAAACTATTAGCGGAAGACCAATTATAAAATCTATCCAAATCCTTGTTAAAGTTTTGTACAGCTGAATATCGTCGGCATATGATTATTTTATATTATTTATTAATAAAGAAACCTATACATACGAAATGTAAATATTGAAAAAAAAAAAGTGGGCCTAGTATATTTTCTTGTGGGACCCCACAGTTAATCCAAAATCAATAAATATAGACCCGTTCAATTGCATGCTTTGTTTCCTGTGAAAAAGATAACTTTTAAACCATCGTAAAGAGAGATCAACAAAATACACGCTTTGCCAGGAGTAATCGGAAATCTAGGGCTTTGCTCTAATCAAACAGAAATAATACACTTACTCGTGACCTATTGAGAGCTTGTGCCAGATCATTGTAACTTAAAGTAGACCCGTGCATGTGCTATTTATTTCGAAATCCAGATTGTACTATAGGAATAATAATGTTGAACCTGGTTGCTAATGATACGTTCAAATATTTTGATTATTGTATTGTGATCTTGGTCGAAGGTTATTGTACGAGGCCGGTCAAGTTAACTCGTGAAACATTTTTTTCCTATTTACAAATAGTCTGAGTAATAATTATATCAATTTGCTTTGTTAATTAATTTTGTAACAAAGAATTACCAGTGCTGTCTACGCGCACATTCTTTTTATCTGGGCTGCTATTCTAATTACTATTACTAAATCAGGTTAATTTCCCATCATCATTGCACTATGCAGGTAACAACCTTTAAATGTATCTAAATTATAATTTAATAGGTAGTTTATGATTCCTTTGTAGATGGTTACACCACTGACCAGACACCAGGCTATCATTCAAAATCTATTCTTGACGTTCCTGCTCAAGGTCAAACATGCCAAGTTTTGATCACAGCTGTCAAGGACTGTTGTACATTTTCTGCACAGTTAATTAAAATCCCACATAGAACTGCATGTAAGTATATTTTACGCAATATATAACTCATTTGTAGATTGTAGTGGAGTCATTTAACAAGCGTCTAGAGTCCGGTTGTGGAAATTTAAAAATAAATCAGTTAGAATGTACCCATTTTGAATTAGCGGGTATTATTTACATTCAGAAAGAATACTAATTTTATAGCTCAATCCAAATGAATCCCAATATGCTATTCAAATTGTTACTGATTCGATTCAAGTTTTAATTAAAGAAGAACAACCAAAGAATATCAACTTTATTAATCTGTATTAAAGTAATGTAAAATTACTCACCTTTTATAATTCTGGATCTCTGCCGGTCACCCACTTTGTATTTAGAAGGAAAACAATAATTAAATGACCCTTCTGTCAACAACATAACGAAAACTTTATTTGAAATAAAACGCAAAGGTTTTGGGCTCAAATCAACTAATTTAATAATTAAAATTAATAAAGAAAATGAATAACAACAAAGAAATAAATATGTATAAAATAAAAACAAAGGATAAAACAATTAAACGATAATGAAAATTTAGACGAAAATCTTATTCGTTTATGTACAACTTAAAATCGGTAAATTAGTATAATTACGAATAATTATATTAATTCCTATACGAAACTTTATTTACAATTGAAAACTGAATTTATTTCAATTACTAAAATAAACAACTTTAATCTTTATAAAAATTGATTGGAAACAAAAAGGCCTTCAATTAAAAGAATTAACAAAGAAGTTACTGAACTTGAACTTCGATTATTATTATTATTATTATTAAGAAACTTTATACAATTAGAAATCACTAGACTCTACCAAGGCTAAAACGAATCTAAACTCGAAAATCCGATTGTCTTTCCAAAACACTTAACATACATGAGAAGTAGGTACCTAGATTGAAAATAGCCAATCAGAAAAAAAGGAATTTTTACAATATACCCCTACAAAGATACATCTACAGGGTGAGAGATTCAGATATAAGATACATTTTTATGTCGACTTTAATAACGGTTGTTAATTGTTGAGATGTCCTATGTTGGAGATTTTTCATAAGATCAACAAGACACTACTGTTTGTAAAGTTAGGAACAATACGATTATATAATGACTCCTTAATATCCGGAAAAGCTAACTGGATGAAAACCCATGTTCATATTTTCTGCGCCCTTTGTATTTATGCTTTGTTATGGGAAACCTTGTTAACTCCCCAACTACTAGCTTCTGTATATAATAATAACAGTCCGACATTTAATTTACATGAAGGCGTTTCGATGTTCAAAAGTGAGACCACTCTGTATTTAAAACATGTCATTCTTCGAACAAGAAAACACGGTCCATCTCTTTCTAAAAGTTGAACAAAGAAAAGAGACAGAAATTATATATTTTTGTTATTCATTTACCTACTTGTAGATGTGTTTATTGCTCTTCGTAAAACCCATATCAATAAACGATAAGATAGATAGAAAACAGACCCTTAAATTTTATGACTAAAAGGACAGTTTAGGAACATTTGTTAACAATCTACTTAAAATAATATTCACGAAAATATTATATTTCCCAAACTAATAGAAAATATCTATAAAATCACCCAACTAGTATACATAATACCAGTAGCGTGGTGTCTTATTAAAAGAAATAGAATGTGGAGGTTTTTATGGGAAGTAAAAGATGATAGGTATTACAGGACAGGCATCCTGAGTGTAACAATTAGGTTTGACTAAACCATTGTCTTTTGTTTATAAAGACAATGGCTAAACCCAGGCTAATTTACTTTTACAGGTTTAGATTTTATTTGAGAAATATAAAATACAATAGTAAAAGTATTCTTTTATAAGCTGAAAACCCGACACTTTGTTTGTTGATACAGCAATTACAAACGAAGCAAATGAAGTGTTTTTTGCCAAAAAAAAAACATATTTCTTCTTCATTTTTACTATTACGTACGCTACGGTAATGATTTCAAGTTTGGACAATGTTTTTAATGCCAAGGCTTTAAAAATATTTTACTGACGTATAAACAGTATAACAAAATACGTTTACGCCTCTAAAGCATTAGTCCCTGTTTAACGTAAATTTCAGCACTTTATTTACTACTGTCATGTGAAGAAAAAACATTAATAAAAAAGAACACAAACATTATTATTATTAATAATAGTAATACTTTAATAACAATACTCTAGACGCTTGTAGTCATTTAGGTCGTTTTGCCTCTGTGTACTGTGAAAAGGCATGTAATGCGTCTTAAGTAGTTTCTATCCAGTTCAATACGACGATTGGGTTTTAATTCCGAGGACCTCATGAACCTCTTTAATTTTTGAGCATTTTTTCGAAATATATTATGGTCATGACAAAAATCACGCCTAAATTCGATAAAATTTGAAGGAAATTATGTTTTAAGAATCGCTCATAGATGTTACTTTTGGTTTTAAGTTGTCGGTTTTTTTGACGTAAATAAAAGTATACAGGGTCGATCGTGTAGTAGATAAACGTAATTCAATATCTGATTCTTATGGGACCCACTATTATTATTAATTTTTTGATTCTCCATAAGATTCCAACAATTTCCTCTCTCCTTAATAATAAATAGGTGCTGCATGAATTGAAATCATATAGGATGGCGCAAAAACCGTAATATACTGATGTTCATTGAACATAGTTTTAATTTAATGAGTGTCTGAAATATAACGGGTACTTATTTGTCTAGATTAAATGAATATTTGAAAAAACCTATTCTATAATTTGAGGACCTGTATTAAGTTAAAAATATTTGTGGGTAAAATTATTATTATTTTGTAGCGATTCCAATACAGGAATTTATTTTTAGCTCTCACAATGGACAAACGCTTTTTCGATCTTTTAGAATCGATGAATAGAAAGAAAAATATTTCAAACTACAAGGAATTTAAAATATTGCCTGCACCGGGAGAATATGTTATTGTTAAACATTCAAGTACGAAATGGTTAAGAGGCATTGTTTTGAATACTGAATCCGACAGCGCTTTGGTATATATCTCGTTGGGAATTTACATTATGAGATTTAATAATTTTCTTGTTTTACAGATAGACCTAGTTGATTTTGGTGAAGAACTTGAGGCCAAATTGTGCGATTTGCGACAAATGACAGAGGAATTTTGTGAGCTACCATATCAGGTAACAAATTATAACCAATTTAATAAATTATAGCGCACTATAATAGGCCATTCAAATAAGGTTTGAAGAAATTTAAATATTGTGTATCTTACAATGACATCTAGTTATATATTTTAAAAATTGTTTTCCGTATACAAAGTGTCTTATAAAAACGATTCTTTAAAAGGGATACTAGATTCAGAATTCATGTGTACATCGAGTATTAGAGGTAGGGAGCATGGGATTACTTTTAAAACAAGGGAAATAGAGTGGCATAGAATGAATGGGAGACGAAATTTGATTCTTTAATGATTTTTAATAAAAGTCCTAAGGTATTTGTTTGATAAGGTTCAGTTTAGCGGGTCTACTCATACGGTTCATGTTAGATATAATAATAATAATAATAAAATAATTTATTGAGCAATACTGTAGAATTACAAGTTCAATTACATTTTAACTTAATTAATTATTATTATAAATTAATTAATCTTAAAACTACACAGCTCACACAAAAGGTAAGAGATTTGGCTTTAAGCCATTCTTCCACTCTACCTATTACTAACAATTTTAAATGTAAATAATCGTCGATACAGCAAATTAATTCACTATAAAATTACATTGCTAATCGTGACTTAATTTGAGTTTTGAAAGTTTCCAAAGGTAAGTCCAATAAATCAATTATTCTATTGAGAAGTTGAGGTACCATATATGAGAAGCAGCCTTCAAATTTCGATGTTACATGTTGTGGAATTGTGAAAGTATTATGCCTTATGTTTACATTATGTACAAAAGATCTTCTATTAATTAATTCGTACAAGTAAACGGGTGTCTGAGTATGATAAATCTTATGAAGCAACAACAAGAAAATGCAATCATATCTTAAGTAAAATTTGGGCTCGTTAAGCCGATGTAAAAATGGAGTGATGTGAGATCTGTAAGGCACCGAACTTGCATATCTTATGCACGCATTCTGAACTCGCTGGATCATATTTTTGTTATAGTCAGTTAAAATATAAGTTATAAGTTAACAGTATCCCCACCCTGCTCATAATCAGTAATGTACGAACGTTACAAACGGTCAATCGATTGCCGGAATATGTCATGGCTTTAAATCCACCGTTCATCTATTGTAGTAATTGTTTTAGGAAATAATGTTACATTCAAGAATTTATATGTATATGCTCATGAATTGTGATTCTGTTTTCTTTTCTTGAGCTTCTAGTATGTCAAAAAATACATAGTTAAAACTTTTCTAATAAATCAAAAATTGTATAGGTTTTCTTTTAGTTTTAATGAAGTAGTCCATACTGCTGTGGCTGTTCAATATGTTATTAAAATAAAACTGTCTCATCCACTAAATTTTTTATATATAATTTGTTCTAAACTATTGACAAAGACATGTTTCCACTTCAGTTGAAGTCCTCATTAGTTTTACATTTCAGAGTCAAAAACATCAGTAGTTGAAAATTGTTTATATAACTTTTTATCATAACATCAATATAATTATACATGCAACGTAGTTGAGCAAACGAACTTTTATCGTTGGTCTTCTTTGGCCTCGACCACAATAATTGAACAGTGACTTTTAGAAGTTCCCAAAATCGTTTAGCAAAAAATGTATATAAAAAATGTTAATGCAATTATTTTCTTTTAGTATTTCTTAAAACAAAAAATATTTTTTTTTTTTCAAACTGATTCTTATTTAAATTTGATAGTTTACGTCTATTACCTACATCGTATATAGTTTAGATTTTATAGTCTCCTCTTGATATAATATTCGATATTTGCCGGTTAGATATCATGATTTTATTGTTTCGGTTTTGTTGATGTTCACAATATTGGGCTATTAGAATAAATTAAGTTATAGTTTGATTATGATGTGTTTTAATTTGTGTCGTTTACGACTTTTTAGTGATTCTGTTTGTAACACAGTTGTTAATAATATTCCAAAATTCTTAGAATTTTGTGTGTTAGAGAAAATTACTTGTTTATAGTAATAGCACCGAATATTAACTATAGACAAGAAGCGTCACTAGACGCTGAAAACGGCATCGACTCGTCGCATTCCCCGCTCCATTTCTGGCCCGCCACTATATGTACTATATCTATATATACTTATTTTAACTGTGACTATACTATGTACTATACTATACTATAAGGGCGGCGAATTGCTTTGTATTCGTGGAGATCAGACGTGCCGACACGACGTGAAGTAACTGTCTATTTCGGTACAAATTGTATTTTTAAAGTTTTGGTTAGGAGTCTGTTCAAAACCATACATCAAGGTTTTGAACTCATACTCATACCTGAGTAGATTTAACAAAATATATGGTTAATGAGATCTTCAATGTGTTACAACTCTAGTGAATATATATTTTTTTAAAACTATTTCACTACTAAAATGAGTTTCAATGTAAAGAACTATTATAATGCCTATAATTTCAGTGAATAGTATTCATTGAAATTATAGGCATTATAATAATTTCTAGTTATTTTGTTATGTTAATGTAAAAAACCCTAATTAATTCAAATTAATGTTTTATTTCAGGCTATAAAAATTTATTTAGACAATTACCAACAAAAAGTTGGGTGCAATATCCAAAAAGTCAATAAAATTATAGGAAAGGATATTAAACGCAAAAACTTCTTTGCTCTTATGTTGTGAGTATAAGTTCCATTCAATAAGAAATATATATGTATGAATCTATAATCTTCAATAATATTGGGCACCATGGTTGGACATTTACTTCAGTCAATTTCTTATTTTATTTTATATTACTAAATTAATCGCTATTCCTAATCTACAATGACAGCTTATTTTCGATGGTTTTGCAGGTTATCAACCAATTAAACCAATCTTGATTTTTCTTAATCCCTGTATATTTTAAGATAAATAAATGCCGCTCTAAGTAGCAGTAGTTTTTGAAATATTTGTAAAAAAGGGTTAATTTTGACATACATTTAAGGCATTGTGGTTACTATAGAAACAAAAAACATACCAATTTTTCGTGTCAGGTTTAGTCTTTTCTCGGTTTTACTTGATTTGTTGACCTCAGATTTGTAATTTTTCAGAGTGGTCACATTTTCTAAATTGTATTTTTAGTCCCTTTCCTAGAAATTGTCAACAATGATTATTTTTTATTTGAAAACAAAAAAGTTAATTTATTAAATTACAGCTTTATTTTAATAATTTACAAATAGGTGCTGTTTTTTTTTCGACAAATTAAGTTTAAATAGAATAAAATCTAAGCTTCAATTAAATATAAAAATATATACTATTATTTGTACTATTATTTAGGAGTTTGATGTTTTCTATACACAGATGTTTTTGTCAAATGGTAAGTTTTTTACCTTATATGTACAAATTTGTTGTCCATTTTACGTTTTGTTTTTCTCTTATGCGTTCGTTTTTGCCTTTATTGTAGGACTGATGATGGCTTGTTCAGCCGAAACTAGTTTCCTAGTTTTTGTTTGTTTTCTTTTATTTGAAACTCCTGATGGATAATTTATTTCGATGGAAAATTTATTTTAACAAATAATGCTCTCTTAAAATTAGCTCGTTGGCGCATTTGGGGAGTAATGGATGCAGAAGCATTTCGTATTCTAATTTCCATGTCTTCTACGGTGGTTGGTGGCTCACGGGTGGATCGCCATGTCCAATTTTTGCTCCTCCACGCCCTATCCATCTTCCAGGGAAAGTTGTACTTGTTTAGTTGTTATCAAAAAAAATAGGTATTTTTGTATTTAATTTAAGCTGAGATTTTATTCTATTGTAACGTATTTAAATAGAAAAAAAATTAAAATAACAAAAACTTACTACTTTTGTTGGCAATTTTTTCTTTTTTTTTAAATAATTTTTTATGAAAAAATGGTTAGCCATAAGCTCATGAAATGTCAATAAAAAGTATAGGAAAGAGACTTATCGAATTTAAGCAGATTTACAGGGTGTCCCATTTAACATTTTCCCATAAAAATACAATTGAGAAAATGTAACTACCCTGAAAAATTACAACGCCTTAAATTTATGTCAAAATTAACTCTTATTTACAAATATTTCCAAAATCACTGGACCTAGGCTTCTCAACCGTTATGTCATGGTTTCTTGTCTTTTCGAGCCGCATATTTATGTAAAATATACAGGGCGTCGCAACTTTGGTCTGCTCCGCGTCTGTGAACTACCCTGTACAATTTAAAACATCTCTTCAGTGTCTAAAAGAATTTTTTTGTCTATCGCTTATAGATCTTGAAATATCTTCCGCCCACACCCTAATGGGTAATGTATATTAGTTGTGCATAGTATCAAACATATAACCTATACCTATTGTTAATATTTATTATTTTATCTTTTGAGTGATTAGGTATATATTTTAAAATAATTCTTTCGCTATTATTTGTGATTTTTTATAATTAAAATAGGTACGTTTGCGCATACAGTTGTTATTCTAATAAGCATTGCATTATTAAATCTCTTAAAATATGTTAACGTCAATTAGCTTTTTTTAACAGTTAATTATCAGATATGAAAAAAATAGGCCATATCAAAGTTTGACTTATAGGGAATCAAATAAAGGAGTCTCATTTAAAAAATATCTTTAATAATGTCATGAATATAAAAATGTCCCCAACACTAAATACATTAAATGGTTGGCGACTCTATACAAATTTGGTAGGCTATACCTCGTCCTGGGCAGCGCTGTGTTAATTTGGTGGGATGTGCCTCGCTAACCGTATAGATCTAGAATGGACGTACGTGCGCCAGAATGTTGTAGAACAATCGACTAACTCACTGGAAGTGTTCGAGAAAGAAGGCCAACCATATATGTATTATATATATATACTCAACGGAACAGGGACAGAGGACAGTTATGAGGTAAACAGTCAATTGTTGAGAACAGTGTTGTGACATATAAATGATAGTGAAATAAATAGTACAAATAAATACGGTCATATTAATGCATTAATGTTATTAGTTTGTTTAAGTGTTTAGTTATTCAGTGTAAATAAATTAGTTTTAATTAAAGCGCGTTATTATTTCACACTACGAACCACGAAAAACGTTACAATAACAATAATATTAACTAATAATAATAATATGAACTACCCCTAGTTCAGCCACACATGTTTCGTCAGCCTAAAGCTCACATCCTCCCTACATATTGTTATTAAAGATATTTTGTGGATGAGGCTCTTTTATTTGATTCCCTATAAGTTAATTATCATATTCACACAGCAGTTTGAATCACCCTGTATACAGATATAAGGAGAGTTAACTCTTAACTTTTTATTAGTATAATTAAAAGTATAACGTCGAGTATAAATGTAAAATTAAAATTATAATAATACAAAAATAAAAATTTTCCATACGACGCTTGTAAAAATATACATAGTTTAATAACCGGTCATAACTATTTTTAGGTCTAGTATTTCGCCGTATAAAGTACAATTAACAACAACGAATGGCAGCAATTTGGGCATGAAGTTAGAAAAAGAAGGAATAGCAGAAATACGCAAAGTTGATATTAATTTGGGTGATAATTCCAACATATTGGTGATGGAATAAAGAATTAAATGATGTGTTTATTTGTATATACTAGTACCTATCTGTTTTAGTAATGTCATGTCATGTCAAGAGTATTTACCGTCTTTCGTTTAGTTTTGGTTACGAAAATAACCGATATTATTTATAATTTAATAAATTGATTATTTCTTTACGTTTATTGGAATTATATATTTTTTTTTTTTTGAAAATCATGATACATCAACAGTATGACGAGCGCATCAATTTAAATTGAGTGACAAAGATAAACCCAACATTGAGGTTTAGTGAAAATTATAGTATATTCTTGGCTTAAGGTTCCAATAAAGTATTAGCAATTGAAATAAATGATTTTATTTCATTCAATCACTAGAAATTTTGACATGAAATAAAAACCATTTATTTCAATTGTTAATATTATTGCCCAAGAATAGAACAAAAAAAAAATCGGTTGAGTGGCCCCAAAACTTTCCCGACAAGATATAATATAATCAAAAATATATGACATTATTATTATAATTGTATTATTTTCACTATTTCCAATAAAGTAACTACTTTATTCAAAAATTAGAAGAACAAAATATTGCCAGAGCTGGGATTGATGTAATTTTTTTGTTACGAAATATGTAATTTATGCTACGAAATATGTACTTTATGTTACGAAATATGTACCTAATTTATATACTTGCTGTCGTTGAAATTGGACTCGAGTTTATACCTATTTGGAAGCTGTTTTCATTTCTTATGTTTTGTTCATTGTTTTAGAGATAGCCATTCTTCTGTAATACTTTGTTACGTTGTATAGAATAAATAATTATACTTTGATTCCTACTATAAGTTTGTAATTCTTCTTGGAGTCAATAAAGTCTTCTTTAAATTAAAAAAAAATAAAATATTCTAATGAGACAGGTTCCAACTACCTAACTGGTGAAATTTTAAACGCAATTTTCTCGAGAATTATGGGAGAAAATATCAAAAGTAACCTATCGGTGTAAAGCAGACAAAAAATGCTTTCAAATGATGTATCTCTCGACCACTATTGCTATTTGAAAATTTGGCAGTTGTGTCCACCTCTATCACAGCGCTAAAGGGATTTCAACCAAAAACTAATGGGTTCATCCTAGGACTTGACCAAACTCATACACCAAAATTTAGCTCATTTGGTTAAAGCGTTTAGGCGATATCGTGGAAGCGATAAAATGCATTAGAAACTGGTGGCTTGGTCGAAGATATTGACTTTTAGTTCAGAGTTTACTTCATATTTTTTCGTCATTTCAGCTCTTTCCTTATTTCTTAATCAAACGACAAAATATAGGTACATTATTGAAGAAAAATAGAGCAACACTTTCCAAAAATGAAATGAATTAAATACATCGTGGCTTAAATATCATAGTAGGCTACTATTATCGGGGGCAACAGCTTTTTTCAACAATCAAAGCAAATGAACTGATATTGACATAAAGTTTCAATGCGTCAAAAGTAAGGCAACATTTTAATATTTTCCTAAGAATTAAAGCTTTTATGACAGTAAAGGTTAAAATATTTTTTCTGAGTTAATTTTGTGTTTAATATTGCTGAGCTGGATTAATCATGTCAAGAGGTATTCGAATTTCTAAAGAATAAAAGCAGAGCGTAGTGACTGCACACTTGGAAGGTACAATACAAGCCACTATTGCAAGACGCTTTGTTTTACCCAGATACTTTTACAGTTACAATGAAAGCGGACATTTAGAGAATATACCGTAATCGGAAGGCCGAGAAAAACAATTTGGACAGAGACGCATTAAAAGAATTTCTCAAAACGATCCTTGGATGCCTGCACCTCGAATAATTGCTGAAATTCCCGAAGTTATGGTTAGTCCATGGACAGTTGAAGGTGGGTAGATGCCAAGTTATTTAGTAGACGCCCGGCTAAAAAGTCGCTTATATCGGCGGCAAGAACTAAAGTGGCTAGGCTTGAATTTGCACGTCGACATTTAAATTGGACAGAGTTATTTAGTGATGAAACAAGTTATAACATTGTCAATTCCGATGGAATGAAGCGTGCAAGCCGCCCAATCAACACAAGTTTTCATCCCAAATACGTTACACTCTCAATTAAACATGGTAAATGCAGTATTTTTCTATGGGGTTGGTTTTCCTGGAATGCCCATTCCATGAGAAGCATCCTTTAAACTTCATTAATGACACCTTGAACCGGTTTGTCTATAAAGATATAATGCAAAATATAATGTTGCATTATGCAGAGAGGGAAATGTCGTTGCGTTTTATTTTCCAACACGATGCATAACACTCTTCATTCAATTTTTCAAGACTGGCTTCAAGAAAATATCGTTCAGGTTTTGCAGTGGCCGGTACAATCCCAGACCTTAACCTCATTGAAAATCTATGGGAAGAAGTTGAACGTGGAATTCGGACACAATTATTTACAAATAAACAATCATTGGTAAATAAAATGAAAGTTAGACAAACTTTCTTTACAATACTGTTCAAAAATTGATTACCTCAATGCCGCGGCGTTGCCGGCAAGTAATAAATAATAATGGGTATTCTGTTAACTCTTAACATACTTAATAGGTACTTCTAGCATTGTAATTGTAAAACGTTTGTTTTTTTTTGTCAAATAAAATATATACATTGACACAATTTGTTGCTTTACTTTTGTCGCACTTCATTTCGTCGATTTTTATAATTAAGAATATTTCAGAACCTTCATTTCGTTAAGTGCACCAAAATATTGTGAAATATTACTTGCGGATATTTCATTAAAATTAGCTGGGGATTACAATAATAATTCATTAATTTTTCAAAGTCAAGAAAATAAAAGCACTTTGTTGCTCTACTTTTGTCCAATAGTGTAACATTTTGTTTCCATAGTCCACTGAAGCTCTTATTTTTTAAAACTGCTCTATATCATGAAATAACGTTGCTTTATACATACTTACCTTAATTGAAAATTTTATTTTTATAAGATTTTCAACTTCACTTTACGACAACCCATGAATATGTCTATACCTAAGATTTGAGTGGTAGGGGATCTTGATTCTCGATGCGTCCGTGTTATAAACATATATATATTTTTTCGGCAACCATCCGGGATGTACCCACTTCCCGGACGCTTTTTCTTTGAGAAAGTAGCATTTCCCGGCCTATTCCGGGAAGTACGTACTTCCCGGACGAGGACGGGAAGAATCACGTCGTTGTCGTTTCAAACAAATTGAATCCCTTCTATATTAGCTCGAATTTTAATATAAATAAGAATTAAAATGTTTCTGTTTATATGTAGTATTTGCTGTTCTGTTTAATTCAAATAAGAATTAAATTGTATAATAAAGAAATGTGTCGTCTCATTGATTTATTATTCTACACGGTTACCGAAAGAATATTGTACGTAACACGCCCGAAAATAGTTTTTTTGGACTCCCAGACTTCCAGGACTCGCTACGGCTCGTCCTAGAATTTTGTCTATTCGTCCAAAAAAACCTATTTTCCGGACTTGTTACGTAAATTACTATTTTTTAAGAAAACGACATTCTTATTTTCAATTATATTATTCAGAAATTAATCAAAGTACATTTTTGCTCTTAATACGATATTGGTTCTGCCAACACAGAAAACAAGAGATATCAGCTAATTTGTGCAAATTATTTTCTGGTTTTTGGATAGTTGTAAATATTGCATTATAAATATTTTACTAGCCACCTTAAAACACACCGATATTAACAAATAGGAATGGACCAACTCTCATTTTATGACTTGCTGTATGTGGGACCTCAAGTTCATCAAAACAACCATAATTTGTGAAAACTCTGTTAAAATAAAATAAAAAAAACAAAACAAAAATACAGTTTATTATTTTAACATCATCATTCATCAATTATCCATTTCAAAAATAAGTATTAAAATCTAATAGTCAAGAGCCCACTCATTTTCTGCTAGAAATGCGTCAACAACTTCTTTCATAGCAAAATTAGGTATAAGTTGGTCTTGTGTCAACTTAACTCGTGTAACTGGATCGAAATGTCCAACTCTCTAAAAATAAATGAAAATTTGTTGTAATAAAAAAGTTACAAACCGCCTTGGGGTCACATTTCACAGAAATTAGTATGATGATTTCAGAAATAATAATTGGTCAACATAATGCGCTTGAATGTGACATTAGCTGGCCACGAGTTTAAAGTTTGTTCCAATATATTTATTTGTTGTTATACAGAGCTGAAGTAGTAACTACCGCACTGGTTAAGAACCTAGGTGCATGAAAAAACGACACTTGCACTTAAATTTTTAAGTATTTGATAAACGACTTTTCCTTGGTACTAAAACTTTCTAAATTAATAACAACAACAAGCAATTCGTAAATAAGGCCTCCCCGCTAGGGGATTCGGGCGCGTCTAGTGTTGGCAATAAGATATGATGGAGTTGTTACTTCTCTTGTCCGGCCATCGTTTGTGAACTGTGTTTCACCGGGCATATTGCCTGCTCACGCTAGATGTCGCCAAAAACATCTCTCTCTTAATAAATATTTCATTCATTTTCGTTGTCTGGCAACGATAACGTGTCGGGAAATTTTTACTATTTCTTTCAAAAAGGTAATATTTGATTTTCGGAAAAAATACTTGCATACAGGTAAGTAGTTAATATCAACACCAAAAAAAAAAACAAAGTTTATGATTATCTCTAGAAACCAAAATATGTTTGTGAATTCCACCATAACATTCAACGCAGAGCCCATAAAATGAGTAGACAAATTCAAGTACTTGGGCATTTGACTTTTCGAGGACTGGACATCGGACCGGGAAATAAAATGTCGCATTGAGCGAGCTCGTCACGTATTCTTGAGGTTTCGAAGAGTGCTTACCTGTTCCGATTTCGACCTTAGCCTAAGACTCAGATTCATGAACTGCTACGTTTGGTCGGTGTGGAGGGTTGGACTTTGAGGGCGACTGTAATTAAGAAATTAGAGGATTTTGAAATGTGGCTGTATCGCAGAATCCTCAGGATACCCTGGACGGCCCGACTGACAAACGAAGAAGACGGGTCAACGACCAACTGTTTGAATTGATCAAGAGGAGAACAACGGCATATTTGGGACATATAATGCGAAACACGGAATATCAATTCTTGCATCTGTAGATCGAAGGCAGGATCGAGGGCCGGAGAGGGAACGGAAGGAAAAAATGTCTTGGCTCCGAAATATCAGACAGTGGACAGGGCTATACGATATACAGTCGCTAATACACACCGCAAAAAACAGAGAAGCCATGGAAAATGTTATCGCGAACATCCATTAGTGGATACACATTGGAAAACTAAGAAGTTAAGTATTTATAAAATAGATAAGTGTCCGTTCTAAAAATAAGTGTCCACTTTCGTATAGTTTCCCGAAATGATGTGATTGTTTGACAGCTACCATTTACAACTTGAAATTATTTGTTTCAAATACTTAGGACGTATGTGTAAAGTGAATACTTAGCTTATTTTTATTGAACATTAACGACACAGCTTTCGGTCCAAAAATATAGGTATAGTGTTCCATAAGAAAAAATGCATGTTTGGGGTTACAGGTAGAAAAATTTGCGTAACCTAGAATATTATTATTTATTTAAAGGAATGAGCGGTTTCCCAATAATATTGCTTTTATTTTAATACATGGCAAGAGCTATACAAATACCTATGACATTCTCGCGGCACGACGCATTTCAAACGGTTTTTAAACGAGAACAGGTCACTATTTCTTCATCAAGCAAAGTCGAGCACATCTCTCGTTTGAGATTTTTTGACAATGACCTCTCATGTCTTCGATTATTACCATGCAATATATTTAAGATATGTGTTGGAGTAATCACACACGATTTTAATTAAAAGTTTGTTTTAGGTCGCTATCAGCAAATGTTAAGTTCATTCTTGAAAGTCCACACACACTAAGGACAGTCACGCGTTCATCCCTCCAGAGCTTGAAGATCCCTCACACCATCAACAATCTATGTAATTCGATTGTAATAAATCTTCGCTCGCCCCCACAGAATTGTATTTTGGTTCGTAATAATGACACCAGACCACTGATGTCCAATGTCAACAGAATTGGTTCCAGTACACATCGATGAGGAAGCACAGGGAGTTCTATCTATCGTTTAAAAACTTGCCTTCATGAATCAACAAAATTAAAACTGGTCAAAGCACTAGGGTATCCTCAGCTTGATAACTGTTCACAAGTTCATTCTAGTTTTCTAACAAACTACAACAAAATAACATTCAAAGAGTGCCATACAGATATCATATCAGTCTTTTTCTCAATCGCCTCAATGAACCTAAAGTGTTTATCAGACTTTATTTTAAATATTATTGTATAAAGTGTATCGTTCGGATACACCTATCTATCTAAAAGAATTAATATGTGGGAGGGTTGCTGTTCATACTGTAAATATACGACATAATACGTTCATAATTCCACAGCATGGAACTTGGAGGGCTGTTTATCTTTTCTCAACTTCTGAACAATGTAGTTGACTTATTGGACTTGCACAGTTTAGCACAGCCACTTTTTGTTTGATTTTGTATAAATTGACTATGTGAAGTCTCTCCGTATTAGTATCAGGAAATTTATGTATTTTTTCTGAGGTATTAGTAACTCTTTGCTTTTGGATAATATTCGTACCTAAAATTTTAAGTAGGGACAAATACTTAAGAACATTCCCATTTTCCAAAGTATCTACTTAAGTACATTTTGTCGCTACTTACAACAGCTCTGCATACAAATGAATACATTTAAACGTGAGTAGAGGGAACGAGAGCGCCTAATTATATAATAATTCTAAATAAAATTTCTAATAATTCAGCAACAGCCCCTAAATAGTTTCAAATATGTTAGAAAAAAACAACTGTTTTTTTGTCCACTAATGTCTTTGCTACAATTGGCAGAAGCAACACTATATTGTCCATCTATTGCGTACCACCAATTTTTAAACTGATACTCCACCTACGTGTTGGAAAATTTCTAGTCGTAGCCATGTGCAATTAATTTCTTCATCACTCAGAAATCAAAGGAAAACATTTTTGACGATTGGCTTTATTAATAGTTATAAATGTTTACGTATATTCTCGGTAGGGAACCCTATACATACCTGAAGATGTTCTTCTAAATCCTTTTTATCATAAGTTATTCCACTAGGTGTTATTACAGGTTCTTGCAGAATTTCAAAACTAATTTTGCCACATAAATAGTCTGGTACTTCACGTTTCTACAACATTTATTCGTTTAACTTTTTTTTTAATACAATTCTCTTAACATACCCTTCTTCTATCGTCAACCTTAATGAACAACGAATTTAATTCATTTCTACAAGATTCCTAAAAAATACAAAAAATGTAGTCATGCAAAAACATAAGCTTTACCTGCAGACAGATTTTAATGTACATGGTGATTCTTCGGGTAAAGATCAATATAAAATTTCCGTTACTATTGGTCCCAGAAACATGTGTTAATAACTGAAATAACGTCAGGTGTTACTTGAATTTTTATAGGAGATATTATTTATTTATTGTTATCACGTTGGTACACAATACATAAAATACAATAAATAGTTCTTATTTAAGCATAATTTTAATAAAAAATATCTTCCTTATGTCCATTTTGATTCGAATCCCGAACCGAAACCGTAAATCTCCGTCAAGTGTTACGATAGACTGTGAATAGGAACATCAAAAGCCAACGGTATTGAAAGTTTTTACGAATGTATTTTGTATTATTCTACGCTTAACCCGAACAGTATAGACGAAAGGAAAGCGGCAACGGAAAAGTCTAGAAATTGAGCATAACGCAATAGCTTTCTCCAGGTTATGACATTCTTAAAGGTAGCATTCCTAGTAACAGGACCATAAAATTTGTCGAAATGCACTCAGGTTACTTACAAATTTATCTTCAATATCCAAGATTTTATCTTTTTTAGATTCATGATCCCCTTCCTCCTGTTTAATTTTTTCAATTTGGCGATCTCTATCTTCAGTGACGAGTCTATTTAGATATGTATGTAATTCTATTTCTTGAGCTATTCTCTTCTCCTCTTGTATATTAAATCGTTTTTTTCTTGCAGCTCTCAACTGACACGCTATGTCATCCCCAAAATTCGTCTTTTGTTCTTTGGCTAAATCAGAGGCTGTTAACAAATTAAAAACTTGGTATCTTAAAGAAATTACTACTTAATGTAGAGTTATTTGCCAACTTACAATGCCGCCAATGTTTACTGGTTCCTTTAATAGAAAACCAAATTTGTACCATGGAGTAATAACCTTAAAACTCCCACTGGTATATTTTGGTATATATAGGATGTAGTGCGGAGATTGTTGCAATTAGCGAGAGTCTCACGGCATGTGTGAGGAAAAATCTTAGGAAGGAAATAATCTTCACAGACTCGAAAAGTGGTATGGAGAAACTCAAAAAAATAGGGATCAATGCGAGCAACGACTATATAGCTTTGAAAACTAGGAGACAAAAATCTATGGATGATTGAGTCGGACATGTTATCGTCGATTAAACAAGAAATAAAGCAAGAGGATGTTAGTGAATGGCAGCAGCTCCCTAACAGGAATGATGGTATCAGAAGGTGCAAACTACATTTCCACAAAAAGTTTGGCACCAAAATATATCCTTTACCGATAGAAAGTTTATTACAACTATAACAAGAATGAGAACTGGTCATTGTGCTAAGGGGTCCGACCTACATAGGTTCGGGATCAGAGACAACCTATTCTGCTTCTTATTCTTAGCATTCGTCGGAGGGAAAATTTGGGCTTCGTGTGAGAAATTTTATTTTCAAAGATTGGCAACAGTGGTCACGGCAAATAATTAGGTTTTCTAGTTTAGTGATGATACAAGATACAACACGAGAAAATAATTTACACTCAGAAAAATAATATTGCATTTTTGGAATCTCAATTTAAATTTAATTAGGTACCTACTTATATCAATTTAAAATATTTTACCGTTAATACTTATTTTCGAAAATGAGGCCAGTACGGCTCTGACTTTTCTATTAAATAATGGTTTTTGTATCAACATAATAACTCTCCTATTGTACCATGGGTTGTGC
Source organism: Apoderus coryli (assembly GCA_911728435.2). Classification (NCBI taxonomy): domain Eukaryota; kingdom Metazoa; phylum Arthropoda; class Insecta; order Coleoptera; family Attelabidae; genus Apoderus; species Apoderus coryli. Next base: position 7,371,064 of record OU452202.1, on the reverse strand, counting down.
GCATGTAGGTGAGGGAGTGTGACGTCGCATGTGCCCGTGCTTAGTAAAAGTCATTTAAAAGTACAATAATATTTCCTTGTTTTGTGCCCGTAGTTTTGATATTTGTGTTGTCTTTTTTAAATTTCTAGTCGTGTTTCGTATTTATTCTGTGTTAGTGTTTTTATTTTATGCTAATTAAAATGAGGTGCGCTGTATTTGGTTGCAACTCGAATAATTGTAGGCAAAACTTTGACAAACAAACTTATTTTTTAAATAATAAAGTATTTAGTCTGTCGTGTTTATTAGTGTTTACTTAACGAAGTTTTAAGACTATTAATATCGAATCTCCAAATACCCAACGCAGTAAAAGGGTCTCATGACATTGCTATTCCCCTTCCACCAAATCTCTCAATACCCGAATCTCCCTCGCACAAAAGGCAGCTTTATGGGTCAACTTAATTTGTTTTGGATAGTGTTTTGTTAAAAATATTCAATTTATTGCTATTTTCAACGTTATTTAAGTAAAAAAAAAGCGATAGACAGGATAAAGAAGTGAAATGAGGGAACGGTAGGTAGGTTCAATTATTATTTATTTATTTCAATTACGAAAATTATTGAAATAATGTTTGCAATAATTCTCTGCGGGTCTAAATGGAATAAAGTTAGACAACTAAACATTTACTAATTACTACCTACCTAGTACCTACACAATCATAAAAACTTACACTTAATACTTAAAATATCTCGACGTAAAATACAGACCTCTTACTAAATGTTTGATAGCTTCATCATAACATTCAGTTTCCAACAAAGCTTGTCCCAAAAAGAAATGTCCTTTAACTATGTTAGGGTCCATGTCAAGAGCTCTCCGACAGTCAGTACATGCCTGTTCCCAACCCTGTAGTTTCAGGTAACACAATGCTCTATTTGTGAAATACTGTGGTACACTAGGATTCTTTATCTTAAACGAGATTATCATATAATTAATGCATTCGCAAGAACTGATGTTAGGTTCTTACAATAGCCTTAGTGTAACAATTTATAGCATCGTCATACTTTCTTACACTGTACAAACGATTTCCCTGTTCTTTTAATTCCTTGTCTGAGAGGTTTATCGTTGAGTACATGTGTTTACTCATTTTGAAAATAATATTCCTTAAATCAGTGTCACGAAAACTGAAATAAAATTATACTGTACAAATAGACTTCTAGAAAATTTAAACCATATTCGGGTCTATTTTTGTTTATTTATGTATTGTAATTTTAGAAATTTCTAGGTAGTGGTTAATAGGTTAATTCATGCAAAAATTGACATTAGGTAGATATTTGGATTTGTAATTTCAATACCAATTACCACATTCATTTCAGGCAGAATCTTAGGATTGACTGACATCAGACATCAGTTGAACTGATGTTAGTACATTCCACAGACTCACTGGTGTCAACTTATGAGTAGACTAGAAAGCCAAAGCACAGTCATTGTCTTTATATGTTTATATATGTTTATGTTTATATGTTTATAAAGACAATGGCACAGTATAATAAATTATGTAGCCAAAGTATCGTCATTCAACAAGCGTAAGTGTGGACCTACTGTTTAGCGTGTAATCCTCATTGTCTTTATAAACACAATGGCATAGGCAACTGCAAACGTCGAATCACAGCTAATATACACAATTAGCTGTGATCGAATTTTAGAATTTTGAGTCCCCTATCTTGGAACTACAGTGGAGCATCCCTTCTACAAAATTTGTTGACCATTAAGTGTTATGTGAGAAAGTTTAGTTGTTTGTAAGTGATAAGTAATCATGCACATCTCACATCAGTTAGCTGAACAGAGATGAGTAGGATAACACCTAATTTTAGTGACAGTTACAAGAAGTTTAACCTATAAATGCTTTTTGCTAATGAATTTCTAGTGTTTTGTATTTGTATCTTTTACAATTTTACAGGTATACAACAAAAATGGAAATCTGATTGTATAAGAATATCCCCTAATGTTTCTTGTAGACGAATGAACAAAACCAAAGCCTAGAGCCACAGTTTAACAAACTTCGGCACGGGTACCCCAGGTACGGTATAAACCGTGCCAAAGCTGTATGTGTATTTAAAGACTGCGAGTGGAAGTATAACTAGAAAGTAGAAGCGGGCAGCTGATATCTACAGATAAGTGCTAGTATTAAATCGGGGCACATTTTTAATTGGAATATTATACTTATGTCTTATCTGTAATGAATTTCTGACTATGTTTATTTTTATACCAAATACTTTAAATATATCCAAGTCAGGATATTTAAAGGGATTTTATAAATGCTTTCAAAACACGGAAGTATTTTTTGTTACAAGTAATTTAGTATTAGATGAGTATTGCGTGGATTGCATTGGATATATTGGAGATAGAAACATTTTGAAAAGCAAGAATGATAGTATGAAAACTATTTTTATTGATACCTGTTCAAAGAAAATTATAGTAAATGTTAAAGATAAAGAAGATCATATGGTATTGCGAGTATTGTATGATTTAGACACATTCAAATTTTCATATGTAGTAAATTTTAATCATGAAGACTATGGTAATATTATTAGTGCATGCGCCGAGGCGTTGCAAAATGATCAAAAAACAAAATTAAAGAATGATACGACGAAAACAAATGTATCTACGTCCAATTCAGAATCATTGACTTTTAAGGTAATATATTTTCGTTTAGTTTGTGTTGTATGCAGTTGAATATATTGATAGTTGTATAATGGTGCAGTTTAGTTGAACATAATATACTTTTAAAACCCTGATCTGTTGTGGTACCGACATATACAACTAAATCTTCCAATATTTATCCCTGTTAATTCTTGTGTTGATGTGCGATATTAGAAACAAATCTAAGTACTTTTCATAATTACAATTGAACCTGGACATACGCATTTAAAGCTCTAATATATTTGTTAAATAAATCTTTCATTAGCCCATTTCAGGGTATGGTACAATTTTATTGTTAATCTCAAAATCATGTGGAAAGTAGGTGAGATAGGGTCTATGCTGAGATGTCATCTCTGTTTATGCTAGCCTTGCCTTTTATATTAATTTCGCACGCTTAACATAATCTGTTGAAAGTTTTCCCAAAGTTAATTTGAAATACAATTTAACGATTCTACCGGGGTTATCCGTCCCCAGGCCTCTTTACATTTTTAAAATATCGTAGGACATGTATTGTTATAAAAATTAAAAAGGTGCGCCTATGGACAGCTACGGTCGGTATTGACATTACAAAGGGATATTGAGTGGTTGTTTTTTATATCATTTTAAATTAAAATTAGAAAGACTATACCTTCATTCAAAATGACACAATCTACAAAAAGTTAGTACTGTATATATTGTGTGGAAAATATTTTCACGATGTAAATGTACTTTGTGCAAAATAGATGATTTAACTATTAAATCACTGAATCCGAATATATTGAGAAATAATTGTCCTAAATATGGTTGGCTTACGCCTTCGTCGTACTCATTGATAATAATTGTTTATATTTTAAAATCTAACGGTAGGTAATTTATTTTTAGTTATTTATGATGCTGCAAGTCGTTATTTCAAGTTTGGAAACAGTTTCCCATTTTATAATAATGTGGCACATGTTACGATGGTTAGTAAAAAGTTTAAAACAAGAAAAGAAAATTACTCCTCAAATTGGTAACGTTCTGTTGGCAATATTATGTGACACATTTTTGGGTTTAATTTTCTTTAAATTTTTACTGGAATATGAAAGTCACATTATTAATATAACAGAATATGTGGCTGAAGTAAGTACCGATTTAAAACCATTTATAAGTAGGTATTTTTACTACCTGACTTCTTAATTAGGGCGTGTTGCGTACAATATTTTTTCAGCAACCGTGTAGAATAATAAATGAATGAGACGACACATATTTGAATTAAACAGAACAGAAAATACTACATATTAACAGAAACATTTTAATTCTTAATTATATTAAAATTCAAGAAATTGCTAATATTGAAGGGATTCAATTTGTTTAAAATGACAATAACGACGTGATTCTTCCCGTCCTAGTCCGGGAATAAATCACTTTGGATTGATGGTGGACTTTGTTTTAATAAATGATGGCTCTTGCGGACTCTATGAAATATTCTGGGAATACCTTCTACATGCAACTCGCCATTATTCTTGCTCTAAGCTCTTTGTCATTACATAGGTATTTCGTAAACTAAACTTTTGAAATACCTTGAAAGAAAAATCCAGGGAAGTTGTTATTCCTAAGGGGACATTTTCCAATAATATAGGCAAAACATTTTGCAGAAAATCCAGATAAACATCTGCGTTCAAACAAGTAGGGAGGAAGTAAACTATTAAATTATCTTCAACAATACCAGCCCACACTGTCTTCTAGAGATCACAACGTGAGAATGTTCATCATGTCAAATATTGTTTGGTTGTTTCTACTATATTCAAATAACGATCATCGCATGTGAAACATACCTCATCAGAAATTATATTCGTTGCGATCCAAAATCCATTGGCAAAATCCGACTCGATGAGGATTATCTTCAGGATTTAGAGCTTATACGCGTTGCACTTGGTAAGGGTAGAGAAGTTGCTCATAAATGACATGGTGTACCGTCCACTTGGAGGTCCCATATAGAGTGTAGAGGGGATTTCTTCCACACGTTGTAGCACTTGTCAAATTGCATCGTACGTTACGACCTGTTTTTGACGGCCAACATCACCAGGGTGTCAGGTTTTCACTTTCTCGAAGGCGACGATGGTTAGGAGCAAAGGTTATATCTCTCTTCGTACAAGCATGTTGCTTTTCTTCACTGTGCTGCACCATTAGCAAGATGCATATCAGCAAGTTCTTCAATTGAGAAATTATTATCAATACCAACTTTTAGGGCTGATTTATATAACTTTTCAATAGCTTAGTTATTGATTTATTACTGCTATAATATTGGTTTAACTTTCAGGAAATAATTCGAAATTTGAAATGCCTTCTGCTATATCTTATGGGTTCACCAATTGGTCTTAAATTAAATTACGCGTTTAATCATTCTTTAGGAACATTTTTCTTTTATCACATCAATTTGTGGAAAGTTTTTATATTGGCGATGCAACCACTTGTTAATACATATTTCAAGTACATAATATTTCCTAGTGGCCTAGGATTTTCGTTTCAACTAGCTATGATGTCTGATATTGTTTCACTAGCCACATTTCACGTGTACTGCATTTATGTTTATGCTGCTAGGTAAGATGTTTTTATTTATTTTTGTATATTTTGCACCAAAACGATCGCTCTACCCCAACTAGCAATTCGACATTCTTAAAGAACTAATATATTTTATAATTATTTTATTGCCGCTTAGTTAAAACTTTTTTGTTTTTTAAAGTTTCGTTTCGTGATTAAACTGCTGTGTTAAACTTTTCTGTGAGAAAAATTGTTTTAAGAACGTTTTTACAGCAAAATAATAAAATATGATATCGTAACAATTTTATAAACGTTTATAAAATACGTTTTGTAGGACGTGTTTGTTCCGAATGATGATAATTGGTTTTAAAAGCATTTTGTAAAAGTTCTAGTCTGGATTAACTTGTTCCTTTAAAAACAATTATAAAATTATTCTGTTAAAGTACATTTCGTAATAATAAAATAGTTTTTTTATTTTCGTTATTAAGAGCGATTTGTTTTGTGGAGCAAATTTGTGCGCAAATTAATAATTACAAAATTGTTTTTTAGTTATTTTATTAAAAACAATAAAAAAATAAATATGTTGCCAATGCATATTTTATAAAATTAAAATGCTGTCATAAACATTACCCAGAACTAATATATAACATAGTCTTATTTATTTTCAACTGATATTTATTGTTATATTATACACTGATTTCAAATGTTGTCCAAATGGAAAAAAACTAAAAGCAGTTGTGCATTTAATAGCAAATTAAAACTTAATTACTACAATATTATAAATTATCAAAGGCAAAACATTAGTGACTATAATAATGAGAAGGAAACTGTAATGGAATCTAATCAAATTAATGACAATATTTACATTAATAAGACACCAAAAAATATTGTGGACACTGCTAAATTCTCAGGAGGAATTATTAGATGGTTAGATGGTGAGCGAAATAGAGAATTGGATACCTATCCTGGTGATCAATATCATGCTTCAAGCACAACAAGTGAGCTAGAAAAAATGCAAAACTAAGAGAAAACATGCGATCATGGGCAGTATCAAATAATGTTCCGCATTTTTCCTAAAAGAAGCTTTTTGCCATACTCAATGAATGCCAAATTTTCTACCTCAAGATCCTCGAACTCTCTTAAAGATACTCGACAAACCGTTTTAATAATGGCAATTATAACATACATAACATAACCAAAGGGCTCAATTTAGGTTATGTTTAAATTACTCCCGTAAAAGCTAATAATAGAGTAGCTATAGAAGCATTTTGTTTTATAAGAACACATTAAAAGCTTTTATAAAACATATTATGTTAAAGTTTGTTTTGTAAAACTCTGTTTACTATTTTATTATTATTCCAATATTGAGACGATGCGACACACGGCGGCGACTCACACAAACATCAAAGTATCAAGCACGAATACTTCAAGTAGACAGGACTAGACTTGATTAATTTGTATACATTTTATCTTATAATTTTTTTGCAGCACCTTTAAATTAAATTTTGATATTTTAGAGCATTTATATAAAAGCTTGTTTTAGTTTGTTTTACTATAAATTTATTTTAAATAACGGCAAAAGATAACTAAATACATAAAACTTCAAGGAAAATACTTGTACTTAACTTCATTATTCATTATCAAGCTTAGTGAAATATATATTTTTATCTCTTACACCATAACTGGTTTCTAAAAATGTCTTCAAGTTTACATAAAACATAGGTACCTACCTACTTATATTTTGGCTAGTATCCACATCATAGATATAAAAGAATCATATCATCATCATATCATTCTTATGCTATCAAAGGGGTTTCAGGTAATGTTAATTTTATATTAGATTTTATATGCACTTAAAATATTATGAGATTTATGTTTTTTAACGAATACACCCCCGTATAAAACAATTCTGCAGTTATTTTATAATAGCTATCTAAAGAGCATACTCGTCTGGGTTGAGATAATTTTGTTTTATAAGCATCGTATAAGGAAGAAGCCATTTTTGGTTTCTTTAAATTGTTAGCCATGTTGACCAAACTTTTAAAATTAATATTTTTTCTAATTTGTAAAATTTTCTTAGCTAATAAGCTATACAGAATCAGTCATTATATAATAAAGGATATCCCAAAAGATTATTTTCAACAATAAGTGACAATAAAACAAATATTTTATATAATTTATAAAATCTAAATTCATTAATTTACATAATTCGCGAGGCGCATTAAAATTTTAATAATAATATACAATATATTTAACAGTAAATTTTGTTTCGCAGCCAAATCTGCTCATGGGTGAATTTTATCTGACTTATTTTATTATTCATTATTGGGTATTATAGCGTTTTATATTATTTTTACCTCCATCATTGTTCAGATTTTATTAATGTGTACCAACAACAATGCATAATAATTATAAAATAATTTTGTATAAAAAGGTATTTTAAAAAAACGTTTTTATCCTTTAACTGTTGCCGCTGAGAGCAAAAATGTTGAAATTGAGGCTCTTATAAAAGATTTATAAAATATGTTTATAACAGTTTTATTTGATTTTTATTAAATATTTATAAACGTTCTAAAAACTATTGTATAATAGCAACAAGCAACATTTATAGAACCGTTAAAGAGTCGATTTGTTTTATAAATCTGCGCCTTTTTCGTGTTTATAAGGCGCGTAAGAACGTTGTGAAAATGTTTATAAAACAATGGGTGTTTTATAAAATATATTTTATAAATGTTCTTACAGCAATTAGAAAAGTTAAATTGTTAGTTGGGACATATGTTTGAATATTTTCCACTAGAATTCTCGTATCGCGAACGTTACTTTTCAGCCGGTCATACATCTGACGAACGTTTTCATTCGTTCGCGCTGCCCACGAATTTTCGTCAGACGTAGGAGATAGATAACACGAATTTCTACCGTTCTTAAAAGATTCGGACAATTTACATTACCGTTCAGTATGTCGTAGAGCAAAACTAGGTCGTGTGCCTGACATCGATGTATCAGCGTGTCAATGCCAAGGTCTGCCTCTAAATCTGCATATAATTCCAAACGATCTTCTAATATAGAGTTTATATGGAGCTTGTAAGCAATATATCTCAGAAATTTATGCTGTACCTGCTCAATCTTCAAAATATGAATAGCATAATTTGGCGACCAAACTTCTGAAGCGTATTCCAGACAAGGCCTAACCAAACTTGTGTACAGCAGCTTAAGAGAATGAACATTAGTGAACTCCCATGAACAACGCTTAACAAAACCGAGAACTTTCAGTGATCTTGACACCATTGATGAAATGTGCGGAACGAAGCTCAAACTACTCTTAAATCCTTAACAGGGACCGACTTGATGATTCACACAAGGTGTAGTTGAAATGAATGAAAAGGTTTTTATCAACTTTAGCCATATGTCCCGTGGAGATTCCGGTATAATTTTACTACTAGAAAATCTCAAAATGTAACACTTACTTTAGAATAGCCATTCCGCCGGAAGTCAGACTTGCTGTCACATGAAGGTTTCTTGCAACAGAAGATTCCTACACAAGTTTACAATATTCATTTAAAATTGGTAACAGGAATTGTGGGTATTTGACAAATAAATAAAACTTTCTAAATTTCAGCCAACGTTTCGTTCACTGTACGTGAACTTCTTCAGGGCCTTATTTAGTCTTAGTCTAAGAAAAACTTACACATAACAACAACATTAAATTTATGTGTGTGTTGTTATGTGTAAGTTTTGTCTGGTGTTTGGCTGAAATTTAGAAAGTTTTATTTATTTGTCCAATACCGACAATTCCTGTTACCAGTTAAAATTTCACAATTCGGTGCATGATATTCATTTAAAATATCTAACCAAATAATTTCAAGAATAGTACCGGACGTATGTAGGTAGAGCACTGAAGTCTTGAAGGATTTAGTAAAGGTAAAAAAAGTTATAAAAAAAAATTACTAATTGCCGTTTGTACCAACAAATTAAGGCAACACTTAACGTAAGGAAAGAATAAGCGCATACAAAATACAAGGTTTATTCTTTCCACAATGTTAGGCGTTGCCTAAAACTGTTGATGCAAACATATTTCTCATTATTAACAAATATGTGATTTTAATATTGCACGTGTTCCCAATAACTATTTTCTGCATCCCTACTCACGAACGCAAACATTACTTGGAGTTCTCCGTATAAGTAAACGTTTAGAAACGTTCGTTACAGTTTTCGAGCAATGCTGCGATTGCTAGTAACACGAAGGAATGATAATGTTTGTCAGATCTGCGACCGGCTTTACGAGTCTCTTAGGATATTGTCTTCCTGAACTCGATCCGTAAGCTAATAAAATGTTATTACTCAAAGAGACAATCACAGTTTAAACAGCTTGTGAATTATTCTTAAGTTTATGAAAACATGCATTGTCAGTACTGTTAATTTTTTTGTCACTAAGCATTTAGTATATAAAAAATGTTTATTAGGTAACAGCTCGGATAAGACTAACCTTGTTTTTCTCATAATTCCCTCATTCAGAATAGAATGCAGCTTTTGTTTTAATACTGATTTTTTTAGGCTTTTGTCAGTGCAAATAAAAGGACTTACTTCTTTATGGAGATTATTTATTGGAAGGAAATATAACCCATTACGGAGAAGAGTAGATTCATCAGATTTCTCTCCAAATCAATTATTTATTGGAACGTTGGGATTTACTGTACTTTTGTTCCTTCTACCAACCACAGCTATGTATTATACAGTATTTGTAACGGTAAATTATTTTATATAGAGTAACTTGAGGAATCAAATTGTTTTAAACCGGATTCTTAGTTGCTAGATCCATAGAACTATCATACATCATCATAAGAGTTGATGAAAATTGTTTTCCTACCTTACAGCTAAATATTTCAATAGATTAATTTATTGAAACAATACTTCTGGATAAATCCTGCCTCAAATTTATACTAGCTAACGTTTCGCTGGTCATCCTTTCAGCTTCTTCAGAGCAACTTTGCCTTAACGCAGTTACACTGAATAATATAACTCTCACCCATTTGGCATAGAGTACTCACCGACGCCACGTCCCCTCCATCACCCACCAACCACGGATCAACAAGTAATGCGTAGAGCGATGTGGCAGGACACGGCACGTACACAGCAATATTGTTGAGTTTCAGTTTAACAGTGTTCACGTTAATTTTCTCTGAAGAAGATGGCAAGAGGATCAGCGAAACGTTAGTTAGTATAAATTTGATGTAGGGTTTATCCAGAAGCATTGTCTTTATAAGTTTCGTTGCTATTGTGGATGTTTTCTGTCTAAAATATATTGAATGAGCTTATTTTTAGTTTCGGTTGGCGATACTGTTTGTTACTAATTTACTAACAAGAACAAGGAAGTTTTTGAATTGTTCACCAATGTATGTTGTGATACTTTGGTTATGTAATTCATCATCTTTAGCAGGTGAGATATTTACAATGGAAAAAATTTTGCATAGAAATTATATTATTGTATATATACATACAATAACTGTATATCGGAATAACGTGAATATAACTACAAATTACTGCCATCAAAATCAGGTGATTTGTACGCCACCGATTATAGGGTGAGATCCGAGATTCCAAACCCGAGTCATTTTAGAAAAGCTATCCAAACCGGCACCTATGTAGACCAGCACTCAGGTTGCATCGCGTATGTCTTGGAATAGTGTCATACGTAGTTGGGAACGTATGCATATCCTTTAAAGCAGGATCCTTCACGTGTAGCAATACCAAAAGGTACATAAAAATCTTATCTATATTAAAGTATAAGAGCTCGTTGTTTATATATGGTATTTGGAATACTACACGCTTGAAGAGTTTTTCTAATCAACACATTTGACTCACATGGCTTGTCGATCACTACTGATGAATTGAGGGTGTTTCATAATATATGCGCAGGACTTTAGGATGTGAGAGCTCGTCCAAAAATGTGAAATTTCTTTTTATTAACTTACCCTCTAAAATGCACCATTTTCAAGATACCGTGTGTTGAAATAAAAAAAAAATCCGTTTTTTGCGAATATCTCCGGAACCCTTTATCGTACAGAAAACAGCTTTTGTAAGCATTTTCTACTTATATTAAGCTATGTTTTGTGCAATATTTTTTTTTAAATTCAGAATTGGTGAAGATTTTGAAGGATAGTGGGTGTTTTCTCCCCAATTTCTACGCCACTAGAAAAAGTACGGATTTTAGTTACTTATTTGAACCAAACAGAAAATTGTTGCTGATGATGGCCTTCTGCAATTTCATGTGGAGTTTCTTCAGCCCATATGTGGTTAATGTGAAAATTGAAAATACCATCTCTCGAGAGAGATGCTTTATCGGTAAACGGAACTTCGGCTCCAAACTGATGATTTTGAGCTATTCTTGCTTCTATATACAAAAAGTAAATCTTAGCGGAAAATCTGTTGGCAATAAGGCTTGTATGGATATGATAGGCATACAAAAGTAATCTTTTCAAAATTCTCCAAACCGTCAAGTGAGATTGGTTTAAGTTGTGAGCAATTTTCTGGTACTTGTGGTCGGATTTTTTTCAACTTTGTTGAGGACAGCCTCTTGTAGGGGAATTGCAACTTCCATAGGCCAAGTTATCAGCAGTATTATTTTTAAAACTTCCAGTCGTTGGTGAATACGTTGCGTTATGGTGTGGTACTTGGCGATCGGGATGTGTTTCTTGATACAACCGCCTTGCTTCTGCCGAATTACCGCTCGTCATTTCGTACATTTCGCAGATTTCCGCGTTTGTGTAATTATTCATTTTTAATTTTGTAATACAAATTTACTTTTTGCAGGTACAAACTTAATGTTATTTTTAATAAACAAACAATAAACTAATTGTTCTTTTGACAGGAGGTATCTATCTTTTGTTTGAAAATTTAAAGCCTACTTGATACAAAAAAAAATACATTTTTTTACGTAAACGCTGAAATGTGCGAAATGCGTTAGTTTTTGACTTATCATTTTTTAATTTTTGCAATTATGAAGTTAACGTTTATAGTTATAATCATATTTTTTAAATGTGCTCTGTTAATGGTATGTAATACTGTTGGGCAATAAAGCAATTATTATTATTAATTATTATTTTACTCGAACATGGTAAACTTTAGAGCTTATGACCAAGAGTACTGTTTAACATTGGTGTAACGTTAATATTCTATCGCTCAACGAGAATAAATGCAAATGTATGACATTCACTAGAAGGAAGAATATTATAAGTTTTCGCTACGCGGTTGGTGGGACCGCACTAGCTAGGTGTCTGACTGCTGCTGACCTGGGCGTGCTTTTCGACTCTAGTCTATCATTTGTGCCTCATGTGGCTGCTAGGACTGGTGAAGCTGTGAGATCCTACGGTTTTATCGTGAGAAGCTGTAGGAGTTTTCATAGCATTGATGCGTTGAAAGTTTTGTATAACGCTTTTGTGCGTTCGAAGCTCGAATATTGCTCCTTGATTTGGTATCCGATCTATCAGATTCATGTGCGGAATGTTGAGAGTGTGCAAAGAAAGTTTTTGAAATACCTTTCATTTACGGCAGACGGTATTTATCCTGACAGAGGGACTGAATATACGTTGTTGCTGAACAAGTTCAATTTCAAGAGTTTGGAGTTTAGAAGAATATTTTTTTCTCTAAAATTTTTGTATGATCTTTTACATAATAGAATCGACTGTTCTGAACTCCTGGCTCAAATAAATTTTAACGTGCCCAGACTTGGCGCCCGCAATCCTTTAACTTTCTACTCTCAGCGCCCTTGCACTAACCTCTATACAAAATCGCCCGTATATGTCATGTGTAATAATTTTAATTTGATTTGAGCTGACTGTGACATTTTTAATTGTTCAAGGGAAGCACTTAGGAGGGCTGCTCTGACTGTTTGTGCGTCGTAGTTTCTCTTTTTGTTCTTGTTAATTGTTTAATTAGTGCAGATCCATCATGTTTTACTTTTAATGGATTGCTTATTGTGTTATGTATAATATTTTGTTTTTTTTTTTGTGGAATTACCTATTGTATTATAATTTTGCTCTGTTAAGGGAGAAATCTGTTGAGCAATAAAGGCTATTATTATTGTGTAGAAAACATTGGCGGTTCAAATGTGTATATTAAAACCGTACTGTTTCCAGTGGCGTAGAAATTGGGGAGAAAAACACCCACTACATTTCCATTCGAAACAAGAATTTAATAAAGATACGAATTATTCCTTTCTTCTACCAGTCTACCATACCTACCATTCTACTAAAATTTGATTACAGCACGTTCAAATTAATAAACATATGAAGCCAAAGTTACGATAATTTATAATAGTCCGGAATAGTTCATAGTTCTCATTTTTTACATTAGAACCATTCTGTCGTGCACATACATCCTCTGCGATGTTTGTGACCAGCTGAATGCGCTAGGTGTGAAAAAGATATGTTTATTTTTCAGGAACGTTGGAGATTAGAAGTAAAAAATCAGATACGGATATGTATTTGGAAGCCAAAATGAAGTGTTTACCTTTAGGTAAATCTATATCGACTTTTGTACCTGACCTATCTATACCTACTCAAACATCATTAAATACGAATATATTTCATAAGGTTCTAACAGGTAGTTTAATTTAAAAAAATAGCAATTCCATTTACAAGATTTATTTTGTATTACGATATTAAATAAATATTAAAATTATATAATTGTGGAATATTTAAATAATAAAATTTGTACCTTACGTCTAAACAAAAGTTACTAATACAAAATAATAGTTCATGTTAACATAAACGACATTATAATTAAAAAAAAAATCCACATAATATTTTCCAAAGTACAAAACTGGAGTCAACCCAGTGTCCCATGTTTTCTAGATAATAATTATTTATGAAGTCTATTTGATTTATATCATAAACAATGACATAAAGAAATAATTATTTCAACAAAAATAAGATAGAATAAATAAGCTTAATTTTATCTATACTTCAAATCAATCATACATGTAAGGTAAAGAATGGAACATCATTATCGAAAACTGGAATCCTGTTAAAATAATGATAAATAATCCAGTACAATTTTCAAATCTAATTATACATTTCCTATTTTATTATAATTCAAAAGCACCTAACTTGATTTCATAGTAAGTAAATTTTTACACATAGATTTCCAAATAATTAGATGCTCGTAATGTTTCTCACTTGACCCCATTGATACTTGGTGAAGGGCTCTGATTTTTAGACGAATGTCTGTTTCTACTGCTACTGCACATAAAATGTTATATAGGTATGTATTTTATGAAAAAAATTTATTATAAAAAAATTAATAAATTGTGTACACAATTCTTGGTAATTGATGAATAATTATAAAAATATATATTTACATATGCGTATATGCTCACCGTAAATCGTTTGTCGAAATTTCTCTATATTCCAGTCTTCTTTCTAAACCCTATAAAAATAAATATCTAACTTAATTAAGAAATACACTCTGGGTGGTTTTTTTAATGTGAACGGTCTGTGATGAAGAATGGGGAGTATGAGCATTTTTACGACTCTGCATGCATATGTATAAAAGAAATTAGATGTAAAGTGGTTATATTGTCAGTTGGAAATGAGGCTTCTACCAGGTACTGATCAAAACCAGGACATTTCCTATGTTAATATCATGTTTTTATTGAGCGTTCCCTTGATGAGCATACCAGCATATTTGTAAAACACCGATACACGAAGACAATAAGATAAATCCAACCAGTCAGATATATAGGTGATCAAGTAGTTGCCTAATCACAATGAGTATTTTAAACGTACCACATTATGCGCACCTGGGCGTATTACCATTTTTATTATTCGAATGATAGTGACATTTTGCATTTTATACCCAAAATTTAAAATTAGTACTCTACCCTTTGTTTTTCACTTTCCCACCCAGGGAAAGTATTGTGAACGCGCTAAAAAAAATTGAGCAGAGTTAAGTCAGCTAGTTCCCAGTAGTAAAGTAAGCAAGCTAGTTGTATATTATTAAATGATTTATTAAAAATGACTCACCTTAACATACGAGTATGTACTTAAGTTTTTCGATTTCAGACAATATGTGATAATGACTTCGATATTATCGGTATTACGAACACTTGGCTTTCAGATAATGTATTGGAGGTCATCGGATATTGGACGGGATCGAGTGACTGGTAGGGGTGGTGGAGATATCTACTATGTAAAAGATTACATCCAAGTTCAAGAGCTAACTGTAATTTTGTGTTTGCAGAGCAAATATGGATGTTTTTAAGGTTAATAAGATATCAAACATCTTGGCTCTCATATCGACATCCAGGTACTGTAAATTTTACAGAATTTGAAGAAAATATAGTTTAGTTAAGTGTCAGACCCTAAATTGTATTGGAGATTTTAACATTGATGTGTCTTATCCAAATTGTGCGAATACGGAACGATTTGTGTCTATATTGGATGATTATGACCTTCATCAAATGATTGATGAGCCAACTAGGCATTGGCCTGGTAGCTCATCTATCCTAGATTTGATTTTATGTTCACAGTAAAGAGCTGACGAGTCTAGACCGTCATTGCGTCGGGTGTCTCTACTGCCATGTGATTTAAATACATTATTTCAATTATTGGTTAATATGGTGAACCAAGCTACGACATCCCTCACACCCTTCGACATCGTCCAATTCATTATCGCATTGGTTAAGGAATACCGTATCGCATGCGTAATTTTCCTGATGTAAATATCACGTGCGAAATTTATGGCACGAACTCAAACACAGCATCCCAGGAGCACTTTTATTCGCATTCGGACCGTTTCAGAATATACTTTATCAGCGAGGTATCGATGAAAATTGTGAACAATTTAATCATTAATTTTGGATATTTTTCGGATGTCTAAAAAGGGCACCATGGATAAATGAAGATGTTAAGCAGCTTGAAAAACTTAAGATAAAAAGCTCTTACAAAATATAAAAGTAATAGATCTGGCGAAAACTGGGACTCCTAAGAATATTCGTATCTTCCGAAATTCGCAAAGCTAGGAACCGCTCCCGTGACTCCAAGGATATATTTTACTGTTTTATCATGTACATGTGTAAAAATAAAGAGTTTGACAAATATTTTCTAGGTGCATACTTACATTTAAAAAAATTAACAAAGAAATAAGCCAAAAATGATGCTTTCGACTAAATTTATTTAAAATTACATATACAGGGTGTCGCATAAGAATTGGGAGAAATTTCAAGGACAGTTAGTTCGACCAAAATAAGACTACAATGTTCTATAAGATTTTTTCGTAATGCCCTTTCTTTTGGACTATTCGTGCTTTAAACTTACACCCAGAAGATGGTTTTTCTGTAATTGCTCCGAAACAGTGAAAGCAATTTTCATCAAACTTTGTCAGTATATCCAGTACATAAGGATGGTAAATATGAAATTATTTCAACATTTGAATCTCGTCTTGGAAACCAGGGGTAGACGACCTCTTACATAAAATGCCCCCAAACATTGATACGTCTTTATTTTTTTTCCTTTCAATTATCTATTTAAGTTCACCACCTAATTCATAACAAAAAAGGTATTCTTCATTCACAACGAAAAAATGAACCGTTTTAAAGAAAAACATTTTCGTAACCGACTAATGTAATGCTGCTGAACTAGAAATAGCATTCCATGATTATTACGAATTACTTCACAATGAATAAAGATCCTGGTATTTTGGAGAGTACATTTTTAAGATGACCCTACATAAAGAAGTCTAAGGGATTTAAATCGGGAGACCGAGATGGCCATGCCACTGAACCCCCCGGCCAATCCAACGTTGTAATGACACGTTTTCCAATAAATATTGCCGTCCTTATCTATTGGGTATACTGCCAAGTTTCATGAAATTGATTTCACCGTTTATACAGAAAAACCATCTTCAAGGTGTAACTTAAAGTACCAATAGTTCCGAAAGGAAGGACCTTACGAAAACATTGTACAAAACATTTTAGTTTTATTTTAGATCGAACTAACCGTTCTTGAAATTTCTACTAATACTTCTGGGACACCCTATAGTAAAGTCTAAAAGGTTGGGTGAATCAGTATGTTGGACGGAATCATTTCTCTGGGTTTTTAAAGGTGTACATACATTTCAGCGGAGGAAGCTATGCCAAACAGTGGGAGAGAGCAATAATGATAACTGAATTAACATTCACTATTCTAAAGATTAAAAATAGGTACCTACTTTGATATATAAATATATATTCGATATAAATGTGGCCTCATGATAGAAGAATGAATCAAATCAAATGAATCAAAATACAGACTGCGAATACATAGTGTTGACCCCCCTTCAGGAGATAACTAACACTCCTATTACTATGAACATTCTTTCGATAGCGATAAATTAAATATAGATTATGTTATTTGCTGGTATCTTCTAATTCTAGTCAACAAAACGGTGAAATAATCGAATCGTTTTACTCATAAAGAACGCTAGAAAATGAAGCAATGACTGATAGGGGACGGTTTAATAATAATAATAAATGATGTGCAAAAAAACCAAATGACAAATCAAGCATACAAAGTTTGAGTGATATTTTGGCATCATTAGTCTCTAATTCTTTCAAAAATGTACCAACTGTGTTGCGGTTAACGGACTCCAGGAAAATGCTAAATGAATTTTGTGGCTGCTAATAATCGATTCCTTTACGTGCCAGACTACCTGCGATACATTCGATTTTTTCGCAAGACTTGGCTAATTGTATCAGTCGTTTTGAAGATATTCATTGATCAGCACATAGTTGCAATTAATAATAATAATTAAAAAATATTAAAGGGGTATTTGCAATAGTAATTTCAAAAATCAATAGCTGGCCCACTCATCATATGTCTGTTAAGTTTCGTAAATTCACTTATTTGACGAAAAATTATCAGGTCCCAATTGTTTCAAGGTTTGTTTTGTTATCAAAAAGGTAATAGCAACAGTATACTAGTTTATAAAAAATTTATTTATAGTATCAAAAGGATTAGGATACTGTTAGTACCTATATGTTAGTATCGTATTACAAGTTAAAGTCATAATAAAATAATTATAAATCATTTTAGTCGTATAAATTTAAAAGCAATATAACGCACCTTTCTGCTTATTGCTATGAACTACTACTACTACTAAGCACCACATTGTCGGTAGGTAATCTCTGTACACAATTATTTGTACATTTTAACTGTCCACATTTAGCGCAGAGGTAGCGCGATAACTAAAAGAGCAACAAAAAACGTGCACAGAAATAATCATGCCAACATAAGGAACAAAAATGTGTAAAGTATTTTTCAATCTCACACCAAAACAAGGATTTACGAATATTTTTCTTATTAAGGTTGATCATATTTAATTACTTATTTTTGTAATCTTTAGAATCGCAATTGTTAAAGCTGCTTTAATAAATGAAAAGTCAATTGACGATAAAATAGTTTCTTTGAAATTTGAGAGGAATCAAAATGAGAAGTCATAATAGTTCATAATTCAGTCAGGTGAATAAAATAAAATAAATAAAAAAAAAAGTTGGTAAAGGCTTTTTTCTACGACTGTCTTTAAATGCCTTTATTATATGTCCAATCATGATTTGAAAATGTAGTACATTGTAATGCTGTTTATCATTTACCCGTGCGTAATAATATTTCCCACTAGTTACCTAGCAACTAGTGGGAAATATTATTACGCACGGATAAAATTTCCTGGTAATGACAAAAGTAGCAGCGGGCATGAAAAGTCACCATAGCAACGCCGAAAATACAAACACCAAATTGACAGTTTTGGTATTTATAATTAATAATAATTATAATTAAGTATTTCGCTAATTTCAAAACACATAAACAGTGATAGTGAATATAGTTTAACTCCACCTAGTCAATTTAATACTTCTAATTTATCGTATTTAGGCTTATACGCTAACAAGGGTAAGTTTCGAAAAACAAATATTTTTCTGAAAATTATGTTAAATTTATTCAAAAGCATTAAAACTCGTACGATTTGCAGATCTCGCCTGCGGCTCATGCTGCAAACGATCATACTCGTAGGAAATATATGTCATTTCATGTTCGTTGCACAATATACTATTACTTAACAATTTTTAAGTTATTACCTACTTGTTGGTAATTAAATGATAAAAGTACTTACTACTACATGTTCATAAGTAAATACTCTAGCTCGTCTTGATGTCAAGCAGACACTCAAAATTCGGTGAAAAGTAAATGCCCTTACTTGTAAGCAAGTTCTCCTTTTTATGTAAGGTTGTTCCGTGTCATACTTGACATAAGAATTTCAATCTATAATGGCTTCTTTTATGAATGTTCGCGCTAGAAAAACTTTTAGACAACGGAAAAATATACGCAACAATGCTTGTAAAAAGTTATTACGGTTTGTAGATTTCATAAGTAATTATGATGGTACAGAAAGTCGAGATGGGGCACTTACAAAAAGGATGAAGATGGAACTTTTCCTACGTTATCTTAGTTATCCGGGATTTCAGAGTGGTGTCGTTTATGAATTCGGAGTGAATCAAACAACAGTTTGTAAAACAATAGCTATTGTTATGAACTGGAACGCTGATGAAATAAATACCTCTTTCAGTTGACTGACAGTTATCTCCTTTCCAGTATGATGTATATATTCTTTTTCTTTAGCTATCCAGGCTTTTTTCTTCCACTAATTGGGGTAACAGACTTGCAGAGCAATCGTTTGTTGTAGTACGTAAGTAGTAAGAAAAGAAAACTATCACAAGTAAATGAAAGCACTCTCTTATTCACATGCTGGGCGAGCAAATACGTTACTCGAGAATAAATACTTATAAGTATTTCGTTTTTTTTTTATTCACCTGACCCATTATTATATATTCTGTTAACTTACTATTTCTGAATGCAATTACAATTGAAAATTACATCAGAAACAATTTAAAAAAACTAATATATAGTTTTAAATATTTTTAATCGAACGAAAAATATTCAACTAAGTTATTATGCAGAGAAATGGAATAAACTAATATTTCAGAATTGACAAAAAATCCGCGCCACAATAATTGAAATTCGAACCACACATCTCGTTCAGGTGAAAAGTTTTCTGCGTCTCGGTCTTAATTTAAAGATATCAAAGACTACTTACTGCCATAACGCATTGTTATTTTTTTATACAAGTTGCAAATAAATACAAACGCATCTGTGAAATTTGACATTTAATGTATTTCACTTTTAAACATTAATTTAAAACACTGATGGAGACATGCATTGCAAAAAGAATTGGAAAACTATGACCCATTATCCGCCAAAATGTTAATAACTATTAGAATGGAAATCATCACCCTCCAAACAAAAAATTCATTGCACAATAATTTATCCGAAGTCAATTAAACTTTAACAAGTTTGCAGTAGGTTTAGAAATAAAAACCAAATTATACTTAAAGAATACTAATATTAAAATACACTCATTAAAAAGTATTCTTTACATTGCTTTTTATACTTCAATGAAACAGAAGAATAAGAAAATTATTCGTACGATCCTGGGAAAATAGGCAAAATAAAATTTATAGTGGTACCAAAAATTATATACTTACTCCAACTTTTCTAATAAGATCACTAACAATATTAAGGGCCATCACTCTAGACGCTGGTGATAGTGGAGGTTGGTATTCTCCTAAAATACATATAACAATATTTAGAAATGTTTAAAATTTTGATATTGATAATTACATGCAAGCAGTGGCCATTATTTATTTATTTATTTATTTCAAAAACTCGTCACTATAAATTATCATTTTAGTGATTTTTGTGTTTCACAATAACCTGTGAAACTGCAGTTAGACAAGGGACTTTTGTCAAACTCACCCTTTGCAATGAAAGAACTAACATTAAATTGTTACACATTCATGAACAGATAAGTTAACTGTAACGTGAGAAAATTGAAATAAATGATATGTTTTATACATTTACTAATTAAAATGATACAAATCTAAAATTATAACATAAAATAATAGCACAAGAAGATATTTCTTAATGGCAGAGATGAGCCAGATTCATTATGAGTAAATTTTCAACATGTGGCTTGAATTTAGTTAGGTTTATTTAAAATTTCCGATATGTTTTTGAGAAGATTGGCAATAGTATTGACACCCCTTTCATGTCGGTACTGAGTTCTAATTACTCTCTAATTACTTTCTAGAATTACTTTTCCCGAATACGCCCGACAGCGACGAAGTACTCATAATCATGTCTTTTCATATTTAGGTACACATTTACATTTTTTAAAGTGTGAAATAGTTTCATGCATATATATTTTTTGAATAATTTTATAAATTATTAACATAAATAATTACATAAATCATCATGTAATCTTTTTGACCTTTATTATTAAATTGATGGATTGGGCAATAAAGAAATATTTTTTCATGAATTTGCCAACGTTTCGCATATGTCCTTAAGCTTGTTCAAGGCTATATTAAAAACTTGGTAATTTATTTCCAGGAACGAAATATTTTTGAATGCTTTACATAAAAAAAAACCGAAAACCATATGCCAATCAGTTTGCTTTTGGAATATCGTCTAGTTTTTATGTAAAATGTAAAAATTCAAAAATAACCACTTCTTTCCGGCACATAAAGGTCGGTGATTTTGAAGTAGACCTGAAGTTAATAAATGCGTAAATCTTTGGCAAATTCATAAAAATTGACTTTTTTTTTACCGCTAATCCACCATTTTGAGTTTACAAGTTCCCACATTTGATTATTGAGGATTTTTTGCTTTTGAAACTGCGATGTCACATTCATAATTTTCAGTAGTATTGTAGTTTTAACAAGAAGAAATATTGAGTTAGCCCATTTTAAATGAATAAATAGTAATGTAATGAAAAACCGACGCTTCTTGCTATACTCACCCTGTATAAATACTTTTATATAATCAACTAAATAGGTTGAACTCAAGAGGATATTCTAACAATTAGCACTAAGCACCAAGAATAATACTTTTTGAATTTTTTGATATTATATCTGTTCGATGAGCTGATGATGAGCGTCATGTGCTTGAAACATGTATCAGTAAAATACCGATATTCTGATACGTTTCAACTGCAACCAGTCGTAATGGTCTATCTATACAGAGATATTCCACAACAAAGAACTAACTAACTTTAAAGATCATAAATAACAATTTTCTTTGTAGGATTTCTATACAACACCACACAAACATAAGGATTAGGGTTCACAGAGGCATGCATTGCAACAAGACTCAACACAAAAATTAAAACAAAATTGTATAGAAAATATATATTTTATTAATATACGCAATACATAATTAACATAGAGACAAAAAATATTACCTAAAATATACACAGATTTAATTTTTGCATAGAGTCTTGCTATAGCAAACGGATCAATGTTAACACGAACAGTAATATATTTTATCGCAGAAAAATGATATGCCAAAAGTTAAAAATTTTGAAACATGCTGCACCAAATGACAATATTTTAAGAAGAAAATCTTTTAACAATTTTTAAAATTGATGCGAATTTGCTGTAATAACAAAAAATTTAAATTCTCCATTACCTGTTATATTTGAGTAGTTACAGACGATTAAGTGCAAGACAGTCAACTATTTCTTGTATAAGCTTTTCAATTTCGTATCAAATGGATATATAAAAAGCATCCATACAAGACGCTATGCGTTACGCAAAACAGTCTAGACTTCTAGACGATCCCTCTTAAGTTAATTTACATGGGTCGTCGACTAAACGAAAGCGCGTTAGTACGGCGCAGATTACGACTGAGTTCAAATGCAGTTACAAAATTCTTCCAGATATAGAGTCCTAAATTCATTCAATTTATCTTTCAGATTTATGTTCATTGTCTTAAAACTTAATTGTCTGTTGTCCGGTTTAAAGTTGAATTATGGGTTTTATGTTATCAAAAAATATTACAATCAAAAGACTGAAGAACATCTTTTACCACCTTCCAAAAAACACGTTTCATAAAACACGATGCTAACATTTGTCATCGAAATATCAAATTTTAGCATTCTTGGAAGGGAATAGAAACTTAATTTTCACCTGAAAAAGTGTTACCGAAACCAAACGCGCGTCAGCATTAAAAAGTGTTTTGACGAAGTGGCAAAACTGTTCTTTCAAACGGAAAGATAAAAATCCAATTTATCGAGTATATTTAAAATAGGACTTAGAGTAAACGATCCTAGTATTATATTACTGCAATATATATATATTTAATTTGGGTTAATAATGAAATTGCTAAATACTATAATTTAGGCACTGTGTAATTTTAACAAATAATAGAATATGTACAGGTTTGTCTGAAGTGGTTCGAAGCATAGAACCTTCAAAAATAAACATGGCGTTTACTTCAACATAATGTTACATAAACACTAGTATTTCTATGCCACATGTAGTTTATCTGATGTGGTACAAATGTATCGAACTCAGTTTCCTCCAGATGTCCAAGCTTTAGTAAAACACCGACAACAACAAAAGCTGATTTAATCTGCATAACTGACTTAATAGATAATAATAAACGATATTCTTCCAAATAAAAAGTATCTCGAATAGACTTGATAGGCTATAAAATAGGCCGTACGAATTCTGGTGCTAAGTTATATCACCCTTTGATATGATCATCTAAATTTGGATGTCTGTGAAAACGAGTAGGGAAAGATATTTTTCCTCAAGACGCTTTAAGTAAATGGCAAGGTTTTTCAAAGCATAAATTGAATATGTTATTACTCCAATATATCTAAAATTTAGTCATGATTCATTCGATAATTGGATTTTGTAACAGCTCCGAATTTTGTTGTGGTTTGATATTGTATACCGGAGTGTAAAAACTTGTTTTGTTCGAACTATGAAAGTTATTCATTCCATAAATAACACAACCATAGCTCGATTAGATCTGAATACAGCAGACGAGAAGACTTCGAAATTAATAGTATATATTTATTTTCAAATCGATTTTTACCTCAAACAACCCTGATAAGTTGAGTCCTAATTGAACGACGCGACGAGTGCTTTTATTATAATAAATATTAATTATTTAGCAATTTCATAATAAATCTATCCCAAATTACGACTAATTGAGCTTTAATGATTTATTAATTTAACCATTTCATGCAGAAAGCCTACACGCACATATTAAAAGACATAATTATTAACACATTTCTGGACGGAACATATTCCTTCGTCTTACTTTAACTCTTGATATAAAAGTACTTTAATAAATGATATTAATTTTGTACATATAGAGTATTCTTCGAAATAAATAATAAATTAAAAACCTTATAATACTTATTGATATGTAAAAGATGAGAAAAATAATGACTGCTGCGAAAAGTAGATAACACAACGTACGTCTTCTCAGAAACTTGAACTATACATATTGGAGTAGGCAATGCTACTGGAGTTTAATAAAATCAGATCTATAATTATCAATGTTACTAAAATCATTGGCAAGTATAACAAATGCAAATTGCATTTACCGTGTAACTTAGTAATCTTTGAGACAATGAAATAATTATTCCTTATTTTGAAAAAAGTTTCAGATAAAAATTTTCGGGTTCCTCAGGTTATTTTTGTGTGGGAAAAAATAGTTTGGTGGAGTAGTCCAATTTGAAAGTGAAAAAATGCACAAATTCACGAAAAGTACTAACTTTTTAAGATTATTCAGGCTTTTCGATGGTGGCTTTAAAAAGCATTCTGAAGCCGTCTTGGAAGAATCTTAATTAATTGTAACATTTATACTTGCATGTTAAATTGTGACTGAGAAGGCGCCTGTCAGAGTGTGATGTGAAACAGGTGCCCAACTGCAATCTAAATCCAACTAAATAAAGTTAGTACTAACTACCAAGAAATATCCAAAGTGGGACACATTGCCTTGCTTGATTAGTCTTTGGCCAACAGAACCAAAATTTGAGCAGTGGTATATACCGTAAAATGTGTCGATAAATCTATTTACCATCTTGACCCGGTTTTCCCTAATTATGGGATTTGCTTGCAATGATTGCTTATGTAAGTGCATGCATTTCTAGCATAAGAGTAAAAGCAACCAAATCTTGAATGACTGATTTATGTATTTAAGAAATCGGATATTGACGACTAAATTTTCGTAAAAAACAGCACGTAGAGATTATCGAAGACAGAAGTATTATGTAGTATAGTAAGCAGCCATTATTTTTCAGAATAATTTCCAAGGACATAATTTTTCCCTAACTAAAATCATGAATAAAAGAACACTAATAATACTGTTTTAAAATCAAACATCAGTCAAAAAAAAATCAAAACAAAAGAACGATATACAAGCAGAACAATTATTAAACATTCGCTCTCACACAGCCAACAGTAAACTTCTTAAAAAATCTGTTAACACAATTCACTTTCTTACGTTTTAGTGGTGTCGTTTGTGTTTCATTTTCCTTCAAACGATTTGAATCAACTATACTTTGACTTTTAAATCCATTAACAACAGGTCTTTCATTATCCGGACCTCGTTCCTTATCCTTTACAGATAGTTCTTGCCTCAGATCTATAAGAAAAAATACAAACATAAAATTACTAAGTTGACAAATATTTTAACTATTATCCAACAGAACTTCGAAAGGCAATAGACTTAAATTTGTAAACGAATAGGAAATAAAACTGGTTTAACTTCATACCTCTGGTTTCATCTGCAAGCCTCTGTAGCTTCTCTTTCAAATTTTCCTTTTCATCCACTTCACTTTCCAACATAGCATTCCTTTCTATTGCCGAGTTTAATTCTTGCTGGAAATCAGCAATGCTTTCTTCAATTATCCGCCTAGACCTTTCCAAATCATCATTTTTCTGTTCTAAATCTCTAATGTACTTCTGCATCTGTTGTTTGTCTTCTTTCAAAGATAGAATTTCTGTTTGTAGATTTGTTGTCTGCTTATTACTTAGATCTAATTTTATCTATAATTAAAACATCTGGATTAATATGCAGTTAGCCATTTGAATTGTAGAAGTATTATTCATTCATTATAAGAGATGACTCAACTCTACCAAGTGCTCTCACACTCACGCTCACGAAGCAACAGCATCTGAGATTTAGGTGGAATCAATCTAAGTTTATGGCTTAAACAAAGCTAGTATAACACATCATATTTTAAAATAATAATAAACCTCCGTATCAGCAAAGGCCTGAGTGGTAGAATACTTTAAAATACAAAATATCAGAAGTGTATATTAAAAATAACTGAGGCCCCAGAATTTGAGTCCTGTGGAACCTGAGATGTAACAGGGGAAACTGTTGGAAAAGTGGAACTATTTGTTATTTTTACAATTCCTCATTGCTCGTGGTGTTCAGGGATTTCCTGACTACTGTAAGCCGATTTATTTACCAGAGTCTTATAAGCTTCTGTGGCGCATTTTTCTCAATATAATCCAGTGGACCATGAACCATTTATACAATACTCCTGGTGCATCGGTAAGGACTAACATTCAACTTGGCACATCACGGTCAATTAATTTTGTATCAGAGGTGAGTGAAAATTGTACAATGGAGTGTCTAGATAGATACAATGGCGACAAGGGATATGGATATGTTAATATGATATTCTCGTTCTTTATTGGCTGTTAGGGTTTTTGGCGTCATAGAAGCAAACTTGGAAATATTAAAAAGAAAATAATTTTGTGGCATAGAGGACATGATTGCTGGTTTTACCTACACAAGGGCTTTTGTTTAATTTAGCAGGGCCTCACTCTAATTCAGTAGAACCAGACGAAGGCATGGGTCGACAGATACTGACGAATTCATTTTTCTCTTATTATGAGCTCGTCAGAGTACCATAGTCGTTGCCCATCTACAATATCGGCATGCATTTAAACACAGTGAGATATACAACAGCAAATATATGTAAACCGTACCATTTACATATA
Source organism: Apoderus coryli (assembly GCA_911728435.2). NCBI lineage: Eukaryota > Metazoa > Arthropoda > Insecta > Coleoptera > Attelabidae > Apoderus > Apoderus coryli. The sequence continues at coordinate 7,343,993 of OU452202.1, read as the reverse complement.
CATAGTAATGCATAACCCAACATACAGAGACCGAAACAATCCAATGTATAGGCAACACCAGCCGTAAAAATAAAAATAGTGCAAACACAATCATACATTTTCTATGCGTATCTGACGACCCATGCCTCGGTCTGGTTCTACTTAATTAGACTGAGGCCCTGCTAAATTAAACAAAATCCCTTGTGTAGGTAAAATCAGAATCATGTCCGCTATGCCACAAAATTATTTTCTGTTTATTATATTTACGGACACAAATTCATATTCTACTTAGAAATATTTATTTTCTGTTACATCTATATCGATCTAAATAAGAATCGTGACGCCTTCTTAATATACTACTTGATGAATTTTTGTCTCCTCCTCCTCCTTAGCCTTCAAAACTTGTTTTATATTGCGACCGGTCGTTAGACATGAAGTAAAAAAAAGTCGAACAATTTTACTGAAATCCACTTTTGTTAGTACGTTTTCAAATTACATCCAATAAAACTGCACCAGTAGTGTCTCGTACATCCATGAGTGAGCGAGAAATTGCATCCTCTATTGCGCACGTACTTAATTATACGTTTTTTCGTAAACAACGTTACATTTTGAGGAGAACTTTGGGCACAATTTGATGATGCCAAATGTTGGGGCGAAATATTTTCATGAAGATCGAGATAATGTCCAAAACAAAAGTGATCAATGGCGAAAATCACTTTACTACGGTATTTTGGACCTCATGGCTTTTTGTTAATTGATTTGCTATATGAGCGATCTATTCTTGCTGCCTGCTAGATGACGTTAATGCTGCTTATCGTTCAAAAAATATGAAGGAAAGCTATTCTTCGGTAAAAGAACGCCTGACAGCATACAGCAGCTGTACTTAACTCGTGCTAAGCTCACTCAAATACAAGGGCAAACTCTTGAACATTCATCTTACACTATTTGCCTACTCCAGAATCTCTATTATGATTTTCTTTAATAATCATTAGGACAGTCAAGAACAAAAAATGAATGGCGTTTGTTTTTGATGAATTCAGTCTGGCCATTTTACCACAAAAGTCGAAATCAAATATAATACCTGCTGGCGAAAAAATATCTTTTAGTCTTCATAAATACAGATTCCTATTACGTTAGTTAGTAGCTAGTACCCTGATTTAAATAGTATTCCTCACACAGGAAAAAGTAGGTAGGCTCATTTATACATACCCTATAAGAATCCACCTCATTTTGAACCCTGTTAAATGACAAACTCAGCTCCTTAATCTTCTTTTCATTTTGTTCGATAATAGCTTCATACTCTTTTTCTAATTGTTGGGATCCTATCATAAATTCATCAGAATCCTTTTGTATTCGTTCAACACTATAGAAAAATAATTTATTATCATTTATATTATAATAATAATGACAACTTACTCTTGTAAGTACTGTTCAGCTAAGCGTTTCCAATATTCAACTTCCTCATCCTTGTTTGTAAATGTAGGGATATCACCTTCACTCATTTTGACTTAAGTCCAGAGTCTTTTTCACATATCACTAAAACTAAAGAAAATCATTTAAGTACGTTATGTATATTATTCAATATTAATAACTTCTTTAAACATAATATAAAAATTATAGTTGTAGGAATAGTACTTCTTAAATGTCAAGTACAGTATGTATGTAAACATGAGTCATGGACAGACAAATAAATGAAAACCTGTTGGTACATTTACTGTTAATGGTAGTCGTAATATAAAGGATATCAGTCAATGAAATGTTATTCAATTCAACCAAAATAAATTATTGTACGTCGTGCGAACCCACCAAAAATAATTAAATGTATAATTTATAATTTTACAACTACAAATAAATTACTGACTGAATTAACAAATTAATTTGACTTTGACTTCTGGCTGACAGTGAGAACTGACAGCTTTTTAGTAGCGCTACAATTATCGATAGTTTGGACTATCCAAATTTTTATCGATAATTCTGTAGTAAAGATGTATCGTATATAATATAAATATAGACATTGTCTTTATTAGGACAAATTAAATTTTTGGTTTCAGGGCATTACCAGAGCACGTACATTCTCTGGCATTACGCTCTCTTTAAAGACAATGGCATTAATGTTATTGTGAGTTGGCAACACTGAATATGAATGCTATATATATCATTGACATTTGACATTATAATACTAACGTTAGATCAATGCTACATAATATAAATATATGATACAAAAAATTGAGTGATTACAATTTATTGCAGTTACAAGTATATGGCATTTATAAAATGATAGAAAAGTTGTAAAATGATTAGTTACTTCCAACTTAATTGGTTATGCACTGCTTTAAAAAATACAATTGATCATGCAAGGTATGTTTTGTTTGCATCTCTTCGACCAGTTATAATTTGAGTGTTTATCAAAAAATACACATCTGTTTCCAATAGGTATTTCAATTTTAGTTAGTTTTATAGTATTATACTAAGTACCTATATTATTATATCGATTTAATATGAATTCGAATGATCAAATGCTAAAATTCACTTCTAAAATTTACTCACAATCCATTATTACCTAATATACTTGGAATATACCTAGGTCCTACAAAAAAATCTTTTATTTCTAGTTTTGTTAGTTTTGTGTTGACTGTCTTAACTGCTTGTTATATAAATTAATTGTAATTTTTTAATGAAATTGAGTCTAATCTTAGCCTGATGAAGTTGTAAATAGGGCAACGGAACGTTGCTATTACAATGTACCTATGTAATTAGCAGATGAAAAAATGTTTTAATTGTTTGAACCTGCATCGCTAAATGATTCAAGGATCATCGCAACTATAACATTGTTTTAATTTAATATGGAAGAATTTACAGAAATTTGGGATTGACCTGATGCTTATAAAATAACAGTTTTTGACGGTTTTTGTAATATTTTAATGTAATCACAAGGCTATATACATTTATGTATACTAGTTAGGTAATCACGAGATGGGCAATGCGCGGAACTTAACAATTATATAGGATCGGGACGCTCATTAAAATATTTCTGAAACTACTGTGATTGGATGAATTCGAAGAAATACGGTCAAAACATGTGGCCTCAGCCTCAGTCCTCAGTTAATATAATCTGTGGTGGCGATATAAATAAGTATAGATTTGTTTGACATTAGTAACTAGAAATCTGCTGATTATGAGTATTGTGAATGCGATAAAAAAAAATTGAGGTAAAGACGGATATAACTAACCATTTTGAAGTCGCCTGAAACGATAAAGACCAGATGGAAGTCTGTCTGTCTGAGATGTGATGTATTCTACCACGATAGCGCCCAAACGCTTTACCAATTGAGCTAAATTTTGGTATATGAATTTGGGGCAGTTATAGGATAAACCCATTAGTTTTTGGTTGAAATCGCTTAAGCCCTGTGATAGGGGTGGACAGAACCACTAAATTTTCAAATAGCAGTAGAGGTGGAATGATACATCATTTTAAAACATGTTTTATCTGCTTTACAGCGATAGGTCACTTTTGATCTTTGCCCCTATAATTCTCTAGAAAATAGCGTTTCAAATTTCACCACTTAGGTAGTTGGAATCTATATTCTTATAAGAATATAATATTGTACTTGAATACTTTAACACATTGATAGAGCGCTCGCTTCGCATGCGGAAGGTTATGGGTTCGAATCCCAGCTCTGGCAATATTGTTTTTTTAAATTTTTGATTAAAGTAGTTATTTTGTTAGATTAGTTTATTGTAAATAATAAAAATAATACAATTATATTAATAATAAGTAGTAAAATTCTGTTTCGTTACGCAGGTAATATATATTTTAGATTATATTATATCTTGTCGGGAAAGTTGTGGGGCGACACAATCGATTTTACTTTCCCGCACAGGGGAAGTATTGTGAACGCGCTAAAACAAATTGAGTTAAAGACGAATATAACCATTTTGAAGTTCCTTGAGACGATTAAGACCATTTCCAGATGGAAGTCTGTGTGGGTGTCTGTGTGTATTCTACCACGATAGCGCCCAAACGCTTTAAACATTTGAGCTAAATTTTATATGAGTTTCGGGCAGTCCTATGATGAAGCCATTAGATTTTGGTTGACATCGCTTAAGCCCTGTGGTAGGGGTGGACAACCGCTAAATTTTCATATATCAGTAGGGGTCGGGTGATACATAATTTTAAAGCTTTACAGCGATAGGTCACTTTCGATATTTGCCCTTATAATTCTCGAGAAAATTGCAGTTAAGTATTTTGAACGTATATATATTACATTAAAATACAATACGAGCATATACGATAGATCGTACCGTGGCCTCGTTGTTAGAGCCTTCGCGTTGTATTCGGAAGGTTAGGGGTTCGAATCCCAGCTCTGGTAATACTTTTTACGCAAAATTCTAGAAAGCAATAATTTTATTTCATATAATTTCACCTTAAATCGCTGATAGTTTTTTACCAACACCCTATTTTCAATGGATTTTCAGGATGTTTCAAAAAGACGCGGGGTGTGATTTCACAGGTCATTTTTTGAAAAAAAGTTCCCATAAACATACGTCCGGAAATGCATTGCATTGTTTCCAAGATACAAGGTGTTGAAGTTCTTTTGTAAATAAGTCAAATATCTCCTTACCGATTTCTCTGGCAGATTATATGGCTCTATCTCGATCAAAATTATTAACTCCAGTGGCGTTAGGGGGGCAATTAATAAAAATTATTGGCAACACAACAATGTACGCCACTGACTAATTTAATTTCGATATTGTTTTGAGATAAAACAACTAAAACTACTACTTCTTTGTTTCTTTTATTTGATTCTTATGTTGGTTCGTTTAAGAGATACAAATTTAAAACATTTTTTAAAATACCAAGAATATTTACGAATAATCCGACTAAAAATCCGTAACGTTGATGTTATTTGACTGCGCCAATCGTTTTGTCAGATTTGTTGAAGTACTTTAACATGAATCACTATACAAATGCCGAGATGACCAACATGCACTTCATTTATAGACTCGCTGATGGCAAAATAAGCTAGGCGGTTGTACACTGAAAGATTTCCTCAGCGTATAGCTCCTGGTAGAAAAATTTTCGAAAGCATTCATCGACGAGGTTTTGAATATGAGTAATAGTACTGTTTGACGCATTCTTAAGGACAATTTTTTATATCCATACCACATCCAACGCATTCAAGCACTTAGTCCTGCTGATTTCCCCACGAATGGCATTCTGTCAATGGCTTTTGCACAAAATTGTTGAAATTCCTTAACTACTGATGTTGATTTTGTTTACTGATGAAGCGAGTTTTTCAAGAAATTCAATAAGGAATTTTCATAATAACCATGTATGGTGTGATGAAAATCCCTTGCGATATTTGAAGATCATATCAGCATCAGTTCTTCTTGAATGTTTGGATTGGAATTGTGGTTGACTGCTTAATTAACCCGTACTTCTACTAGGAAGACTTAGCGGAGAGGTACATCGCGACTTTCTGGAACACACGCTTTCTGGATTTCTGGAAAACGCACCATTGGCAATAAGAAATGCCTTGTGGTTATGCACGATGGTGCACCAGCGCATTTTAGTCGGGTTGCTCGTTAGTTATTAACAGATACATACTGAAATCACTGGATTGGCCGAGGTAGACCTCACTTATTGCCTGTACGATCCCCAAACCCTCTGGATTTTTTCATGTTTATGCTACTCCTGCACAAAAATGTGGAGGACCTTATGAATCGCATTATTGCTGGGTGTAATTTCCATTAGAAACGACCCTGGTATTTTTGAGAGAGTCAATGAGGGGAATATTGTTTCATGTATCCGAGCTAGAGGTGGTCCTTTCATAAGTTTTTGTATTAGGTATAAATATTATTAATTTTATATATTTATTTATTATGTTAAAGTTATTTTTAGTTTAATTAATCACAAAATTTTATCTCGTAAACGAAGGAACATCTGAAAAAAATTCAAGAGACAAACAAGTTTTAGTTGCTTTTCAAGACAATATCGAAATTAAATTACAGCCAGTAAAGTACAATAATAATTATTAAGTTGCACCCCAAACACCACTTCTTATTTCTAGCAACAACGCTGCCAAATTTCAAAGAAATCGGTAAGGAGATATTCGACTTTTTTGCGGACTTATGTTTATGGAATTTTTTTTTCATAAAATGACCTGCGAAATCCCTTAAATTATACCGCGTCGTTTTGAAACACCCTGTATAAAAATAATAATCAATATTGTAATGTATTTTTTTATCACAACATACCTATTTAACCGAGTAGGTATTAAAAATAAAATGTGGATAACATAGTAATACATTATAATAATGAATTATTGTAATAAACAAAAAATCGTATTGCTAATTGAATTGTTTGTGCGTTCTACATTTTAGTACATTTACTGTTTTCCGCGTATAGTGTTGAAATTAAATTAGTTTGGAAGGTGAATTCAGCATCATTTTATATAAGCTTTGATACAAATAAGAATAATATCTATTATTTGCTCAGATTTACAGTGAGTACATTACATTTTCACATAAATAAAAAATCGGTTGTATCCCCAAAACTTTCCCGACAATATATAATTATTCAAAAATATTTGACCTGCGTAACGGAACAGAATTTTAATAATAATAATTATTATTATTATAATTTTCACCATTTCCAATATACGAACGTAAGAAACTAACTACTTTATTCAAAAAATCGGTTATGTCGCCCCAAAACTTTCCCGACATGATATAATATAATCAAAAATATATGACCTGCGTAACGAAACAGAATTTTAATAATAATAATTATTATAAATTGTATTATTTTCATTATTCCCAATAAACTAACATAACAAACTAACTCCTTTATTCAAAAATTAAAAAAAAAAAGTGTTGCCAGAGCTGGGATTCGAACCCATAACCTTCCGCATGCGAAGCGAACGCTCTACCAATGTGTTAAAGTACTCAATTACTTTAAATTACATTCTTATAAGAATATAGATTCCAATTACCTAACTGGTGAAATTTTAAACGCAATTTTCTCGAGAATTATGCAGGCAAATATCAAAAGTGACCTAGCGCTGTAAAGCAGATAAAAAATGCTTTAATTTAATGTATCACTCAACCACTACCGCTATTTTTGAAAATTTAGTGGTTCTGTCCACCCCTATCACACGGCTTAAGCGATTTAAACCAAAAACCAATGGGTTCATCCTACGACTTCCCCAAACTCATATATCAAAATTTAGCTGGATTGGTTAAATCGTTTGGGCGCTATCGTGGAAGAATACAACAGACACACAGACAGACAGACTTCCATCTGGAAATCGTCTTAATCATCTCAGGGAACTTCAAAACGGTTACATCCGTCTTTATCTCAATTTTTTTTATGAATTGCTTGCTACAGAAAGTAACAAGACTTTTAGTTATGTTGGAAGTTTGTTTCATACTACCGTGCTTTCACCACACGAGCCGTTTCGTTGATCCACAACTCATCAGTGGTGATCGGCAGGCAGTGTGGCCCAAATTTTCAACATTTACGAAGAGCTTCTACTAGCACGTGAGATGACTGACAACAAGAGGTTTTTGGCGACATCTAGTGTCAGCAGGCAATATACCCGGTGAATCACAGTTCACAAACGATGGCCGGACAAGAAGTAACAACTCCATTTAATCCTATTGACAACACTAGATACGCCCGAATTCCCTGGTGGGAGGCTTTATTTATGAATAATAAAATAAAATAAATACGAGCTCATCTGTTTTTTGTCAACAAAATTAAAAAATATTAAACCGGTATAGTGTTTTCAAGCACAGCTCTTATTTATTTAAATGATAAATGTTGATCTATCGTCCTAGGAAACAAAAAAGGAAACAAGTGTATGATGTAATTTTCCAATATTTAGATCCCTGCGGAGGTCTTATAAATACAAACGTAACGTTGGAATATGTTTTTAAATAATCGTTTTTTACAACAAATGACTCAAATATCCACTCACGACAACATCCTTATTTATTAAATTTACATTTCCAAGTCTGCGTTGTGTTGGCTATTTATATGGTTTTCTTCTTTCTCGAACACTTCCAGTAAATAGTGGTTTGTTCTACAACATTTTGGCGCGCGTACGGTAAGCGAGGCGCATTCTACCAAATTAACACAGCGCTGCCCGGGCTGCCCCGGAGAGGTATAGCCTATTAAATCTGTACAGAGTCGCCTCTGGTTAGTTTGAGTCGCGAGCTTTCGAGAATAATTACATCTGACTACAATAGTATAGCCAACTCGGTGTTGCCGGATGTATTTATTTATCTCTAAGTGTACTTAGAGGACATTTTAATATTCGTCACAATAATATATCCGTGGAATTTTTGTTTCTGAGATACAGGATTGGTTTAATTATTTACTTTAATTTTTTATTTATTAATTTACAATTAGCCAATTAATTTTCTATTTTCTACTTTTTTTTTTGCGTTTATAAAATAAAATGTATTTCTTTTTAAAAAATACCGTTTAATTTCTCTCTAAATCAGTACAGTTGTTGAAATACATACAAGAGACCAAAAAGGTTTTAAATTAAACAGATATTCTAAATTATTATTTAATAGAAAGCAGAGGCGGCGCACAAAAAAGTTCGAGAGGCTCAAATTCAGTACGAACACCCAAAATGTCGCACCCTGTAGGTTTTGAAAAACTCTCAATAACGATTGCACTAAACTGTAATTCATTATTCCCGAAACTGGTGGAAAAAAATCCTTAAACTTTGACACCCTGTATCTTAGAAAGAAAGCTTCCATGGATATATGTTTGTATAAGATTTTTATTTTAAAAAATTGTATTCTATAAGTTGTCCTGCTACAAAAACCTGACTCATCCTGGATATTCCTCAATTATTGGCTCATTATTTGTAGTAGGCAGCTCCTCTAAAGTCTAAAGCATGGAAATTTGTTGCGATTTCTTCCAAAATGAATTGAGAAATATTTTGGAGCAAGTTTCTGGTCATCCATTAGCAATACTGCTTTAAGACGATAATATAATTTGTAAATTGTCTAAACTTTTTTTCTACTCGAATTTTATAAACTATCCACCAATAACTAATTGAAATGGATTGAGATACCTTAAATGAGGCTGCAGTAAAATCTGTTCTGAGGTGGTAGTTTTAATAAATTCATTAAATTGCTAACGTTTGTAACTAACTTTTTTTAAATAATGATCAATGTTTCGATTATTTATTAAAATAGTAAATTTTTGTTTCAGAATTGTTAAAACAAGAACATTGTGCATAACATGAAAATTAGATCATGCAATTCTTCGCATTGGGTAGCGCACATTACAAAAGCATCTTTTTTCTTCTATTAGTATTCATTGTATTGGAATATTTCTTTAACACTATATCCAATAGTAAAATTATTTCCATTTATAATTCGAACTCTACAAGGTAACATCTTAAATTCACCTAGTATATTTTTATGCACAAACTAATTTTAGAATAACACTCAATTCTGGCAAATATGGAGCTGCACCTCTTTTACATATACTTACAACAAGAAACAAAACTCCTCATGTTAATCCATCATCATCAACATCAGCAACATACACCTCGAAGCAAAAAATTGTAAAAGAATTTGTAACTGAATCTCCACATGGTTTCAATAATGTGTCGTTCCGACCTGATCTCAAAAATGAAACCCACAACCAAAGATTTGAAGAATCTCAACCGTCTGATATGCCATTATGTCCAGACATCTCGCAAACTTTGTGTAAGTCATTTTTCATTATGTGTAAAATCAGGGCAATGTTTATACATTGATAATACTTAAAGCATAGTTAAACATTATCTATGCTTAAAGTAAATAAAGTTTTAATAGCACTTGCTTAACGAAAGCTTAGGCTAATGAGATAATTCTAATCAGTAGGTATAGAGTGTGTCCCAACATGAATTTTACTTTATAAAAATAATATAGTGAACACATATATCATTTTACATATTTGTAGAATCAGTCTACAAATTCAAAATAAGAGATGGCTAATTATTATTATGCACTTAATTTTTAGCTGTCTGACCATAATATAAAGAACACTTTAACAGATGATTATATAGGACAAAAAAAATTACTCTAAACAATGTTTTTGTTCAACAAAAGTCAAAATGATCTAGAAGAGGTGTTTCAAAATGCCGCGGCAATATTTAGGGAGTTCCCCTAAACATTCGTCCGGAAATAAATTGTTTCCAAGATACAATGTGTTTTTTTTGTAAATAACGGTTTTTTGTTGTTGAATAAATAAACTTGTGAAGGTGACGAATGCTAGCTTTGTTTTACTAATCAAAAATAATATATAAGAGCCCAATGATTGTTCTTTCCAAGTTTGCCATTTAAAAACTATGAGTATTTCTATATGGCTATATGAAAATACGAGTAGGTATACCATTGTCAATGGAAAATATAAAAGTTAATCTTAAAATTTACACACTGCATTCTCTATTCAAGAAAAAACAACTAGCCCGGGTCCGAATGAACTTTTTTGTGTTGTGATGTTGTTTGTTGGTATGTTATTTATTACTAATACTCGATGTGGGAATTTTGGTGTCGTATAAAATTCATTAGCAGTTCATGTGGCAACATATATGCCTAAAAAATAAAGCAAATCAATCGAAGGCAGTTGCGGGAGATGTTGAGTACACGTGCTATCTCTCACAGTGACTGACTTTAAGAGGTCGTAGGTCGTCCAGGAAGCGGCATGTCTCCAACGGTTTCTTTGCTGCTCCTAAAAATTTATGTCATTCGAACGCTTGTGTTTTCGGTAAAATCATTTTAACAATGATGATGATGATGAAATTTAATTGAAAACGCAAAATTTGAAAACACTCTTTTTGTTAGACAATTTATTTGACCAACTTATTTCACGCTCATTTCTGGCATGGTAATTGCAAATTATACAAACATTTTTGTATGAATAAACAAAAAGTAACAAGACTTCTAGTTAGGTTGGAAATTTGTTTCACACTACCATGCTTTCACCAGACGGGCCGTTTCTTTGATCCACAACTCATCATTGTTGATCGGCAGGCAGTGTGACCCAAATTTCCAACATTTCGAAGAGCTTATACTAGCACGAGAGCTGACTGACAACAAGATGTTTTTGGCGATATCTAGTGTGAGCAGGCAATATGCCCGTTGAAACAGAGTTAACAAACGATGGCCGGACAATAAGTAACAACTCCATTAAATCCTATTGCAAACACTAGATGCGCCCGAATTCCCTGGCGGAGGTTTTATTTATGAATTGCTTCCGCACCGGGCATATTGCCTGCTCACACTAGATGTCGCCAGAAACATCTTGTTGTCAGTCATCTCTCGTGCTAGTATAAGCTCTTCGTAAATGTTGGAAATTTGGGTCACACTGCCTGCCAATCACTTGTGGATCAACGAAACAGCCCGTCTGGTGAAAGCATGGTAGTGTGAAACAAATTTCCAACATAACTAAAAGGATTGTTACTTTATGTAACAAGCAATTCATAAATAAAGCCTCCCGCCAGGGATTTCGGGCGCGTCTAGTGTTGGCAATAGGATTTAATGGAGTTTTCACTTCTTGTCCGGTCATCGTTTGTGAACTTTGTTTCACCGGGCATGTTGCCTACTCACACTAGATGTCGCCAAAAAGATGTTTTTTTTTTAAATATTAAAATAAATAAATAAGCATTTATTTTCAGCAGGATAAACCCATTTACAGAAAAATCACTTACATTGAGATGTAAATTAAAAATAAAATAAGCAATAAAATTACAATCAAACAATAGCTAATATGTTACCATAAACCGGCAAATTAATTAACAGTACACGCAGGAATAAGCAACAACAATATAATACATAAATCTAAACATCACCTAATTGTTAATTGATATTATATGGTGAGGTTACAAGAAAAAGACACTCATTTAAAAAATGCAATATGTGATTACATAAATTATCTAAAAATTATTGAAAATGTTCTGAAGGTTTTAAAATTAGCATTACAGAGCAGGATTTGGGTGGTCTAAATCGAAAATGGAAAAGTAGTCCATAGGAAAGACTGCATGTTCCATGTATTTCAATGAATACCAATATAACTACTACGACTTGGTGCTTTTTGCTTGTAACCCCACGATATTTCTGTGTATTTTTACTAGACTATTATTCTAGATGGGCGTATTCTAGTCGAAAAATACGTTGTACCTACTGTTGAACAGTTGGAAGATCGATTTTCACCATGGCTCAAATTAGGTGGTCATTGGCAACCTGAAGACTGCAGAGTTGAGAAGAAACTTGCCATAATAATACCATTTAGATGTAGGGGCGAACATTTATTAATATTTTTACAACATATGCATCCATTTTTGAAGAAACAAGAATTAGATTATACAATTGTTATTATAGAGCAGGAGGGTGATGGACCTTTCAATAGGTTAGTACTATTATAGAAATGCGAAATGCTTTCAACTTAAAGTATATAAACTGATTTACCTACCCTTAAAACGGAAACAGCTTTATTTTTAATTGAATAATTCCATTGGAATATTATTATAGAAGCAATGCAATGTTAAATCCCGCGTCATCTTTGTACTAGCTAACGTTTCGCTTATCCCCACATAAAAACTGAGTTCGACAGGCTGCCCCGATTGGTCAAGTTTCAGATAAATGAATGTTATCGGTCTTATGTGGAGGAAATTGAACGTAACATAGCCAGTGATCCTAAACGGTTTTGGTCATTCTATAAGAATAAAAAGAGGCGCTGGTTCGCCACAGGAGATAGTTTACTCATTTGCCACTTATTTCGAGAGTGTTTATGCTGATTCTGATTTGATTCTAGTTATTCCTTCTGTTATTTTAAATAAAATAAAAATAAAACCACTGTGTGAACTCTGATCATATCATTGTGTAACATATTGACGAATATGACATTATGAAGGTTGCGAAAAAACATCCCCTCACAGCGGGTATTGATGCCATTCTATCTTTTTTTTGTCAAGGACTGTGTTGGGGTCCTGTCTGTTCCTTTATTGCACATATACCGGATGATCCTGTTCTGCACATTCCCGAATTTCTGGAAGAGCGCAAGAGTGTTGAAAAATGGTGATGGAGTTTAGTACTATATCGATACTCTGTAACTTCTGTAACCTGTTTGAAGTAATCATCCATGACTTCGTATCTGGGCGAGTTCGGAGGGTTCTGCCGGATGAGCAGTGCGGGTTTATGCCGGGACGATCTTGTATATCAAACCTGTATGGCTATCGACAGTTAGACTCATGTTGATGTAATATATACTGATTTCCAGAAGGCTTTTGAGCATATTGATACGTGTTGTTATCTAAACTCAGGATGATTGGACTCTCGCAGTGCCTTGTCAATTTACTTAAATCATATCTTCTAGACAGAGTGGAGTTTTGTTGAACACGAGGGTATCAGATCGTACGAGTTTGTTGCTACTTCAGGAGTGCCACAGTGTTCAAATCTTGGTCCGTTATTATCATTTTCATAGATAACCACATCAAAAAAATTAAAGGCTGTAGGCTCGCTTTTGCAGATGGCCGCAAGCTTTATTCTGTCGTCAGTTCTATGAGTGATGCTTTGCAGGTGGATCTCAACATGGTGAAAGATTGGTGTCGAGTAGGTAAATTGTTTCTGAATGTTTCAAAATGCTGTGTTAGTACATTTCATAGGGTGAAGCATCCTGTGTTGTATGAGTATAAACTGGATGATCAGGTTTTAAGCCATGTATCTGAAGTTATGGATTTAAGCGTCACTTTTGATGCTAGATTTTCATTTGTTCTTCACATATTCTCTGTGAAGCAGTGCCCTGGGCTTCTTGTTGCGCAATTGTAGGGACTTTAACACTTCATCTACTTTAAAGTTATTATATTGCGCTTTGCAAGCTAAAGTTTGCATCAGTTGTATGGCAGCCCTCTACTATTATCACGTCAGGAGCTTGGAATCGGTACAAAGATTTTTGAAGTAGTTCGTTGGATCGATTTGATATGCTTCCGCTTAGTCAACGCTGAAGGGTTAATTCTGTGAAACTTCTATATAATCTGATCCATAACAGTGGAATCTTTTTCCTGTTAATGGGTCTGGAATGGAAATAAAGGTTATTATTATTATCATCCTACCAGCTTCTTCAGAGCAACTTTGCGAGCACGCGGTTAAGAGTTCAACTGCGTTCACGCAAAGTTGCTTTGAAGAAGCTGAGAAGATGATCAGCGAAACGTTAGCTAGTATAAATTTTAATATGACATAGGATTTAAGCAGAAGCAATCTTTCTATAAATTATAAAATATAATATTTTTTATATCAAAGAGAGCTTTCGTTTGTAAACTACATTAATTATAGTTTTTTAGGGCTATGTTGATGAATATTGGATACACCGAAGCACTTAAATTACGCGATTATGATTGCTTCATTTTTCATGATGTGGATTTGCTTCCAGAAGATAACCGAAATTTGTATACGTGTCCAGAACAACCAAGACATATGAGCGTTGCCGTTGATATATTTAATTACAGGTAATAAATCATAATACAGAATAGTAACCAAAAAACTACGGAATTTAAAATTATTTAAATGTTCACTTTCGAGTGTATTGGAAAAATAACGTTTTAAAAATCGTATAATATAAAAAACACAATGTTTTACCTCTACATATTAAAAGAAAAATCGCTTGTGTCGCCCCAAAACTTTCCCAACAAGATATAATAGAATCAAAAATATATGACCTGCGTAACGAAACAGAATATTAATAATAATTATTATTATAATTGTATTATGTTCAATAAACTAACCTAACAAACTAACTACTTTATTCAAAAATTAGAAAAAAAAATATTGCCAGAGCTGGGATTCGAACCCAGAACCTTCCACATGCGAAGCGCTCTCTATCACTGACGTCAAAAACCCTTTATCAAATTACTTTATTATAATATAAGAGTTATAGGTTCCAACTACCTAACTGGTGAAATTTTCTCGAGAATTATGGGGGCAAATATCAAAAGTATATCGCTGTAAAGCAGACTCGCCAGACCCCTATCACAAATCCCCCTAGCTCAAATCTCAAAATTTAGCTCAATTGGTTAAACCGTTTAGGGACTATCGTGGAAGAATACATACAGACACACACACACAGACAGATAGACTTCCATCTGGAAATGGTCTTAATCGTCTCAAAGAACCTCAAAATGGTTATATCCGTCTTTAACTCAAATTCCATGTGCGGGAAAGTAAAAATGTACTACAGCCATCTAGCTACCTTTAAATAAAAATTCTTCATTATGTGCCTTCTTAAAATCTAGTATTTTACTTAAGGAGAAAAGTAAACTCAATTTTGGTAGAAAATGAACTCATTGTAACATTATCTTAATAATAATTCGTTCGTTCATTTTGTATTTGACGGAGCCAATATTAAACGCATTTTGACATCACGTAGATAAGTAAAGGCTTCTGATAAAAACTAACTTATTCATAAATGTGCACCAAGCATAACATGCAGAACGAGAAATGCCTTACGATCGCATCGTTTTAGAATATAATATTATCGCACAAAACAATGTAGAATATTGTCAGGGTTTAAACTGCCATTTGGTCTAAAACAGATTAGTTAGTTTTCTTCTTGTGGTTTTATTTATTGTAGATTGCCATATCCAGGAATATTTGGAGGTGTATCTGCCATTTCAAAAGAACACTTTAAATTATTAAATGGATTCTCAAATGCTTTTTGGGGTTGGGGTGGTGAAGATGATGATATGTCAAACAGGATTCGATATCATCATCTGTATATCTCCAGGTATCCTTTGACCATAGCAAGATATACAATGTTGACACATAAAAAAGATAATCCAAGTCCAACCAGGTATTATTTCTTGATGTATAAATTATTTATTGAAAAACTTTGATTGGATCAAGGAACAAATCCATTAGACATTCTACGACCCTAGGAATAATGTGACTAAAATAGATTTATTGTTATGTAAATTCGATTTTGCATTAATTTGCAGTTTGTAAGCCAAGATTCTTCTTATAAATACTGATTAGTCGAAACATGTCTAATGTGTTTTTTTCTTTGACCAAGAATTGTTTTCTTAAGCATAGAGATAACTGAAATTGTCATTGTATCTCACATTCGGGATTCTGTATAATTTTTTTATTCTTTAAAAAAATTAAGAAGGTAAATACGATTTGAGGATATCGGTATTTGTGGGAATTTTGAACGTTTGCATTTTTTTTTAAATTTTTAAGTATGTAGCAATAATTTTCTGCCATAGCCGATAAAATGACTGGCTTCACGTATTATAGACGCGATTATGTTTCAAATAGCAGAGCCCTTGTCTAGTTCAGTGTAACAGACTTGAGCCATGAGTAGACAGATACTGACGAATTCGTTTTCCTCTTTTAAAATTAGCTCGTCAGAGTACCATAGTCGTGGCCAGAGTTGCTAGGTTTTTCAAATTAAATTTCGCTACTAAATCTTTCAGAAGTGTCCTATTTATTTCCAAAATATGTCCGAGTGCTGCAAATCATACGAGTAGGAAATGGTCATTTCATTTGAGTTTCACACTATACTTTTTCTACGACTGTTTTAATGGTTTGGAATAAATTAAACATCATGAGTTTTAGGAAAATATTTGTTTTTCGAAACTTACCTGTACTCGCCCTGTTGGCGTAAGCCTAAATACGCCGAGTTAAAAGTATTAAATTGACTAGGTTGTGTTAAACTATGATTGATGTCCTTAAGTGGAAAATTTTATATTTTTTGTTGGATATAAAATAATATAAGCATTTAATTGTTTATTGATTTATATGGAATTCATGCCCATCTTATATAGACGTCTGGCTTCCGTTTTATCATTTTTTATTATGAATGTCGCAGAAACGTCATACTGTTGAATCAATTAATGTTTTAGGTTTGACGTATTAAAGCAAGGTCAAAAAAGATTCGATAAAGATGGATTAAATAGTTTAAAGTATGAAGTGGTCCATGTGAAGAAAAAGCTACTGTACACTTGGATTTTGACAAAAATTGAGCAGCCAAGATGACTTGCAACACATTTATCGAATGTAATTCGCCTTTAATACATATTAGTGTAGGGTAATTTATAGCTTTTGATAAAATCCCTTAAATACTCGTTAATCTCATGAGCAGATCTGATACTTAAACATAATCACAAATAAAGTATAAGGTTAGATTTAGTTATTATTAGCATTCACACACATAGAAGATTAGGTGCCAAATTAAGTTTTTAATATCAGGCTTGTCATATCATTTTAAAAAAATCGGACTTATAAAATAACAGTGCAGTGCATGTCGTTCCTTTCATTTTATGATTATTTTGCTATTTAGAACCTGCCGGTTTGATGATATTGATTAAAATACCGGGTCAGGAACAACTATGGAAACCCAAACAAATCACAAAATGATGTCAAATATAGGGTGTTGTTGGGCCACCCGGTATATTTGAAAGTACTGCCAGTACATGATCCTAAAAAAACCTACAAGTTTTGTATCAAACTTTTTTTCATATCATTTACCGTTAGTGATATATTGAGGGGATTCCATACTTTTTGCTAACCCTGAATAAACTTACCCCTTAACTTTTATTGTTTACTGTAATTTAGGTAAATTCAAATAATTCACGTGCATTGCTAATTTAAAATATTATTATCTTCGAACTGTAAGTACATATAGAAGGACTCCAAATGCCGTATTGGGCATCCTCATGGTGTATAAATGTATAAGTGTTATAAGTACCTATTCATTAAAGTTCAATTGCATACGTTTGTAAATCTAGCTTAAACACTTGTTGAAGACTTTGGCGCGGAAAAGATGTAAGATACATGCAATAATTCATTAATTAAAATCCAATTTCAGTAGAGTTTATTTGGTTTTAGGTACAAAAGATCAAATTGATTATTTAGTATTTTACAAATACAAAGAAATAAAAAAAAACCTATAAACAGAAAAATAAGAACTTAGATATCACTAAATGGGTAATCTTTATCTATATGTTCTACTTTGAATGTTGGTTCCTCAACTTCTTGACCAACAAAATTTTCTGCCACCAATTTCCAAATAAAATTGTTTGTCTTCGTGTATATAAGGTAACAAAGCGATAAGTTACTCAATTCTTTTGGATCGAATCCATTGTCCTTCACAAAGTAGCTGAAACTGGAATTCCGTGAAACATTTCTTTTGATTTTTCTTGGATATGCTCGTTTTTTCGCATTCTTTTCCAAAATTCGGCAAAAAGTTTGTTTTCCGTGTCTTGCAACAATATCCTACAGTTTTTCTTACATCCACAAGATGGGTCTAAAACTCTTTGCTTCAATATCTTTACTCATTTTACTTGTATACGGTGAACTAAGATTTTGATGTGTTTTTCTTTTGCCACCTACTTTTTATTTTTTTTATCAGGGGTTGGAAGACGAGCACTTCATTTTTTGTGGGGTTCCTATAAATAAAAAAAAATCGTATGACTGTCACATGAAAGAAGTGGAATTTTCTACTAGGTAACCCAATCTAATTTTATTCAAAAGTACTCAAGTTTCGTAAAAAAGCATTCAACTTTTCGATCCTAATAATTATTTTGGTTTGTACCTTGTACTTGGTGAAAATTAATTTTAAATATTTAATAAGGAAACTAAATTTAATAATTTTCACGAATTTATTATGTTTCATCATATACGTTTCATTACACAGTGGCTTCTTCAGATGTTGAGTACTAACTTAAACCTCAACTACCATCACCATATTAGTACCTAGTTTCTACACTACAAGTGATATGTTGTATGTACACAGAAATGGGGTTTTGCCATCATTAAATATTAACTGACTTTTCGTTACATCCACGCCAATGTAGTCTACCGCGGCCACAATGGTTCACCGTTCTGGCATTGTAAAGTAACAATAACAACAAACAATAATCTTTATTTCAAAATTATGTTACAACATAAACTGAAATTACGTCAATTAGGTACACCACAACCACATAAGTACTACACTGATACAAACATTGTGTATTTTTAAATAGCATCAAACATTGTTCATTTTTAAATGGCATCAAAATATTCGGACAAACTATATGGGTCTAAATATACTAAGTTCATTTTAATTTCTTTAAATAATTTAATGGATTTAATATTTTTTATTATATTTGGTAACTTATTGTATAATTTTATACACATATATTTAGATATATTAGATAACTGTTCTTGTGATACTCGTGGGTCTCAGATAAATCATTAAATTTGTGCCTATTGTTAATGAAAAAAACTAAACATTCATAAATATACAACGCAGTGACATTAGTTTTTCTAATTGAAACACCCCTCTACATGATTGTAAATAAGACATTTTGTTTAGTATTCTTATACATCGTTTTTGCACCACAAAGATACTTTGCTCATTACTATCTCTACCCCAAAAAATAATACCATATTTCATACGAGATTCAAAGTTTGCATAATATAAAATTTTTAATGTTGCTTTATTGAGATACTGACTTACAACTCGTAAAGCATAGCAGACAGAATTCAATTTATTTACTAATGATTTAATATGACTTGTCCAATCTAAAAATTCATTGATGATAATTCCTAAGAATTTAGTTTGTGTTCCAAGTTCTACTTCAGTATTTAAGTCAAGTGCAACTCCTTTCGGTTTTGAAATTTTATTTTGTTTAGTTCTAAATAACATAGCATTAGTTTTTCCAGAATTAATAATTAATTTATTTTGGGTGCACCATTGTGAAAGGTTACCATAGAAATATCTTAAGTCTCGCTGCAAGTGATTTATATTTTCCTATAAGAACATTAGTGTCATCAGCATAATTTACTATTGTCAGATTTTGTTCTTGTTTCAGATTATGTATGTCATTAAAATAAACTTCCGAACAGGCAGTTTTTCCATTTTTGGATATTGATACTAGTTGATACCTATCAGTTAGATATAATTCTATCTATTTCAAAGAGTTTCCACGCACACCGTATAGATCTAATCAATTAAAATAAAGTATAATCATAGCAGCTCAAAAAAAAAAAAACAAAAACACTTGCAAAATTATCAGTAAAAGGATGTATGCCATATAATCTTAAACACATACCTATTGTTCTTCAGATGATGATGACCTCTCCTCACTTTCATTCTCAATATAGTCCCCGTCCTTTACACTATCATCTAAGTCTAATTCCTCAGAAAATTCATCTAAATCGCGAGAACACTCGCTCGTTACTTATTATCGTGGCTTGTAACTTTGTATGATAAATTTCGCCACTCAGCAGAAACTGTGAAAACATCATTTTAATACTCCCGCTCTACCTGTAGGAGAATCACTAAACTAAGTTGTATGTGGCTTGTACCTTAGTACTATTTGGACTAAAAATATAAGTTATTGTGGCTTGCACCCTTTCCACGCCAGTCTTCTTGTTGATTTTGGTTTGTAAATAAAAATACTCTTTGTTATTTTATTTAATAAAAAATGTTATTTTGGCTGTGAATAATTAGATCAGTTAAGGTAGTAGTCTTATTTGAGACATAAAATAAAAATTTTGAGATTGTTAAGGTTTTTCCCTTAAATTGTTTTAACCATTATTTTTTAGAACAGAATCATGATGCAACATAAGGCTTTTACCAAAATTTACATAACTAAATACAATATAATAAACACAAAACCCATGTTGATTTTGAGTAATAAGGCCTTTACACTTCGACTGAAGTTGATCGAACTAGAGACTATCTAATATTTTCACTATCGCCGATTGATGGCAAACTCCGCTGTAATTCAGTGCTACCAGACTTATGTATAGGCACAACATAGGTTGTTTTCCTGTTGGGAAATTGTTCTTGCCTTAATGAAATATACAATTTATGAAGAGGTATCGATAAAGTAAATATGCATCTCTTAATGAAAAAGTTAGGTATGGTAAAATTTTCGCACATACATCCTGGATCGTGATACTATCAAAGGCAGTATTTCTAGAATTACTTGAAGCAAAATGGGGAACGGTTTTGAAAATTTAAGTGATTGCTGAGGTCAACCCAGATAGATTAAGTATGGTTACTTTTCCCTAAACTTCTAAGGTACCATCGATCAGCAATCACCTTGTGTCTAATTAAATAACTTAGCATATCACTAAATGGTGTTTTATTTATATTTATTTGCAATTTTTTTTCTAATATGAAAAAATGTGAAATGTCACAGTGAGTGTATCTTTTGTCCTCTTTTTAGATTGCATCGGTTTTGACACATATATTTTATTTACTGTTCTCGGTCTTTGTCACAATGAGAGGATTTTTAAGTTAGAAGTACACATTAGATATAAAAAGCTAATAGGTAGTTGGAGAATTCGAATGTTATAAAATTATTAATAGTAGTACCAAATATTAATTGTGTACATTAATCTTTGGTAGTACCTACCTTTTTCAGAAATTGAATATATTGAGAAATGTTTGGAAACAAGTCTATCATTTCAAGAATTAATTGTTGCTTCATGATTTTGTAAAAATTATAATTTAACTATAAAAAGTATATACAGGGTGTCCCAGAATATGTGGACAATCTCTCGGATTGGGGTAGGTTGTGAAAAAAGAAGGTTATAAGTTCATAAAAGGTTTGTCAAATCGGCCTTCACTGCAACGTTATGAGCTCTTAAAGACTAGACCTGAAATTCAGTTTTTTAATGATAACGTTTGAACCGCCTCGTATAAATTTATGGAATTTAAGTATAATTTACGACAGGTAGGGACTCGTCGAGTAACCTTATTTGAAACAATGGCATTTCATTAAGGCCACACGGGCTTACTGATGTAGAGATTGTTAACCGTTTTTTTAATACACCGGTTTCGAGATAATGTACTTTTTATTTAAAATGTATGAAATGCACCACATACCTGGATTTCTTCCAAATACCTGCATTTTATTTATTTTATTAACGTACAACACAACAACAACAACAAAATTTTTGAAAGAGCCCAGTCACAACTGCGGAAATCAGAACGTTCACGGCGAGCATGTTGAAGAAAACATCTTAAATGCGATAACTGCAAATTCCTACTACGAGTGTTCGGAATTTAGCTGCCGTGTTTGATTGTACAAAATCGACTGTATTTAGAATCCAGGTATGTGGTGCATTTCATACATTTTAAATAAAAAGTACTTTATCTCGAAACTAGTTTATTTTATTGATATCGAACTAGAGTACCATTTTTATAGCAAAATGTTTAAGATATTTAAAAACTCAGTAGTAGACGCATTCAAAAAAGGGGTTAACAATCCCTACGTCAGTACGCCCCTGCAGCCCTAATGAAATGCCATTGTATTAAATAGGGTTACTCGACGAGTTCCTATCTGACGTAAGTTATACTAAAATTGCATTAATTTATACGAGGTGGTTCAAAAGTTATCATTAAAAATCTGAAATTCAGGTCTAGTCTTTAAGGGCTCATAACTTTGTAGCGAAGGTCGATTCGACAAAACTTTATATGAACTTATAACCTTCTTTTTTCACAACCTACCCCAATCCCACATATTCTGGGACACCCTGTATAGAGTTGAACGTACCTATTTAATATAATGATATTGAAATTTGTATAAGCTTTCGTGTATCATAATTTTGTCAAAGATTAATCTACACAATAGATATTCAGCGTATATGGGAAATAAAACAAAAATTGAAACTGTCTCGACACGAGCTACATCTATTAGAAAAACATGCAACCATGGAAATTATGGAAATTGTAGATGGCGTTATATGTATTGTGTTGAAATAAAATAATCATATGGGCAATGTTAGACAAGGACGAGTATACTTTCCCCTACGAGGTGGGAGTTTGTTTTTATATTATAGGTATCATATATGTACTACTGTGCAGCAGTGTTTTTTGTTTAAAATTATATGGTATACGTATACCTATCTACGCAAAGATTAATGTGTATGGACGAAAATAAAAGAAATTACTATAATAGTATAAATATACAGGGCTGGTTTATTAAATGTTTTAGACAATAATTTTAAATGACTAAAATAATATTATTTTAGTCATTTAATTTTAAATTTCGGATATAAGGATGCATCAAAAAGTTATATTTAAATTAACGAAATTTGGCGTTATAGATAGGACTTCCGGTTATTACCTGATTCAGTTTTAAGGATCAAACTCAAACAGCAGATTCAACTTGTCGTTAACATTATGAAAAAATAAATCTCAGAGGCGGGTAAATTAAAGGGGCATACAGGCGTGAAATGCTACCCTAACTTTTTTATGCACATTTTTTGCGTGTGTTTCAATTCGGAGATGTAAAATCTAACAAATTATATACGTAATAAATGTATCCTTCTGTGATATTGATAGAAAGTCATCGTTATCGCGTAATATCGATTTTAAGAAATGTTAATATTAAAAAGGCTGTGCTTTTTACAAGTTGCTGAAGTAAATAAGGTTTGAAATTTCCAGCATGACAATAATTATTTAAAAAAATACGGTTTCGAAATGCAGGATGTAAAAAATTAGAATTTTTAATCTGTTTTTAATGAAAATTTAAATCTATTGAGAAATATGGTTCAGGGTTTTTGTGAAATGTATTTTACTCCAAAGATTCTACTCATCGATTATAACCGAATTAATTTACTCAAAAATATCTATACTAGTAAAATAACACAATTATCACAATTAGGTTCAAATTCTGCAACGCCGAATTGAAAAAAAACTTACAGTCTCCCTAATATTGGTTTTTGTGCAATGATCATAAAACTTTAAAAAACTAACGATTTATGTAGATTGTATTGTTAACACGTTTCGTAAAAAGCTTTAAAAACCCACCAACAGGGTGTTAAAAGTATCACGACAATAACTTTTTTCATGTTTTAACAAGTACAATCGTCTGCTTCAGATTGATCCTTAAAAACTGAATAACAGTTTCTCTATATAAAAAAATAAAACTCGTAAATATCATCCCCAAACATTTAATTTGAATACAATTACATAACACCATATTTGAGAGTAAATAAAAAAAAACAGCATTACCTAGTTTGACAGATTTGCAAATTGCAAATCAAAGTATCTATGTATACAGGGTGTTGCATAAGTACTTGTACAAACTTTAAAGGGTGATTCTTTGACTAATTTTAAGATACAAATTTCATATGTACATGGGTCCGCTACGGCTTGGTTTTCGAGATACAGGTAGTTCAAAAATAATATTATATTTAGGATTATATGCTTGTTCAATAGCATCGCAATTTGGTGCAATTCGGGATACAGGTGTATTGATGACACCAGAGCTGTCAAAAGAACTAATAAAAAATACGAAAAATAACAAAATACAAATATCATTCAAAAGACAACAATGCACATAATAGTCGGTACCAAGCCAAATAGGTAGTAGGTAAATATAGATTTATTTTGTTTCGGGCTTGGGCTTGGCACCGACTTATTGTAATCAAAACTACCCACCAAACGGATACATTTAATTTTACGCAGATGCTCAAAATGTTAACTTTCTTTCATTAATAGAGACCTGTGAAGTGACCTTACCTCTTACGCCCACGTATTAAGTACTAAGTTTCAGTTATCAGTTACAATTTTTTATTTTCCAAGAAAGCGATACGAGATACTTAAAACGGCATTGCGCCGCCCTCATGTATACCTCCGGGGGCGGCATCGAAAATCGCTACACGTCACAAACTTGTAAATGCTTAGAACTACCCCTATATCAAATTTCTATTTTCTATCTTTTTTGTTTCATACCCAAAGCCCTATTCCTACCGAACTTATTATTTACCCGAAGAAACATTAAAAAGAAGTAAAATTTAAGTACCTAAACCGATAAAGTGGAACTTATACCTGATGAAGAGACAGACTATTATAATAGGTATACCTAATATAATATAGGTAGCACTGATAATTTTTTTATTATAGGTATTATAAGATCTACAACAATCTTGTTACATCTTTGCCACATTGTCTACGTGAAATATTTAGTCAAAAGTATGTTTCTATCTAAAAGCTTTTCATTTAACGATTGTTCGCCACTGATCATGGGACTGGTCTAGTCTTGAAACATGTATGACATGGATTAAATATTATTATATTAAATTTAATTCATAGAGATTAGGCTTTTATTTCAATACTGTACTTGTAATAAATCACCCTGTGTGTTTCTTTTACCGACGAATTGGCAACAGCACGACACACACCACATTCGCTTGTTTTTTTTTCTACCCTCCCTGCGTATCCCCTCCAGATTAATACAGAATTTCATCAATTTCTCTCTCTGACAATACAGCATTGCCGGTGCATATCTGTTGCAAATGATCTAAATAATTGTTATACGTTGCGTTTTGTTTTTGATATTAATAAACTACAAAACGGTTTCTGGCTGTGACAATACTGCTCTATGCTTTACACGCTAGTCTACGCCACGTAGTGGCAGGCATACTTAGAGATGTTCTGATTTTAATGCATTGGGCTGACTATCTATTGTGTAGATTAATCTTTGATTTTGTGATGTGATAATTTGATGATGAGTTTCATTTGCTGTGACTTTAATTTTAAGTTTAATGAGTTTAGTTCCTTTTCAAATTATTATTTTAAAAGTCTTGCCAATATTTAATATACCTATTGTTAGCAAATTATTGTTTATTAAATAAGCAACAATATATGATTTTTCATTCATTTTGATTTTTTTTATTTAAATCTAATAAAATGGAAAACTAGATTTTGTAGTTTTTTACATTCCCCCTAGCGCTTGAATAAAGGCATAAGTATATGATATTGAGAGAACATAAGGCTAGGCATGAAGAATTAATGAACCTATGCTGGGTATGATGGTTTAGTGTTGTTATTCCTAAAAAAAACATTTTTAACTAATCCTGGTTTACGATACCTGCAACTTCAATGTGCAGAGGAACAATTGACAAGGAATGAGATCTGGAATAAAATATAACATTAGGTAATATCAATACTATTGTAGTTTTAATTTAAAAAAGAACAAATTTAACCAGTCTACTCACAACGCGTGAAAATTAAAACTAGTGTTAATAATTTAAACTCTCTCCTTAGTTTGCTAATAATATTAGGGAAATGCGCGTCGAGTTATATGTAGGAAAACGAATTTATTAAAGTGGTAATCTATATATCACTTAAAAACGCAACCTAGAGCAAAGTGAGAGAAACTTCGATAAGAAGATGTAATGCTTAAAATTTGAGATTGTGTCAAGTTTTAAGGAAGTAAAGACACAAATAGACAATAATTCCAAGGAAATTATAGCATTGAAGAGCAAAAATGTTGTTCAAGAGCGGAAGCTCAGGAAAAATAATATAGTGGTGTATGGGATTAGCATAGAAAATACTTTAACGGAAACAATGCAAAATCTTAATAACCTCCTGCAAACGAATATAGCAACAAGTGATATTAATAATACTTATTTATTGTTTAGGTAAAAATAAAACTTCACCGATCTTGGTGGAATTTGTTGCGTTTTTGACCAAAGAAAATGTCATGAAACAAGTTGGAAAGTTGAAAGGTAGTAAAGTTGCTATTACTAACGACTACTGTCTAGAAGATAAATCAAGTGGTTACATAAAATCCGCTAGGGAACAAAAACTGGTGGCAAAGATTGTTACGGGTAAACTCGTTGTAGGAGAGAATATCTTCAGTGCACAACAATTACTGGAACTTATAGGTGCAGCGGAGGAAGAATCATCGACGACCAAAGGTTACGATTTAGAGCATATCTAGTCTTAGATAGTCTTAGAAGAAATTTAAACATTATTGGTTTAAACTTATTTATAAAATTAAAATACTTTTCAAAGGATTCTTTTTTTTTTTACTGTGCTAATTTCACGTACCTACCTAATTTTTGCAGTTACGAGTATTGTAAAAAATTTGATAGTTTTTAGGTGAGATAAGGTAAAATTTGACACGTATTGTATATAATTACATACAATATTATATATATATATATATTTAATAATATTGCTGTTGAGGAATGAAGCTGTTTATGTTTGGATTTTACAATGTCATCAACGAATGGGTTTTCAGATTCTAAGGATCATGTGTGTCAGAATGATTACGATTGTGTGGGTGTATCGGAGACCTGATTGTCGGATAATGTTACGAATGATAAGATTAATATTGATAACTTTGTCATTATTAGAAATGACAGACATTTAAGGGGAGATGGAGTCTGTTTTTATCTGAGGGTAAAATTATCATTTTGGGTATTGGCTGAAGTTAAGTCTCCTGATTTGGAATGCTTGTGAATTGGAATCAAACTTAACAATATGATATGTGTTTGTGGTGATTTATATAGAGTTCCTTCCGGCAATCTCACATCACCATTATAATGAATTTGAAAAAATAATTTCTAAGTATATTGTTACCGATAATTTAATTGTGTACGGTGGTGACCTAAATATTGATCTGTTAGATATTTTTAAGAAAAAAATTCAGACTTTTTGAATTGCTTAAACTTAAAGCAGATTATCGATACACCGACTCCGAATAACGGATAAGTCTGTTACTTTGTTGGATACTATAATTATTTCATGCGATATTGAAGATCCAGTTTCTGGAACTTGGGTTGTGCATGGAATTTCGGACCATTTGTTGACGTATCTATTTTAATCTACCGGTTGTTAATGTCAAGCCTAAATTTAGAACATTTTGTTCAAGATTTATAAATTCAATTGATCATGCCTTTTTTAATACTCTACTTGAGAGTACACCGTTTGAGGATATCTTGTTGATTGGAGATGTTAATGATAAAGTAGCACTTTTTGATTTTTTTATATTGAATCTGTTTGATAAAGTGTGTCCAGAAAAATGTCTTAAAACAAAATAGTCTAATAAACCATGGATAACCTTTGCTGTGAAAATATGATATCAATGAAAAATAGGGTATTTCAAAAATCAGATCAGATTGGCAAAATTATAAAGATATAAAAAATAGGTTTAAAGGTAATACAAGTATCCTTTGGAGAACCCTAAGTAGATTGGACATTCATAAAAAAGCCTCAAGTATTGTTTCACAACCCCTTTGAAATAAATAGTTACTTTCTGCAACATTCGAGATATGTCTCACCTGACAAAGAGCTTTTGAATTCTTATCTCCACAACTCTAAGTGTAATTTTGACAATTTACTAGAGTTTTCATCTGTGAGTGTGGATACTGTCAATTCTTGGAAAGTTCATGATTACGATTTACGTGCAATTTCACTTGTGTCTCCTGTATCAAAAATACTTGAAAATGCTTAAATGAAAGTCGAATCTCCACAAAATAAATTTAATAGAAACTATCGGCCATACATGTTTCGGGACCAGACCAGTCCCATCATCAGTGGCATGTCAACAATCGAACAAACACAACACTAAGACGTACAATGTTTCATTATATTTCTATTGAAGCCTGGAAAACACACCTCATTCTTAGCTCGTTATCAATATGAATATGTGTAATTTAT
Organism: Apoderus coryli; assembly: GCA_911728435.2. NCBI lineage: Eukaryota > Metazoa > Arthropoda > Insecta > Coleoptera > Attelabidae > Apoderus > Apoderus coryli. Next base: position 7,315,552 of record OU452202.1, on the reverse strand, counting down.
CGATTAACTTACCATTTTCTGGAAAAATATTTGAATTATAAAAAATTTTTTCAATTAAAATTGGTTACATATTTGGTCTAATTTTTTTAATAATTTTCTTTTATATATCATACTTTTTCTTTGTTTTTTAAAAAAGGTTAAAACTAGGTTTTTTTTTTTTTTTTCTTTTTTTTTAAAAAACAAAGAAAAAGTATGATATATAAAAGAAAATTATTAAAAAAATTAGACCAAATATGTAACCAATTTTAATTGAAAAATTTTTTTATAATTCAAATATTTTTCCAGAAAATGGTAAGTTAATCGATAATTACACATATTCATATTGATAACGAGCTAAGAATGAGGTGTGTTTTCCAGGCTTCAATAGAAATATAATGAAACATTGTACGTCTTAGTGTTGTGTTTGTTCGATTGTTGACATGCCACTGATGATGGGACTGGTCTGGTCCCGAAACATGTATGGCCGATAGTTTCTATTAAATTTATTTTGTGGAGATTCGACTTTCATTTAAGCATTAAAATTACAACTCCACTTAAGAATGGACTATTTTTTCAAATTAATACTTGAAAAGTTTATGTGCTGTCAAATTACATGTTAACAAGTATAATATATTGCTGATTCGACAGCCTGGATTTAGGAAAGGCTATAGTTGTACTACTTTCCTCCTGAACATTACGGGTGATATATTCCATGATTTGGATAACAAAAAGACTGCTTCATTGGTGCTAATAGATTTCTCCAAGGCTTTTGATAGGATTAGTTCTGAAATATTGTTTTCAATTTTAAAATTTTGTGGATTCTCGAGTACCGGTTTAGATTTTTTAAAAGATTATTTTGCCGGAAGGTGTCAATATGTTTTTGCAGAGACTGGTATTTCAAGTGTTGTTATTGTTTCTTCTGGTGTACCACAAGGGTCTATATACTGGGGCCCCTATTTTTTTCAATATATACTTCTGGTTGTTATTCTGGTAATTTAAGTATTCGTTTCATCAAAATGATTTGGTAATGGCTTCAAATAGCATTAATTAGGATCTCAAATCTATTACCATCTGGTTAAAAAAACATAGATACACTAGATATTAATTCAAGTAATACAAAATTACCTACTATTATATGGAAAGGATAGACATTTTATTGAACAAAATCTAGAATTGTCTTTAATATAGGTACAGTAGTGTGGTCAGAAACTTCTTTATGGATAATGAACTTCGCTTCACGGATCATATCTCTGCAGGCATAAGTAAAGGATATGCAGCCTTAAAAATGTTGGATCCACATAGATATATATTGTCGCAATGCACTAAACTTAAGTTGACAGATTCTTTGCTGTTAAGCAATTTTAATCTTTGTGATGTCATATATATATCGTCCATGTCTTCGGAGGTGTGATAGTGAGCGTATTCAACGTATTCAAAAATTGTGTCTTAGAGATGTGTACGGTATCCAGAAATATGAAAGAATCAGTCATAAATTGAAATCTGCGGGCTGGTTGTCAACGGAACTTAGAAGATTTCTGCATGCTATAATAATGATCCGTAAGCATCCACCTTACCTATATGATAAAATTACATTTATATCCGATATACATAATTTAAATCTTAGACGGAAGGGCTTGCTTTCTGCTCCGCTGCACAAGACAGAATTATTTAAGAGGTCATACACTGACAATGTTTATTCAATTTACAATCAAGTCCCCGGTGAGTTACTTACCTATGCTTTCATTTAAATTCAAACTTAGACATCGCTTACTATTTAGTTGATTCGGATTATTAAGAATCGTTTTTGGTCCTTATCTCATCTTCTAATCTCTTTTTTTTTTCTAATTTTCATATACAGGGTGAGTCGGGAGGAATGGGCCTAACGCAAAGGGTGTAATCTATGCATCCAAAACAATAAGAAAAAACTCAAATGTTGTTATCCAATATTCATTTGTTTTCAAGTTATAAGGCAAAAACAAAATATTGCAGTTTTCTTGTAATAAATGTTATTATAATTTGTTTTTTGATTTTTGTGCTGTCACTATCCTGTTACTGTCAGTATAAACGGTTACATTGATTCACCGTTAACTTTCGGATTTGTATCATTTTAATTTTTTAAAATGCCACACATTTATTCACATCTCGAATACGCCAATATGGTTTTTATTTATGGTTTGTGTAATGGGAATGCTACAGCAGCTGCTGAAGAATATCGTTAACGATTTTCACATAAAAGAACACCGAACAGAAAGGCATTCATCAGAGTTTTCAACAATCTCTGCAAGACCGTAACGCTTCCAAGTATTCATTTAACATCCGAACGAGCCATTCAACGGAATTTAGAAGAAATCGAAAATGTTCTAGTTTTAGTGGAAGAAGATGCGACGACGAGCTCACGAAGAATTGGAAATCAGTTAGGGATTTCCCAACAAAGAGTGATCAATACGCTTCACGAGCAATGCCCGTACCATGTACAGCGTATCCAAAATCTTCAATTGCGTATGCAATTTTGTGAGTGGATTAAATCATTTTATACCGCACATACTTTTACTGACCCCTGACGGCATCAATAATAGTCGAAACTCCTACGTATGATCGGACGAAAATCCTCACACAATAGTCCAAAGTAATTTTCAACACAGATTTCCAGTAAACGTGTGGTGCAGCATGATCGATAATAATTTGCTTGGCCCTTTTCTTTTGGAAACTTAAGTTTTTAAGAAAATGAATTGCAAGGACTACTGGAAGAGATTCCTTTAAACATCACACTTGAAATGTATTATCAACACGACGGAGCGCCTACCCATTTCGATCGTCGGGTCAATCAACATTTGGAAGAAAGGTTTCCAGTGCGTTGGATTGGTCGCGATGGTCCTATTAGTCTCCTAGATCGCCAGACCTCACGCCGTTGCACTACAATTTATGGGGTTGGTTAAAGTAAAATTATATAGTAGGGATGCATTAATTAGACGCATTCGAAATGCTGCACTCAATATTAAAGAAAGGCACGAATCAATTAGAAGTTCCACGCGCGCCCTTCGTAAACGAAGCAGAAAATGTTCGGAAGTCAATGCAGGTTTTTTTGAAAATTTACTAAACCAATGATTTATTTAAATCAATGTTAATGTTTGATATTTTGGTTTAACAATATTATTATTTTATTTAACGCTGTAAATTGAAAACAAATGAATATTGGATAAAAACTTCTCTTATTATTTTGATGCATGCATAGATTACACCCTTAGAGTTAGGCCCATTCCTCCCGACTCACCCTGTAAAGGGATATATTATTAATGTTAATTTATTAAGTAATACGGTTTGTGCTTTTTCTGATTGTGTTTTTTTTTCAATGATAAGATATCTTTCTGTCTTTTGTTGTTTTTGTATTTCAGAGGTAGGCCTCTTAGGAGATTTATAACTGCCTTTTTAACTCTTTTTGTAAGTTCTACATCTCAGAAAAATAAGTTCTAAGTAAATTATTTTTTTGTTGTATAGAACTGCAAATAAACTGATTTATTATTATTATATATAATTATAAACATTTTAGAAAAGGTCATTCGTCATTCATAAATTGTGTAAGGCTTTCGCGGTCATCTACGTGTAACTGTCATTTCTCTGGTTATGTAGAATTCTACAAGACAATGATGGCCTAATAAGCCGAGAAACAAAACGACAGTTACTCAGGGTGGTCATTATTAACAGAAAAGTGAATTTTGAATATGAAAACTCGAGTGCTCGAGTTTATTTTGTAGGTGATAGTATCTCTATATAAATGGTCCAAATTGTAAATGTGGATATAAATATATAATATGGATTGTCATCATATAAATATATACTTACATATATGTATGCGAGACACATAATTCTTTCAGAGCGATCATTCCGTTTACCTTGTATATCTATTATTTTCGCAATAATAAAAATTAAAAATCAGAATAATTTGGCAAATATATAGATGTATATTGTATTTCTCTCTCCGTTCAACCCCAATTTTAATCTCCCCTCAATTTCACCCTACGCGCAACCGTATTTTGCACCCTATTCAATTTATATTAATCCAATGGGTAAAAAGTGAATGGCGTGTTTTTCTAGTGTAGTGTTATTGTAACGTGTCTTAAAATATGTAGGGCCATACATATAATCACAATAGGATATTACCGTTTTTAGGTAAATACAACAGGTGAGAAATATGGGTTTTAAAAACTTGCCAATTGGAACTTGGGAATTCTATTGCACCTCAATTCTATCAGCTGGAATTTTTATGTACTTAAACCATTATTCAATGCATTTCTGTATGTATTAGATTTATTTCTGTTTTGTCCTTTTTAGCACAGCATGAACTTTTCACCATTCGGAGGAGCATTTTCTAATACATTGCCAAATATACATCAATTCGCTGCCAAATTTTCTCAAGAAAATTCATCTAACACATTATGTTCCTCAAGCAATAATCGGTATGTAATTTGTCTTACTTGTAAATATTTATTATGTTTGAATGCACTCAAATATTAATAGGTATTGGTAGGTAATTTTGTAATTGTTACTTAGTGCTTCTGAGTAAAACAATAATAAATGAGTAACTCATTAAATGTTAAAGGTGGGATTTCAATTAACTTATTAAATAAGTATTTTGTCGCCTTAAAGATATAATGACGAGTGGAATGCCAAACTTTCCTCGACCCTTCTTCTTTCAATATTTTGAAATTTGCAAAACTACCATGAGTGTTCTTGATTCTTATTTCAGTAAGTAACAACTCCCTTTGGAATTTTAGTATCTGACAAAAAGAGAGATGATGGTTTCTTGTCTGAGATTGCCTAAGAAAAATTGTGATCCATTATCAATATAGAACAGTACCTACCTGATATTCTAATCGTATAATAGAGGGTGTTTAAAAAAAGATGCGGCAATGTTGGTGATGAGGCAATTTCTCAGGTCATTATATCTAAAGAGTTACTATTATAAACATAGATACAGAAATATAAGGTACATGCGGTGTTAATTAAAAAAAGCGCGTTTTTTAAAAAAAATATTTCCACAATCTTTTAGTCGTTTTCTTTTTATTTGGCGGTTTGTAGTCATAGTAGTGGGCTAATTAGGCCCTAAATAAAAATGAACCTTTCCCGATATTATTGAAAAAAAATGTACATACATAACTGACGTTTCCAATTTCGATATTTTACCTAAAGGCAGATTTAGCCAACGAATAAGCATAACAATTGGTTTAGTGTGTCAGAAAAATACATATTGTCTTTTCATTTCTGAGGTTGTAATGCATAGTCATAACTCTGATTGTTCACTTATTTTAACTTTTATGATTGTGATTACGACGAATGGAAATATGCGCAGGCGTAATTATTGTTTATTGAATTGTCGGTACTAAAAAGTAGTCGTACGGATTTATTGAAATGTTTTTTTAACAATTTTTTTATGAAACACCGATAAAAAGAAAAGTAACTTAAGGTTAGATCGTTTGAATAACACATAAACACAAATTTTCTTATGACTTTTATATCTTGGATAAACCACTGGCTTTTGTTATGCATTATACACTAAATTTGTGACAAAAATTACGACTAAAACTTATACACTGTGATTTGTGTATTATACAAACACCTTGACTAAATCAGCCTTTAAAGTAGAACTTTTTTCCCTCTTAATTTTTCGTCGTATCTTTCCTTCGGTTTCGAAATAAAAACCAGCTTATGCATGTCTAATTAACATACAAAACATTTTAAGGGTTTATTCCCCGAACTATTAAAAAAATATTTTTGACGCTTTTTGAGAAGATTCTTTGTTTCGAAATTACAGAACTACAAAAAATGTTTGACAATAAGTATTAACATTCTATTACGCAAAATTCCCTCTCAAAATTTCTAATTACACCAGCAATCATTCGATTTGTTAAATCCTCCATATTTTCTAATGGAGTAGCGTATACCAAGGACTTAAAGTGGAATCACAAGAACAAATCCAGATCCGAGATCGTGCAGGCCATAAATGAGTTCCACCTTGGCCAATCCCGTATCCCACCGTCGTGCATAAACCATATTCCATTTCTTATGGCTTTATCTACAAAATACATCCAAATTAGAAAAAAATCTCTTTGTACCTTGAAAACATGTAAGTATTTTTGGACATTTTGGTTATATGAACTTTTTTCTATTGACCTGAGAAAATCTTAAATATTGCTGCGACAACCCTTAAAAATAAAAGGGGTGATTTTGCATTATATCAAAAAAAATTCCCATCAACTTGAGGGATGATGGAAACTAGTGTTAATCGAGTTACACATTTGAATTATTTGATAAAGTGGCATTTACTTGGATTTTAGCGAAAAAAAAATAGGGAAATTAAGAAAGTGAATTTAGATTTTTAATGCATTTCAGTGAATTATTTGGTTTACCATGTGCTACAGGTAAACCAATTATTATTTGGTTTACCTGTCGCACATGCAGCATTTAATGCGAAAAACCAAATAAAATTCTCGTTTTAGATTTTATTTCGAAAACTTCTGCTTGTCATTCACTGTCAGTCGTGGCATTAGCCAATGGCGTTGTTGTTTTACATTGTTTGTAGGCAAAATTTAAACTACCTCTCTAACTTTTACTATTTACGAATTTGAATAACCCATAATAATTCCTAGGTTAAATATACTGAATGAATTATATAAATTATATTGGGTTACTGGTTTTTTTTTAGGTATACTGCCAGTGGCGTACCATCATACACTCAACATCATCCTCCCACACAACAACAACTACTAAGTGCTGGTAAATATCATGTGAATTATTTAAATCACACAAACTATACGACCAACAATGTCGGACGGCAGGAAAGAAGGCAGTTTAATAATCATCAAGAATTAACGCAAGATTTGTGTACAGCACTTTTACCACAAGACAAGCTCCATGCTGAACCTAAGGTAACTCTCAGTTGTTCTACTTTAAATTACAGTACAGTACAGTTGAAAATATTGCCAATATATTAATCTTATTATCAATTAATTTCTTAGAGAAACAATACAAGAGGTTTTTAGTAGTTTCTGTTTAAAATAATAATGACAACAAGATGTTTTGGCGACATCTAGTGTGAGCAGGCAATATGCCCGGTGAAACACAGTTCACAAACGATGGCCGGACGAGAAGCAACAACTCCATCATATCCTATTTATTATTATTTATTAATGAATTGCTTGTTACATAATATGTAACAAGACTTTATTTTATGTTGGAAGTTTGTTTCACACTACCATGCTTTCACCAGACGGTCCGTTTTGTTGATCCACAACTCATCAGTGGATTATTATTATTAGTTGTTGCATCTCGTCCAGCCATCGTTCGTGAACTGTGTTTCACTGGGCATATTGCCTCCTCACACTAGATGTCGCCAAATCTAGATGCGCCGAATTCCCTGGCGGGAGGCCTTAATAATAAATTTCTTATTACTTAATGTAACAAGGCTTTATTTTTTTTATTTGATAAAGTCTTGTTACATTATGTAACAAGCAATTCCGTTCACAAACGATGGCCTTTATTTTTTTTATTTGATAAAGTCATGTTACATTATGTAACAAGCAAGTAATTAAATTAAATAAGGGCTCCCGCCAGGGAATTCGAGCGCGTCTATTGTTGACAATAGGATATGATGGATTTGTTGCTTATCGTCCGGCCATCGTTTGTGAACTGTGTTTCACCGGGCATATTGCCTGCTCACACAAGATGTCGCCAAAACATCTTGGTGTCATACATCTCTCGTGCTACTATATAACCTCTTCGTAAATGTTGGGAATTTGGGTCGCATTGCCTGCCGATCACCACTGATGAGTTGTGGATCAACGAAACGGCCCGTCTTTAATTATGAACGGTAATGAGCAATTTTATAATTGCCCGTAAATTATATATAAAGCCAATTTGGTAGCTTTATTTTAAGATATTATTCAATATTTTAAAAAAGTACAAAATGCATTTTACTATTTTTTCACAAGCGTGCGGCAAATACAGACTTTCCTGTAGAAAATGAGTGACGCTGCGACGACGCTGGAAAAATAAATCGGAAAATTTCACACATTAAATTTGCATATCTAGTACTAGTTAGGAAAGCTAATAAATTGCTCACTAAATTAAAAATAAGAATAAAAAAATAATCTATTTCGTAAATGCGAAAAATATTAATTAATATATAATAATGTTCGAAACTATATCGTTAGTATGTTGTACATTTCAGATAAAAGAACCAGAATTAGTTCATAATCAAATCCAACCTCAACAGCAAGTCAATAATGTCAACAATTTGAACAATCCACTGCAATCAAATTGGCAAACACTAGCTTCCCCGTCAACGGTTGCAGATTATTTGTCTCATCTTCCTACGAACACGCTACCTCTAAGCCTACATCATTTTCTTAAATACTCTGCAGAATCTTTAAAGAAAGAATGTGAATCGAATACCTTACCACAAAACAATGCAAGTACAGTTAATTTAGCAGCTTTAAACACTCCAATTAATGCACAAACTAGTATTCCAAATAGTGTTAATTTACCTCCTCTTCAAGCAACAAACATTGCTACGGGTAAAAAGAAGAAAAAGAAAAAAATCGATAAAGAGAAGAAGCCCAGACCAAAACCAGGTACGCCACAAATTTAAAATTATTTATATAATATCAAACGTAGAGTAATATATTAGTAATATTATTCGTTTAGTTAACACTGTTAGCTTCCGCGGGTGAGGATTAAAACGTCTCTCCTAAGGATGCTAAAATTCTATTATAGTTGCCAAATACTTAACCAGACATGTTTTGCGATTCGAACACCTCACCTTCATTGGTTATCATTTAAAAGCTTAACTTTCCGAATTTTAACATTTAAAAATATCTGAAACAATATGATGATTTATATAATGTATGGTGGGGTTATTTCAGGTATTTACTTAATGGGAATTTCGTCTAAATCATTTCAAATAAGCGAACATTTGGCGTCAGATAAATATTTCTCTAAATACAGCATAAGGCATGGTTTAATGATAAATTTAAGCAAAAATTTAGTAATGCCCATATAGGTTTAAACCAAGTCAAAAGATACTACCAACCATATTTATCCAATTTCAAATAATTTATAAAATTTAATAGAATATCTCATTTTAGGTGAGATTCGATTAACAACAGCACTAGATGGTTCAACACTTTACTGTTGTCCGGAATGTCATATGGCTTATCCTGAAAAAGAACTTTTAGAACAACACCTTATGGGCCACACTTTGGAACGTCGCTTTGTTTGTGATATCTGTGGGGCAGGATTAAAGCGTAAGGATCATCTTACCCGACATAAGCAGAGTCACAATCCTGAAAGACCGTTTGTGTGTACTGTAAGTAGTTGCATTATTTTTTAAAGAAAATATTAGGTTGAGGCTGAAGTTTCATAATAAATCTCATTCGCGATTATTTAGATGGTTTTCCAAGAATACAAACAGGTTAATTCTGTGTCCTTGTTAAGTTAAATATTCTTTTTGGCATAGCTGTATAAAAGATATATTTTCTACATAAATCTATGACTATATGTATAAGACTCACTATAAACAAATAATACTTTTGTTAAGAAATAATTCACGATTTTAGTTTTTTTATGTTATTAAGGAGATTAAATTAAAATTCCATATTTATTCCAAAGCTTTTATGAGGAGGAGATTCGAGATATATTTTAGTTAATAATAGAAATTTACATGGTCCTACAACCTACATTTTAAAAGACATTGTATTTGCATATTTCATAACGAATTAAACTTATGCAATATAAAATTAAAATTTCAGGTGTGTCTCAAAGCTTTCAAGCGGAAGGAGCAGCTAACGCTACATTTCGTAATACACTCAGGGGAAAAACGCCATGTTTGTAATGAATGTGGCAAGGGTTTTTATAGAAAAGACCATCTTAGAAAACACACTCGTTCACACATAGCTAGACGTGTTAAAGCCGAATTGTCTCAACAAAATATTAATGGGTCTTCTGCAACTAGTAATTGTACAATTACAGCTTCCATTATGTCATAAATTATGCTATAAAATTAACGCTTATAATTTCACGTTATTGTTTGTTATTTGCTATTAGTTATAATAATGGCCTTTATTTTAAGCTTGGGTTGGCAAAGCTGTTTGGTTTACCGAGCATGCTAAATGTTACAAAAATAAACTTTACATTTTTTTACAAAGAATTAAATTAAAATACTGCCATGTTAGATAATAAATTATACAACAATCTTGTCTTGCATTTAAACTACCCAAACGATTCTTATTGTTAGTAATCAAAACAAAAATGTGATCCGAACTTTTATTAATGTTTTTTCCAACAACCCTTTTTTTAGGGTACTTTTGAGTTGCTGCTGTCGTCCTGAGTACAATGGTGTGCCACCTGTGGGGGGTAATATAAGAAAATTTTTGAGAAATGGCTGGTTTTCCTAACGAAGTCAATTTTACTATTTAGACCTACGCTACTCGCTTTAATTGCTGTTATTGTACTAAACAAATACGCGTCTGGCGCAGTCGACCTTGAATCAGACTATACCTTGTTATGGTTTAGCCATTTCCGTTACGTTACTGACACCCTGTAGATACGGAAGTCTTAAAGTCAGATTTATTCATTCACAAATCAGAAATGCAATCAAATATTTGATATACCTATAGAGCTGATATATCTGAAAATATTTTATAAAATCAGTATCAAACAGAAAAAATTGAATTTTAGCGAAAATGGTCTCCTGATACTTTATATTCTCCCCTTCAAACTTATGTGTTCCTGGTACGAAATCGAGATTTTTAGAAAATGAAAATTTAACAGAATGTGGCTCTCCTAATACATTGATTCACCTCTTAAAACTTATGTGTTCCTGGTACGAAATCGTGATTTTTAGAAAATGCAAATTTAGCAGAATGTGGCTCTCCTAATACATTGATTCACCTCTTAAAACTTATGTGTTCCTGGTACGAAATCGTGACTTTTAGAAAATGCAAATTTAGCAGAATGTGGCTCTCCTAATACATTGATTCACCTCTTAAAACTTATGTGTTTCTGGTACGAAATCGAGATTTTTAGAAATTGAATTTTAACGAAAATGGTCTCCTGATACTTTATATTCACCTCTTAAAACTTATGTGTTCCTGGTACGAAATCGTGATTTTTAGAAATTGAATTTTAACGAAAATGGTCTCCTGATACTTTATATTCTCCCCTTCAAACTTATGTGTTCCTGGTACGAAATCGAGATTTTTAGAAAATGAAAATTTAACAGAATGTGGCTCTCCTAATACATTGATTCACCTCTTAAAACTTATGTGTTCCTGGTACGAAATCGTGATTTTTAGAAAATGTAAATTTAGCAAAATGTGGCTCTCCTAATTAATACATTGATTCACCTCTTAAAACTTATGTGTTCCTGGTACCAAATCGTGATTTCTAGAAATTGAATTTTAACGAAAATGGTCTCCTGATACTTTATATTCACCTCTTAAAACTGATGTGTTCCTGGTACGAAATCGTGATTTTTAGAAATTGAATTTTAATGAAAATGGTCTCCTGATACTTTATATTCACCTCTTCAAACTTATGTGTTCCTGGTACGAAATCGTGATTTTTAGAAAATGTAAATTTAGCAAAATGTGGCTCTCCTATACATTGATTCACCTCTTAAAACTTATGTGTTCCTGGTACGAAATCGTGATTTTTAGAAAATGCAAATTTAGCAGAATGTGGCTCTCCTAATACATTGATTCACCTCTTAAAACTTATGTGTTCCTGGTACCAAATCGTGATTTTTAGAAAATCTAAATTTAGCAAAATGTGGCTCTCCTAATACATTGATTCACCTCTTAAAACTTATGTGTTCCTAGTACGAAATCGAGATTTTTAGAAATTGAATTTTAACGAAAATGGTCTCCTGATACTTTATATTCACCTCTTCAAACTTATGTGTTCCTGGTACGAAATCGTGATTTTTAGAAAATCTAAATTTAGCAAAATGTGGCTCTCCTAATACATTGATTCACCTCTTCAAACTTATGTTCCTGGTACGAAATCGAGATTTTTAAAAATGAAAATTTAACAGAATGTGGCTCTCCTAATACATTGATTCACCTCTTAAAACTTATGTGTTCCTGGTACGAAATCGTGATTTTTAGAAATTGAATTTTAACGAAAATGGTCTCCTGATACTTTATATTCACCTCTTCAAACTTATGTGTTCCTGGTACGAAATCGAGATTTTTAGAAAATGAAAATTTAACAGAATGTGGCTCTCCTAATACATTGATTCACCTCTTAAAACTTATGTGTTCCTGGTACGAAATCGTGATTTCTAGAAATTGAATTTTAACGAAAATGGTCTCCTGATACTTTTATTCACCTCTTAAAACGTATGTGTTCCTGGTACGAAATCGTGATTTTTAGAAAATGCAAATTTAGCAGAATGTGGCTCTCTTAATACATTGATTCACCTCTTCAAACTTATGTGTTCCTGGTACGAAATCGTGATTTTTAGAAATTGAATTTTAACGAAAATGGTGTCCTGATACTTTATATTCACCTCTTAAAACTTATGTGTTCCTGGTACGAAATCGTGATTTTCAGAAAATGTAAATTTAGCAGAACGTGGCTCTCCTAATACATTGATTCACCTCTTAAAACTTATGTGTTCCTGGTACGAAATCGTGATTTTTAGAAATTGAATTTTAACGAAAATGGTCTCCTGATACTTTATATTCTCCCCTTCAAACTTATTGTGTTCCTGGTACGAAATCGAGATTTTTAGAAAATGAAAATTTAACAGAATGTGGCTCTCCTAATACATTGATTCACCTCTTAAAACTTATGTGTTCCTGGTACGAAATCGAGATTTTTAGAAAATGAAAATTTAACAGAATGTGGCTCTCCTAATACATTGATTCACCTCTTAAAACTTATGTGTTCCTGGTACGAAATCGAGATTTTTAGAAAATGAAAATTTAACAGAATGTGGCTCTCCTAATACATTGATTCACCTCTTAAAACTTATGTGTTCCTGGCACGAAATCGTGATTTTTAGAAAATGCAAATTTAGCAGAATGTAGCTCTCCTAATACATTGATTCACTTCTTAAAACTTATGTGTTCCTGGTACGAAATCGTGATTTTTAGAAAATGCAAATTTAGCAGAATGTGGCTCTCCTAATACATTGATTCACCTCTTCAAACTTATGTGTTCCTGGTACGAAATCGATATTTTTAGAAAATGAAAATTTAACAGAATGTGGCTCTCCTAATACATTGATTTACCTCTTACAACTTATGTGTTCCTGGTACGAAATCGTGATTTTTAGAAATTGAATTTTAACGAAATTGGTCTCCTGATACTTTATATTCACCTCTTAAAACTTATGCGTTCCTGGTACGAAATCGTGATTTTCAGAAAATGTAAATTTAGGAGAACGTGGCTCTCCTAATACATTGATTCACTTCTTAAAACTTATGTGTTCCTGGTACGAAATCGAGATTTTTAGAAATTGAATTTTAACGAAAATGGTCTCCTGATACTTTATATTCACCTCTTCAAACTTATGTGTTCCTGGTACGAAATCGTGATTTTTAGAAAATGTAAATTTAGCAAAATGTGGCTCTCCTAATACATTGATTCACCTCTTAAAACTTATGTGTTCCTGGTACGAAATCGTGATTTTTAGAAATTGAATTTTAACGAAAATGGTCTCCTGATACTTTATATTCTCCCCTTCAAACTTATGTGTTCCTGGTACGAAATCGAGATTTTTAGAAAATGAAAATTTAACAGAATGTGGCTCTCCTAATACATTGATTCACCTCTTAAAACTTATGTGTTCCTGGTACGAAATCGTGATTTTTAGAAAATCTAAATTTAGCAAAATGTGGCTCTCCTAATACATTGATTCACCTCTTCAAACTTATGTTCCTGGTACGAAATCGAGATTTTTAAAAATGAAAATTTAACAGAATGTGGCTCTCCTAATACATTGATTCACCTCTTAAAACTTATGTGTTCCTGGTACGAAATCGTGATTTTTAGAAATTGAATTTTAACGAAAATGGTCTCCTGATACTTTATATTCACCTCTTCAAACTTATGTGTTCCTGGTACGAAATCGAGATTTTTAGAAAATGAAAATTTAACAGAATGTGGCTCTCCTAATACATTGATTCACCTCTTAAAACTTATGTGTTCCTGGTACGAAATCGTGATTTCTAGAAATTGAATTTTAACGAAAATGGTCTCCTGATACTTTTATTCACCTCTTAAAACGTATGTGTTCCTGGTACGAAATCGTGATTTTTAGAAAATGCAAATTTAGCAGAATGTGGCTCTCTTAATACATTGATTCACCTCTTCAAACTTATGTGTTCCTGGTACGAAATCGTGATTTTTAGAAATTGAATTTTAACGAAAATGGTGTCCTGATACTTTATATTCACCTCTTAAAACTTATGTGTTCCTGGTACGAAATCGTGATTTTCAGAAAATGTAAATTTAGCAGAACGTGGCTCTCCTAATACATTGATTCACCTCTTAAAACTTATGTGTTCCTGGTACGAAATCGTGATTTTTAGAAATTGAATTTTAACGAAAATGGTCTCCTGATACTTTATATTCTCCCCTTCAAACTTATTGTGTTCCTGGTACGAAATCGAGATTTTTAGAAAATGAAAATTTAACAGAATGTGGCTCTCCTAATACATTGATTCACCTCTTAAAACTTATGTGTTCCTGGTACGAAATCGAGATTTTTAGAAAATGAAAATTTAACAGAATGTGGCTCTCCTAATACATTGATTCACCTCTTAAAACTTATGTGTTCCTGGTACGAAATCGAGATTTTTAGAAAATGAAAATTTAACAGAATGTGGCTCTCCTAATACATTGATTCACCTCTTAAAACTTATGTGTTCCTGGCACGAAATCGTGATTTTTAGAAAATGCAAATTTAGCAGAATGTGGCTCTCCTAATACATTGATTCACCTCTTAAAACTTATGTGTTCCTGGCACGAAATCGTGATTTTTAGAAAATGCAAATTTAGCAGAATGTAGCTCTCCTAATACATTGATTCACTTCTTAAAACTTATGTGTTCCTGGTACGAAATCGTGATTTTTAGAAAATGCAAATTTAGCAGAATGTGGCTCTCCTAATACATTGATTCACCTCTTCAAACTTATGTGTTCCTGGTACGAAATCGATATTTTTAGAAAATGAAAATTTAACAGAATGTGGCTCTCCTAATACATTGATTTACCTCTTACAACTTATGTGTTCCTGGTACGAAATCGTGATTTTTAGAAATTGAATTTTAACGAAATTGGTCTCCTGATACTTTATATTCACCTCTTAAAACTTATGCGTTCCTGGTACGAAATCGTGATTTTCAGAAAATGTAAATTTAGGAGAACGTGGCTCTCCTAATACATTGATTCACTTCTTAAAACTTATGTGTTCCTGGTACGAAATCGAGATTTTTAGAAATTGAATTTTAACGAAAATGGTCTCCTGATACTTTATATTCACCTCTTCAAACTTATGTGTTCCTGGTACGAAATCGTGATTTTTAGAAAATGTAAATTTAGCAAAATGTGGCTCTCCTAATACATTGATTCACCTCTTAAAACTTATGTGTTCCTGGTACGAAATCGTGATTTTTAGAAATTGAATTTTAACGAAAATGGTCTCCTGATACTTTATATTCTCCCCTTCAAACTTATGTGTTCCTGGTACGAAATCGAGATTTTTAGAAAATGAAAATTTAACAGAATGTGGCTCTCCTAATACATTGATTCACCTCTTAAAACTTATGTGTTCCTGGTACGAAATCCAGTTTTACTGTAAATTCCGTGGTGCCCGTGATGCCTCAAATATTTGGGGCAATTTGTATCGCAAGATTGTAGAACCATACCATAGAATAGATAACAAGGGTCAGTAGACGCTAAAAATGGCATCGACTCGTTGCAATCCCAGCCACGTTCTGGCCCGCTACTATATATACTATAAGATACTATAACTATAAGCGGCGGCGAATTGCTTTTAAGACAGAGATAACAAAGGTGCCGACACGAGGTGGAGTAACTGTATATTAAACTGTGACCATATATTATATATTATAGTAACAAATATACAAACAAAAGACGAGAAATTATATGTCATATATGTTTAAAATTTACTTTTACAACTTTTATCATTAAAATATTTTAATGTTCTACTGTTTAATAAATTTAATTCCTACATGTACATTTCTTGTTGGAGATGGAAAAATTTGACTGTGATAAATAATTGATTAGAATAAATCTAGGGTTGTGGAAACTAATTTTAGGCGCAAAATTACTTATATAATGTGTACGTTAAAAAATATATTATTATTATTCAACAGTGGAACATGGAGTAAAATGCAGAGTATAGAACTTATATTTTCTGAATACTAGTAGGCATGCAAAGTTATTTAGTGGCAAGCTACTACCTCATATTTTTGTGATAACAGGTTTTAATCATACTCTGCATTTAATTTCTTTGTCTAATTTATATAACATTTTTGCACTTATATGCTTTTGTTGTATTTATATTTGTAAGAGATAGTGTAGTGTTTTTAATCATGACAGTACAAATTAATGTCTATACTTAATAAATTTTAATAAGAAATTTTTCTTATAGTCTTAAAATTTGACTAAAATTCTATTAACTACGTATGTTTTAACAAGAAAAAAGCAATATTTTATTTAGCTTGTGAATTTTGATATATATTTTTGTTTCTAACGTTCCTCCCGCTGAAAGGTACAAATATTTGTAATAGAGGTATATAAATGTGTTAAACAACAGAAAATAAAAATATCGTACAAACCCCGTTTTAGATAGTTTTTAGCTTGGTAACTTTTAGCTCCATACCATCTGGGTCGAATTTTGATAGTAGGTAAGATAAAAGAATGTTGTTCAGTTACCAAAAGGTCATTATTATATTTCGATCTGTATCGAACAAGTGAAGATTTCTAAAATAGGAAATAAATTATTGTGTTTCAAATTCTACAAAAAAATATTTATTCATAATTGCAGAAATCAGTGGTAACAATATTGTTATCAACGACAATCGAAGTATTGGGTAATTAAAAATATATTGATTTGTTGTTTATTTAGATATCCTGATGACACAAACAATGTGTTATTCTAAAATTATTAAGAGAACAAAAAATAAAATATATCTTCTACAAAAATCTATGTAGGTATGAATTATTTAATAAACATAAAATAATTTTTGTTGGACTTCACATGTAATTTGTTTCCCAATTTTAGTTATTTCATTGTTACCAAATCATAAGTAGTTATATAAAAAGTCATGGCATGATATCTAAGTTCGAGTGCATACCTTATTTTAATCAATGTAACATATATGTCTAGTGTGATTTGTATTACATTTTTGTAGTTTTATTTTTATATTTATAAAATATTGTTATTTTATGTTTATTTATATTAATAATATTTAATTAAAAAAATCTGTTTTATATTTCCTAACATTTCCTCATACCTGTTTTAATACTACATAACCTGGTAGGTACACAATTTACCTAATAAATCCCAAAAATATTTTTTTAAAAAGTTGTGCAGTTTCCTCGATTTCAATAATTTAAACCAGGATTATTTAATCGACCTGTTGATTTTAAGCCTGATTCACCAATTTTTCATTTGCACCACATTAAAAGTTAGAACGTTAGAAAACACGAGTTGAGTCTTTGTTTTTATGGATTATAAGAAGTAATCCTAGAGTTAAGTTAATATAATATAAGGTGTCCAGAAAGAGTGGGGGGTATTTATAAGTTCAATAAAAAAAGAAGTAAAAGTAGGATTTTTATTTTTTGAACAATTTGTAGAGAAACTTTTGGAAAATTAAGTCGCAAAGTTTATGTTATCCAAATGTTGAACATGGCACTCCTTTAACCGAAAACGGAAATTAGCCGCCACGCGTCCACACATCTCTCTGGAAGAGGCAGCCATTTCGGTGCGGATGTTGTGTTTCAATTGCAAGTTCGTGGTTTGTTACACACATTTTCTGTTTAAGGTATCCCCATAAGAAATAATCTATCGGTGTCAGATAGGGGCTTCTAGGATGCCAGTTGATGGTGCCTCGACGAGAGATAACTTTTTCTGGGAAAAGTTGATTGACAACCGCAAGCGATTGGTGTGAGGACTAGACATGGCAGCTCACGCAATATCTTTTGGATTATATAGTGGTAGTTCATGTTTCTGTCTGGGATTGTCGTTGGCCCAGTGAAAGTCTTCTTCGTCACTAAACATAATGTATTCAAACGTTGCAAAGCGTTGAAGCATTTCATGTGCAAAATTCAATCGGAGGGGATAGTCGGTAACTTTCAGTTCTTGAACGAGCTGAATTTTGTATGATGTAAGATGTAAATCTTGATTCAGAATCTTGTGCAACGACGATTTTTTAATTTTAACTCCTTGACTGAGTTTGGGAACTGATTAAGACGGATTTTGACACACTCTTATTTCTAATTTAGTTTAATTATTGACAGATAGAATTGCAGTTTGTTTCCAAAGTATAGTTGTTTAAAAGTTGTGACGGTTGCGAATTTTTGAAATTAGTTTTTTTCTACAATTTGTTTATAATTGGATAACGAATAAAGATAGCAAATGTTTTTCTTTACAAAAGTTACTCTGTTGAACTATGCAAAAATATAGGTATGTTTCTGGATAAAAAGTTGAAGACGTCATTTACTTTATTTTCCAAATTTGGAAAAAACCAAATGTGGGTTAAAATAGAGCTTACTTAATGCCATTTAAGAACCTCTTTTCAGAATTGTTCTATCATGGGAATCCGGTATGAATAAATGAAATATTGAATAATATAAGCATTTAAATTATTTATTTTTTCACAATTTTCATTACAGGATACACTACATTTCGCAATCTCCTGTTAAAAATAACTAAGAAGATTAAGAACGTATCTGTGATGTTATGAAATTCTTCCGTAACACTGGCACAATAATATTTAGGTATAAAATAAAGTTTAAACACAAAGATGCTTTTGAAATGAAATAATACATTTTGTGTATGTGATTCTCCAATATAATAAAATTATATACATCCAAATTTGATAAAAAAAAATAGTGAAGATCGCTTTTTTGCTACCACTCACAATACACTAAAGTATTTTAATCTTACATGATGCAATAGCAATATGATCGTCCGAAACAAAGATATTATCAATAGGATGCACCAAATTATCATTTTATTCATCAAGTTAGATAAATTACCAGATAAGATGAATGTAATAAGATTTTTCATTTTTTGGAAAGTTGGCAGGACTATTCAACAAATTTATGACATTCACTGTATTGCAATTTATAATTTGGATAACAAGTATCATGATCGAACGTCTGTTCGTCGTGAAAATAGCCTTAAAACTCCATTATTTGTAAAATTGATTTGTATCACCCACTATTAGCAAGAATTTCCGTTATTGCAATGGTATGCTAATATATTATAATTACCTTACAATGTATTCTACGATACATAATATGATAGAAATGCTTTTTCCCATAGGTCAGAAATTATGAAATTATTAGAGAACTAGTTGTCCTTTGAAGGGAACAGACTAATCAAACAATCTTAAACAAGACCGTGTACAGCTTCTGTGTTTACATGACACATTTAAACTTATTATTAGAAAAAACAAATCTCTCTGCATTTTTTAATCTCAGGCCATATTTATACATAATTTTACTGAAGTACTAAGATTGTTAAGTTTCTCGGAAATCAGAAATTTCCAGAAAAACAAATTATGTAACTTGCATTTTTTACTCACCTTTTGTCCACCTATTTATCTTAATTATTATAATAATTTGTTGCATCCTATAGATTTGGATCTAAAGCCATCGCATATATTTTTGTTTTTTATTATAAAGCTTTATTCATTTTATTCGATACGGAATATTGTGATCAACTGTTGTCGTAGGAAAATGTAATTAATATTTCATAGGCAATTAATAATGTAATCAGCTACTTTCAACATAATTATTATGGTGTTCTATATAAATTAAGTAAGTTAAACCATTTCAAATTTCTAGTGTCTAATTCTGGACACCTAAACGCTAAAACTTGATTGGTTTTGAAAAATGTTTATGCAATACGTGATAATAAAGCTAATTTTAAAATTGTTACATAATATTTCAATGTACACATCAAAAAAAAAGTTTATTAAGGATAAAACTTTATTTGGATTTATTTTAACTAGATGCCGAAACTAAAATATTTAAAAAATACATTTGGGGCACAGGTTTAACTATCCAACGCACATTCAACATTATTGTATCATGAATTCCATTTAATCTTCAATATACAGAGTGTGCTAGTTTTTTTCCGACAAACTGCAGGTACAAGAATATATAACAAACAGAAAGAGAGGTCCGATACGCAGGTAGATTTGGCCAGCTGGGGTATTGGCAAAACTTAGCGACTAGTTATTCTGCAAGTGACGTAGCGTATATTTAAAGTGGTGATTTAATTACAAGGAATTTGTGTATTTCGCAAATTGTGACAATAAAAGTTACAATTCCGTTAACTTTAGAATTTTTAATTTGCCGCGCCGTGTGATCCAGAACCCATTTGCAGTTCATTGATCCGTAATATAAAATAGGACGGAGAAAACGAGGCTTATCCGCAAAAATAAATATATATATATATATATATATATATATATATTTTGAAAGGGAATTTCAATGTCTTTCAGAATATTTTATAATATATAGGGTGTTCCATTTAAGAAAATTGACTTGTCTATTTTTACTAGTACATAATATAGTTTGCGACTACGCGGTAACCTTATCTACTTTTTGACAAAAAATGCAATGGATATTTGTAAACTTGTTTTCAAGTTGAATTATATTCAAATTTATGTATGATGCAGTCAAAACTAAAATTTAAAGCTAAATATCCGTACATTTATACAGTTTTTCGCTTTATCTCAAAGACTGCTAATTTCTCCATAAACACGATAAAACACAGTTTTTGAACTGAACGAAAATTTAAATTTTTGATCGGTAGACGTCAGCGGTGTTACACAAAAAAGTTGGGGAGGGGGATAACATGCATACGACCCCTGAAAAATGTATCACCCTGTAGATATTGGCCATCGTTAATTTACTCTAAATATGGAGGAGTCATTTTTCGATACATGTTTAAGACTTCCTATGATTTTTTCACCTGTAGAAGCTATGTCTGAAGTTTGTCGGGAAAAAACTTAAACGCCATTGTAAAATTATTTTTTAAGAAACACATAATTTTAACAGCAATGTAATTTCCTATACCGCAACATAGTTTTTAAAATTTGTTTTTATTCGTAAATGGAATTGGATTTAAATAGAGCGAATTTATCAAATATACCATATGTATATATAATTATGCCATCGGCACCTACTATTTTAAGACTTGTCCGAAATTTTCCACATGAAGGAGTGTGAGATATTTAGAACTTTAAAAGATGAACAATAATTACAAGGAGAAGCCGAACTGCAAGGTGTATTCTACTTTAATGTGGTGAAAAAAATTAACCGTAAGTCCTTATTGCTCTGTTCTTTTCTTTGATTATCAATTACAACAGTTTAACTAAAGTATTCCATGTCGGGTAAAATGACTATCCTGTACGCTTTATACAATATTTCGAAAAACTTTTAATGTCTTATTTAAAATCGATGTATTATGACGTCTTAATTTATAACCACACTAAAAATAATAAAATCACACTTAAAAATGTTGACAGCTGCAACAAAGAATTAATTTAAATTTAGATAATGTGTGATCTTTCTCAAAGCTGCCAACATAATTAAAACAACAAACACTCAATATTGTATGCTTATATTCTAAAAATATAAATTAAATTAAAATTAGCCATAATAAGTCTAGCTTAATATTTCGCAGATCATATATTACTAAACACAAAAAAAGTTATTGTTTTGAGCATATTTTGTCGTGCTTTACGCATCAATAAATACATTTTGTGTTAATTCCTTAAATTTAAATAAATAACACACCAAACATTACCCGCTAAAATTCCTTCAAAATAATGAATGTAGGCATAAAATTACATTAACACAAAATGTTCTATTAATACAGTGTGATTGCGTTTCGTTTTGCACTGTATGTTTTTTAATAAAGCACTTATAGAGTTTCTATATAGACAATTATCACATTTTAAACAAACACTAATAGTCAAGATTGTGCTTTTGAATATCAAGTACAGTAGACTAAAAAAAATCATGCAATTATTTAATTTACCATTACTTTTCAATATCAGTTGAAGGCATGCTTAGGATAGTAAGCTTAGTCATTATTATTATTCCAGAATCGATGATATTGCGTATTCAGGTAAAAAATTTATATTTACAAAAAATTAAATAAAAAATGTAGGTATATTTTAGACAGAAAACTTTTATATTCAACTAAACTTATATAAAAAATACTTCTGGATAAATCCTGCAGGATATCACTAAAACGAATTTAAAAACTTATAACTGTACTCAACGCCAAATCACCGTGCGTACACCTAATCATCGTTTAAAATTGGCAAAATTTACAAAACGTGCGATTATTAGAAAAATATACCGCAGTATAGAGTTTCTCCACGTGTATTTAATAATAAATATGTACGTTAATGTTTTATGTTATGGGTTAAATAATAAAACTCATTATACATACTCGTTGAATAATATTTCATTATTGAATACTAATGTACCAATTTGGAGGACGTTTAGATGTTATTATTCATTTGTGTCTTCAAAACTAGAGCCTGATTCGCATTATACACTTCTCCAAGAAATTAACGCAGCACCAAAAATAACCAGAAATTTAATGCTAATATTTATCTAGACCACGTATCCGATTTGAACAATGAGCTGTTTCTTCGAGAAACTTTATATGTTTTTGCCTTTTTACATAAATTTATTTTTTATTAATTTAACAATCGATATGTGTTTTTCCCATAAAATTGACACCCTGTGTAATTCACATTGACACTAGCAAGTTAGAACTCATATCGTAGTCACTATAATGTCTTTTTTATTCACATTATATCTCTATTAGTACTGGAGGACCACACGTTTATACCATATGTTTTTCCTGGGTACTGAATGAAAATGAAAAAAAGGCAAAAACATAAGAGTGTCACTAGCGTGTATTTCCACACCTAGGACGAATAACGTCTTGGCAACGACGGTTCATACTTAAAATAAGCGTCCGTATTTCATTTGGGTTTAATTCGTCCCAAATTTGTACTAATCTCCGCCCAACATCGGCTAGGGTGTTTAATTGATGACATTCCTCTTGTAATCTTTGACCAAGAGTATCCCAGAGGTTTTCAATTGGATTTAAATCCGGACTTCTAGCTGGTCATCCCATGCTATTAATGCCGACTTCCTACAGATAACGTTGTACATCTCGAGCAACGTAAGGTCTGGCATTATCGTGTATTAATATAAATTCTTCTCCTACTGACTACGTAGTTTTTTAAAATTTCTAGTATGTACCTTTCAGCTGTAAGGCTTCCATTATTTAGCACAAGTTCCGTGCGACCGGTAAAAGAAATCCCTGCCCAGACCATCACAGATCCGCCCACAAATAATGTTGTATTAGCAAAATTGCACTGAGCATACCTTTCATTGGGACGTCTATATACACGGAGACGTCTATCATTATTGGACAGACAAAATCTGGACTCATGTCTCTGGGCAGTCAAGATGCAATGTGGCAAAATTCAGCCCTCCGCTGCTCTCTAGTTAAGTCTGGACTCCTAACGGCAACTCTAGGCCTCAAATTGCATGCTCTAAGTCGCTGTCAAATGGTTCCCCCACTAATTTGTAAACCACTTATTTCGCGCTGTTACAAAACGTAAGCAATTTGATGTAGCTAGACTAAAAGTTTGTTTGCAAATGGACCAAAAAGGAAGAAGCGATGTTTGATAAACTAAAAGGTTAAGGAAAATCTATAAAATCAATCGTAAACAAAACAGTATAAATATTAGCAAGATAAAAATATGAAAATAATCTAGTCAGTACACGATGGATGGTGATCAGTTGAAATATGTGGACAAAATAAAAGACTTGGGTGTTCACTTTTCAGAGTCTGTTGACTTTAATGAACACATATGCCGAATGTCTCAGAATGGTCATAAAGTATTGGGATTTGTGATGCGGAATTCTAGAGACTTATCGATTGCGAGCTGTCGTTTGTTGTATGTGTCCCTGGTTCGTTCTTCACTGGAATACGCGTCAGTGATTTGGTCGCCTTATTATCAGACTTATGTAAATATGATTGAGAGAGTTCAGGACAAGTTTTTGCGTTATGCTGCGTTTAGAATGGGGATACATATGCGCAATTATCATAGATCGGACCTACGAGGGGCGTTAAACTTGGATACTCTTGGTAAACGCAGAGTTTTAAACGACTTGGTATTTACGTATAATGTGTTGAAAGGTAACATAAATTGTCCTGCTGTCCTGCATAGGATTTTCTTCAATGTGCCAGTACGTGATTTACGACACCATGATCTCTTCTTTCACCATACAAGTAGAAATAATTATCCATACTTTTCTCCTATTGATAGAACTCTTCGCACTCTGAATGAACATGATTGTATAGATATCTTTTGCAATTCACTTTTAGAATTTAAACGTCAAATTAATTGTTGTATTGAGTAGTACTCATAACAGATCTTGAATTTATTATGAATTTGTTTATTTTGCCTTAGGTACTGTCATGTATATAAGAAATTTGTTGTAAATATAATTGGGGTATCCCGTTAATTTAATAAAATAAAAATAAAACACAAGTCAGCAAACATGTGTACAAAAGTTACAAAGTGAATGTCCTTACTGGATTCTAGTTAATATGTTAATAGTAACAAGCAAGAGAAAGACTGTATTTCCTATTCTAGACGAGAAAATTGCAAATATAGAGCGTATCAGGGTCTAGTCTATAGGTAAGACAAACAAGACGTATGTAACTTAAAATACAATGCGACCACTAGATATTAAAATAGAAATTAAAACATCTACACTTCTCATTGGTGAATTGAATAATCAAATATTCCACGGCTGTTATTTAACCAATAACATGACATTAATCGCGATATTATTAAATAGTCGTGGAGAAAATATATAACAATGAATAATAAAATCACTTTTCTTTTGTATTTGATTAAACAAGTATATCATGTGTCTCAATAAAGATGGAGCAAAAACATGGTTATTTGTCATCTGTATATTAGTGTTTGTAATTTGACAACTAACAGTATTGAAATGTTCAGAAAAAGTCTAAAATGTGATAATAGTTAATAAGAGCTCTAAACGTAATAATTAGATTTTAGCCGATCAAAAATATCTCACGAATACTAGGCTATTGTCGATACATCGGTGTCGATACAACTCCATTACCTGGCTTAACGTAATCTCCTATCATTAGATTTTGCGCCAGCGGGTAATTGGTCATGATACTCATGGGCTGCTGGGAGTGTTGCTGCTGTTGCTGGTTGGAACTGTGGTGGCTGGATGAGGTGAATAAGGATGGAGATATGGCACCTCCGATCAGTTGTGCCGTGTGCGTCGACGTCGGACTCGCGGCAACTCTGCCTAAGAACCATATTATTTAAAATCCACCTTTTAAGTCAAATTTTTCTTTTTTCATTTGAAACAATTAAGATGTGAAATCATATACTAATCAACCCTACAATAGTGTAATAATAAATCATATTTAAAGGATGGAATGCAAGTCAATGTCCATAAAACTAATGTTAACACAGCCGTTGACGTTATTATACATGTTTCGGGACTCCAGGTCCCATCATCAGTAATGATAAGTATAAGAAAAGTTAAGAGAGGCCTAGTTATGTAAAAATTATGGGTCAAGTAGTTTACTGAAGCGAAATTTGTATGGAAAAAAATGTGGAATTGAAATTAATAATTTTTCGCTCTTATTAACACGTTGGCGGACATTAACGTTATATCACGTCATTGACTATTTTTCTAATAGGACACTCAAAATTACTAGGGTGGGCCCAGATTGTCACAGTGATAAAACATGTATTTTTATTCATAAAACAATGTAACTTACAGCTTTAGAATCATAAGTTTTTAAATAATTAGGAATATGAAAAAACAACATCGCGTTATATGACGTCATGTCCCGCAAAAATCATAGCTTACCGCATTATGACAATGACGTCATATGCCACATGTAAAAAAAAAGTAGAAAAACAATTTTTTCTGATACAAAAACTTATATTTACCAAAATTATAATTAACAAAAGAGTTTACTACACTTCTCCAAAACTCGTAAGTTATATTAAAGTGCGTCACAACAAGATAAAAACGAGGATTTTACATATGCCATTCTTGGAAACACTTTCCTACACAAAGGGGTGGTTTCCCTAGGCAATCCCGACACTGCCAAGCTGTTTCTTTCCTTTTTTTGTCGATAGAACACTGTTTACATCGTTTATAGTATTTGCCCTTTTTGTTAGAGTGTTCCGGTGTAGGTATGGCTTCAAGGATATGACCTGTATTCTTTCTAGAACTTCTGGATGGCGCAGAATTTGTCTTCATTGACATATTAATAAATTCTCTACCATCTTTTTGATCAGCGCAAATCTGTAGTAATGATTTTGTTATGTCATTTCTAAATTCTTTATAAGACTTTTTTTCCTGGTGGCAACTATTGTATAAATAATATGAGTTCCACAAAGCTATATCTAGTAGGTGAAATATAACTTTTTTGTGCCACCTAATAGTCTTTCTAGGGCACGAATAATAACTAATCATTTGATCAGCCCTGTCAATACCTGACATATTTTCATTGTAATGACTGATCTCTATAGGTTTAACTTTTTTCTGACCAAACCTGTTAGTGGTTTCAATCAATTTCGGTTGATAGCCTGTTGTAATAGCGACGACGTCACGTTTGTCACGCCATTTTGAAACGTATACATTGCCATTTCGTTTCCATATGTGTTGTCCAGGTTTTAATTTAGTTAGAGTGATCTCTTTGGGATTCCCTTTTCTATTGGATCGTAAGGTTCCTGTACTATGTGTTTTTCGCTTCAACAACATTTTGGATAGTTCGACACTATTGTAAAAATTATCCATATAAATATGGTGACCCTTATCTAGGAATGGTTCCAAAAGTCTAAGTACTAGCGAGTTTAGCTTTGAACCTCCTCTGGCGTCGTCTCTATTTGATTTGCCTTTATATATCTCTATATTTAGGACAAAACCATCTTTTGAACACAGTTCGTAGAATTTGATTCCATATTTACTCTTTTTGTTTTTTATGTAGACGCGGAATTTTAGTCGTCCACGAAAAAGTAAGAGTGACTCATCTAAAGACAAAGACTGGGGAGGGTAAAATATATTTTGACTTGAAAGTATTATAGCTTTTAGTAACCAGCTGACTTTATAAAGAGGATCACTTTTATTTTTATCATCTGAACAGTTAAGACATCTTAAAATTTGCTCAAATCTTCGCCCTGACATAGTAGCAGGAAATATCGGATGATAATATAATGGGTCGACGGAAAAGAAGTCCCGAATAGATCGAAATTTTAACTGGCTAGCTAACAGACATAAACCAAAAAATTTGTTCAGTTCATCCTTGGATATTGGTCGAAATTGTTTAAATCGTTCATGCCTAGTTTTAGGCCTATTATATAAGTTTAGGGATTCACCATATGCATTTGTTTTTTGAAGAATGTAATCTGTTACGTGCTCAGTCCAAATAAATTCAAAAATTTCAACAGGAGTCTTGGTCTCTATATTTTGTTTGGCCCCAGTAGAATTGTGGTCGAACGTAAAATCTAAAATATCGCAGAAGTTATCTTCCCATACGTTTTCCTCTTGATCTAAAGACACATCAGAGTCACACACACTTTCGCTGACAGCTTGTTCTGAAATGCAAAATAATTAATTTTCTACAGAGAAATTAAACCAAACCACATGACCAAAACCACAGTTTACTAAAAAATGTAATAATATATATACTCGTATATAACGTTTACCTAATTCGGGCTCCGTTTGTTTATTCTGAGAGCGCTGCTTCCGTATCTCTCGGGAAGGCCCGGCTGAAAAAAAATATATGTAATGCATTTTTTTAACTAGAAATAAAAAATTATATAATACATACCGTCATTGGAATCATCGCTAGTATCAGAATTGATTTGAATGTATTCCGGATCCTCTCGTGAATCATCCGTACTGTATGGATCGTGTGTACTGTCTTCCGACTTTGTACCTTCATCTTCGCTTTCCAGCTCTTCATACCAAGTAAGAAGCTGCTTTTCTTGCTTTTCATCCATTTTTTTTAATAAACACAGTAAACCACCATATACACATACACCGTCCAAAGGTATTACGGCAAATAAACACAAGTCACAACACGAAAATCGTCTGTCGGTTACATAACAGAACCCCACCCCCCACCAATTGTACTTTTAGAATTTCGCCTATGTTTTTTAACACAAGAAGCCTAATGGGACACTCTACACCCCAGCATATGTAAAAGTGACTTGATATACCGCTATAGTTAACTACAGAGTAATATACCTACGACGGCAATTACCGTCAGTGTCCATCCGGGCACAATGAACGTTGCGTCATATGCCGGCTTTGTCCCAGTATGAACATGTAGATAAAACAAAGTGTCCGCGAACGTGTTAACATACTGGCGCTACTTTGGAAAACTTGTTACCGCATAAACAACAATCTTAAAGAAAACACATCATAAAGTCTCACCTCGGCCAGTGCTAGGTATACATCCGGGATGTATATTTGGTTGATTAGGTTCTACCATTTGCTGTGGATCAACAAGTGCAATTAAATTATTAGCCATTAAATTGCTACTCATTAGAGACTGCGATGTGTCCATTGAGACCTCACCTAGTCCATTAACCGACATACCATTTACCATATTCATCGCATTCCTAACACCTTGAGCGTCTAACTGACTCCAATAATTTTCGCTTGGAGATACGTTAGACACGCCTGTAAAAATTAAAAACATCTTTTGAAAATCTCCAAAAATGTCAAATTTAAAGAGACATAAAACTAATTTGTTTGGTCTGTAACGGCTCGAGTGAAGCAACATGTTTCAGCCTTTCATCAAAACACTGTTCTAAATCTCAACACGCATTGTGCTAACGCTGTTGTTCAGCTTTTTCGACGTTCAAAGGCAATCTTAAAGCCTCCCATTTAAGAGGATAATGATAGTCGTTCAAATCGTATTTTAAGCCCTTTGGACCAACATTCAGTCGGTCTAAGTAAATGAGTAGATAATATTACAAGTTCCGAAATCGTAAGGTTCGTTTTCTGCACCAACTTTGCTATTTTTTTTAGGTCATTGGGTTTTTGGTCGTATTAACAAACAATAACATGAAATAAAAAACAAATTATATCATGTCAACTGTCTTTTTTTTCTTCTTCGATTCGCACTTGCTTTTAAAATGATTTTTAAAACAAAATTTCTCTCACTAAATATGACAATACCAATCATGGAAAGAGAAAAAGGAAAACATGAGATATTGGAAGACTGATAGAAAAAAAATCCTGAAGAAGACAAAATTTGTTTTGTCTAAACGTCGAAGAAATATATGTATATATAGCATTTCTGTGTTTTTGGATAATTACCTGGTGGTGGTTGAACGGGAGCGCCAGTATACCTAAAGTAGGGATTCTTAAGATCCAAAGTATTAGTTGATGTTTGAGTTGTACCCTCAACTTGTAACTCTATAGTTACATCGTAACTTTGGCGTTTATTAGCTACCAATAACACTCTTCCTTTAAGGACTTGGCCTTGTTTTAATAGTAGTGGTTGTTCCAACAGACACCTTACCTAATAAACAAGAAATCGAGGATAATATAATTATTGAAAATAGTTCCATTTTAGGAACTCTAAAATGAAACAGACTTAATAAAATATTTCTAGATACGCAAATTAAAAAATAAGTAGTCGTCTCAAATCAGTTCAACTTCAAGCCAATAATGTTTGAAATTATGAAATATTATAATATATGTTCACTTGAAGATGTGTATTGAATTTTCTTCAGTTTTGATACATTTTTGTATTGTAAAACTAAACAATTATTGTTGTTTAATTTTCAGTTAAAATGGAAGAGAGCTGAACATTTTTAATGGGCATTTATGATTTGTATTACAAAAAATGTAGGTAAAATAAATAATTAACATAAACGGGTAAGTATAAGATTTTTTGTATCTTCTTGGAGTTAATAAACAATTATTGAGGAAAAAACTTAAAAGTTTAACAAAATACCATCAAAAATATTCATAACATGCAGTACAATTCTTAAAACAAAATAAATAAAAAAATAATTGCAAGGAAAAACGAATTCTAAAACAACCAGCTATTTAGATCATTTTGTTTAGGACATATTTCCGACATTTAATAAAGATAATATACCTTCCTCAGTGCTGCTGGTTGGATGTTGAAACCGGAATAAAGCAAAATATTTCGTCAGATTTAATACTATCAAAATTAGTTACAAGGCAAGAAGAAGATAATAATATTTTGTTTAATAAAACCCAGATTTAATTTCTTCAATAAAATGACCTAAAAATGGTAAAAAAATAGAATTCTGAATCTGCATTAGACCTAAAATTAACTGTTCTTCGAAGTATGTTGCTTGGCGAATTTCTACTAATTGTCTAAATTTTCGATTTCTCAATACTTGGGATACACTGTGCCCAAATCCCAAATAGCAATTTGTTCATTTTTATTCTTAATTTACATTTTTTAATTGAATTAGAAAATAATTAACCGCCTGAAGAAAAGTCTTGCCAAAATGATATAATTACATTGTGCCTCAAAAAGCTCAATGATCAAGGAATAACTCTTTATATGCGTTTTCATGATCTAGAAAATAATTTTATGGCATAATAAACAAAAATATTGGGCCGTACAAGAAGAACATTATAATCGCGAATATTCTGGAACCGAAAATAATAGAAGAATCAAATCAAATATGAGACAAATTTTTGTCTTATAATATTCAGATTATGTTAGTGGAATATATAAAATATAGTCTTAACAAATATCAACATACCTGATACCAATGTGTAAGTTGTTCCGTGGGCGCTGTACTCAACCAAACTGTATGTTGTGAACCTATGAAAGCTACATCAAACCAAAACGCAAGTCCATGACATGTGCCAGATTCTAGAATGTGAAATTCCAAAGGAATATCAATTGTATGCAAATCTGTTTCGCTGGCTTCCAGAAAGTCAACTACATGTCTGACACTTTTACTCATACAAATACGTACATCAAATGTGTCTACTATTGGTTGCCTGAAATCAAAATGAAATTTTGGCGATATTATCTTGAATAAATGATAGATTCTAGCATAGTTAAAAACTCTACTAAAATATGAATGTCAACAAATCTATGTGTATATATGTATATCCGGAAAAAAGTATACACTTTTTTCCCCGGAAAAAAAGTAAGCTGATAAAAATACTTATTTATTATACAAAGGAAAAAAGTACTAAATTTTAGCTCGAGGTTGTGTTGTCACAAAGACATAAAACCGAGAGCTAAAATCTAACATTTTTCCCGTGTATAATACACTATTTTTTTCTGTGACGGGAAAAATCTCGATTTAATATTAAAAAAATATTACAAGTTTTAAAAACATTTCAGTAATCAAATATCTGTCAATTTCATTCTGTATTTGATTTAAAAATTGTAAACACTCCACCGGAGTCAGTAGAAGCAGCAAAAGTAGCGGCACAAATTATTGCCAGTTTTGATATATGAAGAAAATGTAACTTTTGTATAATAAAATCACCTAAAATTAAATATCTACCTTTACTTATGTGTCCGGGAAAAAAGTGGTTACTTTTTTAAAAAAGTAAGTTGTTAAAAAGTGACGTTTTATTACCTGTCAACAGAGATAATATGTCAAACTTTTTTCCCGTCACAGAAAAAAGTAATATTTTGTTTGTCAACAGAGACAATGCCATAGAATAATAACTATAGATAAGAAGGGTCAGTAGACGCTAAAAACGGCATCGACTCGTCGCAATCCCAGCCACATTCTGGCCCGCTACTATGTTATACTATATCTATATCTACTATAAGATACTATACTACAATTATAAGTGCGGCGAATTGCTTTGTCGACAGAGAGATAAAACGTTCCGACACGAAGTGAAGTAACTGTATATTAAACTGTGACAATACTGTCAAACGTTTTTCCCGTCACAGAAAAAAATGAGTTGTAATACATCAATGCCATCAGGAAAAAAATCAAAAATCTGACGTTAAGATATACAGTGTGTTACATTTCAAAAATACAAACTTTGGGCCCAATCTCACGATTGACTAATAGTTTTACCGAATAATCAAAGAGTGAACATAAATTTCATACCTAAAATATTCTTTGACAGCACAATTCTGTAACGCTGACAAATTAACACCGTGAAAACATGTTTGAAACCAGAAATTGGCTTTACTATATTGTTCCATATACAATGAATCATCTGTAAAAGGAGCAATATGGAGATCGCCCCGAGTAGGATACATTTTACCATTAGGAACCAACCACCTTTTGGCATTTAGATATGATTCTAACATTCGCTCATTATAAAGCATATAACCCATCGGTTCTGAGATAATAACGTCTACTTTTTCCGGAAGTTCTATTTCTTCTATTTTACCTGCAAAAATAATTAAACATTCGTTCATTGGATACCTGTCATTTAAATAAGTACTTAAAACTAAATTAATTTATGTTTTATAGCATAAGTAAGGAGGAGCATAAGGTTTGAACAGGGACCAAAAATCATCAGTCACCTGTAACTTCTTTCACAATGAGAAATAAAACAGGGGCATTGGACCCTCTTCCTTCACGGAAAAATAGTAATAACGACAGGGAAGATTAAGTAGTTTTGGGGTTACTAGACAGGCAGGATATCGAGGCTAGCTTATTTAGCAATCGTGGATCAATATGAATCTGAAGCCAAAAGTGCATACAATCACTAAGTGTCATCACCTATTATGTAGATGGAAAGCCGAAAGTGGAAGTGGTGCAAGAACCAAAACATAATCCAGGCGAAAGTTGTTGCATTAGGCAAAATTAAATGGAACACTATAAAAATATTTTAAACATCAGGTCCAAAAATGAGATTTGTCGAGCATTTTCCTTAACAGTAACAAAAAAACAATACGGAATTTTAAGATACGTACCACAAAATGATGATTATTTATTATTATAATATATTAATACAAATGAACATTCCTATAACAGTATATCCACAAAGACGCCAAATATATATAATAACCTAGACAAAACAAGAATATTTTTTCCAACCCTCATTTCAGAAACATAAAATGAAAAGCAGCATATAATCCTGAAAATCTCCAACATCGAAGTTTAAGGACACAGATACGAAAAACTGGTTAACAGCTGCTTGTATTTTAAGACTCCAAATTGTTCTCCCCAAATCCACAGTTCCTAATTGATGCTATTTTTTATTTAAAATACCTAAGTATTCCTATGGTTGTTTAATTGATATTCCAATTAAGTGTGCAAATATTTTGATGAAAAGATAGCAATTAACAAGAATATTACAAAAAACACAATTAGCAATACATACCTGGTAAAACCTTGATACAATTGGAATAATTATTAGCATCTACCAATTTTTGCGCATAATGAGCCATTGTAGATGCCTCAACAGCATATATCCGTTTAGCTCCAGCTTGTGCTGCAAAAAATGAAAGAATACCTGAACCGGCCCCCACATCCAAGACTATTTTATCTTTAAAGTCATCCATATTGCTTAGAATAGCACGTTGATAAGTATACGTTCTAACAAAATCTTGTAACATGTTTTGTTGTTGTGAGAGGTACCCGTAAAATTGGAAGTATTGTGTAGCTGATGAATCCTCGGTTCTGACTGAAAATATCGATGCATCTTTGCCGGATTTCATTTTACTTACTACTACAGTAAAATCTCTAGCATCTTCCCTATTGTTAAATTTTAATAATATGGATTCATTTTCTATCGAAAAAAGGTACGACTTTTGTCCAACTTTACAACAGTCAGTACTTGAATCTATTGGAAATTCTATCAACTCAGTATCACCATTGAGTTCTAATATCTTTAAACTTAATCCCTGAGGGTCGTAGTCCGCTCTAAGTTTTACTTTTCTGTTATATTTTGGTATCGACAGGTTTTCCTCAGTTACATTGAAAACCACCACTTCCCAAAGTTTTACCGACATTTTCTACACTCTTTGTACTCAAGTTTCACGACTCGAAACCACTATTTGTATAATTATAAGTTGTATTCATCTATTATGTATTACCGGTACAGTCACTGTAATGTGTAAAATCATGTAGTCGTAGGTAATTAACGAAAATTATCTCCCACAAAACAATAACACTCCACGTTTTTTATTGTATCAAAGCAACATCAAATGTAGTGTTAAAAGTTGAAAGCCCTGGTAAATTGAAATGAAAACAAAATCCGTTTGGACAACTTGACACAGTAATCGAAGTGACATATATGTGACAGATAACTTAGACACTAATCTAGTCTATTTCAAGCGTATAACCAAATAATGCAAACACAACTCAGTAGTTTTACTGGCTGTTTGGTATTGAATAGCAGGCCATATAGAGGGAAGAATTAGGGATGTTCACGATACTTTGAAAGTATCGATACTTTTGCTGGATTATCGAGTATTTTTGGTATCGATATTTTTTGGAACGATTCCAAGTTGGTATCGATACTTTCGTAGCAGTATCGGTATCGAAAATAATTATTATATATTATACTGCCACCGCCATTTCTTAATTATTTTATTCAGTTTTTTTGCAACAGTTTTTTCCTAAATGCGCGTTATTCTGAATAAGTTAATTATATGACAATTTTTTTAAAATTTTATATACCACATCATACATTGTAATAGGTACGTTGCATCTTATAAAATATATTTTATTTTTGTGCTTATTTTTATCAGTATTTTATAGTTTATTTTATCACTTTATGTTCACGGAACATACTGGATAGATTTCCTATGTTATATCACATAATTTGAATATATTTTTTTTTTAAAAGTGTTGTGTACACTTTCGATACCGATACCTAAGAGTATCGATACTTTTTATTATTTTGCATCCCTAGAAAGAATAAGAAGAACTCAGTAATTGATAACACAGGCCAACAAAATGAAAAAAAAAATTTGGTGCCAGAAATCTAACATCTGATTTTAGATGTTTTTAATGTGCTGATTCTAAAAATGCCACCAGATTTTTTCTATCAGCTCTAGTTTTTGAGATACACGTTACAGGTTAAATGATATATTTTTTTCTGATAAAGGACAACAAATAAAGAGATAAATATGTACTTAATCGTCAAAATAGGAATTTCCCAGAATCTAATTAGCCAAATGGATACCTGGAATTGTCCCTGACCCAATGTTCCTATACTAGGAACTACTCAATACAATGCTCTTACTTACTTTTATACCTGTAATTGCCTATGACCCGATCCTTCTATACCTGCTTGGCTGTACTTGATTTAGTATATTACTGAGTTTTCCCAAGTAAAGTTGTGCTATCATTTTGTGTAAATTTTGGTCGTTTTGTAGTATCAAGACACTAAACTGAAACAATGGCATCCACAAGCAGACGTACCTGTGTAAATCATCCCGATGTTTTTTGTTATGTGTGTGGTGAATACACTTTGAAAGAGAGCAGAAAAAGGATTTCTGACTTTGTGAAAAGAGCTTATCTTGCCTATTTTGGCGTTCATTTAGGAGATCAAGATAAATCTTGGGCCCCACATTTCATATGTAAAACATGTGTTGAACATTTGCGACAGTGGACAACTGGAAAGAGGAAGTGCCTAAAGTTTGGTGTACCAATGGTTTGGAGAGAACCGCGGAACCATCATGACGACTGCTATTTTTGTCTCGTTAATATTAAAGGCATAAATAGAAACAATAGACACAAATGGACATATCCTGATCTAGATTCTGCAAGAAGGCCTGTAGTGCATTCGGAAGAAATACCCGTTCCATCATTCAGCAGTCTACCCAAACTGACAGAAGATGATACAGAAACATCAACGTCTGACGAAGTTAAAAGAATTCAATCAGAAAACAACAGCGATTTTGAAGCAGATTTAGCAACTCCGCAGTGTTTCAATCAAGAAGAACTAAACGATCTTATAAGAGACCTGAATCTCTCAAAGGAATCCGCTGAATTACTTGCATCCAGATTAAAAGAAAAAAATCTACTTTGTCGAGGTACTAATATTACTTATTAAATTTTTATGTGATTAGTGACTAATGTAATTATGTAAATTAAGTTTTTGCAATAAATACTTAAATCCATGTGTCTTTGTTTTTTTTAACTGTCAATAGTAATATTATATATTATAACAGTTATAACGTAAATTATATACACAATTTTTTAAAAAATCTCAAAAACTAGATCTGATAGACAAAATCTGAGAACCTTTTTACATTCTGCATCCAAAAATTACTCAGGAACAGTTAAAAAATCGCAGGCACCAAAATGTGTGTTGGCCTGTGTAATAGAAGCATTATCTTTATGTCAGCGATATAGATAAATATATCTCTACTCTTAGAATATATAGAGGGAGGAGCATTTTCCATATTGTCATGCGACCGCGATGGTGTTTCAATATGGCCGCGGACAGATTTCCGGTCGCCAGTGGCCTAACAAATTTTAACAGAAAAAGGCATTTAATGGCTTATAAATTTTGAAGGCTACGGTCGACTTTAGGGACAGTGGATTCTGCAAGTTTTTTTTATTTTATTAGAAAGACAGTATTTGAAATAGCAGGTATATTAAAAAATTGCGGTAAAACCATATTATTTAAGCCAAAAATCAAAATTTAATTCCCATAAGAATCGCACATATGAACTATTACAAATCTGATAATTTTACTAAATTGTTTTGGTTTTATCCAATGCGTTTTCCTACTATAACTTATAATATCCAGTTTCACTGGGAAAAATATTGTGCTCTTTCGTTTCTGTTTCGACTTCAATTCGTCTCTTCAGTTCAATAATAATAATCTTTATTATATAGTTGTGCAGATACCATAGGACAGTTGATCGTTTTTATTATTATATTAAAAATATCATTCAAGATTCAACCGGCGAGCAGATCTTATTGTCAAATTACATTACCTCTTAAGAAAAAAATATTTGGGAATTCAACATTTATTTTATTTAACAACAAAATTAAATACCTACATATGTCAGTAATAATACTCATTAACATTAAGCGTATCTAAAAATTGCATAAGATCTGGTTGGTATCGACATTTAACAACTTTTCTTCCAGTTTTACAAAAATATAGTGCCAGCTCGTGAAAATTTTCAAATATTTTGTCCAATTTTTCAAAATTGGGGTGCGTGTAATTGCCTTCTTCACAGATCCAATTTCGAGAACGAAGATAATCATAAAATTTCAATATGACCTCGAAAATTTTCTGTAAAACGTTACTCATAGCCACGCTCTTCTGTGTTAAAATACACCTGCAACAGAGAATTACAATCTTCCTCAACTAATTGTTTTATAATTTTACATTAGATATTACAATATGATATGACAATTACAATAAAAAAACTTTTAGTGAATATATTGATATAATCATATATAAATTGTTTGTTTCTGAGATAAATAATTGTAGAGTTTTTTAATAGATTAATCTGTTTAAAGATCTTATATCATTG
The DNA here is from genome assembly GCA_911728435.2 of Apoderus coryli. Classification (NCBI taxonomy): domain Eukaryota; kingdom Metazoa; phylum Arthropoda; class Insecta; order Coleoptera; family Attelabidae; genus Apoderus; species Apoderus coryli. The sequence continues at coordinate 7,277,761 of OU452202.1, read as the reverse complement.
AACGTTAAGGTTTTAATTTTTTTGCTTATACAAATATCAATATCTAATAAAATTTTGTTATTGCCAAAACCTCAAGAATCAAATTGAATTTAAAATACAGTTTTTTTGGGTTTAGACAACATGTTGGAGATATAAATTCCTCATGTGTAATGTTTATTTTAGACGTATTTTCTGCTGGATTTGTTTGTGCTAGCGATTACAGATGTTTTGAATTTGAATCCCGATGTACTTTTTGTAATTGGAGGTGACTTCAATGAGGTAACGGGAAATTTTGCTGTCTTCTGAGGACATATTTGTGGAGACTACTTGTTACGTGAGTTGATGAATAGTGTTCATTTTTTACTGCTAAACGGTAATCAGTAATCCGTAACCCCGCATAATATACCTTTTGCAGTGCGTCTGGTAAAAGCGTGATAAATCTGGTCTGGGACACGGATGATAGCATTAACCTATCACATGACCTCTACGTTTTAGGAGACTGATCAGCTTCCTGTTTGCCTACAAGTAACAGAATAATTCCAGGGAAGGGTTTAGGGAGATATTAATATAATTTATATAGCGTCGTATTTGAAATAAAGATGTTGACACCCATTTCCGGTATAACCGGAAGTACTAGATTCTTGAAAACATTTTAGACGAATTGGCCCCGTCGACCTACGTACTACATCAGATTTTCAGATTGTTCCACAGTGTAGTTTCTCCATAACCGATATAATCCCTTCCCGGTGGGACACCCGGTATATTTAATTTTTATAAAAATCCTGGGTTGTGATGAAGATACATACAATAGTAATTATTAATATTAATATAAATATTATTAATAGTAAAGAAAGTGCATTTATCAAAAGTGAAACTCTATAGAGTATAATTATTCAGACAGTAATTTATAATATACTCATATAGATTGCAGCAATTTTAAAGGAAATAAACTGTTGCCCTCGAGGCACGAATAGCTCTCCATATTTAAGTGTAAAACTAATAATTTTATGAACTTTTTGTCATTTATCTAAAATTTATATATATTTGTTTTGTTTTAGACTATTTTTTTTAAGTATCGGGTTTTGTTCCTTTTTCTTCTCTTTGGAGGCACTATTTATACGTACATATTTTATATTTCAGATCTTCTACGCCAAGTTGAAAATAGTTGATTTTTTTTATAATAAAATTTATTTTGCCTCCTTTTCTACTATTTACGAAGGCCTATAATTAATCAACATTTGAGATAAGTTTAACAACTATGATTTTTTTAATTTTTAAACCCTCTTTTAAACCCCTTGCCTAAGCTCAATGTTAATCACCACCTATAAATAAATATGTAGTATTTTCGTACCAAATGTGGTTAAAATCCGTTAAGTGGTTTTTGAGTTATCACGGATACAATTTTTTTCTGGCCCTTCTATAGAATTTTAACGGACGCTTATGGTACATTAATTTTTGTCGTGTATTTTTAACACCAATTCAACTAGTTAAATATAAAAAAATTTACATTTCAATTATTTTTTTTATTTTACCCCCTTTTCTACTATTTACGAACGCCTATGTAAATAAAATGTTTATGGTGCATTTTGTAGGTTATCTTATATCAAAGCCATATATAATTAGCCAATTTTTCTAGTATATTTGGGAAACGTTTTTTTTTTTTTTGGTTTTTGACCCTTTTTTTAAACCATTTTCGAACGCCTGTGTGAACCAATTCTTTTATGGAATATTTTTTAGCTTATACTGTATCACAACTATGAAAAAAATAAGTTTAGCAAATATATATTTTTTATGTTTTGACCCCTTTTCCACTATTTACGAACGCCTATGAAACTAAGTTATTTATGACACATTTTATAGGTTATATTCTATCAAAACTATAAATAACTAGTTAATATTTCTGCTATGTTTAAGAAATACGTTTTTTTTTAAATCTTTTTTACCCCATTTTACACTATTTTCGACGCCAATGTGGTCTAATATTTTATGTTCAATATTTTAGGTTATATTCAATTAAATGCGTAAAAAATTATGCAGTATTTCGGATAAGTTTAAGAACTATGAATTTTTGTAATTTTTGAACCCTCTTTTAAAACCCTTGCCTAAGCTCAATGTTTCCCAAAATCTAATCAGCTCCTTGCCATGTGCAATAGTATTTTTGTACCAAATTTGGTTAAAATCTGTTAAGCGGTTTTTGCGTTTTCGTGCATACAGACAGACATTTTTTTAAAACTACTTATTTATGTATAAAATGACCAAAAACAAGTATTTCCGGTGAAATTAAAAAAAAAATTTTTTTCATGAAACTAATAGTCTCCATATTATATTACATTATATGATATGGAGAGCTAAAAATATCGGAAATTGTGTTTCCTATCTTTGGTACGTGAATGTAAATGAATAAATACCAGCAAAGAATAATTGCATTGCTAGGTCACCTCTATTACTTATTTAATAAATAAAAATATACACTTACATGAAAAGTATATTTTTCACATAAATAGTGTGTGCTGAATAAATATCATCGAGATTCTGAACCGATCGAAGGGATTCTTCAAAATTCACCCAACTTTTCTGTAGAACGTTTCCAACTATGTAACCCTTTAATGTGTTTATAAAATGTGTCATAACGTGCCGACACTGATGTACTCGCTTGTACTGCGGACAAGCCATTAGGTATATTTCTTTTTTGCCTGTTTCCTTGGCCAATAGTTTTAATTCCTAAAACACAAAAAAAAAATATATCTAATACTAAATTAAGAGTACTTTAGTTAGTTTAGTTTAGCTCAGAAGTATCAAATTCTTTTGGTGAAGCTCTGAGTGCCAAACACTCTGAACCTTAATAACTATTTCTATTATGGTGAGGTAGGTAGGTTCAAAATGAGTGGGTCTGCACCGGCCCTTCAATGCGACCACCGAGGGTCTACTGTGGGTCATACCTATTTACAGTTCACTTAGCAGCTCAATCTTCTTAATGAAGTCGATTATTTTGCTAGGTGAGCTTTCTTTTAGATTAAGGGTTACTTCACCAAATATTGTGAATCTAGTTCTGGCTACCCCTGGGCAAGAACATAGTACGTGTTCCGCCGTCTCATCATCCTCCAGGCACAATCGGCACACGGAATTTTTCAAGAGATGCAACCTCGTGAGATGATGATTCAAACGACAATGACCAGTGTATAGTGCACCCAGGCAGCGCAGATGAGATCTACGCATACCCAACAACTCCCTGGCCTTTGATTTCGATCGATTAATGAACTCCTTGAAATGTACTAAACCAGGATAATTTTGCCAAAAGTTCTGAATTTTTGTCGTTATCCAGGTATTAAGTATGTATTTGCCAGTGTTAAACTATAAGCCAGTTACGGGTTCTGGTCCGACAAATTCGCCTTCAGCCCCTTCTCTTGTCAGAGAGTCGGCATGTCCAGTTTTTCCGAAAAAACAGGCGACCATTTGCTTGGAAGTGCTTCGTGCGCGAACAACTTTTGTTGGATTTGGCTCATTTTGAAACACCCATACAGGCGACTACTGTTTACTTTCGGGCTCATACGCGTAAATCACGATGTCATAGACGTGTTTCGAAGCACCGCGATCGTATTTTTAGAGCATTTCTTTCGACCAATCGACACGAGCCTTTTTTTGAGCTATTGACAATGTGTGGCAACGCGAACAATTTTTTTGGACAATCAAATGTTTATGGAATAGTGAATGTATGCTGGTCCCACTAATGCCTAAGGTTGTCTCAATCACTTGATAGGTCACATGACGATCTTGCAATATCAGTTCGCGCACAGCATCAATGGTTTTATAATAATAATAAAGCAATTATTGCCCAACAGTTTCCCAATTATAGGACAATACATACAAAATCAATAACTATTAAATTAATTAAATACACAAAGAAAACTTACAATACACACATTTACACTATAAATGTTTACACTATAAATGTTTCTGCAGCTAACATTTTAAGGTTATATTCTGACGTTGTAAAAATGTCACATCTACCAGAAATCGAATCAAAATTATTGCACATAATATGTACAGGCGATGTCAATAACACATTAGTTCTAGCTCTGTCTAAATAAAATGTCGCATTTGATCTAGTATTCAATCTAGGAACTAAAAAATGTATACTTGATAACAAGGAAGAACAGTCTATTTTATCTCGCAATAATTTATATAACATTACTAATGAACACTGAATTCTTCTATATTCCAAGCTCTTCATATTAAAACGAGACAGCAACAAACAATGATCGATTCCTCTAACAGGATAAACCCCATCTGTTTTAAAAACTAGATACTTTAGAAACCGGCGTTGTATTTTTTCGATCTCCAACTTGTGAGCATTATACTGAGGATACCAGACAATAGACGAGTACTCTGGTTTCGATCTGACATATGTGTTAAACAGAGTAATGAGCACAGAAACACTATCAAAGCCTCTACAGTTACGCATTATGAAGCCATACATACGTGACGCCTCAGATGTCACTCTATTGATGTGGTCCAGGAATAAAAATTTGTGATCGAATGTGACACCCAAATCCGTGAACGCATGACATCGCTCAAGCTGAATTTCGGAAATGGTGTACGGATAGTCAATAAGCGTAGCCCTTCGCGTGAAACTAAGCCATTTGCATTTTTGAATATTGAGAGTCAATCTATTATGGTCACACCATGTTTGAAGAGAAATAATAAATCACTCTGCAATCCAATGCAATCCGTTATTGTGTCTACGGAAGCAAAGATTTTCAGGTCGTCCGCAAAAAACAACCTGCGTTCCAACAGACATTGATCCAGGTCATTGATAAATAGATTAAATAATAATGGACCCAAATTAGAGCCCTGCGGAACCCCTGAGGTCGCAGAATAAATATTAGATTTAAACCCGTTGTAAAATACATATTGCTTACGGTTTTGTAAATAAGAGTCACACAAAGCTATCAAGTTCGAATGAAATCCAAACACATGCAGCTTACTCAGCAAGCCACCGTGGTCCAGGGTATCGAAAGCTTTTGCAAAGTCGGTGTATACAACATCAAGTTGACCTCCACGGTCCAGAGTTAAAGAGATACAGTGAGAAATGATTGACAGATTAGTGACCGTAGATCTCCCACACATAAAGCCATGCTGGTTGACCGAAATCAAACGCCTAACTTCCGTGTAAATCCGTTCATACAAGATAGATTCAAACAGCTTAGAAAAGTTAGATAATAAGGAAATATGAGACCTGTCGCCAGACTTAAAGATTGGGACAATTTTAGATTCCTTCCATAGATCCGGGTAAGTGTTTGTTTTTAGAATTAGGTCGAAAAGTGACAAGAGGAGTAGCCAACACGGAAATGCAATCTTTGACAAAGAATGAAGGAACATTATCAGAACCCGAGGTAAATTTGTTCTTAAGGCGTTTGGATGCTGAGAATATGTCAGATAATTCAATTTGACCAACGTGGAAAACATTGGTACTGACAGAGCCGCGCACAGTATTGAGATGAATCAAGAAAGACGCTGTGAAAGAAAGTAGCGAAGGAGTTAACAATAGCCTGAGGATCACATTTAGACTCACCGTCCCACCACATAGTGTTTGGGATACGGCAAGTTCCAGACTTGTTATGAAAATATGACCAAAAACTCTGAGGATCGTTCCTAAGAGAATTCTGTACATTAGAGACATAGTTACCAAATGCAGTCCTGTTCTTCCTTGCACAAGCGCCTCATATTTTTAAACTGAATCAAAAAATTTATGTTGTTTGTACTCCTATATTTTTTATGCAAATATTCCTTAAATTTTATATTTTTAATTAAGCTACCGGTAAACCAAAATGGAAATTTTCTTTTATAATTCTTGTACAGTGGAACATATGTGTTAAAAATAGAATACAAACTGTCATAAAATTGACAGACAGCTGCATTCACATCATCACAATTCTGTAAGAACGACCAATCAAACAAACCAATAGCCTCGTACAGCAACAAATAATCGGCTTTTTTAAAGTTATAGGCTCTATTTGACGTATTCAGAGAAAATTGAGATTTATTTCTATTAACAAATCTATGTATACTAATTATTAGACAAGGATGGTAGCTATCTTCATCAACAAGTGGGCAAGTATTATGCTCCACTTTACATAATAGTCGAGTAATCGACCCTGACTATTAAAAACATAGTTGTACTGGTTAAGATCAAAAAGTGTGGAAAAATTGCTTAGGGTGCCATATGATTTGCTGCTATTATTGGCAAAAACATAACCTGGCACATTAAAATCACCTAAAAACAACACGTTCACATTTATCAAAAATTCAAAACAACAACTGATTTTGGACGACCTTCACGAAATTCGTCTTGAAGTGAACTACGACCACGATTGAATTCACCATACCATTGATAAACACTGGCCCTTGATGGAGCTTCATCGCCAAAAATTGAATTAAGTTCATCCATGCACTGTTGCTGAGTTAATCCACGTCAAAAGTTGTACAAAACAATCGCACGAACGAATAAACAACGAATCTTTTAAGTTACTGTAAACAACACAAATAGCGCTCGTATCTCAAAACGTTCTGAGTGCGTATAACCTTAAAATGTCCAACTTTACGATATAGCTGTTAGTTGCTAGATTGCAAAACCAGGGTTGCCAAACCCCGAAATATAAAAGGCAACCCTCGTATAGTAAGCGTGGGAATTCAGACATAGTGAAATTTTTGTCGTGGGGCTGCTTCCATAAACAAAGCAGATGATTTTGCTTCGATCGTTCGCTGTAAAGCTTTCGTCCACCAAGCAACAGCTCCATAAGTTATTATTTATTTTCAAATAATGGAAGTATTCGTTTTTTAAAATTTGTATACCGTTTTAAGTGAACGAAACAAAACAAGATAAAAACCAAGTACTATATGCCTACTTATACTTACCAAAAATATTTTTTTCAAAACCCATTCCACTCTATTCAATTTCAACAGATATTTAAATACTGTTCCATATTTAGCTATTGTTTCTGATGATAACAAAATATTGAGTGGCCAATTCACATTATATGTCAGTGAAATGCAACTCAAAACATCCGGATTGCCCAAATCAAAACACTTTGGTAAGCTATTAATTTTAAACGAAAGAAATTGAGAATTTTCCTGGTAATTATTAGAATTATCGAGTGCATCAAATACCAAATTCTGTAATGTGCGGCAATTTATTAGGTCCAAAGGAAACTTAGCCTCATATAACTTTTGAAATAAATTTTCGGTCATATTTCTACCGAATTCACCATCTTGGAGGAAAAAATAATCCTTCAAACTATTTAAATGGTTTAGATATTTTAAATCAACAATAAAATATTTTAATATTTCGTTATTTGCCAACTGTAATTGTGCTTCTAATGGTATAGCAACACTTTCAAGATAATGAAGACCACTTTTCGATACTTCTTCCGCCTCTTCTTTCGTTACACCTTTTGAAAATGTTGGTCGCTTATTTTTGATTACTGGATCCTTATTAATCTGATTATCATATATTAAATGAATTGTGCTGCTACTTGTTGAGGGCATTTCAAAATTAAAACCGGCACTATCAGTTCGATTTGTGTCTGCAGTATTCGGAAGACTATCTAATTTTGTATCTATACTCAAGACTGAAGTACAGGGAGTATTCAATGTACTGGGAGGTAAAAATTCACTCATTGGTGTTGAGTCAATCGACATTGGTATTGGCTTTTGTTGCTCAATATTCGCATTATTTGTCAAATTTAAAGATAAGGATTTCTTAATAAAATTCTCGGTCTTATTTATATTTTCCGTTAAAAACTGTTCATTATCCAATTTAGTATAATTGTACTTAAAACAATCACTTGCGCTCAATACTCTATTTCGATTAATTTCAACAATATTTAGTATCTTAGGTTCAGTACTTGTTACTTGAGATTTACTGTTGATATCGGTAATAAATTCTATGTCAAATTCTGATGACATAACTTTCAATTTATTTTTCTGTGCATCGGTAAGATTAATGGTGTTTTTATTAACAATCGTATTATTCTGAACTGTATCTTCAAAAGTGATACCGAAATCTTCTTTTAGTACTTTTTGTTTAATTCTCCTTGCCATTTCAAAATTCTCTATAGCTTGTTTTATGTTATCATTTATATTAAATTGATCTTGCGTGATATTTTCTAATTGAACGCCTTGTTCATCTAATTTTTCCACACCTTCTTCCGCTTCTCTAATGGGATCTGCATTTGCATTAATAATATCCAAAGATTGCGATATATGTAATGAATCTGAAACGTCTGATAGCACATCATTAATTTGATGATCAGGAGCCGAATAAAAACTTTCACTGGAGCTATTATGAACTGTATCTATTACGACTGGCCGTTCTTTCTCAGTATTCAAATCAAGTTGAATATTTTTGACAGTTTTAAAACTTTGTTCTATTTTTTTCTTTCGGGCATCCGCTTGAATGCATAATTTAGTATAATACTCAATCATATCTTGACTGAAAATAAGTAAAAAGTTTTTTGTCAAATCAATATCAAATGAGAGAGAGAATGGTGAAATTTGCTAGTCACCGAATATAACATCAAATTAAACGTTTAATTAGTTATTAACATTATTTTAACAATCACAACTTTTGAGAATTAAAAAGAACTAATAACCTCATAAAACTACTATATGAATTTGTGTCTGTAAATATAATAAAAATAAAATAATTTTATGGCATAGTGAACAAAATGACTGGTTTTACCTACACAAGGGATTTTGTTTAATTTAGCAAGGGCTCAGTCTAATTCAGTAGAACCAGACCGATGCATGGGTCGACAGATACTGAATACGAATTCGTTTCGCTCTTATTATAAGCTCATCAGAGTACCATAAACGTTGTCCATCTACAATATCGGTCTGCATTTAAGCACAGTGAGATATACAACAGTAGATATATGTAAACACGTACCATCTACATACACATAGTAATGCATATCCGACCATACCGAGGCCGAGCAAACCCATAGAAATAGAAATAAAAATGGAATGAAAATAGTGTAAATACAAAACGCTAGTAGGTAAAACCAGTCATTTTGTCCGCTATGCCACAAAATTATTTTCTTTCTAATAAAACTAGTTTTTAATTCCTTAGAGTATATTAAATGAAGATCAGTGTCTCTTCATTTATTTAAAGTCCTATAAGAAACTAATTAATGTTAGTAACAGCAAAATAAATCAGTTTTAGAAAGATTGACCCTAAAATATGGATCGCTTATATTGCTGTATGGGATTCGCAGTAGACAAAATGGGGGAAGGTTGATGGTTATTTTGTCTACATACTCTCTAATATATTGTTGCTATGTTATGTAGTTAAAAACAATATAGAGGTAGTTAGTGTGAATTTTACTAATTTTCAATAAAATATATTAAATTTATGTTAATGCTTTGTAATGGCGACACAATAAAGATATTATTATTCTTATAAATTATGGCTTTCTGAACAACGCTGTAACTTCTACTATAAGAATCATTATCTTAATTAAATCATACCTTTCCTTGTGTATTAAATTCTCACGCATTCTTTCAATCTCTATATTTTCCTGTAAAACTTGAATCTCTTTTTCAATTTCTTTATATAATCGTAATTGTTTTTCCTCCATCATGGTTTCAAGTTGTTCCTTTAGGGCTGCCATTTCATTAACCTTCATTTCTCTCTGCTCTTCTAAGAGCTTCATCTTTTCCACTAGAGAAAAGAAATACAAATATATATATATATATATATATATTGTATATAATAATTTCAGAAGAGTGATATTCAATGAAATAAAATACGTCTTCTCCACAAAATCAGATATTATATAATATGTATCTTCGTACAAAACTACCAGATATGTTTTGGAATTAATATAGGCATTCCATCTTCAGTGACTTAACTTTCAAGACATGGTTGTTCGCATTTTTCTGTTACTATAGAAGTAGCGCTACACTCTTCTCGAACGCCAATGTGATCTAATTTTTTATGGTTAATGTGTTAGGTTATACCGTTGATTGAAATATTTAATAAGATTCGGAACGCTGGTATCATTTTCGTGCTTTGCTGACCTGCACGAGCGCATCTGTGAACGGGCAAACTAAGTTCTTATTCAAGACACAACTGTATCGATCGATCTACGACACTGAAAGTTGGATATTGCGGTACAATAGCAACAGATGGCATAGCGGCGTTCTGCCCCATTCGTTCATTTCGTTAATGAGACGTTGCCGTGAGTAGATTTTTTTCTTTTATGCTCTAAAGATTCTCTATATTTCTTGACTACTTTTATCAAAATCAAAAATAATATTGTTAGGACAACCTGTATATACGCAAATATATAAGTATATTATTTGTTTTATGTATTTAAAATTCTTTTACTTGCTATCCTAAACAATTTTTTTTATAACTTGATTAATTTCATGCTCTCCTACGTTAAAACACTTTTACAATGAATAAGCGAACAAAACTAAAAACTACCTCCGTTTATTACTACCACTACTGTTGAATCGGCAACATCTAGTTTTTCGACGGCGTTTCAATAGGTGTTCGATGCTACGACGAAGGTATTAATTAATTCGTATAGTCGCCGCAACATATGGGATGACGCCTGTTACCGGGTAGGTTTTCTCTAGGAGAGGGGTAAGGCGAGCATAGCGGGGCGCATTGTCCTTACCCCGCAAGCGACGACCCCCTCTCGTCCGGCGTTGCGTATCTTATTAAATATTTCAATCAACGGTTATACTCTATTAAATCAATTAAAAATTAATCAATATTTCCGATAAGTTGAAGTAGGATTTTTTTTAAATTTTAAACCCTTTTTTAAACCTGTTTGCCTACGCTCAATGTTTCCTAAAAGTTAATCAGCACCTGCATATCCTGTAGTATTCTTTTACCAAATTTAGTTAAAATTTGTTAAGTGGTTTTTTAGTTATCGTGGTTACAGATCGACAGACAGACATTTTTTTAAAACTACTTAGTTACGTATATAATAATATAGTTCAATAATAGAGAAAATTTACTGAAAATATATTCAATTAACTTACATTCTAAACGTTTTAGTGTTGCAGCTCTTTTCGTTGCTATCAAACTAAGGAAGTTTTGATCGTTTTCATGAGATTTATCCAACACATTATTCAAAGAAAATTTTCCACCACATTCAATGAAAGCATCAAGGTAATATCGCCTGGTGTTTTGTTCGAGTAACGTTAGTTGGTCTTTTGTAGCACAACATGATATTAATGGAGATTCGTTCCTAATGAGGTAATGAAGAAAATCACTCTAAAATTGTTCAAATTATGTGAATTATAAAAAAACAGTTATAGCAAAATACATACAGTTCTATTGCATAGTTTTAAGAGATTCATCATTTTTCCACACGACAAGATAGATTCCTTGATTTCAACTAGAAAATCAGGTATAATATCTTCTTGTATTTGATAGCTCCTTGTCCAATATGTTCTACCTCTAGTGGAAATATATTTTAATTTTGGAACAATGAAAAATTCATTATAGGGGTCGTTTAATGTTCCTTCTAGTATCCATTTCTGCAAAAACCGGCTAAAACACATTTGACAATTTCGATGTATAAGATATTCCAAAAATAGTCAAAATAATTTTGTGGCATAATGGACCAACAAAAAACTAGCCTCATCTACACACGGTATTTTGTTTAAACTAGCAGAGCCATGGGCGCCGCTAAGAATTTTCGTAAGAGGGGGCAAGCGGCATTGAATTAAAATAATATTAGGTTGCCTGAAAATGTCTGATAAAACTCGTCCTGAAAACTCTAACATATCAGTTACTAGACAAAAAAATTACCAGTTGCATAGTGCAACTACCACTTCTTTTATTATTTCACTATATACAGGGTGTTTCAAAAAGACGCGGCAATATTTAAGGGGGTAATTTCACAGGTCATATTATGAAAAAAGGTTCCCATAAACATAATACGTACGGAAATGCATTGTTTCCAAAATACAAGGTGTTAAAGTTTTTTTGTAAATAACGGTTTTTTTTTAATTAAATCAACTTACCGATTTGGCAGCGTTAACGCTAAAAATAGGGAGCGTATATTGCCCTAACTAGATTATTAAGTCCAGTGACGTTAGCCGGACAATTTAATAAAAATTATTGAAAAAAAAATGTACGCCAACTGACTGTAATTTAATTTCGAAATTATCTTTAAATAAAGCAACTAAAACTACCGCTTTTTATCTCTTGTATTTTGCTCATATGTTGCTTCGTTTACGAGATACAAAACTAATACATTTTTCAACATACCAAGAATATTTGCGACTAAAAATCAATAACGTTGATGATACTTGAGTGCGCCAATCATTTTGAACCTGTCAAATTTGTTGAAGTCCCTTAATTCATTATACAAATGCAGAGATGACTGACATGAGCTTCATTTATGGACTTGCTGATGGCAATGCATTATTGTACACTGAAATATACAAAAAAGTTGTAGTTTTAGTTGCTTTATCTCTAACGCCACTGGACCTAATAATTTTGATCTAGTTAGTGTCATATAAGCTCCCTATCTTTAGAAACAACGCTGCCAAATTTCAAAGAAATCGGTAATGAAATATTTGACTTAATCAAAAAAACTTTAACACCTTGTTTCTTGGAAAAAAATGCATTTCTGGACGTACGTCTATGGGAACATTTTTTCATAAAATGACCTGACAAATCACCCCCTTAAATATTGCCGCGTCTTTTTGAAACACCCTGTATGATTGAAACGTATCCTGCTAAACTGGAACCTAACACCAACCAATTACAAGCCATAACTACTGACATTCAAGCTGTAAAAAGCACATTGAGACAATGCGAAACAGAATTTGAAAATATTCTAAAAAAGCAGAAGAGGACGCCGAAACGTTGGGGTTTGAGTTGGTGATGCCGCGCCTGGTTCAAAACAGATTCATCGAGAAAATCATCCATCAGTGTCATTGGGCGAGTACTATCGTATTCATTCCATACTTAGACGCTCTACCTCAAGTTCTAGCAGATTAATTTTCAGAAACAAATTCGAAAGGCTACAACGTATATGAGCTTTATCGAAAAACCATGCGAAGCATGACTTTGAAAAATTTTTTAGAGGTATCAGTCTCTATTCAAACCTTCTACGGTGATATTCTCAATAACTTTCTGTCAGAGGCACAAACCTGGAGTGAGAGGTGGAACCTGGCTGAACTTGCTCCTCCAGAAATCTAAAAATTAAAATATATCGACCTGCTTGCTGTCTTGGATTAACCTTCCAGCTACAATATGTACCGTTAGACCGCTCAACGCACATTAAGAAGAGTCAAGATATGGCTAAGATCGACTATGAAGCATGATAGATTTTCCGGCCGTTGTGGGATGAGTATTCATGGGAAAAGAGTCCCGGAAAATAAAGCATCTATTGATACAGTAATTAATAAATACGGACTTCGACCGAGGAAAATTCAGTTATTATTCAAAGAATAAGAAACTACAACTCATGTGTTTATATTTTAAGGTTTTAAGTTTGTTTTATGCTCTTGGTTGTGGATTTGTATTGACAATATGTTTTGTATATTTTTTTAAAATAATTTAAAGGATGTACTACGCCCATTAACATATTTCTGAAACTATGGGGATATGGACTTTGAAAATTCCGGTAACAGTGTTTTCGAGTTTGCCTTTCTGAAATAAGTTAGTGGAATCTGCGTAGTAGTAATCATCAACTTCGGTATTTGAAATGGGGGTACATTATTTCATTTTTGGATTCTACATAAACTTCTTGAGTTAATATATGCATAATGTCCTTCCTATACCTAAGTCCAGCATAATATGACGTTTCTAAAGATTTATTTTGAAATTGACGTTTTATGGCACAAAAAATTATAAATTTTTGAAAAATAATACATACTGACTGAGGAGTGAAAATGTTATGAAATGAAAACTTATACGAACAGCTATGAAAATTTATCAATTCAGGCCTTTTTACGTGAAAAAATTTAGAATTTTATAAAATGAAAAACTTCTACTCCACAATATAATCTTCTTATAATTAATTAATTACTCTCATCATCAGTGGCAATAATGAAGGCGATATTGATTTTAACTTATCAATTATTAAAATCACATTGTGGAAAAGGGGGAGAATAAATTAATTCCCACAATGTGATTTTCATAATTGATAAGTTAAAACCAATATCCCCTTAAGCTTTCTGATTCGCCTTCAGTATTGCCACTGATGATGAGTATGTGCTCTCGAAACATGTATGGTATGAGTTTGAATTAATTATAAGAAGATTATATTATGGAGAAGAAGTTTTTCACTACATAAATTTCTAAATTTTTTCACGTAAGAAAGCCTTGAATTGATAAATTTTCATAGCTTTTCCCATAGATGAACGTTAATTTTTGCCGAATTTCGTAATTTACCTTGCCATTTATTACAACAGGGTGATCAAAATCTATTACTTTATTCTTATAATAACCGTATAATCTTCCGTTTATCATCATCTTACCTGGTTTAACTTTGAGAAATTTTAGAATGCTCTATATTTTTTTAGTCAAAAATTCAAAAGGGAAACATATTATTTTCCTTACCTGTAGTAGACTTGACAACATGGATATAAAATGGAATATAAAACTAATTGCACAAATTTATGTGGAATTTGAATAACTTTCTGATATAGGTAATTCAGTAATGCCACGCCATGTGGCATCTCCTCACATTCATTTGCAAAAGGACCAATTTTACAAATTGAAGCTAAAGTTGATATTTGCAACCTTAGCTGATAAGTTGTTTCAAGGAAGAGTAGAAACGTAGTGGAGTCTTTTATTCTCATTACAGCAGAGCGATAATAATGAAGGTAATTATTTAGGCTTTCACAAAATTCCTAAAAAAAAACATCTTATAAATTAATTAAACAGTAGTCAAAAAGTTTTCAATATTTCAACAAACATAATTTTTATACAAATAGTCACTGGAAACAGCTGTTAATTTCAGGCTGTGAAATGACCGGTTAGGATATCTTCGACAACTTTTCCAAATTTTAGACTTTTATTACTAAGTCATATAATATACAAAATTTCTGTTCTTAGACACTTTCATGTAAAAATTACATGAAGAATAAATAAATGTCATAAAAATTATGTTCCGCAAAATTCGGGAAAATAGAATTCTGCATTTTATTATATGTGCAATTTCCACAAGTGCAATTAGAATGATTCTTGTTTTTTGGTGAATTTATAACCAAAATAAATGCATCTGTGTTACTTATAATCTAAGAGTACAGGGTGATCACGTATATTTTACTCAATAGCTATCTCCGTTAATTTTGATCACACAGTATAGTTTAAATTAGCAAAGTTGTAGCATGTTTTCTGCATCGTCACATTATGGTGCCACAAATGACATGTGTCAATCCATTGATATATGTTTAGTTATTCTAAATGGAACATCCTGTATTTTGTTTTCTTAATCGGTAGCTTTTTATTCTGAATTCAAATATATATGCTTTATTGAGGTTATGTTTAGGAGTTTTCGAACAATATGCAGATTTCGCAGCCGTGACAGGCCATCTATGACAGTGCTGATTTGTTTTTATCAAAGTTGGCATGTACATGAAAAAAATTAAGATGTTCTGTTTGACAGTGACATTTAAATTTTTTCATAATTTGATATATTATTTAGTTAAAATGATATATTCTGAGGTATAAAAAATATAGCCTGCCACAGCTGCGAAAAATGCATATTGTTCGAAAACTACTAAACATAACCTCATTAAAGCATATATATTTGAATTCAGAATAAAAAGCTCTACCGATTTGTGACACCATAATGTGGCGATTCAGAAAAAATGCTACAACTTTGCTGTGTGAGCAAAATTAACGGAGATAACTATTGAATAAAAGTTTAAAAAAGAGTTATGACAGCAATGGAAATCGTTGTTTTTACCTAAATGAAATATTCTTACCGTGTAAACGTATCCTGGATATTTATACCTTCTGGTATAAGGATTTCTTGTGCTCATTTTTACTAGAGCTTTATAACAATTCCCAGAAAATACAAGATCTTCACAATAAGATCGAAAAGTTGATGGAGTTATGCCCTGTACCATTATTCGTGACGAAAGTGCAAATTCGTCATTCGTATTCAGTTCAAATGTTTTAGTTGATATACCAACTAAAAATAAGAAAGAAGTAGTATTTTTCATATTTCATTTTTCACTTTTAACACAATTTCTCGATTGCGGGTCTGCAGTGGGACTCTTTTTAATTGAGGATATACGGTTTCGGGAATTCTTCAGGCTTGATAAGGATATGTCTCAGTATGTTTTTATGGAATTCTCCCCTATTTGGAAAATCAACATATTCCTACTGCTGTGCCATCCCTTGTAAAACTTTTTGCATTTTCAAACATTCCTTAGTTAAACATCACATGCATGGTACAACAAATTGTTTTATTGTACCATGCATCACATGGAAGCTTTTGAATGGTCTATTTTGTTTATAAATAAACTAACTAGTAATTTATTAATAGGTTACAGGAATTTCTGGATTTTGGGTGACTCGGGCTATCCTCTTGAACCCTGGTTAATAACTCCTATTGCACATGTTCGACCAAGAACCTGTGTGGAAATGTGTATAGGAATATTAACGTTAACACTAAAAAAAAAAACAACCCCACACACACAACACCCCTCTATATGAAAACTATGAAAAGTTAGGTTATACTAAACGATATTGTAGAATTCGATACGCTTCCAGTCGACTATTTTAGTGCACTTGAAGCGAATAATATGTCATACAGAGTGCCGCACATGTAGAATTGTCGCGAACAATATATTCCATATGACACAGTCCCACTGCAGGTGTTAGTTTATTTCACTTTTCTATATATCGGTCATAAAGCCAAACTCTACTGTTATTGTTTAAGGAATAAACATAGTAAACTCTCTATAACCTAGGCTCATATTGTAAAAAGAACTTACATACCTAACATGAATTTAACATCATTAAGAAGCACTTTTCTGGGTATCATTTCTTTATTATGAAAATCTGTTAATTCGTTTGTTCCTTTTTTTATATAAAGCGACTTTAAATTTTCCACCCAAAGTGATGATAAATCACCTAATTCTGATAGAAACGGCTTTTCTTTGATTGGTTCATAATAACCATAATTCTCCCAATTTCTACGAGAACAGTACGGAGTATTGGAAGCGATTTCAAGTATTTCATCTTTGGTTTTTCGAGTGAGTACAAATTTACTGTCATTTTCCATTAACATTTTAATGCAATCATTATCTTCGGGTGGATTTTTTTCGTGAATTTTCAAATTATAATCAATTTTTCCATAGTGCATCATACTAAATGTGGTTTCACTAAATACGTCTGCTTCACAACGTAATGAGGCAGGAAATTTGAATAAGGGTATATATTTGTCAAGTTGATTAACAATAGGAGGTAATGTAGACAAATCCTGAAAAACAAAATAATATAACAATATCCAGCGAAGTTCTTAAACGGGTTCATATAGGAAAGTTCGTATATTTACAACTTATAAAGATAATGGATTAGAACGTATTACTATATTAGAGTGTTGTTCTTTTGCTGTTGCTAAGCATGAAGAAAATAAATTGAGAAATAGAAGTCAAAATTATAGACGAAAAAATCTCTTGATCGATATTTCACTTACTAAAGCAATATTATACTTCAAACTACTACTTACTACTAGGAGGCACCAGTTCTTTATATCTATTTGTGAAACTAAATTATATGAAATATTGTATAGTTAAGAGTTAAAATCCATTTTTGTTTTAAATTGATGACCGTTTTAGAATTTCGGAAGGCATTTATTACACAACACGTCTTGAAATTGTTTAATGATACCTTCCTGTAAACATTAAATTAAGTACCGACCCTATCATAGTAATTATTCTCAACTACAACGGTACCTATGTAGGTAGTAAAAATTATACTTTCTGGGTTGCTGCGAAAAATCTAATTTGCTACCATGGAAATCCGAAAACTTATTCATACTTTTAAAGAAATCACTTACTAATTTGTTAGGATTTTCAGATGGTATGTCCCTCAAGCATAACAGAAATTTAAGTATGCTTTTAAATGTCTCCGTGTTATATTTATATTCTTCCATTAAAGCATCAATAGTGTTATTGATCTCCAGGGCATGATCTTTGAGACCGTAATCGTAAGACAACTGAAAACTCCATGCCAAGGCATTGGATATTGGGTCACACATATCTGCGGAATTCTTGAATTCTATAAAATAAAATACGTTCTATTATCTTAAGAGTGAAGTGAAAAAACCTACTTGAAGGATTTGCTATAAGAACTTTCTTCAGAAGAGCCTCAAAACACATTGACCTGGCACATCGGACCTCTAGTGGGTCTTCACTATATTGATACACATAGTGCTCACATAAATTAGTGATTAAATTATACACTGATTCACTCTGATGGTTTGCCATTATAAATCAGATTACATTTACAATAATACATAAGAAAACAGAAATATCTTAATTTTACTTCATCATTGCATGTTTATATTTTGTATTGTTGTTTTGATTTAACTTGAACTTGAACGTTAGGTTAGAGATTATTATTGTGAATTTAACCCAGAGATACATACGAGGTAGAATGAACTTGACCGATGCGCGAACTGCTAATAAAATAGTAGGCCGCCATGTTTCTCCCTTAACAGTGGCGTACCGTATCAATTGTATGTTATTTTTATGAAAATGTTTCCAGTTTTCTTGAATTTCAGATTTTTTTTTGAAAGTATTAAACTATTATTACATTGATTGTAGTAAAAAGCATGACCAAGGAGAGCGTTTCTGGTCGGAAGTATTAGAAATTTGGTTCTAAAGATATAAAGTTTAAGGCTTGAACTTCGAACTTTTATAAATTATGTACACCTCCATTTTGCATATGATTTAGTAACTTTACGTACTGTACGTTTGTTATGTTTTAAATTCAAATAAATGTATTATTATTATCCATTCCTGTATTAAAATTACAAGATAGAAAATTACATTATGTTTGTTAAATAAACTGATATTCCAATTTAAAGGTGTTTTTATTATTTAGCTGTTTATTCGATCTCATAGTTTACCAGCCAGAATTTATATCATTAAATAAAAACGATTCTGCAAAATTTATAATCCATTATTATATCCTTCTTTCTGTTAAAATTTTAAAATTATTACGCCACTGGCGACCGGAAACTGCGGACGGCCATATTGAAACACCATCGGGGTCGCATGCCAATATGAAAAATGCTCATTCTTCCCCTCTTTATATTCTAAGATTTAAGTATTTAGTTTTAGTGTTTGTGTAAGTTCCCCTCTTATTGGCCAGCATTCAATATTCCCGCTTTAATAGATGAATCGAACTGTATCACCATATTTATTTTCCCACTGTTGGCACAACGAGGGAGAAACATGGCGGCGCCCGTTTCATCCTTTGAAAATCGTATGCGCACTTGTCGAAGCCAGAGATATGGACTTATATCTCTGGTCGAAGCTCATTCTTCCTCATCTCTGGGCTCTGGGTTTAGGTTATAGGAGGTTATGTATATATATGTTAAGTAAGATTTAACTTTGCTTTGATTGTTGACATTTTTTCCTGTTTTGAAAGTTTTTAGTATATAATTATTAAGAATTAGATAGTTGCTAATGGTTTTTAACTAAAAAAGTATAAACTGCTTGGTAAGTCATTTTACCTATGTTATGTGAATGTGGATATAACTATGCCAATAATTAAGGAAGCACAAATTCAGTTTACGTGGTTAAGCGTTCCAAAACCTTTAAATGCCTTTTATTAACCGATTTAGGTTTATACAAAACGATGAATGAAATCTTGCTTGTGGGTTAAGTTGTTACTGCTATTTTTTCCAATCTATCTTCAAATACCATATACTTAATGTGAAATTATTTGCTATGCCGGACTTCAAGACTACCTATATATTCTAA
Organism: Apoderus coryli; assembly: GCA_911728435.2. Taxonomy (NCBI): domain Eukaryota; kingdom Metazoa; phylum Arthropoda; class Insecta; order Coleoptera; family Attelabidae; genus Apoderus; species Apoderus coryli. The sequence continues at coordinate 7,257,796 of OU452202.1, read as the reverse complement.
AAGTTTAGGGCAGAAGCAGTGAAAGTCTTATTTAGAAATAGCACTAAAATCTATCCTATTACATTTTTCTTACTATATTTGTACCTATCGAAAATAATTGATTCATGTTTAGTGGAATTTATGAAAGTTGTTCTAGCTCATAGTGTTCAAAAAGGACATTCCAGTTTCTGTGTTGAGTAGTACAGCAAATTCAACACGGATTTTTGGCTTATTTAGAACCGTGTCGACTTCGCCTCTATTGAGCACGGGTTTGGCTTAAGTAGCATGGTGGCTGTGTAATATCGGCCGTCGTGGCCGACTACTACCACTATTCAGGTTAGACTTTAGCTAGTACCCGACCACCTTATTTTAACGTCAAAGAATTGTAATATCTGCTTTTATCTCAAAAATAAGTTATTTGAAAGTCTACTCTTACCTTTAAAGTCATAAAACAGCTTCTATAGCCTTACAATTGCATTAAATACACTTTTCTAACTTATACACCTGGATCTTTCCCTACTTTCAATAACTGCTACATGAGCTCAACTTGTAAACAGGTAGTTTTTAGGCGGGAATTGTAATACTAAAGCTTAATGCAGGAGGGTGTGCTTTGATTGTTAGAAGAAACCTGTTTCAAATTGGCGGAAAACTCAAGTTATTATTAAATAAAGACTCAAGTGGTCGACTATTAGTGGCGGCCGGCTTAGTAGCGCAACCACACTACATCTTATTATCATTTAATATATATATTCTCGACGCATATCCTATGATCAATATGAGTCTTTTTTTATAAAAACGGGAATAGTTCTAATGTCTTTAATTTAAAAATATACGCGGTAAAATATGTGGTTTTGTTTGTTAACTTGATTTTTTTTAATAGCAGGGCTTGGTGGTAAATAATATCTTTATTCAGTAAACTAAAAAAATACAATTAGTACTTAATGTTACTGAAAAGGCAAAAGTTCAACTGCAAAATAAAACTACATAATGCTGAATGATATTAATATGTATGTTAGAACGTCTTTTATGATTATTTATAAAACGTATAAATGTCAGTATAATAATAAGGCACATAGTTCACATTTTTAGATTATTGTCTTAAAACTATGATTGGATTACAATTTATTGGAAATTATTTAAAAACATTTAACACCGATAATTACTAGATTAAAATTTGTTAACTGATATAATATATAGCAAAAAGCAACAACCCATCAACAATATATTTTTATAATAATATAATGTAATTTTATAAACAAGCAATTCGTTAATTTATATTGCTTTAAAACTTAATAAATTAATATTAATTTAAACTTAAACATAAATACAAAATGAGTAAAAGAGAAAGATATAAAACACTGGTTCAGCTGGGCATAAGTATAAAATGTAGAAATATATCACGTTAAAACTGAAAAATAATAATGAGATCCTTGTTCTCATAATGAAATGCCATGTTCAAAAATCACAGATAGCAAATATTCAAAACGCACATCACAAAACAAAAAATAAAAACACTTAGAGGAACATTGTTTTTTACATAACAACAGTTTAATACAATATAATACTCAGAAGAGAAATTGAATATAATAATATGATATCGTGAATAAAAATTTTAGGCTGAGTATTTAAGTGCTTAACTATGGACTAGACATTTTTTTAAATTTTCTTTTTACGTAAGTTAGTCTTCATCTTTAAACCGTCTATATATTGATTGGACATAAGTAAATACACATTTCCAGTCAGGTCTTCGAGTTTCAAGCATATCTTCAACGTCCAAAAGCGGCGCAATGTCAGCTTTCTCTCTAGAAAACAAAATAAACAATTTTATATAGTATTTTGGCATTATTATATTGTGTTCATTTTTGAATGAATATTTTATTAAAAATAAGTGTAATAAATTAATATATTTGTTTCAGGTTTCCAGAACTATATGATTGGATAAATAATATAGCCAAAATGACCTCAATTATAAAGTTGCAAGTACTGTCTGGAGCTATGGATGAATCACCGCCATGCTACATCCTCCAGGTGGACGATGTTAGAATTCTATTAGATTGTGGTTGGGATGAAAAATTTGATATGGAGTTTATAAGAGAATTGAAAAAACATGTGTTTAACATAGACGCGGTATTAATATCATACCCAGACATGTATCATTTGGGTGCTTTACCTTACCTAGTTGGTAAATTAGGTTTAAATTGCCCTATATACTCTACAATACCGGTTTATAAAATGGGACAGTTGTTCTTGTATGACTTATATCAGTCACAGTATAACATGAAAGATTTTCAAATATTCACTTTAGATGACGTTGATGCAACCTTTGAAAGGATCATTCAACTTAAATATAATCAAAGTGTTCCATTAAAAGGAAAAGGATATGGTTTGACTATTACACCCTTACCTGCTGGTCATATGATTGGTGGTACAATTTGGAAAATAATGAAAGTTGGGGAAGAGGATATAATATATGCCAATTCGTTTAATCATAAGAAAGAACGACATCTAAATGGTTGCGAACTAGAAAAGTTACAACGTCCATCATTGTTTATAACAGACGCATTTAATGCAAATTATCAACAAGCCAGACGTCGGACAAGAGACGAGAAACTGATGACGAATATTTTGCAAACACTTAGAAATAATGGCAACGTTTTAATTGCTGTTGATACGGCTGGGCGGGTGTTAGAATTAGCCCACATGTTAGATCAGTTGTGGAGAAATAAAGAATCTGGACTTTTAGCATACTCCTTGGCTCTTCTAAGTAATGTCAGTTATAACGTCCTAGAGTTTGCAAAGTCACAAATTGAATGGATGAGTGAGACACTTATGCGAAGTTTCGAAGGTGCAAGAAACAATCCATTTCAGTTTAGACATTTACATTTATGTCACACTTTGTCTGAGTTGAATAAAGTCCCAAGCCCTAAAGTTGTTTTAGCAAGTTGTCCTGATTTGGAAAGTGGATTTTCGCGTGAATTATTTCTTCAGTGGTGTTCTAATCCTAGCAATAGTGTTGTAATTACAACACGAACTTCGCCCGGTACTCTTGCGCGAGATTTAATTGATAATGGTGGCAACAGGACTATAGACTTAGTAGTTGAGAGAAGAGTTAAGTTAGAAGGTAGTGAATTGGAAGAATTTGAGAAGAGACATCAAGAAATTAAAAAAAGTGTTAAAAAAGATGAGATTGATTCAGATTCAGACACTGATCTCGAAATGTCCGTAGTTTCTAAGGGCCGTCATGATATTGTTATAAAACAAGAGGGTAAACTTTCTAGTGGGTTCTTTAAAGTTACAAAAAAACAATATCCCATGTATCCATTCAGAGAAGAAAAAATCAAGTGTGACGATTATGGCGAAATAATTCGTCCTGAGGATTACAAATTGGCTGATACAGTTGAAGTTGAAGATTCCAAAGAAAATATTTTAATTAAGAAAGAGGAGGATATTGATGAAGATGTATATGAAGTTCCCGAGGCGCCAACTAAATGTATAAAGTTGGAAAGAACTGTTCAGGTGAATTGCCAGGTCCAATATATTGATTTTGAGGGTAGATCTGATGGAGAATCCTTGATGAAAATATTGTCGCAACTGAGACCACGTAGAATTGTTGTAGTACACGGAACTAAAGAAAACACGGAGATAATAAGGAGACATTGCGAGAAAAATTTGCGTTCACCTGTTTTTACACCTTCAAAAGGTGAAATCATAGATGCTACAAGTGAAACGCATATTTACCAAGTTAGATTAACAGACGCGTTAGTCTCTCAACTGGAATTTGAAAAAGCTAAAGAATCTGAAGTTGCCTGGATACATGCTCAATTAATGATTCGGGAAGCTCAATCGGATGCTAAAAAGATGACTGTAGATGATGAACCTATGGAAATTGATGAAGAGGAATTAAAAGTGCTAACATTAGAACCACATATTCAACCGCCACCGCATGAAGCTGTATTTATTAATGAACTGAAACTTTCTGATTTCAAACAATTTTTGGGTAAAGCGGGTGTTAATTCGGAATTTTCCAGCGGTGTTTTGTGGTGTTGTAATGGCACAGTAGCTATAAGGAAGCAGGATACTGGAAAAATTGTGTTTGAAGGGTGTATTTCAGAAGATTATTATAAAGTGAAACAATTATTATATGAACAATTTGCTATTTTATAAGCTGAATTAGTCTAATGTGTATATTTATTAATAAATAAGATTTATATTATTCTCTTAAAGATAATTTTGAGTTAACCCTACCAGTACCCATAATATTTTAGGGAAAGTATTCAACAGTTTTTTTTGCTATAAAACATTAACGTTTACATTCGAAACAAAGCCAGACAACATAATGTACATTGTGGCACAAAATGAACATATTTTAAATTGAAGAACCTTTAGTTTACTGTAAAAAATTAAATTACTAATATATTTTACTATCATCAGTATTTCGTACATTACGCGCGGTGAAGATAACTTCTAAAGACTTATTTTTCGAATTATTCTGTACTTTTGCATACGCTCGCACCAACTCCAGAAGCACTTGGTACATTCAAAATTGTGTTTATGAAAGCATCCGTTCTTGATTTTCGAAAGGTAAAGAAATTGTTGATACTTACATAATAATAGCCCGTATTTGTTACAATTAAATACAACATTAAAAAATTAAATTATCTTATCGAAATACATATAAATATTTTGGATGTTTCCTTATGTAGCCAGACATGTTTCGAGCGGGGCCGCTCATCATCAGTGGCTCTATAATAATAACTTTTATTGTCTATAGGTGACAAGCCAATTACAAGACAACTGCTATGAATATAATATAATATAGTAAACACAAATAATAATAAATTGACAAAAGTAAAAAGCTGAAGGTGACAGTAGCAAAATACAATACAAACATATAATGTCGTATGGATATATTTCACTGAGCAAATACATGGAATCTATTGAATTATTATTATAAGTATTACAGAAATTACATGCTCTGAAGATGGAAGCTCTTATTTCATAATTCGCGTGCATCGGAGGTACTCTGAAGAGATAGGTACTTCTCGCATTGAACTGCAGAATATTAAACCGCAACATCTCCAACAATTGCGAACAGTCTATAAGACCATTAATCAGATCAAATATAAAACACAGAGAAAAAATGCCTACGCGTCTCCAGCGATTGAAAATCAAATATCTCCAATAGCAAACCACAGTTGTATCCTCGGGCAGGAAACCGACCATCAATCTTGAAGGCTAATCGCTTGAGGAATTTTCATTGAATATTTTCGAGAGAGTTAACATAAACTACATATATATCAGAGAGCAAGCAACGCCAGCATATTCAAGCTTTGATCTTACCATTGCGTTGTACAATACTATAAGACAATCAGTATTGTTGGATGAGCTGGTGGTTCTAAAAATAGATCCCAGAGATTTGAGTGCCTTCTTCTTTATTTTGGAAATATGATAATTAAAGGTTAATTCGCTATCAATGACCACACCAAGATCTTTAATTACAGTACATTTATCAAGAGCAGCGCAGTTGTAAAGAGACAGTACGGCGCCTTCTTGTGTGTGTGATATATATTTGCATTTATCAATGTTTAAATCAAGCTTATTCACAATAAAACAATCTTCAAGTATATCCAGATCTCTCTGTAGTACATCACAGTCGTCATGGGAGTGTACAGCTCTAGTTTAAGATCATCTGCGAAAAGTAAATATTTGAGGTGCGTTCCTATATCATTAACGAACATTGCAAATAACAATGAGTAAGAGTGATACTTCAAACCACTGTGCACGAAGTGCATACGGCGATCCAAATATGATTCAAAAAATGAAATTAAAGACTCCTGGAAGCAAATCTTTTGTAGTAGTACCTGAAGACCCTTGCCCATTATAGGATACACTTACTTGTTGTAGGAAAGCGACAAGATTTGTAACAGTTGATCTTTTGTGGAAAAATCCGTGCTGCTGCGGCTACGATTCTTTACTTGATTGAAGATCTTGTCATAAATAATCGATTCAAACACCTTTGAGAAATTTGATAAAATTGAAATGGGTCGATACTTTTCTATCTTATGAATGTCTCCGGATTTATGAACAGGACATAAACGTGCCGTCTTCCAGAAGTCAGGAAACGTTTGACCTTGTAGGGATATATTTATTTTTAGGTGATGTTATGTGACATATTTTTTGTTTTACTATATTTTTATGTAGCTCCTATTATATTGTTGTATTTTTAATGTTAATTTTGGGATTACAAATAAACTGCATTATTATTATTATTATTATTATTATTATGTGTATAAAGGCTGTGCCAAAACATACGCACAGTCTTTTAGTATAAAAGCAGGAATTCTATCGACACCAGACGTCAGGTCGGTTTTAGTTTTTGTAATGCTCGTCTAACCTGGTCCTCCCTATTGAAACAAAGAGACACCAAGTCACCACTATCCTGTGATTCTATCGTGAAGTCAGCATTTGATGGGATATATCTAAACACTTTCGAAAATAGTTGCAAAAGCTCTGACTATTTCTTGTGGCTCAGAAATGTAAGCCTCCGTCGCAACCCTTATTGAAAACAAGAATTTGCTTAAATTACGAATGGAAACATCCAATTAACATCCACAAAATGATATCTTTCCACCAATATTATGTATTCCATTCGCCTGTCTCCATTAGAGAACAAAAAGTTGTTTAAGTTTTAAATATACAATCGAAATTGAGGCCTTGGAAAGTAATAAAGCCACTATTGATGAGCAGCAATTCATAACAAAAAACAGCATTCCATGCGGTATAACCAGAAGTCGCACAATACTAAATTTAAATCAAACTTTTTCAAACCCTTAAGTTCCAAATAAAATTTCGAAACCACTTTTAAATAAGGAGCCGCTCTTAATAACGATTACAAATGTAGTATTTTTACTAGGTATATGATTGACATTTAATGTTTAAATTTGGTTAAATTAGTAATAAAAGTATTTCATTTGAACTAAATTATTTTTTTTAAAAATAATAAAATAAGAATTTAATATTAATTTATAACTTAAGGTAAATACTTACTCGGCGACTTTGAAGGCGAGCTCAAAATTATGTCTGCGATTTTCGGGCGTTAAATTTTGATAATCGAAGGCTTCTGGTAGGAAATGATGTACCAGAGCACAAAATGCTAGTCCGTCTGCCCAGCTGGTTGAGAAGTTGTCTAGTTGAATGTTCTAAAATCATTTTCTTAAATTACTTTCCAATACTTGTTATATAAATCCAATAAAAGAAAAATCATGCCTAAAAACTGTTATCATTAACAAACAAAAGCTGTATTAGGAAATGTATTCAAAAGGAACATATATAAATAGCACCACACTCTAAATTCATGCATTTAAGTAATGCATCAAAATATAAAAAATACAAAGGTGTTAGACAAGCCAATAATTTTAAAATTGAAATGCTCATGACACGACTCGTACCTCATACTCCTTAGTCTTCATTCTACACCAATGCAAGAGACGTTCTTTAATCGTGCTCGCGGACTGGGTCAAGGCTGGATCGGTGAATTTAAAGAAAGGTGTGCCGCCTGGGGTACGGGGAGTACTGCAGACCAAAAGCCAAGCGCGAATATTAGTTTTATGTGTGTAAATTAATAATGGATTCACAATAGGTTTCAAATGCATGATAATTTAAGGTACTATGATATTAAATATAAGTATTTTATACGGTCACTTTCAAAACCATTACATAACTGAACTTACTTTTGCGATAATATCGATATCGTGTCATCTATTAGAATAGAAGTGCAGGTATACTTCCTCGGGCGACTTTGTTACAGCAAATTGTTAGTGAGAACCGATTTTCGAAATTTCAGCAGCTTTTTGAGATATAGGGTCAAATCAAATTCCAATGCCTGTGAGGACTTTTGTGAAACAGTGGTTTGTATATTTTATGAAAACAAGTTTGCTTTGTTTTTGAAAATGCTTATGTCCAAAGGCTTTTTTATTTAGGTAGGTATTACAATTTTTACGCAACCAGCCGCGAAGTGTGTATTTTGCATAATTTGTAGAGTCTGCGAAATTCACTTTCGCGGTTGTTGGCCTGGCAGTGGCATATAGGTACATGTATAGTTTTGTATTATTTGTTCATGTGTTGCCCGCCGAATAGATTGTTGACTCAAATTGTTGATTATTTGTGACTAGTGTCATATTTATTTGCTTTCTAAAGCCATCATGGTCAACTATAGTCCTATCCTTATTGTAAATGTAAAATTGTCAATATTTTGAAAACTATACATTTTTGGAATAGACATCCTTTCATAAACTTGCCCTTATTTTTGTTGCAAAAAGCAATAAAAAATATCAAAAGTGGAGGTTGCCATTTAATAATTTTGAATTTTTACAATTTTTTCAATTTGATGTATTAATATTTGTTAAAAAAACATAAATAGGCGCCTAAACTATCTTTTTGTACGACCGACCTTTTTTGATTGTTTACCGTGTCTGTCTTTATGACAGTAAGTGACATTTACTGGCTGACAACCCAAACACGACGGTAAGTAAATTCACGACCGTATGTCATTGCCCATTTATGCTGACGTCATTATTTTGACTTTTAAATTTGTATATTAAACGGCATTAGGTATGAACTTTTATAAGTATTTTTGTACGACCGACATTTTTTGATTGTTTACCATGTCTGTCTTTATGACAGTAAGTGACATTTTCTGGCTGACAACCCAAACACGACGGTAAGTAATTCACTTACCGTTCAGAGAACGGTAAGTAAATTCACGACGGTATGTCATTGCCCATTCATGCTGACGTCATTATTTTGATTTTTAAAATTGTATATTAAACGGGATTAGGTATGAACTTTTATAAGTATTTTCATACCGTTCTCTGGAATTATAGCGGCTATTCCAACATTCCATGCTTCATCAAGAGATTCACATTCAAAGTCACTCATTTTCAATAATAATACTTATTTAAATAAGTTCTGACAAATACATGACATAAAAAATACGATAACAATCATAACAATAACAATTAGGTAGTTCCATGGCAACGTTCAACTGCAACTTTGTAGAGGGTATTCAGCTAACCTGAATTTATTTTTTTTATTTAATTGAAAATAATAATTATTAAAAATAATAAATTTGCAATTTCAGCTATTTCGATCGTACAAAAAATAGTATAAGCATCTCAAACAGTAAGTAGTTTACCGATCTCCTCCAATTTTGGCGACTGGCGAACATTGTCGTCGATCGGTAAACTACACTTACTGTTCACAATACTTAATATACTATTAGAATTACGAGTAGAATCCAAAAAATATATAATTTATATACGGTCGTATTTGAAATACCCAGAAGTACTAGATTCTTGAAAACATTTTAGTCGAATTGGCCTAAGTATACTACACCAGATTTTCAGATTGTTCTATAGTGTAGTTTCTGCATAATCGACCGAAATCCTTCCCAGTGGGACACCCGATATATAAATTCAAATACCAATGTTAATTTATAAAAAAAAATTGCGAGGTATTCGAAATTTACTATTTTTTTAAATTAACTAACCTGGTTGCCCAAAAAATAGTCTGCATGCCGTGCCCGCGAAGTGTTAACGATCTCTAGATTATGTTGCCTCGTCTGCGGTCTTTCTGTCAGTGGTTAAAGGGAAATTTGGCGGACTTGTCATACAAATAACTATTACAATGTGCTCTTAGATGTTTGAGAATTGGATGCTTCAAAGTAATTCTCGAATCTATATCCTATTATTGTTTTATAAACAGAAGTATTTCATTCCGCTATGTATCATATTTGATTGTGAAAGCAACCGTATTTAGAGTAGACTGAATGTTATTACAGTGGAAAAGCATATTTTGACAGTGTAACTATATTATTTAAAATTGGGTTACTTATAAAATATGATATTTTTGTAATAAATTGCAATTATTAGATATTGTTGCTACTAATTTAATTACCTTGGTGATGATGGTTGGTTAATACTATTTTGTTTATCTAGTTGTCGAAATTTTGCGAAAGGAGACAAAGGTTTTGGTCTTGTTGTTTGTTGTGACATCAAGGTTGTGACTGTAATGATAGACATATACACAAACAAGGTACTACAATAGGGGTGGTTTATATATATTTACCTTTCGTTGTAGTGGAAGCACCTTTTGAAGAATATTCTTTGGTTGTTTCTGAAAAAGATTAAATACACAGACTTCAGTATAACTATTTGAAACACTATGCAGGTATATATGCAGAATAAGCATAATTACAGCACTAAAATATCAATTAAAATATGTAATATATATCAGGAAGCAGCTGCATGAAATACTGGTAGTCAGATTAATTAGTTTAGTTACATATGTTTAAGTGATTCAGGAGATTCAAGGATTTTTATTGAGCAACATGAATTCAATTGGAGCAGTTTTTTTCGACGTTGTTATAGCTGCCTGAAACCCATTGCTCAATCAATTCCCACACTGAGTTGGCAGAGTAATATTGAGCTATAATTTCTTTGTGACTAGCATTATTTAATTTTATTTCCCCTATATTGCAATGATAAGGAAAAACTCCTAATCTACTAACTTAAGGATTCAGCAGCAGTCTCCTGTACTATTATGTGTATTCCCAGAAGTATTGGGAGAACGGTTAGTTTGATCAAAAATAAGACTAAAATGTTCTATAACATTTTTTCGTAAGGTCCTTCTTTTCGGAATTATTCGCACCTTGAAGATGGTTTTTCGGTAATAGCTCCGAAACGGTGAAATCAATTTCCATGAAACTTGGACAGTATACCCAGTACATAAGGACGGCAAATTATAGCAACATTTCAATCTTGTCATGGAAACCAGGGGCGGACCACCCCATACGTAAAATGCCCCTAAACTTTCATAAGTCTTTATTCTTTTTTACTTTCAATTTTTTATTTAAGTTACCCTCCTAATTCGTAACAAAAAAAGTACTCTTCATGAAAGCGGCTCATTTTTTTGTTATGAATTAGGATAAATAATTGAAAGTAAAAAAAAATACGTAGGTGTGTACATTTCAAGCACGAATAGTTCCGAAAGGAAGGGCCTTACAAACAATTATTATATTTATCCCAATAATTCTGGGACACCCTGTATAGAAGGTATTTCACGGTCTATGGCGTTTGTGGAAAATGACACATAGGATTATTTTGAAAATTTAAGTAGTAGTATTTTAGAAGTATTGATTACCTTGAATCAATACTTCTAACATATTTTGATAATTGTGCCAGTTCCGGTTATCCCGAAATTCTATGCGAACTTCCATACAACATATTATTACATTTTAGATTTAATATTGAATTTAGAGTACTTTTTTCACATTTTTATGTAGGTACCCATCTTTAACTGTTTTTGAATAAATCTTAATTTAAAACTTTTGTGGCCAAAAACAGTCCCCCAGAAAAAAATTGTAGGGAAAATCATGAAGTTTTAGCAATGATTTATTGTTAAATCATTGCTAAATTGTTAAATCATTTTCCCTACAATTTTTTTCTGGGGGACTGTTTTTGGCCACAAAATTTTTAAATTAAGATTTATTCAAAATTTCGACCTTGTGGTCGAAATTTTCAAAAATAAACCTATGTCTCTTTCCATAAAAGTCTTAACTTACTATCGACCGTGAAACACCGTGTATATTGGTAGCTTCTCACGACGAACTTCAGCGATTTCTCGGAAAGTAGACTTTAGCTGCTCATTTTCAATTTTTCTTAGTAGTAGTAAAAAAATATTTTCTTATACTTAAATAAAGACTATTATTGCTTCCAGAGTAGAATCGTATGACTGCATAGCACGACTTGAACGTTGATATCTATGTCAGTAGCACAGAGGTAAAAGCTATTGTATCTCCCATTTATATCATCATGAACGAGCTTCGGAATCAAGTGACCCTTCTTTTTACTAATTCCTTTTGGCCTATTCCTTAAGGCAGGTAAATTATCTGGTATTCTCAAAAGCTGTCTGACAGAAGTGGAAAAATTAATGGTTTAACAGTTGCTTGTTGGAAATTTGTACTATAGTAAAAGTATGTTTTAAATGATACAGGATAGTTCACAAACGCGTAGAAGACCTAACTTGCTTTTTCTTAATGCGACACCCTCTATATTTTACCATAAATGAATGCCGCTCTAAAAGAAAAATGACATAAGGGTTGAGATGCCTAGGTCCAATAGTTTTTGAAATATCTGTAAATAAGGGATAATTCTGAAATAAATTTAAGGCGTTGTGGTTACTGCAGAAACCAAAAACATACCAGATTTTCGTGTCAGGCCCATTTGAAATCCCTTCTTTTCTCGGTTTAACTCAGAGTTGGACAAATTCTGATTAAAAAAAAAATCACAAATCAATGATTTTTATATACAAATAAAAAAATCTTGATTTATTTGATTTTTTTAAAATGTTATTAAAATATGATTGCTTTGTTCAAAATGATGATTTTTTTATTCATCAGCACTTAATTTATTATTTCTGACTTTATGATCTTCAATGGAAATTAAAAATAATTTGTTTTTCTGTTGTTTTGCATTGTTGTTTTTTAACTGTTTTGAGCGGTTTGTCTATCTCGTAGGTTTAATAGGTAGATATTATAAAATATAAATAATATTATAATAATAAGGCAGCTTGTGTGAATTAAAAGCGGAAGATTTAGCAAATTTATGGTTTGATTTTAAATATGATTTTTATTAAAAAAATCAGTTGATTTAAATCATGATTCAAATCGTGATTTTAATCAGCCCAACCATGATTTAACTGGATTTCATTGACCTATGGTTTGTAATTTTTCAGGGTGGTCACATTTTCTAAATTGTATTTTTTTGGAAAAATGTTAAATGGGACACCCTATAAATGTGCTTAAATTCGAGAAGTTCCATTCCAAAACTTTTTATTGATATCATATTTTATGAGCTTAAGGCTAACCATTTTTTCATAACAAATTATTAAAAAAAAAGATAAGAAAAAATTGCCAAAAAAAGTCTCAATTTTTTGTCACTTTAATTATTTTTTTTTATTTAAAAACAAAAACGTTAAATTACAGCTTTATTTTAATAATTTACAAATATACGCTCTTAAACAATAAAAAATAAACTGGACAATTTAAGTTTAAATAGAAAACAAATATAATTAAAATGACAAAAAAAATTGCCACTTTGTTGCCATTTTTTCGTTTCTTTTAAATAATTTTTTTATAAACAAATGGGTAGCCTTAAGCCTGTCAAAATGATATCAATACAAAGTATAGGAAGATAACTTCTCGAATTTAAGCATATTTACAGGGGTCCTATTTAACATTTCCCAAAAAAAAATACAATTTAGAAAATTTGGCCACCCTGGAAAATTAGGTCAATGAAATCCAGTAAAACGGAGAAAAGAAGGGAATACAAATGGACCTGATACGAAAAGCTGGTATGATTTTCGTTTCTGTAGTATCCAAAACGCCTTAAATTTATGTCAAAATTAACCATTATTTACAAATATCTCAAAAACTACTGGACCTAGCTATATCAACCATTATGCCATTATTTTTATTTTCTTTTAGATCAGCATTTATTTGCGTTAAAACATATAGGCTTTCGCATTAAAAAAAAGCAAGTTTGGTCTACTGCGCGTTTGTGAACTACCCTGTACAATTAGAAACATTTTTAAGTTGTAGGTACATCTCCTTAGTGCCTAAAAATTTTGTAAAGGATTTTTTTGTCTAGCGCTTATACATCTTGAGATATCTCCCGCCCACACACTAATGGGCCACCCTGTATAATATATAATTTACTACCAGAATAAACGTAAGCGCGAGTATTTTGAAAATATACATTGAGATACATTTTCTAACGCCACCTTTCCGAGTAATCCATTGAGGTAGTTTGTAGTGGGACATGTTTTATAAAATGTCACTTTAATAAATGCATACTTAATTGTATTTTCATGCGGTGTGTTGTTCTAGTCTTAATTAAGTACTTAAATTAATCTACAACATACAAAAGGACAGTTAGCAACAGAAAACATGAAACAATGATTCAAAAACAAAAATAAAATGATTAGTAATTTCAAAGGAATAATAGGAACGCTAAAATGTTAAATCTATAAAAGGAATAATAAAAACGGAGGTTGGAATACAGGCAGGCCTAGCACGATTTATTAGTGCTTGTGTGGTATACGAATAACTATCGACTATACTTTTTTACTACTGAAAAACAAATCACCCTGAAATGCTGCAAAAAGTGATTAATAAATGTTTGGTTTCGCTTGCGTAGCAATTAATTTATTCGCTGTTGAACACATTTAATTTGGGGGTTGGGATGGTGGTTAACAAGGTGCGTACACCCACACACAGCATGGCAATCTCACCCTTCTCTTTTACACATGATGTACTACTGCAGAAGGCTCCATATCTTTTCCCACTTGTCTTGAATAATAGTATAATAACCCTGACTTTGTCTTCGAGCGTGCGTAGGTGTACGCACACCACCACTTCTTCCATCTTCTAAACAACTTCTTCCGTGGCTTCTACTTAATTAGTTAGGGATTTTTACATTTTCTACATTGACAAAATTGGAATGATGATGTTGATATTATTAGATACAACTGTAACAATTGTTAGGCGGTTTTAAATAAATCTTCAAAAGCTTTTTCTACGTTACTCTCGTCTAAAAGTTCAGGACAAATCATATCTGGTAACGTTCTACTTCTGCTAAGACCTCCAGTTGATTGCCTCGACGAAGCAGATATCTTTTCCGATGTTTTCATTCTATTTATACTTCTTTTCACAATTTTAGGAGTTTCCTCAGATGGTTTAGCACCTTTTAGGTATGCCTCCATAGTTTTTCTTTTCAGAGCCATTTCATCTTTGCTCAAGCCTGCTTCAAAAAGTTTTGGAACAGCGAGCGTATGACTTGATTTTGACCGCATCACCGGCACCGGTTTATTTGTTGGTGATGTACTAGGCGAATTTCCTGACATTTGACTTGCCAAACAAATCTGATGCCAGGAATCTGATTTGCTTAATAGTTGCGTGTGAGATGGTATTCGAGGAGATTCCGGTGATTTTACATTTATAAGTGGTATTTGGAATTGTCCAGTTAACACTGCTTGCCCTTTAGAATTTATTTCTAATGATTCACGAGGTATTGTGACATTATTATAAATTGGCATTGCTTTTTGTTGCATAGGTTTAACTATTCCGTAGTTTTTATTATCTTTATAACTATCGTTAAAACTGTTAAACGGCGCTTGCTGTCTATCATTTGATGATTGTTTGAAATTAAAACTACGACTAGGTGATAGACGTTTTGACGTTTCATGGGGATATTTAAAACTTGATGTTGGTGATAAACAACTATTATTATTTTGATATTTGAAACTTTGACTTGGAGACTTTCTATCACATGTTGCACCACTCTCAATTTTATTAACTTTTTGTAAAGTGTTTTTTAAACTTAATGCAGCCTCGATATCATGTCCTTCTCTATTCATTGGAGATTTTTGTCTGACAGTTACAGCTTGTTGAGATACAGGTCCAGACATTACTTTACTATTAATAGCATTGTATTCTTTTACGTTCTCCGATGAAATTTGTCTTTCAAACTTTGGTGGATCTGGTGCAATTGTTTTGTTTTGATTTGTAACTTTTGGGTTAAATTGGTAAGTGGAAACGTATTCTTGTGGCATTTTTGGTGTTCCTACAGCCTGTTGCAACTGATGTTGCACTCCTTCTGTTTGATTTGCATTCAATTCTTTATGATAATCATTACCAGGAACGTGTTGGAAAACCTGCTTGTTTGTTGGAATTACATGATTACTCGGAGTGCTTGCATGGTAATTGGGATTTTGATGCTGTTTCTGCATTTGATATGGTTGATAGTGATGCTGATTCGTTTCATTTTGTTTTGCTTGGTCATAGTAACTTTTAACATTTTGAGAAATATTCCTTTGTTGCGCAGGCTTATCGTATACAATTCTATAATTCTGTGGATATTGAAATTGTGGTTGGACACTTTGCACTGGTGGTGTATATTGTTTCTCTACTACTTTAGTTTTAATTTCGTAAGTTTGAGGATTATCATGAGGTGTATAATTGGTCTGAGGAATGTAATAATTCTGTTCCTGTGACCCTAGATTATCATACTGTCCACTCAATTTTCTTACAGTGTTTGCTCCTTTAGATTCAGTACTTTTAGCTAAATAAGGAGCAGTAAGTTTCTCTGTAACTGAATTTCGTTCGTGTAATGATGGGGGTATAAAAACTTTGTTGTTATTACTTTTCTTCGGTCTAAATATAGGCTCAGGAGGAGGGACATTTTCAAATTTAGCTGCTGCTAAGCTTAACACTCTGCTGCCAGTATTTTCCAACGCATTTGTAGCCCACGGTTTAACAACACTCGGAGGAGAGGTGATATTCGATTGCAGTTCGGATGCATTCATTGGTTTAGGACTGTAAAGGAATACACTGCCATTGCTATTATGTTTTATTTTACTTTTTATTATCTCATTAGATGTTGGTGATAGTGGATTTGCCGTTGCAGCTACCTCTGAAACATGTTTCTTTGGAATTGGTTTAAAAGCACTTTGAGGTGCATGGGAGAATTGATTAATCGGTATATGTTTGGGAATTATTTTATAATTTTTCTCCGGCTCTGTTTTTAATTTCAGCGAACCTGTGACGATATTATTATGATTATGATTACGTTCTGTCCAAGGAGGTGTTCTTGTATCCTCTTCAGTTTGTTTTTTCTTTTCTTCAAACATCTGCTGCAAGTTGCGCGCACTTTGGCGGCTTATTTTTGGACCGAACTGACTGGTTTTTGCAGTTACACTATCATCTGCTGTTTTCCAAAAATCTTTCGCCGAAACATTGCTAGATTTTTCAAATGTTTTTTTAATGTTTCCAAACTTGTTACCCCAAACTGTATTATTGTTGGCCCATGAGGAGGTTTTGGTACTATTGTTTTCGTTATTTTTGTTAATAAAGGCCAGAAACTTTTTATCTGATTCTGTTTTTGGATCTAAAACAGGTATATAATTTTTATTAGCTGGCGTATTTACTCGTATGGGTCCTCGCAACGCATAATAAGTATTTCTCCTCTTCAAGTTATCATCTTCAGGTGATGAATCACTGTCCTCCTCATCTTCATAAAAATTAAGTGGTTTTGGTATATCAATAGTGTTCGCTCTCTTCATCTTCAGTTTTTTACTCTCAGTGTTGAATCTGTTTGATTTCTCTTCATGTGACAAGGTGTTAAATATTTGCGGCTCCGAATAAATAGGATTTTCCTTTAATTCGTTACCTATTTTTACTGATGGTTCTTTTACAGTACTCGTTTCATCATCATCTGTTTCAGACTCAATTTGAGTACTTTCTGAATTTTCTTTAATTCTTGCTGCTGCTTTTTGCACGGCTTTATAAGCTAAACGGATGTCGGTTGATTGTGTTGCCATCAATTCACTATCTTCAGATTTTTTTTGAGCAATTAGTGGTTGATGGTATGTCAATTCTTGCTCTTCATCATCATGCTCATGAAATAGCATATCTAGTGATTCAGAGGGCTCAGTAGGTGTTTGAACTGAAGAGGATGTATTAGAAACACTATTAGAAGATGTGAATGGTTTTGCTATTGAATTTTTAACCACTTTTTTGCCTACCAAATTTTTATATGACGAATTTGCACTGCTTGTGACACTACTTTCACTACTCTGTTTTTGTAAAACAATTTTATTTTCTGAAGGAGTCTGTGCTAACTCATTTAACGATATTTCTTCGATTAGTCTTCGCGCATGAGCTAGCTCTTCTTGAGATACACCAACTGTGTGTCGATTTTGTCGATTTTTTCTTCGTTGAAATCTTCCACTGGTTGATGTAGACGATGCACGTCGTTCAGGTTTAGGATTTAAAGAGTTCATTAATCCTGCTTGTAATTTTGTAACGAGCTGTAGTAACGATTCTCTTCTTTCCTGGGTGACGTCTGTAGAATTACTACGTAGTGACGCCGAAAGCTTCTCTAAAGCCGTTTGAACCTCAGTAATAAGGCCAGTTCGCTGATCCTCTCCCGATTCTGTACCTGAGTCGAAGGTTTGCTCCGATTCGGGGGCCTCTAAAAGGCCCTGAAGTAGCGGTAAAAGTAGAGACTCACCCTCAATTTGTCCTGTGGATTGGTGTTGTTTCTCATCTTCGCTGGCTCTTGATACCAACTCAGTGCAAGCTAAAATATAATAATATTAAATATGATGTTTCGGTTTGTTACTGTAATAATTTACCTTCTTGTTCTGCCATAACCAGCTTAAGTCGGGCTCTTATTATACGACGTTCTTCGTAATCTGTACTTTGTTCCAACTGTAAAAAATAAATCCTCTCATTCTAATGCATTTATTAACATATTTTGCTAAACAGGAGATTCATTACGAAATGAAAGAGAAAGTTTTTTAAAAAACCTCCCATCAGGGGAAAAGTGCCTTGACTTTCTCAAATCGATTGAAAATGAGTCGCATTTTGGAACGTGTCGTTATAAGTGACGAGAGCTGGGTGACGATCTTGGCGTCAGAGTTTAGAATGGGATTCTCCAGAGCCTACAAGCGCAAGAATAAACAAGCCATAGATTAAAAGCATTCTGATTTGCTTTGTTGATACTTATCCTCAACGATCCTTTTACTGAGCCTTTCTTGAAAACATGAAACATGAACGATTTGGTGTAGCATCACGATAATGTATTTTCATAAACGAATTTTTGGCCAGTAAGAACAAGAAGGAGACTCTCTCTTTTCAAAGTCACCGCAAGGAATGTGAGTTTGGAATACGCGAAAACACTTAAACGCTTGTAACCAGCGGAATCAAAGATGTTATAGACATTTAAAAACGAATCACCCTGTGTAGATGTTTAATTGCTTTTGAACCAGTTAATTGTTTTGACTTTTGTTTTGTTTCACAAATATAATGGAATTATAAATCTATTCCAAAATTCGTTAGTATTTTGTGGGCCAAATTCCCGCAATTATTAGGTAAGCCTTAGCAAACGCTGTCTCCATCTAGCAAGAACTTCTCCATGCAAAATACCGATGTAAAATATTGCGTACAGGTTCAGTGGATTCCAGTAGTCTCAGCAAATGACGCTGTACGAATTTTTTTGATAATTTCGGCAGTTGTCACGTAAGCAATCGACACATCTACTTGAATAAGCTATCAAATGTATTCTAACAGAACAATCGACCTGAAAGCTGCTGGCTCCACCTCTGGAGCAAACCAGAAATTGTTCACAATATCCTCGTAAAATTTCAATTACTTTATAGGCAAATTTTTGAAGGGTCATCTTCGTGTAAAAAGAATAATATGAATAAAATATACTCACCAATAATCGAAGAGTTTGCTCTTCCCAAACAGTTTCTAGGTCTTGTTCAGAAACGGGACGTTGAAAAATACGTGTACATGTGGTTGGTTTTCCGCTTTCCTGAACATAATAAAAATCACTATTTTATACTGTTGAAATTGAAATATGTCAATACATAACCTACAAGCTATGTCCCGTTTGTCATGATATGTTTATTATTATTTGTTTTCCTGGTACTCTAAATAATATACGTTTAATTGGTTCAAGTAAATAATATCGTTCGTGAATGAGATTGTTACCGATTAAGACCGGGCACAGACGAGCGTTATTTTGCTTGAGGCGAAAGGTCATCAATCTCTCATTTATGGCGATATCCAAGGTCTAAGCACTGGCATATGATCGATTATGTAATTGTTCGCGCTCGTGACCAATATGAAGTGAAGAGCACCAAAGCTTTAACGAGTGCTGATGATGGCTGGACTGATCACCGACTTGTGCGATCCAGTATGACCCTACATCTACCTGCAAAACGACCACAACCGGGAAGGAAACTAAGGCGAAAGCTTAACATTGAATGCCTAAAGGCCAACCGAGCTAAACTGTGTTTCCAACAACACCTGCAGGACAAGCTCCCGCAAGAATATCCGGATCATATTGAAGAACACTGGTCCATATTTAGATCCGCGGTGCTCTCTGCTTGTGAAGAGACGCGAGGCTATGTGCGACGAAAAAATCAGGATTGGTTCGACGAAAATGATGAAGAGATACAAACACTAATAGACACTAAGCGTAAAGCATTCATCATCTGGCAAAATGACCGCAACTCAACATCAAAAAGTGCGTCTTTCAAAGTAGCTGGCCTGATGGCATATCTCCTGAGCTTTTTAAAGAAGGAGGACCTGTGATATTGGAACATTCTCATGTTCTAATACACAAAATATGAAACACCGAAACCGTGCCTGCTGAAATGAGAGATGGCTCAATTGTCACTATATTTAAGAAAGGGGATAGGTTCGTATGTGGAAACTTTCGTGGTATCTCACTCCTCTCCGCATCGCCGGAAAGGTTCTTGTAAGAATTTTGTCCAATCGTCTTCTTCCACTCTCGGAAGGGTGCTTGCCGGAAACACAATTTGGTTTTAGACCCAACAGGGGTACAGCCGACATGATATTTAGTGCCAGGCAAATACAGATGAGATGTCGAAAAGACCATTGTGAGAAATTCCAATAGATGCGATAAACAGAAACATTTCAATTTATGGAATAAGTTTATAATGAAAAAATCCCCAAAAAACATCTATGCTGCAAAAATTGTATACAATTTATGCATTTTACGTTTAAATAAAACATCTATTTATATTTTTTGGACGCTGCCGCTGTTACAAAGTATATTGTCAATTATTGTAAGGTACACATCGAATTTTAGACAGATTTATGTATGTAGCATATATGATCATGAGTCGCCTATTTTGGCTACCTAGTACATTGTTTTTTTTTTTTGCAAATGATGTGTAGGTACGCTGGCATATACACATGTTTTGTTTTTTATTTCTATTCTCAAATAATAAAATAGTATATTGTATTATTAAAAATAAAAGTACCACTTTTCCAAAAAAGTTAAATTTAATCCGAATGATACATCCTTTTTCTTCGGCAACCGTAAAATAAATTTTTCCTACGAGCGTGCAGTAAAGTGCACTTTTTAGCGTTTTTTTGAGTGCGGAAAGTTGCACTTTTCGGCAACGGTCCGGGATGCACCCACTTCCCAGACGCTTTTTCTTTGAGAAAGTACAAACTGCCTAAAATGCTGTCTATTCGTCCAAAAAAAACCTATTTTCCGGACTTGTTACGTAAATTACTATTTGCGCACTATTGCTATAATTAATATAAAGTCAGATACGGCAAGATTTGTTCTAAATTACAAATTTTCATAACTGTGTATCCTAAACTAAAGCACGTTGTACCAATTCACCAAAACACTTTTTTATTCTTGACGCGCGTTTCGCTAACAATGTTAGCATCCTCAGGAGGTAATTAAAAAACAGTTAGTTAATAATTCGACTAAAAAGAAAGAAACAGGCATGTTTCCTATAATAGTTATACTGCAGAACGTCTCATACAGCATGAACTTGCCGAAGAAGATCCTATTCTTAACATTTACAACCAGTAGACTCTGCAGCGCGTCTTGACTTTTGTCGTTATTTGATTGCACTTCCACAGCTTTGTGGACAAATTATGTTTGCTGATAAAGCTACGTTCAATAGAGATGGAATTACGAATACCAGAAATTCACATTCATGGGCACTTGAAAACACTTTGAAAACAGGGAAATGTATTTTCAACATCGCAAGAATATTTGGTGTGGTGTTATTAATAGATAACCTTTGTAATTGGGCCATTCAGAATAGAACTAACATGTGGTTTCAACATTTTGGTCTAAATTTGAGATAATATCCAAATATCAACTTTTTAACAGGTTGGATTCGAAGAGGTCCAATTGTCTGGCGTCCGAGGTCTCAAGCCTTTTGACTATTATCTTTGGGGACACATGAAATGTCTAATATATTCAAATCAACCACAAAAGCAATGACCCGGACACTCTTTAGAGAGCTACGGTTTGAATTATTAAAAGAGCAAGAAGAATGTTTTGTGAGGCAGCGGGGGGACATTTGGGACAAAGTGTATAAGGCACTTTCGACTTAAAATTGTCCAAGGAATACGAGCTTAAGCTATTATAGTCATCGAGTCACGGGACATTAGAATAATATTATTCGACTTAATTAAATTAATCTAAGGAGAGAGAAAACATGATACAAAGACATTTCTGTTAGATCAGAAGGCAGATTGATAATTTTATCAATATGTATAAATATGTTACTGATTGTGGTTGTAAGTTTCCGTAACAAAAAATATTGTATTATTTTTAGAGATAAAAATATAAGTTGTACAACCATATTCGTAGGTTTAAATCTCTCTTTTATATAAATACATTAACGTTTTCAAACAGAAAATCTATTTTAAAGAGCTCAACCTTGAAACTTGAAAATCTGTTTGCTATTTTTAAACTACTCAATGGTAGAAAAAAACTTTTCCAAATCTCTTAATTATTATGTGGTTGAAATATTTTAAATATTTCACAAAAACTAATTAGCTCCATTTTTATTTATTTCGAAACGTACAGCGGTAACCTAAATACGATAAATATTTCTTTAGATTTTTGATGACTAACTGATCTAGAACAAACAGAAACATTTTTTTTTGTGGTGTTTAGAACAACGTTCTGGGGAGGTTTGCTGAAATATGAATTTATCTATTTTACATTTTATAAAATTCCTTAATTTCAATGCTACATATTACCAAGGTAGTCATTTAAACATTACCTAAAACGAAAGGAATCTATTCAACATAAGTAGTTGACACTGTATAATATAAATATAGACACATGAAATAAACTAATATTATATACGAACTGAAAAAAAAAATCCGTGTCACAAGTTGGATTTGAACCAACATCTCTCAATCTCCCTACCTAAAACGTTAGCCTTTATAAAGTCTGATAGAAATTTTGCATCACAGAGGCAGTAATAGTATTCACTCTTAAATATGATAGAATATGTCACTGTGGAAGATGTGAAACCAGCCAGAAAAAAAATTGTTGAAACGTGTTCTAAGACCAATAGGTCAGCTAATCTCTATTTACCACACGTCTCTATTAAGATAGCTCCCAGCAACTTTTGCTAGTGATTTGTAACCATAATGTGAAAACAATCACAATACCCGGACAACCACGATGAAAACTGCCCATATAATCTGGTTTTGACAGCTTTGCCATCCATTTAAATCTCATTATTGTTGTCATGTTTGCACACGTGACAGCTTTATATTTTAAATTAGCAAATTATCCCTCACAGTCGACCTGCGTTAAGTGATTCTGACATCTGACAAGTATCTAAATGTACTTTAGTGGCAGAAGGTGCGAAATATTGTGTTATAATATTTATTATAGAAAGGGCATTATACTATTCGATCACCTGCAACTGTTTGTTTTAACACACTTCCTATAATAGTTAATGTGTTATTAGTTATATTTTAATCATTATATCATATGACACAAGATTACTAAACAGTGAGGGCACTGCACTTTCTTTAGTTCTTTATTTAATTAAATTAATATTTATCTTCAAATTAATAAACGGTTTGCTGGACTGTCCTCGGCTGCTTCATCAGATTGGGTTTCGTGTTCCCCGCTTACACGCAAGAGCTTCTGATATATTTTGGGTGCCCCAGGTTCACGCAAACTATGAAACAAGGGCGCCCCTTTTTCGGGCTTGCAACTACTGCAATCGTCTGACTATCCATGAGAATATTAATTACTTTAATGCATCACTCAATTCATTTAAGCGTGACCTGCGCGGGTACTTACAGGCTAATGAAATTGATATTATTTAGGTGGTTATTTGAGTGGCCATTTTATTTTATTTTATTTTATACCTTTGTTACTTTTATTAGTTTTTATTTTCAATCACCTATGTCATTGTATCATAATATATATTTTTGTTTTGTCTTGTAATTGGGTAGTTATACCTGTTAGACAATAAAGATATTATTATTATTATTAACACTCTCTAAACATGGCAACGACTGAGATATTAAAAAAGCTCAATGTACAAGTTTCAATTTGGATGCCAAAAGTAGAAGTGATCTGTTAGTTAGATGATGATGTTCTTAGAGAATAGTCGAATATAGAAAAAAGCTGTTGTACTGAACGGGTTAAATTCAATTATTTGCATTATATTATCGGGTTTTATTTGAATTTACTATTATTATCCTTACAATAATTGTGTATAACTAACGAAAAAGACAAATTTGCTTATTGTTGTGTATTTAATTATTTACAAAATTTTATTTATTTTGTGCATATAATGTACATGACATTTATATTAATTTAAATCCAAGTTATGATAGATATAATTATTCTATTATATTTTGCATCGATAACAAAAACTTTTAACGAAGCAGCTTGTTATTGTAATAAATTATATTCTTAAGTGATTTATATGAAATAAAAGTGGTATTTCTCATTATTTCGTCTGCTATTTAAATGTTATTTATACAACAGTAAATAGTGGATAGGTAAATGCTAAATATATTTGCGAACGAATAAGTTATTACGGAAGTTATGCACCTAACTATACCAATAAAAATATTTATAAAACAAAGAATTCAGGTCTGAATATTATGCGCGTCGCCCATCAAGTTCAGAATTAGATATAAGTTATTTTTAGACGAGAGAGATACAATATTAACATAGTTTACAAAGCAAAAGATGTATTTTTTAATGCAGTTTATAATAATGTGAGATATATATACACTGTGTCCAAGATAAGAATGGGATAGCATTGGAATCTTGGAAACGGTAGGAGTTACAATGTCGGTTAAATTAGAGAAAAGTTGTACAATTTAAACCCTGATTCAGGCAGTCAAGCTTGATGCTTAAGCAGACAGAAACAGGATGTGATGCTATTACCTGTTTTGTGTATTGTGTTCTTCTACATTTATTGTGCTGAATTATGTGTATAAGATAATATGTATATTAAGTTTTGCAACAATAAATGTATTATTATTATTATAAACACCTTTTAAACCTAATTTTAGCCGTTTCCGAGAATTTTTGAAAAAACGATTTTTTGCGATTTTTGTTTTTATTTATTTCTCACATTATTTTTACAGATATTAAAAAATGAAGAGCACTTTCCCATTTGTACTTTTTGAGGAGAATAAGATAGCGTTTACAAATTTTCATTACGATGTTTCGTTTTTACAAAACCAGCATCAACTTGTTTTTTTTAATACGGCCCTGGATTTCTTATTGTTAAATTTAAAGCTATTTTCAATTCACAAATAGGTGGTAGATCACACGAAATGGTTTAAACAATGTTTCAGTGTTTTTAGCTGGTATTTAAAATTATTCAAGAAAAATCGCCATAGTTTGGCACTTATTTTGCGTAAAACATTCATCTGAGAAAGGCGTTATTTTTAATAACTTCAAAAATATCAACTAGATTTAAAAAAGCGTACAGAATAAAATGTTGTACTGAGATAGAAATAAATTATCAAAAAATAATAAATAATATTGTGGGTCCGACAAAAGAATGTTTTTGCAAAACCTACTAAGTACTCTTCACTTTCAGTTCAAAAATAGGTCGTAGGTAGACGTAAAGGTTTAATCAAGTTTTCAGTGTTTTTAGTTGTATTCAAGAAAAATCGCCATAGTTTGGCCCTATTTTTGCGTAAAACCTTTATCGTGAGAAGGCGTTTTTTAATAACTTTAAAAAGCACAAAATCCGCGCACAGAATAAAATGTTGTACTGAGACAGAAATAAATTGTCAAATAATAATAAATAATTGTGAGTACCTTATGACGAAAGAATGTTTTTGAAAAACCTCCGACTCTGCATTCAGTCAGTTAAGTACTTACCAAACCATGGCGATTTTTCTTGAATAATTTTAAATTACAGCTAAAAACACTGCAAACTTGTTTAAACCATTACATGTGACATACCACCTATTTTTGTATTGCAAAATGGCTTTAAATTTAACAATAAAAAATCCAGTGCCGTATTTAAAAAGACCAAGTTGATGCTGGTTTTTCAAAAACCAAACGTCGTAGTGAAAATGTGTAAACGCTATCTTATTCTACTCAAAAAGTACCAATGAGAAAGTGCTCTTCATTTTTTAATATCTGTAAAAATAATGTCAGAAATAAATAAAAATTAAAATCGCAAAAAATTGTTTTTTCAAAAATTCTCGAAAACGGTTACAGTTAGTTTACTGTTGAAAAAACCATTTAAAAGGTGTTTAAATTGTACAAATCTTCTCTAATTTAATCGACACTGTAACTCCTACCGTTTCCAAGGCTATCCTTTTCTTATTTTGGACACAGTGTATATATGCATGTGCTTGATGTAAATCCGGCCACTTTTAACTGGATTTCAGTCAGATATCGACATTCAGAATCTTTTTGACCCGTTTGATTTCGAGCGTTTCGAAATTACTAAACTTGATTTCTCAGGTCATTTCCTAAAAAAAAGTTCCCACAAACATACGTCCGCCCTTTTACCTACGACACGGTACGGACTTAGCCCTGACATGACATAGGGGTTAATACGGAGAACTTTCAGACTAGTGACTGAATTTCAATTATTAGTTATTGGTTTGTGTAAAGACAAAGCTAAGAAATAGAAAAACTCTTCTCTTCTTCTTCTTCTTGGCATTTCTGTCATATTAGACATCCATCAAATCGCCGTTTCGTCGATTAGCGACTCATCAGCGATGATTGGTGAAGTAGGTGACAGAAATGTCTGGCAAAATAGTTGGTTATTTAACCAGTGTGAAGACAGCAGTTAAAATTCTAGCAGTTAATTCCGAACATTGCCGAATGGGGTATACGGGGGCGATTGATAATTCATAATAATATACACTTTAAACGTATATTACACGAGCACAAATGTGTTACAAATATATAATAATTAATATCAATAAAACAAATTTATTAAATATTAATATTGCAATATTTTTTTTTCAATAAATAGGTAAATCGACATAACATATTTGAAATTAGTAGGTATATGTAGTCAAATAAAAGATTTAGATTCAATATGGTTATATACCCTTACAGACAAATAACATAAATATTTCATTGATTGATCCAGGGCCGTACTCTATGCTATATGTTCACGCGAGTTTTAACTGCTGGCCTCATATCTAAAAACTGGCAAAGCGTGTATTCTTGAAATTAATAGTGTAAGTAGCTAACTAAATGTCCTTATTAAAAATATAGGTCAGAATCACTAACACCCCGTCAGAGCCGCACTATATATTTTTTTCTTTCGGCTGCAACTTTTAACTGCTGACCTCATATCTAAAAACTGGCAAAGCGTGCATTCTTGAAATTAATAGCGTAAGTAGTCAACCCTATGTCCGTATCAAAAATATATGTTAGAATCACTAACACCCCGTCAGGGCCGTACTATTTATTTTTTCCCCGCCAGCATCATTTAACTGCTGTACTCATAGCTAAAAACTGGCAAAGCGTGCATTCTTGAAATTAATAGTGTAAGTAGTCAACCCTATGTCCTTATCAAAAATATATGTCGGAATCACTAACACCCCGTCAGAGCCGTACTATTTATTTTTTTCCCCGCCAGCATCATTTAACTGCTGACCTCATAGCCAAAAACTGGCAAAGCGTGCATTCTTGAAATTAATAGTGTAAGTAGTCAACCCTATGTCCTTATCAAAAATATATGTCAGAATCACTAACACCCCGTCAGAGCCGTACTATTTATTTTTTTCTTTTGGCTGCAACTTTTAACTGCTGACCTCATATCTAAAAACTGGCAAAGCGTGCATTCTTGAAATTAATAGTGTAAGTAGTCAACCCTATGTCCTTATCAAAAATATATGTCAGAATCACTAACACCCCGTCAGAGCCGTACTATTTATTTTTTTCTTTTGGCTGCAACTTTTAACTGCTGTCCTCATATCTAAAAACTGGCAAAGCGTGCATTCTTGAAATTAATAGTGTAAGTAGTCAACCCTCTGTCCTTATCAAAAATATATGTCAGAATCACTAACACCCCGTCAGAGCCGTACTATTTATTTTTTCCCCGCCAGCATCATTTAACTGCTGTACTCATAGCTAAAAACTGGCAAAGCGTGCATTCTTGAAACTAATAGTGTAAGTAGCTAACCATATGTCCTTATTAAAAATATATGTCAGAATCACTAACACCCCGTCAGGGCCGTACTATTTATTTTTTTCCCCGCCAGCATCATTTAACTGCTGTACTCATAGCTAAAAACTGGCAAAGCGTGCATTCTTGAAATTAATAGTGTAAGTAGTCAACCCTATGTCCTTATCAAAAATATATGTCAGAATCACTAACACCCCGTCAAAGCCGTACTATTTATTTTTTTCCCCGCCAGCATCATTTAACTCTGTACTCATAGCTAAAAACTGGCAAAGCGTGCATTCTTGAAACTAATAGTGTAAGTAGCTAACCATATCTCCTTATTAAAAATATATGTCAGAATCACTAACACCGCGTCAGGGCCGTACTGTTTATTTTTTTCCCCGCCAGCATCATTTAACTGCTGTACTCATAGCTAAAAACTGGCAAAGCGTGCATTCTTGAAATTAATAGTGTAAGTAGTCAACCCTATGTCCTTATCAAAAATATATGTCAGAATCACTAACACCCCGTCAGAGCCGTACTATTTATTTTTTTCTTTTGGCTGCAACTTTTAACTGCTGTCCTCATATCTAAAAACTGGCAAAGCGTGCATTCTTGAAATTAATAGTGTAAGTAGTCAACCCTCTGTCCTTATCAAAAATATATGTCAGAATCACTAACACCCCGTCAGAGCCGTACTATTTATTTTTTCCCCGCCAGCATCATTTAACTGCTGTACTCATAGCTAAAAACTGGCAAAGCGTGCATTCTTGAAACTAATAGTGTAAGTAGCTAACCATATGTCCTTATTAAAAATATATGTCAGAATCACTAACACCCCGTCAGGGCCGTACTATTTATTTTTTTCCCCGCCAGCATCATTTAACTGCTGTACTCATAGGTAAAAACTGGCAAAGCGTGCATTCTTGAAACTAATAGTGTAAGTAGTCAACCCTATGTCCTTATCAAAAATATATGTCAGAATCACTAACACCCCGTCAGAGCCGTACTATTTATTTTTTCCCCGCCAGCATCATTTAACTGCTGTACTCATAGCTAAAAACTGGCAAAGCGTGCATTCTTGAAACTAATAGTGTAAGTAGCTAACCATATGTCCTTATTAAAAATATATGTCAGAATCACTAACACCCCGTCAGGGCCGTACTATTAATTTTTTTCCCCGCCAGCATCATTTAACTGCTGTACTCATAGCTAAAAACTGGCAAAGCGTGCATTCTTGAAATTAATAGTGTAAGTAGTCAACCCTATGTCCTTATCAAAAATATATGTCAGAATCACTAACACCCCGTCAGAGCCGTACTATTTATTTTTTTCTTTTGGCTGCAACTTTTAACTGCTGTCCTCATATCTAAAAACTGGCAAAGCGTGCATTCTTGAAATTAATAGTGTAAGTAGTCAACCCTATGTCCTTATCAAAAATATATGTCAGAATCACTAACACCCCGTCAGAGCCGTACTATTTATTTTTTCCCCGCCAGCATCATTTAACTGCTGTACTCATAGCTAAAAACTGGCAAAGCGTGCATTCTTGAAACTAATAGTGTAAGTAGCTAACCATATGTCCTTATTAAAAATATATGTCAGAATCACTAACACCCCGTCAGGGCCGTACTATTTATTTTTTTCCCCGCCAGCATCATTTAACTGCTGTACTCATAGCTAAAAACTGGCAAAGCGTGCATTCTTGAAATTAATAGTGTAAGTAGTCAACCCTATGTCCTTATCAAAAATATATGTCAGAATCACTAACACCCCGTCAGAGCCGTACTATTTATTTTTTTCTTTTGGCTGCAACTTTTAACTGCTGTCCTCATATCTAAAAACTGGCAAAGCGTGCATTCTTGAAATTAATAGTGTAAGTAGTCAACCCTCTGTCCTTATCAAAAATATATGTCGGAATCACTAACACCCCGTCAGAGCCGTACTATTTATTTTTTTGTTTTGGCTGCAACTTTTAACTGCTGACCTCATATCTAAAAACTGGCAAAGCGTGCGTTTTTTAAATTAATAGAGTAGGTAGCTAACCATATGTCTATGTAACTAAAAATTTAAATCAGGATGATTAGCACTCTGTACACGTTTAAAATTATTCATGTAATTAGCAGATTATGTGTTCTTGTTAATCTCAAAATGAATAATAGGTACTGCTTTAGAGGGTTCTTGCAACGAACCTATTATTAGCCGTAGTCGTCTAATGTCAAAATTCATCCTGCTTTGTGAGTGCGTTTTCTTTAATTAAATCTCTCTTTTGTTTATGTCAAATCACTTTTACTATTAATTTCCTTTATGACAGTTAATTTTAAATGAGATGTCTTTAAAAATATTTTATCTACAATCATATCGGATCAGTTCAACTGAGGTGAGTTGAAAATCGAGAATTCCTAATAACATAATACGCACAATATAAAACTATTATAATATAGGTACCTACAACAAAATGAAAGTATCATCTTAGTTGTCCAACAATACTTAATAACTACTAAACAAAATGTAGTTAGTTAATATCGTATCTATCATATATCCCAATTATCTAAGGGTATTATCATTGTCTTGGCGCCTTTTTAATTTTTTTCAACATTTTAAACCTATTCTTTTCGGCACGCGGCACAAAGTAGAGTAAAAAAACGGGTACGCGACAGAGTAATGTACGAGTATATTATAATATACTGATTAGGTGTTATTTTATTGTTTATTTCGCAGTTTTACAATTATCGAGGATTTTATCGGAACAGAAATATTCAAAAACCTCAGTTCGTTTTCCACTGATTTTTTAAAAAAAGTAAAATTTTTTAATAAGCCTATTGCAATGCCTATAGTTGTCGGAGGTAATCATTTTTGTTTAATATTAATAGACTTTCAATTAAAAACTTTTGCATATTTAGATCCTATGGGTTCATCACGTATAAAACCGCTGAAATGTATTATGAAAAATTTAAACATTTTATGAATCAATATGATGCAATTTTCGACGATCCGTTCGATTACAACGAGTTTTCAATTATTTCCCGCCCCCATCTAATTCAAATGGATCAATATAATTGCGGTCCATATATTATATATTTTTTTAATAACATTTTGGAACAGAAGCCTCTTAATCAGCCATGTGATATTGATTCTTACAGGGATACAATATAACAGATTATTTTAGATACATCATCGGATATGAAAGGTAAATGTTTGTTATGTGGACATAATGTTGTCGATAAATCAATTTCATTAACTTGTCAATTTTGCCACAGAATTGTTCATACTATATGCAACAATTCATTAAATGAAAAGTAATTATAAAATACAGTACAAAAAAAAAAACATATTAATTTTAGCTTATTGAAATTCGGTGTATGTGGGCGAAATTTTAAATTTAATTAAAAAAAGGTTTATTAGTGTCAACCAAAAGTCAAAATGACATGAGTTTGAATAATTGCCGAAACACTATTATTAACTTAAAATGGCCAGATGGATAACATGTTATACCAAAGATATATATGAGATTTAGGTACTTGTTACACTTTTCCCTTAGACAAGGAATTCTTCCCTTGTTTAAGCTATTTCCGAATATATTTTTAGTTTGGTTTTGTTTTTGACCGTCGTCGTGTCGATACTATATACAACTCTTTACATCGTCTATTGAGAGATTATTTCGACAGGTCCAACTTCAATGCAAAAACGCTACGCGTTTCTGGGTAAATTCGTATTTATTTTCTTTATTTTTATATTGGCAATAATATTTTTGTTTATTTATTAACCTACTCCGTAATCTATTCAAAATAATCCTTCCTAGTCCTTTACAATAAGGCAGTTTTGGGTAATGTGTAATTTTTAATAATTTAATAATTATTAAAAATATATTTTTGCTCAATATTTTTGTACTATTATAAGTTAGAATAATTATTATCTTATTACCAAAAAAGTGAATAAAATTGTATTTAGTCCCATTTATTAATAGTACTTTAGGAAAGTGAAAAAAGTGATTTTCGTAAAAAGTGGACTTAATACAGTTTTATTCTGGGGTACAGATATGTAAACCGAAATAGTTAAAACTTGGTTTACTCAATTGACGAAGTAGAGCGTGCCCTGTAGGAAAAAAAAGTATGAAATAAAGATATTAATTTAATAATCTGAGTTTTTCTAATACATTTTAGCGCTAAAAATGTCATTTTTATTTCAAATAAAGTTCTTTGAATTGATGATTTTATAACATCAGCCAATATGCCGCATATTTGAATAAATTCCAACGGTACATTTTTAGTGCTAAATTATATTTTTATTTTCATGGCGATCGAAAACATATATTTTTATAAAGGACTTATGGTTTACTACTTAGAGTATTAATTTCAAGAATGCACGCTTTACCAATTTTTAGCTATGAGTACAGCAGTTAAATGATGCTGGCGGGGAAAAAAATAAATAGTACGGCCCTGACGGGGTGTTAGTGATTCTGACATATATTTTTAATAAGGACATATGGTTAGCTACTTACACTATTAGTTTCAAGAATGCACGCTTTGCCAGTTTTTAGCTATGAGTACAGCAGTTAAATGATGCTGGCGGGGAAAAAATAAATAGTACGGCCCTGACGGGGTGTTAGTGATTCTGACATATATTTTTGATAAGGACATAGGGTTGACTACTTACGCTATTAATTTCAAGAATGCACGCTTTGCCAGTTTTTAGATATGAGGTCAGCAGTTAAAAGTTGCAGCCGAAAGAAAAAAATAAATAGTACGGCTCTGATGGGGTGTTAGTGATTCTGTCATATATTTTTGATAAGGACATAGGGTTGACTACTTACACTAATAATTTCAAGAATGCACGCTTTGCCAGTTTTTAGATATGAGGTCAGCAGTTAAAAGTTGTAGCCGAAAGAAAAAAATATATATAGTACGGCCCTGACGGGGTGTTAGTAATTCTGACATATATTTTTGATAAGGACATAGGGTTGACTACTTACACTATTAATTTCAAGAATGCACGCTTTGCCAGTTTTTGGCTATGAGGTCAGCAGTTAAATGATGCTGGCGGGGAAAAAAATAAATAGTACGGCTCTGACGGGGTGTTAGTGATTCCGACATATATTTTTGATAAGGACATAGGGTTGACTACTCACACTATTAATTTCAAGAATGCAAGCTTTGCCAGTTTTTAGATATGAGGTCAGCAGTTAAAAGTTGCAGCCAAAAGAAAAAAATAAATAGTACGGCTCTGACGGGGTGTTAGTGATTCTGACATATATTTTTGATAAGGACATAGGGTTGACTACTTACACTATTAATTTCAAGAATGCACGCTTTGCCAGTTTTTGGCTATGAGTACAGCAGTTAAATGATGCTGGCGGGGAAAAAAATAAATAGTACGGCCCTGACGGGGTGTTAGTGATTCTGACATATATTTTTAATAAGGACATATGGTTAGCTACTTACACTATTAGTTTCAAGAATGCACGCTTTGCCAGTTTTTAGCTATGAGTACAGCAGTTAAATGATGCTGGCGGGGAAAAAATAAATAGTACGGCCCTGACGGGGTGTTAGTGATTCTGACATATATTTTTGATAAGGACATAGGGTTGCTACTTACGCTATTAATTTCAAGAATGCACGCTTTGCCAGTTTTTAGCTATGAGTACAGCAGTTAAATGATGCTGGCGGGGAAAAAATAAATAGTACGGCCCTGACGGGGTGTTAGTAATTCTCACATATATTTTTGATAAGGACATAGGGTTGACTACTTACGCTATTAATTTCAAGAATGCACGCTTTGCCAGTTTTTAGATATGAGGTCAGCAGTTAAAAGTTGTAGCCGAAAGAAATAAATATATATAGTACGGCCCTGACGGGGTGTTAGTAATTCTGACATATATTTTTGATAAGGACATAGGGTTGACTACTTACACTATTAATTTCAAGAATGCACGCTTTGCCAGTTTTTAGAAATGAGGTCAGCAGTTAAAAGTTGCAGCCAAAAGAAAAAAATAAATAGTACGGCTCTGACGGGGTGTTAGTGATTCTGACATATATTTTTGATAAGGACATAGGGTTGACTACTTACACTATTAATTTCAAGAATGCACGCTTTGCCAGTTTTTAGATATGAGGTCAGCAGTTAAAAGTTGTAGCCGAAAGAAAAAAATATATATAGTACGGCCCTGACGGGGTGTTAGTAATTCTGACATATATTTTTGATAAGGACATAGGGTTGACTACTAACACTATTAATTTCAAGAATGCACGCTTTGCCAGTTTTTGGCTATGAGGTCAGCAGTTAAATGATGCTGGCGGGGAAAAAAATAAATAGTACGGCTCTGACGGGGTGTTAGTGATTCTGACATATATTTTTGATAAGGACATAGGGTTGACTACTTACACTATTAATTTCAAGAATGCACGCTTTGCCAGTTTTTAGATATGAGGTCAGCAGTTAAAAGTGGCAGCCGAAAGAAAAAAATAAATAGTACGGCTCTGACGGGGTGTTAGTGATTCTGACATATATTTTTAATAAGGACATAGGGTTGACTACTTACGCTATTAATTTCAAGAATGCACGCTTTGCCAGTTTTTAGCTATGAGTACAGCAGTTAAATTATGCTGGCGGGGAAAAAAATAAATAGTACGACTCTGACGGGGTGTTAGTGATTCTGACATATATTTTTGATAAGGACATAGGGTTGACTACTAACACTATTAATTTCAAGAATGCACGCTTTGCCAGTTTTTAGTTATGAGTACAGCAGTTAAATGATGCTGGCGGGGAAAAAATAAATAGTACGGCCCTGACGGGGTGTTAGTAATTCTGACATATATTTTTGATACGTACATAGGGTTGACTATAAGTAGTCAACCCTATGTACGTATCAAAATTAATAGCATAAGTGCTATTAATTTCAAGAATGCACGCTTTGCCAGTTTCTAGATATGAGGTCAGCAGTTAAAAGTTGCAGCCGAAAGAAAAAAATAAATAGTACGGCTCTGACGGGGTGTTAGTGATTCTGACATATATTTTTGATAAGGACATAGGGTTGACTACTTACACTAATAATTTCAAGAATGCACGCTTTGCCAGTTTTTAGATATGAGGTCAGCAGTTAAAAGTTGTAGCCGAAAGAAAAAAATATATATAGTACGGCCCTGACGGGGTGTTAGTAATTCTGACATATATTTTTGATAAGGACATAGGGTTGACTACTTACACTATTAATTTCAAGAATGCACGCTTTGCCAGTTTTTAGATATGAGGTCAGCAGTTAAAAGTTGCAGCCAAAAGAAAAAAATAAATAGTACGGGTCTGACGGGGTGTTAGTGATTCTGACATATATTTTTGATACGTACATAGGGTTGAATACTTATGCTATTAATTTCAAGAATGCACGCTTTGCCAGTTTTTAGATATGAGGTCAGCAGTTAAAAGTTGCAGCCAAAAGAAAAAAATAAATAGTACGGCTCTGACGGGGTGTTAGTGATTCTGACATATATTTTTGATAAGGACATAGGGTTGACTACTTACACTATTAATTTCAAGAATGCACGCTTTGCCAGTTTTTGGCTATGAGGTCAGCAGTTAAATGATGCTGGCGGGGAAAAAAATAAATAGTACGGCTCTGACGGGGTGTTAGTGATTCCGACATATATTTTTGATAAGGACATAGGGTTGACTACTTACACTATTAATTTCAAGAATGCACGCTTTGCCAGTTTTTAGCTATGAGTACAGCAGTTAAATGATGCTGGCGGGGAAAAAATAAATAGTACGGCCCTGACGGGGTGTTAGTGATTCTAACATATATTTTTGATACGGACATAGGGTTGACTACTTACGCTATTAATTTCAAGAATGCACGCTTTGCCAGTTTTTAGATATGAGGTCAGCAGTTAAAAGTTGCAGCCGAAAGAAAAAAATATATAGTGCGGCTCTGACGGGGTGTTAGTGATTCTGACCTATATTTTTAATAAGGACATTTAGTTAGCTACTTACACTATTAATTTCAAGAATACACGCTTTGCCAGTTTTTAGATATGAGGCCAGCAGTTAAAACTCGCGTGAACATATAGCATAGAGTACGGCCCTGGATCAATCAATGAAATATTTATGTTATTTGTCTGTAAGGGTATATAACCATATTGAATCTAAATCTTTTATTTGACTACATATACCTACTAATTTCAAATATGTTATGTCGAAATATTGCAATATTAATATTTAATAAATTTGTTTTATTGATATTAATTATTATATATTTGTAACACATTTGTGCTCGTGTAATATACGTTTAAAGTGTATATTATTATGAATTATCAATCGCCCCCGTATACCCCATTCGGCAATGTTCGGAATTAACTGCTAGAATTTTAACTGCTGTCTTCACACTGGTATATGGGATAGCATTGGAATCTTGGAAACGGTAGGAGTTAATGTCGGTTAGATTAGAGAAAAGGTATTAGGTACAATTTAAAGGCCTTTTAAATGGCGTTTTCAAAAGTAAACTAACTTTAGCCGTTTTTCGATAATTTTGAGAAAAAACAATTTTTGCGATTTTAGTTTTTATTTATTTCTATTTTTACAGATATAATCAATTAAAATTTTTGAAGAGAAAAATATATCGTTTACTAATTTTGACTGGGACGTTTCGTTTTTGAACAATCATCATCAACTTGCTTTTTTTCAATACGGCCTTGAATTTTTTATTGTTAAATTTAAAGCCATTTTCAATTCAAAAATAGGTTGTATATCACATGTAATGGTTTAAACAAGTTTTCAGTGCTTTTAGCTGTAATTTAAAATTATTTAAGAAAAATCGCCATAGTTTGGCACTTAACTGACTGAATGCAGAGTAGGAGGTTTTGCAAAAACATTCTTTCGTCGTTACCCACAATTATTAATTATTTTTTGACAATTTATTTGTGTCTCAGTACAACATTTTATTCTGTACGCTTTTTGAAATCTAGTTTATATTTTTGTGCTGTTTGAAGTTATTAAAAACACGTCTTCTTATTATGAATGTTTTACGCAAAAGAAGTGCCATTTGGTGACGATTTTTCTTGAATAATTTTAAATAACAGCTAAAAACATTGAAAACTTGTTTAAATCGTTACGTGTGGTATACCACCTATTTTTGAACTAAAAATTGCTCTAAATCTAACAATAAAAAATGCAAGGGCCGTATTTAAAAAAACCAAGTTAATGATGGTTTTTCAAAAACGAAACGTCATAGTGAGAATACGTAAACGCTATGTTATTCTCCCCAAAAAGTAACAATGAGAAAGTGCTAAAAATAATGTCAGAAATAAATAAAAACTAAAATCGTAAAAAATTGTTTTTTCAAAAATTCTCGAAAACAGCTAAAGTTAGTTTACTTTTGAAAAGACCATTTAAAAGGTTAAATTGTACAAATTTTCTCTAATTTAACAGACATTGTAACTTCTACGGTTTCCAAGATTCCATCTTGGACATAATGTATATGTGCATGTGCTTGATGTAAATCTGGCCACTTCTGACTGGAGTCAGATACCGACTTTCAAAATCTTTTTGACCCATTTGATCTCGAGCGTTTCGAAATTTCTAAACTAATATATTATAGGCATTTTTGTGTGAAAAAATAAATGTTTAATTCATTTTTAGAAATCCTTACAAGCCCTTTACTTGGAAACGATTACAAGTATAAAAAACTGAAGAGAAGACAATCGAAAGGGTATTATATTAAATATTGTGTACCTCATAGTCAAAACGTCTCAAAATGTGTTAAGTAACATATTCTCTCTAAAATGGAAAATTGTAAAATAAAAGTGAAATTACGATATTTAAATGTAGAAAAGTACCGTATAGTATAGATATATGTATATGTCATACATTTCCAAAATAGGCCAACAAAATTTTTTTGTATATAAACATTCTAAAATTAAACACACCGCATGATCACAGTTTTCACGCATCTTACCTTAAATGTTTATTCCAAAAAGTGCAAGTTAAAAGTCTCAACCATATGTAATCGCTGAGGTATAATTTTGCTTTTAAAGAATAATTTTAATAAATCATTCAATTAATTTTGAATAAATTAAAATATAGAGTACAGTAGAAAA
The DNA here is from genome assembly GCA_911728435.2 of Apoderus coryli. NCBI lineage: Eukaryota > Metazoa > Arthropoda > Insecta > Coleoptera > Attelabidae > Apoderus > Apoderus coryli. Next base: position 7,219,679 of record OU452202.1, on the reverse strand, counting down.
TGCGGTGTTCACTACACAGAATATTAAGGAACACAATTTTTAGACGCGTCTTTCATGTACCACCGGTCGTTGCTAACGTCACTGTGTCCAAATTTAGAGGCTTTATAGTTTTACAAAACACCGTACATTAAACAGAGAATAAGCGCTGGTTTGCGTAGTCAAGTTGTGTGAATTTTAAAATAATTTTATTTATAAATACATTTTTGCAGAGAAGTTGGTATACCTACATGCACACTTTGACTTACAAGCAAATATTTTTATATTTTACATAATATCATTAGCATCCCTATTAGTTTTTCAGCTTTTAATCTTCGATTATAAATAAATAAGAGCTTTAAATTTTAGTATATAAAATTAATGATAATTACATAAATACGTATTTAATTTTTTATTTATTTAGAAGAACAATAAGTGACACCAATAATTATGTTATTATGTTTACTGGGTGGTTGAAAAAGATGCGGCAATATTTAAGGGGGTAATTTCTCAGGTCATTTTATGGAAAAAAGTTCCCGTAAACATACGCCCAAAAATGCATTGTTTCCAAGATACAAGGTGTTAAAGTTTTTTTGTAAATAACGGTTTTTTAACCCTAGAGAACTCGCGCTAAGAAAATTACGGCAGACTCGTGCGTGAGCATTTCTATCACTATTTATTATTGTGTATTTTTTATTGTGACGAGACAACATTACACTCAAATAATTACGCATAATTTTTAATGAAGTGCTGCATCTTTTTTTGTATTTTCGGTTTTTTCTTCTTGGGCAAAATCCACAAAATCCAACTTGATCTTCTGCTGTTAGACGTTTGGGTTCAGGAATGCCTACCAGTTCTCTACTTCGCTGTCTCCTGTTGAATGGTATAAATATTACTGAAGCTCGGTATACTAAGTGTGGTTTCATCAACTGCTTTCATCCTTAGAAACATTCGACGATCTTTAATAATTTCTAAATAGTGGTGGATTCTTAGGGAATAAGGATTTTGAAAAATGCTAATAGCTTTTATTAATTTAATCGACGTTTCGCCATATATTTACTGGCTTCTTCAGGCTCTCTGAATAAGGTTAAAGCTAGAAATTTGATTGTAACGTGAAATCCTCATACTATAACAGCAATCATTTAAAAATTGTACAAACACAAGACAAAACAAGAAATTAAAATTATTATGGAAGTAACAGCAAAAACGGGGCTGCTAACAACCACAGTGTTTAAAACGAGCAGCCTCGTTTTTGCTGTTACTTCCATAATAATTTTAATTTCTTGTTTTGTCTTGTTTGCACAATTTTTAAATGATTGCTGTTATAGTATGTAATTACTAGATTTAACCTTATTCAGAGAGCCTGAAGAAGCCAGTAAATAAATGGCGAAACGTCGCTTGAATGAATAAAAGCTATTCGCATTTTTCAAAGTCCTTATTCCATAAGAATCCACCACTATTTAATATTGTTTGGATAAGAACTTATACATTTAATAATTTCTGTATTGTCTTTATATATTTGGAAAATACAAACGCCTGAACTCGCGCCATGAGAGAATCAAACCTGCACTTGATCAATAAACTTCTTATTATATCGCAGAACACAGTGTACTAAATTTTGCATTTAACTAATCAGGGGGCGCAACGTGAACACAAAGGCAGCTAGAGAGCGAGGTAGGCTCATCCAGAGTCTATATCGTGAAAGCTTGGGATTTTAGGCGAAGCGTGAGAGAAATGCTCATAGCGCCAGTGCTGCAGGGGTAATTAAGTCAAATATTTCCTTACCGATTTGTTTGAAATTTGGCATCGTTGTTGCTAAAAATAGGAAGCTTATGTGGCCCTAACTACATCAAAATTATTATGCCAGTGCCGTTAGAAGGGAACTTAATAAAATTTATTGACAAACAAATTTACGCCACTGACTGTAATTTAATTTTGATATTATCCTGAGATAAGGCAACTAAAATTCAGTAACGTTGATGTTATTTGACTGGGCCAATCATTTTGAATCTGTCAAATTTGTTCAAGTCCCTTAACATGAAGCATGAGATGATCGATGATCGACAAGCACTTCATTTATGGACTCGCTGATGGTAATGTATTAAAATCTAGGCGGTTGTACACTGAAAGATTTCCTCAGCGTATGGCTCCTGATAGAAACATTTTCGAAAGCAGCATTCATCGACGCCTTCATAAAACAGGCACACTAAAACGAAGTGGAGGAACAGGAAGGCCAAAGACAGCAAGAACAGTAGAGCTGAAAGAGGATGTCCTAAACATAGCTGAAGAAAATCCAGGTACTTCTTCTCGAAAAGTTGCTGAGGTTTTGAATGTAAGTAATAGTACTGTTGAACGCATTCTTAAGGACAATTTGTTATGTCCAACGCGTTCAAGAACTTATTCATGCATTCTGTCAATGATTTTTCCACAAAATTGTTGAAATTCCTCAACTACTGATGTTGATTTGGTTTACTGATGAAGCGGGTTTTTTAAGAAATGCAATAAGGAATTTTCATAATAACCATTTATGGTGGGATAAAAATCCGCATGCGATAGTTGAAGATCACTTTCAACATCAGTTCTCGTTGTTTTGTTTTGGATTGGAATTGTGGATGACTGCTTAATTGGACCCGTATTTCTACTAGGAAGGCTTACCGGAGAGGTATATCGCGACTTTCTGGAACACACGCTTCCTGGATTTCTGTAAAACGTACCATTGACAATAAGAAATGCAATGTGGTTTATGCAAGATGGTGCATCGGTGCATTTTAGTCGGGTTGCTCGTGAATTTTTAATAGAAACATACGGAAATCGCTGGATTGGCCGAGGTGGACGATCCCGGATTAAAACCCAATGGATTTTTTCATGTGGGGCTACCTGAAGTCCTTAGATTACGCTACTTCTGTGGAAAATATGGAGGAACTAAGGAATCGCATTATTGCTGGGTGTAATTCGATTAGAAACGTGGTATTTTTGAGAGTTGGTAAGTCAATGAGGAGAAGATTGGATTCATGTATCCGAAATAGAGATGGTCCCTGTCAACAGTTTTTGTATTAGGTATAAATGTTAATTTTATTTCTTTATTTATTTTTGTGTTGCTTTGAAATTTTAATGTTATTTTTAGTTGAATTATTCGCAAATATTCTTAATATGTTGAAAAATGTTTTAAATTTTTATTTGGTAAACGAAGCAAAATATGAAAAGATTGCAAGAGGTAAAAAAGTTGTAGTTTTAGTTGCTTTATCTCAAGATAATATCGAAATTACATTATAGTCAGTGCCGTACATTTTTTGTGAATAATTTTTACTAAATTGCCCCCGTAACGCCATTGGATTCAATAATTTGAATCTAGTTAGGGTTATACAATCTTCTTATTTCTAGCACCAACGTTACGGTAAGGAGATTTGATTTAATTAAAAATTAAAATTAAAAAAAAAACGATATTTAGTTACAAAAACACTTGTATCTTGGAAACAAAGCATTTCTGGACGTATGTTGATGGGAACTTTTTTTCATAAAATATCCTGGAAATCACTGCCTTAAATATTTGCGCGTTTTTTTTGAAACACCCTGTCTATTCCTATTATTTCTGCAACATTATTTTATAAATTAAGTTTAGAGATATGATTATAATATAAACAAAATAAACCGTATTTGAACTGGGATTATACTGAAAAGACATAATCATTAAAAAACATATTTATAAATTGGGTTTGTTCATGTTTTTTGTATACAGGGTGACATAGAAAAAAGTACATTGCATAGTGCCACACAATAGAGGCCACTAAAATAAGATTAAAAGTTCCCATGAACACGGATCCGCAAGGCCTTCGGTTAAAAGTTACGGGGTGTTGAATTTTAATTTTTTAGTTTTTTGAATATCTTTAGCCAGAGACGCAAGAAATGGATAAGATGTGGTATACAGGGGTTTTTTATCATGCTAAATTCAAATATGATCTTAGTTTTGTGATTACTGATAGAGGGCGCTACATACAGGGTTCCATCCCTATTGAATCGGTCGTAACTTTTTATACCTTTAACAATTATTACATTAATTTGACAAGTGTCATTATGACACATTATTTAATTTTTATTTATCATTGTTTTTGCAAAGGTTACTTTGGCGCTTTTTGAATAATTTGCGTGCATTGTCTGCTTTTAGATGCATTTGTACTGGAACCATTGCTTCTAGCGACTTGGACAAGGTATACCTTTCTTAAGTATAAAAGAAGGGATAACAATTTTTTTCAGTCGAAAATGACATACAGGGTATAGCAACCTTGTATGTAGCGCCCTCTATCAGTAATCACAAAACTAAGATCATATTTGAATTTAGCGTGATAAAAAACCCCTGTACACCACATTTTATCCATTTCTTGCGTCTCTGGCAAAAGATATTCAAAAAAACCCAAAAAAAAAAAAATTAAAATTCAACACCCCTTTTAACCGAAGGCCTTGCGGACCCGTGTTCATGGGAACTTTTTTTCTTATTTTAGTGTCCTCTATTGTGTGGCAGTATGCAATGTACTTTTTTCTATGTCACCCTGTATATGTATAAATGTTCTTGAGTTGTTTTAAATTTTAAAAACTAATGATTTATAAATTTGGTGAGTTTTAAGAGGTACTTATAGCGCATTTTTTGAAATACAATTAACAGTTTTACGTTCATCATGTTCGCGGATATGGGTAATGATCTCAAACTTTTTAAAGAAAAAAATGGATATTTCAAAATAAAAATTACCTTTTTTCGTAGGGGGCCCGATTTTTATGCACAAAAATAAAACATCTTAACACGTATTTTTAATTTCTATTAATTTTAAATAGGCGCAAAGCTACAACAAAAATGTTCAAATTGACCTAAAAATACGCGTTAAGATGTTTTATTTTTCTACATAAAAATGACGCCTCTACGAAAAAAAGGTAAGACAGCTTTTTGTCACAAATTAAACGAGGATTTCAAAATAAATTTTTATTTTGAAATATCTCAGATGCGTACCATTTTTTTCTTTAAAAATATTGAGATCATCACCCATAGCAGCGCCAATGATAAATGTAAAACTCTTAACTGTATGTCATAAAATGCGCCAAATTTCATTTGCATATCTCGATCGGTTTCAGAGCAATAAATAAATAATCAGTTTTTAAGAAAAACTTTAACTCGGTTTGGCTCGGAAACGAAGCATTTGCGGACATACGTTTATATAGCGAACTGTCGTTATTTTTTCATGGAAAATCACTTCCTGAAGTTTGTCGCACGTATTCACTAACACCCTGTATATAACAGTTTAAGTAGCGATAACCAATGTTTGGGACTATGCACCTATACTTCGAAACATTTAAAAATTTTTGTACAATAATATAGTTCTATAAATGAATTTATGTTAAAAATAAAACAAATTATACTACGTTCATGTCAAGCTTTCAACACCTAAAATCTTGGTTGGCATTCGCGCCAAAAAGAACTTTTTTGTCTAATAAAGACTTTCCTTGTTTAAAATATAGTTCGTAGTAAATAAAATAACGATGCTATTTAAATCACAATAAAATTATTTCCGGAAATACATCTTTATTATTTAGCTAAAATATATTATACGCAATTTAATATAAACAAAGGATTATATTCAGTTCCAAACAAAACACATTTGACAAAAAATAAGTAAACGGATATTGGCTTTCGAACTGAACACGTGGATACAATGTTTTGTAGTTATTGTTAAGCTTATTATATCTGAATTTGTTTAAAATGTTTGATTTAAATATATGGAAACTGCCGTATTTAATGTACAAAAGTGTATAACAAAATCAAATTGTGTAGGTAGGTACATTTGGTGGGACGAAAATGCCTTTGTCAAATAATCTCTGTTTTTTTTTATTTATTTTATATGATTTTCTCAAAGCAAAGAAATTTAATACCAACTCCTATATTTCTATTGCCATAAATAGCGCAATTTCTTGATAACAAAACTGTACGCATAAATAAAACCACAAGAAAACGGCACAACCCCCCCCCCCCCCCTGAATCCTGAAACATTGAAAAGTATTTCAATAAGTTCTAAACAATGTGACTATGTGACCAAACTTCAAGGGGGGATTCCTTGAGTGAGTCTAAGATGAAAACTATAGATAAAAATAGGTCCGATAATGCTTGGTTTTTAAGATACATGGTTTTAAAATTTTAGCTGATTTTTTGAAATGTGGCAGTGTTGCATATAGTAGTAGGAGGCTAATTTAGCCCCAACTACTTTGAAATTATCCGGTGGTGCTCCGGGAGATACCTTAATAATTAATACAAGCAATAAAAAATAAAAGAAGACAAACGCTTTATTAAAACCTAAAAACTTAAAGAAATCGTACAGTAGTTACAGAAAATGTTCTCAAACTTTAATGCAAGCATTAACTATTCTTAATACCGATTGCTGAACACGTCGAAATTTTCACGGGATATGTCTTATCTAATCACCAGTGGTGGCTCGTCGAGGGAGGCTAAGCCTCAGCAAATTACTCCACTTAAGTTAATTTACATTTCTATTACATAATAATATGTAATAATAATTCGAATTAAAATATAAAATTTATGATGTAGGGCGCAAACTGTACTCTTATTTTAAAGTTTGCCATTATATGCATATTCAATAGGTAAAATACAAAGGCAAAAGGACTACACCACACCATAATAACGATAGCAGAATTATCCACACGCGCGCCCTCTACACAGCGGAGGCTTCAATACTACAGCCTCCAGACCACAGTTTAAAATAATATACAGTTACTTCACCTCGTGTCGGCAGCTTTGATGTTCATGTCTACAAAGCAATTCGCCGCGCTTATAGTTATAGTATAGTATCTTATAGTATATATAGATATAGTATATATAGTAGCGGGCCAGAAATGTGGCTGGGAATGCGACGAATCGATGCCGTTTTCAGCGTCTACTGAACCTTCTTATCTATAGTTAATATTCGATGTCCAGACCATCGAATATTAACTATAGACAAGAACCGTCACTAGACGCTGAAAACGGTATCGACTCGTCGCATTCCCAGCTCATTTCTGGCCCGCTACTATATTATACTATATCTATATATACTATAATATACTATACTATAACTATAAGCGCGGCGAATTGCTTTGAACCCACCTACATCAGACATGCCGACCCTAGGTGAAGTAACTGTCTATTATTTTAACTGTGTCCAGACCTTAGACAAAGAATTGTCTAAGCTCCAAACCATATTATTTCGCTTATATACTGCCCATACAATACATACATACACGTGATATTATTTAGTATAGAGGCTAGCTTCCACATAAATACGCACTGAAAGTAATATTTAAATACATATTAGGTACATTGTTTATTTTCGGTGCAACGACTGCAAAGTTTGTTTTTTTTTATTAATAAAAAAGCATCTAATTCAGGAAATAAAAGTCTACCTCCACGAAATGGACTACTTCTTTAAAATAAAAAGTATCTCTTTTTTTCGTTTGCGAGATATTTTATTTTTTGTTTAAATTTGGAGTATAGGTCAGCTTGAGTTGGGAGGTCCATTTGGTGTTTGGTGATCATTGACGTACCCTAAATATTTCCCTAGTGAATTAAAAGTTTAATTCCTTTGGTTTTTATTGGTAACAAATACGTATTATTAAAATGTAAACATAATGTCGAGCTTATGTGATTTTGCATAATACTGACATGACAAGTGAATAATTTATGTTTATTTTCTGTTAATTATATCTGTGGCTTATTATACCGGCTGGCCCATTACTGTGTGGGCGAAGATATCTCAAGATCTATGAGCGATAGACAACAAAATCCTTTACAAAACTTTTAGGCACTGAAGAGATGTACAACCCAAAAATGCTTTTAATTATACAGGGTAGTTCAAAACAAAAGTCACAGTAATTTGTCATTTTAATTATTTTTGAAGTGAATACTTCTTCTTCTAATAACGAAATATTAGAGAGGGTCAGCCATACGGAGGAAGATTGTGCTTGGGCTTGGTGATGCTTGGATTCGTTTGAAAATTACGAGTCAATTAAAAATATTAATAATATATACTTTACTCAAGAGAAATAAATATGTTGTAGTTTGAAATTCTCGTGAAAGAAGTATTCACTTCTATCACGTGTACTGTGCTGCACGCGAATTTTTTTTTCTATTTAAAAAGAAAGAAGTTAAATTAGAGCTTTATTTCAATAATTTACAAACAGGCATGAAAAATTGGTGTTTTTGGTTTCTGTAGTAACCACAACGACTTAAATTTATGTCAAAATTAATATTGTAAAAGATTTTTTTGTCTATCGCTTATACATCTTGAGATATCTTCAGCCCACACACTAATGGGCCGCCCTGTATGTAGATAAATGAAAGTGTTGCTCCACTCTACTTTCAGGTCATTCAAATTAAAAAAAAAATACTTAATAGAACTTAAATTTATTTAATTTAAATAGTGGAGTGCAATATGAATATATAAAGACAACAAGCTCATCACCTCCACAAATGTGTAAATTGGTGAACCCAAATAGTTTATTTGTATTAAATTTGATGTTTAAACATTTTAATTAATACAAAATATTTTATTTTCAAACGCGATGAAATGATTTGGAACAATGAGGAAACTATTATGTGAAGAAGACTTTCATTTATCAATATACATTTAAAAGGTAGGTACAATTTGGCATAATGACAACGGGCAGTCTTTATTTTGTTAGATAGAATTAATAGAGTGATTAGGTATATGGCACTCACCGTTTTAGTAGTAATCACCTTAGTCGTCCTCTTTAAACTACTGGTGGGTGAAGAAGATATCGTTTCGGTTTGGGACGAGGTGTGTGATTCTATGCCAGATAAAATAACTTGAGCGCCTGTAATGTAACAATTATTACCTGGATATAAATTAAATTATTTATTTTAATTACAAATAAAACACGTCTGCTCTACAAACTTAAAACTTTTAGAATGGGCTTGTTTAACAAAACAAGACTTATATTCGGAGAGTTTGTCTGTCAACCACTATACTTTCACCAGATGGCCGTTTCGTCGATCCACGACTCATCAGTGGTGATCGGTCAGTAGTTGACAGCCAAACTCCCGTAAATAATGAGGTATATACCCCACACGGTACAGAGATGTAAAAGGATGTGTTTGGCGACATCTAGTTTTCGTTGGTAGTACGCCGAGTTCAGTTCCTATATCGGCTGCCTGGGAGGTCCACTGACCCCATAAAGCAACTACCAACACATAGACGCGCCGATACTCCCTTAAGCGGGACTGCCTATATTTGGAATGGGCTTGTTTAACAAAACAAGACTTATATTCCGAGAGTTTGTCTGTCAACCACTATACTTTCACCAGACGGCCGTTTCGTCGATCCACGACTCATCAGTGGTGATCGGTCCGACGAAAACTAGATGTCGCCAAACACATCCTTTTACATCTCTGTACCGTGTGGGGTATATACCTCATTATTTACGGGAGTTTGGCTGTCAACTACTGACCGATCACCACTGATGAGTCGTGGATCGACGAAACGGCCGTCTGGTGAAAGTATAGTGGTTGACACACAAACTCTCGGAATATAAGTCTTGTTTTGTTAAACAAGCCCATTCCAAATATAGGCAGTCCCGCTTAAGGGAGTATCGGCGCGTCTATGTGTTGGTAGTTGCTTTATGGGGTCAGTGGACCTCCCAGGCAGCCGATATAGGAACTGTTGTTCACTCGGCGTACTACCAACGAAAACTAGATGTCGCCAAACACATCCTTTTACATCTTAAAACTTTTAGTTTAATGATAGTATAGTAGATCTGTTAGGATAAATAATAAATTGGGACAACGAAATTATTTTTAACTCACCCAAAAATTTGTTGAGTAAACCTCTCGCTGCAATATCTTCTTCACTGTCACCTTCCTCATAGTCTTCAGCTTTCATTCTTGTAATAACATCTTGAACACCAGATATTGTTGATTTATTTGATAAGAAACTTTCACCTTCTGAAACCCTTGTTGATGTTCTGATGGTTACACTAGCTTCGCAGTCTCTATCAGCTAATTATAATTTTAAACCATAATTAGTCATTAAGGTTCAAACAATTTTATGATGACCTCAGATGACGGCTGCGTTAGCTTTGTCATTATAGATATATTTATAAATAATAAAATGAAAAATCATTTCGTGGCATAGCGGACAAAATTACTGGTGTTACCTACACCAGGGATTTTGTTTAATTTAGCAGGGCTTCAGTCTAATTCAGTAGAACCAGACCCAGGCATGGGTCCACAAATACTGACGAATTCGTTTCGCTCTTATTATGAGCTCATCAGAGTACGATTGCCGTTGGCCATCTACAATATCGGCCGTACCATCTGCATACACATCGTAATGCATATTCCACCATACAGTGGCCGAAACAATCCAATCTCTACGTAACACCAGCCGTAGAAATAGAAAATAAAATAAAGATAGTGTAAGCATAATTTTGTCCGCTATGGCACGAAATTATTTTTAATGTTATTGTATTTACGGACACAAATTCATTGTATTGTTTTATAGATAATGTTCTCTTCTGTTCATCTTTAATTTTGTTTTAGGCTAAGCTCAACTTCGCCTTTTATATACGATACAGTCAATTTATATTATTAAACTGGCAATTTTGTTAATTTATTGCGCCATTCAATACTCAATTAGGTTCTGGGTTGTCGAAAGTGAAAATGAGGATAATCTAAGATTCTGCTTATTTGCTTTTCGATATTGACTAATCTTGTGACACAAAATTTGTTTAATTCATGTGGATATTTTACAGATAAACTTGAAAACTTCATGGGTTTATTTGAAAGTGTATAGGGAAAACATAAAGTGTTGGTTGCTTGTAGTAGGTCACCTTTTCCACAATATTTATAAAAATCAGTCCTGAAATGTTATCCTAAATAAGTGCTGGATGTAAGGATGATCATATTATTTACTGCTATGTCTTAAAATTTCGTTTTATGGTTGTACAGAATTGTAGGTCGGGTATACATAAATTATTTCAAATTTAAACCTAGAGCATCTAGTGGTATATAATTATTATAATATATCCACATGTATCTAAGTACAAAATATAGAATATATTGCAAAGATTAATACTATACATTTTAGGCAAAGTATTGGGAGTACAATTATTCAGTACCTGCAATTTGAAAGTAGTAAAAGTAAACTATTTAAAATACAAAAGTAGTGAATACTTTACTTGCAGTACATTTCTCTCTGTGTTTTACTAACCTGGTGATATTTCTCCATTATCATCACTTCCACTGCCAGAATCTTTAAAGCTGGACGTACGCAAAATCAATCCTGCCTTTGGGTAGGTGGTTTGCCTCTCATTCTTCAAAGATTCGGTGGCATTATCTAAAAATTTCTGTGACAGTGCCTTTACAGATCCTCGTCTATTAAGTTTAGTAGTTTTAGTAGTTAATTCATTCGTTTCTCTAGATTCCATTGCCTTGAAACAAATATAATATAATTACATAACATATAATGAACCATTTCCAAAATTTTTACTTTTTGAGTGTCAGTTAAAGATTTTAATGAAGGTGTATCCTTATAACCAAACTTTTGTGTTGTTGTTACACTGGTCATTCCCTGATTTCTCTCTATACTGCCTTCCAAATCTAAATCTTTCGGATCGGTCGAATATTTCGTTACTTTCACTTGACCAACCGGCTCCTTACCGTTCTCAGAATAATATTCGCTCGAAATCACCGTTCCTTGAACTATAATTTAAAAAAATCAAATCAGGAAACTAATTTCTAATAAAACCATTTAGGGTATACTGAATAAAAATACCTTTTGTGGATTGCTCATTCAACTTTTGTGCTCTCAAAGCTCTTAGCCCGAAGAGCGGGCTGCCGTTTTCATCAGTAGGACCCACACCATAACTTGATGTAATAATATCTGTGGGCTTCCTGTCTTTCACTGGACTACTTCCTCTTACATTACTAACTGTTGTTTTTGTAACTGTACTCGTTGTTTTATTTGATGATTTTCTATTATCTGTTGGGACTACAGATTCTGCAACTTTTCGAAGATTGTTTTTCTTCACCCATTCTGGCTGATCATCTGCAACTTTTTTAGGTCCAATCGGAGTTGTTTTCTTTAAGCTTGTAAAAGTTTTTTCAGTTGTTTTAGTCACTGTAGATTTTATACCATTTGGTAAAACCTCTGATGTTTTCGAAACAGTTTTTATGCTTGTAGGTGTTGATTCCTGAGTCCTAGTTACTTTTCTTTCAGGAGATGCTCTTATTTGTTTTTCTGGAATTCTCTCTCTTATAGGACTAACACTCTTTCTAGTCGTTACCTCTGTAAACTCCGACGAATTCTTCCTTTGCGTAAACGATGATTTATATTCTGATGTTGATTTTGCATTACTTGTTTTATTTATTATTTCCCTCTGTTGATCTAATTGATTCTCTTTTATTCTAGTTGGACTAGTTCTTCGTGAATATTCACGATCAGATTTAGTAGTTTCGGTTAATTTCGCAACATACTCTACAGGTTTAGTTTTTGCTGGACTAGAACCACGTCTTGTTGTCGTTTTATTTATTATTTCACTCTGTTGATCTAATTGATTCCCTTTTATTCTAATTGGACTAGTTCTTCGTGAATATTCACGATCAGATTTAGTAGTTTCGGTTAATTTCGTAACATACTCCACTGGTTTAGTTTTCGCTGGACTAGAACCACGTCTTGTTATCGCCTCACGTGGTTCATCTTTTCGCTGGTTTATGTATATTTCCAGGGAATTCTCAGATATGAGCTTTTTCACTAACCGAATTTGTGATCGTACTTTGCGACGTAAGTCATATCCCACAACTTTTTCAAGCTAGAACAAAAAGTTTTTTATTTTTCAAAAAATTGATCATATTCATATTGTTTCACTTCAAATTATGATCAACACATTATGTGTTAATCAAAAATTAATTGGTGAACTTTCAATTTGAATTTTTTATTTTAATTTTTAGATTGTTAGTTGCGATTCGAAAATTGTGTTCTTTATAAAGATTTCTAGATTCTAGCGTAATATCGAAAGTTAAAAACTGATCATATTATCTTTGTATTATTTTAACCAACTTCCTATTTAGGGTCAAAAAAAGTGTTTTATCCGTAAAAATGTAACTTACTAGCTCTTCTAACAATTCCAGTTCGAATATTTCTTCAATCTCTTCCTCAGTAACCCTCTTTTCTAATGTGATGCTACTTTTTCTCCTTTCAGTTACTGCGGATGATGATGTTATAGTGCTTGTTGTAACTGTTTTACCTGAGTCTGTTCTGCGCAAACTCACACCAAATTTTGTTGGCTTTAGATCGTCGCCATGATTCTGGTTAACATGTTTTTCTAAAAAAATAGACATGCGTAATAGTATACTTTTGTATAGCTTAAAAGAAAAGAAAGAAGGACGAAGTTGGTATTGTCACTTGCCGTGTAAATAACATGTTTGGAGAAAATAACAAATCATTCAAAAACTCAACGGTTCGCGGACTCCCTGACTAACAATCACGACGACGACGCTGCGACTGCATTATTCGTTGATTTGACGAATCAAATCACCAATACTTCTATACATCGTAAATTCATTATAGTTTACTAGGCTGACAATATCAATGAAAATCAGTCCGTAGGATGACACATAGACAGCTTTACTAGAATTTTTCCCATATGATTTTTATTTAATACTAACCTTCAACGATACGGGTTTAAATTTGAGAACAATCTGACTATTGGCTCGTCAGTTATAGCATTTTGTGTGAAGCAACGTTTGTTATTGAATAAAAAATGGAAAAAAGTGAATTTCGAGTTTTGATGAAGCATTGCTTTTTGATGAAAAAAATGCAATTGAAACCAAACAATGTCTTCATAAACATTATCCGAACTCTGCTCCATCGAGACAAATGGTAGAGAAGTGGATTGCTGAATTTAAACGTTGTCGTACCAGCACAAATGATGCAGAATGCAGTCGGCGCCCAAATGAGGCTTTATTAAGATTATATAAAGAAAAATATACATCTTAAATGGCGAAGTCTAGCTGGTTCTTTTCTTTTGAGTAAAAAAAAGGCCGCTACTCAACATTAACCACTTAACCAATATAAAAACTACACATAACCTATATGAATTGTATTAATATAAAACAATGATATTTATATTCTTAACTACAAAAAATTTCAATTCTTATTTAGTTACGAAAACTATTCAAACAGAAACACCCTAATTAAAACTAATGAAACACGCTTATATCAAATTAAATTACGAATAAGACAAAAACAAAACTTATCAATATAAACAAAAATAACCATACATATAACTAGACAATTAAATTTAATAACTACCTACTGAAAGTTGAAACATCCCTAGTCAATCAACTGTGAGTGTAAATTATCTTTCACTTTTTTTCGAAAACCGTTTACTGAAAGTGGCACCGAGAAATATGCTATAAAATCATTATGGTATTTTACAGCATTGTACGTAAAACTTCTTTTAAATAATGCAGATTTATGATGAGGCATAGTAAGAAGATTCCTATTTCTCAATGGCACATTATGAACCACATCTCTGAAAACCAGTTTATGCTTTAAATAAGCTGGCATAGATGATTGAATTAACCGGAACAAAAAAGAATGGAATAAGTATACAAATAATTTGTACACATTCAACCAATTGAGTTCCCTTATCTTTGCAGAGACATGATCATATTTCTTCAAACCACATACAAAACGACAGCAGTTATTTTGTATTTTTTGAAGTCGATTTCTATCAAGTACCGTTAGTGCCGGATAGTACAAAATTAAAACATAGGAAACTGAAGATAATATATATGACACATAATTTTTTACAGACTTTAAAATTCAGAATATTTCGGTTGGCATACAATACTTTTAATGCTAGGTACGACTTTTTATTTAAATTATTAATGTGTTGATCAAATCTCACTTTGCAGTCAAATATAATTCCCAAATTCTTAGCGGTCGATTCATGAGATATATAGTTCTTTAAAAAGTGTAAAATATTTGCTGATGCATAGATAATGACTTGAGTTTTACCAGCATTTAATTTCAAACTATGTTTCTTACAGTATTCCGATATATTGCATAAATCAGAATTTATATTTGCCTCAACATCACTATAGTCAGATGGATCAAATGTATAAAGAAGTTGTGTATCATCCGCATACGATTCACTCATGCCAAACCCCACGCAACTCCCCAAATCAAACGTATACAATAAATATAAAAGAGGGCCCAACATAGAGCCTTGTGGCACTCCACAGAATCCACCCTTGTCACGGCAGACACTCTCCCATTCACTCTGACATACTGCTGCCGATCATACAAGTAATTTTTGAAAAACGGAATACCCTTATCACTCACACCAAGGTAATGAAGCTTGGCACACAACAACTCATGGTCGACGCAATCAAATGCCTTGGAAAAATCCAAAAGCACTAATATAGTCGCCATCTTATTATCTAAACCACGAATTATCAAATCATTTACATGTAACAACAGTGATGTTGAGCCAAAACCTGGCCAGATTGATTTTCTGGTAGCAAACCATTAACATTTACAAATTGATACAGTTGTTGATGTATAGCTCTTTCTAATACCTTGCTCAAGACTGGAAGTAAGCTTATCGGTCTGAGATCACTTACAGAGTTAGGACAATTTACTTTAGGTACCGGGCACTGCTGTATTCTAAATTCTTGGAAAGTAGCCAGTTTCAATGAGATATCAGATGGTAGTAGCAGCAACCGACGAACGGGGATGCGAACGGAATAATATTCATCGACTACATTCAAAAAGGAACCACCATCAACAGCGATTGTTACTGTGCACTTTTCGATCGATTTAAGGCTCAAATCGCAAAGAAACGGTCACATTTGCAAAAGAAAAAAGTGTTGTTTCAACAAGACAATGTACCGTGTCACAAATCGATGAAAACTATGGCAAAATTGAATGAATTGGGCTTCGAATAGCTTACCCATCGTATTCTCGAGATTTAGCCCCCTGTTTTCAGATCTCAAGAGAATGCTTGCTAGAAAGAAATTTAAGTCCAATGATGAAGTAATCGCTGAAACTGAGGCCTTTTTTGACGACAAAGAGAAATCGTACTATAAAAGTGGTATCGAAAAGTTGAAAACTCACTATACTCGTTGTATTGCCCTCGAACGCAACTATGTTGAATAATAAAATCGAGTTTTGTCAAAATTTTGTTATTTTATTTTCCTACGGACTTATGGAATGACCTGCATTGATAAAAAATTTAAATTAGCGTATAGAATAACAAAATTTTGCACGTAGGAAAGATATGCGAAATCGAAATTTAATAATAAAAATCTAATTTGATACAAACCTTTTTGCCGATACTGTATAAAAGATACATAGGCTAGCAAACTTTCAAATTTTTGCACATATTTGTTCACAACTTTTCTATCCTTTTCCGATTAAATTATTTTAAGTTTATAAATTATCATACATAAAGAAATTGTGACAAATTTCGAATTACTTAATATTTCTTTTTCGTGAAACATTGCTGATTTTAAATAACGTATGAAAGGTCCTGAACTGTTTAAAAAATATATATAAACAAAATACCTGGTTCTTTATTTTCTCTGTGAGGACTATGCTGCCTGTTACTTCTATCAAGCGGTTTCATATAATGCGGCATGTCAGCCTCAGAAATATTTTCAATACTTCTATGTGTTTCACTTGGCGCAGACAACTCTGATTCATCTCTGTGAGGACTATGTGCCCTTATACTTCTATCAAGCGGTTTCATATAATGCGGGATGTCACCCTCAGAAATATGTTCAATACTTCTGTGTGTTTCATTTGGCGCAGAGGGCTCTGATTCATCTCTGTGAGGACTATGTGCTCTTATACTTCTATCAAGCGGTGTCATATAATGCGGGATGTCACCCTCAGAAATATGTTCAATATTTGCATGCGTTTCTCTTGGCGCAGACGGCTCTAATTCATCTCTGTGAGGACTATGTTCCCTTATACTTCTATCAAGCGGTTTCATATAATGCGGGATGTCACCCTCAGAAATATGTTCAATACTTCTGTGCGTTTCACTTGGCGCAGACGGCTCTAATCCATCTCTGTGAGGACTATGTTCCGTTATACTTCTATCAAGCGGTTTCATATAATGCGGGATGTCACCCTCAGAAATATGTTCAATACTTCTGTGCGTTTCACTTGGCGCAGACGGCTCTAATCCATCTCTGTGAGGACTATGTTCCGTTATACTTCTATCAAGCGGTTTCATATAATGCGGGATGTCACCCTCAGAAATATGTTTATGCATTTCTCTTGGTGCAGACGGCACTGATTCATCTCTGTGAGGACTATGTGCCCCATTACTTCGACCTAATGGTTTCATATAATGTGGAACATCATCTCTAGGTGATTCTTTCACTTTTGGCTTAAGTGTGGTAGTTTCTGAAACTTTCTCTGGCGAAGTTGATCGGAATCGTTCAAATTTGTTTGGCGACTGTGGTCTAATAGTTGCAGGTATTCTTTCTGGAGATTTCCTTGAGACTTTATCTGTAACTACTGTAGTTGTTTTGAAATTTTCTGGAAAAATATAAAAGGTGTTAGTATACTCTTGGAAATTTACATTTGTTAAAAAGCTTACCTGTGTTTGTTTCTCTTCTAGTATCGTTAGATTTTAAACGCCTTCCTTCAAAAACTGAGGGCCGATGCAGTATATCATTTTGTCGGGCAACATCTTTGTCTTTGTTAATATTTTCAAATAATGCTCGCGCTTTCTTTATACTGTCCGTGCTTCTCAAACGAGTCGCACTGTTCAATACAGATTTCTGGTCTTCGTTTGACAATTTTCTTCTAGACTTAGGTGTAGTATCTGCTAGTTTTGGGGAACTGTCTCTTTGAAGCACATGTGTTTCGCTTGTTTTAGTTCTGGTGACACTGGAGTATTCATTTGAAGGTCGCCTATCGGGAGTTTTAGCTACAGAATCTGAAGGTTGAATATTACTACTAGACAATATTTTGTCTGGTGATAGTTTTGAAACATATTTCTCAGGAGAGCGTCTACCTGGGGACACTCGACGTTCTGGAGAATATGGCCTACTGATCCGTTCTGAAGACATTTGCGTAATTTCTGTATCGATGAAAGATTTTACTGGAGATGTTTTAGACCTCATATATTCTGAAGTTGATGGCTTTTTGTCTTTTTCTGGTGAAATTCTAGAATGACGTTCAGGAGATAATTTTCGTGTAAACATTTTCTCTTCCGTTTCAATTTGAATGCATTCTTCAGTTTGTTTTGATGGAAGATGTTTTGATTGAGGTTGAGGCGATGGGTTTCTTTCTGCCTTGGATTTAATATCTATTTTTGATAGGCTTACATTTTTTGTATTAGTAGTCAACTTCTCCGCTGCATTTATAAACTTACTTACTTTATCAGAAACACTAAGCAAGCTTGCATCATTAGGCATACTTTCTTCTTCTTGACTTAAATCAGACTTTTCTATTTTTTCAGAAGAATCTTTTACTTTAGGTATTTCTCTTGGGAATGTTATATGTGAAATATTTTCAGTTACATCCTCACTGATCTGACTCTCTTGATAGTTCTTATATTTTGGGCTTTTAGGCCTTTCAGGAAGAGCTTGTTGAGTAACTAATTGTTCAGCTGTATTAATAAATTTGCTGACTTTATCAGACACACTTAAAAGACAGTCATCAGATTTTAAATCATCGGTTACAATAAGCTTTGGACGTTCTACTTTTGGAGCTTTTGCTTTAATAGTTTCTTTCGTAAGTTTTTGAGCGGTGTCCAGGAATCTGTTTATTTTTTTATCGATACTCAATAAACTCTCATCAGTTATCTCCACTTTATCAACCTCACTAATTTTTTTACTACTATCTTCAACTTCTCTAATTGCAGTAAACTCTTCGACATCTTCGTTTTCCATAATAGGCGTGTTTTTCAAATTTTTAGGTTTTCTTCTGAAAGTTCCATCATCTGGTTCACTTATTTGATCTGGATATCTTGGAGCCTCACTCTCTTCATCAGATGTCACTGGCATTGGGCATAATCGATCAGGAGTAGGTTCCCGAGAAGACTTAGACCTTTGCAAATCGACAATTATTTCTCTCGCATCAACATCTCGGTTATTTATTATAACCGTTTTAGTAGTTATACATTTCCTCTCCATTCTTCTGCCATGTGCTCTGTCATCCGGTTCGGGCTTAAGAACCTCTGTTTTAGGTGTTTTGCGAGCAATAATATCATTGTCGTTTGTATTGTTGGTTAATTTTCTATGAACTTCAGTAATGATCTCATCTACATGAATCTTACATTCACATTCATCCTCAGTATCAGTTGAAACATGACCATTTTGAGTTTTGTACGATTTGTTTAGCTTTTTGGTATTGGTTATAGACGAAGAAGTTGCAGCAGGCTTTTGCTTTGGTCTCAGTGGTGCTTTAGCTTTTGGAGCGACATTGATAGTTGCAGTCACTACATGTTTTTTAGGTGTGACTTCTTGAGGTTTATTAGATAGTTTGTTATCTGTAACAGTAATATTTTTCTTTGCAATTGTTGTATATTTGGTTTGAAATGGTTTTGATTTGTGATCAGATGGTTTTGTTATACCATCTTGTTTACCAGTTGCCTTTTTAACAAATTTATCTGGCGTGAGTGTTTCTCTTGGTTTTTTCTTTATATCACCATTGACTAATTTTCCTCTAGGCGTTTGAGGAATCACAGCCGACTTCTTGTTAATAGTATCATCTATTCTATGTGTTCTTATATGGACTGTGTTGTCTTCTTTCAAACTATCAAGATTCTCTACATTTTGAAGAGTAATTTTTTGAATAGCCCTTTGAGTTTTTCTTGGAGTAATGTCTGTTTTTATAGTTTGAGTTTTAGAATATTCACTTGTGTATTCAGTAACTCCTGTCGATTTTAGTTTTTCATTTTTAGTTATATCAGGCTGCTTAGATACCTTTGGTTTAAGTGGAGTTTTTGGTGTTCCCAGTTTGATAGTTTTTGTAGTAACAACGGTCTCAACCGGTTTTCTATTAGATAGTTGTTTTCCTATTTTGTTAACAGGAGCAGTTTCTTTCTTTGTTGATCTAATATAATCCTTTTCTTTTTTTATGAATTCTACATCAGTATTTTTTTTGAGAGTTTTATCAGTTATGAATTTCTTCGAAGTTAAAGTTTCATTAATTACTGATTTTTTGATGTCACCGTTTAGGGTCTGTTTACTTGTAGCAGCTTTAGAAACCACAGTTTTCTGAAGTTCTTCATCTTTGCACATTTGATCAATGAATTTTTTCGTAAACATAGGTTCCTCCACTGGAACCCTAGATTCAAGTTCGTTTATATTTCTTTGAACGACTTCTTCTTCTACTTCATCTTCAGATGATGAACTATCATTGATATCAGTTGTCTCAGGTCGCTTTGGTTTTTTAGCTTTCTGTTTAGGTTTAGTTTGTGATACTGCTATAAAGTCTTTTTCTAAAGATTTTCTGACTTCCGAAATATTTAAATCAGTTTGCTTAGTCGTCTTTGTTTTTGATGTCTCCATATTATTGAATTCAGATATATCAATATTTCTGATATTTGAAATATTACTGGCTTCAAGATTTGATGTTGTATTTTCTGGTTTTGTAAATTGCTTTGATTTCTTCGGATATTCAGGTAATGTTTCCTTTTCTGGAGACTTTCTGTGTTGAGCCGGAAACTGGGATATAGTAGGACCCTTGCTAGATGGCTTGACTTTTTCTGGATATTCTGGAAGAACTTGTTTGTCCCTTGGACGTTTTACTTGAGATGGAAACTCTGATATATTTTCTGGTTTTGTAAATTCCATCGATTTCTTAGGATATTCAGGTAATGGTTCCTTTTCTGGAGACTTTCTGTTTTGAGCCGGAAACTCAGATATAGTAGGACCTTTGCTAGTTGGCTTGACTTTTTCTGGATATTCTGGAAGAACTTCTTTGTCTCTTGGACGGGTTACTTGAGATGGAAACTCTGATATATTTTCTGGTTTTGTAAATTCCTTCGATTTCTTAGGATATTCAGGTAATGGTTCCTTTTCTGGAGACTTTCTGTGTTGAGCGGGGAACTCAGATATAGTAGGACCTTTGCTACATGGCTTGACTTTTTCTGGATATTCTGGAAGAACTTCTTTGTCTCTTGGACGTTTTATCTGAGATGGAAACTCTGATATATTTTCTGGTTTTGGAAATTCCTTCGATTTCTTAGGATATTCAGGTAATGGTTCCTTTTCTGGGGACTTTCTGTGTTGAGCTGGAAACTCGGATATAGTAGGACCTTTGCTAGTAGGCTTGACTTTTTCTGGATATTCTGGAAGAACTTCTTTGTCCTTTGGACGTTTTAGCTGAGATGGAAACTCTGATATATTTTCTGGTCTTGTAAATTCCTTTGATTTCTTAGGATATTCAGGTAATGGTTCCTTTTCTGGAGACTTTCTGTGTTGAGCCGGAAACTCAGATATAGTAGGACCTTTGCTAGTTGGCTTGACTTTTTCTGGATATTCTTGAAGAACTTCTTTGTCCTTTGGACGTTTTAGCTGAGATGGAAACTCTGATATATTTTCTGGTCTTGTAAATTCCTTCGATTTCTTAGGATATTCAGGTAATGTTTCCTTTTCTGGAGACTTTCTGTGTTGAGCCGGAAACTCAGATATAGTAGGACCTTTGCTAGTTGGCTTGACTTTTTCTGGATATTCTTGAAGAACTTCTTTGTCCCTTGGACGTTTTACTTGCGATGGAAACTCTGATATATTTTCTGGTTTTGTAAATTCCTTCGATTTCTTAGGATATTCAGGTAATGGTTCATTTTCTGGAGACTTTCTGCTTTGAGATGGAAATTCACATGCAGTTGGTTTTGTTTTGTTTGGATAGTCTGGTAGTTGCTCATTTGTTTGAGGTTTTCTTAATTGTGATGGGACTTCCGAAATTGGATGCTGTTCTTCGGATCTTCGTATTTTCTCAGTATATTCAGATAATCGTTCTTCATCATGCGATTTATTTATTTGAGATGAGAGTTCCGTTGTGGTTGAATTTTCTTTAGGAATTATTGTTTTATTCGGATATTTTGACATCATAGATTCTCTTTCCTCGTATTGTCTTTCTTGTAATGCAAACTCATCAGTAGTGAGTGTTTCTTGAAGTGTCTTAGCGGTTTTATCTCTTGAATCTGTTTGATATTCGAATAACTGATACTCATCTTGATTGGGTTCAACATATGATTTTTTGTTCTCAGGAGAATCTGATTTTTTAGAAGGAATTCTTTTCTCTAGATATTCAGGTGTAGGCGCCTTTTCATGTGGCATTCTTATTTGGGAAGGGAACTCCGAAATTGTTTCTGGTTCCGATGAAGGAATAGATTTTTCAGGATATTTAGGTAACTTTTCTTTTTCAGGAGATTTGCGAATTTGGGAAGGAAACTCTGATATTTTTGTAGCTTCTGGAGTTGGTTTAACTTTTTGAGGGTACATAGAACTAGAATCTTTTGATTTTATTGGACTTTTCATATCAGGAACCCTAGAATTAAAATCTTTTTCTGGAGAATGTCTAGCTGGAGATGGAAATTCAGAAACATGTGATTTATCCTTAATAGGACTTGTCCTATCGTAATTAGATTTCACAGGTGATTTCCTTATATTTGTTTTAAAATCTGACTTTTCTTTAACTGGACTTCTCTTTCTTTCTGGACTCAATCTATCAAATACAGGTTGGTCTTTATTGAAAGCAATTTTCGGTGAACTTGGAGATTTAGTAGAATCCCTCGTAAACGAACTGCGTCTTAATGAATTTCTTTCCAAGCTACTCCTACGTCGTTCCGTTGTTACATTAGTTAAGCCAAGTATTTGCTTTACTCTCTCTTCGTAAGTATCGGTGCGTTTTAGCGGTTTATCTTCAGGCAAATTTGATTGTTTTGGAGAGGAGACATCTTTGACCGGCGATTTGGGGCTGCTTTTTTTTACCACCTCTTTCTGTGGAGACCTACGTGTAATATCTGTCAAAGGAGAGGTAGGTGATCTTTCAGTAATCTTTTTCGTTTTCTTAGTAGTTATTTCAAGACTAGTTGGACGTGTTTCCCTAGTTGCAGTTGTAGTTTTACGGGTAGTAACAATAGTTGTATCTTCATCTAAGTCGGTTACGATATCATTCACATTCCTTAGATACTCAAAATCACTTGTAGCTGTTCCACTTGGAGATGGACTACGTGGTCTGGTAATTCTGTCACTTGTCTTTTTTCTTGTAATTGTATTCGTGTTGAGATTCTCGTGTTTTCTTGAAGTTACATTTTCTGTTTTCCTTCGTTGGTATGTATCACGTTCCGGTGATTTAGTTGTTGGAGTTCTTCTGTCATATGAACTATATGTTATTGTCTCGGAACTAGAAAATTTATCAGATTTTTTCGGACTTCCCGATCTGAAAAAAATATATAATAATTGCCTACATATAAATATGACTATACCGAATATGATTTTGTTTGTAACGAAATTAATGAGATAATTTTTATGAAATAGTCCTTCTTACGAGGAGTACCTATATGTAATATTGAATTAAAAATGCGTTAACTCCACAAAATCTAATTTATAATCACATTAAGTGCTAAATTAATCAATAAAGCACGTCAACCATACATGTTTCGACATATAAACATGTCACCATCAGTGGTATACATATAAAGAAGAAGAAATCCCGATATTAAAATGTTTGAATTACATTTTGCGGAAAAGGTTTATTAGAAATAAAATGTGGAATCTCACAATTATATGAGAATTATCTCAAAAAATCGTTATTACTAAGGCATTATGAAACTAAATAAACAAAGCATGAAACTTTTATTTTCTTTTTGTAAATCATATTATGATTAAAATCAAGTATTAAGGACAGTGGCGGCTTGTGGCAGTTTAATGGGGTGAAGCATAACATAAAATAAAGTCATATATTTAATACGTAGCTACGATTAATAGGGATATCCCTACTTCGTCAACTTCATAAAATAGGTATAGGTTATGTTTATAAGTAGGTACCTCACCTAATCATTGTTTTCTTAAAAACCTTAATTAAAGTGTAATTGATATCTAGAATATATTTACCTACTTCATAATAATACTAAATAAAACACATTTTATGAAACTGTCAATCAAATTACTTTTATGCTACCTGTTAGCAAATCATAATACCTCTCATATCAGGTATTATTAAAAGCTCTGCTTTTATGCATTTGCTTTTATTTATATTTATTAAACATTTATTTAAATCTGTATCTGTATATTTTTAACTAACTTTTTCTGTTCTTAAAAGGAGCGTTGATTAAAAAAACTTAACTTTAGTTAAAATTACAAAATAAACTATCATTTTTTATAATAACTGCGCTTACCTGATGTCAGCGTGAATATAATTTACGCTGTTGACGTGTACTACTGCCACTTGTTTCTTCCATATTAAAGTATGAGATATTATAAAATATTATATTATTAAAAAAACAATATTTTACGGTACCTACCGATTTATTTTTGATAAAAATAGGTAGGTACTTACTAATTAATAACCGTAGGTATATATATTTTTTTAATTTGTTCACTACTTTTTTAGATTTTAAAACTTAAATTAAATAAACGCTGGCAACTATGTTTATACCAACAGCGATAGGTGGGTCTATAGTGGGTATATGCCAGATGGCAGTGTTGCCCATTGTTGCTGAATTATAGATAAATATGCTTTGAGAGACTTTTCATCTGCATAAGAACGTCTGTGATAAATAAATAGGCTATTGTCAGAGGACACAAGCACTGGCAACTGGCGAGGGTGTCAACTGCCGTACACAGGGAAGAGAGAGACCGAAATAAATAATGTTTTACTATTATTACACGAATAAAAAAAGGACATTTATATGAATTGTTTAGAGTATTCATTTTATGGTATTTAGAAAATGGAGAATATTCTGCCTTAGTAATAACGATTTTTTGAGAATTATTTGAGGATCCACATTTTATTTCTAGTAAAACTTTTCCGCAAAATGTAATTGAAACATTTTAATGTCGAGATTTCTTGTTCTTTATATGTATACCACTGATGATGACATGTTTATATGTCGAAACATGTATCGTTGACGTGCTTTATTGATTAATTTAGCACTTAAAGTGATTATAAATTAGATTTTGTGGAGTTGACGCATTTTTAATTCAATATTAATGAGATAAGTTTAGGTATTTAGTAAAGAATTGTATATTCAGAATAAGTAATGAACATAAAATCATGATCAAAACTTACAGTGATCCTTCAATGAAAACCTACCTTGATGGATATCTGTTCTTTTCCGGGCTTGTGCTGCTTCTTAACGACGGTGTACTTGATTTATGAGGTACATTTTTGACAATCCGTTCTGGAGTAACAGCTCTTAATGATCGCGCAAAAGCATCATGGGTAGCACTTACTTCAACAGAAATACGTTTGTTCGTATAGTCACTACGATAAGTAGTATCATATTGACCTTCGGTCGGCTGCAGTTTTTCGTTTAATTCTTGCTGGTGTTTTATGGGTTGCCGACGAGCTGGTTGTTGATATGGTTCAGATTGACGATTGTCAGTTAATGGTTGAACCATAGTTGGTTCTAAATCTTCTCTTGATTTAGTTACATACTTCCCAGTAGTTATTGTTTCTTTTATGTCGCTTGAAGGTGCTATTGGAGTCGATGGTTTTGAAGAGGTCAGAATTACTTCTCTGGTGTCTTTCTCATGTTGTTTTTCAGTGGTAATAAACTGATCATTAAAATATTGTTTATGATCTTGAACAGTTCTATTATCATGATTTGTCGTTTTAGAACTTGATGAATAGGTTACATCCATATTACTGAGCGGTTTATTAACATACCTATCGGTTGGTATGTCTTCATATGATGTTATTTTAGTTGTAGTAATGTGAGAAAAATCTTCTCCAGTTGGAAATATTTCAACATACTTCTGATCAGTTATCCCTTGTTGATTATCAATATATTGGTTACGACGGCTTTCGTTAACCACTTTACGATTTGTAACAGTTTCATTATGTATTTTCTCACTTTTGGAAGCTCTAGATCCAGTATCACGATCAAATACGTCTCGTTGGGCACGAGTCACATGGATATTTAGATCTATGTTTGTTCCTGGTTCACAGATATATTCAATTGACTTTTGATTATTTGACATTATTGTTGAATGCTTTGCATCGTCCGTAGATCGAGTGCTGCTGGTTGAATGTATTTGATGAGTGTTACTTGAAGATAATTTTTGTTCAGAAGCTAATTTGGATGAGCTTGAGTATTTTTTGTTAGTGGTAGTATGAATTGAATTGCCCTTCTTGGTTTCGTATTTAGTAGTAGTCACAATAGTTCCATCTGCTAAAGTTTGCGTGTCCTGGGTTACCTATGATGTACAAAATTATGCTAATACTTTATCCGTGATATTTATTAACATGAATAAGTTAATAGTAAAAAAATCTGTATTAAACACAAAGTTGAAAGTAACATTAATTTGAAAACATTACCAACCTTCGTGTTTCCTTCGATATAACTTGGATGATTTTTGACGTCTTGTGGAGCATCAGTAGTATAAACCTTTGTGGAAGATGTCAATCGTTCGCTCGAGGGCAAAGCCTGATAGTCTCCACTGGTGGATTTACTTTCAGACACATATCTGGATGAGGAACTGCTCTTTGTTGTAGATGATTTAAAAGTTGAATTTTCGTCTCCCCCAGCAGCTTCCTGATGAATGACGGACTTAGATGAATCAGCCACAGCTTTGGTAAAATTTCTATCATCACCATCTTGATAAACGCTGGTTTGATGTTGAGCTTTTGCATCATAATCAATTTTACCGCCTTGTATATCCTGTGTTCCGGAAGTTGTAGCCAAATGTGTGGAGGTGTTCATTTTTCCATCGTCACTGCGTTCGTTTCTTGATGTTACAGTCCATCCTTGACCTAGATGGGGATCTATTCAATAAAATAAAATAGCAAAAAATTTAAACATTGTATGTAACTTATAAAATGAATTTGTGTCCGTAAATATAAATGAAAAATAATTTTGTGGCGTAGCGGACAAAATGACTGGTTTTACCTATACAGGGGATTTTGTTTAATTTAGCAGGGCAACGACTGTGGTACTCTGACGAGCTCAAAATATGAGCGAAACGAATTCGTCAGTATCTGTCGACCCATGCCTCGGTCTGGTTCTACTGAACTAGACTGAGGCCCTGCTAAATTAAACAAAATCCCCTGTGTAGGTAAAACCAGTCATTTTGTCCCCTACGCCACAAAATTATTTTTCATTGTATGTAACCAATATAGTCGGCGTATCAAATAATATGAGAGTAAACTTTTGTCGATTTTAACACGAGAAGTCAGTGTGGAAGAAATTGTCTAGAAATCCATCTAAATAGATAATATTAGTGTAGAATATTCTAAAAAAAAATGCTAAAGTACAATAAATGTTCTGTATATGTGAAGCCAGTAATTTTGGAAAAGGAACACTTTCCCGAACCACTATGGAATTTGATAGGCGAGGTGCCAGCCGAGACTAACAACCACAGGAGTAATAATTGTATAATAATTGCAATATAACAATAAATATACAGAGTACGTATAAAGTGTGAAAACCCCTGTATTTTTTTCCAAAAATAATAGTTATTTTGAAAAATTAAAAAAAAAGTTATTTGGTATAATTTTTGGCACAACCTGCCGGTGTTCAATTTTTTATAGCGTTAACAGCTTTGTTGCTATGGAAACCAACTTTGTTTTTTAAATGACATGGTATATTTTTCATTTCATTTTTAGGTAGACATTTTTTTTATTTTTGGATACAACATAAAATTTTTATAGGGTTACATTTGAAAATAATTGAGAAAAAACTGTTTTATAAAACAATCGTGTTCTTCGTTTACAGTCCTTTAAAATTAAATTTTTATAAGACTTGAAATGGAAAACATTGTATCTGTCAATTGAAAATACTTGTAAAATAAAATGTCAATAAACTGACAAATAAAAATTTAATTTAAAAAACAATTGGTAAAAAAAATCCAATGTTGCAAAGACTACCTAATACAAAAAACTGCTAGTCCGACGAATATTGAAAATGTAAAAGAATGTGTTGGGCGACATCTAGTTTTCGTTGGTAGTACGCCGAGCGAACAACAATTCACTATATCGACTGCCTAGGAGGTCACTGACCCCATTAAGCACAACCACCAACACATAGATGGGCTTGTTTAACAAAACAAGACTTAAATTCCGAGAATTTGTCTGACAACCACACATCAGTCATATACCACATTATTTACGAGAGTTTGGCTGTCAACTACTGACCGATCACCACTGATGAGTCGTGGATCGACGAAACGGCCGTCTGGTGAAAGTATAGTGGTTGACAGAGAAACTCTCGGAATTTAAGTCTTGTTTTGTTAAACAAGCCCATCTATGTGTTGGTAGTTGTGCTTTATGGGGTCAGTGACCTCCCAAGCAGTCGATATAGTGAATTGTTGTTCGCTTGGCGTACTACCAACGAAAACTACGAGTAGATGTCGCCAAACACATTATTTTACATCTCTGTACCGTGTGGGGTATATACCACATTATTTACGAGAGTTTGGCTGTCAACTACTGACTGATCACCACTGATGAGTCGTGGATCGACGAAACGGCCGTCTGGTGAAAGTATAGTGGTTGACAGACAAACTCTCGGAATTTAAGTCTTGTTTTGTTAAACAAGCCCATTTGAAATATTGAAAATGTTGATCTTTATTTGCGCACAACTGGAGTCTCCTTTCAAATGAATTAATGCATTTCTTACTTTTACTAGCCTAACAGGTAATATTGTTCTACATTCTCCAATAACTTTAGCTCTCAGGTCTTCCAAATTTATTGGTCTGTTTTTGTAGATGCTATTCTTCAAATGACCCCAAAGAAAAAAATCACAGGGTTCAAATCTGGAGAGCGGGGGGCCATTCGATAGCACCTCGACGACCCATCCATCTTTCTGCAAAAACTTCATCCAAATATTGCCGCACATCTCTACCAAAATGACTAGGAGCACCGTCCTGCTGTAACCAAACTTCATTAATTGGGCGCACTGCTAACACAGCGGGTACAATTTCTTCCCTTAGCAAATTTAAATATTTTTCAGCTGTAAGATTGCCATCAATGAAGAATTACGATCCAACATACCCAACCATACATTAATTGTTAGTAGTCGCTGAGTTCATCCCTTCATGATCCACCGTGGATTTTCGGAAGACCAATATCGAAAGTTTTGTTTATTTACGAATCCATGCAGTGAAAAGAATGTTTCTTGTAAAGTTTGGAATCAAATTAATTTGGTCTAACATTACATTACAGAATTTAAGACGCCTTTGAAAATCTCAATCTTTAAGCTTTTGAACCAGCTGTATTTTGTATGGATGGAAATGTTCTTTTTTAATAATTTCACCACAGATCTTTGAGAAATATCGTGTTGTTGACTGATTTCCCTGCTCAATAAATGTGGGTTTTCTTGCAACGACAAAATGACATCTAATGCCTTCTTAGCTTGCAGCTGTTTTTGACCTTCCCGTTTTTAGTTTGTTTCTTACCCTTTCTGAATTTGTGGCCGGTTAGGATACAACTCATGAAAAAGTCTGCACACTTCTTCATAACGACGTTTTCTGTCACCGTAGCCCACCATCACCAAAATTTCAATTATTTGTTTTTCCGTTAACTCTGCCATAACAATAATGAGTAGGAGTGTTGAATTTGAGTTTTTCGACTTTTTATTTGTAAGGATAACTAACTGAACATAAGCAACTGATAATTATTAGTATTTTTATTTGACAACTACAATATTGTCCATGGCAAGTCTTATAAAAATTTAAATGACTTGAAAAAAGATACGGGAATGTGTTTCCCGGACTGCTACTTTTGTCGTTGCCGGGTAACTACTTAAAATACTGGAATAATACCGGTTTTGTGACGTCAAAACGGTCCTAGAATGTCAATATTTTGTAATGATTTAAAAAAAATATTTTACACAATATATGAGTATATTACATTAATTGTATTTTCATAGTGTTTGTATTACCTGATATTTTATATGATACATCTCTCGTAGGAGACTCCGAATCCCGTATTTCTTTACTCTTCAAACTAAGAAAGCTCTGATCTGCCAGATTGTCTGCATGTGTTGTCATGTTTCCAAATTTCCCGTTTGTTGTATGAATTTGTCGAGTATTGCGTTTGATTTCCGTTTCAATTTCACCAGAATTGTAAAACTCCTTTAATCGCGCTTCCCTCAATTTGTACATATGAGACCGAATTTCTTTCTTTCGTCCGAAGTCGTCAGTTTCTTGCCACTAGAAACATACAATCTCTTGTTATCAATCATTTCTATTCTATGGACTAATTGGACTTTGTTATATCAGGAAGACAATGCTTAGAAATTAAAATTTAGATTAATTATATCATTTCGTGTTTATACATTTTTGTCAAATAATGCAAACTTTAAGATCATATAACTTATATTATTGGACACCCTGTATTTAGTATTGGGGGTTTTTTATATTTGGCGTAACAAGTGATGAGTGGGTATGTTTATCAGACCAGACTGGCTTTTAAAGAACAAACGAATAGGTGTGAATTTTTTCATTCAAACAATGTCTATATTTTTATAAAAAATAAAATAGTTAAAAAACTGTCAGGTTTAGGTGAGATGTACTTTAATGAAAGTTAGGTTTATTTTGAACGGGGAATCTAAAAATATACTCATATACAGGGCATTCCATTTCTTATATTTGGGACATGTATAGATTCACAATATTTTTAAAATGTAGCCATAAATTATTTTTATCGAACACATGAATAAAACTTTTAGGAATTTAAATAGTTTAGCCACACTATTCCGTGTCGTATGGCGGGAAGAACCCTGTATAATTGATCCCTAAGCAGTTACAAGCATTACAAATACGGTGCTGCAGACTCATAAGTTGTCCAAACTGCCATTTATCAGTTTGAGCAGAAGCAAGAATAGCCACCCTTCTTCTCCGGATAACCGAGCAATGGTGTACATCTGTGAGGCTGAGCATAAATTCAACAAAAACCGTAATTATACCACTCCTACCCTGAATGGCGAGGTCATTGAACAGAAGTCTGAAGTAAAATATCTAGGAATCTCCTCCCTCTTGATAGCAAACTTCTTTGGAATAAGCAAGTTGAAATAACGGTGAGTAAAGCAACAATTGCTCCGCCTTTGTCCGCACTTTGGAGTCCTACCCATTGATCTCTGCCGCGGAATACTGTAAGTAACTTATAATATGTTTTGGATAGGTTCCTAGATTCAAATAAATATCACATACTTTTTATTTTACAATATTTTCAAAAAGCTTTATATTGCTCATTATGGGTTGCAATCATCTAATTGCAGAACAAAATTAGAGCTCTTACCATTTTCTTAAGAAGTTCTTCATCGTTGATGACTGATACATCCCGTGACATATCGGCCGACATGGCCGTTTGATTTGTTAATTTGATTCGATTAGGCAGTTAATGGATTATCTAGCTGATGTTAGTTTTGTTGTGTTATTTTATTTTCTGAAAATGAATGTAAATAATATTAAATTATTATTAATAAGCTAAATGTTTTAAATACCTTAGTTTATAAATAAAATTATAATTTTGTATTTGTTGAACCTTTTTTTACAGAAGGTTCTTGGTAAAATTGAATAACTTTCTATGAAATATTTCTTTTATTTCTCGTCATGTACAACGTTTCGGCTTATTCGCCTTCTTCAGTGATTCAAACACAAACACCCATTAAAAGTTGTATATACCAATTGTAAGAAAAAATGTACCTGAAGAAAGCGAATAAGCCGAAACGTTGTACATGACGAGAAATAAAAGAAATATTTCATATAAAGAAGGAAATTCTGTAAAATTATAATCTAAGGAATATATTATACTATCAGTATTTTTCTTAGGTGGGTGGTGGAATGTGTGAAATCTCCCGTAGATTCAGATTCAGTATTCAGATATAGAATACCAAAAAAATCGGTTGTGTCGCCCCAAAACGTCATTGATAGAACCTTCGCTTAGTATGCGGAAGGTTATGTGTTCGAATTCCAGCTCTGGTAATACTTATTTTCCCTAATTTTTTAATAAAGTAGTTAGTTTGTTACG
Source organism: Apoderus coryli (assembly GCA_911728435.2). NCBI lineage: Eukaryota > Metazoa > Arthropoda > Insecta > Coleoptera > Attelabidae > Apoderus > Apoderus coryli. The sequence goes on along the minus strand of OU452202.1, from coordinate 7,187,481 downwards.
TTAGTTTATTGGAAATAATGAAAATAATACAATTATAATAATAATTATTAAAATTCTGTTTCGTTACGCAGGTCATATATTTTTGATTATATTATATCATGTCGGGAAAGTTTTGCGGCGACGCAACCGATTGGTATACTATCGAATCCGGTAAATTACCCACATATTATGAAACACCATCTATATTTATTTATTAAATATTATACTGTTCTACAATGTTCTTAGTAAGTAGGCTGTTAGAGCTAAATTAACAACATTTTTCGACCAAAGGAAAATATACCTAAACTATTTTTTTTACCACTGTCTTTAAATGCCTTTATTATATGTTCAATCATGATTTGAAAATGTCGTACATTGTAATGCTGTTTTTCATTTACCCGTGCGTAACAAATACACACACACTAGTTGCCTAGCAAAGTGGGAAATATTTATTACGCACGGATAAATTTACTGGTAATGACAAAAGTAGCGTCGGCCATGAAATATTACCATAGCAACGCCGACAATACAAACACACCAAATTGACAGTATAGGTATTATTTATAATTAATAATAATTATAATTAAGTATTTCGCTAATTTCAAAACACAAAAACAGTGATAGTTAATATAATTTAACACCACCTAGTCAATTGAATACTTTTAACTTATCGTATTTAGGCTTACGCCAATAGGGGTAAGTTTCGAAAAACAAATATTTTCCTAAAAATTATGTTTAATTTATTTGAAAGCATTAAAACAGTCGTATAGTGTGAATTCACATGAAATGATCATTTCCTACTCGTATGATTGATACGATGATACGATCATACTCGTAGGAAATATATGTCATTTCATGTTCGTTGTACAATATACTATTTTCATCTTTGTATCTTTGGTTGTACATGGTTTGACAGTGAAGTGGAAAATTTAAAAGAGAAGAGTAATGTAAGTATGCCACTTTTTTTTTTTAATAATGGCTAAATTGAAAATTTTCCGTTACTTTACGAAATTGAATCGGCACGATTTCTTGTCTGCCGTTGTCTTGTTTTTAATTCCGGTATGTTTTGTCAGGTTCAGAAAGCACCAAAAAAGAAAATCGCATCTCGATAAATCACGTTATCTTGCGCGCCACTAGATATCGTACGGTTTAAATTTGAGTCCGTCCGAGAGAAAACTTCCCTTAAATCATTCACGGACATACGAGCAGTATGAGTTGTAGTCCTATCTTCTGACCATGTGTGTGAAGCCTTTCCATTTCGGGATACCCTGTAGGTATAGTCCTATGCCATTTGAAAAAAAGAAGGTAAAACTACTTTTTGTAGAAACCAGTAAACATATATATTGATGTCTTTGGTACTTTGAAATGTCAAATTATTTAAATTCATACGATTGCCGGGTGGTTGCATATTTCTAATATACGATTACTGTCTTACACGCCAATTGAATAAACATTACAACAACATTTAGCATTTAGTGTGGTTTTATTATCGTTTTACATCACACTCATTCTGTTTACCATAGTAATCATCAAACCAAAGCAAACTTAACCATTTTAATAGGAATTAATATACATATTTACTCAGCATATGACCATATATGAATTGACATTATTTGGTAAATGTTAGTAATATTTACAATAAACAATCATAAAGAAACTAATTCTAATTCCGAGAATTACCATATTTTTAATATATTGTACTTCATAATACTATGTCCAACTATCTAGATTATAATACTGGCGTAAAGGTCTACAGCAAAGAATAATGTACATTATATCCTACAATAATATGGACTATAAAGATTCATAATAATTGCTTACAGCTACAAGTTTGTTCATGTATTTTGGATCCAAAGTATTTAATGTAGTAACGGTTGTCCCATTTTGGGTACTTTTGTGGGATATCTCCGTTATTTTTATAGATAGAAAGTTGCGATTCTCGCGACAGTTTTCTACTTTTTCGTAAAACTAAAGATGCCGTTAACAAAATTTTCAGAGCTCTTTTAGTTGTTAAGATACAGGCGTAAATTGAAAATATTGCATTTTCAGACACCCCTCGTATTTCAACTATCAGATAACTTATCGAAAATGTGAAAAATGCGTCTTATATTGCTTTTCCCGTAGAACTTAATTCCGCCGTCAAAATTAGTACCTATACAGTGTCAGGTCAAAAAGTTATCGGACCCTACTTTATCTTTTTAATGGAACACCCTGTATGTATAGACTACCAAATTTCCCTTTGTTACCTTTTCAAAAATATATAATAGTATGCACTTATTTTATGTTATTTACTTCCTCGAGGTACTCAAAACTACCTTCCAAGCAGAGGAACAGTAATCTGTGTGTTCCTGTGCCCTCTGGCAGCAGCCGCCACTATTTCAAAGCAAATTTAGTGGAGCACGGATCATTTGTTCACCCGCGTTCTAAAACATACAACAAAGAGAACAAAGAGAGAAAATAGATACATGTTTTGGGATGTATAGAAGCAACACTCTCGTCCTCATGTAGAATTGAGAAGGAAATTGGTGTGCTAAAAACTGAGAGTAAACGATTTAGAAGAAATATATCCTATCGATACCGGGCGCCGGGCACGGTTTGCCAGTGTCATTTGCAACAAATCGATGCTAACAATTTATTTTGCAGCCTTGTTTTATGGTCAGAATGCTTTTTTCAAGTGCAGGCATTTTTAATACCGGGAACTGGCATAGTGAAAATCTTCATTTAAGGTTTGAAAGGGCACAACGAGAACGCTTTGGAGTTGGGCGTCATGTTTTATTTCGGGCAGACATATAGATGATCGGACTTTTTAAGGATCGCCTGTGGCGGCTGTCCCTTTGCCCCACCCCTCGCGCAGGGCCTGGTTCCAGAGACGATTTTCAAAAAATAAAGTCCTTTATTAATTAATTAACATCTATAGTGGAGTATATTATTTATATTATTCAGAATCAAATTCCCAAAAATAAAATTGACTCTACTTGCAGAATTAAACGAGTTCGAAGAAAAATATTCAAACCACTTTAGAAAATTGACCCTCGAAATTAGAAGATCCGTTTTGCGGTCCTCATCTCTCCATACGACGGTAACGTAACATGCAATTTTTTAGATTCTACCCGATGAATGTAGCTAACCGCTCCACATCCAGCTCCTGTAGATGACTCCATCATGTTATCATACCTCAAATTGAAGAAATGGAATTGTCCAACACTCATACAAAGTAGCATCGATAAATTACGAAGTAAATTCCTTCCGTGTAATGTCTAATTGGAAGATTTCAGAGAAACCAATAGTGATTGTTAATGTGATGATGTTTAACTATGTGATTGCCATACATTCAAAATAATTTATAGGTATAATTACTAAATATAATAATATACCAGATTCATTGTAGATCAAACCAGATTGGCTTATTATTCAATTCGATTAAAATCATATTTTCAGCCAACGCATCAATTTCTTCCATCTACGCACAATTAAGCAGAAAACGCGGTACCTACTTTTAAACATTATTCCATCGTTTATATTGTTTATCATTCTGGTTTCATCAAAAGTGCAAATTTTTATGCACAATATCTAAAAATAAATAAAAATAACATGCTGATTTCAACTAATCTGTTTTAATTTTAACCTTGAGATTGATACACTGATATAATTTTCTGTGTATCAAAATAAATTAGCAAAGTAAAATAATTGATCCATCTGTTTTTAAGCAAGACTAGAGAATCAAATAAATTCAAATATTTTTAGGTAAACCCAGTTATACCTAATAACAATAATCTTTATTCATAAGGTACATCGTACATCAAAGGTACATAGAATGCGATAAACTACATGTAAAATAAATACCTAGAAGGTATAAAAGACACATATTGAAGAGTTATGTTACATAATCAAGTACGAATTGAACAATAATTTAAATGTTCATTTAATGAATAAAAGCTATGATCCACCACTCTTTGCCTTTAGTTTTAAATTTCCTGACGATCACTATTAATTGCAAGCACTGCGGCAAATTATTAATAAAATTATACGTAGGCATCACATAAGACCCAGTCGCTGAAAGAGAGAATCTGTGCAGAGGTGACATTAAATGAATTTAATGTCACTATATCTTAGTTCATAGTTGGAAGATTGACTAGTGCTGGTAAAGTTACTGATATTGGAATATACATAGAAAACACACTCCAAAATGTAAATTGATATTACTGTTAATATCTTGAGATCTTTAAACAATTGAGAGCAGGAGTATCTTGCTGACTTAAATGTCATCGTTCTCATGATTCTCTTTTGCAATAAAACTATTTCACCTAAGCGTCGTGAGTTAACCCACAACACAATAGAATAACACAAATGAGAGTGAACATTAGCAAAATAGACCGATCGTAATACAGCGATGGAAACAAAGTTCCTCATCTTCCAGATAAAAAACCAAAACTTGCAGAGCTTGCCTGAAATAAACTCGATTTGCCTAAAACTATTTAACTCTACACTATATCTGTACAAGCCGATGATCACCATTCCCAACTCTAATGCTGTAGTCACAGAATAATGTACATTAATCTTTGCTGTAGTCCACCTCCTTAGCCGATAAGTGTATATAGTTTGTCTTCTTAGCACTAAATCATTAGCGGCACAATAACCTTGCATTTGTTGCAAACATTCATGCCCCTTTGACCTTAGAACCCCAACATTATCAGCAGATATTATGGTTGAGGCATCGTCTGCAAAAAGCGGTATGTGTTGAGCGGAGTTTATGAATGTGCATTTGTCCGAAATCAGCAATATGAATATCAGGAGTCCCAACGTACTATTCTGCGGTACGCAGACATCCAAATCGAGAACTCATGATTCGACAGTTTTACCGCCACAGCTGAGACTCACCTTTTATTTTCTACATGCAAGATACGACGCTAACCATTTTAAAGGTGTTTCCCTAAACACCAAAACTATTAAATTTAGATAAGATTACCGTCTCAAAAGCTCGTGTATATTCAAAAAATAAACCTGAACACTTTAGTCTCTCTTCCAAGCTCTCCAACACGCCACCAACGAACCGAATAATGGCATCAAGGTAGACAAACCCTGTCTAAAACCAAATTGCTTTTCAGTAATGATATTGTTGTTCAGTATCTGTGGCGGCTATTCAGGTGTAGTAGGTGAAGTCCCACTTCACCAAAAATAAATAATAAAAGTATACTTATACCAATATTTTTCAATTTATAGTCTTTTAAAATTTATGAACATTACCCGCTGACGCGACAGTTTTCTTCCGTTACCAAAGAGTACTGCCGCATTAATTACAGACCACTGCACTGGCGCGAGAGGCTCTGCAGCCTCCAAATTCGAGTGTATTGTAAGCGAACGAGGGGAGGAAAAATAGCACACGTCTACTTCAAACGGTTTCCGAGTAAAGTCAGTAAGACACTCAGCCCCTTAAATGTACCAGGAGAGGAGATTTAATAAATGCTTATATCAATAAATTGCCACCTTATCATCTTTAACAAATGTCCAGTGTATTTAATGTATGAATTGAACTCTACCTACACAAAAAATGATGTCATTTCTTATTTCTATTGTTTATGTGTTTTCTATTTTTAGAAACGAACCTTAAATAATATGATTTTTTATCTATCTCAATGTTAACCAATTTTGTAGACGGAGCAAACATATATAGTACGACACAGTTAAGAATGATACACTTTTATATGGATAGCCCATTTCAAAACGTATATTCTTAACTGTGTCGTACTATACTTACATTTTTAAGGAGTTAAATTTGCAAAGAAATGATTATGCCCATATTGCCCACTTTCTACAAGGAGTAGGAAATCAATTGGTTGACATGTTCTCTCATGATACCGTGTACCTTGTTTTTGAAGCTATAACTATATTTTTCTGCGGATGCTTAGTATGTTTTTCTTTTGCCAGTTTTTTAACTGCATGGTGTATCACGGCATAACTCGATGCTTAAAGGTAAGATAAACATTTTATATATTTATAGTCGCGTTTTTTAGCCTCATGTCACCCAATCCAGCAACCAAGCTATCAGTATAAGTGATAGCCCAACTCGTGATCCTTCTTCTCGATTGAAATCCTCCAAAGTTTATATAAAATTGAAATTTGACGTAGTCTTATCTATGATACCCTCACTAGTATATTATGTATTTCCCCGATGAGTGGGTACAATTTCCATTAGCCGTCGCAGTGCATGATATACAAGAGTGGAAGGTTCACCTGTATTTCCATTGCCTCCGTCGGGATAGATTTAATTGGTTTCACGATAGCTAAATAGTCAACTAACCTGCCCAACTCTGCCAAAAGAGATGCAAAGTATGACGACCACAGTGCGAAGGACTGACAAGTGTTCTCTCCGCTCTCTTTGAGTCGAAGATAACGCCAAAGTTATTTACCTCCGGACATTGCCACGATTTCAACTGTACCGAAATGCCATACATATGCTAATAATCAGTTAGTCTCTACGCTGACGGAGTACTTTTGGATATACCCTTTATTCCCGGCGATTTAGAGGGTTTAAAAAATGTGCTCACGTTTGATTTTATTACAATTTATCACAATGTCTTCACATATTGTGATTCCTATCTGGTATAGTCCTGAAGAACGTGGACTACCTAAGAACAAGCCACCCTTTTCAGGAAACTCACATTCAGAACGGATGATCATAATTTGAACATTAGGAGAAAACATTTGATTGATATACCGTCTCATAAAACAACTTTATTTAAAAAATCGTTCTCATACAGAATAGCAACGGAGTATAATAAATTGCCAAATAATTTTAGGATTCTCTCAATGTCCGGGTTTAAGTCAAGGGTGTCTGAGGTGTTATTCAGTGAGCAATGTCTAGCGTAGACAAATATGTTTTAATCTCCCCTATCCACTTTCCGCCATCCTCCTTCTTTGTTTGTTTATTCTTTGTTTATTTTTTATTGTTTAGCAGAAATATTGATCTTGTAACTATGTAACCCATTTTGGTAACTGCATAATATTGTAGGTTTTGCGTAAATGTATTATTTAGTTTTAATTTAGGTTCATTAAGAAAATCAGCTGTGCTAAATATGCGCCTTTTAACAATAACAAATTGTCTTGAATTTGATGAATGTATTTTTTTTTCCTTTTGCTGAAGTTATTGTTAATAAAGATATTTATTATTATTATTATGTTATGACGAATACATTTTTTTAAGCCATGGAACACTCAAATGATACACTGGTTGCACTCTGTGTAGTAGTCTATAATAACACATTCCTTCTAGAAAAAAATATTTTGAATGAGAATTTGTACAAGCACAGTTAGACATGTGGCGGATCAAATGGCTGGAAGAATCTGAACTAGATCGACCAACATGTGCTATTGAATCTCTCGGAGAACGCAACCAGTGTTTATTGCCAAATATTCACAAACTTTTAAAGCTTTTGGCGAGGACTTTCGCTTCTCTGAAACGCCTCAAAACTTATTTAAGAAACCTCACAAGCCAGGAAAGACTAAACAGGTGGCGTTAATGTCAATCCACCGCAGAATTGACATCGACACCGAGGAGGTAATTCATTTGTTTGCTGCAACGAAAGCTAGAAGACTAACTTTAATAAGGTGTTCATATTTTTCTAATGGTTTCCTAATAAATGTATAACAGGTCATTCAATAATTCCGTAGGATCAGCAAGAAGAAAACAAAATTTTGACAAAACTCGATTTTATTATTCAACATAGTTGCCTTCGATGGCAATACAACCAGTATAGTGATTTTCCACTTTTATAGGACGATTTCTCTTTCTCGTCAAAATAGGCCTCAGTATTACCGTTTACTTCATCATTGGACAAAGGAAAAAGTCACTGGGAGCTAAATCTGGAAAATACGGTGGGTGGGTAAGCCCAATTCATTCAATTTTGCCATAGTTTTCATCGATTTGTGGCACGGTGCATTGTCTTGGTGAAACAAAACTTTTTTTCTTTTGCAAATGTGGCCTTTAACTAATCGATCCAATAGTGCACAGTGATAGTCGCTGTTGGTTCCTTTTTGGAGGTTGTCGAGGAATATAATATAAATAATATCCCAAAATACAGCCGCCATCACCTTACCGGCCGACTGTTGCTGACGATCTTAAGATCTTCCAACCCATTAATTCCCTGAATGACTGCGATCATCTGCAGAGTAATTTGAACACTCTTTGTACCTGGTGCACGGATATTCGTTTAGAGCTTAATGTATCTAAATGCAAGATCGTTAGCTATTCCAGACTAAAGAACGCATTGAATTTTGATTATCAATTGAACAATGAGTCCTTGGAAAGGCTCAGCGAAATTAAAGATTTGGGTGTTGTCTTCGACAGTGAATTTACATTTATCCAACAGAGCGTCAGTGTAGTATTGAGCGCAAATAGAATGTTGGGTTTCATTATTAGGCATTGTCGGCAATTCAACGATGTTTTCACGGTTAAGCTTTTGTTTTATGCATTTGTTAGATCTAAACTGGAATTTGCCGCAATTATATGGAACCCAATATACATATAGTACTCATATTAGATCTTTAGAGTCTGTTCAGCGCCGTTCCTTAAATACCTAGCCTATAAAGCCGACAATGTTTATCCTCCACGGGGAGTAGATCATGCATCTTTGCTCTTGCGTTTTAATGAACCTTCTCTCTTGACCAGAAGAAACATTCACGCAGTCAAGTTTTAATTCAAATTATTGCACTGCGCCGTTGATTGCCATATCTATTGGGATGTATTAGATTCCACGGTCCGCGATTGGGTGCTCGACATCTCGTGCCGTTCACTGTGGGCCCAGCTGGGACTAATATTTTGTTACAAAGTCCTGTTTACTTTATGTGTGATGTTTTTAATCGGTGTTGTCGTGATTTTGACATTCATGGCTCAACTTTGTCAGCGATTACTGGTAGTTTACTTAATGGATAGCGATTATTTTTTTTAATATTGAACTGTTATTGATCGCATTTATTTTTGTAGTAATTAATGTTAATAGTTAGACTGTCGTGTTTATTGACATTCCGAAATATTTAATCAGTTTTTTATTGTTTGCATTTATTGTTTTGTAACGTATTTATTTGGTTGTTTTTTTTTTGTTTTTTCCTCGTGATTTGATACGTTTTTTTTTTTTCAATTAATTCGAAAATGTATTTATTGATTTTCCTGTAAGTGGGTTTAACCTGTTGGGTTGCTTATTATTATTATATGGGAAATAACCTAGTAACGCCATCTATGTGTCGTCCTATGGACTTATTGAATGACCTAATACATCTATAGTCTACAGGTTAGTTCTAAATAAAAATCATATGGAAAAAATTTTAGTAATGCCATCTATGTGTCATCCTACGGACTTATTGAATGGCCTAATATGAAAGTATAAGCAGCATTTTATTTATTAGAACAATTTTGTTTTTCTACTGTTCCACCAAACTAACCCTCCCACCCTCCCGAAAGGCATAAGAAACGAATTGGATTACAATCTAACGAGAAGATTGAAGGGCGATAGGGGATCATGAGCATCTCATTATGAATTGTCCAAGATTCCTATAACAAAGAGATCTATTTTTTTTTAAACTAAAATGTTTAGTAGCTCAATCTAGACGATGTAGTCAGTCTAAACAACGTACTTAAATATTTAAAAAAATGTGTACGAATTTATGATTAAGACTAGTAAAATTATAAGACGAATCGATAACAAAAAGGGATGCTGGTCTAACCAGAGCCATTAACTTAACCACACACACATATCTCTTCAGCATTGATTAATAGTACTAGAGCACTTAATTATATCATTAAAGTGAAACCATTTTATTGTTATTCAATTAAGTAATAGTTATTGACTCAACCAAAGACAAAATCTTTACATTATATTCCATATTTGTACAATCAACTCTTGAAAATAAGAAATATGATGTAAATACTACTGGCAAACCATCTGTTACAAAATGCAAAGCAATTCAATCTTAAAAACTTGTAAATATTGTTATAAATAACAGCGCCCACAAATTTGTATAAGTAGTTGTAGTATAAAAAGTTGCATTACTGTCACATAAATTATTAAAATGTTATAAAAATGTTTTAATTGCACATATTTAATATTATTTGTTGGTAATGGTTTATATTTAGCCTAAATACCCAAAGTAGGATTCATACCATATAAGGAAGATGTTTGCACAAACATAAACTGTCCGTGGCATAGTCTACGTTTATTTTGCTCTCACTTGTCTCAGTCTGTTTCAATGTTGCGATTTACATAATTGGTCATAATAGGATTAAGTAATTTCAACACAATCAATGAGCGTCATATTATTTGTTTAGCATTCGACATTTTTTCGGCAAGTAATATATTCATCATTGCCATGAATATTTCTCTACAGGGTGTGTAAATAGCGTGTCACTATACCTACCTGTGAAAAGTTGCTAATTGTCAATAATAAATGTCCACATGGTTAATTTGTTGTTGGTTCTTAACCCTTTAGTGCAAATCCGAAAAATGTAACACATTTTTTTGATGTTCTTGAAAATTATTGGTCTGAGCCGAGGTCTGAGCTAAATAATTAATGTTCTGAAGTAATCCATCTATCGAGGAGTGAATAGTTTAGTTTGAATAAAACGACGCGACGTCTACTCCACAAAATGATCTATATATATACGTTAAAATCTGTTTAATCTGCCAGACATGTTTCGGACTACACGACCATCATCAGTGGCTTAATGAACCTTATACAGTATTGTCAGATGTGAGGGTCGTACTTCATACAAATGTTAAGAGAGAGTTTACATTAATTTAAACGTCTATACATATCACTCTGTTGGAATTAAATTAAGGTGTTTAAATTAATAAGTTATAGCTAAATAGTGGAAAATTTGTCAGTTATTTTTGTTTTGTATTTCTTTCCTTTTCTCATTTTAAATTCAAGTAATAAAAGTACAACGACCTGGTAAGAGCCCACAACAACGGTATGGCTGTTTGAAGATTTAGAAATGAAATTTCATTTGTAAATCTTCAATTATATTAATAGGGGAAAATTTGTCAGTAATTTTTGTTTTGTGTTTCTTTTGAAAAAGAAAGAAACACCAAACAAAAATAACAAACAGAAACAAAAATAACGGACAAATTTTCCACTATTTAGCTATAATTTATTAATTTAAACAACTTAATTTAATTCCAACAGAGTGATATGTATAGACGTTTAAATTAATGTAAACTCTCTCTTAACATTTGCATGAAGTACGACCCTCACATCTGACAATACTGTATAAGTTAAAAGGATTTCATGTCTGTAAATATCATAAATGAAAATAATTTCATGGCAAAGCGGACTAAAATGTTGGTTTTACCTACACAAGGAATTTTGTTTAATTTAGCAGGGCCCCAGTCTAATTCAATAGAATTAAACATCGACGGCAGAACGCTTGGAGACCACCGTCCGAGCATTGCCGAAACCCAAATATTTGGGAGATGCTGGCAGAAGGATAAAATGGTCTCCTGCTAGCGTTTTGTGTTCATACTATTTTTATTTATATTTATTTCTATTTATACGACTGGTTTTACCTATACGTTGAGTTTGTTCGGCCTCTGCATGGTATAGGATATGCATTACTATGTACATGCAGATGATACGTGTTTACATGTGTCTACTGTTGTGTATCCTATTGTGCTTAAATGCAGGCCAATATTTGTAGATGGGCAACGACTATGGTACTCTGACGAGCTCATAACAAAAGCGAAACGAATTCGTCAGTATCTGTCGACCCATGCCACGGTCTGGTTCTATTTAATTAGACTGGGACCCTGCTAAATTAAACGAAATTCCTTGTGTAGGTAAAACCAACATTTTAGTCCGCTTTGCCACGAAATTATTTTCATTTATACTGTATAAGGTTCCTTAAGCCACTGATGATGGACGTGTAGTCCGAAACATGTCTGGCAGATAAAACAGATTTTAACGTATATATATACAGTATGTCCACGGATGCGGTTAACAAGAGGACAAATGGACCAAAAATTGAAAGATACGAAAAAAAGTTATTCTTGATAAAAATGTTTGCTTGTCAAAAAAATAAGAACTACCATGAAAAAAAAATATTTTTATTAAACAGGGCGTCTCAAAAAGGCATAAATATAAAATTAAACAAGAGCAAACAGTCATATTTTGGTGTCTTAGCGTAAAATGATAAATAGAAAAAATGCTCCAAATTTAATTCTGACCCTGGTTCCAGAGTTACAGAAGAATATTTAAATTTATGAATTTTTTTTTTCATGTGTAGGTACATGTCCGCTATTTAATAGGTATCTTATTGTTGTTGTAGCAATTGTCAGTGTCAGTTGTCTTGTCAGTGTTAAAAGTATGCTCCAAAATGCTGTCTAGTAGTAGAGGAATTGCACCGCAAATTTTCTGGGTATACGTTTCGAAAGTTGCTGTTCACAAATTGGTGAAAAAATTTGAAAGAACAGGATCAGTTTTTGATATTAAAAAAGAAAAGAAACAATATAATGAGCACGATGCCAGTATACAGTTTTGATATTGGAATCAGTAAATGAAAATCCATTGCTTTCTTTAAGAAACAGGACTAAGAATTTAGAGGTGGTGGGGAAATTTACCATTCAAAAAGTTTTAAAAGAAAATAAAATTCTTACAAGCCTCATTTCAACCAAACTTTGTAGGCTGGGGATGAAGCAAAAAGGCCAGATTTTTGTTTGTGGGTTGGAAATCAGATTTTAAACGGCAATAGAAATTTTCACAAGCTTCTAATATTTTCTGATAAATCAACATTTTCAACCAACGGAACTGTAGCTTCTCAACATGTGAGATATTGGAGTAAAGAGAATCCCGAATTTAGAATTCTCGCAAGACGTCAGTACTGCAAAAAAAGTGAATGTGTGGTGTGCTAGTTCATATCACGGTATCATCATAACAGAGCAAGCTATTTGCAACTATTAGATACATTCTTTTGCGATCATCTCGAAGAGCTGGCCCTGGATGATCGCAACGCAATGTATTTTCAACACGATAGATGCCCTGCACATTGCGCTGGAGTGGTTAGATAATGGTTGAACCAGAAATTCGGTGTCAGATGGATAGGAAGAAATGGCCCAATTTTATGGCCCCCAAGAAATCCCGACCTGACATTAGCCGATTCTTCCTTTGGGGCCGTCTAAAGCAGCTTACCTATGCGCAACCAATGGATTCCAATATTGAACTTTTAAAATTAAGAATCAGGCGAGCCGTGGAATCATTGACAATTCAAGAGATTCGAGCCAGTTTTGATCACATTAGGAAGCAGTGGGAAAAGTGTGTTGAATATGAGGGAGGGGTGTTTGAACCATGATTATGATTGTGTTTATTTCTGTTTATTAATTTTCGTTTCAATTTTCATTTTAATTTGTTTCATTTTATGTTTATGCCTTTTTGACACGCCCTGTTTAATAAAAATAATTTTTTTCATAGTAGTTCTTATTTTTTCGACAAACAAAATTTTTTAGACACTGACAACTACTACAACAACAATAAGGTACCTAATGTAAATGTAATAATTAAGTACAAGTATTAAATAGCGGACATGTACACATGAAAAAAAAAATATTTTTTTTTTCATAAATTTAAATATTCTTCAGTAACTCTGGAATCAGGGTCAGGATTAAATTTGGAGCATTTTTTCTATTTATCATTTTACGCTAAGACACCAAAATATGACTATTTGCTCTTGTTTAATTTTATATTTATGCCTTTTTGAGACGCCCTGTTTAATAAAAAAAATTTTTTTTCATGGTAGTTCTTATTGTTTCGGCAAGCAAATATTTTTATCAAGAATAACTTTTTTTCGTATCTTTCAGTTTTTGGTCCATTTGTCCTCTTGTTAACCGCATCCGTGGACATACTGTAGATCATTTTGTAGAGTAGACGTCGTTTTATTCAAACTAAATACTTAATGTTTTCCATTGTTAAAATTAAGAATTAATTCGTCAGAATTTTCTATAAAATAAACTGTTGCCCTCGAGGCACGAATAGCTCTCCATATTTAAATCTAAAAGTAATATTCTTGTAAACTTTTTGTGATTTACCTTTCTCGTAAGACCATTATTGGTCACAAGTTATATTTCCAAATATTTTCTTTTATTGTAGACATAAGCTATTTTTGTTTCACGGACGCCTATGGTTCATAATTTTTTTGTCGTGTATTTTTAACACTATTTCAACTACTTAAAATGCTAAATATATAATATTTAATTTGAAAAAAAAGTCATAATTAGATCATAATTGATAAAATTTGGTAAAAATTATAATTTTTCACAGGAAAAGGAAGAAAGTGAAAAATCCTAATTTTTACCAAATTTTATCAATTATGATCGAAGTTTATTTTTTTTTATACAGTTTTTTCACACTGACCAATTTCAACAAAGTGATATGTATAAATGTCTAAATCCTAAACTACACTTATAAACATAACCCTCACATACATGTAACTTATATAGGGTTCCTTAAGCCACTGATGATGGACATATGTTCCGAAACATGTCTGTCTGAAAATTAGAAGATTTCAACGTATAAATATATAAATCATTTTGTGGAGTAGACGTGTTTTATTCAATTAATTATTCTATTATTATTATTATAAACAATATTTTTCCTACTTTTTAGGTCAATTAATAGAATATATTAAAATTTTCTCTTAATCTTAAAAAATTGAAATACTTCTCAATTTTTAATCTTGTATGATTTCTCTCAATTACGTAAATACTATTATTGTGTTATATTATAGTAATGATATATCTTTGATTTTATTTAGATATTTATAATTTATTAATCTAATCCATTCCATTTATCTCAATTCATTTCCTATGACACTCTGATCAAAAATTTACTTTTCTAATGATATTTGTCACATTCATAAATTTTTTGATTTCTACCATGTGCACACGGTCATTATTTGATAATTTAATGCAAATTAGAAGTAAAATCCTGAAATAAGAATGTGTAATAAACAATAAAACAAGTGTTTACAAATCATCATGGCCGCCGGAAGGGGGGGGGGGGGGGAAGACGGGGCCCTTGCCCCCCCCTGGAACACGTAAATACAGGAAAATATCACATACATAAGTTTAGTGGTAAATGATTTAAACCGTATCCAAGATATAGAGAATACTGCAGATTCTATCAACAAAGTTATTAAATTTTTTCGTGACAGTCCATATAGAAGAAAATATGTCCCTAAAATCCCATTATTTTGTGACACGATGGTTCTCAAAGTACAAATTCATCAGAATATTTTCCGAAAATTACGAAGAAATAAGAGGGGCTTTGGGACATTTGGCTTAGTCAATAGAATTCAGCACAGAAACACGATCAAAAGCTAATCAATTATTAGCTGCAGTTTCGACTTGTCTCCACATCATTTCACCTTATAGTGCTAAATTGGAACCGGTGTGCAACATACTACAAGGAGAAATAATAAATCTTCTTTCGGCAAAAAACCATATTAAAACACTTTTGTCTGCACTAAAAAATCACAGATCTGACGCTGAAAAATACTCGTATTTTAAGGAAATTTTCCAAATATCTGAAAAAGTTGGTGATAAATTTGACATACCACTAAGAATTCCTAGACTGGGATCAAATCAAATTTATAGAGCTAATTACGAAACGAAGTCTTGCGAGGAATATTACCGTGTTTCTTTGTTTATTCCATATCTAGATTCAATTATCCGCTCAATTAAGATAAGATTTTCGGAAGAAACAGAAATTGCATTTTCTTTGTGCCTGTTTCATCCAGAAGAGTATAGGAAATTAATAGAAAAAATTCCTAACATAGCCAAAGTATACAATTTAGAAAATTTAGAGACTGAGAGTGAAACATGGGATGAAATGTGGATAGAGAAAAATTAAAATGAAAATATTCAGTTAGAGTTCGCCGATTTATTGGAAAAACATTGTGAGTTTTTCCCTAGTAACAAAAAAAGCAATTGCTATTTTTTTGGCTTTATCTCCAACAACGGCCACAGTTATTGAAAGATCGTTTAGTACCTTAAGACGGGTGAAAACTTGGTTAAGATCTACCATGAGTGAAGAATGACTATCTGGATTATGTCTTCTCAGCGTACACAGAGAACATGTAAATAAGAACAAAGACGTGTTTATTAAAAAAGTGATAGATCGATTTTCGCTAAAACGAAGGAATATTCTACTGCTATTTTCTGATTAGACTTATGTTCAATTTATTTATAACCAATCAGGATCAGTTTATCTTAAGTTTTTTTTTAATTATATAATATTTTAAGTACTTAATATATAAATTAAACTTCAAAAGAAGTTGGATTGACTGTATAAGTATAGGTATTTTGCCACATATTATATACATAATACTTTTGTTTTGCATACTTAGTATTTTTTGCCTTGCCCTCCCCTAATTTAATTACTTCCGGCGCCCATGCAAATCATTGTAAACATATATTTACCAAATTTATAAGGTTTATGTAAAAAACTTTTTATTTCTTTTTCTTTTCACAATGGGTAAGTTATATGGTTGTTAATAATTAAGTAGTTAGTGTATCCTAATGTTTTTATTCATATTTCAGACCTGTATAATTAAGTTTTGTTATGAACTTGAGTTCACTGTTCCAATTTCTCTGAATATTTAGTCACCACTGATTTTTTAATCTTGAAACATGTATGGTAGGTAATTTAATTACAAGAAGTTCGTATTGCAGAGTAGACCCCTTTTAGTCATAATATATTCGTAAATCACTTTTTTTTTAATTTTACAAATAACTAGAAACCAAGAACATATGGAAACTTTGTCAACGTATGAGAGCCACTAGAACATGCAATTTACCATGTAAATATATCCCGTATGCATATTAGGTTTGTTGATGATGATGATATAGTCACAGATAATTTTTGTTTATCTATATTATAGTTATAGGTAATCGTACAATGCAAAATTAACAAGAAAGAATTATAATAAAAGGAAAATTTTAATACTTCAGTGGTGCTCCATTTGAAAAACTAAAGTTGCCTGATAAAAGCGTTGAAAATATTTTAGATCAATAGAAACAGCTAAGAAATACATTTTGAGAAAAATCGTGAGTTCCGTTTTTCTTACTCATCTAATATCTTCCGTGAATCACGATGTATATCAAAGCAAACATGTATGAAATCCTAAATTTCAGTTTTTCGGTTTTTAGCTCCTTATACATAATTTAAATTCTCGCGCTCTTTTTATCATCAAAGAAAAGAAACTCTTATCGTTAATCTCCAAAACTAATATTTTAATTAAACTATTCTTTGATATAGTATTAACACTATCTCTAGTAATTATTGTTATTTCTATATTATTTATAGTAATCAATCATCCGCTTTCATTCAGGCTTCTAACATTAACCCTGGCTATTATGGTTGCTTTAATAACAAGAATTATTGGAACTACAAGATGATTTTCTTATATTAATTGGAGCTATATTAATCCTTTTCCTATATATAACAAGAATTGCCCCTAATGAAAAATTTAAAATCTTCATTCCGCCCTTTGATGTTAACTATAATTCCCTTCATTTGAAAATTTTACGATCCAATAAGATTTTCTTTAAATATATCATTTCTACAATACTTGAGAGAGTATACCCCTGAAGTAGTAGTAGTAGTAACCTACTTTAAACGACGATTGGACCTATACCTATAGATACCTATAGCATATTTTATAAATGATATTCTTTCTTCTAGAGCTAAAGTATGCAACATTTGTTGCGCATGTTAGAACAGTAACTTGGGTATATGAAGAGGTCAATCCAGGATGCTGAATTCGATATTTAACTTTGCCACCTCGAAAAATTGATGCGTTTTAAAAAATCTGCAAAAAATCGCGAAAAGGCGCATCTTCGTTTTTTTGCTTACAGCTCGAAAAATGTACTATTTTGAAAACAAGTTTCAATATACAAAAACTAAACTAAATTACCAACGAATACAAATTTTTGTCAGCCAAACGATTTCGCCGATAAACCACCTTGAATGTTAATAAAATGTCCATAGTTCATAGGTCAAAAAAAAAATACTTTTTTGTATTCCTCAAAAATTTTAATTTAGAATATTCAAAGTTTATTAATTAATTAATTTGGTTGACTGTAGTTTACGACGCGACGCGACGTTTGGAAACTGGCTGATTTTCTGTGAAAGAAAAGAGAAGCCGAAAATGATACTTGCAGGAGATAATATTTTTAGTTTTGATTACATATAACAGAACTAGTGATGAAAAATACCTTTACCGTTTATTTATTTATTAATTGTAGTTCGAAATAAAATGATATTCTAAATAGGAAATAATTCCCGAAACAAAAATAATAATAACACTAATAATAAAAGAACTACAAACAGACCTAGGAAAACAATTTAAAAATGATCAAGTCCTAACCTGGCAGAAATAGACTTATATATTCATTTATATATAATGCATTATAAATCTTAATAATAAACAAATAGTACATAAAAATTAACATTGTACAGTGAGATGAAATAAAAAATATTTCAAAGAAAACATTTTTCCTTTTATAATAAAACCATTACCCCATGAAAAAGAAAGCATTATTCAAAAATTGTAACAGAGGTTCAAGAAATAATACAAGATTAAAACATAAAAATTAAGTAGTATTGAATTAAGTTAAGTAGGTGCGAATGAAAGTCTCCTTCTCTCTCTCACATGAATTTATCAACACAGAACAATTGATCAGGTTTTGTTGTTTATTAGTCTTAGCTTTAGATGGTGTTATACCAGCAGCAGATGGTCCAGGCTGCTCATCGGAAAGTATAAAGTTTTTAAATATCTCCTGTATCTTGAGCGGAACTTCAGGAGGCATCGACTGCAATATATAGGGGTGCCCGGTCATTATTTTCTCAGTAGTTACTGTTTATGGCGTACACTGTTTTGACCAATTCATCAGACTACTCCCTTCTATGACGTGTCCAACTGCCGCCACAAATGAAATCCTAGGAGGACCTTATACAACCCCAATTGAGGATGTCTCTTACGACTTGCAATTACATCTCGTGCCTTTAAATATGTTGCTGGTCAAATGTCACAAACAAATAAACATAAATTTATTAACGAATACGTTTTGTTATGGAAATGTGGTTCTCTAACAGGGAAACCGTATACGTAAACAGAAAAATGTAAGAACCCTATTGTGTAGAAAATTTATTTTACTTTATTTTTGTATTCTAACACTTTCTTTCAAAATGGTATATTTTTCGAGGTATTTGTAAAAAACCGAAAAAGTGTATTTTTTCGCAGTTTTCTAGCAACCTAACACTTTTTTGTAGTGGTTGAACAGGAATCAGCCCCCCAAAAATCATAAATAACGGAGGAGAATAAAACTTCTATATTTTTCCCCTCTGAACAAACAAATCACTGAACTAGTCCAAAAATGTATTTTTATCACCCAAAGAAAACTGTATCAAGTCTATAAACCATAAGAAGCATTAAGTTCATAATCTACACACGCAACTTCGAATTTATCGTGCCCATTACTGCTTTGTTACCACTTGTGGTGTTTTAGTTATACAATCCATGATTTTACGTAAAAACAGGCGAACAATTGCTAGCCCTGGAGGACACGAAGTGACCTCAACTCTAGTTCAGAACACACATTCTTTACCCCAAAACACAAAATCTGTATTTGAACCGATAACTAATTGTCCATCGTAAAACTGCAATTTACAAAACCACACCATAAGTCAAAAATATCTTTTTCGTGACCCACTTGTATAGAGGTCACTTAGTTAAGAAATATCAAAACTTCAAAGGGTCCAGAATTTAAGGACTTAAATAACATGTACAATCCGTATAATTCACCTTTTCAAAAATATGAACAAAACTCAGGAAAACGAAAAAAAAATTCACAAACCAGTCCACTTTTTTCGGTGAAACGATGTTTTTTAATCTTTAATTTTGATCACAATTGGAAGAAAATTGTAAAAAATTTGTAAAATTCATGTTTGTGACTACACTTTTGCTCTGAGGTACGGATATTAAAGTTTTACAAAGTTACAAAAATAAATGTAATAAAATGGTTGTTATTTTCTTAGACGTTTAATTGTGCATTTACTTTTTTCCGGATCATCCTCGACATTCTCCGTTTTAATAAAAGTTTTGAAAACAGCGGCAGTCATTAATTTCACACAATCCATAATGTCCTCACCATATTCCAATATTTTATCAGTATCATTTTCATTTGACTTGTTTGCAACTTGAATTATATAAGAAAATTGCATCATATTTTGCTGAACACGTAAAAAATCCAAAACGTTTCCAAAATTCAAACCGCAAAGATTATAAATAGTGCCATATTGAAATCGCCTACACCTTATTCCTTTTTTACCAGTCACTGCTATTTCGTCGATCTGTTCTACATCTGTAGGTGCCATTTTACCAAAACCATATGGGTAGAGAATATTTTCACCCCCTTCTTGTAATGAGATAAATAATTTTATAGCGAATTGAAATGTGTACATAACGTTAAGAAAAATGCATATTTCGCGAAGCCCAAAAATATAATTTTCTTTCCATTTTTGAACAGCAGCTAAAACAGAACAAGACGTGGACATGAATTAATAGAGGGTGAAACAAATCGATCTGTATATAGAAAATTCTACATAGGAAAATATGGCAGTCGATAGCGACAGATGAGGTAAAATAGTTATGTTATTGACACTTCGGGTTATACCGGAAGTGGGTGTCAACGTGCTGGTTTCAAATGAGACACCGTATACAGTGTGTTCCAGGATAGATGTAACAAGAGGTGTGAAGGACAAACAAAGTTTGAATTTTGGAATGACATTTGATGAATGGAGTCCTGCTTGTTTTAAAACTAAAGTACTCAAAAAATGAGTTAAATCCGTGTTGTACTGGGTGTTTTCTAAACAAATCTATAAAAATCATCATCAATGGAGTGTCTTTATTTTACAATATACACTAAAATTCTACTAACAAAAGTTGTTTAGAATTATAAAATGAATTTCATTTATATTTACGGACACAAATTCATTTTAGCTTTATTCGGGTTCGTAGAAGAACGGTTCTAGAACTGTCAGGAGTCTGCGCAGTTCAAATTTACATGTTCGAGTTTTCTTGAACTGATTTAGAACGGTTCTAGAACCAGCAGTTTGCTGTTCGGGTTTGAAATAAAAAAGTCCGAGAACGGTTCTAGAACTGTCAGCATCGATCCCTGCTGTTGGGCAAGAACTGATCTCTGACTGATTCTGGATTATTTGTTACACATGCGCATGTCATTAAACGTGTTATTTATGTTTTGAGTTTAATTTTACCATATACTAAAAACGTACATCTTATCACATAATATATTTAATTATACATATACCTATTAGATGATTAAATGTTATATTATAATTAAATGTATCTATATTTAAAAAGGTGGACTACATTTATTAAAAAGAAAAACAATATTATATATTTAGTATATCTAAAAGAAGACAATGATAATTATATTAAACATTTGTATTTTGTCTTCATCAAATTTTTATGCTTTGTTAACTTATGTTCACTACCCATTTTGAATGAAAATGAAAAATCCAAATGAAACAAAAAGAAAATGAATAGGTACAACAATAAATGTTTGGCTCTAATTTTATTAAACTTTTTGAAGAAAACATTGTTTTTAAATAATTTTGTGAAAATTTATTACACAACACATAACAAATTGTTTCACCAACACAGTGGCTATCTGAAGAAACCAGATGTACCATATTTTGTAAAATTATTTAAAAACATTTCTTGTTTTCTTCATCAAACTTTAATATGAATATGATATGAATTTTCATCAAGTAGAAGTCAAGACCATCCACAATATTATTTTATTGTTTGTATATTAAAGTTAGGCTATATATTATTTATGTTTGGTATAGATGAAGATGAAGCGTTCGGGTATTTCACAATTTTGAACAGTAATAGAACGGTCCGAGAATTTTATCCAAGGTGCAACCAGTTTGGCGCAGTTCTCAAACAGTCCGAGAACTGTCCTAGAACGGTTCTAATTTCCAAACCCGAATAAAGCTTTTATAATTTGTATTATTTGGCATCGACGACCGAACGCTTGGATATGTACCACCGTCCGAAGCAAACTGATACCCAAATATTGTGGGTGAAGCTAGCAGAGGGATAAATGGTCTCCTGCTAGCGTTCGTGTTTATACTATTTCCATTTCATTTCTATTTTTATTTCTGTTTTACGGCTGGTGTTACCTATACATTGGATTTGATCGGCTTATTTATGGTGGGATATGCATTACTATGTGTATATGTAGATGGTACTAGTTTACATATATCTACTATTGTATATCTCATTGTGATTAAATGCAGGCCGATATTGTAGATGGGCAACGACTATGGTACTCTGACGAGCTCATAATAAGAGCGAAACGAATTCGTCTGTATCTGTCGACCCATGCCTCGGTCTGGTCTGAATTAGACTGAGGCCCTGCTAAAATAAACAAAATCTCCTGTGTAGGTAAAACCAGTCATTTTGTCCGCTACGCCACAAAATTCTTTTTTGGTTGTTTAGAATGCAATTTTATATCCCCGCACCGCATTTCAAGAATTTAAAAGCGTATTTTTGGAAAAAATACTTTTTTGCGAAAATTAGTATTATCATAGAATACTTCGTATTATTTTATTTTCTATCTCAGAACAAACGCCACATAAACATTATAACAGATAACAAATATCAAAATTGAGACAACAAACGCCCATATCCGCACATTTTTCAATCCTTGGTTTGAATTTGTACTAAAGTTAAAGAGTGTTCAGCATTTCTAATTCTTTCCTGTAATATTGCTATATATATTGTAGGGACAATAACAACAATACAACTACAATAATCAGTATATTTCCGACGGCCTTAGAGGATAGTTTAAATTAATGTTTGCCGTTAATTAGAGAAACGTAGATAAAAAGTTTTCAAGTAAAAGTTGTAAAGCGGCAAAGTCGCACGACACTTATCTTATCCGAGAATGTGCTTACCGATTTTAGCACTGCCAGTTTTTCCGCAAAACAATTCGTTAATATATTTACCTAAAAACTCCTTTGTTGGGATATCTCCCACCTCACATAACCCCAACATAATTGGAAAATTATTTGTCAAATCCATTTTAGGTTCAATTGGCTCATCTTTTTTCTTGTCACAATATCTGGGTGTATTCTTTTGGAAAGAATACTCATATCCATCGGGATTTAGACAAGGAATAATATAAAAATCCATTATTTTAGTTGGAGCATTCTCATTTTTAACAAGATAATCAATAATAAACAATGAATTTGATACTGCCATCCAATCTCTACCGTTCATTCCAGCTTGAATTAGTACTCCTGACTTGGGATTTGCTACTATATTAGTTCCAGATACAATGACCAAGTAAATACTTCTACCTTTAAAAAAGATATAAGCACATTCATGTCTATGTACATTTGGCCTGGTAGATGAATATTAAAACTTTTATAATGGGAATTTCTCTCAAACCACACAGTATTACTAAACGTTCGTCGATCCATTACGAATCAGATATACTCCGTAGGTATGTGACGGAAATTCGTGACACTCAGATTTTGTCTAAAAAGTCACTATTAGTATAGTCAATCCAAAGTCAATGGAAAATATATAAATTTAACAATTCTACCGGCTATCCGTTCCCATGCATCTTTACATTATAAATGGGCAACGAATGCAGCGTTTTTTTGATACATTTCTCCCTCGTATATAAGACGTATAATAAATCATGCCTGCCAAAGGATACCGACAGTAATAAAAATAGCTACAGTGACTGGAAAAATTATTGGCGTAATGATTAATCGAAAAAAAAAGGATTAAGGTTTGCAAATAAATATATGAATGAAACAAATAATTTTTGGTAACGTGTTATTTTCTCAGATTAATCTAAATACAGGGTGGTCCAACTTTTACCTGCATAAATTTCAGAATCGATAGATAATCGACAAATAATGTGAGTTTGGTTAATAAACTATGTGTGAAACATGCTTCGTTACAAAGTTACAGGGTGTTGAAATTCAAGACACAACTTCGAATTTTATTAATATCTTTATAACCAATTGAGATATTTCAATAAAATTTGGCTAGTGTGGAGAGGTAATCTAGCTTAATTTTTTTATGTAATAATATTATTTTTATTTCCAGCAGTGGCGTGCGTTCGGCTACCGATTGCGATATTTTTAATGAAAAAACCGATACGCCACTGGTTTATCTCAAAATAAAAATTATATCTGCAATTCTTATTCAATTTAAAAGAAAAAAGCACTCTTGGCTTTTTTTCGTATGACGCAACATTTTCGAGTAAAAAAATAAAAATCGTCTAAACCAAATGTATTGAAAAATCAACATAAAAATAACATATAATTACACGTTTTAACAGATTTTACAGTTTTTTTTTACAGAAACTTTTCAAAATGACTATCGTCATTGTCAATACACAATTGGCATCTTCTGGTCATGCTATTCATTGCTGCCGATAGAATGTGATTGTTACAATGCAACTTATCACAAGCTTCTTGATTTTTTAAGACTAATTCTTCGCGTTTTCTGACCGGCACTGTATACACTTTTTCTTTTAGGTAGCCGCAAATAAAGAAGTCAAGTGGAGTCAAGTCAAGCGACCTTGGGGGCCAAGATATAGGTCCCTCATGATTATTTTCGACTTCTCCAGGGAAACGGCTAATCCAAAGATTTCCGTAATGCTCTGTTATCTAGTTTCTCACATTCCGCCCGAAATGTGCTGGTGCTCCATCCATTTGAAACCAAACATTCGCACGTAAATGAAGTGGCACGTCATCCATTAAATCATTTAAATTATTCTATAAAAGTCTAAAAATAATTGTGCTGAAAGCCTAGCTGGTAAAAATAATGGTCCGAGGAGATTATTGGATATTACTCCTAGCCTCACGTTCACAGTGAATTGGTGTTGAAACTTTCTCGCTTGCACTTCGTATGGATTGTGTTGTGACCAAATATGAAAGTTGTGGTAATTCGTTATACCAGTTCTTGTAAATGAAATGCCTTTTAACATAGTCCTCAGGCAGTAAATCTTGCACAGCCCTAAAATGGTAAGCATTTCTACCATCTTTATGAAGTGACTTGAGAATTTTTTTACTCGAAAATGTTGCGTCATACGAAAAACAGCCAAGAGTACTTTTTTCTTTTAAATTGAACAAGAATTGCAGATATAATTTTTATTTCGAGATAAACCAGTGGCGTATCTGTTTTTTCATTAAAAATGTTGCAATCGGTAGCCGTACGCACGCCACTGGTGGAAATAAAAAGTATATTATTACATGAAACAATGAAGCTAGATTACCTCTCCACACGTGCCAAATTTCATTGAAATATCTCAATTGGTTACAAAGATATTAATAAAATTCGAATTTTTTTCTTAAATTTCAACACCCTGTAACTTTGTAATGAAGCATTTTTCGCACATAGTTTATTAACCAAACTCACATTATTTGTCGATTATCTATCGATTCTGAAATTTATGCAGGTAAAAGTTGGACCACCCTGTATAATCGGAAGGACATCATATGCGTCTTTTTTCAAATATTTATCATCAGTTAAGGTCTGAAAATAATGAAGTGACGAATACACATATTATAAAAATTTTACGTTCTATAGAAAATGTCACTCACTAAGTGAGTAAAATTTGTTGTTAGTTTATAATATCAGAAGCATATAGCATAGGTATGTTCTTTACTGTGCGACCAACAAAACAAAAACAGTTTTGTTCAGCGTAGGTTTATATGTTGCCGTGTTGGAACGACAAGGAAAAATACAGTATACTTTTATACCAATGAACATACAATTGTTAATACATAAAGGATTTTTAAAATATCGTAGGGCATGTATTGTTATGAAAAGTTAAAAGGGTGCGCCTATGGACGGCTGCGGTCGGTATTGACATTACAAAGGGATATCGAGTTGTGGTTTTTTATTTAAACTAACTTTAGAAACACTATACAAAGACTGTCTTTTCTACATATTGAAAATCGCCACTACTAAAGCTTAAGTTTTTGGAAAAATGGAACCAATCCGCGAAGACTTTCTTGTAATAATTTTTTACAACTTAGTGACGATCCAAAAGCAGGTGCATCAAAAATATCAGGCGCCAAGAAAAACGGCTATGCTGTGAGCAAGCATATCAAGAATGACATGTGACGTATCGCGAGATTGAGCCGTCATTTGGTCTGTTAAAAGAATGTTCATGAAGAATTCTGTAAAAAATAGTTTCCGTTGGATAACACATCTGTTAACCGAGGGAAGCAGGATGGTTACTTCGTGTCAAAAATCCTAAATCGCGTCATCGCAGGAAACTATAAAAACATGTACAAGTGGTGATGATGATCGTGGATTTACTCCTATGAATTCGACAATAAACGCCAGATGTCTGTTTCCGAGAAAAGTCATCCGTTTTCAAAGTGTCTCCTAAAATATGGTCTCAAAACCAAATTATGTCGGAAAATTTCCTCTAAAAGATCAAAGAACTGTTACTGCCTACGAAAAACAAATGATTTGTTGTTTCTTCGCATTTCCGAATATCAAGAACAGACTGCGTGGTCAAATATGCAGAAGAAACATTTGAGTTTTACTGTACCAACAAACTAGTGCAATAACGCTTACAGAGTTGGTATAAGCGCATGCAAAAGTGCATGAACCTTCGTGGAGAATACCTCAAGAAATAATAAATTATTTAAAGGCTATGTACTGTTTTATTTCAGCCTTAAATGCAAAACAGTAATCCTTGCACATGTACACTGTAACTAGTCTAAATATTATTTTATTATATTTTTCCAATAAATTATTAGAAATCGATTCACGATTAATACTTAAGTGTATTTAATTGTTATAACATACCTTCCGATGACGTTCCTATATCAGTCAGTCTAACTTTTTTGGGATAAGCTGTTGACATTTTAACAAGAAATTGAGTGATTTGTTCATAGTTAAGAAAATGATTGTGAAATTCTTCATATCTTCTAGCTACTACTGATTTTTTAATTACCTTGAAGTTCTTTTTGTCTTTTTCTTTACAACATTTTTTTACTTTTTTATCATTTCTTTTCTTTTTTCTGGACATTGTTATATAACATATCTATAAGTTAAAAAGTTGGATTTTCCTTATTTGTATTTACTCATGCTCTAGACATTTAAATGCCCAAAAGAATTATAGGTATCAATTATTGACAAACGAATTATTATATAATGTCAATAAAATGTCAAACAAATGTCTTTCCAATTTTATTGAAAGCGTTATTCTTCTACAAACTCTGCTCAGCTGTTGCTGCTGCGACATGATTACCTATCTGTTTAAAATATCATTGCCTATGAAACCCTTTGAGGTTAATTTCTCACTTAACTGTCAATACAATTTTAAAGGAACGTGCATTTATAACAGCTGATATTTCAAAATACATACGATACCACTCCACGAAATAAATCAGCGTACAGCAGTATGATATGGTAAGTGATTTTCTGCAGTCTCTTCAATAAACTCGCGGAATTGTTGGTGATTAAGCCCAGTGGATCTGATGAAGTTAACAACTGATATAACTGGGTTAAGAACTTCAGACATTTCCAAACATTTTTTGCACCAGGACTGTTTTGATGAATGATACAATGTAAGACTAATAACGGTTTTGAACCACCGCCACCATTTTCTACAACCTTTGACACAAGTGCAACCACTCCTTTATTTTTACCACACATTTTTTTGCCTCCATAGATGATAGAACTTTCCAAAATTTTTTGGGTGTCTATGTATATTGCGCTAAAAAACCTCTCTCTCAAATGTAATCAGCAGGCGTCAAACCAAAGACTATCAACGTCATAATATTGCAAAACTCATTGCTTGAATATTAATTTGGTCATAATAGTCATTTCTTTCAGCATAGAAAATTTTTAATTTTTAAATCACCTGCCTACAGGTAGTAATGCATATTCTACTCCTATATATGCCTACGCAAATAAAAAAGTATTTCATGTCGGGTATTAATAATATAATTAAATTTTTGTTATAATATAAAACTACACCTCTCATAAATAAAGTTATTATTATGGCCTCAAGAATGGGCATTTGAATTAAATTTAATAGTTACAGTCGAATAGATTTATGCGTTTTCTTTATAAGAATCCAGGATACAATAGCTATTACAGTATCATTTAAGACAATCCAATATGATTTTTTTTTCAACAATATTCTTCAGAGTTTTTGTACTGGTTCTACATTTGGTTACTTCATCTATACTTTTAAAATATTCTGGCATTTGTGTCACTTCCGGTTGTACCGGAAGTTGATACCAACTTTCTAATTTCAGATAGAACAATCTGTATATAATTATGATTTTGGAGTCCTTATCTGGTTTGGAGTATGTTACATTAACACTAACTGTTTTTGATTAAATAATTTATTTCGATTTTTTTTTGGCCCAAAATAGGTCTCCGGAAAATATTCGCCATTTCGTCAGCTGAATAGATAGACTCTGGAAATATTGACAGTAGATGAAGAGTATCTTAGAAAAATCAACTATCTTGAGAGATTTACCATAAGGTTACAGGGTGGTCGATATTACTGTATTGTTATCTACTAGTAAAAATAGGCATAAGTCAATTTTCTCAAATAGAACACCCTGTATATTGTAAAATATTCTGAAAGACATTCAAATTCCCTTTTAAATGATATGCCATATTCCTATCCCTAAATGGAAAAGTTTCAAAAATAAATGCAAGTTACTAAAAAAATTGGATTATTTCTTTATATTTTAATTAGGTCGCCATGAAACGTCACTAAATGTCAAGAAACAATAAAGTTTTAATATTTCATAAATTAATACCTAACTATTAAAACGTTTGTGGTTTATTAACGAAAGTGTCTTGAAAATAATTACGCAAATCAAGTTTTAATGAACTTGTTTATTATTCATGGGTAATGTGACAAAATTATAAAAAAAACATGCAGAATACTAAGTGCTAAACTAGATAAAAAACATTATGTTTCTTTATCTAAGGTCATATGTCTTCGCTAAATATCGTGTTCTCGCTTTGACCCTTAATTCATGAAATTATTTTGTATTAGTGCAAACATCCTCATGTCCATTAGTTGTAAATCCTGAATGTTCTTTCTATAATTTTGTCACATTTCGAATAATAAATATGTTCACTGAAACTTCATTGGAGTACCATTTTAATTATTTTCAAATGTTTTATTAGTTATGAACTAAATGTCAGGCTATTTTAATATTTCGCGACGTTTAATGGCTACCTAGTTAAAACATAAATAATTAATTAAATTTTTCTAGAAAATTGCTTTTATTTCGGGAACTTTGAATTTGAATGTCTTTGAGAATATTTTATAATCTACAGGATGATTCATTTAAGAAAATTGACTTATACCTATTTTTGATAGTACATAATAACACCGTAGTTTGCGACTTTATATGGGTGAATCTGTAAAAACAGTTTGTTGTTCTAACATATTCTTCAGATCTAGCTATTTGATACACTGATGATGGACATTCTATGTCCGAAACATGTATGGCGGATGCAATAAATAGAATTTCTATTTTGTGGAGTATTGACTTTAACAACTAGTTAAATTGAATATTCTGGAATGTGCAAAAATGACGTAACACTGTCTTATTTGCAACAATTTAACTTTAACAATTGCCATTCTTTATGAATGCGTTTCGTGCTATTCAACCGTAAATATCCCGATGACCGTTGGCTTTAGGTGAATTTTATACTATAGATATCAAATATTGTTTTAATCGTATGAAGAATCAAAAAAATCAATAATAATATAAGGGATTCCATAAGAAAACCATATGCAATGACGTTTATCTGCTACACGATCGACCATGTAGGTATATTTTTTTTGTTATGTCAAAAAAACGTGCAACTTAAAACCAAAAGTTTCTTCCAAAAAAATTTTTATCCAAATTTTATCGAATTTATTTTTATTTTTATAACTTTTAGTCCTCACTATATGGAATATGTAATTATAAAAATACTTTATATTATTAGGATTTTATAATTTTAATTATTGTTTACCCGATGCAATGAATTAAATTAAAATTTCTAAGATTCTTTTTTATTATTATATTAATAAACTTTATTACTTAATGCACTATATTTTGTGATGTCACTTGTTTTTAATCATTGATACAAGGTGTAGCATATTTAATAGTCCAAATAAAAACAAGATTATACCTTACGGAATAATAATACAATTTATTTATTATAACTATAGCTACTTGTTTGACATTGGGATTAATTTTTCTACGTCTTCTATTGTTTGTATGTTGTTATTAATACGAATAAAATCTCGTTTAATATAATTAATGTGTAAAATTTTTAATTTAAAATTAAATTAGTTTGCTATAGAATTTCGAGCATAGTTACTATTCCTTATATAAATAAAAATTGATGCCACAGCAACCCCCTTTATTTAGGTACTTTTAAATGTATAATTTACTATTTACATAACAATCTTCATTAATTTTAACAATTGAGGTACTTAATAAATAATATTTTCATATTTATTTTTTTAATATTTTTTGTATCGTAGTCTAAATGACAACTTCTTTTTGTCCAAATCATTTGGCATTTGTTTTAAATACTAAATAGATAATAATCAGTCCCAATATAGGATAATAAATAATATTAAAAATGATTTACAAAAAATATATACACAGTAAAACTGCAGATTCCTGGGATGGAAATATTGAGATTTGGCCAAAATTACCTTAGTTCTAAAGTTGATAATATCCGAGATACAGGGCTGCCAAAGTGGTAATATCGATTTTTCTAAATATAGGTAGGGGAAAAGGAGGCACATTCAACCACCACTCCTAAATATTTTTCCAGTTTAAATTAAGCGCCAAAAAAAATTCGTGTCGACTGACAGTCATTTATAACTACTTCCTGTGTAGTTAGAAAGTTGTATGTGGTCAGTTGCTTGGTGAAAAAAATAAAGTGTAATTTTTGTAAATTTACGGGAAGATTTTGTTTACTACATTTTGTAATATTATTTTAATGAGTTATAAATTATACCTGTAACATAATTATCACTGATTTACTTTGTTATTAGAGATTACTGTTTTATTATTGTTTTAACCTTAAAATATAAAATGTACGGATATCAGGAGATTTTATTGCGAACTAAAGGATGGGGCACATTCAACCACATAGAGGTGGGGTATATTCAACCAGCCCCAAACCTCTTCACTGTACGGTATATGTCATATGATTTTAAATTAAATATTCTCTTCTTTTTAAATGATGCGTAATTACAAAAAAAAAAAAGACAAACCGGGCCAACCTAATTGCAACCGATATGAAGAATGCTATTAGAGAAGATATAAGTAAGAATATGTTAGAAAGAGAATCCAGCAGAAGCTTCATTGTAAAACGAGATAAACTGCATTCTAGAATTAAAAAACTACAGAAAAAATACTCACCGGCAGAGTTACAAAATTTATATAATGATGACTCGAGTAACGAAAATAGCGATTTTGTTGAAAACGGGCTGGTTTTTTCTAGCAAATATAGTGTTTCCCAAGTGTTTACAAAATCTCAAGAACTGGGAATAGTTCAGTATATTAAAAAATGAATTTCAGATTAAATATTTACGACGTAAAAGACCTAGCTTTAAGTTTTTTTATCCGGCAGTTGATGACATAGCTACAACTGAGCGGTATGATCTAAGGTTAAAGTTACCTAAACCAAACACAGCTAGACCTTCTTCTCTCCATACGTTTAGTCTTGATTTAACATCATCAGCAATGTTAAAAACTCACAAATAAAAGTTATAGGCAAAAATAAGTTTTTTTTTACAAATGCTTGTTATAGTTTAAACTGCCCCTTGTGATGCTTGAATCTACCCCACCGGGGGGGGCACTTTAAACCGTTTGTAAAGTTTTATTTAAGCCTTAATTTTAACTTTATAAAATGTTTTAAAATTAAACTTTTTTTACAAAAAAGGTAGCTAAAACCACACTTAACATTATAATAATAAGTATAACTTAAAAATCCTTACTGGGAGTTTTTTATTCAACAAAACTTACAAAATGGTTGAATGTGCCCCCCTTTCCGCTACTAGGTTATTTATAACCAATATTTTTGCATCGTATTATGTGGTGGGGGTTTTTGGGGGCGACGAATTTGAATTTGTTGTTGGCTTGGATGATAAAAACTATTGCAATGAAACTATTTAGTAACAATAATAACAAATAAATTAAAAAAATTTATACAAACCCATTACAGTTAGCGGTAACCACTTTGAGAAATAATTATTGTAAAAACAGATTTTATTTATGTAAACATTTTTTAATTTATTTTTTATTATTGTTACTAAATAGTTTCATTGCAATATGTTTTAGTTTTTATCATCCAAGCCTACTTTCAAAAACTGTACATTTGCAAATCAAAATCTAATAATTGCAAATATCTCAAAAATAGTTCCCCGGAGCGACATTCACAAGGTATACTTTTTTTATGTAACAATGATGAGAGAAGTGATATTTTTAATAAAAATGTAAATACACTGAGCCACAAAAAACTTACATTTGTTTTTATGTAATCAGAGTGCTGCAGAGAGCGCTCTCTACAATTCACATCAAAATTATCAAGAAATTCAAATTCCTCGCCCCCAAAAACCCCCCACCATATAATACCCTGCAAATATATTGGTTGGAAACTAGGTTATTTAGGAACATCGAAAACGATATTACCACTCTGGCAGCCCTGAATCTCGGTTATTATCAACCTTTGAACTAAGGTAATTTTAGCCAAATGACAATATTTTCACCCAAGGAATCTGCAGTTTTACTGTGTACAATTAATTATGGGACACCCTGTATGTATATCTATGACAATTTTACAAATGCACTAAAACAGGCCAGCTGTTTTAGACTGTGCATATATATATATATATATATATATATATATATATGTTCATTAAAGCGATAGTATACAGTGGCCGTATTACCGCAGCCCTGGCCCTGTGTTTCAAAGTCCCAGTCGGGCCCCCTCCCCGTATTGTATAAAGGGATTTTTTTATAAAGATTACAGAAAAATAAACCTATTTTTAATTTACGTTATTCTTATTCAATAAACTTCATTAGCGAGCGCCAGGACCCTTCGGGACCAGGGCCCAATCAATTATCCAGCTAGGTCGCTTGACCTTACATTATTGGACTTTTTTTGTGGCATGCCTTACAACAAAGGGTTTAATCAGGCAACCTGCCACTTGACAGGGAAATATTAAAAAAGTGAATACAAGAAGCAATTTATGAACTCAATGGGCAAGGAATCATTTGTAAAGTGGCCTCGTTTGAGGAAAATAGCTGTTATCCCTTTAGGAATGAGATCACTTCTCGATAGTTGAAATTATTACATTTTTTATACTTTTTCATAAATGTTGTAGCTATCTATTGTTAATAATTAATAATAACATTCCATTTAGGGCCGGGAGGGTTTTAATCGACAGATAAACCGACAAATAATAAGAATTTTTTAAATAACGTTGAAGGGTTAATGTTACACAATTATTAATCCTTAAGAAATATGATGAAAATTATAACAAATTCTACCTTTGTTTAGTTTGTTTATAATTCTAAGAATTAATTGAATTTATAATAGGTGGAACTTACACAGCTTTTTTTATTTACACATTTCGATAAATATTGCTATAGAATTTCGAGCATAAAAATTGATGTCACAGCAACGCCATTCTTTTAGGTACTTTTAAATTCACAATAGTTCTATTTACAGAATTAATTAATTTTAGAAATTCAATAAAGAATATTTTCATATTTACATTTTTACTATTTGTAGTTATTTTTACCCAAATCATTTGACATTTGTTTCAAATAATTAATTTGTATGGGAACTAAAGTACCTACTCAATCCCTGAGTAAGGGACCAATTAAAATTTTGTATGCCTGAATATAAAGTATCTTCCTCGTAACATGGTAAATATGATAAACAATACTGAAAATTATTTTTCAAATAAAATATATATACAGTGTCTCCCTAGATAGATGTAACAAGAGGTGTGAAAGACAAAAAAAATCAGAATTTTGGAATGACATTTGGGGAATGAGTTCTGCTTGTTTTAAAACTAAAGCATCCAAAAAATTAGTTAAATCATAAAAATCATCATCAATGGAGTGTCTTTATTTTACAATATGCGCTAAAATTCTACTAACAAAAGTTGTTTAGAGTGCAATTTTATTATCCCGCACCGAATTTCAGAAATATAAATTCAAAATTTTGGGAAAAATACTTTTTTGCAATAATTAGTATTATCACAGAATACTGCGTATTATTTTATTTTATATCTTAAAACAAACGCCATTGGTTTAATATTTTGTAGTAAACATTGATTCAATATAATCACCGCCCATATCCGCACATATTTCGATCCCTCGTCTGTATTCCTTAAAACTGTTATGAATTTGTTGTAAAGTTAAAGAGTTTACAGCAATTCTAATTTTTTCCTGTAATATTGCTGCATCATTAGGAAGTGGTTCAGCATAAACCAAATATTTGAGACGACCCCATAAAAAGAAGTTCAATATTGATATGTCAGGGGATCTCAGCGGGCACTTGATCAAACAATTGGTATTTCTGGAATATCAAAGCATATTTTTGGAAAAACACTTTTTTGAAATAATTAGTATTTTAACTTGAATAATATGACAAACACTGCATAAATAGTATAACAAATAAATATTAGATTTAATTGAAATTAGTTAGTAGTTAAATAATACTATTGATGCAGTGTTTGTCATATTATTGAAACTAAAATACTAATTATTGCAAAACAGTATTTTTTCCAAAAATCTACTTTTATATTCCTGAAATACGGTGTGAGGATATAAAATTGCATTCTAAACAACTTTTGTTAGTAGAATTTTGGCGTATATTGTAAAATAAAGACACTCCATTGATGATGATTTTTAAAAATTTGTTTATAAAACACCGTGTACAACACGGATTTAACTCATTTTTTGGGTGCCTTAGTTTTAAAACAAGCAGGACTCATACCCCAAATGGCATTCCAAAATTCAAAATTTTTTTTGTCCTTTACACCTCTTGTCACATCTATCCTGGGACACACTGTATATAACAATTTTCCAAATGCACTAAAACAGGCTGTGTATATAATATGTACCTATATATGTTCATTAAACCAATAGTATTATAGCTCGCATTTAATATGATGTAGCCAGTGTCCTCGAAACCTGTGAAAAACAAATAGCTGTTATACCTTTAGAAATGAGATCACTTCGACACATTGGGTAATTTGGGTATACCTATATTCCTAAAAATTATAATTAGTTGTTAATTTCAAGCTATTCTCGATAATTTTTCAAACCATCCCGATTTTTATTAAATGTAGAGCGATATTTTCGCTGCAATGTTCTAAATCGTTAATTATCAAAGAATGTCACAAAAGCAAATTTCTAATAGATATTTACCTCACAAATGCAGAAAATTGTACTTTTCGGCACGCGATGATAGTTGACCGAACGACGCACTCCAGTGCGGCCATTCGTCAAGTGCGGAAAAGACACTTTTTGCATGTGTTAATAGGTACAAATTTTTTCCTACAAGCATTCTCGTGTATTCTTTATTAACATGAACTGTCAAACTGACAATTCAGGTAACAACTATAATTGACAAATGTGTCAAATATGCCTGTTGTCACAATAATATCAGTTAGGTATTATTAATGTGACATAAGAGGATAATGATAAAATTTTCGATTTTTAATTCCTTTAACAGGTTAATATTGTTTGCTGGATAAACAGAAATACACTATAAGTACTTCTTCTTTTAATGTGAATAACTGACTCTATATTAGTTATAGCAATATTAAAAACAGTGCGGAAAAGTCGTAACATTCCGCACTAAAAAAAATACACAAAAAGTGCACTTTACCGCACGCTAGTAGGAAAAATATTAATAGACACTCTAAGGTACCTACAAATTTTTAGAATCATTTGTTTCCTTGAAATAATCTAAGACTTGGAATAAACTTTATAGGAAACATCTCTCTTAAATATAGAAATGTTAATTAAGATTTTTTGAATTATTTATTGAGTTATTTCATCGATATTAGATAATTTTTGCTAAAAAAACATATTTCTTAAACATAACAGAAATTTTGACTATTTCTAGCTTTGACAGAATATAACCTATGAAATGTTTCATAAAAAACTACGGTTGCATCGTAATCGTAAATAGTGGAAAAGGAATAAAAAAAATAAATATATTTCCTATATAATTTAAAGAAGTAGTCCATATTTAAGTGGAGTAAGATATTCTATGTAGGAAATAAAAGTTCAATCTCCACGAAATAAATTTAATAAATCCCTCTAAGGGTCGTCAGTCAAATCCCCATACATGTTTCGAGGCACTAAGCCTCATCCTCAGTGGTTCAGTAATAATGGGTTCTAGCTTAAAAAAAGCTAGCTTGCATTGTTCAGTTAATTTTGTGTTACAGGACAACAAGAAAAGACAGATGCATTAATATCACTTCGGGAAAGAAAATTTTAAAACACAAAAAGTAAAAGCAAATCATAATTAAAATACCTAATGGTGTTATACTTTCCCTTTTTGCTTTGACTCTAAAGTTATATCAACTTATTCGAAATATAATATAATAATTGGATATAACCTAAAAAATGTCACATATAATTGGTTCACACACGCGTTCACAAATATTGTAAAAAGGGGTTAAAAACGAACAAAAACTATATGCCCCAAACATACCAGAAAAATTGGCTAATCAAAAAAAAAATAGACTATCAAAATGATATATTTAGACTTTTAAGGGGTTGAATTGGTGTAAAAATACACGAGAAAAAAATTTTTATATTCGTGAAAAAAAATTGCTGATGTTTACAATCAAATCAAAAAAAAATATTTTCTTTGCAAAAGCTTGTCTTACGAGAAAAGTAAATAACAAAAATGTCACAAAAATATTAATTTTTCTCAATTATAAATAAACGACGTCAACTCCACAAAACAATCGTATATTATATATATGTATAAATCATCTAAATTGTTTGACAGAATTTAGATGATTTGAACATATACACGATTATTTTGTAGAGCTGACGTCGTTTTATTTACAATTATTAATTACCGCTCCTCTCCGAAATGGATTACTTTAGAAGAAAAGAAATATATTATTTTTACAATTAAATATGGAGAGCTATTCGTGCCTCGAGGGCAACAGTTTATTATCACTCTAAGAATGCACTATGAAATGAAAATAATATATTTTTAATGAAGTAGTCCAATAATTTGGAAAGAAAACACTGTCTTGTCCACTAAATTATTTTAATATCTAGGTTATATCAAACCACTCAGTCACTCAAAACATGTTTCGGCCCTAGAAAGGCTTATCATCAGTTGAACAAATTCATATTATATAACTAAAAAGGAAATTGGAAATATTTATATAGAATATCACATCTAAATATGTCAAGTTTAAATCTTACCTTAGTTTTATTTGTTAAACTACATAGTATATATGTTTAAATCAACAACAATCAATCAACATTCTTACAGAAGCACCCATTACAATTATAATATTTCTTTTTATAGATCATTAGATAATTATCAGTAATCACAGTAATCAAATTATTTTTCGAAAACGTATTAGTTTTGTGATTTGAAATGACCTATTAAAATAATTTAGTGGACGAAACAGTGTTTTCATTCCAAAAAAAAAAAATAATATATATATGTTTCGTCAAATGCAAATTTAATTAATTATTTTTTTCACTAGGTATCGATAGATTTGAAAATAAACTAACAAAACACTATAATTATTAAATTAAATCATTCAACTAGTAGTTAAATTATAAGTCATAAAGAAATTCTGCAAACGCACAACAAAAACCACAGGTCAAAGGGTAACACAAAATTGAATTTATTACATTTTTTATACTTTTTCAAATATGTTGTAGCTATCTATTGTTAATAATGAATAATAACACTGCATTTAGGGCCGGGAGTGTTTTAATCGCCAGATAAACCGGCAAATCATCAGAATTTTTTAAATAACGTTGAAGCGTTAGTGGTTACACAATTATTAATACCTTAAAAATATGATGAAAGTTATAACAAATTCGACAATTGTTAAGAATTAAAATTTTAACAATTCATTGATTTTATAATAGGTGGAGAGTTTTCTTTGTTTACAAGCAACCTTAATCGGCAATATGGATCTAACGTTTTAATGCTTAAAAAAAATTTACTAACAAAAAATTACCTATATTACCTAAGTACCTATATTGAATAGTATTTTTTTTTTACTTTATAAGGTATATTTTCAAACAAATCATTGTTACAAATATCTACGAGCTATAAATTTAAAAATAAATACCTTTATACTTCCTAGTAGATCAAAGTTACAGCACTGGTTAAATTATCACTGAATTAAGCTGAATTAGGCTAGTTTTTATTTACTCAAAAAGCTATGTCTTTCTTAACGCAAAAACTGATCACAAAACAGGTTTGTATGTATGTACACCAATAATACTTGTAAAGTGTATAATATGGGAAGAAACTAATAATCGCTTGTTGTACGAGATGGTTTGGTTGTTGGTATCAAATATAACAATAAACACACGAGTGCCGGTGGTCGACTGACCATCGGGTATCGCAGATTCCCAGAAAGAACCATTCGACACCTCCGCGTATATTATTGTTTGGTTCTATCTCGATATATTGAGTATGTATGCTGTGTGTGTGTGAGAAAACCACGTCATTCTGACTGAGTTATCACTTAGTGAAGACTCGGGTGGCACCGTCAGCTAATGTATTTGATCTATAAAATTTCATATGCCAAAGTTGGAGATTTATGGCTTAAAGGTATAAAAGGTGTGTCAAAAAGGCGGTTCTTTTTATACAGTGTGAGCTATCAGGGCCCCTCGTTGGTTGGGAAGTATATAATGATAAAGTACCCTTTATAAATGTAACTAGATATTGAAAATTACGCCGCTCATAGAGGGTGAAACATGTAGATCTCCCAATTGCACATATTACTGTTAGTGAGTGGTGCAATTTGGTTAAAGTATTTTTTAATAGTGGTGGGTTTAAAAAGTGTAGGTATATCGCTTATTACAAGATCAATAGATGGTAAATTAAAATATTATAAATTTTGTTTTATACCCAAATTTCAAAGACATAATCACGCCTATACAGGATGTTCGGAATTATTGTAAAAAGATAAATAGCTTCATTAAAGCTCGAAATTTGTTGACCTACAGATTCACCAAAAATTTTGACATATCAAAAATGTTAAAACTTACTATTATGAATCCCGGTAGGTGTGTTACTTTCTTCTTTGGTGTTTTACTTTCCTGACCCATAATCATTTTGAACATTTATTATGTATATCTTGTTATTTGATTTAAGTTAAAAATGTATTTATTTATTATGTTATTGTTTAAATATATGGTTTGTCAAATTCTCATGGCTGACTTGACAAATATTATAATTTTGAAATTGACATGAAATTAACAGGTTCAATTAAAAATTCGCCTAATATTATGGATCTGTGCATTTTCCACGAAAACGTCAAGAGTTATCCATAGGAAAGTATTATAGTATTTGACAGATAATTACGTTCTGCATCTAATTTTTATCTCATATACCGGGTGTTCCATTTGAAATAAATCAGTTATTTAGAATTAAACTTTACGTTCATATAACTTATATTATTGGACACCCTGTATTTAGCTTTGGGGGTTTTTTATATTTGGCGTAACAAGTGATTAGTGGGCATATTTATCAGACCACACTGGTTTAAAAAGAACAAACGAGTAGGTGTGCATTTTTTCATTCAAATTATGTCTATATTTTTATAAAAATTAAAATATTTAGAAAACTGTCAGGTTTAAGTGAGATGTACTTAAATGAAAGTTAGATTTATTTTGAACGGGCAATCTAAAAATATATTAATATACAGGGCATTCCATTTAAAAAAACACAACTATGGTTCATTTCTTATAGTTAGGACACCCTGTATAGACTCACAATATTTTTAAAATGTAATCATAAATCATTTTTATCGAACCCATGAATAAAACTTTTAGGAAATTAAATAGTTTAGCCACACTATGCCGTGTCATATGGCGTGAATATCCCTGTATATACGTTCCATCTAACTCACTGGTGACATTTTAAACGCTATTTTCTCGAGAATTATGGGGGCAAATATCAAAAATGACCTATCGCTGTAAAGCAGATAAAAAGTGCTTTAAAATGATGTATCACTCGACCCCTACTGATATAAAAAAATTTAGCGGTTGTGTCCACCCCTATCACAGGGCTTAAGCGATTTCAATCAAAATCCTAGGGCTGCCCCAAACGCATATACCATACAGACACACATACATCCACACACGCAGACAGACTTCCATCTAGAAATGGTCTTAATCGTCTCAGGGGACTTCAAAACAGTTATATATCCGTCTTTATCTCAAATTTGTTTTTTAGCGCGTTCACAATACTTTCCCTATGCTGGAAATTAAAAGTGCACTTGGACCCTTTTACTTCCAGGCCCCTCAAAAACGGATTTAAAATTTTACAAAAGTCATACTTGTTAAACTCATCCGAAATATTGAATAATTTTTCATTGTTTTAATAGACTATAACCTAACACAACATATTAATTAACCATAAAAAATAGATCGCATTGGCGTTCGAACATAATGTAAAAAAGGTTAAAAAAAATAAAAACATATTTCCTAAACATAGAAGAAATATTGACTAATTATTTATAACTTTGATAGAATATAATCTATGAAATGTATCACAAAAAACTTGCTTACATAGGCGTGCGTAAATAGTGGAAAAGCGGTCAAAATAAAAAAATAAGGTAAGGGTAAGGCCCAGCTCCTAATAAGGCCCGAAATTTCAAAAATACCCGCCATATAAAATAACCGCCATTTGAATGTATCTCCCCCGTCTTATAATGTCACGTAATGTGAGCGTATGCCGTTTTTATTAATATTCACCCGAAATACAAGTAAGTTTTGAGCCTCTTACAGTAAGTACCTCTATACTTTTTTGACATAATTATTATAATAGGTTACCAAATCTTACATAAATTTTCATCATATTTCAGCAATAATTTTCATAATTTTTAAATAATTTGAAACAATGAAACAAAGTGTGGCTGTTGGTTGCACGAGCTTTGTGTCGGACTCACTGAAGAAGACGAATATTTTGATTGCCCGAATATTTTGATTGGATGTCTTTAGTGTTTTATAACATTGGTTAAGACAAATCATATTTTATTTATTTTTTTTTTTTTTTTGATAATGTTTGTTTTATATTTTTGGGTCTTATTCTTTGTTAGAAAGTTTAAAACTTAATTTAATTATTAAGCTTAACTTAAACGGTTCCTTTTTATTTTGTCAGTTAAACACTACTGGGGTGTATTGGGACCATGCCTTCCTAAAAAGGCCTAGAAACACAAAGTTGGTTTTCTGTATTTTCTAAAGATTATTTTAGTTCCTATTTAAACTAACTTTCTTTATATCAAAGTACACGATAATAAAAGTTAGTCCTATAAAATTCATGGTGTTATTTCAATAATTTTCGAAATCATTTAAGATGGGCTTTATTTGGTTCACTTACCTTATTTCCTATATAAACGTATTCGCCATATGGAATAATTTTTCGTAGTTGTGAAAAATGTCACATTGAACAATTATTGGTTGACATAGGAGTTCACAAATACTGTAAGAAGAGATCAAAAATGAAAACAGAAATATATTCCCCAAACGTACTCGAAAAATTGGCTAATTAAATAGTTTTGATATAAGATAACTTACAAAATGTGGCATAAAAAAAAATGGTTAAAAAATGGTTAGAAAAAACAGACTGTGAATATTTAGCCTTTTATGTAGTTGAATTGGAGTTAAAAATACACAACAAAAAATTTCTGTACCATAGGCGTCTGTGAAAAGTCTAAAAAAGTGTGAGAAAAAATCTGTATCCACCATAACTCAAAACTCACATTTGGTACAAAAACACTTCAGGATATTATTAATTTTTGGAAAACATTGACCGTAGAAAGTGGTATAACAAAGGGTTCAAAAATTTAAATTTCTTAAACATATCCGAAATATTGAATAATATTTCATCGATTTAATAGAATATAATCTAGAACTTTTTTTTTTATTCTTTTTTTTTTGGGTTTCCGGACAACATTTTTTAATTTTTAGCGAAAAGTTACATTTCGCTTGTCAAACTTTATTGATTACGTTTCGGCGAAGGTTTATGGCCTTCTTCAGGTTATTTTATTATTATTTTTTTACAGCTTGTTATTAAAATTCAGAATATAAATTAAACATTCTAAAAATTACATTTTATAAAATGTTTTTCTTTTTTTTTTACAATAAAAATACATATATTTTACAGGACTTCACGTTTACAAACACAGTTTAAAAATTTTTGCTAATATAATTTAATAATATCAATTAGCAAAAATTTTTGAGCTGTTTGTGTTTGTAAACGTGAAGTCCTGTAAAATATATTATGTATTTTTATTGTAAAAAAAAATAAATTATAAAATGTAATTTTTAGAATGTTTAATTTATATTCTGAATTTTAATAACAAGCTGTAAAAAAAATAATAAAATAACCTGTATTGTGTTTGTAATGTGAAATATATGTATTTTTATTAGAAAAAAGAGCAACATATTTTATAAACTGTAATTTTTAAAATGTTTAATTTATGTTCTAAATTTTAATAACAAACTGTAAAAAAATAATAGAATGAGTTGAAGAAGACGATAAACCATCGCCGAAACGTAGTCAATAAAGTTAGACAAGCGAAATGTAACATTTCGCTAAAAATTAAAAAAATTTGTTTTCAAGAACCTTAAACCCAAACAAAAAAAATTAAAAGGAAAAATGGTTCAAGAACATATAAACAGAAAGATAATCTAGAAGATTTAACATAAACAATAGATCACAGAGGCGTTCGAAAAGAGTGTAAAATGGGGTTAGAAACTTAAAACATATTTCCTAAACATATCAGAAATAGTGACTTATATTTATTATTTATAGTTTTGAATGGAACCTATGAAATGTATCATACAAAATTTGCTTACAAAGGCGTTTGTAAATAGTTTTATTTACTTTTTACTTTTTCATTTCTATTTTTTTAATAAAGTAGTCAGGTAGATGGGTTAATTTAGAATGTTATTATTATTATTTTTATAATTATAATAATATAAATAATAGTGTATTTTTTAGATTTTAAATCTTTGATGAAAACATTTCGTTGCCCAGGTGATATCATTTTAGAATTTAATGTACAGCATCCGAACTGAACTCCACTCTAAATTATTGAGGCGATATCGATAGTTCAACCATCGAATATTAACTATAGATAAGAAGGTTCAGTAGACGCTGAAAACGGCATCGACTCGTCGCATTCCCAGCCACATTTCTGGCCCGCTACTATATATAGGTACTATATATAGGTACTATATCTATATATATACTATAAGATACTATACTATAACTATAAGCGCGGCGAATTGCTTTGTAGACATGAACATCAAACGTGCCGACACGAGGTGAAGTAACTGTATATTATTTTAAACTGTGGTTCAACCTTCGGGAAAGTTTTGCGCTGACACGACCGATTTTTGTTTTTAGTACAACTAATAATATTTTATGCTGTAAATATTTCAGAATGTGTAGGTATTATAAAAACTATGTTAGTTTAAAAACCATGCCAGTTCATGTATTAATTTTCAAACAAAAAGAAGAAATGTTTTGGAGGTGTAATTTATTATTCATCTTGTGAAACAAACAAATGATCTGCACACTGGTTAAGGCGTATTTATTCATCACTATTATTACGAGTATTATTCTAGGTACCCTCCTGTTCCTTTGGATTTACAATTAGTTTTATTTTATTGTTAGTTTCATATGACTATTTTATTGTAGGAAGTAAATGTCTTGCTCTCGAAGATGAAGAAATTACTCATGAATTTCAGAAGAATCCATTAAATATTTTATTATTTCTTTAATGTAGTCTCGCGTTGTTTAATATCATAATTTCTTATTATTCCTGTATAGCATCAAAAAATCCTATCGGCAATTTATGCATTGAAATCTTAATATTACAGTAATATTACTTTTTATGTGTTTCTATTGTTTAGTTTAATGTAAAATTAAAAACTAATATTTTCAAAAAATAGCTCTAGCTGTCATATCTACCTATATAATAATAATAATAATAATAATAATAATAATAATAATAAACAGTTTATTTGCAGACATAATATACAACATAATATACCAAAAATTACAACATACACAAGAAAAAAAAAATATCTGCAAAAAGGGTTAGAAGGCAGTAAAACTGATATGTGTATCCTAACCCAGAAAATGAAATATAATTATTTATGACCCAAAAAGACAGATTATATATATATATATATATATATATAAATACCATCTGGACAACACAATTATAAAATAGATAATAAACACCAAAAACAAAATTATCAAACAATATCTATACCAAATTCAATAGACTTTTTCGTAGTACTAATCGAAACGTCGAAGGCTTATAAGTCTTATAATTATGCGGATTTCCGTTATATGTGCAATAAATGTTGTAAGTAAATGAGCGCTCGTACAACAATGTACGGTGAGGAGGTGGCGATAAAAGTCCTCTAAACCTGAGGTTGAGGTTATGCACGTCAGATCTAAATGATGATAAATATCATACTTCCCAAGCTCCT
The DNA here is from genome assembly GCA_911728435.2 of Apoderus coryli. Taxonomy (NCBI): domain Eukaryota; kingdom Metazoa; phylum Arthropoda; class Insecta; order Coleoptera; family Attelabidae; genus Apoderus; species Apoderus coryli. The sequence continues at coordinate 7,142,643 of OU452202.1, read as the reverse complement.
TTCTTTTCAATATTTTTGATTTTATTAGTCACTTATACTTAGGAAAATTATCCCAATTTTCCTGTATATTACAAACCAGTACTTATAAACACCGCAAATATATTTTTTTTTTGGCATGTAACAGGTGGAAATGAGTATGGTTTTATTTTTATTTACACATTTTAATCTACAATTTAAAAATAAAAAACCTGGAATGAAAAAAATGGCTTTAGCTGTCATATCTATGATAAACATCGTGGTACTAACACACCCTTCTTTAGACAATCCATGAACAAGTAAATTTGGCAACGTCGAATCCAAGGCGATTGTTTGTGTTTACATTGGAACATTTGTAACATATCAGTGCTTATTGAGCTTAATTAAAACAGTTTTTTTATAAAACTAGTAGTGATAAGTGTGTATAAATATTTCGTCTAAATTTTGTGTAAGATACAATACCGAATAAAATGTTAGTTAATAAAATAAAGTAATTTGTTTGGACTCTTTGACGGTGGTTAAAATTGCGGGAAACTGATTGGTCGTGAACAGTGTACCGTCTAGTTTGTCAGCATGTGGAATTTGAAAATTGGCAAGTATATGGGGGTTTCCTCAATTTTCTTAAAAACTAAGTCTTGGATCCTACCTCTATCATTCGATGCAGTATTGTTTTATGAAAATATTGTTAAGTTTCATGGAGATCCACCGTCTAGTTTGCCAACAATTGGAATTTGAAAATTTACAAGTATATGTGTTTTTTCTCAAATTTATCAAAAACTAAGGCTTCGCAGTCGCTCCCACCTAGATCATCCGATGCAGTATTGTTTTGTGCCAAATATTGTCAAGTTTCATGGAGATCCACCGTCTAGTTTGCCAGCAATTGGACTTTGAAAATTTACAAGTACATGGGGTTTTCTCAAATTTCTCAAAACCTAAATCTTAGGAGTCGCTCCCACCTAGATCATTCGATGCAATATGGTTTCATGACAAATATTTCCAAGTTTCAGCAATTGGAATTTGAAAATTTACAAGTGTATGGGTTTTTTCTCAACTTTCTCAAAAACTAAGTCTTGGGAGTCGCTCCCACCTAGATGATGCGACGACATCAAGTGAAAATATTATTTAAGCAAATATCGTTCATACCTCAATTTGGTACTCAAGTCGGTGTCGCAACGTAGCCGTCCTTTATGTACTTTGGACTTCTTAGCTCGTATTTGTTTGGTCGAAGCCAGTTTGTTCAGTATGATGGTTATCGATCTCACAATTTTCAGCCTTCTTCGGGAGTGCCCCAAGGTTCTCACTTGGGACCACTTTTGTTTATTGTATTTGTTAACGACTGGATTGAGTTAATTGCCTGTGGCAAGCTTGCATATGCTGACGATCTGAAGATCTTCCAGGTCATTGAGACGGATAGTGATTGCATTTCTCTTCAAAATGATATGAATGATGATGGTGGTGATGGTGTTCAGCATACCGACTACCGCTAAAGATCTCAAAATGCACAATTATTAAGTTTCTCTCGTTTGAAGCATCCAGTGTTACACAATTATTTATTATCAGATGAAAACATCAGCCAAGTTAATGAAGTGAAGGAAGTATGTGATCATACGTTTGCTGCTCATTTTGATAACGCTGTATCTTCTCACATACTTCAACGACATAAACACCATTCAATTATTTTATTATGCGTTCGTGCGATCTAGACTTGAATTTGGATCGTTTATCTGGAATCCTTGGTGCAATAGTCATATATCTGCGGTTGAATCGGTTCAAAGGAGGCTCCTGAAGCTTCTGTCGTACAGATCTAACGGATACTATCCAAGATGGTCACAGGGAACTTTTATTAAGGTTTAATGAGCCTTGCCTTATGAAAAGAAGACAGATTCATTCGGTCAAGTTCCTTTTTAAATTACTGCACAATGGCATTGATTGTCCATATTTGCTTGGTCTTCTACCGTTTTATGCGCCAATACTCGAAACGCGGCATCCAGTAACCTTTGCAACTTTTACCGCTAGAACGAACATTGCCTAACGGCGCCCAACACATTTTATGACATCTTGTTTTTAACCGATTTTGCAGTGAGTGTGACATTAATGCATCTCCTCTTCCCATGATTATAATAATAATAATAATAATAAAAGACTTTATTGTAATAATGAAAACTACAATAAGCGAAGTTGAAGTATAATGCTTCCTAACTTAACCCTACTTCAAATAAGCATCTTATATTCTAACCTAAAGAAAAGAAAAAGGAATTCAGTGTTGAATGATTCAAGTTGATTATTTATTTTTCTTATTTTTTTTGTATCCAACATGTATTTTATTTTCTTTTTATATATATTATATCATTATATCTCATAATAATAATAATTTAATGTCTATATTTCAATGTTGCTTTGTGTTGTTTCAATGTATTATCACATTACTATGTATGTATACCGGGTGGTCCATTTATCTTGAGACAGCTTTATATCTTAAACACGGCACATTTTTCAGAAAAAAAGTTCAAATAAAAGTTGTTTGCTATTGTACGGGAAAAACAATGGTGGCACTCATTGGCGAGTTTGTCAACCGTTTCAAGGTTATCTCAAGGTCAACTCGTTTTTTCTTAATGGAAACATATATTTTTCATTACCGAATCGGATTCTACATAAAAAACAAATAACTTCTCTTAGTAAATTTTTTTTATTCCGATAATAATTTGGGTTAATTTCTTTGTTTTTTGTTCTTGGAACTGAGGTTCAACAATTTAAAAATCATCGACTGATTATTTGATTTTAGATGATTATTTAAATGCCATTATTTATTTTTTCATTGTTTCAACGTTTCACAAGACCATCTGTCTTCATCAGGAATCTAGTAAAATACGTCCTCGTAAACTTCTGCGCAACACAGTAATAAAAAGCATGGTATATAGCATTTTTATCTGCAAAACCACAGGTAATATCAACAAAACTTTTTCTGAGATAGAAAGATATGCCATATTTTGTAGCAAAATTGATAACAGACTAACGAACGTACCTACTGATCGTCATTCGGAAGTAAAAGTTAATAATTCCTCATACCAAATATTTAATTTTTATTTTTTTTATACTTAAAGAAAAAAGTAGTAAATTTTTCATCTGGTAAACATTTTTGCACATTTATAGCAAAGAAATCATTCACAATATCTTTACACTTGTGAGTGACAATAATCAATAAGTTAGTTTTGAGAAAATATGGAACATCTTTCTGTAGCACAAAAGATTGAGATGCTCTACGGAGAATGTAACAGAAATATCGATAATGCCGTAGCTTTGTCTATGCAACGTTTTCCAGAAAGAAATCCTATATCCCGCGCTAAATTTTACAGTGTTGTGAAGGATTTTAGAGAAACCGGAAATGTACAGCCGAAAAAACGAACTCGACGAGCTACTGTCAGTGGTGAAAATAATGAAATCGCAGTATTGGCGGCTATTGTTGAGAATTCGCATGTTTCTTGAATTTCTCGAGACGGCATAAATTTCACCAGTATCATATTGCTTTGCATCAAGAACTTCATGGTGATGATTTTGAGAATCAAGTCAGATTTTGTCACGAGAACAAATTCGATTAAACAGAAACTTCTTCTTTAGTGTGTTGTTTTCGGACGAATCTGGTTTTACAAACCATGGACAGGTGAATCGCCACAACCTGCCTTATGGAACATTGGATGGACAAAAATAACAGCAGTTTCAAAAGCAGCATTTACCCCTTCTACTTGAAGGTATACCAGTCCAAGAACGGGCAAATATGTGGTTTCAACATGATCGCTGTCCTGCACATTATGCCAGAATTTCTCGTGTTAGATCATGAATACCCTGATCGATGGATTGGAAGAAGTGGCCCCGTTAAGTGGCCCCGTTGTCCTGCTAGGTCACCTGATTTAACGCCCCCTCGATTTCTTTTTATGTAGAAGTAGTCTATCCGAACGCCCCAACTACACCGGAAAATATGATGGAACGCATTAGAAATGCTTGCAGAAATGTGACCAGAGAGAATATTATTCAGAGTCAGGAATCCTTCATCATTGTGAACTTATCATTATAAGTGCATTGAAGTTGGAGGTCATCATTTTGAGCATTTATTATAATAAATTTCAAGGTTTTGTCGAGACCTTTTTTCTTTCGTGTAATAGCAAATAAATGTTGTAAAAAATATTATTATTTCAATCGGAATAAAAAAATGTTGTTAAGAAAAGTTATTTGTTTGTTTCTGTAGAATACGATTCTGTAATAAAAAAAACTATGTTTCTATTTAAAAAACCAAAGTTGACCTTGAGATAACCCTCGAAATGACATATTGCCTGAATTTCTGACTAGTTTTGTGTTAAATTTTATAATAAGCTGCCGTCTCACATAAAGAACCTTGGTGAAGTTCAGTTTAACAAAGGTATTAAATCATTTTTGATATCTCAAGCTTTTTATACCTTTGAGGACTATTTCAGAAGCGATAATGTAGATTTTTCTAGATTTTAGTTTGTTTGTAAGCCTTTCTTTGTTGCTGTAACTTTGATTGATTAATTTTTGTTCTTCTTTGACGTACTATACATGTTTGGTAACATAAAATGGTGAATAAATATATCGTGAAGCGGTTGTCAAATTCGCAAATGGATACCACCACTGCATTTGCCTCACAATAGCAAATAACTTTTATTTTAATTTTTTTTCCGAAAAATGTGCCGTTTTTAAGATATAAGGCTGTGTCAAGATAAATGGACAACCCGGTATCTTAATATATTGTATATATAGGTATGTTCAATTTTGTAGTTCGGATACTAGCACATCATTATAATGTGTGCTATTTGAGCCTGTTCTTATACGAATTTCCTGTAAATGTGCATCTGTCCTGTTGGAAATAAAAGCTTATTATAATTATTAAAAACTGCAAAAGTCAACTCTTCCAATATTTGCAAGAGGTCTAACTGAAATAGCCCTGCTGCAGGTTTCTTCTTTAGTAGTTTTAAATTGATCAACCCACTTTAAAAATTATGTTTCTACACGGATAATACAAATTAAATTTTGTACGAAATCTACACTGAGTAAAAGCAATAATCTCGTTATTTGTAATGAAATTTTCAACAATAAAAGTGCAATGACCGAAAATCACCAAGAACCTACCTCTAGGTTTTTCAGAAGCAAAGTTATTATACTTCAAAATTTGTCACAACATTATGCGGCTTTGTATAATGTACTGAAAGTTAAAGAAATAATCATAGAATTTCAAAAGCAGTCCCTGTAGTTGTTCTGAAATAAAAAAACATTTCTGCTGCCGCTCTCTGTATGTTTTTAGCAGTGGCTACCACAATAATTCTCATTACTGATGCCATAAACTAACACAAGGAGAGTTGGTGTTCTACCTGACGTCACCGTGCTGGGACTCCTACCCAAACTGAATCTGCATCAGGTCGCATGACCATTTAGGGTAGTCGCCCACCGTTTTTTCGAATTCGAATAATTCTATAACTATTTCAGTATCACATTTAAAACAGTTTGCTATTATAATAAAATAACATATTTATATTTAATAACAAATAACGCATTTTGCAATGTGCTACCTAGTTTTCTAAAAGTTGAACCTATTAATAAGTATACATCCTATTCCTAATAAAGAAAGCCAAGTCGGATTTAAAAAAATAAATAAAATAACTTCAAGTTACGTTATTATTATTTATAAATATTTTATCCCAAAACAAAATTTCTATAAATATCTTGATTAATAAATAAAGATCAAGCAAAACCAAATACACTCACCGACATTACATTCGGGACAACCAAAATTTAGATCAAATTTAATGTATTATAACTTTTTCTTCCATAAGTAGTCCGACTTCAACCTTTTTTTTTACAAAATGTAGATAATTGTTTCGGTTTGAATTAATTTTATTCAATTTTCAAAAATACAGTTTACATGTTGAAATATACAGAAAAATAAAAAAACATATTTTTTCTCTTATGTTTGTAACACTCTGTAGAGTAACTTTGCAACATAAACTACAATTGCTTTTCTGCACAGTTTCATTCATTTTTAACATTTTGCTGTTTTATTCGTCTCTGTATCGTTATCGGTTTAAGAGATATGAATTTTTGAAAAAAAGTAAAAATTTTAAAAGTTAGTACCTCGTGTTACCTCCTAGAGAGAGAGAGACTATATCCTATACCATACACTATTATGTATATAGCGCCTTTGACGTTGCCTATCTTTCCGTTGGCCCTTTTGTACCGTCATGTCCGTCATTCGTATTCCCTTCCTCTCTCGTGAAAGAAGTATTCACTTCTATCACGTGTACTGTGCTGCACGCGTATTTTTTTTTTTTTAGCAGAAGGTTTAATTCCGAAACATGCTAGACTGGGAATAATTTATTTTACAATTTTTCTATTAAATTTATTTTGTGGATATTCTATTTTTATTTCTATATTATTGAAAGTACAGCTCCAATCAAGAATGGACTACTTTTTCAAATTATAACAATTAGAGTTATATGGGGTGTCCAAGGTTTCCCCATCAGTTTAACCAATGGCGTAGGATGTTACCAAAATTCGTTAAGTACTTTAAATTCCTACTGGTTTAGTAGTAAAGTATTACGAAACAAGGTTTATCAACAGGCCATTAAAATCGGGTGTGTCGCCTCAAAACTTTCCTGACAAGATATAATATAATCTAAAATATATGACCTGCCTGACGAAACAGAATTTTAATAATAATTGTTATTATAATTCTATTATTTTTATTATTTCCAATAAACTAAGCTAACAAACTCACTACTTAATTCAAAAATTAGAAAAAAAAAGTTAGTTACCAGAGCTGGGATTCGAACTCAGAACCTTCCGCATGCAGAGCGCACGCTCTATCAATAACGCTAAAAATCCTTTTCAAATTAATTCATAAGATATTATATTAAGAGTTTAGGTTACAACTACCTACCTGGTGAAATTTTTAACGCAATTTTCTTGAGATTTATGGAGGCAAATATCAAACGTAACCTATCGCTGTAAAGCAGATAAAAAATGCTTTAAAATGATGTATCACTCGACTCCTACTTCTATTTGAAAATTTGGCGGTTGTGTCCACCGCTATCACAGGGGAAACCAAAAAACAATGGGTTCATCCTAGGAACCCCCAAACTCATACATCAAAATTTAGCCCAATTTACGCGCTATCGTGTAAGAATACATATAGACACACAACACACAGACATACAGACTTCCATCTGGAAATGGTCTTAAACGTCTCAGGGAACTTCAAAATGGTTATATCCAGCTTTATCTCAATTTTTTTAGCGCGTTCACAATACTTTCCCTGTACGAGAAAGTAATACACTGTGTCCAAAATAAGAATGGGATAGCATTGGAATCTTGGAAAAGGTAGGAGTTACAATGTCGGTTAAGTTAGAGAAAAGTTGTACAATTTAAACACCTTTTAAATGGTGTTTTCAAAATTAAAGTAACTTTAGCCGTTTTCGAGAATTTTTGAAAAAAAAATTTTTTGCAATTTTCGTTTTTATTTATTTCTGACGTTACTCAACTTCGTTTTAGTAGATTTTTAAAAAAAATCTAACTATTCAGGAGATCGACACAACCGAAATTTTGAAAAATTTTTATGCAGTACTTCATTTTATGACCCCTGGATCCTAAAAATGACCTCAGTTCAAAAGTTTATATATCTATATATATATATATATATATATATATATGGGATATAGAAACTTTGCGTCACGTTCTAGGCCGCATTTTTTGACCAATCGAAACAAAATTTGGTTAAAAAATCGGCTAGGTCATGGAATCGCGTGAGTTCGTTGGCGATTGAAATCGGAGAGCTAATTTCAGAATGGCGGCCTGTCAAAGTTTTAAAAAAATCATATTTTTTTCGTTGTTAATAGAAAATACCGATGTTACATATCAAATGATAGAGCACTCAAATCTCTACAATATTTATTTGGAGAGTTTTTTCATCGCTGGCATATTTAAGTAAATGTAAGTCAATATAAAGTAACAAAAAATAAAAAAAATATCATCACCCGCTATACCTGTAATTATTTTGACAAATAAACACCTGTGAAATAACAATAAGACCGTACTTATAGTATAATGGGTATTTCAGTTAAAATAACTGTCAATATGACACTTTGGTTATATTTCGCGAATGTCAGAATATTCCGTTATTTGTTTATTAATAGTGGGTGTCAGTGGTAGACTAAGTATAAATAAAAAATACATAAATCAAAAATCTACTTTTCCGACTGGCTGCCATCGGGATTTTTTTTAAATACGGCCCTGAATTTTTATTGTTAAATTTAAAGCCATTTTCAATTCAAAAATAGGTGATATATCACACGTAATGGGTTAAACAAGTTTTCAGTGTTTTTAGCTGTTATTTAAAATTATTCGAGAACAATCGCCATAGTTTGGCACTTATTCTGCGTAAAACACGCATCTGAGAAAGGCGTTTTTTTCATCAAAAAGCACAAAAATGTTTACTAAATTTAAAAAACCGCGAACAGAATAAAATGTTGTACTGAGACAGAAATAAATGTGCAAATAATAATAAATAATTGTGAGTAACGAAGAAAGAATGGTTTTGAAAAACCTACTACTCTGCATTCAGTCAGTTAAGTGCCCAACTATGGCGATTCTTCTTGAAGAAGTTTAAATAACAGCTAAAAACACTGAAAACTTGTTTAAACCATTACGTGTGATATACCACCTATTTTTGAATTGAAAATGGCTTTAAATTTAACAATAAAAAATCCAGGGCTGTATTTATTTATTCAAATAACCCTACAAACACCACAAGTGGTAATTACATGTAAAGCGGTAACAAAGACTATAATAATAAACAATAACAATAATAATATCACTTACACACCTATGTGACAGAACATCAACTATTATGTAATAAAAGTATTCACATTAACACCCAACTCAGACATCAGAACCGAGCATTATCATTTAACATTCCCAATATTAGTGTTAGAGACGTGTTAAACATATCTAAGTCATTCTCAACTATGTATCTGTTACACACGTCCACGACATTATTAATTAATTAAAAAAACAAAGTTGATGATGGTTTTTCAAAAACGAAACGCCATAGTGAAAATTTGTTTATTGTTCTCAAAAAGTAACAATGAGAAAGTATTTTTATTTTTTTATATCTGTAAAAATAACGTCAGAAATAAATAAAAACCAAGATTGCAAAAAAATACTTTTCTCAAAAAACGGCTAAAGTTACTTTACTTTTGAAAACACCATTTAAAAGATGTTAAAAATGTACAACTTTTCCCTAATTTAACCGAAATTGTAACTCCTACCGTTTCCAAGATTCCAATGCTATCCCATTCTTATCTTGGATACACTGCGTAACGAAACAGAATTTTAATAATTATTATTATTTTAAATGTATTATTTTCATTATTTCCAATAAACTAACGTACGCACCTATATTCCCTGTTGCAACCTATTTTTATTCCGCACATATTTTATATCGGTTTACATGAACAATAAAACATCGATTTGGATATCTGTAAATTAATACCTATTTTTATACCATTTACGGACACCAGATCGCCATAAATTTAATTCCTTGGAAAACTTTTATTTAATTCTAAAATGATGAATTAGACATATTTTTTACTAGAATATTTTCATATTATATTTCATGGCTCTACGCATATTAATGTTAATTTGCAGTTACTTTTTATAAAGTTGCATTTCACCCATTTTCTTGATATTCTTGGTCGCCATATTATAATTTTGTAACTCAATTTTTAGCTCTCCATATAATCATCATAATAGCCACCACTTAACACTTCCGATTATGTCGGAAGTTGACGGCGACTTTTTAATTTTAAATAGAAAACTCTATATATTATTACATTTTTAGATTCTACGTAAGATTCTAGACATGCTTCATGCATCATGTCCTATTGACATTTTAGGTCTAAATAATAATCACATTTTTTTCACATAAGGGAGTCCTTGTTAATTATTTTGCAAGCATTTTCAAAAAGTACTGAAAACCATGTTAGAAAAACAGTTTTATAAATTATAAAAATCGACTTTCAACTGTTTCTCTAACATGGTTTTCAGTATATTTTTTTGACCACCCTGCATGAATAAATCTAAACATATCTTATCGAATCGGAAAAAGGAGACCTTACTTTATAAGAAAAAGCATGCAAAAGAATTTAGAAAGATCTGGTTATGAGAAAAAGATGTGATTATTATTTAGCTTATCTTCGACACAATGTATATCACCTGCGTAACGAAACAGAATTTTAATAATTATTATTATTTTAAATGTTTTATTTTCATTATTTCCAATAAACTAAAAAAAAAATATATTGGCAGATAAATTAAAACTACTTGCCAATGTCACCTGTATCATGTAGGCATATTTTGCAAGTATTCCATAAAATTACTTAAATATTGTAGGTTCTAGATTTTCTTTAAAGTTTAAGCCTTCTAGTTGAATATTAACAAATAATTTGCCACGTGCTTTAATTTCATTTATAACATCATGTTTATTATTTGAACTACAAAAAAAAAACCATATAAATCTTTATTATGATGTTAATGAAAATAGACGTATTGTCTGCAACAGTCAGTTTTATTCTTAATCATGATCCTTTTTTTAATATTTTGTGTTGGTGTATCTACCATTCTGTTTAACAATAAATTTCATGATTAACTACATAACACCTTCGCATGTCTTTGTCTAATTTATGTATTTATTATTGTTTTACAACATTTACCTGCAAAAGTCATACCTAGTCGTCAATGAAGGAAAATTAGCATACAATTTTTTTGAATCTAGTATGTAAACGTTCATAGCGTGTGTTCATTTAACTCCAAAGTATACTATGATATTTAACATTATATAAATTAATTTGAATTTAGATTAACATTAAGAGGGGCGTTTGAATACAATCGTTTGCAGACCTATTTTTGCGCATGGTAGACTCCACTAATACGTATCTGGTAGCAAAAATTTTGATAGGGAGTTAAAGAGTAAAGATGGGATTAGGTATTGAAGTATTTTGAAGTTGAAATATTGGATAGTTAGTTCAAAAACAGAGTTAGAAAATCATCATATTTCGCTTTGCAGGCATAATTTTGCGCATGGTAGTCGCCACTAAGACGTATCTGCTAGCAAAAATTTTTATAGGGTTTTAAAGACAAAAGATGGGATTAGGTAATAAAGGATTTTCAAGCGGAAAGATTAAATAGTTAACTCATAAATTGAGTTCAAACATGGGTAATTTTTTCAAATTTACAGATATATTTTTGTGGATGGAAATCTCCACTAATACGTATCTGGTAGCAAAAATTTTAATAGGGTTTTAAAGACTAAGGTTTGGATTAGGTAATAAGGTATTTTGAGGCTACAACAATAAATAATTACTTAATAAATTGAGTTCAAAGTCAGCAACTTTTTCCTCATTTTGTGCTATGATTCTAATATTTAATAATGATAATATTGCTTTATTACCTAATTTATATATTTAACAATCACTTGTAATTAAAATTGTACGTGAAAACTTTCTTTATTAGACAATATCCATATATAAAAAAATATCTCATATTTCCCTTCAAATATCCGCCATTTTCTTATAATTTCTTTAAAAATTTACCCACCGAACATTTTGTTTGTAGTTGGGACAGCATTGAAGAGATGCCGCTATGGGCGCCGCTTACAGTTCACTTTTTTTTCAATTTATACACAGCAAGACAAAAATAATCTGTTGACAATATCTAAAACATTCCGCAATAATCGATATACTTACCACCGAGGACAATAGAACCAGTTTTTCACATACACCATAAATATAATATCTATTTCTATCTTTCATTCATCCCTTTTATGTACGTATACCTAATTATTGTAACTATAACCAGATGATAAGCGAAGACCTAGTTTTGTGTTATTTCGTATTATTTGTAGTATTAGTTTTTTTTATAAGTAAAATTATTTACGAACCAATTGGGCAGTTTGTTATTTACGTAGAATAACCCAGTACCGATCTACATAATATTTTTGAGTATATAGTAAATTTCAAGAAAAACTGTTTACGTTGGTGATAACCAGCTTTCATTTAACTTATTGATACTCTTCTTTTAAGTTATACAGCGTGTTCAGAATTAGTATCCAAGATTTATCGTCGTATAAATGAGTGTAACTTGATTTCCTCAAATCAAAAATGTTAGTCAGATGATGTCAATTATTTTAATAACCAAATTAATTACAGTTAAACTCAGATTTAAGAAAATACAATAACATGCCATTAAGAGATACTAATTTTTACGCAAATTAGTTAAGTTGCCTAACATTTAAAAAAAAATATATTGGAAAAGGAATATTTGGGCAATATGACGACACCATTTTTTTTCCTTAGTTTCATATTTAAAAAATTTAGAGCGAAACTAATGGAAATGATGTAGTTGAAGATTTTTCTATACATTTAAATTCTCAAAGATAAGTAGGTATATAAAAATGTTTATTTCTATGCGAAATATAGGTTCAATCAGAGACAATTTTTTTTAATGTCACTGGGTATTTTGTCAAACTCATTTTCTAAAGTTATATACAGAGTGTCCTATGGTGCCGACCCATTAGAATATTTCAGAGACTATACCTTGAATTGATACAGGAAACATGTCTACAAACTCACGTAGAATCTAAAAATGTAATAAAATATAGAACGTTCTATTTAAAACAACAAAGTCGCCATCAACTTCTGGCAGAACCGAAGGTGTTATGCAGTTGCTATTATGTGATTTGAGTAGACCATATTTAGATGCCGAAATTTTTGAAATTCAATTCAAGGTAGTCTCTGAAATATTCTAATGTGTCATCACCATAGGAGACCCTGTATATGTTATATAAATAAAATTCATTCTAGACCTGGGCGGAATGAAAATAATATAAATAACAATATTAATGAAACGCAAAAAAAGGTCTGAAAATAATATATATATTATTTTTTTTAGATCTGAAAGTTATGATTTAAGATCTTATGCTTTTACGGATGAAAAGCATGACAAAAAGGAAGCGGGGTGTATTTCATCAGATGAATATGAAAGGTTATATATCATGTACTTAATACTGCAATTTCATGTGATTAAAACAACGTATTTTTAATTACAATTTAGCATTAACACTTGCCCACTGACTGTAGAAAAGGAAAGTCAAGATGAGTATATAATTAAAGGCAACCGAATTGTGGAGCTAAATTATGTTCTAAATTGGGCAATATCTTTGCAATACAATCACTCCAAAAAGTGCACTCTAGGAAAATTGCAAATAGCTGGAGAAAAATCACGAGGCAAAGGGCTAACCAGCACGATTGTGTTTTCTTGCAATTCATGCAAAAATATTTACCAGTATGACACCGAAAATCCTGAAAAGGAAAAGTCAGATATAAATATTGGTACAGTGTCGGGTACTATGGCTTCGGGTAGTACGTATTCTCATACGAGTGAACTTTTTAGTTGTATGGATATACCTACAATGACTCCTTTATTTTAGAATATTGAAAATGAGTTGTATACATAAATGATACAATAGACCTCTTTATTGAAGAAATTTTCCGAGATGAGTATTTTTGGAAAGAGGTTGCCAAAATTAAAAACATTTTATGGTGATTGTATAGCTCCTGAGATAGTTAGAGACAGAATTGGAAAAGGGAAACGATGTATTGACCCAGAATTTATTTTGATATCAATAGAAGCACAAAGGCAAAAAAAAAGAAGAACTCGCGAAACCTCTCTAACTTTATTGCGAATATAATGTTTTTGGAAAAGTGTTTGTGTGATGGTGTGTGTGTGTCTGTCTGTCTATAAGTCTAAAACAGTTGGATGATTTTTTTAGAAAAATCAGTTTTCACACATAATCGGTTCCTATTTTTCTACTATACTGAAAAAATGTATGTACCATGGGCGTCCGTGAAAAAAAAACATAGCTGAAGTCTGCAATAAAAAAAATAATATTTTATTTAGAAATAAAGCGTGTAGAGAGAACAACTATTGACAAAAAGCTCACAGAAATATTACTTTTACATTGAAATATGGAGAGGTATTCGTGCCTCGAGGGCAACAGTTTGTTTTAATTGAGCTGGTGTTCTTTCGGTTACGACAAAATTATGTTATGTTATGTTATTAAGAAAAGTTATTCAAAATGAAAAACTGAGTAACAGTACGAAATTTCAAAGTAAAATTTGAAAGCCGTCTGTCCATATTTTGAATTTGATCCTTTTCTTTTTTCTTGTTTGAAAAAAAATCCTTGAATATTTCATGTTTAATTTAAATACCCATTTATAATAAATAGTGTTTTATTCATTATCTCTTTCTGAACAACTTTCTTCAAAACATTTTGTACTATCTGCTACCAGAAAGGAAAAAAAGAGAAAAAAAGCAAAAATTCAAAGATGTTGGCACAGTTACTCAGTTTTTCATTCGGAATAATTTTTCTTAATCACATTTTGTCGTAATTTTAACTGATTGTCTTAAATTAGTTTCACACCAAGCAGGGCTAGATCAAAGTTAAACTCTAATTTTTTTCAGTTTACTTTTTTCTTGGGGTGTGTTGTCAACACAACATATCAGGCAATAGTTTCATCTTTTTAAATAAAAATGTATTTTATTATGTTTGAATGTTTTAAATGTGTTTGTAAATATAATGAAAATTGTTTGTTATTTTATTGATATTGACGTATTGGAATTTGTGTTAGAAAGGAAAGGGAAAAAAATGTTGTTTCAACCTGAGGAAGTTACTAATTAGTAACGAAACGTCGTATGTTATGATTTTAGTTTGATAGTGACGAAAATAAATATGAATATTTTTATGTAGAGAAGTTGTGTAAAGAGGAATTTTTATAAGAACCGAACACCCCAATAAAAAAGTAACCTGAAAAAAATTAGAATAGCGGTTCAAGAATAATAAAAAAAAATATGTTAAACTCGTATGATTTTTTGTCTTTTACATGAGCCGTTTCACCGATCCGAGGACACACTGTAGTGTGTTATTTTTCTTAGGGAGAATGAAAGAATGGCTTCCAGCCAAACTCTTACCTTTTGTTGAGATTGTTACTATCATTATAATTGATTTTATACCTATTTGTAATTGATTGTAGTGAGAATGATTTCATAATAAATGAAATATAACTATTTGTTTTATTTATCTGATATAGAATAAAATACCTATATTATGTACCTATAAATAGTGCCTCATGTCTAATATAAAATAAATATTTTATTTGGATATAATAAATACACCTTACCTATAAATATAAATATTTTTAAAAATATAAATTATTTTGAAAAGATTTAAATCTGAATTTTTTAGTAAAAAATCAAAGATACTATTCAAAAAGATTTGAATCATAAATCAAAAATAATTTCCTGAAAACAAAGTTAAAATCAAAGTAGGTGGGTACCTACTTATTGAAATAAAAAAGTACCGAATTAAATAAAAAAAGATCAAAATCCAACTAACAACCTTATAGGTGTATCGAACATAACTTGCTTATATCTTGTATATAGATATAATACCTAGGTACTAATAATATATTATACTTACAGTCTATTACAAACGAATATATGCACAAAAAAGAATAAAAATAATGATTACCCAAAATAGAAATATTACATTTTAGGGTCACTATGTATTAGTTTTGGCGCCACCTAGTGAGGAGAAGAATATATTAAAATATGTTGTAACTTAAGAAATGGATATTTTTAAATGAATACAGCCTTAGGCAACCAAGAATACAACCATACTAGCGGCCATTTTTGTAACTAGCCGTTTCAGATTCCCCTCTTAAGCATGGAATTTTGTCATTCAAAAAGTCATAAGAATAAAATATCAGATCCGTAATTATGAATTATACAATTATACAGGATGTCTTAAATAAAATGTGCTAGTCTTATAAACTTTTATAACGTCGGCTAAATAAGAAAAAAGTTGTATTTTCTAAGGACGAAAAATAATACATAATTACTCATAACCTGAGCATCTCACAACAAATTTAAATAGCTGTTAATACCAAAAAAGACACAAATTGTAAATAAGATTTCTTTTTAATGTTCTAAACATAGTTCCAAACGGCTGGGCCTATAACAATTATAAAGATGTTTCGCTGAAATTTAAGAAGTTTTCACTGATCAATAATTTTTGTTATATGAACTATTTTTTTTTGTGCACTGATTTCGCAGTTACACATAAAGGTGGTATTCAGCAAAATAAGGTTCGATGAACGCGGTAGAACTATATTCCTCAATAACAAAGTTACAAAATTAGAATTACCTACTATATAATAAAAAACCTTATATACCGGGTGAGCCAAAAAAACGGAAACTTTTTTAAACGCCTGTAACTTTTTACTAGTAAACCGATTTTCATGGACTTGGCCTCGTTAGATAGACAATAGAATAGACGGATTTCGAAATGGCGCCCAAATCAAAATCGAAGATGGCAGACGTCTTTAAACATACCGCTTATTTCGGGTCAATTCTTTTTGAACAAAATTTTCCAAAATTGAGATATTTAGGTACTACAAAGGGTCAAGTCAAAAAGAATTAGACTGTAAAAATGATATATTTAGCCTTTTAAGTTGTTAAATTGGTGTTAAAAATACACGACAAAAAATGTATGTACCATAGGCGTCCGTGAAAAGTCTACAAAAGGGTCAGAAAAACCTGTATGCACGATAACTCAAAACTCACTTAACAGATTTTTAACAAACTTGGGACAAAATACTACAGGAAATTTCTAGGTGCTGATTAACTTTTGGAAAACATTAACCGTAGGCAAAAGGTTTAAAAAAGGATTCAAACATTAAAAAAATTATAGTTCTTACACTAATCCGAAATATTGATTAATTTTTCATTGATTTAATAGAATATAAACTAAAACATTTAACATAAAAATTAGATCACATTGACCTTCCAAAAGATTGTAAAACGGGGTTGAAAACTTAAAAAACTAACACCTATTTCCTAAACATAGCACACACACAATATAGAATTATTGACTTTGATAGAAATAACCATGAAGTGCATCATAAAAAACTTGCTTACATAGGCGTTCGTAAGTAGTGGAAAAGGTGTCAAAATAAAAAAAATCTCTCGTCTTATTCGAAATATTGAATAATTGAAATATAAAATAGCTGATGTCTACAATAAAAATATAAAACAAATTATTTGGAAATATAGAGAGTGAGGTATATGACAAAAAAGTCACAAAAATATTACTTTTACTACACTTAAATATTGAGAGCTATTATTTTCTCGAGGGCAACAGTTTATTCTATTTAAGTATTTACGACCTCTTTCAGTAATTTGCTGATGTCTGTTGGTGGGTTATAGGTCGATGAGCAAAAAGTAAATTAACAAAAAGTAAAACAGAACTAAAATTTGGATAATAGTTCTATAAAGTTGGAAAATTGGTAAATAAATAATTTTGAAAAATAAAAAAAAATTTGACAAAAAATGTCATGCATAAACGAATTATCAGATTGTATTGGATTTGCTGATCAAGTAAAAGAGAAAACCCCTTCAAAGGTAAATGGAGATAAAAATGAGAAATTTAATAATAATCCTCCAGTTGAATGAAGATACACGAGATCAGTATCATCAATTGCAACAAATAGATCGAAAAACAGACAGTTTATGGAATTACAATTAGAGAAAATTAAGAAACTCGCTATAATAGAAGAAAAACAAGCTGAAATAGAAAACCAACGTCTTGAGAGAGAAAAGAAAATATTGGAGTTAGAAATGCAGTGTAAATTTAGTGATCTTGGAAGCAAGTATGGTAGTGAAATTGATGGTAAAGAAATACAAGTTGACGAACCAAATATATCAAATATTATTGAAGAAATACCACAAGAAAAGGTAAAACATTGGATTTGCCAGAATGAAAACGATTTTGAGGCTTTTTCTAGAAACAAAAATATAGAAGAACATGAATATATGAAAAATGTTTTTTTGAAGCGTTCATGTGATAATGATCTACCATTATTTTCTGGAGATCCAGAGGAATGGCCTCTTTTTTATTCCCAATTTAAGAGAACTTCAGAAACATGTAAGTTTTCAGATGAAGAAAATATGAGACGTATTCAAAGATGCCTACGTGGAAAAGCGAGAGATACTGTAAAACCACTTTTACTCGCACCATCAAATCTTCAGACAATAATTGAAACTTTAGAGTTAACATTTGGACGGCCAGAAATAATAATAAATATGTTAATTGACAAAGCGCGAAGAGTTCAGTCTCCAAAAGATGGTAAACCAGATTCGATGTTAGCATTTTCTAATATAGTAGCTAGTTTGACAGCTACTATGGAAGTATTGGAATGTAAGGGACATTTGTATAATCCACAATTGATAGAAGAATTACTCCGAAAATTGCCTTATTTTATGAAAATGGAATGGGGTGCTCATATTTTAAGAAACAAGGATGTTAGTATAAAGATTTTTTCTGAATGGCTTCGAGAAAAAGCTAAAA
The DNA here is from genome assembly GCA_911728435.2 of Apoderus coryli. Classification (NCBI taxonomy): domain Eukaryota; kingdom Metazoa; phylum Arthropoda; class Insecta; order Coleoptera; family Attelabidae; genus Apoderus; species Apoderus coryli. The sequence continues at coordinate 7,124,144 of OU452202.1, read as the reverse complement.
TATCATGCTTAATTGACTTTCAAGTTGGAAGAAGCGATGATTATAGAAATGTTCAACCACATAAAAGAAAGGAAACAGTGTTATCGATAAAAAGTCAAGATCAACTTTCAAGGAAATGTATAATTTGTAAAAAAGAATACCATCCTGTAGAAATTAATTTTATTAAAAAAAGTATTAATGACCGTTGGGAATATGTCAAAAGTATGAAGCTGTGTTTCTGCTGTTTAAAAAATAATCATTCAAAGACAGTTTGTCGAACAAAGAAACGATGCGGTATAGACAATTGTCAACAACTCCACCACGAACTACTTCACCATAAAAAGGAACCTATTCCTGAAACTACAGTTACAGAAAATGTATGTTTTTTAAATAGAAATGCATCACAAGTTTTATTGTAAATTTTACCCGTTAAATTATTTGGACCAACAAATATTGAAATTAATACCTTTGCCTTTTTTGACGAAGGTGCAACTGTATCATTAATTGATGAAGAACTTTCAAAAAAATTAGAATTGAAAGGTGTAAATGAACCGGTTTGCTATCAGTGGACTAATGACATTACACATGAGGACAAAAACTTTCGAAAAGTCAGCCTGAAAATATCTGCTTCGTATAAAAATGCCAAAGTGTTTAACTTAAATCAAATTAGGACACTGAGTAATATGAAACTACCAAAACAAACAGTGAATGTAGAAAATCTCAAGAAAGAGTATCCAAATATTTTTCTTCCCCCGGTGGAATTTTTCCTTTTAGACGTATTATTTTTTGGCAATCCATATATGGTGATAGTTTATAAATTTTACTTGACTTTTGTGGTAATTTTGAATTTTTCCACAACTTGTTGGCTATAACAATCTTGCTGAACTTTAAATGTAACAAAACTAAAGACATATTGAGAAGTGAAAAAATCATCACAGAAACTATTAGAAGAGTAGACGACAGATTTGGAATTGGTTTATTGTGGGAAGAATGATAATGTACAATTTCCTGAAAGCAAAAAAAATGCTCTCAGTCGATTATACTGTATGGAGAGAAAAATGGATAGAGACACAAATTTTGCCGAAAAATATTGTGAGAAAATTGAAGATTACTTAAGAAAAGGTTATGCACGAAAATTGAATAAATAAGAAACAGTAGCTTCATTGGAGATATAAAAGAAATGTTTCACCAGGTACTTATTAGAGAAAACGATAGACCAGCACAGAGATTTCTATTTAGAGGTTTAAGAAGAACTGGGGAGCCCGATATTTATGAAATGAGTGCTATGATTTTCGGAGCAACGTGTTCACCTTCATTGGCTCAATTCGTAAAGAATAAAAATGCTGAAATGTGTAAAAATGAATATCCTGAGGTTTTTGAAGCAATAACGAGAAAACATTATGTTGATGACTATCTCGATAGTAAACTAACTGAAGAAGACGCAATGAAATGCATACATGATGTTATTTCAGTACATAAGAAGGGTGGATTTCAAATTTGTAATTTTGTTTGTAATTCAGAAAATGTATTAAGGGAAATTCCAGAAAATATTCGATCCTCAAAAGTAAAAAATCTTGAAGAACATACAAATATACCCGTTGAAAGAGTGCTTGGAATACAGTGGCTTCCAAAAGAAGATAAATTTATATTTCCAATCAAATTGAACAAAATTAACCCGAAAATAATAAATGAAAACAAGATTCCTACGAAAAGAGAAGTTTTAAGAGTAGTAATGTCAATTTATGACCCACTTGGTTTTTTTGTGTAACATTTTAATAACAGGGAAAATAATATTACAAGAAATTTGGCGCTCTGAGATTGGGTGGGATGATGAAATACCTACAAATTTATACGAAAAATGGATTTTTTGGATAAAATGTCTGAAAGATTTAGTACCAAAACTTGAAATAGCTCGATGTTACGGGTATGAATTAAGTCAATCAAAAGATATTCAGTTGCATGGTTTCTGCGATTCCAGGGAAAAAGCGTTTGCAGCAGTAGTTTACCTAACATTTAAAACTTTATCGAATGTCGAAACATCTTTGGTAATGGCGAAAACTCGGGCAAGTCCACTACAGACAATGACTATTCCTAGACTTGAGTTACAAAAACTGCAGTACTTTAGCCGATTAATAAAAACCGTGTCTTCAGAAATAGATTTACACATTTCGAAAAAATTTTATTGGACAGACTCTAAAACAGTTTTTCATTGGATTAAATCTGAAAATATGACTTTTAAAATATTTATAGCACATCGTGTAGGAGAAATCTTAGAACTGACAGAGAAAGGTGAATGGTACTGGTTGTCTACAAAGGAAAATGTTGCTGACGAAGGTACACGAATCTTCAAAGCTCCCGATTCTCTAGAACGATGGTGCAAAGGTCCAAAACTTTTAAAAGAAAATTTAGATATGTTTGTAAACGAAAGTAGAACTTAAATTTCGACACAAAATATGAAGAATTGGAAATTAAATAAAATATATTAACGATCAATAGCAATAATATGAAAAAATATGAAGAATTTTTAACCGATATTGGGAGATTTTCGAAGTATGAAAAATTAATTCGATCAACAGCATGGATATTGCGATTTGCAAAAAATTGTTTATTGAAGGAAAAAAATAAAGATTTGTTGTCAGTAGAAGAAACTGAAAACCCTGAAATTATGTGGTTTAAGAAAGTTCAGCCAGATTGTTATGCCAACAAGTTGTGGCTTTGAAAAATTCAAAATTACCATAAAAGTCAAGTAAAATTTATAAATTATCACCATATATGGATTGCCAAAAAATAATACGTCTAAAAGGAAGAATTCCACCGGGGGAAGAAAAATATTTTGATAGAAAAAATCCCATTATATTAGACTCTAAGCATAGATTCACTAACTTACTTATCGATAATGATCACATTAAAGCTTTCGAAGTTAAAACGGCAATGAGTACATATCGTCGGCGAAAATTTGTAGAATGGACGTGAAGAGTCTTCACTAGGGGTGGAGAAATGTTATGATTAGAACATTCCATATATTATATTATTATTATTGACATGATTTATTGTTAAGTTTCCGTCAGATTGATAGTTAATAAAGATTTTCAAGAAATAGTTTTCTAAATAATTAATCCATAAATAAACCACTTAAGAATATACCTATTTACACTCATCACTTACAGAATATAAAATCTGATAGATTATCAGGATTTTTAAAAGATAAATCTCGACATGGGAGACGAATTTACATAGCTAAGTTGGTATTAAAAAGAAGTTACAATTATTGCTAATACGAAATTTACTTTGGTTTTCTATATTTTTTCCATATCTATCAATTTCGTGCAAAATTTTGATTTTCTATTATTAATATTAAACTTCTAATACGAGAAAGTTTTTGCTTTTTAATATACAGGTTGTTTTAAAATAAAAGAGAAATAGGAAGCATAATTCATTATTAAAAATTGTCGAGCAATGAAAATAATAATAATAAAGACTTTATTATAAATAAATACAAAAAGTGAAGTCGAAGCTAAAAGCTTCCTCACAAGATGCTTCGATTTAAAGACGAAACGTTGACAAATTTTTTTCTTCAGCAACCATATTTTCACCACCTATGAATATTTGAGATAGATTTAACCTTCCGCAATATGCGCTTGACAGTGGTATGTATAGTCAGAGCTTTTGCTGATGTGATATTTCTTACACAAGAAATTAATATCAAGAGCAATGCAGATGGTGTAAATGTGCCGGAGGAGGAGAATTATCGCCAACGACTCTATTTTGAAAATAATAATTGTACTGTTATACCATAGATAAACAGTTTATCTATGGTTATACTATAAATAAATGTGGGAGTCAAAAATTGTAGCAAAAGTCTGTATATAATTTAATGTAATTAAATTTAGAATACCTACTTGATATTTATAATTATTAAAATTTTGAATTGTGGTTGTAATAATTAGTCTGTAACAGCATTTTATGATGTGGGATGTTAATAATTAGTTTTAGTAAAATTAATGTGTGCGTAGTCAACATGATACTTTTAATTAAAGTGTGTGTAGCAGTTTTGCTCCAAAATGTTTTGTTGTAAACGAAACCTAAAAGTTTTCTTACTGAAATAAAAACAATCTAGTGCACGGAGATATGAATCTTCATAACACAAATTTTTGTTTTGACTCTTATAAAATTATAATTTTATTTTGGTCCTATTTTTTTTTCGCACCTATATTCCCTGTTGCGACCTATTTTTATTCCGCACATATTTTATATCAGTTTACATGAACAATAAATGATCTATTTGGATATCTGTAAATTAATACCTATTTTTATACCATTTACGGACACCATATCGCCATAAATTTAATTTCTTGGAAAACTTTTCTTTAATTCTAAAATGATCAATTAGACATATTTTTTATTAGAATATTTTCATATTATATTTCATGGCTCTACGCATATTAATGTTAATTTGCAGTTACTTTTTATAAAGTTGCATTTCAGCCATATTATAATTTTGTAACTCAATTTTTAGCTCTCCATATAATCGCAAGTGTTAAGTGGTGGCTATTACCACTTAACACTTGCGGTTATGTCGGAAGTTGACGGTGACTTTGTAATTTTAAATAGAAAACTCTATATATTATTACATTTTTGGATTCTACGTAAGATTCTAGACATGCTTCATGCATCATGTCCTATTGACATTTTAGGTCTAAATAAAAATCAGATTTTTTCACATAAGGGAGTCCTTGTTAATTATTTTGCAAGCGTTTTCAAAAAAGTACTGAAAACCATCTTAGAAAAACAGTTTTATAAATTATAAAAATCGACTTTCAACTGTTTTTCTAACATGGTTTTCAGTATACTTTTTTGATCACCCTGCATGAATAAATCTAAAAATATCTTATCGAATCGGAAAAAGGAGACCTTACTTTATAAGAAAAAGCATGCAAAAGAATTTAGAAAGATCTGGTTATGAGAAAAAGATGTGATTATTATTTAGCCCTAAACTGTCAATTTTGGAATAACTCTTGATATACTTATACGTCAAAAACCGGTGAACCTCCGGTATAACCGGAAGTGGTAGTTAGTTGCTAATATGTTATTTGAGTAGACAGTACAGATACCGAAATTTTCGGAATTCAATTCAAGGTAGTTTCTGAAATATTCTAATGGGTCGTCACCATAGGACACCCTGTATGCATATGGAGGCTACTAGTTTCATGAATTTTTTTTTATAATTCTGTTTTTAGTCGAATTATTCGCAAATATTTCTGTTATTTGAAAAATGTTTTAAATTATTATCTCGTAAACGAAGCAACGTATTATAAAAAATCGGTTGTGTCGCCCCAAAACTTTCCCGACATGATATAATATAATCAAAAATATATGACGAGCGTAACGAAACAGAATTTTAATAATAATTATTATTAAAATTGTATTATTTTCATTATTTCCAATAAACTAACGTAACAAACTATCTAATTTATTCAAAAATTTAAAAAAATATATTGCCAGAGCTGGGATTCGAACCCATAACATTCCGCATGCGAAGCGAACGCTCTACGAATGTGTTATAGTACTCAATTATTTTCTATTACATTCTTATAAGAATATAGATTCCAATTACCTAACTGGTGAATTTTTAAACGCAATTGTCTCGAGAATTATGGGGGCAAATATCAAAAGTGACCTATCGCTGTAAAGCAGATCAAAAATGCTTTAAAATGATATATCACTAGACCACTACTGCTATTTGAAAATTTAGCGGTTGTGTCCACCCCTATCACAGGGCGTAAGCGATGCGTAATGGGTTCATCCTAGGACTGCCTAAAACTCATATACCAAAATTTAGCTCAATCGGTTAAAGCGTTTGGGCGCTATCGAGGTAGAATCCATACATACACACACAAAGACAGACAGACTTCCATCTGAAAATGGTCATAATCGTCTCAGGGAACTTCAAAATGGTTATATCTAGCAACAAGTCAGCCAAATTTCAAAGAAATCGTAGAGAGATATTTGACTTATTTAAAAAAACCGTTATTTACATAAAAACTTTAACACCTTGTATCTTGGATACAATATATTTCCAAACGATTTTTCATAAAATGACCTGAAAAATCACCCCCTTAAATATCGACGCGCTTGTACGAGGGTTGCCTTTTATATTTCTGGATTTTTTGCAACCCTGGTGTCGCAATCTGACAACTGACAGCTCTATCGTGAAGTTGGACATTTTTGAGGTTATACGTACTCAGAACGTTTTGATATACGAGCGCTATTTGTGTTGTTTACAGTAACTTAAAAGATTCATATCGGCCCAAAAATGGAATTAAATGGTGAAAATTTTCGTGCCATTATTTTTTACAACTTTCGACGTGGATTAACTCAGCAACAGTCCATGGATGAACTTAATTCAATTTTGGCGATGAAGCACCATCAAGGACCACTGTTTATCGATGGTATGGTGAATTCAATCGTGGTCGTAGTTCACTCCAAGACGAATTCCTTGAAACTCGTCCAAAATCAGTTGTTGTTCCGAAAACCATTGATGCTGTGCGCGAACTGACATTGCAAGATCGTCATGTGACCTATCAAGAGATTGAGACAACCTTAGGCATTAATGGGACCAGCATACATTCAATATTGCATAAACATTTGACTGTCAATAAATTTGTTCGCGTTGGATCCCACACAATTTGTCAATCGCTCAAAAAAAGGCTCGTGTCGATTGGTCGAAAGAAATGCTCAAAAAATACGATCGCGGTGCTTCGCAACACGTCTATGACATCGTGACAGTTGATGAATCGTGGATTTACGCGTATGAGCCCGAAAGTAAACAGCAGTCGACTGTATGGGTGTTCCAAGATGAGCCAAATCCAACAAAAGTTGTTCGCGCACGAAGCACTTCCAAGCAAATGGTCGCCTGTTTTGTCGGAAAAACTGGACATGTCGCAACCGTACCACTAGAACAACGCAGAATAGTCAATTCTGAGTGATACACAACCATTTGTTTGCCAATTGTCTTCCAAGAAATCAGGAAAACCAACCGCCAAAGACGGATCACTCTTCACCACGACAATGCAAGCTCTCACACATCGGCTCAAACAATTGCATTTTTGAGCATGCAAAACATCGATTTGATGAGTCATCCGCCGTATAGTCCTGACTTCGCACCGAATGACTTCTTTTTATTCCCGTACGTGAAAAACAAACTGAGAGGTCAACGTTTTTCGACACCTAAAGAAGCGGTTGCTGCATTCAGAATGCATGTTTTGGAGATACCTCAAGAGTGGCAAAAGTGCTTCGACAATTGGTTGAAACGCATGCAAAAGTGTGTAGATCTTCATGGGGAATATTTTGAAAAACAATAAAGTGATTTTCAATGATTAATATTTGTTTTTGTTCTCTAATCCCGAAATATAAAAGGCAACCCTCGTATACATATAAATTACCCAAACATACCAAAAAAATTGGCTAATTATATAATATAGTTTTGATATAAGAACCTACAAAATGCAGCATAAAAAAACCTGTTTACATAATATGCGAATAGTAGAAATAGGGTCAAAAATTTAGACTGTAAAAATAATATATTTAGCCTTTTAAGCAGTTGAATTGGTGTTAAAAATCCACGAGAAAAATGTATGTACCATAGGCGTTCTTGAAAAAAAAAATAGCTGGATAAAAAAAATTATTTGAAAATATAGCAAAAATATATATATATATTGAAAATATTACAAAAATCACCAAGAGTGAGGTAAATGACAGAAAGGTCAAAAATATTACTTTTACACTTAAATATGGAGAGCTATTCATGCCTCGAGGGTAATAGTTTATTTTTTCTATAAAACTCTTAAGTTACACAACAACTGCAGTACGGCACTGTCAAAAGATGATTTGATCTGCACTTCTGTTTCTAGCCATTCTGGTTGAAAGGTTGAAGTTGAAGCGGAATTAACAAAGCAAACTCTTTTTTTGAAGCATAAAGTATTCATGTAATAATTTGAAAAAATAGTCCATTCTTAAGTCGAGTTGCATTTTTACTGGCGAAATAAAAGTCGAATCTCCACAACAATAAATTTAATAGAAAACCTTATTAACGGCGAGACCTGTTTCGGAACTCAATCTAGTCCCATCATCAGTGGCAAAAAGGAGACACTTCAGAAAATTAACAAATCCAACGTATTTAAAATTTGTATTGAAGTCATTTTTATGGAAAAGTTTGGTTATGTTGTATTAATAAAATAAGTTAAGATAAACTAAATAAATAAATAATCTTACTGATGATGGGACTAGATTCAGTTGCGAAACATGGAGGATTTCTATTATATTATTTTTGTGGAGATTCAACTTTAATTTCGTCACTAAAAAAGTATTCATTTAAGGTTTGTTTCTTTATTTCATTTTAATAATAATAATATATAATTTCTAAATTTGCATACCAAATATGCTCACTATCAACCGCGGCACTAGATTTTCTTAGCTTTATTGTAGGCATTTTTCTGAAATCGACAAGAGTTACGCCTTGAGAGTAGGTTATCATTAAGGACATTTGCTTTATTAAACAATACATAAAATATAATTTACGCCAAAAACAAAATAATACATAAATGGCCATATACATTTTTTATTTTTTGATACTATTATCATTCGTTAACAAATTCTAATATTGAAATATCACTATCACAAACAGAAGTAACAATTTAAAACACATTAAAATTTACAAAAATTTCAATAAAATGCTGTCTTTTGAATAAATAAATTGTTTGACCTGATTCCAGATGAGCATATTGTGCAAATTTTTTTTGATACCTTGATGTATGGGTGCCTTGATGATAAATAATATGCAATAAGTGTTCCGTGCCAGGGCCGACCAGCCACCAGACTCCCAGATCGAGCGATGACTCGAAGAAGTGAAATGGATTTTGTTTGAAAATACAGATACATATATGGTTATGGGTCAATGCCGATTTGCGATCAGTGTATTACTACTATTATTTTATGGTGTTTTTATTTTCTGTTTCGAGTCATTTTTTTTTTCTTAAATAAATGTCGCGCAATGTTTGATGGCGTAAATTACATCGTCTTTTTGGAATTAACGACTTTTTTTATTCCCTTTTTATATGTTTAAATTATGCATATATTGATGGTTGCATTTATATTTTTATTTACTAAATTAAGTACTGAAAACCAAACAATCTTAACAGTCCCATGTTTGGCTTAAAGTGTATACAGGATATTTTATGATGTACTAAACATACGAAATTGAAAAATATTGTGAAATTAACTCGTCAGAATTATAATGAAATTATAAAAATATAAAATCTATACCGAAGTCAGAATTATTTTTATTCCATATTTGTATGAACAGCAGGGGCGTAGCTACCGCCGTAGGTATCAATAATACGAGGCCCCCGAAAAAGAGGGGCCACGTTTCACCAAAAATCCTATTGGATTTTAGTAACATTTTGGTTTCGAAAAATATTTAAAATTTTTAATTAATACTTAATAGTTTATATATTTATTTTCTATTCGATGTTATGTATAGAGTAGTATATAAGTGCTGTTCTCTTGCTACTCTCTCGTATAGTATTTTCAATATTAGTTTGAAATGATATAAAAAACCACCACTCAATATCCCTTTGTAAAGTCAATGCCGACCTCCGCCGTCCATAGGCGCACCATTTTAACTTGTCATAACAATACCTACATGCCCATTTTAAAAATCCTGAATAATAACAGGGTCTATGCCCGGAAAATGGGATACTCTTTTTCTTTGTTAATAACGTGATTCACCGATTTTTTCCATATGTCAGTTTTGTCTAAATCAGATATAACGGTTCTTATATTTTCTAGGATTACAGCGCTTAAAGTCGGATTCTGATTGCATTTTCTCAACTGTTCTTTTAGACTGCCCCAAACCAATTCTATCGGATTGAATATGCAGTAATATGGAGGAAAATACTATGGCCGTGTGTTTCGCAGATATGGTCTATAACGTATTATTTTTTAAAATTGTGTTGTTTAATCGTTTCTCATAAAACATTTTTTTACTGGAATATTTTTAGATGTCATAAACTTTAATATATCCTCCTTTTTTGTATTATTATTAGGTATTTTATTTAACATTGCAAATGATAAGACGCATTGTCCATAACGATAACTGAACTTGGGGGAATATTAGGTACTAACTGTTCAGCAAATTTGCGGTCATGCATTTGTGGTAGTCCGCCGAAGACTGTCTTATGTTTTTGGCTGACAAGAGCAGTGCGTTGGGTACGAACCCATTTTCACTTCCCTCATGCAGAATTATAACCCGTTTTCGCCCTTAAACATGGAGCATTTAAACTACAATTTGAGTCATGTCTACCCAAGCGTACTTAACAGTATCATGCGTATCAAATCACGTCTCGTCAAGATATATTATCGTTCTGTTTGACTCGCGGTACTCTTTTATTTTACGCAAATATTCCTCGCGCATTTGCACAATACAGCGTGATTGCATTATTAATAAACGGTTGTTAATTTTCTTATATTTAAATCCGCACTCTAATAAAATACCTCCTAAAGTTTCCAAAGATCCATAATTATAATTAGGGTATTCGCTCAGTTTACGAAATCATTTCCAAAGTAGGGACTTTATTTTCTTTATAAAATTATGAATTGTTCTTCGATACATTCCTTTGAGGCCTCGTCAATATTTTAAAATTTTTGATCTTAGTTAATTCAAACATTCTTTTTATAATAAGTGTATTCGTCACTTCATTATTTTCAGACCTTAACTGATGATACATATTTTTGGTCATATCTAAATCTATCTAAATATTGATGCTTAAACTCCCAACGTGTTCCACTTGTGTAGTATACATCATAACGTATCGCGGTCCTATACACTGTCATTGTATACAGTGACGGAAAAAGTTTCATCCACTTGAGGTTTTTTTAAAAATTCTTATGTAATTTGATAGATCTTCTTTCATTTTATTAATCTAAGAAAAACTATTGAACAGATCATGGTTACAAATGGTTACTGTCGGACACAAATTTTCTTCGTAAATTCCACATTAAGTCTTCGCCATACCATATGATGTCCATCCGATTATATTTAGATTAATCTGAGAAAATAACACGTAGCCAAAAATTATTTGTTTCATTCATATTATATTTATTTGTAAACTCGTAATTCATTTTTTTCGATTAATGATTTACCCAATACTTTGGCGGTCACTGTAGTTATTTTTATTACTGTCGGTATTCTTTGGGAGGTCTTAAATATGAGGGAGAAATGTATAAAAAAACGATGAATTCGATGCCTATTTCTAATGTAAAGAGGCATGGGAACGGATAGCCCCGGTAAAATCGTTAAATTTATTTATTTTATATTAGCTTTGGAAAAACTATACAAGTGCTCCCAAAATACACAACCAAACAAACCTTATTTATATACGGGAATTCCCCGAGACGATACAGAGTAATGACGGGGAATTACACCAATATTTAAAAATAAAAGAATGAGGAAAACACAGCGCTTTTTTGATGAACTATGAGGAGATGAAAGAATTTCGAGAGAATATCGAGACATACTGATTTCTCAAACGAAAAACAGATTCCAGAGGTTTCATAATCTAAGTAAAACATTTGAATTCTTACAACCGGATAAATTGCTTTCGTTTTCAAATTAATATAAGTTATTAATCATTATCACTGGCTAATAAATATCATAGTGACTTCACAAATGATCTATATGATCATTTCATTAAAAACTTGTTTAAGATCGGAAATTCAGAAAATTCATATCATTAAGGAACTCGCAGAATTATTACTCATAAAATTTATTATTATCGCCTCTAGTTTTCCAGAGGTAGTAACTGTTACGGATATTCATTACTAGATTTTTGTTTCTTCGTTTATTTGCTTTATTTGTTGTGTCTATTTTTTTCTTGTTGTTCGCCATTTTCCACAACAATTCTTTTGCCTTCCTTTTTCTTTCTTCTTTTTTTCTTTTTATATTGCTTTCATTTTTCCTTTTGATCGAATTCTTCTTTCCATTTTTTGGAAGAGCATGCGTCATCTGCGTCTTTTCTTTTTTGCTTTCCAATGTTCAACTTTTGGCCAGGTAAGATGCGTTTGTCACAAAATTTCGTTTGAAGTATTTGAACAAGAAGCAATTTGTAGGTCTTGTAAAATATTGATTTTATTTGGAAAATGATTAGATTGCATATCTTCGGTTTCAATTTTGTTCTTGTCAATTGCGTTGTTTGTAGTTCCTGTGTTTCCAGTATCGTTATTTCTATCACCACCGTTCTTCGTATTATCATCAGGTTTATCGTCACATTTTTGTTTTTTATCTTCTACAGAATTTATTATATTGTCTAAAAGGTTGAGGGTGTCATCGGCTTCTTCTAATAGTTCGTTTTCTTTGGTATTATGTTTGGTTATTTCTGGGTATTCTGTTACAGCATTTTGCTTTTTGAAATTTGCAGTTCACCAAGCAATGATCAGATATACCATCCATCATCAACACTTCATAACAGTCGACGAAATTCTAGGCGGATACAGTAATTAGATCGATGAGTGTTCCTGGGTGGTATCAACTATTATCGAAAAATGGGAGTATTTTTAAATATATATTTTTTAACAGCATTGCCCAATGTTTGAATAATTTCGTTTTGAATTTTGAATGGTTGAACTTAAGTTACAGAGTTTTTCTTCTTGGTTTCTAGCAAATTCTTTAAAACTTGATCATATTTGACCAGTATAGTAATTATTGATAAAAAAACGCCAGGATTTTTTGAGTCTAGGCTTTCATTATGACCTCAAAAAGGCAAATCAGATGACGCTAATGTTAAAGTTACATAAACTACACATATTAAGACATTCCTCCCCCACGATATCTCTTGGCGCATTTCTAAATATAACTTAACATCAATAGCCATATTTAATATCCATCAATCAAAAATAGCGCAAGAGTCATTATTATGATCTCTTTTCTGTTCGTGTCTATTGAATGTCTGTTGAAGATGTTATCATCCAGAACCCTTAGCTATAACATCATTATTCTGTCCGAATAACCAGCACACGGTAAAGAATAACATTTATTTAAAATTTTGGGAGTAGCATCCATCATCAGCATTCACTCGCTAACGAGTATGAATTATTCCAATTCAGGGATGTCTGTTGTGAACTCTAAGATGGCTAAACAGACCGATCTTCGAGCTGCAAACCTTGTCACAAAATTGACACACCCAATCACCACCATTTTCGATGGTCGCGTTTAGACTTCTCCTTCATTGAAATACGCCTGTACGTGAGATTTTTTAACGTCGTAATACTGCTACACATCAGCAATCACACGACTCCTGACAGAAACTGAAGTCCAACCCAATGGCATAGTGTCTACGACGACGATTGGAGACTGCAGCACTGCTGCAATCTGTGGCTGGGGTGTCAATGGATGCGTGAGTAAGATGGTGGGTTCGCATCTTAGACGACGCTTAAGCGCATGGAATTGAGGCCCTCTGGAGCGACGTATAACGAGATGTATCAAAGTCGTCCATTTAGTAAATAATATTTAATAGTAAATACTAAATATAATTACTGATTAACGTACGTAGTTAATAGGTTCTGTTAATTTTTCGCATTTTCTCTAAGATAAATTCTTTGGTATGTAATTAAGCCTTTGGGAGTAGCAAAGCTACAATGGCTCAGTTTTAATGCCTAACTTATTTACATTTGCATAAGTATCGTCGTGCATGATCCTGAAGACTCTCTTGCTAACCGTTTCGTTTTTTAAATACTTATTATGACATTAGCGAGCACCGGGCGCCTTCGGGGCCATAGGGCGTTTTCTGACCACGCGGAACACTGCTAGATACGCCATTGGCAGTATAGGTAAACAAGAGACATACTGTATGGTGAAATAAGATGCGACATAACAAATATTTTAATGGCATAGATAGTGGGATAAATAAATTATTCTAAACAAGAAGAAATCATAAACAAAAACATCAAACATAAAAAAGCGCTCCTATTATTATTGTATTTTTGCAATTTAAATGTTCTATCTACCTACTAGATTTTAATACGTATTACACATTGCTTGTAGCAAGTGTATGCTATGCAAATATACCTACACTACAAAAACAAAATTAATATAATCTAAAATAATAATTTTTTTATTTAAACATTTGTTTGTCAGGATGTAACCTGTTTCATATTAATCTTTGCTTGATCAATTCATGACAAGATAATAGATATAGCGGGCAGGACCTAAACGCTTATAATCAGTTCGAGCTTACCGAGGAGTCCAAAATGTTATTGACATTGTCAACGTCCACAGGATTGTTCAAGATGAATAGATTGCCATTTGGTGTGACGGTTTCTAGTTTTATTTTTCAAAAATACATAGACCAACTATTTGTTGACATGGATAACGTGTGTGCATATCTTGATGACATTCTTATTACAGGAACAAGTCATAAAGAACACATTCAAACATTGGAAAGAGTATTGGAAAAACTGAAAGAAGCAGGTTTGACAGTACGATTCGACAAATGCGAATTTGTTAAAGAATCACTGGAATTTTTGGGACATAGAATTACGGGGGATGGATTAAAGAAGTCAGAATCGAAGGTGCGAGCAAGTATCGACGCTCCACGACCGAGAACTTTAAAAGAGGTAAGATCATTCCTCGGCATGGTTAATTATTATAGTAAATTCATACCAAACATATCTGATATTTTAAGACCAATTATCAATCTCTTAAAATGTAGTAAAAATGATCAAATCGACTGGAATAGGACCACGGAACAATATTTTTTTAAAATAAAAGAACTTATAGCATCAGATATGGTGCTGGTCCATTACAATCCGATGTTACCGGTGATTTTGACAACGGATGCATCGGATACGGGAATATCGGCTGCCAAGTGGGGATGAGAGACCTATTTGCTTCATATCTCGTACATTTACGAAAGCGGAAATGTGTTGGCCTATCTGTCATCGCGAGGCGGCAGATTTTATCAATATTCGTACGGCAAACGCTTTGTTTTAACAACAGACAGCGCAAAGCTCTTACAGCAATATTTGGAGAGAAAACGGGTATTCCCCAGATGTATGCAATTAGATTGCAGCGATGGGCAGCATATGTTATTTGTCAAGAGCTCCAATTAATATTGATTTCAGGTCCGAAGTCAAAAAATGCGAGTATTTGAATTTCACAACGAGTTGATGAATGGCCTATCAATAACGTCGAGATAAAACGCAAAACTACCGAAGACAAGACGTTTAGCGAGATTGTGGAATGGATCATGACGGGAAAATTGCCAAGAGTTGTAGAAGTATGCCACAAACCATATTTAAAGAAGAAGTGCGAGCTTACGGTGGAGAATGAGGTGCTTATTTTGGGACACCGAATAGTAGTACCAGAACCGCTTCGTCAGAAGTTGTTAGAGGAGCTCCATTCACATCATTTTGGTATGACAAACTAAAAATCTAGCAAGATCGTATTTGTATTGGCCGGAGTTGGATAAAAAGATAGAAAAATGTGTAAACCTTGTATGCATTGCTTGCAGAATATGCAGACTCCACTGAAACTCCAAAATACGACATGGCCAGAGGCGCAGGCACCATTTGACAGAGTTCATATGGATCTATTGGAGTTAAATAAGCAAAACTTTTTGATAATAATAGATTCTTTTTCAAAGTGGCCAGAAGTACGTGTAATGAGAAGAACAACGGCGGATGAGGTAGAAGAGAAGTTAAAGGCCGCAATTTCAAGGTTTGGTTTGCCTAGTACCAATGGACCACAATTTGTCGCTGTTAAATTACAACAATTCTTCCAGAGAAACGGAATAAAACATATTACCTCACCGGCGTATAACCCTCAGTCAAATAGTTTAGCGGAGTCAGCTGTAAAAATATTTAAAAACAATCTCAAAGCACATATAAGCGATCCTGTAAATAAAAACAAAAGTATTAATACTTTGGTTTCAGAGTTTTTATTTTCCTATAGGACTACACCACATTGAACTACCGGCGAAACGCATGTTGGATCGGCAAATACGGACGAGATTAACTATTCTTAAGGAGAGGGGCAACAGTGGAGTAAAAAACGAAGTTACTAAAGCACGGAAATTTAATATTAACGAAATCGTTATGGTGGCCGATTATACAGAAAAAAAACATCCGATCATGGACAAAGGCGACAGTGGAGAAGATCATAGGTAAAAATACGTATTTGTGTCGGTTGACGGACGGACGATGTTGGAAGAGGCACGCACGCCGGAATTGAGCGCACCCGACCAAGTTATTGTACGCAAAGTAGTAGTATGAATGACGATAGTTCTAATCAGAATTTAAGTAAAAGGGACTGTGATTTTAATGTTTATAATGATGACTGTGATAATATTTCTAATTTGAACTCTAAAGTTGTAGGTGACAGAGCGACAGCTTAGGGCTTAAGGATCTAACTGAACCAGTACGGGTTAAAACCCCAAAAATCATAAAATTGTAAGTAGTAATTCTAAAGATTGTGTAAAAAAAAGCGTAATATTAACCCATTTGTGCCCATGGAAGTTTTTTTATGAAAAAATCAATATAAATTATGTTTATTTAAAGAGTTGTGTTCCTAGGACACAGAAATAATATAATTTTCAAAATATTTCAAATATGAAAGGAAAAAAATAGGCGTACTCATATGAGTACAATGGGCACAAGTGACAGCTATGATACTCATGATTAGGATGCGACGAAATTATATTTTTTGAAATGAAACTATGCACACCTCGGTTACAAAAAAAGTTTCCAAGCTTAGGTCCCACGTACAAATGACAAACAATAGGTATGTACCGTGTGATCTGATGGTTGAGCAACACATGCCAAAAGTTCTAATACAACTTCTGATCAAAGGAGTAATGTGGACTTAGTTTGGCTCTTACTTGAAACGCTAGATCGTTTTGCACCGCAATAAACGTCAAAGTTGTAACAATATCCAGCAAAGCAAAGCATCCACTCATTGTAACCGAACCGCACTGGTTTTCCCCTAATAAATTGTTTTGCGGAATGGTGACCAAAGTACTTCACCAATGCCTCATCTATAGACAGATCAGGATGGAAAGGTGCCCAGTTGGAAGTTTTTATTGAACATCGTCATTAGAGGTCTAACTTAATACATTTTATCGTTTTTATCCAGGTTCGAATTGTCGGAAAAATGCAGGTACTTTTTAAGTTTATAATAGCGATTTCGAAACAGCCTAAGGTATACACGGTATTGCTAAATCCTCATCTCAGCTCCAGAACAAACGCTCCCTCGGCAGCTTGTGGTAACCACTAAACATTAGAATACCTAAGAATACTTTGATTTCTTCTTCAGTTACAGAAAAATCGTGATCATGTTTTGAGCAGCATAGAACATCGACTGCTCTGCAATATGCGTAAACATTTCCTCATCGAAGAGTCTCTCAAATGTTTCTACTGGAATTTCATTATCTACATATTCTTTTAGATTGTTCAGATGCTCATTATACCCAAGGGATTTGTACATTTCTAGATTTATAAGATCTTCAGTCCTTGTTGGTTCAGGTTCTTTGTCTGTTTTCATTTTTGTTTTGTTTTGGAGGATTTGAAGATCTCTGAGCTGCTCTAGTCACAAATTCAGAAAATGGAATATAATCTTCCTCACTGTCATAATGGACCTCAACTTCTCCAGGAAAATCATGTTGTACATCATCTTCGTCGATGTCTTCTTCATCGGTTTGAGTGTCCACATCACGCGGGATTAGAACAATATCTGCATGTTGCTGACTGGAACTTTCAACTTCATCAAGAGCAGTATATCAAGTCTTGTGTGAAGTTTGCCATAGAAAGCTTTAGGGGTTGTAAGTGAATAGTCATCAGCATCCATCACAATATTCGATTTGTAACAACAAACCGCCATAATTATTTGACCACTTATGTGCCCACTGTACTCATATGAGTACATCAACCTAGCATGTTATACTGCAACTAAATGCAGTAAAATATACTACTTTTATATTCATTATATCCTTGAATACATACCTTAGAATGTGTATATGATCTCAGAACACTGAATAATAACAGCTTTCTAATGAAAATATCGGCACAACTAAAACCAGGACATGTACGCATTTATTGACAAAATTATAACCTGACTGTCAATTTATAACAGCACCCGCTTTCGCGTAAAGTGCAATAGTTGACTTCCTATACATTACAGAAGCCTGTCATGTGGGTTTCTTTTAGATTTCAAGCGATAGCTGTCAGTAGCGACGAAATTTATAAACTGTACCCAAACAAGTACAATGGGATCAAATGGGTTAAAATGCCATCCAAATTTAGAGATTATGATTTGAGTGCGGATGAAATTTGATTGTGTATCGTATTCAGATCATTAGGGGATAGCGGAAAGTATACTGGTTATTGCGATTTGTAGTACTAGTCTGAAACGTTCTAACATTTGTAAAAAAACAGCTGCCTTTTCTGTATTGTAAGTGATATAAATAAAAATGTCAATGATAGTATGATACAGTAAGGGCGGAACATGTTAGAAGGGAACAAACGCTTAAACACATGTTTATTATGTCTCCAGGAAACAGGTTAGCCAAGGGAGTGTTGAGGATTTGAAGAACCGCCAAAACGGAAATAGCACATCGGCTACGCATGACGGTGTGCGCAGCGAACGAAGACGAACCAACTACGTGGAGTCAGTCACAAAACATACCCTTTTGTTTTGTGGAGTCAGTCGTCTACCCGCCTGCAAGCTAACCACATCCATTACCATCATATAGTCATATATATATGCAATACCTATTCGTTTTATACCTATTACGGATATCAGTAATCCCTAATTGTAATTACTACTGTAAAATAAGTAATCATGTACGGTTGTGTAACAAAGTATTAATTTGGACACTGTGCGTTAATGCGTGACTACCCGATAAAACAAGCACTCTATCAAGTTGGGCGTAGAATTCTCCTTTTAATTCTTCGTCGGTGTCCATGATTGGCGCGTACGCTTTAATGGCAAATCCGACACCATAGATACGGGGTTGATTGTCATTTTTTTCCTTTCGAAAACAAAGTATAGCCACCATCTTCCGGTTTCACTTAATGCAGCAATGTCAATGCTGAATCGTTTTAGTTCACGGGCTATAATTGCCGTACATCGTTCTGGTCTATTACTGGTGTTAGTATCCATGAGTGTGCAGACGTTCCATGTCCCGAAGATTAAATGTTTAACTGTATTACTATTATTATAAAATGAATTTGTGTGTGTATGAAAAATAATTTTGTCCGCTACGCCACAAAATTATTTTTTTTCAATTACTTTTATTATCTCGACCGCAAATGCTGCACTCTCAGGACGCGGTTATCCAGACAGGCGGATGGGTTTACTGACTATGTTTAGGGCACCTTTTATAGATTTTTTAACGTAGTAATGCTGCTGCACATCAGGAATCACACGGCCCCAGACAGAGACTGAAGTCCGACCGAAAGGCAACTATTGGAGACTCCAGCACTGCTGCAATCTGTTGCTGGGGTGTCAATGGATGCGTGGGTAAGATGGTGGGTTCGCATCCTAAACGACGCTCAAAGACATGGATGCCCTCTGGTGCGACGTATAACGAGATCAAAGTCGTTCATTTAGTTGTCGCACTGTTGCGGCTACAGGCAGTACAACTGGCCAAGAGTACCGTAGCAGACAAGTCATTCTCTAGCCTTACTACAAACTTGCAACAAAACGTCGTAGCGAACATCGAAGTGAACATCGCTGCGAACATGAAGATATTTAAAAAAAATACAATCAAGAGGATCGTACCTTGTCGCGAACATTATGGCGAACATAACGGCATTCCGATTTTAGTAAATTAGTGACTGCGGCGAAGAATGTCACCCACCGATTTCGAGTATTTGATTAACTTAATAACTCCGAAAATTATAGTAACTGTACAGGCGATTGGCCGGCCGCGTGCGAAATAAAATTGGCTCCTGAAGCTACTAACACTGGTCGCGTTAGGAGAACTCTTAAGTCCACCGAAACATTTGGAAATGTGGCTATTAAATAATTTTGTAGGAGGAACTCTAAAATTGAAAAGGGATCTTTGGCTGCAAATCAAATAATTTTAAAGATTTAATTTCACTAAACAAATCAGAGGCATATTGTTTTATTTTCTGTTATCATCTTGTAATTGTCTGTATTACTTGTTACAATTTCTTTGCAATGTATCATCATGGAGTTCAAAAATACTGCTGAAAACCCCAAAAGTATCATTAGTGTCACTTAATCCCATACCTACATACACCAGCTATTTTTAAATATTTGGCGGCAAACATAGAAATATAACTCTAAATTATCCTAGTGATTTAATGATATGAACTAATTTTTATTAAAAAATCAACATGCTACTTTTAAATTATTTTTATTTCTTTTCTGATCCAGAGATATATGTTCCCCGTTAACTTCGTTATTTTAAATTATAAACCGAGCATGAAATACATGGTTTGTTGATTATTTCGAAAGAACTATACGTTTAAGTAACCGGCATTTGCTGATTTGCCGCACCTTTGAAGGTGTCGCCCGCTTATGGGGGCCCTGTAAACTGTAGAGACCTACAAACTAAAATAATTATTTATGAATATAATTAATACTAGAAATTTCATTTTCTATATATTTTTTATTTAAATATAAAACAGATATTGAACTTTCTCGCAATAAAAGATCACCCTCTACAATTGATATAATAATATTTTTCATTTCACTAATTAATTTTATACTGTTTATGTATTACCTGCTCCAGTCTGGATACTTTTTGTCATATTTGCTAATGCCCTTCTTAATGCCGATAATATGGCATTTATCTTTTCTTTTTTTTTTTACATTCCTCAGCTGGTACTTTATTTCGGAAGAGATTTCAGTCCATGCATCATCTTTCTTATTTTATTATAATACCTGGGATGTTTTGCATCCCACAAGTTTTTTTTTCTATACCTCACAATGAGATGTAAATTTATTAACTTTATAAGTATTAGTATGGTTATTCCCTGTGCGGGAAATTCAAATGTAAAATTATGCTTAAAAGTTGGTAATTCTTTTGCAGTAGAAGCTTTGAAACGTCTTGGAGCTCATGATACTGCTGATTTTATAAAAATCATAGTGAGATGGTGGAAAATAGTTAATGTAAAAACTCCACTAATAGGCTAACACAAACAGATTTGTTTAAAGTACACTCCACTGCTCAGTAGGTATACTATCAATAATGTATAAGATTGATTTCAATAATTAAACATATAGGTACCTCTCGGGTTATAATATGCTGACCATTCTGATAATACAAATTAAATGAATGACTGCCGATTTCTATAATCCATTATTTTGCATATCTACATAATTTTCTGTCCGATATGGCACTATATTATTCCGAATTTCGTATTAGTTTCGTATATTATGTTATTGATATAAAAATAAATACCCAATTTGTTTAAAAAATCGGTTTCGAATGTTGACATCGACAAAGAAAAAGAGCATTAGCGATAAGGTTTTGCACAAAGGGGGTATAGTGTTTCTAAAGTTAGTTTAAAATGATATAAAAAAACACAACTCGATATCCCTTTGTAATGTCAATACCGACCGCAGCCGTCCATAGGCGCACCCTCTTAACTTTTCATAACAATTCATGTCCTACGATATTTTGAAAATCCTTTATGTATTAGCAATTGTATGTTCATTTGTATAAACGTATACTGTATTTTTCCTTGCCGCTCCAACACGGCAACATATAAACCTACGCAGAAAAAGACTGTTTTTGCTTTTAGAAGTTTAGACATAGATACACACGTACCTAGTCCGTGTTCCACCAGCAAGGAACATACCTTTATAATAATTAATACTATTGTTAATTCGAAAGAAGTAGTCCATATCGAAGTGGAGTAGAATAATTAATAATAATAATTAGCTATTGTTAATGCTTGTTATGCTTATAAGTAGATACATTTATAATAATATGTTGCTGATATTATATACATAATTTGGTGTTGAGACCATATATTTGGAGTCACTTTGAAAACGGATAACTTTTCTCGGAAACATACATCTGGCGTTTATTGTCGAATTCATAGGAGTAAATCCACGATCATCACCATCATCATCACCATTGACAAGCTTGTATATGTTTTTATAGTTTCCTGCGATGACGCGATTTAGGATTTTTGACACGAAGTAACCATCCTAGGTGCTTCCCTCAGTTAACAGGTGCCTTATCCAACGGAAGCTATTTTTTAAAGAATTCTTCAAACAACACTCTCTTAACAGACGTCTTTGAAATCCCCAATGACGCCTCAATCTCGCGATACGTCACATGTCATTCTTGATATGCTTGCTCACTGCATAGACGTTTTCCTGGGTGCCTACCATTTTTGATGTACCTGCTTTTGGATCCTCACTAAGTTGTAAAAAATTATTATAAGAAAGTCTTCGTGGATAAGTTCTATTTTACCAAAAACTTAAGCTTTAGTAGTGGCTATGTCTCAGTATGTAGAACCAAAAAGACAGTCTTTGTATAGTGTTTCTAAAGTTAGTTTAAAATGATATAAAAAACCACAACTCTATATCCCTTTGTAATCTCAATACCGAACGCAGCCGTCCATAGGCGCACCCTTTTAAGTTTTGATAACAATACATGCCCTACGATATTTTCAAAATCCTTTATGTATTAACAACAATTGTATGTTCATTTGTATAAAAGTATACTGTATTTTTCCTTACCGCTCCAACACGGCAACATATAAACCTACGCTGAAAAAGAAAAGTTTTTGTATTTAGAAGTTTTGACATAGATGCACACGTACCTAGTCCGTGTTCGAACAGCAAGGAACATACCTTTATAATAATTGAAGAGCTTGGCGGCAAAAGGTAACAAGCCACATGTCGCAATTTTAAATACGGATGTTGCTTATTGCCTTTTGTGCAAAATATTCAATATAATATTTTAATCGCAAAAGGAAATTTACAAACTACTACAAAACACCTATTATTATCTAATTACGAAAGATTAAACACAGATCACTTTCTTTCATTAAGAACAACAGTCAAAGATAGTTTTCTCATTTTTATGAGAAGTGTGGCTTGTTACCTTTTTCCGCCAAGCGCTTCAATTAATACTATTGTTAATACTTGATATGCATATAAGAAGATACATTTATAATAATATTTTCTGATATTATAAACTAACAACAAATTTTACTCACTTAGTCAGTAGCATTTTCTATAGAACGTAAAATTGTTATAATATATGTATTCGTCAGTTCATTATTTTCAGACCTTAACTGATGATAAATATTTAAAAGAAAACGCTGGCTTTGCACATGTAAATCTTGATGCTTAAACTCCCAACGTGTTCCGCTCGTGTCGTATACTGGCCGTGTCTAATACAGTGACTGCAAAAAGTTTCATCCACTTGAGGTTTTATTAAAAATGATTATCTAATTTGATAGATCTTCTTTTATTTTATTAATCTAAGAAAAACTATTGAACAGATCATGGTCACAATATTCTGCCACCGTGTTTTACTGTCGAACACAATTTTTCTTGTTTAAATTCCACATTAAGTCTTCGCCATACCATATGATGTCCATCCGATTATAGTTAGATTATTCTTAGAAAATAACACGTTGCCAAAAATTATTTTCAATGAACGTAAAAATTTTATAATATGTGTTTCGTATTTGTTCTGTGTTAGTGTTTTTATTTTATGATTATTAGAATGAACTCCGCTGTATTTGGTTGCAACTCGAATAATAGTAGTAAAAACTTATTTTTTTGGTTTCCCTCGCGATAGTGAATTGAGGGTAAAATGGATTAACGTTTGTGGTACAAATACATTTAACATATCTAATTCCCGTGTCTGCTCCAAACATTTCGAGCCAAGTGATTTTGAAAGAGATTTGGAACATGAATTTATTTATTTGGATTACATCTACCCAGACAGAAACAAATCCAATTTACAGGGCAGGTACATTACAAAACGATAAAATTAACATAAATACATAACGTTTCAAAATTATAAATAATACAAATATTACAATCGGAAAAAATAAACAAAGTCACAATAAGAATGGTTTAACAACAAATATTTATCTAAAATACACTTTTTTAATATAAGAAATGGTAAGTATTAAAAAACACATCAATATCGTTACTCACCGAGTCACAAACAGAACACATCTCAAACAATGGCGAAAAGAGCAACAAGTTGGTACGTGCGGTAGGCAAGTAAAAGCTAGAACCTTCTCGTATTTGTAGTATGAAAAGGTATCATTGAAAGTAAGTCATGAGAGTCAATTGTGGCGCTTTTTCTCTATATTTAATAATATTCAGGCTTCAAGCATTATTGTATCAGGAAGGCTACGTTATATCCCGAACTACTTATGAGATTTTCAAGATAGATGATCCTCGCGAGATGGCCGGCAGCTAACAATCGTGAAGGCCGTGGTCGTACGATGGAAATTCTACTTTTAAGGGCGCCACATGATTTGAGTTTTACATCCCGGGATCACCTAAACCGTATCGTAACTCTAAATCATGAAAAACCATTAGACACAAACTAATCTCTCTCCAGGGAATAACTACAACTTCCAAACGGCTAAGTATGCTTACCAAAATTAAATAAAACACCGAAATAAAATCAGTCAATTTAACAAATAATAAATACCTAATTAATTAATTTTAAATGAGGTTATATTTCCAGAACATACGGCAAGTAGATCGGTCAAAGTTTCAAAAATTCAATATTGACAATTAAGGAATACGTTTAAGATGTGATACTATTTATGTGAAATGACAATCATGTATAACTTTAGCGAAAATAGTAAAATACCGCTAGCACAGTAATTGAGATAACTTTCGGCGAAATAAATTAAACGCGCCTACGTTTATCAAAACACTGCGACATAGTTATAACACAACACTATATAACGGACTCACCCTGTATACCCGACGTGTACACGTTAAGCTCACACCAGAGTTCACAACCCGCCGCTATTAAATACAAACGCAAGTAACACACGCTAACACGGCTGAAGGCCGTTGCGAAAAGCTTTCATATAAGTACATAAATCGTAACTATTATCATCGATACACAATATTGGCAATTGGTAGAGATATCTTACAGAAAAAGGTAAATATCAAATATTCAAATTATCATTACTAAGAAAATTACTCTTTTGACTATTAAATCGACTGAAATCTAAAGACACATTGGCTGATGGCCAGAACTAATCGGTTACACAAAATTATATCTATAAACTAAACGGTTCAATCTAAATCTTCATAATTAAATAACAGACTGAAGGTCACTAATAAATTTAACAAATTAACTCACAGTTTGGCAGCATACTACACCTATAGTTACAACTCTTCGAAAACAAGGCGTTGACGAAAACATTGCCCAGTGCCATGTTCACATACATCCAATCCAAAATAACCATAGTCAGGCTGGTGGATAAGCAATACTTATCAGGTACTCCAAATACCAAAGACTCTACTACCGTTACCGACAGAAAGGCTAACATCCGCTGGCAGGAGTCAGATAAAACCAAGCAAAAGGTCGCAACCAACCACATCTATTGGTCGCCAGTTAACAAATAAACCCGTAAGAAAAACCCTAAAAGTAATGTACTTTTAGTAATTGAAAGAACTACAGTGAATTATACTGACCTCACGCGTTGGGAGGGTTTTCTTGGTAGAAATAGGTGTTGAAATAATTCTCAATTTATATTAAAGAGAACGAATAGTTGATGCTAAAATCGGTACCAATAATAAGTACTGCGTAAATTGTTAATTAGTAATTCATTTTACTCACGTGGTGCCGAGACGAACTTAATCCTGCTTTCCAAGCAGTTAAAACCTTCAACTAATACTCTCAACGAAGTTTTTATATGCCACAACGGCCTCAAATATTCCCCAGAATGGGTTAAAAATTATCTCCAATAATTTTTATATATGGAACACCCAAAATGGCCGAATAGGCTGTCGTACTCAACAAGACCATCAATAGAAAATGACTTGTAAACCCAAAAATGGCAAGGACATCCTCAAGTCTTGCAAACCTAAGTTTCACAAATTAAAATGACCCTAAAAGGACTTAACTTTGACAGGAAACTGCCTAAAAATATCGATGCTAGGGAATTACTATCGACTTTTGACTAAACCCTATAACCAATATTAATAATGACGAAAAGTAACAAACGCAACGCCACTGATAAATCTTATTATGCGGTTATATAACGTCAAACCGTTCTAAACACTCGCTATCTCTGTTACGTCTTCCAATAATATATAACGCAGGTATATAAGAAGCTTTATGCTGAGAGAGTTGGTAACACTGGAAATATGCCTGCAAATTCATCAAGTGACATAGCGAATGACATATAAACTTTGGCAATCTGCAAAACATATGTTTACATCGAATAATAAATTAATTAATATGTAATTAACAAGTAAAAACGGTTAATCATCATTGGTAATACTATCCAACAGTAGATAAAATAACGGTAAGTATGCCATCACACAGCATTTTTATATAATAACAGCATTATGTGCAAGATGATAACAACATAACCTACAAAGTATATTGTGATATGCTTAACCCGTGAAATAAGTAATTTCTACCGCAATTTTAGGATAATTTGGGTCTAACCACTTGGTGAACTACAGAAGACAAAGCAAACAATCATCCCACTGTCGATCAAGCGTTGAAAACAATGATTTCACAGAAAATTCGAGCATAAAACATTGACTAAGTACCGGAGTGCCAAAACAAAAGAAATATGGGTAGTCGGTAAAAGGTAGGGCTTCAAATACGTTAGAGATAAGTTAATTTAGTCCTCTACTACTCGTAGGAGGGCGATGATCAAAATAGGATTAGGAATTAGTGCAAAAACTTGATGTAAAAGCTAGAAACGGACATGGACTTAAAAATAGGGCTGCACCAGCTCACAGGACGTAAACACGGCTACCAAACCATCTAAAAACAGTACACAGAATAGCCTAGGACACATTCAACTGGTAAGTACCTATATTTATTTACAATATTAACATTTTTAACGCTCTAAAGGAACTCGGCATGTTTCAGGAACACAGAACCACGGTATGGGGCGGAAATAATAGGGCTACAGTGACACCTAGCATGAAATAAAGTGTGATAATGGTCTGTACACTAGATGAATAAATATGATAGAATAATAAGTATAAAAAGGTGTTTTATTAAGGCAAAACAGAACATAGAAAAATATGTTTAATGGTAAGTATATAACTCGGGTGAAATAGAGTGGTTCTAGGATGAATTATAACACGAATTAGCTGTTTTGAATATGATTTAGTGAAATACTTCTATTTGCCCGAATTTCACCGTTACACAATGATGCCATTCACGATCTTGAATAGGAACAGGAGTGAGGCATATTCTCTATACGCCTATCAAGAGGTACCAAATTAAAACGACCCAGAAGTTCATTATGGGGAAATCCCATGGATGGATACACTCCTTCACACTTAAACCACAACTCTTCGCTGAATCCTCTCTAAGCTGTTCGAGTGCAACTCATTACCAGGACTCCACACAACAGACGCATATTCCATTTTCGATCGAACGAAGGAATTATACAGTAAAATAAGGGTTTTAGGTGACACAAAATGCTTGGTATTTCTCATAACAGAACCCAGACTCTTAAAGGAAGACGAAACCACATCAACCACATGCCCCACATAACTAAGTTTAGCGTCAAAGATCCAGATCCTTAACCTCATCGCATATTTTAAGCGGAACAGAGTCAATGCTATACACAAATCTTATTGGATTTACCTTACGAGTAAAAGTTACAGAACAGCACTTATCCAAATTAAGGTCAAGCTTATTTTGAGTGAACCAGTCAAGCAGGACATTCAGATCATTCTGCAATTGAAGACAGTCAGAAGTTGAGGTAATCAGTGAATAAACCTTAAAATCATTAGCAAAGAGTAGGGAGCGACATTTCACGCCATTTACAATGTTATTAATAAAACACATAAATAAGAGGGGACCCAACACAGAACCCTGCGGCACTCCAGATATTGCACGGATAATACCGGACTTGAAACCACGGTACTCCACATACAAGATACGTTCATGGAGATCAGTAAACAGAAATGTTAAAAGATCCACAGATAAACCAATTTCCGAAAGCTTTTGCAGCAGAATTCGGTAGTCAAGCCTGTCAAAGGCTTTGGTAAAATCCGTATAAATAACGTCGACCTATCCAAGCTTTCTGCCAAAAACTAGCTCAACATTACGAGATTAGTAGCATTGGATCGCCCAAAAAAAAAATCCGTGGTGAATAGGTGTGATGAGCCGCTTGACATGATTAAACAAAACTTCATGCATCACGATAGGCCGGTAGTTTCTAATATCCTGCCTGTCACCTTTTTTGACAGTTTCCAGAAATTCGCTTGTTGTAACAAAATAAGACTTAAATTCCGAGAGTTTGTCTGTCAACCACTATATTTTCAGCAGACGGCCGTTTCGTCGATCCACGACTCATCAGTGGTGATCGGTCAGAAATTGACAGCCAAACTCTCGTAAATAATGTGGTGTATACCCCACACGGTACAGAGATTATATTTCAATGACAAATTAAATATAGTTGAAATCGATTTAGCGAAGGACTGAGGCACAGTCCTTGATGACAAAGGCCGGCCCACCATCCGGACCCGAAGTATGTCGAGCTTTAACCGATTTAAGTGCTCTGAAAACACCATCTTCACCAATGTGTATAATTTGAAGCTGCTGTAAATCACAGTTTTTTGCGGAATCCCAATAAAATGGACCCGACCGCATATGACTTTTGATTTAATGAATTTACCATGTCGTCTAAAACTAAACCCTGGTTCTGTGCCTAATAAAATAAATTCAAACTCAGTAAGTACTGATCGGAGAAAAAGAATAAAGAAAAGACAAGAATCAAAGGAACAGCAAATTTACATCTATGAAGAAATTTACATCAGTGAATTTGAACGGATTTTTCAACGGTTTAATGTTCCACAAATTTCCTATACTAAGAACTATTTAATGTCTCAGAAACAGAAAGAGAAAAATAATTAAAATAGTTTCATAAGTAATACGTTTTATTTGCTTTGCACAGATGACGTCACTGCGCGAACACGACTTATTTTGAACCGGTCGATATCCTACCTAACGAGAGTTATTGTACCGTATATGCCTGTAGACTTTCTTCTGTTTTGCACTATACTATAAATAGTATTTACTGATTTTAAAGATTAATGTACACAAAATCTTATATTATAAATCTTTGATAGAAACTGTGGGTCAACACTAAATATGAAACCCACATTTGTAACATGCGGAAATCATTCCAATTCATTGGTACGGTCATTGTCTAAAGACCATGATACGGTATAAGCGGAGAATAATATTCTCGGGTATAAGCTGAGGTCTGTGGTTATGTCTGCCGTCACGTGTTTTAGAGATTGCCTAAAAAAATATAACATTAGCACAAATTGAATTGATTCTTTTCTTTAGGCGTTAACTATCTACAACTCAGATGTAACATGATTACATGCCACTCACCTCACTTGCACCTTTTTTACGAGGTACAAAAAACTCAGAATAACATTACTTAAATTAAAAACATTTTGAGGTTAATTTCTCACTTAATCAAATGTTTAAACACTTGCGCTAGCTAAAATTCAGACGATATTAACATTATTTTATGTTCTATGATACAGACTGTTGAGGCTGAGCGGTCGCAACTAATGCGGCTCCTCGCACGCACCCATTGATATTCACCTTTACTCTACTATTAATGTTGTAACCCCAATAATCAAGCAATTTTTGAAAACATTGTGGTAATTCAGCCGTGCCTCGCTATAGTACTACTACTAGTTTATAAAAATTGAGTAAACGAACACGAGAAGCGTGGCAGGATCTACTCAATTATCAGTCTTATGCCATCT
The DNA here is from genome assembly GCA_911728435.2 of Apoderus coryli. Lineage (NCBI taxonomy): Eukaryota > Metazoa > Arthropoda > Insecta > Coleoptera > Attelabidae > Apoderus > Apoderus coryli. The sequence continues at coordinate 7,094,152 of OU452202.1, read as the reverse complement.
CACCCTGTCGTCCTACTCATGGTTTTCTAGAATTAACAACGGAAAATTTAATGCTCCCAACAACTCACAAGTTTAGTTAGACCCATGAGCAGCCCATATTACAATAATCCATTCTAATTAAAGTCCGATGGTTGCATAGGAACATAAGTTTAGTATTCGTGAAGCATATTACAGATATTTGTTGCCGTTAAGTACTCAAATTATGAGCAAATTAATATCAACCTCCTGCAACATAGAATAGTGAAAAACAACTTAACCGATAAAGTAGGTATTGTCTATGTGATTCATATTTATACATACACGCTAATTTACAAAACATTAATATCTATTCTTTACTTTTAATTTCATTTTTAAGTTCTTCCAAATTATCAATGCAAACTAAAGTTTCCCGTAGCTTATTCTGTACAGTCGCTGCTTGAGTTAACCATTGTAATGCTTGTTTGTACATTTTCTGTGCTAATGAAAGATTCTGTGGAACAAAATATCCAAACCACCTGATAGGATTACTAACTCTCTCTTCTGTATCAGTCGGCACTACATTATGCAAATCAAATTGAATTGACTCATAAGGGGTTCTCTCAGTGGTAAAAACTTTGGTTGATGCTGTAAATGCTGCACTGTTTTCAGCCGGTAATTGTAGAGCAGAAACATTATTCTGACCGAGTATATACCTAGTGATTGTAATTAGAATCAATTAGATATGCATGTATGATGATCAGGTGTTTATAATTACCTTGATTTTGCTAGGTGAGATTCACCATCTATCATGGCTTTTTCAACATTTAATTTTATTTCAATTTCTTCTTGCATTAGTGTTAAAGCATCTAATGTGAGTTTATCGAGCGTGTTACATATTTTATCTAAATTAATTTCATTCTCCATTTTTATAGAATATTGTTTTTAAATAAAATAGACGAGCCTCAATCTTCCTACACACCTTTTCAACTCAACAAACAACAAATCACCACATAACATGTGTTATGTCTTAGATTAGAAAAGAGAGGGAATACCGCACGTTCGTATATCTGAATGCATGGCAAGTGTTACGCTTTTAATGCGGCGGCCATTTTTTATGTGCTGAAAAACAGAAAACTACGTTTGCATTTTTGATGATTTTATTTGTGAAATTGGGAATAGAAATTTATTTTATATATTAATAAAATGGTACATTGTGTGGCTTTTGGATGCCCAAGTCGCAGTGAACAAAAGGAGTCCAGAATTTCGTTTCATAGGTAAAACTTAGAATGATGTATCAAGTCGCTTCTAGTTTTTATTAGTTTTTAATAACTAAAAGTAATCTTTAGGCTATTATCTTTTAGTATGTAGTATAACAGGTTTTAGTTTACCTAATTAAATCTGTTTGATACAACAATTCATTTAAAATCAACATGATAACGCATTATTTTTTGATAGAAACCTCTATAGATGTTTACCTTATCAGGGGCGTAGACATTATATTTTTCCAAAAAATTTGTTTTTTACACATTTTTGCTTTAAAAGTGACATTATTTTGTCACTTTAGCTTTTTAATTATTTCAATCTTTAGAACAACATGCACTAGATAGCCCAGCAAATCACATAATATACTTTTTAATAAAATCTATTTTTGTCAAATATCTTAATGTTCGTGTATATTTCATAACAAAACTACAGTCTCAAAAATTAAATCCCATTCTCGAAATCAATTAACAAAACTCATTCTATTTAAAGGACAATAAAAACGTTATGTATTGGTGTTGTGTCTACTGCAGTACCTCTCACTCACAGATTATCACTCACCGAAAAATCAGCATTATATAATATGATAATTAGATTTGTGAACAAACTACCAATCAGTATCAAAGAAATAAATGGAGTGAAGATATTTAAGAATAAAGTTAGGAAATTACTAGTGGAACTAGAACCATATCAATTGGCGGATTATTTAGATATGTAGTTAGGAGTATCAATTTTTTTTTTGTTTTTCTCTTTTTTGACGTCGTTTCATTTATTTGTATGCTCGTGTGATTGTGGATATGTAGGTACATTTATTTGAAATAAAGAATTGTTATTATTATTATTAATATATCCACATGCACATATCTTTTTTTATTAAAACTATTAATCATCAAAATTAAATAAAATTTCAAAAATATATCACATAAGTTATGTATGTTACGCCTCTGATTCTAAGGGATATGTGCTAGGTGGTAACACCACGACCGGCACAGTTACGGGTCCACTCTCTTTACTTGTCTAAGTGTTATGTGTTATTCACAGATGACAGATGATAAATATGTTGCTCTTTATCTTTTTCTCAGTTAATGCCGATGCGAAATAATATGAGAATGAGAAATGAGATGTGAAGTGTTGTGAGAGATGCAACTGATATATCGAAAACTATATGCGATTCATTTACGTATACAACCACCAGAACAAATATTTAATTAATTTTCTCCGACCAAAAGTGTTTCAAAATGTCGCAATATTAAACGCATCGATATGAATATTTCGATATTATATAAGTAGCAAAATTTTCTAATTTCGGACTCTAAATATATATGTGAAATCCACCGCCTATCACTTGCATTTTTGTTGTAAAAGGAACTTCGATCAACTATCACAGTTGTCATTAGCCACAAATAATTTAATATTTAATGTTCATTAATTATTTGTGTAGGTCTACCATCGCCGCTTGTGGTTTGCGGTCTAGTGGCTCAACCCTTTGATTATAAAGTGACATGAAGGAGCTTTGCGCTGACTGTGGTAAATACAATGTGCGACGGAAACGGTAATGTTCAACAGCCACATGTGACTCGTTGTTTTGGTTGAGTCCTTTAGTTAGTGAATATAAGCGAATTTTGTGTTTTTATGAGTGTCCAATTATTATGCTACAATAATAGGGTTATTCTTTCGTACTGAACTAAGTGAACAATCTGAAAATTGTCAGTTCGTTCACGATTGTGCGTATTCTTTCGACATCGGTCACTTCTACCAAACTGATTAAAATTCCTACCCCCCTTGCCGCTAACTGATCAACCTCTAGGTATCGGTTAGTTCGTTCAGTTAATAGTTAACCTCTAAAAGTATTGAATATTGAGAGATAATAATTGGAATATGATTTCGAATCAAACCAATAAATTGTAAAAGTTTAAAACATGGATAATAATATTATGGAAGAAATAATTTTACTAGTTTTCAGAGCAGAGTTGGTTGTTTTCGAGGTTAAGTGAAAGCCAATCACAAAAAAGATGATCTTTCGGTTTCGCCAAATATTCAGTTCAGTATAATCACATTCAGTTTAATCACATTCATTTGTTCAGATCAATCAGTACGAAAGAATAACCCTTGTAATAACAATAGGGAGTTAAAGTTGTTCATGAGACAAGAACGTATACGTATCTATTGACAGCTACGCATGCGCAAACGAATTTTTCATCTCGTTTGCGGATACGTATCCCGTATCGATACGGTCTCTTGCGTGTCATTCAGACGAGAACTCAGAAAAATAAATAAAAATAGAAATGTCATCTAATTTCAAGTTTGGCTTCATAACATAAAGGTCAATATTTACCTTTTTAATGACAGAAGAAGTGTTGTAAACAAAAGCCAGTGGCGTAGTATAATTCTTTTGAAATCGTGGTTGTAGTTTCCAATAATAAATACATATTTATTTTTCTGAGGACGAGAACGCATTCTACCGGAAATCCTCGATTGTATGACCGGTGGTATCCGAACGGGTTAAACAAATATAAACATAACCTATGAGAAATGCGTTACGTTGCTAATCAAACTTTAACTCATTTTTGGTCCTAGATTTTTCAATTATCTTAAATAATTTCCGTTACGTCAGCATAGATACGTCTCGTCTCATGTACAACTTTAACTCCCTAATAGCACCAGTGTAAATACGTAAAATAGTGGTAGAAAATATTTCAGAGACAATAACAAAAAAGGTTTGTTGTGCAGCCTGTGGTTGTTCCCTAACACCTAAAAATAAAAATTCTGGAGTGACGTTTCACTAGTAAGTAATTTAAATCAAGAGGATTTGTCATATATCCGTAAAATTTGGAAATTAAAAGTCATATTTTTTAATGATATTTAAAGGTCTACGACTTGGTCATTGGCGTAGAACAAGTTAAAATTAGGAATATTTGCTTTGTAAATACAACAGACCGTTCTGTTTTATATTCAAAGGGTCTGGATTCATTTTAGATTTTCTATTAGCTATTTTCAACTGTTATTTTACAAAGCGAATATATTATGTTTGTAAAAATACGGTAAATGACGAAAAAATTAGAAATATGTACAAAATATAAATTTTATTTAAAGGACAATAAATAAGTTATTGCTTTTCTCAGTTTTGTTTATTATTTACCCTTTCCCTACTCCCATCAAATTGGAAAATACGGATTTTTTACAACCTATTTGTAACAAAACTATAAAAATCGCCAACCTTATGTTCCGGATTTATAGCAAATATTTCTTCTTCTTTATATACATTTTGTTTTTGTTTTGTTTTTGTTACAAATAGGTTGTAAAAAATCCGTATTTTCTAAATTCTCTAGACAAGCTTCCCAGTCGGGTAATACTGAAAATGACCCCACAGTAGAGTCAATGGAAGCCATCATGTACAGAAAAAATAATTTTAAAATGTACAGTTTAAAGCAACCTATATAACTTTTATTTTTAAAGATAACATCCCTGTATATTATCGAATCGTCTAAAACCATTAATGTAGGCATTTTTTTATTCATTCATATTCTTTCATGTTAATTTCATAAATGTCAGCAAAAATACCAAAACTGAATAATAATTAAATATTTTCATAAATTTTGTGTTTTTTTTTTCTAGAGCATATTCTTCCAATATTTTTAAATTTTATAGAATTTTCTTACTATTGGTAAGTTATTTTCATCATAATTTGACGAATTAATGCCATCTCTTTCGAAATTATTGACAATTCCCAAGTAATTTTAATGGAAAACTATTTTTTTCAACAAATTAATACGTTCCTCCATATAAGTACAATGCACTTGTTGCTTTTTCTACCCACTTTAGCTCCGTCTTTCTTTCAAACCTCTCTTTCTAATATTTTCCTCATCACTGATGCACAATATGGAATATGGAATATTTATGTCAAAGATTAATGTGTACATTAGTCTTTGTTTGTGTATATGGTCGGTCCATTTCTAGTATAATATGTCATTGGGCTGAACCATCCAATATAAACATATGAACGCCCTAGAACACAATGATAGTATGGGCTCAAAGAATAAAGACTTTTTGTCATTTGACATTAATAGTTATGGGAACGCTAAAATACGTAAAAGTATGTCAATGATTAGTGCAGATATTATTTAAAAGTGTCTTGTATAAAACAGTTTTTGCAACATTTTAAGATATTTGTAATCCATTTTTTGTGCTCGGTGTCTGAATTTAAAAGACGTTATTATTTTATTAATAATAATAATCTTCTACGTTTTTCCTTCATTATTGACAGAGCAAGAGCAAAAAACAAAAACTATAATTAGAGTATAATTACAATTTTTAAAATACAAAATACTTTTTTTTAAAAAGTTAGTACCGCCGAAGCGAGTACTAACTTTATGGCCTCTTGCCACGTTAGTACCATACAGCCAGCTTAGTTTTTATCTGTATCAATAATTTTATAATAAATTCTTAACTAAGGAGCAGTATAAGTGTAGCCCGTAATTTAATTTAAGATTAGCTTGATTAATTTTTAAACTATAATTCTGTCAGCTGATTCTTCAATTGCTTTCAGTCTTGGACTAGGGACTTTGCTCGTCAAAGCTTTTAGTCAATCAGAAGTTCTTTTTATTTAGCGTTATACGGTAGTTATCACGCTAATCGCACACAAATACCGTGTCCCGCTATTCAAATATCGTTACGGTAATTTCTGCGCATGTGGCCTAGATACCAATTATTGGAAATTTAAAGTCACGTTATTTTAACGTGAGTTGTTCAAAAAATCTCTAGAGTCTATTACGATGTTAACGCAAGTAATCTGTTACTTTAGCAGTTAATAGAGTGATACGGATACCCACAGCAAGTACGTACACCGCAAGGCGTATTAATGCGCCTTGCGTACACCGTACACTCAGTAATAACGTTAACGCTAATTACATAGGTAATGAATTTGCAAGTTTTCAACTAAGTACCTATATGTAATTTTTGTTTGTTACAGATTTTCGCAGACATTAATTATTATTAGAACAATACTATCGATTATATATTCGTCAAGCACAAATAAATATATCGTCTTCCATACATCTTTAAATAATTATAGCGATTATAAAATAATCGACCAATTTCAAACACTGAGTTTGTGAAAAGAACTGTCGTAGCGAGTAGCTGGCTTTATGATTTATGACGTTTCTATGCATCTAACCTCTTTGGGTAAAAACTAACTTCACTATTAACTATCATATCCTCAGTTTCAGTTTAGTTCAGTGTTCTGTTCAGTTATAATCGAGGTTTTGTGGATTAAAATTAGTGGTGGTTAACATTTGTGCATTTTTGTGAAAATTTCGTAAAATGGCTGATGAAGTAGCGGAAAATGGACATGTTGAAAATGGTGACGTTCCAGAAATAGAGTTGATTATAAGAGTGAGTTTAAAACAAATTTAGTTAGTTTAAAGCAATTTTTGGGCGTGACCAAAAACAAATTCACAAGTGTTTTTTTTTTCATCTGGTATTTGTTTTTAAGTATGTTACTTACCCGACCCTAACTAGTATTTTTATTCTACTGTGTTAATGTACACATGGAAATATTTTCATTTTTTGAACAAATTAGTTAATTATTTATTAAGTAAATCTAGATAAAAGAAGACTACTTAATATCTATCCATTTTATGACCTTGATTACAAAGTATTAATACATTCAGTTACATATGAAATATGTATACATATGTACCTCAAGAGGTATCATTTAATTATTTTATAATTCGGCATAGGTACTTAGATATATATTTCTTGCTATTTTTTTATTCTGCAATTTTTGTGTATGATATCTTCATAATAATTATTCCCGCTATGGGCAACTGGTGGGTATCTATCTGTTTTGATTCATATTTGATGATTTTAAGGAGTATAAGATGTTGAGATTTTTTAGAATTAATAAGGGAATTAAATTTCATATGAAATGTCAAATTCTACCGAGAACGATACTTACTTACGTAGTATTTTTGTTGACATAGGTAGTTAGGTAGGTATATATCAATTTTGTTTAGGTGTACCTAATAAGAATTCGAGTAAGAATTTAAAAATAGATATTATCTAAATCGGGATTTATAAATATTACAGAGTGCTATTATCGAGAATATTGCGTATTTTCCTCGGTATTTTCCAAATATAAGTATGTCTTCAATTATATGACCCATATCCTTTCAGTCGTATAATATACTTATTACCTAGGTATTTAGATCTTAAAGAATGAAGCATTAAATACATTCTTATTTGTCGAATACTTACTTATTCATTATTTAATCCACAAAAATTTTATTATTAGTTAGCGACTTACCTACATAATCACATATGAAGCACCTGTATATTCTGGACAGTTTTCATGAAAATTCTTATAGGATATACTTACCTAAGTACCTCTTACTATAATGCTTCGAAATTATTATTATATTATAAGAATGTTATTGATATTTAATGTTGTTTTATACTCAATGAAATCCAAGACGTATCGATTTTGATATTAATTTGATTAATTCAGCAGCTTAACTAGGTATATGCATTAGTTTTTATCATTTAGTTGGAAATGTACTACGATAAATGGGCGTATTAGTATTTAACTAATCTTTTTCCAATTTCTCTTAGAAATAACATAAGTACCTAGGTAACATCAGAAATTCTAGTGTAGATACATTTTTTTAAATATGTTGTAGGTACCTATAATAAGTACCATGGGTTCGATGTTGAAATCTACAGGGTGTCCGGAAGTGATGTGTATAACGGAATAGCACAAATTCTTTGGCCGAAGATTTAGCTTAATTTATGTATACAGGGTTACTTGTAAGTAGACCTGAATATTTTACGACGTGATACCAGGAGTCATAAGAAGCCAACTTGACTATATAGTACCCTGGTCCAAAGTGGACCCTTTTCGGGAAAGTGTCACCTTGAAGTCGAATATTTATAATATTTTTTAATTTTGGTCTCGTTTTGAAGATTTCTTGGTGTTTTTATGTTAAATTTTGCTAAGTAAAAGTAAAATTTAAAGTACAACAAATCTGGTAATTACTGGAGCCAACTAGGTATTTCATCTTTTTGGATAGCTAAAAACACGTAGATATTTTTTCAACAATCTGTACCAAAAAATGTATGTGAATATTTAAAATTAAAAAAATATTATAAATATTCGACTTCAAGGTGACACTTTCCCAAAAAATCATAAAAATTCTAATACTTATCTCCAAAAGGGTCCAATTTGGACCAGGGTACTACTTATATAGTCAAATTGGCTTCTTATGACTCCTGCTATCACGTCCTGAAATATTCAGGTCTCTTTACAAATAACCCTGTATACAACATTGTTTGGTTTGGGCGCTAGAGGGCTGTAAAAGTGAAGGTTTTTTTGCGTTTTTCAATAAATCGTTTCTAAATACTGACGTATTGCTAAAAAATATGGCGGAGCACCGTCATGCATAAACCACATATTCCGTCGTAGTAACAGTGGAAATCCCCTAGTACAATCGGTAATGTTTCTTGCATAAAATTTAAATAATTATTTCCATTTAAGTTATTCGGTAAAATAACTGAACCTATTAGGAAATTGTCAATAAGTAATTACTCCCCACATGTTAACTTTAAATTAAAGTTGGTAATGAGTAACTTTTGTTGCTTGGGGACTTTCATTAGAGTAAAAATGTTCATTATATGTAAATTAGTTACACCGGGTCTTGCAAACGAATCTTCATCGGTAAATAAAATGTTCCTATTGAAATTGGGTGGGGTTCTGGATCAATAGGTAATAAGTCTTGAATTTTTTGAACATGGTATGGATGTATAAGTTGTTCCTTCAAAACCTCATTAACTACTGATTTGGGAACCGCTAATTCCAGTCCCAACTCTGTCTAAAATTTGTTCCTCCGTATCTGCTGTTCTTGTAGTAAGTACTTGAGTAGGTACTCTGACTTACTCAATCAAGAGTTCGTGGTTTTGAACTATCACGAAGCCGTCTAGCAATATTAAGCAAAGGTTTGGTGATTTGGCACCATAGGATTAGGAAACCTTTCCCTGTAGACTCTAACGCTCACAAAATCCAAATTACCAACATATCTACTTGTTCGGCATATGATATGACAATAATTAAGTATTGATTCAGGCTTGTAGGGATTTAGAAAATATTTTTTTGTCTCTAAACTCTTTGGCATACGAAAATTTAGTAAGAGATTAAATAGTTTCAAAATTAAATTTGCTATTCACAGAAAACAAACTGGTATTGATTATACGAGGGTTACAAGAATGGGTAGATAATTTATTGTGACTAAGCTGTAATTTTCAACATTGGGTTTTGCAATAAAAAACTGTAGTTTATTGGTGCAAACGCGTATCTAAAAACTTAATAAAATCGACAAATATTAACTTTTCAAGCCCTCTAGCGACTATTATAGAGAAGTTGAGCTAAATCATCATATTTTCGGCCAAGGAATTTGTGCTATTCCGTTGTACACGTCATTTCTTGACAACCTGTATAATATTTAAAATGCCACTTTAGATCTTACAGAATGCTCTACGCATGAGTTTATTTTATGATTTGAAATCAGAACTGGATTACAATAATATATTATTTTAGTCCTAGTAATATTTTTATATACTTAAATGATATTTTGCTAGGTATTCAACAGTTGTTACCGATGAAAAACTAATAGAAAAAAAATAGAACTTTCTCTTTTCGTTTATTCTAACAATCAGAAATACAAATGACTTATTTTCATTTCATTTATTTATAAAAATACCTATATAATAAATACGTATATTTTTTGTAAAATGTAAAAACTTAAAGCCAGTTCTTTAAAAACGAATTGATATCCGACTGTCATCATTTTTTCTCTGCCCCAAAGATTTCAAATTAAACTTGAACCACGCAACTTATTTATTAATACCCATTAAAGTATCTATAGATACTAAAAAAATTTGACCCTTCCGTATACAGTATTTTGTTTAATGAATAATAATTAGTGTGGACCCCTTGAAACAATGTGCCATCTGGCCTGGCTACTACATTAAAAATATGGCAGATGTTATTCAAATAAAATGTACCTCTGGCTTCAATTATTGATTATGACAAATTCACTATGTAACCAAAGGAAATGAAATGCAAATTATTATTTAATATGTTAAATTACACATTATAAATTTATAATACGAAAAATAGTCCTGTTGGATATCTTTCTCTGGAAAGAATAATATTTTAAACACAAAACAAATATTCCAGAAGAACTTAAACGCCACCTGGACAATATCTATTATTATTTATTAAAGTTTGATAAATGTTGGTATAGTGGAATTCAGGATAAATCGTTTTGACTAAGTTGGATTCCGATATTGCCCATCATAAAACCCAAGAATGCCTACCATAAATGTAAAAGGACCGGATTGTATATTTATTATAATTTCTGAAAGCAGGTAATTTTGTCCTCGGCCAGGTGGAAGTGTTCATTTGTGTTACGGCTTGCAATAATTTTAAAACATTTATACAGGGTGATTCATTATGGTTGCAACAAACCAAAACTGGAGATTCCTGAAAGTGATTTAAGCATTTTTCGCCATTGAACCTATGTCCGCAAATGCTTCGTTATCGAGATACAGGGTGTCCAAATTTAGTGGTCAAATTAACTTTTTTGTTCATTTCTCAAAAACTAGCTAACCGATTTTGACAAAATTTTACATGCATTTGGGGACCGGTAACCTAAAATAATCTGCATTATTTTGGCGTTCATTAACTGTTCATTGACGTAGATATATGGGGCATTTGGGTAAATTTTACACATAAATTAATTAAAGACAGCTTTGACGACCTTTATTATTTTAAATTATTACTTTTTTAAAAAGAGCAACTTATAAGCTACAAAAAAGTTAATTACGTCGATGTTGTGATTTCTACCATTTTTATGCCAACCGATAAATTGTAAGTTAATGGTAGATTTAAATCAAAATAACGTTTACCAGAAAACCAAATGAAAAATCAGAGTTGCTATGGAAAACGAATGTCGCAACAATAAAAAATACTTTGACAGCAACAAATTTAAATTAGTTAAAATTGTTTTATGATTTCGTAGTTGTTTTTAATATTGCGAATGTTTTTCTCTATTAAGTCGCGAAATTTTCAATATTTGAGGTGGCATTTGAACAATGAATTATTGCCGTTGTTCGTAATTAATGGGCTTTAAACTCAAATTAATACAGTCATTTTCTACAATTGTTTATTGTTTAAAACATGTGGTATCAACATGACGGAGCCCCTGCGCATCGTAGTAGACAAGTAACACAAGTTTTAAATCAACTGTTTGGAAACAATTGGATTGGCTTGGGAAATCCCATTGAGTGGCCTCCAAGATCACCGTATCGGAATCCGCTCGACTTCTTTTTATGGGGGTAGAAGAAACAATTAGTTTACAGTGTACCAATTATAAATTAAAACCCACTACTGGAGAGAGTTCATGAAGCTACTAAGAGAATAAGAAACGATCATGATATCCTTATTAGAAATCCATTAGTTGAAAAATGTTGAATGTGCATTACTGTCAATGAGGGGCAATTTGATTACTTGTTATGAATTTTCATATTTTAATTTCGAGTTTAGTTTTTTTATTGTTAAATTTTTAATTGTACTGAGAGGCCATAAAATTTGTTGTTAAGTAATTTGTTATTATTAAATCGTTTCCTACGGCAACTTTGATTTTTCATTTTGTTTTCTGGTAAACGTTATTTTGATTTAAATCTACCATTAACTAGCTTGAATTTATCGGTTTCCATAAATATGGTAGAAACCACAACATCGACGTAATTAACTTTTTTGTAGTTCCTCTTTATAAAACAGTAATAATTTACAATAATGAAGCTTCTTAAAGTTGTCTTTAATTAATTTATATGTAAAATTTACTCAAATGCCCCCTATATCTACGCCAATGAACAGTTAATGACAGTCAAAATAATCCATAGGATTTTAGGTTATCCGTCCACAAATGCATGTCAAATTTTGTCAAAATCGGTTAGCTAGTTTTTGAGAAATGCACAAAAAAGCTAATTTGACCCCTAAATTTGGACACCCTGTATCTCGATAACGAAGCATTTGCGGACATGCGTTCAATGGCAAAAAATACATGAATTGTTTTTAAGAATCTCCTGTATATTATTACAGACCTGTAGCACATTTGCATTTTTTACCTGGTGATTTTCTACAGAATAGGATTAAAAAAGGTAGTTTATTACAGTTGATAAGCCAAAACCATATATCGTGAAAACAACTATACTAACGTCTGTACTAACTATACCTAAAACTAATCTTAAATTGATTAAGGTAGGTATTCATTTTGTATTATTTATGTAACGATGTTGCTAAACACGTATCTGTTGACATATTTACCTTTTTTATGTTATTGGGTATTAGGTATAGTAGTATTTTTTTCTTTATTCATTTGCTATAATAAATACCTATGTGAGACGTATGGAACTAACTTCTATAAATTGTACAAGTAGGTTAAACAATATATTATTGCTTGCTATGTACGTAAGTTTCTATACATTACATAAAATAATATTACAAGCCTTAAATGTGTTATTTTTTAATTTGTTGTCGATATCGGGATATTTAAGAGTATGTTCCCGGTTTATCATATTTGGTTGTGTATATGGGTAGATAGTAGCGACCCGTTAATCCGGATCAATTAAACTTGAAAATCCTGATTAACAAACTAATTTCAAATTTGTATGAGGTAGGTGTGAGAATCAACAAATAAGTATAATTTAAAATGACATGTAAATTCGCCCCCTTAAATATTGCCGCCAGTTTTTGAAACACCCTGTATATATATTACATACAAATCATTTCATGCTTGTTAACAAAAAACTTGAGAATTCAACTTCGAAAGTAATGTTTTAATATCTAAACAATGGTTATTATTTAATTCATATTTCCTCAATGCCGTTATCACTTTCAGTCATACCGAGCCTCCTTATTTATGCACACATCAAATATTAAGGATCGGTATGCTATAAAAGTTCATTTTCTCCTTAAAGGTAAAGATGAATCATTAAATTAAATGGCACAAGTTAATATTAGAAAGTGAATATAAATATAGCCTTCTCTACCTATTCCATACAAGGACTGTATTTAGATTGTGACAAAACTAAACTTTAGTAGAAATATGTTTATTATATAAGGCGCATAAGTCTCGTTATGATTTTTGTAATGAATAACTTTTTGTACTTATAATATTTAGTGATTTTTATTTTTATACCATTAAATACATGGTGTGAAAATTAGTTTACACTATTTTTAAAAAATAATGTCTTTCAAATGGCGATCATATTGAGCGTAGACTTGACGTGTTCTTTCTAGGACATTTTCCATGACTCTAGTTAGGATATCATCCAAATTTCATCTTGAATGTTGGCTTTATGTTGATCTATCGTTCTTGGTTTATTTACATAAACTTTACCTTTAAGGTAACTCCACAGGAAAAGTCCACATTAACTTCACAGTTTTAAAAAAAGTATGGCCCAATTATTCCTGGCGAGATTACACCGCACCATACTGTCTAACCGGATGCATTTCCTGTTGAACAATTGCTCTTGAATTTTCTGCGCCCGATATCCTGCAGTTTTGCTTATTTGCATGTCCGTTTTGGTGGAAATGAGCGTCATCGCTCATTTGATTGTGAATAAAATCATTCTGCGCTCTAGCTAATTCATGAAAGCGACGAGCATATTGGAGGTAGTTTTCTAAATCATTTGGTTTTAACTCGTGTACCAATTGAATTTTGTTTCCATACAAAATTTAAGTGCAACTGCCGTAAAATTATTTGCAGAGTTCGCCGGACATTCCTAATTGCTGGCAACGTCTTCTCGTAGAGGTTTCGGTAGTTTCCTCAATACTCCATGTTTTCCTGAGTTCAAACTGCACGGGGTCTTCCGGTCTTCCAATACGTGAACAGCAGAGCTTGTTGACGTAGACCTGTGATTATAAATAACCCCATAAAAAGAAATCTAATGATGTTAAATCACACGAGATTTAGGGGGTCAATTCTGATCACCGAAACTAGAGAGTACACGACCTCATGCAGTAATTTCGACAACCATATGTGGGTTCTAAGAACCCCAAAAGCGGCACTTTTGGCGATTAAGAAAACCATCAAGGTGACAATGTGCTTCGTCGCTTAGGATGATTTTGCTCGAAACACTCACGCACTGCTTCGATATTAACATTTGAACGGCTTGTTTTTGGACGACCAGTGTGTTTGGCGTCTCCCTGAATTTTTTATTAGTCTCTTCACAGTTGACGAAGTTAAAACACTATTTCGACCATATTCTGTATGAAATTTTCGAACTGCGACCGCCAAGCTTTCATTATTTTTGAAATATTGATCAATAATGAAGACACGTTGTTCTATTGTGTAACGATCCATTTTTACTAACCCTAAACTGTCAGCTGTCGATTTGTTTTGGGTTGCCAACACTTTACTGCATAAATGGCGGCAAATTCAAATCTTGTGTTAATTTTGGGACGTCCTTTATATTAAGAGATCTAGATACCAACTACCGAACTGGTAAAATTTTAAACGCAATTTTCTCAAGAACTATGAAGGTAAATTTCAAAAGTAACTGCTGTAAAGCATATAAAAATGCTTTCAAATGATGTATCACTCGACTGCTACTGCTATTAAAGTATTTAGGGATTGTGTCCACCCCTATAACAGGGCTAACGCGATTTCAACCAACAACTAATGGGTTCATCCTAGGACTCCCCAAACTCATACCAAATTGGTTGAAGCGTTTAGGCGCTATCGTGGAATACATACGGACACACTTCCATCTGGAAATGGTCTTAATCGTCTCAAGGGACTTCAAAATAGTTATATAATCCGTCTTTATCTCAATTTGGTCGCATTTTTTATAAAATAAATCGACAGAAATAAGTTTTCTCTAAATTGCTTTCTTTGATTAAGTGAACAACTTGCGTCCCGTTTACTTTTATGCAATGATAAACTCGTTCAACATTTTATCGAATATTCTGAAGCATTTCGCGGGTTACACTTGCTATCACAATTCGATGACGAAGGAGGAGTAGGTTATTTAGTTTTACAAATAACACTGTTAAATGATGCCACGAAACTGTTATTTAAAAGTATAAAGGAGGCGAGGAATATTGATTCAAAAAGTCTCTCATCGGCGGTGGCACTGCATAGTTTGGCGGAGCACCATCCTTTTGAAAAAACACTCGTTTCCGGGATCTGGTCGTCATTTTCAAGCATTTTCACAATTCAAGGGTAGATACAGTTTTCAAGCAAATTCCACTATCATTTCCAATAAATTTGTGTTATGAAACTTTACATCGTCAACCCGAGGCCCAACCCATTTTTTTTTTCGAAAAAGAGAGAGAATAATTTATATCTTCCCGACAATACAAAACAACGTTTCTAAGATTCGCGTTTTCTAAATAAATATTCTTCAACCCCGCCTAATTATTTTTTAAAAGTGAAAAATATGTCAAATACTAACTTATTCTTGATAATAGTAGGTAGTATGGATAAGTATTTAATACTTCCTCAAAGCACCCTCTTGCTTTTCGTTATTTTAAAAAATAAAAACTAATTTTTCGCTATTATTACGATCCGAGTTACGGTTCGACAACTCCGCAAGGGTGAACTTTACAAAATCCCATTTATTTTGAATAACGAATCACCCCTTAAAGTTTGTTGCATTTGTTTGGTAACTCCCTGTATATTTCCTGTTTAATATTTATTATTTGCATTTACATAATTTGAAAACTTTAATTTTATAAATTACAAATTTATCAATTATTTATTTACTATAATTTTCCGCTCGAGCGTAAATATAAATACATACAGATATCGGAATAAAAGTTACATCTACGTTCCACTTCAACGAGTGGAACTTTCTTCTCGGCAGGTTCGGTGACATGTTTTAATATATTTTTATTTCGTTCTATATTTAATATTCATGCAGCACATAATATTTAATTGAAGAATGTTACAACAATTATTCAAATAACATATGTTTATGAAATATGGATTCTTTTAGCTATCAGTTACAATCAAACAACAAATTGTTTATATTATTTTTTTTAATATTAAAGATTGTTTAAGTTCAAACATCTCTTTGTATTTAGATGCTTTTTATAAAACTTGATTTACCGTTCTTTGGGTACTAAAGTTAAATGAAATCGTAAAAATTTATTAAAAGCCATAAGTATACATATACTGAGGGACATATTATTTGAAACCAAGTGATTTATTTCTATTGTGCAAGAAATAATACAAAAAACAAACGAAAATAACAAACTGATGTCGTGTTAGCATATTATTTTTAATAAATTGCCGAGGAATCCAAACAACTATTTTCACTTTCAGAATAATATTAATAAAAAAAAAGGTCTATGAATTATGTATGAGATTTGTGAGAAATATTTATTTACGTAATACTATCAACTGTTATTTAACATGAAAAAAAAAATAAAATCTAGGTAAATGTGATATCATTAATTTGAACTGTGCTGAATATAAATTTTGTTTACATTTTTTTTTATTATTAGGTAAGTATATAGAATATTATTAAATTACATATTTTACTTAGGTCAAGAAAAGAAGTAAATATGTTAATGAGTATCTAGTAATTATTATTACAGAAGTATTAACTCTCTTAAACAGTTTCGTCGTTCTATTATACAGGGTTACTCACGCCATAGGACACGGAATATTGTAGCTAAACTATTTAATTTCCTTAAAGTTTTATCCATGGGTTCGATAAAAATGATTTATGGCTACATTTTAAAAATATTGTGAACCATATTTGTGTTTTGCCCTGTATATGAATATATTTTTAGATTCCCCGTTCAAAATAAACCTAACTTTCATTAAAGTACATCTCACCTAAACCTGACAGTTTTTTAAATATTTTCATTTTTATAAAAATATAGACATAATTTCACTGAAAACAAATTCACACCTATTCGTTTGTTCGTTTTAAGCCAGTCTGGGCTGATAAACATACCCACTCATCACTTGTTACGCCAAATATAAAAAACCCCCAATACTATATACAGGGTGTCCAATAATATAAGTTATATGAACGTAAAGTTTAATTCTAAATAACTTGTTTATTTCAAATGGAACACCCGGTATATGAGGTCAAAATTAGATGTACAAAGTAATTATCTGTCAAATATTATAATACTTTCCTATGGATAACTCTTGACGTTTTCGTGGAAAATGCACATATTCACAATATTAGGCGATTTTTAATTGAATCTCTTAGTTTCATGTAGACCACTCTGTATTTGATGATGCAAAATTAAAGTTTAAATAAAGTTTTCCTATAGATATGTATATCTTTAATTTTGCATGGAAGAGGCACACATATTGGTAATAATAGGAAGAATTTTAAAAATTATAATATTTATCAAGTCCGGCATGAGAATTTGAGAAAACAGAATATTTTTTTTTTAATTTGATATTTACTGTTAAATATTCTCTTGAAAATTCTTACCTAAGAGTTGGGAATTTTTCATAAAACAGTTTTATCTATGATATTTGATTTAATTCAATTAATCAAAGCTGCGAACCTATTCCAAAGGAGAAAGAATAGACATAATTTTTATTCTGGGAGAATGGTCCAAAAACGCTTTACTGGCACCGCAATTTTACGCTCAAAGGTTTCCGACGCAAAATCATCCCAAAAAAAGCGGTCTTCGAGAGCCTGTTAAGGCAGTTTAACGAAAGATACCACCCAAACACAGTGCAACTGCATCAAGAACTTTTTAATATTGATTTTAAATCTCGTTGAATTTTGTACATGGGCAGGAACTAAATCATCGAAAATGAAAACTTTTTTAATAGAGGAGGCCAAGGAGCAAATAAACTAAGCATTTAGAAGTGTTACACGAGGTTAAAGTGGTTGAAGGATTTAAGAAAAGGATTCAAATGTGCCTAGAGTCCAATCATTTTGAACATTTATTGTAAAATTTATTAGTATT
The DNA here is from genome assembly GCA_911728435.2 of Apoderus coryli. NCBI lineage: Eukaryota > Metazoa > Arthropoda > Insecta > Coleoptera > Attelabidae > Apoderus > Apoderus coryli. The sequence continues at coordinate 7,075,926 of OU452202.1, read as the reverse complement.
TATGTATATCTTGTTATTTAATTTAAGTTAAAAATGTATTTATTTATTATGTTATTGTTTAAATATATGGTTTGTCAAATTCTCATTATAATTTTGAAAAATTCTTCCTATTACTACCAATATGTGGTTTTTCCATGCAAAATTAAAAATATACATATCTATAGGAAAACGTTATAGTCATTAATAGATAATTAATTTCATCATCATCAAATACAAGGTGGTCAATTAAAAATTCGCCTAATATTATGAATATGTGCATTTTCCACGAAAACGTCAAGAGTTATCCATAGGAAAGTATTATAATATTTGATAGACAATTACTTTGTGCATCTAATTCTGACCTCATATACTAGGTGTTCCATTTGAAATAAACAAGTTATTTAGAATTTAACATTACGTTCATATAACTTATATTATTGGACACCCTGTATTTTGTATTGGGGGTTTTTTGTATTTGGCGTAACAAGTGATGAGTGTGTATATTTATCAGCCCAGACTGGCTTAAAAAGAACAAACGAAGAGGTGTGAATTTTTTCATTCAAATAAGTACCTAATGTCTATATTTTTATAAAAATTAAAATAGTTAAAAAACTGTTAGGTTTAATGAAAGTTAGGGTTATTTTGAACGAGGAATCTAAAAATATATTCATATACAGGGCATTCCATTAAAAAAACAGAACTATGGTTCATTTCTTATATTTAGGACACCCTGTATAGATTCACAATACTTTTAATATGTAGCCATAAATCATTTTTATCGAACCCATGAAGAAAACTTTTAGGAAATTAAATTGTCTAGCCACACTATTCCGTGTCGTATGCCGTGAATAACCCTGTATACAGTAATGTCCGCATATAACGAACTTAAAAAATGAACAGAATATGGTTCGTTATATCCGAAGTTCGTTATATCCGGTAATGAATAAATTTTACAACAAATATTTTATATTATTAAGTATAAATTTTAAAAAATGCAATAGTATCAAAATCCATAAATACATACATAGGTTGTCCTATAAATACTCAACTTAACTGTTTAAAAAAATCTGTTATTTTTGTATGTACATTTGTGCCACAAAAATATGCGTTGTTAATGTAGTTTTCAGGAACTTGGCGCGGATTCTAGAAAATCACGAGTGTCCGACATTTTTTTCCCACTTTAGGGATGGTTGGAATGTAAACATTACTGTCTTTAGCAGAATCGATTTCACCAAAGTCATTATCTTCCTCATTATCACTTTGAGGTTACGGCGTCTATAATTTGTTCATCGGTCAACATTTCTCTTGCTATAATCAATGCTCACGTATTCGTTAAAACTGAATTCACAACATTTTCTGTTAATTAGTTCTTCCACTAAATTTTGCATATTTTTATCAGATTCATATACTCGTGATGAGATTCTGGTTATTGCTGATGTTTTTCTAACCATTGGTTAAGTGGCAGATCATCATCCGAATCATATTCACCTTTTCTTAGAAATCGCTCATGCTTAAAGCAGTTGGCAATGGTTTCTCCGGTCACTTTTTACCAAATCAAATGAATAAATGTAGCAAAACTTTTATTTTTGTCAATTGCGTCCAACATTTTCATAAGAAGAAATTTCCTGTAATGACATTTTAGGGATTGTATTACTCCTTGATACATAGGCTAAAGCTTCGAACTTCTGTTTGGTGGCATAAAAATCAACTTGGTTTGGTCTAAAACAGCGGGATGTGCTGAACAATAATTGTTAACGAGAAGTAACATTTTTGTTGTCCATTTTTAGTTTTTTATCCGCATTCCCTTAACTCAGATTTATCCGATGTCATTCAAGCTTTGCTGTGTGCCTTGTATTTTACGGGTAGAATTTCGTTTTTGAAACATCTAGGATTAGCAAATTTCCCTATCATCCCATTTCACTAGCTTTTTCTTGCAAAACACTGCCACTTATAGGGACGTTTTCTAGTCTTTTTTGGGTAAACCTCTTAAGAAGCCCTTTGCCAACCTCTTGATGCACAGATGTTTTTAACTTCTTAAAATTTGTTTTTGTATACACTCATAAAATGTGTTGTGTCTTTTTCCATATCGTGCCAACAGTAGATTTCTGAAGATTTAAATTATTACAAATCTAACTCTGTTTCACTCCACAAAATCAGTAAAAATAGGTTCGCAAAATTCGGAAGTTCGCATAAGCGAGATTGTTATAACCGGCAAAACAATCGGTTGTGTCACCCCAAAACTTTCCCAACAAGTTATAATATAATCAAAAATATATGACCTGCGTAACGAAACATAATTTTAATAATTATTATCATTATAATTGAATTACTAACTACTTTATTCAAAAATGAAAAAAAAAAGTATTGCCAGAGCTAGGACTCGAACCCGTAACCTTCCGCATGCGAAGCGAACGCCCTACCAATGACCCAACAGAAACCTGGTAATAAAAATTGTATTTTATTTGTTATAATATATATTCATTCTAACTAACTAACTGGTTTTAAACGCTATTTTCTCGAGAATATGGGGGCAAATATCAAAAGTGACCTATCGCTGTAAAGCAGATAAAAATTCTTTAAAATGATGTATTACTCGACCCCTACTGATATATGAAAATTTAGTGTTTGTGTCCTCCCCTATCATAGGGCTTGCGTGATTTCAACCAAAATCTTATGGCTTCATCCTAGGACTGCCCCAAACTCATATACCAAAATTTAGCTCAATTGGTTAAAGCGTTTGGGCGCTATCGTGGTAGAATACATACATACATACATACACACAGACAGACAGACTTCCATCTGGAAATGGTCTTAATCGTCTCAGGGAACTTCAAAATGGTTATATCCGTCTTTATCTCAATTTTTTTAGCGCGTTCACAATACTTTCCCTATGCGGGAGTAAAAAGTATCGATGTTTATAAATGCTTTTTTCATATAAGGTTCGTATTAACCGGGAATTCGTTATAAACAGGTTCGTTATAAGCGGACTTCACTGTATTTTGGTTAGATATTTTTTAATTTGAATTTCTTTTTCTTACTAAAGGTTAGTGTTTCAACTACTAATACTTATTTGCTCAGAAACGCTTTGTCGTATAGAATGTGGAAATTTAGGACAATTATGATGACGAGCATATCTCTTTTTGAATCTCAAAAATTATTTTACGAGAGCCTGCTGCCCTTTAACCGTTTTTTAATCATATTTAATTGTATTTTTATTTATTAATTAAAACAAATATGTTCTATGTTATTCTTATGATCCAATTGACCCTATTTGACATTTCGTTACGTTATATTGTTGTGTATTAAAAGCATTGCACCTTTATATTTGAGTTATTAATTATGTAAAAATCGCTAAAAGTAATTTTCATTTACGTGGTACGCGCGGTGAGATTGACAAATTTATTTTTTGTAGTATTACTAGTACTGGGTTGGGTTGGCAATCATATGTTTAAAATCAGTAATTTTGTCCGATATGTCACAAAATTACTTTAACTTAATCGTAATTTTTTGTAACACTCGCCTAAAAATTACTTTTTTTATTTCGAAATAACCATACGTATATAAATTAAAACAGTGAGATTATTATAAAGATAAGGTACTTAATTTATCAGTATAATGTATTATGAGACAATATTTGTATCCTTACACAATATTATATTAACTGTATATATATATATAACATTGTTGATTAACTTATATTGTATTAAAATTAGAACATTTTTCTTAAATATATATGTGAAATAACTTCAGTTTTATAATATTTATTTAAGAAACGTATTACCTTTAAGTTTAACATTTATATTTATATATAAGCAGCCAAATACCTATTTTATTAATTTTTGTATTAGGTATTTCATAAAACCTTAAACGTTTATGTTGCAATTTTATAACTGCTTAATAATAAATTAGGGAGGTCAATATTAACGCATCATTAACAAAAATACATTTTTGCTTAGCTATTATCTCAGCCCATATAAATTTAAAAAATTGCAATATAATTATCATACGATACGATCATCCTATCAAATACTAACAAATTCGTTATGTCAGGTTAAATAAGTATATTATTTTTTGTTAGTGTATTTTAAAGGAGTGAAACTGGTTTTTGAAAATGATTTTATCCAAACATAAAATTATGTTAACTGAATTTGGAGCTTTTAGGTCTCACGCTTTTATTTATTTACTCTTTATTTCTAATTATGTACATGTGATAAACTTACAAAAAATGCAATATCAAAATTACAAACAAATTTACATGAACACAAAAAGGAATGATGTCAGTACTCTTGAAACTAAAAATTATCTATATAATCATTCAAATAGGTTCTATTTTTAATATTAATCTAACAAGCTTTTTGAATTTCTTAACACTATCACATATTCTATAGTGTGGCGTTAAGTTATTGGAAAACGTTATACATTGGCTTATGTTTATGTTAAGATTAACTTATGGTTAGGATAATAAATATCTAAAGGTCCTGTGATATAATTATGCTGAATATACAAACTAAACTTATTTTTAGCCTAGTCAATTTAATACTTCTAACTTATCGTATTTAGGCTTACGCCAACAGGGGTAAGTTTCGAAAAACATATATTTTCCTAAAAATTATCATGTTTAATTTATTCAAAGGCATTAAAACAGTCGTAGAAAGAGTATAGTGTGAAACTCACATGAAATGACCATTTCCTACTACTCGTAGCACTCGCCTGCGACTCATATTGCAAACGATCATACTCGTAGGAAATATATGTCATTTCATGTTCGTTGCACAATATACTATACCAAAGTAGATAGACGACAATATTAATAAACACTTGATATCACCTAAAGAATGAAATCCTGACGCAAATTTATACACATGTTTAAGTATGTAGGTACAGTGTAAAAATATTCATGCGAAACAAAAATAATAGAGCTTAAACAGTCATTTAAATTGCACTAAAATGTGGCTTTATAAACATTGGAATTTGTGTCACATAATTGTTCCACCACATATTATCGTTGAGAGTATTTTGTTCGAACCTATTTTATTTATTTGTAATATATGAAAATTTAATCTCAAATTACTTTTTGAACAACTGTACAAATTAAAAAATTTCTGACTTAGAATTGAAGAAAAAATATGTGGAAAAACTGAAGGACCATGAAAAGATACCTCTTTGAAGTAAAAAATATAATTTACTGTTAATTCAGAATAAATTTATTTAAATTTCTTGGTTAATTCATGTATTGAATCGTCTGTATTTCCTGATGGATGGAAACTTGCTCATGTAATTCTAGTTCCAAAAAACCTTGCCCAAAGGTGGTGGGGGATGTGCGACCTATTAATATTCTGCCTGCCATCTCCAAGATCGTTGGGCGTATCTTATTTGACCAGATAAAAGTGTGATTGTCTTCTGCCAAGTATTCAGTTCAGTTTTTGATCTAACTATAGCTGTTGTACGGCCTTGCTTGAGATAACAGATGGTATATTTAGGGCAGTGGACAGTTGGCGGCTCTGGTGCTTTTGCATTATTCGAAGGCATTCTTTGGCGGATGTGCTAGGGGATTGATTCAGTACTCTATATCGGGTAGGAGGCAGGTTGTGGTCCTCAAGGAGGGAAGAGTGTCACAAGAAAAAAAGTCTCTTAGCAAGGCTCTATACTATCCACTTTTATACTGCCTATACATCAAAACTTCTCTGCGGTGTTAAGCATTCCTCAGCTCATTTATATGCAGATGACACTCTTGTATGCGATCCTCACCAACTACAACCAGCCGTTAACCTGTTTAATGGTGATATTGATAATCTAGTTAAAGCTGCGCATAGCCACTGTTTAGAGATTGACAAAGACAAGGTCTTTGGTACAAATCAAATAAGAAGCCGTTACAGAGATCTAGATTCAATAAGGGTTGGTAATATGCATATGGAGAATATGTCTATGGCTCGGAACTTGCGCGTGAGAATGGACACGGACCTGAGATTCAGGGAACATGTGAGTGCCTGTATAAAAAAGTTTTTCAATTTAAAACTCTTGTACAGTAAAGTAAAACTCTCACAACGTCTTTAACAAACAACAAAGTAATAAATAAGAAGATACTGGATTACCTTTACAATAAAATGCAATTCAGGCGTGACAATATTGTTTCAAACTTCAGGCATAGAATGGCGATAACTCCACCTGCTCACCGTACTGCTATGTTTGAACGCTAGTTTTCCTATAATGTCGCAAAACTATACAATAAGTTTGATAGATAACAGGTGAGATGTTTAAAAGGTATACATTTATTACAACAAATACAGGGGGGTGTGAGTACTATTTTTATTTTATAATATTGTGGTAGATACTGCTTAGATGTTGAATGTCAGTTCTGTCATTAACGCTGTTTTTATTTTTTTTATGTATATCATTTTTAAAATTCTCTTTTTTTTAATTTGAAAAAATAGTCCATTCTATCATATTTCGTTTTTTAATAAAAGTTCTCAAAATTATTTAACGGTTTGTTTGTTTTATTAAAATTCTCGAACCCGGAATGGCAAGGACGCCATTGACAAATGATGTAATGAAATTTTCTGTTGGTAGGTATCCTCTTTTTTTTTTGTGTGTTCCATTTCCAAAATTTTGGTGTTCCAAAAGTTGAAAGTGGGGCTTCAGTTGTTTTTGTTTAATGTATTTTTCGCTTTATTAATACATTCGTCTCTATATTCTGGATCTGTATTTTATTACTATATCAGCGAGCAATAACCACACTTTTTTTCTGGAATATAGGATGGTTTGAGTTAGTATATCTACCAGACCATGTAGGTTTTGAATACCATTTGGTTTTTAGTTCAGAATTGTTGTTTATTAATGTAAGATCTAAAAAATTTATTGTTTTTGATTCTCTATTTCAGTAGTGAATTGCAACTTTGGATGGTATGAATTTAAAGTGTTGTGCATTGATGTTATTTGTGTGTTTGGTTTAATAGTGATGCAATCATCTACATATGTGTAATAAAATAGGGGTTTGAAAGGTAAATATGGAATGATGGTAGTGTCTAAATCCTCAAGCACCAACTGAGCAATTGCACTTGAAATTGATGAGCCAGTAGCAACTCCTTCAATTTGTTGGTAGTAATTATCTTCATACTGAAAATATGTTGATGTTAAAGTCAGTTCGAGTGCTTCAAGGAAATCGTCCAATGGGACATCTGTGTGTTTCCCAATTTCAGACCAACGTTTTTCAACAATCTCTTTGGCAAGTTGAATTGACATCAAAGGATGTTTGTATTACTTGATGAGTATTTATTTATTTAGCTTCTTCCATATTTTCTTTCCCTATTGAATAAGAATCAAATCAATGTTATCAATATAAATCTATTATTAAATGTTAAATGCCACTAACGGCCCAGCTCTGCCTCGAAGGAACTTCATAATAATTATAAATGTGAAAACGTTTATGTTTTATCTGCGAAACTAATAATATTACAACTAGAACACCAATCTGAATTCACGATAATTAGTCAGCATTGCATGTAATATCATTTTCACTATGGTACTAGGTATATATTATTATGTTAGCCTTGATACTGAAAAATGGTTATTATAGTAGGACATACACACCTATTAGGTACACGATTGTAATTTAGATACCAACATTGACCCTATATAACATCTTTGCATTTGACGTTTTGTGAATACTTTATTATCTGTGTATAAAAATAAACTGAACTCAAAATCAGAATTTTAAACGCGTTTGCCTTAATAACCTCATAAGCAACTTGTTATAGTTTATACCAAATGTGGTTTCTCCAAACACAAAATGATGTCACAAAAACTAAAGATACCTGCTATTTATTTTCTTTTTACTTTACACAAGTATTCCTTTTTTATGTAGAAAACTTTATTTTACCACATTTTTTTTCAATTTCATGTCAGTTTACGACATTTAACTAGGTGAATAAATGTGCTACAGTTGATTAATTCATCTTTACTCGTTTCGAAAATATTACAAAAAAATCGTCCTCAGGCAGTCCTCTGTACCCTGTATCTTTTTAAATAAAGGCTTTTCGAAGAATTACAATTTTGGTTTTTTTCATGATTAGACGTCCCCAATTCGCTCACAAATTTTAACCACCTATTTTAGACCCTTGTATGTAAGTACATTTTTTGCAACTGTGAAATATCTTCTGTTTTATGATAATAAAATAACTACTAAACATTACGACATAAATATAGTTATCTCTTTAAATTTTAATCCTGAAGCCGTACTGATATTGAGGAACATCTTATGGATTCGTATTGCATTAAGACTATTTCCAAGAAACAATGAATTCATTCTATATATAGGGGACCACGTGAATCACGATAATTCTAAATTTGTAAAAAAAATATATATAATTTGTGGTCATTGAGGCCATTGTTTGGAAATTCTAGAATCCCTTTAACTCTAAAATGAAATATATACAGGGTATCGGAAAAGAAGGAATCATACTGTTAACGACAACATATTCTTTGAAAATTGATTGACTTGTATAAAGCAAGTTTTCGTTATAATATAATAATTCAGATCTGTTGTGGAATACATAACGCAATGAAACCGACCTATATGTATGGGTATCACTTAATCGTATTTTTTAGCATCTGCGTACTACACTGCCTTCATTTTCATCATACATTTATATTACGATAAGATATAATAATTACTTACTTTGAAAAGTAGAAGTTATCTTAAGGAATGAAAACATCAATTAAAAATAAGTATTACATTAATATTTTTTCGTGTATTTTTAACACCAATTCAACTAGTTAAAAGGCTAAATATATCATTTTTACAGTCTAAATGTTTTTTTTTAGTTTTTGAGCCCTTTTTACACACTTTTCGAACGACATTGTTATCTTTTTTTATGTTAAATTTTGTAGGTTATATTCTATTACATCTATGAAAAATCATTCAATATTTGTTTTAAGTTTAAAAACTATCTTACCTACCTACGCTCAATGTTTATCAAAAGTTAAACAGCACGTATTACTTATATCCTGTAGCATTTTTGTACCAAATTTGGTTAAAATATGTTAAATGGTTTTTGAGTTATTGTGTATACAGTCATTTTTTAAGACTGCTTATTTATACGCATAAAATGACCGAAAACACGTATTTCCTGTGGAATGAATCATGTAACTAATAATCTCCATATACATCTACATAATATATTACATATTATACGATATGGAGAGCTAAAAAAATCGGTTGTGTCACCCCAAAACTTTCCCGACAAGTTCCATCTGGAAATGGTCTTAATCGTCTTAGGGAACTTCAAAATAGTTATATCCATCTTTATCTCAAATTTTACTTTCCCGCGCAGGGAAACTATTGTGAACACGCAAAAAAAATTGAAATAAAGACGGATATAACCATGTCTGTCTGTGTGTATGTATGTATGTGTGTCTGTATGTATTCTTCCACGATAGCGCCTAAACGCTTTAACCAATTGAGCTAAATTTTGGTATATGAGTTTGGCGCAGTTCTAGGATGAAGCCATTAGATTTTGGTTGAAATCGCTTAAGCCCTGTGATAGGGGTGGACACAACCTCTAAATTTTCATATATCAGTAGGGGTCGCGTGATCCATCATTGTAAAAAATTTTTTATCTGCTTTACAGCGATAGGTCAGTTTTGATATTTGCCCCCATAATTCTCGAGAAAATTGCGTTTAAAATTTCATCAGTTAAGTAGTTGGAATATATATTCTTGTAAGAATATTATAGGTACTTGAGTACTTTATAACACATTGATAGAGCGTTCGCTTCGTATGCTTATATATATTATCATTGTCTTTTACCATATTGTTTATATATGTATATAGTTAAGTGTCTGTGATGTATTATGTGACTATGATATGAATTTAACTACCCAGGTGATACATGTTTGATTATATTAGGTATATCATGTCGGGAAAGTTTTGGGGCGACACAACCGATTTTTTTTGGCGCATTCACAATACTTTCCCTGTGCGGGGGTAATGTGAAATAAAAATTGGCATAATAAAAGTGAATTGAACTCTTATTTGCGGACAATACAAATTTGATTTCATCTTCATTACCGATAGCATTATGGGAAATAGTTTTCAACATCCAATAATGATGTATAAAACAATGTATCTACACTAATCTATCTATCTGTCGAAAATTATTACCACAATCTGCGGAATGCAATCTAGCTTATTTATTTTATTGTTTAATCCAACCATTTTTTTTACTCTTTATATTACCAATCAAGATCGTTTTTATGGGTATGTCGTGCTTGGATATGCATAATATTATTTTTTGTTTAAAAAATTGGATATTTCACATTGATATAATCATTTTATCAGTCCACAATGTATACCGGGTAGTACACGGTCGGACACACCATGGGAAATCATAAAGTCTTGAATTCCTGTTTCCCAAATTAGTTTAAGTAAAAATTCTACAGGACCCTTTCTTTAAATAATTGATTTCTGTATCACACAATTATGTGTAGAATATGGGATTATGAAGCGATGGGGCTACAGGTTTCAATATAAGATGATTTAGAAGGCTCTACCGGATAATACCACATGGAAATGAGAAAAAAAATGGCAACATTTGTTATTATTAAGAAAATTTTTTTTGTAAAATCTTATATTAGTTCTACTAGGTTCAATATAAGTAAATTAAAATATGCACCCCGATAAGGCTTAGAGGCCGAATATATTAATTTAAGATACAATTTAAACTGCAGACAATTTATGTTTGTTTTATAGAATTCTAATCAGTTGTGTTTTTTTTTTTTTTCAGGCCTCAACAATAGATGGCAGGCGGAAGGGTGCATGTCTCTTTTGTCAGGAGTATTTTATGGAACTCTACTTATTAGCCGAATTGAAAACCATTAGCCTTAAAGTGACTACAGTGGATATGCAAAAACCACCACCTGACTTTCGAACTAATTTTGAAGCCACACCTCCACCAATTTTAATCGATAGAGGGATGGCTATTTTGGAAAACGAGAAAATTGAAAGGCACATAATGAAAGCTGTTCCTGGTGGACATAACTTATTTGTTCAGGTACCGAAGAAGTCTAATCTTAAAATCGGATTATAAACTACTTAATAAATTACTATTGAACTTATAAATATTATACTAAAGTATACACGGTGTCCCTCTGCGACAGAGTGCGATAAATGAAAATTTGGGAGTGTACTTACTAAGGTCCATGGACATCAGGATATCAGTTTGCTTGTTTTAAATTTTTTACTTAATATAATATTACATTTTTGGATTCTACGAGAAATTGTAGACGAATTTCAGTATATTTACATGTTTATGTCGAAATTGACGCTTTAAGGTTCAATAGTAGCCTTAATCTAATACTAAATCTATTAATGCATTTCTATAGGCCTTCTTGTAAAAGAAGGTACATTTAACCGATTCTGTATTATATTTTGAGATTCCTTAGTATAGTGTGGTCCAAAAATATGCTTGAAAATTAAGTTAAAAAAAAGTTGAAACTAATTTTTTTTCAAATTGATAAAATGTAGGTAACTTTGTATTGAGTTGACTATTTCGAAAATGTATACCCGAATTATTATATTGTCGTAGTTCTCAATTCAATCATATTACCGAGAAGATTATGTAAAATTACTTACTTATTATTTATGGGGAACGTCAAAATGTGATATCACGAACGAAGATTTAATTACTCAAATAAGTCCTACAAAATCCCACTTATATTTGAACATATACAAAGTGTCCAGAAAGGGTGGGGGTCTTTGTATCTGCGCTGTCCATGTAACGCGCGGATGGGATGGGAGGAGGATCGTAAGGATGGTCTGTTCCGCTACTCTTTGCAGATTTAATAACCATGGAAGCTTTTTGCATACGTGCCTACTATCGCAATGATTATTAGATAGATAGAAATTCACAATAAAGGTCGCCCGCGCTCTGTTCGGACCCAACAAACGATTGAAAAGTACCAGTTTCAGTGCGTCAAAATCCGTCTCAATCAATTCGGAAATGCAGTCATGGAAACAAGGAACCACTACATAGCCCAAAAGTTATTGCTTGGGCTGCTATGTATGGTGAAGACATCATTGGGCCTTATTCTTTTGAAGACCGGCGATGTCGAGCACTTACGGTAAACAGTGAACGGTATTGCGATATGTTAAGGAACTTTTTGGCTCCACAACTGCAGGAGCTTGAAGGTTTCAACAACATCAATCGCTTGCGGTTGTCAATCAACTTTTCCCAGAAAAAGTGATCTTTCGAGACACCATCCACTGGCCTCCTAGAAGCCCCGATCTTACACCTCTTGATTATTTCTTATGGGGATATCTTAAACATAAAGTGTATACAAACAAACCACGAACTCTACTGCATTGAAGCACAAAATCCGCACTGAAATGGTCGCAATTTCCAGAGAGATGTGTAGGCGCGTAGCGGCTAATTGCCGTTTTCGGTTAGAGGAGTGCCAGTAGCGCGATGGTCAACATTGGGACAACATAATGTTTGCCACTTAATTTTCCTAGACTTTATCTACAAATTGTCCCAAAAATAAAAAAATTCTAACTTTTACTTTTTTCTCATTGAATTTATAAATACCCTCCACCCTTACTGGGTACCTTGTACGAAATTCAATCCAATCATACTTAATTGCTAATTAATTATTGTTATGAACATTTATCAACAGATAAATTGATGTGTTAAAAAAAGAATCTAAAGTTCAAAAGGATATTGTGCAACGAACATGAAATGACACATGACTGTTTTAATGCTTTTGAATAAATTAAGCATAATTTTTAGGAAAATATTTGATTTTCGAAACTTACCCCATTTGCCGTAAGCCTCAATACGATAAGTTAGAAGTATTAAGTTGACTAGGTGGTGTTAAACTATATTCACTATCACTGTTTTTGTGTTTTGAAATTAGCGAAATACTTAATTATAATTATTATTGTAAATACCTAAACTGTCAATTTGGTGTGTTTGTATTGTCGGCGTTGCTATGGTGATTTTTCATGCCCGATGCTATTTTTGTCATTACCAGGAAATTTACCCGTGCGTAATAAATATTTCCCACTAGTTACACAACAGCATTACAATGTACTACATTTTCAAATCATGATTGAACATAGAATAAAGGCATTTAAAGACAGTCGTATGATTTTTATGAAAATTTTGGTGATTGTTTTTAGGGAACATTTACTATTTAATGTTAAGTAGATAACTACTATTTCTGTCATGGCTCTGCATGAATAATTAGTCACAAAACTCGTGAAATTAACGCCACTGTAGAAACATGCTAAATATTGCAAGAAGTACAGATTTAGACAACCTAATACAAAGTTCCTTTCAGTGTTCAGACCTATAAAAATGCATAATTATTAATTATTGGTAGGGTTAGTATTGGGCCTGCAAACGTCAATTTTGACATAAATGTTAAACATCGCTATGTAGGACATTATACACAAATTACGTGTAGAAATTCACGTAGAATCCAAAATATTGATATATAGGGTGTTCAACTTAAAATAAACGAGTTGACACTTATTTTCGGTATAACCGGAAGTGTCACCATCATGAAAATATATTAGCGCTGTGACCCCCTTAGTACATTCTTAAATTAAGTCTAATTTCAATAATATAATAATGAATCTAATATTTTTTTTAACTTTTGTGAATATTATACGTATCGAATGACTATGTGGACAGGTAGGTTCAAAATGAGTGGGTCCTCCCAGACCCTCCACTGCGACCACTCAATGGTCTATCGTGGCGGAGGACTATCTGTGATCCGTGCTCTATTAGCTTTTTATTAAATATTAGGTAAAGTTCTTGGATATTATTCTCTTATGTAAACTTAAGAATAATTAAAACACTTGTCAATATTGGGGGCTTGTTAGATAATTATTATTTAATTAGTGTTGAAATTTTTCCTGCTAAACGAATTAACCAGTGATTAGAAAAATTATTTTAAGAAACATTCGGCAATAAATTGAGCAGGATTTCCAACATATATCCTTAAATATATTCCTGGATTGAAAAGACAGAATTGACGTAAGCAAGTGTCAAAAGTGATTCAACCATTGAGTAATGTTTTTTATTCCAACTTAGATGGTATACTATCATTTATTTAAATTGTAAGAATATAAAGCACGATCACAATGAACTATTTAATAATTATCTTTATTGAATTTAAAATGTCAGAATAATCTCTAGTGACATAATCCGCCAGTAGAAAGCTTTACCTGGAATTAATTGGTATGGGAACGAGACTAGTTAGGCATATATAAATAGTTGAAACTTTTTCTTATATTGCAAAAGACTTATGCTACGCCGTTTATAAGCCCCAGTTCATAAAAACATGTAATAGCACTGTCTGTTGTATTTCGTTCTAAACGCAAGAGTGGACTGTAGTTTTATGTGTTTTTTTTATGAATAACAAAATCAGAAATAGAACATGGTGTTATAACTGAAGATGGAAGATCACAAGATGTTACACAGCGCCAAATTCAAACAACCGGATCTCGCAGAGGCGGGCGTCTATTAAAATAATTTACGAACCGCTACAAACACGTATAACATGAAAAAAAAATACATCAAATGCATTTTTTGAGAGTTGTCTCTGTCTGAACAAATAATGCCTTAATAACAAAAGATTTGTTTGTGTACCTGTCAGTTCAAGTAATTTCAGCTCACCATCACTAAACATTTTTTAATTAAAAATCTTGTTTTTATTATTTTTTTACAGAATACTAATTTCTTTTTGTTTTAGGACAAAGAAGTAGCTACATTAATTGAAAACTTGTACACAAAATTTAAAATGTATGTTACGAAATTTGAATCACCTGATACGAAAGAAGCCAGTCAACCGTTACTGTCCCATTTGGAAAGAATTAATGACTTTTTGGCGAAACGTAATACCAGATTTTTGACTGGAGATACAATGTCATGTTTTGACTGTGAACTTATGCCCAGATTGCAACATATTCGTATTGGAGCCAAAGCATTCAGGAAATTTGAAGTTCCAACCAGGTTTACCGCTCTTTGGAGGTGAATATGATATATTTGATATTATGGTATTTTGTAGAATCGCCTATTATGTGTCTTTGGTCTTCGTCAATTCTTTTTGATTTTGCGTACTGAGAGTTACTTTAAGTACCTATCTATAATACCCCCTCATAAGATAAGTCACAAAAATGTAATCAAAAAAGCAAACCTAACCTAAAATGGTGCTGTGATTTTTTTTCTCTTCAAGATAGAATGTTAATAGTTACAGATACACATAATTCTTCATCATTATAACAAATAAAGTAATAATAAACCCAGTTTGTGGTTATATTTAATACACAGGTTTTTGTAAAATAATTTTTTATACACCTATCTTGGGTATTCTCCATGATTTTAGTTTTTTAAGTTGACTGTAGTTGTAAGAGTTAATTTGTTATAAAGAAAAACAGTTTTTTGTATCTTAAACTATTTTTTGAACAAAAAATTACCACGCATTTTTTCAAATACCAATAAACTTTATTTAATAATCAAATCTATGATCTTTTCATGGTAACCCGGAGGTAAGTAAGAAGTATCAATATAGCCAAATCAGAATATTCGCTTAATTTATCTCCTAAATATTACCAGTATATTTAAATTATAAAATGAATTTGTGTCCGTAAATATAACTGAAAAATAATTTCGTGGCATAGCAGACAAAATTACTGGTTTTACCCACACAAGGGAGTTTGTTTAATTTAGTAGGGCCTCAGTCTAATACAGTAGAACCAGACCGAGGCATGGGTCGAGAGATACTACCAATTCGTTTCGCCCTTATTATGAGCTCGTCACAGTACCATAGTCTTTGCCCATCTACAATATCGGTTTGCATTTAATCACAATGAGATATACAACAGTAGATATATGTAAACTAGTACCATCTACATACACATAGTAATGCACATCCCACCATAAAGAGGCCGGTCATATCCAATGTATAGTATTGCATACATTGGATTTGATCGGCCTCCTTTTCACAGTTCTCGCTTCTCTGTTTCTTTACCAACTAGATAATTTCACTCTGGCTAGGTCCAGGCTGTGACTGACAATCACCATGAAGAGTTTCAAGATCAAGACCACTGCTGGTGCTGATGTCTTTAGTTTTTCTTTGGCAGGTTTCCCATGACTTCTTAGTCTGTCCACTAGACCTTGCAATTCTTTACTACACATTCAACATACTGCTCTACAACCTAGTGTGCCTACAACTTTCTTTTTTATAAAAAACTGCCAAATACTAAATTCCTTTCAGCCCTGGACTGTCATGATGGCGCTCTGTCGTCGTGCATAAACTACATTTCGGCACGAAGTTGTAAGGGTTTTGCAAGAAGAGTAGATAGTGATCACCAGTTAACTGATTTGGCATTACAACTGGTCCCATAATGAAATTGTCAATCATACCTGCCCCAGCATGAATTCTAAATTTATGCTGGAACTGTTTCTCCCCGAAGGCATGAGGATTGTAATCGTTATACACATGTTCGTTATGTCCGTAAATTACAGTTTCTTATCAAAGTTTGTATTTGGTTCTCACTGTCTCAATGAAACGGCAAAACGGCTTTCAGAGTCCATTGGCAAAAGATTGTTGCACCTGTTGGACATGATACGGATGGAGAAACTGTTCTCGTAGAATGTTATTAATAATTAACATTTTAATTTTTCAATACAACCAATATGAAAATAAAAATGTCTCCAATGAAATGAAAACAAATCTATTGAACAAAAAATCTACAGAGAACAAAAATAAAAAACTAGATCTTCTTGAATCACTAGAAATAAACACAAACATTCTAACAAAGAGATTCGTTAAGCACCCAAATAGTTTTTAAGCATTTCTACCATTAATTGTACTTTTGGAAACTTTCAATCCGAATCCCAAGCGTTTACAGCTTAAGCTTCAATTCTGTTTAAAACTACCTCTTTGAGCTCAGCAGGCCTAATTCTATATTGGCGTTCTCGATTAACATTATTTCACGATAGACTATGACATTAATACGTCCAACAGAGATCAATGAATCCTGAATGGGAGGGAGTTACAAAGTGCGGATTATTATTGCTGATTTACCGATTGATCAAAAACAAACTCAGGTACAGGTGCCGAAGTTTTTGGAAGTAGACCCAAGACAATAGCTGTGTTCATATGCGCGGAAGTTCTAGCCATGGATTTGTGTACATAGGTGTTTGAACAAGAGAACTGAATACAAATTTTTGCTAATAACCACGAAGCCATAAAGGCTCTAAGCTCATCAAGAACAGTGTGGACTTGGCAAAATAGAATCTGACTCTGGAGAACTTGTCGGACTAGAACCTGCAGTTGGTATAGCATAGAGCACCGCCAAATATAGTACATACTTTATTTAGTGTACTTTGGCAAAAGTTCAGAACTTTTGCAAGAGGTTTGGTACATTTCAGGGAGTTTTTCTATATCGTGGGTGGGCCTATGGGAAAATACCGAATACTACTTGTGCATCGAGGATCATGAGATGAGTTGCTGGGTGAAATTTGAATAGGTATGAGTGTGGTCGCTGTAGAGGGTTCGTGCGTACCCCCCATTTTGACTCCTGTCTTCGTTCTTAAATAGTATTGCTATAATGAGAGTTTATGCAAAGGTTCCAGCGCTTAGTCTCTGTCATAACATTATCTATCACAGCACTGTACACATCGTTTTAGTTCAATTAGTCACCAGATAACCCTCGAAATAATACACTGAAAGTCACATCAATTTGTTGTTTCTTACCAATAATATTTGTAGTATGTAACTAGTAAGATTCTATTAACTTTACAGGTACATGTCGAACATGTATGAACTAGAAGCGTTTAGACAAAGCTGTCCGGCTGACCAGGATATAATTAGTCATATCAAAAATCAGTTGGGCCTAAGAACTACAGCGAGAATAGAACTGGAAACGCCAGTTTATACGACATCCATTCCTATTTTAGAATCATAAGGACAATTTTTTACGAATATTCTGTAAAGTAGAATGTCAACAAACAAAAGTATAGATACATGTCAATTAAACAATTCTGAAGACATGTTTTCTTAAAAATATTTTTTACTATTGTGATGCTAAAGAATTTTACTTTTATTTTTTTTTTGTATATAGGAAGCAGATCAGCGCTGATTCTTTATTTTTTTATATAAAAAGTAGCTTTTTACTGAAGATGTAATTATTCTGATCATTTATTAATTTTATTAATGGAGTTAACAGATGTTTACCACTTATTATGTAATAGTTAGGGTATGTTATTTGTATTTTGTAAGTATTTTGTTTTGCACAATAAAATGATTGATTATATTATTGGAAGTACTTCCACGTTTATGATTCTTATGTATTCATTGTGTGCAAAAACTTTATTAATAAATATTTAATAAATTAATAACTATTCCTCTATTTTTTTTTCTTAAAATGGATATATTTTTTTATTATCTTTGTTTTATTTTCCAATATTAACGTTGATATGGACTTTAATCGTATATAATTAAAACAATTTTCTCATATTTACGATTTTAATATGTATGCATGTTATTCGTGAACTCACTCCACGGTACTTTTAGTCTTTATAATAATTACAATTCTGTATAGAATATCAAACACTGATAATGCCATTACATGTTATCATTTTTAATATAAAAACTTCTAACTGAACTGCAGCAAAGAACAACTACCAGTATGTTATGTACAATGTTAATTAAGTTTAAGTATTAACAGAAGCGCCACATGTGGCGGGTGCAGTAACTATAGTTTTATGGCGTTAATTGTAAAAGAAAAATAATTTTGTGGCATAGTGGATTTAAAATTGTAATTTTTTGTTGTCATTGTAATATAAACTGGTGCCCCTTTGGCATTGTAAATGTACTGTATGTGTACAATATAAACTGAAAAATGAGTAAAATTAAGCCTAAACTAGAAAAAATTCATTGTTATTAAAATTAACCCGTAAAACCGAAAAATGCGGAGAGTTTAAAACTTTTCACTTAAATTAATAAGTGAAAGGTTTTCATATTATGTTTGATTAATTATATTTATTGATACACTGCTCAAAAAAATTAAAGGAACACTTTTGGATTATCCTGTAACTTATTAAATGATAGTTATATACAGATGAACATTTATATTCTAAAAGACACATATGTATTTTCTTCTAATAAATCGATTAATAGAACTTTCAACTAATGCTTTATTCGTACCTAAACTAAGATTAACAATATAAATAAAAGTGCGATTAACAAAAAGAAAAGATTTTTTAATGGCAATGTTCCGCTATCTGAAAACCAATATGTGTTAATATCGCGTGTCTCCTCCAGTAGCACGAATGACTTCTTGGTGTACTTCTCACGAGCCTTCGGAATGTCTTCTTGTGGTACACTGCCCACTCTTCGACTAGGGCTTGTGTTAGTTGATAAAGGGTTTGAGGTGGATTTGGACGACATCGAATACGTTTGTCCAATATATCCCATAAGTATTGAATTGGATTAAGATCAGGGCTTATCGCTGGCCAATCCATTTTACGAATTTCATGCTCGTTAAGCAGTATGAGGCCATGCATTATCCTGCATGAAAACAAAATAAGGGCTTATACCATATGCTACAGGAATAACGTAATCTGACAGAATATCTATATATCTTGCAGCTGTAATACTTCCTGGCCCTACAAGATCGGTTTTTGCCTCCAAATTACCGAACCATCTCCATTGTCAAAGTTGCAATCACACGCAAAGTTTAATCGCATAGTTTTATGATGTCGTGTTAAAACAGGTTTTCGTACCGGTCTTCTTGATTTTAAATATGCTTCCCGTACCCTGTGTTTAACAGTCTGATCAGAAATGGTTACCTTATGAGTCGTCCTAAGTGTACTTTGAAGGTCTTTTGCTGTTGCTATTCGTTTTCGCAAAGAAGAAACTACTAAATATCAGTCTTGAATTTGTGTAGTTTTGCGCTTTCGACCTTCTCCGGTTCGTCTTTTATATCGTCCAGTCTCTATAGCGATCATACACACATTTGATGACTGGCGGACTGCGATTAAAATTTCTTGCTACTTGTCAAATTATTACACCATTTTGAGTTAATGGTTTGCAAGCTATAGCACGAAAGACTTCTATCTCACTAAGATATAGACAATGAATTCAACAACTACAATATTTTCAATCATTTTATGTTTTGTATTTGCTGTGGAAGATTATACTTATCTCGCATAAATAAGCATAATCACGTTTATTATTTAACAAATCTCTAAAATAAAGTGCGCAAATCCATTATGAAAATATAATTTTCATTTGTTAATAACAGCAAGCCACAAAGTTACAGGGTTATCCAAAAGTGTTATTTATTTATTTATTTTTTTTTGAGCAGTGTATTTTAGTATTAAATTTCGTTACCTGTGGTATCTAAAACGGCAGCATTTTGTTAAAATATTTATACTTTTGAAAATTGCCTCCTTGATCTCAGATTTCACCGAACGCCATTTATAACGACCTCTTTAAAAAAGTCCAACCGGCGCCGGCGGCGCTCTATACTCACGAATTTTGAAATTATTTTAGGATCAGAGATATTCCTTTTAAACCTATTTCAATTTAAATCCATTTTTCATATTTTAGCCCCCGTTTCGAAACCATCGTGGACGCCTTTTGAACACTGATTTTTTTTTGCTGCGTTCAAGTTATGTATAACTACTACTTCCATAATATTAAAAAGTTTGTTATTATTTACACAACAATTTATTTTGTATAATTTGACCCTATTAGTATTAGGTATATTGGATATCTTAGCTAAATTGTATACTCTAAATTAATGTCACATTTTTTGAGAGTGCTTTGATGTTTTTGAAAGTGTCATAAAACTGCTTATTGCTGTATATTTCCGATCAGTTTCTAATCAATCATTTCGAAATATGTAGTATATTGTGCAACGAACATGAAATGACATATTTCCTTCGAGTATGATCGTTTGCAGCATGAGCCGCAGGCGAGTGTTGCAAATCATATGAGTAGGAAATGGTCATTTCATGCGAGTTTCACACTATACTTTTTCTACGACTGTTTTAATATACAGGATGCGAGTGTGCTTTTGAATAAATTAAACATACTTTTTTGGAAAATACTTGTTTTTCGAAACTTATCTATACTCGCCCTGTTGGAGTAAGCCTAAATACGAGGAGTTATAAGTATTAAATTAACTAGGTGGTGTTAAACTATATTTACTAATTACTCTCACTGTTTTTCATTGTATAAATAGCTTTGAAACATTCGAAATTAGCGAAATAATTTAAACTGTCAATTTGATTTGTTTATGTATCTTATTGTAGGCGTTGTTATGGTGATTTTTGATAACCTTTTGTCATTACCAGGAAATTTGCCCGTGCATTTTTAGATATGAAAAACAGGATTACAATGTACTAGATTTTCAAATTTTGATTGATCATATATAATAGAGGCATTTAAAGACAGTCGTAGAAAAAATATATTTCCACTCTATATTCATTGAAGTTTTAATTATAAAAGCTTTTAAAGAATTTGGTTTAACGATAACTCGATACCTACGACGATAACTCTAAAACCACTTAATATAATTAAACCAAAATTGGTAGAAAAATACTACATGATTATGTCTTGGTGCTGATTAACTTTTAGGAAACATTGAGCGTAGGCAAGGGGTTTAAAAATTCATACTTTTTAAACTTATCCGAACACATTAACCATAAAAAAAATTATATCACATCGACGTTCGAAAAGAGTGTAAAAGGGGTTAAAAACTTAAAACATATTTCCGATATATAGCAGAAATATTGACTAGTTATTTATAGCTTTGTTAGAACATAACCTATGATATGTATCATAAAAAACATACCTGCAAAGGCATTCGTAAATAGTGGAAAAGGGGTCAAAATAGCAACTAAAACAAGTAGAAGATGTTCTATTTTCTGACTGAAAATGCGCTAATTTATGCGGTGAATGATTTTTTATTTGTCAGAAAATAACGTTCATTGTTGCAGCTGCAGCCATTGCAAGTACTACATTTCCGTGATTCATTCATTCATTTATTAGACCAAAATTAATTAAACATTAGGTTTAGAAAAGTGTTATAACAATCACTTTTGACATCAGATCCTAGATCTGTGCTGAAAATAGCTCATGTACCAAACATTCGAACAAGGTGTAACCACAGCTAACATACATTTGTATGTTAGCTGTGGTATAACTAACTGAATTAGTAACGAGAAAAACTTATATATTTAGTTCAAAATTTTACACTAAATCTATAACTATCGTCTTTATAAAGACAATGCTGTAACCGTGTCAAATGGTCTTTACATTATTTTCGAAACCGTCATACGAGTTAAATTTCTATAGGTAGTTACTTTATGAACTGCAGTATTATTGCTGCCAAATGACATGATTATTGATTAAGTCAGGTGATATCAAGATAGAGATAGGGTCTTTTTGCTACTAGTACCATAATATTTGACTAGATTATGTTGTGAGTATATTAAAATAGATATCAACTAAGTATAAACTCTTTAGGAAAAAATATATGTTATTTAATTAAACACAGTAAATAAAACTACTTAATCGTTGTCAAATTTGATAACGAAATCTGAATGTAACAAATATCAAACTGGTTGCTGGTGCGATGCGACGGACGTTATGATTGGCTAAAACTGTTACGAATAAGATAATCATTAGTATAACAATACCTATCACGCTAATAACATTGAAACATTTCAAAGTATACGCTGCCAAAAATAGCACGAGTGATAGGTATGTTTGATTAGAAAAACATACGACCAGATTATTTCCTGAAAGTAATTGTGGAAATGGTCCGTTCTACAAAAGTCCCTGGTTTCACTGCATCCTCATGGACTGAAAGAAAAATCCGCTTCGATTAAGATATACCTAGTAAACAAAAATTTGGCTACCGTTAAGCTAAAGTGACCAGATTTTTAGCTGATATAGGTACGCAGTATCAGGTCTCTTTTGAGCAGCATATTAGGACATAAAAAGAAAAATTTGAAATAACCTCCGTCTACTTTACCTAACCTGCCAAAATAACGCCACTCTGGGAAATACACGTTCTCAATCTTTTGTGTAGAAATTGGAAGCTTAGTTCTTTGTCATGCGTGTTTTAGTGTTGGGAAAAAGTTGTAGAAACAATATAACCATAAATAATACAATATTCTCATTTATCAAAACAATGCTCTAATAAAATAATGCATTTTGAGATAAATAAATACATGAGAAATATTGGATTTAAATAAAACAGTAAACTATGCATTTTTCTGGAATGTCAACAGAATTGGCAGTTATACTCCATATTATGTTTAACAATTAGCAATGACTTCAAGGTTTAATAACTTGTGAACTGCATGATATAGAACACTTACAATTCCTTCCCAAATTTTGGAATTAGTGCCTGGCGTCTTAAACAGAATTTTGTGTCAATTTTTTTTAATAATTGTTCATGTTGGATGTGTGTAAACGAATGACATGAAACATTTATAATCCATTATATCCAGTAACAGTAACCCGTAGAATGAGTAATCATCCTAAATTAAATCTATATTGACATAAAGATTTAAGCTGGATTTATAGTTTGACAGACTGTAAGCGGAGACGCACTGCAAAAAGATCAACTGTAGAATTTATGTACACTTGTTTATAAATGAACGTAAACGCATGACGTAACGTAAGTGAAACGGACTGGAACGGACGAACTTTCATCTTTTACAGTGCGTTTCTTGCGTCCGACCAATCAAGCGTGGCTGTCAGTTGTCACTTGTCCCGCGAACTGCTTAGGTTAACAAAGTTTTTTTTATATATTTATTTACCTCAGATAAACAAACAATATTTACCTATACCAGAGCTGTTTATACCTATTTAATTAATTCCAAATGAGTGGTAAGTAATTGTTTAATGTCATGTAACCACCTCTATTACTCATGCGCGAAAATTTTTGAAACATCTAATACAAAATTCAATATATTTTTGTATTGCAAACCGTTTTTATTTAAACTATATTACGTACAATTATTTAGCAAATTACTTTATGATTTACAATTAAAATATTATACATGGTTCTTGCTCATACTTTTAGTACATTTTATACTTGGGATGAATTTGATTTGGTGAGAATATGCTTTATGTGGCAAAAGTGCGCTTAAAAACATATTTGTTATGAGTCCAGTTAACCCCCAAATTCTGAATTTACCACCGAGAAACGTTGGTGTCGAGTAAGAGTCTTTAAATTGAGTATATCTTAAATTATTTGGATCACACAAGTCTTCTAATGAAACTGTAAAAACATCTTCAACTTCCCGTGGATTAATTTTCAATTTATCTAATTTTATATCTGTTAATATTCTTCCAATAACCGGGGTTACACAAGTTTCTAGTCGCGTCACTATCATATTACCACTTCCCCATATCTGAATATTATTCTCTTGTAATCCCAATTCTTCTTTGGTTTCTCTAAGAGCAGTTTCTTCCAAATTTTTGTCTGTTACATCTTGCATACCTCCAGGGAAGCTAACTTGCCCCCTATGCGATTTTAAATGCGACGCCCGTAGTGTATATAGTAGCGACACCTTTTGATTAACAACACAAAGCGGTATTAAAACAGCTGCTTTCTTGGGTGGTTGCCGAGTCACCCGTATTATCGGCTTTAAACTAGCGAATTTTGCTATAGTTTTTCTCAAATTTTCTTCACTAAAAACTTGTTCCGGGCAATAAGAACTGGAGTATCTTTGACCTGTACTTATACGAAGTACAACGCGTGAAATCAGGAACATATCGTTTTTGTTATATTTTTTGATCATTACAAGTAATTTTCTTTGATGAATTGTCACTAACGATTGTCATTGTCACTACCAAATAATTTGATTTTTATTTAGTTTATGTAATAATAAATAATAGCAGCACTGTATGGAGGTGAACATTATCTTGTTATTACTGATTTTAACTGATATTTTTACGTAATAGGTAACATTGTAATTTCGCGCTCTAAAAAGAACAAATAAATTGTTCACGTAATGAAGATCATCAATCAGCTGTAGGTAATGACGTTTTTGTTACGTCTTAAGTACAACTAAGTTCTGTGGGTATATTACTTAAAAGTGTTACCTAGTTTTACTTTGTTATTCAAACATTTTTGCAATTTAATCTAAATAGTTACTTTATCATTAACTTATCGTTTAATTACTTGTCAATTTTTTAGCATTAGTGCCATAACTTTGCCCAAATCTACTTACTCAATTACACCTAATTACATTATTGTTATAATATACACGGTGATTTTTGTATACCTACCATATATTAGAAGTTTTGTAACTGGCCGTTGGGTTCTCAACTTGAAAATCGGCATTCGGATACTAATGGAGATTTGCATACTAAATACATTACCTATTTTGGGTTCGACGGGTAGACAGGGTGTTCGCGAAGTGAGTATCAACTTCTCTAATTTAAATGGGACCTATTGTTTTATTTATAAAGCTCGATTGTTAAAAAATACCCATCTTTTCTCAAAAATATTACACATGTAGTGGTTTAAGAAAACACTTATATTTAATTAATCCCTGCAAACTAAGCAACCAAATTTTTAACACAGTTAAACAATAAATCGTGTTTACTTTTAGTACCTACTAACTAGTTTTAGCGCACAGTATATATGTACACTATTTTTAAATATGGAAATCAACTCTCACTCAACGCTCATTATTAACTTATTCAATAAAAATTAAAAAACATTCTTTGTCATGTGAATTTCTTGCAAAAACACTATTTTAAACGTGTGCATACATAAAAACATTTCTCTAAGCTTTTCGATTATTATGTTAAACTTATTTCGTCGAGATTGGACTTTTATTTTCCTTTATTGAAATTCTAAATCCACTTAAGAAATGCACCAACTTTTATAAATTAAAAATATTTAAGGAATTTAAATTTTGTAAATATATTCTTGTTCAAGGTACAAAGAAGGTTTATATACAGCTCTCTGCGCATGCGATAACAAACGGAGGGATGCGGTGTCGGCTGTAGTTTGTTTTTTAGGAATTCTGTCGCTGAGGATCGCTTCTATTAAGCCTTCTATCTGCCAGAATGTTACAAAAACGTTGATTTGGCGATTATAGCACGGAGGAAATTTTGCAGTGATCGCGGTTTGCATAATATACATGATGCTCCAAGTGTTCCCATTATTCGGAAATTGAGGAAAAAGTTTGAGAAGACCGCTTTCAACACTGGATAACGCGAAACCCGGGTAGCAAAGGTTATCAAGGACGATCATATCCGTAAAGTGTGTAAATCGTCTCCATTTGTAAGCGCACAAGTGTTTTAAATGGGCATATACCTATTATCATTGCATCGAATTGTGGAAAGAGACCTTAAACTGCACCTTTACAAAATCCAATTGCTTCAAGGATTAAGGTCTAAGGATGCCAGGTATAGGCCTCAGTTCATTAACGAAGTGAGTTGTTTGTTAACGAGGCTCATTTCCACCCCAGTAGTGACATCAATAAACAGAAATGTCGTTACTGGAGTGTAACAAATCCAAAACGCAAACATGTTGAAAGGCCTTCATTCACCCGAAGTCACTACCTATACCTATGTGATACGGTGTCTACAGATTTGATGGCGGCGGATTATTCAACCTTCGTAGACTGCAAGCTGGGACGTTGTTGTTCTAGCTGATACAGAAGAAGATCTTCAATATAGACTAAATGCATTTAACAGCGCATACAGGAGTATCGGGCTTGAACTGAATATAAAGGTAACACAGATTCTCTACCAGCCTGCATCAATCTGTGCCGCTGTTCCACCACATATTCGAGTTAAGGAGACAGACTTCAGAACATCGAGAGTTTGGCTTACCTCGGCAGCATTCTCGTGTCGAACGCAGATATCGATGATGAAATTCAGCATCGTATAAGATGGGCAAGCGCATTTTTGGGCCGTCTGACACGAGAGACTTCGATAATCATAACATCTACGTTCGAACTAAGTTGCGAGTGTATAATGCTATTATAGTTCATACCCTTACGTATAGATGTGAGTCATGGACCACTTATCGGAGGCATTTACAAACCGTAGGAAAGTACCATCAACGATATCCTAGGCGAATTCTTGGAATTAAATGGCATGACCGACGAACAAACATCAGCGTCCTGGAGGAAGCTGAAACAACTAGCATTGAGGCTATGATTGTCAGGCACCAGCTACAATGGATTGGCCATGTAATCCGCATGCCAACGGAACGCCTTCCAAAGAAAATCCTTTATCCACAGCTTAAGGTTGGCTCACGAAATCAGGGAGGGCAGCAAAAGAGGTACAAGGATGTTCTTAAGACCAACATGAAGAAGTGTGGCTTAGATGTGAAGAACAACTGGCATCAGATCGCGAACGACAGACCGAGATAGAGGCGTACTATTTACAAGGGCCATCAAATTTTTGAGGAACAGCGTCGACGACATGAGGATGCGAAGAGACAACATCGAAAGGAGAGAGAACGCATCGATGGGGTAGCGCATCTATAACAGCCGGTGGGTGGTGGTGATTGGGTGTGTCAATTTTGGGACAGGATTTGCGGCTCGAGGATCAGTCTGTTTAGCCATCTTACGATTTACAACAGAAATCTCTGAGTTGGAGTAATTCATACTCGTTAGCGAGTAAATGCTGATGATGATGAATTGATCCGTACTATTTCAAGCGGTCCGTCAGAGCTAGAGTGAATTAGAAACTCTATTTGAAGATGTTAAATGATTTTTTTATAAGTACCTGAAAAGCAGTGATTTGTTTATTGTTCTTTTACTTGTGTAATGAAGAAGAATGGTGTGACTTACATCATTGACAATTTTGATGGAATTTGATTTCCACATTATATAATGTTCGTTTTTTTTTTTCAATTTTCGATTCTGTGACTAAGGATGTGTTAGAAGACCCTCGAAATATATATCGCATACCTACATAAATTTAATTAGAATAGAAACAAAACAAGACTTAATTTCGAGAGTTTGTCAACCACTATACTTTCACCAGACGGCCGTTTCGTCGATCCACGACTCATCAGTGATGATCGGTCAATAGTTGACAGCCAAACTCTATAAATTCTGTGGTATATACTACATACGGTACAGATATGTGTTCTTTTACATAAATTTAATTAGTACAATTTTTCATTATAGTCTTTGTTCCTCCACTATGATAATCAGACTATTTCTTCAAACATTTATTTTAACCAAGTATTCTGACTTTATTTTAAAATATGTTTAAAAATATTGACCACTAATGATCGATGGTTAGGACTCCATGTTAAACTGCGTAGGTATATCTCCAATTTATAGGAAAGCTTCATATAGTTTACTCAACAATTATAATAAATAAAAATGAAGGTAATTACTAATATAATTAATTATGGACCCTTAATAAATTAACTATAACTAAAGAGCTTCTATAGGTACATTAGAAAATTTACGCGTATTTGATGATGTCCTACATCTTACTTAAGCAAAAAATAATACTTTTTTAAATCACATAATTTTAGATCAATGACACGTTATTCTTTTATTGTAATCTGTAATAATCCGTTTGCTTTCACCATAATAACCACATCGCATACAGAATCTTCAATGACTTTCTAAATACCTAGTGGTTGCTTGCATTCGATTTGGCAATGGTTTCCATAAAGTTTACTATTCGAAGAATAAATCATTATTTAGTTTAGGCAAAGTCAATGTTCAAATCATCGAACTGCTTTGCCATTGTTATTTCCATAAGTATTTTTATATAATTTTTTCTACTCCTGTTTTGTTAAGCCGTCTATTGCAAAACTGTTAACGTGACATGTAAATTCAATCTTACATAAGTGTTACGTAATGATCACCAAAGTGTTACGTAATGAATATTACATAACATTGGGGATTTTTATTTTTTATTATGGAATTATGTCAAACACAAATGTCAAATATTTAAATGTCATAATTACCTTTTCTTGTGTGAAATATGTTTGCTTAAATTTTAATTCTGAAATGGATTCTGATTCTGCAAAGTTGTAGAAAAAGTACAGTACATAACTCGAGCTGTAAATAATTTTCCATGCTCGAGACTATTGCCTCACTCGCCGTTTCGCGGCTCGTGGGCAAACTAGTCTCTCGCATGTAAAATATCATTTACAGCACATGTTATGTAATATACTATTTTCAAATTGTTTTACTTTTACTGCATATTATTATTGGTAATTTTATTAAGTTATAATTTTTTAAATTGTTTTACTTTTACTGCAATATCTGTACGACATTTATGTAGGTTGTATGTAATATCACGGAGAGTGAGTAATTGAATTTTAATCTTAGAACATTATGTTGTTGACTGCGAAATTTCCAAAATTTTTCATTACTACTGATACGGATGAATGAGTTCGTGCATTTTATCAACAAATAAACAAATAGAAAATATTAAATCCCACGTAGGTATAGTCGAATAACATTTTATTCATGACGTATTACTTAATTGATTCTGTGTAAAATCAATAATATACAAAACTAGATTACTACACGCTCAATGAGTAAATGCAATGCATAATGTTTTATTATGTACCGGAAACATCATTATTGAAATTCCTGCTAAACATAGTTCCGCTTGTTATTAATTGTTCTGTAATTTAAATACTCTTAATTATAAAGTAATAAATAAATTAACATATACTGCCCCAGACAAATACCTATGATTTAGTTTTGTTATCGAGGGCGTTGGAGAACTCTTCAATATAGTACAGCCAATACTTGTACGGAACATTTAGTGATTTTACGACTATAAAGAGCCTTGAATGGAAAAGGTATGGTACACATACTATCGCTAAAGTCATTATAACTGTTTATACGGGGGATGTTCAAATTTAACCCGAAATTTTGCTGTACAAATATATTAGGTGATTCAAAAAGGCCATAGGGTGACACATAGATGGCGTTACTAGAATTTTTTCCATAGGGTTTTTATTTAGTTCTAACCTTCAAAAAACGATAAGTGTATAAATTTGATAATCCTTATGTGTAATCAACCCTACCTCCCTAATCTAAAAAAAAAACGAACCGAATAATAAAAACAGATCCTAATAGTTTAAAAAAAAGGCACTATGAGTATAACTCAGACATACTTATTTGTGTAGTTCCGTCAAAGAAAATCACTAAATAATTGGCTGCATCACCGTAAGGTAAGGCGAGAAGAATCTTACTTGATTCGTGAGTTATAACATTTTGTGTGAAGCAACGGTTTTTATTGAAAAAAAAATGGAAAGTGAATTTCGAGTTTTGATAAAGCATTGCTTTTTGATGAAAAAAATACAGTGGAGCCAAACAATGGCTTGATAAACTTTATTCGAACTCTGCTCCATCGAGAGGTATGGTAGAGAAGTGGATTGCTGAATTTAAACGTGGGCGTACCAAGTGAGGCTGTTATTCCAGAAAACTTAAAAAAAAATCAGAAATTGGTTATCAACAATCGCAAATTGAAGGTGTACGAACATTTGGATATGCAAAAGCTCTGTCCAAAGTGGGTGCCGCGTGAGCTCACAGTCTTCCAAAAACAACGAATTAAGGCTTTAGAGGAGTGTTTGGTGCTGTTAAACCGCAATAAAATGGAATTCTATCGTCGATATGTGACAATGGATGAAACATGGCCTTTTTTCTACAATATTGTGACAATCAATCAACAAACTCTGAGAGTTCACTTATAACAATCCTCAAGATCTGCGAATATTCACAGAGGCCTCGAACACAGATTGTGGTGTCGGCTTTGGTGTGGATGTGGCCAATTCTAAACTAAACTGTAAAAAACCATTATTGAAAATAAATCCATATATACCGTGGATGCTATGGCTGTGCTACCAGTGGCGTAGTCTCATATGCTTGACTCAATGCCCTATATACATTGCTCAGCGTCCCATGCTGGTCGATGCCCGTTTAAATTAAAAGTAAATAAAGAACTCGTTCATATGCAGTTTCTTTAATTACATCAACAATACATGACTTAAAATGGTTGAGAAATGACGAATCATTCAACAGCTTTGAAGAAAAGGCTAACGAAATTTCAAGTAATTATTACTTGCCAAATGAGTTTACAAAAAAAAATCAAGAGAAGTGAAACTTTTTTACGAGGAAAACACCTCTGGGCCCATTGAAAATTGACCAAGGCAAAATTTTAAAATTTCTGTATGTTTTTTTTGTACTGTATTTTTTTTCTGATCGCATACTAATTTTCATGTTAGAGGTAGAAAATATCGCTGTTTCCGAGGCAAATAGAAAGATAGCAAATCCAACCGGAACTATATGATGAATACAAATCGTTTTGCAGTCTATTAACCGAAATAAATAAGGAATATAAGTTAAAAACTGAAGAAATATACCCTTCCTTAATTTACAAAAAATTGGAATCAGTTTTCCCTAATGTATGCAAAATATAAAAATGTTGTTTAACAATCTTTTAATAGACTAAGAAATATGAAAACATATGATAGGTTGACCATGTGCGAGGACATATTAATAAGAATAGCAATATTAAATATTGAAAGATCTAAGATTGATTTACAATCTGTAATAGACAAATTTAAAACAATAAACAGCAGAAGAATTATAATATAAAAACATTTCCATTTATTATGATTGATTGATAGAGTATAGGCACCTAGAGTATTTGAGTATTTACTTGTATTTTTATTTAAGAGGGTGACAGTGTTTCTGTTCGTATATTTAATTGTTTTAAATCCTACTTATTTTTGTTAATTTGACTATTTTTCCTATTTTTTTTTTAAATATTTTATAATAAGAAAATACCGTATTTTTAATAATAATGCGCTCCCTTATTGTTTGCCCCCCCCCTCCCCATAAGGCTACGCCACTGTATGCTACATGCAATGGATTGTGTTGATCACTAAGCCAAAAAAGCAGCTAATTGTGACGAAGAGGGAAATGCAAGCGTTCCATACAACGAGTTTGTGAATTCTTACAAAATCCAAATGTTTGAGGAATGGCAAAAGCAGTGGGTTACATAACTATACCGGCGTTTATTCTTCTATTTTCCCATCAGTAATATGTAAACCGTTTTATAGAAATTACTCAGGGAGCAGGAAACCTGCAACACTGTTCTTAAGACTCTGTAGCATTTATTCAAAATGAACTTAGTGGACAACCCCTATACTATTTTTTATATATTTTTAAGCTGTCGAAGAGAAATCCACTTACTAATGATAGAATTGCAAAACATTGTAAATTATTTACCTAGCAGTGGCTAAATCATAATCAATGACAGTACAGTTCTAATGTCATGGATAGTAAGCGTACCAAGGCCAGAAAAAATACAAAAAGCTTATTTAATAGCAGGTAAGACTAAGACTTTCCCTTGGATACAAATTTATTATCAAAAAATATATACAGGGTTGTATTTACGTTAAACCAGAAGTGATATTTCGTCATAGTACACTACATGACATAATTTCTAACTAATCGAATTATTTATAGCACCCAAAATTTAGATTTTTAATTTTAAATGATATAATTGATTTGTTCAAAGTAATTAGTTTAAAAATCAATCTATCACGATTTAGACTTTCAGCCCTTATTTTAATGAAACAGAATTTTGTTTTACTTTTTTTTAATTGTGCGTACCTATTTATTGTTAATAGTTGTACCAACTTTGAATATATGTGTAAATAAAACTTCGTAAACTAACTATATTAAGGTGTAAAATAAAAAATTACATACCTAATCAGGAATATGCGTTAAAGGGATAGACCTCTTATTTAAATCCGGTATATTTGAATTGTCTGTAAGCGAAAAATTCCTAGCGGTTTTACTCCGTTGGTTACAAACCAAGAAATAATAATCTATAATTTTTAAAACAATATTATTTAAACATATAATTATAGAAGATATCAATAATTATACAATAATAGTTATGGTAGTTATTCTATTATCACAGCAGGGTCAAATTGATTCTTCTTCCATTTCCTGGATAATTAGAAAATTTCGTCAGGATCACCACACTTTCCGTTATGAACAATCTTCAAACTCTTTTTGGATTCCTCTTGTCTGCATTTAAATTCACATCTGTTCCCATAACTTTTGCCATTCGAGGCACATATTGGTGCATATATTCTTGGACAAATACATACTCTATCTTTTAAATCGTCTAATTCATCGAAGTCGGAACTCGAAACTACTAAAGTCACCAGCACGGTGAACGATACTAACAATAATAAATACTTTGGCATTGTGATTGTTATAAGTATTTTATTCTCGTATTTTATGTGATTTTTGATCAATTGTTCTACTGCTTTACGGAATAAAACTATAGTTTATGGCTTTTCAACATTTATATAGGTTTCACCTAAAATCAGTGAGTAATTGAATTTTAATCTCCGGCCATTGTGATGTTGACTATGGGAAAATTCCAAAAAATATTTCACTGAAAAGGATGAATAAGTTACGTCGCTGAAGTCAACGTCAGATCCAATTTATACAGTGGATCAGATAAATGCTGAACTTAGGTATTTGTTTGAATTATAATTATAGCATATTAAAATAATAGCATTAAATAGTATAAATAATGACAAAATTCATAATTTTCTGTTATACCTTTAGATTTTTTGTGTGAATCTTAAAATAAATAACTAAAGCGTGTCCCAAAATTAACGCAAGATTTGAATTAAATAGAAAACACAGTTTTTAGTCTTTTGATGGCAATTAGCTTTATTTTATTGAATCATAATGTAATTAGGAAATATCACATCGGGCAAATGGCCTCCACAGCTTTGCATACACATACGCACTCCATGACCATTCTGCATAAATGTGGCTGAATTTCGTTGTGGTGAGGTGTATAGTGTTGTGGTGTAAAAATGAAGGTCTCATTCCTGGTATTAAATATTTTCAATAAGTTATTGTTTCGGGTTTCTAACAGTCTGAGTTTGAGTCAATATGATACCATTGACATGATACTCATTTTTAGCTTGACAAAAAAAAGACATGATGTTTGGATGCGGGCATTGGGATCCTAGTACAGAAAATTTATGTGATGGGAATGTCATATGCAGTAAGCATTTCGCCGCAGAAGATATCATTTGTAGAGAAGACGGCAAGAGGATCACCCTCGTACCCGATGCAGTTCCCAAACTTTTGTTGAAAAGAAGAGATTATGTAAATGAGAGTGGAAGTTAAATTCTTAATCGTTTGATATCAAGACACTGTTTACTTAAAAGCAGTCTGTCAAAAATGCATGATATGTATGTCAAGAATATATTTCCTACGTTGTGTAGGTATACAAAGTTCGTTTGAATTCTGTTGTTAAACTGGAATATACTTAATTATAGAATCCTCCATGAAATTGCTGAGAATACAAGTTCTACCAACCATGTTTTGTCACAAAATACTATTGCGAGTAGTACGGATGATATGGAAGTGGTTTACTTGGACACGGAAAATATTTGTGAAGTCACTGTTTCTTGCACCCCTTCTTTGAAGGCTGTATAGAGGTAAGACGCCTATATAATAATAAAATAAATAATTAGAATGCTCATGTCCTGAAGATATTTGCCAGTATTAGATTTTTTACTTATATCTCGTTTCTGCTTAGATTTATTATTATTGGGTTGTACCTGTTAGACAATAAAGTATTTAGATATTTAATGTAATTTTTTATTTCTTAAATTCCTTTATTCCATTTTTTTATTTGAATGTTACCAAATGGTAAAATTTAATTTTAAATATACCTCTAACATAACAGTAATATTACATTTAATCAAAGCCGGTCCTGTTGAAAAATAAGATATTGGTGATCATGCGCATTATGGATAGCTCTACACTTTTGGTTTACATTTTTGTACTACGGGATTATCATTCTAGAGTATATATATATATATAAGATTTCTGTGCCTGTGGTATTAAATCACACGATCTAGGGGGCCAATTCGGATCACCGAAACGAGAGAGTACACGACCTGGAAATGTTTCATGCAGTAATTAAATGGTTTCACGGCCTGTATGGCAAGTGACACCGTCTTGTTGAAACCACATATTGGCCACATCAATATCATCCGATTTCGGCAAAAAGAACTGTGTTATCATGTCGCGATAACGAGCAATATTAGAAGTCACTGCTTGACCAGCCTCATTTTCAAAAAAGTATGGTCCAATTATGCCTTCAGCCCAAAATCTACACCAAACAGTAACACGTTGTGGAAGCATTTGTTTTTCGACAATCACATGTGAGTTATCAAACCCCAACAGCGGCGAGTAAAAAACCCATCAAGCGGCAAAAGTGCTTCGTAACTTAGGATGATTTTGCTCGAAAAATTAGCATTTGCTGATGCTGAATAATCCATTCTGCAAACTCTCTTCGCTGTGCATGGTCGTTAGGCTTCAGTTGTTGTGTTAAGGATGGAAACACAGATCTTTAGTGAGTATACGCTGTAGAGAGCTTCTTGCAATTCTTGTCCACGATACCGAATTGAGGTTCCTGGATTGTCACCGAAACCCTCACACACTGCTTCTGATATTAACATTTGAACGGCTTGTTTTTGGACGACCGCAGTGTGTTTGGCAGTTTGGCGCCTCCAACGGATCCTGTGTTCCGGAATTTTTCAATTAATCTCTACACAGTTGACGAAGTTAAAACACTATCTTGACCATATTTTGTATGAAATTTTCGAACTGCGATCGCCAAGCTTTCATTATTTTTGAAATGTTGTTCAATAATGAAGACACGTTATTCTATATCGTGTAAAGCTCCATTTTTACAAACCCTAAAGTGTCAGCTGTCGATTTGTTTTGTTTTTAGAGTTGCCAACACTTTACTGCATAAATGCCGGCAAATTAAAATCTTGCGTTAATTTTGGGACATCCTTTATTAGAAAACTAGGACATTTCGACATTAAAAAGGTAAGGGGTCGAAACCCATGATCTTTTAATTTCATTAATCCAAAATACGCAATGCACTATGGGCAATCACCTCAATCATCATTTGGTTAATTTATTCCAATTTATTTTTGGATTTTTTGTCAACCTGTGATGCGATGCATGTCCTTAAGATACATTTTCTCATTTACTATTCAATGAAGGAATTCTAAATCTAAATTACATCGTCTAATTCAGCTAAGAATTACCTACATTTTATAGTAAAAAATAATTCACCGTCGTGTGTTTTTGCACATGTATTTTATCAACAAAAAAAAACAATATAGAGAAGATTAAATTCTCGCTGAATAAAATTTGCACATGATGCATCAGTAATTAATTCTGTGGAATATCAATATAGTGAATGTATTTTTCATACATTTGTTGAATAAAATCCATTTATGAGGTATTTTTCTGTTTTATTTATTACCTAATAAAAATATTTTTTGGATCTTTTAGTTTTCAAGACATGTTTATTTATTTAGGGGAATCTTCTCTCCGATTTTAAAATGGTTACTAATTATTGTGTAACACCTATTGATCGCGGACTGTATAAATATATAATATAATAATGTAATGTACCTAGTACCATAGTCTAATAAATAAATATACACTAGTAGTGTGTAGTTAGGACTTGTAGCGAAGAGCAAATTCGATATGATAATGTATGCCAATCCATCAATCATTTTAACTCTTTTTAATAAATTCAATATTAATAGATTAGATATTATTTTAGAAAATGATACGTTATCTCTGTTTTTTTTTTATTAATAATATTAGGTACAGTAGTGACTAACTTAGTATTTTTATGGATAATCGAGCTATTTTACAAGAATCACTACATTTTTCGTTATAGAGAATCTATCTCCAAAATACATACTTCGATATCTTCTAAATTATCGAAATGTGATTCCGAAACAACTAAAGCGACCAGCGGAAATATATCATAGAATAGAATAACCGAAGCTTTGACATTTTGAGTTATCTATAAGTATCTTTTCCTTGTAAAAACTTAAGAATAATGCAGTAGGTTTTAATTGAGATTTAATCTCTGGCTTTATTATTCGAAAATATTTCATTAGGGAAATTTACTTCATACGTTGTTCGTTAAATAAACATTCTTTATTTCATTGTGTTTAGTTGTTGTTTTGTGCGTGCGATTGTTTAAAATTCCCGCTAACTACAGTTTATTTTCTTAATAGTTAATTCCTTTTCAAACATCACAACAGTGTAATACCATTTCAGGAAATTCTTCAGACTCAGATACAGGGCCGGACTTACTCGAAAATAAAGGCGCACCTTAATATGAAAGGGACGCTGAAACCAATAGGGGCCACATGCTGTGCGCGCACGCCCCCGGTCCATATTCAGTAATAGCAGCCGTGCTAGATTTCTGAAGGCGCTTCCGCAGGGACTGCAACAGCAGACGTTTCTACGGGTCGCATATTCAGTAACAACAGCTTTTTCGGATTTTCAGTAATGCGCCAACATAGCGCGGTTGGTTCTACTTATGAACAGATATATTTTGGTTGTCTTGGTACATAATATATGCTCAGTTGATATTTTTTATTCTATAGTTTTTTTTTTTCATGTAAAAACGGACTTTTTACCCGATAATTATATTTACAAAAAAAATGATAATAAGAATATCGTAGGATGTAACTTGAACACAAAAGATGATGTGTAAGTTTTAATATAAAATGATCCATCAATAAAAGTTAATTTTAATTTAATGCCTAGTCTTTAAATAATAGCTACATAGAAACCCTCGTACAAAAGACCCTTCCATCGCTTGGTTAAGTATACGACAAACACTATGCCGCAGCTTATACCACTTTATTTGATTATCCGGTGTTGTAA
This sequence comes from Apoderus coryli, assembly GCA_911728435.2. Classification (NCBI taxonomy): domain Eukaryota; kingdom Metazoa; phylum Arthropoda; class Insecta; order Coleoptera; family Attelabidae; genus Apoderus; species Apoderus coryli. Next base: position 7,038,133 of record OU452202.1, on the reverse strand, counting down.
CTTACAGAAAATATAGACGATATATTTATACATACTTACAGATGTATTTAAATTGAACGTCTATAAATTAAAGATTAAATTTGGTGTTATCCAAATCCAATTACTGGTGTTACCTAAGTAGCGAATTTTTATTGTATCTAAATTATAGTAGATACTGACCAAGACGCGCAGTTTTAATTTTTCAAAAATTAAAAACATTTCTTCATTCAGGTACGTATTTTTACATACTATTGTGTTTATTAAGTCTGGATCAGATGCTCTAACTTTCTAAAAATTACCTATAACATGACTTTGATATTGAAATACAAGATGGAACCAATAAAAATATTGACTAGGTACCTATACTAAAAAAAATAGGGGGTCCATCGGTCAGTCAATTTTATAGATTTAGAAGTTTGTTAGTTTTGGTTTCCTCAACATTATTTATTGGGAATAACTGTCCCAAGTATTTTAGGTATCTGTTATACTTCACCTATTGAAAAATAAAAAATAACCAGTAGTTTTCAATCTGTCTATAAAACAAATTCTTTTGTTTGTAGATTACAAGAAACAAACATATTTCGTGATGTGCAAATATTGATTGATTTATTATTTTGAATTTATACAAAGCAGTATAACATATTCTATAGATAATATCTCACTTAGGCAAACAATATATTTTTATAAATTATACTTAATACAATAATCATGTAATGTTCGCTATTGTACTGATGTATGAATTGTATAACATTATCTCCTTCATTGTAATATAACAGTAGGACCGTCTTGGTACTGCTGCCATTGTTTGGATAAGCGGCTAATTTCGTCAGGATCACCACATTTTCCGTTATGGAGAATCGTCAATGTATTTCTTGATTTCGCTTGTCTGCATCTAAATTCACATCTGTTTCCATAACTTATACCATTGGAAGCGCATATCGGTGCATACATTCTTGGACAAATACATGCTGTATCCTTTATATCTTCTAATTCATCGAACTCGGAACTAGACAGCACTAAAGTGATTAGCGCTGCTAGAGATACTAACAATAACACACTCTTTGCCATTGGAATTATAATATATAATGTAATTCGTCACAGCTCGTTATTTTATATGTTCATATACATCTGACTGTTCCACAATTATATAGGCTCTATCGAATGTCAATGAGTAATTCAATTTTAATCTGCGGCTATTATGATGCTGGTTCTGCGAACGTTCCAAACTGTTCATTATCAATATTTCACTGATAACGATGAATACGTGTATTTTATCAACAAAACAAACAAATGGGAAAGATATAAACACCTACATATTGAAAAACTGTTTAATTTGTAAAGGTGAGCTTCTATATTATGCTATAAATATACAGTCACATTTACAAAGAGTTTTTTCTATTAAGTATAACAAATAATTCTGTGGAAATAGTAAAAATACTGTTATAATATATTTAACAAATACATTGATTATTATTATGCAGTGCGTTAGAGAGTTCAAGAGCCACATATTTTTTAATTTTTACACTTTCAGCGTATTTTCTTGGTACGCCCAGCGAGTGTCACCAATATAGAGACAAAGCAGCGCTGGGAATACGGCCACCGATACGATTACCAGGTTCTTATAGGCAAGACTACTGATTACCTTACAGGTGTTCCAGAGGTTTCGACAAAGCGAATCAACACTGATTTGAATTGTTGAGAAGAATAATCCTCCTACAAATATCTTGGCACATGGGTAACTGAAACAGCAGAACACACAAAAGAAATCAAGTGTCGAATTGAAGTAAATCGCAGCGTTTTCATAAAACTGAATAAAATACTCTGCAACCGAGCTATAACATTAGAACTGAGAACCATAATGCTAGAATGCTATATATTCCCCATTATATTGTATGGAATGGAGACTTGGACACTCAAATCAGAAAACATCAAGAACTTAGAAGCATTTGAAATGTGGTGTTATAGGAGGATGCTGATAATACCATGGGTTGACAAGATTTCAAATGAGGAAGTACTACGCCGAATGAATAAAACCAAACAAATTAGTAACGCCATAAAAAGGAGAAAATTAGAATATCTAGGACATGTTCTGAGAGTAGATAGATATAATATCATTAAGCTAATTATTCAAGGCAAAAGAAAAGGCAAGACAACGATTGGCAGAAGAAGAATCTCTTGGCTGCCCAGTTTGAGGGAGTGGTTTGGTTGCACGTCCGCAGAACTCTTCAGGCGGGCGATTGATAAGGTCCGAGTAGTGGTGATGATCTCCAATCTCCGATAGGAGCGGAATTTCAAGAACAATACTTATGGAAAAGTCTATAGGAAAGTTATTTAAATAATCAAAACAAATTGTTGGGATTTGAGTCAGAATGCGCAAAAAATCAGTTTAGTGCCAACGTTTCGGTTTTAATAAAAACCATATTCAAAGGCTCAGAACTAGTAGGTGGTTTAGAAGGCATAAACCATACGCTGGTCAATCCTATAAATTATAGAGGGTGTCCTTGACGGTGAGGCCGTCTGTAATTTATAATTAATATCAAGACGTAATATTTTTCCTATGGTCTGGAAGAATGCTACGGTGTGTCCTGTTTTCAAGAGCGGAGATCGTGCGGATATAACCAATTATAATAGCCCTATATCAATTCTCTCTAATTTTTCTAAATTACTTGAAATAGTCCTTTACAATCGTATTTATCCAATTGTCCAGCATAGGCTGGTCCAGCATCAGCATGGGTTCATTGCACACAAGTCCACACTTACAAATCTGTCAATTTTTTCTCAATAACTGTCAGAGACATTGGATAACCGTGGTCAGGTTGATGTTGTATACATTAATTTTTCCAATGCGTTTGATAGAATTGATCATACAATCCCCATACAAAAGCTTCCGCATTTTGGCTTTAGCGCTGATGCCGTGTGTCTTCTGCAATCCTATTACTGATTGAGTTCAGTTTGTGTCATGCAATGGATATACATCGACATATTATACAGCTCTATCTGGAGTACCTCAGGGTTTAAATCTGGGACCTCTATTATTTTTATTACCTATTCATTAATGATTAGGGAGAATTGTTGAATTGTAGCAAACTGATTTATGCAGAGACTTTTTTAGAACGATAAGTAGACTGACAACAATATATTTTTGACGACATCTAGTGTGAGAACGCAATATGCCCGGTGAAACACAGTTCACAAACGATAGCCGGATAAGAGCCTGCCGCTAGGGAATTCGGGCGTATCTAGTGTTGGCAATAGGATTTAATGGAGTTGTTACTTCTTGTCCGGCCATCGTTTGTGAATTGTGTTTCACCGGGCATATTTATTATCACTACTCTTGTAAATATTGATTGGTACACGCGGTGAAACATACTCACATTTTTGAGTAAGGGAACGAATCTTATTCTTTTTCCAATTAAATTGTTAGGGTTAATATTAATTAATAAGAAACTAATGCCATAATGGTTGACATTTCGCAAATACGTCGCTTATATCAAACTCATTATCCGCTGTATCGGGCCTTATTAATCATAAAAGACAAGAGTGTACCCCTGCATCTCAAACTTTAACCCGCTGAATTTTAAATAGAAGGTCATCGGTTTTGTCAAGCCTATATTTTCAATGTCAACTAATACCATAAACCAAACTTATTAAGCCTTTTGAGGTTTATTTGAAATCAATTTAAACAGTTGTATAATGAGATATATATTACATAATATATATTACAATTTAAGATTGGGCTCTTTAGATATTAACACTAACTCTACCAACTGAGCACGCTTTTTCAACAAGTCTCTTTGATTCTCAGCAACAGCATCCGACTTCAAATGTTTTAACACAAAATGATGTATGAAAAGCCGTAGACTTTCTCTAAAGATTTTCAATTTATGAGATTGTGCAACTTTTTCAAAAACACCCAAGCAGGCCTCAGTATCGTTATGCAACAAAATTCCAAGTATGATCTGTCGCATAAATCTCAATGTAACTTTGTCTAAATCACTGAATTCCACTATCTAAAAAATATATAACAAAAATAGCTTTATAATTAAATTATTTTAAAGTATAAGATGCTAGATACCTTTAATGTAGATATTGGTAATCCCTTTTCAATAAAAAGATGAATCAGCATTTTCGCTAAGTTTGATATGTGCAATCCAGATTGCTCAGATAATGCTTTCAATTTATCCCAGACAGAACATTTGATAATCATCTATAAAAAATAAAATACAAAATTATAATTATAGTGGTTTGGTGCGTTTCGGTTTGGGTGTTTAAGTTAAGACAATAAAGAAGTAAATTTAATAAACAGATACTAAAAATAACTACTACTACTACTACTATGATATAGTTTAATTAATACAATTTCTAAAATAATTGAAAGATTATTATTCGACCAAATATGGAGCTAGGTAGCGCCTAAAATCAGTGAATCACAACATGGTTTTGTTAAAGGTAGATCTACCGCAACAAACCTATGTATCTTTTCTCAGTCCTCAGCTGATGTAATGGCGCTCAACTTGATGTCATATTTACCGATTGTGCGAATGAATTCGATAAAGTGGACCTTCAGCTACTGTTGAATAAAGGTGTTGATTTTATACTTTTTAACTTATTTTTTATGATAGGTAACGATCCGGTTATATGTATTGTTGAAAAGTTTTTATGGGTTTATGGATCTTGCGTGAACGAAACTACTTTGTTTTGAATTACCAACGTTTCGCAAACTTTTATTTGCTTCCTTAAGGCTATTCAAGACAGCAGCTCCATATGTCTAAAAAACAGCTTTGACGAAGCAAATAAAAGTTTGCAAAACGTTGGCGATTTAAAATAAAGTAGTTTCATTCACGCAAGATCCATAAACCCATAAAAACTTTCCAACAATAGTTTTTAACAACTATATTAACTTCGATATTTTCAGTAGAACTGAAAGCCAAATAAAAGTGTTAATATTGGGTAATAGATTAAGGTCGTGAAGAGTGAGTTAGTGAATTGATGATTCAGTGAGGTTGCTGAACGTTTGTCATTTGCCTTTTTTACGTTTTGTCTTAAATGTTATTATTTATTTCGATTTTATTAAGTATTATTTTGATTATTTCCAATAAACTAACCTAACAAACTACTTTATTAAAAAATTAGAAATATTTTTTTTTGTCAGAGCTGGGATTCGAACCCAGGACCTTCCGCATGCAAAGCGCACGCTCTACCAATGACGACACAGACACTTAAACAAATTAGTTTATTATAATATAATAAGAGATGTAGGTACCCATTACCTAATTGGTGAAATTTTAAGCGCTTAACCTATTGCTGGAAAGCAGATAAAAAATACTTTAAAATGATGCATCAGTCGACCTCTACTGTTATTAAAGAATTTAGGAATTGACTCCACCCCTATCAAAGGGCTATAGCGATTTCAAACAAAAACTAATGGGTTCATCCTAGGACTCCTCTAAACTCATATACCAAATTTGTTGAAGCGTTTAGGCTCTTGTAAAATGGTCTTAATCGTCTTAGGGGACTTGAAAATGGTTATATCCGTCTTTATCTCAATTTTTTTGGTGTTCACAATACTGTCCCTATGGGTCGAGAAAGTAAAAGTATAATATATTATGACGATTAACATATTCAAAAGCAAATATTTCATCTTCTTATATATCACCAAGGTCTATGTAATAGGCTCAATTATTGAGAAAATTGCATGGATTTTAACAATAAGGATAAACTAATACTTGCCTGATATTTGCGGTCATAATCACAAAATTTTTGGGCCAAAACAGCATAGTATGGGTTATAGTCTTTTTCTTGTAGACAACAATGCAACAAAACGTTTATTATTTCCCTTTCTTGCTGATTTTTTAACCCCAATCTCAACAGTTTTTCAAAAGCATCCAGATAGTCCTGAAAATTTATAATAAACTTGTAGGTATATAAAATAAATATAAATTGTACTCTAAAGTGTTTTTAGCTAGACTGTCATTTTCTGCTAAAAAAGATACATAATAATTTATTTTAACCTTTTCCACAAATGACTGTCTCTATTAACTCAATTGTAACCATATAGAAATACTGATTGATATATTTGAACAAATAGACACATTCATATTATACATTATATCTATTAACGCTATTTCAGTACTTAGCAGTACTTGGAATGTTCAAAAAGAAAATTAAAAAATACCTCTGCTGACATAATAATACAAAAAACGTTTCTTCTAGTATCCGTATTCATACGTTGTTTTTTAGCTAATGCTAGTAATTTAGTGGAAAATGTATCTGACTCCTCCTTTTTCTGAATAGGATCAGCGCTTTCCATGTTTCCAGTCCAAGCCGAACCAACGACCCACCATTTCCCTCTTTCATCAGCTGAAACATAACCAATTTAAAAGTGTGTTACATGGTAAATAAAAAATCTAAAACCGTTTAATAAATCCTCGAGAGAAATGTTCAACTGTGTCACATAATTTCCTTTTCGTATGAATGTTTTCATTATTTTCTTCAAATGTTCTGAATAGGTGACATCATAATTGGGAATCTTTGTTACATTATTATTTTTGATGGCCAATAGTATGTCTAACATGAATTTAATTCTTGAACTGGAAATAAATAATTAATTCAAATTGCTGATAAAAATGTACACATCAAATTACTTACTTATCATTGATTTCATCAGATACATTTGCAGATTTCTTTTGTAAATCTAGTATTAAGCCTTTAAGTGCTAACGGATCATCCTTTCGTAAACGGAAGCCAACGTTGCGCAGAATATGTAATATGCATTCAATATCTTTTTCCGTAAATCCTTCTGATAGTTTATTCAATATTTCATACAAGAGTTTTGCATCAAAAAGTCGAAAATTATAAAGCTGAGCTAATATATTTACAACGTTGTCTAACATTTTGTTTTCCACATCATGGTCTAAATGGAGAAACTCGTTAAATTTCCTCACAACACTCTGCAAAAAATGGGCACCTAAAAATTATTTAAGCAGTTAAATGACCGAGTTGAAAAACTCAAAGTGCTTGCAGCTCAGAATATTTCTTTCAAAGGACCAAGGCGAATAACAATTACCATAAAAATAAATGTTGTGTTGTGTTTAGAACAGTTAAAAATCCACAACTCAGTGTATAGTAATTTCAGCTATCGATACAGAAGTGCGAGATGGAGATGTTTTATTCGACATTTTTTTATTTTTTGAAAAGTTGATAATAAAATTTTATTTAAAAATTTAAAATCATTATTACCAAAATATAATAATTATTAGTAAACAGCGAAAGACATTGGATCTAAATTGATTTATATGATTTTTTTAAATTTTTATGTGACAGAAAACATTAAAAGATTTGAATAAAATAATTCCAAGTGCTCACCAACTTCAGTACCAACATTTGCATGTAACACAGTAATTAATACTACATGTTCAATTAATAATCTTTCCGGACTTAAAACATTGGATATTAATGATTCAAACATTAAATTTGTTAACGATTCATTCATGTCATTTCTACTATTCTTCATGTAAAGGTCCTCGATTTGTGTTGATATGTTGTGCATATTACTTTCTGCTAATCGATTTAGAAGGCCTAAAATATTTCCAAATTATAGACATTCACTATTTAAGAGACATAATACTAAGTACCTTTCAGTTGTTTTTTGAGTCTATTTAATTTCTCGATTCTTTTTTTGTCATCCGTATTGCTGCTTTCGAGTTTTGCTCTTATTGCTGGTGGTATGTACTTTCCTTCATTGATCTATAAAAAATATTTATATATATATATTTATTTTTTTTATTTATTTAAAGGAAAACCCCATTTATATTAACAACAAATTTACATTACAAACTAGCAAATAAAAACAAATCACATATTGCGCCCTCAGGGGCCTGGTAAGTTTTGCTTCCAGGTACGGGTGTGGCAATCCCGAGGTACCCTAGCTAGTAATCTCAAGGTGTAAATCCATCGTGCTGAGGATTGTAACTAGCCTTTCTGTAGTATCCAGATGACTTTTAATTCCTAGGACCAACACGAATCCTTGATTTTCCAAAAATTCAGGGTCGATGTCCACCCCTACGGACATCACTACTACAAACGAAGAAAAGGTGGCCTCCCCCCGGTTCTTGATCCTAAAGAAAGTCGACGGAGATTTTAGTTTAGATTAACCCATTCAGAAGTTGCTATTTGGAGTAATTGGTGAAGTTAAAAGTATTAAAAAAGACTAAAGATGGTTTGCTTGTTGAAACGACTTCATCAGCTCAGTCTAAACGCTTGCTAGGTATTAAAATTTTAGGAGATATGGCCGTAGACGTATCGGCTCATAGAACTATATAAAGAGAGGAGTCATCTATCATAGAGATTGATTAAACTGCACTATAGAAGAAATTCCAGAAAGTTTAAAGACTCAGGGTGTAATCGATGTTAGACGGATGAAATCCAAAATCAATGGACAACTACTGCTAACCATATTCTGACTTTTGACAGGCCGATATTACCAGAAAAAGTAAAAGTCCCCTTTTATTGCCTTAATGTAAGACTATATATTCCATCGCCCTTGAGATGTTTTAGATGTCTCAAATTCGATCACACAGCTGCCAATTGTCAAGCAGAGCAAGTTTGGTCACTCCTATCTAAATAATTTCAAGTTATTAGAAACAGGCCATTCCTAGAGAGCATCCAATTCATTTTGTAAGCAATCATGACAAGTAAATTCTTCTGTATAGCTTCAAATCATCTGCAAAACACTAGGCGTTGAAAATCTTAAGATTTCACTAATGTCATTTATAAAAATATCGAAGAGTGGAGCACAATGAGACCCCTGGGGAACACCCGACGTCACTCGAAATTCCTGGGATTTATAGTTCATAATGCTCACTATTTGGGTGCGTCCCTCTCCAACCATGTTACAAAGGGGTCAGACATTCCAAAAGCTCGCAGCTTTGCTAACAAAATATCGAAGTTTACCCTATCAATCGCTTTTGCGAAATCGGTATACACCGAATCCGTCTGAGAACCCCGATCCACATTAATTCAAATTCATAAGAAGCCAAATTTGTAATCATAGACCTATTTTTGGAAAATTTATTATTATAGGAACTTCCACAGCTCATGAGTTTGTTTTCGGGCGGTAGCAAAGGAATGTCCTATTGCATCACAGCGCCACCAGCAGTTGTGAAACCGGGTTTTCACATTTTTACACAAGTTCCAAATCGAAAAGGAACATCCAAATCCAGCATACGAACACGGCGAGTAAAATAAAATAGACGAAAATGAATACAACAAAAAAGTTGAAGGATATAAAGATGATATGATGATGTAAATCTCAACAGAACAAGTTGCTTAAGTCAAGGTTCTAGCAGTCTAGATATTAATTACGTATGAATGATAAATTGATAGAGTGCAAGTCACTCTGGTGAAATCAGTGCTCATATTTCATCAGAACAAACCAAGATAGATATAAGAGTGATCTATTTCGCTTATTTTCCAATGATTACGAATTGCTCGTATTTGAAGAGCAACTTCGTCGCTTGGGGAGAAACAGACCTACTCTTCTAACATCTAACAACCAAAAACACTTACATTCACAACTGATCCATCTTTGTTCCTTAGTCGTCCATAAATATCTTCCCAGGTACCGTCTGCATTTTTTTTCACTAAAGATTTATTTTGCGGCATTTCTTCATCATCGGAGAGGTCCTCATCTAATTCGTCACCTTCGCTATCATTTTCATCGCTACTAGCATTCTCACTCTCAGCTGGCTGGTCATTAAATTTAACTTTTTTGTTAACAATTTCTTTTATTTTTAGCTTTCTCTTCTGCCCTTTAGTTTTACTACTAATACTAGGTTCAATCTCTGAGGTTTCAGACTCCGAATCATCAGTTTCGTCATATGAACTCATTTCTGATTCTTCCAGTTTATTTGTGTAAGGCTTCCCTGTACTCGGTTTTGCGTTTTTTTGAGTTACCTCTGCAGCTAATGTTTTATAACTTTCCTCATCATTTTCACTCTCAGAATCGGATGACTCACTTTGGTCAGGATCAATATTACTTTCATCGTCATCATGGCTAAAATCATCATCATCATTGTTATCCGGTTTGTTTTTCTTATCGACACGTTTCTGATTCTGATTGGTCATAAGCGCAAAATCCTCGTCAAATTCATCGTTGAGTTCATATAACTGTTTTTCAGCTGATATTGCATTTTCAATATTTCCGGGTTCACATACCTCTAGTAAATCTAAAAAAGTACAATTAATATATAAATAAAAACCGACGATATCTATTATAATCATGACAAAGTAACAATTATTAGGTCATTCAAAAAGTTGTGATAAAGCTTTGCTTGCTTTTTGATGAAAAAAAAAATACAGTGGAAACCAAACAATGGGTGATAAACAGTATCCGAACTCTGCTCCATCGAGACAAATGGTAGAGAAGTGGATTGATGAATTTAAACGTGGTCGTACCAGCACAAATGATGCAGAGCGCAGTGGACGCCCAAATAAGGCTGTTATTCCAGAAAACGTAAAAAAAATCACAAATTGGTTATGAACGATAGCAAATTGAAGATGCACGAGCTAGCTGACATTGTGAAGATATCAGATGGTAGTGTTTTTACCACTTTACACGAACATTTGGGTATGCGAAAGCTCTGTACAAAATGGGTGCCGTGTGAGCTCACAGTCTACCAAAAACAACAACGAATTGATGCTTCAGAGGAGTGTTTGGCGCTGTTAAACCGCAATAAAATGGAATTATATCGTCGATATTTGACAATGGATGAAACAGGCTTCACTATTACACACCAGAATCCAAAAGACAGTCAGCTAAGTGGACAGTAATCGACAACAGAATCCATCCAGAGTTTTATGTTGTTGCTATTTTAATTTGTTTGTAAGCCTTTCTTTGTTGCTGTAACTTTGATTAATTTTTGTTATTTTTTGACGTACTATACATGTTTTGTAACATAAGATGGTGAATAAATAAATATATCATGGACAAAACACGATCAAAATGATGTTCAGTATTCGGTTTCCTCTAATTTTCTCAAAATAATTCGGTAAATTTCCTGTAAAACAATATGATAATATCCAGTGTGTTCCATGGGCAAAAATAAAATATAATTTTTTTTGTTAGTAGAACACACCACGATAATTTGTGACTACGATTGATTAGTCATGGGAGATCCCAGAATATTGCGTTTTTCAAAATCAATCATTTATTAATAATCCTAAAATAATTACTTACAGTCAAGCCCATCAGCACCAAAGGACTTCGGAAGAGTTTTTGATTTTCTTTTATTTAATTTTAACATCTTCTCCAACTTTTTTATAGTTTCATCTTCTTTGCGGTTTGCTAATTTCAGCTGTTCAATGCGTTGTTTTTTCATCTGTTTCTCAATCTTTTTCTGGTGTTTTCGTTCATTTTCTCTAAGTTTCTCTGTGCTAGACTCCTGTAATATAAGCACAGGTATATAATTATGTAATCATTTACAAAAAATTAAAATGTGCATTCCAAATTTTTAATTTGAAATTAGCGCTGGTCATAAATTAACACCATACCGAAAAATACTCACAACATTTTAGTGTGTTTTGAGTAAAGAGCGCAACATTTCTTTACATTTATTACCTAGTTAATGATTCGGTTTTATAGCGTAAAATGCTAAAAATGCATACCACCGATTAAAACATCTTTGTAAACCAACATCATTAAGAATTCTCACTACACTAGTACTATACACTCTATTAGACTCAAGAATCTTGAAAAAATAAGTGGGTTAATTTTGAGCTACATCATCAAAAAAGTACCTACTCACCGGTTTATAGTTATTATTTGCTGAAACAATCTGCTTCGAAGCAATTTGTTTGGTAAAATCTTTAGCTCCCTTAACCACTTTATTTACTGTTTTCTCTTGATGAACTTCAAGTTGATCAGAATGTTTCTTCTGTTGGTATTCAAATCTTTTTGTTTTCTTCTCCTTACGTTTTTCTTTCCTAAGCTGTTTACGAGTCAAATTAGCTTTAGGCTTAACCAACTTTTTTTCTTTTTTGCGAACCATTGCTATAGTTATTCAGTAAATATACCAATGCAAAGGGTATGTATTAAAATTCTTGGTATGTAAGAACAATAACTATTAAACTAACAGGAAAAGCTGAAATAAATAACTATTATTTGCTTTGCCAGTAACTGTAACTAGAAGTGCTGTTTGTTGATTTTTGTACTAAGTTTTGTGGTTTCTATTTTCTTCTCTAAAGCAAAAATAATTGTTGATCGAAAACAAAGATTACTCATATAAATCTTTAAAACTGGGATACAGGAAATTAATTAAAAATCAATTACCACTTTGTACCAATGCACGTAACTACGTTCAGGTTCCAAGTTGTTTTGCTCCTATAATATCTAATATTTATGTTCCGTGTTTTAAGGTTAGTAAAGATAACCTTAAAAATTCTGAATGAAATTCTTCTTCTTCTCCTCACTCTTTTTATTATTGGCCTCTACAACTAAGGTAATTTAGCCCATTATGTCAGTTAATTTAATTGAGTGACTACAGACTACAGTTTAGCGTGGAATCCGAACCACGGTCATCGACTGCCAGATGCCAGCACCTACGACTACGACTATGTAGTCCATAACTATAGTGAATAGATACCAACCTGGCAACATCGTTAGAGTAGTGACACTTTTTCACATAAAATTCGTCTGACTGCGCAGTGGCGCGGTCAGACCATAATTTAGTACAACTATACTGCATGTTTACCCTACATGGCATTGGCAAATCTACCGACTCGGCCAGGAGCACCGTCCACCCATCCAACCACTATCCACGCGACCAGGTACTTTAATACCATGATCACGTCGACACGCACTAAACATGTGGGAATGTCCCGCCGCAAATTCTTCTTTACCTCTTGACTTCTTGCCTAACAGCATACAGCTGATCATTATTTACATTTTTGGTACTAATCTCGAATGTTTACTTGCACACGCCTGGGGTCAATATCCTTGAATGAGATATTATTGAAATTATTAGGTAGTTTTCAAACCCTTGTCACCTAAAGGCATTTATACAAATTATACATTTTATAATAATTTTTTGCAATTCCAGAAGATGAAAATCTAATAAATATAGCTGACTACGTTGGGAATCCGAGAGAGAAGTGGGTGTGCATTTGAGTTAGTGTGCTCCAACCATTTTAAAACTGAGGCTTTTCTTAATTTTACTGGAAGGGCGTACGTTGAAGAAAAACTCTGTTTCTATACAACTTCAAGATTCTTCAGAATTTACACACGTCCGACAATGCCAGGTACTGCCAAAGAATTATAGGTACCTATCTAATGGGTATTCTTAAAGCACCGCGCCTTTCAGTTTAGTTTAGGAAATGAACTCGACAACTCAGGAACAAGCACGGACAGGAGAATAAAGCGTCGAGGAATTGCCTCAAGTTTATAGGTAATTTATATATAGGTTTCTTTCTTTTAGAATTTTATTCTTTTTTTCTTTCCTGTTGCAGCTCTCGAATGCATCATCTCTGGTATCAGCACGGCTAGCAGCACAAAACGTAGAATTGTACAAAGAACTAAAACTATCCACAGTTACAGGTTAGATAGTTGTGAAATAAAAAGCTTAAATCCCAAGAACCGTGAAAAATCCAACAAAACATTTTTATAAATATAACGTAAAATTATTGATTGTTAATGTTTGCAATGAAAGCCTAAGTCCCCAAAATGAGTTTAATAAAATAATATATTATTTACATAGTCTATACTTACTGAAAACTGGTAGTCACGATTCGTAAAAATGTTTATATTATAAACTTTTTCCCACTTAGTTTGCACCCCCTTAAGACGATACGCCACTGTCAAGGGTGGAACATGGTGGCCTACTATAATAGCAGTTCGCGCATTTGCCAAGCTCGTTCTCGCTCTTCTATACCTCTGCAACCGTCATTGAGGTGGGAGGAGACGCTATAACGTGGTCAAAAGCGGGTGCAGGTACGCCATATTCGTATTCGACCTCTGTCATTTGTCGTGCTTTCAAGTTGATAGTATTATTTACGAGTATTTTACAAGTTTACTTAAGTTTTTCGTGTTTTTTGACGGTTATTTGACAATATACTATAATGGTGTCCTGTGCTGTGCGTAGTTGCAGTAGTAGAAGTGAAATCGACAAGAAAATATCAGGAATAACGTTTCATAGGTAGGTATGTACCAAATATTGTAAACATTGTACATGGACGTATTTAGGGTTTATTTGTTGGGGTATTAATATATAATTTATAAAGTACTAACGTCTTTTATTCGTGTATTTAGGTATCAAATATCAATAATTACCTATATTTAAGTATTTTGTACACTGCTTAACATTTCAAAATAAAGTATTAACCCAAGCTGCAAATTAAAAAACAAACATATTGGTATGCGCTTACGCTCCACCCAATGCACCCGTTTCTGTACAATGTAAAATAATGCTTATATAGCGTCTCCTTATATCTCAATGGCAACCATAGATAATTATCTATGCTGCAACAAACGAACGAATTGACATGTTGTCGGTCATTTGTCGTTATGATTACTGAACCTACTAGATACCATTCTCAGAAAAATAATGTTCGTTTCTTTTTCTCAGATTCCATTTTATCCAAATATGATATATTTTGCAATCAACCTCACTTTATTGACCAATGTTTTCTCCAAACTCAAATCATAAGCTGGTTTTTAGCGAGTATGAAGAATATTTCCATATCAGTTCAACTGATGTGAGAGGTAAAAAGAATTCCGATATATCAACATCACCTACTATTTCATCTTTTTTTTTTGTTTAAGGTTTTTTTGTATTTTATTTACATTTTAAGTTTAATATAAATACATTATATTAACTATAATATTTACGAAAGCAAAAGTTAATAATTTGGAAAAGCAGGATATATACAAAATATTTTGTCCAAAGACCATCATAATCTAGGAATTTGTAATTCTTAGAATTTAATTAAAGTAAGTTTGAACAATTAGTAGTGATAGGAGTAATAGTTTTCTTCATTATTAATATTCATGAGTCATGGTCAACTATCCAACTGTGAAGTCGTTTATTACAGTAGCTATTCATTTTAGTATTCAACATGCCAACACAACTTGCAAATAATGATAACAATAGTCACGAAATCAGAGCCAAAATAGCATACAACGGGGAAGTTTTAATAACATACGTAGATCAGAATATCACTTTGGACCAGTTAAGTCAGGAGATAAGGGAGATATGTCGCTTTTCACATGACCAAGTTTTTACAGTGAAATGGGTGGATGAGGAGGGTGATCCATGCACGATTTCATCTCAGTTGGAATTGGATGAGGCTATACGGCTTTATGAAATTAACAGGGATTCCGAACTGCCCATTCACGGTAAGTTACTATTTATTAGTTATTCAAAATTATTATGTATGTTATTGGTTCTCTTGTTTTGTGTTATTGGATTGAGTAAATGAACAAAACTAGCTTATTATTATGCCACAGTATACCTGGTTAGTGTTTTAATTTTTTAAAGCATGTTGATAATACGAGGGTGTTGTCAACATAATTTCTGCATCTTTTCTCCTTCAAAGGAAATGGTTTTTGAAATATGTGAGATTTTAAAAATCTTTTACATCTACGTGGAAAAAGTCAATGAAATTATAGTTAATGTATTAGCAAGAAAACTATATATATTATTAGGTATTCAATTATTACTTAATCATTTTAACTATCAATCTATTTAACAAATCATTTACTTTAACGTTTATATTTCAAGCCGTAATTGAAGAATAGTAAAAACTGCCTCTATTCGATGATGGTAACTCGCTTATTCTTTTCTTGATGAAGAAACTAGGTAATTATTGAAGCAGCAGCAGATATGGGAGGAGATATCATACTATTCGAAATTTCCATTTTCTTGAAGCCTGGTTAAATCGTACCAAAATGCATAGCTGGTAGTTTAACGTCAGTCTCATGCAGAAGGGTGAGGACATCTTTTTTGTACAGAACTGTCGTGTTGTTATACGTGTGCAATAAAATAAGGAATGAATCTATTAAGTAGTTGTGGTCTTTCACTGTCAACATGTTTTCGACCCTGCGTACGATGTTTTGAAGTTATGACCATGACTTCCATGCAGTACTTATGTAACGGCAGTCGTTAATTTCCTGATACATGTTAGTAACTGGCAGTTACGTAGCCGCAAGTGCGTGCTGTTATGTTCATTATTTTTTCTTGTAAATGTTCAATAAATTAAAAGAAAATAGTGTCTTAAATATGTGCATTTTAAAAACATGGCATTAGGTATACCGATTCAAAATAACATTAAAATTTGTGAAATATATTTTAAGAGTTAATAGATATTTTAGAATTGGCAAATGTGGTTTGTTGTTATTTCTAATATCTGTTTGTAAATGATTTGTCAGTTTCGTTTTCTGGTTTTGATATACTTATGGTCGTCTTTCATATTGGATTAACTCCAACAAATCCTCGTCGTCATCACTACTAACTTCAATTTCTTCAAAATAAATATTTGTAGACTTTATATATAACGAAATCAAATCAACTGTCAAAACTGTTGCCTTTATTGATCACTACCTAACATTTCACAATTAAACTGATGGTTATTTCGCGTAACTGGAACCAAGAAGTACCATTTAAGTTAACAGGAACTTTAACATAAGGCTAGGGCTAACGTGAACACTGATAAATACTTTGACAGCCTAAGGGCAGGTTTTTCAATTATCAGTTATAACTGTCTGTTAGATAACTATCAGTTAACTTTAGCAAACTGCCATTGTCCCTGTTAATATAAAAAGTGTTTATTAAATGATCTATCAACAGTCAGTTGCGTAGCAGCAAGTTTAGCAGAAAAAATTTGTGGCAACATCGCACCAATCACATAGTTGTCATATTTATACATATGTAAGAAATATTCGCGATATTTTTTTTTAAGTACTGGAGTATTATATATTTTATATTATTATAATACGCACAGGGAAAGTATTGTGAACGCGCTAAAAACAAAACTTATAGATAAAGACGGATATAACCACTTTGAAGTTCCTTGAGACGATTAAGACCATTTCCAGATGGAAGTCTGTCTGTCTGTGTCTTATGGTGTCTGAGTGCCTTTGTGTGTCTGTATGTATTCTTCCATAATAGAGCCTAAACGGTTTAACCAATTGAGCTAAATTTTGGTGTATGAGTTTGGTGGAGTTCTAGGATGAACGCATTAGTTTTTGGTTGAAATCGCTTTAGCCCTGTGATAGGGGTCGACACAACCGCCAAATTTTCAAATAGCAGTAGGGGTCGAGTGATACATAATTTTAAAGTATTTTTATCTGCTTTACAGCGATAGGTTACTTCTGATGTTTGCTTCCATAATTCTCGAGAAAATTGCGTCTAAAATTTCACCAGTTACGTAGCTGGAATGTATATATTATATTACAATTAAAATACAACATACCCAAAGATGGCACTGTGGCCTCATTGATAGGGGTTCGAATCCCAGCACTGGCAATACTTTTTTTTCTTCTAATTTTTGAATAAAGTAATTAGTTTGTTACGTTAGTTTATTGGAAATAATTAAAATAATACAAGTATAATAATAAATGTTATGAAAATTCTGATTTTGATTATATTAAATCATGTCGGGAATGTGGTTTGGGGCGACACAACCGATTTTTTTTTATTAATTAAAAGCTTATGACAAATAAGGCATATAAATCCCATATTAAACAACCGCGTAGATTTATGTATTTTATTTATTTAATAACATATTTTTGATATTTGAATAATTCAGATGTATTTTTTGAACTCGTTAGTATTTATATTAAAAATATGTCAATGTTGTTTTATTACCTGTTATTTGTCATACAATCCCGCGATAATATGCAAAACACAATCGCTAAATATTTTTCTGCAACGTTTTAATTTAAATTCTGAACTTGTGCCAATATACCGATACATATTTTTATTTTTTAATTAACAAAATACTGCATGTTGCTATTTAACCATGCATGCTGAATGTTAGCGTTATTTGTCACTAGACTGGGAACGGGATCTACATTGGAATATTAATATAGTGTCTGGTAGAATTATCTTTTATGCTAAACTTACTTAGCTTACAAGTTTTTTTACATCAACGGACTGGCGTGTGTGTACACGCAGACACACAGTTTCGCTTTTGTTGACTGCCCTTTTCAGTTTATTGTACCACACTGCATTTATAACAGATAGGCCTCCAGCTGGTCCATTTTATCCTTCCAAGTTGTAGCTGCATTTGACATATAGCTACATTTCAGGTCACGGTATGTGTGATCCCGTCTAGGCTAGCCAGCCAGCCAGCAAGTGATTGAAAATTGAAAGGGTTCTATTTGTTTGTGTATACCAAAAATTTATTTTAATTTAATGTAAACGTAATCTTTGTTAACGGTTTCGCTTCTACGAGGTGTAGTCGTCCAGCATCTAGAGGCGGACTTTCCGAGACGAGTAGCGTGAGTTTTTTTTTATTTTAACGGGGGCGCAAGAAAACAATAATTTGTTCGACAATATTAGTTGGACCGACGGCGACGAAGCGAAATTTATACAACCCTACATTTATTGCAGTTTTAGATTCTATACAAAATTCCTACCTTCTTCTTCTCTTCTTTTAGAATGCTGACTTTGTTGCCAGAATTCTATAAAAAACCCGGAATTTTTTACTTTTCTGACTTTTTTTGCAGAATTCTGTAAAAACTTGGAATTTTTTATCATTCTGACTTTTTACATAATTCTGTAAAAATCTTAAATTTTTTTTATCATTCTGACATTTTTTTTAAAGAATTCTGTAAAAAAAACTCGGAATTTTTTTATCTTTCTGACTTTTTTGCAGGATGATTCTGTGAAAAACGCGGAATATTTTATCAATCTGACTTCTTTGCAGAATTCTGTAAAAAACGGAATTTTTTTATCATTCTGACTTTTTTTACAGAATTCTGTAAAAGAACTCAGAATTTTTTGAAATTCTGATTTTTTTTTCAGAATTATTTTGTAAAAAACAAGGATTTTTGTATCATTTTGACTTGATGTACAGAATTCTGTGGAAGAACGCGGAATTTTTCAATTCTGACTTTTTTTTACAGAACTCTGTACACAAAATTCCTACCAACGAAAGCGTAGAAGGACCATACAAAATATTTTTTTAAAATGCTGACTTTTTTGTACAGAATTCTATAAGGAACTCGGAATATTATATCATTCTGCATTTTGCAGAATTATTCTGTAAAAATTTCGGAATTTTTTATCACTCTGACTTTTTTACAGAATTCTGTAAAAAATTCAAATTTTTTTATCAATCATTCTGATTTGGTTTACAGAATTCTGTAAAAAAAACTCGGAATTTTTTCTCAATCTGATTTTTTTTTCAAAATTATTCTGTGAGAAAACAGAATTCTGTAAAAAAACTCAGATTTCAAAAATTCCTACCTACGAGAGCGTAAAAGGGCCAAAATATTTTTTTTAGGATACTGACTTTTTTACAGAATCTGTAAAAAAACTCGGAATTCTTTATCATTCTAACTTTTTTTGCAGAATTATTCTGTAAAAAACTAGAATTGACAACTTCTGACTTTGTTTACAGAGTTCTGTTAAAGAAAGTCAGCATTCTAAAAAAACTATTTTGGCCCTTCTACGCTTCGTAGGTAGGAATTTTGTGTAACTGCCAAAAATGTAGGGTTGAATTGCAAATTTTGAGTTTTTTAAAGAATTCTGGAAAAAAAGTCAGATTTGAAAAATTCCTACCTACAAAAGCCAAAATATTTTTGTAGAATGCTGACTTTTTTGCAGAATTATCCTGTAAAATACTAGGAATTTTTTTATTATTCTGTTTTTTTTTTACAGAATTCTCTAAAAGAACTCGGAATTTTGAATTCTGTTTTTTTTGCAGAGTTCGGTTAAAAAAAAGTCAGCGTTCTAAAAAAATATGTTGGCCCTTTTCTACGCTTTGTAGGTAGGAGTTTGGTGTAGAATCTAAAACTGCAAAAAATGCAGGGTTGAATTGAAAATTTTGAGTTTTTACAGAATTCTGTAAAAAAGTCAAATTTGAAAATTCCTAGTTACGAAAGCGTAAAAGGGCCATTATTCTGTAAAATACTCGGAATTTTTTATTAGTCTGATTTGTTTTACAGAATTCTGTAAAAAAACTCCGATTGTTATAGCTATGTATCGAAAAAAATATGATTTTGGCCAATTTTTGGATTTGCATGAAATTTAGTACGATTATAGAGGTTTATTTGCAAATTACGAATATGGTATAACACTTGGCTATATTCAGTATAGTTTTCCCACAATTTTTTATCATTCCGGGTTTTTTACAGAATTCTGCCAATAGTAATAATTCTGTAACAAAAGTCAGAATTGAAAAATTCCGAGTTTTTTACAGAATTCTGCCAATAGTAATAATTCTGTAACAAAAGTCAGAATTGAAAAATTCCGAGTTTTTTACAGAATTCTGCCAATAGTAATAATTCTGTAACAAATGTCAGTATTGCAAAATTCCGAGTTTTTTACAGAATTCTGCCAATAGTAATAATTCAGTAACAAAAGTCAGAATTGAAAAATTCCGAGTTTTTTTACAGAATTCTGCTAATAGTAATAATTCTGTAACAAAAGTCAGCATTGCAAAATTCCGAGTTTATTACAGAATTCTGCCAATAGTAATAATTCAGTAACAAAAGTCAGAATTGAAAAATTCCGAGTTTTTTACAGAATTCTGACAATAGTAATAATTCTGTAACAAAAATCAGAATTGAAAAATTCCGAGTTTTTTACAGAATTCTGCAAAAAAGTCAGAAAAATGCAAAAATAATATTTTCTACACTTTCGTACCAAATACCAACCTACTGTTTTTGATTAAAAAAAATATATATTTTAGAAAATTGCGACGTCGATAAAGTCTGCTATTCCCGTGTTTAATTGGGCTTTTTTTTATTAGACAATGCATGTAATTAAAGTTCTACATGTTACAATGGCAACATATCTTACAGGGTGTCTCAAAAATTTACTTTTTCTCGAGAAAATAAGAATGAAAACTAATCAGTATGCGACCTATTTGACAATTACTATTATTATTATTATTTAAAGCAGTGAGCGTTTTCCCGACAAAACGACTGTTATTTTAATAAACGTTTAGAGTTCAAAAATGATGATTTTTCAGAGTTGAATCGTTTGTTTTTCATTTGAAGTGGTGTAGCATACCAGCAAAAAAATTAAACCTCCTGGTGCCATCTGAACAGAGACTGACAACTGAAATTAGTCATAAAAAGGTCTTTTACTATTATAGTTGCCGCGATGTTAATAATTCTACCTGTGTCTGTACTGCAAACGTCGGAGAATGGTTAGTGACTGACACCCCGGACTAATGTGTCCTAAGCAGACACACGCAAAATTATCATTATTATTGTCGTATAAAATTGAGGTTTAATACAAGAATCCATCATATTTTTCTTCGGTTGTCTGCCGAATAATATACACTTATGGCAGTTTCTAAAAATATTTCATGTTAAGGATTTACGAATAGGCAATACGTTTTGTAATGTAATTAACTTTACGTTAAAAACAATGTACTATTGGTATCTTCAGTTCCTGCTTGTATTAATCGATTTATTAATATTAATCTTTGGCCATGGGCAATAATTAAGATAAATTATACCCAGACGACATAAACGCATTGTTTTCATATGAATATGCTTTTTGTTATTCTTGACACCTGCTTATTTAATTTACTTTTTGTTCTCTCTTCTTTTGGTTTAACGCTCGGCTCAAAGCACTAATATTGATTTGCTGCATGCCCGGCCTTTTCCTACACTGATGCCATACATCTTTTCATTTCTATGAAATATAGAAAACAAATCCATACTAGTTAAATGTAGAATGTCGGATAGTGGTGTGAAATGCAGTTGCACGAGGGATAACCTAAAAATCTACAACCAAATTGTCGAACGATTAAGCTAGCAGCAATCATATAAAATCAATTTACATCCATTATTTGAATAATCGATGTACATTGCTGATACCAATAAACGTGCTTGACAATTTGACATACAATTATGAGGCATTTGTCAATGTCAGACTGATATTAGG
This sequence comes from Apoderus coryli, assembly GCA_911728435.2. NCBI lineage: Eukaryota > Metazoa > Arthropoda > Insecta > Coleoptera > Attelabidae > Apoderus > Apoderus coryli. The sequence goes on along the minus strand of OU452202.1, from coordinate 7,016,036 downwards.
CGAGAATTTTTTTTTCAACTACGGTAGGGTAGTTTTCAGTTAAATGTTGAAAGGATTGGATGCATTCTGTCTTCTGTCACATGGCAAGCATTCACAAAATTTAATTCGTTGTTAGAACTGTCAAAACATTTTCTATATAACTTTTGTTTCAGTTGAGTTATGTGATGTCAGGTTTCCTCCATCAATGTTTAGGCTAAAAACATCCTATCGCCTTTTCCACATTTATATTTACACATAAATGTTGCATGAAGATTTGCAGAGCATTGCAATGTTAAATATGAATAGGCCAGTGCCGCTCCAATACCGAAATAGTAGCCCTATTTGTAAAATAAAATTTTAAATATCAAGAATTTTTTTTTATAATGTTACTAGTCTTTGATATTTTGAAAAACGAGGTACAGTTGGGTTGGATACATTATCTTTAACATTGACATTTGGAATTTCAGTAATTCTTAAACTCGAAAGTCTTGTAAAAGGGAAATCTAACGGCGCACAGTGGTGGGCTCTAATGTAATTTCGCGGCCAAAATTGATTTAAAAAAATTAAAGTATATATAAAATATTCCATGTCCTTATGTTTTAATTACATTTAGCATAATAAAGATCATATAATTAGTACCTTAAAAAAATTACTGGGGCAAAAGAATAATTTCAATCTCAGAAGTTTTCCTAGGTATCTAGATATTTTAATAAAGTGAATAAAATATCCATAAAGTTAAAGTATTTTTCTGCATTTCCTGTTTTAAAATTTAACCTTAATGTATTTTTGTAAGGTAATACTATGTTTTTTAAATTTAATCGGTAATATTTGGTTTTCTAAAATATCTTTCTTTAAGTTCAATAAAATAAATTTGCAAGTTAACACACAATTTTCCATTTTCTGTTAGAAAATAAATAATTTGCGAAGTCTGCCGAAGATTAGATTCACCACTAAAAATAAACTTTAATTCACCGTGTTTCATAAACATTTACTTTTATCTGCCCGAGTTGTCCACAATGCATCAGAATATATTTTTTGATGGATGTCAAAATAGTTTTACAAATCTCAAAGATCAATTAAAAGTGTAGTTTTGAGGGTGTTATCGAGTTAAAAGTTAATGTCAAAAAATGTTAAAGATCAGTAGAAAGTGTCTTTCTGATAGTGTTATCGATTTAAAAGGTGATGAGCATAGATTTGAAGCAGCAGCTTAAAGTATGCAACGACGACTTCAAAATAGTGAAACATACAATTCAAAAGACATATTTGCATCAGTTTAAAAATAAGTGGAATCAAGTGAGTCGCACCAAAGATCGCTTTTATTAATTAAACATTCTTTAAATGTAGAGAATTCGGCGGGTAGACCGACTAAAAAGATTGAGGAAAGTTCAAAAAGAAGCAAACGTAGAAACGTGTCAGACGTAGAAAAAAATAAATTAAAAATAGCTAACTTTTTAGGCTAAACAATTTTATTAAAAAAAGAATAAATAAAAAGTAAATAATTTTTTGGCAGATTTCTATTTATTAAAATCTAGATAATAAACGATAGCCTTAGTGGGATATTATATAATATGTTTAAGTTGGCTTATATCTGCTTTGGTTCCAAGATTACAATTCTTTACTACTACTTTACTATCTGAAAACCTCATATTCGTCTAATCTGCTTTGGATTTAAATTTATGAAAATACTCCCTTCATACCGTTCACCGACCCCCTAATCTCATTTTTTGTATTAAATTGTATTATGACCACAGATCAAATGATAAAACTGAAAACCGCATGTTCGTATCTGCTTTGGTTTCGCAGTTATGAATTTACCCTTTTTACACCCCTCACCCAGCATTTACGCCCCAATTTTTTTATAATATTATATTGCCACCGAACCTACATTACCGTTTGATCAAAATCGGTTCACGGAAAGTTTCTGAAAAATGTATTAAAAGATTTGACAGGCATCTAGACCAGCCCAAGCAGTGAAGGTACATCGTTTAAAAATGCAATTTTTATCCTAACTGATAAATGACCTAAATTTTATATTGTTTTAACTTTAAAAACTCTCAGCAAACTTATTTTGACCTCACCACTGTGCGGCGCCAGACTCTTCGATTCACAAGCCACATTTGTTGAGTCGTGGGAATGAGTATGTTCGACATTCGTAGCGCTACTCGTGTTTCTCATCTCTTTTCACTAAACCAAGCGCGAGTAAAAGGCAAATGCTCACGTCTCGCTTATATACATTAAACTCGGCTCGCGTCGAGTATTTTAATTTGTTCTCAGAGTCAACTACTTCGAGATTTTTAAGTTTATATGAATAATTTGGAATCCTAGGGATACAAATCGTAACGCAATTGTGTTTACAATGAATTAAATTAATTATTCTAAGGATAACAGATGATAATATGTTACGTTAGACGTTAGATGCTTATACTTATTGCAGTTTTTAAATAAAGATACCCTTCATCATCGCATTGTTTTTTCTATTTCGCCTGTAGTTGCTTAAATTTGGATGATGTGCTTCCGCAGGGCAAGCAACTATCTATCCTTGTTTGTTCATAGTTAATTAAAAAAAATGAAAAAGAGATACGTAATTCGCCAAGCTTAAACGAAACTATACTATAGACGGGCTGTGAGATTGCATATGCTCGCCAAGGCGAATCTTGTCTAACGCCAGGTCAAAGTTCTTTTACAATATATTTTGTTCTGTGTAAGGAAAACATCAAGCAGCTAAATCAAAAGTTGTTGAAATTTATAAATATGGGTATTCAATATTATGTGAAGATTAGCATAAATTAACTCGCTGTTAAATTGATTTAATTTTAAATTCTTGCTAAGTGCAGATTGGAAAGGTCTTGGTAATCAACAGAAGTTCCATAAAAATTAAAATTCTTTATCAATTTCTTGTCGGAACATTGTAAATAGTTGATGCGAACTTAACATCTCATATGTGACCCTCCGTATTTCAAATTAAATATTAAAATAAATGTAAACATGGCAGGTTTGTCTGCAATAGCTAGGTTAAATCGATATATGGTTGGTAAATTCCATAATTTTTCTATTCGATGTGGTTTCCCATCACTTTTGTCTGAGAACAACAAAAAACACGTAACATAGCTAGTCTTATAACAAATAAAAAATGCTAATTAAGAATCTTAGATATAGAACATATCATATAATACTAAAACAGCTTGCTGAAGAAGCAGAAGACAAGAAGAGAAAAATCATTATAAAAACAAAAAAAAAAAACAAATTCCATATAAAAGGATTTCAATATGTTTTTTCCCTTAGTGCATTTAATTTAATCGAAAGGATGCATTTTTAAATTTCTTATTTTTAAATCAAACAAGTGCCCCTTTGATATTGCGGGAGTCACTTTGATAATTGGATGTATGTCCATTGCCAACAATATGGACATCGTTATAATTTATTTACAAAATCTTTTAATTTTTTTCAATGATCTCATAAGCTAACCATTTCGTAGTTTGGTTTTTATGTGGGTATACCATTAAATTATTTAAATTTAAAAATAAAAAACCAATATATTCGATTCGTTAGCATTTCACTTAATTTATATATCATGTATCGTTTACTTACGTGGATTCATGATTTTAAGATGTTTGCAATGTTAATTTTAAATGATGGACTATTAAATGTTAACAGAAACTAAATGAATGCCCATATGAATCTGATAAGATTTTTATTTACTTTTAAATGACAGTATGCTGTGCTTTGAATAAAAATTTATTTCAATTAACAAAATGAATAATACATGTGACAACAAAATGAGAAAGAATCCTAATTTAACAATAAATATAAAACAAAATATTGACAACTTAATTAGAAAAGTAACATAAAAGCCGAAAAATAAAATCAAAACAAAAAAATATTGCTATTTACATGGCTTTTTAAAATATATCACAAAGATTTATTAGTACATTTTGCTGTTGTTTGAGATATAAATGTTCATAGGTGGTGAAGTAAAATATTCAACTTGCTGGGTAAAAAACGTTTTGTAAAGGGTTTTCCAATAAGAGGTGTTATTTGGTAGAGACGGTTCGTAAAACTCGAACATTTTTGGGTCGAAGAGGTGATCACAATTGGCCACCGAGATCTTGCGATTTAACACCTTGCGACTTTTTTCTTTGGGGCCACGTGAAAGAGAAGGTCTAAGCCAACAGCCCAGCGTCGATTCAAGACCTCAAAAATGGAATTCGTGAGGCTATCAAGGAAATAGGGCAGCCACTTTGCGATTTGATTATGGAAAATTTTATGAAAAGGATATGGTCCTGTAGGCGTGGTCGTGGTGGTCATTTGGGTGATGCTATTTTCAATTATTAACGGCATAGTTTCCTCTTTATAATGAAATAAACATCCGATCATTTATCTCAAAAAATGGCATTTTCTTTTTAATATCAAAATATCACCTCTTATAAGAAATAATTTTTCTTGTTATCTGGCTTAAGGAACTTTTATCAATTTTAGTGAATTGTTCTGAATTTTTTGTTTATATTAAGCTTGAATAGTCTGTAAAATCCTAATAGCTAATTATTAAAATAAGCAAAAGCATCAGAATGTATTTAGGAATATTGGCTATGGTATTGATATTGTAGGGATTTAACAAAACACTATTCGCAACTTTAATAAGGTCTCTCGGGGTACACAAAATAAGTCACATTCATCGCAAATCAGTTATTTGTTTTAGTGCGTTTACAATAGAAAGTCAGATAGCAGCGAATGAGCAATCGTGGCTGATTTATGTTTAGTAAAGCCAGTAGTTCAGAGCAATGAACCTTTTCCCATATTTGTCAATCAAAAAATAATGATAGCAGCGATTTTCGAAACTTAAATTTATCCAATGGAGTAATTACTAGACTCTGTTGAAAATAGTTCACCGCAATCTGGCAACAGTGTTCGTTCTAATGCTGTCAGTTTCCCCCTAGTTTTCTAAATCCTGCAAGTCGCGAAATTCATCCCCTTTTTAGTTGGTTAGCAGTGTTTTCGTTATTTAGTGAAATTGCTATAAATACAAACAAGTGTGTTCTAGTGTAAACAGATTGGTTGTGTGTCACGAATGTTATTAATCATAGTTTAGCTTTTAATAATTTTCACATTCCTTTAGTGATAAGCAAGCGTGTTTCTAGTCGAGGTTCTGTCATTTTGGTAACTGCATCTTAAATAATTTAATGATTTTGTTGCTGTAGGGTTTGTAAACTTGTAATTATTAATTTTCTGATAATCCGACAAATGTCACCTTCTATGCCAACAATTTGCATGCATTAACGATCATGTTTTATGTATTTTCAACGATTGTTTAGATTCTAAACATAATCTATTTCTAGGGTTAAAGATCATTATTTGGGTGTTTCATCGCGAATTAAATATCTAGGATGTTTTATTTTTATTTACAATACTGTTTCTCCCGTCCACAATTCCATTTGTAAAGAAAATTTCAGTAGGTTGGACGATTTTCGTGAACTTGAGGTAAACAAACTGTATAATGTACCATTCAGTAGTATAACATTATGACGATATTCTAGTGAAACGATGGAATCGACCATATTTTGGACTATTTTTTACCAACTTTTATGAAGTTGATTCGCAAGATGTAAATTATCCATTTTCAAAGCGATCGACTGCCGTTTTTTGCTTAGGAGCTCGGAAGTTTTAATTTGCCATACGTTGACATCTTTGTCCCATAGTACCCAAGGAACACAATTCCATGTTTTCTATTAGGAAGTACTTTAAAATTATGTAGTTTCAAAGGTTTCACAATAAATAAACCCTTATGTTGAGCAGAATTTATTTCAGGACTACCATAATATTATGCTTGGTAGAAATAGAACATCTGTCGATAAAAATCACTTAATTTGACCTAGCATTGTCTTGTTAATTATTGAATGAACGTACCATATAAATGTGTTTTGTTTATAAATTAAAATGTGCGTTCATTTTGGAACACTCATTATTACACATGATCTTGACAACAAGATGTTTTTGGCGACATTTAGTATGAGCAGGCAATATGCCGGGTGAAACAAAGTTCACAAACGAAGGCCAGAAGTAACAACTCCATCATATCCTATGGCCAACACTAGATACGCCCGAATTCCCTAGCGGGAGGCTTTATTAATGAATCGCTTGTTACATAATGCAACAAGACCTCAAGCTATGTTGGAAATTTGTTTCACACTACCATGCTCTCACCAGACTGGTCGAAAGTATGGTAAAGTGAAACAAATTTCCAACATAGCTTGAAGTCTTGATGCCTTATGTAACAAGCAATTTATTAATACATGACCTTTTTCTTTTGTAAATTTCTTGAAGACATAAATAGGATAACATATGTAATTTCTGGCGCTATTGCAAATTTATATTTTATACGTTTTGTAGTCAAATTAACTAAATGTTATTCTGTTTGTTATTGGCTGAAGGTGACATAATTGTAGGATTCTATAAAAAAAAACTATATTTATTTAGAAGAATGTATCTAAGGCATACGACACTGTATTGCGTGCGGTAAGTTTTGTATTATCGCACGCTGTGCTGTATTTTTATATACAGGGTGATTCATCCTGAGTGGCCTATTCAAAGTTCTCGGGAAATACAAAAGGTATGTTTCTGAATCTTAAGGATTTATATTAGGTACTTCCGGTTATCCTACCTACTTCGCTATTTTAAATGGAATGACCACATTTTTTTTATATATTTTCAGATAAAATAATAAAATTTGAAGGCCAGTTTGTTAAGCATTCCCTATACCTAAACTTACCAGATTTTTTTCTACAAATTTGTTTGTGAAAATGTTGACGTTTTTCGATTTCTAGAAAATTATCAATATTTTTATGATTATTCGATTAAAGCAAGCTAAATTTTAGAATACATTTCGGGGAATACTGAGTATACAAATGATATAGTTCAAGATCGTGAGGCCAGTTGCAGATCAAGATTTAATCGAATTTCAACTGGAACCACGTGATTACTAGGAAAAGTCAATTTTTTAACTGGAGAGGTATATATATATTCGATTATACCGTTGTATAGACAAAAAATAACCTTGTTTATGATGTATCATTTCCCTATACCTAAAATGTATCATTTCCTCAATATTTTGAGTATTGTCATAATTGGCCGCAATTTGCAGAGACCATCTAGTAGGCAAACGCCATTATCAACGTGACGTATACAGTAACGTCAAAAATTGACAGAAATGCAAAATAGTTACATGTTAGAGCTACTTGTTGACTATCAAACAGTTGAATATTTAAAATTATGGTACTTATTGTTCTTTAAAATACGCTGAATTGAACTGAAATACCTGATTTTTCAGCTGCTGAGCGTATGGAAGCATTGAAATTTGCAATGAAATAACACTGCAACATCTACATTTAATGTAACTGGTTGTCTGGGTTGTCTATTAATGGTTCGACTTCCAAATCTTTTAAAGTTTCTCTTCAGTCTTCTAAATTTCTTTGGGCGTTAATTCAGGATACATAGTATTAAACGTCTTACATGTCCTACTAATAACTTAATTGCACTGTCCGTAAGTAAAGTAAAAGTAAATGTTGGTCATTCCATTTAAAATAACGAAGTAGATGCTACTTCCGGTATAACTGGAAGTAATATAAACCCCGAAATAGTACATTAATATAGAACCTTCCCGATAATACAGAACGCCGAAGTTTCATAAACATACCTTTTGTAGTTCCTGAGAACTTTGAATAGGCCACTCAGGATGAATCACCCTGTATATATACTGCCCCGCAATATTAACCGGACAAAGAAAATTTTGTTCAAAATCAATCCTAAATAACTTTTTTAGTATTGCATCAATTTTTACAACATTTTGAAGACCCTTCCCTTTTCTGAACAGGGCCAGATCTGGAAAGCACGGAACTACCAGCAGGGTCCCTTCTAATTCAACCGGTGGTCCTGGTGATAATATAGAGCGTTGTCTTGGTGAAAGATTTTTAAGGCCAAGCGGGACTGTGTTTTCTTCAAGATCTCGTCGATCTGATCGATAAATCACTATAATACTGCTCCGTGATAGTTTTTTCGATCGTCAAATAGTCATTATGGATTAAATCTTGCTAATCCTAAAAAGTCTTTCGAACTTCGCTTTTACAGCGCCAAACTCTTCTTGGAAGTGGCGAAACCTTTCTGATTTTGTCTACCGTCATCAAACACGGTACCCAAATGCATGGGAAAAGTGTCGTTCGCATATCCAAATTTATATTTTCCACAAGTTTCAGTGACAAGCCACATGTATTATCAACCTCAATTTCAATCTTCGGTCATTCAGCAATATTCATGGAATTTGTTGATGATTTCCTCCATAGGACCTCATTTGGATGCCCTGGACGGGCCTCCTCAATCACGCATGTTCGATCATTTTAGAACTCACTCATCAGCACTCACTCGCGAACGAGTATGAATTATTCCAACTCAGGGATTTCTGTTGTGAACTCTTAGATGGTTAAATAGACTGTTCCTCGAGCCGCAAACTTTGTCACAAAATGGACACACCCAATCACCACCATTTACCGGCTCTTTTAGGTGCGCTGCCTCATCGATACGTTCTCTCTCCTTTCGATGCTGTCTTTTTGGATCCTCATGTCATAGTCTAATAAATGATATAATAGTCCCCGCACTGTAAGCAAATCCTTTGTTATATTGCGATCTAAAGCGAGCCGCAGATTTTACAACGGGTGAGAGAAAAGTAAAAATGAGAGTAGCGAACGAGTTAAAACTTGCTTTGCTGTTGTGTAAATCCCTATGCTTACTTGGTCGACTGTGTATTGTCGAGAACGAAGAGAAATTCTGGGCGACCGGTGTATCAAAATTCTAGACGAGAGAGGGTCGGGGAAGGGGCTAAATACCAACGGCAAAACGGCTGTTATATATATATGTTCGGGGACTAGTATATTATTTATTAGACTATGCTCATGTCATCGACGCTGCTCTTCCAAATCTTGATGACCCTCGTAAATGGTACGCCTCTATCGCGGTCGGTCGTTCGCGATCTGCTCTCAGTTGCTCTTCACATCTAAGCTACACTTCATGTTGGTCGTAAGAACATTCTTCTACCTCTTTTGCTGTCTTCCTTGATTTCGTGAGCCGACCTTAAGCTATGAATCAAGGATTCTCTTTTGAAGGCGTCCCGTTGGCATTCTTATTACGTCGCCAGTCCATCGAAGCTGGTGCCTCACAATCATCGCCTTAGACCTCATTATACCACCGCTTAATAGTGGCAATTGAAGGAGAGGCATCTCCATACACCGCACCCAAGTCATTTGGATTTCTTCAAGCATCTTCGTTCACAACCACGGAATTGGTTGATATGTGGCCGCTTCAAGGATACTCTACTTAAACAACAAGAATTGCAATGTTGCCAGGTGGCTTCACTGTTAGGTTATCTTAAGTTCTTCTAAAAACAAAGCACTCGTGGCTGATGCTTACTTCATTGTTGATATGAAGATCTAAGTATCTTATTGATTCGGAAGTGTCGGAAATTAAAAGCTTATTGCCATATCCAGCTTCAAAGCTCTGTGTACTGACCATTTAAATAATTGAATATTTTTTAAATTCATAGATACCTACCAGCGCGTGTCGATTTCACTTCTTGTATTATTAACTGATTTGCAAACGCACATTACTAAAATAAATAATTATTAGTACAAATATTATGCAAATAATATAGAAATAAGCCTCTAAAGTCAAACATATTCTAAAACTTGGAATACTCAGTCAACAAAATCATCGAAACTACAATAATAAAATCATGGCTTGGGGTTACTGGAGTGCCACTACAGTTTCTGATAGAGGACGTAGTCCTCGTAGGAACAAAGAATCATCGTCCAATCATCATCACTATCATCAGCAACATCACAGTCAACCAATGCAGAAAACAATCGAAGAACAGCCATCTGTGTCGCATGCATCCACTAATTCGAGTAGCGGAAGCAATTCCACCACGCAAATGACCAGTGATTTTGAGGAGATGCAGCAACATCAACAATTGTCGCGGCGACCCAGTTTGGATTTGGGTAGTATTGGTGGGCCGCAGAGTACATTAGCTGGCATTATGTGTGCCGCTCATGGTAGCAGACAACAAGGTACTATTTCCTAATTAGATAGTTTGTTTGCTGCAAAATAGTAATAGCGATGCAAATAACCATGCAGTTGATGAATAAAGAATGATAAATGTACTGTTTCTAATCAAAGAACATTTCCCACTACAAGGTGTTTCTAAAATAGGTGGTCAAAATTTGTGAGCGAATTGGGGACATCTAATCATGAAAAAAACCTAAATTGTAATTTTTCGAAAAATCGTTATTTACCTGCCTGAGGACGATTTTTTTGAAATATTTTCGAAACGAGTAAAGATGAATTAATCAAATGTAGCATATTTATTCACCTAGTTCAATGTTGTAAACTGACATGAAATTGAATATAATCGATGAGTAGAACCTTTGGCGTAGAACACTAAACTGACAGTCGTTTTACCACTTCACCAAAACACTTCTTTTTAAATCTCTAAACTTTAGTTTAGTTTTAATTCTCTCCTGAGGATGCTAACATTGTTAGCGAAACGCGCGTCGAGATTTAAAAAGAAGTGTTTTGGTGAAGTGGTAAAACGACTGTCAGTTTAATGAAATTGAATAAAAAAGGATGACCATAGGCGGCTAAACGGGGGGAGCCTGGCTTTAATTATAACCTAACTTTTTTTTCTTGTGACTTTTATTCCATTTGTGTCAAAAATGTGATAAAATAAAGTTTTCTACATAAAAAAGGCATACTTGTTTCGTGTTTGAAAATTTCAGTATATGCAGTACCCACCTCTTTCTAAAAATTAGATTTACTTTTGTAATGATTGTCAAAATGTTAAAATCAATGTTTTTTCGTATGTAATTCGTCGTTATCCTTTTAAATTGTTTTTGATATTTTTTATATTTGATTTAAGTTTTTTATTTTTATAACTATTTAAAATGTAGTACTTATACTAATTCCGAATATGTTGACAACGGTAGTGCCCGTGCGGCAACAATAAGGTGCGGTATAGAAGTTTCCTACAAGACATTAGAAAACGTTTCTTTCAACTGAACGGCGTTTACGAGAAACTGGAAAGCTACAATTTAAGAAATCTGATAGACGAAGAAATAGAATTAGAAATTTCGAATTCAATTTGTATGGCGGATTGCGAAAGAACAACAACTGTACCCTTGTCACTACCGCCAAGCCCAAGATCTTTTAGCAACAGAATTTCCGCAGCGTGTAGAGTTTTGTCAGTGGCTTTTGGATATGAGAGAACTAAACTCATTGTTTTTTTCTAATACTATATTCACAGGCGAAGCCCCATTTACCAGAAGTGGAGTTTTCAACATGCATAATGAGCATGTGTGGGCTGATGCAAGAAAAGTAACTCATTATCAACATTCTTTCAAAGTCAATGTTTGGGTTTCAACATACGAAAATCAACTTCTGGGTTATCACATTTTCCCAGGAAATCCAATTGGAGAAATGTATTTTAATCTTCTGCCGCAAATTCTCTTCCAATTCCTCGAAGATATTCTCTTGGCTCGTCGAACCTCTTTATGGTTTATGCATGATGACGCCCCTCCACATTACAGTAGACGGTGTCGTCAGTGGTTAAACGAAAATTTTGAAGGACGGTGCATAGGGCGCGGTAATGCTGCTCCTAAAAATTGGGCGGCTAGGTCTCCAGACTTAAATCCTTTAGATTTTACTGTCTGGGGTCAAGTGAAAGACAAAGTGCAATTGAAACTGTCGAGCAACTGCAGGAAATAATACGTAATGCGTTGGATGAAATTTTTGCAGAAGAAAGACTAAGGCGCACTGTTTTAGCTCTAGAGTGAATAATTGTATAGCAGCAAAGTGAGGACATTTTGAAAAATAATTATTTGTTATTGATTTCGTTAAAATGACTTATTTTTGTTAAATATTAATTGTGTTCAATTTATTTAATTTTGTTGAGTTTATTTTGATATTGTTTGCTAACGAAAAGTTTTCCAAGATTTTATTAATGCTGTGTACTAAGGACCATTTTGGTTCTAAAATTTTCGAACTCGAATTTCTCGAAAACGTTAAGTTTTCCGAGAAAAAACAAGTATGCCTTTTTTATGTAGAAAACTTTATTTTATCACATTTTTGACACAAATGGAATAAAAGTCACAAGAAAAAAAAAGTTAGGTTATAATTAAGCCAAGGGTCCCCCCCGTTTACCCCCCTATGGTCATCCTTTTTATTCAATTTCATGTCAGTTTACGACATTTAACTAGGTGAATAAATATGCTACATTTGATTAATTAATCATTACTCGTTTCGAAAATATTTCCAAAAAATCGTCCCCAGGCAGTCATTTTTAACACCCTGTATCTTTTTAAATAAGGACTTTTCGAAAAATTACAATTTAGGTTTTTTTCGTGATTAGACCTCCCCAATTCGTTCACAAATTTTGACCACCTATTTTAGAAACACCTTGTATAACGGTTCTGTTGTATCCTTTCTTGCTAAAGTAGGTACGATGTGTCGTATTTTCGTTGAGAGTGCAGGATCTCAGCTGTTAATAAAGATATCTCAGCTGTTAATAAAGATAGAGACTTGCGACCCCGTACCACTTTTTTTTTATGTCTCACACACCATAATATAAGACAAAAAAAAGGGAAAACTACTTTTGATAGATATTTTTACGTAGAATTCAGTGGCGTACTCAAAAAAATGTTTTGTTTCCCGTTTCTGAGATTGAGTTCAAAATTGGTATTTTTGAAACGGAACAGCCCAGTATAGGTATCTTAACATCAGATTTTTGCATTTTTTTTCCTGATTACTTTCATGTATCACAAGCTATACACTGTGTCCAAGACAAGAATGGGATAGCATTGGAATCGTGGAAACGGTAGGAGTTACAATGTCTATTAAATAAGAGAAAAGTTGTTTTCAAAAATAAACTAATTTTAGCCGTTTTTAAAGTTATAAAATTATAAAAACAATACTTAATGTAATAAAACTGTTGTAGTTTTATGTGAGAAAACGTTCTTGGTTTGCTTATCAACAATTATTACTGTCTACTTCATATTTTTATGTAGTTTTTGAATCTGTAAACGCACACGAAATTGTGTTGTTTTGTGATGGACAAAAAAAAATAGTAAAATTTTTAATCTGGTCCTGAATCTTTTATTCTATCAATTGCTTAGACATATTTAGTGCAAAAAACATGGCAAATATCAAGGCATTGTACAACATCGTTCCGAAGCAATCACGTATAAAAGAAAATGGCAAAAATGAGGAAACCCTGTATCTTTTTAATGCAGTTTGGTACACCCATACTAAGAATGGTATATTTTGAACCAGCTGGGTCCCTCTACCCACTGTATAGCATTTTTAAACATCATAAAATAGTAAGTTAAATCTCACATTGCTGTTGACAAATACAGTGGCGTTTCAAAAATATTTTAGATTGTAATATGGAAACTCAATTTGAATCAACTTTGTACTAATTCGCTTCTCGTTCTTTCAATAATATTATATTATGCTTTTATACATTTTCAGTACTAGAAGAGTGCATCTATTATTTGGCAATAAGATTGTGGCTTATTCATTTTAGGTCCTTTTAAGAGATTTCCAATGTCGGAATGGTTGGCATCAGTCGGTCATGTTATATTAAAAATTGAGGAAACAAATTCCATTAAATGTCCACCTAAAAGTTTTGTACGTTATGAGATTTTTGGGTCAAGTGCAATATCATATTTCAAAGCGTTTCTTGACAGCTATTATAAGTTTTTTTGTTCGAACTTTTTTCACTCTACCGATAGTAACCGGTAGAGTGAAAAAAAAGTTCGAACAAAAAAACTTAGGAAGAATATCACAAAGAGTTTTATAAACTTTTTTTATTTGCTAAGTATGTGAGATGTTATTAGTTTTTTTTTTTAATTTCTGGTATGGTAAAAATATTATTTATAACTGGCAAATTTTTTTGTGTGACTTTAGTAAACATTTTGCTTTTAATTTCATTACATATCCTAAACAAGTCGTCGCAAATATGGAAAATTTTAATTAAAATGCATTATAAATGTTGGTAGAGATAATGGTTTGTCATTGTAAAATTTACTCATTTTCTTTCTGTCTATTTTTTTTTTCAAACTGCAGTCACTCGCGATAAATATATGACTTTTTAAATGTTTTAATATTTTTAAATTTATACTCAAACAGAATATTTTTCTTAAGTGAAATATTTATTATTTATTCTTAAATAAGTAGAACAGTTTTCATTGATTCATTTCTTTTCAAAAATATGTGTACAAAATTGGTACTGTCGTTAACAATAGTTAGTAGAATACTTCTAGAAAACCAAAATTTAAATAAATTGTATTATAAAAATATAGGTTACTCTATATACTCCTAAACTATTTTTCATCTTTTGGACAAATTTAGAATCGTTTTAGAGAAAAATTGTGACAGCTCTAAAAGCCATATAAATGTCATGTGGACAAATCACCCAATCATTTCAACATTTAACCACAGTATAAAAATAAACAGCATTTCGAGTCTCGGGTTGCGAGGCGTCATGCACATCTCGTCGCGCATGCCGCCATTATAGGAGAGAACGTATCAATAATCGCATAGACGTAGGTAGATACCATTCATTTCTCTGTTCAATATAGAGTTATTTGTCGGCGTGATGCCTTTGTGGATTTTGTTACACATATCGAGGTCATTTTTCAAAGAATTGGAGGAATTTTTATTGAAACCAAATATATTATGTGATAATCTTGTAAATATTAGTAATACACTAAAATATAGTGTACAATGTTTTCAAAGGATTTTGTTATGCGATTATATAATAAGAGTTTGTATTTAGTTTACTTTAAAACATGTTAACATGAATTTAAAAAAAATCGTAAAAACAAATTAATTATATGGTGAAATTTGTAATTTTTATTCTACGCCAAAGATTCTACTCATCGATTATTTATTTTAGGTAGGTAGTTTGTTTATATATTTGTATAATCAAATTTATTTGAACAAATTTTGACAGTCTTAACTGCTTATAAAATTATGCTATTTTGTATCATGTGACAAAAATCATCCAATCATGTCAACATTTAAATTTAAATATTGAAAATATTTTAAATTAAAATTATTCTTCGGTTGTAGTAGTCACATAACTATAAATATAAGGAATAAATAGTAAATCAGTTGCGTTTATCATTTTTTTATTCATCTAAAACTGCATTATAAAATGATGTAAATGCATTGACTTGATCATGCCTTGTTCCGTAAGGTGGCACTCTCTCCGCTGGAAATACTCTGACAAGAGTAGGTAGTAGGCATACGGCTGTCGAATATGCTGTACCACATTTTCATCATCACCCGCATCACGCTTACGTCGAATACCATCAAACACAACTGTCGATATCGGATGATGATAGCAGTTCCGAACCTGGATATGACTCTATTAGATCAGGTATAAAATCAAATCATAGAAACGTTCTCAAATTTCGCGTTGGTGAAAATATTTAAATCATTATTTTTTATTTGATTTAATGCATGATAATGTCTAGCTATATGTCGCGTTGAAAATGTCAACAATAGTTGTTTTGTTAGAATATACCCCCCTCATGACAACATAATGTACAATATAATTTTTTCATTATAACAAAAAGTACTTCGGTTGTTTGGTGATCTTGCTCGTATCAGCAGGGATGTTGAGACAATGCCAATGTGCCTCTATTTCTTGTGGAACAGTATTAGCTGTAATGTAACAATTTAAATTAGCGGGTGTTGTATAGACCTAAAAAGAAATCTGATTAAAAGCCTCAATCAAAGTGAACCCCGATTGCTATTTAAAATTGTACACGGGTTCGATCATAAGCTTTACGAGCGGATTTTACTTTTTGGTTTTAATTGATGAATGTACAAACGAAGAATATCACACTTTATTATTTTGTATTAAAATATAATTAACACACCTTTGTGGATTGCTGTATACTTTATATATGTCACAGGTAACTTTACACAATTTATTTATTGAAAAAACACTCTTTGAATGACCCTTTTGTTGACTAAGATATCTAAAGCTTTCCTCAACTAGAAGCTTTACTTTAAATAAAAACAAAAGATTTGGGGCTATAAAAACAACAATTTAATTATAAATAATGAAAAAAGAATAGCAATAAAAACAGATATGAATAAATAAAAAGAATAAAAGAAAATGAAAATATAAGGAAGAACATATTAATTTAACAAACTGAAAAGGTAAATTAATATAATTACGAATAATTATATTAATTTTCACATAAAACTTTAACAATAATAATTGTAATCTGACAATTATAACAGACTTTAAAATTTCGACTATTCGAAATATCAGACAATTTACGAAAAGAAACAAACCTTAATTTTACAGAAACTTTTAGAAACAAAATGGTTTTTAACTCTAAAGACAATAAAAAGAATAAACAAAAGAACTTACTGAACAAAACTTTTGGTCGACAGACTATTAAGAAACTTTAGAAAATTTACTATTTCAGAACTGAAAAAGTTCTTAAACTTTATAAAAACTGGGAAATCCAAACTTAAAAAAAAACTAAAACAATTCTTAAACTTTATAAAACTAGTAAGTCTGAGCTATAGAACAACTAGAATGAATCTAACTTTTAAAAATGCGAAATTAATAAAAAATACCACTCCTTTGAAGAATTAAAAAGAGGCATTTCGAACGAAATACATCACTAAGAGGTACTGCAATAATATCGACTAGTTGTCGACAGCTGTCTCATTTTGGGAATTAAATTATAATATAATCATTTACGTTTATTTAGTCTGTGATAATTATTGTTCCTAATATACCTTATATTGGAGTACTTTCAGCAGATTAATCAGTCACTACCATGTAAAGTGAGAAACAATACGAATATATAATGACTTTTAATCCTTAGAAAGCGCTACTGGATGAAAAACCACACGTCTTTTCGAGCCCTTTTTACTAATCATACTTAGGTGTGGGAAAAACCATGATAGCAGCAAGCTCCAATTACCTATATACAATAATTATCTAACTTATATCTAATTAAAAAGGTAGATATTTCGACAATATTTAAGCGTTTCATTTCTTTAATCAAAAACTATGCTTTCTGGAATATTTGTTGAAAAAGAACCATAACTAACATATGGTTGTACCATAGAATAAATAAACAGAGAATGTGATCTTGCCCATAAAAGTCCAATACATCTTAAGCATTCTAAAAAGAGAGCTTAAAAATCTATTAAATTCTGACAGTGTTTCTTAAATTTGGATTACATATTTTAACTATTATAGATATTAGCAGATAGTAAATTCTCGTCTCAGGTTTTATTGCCCAATTATTGGGGGTGATTTTAGCATGTTTTGTAGGTATATAATGGGAAATTCCCAACATGTGTGCTTGCGTTGTTTTTCTGAAGGGCATAAACAGGTAAAATATAATACATTCTCAATTATACTTAAGGAATTGAAAATCGGTAGACCTATTGTATAAATTAGAACAATTTTATTTTACTCTATCTAAAATTAAAAAATTTATATTTGCCCGTAATCAATTACACTTTTTTTTTTCTTTAGAGCTGAACAATACATTTCCAAATTGGAAATTATATTTCAAAATAATTTTGAAAATTGTTTAATTAAGTTAAATATTATTAATAATTTTATTAATTTAAACCAAAATGTAACGTTTGAACATCCATGTTCTAATTTCCCAAAAAAAATATGTTTCCAAATTATATTTTAGGTTAAGGTTATTTTATACATTAAAATTAATCAATGGAAATTTTAAAAATATAAATAAAATGATTATATGGAAACATATATAAAAGTATTTTTTGTTTTTATAATTAATAAATATGTAATTCTATTATAAAATAATTCTATTACTCCCCTGTTCTTTACCTATCCTGTAATTACAATAAAACGTAAATACGGATCTGTCGTGTATATTAAAAAATGGCTACCACCTGCCTTGCACAGGACAATAGAAAGTAGTGGGAGTTCATATTCTCTTTATTTATTCTATGGTTGTACTTTACTATCTTTGTATTTATGTTACGCAACTCATAAAATAAACACGACGCGTTACGACAATTTATTGACTTTGACCAAAAAAAGGTCCTTAGATAATAACTTTATTGTGTGCTGAAACATTTACAATCTTTAAAATAATATACAGCAAAAGTATAATATCTTAGAAAATGTAGTTACTTAACCCATATAATTTCGTTATAAAAACTATTGAGAAAAATAAAGATAAAAACCACCCTACATAGGCACGAAATTTCACAATACCAGTGGCGTTTTGTTACAGTAAATGTTTATTTCAATGAAACTAACAGTTTTGTGAAAATCAATCAGAAGTGTCAACCTCGTACACTACATCCTTAGAATAACCAGATCGAGCAAGTTTGTGTATGAAAGTCGCTATTGGTATATTTAAAATTATATTTTGAACAATTTTCTCTAATAACCTTTTTGACATTTTCAACGCGAAGCAAAATATAGAGAATTGGATCTAATTGTGAATTTAGTTCAGATTTGAGTATCTTAAATAACTAACCATCAACATGCATGACTGCAACATTGGTGGGTGCCTTCATATTAAATGCACACACTGTATATTGACTGCTTGTTTATCACTTTTACTCGAAATCGAAATAGCATGTATTAGGTATAACGTTTTTTGAAACAACATGAACATTATCTGTTACACATTTGTTCTTAGAACTTTTTTTCGATCAAACTTTTTAAACTTATGGATTTTACGAGAAAAAATGTATCGCATTGCTGATTTATTTTGTCTCAAGTGGCACGTTCTTTGTAATGGAAGAATATAGAAATAATAATATTGACAGCGAGATTGTGCATTGTCATTTATTGTTGCTTTTTCTTACTGTTTCGCAAGCTTTATCTTTTTCTGTAGAAACTATTCGTTGATAAACCGAAAATACATATGAATAAATTTCGAAATTAGAGATGGCAGATAAGTATTTTCCATAATGGGAGTGCTAATGGTAATGCATTGGGCGCGTAATTACTTTATGCTCAACAGTATTAATTATTATTATTAATATCCAGAGCATAGATACGTTAACAAATATTCATCGACCATTGTGGGAACTCGGTAATTTAGAGAAGTTATAACTAGCCGTATCGAAGAGGTCAGAACTCTAGAATTAAATTCTGTATTGCATTTATGCTCAACAGTATTAATTTTTATTATTATTAAGAGCATAGGTAATACGTGGGAACTCGGTAATTTAGAGAAGTGATAACTGGCCGTACCGAAGAGGTCAGAACTCTAGAATTATGTTCCGTATTGAATTTAATTGAAGAACCTCAGAAACTACTACCAGGATAATTGCTCGTGTTTTAAATGTAAGCCATTCGGTAGTGTTTAGAACAGGTGTAATCTTTACTGATTTTTTGGCCAATGGCTCATTGGCCATAGTTTTTAAGAAATATTTTATTTACTAGGCCTAGGCCAATTTCTCAGAGACTGTATTAGACATTTTCATATCAGACACCTTTAGGCTGAAGAAAATCCTCATGGCTTTTTTGTAGGAAATGATCAGCATTAATTTTCATTCAATGTGTTGGTCGGAATTATTGAAAATCTGTTATTGGTTCCTATTTTCTTCCACTATTGTCATGTCTTGCAGAACTACCTGTTCTTCTTGAAGATGTTATTCCAGTTTAGTTCCGCACGTAATAAATCTCAATGGATAGGGAGAGGAGGACCTCTAAACCGGTAGTTTTTGTTGTTAAATTAATTCGTTGGTTTATTGTTAGTTGTTAGCCTAGTAGAATCACAAGTCAACTACTCTAATACAGGGTTATTGGTGGTAGATAGCACCTTAAATGTTATAGCAAAGGCCGATGAGAGAGCATTCTGAAATTTTGGCTACTTACATTTGTCGATCCAATATAAATTTCTAAGAAATTTTGACGTTTATGTCATTTCCGCTTATACCGGAAGTTGATATCAACTTTCTTATTTTAAATGGAACATCCTATGTATTATTATATTTTTGGATTCCCCATTCGATTTGAAGTACTTTTTGTCAACACTTCCACACTTTTCTATACCTATCTTCAACTGTTTTTGAAATAATATTTTTTTTCGTACATTTTTTGGCAAAACCAGGTCTTCGAAAAGTGATTTTTTGCGAATTAATAATGAATTATTAATTCGCAAATTATCTGATGTTACTACATAAGATATAAAATATTTTCAATCAAATTTAAATCATCTATTATGATAAATAAAAAGAAAAACTAAAATAAGGCCTCATGCCGTCATCTACACTTTTCGTTAAGAATAATTTTAAATTTTTTTAATTTTTAATTGATTTGTATAATTATGTTATAAATTTATAATTTTCACAAGGTGAAACGTTTGTTAATCTTGTATGAGTCACTGATGATGAGAAATATTGTTTCTCGAAACATGTCTGACGTAGGCAGTGAGCCTTAATATGGTAATATAATTATGTTTATTTTGTGGAGCTGACGTTGTTTTGATTATACAGGGTTACTTGTAAGTAGACCTGAATATTTTAGGACGTGATAGCAGGAGTCATAAGAAGCCAATTTGACCCTGGTCTAAAGTGGACCCTTTTCAAGATATTCGAATTTTAAAGATTTTTTGGGAAAGTGTCACCTTGAAGTCAAATATTTATAAAAAAATTAATTTGGTCTCGTTTTGAAGATTTTTTTGGTGTTTTTTTGTTAAAAATAAGACACTTAATTAAAAGTAAAATTTAAAGTGCCAGAAATCTGGTAATTACTGGAGCGGTAGCCCTTTAAATCTACATTAAATGTAAAATATTAACACTTTTATTTAAATCGACGGTTTGTCAAAAATATTTCATTAACATTTTTTGTACAGTTTATTTAAAAAACATCTACATGTTTTTAGCTATCCAAAAAGATAAAATAGTTGGCTTATGTGTATGATCTTTTGGTAAATTCGATAACAAAGCACTGAAGTAGTCAAATCCCGACTAACGCTATTTCAATGTTTACCACTGTGGTGATTTAAAGCGTAGTGATTGGTCGTCTACAACAACAGTATGCTCCTAGTGATCCCCGGTGGGGATTCCCCACTTAATTGTTAGTGTGAGTTCGTCATTTGTATGCAATACATCAAGTTCGCTGTGTTAAAGACACTGTTATTTTGTTATTGTAGTTCAGTAGTAATTTAATATTTTATTATTCATTTAATCAATTTAAAAAAATATATATTATCTACTTTTTAATACAACTTATGTTGCTATGGAAATCTAGGTAATGCTATATTTTTTAACAAATTGATTAAATGAATAATAAAATATTAAATTACTACTAAATAACAATAACAAAATAACAGTGTCTTTAACACAGCGAACTTGATGTATTGCATACAAATGACGAACTCACACTAACAATTAAGTGGGGAAACCCCACCGGGGATCACTAGGAGTATACTGTTGTTGTAGACGACCAATCACTACGCTTTAAATCACCACAGTGGTAAACATTGAAATAGTGTTAGTCGGGATTTGACTACTTCAGTGGTTTGTTATCGAATTTACCAGAAGATCATACACAGAGAAGCCAACTATTTTATCTTTTTCGATAGCTAGAAACATGTAGATGTTTTTTACATAATCTGTACAAAAAATGTTAATGAAATATTTTTGACCAACCGTCGATTTAAATAAAAGTGTTGTTAATATTTTACATTTAATGTAGATTTAAAGGGCTACCGCTCCAGTAATTACCAAATTTTTGGTACTTTAAATTTTACATTTAATTAAGTGCCGTATTTTTAACAAAAAACCACAAAAAAATCTTCAAAGACCAAATTAAAAAAAAATATTATAAATATTCGATTTCAAGGTGACACTTTCCCAAAAAATCTTAAAAATTCGTATAGCTTGAAAATGGTCCACTTTGGACTAGGGTACTATATAGTCAAATTGGCTTCTTATGACTCCTGCTATCACGTCCTAAAATATTCAGGTCTACTTACAAGTAGTATATATATTCATCGCTCCTCTCCGAAATGGAATATTTTTTTTATTTATTTGCGGTACATTCGGATACATCTCGTTAAATAATCTACAAGTTCTTGCTATTATTTCGTTACATTGTCCATAAATAATAAATAGATTCATCAACATTTCGTTCGAGTAACTATTATTTTTTATCTGCTTCACAGCGATATGTTACTTTTCAGATTCGCCCCCCATAATTCTCGAGAAAATTGCGTTTAAAAGTTAGGTAGTTGGAACCTATAACTTCTTAATTCTGTTTCGTTACGCAGGTCATATATTTTTGATTATATTATATCATGTCGGTAAAGTTTTCGGGAGACAAAACCGATTTTTTTTCATGCCGTCCTCGTCAGAGACAAAAAAACAAAAATATGTCAAATTAAAATTCATTCGATATCAATTTACTTTTGGGTTTTTAATTAACATGTTGACCAGCACTAATGAAATTTTATAACTTATAATGTTTCGATTCAAAAATATGCAGGTCACCCGCTATGATAATGAATGTTTAAATGCAGCGAGGCTTTATATACGGTTGTCTTGTACATTCTAATCATGCCATATATTCCCTCAATGACGAGACCGGTCCATGAAATTTGCTACTGACATATCTTCATAATTCATTCGAAATAGTTCAATATGTATCTACAGGGTGTAACATTTATTATTAAGTGTATATATTTTGAAGTTATTGATAACGTTTAAACTTTCACAATAATTTTAATTAGTAAAATTTAACTGATTGCTTTTCATTTTTATGACGGATTAACCGATTGATGATTGAACAGTGATTGGCTGTTTAGATTGTTGATAGAGCTATTGTGTTATGATTATATAATTAGTAATAATACGGATGACATAATTTCCGATAGCAGGCCTATAGAATTGATTATATAAAAGAGGTAATAATAATGACATAATTATAGGCTTTAGTCTCAGCACTTTTATCTGGTCAAATAAAATACGCTCGACTATCTTGGAGATGGCAGGCAGAATACTAATAGGTCGCAAATCCCCCACCGCCTTTGGGCAAGGTTTTTTAGGAACTGGAATAACATGAGCAAGTTTCCATCCATCAGGAAATACAGACGATTCAATACATGAATTAACCAAGTTAGTCAAAATCGCTACCAACAGCATTGGTTCTGATTCTAGAAAGATCAATTTCTACCTGATCCAAGGCAACCAATTCCAACTTAAAGCTGCCAGCATTGTGATTATTAGCATAAAAATCAACGAGATCCTGGTCATAAGGAACAAGTAAAAGGTTCAGAAAATGATTATTTAGTTTATCAGGATTATTCAGGTTATGAGGGAGACTTTCTTTGTCTTTTCCATAAATGCTCATGTCACGTAACAGCCTCCAGTTGTCCCGGGAAGTTCCAATCAGAATACTATTCTTAAGAAATTCTTTCTTTAGAGTAGTGGTTTCGGATGTTACAAAATTCCTGAGAAGTTTGTATGCCGACCAGTTCGCATCAGTCTTATTTTTTTTATATTTGGTTAGCGCTTTTGGTCTAAGCTTTTGAAAGTGCATTAATTCATCAGTAACCCAAGGTGCTTTTTTTAGATATGCGGAATTAACATTTATACCTAATACAATGAATTACCCAAACTGTTAATTTTTAGCTCTGATACATGAATCTAATCTTCTCTTCATTGACTGGCGACCTCTCCCACAAATACCAGGATCGTTTCTAATCAAATTATACTCAGCAATAATGCGATTCCTTAGGTCCTACACATTTCCCACAGGAGTAGCGCTAAGGACTTCAGGGGGCTCTACATGAAAATATCTTGTGGGTTTAAATCCGCGGATCGTGCAGGCCATAAGTGAGGACCACTCGACTCAAACGCGCGGAAGTCTGTCTGTCTGTGTCCGTATGTATTCTTCCACGATAGCGCCTAAACGCTTTAAACAATTGAAAGGTGTATGAATTTAAGGGAGTCCTTGATGAACCCATTAGTTTTTGGTTGAAATCGCTTTAGCCCTGTGATAGGGGTGCATACACCAGCCAAATTTTCAAATAGTAGTAGGGGTCGAATGATAGATCAGTTAGAGCATTTTTTGATATTTGCCCCCATAATTCTCGAGAAAATTGCGTTTAACATTTTCACCAGTTAGGTAGTTGGAACCTATAGCTCTTATTAGAATGTTTTTCAATTCTGTTTCCTTACGCAGAAGTCATATTTTTGATTATTTTATATCTAGTCGGGAAAGTTTTGGGGCGACACAACTGATTTTTTAAGACAATAATAAATATTAGCTATAAAATGAGGAACAGAAAACAGACATTGTCTTAAAAAATCGGTTGTAAAAATATGTAGTTTTCGAAATCGAAAACTACATATTTTCAGAATAGATACCTAATAAAGTACTAATATTTGTCATGCCCGGCAAAAATAGAGAAAAATATCCATGTCCAATTTAAAAAAAAACATAAGTTTAGTTTACATCTCCGAAATCTTTTTCATCATAAAAAATTTGACTGCGCCACTGGATTCTATGGAAAATTCTCTATCAGGGTCAGTTTTTACCTTCCAGCTAAGTTAAAGAGTAGTCGAGATAAGAAGGGGGTCCCAAAATACAACACTATCGGAAACTATAGGGCTATGAACATTTTGTTTGCGGCATTTTTCGTTTCACAAAAAAGTAAAAAATGGAGGAAATGTACATAGAACTTTCGTTATTTTAAAATTTTTCACAAACGAAAGCTAAATTTCTTTTTATTTAAAACGCTTTCGTTAAAACGTGTTCGGCTTTAACTACGGAGTAACAATTTTAATTAGATTAGATATTTTCTAGGTGCGACTTGTACCAAATAGACAACTTTTTATTTAGTTTATTTTACCAAAAGACTTTTACCCATCATCTAATAGAATGGTCCATTTTTTGATATTTCGTTTATTCCATTCTTTTCATGGCATTTTCGGCTTTTCACAACTCCCAACACCGGAAAGATAAGGGAAATGCTTTCAAATGCAATCAGCGAAACGGGTCGGTTGGCTATCTTTACCGGAAATCCTGAGCATGTCACCGACAGATGCTCTTTTGTTTTATTAAGGGATTATAAACGGCTTTTTTTGTCGCGTTTTATCTACAGTGTACGAAGAAAATAGTGTCTCTTTAGTCATTTATGTGTCTGCTACAGTTTATTCATTAATAATTAGTTTATTAATACTAATATCAATTGTATATTATTAAGTATGTACAAGCGGCCAATAGTTGCAATCCTCGAGACAATAGTTCAACCTTAAAAAAAATTGAGATGGAAGGAATATATCAATACATTTCTTGGATCTCTAATAATGAAAGAAAGAATATATCGATACATTTCTTGCATCTCTATGACCCTATTAATTGAACTTTTTTTACTATTATTGAAATTGTAGCCCGTCTGGTGAGGACGGTAAAAAATGTATATTCGAATGCCAAATGTGTCAACATGTGTCAAGTTGTGTCATTTAAAAACAATTCTGCCAGATTTAGTTCATGTGAATAGTAGTAAAATAAAAATAAGTATAAATTAGTAGTTTTTTAGATAAAATAATGATTTAATATTTGTTATATTATTGTGGGAGTTGAGTAAACTAAATTTGTTGGAAAATCAAGTATCTAATAATGTTGCATATGTAAATATATTGTATAATGTGTATAATATATTGAGGAAAATGTGCTGGAATATGTTTATGGTGGAAATCTTCAAATAAAGTGTGGTATCACCGAATTTCTCATCTTTTCGTGATGCCAGATTTTGAATGAATTGAATGAAATAAAAATAATATCGAATTTTTTGAAGAACCAAATTATTTTAGCAAAAATAACATAAAATAAACTTGGGGAAATAAAGTTTATGTTTAATGAAGCATCTGCGCATGTATCGGGTGTAAATAGCGTTCGGATTAATTACGTATTGCGCGAATAATGAGTACGACGTGTAGGATAGAATAACACACAAATCTGTTTTCTTTTCTCATGGCTTTACTGGAATAAAAAAAGTGACGATTTGGGAACTATTTTAAAAATGTTTCCCTTCAAAGAAGCCTCAACAAAAGTAAACGTGTCATTGCGCTGATTATTTGACCTTATGTTAAGGCACATGGCATACTTTACACTTGTTTTGATTGTCAGAAATCCGTGCCGAACTTTATCCTGTTTTCGTTGAGGATTAGAGTGAATAAGAGAAGAGCGTTTTATTATAGTTAGTTTATAACAGGTGATCCAATAGGAGGTAATTTTTTCAATAGGGTTGGTTTGACAGTTTTTAAGTCAACTGGCTTGTCTCTATGACGTTCGTAATTTCATCACGCCTAAAAAACGTTTACGTAATTGTGGAGACTAATTTCCAAAATCAGTGCTCAGTTAAAAATTGTTATAGAGCTCTTCGACCACATTTTGGTCTTCATAATCGGAAACCATCACCAATTTCCGAACCAAATTTACACTATTGGGCATTCAACCAACAACCAGAGAGCGCAATAATGAGAATATTGCTGCCGTAGCAGATAGTAAACGTAAAGACCATGATCAATCAAAACAAACCTTGAGAGCGTTGACGAATTAACGCTCTAGTTTGGGCATCTCTTATGGAACGTTGTGGCGTATTGTGAAGTGTGATCTTGGTGTAAAATCGTATAAAATACACTCTTTCAAGAATTGTAGTTGGTGAGCTTGATTTATGTTTTAATTTGGAGTTATGGGCCTTGGAACAGCTTCAAATTGATTCATCGAAAAACTGTGTTTAGCCGCGAACCTCATTTTTTGTTAAACGGTTATGTTAAGAAGCCAAATTGCCGTAATGCAACTCAAAAAATGTACTCTTTGATGCGGTTTATGGGCAGGCGGCATTTCTTTAAAATTGCGGAGGGAGTGCGTCTCACTGTGAATGGAGCTTGCCAAAAATTCAAGCTATTGGTGTAGCTCACTTGTGGTTTCAACAGGATGGCACTTAATGCCATACAGCCAACGATACGATTGCTTTATTGAAGGAAACGTTCGATGAAAACATCATCTCAATAACTGGTCCTGTTAATTGTCCACCAAGATCTTGTGATCTGGCAAGTTATGCACAGCATCGATGTTTTCTGGATTTTGGACATCTCTGACGAAATATCTACTATGAAAAGCAGAGTTGAGTTGTGTTAGATTTGTTGCCATATTCCAAAACTTATTTACATGTCCTGTATTTTCTTCGGTTAGTTTCACGCAGACTTATTTGTCTAAATGTGCCATTGGGTGAATTATTTACTTATTTAGGAGCTAGGAGAGACTAAATTTTGACATTTAGCGTCTGTCAAGGAAAAGAAGACTGGACAAACTTTGTTGAAGTTTCTATAGATTACATTTAGGGATTTAATGCAAGAAAGATAGTCACTTATTTACTTAAAATGTATTAATTCATTTTCTAATAAATAAAATATCTCGCATTATTCCCATCGTACCTTAAATCAATCGTATCCTTTAAATAAAGACTATCTTACTGAATTTATTATGATCAGCAAACAGCAATGCCGACGCTTTCGACACCCCAGAGTTTTAAGCATGTAAAAGTTTCAGTCCTTACTGTAACATCGTTCGCAATGAAACTTTAATATATTTATTTTGGAGCTTCTAGTTTTTGCATCATTAAGCACACCGTTTATTTCCTTCAGAGATATTGATTTTATAATGTTGAAATTTGTGTAGCGGCGAAGAATAATATTGTGGTATGCCCCAGATATGTTTCCTCATTTAGGTCACATTTTCACTTATTAGTGAGCGCACTTGTGTATCGTGCCAAATTTTCATTAAAGTTTTTGCTAAATATTTTACTGCGCCAGAATTTCTGGCTGTTTTATGACCAGTCTCTGCCACAGCCATAATTTTTATTGTTTTGGTCTT
Source organism: Apoderus coryli (assembly GCA_911728435.2). Taxonomy (NCBI): domain Eukaryota; kingdom Metazoa; phylum Arthropoda; class Insecta; order Coleoptera; family Attelabidae; genus Apoderus; species Apoderus coryli. The sequence continues at coordinate 6,988,096 of OU452202.1, read as the reverse complement.
ATTGTAAATATTTTGAGTTTATTCATACATTTTAATTTACTTATTTCTTAATTTATCAAAGTTTATTAAGTATTTTTCGTGGTTCAGATGCTCTACAAGGCATGACTTCCACCTTTTTCTATTTAAAATTAATCGTCATCTATTTTTCCTTACTTGTGGTGGTCATGTGGTAGAATAGGCTGTTTCTTTGTCACTGGAATATAAGTAAAAAAAAATATGTTAACTCAATGAATATTCAATGCAAAAATAGCACAAACCCGTCTTGAGGATTAACGTTTTTATTGATATAATCTGTGTTGCGTGTGATAATTTTATTGATTCTTGAATGTAACTAAGAAATTATACTACTACTACGTTAAGAGGTAGGTCAAACTTCGCTTTAGAAGTCGTTATACCTACACAAACACAATTTTCCTGTTGTTTTATGGTGGTATATGTCTAATATTCAGTGGCGATTCGTGAGGTCTGAAAGAGGTGGGGCATAACAAGGTGGAAATAAGGCAATAAATAATAATAAAAATAAAAATTTTCAAAATGAAGAATTAAAATGATACGTTTTTTTAAGTAGTTAGTGTAGCTAGATAATAACATTTTGGTAAATTCACCAGGACCATTAAAACTGTTTGTAAGTGAAGTCCATCCTTCTAGATTTCTGAACAGGACTTCACAAAGGTATTTTACAATAGATAGCATTGCTTACGTGCACAACCTTTCCTGTCCCTTAGTGTTTCTTAAAAATGTTTTGATCCGTTTGAGGGTAGAGAAACATATTTCGCTTTCTACAGTCAGCCATTCCATAGATTCACTAAATGTTGATTTTAAATTGTTTTGGATAAACATTTGTAACAGAGGCAGAGCCCCACTGTGTTTCAGAAAATCGTCCCGTGCGTATATTATCGAGAGTTCATTTTTTAGTTTTAAGTAATTTACGTTAAGAAATAAGTTACGCAGTTTTAATATTTTCATTTGGAAAGACGGTTCGATATTCACCAAATTTTTCCGTTTCAAATAAATTTGCAACAGTTAGGTGTCAATCAAAACTTTTTTTATAGTAATTCGATCCTTAAATTTTAATTTAACATTATTTACATTCATATATTGCACTGAATATATCTTTACTATTGTAATTGTTCAAAATCAAAACATTCACTTTATAATACTCAAAAAGCGCGATGGCGAAAACAAAAACAACACCACACGACTGATGGGTAGGGCAGCATCCCAGATATGACGTCGTCACAAATGCGTTTAATTGCTACTGTTACTAGCGTATAGCGTGCTGTCTCTGTTTTTCGCACGCGATAGCAAAGAAAACAATAGAGGCACAAAAATGTTGTGTCCAAGAGCATCGTAATATGTACTAAGACCTATGTTCTGTTTCATTACCGTGAAAAGACGCGCTGCAAGAGTGATTATAGCATAGACAGGGCCGTCTTCGATTCAAATTTTCAAATGCAACATTTTATAGGGAATTACACTGGTCTGGTGCGAAGTATAAAATCTAAAATTATTTTTTCTACTTAATTTTTAGGTAGGGCACGTGCCTACGTGCCCTTGTGGACCAACCGCCACTGACTAATATTACACTTATACGAGGCATACTTGATAAGAATAGTAGGCATATTGAATTTCTTAAATAATTTTATTAGATACTATATATTTTTTATAATTTAGTATTTGTTTTGAAACCTTCAGGGACGTCTTATTTACATTTTGGTCATTTTTTCAAATCAATTTCACACCCTCTGTATACATTAATTTTATATCAGTCTTTTTTTAGGCCAAGATAAATTGGCACGAGGTAAATGACTTAATTTTGCAATTTAGTTTTGTTGCATATATAAGATTTGACGCTCTTTTTATACCCTTCACCTTTTTATACCCTTCACCCTTTATTTATTTAGTATCCCCACAAAAAAAATATCTAACGGATTGAGATTCGGAGTGGTATAGCAGGCCTTCTGAGAGTTCCTGCTTTGCCTATCCAAATTATCCAAAATATGGTTGATGATTCCAGTAACCAAAATTTACGTGTTAAACTGAAGTAGCTCAAGAACGGCTAAAGCTAATACCAATAACATAAATGTACTTTTTCGAAATCAGACCAAAAACATCTTTCATTTTAGCTTATAATATATATATACCTTTTCATTTAAAATATAAGACTTAATTAATTTTTTCAAGTTTGCAAACTTACATTTTTTATTCCAATAGTTCTAAAAAAAGTTTACAGCAGAAACCCTACATAGAAATAAATCTTACTGTAATATCAATATTAGCGATATATTTGATTGCCTCTATTTTGGTTTAATGACACTAATACTTACTTAATAATAATAATAATATAATTAAGGCCTTTATTTTTTATATTGGGCGAGTTTCAGTTCAATCATGGCCAATGGCCATAATTGTCTGTTCAGCTAACCCAATAAATACCAAAATTACACACATACAATACTATCAAAATCCTTACTTCATTAGCATTCTTATAACACCTACTACCAGATCAGATATAATAAATGCAGCAAACAAAATAAATACAATAAACAATAATAAATATAATAAACACAATAAATATAATAAACACAGTAAATAGAATAAATATAATAAATAAGTGTATCACGGGGTTTGATTTAGAAAAAAAGAAAAACGGCAGTTTCTTATTCACATATTCGCGGTGTTCTGGAAGGAGAGCAAACCGCCATAAAGTTTTTTTTTAAACTGTAACTTAGACAAATTCTTACACTCAGCAGGCATTAATAGGTAGGTAATTAGGTTACAATTAGCCAACATTAAATATATACTTAATCAGCTGAAGGTATATTAAAATCGACTAAGAACCAAGAATTTGAAATAAAAAAATCACATACTTACCTAAAAATCCACCTGAATTTATGAACAATAATAATTCTTAAATATACATACAAACCCTCGTACAAAAGACACTTCCACCGCTTAGTTAGGTATACGACAAACACTATGCCACAGCGTATACCACTTTATTTTATTAACAAACAGTTTAGCCGGTATTGTAACTTACAGAACATTTACACACTTTTTATTTTTATAAAAAGAAGGCTGTTTACGACCCAAAAATAGAACCAATTACCCTATGGGTATCCCGACATTCTTACCACCGTCAAAAGGTCCAAACAAATTACTTTATTTTATTAACAAGAAATCCCTTGCGGGATTTCCCAGTTGTCTTGTGGTAGTCTTATCTATGACAAAAGTCATTGAGGGTTGTAAAAAAAATTAAAAAAAAAATTTCAAAGAAAAAAAAAATAAATCTGAAAATGTTTCTATCTATTACGTTCTACCGTACCTAAAAATATTGAAAATAGAAACATTTTTGAGTTACCCCGTAGATCACCTCTAGGAGCTTATAGTTTAACTTTCAAAGAAATCTAAAGAAATCAAAAAATTATTCAAAATATTACTTTTTTCTCTTTAACAAAATAAAGAAATATATTCTCACTCACACTCACCCCGTATATAAATTTAAAGTTTATGCTAAAAATTGACTACCGTATCTTTCTATTTTGAAATTCGTTGGTTTAACCAGATGTTAAAATAACGTTAACGATAATAGTGGTGGACGTTCTTTTTTAGAACTACCATATCTTTCTATTTTGAGATTCGTTGGTTGCAGTTATTATTCTACCATATCTCTCTAATTTGAAATTCGTTGGTTGCAATTATGATTCTACCATATCTCTCTATTTTGAAACTCGTTGGTTTGTCATAATTTGGAAATATTTTTTTTTACGTTGGTGTCACTTATTTTATTAATAATTTGCTTGATAGTTACCTTTTGTGTACGGTAGCTGTCACAGTTTATATGACATTTGGAATAGTGATATTTATAAAAGGAACGTAGTATGTGTGGAGTGAGTCATATTTTTAAAGATTAATACTTTTTCAATAGAATTTACGACGCTTGTGCCATATGTTTTGCTAAGAATATAATCATGAAAATGGGTTTAAAAAAAAATCGACAAATTCCAATATAGTTGCACCTCTAGTTTCACATCATAATTTGGTTTTGGTAATATGTTTTTACTAACACGACAGACAAATTGCTTGTGTCAAATAGTTTATTATTATTTTCTTTGTTTACATTAATAGTCTAAAAGTTTTCGGCATTATTTTCATGTTTAAGATCAATTTCTATTGTAGTGTTATAAAATGGTTATTCCATATAGTTGTAGTAAATTTAGAAGTTGTCATTGTGTATTTGAAGTAATATTACGGAAAAAGTGTTAATAACCTAAAGTGACAGTGTCATGAGAGCCGTCAGATGGATGGGAAATAGTTGATATCTCCCTCTGCGTCACACACAAAATGAACTTTTGTAGATGTAATTAAATTAATTAACAAAATAGTGTGGCCGCATTAAATCCCCTTGAAAAGTAGCCGTTGGGATGCAGCAAAAAACAAATTTTCTATATAGACAGACCTGCGGCTGCACCTTCGGTGCAGTTTTAAGTTAAGTCACATAGATAGCTGTCATTTTTTTTTGCAGATTTTCGACGACAAAGACAGCACGGATTTTATAAGGATTAACTAACATTTTATTGGGTAACTTACACAAAATGCAGACGATATATTTATACACACTTATCACTACTAGTTTTATAAAAAACTGTTTTAATTAAGCTCAATACGCACTGATTTAATTAAACCGCGTGTTACAATGTAATAATGTACACATACACACATCGACTGGTTCTCAAAGTTGTCAAATTTACTTGTTTATGGTTTGTCTAAAGAAGGCTGTGAAAAAGTTCAATTTTTTTAATGTCCATATCTTTTAATAATACACTCAACGTGAATCACTTTATATATACATAACATTTTATTTCCTAAAGCGTTAAAGCATACAATTCAATACTGATCTCGTATGCTAAAGTTGACACTTTTACTACTGTTTTTTATATTCGGATTGAAAGTTGTACCATTTTATTATCTAAACGAAGCAGTACAATATAAAAAATATTTTATTTTCTGGGATTTTGGAAGATAAAGATTTGAGGATTTCGCTGTCTGTGAATTTTCAATATCACTAACACAACAAAAGCTAAATAAATAAACTAAAAATAACAAATTAAAAATAATAATTTTGTTGGAGATATCTATCCAACAAGTGTATCTAGCTTGCGACATTTCAAAATTAATTTTTTCACCTGACCAAAATCTGAGTTGAAAATATCAAACTATCATTGGGATGCGTTGTATCATTACATTCAATGAGAAAGTTATTCAACCCGGATGGACGCAAACGGGCATTAATAAATTAAATTCTCATGTTTAGTCACGGGAAAATCAAGGAGCAATTTCGGAAAAGTATTATTGGAGACACCTTAAGTATTTAAAATGTTAAATAAAATCATTTCATAGATGACTGCACATTACAACATTAAAACTGTCGCACTCACTCTACTAAATAATTACTGTTACTTGCAACAAAACTTAATCTCTTTTACTTTCAACAATATCTAAAATAACCGAAGAACGAACCTTTTTATTTGAAAGTTAAAAATTAATTAAAAACTTCGTAAAAACACTAATTTTGATTTTGTTATCCCGTTCTTCACCTTGTGAACAATACGATATCTCCTCACTAAATTTAATATTATTAAAACGTATATTACAAAAGTTTAACAAGAAACTTAATATAATGAAATTAACTTTTAAAACAAAGTTCAGGTTTCGAAACAAACAGAAACTTTGCTTTTAGTCTGTCCCAATAATGGTATAGTAAACTCAAAGGAGAAATCAGAGTACTGCTAACTCTAATAAATAACAATCAGCACTAAACTGCAGCGATTGTAACAATGGTATTTTATATCATTAGAAGGCAGAGCCAATGTTTATTGTCAGAGTAAAAAGCTCTTAGACAGACAATGGCCTTTTTAGTTCTATATAGTAAAGAATTTATGTTGTTTCAATTTTCATTCCATATAGTCGTATTTCAATTTCGAAGGCGTCAGATGTCGAGGTAATTTATTGGTTAAATTGGATTACTTCGAAAAATATTGTTTAATATTTTATGAAAGTAATGTTCAACATAATATACAAGTATAGGTAAAAAAAATCGGTTGTGTCACCCCAAATCTCTCCCGACAAGTTATAATATAATCAAAAATATATGACCTGCGTAACGAAACAGAATGTTAATAATAATTATTCTTATATCGGGTCCGCCATCTAACGTTTTTTTTTCAACTAGTGCTTATTTCGTGAAAGGTAACACTTAGCTCATGTCTGATTTGACAGATAATTAGTTTTATCCTTCCGCTGAACGAACATGGTTGTGTATACGCTTGAACAACGCTGGGAAATATTGCGACATTACTTTGAAAATCATGGTAATGTTGCAGAATGTGTGCGAAAATTGCGTACGGATTTTGGAAGAAGAGAAGCACCGTCAGCTCTGTATGTTCGTTATCTCGTGAAAAAAGTGAAAGAAACTGGCATCCTCATCGATAAATCAAAGCGTGAAAAGCCAAAAACAGTGCGTACACCCGAGAATATTGCTGCTGTGGCAGAAAGTGTGCGTGAAGCGCCATCAACATCAATTCACCGTCAGTCTCAACAATTGAACATTTCGGAGACATCATTGAGACGAATTTTGCATAAAGACCTTGGTATGACGCCATACAAAGTCCAATTGGTTCAGGACTTGAAGCCAACTGACCATCCAATGCGTTTTCGCTTCGCTCAGTGGGCCTGCGATCGACTTACAGAAGATGCCGATTTTGCCAAAAAAATCATCTTTTCAGATAAAGCTCATTTTGATATTGGCGGGTATGTAAACAAGCAAAATTGTCGCATTTGGAGCACAGAAAACCCGCACGCATACATTGTAAAGCCGATGCACCCAAAACGAGTCACTGTTTGGTGCGGATTTTGGTCCGGAGGCATAATTGGGCCATTTTTCTTCGAAAATGAGCAAGGAGTGGCCGTTACAGTCAATGGCGATCGTTATCGGGCCATGTTGAACGAATTTTTGTTCACAAAAATTGAAGAGGAGGATATTGGCAACATTTGGTTTCAACAGGACGGCGCTACGTGCCACACAGCCGAAGATACACTCGATGTTTTGCGCCCTGTTTTTGAAGATCGCATTATCAGCCGCAGAGCTGATGTCGTTTGGCCACCTCGGAGCTGCGATTTGACACCGTTGGACTATTATTTGTGGGGTGCCGTCAAAGATAAGTGTTACGCCGACAAGCCAGAGACAATTGACGCTTTAAAGGACAATATTCGTGAAGCCATTGGTGAAATACAGCTGCACACAATCGATAATGTGCTTAAAAATTGGACCGATCGTGTAGGCTACTGCATGGCCAGCCGAGGCAGCCATTTGAATGAAATTATTTGTCATTATTAGCCGGAAGGATTGTACTTTCAAATAAAAAAAGAAATTTGAGAAAATATTCACGAGTTTTTCTTTTATAGCATTTAAAAAAAAAAAGTTATCTGGCAGACCCAATACTTGTATTATTTTCATTATTTCCAATAAACTTAACTATTTTAATCAAAAATTAGAAGAAAAAAAAAAAGTGCCAGAGGTGGGAATCGAATCCGTAACTTTCCGCATTCGAAGCGAAGGCTCTACCAATGACGCCACAGTAACTTTGAGAATTTTGTATTTTATTTGTAATATATTATATACGTTCCAACTACCTGTTTGGGGAAATTTTAAACGCTATTTTCTCGAGAATTATGGGGAAATATCAAAGGTCACCTATCGCTGTAAAGCAGATAAAAAATGCTTTAATGATTTATCACTCGACCCCTACTACTATTTGAAAATTCACCGGTTGTGTCCACCCCTATCACAGGGCTTAAGCAATTTCAACCAAAGTCCAATGGCTTCATCCTAGGAATGCCCCAAACTCATATACCAAAATTTAGCTGAATTGGTTAAAGAGTTTGGGCGCTATCGTGGTAGAACACGTACAGACACACATACATACACACAGACAGACAGACTTCCATCTAGAAATGGTCTTAATCGTCTTAGGGACCTTCCCTGTGCGGGAAAGTAATACAAGCACATCGCGTGTAATTTAAAATCTGATCAAATAAATTCAGGAACTTTTTGACATTTTTTATATATAAAATTAAATATGGTCGATCACGATTTGCTTTCGCACAAATTAATTAATGTAGGAATCTTCGGACCCCCAGCCTGGGTTGATAAAAATCATGATTTTTTTTTCAAAATCGATGCATTTTTAATATTTTTTCAATGTTTACTAGCTTTTACAAATATTAGTTTCAAATATTTCTAACTGCTTATATTTTGTTAAGTTTTGTTGTACTTTTGTCACTTAAACGTCAAATTCTCTATAAATTATACGCAGTTATTTTAGCCGGGTAGAAAGGAATTTAGTATTTGGCAGCATTTTATAAAAAGAAAGTTGTGGGCAAACTAGGTTGTAAGCAGTATGTAAAAAGTGTGGTAAACAATTGCAAGGTCTAGTAAACAGACTAAAAAGTCATTGGGAAACCTGTAAAAGCAAAATCAATGATATCAGCAGCAGCAGTGGTCTTAATCTTGAAACTCTTCATTGTCAGTCACAGCCTGGAACTAGCCAGACTGAAATTATATATATATATATTGTAATATAGTTTCAGAGATTTAGAGAGTTGGGCTGTCAACTACCGACCGCTCACCACTAATGAGTCGTGGATCGACGAAACGGCCGTCTGGTGAAAGTATAGTTGACAGACAAACTCTCAAAATTACATCTTGTTTCGTTAAACAAGCCCATTTCAAATATAGGCGTCCCGCTAAAGGGAGTATCGGCGCAGCTATGTTACACGCAGTCGATATAGTGAATTGTTGTTCACTCGGCATATTACCAACAGAAACTAGATGTCGCCAAACACATACTTTTACATTATTTATTAGGTTTATAAATCACCTTGCGGTGAATCATACGAATTGCTAATTCCACCATGCAATGGATATTGTGTAATACTATAACTTCAAATAGCATCTCGAACTTACCGACCAGTCCTCGTGTTTACAGCATTTCAATTCATATCGTAATGTTGTTACGAATTGTAGTTTCTTTTATGAATTGCTGTATTTTGAAAAAATATATACACAGTACAAGATTCGTGTAATTTTTATAAATGGACTTTTTTGCATAAGCAGTGCATTAAGTAAATTAAAATGAACTATGGAAGGAAGATTTCAGTATTAAATAATGCAAAAACGCCAAAACTTGTCCAAAAAGATACGCTAAATAGTTTGGGGCCCTATGTAAATATTTTCTTTTTTGCACGTCTGTCCATACTTTCAGTGGAGTGCCATGTTATAACAGCCAAATAAACAACGTCACATCCGCAATTGTTTTTTAATTCTTGTCAAAACAGGCACCGCCGTTATCAGTCTGATAATCTTGGCAAAAAAAGAAAAAAGTGATATTCTGAATAAGAGCCAGATAATAGAGAGATATTGCACTTGCAAATAAGTGCGTTCAGTAATAATGTTATCCTTATGTTGACATCTGAACATGCCTATTTGATTTTAAAATAAAGTAAATTTTAATTTCTTCTTAAATGGAGTTTAATTTATTTAAATTGTTAATCCAATTTAAATAAATTAAAAATATTATTAAATTAATTTGACTTTCAAACACTAAAAAAAAGGTACATTTTATTAAGGATAGTGCCTGACTAATAGACAGATATTGCACTTGTAAATAACGTCTTCCAGTATTAACGTCAATCTTATCTTATCTAAGCATGCGCAGAGTAAAATAAAATAAGGTAAAAATGAAACCATCCGTTATAGCTGTTTTTATAAAGTCAAGCACTATCCTTATTAAAATTTACCTTATTTTATTTCATCTGCACATGCTCAGATGTCAAAATAAGGTTAACCTTAATACTGCTAGACTTTATTTGCATATTGCAGTCGCAAATAAAGTCTAGCAGTATTAAGGTTAACCTCTGTTGTTATTTTTAATTCTTTATACAAACCAAGAAATAATATTTAACAAAAATGTATTTCAAAATAAGGCAACCTGAATACTCTTTAGCGTTTAGGGAGCCTATATTATGGCTGATAAAAAAAAAGACGTATTCTTTACGAAGATTAATGCACTTTTGAAAGACATTTATCCAGTTCTTTGATCGTCGCTAAGACTCACCCGTCCACGTTTGACTTTTCCATACTAACGTGATATTCTCGACTGATGTGGTGCTTCATTGGCGAAAACCGAAACCATTTTCGCGAGGCCTTCTTGTTGAGATAATTATTGTCTTCAGAGGTTCTAACATAAGTTGAATGTTAGATTAAGCGGTACAGTGAATTAACTGCCATCAGTGTTATTCATTTCTAATTTTCATTTCTTATTTGTCGAAACTCTATGTGTATTCGTGAATACATGGGTCTTATAGACTTTGTCAAAGGGTTAGACTCCGTGAATAGCGAGTCTCTGTGGACGATATTAAAGCTCAACGGATGTCCCCAGAAAGTCATCCTTCACGATAAAATGAAAGCAGGAGTTCTAAGCAGCGGCGGACAACAACTGGCGTAATGCAGTCATTGCACCGACCTTGTTTTCAATATTTGTATAGGAAGGTTCATTCAATTTGTTAAAGATGAACTACCGGGAGAATAGAGATCGTCTACAGATTTGATGGCGGCGGCCTCTTCAACCTTCGTAGACTGTAAGTTGGTCTCCATATCAGTAATTGAGCTTCAATGTCCTAGCTGATATACAGAAGAGGATCTGCAATATATACTAAATGCATTTAACAGCGCATACAGGAGTATCGGGCGTGAACTGAATATAAAGAAAACACAGATTCCATACCAGCCTGCACCAAACACTGTGGCACCACATATTCGGGTTAACAGAGACGACTTGAGAACATCGAGAGTTTCGCTTACCTCGGCAGCATTCTCGCCGCAACCGCAAGTATCGATGATGAGATTCAGCATCGTATAAGATGGGCAGCGCATCTTTTGGTCATATGAGGGCAAGAGTCTTCGATAATCATAACGTCGACCAAGTTGCGTATGTATAATGCTATTATAGATCCTACCTGTAGGTATAGGTATGAGTCTTGGTCTACTTATTGGAGACATTTAAAAACCCTAGAAAAGTACCATCAAAGATGTCTTAGAAGAATTCTTGGAATTACATGGCACGACGACCAAACATCAGCGTTCTGAAGGAGGATCAACGAACTAGCATTGAGGCGATGAGTGTCAGGCACTAACTGCGATGGACTGGCCACGTGATCCGCATGCCGACGGAACGCTTTCCAAAACTAAAGACCGACAAAGATAGAGAGAGGCATACCATTTACGAAGTTCATCCAGTTTTTTTGAAGGATTGGGTCGACGACAAGAGGATGCGAAAAGACAACTTCGAAAGGAGAGAACGCATCGATGAGGCAGCGCACCTACAACAGCCGATAAATGGTGGTGATTGGGTGTGTCAGTTTTGTGACAGAATTTGTGGCTCTATAGGATCGGTCTGTTTGGCCATCTTATGCTTCATAACGGATATCCCTAAGTTGGAATAATTCATATTCGTTAACGAGTGAGTGCTGATGATGATGTGTACTTGGTAGGAAACGTGATAAGAGTTGGATTTGTTTAGAGTTCGGAGTATAGGTTATAAAAACATAACACTTTACAGATCATTCATCAAACACAATACAACAATTTGGGCAATTCTGGATGATGTACAAATATTTTTAGCGTCAACGTGAAAAATCTTATATACAGGGTTATTCACGCTTTATGGCGCGGAATATTGTGGCGAAACTACGTGACTTTCAATGAGTTTCATTTATTGGACGTGTAGGCATCTACTATGGCTACTTTTTAAAATTGGTTTCATATTATACAGCGTGTCCCAAATAACCTAAAAGTATCAAAGTTGTGGTTTTTTAAATGAAATGCCTGTATATTATTGCAATTTTAGATCCTCTTATCAAATTAAGTGTCTGTTTCATTAAGGTTTATAATACCTAAACCTTAAGATTGTTTAAATAAATTGAATTTTCTCAAAATGTAGCCTAATTTTTATCTTTCAAATACTTAGGAAGTATTTAAGTCATGTTGACGAAATTAACTCTAAAGTGTAATAATAGATCATATTTGGTATTCCAATTGCAATAAATTTGCAAGCTTATACAGGGTGTCCAAAAATGAAAACTACTCAAATAAGAACTTTAAGTTGCTATAACCCCATTAATTCAAATGTATCGTCATATTTCTGAACTTATCTAGCAATGTACTTACTAATTACCTGTCGAATGGTATTAGGGTGTACTATAGCTAAGTCTGCGCGTTTTGGCAGAAAAAGCTAAATAATTGTTATGTACACCATTTGGTGTTTTTTAAATAAATGTTTCAATGTTTCTAGTAGCCTATGGTATCAGAAATGTCATTATGAATTATTCTTAATTATGCATAAACAGCATTGATGACAATAAAAAGCACAGATAAATTTCTACTAAAATATCCATAACATGTGTTCGAAATGTTGACCGTTCATTTGGAGACACTTCGATATTCTTTTTTGAAAACTACGGCTAGGCTAACTCTGGTCAACATTTGCGGGGTACCAGTTTGAAAAGCATTTCTTATGCCTATTTTCATATCGTGTGGTGTTGTTGGAGGCGTCTTGTAGACAATTCCTTTCACGTATTCCGATAAAAAGATATCCGGAGATATGGGAGGTCAATTTTTTCTTCCAAATCACCTGTGATGATACTGAGGCGGAGCTCCATCTAATTGAAACCACATGGTTGTTCTCCTGTTTAAAGAAATTTCTTCTAATAATACATGAAGTTGGTGTAGAAGGAAATCCAGTACCATCGACGATCCCTCAAAAATTAGGGTACTATTAAATATCGGCCCAATGTTGCACCCCACACATCAATGGATCACATATTTGGATTGCTGATGATTTTGTATTCATGGGAATTCGAGGCAGAATAATAATGGTCATTGTGTCTGTTCACGAGACTATTGTTGTGAAATGTATATTCGTCACTAAATAACACATTATCAGAAAATGCTTCATTTGCTGCCACTTTATCTAACACCCACTTGCAAAATTCAATTATATTGTCAAAATCATAAATCCATAAAGCTCTTGACAAAGCTGAATTCTATAAGCATGAAATCTATGTTTTTTAATCACTCGTGAAATACTTGCCTGACTAATATTGGTGTTTTCGAATATCTGATTTTGACTAATATGAGGATTTTCGATTACTGGACCAACTGCAGCAAAAATAGTTTTTCCATTTTTGGTGACAGGTTTTCTTGTAACGTTGTTCTTATAGCTAACACTTTCAGATTCCTTAAACTGATTTAAAAGTCTCTAAAAAGCAGCTGGTCTTGGATGATTTCGTATGGGAAACCTTTGAGCATAAACTCGAGAAGCCAATAAAGAATTTTGATGGCATTCTCTATGGATCAATATGATATCAAAACGTTCTTCTATTGAGTAAATAATCTTCATTTTAACAAAGCAACACTAAAAGTAACAATTGTAAATCAATAACATTTAGTAAAGCATGAACAGCAAATTAAATTGATAAATAATTATAGGCCGAAGGATTTCGGTCAATGGCCTTTTGGGGTTTTGTACCAATAAAGTACGTTTTATTATTATTATTATTAAATAATTTTTTGATAAATAAAATAATGTATTTGACATTATTCATTCCATAGGCTACTAGATCCATTAAAACACAATACATTAAGCTAAAATACAATTATTTGGCGTTTTCTGCCAAAACGCGCAGACTTAGCTATAGTACACCCTAACACCATTAGAGAGGTAATTAGTAAATACATTGCTAGGTAAGTTCAGAAATATGACGTTCCATTTAAATTAATAAGGTTATAGCAACTTAAAGTTCTTATTTGAGTAGTTTTAATTTTTCGACACCCTGTATAAGATTGCAAGTTTATTGCAATTGGAGTACCAAATATGATCTATTTTAACACTTAGAGTTAATTTCGTCAACATGACTTAAATACTTCCCAAGTATTTGAAGGATGAAAATTAGGCTAGATTTTCAGAAAATTCAATTTATTTAAACAATCTTAAGGTTTAGGTATTATAAACCTTAATGAAACAGACACTTAATTTTATCAGAGGATCTAAAAGTGCAATCATATACAGGGCATTCTATTTAAAAAAACACGGCCAATTAATGCAAATTATTGAAAGTCACGTAGTTTCGCCACAATATTCCGCACCATAAAGCGTGAATAACCCTGTACAAGATTTGCCAAACCGTTTCTAAATTTCTAAAATATCTGATAGCCTGATATGTTTTAATGCACGACTTGGTGAATATCTCTGTATAATTTTTATAACTTTTAATATCACCTTATCATTTTTCTATCAGTATTGCATTATCTCAGCTTTGTTGACAGCAAAATATCAGATTCAATAATAAGTTCATTTATGAATAAAAAACCAAAAGGTAACGCGAACATCATTATTTAAAATAAATACAAAATGTTGTGTTGATAAAAATATTGGTTTGGTGTGCCAAATATTGTACAGTGTATCTGTCATTGAATTTCTTGTTGTATAAAATATGGATGACAAACCCTGGCATGTGAGATTTTTAGATGACTTTAGTGAAGCCCTTGTACTCTATGCTTATCATCCTATTTTTTCGCATGATTCAGGTTCTGTGATCAATAGTTTTGGTAGAGGTTAGTTGTAGTTTTTACTATTATTTTTACATTATTATGTACCTATATATTTTTTATATACTTAGATACTGCCGACAGCAGGGAATTCTTATAATAGGATTATCTGATTTTTTTTTCTAAATTTACCTATACATTAAAAATTAAGTTTTTCCAATTTGTAATATACCCAAAACATCAATAATATCTTGCCGTAATAGGTACATGAGTTTCTGAAAATTATTTCATGAATTATCTTTTCGTGTCAAAGCAATAAATAAATTTATAATATAAATATTTTCTAAGTATACGATTATCTTATTGTTTGTTATCTCCTAACGATAATAAATATTTTGTAATTTGGTAAGCATTACCTCCTTATTTAATAAAAGTATCGATATTCTCAACATGCACTGAAATTAATTATTCAGCGTATTTTACCTTCATTTAGTATGTCGGCATCCCACAGACTTTTTAATAAAAACCGTGAGGAAGTTAAAAATTTATTTGAATTTTTTCTATTTGCAGTTTTCCCAAATGCACCACCACAGCCTGGTATGCCATGTCAGGGAGAAGATAGTAAGTAATTTTAAAATTATACACTCAATTAGATTAAAAAGATATGCTTCTGACTTGGAGAAAAGATCTGTAATTTTTTCTAACGTAGTTTTAATCCAATCCCGTTAATGTACAACAAGAAAAAAAACTTTAAATTGTACATTTCTGTGTTTTAGAGGGTGATTTATCAGGGTATGTAAAAATAGAAATAGTTAAAATGTATTTTATATTGTTAGAAATTTCATTCATGTCATTACAATGTAGCGCTTCTAATTCTTGGAACTAAATGGCAGAACCGACGAACAAACAGCAACAACGCTTTAATCCTAATATCACAGCGTAAACTGTTTCGGCTGCCATCATCATCAATGCAATTGCATAATGTCAGTGCAATGGTCGCGTTCATCAGCACAAAGTTGATCAGGTAGCGATCCATCATATCCTACTTCTGCTGAACGCGCTGTTTCGACATGATACTACAAGAGGTCAATAATATAACATAACCTAATTTATTTGATATTCATTTTAGTCATCACAAAGATAAATTAACGTTTAATCTATTCGTAACCACAGGCCACAGAGAATACCCAAAAATTGTTCTATCAAACTTGTTTATTTATTCGACTGGTTTGTTTTGTTTTTTTTATTTTATACATTTGACACCATGACAATCTTGACAGAAATGACAGATTCCATCGCTAGATCGGTAGCGTAGCGTATTTCAAATCTGATGGAAAAAATGGTTAAGTGTTAAGTAAAGTAGTATTTTTGTGACCTTTTTGTCATTTACCTTTTTCGAATGAGTTTTAGTGACAAGGTTTCCAAATAAAATATTTTTTTATTGTAGACATCAGCTATTTTTTTTTCACGGACGCCGCTGGCGCATTTTTTGTCTTGTATTTTTAACACCAATTCAACTACTTAAAAGAAATTTGACCCTTTTTCTAATAAAGGGTTTTCCAATAAGAGGTGTTATTTTGAATAGTCCGCTATTTCGGTATATGTCACTTATGGATCTGTCATTTTTTGACATTTGACAAGTAGAAACTACGCCATTAATAAAAATGGAACGATACACGCTTCAACAGCGCATTGAAATTATTAAGATTCACTATAAAAATGGTGAAAATTTGGCAGAGACGGTTCGTAAAACTCGGAACATTTTTGGGTCGTCCTGAAAGTGGAAAAATTCGAGTTATTGGTGAAAAGCCTCTATCCTCAACGTGAGCAGGGTCATTGGACCTTACTTTTTCGAAAATGAGGCTGGAGCACAAGTTACGCTTTAAAAAGATTCCGCTATCGAAAGATGATTAATGATTTTTTATGGCCGGAATTGGATGGTATTGATCTGGATAACGTTTACTTTCAACAAGACGGCGCTACGTTTCACACAAGCAACGAAACCATTGATCTTTTACGGGAAAAGTTTCCGGACCGTGTTATCTCTCGAAGAGGTGATCACAATTAGCCACCGAGATCTTGCGATTAAATCCTTGCGACTTCTTCCTTTGGGGCCACGTGAAAGAGAAGGTCTACGCCAACAGCCCAGCGTCGATTCAAGACCTCAAAGATGAAATTTGTGAGGCTATCGAGGACATAGGGCAGCCACTTTTCGATTTGGTTATGGAAAATTTCATGAAAAGGATATGGTCCTGTAGACGTGGTCGTGGTGGTTATTTGACTGATGTTATTTTCCATTATTAACAGCATACCTTCCTCTTTATAATGAAATAAGCATCCGATCATTTATCTCAAAAAATGGCATTTTCCTTTGAATGTCAAAATTACACCTCTTATTGGAAAACCCTATAATTTATGGACACCTATGTAAACAGGTTTTTTTATGCTGCATTTTATAGGTTATCTTATATCAAAACTATATAATTAGCCAATTTTTTTTTAGTATGTTTGGGGAATATACAGGGTGTCCCAAAAAACATTCCCCACCCTATGGGGGTAGAATTTACGACCAAAAATAAGACGAATATCACTTATGTCAAAATTTCGAAAAATGTCTCCTTATGAAATTAATTATTTTGAATATTAAAATGAAGTAATTTTCGAAAATCAAATCAAATGTTCACATTCAAATTATTTATTAACTAAACACATAATAAAACAAAAACATTTAAATTTACAAAGGCAAGTGTTCGAAATCCTGACCATTTTGTTCAATGCATGCGTACAAACGGCGAATAAAATGGTTTTCTACACGGCCTATTGCTTCGTTTCTAATTTGTGCTAAAGCTCCATAAATGCGAACAATAACATCATCTTCACTGTTGGGTAGGACATGGTAAACCGTATTTCCCAGATAACCCAAAAGGGTTTAGATCCAGGGCCCTAGGAGACCAAGAAATAGGTCCTCCACGATCGATCCATTGGTTGGGAAAACGTAGATTTAATATCTCTCAAACATTTCGAGAATAACGGGCATTGGTCTCTTCCAAAAGAGCTGGTAATCTGTTATCGCAAAAATTGGCATAGTTTTTGGCGTTTAGTATCCTAGATAGAAACTGTGGTTCCTATTTCCCAACAGACAAATCCACACATGTTCCAGCGTGCTTGCTTATGTGATTCTCTAATTTGGTGCTGATTTTCGTAATTCCAACAATGCAAGTTGTGCTGATTGAACACTCCTTGTTAGTTAAAATGGACTTCATCCTCCACAGTACTTGTTTAAAAATGTCTTCATTTGCGTCCAGGCAATTTAAAAAAATCTACAAAATCGTAAGCGCAACTCGCTATCCCCAGGATGCAATTCTTGGATTAGATGATAAGGATGCACATTTTCTCTGCATGAATCTGTTTTTATCAAGGATGACCAGATTTAAATTATTAATTTCAAGTGAAAGATTTGTCTAATTTCAATATTCAAAATGGTCATAATTTCATAAGGAGACATTTTTCGAAATTTTGACATAAGTGATTTTCGTCATTTTGGGTCGTAGATTTTACCCCCAAGGGGTGGGGATTTTTTTGGACACCCTGTACATATATTTTTTAATTTTTGACCCCTTTTTACACTATTTGTCAAAACTATACAGGGTGTTTCAAAAAGGCACGGCAATATTTAAAGGGGTGATTTCTCAGAATATTTCCCTCATGTGTAAAAATCCTATGAGAGGAGTGCAATTATCAATTGCTGAAAAAAATATACATTAGATGAAACACAAATCAACGTTTTGGCAGAAATTTTAAAATGGATATTTTGTATTAAAAAAAAAATAGGAATTTAATATTTAAACCAATAGGTATTTGTATTCGGGAAATATTCCCCCGAATTACACTTGTGCATCAAAATAACCAGATAATTTTACATGACAGCGTGTTGTCTTGGAAAAACTACATTCGGGCATTTTCATATTTTGTTAAAAGACTCCTCCACCTTCGGTGTCGGACTCTTTCTCCAAAATATGAAAATACACTCATGCAGTTTTTAGACAACACGCTGTCATGTAAAATTATCGGTAATTTTGATGCACTTGTGCAATTACTTCCGATCATTTTATGAAAAAAAGTTCCCATAAACATACGTCCTGTAATGCATTGTTTCCAAGGTACAAGGTGATAAAGTTTTTTTTTTGAAAATAACGGTTTTATTTTTAATTAAGTCAATTTTCTCATTATCGATCGAAATTTGGCAACGTTGTTGCTAGAAATAGGGATAGATAGATAGAATAGGCTTATATGGCACTAACTGGATACAAATTATTAAGTCCAGTGGCGTTAGGGCAACTTAATAAAAATAATTAACAAAAAAAATGTACGCCACTGACTATAATTTAATTTCAATATTGTGTGCAGACAAAGCAACTAAAACTACAACTTTTTTCTCTTCTATTTTTTTCATAAGAATATGTTGATTCGTTTACGAGATAAAAATTTAAAACATTTTTCAACATACCAAGAATATTTGCGAATAATTCGACTAAAAATAACATTAACATTTCGAGGCAAGATAAATATAAATAAATTAAATTAACATTTATACCTAATACATAAACTGTTCACTCATTAAAAAACAATGTAATTTTAATATAATTCAATTCGTAATCACAAATTTTGTAAAAAGGAAATTAATTTTATTGTTATAAAGTAAAATTACATATCAGGTTATGTTCATATTATTAAAGACATTTTGTGGATATGATATGAATATAAAATTAGTTATTACCAGATTTTTTGACATTTTAATACTTTCTTTGTATACAAAAACTAAAACTCTGAATTTTTGGTACAACTTTTTACTCTCCCCTTGTAAATAAAGAATTAGTAGTTGTTAAAGTAAAAACGTTTTTTTTTTTGTTTTTCTCAGATACTATTTACAAAGGAAATAATCATAAACTTTATTAATCTAATGCATCAACATGTTATACGTTTACAAAGATTTAATATCGTCTTCATTTTTATCAGGTTAATATCTTAAGTATTTAAAAAAAATAATATTTTTGGTCTCCTACTATTCAGATAAGTTTTATCTAGTTTTTTTTTGCTATAAGTCAATTCTGCCACAATGGTCGGTAGTATACTGCAGGAGAGTATCTTTAAGAAAAATATAAATACAAAATTTAAAAATGTGCTCAAGTGTGTTTTGTTTTGTACACACAAAAATGAAGAACATTTTGGTAATAGATGAATAGACTTGTAATCATTTTAATTTCGTTAATTAAGCAACAATATGTGATAGGTTTGATTGTGATGTTTTTGGATTTCAGGAAGTATCTATCGACGAGGAGCTAGAAGATGGAGAAAATTGTACAGGGTGAATGGTCATATTTTCCAAGCAAAAAGGTTTAATCGGGTAAGTTTTATACATTTTAGAATACAAATTAGTTTTTGTGGCGTGTTGTTTAATGCTCATTGTAAAATTTCGCTTTCATGGACACAAGTGACTCAAAGTACAATCTTTGTCCGAAGCTGTTGGTTATTTAATTTGAAAACACTTTGTATTATTGTGGAAAGTCTAGAGTCAACAGCTTATCTACCAGAAAAAAACAAAATGTAGAAACTGCTATTCTTTTCTCATTACTTTAAATTATCCTGTATGTAGATTTTGTAATAATTTTATGTACTTTTGTGCAAGTATAAAATTTTAATTAGTATAAGCTAAGAAATACCCAAAAAAATAGACAGGGTTCCCTAGGTTAAATTGTGCTGTAAAGTAATAAATAATTCTCAACCTTAAACGGGATTAGTAAAAGCCGAGAATGACTGCTGGCAGACTATTTGGGCCAATAATAATAATACAATATATATTGATACATCAGAACATGAAAAGCAAATCATTCTATGTATGATAGGAAATGAGCCGAAAGATGTCGATCCTGGAGAACAGGATCGACATCTTTTGGCTCTGTTTTACCAACGGAAATTTCAAAGCACACCTCTTTAAAATTAATTTGGATCACATTTCAATATGTAATCTGAATAATTACTTTTTTAGTTGTGGGGATTTAAGGGTGCGGATTGCTGGATTCATCGGGAAGCTGATTCAATTAGGAGTGGGTTTGCCGGTGAGTCTGGTAACGCTTCTGAATATTGAATAGGAGGGATGTTTTTGATGCGATATATGAATATTGTATTAAATTAAATTGAAAAAAAGGCCCCTTTTCAATATGCATTGAATAAATTAACTTTTTAAGCCCTAATTCTCGCAAATGTGTTGCTTAATCTAGTAGTACCATATAGCAATACCATTCTAATGCTTTTGGAAATTAGGGAGGGATTCTCCGCCATAGTTTCGCGGAAAGCCGCAATGTTTTTAGTGAATGGTTGGTAAAATGGCACCATATTTAAACACTGGGTTAATTTTGGGCATAACAGCTTTAAAAATAACCAGCAAGCTGAACAATGTGATCTCAACAAGATTTAGTTATTAGACATACATGATTTTAATTATATGTTTGTAATTTGTTTTATTATGTTATTTTAGAGAGCATTTTGTGCCTATTGCAATGATCGTATTTGGGGATTGGGCCGTCAAGGCTTCAAATGTATCCAATGTAAGCTTTTGGTGCATAAAAAATGTCACAAAGCAGTTAATATGCCCTGCACGACAGACCATGTTGATCCAATTGTCAAGGAAGAGAAAAATGGTGAACAAAAGGCATTGGGGACACCCAACAATGATATGCTGTCGGATATTCGAGATAGAGAATACTCAGAACCACCACCAGATGTTACAGGTTAGTTCGGTAAAAGATTTAAAAATATTAATTATTATTAATTTTAATCAAAAATATTTGTAATGCGTTTCAACGCCCTTTGCCCACTCAGAAGACGATAGCTCTAAAACATGGTTTTTGAAGGCCTCTACCGCTTCTTCGGGCGATGAAAATCGTTACCCACGCAGTTTACTTTTAATTAGTGGCCATAAAAAGAAATAATTGGGTGCCAAGTCGGCCTGTGAGGTGGATGACTCATCAATTCGATCTTTTGCGTGTCGAAATACTCGTTTGTTGCAAGTGATGTTGGATTGGATTGGTTTCTCACAATTTACCGAAAACTTCGGGCAAATAATATACCACGCTGAATTAACGGTCTTCTGATTTCCTAGAGCCACAGTTGCAGCATGACCGGGTTTCGTTACGAAACACGCCAGCATTTGCTTTGTAACGCGTCGGGAACGAACAACTTTTGCTGGCTTTTCTTCACATTGTAATACCCAAACTGCCGATTGGCCTTTTCTTTCTGGCTCATAGGCATAAAACCGCGAGTCGTCAACTGTGACGATGCTGTGTACGGCTTTGGATGCACCACAGTTGTATGTTTTAGGCATTTTACGGCACCAATCGACTTTAGCCTTTTTTAAGAACCTGTCAACAAATGTGGAATCCAACGCGCACATATCTTGCAAACATCCAAATGTTCGTGCAAAATCTTATATATGCAGGTCATACTAATGCTGAAACTTGCCTCGATTTCACGATATGTCACATGCCGATCTTCTTCAATTGGTTTTCGCACAGTATCGATGGTTTCCGGTACAACGACCGATTTTGGACGACCATCTTTAACTTCGTCCGTAAGCGAACGACGGGCACGTTTGAATTCCGTGTACCAACGGTATACAGTGGCCTTGGATGGTGTTTTATCAAATGCACTGTTCTTGCGTTAGACCACGTCGAAACTCATAATAAATCATAGCTCGAAAATTTTCATGCATAAATTCCATTTTTTGGCCAAGATGAACTTTTCAACTTACTGTAAATTACACAAATATTGCTCGTACGTCAAAACTTTCTTAGTGGGTATGCTGTCAAAAATGTCAAACTTCAAGATGGCGGTGACAGATTTCACCTGGCAATACCAGTGTTGCCAGTTCTCAATACATAATAAATAGCAACCCTCGTAATATAACCACGACTGGGAGGTGACAAACGACATGGATATATATTATTTTAATTATAAGATACCTACTTCCCAAAAAATTGAAACATTTTATTATCAGGAGTAGGTGCTGCAGCTTTACTTACAAAATTCTACTGCTTAAAAATTGACCAATTCTTTGAGCATGTCTCGTCCAAAAGATCATTTTAATTAATGATAATTTTATTAAAACCGCAAAAGATTTTTAACAACTTCATCCTTTTGATTATAGTTTCTTTTGCATATTAAGCAGCGAGAACTAATTTTAAATTTGAAACACCCCTAAACCATATATAATAATAATAATAATATTTATTTGCAAAATACAT
The DNA here is from genome assembly GCA_911728435.2 of Apoderus coryli. Lineage (NCBI taxonomy): Eukaryota > Metazoa > Arthropoda > Insecta > Coleoptera > Attelabidae > Apoderus > Apoderus coryli. The sequence goes on along the minus strand of OU452202.1, from coordinate 6,965,131 downwards.
ATCCATGTTGGGAAACACCCAACTAAAAAAACACACACGACCACTAAAAAGGCGAAGTCTAGCTTAAAGCTTAAACAACTTAACAGAAATAAACATAAAAATGCAACAAGGAAGAAAACAAAAACATATGAATTTAATTAATACAATATATTAGGCAAAACCCACGCAACTCCATCTCCCATGGACAGTAGCAAAAGAGAAAGGGAAAAAACAAATTAAAACAATCAAATTCGAAATACACTGGACGTAACTAACGTTTCACGGTTTATTTGATAGGCATAACTTAAAACGACTCTTAAAAATGTATTAGGTCTCAACCCCCTGAACTCACTGGGAATCGTATTATATAATCTGATGGCATTATAAGTAAAACTTCTCTGAAACAGTAAAGTTCTATGATGTGGCATTGTAAGTCTATCAAAATGGCGAATATTAATGTCATGTACATCTCTCCTGGACACAAGCTTATTTCTAATATCAAAAGGAGCATTAGAATCATAAAGTCATTTAAAAATAAACGTAGCCAGGTGATGGAGACGACGGTCTTCCATTCTGAGCCAATTCATATCACGAATCGCTTGAGAAACACGATCAAATTTCCTAAGACCCGCAACAAACCTAGCACAGCAATTCTGTACTCCCTGAATACGTCTTCTATCAAAAACTATCGGTTGTTTTTAGAAACATAATTTTGGGGTAAACTTAATAAACTCACTTTCTTCTGTAGAAAATTTGAATATGATTTTCTTAAATAGTCCACAATGCTGTAAAATATTGGTGTTTAATTCATAGGATATAACCCTCTAGGTGAATCTGTTCCAGTAGAAGATCCAAATAAGCCACTAGATGATTTAGAACCTGGTTCTCAACGTCAATATTCCCTCAACGATTTTGATTTGATTCGGGTTATTGGTAGAGGTTCATACGCAAAAGTATTAATGGTAGAACTTAAAAAAACGAAACGGATTTATGCAATGAAGGTATGAGTGTTGTTATCTAACTTGACAAACCTTTTAAAATATATTTTTTGTACTGGTTAAAGGTTATTAAGAAAGCATTAGTTACTGACGATGAAGATATAGACTGGGTACAAACAGAAAAACATGTGTTTGAAACCGCTTCAAACCATCCTTTCTTAGTGGGCCTACATTCGTGCTTCCAAACACCCTCAAGGCTGTTTTTTGTTATTGAATTTGTTAGAGGAGGTGATCTTATGTTCCATATGCAAAGGTAATTAATTTAATGTAATTAATAAGTGCTTTCGGAGATGTTTTGTTTCCGTTTTAGTTCTAATATGATAATTTATTTATTAAGAATTATAAACAGCTGTAACATATCAACTACTATAATTTAGATACTAAATTACAATCTAAGATTTAGTGAAATAGCAAAAATCTTCTCATACTTACTACCCTGCGAAATTTCACATTAGAAACAATTTTTTTAATTAGAAATTGGGCAAGTCTATATACAGGGTGTCCGGAAAAAGGAGGAGGTCCGTTAACCACAGATTCCTTGAGCAAAAATAATATGAGTTTTAAGATGTCATTTTTCATTTTAGCCCTCCATGTTTAATATACAGGGCGTCAAAGTTGAAAATTTAAAACCAATATATTTAAATAATTCTAGTATTTATTAAGATATTGGATTCAAATTTAGTCTATTGCTTCAGCATAAAGAGGTACTTCTTTCCAAAAAAGAACACAAAAAACAAAGCCAATGACTTTTGAACTAAGTTTTTATAGGTTACTATGTATTTTTGATTATTTTTTAACTCTTATAAAATTTGGATAAAATCATTTGTTTTTGAGATATTTTGAAAAGTATTGGCTCTTGTTGTCTACGCGGCTCACGGTATTTTCACTACTAAATCAAGCATATTTAACTCAAATTACCATTACCGTGCATCAAATTAAGTACAGTTTTCGAAAAGGTAATAAAACTAAACACTACGAACACGAAATTGTTTATTATTTTTAACTTAATTTGAAGCATCATAGTCAAATATTAATTATTTAAACATATTATTTTAAAAACATGAAAAAGTAACTAAATAAACATTAGATAAACTACCAGTCTAAAGAAATTGCTCGATATGACCCCCATTCTTTTCAATGCATATGCGAGCTCTTTTTAGTAAAGAAAATCTTAGTATTTGAAAAATATGAGGCTTCAACCTAAAGTCTTCCCCAGCTTGTAAGATTCTCTCTATTAAATGATTTTCACTCAAAATCGGAACCTTATAAACAAAATCTTTCATACAACCCCAGACTGAATAGTCCAAGGGAGTAAGATCTGGAGATCGGGGTGGCCATTTAACAGGAGCATCTTGGCCTCGCCCAATCCAGCGTTGGGGAACGTTTTCATGTAAGTATCTCCTTACATTCCTAGCAAAATGCGCTGGTGCACCATCAAGTTGAAACCAAATATTTTGTCTAATTAAGAGAGGCAAATCGTCAAGTAAATCGGGCAGTATGTTTTGAAGAAATGCTAAAAATGAATCACCAGTCAAATTCCCTGGTAAAATTACAGGACCCAAAAAGAAATTATCCACGACACCAACCCACACGTTGACTTTAAAGTTTACTTGATGATGTGTCTCTACTACGGCATGAGGATTTTCTTCTGCCCAGATATGTGTATTATGAATATTTGTGACCCCGTTTCTAGTAAAGGTAGCTTCGTCCGTAAACAAAATATTTTTGATGAAGTGTATATCGTCATGCATTTCGCATATCCACCTACATAGCCTAGATCTCATCCAAGGTCTTGAGGCAGCAGAGATTGTACTTCTTGAATGTGGTAGAGGTAAAGCTGCTGTCTTTTTAAAATCTGGTGTACTTCAGATTTCCCAATATTTTCAACCTGTCGGGCAAGAACTCTGGTACTAATATTTGGTGTTTCCTCGATGCTTGTTAAAATACTCTCCTCCTTTTCCGGTTGAATTAGACGGGGTCGACCGCAGTTCCCTTTACGGTCTTCCCTAAAACTTCCACTGTGCCTTAGTCGCCTAACTAAATTTGAAAAATACCTTCGTCTTGGATGAGTTCGATTAGGGAACTTTTCTGCGTACCGCCTAGCGGCTAAACTAGCGTTAGAGTTACATTTTCCTAGTAAATAAACAAAAATAAAATTTAACTGATTATAATCAATCAAATGTCTTTAAATCTTACCCATGATTAAAATCATATCCGTCATTTCCGAAAAACATATAAAATTGTTTCGTCTACGATCCATTTTCGTTGTGTTTGCTTATAAATTACCGATAATTAAAAATATTAACTTTTAAACCTTAAACTACTGTCAAATTGTGATAACTAATTTGACAACAATAAAACATTGCTTAAGTAGGTATCCAAGGTATCACCAGAGTTGCTTGATATTTCAACATTATAAGAATAGCCAGAGCCGCCGAGGCATCAAACAAGAGCCAATACTTTTCCAAATATCTCAAAAACAAATGATTTTATCAAAATTTTATAAGAGTTAAAAAATAATCACAAATACATAGTAACCTATAAATAATTAGCTTAAAAGTCATTGGCGCACGTAATAAAAACTTGGGAGGGTCACTAAGTACTGAACATCCCGTATTTTGGCATTAAGACATTGTTTTTTGTGTTGTTCTTTGGAAAGAAGTAGCTCTTTATACTGAAGCAACACACTAAATTTGAATCCAATATCTCAATAAATACTAGAATTATTTAAAAATATTGGTTTTAAATTTTCAACTTTGACGCCCTGTATATCGAACATGGAGGGCTAAAATGAAAAATGACATCTTAAAACTCATATTATTTTTGCTCAAGGAATCTGTGGTTAACGGATTGACCTCCTTTTTCCGGACACCCTGTATATATGCACCCGGCTCGAAAGCTATTTACTATAGTAGCATGAACGGTACTATGAACTAGAACATTACTAGTTATATACTGTAAGAATTAAACAAACACAAGTTTCTTTACTAATTTTTAATAACTGGCGCTTTTTATATGAAATAAACTACTTCATACATATTATATATATATTTTTAAAGTAGGTGTGTAGTAGTGCTATCCGTTATCCTCTTAAGTAGTTGCATAAATACTTATCCCACTGCTTAATAATACATTTATTACTACTTAATAGGTCAAAATATATTATTCATTGATATATCCCCCAAAAAGTATACTTCTACATTATAAATTCTAATTGTTGTAAAAGAGGAGAATAATTTCAACATTTTAATTCTTTTAACAAGTTTCATAACCTAAAATCCAAATCCTATCAAATTTTGGCTCAAATAGAAATTTTTTATTAGTTATTAACATATGTTGATTGCATTAATAGCCAACTTTATTATGCATTTTCTTTTACCTTTAATGGAAACACTCTGGATATTTTGTTTAACAAAAAATTTGAATTTTATATTCGATGAGATATTTATGTTCCTGCCTTTTTGAATGCCTTTCAATACCTCTTACTAGATTTTTAATATCGTCATAACCCACTTTACTCCAAATTGAAGAAATTTCAGTGGGAAATAAACAGTACCAACAAAACAATTTATTTCTTACCTGGCTTCCCGTTAAACATGGATTTTTTTCATAGTGAGTTATATTAAAACTGCTCTGCTCTGATGCTATCTTTGTTTCACGCTATGCATAATACAAATAAACATAACATAGCGACAGTTGTTGAAATAGTTCAACTACAGCAGCAGTTATCAGCGACAGAGAAATTAGATACTTACTTGCTATGGGTCCAAAGTTTGTCGCCGGCGACATTACGAAGTTCTGAGAATGCGGCTTTATTCTGATTATGTCACTGATGATGGGAACTGTGTTTCCCGAAACATGTATGGTTTTGGTTTGACTCTCGTATACCTGAAATTATTCATTTGTGAAGCTGACGTGAATTGTTTAGAAAAAAAAAAGTTCATATGGTCTTATTTACAGGCAGAGGAGGCTTCCAGAAGAACATGCACGTTTTTATGCAGCCGAAATATCATTAGCATTAAATTTTCTTCACTGCAAAGGGATCATTTACAGAGACTTGAAGTTAGATAACGTTCTTTTGGATCATGAGGGTCATATTAAGCTTACTGATTACGGCATGTGTAAAGAAGGCATCCGGCCGGGTGATACTACATCAACTTTTTGCGGTACACCTAATTACATAGCACCGGAAATACTGCGAGGTGATGACTATGGGTTCTCAGTTGATTGGTGGGCGTTAGGTAAGATATAAGTTAGCTTAACATTTTATTTATATTATACGCATTTTAAAATATTATTTAGTTCTACATAAAACTATCAAATAGCCGAATATTCTATTATCAAAATTTTTCGTTTCGAATAGAATATGATGTTGACAAACCTTCAATTTGTCAGCACTCTTTAAAATTGGCTCGACAGGATTAAAATACACGATCGTCGAAGTGCAGCTCTGTTGAGCGCGGTTTCAACTTGGATGAGTGACCATTTGGGAGGTTTATTAGAAACGGCCCTGCCGGTGGTCCATTTAGGTTGTAGAATGAATGTTGATGCGTGGTAGTAGAATGATAGTGAGTGTAGTATGGTCCTGAAATGCTATAATAAGCCTTCAAGGCTGAAATAGAATCAGAGTGTATCGAGGTGTACGAGTGGAGGACCAGAAGGATAAAAAAAAACCTTCAATTCAAACCAAAATTTGTCAGAAAACAACAAAATGTCCACCAAGATATTTTTGATTTCTTGTTTATTGCACATTTTTCGACAGAGATACAGCATATCAGCCGACAAGAAGACCTATTACGGTTAGAAAAAAATATTCAAAAGAAAATTTTCCATGCTGCTTATAATACAAGAAGTTTAACACCGTATAACAATATGCAAATTCAAATCTCGGTATTCGCACACTCAAAAACAAATAAAAAGATTTCTTAAAGTAATCCATTTCAAACAGAAGTGGGCTCTATTTGGAAATGAAATGAGGTCTGCTCCACAAAATACGTTATTTATATATGTTCAACTCGCAGGAGGAACATAGGCAGACATATTTCGAAATATTCTATTCCATCTTCAGTGGCATAGCACATAGAATTTACATAAAATCAGATCATCAGTTATACATGGAAAAATTCAAACATCCATAATAGGCTAAACATTTTTAACATGGTTAGATTATTTAAAAGACAAATTATTGTTGTACACGAAACTAACCATTTTGTGAAAAAGAACAATTAAAATAAAAATATTATTAATATATAGGTTATTTAAAGTTACATATATTAAAATTTTATATTCACTGATGATCTGAGTTTATGTAAATTCTATGTGCTATGCGACTGAAGATGGAATAGATTAGTCCGAAACATGTCTGGCTATATTTCTCCTGTGATTTGAAAATATATAAATAACGTATTTTGTGGAGTAGACGTCGTTTCATTTCCTAATAAAAAAAAGTTTTGAGTACCGGCATAAAAATGTTCCAACGCATGTTTATAATGGTAAACTCGGACGAAAAAACTTTTTATCTAATAGAATTTCGAATGTATGGAATCGGATGCTGGAGGATGCTGTTTTTCGACCTAGTGTGTGGGAATTGGGTGATAATAGTAAGCGATACTAGAAATAATTTAATTTCATACCTTCATTCACCTCCTTTTTTACACAGGGGGTACAGTTGGACACTTTCTTATGGAAAGACCATTTATTTTAAAAAACAAGTGACCTATGTGTCTAGAGCTTAAATTTAATGAGAGAATCACTGGCGCAAACTGAAGTCAGCTATGTCTAATAGTTTGGTCGGTAGGGGGAGTTTCTTTAATTTACTCGTTTTCTTTAATTTATGTTAAGATATCAAACAATTTTTAAGTTTAAATATTTCCAAGTTGTTTTTATAATATTTACGACTTGTTTCGCCAACACTGTGGCTTTATCAAGATTTCTTTAATGCCCCATAACTTTCTTCTTATTAAAGATAATTGATTTTGACAAGATCTTTCTCAGAAGACTTTTTTACGTAGCATCCATTGCGTTATTTGCAATATTGCATTTTATACATTAAAACAGGCGGCCAGTAGACTCAGTTGCAGTCGTCAAGGCAATAGTTTAAAAATATGGCTTGTAATATTGTATTTTTCTACTAATATAGGCTGAGAAATTGAGATCGAATCGAATATATCGATACAGTTTGCATATATTAATGATAGCAAATATATCGATACATTTCTTTCATCTCTATTAATGAAAGAAAGTTGACATTTTGAGCATCCGCGTCGAATTAAATGTATGCGTTAGGTCTGCAGTTTTGTTTACATTATCATTGGTCACGTTAAATACTAATATTTTATCATGTGTGTATACATTTCGCACAATTTTTTGGCTTCGTAGCATATATAAAAATGTTTCACATTTTCCACGCTATATCATTACCGTAAATTCATATCATGACAGTGTATAATTAATTAATGTCAGGGGTAACCATATGTGCCATCCGGTACAATTTCAATAATAATAAAAAAAAGTTCCGTGGTCCAGTTTTGAACACGCAACCTTAGGATTACGAAGAGTAAACAAATTTCAAATTCAAATTCAATTAATTTATTCAATATTAAAATTACACAATAACAAGTCAGGCTATTTACAATTATATACAAATGTATGAACATAAATATATGAAAATATACTGTGGATATGTGCGGCCGACGCGAAGCAAGTCCACTCATCACACAGCAAAGAACCTTAAGGGCGGCATGTTGATAGCCTATTCTAGCCGTCGACTGTCTTATAACAGGTTGTGATAATAATCCGGTTCCTGACTAAGTCTTCATCGGATATTGAGTCTATTTCTCAGATGATAACATGAGATTCTATGCAACGGATTGTTATTAAGCTGTAGATATGTCAGTTTAGAGTCTAATATACGGGAAAAAGCGTATAAAAACCCGCTTCAATGTTAGATAGTGTTCTGGTAGTACTGTTTTATTACCTTAAATTCTTATGGATTCTGTTCAAAAATAGGTAGTGATTGATAAATTAATTTATGTTTAAAACGTAAATTATGCCATGCTCTGTAATGCGCAATATCACGTGTAAATGGAGACTTTGGGATTTGTTCTGTGTAAAATTTTTGCGCAATTTCCTGAATGTGCTCTGTCAAGTATTGTAAATTCAGTTGTCTATGTAGTTCTTCTATTCGTATACGTCTTGGACTATTTGATATCATACGCAACAGCTTATTTTCCATGACCATAAGTCTGGTTTTTTGTTTTTCCGATATTCCGCACCACACTGGGGCGCCATATGTCAGTATGGGCCTCAGTATACTTTTATAAATTATCATTTTGTTATTTACATTTAATAGGCTGTTGCGATTTATTAGGGGTTTCTGTATTGCTGCACCCGTTCGTTGTAGTAAGTGTGAGACGTGCTTTTTAAAAATTAGTTTTTTATCGAAAACTATACCTAGGTATTTAACGAAGTATTTGGGCTCTATTGCTGTATTATCTATTCTTAATTTATCCAGTATTTTACTTTGGTGAAAGTTCTTTTCTAATATGATTTGCTCAGTTTTTCCTGCATTTATTTTTATTTTCCATGTCCGGTAGTAATTTGTTAGTCTTGTCATATGTATTTTGAGAAATCTATTGGACAAATTTGCGTTATGTGATGCTGCGTACATCGCTGTGTCGTCAGCATAAAGGGCAAGTTTGACGGTAGGGTTTTTGGGTAAGTCAGAAGTATAGAGAACGTACAACTTTGGTGCAATAACCGTGCCCTGTGGGACCCCTGCTCTTATGATACGGGATCTCGAATACGTGCTGTTTATTCTTACTGTGTAGGTCCTTTCACGTAGGTACGATTTAAGTAATGTAATCATGTTAGTCGGGACATGGATTCTATGTAATTTTGTCAGTAAACCGTCGTGCCATACAGTGTCGAAGGCTTTCTCTACATCAAGTAATACTAATGTAGTGGAAAGCCGTCGATTGAAGTTAATTGTGGCATCGTGAGCAATTTTAGATGCAAGCATTACTGTATTGTGCCCTGGTCTGAAACCGAACTGTTCATTAGGGGTAAGTTTTAATTTTCTATCAATAGAATTTAATCTGAATAATATAAGTTTTTCTGCTACTTTAGAAAGTGTGTTCAGAAGAGAAATAGGGCGATAACTATTTGGGTCCGTACTATTTTTGCCAGGCTTTAAAATGGGTATAATAATAGATTTTTTCCATTCCGCAGGAAAGTATTGAAGTTTAAATATTGCGTTTATGATATAGACAAGTTGCGCAATGGCTTTTTTTGAAAGATTTTTAAGCAATATATTATCAATTTCGTCAGGACCGGGTGCTTTATTATTTGGGAGTTTTTTAATAACATTACTTATTTCTGTAGACGAGACAAGCATTTTTAATATTGTACGGTTGGGTATAGGTATGTAATCAGGAATTGCTCTGGCTTCGTTTTCAATTGTCACGTGCTCTGGTGTCGTGTTTGGCTGTGGTGAGTAGGTTCTGTACAGGTTATTAGCTATTGCTTCCGTCTTTTGTTTGTCCGTCATGTACTCATTTTGACCTACTTTTAACGTTGGGATTTGGGGAAAAGTTCGTCTTAATGCTTTGGTTACTTTCCATAGAGAATTATCTCTGGTGTTTAAGTTTCTAAGTTTATTTTCCCATATGATATTTCGGTATTCTTTTATCTTTGTTACAATAGTGTGTTGTAAGTCAGTCATTCTCTGTTTGTCACGTATGTTTTGGTATCGCTGCCATTTTTTTCGAACTCTGTTTTTGAATTTTATCATATTTAATATATCAGTCGGTAGTCGATCTTCAGCTGGTCTTTGCAAAACTTTTTTGGCTACCCTACTCCTAGCTAGGAGTATGGTTTCAGTGAGCTTCTTAACCTCATCGTCTAATTGTGACTTACTATCAATTTCATTATTAATTGAGATATTATTGTCTAAAATATTTCGATATCTGTTCCAGTTAACATTGTTATATATGTATTTGTGTCTTTTATCATCATTTATTGTCTCGTTCGTAAGTACAAATGTTATTGGATTATGGTCACTAGTCAGTTCTGTCAAAGATTGGAGATTTATATGTCTGTTATAATTTTTATTTAAGGCAATATCTATATAAGATGGTCTTGTTCTGTTGTTGGGGAAATGTGTAGGATAATCTGTGTGAATAATTTGTATAGCATTTTCAGTAGCATATTCATATATAGTATTACCTGCTCTATTACTCGTGTGATTATTCCAGAATGTATGTCTAGCATTTAGATCTCCTATGACTATTACTCTGTTGCCTAAGTTAAATAGTGAATCTAAATCCAGGTTTGTCAGACGGCGGTTAGGTGAATTATAAGTTGCTACTATTACGAGGCCTGTAGCTAGTTTTATCGATATGTGTTCAATATCAATATTTTGTTGTGGTAGTATTGTGTGAGGAACGTTATTTTTTATCATTACAGCGATACCTCTTTTGGGAGCTATACTGTCTTGTCTATGAATTACAAAGTTTTTTAGTCTTAGTTTGTCATTAGTCTTCAGTCTAGTCTCATTTATACACATGATATCTACTCCTCTTTTGAGAATAAAATTTGTTAATTCAGAGATTCTCCCGTTCAAGGAGCTCGCATTCCAAGAAGCTACCTTGATATTGTTGACTGACATTTTATTTTTAAAAATTATACTTTGGGAGCTCTTCGCTTACGAACTCCTGTAATACAGAGAGTTTTGTCATTTTGTCTGATATTCCTTCTAACATTGTGTCGAGTTTTTCAAGCGCTCTAATGGCCTCTTTAATGTCAATTTTCATTGAGATATTTTGAGAAATTCGACTCAATGACCCAAGATCCGTCAAGATATCCTGATTATTTCTTACCACTTCCTGATGGTGATGTCTGACATGGTCTGCATGTTCACCCTGTTGTTGATTGGCCTGTGGTTGGTTTCTATCTGGATAATGTTGTCTAGTTTTGCGTTGTTCCCAAATATTAGTTTTTGGGGTCGGAGCTGGTTTGTATTCCCTAGTGATTACTGCCTTGTTTTTGTTTGGCCCTTCTGCTTCCTCAATATTCTGGAGTTTACGCTTGTAGACTTCGCAAGTGGTAGAACATGCTGGGTGATCACCTCCACAATTAGCACATGTGGCTGGTGTGGTTACCGGTTTTTTGCAATATTGAGTTAGATGCCCTCCAGCACACTTCACACATCTAGGATTCCGACGACAGTTGCTGGTGGCATGTCCCCACGCTTGGCAGCGTCTACATTGTATCACACGTCTTTCGTTTTTCCGTCTTTCCCAGGTAATTTTGGTGTTTAGTACAATTGGCACTTTTTGTGTTATGGTTTTTAGTGTGACTTCTGCTGTGGTGATAATTAGATATAAGGGTCGCTTATTAGTTTTCATTTTATAAATTTTTTGGATATTTATTTGTTCGTTTAGTTCGTCCTGCAGGTCACGAATGTCAACTTCAGCATCCAGACCACGCAAAACAAAGGCGTGCGACTTTTCATTTGCTAGGCTGTAGGTATGGAATTCCACATCTCCCATATTTTCTAATATTTGTTTATAATTTTTATATTCATTTTCTTCATGTATGTAGATCATTGTAGTTCCGGTGCCATATTTTATGTGGAATCCTTTTTTTACATATTGCTTTATTTCTTGCAGTTGGACGCTGTGGGACTTCGCAACTCCTTTTAGGACCAAAGCTGGTATTTTATGTTTTTTGTTAGCTTCTGTTGGCAAATTTCTTTTTGGGGTCTGGACTTCATCATCACTAGTGGAGACTCTTGTCCTTTTTAGTGTTTTTTCAGCTGCTTTTTGAATTTCATTTACTGTGTGTAACTGTACATCGGTCTCCAGCTTATCGAATCTGTTACTTGTTGGTATTTGGTAAGATTTTTTATGCAAGTTTTGCGCAAGTCTGCTTGACTGCTTTGGTTTAATAAAATTATCTAGCTTTACGTGTTGATTTCCCGCTTCTTCTTGATGTGTTAGTTGTTGCATAGGTGTTCCATTGTTTTCTGGATCCATTCTATTACGACATATATTAATGTTTGCTATATCGGCACTCTCGTTGGTGGCTAGAAGCTTTATTTGGTCAATAACCGCCCTTGCACTTTCCGATTCTACTGAAGATATCATCTGTGAACTGGTTTCACTATCACCTATTTCGAATTCCATCTCTAGGTCATATGCTTGACTCTTAATGGGACTTTTAGATTTCCTACCGGTGTCGATTCTAGCGGGTATATTGACCAGATTCTTGTTGGGATGAGCTTCGTGTTTATGCCTTTCTAATCTGTTACGGATTAACTCTGTTTCGGAATCTGTTGTAGACAATCGAATAAGTGTCTTCAGCTCACTGCATAAATCACACGGTGGAGTGCGTTTTGGTTTCGAATTTGTTTTAGGTATAGCTCCTTTATTATTTTTGTTACCATCATCCATTGCGTATCGCCCCGACCCTACTCAGTTCAGGTAAGGGGGAAAACGTTTAGGATTACTGGTTATCATAAATATATTTAAATTATACCTTTGAAACAATATTTTTCAATGGTTTTAATTTTCAGGTATCAAAATAAATTTAATACACTATCAGTGTAGGTAGGTACTCGCTGTTAACAATATTGCTATCAGTTTAGTACAGTACGATAAAATGATAGGTACTTAGGTACGTCCGTTCTCCACAATGGCTAACGGCAGACTCGACGAAGAGTAAACGTTAACACATAGGCCAACAGGAATGCCATAATCGGTTTTTTAAAATTGTCATTAAATAAATAAATGTAGACGTCAAGAACCTAGATGATGACGACGGTAAAATCGACATATTCGAATACCAAATGGAGTTTTACTTGATATAATAATGTTTTAATATTTGTTATATTATTGTCGACGTTGAATAAATTAAATTTGTTGGAAAATCAAGTATCTAATCATGTTCCATATGTAAGCATATTGTCTAATGTGTGGATTTAGTGAGGAAAATGTACTGGAATATGTTTGTGGTGAAATTTTTAAAAAAGTCTGGCAGCAGAGCATATGTTGGACCTCGCAAGTTAGTTTGTTGTTTAGGCGAGCAGATTTCCTAAGAAAAGCACACACAACTTCTTTCTTTTCTAATGACATTACTTATATGAAAAGTCCTATCATAATTAATATTTCAATTCTCCGAGTTTTACTTAATGATTCATCTTGTTTCGTCTATTTTAACTTTTGCGACAGGCAAGACAATCGATGTTCAATAATTTCATTATCACTTTTAAAAATGACGTCTTATTTGTAACGATTCACAAAAAAGTAAAAACCAAGGAAACTTTAACAATAATTAAAGATTTTAGAAAGTACGCATCATATAGGATTTTTTTCCTTAGCATTTAATTAAAATTTCCAATATGATGCGTACTTTCTTTGTGTCACTCTATAGGTATGCGTCTAATTTTAAACAAATGTTCCTATTTCAGGTGTTTTATTATACGAAATGTTGGCCGGTCGATCTCCTTTTGACATCGCAGGTGCATCCGAAAATCCCGATCAAAACACCGAGGATTATTTGTTCCAAGTGATTTTAGAGAAAAATATCCGTATACCGAGATCGCTAAGTGTGAAAGCGGCTAATGTGCTTAAAGGCTTTTTAAATAAAAATCCTGCTGATCGATTAGGTTGCCACAGTACAGATTCATTTGTCGAAATTACGACACATCAGTTCTTCAAAAGCATCGATTGGGACTTGGTGAGTTAGAACATGTGTTATTCTGATACATTTTAATCAAATTGAATATTTTTAAATAAATTTAATTTGATTCTATTTTTTTTTATTGTACATGCCTATGCATATAAGCTCCTAATTGTTTAATTTTTTTCACCGTTAATATGTATTTTGGATCATTTCAGACAAAAAATATTTATATGTGATTCCTGTTACAAAAAACCGGCTCAACGCTTTTAGGCGAAATTTAGCACGCACATGCTATTAGATGTGGAGATGAACTGATTAGAGATAATTGGGACACATAAATATAGAAATCACCTAATGTCTGCCCAATTTTGAAAAAAGGAGATTGCACAGACATATGTAACTATCGGTCAATATCCATATTGTCAAAATTTTCAAAGCTGCTTGACATAATCCTATATAAGCGTATATGCAAGGTGTCCGGAAATGACTATAGAATATTTTTCGATTTATTTGAAAAAACTTTAAAAAAATGCTCACTTTTAAAGCCCTCTAGCGCCCAAACCACGCTGTTTTGTATATAGATAAGTTTAACTACTTGGCCACCTCTGGTCTTCCACAGGGCTCGAGTTTAGGGCCCCTACGTTTTATTAACGTCGGTAATAAAGCATTTATTTTTTAAGGCTGGTTTAGCCAACGAATAAGCATAAGAATATGATTAGTGTATAGTTATAGTCTCAAGCACAACTAGTTAAAATACATTATATCAAATGGTATCGTTTATACAACGTTTAGTTAACAAGTCGTTATGATTTGTAATTGTCATAACTTTCAATGTTGTAGTAAGAATAGCGACAGCCTCGGCTATAGTCGTCGGCATTCGGAAACATGTTATTGCGAGAAAATTCAAACTATTGACATAATCGCATATTATATATATGATAATTGAAATTTCATTAACTTTATGATATAAAATTATGAAAATATTATTATTATATCTCTGCTATCAACAAAATTATGCTGTAGTTTGAATTTCGCGCAATGACGTTTCCGAACGTCGACGACTACGGCCGAGTTTTAGTGACAAAAACACTTTTTTGTGAAAGTTCAATTATTTCAACTTTTATGGATTATGCATTACGACAAATGGCAATGTAATGTGCGCAGGTCCGCAGGCGAGCTTAAAAAACCAATATAACCTATAAATAAAATATAAACAGCTTGAATGTATATTATTTCATGGACGTTCCGATTCCTTTTACCATCAGTTTTCATCCATACATTCCTGTGCCCCCCTAGTTACTTCATCCAAAAAAAAAATAAACATTATTTTTCTGAGGTTCAGGTCATATAATTGAAGAAGAGGAACTAGGGATGAAATAGTAAAAAGTATCGATTCCGATACCCGTAATTTTTGCCAAGTATGGATTCTACCGATACTTGTCTAAAAAGTATCGATACTCTTAGGTATCGGCATTGTCTTTAAAGACAATGGTATCGGTATCGAAAGTACACAACACGTTTAAAAATAAACCTGCTGAATGTATATTACATTTTGTGTTACATAACATAGGAAATCTATGAAGTATGATGCAAAATTGTGGACAAATTTACAAAATTGTTTTAAATGTTTGGTGACATAGAATAATGTTTATTGTTTGGTATGGCCCGAAGAAAAATAAAAATAATCATGTTGTGTATTATTGCCCGCATCCCGCATGCGCATAATATACAGATTTTGATTGGCTCGGCACTTTGGTTATGCTTGTTTTTATGACTTACATGTTGGATAAATGCTCGCTTTTGTTATGCATTATACACTAAAACTGTGACAAAATTATATTCACTGCGTTATACATAAAACGTTGGCTAAACCGGGCTTTATTTATAGAGAGTAGGTGAGGGGTTTAACTTAAAAAATATATTTTCTAAACTAAATGGACTAATTAAGTCATTTTCCTTTTGCCAATTGACCTTGGCTTACATCTGTTACTCTTTTCTGTAGAAAAATGCAGTAAAAAAATTGGGCCAAAATGTAAATGTGTTGAAACCAAATAAAATCATTTAACGAATTATGCTTCCAAAACCATTAATGTGTCCCAATTTCATTGTAATCGCCGGGTTTCTCGGATATTAGTGAAGATAAAAGATTCCCGTTTCCGCAATACCGTCCTACTTCTTTGTCAAACTGTCAATGGCATAAACAAAACTTGCAGAGAATTCTTTGTTTCTGTGATACAGGGCGATTTTGAAAATGTTGCATTTTCAGTCACCCCCTATATCTCAACTATCTGATGTCTTATCAGAAAGGTGAAAACGGGTACTAATAGACCTTTTTAGGTAGAATCCAGTGGCGAACTTAGAATTTTTCCCTGAGTTACCGTTTTTGAGTTATGACCCAAATTTATAATTCTTCTAATGGGATACCCTGTATATTTTAATGGCATTAAATTGCATTATTTTTTTCTCTTTGCAGTGATATATAATAGTTGGTATTATTAATTTTTTAAAACGCCAAAAAATTTTAAAATAATTTTATGAATATCCCATTTTCGTAGTTGTATAAAAGATTGTATTTCAAAAATACAGGGAATACTTTAAACACTCTGTTATAAACAATGGAAACAAAACTAAAGTATTATTATTTTCATGAAAATAAGCTTAATTTTCAAATAATAATTAATTTTATTAAAATATAATGAATTCAACATTAGGGACTATTATTATCGCATTTGCTGTTATTTAAAAAACGGGTGGCTATGCTAAAACGAGGGATATGACTTTATTGTCAAATTAAATAAACAACTATTGACGTTTCCGTTATAGTTATATATATAGTATCAGTATCGTCATTAATTCGGAACTTTTCAATAAAGTTATTATAAGAATTATTGATATGAATCAAACATTTGAGAACTATGAGAAATATGATATGCTCAAGTGTTTTCTGAACACTAACGAGAACGCTAATGAAGCTTCTGAACTATACTTTACAAGGTAAAATGTTTTAATTAAAGTGGTTCAAACGCTAGTTATTTTGTGATAATTTTACAGATTTCCTGAGAGAAGGCTGCCGAAAAAAATGTTTTCTCGAATTTTATTAATTTCGGGTCATTTTCGAAACCTAAATCATTCTCGTTAGTTGTCAGAAAACACTTGAGCATATCATATTTCTCATAGTTCTCAAATGTTTGATTCATATCAATAATTCTTATAATAATGTTATTGAAAAGTTCCGAATTAATGACGATACTGATACCTAACTATAACGGAAACGTCAATAGTTGTTTATTTAATTTGACAATAAAGTCATGTCTCTTGTTTTAGGATAGCCACCTATTTTCTTAAATAACAGCAAATGCGATCATAATAGTCCCTAATGTTGAATTCATTATATTTTAATAAAATTAATTATTATTTGAAAATTAGGCTTATTTTAATGACAATAATTATACTTTTAATATATTTTTGTTTCCATTGTTTATAACAGAGTGTTTAAAGTATTCCCTGGATGTTTGAAATACTATCTTTTATGCAACTACGAAAATGGGATATTAATATTATTATAAAATTTGTCGGCGTTTTAAAAAATAAAAAATACCAACTATTATATATATCACTGCAAAGAGAAAAAATAATGCAATTTAATGCCATTAAAATATACAAGGTATCCCATTAGAAGAATTATAAATTTGGGTCATAACTGAAAAACGGTGCCTCAGAGAAAAATTATAAGTTCGCCACTGGATTCTACCTAAAAAGTTCTATTAGTACCCGTTTTCATCTATCTGACATCAGATAGCTGAGATATAGGGTGTGACTGAAAATGCAACATTGTCAAAATCGCCCTGAATCACAGAAACAAAGAATTCTCTGCAAATTTTGTTTATGCCATTAACAGTTTGACAGAAAAGTAGGACGGTATTGCGAAAACGGGAATCTTGCGTTTTAATTGGGACACCCTGTACAGAAGGACCGTGGATGTTTTAACAAGGAATAGTCATAATAAATATTTTTTTATGGATAGCACGTGCTTCGAGATCAGTTTCTTTTCTTTTATGATTCGATGTCAGCAAAATTGATGTCATAATTTTAGCTTTGTATTTGATTTGAATGTAGTCTAAATTTGGGAATTTATATTGTGTAATTTTACTCAAAATATCAATTTTTAGTGTTAAATGCCAAAATTTAGAGTAGGATACGAGTGTTTAACTACTTAAAAGTAAATGATGCTTGATAAGCAGAATTAAGTTTTACTTTAATTGAAAATGAAAATAACATGGAACATTATAACACATTATCTCGAAACTACTAATTAATAAAGTGCATGTTCGTTCCCTGTTTCAATTTAATAAATTTGTCAAAATTTTGTTAAACGAACGAGTTCTAATAATAATATTTATTATCATAATATTAAAAGTATACAATTTGAACGTTGACTATCACAGGCTGAATTGGAAAATGAAACAGCTAAATTAGAAGCCACTATAATGGACAGTTCTGATTATTAGAATAATTCCTTTCCTTTTTTAATTTAAAGCTGGAACAAAAGCAAGTCCAACCACCATATAAACCACGGCTGGATTCCGATAGAGATTTAGCGAATTTCCCACCAGAATTCACTGATGAGCCTGTGCATTTGACACCTGACGATCCGTAAGTAGTTTCATATCATTTTGATGCTTTTCTCTACATATTTTTGTACTGGGTCGGGTTAGGATTTTAGTGATGAGAATGCAATTTTAATTAATCTCTAGTAAGTATTAAATTCTTTCATAGTTTAGTTTTCAGTATGATATCATCGTCATATCATGACAATTTTAGACTAAATTGCGAGTCCAAGCCCTGGCACTTTTATAAATCTAACTTTAAGCACTCTATTTTCATATCACAACCAATGTTTTTTTTTTAATTTTTAGACGTGTCATCGAGAAAATTGATCAGTCGGAATTCGAAGGTTTTGAATACGTGAATCCTCTGCTCATGTCATTGGAGGATTGCGTGTGACACAACGTCCATTGCGCCTTACATCCTAATAATCTACCCCCGCCGCCGTTGCATAGGCACCCGCCGCCACCTTTTCCACCGCCTCCCCCACCATTGGAGGACGAATATGATGGCTATTTGCAAGTAGACGTACGGACAAGCAAGTCTGTACTTCAAAATATATTTTGCCTTCCTCTTAATTAATAAATTATACAAAGAAAATTATAGGTAATTTTTTCACCTGAATTTTTAGATTTGAAAAACTATGTCTGAAGATCTGGGCTTGTAGGTATCTAAAAATCAAAATATCACATTGATTTTGATAATCTATATTAATCAATAAAATTATGCCTTAATAGGCGTTTTGTATGTTTGTTAAAGCGATAAAAATATAATGCAACAAAATTTATTATTACTAGTACCACAAGAATATATAACAATCAGAAGAAAGAGAGGGTAGATTTGGCCAGCTGGGGTGTTGGCAGAACTTACCGGCCAGTGCCGTAGCGACCGTTGTAGCGACCAGTTGTTCTGACAGTGACATAAGAATGGAAAATAAATCCAAATCACATAGTGTTTGCTTAGTGGAAAGTCTCCCATATTTTTCCGAAAAATTTTGAGAAAATTAAGATAAGTTTGCAACTCAGGTTATGAGCAGTAAAGTAGCACCTGGTATGAAAATGCAGAATCAATTCATACCGCTGAAATTTTTGACGGCTACAAGTACAATTATAATTTTATTTTATTTTATTTTATTTATTTATTCACAGACAAAGTCCATTTATACACAGCATACAATATAATATAACAAATATAATTCCATGCAATACTACACAAATTCAACAATTTTACAAAACCTAAGAAACTCTAAATTACACAATAAGTAGACAATTTAAACATAATTCAAGTTATACTAAAGCTATTCGCAAGACCCACGCCAGGAATAAAAGGAAACCATGATCGTCAACGCAACAGGCATCGATCAAAAAAAAGTTCCATGTTCCAGTTTTGAACTCGCAACCTTAGGATTACGAAGAGTAAACGTTAACACATAGGCCAACAGGTATGCCATGATTGGTTTTTGTAAATTGTCATTAAATAAATAAATGCAGACGCCCAGAACCTAGATGATGACGACGGTAAAATAGACATATTCGAATGCCAAATATGTCAACTTGTGTCATTTAAAAACAATTCTGCCAGATTTAGTTCATATGAATAGTATTAAAATAAAAATAGGTATAAATTAGGAGTTTTTTTTTTGATATAATAATGTTTTAATATTTATTAGATTATTGTGGAAGTTGCATAATTTAAATTTGTTGGAAAATCAAGTATCTAATCATGTTCCATATGTAAATATATTGTGTAATGTGTGGATTTATTGAGGAAAATGTGCTGTAATATGTTTGTGGTGAAATTTTTAAAAAAGTCTGGCATCAGAGCATATTATGTTGGACCTCGCAAGTTAGTATGTTGTTTAGGCGAGTAGATTTCCATAAGAAAAGCACACACATCTTTTTTCTTTTCTAATGACATTACTTTTATGGAAAGTTCTAGTTCGATCACTACATACTATTGCGCTGCCTTGAAATATTAATTATGATAGTATGTATCACTACATACTATCATAATTAATATTTCAATTCGCCGAGTTTTGCAATTCATCGCAAACATCATCATCCAAAAAGTTTCATTGATCTTTCAAGGCAGCCCAGGTTTTCAGCGGAAATATGAATGTTGCTAATAAGGTGAAATGCATAAACTCTTTAAAACTAACTATAAACGGTTTGTTTCAAAGTTGGAACAATGAAGTTCTATAGCATTTAAATTTTTGTTTACCTGTAGACTAAACCAAGATTGTTTGGAAAATAATTAAAATAAAAGCACGCAAAGATATTGATCCTTCCTCAATATTTTGCCATTTGAAAGCCTTCAGAAATGCAAACTCGGACTCGTTTGGCAACCTTATGATGCCCCATGACAATTTTGTTAGTTTTGTTTCCAATTTAAATTTTTAATGAACATTAAAAAAAACTCTTAACATTGTAATACAGTAATGTTTCAATAGGCAAAATCATAAATTACATTCACCTTTGTTTACATTTCTGTAATATGAAGTATAACCTTATTTATGCAAGTAAAATTATTTTATACTTTAAAGTATATACAAGGAACTTCAAAAATTTTAATTAAACTAAATGAATCGTTTGGAAGCGTTCCCAAATTGTGAATCTTCTGATACGCCGCAGAACGAGAAAAGTTCAAACCTCTGTGAATACCTACCCTATACAAACTAACATAAACAAAACAGCAGTGTGGCACAGATTGAGCAGTGAACAAACAAGCAATACTAAACTATAATCGATGAGTAGAACCTTTGGCGTAGAACACTAAACTGACAATCGTTTTACCACTTCACCAAAACACTTCTTTTAAATCTCGACGCGCGTTTCGCTAACAATGTTAGCATCCTCAGGAGAGAATTAAAACTCTTTA
Organism: Apoderus coryli; assembly: GCA_911728435.2. Classification (NCBI taxonomy): domain Eukaryota; kingdom Metazoa; phylum Arthropoda; class Insecta; order Coleoptera; family Attelabidae; genus Apoderus; species Apoderus coryli. Next base: position 6,943,988 of record OU452202.1, on the reverse strand, counting down.
ATTCTCTCCTGAGGATGCTAACATTGTTAGCGAAACGCGCGTCGAGATTTAAAAGAAGTGTTTTGGTGAAGTGGTAAAACGATTGTCAGTTTAATACTAAACTAGAGGAGTACGCTACATAAAGTCCAATAAGAAACAAACAAGAAGCCTGGAAGTATTGATGATTGCTATCAAGAAAGAAGAAACGCTGGCTGTTTGATATTGATTAGCAGGAGGCCATATATAAGGAAGAACAATCGTTTGGAAACTTTTTGGGAGTGATGCGATATCCAAAAATAACTGGCTCCAAAAATAAAAATATTTCTTATATTAAATATAACCTCAGGCCGGTCCTGTGCTAACATTGTTAGCGAAACGCGCGTCGAGATTTAAAAGAAGTGTTTTGGTGAAGTGGTAAAACGATTGTCAGTTTAATACTAAACTAGAGGAGTACGCTACATAAAGTCCAATAAGAAACAAACAAGAACCCTGGAAGTATTGATGATTGCTATCAAGAAAGAAGAAACGCTGGCTGTTTGATATTGATTAGCAGGAGGCCATATATAAGGAAGAACAATCGTTTGGAAACTTTTTGGGAGTGATGCGATATCCAAAAATAACTGGCTCCAAAAATAAAAATATTTCTTATATTAAATATAACCTCAGGCCGGTCCTGTGCGGGATTGGTTAAATAACCTGAGACCTGTCCCGATATGCAATATAGTACAGAGGACCGAGGTTATAGACGACCTTATCGGATCTCTCTTTCTGTTATTCTTCTGATTGTTATATGTTCTTGTGCTATTACTGAGTATATTTTTTTTTATCAAGTATAGCACATTACCTACATAAAGATGGTATATGCACAGACACACATTGCTCTTTAGAAAATTAGGTTGACTATACGTATAAATTTTAGAGGCACGGTTGGAATAACCTTTAGTTATCCTACTACTATCGTCACAGTTTATCCGTACCGAAGCAGTTGTTCAACTCTCGATGTTCTATAAAGCCACCAATAGGAACGTTGCATTTTCGACATGCGCATGTTGCTTTTAGAACAGCTGTCCACTATAGTATAGCCTTGTCTGTCAAATCAAGGATAGAGTTCAGAGAAGAATTTTCGGTGAGAACGTTTATATTTATTTTTATAAATCGGAATCCGTAAAAATATTCTGCCGGTTTGTATACCATTAATAGACTGTTTTTTTTTTTGCTTTGTTTGCAAAATCAAAATGTTTTCCAAAGGACGAAAAACTGAAGTGAATAAAAGTATAAGGTACATCAAATTTTAAATACTGTTAGAACTAGCGCTGTCAGATAGATCTATGTTTACAGCATTTTTTGTTACAGATGTTTATTTTAAATCCGGCATCTGATCGCGATTTTAAGAATAAAATACCTTGTGCAATGCGCCGGCGGGAAATATGAGGACTAATAGTTGGCTTAACAAACATCTCAAAGTGCCGACGTGAAGTTGAACAACTGCTTCGGTACGGTATAAGCTGTGCTATCGTGCACTGGTTTAGCCTGTAGTGCGTTCCCCTTTTATGACCTACTGTAACATTGTACTGGTGATTTCTATCTGGTAAACACTGTCTGATACTGATAGTTTTGGTTAATTTATATGATTTTTTGCCTTACAAAACAAACAACTTATTCTGGCGTGCGACTGTACATTCCACATAGTGACTAAAATATGTAACTTCACATTTCAAAAAATAATTTGCTATTAATTTTTGTATATTAAATAATAGAAATGTGATAATATAATGATAATATGTAGCTTTAAGATCTAAAAATTCATGTGATAAATAAAAAGAGTTTAAAGTTAATATAAATAATATATCAGTGGTGAAAAGGGATTATTTTGCTCCCCCAATCCCCTGACTTTTTTCTAGACAAAAATTACAAAAATATATTAGTAAGGTAGCTAGAAGGATTTTGTAGCAAATTATATGAATAAATTTATGCTATGGAACTTGTGCACGAAGTGTAAATATTAAAGTAGATAATACTTATAATAATTAAAAATATATATAATCTTGAACACTTTTTACAAAAATAAAAATAACATTGTCGATCAAATAGGCAATCGGATTCAGTATTACAATTTTCAAATATATATTTGAATTTCAATTGTACTTAAAATGAATATTAGTGATATTTAATAATATAAACGAATTGCCTACTAGACAATATATAAGCTATCAAATTGGACATTATCAACATTTTAAATGACAACTAATTATTCGAAAATGAATCATTAGTTTATTATGACTGATACACTTTTTTGACAAGTTCCATATTTTGGCCATATTTGTGTTAACCTACTTAATGTACATTCCAAGTGTCTATGTCTCAAGATAATTTTTTAGGTATTTTGGTTTCCCTTTTACCCCTATTTCAATATTATTAAATATAATACAAGATGAGACTGAATATTAAAAATTATTATATTGACACTGACTTGTTGTTAACACGTATATGGTGCTTAAAATATATTTGAGGTTATGATATGACGAATTTATTTCTATAGTTATTATTCATATTAGGGTTAATTTAGGATTTCTTCACAACAAATAACCAATGAGACAGCTAGGATTGCTAAAATCAGTTACTGAGCGAATATAAACCCCGACGCATAATCCTACATCTACGTCATTCAACATAAATATATTTAAAATAAACCATTATTATTAAAAGGATGTTCCTTTTTTTATTACTGCTACATCTAGTTTTTTTTTCTGATGATTGAATTTTGGTCCAAAGATGTGAGTTGAGTAATTAACGAAAACAAATGGATCGGACAAAGATTTTGTCATTTTTGTGTGCTTTTCATTAATATCATTAACATTCTGTTACCAAAACTGTAAACGTACTAAGTCATAAGTAAAAAAAAAACACAAAATGATTGTAAAATTAAAGAATATGACAAAGAATGATTCATTAAAAACAAACCACACTAGTGATTTTTTTATTTTGAGACGAAAAGAAAATGCCAGCGTATATAACCAATGGCTTGACGATATAAAATTAGATAGCTACGAGTTTTATAGCAAAACGTTACACTTGTTACAAATATTTTATACAGTATCAATATTTTGTGATGAAATTTTGCCTTCGATTCCAAACTAAATGAAAAAACGTTGCTGATATTTTAATCTGATATTTTTGTTAAGACTAACATTGCCTAAAATTACAATGATGAGCCAACCAATGCACAATCTAGAATTAGTTTAAAGCTGAGGTTTCTAATATAGTTCTTAGAGCTTGATGACGTATAGATACAGAGCTGCAGAATCGACAGAATGTAGCGTTTGTTTACCTATATTGTTTCATATTTTGAGTTTATTGTTATGGCTTTGTTAGTTATTGGAAAATGGTTTTAATTTCAAAGTATAAGGAGTTTTCAAGATTAAGCATTGACGAAAAACTTAAAATTAAACAAAATGGATGGCCCCAGCCTGACTTAAATATTGAAGTGTTTTCGACAAGCCGGAGAAACAGTTACTTAAAAACATTTATGAAAAATACGGATGGATCTGTGGCTGTGAAATAAAAAATAGACTATTTTGTTTTGTGTGTGTACTTTGTGGTGGTTAAATGCAGTGGATGATTTAGTGGATCTCGCTGAAATGGCCAAACTGCATAGAAATTCCAAACAGCATCTTACAAATCAAAAGCGTCTAACATTATTCAGAAACAGAAATATACAAGAACGGCTAGATAATGCATATTGGAAAAACATTGCAATTCATAACGAGAAGGTAACTAAAAATAGATTTGTACTTTATAAACTTATCGAAGCAATTAAATTTTGTGGACTGACACTTCGGGGCCATGACGAAAGTGAACATTCTGAAAATGCGGGTATTTTCCAAGATCTCATTAATTATACAGCCGATATAGACAAAAAATTAAACATTTAGAGCAGGCGACAGTCTTGAAAGGGACGTCTCAAGAAATTCAAAACGATTTATTAGATTGTATTTTCGAAGTTTATCACGAAGTTAGCTTATCATAAGAGACCTTGAGCCATTAGTGGGTAAAAAAATCCCAATAAGTTAATTGCACAGTGCTACGATGACGCAGCTGTAATGAAAAGAAAACAGAATGGGGTACAAACTAGAATTAAGTACCCTGTAGCTCAGCAGCTTCGCAAAATAATGATGTCCGTTTATTTTTTGGAAATCTAAGTGAAATTCCAAAATTTTTCACCAACTCTAGCCAACGCGTTGCTTTTCTTGATAGAGTATCAAAACCAAAAATCTCCAGGTCTGTTCCTAGAAAATGGAATTTTAAAAGTAGAACGGTAAACGTAGTTTTCGAGTATAAAGAAGAGCTTATAGAGTGCATGGAGGAAATTGAAGAGCCCCTGAGGTAAATATGACAACAAAAAACCAGGCTGGCGCAATTCAAAGGCTTTTGCAGGAAAAGTCGTTCATATTTTGGCTTACATTTTTTCATTACATAATGCGACAATGTAAATACTCTTTTTAACGAACCACAAAAGCGCATTATTGATTCTGTGGAAATTAAGACATGTTCAAAAAAATTTAAAATATATATGATATTCTGAATGAAGCCAAGACTGTGCAGGTTATCGAGACTCAAAGAAGAAAATTCAATTATGACCCTTGGAAAGCATCCGCGATTTAGCAAATACTAATCAGTTAAATGCGGCAAACCTATTTATTTGCGAGAAGTTTGAGTGGTATGAGCTTTCATTTCCCCATGAATATTTAATAAAACTATTGAGTCGTACCCAATGTTGGAAAAAACTGAATAAAGACAGAGCTTAGTATTTTATATTCTAGTAAGCAGATTCGTCAGTTTTCCTCATGTGCTGGGCTTCTTAATTTTTTAATTGACAGTAACCTTCAGGAAGTTTTTACCGAAACAATAAAATTGTTACAAATACTTGTCACAATGCCGCAGAGCCTGAAAGAAATTTTTCTTCTTTAACAAATTAAAACATTTTTAAGAAGTAGTATGTCACAAGATCGACTAAATGCTTTAACGTGTTTATCAATAGTGCTAAAATTTATTCGATCTCTACTGGACTTTAACAAATTGAAAAGTTTGCATCGAAAATTAATTATGAATAAGTACCAGTATTTTGTGTTTCATGTTGTGCACGTACAGGGTGGATAAAGATATAATGGCGCAGTCTACGCTCTGCAGCACTGCCTCTGTAACAGGTCACGGGCCGCCACTGACATCGGAATAAAAATGTTAATATACTAAAAAATACTAACAAGTAATATTATATTTCGTCAGAAACTTGTAACAAGATATAGGATCAGAAACAAAATAAGTTTTTAACTTTGTCTAGGTGTAGGCAGAGTGTCGAGTTGTATAACGTTAAATTTATTTTTATTTTGTGCATACACAAATTATTCGAGTCTAATATCATAGCCTCAAAGATATTGAAAATATATTTTATAAATGACGTTTTTCATGACGCCTGAAGTAAACAAAACAAAATAAATTAAAGTGAAATAAGGTCTTACACAACATAAAATTTTAAAATATTTAATAGCGGCTTTTAAAAAATATAAGAGGTTATATAAAATAAATGCACTGAAAAAAAAACTGATTCAAAAAATCATAGCTATACATATGTTATATTATTAAAACTTTAATAACTTTAAAATATTTCAAAACTAATTCTAGTATGTTTTTAAAATTTATTTGTTAATCTATATTAAGTATTGTTTATATTTCGAAATATAGGTAACGTTAATTTTGTTAGGAAATCTTTTAAGTCTAGTTGTCGTTTTGATTTTCAAAGTTTCAAGGAATGTTTATTTAATCCAATCGTTCCACTTTCCAAAATGTAGAATTTTGACTATTATACAAGTTTAACGTAGGATACTCCTTATTCCAGTTACGTAAAAAACTAGAATGTTTTAAAGATTACTAGAATAGAATTTTATTTATTTATTTTTCATAACTGGAATGATGGGGTCGAATAATATTGGAAAGTGGAATAATTTTTGTTTTAGTATTTAATAACTAGCACATTGCGAAAAGTTGATTCTACTATAATATGAAAACGTTGACTGAATGCGTAAAAAGTATCTTTCGTGAGTAAAAATTGTAAGCATTTTGTATGATAAGAAAAATATGGACTTAATAGATTAGTTAAAATAATATTTAAATATCTGATTTTTTTTTCTAAGTTATTTATAAACAATATTATTTAGGTATTTAAATTGTATTATTTAGTACTAATTTTATTTTCTCTACTCATTCCTATTCCAGTATAATTGTTTGTGGTGTTTACACTACTTCCATTATTTTTAAGTTAACTATATACAATATTATCTAAGTTTATTATTTCATTTGTATTCTTTATAATAAAGATCTACTTATTAAATGTTATGCTATTTTGCGTTTTTTCTTAAAAGTATATTTGAAAAAGTCGCAAAATATTGTTTAAAACACTAGATTACCATCTCTACAGTTATCGTAAACCTTTATCCTGTTTTCTGCTGGTTAGAAACTTTTTTTTTGCCTCATTCTTTTTCAGGGACAAACGACCTTCCAAATGTTGGGAAGGACTTCACATAAATTCAGGATACAACAGTAATTAGTATGTTTTGCAGATATCGAAGTTATTGACTGTTGTGGTTAACGTAATATGAAGTTTATATTACGGTAAGCTAAAGTGTGTGCCAACGGAGTATTCTACCTGATATACATTGGCATAAGAGTCCAGGCATTGTGAAAATTGTCTTTTGCTTATAATAGAACCAGTTAAATTACAATTATTTAAAATGTTTCTTTATTTGACATATACTTACGGGAATTTAACAACTTGGCAGTTTCGTTTTATATACATAGGTATTTACAATTTATACATATTATTTTGATTTATTCAGTTTTAGGCTTAATTTTTTCTACAATATTTTGTACATATGTAGACTTAAATATATACACAGACAGCAATGATCCTAGGCCAGCTCCAAGCCAGTAAACCACCATGTGTTCCAAGAACGTATTTCCTTCACAGCCTAGCTTTAACGATGTTGCCAATGCTGGATTGTAATATCCACCTGATAAATTGAACGCTGAAAAAAAATATATGTTTACGGGGTGTCACAGACGATGCGGAAAAGATTTTAAATACTTCAGGAAATAATGTCGTATACCCATTATAGTGATTCCATTGAGAATACCGTGTAATTTATTACGTTTTTACTTTCCCGCTAATAAAAATTGAAGTAAAGACGGATATAACCCTGAAACGATTAAGACCATTTCCAGATGGAAGTCTGTCTGTCTGTGTGTGTGTCTGTATGTATCTTCCACGATAACGCTTCAACCAATTGAGATATATTTTGGTATATGAGTTTGGGGGAGTCCTAGGATGAATCCATTAGTTTTTGGTTAAAATCGTTGTAGCAGTAGGGGTCGAGTGATACATCATTTGAGAGCATTTTTTATTTGCTTTACAGCTATAGGTTATTTGTGATATTTGCCGGCGATTACAGACTTTATTGCAATTTCTTTTTATTTCTTATACCGTCACATTGGCCGTAGCTCAGTCATAATCGGTATGGCTTTGGATGAGAAAGGTCCTGGGTTCGATCCGTTCTATTGCAATTTTTTTTTATTTCTAATTTTTGACCAAAGTAGTTAGGTAGGTGGTTGGGTTAGTATAGCAAGGTATAATGATTATTTTTACGTTTTTCTTTCTAATATTTGAACTAAGTAGTATGTAGTTGGGTTCGGTTAGAATGTTATTATTATTTCTAAAATTATGATATAAATATTAGTATATATTTAGATTTTAAACTTTGATGAAAACATTTCGTTACCCGGGTGATTAGTTAATAATGATACAATGAACTCCTCTCTAAATAATTATTGAGGAGAGATCGATGGTTCAACCTTCGGGAAAGTTTTGCGGTGCGACAACCGATTTTTTTATTTTTCAGGAAAATATGATAAACTTTCAAGAACGTAGTTGTGTTTCAAATTGTTATGAGAATGGATAAAAATGTTCAACTTATTACGAATTTACATATTATGTACATAATTTTTAGTTTTGCTGTCTCGGTAGTGATCAGATTAAAAAAAAAATGTCGTAGGATATAATAACATGTTTCACGGATTTCCTTAGTCAGTATACGCATTTTCTGGCAAAAGATTACTTTCAAATGTGTTTTTTATTAATGGATTATTTTTCAGCAGTGTAGAAGCAGCATATTTATTGCCAAGATATTTGTTTCGTGATGGATGGGATTTTGCATGCAGTGTACAGGGTGAGCAAAACTCGATGTCCCAGCTCTGTTATGAGAAAATGAAAAACGAATGAAAAAATCTGAAAAGAGATTCTTAAATGGGATTAAGTAAGCTCCATTTTAACCCACATTTGGTTTTGTTTACAAACTTGGAAACTGAAGAAAATGACGTCATCAACTCATTTTTTCCAGAAACATACCTATATTTTTACATAGTTCAAAAGGGCTAATTTTTCTCAGCACCTTTTGTAAAGAAAAAAATGTGCTATCTTCATTCGTTAAAAAATTACAAGCAAATTTGGAAAATAAAAATAGTATCAAAAATCCGCAACCGTCAGAACTTTTAAACAAGTAGGCTTTGGAAACAAACTGCAATTATATCTGTCAATAATTAAACTAATGGTTGACAAATAGTTTTATCGTCATTTGATGTGTACATTTTTGTTATTTGTCAATCCGATTGAAAACGAAGGACATTTTGGCATTACAGTTTGGTGTGGTATTATTAACGGGCATTTAAGTAGTCCATACTTTTACAAAGGTGTTTTATGCAGTAAAGCATATTTGCAATTTCTTCAAGAGCAACTTTCTGTGTTTCTCGATGTGCCATTTACGAGCAAATATGTTTTTCCAGTAAGAAGGGGGCGGCGCTCCAAGCAAGAATTGCCTAAGAATTTTTTCATATTTTCGGGATACATAAATGGACAAATAAAGTGACAGCCTGACTTGACCTCTTCCTGTGGGGGAACACTGAAAAATAAAGTGTATAACACGCCAACCCACAACTTAGAACATTTAAAGGAAAAAATTAGAAATGCATGCAATTAACTCTCAAGAGACATGTTATGTAAGGCCTCAGGAAGAGACCCAGTAAAGAGACATACGTTTTTTAAACGTAAAATCAACGTGTCATTGGTTGATAAAACGTGTACGTTTAAAAAATAACCGTTTTATTTTGGTACAAAATAACACGACGTAAGGCGGAGATTAGATGAGTGTTTACAACTAGGAGGTGGTCACATTGAAAAAAAAAGTATTGACATATAATTACAGTTTGTTTCCAAAGCCTACTTGTTTAAAGGTTGTGACGGTTGCGAATTTTTGATATTAGTTTTTTCTACAAATTTGCTTATAATTTTTTAACAAATGACGATATCACATTTTTTCTGTACAGTGCAACAAGTGAATTTATTAATAATCAATCATTTATTGATGTTAGTTGATTTTACGTTGTTTTACATTACAGTATTTTAATCTTTATTTGGAATTACAGGTATTTGATTCGTTTCTTGAAGATTAATTATCAAATCACGAGTATAATATAGTGCACATATTGATTTATATCATATTATACGTGATTTTATGGCGTAGAGTGAAATATTTTTTGTGCGAATTTGCATTTTTAAATTTTAGGGTTTCGTTGTAACTTAATCATAATATATTACCTAACACCACCATCATAGTACCGAAAAATGCATCTAGGACACTAGTAAATTTCGCATCCGTTTCACTTAACAGTCGTGATAACAGTCTGCATACACAAGTGGCAGTTCCTTCAATTATTGCACCCGAAATCATATCAACTTGCAGATCTGCAGTGCAATCTTCAAATGCCTTTCCTTTATGTGTTTCGGTTAGCTCTAATGCCCATATGGTTTGAACATATCTGTATTACATAAAGAAATTTGTTACATATTAATTTAGATTAAACGTAGGTAGGTAAGGATGTCAAATAAGGCAAACCCTACACCAACAACAATGTGACGTTTCGCAGGTTTATTAATGCTTTTTCAGTAACAATTGGTTTGGCATAGGTATATTATTTTTCTAAATACCATCACACCAACATTTTTAGAAGTATAATAATAATATAACTTAGACTGAATCATGATTGTTGATAATGTATATAAATATCATGATTGTAACAAAATAAAGCTGCATTATTGATAAATTGGAGAATAGGTATTTATTTGAGGTTATGTTGTTTGAGGAACAAACCAAATTATTAATCTGGAAATAATTTCGTGGCATAACTGACAAAATTACCTTAACCGAGAATTTTATTTAAATCAGCAGAGCGTTTACAATAAGAAAAAAATACACCTCGGACATAATTGACTACTTTATTACACAATATGATATTACATTGTTGAATTGTTGGTGTGTTTCTTAATCATTTAACAATAGGGAGTGTTAAACAATTCTTACTCACAAACAACTTATTTAGGACTTATTTACTCTAAACTAATGTATTTAAAAACATTAGTTCAGCCTGGAGAGGCCAGGTTTTCATCCTTAACATGAAATAAAGCTACAACAGAAATTTTAATTTTCACAAATTGATAATTTTATTATTTGAAATAACGATAGAATGTCAATGTTTTTCTAATTCAATGTATGTTATATTTTTTTCATTCTAAATTATATTTCACAGTAAGTATTGAAAAATATAATTTTTTATAATGAAGAGAATGTAGGTACATATATCATTTTGGTTAATTGACCCAACATTTTGCTACTATAGTCCGTATATTTTAATTTGACCAGGATCGACCATAAACTGTGGTTTTAATATTTAGACAAATTTGATTCGAATTATTTTCGTGTAAACAACTCTCGTAGAAGACCTAAATAGGGCGGTTTGCAATTCGCAATACGTACTTACCTGATATTAATATTTATGATTATAGGTAATTATTATTTAGAAAAAAAGTTTTCTCTCTTCAAATACACCTGTCTAACAAATTAAACAAAAAGGGACAGTTTATTGCTGATTCTTTTGTTACGAAATGGGTGGGATCAACCATAAAAATCAGTTTTTCTGTTGTAAGTTTTATAGCCGATCTGGTCAAATTAAAATATAGGAACTATAGTTATATTGAGAGAATGAAAATGGTTGTGATATCTCTCTGTGAGGTCTAGTTATTCTAAATTATACGGTGAATTCATTTATCGCAGACCATAGGACATTTGTTAACAATAACTATTTCTATGCATATAATTGTCAGTTTGACAGCAATACAAAATCGTATTCCATATTAAATGCAACATAGGCAATTTTGTAACAGGTTTGTTTACTAATATTTTTGTCGCGAAATGTACACAGATAAAGAGTGTTTGATGTTTGATAAAATTAACGGACAGCCAGAAAATTGGAGTTCACAAAATACATTTGTTTAATTTCAGTAGAACACAAAGAAAATAAAGTGATTGGTCGAGTTCGACAAAATTCTAGGGCCATTTTTTGTTGAGTAAAGTTAGTCTGGATACAAAGCTATTAGAGGGATGAATGTAATACACACGTTAATTGAATATTGAGGACAACATACTGCGTTAATACTTGTCCAATAGAAGCATAAGATGCAACGACCTAATGGCCTGCTATTTCCCAGACTTTTCACTCAGTGATTTTTTTTATTGGAGTAAAATGTAACGATCGCCGTGAATTGGGAGAAGAAACGAAGAAATTTTTTTATAGACACAAATTTAAATATTTCATTTCTATGTTTTAATTTTACTTTTCGACGATAGTGGTTAAGGCAAAAATATTTCACAATAATAAATATTTAAAACTTTTTTTTTATTGTGTAATCTATCTTCCAAACAAAAACATTAACATTACTTTTATACTAAAATCCCTGTGTTGCGTGATAAATGAAATTCACTGTATATATCCATCATTTTTTGTCCAGGAGTGCATCTCTAATGGTATATTAATTCTTATTTAGTTGTACTATATTCTTACCTAAATGTCACTAAAGCAGCGCTAACCTGGGATAAAACAATTAAACAGGCAGTTTTTATATCTTTCAGTCCTTCTATTACATCTTCCATAGGATTGTATGGACATGCCGTGGATTCTTCCCAATGCTTTGACCACCATATTGTCAACAAGAACAAATATATTGCGTATGCAGAAACACCCCAATTATCCGCAACTAAAATTAAAATTTTCTTAAAACAAATAGGGCGACAATATGTAATTTGCGTTAGATACACAGATGTGTTTTCAGTACATTTTAAAAAAATAGTTTCTCGATCATATGACCTAGAGATGAATAAGATGGAAGCTTCAAATCACATGATAATAATAATAATAAATGTCTTTATTCATGGGCGAGTTTCAGTACTGTAATATTCAAAGAATATAACAGTCTGCTGATTTAAAAACTTTCTCAAGTACGAATTGAATGTGCACTGAGCAATACTGATAACGGTTAAATTATCGGAAACCATATCGTGATAGGTATTTGTTAGGGTTTCATCTGCGTTTTTTTTTACAATTACCTACTAAAGGTTTGGTTGAAAAATACGTTAGTTATTTTCAGTCAACAAAATTAATAGTTTTGTGGTGTCATCTTGGTGACGTAATACGGTGAGAGATGTTGGGACTGTACGAAGGGCCAGATATTTACATACAAAACATCCCTAAGTGTTTAATACGTTTGAAACTAGGTTTTGCATTAAATATAATAACTCTGATCCTCTTAATTAAAAAAATTATATCAACATATTACCGACGAGATTTCGGAAGTACAGTCAAATTGCAGTACTAATATTGTAATATTAAAAATGTGTATCATAATAATATAATATACGCAATTTATAAGTTGTCGTTATGTTCCAAATCTATTGAACAAACAATTTGAAAAATAGATCTGCAAAACGTAACTATATTTTTGGCTATAAAAGTGCTCTGAATTAAACAAATAACATAGTTTTAACTCAGTCTCAAACATAGCCACAAATGTCCGACGCTTTAAAAGTGTGTTAAATACTGATATTAGGTCATTCAATAAGTCCGTAGTATGACACATAGATGGCGTTACTAGAATTTTTTCCATATGATTTTTATTTAGTACTAACCTTCAAACGATACGTGTATAAATTTGACCGCAATCTGACTATTGATTGGTGAGTTATAGCATTTTGTGTGAAGCAACGATTGTTCAATAATACAAAAAAAAATGGAAAAATGATTCAAATAAAACTCGTCAACTCCACAAACAAATCAGTTTAATATGCTTCAGAGCACACACATCAAACCATACATGTTTCGGGACACTTTGTTCCCATCATCAGTGGTACATTAAAAATGGGATGGGAACAACGTGTCCCGAAACATGTATGGTTTGATGTGTGTGCTCTGAAGCATATTAACCTGATTTGTTTGTGGAGTTGACGAGTTTTATTTGAATCATCTGATTTGCTCCTCGATATTATGGACTACTTAAAAAAAATGGAAAAAGGTGCATTTCGAGTTTTCATAAATCATTGCTTTTTGATGAAAAAAATACAGTGGAAATCAAACAATGCATTGATAAACATTATCTGAACTCTGAGACAAATGGTAGAGAAGTGGATTGCTGAATTTAAACGTGGTCGTACCCGCACAAATGATGCAGAGCGCAGTGGACGCCCAAATGTAGGTGTTATTCCAGAAAACGTTAAAAAAAATCACAAATTGGTTATGAACGATCGCAAATTGAAGGTGCACGAGCGAAAAAATGGAAAAAAGTGAATTTTGAGTTTTGATGAAAAAAATGCAGTGTAAACCAAACAATGGCTTGATAAACATTATTCGAACTCTGCTCCATCGAGAGGTATGGTAGAGAAGTGGATTGTTGAATTTAAACGTGGTCATACCAAATCAGGCTGTTATTATTTATTACACGAACATTTGGGTATGCGAAAGCTCTGTGAAAAATGGGTGCCGCGTGAGCTCGCAGTCGACCAAAAACAACGAATTCATGCTTAAACCGCAATAAACTGGAATTCTGTCGTTGATATGGGACAATGGATGAAACATGGCTTCACTATGACACACCAGAATCCAAAAGACAGTCAGCTGAATGGACAGCAATCAACGAACCGAATCCAAAGCGAGCAAAGACGCAACAGTCGGCCAAGGTGATGGCGGCTGTATTTTCGGATGCGAACGGAATATTCCTCGACTACCTCCAAAAAAAGGAACCACCATCAACAGCGACTATTACTGTGCACTTTTGGATCGCTTGAAGGCTGAATTCGCAAAGACACGGCCACATTTGTAAATAAAAAAGTCTTGTTTCACCAGACAATGCAGCGTGTCACAAATCGATGAAAACTATGGCAAAATTGAATGAATTGGGCTTCGAATTGCTTACCCACCCACCGTATTCTCCAGATTTAGCCCGCAGCGACTTTTTCCTGTTGTCAGATCTCAAGAGAATTCTCGCTGGAATGAAATTTAAGTCCATTGATGAAGTAATCTCTGAAACTAAGGCATATTTTGACGAGAAAGAGAAATCGTACTATAAAAGTGGTATGGAAAAGTTGGAAAATCGCTATACTCGTTGTATTGCCCTTGAATGCAATTAAATAATAAAATCGAGTTTTGTCAAAATTTTGTTTTTTTCTTACTTATCCTACGGACTTATTGAATGACCTGCATTTGAAGTAAATTTTTATGCAAAATATATTGAAGCCTCATTCGTATTTTTGTATCTTGAAATAAAAACTCGGAGTCTGTTCACCAATGATCGTCCAAAAATTTCTGTAATGTTTAACAGACTTTTTAAGTACTCTGATTAAGACTTCCGTCTGTTTCAAGGCCTTACACAGTTCAGGTCAATTTGTTGCGAATTCCAAGGTACCTATTATAGTCTGTAATGCTCCGAACAAAAATGTAAAGTTTGTACATTATAATATTAATAGCTTTATTACTCAACAGAACAAGTTCCATTTACAGAGCAATACATACAAAAACCAACTATAACTAAAGCTTAACTATATTAAATAACAGTAGGTACATCAACAAACAACGAAAATCAACCAAAGTACACAAGTATTAATGAATATCAAGGTCCTTTATTATTGATTCCGCAGAAGACAATATTTCATTCAGAGAATCAAAAAATATATCACACTGATCATTAACCAAATTAAATTGCCTGCACATAGTATAAATGGGAGATTTTAATATAACATTTGTTCTGGCTCGCTCATTATAAAATGCAATAGAACTTCTAGCATTGATACGCGGAACCAACAGAGATACCTTTTCCAGTAGCTCAGGGCACACTACATCACCATTGAATATCTTATATAGGAAGCTTATACTAAACAAATTTCTCCTTAAACTTTGAAATTGAAATCGGTCAATAAGATATTTGTAAGGTATTCCGCGATCCGGGTAAGTTCCATCAATCTTAAAGCACAAACATTTTAAAAATTTACGCTGAACTTTCTCAATCATTTGAATATCACAGTCATAGCAGGGGTACCAGACCAAAGAGCAATACTCAAGCTTGGATCTTACATATGCAAAATATAGAGTATTCAAAGTAACGACACTCTCGAAATATTTGCTGTTTCTAACAATAAAGCCATAAGCTTTGGTCGCACCAGCCACCACACCTGTAATATGTTCCTTGAAAGTGAAATGCATGTCAAAAATAACTCCAAGATCTTTAATAGACTCCTTTCGATTAAGAATTACTCCATTTACATTATAATAAAAGATGGTCGGGGACGTTTTGCGGGTATAAGAAACAACATTACATTTCTTAGGATTGAGGGTAAGTCTGTTTTGTTCACACCAAGCATTCACCAATTGAAGACTGTCCTGTAGCGAAACACAATCCTGCGGCGTACTTATCGTTGTAAAAATCTTTAAGTCATCTGCATAAATCAGTTTACTACAATTCAATAATTCTCCCAAATCATTAATAAATAATAAAAATAATAGAGGTCCCAGATTTGAACCCTGAGGTACTCCAGACAGAGCTGTATATCCATTGTATGACACAAACTGAACTCTATCAGTAATATAAGATTGCAGAAGACAGACGGCATCAGCGCTAAAGCCAAAATGCGGAAGCTTTTGTATAAGGATTGTATGATCAATTCTATCAAACGCCTTGCAAAAATCGGTGTATACAACGTCAACCTGACCGCGGTTATCCAACGTCCCAGACACGTATTGTGAAAAAATTGACAAATTTGTAAGTGTGGACCTGTGTGCAATGAAACCATGCTGATACTGGACCAGCCCATGTTGAACAATTGGATAAATACGATTGTAAAGAACTATTTCAAGTAATTTAGAAAAATTAGACAGAATTGATATAGGCCTATAATTGGTTATATCCGCACGATCTCCGCTCTTGAAAACAGGACACACCTTAGCATTCTTCCAGACCATAGGAAAAGTATTACGTCTTGATATCAAGTTATAAATTATACACAGTGGAACGCACATTACTGAAATTGTATCTTTGACCAAGAATGAGGGAATCCCGTCAGGTCCGGAAGTAAACCTGTTCTTTAATTTGCGAGCAGCCATAACTATCTCTCCCTCAGTTATATTTCCAAATGTGATATCATTTCCACACAGTAGCGATAATGCATCAACATTACCACAACCCACAGGTCCCACAAAGACACTTTCAAAGTATTTAGCAAACGTTTCAATAATACTTTGCGGATCCTCAATAACATTGTTGTTGTATTGCATAGAACCGGGAATGCGTGACTGCTGGCGCGACCTGTTAACAAATGACCAGAAAGATCTGGGATCAGTGACAATATGATCCTCAGCAAAACGCGCGTAATTTTTATACGAGGTAGTAATTTGTTGCTTCAACAGCCTTCTAATGTCACTGAATTTGTCATAGTAATAGCGAGATTTTGTATTCTTATATTTCTTATGTAAAACGGCTTTACACTTAATATTTCTGATAATCTCAGAGTTAAACCAGGGAGGATATTGATGGCTGAAAGTCCTGTAAAGGGGAACACAGGAGTCAAAAACAGAGTAAAGGTCAGCATAAAACAAATTTAAAGCGTCATCAACATCATTACAGTTGTACAGATATGACCAATCACGCTGGAATAATATTTCATAAAGAATTTCATAGTTCGCCTTTTTAAAATTATAATTTGCTTTCCTATCATTTGCCTTAAACATTGACTCTTTATAGCAAACTGAAATAATTTCCACATTTAGCGCCGGATGGTGTTGCGCATCTTCCGATAAGAATGGTACATCTTCTTTGGTAACTATACAGGGTACCGATGAGATTATGAGATCGAACAACCTGCCATGACTGTTTGCGACATTATTATATTGATTCATACCCAGGAAGTTCAAATAATTGTGCATACTCGCACTTTTATTATCAATGGAGTTCTTATCTGCAAATCCACTAACATTAAAATCTCCCATAATCAGTATTTTACCTTCATGACAAATTTGCTCAAAACATTCCAAAAACAATTCAAACACACTTGCTTCTATATATGGCGGCCCATAAACAACAAATATCGACATACAATAACAATCAAACTTACATTTACAACCTAAAACATCAATCATTGGAAAAGCCGTATTTAATTCAGTAATATCCAAAATTTGAGATCTTATATAACTTTTTATTGCTAAAACTACACCTCCGCCATCTTGTTTTCCCGACAAAATGCAATTTCTGTCTTTTCTGAACACAGTATACTTGCTTGAGAATAACTCCGCACTGTCAATCCCGTCATTCAAAAACGTTTCTGTTAAAGCAACCACATCAAAACCACCAACATCACTGGAAACATAAAGATCATGCGTCTTCGATCGAAGGCCTCTGACATTCTGATAATAACATGTCAGACTAGGCTGAATCCGGTTCGGAGGCATTAGTTTTTTGACTTAATTAACTTGGGCACACCCTGAAAATACTTTATCACGAGATCTTCACCGTTTGCTCTTCCACGTTGCTGTTCTTCAAGCAGACTTTTAAAATATTGTCTCTGCTGTACTGTTTGGTCGGCGCCTATACGGACGTCGTCTGCCATACCCTTAAGCAATCTTCTTTTTTTTAAACATTCCATCACCAAGTGCTCATCTCCCAGAACAACCTTCAGAGGACGCTGTCGTACGCCATTAGCACGCTTACCGAGTCGAAATAACTTTATCGGATCAACGTTCAGGTCAACGTTAATGGAGGTCAATACTTCCTTCAGTCGTGACTTATCATGGTTTACCCTACTCTCAACACTCGAATCAGAGCTCTCATTCAAATTGTAGATAATGATATTCTTTGATCTTTCTTGCCTATCCTGCATTTCTTCATACCAACTCTCCGGATTACCATCCGTTGAAATATCCCTACGACTGGTCTCGCGTATACTGGCCAGTTCAACGGTGATTTCTGCAACTCTAGATTCAAGCTCGGCGATCTTGTTATTCTTTTCTTCTTTTATTGTCCTGACTTCAGACAGCACCTCAGCCAAAACACGAGACTGGTCCATTATCACACCGAGCATCTTAGACATGACCGCTATGGCATCACCAATACCAACATTCTTTTTAGACTGCATCTGTGAAACTAATTTCTTTACCTCATTGAAAGAAACACCTCCGGCAGTATTCGGTGTTATCGGCGGATATGCAGCTCCTCCATTAGAGGATACATCGGGAACCTCGGAGGTATTTGTGGTATTTGCCTTACATGTTACACTGTTACCCATCGATATTCTTCTAACAATATTGCTACACATTCTGCACTCCCAACTATGACTTCCATTCTTCACAAAAGTACTGTGTATTTTGTTAAACTCTGCAGTCTGAAGATCAGAGCAACCCTTGTGCACCCACGAACAGCATGCTGCACACTCTATCGCCCGCTGACTCTTTGCGACGGTTCTCTCACAAATGGGACATATCACAATACCAGCATCCATTTTAATTATTACAGTAAAATCACCGCAATATTAATTCTGGTGCAAACAGCATACACCCAATTAGTGTAGTTCTATTGAAATAGATAAACCGAGAATCCACATAGGATAAAAAAAAATCACACTAGATAAACACTTTAACCGCAGAGTTTATGAAACAAACAGCAAAAAATGACTTCAGCTTTAGAAATAGTTACAAAAATCATTAAGCAGCGAGCAACCGAAAAAATTCCGCTTATTTTGATATAAAACTCGATTTTGATGAAAAAGATGCAGTGGAAACCACACAATGGCTTGGTAAACATTATTCGAACTCTGCTCCATCGAGAGGTATTTATTACACGAACATTTGGGTATGCGAAAGCTCTGTGTAAAGTGGGTGCCGCGTGAGCTCGCAGTCGCAAAAACCAACAACAAATTCATGCTTCAAAGGAGAGCTGTTAAACCGCAATAAACTGGAATTATATCATCGATATGTCCTACGGAATTATTGAATGACCTGCATTTGACGTAAATTTTTATGCAACATATATTGAAGCCTCATTCATATTTTGTATTTTGAAATAAAAACTCGGAGTCTGTTCACCAATTATCGTCCAAAAATTTCTTTAATGTTTAACAGACTTTTTAAGTACAGTGATTAAGACTTCCGTCTGTTTGAAGGCCTTACACAGTTTAGGTCAATTTGTTGCGAATTCCAAGGTACTTATTATAGTCTGTAATGCTCCGAACAAAAATGTAAAGTTTGTACATTGGCCTTAAAATATTAGAAATTAATAATGATCAAATAAAATCTATTCAAGCTGACTGACTATCACTTCTTTTTCCGTTTATCATAATAAAATACATTTTGCAAACAGAATTGCCACTGTTTTTCACAGGTATTCTTACAATATTAACATTTAAAATGGTTTCAATTTATTCGTTTTTGATGTGAATTTTAACGTGTATGAGTTTAATATTATGAAACTCGTTTTTTTTCTGAAGAATTTTGCTGTAAATCAATTTTTATCACTATTGTTTTAACTCATATATTATATTGTTCTTGGTTTCATTAAATAAATTTTGAATAGGTACACTTTTGGACGATAATGGGTGAAAATAAACTTCGAATTTATATTTCAATTTTATTGTCTTCACTGTGAGAATAGGGTACTCATGAAAATCATTCGTATGTTACTCTGGATCACTAATATCTAATCCAAACACAAAAACAAGGTAAAAATCAAAGTTAAGCTTGATTAAAGTGGGAAAATGCTCAAAAAAAAAATCTTTTGCCACACATATAATTACATACCTATAATTAATTCAAAACAGGCAGCACATAACTCTAAAGTAGTAATGAATTCTAGAGCTAACTGCTTTAAAATAGTCTCATTATCGATGAAATACTTTTTTATATACCTTCTGGCTAAACTGGCTAAAATTAGCGTTGCAAATATAAATAGCGTCGACACAACTAGAGGGTTTAGACCAAATACGTTTTTTCTTTTGCTAAAAGAAAATGAAGCGCATTAGATTTAATTGCATTACATGAATATGAATCCTAACAAATTGTATGTGGTAGGTTAAAATTTGCGAAATATAACAAATCGATGAAAGGCTTTTGTTATTTTTACACTTAGAAAAAAAAAACACTAATTACCAAATTTACAGTATTCAAAGTAGTTAATAACAGTTCATTCAGAGGTAAAAACTAAATCAACTAGTATTTAAACTAAGTAATATAAATGAAGATAAGCATGTGGAAAAAATTGCACACTAATTAAAGCAAAATGAATCCGACTTTGCTATCACGAACAGATTTTTTTTTTATTTTTGATAAGAACAGTCAGAGCCGTACAGACATCGTCATTTTCGAAAATAAATATTACTAGGTTGCGTCCATGTTTAATAAATTTATGTTAAACAACTTTAATGATGAAAATTATATGAAATTTAAAAAATTAAATTGTGGTTGCCATAAAGTGTGTATTTTATATTAAATTATTGTAAATCCGTAAAGTGCATATACAAACCTAATAATTTCTAATAGTTCCTTGAAGGTTAGAACGGTCAGGTTGACGAACCCTCAGTCTGCCAACTATCAAAGCAAAGATTAATATACATTAATCTTTGATCAAAGGATATGGCAAAATTTAAACATATATAAGCAAATCAAAAAACTAATTTTGAAAGTTGGTCATATCAACATACGCTCCCTTGTAGCAAATTTTAATGAGTTTAAAGATTTTATACTCGATTCTGATTTTGACATTGTGGCAGTATCTGAAACGTGGTTAAGCCCTGATTTTCCTAATACTCATGTGAACATAAAAAACTATAATATTCTTAGACTGGATAGGCCGACAAGAGGTGGTGGTTTAGCTATATATGCTAAGAAGTTTGTTAAATTTAAGAATGTAGTATCGTATATCAGTGAAATTGGTTTAGAGCAAATTTTTACTGTCCTTAATTTTAATAATAAAAATTTAGGGTTGTGTGTAGTATATCGGCCACCCAACATTAGCGTTGGGGCCATGTATGGATTGTCTGAGGGTCTTGAGCAGTTATATTTTGAAACTCAATCTCTCATTTTAATGGGAGATGTTAATATAAATTTATTAAATGACACCTCGGTCGATTCTTATAGGTTTAATGCTTTCATTGATCAGTTCAACATGGATCAAGTTATAGGTGAGCCTACTAGAATTACAGAGCGCGGCCAGTCTCTCATTGACGTGATATGTGTAAGCAGAGATCTTCACCTGCAATCTTCTTCAACTGCTGATCTGTTGTGTAATAGTGATCACATGTTTGTTATCTGTACGCTTGATTTTGAAGTACCCGTTAGGGAATCAAGAACAATCGTATATCGCGATTTCAGCAAGTTTGACATCAACCTATTCTCGCGTGATGCTGTTAGATTTCCATGGGAGAGTATTGACTGGTTCGAAAATGTTGATCAGAGGGTGGATGCCTTGAATGATGCTGCTTTGGCCTTGTTTGATGCACATGCTCCGCTGAGGGTATTCAAAACCAAGCGTCAATATAAGCCTTACATAACCTACACTATTAGAAAAATAATTCGTTTAAAACAAAAGGCTCATAAAAGATATCTTAAATACAGAACTGATACATCTAGACAGTATTATGTTGACATTAGAAATTTTTTAAAGCAGGCCATTAAAGCAGAAAAAAAGGCTTATGTTCGCGAAACAATCAAAGCTTGTAAATCTAACTCTAAAGCTATGTGGAAAAATTTTTCTCGTTGGGGTGTTTGTAGTAATCAAAACTCAAATGACTTACCGGATGAGTTTCAGGACCCGGATCAAATTAACAACTATTTTTTAAATGTTGTCGGTCAGTCACAGGCGAGTGATGAAGTTTTAAATTTTTTTAATAATAATCAATTTCGGAACGGCTTAGCTTTTCGGATTAAGGAGATCGACTGTCAGGATATTATGAGATGTGTTAGCAGAATTAAATCTGAGTGTTATGGTGTTGATGGTATTAACATAAAAATGATACGCTTAGTTATACCACATTGTGCGGATATAATTTGCAATATTTTCAATGACTCTGTCAGTTCAGGGACATTTCCTAATGTTTGGAAGATGGCGGATGTGATTCCACTACCTAAAGTTCGGTCTCCTGTAACTTGTAATGATTTGCGACCAATTAGCATACTTCCCGCAATGTCGAAGATATTTGAGCGAATAATTGGTCGTCAAGTTTTAGACTATATACGTGAGAATAGCATTTTGCCGTCTATTCAATCAGGCTTTCGGGAGAAGCACAGCACAACCACCGCGCTTCTGAGCGTCATGAGTGACCTTGCTACCGCCATGGACAGATCCATGTTAACGATACTTGTTCTGCTGGATCAAAGTAAAGCTTTCGATCGTGTTAATTTTGAATTATTGCTTGCCAAGCTTAAATACCTTGGATTTGATGGTGTGTCGTTGACATGGTTCAGAAGTTATCTGTGTGGTCGAAGACAGCGGGTGAAATTGCATGGCAAATGTTCAGATTTTTTGGTGACCAATAGTGGTGTTCCACAAGGGAGTATTCTTGGACCATTGTTGTTTTCTGTTTATGTATTTGACATTGTGGGGTCATTCCAGCTCTCTACCATACACCTCTATGCGGACGATATCCAGGTATACTTGTCTTTTCCCCTAGCCAGTGCTGAGACTGCAATTGATGTAATAAATGGAGAGCTGTCTCAGTTTTCTTGTTGGTGTGTAAACAATGGTTTGCTCCTGAACTCTAGGAAGACGGTGGCAATGTGCATTGGCAACGAGCGCCACGGTAGTTTTGTTACTCAAGAGTTTAATGTTAAGATTAACAATGATGTTATCCCCTGGATGCATAAAGCTCGAGATCTAGGAGTAATCGTGGATTCTGAGCTAAATTTTAACGAGCATTGTGGCAATGTATGTAGGAATTCACTTTTTAAATTGCGTTCGATATACCATCTTAAACACCTGGTTGATGAGCCTACTAAACTTAAATTGGTTAAAGCTCTTATTTATCCGCATTTGGATTATTGTTTTCCGGTATATTTTTATTTTTTGTTTCATTACAATAAAATGAAGTTGCAGAGAGTGCAGAATTCTTGTATAAGGTTTGTTTGCACGGTTCCTTTTGCTGCACATGTCACTCCTTTTTTTGAGAGATTGGGTGAGCCAAAGTTGGATGTGAGATATGAGTATTTATATACTTCATTGCTACATAAGATATACCATGCTCGTGACCCTCAATATTTGTATAAGTTGTTGTGTAGACGTTCTAATGTTCATGATGTTAATGTACGTATTGATTCCTTTACTATCCCTAAGCATATGACAGCAAAATTTGAGGGCAGTTTCTCGTATATGGCCTCACTACTGCTAAATAAATGTATTGATATAATTGATTTGCCATTGGAATTATTTCAGAGACAATTGAAGCTCAGAATTTATTCATAGTGTGATTAACTTTTTACATTAATTTAAAATGAAAATTTGTTTATTCTAGTTTTAAGAGTTTTTGTTTTGTACATTCTTTCTTTATTTGTATATGCTTTTTTAAGGAAGAGTGGAAGAGTGGCATTGGCCAAATCTCTATCCTTTTTGTGCAATTGTATATATTCTACATTTTCACAATAAATCATTATTATTATTATTATATTATCAGCCATCAGCGAAAATTATCTAGGATATCCACCTACAGGTTAACGACGAGGGGCTGGATGGTGTACCTACTGACTATTTATTACCAAAATATTATCAATACAAATTATAGCAGTTTTATATCATATTGGTAGATTTAGGTACATCTGATTTATTCCATACTATTTACTAAGTGACAACCAGCGGCATCAATTGAATTACATAATTCAAAAAGTTTAGCGCGTTCACAATACTGTGCGCCAAAGGAAAAAGTGAAAATTTAAGAAATGTCTCTAGGTACTGTACTCTACTACCTACATAATCTCTATAAACTATAATCATGAGTTTTTGTTTTTCTTACCTATAGCCAGTTATTCCTAGATATCGCGAGAGTTTTTGAACATTTTGTGGAAATGTGCCTTTATGCACTGCCATTAGTATAACACAATTGTTTGCTTTATGTTTATAAATTAATTAGGAACAGATAATTCACATTTCCACCGCAATTAATAATATTTTTCTTATTCTTCAATTTTACCTCACAAATACTAATAATTTTAGCAAATGTACCAATGAAACTCTATAGTAAATATCTTGGCTAAATACTTACGTCTAATTTTAGCACCACACTTAAGGGACTTCTATATTTAAAACAACTTGTAAATAAGCAGTTCTATAATGAATAGTTTTATTTCAACATATGTGCAACATCTTGATATTTATATGGCAAAAATATGAGTGATACAATTTAATAAACGGTTATTATTTACTATATATTATAACTATGCAGGAGTCCTCCGAAAAAAACTGCGACATATACCTAGGTATTGGTAAAATGATAATTCAGAAAGTTGCAGAAATTTAGAGATGTTACTAAGTAATTAAACATTAGAAAACAAGTTTTACCATTTCACATACATAAACACTTTTTGATAAAACTTGTTTTCAAATTGTTATTCTATATACATCAAAGATTCTACGCATTGATTATGAATGTAAGGTTGATGGAAGTCAGATTATTAAATTTTTTATAGTTGTACTTACTTCCTGTTATACTGGAACTAAATATCAATTTACTTATTTTAAAGAACACGTTATAAAGGATGGTCCACCGGGAACTGCGTCGAGCGATGTACGAGATGGAAAATTCTAAAAAAGAAATAGGGTGTGTGCCATACTCAGAAAAAATATTTTTAAGGTTACAGCACTTCCGGTTTTACGGAAAACAGGCCTCAACTTGCTTATTTGAAATGACACTACATGTTTTTTTTTTTATTTTCAGATTCTGCGGGTGTATTTCTCATAGGAAGCATAACTACCATAAAAATCAGTGGTTTTTCAGATATTTTAATATTAAAGTCTATTTATTTTATTATGAGGGATTCCACCGTACAAATTACGAATTTTATCCCTAGAGGGACCAGATTGGCCAATTCTCGCTCGCTAGACATCGATTTCTTTGCGCTTATCGATGTGTTTTTGCGACGCTTGAGATATTCTTATTTTATTTTATTGTTATTCTACGTCAAAGGTTCTACGCATTGATTATGAATATAAGGTTGATGGAAGTCAGATTATTAATTTTTTTATAGTTGTACTTCCTGTTATACTGGAACTAAATATCAATTTACTTATTTTAAAGAAGACACGCTATAAAGGATGGTCCACCGGGAACTGCGTCGAGCGATGTACGCGAAGTTAGTTAATGGAAAATTCTAAAAAAGAAATAGGGTGTGTGCCCTGCTCAGAAAAAATATTTTTAAGGCTACAGCACTTCCGGTTTTACCGAAAACAAGCCTCAACTCCTCAACTTGCTTATTTTAAATGACACTACATATTTTTTTTTATTATTTTCAGATTCTGCGGGTGTATTACTCATAGGAAGCATACCTTCCATAAAAATCAGTGGTTTTTGAGATATTTTAATATTAAACGACCGAAGTCTATTTATTTTATTATAGCCGTTGATGTTTTGTTGGGCATTTTTGGTATTTTGGCTTTACCATCTAGTTCCTAGTTAGGTAAAATAAAAAATACAAGAAACATTTGTCAATTTCGTAAACCTTTGCACCTAGCTGCCAAACATCTTGTAGGTATATTAAATGTGGCGCTATGTTATAAAAATGCAGAAAATAAAAATTCAGTTGATTTGTAATTTTTTTAATTATTACCTTCCTTGAATTATATAGATCAGATATTCGACTTCCAAGTCGCTCAGAATGTTGGACTTCATAAAACGTTGCTCTGCGGATTGCAATAATGTAAACACTATTAGGATTCTGTTTACAATGCTCGTCAGATATCACTTGGAATATGCTTCGGCGGTTTGGGCCCCATCATACGATTGCCGTATAGCCCAAGTCGAGAAATTTCAACACCGTTTCCTTAGGTACGTTCGTTTCAAGCTCGGTCTCCCACGATTTATTGATTTTACGATTATAGTGCTTTGATCGATGAGCTGAGGCTCACCACTTTAAGTCATCGAAGGGTCGTTAGAGACCTGACAATAACCTATTGAATCATTTGGTATCATCTTATCTTATCTTCTATACGTATAGCCCAAGTCGAGAAATTTCAACAACGTTTCCTTAGGTACGTTCGTTTCAAGCTCGGTCTCCCGCGATTTATTGATTGATTATAGTGCTGTGATCGATGAGCTGAGGCTCACGACTTTAAGTCATCGAAGGGTCGTTAGAGACCTGACAATTTTATATAACCTATTGAATCATTTGGTATCGTCTTCCTATCTGTTGGCAAATATTAATTTCCATGTACCGTCTAGGAACAATAGAGCATCTCCACTTTTCCATGAGGGATTCCACCGTACAAATTACGGACGACATAATTTTATCCCTAGAGTGACCAGATTGGCCAATTGTCGCATCGATTTCTTTGCGCCTATCGATGAGTTTTTGCGAGGCTTGAGATATGGACGTGACGGATCGGTGTGATTGGCCGATAGCCGATGGCTGTTCTGTTGTTGTCCGGGTATCTTTCTGGTCTTTGCATGGGTCTTGCGAACGGCTCGAGGATATTTTAGATTGTTATTCCGTTTAAGTTACTGTTTAACTTATTGTAAATTAAATTATTGTAGAATTCAACGTTTCATTTTTGCTGTGTTTACCAAATTATTAATTTTGGATAGTGTGTATAATAGTATATTGTGCAACCAACATGAAATGACATATATTTCCTACGAGTATGATCGTTGCAAATGCAAATCATACGAGTAGGAAATGGTAATTTCATGTGAGTTTCACACTATACTTTTTCTACGACTGTTTTAATGCCTTTGACTAAATTTAACATAATTTTTAGGAAAATATTTGTTTTTCGAAACTTACCCCTGTTAACGTATAAGCCTAAATACGATAAATTATAAGTATTAAATTGACTAGGTGGTGTTAAACTATATTCACTATCACTGTTTATGTGTTTTGAAATTAGCGAAATACTTAATTATAATTATTATTAATTATTATAAATACCAAAACTGTCAATTTGGTGTTTGTATTTTCGGCGTTGCTATGGTGATTTTTCATGCCCGCCGCTACTTTTGTCATTACCAGGAAATATTATTACGCACGGGTAAATGAAAAACAGCATTACAATGTACTACATTTTCAAATCATGATTGAACATACAGGGTGGTCCAACGAAAAGTTTGCACCTAGCTTTTCTCTTTTTTTTGTAGTCGAATGCGAAAATGCTCGGACACGTCGATTTTGCTTTTGAGGGGGACACATTTTAAACATATTTTTCGATCTGCGCCTTTAACCCCCTAGCGGGGGTGAGTAACAACCCTAAAATTTTAAATGGAAAGAGGGGTCTAATGACATATCATTTAAAAGGACACAAAATTGTCTTTCTAATGATACCTTATTTGTCGAATTTTACTAAAACAGTTAATACGAAAACGACTTTAAAGACATTAAGCCGATAATTTTGGTATTAATGAGAAATACAAATAAGTTTTAATTATTACGACTGAAAACAACTACAATCATTTCTAAATTATTTACTTTGAAGAAAAACGGGATTTCAAAAACACTATCTTATTTATCAGAACTAAATTCCTCACTAATCGTTTGCGTTTTTTGTTGAAATAAAAACTGCAGATACGTGTAGGAAAAGAATTTACACCGTTTATTTTAGTCTTTTCATTGATTCAGTTTGGTTGCTTCTCAAGTTATTTTACTTTTACCGTACAAAATGATTTATTCCATTCTAGAACGAGTTGAAATTGTTAAACTTTATTTTCAAAATAATAGTAGTGCTAGACTTACGGCTCGCTTATTTAATAAGAGACATCCCGATAAAAATGTGAATGATGTGTACGTTGGCAAGTTAGTTAAAAAGTTTGTAGATACCGGATCTGTCTGTAATGTAAAACACCAGCCGCAGAAACCGATCAGAAATGAAGCTGTGGAAGTCGCTGTTTTAGGGCATGTTGAAATGGATCATAGTCAAAGTACCCGTCAACTAGCTGAAGCCTCAGGTGTCTCCCGTTCGTCCATAATACGAATTTTAAAAGCGTACAAATTTCATCCGTACAAAATCAAATTAGTACAGGAACTAAATGAGGATGATCCTGATAGAAGGCTGCAATTTTGTGAAGCAATGAGCCAGCGTTTAATTGAAGATCCGCAATTATTATTTAACATTTGTTTTTCCGACGAATGCACATTTTATTTGAATGGAGCTGTAAATAGGCACAATTGCCGTTACTGGGATGACAGTAACCCACATTTATTCCGTGAGGTTCATAACCAGTATCCTCAAAAAATAAACGTCTGGTGTGGCATATTAGGAAATCATATTATAGGACCACTTTTTATTCCTGGAAATTTAACTGGTGAAGTGTACCTAAACATGCTTGAAGACACAATTGATCCTTTAATAACACAAATAATAGAAGATGACCAAAATCATACTGCTGATCGGCTTTATTTCCAGCAAGATGGAGCACCTCCGCACTATGTGGCTCCTGTAAGACAGTTCTTAGATGACCGGTTCCCTGGACGGTGGATTGGAAGGAGGGGCCCAATTGAATGGCCTGCCAGGTCACCGGATTTATCGCCTTTAGACTTTTTTCTTTGGGGGCACTTAAAAAATAAATGTTTTGCCACGAAGCCCGAGTCCATAGAAGATCTTCGCCAACGCATTACAGAAGAGTGCAGAAACATAACACCTGATATGCTACAAAATGTTAGAAATAGATTTGAACAAAATCTGTATTATTGTATGGAATCAAATGGGTCACATTTTCAACATTTGTTAATGTAACGTTTTAATAAATCAATTTAACAGCTTGTTTACTTTTTTTACAAAGCAATGTTAAAACTAACAAACATTGGAATGTACTAACGATTGCAGGTGTTTTCACTCGCAATAATTAAAACTTATTTGTATTTCTCATTAATACCAAAATTATCGGCTTAATGTCTTTAAAGTCGTTTTCGTATTAACTGTTTTAGTAAAATTCGACAAATAGGGTATCATTAGAAAGACAATTTTGTGTCCTTTCAAATGATATGTCATTAGACCCCTCTTTCCATTTAAAATTTTAGGGTTGTTACTCACCCCCGCTAGGGGGTTAAAGGCGCAGATCGAAAAATATGTTTAAAATGTGTCCCCCTCAAAAGCAAAATCGACGTGTCCGAGCATTTTCGCATTCGACTACAAAAAAAAGAGAAAAGCTAGGTGCAAACTTTTCGTTGGACCACCCTGTATAATAAAGGCATTTAAAGGCAGTCGTAGAAAAAAACTGTTCTCTAGTTTATTTATAATTGAAATGTTATTATTATAATTTATATACGCTGTAATAATAGACTGTTGTCCATAATTTAATAAAATTAAAAAAATAAATAAATAAAAATGTATTAATAATACTGAGGTACCTACACTATTCTTTATATTAATAATGTTCGCAGTACATTACGTCTAATGGCATATTACTCAATTTTAGGAATTAAAATGCTCCTATCAACACAGTCGAAAGCCTTGGACAGGTCACACATAGTAGCATGTGTTTCACTCCTCATCTCAAGACTCGACTATGAATCCAACGACCTTCATTACAGAAGATTTTGAGTTGTATAAGATTTAAATACCGGAACTTTCGGTTAAGATTACGAAATAAAGTTTCTCAACCTAAATGTATTCAATCCAATGTCGGCTATTCAGGTGTAGTAGGTGAAGTGTCACTTCATCAAAAATAAATAATAAAAACATACTAAATATATACTAATATTTTTCAAATTATAGTATTTAGTTTTTAAGAGAGAAAATGCATTTTAAAATTTATGAACATGAACCGATGGCACGGTAGTTGTCTTCCAAACAAAGAATACTACTGCATTAATCAAAAAATATCCAGTGGCACGAGAGGATCCAGCCTCCAAATTCGAGTGTATTGCAACCGAAGGACGGACGGAAAAATAGCCCGAATCGAATAAGTTTACGCTATATATATCTGGGTTGCCATGACGACGGGTTGTGCGAATCGCGGCAGATGTTTATGAGGTGGAGTGCATTGCATGTGTGCGTGGATCTCCTACACTTTCGATTAATATTAGAAGGATAAGTTGTTTACGTAGTTCTTTTTTTATTATTATAGTTATTTGGATGGTTTTCGTTTGTGTATTATTCTGTCAAATAAAACATGAGTTTTTTAAAGATAAATTTCCTTTAAACTCAAATTTTTTACATGAGTATTCTTACTCGAAAAACTGACATAGCAAAATCGGGAGACAGAATGCAAAATTATATCGTTAAAAAGATAAATGTATCCTAGAAAATAAAAGCTCTTATGTTTTTATACTTATGATAAAAGCTAAAACAGCGAATTATCCGTTTTTTGTTCCCTGCTAGTGCAACCAGCAAGCCGCCAGTGATTCAAACCCTGCGTTTTATTAACCTTAATTATAATATAAATATTTAAAACAATAGGATGCGGTGTATGGGGACATCCAGTGTTTGAAAGGGCAACGTGCCGCGGCATTCTATCCACATAATATCTACACTTGTTTGTTGCATGTTGCACTTGAATATTGATCCTACTAACGCGTCCGTGAAATAGATTAGTTCAAAAATATCATAACGACGTTATGATATTTTTGAAGTTTTCGAAGTACTTATATAATTCTTATGTTAAGAACTTATGCTTGTGTTTTAGACAAAACTTGTGTTAAGTTTTACAAAATAACAGTTTCGAAGGCACTACGATATTGTTAGCGAAAATTCTGTTTTAATTATTACGCCGTTGATCCTTGAGTATAGGTGAATTTTAAACTGCTTTTTATATAAGGATAAAATAAAATTATCTTGATATAACATTTATTGCAACAACAAAATTCATCAAAATAAACAGTGATACAATCAATTCGTTATACTTAAATACTATATTTGGTAAATTGTATATACTTAGTTTGTTAATGTACTTAAGTAAAAACAAAATAGTTGTAAATAAATAACAGTACTTACAAAGTCTTATTGTCAATTTTTTCGAAAAGTTTTCTTTTTGCCAGCCCGTTTGCATTTAGTTAATCCGATTTGAATCATGTGGATAATAAATTCGAATAAGAAAGCAGAACATGAAACAATATATCCAAGACCTAACAAAACGAAAGATCCTTGTAAATTATGTAATGATAAAGATTTGGGTGGCCTATTTTGATCCTCAATTTGCATTAACGCAACTTTATTAATTTGATTCCTATATTTTTGCAATATTTTCGAGATGATGCCGTTTTCTTTCAATTTAGTTATAGTTTGATCTATTTTCTTTCTTGCTAAATGTCCTCTTTTCATGATTATACTATTATACTGATGTAGAAAAACCTCTTTTGTTACGAAAATTTTCGGTAACCCGCTTTCAAATGTCAGATTTGGGTCGCCTTCAGATATCAAATATGTCGCTGATAATATTGTGGCAAATGTACATATATTTTTATGTTGTGCCACTTGTGTTAACCAATAATAGACTGTGTCATTTTCTTTTTCCGCCGTTTTAAACTTTTCATAAACCGCTAATGAAAAGTTTGTGTTTATTTCCTTAAAAACAGTTTTAAATATTGACATACCACCAATCTCCATATTCGCTTTCAAACATTCATGTATATTGGATATTTGGTATTCTTTTATGGTATGCGTTAAATGGTATACCAATGAAGATGTATATAGACAATTCATTATCACACCCCACATTGCCATGCTGGCAAACAAGATACGAGTAAAACGTGTTAGTGGTTGTAAATATACGGCATGAGCAACATTGATTTCATAAGCAGATAGTAAACATCTCTCAAATGTTCTAAATGTTGGTACTTCATTTCCGTACTTTCCTGAAACGTAGAAAGCTGTTGAATACACAATTATCACAGCCAGAATGATTCCCCACATATCTGGATCAAAAATCGCAGCTAACACCCTCCATTTGGGAATGGATATAGCGATAGGTGTCACTAGGACAAAAGATACAGAGTGGTATGATGTTGAGTATACAAACTGCTGGGTATAGTTTATGTGCGGCGCAATGTTACCTGAAAAAAAAATAAATAAAATAATAATCAACAGTTAAATTAATTCGTTGAGGACGTTGACGAGAGAGATACCTATCTACAACCTTTGGCTTAAAATAAAATTAGAAAACAGATTTTACCAGCACCTCACAAAAACGCTTATTTAAATAGCGACGTACAGAAAGCTAAATTTTCTTTTTCCTGAAGATGCTAACGGTGGTAAGACGTGTTTTGTAATTAAAATTGGATTTGTGCAGTTCATAATTGATAATAAAGATACAGTTTAATTTTTTTTAAATGATCCATATCTGAGAGGAGTGAAATAAAACACGTCTTCTCCACAAATTAGATCCTCTTTACGCTAAAACAAATGCCAGACATGTTTCGGAATCAAGCAAGATTCCATCTTCAGTGGCTATTAAAATTTAATCGTTCATTAAATGGTGATAAATTGGAATATTAGATGAAAACTTAACACATAACTATATTATTGTCGAATGTTATCGAGGATTTTAGATTTTAAATTTAGATTTTAACATCTAAAACATCCACCTTGTGGTTTTTATTTTTATATAATTATGTTGTTGATATTTAAATTAATTTAGTTGAACATTAATTACATCAATTTTCTGTGTTCTTTTTCTCTTTTTCTTTTGCATGCATGTTCATTAAAGGATTACCTTGAATTTTAAGAAATTCGGATTTTACAAATCATCTCAGGTTATAACCTTGTCTAAATAATAAATCCATGCAAGGTGTAGTTGGATGATTTTTTGTAAAATCCGAATTTCTTAATATCCAAAGTAAACTGCAACTTTAAGTCAATTTTTAACTTTACCTATAGCTAGAGATGACTTCGTTATGATCTTTTTTATAGGACCATACCAGGATCCATTGGGAAATTGCCCACCCAAGGCTCCACTTTTAGCTGACTGTTCTAGTTTAATTTCAAATGAGATATTTAAATAATTGGCTATTGCATGTAAAACTTCTATTTCAAAGCCATGTGTTTCATTTATTACAAAAGGTTGTGATGGAAGTGCTATTACGTGCAAAATACATCCATGTTTTTTGCTTCGGTAAACTGCGTAAATCGGTTTATCAGTCATCAGTCGGCTTAGTTCACCTGTAACATGAATCATGAATCGTTTGTTAATATGAACATAAGAGTAGGACGTATTAGCCGATACTGGGCACGTCCCCCCACTCCTTCTTATAGGGTGACCTACCTTAGACCAAGCCTCCAATAAAGAGTGGGAGGACGTTCCCAGTATCGCCTAATACCTCTTGGAATTATCAAAAATCGAGTGAGTTATAGAAAAATTTATTCTGAGGTTTTTTGGACAGCCTTTAATTTTGGCACGTCCCCCCACTCCTTCTTATAGGGTGACCTACCTTAGACCAAGCCTCCAATAAAGAGTGGGAGGACGTTCCCAGTATCGCCTAATACCTCTTGGAATTATCAAAAATCGAGTGAGTTATAGAAAAATTTATTCTGAGGTTTTTTGGACAGCCTTTAATTTTGGTATAGTGTTAAATTCTGTCGCAATCCATTATGTTATTAGTCTTGAATATACCAAAATTCTAAAGAGATTCAATAAAAATTGCCGTTTTCAAATTCAAATCTTATTTATTTATAACAGTTGACGTAAAAATAAAAGCAAAATTCAAATAATTCTAAATTGAGTTTTTTCATGGCATACCTATTATTTTCCAACTTCAACTTTTACCGATTACGAGAACATAATCTATGGTTGTCTATAAGCAGGTATATGTAAATTTTAAAAAACTTTATTCAAACATTTTTTTTAATTTTAAATAAATTCCGCAAGAAACTGCGATTTACAGCAGCTCCAAATTAGAGAGATTGGTGAAGATGATGTTTTCAGAGCACTTAAATCGTTTAAAGCTAGACATACTTCGGGGCCGGATGGTGTGCCTGCCTTTGTCGTCAAAGACTGTGCCTCAGTCATCGCTAAACCGATTTCAACTATATTTAATTTGCCATTGAAATAGAATGAGTTTCTGAATTTCTGCAAATTGTCAAGGATGAGCCCATGTTCAAAAAAGGTGATAGGCAGGATATTAGAAACTATATACCGGCCTATTGCCATACAATCGAATTTTGCCAAGTGTTTTGAGATCGTGTATCACGCCTATTCAGAACGGATTTGTTCCTGGCCGGTCCACTGCTACTAATCTCGTAATTTTGAGCCAGTTTTTGGCAGAAAGCTTGGATAGGTCGACGTTATTTATACTGATTTTACCAAAGCCTTTGACAGGCTTGACCACGGAATTCTGCTGCAAAAGCTTTCAGAATTTGGTTTATCTGTGGATCTTTTAAAATTTCCGTCCACTTACCTCCATGAACGTAAATTGTATGTGGAGTACCGTGGTTTCAAGTCCGGTATTATCCGTGTAACATCTGGAATGCCGCAGGGTTCTGTGTTGGGCCCCCTCTTATTTATATGTTTTATTAATGACATTGTTAATGGCGTGGTATGTAGCTCCCTACTCTTTGCTGATGATTTTAAGGTTTATTCACCCCAGCTTCTGACTGTCTTCAATTGCAGGATGATCTGATTGTCCTGCTTGACTGGTGCATTCAAAACAGGCTTGCCCTTAATTTGGATAAGTGTTGTTCTGTAACTTTTACTCGTAAGGTAAATCCAATAAGATTTGTGTATAACATTGACTCTGCTCCGCTTAAAATATGCGATGAGGTTAAGGATCTGGGGGTGCTCTTTGACGCTAAACTTAGTTTTGTGGGGCATGTGGTTGATGTGGTTTCGTCTTCCTATAAGAGTCTGGGTTCTGTTATGAGAAATACAAAGCATTTTGTGTCACCTGAAACTCTTATTTTACTGTATAATTCCTTCGTTAGATCGAAATTGGAATATGCGTACCAGGAGTCCTGGTTATGCGTTGCACTCGAATAGCTTAGAGAAGATTCATCGAAGATTTGTGAAATATTTGTGGTTTAAGTATGACGGAGTGTATCCAACCATAGGATTTCCCCATGATGAACTTCTGGGTCGTTTGTTTTAATTTTGTACCTCTCGATAAGCGTAGAGAATATGCCTCACTCCTTTTCCTATTCAAGATCGTGAATGGCATCATTGACTCTCCGGACTTACTTTCTATAATACCTTTTCATGCCCCACATACGAGAAGGCGTAATTATGGTTCTAGCTTTTACTTGCCTACCGCACGTACCAACTTGTTGCTCTTTTCGCCATTGTTTGAGATGTGTTCTGTTTGTGACTCGGTGAGTAACGATATTGATGTGTTTTTTAATACCATTTCTTATATGAAAAAAAGTGTTTTTTAGATAAATATTTGTTGTTACACCATTCTTATTTTGACTATTTTTTCTAATTGTAATATTTGTATTATTTATAATTTTGAAACGTGTATTTATGTTAATTTTATCGTTTTGTAATGTACCTGCCCTGTAATTGGATTTGTTTCTGTCTGGGTAGATGTAATCTAAATAAATAAATACTATTGACATTCGATTCGATATTTTTTTAGATAAAGTAACTGAAATACCTACAACTTTTTGTATCTTGGCACGCCCTATATTTTATCACATTTTTTAATTGATTATGAAAAATAAGACTTTCTCTATCCCAAAATATTAATACAGCAAACTATATCATCCTTATCTCAAATGGAACGCCCTGTATAATTTAGATTTTTCGTGTGACCAATTCAATGGTCTTGCAAAGAGTACTTAAGTATCCTATACCTAAACCTTCATGTTTTAATGTTATTC
Organism: Apoderus coryli; assembly: GCA_911728435.2. NCBI lineage: Eukaryota > Metazoa > Arthropoda > Insecta > Coleoptera > Attelabidae > Apoderus > Apoderus coryli. Next base: position 6,907,609 of record OU452202.1, on the reverse strand, counting down.
AATTAGAAAAAAAAGTATTGCCAGAGCTAGGACTCGAACCCGCTTGCTCAATTGGTTAAACCATTTGGGAGCTATCGTGGTAGAATACATACAGACCCTAAACCTTTAAAAGTAAAATTATAAACTAATAACCACTCATAGCTAGCTACTGAAGATGAGCAAATTTGCTCGAAACATGTATGGTATTTAAAAACCAATTTACGTGGAGTTTGACTTTGATTTCTAGAAAATAATTTATCACTCGTCTATGAAATGGACTACTTCTTCTATTGTACTTTAGATAATATCGTTGATCAGTCAGAAATTTTGGGATTAATCAAACGCTTTCGCTGTCAGTGAATATTTATTAACTAGGTCATTTTTGCGAGCGTGAGAGCCATATGTCAGTATACCTAAAGAATTTGTCATAATTTTCAATATTGAAATGCGGGTGGGTACTTTCAATAACACCTCTACTAATAAAGGACACTGCCTTTGCCTCGACAATAATTAATAATTTAAATCTGGCCATCCTTGATAAAAACAGATTCATGCAAAGAGATAATCTTCATCCTTATCATATAAAGCCGATTCAAGAATTGCATCCTGGGGATACTGAGTTGCGCTTATGATTTTGTAGATTTTTTTAAATTGCCTGGACACAAATGAAGACATTTTTAAACAAGTACTGTAGAATGATGAAGCCCATTTTTTAACCAGCAAGGAGTGTACAATCAGCACAACTTGCATTGTTGGAATTACGAAAATCAGCACCAAATTAGAGAATCACATAAGCAAGCCCGGTGGAGCTTAAATGAGTGGCTTTGTCTGTTGGGAAATAGTATAATAGAACCACAGTTTCTACCTAGGATATACCAAACGCCGAAAACTATGCCAATTTTTGCGATACCAGATTACCAACTCTTCTGGAAGAAGTTCCTTTAGTACAGCGGCCAAATATTGTATTTCAACATGATGGTGCACCTGCCCGTTATTCTCGAAATGTTTGAGAGATATTAAATCAACGTTTTGTCAAACAATGGATCGATCGTGGAGAACCTATTTCTTGGCCTCCTAGGTCTCTGGATCTCAATCCAATAGACTTATGGCTTTGGGGTTATCTGAAAAATACGGTTTACCATGTCCTACCCAACAGTGAAGATGATGTTATTGTTCGCATTTATGGAGCTTTAGCACAAATTACAAACGAAGCAATAGGCCGTGTAGAACACAATTATTGAATAAAATAGTGAGGATTTCGAACACTTGCCTTTGCAAATTGAAATGTTTTTGTTTTATTATGTGTTTAGTTAATAAATAATTTGAATTTGAACATTTGATTTTAATTACTTCATTTTAATATTCAAACTGGTCACAATTTCAGAAGGAGACATTTTTCGAAATTTTGACATAAATGATTTTTGTCTCATTTTTGGTCATAGATTCAACCCTCAAAGGGTGGGGAATGTTTTTTGGGACACCCTGTATAGTAGCGGGCCAGAAATGCGACGAGTCGATGCCGTTTTCAGCGTCTGCTGAACCTTCTTATCTATATTAATATTCGATGTTCATGGAATATTTTTCATGTAGAAGAACGAGTTTAAATACGTACGTATTATGTTATTAGTGGGGTCTGACTCTTGTTCATGACGTCACAAATTAAGCACTATGTCGTTTAGTAGAGGTGTTATTAATACTTTACCTCAATATATATATAGGCTAGAGGCGCCTATCAGTATTTCTCCCGACACCAACGGCGCCGAAGACCCTTCTTACATTAAATTTAAAACCATATTGTTTAATTAGGGAATAAGTATTACATACCCTCGACACATTGGTCAATAAACTTCAGTACTGCATTGCCACCACATTCCGTATTAGCTGAGGACCTTAATCTAATTGAATACAGAGCGTGACTGGTTACCGACGTCGGGATTAGTACTGCAACAAATAAAAACGATTCGATTGTCAATCTCTCCAGAATAGGATTTATACTATTGTCCAAATTATTATAAACTGATGATATGATAATGAGGAAAGCAGCTCGTGGATTATAACTGTTAATGCTTTGTAAAACTTTAATCCTTTTATCCAGTGCTTCGTAATCGTTCATTATTAAAATATAGAAATTGGTTTTATATTGTAATACTCCATGCCGGACCACGGTGCGTTCTCTTTTGCAATTTACTGAATTCGTTCCTGCTATTACAGTCGCGTTACAATATCTACTTTCCAAATAAATATCTTCATAAGCTTCAAAATCTATCCGGTGTGCTTGAATGACCTCTATATGCCATTTAAAGAATTTACTTAATTGTTTAATAATCTTTTCTTGAATTTCAAATGCTGGAGTTTCCATATCTGATTCCACAATAAATGACAAAAGTTGTGGAGTTGTAAAACTCGTGAATGCTTCATCATAAATTTTTCTAATAATGGAGTCGATACAATCCAGAGAAAATTTTCTAAATGTTGGACCTTTTTTACTGACAATTACTGAGCCTGAATATGTAAAGGTAGCCACAAGCAGAATAGCATGAATACAAACGTTTTTAAACATGTTTAGCAATGCTCTCTGTGAAATGGTTTTTAAAATTTAATTTATTAAAATTAAATATATCTAGGATGATACAATTCAGATTGCATGACAAGATTTTGTTGATAGAGAGTACATGAAAGTTGTTTTATGTTTATTATGTTGAATATTGAATGATTTTAAACTCGTAATTTTGATACTGTTCTATTATATTATACAGGGTATCCGTAAAATAACGGAACGGGCCATTATTTTCAAAGTGGTAGATACATTTTTAAAAGAAAATCCGAGGTACGACAGTTTTGATCTATGTTTAGCAATTTTGTAGCTTACGTATTTGATCCGAAATCTGCCGCATGGTGCTGCCACTATCTAAGTCATGTTTGTTTCAAACTGCAACCCCTATTTTTTAAGGCACTTATGAGTTACTGTTGTCGTCCTGAGAAAATTTTTGAGAAAATGCCGATTTTTGCCTCCTTATCCACTTTTGGATCTGTCGCTTTGTGGTTAATGAAATAACGAAAATACCTAATTATTTTTTTTTTCACGTTAACTGCCATGCGTACCATTTCTGGACACATCTCATTTTAATTGTGCGCCATGTGTACCTTACGAGGGCACATGCATTTTCAGTCTCTCGGCCGTGTGTACATGCCGCGGCCGCACGTAGAGTTGATTTAAATGCATGTATCGTTCGGTCTGGCGCGGGACTATATTATTTATGCCTGGCCCCCGATTTTTTTTTATTTGTTTTTAAATTAAAGCAAAAAACAATAGGTAATAGAAAAAACGTATAATAATGCTTGTTTAAAAGTAAATAGGTCAGCTTAAACACTGGAAAAAAGCCCGAACATGTCCAAAATCTAGATACATATGCCGCAAAGAAACATAATACTAAAAATATTGCTAAGAAAACTGAACTGTCAAATAAAAAGTCATTCTATTATAGCTAAACAGGACTACATCAAAAAGGTGTTTTGTTTTATTTATAAACTTCATAACTAAGTCAATGACGAACTGAAGCGGAACCAGCTGCCCGCAGACCTAAATACACCTCAATTAATAGTGACTTTGATGTGTCCAGATATGGTACGCATAGCGCAGGACACAAAACCATTAAAGATGTTGTGTTCATGCGCCGCGTGTACCAAAGCTGGACACAGCTCTTTTTTAAAAATACATGCACTTTTTGATTTTTTTTTACTTATTTAGTAATTTTTAGTCACTAATAAACCGTTTTGTAAAAAAAAAACTTGCATGGCCCCCAGGACCCGGGACATTTTTTTTTCAAAACTGTCCTGGCAGTTAACGTGTTGAAATAGTCCATGTTAAAGTGGAGAAGAATGATATATTCAGTAAGTGAAAGTCAACCTCCACGTGGAGGTGGACTTTCCTGGTTGCATGAAGTTTGTGTTTTACCATTATAAGAATTTCTTATGTTTTTTTAATTATTTGTCTAATTACTCTAGCAATTTATTTATTTCTCTGTTTATATTTTGCCAAAAGTTTTGTGATATCTAAGAAAAAATAATAGGCACTTTTATCCCATGTTATTAAAATAATATTATTTAAACTAGTAGGTACCTATTTAGTTTTTAAATTTAAAATGTTAAAAGTTTTATTTTATTAAATTATAAGAATGTTTTCGTTTTCATATTTATTTTTCTAGTTTATATTTAATTGAATAAAACACGTCTACTCCAGAAAATGATTTATATATTATATACGTTGAAATCTTGTAATTTTTAGCCAGATATGTTTCGGATCATATGTCCATCATCAGGGGCTTAAAAACCTTAGAATAGTTACATGAATGTGAGGGTTATGTCTATAAGTGTAGTTTACGATTTTTCTCATCTTAGTCAATTTGACTAAGTAATTCTATTAAATTCTGACAGTGTTTATTAAATTTGAATTACACATTTTAACTATTATAGATATTAGCAGATAGTAAATTCTCGTCTCAGGTTTTATTGTCCTTTTATTGGGGGTGATTTTAGCATTGTTTTGTAGGTATATAATGCGAAATTCCCAAAATGTGTGCGTGCGTTGTTGTCCTGAAGGCCATAAACAGGTAAAATACACAGATCTAGAAACTCCTTCCTAGATCTGTGGTAAAATATAATGACATTCTCAATTACACTTAAGGAATTGAAAATCGGTAGACCTATTGTATAAATTAGAACAATTTTATTTTACTCTATCTAAAATTAATAAATTTATATTTGCCCGTAATCAATTACACTTTTTTTTTGTTTATAGCTGAACAATACATTTCCAAATTAGAAAATATATTTCAAAATAATTTTGAAAATTGATTAATTAAGTTAAATATTATTAATATTAATAAAAATAAAATGATTATATAGAAACATGAATAAAAGTACAAAAGTATTTGTTTGTTTTATAATTAATAATGATGTAATTCTATTACTCCCCTGTTATTTACCTATCCTGTAATTTCAATAAGACGTAAATACGGATCAGTGGTTAATATTAAAAAATGGCTGCCACCTGCCTCGCACAGGACAATAGAAAGTGGGGGAGTAAATATTCTCTGTTTACCTATTCTCTGCCTATGTCTATCGGCCAAACCTTGAGGAAATCCCGCTCTTGTATGACTTCCTTAAAACTGGCGTTACATCCTCCCGACGTCTGATGGTACGAAATTGTTTCTATTGGTGGAGATACTGGGTCCTTAGGGATATTTGAATATTCTCACCAATAGGAAGTGTGTGTAATAAAAGTTTATTCAACGTTATTATTTGATGAAAATAATCACTGATAGCTGCCGTCATGGGCTAATAGATTGATGGTGGAATGTTGTTTGTCAATAAAAGAACGCTAAATGGTCGACATTATGGTAGATATACAACTCTAACCTAAATGTTATCGGTCGTCTTTCCATTATTCCAACGATTAAATTAATCTTTGATTATACTAATAATAAAAATAATAATAATCTTGCTCATGCTGTCAATAATATAATGTGAAGCAGATACATGTTTCCGCTATTATTATGAATATTAATCAGAAAATTGCGACGGTTGTGGTTCACAGGCGTATAGATATTCTTTCAGAAGAATATTCTGATGAAGAGGAAATAATTTGCATATACAAAAATAAGAGATTATTAGAGGCGGAAGATGTCCACATGTTCAAGCGCATGTCGATGCGATCATGGTATTCAAGTACCTGGTCGCGTGGATAGTGATTGGATGGGCGAGCGTGCTTCCGGCCGAGTCGGTAGACTTGCTTATGTCAAGTAATTATTGACCAAAGCGTATTAACTATATATTTAGTTAATGCGCTTTGGTTATTGACACATAGTCGTGGGTGCTAGCGGATGGAAGTCTAGAACCGTGATTCGGATTCCACGCTAAACTGTAGGTCCATACTTACGCTGACTGCCATGACAAGATGCCAATTATTGGAAAAACAAGATTATTAAAATTTTGAGGTTAGAAACCATATAAATCTTATATTATATATGTACTCTAGAATGCTAATTAAATCCAGCCTAATACCAAAAAGTGTAACGGGTATGCATAGTTTTCACGATCTAGGTACGCATGCTGCTAAATATCTTATTTTCAGTACAAAGCTGCCATATTTTAAAGTATTTTGTCGTTCGCCTTACAGAATTTATGCGACATATCTGTTTTATAAATAAATCCATATGTTGCGTCATTCAATGGATTTTTTAATTTATTTTCGGAATAGTGAAAAAAAGTTGCATTTTGTTATTACAAAAAAAAAGTTAATAAAACTTTTTTGATTGAAGTGCATCTTCTGCCCCCTACCATAACCTAAAATTATAAAAATGTCTGAAATTCAAAATTTTGTATTTCGATATGGAATAGCTCGAAAGGGCTTGCTTTGGATATGTTAATCAAAACATGTATGTAAACTTTTTTACTATCAGTTCATATTCTGCCCCCTACCGGCCCTACAACCTTAGAAAAAAAAATAACGAACTTTTTGATCGAACGAGGTTAAGTAGCAAATGAGCTGCTGAGTTTTCCTGGATTCTGGTTCGCTAAGCCCGCCGAACAATGACCTTAAGATATTGCGAGGCAAATTTTGTTAAGGTATCTCTGATCAGTACATATGTCGCAAAATTTTACTTCTGGTAATTTGCAGTCAATAATTTCATATTTTATAACTGGTAAATTTTCATAGTGGGCTGTAAGCTTTCCCAGTCGAACTGAAATCGCCTTAGGACCCGTTGCTTGTCCATCATTATGGTGAAAAATATGTCTTAAAGGTAGCTCATTGCCATGAAGCTGACAGACGACTCGTTTTAAAGGATGTCCTAACTTTGATTCAAGTTGAGCTATGACTCCATTTTTTCATCTGTACGAATTCAACTATACTTCGACAGATATCGTTTGCTGATCCAGAAGAAAGCATTGTGTGACCCAGAAACACAGAACCTGGCTCTTGTACCAAAGAAACATGTTCTTCCACTAACGTTCTTCTGTGAAGCCATCTATTTTTTCAAAAGACAATGTTTCATCTTTTCGCCCGTCAAGGTAAATTGAATTTATTGCTTGCCTGGATTTTGCAAACTGTATGCAACATTTTATTTCTTAAACTCTCTCTAGCTCTTTATAATTTATTTGTATCTATTACTTGCACTGACAATTTTTAGTAGATTTTTAAAAAAAATCTAATTATTCAGGAGATCAACACAACCGAAATTTTGAAAAATTTTTATGCAGTACTTCATTTTATGACCCCTGGATCCTAAAAATGACCTCAGTTCAAAAGTTTATATATCTATATATATACAGGGTGTCCGGAAAAAGGAGGTCAATCCATTAACCACAGATTCCTTGGGCAAAAATAATATGAGTTTTAAGATGTCATTTTTCATTTTAGCCCTCCATGTTCGATATACAGGGCGTCAAAGTTGAAAATTTAAAACCAATATTTTTAAACAATTCTAGTATTTATTGAGATATTGGATTCAAATTTAGTATGTTGCTTCAGCATAAAGAGGGACTTCTTTCCAAAAAAGAACACAAAAAACAATTCCTTAATAGCCGAAATACGGGATGATCAGTACCTATTGACCCCCCGAAGTTTTTATCACCTAAGCCAATGACTTTTGAACTAAGTTTTTATAGGTTACTATGTATTTTTGATTATTTTTTAACTCTTATAAAATTTGGATAAAATCATTTGTTTTTGAGATATTTTGAAAAGTATTGGCTCTTGTTGTCTACGCGGCTCACGGTATTTTCACTACTAAATCGAGCATATTTAACTCAAATTACCATTAGCGTGCATCAAATTAAGTATAATTTTCGAAAAGGTAATAAAACTAAACACTACGAACACGAAATTGTTTATTATTTTTAACTTAATTTGAAGCATCATAGTCAAATATTAATTATTTAAACATATTATTTTAAAAACATGAAAAAGTAACTAAATAAACATTAGATAAACTACCAGTCTAAAGAAATTGCTCGATATGACCCCCATTCTTTTCAATCCATATGCGAGCTCTTTTTAGTAAAGAAAATCTTAGTCTTTGAAAAATATGAGGCTTCAACTTAAAGTCTTCCCCAGCTTGTAAGATTCTCTCTATTAAATGATTTTCACTCAAAATCGGAACCATATAAACAAAATCTTTCATACAACCCCAGACTGAATAGTCCAAGGGAGTAAGATCTGGAGATCGGGGTGGCCATTTAACAGGAGCATCTTGGCCTCGCCCAATCCAGCGTTGGGGAAAGTTTTCATGTAAGTATCTCCTTACATTCCTAGCAAAATGCGCTGGTGCACCATCAAGTTGAAACCAAATATTTTGTCTAATTAAGAGAGGCAAATCGTCAAGTAAATCGGGCAGTATGTTTTGAAGAAATGCTAAAAATGAATCACCAGTTAAATTCCCTGGTAAAATTACAGGACCCAAAAAGAAATTATCCACGACACCAACCCACACGTTGACTTTAAAGTTTACTTGATGATGTGTCTCTACTACGGCATGAGGATTTTCTTCTGCCAGATATGTGTATCATGAATATTTGTGACCCCGTTTCTAGTAAAGGTAGCTTCGTCCGTAAACAAAATATTTTTTTTTTGATGAAGTGTATATCTCCGTCATGCATTTCGCATATCCACCTACATAGCCTAGATCTCATCTCAAGGTCTTGAGGCAGCAGAGATTGTACTTCTTGAATGTGGTAGGGGTAAAGCTGCTGTCTTTTTAAAATCTGGTGTACTTCAGATTTCCCAATATTTTCAACCTGTCGGGCAAGAACTCTGGTACTAATATTTGGTGTTTCCTCGATGCTTGTTAAAATACTCTCCTCCTTTTCCGGTTGAATTAGACGGGGTCGACCGCAGTTCCCTTTACGGTCTTCCCTAAAACTTCCACTGTGCCTTAGTCGCCTAACTAAATTTGAAAAATACCTTCGTCTTGGATGAATTCAATTAGGGAACTTTTCTGCGTACCGCCTAGCGGCTAAACTAGCGTTAGAGTTACATTTTCCTAGTAAATAAACAAAAATAAAATTTAACTGATTATAATCATTCAAATGTCTTTAAATCTTACCCATGATTAAAATCATATCCGTCATTTCCGAAAAACATATAAAATTGTTTCGTCTACGATCCATTTTCGTTGTGTTTACTTATAAAATTACCGATAATTAAAAATATTAACTTTTAAACCTTAAACTACTCTCAAATTGTGATAACTAATTTGACAACAATAAAACATTGCTTAAGTAGGTATCCAAGGTAACACCAGAGTTGCTTGATATTTCAACATTATAAGAATAGCCAGAGCCGCCGAGGCATCAAACAAGAGCCAATACTTTTCCAAATATCTCAAAAACAAATGATTTTATCCAAATTTTATAAGAGTTGAAAAATAATCACAAATACATAGTAACCTATAAATAATTAGTTTAAAAGTCATTGGCATACGTAATAAAAACTTGGGAGGGTCAATAGGTACTGAACATCCCGTATTTTGGCTATTAAGACATTGTTTTTTGTGTTGTTTTTTGGAAAGAAGTAGCTCTTTATGCTGAAGAAACACACTAAATTTGAATCCAATATCTCAATAAATACTAGAATTATTTAAAAATATTGGTTTTAAATTTTCAACTTTGACGCCCTGTATATCGAACATGGAGGGCTAAAATGAAAAATGACATCTTAAATCTCATATTATTTTTGCTTAAGTAATCTGTGGTTAACGGATTGACCTCCTTTTCCGGACACCCTGTATATATATATATATGGGATATAGAAACTTTGCGTCACGTTCTAGGCCGCATTTTTTGACCAATCGAAACAAAATTTGGTTAAAAAATCGGCTAGGTCATGGAATCGCGTGAGTTCGTTGGCGATTGAAATCGGAGAGCTAATTTCAGAATGGCGGCCTGTCAAAGTTTTAAAAAAATCATATTTTTTTCATTGTTAATAGAAAATACCTGGTTTGTAAATCAAGCCAACCTCAATTGTACCCTTTAGGTATCGGAAAATTCTTTTTACCCTTCCAATATCAGTATTTGATGGGTTTTCAAGTTTTCGTGAAACAACACTTACTGCGTAGGCAATATCTGGTCGAGTACTTGTCATCAAATACATTAAGGCACCAACAGCCTCTCTATATGGAAAAGTAGTGTTCAATTCCTCTTCATTATTCCTCCCTAATTGTACACTTTCTTTCACCATTGGCGTTGATACGGGTTTACAGTTTTGCATTTCAAAACGTTCAAGAATTTTTCTTGTGTAAGCAGCCTGACTTACATATACTGCACCAGTTTCTGTTCTTCCGATTTCTAAACCCAAAAAATAAGAAGCTGGCTTAACAGTGATTTTAAATTCTTCTTGTAAACTTTCTAGAAATGAATCTCTTAACTTATCGTTTGTTGAAGCAAGGAGTCCATCATCAACATATAATGCTAATAGAAGCACGTCGTCTTCAACTTTCTTTATGAAGAAACAAGGGTCAGCATCTGATTTTTTAAAAACCAATGCCTTCTATGTAATCATTAAATCTCTGATTCCAACATCTAGGTGCCTGTTTCAATCCATACAGACTGCGTTGAAGTTTATAGACCATATTACTTCCATCTTCGTATCCCTCTGGTTGCTTCATATAAACTTCTTCAATAAGTTTACCATATAGAAATGCAGTACATATGTCAAACTGAGTGAGTGTCATGTTTTTGCTAGCAGCAATACTGAGCAACGACCTTATTGTTCCTCCTTTAGCTACGGGGCTGTAAGTCTGGTCGTAGTCTTCACCTTTTCTTTGTGAATACCCTTTTATCACTAGTCGAGCTTTGTACTTGTCAATGGTCCCATCTGGATTCGTCTTCAATTTGTACACCCACTTACAAGGTATCGCCTTCTTTCCTGGTGGTAACATCTTAACCTCCCATGTACAATTTTCCTGTAGTGACTGTATTTCCTTGTTCATTGCCGAAATCCAGTGTTCTTTCTCCTTACAAGTAACAGCGTCTTTGTAGCTTAGTGGCTCCTTGGGTTCACTTATTTCTGCAGCAACTATCATAGCATATTCGTCAAAACGAACCGGTTTTCTTATTTTTGTTCTGTCCCTCAGTTGTCTTCTTGTTTTAATTTGGTCTTCTAAGTCTTGTGGTACTATACTATTCTCATGTTCTGTTTCTATTGGATCTGTCACATCTGTTGGGTCTATTGCCTCGAAATCTTGATCAATTTGGTCTTCTTCAGACAACTGTTGTTCTTGTTCCATCTGATCCTCAACATCTTCATTATTTGATGAATTTTGTGGCACTTCTTGTTCAAATTCTATTGGTAACAAAGGAAGACAAATATTGTCTGCTTGTTTTGGAATTTCTAAAGGTTTAAATTCATCAAAAATGACGTCCCTTGATCTAACAAGTTTTTTCTGCTTTATTGACCAAATCCTGTAACCATCATCATTTTCGTAACCCATGAGAATACCTTTGACAGCTTTCTTATCCATTTTCTTACGTCTACTTTTAGGTACATGTGCGTAGCAAGTACTACCTATTACTCTTAGGTGTTTCAGGTTAGGCTTTTTCTCGTGCCAAACTTCATAAGGAGATTTTTCATCTACCCCTGATTGACTCGTTCTGTTTAGGATATACACAGATGTATTGATCATTTCTGCCCAAAATTTTTGATCAAATAGTCCATCTCTAGCATGCATTAAGGCTCTAGCAGTCTCCACAACTGTTCTATTTTCCCTTTCTGAACAGCCATTCTGTTGTGGTGTATATGGCATGATTAATCTCTGTCTTATGCCACGATGGCCAAGAATCTTTCTTACTATTTTGTTGTCAAATTCACCACCATTGTCCGACAAAAGCTCCTTTGTGCCATATTTTGCTGCTTCAATTTCAGCCAAAACTAGTGTTAACTTATCTGCCACTTCTGATTTGTTCTTAATAAAATAAATAAAACGGTACCTGCTGAAGTCATCTTTGAACAATACATAATAGCGATAGCCAGAAAATGACTCTTCAAAAGGACCACACACATCAGTGTGTATAAGCTCACCTGGTACTGTAGCTCTTTCTCGGGTGCCAAATTTCAAAACATGAGCTTTCCCATATAAACAGCCTTCACAAAGTTCACTGTCTAGGTTAACCTCTATGTCTAGTTCACGCTTCAAAATAGTTCTTACATGTCTCTTATTTTGTTGCCCAAATCGCTCGTGATATAGTTGTAACACATTGTTGTTGCTGACTAAATTGAGTTCTTTTGGTAAAGAGGGCCTTATGCTTATCATATCCAATTTATATAAGCCTCCTGACACATTTCTAGATCCCACTAAAACGATTTCCCCATTTAACTTGAAACGGCAATGCTTTGTCGTAGAAACAAACTCACTTTCAGGATTTCTATCTTGTGTGAATAGAGTTGAAAACAAATTCTTCCTTATACTAGGTACTAACCATACATTTCGAAGTAAAAACTCATGCTTCTTTTTCTTGACACGTGTTTCCACTCTTATTGTACCATGGCCCAGGGCTGCTACTGAATTTCCATTTGCTGTGATAACTTGGTGTTGATCATCAAATGGTACATAGCTTTCAAACCACTCACTTTGGTTGGTGATATGATTCGTCGCTCCGTTATCGACATACCAACTATATACTTTTGTAACTTTGACAGACTTGACCAACTTTTTGAACACTGTTTTTACTTTTCTTTATTTATAGTTCTACAGCATTAAATTCTAAACCAGCAACCACGCTCTGCTACCATGTTGAGGTTTTAAATAGACCTTAAGAACTTTTATAAATGAAAAGTCTGACACGTAGATTGACGAATATTTTTAATTCAAACTGACATCTATCAAACTATATAAACATAGAATAAATGCATATAAGGTGTCCAAAATATAACGATGTCTTCTAGTTTCAACAGTTATATTTGGCGACTGTCAGAATATTCCATTATTTGTTTATTAATAGTGGGTGTCAGTGGTAGACTAAATAAAAAATACATAAATCAAAAATCTACTTTTCCGACTGGCTGCCATCGGGATTTTTTTTATTACACGGGCAACATCTTGTAAAATAGGCGATGCAACTGCTACACCAGATCCAACTATTTTTTAATTCACATTTGCGAGATAGATCTCAGTATGTGTCTCACAATGGCTACCAGTCTCATACGTATACAGCATCTTCTGGGGTTCCTCAGGGATCAAACCTCGGACCACTATTTTTTTTTGTTATTTATTAAAGACCTGGAGAGTGGACTGAATTGTGATCGGCTAATGTTTGCGGATGACCTTAAATTGTATTCTTCGGTGGATAGTATTACTGACTGTAGTAATCTTCAGTACAATTTGCAACTCGTACATCAATGGTGCATACTAAACAAACTTTCGCTCAATCCAGGCAAGTGCAAATATATCAGTTTTACGAGGAGGAGGGCGATCATTAATTACACTTATTCCATTGATCGGGTGCAATTATCACGGGGTGAATCTGTCACTGATTTGGGAATCATGTTTGATTCAAAGTTTACGTTTATTGAGCATCTCAGTAAAGTGGTACTTGAGGCGGGTAGAACTTATGGTTTTCTGGTTGGGAATTGCAAGGACTTTATAAACACAGATGCTCTTAAAACGCTGTACTTTGCCTATGTGCGCTCCAAGCTTGAATATGGGTCACTGATATGGTATCCATATTATGTGACTCATCAAAATATGATTGAAAAAGTGCAGCGTAGATTTTTGAAGTATTTAATGTACAAAGAGGATGGTCATTACCCTGCAAGGGGTACTGACTACCAAATAATGACCGATAGATTTCAGATACCGAGTCTGGAACTTAGACGCCAAATGAACTCTTTGAGCTTTCTCTTCAATTTAGTGTACTGCAATATTGATTGTGCCCACTTGCTTTCACGATTAAATTTAAGCGTATACCAAGACAACATGCTAGGTCCAGTTGCTCATTTTATTGCAACTATGCTAGGACAAACGTTATGTTGAGGTCTCCTATTTCTGTCTTTACTAGGAACTACAATGTTATGTGTAAATATTGTGACATATTTTCGTGTTGTATTGGAGAAATTATGAATTCTGCAATGTCTTATGTTGATTAGTATTAGCAAACTATATCTGGTCTATTATAATTTATATTTTCCAATTGATTGTTCGGTTATTAGAATATACTTATTATTTTTATATATTTTGTCCTGTAATTGCCTCTGCTGTTGGACAATAAAGGCTATTATTATTATTAATTAATTAAATGAGAAATTAAGCAATTTTTGATTTATAATAATAATACTTTAAAAGATGCAGGAATATAACATAAAAGTACAAATAAAAAGATCGATGTTAAGTTCCAATCAATTGCGATAAAGAAAATGTTCTTTTAAACGTATTTTGAATGAAAATAATTATCCGTTTTTTATCTCCAAAGGTTTAAATTTTCTATTTTCCTAGAAGAAGACATGAATGAGTACCTCTATTCACAAATTTTATCAAATGTAATGAACTCAGTCACTAGAAAACCAGACCGATGTAGACGGAAACCTTATGCTGCAAGAAGACAATTTGTTTCAGTTTAATTTTCTTGGGGTGTTAGGTTCTTATAAAAAAATTTTTCTTTACAAAACTTTTTCAAATAAAGACAACATCATCGATCTTTATTTTCGTCAAATAAATAAAACTAAAATGACAAAAACGTTTCGTCACTATTTAGTAACTTCTTCAGGTTGAACACATTTCTCTTACACAAATTCCAATACGTCAATCCCAAAATAACAAACAATTTTCTTTATAGTTACAAACACAACATTTAAAACATTCAAATATAATAAAACTCATTATTTTTATTTAAGGATGGATCTATATAAATTGCCTGGTATGTTGTGTTGAAAGTTTGCATATCCAACAAGATCGAGGTCCTCTTCGAGTTTGGCAATGACTGGATGAAACGTTTCCTCGGCCAAAAACTCCAGATTTAACTCCACTGGACCTCTTTCTTTGGGGGCATTTAAAAACTGAAGTATAAAACTCAGCCAGTTGGCTTTTATTTGTACGGGTTGTCCTGCAGCATGCACAAGAGTATTATTAAACCATTTGTATGAGATTAAATAGTTTTTACTAAAAAAAAATGCTTAATTTTTAATTCAAAATGAATGATTAATAATTTTTTATTATAACAAAAAATTTGTTTTTCTGCTATATTATAGAGTAAGATACTGCATTTTTGCCAATTTTCAATTTGGCTCTAAAATTTATCTTTAATTGGAAATGTGAGGTGAGTGTAACAACAAATTCAAATAGCCAGGCCTAACTGTCTATTTATGCCCTCTGAAAAAATTATATCAGATTATTTAAAAATCATATACAGGGTGAAGTGTTGAATATGAAGCAGTCCCACCAATTTTCTCGAAGACGGACCTGGATTTTCTCAATTTTGAATATGTCAGTTAGTTGCCAGGCACCAATACACACTTTTATAAAAAAAAAATGAGATAAATCGACTTAATCATTGAAAAGATATGACGAAACATTGTTTTGGGGAAGATCCATAATTCGCCTTGTATATTAATAATGAAAACAAGGAGACAGTTTTTAATGGTCATTTGACAATCCTCTAATGTGCCTCTCCTTATGGTAGAAGTATGTACAGTTCCTCGTGACTCACCCTGTATACTAAATGCATTTAACAGCGCATTCGGGAGTATCGGGCTTGAACTAAATATAGAGAAAACACAGATTCTCTACCAGCCTGCACCAAATACTGTGGTGGTCCCACCACATATTCGAATTAACGGAGACAGACTTCAGAACATCGAGAGTTTCTCTTACCTCGGCAGCATTCTCGCGGCGAACGCAAATATCGATGATGAAATTCGGCATCGTATAAGATGGACAAGCGCATCTTTTGGCCGACTGAGTTCCTACCCTTACGTATAGCCGTGAGTCCTGGACCACTTATCTGAGGCATTTAAACGCCCGAGAGAAGTACCATTAACGATGCCTTAGAAGAATTCTCGAAATAAAATGGAATGACACCGACGAACAAACATCAGCATTTTGGAGGAAGCTGAGTCAAATAGTATCGAGGCGATGATTGTGAGGCACCAGCTGCGATGGACTGGACCCGTAATCCGCATGCTAATGGAACGCCTTCCCAAGAGAATCCATTATTCACAGCTTAAGGTCGGCACACGAAATCAGAGGGGGCTGCAAAAGAGGTACAAGGATGTTCTTAAGACCAACATGAAGAAGTGTGAGAATAGATCGCGAACAACCGACCGAGATGGAGGCGTACCATTTACGAGGGTCATCAAGTTTTTGTAGAGCTGCGTCGACGACATGAGGATGCAAAGAGACAGCATCGAAAGGAGAGAGAACGCATCGACGGGGCAGCGCACCTACAACAGCTTGTAAATGATGGTGATTGTTTGTGTCAATTTTGTGACAAGATTTGCGGTTCGAGGATCGGTCTTTAGAGTTCACAAGATAAATCCCTGAGTTGGAATAATTCATACTCGTGAGCGAGTGAATGGTGATGATGATCTATAACTTCCATCCTGTGGAGAGGTGATGATTCTGTTTCTAAACATAGACGGATCCAACCATTTATAGTTGGTTCTATGTCCTTTTCAGCCTTTTCTTTCTCTCCTTTATATGTCAATAAAAAAAGCCAACGCTGTATATTTATTAAGGGACTGGTGAATTTTCAAAATTTAGTTTATTAAAATATTTGAAGTTTCAGTTCCACTAATATGCTGAAATAATAATTAAATATGTGCTTAAAATTTACAAACACTTTGTAATTATTATTACACTAATCATTTTGAACACATTAGGTATGCCTAAAAAAGTAAACATAATCTTTTGTATTTACCATTTTATGTTCTGTACGTATATACCTTTTATATCGATCGCTGTTTTTTGTCAATTTTTTGTGCGTTTTGAAAAACATAGAATGCTGCGATATAGGTATGTATTATAATATGTTTATTATTTAGTTTGATTTAAAATCACAGATCTAGAAACTCGATCCTAGATCTGTGGTTAAAATATTGTTCTTAACGTATTAGGGTGGTGTGTCGGTACATTACGTTGCGTGTCGGTATTTGCCGGGGCATTATTAACAGGTACCGAAAGCAATTTGAACGGTTTTTGAATTGATTTCAAACGTTTCGCAGTTTTAAATAAAAATATACAATAATTAACCGTTATTTTCGGTGGTGAATATTGTTAATTAATTTGTTATGATAATATTGTGGGGTAAGTCGTAGTAAATAATTATAGTTACACACTTCTTTTGACAATTAACTGTTTTGTTATCTATTAATTTGTTGTATTGTGTCCTTACTATAAATCCTGAGATGATGATATGACCTGAAATGGACACTTACCAATTTTTGTTGTTTTATATGTGATTGTTTTATTATAATGAATTTTTTATTGCTCAATTTATAATATATTAAATAATGTTAGAATCTTATAGAGAATCAAAAAAATTATTTATATACAGGGTTTTCCAAAAGAAAAACATATGCAATACGTGTATTTACTACACGGACTACCCTATATAGGTACATTTCTGATACGTCGTAAACGAACAACTTAAAACCATAGGCGTTTTTTTCCAAAAAAATTTCCTCAAAATTTGATAAAATTTATGCGTGACTTTTGGTCCTCACTCTAAATAACAATACAGACATTTACATTTCAGATTAAAATATAAGGCCTAATTATTTTTTTCAATTTTGCAAACTAATTTTTTTGATTCCAATAGTTATAAAAGATACTACAGCAGAAACCCTAAAAATTGTATATTTATTTTTTTTTTCTATCATCCATAATAACGGCTCTAGTTGGGCCTCAAGATATAATGAATGACCCTGTATACTATACATAAATTATACAGGGTGGCCCATTAGTGTGTGGGCGGAAGATATCTCAAAATCTATAAGCGATAGATACAAAAATCTTTTACAAAACTTTTAGGCAAAAGTGTTTTCAATTATACAGAGTAGTTCACAAACGCACAGCATGCCAAAGTTGCATTTTCTTAATGCGACACCCTGTATAAGTTTCTAGTAAACATAGAACCATATGATATTGACGAATACATAAGTAATACTAATTTATAGCATGTCCATAATAGTTAATTTCTTTGTATATAGTTTGTAAGACGTTATTCATTTTATGTAACTTACATGATATTGAAATAAAGAACATTGTTATTATGTAATATACATATATATGGAGACTATTTAGTTTCATGAAAAATTTGTTCGCGTTCAAAAATAGTGTAAAAAGGGGTAAAAAGGACTTTAAAAAAACGTATTTCTTAAACATCGCAGAAATATTAACTAGTTATTTATAGCTTTGATGGAATATAACTTATAAAATGTGTCATAAATAACTTACTTTCATAGGCGTTCGTAAGTAGTGGAAAAAGGGTCAAAACATAAAAAATATATATTTCCTAAACTTATTCGGGATATGGAATAATTTCTCATAGTTGTGATACAATATAAGCTAAAAAATATTCCATAACAGAATTGGTTCACACAGGCGTTCGAAAATAGTCTAAAAAAATGAATAAAAACAAAAAAAAAAATGTTTCCGAAATATATTTTTTGCCATTGAACCCATATTCCCAAACGCTTCGTTATCGAGATACAGGGTGTTCAAATTAACCTTTTTGTTAATTTCTCAACAACTAGCTAACCGATTTTGACAAAATTTTACATGCATTTGGGGACCTATAATAAATATAATCTGCATTATTTTGACTTTCATTTCATTGGCGTAGATATAGGGAACATGTGGGTAAATTTTACACATAAATTAATTAAAGACAGCTTTGACAAGCTTCAATAATTTAAATTATTACTTTTTTAAAAGGAGCAACTTATAAGCTACAAAAAAGTTAATTACGTCGATGTTGTGATTTCTACAATTTTTATGGAAACCGATGAATTGCAAGTTAACGGTAGATTTAAATCAAAATAACGTTTACCAGAAAACTAAATGAAAAATCAAAGTTGCCATGGAAAACGATATAATACTAACAAATTACTTCTTAACAACAAATTTTAATGCCTATCAGTACAATTGAAAATTTAACAATAAAAAAACTAAACTCGAAATTAAAATAAGAAAATTCATAACAACTGTTCAAATTGCCCTCCATTGACAGTAATACACATTCTACATCTTTCAACTAATGAATTTTTTGTAGTTCTAATAAGGATATCATGATCGTTCTTATTTCCCTAGCAGCTTCATGAACTCTCTCCAGTAGTTGGTTTTCATTTACAATTGGTACACTGTAAACCAATTGTTCCATGTACACCCATAAAAAGAAGACGAGCGGATCAAGATCCTGAAAAAACATAATTTGACCACTAAATTTGGACACCCTGTATCTGGATAACGAAGCATTTGCGGACATGGGTTCATTGGCAAAAAATGCTTAAATTGTTTTTAGGAATCTCCAGTTGTTCTTTGTTGCAACCATAATGAATCACCCTGTATATAGCATTGATATAAGATAACCTACCACATGCAGCATAACAATTTAGTTTCGCAAATAGTAGAAAAGGGGGCAAAATAAATTTTATAATAAAACTAACAAAAATCAATTATTTTGCGCACAAGAACTTGGCCTAGAAGATCTCAAATATAAAATATGTACGTATAAATATAGTGCCTCCAAAGGGAACAATTTTTATTTAAAAACAAAAAAGTTAAATTACATGTTTATTTTAATAATTTACAAAGAGACGCTCTTAAAAAATAAAAATATATTTTTTTTTGACAATTTAAGTCTAAATAGAATAAAATCTTAGCTTAAATTAAATGAAAAAATTCCTATTTATTTTGCCTAAACAAGTACACGAACTAAATTAAACTAAATTATAAACAATGTTAGAAAATTTATTTTAACAAATGCTCAAAATGTTGACCACCTTGTTGGCGACACTTCCGCAATCTTTAAATAAATGAATTTTTAGCTCGTTGGAGCATTTTGGAAGTAATGGATGCAAAAACATTTCGTATTCTAATTTTCATGTCTTCTACGGTGCTGGTGACTCACGGTAAACTATTCCTTTTTTGTAAATAGGAAATAAAACGTCAAACTCCACGAAATCAATTTAATACACCACACTTAATGTGTTAGGTGGATTAAACTACCATACATGTGTTCGAAGTTCGCTAGCTTCATCATCAGTGGCAATATCTGTAGAGAATCTGTATTTTGAAAGTAATACATCATTTGGTTAAAACTAGGAGTAATGTGTTGAAGTCACTTCGAGGAAAAATATTGTTAATGGTTAATGAGAATAAAATATAATTATTATATTACATATTTTGGTTTTCTTTTTATTTATCATCTCGACTAACAAACTTTTTAAAAAAAAAAATTATGATTTTTTGTATTACGCAGCAACTAATACTTCTCTTGTTTAAACAAGTATAATATAATAATTATATTTTATTCTCATTAACAATTAATAATATTTTTCCTCGAAGTGACTTCAACACATTACTCTTAAAGTACTCCTAGTTTTAACCAAATGATGTAATACTTTCAAAATATAGATTCTCTACAGATATTGCCACTGATGATGAAGCTAGCGAGCTTCGAAACATGTATGGTAGTTTAATCGACCTAACACATTAGGTGTGGTGTATTAAATTGATTTCGTGGAGTTTGACGTTTTATTTCCTATTTACAATACATTCACTCCACTTAAGAATGGAATACTTCTTTAAAAAAATATATCTTTTTTTTTTTCGATAGGGGTTGGGTTGGAGGAACTTTTATTTGCAAATTATATATAAAATAAAGCTGTAATTTAACTTCGTTGTTTTAAATAGAAAATAAAACTAATTAAAATGACCAAAATTTTTCGTCAATTTTTGCTTTTTTCTTTACCTAATAATTTTTTATTAAAAATCGGTTAGCCTTAAGTTTATGAAATATGATAAAAATCAAAAGTATAGCAAAGGGACTTTAATGCTTTAAACACATTTTCCCATAAAAATACAATTTAGAAAACCACCACCCTGCAAAATTACAAATCAGACGTCAATAAAATCCAGGAAACCGGAGAAAAGAAGGGAATTCAAACGGATCTGAGACCAAAAATCTTGTATTTTAGAGCGGCATTTATTTATGTTAAAATATACAGGGTGTCGCATTAAGAAAAAGCAAGTGTGGTCTGCTGCGCGTTTGTGAACTACCCTGTATAATTGGAAACATTTTTGGGTTGTACATCTCTTCAGTGCCTAAAAGTTTTGTAAATATTTTTTTTTGTCTATCGCTTATAGATCTTGAAATATCTTCCGGCCACACACTAATGGACCAACCTGTATAACTAGCATTTTACGCAGGATCCAAAAAAAATTCTATTTGAAATAAACAAGTTGACATAAAATTCCCGTATAATCGGAAGTGCGATTATCTTGACTATTTCCTTCTTGTTAATATTTTGAATTACAAATCGTTTTTTTTAAGTTAGTACCGCCTAAACGAGTACTGACTTTATGGCCTCGTGCCACTTTTTGAGTAACATACAGCGAGCTCAGTTTTTATTTTTCTCAATTATTGTTAAAATAAATCCTTAACTAAAGTGGAGCAGTATAAGTGGCGCCCGTCCGGGGTTCGAACCATACACACCGGTACGACCTGCTCCTGATTTATAAATGGTTTCTAGATGGAAAAACTTTATGACAGCACCTGTCAGCAGTTTTTTCGAGTTTACCCGCGGTAAAACTTGACAGCTTGTTATCACAAAAAATTACATTACCTTTGATAACAATGTTTGCAGAATAATTTGTTACTCAAATACCATTCGGGCATGTAATTTTTCATGTGAAAAAAAAAAATCGAAAAAACACAATGTAAAGTAAATTTTTTTTAACAAAATGCCTTCGTGCAGGTGGAGCAAAACCAGCACTCACTTCTTGTTAAAATATTACTTAGCAACGTGATATTACTTACGAAAATATTTAACGATGTGACATATCTATCGACTTTAGTAGACCCCTCAATTTTCATGAATGTCATAATTATAGTTTTCGCAATATGTACCTATCGTGATTACTCCTGCAGAAACACCCTGTAGATACAAGTTAATATTTTAAAATTTCATCAAAATATATTTTACAGAAACATAGTGTCGCGAATGATGACTCAGTTGTTTACTTTCTCGGTGAATTTTTGTTCTGTTTTTATATTATTATTTGTACTATTTTAAAATATTTTATAGAAGTACAGTATAGAATTGTTTGTAGGTACGTTTTTATATTTTTGTGGGAGGGCAATTTATCTTTTTTTGCGTATTATTTTTCAATACGTTTTATAAAGTTTTTATGTTTTAAATATTATTTCGCTCAGTTTATAATCTTTCGGTGAACTGTAAGGGTGTGTGTTATAGTTTCTGTGTTTATTTTGCAGATATTTATCACAGTCGCGGTCGTCGGGTCTATCGCGTAATACTAATCTGTTCGTGTATGTGAACAAATACGTTATGCGATTTCTAATGTCGAGCTACTTACGTTGTTAATCCAAATGTGTTATTTTGTGAAAAATTGTGTGCTTTGATAGACGTGAAGCCTCTGAGTATTGGTATGGAAATGGTATGCAGGAGTATAAGCAAAGGAAGGAGTATTAGGTGTAAGTTACTTTAATTTTAATATTGATAATTTTCTAAGGGCGAACGAGGTGAGGGTACATCAGCCTGCAGCTCAAAATACCTACATTTTTGGAATTATTTTTTATGTGATTATGGTATTACACTAATAATCAGAGTTTTTAGTTAACGTAATGACCCGCACAATTTTACACATTTTCTTAACTTTATTTATAATGCTTACCTTAGAACTGAATGAAACTTAATAATAGTTGGAACATACCTATACATATAGTTTTTTTTCTTAAATAAATAATACAATCTTTTGTTTGGTTAGATAGTATTGAGTTGGTTTGGCTTAGTTTCCGTGAATTCTAGTATTGCGATCCATAGATTTTATTGCCAATTTCTGGTCGACGACTTCTTTATTATTTATTACATTAGAAAAAAATCCAAATAAGTAGTTATTTAAAGCTACAGGATAAAGTACCAGCCCCGCGAGCGGGATAATCTTGTTCCATTCATAATTTTACTTGCTTAGATTAACATATTTAAATTTAGCAATCCTGTACCCAATTTCTGAAATAGTTGTAAATGCTTGTTACAAAATTATTTATATAGAAGCAATTTTTTGAAAGACCCAATTACCCATGTCCGAATGACATAATTATTTAAATTAAATTCAGAATATTCTTTCAACTGAGGTAATTTTTATAGTACGTTTGGATAAATCTGGGAAACAATTTCTCCAAAATTTAGCCTCAACTCAATGGCATCAGCATGAATCATTTAATCGTCAAAATATGACTTTTCTCTTAGATTACACAATAATTAATTCTTCTAAAAAATATTGTATAGTTGGAAATTAAAAAGGAACTTGCATAGAAGTAACTTAATTTTAACTTCGGTTATTTCCATTTAAGAAATCAAACAATTTTTAAATTTTCTCCAATTCATTTATTTTACGATTACGATGTAAATATTTTAAATTATTTCATCTTAAGGAATCTTCTCTATTTGATCACATGTCTAAAACTTTATAACTTGCTTTTAAATGACTGTACAATTTGTTTAAAATACTTTTTTTTTGTACATTTCAGAAGTGCCCATTGGCCCTAGTTTAGTTAGGTTAAGCATGGAATGGATTGGAGTTTAATGCAGAATTATTAGTCACATAATGGTAGGTATTCTTCAAATAAATATGAGTAAATAAATTCATTAATATTAGGCACAATAATTTTTTATTAGAAACAAAAACAAACAAAAAAAGCAGAAAAACAATCCGATTGAGTTACTAATTTCGGTGTATTTTAAGTTTTACTTTCTTTGTTACAGATATTTAAAATGATACAACGTTCGCCGGTGACGCGTAAATAAAAATTAGTGAGTTATTTTATTTGCTCGTCGGTACTGTCGACTTTTGTGAGTTTTTGAGGTGGCAATTGCGATTTTAGAAGTCGTTGTTCGTTAAATTAATAAGTAGCTCGGCTCGTGATTTTAGTGTCGAAAAAAATTAAAATGAGGATTTCTATTGGACAATAGCAGATGGAAGCGTTGTAAAGAATTCCTGGATTTGAAGAGGAGAGGATACTGGAAACACTTGAGGTGTAAGTTAATTTAAAAATATTTGTATATACGAGTATTGCTGTTGACAAAGAATGGAATAGTACTTTTTCGTTATCATCCTCTTACAATTATTAAGAATTTTACCACAAAAGATTAATAGTTGCTTGCATTTGATTGTTTATAACTTTTTTTAAATTATCGCGTATATTCACAATCATTTTACAAATAATCGTATTAAGTATTCACTGTTCAACCAAATTCAATAAATATATAATATAAACAGACCTATAAGTTTTACTTTTTTGCAGGAGAGCTCTCCAGTAAAAGTCTTTCAGAACCATGGGAAACAGGAAAGTTACAGTAATCGATAGGAAGAACATTCAAGGCTGTTCTTTTTGAAGTTATAAGATTCAATGATTGTAGTTTCAAAATTTTAATTAAGCTTAACATGACAATTTTTTTTAAACCAATTTATCTTGTTTACACACAACTTCAAAATCATAAATGTCTCAAAATTTCAAGTTTGTGTAGGTATCATCAGATTATAAGTAAAAACTTCAAAATTACTCATAAATAAATTTCAATAATGTTAGTATTTCAATAGAGCAGCCTTAATCAACTCTCAGGTTATACTGATCCACACAATGAACATCACAAAGCTACAATACCAATTTATGAATTCTCAAACAAGCTTTACTTAAATCAGGTTGGTTTTTTACTAATATTGCATTGACCGTGAAAATTAAAACCAATTATGTTTTGCAGATAGAGTTATCCTGGAACGAGTATAGCAATAACGTATAAGTAGTTCATTCCAAACAATGATAATGTTGATGGGAAGCGGAAAAATTTGCGAAGCATTATCCAGCTGCGATACTGTTACAACCCGAAATGAATCTAGATACTCATATATTTTTGCTTATGCAGGTTAGTTTGATCCTGTACCCTGACTGCAATTGACATATTATTATTTCAACAATATATTTGGTTGACATCACATATCTTACCAGTGCATTTGCATACATTAAAATAATATATTGATTTTAGTAAACGAATACAACAAATGAATATAAACGATTAAAACTTATTTTTAAAAATAGCTACAAAACTAAACTATTTATTATTAATTATAATAGATAATGATTATCCGTCGGCGCTTAAGCCATCAGATCTAAATTAACAAAATATTTATACATCGACAGTAAAGTAAAATATCAAGTTCATCATCTAAATTTCTTTCTATTGTCTGAGTTGAACGCTATTTTGATCTTCAAAATTTTTAATTAAATTCTTAATTGTGTTTATTGAAGCAACTCCTTCTTCTTCTATTTGTTTTTTTTCTTAAAACATTTCATTCATAATATGTCAATCGTATTCAGGGCACACTTACATAATTATTTTTCAGTTTTGGAAACTATTATTTTCGATTTCAATAGTTTTTAAAATATACTGCAGCAGAAAGCCTAAAAAATTTAAATTTATTTTTTTCTATCATCCATAATAACGGCGCTGCGTGGGTCTCAAGATAAAATTAATGACCCTGTACATTATACATACATTCTATATCTAGCATTTCACGCAGGTTCCAATTAATGTAATAATATATAGGCTGTTCTATTTGAAACAAGTAAGATGACATCAAATTCCCGTATAACCGGAAGTGCGATTATCTTGAAAATATTTTAGCGATGTTGTCCCTATCGACTTTAGTAAACCCCTAAATTTTCATAAGTGTCCTATATAATTATTATAGTTTTCCTGCAGGAATTTAAAATAAATAAATTTAATTTTTAATTTAATTTAGATATAAGTTAATATTTTAAAATTTGATCCAAATATATTTTACAGAAACATAGTGTCGCGAATGATGACTCAGTGGTTTACATTCTCGGTGATTTTTTCCTGTTTTAATATTATTATTTGTACTATTTTAAAATATTTTACAGAACTACAGTAGAATTGTGTGTACTTTTTTCTGTTTTTGTGGCACGGCGATTTATTGATTTTTCTTTTCTGCGTTTTATATTTCAATACGTGTTATAAAGTTTTTATTTTTTAAATATTATATCGTTCAGTTTATAAACTTTCGGTGAACTGCAAGGGTTTGTGTTATAGTTTCTTTGTTTATTTTGCAGATACTTATCACCGTCGCCGTCGTCGGGTCCATCGCGTAACTGTTAATCTGTTCGTGTATGTGAACAAGTACGTTAAGCGATTTCTAATATTGTCGAGCTACTTAACGTTGTTAATTCAAATGTGTTATTTTGTGACAAATTTTGTGATTTGATATACGTGATGCCTGAGTATTGGTATGGAAATCTACGTGAAGCTTGACTAATGTTATGAAAAATGGTATGCAGGAGTATAAGCAAAGGAAGGAGTATTAGGTGTAAGTTACTTTAATTTTAATATTGATAACTTTCTAAGGGCGAACGGGGTGTGGGTACATCAGCCTGCAGCTCAAAATAACTCAATTTTTTGAATTTTTTCTTATGTGATTATAGTATTACACTAATTATTAGAGGTTTTAGTTAACTTATTGACCCGCAGAATTTTACACATTTTCTTAACTTTATATAAAGCTTACCTTAAATAGAGCTGAGTGGAACGAAATAATCGTTGGAACATATATATTGTTTTTTTTTCTTAAATAAATAATCAAATCTTTTTGTTTGGTTTGATAGTATTGGGTTGGTTTGGGCGATTTCTAATATTGGGATATGTTGGAGTTTAATTACCTTCGGTTTTGCAAAAACGTTTAAGCAATAATAGTGCACTAAATTTAAAACTAAATGAAACAACTTAGCAACACTGAAAGTACTGTGTAATGTTATTGGCGTATTTTCACTACTACATGGGCGAACGTCTTTTTTTATTCAACCTTTATATTAAGATTTTCTTTCAAAAGTGCTTTATCCATAAATATTTTTATTTTGAACTGTTATATAGTACAGCTTTTATTTTAAAAAAATACAATTTGTGCTAAATTCTGTGGGTCGCCTTTACTAGATCTATAAAATATATTAACATACCAGGGTGGTTTGATAACTGTTAATGGAAACCGTATTTTTTAGCAAAAAATCATTTTACTTTTCTCCATAATCACCTTTCGATACATTTAGTGCAACGTGTTTCTACTGTTTTTATTCCTGCTAAATAATAAGATTCCTCAAGACCCTCAAATTAAGCGTTTGTTTCAACGGTGACCAAGAGGAGACCAAGAGGTGACTCAGTCATTTCTTCAGGTTTGTAAACAGAAAATAGTCGGAGGGGGCTAAATCTGGAGAATATGGTGGATCAGGTAGCAATTCGTAACCCAATTGGTGAATGTTTGCTATGGAGCTTTGGATTATGGCCGAACGTCCTTAAACCCTCCTTTCAAGTGGTCCCACGGTTGTGTTTATGGTCGATCGTGAGTACTAACCATCGTGCGGACAGCTTTTTCAGATCGAAATATTCTTGTAAAATGTGTTGCACCCGCTGAGTTGCCTACAGCCTCAGCCAACTCACGCACTTTCAATCTTCGATCGTTCAATATCATTCCATAGATTTTATTGGTAATTTCTCGCCGACAACTTATTTATTATTTATTACATAAGAAAAAAATCCAAAGACGTAGTTATTTAGAGCTACCGGATAGTGTACCAGCCCCGTGAGCGGTATAAGCTGAAAATCTTATTCCATTCAAAATTCTACATTGTTAGATCAACATATTTAAATTTAGCACTCCTGTACCTAATTTCTAAAAGTAGTAAATGCTTGTCACAAAATTATTTATATAGAAGCAATTTTTTGAAAGACAAATTTCAGCCCATGTTACGAATGAAATAATTATTTAAATTCAAAGCAAAATATTCTTTCAACTGAGGTACTTTTATTTTCCCGCACAGGGAAAGTATTGTGAGCGCGCTAAAAAAAAATTTGAGATAAAGCCGGATATAACCATTTTGAAGTTCCCTGAGACGATTAAGACCATTTCCAGATGAAAGTCTGTCTGTGTGTCTGTATGTATTCTACCACGATAGCGCCCAAACGATAGGTAACTTTTGATATTTGCCCCCATATTTCTCGAGAAAATTGCGTTCAAGAATAATTTAATCGTCAAAATATGTATTTTCTCTTCAATTACACAATAATTAATTCTTTTAATAAATGTATATTTGGAAATTAAAAAGGAACTTGCTTAGAAGTAACTTATTTTAACTTCTGTTATTTTCATTTAAGAAATCAAACAATTTTTAATTTTAAATATTTTCAATTCATTTTATTTTACATGTTTCGGCAACTTTACCAAGTGTGTATAGGTACTATAGGGATTAGGGATGACAATCTGTTTTCCATAGTATACTAGGTATATAGTTTGGGTGCAAAAATGATCTTATGCGTTTAAATACAAAGGCAATAAGTAATAATGTACCTCAAACGGTATAAATGCTCAAAAATTATTTGGGTCTTTAACGAGTAAGCGATATCAACGGAATTATTTACATCTTTTTGACTAATTTATGTTTTAAATTATTTCAGTTTAAGGAATATTTTGAATGGACTGTAGTATTCTGACCATTTGTTCAAAAACTTTATAACTTTCTTTTAACTGACTGTATAATTTGTTAAAACACTTTTTTGTTTACATTTCAGGAGTGCCCATAGGCCCTAGTTTAGTTAGGTTAAGCATGGAATGGATTGGAGTGAAGCTTAATGCAGAAGTGTTAGTCACATGGTAGGTAACTTCGTTAATATTTGGCATAACGATTTTATATAAGAAGAAAAACAGAAAAATAATCTAAGTTGATAACTTCGGTATATATTTTAAATTTTACTGTCTTTGTTACAGATATTCAAAATGATACAACGTTCGCCGGTAACGCGTAAATCAAAATTAGTGAGATTTTTTATTTGCTCCTCGGAACTGTGGACTATTGTAAGTTTTTGAGGTGGCAATTACCATTTTCGAAATCGTTGTTCGTTAAATTAATAAGTAGCTCGGCTCGTGATTGTAGTGTCGAAAGAAACGAAAATAAGGATTTCTATTGGACAATAGCAGATGGAACTGTGGTAAAGAATTCCTGGATTTGAAGAGGAGAGGATATTCGAAACACTTGAGATGTAAGTGAATTTAAAAATATTTGTATATACGAGTATTGTTGTTGACGAAGAAAGGAGTAGTACTTCTTCGTTATCATCCACTTACAATTATTAACAATTTTACCACAAAAGATTAATAGCTGCTTGCATTTGATTGTTTATAACTTTTTTTATATTATCGCGTATATTCAAAATCATTTGACAGATAACCAAATTATTTACTGTCCAATCATATTCAGAAAATATTAAAGTTGTCCACGCAATTAACAGATACCTCTCCGTTCAACCTATTTATAAAAGTTTTACTTTTTTGCAGGAGTGCAGTAAATGTTTTTCAGAACCATAGGAAACAGAAAAGATACAGTAATGAATATAGGAAGAACATTCAAGGCTGCTATTTTTGAAGTTATAAGATTCAAAGTTTCTAGTTTCAGAATGTTTTAATTAAGTTTAAACGAATAATTGTTTTCCACCAACGTCTGTTATGGTTACACACACCTTTAAAATCATAAATGTTTCCAAATTTCCAGTTTGTATCATCAATTTTTAAATAAAAACTTAAAAATTAATCATAAATAAATTTCAATAAAGTTAGAATTTCAAGAGAGCAGCCTTAATTAACTCTCAGATTAAATTGATCGACACAATGAACATCACAAAATGAATTTATGAATTCTCAAACATGATTAACTTAAATCAGGTTGGTTTATTAATAATTTTGCTTTGACTGTGAAAATTAAAACCAAGTGCTTTTGCAGATAGAGTTATCCTGTAACGAGTTTAGCAAAGTGTGGGTTATTCATTCCAAACAATGGGAATGTTGATGAGAAGAGGCAAAATTAGCGAAGAAACATCAGCTGCGATACTGTTACCACCCGAAATGAATCTGGATACTCAAATATGTTTGCTT
This sequence comes from Apoderus coryli, assembly GCA_911728435.2. Classification (NCBI taxonomy): domain Eukaryota; kingdom Metazoa; phylum Arthropoda; class Insecta; order Coleoptera; family Attelabidae; genus Apoderus; species Apoderus coryli. Next base: position 6,877,409 of record OU452202.1, on the reverse strand, counting down.
TTTGCAGGTTAGTTTTATCCTATATAATACTCATAATTACAATAAATAACTTTATTTCCTAATAAGTGCCATCACAAAAAAATGAATAAATATATTTAAAAAAACAAACAATACACTTCTTGTATAATAATAACATTTAGGGACATACTCTATGTAACAGGCGTTCAATTTTTCATACATTAAAATTGAACGCCTGTGTTGACCAGGAGATGATTTAGTTTTTAAAAATGTACCTGAAGACGGCAGTTGTGCATTGCCAAAACGTTGACTGACATGTAACAATAATTGTTTCACTTGCAATCAGTTTAAAAAAAAATCTATTATGAAATAGTAAAGCCGAGTTCTAGAAAAGAAAAAATATATATATGTAAAATATATTTTTTTATTTTGCAGATATTTATCACCGTCGCGGTCGTCGGTTCCATCGCGTAATAGTAATGTGTTTGTGTATGTGAAAAAAAAACGTTATCCGATTTCTAATCTTGTCGAGCTACTTACGTTGTTCATCCAAATGTGTGACTTTGCAAAAAAAATTCGTGCTTTGATATACGTGAAGCTTGACTATTGGTATGGAAAGTGGTATGCAGGAGTATAAGCAAAGGAAGGAGTATTAGGTGTAAGTCATTTTAATTTTATTATTGATAACATTTTAAGGACGAACGACGTGAGGGTACATCAGCCTGCAGCTCGAAATAACGTTTTTGGAATTTTTTCTTATGTGACTAAGAGTAGACTAATTAGACAGGCGAAGCCCTTATACCACAGCATAATAAATCTTTATGCTGTGCCCGTACCTTGTGCCGTATATACGAATATGCATAGAATATATTAACATACGAGAGTGGTTTGATCAGTTACAAAGAAAACTATTTTTTTTTTTTGGAAAAAAACATTTTATTTTTCACGTTTGTTTCAACGGTGACCTCTTTATTCGATCCGAATCTCTTACCACTCAGTCATTTCTTCAGGTTCGTAAACAGAAAATAGTCGGAGGGGGCTAAATCTGGAGAATATGGCGGATCAGGTAGCAGTTCTTAACCTAATTGGTGAATTTTTGCTATGGAGCCTACACACATATGCATTGTTCTGATGAACTCATGTATCATATACGGTAAAGAAATGGCGCAAGAACTCGTTTGGATTGTGGCCGAACGTTCTTAAACACTCCTTTCAAGTGGTCACATGGTTGTGTTTATCGTCGATCGTGAGTCCTAACCATCGTGCGGACAGTTTTTTCACATCGAAATATTCTTGTAAAATGTGACGCATACGCTCAGTTGAGATGTCTATACATGCAGCCTCATTCAACTCACGCACTTTCAATCTTCGATCCTATAATATCATTCTATATTTTATTGGCAATTTCTGGCCGACGACTTATTTATTATTTATTACATACGAAAAAATTCCAAAGACGTAGTTATTTAGAGCTACAGGATATTGTACAAGCCCCGTGAGCGGGATAAGCTGAAAATCTTATTCCATTCAAAATTTTACTTGCGTAGAACAACATATTTAAATTTAGCAATCCTGTACCTAATTTCTAAAAGTAGTTGTAAAAGCTTATCACAAAATTATTTATAGAACCAATTTTTTGAAAGACCAATCTCATCCTATGTTACGAATGACAATTATTTAAATTCAATTTAAAATATTCTTTCAACTGAGGTAATTTTTTATAGTACATTTGGATAAATCTGAGAAACAATTACTCCAAAACTTAACCTCAACTCAATGGCATCTGCAGTAATCATTTAATCGTCAAAATATGTCTCTTCTCTTAGATTACACAATAATTAATTCTTCTAATAATTGTATATTTTTAAATTAAAAAGGAACTTGCTTAGAAGCAACTTAATTTTAACTTCTGTTATTTTCATTTAGGAAATCAAACAATTTTTAATTTTAAATGTTTCCAGTCCATTTTATTTTACGACATGTTTCGCCAACTTTATCAAGTGTTATACACATACATTAGGATTAGGGATGACAATCTGTTTTCCATAATATGCTAGGTATATGGTTTGGGTGCAAAAATGATCTTATGTGTTTAAATACAAAGGCAATAAGTAATAATGTACTTCAAACGGTATAAATGCTCAAAAATTATTTGGGTGTTTAAAGAGTAAGCGATATCAACGGAATTATTTACATCTTTTTGACTAATTTATATTTTAAATAAATTATTTCAGTTTAAGAAATATTTTGAATGGACTGTAGTATTCTGACCATTTGTTCAAATGTCTAAAACTTTATAACTTTCTTTTAAATGACTGTTGTATAATTTGTTAAAACACTTTTTTTTTTGTTTACATTTCAGGAGTGCCCATAGGCCCTAGTTTAGTTAGGTTAAGCATGGAATGGATTGGAGTGAAGCTTAATGCAGAAGTGTTAGTCACATGGTAGGTAACTTCGTTAATATTAGAAAAAAAAACAGAACAACAATCTGAATAAGTTGATAACTTCGGTATATTTAAAATTTTTCTTTCTTTGTTACAGATATTTAAAATGATACAACGTTCGCCGGTAACGCGTAAATCAAAATTAGTGAGTTATTTTATTTGCTCCTCGGAACTGTGGACATTTGTGAGTTTTTGAGGTGGCAATTGCGATTTTAGAAGTCTTTGTTCGTTAAATTAATAAGTAGCTCGGCTCGTGATTGTAGTGTCGAAAAAAACGAAAATAAGGATTTCTATTCGACAAGAGCAGATGGAAGCGTGGTAAAGAATTCCTAGATTGGAAGAGGAGAGGATATTCGAAACACGTGAGGTGTAAGTGAATTTAAAAACATTTGCATATACGAGTATTGCTGTTGACAAAGAAAGGAGTACCTACTATTTTTTCATTATCATCCTCTTACAATTAACAACTTTACCACAAAAGATTAATTGCATCTGATTGTTTATAACTTTTTTTTAAATTATCGCGTGTATTCAAAATCATTTTACAGATAACCAAACTATTTACTGTTCAATCATATTCAGAAAATATTAAAGTTGTCCACGCAATTAACAGATAGCGCGCCGTTCAATCTATTTATAATAGTTTTACTTTTTTGCAGGAGTGCTCTGCAGTAAATGTTTTTCAGAACCATAGAAAACAGAAGTAATGAATATAGGAACAACATTCAAGGCTGCTCTTTTTGAAGTTATAAGATTCAAAGTTTCTAGTTGCAGAATGTTTTACTTTAGTTTAAACGAATAATTGTTTTCCACCAATGTATGTTATGGTTACACACACCTTTAAAATCATAAATATTTCCAAATTTCTAGTTTGTGTATCATCAATATTTAAATGAAAACTTAAAAATTAATCATAAATAAATTTCAATAAAGTTAGAATTTCAAGAGAGCAGCCTTAATTAACTCTCAGATTAAATTGATCGACATAATGAACATCACAAAGCCACAAAATGAATTTAGGAATTCTCAAACATGATTAACTTAAAACAGGTTGGTTTATTCATAATTTTGCTTTGACTGTGAAAATTAAAACCAATTTTGCAGATAGAGTTATCCTGTAACCAATTTAGCAAAGTGTGGGTTATTATTCATTCCAAACAATGGGAATGTTGATGTGAAGAGGCAAAATTAGCGAAGAAACATCAGCTGCGATACTGTTACCACCCGAAATGAATCTGGATACTCAAATATGTTTGCTTTTTGCAGGTTAGTTTTATCCTATATAATACTCATAATTACAATAAATAACTTTATTTCCTAATAAGTGCCATCACAAAAAAATGAATAAATATATTTAAAAAACAAACAATACACTTCTTGTATAATAATAACATTAAGGGACATACTCTATGTAATTACAAAAATATCATAGCAGAAATGACAACTAATGCGAAAACAGAGAATGTTCACCAAAATGGTTCTGCTCTGCCACTTAACCCTGTTTTTCCTAAAGTAACATGCAGTGTTGTTATTGCTATTACAATTGTAACAAATCTATTACTTTTTCTATCGTCTATTACTTTATTACGACATTTGTCTAATTTGGTAAAATCTATTACTTTTTATGGATTCTATTACTATTTTATTACTTTCAAATTCAATTACAATTTGAAAAAAAATTACTTCTCAAAATCAAAAACTTTATACATTTTCCTACTAAAGATCATTGTCTTTATAAGATATTAGAAATTCCAAATCAGTTAGCTTCAACATGGCTTCCTATAATATGCTGTAGTGCTTTAATCTTTGACGGGCATAGCTAATAGAGAAGCGCAAGAGATCAAAAAAACTGTCGTTTTATTTTTTAGGTTTGTGATCAGAAAACAGAACTGTGATCTAAATGTTTGGCTTGTCTCTTGTTTTCCTTTTGTTGTCATATATCTTTCTTTCTTTTCTAGGGAAATATCTGTGACGGGTTTACGATAATAGGTGCTTTCTTTCGCTACTGATTTCAGGATTCAAACGCGTTTAGATTCACTGATCATGTTCTTTCGCTAAAAACCCATTTTCTGATTCATCCCCACTTTAGCGCCTATCGCGATCCGGATCCGTAATTCCCTTGCCTCTTCGGAATTTAAAAAATATTATTCGTTTCATTCGAACATGAAATTCTAACCTCTGAACCTTCCTAAAATGTCATATTTCTTATTTATAAACAAACACGTTATAGAAAAAAGAAAAGTTCTAGTCTAAAGAGGTTATGGTTTAGACTCGAACTTTTAGGTTAAACTTATCGACTGTTCTTTCTTTTCTTATCTATAGCAATGAAAATAATCCCGATTCAGAATATGAATAATAAATCCGGATCAAGAAAACTAGCGAAATAAAGCAGCTATTTATCAGAGATAAGAACCATCTCTGGATATTATTAATATAAGATTGTTATGAGGATTGTTCCCACAAGCGTCAGAAACAGTCTGGATTCTGAGCATAACGTTGTTGACGTGCGGTTTAATTGGTTTGCGCAGAATCCTGACTGATTCTGACGCTTGTGAAAACAAACCTATAAGTAATGTATGTAATGTAATAATGTACTATTTGTTACATTTCTATTACTTTTTAAACATAAATCTATTACGTTTATTACAATTACACACCATTTTCTATTACTAAAAATTTTTTGCCAGCAACAACACTGGTAACATGGAGACAGTTGCAAAAAAAGGAAAACTACATACACAATTTTATTTATATTATAATATATAATATAGTCCTTAAAATTTATACAAGGTGTGTTTCAACAGTTGGTTTAGTGAAAAACGGATAGGTTAAATCAAGAAGGTTTTGAAATATTTTAGTTTAAAATTTAATCAAGTTTGCTGGTTAGATCTAGCAGATTTGTTTGCTTCCTTACTATGAATTTAAATTAGGAAAAAGTGAACAAAAATGAAATCTACAAATTCTCTTCTAACAATGTTTAAGTCTATTCTGGTCGAACTTGTCGTAAGCTTTTTCGAGTTTAAGATTTTATATTCTCATAGACTAGGTCAGGTATAAAGGAAAAAGTTAAATTGTCAAAATTTCGAAAACTATATTTTCGACATCTAATAAAATACTTTATTTTTAATGTCATAGGTATAAGATAAAATTACCAAAACATATAGGTTGAAAAAATTGACTTTTGACTGTTTTTTCAATTTAATTTTTAATCTTATTTTGAGACCACATTGTACAATAAAAATATTAATAATAATAACGATGTTACGAATTTAGTTAAAACAAACCTTTTTATACAAGAATCTTTATGTACATTAATTAGGTATTTAAAATTAAGGACAAATAACGACTTTTTGTCGACCTTCAAACGCCATTTTAGACGTAGGTATAACTTTAAATATTTCAAAAACGGCTAGACTTACGTACATTACACACAAATTATTTATTTATAATTATTATTATACTAGCTTTTTAGACAGTATCCAAAAAATGTAAGAATATATAGACTGTTCTACTTGAAATAAGCAGGTTGAAATTAAATTCCAATATAACCGGAACTGCAATTATCTTAAAAATATTTTAGCGATGTGACCCTTATCGACTTTAGTATAGGTACCCCTAGATGTTCATAATTATAGTTTTCCCAATACCTATCGTTAAAGATTAATTTGTGTATATTAATCTTTGCTATCGTGAATACTCCTGCAAAGACAAATAGATAGATATACGTTATTGTAAAATTTTATCCAAATATATTTTCCAGAAACATAGTGTCGCGAAAGATGACTCAGTTGTTTATATTCTCGGTGAATTTTTTTTCTGTTTTTGTATTATTATTTGTACTATTTTAAAATATTTTATAGAACTACAGTTGAATTGTATGTACTTTTATATGTTTATGTGGTACGGCGATTTATCGGTTTTTAGTAGATTTAAAAAAAAAATCTAACTATTCAGGAGATCGACACAACCGAAATTTTGAAAAATTTTTATGCAGTCCTTCATTTTATGACCCCTGGAGCGGCACTCTGTAACAAAATAGCGATAGAGATTCCCCTCGCTTCGCTATTTCGTACTCTGTAACCAAATTCGGTATTTTCCGTGACTAGCTGAACATGACCGAAGGAGCGATAGAGAAGCGAATGATAGAGACAACTTGAAAGGTGTTTCTATGATCGTTCTGTCTCAGTCTATTCAATGCATGCATGAGTTTTTTATCTTTCTTCATTCAATGACAATAAAATGAAAAGAGGTTAGGTTATGGTTGTTTGTATTATGATTTTCAGGTAATATTTATTTTTTAGGTAAACTTCTTAAAATAATTATAAACATTTATCGCGAAAAAGGTAAGCATTTAATTTAAGACATTTTAACAAATATCATTTTTGAGTGGGATCAAAATTTGTAAACAATGGTATCTACCACTTTAAACTGTAAATTATTAATAGATAGATACTTACTTAGCTATGTATGCATAGAAAATTGTAATAATATTAGTGTATCTATAAAACAAATCATATAGGTCTTTATTTAAACAAAAAGTTCAATAAAACGGCTATCATCATGTAGACTAAATCCTTTTTCTAGCTCTATTTTCATGAATTCTTGCTATATTTTCGATTTTGGTACAAGAAATCTTTGCAGTGGCAACATTTTTAACAATCACATATACAACTCTTTTTGTAAAACCAAATAAAGAACTACTAAACACTATCAATCTATTAAGATTAAGCCCAAAATACAAAGTAAAATAAACAAAGGAAATGTGAGGTTAATGTCAATTAAATATCTTCTTTTATCGTTTTTTTTCATGGCTTTAAGCAAATTTGTCTGATGTTTTCTAGACGCTTAGTAGTATTTTCTCTGTCCCATTGAGAAACACGAAACTTGTCGAACTATTACCGAGGCTATAAGGATTCGCTTATAGAGTACCGATAATGAAGTAATAGCGATCCTTATCGCTTGCTTATTCTCTATCTCTATCCTTAAAATTCATATTACAGAGTGCCGCTCCTGGATCCTAAAAATGACCTCAGTTCAAAAGTTTATATTTATAGGTATAATACAAAGAAAGAAAATATTCACTTAAAGTGAGTCAACTTGTAGTTGAATAAATTCTATATATATATAATATATAAGATTTCTGTGTTAAAAATATAAAATCCATCATCATTCACCATCTTATTTGAATGATTGATGAGTATGAGTTTTGATTTGAACAAGTGAATGTGATATTCACTTGTTCAAATCAATCACTACGAAACCCTATGGTGAATAACAATTTTGACAGTTTGACGCTCCTTTTATACAAAATGCAAATGAGGTGAGCGGGAGGACATCAGGTCACTTCAACCATGCTGATCTGAGCTTTGAAAAATATACTAACTTATTTTTCTGAAAATCCGTTTCATAATAAGATCCATTATGATACAGATTTTTCATAACGATACAAATTTTTAACCAATAGAAACCCATCAATCAAGCATGCTATGTGCATTTGACGTTTGTCAATACAAATATAAATATATGTATAGTTCTTCATTATTTATCGGGTGTAGAAAAAATAGCGTATGCAACTCTCATGTAATTGTTATTAATACACTTTCATTATGAAACGGATTTTTGGCATATAAGTGGATTATTATAGTACGGGTGTCGAAAAATAATATAACAGAACACAACATATTCTAAGAGACTGTTCTGATTCGATCGCTCAGAAATATCGATATTTTTAGGGGATCTTGCATGCCTAATTCCTAGATGATAATCGTTCTCGATTAGCCAAATTGCAGATCAATCCGTTATTCTTCTTTTTTTACGGCTTTCGAGTCAAATCCCTTTAAATATTTAATAATTTAAGTCAAAATGGAGGATATTTGTTTACTCTCTGTTAGAACTTTTGTATAATTTTATATACATAAAATAGAACATTATTAAAATTATTAATTGACCCTTTTTTTATAGAAACATTTGCGTGTTAATAACGTATTATGTTTTATCTACAGTCCAATTAGCAAGTGTAGTAACATAGTAAGTATATTAAACTATTTTAAGTACAAATACTTAGTATTTTTCGTATAAATTCTATATTCGTAGATTTTTTGATTTGTCATTAGTTATATTAAAAGTATGACTTCGAAATGGGTGCATGTTTAACATTAGAACGTGAAGAAGGTAAAGCTAAAAGACGTAGTGAGGAAATCGACAGACAACTTGGAGAGTTTGCTAAACAACAGAGCAATGTTATCAAAATATTACTGCTTGGTATGTTATTATCCTTATCTGAATCATAATACTATAGATTATAGTGATGAAGTGGCCTCTAGGGGCTCGTCGAACGAAGTCGTGTCTGTCCAAATTAAGGAACTAAAGCGTTACAAACAAACCGATTATATGGCTTACTTTACAATGAAAGAACTCTAATGTTATCCTTTAATCAAATTAGATACACTTAACCGATTTTCCCCTTTCTTCTTAGTTGAAATTTTTTAATCCGTTGCAGTTCATATTCAACCAAAGACTCGTAATGATGACAAACCATAATCTGAAATCAAGCTACCAACTCTATGTCAAGGTTGATCTAAAGGAGTCGATATAAGAGGGAACTCTTAGATATCAATTGATGTACATTATTTTCTCTTTTTACTCCTAACACTTGTAGTTTATTGAAATTTCCTAAAAATACTCGTATTATATATTTAAAATACTTTTTCTGAAAAAATTGAAAATACTAAATTCACAACACTACTTCCATGTAAATTCGCTGTTCTTGTGGATAACGTTATTTGCTCGAACTTAAATATGTCTATAAAAATATCTTTTAAACTACTCTAATAAAATAACAAAACACTGTAAACGAGCTTATACAAATATTGACAAACCACCAGTTTGATATAAAATGTGAAAACGATATAATTAAGGTAATGAGATATTCCACATTATTAATTTCTAATAAATACTACCACCTACCACTCATCAAAGTTATATTCCAGGTGCTGGGGAGAGTGGGAAAAGCACCCTAGTGAAACAAATGAAAATAATACATGCCGATGGTTTTACACATGCCGAATTAAGCAGCTTTAGACCCACCGTCTTGGACAACTTACTAGCATCTATGAAATATGTTTTAGCGGGAATGGGAATATTAAGAATAAATTTAGAGTATTCTAGAAATAAGGTAGGTGCTAAATTCTTGAATCTGAGGAAGGGGGAAATATATTATAACTCAAAACATTTCATTTTTAATTTATGGTGGTTAATAAATAGTATCGATAGTACCTAATTGACTCGTCCCTAAACCATGGTTTAATAATTCCTATGTAGGAATTCAACTATGCATAAACTGCATAAATATGTTAGGTCAAATACAATTGCATTATACCTATAATGTTGAGATTACTCAATTTCAAAGTTGTCATGTTGTAACACTAAGGAATATACTACCAGATAATTTATGTTAACATTAAAATTATTTATGTTTTCTTTTCTCAGATACATGCTCAAACAGTATTGGCAGCTAAAAGTTGTTTTGATATGAGTTTTACCGTTTTGCCAAATGTGGCAGCTTCTTTACAAGCATTATGGTCTGACCGAGGGGTTAGGCTTGCAGTGGCAAGAGGCTATGAATATGAGTTGAACGACTCAGCTTTATAGTAAGTACAATTTCCATAAATAAGTCGTCTGGGATAATATCAACGACTGTCTTAAGTGCCTTTCCAACTTAGATGGGTAACCGTCTGAGAGCTTATTAAACGGGTCAGTCGGTGGTCCATCTGAATTGGGGTAATGGCTTAAGTACCAAGTACGAATTTGAAGTAATGACTGCTAGCAAAGCGTACTCGGGTGTGTGAGTGGAGGATAAATGATAATAAACTTTATTCAGGTATCTCAAAATTACATACAGCAAAAATATACAAAAAGTTCATTGAAAAGGCATGAGAGCTCATTCAGATAAGTTGAACTGGTTTAGCACCTATTCTTCATAATAGCAAGCACTAATACAACACATTTTCTTCTTTTTTTTTATTTATTATTTTTATTATTATTAATTTAGGCAACAAAACAATACAATAGTTTTTCCTATTTTCTATATAAACAAACATGATTATTCTTGTCAAATCATGGCCTAAAATAGAGGAGTACAATAAATATAGAACCCAAAATTTTACCCCTGACTACACTCATAGCAGTAGCATTCCGTTAAATGTCACCTTCTGTCTGCGATTCTCTATGTAGTTCTCCATATAGGAAACCTAGAGCGGCACTCGTGACTGTTAAAAATGTTGCCACTGCTAAGATTTCTTGTTAACGACATTGAAAATATTGCAAGAATTCATGAAAATTGAGTTAAAAAAAGGGTAATACGGGATGATACTGATCCATTCAGTCTACATGATGATTATTGAACTTTTTCGTCTAACTAAAAATCTATGATTGGGTCTGGTAAAGTTGGGGACCCACGGAATTTCGCAAAAAATTTTTTTTTTACTTAAAAGCTCTATTGTAATAGAACACTTTTTCAAAAAAAAAATTATGGATAAAGCACATTTGAAAGAAAAAAATGATTTTAAAAGTTGAATAAAACAAGACGTTTACGCAACGCAGTAGTAAAAATACGCTATCACACACAGATCTAGGAAGGGGGAGATAAAACTGTTTACATTTCCAAGCGATCAAACATCATTATTTGCAGATATCGATAATGCCAAACTTCCGCTTTCCTTCCCGCATTGTTTTAAAATATACTATTTTAATACGGCATTTTTTACCGTTTTAAAGCAAAATATAACTTAGGTGATGGTATTAATTTTTGTGTATTATAAAACGATATACCCAAGATATTTTTTAGTTACTTTTTTATGAATTTTAACATATTCAAGACATATTTCACCAAATTATAATTTATTTATGAAGTACACGTGGCAACTCTGTAAAGCAGAGCAACTTGAATAGTACGCGAAGAATTTACTATTTCATTCATTTGTGTAATCAGCCGGTAGTTTGAGCTTTGTTGCCAACTATCCTGTGGTCGCGTATTTATTTGTTGTTAGTTGGTGATTTTGAGGAATTTTGAGTGTTTTCTTGTGCAAAAACTATAAAAAAACAATTAACAATGGTGCGTCAGTGTATAGTGTGTAAAAATAATGAAAATTCCAACCCAAATTTGATATTTCGGAGGTAAGTAAGGTTACGACTTGTTATTGTTTATCAGTGGTGTAGTTTGCTTGCTCTACAAAATAAAAATAAATTGCTGTAAATAAATACCTAATGTAATTGTTGATTTTTGTGATTTTATAGAGATGCTAGGACTATTTAAATCAAGGTTTAATTATAAACTAAGGTTGCACTTCGTTAGATAACTAAATATGTTAATACTGAATTGGTAGGTTACAAAATAATTAAATAATTTCATATTGTAGGTTTCCAGTAAATTCGGAAAGACGCGAAAGGTGGCTACAGCTTTTGGGTCTGGAAAATCAGTATGTCCCCAAGCGTGCACAAATATGCTCAAACCATTTTGATATGAGCGACATTAAGATAACTGAGATTACTGGTCGAAAGCAAATCCGACCAGACGCTGAACCTCAATTATCATTTCTTTTTAATGAGCCTCTGTCGTACAGGTAATTATATATATATATATATATGCTTAATAAAATTTGTCTATATACAATTTAAGGTATAATGTTCAATAATATTGTAATAAACATATGGTGTATTTACCACACATCTAGATTCTAGATCTGTGGTATTTAACTATTGTATTTATGTAAAAGGATGTGTTTGGCGACATCTAGTTTTCGTTGGTAGTACGCCGAGTGAACAACAGTTCCTGTATCGGCTGCCTGGGAGGTGTATTTATATTTCTTTTTCTTTTCAGCTCAGATTCAACTGTAGCCGAATCCTCTCCAAGCAAGTCTAGTAGGTAAGTAGATATTGAATATTTAGAGCATCAGATGTTGATCAAGCAAGGACCTATGTGATCCACAAACTGTAGCAATGCGATCTTATTAAAATTAACTTCCCTTTAGCTACTAAATTAGAATGGTACCACTCACTGAAATACTAAGCTAAAGCATTTTATTTTAATTTTTTAGAACTTCAGATGTTCATGAAGCAGGGATCTGTGATTCAGAAACTTTAGAAATGCTAGTTGCGGAGGAAGCAGTTGCTGGCCCCTCAAGTGGCCCATCTAATTTGTAAGTATATAGCTTTAAATTACAACATATAAATTACTAAGATTGTGGAATTAGTAATAGTAACACATTAATTCAAGAGAAACCTACATTTTTTTTATAACCGGTTATAGGCTGTTGGTAGGGTGCCAAATATAATACCAGTATACTTTATTTTAGATTAATGATTAATATTGGATTATTTAAGTATTTTTTAGGTAGTATAGTTTAACCATAGTCTAATAAATAATATATTATTTATTAGACTATGGTTTAACAGCCGTTCAATCCTGATCATATAAAAAACGTTCATTAAATGTATATATTTTATTTAAATTAATTATATTAAATTTAAAAGTTATTTGATGGTGTGTTTCAATGTTATTTATTTATGAAAATACTTGCGAACCAGCAAATACACACCCACCCATGAGGCAGTTTCAATAAATTACCGAGGCTCGACATTGTTTTCAACAACCATCATAGTCTAAAGATATTTAGAATTAGATACGGTAATAATAATAAGATAAAATATATTTTTATCCTAAATCATAATGAATCATAAACCAAAAAAAAAACGTTATTTTAAAAACCTACAATTTATCATTGCTTTATATCACTTTAGTGAACATCAATCGCCTAATTAAAGTATAAAGAATTCCTTTAAAACCGTACGCCACTGGTACATAAAACGAAATCGAAACGACGAACCTGGTACAACGTTGCCATTTTTTCTATCTGTCCTTTTCTATCTTATATATCAACTGCCAACCTATGTCTGATTGTAAACAAATGTGAATTATGAATGAAATTTCAGATAATGTTTTATCTCCCCCTTCCTAGATCTGTGCTATCACACAGTATTTACAGTGTTGCCAAGTAATTTTATTTTCACTGAGTTTTAAATGTACTGCATTAGTATTGTCTAATCGTACTTTAAAAACTGAAAGTAATAAATAAACGAAAATAAAAAATTACTTATTTCACCACCTATAAATATTTAAATGGTCAAACTAATATCTTAACTAAAACAAACCCAATTACCCCAACCCAACATAATTCAGCCACATTAACCTAACTACCTAACCCAATCTAATCAAACTAACCTAACCCTACCAACCCAATCTAATCACACTATCCCAACCCAACCTAATCTAACCAAACTACCCCAATATAAGCACACTACCATAAAGTAACTCAAATTAACCCAATATAACTCACCCAACCCAACGTAAACTAGCGAAACTACCCCAATAGGACTCAGCCAAACTAACCCAACTCAACAAACGAAACTACCCCAATATAACTCACCCAAACTCACCTAACTACCCAACCCAAGTAACAAAACTATCCAGCCCAACTATAATATTAATTTTAAACTAAGTAATCAGAGCGAATCCAAACTTAAACTACTTTCACTATAATCGTTAGAAGCAAATAAAATACTAACTTATCTTAACTTGCAGAGAAATAATTTTTGCGCAAAAAAACATTTGAACGACTCGAATATATATGGCAACATCGCATATAACCTCTATATTCTTGTTTGGTAGAATTGGTAAATGTAAATAAACTTGTAACACACTAACCCTATCTTAATATTTTAGCAAATTTATTTTACTTATAAAAGTGCTTTAAGGTAGTCTGTGTGTTTTAAGTAGGAATTCTGTGGGTCATCAAGTTTACTAAATAGAAGAATACAGCATAAATGGTTTATATAATTAGCGGGTAATGGCGTTTCTTGTTCCAAAAGATGCGAGGCAATTTAGATCTTTATTATTTATTTAAGAACAAAAAACTATATGATCCATTGATTTTTTGGTTTAATTCATCTCTATTTAAGGTAAGCTTTATAAAAAGTTAAGAAAAAGTGTCAAATTCTGTGGGTCCCCAAGTTTACCAGAACCTCTATTGGATTTGTTTTATAGATACACTAATATTATTACAATGCTGTATGAACATACCTGTCGCTAAATACTGTCCCTAATTAATAATTTTACACTTTAAAGTGATAGGTAGTTAGGTTGCTACCATTGTTTACTATACAAATTTTGATACTAATCAAAAATGATATTTTTGGAATGGCTTAAATTAAATGCTTACCTTTATACCTTTTTCACCATAGATAAATTTTTATAATTATTGTAAGAAGTTTACCTAAAAAATATCACCTGAAAATCAAAATACAAACAACTATAACCTAACATCTTTTCATTTTATTGTCATTGAATGGAGAAAGATAAAAAACTCACGCATACATTGAATAGACTGAGATAGAACGATAGACACGGAAAATTCCGAACCTGGTTACAGAGTACGAAATAGCGAAGCGAAGGGAATCTCTATCGCTATTTTGTTACAGAGTGCCGCTCCTGACTCTTAATCAGTCCAAAGTAATTTAAATTACACTGTGTGTTATCACAAATGTTAACGAGAACTACTATTTAAATGGAATAATTTTATTCTTGGCACTACATGTTTCAGTTTTTGAGATAATTAATCTTAGTGAGAAACTGTATAGTCAATAATTACAGGATGAATGGTATTTTCTGCTTTTATAGGACTGCGGTTTGCATTTTCTGTGCATTAAACTGTACAAGGTTTTTAAATCTCTAAATCGCACAAGGTCGCTGTTTATATGTTATTGTCCTAAAAGAGACGCCACAGGCAGCTGCAACTGGCTGGATGAAGAATAAATGCATAATATATTTTATTTTTCATGTAATAGTCCATCCACGCAGTGAAGAAACATCCGCATATGAACAACACACTAGTCTCTCTTCACTTTTATTTGTCCATAAAAGTTTATTAAGGGGACATGTTGCGGAAATATAACATTTTCATTTTCAGCCCAACAAGAACAATGTGTCCAAGATAAGAATGGGATAGCATTGGAATCTTGGAAACGGTAGGAGTTACAATGTCGGTTAAATAAAATAAATAAATAAATACACTTTATTGTCTAACAGGTCGAAAAACCCAATTACAAGACAAAACATGATATAATACAAAAGCAATTATACAATGATCATAATGAACCATATTCTCTAATACTATTTATAAGAAAGAAATAACATAAAATGCACAACGTGAGTTGTGAATCATTACCGAGCGCAACCAATGACCAGCACACAGACACAGCTCCATAAAAGCAATTAGCTAAGACCGCAGATGTTGTGATAGAGCGTGCTTAAGAGTATCGATCTTCACATCAAAGAAATTAATATTTTCAATTCTCAGAGAATTGAAATCACTGCAGGCACGCCATAAAGGTGTTCTCGATACGTAGGTACGAAACTGAGGTATATAAAATAGTTTAGGATGTCTGGAGCGATAGCACGGGATATGAAAATCAATCTGTTGAAGCAAGCGTGGTCAGTCTAAAATACCATTAATTAATTTGAATAGAAACACCTGCGATGCAAAGATACGACGTTTCAAAAGCGACCAAAAGTCAAATCGGTCCAGTAAAAGTTGGTGATCTAGACCGCGCGGTGGAAAACGGCCATCAATCCTAAATGCCAGGACTTTTAAAAATTTTCTCTGAGCACTCTTAACTCTATTCATATATTGGTGACCAGACCAAAGAGGCATACTCAAGCCTAAAGCGCACCATAGAATTATAAAGAGTTAAGAGACATTTGGTATTAGTAAAATTTTTTGTGGATCTGATTATAAAACCCAGCATTCTCAATGCATTCATAGTAATTTCAGAGATATGCTGATTAAAGTTTAAATCGCTGTCGACAAAAACACCAAGGTCCCTAATCACTGAACACCTATCTAAAATTCTTCCATGCACATGGTAGTCATGCACTATAGGATGAGAACGCCTAGTGAAAGTTATAGGTTTGCATTTGTTAACATTCAGATATAGTTTATTTTCCATACACCAACGATGCAAAAGATTTGCATCTCTCTGCAAGCATGAACAATCATCCGAATTGGAAATAATTCGATACAACTTCATATCATCAGCAAACAGCAAATAATTGCTAGAAATATCAGAACCAATATCGTTTATAAATATGGAAAATAATAGAGGCGCTAAATTGCTCCCCTGGGGTGCCCCACTGGTTGCCGTGAATAAATAGAGAAAAGATGTAAAAGGATGTGTTTGGCGACATCTAGTTTTATTGTTGGTAGTACGCCGAATGAACACAGTTCCTATATCGACTGCCTGGGAGGTCTCTGACCCCATAAAGCAACTACCAACACATAGACGCGCCGATACTCCCTTAAGCGGGATCGCATATATTTGGAATGGGCTTGTTTAACAAAACAAGACTTAAAATCCGAGAGTTTGTCTGTCAACCACTATACTTTCACCAGACGGCCGTTTCGTCGATCCACGACTCATCAGTGGTGATCGGTCAGTAGTTGACAGCCAAACTCTCGTAAATAATGTGGTATATACCACAAACGGTACAGAGATGTAAAAGGATGTGTTTGGCGACATCTAGTTTTATTGTTGGTAGTACGCCGAGTGAACACAGTTATATAGTATAGTGGTTGACAGACAAACTCTCGGATTTTAAGTCTTGTTTTGTTAAACAAGCCCATTCCAAATATATGCGATCCCGCTTAAGGGAGTATCGGCGCGTCTATGTGTTGGTAGTTGCTTTATGGGGTCAGAGACCTCCCAGGCAGTCGATATAGGAACTGTGTTCACTCGGCGTACTACCAACAATAAAACTAGATGTCGCCAAACACATCCTTTTACATCTCTGTACCGTTTGTGGTATATACCACATTATTTACGAGAGTTTGGCTGTCAACTACTGACCGATCACCACTGATGAGTCGTGGATCGACGA
This sequence comes from Apoderus coryli, assembly GCA_911728435.2. Classification (NCBI taxonomy): domain Eukaryota; kingdom Metazoa; phylum Arthropoda; class Insecta; order Coleoptera; family Attelabidae; genus Apoderus; species Apoderus coryli. Next base: position 6,860,018 of record OU452202.1, on the reverse strand, counting down.
AACGGCCGTCTGGTGAAAGTATAGTGGTTGACAGACAAACTCTCGGATTTTAAGTCTTGTTTTGTTAAACAAGCCCATTCCAAATAGAGAAAAGTTATACAATTTAAACACCTTTAAATGGTCGATTTTTTCGAAAAATAATCCGACGAGGAGTGAAAGTGTAATGGAAAGACGTCTGCTCCACAATATAATCTTCTATAATTAAATCAAATCAAAGTACAACCATACATGTTTCGAGCGTATACACTCTCATCATCAGTGGTAATGGTAGGGTCGAAATTAGAAAGCTAATGCAATGCACTTCAAAGGGTCAATTAACAGTTACAGATCTGAAAATAGGTATCACAAAGTAAGTGAACCAGTTCAAACGATCTCAAAATCATTACCTTTAAATGGTGTTTTCAAAAGTAAACTAACTGTAGCCGTTTTCGAGAATTTTTGAAACAAACCATTTTTTGCGATTTTAGTTTTTATTTATTTCTGACATTATTTTTACAGATATAAAAAAATGAAAAGCACGCTCTCATTGTTACTTTGAGGGAAAGATAGCCTTTACAAATTTTGAAAAACTATCATCCACTTCGTTTTTTTAAATACTGCTCTGGATTTTTTATTGTTAAATTTAAAGCCATTTTAAATTCAAAACTAGGTGGTATCATCACCCATAATGGTTTAAACAAGTTTTCAGCATTTTTAGCTTTGATTTAAACTTATTCAAGAAACATCCCCATAGTTTCGCACTGACTGAATGCAAAAAACATTATTTAGTCTCAGTACAACATTTTATTCTGTACGCGGTTTTTTAAATTTAGTTGAAATTTTTGTGTTTTTTGAAGTTATTAAAATAACGCCTTTCTCAGATGAATATTTTACGCAAAATAAGTGCCAAACTAGGGCGATTTTTCTTAAATAATTTTAAATAACAGCTAAAAGTACTGAAAACTTGTTTCAACCATTACCTATTTTTGAATTGAAAATAGCTTTAAATTTAACAATAAAAAATCCAGGTTCGTATTTAAAAAACGAAGTTGATGATGGTTTTTCAAAAACGAAACCTCGTAGTGAAAATATTTGTAAACGCTATCTTTTTCTCCTGAAAAACTAACAATGAGGAAGTGCTTTTAATTTTTTTATATCTGTAAAAATAATGTCCGAAATAAATACAAACTAAAATCGCAAAAAAACGTTTTTTTTAAAAATCCGGAAAACGGCTAAAGTCATTTTAGTTTTGAAAACACCATTTAAAAGTTGTTTAAATTGTACAACTTTTCTTTAATTTAACCGACATTGTAACTCCTATCGTGTCCAAGATTCCAATGCTAACCGATTCTTATCCAGTTAAGAAGGGTGTTATACACTCTGTCCCAGGACAGTTATAATCCAAACAAACATACATAAAATCATTGGGGACATCAAACACGTTAAAGTCAAATAAAGTAAAGTTTTTTTTAATTTTAGTCTATTTGAAAATATGGAACGAATCTGTGATCCTAAATACGTGCCAAATCCTACAGATGTTCTCAGAGCTCGTGTTCGAACTCAAGGTATCATCGAAACTCGTTTTCACATTAATGACATGATAGTGAGTATGTATGATGTAGGAGGACAAAGATCTCAAAGACGGAAATGGATTTATTGTTTTGATGATGTTAGAGCAGTGTTATTTGTCATATCTTTAAGTGGTTACGATATGACGTTATTGGTATGTAATTATTATTTTGGAATCTATAAAAGTATTGTGAACGCGCTAAAAAATAAATTGAGATAAAGACGGATATAACCATTTTGAGGTCCACTGAGACGAATAAGACCATTTCCAGGTGGAAGTCTGTCTGTATATATTCTTACACGATAGCGCATTAACGCTTCAACCAATTGTGCTAAATTTTGGTGTGAGTTTCAGGAGTCCTAGGATGAACCAGTCAGTTTGTGGTTGAAATCGCTCTAACCCTCAAATGTTTAAATAGCAATAGGTCGAATTCATCATTTTAAAGTAATTTTTTTTCTGCTGCTTTGCAGCGATATGTTTTTTTATATTTGCCCCCACAATTCTCGAGAAAATTCCGTTTGAAAGTTACAAATATGTATTACGGCGACTGCAGACTTTTATGCAATTTGGTTTCATTTCTTTTATCGTCAGCTGTAGCTCAGTGGTAACCGGCGTGGCTGTTTCTAATTTTTGACCAAAGTACTTAGATAGTTGGGTTAGTTATAATTATTATTACATATTTTTATAATTATAATAATTTATTTATTTTTATTTAATTTAAATAGTGTATATTTTAGACTTTAAATCTTTGATGAAAACATATCGTTATCCAGGTGATCTCATATTTTAAATTATAATGTACAGCATCCGCAATGAACTCCACTATAAATTATTGAGGCGATATCGGGAAAGTTTTGGGGTGAATATTGTTAATTTACTCTTCCTTATTAATAGAATAAAATAAATCAACTGCTATTTAAAAATGAATGCTACCGATTGGGACGATTATATTATACGCACAAAGAATACTTCAGTTTGTTTATTTTTTACAGTAAAATTTTATAAAGGTCATGCCAGAGACGTTTTGCAGTTCTGTTTCCATCACCATTTCCTATGTATGAAATTTCTGGAATTGCTCTCAGAGTCTGTTCTAAAATCTGCAGGATTGCAATGATTTTAGAATAGACCTTTGCCTTTATTTTTAATTCTAATTAATTTATTGAATTGCATGTGTTCTTCTGAGAAAAAAAATGTTTTGCTCTTTGTACTAGTAATTAAATAATTATCAATTTCTATCCGGCAGCTGACTCCCGCAGAAAGCTCTTGCTAATTCAAGTATTTTGATATAGGGACATATACAAATTTAAAATTAAAAATTTGCCATAATTCGAAAACGTCTTTAAATATTTTTTTCAAATTTAGTGACCGAAATGTTCTTTAAAAAAGTCATATTTTGACATAAACAATCTTTTTATAGATTTAAAATCTAAAAATGCACTGTTTTATTATAATTATAATAGTTATTTACGTAATTAGTGGGATATGGACATAAAATTTTGTACGTAACACGTGGGATAGGAATTATTAATGCACTTATGTGAATACACGACTCGGCCTACGGCCTCGTCGTGCAAACTTCACATGCGTGCGTTAATAATTCCTATCCCACGTGTTACGTACAAAATTTTATCTACAACTGTTTATTAGTATTATTAACAGTGTATCATTAAATTTTATTAAAAAAAAATATTTCATAAGGTACTGTAGATCATATTTTGTGATCATAGCAACAAAGATAAACAAAGCTGTGGAAATAAAATAAATTAGTTATGTCATCAAATTCGTCAAAGTTGAATGAACAAAAATCTATAAAAATGAGTTCAAGCGAAGACAATCTCCCTTCGGATATTGAAAATGAAGCTTCCAGTGTAATTTTAAATCTTGTGCCAGAGAAATTTGATTTTACATTTGATAGCATTCCTAAAACGAAAATCAGAAGGGTACAAACCTAAAAAGTCAAAGGTATTTACAAAGGAGGATATAACCAGATTTTTAACAAATGCGGACGATGAGAAATATTTGTGCATGAAGGTAGGTAAGACTTTTGTGTAGATTATAAAAAGGTGTATTCATATAATATTTATTTTAAGGTTATATTGATATTTGGTTTGGCTGGCGCTTGTCGGCGGGAAGAGCTAACAAATATGTTGATTGAAAATATGAAAGATCAAGGAATATGCTATCAAATTACTATACCAAATACCAAAACAAAGGTGTCTCGAGAATTTAAGTTAATTACATATAATTAAGTAACTAATTAATAATTGAACTCATTTTTATAGATTTTTGTTTATTCAACTTAAAATAAATCGTTAATTTTGGTATCAATTTTTTGATCATTCTTATTATCGCACTAGTGCGGTAATATACGTCATTATGACACTGAAAATAGTGTCAAATCGTACCTATTACATGACAGTGTAGATAAAAATAATAATAACATTCTAAACTAACCCAACTACCTAACTACTTGAATCAAAAAATAGAAATAAAAAAGAAAAAATAATTATAACCTGTTCATTTTGCTGTGGGGGCTAGCAATTTCTTAAAGAGACGTTTTAGAGAAAAGTGGTTTGGCCCGGACTTTAAATCCTATCGATTTTTATCTGGAGCTATATGAAATCTTCAGTATACGAAACCATAGTCGGAACTGAACAAGAACTAATAGAGAGAATACAAGCTGAACACATTCTGACGAATTTCAAGTTATTCTCAAAGACTTGCAAGTAAATGGACAATAGTTTGAACCACTTTTAAAATAATGGCAGTTTGTTGAAATTAATATGACTTTTTGTTGCTTATTTGTTATTTTTTCATAATAATTTTGCAATAAAAGCCTTATTTGTAGTTACAGCCTGTATAATCATAAATCTGCAACTGATCACAACAAATGATTTTAGGTTTCACTCAAGACTAATAAAAAAAATTATACCTTATTTAAAAAAACATAAATCTTCAACTGTGTGTACCTTATTATGACGCCCCTTTACTTTTTGCAGACTTTTGTTTTGAAGCGAATTCCTACAAAACCGTTCACTGTAAACCCATAAGAAGTTATTAATTTTTTAAGCAAAAATGAATAGGGAATTTAAACAACATAAATATTTATTCCAGTGGCGTAAAAAATAGGGGGATAAAAAGTGTCACTAACCCCGGTAGCAACAGATTAATTTTTGAAAAGATTGTGTATGATGAACATTTCGGTCACTATATTGAAAAAAATATTCAGGCGTTTTTGACTTATGGCAAATTTTTTACTTTAAATTTGAATCTTTGATACCCCGTATCTAGCCAACTAAGCCCTTTAACGGTCCTATATCAAAATGCATGAATTAGCTTTCTGGGGTAGAGCGTCGAAAATAGAAACACCTTGTATATTATGTAGATAGTATTGTATTTTTATGTGTCAAAATTTTAGGAAGATCCCACCGTTAATCGTTTGGAAGAAAGTTTGAATCTCTTTGGGCAAATAGTGAATAATCCATTTTTCAGAGACGCTTCATTTGTATTGTTTTTGAATAAATTTGACCTGTTTCGAGAAAAGATATTGTATTCACAACGACATTTAAGGCTGTATTTTCGTGATTATAATGGTAAGTGTATAATTTGTATCTTCTTTTTTTTACTTAGCTATACCGGGCAAGAAAGTATTGCTAGTGCAATGACCTCCGACGATGTGTGACCCTGTGGCGTGAACATGATTATTTTTTGACTGGATCATAAATGGTAAATATTTTAATCGTCAAATTATGTATGTGGACTCTTAAAAAATCACTAATAAACTTTTATTCGTAAAAGTAAACACATAAACAACCAACTAAGACAAGTATAACTCACTATAAACCAACTGTCGCGCCGCACCTGATCCGTTTAGAATAGCTTAGAGGCCGAGAAACTCAGGCTTGAGGTAAAGTGGCTTTATCAATTATTGTGATCACACGATCGCATTTAATAATGGAGGTAGTGAATTATTTATATACAAATAGGTATTCGTAAAACACCAAGAGTCTTTTGGACGTTGTTTTGTTAGTTACAATTATTGATTGATTCTCGGGTAAGTTCAGAATTAAATGTGACAACAACGCTTATCGGGGTTTGGGTTCATTGAACTATCAATACATTCTTGCCGGGGTTTAATTATTAAATTTCAATTTAAAATATATCTTGCTGCTTAACATACAGTTTCGTCGGTGAATGCAAGGACCAATATAATTCTTTAACATAATCCTAAAATCCTAAGCAAACACCAAAAAAAAGGTAAATAAAAGGTAGTTTCGTCATATTGTAAGCAGCATTACTTTGCGGATGACGCTCAGTTGTATTTGGCATTTCCATTAAAGGAATCTTCAACTGCTCTCGCACAGATCAACTGCGACTTAAATTCATTTAGGCAGTTTGCTGAGAGTCATTGTCTTAGGTTAAATGCAGGAAAGTCTGTTGCAATATTGTTTGGTCGCAAGGCCGATAAGCTTTCATTTTTGAATATGTACAGCAACTCTTTAAGGATAGATAATACAGTCATTAATTTTCAGAGGAAGGTCAGAAACCTTGGCCTTGTAATGGACGATGAATTGCGCTTCTCGGGGCACATTACTTGTGCTCTGCAGAGAGCATACTTGAATCTGAAAGTTTTATTCCACAATCGCCAGGTGTTGACTCGAAAACTTAAAATAACATTATGTGAGACGCTAGTATCATCGCATTTAAATTACTGCGATACAATTTATGATTCCTGTTTGACAGTAATTGATAGAAATCGTATACAAAAGCTCCAGAATTCCTGTCTTCGACTTGTCTTTGGTATCAGGAAATTTGACAGAGTTAGCCACACACTTTCGCAGGCGCACTGGATTAACATGCAACAGAGACGACATTTACACCTGTCTGTGAGATATTTATCGATTATTCGGTATAAAACACCACCGTATCTTTATAATAAAATTACATTTCGAACAGACATTCATAATATAAATATACGTTTTCCAAATAACTTAAATATACCAGCTCATTCTACCGAAGTGTTTAAGACAAACGATCAACACGTGTTTTGTACGAGCTCTTAAAGAGAATAAGATTTAAACTACATATTAAACGTTATCAAAGTGAACGTGCATTTTACATTGTGAAATAGACTTCGTGCAATCTGATGAAGTGCCAGAGATTCACATAGGATCTACTTATATCATAAGAATATAGTAAACCACATAATAGAAGTTGTGACCGCCAGTGTGCGCTGTTGCCAGTATGGAAAACGAAAATTGCGATACTTGCAATAAGAGGGTGACCGCCACTCAGGAGGGACTTTTGTGTGAGAAGTGTTTAACATGGAAACATAGAATTTGTATTGCAATGTCCTTGAAGGCTTACCAGAAGATAATTAAATCTAAGGAAACCTGGTATTGCTCTGGTTGTATGACAAAAGAACAAAAACCTAATTATACCATAAATGATGTGATGGCTAAACTTGAGGCGATGGATGAAAATTATAGGGCACTGTTTGCAAGCTACCAGGAACAACTAGAAATAAACGATGAGCTTAGAGAGAGACTAACTAAAGTGGAGGACCGATTGGAGAGAAGAGAGCAACTAGAACTGAATAAGAATGTGATAATTCATGGTATTCCATATATGCCCAGGGAGGATTTGAAGAAGATTGTAGAGAGTGTGGCTGACAATCTACAATTGAATGAGAACCAGCTGGAGTTCAGAGCGTACAGAGTGGTACAAAAGAACAAAAACCTAATTATACCATAAATGATGTGATGGCTAAACTTGAGGCGATGGATGAAAATTATAGGGCACTGTTTGCAAGCTACCAGGAACAACTAGAAATAAACGATGAGCTTAGAGAGAGACTAACTAAAGTGGAGGACCGATTGGAGAGAAGAGAGCAACTAGAACTGAATAAGAATGTGATAATTCATGGTATTCCATATATGCCCAGGGAGGATTTGAAGAAGATTGTAGAGAGTGTGGCTGACAATCTACAATTGAATGAGAACCAGCTGGAGTTCAGAGCGTACAGAGTGGGAAGAGAGGATACTGAAAAACGTCCAATCAGAGTGGAATTTAATAATAATGATATTAAACAGAAGTTCGTAAAATCCCCAAGAAAATTTCACCTAAATGCTCGTGATTTGGGTTTTGATAAAACGAATAAAATATTCATAAACCATGACCTCACAAAGAGAAATCTGAATTTATTCAAAAAGGCCAAGGCCTTGAAGGATGAAAATAAAATAAAGTACTTATGGATTAAGGATGGTGTCATTTTAGTAAGAAGAGAAGAGCAGGGTCGAGTTATTGTGATCAGGGATGAAGATGATTTAAAAAACTAATTCAACCGAATGTAATCAGCTTAGTGTATATAAATATCCAAAGTCTAAGAAATAAAATGGATGAAATTCAGTGTTACGTGACTATGAGTGATTGTGAAGTGTTGCTGCTGGCTGAAACTTGGATGGCTCATGGCGAAACCTTATTGTTTGACCTTAAGGGATATAAATCGATACATACGATTCGCGATAAAAGAGGTGGTGGTGTGTCGGCTTATCTTAAAAATGAACTTTGGTTTAGAGAGCTAGAACATTCGACACCTGATCAGCTTATAAATTGGGTGAGTTTAAATGTAGGTCGCAAAGAATTTAAAGTGACATTAATATATAGGCCTCCATCATCCTCATATGAGGAATTTAGTGCTTGCTTAGAAGAGTTAATGTCGAAATACCCTAGAAATCATGTGATCATCGGTGATTTTAACATAGATTTGTTGAATACAAATAGCGAGGTAACAAGCTATAAAAACCTACTTACAATGAATAATTTCAAGATTCACAACACTATTAATGAGCGGAACGCAACTCGGATAACGGCATCATCTACGACTCTCATAGATCATGTTATTTCCGACCAGAGTGTAAGAAAAAATTGTGAGGTTATAGTGGACGATAATGCTCTTTCAGACCATAAGAAACTGATTATAAAAATTGTGGAACAAGCAAGAATTATAAAGCCAAAGACAACACATAATATAAAAGTATTAAATCATTCTAAATTTAAAAATAGATTCTTAAATGAGGTAAATAGAATAAATGTCGGTACATTTGAACAACTTATTAATATGATTCAAAGTTGTAAACATGAATCTGAGACAGAAAAAATAATTAAGTGTCGTGAAAACAATACATGGATGAACAATGAGTTATACGAACTAATGAGAACGCGCGATAAATTGTACAAAATAAAAGCTAAAAGTAATAATCTTGAGGTGGTGCTTAAATATAAAAAACTAAAAAACAGTATTACGAATAAAATAAAATCATTAAAGAATCGACATTTTCGAGACAAATGGAATAAAGCTGGCAGCAGTGCAAGAAAGCAGTGGAATATCGTAAATGAACTGATAAGAAATAAAAATACTACTACTGATATACGTTCTTTAAATATAAACAATATTATTGAATTTGATAAACAGAAAATTGTAAACAATCTCAATGAATATTTTTCTACAATAGGCATAAATATTGTAAATCAACTAAATGCTCAGGGGCGTATTCAGGTAGATGGTGGTAATACGTTGTTCAATGAAATTTTTTGTGAGAATAGTATTTACTTGAATTTAACAAATGAAAGCGAGGTAGGGGACATTGTAAAGGAATTGAGATGCAACTCTGCTCCGGGTCATGATAAAATAACTGTGAGGGATATCCTCAACTTAGGGGAAAACCTTATAAACATTTTAGTCACTTTAAATAACAATATAATTGAAACTGGCATATTTCCGGAAGTTCTTAAAATTAGTAAAATTACCCCGATTTACAAAGCTGGTTCTAGGGAATCAATGGGAAACTATAGACCAATTAGTGTTATTAGTGTATTTTCAAAAATATTCGAAAAACTCTTAAAAAGAAGAATTCTAGCGTTCATGCAAAGATTTGTTGATATTGATCGATCTCAGTACGGCTTTATAAAGAATAGTAATACGTTGAGCGCTACTATGGATCTGGTAAATAAGATATCACAAGAACTTGACAATGGCAAAATAGTAGTTGCCGTTTTTGTTGATTTGCAAAAGGCATTTGAGGTGGTCAGTTATGATAATCTACTCAGTAAATTATATAAAATGGGTTTTCGCGGAACAACGCACAAATTAATTAAATCTTACTTAACAGACAGACGTCAGTATGTATGTATGAACGGTTTTGTCAGTGAGTGGGCTTATGCTCACTGTGGCGTTCCACAAGGATCGGTTCTTGGTCCCTTGTTATATTCACTATATGTTTTAAGTTTAAAGTTAGTTAACTTAAGGGCACAATATTACACATTTGCTGACGACACAGTCTTACTATATAGTGAAACTAACATGTACGAATTGGAAACATTGGTAAACCACGATTTGTCTACATATTTTGGATGGCTATTGAATAATAAATTAAAAATAAATATTAACAAGACAAAGTACATGTTTTTCAAGCAAAAAAATAAAAATATTCGAAATCCGATAGTATTGCTCAATGGCGTCTATTTGGAAAAAGTGTCTTCAATTAAGTACTTGGGGTTGATAATAGATGATAGCCTACAGTGGAAGGATCATGTAGAATATATAACAAATAAAATTACTCCGATGATAGGTGCAATATTTAGATGCCGAAATTACCTTACAGAGAAAAGTAAAATGAATATATATAACGCATTCTTCTTATCACATCTGAGATACTTGTTGCCTGTATGGGGTACATGTGGTATAATACTTTTTCATAAAATCGAGGTTTTACAAAATAGGATAATAAAAATACTTTTTAACTTTGAACGGCTTGCCCACACTACTACTATATACAGCACAATGAATCTGATTCCACTTAAGAACATTCTTAAGATTGAACAAAGTAAATATATCTATAGAGTAATAAATAAAACACAGAAGTCAAATACACAGATTAGGTTTGCTCATAATGTTCACAGTCACTACACTCGAACGAGACACAATATTTATCACGCCAATGTTAGAACTAATAAAGGGTTATATGATCCCATTTACCAAGCATCAAGTATCTATAATAGTTTACCCATGGAGGTAAGAGCAGCGGAATCGTTTAGAGCTTTCAAAAAGATGTTGAGGACCTGCCTCGCCCCTGTGTGAGTTGCATCTCCCTCCTGCTTGTTGCCGTTTTCATTTTTTCTTTTTTAATCCAACATTTTCTCTTTTTTTTTTTTCGTTTTTTTATAGTATTGTCATGATTATCTGTATGAATCGTATTGCTTTTTGTGATCGGATCGTATGTGGGATATTACTTTTTTTTGGTTTTGTTATTTTTGTAGATATATGCATAAATATTGTTCAGAATATTATGATGAGTTGTGTATAGGTGTGAGCACTGTTGATTTAGTTCTGTAAACCTATTCTTGAGACCAGTGTTGCCTTCAAACACTGTTTAAAGAATTTTGTAACCATGTGTATGTAAAACGGGAAATATTTGAATAAAGATTTGTTAAAAAAAAAAAAGAGGTCTTTTTCCTATAACGTCACGAAATGCATAAATTCCTGGCCAAAAGAATTAAGGGAAGCTAAAACGAAAAATGTGTTTAAGAGAAAATTCTTGAGACTCATTGCCTAAACCAGGAGTGGTTTTTGTTGAGGCTTGCTGTGTAATATGTGGGGCTGCCTGCTTGTTCATGGCATTCGGATCCAGTAAATTATTGTTTTTTTTTTATTATTGTTCTTTTTTCTTAGTTGCTTTTTGTATTTATTCTTGTATTTATATTTGTAATTTGTATACGTATTTTTTTTTTCAACTTAGCATAAGCTTGTTTTTTCAATGGGTTAGCTGAACAGACGGTTATTTGCTTGCAAAGCACCGTACTGAAACTCGCCCAGTTGCATTAAATAATTAAGATTTGTATGTTTGTAACGACAGATATAATGCAATAAAAGTACTTTATTATTATTATATAAACGTCATCAAAAGTTAGCTGTTGTTGAGATATCTCCTTCTAAGGACACAGCAAACACATTTTTATTTTTAAAATCATTTACATGATGTTTTGAATTAACTTAAATTAGCGTTATTTCACAAAATATTTTGTGTTACTAATTACAACGATATGATTGTTTAAAGGTCCAGACAGAGATGTTGATCGTGGCGCACTCTTTATACAACATAAGTTCATATTAAAAAATGGAGATTCGCGAAAAGTTTTGTATCCACATTTTACAACTGCCACCGACACAGCGAATGTACAAGTTGTCTTCCAAGCCGTAATGGAAATGGTAATTTCTGCAAATTTAGGTCGCGTAACTCTATTGTAATAAATGTATAATAATCTGATTGAAGTTGCAATATTGTGGAAACTCAAAATCGCTGCTTAGATGATAACATAAAGCAGCTCTTTCAGATCGCTTCTTTCGATCAGATTATTTTTGAACCTGAAATATTTAGCTCAATAACGATGTGAATGATTATTGTCGTATAAAGCGTTTCATATTTGACCAATAGTAAATAAAGATGACCGTGCGGAAATTTCGACAGCGATGTTTCTGGGTTTAAAGCTACTTACATCATACTGAGATGAGAGTAATTATGTGTCGATATTAATTTAATGTTTGTACCTCCTGACAAATGACCATAGTTAAAGTTTCCTTGGCTGTGGTAAAATATAGCTCGAATATTTTCACTTTTTTGTTTAAATGTTAGTAGTCATAACAAATAAATTGAGAATTACAATACTAAAAGACGAGCAGTTGGTAGATTTGTTCTCAAAGGACGGATTTTGTCATTTGAGGCAACCAATTTCATACAAATTATAATGTTGATTATTAGTTGTCCGTTGCATTAATTCACTGGCCATACCTAATATTTTTATATCAGCCTTTATAATTATCGTATAATTACAAAGGTTGTGTTATACGTGTACTCAAACCATGACACTAGCAAATTAAATATTTCAGTAGTAATAAATGGTAGTAAGGTTGAAACACAATTGTCGAAAACGTGAGTGATCTATTCAAAATTCTGAGAAATACGTACATGTACAGTAGTCTCGATAATGTGAACTAATTAGGGATGAATGTGTTCATGTTTTCGAGGAGTTCATGTTACTGGATAAAGTTAATAGCATCGTGGTTTTTTAGGTTTCCCTATTACCAAAGGGGTCAACTTATGCAGTCCATTTGTACATGTTATTCTTTCTTTGGTTGTTTTTCTTCCAGGGGCAGTTTCTTCTTCACTGGATACGTAGGTCTTTCCGGCTAAAAGCTTCCGTACACTTGGTTATAGTCTAAGTTTAAGTCCTTGATTGTTTCTTCAAGGTTCCGTAAAAATGGTGAAACCAGCTCGGGCTGAGAAGATAGTTTTTCACCAGTAATTGTAAGGAAGCGTCTGCCAAATCTATTCTTGAACTTTTGCAACCACTCTGAGCTTGCAGAAAAAGTAGGATTTCTGTCGTACAGTTAACCACTTATTAGTGCATTTTTCTTTCATTGTCGAAAAAACCACTTATGCAAAGCTTTTTCCATTAACGGATATTCACAAGGTCTAAGAGATTTTCGTTTATCTGATCCAGAAAATGTCAAGGCAATTATTGAAGTAATTTGTTATTTTTTTCTTAATTGCACACACTGTGGATTTGGATATTTCATACTTTTTTACTAAAAAGGTAACTCCGGAACCTCTACTAACATCGGACAATAGTTGGGCTTTTTTCCAAAGTTAAATAATTTTTCTTAGTAGACATCGTGCTTGTTGCGTGTTGATCGGCGAATAAACACTGAATATGACCCAAATTCAGTGTTGTTCGCATGCTTTTTTTTTTCGTACTAGATGGCGCGGCAATTTCGTACTAGATTGACAATTTTCGTACTAGATTTACAATTTCCTTAAATCAAGTAATGGAGTAATTGTAACCTTGTAATGGTAATGAATCTCACTTTTTCTAAAAAAAAAACAAAAAAGATTTGACATTCATATGTGAGCATATCACATCACTTTATCTGAGACTGTTTTTAGTGGTTTCGAACTCCGAAGAAGCGCGGGAAATTCAATTGTATTGTTGTATTGTATATTATGTAGTAACCCAACACCAATAAATATCTACTATGCAAATATTAATTCACCAGTGGTAAAACCGCCAAAAACCAAAACCGTTTATTATTATTTGTTAGGTTAAATTCTTTCTTTCTTTGTTCTCTTATTTGACCTCTTCCTTGCTCATTCAGATGCAGTCAGCAGACAGCCAAAGATGGTTAGATGAGATGACAGTAAAGTTTCACTTCGTATCTATTAGCCATTTCGTCAGAATATTTGGTTTTCCTTGAGTTAGGGGAAAAATATTGATTTGATTAAAAACGTACTAGAATTTAGTACGATTTTTACTAGAATATCGTTCCGGCGTATTAACGTATGAAATCTCTCAAAACGTACTAAATCTAATACGAAAAAGCACCTGGGAACAACACTGCCCAAATTTCATCTCTTCCAAACATGTACAAACAAAATATAATTGGCGGCAACCAACAAAGGAAGGAAGGGGAATGCCACCGTAAAACGGTATAAAATTTTTTCGTTCCGGTTATAGAGGCGAGATATTTTTGGCGTTCACGTTTAGGGATGTTCACGTTATGGGACGTTCATGTTATCGAGACTCTACTGTAATTATATAAACAAACTTCATAGTGTCTGCCTGTCTTACAACTGAAGTCAAATACGTTTGTTTACGGAAATTTGACAAATGTGTTTCCTCATGATCGAATATTTATGAATGATTATTTAGTAATTGATAAACCAAACAGTTCCGTAAAAACATAATGTTTGTAGGTACTCAAAAGTTTAATTTAAGACTGCGTGCATTTTCACATAATATGCTAACAAAATACTCTTTTTTGTTTATTATGCATTTCTAAAAGTTCCTAAAATACCAATTTTATTATAATTTCGTTTTTAATGTGTACTAACAATATTTATTTTTGGACTGTTTTGTTTTAGAAAAAATCCAAATTTGTATAAGTTGTTTATTATATATTTAGATCTCTATGTAAATGTGTTCAATTATGCACAAAAGTGTATATTATAAAGTAATTTGATTGCAATTATTGTAGTTTTACCTGTGATACAGTGGCCTTAAACGTGTGCAAGTAACGTCACTAAATTGTGATTTTAAGTGCATTAGTATATTCTAATTATGGTAATATAAGTGTAATTGATTTAGTTTATTGTATTTTGGTAATTTAAATGTGCTGAAATGGAAAATAATAGTTAAGACCAATCAAAGAACGTTGTCATGTTAATAATAGCAATATATGGGGATTTTCTCATTAGATTTAAGCAACTGGAAAATAAATGATCTGTATATCACTCAATTGCTGAGATACGCATAAAAGCTCTTTTTTGAAATATTTTCTGGTCCTGTGTATACAGATATTCCTGTTTGCGCAGGACAAAATCCCTATATAGCTGTGTTTTAATGGACGCATACATTACAAATTAAATACCGAGGGAAATTGTACGATTTTGCAGGATATCTAGCTATTCTATAATACTTATCATGCTATATATTTTGTAAATAACGAAACAAAATCGAAATAACCGTGTTAAATTCGTTTTGACATACGTTGAGTTCTAGTATAAAGAATAATTAAAATCAAAACAAACCAGCATTCAAGCTCTGTTTCAGATGAGCGTTTATGGTAACCCTTTTTTAAACGGGACCTGAAATGATGTTCCTCTTTCATTTAAACGTTCTTTATAAAAATGGTTTTTAAATAGAGAGCAATTTTTTCTACAGTAGAAAATAATCTGAAAGTCGGTTTCAATTGGTCACATACGCACTTAGCAGCAAGATTTACTTATTCAAATACAAATGAACCATTGAAATCAGTTTCAATTTGCTTACTTCACTTATGCGTACTATAATACTCACTCATCTTAAACACATTTTATACATGATTTCATATTATATCAATTATAAATTACATTTGGCAATTACTTCATCAATAACATGTTGACATACATATTGTAGCAGAGGTTTGGTTTTACATTTTTAAATTATTGCGTGGTTATCTATCACACTTTTTTGGGTAGTACAACATTTTGAAAACATCTAAAACTACTTTAGCCATGAAACACATAATATCAAATAAAATTATTTTAAAAACTTCAAATATTTTATGTTGCCTATATTGAACTCACCATGAACATTGTCGCAGAAATTGCACGAATTCCGATTCGCCAATAAATTGATGAAGAAGTTGAATCTCTAACTAGTGTATTACATTTGTCAATTTATTCGTCCCCTTCGTGAACAAGTCGACACAATTGACAAACTTTTAATAGGAAAAAAAACTTAATGTGATTGATGTTTCCTTTGTATTGGCGTAATTTTTATTTTCCTTGTTTGGTGGTTATGTTAAATAAGAATAGTTTTTATTGTGTTTTCGTAGTTTATAATCTAAATAGAATCGAAGTTTAAAATCTTGCCTTAATGTTGTATTTCAAATAAAGTTTATTTTAATAACAAAGCAAGGTATTTACTAGTAACATTTATTTATTATGATACACAACTCTAAAAGAAATCAAAAAATAAATATCTACGGTACATAACACAGACGACTTTTTAATTACTATGTAATTAAATACTTTTTGTCAATAAATATTTTACAAGTTATTGCTACACAATCATTTGGTGGCCAAACGTAATTTTTTAATATTCTCCGAAAAATCACAATGATCAGAAACAGTATTTACCGAAACCATCCCATTGAATCGATATGGCATACACATAAAATGTGCAAAAACAACATTTATAAACAATTCAACCCAACCCAAATGATTTTCAAAACCAAAACTACTATGTAAACTTTCGCTACTCTAAGAGAAACACATAAATACTATCTAAGAACTTCACTACTTCTTTAAACATACTTTTACTTACTCTATTTGAAAATATTTATATTTGAAAAATAGTAATATGGACTGTCACATGTTACATCGTTGGCAGTACCATACAAAAAAAATATTGTCACAAAAAGAATCGTTTTTACTATTTTGATGAAAATACTATAAGATTTTTGTATACGACATAATTACAAAAATAATTCGGTGTGTTTACCACAATTTATCGCGCATTCCTTGTATTAAACTCAATTCATCGTTCTATTCATAAACAAGTCTAAACCAACAGATGTGGTAAAAACACCTAAGAAATTTAGATGCAATTAGAACCAATTATACGCATATTCTTGAGCGTGTGAAGATTTGTGATGGGTACTGAGTACTGACTATTGTAAACAAATATTTTTTTATGTAGACTAACAAAATTATTAATCACATTTATTTATAAAATAGTAACATTTTATATTTTAACGCAGTTACCACACAATTTATATACTATATTAACGATAGTTTTCTTATTACAATTTCTGACTTGTCTACTAACTTTACATAAAATAGCATACGGTTATCTTTGAATACTTAAACATCTATTAAGCATTTCGTTTTGTATCAAGTTACAAGCAAAGAAGCACTCATATACATGATCACAGAAACTCCTAACATGTCCTCTAAAAATACTGTTACAGTAACAATGATTGTTAAAATCAATCAAAAACAGTATTAAGGTCTAATACTTTACAAAACAATTTAGGTGGCTAATTTTTCAACAGTTTCAAAGTGTAAAATACCACAATCAACACACGTATGTTTTAGGGTTTTCTCTCTTTCAACACTGTTACAATTATTTACTGCTGTTGCTATTCTGTGTAAGTAATATCTTGTAATGTATAATAATTATAAAAATGTTGGGACGAAATCATATTAAACTTACAAGTTTTATTTGTGTTACACCTGGTTTAAAAACCACTACAAGGTGGAAACATTCTATCCTCAGAAAAAGAAAAACACAATAAAACTTTTTTTTTTTATTACGTCCCGATCATTTTTCAACAATTATTTCCCTAAATTTTATCGACAGTATTTTCCTACGGGCCCAACTAGACATGACCTATAACTTAGTATGGACTCCAAACTGCCGACAAAATATTTATTTTAAAAAATAAGAAAAACCTTACCAGAATGAGGATTGCCTGTTTCCGTTCTTTGAATAATATGTATTGAGTTCCTGCTTTGCTTAGAATTGAATAATTTGTACACTATTTACTAAAAACTTAAGTATAAGTGCTTGCGTAAATTTTGATAGTATTCATCACTACTTAGTAAAGATTAATTTTATATTAGCTAATTTTACATGTATCTGGCTAACTTTTGGTTAACTATTGACAAAACTAATAGAAACAAACGTTCTGCTTATGCGTAACTATGAAATCTGGAGTATTTTCGTATAAACAAAATTCATTCGAAAGCCTAAGAGTAATATTTTAGACACAAATAAGCAGTCCGTTAGCTACAAAAATAAATTTCTAAATCTCTTCTCGTTCTAGAAGACGATTTTCAACCATATTCTACACAAGTCTTCCAATTCGGTAATAATATTAATATGGCAGAACAACAACATCCATAATACTTTAATATGCTGGAGCTTGGAAATCCGTGGGGCCTTTAAAACAAAAATTAAATAAATGAGTTTTCTTATTCAATTCAAATTTAAATAAAATATTTCGGTCATTTACTTTTGAAGATATCACTATTTTCATGATTTTTTTGTTTGTTTAAATTCAAAATGGATAAAGTATAATAAAAATTGTGAAGAACCCCGTTACAGAGATCGATTTTAAATCAAGGGGCATTTTTTAAACATAGATTAAATGTTTATAGTCATCTCTTTACACGGCGTGGAACCTCTTCCCAGCATCTATAGCACGTGGGCCAAGTGGCACATAGTTAAAGGTAATTCGACAGATGACATTTTTGGTCCACAATTGATGTAAAAAAGGTGTTTGCTAAATTGATCTGATGTGCTCATTTTACTTAAATGACCGTAGACAAAAATGTGGTAAATCTAGGGGGCAGTGGCAGTGTGCTTTTGGTTAACATTTTTACCGGGATGGCGTATATTGAAAACCTAGCAGTTACACTGCCATCTTATTGTTTTAAAAATACAGCATATCAGTTGTTTTTGCATAAATATTTATTAGGGAAATAAGAGTCCACCTCCACGAAACAAATTTAATAGTTTCCTCTACAAATTATACCGCAACCATACATGTTTCGGATCATCACGCTCCATCATCAGTGGTTATTCAATTTACTATTTATTATTATAAGAGTTATGTTTATAGTTTCGACATAAGTCCCCGGTTTCACCGCAGCCTCATTGGCTTTTTGTGAAAAATTTAACTTAACATTACGTGAAAAATTGTTTTCGTTTTCAGTCAAATAAATTTACATAGTTTATTAAAAATTGAAATTATTAAATTGTAAAATCATTAAAATTAATTAAATTACTCATCATTCGAGTTTTATTTTTCTTTTTGAAAATAATTAATTTGGTAAAAAAGAAAAGAAGCAAATTAGCTACTAATTAAGTTACTGCCTTTAGGGTGTGGGAATGGCGTTTCAATAAAATGTAAATAAAAATTGCCAGTAACTTGATTAGTATAACATTTTCTTTTTTTTTTTCTTTTTTACCAAATTAATGATTTTACAATTTAATAATTATTTCAATTCAAATTTTTAATCAAATATGCAATTTATTTGACTGAAAACATATTTTTTTTTAATGGTAATTTAAATTTTAATACTTATTTCAATATATACATATCAAAGCAGATAATTTTTCCAGAAATTAATACATTTATCATAATATAAACCGAACTCGCATAATAATAAATAGTTTTTCGTAAATTGAATAACCATTGATGATGGAGCGTAATGCTCCGAAACATGTATGGTTGAGGTATAATTTGTAGAGGAATCTATTAATTTTTTTTCGTGGAGGTGGACTTTTATTTCCCTAATACATTATTCTACTCCACTTTATCATGGACTACTTCTTTAAAATAAATATTTATATCGACTTTTAAAACAAGAGAAAGGGCCAATCCAATTAATTTCAGGAATTAAAATTTTACATACCTCTATTCAGACCAGCTGAAAACGGCGGCTCTTGGTAATTTTGATCAGTGTCTGGGCCGCCAGGATACGATGGGTATGATGTTGTCATACTTGGATCATTCTCGTAGTTAGTTGCAAATGCCGCGTCAGCTCCTTGCCGGAAACGTTGAAAAGCAAAGAACGCACTAGCTAACTATAAATAAGTATTGATATACAGAGTGTTGTGAAACAAATACAAAGAACTTTTGAAAATAAAGGGTTGTTTTTCTCTTTGTTTGGGAAATAAATTATTATTTCAGGTCAAAATTTCACCCTTACGGGTGTCGGCGGAGCATCCGGTTTTATTTTCTTTAAAAATAAGGACAAATAAGGGTTGTTATATAAATACATATTTGACATATTTGTTTTACTTTTACAAATTAATTAGGAGGGGTGGAAGAATACCAATTTTTGTTTCAACAAAACTTTTAAAAAACTTGCATCACAGTTCAGAAGACATTTTTTTAGAAAATGCAATCATTTAGAAACTTTAGCTTGAACTTATTTTAGAAAACCAACCGTTTTCAAATAAATATAATTTAAGGTATTGCATGTGGAACAGAACTAATTTATTACTCCCTCCTTTTTAGAAAAAAAACGAGTTGGATGATGTAAGCTGAACCGAGACATATTGGTTGTTTGCACTTAAATTGTCCAAAGCGATTCATTCCTTGTTATATGTGTTTAAATAATTTGCTACTTCAGATAGTCCACCCTATACATATTTTGTTCAAGCTTTATCAAAAATCTATGCTTATCTCTTAGCTGTTTTTGTGGGCAGTTTGCATACCTATGGCGATGCCTACATGTTGGGCGGTTAGAATCACTCTCGAAAACTTCTCCAGAAAGATAAATTAATTGTTGATTGCAATTTATTTTCTCTAGAAGCGAACCAAAAGACCTGAAGTTCAAATTAATGTTTAGCGGAAATATTTAAATTAACTGTGGTTGGTCGTCTTTTTAGGTAAGCTTGGAATATGTAATTTATGATTATTATTGTTAACTAATTTGTGAGTGCGAATAAATATGTCTACCTATAGTGTTAAGCTACGATATGATTGTATAAATTTTTTACATTGTTGTCTTTTTAGGAGAATAAAGTTTGTTCACTGAGTTCAAAGTAACGGTAGACTTAATATTTCAAGAACCTCCCTGCCCGTCTCTGTTCAACTGGCACCCAACACGTGGCAAAGTTATTTTGAACCGGAAAAATGCAATCTGGTAAAAGTGATAGAAATTTACGAAGACCAAGGAGACTGGACTATGCAATCCTTCATCAGCATGGAAGAGATCAGGCTATATTACATCAAAATGAAGGTAGGAATATTCCGATTGATAACTCTCAAGTGAGCAATGACCATAGTGCAACCGTTTCGACAAATGCTGGTCCACAAGCTAACACTGGGGCGATTAGAAAAAACATCAGTGCTAATAATAGTTCTCAAGCTGATCAACTGTATAATTTAACACCTAAAAATGCAAGTTGTTATGAAAATAGTAACATGCATGGTTCGGAACCAGCAAATAATCCAAGTTTCAACCCAAATGCAAACAAGCCTCCAGGTATGAATTTGAAAAACTTTAGTGTACCACCTAGATTTTCTTTAGAAAATAATTTTGAGCGAAATAGTTATCCGCCTGAAGCACCATCCAGGTTCAACATTCCTCAAGCAAACCCTTCATCATTTCCATCAATGAACGATTTGAATAACATTATAACAAACATTGTCAATAATGCATTAAAGAATCAGGTACCAAACTTTAATAGACATCATCAATCTGTAAGTAATAGTGACTGTAATGTACCTACTTTTGTTGTACAGGATGAACCAGGCACAGTTAATCGGACCTCTTTGCTGAATGCTAATAGAAACATAAATGTTCAATTTTCTCTTACTGAAATAAATCAAATGTTGCCCAATTTTGATGGTGAATCTGATGTGCATCCTGTTGAATTTCTTAACATTTTGGAGGGTTGTTTAGACATAAATATAACACAATTTAACAAAATAAAAATACTAATTACAAATTCTTTCAAGAAATCTGCCAAGTTATGGTGGGATGCATTTGTTTCTTCTTTTGCTACTTATGAATCATTCAAATATGAATTTTTGAACCATTACTGGAATTCTAAGATTCAGAGAAAACTTAAAGATCGACTAGAAAGCGATGAATATAAAAGTGGGTTATTTGTGAATCACTTTAATTTTTGGGTGGCTAAAGCAAGATATTTTAATCCCCCTTATACTCCAAATGAGCTTATCGATATTTTGGCTCCTCACTTTCCTCCAAGTGTGGCTTGTGTTCTCTTGGGCTGTACGTCATTTTCACAAGCAATAGCACGTCTTAGACATGCTGATGATTATTTTAAAAATGCTTCGAGTGAAAATAAGCCTTTCGTGAACCGAAATGCAGCACCGGGTCTTGCAAGATACGGGGGTAATTTCAAAAATGATGGATTTTTAAATAAGAGAAGTTTTAACAAAAATGCCAATGAAAAACTAATTTCTTCCCTCGATTGTAATGAGGAATTGAGTCCTACGGAAAACTAGATATTCCCCCACATGTTAATAATAGTGTGGGGGCAAAAAATTTATTTGTAGATAATAATCCTCTATCTGAGTTATTAAGTGAAGAGTGTAATGGTGAACATACTCTTGAAGATGATAGATGCCCACTTATTTCCATTAACCTTTATGGCTTTAACTATGCTGCACTTGTCGACACAGGTAGCAAAGTTTGTGCAATTTCAATGGATGTGTGGTATGGCTTAGCACAATTTCAAGAAATTATTCCACATTTTCCGGTTACAGGCATACGTGTAATTGGTGCATTTAAAACAAAACACCAAAAGGTTTCTTTTCAAGCTCAATTAATATTTAGTTTGAATGAGAGTGAATTTCGTTTTGAATTTTTAGTTATAAAAAATTTGTCACACCCCGTAATAATTGGTTGTGATTTTTTGTGTCTATATAAAGCCAATATTTCTTTATCTTCTAAGTGTTTATCATTAAAGTATGGTGATAATGATATATTAATTCCTGAAATTCAATTAAATCATAATTTTGATTCTTCAGAGAGTATTCGTGTGCGTAGAATAGTAAATAAGCAATCGGTGGCGGACGGAATTTTTTTATGTGAATTAAATGTATTAAATAAAATGGATGTAAGTGAAATCATTTCTAAAAATTGTTTATTAAATGATAGACAGAAGGAACATTGTGTAGCGTTATTCGAGAAATTGAAAAAGATTTTTTCAGATATCCCTGGCCGAACTACAGAGTATTTTCATGAAATAAATTTAACTGATCGAGCACCCTTTTTCATTAAACCGTATCCCATACCCTTGGCACACCGGGACGCAGTACAAAGGACCATTGATCAGATGGTTGAGTGGAACGTTATCGAAAGGGCGTCTCCGAGTTATATTTCCCCACTGATGACAACTGTCAAAAAAGATGGTAGTGTCCGTGTATGTCTGGATGCCCGACATTTGAACTCTGTAATGCGGCCGGACTATGAATTGCCCAAACCCATTAACGAAGTAGTAAGACTGATGAAAGGAAAGAGGTGGCTCAGTTCTCTTGATTTGACATCCGGTTACTGGCAATGTCCTGTTCGACCACAAGATAAGAAATATACTGGTTTCATGGTAGGAACTAGAACGTACCAGTTCTGTGTTTTGCCTTTCGGATTAAAAAATGCCACTTCTTCGTTTACGCGATGCATGGACAAAATTCTTGGAAAAGAATTTAGCGAATTCGTTGTCATATACGTGGACGATATATTGGTAATGTCTGACACGTTTGATGATCACATGAAACATTTGCGTTTAGTTTTTGAACGTCTGATTGAGGCTGGAATCACTTTGAAAATGGAAAAATGTCAATTTTTTCGAACAGAAATACCTTATTTGGGTTATTTACTTACAGCAAGCGGTATTCAATCGGATCAGAGTCGTACGCAGGCGATAGTAGATTACATCAGGCCTAATAATGTGAAGGAATTGCAGCGATTTCTTGGTCTCTGTCAGTATGATAGAATGTTTACTCCTAATTTTGCTGATATTTCTGCGCCCCTGACCCGGTTGCTTAAAAAAAAAATTAAATGGAATTGGAGTTCTTCGGAAGAGGAGGCTTTTGGGAGATTGAAGAGCGAGCTTGCAAATGAGGTACTTCTTTATCATCCTGATCCTGCTTTGGGATGGCACGTGCAGTCAGATGCTAGTGATTATGGTATTGGTGGCATATTGTTTCAGGTGGTTGGTGGCCAGAGGAGAACCGTAGCTTGCGCATCTAGGTTATTGTTGGAGAGAGAGAAGAGATATGGTGCATATGAGAAGGAGGTACTCGCAGCGTTATGGTTGATACAGAAATGGAGAATATATTTATTGGGAAACCACTTCACATTGCACACTGATTGTCGTGCTTTAACCTATATTCAAAGTTGTCGCTTATTATCTCCACGCATCACAAGGTGGGCGCTAGCATTGCAGGAGTTCTCATTTTCCGTGCAGTTTGTTCCCGGTCATGAAAATGTTCAAGCTGATGCCTTGTCACGTTTCTCTTGTACTCGTTTTCCTTCTCTGCCTGATAACTGTTTTTCTATTGCCACTACTCATATTCGACTCAGTGAGCCGTTGAGTCGGTGTTTTGAAAGTTTTGGACGGTTCCAGAGTGAAGATGTGAAGATTACCCAAATTAGAAATGGTTTGGCTACTGATGACAAATTGAGGAAGCAATTTGTTGTCCATCGGGATTTGCTGTACAAGCGGGGTGATGATGTGAATCATTTCTTATTATGCATACCAAAAAACCTTGTGGACTTATTTGTTCAGGAGTATCATCAGATTTTTGGTCACTTTGGAGTATACAAGACGTGGCATGCAATGAAGGAAGAATTATGGTGGACAAATATGTATCGAGTAATTAAAAGATGTATCAAGTGTTGCGAAATCTGTCAACGAGCAAAATGTTCATCTTTACCGCAGCCTCCACAGCAAAGCATCATACCTAAACACAAAAATGAAATTATTGCTGTGGACATATATGGGCCTCTGATTCGAAGCCGTGGTGGTGTAATGTATTTGCTGGTTATTGTAAACCTGTACACCAAATTTGTAACTCTATATCCTCTGAAGAAGGCGACAAGCAAAGCAATACTGCACCGGGTTATCAATGAGTATTTTCCTTTGTATGGCAAACCCCAAAGAATACTTCATGATCAAGGTTCACAGTTTACAAGCAAATTGTGGGCTGATGCCATGAAAATCCAGGAGGTTCAAGTCGTGTTTACTTCTGTTCGTCATCCAGTTGGAAACCCTGCTGAACGAATTATGCGAGAACTTGGGAGACTCTTTCGTACTTATTGCTCTGAGAAGCATTCGAGGTGGGCGCAGGAGGTTCCTAAATTTGCTGAATTCTTAAATCATACGATTCATGAATCGACTGGTTTTTCTCCAGTTGAATTACAACTTGGTCAGAACAAAACCAAATTATTGCCCGAAAGGCTGCGAGTGCCCGGTGATTCTGATCTGAAGACCTGGGACGAGAAATTAATACTTGCGGAGGCGAATCTACAGAATCGGGCTGCAAGGCGTGTTTTTCGAAATCCTGGTAGACCTTTTCCCGGATTTAACGTGGGCGATTTGGTCCTACTCAAATCTAACAATGTTTCCTCAGCTATAAAAGCTGAAACAAGAAAATTTTTGCTTCTGTTTGAGGGCCCTTATCGAATAAAGAAAAGGGTACGTGATTTCACTTACCTCTTGTGTGAACCCAGTTGTGATAAACGTGAACGGGGTATGTTTCATGCTTCCCATTTGAAATTGTTTATTAATAAAACTCCTGCGTCGTAGTTTCACTAACTCCATGAGTTTTTGGGGGGATAGATGAACCGAGACATATTGGTTGTTTGCACTTAAATTGTCCAAAGCGATTCATTCCTTGTTATATGTGTTTAAATAATTTGCTACTTCAGATAGTCCACCCTATACATATTTTGTTCAAGCTTTATCAAAAATCTATGCTTATCTCTTAGCTGTTTTTGTGGGCAGTTTGCATACCTATGGCGATGCCTACATGTTGGGCGGTTAGAATCACTCTCGAAAACTTCTCCAGAAAGATAAATTAATTGTTGATTGCAATTTATTTTCTCTAGAAGCGAACCAAAAGACCTGAAGTTCAAATTAATGTTTAGCGGAAATATTTAAATTAACTGTGGTTGGTCGTCTTTTTAGGTAAGCTTGGAATATGTAATTTATGATTATTATTGTTAACTAATTTGTGAGTGCGAATAAATATGTCTACCTATAGTGTTAAGCTACGATATGATTGTATAAATTTTTTACATTGTTGTCTTTTTAGGAGAATAAAGTTTGTTCACTGAGTTCAAAGTAACGGTAGACTTAATATTTCAAGAACCTCCCTGCCCGTCTCTGTTCAAAGCCTCATAACATACATTGATGTTTATATTAGGAGTTATCCTTCTACAAAGTCAGATCAGCTGGGCTAATGTGACATCACCTACCGCCCATCTCAGTTGCATTTTGAATTTCCCAGTTAACTGTCAATCAAATTTGTAAATGTGCGTGACAGACAGGCAAGTGAAATTGCTGATATTTCGCGTTGAATTATAATGTCTATTGAAAAAACTCAACTAATTAACATCTGTCACAACAATATTAACTAGATTTATGTTCTCAGGAAGAATGCAATAAATTGATTCTTTCTGACATGCAATACACATGTCAGCTCATGCAACTCCTTGGAGTTCCGGAGGGCAGTCAACTCACAAATTTTTCTTTACAAGCTGATTAATTTTCCCTCGCCTTCTCACGGATATTCACTTTAATGTGTCCCAATTTCATTCTCGTAACTTTAAATTAAATTGCAGCATTTGAAATGGGTTGGTTGTCTAGAAAATATTGAAGTGCAAGTTATAAAAAAATTCTCTTAAAACGAATGGTAGGGGCATAGAATAATAACTATAGATAAGAAGGGTCAGTAGACGCTAAAAACGGCATCGACTCGTCGCAATCCCAGCCACATTCGGGCCCGCTACTATGTTATACTAGATCTATATATACTGTAAGATACTATACTATAACTATATTAGCGGCGAATTGCTTTGAAGACAGAAAGATAAAAGGTTCCGACACGAAGTGAAGTAACTGTATATTAAACTGTGGTAGGGGTAGTCTTTTTCAACTCCAAATTCTTACTTTGATAACAGTAACACTTCGTCAAAGTTGTAGCACTCTGTTGATTTTCGTTATTTAAATAAAAAATTGAAAGTGATTTTTTTTCTGGTATCTGTGCAGCCCGATATAACTCCGTAACTTTTGACCCGACGTTTACAAGACAAACTACTCTTTATTTTCAATAAAGATTCTTCCCTCAAAATTTTTCGCAACACGGGGTAAACATTTACATTCGAAAAAGGATTATAAACATATGCAGTGAATGCTTGCAAAAATTTGTAAAACATGTTTAATGTTTATTAGACATTTTAGAAAAGTGGTGTAAGATGATTCATTTTTACGAACAATCAATTTTACTTTATTTTTATTCAAAATATACAGTATATAGTATTTAATATAACTCGGAAATATAATCCTAAACTAAGGGAAATACTAACTACTACTTTAAACAAACTTACCCAAGAAAAAATTGAAAAGAATGAAAATGCTATGGCAGCCTGAACATTGCTCACACCAACGCCGCCAGGTGGCTCAGCCGATTTACTCCACTGATTTGTTAAGTACCAGAATCCAACGAAGTATAGAAAAGACCAAGATGCTAAAAATAAAATAGGCTTACTGTCCATTTTTGTATTACATTTTATTTAGAATTGAAAAAAAAAATCCCTCTAAAAAGCTTTTAATAATGAAAAACAATCAACTGGAAGTGAAGCATTAAGATATATATGTGATGTCACTTATTCTAACACACACAGCAGACTTGCTTGCTACTGTGCTGCATATTTTATACCACTTGTGTAGCAGAGTCCATGTCACAAGTTTTCATATAAGTAGGTATTGGAATGAGAAACGTCCCTCACTGCTGATTATCGCGTATTATTAATTCAACTTTGAAATAGTATAATAATTCAAAAGCTAATTATCGGGTCGACCTCAAATTTTTGGGGGTTTACCAAAAATCATAAGTGAATCATAAACATTAAGATAAAAACTGACGGCTTGAATGACCCCATTAAAAATAGCAACAATGAAAAACAATAATATTTGATTGAGAGAGAGATGCTAGGGGATTCGGGCGCATCTAGTGTTGGCAATAGGATATAATGGAGTTGTTACTTCTTGTCCGGCCATCGTAGTGAACTGTGTTTCACTCGGCATATTGCCTGTTCACGCTAGGTGTCGCCACAAACATCTCTCTCTCAATCAATTCTCGTGCTAGTATAAGCTCTTTGTAAATGTTGGAAATTTAGGTCACACTGCCTGCCGATCACCACTGATGAGTCGTGGATCGACGAAACGGCCGTCTGGTGGAAGCATGGTGGTGTGAAATAAATTTCCAACATAACTTAAAGTCTTGTTGCTTTATGTAACAAGCAATTCTTAAATAATATTTGATTTAAGTTAAAATATACTTACCAGAAAAAGCTAAATCTATCAACACATAGTGCTTCCTAGTTTTAACTGAGGACATTTGCTCAAACAGATATTCACCCACCACAAATCCCATACTCGCCAAAAATGCTATAACGCTTATACCAACACCATAATTGCATGCATTTGTGTCTCTATTGTAAAGGCATACTTGCTTATTTGTCGTCGCATCTAACATCCAACCTTGGGATGAGATACATCCGAATACTATGATGGAGAAAAACTGAAAGCACAGATATTGGGATATATTTTTTTCGTTTATCATTGTATCTTATGAAAAATTAAGAACTATGTCAAATAATTTAAACTGAAATAGTTTCCATTAGGTTTGGTTTTATCACAAAATCGCTTCCAGAGTATCTGCAATACTTAGAATTTCTTTTGTTCTGAAAACCAAAACATGAGATGTATTTAATTATTATATTCAGCTTATTCAAAACAAGTAAGTAAAAATGTATAGCGTGGCCCCATCCAGCGGTATAGTAGTAAATTGCTGGTCAAAACCATCCTAACCTGCACGCAATCGGACAAGAACATAATAGTTCCTCGAAATGTCCACTCACGACAACACAGCTTCATATTCTATAAAGACGGGTAGAGGCAGCCGTTACGTCGAACCACGAGTCATCAGTGATGGTTCATCCAGTAGCCGACAGAAATGCCAAAAAATCTAGGTGGTTAAGTTGCCACGAAAACGTGTGTATACAAACCAAGACAATATTTAAAAGCTGCCTCTACCCGGCTGTATTATGAAGGTGTCATCTAGTTGTCGTGAGTGGACAATTTCGAAGAATTATTATCTTCTTGTCCGCCTGCGTGCAGAATAGAATGGTCTTGAATTTACCACTGTACCGCTGGATGGCGCCACGAGATATATTTTTACTCACTTATGCCTGCGTGGTAACTTAAGCACCTAGATTTCTTGGCATTTCTGTCGTTTACTGACCCAACCATCACCCATCACTAATTAGTCGTCTAGTGTGCGACAGAGATGCCTGGATTTTTTTAAGTTTCGGGCTTTGTATTATTAAACGGACGTTTTCGAACGAACGAAGTATCAAAAGCTTATAATAGCCGTTATCCTTCTACATTACATTTCAACTGAACTGAAGTGACATCTGACATGATCACCACAGAATAAGAAAGCTAGTTAGCGTAGCTTCCTTATTCTATGATGATCCCCTGTCACTCACTAGTTAATTAAACTTTCTCACTTGATTGTAAGCTAAATTTGTAGCCTAAATGCAAGATTATACAGATTTTTCGAAGGCTTTAGATAATCTGGACCATTCGATAATCCTCGAAAAAATGTCAAAGATTGGTTTTTATGAGTTTTATTTATTCGACATAATATGATTGTGCATAAGAAAAATAAATAAAACTTTCACACCCACTAACATTTTCAATTTTCATTAATGACATATCCAATAAAATTACAAGCAACCGTTTGCATGCAGTGCGGAATGTGTTTTGTTGCAATGGTACTATTTAACCTTGAAGATTGGTGTAACTATAATAAATTGCCTTTAAATATTAGTAGATGTAATAGGCGACACTTTCGAAATCGCAAAGTGTTTCCATATATCGCTATCAACGGGATGACACTTCGTTGATTGTTGTGATGTTATCAAGGATCTTGGAGTTTACATCGAAAATTACTGATCCTTTAATAATAACATTTAATCTAATACCCAAGATGCACTACGCAAGCTTGGCTTTTTGTTTCGTGTTACCAAATATATGATTTTGAATGTATAACTAATTCGTACTGTGCTCTGGTAAGGTCTAAGCTTGAGTACGCATCTATAATATGGTCTATTACTCTGTCTGTTATTTATCAATCTCATACAGGTCCCAGTGAACATAATATACATACAGCGCGAATTCCTAAAATATTTAGCGATTAAATTTGACGGTAGGTTCCCATGTAGACGAATCCATCACAGAGCGCTGCTCGATCGTTTTCCCAGATGTTTTCGCTGGCTACTCGCAGAATTTATGCTTATGTATTATTATTAAATTTCTCTTTAAATACGTATAATTGTTCGTTTTATGTATTTTTTATGTATATATGCTTATGTTAGTTAATAAATAAATGCTTTTTATAGTTCTACAGTATGATTACCATTTACAGAACAATGTTAGAAATTTAAAAATACATAAATATATATAAAACAACATTAATTCTGGTACTCATGATAATAAATATATTTATAACAATTACATCATTCGCTGCCTCTCCTAGTGCTATAATATCTGATTTAAAGATATTTGAAAGTCAATAAGATTGAAATTCGAGCACATTTTATATGGGGGACTTCAACAAAATATTGTCCCATCGAAAACTATGCATGTACCTTGTGGACGCTCTTGGAACATAATAATTGAATTTTTGGAGGAGCCATGGACAATCAATACAATTGTGAAGCATTTTATACAAAAAGCTAATACACGCCAAAATCACGTCTCTTTGTAAGCTTTGCACATCAAATCTGTCAATAAAATATTCGTAAAAGATTTCATACACTGGTACACGCCGTCAACTTTAAAACAAAGATATTTCAAAAACTGCGCTGAACTTTCTCAATTGAATCATAATATAGACTCCATATCATTTTAATGTAGGTATTGATATTGCTGAAAATTTTACCATTCCTAACAATAAAACCATTGGTACGCTCTAGATGCTTCCGATACTTTGTTCAAAATATGTGCTTTAAAACTCACGCCGGAATCAAACAGCACCCCTTTAAACGAGTCAGAACGATGTAACTCTGTTCCACCAACCCTGTACTGAGGCAAAGAGGAAAGATAATGTGCAAGAAGTTTAAAATAGTCTAAACTGCAAACACTTGCATTTAGGGAAAACACTAGATGGGTACCTATTTAACTACTTATAAATGTTTTTATTGATGTTAATAATACTTATGTTTACACTCGTTTGTTGTTTAACTTTAATAGAAAAACTAAATATACCTATAGATAGAGTGGCACGTTTGGTATTTTAGTAAATAAGCCATTTATGGCGATAATTTATAAAATAAACAACAAGAATATTTTCTTAATATAAAATCTTTATCATAAAAATTAAATCAAATATATAATAAAATATAAATATTTTAGGTAGGTACTTATGTACCTAAGGAACTTTTCAAAATCAGTGAGTACCTATTTGTAAATAAAAAAAATGAACAGGCCCTTATAGGATAATAAAATAGGACTCTAAAAATTATGTAACACAAAGCAGAGAACATAACATGACCCCGTTTCCCAATGTAAATCGATACACCCCCTTCATTCCTTGAATAATGACACACCTCCTACCCTTAAACCCACTGTCACATTGATTATTTATAATCCTGGTAATTAAAGGGTTAGCTAGATAATGAGTTAACAACTATTTTTTAGTACTTACCCAACAAACTAAGCGAACTATAACTTGTGGTCTTTGTGCAAATGAAATTGGATCAAAATTTCCACCGGCTTTTCCACCACCGTACGCACCTGCACCATCCATGTTTTATGTTTTGGTTTGGTTTAATTTTAAACTAGAGATTCAAACATTTTATAAAATCGTTGAATTTTTCGATAATATTAATACGTGTATCGATTAGATGAAAATTGATGATTATATGTGGAAATTGATAAGAGGTACAACAGAGCTTACAAAATAAATGACTTCACGATAAAAAACTTCAAGATGTTTTTTACGATTTGTTCGAATTAGATCTAACTCCTACTCCTAACACAAATTTCTCTATTACCAAAAAGGTTGCCAAATGACAACTACAATACACGGCTGTCGTTAGGTATCTGTTAAAGGACAGGTTAAAAACATCGCTGGTCGTGTTTAATTCTGACACTATCGATCTACAATAGGTTCGTTCCAGTGATATGGAGAAGGGAGATTGAGCTTTGACGAATGCGCATCCTTTTTTCCGACGACACTATGCGTGCCGCCTTTTTCTAGTCACAAACGTCAAAAAATCAAAACACAAGTTGGTGTGGTTATGTTCTTATGTTTTATGCAGTGAACTGTGTACTAGTATACATTCGTATACTAGTATACATTACAGCACTGATAAAAAACCGAATGTCCAAAATAAGTCCAGACAATTAAGAAATAGCAGCAAAACTCTGTTTTCGTGAAAGGCACTCACATAAAACCAGTGAAATGTATACTAGTATACGAATGTATACATACATTGTTAGTGTTTAGTTTATTGCGTAGTTTAAAGAAAAAAGGATATCCGTTTATTATTATATATACATACATACATGTATGTTAGCTGCGGTTATTTATGGCATGCTGTGGTGTTAAGAGCTGTACCAAAATTTAAATTGTACCGATTTTAATATCGACGCAACCATCCGACACATTCCATATTTATTGTATGAAAGAAATAAAAAAAACACCAATCGGGCCATACACACAATTTTTGTTTATCTTAACACCATTAATAGGAAGACAGTTGTTTGATTATTATTATACATTATTATAGCATAAGGTATTCTGGAATTGAGAAGGGTTTCTGTGTCGAGCTTTTTCCCCTCATGAACTTTCTTATACTTATTATAAATAAATTAAGAATAATACAAATTTCGTGTTTTCTTTTATTAAGCCCCTCTAATTTCTCTAACTTTGCCTATGTCGTGAGTATCTTGGCACACGTAGATGGAAGTAGAAAAGAAGATACTTATGTAGTTTGTTGAACGAACCTGGGTAAGTATGTTATACTACAAAAAAATTACTATTTTATTACGTTCATTCAATAAATAATTAATGTAGTAAAGAATGATGAATATCGCATATTTCCAATATTAAATGTTACCTGAAACAACACTAGTGTTCTTAATACTTCTGTCCTGTAAATAATTGCAACAAATTTTGCTATCAGATGTTTTTGCAATTATTAACCTACAATGTATAAATGGTCCTCGTATCGTAAAATGAAATTTGACCATACCCTGTAAGCCTAAGTTAGAAGATGGCGGGCCCCGTGATTAGAAAATTTGCGCATGTTGACGCTCATTCTCTCCACAACTCCCATATCTCTGGTTCGTTCCAATATGATGCGTGGACACATTTTAATTTTAAGAATTTGTTGTCATACCTAATATGTATAAAAAAACAGTTTGTTACGTTTTGGAGTTGGAGCCAACTTATAAGTCTGTGATCGGTTAATAACGTCTAAAGTACATTAGCATTTATGTTATTTAAATATTACTTACTACTATTATTATTATTTTCCTCTCATATATGTAACACTTACTTTAAAAATATATTCAAAAATATCTGCTGCATCTAAGTAAATTGCCAATGCTGAAAGTATAACCTATACAAATTTCGCGATATTTATTGCACATATTTTATGCCCGTTTGCACCACATACCGTTTAAGTCACGATTTGTTCTAAGAGGCGCTTAGCATCTATTTTTTATTGCACCGCGTTAAAACGTCACTTTAAATTTGCCTAAGTGTCACTTAAGTGAAGTGTTGAAGAATATTTTAAGTCACGATTTGTTCTAAGAGTCGCTTAGCATCTATTTTTTATTGCACCACGTTAAAACGTCACTTTAAATTTGCCTAAGTGTTCCTTAAGTTAAGACTCGAAAATTCTCTTCTTAAATGGAATTCTAACCTCAATATTGCTTTTATATTTTTCATTATTGGGTTGTTTACATTGTGTGGCGATTAAAAATATGGGATTATTGGATGATGATCTTGATGTTTTCGAATTAATTGAACATGGATTTCCAAGGAGGGTGTATGAAAGGCCGAATTATTTTTAAGATATGGAAAATTTAAGTTTTTTTCAAAGATTTCGACTGACGAAGCCTACGATTCGGCCTATCCTAGACCAAATTGAGCATTTTTACTAGAATTTGATGAGATATGACAGCTTTCATTAGAAGATAAAGACTAGAAAGGGTCTTTGTGCTTAACATACCTATTACTATTATATAGAGGTATAAATTATTGAGCTAGGGTATCAACAACAATAAATTAAAACCATAACAACTATTCGCAACTATACTTATAAATTATTATTTTATATGTAGCAATAAAAATTATTGCTGTTATAAACGAGTTTGTTTTTGCTTTTTATCTAGTAACAGATTCAGTTGTTTATACTATTCAGAGCACTAGCTTATGGCGCCAAAATATTCAAACAGCAAAAACAAAGCGAAATGCACGCCACCGATCCGCGACGGCCACCCACGGAAACACGACCCAAGGGCGAACGTTCCCATTGGCTCGGTATAAAAGGAAATTAACGTATGCTTACCTACTGCCCGACCAAAAAACTCTTCTTCATTGTCGGCTACCTTAAATTTGCTATGTTGACAAATTTACCCGATACTTAACTAAGTGCTATCTACGCATGATTCGGTGCAATCAATTCCGTTCTTAAAATTTAGGTGACCCTTAACTATTCTCTACTTAAACTGTATGTGGTGCCAACGGGCATAAGTTGACTCGAGAAATCTCTTCTTAAATGGAATTCTAACCTCAATATTGCTTTTATATTTTTCATTATTGGGTTGTTTACTGGAATTATTTGACGAGGATCTTGATGTTTTCGAATTAATTGAACATGGATTTCCAAGGAGGGTTTATGAAAGGCCGAATTATTTTTAGATATGGACAATTTAAATTTTTTTCAAAGATTTCGACTGACGAAGACTACGATTCGGTCTATCCTAGACCAAATTGAGCATTTTTACTAGAATTTGATGAGCTGACAGCTTTCAATAGAAGATATTTTAGTAGGAAAGACCGAAAAGCGTCTTTGTGCTTAACATACCTATTATATATATATATAGAGGTACTGAGGAAATAGTCGATATTAAAAAATAATAATAGAGGTATATACCTATGTATTAAAACCATAACAACTTCACGTTTACAGTTTATTTAATTATTAATCCACAAAAGAATAAATAAGCTAACAACTCTACTTATGTTCCCAGGTAAATAATAACCTAAAACTATTTTTGAATATAAATCACAAAATATGTTAGTAGTAGCACTCATCTAGTTAAATCTTATAATAGAAACAGACCAATATAGGTACATGTAATAAATACATTTCAAATATATAATAATAACAATAGATAAATTTAACAATGGAAAATAATAACAAAAAGTTAATTTTATTAATTTGAATGATGCCACAATTATGATCCAACAATATCGATGAGGAACTTCTTTCTCGTTGGAAGTGTAGTTTGGAGGTCTTCTCTTTCTTTATGTATCACTAACTTCCATCGTATTATATTAAAAATGTATTTAATAATAAAAAGAAAATAATTTTGTGGTATAGCGGACAAAATGACTGTATTTTCCTACAGAAGGGACTTTGGGTAATGTAATTTAGCAGGGCCTCAGTCTAAACAAAGTCCCTTGTGTAGGTAAAACCAGTCATTTTGTCCGCTATGCCACAAAATTATTTTGTTTCTATTATATTTACGGACACAATTTCACTCTAGTATTTAATAATTTTCGTTCACATTTACAATCAAAACTAATGTTTACATTATGAATTATTATGAAAACAAAACTGAAGAGGTTAAAAGTTAAAATATTACCTACTGCCCGACCAAAAAACTCTTCTTCATTGTCGGCTACCTTAAATTTGCTATGTTGACAAATTTACCCGATACTTAACTAAGTGCTACCTACTCATGATTCGGTGCAATCAATTCCGTTCTAAGGAATACTTAAAATTTAGGTGACTCTTAACTATTCTCTACTTAAACTGTATGTGGTGCAAACGGGCATTAGGGGTCGTTTCAATTTTGTAATTTCACTACAGTACTTGCACGTTAGAGTTGTTATTCCATAGCCATATGTTTGACATTATATGCATGCTTTCAAATAAACAATAAAACAATCCCTAATTTTGTTCTAATGTTTTAATAACACGGTGAATTCTTCTTTTCTTGCTAAACAAGATGGCCTAGGCCATATATGGTGAAGAAAAATATCAGAAAAGTAGAAACATAACCTCATTATTCTATGCTGTTCTGTTTTAGTTCAAACAGTATTATATGTTTTAGTTGTAGATTTTCTGTTCAATTTCAAGGTTTTCAGTCGTATGCTTAGACAAGGAAATTGCTTGTCTAAGGTTGTATGTTTGTGGCTTAATATAATTGTTTTGGGGAATTTCTTTCAACGTTAAATATGGGTAGGAAAATACCTGGAAGAAAACACAAAGGTGTAAAAGATCCAGAGAAACAACAGCAAGAGAGATTTAACAGGTATGTAATATGGCACAGCAAAGATTAATTTGGGCACATTAATCTTTGGTTACAGTATTGATATCTGTCCGCGGGACAAGCTACTGCTGGAACAATGTCCAACAATTCGTAATGCTCATTGGATATTAAACTGCCTTTGGGTTGGCAACAAATAGGGAATGCCTCGATATGTCCAAATTGGTACACTACAATGTCCTAGCGGTTTGTCCCTCGGTCGCCTTTCTATACCCATAGGTATAAACAAAT
Organism: Apoderus coryli; assembly: GCA_911728435.2. Taxonomy (NCBI): domain Eukaryota; kingdom Metazoa; phylum Arthropoda; class Insecta; order Coleoptera; family Attelabidae; genus Apoderus; species Apoderus coryli. Next base: position 6,823,288 of record OU452202.1, on the reverse strand, counting down.
ACATTATTTTATCAGTGTCTTATTTCCACCAGGATTAAAGATAAAATAAACGCACCTCCAACAAATCCTAATGATCAGCAAATACCTAAGAGCCTCATACGGATAATGGAATTAAAAAAGAAAGTTAAAGATGGATATTATACTAAGCGGAAACAGAATGAGTTAAAAAAACAAAAAATAGAAAGACAAACGAACAAAAAACTTGACAAGCCGAATTCAAATTTCCAACAGCTTCCAGGTGAAACTGATAAACAATTTTTATATAGAGTCAATCAAATTTGCATGACTGTTACCAAAGAAGCACAGTTTGCAGATAAATATGGTGTTGATATAGAAAGGGACGAACAAGGCGAGGTAAGAAATTTTGCTGTTAATTTCATTATATGCCTACCTAAGCGGTATTGGGGAGAATTGTATGTTATATTTTCCAATTTGTTACTGTCAAGTCGAGCTATCTATGCTTGTAAGCATGCGAAACTAATAAATGTTATAGACTTTATTAAATGTGAAGTTTGATTTGGAACGTTATATCAATAATGCCGGGACAGACGTTCCGTCATGATATACGATTTATTACTACGTTAGTGCTGTTAAGTTGGACGACTTATTAAGACAATAAACCACACGATTTAAGTTTCCGCAGGCTTTAGGCGTTATAGTCACTGCTCATAACTACGAAAGCAGCAGCAGGTAACTGCTCATTATCAGAAACTCATGCCATTACGAAATATTAATAAGTAAAACCTTGCTTCAAATTTAATTAATTTTTATTCATGCCAAAATAAACTTCTAAATTCCCACTCAAAAGTAGAGTATAGGTGTTTAATAAATACAAGTAGCCGCTTTATGCAGTAAGTTCCTATGTTTTATGATTTTAAAATGTCTTGTAGGTAATTAATGTCGTTAAACGTCCAAGAGATGAATTGGAGATTTTAATTAAACAGGCTAAAAAAAATCAGAATAAGAAGGGTAAGAAAAATAAAAAAGTAAACACAGATACTCCCAGACTTACAAAGTCTCAAAAATGGCAAATCAAAAAAGCCGAGAAGAAGAAAAAGATACAACAAAGTAAAGATCATTCTACCACAAACTATACAGACCATGTGGCATTTGGAGAAGTTGTTCATGCTCCACCAAGCTTAGTGACTCCTAAAAAGCACATCATTTCGAAGGTAATTCTGAACATTATTACTACTTACTTTATAATCGCCAGACAGGTAAAATTGGTTTTGTTTCCGTAAGTCTTTTTAGTAATTATAATTTATTTTTCAATCCTAAGGCCGTATTAAGTTAGCCCACTCAAGGATTTTCGTTCTTTGGTTGTGAATTATAGATTTTGTATGGATGTGGATACACAGGACAACTTTACATTGAATTCTTGAGCCTGCCTGCATTTTTATGTTAAGTAATGACGTTTCTTTATGATATACAACAATAAAAACATGTGATAAAAATGAATCACAACAGTTACTTAGTAATATATTATCTATTACCAGCAAGCTGCCGTGATTCCTTTTTATAAATATAGATAAATAACGATTAGCCTAGGTTATTTGATTCTGCAGTAATAGTTGCATCTAAATCAGGAAGGAAAACAATATTTAAGTTTAAATATTTTAAATAAAAATGAAACAATAGTTTTTTTTAATTGGTTATAGCCATAAATGTAAATTAATAGCACAGGCTATAAATAACGTAGCCTCTTAGAAGTTTCTCAAGATCAATGAACGATAGCAGGCTGAAATTTGGACTGCCTTTGTAAGACATCCTGGTCTAGATTTTAATACTATTTTTAACAATGCAGAGTTGCCAGATCCTTTCGTGCCAGATACTTTGTTTTGAAATGAAATTCTCGTGTTTATAAAATAATGCGAACACAAAACCAACAAAATTCCAAATGGAACACCCTGTATTTGATTCCTTCTGAGCATTCATTTTATATCTAACGAGATTAGGTCTTGCTATACCTACCTATACTCGATACTTTCCAACTTATAACCAAATTTGTTATAGCGAATCGAAACATGCAATAAATATAAGCTTCGTTCGCGGCCACGATTCTGAATTGGTTCTAGTTCTCTACGCTTGCGCAGTTTCGATTTAGGCGTTCGCGGTGAACAAATTATCGGACTACTAGTAATAGAATCAAACAGTTTGGCGTTCGCGGTGAAAAAAGAATCAGTTCATTACTGGTTCTGAATCGATTTTGCAGTTCTACGGACTGAGGAAGAACTGTTGGTTCTGACATGCGCAGTCTAGCTAACCAACAATTATACACTGGTTATATTTATTTTTTGTTTATATGTTTTATCCTTGTAGATATATAAGGGCATTGTTTTTATAAAGAAAATGATATGGGTTTTAGACAGTGTCAGTGACTACAAAGAAGAAGACATCCTAGAAAGAGTAGAATAGGGGATGAAGGATTTTATTTTTCCGGGTAGATAGATCTGATTATTATAAATAAAAGCAGAAATGTTTTGTGTTTGTTATTTTTGAGGTTTTACTTTTTATTTCTTATGAAGTATTTAGTGACAGTGACGTCCTAAAAAAATTTGAAACAAAAATAAAATAAGTTTTCATTTAAACAACGTTTCTTGTTTCCATTACTTTATTAAAAATTAAAATGTGCTGCAAATTGCTGCCCAAGGTCTTCTGTCATTATTTAAATGTTCACGATATTCTTCTTCACTAAATTGCGGGACAGTATCTTCATAATAGGGATAATATTTGAATGAACTGAACTGAACAGTGTTTAATGATTGAACACGTCAACATAAAAATCGAAAATATAACTCAAATTTCTTCAACTATCTAACTTTTATTAACAACTGTTGCACGACGACAACAGAACATACAACGTAAAATTAAAATATTCCGGCATCCAGCTATGCGATTCTATTTTGGTTCTATTTTGCGTTCGCGGTGATTACAGTTATGAACGCATTTCGAACCGCGCCTGCGCTTTAAAACCAGTTCTGTGACGTCACGATTCAGTTCCGAATCAATTCAGAATCGTGACCGCGAACGAAGCTATAAAGAAAAATAAGTTGGTATATGGTACGTGAGCATAGGGCAACTCCGCATTGTTAAAAATACTTTTAAAATGGGGACCAAGTTGTCTTGCTTAGTTCAATCAACGTTGCCAACTGATAGCCTTGAACAGTAATGAAGCAATTTATGTATGTGCTCGTGGTAATTCGTATAGCAGATATGTATCGAGTGTGGCCCAGCGGGTAGCGTGCAAGCTTTGTAATCGAAAGGTTGTGGGTTCCATCCCTGCTTTTTTTTTTGTATTTATGATTTATGAACAAAGTAGTTAGGGAGTTGAGTTAGTTTAGGATGTTATAATTATTATTTTTACTTTTTTATTTCTAATTATAGAATAAAGTAGTTACGTAGTTGGGTTAGTTTGCAATCTATCCTTATTCAAATTCAGAGTATCGGAATATTTGTGATCTGTAGATATTTGATTTGCTAAATTTGTTTGATGTTTAGTTGACATGTATATTATATTATTAATTTATGCTAATGTAAATTTTGTCTTGTAATTGGGCGCAAGCCTGTTAAATAATAAATATTATTATTATATAAAAACAAAATACAAATAATATACTGTGGTTATTTCAAATGGGAACGTTGGTTCCTCCAACGATGAATAATTAGCATCTCGTACGGGGACAGCCCTAATTTCATTATCCTATCGTTTTTCTATCTCAAGAAACTCACAATAGGCGCATTTCTTTAGTATACCCTGTATGTTGTTGTTAGTTGTTCGTAAGGAAACAGAATTTTAATAATAATTATAATTGTATTATCTTTTATTTCCAATAAACTAACATAACAAACTAATTACATTATTCAAAAATTCGAAATAAAAAAAGAAATGCAAAAGCTAGAAGTTTCCGCATGCAAAGCATCCCCTCTACCAATGACGACATCGAGGCTTATACAAATTATTTAATAAAATAGAATAAGAGAAACCTAACGGTTTAACGAAGTAACCTATTGCTATAAAGCAGATAGAAAAATGCTTTCAAATGATGTATCCCGACCCTACTCCTATTAAAGAATTTGGGGATTGTGTCCATATCACAGTGCTAAAGCGATTTCAATCAATCCTAGACTCTTTCAAACTCATATACCAAAATTTAGCTCAATTGGTTGAACCGTTTAGGTGTTATTGTGGAAGAATATACACAGACACAGGCAGACAGACTTTCATCTGGAAATATCTTAATTGTCTGTTATATCCGTCTTTATCTCAATTTTTTTTTCGTTTACAATACTTTCCCTATGGGTCAGGAAAGTAAAAATAGCATTTAAACGGAATTAAAAGCTGCAGCCTAACGATCCCATTTGAATACACGATGTAACAGCATTTTTGTCTACAAAGTTCCACGTGTAATTAGCTGATAGGCTAAACAAATTGTATAATCTAAAGTGAATCTGCACATAATTTATTTTTACTCATAATTTCAGGCATCAACGAATTCGTTATTGCTATCTTCAATGTTCAACAAATCTAAGCACGCAGTTGTGTCATCAACGGCGCCCTCAGACAAAATAGTGAAAGTAATAGATAAGAAAGGCAAGAGGAAGGAATTACCAAATGCCTTAAGAAGACAATTAGAACTACAACAAAAAGAAGTTATTGAAGCATACAAATTATTAAAATCAAACCACCGCAAAGCAAACAATGTGTAATACTTTTTTAATAAGAAATAATGTAAATAAATAAAACTGTTTTATTATGAATGTATGAAAATATTTATTTAAATAACGCTTAAATATAACGAGAAGGAAATCTCAAATTGATATACAACAATTAACAATGTCATTCCAATGACGTATTGACATAAAAATGAGATCAGATTTTTGGAATAATATAAACTTAACCTAAACAAAGATACATTAGAATAAACAAAACAAAAATAAACACATTTTTATTATTGTAATAAATATTAACTTTTGTAAACATTAAAAACATAAATTCTTATTATACGAACATATTTGTACTGGAAATAATCACTATTAATACTCGCTCATTGTGTACAGTGTGGTCATAATGACAAGGACTATCCCGAGAACTTATAATCCAAAAAAGAAAAATGTTTCACGTAGTGAAAAGTTTGTTGGGATATATTTGATAAATTGTTTCACTTATACATCAACATAATTTTCTCGGGTTATTATTATGTAGAATTTCTTCTCAACATTTCGGTAACTATGGTCGGCATTTTCAAAAGTACTTAATATAATAACGTTATACAGTAGTGAAGTGAACTGAAGATGCTGACCACCACCCGTGTTGTGTTCCACAAGACGACAGTCTAATCACCCGAGAAACTATGGATGCTCAAAACAATAACCTAATTGAATAATATATTAATATTCAAATATAAACAATGTACATGTCAACAAAAAGACACTACTCTATAATATACAGAATATGCTGTAAAAATTTTGAAAAGCAGTTATTTCTTGTTAAATCAAATTTAGCTGTAATTGAATTAAAAATTTTGTTGTTCGAGGAAAATCAATTTTAAGAGCAACTTTTTACAAATTAGTATAATTTTCGTTAAACTGTAAATTTCAAGTAACCAACAAGAAGTATCTACTTATATATTTCGATCAATTAACAATATATTGATAATACACACAGAAAATTTGTCATTTTGGGCATTTTTTTGGTTATAAGGCCATTACTCTGCAAAATTTTGACAGCATAAGAAATTAATGACTAAAATAAAACTGTTTGAAGCCTTCCTCCTATTGGCGATAATTACCCGTTAAATATCCAGAATGACCCCGTTTACAAATATTATAGTGATAATTTGTTCTAATTTACACAAATGTTTCTTACAGATCAATAAGAAAAAAAAAATAAATACTACCGAGTAACAATAAACAAGAACATCAAAATAAACAACAACAAAAATTGCAAACAACAACGTCACCTCCACATAATGTTTCTATTTATTTATCAAAAGATAACCGCATTGATGATACATGTTTCGGGGGCATATATCATCACTCAAAACAATCAAAATAAGGAACAGAGTGCCACGAGAGTCATTTAGGATGAACTGCTAAGTAGCCATCTTACTCGTTGGAGATAAATGCCTGGGCAAATTTCCCTTTCTACTCAATGTCCAATCCTTTACTAGTATGTGAAATTAATAATTAAAGTGTGTTATTTTTATTATCAAGGAGTGACTTTAAGTCTTAAATGTTAAATATTTAACGAACATTATAAATAATAAAAAGGTTTTAAGATGACTACTTAGCAGTTCATTCTCAATGACTCGTGGCTCTCTGCTCCTTATTTAGATTTTTTTTGATATATGCCCCCGAAACATGTATCCTACTGTTACTTTTTCTAGAGGTGACGTTGTTTGGTTTATGATACCGCACTCCATTAAAAAACCGCACTCCATTAAAAAACTTATTATTTTAATAGATAACGGGAAAGATTTGACACTAGGCATGTGGAAGATGTGCTGCCTTTATTGCTTTGTTAGTAGCTAAAATATCATGTATACCTAATACAATTTCTTTATATATTATCGGATTAATGTTCTGTCCTAATCTGTACAAAACATAAAAATCGCCAAAAGATATATGTGCAACGATTAATTTAACTTTCTTTTTTGTAATGTTCAAATCTCTAATTTGAGCCCTTAATAAATGCATTCTGAATTCACACCAAGACAGAAACATTGCACGATAAACTAAAGCACAAACACTGAAAAACATTAAAATAAAAAACCAGTACCAAAGTATCACAAAAAACTTTTCATTTAAAATGTTTAAGGGTAATATACATAGAGCGTCTCTAGTTTCTACGTTACCTGAAGGACCATATCGAGAATACATACATTTTGTAAGTTTCGGAAAAACGTAGTTCATTGATTTTTTCATTTGTGTTGCCACTTGTATTCCATATGACAGAAATTTGCCTTCCAAATACCAGTCCATAAAACAAAACTGCATTATCTACAAGTTTAATAGATATATAAAATCGTTGGTTTATAAGATAATAAGCCTTTACCAAGTTTACTACATTTAGAACTTCACAGATTGCATATCTAATTGCATACACATTGTGTGCGTATTTTGAGCTCAATATATAATCTATCAGTTTTTGTTTAGATATACCGTTCCATTTTTCTGGGTCAACAATGGGGGTTTCTGAAAAAAATGTGATAATAGGAAATAAGTTGTTAGTATTGGCAAAGATTTATTAAATCGAGAACTGAGACGAAATTTTTTAAATATTAAAAAAAGCAAGATCGAAAATAAGGCCGGGGCGAAACTTTATCTGCTTGATAAAGAAACACATTTTTCATAAAATAATGGAGGCTATTAGTTTCAAAAAAAAAAATCATAATTCTTAAACTAATATTTAATAATTGTTCATAGATTTAATAGAATATAACCTAAATCATTTAAGTAATATAAAAAAAAAGATTACATTCGCGTTTAAAAGGAGAACGAGGAGAGGGTAAAAAAATTCCTAAACATAGCAGAAATATTGACTAGTTATTTATTGATAGGATATAACCTATGAAATGTATCATTAAAAACTTGCTTACATAGGCGTACGTAAATAGTGGAAAAGGGGTGCTTCAACTTCGCCTATTGTAGTTTTCATTATTATTACAATAAAGTCTTTTATTATTATTATTAAATAGTCGAAAAGGGGTGAAAATAAAAAAATGTTTAGACTGTAAAAATGATACTATGATAGTGTGAATAGTGTATTAAGCCGTTTAAGTAGTTGAATTGGTCTTAAAAATAGGCGACAACATTTTTTTACCTTAGGCGTTCGTGAAAAGTCTAAAAAAGGTCGGAAAAACTCAGCATTCAAGATAACACAAAAACCACGGATTTTAACGAAATTTGGTACAAACTGCAGGATATTCTAGGTGCTGATTAGAGATGCAACGAATATTCGGCAACTATTCGGCGAAGCGTCATATGTTGGTGGAGATTGAGTGGGGTTCTTACTTTCGAGCGGCGCACATCTTTCTTCGAGTAGGTATTTTATCTACCGCATTCTTTGACGCAGTGCAGGCGATAAACACGCTACGCCTTGTTTGTTGCAGAGCTTTCCGGAACATAAGCTACTTCAAGATGTGACCACGCGTTGGAATTCGATCTACTATATGTTGGCAAGGCTCCTCCAACAGAAGCGTTTTGTTTGGTTGTATCTAACGGACCATTCAAAAATCCCCAACGTTTCTTCCTTACGAGCAGCTCATAAAATTGTTACAACCGTTTGAGGAGATTACGAAAATTGTTAGTTCAGGGTACTCCGGTGTCTCAGAGACCATTCCACATGGTGAAACGCTTATCCGGTACATAGATAACGAAACTCTGCAGTCGAGCAACAGATTAGAAAGTACCAAGTTAGTTATCTGGAAGACCGCTTAGCTAGACTAAAAACATAATTTTTTTATTTGTTATCTACTCTACTGGACCGCCTTGATCCTGGGTTTAAGGTGAGTTTCATCATGGACCAAAATCAAGCTGGAAAGGCAACCCACAATTGAGACTGATACTCACGGCAGTTTTTGGACTTGTTTTAATGAAGTGGTGACGACCGTAGAAGAAAAAACTGGTAATGAATTTCCTACATAAACAAACAGGGTTGCCAAAGAACTTGATTCTTATTTGGAAGCTTCACGCATAGATAGAAATGACAATCCTGATATTTGGTGGGTATGTCATCCGAGGCAGTACCCATGCTTAACGCAACTCTCATCAATTTATCTGTCCGCCCCTTGTCTGTCACCCTTTTTCTATTTAAATATAGTTTCCAAATAAAACTTGGTATTTCTCTTTAGTTTATATAAACTTTTATAATTTTTGCTTAAAAATAATAGAAATACAAATAAATTTAACTATTCGGCACTGCCGAATAGTAAAAAACATGCCGAATACTGAATTGTTGCCGAATATTCGATGCATCCCTAGTGCTGATTAACTTTTGGAAAACATTGAGCGTAGGCAAGGGGTTGACAAACGAAGTCAAAAATAAAAATTCCTAAACTTATTATTAAATATGGAATAATTTGTCATAACTACTACTACTAAGTAGATATGTACTTAAAATAAATAGTTGATGCCTAACATAAAAAATATGTATTTTATTTGAAAATATCCTGAAGTCTTACGAGAAAGAAAAATGACAAAAGGGTAACAAAAATATTACTTTTACACTTAAATATGGAGAGCTATTCGTGCCTAGAGGTCAATAGTTTATTCATAACGGACCTCCAATGCACTGAAAAAATTTTTATAGTGCGAATCGTCAAGCTATTCAAAATAAGCATTTACAGTATGGATGACTTTCAAGTTTCTTCCAGTTTTTTTTATCTCCGAGCCATTTTGTGAAGTTTGGAAACGAATGATAGGTGCTGGGGGCTAAATCTGGGAACAAGTCATTGATTTCAGCCATTATAAGAATTTTTCTTCGTGAGATTATGAAGGGTTTTCTGTGAAGCTCCTAGTTTTAAATTAGTAAATTTTGGCATACTCGAGACACACGTTTTTTGCTTTATTCTCAAATTCTAGTATTTAGTACTTCAATTCCTTGAAATAAACATATATACAGTTCTAAAACCGCTGAATAAAGTATTATATCTCAGAGATACATGCATTTGGACCATTACAATCAAATTCCTTGATTTGTTATTCCAGTCAGGCGTCACAGTTCCATCCATGATACATTATGTGTTCGTGTTCCATCGATCGGTCCTCATTCCCTTAGTTAAGTGTGTGTGGAGAACGCGTTTTGCGAAACGAACTACCTAGTATTTTTAAAATCTATACCATCTGTTACTCGCTGATACCTGTTCGGCCGTACGTGTTCCAAGTACTATTTCTTATCAACTCAGTGGCTAGAGCTCAATTAAGGTAATAAACTTGCTATTTCATTCAAATAGGTAGGTTCGCGATGGTGAATTTTGCACCGATAAGTTTTTTTTTCTGACTTGACGCATAAAGCAACATCAGGTAAGAAATAACAAAGTAACGGAAAATATATAAGCTGCAAATAAAACAACTACTTACTCAGATTTTCAACAAGCTGAGAAATGAGTCCACCTTCCCAATGTCTCCATAAAGACCGAGGTAGATAAAAACATATAGCTTGTAAGCAAAAAATTACAAAAATCCACTGATAATATAATAACTTGCTGTATCTACCCAAGTCTACTGATGGTTCGTTTCCTAATCCCGGCAAAACATCATCTAAAACACGATACAAATAGTTATTTTTAACGATATACCTAAATAGGTATAGCAAAAATAAATCACTTTATATTACCGTGAATATTATTATTTACAATGTAAGTGCCAGTAATCCAACAAAACACGTTTATAATTTCTTTATTGTTTTCAACATCACAATTTATAGGATCACCAAAAAATTGTTTGCTTGATAACAACACACAAAAAACTAATAATATAACTGATGTTAATTTGTAATGTAGTCTAAATACATTGTTATCTATTTTCACTTTGCCCAATTTCCAGTTTGCCAATAATTCTATATAATTTTTCATCTTCAATTGTGAGACGTAAGTAAATAAAAAATGAATATGAACTAAAAATAATAAATTAACGAACGATATAACGAAAAACGAATCTAAACAACCGTAGATACACCGAAATTGATAAATTTGAAATTTCAGAATTTTTGAGCACTTCATTCGCGCACTAATAGTAGCGCAGAACTACAGATAATATCGATAGTTTTTTACTATCGAAAAAATATATAATCTGCCAGTCTATTGAAAAGACGGCATGAGATTAATTAGATATTATGTTAATTTAACCATTAAATGATTGGATTCAATATGCTTTATGGACGTATGATCCAGTTGTGCAGGGTGCGCAAAACTTGATCTCCCAGCGCTGCTGTGAGAAAATGAGAAACGATAGAAAAATTTTGAAACGAGGTTCTTACATGGGATTAATTAAGCTCCATTTTTACCAACATTTGAGTTTTTTTTTCAAAATTTGGAAACTGAAGTAAATGACGTCATCAACTTTTTTTCAGAAATATACCTATATTTTTGCATACCTAATCCAATTTTTCTGAGCAACTTTTGTAAATGAAAAATTTGCTATATTTATTCATTAAAAAATTATAAGCAAATTTGTAGAAAAAACTAACATCAAAAATTCGCAATTGTTACAACTTTAAACAAGTAGGCTTTGGAAACAAACTTAAATTATATCTGTCAATAATAATGAATGACAAATAGTTTTATTCTCATCTCATCTGATGTGTACCTATTTTATGGTAAAAAAAATGTTTACGTGTAACAAAAAGTTGACATGTTATTAGTTTATGGAGAATCTCAAAAGAACCCTAGAAGAGCATTTCAGTTATACACCCAAAGGTATTTTGAACGTGTTGTTCCAAACTCAAGAATATTTGCAAGATTGGAAGGGAATTTACGTGTAAATATCCAGGCTTCACAGCTTAGAACATTTGTCTGATCAACATTAACAAAGAGGAATAAATTATATTGCACATGTGATGGAGATCGGTTCTTTCAGCATGTCTTGTAGACAGACGAAAGCAGTTTTGTTAGTAACGATTAACGATAAGTCAAATAAAAGAAATGGAACTTATTGGGTTACTGAAAATCCGCATTTTGTCAATCCGATCGAAAACCAAGGACTAACGTTTGTGGTCATGGGGCCCCAAGCGGATTTCGGACCCTCTCCCATGTATTGTAATGGTGGGGTACGATTTTCTAATTATTAAAAAAACATTTATTTATAATATAAACTTTATTAAATGTTTTAATTGGGGCGGGAGATGCCCACATGTTCAAACACCTTTTAATTAAGCTTAAACAATTTTGATCACACCAATCAATTTAATATGTTATGTTAACACACAACTATAAAATTATAAATGTAGTGGTGGTGTGGGAATAACAGCTTTTATTGCGTTGGGTATCTGGAGAGTCGGTGATTTGGTCTTAGTAGTCTTAAAACCGCAAACAGTAAACACGATAGACTTAACAGCCATTTGCACTGCCTCCCTTAAATCTACAACTTAGCTAACGTCCACCTTACGATAAGGTGGACCTTATCTAGGATATGAATTGCACCAGCCAATACTTAGCTAAGTTTGCGAAATATTTGGCATCGTCGCATGTTAATACAAACATGCTGAAAAGAATGCTGGTTAATTTATTTATTTTAATTTCTAGTTGATTTTAATGTGTTAAGTGTTAAGTTTGTATGTATTATATTAGGTTATTTATTTTAAGATGGAAGAGACAAACAACGGGCTCCCAATTTTCGCTACAGGAAAGAAATATTACATCTGACGATAGTAGGTATCAGAATACCTATAGGAAATAATAGAATGTAAAAAAACCAACAACCAAATTTGGCGATTGGCGAGAAAAAGACGATGTAGTGGAAGTTAGCATCAGATTTAGATTTAATTTTATTTCCCGATTTACTTTTTTACAGTGGGTCATGTCAAGCACTGGACATGTATTATTAAATCGGTTTTATCTCAAATTATGGATAATATTAAGATAAAAAGGGGGTTTTAAATATACTGGTTCTATAAAAAAACATTTTATGAGGCGAAAATAGTTTACTTAGTAAAATAAATTGATAATTATGTTGAAAACAAAATAGCAGGCCATATATGTTAAGTGACGCATTCTCACTACGCTCAAATTATTTCACAGGTAGAGGACTATTAGAAAAAAGAGAAAGAATTAAAACGGGGGTCGTTTCAAACAAAATATCAGGCCATGTATGTGAATATATCAAGGGTTATAGCACAGTTTAAAATAATATAAATTAATATTCGATCGTTATAGCGCGTAACACAGAAGGTGTGACGCATTCTCACTAGGCTCAGATTATTTCTCAGGAAGAGGACTATTAGAAAAACGATGAGAGAAGCCAAAAAACAGGGGATACGGGGGTCGTTTCAAACAAAATGTCAGGCCATGTATATTAATATATCAGGTGTTATAGCTCGTAACCCAGAAGGTCTGACGCATTCGCACTAGGCTCAGATTATTTCTCAGGAAGAGGACTAATAGAAAAAAGATGAAAGAATCCAAAAACAGGGGATACGGGGGTCGTTTCAAAGAAAATAGGCCATGTATGTTAATATATCAAGGGTTGTAGCGCGTAGCACAGAAGGTGTGACGCATTCTCACTACGCTCAAATTATTTCTCAGGGAGAGGACTATTAGAAAAAAAGTGAAAGAATAAAACCAATAGGGGATACGGGGGTTGTTTGAAACAAAATAGCAGGTCATGTATGTTAATATATCAAGGGTTGTAGCGCGTAACACAGAAGGTGAGACGCATTGTCACTAGTCTTAAATTATTTCTCAGGAAGAAGACTAATAGACAAAAGATGAAAGAATCCAAAAAACAGGGGATACGGGGGTCGTTTCAACAAAATATCATGGCCTGCTATTTTGTTTGAAGCGTTCCCCGTATCCCCTACTTTGCAGATTCATGCAAAGAGAATCTGCATGCTTTTCATCTAAAGCCGGTTCAAGAATTGCATCCTGGATAGTGAGTTGCGTGTACGATTTTGTAGATTTTTTTTTAATTTGTCTGGATGCAAATGAATACTTTTTTAAACAATTACTGTGGAGTGGTGACGCCCATTTTAACCAGCAAGGAGTGTTCAGTCAGCACAACTTGCATTGTTGGAATTATGAAAATCCGCACCAAATTAGAGAATCATATAAACAAGCACGCTGGAGCTGGATAGGTCTGTTGGGAAATATGATACTAAACGCCGAAAACTATGCCAATTTTTACGATAACATATTACTTACTCTTCAGGAAGATGTTCCTTTCGAAAAGCAGTCAAATCTTGTGTTTCAACATTATGCACCTGCCCTTATTCTCGAAATGTTCGAAAGATAATAAATCGACGTTTTCCCAATCAATGGAGCGCTCGTGGAGGACCTATTTCTTGGCCTCCTAGGTCCCCGGATCTCAACCCAATAGACGTTTGGCTTTGGAGTTATCTGGAAAATACGGTTTACCATGTCCTATACCCAACAGTCAAGATGATGTTGTTCGCATTTATGGAGCTTTAGCACAAATTACAAACGAAGCAATACGTCGTGTAGAAAACAATTTTAATCGCCGTTTGCACGCATGCATTAAACAAAATGGTGAGCATTTCGAACACTTTCCTTTGTAAATTTAAATGTTTTTGTTTTATTATGCGTTTAGTTAATAAATAATTTGAATTTGAATATTGATTTGCTTTTCGAAAATTTGAATAATCAAATTGGTCATAATTTCATAAGGAGACATTTTTCGAAATTTTGACATAAGTGATTCTCGTTTTATTATCTTAGATTCTACCCTGAATGAGTGCGGGAATTTTTTTTTGGGATACCCTGTATATTTTAGATTCTGGAACACAACTATCGATTTCAGAATACAACAACTCATAAAATTTAACACATGCACTGTTGGCATCAGTGAAGTATTTAATAGGAGACCAATCTGTCCTAAGAAGTGGGTCATACAGTAGAGGCAAAAGTTAGCTCTACGGTAGTTATAAATCCTCTGACTAGTATTTACAGGAAAATTATTTTTTTGTCTGCGACAATCAAAAACCAAATTAAGAGCCCCATGATAGTAATCCTCCTTAACTAGAGGATGCTCTTCTCTAGTAATGGTGCAATTCAGATTTGTAAAAACCAGGTCCAACAAGCGCATCTGCCCGTTGAACACAGTGTTCCTCTAAATTAAATCGAAAAACGAGATAAAGTTATTGAGTACATGTTCATTGACTGAATTAGATGTTCGTTCAGCATAGGTGGGAATGTTAAAGTCGCCCAGCAGTATGATACTTCAACCATATAAATAAAGATTCAATAACCTCAATGCAGTTTATAGCATGATTCGATTGCGGGAGGAACATAGAGAATAATGAAATAAATGACAATGCACCCAATATACATATACTTTACAACCTGTTACATCAATGTTACCAATATCATTATCAAAAAAAGAAACATCCAATTCAATGACCGCACAAATCGATTGATAAAACGACAATACTTTGGTCAAAGATTAATGTACATTAATCTTTGCTTTGGTGGCCAATCCTCTAACGTTTATAAATGTAAATAAAGTAAAAAATGAAAATCACAATTTTTATAGAATTGGAGAGTGAGAATTTGATATAGTTTTCCCGTATTTTACTTTCCCGCACAGAGAAAGTATTATGAACGAGCTAAAAAAAAAAAGATATACAGACGGATATAACCATTTTGAAGTTCCTTGAGCGCCTTAACGCTTAAACCAATTGAGCTAAATTTTGGTATATGAGTTTGGGGCAGTCCTAGGATGAAGCACTTAAATTTTGGTTGAAATCGCTTTAGCCCTGTGATAGGAGTGGACACAACCGCTAAATTTTCATGTATCAGTAGGGGTCGAGTGATACATCATTCTTAAGCTTTTTTTGTCTGCTTTATAGCGATAGGTCACTTTTGATATTTGCCCTCATAATTCTCGAGAATTATGCGTTTAACCCAGTTAGGTAGTTGTAACGTATATCTATTACATTTAACATACAATACGAGTATGTACGATAGGTGGTACCGCGGTCTCGTTGACAGAGCCTTCGCTTCGTATTCACAAGGTTAGGGGTTCGTTTCCCAGCTATGGTAATACTTTCTTTCCTTCTAATTATTTAGTTTGTTACGTTAGTTTATTGGAAATAAGGCAAATAATACAATCATTATTAAAATTCTGTTTCGTTTAGCAGGTCATATATTTTTAATTATATTATATCTTGTCGGGAAAATTTTGGGGCGACACAACCGATTTTTTTATCCTCTTGGACCACCTCATATAAGAGATCTCTCGGGTTTTTTAATCAAAATTGATTTGGAGAAGGTAGTAAAAAAATATTGTCCATAAACTTTATTGTTAGGTACATTACTTTAATCTCACATTTTTTATGATTTAGTAAGGTTTAATTATTATTGTATACACTATTTATACAAAACATTCTGTTTACAAATATTTTATTCTTACCTAATAATAATTTAATTTGTTATTAGAAACATTATTCTCTATACAATGTTATTTTAAATAGGAATTATTTCTGTGTAACGCTACTTGTTTAAACACTATCTATTATTGTTTATTTAGTTTTACATTTTTGATACTTATCGAACAGTATTTCCAAAATTTATTAGAAAAATGTTTATAATTTTGGAATGGAAACTTAAATAAAAAATAAAAATTTGGTTTTACATAAGTTTACAAAATGCAAAATATATAAATTCTTGAATGGCTTTGGACTACTAGCATATCGATAATATCAGGGTCTTCCCACGAAAATCAATTTAGGCGTAAATTTTAAATAAAACTTTTATTATTATGGTTCAATGTTTAATTTTTATAAACATAATGACACTCAAGTGGCGATTTGCTTAGGTAAATACACAAATTAAAAACTTGGTTGATATTTATATTTGAAATACCTATTATTATATATTATATCCATTTTGATTGTTAAAATTAAATAAAACACGTCTGCTCCACAAAATGAGTTCTATAATTGTTTAGAATGTCAAATGCCAAACATGTTTCAAAACTTTAATGTTCCATCAAACGTGGCTCTGGTCTGGAGGCTGTAGTAGTGAAGCCTCCGCTGTGTAGATGGCGCAAATGTGGATAATTCTGCTATCGTTATTATGTCGTGGTGTAGACCTCTTGCCTTTTTATTTTACGTATTGAATATAATAATGGTAACCTTTAAAATAAGAGTACCGTTTTCGCACTACTTATAAATTTCCGATGTCAATTCCAATTATTGTTACATATTATTATGTAGTATAAATCCATGTCAATTAAATCAAATGTGGGGTAATTTGCTGAGGAGGCTTAGCTACTGCATGAGATAGGAAGCTTGTGTTTTAGTCCTGTATATTTTGCTTGATTAAACATTTTTTAAATATTTTCTAGAAACACTGTTATGTTTAAACAACATACTACAGTTCAGTACATGATAATAGATATATAGGTATCTTTTATAATCTTGTTCACTTCAGGAAACATTTGTCTATCTAGGGTGTACAAACAAGAGCTTTGCTCAGTCGATGGTAGGTTTATGGTTGAGCCACAAACCCGCACACGACCAAGGTGCAGACACCCCGTATATTATAAATTTTCTAAATTACAAAAGTCTAATTTTCTATATCCTAAGTTTTATAAAAACTGTATCAGTTTTAACATTGACAAAATATATTACACTTTCTGATAATAATAATAATTGATAATAATGATATACTCAGTTTTCTGTGTGATATGGTTTTCGAAATGTATCAGTAACTCTACTTAATAACTATTAAAATAAAAACGAAAAACTAAAACATAATTACGGCACAAATCTACTAAATCAATGTGGATTAGGCCAAATTTTGTAAACATATTATTCCTATATTTTGAAATGAATAGTAATTGTAATTGTAATGTATTCTAAATATTTTTTAATATAAATTTACAATTTTTTAAATATTTTTTCTACCAATGGCCCTATGAGATTTTTATAAAGACCAAACAGCCGAGTCCTATTAGAAATTGGCTAATAATATTTATAATAATTTGGACCCTTATAAATTTTATTTTTGTTCAGCGGCCATTGACTATCCGAGCCTCATTATAACAATGTATTATGAATACAAATATATCTTTGGTGAACTACTAAACTAAGAAAAGTATTGTTTATATGCTGCAAGTTCTTGTTGTTGAATTGTTTCTTGCATCGGATTTTAATAATGATAATAAAGTTCTTTTATTGCATTACTAATAAACAATTACAATAATAATAATAATAATAAATAATGCAATTGGGAGAGTTGAAGTACGGTGTTATGATCAGTACCTACACACATATAATATAACCGTCTGTTAATTTAGCCCATAGACAACCAAATAATATTCATGAACATAATTTTTAAATATAAGAAAAACAAGCACAAAAAAAATCAATAATTAACATTTTATGTTCATGTTAGTAACAAATAAGAATAACAATAGGTAAGTCTGATTATCCACACATTGTTCAATCAAGTATTACAATACCTAAAAGGCAAACAAAAAAATAAATTAATTAAAGAGTGGTACACCAAAATTTAACTCAAAACAAAACTGGGCTTCATGTATATTCGCTTAATTGTTTTGGGCCATAATAAATAATTATTTTTTATCTTGAAAGCTAACAGAAATAGGTATAGGGCACTATTAACAAAGTATCATAATAAAATAGGAATAGGATAAAAAGGGAAAATCTAAATGTTTTAAAATATAGGCCGTGTTGCATTCAAAAAACTAAAGTTGCTAGGATTTTTTGTTAGAACGACAGCGTCGTACTGCTGGAAATATAGATATAGATCGAAATTTTCAGAAAAATCCTGCTTCCGTTTTTCATAATGCTCTAACTGACTGAGAATCACGTTGGATAAATTTAAATAGCTTCTCAAATAGGGTGGGAATATTTCGATGTTTTTGTATGGTATAGCGTAAACCGTAATAGATATAGCAAAACGAAGGAACAGGTCACGTTCCATTCTTTTGAGTTTAGTTTAATGCCGCAATCGAAGCGCCGCTAATTTGATTAGTTTCCTTTATACAGGGTGATTTTCATTTGTTGCCTTCTTATTTCCGTTGCTATTAGAGTTACGCGAAAATTGTTTTTATAAAAGTTAGAGGTAATCTGATGCTAAATACAGAGACGTACCCATTTTTTTTCAAAGTTCTATTGTTTAAGATAACGCTATCAACTTTGTTTTCTTAAATGGGACTCTTTATGACCCTGTATGACAAGCCAATATTTAGTCAAAGCTAATATAAATAATTAATACATTTTTTTTAAGCAGATTGATAAATAAGATACCTACATTTTCACTGAGTAAGTAGGCTTGTGTCATATAATACCTATTATTGAAACGATGACAATTATTAATACATTATTACGACGGCCATTTAAATAGTGTTTCACTAAAATAATATTCACCATGTGTTCTTCTAGAAGATTAAATGGCCGTCGTAATAATCTATTGTCACAAAAAGAATTAGAAAATATAGGTAGATAGCCTCTACCATGTCACAAACGCATTCAAAAATTACGGTAAGCGGACTTCACCATGTTAAAAAAATAAATATAGAAAACGGGTTGATATTTATTAATTGAATTCTTTTGGTTTCAATAATTAACTCGTTTGGCTTGTAGAGCTACTCGAAACGCGCCCACGTACATAAGGAGGATCTTAAGGTTAAGGTTAATGGTTCTCCCTCGTAAACGAGTGACGGTCTGTATTTGAACTGCGTCTCTCAGTTAATAGTTAATTGATTAGATTTAGAAAACTATTTTTCCCTTTTGCGTAAAAATTTATAACCATTGATTTTTTCCACTCTTTCGAATATCGACCAATGAAAATGTCTATTCCTGTCGCACACTGGGTCCACAAACCCAAAAAGTTGGCAATAAATCAAAAAACGAAATATTAAATACACCTAATCCAATATTATTTTTCAATGCACGATACCTTCTGACATAATAAACGCAATGAGTGAGGTTACTGTGTAAATTTTAACCTATTTTGGTGTTGTGCTTAATTAAAATTATCTCAATTTTGTTAAACTTAGGAAGTTCAGGTATGTGTTGTTATATAAATCAGTATAAAAGTATATAAGTTAATATAAGTTTATAAATATGGGGTAAAGCAAAAGTAAGGTAATATTTTAAAATTTTTAAAAATTCTGAGAAATATAATGCTATTAGTTATGTTCCAAGGCAGTCCAAGATTTAATTTTATTATTTTTGTAATCAATATTGTGGCACTTTTCAACGCCACTTTATTTTGGTGCACTTATTTGCACTTCTCTCTATTTAAAACGCAAATATTAATTTATTACGGTATAGGTACCTATATTACGCATTAAATTAGGTATTTTTGTTTTATTTCAGGAACGCGTTGCAATACTATGTTTATAACAAGAAGAGGACTTCTTAATATTATGAGAAGTTCGCAAAAGAGTGAAATTGATGACCAAATTAGTTCCTTCAAAGAAGAGCTTAAGAAACGAATAAAATGTGATAAAACTTTATTGAAGGCCTTAGATAAAAATTAATTATAATGCTATTAGTTATGTTCCAAGGCAGTCCAAGATTTAATTTTATTATTTTTGTAATCAATATTGTGGCACTTTTCAACGCCACTTTATTTTGGTGCATCCAGTTCGGAGCGGAGAAAGCGATTAAAAAAAAAGCGTTAAGAGATTCAACTACTGTGACAATTCAAATAGGATTAAGAGCAACAGGACAAGCACAGGCTTCAAAAGTATTACAGGAAATAACAATTGGGCCTGAGTGATTTTGAGGACAGTGATAATAGTGAAGACGAGGACGAAAATATCTCATCGCAATCTGAAAATGATGAGTTCTGTTAAAAAAAATTATTTAGATTTCTGTAGCTTGATATGTATTTATTTATTTTTTTGTATATATGTTACGGTCAATGACGATAATTGGGCATTCACGTTAATAGCCGGCCATTGACGTTAATGCCCATTTTTCCCGGCCAATAACGTTATAGACCGGGCATTCACGTTATGGCCCGTTGTGAGCGGTCAATGTTGTTAATATGTTGATAATAACATGTTTGGCCGGTCATTAACGTGAATGGCCAAAGACTGCCGGACAACGTCGTTAATCATATAAATATCGTGATGATTAATTGAAACTATACAACATGAAATCTTTTATTCATTTTATTCGAAAAAAAAAGAACAAACAATAGGTTACAACTTATGAATCATCATTTTTGTTTTGGCATGAAAGTGACCCATGGCACTTTAAATTACACATTTTCTTGCTTGTGCGACATGCGCATTTATTATATTATTATTTTTTGCGACATCGCTGAGGTTCTGATCTGGTAAACTTATGCTTTAAAACACCATGCGTTGTACCTAAAATCTCAACATTATTTGCTAATTTAAAATTTTAACCGCATTTTTACCAAACTTATAAAGACCATCTTCCACACTACTAACAGCAGCTAAAACATTGCGGGGAGAACCACAAGCTCTGTCTACGTCCGGTATGGGTACACGAACCGTAGTTCCAACATGAACCTCAGAGAATTTTTGGTCAGATAATTTCAGCATATTGGCAGCTTGATTTTCCAAAGATTCTCTGGATTTTTACGCTCATTGGCAATGTTATTTTGTCGCTCGCAATTGACATATTCACATGGTTGGACGCTGTGTAGTGGGCAATGACGTTATTGTCCGGACAATGATGTTAACAGCGTGCTTGAATTATAAATTATCAACATGGTCCAAATTACCTGGACATTTACGTTATTGCCCGGTCATTGACGTGAATGTCCAATCAAGGCGGGCATTCACGTTATGGACCGGCCATTCACGTTATTGGCCGGATTAACGTCATTGTCCGTAACATATCTATGTATACGTGGTGCACAATCATACGACAAAGTTTTACCAACCTTAATTAATTATTAAATTAATCACTTCATTTTTTAATTTATTATGTTTTATTTATTTATTACGATATAACAATTACGTTTTGATGCCAAATAACGTTAGCGTATTCTATGGATTATGTAAGTTATCACCTGAAGAAGTTGCAAACTTTGGCATCGAAACGTTGCAATTTTTATATGGTATTCATATATTTAAACGATAATAAACACGATTTATTTATTAGTTTTCAAATTTTGTCGTATAATTAAAAATTATTATAATTATAAGTATTTTCTGCAGAGTTATTGTAAAATATTTTGTACATATTATCTATCTACCTATATTTTATTTATTTTTTAATTATTTTATTAGTTAAGAACCCAGTTATGACATTTTTTTATGAACTAATGATATTTTACTAACTAATTAGTCATAAGACAAATACATTTGTTCTGATGTATTGCCAACTTTAAGGCCCTGTTGCCCTAGTGTGCGTCGTACCGCTTGTGTGGAAAAATGTGAATCCGCTTACCATGATTTCAAATTCTTCTTAGTGTCCGAGATTCAGGGTTATTCGTGAAAAAAAAAAAAGATTTTGTCGAATAGTTCCCAAACTATTTATTTCCGGGATACGGTTTAAATTAGAAAGTTGTTTAGGTTAAATTTCCATATAAGTTGATGACTTTTGATTTAACCACCGACGTTTCGTCTTTTGGCAACTACCATCAACTTTGTTTTTTCAGTACGGATGTGAATTATTTTTCGCTTAATAGTAGGTATATCTTATGTTAATCTTTTTGCTTTTGTCTGATTGTGGATTTTAAATACGTATTAAAAATAATTAAACAAATAATTTTTATTTTACTTTTATAATTTAACTTAAATAACGAAACAAAATATTAAAATTTAAACAGGTTGTCAATATTAGTGTAAATGCTGAAAATGCTTTTCATTATTTCTTAAACACATGCATTTGCATTGGTTATTATTTTTTTTTTTTTGATATTCATTAGCATTCTAGAGAGATATTACAGGCTTCTTCAATTTTCATCCTTAGATCATCCACATTCAATGGAACAGTTTCATAAACATGGTCTTTTATATAACCCCATATTGAAAATTCCATTGGGATGAGGTCGGGTGAACGAGTCGGCCAGTTTAGTAAACTACGAAAAAAAAATGGGTACGCCACTGTATTTAGCATCAAATTATCTAATAGTCACGGAAATATGAAGGAACAAGAAAATGAAACTCTGTATAAAGGAACTAATCAAAAAACTAATCAAGTAAGCGGCGCCTCTGTTACGGAATTAAACTAAACTCAAAAAAATCGGCCGTTACGTGTTACTTAGTTTGGCTCTGTCTATTGCGGTTTAGGCTGTCCCGTATAGAAACATCGAAATTTGCCCACCCTGTAAGTACTTTTGTGTAGAACATACAAAAAAAAAAACAAATGTCCTATGGAAGTTCCCATTTTCAATAATTACTTTGATATTTGGAACGCTCTATAGACTATCATAATACTTTTTAATTGGGATAAACTGAAACCTATTTTTTTATTTAAACTGTTAATTAAAAAACATCAGCGATTGATTGACGAGGATCAGGCGGCCGATAGTCAACTATTTCATCCCCAGCCGGTTTGCATTGATGTGGTGAACATGTCACTTTTGCCCCATCGCCACAGATACATTCTAAACAATTGCCTGTGTCGTGTGGTAATTTATCGCCAACTTGATATGATTTACCTAAACAAAAACAAAAAAAAAGTGACATTAGTGAAAAGTGTGCATTATATAATACAGTGATATAGAGTTTCTCGCGAGGAAAGAGAAAGATTTTAATGGGGGGTTTAGTAAAAATTTGTATATTAACATGAAAGTGACAAAATATTGTTGAAAAAAAGTCTTCTAATTTTTCTAAAAATGATTTGGAATGGTCTGATGTAAAAGACGTTTTTCTGGCGGAAACAATTTTTTCAATTCCTTCGGTATACGCAAAATCCAAATATAATTATAAATTACTTTATTATCCAACTAAATAAAACAAGGAACTACACTAACTAATCGAAATAAGTTCTTGGTTTCACTGAAGCCTCATGGGCGTGTTTCTATATTCGACCGACAACACTCTACCACAGAGAGCTCTCGCTAATCCATGCATTTTGATATAGGGACATAGACCCATAAAGGGCGTAGTTAGAAGGTCTCAAATGTTCAAATTTAAAATCGAAAATTTGCCATATTCAAAAACACCCTTAAATATTTTTTTTTTAATTTCTTGACTGATATGTTCTTTAAAAAGTAATATTTTGATATAAAAAATCTTTTTAAAAAATTAAAAAAAAAAGAAACTTTTTTCCCCCTATTTTTTACGCCACAGACAGGAATAATAGTTATTTATTATACAAGGGAAAAAAGTACTAGATTTTAGCTCGAGGTTGTGTTGTCTCCCGACGCGCAGCGGAGGGAGACAAAAAACCGAGAGCTAAAATCTAACTTTTTTCCCGTGTATGATACACTATTTTTTTCTGAGACGGGAAAAACTTCGTTTAATATTGAAAAAAGGCAGAAAATTATCCAATTGAAATTTGAAGTTTTAAAAACCTTTTAGTAATCAAATATCTGTCAATTTCATTCTGCGATTTAATTTAAAAATTGCAAACACTCCACCGGAGTCAGTAGAAGCAGCAAAAGTAGCGTCACAAATTATTGCCCTGTTCATTTTTGAACTTTTTATGAGTCTAAAGTGAACGGTTTTGCAGGAATTTGCCTGTTTCGAATATAGAAACACCCTGTATATACACAGCAAAATTCTCAATACCCTTATATTATTGGAAAACAGAGGAAGTTCATTTCTACCACTTATCACTGATAGAACACACACATTACATTAAAAAGAAGTTTAACAGCATTTTAACAATAAGTCTAGAGACTTGCCTGCTTAGCTATCACGGGAGCGTTTAGAACTACTCCGACAGCAGCAATGGAAGTATTGCCACAGCCTTCTTTAAACAAGATATAAAACAGTATATTTGGCAACGTCGAGATCTAGTCGATTTGCGTGTGTTTACATTATTACATTGTAACACGCAGTCTAATTAAATCAGTGTAATTTATTATTATTGACCTTAATTAATACTGTTTTTCTATAAAACTAGTGATGACAAGTGTGTATAAATATATCGTCTAAATTTTGTGTAAGTTACAATGCCGGATAAAATATTTGTTAATAAAATAAAGTGATTCGATTGAACTCTCACTGGCGGGATTTCTATAGGGATACTAATTGGTTTTATTTTTGGATCCTCAACAGCTTTCTTTTCATAAAACTAGTACTTGTAAATGTGAATGATATCGGCTAGATTTTCTACAACACCGGATAAACTGTTTGTTAATAAAATAAAGTTTTTCCCGGTACATCATAGTCACACGGTATAAGCTGCGGCATAGTGTTTGTCCTATTCCTAACTAGGCGGTGGAAGTGTCTTTTATAAGAGCCTTTGTATGTATATTTAATAATTATTATTATTAATAATTTCAGCAAGGAATTTAGTAATTGGCGGCATTTTATAAAAAAAACCGTTGTGTGCATACTAGGTTGTATGTAAAATGTGTGGTTAATTTGCAAGGTCTAGTGGACAGACTAAAAAGTCATTGGGAACCTGCAAAAGTAAAACTAAAGATATCTATAGCAGCAGTGGTCTTGATCTTGGAACTCTTCAAGGTGATTGTCAGTCACAGCTTGGAACTATCCAGAGTGAAATTATCCAGTTGGTAAAAAAAAACAGAGAAGCGAGAACTGTGAAAAGGGAAGTGTAAGTGGACGTGAAAATAGTGGAAGTATAGTTTAGAATCTTTCGTTGGCCGAACTGGACTTGATAAGAAGAAAGAATTGGGC
The DNA here is from genome assembly GCA_911728435.2 of Apoderus coryli. Lineage (NCBI taxonomy): Eukaryota > Metazoa > Arthropoda > Insecta > Coleoptera > Attelabidae > Apoderus > Apoderus coryli. The sequence continues at coordinate 6,797,842 of OU452202.1, read as the reverse complement.
AGACAAATAGCCAAAGCTGTGTACGCAACAAATTGCAGTTTTAGAGGTATAGAAAATAAGGAGGTTCGCAAAGCCATAGAAATGCTAAGACCTGGTTATCTTCGACGATCTAGATTTCAGTTATGAATTTAATTTAAATTAAATAAATAAATATCAGTGTCAACGTAATTTAGGTCAAGTTTAGCGAAATAGAAATGCACACACAATAAAATTTAACCTGACGATGTATGACTAAGTAAACAAAGCAAGTCAAATCATAAGAAAGTAAAGATAAACAAAATAAAACAAAACCAAATTTCAAAACAACCGTCCCGCACGACTGCTACTGTACTACTCCATGATCGAAGCTTTTGAATGAATTATTTGAAGAAGATAAGTCTAAGTATGAATTGCTTGTTACAGAAAGTAACAAGACTTTTAGTTATGTGGGAAATTTGTTTCACACTACCATGCCGTTTCGTTGATCCACAAGTCAGCAGTGTAACCCAAATTTCCAACATTTACGAAGAGCTTATATACTAGCATGAGAGATGATTGACAACAAGATGTTTTTGGCGACATCTGTGTTTCACCGGACGCACAGTAGATACGCCAAAAACATCTTGTTGTCAATAAATCTAAGTGTTTTAACAAATCAACTTGACAATATGTTTGCATTTCCTTTAGATGGATGGTCCAACATACATGATGAGCCGATAATCTGTGTAGTTTTCGCAGCAGATGATGGAATCAGTGGTCTTTTAGAAAGCATAAACTATGTTGCCGAATTGGCTATTAACTCAATAAATTAGTGAAAAAATGAATATATCTGTAAAGTTACCAGTATTGTGACAACTAAAGCGAGCAACATGATCAGTATGAAGAAAAAAATTAGTGAGTCGTCCAATTATCCTATCCTTACATACGGTTGTTCGGCACACTTACTTTACTCTCCAAGGATTTAGAAGCATCGCAGGTAAAAGAACATATAGTACAAATTGTGAAATACTTCAGAAATACCCAAATGCCAACTAATAATAATAATAGTCTTTATTCAAATTGCGTACATTTTTAAAAAAATCAATAAATCAAACAATCAATAATACACAATTGAAAAGGCATGAGTGCAGCTTAAGGCATGCAATGTGCATGCCTCATCTGTCTTAACACTTATCCTTAGAAAAAAAAGTAATATATATCTACCTAATTCTATTACTAATTGTCCCATGCAAGAAACAGAAAAAAACACAAAAAGTTACTAGGCGAACAATTAATTAATTCATTAATTTTAAATACTTATTTGTCATAAGACAAAAAAAAGACAAATATAATTTTTTTCAAAATTTTGAACTGTTAAACAATTCTTTTCGCAATTCTACCTTAAATTTATACAGACTAGATTCGAGCAGGCAGCGAGGCAAGTCATTATAAACATTAGCAATATCGTATGTAAATGACCGTTCGAAAATTCCAGTTCTATGTATTGGTGGCGTTAGTTTACCTTTATGTCGCAAGTTTAGATTGTGAACGTGCGTACGAAATTATATTTTATGGTATAAGCAGTAAGCCGGTGTTTGCGTTTTAACTATTTTATGGTAACAACAGCAACGATGCATATATCGTCTGTTTTTCATGTCCAACCAACCAGCATCTTTCAATTTGTGACTGATAGGTCTACTTCTTTTTATCCCATATGCAAATCGAAGACAATACTTTTGGATTTCTGGATACTAGCAGAAGCCCCAGCAGTCAAACAAGGTCACAGTGATTAAACTTGGAGAGAACCATAGAGTCGCACAATAATAATTTTACCTTCGGACTAAGGAGATGTCGAGAGCTATACAATAACTTTAGACACCCAACAGCCTTTTTTGTGCATGTGGCATGCATCCATGCATGTTTGGTATAAAGAAAAAGGTGACAAGAAATTGGTCTTACCTCAGGATGTTCGATGGAATACACTTTCAGATTGTTTTGATATCTATGTAATTGAGTGGCTAAAATTGTTATGAATGTCTGAAGAGCATAAAGATCAAATTGATCCAGTGATTTTAAAAAAAGTTTCAGATATCTATATTAAAAGGATAATTTCTATAACACTGGATGCAATATATCAAAAAGGTGCTTTTTTATCTCAAGCAGTTTACGTATGGAAAAAGTTACTGGCTATTTTTGACAATTTTGAAGACAAAAGAAGCTTGGGTCAATATCTATCATTTAAGAAAAAATATGTTCAAGCTCTACCCCCCCTTTCACTTTTTGGCATATATGTTGGATCCTACAATAAACAAAGAAGAATATCCATTACTAGCTGAAGAAGAGAAATGCTCTAGACATTTTTTCCAGATATTTTGCAGACACAGTATTATTACCATTACTCATTCAGTTGGAGGCTAAGTCGGACACATAACTCTGTCTGCAAGTCCCTGATATATTGTGTAACATTACATACATACATTATTTGCAAATTCATGATCAAATAGTCAAATTTTTAATGTATATTAAATCTTGATCTTGATAAGGTAAACCATACAATTTTAAATTACTTTTTTTGAATCAATTTTTTTAGTATCTTATTATGACGCACGCTTTACTTGCAGACTTTTGTTTAGAAGCAAAATATTTCAAAACCGTTCACTTTAGACCCATACAAAGTTTTTACTTCTTTAAGAAAAAATGAACAGGGCGTAGAAAATAGGGGATAAAAAATGTCACTAACACGGCCACTGGTGGTTAAAAAGATCGTTCATGTCAAAATATGACGTTTTTAAAAAACATATCGGTCACTAAATTTGAAAAAAAAAATTTTTAAGGCGTTTCTGAATTATGGCAAATTTTCGATTTTAAATTTGACAAGGTGTATCTAGACAAGTATACCCTTTAAGGGTAGTCTCTATATCAAAATGCGTAAATTAGCGAGAGCTTTCTGGGGTAGAGCGTTGTCGGTCGAATATAGCAAATCCCTGTATAAAATTTTGGGCTTAATTCGACTCCTTCCAGAAAATGAAATGAAATGAAAATGACAGGTGATATATTTTGAATAACATAAGATGGAGCAAATGACATCTAGTGAAATAAAACTAGGCAAAAACGATATGTCGTTTTCTCTATCTTAACTTTCAAGATACGGTTTATAGTTGTTATGATATTTATAGTCTAGCAGCTTTATATTTGAAGGTTTTGGATGTTTTAGAGATTACATTCTTTCACAGATAAATATTCGCAAATCGAAAAAAAAAAGATAATAGCTTTTGTATTTTATATTTGAACATTAATTTTTAAGTATTTCTTGAAGTAATCCATAACGGAGAGGAGGATTGGATGGCTATGTAAATAAAACTACATATTCTCCACAAAATGATTCATATATACCAGACACTGTGGCTGTTCCACAACATATTCGAGTTAACGGAGACAGACTTTAGAACATCGAGAGTTTCTCTTACCTCGACAGCATTTTCGCAGCGAACGCACATATCGATGATGAAATTGAGCATCGTGTATTGGCCGTTCGTGTAATGCTATTGTAGTTCCTACCCTTACGTATAGCTGTGAGTCTTGGACCACTTATCGGAGGCATTTAAAAACCCTAGAGAAGTACCATCAACGATGTCTTAAAAGAATTCTTGGAATTAAATGGCAGGACCGACAAATAAACATCAGCGTTCTGGAGGAAGCTGAAACAACTATAGCATCGAGGCGATCATTGTTTGGTACCAGCTGCGATGGAGTGGCCACTCAATCCGGAACGCCTTCCAAAGAAAATCCTTTATTCACAGCTTAAGGTCGGCTCATGAAATCAGGGAGGGCAGCAAAAGAGGTACAAGGATGTTCTTAAGACCAACATGAAGAAGTGTGGCTTACATGTGAAGAACAACTGGGAGCAGATCACGAACGACAGACCGAGATGGATGCGTACCATTTACGGGGGCCATCAAGTTTTTGAAGAGTAGTGTCGACGACATGAGGATGCGAATAGACAGCATCGAAAGGAGAGAGAACGCATCGATGGGGCAGAACACCTACAACAGCCGCAGGTGATTGGGTGTCTCAGTTTTGTGACAGGATTTTCGGGTCGAGGATCGGTCTGTTTAGCCATCTTAGGGTTCACAACAGAAATCCCTGAGTTGGAATAATTCATACTCGTCAACGAGTGAATGCTGATGATATATGAATAATTTTGTAGAGATGTTGTTTTATTTACATATACTTAAGTTTCTTTGGGTTTCAAAAGTAAATAAAAATAATTTAAATTAACCATAAACAAACAAAGTATGTGAAATAAAATATGATTATGAAATCTATGGATCTTTGCAAAAATAGAAGGAATTTAAATTATTTTTGTTTGTTTGAAATTTAAAAATACATCCCAAATTACTCTTCGTTTTACTTACCCATTATAAGGCACGTTTTTGATTCTGTTGCCTTTGTAGTCACTTCCAAAATTTCGCTATCACCATTCGTGCCTTCAACAATTTCCATAATTATAGTATCAACGGTCTCATAGGCAGTAGTGTTGTCGGCAATATTACTTGTGTTCTCCTCAGTAGTGACCACACTCTTGTGAGGAATGTTGGTTGTTTTAATTAGTGATAAGCTGCTTGTTGCTGAATTTGTAGCAAGTTTATCACGTCGTATTGAATGTGGTTGAGTTGTCAGTTTCGAATTTGGGGAAGCCACTGGAACACTATCTGGAAAATCGTTTGTAACGAAATTATCATAATAATAATAAGCTTTATTTGGTTTCCCTATTTAGAAGACAAAACTAAGTAAGTTTTACAAAGGGTGTGTGGAACATAAAATCAATTACAACATAGAGCAAACTATACAATAAAAACTTCACATGAATTCCGTGAGAGTTTTGAAAAGTAGCAGTAGGTATAAGAAAATGGTTAAGTTATTAAAAAATAGTCATAGGCTAAACCTTCGCCATTTTGTAAAATAAAGTCGTTTATTATTATTCACCGCGAAATCACGCTATCATTCGAAGAGAAAATCAATCAATCCTCCTTCTAAAAATTCAGATGAGTCATGATTAATGTCGAGACACAAGTGATTCTCATTATATTTTTTAAACATGGTATACAAAGGAGATCTGATCAATACGTTGGCATTTGCAATGGGCACATTAAACAAAGAATCACTCCTTGTGTGAACTAAAAGGACCCGATACATCCATATGCTCACCAAGTCAATATAATCCATTTGATTTGTACATAATTTTTGTAAAAACGTAAGTTTTAAGTATTCCCGCCTCGATAATAATGAACTTATGTTGAATCTGACAAGCAACGTTAGATGGTCGACCCCTCCGGTTGGATAAACACCATCCAACCTAAATGCTAAGGTCTTTAAACGTTTTGTTTGGACTCTCTCCAATTCGGAAATGTATATGTCGTAATGCGGAGTGTACTCCAGTATGAGCGTACACACTACAAATATAGTCGTTTTAGTGTTTCGACATCACTGAAGTGTGCAGAGCAGCGCGTTATAAAACCAATTATCGTCATGGCCTCCGTCGAAACTGGTCGAATATGGACACCAAATGACTGTCAAAAGTCCTCGATAATCTCTCCTCAAAGTGTTATAACGTGTCAGTCACTAAATCGCGCTGCAATGCCTCGCATTCCGAATTTTTGGTCACCACTTCATAAACCTTCAGATGGTCCGCGAATAGTAGTGAAGACAAATTAGTGCTCGGCTTGAGGCCGGAAATAACAATGAAGTATGACCACGACATTCCACATATTGGATACGATTCGATAAATACCATCTTATAAATTCCAAGACTTCCGGGCCAAACCTACATCGCCAAAGCTTCTGAAATAAAGTCCGGTGATTTAATCTGTCGAATGCCTTCGAAAAATCTGTGTATCTAACAGCAACTTGTTCGTGATTATCGATAGCTTCAACTTCACGAATGCTTCTACCCGTAAAGAAACTGTGTTGTGAGGCTATTATTAAATTTTCAATTTGGGGAAACACTGCTTGGTAGATAGCCATATCAAAGACGTTAGCACAACCGAAAATAAGATATACCGGACGATCATTTTCAACCAAATTTCGGTCACCTTTCTTAAATATCGGCTAAACTCTCGCTTGCTTCCATACATCTGGAAACACACAGTCTGGCAGAGAAATATTAAAGATATTACACACGGTCCTGCCCTGAGACAAGGAAAGAATAGAGGACGCGTAACACGAACGAAAAAGTGAAGCACTTTGTCACCATTCAACTGCTTCCAGTGGCGTATCGGAAGCACTTGAATTAAATACGTTTAACTCTATACTACAAACACGGCGTAATTAAAGCTAAAATATTTTAAAATTAAAGTGGCTTTTTTGTCGCGAAATGAATATTATGCAGTATGACTAATATTAATATGAACTAATATTAAGCATATATAGTATTTTGTAATATATTTGAAATATCATTTTTAAATTCTCTCCCAGCTTTTGCTATTTTAGTAAATAAATTTATTAACATGTTTATATATTATTGGGTAGTATTGGAAAGAAAATACGGTTTTATACAAATAACTTTATTATGGTTTAAAAAACATAAAAAACCAATACAAAATTCACAATGACTTACTTAAAAGAATAAAATACGATAGACTAATATGTTCTAAATTTGCTATATAAATTTCAGAGAGAAATAATTTGTGTTGTAAGTTTTATAAGCATCACAAAGTAAGTGTTTCAATTTTCACCTGTGAAACGTAACTCCTGGCTATTTTCTATAAGATCTACTGTTGCACTTGAAACTTGAACATCCAACCATTTTAAAATGCACTTGAGATATAGTTTTTAATTGTTATTTAATTCACAAAACATAAAATAGTTATGATAGACACCAACAAAGTTTGTCTCCACGCCAAAATTATTCTGCCTCAAAATCGTTTTCTATCATGTACATAGACCGACAACGATTAAACAAGGCATACAAATGTGACCCAAACACTACCTGTGCTATTTGATAACCTACCCTGTTTTCGACCGGCCGGTATATTTCAATTGTAGATAAATATTCTCTATTGTACCTGTAACTTCTGGTCTCAATGTATTTTTTAGGCATATGTGCAGTGCATTTTTTGTTATGGACTGGACTATTACTTGTCCTCTCTCTTTCCTTGTCTAATGTCCTGCCAGTTGGTACATTTACTAGGTACGATGGAATTTTTCTCGAAACCATGTGACATTTTCAGTCTCCATTTTTTTAGAGCATACAACACTTTTTTTTCAGTTAGTTGGGATATATGTATATAGGGAGAGTTACATGAAATGGCCGTCAGATCAGTGAACCTGTCTAGGTCAGAGGAAGTGTACCCTCGAAAAGAATACCTCAGGATCGGTTCTCTTCTCTTCTCTTCTCCTAAAGCAATGACCGATAGAATTTGTTAATAAATGACCAAAACTGCTCAGGTTCAGATTGAATAGAGCCCTCAATTCTTGTACAATAATTTGTGTAAGTCATTTTAGTTGGAAATTTGTTTTAGCTCATAGGGATATAAACTCTTGAGACAATCTTGGCGTACCCGATATTTTAAATTTTTGTCTGATTTAATTTTTGCGTTTTATCTTTTTAATAATATCTGATGTGAACCAGACCGGCTACCTATTAGAGTAAGTATACGAAGTCGCAGCAGTCCTCAACTTTGTTGGGAGAAAAGAGGGGACCAATTGATATCACACATATCACTATATATGGTATTGCTATGATCTGGACCTAGAAGTACACTTTCATTAATTTTTTAGCCTAATATAAAAATTGACTAAGCATTGTGGGGCATTTTAGGTGAAAGTATAATATAATATTAAGATTGTCATACATCTTATTCATTGTGCAATGGTTTGAAACGATAGTAGACAATGAACTGTGTTTCTTGATCGACAATATAATTGAAATTTGATAATTCTTCCACCAAGTCTAAAAATCAACATTTATAAGGTTCTACTTACTGCAAGCCGAAAACGGCCCTTTATCTTTGCATGGGCCCTCCATTGTGGGGGGGCAATCCTGCCACCAGCAAAACATCTCTCCATCTAAGCATAAGCAAAACTCGCATTGGTCTTTGCGATAAATCTGAAACAAAAAAGTTTAGTTTAGTGATTATAATAGGATTCTTGTTGAGTATACGAGTACTACAACAATTTTGTGTGTATTTTAGAAATTTAATGACTTAAATCTTAAATACGGAATAGAGTATGTGTGTGTGGTAAGTAAATAGATGCCGTCGCGGTTTGATTTATGCTATGATATATAACACGATCCCTGCTTTAGTGTGTATACCCTAAGGTGCTTAGGTGAAAATGAAAAAATCAAGGAAAGGTACCGTCATCTAATACTTAAATATAATATATAAAAGGCATAACATCAGTTTAAATCAAAGAAGAAACGTATTCGATACTGAGAGACTCTTTAATGGTTCAACAATATATTTCGGAATTAAAGTGTAAGTTTAAAGTGGCACAAGTGCCAAAATATTTTAGGAGTATAGATTAGACGGACCTAGTGAAGCAACCAAATGTTCAAAATGATCCGTGGTTTAGTTCTTCATAAAAGATCCAATACGCCATCCACCGTGAGGCACCCTGTATAAAAAAACATATATATCTATCAGACAGTCAAACGCCTATGATAATTCTCGGCGCACGCTCTTTTATAAAAGTGGAGCAGCAAAACGATCTAAAATTTAATTATTCCCCTCTAAATTTAAATAAAGCCAGACGGCAGAGGAAAACCTAAACCATTTTTGTCATCTCTTAAAGTCGTAAACGTATTTAGACCAAACTTACAGTAAAAAAAGAGACGTTCAGTGAATATTAAATAAGGCAATCGATCATCCTTTTTGTATCAACATTGATGAATTTTGCGACGCTATGACAAGTAATACAGACGCTCTTTAACGGTAAACACGCTGTTTGCATTTCTTATATAAATTTTACTTGCGTTTTGACTTTAGAAATAACTAACCTTAAATAATAGATACACAGAAATCCTCAAATCAATCCAGTCAGCAGGAAGCATACAAATATAACATAATTGAAAATACCAAAACATTCTATTCTTTTGCCAGCTTCAGCTTCATGTTGTGTTACCGCATATATAATAATAATAATAATAATAATAATAATAATAATAATAATAATAAGTGGGAGCCAATAACTGACACTGAAGTTAGCGAACGACTGAAAGGTATGCAAGATTGGAAAGCACCGGGACCTGACGCAATAACAAACTTCTGGCTTAAAAAATTAACCAGCACACACAAACACTTGGCAGCGATTTACAGCTCAATGATTTCGGACCCGAATGATATACCAACATGGCTTGCACAGGGTAAAACTACCTTAATCCCTAAAAACGAAGACACATTAGATCCAAAGAACTATAGACCTATTACATGTCTTAATACAATGTATAAAAATCTAACATCTATAATAACTGACCGACTATACAGACATGTAGATACAAATGGTTTACTTCCCCCCGAACAAAAAGGATGCAGAAGAAAAGCTCAGGGGTGTAAAGATCAAATTCTTCTATCGAATATGGTGTCGCTGGACTGTAGAACTCGAAGTAAAAATCTTAGCGTGGCCTGGATCGATTACCGAAAAGCATTTGATTCAGTGCCACATAGTTGGATAATGGAATCCCTACAACTAATTGGAATTCACCCGGCATTGAAGTCATTCCTAGAAATAGTGATGTCTAACTGGCGAACACAAATCACGGTCAACACAAACTCGGGTCTTATTACAACGAGAGGGATTCAAATAAAAAAAGGAATCTATCAAGGCGACTCACTCTCCCCGCTCCTGTTCTGTATAGCCCTAATTCCCCTGTCTAGGGAGATACAAAATTCTCAACTGGGATACAGTATACACAATGAACGCACAAAAATCCACCACTTAATGTTCATGGACGATCTCAAGTTATTTGGCAAAAGTGAGGCTGAACTTGATAATTTAATAAAAATTGTAGTTTAGCCGTGATATCAATATGCAGTTTGGCCTGGATAAATGCGCGCGCATAAGTTTCCACAGAGGTAGACTGACTCGAAGTAGTCACCAGCAACAATCGAGCTTTCGAGTGTTGGAGGCGAGCGATACATACAAGTATTTGGGAATGAATGAGAGAGAGGGAATCGACCAGAAGGGGATGAAGGAGTTGGTAGTGAGGGAGTATTTCCGAAGAGTGAGGGGGGTTTTGGAGACAGAACTATCTGGTAAGAATAAAATTGAAGCAATTAAATCGCTTGCAGTTCCGGTGATTCAATACGGTTTCGGCCTTATTGAGTGGAAACTCGATGAACTGAGGAAACTGGATAGAAAAACAAGAAAATTGATGACGAAACTAAATCAACACCACCCAAGAGCAGATATCGACCGATTGTATGTTTCTAGATCGGAGGGAGGCCGAGGTTTAATGCAAATTGAAAATGCATGGAAAACGAGCATAATATCGTTGAGCAAATACTTGCAACAACCGAATTTAGACAAATATCAAAAAATTATTAAAACTCAAGACGGTAAAAGGCCTGCCGGTAAGTCAATAATAAAACTAGCAACCAAACTTGAGGAAGAACTACAAATAGAACAAAACACTAAACAAAAAGATATAAAAACTAAACAACAACACATCCTCACAGAAAACTGGAGAACAAAAAACATGCACGGACAATACAAAAGAGACACAGAACAAGAATACGTCAACAAACGAGAAACATGGAACTGGTTGAGAAAGGGGCATTTAGCAGGTGAAACGGAGGGACTCCTTATAGCAGCCCAAGATCAAGCACTTACCACTAATTACATAAAGAAAAATATATTTAAGAATACAACAAACGCAAAATGCCGAATGTGCAAGCAATATGACGAGACTATAGATCATATTCTCTCAGGGTGTCCCATCTTAGCGGCCCGTGAATACATATCTCGCCACGACAGAGTTTGCACACAATTGCATTTCAATATTTGTAGGAGCCTGGGCGTAACTCTTGAAACCGAGAAGTGGTATAAACACGCTCCTAAAGACGTCACAAGTTCAGAGTGTGGCCGAACAACAATTCTTTGGAACCAACCTGTGATAACGGACAGAACAATACACTGTAACAAACCTGATATAATTATTAAAACAAACGAAATGTGCTATATAATTGACGTTTCTATTCCAACGGATAAGAACATTAATAAGAAGGAAACAGAGAAAATAATGAAATATAGGGATCTTGAGATAGAAATAAAGCGAATGTGGAACACGAAAACTAAAATCTTGCCCGTGGTCCTCGGTGCTACTGGCACTGTATCCTGCTCACTCCAAAAATTCATAGACGAAATACCAGGTAAACACTCCATTTTAGATCTTCAAAAAACAGCAATTCTAGGAACTTCTCATATAGTGCGCAAAATATTATCATAAAACCAACCACCCTTTGGAAACCGGATAGTTTCCCGGGTGGATAAGAAATAAACCAGTGGATAAAGCTGAGATATGATAATAATAATAATAATAAAGGACTTTTATTGCAACAAATTCCTTACATTTGCAACAGGGCGAGTTTCAGTTCTGGGTTACATATGCAATCCAGTCTGTTCAGCTAACCCTGAGAAACTTAAGACTAAGATTCCATATAATAATTATACTAATTTCTATAATCTAAAATTACTAATAATAAATTACATTTCCATAATCAACAACACTTGACATATATAAAACATAATCATAAGTGTAGAGCTATATGATGTATATTCTATCCAGAAAGAGAAAAAAAAATAACAATGTAATAACGCTGTACACCCCCCGACCAGACAACATAACAATGAAAATAACATACAATAACCCAGAGGTAATTATTGTTCCGCTAATAATCCACGTAAAATCTGATTCCTAAACGTAGTAACCCTTGTGAAATTTCTTAGTTCTCGTGTCTATGAATTTGTATATTTCGCCGGATTATATGTAAATGATCGTTTAATCTGTTCAAAAGTATGACTAGGAATAGTAACAAATCTTATATTCAGATTATGAATATCAGTCCTATATCTTATTTTATTATATATAATTTTCTAAAAAAGAATTTAATTTTATCGGAGAAACAATCTGGGTTTACGGAAGGAAAAAGTACGTCGGACGCTATAGCGTTTCTTGTCCGAAGAATTTATGAAGCATTGGATGAGAGTAAGCCTTGTGCAACAGTTTTCATCGACCTGGCCAAGGCTTTCGACACAGTGTGTCACAATAAATTGACGGAGAAATTATTTAATGTCGGTATTAGGGGGCTCGCACTACAGTTATTCAAATCCTACCCAACAAACAGAAATCAGATGGTCAAATTAAATAAAGTCTATAGTAGCTCCAAAAGAGTGTCCTTTGGAATTCCACAGGGGACAGTGATTGGTCCGATATTATTCCTCATTTATATAAGTGGTCTATTGCAATTGGATTGTATTGGAGATGTATTTTCCTTCGTTGATGATACTGAATTATTTGTAGAAGGAACAAATTGGGAGGAAGTCGAGGGCAGAATGAAGGACGGTCTACGACAAATTTGTTATTGGTTTGATAAAAACTTGCTTACAATTCACTTGGACAAAAGGACGTACGTAAATTTCACAAACAATAAAAGCAAAGTCCCACCAAACAGTAAGATTACGATTGACCTGCCACAAAGAAATCAATTCACATCCAGAATCTGACGAAAAAATTACGATTGCTAATATATACTTTTAAAAAGGGTACTCACATTCTCACAAAAAAACAAAATGTATCCAGTCTCTATTGTCCTATGGTATAATTGGGTGGGGCGAAGCTTATAGTGAACACTTAAAGCCATTGATCTTAACACAGAAGAGGATATTGAAGATAATTTTTAAATTGGACACTAGATTTCCTACCGCCAGATTGTTCGGAGATTGTAGCGTCCTGACCATCAGGGAAATATTTTATAAATGTTCTATAGTACACCTAAACAAACACAAACTATTTTTGAATTTACCGGAATACCGTCATTTAACAAGGCAAAGATCACTCCATAATGTGCGTGTTCCCCCGAGCAAGGAGGTCTATTGGACAGAGAATGTTTCTCGTGGTCGGACATAACCTGGTCAATTTGTTGCCAAATGAGCTACGGTTATGTATCTCGCGTGGGTATTTTAGGTATAAAATAACAAGCTGGCTAAAGGAAAATAATCCTACCTTGTTGAATTGATATAAGGATTTTTTTTTCTGTAATGGTCGATAATTCGAAAAGCTGAAGTCTCCATGGGTTATTGCTTTTTTCAATATAAGAATATATATATATATATATATTTTTTTTTTTAAGTTATAGTAAACGCTTTATTTAATATTTGATATTTTTTTAAGTCAATTAGAGTGGCTATATTGTATTATATAAAGTGATTATTTATTCGGTATTTTACATTGTTTGCATATATTACTATATTATTATTTTTTAATATGAAACTACACGAGCTGTATAACAAAATATATTTATAACTGCGATACTCTTTTTGCGCGTATTTAGCGGACAAGCGCATCAGCGTTTTTGCTAAATTCGAGCATTTTGATTTGATTAGAAAATTTAATATTGTGATCTCTAGAACATCTTGAAAAAGCCTCTAGGTCATTGTATATTAATGCTCTAGCATTGCAAGATTCATTAAGATCGAAGGACAAGTAAAGTTGTGCATCATTAGCAAAGTAGTGTTGCTTGCTTGAGTCATATGTGAGAGAAAACTTGAAATATATCGTAAACAACCCTGAGGCACCTATTGACACTGAAGTAGCCCGAGGCTCGTCCACCATAACAGACCGACTGCACCATATTTGCAAGACAATTGGTTATGAATTGCTGGATCTTTGTGACAATCCAACATACCCTAGTATTGCCTCTAAAAGCTGATGATTAAGTGTGTCAAAAGCTTTCGTACAATCAAGCAACGTTAGAACAGTTAGTTCTTTATTGTCCGTTGCAGTAAACACATCATCAGTGATATCAGTGAGTGCAGGTGCACAGTCGTACCCCGGCCGAAAACCAGACTGCGTATTAGGAAGTATATTATTGTTTTCTACATACTTTCTTATCTGTTGTTCAATTATTTTTTCGAGAACCTTTGATAATGTTGGTAGTATACTGATGAGTCTTATATGTTTGTACTCTGAGGGGTTCGATATCTTAGGAATTGGCAGAACCTTTGCTATTTTCCAAGGATTCGGAAAAACAGATTTTTTTAAACGATATTTACATATGTGTGTTATATAAGGGAGAAGGTAAGGCACACATAGGTTTACCGTGTCGATGTTTATACCGTCAACACCTACTGCTTTTGATTTAATATTAGTTATGACTTGTAACACTTATGATAATTTGGAAGTATTCGTCGTCGATCTTTAGAGTCAAATGCTAGAGGCGACAAATTAACTGGCTTTACCTAAAAAGAGGATTATCAGAGCCACAAATAAACGTTTACATATATAAGCCACTCTTTGATAATTTTATAAATTTGTGTGTTGGGGTAACACCCTTCAGTTAAGAATATTAGAATGAAAATGTACTTATACAAAGCATAATATGCAAAAGTATGCTTTATTTTCTACCACTTTAAACCAAAGTTTAAATAAAAAAACAATCGTAATATTTACGAACTGAAATTATAAATTTCGAAAAACTCTAAAATGTTGGTTAGTTTCGAAAGCGCAAACTTTAGAGGCAGACAGAGAACCACAAAATAATATCAGTTTGTATTGTAACGTTTTTCGTAGTGTGAAATAATAACGAGCTTTAATTAAAACTAATTTATTTACACTTAACGAATAAACAATTAAACAAACTAATGACAAACATTGACGAACTAATATGACTATATTTATTTTCACTATTTATTTCTACTATTTATTTCACTATTATTTATATGTCACACACTGTTCGCTATCTATTGACTGATTATTCGTCGACTGTTACGTTGGCTTTATTATATGATTTGCCCTCTTTCTCAAACCCTTTCAGGCAGTAGTCGGAACATTCTGGCGCACGTATGTCGATTCTAGATTGATGGCGATCGACACAACGACACAACTAGCTCGAGTTGAACGAGACTTGTAGCGGTGTTGCCAACAGGTGTACATTTTCTTGTTCGTTACATTGCCCCTGTCTTAAGACGTTTCGTCCCTAAACGTGACACTTGGTTCATGACGATATTTGCAGTCGGATCCCTTATTGCATCTTGAGCAGCGATGGAAATAGCAGTTAACGGTTTTCTCTACGGGATTTCTTCCAGGATTCCAGACACATACCAAGATTTTGATTCACGTAAATCTGAAGAGAATCTCTAACATTTTCTTGAATATTTGCCAATCCTGACCATCCAAACTGCATGCAATCTTCGGAACTGCGAGTTTTGTGATGTTCTGACTCAGTAGGACTTCTGGTAAATTAGTCAAAGTAGTCCAAACACGATAGTAGGTGGATTTTTGAGATGACTGCTCCTTCGTCACTAGGTAGAAAATCTTCCTTTGCCCTTCAGGTTCCTTATGATCAATTTGCAATACTTCGCCAACTGCCGTATTCTGTTGATGAAGTTCATAAACTTTCCCAAATTTCTTTTTGAAGGTAGCGGCTATTCCTTTGCACATTCGCAGCATACTCCAAGGGGACCCCAAACATGTCGCGTTTCTCCTCGTGAGTAACTCAGTACCTTGATTTATGACCGGACGAATACTGTGTCATAAAATCGTCGAATGAACATTTCATGTTCTTCACATTCGTAAGGAGCCAATCTATTGAAGTGGACCACCCTGAGCTTTCGATTTCCTCTGTTCTTAATGCGGTAAATGATGTCGTTGATTTTTGTCACGATTATGTAGGGACTATCCCATGCCTTCTGCAGTTCAGGGAGTATCCACGTCGTCGTTGCGGATTGTACAGCCATACCAAATCATCAACCTTGAATCGCACTCGGTCGTGGGCGTCATTAATTCATCTTCGCAAATCCGACACGTAGTCTTCACCGGCGGTGTCGGTGCCTGGATTGCACCCAAACGTCAGATCACAGGGCACGCGTATTTCTCGACCAAATACGATAGTTGCCGGTATGTCTCCTATTGTTTCATGAATGGCTGAGCGCTAGGCCAATAGGAATAGTAGCAAGCGACGATCCCAGTCGCGCTGGTGATCTGCAACAACTGTCGCCAGATGTCGATTAATGGTTTTGATGCGCGTGTAGTGCTGTGGTTCTAGTTTTCCGGATCCGGAAAAATATTGAAGAAGGCATATCCAGAACAGCGATGACGTCAAAGATGCGCATTTTTAAACAACAATTGACGTGTTCGAGGGTTTTTCCGGAAACCTTCTCTTTTTTGAAAGAAAGGAATTTATTCCTTACTTTATCTAGACACTGTATATTATGCTAAACTAGCTGGATAGTAAACCAATGCTATTTTAGTAAAAAATATGCTTTTCGCTCAAATAATAACCAGATATTTGGATAGTTTGTATATACTATCTAGTTAGTCTCTATACCTACTAGCCAAGTAAACACTACTTCAACCGTAACGTACGAGTACATATATTATCTCCTAAATGAAAATTGCTTGTTCATGTACTCATTTTGCCATTTTTAACTCCTAGTCAGGGCAATAAAAATACTTTAGCAAGTATTTAGTGTTTCTGTGCAATTTGCTTGGCTGAATAATTGAAGTCAGAGGGTATGAATAATTTTCAGAGTTAGCAGTTTATATGCACCTATTTGAGAAATACATTTATAAATAATGATTAGAGGCAAATACGAATGGAAATGAGTTTCCGGCGCCAGAGATGCGAGATAGTTGTTAATGTTTGGGTCTATAATTTCTCAGATACACTGTTTGTTATCAAATTAATATCGTTTAGTATGCATTTTCAATGAAACGTAC
Organism: Apoderus coryli; assembly: GCA_911728435.2. Lineage (NCBI taxonomy): Eukaryota > Metazoa > Arthropoda > Insecta > Coleoptera > Attelabidae > Apoderus > Apoderus coryli. The sequence goes on along the minus strand of OU452202.1, from coordinate 6,780,948 downwards.
CCAACTAGCAATTCGACATTCTTAAAGAACTAATATATTTTATAATTATTTTATTGTCGCTTAGTTAAAACTTTTTTGTTTTTTAAAGTTTCGTTTCGTGATTAAACTGCTGTGTTAAACTTTTCTGTGAGAAAAATTGTTTTAAGAACGTTTTTACAGCAAAATAATAAAATAGTTATAAAATATGATATCGTAACAATTTTATAAACGTTTATAAAAAACGTTTTGTAGGACGTATTTGTTCCGAATGATAATTGGTTTTAAAAGCATTTTGTAAAAGTACTAGTCTGGATTAACTTGTTCCTTTAAAACAATTATAAAATTATTCTGTAAGTACATTTCGTAATAATAAAATAGTTTTTTTATTGTCGTTATTAAGAGCGATTTGTTTTGTGGAGCAAATTTGTGCGCAAATTAATAATTACAAAATTGTTTTTTTAGTTATTTTATTAAAAACAATAAAAAAATAAATATGTGGCCAATGCATATTTTATAAAATTAAAATGCTGTCATAAACATTACCTAGAACTAATATATAACATAGTCTTATTTATTTTCAACTGATATTTATTGTTATATTATACACTGATTTCAAATGCTGTCCAAATGGAAAAAAAAACTAAAAGCAGTGTGCATTTAATAGCAAATTAAAACTTAATTACTACAATATTATAAATTATCAAAGGCAAAACATTAGTGACTATAATAATGAGAAGGAAACTGTAATGGAATCTAATCAAATTAATGACAATATTTACATTAATAAGACACCAAAAAATATATTGTGGACACTGATAAATTCGCAGGAGGAATTATTACTAGATGGTGAGCGGGTAGCCGAAATAGAGAATTGGATACCTATCCTGGTGATCAATATCATGCTTCAAGCACAACAAGTGAGCTAGAAAAAAATGCAAAACTAAGAGAAAACATGCGATCATGGGCAGTATCAAATAATGTTCCGCATTTTTCCTAAAAGAAGCTTTTTGCCATACTCAATGAATGCCAAATTTTCTATCTCAAGATCCTCGAACTCTCTTAAAGATACTCGACAAACCGTTTTAATAACGGCAATTATAACATACATAACATAACCAAAGGGCTCAATTTAGGTTATGTTTAAATTGCTCCCGTAAAAGCTAGAGTAGCTATAGAAGCATTTTGTTTTATAAGAACACATTAAAAGCTTTTATAAAACATATTATGTTAAAGTTTGTTTTGTAAAACTCTGTTTACTATTTTATTATTATTCCAATATTGAGACGATGCGACACACGGCGGCGACTCACACAAACATCAAAGTATCAAGCACGAATACTTCAAGTAGACAGGACTAGACTTGATTAATTTGTATACATTTTATCTTATAATTTTTTTGCAGCACCTTTAAATTAAATTTTGATATTTTAGAGCATTTATATAAAAGCTTGTTTTAGTTTGTTTTACTATTAATTTATTTTAAATAACGGCAAAAGATAACTAAATACATAAAACTTCAAGGAAAATACTTGTAATTAACATCATTATTCATTATCAAGCTTAGTGAAATATATATTTTTATCTCTTACACCATAACTGGTTTCTAAAAATGTCTTCAAGTTTACATAAAACATAGGTACCTACTTATATTTTGGCTAGTATCCATATAATAGATATAAAAGAATCATATCATCATATCATTCTTATGCTATCAAAGAGGTTTCAGGTAATATTAATTTTATATTAGATTTTATATGCACTTAAAATATTATGAGATTTATGTTTTTTAACGAATACACCCCTGTATAAAACAATTCTGCAGTTATTTTATAATAGCTATCTAAAGAGCATACTCGTCTGGGTTGAGATAATTTTGTTTTATAAGCATTGTATAAGGAAGAAGCCATTTTTGGTTTCTTTAAATTGTTAGCCATGTTGACCAAACTTTTAAAATTAATATTTTTTCTAATTTGTAAAATTTTCTTAGCTAATAAGCTATACAGAATCAGTCATTATATAATAAAGGATATCCCAAAAGATTATTTTCAACAATAAGTGACAATAAAAAAAATATTTTATATAATTTATAAAATCTAAATTCATTAATTTACATAATTCGCGAGGCGCATTAAAATTTTAATAATAATATACAATATATTTAACAGTAAATTTTGTTTCGCAGCCAAATCTGGTCATAGGTGAATTTTATCTGACTTATTTTATTATTCATTATTGGGTATTATAGCGTTTTATATTATTTTTACCTCCATCATTGTTCAGATTTTATTAATGTGTATCAACAACAATGCATAATAATTATAAAATAATTTTGTATAAAAAGGTATTTTAAAAAAACGTTTTTATCCTTTAACTGTTGCCGCTGAGAGCAAAAATGTTGAAATTGAGGCTCTTATAAAAGATTTATAAAATATGTTTATAACAGTTTTATTTGATTTTTATTAAATATTTATAACCGTTCTAAAAACTATTGTATAATAGCAACAAGCAACATTTATAGAACCGTTAAAGAGTCGATTTGTTTTATAAATCTGCGCCTTTTTCGTGTTTATAAGGCGCGTAAGAACGTTGTGAAAATGTTTATAAAATAATGGGTGTTTTATAAAATATATTTTATAAATGTTCTTACAGCAATTAAAAAAGTTAAATTGTTAGTTGGGTATTTCTATGCAATTAAATCCACTAGAGCTGAAGAAAATCCCAGTCATCTAATTTCTGATATATATGATCCACAAGCACACATTTTGCAAGTCCCTGTAGACCTATGCGGTTTAAACCTACAACGAATATGCTACAAACATTTAGAAAATCCAAAAATCGTACATAAATTGCTATTTCTTTCAAAATCTTTTGAGAAAAACCTTTAACCCAGCTACCGGTCTATAATTATTAAGGTAATCTGGTTGTCTGAATGTTATCCGGATCAACACTACTTTTATTTGAGAGTTTCTGAATTATTCTCAGAACTGCCTCCGTGTCTGTTGAAAAAAAAGTAAAATTATCCTCTATTATAAATGTTGTGGCACTGTCCAATACCTCGAAATCTTATTTATCATAGAAATAGAAACAATGCTTTTGGATAAATCTTGCGTTAAATTTATACTAGTTAACGTTTCGCTGATCCTGTCAGCTTCTTCATTTTATATCAACCAGCAATCATTTGGTATCAACTTCGGGTATACCCGAAAGTTTGGATAGGCCCAACCTAACCTCGTGAGTCACCCCGTATAACGATATATTGTTCTTAATACGTTAAGACGATTTGTACATTGTATAAAAACTCCAGACATAAACTTAAGACTAAGGTAATATCGAGATAGTTTGCAACTATGCAGATGAATGGTAAGTATAAGTAATTAAATTTTGTAAGTATTATATTTTGGATACCACATAACACTCCGAAATTAAATGAGAAATCGAGCGCGAAACGGAAAGTTTATTCACTTAAGTGAATTGTTTTCAGTTACTCTGCTGAAACTTACTTCGTCGTTCACTACATTAGTTTCCATAATAGTTTCCATTGAGGATAATTTAGTAGATATATCTTAAAACGAATCGTATCTTTCCCTATATAGAGATCGTAGAAAGTATGTTGATTTATCTTATATGTTGATTTAAATTGAAAACGCATTCTTATGGATAAGAAAATTTTAAAATTTAAAAATAAAAAAATGATGGTTTTGAATAAAATCAAGATTTTTTAAATTCAGTGCTAATAACTTAAAACTGTTTACATTTCAATATGCTGGTTATAAGTTGGCCAGGTATATTGTGGTCTAACACCACCTGGGTGGAAAAAACGTTTTAATTTAAATTATACGAGTATTATTAAAATAAAGCTAACTAATTCGATTTTCTTTTACGTTTTTTTCACGAGAAAAAGTAAGTAAATATTAGATAAAACTTGTTAATAAATATTTAGTATTATAACGATAAATTGCGTTTTATTGAAGTATCAAAACCCACCGTAGGCTTCTAGTTTTATATAAATTAACAAATAGGTTAATAGAAAGTGAAGTATCTAGCTTAATAGCTTTAGCTTCTAAAGAACATTGAATAAACGTGTACTTGTATTTTTAAAACAATACTTTTATTAACGTAATATTGACGTATATTGTAAGGATTTTTTAAAGTTTGTTTAGTGCAGCATGTAAAAGTTTGAATAAATCGTTTAAAAAATCAGATTGGTAATTATTTTTTAGGTCAATGCTCGCAAACGTCAACTTTAAGTTTTAGGTGCAGTTATATTTAAACTTTCATATTATATAAACTGCACCTAAAAATTAAAGTTGACGTTTGCGAGCATTTACCTAAAAAATAATTACCAACCTGATTTTTTAAACGATTTATTCAAATTTTTACATGCTGCACTAAACAAACTTTAAAAAATCCTTACAATATACGTCAATATTACGTTAATAAATGTATAAGTACACATTTATTCAATGTTCTTTAGAAACGTTGTTTAAAAATAAATATCTAACAATAAAATTCGTGTATGTATCGTTTATTTTCTACATGTATTCGACGTATTCTGGAAACGTTTTAAAAATATTATTATCAATGTAGTTTTGACGTGTTTTGAACACCACACAAAGTTGTTATTTATTCACCAATATAAAACGTTTTTCTTTACACGTTGTATGTAACGTTTAATACCGCGACATTTTTGAGTACATTCTACGTAATAAAAACATGATTTTAATTAAACGTTATTAGTACATTTAAACGTTTTTTTACGTACGTGTGTTTATTGGGATAGGGGTGGTTTCATAAATATTGGTTTAGAGCAAAATGGCCTTTATAACGTGTGTATTTCGAAAAAAACCGATATTGATCTGAAGCATTTCATAGCTTATGAACTTGGTCCGTGCCGCATGTCTTTATTTTCCGAGGTAGGAATGCACACAATCCACGATGTATGCTTCGTTCAAGAGCTTAGGCCCACACTTCGTAATGAGTGAAAATCGTAGTGAAGTAATTGATGGCTGCGTCATAAAGTCGTGTGGAACAAACAGCGCACAATCAGCGATATTTGCGAGCAGTATGCGGTTATGAGCGCAACCATTTTGTAACTGTTGTTTGACGGATACCCGGAGGTTGAGCAACATTGGGACACCAAAACGCATTTGTGTTTACGATGCTCAACCACACAAACGTCTTCTGATTATATATATTTGACGCAAACACAGTGCCACAAACCAATCAAGAGAAATTTATAGCGAATGAATTTAAGACGAAATTCATTACAATCCTTTTTACCCACCTCACGAATTCTGGTATTGAGGTTCTGGAAACCATAGAAGAAGGTGATACACTACAGTATCTACCGCTCTCGACAAATCCTTCGCCTATGTCATTGGTGACAATGTAGAACTCTTCGCCCTGTTAATAGGTTTAAGCAGCGAAGCAACGTCCAATGTGTTTTTCCAGAAGTCGGCTAAAGCTCGCTAACCAGAACACATTTATTCAAAGAGCAGTTGCAAACATTCGCAAAAAATAGCTGAACATATACTGTTTATACAACCGTTTAGTAGATGCGATATCACATCTACCCCATTTGGTTTTGGCAAAGCGAAATGTACCTATATAGCAGCCCTGAAAAAAAAAAAGAGTACAAAAAGTGGAGAAATTCATGTCTCTCTTCTACACTAAGAACAATGCACACATGGTGACAGTTCAATCATCGACACGGACAACGTCGAGGAAAACATTCATTTACCTGGACCTTCCAGGAAACCAGGACGATTACATTGACTCTTGATTGTCATGGGGATCTCATAATATAATGTTTTGTAACGCGTTACATAGTAGAGATAATAAACATTTTTAACTTGTTGTGTTGTGTAATTAAATCCTTTATACATTTTATTAAGATCATTCATTCATTCTTTGTAAAATCGTGTTTACAAGACTTGCTCTGCGATCTTGCGATTTTGTAAAAAAAAAAACGGTTTAACTCAATAAGTATGCAAAACAATTTAGGTATAAGGCAAAGTTGTACAGCCTTTGATCCTCTAAAACTTTTATTAAGGTCATTTTTTTAAATGCTTACAAAACGACCCGTGTCGCCAGCAGAATTTATGCCATTTGGTAGCTGGAACTCGTTAAGTATTAGAGCTAAAAAAAATCATAAATAACAAAGTATAGTTCCAAATAGATGATAGTTTGTGTTCGAACCTCTCATCCCAAGAAAATATTCGAAAGTAATTGCACAAGTGCATCAAAATTACCGATAATTTTACATGACAGCGTGTTGTCTAAAAACTGCATGAGTGCATTTTCATATTTTGGAGAAAGAGTCCGACACCGAAGGTGGAGGAGTCTTTTAACAAAATATGAAAATGCCCGAATGTAGTTTTTCCAAGACAACGAAGGCAAAATTATCTGGTTATTTTGATGCACGAGTGTAATTCGGGGGAATATTTCCAGAGTACAAATGCCTATTGTGTTTGATGTTCTTTGGTTCGCTTTCCATCACTTTATTTTCTATAATTCCCAATGAATCACATCCGAAACGAGACATTTTTAAATATATTTTTTGACTTTAGTTTAGTCAAACTGATTTTATTTTTAATTATCAGTGCTCTTTCGGTTTCTACAGTGCAGTTACCGCTGTAATCAATCGATAATTGCACTCCTCTCATAGGATTTTTTGCACATGAGGGAAATATTCGTTAAAATATAAACATTATCAAATAATAAATAATTAACTATAACCATAAAATAATTTAAACCAAATGTTCCAAATGATTTCAATTTTCGACACCGATTTTGATTCGTTTTCAATTTTCTCTGCATGTTATTTATCTCTATTATTTTGTTAAATCTAAATTGTTTATTCAAATAATTATTAACATCTATTGACTAATATTTTTGATGTGAGCCTGCTTGAAGTAATTTCAAAAAAATCAGTTGTGTCACCCCAAAATTTTCCCGACAAGATATAATATAATCAAAAATAAATGACCTGCGTAACGAAACAGAATTTTAATAATAATTATTATCATAATTGTATTATTTTCATTATTTTCAATACATTTATTATTTACAATAACGTACCAAACTAACTACTTTATTCAGAATTTAGGAAAAAAAAATTGTCAGAGCTTGGATTCGAACTCAGAACTTTCCGCATGCTCTATCAAGGATGCCAAATTACTGTATTTTGTTCTAATAAGAGATATAGGTTCACACTACCTAACTTGTGAAATTTTAAACGCAATTTTCTCGAGAATCATGGTGCCAAATATCAAAAGTAACCTATCGCTCCAAAGCAGATAAAAAATGTTTTAAAATGATGTATCAGTCGACCCCTACTGCTATTTGAAAATTTGGCGGTGTTGTCAACCCTTATCACAAGGCTAAAGTGATTTCAACCAAAAACTAATGGGTTCATCCTAGAACTCTCCCAAACTCATACACTGAAATTTAACTCAATTGGTTAAAGCGTTTAGGCGCTATCGTGGAAGATTACATACAGACACACACGCAGAGTCATACTTTATCTCAATTTCTCTTAGCGCATTCTCAAGACTTTCCCTATGCGGGAAAGTAAAATCAGGTAGAAAAAATTTCGCACGCCACTTGCTTTTACTAGCTTTTAAGGCGCTAGATATTAGTATCTATTAACTGTTAACGTCTATTAATTTTCGTTCGCATTTTTTGTTAGTCTGTCAATAAATTTTATGCTTGGGTAATGAATGATGTGTTGTATCCCTTTTATTATACGGACATTAAAGAGGGTTATAAAGATTCAATAGTTACACAATGCAGCACTTAGGATCACCGTCAGACGTTAATACAAGGTGTGCAGAAAGGGTGGGCAGAATTTATAACTTCAATAAAAAATAAGTCAAAGTTAGAACTTTTTTATTTTTGGGTTGTTGTAGTTTTGGAAAATTAAGGCGCAAAGATTATGTTGTCCAAATGCTGACCATCGCGCTAATAATATTGTAATATAAACATCTCCATATAAAAAATAAAATATTGCAAGAAAATTTGTGTACGTAAATATAATAAAGGAGAAATAATTTTGTCACATAGCGGACAAAATTACTTCTTCACCTATACCCGAGATTTTGTTTAAATTAGCAGGTACTCAGGCTAATTTTGTTTAACCAGACTGAGGCATGGGTTGACAGATACCGCCGACACAACCCATCAATGGTAATCAGCAGAGTATGTGATTCAAATTTCCAATATTTATGTAGTAATAAAATAATGTTTTTACTGATTGATTTTTAGCTGTAAAGTGTAACAGCCAATAATAGAAATAAATGTCTAAAAAGAACATCACGATGCTTCCGAATCATCCGGAGACTGAAAATTCGAATAAATATACATTATCCAATCATGCACAAAATCACTTCAGCAGCAGAAACGAGTTCACGTCGGCCGTGGAAGTCATCCGTTGGGAAATCCGTGGCATAAATATTGGTGAACGGTGTGAGGCATCTAAATGCTTGAAAGAAATTATTTTTCTCCGGTTTGGTTGAGGTAAAATTTATTATACAATTTTAATTTAAACTCATTTCATTTTATTTTAGAGCAATTTATAAAATTAATAAACTTTTGAATTGAAATAAAAATTGAAGAATCAAAAATAAAATTACATTCTAACACAACTAAATTAAGGCATTCGCAAATATTTCTGTAGAAATATGTTGATTCTGAGTGAAATAATATTTTAGTTTTCTAATAGACTAGTAAGTTCCAATTCCACGGAAACACTTTTTAACAACGAAATTTGGAATATTTATGCAGAAAAGTCAGGCCTGATGGTCAACTCATTTAAAACAAAATTGTTCATGGCTTATATAACAGCCAGTGAACTCGGTTTGTGTGGGAATGGGGATATGCAAATTAAAAAAAAATTGATTGTGTCATCCCAAAACTTTCCCGAAGGTTGAACTATCGATATCGCCTCAATAATTTGTATAGTGGAGTTCATTGCGGATGCTGTACATTATAATCTAAAATATGATATCACCTGGTTAACGTAATGTTTTCATCGAAGATTTAAAATCTAAAAAATACACTATTATTGATATTATTATAATTCTAAAAATAATAATAATAACATTCTAAACTAACCCAACTACCTTACTACTTTATTCAAAGATTAGACAAGCAAAAAAAAAAAAGTATTTCGAATGATTAGACAAGCTATATTTCCAAATATTTTTTTTTTATTGTAGAGATCAGCTATTTTTTATTTAAGTTATTCCATATTTCGAATAAGATTAGGAATTTTATTTATTTTGACCCCTGTTATACTTTTTGTGAACGCCCGTGTACGCAAAATTTTTTATGATACATTTCAAAGTTATCGTCTATTAAAGCTATAAATAACAATGTTATCTAATTTTTTATTTTTAATGTTTTAGGTTATATTCTATTAAACCAATAAAAAATTATTCAATATTTCGGATAAGTTTAAGACCTATATATTTTTTTAATTTTTCAACTCTATTTTAAACCTCTTGCCTGCGCTCTATGTTAATCAGCACTTAGAAATAACCTGTAGTGTTTTTGTATCAAATTTGTTAAAAATCTGTTTTGAGTTATAATAATAATAATCGTCTTATGCAACCCACAATTAATAATAAGTTATAAACTATCAAAATTAACAATACGTAACCAACATAAACAATAGGCACATTTTACAATAATAATAATAAGTTTTCAATCAAAGGGCGAAGTCTAGCTATGATGCTATTCAATACTTAACCCAATCGTGGATACAGAGTTTTCTAACACTTTTTTAGACTTTTCCGGGACGCCTATGAAACACAAATTTTTTGTCGTGTATTTTTAACACCCATTCAACTACTTAAAAGCTTAAATACTTATATCATTTTCACAGTTTAATTTTTGTGACCCTTTTTCTACTATTTATGAACGCCCATGAAAAGAAATTTTTTTATTCTGCATTTTGTACCTTATACCAAAACTATATATAATTAGCCAATTTTTCCGATATGTTCTGTGATACACCTATATGTTTTTCATTGTTGACCCTTTTTTATACTATTTGTGAACGCCTGTGTGAACTAATTCTCCTATGTGACATTTTTTAGGTTATATTCTATAACAACTATGAAAAATTATTCCATATTTCGATTAAGTTTATATAGGAAATATTTTTTTTATTTTGACCCGTTTTCCACTATTTACGAACGCCTATGTAAGCAAGTTTTGCATGATACATTTTATAGGTTATATTCTATGAAGGCTATAAATAACTAGTCAATATTTCTGCTATATTTAGGAAATATGTTTTTTAAGTCTTTAACCTCTTTTTATACTATTTTCGGACGCCAATGTGATCTAATTTTTTTATAAAAGAAAACAAACAAAAACTTTCAAAGTCAACTCCATACAATATTTAATTAAATTATAAAAATGGAAACTACTTTCGGCTTAACAAACTTTACACCCCAAAAATTTAGTGAAACCACATTTATTGTAACAATTATTATTTTATTAAGGATTTTTTTGACAACAAATGATACATATATTGAAGTGTCAACAATATGAAATTTACATAAACTAGAAATAAGTATAAACAATCAAAACAATACACAAAAGAGAAATTAATAATCAATAAACTGTTGCTCTCGAGGCACGAATAAGCTCTCCATATTTAAGTGTAAAACTAATAATTTTATGACCTTTTTGTCATTTATCTAAAATTTATATATATTCAGCTATTTTTTTTAAGTATCGGGTTTTGTTCCTTTTTCTCCTCTTTTATATTTCAGATCTTCTGAGCCAAGTTCTTGTACGCAATTTTTTTTTTTGTTTTATTATAAAATTTATTTTGCCCCCTTCTCTACTATTTACGAAGGCCTATGTAAACAAAATTGTTATGCTGCATGTTGTAGGTTATCTTATATCAGAGCTATATATAATTTATAAAAAATACATTTTTTTTGGTTTTTGACCCTTACACTGTTTTCGAACGCCTGTGTGAACCAGTTCATTTATGTAACACTTTTTAGGTTATATTCTATCACAACTATGAAAAATTATGCCGTATTTCGAATAAGTTTAGGAAGTATAGGTATATGTTTTTATTTTGACCCCTTTTACACTATTTACCGCCTATGAAAACAAGTTATTTATAACACATTTTATAGGTTATATTCTATCAAAGCTATAAATAACTAGTCAATATTTCTGCTATGTTTAAGAAATACGTTTTTTTCTAACCTTTTTACACCATTTTACACTTTTTTCGAATGTCAATGTGGTCTAATTGTTTAGGTTATATTTAATTAAACGCACAAAAAATTATTTAATATTTCGGATAAGATTAAGAACTATGATTTTTCTAATTTTTGAACCCTGTTTTAAACCTCTTGCCTACGCTCAATGTTAATCACCACCTATAAATATCCTGTAGTATTTTCGTACCAAATGTGGTGTAAAATCCGTTAAGTGGTTTTTGAGTTATCACGGATACAAATTTTTTCTGCCCTTTTTTAAAATCTTTTTTACCCCATTTGACATAATTTGAAAAAATTATGGAGTATTTCGGACAAGTTTAAGAACTATGAATTTTTTTAATTTTTGAATGCTCTTTTAAACCCCTTGCCTATGCTCAATGTTTTTCAAAATCTAATCAGCTCCTTGCCATGTCCAATAATATTTTTGTACCAAATTTGGTTAACCAATTGTCACGTTTAGGTTTAACGTGAACTACGAGGGCATTGAAAATAAGGACCTTATCTAAAAGATGAACCACCGAATACCAAGTTTAAATAGATAAAGTTTATTAACAGTTAAAGTTGAGAAAGTTGAGAAGAGTTTACAAAATGATGAAACTTAAATTAGAGACTATAGAGTTATAATAATAGAATACAAATAATATTACTTACATTAAAATATAAGACCACATACGGTCAAGATGCACTATGGTTCACATTTTACTGCCTTCAGGTTTTCTTACTATTAGTTTAAAATCAGGACACAACTAAACTTATTTCTCTGGAGAGGAGAATTTATAATAAAACCGCTTAACAGATTTTAAAATCTGTTAAGCGGTTTTTGCGTTTTCGTGGATACAGACAGACATTTTTTTAAAACTACTTATTTATGTATAAAATGACCAAAAACAACCAACCCAAAAATACATGAAACAAACGAAAACACGTGCGTAGGAGAAAACATATGTGGTAAATGTTTTCTCGAAAATAAATTCGACGTACCAAACCTAGCGGCTTAACAGATACAGATAGCCGAATTTTGTTTGCACGAATGAGCTTTTCATAAAATTTGACCCTGGAGGACCTTGCTTAATTTTTTTTCTATATTCGACAGGAACATGAGTTCCCATAAGAAAACGCCTAATTTGGGCCACCCTGTATAGAAAACATCAAACTTCAACCCTCAACAAGCACAACGCACCAAAATAACTCACAAACACGAAAACATCTTGTGTTTAGTAAATAAAAATCGGAATAATTTTTTTGTGCTTAATGTTTCAGGATATATTTTATCAAACCAAAGAAAATTATTAATAAATATGAATTTTTAAAAATTTGGAACCCTTTTTAAACCGCTCACCTACGCTCAATGGAAACATTGAGCCTCAATGTTTCGTAGAAGTTAATCAGCACCTATACGTATCCTGTGGTATTTTTGTACCAAATTCGGTTAAAATATGTTAAGTGGTTTTTGAGTTCACAGACAGACAGATATACAGACACACAGACTGACCGACGGACATTTTTTTCAAACTACTTATTTACGTATAAAATGAACGAAAACACGTATTTCCGGTGAAAAAAAAAAAACTAATAGCCTCCATATATCTACATATGAATATATTACATATCATATATGACATTGGGAGCTAAAAAGTAGAAAGAAATCACCCGGTATAGTATGTCAATCCAACTTCTTGGCACTTGTTCAAACTTCTTGACAATATTGTTCAGGTACCCTTCTCAAAACCAGCAAAACATATGCCTAAAATGTTTTCCCTTTGTTTTTACTCATACTCATACAAAAATAAAAACTTTACTTACGCCCCATTAAATGTACACATATAAAAACGGGGTTTAGTTGCCACATGACTGCGTTACGAGAACAATTTGTTATCTCCCACATTCCCAATTTCCTTTAACGTTGGACAACCACCCCATAATATATGTTCAGTCGAAACCTATAAACTCTGCCAAATGGAGAAGAAATTCATCAAGTGAGCGAAAGACGTATGTCGTAATTATATCTACTATGTCGCCTTGGATATGGTTGAGTATTTGGTAACAAACTACTAATAGAGATAAATCTTCTATTGAACGTTAAATATTTTAGCTTGAATTTTATTTCTGTATAAAAGAAGATTGATATTCTATTCCTATGTAGAGTCTAGAACTTAAAAGACAGAGCCTCGTATTTTTTGATTAAGAGATATCACTATCAAATGTCGTGGTTGCCTAATGATTGAGCGAGGTGATACATACGAGGGTTGTACAACCAGCTACAAGAAAAAAGCCGCGCGGGTAATATGGAAAGATATTGTAGTCATCAGTAGAGTAGAGTGAAAACCAAAGGTGCCAGTATAAGTTCTTGAGTTGCTTCAAAAAATTAGACTGTAAAAATGATATATTTAGGCTTTTAGGTAGTTGAATTGGTGTTAAAATTACACGACAAAAAATTTCTGTATCACAGGCGTCCGTGAAAAGTCTGTAACAAAACAAAGACAAAGACACAGTTTTATAGTTTTATACCTAACGTGTCTGGAAGTCTAATATTTTTGTAAATATTATACAACATCTGGAAATAATAAATATTATCTCGGGTGCCTTTTCCTATGTGATAAAAGAATTGATATTTAGAAAAGGATCTTTTTCTAGTCGAAAATATTATATTTGTTTATGAGTTGGTCGAAAATATAAATGCATATATTAGAAAGGATAACCAGATGTTTTAGTTATAGAGTGGTCACTTTTGAACATTATCAAAATACCTTCATGTAAATTAAATGTCGGACTATTATTACTGAAGCTAATTGGAGGGCGTCACGGTTTCCCATATCAAAGATAATATCTAAAGGGCTAGTAAAAAAACAATGGGTTTTGTCCAGTCGCTGATTCGGGAGATTGGGAAGTCATTATAAAATCGTATTGTTTCTTGCTTTACAAATGGTAGTGACTGGTTAATCTTTTGAACGAAATCCAACATAAGATACCTAAGTAACAACAATCATCACAGTCGACATCAAAATGTATTTTATTTCTAAAACTACTCTCACCCTGTATTTTAAATGCTCCTTCTTATTGGTCATTTTCTATTCTATAGTAGGTACTTCTGATTCTTATGAAGCTATTTGAAAAGACAAGTTAGATTCGTTTTAGCTTTGGTATGGTCTAGAGGTACCAATTGTATAAAGTAAATTAAATATTTTAATTTGTTTCTGGACTTAAAGATTTTCACAGTCAAGAATTATTTTCTAGTTTTGTTCTAAAGTATGCCAGTATAAAGATTAAGTCCATTTCATTTTTATTCTGAATTTCTCTAAAGTTTCTTAATAGTAATCAACGTAAAGTTTCCGCAAGTTTTTGTTATTCTTTTTAATTGACGGCCTTTTTGTTTCCAAATCAATTTTTATAAAGATTCAACTTGTTTCTTTTCTTAATTGAATTATATTCAGTTTTCAATTGTAATTAAAACTTTCATATGGGAATTAATATAATTATTCGTAATTATATAATTTACCTATTTTAAATTGTACATTAATGAATAAGATTTTCTTTTACATTTTCATTTCTTTTAATTGTTTTATTCTTTTTATTTTATACATATTTATTTATTTGTTTGTTATTCATTTTCTTTATTAATTTTAATTATTAAATTAGATGATTGGAGCCCAAACCTTTGCGTTTTATTTCAAATAAAGCTTTGATTATTTTGGTGAACAGAAGGGTCATTTAAATTAGTATTTTTCTTTTAAATAAGTTTTGCGTGACCGGCAGAGATCCAGAACCATAAAAGGTTAGTAAATTTTACATTATTTCAATACAGATTAATAGAGTTGATATTCTTTGTTTGTTCTTCTTTAATTAAAACCGCTCGTAAAGCTTGAATCGAACCAGTAACAATTTGAATAGCATATAGGGGTTCATTTTGATTGAGCTATAAAATTAGTATTCTTTCTGAATGTAAACAACACCCGCTAATTCAAAATGGTTGCAAGTCTAAAATGGGTCGGAAAAATCTGTATCCACGATAACTCAAAACTCATTTAACAGATTTTTACAATTTTGGTACAAAACTACTTCAGGATTTAGAATTTAAGTTACATAAACGTCGGTGTCGTCAGTGGTAGAGTGCGAGCTTTGCATGTGGAAGGGCCTGGGTTCGAATCCTAGGTCTGGCAATTTTCTATTATTTCTAATTTTTGAATTAAGTAGTTTGTTAGGTTAGTTTATTGGAAATAATAAAAATAATACAATAATATTAATAATAGTTATTAAAATTCTGTTTCGTTACGCATTTAGATTATATTATTTTTGTCGGGGAACTTTTGGGACGACACAACCGATTTTTTAGTAGATTTTTAAAAAAAATCTAACTATTCAGGAGATCGACACAACCGAAATTTTGAAAAATTTTTATGCAGTACTTCATTTTATGACCCCTGGATCCTAAAAATAACCTCAGTTCAAAAGTTTATATATCTATATATATATATATATATATGGGATATAGAAACTTTGCGTCACGTTCTAGGCCGCATTTTTTGACCAATCGAAACAAAATTTGGTTAAAAAATCGGCTAGGTCATGGAATCGCGTGAGTTCGTTGGCGATTGAAATCGGAGAGCTAATTTCAGAATGGCGGCCTGTCAAAGTTTTAAAAAAATCATATTTTTTTCGTTGTTAATAGAAAATACCGATGTTACATATCAAATGATAGAGCACTTAAATCTCTACAATATTTATTTGGAGAGTTTTTTCATCGCTGGCATATTTAAGTAAATGTAAGTCAATATAAAGTAACAAAAAATAAAAAAAATATCATCACCCGCTATACCTGTAATTATTTTGACAAATAAACACCTGTGAAATAACAATAAGACCGTACTTATAGTATAATGGGTATTTCAGTTAAAATAACTGTCAATATGACACTTTGGTTATATTTGGCGAATGTCAGAATATTCCGTTATTTGTTTATTAATAGTGGGTGTCAGTGGTAGACTAAGTATAAATAAAAAATACATGAATCAAAAATCTACTTTTCCGACTGGCTGCCATCGGGATTTTTTTTCTTTTTGGGTACCAAATAAAAATCCACATGGCACCTTAAACGAATATATTTTAAGGATTTGCACAGAAGTAAATTTTAGTGTAAATTATTGTCATTAGTGTAATTATTGCTATTATATGGATTAGAATAGCAATAAATAGTTTTCTTTATGGTTCAAATTAATTGTACGTATACTGCCTTTTGAACCCTTTTTGTAGTTCTGCCGATTAAATTATTAAATTCTAAGTTAGTAATATTTTAAAATAATTTCTTTTGAGTTGAAATTGTATAATATATGGAATGGGGTACAAATAATAATAATTATTATTATATGAACGCAATTTTTAAGCAATAGCAACGCGTTTAAAATTTCACGGGAATTGTAAAATAAATTATTCGCCCTATATAAATAACAATGTCATAGCAACTTGACAACATGTCAGATTCAATGATTAACTGGTATATTTTACAAAAATTAGGTATATTTCGTTAGCCATATTTCAGATTATATTATGTCTTCCCGGAAAGTTTTGGGGTGACACAGCCGATTTTTTTTTCTGACCGGCCATGGTATTTTCTAAAACAAATTTTCAGTTAAATATAATACCAATACCTAGATGTACTCGTAATTTAACTGTGTATAACTCCGTATTTAAATTTGGGAACAGCAAGATATTATGGCTAAACATTAACAAAATTATATTAGGTATTCTATTCAATAACACAATTACATTAGGTATTTGAAATAGATATCAACGTATGTAATTGTTAAATAAATATCCTTTGAGAGTCACTCTGTGACTTAATGGTTTCTGTGATCAAATACTTGTTCGATGCATTCGTAGATATATATGGTCAAATTTGTCAGTTTGTAATGAGTTTGTTTAGTAATATCAAGCATGGCTTAACGAAATAATTGGATGGGTAAACACTTTGCGTAACTCAAACGCACAACAGTGGAGTCCGAATGTTTCGTTACGACTTGTATGCATTTATGTTGTTAAAAATATAAGTAGATTAATAACAATTCTCTGCGTATAAAGTGTTTAACCCCACAAAAATATCTGTCGGAGATGATACCCGATATCCATAAGATCGGTAACTCTTAAGGAATCGCAACCAGTATTGAATGGAAAACAATGTTACCATTTGGTGTTTCAAAAAGATGCGGCAACATTTAAGGGGATGATTTCTCAGGTCATTTTGTGAAAAAAGTTCCCATAAACATATTTCCGGAAATGCATTGTTTCCAAGATACAAGGTGTTTTTTTGTAAGTAACGGTTTTTTTTAATTAAGTCAATTATTATCTCCTTACCGATTTCATTAAAATATGAAAAGACGCGGCAACATTTTAGGGGGATGATTTCTCAGGTCATTTTGTGATGAAAGTTCCTATAAACATACGTCCGGAAATGCATTGTTTGCAAGATTTAAAGTCTTTTTTTGTAAATAACGTTTTTTTTTTTAATTAAGTCAATCCTTACCGATTTCATTGAATTTTGGCAGCGTTCTTGCTTGAAATAGGTAGCTTATATGACCCTAACTAGATCAAAATTATTAAGTCCAGGGGGCAATTTAATAGAAATTATTGACAAAACGCCACTGACTGTAGTTTATTCCATATATATTGTCTTGAGATAAAGCACCTAAAACCACAACTTTTTATATTTTGTATTTTTTTCATAATATGTTTCTTCGTTTTCCAGACAAAAATTTAAAACATTACAGTTAATAAGGTAACATTTCTGACTTCATCCAGGGAATTTTGGAAAAACAGGTATTGATGCTGATCGGACAGTGCGTACGCCGCAATTAGAGGAAAATATCCTTCAACGAGCAGCACAATTTCATACGTCGAAAATAGTGATACAAAGGGTTCATCGTGAATAGCTGTTGTATCCATACCATCTGCAAAAAGTGCATCAACTGCTTGCTGAAGATTTCCCTCGGAGAATGCAGTTTGTAAATTGGCTCTTGGATCAGGAGCAAAACAATGCAAACTTCGTTAGCATTGTCCTATAATTATCCATATAAGAAGCAGGGTTTACTAAAAAATCGGTTGTGTCGCCCCAAAACTTTCCCGACAAGATATAATATAATCTGAAATATATGACCTGCGTAACGAAGCAGAATTTTAATAATAATTATTGTTATAATTGTATTATTTTCATAATTTTCAATAAACTAACGTAACACAAACTACTTTGAAATGGGCTTGTTTAACAAAACAAGACTTAAAATCCGAGAGTTTGTCTGTCAACCACTATACTTTCACCAGACGGCCGTTTCGTCGATCCACGACTCATCAGTGGTGATCGGTCAGTAGTTGACAGCCAAACTCTCGTAAATAATGTGGTATATACCCCACGCGGTACAGAGATGTAAAAGGATGTGTTTGGCGACATCTAGTTATCGTTGGTAGTACGCCAGTGAACAACAGTTCCTATATCGGCTGCCCGGGAGGTCTCTGACCCCATAAAGCAACTACCAACACATAGACGCGCCGTTACTCCTTTAAGCGGGACCGCCTATATTTGAAATGGGTTTGCTTAACAAAACAAGCCCATTTCAAACTGTTGTTCACTCGGCGTACTACCAACGATAACTAGATGTCGCCAAACACATCCTTTTACATCTCTGTACCGTGTGGGGTATATACCACATTATTTACGAGAGTTTGGCTGTCAACTACTGACTGATCACCACTGATGAGTCGTGGATCGACGAAACGGCCGTCTGGTGAAAGTATAGTGGTTGACAGACAAACTCTCGGATTTTAAGTCTTGTTTTGTTAAACAAGCCCATTTCAAATATAGGCGGTCCCGCTTAAGGGAGTATCGGCGCGTCTATGTGTTGGTAGTTGCTTTATGGGGTCAGAGACCTCCCGGGCAGCCGATATAGGAACTGTTGTTCACTCGGCGTACTACCAACGATAACTAGATGTCGCCAAACACATCCTTTTACAACAAACTACTTTATTCAAAAATTATAAAAAAAAAGTATTACCAGAGCTGGGATACGAACTCCTAACCGTCCGCATATATGAGCGAAGGCTCTACCAACGAGGCCACGGTACCATCTGCTGTATACAGGGTGAGTCACCCTAGACGCGACATTTATACAGGGTGTTACATTATCCCGTAGCATATCAAACTTACGTTTTTTTAAATGGAACACGCTAGATATTATTTTTGCTTTATATACAGACATCGTATTAAATGATTTTGATATAAGGTTTATTTGAGCAAACAACATCAACATTTTAGAGCTAAAATGCATAGTTAACAGGATATTAATAATTTTAAAAGTAAAAAAACATGCCTCATTATAAGCCATTTTTTATTGTTACGACAATGCATTTTGCAAATAGTATCTAGGTATTTCATAAGATGTACAACATCCTGTAGGAAAATAATTCATTACACATTGGTTCGAAAAGCTACCCATTATACAGGGTGATGACATTTTGCAAACCCATAAAAATCTTAATTTTTGCAAATGGCACACCCTGTATATTATCTCACTATTAAAAAGCCAACATTCTAACGGTTCAAAAAGTACCATAAAATTTAATGCTTTAATAACAATTTTTTTTTAGAAAAATTGGTATAAACACAAATTTTCTTGCTATGGTACTTTTACGCATCCAGAGTATATCCCCAGAAATTCACACACCGGAGACACCCTGATACCAAGGTGCTTGCAAATTTCCAATACTACGATATCGAGAATAAACATCAGTTTCGTACTGAGTGTGGAGTGTTAACGTTTTTGGTACTATAGTCAGAGATATCATGATTGGGCCATATTTTTTTGACGGTCATTTAAATGGAGATAAATTCTTACGATTTTTAAAACATGATTTTTGGTTAATTTTGGATAAAGTCCACTAGACGTTAGGCAAAAATTATGGTTACAATTGAATGGAGATTATTTAAATAGGAAGTTTCCTAATCGATGGAACGGCCCCTATAACTGGCCAGCAAGATCACCTGACATACCTCCCATAGATTTTTTCTTATCGGGTTATGTAAAAACATAGATTATAGTACTCCATCCACTACAGCTGAAAATATGCCCTGTGCGGGAAAATAAAATGGTATTGTGATGAATTTACACAATTCACATGAAAATCCGCATGGCACTATTGTTGTTCGAATCAATTAATATCTAGGCCGGATTCATTGCCAATTTTTTCTTGGATTAGTTGTATTACAGACACGTTTGACTCGACAACGTTACTTGTTGTTCCTCCAAAACGCTTCCAACCACTGTCTTAACTTTTGTTTACAATTTAATTAAACAGCGTGGAACACAATCTCATTTTTTTTTTCACGATAACGGTTTATTTTATTAACAATTATATACCAGAATAACTTTTTTTAGATTAACATTAAGGCTACTCAAATTTAGTATTTTAAAATATTTATCATACAGGGTGTCTAAAATTAAAGCGTTAAGGTTAGGCTGTACCAGGTAAATTAAAAAAGCTAATTCAGATTTATTGGAATAAGACGTACGGGCAATGGAATTTACTTTTGTCCTACCCTGTATTTGTGTCTGAGTTTTATAGTTTATATTAGTTTGGGAATATTATTTAAGTAGATTGTATACAAATGTTCTAAACTCTACTTTTAGTCATCAAGTTTGAGGGTATGTTTTCTATTTATCTTATCTTCTATTGATATAGGTTTTACAACATCTTTTTCAACATTTTTTTTCTAATCGAGAATATACACTTTATGTTTATGGGTGAGCCCAAAGATAAAAGCATGGATTGAAAAGATAACCAGATGTTATAGTTACAGTGTGATCACTCAAAACTTTCGATATAACTTCATGTAAATTAAATGTCGAACATTTATTATTATATACAAAAGCTAGTTGGAAAGCGTCACGGTTTCCCATATCAAAATAATATATATAATGGGCGCATAAAAAAATAATGGGTTTTTGTCCAGTCGCGAACTCCAATATCAAGAATCTTTATTAAAGTCGACATACAAATAAAAATGTATCTTATTTTGTGAATGTTTCACTCTGTAGATGTATTAGGGTACCTATATCTGGTTGGCTATTTTCCATCTAGGTACCTACTTCTCATGTATGTTAAGTGTTTAGGAAAGACAATCGGTCTTTTTCAGATTAGATCCGTTCTAGCCTTGGTTCAGTCAAGTTGTGTTTTCTCTAATTATATATAATGTTAAATTAAATATTTTAATTTGTTTTTGGACTTGGTATATTTTTCAGTTAAGAATTATTTTCTAGTTTTTGTTTAAAGATTAAGTCCATTTCATTATATTCTGAAGTAGTGAATTGTATAAAGTTCCGAAGTTTTGATATTCTTTTAATTGAAGGCCTTTTTGTTTTAATCAGTTTTTTTTTATATAAAGTTTAAAGTTATTTCTTTTAGTAAATGGAATAAATTCCGTTTTCAATAGTATATTAAAGTTTCGTACAGGAATTAATATAATTATTCGATATTATATTAATTTTCCTATTTTTAAGTAAAGTAATGAATAAGATTTTCTTTTAAATTTTCATTATCGCTTAATTGTTTTATTCTTTTTCTTTTATATTTTATACCTATTTATTTCTTGTTGTTATTCATTTTCTTTAATTAGTTTTAATTATTAAATTAGTTGTTTTAGCCCACAAACTTTGTGTTTCATTTCTAATAAAGTTTTTGATAAATTATTGACAAAAGGGTCAACCAATTAAATATTTTCTTTTAAATAAAAAGTGATCCAACACTATAATGGTGAGTAATTTTGCATTACTTTAATACAGTTTAATGAAGCTTATTTTAGTTGTTTGTTCTTCTTTATTTGAAACCGCTCGTAAAACTTGAATCGAACCGTAACAATTTGGAATAGCATATTGGGATTCATTCGGACTGAGCTATAACATTAGTATTCTTTCTGAATGTACATAATTCCGCTAATTTCAAAATGGTTACATTATTATTTCAACAGTTCCTCATTAGTGTTCATCATATCAAATTTTGTTATCTGATATAAAGGGCGATTTCTAGTGGCACCTGTTAGGGCCCTATATCCTCGTAAGGATTAATGCCCGCAGGAAAAAAATAGAACTCGTCGTGTTTTCATATTTTGCTTGCATCCTAGAGATTTCTCACGGGACACCCTGTATAAACAGACTAGGAACATTTCTCTCGGCTTAAAACAGCGCCTATGTCTTTTGGATAATAAAAAAAAAGTTACACAGAATAAATCTACGTGGAAACACTGAACGAAAAAACAAAGCGTGAAAGATGAGAACAGACAAGTTTCATTCAAAAGAAGCTTGGATTATTATCTACCTATTGCAAGCAGCATTCCCTTTTATGAAGATACAACTACACAGTGCTCATTACTATAATTCTAATGAAACCCAGCTGCAAATGAGTCTCTTTTTATTGTTTTATTCGAGAAAATTTTTACTTAAAAAACATAATACCTGTTTTTAGACTCGTATTACCACACTAACTAAGTAAATATACACAAGGTACGATGGCCTATTAGAAGTTTCTGGAGAAAGGAAAAATATATCGTTCTGAAATTTTGTTTGCGATAATATAAAAATGTGAACTCTCTTTTAGTGATAAATTGACATATGCGGTGTTGCCACTTCTTACGTAGGTGATACCAACTTTGAAATTTCAAATGAAACACCCTGTATTTTATTATATTTTTAAATACTGATCATAATTCTGAGTATATTTGATATAAGAAGGCATATCTTGATCTGTTACCGTTTTTGAGATTTTAATGATTTTGTGTTTTTTATGCTATAAAACCCGGTATAATTTAAAAATGAATATTTTTGTACTGGGTCAAGCCAAGCGACTGATATTTTCAACAAAGTTTCCATAGACATTAGAGTTGCGTAATTGTGTAATAAAACGAACGGGCTATGGAAGTTACTGTTGTCCGGCCCTGCGGTTATGTCTGAGTTTTATGGTTTATATTAGTTTGGGAATATTATTTAGGTAGATTGTATACAAATATTCTAAACTTAGTCATAAAAATGTAAGGGGATATTTTCTGTTTATCTTGTCGTCTATTGATATGGGTTTTACAACCTCTGCAAGTAATATAAGAATAATATATTGAGTGCCTATGATAAAGAATTTTATCTAGAAAAAGACCTTTTCTTTTGTCTAATATCCGTTGAAAAGTAATAAAGACTCTGTAAAGATAAATAGGACTAGAAACAGATAGACCGTGTTTTTCTTATTCGAAGAATGACATGTTTGAAATAACCGTTGGCCTAACATTTAAAATGCCTTTTTTCTGATTGGTTGATTTTCATTTTTGTATTACCTGCTATGTAACTTTTATGAGGCATTCTGGAAAGGAATAAGACTTTAATGTCAGAATGATTCTAGTCTTGAACGAGAAAAGAAGTGTTTTAAAAATTGTATAAAGTTAAATTAAGTATTTTAATTTGTTTTTGTTTAAAGACTAAGTTCATTTCTCATTTTATTCTGAAATAGTGAAATGTATAAAGTTCCGTAAGTTTTGATATTGTTTAATTGAAGGCCTTTTTGTTTAATCAGTTTTTGTTATATAAAGTTTAAAGTTATTTCTTTAGTAATTGAATTAAATTCCGTTTTCACTAGTATGTTAAAGTCTCGTGTAGGAATTATTATAATTATTCGAATTATATTAATTTTTCCTATTTTTAAGTAGTACAAGTAATAACTACGATTTTCTTTTAAATTTTCATTATCGCTTAATTGTTTTATTCTTTTTCTTTTATTTATACATATTTATTTCTTTATTGTTATTAAATTTCTTTAATTAGTTTTAATTATTAAATTAGTTGTTTTTAGCCCGAAAATTATGTGTTTCATTTCTAATAAAGTTTTCAATAAATTAGTGACAAAAGGGTCAACCAATTAAATATTTCTTTTTAATTAAAGTCGGTGACCGATAGTGATAAAATACTATAATGGTAAGTAAATTTTGCATTACTTAAATACAGATTAATAAAGCTTATTTTAGTTGGTTGTTTGTTCATATAATAATTTGATTCTGTTATTATTCAAGTTGATATTCTTTGTTTGTTCTTCTTTATTTGAAACCGCTCGTAAAACATTGATTCGAACCCGTAACAAATTGAATAGCATATTAATATAATATGTATATAACACCCGCTAATTACAATAAGGTTACAATTGATAACACTTGGTAGTCTATAATTATACATAAAAAATTGCAAAATTTTTAACACAAAAATTCGACAAAATCTACTTTTTTCAAACGGAACACCCTGTATTTTTTTATCTCAATCGATTGATATAAAAATATAACATAACTATCTTAACAGTTTTCGAAATATAATCCAATTTTTATGAGTAGGCCATGCCACTAATATGTCAAAATATTGACATATTCAAAATAATTATTCATTGTTACGTCAAATAGTTATAAACTGTCCTAGTTAACTTTATTATTAGAGACCACCGTCCGAAGCGTTGCTGATACCCAAATATTTTGGGTGATGCTAGCAGATGGATAAATGGTCTCCTGCTACCGCTTTGTGTTATTTTCTATTTCTACGGCTGGTGTTACCTATACATTGGATTGTTTCGACCTCTGCATGGTGGGATGTGCATTACTATGTGTATGTAGATGGTACGGTTTACATACAGGGTGCCCCCTCTCAATTGGAAAAAACTTCTGGGGCATATTGAGGAACCATAGACAAGCTGAGATAAGAGACTGATGTCCAAGTGCATGGTTTTCAAAATACAGGGTGTCAAAGTTTTTTTCAAAAAACCTTTTTTTATCAATATCTCAAAGACACGTTAACCGATTTTCTTGAAATTCGCTGGTATGATGTAAGCTTAATAAGACGCTCAGTTAGCACTAATTAGATGTTAATTATGACTTCCAGTGGCGCCCCGGGGGACAGTGTCACAAATAAAAATAACAAAAAAATGTACGCTACTGACTTTTTTGAAAATTTTATATTTTATTTAGAAAGCTCAGTTAAAAATACAACAAATCTCTCTTCGTTTTCGAGAAAAATTTTTTATTAAAAACTATTAAAAGGTTCATTATTATTAGAAAGAAAAACAGGGAGGCTTTTTTACAAATAATTTGTTATTAATAGTGGAGCAAATGCTCAAAGTGTTCACCATACAAGAGATGCATATCTGCCAGCTCGGCTAATTCAAAACGATTTATTTTTGCAATTAGTGTAACGTTTGAAGATAATTAAGTACTTATAAACTGACACTTTTACTAAAGTTTGACATGTTTATGTGTTACCATGACAACATTGTTTTGTTTTAGATTTTCACTATTAATAATAAATTATTTGTAAAAAAGCCTCCTTGTTTTTCTTAATAATGAACTTTGTAATAAAGTTTTTAATAAAATTTTTTTTTCGAAAACGGAGAGATACGAAAAAATATCAAGTGACAAAAAAGTTGTATTTTTAACTGAGATTTCTAAAAAATTTATAAAATTGTCAAAAAAGTCAGTAGCGTACATTTTTTTGTCATTTTTATTTGTGACACTGTCCCCCGGGGCGCCACTGGAAGTCATAATTAACATCTAATTAGTGCTAACTGAGCGTCTTATTAAAAAAGAGTTTTTTGAAAAGAACTTTGACACCCTGCATTTTGAAAACCATGCACTTCCGGACATTAGTCTCTTATCGCTTGTCTATGGTTCCTCAATATGCCCCAGAAGTTTTTTAATTGAGAGGGGACACCCTGTATATCTACTGTTGTACATCTCACTGTGCTTAAATGCACGCCGATATTATAGATGGGCAACGACTATTATGGTACTCTGACGAGCTCATAATAAGAGCGAAACCAATTCGTCAGTATCTGTCGACCCATGCCTCGGTCTGGTTCTACTGAATTAGACTGAGGCCCTGCTAAATTAAACAACATCCCTTGTGTATGTAACACCAGTAATTTTTCATTTTATTCTGTTATTAGTGAGTTAGTTAGGTACGTAAAAATAGACAATTTCTAATTTGGGAGCTAATTTGTTAGATTTGAGTTTAATTTAGTAATTCATAATGGAAAAAATACACATTTAACTGGCATCTACAAAACATCAAAGCAGCTGGTCTTGGAGATAATCCTGCAGCGAATAGTACTCTTTATCTCTTAAAAGCATTTTCAGTCTGTACGTAAACAGTCTGTTACTTACATTTTTCAAGTGGGTAGGGATTCTATTGTAAATCGTAGCACACATGTAATAAGAGCCACGCTGAAAAGCTGATGTATAGAGTGTCTGGGCATCACTATGGAATGTCCACCTTGTCTGGTTGACGATTCGAAAAACTCGAACAAATATCTATTTCTCTGCACAAACTTGTCACATTCAAGTACGTATAGAGAATACATCGTCAGGACTCCAAGTTCTACAAACCTTCCCCTGCAGCTACATCGTCGAGGCAATCCATAAATAATTCTCAGTGCTCGTTTCTGGAGAATAAAGAGTTGCTTTGCCCTAGATGAGTTGCCCCAAATTATGATTCCATACTGCAAGTGAGAATGGATGTTGGAAAAGTATACCGTTCTTAGTACTTCATAGGACAAAGCTCTAGCATGAAAATTTCTAAGGCAATAACATGACCTCGACAATTTACCGGCTACATACGCGATATGAGAGTGCCACCTCAAATCAAAATCGAGCTCAAACCCCAAACCTCTTATAGAGCGAACGTTTTCCAATAAATCGCTCTGTCAGTTAGAGAAAAATTAATATACTTGGTCTTATCCATATTTATGTCTATCTGGTTTATCTGACACCAGCCTGAGATAGAGTTGAGGGTACAACGCAGCTTCCCTCTCAGCAGTTCCGTGGTTCGCGCAAGGCAAATAAAAAACGCATCATCGGCATACAAAACAACGTCGTCTGACCTGACCGATGCAGGCACATCATTTATCTAAATAAACCCTACGTCACAACCACTTCCCCTATAATCGGTTTGTCGCTAAAACAAATCGGTTACTGAATATTGGTAATCGTTTAATACACGATATCTCGCTAAAAATGGCATTAAAAACAGTATAAAGACAGCAACACTTAGTCAACGGCAGATACAAGTTTGCTAATAATCGTGCAAATCTTGCGGTCTATCATGTTTGTCCATCTATATGGTTGCAATGTAATTATAGACTGAAGATGTAGCTATAATTTTAGACGTATCTAGCATATTTATTCGTTACACAAATATTTGTCTTCCTTTATATTTGCAAATTGATAGCATGTAAGCATATGAAATTTGGGTATATCTTGTTATCATGTATATATATTTAAATACCTCAAGACTCTTAGACTTGCCTGTAATTTTTCTATAAGATCTATGTGTGTAATAGCTGTTGGCATCCAAACGATTGACGCATAGTCTAGATATGGAAGCAGCAGTGCAAAGTATAATTTAAAACAGTGGAAGTTTCAAAATGGATGTTGTTTCTTATTACGAAACCCAAGGATTTATAGGCCCTTGTAGTAATGAATTGGTAGTGATCATTAATATGTAACAAAACGCCACTGACATTGTAGAATTTCATGCCATATGTAGGGTAGTTTTTATCTATATTTCAATAGATTTTGTAACGAAACTATATGGATTTTTAAGTGCATTTTCTAAGAAATAATATACTTTTCCTGTATATTATTTTAAAGATTGTAAATGTGTCAGCACATGTTTTAAATAGTAAAATTATTCTCTAATGACCTTATTTTTTTAGTCAAAGTCAATAAATTGTCTTAACGTTTTATTTATTTTATGAGTTTCGTAACATGATAAAAAGATTGTAATGGAATTTACGTTTGTCCTACCCTGTATTTGTGTCTGGGTTTTATAGTTTTCTACCAATCTGTCTACAAATATATATAGTTGGGTGAATTTTATAGATAGTTTATATTAGTTTGGGAATATTATTTAAGTAGATTGTATACAAATATACTAAACTCTCCTTTTGGTCATAAAATTTAAGGGTATGTTTTCTATTTATCTTATCTTCTATTGATATAGGTTTTACAACATCTGCAAGTAATACAAATATTATCTTCGCCTAAAGGAATTGTTACGTACCTAAAAGAACGACCTTTTTTCTAATCGAGAATATTCAGTTTATGTTTATGAGTGAGCCCAATGATAAAAGCATATATTGAAAAGATAACCAGATGTTACAGTTACAGTGTGGTCTAAACATTTAAGATTCTCAAAACAACTTCATGTAAATTAAATGTCGAACATTTATTATTATATACAAAAGCTAGTTGGAAGGCGTCACGGTTTCCCATATCAAAATAATATATATAATGGGCGAAAAAAAAAATAATGGGTTTTTGTCTAGTCGCGAACTCCAACATCAAGAAACTTTATTAAAGTCGACATACAGACATACAAATAAAAATGTATCTTATTTTGTGAATGTTCTCACCCTGTAGTTGTATCTGTATTAGGGTATATCAAAAAATGCCTTCTTCTCTCTGGTTAGCTATTTTCAATCTAGGTACCTACTTCTCATGTATGTTAAGTGTTTTGGAAAGACAATCGGTCTTTTTCAAGTGAGATCCGTTCTAGCCTTGGTTCAGTCAAGTCGTGTTTTCTCTAATTATATAATGTTAAATTAAATATTTTAATTTGTTTTTGGACTTAGTATATTTTTCAGTCAAGAATTATTTTCTAGTTTTTTTTATGTTTTAAAGTATATCTGTATAAAGACTAAGTCCATTTCTTTCTCATTCTGAAGTAGTGAATTGTATAAAGTTTCCGTAAGTTTTAATTGAAGGCCTTTTTGTTTTAATCAGTTCTTTTTTTTTTATAGTTTAAAGTTATTTCTTTTAATAATTGAAATAAATTCAGTTTTTAATAGTAATTAAAGTTTCGTACCGGAATTAATATAATTATTCGATATTATATTAATTTTCCTATTTTTAAGTAGCACAAGTAATGACTAAGATTTTCTTTTAAATTTTCATTATCGCTTAATTGTTTTATTCTTTTTCTTTTATTTATACATATTTATTTCTTTGTTGTTATTAAATTTCTTTATTAGTTTTAATTATTAAATTAGTTGTTTTTAGCCCACAAAATTAAGCGTTTTATTTCTAATTAAGTTTTCGATAAATTATTGACAAGAGGGTCATCCAATTAAATATTTCCTTTTAATTAAAGTCGGTGACCGGAAGTGATACAGAATTATAATGGTGACTAATTTTGCATTACTTTAATACAGATTAATAAAGCCCATTGTAGTTGTTTGTTTCTTTCATTTAATAATTTGATTCTGTTATTATTCAAGTTGATATTCTTTGTTTGTTCTTCTTTATTTGAAACCGCTCGTAAAACTTGAATCGAACCGTAACAATTTGAAATAGCATATTGGGAAGGGGAAGGGAAATGCTTAAATATTGTTGAAATACCTAGCTTTTAATTAGATATGTTAGATAATTATTGTATAGGTAATTGGAGCTTGCTATAATGGTTTTTCCCACACCTAAATATGATTATTAAAAAGGGCTCGAAAAGATTTGTGGTTTTTCATCCAGTAGCGCTTTTTAAGGATTAAAAAGTCATATGGTCGTATTGTTTCTCACTCTACAAATGGTAGGTAAATGGATTAATTTGCTGAAAGACCTCCAATATAACGCAAATTAATTACAATAATTATTACATACTAAATAAAAGTAAATAATTAAATTAGATTAATAATTTAATTCCCAAAATGACACAGCTATTAATTGGTTAACGTATTTCTCTATTTCCGCTTAGGAGGGGTATTTTTTCGTTAATGCGTTAGGTGACCTAAAATGCCTTCGCATTCTTAAAAGTCAGAATCGTTGTTGTTTTATAGCTCAGACTTACTAATTTTTATAAAGTTAAGAACCGTTCTAGCATTTAAAGAGTTTGGACTTCTCAGTTTTATAAAGTTTAATAACTTCTTTCTAGTTCTTGTAAAGTGTTAAAGTACTATTTCAGTTTATAAAGTCCAGTTCATTTTCAGTTCCTGTATTAGTAAGTTTCTTATAAAGTTTTTCAGTAAGTTCTTTTGTTTGTTCTTTTTAAATGTCTCTAAAGTCAAAGACCTTCTTTTTGTTTCTAAAAGTTTCAGTAAAGTTAAAGTTTGTTTCTGTTTGATATTTTTAATAGTCGAAATTTTAAAGTCTGTTATAATTGTCAGATTACAATTATTATAGTGAAAGTTTTATGTGAAAATTAATATAATTATTCGTAATTATATTAATTTACCTTTTCAGTTGTACGTTTTGTTAGATTAATATTTTCTTTCCATAGATTTTCATTTTCTTTTAATGTTTTATTCTTTTTATTTATACGTATCTATTTTTTTAATTGTTATTACTTTTTTTTATTTCTAATTAAATTGTTGTTTTTATAGCCCCAAATTTTGTGTTTTTATTTAAAGTAAAGCTTCTAGTTGGGGAAAGCGTTAGCTATCTTAGTAAATAAAAGCGTCATTCAAAGACTGTTTTGTTCAATAAATAGAGTGTGTTAAGTTACCTGTGACATCTATAAAGTATGCAGCGATCCACAGTCATAAAGGTCAGTTAATTTTATTTTAATACAGAATAGTAAAGTTTGATATTCTTCGTTTGTACTTTGATCAATCAAGACCTAAAAGTAAGAGCCGCTCGTAAAGTTTATTATCGAACCCGTGTACAATTTTAAAGCAATCGGGGTTTACTTGGATTGAGGATTTTAATCAGATTTCTTTCTAGGTGTATATAACGCCCGCTAATTTAAATTGTCACAAAATGGTAGATCAGACCGGAAAAACTCCCATGATCTTTGACGTTAGTATTCCTTTCTACTACAACATTACTAACTGAGTAAGCATGTTGCACAGAGTTGGTATACGAAAGCAATGATTAATATATGTTAGGGATTATTTTATTGCAATATTCTATGTTATTATAGTGCTTGAAGCGAAAAGAAGTAGGGTATTAGGAAATTCTTCAGATGTGTTATTTTTGGAAGATGTGCAGCCCTAAAGACAAGAGATGGAGAAATCCACGATGAGGTTTATTCATAGCAGGTAAATGATAATTTAAATTTTGGACGAGCATAGAAGAACCACGCTGTTAGAAATTATAATATAAAAATATGCGTTTGATATTAAAACTTATCAGCAACAACAATAAATGTTGGAAACTGAGAGATATAAAATTTAATTAGAGTGCGACCACTGGGATCTTGTAAACGGTAAGAGTTTAAATTTGGGAAACGTGCGTAATTGTATGAACAACAAAAAGTCGGAAAAAGAACTACAATATCATCTAGGTACTTACAAAATTAATTTGTTATTATTTACGTGACATAAATATTTAGTCATCGAACGGTAAATAAATAAAATAATTCAAACAGGTAACAATCTAGATTTACACATCTTTTAATTAACTGGCGGTTTGTTAACAAAACCCGAAATAGTTTGCTAACAGCTTGTTAAAATTTAATCTACTGTTAGTTAACATACAGTTACATGGAGTTTTGGTGAATGCGGCTAGTGACACACATAGAGTGCCCGACACTTGATATTACCCTCACCCCACAATTGACGCCATTTCGTTAAAAAACTAACGTTTCATTTATAATGAATATAAAAATAGTAAAATTGGGTTCTTTGCCCTAACAAGTTCAGAAACTAATTTTTAACTCTTATATGGTAATTTTCAAAGCGACAATAATTGATTACTCTTATTCAAAAAAAAAGAAAAAAAGAAAGAAATGAAGCTACTTCGAATAAAACAGGAAAAAGAAATAGCAACAAAGCAACTTTTATTTTAACTTGAACTTTGTTTCATCGGGCATAGTGCCTGCTCGTACACTAGATGTCGCCACATACATCTTGTCATACATTCATTTTCTTACCGAGGCCATCGAATATTAACTATAGACAAGAAGCGTCACTAGACGCTGAAAACGGCATCGACTCGTCGCATTCCCAGCTCATTTCTGGCCCGCTACTATGTTATACTATATCTATATATACTATAAGATACTATACTATAACTATAAGCGCGGCGAATTGCTTTGAACCCACATACATCAGAGGTACCGACACGAGGTGAAGTAACTGTCTATTATTTTAACTGTGCCGAGGCTTAGCTACCAGTATACACAAGTTGCTGCCATAAAGACAGATAAACGATCGAAAATGTCCATTCGTAACAAAAAATTACATATTTTTTAAATTGTAATTAGTAATTTTGGGAACCAACTAAGCAATTAAAATAAGGAGTTAAAATGTCGGTTGAATTAGAAAAAATTTGTACAATTTAAACACCTTTCAAATGGTGTTTTTAAAAATAAACTAACTTTGGCTGTTTTCGAGAAATTTTGAAAAAACAATTTTTGGGCAACTTGGTTTTTTCAGTGCGGCCCTGGATTTTTTTATTGGTAAATTTAAAGCCATTTTCAATTTAAAAATAGGTAGAATATCATACGCAATGGCTTATACAAGTTTTCAGTGTATTTACCTGTTATTTAAAATTATTCAAGAAAAATAGCCATAGTTATAAATAAAAATAAATAAAAGCTAAAAAAACGGAAAACTTGTTTAAACCATTACATTATTTGAAATAAAAATGGTTTTATATGTAACAATAAAAAATCCAGGGCCGTATGTAAAAAAACCAAGTTGACGATAGTTTTTCAAAAACGAAACGTCGTAGTGGAAATTGTAAACGTAATGACATTATAAAAGATATATTGGTTTTGCTTATACCTACATGATTAACGGATTGTTGTCCTTTTTGCGGACACCTTGTAAAGGCCATAAACCGTTAGAAAATTTTCGCACACTGAGTCCTTCTCATCCGAATAATGTACATTTTGTGTTCTACAGTTTTTTTGCTCATACATATTAGTGTGCCTTTTTCTCGGCAGTTTTTCCATTTCCCGACCTTCCCTTTTAGCTGACAAATGTAAAACTGTCTGACATAGTGCCGTGAAAAATAACGTCCTCTGAAATAATTCCGGATTTTTGTTATAACACCTGTTACTTTCGGGAAATTGCAAGGAAAAGCTGATTTGTACGCTCAGTGGCCTGTGGACTCTTCTTTCCGTATATCTTTTGTGTTCATATGAAAAAATATAATATCCCACAAATTCCATTTTAAATTGTACACCTGTTACTTTGTTCTCTTATAATGTTTATTGAAGCTAGATACTATCCCTAATTTTTCCTTATACAGATATGGAAAATTGAGATATTTATAGTAAGGAGGAAAAGTGACGCATAAATTCAATACAATTTGAAGGGATTTGAGTGAGTTGTCCATTTTCTGACTTAACCGAAAAATATACAGGGTCCATCATGTAGTAGAACCCCGTCTATATTATTATTTTTTTTGAATCTTTATAAGATTCTAACATTATTTGATATGTTATAAAATTCACCTAATCTCAACGTTAATAACGTGACGAATATTAAAATGTCCCCTACGCTTAGAGATAAATAAATACATCCGGCAAGACCGCGTTGGCTCTACTATTGTAATCAGATGAAATCGTTCTAGAAAGCTCGCGACTCAAACTAACCAGAGGCGACTCTGTACAGATTTAATAGACTATACCTTGTCCGGGGCCACGCTGTGTTAATTTTGGTAGAATCTGCCTCGCTTACCGTATAGATATGGAATAGACGTACGCGCGCTAGAATGTTGTAGAACAAACGACTATTTACAGGAAAGAAGAAAAACATATAAATAGCCAACGTATAAGACGGAGTGTGAAGAATCAATCACAAAATATACCCTTTGTATGTTTTGTGGAATCAATCATGAAGTGAATAGTTCATAGTTGAGAACAGTGTTGTGACATAAATAAATAGTAGAAATAAATAGTGAAAATAAATAGTCATAATATTAATTCGTTTAAGTTATTAGTTTGTTTAAGTGTTTAGTTATTAAGTGCAGATAAATTAGTTAAAATTAACACTCGTTATTATTTCACACAGCGAACTCAGTAATAAATACCCACTAGAATGGGAAAGGTGTACGAGGTAGGTGCTTGTTGGAGGATGGCAAAGATCATACCGATCTTGAAGTCGAGGTCGGCTTCTATGTTGAGCTATTATAGATCCATTTCACTCCTTTGCAACTCACTCACTCAACCGTTGTGAGATTCTTCAGTATAATTTGAAGATTCTTTGCGATTGGTGTCATAATAATCGTTTACCGCTTAATGTTTCAAAATGCAAAGTTATCACCTTCTCAAGATGGAAAAGTTCATATATTTTTGATTGTGGGTCAAATCTTTGGAACGCGTGAGTGAGGTTAAAGACCTGAGCATAGATTTGACTTCTATTCCACAAATAACGAACGTATGCGAGTCGAATGTTGGGTTACATTATAAGAAATTCTCGCCAGTTTAGGGATGTGTCCACTCTAAAGTTATTGTACTACGCTGTTGTTAGGTCTAAACTAAAGTTTTCGTTGAATCCTTGGAGTCCGTATAGAGACGATTCCTAAAATATTTGGCCTTTAGAGCGGACAATGTTTACCCTCCAAGAGGGATTGTGCACGGAGCCTTGCTTTCTCGTTTTGATATGCCGTCTCTTGAAGAGAGAATATACTCGTACTTATGCTCCATAAAACTTTTATAGAAATTATTGCATGTTGCGATCCTCCTGGGTTTAGTGAGGTTTCGTGTACCCCGACTGGGGGCTAAATACATGGAGCCATTTATTATCGGACCTGCGAGATCCAACATAGTGCTTCAGAGTCCGATGTACCTCATGTGCTCCTCCTTTAATCGCTATTGATCACTTGGATGTTAATTTTTCATCCTTGTCGGAGATCACCAGTGGCATCTCGTCTGCGGCTCATGCTGCAAACTATCATACTCGTAGGAAATATATGTCATTTCATGTTTGTTGCACAATATACTATTGAAGAGGAGTGATACATTATTATAATTATTCAATTTCACATTTGTTGCTTTTTAGTGCTATACATGTTTCGAGCAAATTCGCTCATCTTCAGTGGCTGTTACCTATAAGTTAGATTTCTTTCTTTTTTATGTTTTAACAGAGTGCAATTCTTATTGTATTTTGGTTTTTTCTTAACATGGATAATTTTTCATTTTTTAATGCAAACAAATTTTAGATTAAATCTGATTCAAAGAATTTTGCATTTTTTATTTGTGCTGGATTTTTTTTATTTATCATATTTTAATTAAAAAATTGATATACGATAAAGCTTTAATGATAATTAATTGTAAATTAGGTTTAATTTTTATTTCGTTTGGAATTAGAAGAATATTGTTATTTTTGAATAGATTTGCGATCGATCGATGTGTAGAATATGTTGCCATTTTACGTAATAAACATGTCTGGCACTAAAAAGCAAGAAATGTGAAATTTAATATCGAGAAATATTTGTGGAATTTTGACTTTGATTTTCTAGACGATGTTGTTCGATCTATTGTGAAGCTGATTTTAAAATAAAAATAATCCTTGCCAAACCTTAAATCCAAAGTTGTATTGTTCGCTTGCAGTAGTAGCAAATGAAATCATTATAGGCGGCAAAATAAAAGTACAAAGCTTATAGGTTAAGTTACATAACAAAATAGAAAATCATTGTTTCTGGGGCAAGATGATTCTTCTATGGGAGTACAAGATGATCATCTTTGACCACAACTTACTATAAGTATTTATTTCATTTTATGAAGAGCGACTTTTTTCATAAAATTAAAAATAAAAAAAGTTTTTCCTCTTGGGGAGTCAATCCGTGGATACACTGTATAATGATTATGGTAATTATTCATTTAATGAAGCTATTATTTCATTGTATCACTTTGTTCATACCTGTTGTCCATGTGTATACTCTACTCCAGCGACTAAACATGTGGCTGCGGAACTTAACCTGTCTAGACCATGAGGTGCTATGTCGTCATCGTTGATTGGTGGCAGAACATCATCTTCTTCCGGTTCTTCATCTGATTCGCTCAAATTTGATAAGTCGTTCGAGGACAAAGGTGCTGAAAAGAAATGATTTAAAATAAAATACCATCCAGTATATAGAAATTACCACTGAATTGATAATATTCTAAACTCAACCTTAACAACATTTTGTTTTTGTCTTGGGGAAAAGACAGTGAAAATAATTTTATTAGTGGAGCCTGTTTTACGTCACACGTATGTTTAAAATCGTTTTTTTTTATTTTTTTTGGAATTAACGGAAAACTCTATTTTTCTAGTTTTAATGCACGAGCTCAGGTATTCCTGAATAGTAAATAATTTTCATGAATCGAAAACGCCTGCTCGCTTGTGATTTAGCGGCGATATCAGCTCAATTACGTAATAAAAAATAAAAGCAAACAACGTATGACTTTTCATCATCATTAAGACCAAAGATATTAGTTGCACCACTAGCAACCACCCATATTATAAGCGATCGTGTGGAAGCAGTGAATGCCAACGCCAGAAGTCACCGAAATACAAGAGAAACCAGGTTTATCATTTTTTTATGAAATTGAGTTTACATAACATTAAATTGCTTTGGATTAAAAAGGGAAAGAAAATAAATAAGACCAGAACTGTTTACAATCTAACTAAATTAAGAATATAAAAAAATAAAAGTTTATAGATGTTGTCAAAACTGCATTCTGTTAGGGATTAATTTGGTTATTTTCTTAATTTCTATTTTTTTTTACAGAATAAAAAATTATTATCGATCAATTTTTTTTATAACATGTATTTTGAAAATTCAAATTGTCGTATTTCTTCTGTTTTCTCAGACAGGAGACAACGAATATATTGTACATATTGATTTTTTTATTATTAAGTTTGTTTGTTTCAGTATACTCTTATTCTCTTAAATCAAGAACATAATTTTTTTTATCTCATTTTCCAAATTTACTTTAGCTCAAATATTCTAAATTTAAAATTTGGTGGCGCCCTTTTATCTTTTATTCCACAGAAGCTTATCCATGACTGCTCTCCGGTGAAAAGCTGCCGTTCGCATGTATGCCATGATTGCGTCAATTCTATTGGTATTTTCCAATTAATAAATAAATTTAAATCATCATGGAGTTGACATATTTATTATCGGTACAAAATAATACAAGAACACCTAAAAATTAAACGTTAAAAGTTAACAGCCTAAACCAAGTTTACAATATGTGAATGTGTACTAAACAGGGACACAAATCTCGCCAATACAACACTCGATTGGTTGCCACATAGACCAACCCAACAACACTTATCAGATGTATCTTCCCTGCAATAAGTTGATATAGCTCTGATGGCGTATCTCCTGAGCTTTTTGAAGAAGGAGGACCAATATTATCATGTTCTGATATCGAACCAAAATATCGAACAGCGAAACCGTGCCTGCTGAAATGCGAGATGCTTCAATTCTCACTATATTTAAGAAAGAGCATAGGCCCAGTCCGTATGTGGAAACTATCGTGGTATTTCTCTCCTTTCCATCGCGGAAAGGTTCTTTCAAGAATTTGGTCCAATCGTGTTCTCCCATAATCGTAAGGGTGCTTGCCGGAAACACAATGTGGTTTTAGACCCAACAGGGTACAGCCGACATGATATTTAGTGCCAGGCAAATACAGGAAAAGTCACGTGAACAAAATCGTCCTATATACAAGGGTTTAATTGACGTTTTCAACGCGTTTGACTCCGTTAACCGTGAGGCTCTGTGGAGGATATTAAAGCTCAATGGAGACTTCGACGCCATCACGATAATATGAAAGCAGCAGTTCTCAACAGCAGCGGACCAGGAGAGCCGTTTGCAATAAGAACTGGCGGAAAGCAGGGTTGTGTCATTGCACCGACCTTGTTTTCGATGTTTGAGGGAACGGTCATCCAACTTGTTAAGGCCCACCTTTACGTATAGCTGTAAGTCTTGGACCACTTATCGCAGGCATTTAAAAACGCTAGAAAAGTACCATCAAAGATGTCTTAGAAGAATTCTTGGAATTAAATGGCCGACGAACAAACATCAGCGTTCTGGAGGTAGTTGAAACACAACTAGCATTGAGGCGATGATTGTGAGGCACCAGCTGCAATGGACTGGCCATGTAATCGCATGGCAACGGAAGGGCTTCTAAAGAGAATCCTTTATTCACAGCGTAAGGTCTTCTCACGAAATCAGGAAAGACAGCAAAAGAGGTACAGGAACATTCTTAAGATGAACATGAAAAATTAGATTAGCTTAGATGTGAACAACAACTGGGAGCAGATCGCGAACGACCGACCGAGATGGAAGCGTACCATTTAAGAGTACCGTCAAGTTTTAAAAGAGGAGCGTCGACTACATGAGGATGCGAAGAGACAGCAAAGAATCGATTACAATAGCCGGAAATGGTGGTAATTGGGTGTGTCTGTTTTGTGACATTTGTGGCTCTAGGATCGATCTGTTTCGCCATCTTAGAGTTCACTACAGAAATCCATGAGTTGGAGTAATTCATACTCGTTAGCGAGGGAATGCTGATGATGATGGGTTCTTGAATACAGAGATGGTTGAAAAAGTCAAATTTTTCCATTTAACCCTGTATCTCAAAAACTTTCAAATTTATCTAAACGAGGTTTTCGTTTATTGTCTCAAAAAAGTAGTCTGAGTACGGGGATACCACAAATCTTTACAATTGATAGTTTTCGACTTACTCTGGTGTGATAATAGGACACATGGTACATTGTTTAAAATAAAATTCATTTAACACCTCACCTAAAAACATGGCTAATAATATTTGTCAAAATCCTATTTTTAACTGAAGTACAATTTTCATTGTACGTATTATTTTATAGACAGATAAACAATTTCCATGAATTAAACTTTTTAATACAAATCAATTAATATTATTTTGATGATGAAGCACGTTTTAAATGTTGCGCTATTCCAGTGTGCCTCGACAAAATTTTAATTAAGTCATGCAAATGGGAAAATTCATCTATATTTTTTAATAAAGGAAACGAATTTATAAATTTTAATATTTAAAGCGGGGTGGGACGGGGATGTGTATTAATTTGGCATTTGCTATATTTTTGCATATCGAGCAGTCTGATATACAAGGTGGTTAATTTAACAGGATCTTATACTTAATCACAAAAATAACTATAATAGTGTAGAAAGTTGCAATTTTCCGCACTCACTTTACCGCATGGTTGAAAATATTTCTATAACTAATATCATAATCTTTTATTCAGTCTCCAATTGTGCATACAGGATGCACATAGACACGTCGCAGTCATGTGTACTTTCAACAATATACAAGACAGAAACAACACGATTAAAAATTATTAAACAAACTAAAAAATGCAACACTTAAATACGAAACTTAAATAAAAAACAGATATATATATATATATAAAAAATCCAATGAAGAAAACGAACGTCTGTGAGTTGGAAAAAACATTCGCTTCAGGTGGGGGAATCGAACCCACTTCTTACGCTTTCCGGGCATTTGCTCTACCATTGAGCTACCGAAGCACTGGTGACAGTAGTGCATAAACGCGTACTAAACACCAATGTCCTCTCCAACTCACAAACGCTATGCTGTTTTGTGGTTGGTTCTGCTGCTGTCTCGACCTTCAGTTCGAAGGCATCAAAGACACAGACCACGTCGCATTGTTTCTTCTCTTGCATGTCCTGCACGTTGTATTAAATATACCTGGGGAAATATTCACTGAAAGTGAGTCAACTATGTAGTCGAATATAACTATATATATTATATAGAAAATCCAATGAAGAAAACGAACGTCTGTGAGTTGGAAAAAACATTCGCTTCAGGTGGGAATCGAACCCACTTCTTACGCTTTCCGGGCATTTGCTCTACCATTGAGCTACCGAAGCACTGGTGACAGTAGTGCATAAACGCGTACTAAACACCAATGTCCCCTCCAACTCACAAACGCTATGCTGTTTTGTGGGAACCAAAATTAATTGAAAATTCAAGCGAACATAGAACATCGTTAATTACAACTTTTCTAAAATAGGTTGTGTTACATCGATCTTTGTTTTATTTATAAATAAATATAAATAATATAAATTTATAAATAAATAAAACAAAGATCGATGTAACACAACCTATTTTAGAAAAGTTGTAATTAACGATGTTCTATGTTCGCTTGAATTTTCAATTAATTTAACTCACTTTGCAAGGTAATAGAAAAAATAAGTAAATAAATAAAAGTTGTATAACTTAACTATTTAGAGATTTTTGAACAGTATGTGATTGTTTTGTAACTGTAACTGTATTTTCCACAGCCCTGAAGAAGGAAACAAATAAAAATTTCCGAAAGCTTGGCACGTAAATAAGAGTTTTATTTCGCAGAAGAACCAAGGCAGACTCCCCAAAACTTTTAACAAACATATATATATATATATATATATATAAATAAACAAACAAAGATATTCAACTAAGTTGACAGAGTATAGTATATCACCGATATACAAAGAAAAATGAAATAAACTAACTTGTACGAATCAAAAAAATCTCGTGACACAAGCACACAATTAATTGGTTAAAACACCTGACCGGCAATTGGGAGATGTTGGTTCAAATCCAGCTTGTGTCACGAGATTTTTTTGATTCGTACAAGTTAGTTTATTTCATTTTTCTTTGTATATCGGTGATATACTATACTCTGTCAACTTAGTTGAATATCTTTGTTTGTTTATTTATATTTATATTTATTTGCGATGAGCAAAAGAGAAATAACATTGCATTATGGCAGTGTGTAGTCTATGTTGCCTTTGAATTAAAAGGTCGAGGCGTAGCACAGCACATAGGAAGCAAGGCATGTACGAATTAAAGAAGTTTCATTCATGTGCCACGATAGTTTAATTGGTTAAAACACCTGACCGGCAATTGGGAGATGTTGATTCAAATCCAGCTTGTGTCACGAGATTTTTTTGATTCGTACAAGTTAGTTTATTTCATTTTTCTTTGTATATGTATATATATATATATAAATAAACAAACAAAGATATTCAACTACTATATATATATATATATATATATATATATATATATATATATATATAAACTTTTGAACTGAGGTCATTTTTAGGATCCAGGGGTCATAAATTGAAGGACTGCATAAAATTTTTTTAAAATTTCGGTTGTGTCGATCCCCTGAATAGTTAGATTTTTTTAAAAATCTACTAAAATTGTTATTATTCTTTATTCTGAAAACGTCATTTTTGACATACATAGGTACAAACATAGTATGCATGAAATATGTTTAGAATTACAAGGAGAATCCAAAAAAAAAATATAATTTATATAGAGTTCTATTTGAAATAAGGAAGTTGACACCCATTTCCGGTATAACCGGAAGTGCTAGGTTTTTGAAAACATTTTAGCCGAATTGGCCCTATCGACCTAAGTACTACAACAGATTTTCAAATTGTTCCACAGTCTAGTTTCTCCATAATCGATCGAATCCCTTCCCGGTGCTGGGACACCCGGTATATAGTACGTAAGTACACTTATTAATGATGTTTGACAATACTAACGATTTTATTTCAAAGGAAATTAAAGGAATTTAAAAAAATTGTAAAGAATTAGTTATACCTTATACCTACTTATCTATATAAAAAATTGCTTGGTTTGTGCGCTAAAGGGCTTTAAAAGTGAATATTTTTTTTTCGTTTTTTCAAATAAATCGACAAATATATGATAGATTTTATTAATTTTTTAGATACA
Organism: Apoderus coryli; assembly: GCA_911728435.2. NCBI lineage: Eukaryota > Metazoa > Arthropoda > Insecta > Coleoptera > Attelabidae > Apoderus > Apoderus coryli. The sequence goes on along the minus strand of OU452202.1, from coordinate 6,739,010 downwards.
CGTTTGCACCAATAAGCTACAGTTTGTTATTGAAGAAACTCTTCTTTCTAGAATTATAGGGTGTTTAAAAGCTTAGTCACAATAACTTATCTACCCATATTTTTTGTAACCCTCGTATAATCAATACCAGTTTTTTTCTGTGAATAGTTCATTCTATTTAGAAACTATTATTATTTTATAACTATTTATTATTTATTTTAGTTTGTCAAACAGTTTAGAGATAAAAAAAATATTTCCTAAATCCATACATGCCTGAATCACTACTTAATAATTATTGTAACGTAGCACAAAGTATTTATTAAAAGGCCGTATTACACCAATTTTAAAGAAAGATTCGAGGCAGTTCAGAATAGGTTCATTAGGTTTGTGAGAAACAAACACAATGTTATTTGGAATTAGGCCCTTTGGAAAATCGTAGAAAATATTTAGGATCTGTCCTTGTTTTAAATAATTATGTGGACGCCCCTGATATTTTGTCACAGTTACAGCTCAATGTTCCACCACGAATGCTGAGGACAGTGCCCTTCCTGCATGAGTCTCATTGCAGGACAATACGCATATTATGTGGTTTTAGGCCTTCTGATGTTCATGTGACATTTGGTGTCCCTCAGTGTTCACATCTGGGACCTCTATTGTTGTCTATAAATTATAATTACAGTATTGATTTCTCTGAATTGAGCTTGAGAGACCTTGGTGTCCTGATGGATAGTTCCCTCTGTCGTGTGCTCCTCACATTACTGACATCACTAATAAAGCATTTATAATGCTGGGATTTCTGAGACGAAGTACTGCCGACTTCAGCGAGATGAATTCGTTTAAGTGTTGGTATTTCTCATTGGTTACACCACATATGGGCATTGTGGAACCCTTCTTAACCCTGCTTATCGCTGCCATATTCACAGTTTAGAAAAAGTTTTGGAGTATTTTATCTTAACACCTCCCTCCTCGTGAATCACCTGGTATTTATTTGACATTAACAACCATGAAAAAAGACAAAGTTCGACGATGAAGGTAAAGCAAAATTCAGATATACCTTTATAATACTTATTTCTTTTATGTTACAAACATTAAAGACATTCTACACTGTATTTTTAACGTCAATGGGGAATTCTATTTCCTCTCAATGTTTATGTGAAGCATGCGTGCTAGAATTTAGCTTCATGTTAAAGTGACTAAAATTAACGTTAAATTAACTGCTTTCCACTTAAAATTCTACCGCTCCTGGTTTTCTTGATTAAAAGTGCCGTAAATTATACCCAGAAGTAATGCCACCTTGAATGTTATTAAAACCCATCCATCAGCTTTACTAGGATATTTTCGCAGGCACACATGAGGTTTTAATTAAAATAGGTAAAGTGTATGATGCAATTTTAAAATTTAGATTTTGTAAATGCCGTTAAAAATTAATAAATAAACAATTAACAGATATACAGGGTGTTTCTGGAGGGAAGGAAAACATTTTCGAGCATGTGGTTGGAAGTCCACATAATCAAAAATCATATATAAACTTGTATTCGAAAATATGTCCTCTCCCAGTTCCAGGGTGACGAAAAAAATATGAAAACATCAATATTCTTAAATTTCTTGAATATGATTGGCGATTTTCCTTCGAACTGGAAGACTGCCAGAATCTGTTCTGCTCACCTACATCAGTGAATGATTTAAAACCATAAGCTTACTTCCAGTTCTAAGTAAGGTATTGGAAAGGGCATTGAACAGACGGCCACAGCTCTTAAGCTATGGCTGAACTGAAACTCGCCCAACTAAAAATAAAGGCCCTTATTATATTATATTATATTATATTATATTATATTATATTATATTATATTATATTATATTATATTATATTATATTATATTATATTATATTATATTATATTATATTATATTATATTATATTATATTATATTATATTATATTATATTATATTATATTATATTATATTATATTATATTATATTATATTATATTATATTATATTATATTATATTATATTATATTATATTATATTATATTATATTATATTATATTATATTATATTATATTATATTATATTATATTATATTATATTATATTATATTATATTATATTATATTATATTATATTATATTATATTATATTATATTATATTATATTATATTATATTATATTATATTATATTATATTATATTATATTATATTATATTATATTATATTATATTATATAGTCTGGTTTTCGAGCTGATCGCACTACAACTTCTATGCTATTGCAGTCAATGATTTGATTGTCGAAGATTAGATTTTAAGCAGTTGCGGCTCGTCACTCATTTAACTAGGGAGGTTAAACTCACCTAGACAAATTTCCCCACCATCCAGGAGGTAGTATCCCAATAATATTTAAATTTTTCATTATAACTCTCAATTTCTGGCTCTGCTGTTAATATTCGATGAAATATATTCCGGACTTTTTGAATGCCTTTCAATGCTAGATTTTTAATGTCGTAGTAACCCATTTTATCTCAAATAGTAAAAGTTTCAGTGGAAAATACCCACCAACAAAACAATTTATTTCTTACCTGGCTTTCGTTAACCAAAGTTTTTTCATAGTGAGTTATATTTAAAACCCCTATGTTGCCTTACCTCAGTCTGCACCTTAGACAAGGAATGTTTTTTGTCTGCACTAATGGTAGGTCTGCCGTGTGTGTTGATTTCCAATTTTTGTTCGTAATTTAATTTGTTAAAGCCGTTGTTGAGAAAAACCACGATATCTTCCCCCGGTTCAAAATCATTCACAGAAACACTTGAAATTGGAGCCATTATTTATTACACTTATTTTATATTGTACAAAAGAATGTTAAGTTAAAAGCGACAAATTTATTTGATTACATTACTTTATACCAACTACCAACAAATCCAACGATTACGAATAGGATAGACTATCTCCAACAATTTAACCTAGGAAATACTAGCATAACCCCGAAGACGTCGGTAAAGTATTTGGGCTTTACCTTGGACCACAAATTGAACCTTAAGGAGCATACCAATTGGTTAACGGAAGCAAATCATGGACATGCAATAGCATACAAGTTGTACTGCGACAAGTTGTACTGCGATCAGTTCGAAAACCAGATTGATGTTCCGACAACATTCCAGAATGACTTGTTGTAAATGCATATAATTGTTCATACCAAGAGGTAAGCTAAGTTAAGGGCTTAACATTTAAGAACGAAGGCTTATCTACTTTTAAATCAGCTTTCATCTATAAGTCGATTTGCAGACCACTTCTAGAATATGGCCAATTGACACTCAACTTTCGCCGAGGGTCAATATACAATCTTCAAATTGCCGAACGTTCAGCTCGACGAACAATAACAAAAATGCTCAATCCTATAAACCGGCTATTTAAGCCATCAAACCAGCAACTGTACGCAAATCGTACCAATAGAGGAACGAATAACACACTTTACTACAAAGTTTACCGATTCTGATGAGAAAATAAGAAGAATACACGAATATGCTATATTGCGACCTCTTGAACACGTTTCTCGTCTGAAATTTCCGCCTGAAACTCTCTTGGAAGCTTTGCAGAGACTGCACGAACATGGCAAAAATGGTAAATTCAACATCAGAAATTATTAAAATAGAAACTAAAACTATAATTAATCTCTTGTCTTCTGGTTTGATTCTTTGTTTTTTTTTTTCTTTCAAAAATATTCAGGATTACTTTAGTTTGCAATATACAATCAATATGTAAATATATACGGTATTAATTTAAATTTTGTATAGGGTGAAGAACTTCGGTCAATGGCCTTTTGGGGTTTTGTACCAATAAAGTACGTTTTATTATTATTATTTCGAATAGGCTAGGACCCTTATTAACCTGTACTCTGTCCCTCTACCTAACTTAACTAAAACAACATAAATAATGTAATTTTCGCGGCACCAAAAAACAAAAGCTTGATAAATTTAATTTCTTATTTAGATTATTTAGTGGACGTATTGATTATTTTTTCGGATTTACACTACGTAATTTAGTAATCGATTATCTATTAAAATTTTATAGAGTTTAAAAATGTACCGAAAATAAACAAGAATTATGTAATTTAAAAATGTCTTTCAATGCTCATGCGTATTTATGTGGAAGCTAGACTCTATGCCGAATAATATCACGTATATGATGTTTTTATACGAGATACGCGATCGGTATTGCACATGTATATAGGTATGGAGGCTGTAGGAGGGTAGCCTCCGCTGTGTAGAGTGCGCAAATGTGGATACTTCTGCTATCGTTATTATGTCGTGGTGTAGTCCTTATGCCTTTTTATTTCACGTATTGAATATGCATAAAGCAAACTTTAAAATAATAGTAGAACCATTTGTACGCTACATTATAAATTATTGTGTGCCAATTTGCACAATTATTTTTATCAACTGGAAAAGTTTATAAAAGGAATTTTGTATTTTAACGTCGTGACAAAAACTTTTTACTCGCGTTTTTTTGAACTTCATATCCAACAAATTTTGAAGTATAATTTAAAATAAGTAAAAAAAAAAATGGAATAGATAATATTTTTTTCTAATGCATGAGATTTCTAGATTTTTATTTCGATATAGGCTATATTCATTTAAAGATTTACTAATACAATAATTTTATGATTATTTAACATAATATTAAAATTATTCACAGATACCTCTGTTTTCAATGTTTTCGCCAATTTCGTTTTCCAATAATATCAAATGAAATATAGCTAAAATTGCAGGATTTCACATTACATAAATTTCAGTTCAATATTCCTGGATACCTCTGTGGAATAATTTCTGGCAAACCGTACACAGTGCGGGTAAAATTGATTTAAAATCGGATATTATGCGGTCCTCATCCCTAAATGGTTTTGTGAAATGTCAACGTGTTAACACTGATTATCAAGCAAATATTACTGTTGAAATATTTTGTGCCTCAATATTTGTCTTGGCATTCTATAGTAATAAAACCAATACTACTTTGAAATAAGATTAACTTTTGTTAAGGTGCCCTATATCTAAATTCAAGGCGTTTAGATTTATTGCATTTTGGTCAAATACAAGGGTTGAGAAAAAATTAATTGTCGTCAAATCAAACGGATTGTTATCAAACTATTTTTTTTTTACTGAAAATGTTTTATTTCAGTTGTCCTCATTGTAATTTTTTAAATGCAACGTTTCGGCGATTGATTTTTGCCTTCTTCAAACATATTTTCTAAAGAATTTGTGGAGGTGACGATTGTGTTTGCTTTGTATTAACTTAGCACTCCACTGAGAGTATGGACTACTTCTTCAAAATATTTTCTATCTTTATACAATGCATAGTGAAACAATACTAAAATTACAGGTTTGTATACATATAAAACACGAACACATTTTTAACAATAGATGTCATTCTATGGACGAACAAAATAAAATAAAAATATGTAATGGCATAAGAAGCAGACTACTGTTAAGAAAATCTATTGTTTAGACTTCCTAATAAGTGTCATAACAAGTTTCAAACGGTTTTCTGGAATAATCAGTGTTCAAAACTTTCTCAAACTATTACTGGTTAACACAAGTCATTGTTTTGTGTGCCAGGCTCGCTAAAACCACTAGGTATCGTGTTTTGTTACTAAAACTGCACGACTTATATTAGATTCTAAAATTCTTATCCTTATCTAAATCAGTTTCATTAATATTATTTAAATAGCATCTGTGATAAATTTGCATGAAATATCAGTTCGCTTACTTGCTTGATTAAATTTTCTCATAGAATAGGAAGTATACGTATTCCTCTACTTAAAACGAATTAATCAAATAATAGTGCCTGTCTGCGAGTTGCACAAGAAATTCACCAGTATTGTTCAAAGTTTCTCACACTCTCTCTACTAAACTTGTTTTGGTACTGTATTATTTATTGCGCCATGCGGAAAATCCCATAGGAATTATTTAACACAAAAGCTATTAGGTTTAATAAAATATAACATTTTATGTTATATTGTTGCTACAAAAAAAGAAGTATGTGTGAGTAACTGCAAATGTTTTATTGTTGTACCAAAACAAACTCACTACTATTGTATAGAATATAAAACAAATAATAAATAAAACGATGTCAGCTCCACAAAATAATCGTATACTTATATGATTAAACCATCACATGTTTCAAGACTACAATTCCCATCATCAGTGACGCAGTTACAATCTAATTTCCGTATTTAAAAAAGTTTGTGTGAAATTTAAACATTTAAACACCCCCTGGAAATTCAATATTAGAGTAGGTACTTATTAAATACTAAACATAATTATTATATTTAACTGTTGTGATAGTGACCTCTAAGTGTTTTCAAATTGAAGTTGGTTGGTTTTAGGTCAATTATAGAAACAAAGTAATTCCTCTGTCGACGTTTCGACTTTTATTAAGTCATCCTCAGGACACTAGAATACAACAAACAAGAAAAACATAAAGGGTGACTTGAAATTTAAAATTAATTGTTAAATACACAAATAAAAAAAAAATATTAAAAAAATATATAAAAATATAAATAAATAAAAACATCAAGACATGTAATGTATTTTTTTTTCCTTTGTTTAAACACAGATAAAACTACATACTACAACGGGTTCTCCATACTCACGTGAACAATTTGTTTCTTTTGTCAATATTTTAATTGTGAAGGACATTTACATATGAAGAAATCAAAAAGGGGGTTTCTTTTAAACATATATTTTCCTATTTTAATAGTGTATAAACTAAAACTGAATAGGCACAAACGAACAGGAAATGATACATTTAATTTTTTTTTTATTTTAAATAAAATTCCATATTTTCCTATCAAACAGGTGTATATATATATATATATATATATATATACGTTGAAATTCTTATATTAGTTGCCAGACATGTTTCGGACTATACGTCCATCATCAGTGGCTAAGGAACCTTGTATAATGTAGTTAAATGTGAGGGTTACACTTCATATGAAATTAACATAGAGATTTTATATGGATTTTTGATTTGAACGTTTATACAATATCACTTTCTGGAAAATTGGTGTTAAATTAATAAAATGAAAATAAAAATAAAAATGGATTTAAATTATTGAACTTTGTAACCAAGGTTTGTAATCCTTAAGCGACTGTACTGGTGGGCTCTTACCAGTTCAATTCAAATTTAACATTTTCCTCAAAGATGAGAAAAAAGAAGAAAAAACTAATGATACAAGTAGAAATGATCTGCAAAGTTCAATAATTTAAATCCATTTTTATTTTCATTTTATTAATTTAACACCAATTTTCCAGAAAGTGATATTGTATAAACGTTCAAATCAAAAATCCATATAAAATCTCTATGTTAATTTCATATGAAGTGTAACCCTCACATTTAACTACATTATACAAGGTTCCTTAGCCACTGATGATGGACGTGTAGTCCGAAACATGTCTGGCAACTAATATAAGAATTTCAACGTATATATAAAGATCATTTTGTGGAGTAGACGTCGTTTTATTCAAATAATAACATTCACTCCTCGATAGATGGATTACTTCAGAAAAAAAAAAATATATATATTACTTTCCAAGGTGTAGGTGGTTATTATACGGGGTTTATTTATACAAAATGGATTATCTTCCTCCTATTAATTAAATTTGCATAAGCAGAGCTCAAATTTTGGGTGTCAACTTGTTTATTTACGTTATTTTAATGTATTTTTATATCTATCATCTCTTTCAAAAGTCTTTTTTTGTAGTTTCACTGTCCACCAAGAATTTCTGTGTTTTCAAAATCAATGTCATGTAACGTCGCAATAACATGCTCAGTTAGACCAGATTTGTTTGGAGCATTAACTAAGTTTTGGGGTCTGATGTTCACTTGATGCTCTCTTATTCTTGTTCCCAAATATCGAGAAGTTTGACCTATATAGACTTTATTACAATCTTTACACGGTATTTTATAAACAACGTTGCTCTCAAACTCCTTAGGGGTTACTGATTTTAGTTTACTAAAGAATTTTTTAGTTGTGTTTTCGTTCTTGAAAGCAACTTTGATATTAGTGTTAGTAAATACTTTACCTAATTTTTCGGATAAACTACAGACATAGGGGATTTTTAAATATCTTTTATTATTATTTGGATTTAAATTAGGTAAACTATTTTGATTGGTTTCAGGTTGGAAGAGTATTTTATTAATAAGCTTCTCTGGATAACTATTTTTCAAAAGGTAGTATTTAATTAGTGTTAAATTTTTTTCATGAAACCCTTCGTCAGACAAAGGCTCTATGTTTTAAGTTGTTAATGATATTAATTTTTTGATTAAAAGAATGGGATGAGTTAAAATTAATGTATCTTTCAGAGAAAGTGGGCTTGTGATACCAGTCAGTGATGATGATATTATTGTCACCTCTAATAAATTCGATGTCTAAAAACGATAGCCTATTTCGATTTTCTTTTTCAAGTGTAAACATTAACTTTGGATGAAAATCATTAAAAATAGATAGTGTCTCATCAACCCCATTCACCGGAATGCACGTTAATATGTCGTCGACATATCTTTTACAGAACGGTAATTGGAATGGCAATCTTGGGATGCAGTTTTTTTGTAATTCTGACAATACAATATCAGCGCATATTGGCGATAAACAGTTGCCCATACCAAGACCATATATTTGTCTATAAAATTTGTCTTGGAATTTAAAATAGCTGTTATCAAACACAAAGGTAAGGTAAGGTAAATTTCAAGTCACCCTTTATGTTTTTCTTTTTTGTTGTATTCTAGTGTCCTGAGGATGACTTAATAAAAGTCGAAACGTCGACAGAGGAATTACTTTGTTTCTATAATTGACCTAAAACCAACCAACTTCAATTTGATAATTATTATATGTGTGCATAATTATTCGTCACTCCGTCATAGTGACATTATAACGATAGTATAGTTTTCTTTTTGTTGATCATATCAAAATAGGAGAGTTTGGAGTTTTATAATTATTTTTAATATGATCAACAAAAAGAAAAACAAAAAAAGAAACTATAATCGTCACAATGTCACTATGACATCAGTGACGCAGTTACAATTTAATATACGTATTTAAAAAAGTTTGTGCGTGAAATTTAAACATGTATATCATAAACACCCCGTGAAAATTCAATATTAGAGTAAGGAAAAAAAATTAGACAATAACGGAAAATTCTAATTTTCTTCAGCTTTGGACAATAATTTCGAAATCTCTGGTATTAATTGCAAATAAGTGATAAAAATTGTTGTAGTTCTGTAACAGGGTTGATATAGCGACATCTAGTGTGAGCAAGCAATATGCCCGGTGAAACACAGTTCACAAACGATGGCCGGACAAGAAGTAACAACTCCATTAAATCCTATTGCCAACACTAGCTGTCCCGAATTCGCTGGCGGGAGGATTTAGTTATGAATTGCTTGTTACATAAAGTAACAAGACTTTTTAGTTATGTTGGACATTTGTTTCACACTACCAGACGGGCCGTTTTGTTGATCCACAACTCATCAGTGGTGATCAGCAGGCAGTGTGACCCAAATTTCTAATATTTACGAAGAGCTTATACTAGCAAGAGAGATGACTGGCAACAAGATAACAAGATGTTTTGGCGACATCTAGTGTGAGCAGGCAATATGCCCTGTGAAACACAGTTATTTGATATTCTCACACTGATTTCTCTAATTCCATGTAAGCAATAGTATATTCATCTATTTTAATAGTCTATCAAATGTATACTAACAAATCAATCTATGTGAAAGTTAGTACACACGTTAGACAGTGATAGTCTTATAACAGCGGTTAAATATTTAATCATTCGCTAGACAAGTTTAGACAGTAGTTTAGTTTAGAGCATAATCGAAAAAATGGCAAATTTACGACGCTGAAATATAAACAACGAGAATATCTTTGGGTGTGTACGCTTGCTAATTAGTTGAGAAGCAGTGGTTCTGCGCACGCCCAGAGATGTTCATATCGGTAAGATCTAACCGTAAACTCACTTTTTCGCCCATGATTTGATATTGCGGGTCCAAATTAGAGGTCAGTGTAGCCAAGTGGTTAGCTAGAAGTTAATTATCACATATATTTTGGATCTTTAATACTTAATTTAATTCGCAGATGTAATTTATTTTCCTATTCGTTATGAACTAGTAAAATATCTCTAAACTGGTTCGCATAAACCAATGATTAATTATTGTGAATTCTTGGTTAAATAAAAATTATTCGTTCATAGGAATAAAACAAATATCCAAATTCTCACGGTTTTAAACAAAAATTATTCGCCCGTGTTTTCACATATATTTAACGTAAAAACAACTGTATGAATTAATTGAATTGACACAACAAATAACAAAAATACCTATGTACCTATGTTTATTCCAAAAATGTTGTAAATAATAAAGAATTGGTTTTGGTTACCCATCCATGTACCTTCACACATATTCAGTGCCAATAATTTAATGAAAGCCGCTAGAGCGTAATTCTATTAGGAAATTAACATCTATAACTGAGTTTAAATATAAAATAAAGAATTTTAAGTAGTCCACGATTTCCAGTCTAAGGGAACTTGAAAATGGTTATATCCATATTTATCTCAAATTTTATTTTTAGCGCGTTCACAATACTTTCCCTGTGCGGGAAAGTAAAATTAAATTATACTAAAATAAATCAAATTTATTCTTTAGAAGTAGTCCTTCTTAGTGTGGAGTCGTATATAATATTATCGAGAATAAAAGTCAAATCTCCACAAACCAAGTTTAATAGACCTCTGTGAATGTCAACATTGGTTTTCAATCAGATTGACAAAATGCGGATTTTCAATAGCAATAGTGTTCATTTTTTTTATTTGGCTACTGTTTACTAACAAAACGGCTTTCGTCGGTCCACAAGATATGCTGAAAGTGCCGATTGTCGTTAATCTCCAACACACAGATCTAATTAATTCTTCGTCGTTGATATGACAAATGACCTAAGTTGTGAAGATTATAATCGTGTTAAACAATTTTCTTTCGAAATGTTTCGTACGGAACTGTACGTTAAATACAACTCATGACAAGCTTGACGAATTGAGTTTCGTGGATGATCTTAAAAATACTGCAAAATAATGGCAACAGAATTTTCACTTTTAGCAATTTTTCTTCCCTTTTGCGAAGAAAATACTACGATATTTCCACGTACGTAAATTCCGTTCCAATCATGCAAATATTCTTCAGTTTGGAATAACACATTAAAGGTGTTTTCTCGGGTATTTTTGAGTGTATAACTGAACTGCTCTTCTAGGGTTCTCTGGAAATTTCCCATAAACTAATAATATGTCAACTTTTTCGTTATGCGTTAACATTTTTTTTAACATAAAATGTACACATCAAAAAATGACACTAAAACTATTTGTCAACCATTAGCTTAATTATTGACAGATACCTATAATTGCAGTTTGTTTCCAAGTTGTCACAATTGTGAATTTTAGTAGATTTTTAAAAAAAATCTAACTATTCAGGAGATCGACACAACCGAAATTTTGAAAAATTTTTATGCAGTCCTTCATTTTATGACCCCTGGATCCTAAAAATTTATATATCTATATTCAAAAGTTTATATATCTATATATTTTGTTTCGATTGGTCAAAAAATGCGGCCTAGACCGTGACGCAAAGTTTTCTATATCCCATATATATATGTATATATATATATATAAATTCAGTATTTTCGTAGCCTACTGTTTGAATATCAAATATGTTCAATATATTGGGGTATAGGCTATACCCCAATATATTGAACATATTTGATATATATATATATATATATATATATACGTGCACATCTATCTTAGTGGGCTCCATACGTGGATAAGGCGCCCTGGCCTCCACCAGAACCACGTTATTTACGCGTGTATACATTGCATATTTGAATTCCCCGGAAAAAAATAAACAAAGGCAACTTGAGAGGGGAAGAGATTTCGTAAAAAAAATATATACGAAAAAAGTATACACTCAAGATAGAAACCGGGCTCCGCATATGACATGACAAACTCTCCTCCGGTGCATATAATTGGATATGTTATCTCGACCTAATGGTCACCGACGATGTTGCCATATCGAGGCATATTGTATATCTAAACAATATATGTAAATGTATCTTTTGGCCTCTACTTTGACTAGCCTCCGCTGTGTATATCATTTATATAAACGCAGGCACGTTTTAATCGCCTCCCTCTTTTTATAACTAAATTCCACTTCGTTATTGAACTTGTTTTGTTGAGGAGTTGTATATCAATTACTTACATTCATCTTATTGGGCTCCATTTTTTATAATGAACTTCGCGGTCGTTTTCTGACCTAAATTCCTCTTGATTGGTTTTCTGGTTTTGCAGACGTGTTGTATATAAATAATGTTATGTGCACATAACTGATCAGCCTCTATTTTACATACAAAGAAAGTATTGTCTCCTTCGTTACTGGTAGACAAAAAATGATCAAAACCAAGCAAATTGAGAAAATTTATATTTGGAATTTCAACTTACAACTTACTCAATTAGTACAAGTATGAAACATTGAAATAACACGGTAACTAGTGAGATTCTTTTGCTGAATATTTTGTTCTTATAAGGTAGGTACTATATTATAAGGAATCCTTATTTATTCCTTCACCAGAGGCAACCAACATCAGAAGATCAGCGGAAACAGTGTTCATTTCTTTCGATCGAATTGTAAAACTTCAAATGTTTGCCTCTAGACATTTTTCGACCTTCATGTATTCTTACCACATATCTACGTTGTGTTTACTTTTGGTACTTTTTTATTTTATTTATGCCTTCTGGTTTTAAAGCCACATTTATGGTTAATATTAGTACATCTAACAAAATTGCTCCGAGGCTAGGCTTATGAGAGTCTTTATTAATACAAATTAATTTAAGTTGCCAGATATTAACCCTCCAGTAAATTTGAACTTATCTATGAAGTTTTTATCTAGTTAGGTATATTGATTAACAAAAACAGTATTTTTGTAATGAACCAAAACCCAAAGAAAGATAAATAAATAAGAACATTGTATGCAAGAACAGAACGAAATGAATGGATTAAAAAAATGTATCGTGTAATTTTAAAAATTATTTTGAAAGAAATATAAAATATACTCAATACTATAAACAATAAAATAACGTTAAATAATATAAATAACAAATTCAAGTTATAGATAAATAATAGCTACTTAAAAGAATAAAATAAGACATAATACAGTAGGTATAATATATCCATGAAATGACTGTAAAACGCTTAACTACAAATTCCTCAACTAAAAATAAGCCGATCTAGCCGTTTTGCCTACAGGGCGCTAAAGTTCTTAAATTAATATCGTTTTTTCAGAATAATTATTTTCTAAACGCCTTTATCAATTTTCACTAATTTTGAAACTAACCGATTTTTTGTTAATGCCTAGAAATTTAAAAATGTTGCGTGATTCGTAAAGAAAAGTTTCTGTGTCCCGTAAAATTTGCGCTAGACATTCAGTTTATCTACAAAAAGATTATTTACAATGCCTTGAAATTGATCATTGCCTATTTATTCGACACGAAAAAATATATGTCGAAAGTTTTAATTCTGAACAATGTTTAAAATAATTGTTATGTTTGTTTACTAGGCAACAATAAAATAAATAATCTGACATAACGATAGTTTTTATTTCTTTTACGTAAATAATTATTGGTTCTTTAAAATGGACCATTATTCTATCGCTGAGACGGTCGACATTCTTCTGGTATATGGATTATGTGAGAGAAATGGACGTATGAGTGTCAGAGTCTATCGTGAAAAATATCCAGAATTCCTATCGATCAAACTTTCACGAATATTAAGAAGTAAGTAACATAGAGAAAGGGGTAGTTTTCATGGAAATAATGTTAAGCCAGGACGCCAACTTACAATTAGGACTGCTGAGTTTGAAGAGGTAGTTTTAAACAGAATTGAAGATGATCCCAAGTTAAGTCGTATATGCTAGGGGTTCGGATTGGAGATTTCCAGAAGTACAATTAATAACATTCTACGAGAGCAGTTACTCCATCCGTATCATGTCTAACAGGTGCGAAATGTTTTACCAAAGGACCCTGAAAGTCGGCTGACGTTTTACCATCTCATCAAGCCAATGAGAATACCACACATTCGTGCTGAAACATATCCTAATAGATGGATCGGAAATCGGCCAGCAAGGTCACCCAACTTAACGCCTCTGGACTTTGGATATTTGGTATATTCGCCTAGATATTTTTAGTTGAGAAATTTGTGGTTAAGCGTTGTACAGTAATTTCATGGACACCCTGTATAATAGATAACTAAAGAAACAAACTAACAAATACTGTTTAAGTTACTCAAATTCGTTGGGTTTGTTAAAATGTTTCAAGTGGTAGGTAATACTTTAACTGAAATTGAAGTCTGACGGGTGCGATGAATGATGATACTACATTATTCCTTAGGCTTAAAATCTTTGTAGATCTTTGTTAAATAATTGAATCAATACTTATGGATAAGTCGTGCGTCAAATTTACACTAGCTGTATATTTAAACAATATAGGTATGCGCATCTATATTATAGGCCTCCATTGCCGGAACACGTGTTCTATATATATAAACTATTTATGTACATCTATCTTAGTGGCATCTACTTTTTGTTAATAGCAAAATTTACATTTAGTGTATACAATCAGAACATATACACAACAAACTTACTAGCCTCCGCTGTGTATATTATTTATACAAACAGACGTTTTAATCGCCTCCACTGTCATATTTTTATAACTAAATACGACTCCATTATTGCAATTGTTTTGCCGACGAGTTGTATATCAATGAATTATTTACATTCATCTTATTGGTCTCCATTTTTTACAATCTCTCGCTTTTTTTTATACTGAAATTTTTCTTCATTGATTTTATTATTCGCAGGCGCTTTGTATATAGATAATTTATGTGCATTTAACTTATTGGACTTTATTTTTACATAAAAAATATATATTTTCCTCGCTGATAATTTTATTTGACAATAATCTATTGTAAGGTAGGTACTCTATTATAAGGAATCCTTGTTTACTAGAGTCAACCAACATCGTGACAGAAGATCAACGGAAACAGTGGTCAGTTCATTCGGTCGAATTATAAAAGTTTAAATGGTTGATTCTAGACATTTTTCTAACTTCATGTATTCTCTCTTACCATATGTTACATTTACGTGTTTACGGTGTTTTTACTTTTGTTATTTTTTTATTTTATTCATGCCTTCTGGATTTAAAGCCAAATAGTTACGGTTAACATTAGTACATCTTACAAAATTGACCCGAGACTTACTAAGTCCATTTCAGCTGCTTATGAGAGCCTTTATTAATATAACTTAATTTAAGTCATAGTCATGTCAAAGTAACATAATATATTAAATCCTGCACACCTTTTAACGCAATTGCTCTTTCCTTAAAATTATTTTCAGAAGTAGTAAGTAGTAGTTTTAAACCGAAACAATATACTCAAAATTTTTGTATTATAGGAGTGATCAATTTGAAGTTATTTATTTAGTTATAATAGATGTGGCATTGATTTAAAAAAAAAAAGTATTTTTTGTAATGAACTCAAATCCAAAGAAAAATAAACAAGAACAATACATGTAAGAACAGGATGAAATGAATGGATTAAAAATGTGCGAAAGAAACTATATTTGTTCGACTAAAATATGGCTATAAAGTTGTTGTCCTGGAAAAAATTGTGAGTCAAAGGATCCGAGAAAAGTACCAATTAACAATTATCTATGATTATGGGAAATTATATTTCAAGACATAAAAGAAATTCGAAGTCACTCCCATATAAAGATAAATATATTATAACATTTGGTTTATGAACAAAGTACTATTTTCGACCTTGGTAATTAGCTACTGTTAAGTAACAAATAGATTCTTGTGCCAAGCAAATTTTAAAATAAAACTGAAAAAACTATGTGTTTATTATTGGCCAACTAGTAGGTGGAGCCCAGTGCAACTAGCGGACAAGTACGTGTGTTGCTATGACAGGTTGAGAAATCAAATATGCTTTACAATACCTAAAATAAATAATTCTACCGACGAAATATACACATGAAGGTTTACGATATATGTTAGCTGGTATCATTAGCCACCAGTAACGTTGCCAAATTTAGGAGGCTAATATGTATACTTACACGTGGAGCCCAGTGCAACTAGCGCACAAGTAAGTGTGTATATCTGTGTATGTCTAACGCGCCACGTGGTGGAATTCTTTCAAACCCGGTTGTATATCTGTATGTGTGTATACTACCCAGTGGGCTCCACCCTAAAATTTGCCAGATGGGTGGGTATACCCTGTAGACTTGAAAAAACACTATATACACGGGGGTACGTAGTGGCCTCCGAAAAAACGCAGTCACCTCCGTTTTGGAGCCCAGTGCGCTTAGCGTATATATATTTTGGAGGCCACTTTAACGTTTTGCATATATATATATATATATATATATGGGATATAGAAAACTTTGCGTCACGGTCTAGGCCGCATTTTTTGACCAATCGAAACAAAATTTGGTTCAAAAATCGGCTAGGTCATGGAATCGCGTGAGTTCGTTGGCGATTGAAATCGACGAGCTAATTTCGAAATGGCGGCCTGTCAAAGTTTTAAAAAAATCATATTTTTTTCATTGTTAGTAGAAAATACCAATGTTACATATCAAATGATAGAGCACTTAAATCTCTACAATGTTTATTTGGAGAGTTTTTTCATCGCATATTTAAGTAAATGTAAGTCAATATAAAGTAACAAAAAATAAAAAAAATATCATCATCCGCTACACCTGTAATTATTTTGACAAATAAACACCTGTGACATAACAATAAGACCGTACTTACGTATGTGTTATAGTATAATGGGTATTTCAGTTAAAATAACTGTCAATATGACACTTTGGTTATATTTGGCGACTGTCAGAATATACCATTATTTGTTTATTAATAGTGGGTGTCAGTGGTAGACTAAGTATAAATAAAAAATACATAAATCAAAAATCTACTTTTCCGACTGGCTGCCATCGGGATTTTTTGATATTAGTTTTTCCTAAAAATTTGTTTATAATTTTTTAACGAATAAAAATAGCATATTTTTTCTTTACAAAAGTTGCTCAGAAAAATTAGTTCTATGCAAAAATAGAGGTATGTATCTGAAAAAAAAAAGTTGATGATGTCATTTACTTCAATTTCCAAATTTGGAAAATAATTAGATCTGCGGGAAAATGGAACTTACTTAATTCCATTTAAAAACCTTTTTTCAGAACTTTTCTATCGTTTTTCATTTTCTCATAACAGAGATGGGACATCAAGCTTTGCTCACCCTGTACATAAGATTTCCTTTAGTCAAATTAGTGCTTACTTTCCACGACAATAACCTAATTTAATTAGTTCATTTAAGCACTCAAAACCGAAATGGTATACGATATATTAACACTGAAACATGCAACTGCACAAATTGCAAATTTTAAAAATTTTTGTTTGTAAAATGAATCAATACTTTAATTAAACCTCAAACTCGTAGAACGTTTACTGCAATTTTATTACAGGACGGTCTAATTTGAGAATCTGGAACGAACATTAAAATTTTATTGATCAGATAATGTTTTTACGTATTAAACATGTTTTCGTTTATATTTTCCGGTGCTGATGTCGAGGCAAAATTTGAGTAAACTAAAACTTTATCGATATTGAAGAAAATAATTATATTTTTCGCCTGCCTGCACTTAAACAGAGTTTTACCGCCCGCATATGCGGGCGGTAAATAACCAGTTAGCGCCCGCTCTTTTTATTTTTTTTTCATAGATGGCGCTACTGTTAGATTTCCAATAATAACGTTAACATCAGTAGTTTTCACTCACTTAAATTAATGTGCATTCCATCTAGAGGATAAGTTAACAATTAATTGAGAATGTTTACTTAGGTAGTCGTTTGCCATTACGCTAAACTCATTTAATTATTTAAAATTGTCCATTATTAATTAGTAATCACTTTTTAATTTTTATTGTAGTACCGAAATATACCTAAGATTCTAAAATCAAATTTCTATAGCGTACACGCTTTGAAAGTGATCACATCTAGCTTGGACCCATGAATCCAATCTTCTCCTCATTGACTGGCAAACTCTCTCAAAAATACCGCAGGGTCGTTTCTAATCAAATAACTAAGGACTTCAGATGACCCCACATTAGTCCTCGGCCAATCTAGAGATTTCCGTATGTTTCTGTTAAAAACTCATGTCACTGGCACTTAAAATTTTAAAATTCTTTTTTAAATTTATCATGATTAAACAAAAATTATACTGATTAAAATCTGATTTTAATCAGTTGGGTTGAATCGTCTCAACCCTGTATTCCTACAAGCTAATTTATAATGTAAACAACTGGATCCATCCTGTATGTATGTGACTTATCCACATCCACATACGACGGTTGACTTTTATATATAATTTGTTCACGTTGGATCGCACACAATTTGTCGATCGCTCAAAAAAAGGCTCGTGTCGATTGGTCGAAAGAAATACTCAAAAAATACGATCGCGGTGCTTCGCAACACAACTATGACATCGTGACAGGTGATGAATCGTGGATTTACGCGTATGAGCCCGAAAGTAAACAGCAGTCGACTGTATGGGTGTTTCAAGATGAGCCAAATCCAACAAAAGTTGTTCGCGCACAAAGCACTTCCAAGCAATGGTCGCCTGTTTTTTTCGGAAAAACTGGACATGTCGCAACCGTACCACTAGAACAACACAGAACAGTCCATTCTGAGTGGTACACAACGATTTGTTTGCCAGTTGTCTTCCAAGAAATCAGGAAAACAACCGCCGAAGACGGATCACTTTTCACCACGACAATGCGACCTCTCACACATCGGCTCAAACAACTGCATTTTTGAGCACCCAAAACATCGATTTGATGAGTCATCCGCCGTATAGTCCTGACTTGGCACCGAATGACTTCTTTTTATTCCCGTACGTAAAAAACAAACTGAAGTCCACGTTTTTCGACACCTGAAGCAGCGGTTGCTGCATTCAGAATGCATGTTTTGGAGATACCTCAATCAGAGTGGTAAAAGTGCTTCGAGAATTGGTTCAAACGCATGCAAAAGTGTATAGATCTTCATGGAAAATATTTTGAAAAACAACAAAGTGATTTTCGATGATTAATAATTGTTTTTGTTATCAAATCCCGAAATATAAAAGGCAACCCTCGTATCATACAGAAACATGATATATTTGAGTCACGTTATTAATATAGTTCTCTTGGCGTGGAGATATTTACGTGTACTGTTATTGAAGCTCGAAAGTTTTCCAAATCAAGGTAAATAATTAGTGCAAATAAACATAACGTACTGATATTCGCTACATATAGCGTATTATTGATTCTTCAATTAGGACGAACAGTTTCGACACAGAAATGAAACAATTTGATTGTAACAGATGTTTTTAATTAGTTAATATTATTGTTAATTGTCAAACTTTTGTAATATTGTGATCCAGTGAAAATTATTTCGGGGTATAGGGTGTACAAATATAAGTTGTTATAATAATTATTGTTTTAGTTTTTAAAGTTCTTGGTTTTTTAATTTTTAATTTTCGTAAAGATAAGAATGTTTTAATTTCTAGTACATTTCATACTTAAATATTTCCACAGGATATCTGTATAGATGTTTAAATTTCCATGCCCAAGTTGAACTATCACTACGTACAATAAGCCACTGAAGATGGAATGATATTCCGAAACATGTCCGGCACTCAAATCCCAATTATTTGAATATATATATATATAAATAGTTTTGCGGAGTAGACGTCGTTTGATTTACATATACTGTATCGTTTTTCTGAGTTCGTAGTGTGAAATAATAACGAGCTTTAATTAAAACTAATTTGAAGGAAATAAAACAATGTTCCATTTGACTTTATCTCTTCAATATATATTTTTGCCTTTTGTGCGATCTAGCTTTGACTCATCGAGCTTGCCTTTAATTTTAAGTGAATTGTTACTAATCTCAAAATCGTATTGTCCCTCTCATTTGTCAACCAAATTTTCCACGTTGTAGACAATTACTAAAGTTCACTTTTGTTCTTTAATCAACCTTATTGTAATATGATAATATACAAAGATATGCTATTATTTTTTGCTCCGATGCAACGCACAATTTAATATCAAGTTTTAACTAATTTTCATTTTAATTGTGTAAAGATCTGTCTCAAAAATGTTTTCACAAAATTGGTAAGTTTCTTATATGCCTGATTGTGAACTCATTTCTATTATTGAATTATCTTTTAGATGTATAGATGTTTAAATCCTTCCCTTATGAAGACTTTTGTAAAGTTATGTCACTGATGATGAGATGTATCTCGAAACATGTCTGACAGTTTTGTTTTAGTTTGAACATATATATATGATATTTTGTGGAGTAGAGGTCGTTTTGTTTCCTTCAATAGTTGTTACTCCTCTCTGCAATGGATTATTACAACAGATAAAACTAATTTATTTACACTTAATAACTAAACTAATAACATTAATGCACTAATATGACTGTATTTATTTGTAATTTATTTCTACTATTTATTTCACTATTATTTGTATGTCACAACTCTCAACTATTGACTAATTGTCCTTCTGTGCGTCTCCGTCTTTATCCACATCACACGAGAATGTTCTGCACCTTTCCTGTCTCTTCCATTCTATTCTATGGCGGTCTACGACACAACCAGCTCGAGTTTAACTAGACGTGTAGCGGTGTTGCCAATAGCTGTACATTTTTATATTTATCACAATACACTCAACTCCTCTCCGTAATGGATTAATTACTCCAAGGAGTTATTGTGTTGTTAATTCGTCAAAAATCATAAAAATTGGTTGAGGTGTGCACTTTATTTTGCTTTAATTTTTCAATATGACTTTTTAAATATCATTTTTGAATCCATCAGAAACTATTATCTATTCTATTATCAATTATGTATTTTATAGTTAAAAATCTGACTATTTCGAGTAAAAGTAAGAAATACGCACTTGTTGAGAGTAACAAATAAACGCGAGCAAATTTCTGAGAAATTGTTTGGATCGCTTTGTACAAGGTGTACAGAAAGGGTGGGAGGTATTTGTATCTGAGCTGTCCATGTAACGGCGCGGATGGGACGTCACATAGAGATGGTCTGTTGCGCTGCTCTTTGGAGATTTAGCATAGATAAATGTTTATTTATAACTGACAGTTACTGACTATCCGTTCCGGCTGAATTTTGAAAATGAAATGCTTCAACACTTCCCAACGTTTGAAAACATTATGTTTAGTGACGCAGCAAACTGTCACAGAAAAGGGCACGGAAACAAACGGAACTGCCGCTACTGGACCAACGAAAACTCGAGACAGAATCATGAACGACCACTACACACTCCAAAAGATATTGCGTGGGCTGCCATGTCTGGTGAAGGCATCATTGGGCTTTATTTTTTTGAAAACCGGTGAGGGCGAGCACTTACGGTAAACAGTGAATGGTATTGCGATGTTAAAGAACTTTTTGCCTCGACAACTGCAGGAGTTTTAAGGTTTTAATGTAGAAACATGGTTTCAGCAATTTGCCACACCTCCAACCAATGGCTTGCGGTGGTCCATTGTTACGTTGCTAAAAATACCACCTACCTCAGCTTAATATTTTTTTAATCATAATTGTCGCATTAAATGGTATCATCTCACGAATATAAATACGCACTACATTTCCTGGTATTTTTCCATCTTTGTCATTGATTATGGGTTATCCAATTATTCTCCGCCTCATTATTTTCTTATTCTCATTCAATCGGAGCGATTATAGTTACCAGCAATTGGGATTGGTTTGTTTACATTCCACTACATACCTGTAAGCAACAATAATATTATTATTTGAAGGAATATATACTCATTGACTGGCAAATGTGTCGATTATGAGTATGTATTTGATATTTTATTATGTATACCTACTTACCGTGAATTACATTAAATCCCGATTTTCTTTAAAGCTACTGTTTACATCTTTCGTATTATTGTTATTTTGTGCTCACATTCGTGTGACATATTGACGTTTTCTAATCCATTTGTACTACCAACCTCTAGTTGCTTTGTATTGCCAACCGGTAGTTGAAATGCCCTACGGTACTGCTTTCGCGGTAAAAACCAGATCCCTGGTACCTAATTTTCGCCATTTTTTGGTTCTGTCTTGAAAGCAAAAGGTGTTGGAACATTTTTAAGTATTTTGTATTTATTATTGGTGCTCCATACGTTTGGATATAATTGTTTTGCCGATACCTGTCCAACACCCGCTGGAATTGGATAACAGGTGTAATTTCATCACTCTACAAGGCCACCCAATAACTAAGGCCTTCTTTTACTACTCTTAGTTTTGCAGTTATAAACGCATTACGCTTAACTGCCGGCTTGGCTTCTCCATGTTAATGGTTTGTGCTTAACGCTTGATTGCTGCATGTAATGTGGAGCATACCAGCCCGATAGCTGAAAGGAAACGGATGTTTGTCCTGTGGATGGCCCAGTGATTGATATTGGATGTTAAATTACCTGCTATCACGGTGACTCCAAGGAGGGATTGAGCCTACGCCCCATCCAGGCTCCGCAACTAAGTCCTTTTCGTTTATCGCTTTGCTCATTCGCGAGAATACCTATATAGGAAGTTACACCATCTAGTCAGTAATTTATATGCTTTTATTCGTGTTTTAGTGTTTATTATTAAGTGTTGAGTTTATTGTTGATGTTTAATTTATTATTAATTAGGTAAATTTATTAATTAAGTTAGTGGCTTACCACTTGTGAGCGTTGCGCAACGTCGGGTACAGCATTTACTTTGTCCAGTCCAGTACCTAAGTAATTGTCAATTTTAGATGCATATACCTACCTACATATTATTACGTGTACCTACCTTCTCTACGAGTCAGGGAATTCTTGAAATATCTATATTTTGAATTTGTTAATGTAACATAATTAGGGCCGCCCATTTATTAAATTTAATTAAATAAACCTCTCTTGAAGTGAAATAGTATCTGATAATTGGGTTCGTTGCCATTATCAGCTGATTTCTACTAAAGTCAACATCGACCGTTACTAACGTCACTCTTCTTTTGGAGAGTGGCCACATTAGTTTGATATTGTTCAGCAAGCTCCAATTCTACCGGTAATATAAACCCACCTGTGATTTTAAGTAGGTATACAATTCGTTTTGATTGTTGTAGCTTATTTTAGACAATTTCATATTATTTATTTATTCATTTTAGATTGTTCTCCTATTATTTATTTTAATAGATTTATATTTACACATTCCTTTAAACGAAGACTGGAGTGTTATTTACCGAACCTACTTTTAGGCTAATTCCTATTTTGTTTTTAATATTCAGCAACCGCTGGTCCACTGCTAGGGCTCACAAAATAGGTGGCGCCCCCTTTGATAGTGAATACGGTTCTATACTAAATACCATTACCCACGACCATCTCTGGCTTAGCTAGCTGAGAAGTGGCCCATAGTACCAGTGGTTGGCCTATCGTGAGTTAAACAGCTCTCTGTCTAAAATATATTTTCTACTTTAATAGTTAGCCACCAGTTTAGTTTACATTCTCTTTTTCTCCTAAAAATTTCATTAAATTTTTGCTTGTTCGTCAAGTAGCCCGGCGAACATAGCACCATCAACCTTTCTTAGAAAAATTGACTCTCGTCGAGGAACCATCAACTGCCCTTCTAGAAGCCCCGATCTTATACCCCTTGATTATTTCTTATGGGGATACCTTAAACAGAAAGTGTATACAAACAAACCATGAACTCTACTGCAATTGAAGCACAACATCCTCACCGAAATGACCGCCCTTTCTAGAGAGATGTTTGACGAATAATTTCCGTATTCAGTTAGAGGAGTGCTGCAGCGCGATGGTCAACATTGGGACAGCATAATATTTACCACTTGAATTTTCCAAAACGTTTTCTACAAATTGTCCCAAAAATAAAAAATAAATAACTTTTATTTTTTTTATTGAATTTATAAATGCCCCCACCATTTATGGACACCTTGTATATCAATTGCCAGTAATATTTTGAGAATATCTTATGTATCTTATATGCATGGATAACACTGTAGGCGAGTTTTCATATCTCAACTTATATTGAAACCAAAGACCTTAGTACTGTGTTATTAAGGTCTTTGATTGAAACAATATTTTCTAAATTACCTGATAACAGTGACAGTCACATGAGTTATTTCTTTAAACAATCTGCCGTTCCCTTTAAGTTACATAACTCTAATGTCAGCTGAAAGTAGGCGTCTCTGTAACATACGTACGTAGGCTTTGGCATAAAAAATCTCTGTTGTCTGCTTTATGTCCCAAAAGTTACGGGACACACGTTATAAATTATTGAACTTGTCAGTATATTTTATGGTAATAATGTATGGCATGTTCAGATTCATTTCGATATCGATATCAACTGCATCTGACATATTTTTTTATTTTTGAAAATTGATGGATGCATGCCTTTTTTGTGTAGAACGTAAACAACTTTATTCAGGAAGCAAATTGGTGATAAATTATCGTTCCATATTGTGTATCGCTTCTGCATATTGACTATTATTTATTATATTCAAAGGGATACCATGTATCCGGAGAGAAAAGTTATAAATTGTTAAAAAAAGTAGGTAGATATCCACAACTTGGTAAATGTTTTACTTTGTAAAACCATAAGTATTCCTGGTCAAAATACTGGCAACAAAATTGGTTGCTTAAATTTAATCTTGTGTAAAATGTAGAGTTTCATAATAATGTTGTCGGTCAACAACATTGAATTCATAAAACTATAACTTTTATTTATTTTTCATTCATAATATCAATACCCTTATTTTATATATATACAAGCGGCCAATGGACTCAATTGCAATCCTCGAGACAATAGTTTAACCTTAAAAAGAAATTGAGATCGAATGGAATATATCGATACATTTCTTGCATCTCTATTAGTGACAGAAAGTTGACATTTCTAGCATCCGCGTCAAATTAAATGTATCCGTTCGAGTAACAATATTGCAGACGGGCCATAATTGCAATAATAATAAAAAAAGTTCAATGACCCAGTTTTTAATAATAATAAAAACAGTTCCATGAGCGTGTTTTCAACTTGCAACTTTACGAATCCCAGAGTAATCGTTTACACAATTGGATAACAGGTATGCCATGGTTGGTTTTTTAAAATAGTCGGCTCTGGTGCCCTAGCCTGCAGCTCGAAATAACTACTTTTTTTGGATTTTTTTTTTTATGTGATCATTAAATAGACTATTTTGAACATAATTAGCTATGGTATTTTCACTTTTTTTAAGTTGATTATAAAATAAACTAGATTATGTACTCACGCATACTATGGTACTAAATGTGTTAAAATAGTACTTATATCAATTCAGTTTAATAGAAGTTCCATAGTTACATCAATTCTTGGATAACTTTGTACATATTGGACCTCGTATTGGACAATAAGTTCAAATATTTATGTAGTTTTAATTTCAGTAATAAATATTATCATTTTCTCAATAATAAACAGTTCTAATTAAAATTGGTTATGTTTGGTATTATTTAATTTGAAACAAATGTCATTATTCTTCAATCAGTATCAATGTTGCCAGATTTTATTTTCATTCTACATAATAATTTGATATTCAATATTTTCATTTTTGTAGTAAAAGGAACGCAAAATATCACTGTCATTTAAACTCGATTTCTCACAAACTGTCAATCGAAATAGTGCAAAAAATGGTTGGTAGGAGGTTAGTTAGGTAGGTAGGAGGTTAATTAGGTAGGTAGGAGGTTAGTTAGGTAGGTAGGAGGTTAGTTAGGTAGGAGGAGGTTAGATAGGTAGGAGGTTAGTTAGGTAGGTAGGGGGTTAGTAAGGTAGGTAGGAGGTTAGTTAGGTAGGTAGGAGGTTAGTTAGGTAGGTAGGAGGTTTGGTCGGTAGGTAGATAGTTAGTTAGGTAGGTAGGAGGTTTGGTCGGTAGGTAGATAGTTAGTTAGGTAGGTAGTTAAGTAGGAAAGCAAGGGCGAAGCCCTTGCTAAGTGCAGGCCCGATATGTGCGCATGAGGTTTAAGTTTCAGATTAGTTAGGTAGGTAGGAGGTTAGTTAGGTTGGTAGGAGGTTAGTTAGGTAGGTAGGAGGTTAATTAGGTAGGTAGGAGGTTTGGTCGGTAGGTAGATAGTTAGTTAGGTAGGTAGTTAGTTAAGTAGGAAAGAAAGGGCGAAGCCCTTGCTAAGTGCAGGCCCGATATGTGCGCATGAGGTTTAAGTTTCAGATTAGTTAGGTAGGTAGGAGGTTAGTAAGGTAGGTAGGAGGTTAGATAGGTAGGTAGGGGGTTAGTTAGGTAGGTAGGAGGTTTGGTCGGTAGGTAGATAGTTAGTTAGGTAGGTAGTTAAGTAGGAAAGCAAGGGCGAAGCCCTTGCTAAGTGCAGGCCCGATATGTGCGCATGAGGTTTAAGTTTCAGATTAGTTAGGTAGGTAGGAGGTTAGTTAGGTAGGTATGAGGTTAGTTAGGTAGGTAGGAGGTTAGTTAGGTAGGTAGGAGGTTAGTTAGGTAGGTAGGAGGTTAGTTAGGTAGGTAGGGGGTTAGTAAGGTAGGTAGGAGGTTAGTTAGGTAGGTAGGAGGTTAGTTAGGTAGGTAGGAGGTTTGGTCGGTAGGTAGATAGTTAGTTAGGTAGGTAGTTAAGTAGGAAAGCAAGGGCGAAGCCCTTGCTAAGTGCAGGCCCGATATGTGCGCATGAGGTTTAAGTTTCAGATTAGTTAGGTAGGTAGGAGGTTAGTTAGGTAGGTATGAGGTTAGTTAGGTAGGTAGGAGGTTAGTTAGGTAGGTAGGAGGTTCGTAAGGTAGGTAGGAGGTTAGTTAGGTAGGTAGGAGGTTAGTAAGGTAGGTAGGAGGTTAGTAAGGTAGGTAGGAGGTTAGTTAGGTAGGTAGGAGGTTAGTAAGGTAGGTAGGAGGTTAGTTAGGTAGGTAGGAGGTTAGTTAGGTAGGTAGGAGGTTAGTTAGGTAGGTAGGAGGTTAGTTAGGTAGGTAGGGGGTTAGTAAGGTAGGTAGGAGGTTAGTTAGGTAGGTAGGAGGTTAGTTAGGTAGGTAGGAGGTTTGGTCGGTAGGTAGATAGTTAGTTAGGTAGGTAGTTAAGTAGGAAAGCAAGGGCGAAGCCCTTGCTAAGTGCAGGCCCGATATGTGCGCATGAGGTTTAAGTTTCAGATTAGTTAGGTAGGTAGGAGGTTAGTTAGGTAGGTATGAGGTTAGTTAGGTAGGTAGGAGGTTAGTTAGGTAGGTAGGAGGTTCGTAAGGTAGGTAGGATATTAGTTAGGTAGGTAGGAGGTTAGTTAGGTAGGTAGGAGGTTAGTAAGGTAGGTAGGAGGTTAGTTAGGTAGGTAGGAGGTTAGTTAGGTAGGTAGGAGGTTTGGTCGGTAGGTAGATAGTTAGTTAGGTAGGTAGTTAAGTAGGAAAGCAAGGGCGAAGCCCTTGCTAAGTACAGGCCCGATATGTGCGCATGAGGTTTAAGTTTCAGATTAGTTAGGTAGGTAGGTAGGAGGTTAGTTAGGTAGGTAGGAGGTAGGAGGTTAGTTAGGTAGGTATGAGGTTAGTTAGGTAGGTAGGAGGTTAGTTAGGTAGGTAGGAGGTTCGTAAGGTAGGTAGGAGATTAGTTAGGTAGGTAGGAGGTTAATTAGGTAGGTAGGAGGTTAGTAAGGTAGGTAGGAGGTTAGTAAGGTAGGTAGGAGGTTAGTTAGGTAGGTAGGAGGTTAGATAGGTATGTATGAGGTTAGTTAGGTAGGTTGGAGGTTAGTTAGGTAGGTAGGAGGTTAGTAAGGTAGGTAGGAGGTTAGTTAGGTAGGTAGGTAGGAGGTTAGTTAGGTAGGTAGGAGGTTAGTAAGGTAGGTAGGAGGTTAGTAAGGTAGGTAGGAGGTTAGTTAGGTAGGTAGGAGGTTAGTTAGGTAGGTAGGAGGTTAGTGAGGTAGGTAGGAGGTTTGGTCAGTAGGTAGGTAGTTTGTTAGGTAGGTAGTTAAGTAGGAAAGCAAGGGCGAAGCCCTTGCTAAGTGCAGGCCTGATATGTGCGCATGAGGTATAAGTTTCAGATTAGTTAGGTAGGTAGGAGGTTAGTTAGGTTGGTAGGATACAGAGATAATATGTCAAACTTTTTTCCCGTCACAGAAAAAATATATTAATAATAAGGTCCTAGCTACCTACATAACCTAGTTGCATTCTTTCCTTAAACGCTACTCAAAATTTAAAATGAGGTGAGTGGTAAATATTCATATCATAACAGTTCAACTTAGCTGAGATGTAGAAAGAAAACGATTGCAATAGGTACTGCAAAACTAGTAATTCTTTGCATGATCGTAGAAAAATTAAATTATATTAATATAATTAGATTTAATGAAATCAGATACAATCTGGCAACGAGGCAACGTTGACTGTTTAATTATATTTGTTTCCAATGCATTGTTGACATATAGGTTATAGGTTTCCTGTTATTGTTATTATAAATTGGTAGTAAATAAGTTGTGAATTATTAATTTCTATCATTATTTGGTTACTAATTAATTGTTTTACAAATTTTGTTACTTAAAATGTGTTTGAAAGAGGCCAATTAATCATTTATATGATAATTTTGAAAGAGCTATGAATATGCAATGCCGCGTATAGTATATGAAATTTGTAAGTACTTAATCTAGCCTATTTTATAATCAACTTAAAAAAAGTTAAAATACCATAGCTAATTATGTTCAAAATAGTCTATTTAATGATCACATAAAAAAAAATCCAAAAAAAGTAGTTATTTCGAGCTGCAGGCTAGGGCACCAGACCCAAATAGTCTTTAAATGCAGACGCCCGGAACGTAGATGGTGAGACGTTAAAAAATGTGTCAACGTGTGTCAAATTGTGTCATTTAAAAACAATTCTGCTAGATTTAGTTCATGTGAATTGTAGTCAAATAAAAATACGCATACATTAAGAGTTTTGTTATATTATTGTGGTAGTTGAGTAAATTAAATTTGTTGTTGGAAAATCAAGTATCTAATCATGTTCCATGTGTAAATATCTTGCGTAATGTGTGGATTTTTTGAGGAAAATGTGCTGGAATATGTTTATGGTTAAAATGTTCAAATAAAGTGTGGCATCAGCGCATTTCTCAACTTTCCTTGATTGTTGCCAGAATTTTAATGAATTGAATGGAATGATATATACTTAAATAATATAGATTTTTTCAACAACCAAATTATTTTCGCAAAAATAAAATAAAATAAACTTGGGGAAATGAAGTTTGTGTTTAAATTAAGCATCTGGGGGTGTTTCGGGTGTAAATAGATTTTAGTTTAATTAAGCTATAGCGCGAATAATAAGTACGAGGTGTAGGATAGCGGTAATTTCAAGAAAAGTCTGGCAGCCTCCATTGTAAGTTGGTATGTTGTTTAAGTTAGTAGATTCCATAAGAATAACACACAAACCTGTTTTCTTTTCTAATGACATGACTTTAATGAAAAAAGTTACGATTTGGGAACTATTTTAAAAATGTTTCCCTTCAATGAAGATTCCACAAAAGTAAACGTTTCCCTGTTCTGACTATTTAAACGTATGTTAAAACACATGGCATATTTTACACTTGTTTTGATTGTCAGAAATCTGTGCCGAACTTTATCCTGTTTTCGTTGAAGATTAGAGTGAATAAGAGAAGTGCGTTTTATTATAGTTCATTTACAATAAATCAACGCGTTTTGAGAGCAATACGATATCATTAATACAAAAGCTGATGCATCATATTATTAACATATCACGTATTTGACATGAAGAATGATATTGTAAACAAAACTGCCCACCAAACGGATACATTTAATTTGACGCGGATGCTCAAAATATCAACGTTCTGTCATTAATAGATGCAAGAAATGTATCGATGTATTCCAATTTTTAGTATTTTAAGGTTCATCCATGTTTATTTTTAAGGTTAAACTATTGCATCGAGGACTACAACAGAGTCCATTGTCGCTTGTAATTTCTATAAAAATTGTAGGTATAACCCAACGGTGTAGAAAAAATCTGGGTTTCTGAAAAATGGTTTCCTTTAAAAGTCACTCACAACCCTCGTATAATTTTTGGGTAAATGGGTACTATTGAAGAATAATGCATTTATCTATCTATGTATTTATTATTGAAAATGGACACGCTTGCTGGCGTTGGCAGTGAATAATAATTATTAGATAATTATGACTTTTTGATTGTCACAGGCAAACTGATGACAATATTTGAACGTGATTTATAACTTTTTGTTATGCCGTAACGAAAATTATTTGTTGATGATAGTTTCGGAAAGATTTATATTTTAACCATTAAAATGTATTGGATGACGTAAATTTATATAAATTGAAAACTAATACGGATTTATGAATCTTTGCCAATAAAATATCGTTGATAGTATATTATTGACACACGACATGTTGGGCGCACTATGTAGTAGGTAGTAGTGCAGTAGGTAGTGTTATGGTGAGACTACACCAAATTGTGCTAAGCCGGCGGCATACGCGGTCTGCCCGGCGCATAGTGGTGCGCTCTAATGTAATTTCGCGGCCAAAATTGATTAAAAAAAGTTAAAGTATATATAAAATATTCCATGTCATTATGTTTTAATTACATTTAGCATAATAAAGATCATATAATTAGTACCTTAAAAAAATTACTGGGTTAAAAGAATAATTTCAATCTCAGAAGTTTTCCAAGGTATCTAGATATTTTAGTAAAGTGAATAAAATATCAATAAAGTTAAAGTATTTTTCTGCATTTCCTGTTTTAAAATTTAACCTAATGTATTTTTGTAAGGTAATACTATTTTTTAAATTTAATCGGTAATATTTGGATTTCGAAAATATCTTTCTTTAAGTTCAATAAAATAAATTTGCAAGTTAACACACACACATTTTTTTTATGGAATTTTCCATTTTCTGTTAGAAAATAAATAATTTGCGAAGTCTGCCGAAGATTAGATTCCCCACTAAAAATAAACTTTAATTCACCGTGTTTCATAAACATTTACTTTTATCTGCCCGAGTTTGTCTATTCAGACAATATGAATTTTTAAAGCAGACCGTGCATGTCCATAATGCATTATAATATGTTTTTTGTAAACGTCAACTTATTTGATGGATGTCAAAATAGTTTTACAAATGTCAAAGATCAGTTAAAAGTATAGTTTTGAGGGTGTTATCGAGTTAAAAGTTAATGTCAAAAAATGTTAAGGATCAGTAGATAGTGTCTTTCTGATAGTGTTATCGATTTAGAAGGTGATGAGCATAGATTTGAAGCAGCAGCTTAAAGTATCCGACGACGACTTCGAAATAGTGAAACAAATAATTCAAAAGACATTTGCCTCAGTTTAAAAATAAGTGGAATCAAGTGAGCCGCACCAAAGATCGCTTTTATAAATAGTTTGATACATGGCTTAACGGATTTGTCATATTCAAAGAAATTAAACATTCTTTAAATGTAGCGAATTCGGCGGGTAGACCGACTAAAAAGATTGAGGAAAGTTCAAAAAGAAGCAAACGTAGAAACGTGTCAGGCCTAAAAAATAATAATTAAAAATAGCTAACTTTTTAGGTTAAACAATTTTATTAAAAAAAGAATAAATAAAAAGTAAATAATTCTTTGGCAGATTTCTATTTATTAAAATCTAATAAACGATAGCCTTAGTGTGATATTATATAATATGTTTAAGTTCGCTTATATCTGCTTTGGTTCCAAGATTACAAATCTTTACTACTACTTTACCATCTGAAAACCTCATGTTCGTCTAATCTGCTTTGGTTTTAAATTTATGAAAATACTCCCTTCATACCGTTCACCGACCCGACCCCCTAATCTCATTTTTTGTATTAAATTGTATTATGACCACAGATCAAATGATAAAACTGAAAACCGCATGTTCGTATCTGCTTTGGTTTCGCAGTTATGAATTTACCCTTTTTACACCCCTCACCCAGCGTTTACGCCCCAATTTTTGTATAATATTGTATTGCCACCGAACCTACATTACCGTGCCAAATTTTGATCAAAATTGGTTCACGGGAAGTTTCTGAAAATGCATCTAGACCAGCCAGCAGTGAAGGTACATAAAATCGTTTAAAAATGCTATTTTTATTCTAGCTGATAAATGACCTAAATTTTACATTGTTTTTACTTTAAAAACTCTCAGCAAACATATTTTACATTAGAACTCTGGATTTAAAAACAAACGAAATAGTTTTTGTATTTTGGCCGCATGCTCCCATATGACCTCACCACTGTGCGGCGTCCAGGTTGAGCAAATCTGGCCGCCAACTCGGGCCGCGCGTGTAGCGGGACTACACTGCTACGGCCAAGAAATATATTTGATCATCAGTCTTTAATAAAATGTACGACGAAGAAGAGGTCTTGCTGGCATATTTAGCATTAAAAATAATTCGGAGTAAAAAAATGTTAGGAAACGTAGATTTTGGGTGCGCCCAACTTTGAGAAGAAGGAAATACTACAGTGGGACCGAGCTTATATGCACGATTTAAAAAAAAAAAAGATGATGTTGGATTACCAACTATAGGTGTCAGTAGCATTCGTGGTTCCTTTGTTAATTTTGTTCACATGACATCATCTCATTTTGAAGAGCTACTGTCCATGATTGGCCCAAAAATAGCCAAACGGAATACAAACTATACGGATGGAATGCCTACATCTGAATGCTTAGCAATAACTATAAGATTTTTGGGAACGGGCGATAGTTCAATTAACTGAATCACTTTATTCTCGGTCCATTCGAGTACAATATTTTCACTATTTTCTTCCTCCATTGTTTACCACAAATAATAACCTGAAGGAAATTTACACAACCGTCTTATATGAGGTATAAAGCTGAACTGGACACATACAATTTGCAGTTGGCTTAAAATTCCTTTGATCTGTACCGCCATTC
This sequence comes from Apoderus coryli, assembly GCA_911728435.2. Classification (NCBI taxonomy): domain Eukaryota; kingdom Metazoa; phylum Arthropoda; class Insecta; order Coleoptera; family Attelabidae; genus Apoderus; species Apoderus coryli. The sequence continues at coordinate 6,706,009 of OU452202.1, read as the reverse complement.
GGCCGATAGAAAAAAAAATGATGCCGGCTCATGTCGTCTTTCGGTTGCTGCAAGCTATTGTTGTGAAATGTATATTCGTCACTAAATAACACATTATCAGAAAATGCTTCATTTGCTTATCTAACACCCACTTGCAAAATTCAATTCTATTGTCCAATTGATTTCCATAAAGCCCTTGACAAAGCTGAATTTTATAAGCATGAAATCTATGTTTTTTAACCACTCGTGAAATACTTGCCTGACTAATATTGGTGTTTTCGAATATCTGATTTTGACTAATATGGGGATTTTCGATTACTGGACCAACTGTAGCAAAAATAGTTTTTCCATTTTCTTGTAACGTAGTTCTTATAGCTAACAGTTTCAGTTTCCTTAAACTGATATAAAAGCAGCTGGTCTTGGATAATTTCGTATGGGAAACCTTTGAGCATAAACTCGAGAAGCCAATAAAGAATTTTGATGGCATTCTCCATGGATCAATATGATATGAATACGTTCTTCTTTTGAGTAAATAAGCGTCATTTTAACAAAGCAACACCAAAACTAACAATTGTAAATCAATAACATTTAGTAAAGCATGAACAGCAAATTAAATTGATATATAATTATAGGCCGAAGGACTTCGATCAATGGCCTCTTGGGGTTTTGTACCAATAAAGTACGTTTTATTATTATTATTTAATTATAATAATAATAAATAATTTTTTGATAAATAAAATAATTTATTTGACATTATTCATACCATAGGCTACTAGATCCATTAAAACGTTTATTTAAAAAACACCAAATGGTGTACAAAACAATTATTTGGCGTTTTCTGCTAAAACGCGCAGACTTAGCTATAGTACACCCTAACACCATTCAAGAGGTAATTAGTAAGTACATTGCTAGGTCAGTTTAGAAATAAGACGTTCCATTTAAATTAATGAGGTTATAGCAACTTAAAGTTCTTATTTGAGTAGTTTTAATTTTTGGACACCCTGTATACGATTGCAAGTTTATTGCAATTGGAATACCAAATATGATCTATTATTACACTTTAGAGTTAATTTCGTCAACATGACTTAAATACTTCCCAAGTATTTGAAAGATGAAAATTAGGCTAGATTTTCAGAAAATTCAATTTATTAAGGTTACCTTAAGGTTTACGTATTATAAACCTTAATGAAACAGACACTTAATTTGATCAGAGGATCTAAAAGTGCAATCATATACAGGGCATTCCATTTAAAAAAAACACAACTTTGATACTTTTAGGTTATTTGGGACACCCCGTATAATATGAAAACAATTTTAAAAAGTAGCCATAGTAGATGCCTACACGTCCAATAAATGAAACTTATTGAAAGTCACGTAGTTTCGCCACAATATTCCGCGCCATAAAGCGTGGATAACCCTATATAGATACAATTTGTTGAAAATATAGTCTGATAAGATATAATTTTGTAAGACAAGCATAGATAGATTATCCGTTACCAAATAATGCAAAATGTACCATATTTGCCTACTGAGGAAGGATGCAACGAGCAATGCTAAATGCGAATATAGTATATTGTATTCCTAGGCGGTAAAGTGACATTTTTTAAGGCTGAAAGAAGAAATGTACGGGCGAGCTTTAGCGAGCCCGGACACTTCTTGAAGCCGGAAAAAATCACTTTACCGACATGGTTTACACATTATTTTTCTGCCGGCACCGTACAATTGTAGGTAATACAAAAAAGAAAAGAAAATATGATTGCTTTCCTTTGTCATTAAAGAAATACATTTAATGACAAAGGAAAGCAATCATATTTTATCCGGTGCAGTTTCAAGAAATTTTTCAATATCCGGTTGGTCGAAAATTTTTGACTTTTTAGCAATATGACCAACAGATTTCTTCTTTAAAAAAGCAGTCACTTTTTTAAATTTCTAATGTTTACGTTATTTTTAACTAATAGCATAGATTTTAACATGGAATGAATTGACCACAGTGTTGAAGATTGGTATTTTTGTGAAAGATCCGATAAATACGTCAAAATGAAGTTTTCACTATAGTTTTTAACGTTTTTAGCACTACACCAATTGATAAACAGTTTATACTGAAGTTCATATTTGGTACTTGATTTTTCCGGTAGCAAATTCATCGAAACTTCGTTCGCTTTCTGGTAAATTTCAGGCAAGATACAATACTCAATTTCCTCGTCACTACGATCAGATATCCCATGCTTATTATCCCTATAAATGATGAATCAAATTCAAATTGAATATTTTAAGATGCGCTCGATTTTTGACAACCACTGTCACATTGAACTGTTATCATTGTTAATAGCTTTTATTATTGTGCCGCCATCTACTACAAATAGATAAATATAATTTTCTTGCCTAGCCATTTTTGAGTGTTTTGTAGCGCTAGCCTTAGAAATGCATACTTTCTCGTCCCTATGGAAGCAGTAAAAGTCAATTTTCTCATAGTCTCAGCAGAAAAAATATTTTATTAATTACAAAGTTTCAAAAGTTTTAAGTCAATTTGTAGCGAAGAATTTAAGATAATAGTGTGTTAACGACAAACACAACACAATTTTTAATTTGCAGACTTTACAGAATTGTTAGGTTTCCCAGCGTACAAAATTTAAAAAACTTTTTATTTTACTCAGATATCATAATTAAATTATTTCAGTTCATTTTGCAAGACTAGCCAACAAAATCGTTAGGAAATATATTATACAATGTGTATGATACATGCATCCGTAGTTATTCATTCTTCACCCTTTCTCGACAGGCTTTGTAATGGTGGGTATCTCTGTGGCAGGCCACATATCATGTACACGGGTCTCCACTGTCTGTGTATCGTGCCAGTTTCTAATTTACAAGATATCATGTCACGGACCCAAAAGCACAGCAGCATGGACAATGTTGTTGACAAAAAGTTTTCTCACAAATTTTTAGAACAAAAAATATCGCAATAATTTTGTACCGATTTAAAAATTTAATATATTTCTTAAAAGAAAAGAAAATTTAACAATACTTTTATAGATAATTAGTTTAGCACTGAAGAGTGAAGAGAAAGTCAGATTTACATATGATACGAGGCCAACTATTTTGAACCTTGTTGTTAGGTGTCAGCTGTTTTAACCAATGCAAAGTTTAACCACCGAACATATAACGGCATAGAATAATCCCTTTGGCGCGGCCCTTTATTTTCCTTCGATCAAAGCCTTACCGACTGCAGCTGCAAGCAGTAAACGATTTTCAAACTACGAGGCATATGAGCGGACTCGATTATGTAAGCGACAGACGTCTGTTATACGAGGGCTACACTGAAACGTTAATATTTTGTGAACAAGACAAAATTTAAAGGTATCAACCTAAACGGTGTTTAAAATTACGGGATTTATTAAGATGATAACATGATGATAATGAAAATATTTATTTTTAGTGCTTTACATAAATGGAATGGATCTTGAATTCCTGGCATTTTCAGAACAGTGTACAAACAAATTAATATTCCTTTTTTTGTTTAAGCATTTGCCATAATTCTAATACTAACTATAACTAACGTATTTACATTTCTCGCTAATTACTTTTAACCTTACAAAAATACTCACAATTAAACAATTCAATATCCTATATTGAATAAAATACAAAATACGAATACAAAATAATACACATTAAAAAGTTATTTTATTGAAAAGGTGAGGTTCGCTCTTAGAGCGTTATTTTGCCTAACCTAAATTTATTTAAACATTATACATTATTGACCATTAACAAAAATTACAATTAAAGATCAAATTCCATAGCAAAAAAACACACATAAGCAGAGACTCTTTAATTCGCCAAACTCTCTACTGCAATTCCCCCAAGAAATAAATGTTTTATTCTTTTTTTTTTTTAAATTAATAAGAATACATTTTTTTACATTATAGTTGCGATGCTATTGTGCAATAATTTACAGGCACTACCAAAAAAGCTACGTTTGAAAACAGTGGTCGAGTGTCCGGGCATCACTAAGGTATGGCGATTTTGTAACTATATTGAATTAGCGGGTATTATTTACATTGAGAAAGAATACTAATTTTATAGCTCAATCCAAATGAATCCCAATATGCTATTCAAATTGTTACGGGTTCGATTCAAGCTTTACGAGCGGTTTCAATTAAAGAACAACAAACAAAGAATATCGACTTTATTAATCTGTATTAAAGTAAAATTACTCACCTTTTATAATTCTGGATCTCTGCCGGTCACCAATTTTGTATTTAAAAGGAAAACAATAATTAAATGACCCTTCTGTCAACAACATAATAACTAAACTTTACCGCAAAGGTTTTGGGCTCAAAACAACTAATTTAATAATTTAAAATTAATAAAGAAAATGAATAACAACAAAGAAATAAATATGTATAAAAAATAAAGAAAGAATAAAACAATTAAACGATAATGAAAATTTAGAAGAAAATCTTATTCATTAATTTACAACTTAACATCGGTAAATTAATATAATTACGAATAATTATATTAATTCCTATACGAATCTTTAATTACAATTATTGAAAACTTAATTTATTTCAATTACTAAAATAAACAACTTTAATCTTTATAAAAATTGATTGGAAACAAAAAGGCCTTCAATTAAAAGAATTAACAAAGAACTTACTGAACTTGAACTTCGATTATTATTAAGATACTTTATACAATTAGAAATCACATCTAGACTCTACCAACGAATCTAACTTGAACGACCTATCCCCTTTCCAAACTTGTCTCATAAAAATGACAAGTATGTACTACAGAATGAAAAATGCCCAATAAGAAAAGAGCATGTTTAAAATATTCCTATACAAATACAGCTACAGGGTGAATAGTAGTTTACGTCTTAGAAATAAAATACATTTTTATGTCGACTGTAATAATGGTTTTAATTGTTAAGATGTCCTATGTTGGAGATTTTTCAGAAGATTAACAAGACACTACTGTTTGTATAGTTAGAAACAATACGATTATATAATGACTTCTTAATCTCCGGAAAAGCTAACTGGATGACAACCCATGTTCATATTTTCGGCGCCCTTCATATTTATTCTTGGTTATGGGAAACCTTGTTAACTCCCCAACTACTAGCCTCTGTATATAATAATAAAAGTCCGACATTTAATTTACATGAAGGCATTTCGATGGATCAAAAGTGAGTCCACTCTATATTTAAAACATGTCATTCTTCGAACAAGAAAACACGGTTGTTTCTAAAAGTTGAACAAAGAAAAGAGACAAAAATTATATATTTTTGTTATTCATGTATCGACTTGTAGACGTATTTATTGCTCTTGGTAAAAGCCATATCAATAAACGATAAGATAGATAGAAAACAGACCCTTCAATTTTATGACTAAAAGGACAGTCTAGGAACATTTGTTAACAATCTACTTAAAATAATATTCACAAAAATACTATATTTCCCAAACTAATAGAAAATATCTATAAAATCACCCAATTAGTATCACTAAAGTTAATTAACTTTTTGAACAGATAAAGAGGCCTTTTTTGGACAACAGTACTTTATGCGTTCAAACCAGAATATTATGCACATCTCTTAACCTGATGTGTTCAAATTTTATTATGCGAAATGCAAGAGTTTTGTATTCTCTGTAGTCTTTGGATATCAGACTGCAGTAGCGCCGGACCATAAACCACGTCACAAAATGAGATTTTTGAGAGTATAAGAGATACACAACATATATTCAATTTCAACTGAGGGCTTAAAACGTGTATGTGGGGAAACAACTGCTTTAATGTAAGGTATGAAGCTTTACATAATTGATTCACATATAAAATAAATCTCAGATATCTGGCTTCCAATACATTTGGTAGTCTTTCATTATACAGGGTGTCTGGATATGACGTGTACAACGGAATAGCACAAATTCCATGGCCTAAAATAGCTAGACGGCTTTAAAAGTGAATATTTTTTTTACGTTTTTTCAAATAAATCGAAAAATATTTGATAGATGTGATTCATTTTTTAGATACGCGTTTACACCAACAAACTACAGTTTTTTATTGAAGAAACTCCAATTTCTAAAATTACAGGGTGTTTAAAAGCTTAGTCACAATAAATTATCTACCCATATTTTTTGTACCCCTCGTACAATCAATATCAGTTTTTTTCTGTGAATAGTTCATTTGATTTAGAAACTATTTACTGTCTTACAAACATTTTGTTTGTCAAACAGTTTCGGGACAAATGTATGTATTGTATTGTATGTATTTTAACGCACTCAAAATCGTTCATTAATGACCCCTATTAATCAACGATTTTGTTATACTGCAACCATACGCACTTATCCCCTAAACCATTTGAAATGAAGTAGCTGTTAGTACTATCTGTCATTGTATGTCATTATTTATTGAAGTGATTACTTCTTTGGCCACATGAGAGTGATTTTTCAAGGTCGCGTCACGTCACGACACGATTTAATATTTTCGTCCCTCAAAAGAGGTGAATATAGCAAATATGAGGGAGAGAGACAGAGATATTTGTGGTGTATGCTCCACACTATATCCTATACCATACACTGTTATGTATATAGCGGCGAGAGAAAACGAGTGCATGCATAGGCACAGCTACACTTAGGGTGTTATTTTACAAGGCAAAAATTGTGTATTATACGAGATACTGTTGTAGTTTGAAATTCTCGTGAAAGAAGTATTCACTTCTATCACGTGTACGGTGCTGCACGCGAATTTTTTTGAGGTGAATACTTCTTTGGCCGCATGAGAGTGATTTTTCAAGGTCGCGTCACGCTTCACGTCACGACACGATTTAATATTTTCGTCCCGCAAAAGGCGCTGTGCTGCACGCGATTTTTTATTTTTTTTTATTGTTATATCTTAAAATTATATGTATAATTTAAATTTAAAAGATGGACATTGACGAAGTACGGTCGACGGAAATGTTTTGTAACCAACTAGTGAATTAACATGTCGATTAACAATCTCGAACATTAACGCGCTCACTTCGTTCGCGCGTTAAATTATCTCGATTGTTAATCGCCCTTATTAATACACTATTTCGAAAGAAGTAGTCCATACTGAAGTGGAGTAGAATTATTGTGTGGAGGTCGACTTTTATTTCAAGAATATTCAATACACTATTTTCTAAATCGCTGCAAGCCTGAATCAGTACTTAATACATATAAATACGTAGTTAAAATTCATAATGACTTAAACCGTCAAAAGAAAAAGACGAAATTCTAAACGCAAATCAGGTTAAATGACATTACAATAATCATCTTTTTGCATTTGTCAAAGTAATCATAACCACCTTTTAATAAATACTTTGTGCTAAGTTACAATAATTAATTATTAAGTGCTGATTCAGGCATGTAGGGAATTAGAAAATATTTTTTTATCTCCAAACTGTTTGACAAACTAAAATTTTGTAAGAGAGTGAATAGTTTCTAAATAAATTACTCACAGAAAAAAACTGGCATTGACTATACGAGTGTTATAAAAAATATGGGTAGATAAGTTATTGTGACTAAGCTTTTAAACACCTTGTAATTCTAGAAATTGGAGTTTCTTCAATAAAAAAACTCTAGTTTATTCGTGCAAACCTGTATCTAAAAAATTAATAAAATCTATCAAATATTGTTAGATTTATTTGAAAAAAACGTAACAAAAATATTCACTTTTAAAGCCCTTTAGCACACAAACCAAGCAATTTTGTATATAGATAAGTTGACCTAAATCATAATATTTTCGGCCAAGGAATTTGTGCTATTCCGTTGTACATGTCCTTTCCGGACACCCTGTATATCTGAATATTTAAACTAGAATATAAGTTTTTTTTTTCTAAAGTAATCAATTACGACGAAGAGCTGGATGTAGTCCTAAATGAAATGCGTCTTCTTCACAAAATACGTTCGAATTAGCCAACCATGTTTCGGAACTTAACTATTTCATCTACAGTGGCATTATAAATCTTACAAAGAATTCTTATTTAATGCCTTACGTTGTAATGTAGATTCAAACATGTATACATACTAGAATATAGAAAATAATAACTAGAGTTAAGTAGTTTTAGAATGCTGACAAATTACCTACCATTTTGTGAAAAAAAACTTTTATTTAATAACATGGTCAATCTTTAAAATTGTTCAAACTTAAAATTGATTATATCATTATGTAAAAAGCTAAATACTGTGATACACCATTTAATCTGGCAAGTGTCTTTTTGTAAATTATTACAATAAAGAGGATTTTGAAAATATACTGATGTGGTTTGACTTTAATCAAATTCAAAAAATGTGTGTTAGAAATTATAAGTTTCTGGAATGTCCTGTTAAACACGGAAGTTAGTTGAAAGAAGCATTCTTCATTTACAAAAAGTATCTTTGAAAGGGGTGCCGAAGACAGATCGCTCGAAAACAAACTTCTACACATATGCATTGAAGCTGTTAGAGATATTGTCGTAACAAATTATTGGATATCGGGCAAAATGAAGACCGGTTGATGTAGATGAAACATCGTTGATCTCCATGACACTCCATCAAGTTGTTGGAGCGACTTTAGCGGAAATTATGTGACTCGCGTCTTCAAACCGCGGTAGAAGAATAACAATTTTACATGCAGTCAGCCAAATAAACTCTTCCTTTACATATAATTTGGTCATCTATACATTTTCTATTTGCTTCAATAAAAATTGTTGGAATTTCATTTGAAATTAAAACTATTTATTTAGATTTGAGCAAAGATTTATTTACATGTGTATATGAATCTTTGCTTCGAGGTATAATATAAGTCTATCGATACTCGTAAATATTAGAATAGGGGTAGCCAATAATTTAAAGAGATAATATTGGGAACTAGAATACGCGTAGATTAATGTTCCCGGATTTCAATATATCAGAATTAACATAAGTGATTTATTTAGACGCTAGGGTAGCTATATAACTTTATACAGTGATATTACTCGGGTTCCGTTTGTAAAGCGGCCAATGATATGTGCCTAGATGTAGGTATAGGGTGCCCTCTAAAATACCCCTGCAACTACTTAATGTTGTTAAATTTATTGGTTAGAATTTTGTTTCAAAATTTTGTTTAGTAGAAAATCATTAATTTAAGGAAGGTATCAATTATTTGGTGAAGTATGAAATGGAATATCTAATAGTTATAAAAACATTTCTTTGAACACGGCTCATTTTATTTTATTTATGTACTTTGTTTTACTGTTTTGTATTTGTGCTATTTACACACGCATTTATTGTTTAAGTATTTTGTATATTTATATTCTATTTTTATTTATGTACATACTGATTGTGAGGATGCCATTATATAAGCAAATAAAGCATTATTGTTTGACGAACTGATATACCTAATAGCTTCAACAGGCTACGTCTCTTAAAGAAAATCGCGATAGAGTTAGTGAGCGAAGAGATGTGATATATTTTATTTAACCAGATTTCTTAATATGACTAAAACCAGTTGGAAGAAATAAAACTTGTTGTACACCTAGTAACGAAACTTTACCTTTCTACCCCACCACTGATTTTTCTAGAAATTATGCAATACGATCATAAAACCTAAGAATCTTTCTTCCAGTGTGTCGAAGTTTATCTATTTCATTGGATTTAATATTCTATTATATATTTCATATAAATTCTTGTAACAACTGATCATAAACAGACGGAGCGACGCCTGCAAATTGTTCAAATCTATTTTAGAAAACATGGTTCAATTCGAGGAACTCATGGGGTATTTATTACCTTGCGTGGGTATTGGTGCTCAGCGATGAATTTGAGAAACAATGGATCGTTTTCGCAATATGTGTACTCCGCAGATAAAGGGGAGGGGGAATGAGCTTCGCGAGTGTGCAAGCGCCACCATGTTCCTCTCTCGTTGTGCCAGCTGTGTGAAAACAAATCTGGTGTTAAACTACGATTCGTCTATTAAAGCGGGATTTTTAAATGCAGGCCAATAAAAGGCCGCTGTTTTATGTTGGCAACTGGAAAATGCTTTTATTTTTAATTATTTAGTTTTAGTGTTTGTTTTATTAACAACGGCATTTGTAAAATATTGTAAAAACTACAAAAAACGTAGGCAAGAACGAATTTCATTTTATCGGTATGTAATAATGTGAGCATAGCCTAAAAATGCAGTGGCGTGTATTTATTTCTAGGGTGATAGGTATAGTAAATTTTAATACATAAAGACAAAATACTAATTTCTTTTATTTTTCTTTATTTGGGATGAGGTTCACAATTATCCAACAAACAAAAAAATTTTTTTTTAAACTATTTCTTTAATGGTTTCAAGTCATCTTTTTTTTTGCTTTCTTTTTTCCAAGGTTTCGACTAGACTCAGCTTGTCTTTTTCAAGAAATTCTTTTTTTTTTCAATTAACAAACATTTTTTTTCCTTTTCTTTTTTTATGATTACATTTTCGTTTCAAATTCGTATAAACGACCTTGTTGTACTTGGTCGTTTATACTACGTACTTACGTACGTACTTGAAACGAAAATGTAATAATAAAAAAAGAAAAGGAAAAAAAATGTTTGTGAATTGAAAAAAAAAGAATTTCTTGAAAAAGACAAGCTGAGTCTAGTCGAAACGTTGGAAAAAAAAAGATCACATGAAACCATTAAAGAAATAGTTTAAAAAAAAATTTTTTCTGTATAATTGTGAATCTCATCCCAATAAAAGAGAAATAAAAGAAATTGAAGATCAAGGTTCAAGAATAATAAATAAGAAAAATTACTAATTATTTTAATTTCTAAAGCATATTGATATAAAATGAGGCATTTATACCAAAAATGGTAGTTCTGATTCGTTAAAATTTTATATGACTTTAGTCGATACGGCGCTATCAAGGGTGGAACACGACGGCCCACTATATTAGGAATTTGCGCATCTCTCAAGCTCATTCTTTCTCCTCTATATCTCTAAACGTAAATATGCAACCCGTAAAACGTTGTGCAGGCGCGCATGATGGTATGAAATGTATTGTTGAAAATTTAGTCTGTCTCCAACTCCAAAATTCAAAGGCATAAGAGATTGATAATTATGCAGTTATTTTTTAGTCGTTTGGGAAAAAATCATTTTGAGCATATAAAGCACATTTTAAGAGATGATTCTATAGGACTAAAAAATATTGTTAAACAATGTCTTTGTTCAACAAAAGACAAAACTACCTAGATTAAAGAAGCGTTGATTAAGATATCGAAATTCTACTTTTATAAAAGCATATTATAATGAATCTTTGTTTTTCATAAAATCAATATTATCATAAAAAAATAATTTAGCGTACTAACAAATAAGTACATTTTTGCTGTTCAAATCAAAAATTATACACACTATGTATTAACAATTGGATGTTCATGAAAAAGACTGTTTATGTTTTTAGAAGTTTAGACATAGATGCACACGTACCTAGTCCGTGTTCGAACAGCAAGGAACATACCTTTATAATAATTAATACCATTTATAATAATATGCTTCTGATATTATAAACTAACAACAAATTTTCCTCACTTAGTCAGTGACATTTTGTATAGAACGCAAAAATTTTATAATATGTGTATTCGCCACTTCATCATTTTTCGACCTTAACTGATGATAAATATTTAAAAGAAGACCCTGGCTTTGCTCATATAAATCTTGATGCTTAAACTCCCAACGTGTTCCGCTCGTGTCGTATACTCACTGTATACAGTGACTGCAAAAAGTTTCATGCACTTGAGGGTTTATTAAAAATTATTTTCTAATTTGTTACACCTTTCATTTTATTAATCTACGAAAAACTATTGAACAAATCATGGTTACAATATTCTGCCACTGTGTTTTACTGTCGGACACAACTTTTCTGGTTTCAATTCCACATTAAGTCTTCACAATACCATATGATGTCCATCCGATTATATTTTGATTAATCTGAGAAAATAACACGTCGCCAAAAATTATTTGTTTCATTCATATATTTATTTGCAAACCCTTTTTTTTTTCGATTAATCATTAACCGAATTCTTTTTCCAGTCACTGTAGTTATTTTTATTATTGTCGGTATCGTTTAGCATGCATGATTTATTATACGTCTTATATATGAGGGAGAAATGTATCAAAAACGCTGCATTCGATGAGCTTTTATAATGTAAAGAGGCCTGGGAACGGATAGCCCCTATAGAATCGTTAAATTTATATATTTCAAATTAGCTTTGGAAAAACTATACACCAAAATGATAATAATACCATAATTATAGCTAAGAAACTGCTATTTTATTTTTAATATACTAGTTTTTTATAGGGTCCGTTCGACATACGCTCCGGTTTCACTGCAGCCTCATGGGCTGATTGTGAAAACAATATAATATACTTGTTAGTCCACTATTGGAGTAACGTTGCAGATACCTACTTGGTTAAATAAGACGCACTCACCACTAATTATTCTAATCGACTTCAGTCAGAAATCGCCAACATTATATTTCTGGTCTTTGGGAGAAACATGATAACTCCAAAAATAGGGTTTTCTAGTTATAGTAGTTAGATCATGTCTTTGGAAGTTATAATATGTCTCCCAGGCACCACAAATATTATTATACGTTATATATGAAATCCACACAGCCGACTGCAGTCAATCCTCTGTGTAAAAATATTGTGGTTTATATGTTTCTCCATGATTGTAAAACCAAATTGGATAAAATGAATTAAATATTTTACAAATCATACGGAGTAGGTAACAACATTACTGCATAGGGTATTGACTGCAGTCGGCTGTGTCGATTTGACATACCTATAACTAGTAGCCTGTCATTTGATTAATGTTAATGATGATGGGAATTGATTTACCAAAGCATGTATAACTAACCCATGAGTGTTGTTTAACCAAATGTAATTTTACATGTTTACATTAATTTTGTGGGAATTTTAATAATTAATAGGAAAAAATTAAATTTTTAGTGCTAAATTGGTGATTAATTATCAACTATAAAATACAAAACGGCATTACCCGTAGCGATGTACAATTATTTAATATACCTATGCACCTACTCCTATAACGGTAATTACAAAATATCAATTGATACCCTGTACGCGACCGCTCAAAGCAATCCAAAGAGAACATGTCTGACTATCTATTGTGTATAATCTTTGGTCAAATATTTGCCAGCCTTCCCATTTGGGGACTGATCAAACAGCCTTAAAATCTTGTATCCTAAAAAAATTGAATACCTACATCATTATGGCAAGTTTTTTTGTTGTAATTAGCCCACTTCTTCTTCCTTTAAATTCCTTTTTAAGATATTACCAAAGAGCAATATTTATAATAGTTGTAGATGATGAAAAGTTGCAGTGTTATGCTTTGGGATGCAATACAAACTCCTATGTCCCGATATTGTATCGTATACACCAAACCCCCTAAGTACTTTAAACCTGTTCAAGTTCAAGACAAGATTGGCAGTTTGATCCAAATACTTTTTATTGAAATTAAGCCAGCCTGAACGTTCCAAATAGGATATTGTCGGAATATCGTACAAAACTCTCAGAGGAGGTTTCAGAAAATGTATATATAAAGAACCGTAGAACAGCAGAATTTATACTGTAAGTTTGTATGACGTTCTGTATTGCTTTTATTTTAGTTAATCCGTCACAAACTATACTGGAAATATATTAAATTACTGCGTATGTTACGAGATGCTGCGGAACTTGTAAATTGAAATAAATGTTCTCAAATATTCTCCTACACTAATATCATTAAATTCTCTTAACTAAATACAAAATTCAATTTATCTTACATTAGAATTCGGTGGAATGTTTAATCAACACAAACTATTACCGTTCAGATTTATTATTTAAAGTACATTCTGGATATATGATGTAGTTTCAAGTAGCGATACAGACTGATTTATCAAATTATTTAGCAGCCATTGCACTTCGCAAGATTAAAAAAAATTATGTTGGTACTATAATACATAAACCCTAGTACTCTACAGAATACGTGATAATAATTGATCCAAAAGAATTTATCTGTATTTGATAAAATTATGTAATGCATAGTACAGTTGGAGGTTTTTCAACACCGAAACAAAGAGGTTTGAATTTTCACCATATCGATCTGTATATAGATATACCGATCGATTTAATATTACTAATGTATTCTGCTCTTAATTGCTTGTAGCATACTATGCTATTACCATAGCACAGATTTATTAAATCTGTGACCATAGATTAATCAGAGTTTACTCTATACAGGATGGCCCATTAGTGTGTGGGCGGAAGATATCTCAATATCTATAAGCGATAGACAAAAAAATCCTTTACAAAACTTTTAGGCACTGAACACTGAAAAAAATATTGTACGTAAAACCAATTAATGGTTGTCATCAATATTTTGAACATTAATATTATGAATTGGTCACTGTTACAATGAATTTTGATCATAGATTGATAATTTCATACATAGAAACAATGTACGATGAAACATTAATCAATAAATGCAAGACACCGAAAATTTATGTTTTTTTTATCAATATAATGTCACTATTTATTGCTTCAATGTTTTAAATTTATTAATTTATGCTCTTCGCCTTTAACACAATTATTTGTATATGATACACCTACCAACAGCGAACATAAAAACCAATAAACGATCATCGTTGATTCAATGGATGCTAAGCATTAATTTTACGAACCTAACCGTTAAATTCTGAATAACGCGCGCAAATCAATGCACCCGGACCATAGACTGAATACTCAAAACATTGACATTATGACATTCTCATAGACTTTTTGTTTTCGCGTCCTTTTTGTTTTGTTTAGTTAAATGTCTACAGTTGAAACGTGAAGTTTGTTCCTAAATCTATTTTTAAAAATTGTTCCCAAACCAACCAACAAATGTAGAAATATAAGGTAAGTAGTAATCCTTTTATATAAATACCCTTAAGTAAAGTACAAAACTAAAGTCAGTTTAAAACGAAAAAAACACAGTCCGGTATTCCTTTGTAATGTTGAAAACCCGCCGATACGAGAGGAGAAATTTTATGGGATCTTCATGGATAAGTGCTATCCGCTAAGCTATGTTCCAAAGGTGCCAGTGGAAAGATAAGCCATTTAAAGTACACAATAAAAGACTCTCAAGAATCTTTTTATTTTGTGCTAAAACAGTTCAAGAAATAGAAGAACATATAATAAACCTTAAAGGAAGAAAATCTGCAATTCAACCGTATGGGTTCTATAAGTCTATTCTAAAGGCGCACACTGTTTACCTAAAAACCTGTTATTTTGATTAATAATAATATAATAAATGAGTTTATTGAGAGAAGTTACACAAAAGGCGAAGTCGATGCACAGCCTCCGAGCTTAACATATTAGCAATACTAAAGATAGCTGCATAATAATAACAACAACAAAAACCCTGATACATAAAAAAAGGCAATAACTCCTGGATGCCGTGCGGCACACCACTACGCAATGTCCTGGGCCCAGACACTGCCGTTCCCAAAATGACAACCTGACTTCTATCATTCAAATATGTTCCGAGTAGAGACACAGCAGACTACCCTGCATCAAGTATCTCCTCATGATCCACCATTGTAAATTCAAAGTTAAAATCAGGACTAATTTTATTACCTAAGTAAAAATTGATCGTTCCTGGGTCCGGATTGTTGGAAGAAGTGGCCACAAAAAAATCATTAATATTATCAACATCATGAATAGAAGACGGTATTGTGATATTTTCCCTTGCATAAATGTTTAGATCTCGTAATAATTTCCAATTTTGTTTAGAAGAATTTCCGCGGACTTTAGTTTCCAAATATAGTTTTTTCTCCCTATTCACCTCACATGTTTAGCATTTAACATTAACTAAATTAAAAATAAAGCCTTAAGATTTCGAATGTCGTACAAATATAATTTAATTTATTTACAAATCAGGTGCATCAAATCAATGGACGTACAGCAAGAGAATTTTGAGTCTTATTTGGGGTTTTAAGTTCTCTAACCATGGGTACTAGTATATTTGAACCATACTGCACTTTGCAGTACACATAATACATATGCTCGCGATTATTGATGGAACACAGAACAATAATGTCAATCTTTCGTAATAATAATTTCCGGCGAACATAATTACTTAAAACAATTATTATAACCCAATGTAATCATCAGCTAACATGGGTTTAACGTACAAAAGTCATAGATTCATGTTTATCGTTCGTAACATTAATAACCAGCTGACATCGGTTTAATGTACAAAAATCATAGATTAATGTTCATCGTTCGTAACATTAATAACCAGCTGACATCGGTTTACTGTACAAAAATCTTAGATTAATGTTCATCGTTCGTAACATTAATAACCTGCTAACATCGGTTTAACGTACAGAGGTTATAAATTAATGTCCATCATTCGTGTGATAACCATATACATAAGGGGTGATTAGGGTTAGGGTATTAATACAACCATTCGGTTTCGACTTAACATTTATTCTATTCTACCATTATGTACAATGAACTCTATATTTACTTAACCTACTTAAATTAATATGCTTACATGTCTAAATATTATTGCTTACTTAAAAATATAATAAAACAATATTAAACTTAAATCTACTATACAGTGTGTACCATTACACCTCCTATCGAAAATAAAAAAAAAAATAATAAAAAAAAAATGTTTATTCATTATACTTTTTTACTCTATTTTTATGCACTTCAGTGTCCTTGTTATTAATTTTAATCACTAAATTAGGGTTACTATTTTTGACTACTATATAAGGTCCATTATAAATTGGTTCACTCTTATTGCTAGATTCGTTTTTTAACATAACCTTATCACCTACTCTATAATTTGTATATTTACATTTCTTGTCATATCTCTCTTTTCTTTTGGTTTTTGACGAAATCAAATTATTTCGCGCGTCTTGAGATGCATGTTGCAAGCGATATTTTAATTCAAAAGCATAATTAGTAAAATTATAGATTGGATCTACCTGGTCGTTAAGGTTTCTTGGAATAATACAGGGTATTTAGTTTCTGTATGAACTGTATTATTGAAGCAAAAACACCAGTATTGTAACCAACTACTCCAATCGTTGGAATGGTCTTTACATTGAATTCTTAAATATGCATTGAGAGATTTATGTATATTTTCCAAAGAACCTACAGTTTGATGTCTATAAGCTGTAGAATTTAATTTCTTTATATGTAGCAAATCACAGATTGAACTTAATGTTTCGTTTAAAAATTCTGTTCCCTGGTCTGTCACTATTTCCTTAGGGATACCATATCGTAAAATAAAATTGTCAACAAAACTTTTTGCAACTGTGTTTGCTTCTTTATTTGGAATAGGATACGCCTCAACAAATTTGCTTAATTCGCATTGTAATTATTATCTATTTGGAGTGGTCCAACTAAATCTAAATAAATTTTTTCGAAAGCTGAGTTTGCTGTTGTAGTGATTATCATTGGTTCAATATTAGGCCTAGAATATTTATACCGTTGACAATCATCACATTTCTTAATAAAGTTTTCAACGTCTTTTTTCATTCCTATCCAAAAATAATATTTTTTAATATTATTATATAAACGGTTTACACCTGCATGACCTCCTGTCGGAAGTATGTGGAAATCGTTTATTATTATTTGTCTTGTTTCAACGTCATTAACTTTTTGGACGTCTCTGATTACAGAAATTTTAATGTTAGCATTTTTTATTTCATTATATTTATATTTCATATCATTTAAAAATTGTGTACACATGTTATTTTTTATTATGCATAATTCTAAGATGTTATATTTTGCGCAAATATTTTTCAGGTCTCTCAACAATGCGCTTAATGCCAATGTTGATCGAGTGTCCTGTTTTATATATATTATACTATGCATTTTTACAAAAATACAATTATTCACTTTGTAATCAAAGTTTTTGCTAACCTTTAATGCGTTGAAATCTTTATTATTGATGATTCGTAACTCGACAGATGACTCAGAACGTTTGAGAATTTCCACCACGCCAGGGTGATCAAGCCTATTGTGATCGTGAATATTTTCTTGATTCTTATCATTGTCTTCGTTTTTATCATCCATATTTTTTGATTGTGCTCTAGTAAGGACAAGTATTGTCTTATCTATATTAGTAGTAATTGATTTAAGTTCATCAATACTAATTTGAATTCGAGATAGAGCGTCTGCGGTCACGTTATCTTTTCCCCTAATGTATGTAACAGTAAAGTCGTACTCTTCCAGTAACAAACGAAATTTTGTCAGTCTGCTGGATGGGTTAGTCATACCAAAAAGATATACTAAGGGTCTGTGATCCGTATCAATATTAAATTTACGTCCGTATAAGTAAGGTCTAAAGTGTTTAACTGAAAAAACAATAGCTAGTAACTCTTTCTCTATAGTTGAATATCTTTTCTCAGCTGTATTTAAAGAACGACTTGCGTAAGCCACTGGTTTATTGTTTCCATTTGATAGAGTTGCACCTATGGCATACCCTGATGCGTCAGTCCTCAAAATAAAATCATTTTCAGGTGAAAAATCGGGGTAATCTAGGACAGGTGGGCAAATTAATGCTTCCTTTAGCTCAAGAAAAGACTTTTGACAGTCATCGCTCCAACTAAATTCAACATTTTTCCTAGACAAATTATTTAAAGGTGCTGCAATGTGGGCAAAATTTTTAATATATTTACGATAATAATTTGCAAAAGCTACAAATCTTTTTGTTTCATTAGCATCTTTAGGTACTGGATAATTTTGAAGAGCTTTGATTTTAGCAGGATCAGGTGAAACACCTTCAGATGAAATAATATGTCCGAGATATAAAATTTCTTTTCGCAAAAAGTCACATTTACTAGGATTTAGTTTTAGATTCACTTCTCTAAGTCGTTGCAATACTTTCGTCAGATTTTTATTATGATTAGTTAAATTATTCCCAAAGACGATTAGATCATCTAAGTAAACAAAACACTTTTCATAATTTAATCCAGACATAGCAATTGTCATTGCCCTAGAGAATGAACTTGGACTAATTTTTAATCCCATTGGCATTCTAGTCATTTGGTATTGTCCTCTGTCTGTTGTGAATGCAGTACATGGTCTGCTTGTTTCATTTAAGCCTATTTGATAATATGATTGAGATAGATCAAGGTGTGAAAAATACACCGCACCTGATAATGAATCAAGAATGTCAGTAATACAAGGCAAAGGAAATTTGTCGTCCTCAATATTTTTATTTAATTGTCGATAGTCAACAACAACTCGCCATTTTTTATTTCCATTACTATTTGTCTTTTTGGGTACAATTAATAATGGCGCTGACCATTCAGACCTGGTCTCTTCGATTATGCCATCCTTCAACATTTTATTAACTTGTTTATGTATTTCATCTTTTTGTGAATGTGGTAATCGATAAGGCTTAATATATACTGGACTTGTTCGTTTTTTTAATCTAATACTTTGCTGGTAAATATTAGTTGTTGTAAGAGGATCTTGTTCTAAATGAAAAACGTCGGCATATTTCGCTCTCTCTCTCTTTGTAGCGAAAAATTTTCTTCCTTATTTAAGTGATCCGTTTTCATCAACTTAAAAATTTTATCTATCCTATCAACTGATACATTATTTTTATCAAAATTGCAAATTTCATAATTATTTAATTTATTAGTTTTAGGTCTAAAATTTTTAAGTGTTATTTCTTCGTCTCTAACATTAAGAATTTTTACTGGTATTAAATTATTCTTTGGTTTTGCTATTATTGCGCCTACAAAAACACCTTCGCATAATTCTTCAGGTAAAACTACACATTCAGAATTATCGTGAACCTCGAAATATTTTATAACTTCACAACGTGCAGGTACTGTTGTGTAACATGTTTCTTTACATTGCATAGGTATAGAAATTTTATTGTTTTTAATAATAAGCGAAAAAATATATGTCTCATAATTAATATCTGCACAAAATTTATGTAAAAAATCAGAACCAAGAATACCATCAATTTCCTTGTCAAAAGAGTGTATAATTAAAAATTCATGTATTAAATGAGTATTGTTTATATTTAGTAGAATATTTGCCGATCCCTGCGAAATAATTGACCCATTAATACCATTAATTCGAACTTGTTTTGCATAATCGATTTCCTCATTTTTTGCGATACAAGTTTTAAATAAAACGCTGACAGATGCACCAGTGTCAATTAGAAGAGTTAGAATTTTGTTTTTATATTTCAATTTTATAAAATTTAGACCATTTAACTGTAATATTTTACTTTGAGTTTCTTTCCTATTGGTCTCGAAAAAATGTTAAGCTGTTGATTTCACTGTTTGGTTTATGTCTGTTATTGTCAGTGCTGTTTTCACTATTAGTCATTAAATATGTCCGACGTGACGAGTTTCCTCTATTTGTACCTCTACCAGAGCCCCTATTAGAACCTCTATTATGAAGAGATCTACTAGTGTTTTGTCTAGAAGAGCTATAATTACGTGGAGTATTCTGACTAGTGCAGCTTCCACGGTTGCTGAAAGTTTTGTTACGATCATTATAATTTTGATAATTATGCCTATTCTGAAAATGATTGTAATTTCGTTTTCCGTGACCATGCATGCTAAAAACTTGTTGGTTTACGTTTTTTCCCGACACTTCCTCATCCTTGGCTCCACAAATTGCCTCGCTCAACGTTGAGTAATTCCTCGCCTTTATAATAGTGCGTAGATCAGAATTTTGAAGACCATTAGAGAATGAATTGATCGCAATTCTTTCATTAATTGGTCTCAAAACATCTAAAGCTTGGGAGTTTCCTTCAGCTTGAGTTATTGTCAAATTAACTAGCAATTCCTCTATGGATTTGCCATACTCCTCAACTGATTGAAATCCCTGTTTAGCGTTATTAAGCTGAGTTGAAAGAGTGGTAGCTGATCTTTTTATCAAAAAATGTAGTTTTAAATCATTAACTAATAGAGCGTTATTTTGATAAGTGGATTTTAGTCTGATTTTTGCATGTTCGGACAATCGAGTTTTTAGCACGTATGTAGTTAATAGTTTCTTACCGTTTTCGTCTAAAAGTGAGTCGTATAATTCGATTGCGTCAATAAGAGATTTCGTTACATTTTCAGAACCATTCATAATTGGCAGTAAGCTAGCCGCTGTCTTTAAATCAAATTTCTCTGCCATATTTGTTTTGTTAACAATATCCAACCTATTATTAATTATTGTCCTAAGATTATCAATTATTTGGATTGTTTTTGTAACACTTATTTTAATTTCACTTACTACTTTTGGGTCTATTTTATTTATATTATTATTAACATTTTGCCTTAATTGAATAAAATTTATTTCTATCCTACCTATGTTCTCTAAATTACGATTTTGCTTAACGGCATTCCCTCTGATTTCACTATTTTCTTTATTAATATTACTCTGGATTCGGGTCAATTCATTTAAAAGTTCTGTAAAATTTCCAACATATTCCATACCATATTCAGTATTTATTCGAACTCATTATTTCCTAAAACAATATTCAAGATATCTTTTTAGCAAGTTACCGCTACAGTGAGTCAGCCATCTTGTGCCACGACAACTTCATTTTATTTTTCTTTGATAATTGTTATTATGAATATTTTCCATCTGCATTTTGCTGCCCATGACTTTATACCAACTTTATTTTAATTATCAAACCCATTAACCAACCAATCTTCCATGTTAGTTCTGTAGGCAGGATCGCCATGTGATAACCATATACATAAGGGGTGATTAGGGTTAGGGTATTAATACAACCATTCGGTTTCGACTTAACATTTATTCTATTCTACCATTATGTACAATGAACTCTATATTTACTTAACCTACTTAAATTAATATGCTTACATGTCTAAATATTATTGCTTACTTAAAAATATAATAAAACAATATTAAACTTAAATCTACTATACAGTGTGTACCATTACATTCGTAAGATCAATAACCGGCGAGCATAAATTTATGTTCTTTATTTATTAAATCAACGTACAGAATTCGCTACCGAATTAATGTACGAACGTTCATTGTATTAATGTCACCCATCATCGGCTCAAATTTAATGTTGACGTTCATTGATTTGAAGCACTTTTTTATTAATATCACGTACCTTTTCGGTTCAGTGAAGAGATGTACATCCCTAAAATGTTTTCTATTATACAGGGTAGTTCACAAACGCGCAGCAGACAAAACTTGCTTTTTCTTAATGCTATGCCTGTATATTTTAACAAAAATGAATGGCGCTCTAAAAGACAAGAATAATGACATAAGGGTTGGTAAGCCTGGGTCTAGTAGTTTTTAAAATATTTGTAAATAATTGTTAATTTTGAAATCATTTTAAGGTGTTGTGGTTACTACAGAAACAAAATACATACCAATTTTTCATAGATTAATCGGAGATCTATGGTCACAGATTTAATAAATCTGAGCTATGGTAATAGCATAGTAGGTATGCTACAATCAATTAAGAGCAGAATACATTAGTAATATTAAATCGATCGGTCTATCTATAGACAGATCGATATGGTTCTATGATGATATGAATCTATGTTTCAGAAATGTCCCCCTAATTGTAAAATCGACGAAGATATTCATAGTGGACACTTTTAATTGGGCCACCCGCTATGATTACGGCTAAAAGGGTAAAAATAAAGAAATCTTTCGGAAAGGAGGTAAAAAACTGAGGTATACATAAATTTCGCACATCGAGTGGACTAGATCATTTATATTTAACCTTATCATTATATTTATCCTGTTTTAATATTGCTTTTCGTATAATAAAACACAAGTGTTATCGGTACCTTTCATATAGCGAATACAAGCTAAATTGTTCCTAAGTTTACTCAAAGATAAACTCTAACAAACAGCGCTTAATGCTTTTACAAATAATACTAAATCGTAGCACTAATTGTTTGAAATTTTGTCTTCACCTCAAAACGCTATAAATTCCATCTCATAAACCGAGAGAAAGAGATAAAGTTTTCTACCATGGAGTTTTCCAAGTAGTGCTTTTCGTCGCTCTATAGTTTGGAGTTAAGCCAAAGCTTTAGACCACTACACTATAACCCTTCTTATCGAGCGCTTTGGTAGGTAGGCAGGCATATCTTTTCTTGTATATAACTTTAGTGCCGCATCGGAGTCAAAAGTAACTAAATTCAATAAAACGTACTTTATAAAGAAGTGTTTCAGAATAGAATATTGAAGAAGTGTGATAAGGTGTGAAAAGGAAAAAAAGGTCATATTTAAGGATGTAGTAGTAGTGCTCAAAAATATTATCTGTAAGCAAAATGCTAGATGATTTTAGGTCAATATGTGTAATAAAAATAAAGACAAAATTGTCGTTTATAAACCGGCTATTGTCAATTGAGATTTTTTCTAAAGGAAAATAGGCAGGTTTTAACTTATTTGGATTAATTTTTAGTTTGTAATAAACTAGAAAAACACAGGAAACCATATAGATCTGTACAATGTGATTCATATTCTAGGGGACCCTATTGGAATTTTTAGACTTGGAAGGATAGTTTAAATAACCAATTTCGATCATATAATTTAATCAGGACACCCGTCAGATTTATTCATAACTGATATTTAGGTATAATTGGCCAAGACAAAACACGCATATGTTAAAAATTATTAATTTGAGAGCACACGTATTTAGGAGATTAATTTACGGATGAAAACACAAAAAATATGTTATAAATATCTATTAAGTACGGAAGCGCTGAAGGGTCAAAACATTTTTTTTTATGTCAAACGTTTGAGAAAAAAGTCAAACGTTCGCGAAAAAAAGGCAATCGTATGCAGTGGCGGCTTGTCCTATGAAGCAAGTGAAGCAACCTAAATAATCAGTGAAATTAATAAGCTGAGCTCTTGTGGAGTCCCACAGGGCTCGGTGCTCGGACCTCTATTGTTTTTGATTTTCATTAATGATTTATCGCTACATCTGCCATGCTCTGACCTGACATTGTTTGCAGACGATTCAACTATTGTCGATGTTGAACTGTCGAGGATGTTCTGGCCTCAAGTATGATTAATTCACAGTCGAGGGCTGCGGACTGGTTTGCAGCTAACAAACTCTGTATGAATGCCAATAAAACAGCTACTAAAATATTTACATTACGTGAGACGGATATTGCTGTTGGTCTGATGGTCTGGTGTAAAGTTTTTGGGTGTCACTTTGGACCAAAAGCTAACCTGGGCGGGTCATGTCGAAGTTACCATTTACCAAGTTGTTTAAGGTTGTGTTCATGTTGCGAAGCTTGAAGGGTGAAGTCTCTTTTAATGTTTTGAAATCAGCATATTATGGCCTTTTTCACAGTGTGACTTCATATGCTTTGTCAATTTGGGGACACTCTTGTCATGCTAGTCGGGTATTCGCAATCCAAAGACGAGTGGTGCGAATAATGACAGATTTAAAGTTTAGAGAGGATGTCAAACCTAAATTTAAAGAATGTAAAATAATTACACTCCCGTGTCTCTATATTTACAATTCAATTATGTATGTGAAAAATAATTACAATCTGTACATAACGCATGATGAAGTTCACAACCACAATACCAGAAACAAAAATGACATTCTTCCTGCTATAATCATTTGCCAGATAGTTTGAAAACACTGAGCCTTGCAATGTTCAAAAATAGATTGAAAAACTACTTAATTGACCAGGCTTTTTACTCCATTGATGAATTCCTCAGCACTGACTTTCTGTTTTGATTAAGTTATATACATTACTATGTTTTTATGTTGTGTTCTGTAATATTTCAATATTTAATATGACTTGTGTAAACCTTTTTTGGTAATGACATGTAATGACAATAAATAAATAAAAATAATTAAGTATTTAATTCTATTTTATTGCGTAATTATTTTTCTCCATACAAAATTTAAACTATAAATTAATGTATACTTAATTTTCAATCTGCTTTACCATAAAACTGTAATCTTGAATTCCGTCTTCATCTGAAGCAGGCTTTATCCTATACACCTATTTAACATACTTAATTTACACCTATAGGTATTTCCCTCTTTTTTTATTCGTGTAACATTATTTATTTCGGTCTCTCTCTTCCCTGTATGCGGCAGTTGACACCCTTGCCAGTGCTTGTGTCCTGTGACACACCAATAGCCTATTTATTTATCATACACGTTCTTACGCAGATGAAGCGTACCTCAAAGCATTTTCATCTATTATTCAGCAACAATGGGCAACACTGCCATCTGGCATATAGCCACTATACAACCACCTATGTCTCTTCTTATAAACATAGTTGTCAGCGTTTAATTGTACTAAGCATAGCATACGAATCTTGCTATTAAAAAACACTATAAGAAGCACGCTTCATATAGATGTAGCAGAGAATTAATGTAAAATAAGGTTATATGACAACGCCTGGCGAGTGTTTTGTAGCTATATGTCGATGATTATTTTGATTATATCTATCACACATTCGCAAATTTCTAGTGCGATGCTAAAATTATTTTTATTTACTTTTCGGGAAGCTTAAAGTTTTGATATTTAATTGAAGTTTTAAAATCTAACAAAGTAGTTAACAAATTAAAAAAATATATATACGGTTATTAATTAGTAGGTACCTACCTATTTTTATCAAAAATAAATGGGTAGGTACCGTAAAATATTGTTTTTTTAATAATATATTATAATATCTCATACTTTAATATGGAAGAAGCAAGTGGAAGTAATACACAGCAGCAGCGTAAATTATATTTACGCTGACATCAGGTAAGCGCAGTTATTATGAAAAATGATAGTTTATTCTTTAATTTTAACTAAAGTTAAGTTTTTTTAATCAACACTCCTTTTAAGAACAGAAAAATCTTGTTAAAAATATACAGACACACCTGTTCCAGATTTAAATAAATGCTTGATAAATATAAATAAAGACAAATGCATAAAAGCAGAGCTTTTAATAATACCTGGTATGAGACGTATTATGATTGGCTAACAGGTAGCATAAAAGTAATTTGATTGACAGTTTCATAAAATGTGTTTTATTTAGTATTATTATGAAGTAGGTAAATATATTCTAGATATTAATTACACTTTAATTAAGGTTTCTAAGAAAACAATACTTAGGTGAGGTACCTACTGATAAACATAACCTATATTTTATGCAGTTGACGAAGTAGGGATATCCCTATTAATTTTAGCTACCTATTAAGTATAATATGACTTTATTTTATGTTATGCTTCACCACATTAAACTGCCACAAGTCGCCACTGATCGTATGGGGAAAAACGTCAAATGTTTGAGAGAAAAAGTCAAACATATGTGAAAAAAGTCAAAGGTTTGAGATAAAATGTTAAACATCAGGGGTCGATTGTAAATAGTTTAGTCGGAATTCCAGGCACATTATTCGTTATTATTTGAGAAACAGTTTCACTTTCATCAAGGAGACTGTGAATTAATTCATTCAGACTTTCCTGAGTGGTTTTGCTTGGCAAAGATCCTGCATCCCCAATCTGAATCAGACGAACTTGAGTGGTTTTCTTGGGTAAATTACGGGCATCCAAAAAATAATCCTCAACATCATCTAAAGGCGGCGACTGACTTGTAACTGAACGTTGTAATGTAACATGTTACACATCGAGCATTATCGCGAATCCCTTTGTAGTGTTCGGCGCTAGTCAATCAGTGAATCAGTTTGTTCGTTGGTTAAGTTAAGGGAAAGTCGCATTTTTTCAAATTGCAATATTATTTAGACAATAAAATTCATAATAAACATTCATTTTGTGAGTTTTTATATCAGAATGCAGATGAATGGTGGATCACTCGTGAACCGAGCATTCGCTACGATGTGTTTTGATGAACAGAAGGGGTTGCTGTAATGTAATGCTCGTATAGAGTGCTTTTATATCAATTAAACATCATAATTTTTAGAAAAATCTTGTTTCTCGAAACTGACCTGTACTCGCCCTTTTGGCGTAAGCCTAAATATGATGAGTTAAAAGTATTAAATTGACTAGGTGGTGTTAAAATATATTCACTAACACTGTTTTTCATTATATAAATAGCTTTGAAACGTTAGACATTAGCGAAATAATTTAAACTATGATTGAATATGTAATAAAGGCATTTAAAGACAGTCGTGGAAAAAATCAATTACCTATCAAAAACCACATGGTACTTGGAGTATGGAGTACGACCCACTTGAAATAGTGCCCAAGAAAACCACTCAAGATAGTCTGAATCAGATTGGGGACACCGGATCTTTGCCAAACAAAACCACTCAGGAAAGTCTGAATGAGTTAATTAACAGTCTCCTTGATGAAAGTGAAACTGTTTCTCAAATAATAACAAATAATGTGACTGGTTTTGAATTTTTTTCGCAAACGTTTGACTTTTTTCGCAAACGTTTGACATATAGAAAAAATATGTGCTTTGAGTCTTCAGCGCTTCCGTAATTAAGCGATTTAAACGACAAACAACACTAAATTTGGTTTAACACCCGAACTCAACCCAAGCGTACCTACCCAGATGGGTAGGTACACACTTGAGAGCGCATACTTCGAGAACACACACATATACGTTCGTACTCAATGCATCTACCTGTTCTCAATTCAAGTGCGATATTTATCTTTAGCACCACATGCGTGTGTTCTCAACTCGCGCTCTATGTTCGTTTAGTTAGCTTAAAAAATGTCGTCGAGTGAGGAGAAGCTTAGAAGTTTTACTGCTAAGTTGTACTGCGTTTAATACGCCTATCCATTTGCATAA
This sequence comes from Apoderus coryli, assembly GCA_911728435.2. Lineage (NCBI taxonomy): Eukaryota > Metazoa > Arthropoda > Insecta > Coleoptera > Attelabidae > Apoderus > Apoderus coryli. The sequence continues at coordinate 6,678,301 of OU452202.1, read as the reverse complement.
TAAAGCATTACAATATATTCGCAAACATTTACAATCAATTGAAGACAATAAAGTAATGCGCGTCTAAAAACCTTACATCAAACGTAAGTTCAATTCATCTCCATAACCCTGGGAAATTTTTAAAAAGTCAATGTCAAATGGTGTTGACCTAGATACAAGTGACAAATTGTTCAATTATAATTTGGTATTCAAGTTCACAAATATCTTAGCGTCAAAGTAATTCCATGGAACAGTATGTTATTACGGGACGCCTTTGTTTTATTTATATGCAATTAAATCTAGTCTCTGTATTGGGTAACTTTATTTAGTAGAATTGCAACGTAATTTTGTAGAAGATTAAGAGTTGTATGGGATGCTTTACTCGATTAAATAAATATAGTTTCAATAATTCGGTTGAGTACAGAGTTGTTTTAATTCACCATCGTCAACCCTATCTACAGGGTGAGGTGTGCGAAAATCGCAGATTTCTGGTTTTTATCGCTTACGCTGTCGATTAAGCTGCCGGTGGTATGGAGCTACTTCTAGGCCACCTTAAGCAGAACCAGTTAATACTTTCGCTAGTTAATCTAGTCAGTATACCTGTTACAATTTTAACACCTTACATTACCTTTGACAACAAGCTAAATATCATCTTCGATGCCAGTTTAGTTTCCGGACATGCTCTACAGGGTGTCCTACGGTGGCAACCCATTAGATTATTTCAGAAACTACTTCGAATTGAATTTTGAAAATTTCAGTGCCTATATTGTCAAATATGCTCTACTACTACTACTACTAATATAATAGTAACGGCATATCACTTCCGGTTATACCGGAAGTTGATGACAACTTTGTTATTTTAAATGGAACACCCTATATATTATTACATTTTTGGATTCTAAATAAGATTTCAGACATATTTCATGTACCATGTCCTATACCTAACGCCAGTCGTTTTTGACTTATATCAAGATTTATGTCAAAATTGACAGTTTAGGGCTCCATAAGAATTCCGTTTTTTCCTTGTAAATCAGTATTTAATAATTATTTTGCAGGTATTTTCTTATCAGGTGGGATCTTCTTTTTCGAATTGACAAGACGTTTTCTGATTAGTTTATACAAGGTGGTCAAAAAATTATATTGAAAACGGTTCAAGAAAAACAGTTGAAAGTCAATTTTTTCAAATGGAATGGGTATATTATTATTATTTTATCTTCCTTAGCATTAAAAAATAACGCAATTTTGTAATAGGTTATCATTTTCTAAAATGCATAGTTTTCGAAATATCGGCATTTTAAATTTTTCTGCAGCGCCTACCGTTGTCTGTCTGGAAGCTAGCTAATTAATTTAGTTAGCCATGAAAATAATGACATTTCTCTGAATTAGCATAAACGTCAAACTAAATATGAAATTAGTTGTTGCTATCCAACCAGTCGTTATTTATCAATATTTGTGACCATTATATTTTACAATAATTATTACAAAATGGAAAATATTTGTTCATATGCTGATATTGTAAATGTATTATTAATCCATGGAGAATGTAACAAAGTGATTAATAGAACCTGTAGAGTATTTAACGAGAGAAACCCGCATTTGCCAACAATGACTAGAGAAAAATTAAGAAGAATTTTGATAAATCAAATAGGGTGGGGGCAGTGTCATGCAAATCGAGTACTACAAAAACCTGTAACTACAAATGAGGATAATGTGGTAAATGTTTTGGCATATTGTAATACATATCCTGAATCATCAGTGCGTGCTGCTGAACAAGATCTAGGAATTTCAAAATCCTCTGTCCAAAAAATATTAAAAAGTAGTGGTTTACATCCATTTAAATTCAAATATCTTTGTGCTCTGGAAGCAGGTGATGCCGAACGACGGTTCTGCGAAACCATTTTAAAACGAACGCAAGAAGATCCTGGGTTTCTGCAAAAGGTGATTTGGACAGATGAGTCGAAATTTTCGAGAGATGGAATCGTTAATAGACAAAATAGTCATTTTTGGGCTTCTGAGAATCCGCACGCTATTCATGAACGAAATTTTCAAAATAAATTTAGTGTGAACGTTTTTTGTATGGTGAAAGACACACATGTTGAATATTTTATTTACGAGCATAATTTAAATACGGAAGGTTATCTTTATATTTTGCAAAATGTTGTAGCGCATTTTTTGGATGATCTACCATTAAATGAATTAAGAAGTTGTTGGTACTAGTTAGATGGAGCACCACCTCCCTGTGGAAATAGAATCACACAACAGCTTAATGAAATGTTTGAAGATCGATGGATCAGACGTTTTGGGCCTTGGGATTGGCCAGCGATATCTCCAGATCTATTACCGCGGGATTTTTATGTTTGGGGTGCAATTAAACAAAAGGTGTATTCCACCCCAATTAATTCAAAATAAGAATTAGTATGACGCATCCGAACTTCATTCGAAGCCTTACCTGGAGCCCAAATTGCACGAGCTGTCACGAGTGAATTTATTGAACGGGTGAATAAGTGTTTAAGACTAAATGGGGGTCATATCGAACAATTAAATTAGTTTTGTTATCGTTAGTTGATTAACTTTTTTTAGTTGAAAATTTATTTAGTTTAATCTTCTGTTCATTTCCGCTGTATTATTTTAAATTTTAGTCTTAGTTCGTTGTAATACTTGATTTGTATATCTCCCACCCTGCTCTAAATGATTTCTCAAAATTCTTCCTAATTTCTCTAGTCCTCGTTAGCAAATGGGGGTTTCTCTCGTTAAATACTGTACAGGTGATATTAATCACTTTATTTTATTCTCCATGAATTACTTAATAATAAATTTATAATATCAATAAGTATTTTTCATTTTTATTAATTTGACGTTTAGTTTGACGTTAAAATGATAATAATTTCATGGCTAACTAAATTAATTAGCTAGCTTCCAGAGAGACAACGGTAGGCGCTGCAGAAAAATTTAAAATGACGATATTTCGAAAACTATGCATTTTAGAAAATGATAACCTTATTACAAAATTGCATTATTTTTTAATGCTAAGGAAGATAAAATAATAATAATATACCCATTCCATTTGAAAAAAATGACTTTCAACTGTTTTTCTTGAACCGTTTTCAATATAATTTTTTGCCCACCCTGTATAAACTAATCAGAAAATGTCTTGTCAATTCGAAAAAGAAGATCCCACCTGATAAGAAAATATCTGCAAAATAATTATTAAATACTGATTTACAAGGAAAAAACGGAATTCTTATGGAGCCCTAAACTGTCAATTTTGACATAAATCTTGATATAAGTCAAAAACGACTGACGTTAGGTATAGGACATGATACATGAAATATGTCTGAAATCTTATTTAGAATCCAAAAATGTAATAATATATAGGGTGTTCCATTTAAAATAACAAAGTTGCCATCAACTTTTGGTATAACCGGAAGTGCTATGTCGTTGCTATTATATTATTTGAGTAGAGCATATTTGACAATATAGACACTGAAATTTTCAAAATTCAATTCGAAGTAGTTTCTGAAATAATCTAATGGGTTGCCACCGTAGGACACCCTGTATATAAAGAAAAACTTCGTGTAACACAAAAGGCGCTTAGAATTCGTTTTATGTTATAAGCAGTTTTCTTTGAACCACGGGTTTCTTTGATCCTTTGTAGATAAACTATATCATACGGCGGATAGCTCTGTTGGTGTAAAATGATGATGGGTGAAACAAACTTAAGGACATACTGTGAATTTTAATTGTGTCAAAGACAATTTTTAGGAATCTGTATACGAGGAACGTCAGTTAAAGTTTGAGACAAGCCTAACGTCAATTGTAACATCAGCTGACGTTTTTAATGAAAAATTTACTCAGAACGTTTTGTTATTCGAGTCCTAAAATTACTAGGAATTTCTGATAAAAACGGCAACATCGCTATTACGATAATATTTTAAATCAACATAACAGCTAAGAAAATGTATGATGCTAAATTTTTAGAAAAATCCTTCGATACGTTTTTCATAAACTTCTAACCTACCATCGACCGTGAATGCGTGTATTTTTGGATTGCGAACCCGGAATAGGTATCATTACTAAAGCTGAGTAAAATCACAAGGCAATGAGTTATACAGGGTGTCTCACGGTGGATGGCGTATAAAACGTTTATGGAAAACTACACAGAGAAAAATCTGTAGTTTTGCCAAAAACACATCCTTTGATTCAATGACATATTGCATTCAGTATTCCTCGAATACAACAACGTTGCATTCAAGTATAAGCCTATATTTGGTATTATCTACTCAATTACAAGGTGTTATTGAGTTTCAATGAATGGTTTAAGTACAACATTTCATTGACTCAAACGTATGTTTTAGAATTGATTCAATAGTATTAGTTTTTCCTTGAACTAACATATTCTTTTACCACAACGACACAAAGTTTTCTTTGAATGTCTCTTGTAGTTGAACTGAACAGAAATTTATTGTAACAAACTACAAACTGTTACATGGGTTTTATTGGATTTGTAATTGTACTAATATATCAACTCATTGTATACTATACAGGGTGGTCCAACGAAAAGTTTGCACCTAGCTTTTCTCTTTTTTTTGTAGTCGAATGCGAAAATGCTCGGACACGTCGATTTTGCTTTTGAGGGGGACACATTTTAAACATATTTTTCGATCTGCGCCTTTAACCCCCTAGCGGGGGTGAGTAACAACCCTAAAATTTTAAATGGAAAGAGGGGTCTAATGACATATCATTTGAAAGGACACAAAATTGTCTTTCTAATGATACCCTATTTGTCGAATTTTACTAAAACAGTTAATACGAAAACGACTTTAAAGACATTAAGCCGATAATTTTGGTATTAATGAGAAATACAAATAAGTTTTAATTATTACGACTGAAAACAACTACAATCATTTCTAAATTATTTACTTTGAAGAAAAACGGGATTTCAAAAACACTATCTTATTTATCAGAACTAAATTCCTCACTAATCGTTTGCGTTTTTTGTTGAAATAAAAACTGCAGATACGTGTAGGAAAAGAATTTACACCGTTTATTTTAGTCTTTTCATTGATTCAGTTTGGTTGCTTCTCAAGTTATTTTACTTTTACCGTACAAAATGATTTATTCCATTCTAGAACGAGTTGAAATTGTTAAACTTTATTTTCAAAATAATAGTAGTGCTAGACTTACGGCTCGCTTATTTAATGAGAGACATCCCGATAAAAATGTGAATGATGTGTACGTTGGCAAGTTAGTTAAAAAGTTTGTAGATACCGGATCTGTCTGTAATGTAAAACACCAGCCGCAGAAACCGATCAGAAATGAAGCTGTGGAAGTCGCTGTTTTAGGGCATGTTGAAATGGATCATAGTCAAAGTACCCGTCAACTAGCTGAAGCCTCAGGTGTCTCCCGTTCGTCCATAATACGAATTTTAAAAGCGTATAAATTTCATCCGTACAAAATCAAATTAGTACAGGAACTAAATGAGGATGATCCTGATAGAAGGCTGCAATTTTGTGAAGCAATGAGCCAGCGTTTAATTGAAGATCCGCAATTATTATTTAACATTTGTTTTTCCGACGAATGCACATTTTATTTGAATGGAGCTGTAAATAGGCACAATTGCCGTTACTGGGATGACAGTAACCCACATTTATTCCGTGAGGTTCATACCCAGTATCCTCAAAAAATAAACGTCTGGTGTGGCATATTAGGAAATCATATTATAGGACCACTTTTTATTCCTGGAAATTTAACTGGTGAAGTGTACCTAAACATGCTTGAAGACACAATTGATCCTTTAATAACACAAATAATAGAAGATGACCAAAATCATACTGCTGATCGGCTTTATTTCCAGCAAGATGGAGCACCTCCGCACTATGTGGCTCCTGTAAGACAGTTCTTAGATGACCGGTTCCCTGGACGGTGGATTGGAAGGAGGGGCCCAATTGAATGGCCTGCCAGGTCACCGGATTTATCGCCTTTAGACTTTTTTCTTTGGGGGCACTTAAAAAATAAATGTTTTGCCACGAAGCCCGAGTCCATAGAAGATCTTCGCCAACGCATTACAGAAGAGTGCAGAAACATAACACCTGATATGCTACAAAATGTTAGAAATAGATTTGAACAAAATCTGTATTATTGTATGGAATCAAATGGGTCACATTTTCAACATTTGTTAATGTAACGTTTTAATAAATCAATTTAACAGCTTGTTTACTTTTTTTACAAAGCAATGTTAAAACTAACAAACATTGGAATGTACTAACGATTGCAGGTGTTTTCACTCGCAATAATTAAAACTTATTTGTATTTCTCATTAATACCAAAATTATCGGCTTAATGTCTTTAAAGTCGTTTTCGTATTAACTGTTTTAGTAAAATTCGACAAATAGGGTATCATTAGAAAGACAATTTTGTGTCCTTTCAAATGATATGTCATTAGACCCCTCTTTCCATTTAAAATTTTAGGGTTGTTACTCACCCCCGCTAGAGGGTTAAAGGCGCAGATCGAAAAATATGTTTAAAATGTGTCCCCCTCAAAAGCAAAATCGACGTGTCCGAGCATTTTCGCATTCGACTACAAAAAAAAGAGAAAAGCTAGGTGCAAACTTTTCGTTGGACCACCCTGTATAAGCAAATGCTGAGCCAAATGCAAAGGATATTTGCCAATAGTAAAACTTGTAATTGCAAAGATAGAACTTATGTTCCGATGTGCAATAAAATCAATAATAACTGCAGTTTGACAGAAAAAAAAACAATACATTTTCATAAAAGTAAAAAAAAATTAACAAATTCTCAACAAAAAACAAAAAATGACATAAATATATACTTACAATAAAAAAAACATACATCGTCTCCACTAATAAAATTTTTATTATTAAGATTCCTTTATAAAAGGGGACATGTTTCGGAGTCCCGCTCCATCATCAGCCTAAAAGGCTACAACATAAATTCTTAAATATAAATAACTGTGGTATTAAAAAAGAAGAAATAGTAACCAAACAATATACAAACCTTAAATTTAAATCTTGGGTATTAAAAAAACAACAAACATACGGGCAAGGCCCCTGACAGACTAAGTTGGAATTTAATAATCAAGGCCCGCATTCAGGTGGCATATCTATATAAATAAAAAACGGGTAAGTGATACTAATAATATATATATATGACAAACATAAAGAAATGGGACATACTAAACACTATTGTCTATTCATAAAATATCCGAACACAAGTCAAGTCACAAACAAAGATGAAACAAAGTAAAATAATGTCAGGTTATACAGAACAATGATCGACTCCAACCTAACCGTCAAGCATCAGAAATCGGGAAAGTTGACAGAGAGTTTAGGCTATTTTAGATGTAGTAAAGCCTCAAAAAAAGTGAATGGTTCGAATTTTAGTTGATCATTCAAACCCACGACATTTCCGTTTTTAACAGTTTTGTAAATTTCCAACATCTCCAACAAGTTCAACTTAATTCCCTTATCACAAATATGGAGGATCTTTAAGGCCAAATCAGCATCAAAAATATGATTGTGGTCCAGTATGTGATTGGCAAAAGAGGAGCTGGTATCATAGGTACTAGTCAAGTTCGGGTTGTTATTTCTATATCGGTTTATGATGTTTGTGTGTTCTTTTACACGTATGCTTATTTTCCGTCCCGACTGGCCTATGTATTTGGCTGTGCATGTTGGCTGCGAACATGACAGGCAATAAACTCCTGATTTGCTTGTCAAGGGAATGACATCTTTTGACAAGCAAAGCAAGTTAGGTTGGAGTCGATCATTTTTCTGTATCACCTGACATTATTTTACTTTGTTTCATCTTTGTTTGTGACTTGACTTGTGTTCGGATGTTTTATGTAGTGTTTAGTATGTCCCATTTCTTTATGTTTGTCATATATATATATATATATATATATTTTATTAGTATCACTTACCCGTTTTTTATTTGTATAGATATGCCACCTGAATGCGGGCCTTGATTATTAAATTCCAACTTAGTACAGACTAAAAATAGTACAGTGACAGCAGGGGCCTTACCCGTATGTTTGTTGTTTTTTTTTAATACTTAAGATTTAAATTTAAGGTTTGTATATTGTTTGGTTACTATTTCTTCTTTTTTAAGACCACAGTTATTTATATTTAAGAATTTATGTTGTTGCCTTTTAGGCTGATGATGGAGCGGGACTCCGAAACATGTCCCCTTTTATAAAGGAATCTTAATAATAAAAAAATTCATTAGTGGAGACGATGTATGTTTTTTTATTGTAATTATATTACACTCCACTGCATCCAATGGATTACTTCTTTAATTTGATAAATATATGCCTTTTTTCGTAACATAATATAATTATTATATTAAGAAATTTTTTAAATCAAATTGTTCAAAACCATTCACTCCGCAAAGGCGCTACCTTTCTATTTTCAGTGGGGACGACGACCACATTATGCATGTTGTCATCTCCATTATGCTCCCCTAAGAAGCAGCATACTACTAGCGGATATATATGTGCTACCACGGGTTGATGGGGAAAGAAGTTCATAATTATCATGTATTTATTGAAATTATTAGAATAAGTATGTCGTCATTCAAGTTCAAAATAACTTACCAGAATAGGCATATTGTGGATATCCATCAGCTTTTTCGTGTATGTTTCTAACGATTGATGCGGTAAGTTATTATCTTGGTTTTGAAGTTTTAAAAGTACCTACCTATATAAATTGTTATAGAACTTTTTCAATATAATATCTAGCGAAGAAGAACTATAATTTGTACCCCTCCTGAGATTAGGGAATTAAGTTGCAGTCGTAGAAAAAGGATAGTCTGTTGTAACACGTCAGGAATTAGCTATTCTGAACTCGTGGACAAATTTCCACTCGTTCAGAATATGCCACATTCCTCACTTGTTACAGAATATACTATTACACAACCGACAACTTTCCTGGAATATATTATGAAACATTAAAGTTAATTATATCTCTCACTTAACTGTCATCAAATTTGTAAAAGGAATGCGCGTGATAGACAGGTGAGTCGAAATTGCTGATATTTCGCATTGAATGATAACGCAAACAATACAATAATGAAAAATTGTTGTCTGAAATACTTGACATGTGACAAATAGGATAATATTTCCTCGACATGACCTGACAGTAGTTAATAGTAAATTTTTGATTTGATTAAGAAACACAAATTATCTAAGTTTCCCTAAATAATATTATTTTTGTAAGTGGACAGTCCCATTTAGGTAAGAACAAATATTTTATACTGTAATTTGAGCTGTGCTACTATATTAGTACAACTATAAACTAAGAATACCTAATTACTAAAGCAGTTGTTATTTGAATTTAACAGAAATTGTAAATTTATTTCTGAAGTATAGACTATTTTTTAGGGCTGTCCAATAAAATTTGATGAAATAAAGTCATGAATTTTTGGAAATTCAAGTTTGCCAGCAAAAACAGTGAGAGAGAAAGAAAAGAAGTTACTGAAGTTGAATTGCCTCTGCTGCCAGGTAAGGGAAGTGATACATTATCCGAAAAGTCTATAATACGGACGTGTATAAATAAAAGTTAGAAGAGCAAAATGATGCGAATATTGTACGCTGTTAAACAGCCGCAGCCATCTTGCAACAGGAATACCATGCAATACTTTTGGTAAATTTAAATAAGCGTAAATATTTATTTGCGGTGCCTCAATTATAGATAATTTGACAGATAGGTTTAAAGCCGTAGCACCTAATGTTCAGTGGGAATGTTTTCGCTCTCCAGACATACTCGTTGAGCTGCTAAAGTATGAAGATTATATAAATTTACTATAAATTCAATTTAATTTCCTTATTTAAAAAAGTTTATTTTATAAACGTCATCGTTAGTTTATGTAAATATGGTGCAGAAAATCAGTTTAATTTTTTTTTTCTACTATCAAAATCTTCATAAATAATTAGGAGAGCTCTTGACTCTTAAAAACAAATGGTAAGAAACATTTTCACAACAGTTTAAGAAAAAAATACAGTCGAACCTCTATATAGTGAAATACCAAAATGTCGACCGAAAGTGCACTATAGAGAGTTTTTCACTATATAGGTTGTCCCGAAATTAACTTAAAATAATTGAAGGGGATATTCTACAAGCGAAAATAAGATTTTTTTTTCATATGAACTTATATAATAATAATAATAATAAATTTATTTGCAGTTAAAAAAAAAAACAAGTTACACTAATAATAATTATTACATTACCAAAAAAAAAACTAGAACTACAAAAAGGTCTAGATGGCAGTATAACTACTGATTTTGAAATCTAGGCCCGAGAAAAAAAGAAAAAAAACATAATATACGCTAACCGTACGTACCTTAAAATACAAAATTCTGGTTTCCAACAACATAACACAATACCTACATATATATCATAATAAACAAATATATACAAACCACAAAACAAACAAAAAAAAGCACCACAATACATACAGAGTCTTAGGCTAATTAATCAGGAAACAAAAAAACTAAGAAATAGAAATATAATTAATATTACAACAATAATAAAAAAAATGTAACCTAGTAAACAAAATTCTAGTTAATAACAAATAAAGAATGTTGACAATATCTTTTATAAGAGTGAATACACGCAATTTTCGTCTGAATGTGAAAAGGCCTAACGACTTCAAAGTATCCTGAATCTTATTATACAACTTATATATATCTGAAAGGAAAATGATCTTTCGAAACTTGAGTTCTATGAGCTGGGGGTGAGAGAAGATTACGGTATTTAATATTGACATTGTGAACGTCAGAACGGAATGTGATTTTATTGTATAAGTATGGAGGCTGTCCCCGGGTCAGAATAGAGTGGAATAAAACCGCTGAATAAAGATGTCTACGAGCTTCCATGGAGAGCCATTGACATCAACGAGTTTATGGCTTACTCGGTCATACTTTCTGATGCCGAATATGTATCGCAAGCAAGATATTTGTACACGTTCGATGCGGTTTTTATCAACATTTAATAAATTAGGACTATATACTACATCACAGTAATTAAAATTACTGAGCACCAAGGCATCAGTCAGTTTAGTTTTAAGCTCTATTGAAAGTACATGTCTGTGTGGGTATAACATTTTCAAGGAGGAATATGATTTTGAAATGCATCCCGAAATATGTTCGGAAAAGCGCAAATTACAATCCATCACAAGACCCAAGTTTCTCGCACTCTGAGACACTTTCAAAGAGACATCATTAATTTGAATTTGCATAGAATCTGATATGGTTTGTCTATTTTTACCAAAGAGCAATACCGGAGTCTTTGAAGGATTTATTGACAGCTGATGTCCCTCCGACCAGCCCAAAAGTGCTTCCAAATCGAAATTAATTTTCCTACAAGCATCTACGTAATCATGAGCAGAAAAAGAGTGCTTTATTTGACTATCATCAGCATACATGAATGTAACACTTACTGGGAGTGTCACAGTATATATTGAAAATAACAAGGGTCCCAAAATCGATCCTTGTGGGACACCACAATTATGTAGTATATTAATACTATCTGAGGTGGAGCAACCTCTGTTAGTTTCCACGTATTGAAATCTTCCGGATAGATATCTTTAAATTAGTTCGATAGCATTTGACGAAAATCCAATGTACCTATTTCAGAATTGCTAGCAAAAGTTCATGGCTAATTTTATCAAATGCTTCACTATAGTCAACTAAGATCAATGATACTATTTTGCCATTATCAATATCACGAGAAATATCGTCCGTGATATCCAGCAATGATGTTGCGCAATCTTGATTGTTTAAGAGGTAAAATATTATATTTTTTAAGATGGTATTTAATTTGGTCACTTAGGATTTTCTCAAAGATTTTTGAAGGTGGCGATAACAATGATATTGGCCGTAAGTCATTATGCTCAGTTATTTGTCTCTTTTTAGGGATTGGGAGCACTCTAGAGGTTTTCCAAGGATTAGGAAAGTTACTAGTAAGTAAGGACGAATTTATTATATTGGTTATAAAAGGTAGGATACGGGGGCAACATAATAGCAACATTTCTATCCAAAAATACTTCGTTTTTCAGATACAGGGTGTTATTTGGAAATTCCTGACAATGGATTTTTAGTAATTTTCCGAAACGCGTCTCGATATCAAAATGTCATTTGGCACACTTACATATCTTTGTAGGAAAGGGAGAAGTTATTCTGGCAACCCTCAATATGCATTTCCACCCTGTTTCTTGTATTATCGTACCCGTATACGTATACGTAAGTGTGTCAAATTTAATTTCCATATCGAGACGCGTTTCGGAAATATTACTAAAAACCTGTCGTCTGGAATTTACAAATAACACCCTGTATCTGAAAAACGAAGCATTTTCCAATATATGTTCGTTCATATGAAAAAAAAATCTTATTTTGGCTTGTAGAATGTCTCCTTAAATTATTTTAAGTTAATTTCGTGACACCCTGTATAAAGAAAAAATCAACAAGCAATAAAAAAATCACAAAATTGAATTATAAAAGATTTTATTAAACATTTAAAGTCTTTTGAACATTACTTTTGAAAAAAAAATTTTGCACAACCAAATTCTCGCATTTATTCAAATGCATAAAGATTTGCTCAGGTACCCTTTCCTGGCCTCTGTGAGTGGTTCGCACAATGTCAAATGCATTGCTTATTTCATTTTCACTAAATTTAGCAAGACACTCCCCGGTTTCAGTTTCTTCTTCATGATCATCTATACTTTATATATCGTCAGTTATGTCTTGGTCAGTTGAGAGATCTGTTGTGCCAACATCATTGTCGATTTCTAAGAAACCGATTTCATCAGAATGGAAAACGATTTTTTAAAACAGTTGATAAATGTCACAGTTGTCTTGACTAACGCTTGCACTCTCGCCAGACACCGTTTTGCGACCTTTATCAACTTCCTCCAAAACTTTAATTTTCTCAGCTAAACTTAAACACACACGCTTGGACATCTACTTGATTTTGAACCAGAAACCTACTGAACCTAAATTTGCGATTTACTAGGCTTCCACTATAAAACGGCTTAGGAATTCTCACAAAAATCTACCTGCTTTATTGCCTATCATTAGGCGTTATGCACGCGTTAAGAACATTTTCAAAAGAATGCGATATAAAAATGTAAATGGGAAACCCGAAAATGCCAAGATCTCAAGAAATGCATGCAAATTTATATCTACATAAAAGTCCGCTAAAAATTTTATTATATAGAGTGCTACTAATTTTAAAGATTCACTATTGGCAGGGCTTTTTACACTAAATTTCATGAAAATATTCTTTCATTAAAAACAGCTTCGACTGTATTTAGAGAATGCTCAATTAGAAATTTTTTCTTATCTTATTATTCTTCTTATTATATACATATTAAATTTTCGGTATTGCATGTCGGGAATAACTCCCCCTTTTTTGAAAGTAAAACGAGTTGGACGATGAAGTTTCATGACACAGATTTCTTTATATATATATTAAAAACTGGTTGGTCAAAAAACAATTTTTTTAATACAATATTTATAAATAAAAAAATGTATATAATAATAACACAATAATTGCTATTTCACCTTTACGCTAAAAACAATTAGTATTTGCTCGGAAGCCTGTTATAACGAACAAAATAAAATACAAATAAAACAATATTTATATCAATTAAATGACATTATAATTGAGGCACCAAAACAGAGTATGTATATCTGTTTTTTTAGAATCAAAAACTATTCCGCACAATTTTATCATGCAAACGTCACATCATGTCTCCTCAACTTCGAGCTCAGGTGTCTTAATGGTGGGCCCTAATTTTAGGGTTGGGAAGAAAATAGGAAGTGGAAATTTTGGTGAGATTCGATTGGGGAAGAATCTGTACAACAATGAACATGTTGCAATCAAATTGGAACCATTAAAAAGTAAAGCACCACAACTGCATTTGGAATATAGATTTTACAAAATGCTGGGACAAAATGAAGGTTATTATTAAATTATATTATTTTGTAACACATCACTAGCTATAATTTTTTTAAAGTACATACATCAGAGAGATGTAATAGAGTAGTACAAGATTCAATTTCATATTAACTTATATATTATCAATTAATTAATTTCCCTGAGGTGCTTCCCTTGTTTTGTAAAAAAATACAGCAAAAACTTAAAATAACAAAATATGGTTAAACGACTTTCAATTTTTTTTTGCATTTTAGTTTATATTTCTATCTTTACTGCAGACGTTACCTATACATTGGCTTTGTTGGCTTATCTGTTTGCGGTGGGTTGTACTGCTGTGTATATGGCAGGGTTTAGTTAATAATGAATACGTATAATGAATCAAATATAAAGCTCAAAGAAATATTTGAAAAATAAATAAATAAATAGCGAAAAGTTTTAAACTTTCTGCATTTTCCGTTTTGCCAGCATTAAAATGTAGTAAAGGTTAATTTTAATAGCAATTTTCAATATTTTCAATAGTTTGTCATAATATGTAAGGTGAGGCAGTGCTTCCGTTGTGTATATGAACTACACGCCTCTGGTTATTATAAACAAAAATAAACAAAAAGACAACAAGATTATTTGGCGACATCTAGTGTGAGCAGGCAATATGCTCAGTGAAACACAGTTCAAAAACGATGGCCGGACAAAAAGCAACAACTCCATCATATCCTATTGCCAACACTAGAAACGCCCGAATTCCCTAGCGGGAGGCTTTATTTACGAATTGCTTGTAACAGAATGTAACAAGACTTTGACGTTATTCTACAACTCATCAGTGGTGAGACTGTGTTTCACCGGGCATATTGCCTGCGCACACTAGATGTCGCGAAAAACATCTTGTTGTTTTTCAACTCTCGTGCTAGTATAAGCTCTTCGTAAATGTTGGAAATTTGGGTCACACTGCCGGCCGATCACCAGTTGTGGATCAACGAAACGGCCCGTCTGGTGAAAGCATGGTAGTGTGAAACAAATTTCCATCAAAACTTAAAGTCTTGGTACTTGTTACATTATGTAACAAGCAATTCGTAAAAAAGAAAAAGGTTTTTCTTGGAGAGCTCTTCGTGCCTCAACGGCAGTTTATTTTTCCTATGATTATTTTTATTATAGCGTTCTATTAGAGATTTGTTTGTCCGGTTCGTCAATATTTGTGTGTATTTCCTTTAACTGTGTTTACTTTATGAGGCTCCATAGAACCTCAATAGAGAATGTTGCCATTAATACTCAATTAATATCAGCTGCAGCTGGAGTTGAGTAAAATCTGATTGCAGTCAAGTTAATTCAATAAGGACGAGAAATTGTACTTTGCTGAATGTCTTGTTTATTATACGCAGAGTTAACAGCACCCTGTTGAATTTTATATTTGATTATATATGTTCCTGACTTTTTCAATGCTCCTTTGTTGTCTTCAATGTTTTGTTGTTTAATGGGAGTTTCCTGCGGTTTTTAGTTTCACAATTAGCTCATAGATTTTTGATTAAATATTATCGCACCAGTTAATTTTATTCACAACATAAATTGTATTGAAGAACAGGGTATATTCTTTTTAACATGTTTTATGAAAAAAATAGTGAGTTGTTTCATTATTTGTTTGCTTTGTTTATACTATGTACAATTATTATTTTACAGTGTCACATCCGGTATATTGAAATAAAAATATTGCATCCGCTCGAACTAAGTATTTTTCCCTGATTAATAATTTATAAAAGTTCATCACTCGGTATTGTATCTACGAAATAGACAAAATTTGCTGATTGACATTTTGCCACAAAAGCGGTACTCGACGCCACGATTAGACAATTTGATTGGTCGATATTCGAAAGAGTGGAAAAAAAGTAAAGTTATAAATATTGGTGTAACAGGGAGTTACAGGAGGAGATTTTTATTTGCACTTCTGTGTAATAAAGTTTGAAGATAGTGGTTGGAGACGTATTAGTGCTTTTCGTTGCTTCTAGAATTCGGAGTTTACTTCGCCGAAGTTGGAGAGAAGACCCAAAAAAAGAGCTTTTGGAGACATGTGCTCCAACTCGACGGAGACTTTAAGCTCCGAGCTGCCAAGTCTCCAACCTCAAACAACAACCTTCTAACTTTACTACACAGAAGTGCAAATAAGAATTTCCTCCTGTAATTTCCTGTTACACCAATATTTATAACTTTACTTTTTTCCACTCTTTCGAATATCGACCAATCAAATTGTCTATTCGTGGAGTGGTACCGCTTTTGTGAAAAAAATTCAATCAGCAAATTTTGTCTATTTAGTAGATACAATACCGATGTTAGAGTGATGGACTTTTATAAATTATTAATCAGCGACAAATACTTAGTTCGACCGTATGCAATATTTTTATTTTAATATACTGGGTGTGACAATAGTTTGTTGTAGTTTGTTCTGTTATAGCAAAAAAGTTGGTAGTTTAGTGCTTCATAAACTATGGTACTGGCTTTCATAGCTTTCTTACTAATTTTACTGTGAATACGTATTTTTGACTTAAGGGAAATATGCTTTATTACTGCGTTTAGATTTTTAAGTTCTAATAGAAAATAATATACAGAGGTTTCAATTTACAAAGTTATATTTTTCAAACAATTTGAAACCACCATGCGAAATTGTTTTTTTTTCATTCTTGTATCAAAGAGCGTTAAAAATACAAAATGTTAATTTAACAATTTTGATCTTAATAATAACAAAGTTAAGAATAGTGACACTTAATTTGAATATCCCTGTACACCTTAACCATTAATTGGCATTTTGTGTTGTATATAATATGAGTTTTGATTTCACAAATTCTATACCGAAACGTCAAATTGTGAAATGATCTGAATAGCGTATAATAACATCAAAGAAGCCTAGTAAAGTAAAATTATTGTTTTTTAATTAAGTAATGATTCTCACATTTTTTTGTAGAACGGTCTCCATCACCCTCCATTGAAAAAGAGGTAATATTTTTAAGCTATTTAGTTATTTTTTGTATAATAAAAACCAAAAATAACGATTCTCAATATTCTAGTAGGTAATTACATAAATAATGTATCTAATGATGTTTGATGAATTCACGTATCCAATTTGAAATAATCAGCCTTATGCTGTAAAAACATTGACTTCAATGTCAATGTTGAAATAATTTCAATAAATGCTGACTTTCATTTCAATATTGAAATTTATTGGTATGCTGTATCGACACTTGACTACAACTTATTGAAATTCTATTTTGTTGAAATTAATGTCAAGTTTACATTTGACAACATTGTTTTTCGGGGTGATCTATGGAAAAAGAAGATTATTAGGTGCATTTCTAACCTCTAAGTCTAAGTGTTAAATTAAAAACGTAAACAATAATATAAACATTATTCTATGAACGTAAATAACGAGAGAGCAGGAGCCCCTCTATAAACATTATTCTATAGGCAGGAGTCTTAGAACATTTGTTGAAGTTGAACTTACCGACGAAGAAAACTTCATAAGAAGGTTCATTGGAAGAGGGTAAAAATATAAAAATCACCTGCTCTGGCCAATAACAATACCTAATATATTTTAAAAGATTTTTAATGAATGCGAGGCAAAACCCAGGAGAGTCTACTTTGAACAGGAGCAGCCGGGGTTGGAACACCTGTAATAGAGATTGGTAATCTTTTAGGAAATCTGAATAAAAAAAACTTTTAGCCGTTTTTCAAAGATCTTAATTTGACTTTTTTCAATTTCTTGAAATGTAATAATTTCAATTATTGATGTGAGGACATTACAGCATACCAACTCTCAATATTTATTGAAATTTCTGACAAATGACACTTTTCCCTTGTATAATAAATAACTATTATTAGTACTAGATTTTAGCTCGAGGTTGTGTTGTCTCCCGACGCGCAGCGGAGGGAGACAAAAAACCGAGAGCTAAAATCTAACTTTTTTCCCGTGTATGATACACTATTTTTTTCTGAGACGGGAAAAACTTCGATTTAATATTAATAATAATAATAATAATAATAATAATAATAATAATCTTTATTTCAAAATTATGTCAGTACATAAAGTGAAATCACGTCAAAATAAGTACTACAACTACACTAATATCAAAAGAAAAAGAAAAATACACACCCAAGGAAAATATTATGCAGTTTTACATTGTATTCAAATATTCAGATAAACAATATGGTTCTAAATGTAGTAAATATGTTTTGATTTCTCTTTTAAATATTTTAGACACTTTAATGTTTTTTATCCTAGGCGGTAAATTATTGTATAATTTTATGCACATATAAGGTGCATTATTAGCAAAAACGTTTAAACGATGTATTGGATATGTTACGTCAACTGTTCTTGTGTTATATTCGTGAATTTCAGATGGGTTATCAAATTCATCTCTATTATTACTAAAGAATACTAAACATTCGTAAATATATAACGCAGTTACAGTCATTAGTTTTTCTGACCGGAATACCCCTCTACACGATTGTAAATAAGACATATTATTTATTATTCTAATACATCGTTTTTGAACCACAAAAATATTTTGCACATTACTGTCTCTACCCCAAAAAACAATGCCATATTTTAAACGAGACTCAAAGTTTGCATGGTATAAAATTTTTAATATTTCTTTATTCAGATACCGAGCTACAACTCTTAAAGCATAACACACAGAATTCAATTTATTTGTTAGAGAATTTATATGATTCGCCCAGTCTAAAAATTCATTAATTAAAACTCCCAAAAATTTCGTTTGTGAACCAAGCGCTATTTCAGTATCTGAATCAAGTTTCACTTCATTTGGCTTTGCAAGTTTATTTTGTTTTGTTCTGAATAATATGGCATTAGTCTTTTCTGAATTAATTATTAATTTGTTTGCCGTACACCATTGCGCGAGATTAACATAAAAACTTCTTAGGTCAAACAGCAGTTGGTCTATATTCTGACCTCCTATGAGAGCATTTGTGTCATCAGCATAATTCACCAATGCTATATTTTATCTTTGATTAATGTAATGTATGTCATTAAAATAGATTAGAAAAAGAATTGGTCCGAGAATGCTTCCTTGTGCAACACCGAAATTATTTATTTTCATCTCCGAACAAGCTGTTTTTCCATCCTTTGCTACTTTCACCATTTGATATCTGTCAGTCAGATACGATTCTATCCACTTTAAAGAGTTTCCGCGCACACCGTATAAGTCTAGTTTCTTAAGCAATAATGTCTAGGCTATCATAAGCTTTAGACAAATCTATAAATAAACCTATTGAAATGTCGGATTTTTCCAAATTTCTCAAAATATTATTCAAAAACTCAAAAATAGCAGTGTGCGTGGATTTTCCCTTCAAGTAACCATGTTGCTGCGGATGAAGCAATTACAGTCATTGAAAAAGCATATTAAACGGGAAGCCATAACCAATTCAAATATTTTAGAGAAACTGGGAAGCAAACTAATCGGACGGTAATTCTCCAAGTTACCTGTATCCCCCGTTTTAAATAATGGTTTTATAAGAGCTATTTTTAATTTTGCTGGTACGATACTATATTTTAAAGAATTATTAATTATATAACACAATATATATTTAATATTCGAAATAGCCAACTTCACAATGCTGCTCGGGATCTCATCTATTCCACTACTATGTTTCATCTTTATGATATTAACTAAATCGCCTATTTCGCTCACAGTTGTTGGTTTTAAATACATAGACATATTATTTGTTTTTATAGAACAAGTATGTGGCAAATCTTGTATATCCGATAACAGTTGCGGAATTATAGATAATAAATAGTCATTATACTGATTTGCTATTGTCTCGGCTTCACCATCCACGGCCATATTTACGATTTTTTCATTTGCTGTTATTTCTTTACATATTGACAACATAACTTTTGACTTATTATCCGCATTTTTAATTCTATTTCCATAATTCTGGGTTCTTATATTTTTTAATTGTATATCATATTCTTTTTTTGTGGTTCTATATAACTCCAAATAATAATTGCTAAATTTTGACAATACGAATAGTTTATCTAAATTACCTTTAAGTTCGTTAACGCGCTCATTGTCTACTTTTTTATTTTTTTTTGTTTTTACTAGTTGTAATGGAAAATGCTGATTGAAAAGTAAACAAAATTTATTAGAAAATATTTCCCATTGCTCATCAACATCACACGGCGCAACATCAACAACAGCCGACCAATCCTGTACTCTTAAAGCATCGGCAAACTTTTCCTTATTCATTTGTGTATAATATCTAATATAGTTTTTATTGTAACATATTGGAAGATTGACTTCAAAATCAGCTTTTTGAGCCATATGGTCAGATACATGGTTCTCTAGGACTTCTACAAGATTACATTCAACGTTTGTGAAAATATTATCAATGCAACTTGATGTCGCTGACGTTACACGCGTGTTAGTCAATACTACGGGGGATAATTGAAATGAGGTCATCATAGATAATAAATTATTTTTTTGCTTATTATCCCTAAGAAGTTCAATATTAAAATCTCCGGTTATAAACATTTTTCTGTTAGGTCTAAAAATATTATTTAATAATGCTTCTATTTTTATAAAAAACTCTTGTAAGTTTCCTGTGGGTGGTCTATATACTACAATTACAATAATTTCAGCATCACCGAAAAAACATTCTATACCCGCACATTCAAAAACGCCACTTACTGATACTTTCTTTAACTGTGATACAATCTTGAACTTCACACATTTTTTAACATACACCGCTGATCCACCGTGTTTTCCCTCTTCTCTGCAGAAAAATGCGGCCAACTTGAAACCAGGAATACCCAAAGATTTTAGTTGACATTCTGACTTCCAATGCTCAGTCACACATAAAATTTGACATCGTGGATATGATTGCAACATGTAGCTGATCTTTTCCACCGAATTACCGAGTGATTGAACATTTTGATGCACGATTGAAATAAAATTATTTTTTTGTTCACTGCATTTAGATTCTGTTATTTTAATAGTATTTATAAAAAAGGCGATTCTCGGTAATTAATATTGTGTCTTCTATATCGTTCTAAACGTGACTGATAGACTGGACACTGTTTGTCTCTCGCACTATGTTCATGTTTACTATATTTCATTTTACAACAGTTTGCACATTTTAGAGCTAATGACGTGCAATCTTTTCCCATATGTTCTCCACTGCATTTATAACAACATGGATCTTGCGCACAATATTTAGCAACATGTCCAAAACCACTGCAATTAAAACAAAAAGCTAAATTAAGATGTTCCTGAACATGTACTTTGATTAAATCAAAATTGACTAGACTCTTTTTGAGAAACCACTTTGATATTGCTGCTGGTGCTTGTAGTACCCAATTTTCTTTAAGTGGATTTTTACACTTTATTTTTGTAATTACTTTAATTTTATCGGTTACTTTGTATCCTAATTCATTTTCAATTTCATGATTCAATCTGACTAATTCTGTCACAAAATCCTTGTCTAAGAATCCCTTTTCTATACCTGTTATCAAAAACATTGGGTCAGTTGTCACAGACTCCACAATTTTTACATCTTTTTGATTACTTAAAACTTCTCGTAATATACCTTGTTGTCCCTTCGAATGGCTTTCAATAACTACCGCTCCACTCTTGAGTTCACGAATACTCTTAAATCCACCCTGCGTATTAATTGGATTGATTTTATCCCTTAATTTTTTTAAGGTCTGTTTTGAATTATCTACAGTTTCAAAACTTACCACAGTTTCAAATTTTTCTTTAGTTTCTGGTGTTGTCCATTGTTGATTTGAAGATATTTTATTACTTGGTGTATTTTTAGATTTGTTTAAGGTTTCTGCATAGGTGTACTCAGGATTTGTAGAAACTGCGGTTAATATTAAATCATCATTATTTTCATTGATTTTATTATTACTATGTGAAAAGGAATTACTTTCCGCTTTACCTATTTTATATAGAAGTAGTGTCAGATTTTTTTGTATCTCAAAGGTAGCATTCATTACATCATTATAGGGATTTTCTTTGTTTTCTTTGTTTACAGCTTTTTTGATTTCATCTAAATGATCATATATTTTTAGCACCATTTTTTCAACTGACATTGTTTCGTAGTTATTAGTGATTGTTTTCGTTACAATCGACGTATTTGCGATATTTTGAATGCATGGACGTTTAGCATCATCATTATTCTTATTTGGGGTAATGGATCTCTCTCTTTTATTTCTACTTTCTGTGTCTGAAAACAAATTTTCTTTATTCGCAAATAATTCCGACATCGATGCTACATCATCTTTATCTCGTGGTGGTGTTCTTGTAACACTGTTTCGCGGTTGAAAGACATCATCATCACTAACAGCATTTAGTTCTTCCGAAGAGATTTGGTTTTGTCTAACGCTCGTATCTTTAGTTACTGATTTTAAAAGTTGTTCCTTTTTTGTGCCCTTTTCTAACATAGATTCACTTCTTGTTCTATATTTTATTCCATATGGTGAATGCTTTTTATTATCAGCCATTCAGAATATATGTATTTTGCAAACAGTTAATATATATTTAATACAATAAACACTATCTCACTAATACCGACCGTACATACGTGTTCACCAGACGACGGTTAAACTGTATTGAAAAAAGTCAGAAAATTATCTAAGTGAAATTTGAAGTTTTAAAAAAGTAATCAAACATCTGTCAATTTCATTCTGTAATTTAATTTAAAAATTGCAAACACTCCACCGGAGTCAGTAGAAGCAGCAAAAGTAGCGTCACAAATTATTGCCAGTTTTGATATATAAAGAAAATTTAACTTTTGTATAATAAAATTTCCTAAAATTAAATATCTACCGTTACTTATGTGTCCGGGAAAAAAGTGCTCACTTTTTTCCCGGGGATAAAAAGTGACATTTTATGACCTGTCAAGAGAGTAAATATGTCAAACTTTTTTCCCGTCACAGAAAAAATTAATTTATTTCCAGAAATTGACCATGTTTTTCAACAAGTGGATTTTCCTCGAAAACGGTCAACGTTAGAGCTTATAACCGAGAGTATCTTATTTGAAACATTGGCGGTTCAAATGGGTATCTTAAAACCGTACTTTTTCCAGTGGCGTAGAAATTGGGGTGAAAAACACCCACCATCCCTTCAAAATCTTCACCAATTATGAATTTAAAACAAAAAATTCTTACAAAAAACATAACTTATTATGAGTAGACAATGCTTACAAAAGCTGTTTTCTGTACGATAAACGGTTCGGAGATACTCACAAAAACGGATTTTTTTTTTCAATTTTAATACCCTGTATCTCGAAAATTGTGTATTTTAGAGGGTAATTTAATAGAAACTTTTCTTCATATTTTTGGACGAGCTCTCACATCCTAAAGTTCTGCGCATATATTATGAAACACCCTATATAATCATAATAATTTATAGAATTTTTAGTGTCAACATTTGACTTTGAAAACTGGGAGTATATAAACATTTATTATGGGTAAAATAAAAAACAACTACTACCTATTGTTTTTGAATTAAATGACATCCATGTTTTGATTACATTATTGAACAGTATAAAGTACACAAGCATTTGCGTTTAAAACCCCTTTTAGAGGTTTAAATCAAAAGCATGTGTCAGTGGATATAGAAATCCGATTTGGATAATGCCGGAGTATAAAACCATTCAGTTTGGAGATTCTCACAAATTTGCAGTCCGTTTTAGGTATACCGAAAGTGTACCATATAGGCACGTGTGGTGGTAAATATAATGCAATGGTTATGGAACTACTTGGACCAAGTTTAGAAGATTTGTTTACATTGTGTAGTAGAAGGTTCAGATTAAAAACTGTACTTATGATTGCTGATCAGTTATTGACGCGAATCGAGTATGTGCATAGCAAACGGTTGATCTATAGGGATATAAAACCAGAGAATTTTTTAATTGGACGTTCGAAATCGAAAAAAGAGAAAATTATACATATAATCGATTTTGGATTAGCGAAAGAATACATTGATCAAGATACTGGAAAACACATACCTTACAAGTAAGTTATTCCACATATTTATTAAATACAGTGGAATGCAAGCTACAGTCTTATGCATCAAAAAGTTTAGTAAACATGTTGCTGATCTACAGGGTGACCTAGTCTTATCCAGCAATATTTCAAATTTAGATTCTACTGATCAAAATGAACAAAATTTGTTGTATAAACTTTTTCAATTCTTCATAGATTTCGAGATATTGGCATTTAATGTTTTTTTATGTTTTAAATATTTCTGAACACTTAACCTACAATTTTCCTAGAACTTCTTACACTTACCAGAAATAATCATCTTATATCAACTGAAAGGCAAGGAAATTCTCTTTCAAATCATGCTAAAGACAATCCTGTCAATTCCTAGGTCCATTTTTAAATTCCTCAAATTTGAAAACTAAATTTTTAAATTTTTCTCTCTCACTTGATCTCACTTGTCTCAAAATGTTAGAAAAGCACTAGCAGAATTGACAACTTGTCAATATCTGAAAAACATGCTTCTCCTAAGAAGTTTTAATTGCAGTTAAAAAAACATTGTTTTCTCACGCTGCGGTTTTCTTATAAGGCTAAAAAGTGAATTTTTCCTTATTTTAATTTTTTTTAGGTCGTTATTTTTATGATTTTTAACCGGACATGATATTCCGAGACCACGCTTAGATAAAACAGCCGTACATATTACTTTATAAAAATAATAGTACCTAACCAACAGAAATGGTACAAGACCTAAGAAAATCTAAGCTGATAAGTTTTTGTTTAAATGTTTTTCTTATTTTGCCGACTAAATCTATCTGTGGTTTAAAAACAAATAATTTATTTAGATGCGATTTGATATCGTGTGGTAGTGAGGAGTTTACCAATTTTGGAAACGCCATGCCTTCTATTTACCCTAACGAAGAATATGCTGATATGCACTTTTATTACGAGCTTTCTCGGGGAAACGCGTTGGAAGCTCGTAGGCTCTACATAGCCGCATTTCCTGAAAGAAAGTTTTTGTACGCGTTCACACGACTCTTAGAGAAATAGGATCGTTTCACGTTATGAGATATCATCAGCTTCCTGTTGTAACACAATGAGATAATGCTATTTTTCACCACTTCTACAATGATCAGTGTCAGACGAGCCAAAAATGTATTAGACATTCCTCGAGAGACCATTAGGCCAACTTTAAGAAGTCATTGCAGATATCCTTATCATATCTGCCGAGTACAAGAACTTTTGGCTGGAGATTTTGAAAGGCGTATTCAATTTTGTCAATGGTTTATTAATGCCGCTCGCCTTAACAGGCCACACTGGCAAATGATTTTATGGACCGACGAAGCGACATTTACTGGAAGAAGTCTATTGAATATGCGAAACACGAACATCTTTGGTTGCATGAAAATCCGTATGCCATGCAAGAAGATCGCTTCCAACATCAGTTTAGCGTTAATGTTTGGATTGGAATTATTAACAATCGACTTATAGGTCCATTTTCTCTTCCAAACCGTCTTAATGGTAAATATTTTTTACACTTTTTGGAAGAAGAACTTCCTGTCTTTTTGGAAGATTTGATGCTAAATGTAAGACAGCGACTTTGATTTCAATTAGATGGTTGTGCTGCACATTACAGTCGACCTGTTCGAAACTGGCTAAACTTTAATTATCCTGAGCGCTGGATCGGAAGGGGTGGACCTGTAGCTTGGCCTGCAAGATCCCCCGATTTTACACCGCTTGATTTTTTTCTGTGGGGACATTTAAAGGCTCTGGTTTAGAGAAATTCTAGAAGAACAAGAGAAGAGCTTATTGATTTAATCCAGGTTTCCTGCCAACAAATAACACATGGTCAGATAGCAACGGCAACGCGTTATCGGTAATTTAAAGGTGTCCAAGTTGCGTGGCACACAATGCAAGCATTTCCTCGGCAATAATTCAAATTTTAGACTAAAGGATTTGTATTAGGTAAGAATTTTTGTATTAAGAGTTAGAGAAAATAAAAATATTAAAAATCGTATTTTTGATGGACAGACAAACTCGCGCCTAAACGTTTGCTAAAGTAAGAAAAACTAAAATGAATTTATTTATCTAAGCTAACTGGGTCGTTATTTAACTTTTAAAGAGTTGCGTGGTAACGTGCGCGTTTACCATTTGCGTAGTAAAAGCTTTGTACAGCAACTGTCTTGTGCGGTTTTTGACAATGCTTAGATTTGACCACATAGGCGGTCTGTAGCGGTTTTAGCATGTTCGGTTAAATATCATAAAAATACCAAATAATTTTTTTTAATAAAATCTCATGAAAAAATCGCAGAGTAAAAAAACTAAACTTTTCTTTTTACTACAATCGAAACTCCTTAGGACAAGCATGTTTTTCAGATATTGTTAACAAGTTGTCAAGTTTTGCGCTATTCTAAAATTTTTTGGAGTGAGAGAGAAAAATTGAAAAATGTACAGTTTTTAACTTTGAAGCATTTAAAAATGGACCTAGAGTTAATTGTCAGGATTTACTTTAGCATGATTTGAAAGAGAATTTCATTGCCTTTCGGTTGATATAAGATGATTTTGAAGTATAGTTATACGAAAATTTTAGGTTAAGTGCTCAAAATATTTAAAAATTAAAAAAACAGTAAATGCCAAGATCTCGGAATCGGTGAAGAATTGAAAAAATTTATAGAACAAAATTTGTTCATTTTGACCAGTAGAATTGAAATTTTAAATATTGCTGGATAAACCTGAGTCACCCTGTATAGTTTGAATTTCTAATGATATCGACACTACATTTATTTTTAGGGAACACAAATCGTTAACAGGAACAGCCCGCTATATGAGTATTAATACACATTTGGGACGTGAGCAAAGTCGCAGGGATGACTTAGAAGCTATGGGACACATGTTCGTGTATTTTTTGCGAGGATCATTACCATGGCAAGGTTTAAAAGCTGACACACTTAAAGAGCGCTATCAAAAAATTGGAGAAACAAAGTGGACAACACCAGTAGAGACCCTATGTGATGGTGAGAATTGTAGGCGTTTTTGTAAATTCTGTGAATTTCAGAGTACTTATTGCTTTTTTTGTTCGACATAAGTCCCCGGTTTCACTGCAGCCTCATGGGTGGGTTTATTGTGAAAAAATCCCGTATTTTATGCCACCCAATCCAACAACCCGGTACCCTCCACTAACTTGTGGAGTTCAGGTATGTGTTGGGTGTCGTACGTAAGTATTGCTTACTGAATATATTTTATTTTACGAAGGCAACTCCATGCAATTTAATATATTAAACAAACAAATTATCTTTTTGTACATGCCCTTATAGGCGTCTAAAATGAAAATGTATCAAATATTGCCATTGTCTTGACTAGCGTAAAAACGTTTCATTTTTTAAAGACTAAAAGCTACGGGATATTTATTACCTAAAATCTAATTAGGTCGTTGTCTTGTATTATAGCATTTTGCTACCAAATTTGGTAAGACATTTTTAAAAACATTTCTTATTTACATAAGTAGGTACGCACCTATCGGGGGTGAGATGTTTACTTGCTAACATAGGGTTTACATTTCAGGTTTTTATGTTGATAATGCGAATAGACGATAGTGAATAATTGTTTGTTTATCTTTAAACAACTGTTTCTCACAACAATTCGATGAAAAAAAAAAATAGATAGAGAATTATATGAGTTTACAAATTATTTCTCAAACGATTCTACTGTCATTTAGGATTTTGGCAGTCAGTTGCACACTAGCACCATGGTTAATGTAGTGCTGTCACAAACTCCATTAAAATTTAAATAAAAACTACGGGGTTCAGCGTTTTTTGTGATAGTTGATTCAGTACGCGTCAACAATAATTATATTTTAAATTTTTGCCACATTTTTTATTTCTATTTTTTTATTTGTCACTAGGTCACCCAGAAGAAATAGCTCAATATCTGAAGTATGTTAGACGACTGGACTTTTTTGAAAGACCTGATTATGATTTTTTGAAAAAACTGTTTAAAGATCTTTTTGTGAAAAAAGGTTTCCCCGATGACGGCATCTACGACTGGACAGGTAATAAATTATTCATCTTAATGTTAAAGTTAAAATTTAATTGTATACTAAAATTTAATTTTAAAATAATATTTTAAACAAAGTTTACAGGGCCTTAACGTCATTACTAAAATAAACAAATAATATTAAATAATAATATTTTACATACATACATTTTATATAGAGAAAGTTTCCTACGCCAGCATCGGTCTGTCAGTATAACAAACTACCTGTCTTAGACCTAATGGAGCAAATGTCTGCAAGCGCAGACGTGACGTTATTGACAGTCGCGTTTGCTAGCCAAGGTGGGAGACCTACCTCCACAATAACCCGTATGCGGGGACAATTCTGTGATAGAATATGTTTTATAACACAAAACATTAGCCTATAAGGTTTTCGATACAAATTGTGGTTGCGACTGCAGACGTCTTATTTTCAGCGGGCCAAAATACGTCTGCATAAGCAGACGCATCCCTACGTGCATGTCTCCAAAAGCAGACATGTCTGTCCGTAAATGTTTTAAGTTAACTTTTTTGCGTCATCATTTCTGTCGTTAAGTTTTACCTTGCAAGTGAATAAAACCCAGTAATTATCAATCTATGTTTTCCTCTTCAACTTATCACAGCAATAATAACAACAACAAAAAGCTTTTTATTATTATTATCATTAATAAGACATTGGCTGTCGTGGACCAGATTGATGACACGCGGTTCGTAGTTTGGAAACCCCAGTTCTAGATCTAAACTTCTTTTATTAAAAAACATTGTCTTCTTTTTAATAAACATGTAATACTTTTGGATATAAAACTAATAAAAAAACGAAGCATATCTTGTCCGATCTTACCTTGTCACGAAGACGAGACATACCCCGATATCGAGGCAGGAAACGAGACGAGATATTTCACTTCAGTGACACATTTTATGTGAGCGGAATAATTATTATTAATCGTGTTTTATTTGTTTTTCAGATAAAGTCACATCCCTTGCTGATGATGAAAAGAAAGAACTGACATTAAAACAAGCAATTTAATTATAATATTTTGGCACATAAATAATATCTTTTAAACAAAATATAAGATTTTTAAGAAAAAATAATTACTCATAAATAATGTGTTACGCTTTTTTCAATAATTCGATGTAGTAAATTGGCCATATTAATAAAATTAATTATTTGCTTTTGTTTTTACCCTGCGTTTTTACCCCTCGCTCGCTTCGCTCACTCGTGCGTAAATACAGCGGCGGGCTGCAACGAATGCTTTACCGCCCTTCATACTTAATATTACTATTCTTCTTCTTATGGTGCCTATCCGTTACGGATGTTGGACACTAACATGGCTAT
Organism: Apoderus coryli; assembly: GCA_911728435.2. Classification (NCBI taxonomy): domain Eukaryota; kingdom Metazoa; phylum Arthropoda; class Insecta; order Coleoptera; family Attelabidae; genus Apoderus; species Apoderus coryli. Next base: position 6,649,023 of record OU452202.1, on the reverse strand, counting down.
TCTTACTTTGTTGACTGCTGCCCTGAAAAATCCGGTAGTGGTTAAGTTAAACCATTTTCGCAGGTTATGCAGCCAGGATATTCTTCTTCGTCCTGGACCTATTTTCCCATGCACTTTACCCTGAAGTATTGTCCGAAGCAGGTCATACCGTTGTTCATTACGCATTATATGGCCCAGGTATTCCAGTTTGCGACGTTTTATGGTTACGACTAGTTCGCGCTCTTTACCCATTCTATATAGAACTTCTTCGTTGGTGACTCTGTCTGTCCAGGAAATCCTCAATATGCGTCTATAGCACCACATTTCGAATGCCTCGAGTCTTTTTAGTGACGCTTCAGTTAAGGTCCATGTCTCCACGCCATATAGAAGAACGGAGAACACGTAGCATTCTAGTAAACGAACTTTTATTTCCAGTTTTATATCGTGGCTGTTAAAGATTTTTTTCATTTTGACGAAAGCTGATCTTGCCTTCTCGATCCTTATTTTAATTTCCGTCGATTATTCCCACTGTTCATTTAAGTTTGCACCCAAATAACAAAAGTTGGTGATTCGTGTTATAGGTTGTTGGTTAACTAGTAATTGACCAGGTGGTATCCTATTTTTGCTTATAACCATGTATTTGGTTTTTTTGATGTTAAAATCAAGCCCAAACCTGCTACTTACTTCTGCCACCCTGGAGACAAGTGTCTGCAGACCTTCAAGACTGTCTGCAAAAATGACAGCATCATCAGCGTATCTTATATTGTTCAATCGTTGTCCGTTTATAAGTATTCCCTCGTCTATGTCCGTTAGCGCTAGGTTCATAATGTGCTCTGAATATGTATTGAACAATAATGGGGACAATATACACCCCTGTCGCACACCTCTTTTTATCTTTATGTCGTCTGTTAACTGATCCCCAACTCTTACAGCTATAAACTATTGCGGGTAGTAAAAATTGACGAATTGAATTGATTTATAAAAACCTTTAATTTTTCTATTCTAGTTAATATATAAGTATAAGAAAATGCAAAACTCATAGCTTAAGGCGATACATTTTTGAACAAAAAAAAAAAACAAAAAAAAATATAAGAATTGAAAAAAAAAAACAAAAAAAAAAAATAAAGATTTACCTTACGAAACCCGTATCTTAACGTGTTCTTTTTGACCTTGATAATGTTCTACTTGTCATCTAAGGCGCTTGACCCTGACAATCTCAAAAATTTTCACCTACGGCGTCATTTTCTTCATGTACATTTTTATATTAGTGCCTGCCTAATTAAATTACCCACGAGCCGCCACTGCTATGTTTGTATACCCCTCACTTACCCCTTACGAGTCCCACAATTTAATAAGTTCCCGGCATGTCCAATAAAATTTTTGTACCAAATTTATTTAAAATCCATTGATTTGTTTTGTATAGTAATCATCAGAATGACACATATTTTTTTAAATGCTTATTTATGTCTATAATAACCCAAAAGCTGTAGATATTTTTTTGTGAACCAAAACTAATAGTTTCAACATATATTATACTTACTATAATAATATGCAATATGTAAAGTATGGAGCCCTAATAAATTCTGTTACTGGGTTGAAATCTTAAGGTAAATTCTATACACAGCGCCAACATTTTACATTCTGTTGAACTTGAATATATTCCATTTCTGTCAGAAATTAGTTTTAAAATGCCAACACCTAACACGGTAAAAGTCGATGCAAAGTTTGCGACATTTTATAATACAAAACTGAAACGTAATTTTCACAGTCTATTGAGTTTCGGAAGCTCTATATCGAAAAAGCAATTTGTATGGCGTTTGAATAGTGTAACTGATAGCAACATTTATTTCATGTACCTAAAGGAAATAAGAACAAGTAACTATTCCAGGTTTTAACTTTTATCCGTATTGACTTTTTGTAAAAAACGTCAATTTGAGTCCATTTAATATCTTGGCTCATCTATATTTTAATATAAACTGATCGAAAAAAGTTAAGGATATTGTGAATTATCTGAGAAAAAAATAGTTTTCGAAAAAAATTGTATAACGTACATTTACTTCCATCTCTTCCAGAAATGAAACACATTTGTTTTACTGAAAAAAATGTTTTAATTACAATTTACAGGCAACTTTTTTCTACTAATGTAACAAAACAGATAATTGTCAAAAAAAATAAAATTATTAATAGCGTGTAATTCCACCTCTATTGGCTATTACTGCTTCAATCGCGACATGATAACACAGTTCTTTTTGTTCAACAAGACCGTGTACTCTCTCGTTTCGTGATCAGAATTGGCCCCTTAGATCATATGATTTAACACCATTAGATCTCTTTTTATGATGGATAATTTAAAATCACTAGTCTATATGTCAATGAGCCCACAACCACGCGTGCATTGAATGACGAGTTTCAACGCTGCATCAACGAAATTTAGCCACATTTATGCAGAATGGTCATGGAAAATTTCTACAAGCGAGTGCGTATGTGTATGCCAAGCCGTGGAGGCCATTTGCCCGATGTGTTATTCCATAAATAACCCTATCCTATGTACTTTATGATTCAATAAAAAACTTAAAATCAAAAGACTAAAAACTGTGTTTTCTATTTAATTCAAATCTTGCGTTAATTTTGGGACACCCGCTATAATTAACACTGCTCTGACCGACTAGTTAATTTCATTTTACTATTATTTGACTAATGTTTTGAGAGTTTCCAAGCTTTTCGTAAACGTAAGTGTTTTTAAGCAAAAGTTGGATCTGTTTTATTGAAAATTATTCATACAAAATAATTGGATTCAACGAAGATAAACAAAAGTCTAAAATATGAAGAAGTTTTCTAGAAGAACTCGGTTGGCTGGTTAAATATTTAATTGCATAATTTTGAAACATGAAGTTCATATTTTACGAAAATATTCATATCCTTTTTCACACAAAGTTATATAGGTACCTACTGTGTGTTTGACCTTTGTCCATCTGTTTTCACAGGCCGCTCGGAGAAAGTTAGTTAATTCATTTCCTTTTAGAAACGAGAGAATTGAAATTTATTTAAAATAATTTGCATTACTAACACTAATGTTCTCCACCTTGGACTTATTACACAACGTGAGAAGCAGAACGAGCAACTTAATCCTTTATTGCAGTCTAATAAATAACATTTTCAAAAAATTGTCCCAGCTGCTGTTGCCCAGCCGCGCCGCCAGATGTCGGTTGCACCTCGACCACGAACCTCAACTTTTGCGGCTCCACTCTTCCCTATATTTACATAATTCTTAATGATTTTTGAATATCCTACTGATTTATTTGAAACTCTGTTTATTGTTGACGCTTCTTGTACTTTTATTATAAATTAAAACAGACGTTAAACTGGCGAAATCACAGTTCTATGTATTTGGAAGATTCTAGAGAAGCACAGAAAAATCTTGGGAGCTAAAATAATCAACACAGTGATCAAGAATTTTTCCTATCTCAAATCAATGATTTGGGAGTACAATGAAATTGATGAGGACTTACCAATTTCACACGTTAAACAACAAATGCTTTAGAAGCTCCGAAAGGGCTTTAAACACAATCTCTGTTAATGCAACGCTGCATTTTTATTTATTTTGTGAATTCGTCTGTCGCCTTTCGTTGACAATTTTCACCGTCGTGACACAAACTGTACCGGGTGTACAGATAAGAAAGGACGCCGGCTCTATCTCGTAAACTAATCATGTTACGGTTTTAGGATTTTTTTTTGTGTTGGTAAAAGCTAGAGGACGTAAATCTAAATTGAAAAACACCGTTTCCTTAAAAATATAATTAAATTACGTAAGTGTTAAACTTAATGAGGATGATCTAAGTACAATTCTAAAACTTTTTCGTACAAACCTTTTTTCCCTATCTTCTTAAATAAATGGTGGAGGAGCCGTAGAATGTTGGTTTGTACAAAGTTATCTAACTTCTTGATGGGTAGTCCGATTTTAATAAAATTAGGCTCAGTATAAAGGTAATGTTTGGGCGTATCAAAATAGAGAGAAGAAACTAAAACTATTTTCGAGCGATTTCCCTTGTCCGCTTTTACTAAAACAAAAATCCTAAAACCGTAACATGATTAGTTTTCGAGATAGAGCCGGCGGCCTTTCTTATCTATACACCCGGTACAAATGGAAATGGTACCAAAAATATTAAATTATTCTAGACAATTAGATTTGATCTATCTACTTAATATAACTAATCATTTGTGGATTCGTTGTGTTTTATTCAATTCTACTCAAAAAGTAAGGTATCATCGACAATATTAAATGGATAGGTCTCGATACTAGTCTGCTGGATTTAGTCTATAACATACAGAGTGTTTCGCAAGTGATTTTACGAAAAAAAGTTCCCATAAACATTCCGGGCGTATGTTTATGGGAACTTTTTTGCATTGTTTCCAAGATACAAGGTGTTAATTTTTTTTGCAATTAACGGTTTTTTTTAATTAATTCAAATATATCCTTACCGATGTCTTTGAAATTTAGCAGCGCTGTTGCTAGGAATATGGAGCATATATGGTCCTAACTAGATCAAAATTATTAAGTCCAGTGGCGTTAGGGAGGCAATTTAATAAAAATTATTAACAGAAAAAAATGTACGCCACTGTAATATAATTTCTATATTGTCTTGAGATAAAGCCACTAAAACTACAACTTTTTTAACTTATGTATGTTTTTCAGATGTTGCTTAGTTTACGGGATACAAATTTTAAACATTTTTCATCATACCAAGAGTATTTGCGAATAATTCGACTAAAGGTGGACTTCTCTTCGAGCGACTGTAGCTGGCGATAGTCGCATAGCGATTATCGCTCAGCGATCATCGCTATGGGTATGTTTTCCTCCCCAACGTTTGCGACGATTAAATTTCCCGCGTTATCGGTAATTTTACTTTAGTTGTTCGTTAGTTCTGTGGCTGTGTAGTAGTTTTCGACCCATGTCTCGGTCTGGTTCTTCTGAATTAGACTGAGGCCCTGCTAAATTAAACAAAACCCCTTGTGTAGGTAAAACCAGCAATCTTGTCCGTTATGCCACACAATTAGGTATTTTCTTTTTATTATATTTACGGACACAAATTCATATTCTAATTATTACTATTGTATTATTTTCATTATTTCCAATAGACTGACGTAACAAGGGATTTTGTTTAATTTACCTGTAACCATCTAAAATTAGCGGGAATTGTTTACATTCAGAAAGAATACTAATTTTATAGCTCAATCCAAATGAACCCCTATATGCTATTCAAATTGCTACTGGTTCGATTCAAGCTTTACGAGCGGCTTGTACTTTAAGTTTTAATTAAAGAAGAACAAACAAAGAATATCAAATTTATTAATCTGTATTAAAATAATATAAAACTAACAATTTATTTAACAGAAAAACACTAATTAAACGACCCTTCTGTTCACCAAGTTATAGAAAGCTTTATTTGAAATAAAACGCAAAAGTTTGGGCTTTCAAATCAACTAAATTTAATAATTATAGTTAATAAAGAAAATGAATAACAACAAAGAAATAAATGTGTATAAATAAAAAGAATAAAACAATTAAAAGAGCATGAAAATCTAAAAGAAAATATCAGTTATTACTTGTACAACTTAAAATATGGAAATTATAGTATATTAAGTATTGAGAACAGTAAGTGTAGTTTACCGATCGACGACAATGTTTGGCGACTGAGCGAAGCGAAGTCGCCAAAATTGGAGGAGATCGGTAAACTACTTACTGTTTGAGATGCTTATACTATTTTTTGTACGATCGAAATAGCTGAAATTGCAATTTTATTATTTTTAATAATTAATATTTTCAATTAAATACAAATTCAGGTTAGCTGAATACCCGCTACAAAGTTGCAGTTGAACGTTGTCATGGAACTAATTGTTATTGTTATGATTGTTATCGTATTTTTTATGTCATGTATTTGTCAAAACTTATTTAAATAAGTATTATCATTGAAAATGAGTGACTTTGAATGTGAATCTCTTGATGAAGCATGGAATGTTGGAATAGCCGCTATAATTCCAGAGAACGGTATGAAAATGCTTATAAAAGTTCATACCTCATGCCGTTTAATATACAATTTAAAAATCAAAATAATGACGTCAGCATAAATGCGCAATGATATACCGTCGTGAATTTACTTACCGTTCTCTGAACGGTAAGTGAATTACTTACCGTCGTGTTTGGGTTGTCAGCCAGTAAATGTCACTTACTGTCATAAAGACAGACACGGTAAACAATCAAAAAAGGTCGATCGTACAAAAATATAATTACGAATAATTATATTAATTCCCATACGAAACTTTTAATTACAAAAAAAGAAACAAACTTTAATCTTTATAAAAACTGATTTGGAAACAAAAAGGCCTTCAATTAAAAAGAATAAACCAAGAACTTACGGAAGCTTTACGTCGATTAACTATTACAGAAACAAAATGAAATGTACTTGATGTTGATACTCATATACTTTAAAACAAAACTAGAAAATTATTCTTAAACAATGAAAAATTTTGTAAGTCCAAAAACAAATTCAAATATTTAGTTAACTTTATACAATTGGTACCTCTAGACCATAACAAAGCGAAAACGAATCTAACTTGGAAAATCCGATTGTATTTCCAAATCGCTTCATAAGAATGAGAAGTACCTACTATAGAATGGAAAATGGCCAATAAGAAAGAAGCATTGAAAATACACCCCTATAAACTGCAACTACAGGGTGACAGTAGTTTTAGAAATAAAATACATTCTTATGTCGACTGTGATGATTGTTGTTACTTAGGTATCTTATCAGTTCGTTCAAAAGATTAACCAGTCACTACCATTTGTAAAGCACGAAACAATACAATTTTATAATGAGTCCTCAATCTCCCGAATCAGCAGACTGGACTAAAACCCATCGTTAAAATTTGTTAGCCCTTTAAATATATATTCTTTGATATGGGAAACCGTGTACGCCCTCCAAATAGCTTCTGTACATAATAATAATAGTCTGACATTTAATCGGCAGGTATTTCGATGTTATCAAGCGATGACCATCATGTAACTAAAATATGTCATTCTTCGAACAAGAAAACACAGCCCATCTGTTTCTAAAAGTTGAACAAAGAAAAGAAACAAAAATTATATATTTTTGTTATTCATGTACTTGCAGATGTGTTTATTGCTTTTTGAAAAACCCATATCAATAAACTATAGGATATATAGAAAACAGACCCTTAAGTTTTATGACTCAAAGGACAAAGGAACATTTGGTAACAATATATTTAAAATAATATTCACAAAAATATTAGATTCCGAGATACGTTAGGTACTTATAATATCCCTATAAAAACTAAGAGAAAATAACCATGTCATTGACGTAGTGTCCTGTCAGTCTAATTCAGTATAATAAGACCGAGGCATGGGTTGACAGATCTGCTATGCCACGAAATTATTTGTCATTTATATTTACGGACACAAATTCATTTTATTACTTTATTCTAATAGAAGTTAAAGGTTCCAACTACCTAACGAATTTTAAACGTAGTTTTCTCGAGAATTATGGAGGCAAATATAAAAACCTATCGCTGTAAAGCAGATAAAAAATGCTTTAAAATGATGATGTATAACTCGACCCCTACTTCTTCTTCTTCTTCTTCTTATAGTGCCATGACCGTTAGCGATTGTTGGTTATCATGTTGGCTATCATATTTACTATCATGGTTTTGTTGACAGCTGCCCTGAATAATTGGGATGTGGACTTTCCAAACCATTGCCTCATATTTTTTTTAAAAACCCCCTACCCCTACTGCTATTTGAAGATTTGGTGGTTGTGCACCACTATCACAGAACTAAAGCGATTTCAAACACAATCTAATGGGTTCATCCTAGGACACCCCAAACTCATACATCAAAATGTAGTTCAATTAGTAGAAGCGTTTAAGCGCTATCGTGGAAGAATACACACAGACACACATAGACATACTTCCATCTGGAAATGGTCTTAATCGCCTCAAGGAACTTCAAAATGGTTATGGGTATCTGTCTTTAACGCAATTTTTTTTAGTGCGTTCACAATACTTTCCCTATGCGGGAAACTAATATAACACTGAAACATGCATTTTATTTTATTATTTAAGTTTCTATAGTTACCCTGTTTCCAAATTTCAGTACACGCCACTGGTGTATGAATGAGTAATAAAACAAATATGTGAGAAACAATAACCATCCAGGTATATTCAAAGTATAAATCTACAAAAATTATACAATTTTCTAATAGTCTCGAAATTACTAACAGATCAGTAGTTTAAATAAATTAACAAGTGCTTTGGTTATATCTAGAATAATAACTTTACGGTTTTCAAAGGGTTTACATTTGAATAAATACAGAATAAATTAAGATTACACAGGACAATGGCTCAATTCAAATGTTCATTTGTTATTCAAGTTTAGCAGCATAATCATTATATATCTAAAATAAGCAGTGTCGGCTAAAACATGCTCGTAAAGCTTATAAGTGCAGAAGTTTGCGCTACGTTTGTGTGTCTACGTCTAGCAACACTAATACCATTATTAAATAGATATTTTAGTAATGTGAGATACACTGATGAGGCACAAAGTTCTGTAATTAATTTTATAAGGAACACTGAAAATGTCTGATGTTACTCTTTGCCAAACTTGAGTAAATAGTTGTAGTAAATACTTTACGGGTCAGGTTATCTGCACCAAAGAAGAAGTGTATTATTAGTATCCGAGGGACAAGAAAAAAATTGTATAAAGATTTCGATGCCGTCTACTGGGTAACTCTAGTTTATCCGCTTATTAGGACGTCAGCCGTGAAGTTGAATTTCAATTTAACCAACGTTTTGCCAACAAGCACGGTAAGCATCATCGGGAGACGAGATGGCAGAAGAAATTACTCAGAGAAGTAAGTTATAATGTTTTGGAAACCACAAGAACTACCAAATTCAATTTAATTTTGCCAAACTATAAACAAAACAATACTATACAAAGAGCTCGATCGATCGACGAGATTTAATTAAAATCGATGGCAATAATTGGTAATGCAAATGGTAAGAATTACATATTCGATCAGTGAGATTGGACATAGGACGTCGGGATCTTCACTAACTCGGACTCGAAGAAGATTTAAAAGTAAAATTTTTCTGAATATACAATTTTACACAGTCACCTTCATTTTCAATGCTAAATAAACGACACTGCAAGAGTTAATGGACTATATTTTAATTGACCTATTCACTATCGCTACTTTATGAGATTAAAAAAAATAATAATAAAAATATCAAATTAACATTTCATATAGTGCAAATAAAATTGAAGTTATTATGAAAATGTTTGAGCAGGAAAAATGTCCGGGGATACACAGTTTACAAACGATTAACATGTTGCCTGCTCAAATACTAGATGTCGTCATACACATACATCTTATCATATACAGGGTGAGTCTAGCACGACATGCCTATATCTTACCGTTTTCACTTCTTCTTCTTATGGTGCCATCTCTTTATGGAGGTTGGCTATCATTACAGCTATTTTTACTTTGGATGCCGCGGCTCTGAAGAGTTGGAGGGATGTGCATCCAAACCATTCTCTGAGGTTTCTTAGCCAGGACATACGTCTTCTGCCTATCGATCTCTTTCCTGCGATCTTTCCCTCCATTATCAGTCGTAGTATACCGTATCTCTCTCCACGCATAATATGACCGAGATATTCTAATTTTCTGGTTTTAATCACGTTCGCTAGTTCTCTTTCTCTTTTTGCTCTGCGTAGAACTTCCTCATTGGTAATCTTTTTTGTCCATGATATTCTTAGTGCCCGCCGGAAGATCCACATTTCAAAAGACTGGAGCTTATTCATTGCGATTTTGTTGATTGTCCATGATTCCAGTCCATTCAGAAGCACTGGGATGACGTAGCATCCAATCATTCTCAGTCTGAGTTGGAGATTTAAGTGGGGATTAGTGAATAGTTGTTTCATTTTGAAGAAAACACTTCTCGCCTTTTCAATTCTAACTCCAATCTCCATAGTCTGATCATGTTTGTCGTTGATCCACGTGCCAAGATACTGATATTGCTTAACTCTTTCGATCAACAATGAATTGACTTTGATGTTGGTACTAGGATGGCATGATTGATTTTTACTTATGACCATATATTTCATTTTCTTATAGTTCATTTTTAAGCCGTACTCCCTGCTGACTCGATCGATTTCTTGAAGTATTATTTGAAGGTCATGCATGCTATCAGTTATGATCAGGGTGTCGTCAGCGTAGCGCACGTTGTTAATGGTCTTTCCATTTATAATTATGCCTTCTTTTCTGTTCCCAGGAGCCTCTTTGAAAATGGCCTCCGAATAGTAGTTAAACAGAAGTGGCGACAAAACACATCCCTGTCTCACTCCTCGTTGTATTTTGATGTCTTCTGATGTCGTTCCTTCGGAGCTGATCACAGCAACTTGATTCCAATAGAGATTCTTTATTATTCTAACATCTTGCTCATCAAGTTGGCTTTCTCGTAAAAGATTAATTAGCCTCTCGTGTCTCACCCTGTCGAACGCTTTCTCGTAGTCGATAAATCCCATATATATTTCCTTATTCATATCCAAACACTTCTGTATTATTACATTCACTCCGAATAAGGCTTCACGTGTACCCATTCCATTTCGGAATCCAAACTGATTTTCACTAATATCGATTTCTAGCTTTTTATATATTCGACTATGTATGATCTTGAGGAAGGTCTTTAAAGTGTGGGGCATTAGGCTAATTGTGCGATGGTCAGAGCACTCCTTTGCATTTACTTTCTTTGGCAGCATTACGAAGGTTGATCTCAACCAATCTGTAGGGATGATCCCTGTATGATAGATTGTATTATATAGATCTACTAGTATTTGCAGCTAGTCATATTCTATAAGTTTTAGCAGTTCTGTCGGGATACCATCAGGACCAGGTGCTTGTCCTGTTTTGGTGCATTGAATAGCATATTCCACCTCCCTCCTGGTAATAGGTGGGCCTTTTCTGACTTCTTGGACTTGCAATTCTTCTCGTTGGTCTTCAAACAGTTCCCTAATGTATTCTTCCCATCTTCGCAGTTTTTGGGTAACATCCATAATTAGATTCCCTTGCTTATCTTTGATGAGACTGTAGCTCTTCTTTTTACCTGTGCCTGTGATTTCTTTGATCTTTTTGTGAATCCCAAAACTGTCATATTTTTTCTCCAGCTCTTCTATTTCATGACATCTCTCTTGTATATATTTCTCTTTCGCTTCAATTATCTTGCGTTTTATTGTTCGATCTATATTTTTATAGGATTGTATATCTATTCCCTTGTAGGTTCTTCTTTCATCCATCATCTCGAGAATCTCCCTTGTCATCCATTTTTGTTTGAATGTTCGGTTTGTTTCTGTTAATTTACTCTGTGAGGCCTCTTGGTTTGCCATTGTTCATTAACGTTGTTGTCGCTTATTCTAATTTTCATTTTTTCGTTTATATTTTCTTTTATTTCCACTTTGATCGTTTGGTCTCTCAACAAGTCTGTATTTATTTTTGGGGGTAATGTCTTTTTCTTCAGTTTTTTAAAGCGCATTCTGAACGTCGCCACAACTGGATTGTGATCGGATTTTATATCGGCGCCTGGATATGCTTTGACAGATTTAATAGCATTTCGGTATCTCTTGTTGATTAACACAAAGTCAATTTGATTTCTGATGATATGCTGCGCGGTGTGTCTAGGTGAGGTCCAGGTGTACAATCGTCTTTTTGGCAGCCTGTACCATGTATTTGTAATTACAAAACCATTTTGCTGACAGAACTCTACCAATCTGTCTCCGCGCTCGTTTCTATCGCCCAAACCATACTCACCGTTTTCACAGAAATCATCAATTTGTGAAAATTTACAGCCTTTGAAAGAAGTTAATATTTCCGTGTACCTATAAAAAAAGTGGAAGAAAAACTGTTTTGGGCTGGTGATAACTAGCTTTTGTATTAAGTTATTGATACCCTGTATAATGCTTATACAGGGTGAGTCAGGTTATACAGGGTACGCCAAACTCGATGGCCTATTAGAAGCTTACAGGGTGGCCGCAAATTACTGTAGTATGCTCTACTATTAAAAATAGGCATAAGTCAATTTTCTCTGGCAATGGCACCTTGTATATTACAAATATTCTGAAATACAATCAAATTTGCTTTCGAATGATGTATCATGTTCCTATACCTAAACTGTAAGGTTTCTGAAATAAAAACAAGATTTTATAAAAATTGGATTATTTTGCCGCCGACATTTCAAGATTTTGTCTTTCAAAACAAATTTTCCACAGACCTGTTTTGGACCAAAAAAAATTCAAAATAAATTATTTATTCAAAAGCAGTTGATGGGAAATACAAAAAGATATTAAAATACACGGTTTTCCATTTGAAATTTCAAAGTTCCAACCGCATCTGTCAATTTATCACTAAAAGAGAGTTCACATTATTGTATTATCGCAAACAAAATTTCAGATCGATATCTTTTTCCGTTCTCGAGAATCTTCTAATACGCCATCGAGCGTATCCTGTATAGAATATATTTTTTTTCAGGTAAAAATCTTATGCAAACATATAATATATCAGTAGAATCTTTCTTTTTGAGAGCAGGGTGTCAAAGTTCCAGGATTGATATAATTATTTATTTATTTTTTATTAATTTATAATTAACGAATTAATCTTCTATTTCCTACTATGTTCTTTGCATTTAAAAATTAAATAAAATGTAGTCTCTAGTTTAAACTATAGGTAATCCTACATTTCAAAAGTCTCTTTTTAAAAAATACCGTTACATTACAAATACGTTTCATTTCTTTCCAAATCAGTACCTACAGTTTTCAAAAAACATACAAGAGACCAAAAAATTTTATTAAGAAAGCAGAGGTGGTGCACAAAAAAGTTCCAGAGAAGTAAATTCAGTACGAACCTCAAAAATGTACCTCCCTGTAGGTCTTGAAAAATTCTCCATTACCCCAGATCTTATGAGTTTATGACGTGTAACAAGTGTACTATAAATTGTAATCCATTATTTCTAAAACTGTTAGAGAAAACTTCAAAATGCGAAAACATTTTGAAACTGAAAAAAATTACTTTATATAAGTTGTTAAAGTCCTGCTACATAAACCAGACTCACCCCGTTTGAGCGTTTTCTAAATTATGGAAATTTCAATCATATAGCCTGCTGATGAAAACATAGTAGTGATAAAAAAATATTAGTGATTATTAAACGTAAATAATATCAAGAATATCCTTACATTGCCATTACTACATCTAAGGACAGTTAATCTTTCTTCTTTAAACACTTTATTTAATTTCGAATCCAAACGACTTATAAAAAGAAAAAGGAAAGTCAAATAGTGAGTAATTTTGATTATTTTTAATAATGTATGTAATTTATTTTAGCCTATAACATAAGAATTTTTTTTCACGTATTGAAATTGATACATTTCTCCTTATAATGTAAACATAATTTTTAAAACATAATGCAACATAGCTTTTCGTAACGTTACCAACTACTGAGGATGGGGCCTGGTGCTCCGAAACATGTAGGTATGGTTTAAATAAGAATCTATAGAGAACTCTATTCAATTTGTTTCGTAGAGGTTGACTTTCATTCATTCAGGATATCTTTATGATATGAATGAATCTGAAAGCGTTAGCAGTGCTTCAGGTGGCCAGGGGTATAAATAGAAATCACATTCTCAGGGTGTAATACAGAGTCAAAGATTAATGTACACAATAGATGCTCAGCCCAATGTATTAAAATCAGAACATCTGTAAGTAAACCAGCCACTAGGCGGCGCATGGAGCCGTGTGTACCAAAAAGCAGTGTTGCCACAGCCAGAAACCTTCTTGTAGTTCATTAATATCAGCAAAGATTAATATTAATCTTTGACAGAGTTAACAGTCTCTATTATATTAAAAATCTTTTGTCTATAGTGTGGATTATATTATAGTTTGCTCGATTTAAAGTAAGCCACTACTGACCTACTTCCAGTATAACTGCGAGTAAAACATTTTAGCGTCATCATTAGAACAATTTGAAAATTTTAAATAGGCTATCCAGAAATTCATCACTGCAGCTAATCATGGGGGACCCTATATAATCCGCACAGAAATTTGGTTTTGTATGTGTAATGAATAATAAATGATTTAGCTTATGAGGGACTATTATGACTACACACCACAAAGAGCCAGCATTTAACAAAAGCGAGTAAACATCTATAGCAAAATAAATAAATCAGTGCTTTACCTAACAATAGACACGTTTACATTAGACAAATGTAAACTGAGAAGATTTTGATACCATCATGGCTATGGTACTAATACTAATACAGTTAGGTATTGTCTTACATAAAGAAGTTGAATTGCCATAATTATCGTAACACACCATTGTGTTATGTAGGTAGGTATTTTGGAAGCCGTATGCCTTAGGCATTAATAATAATAATGGTCTTTATTGATTAAGCATTATTACAAAAACTAAACAATGAATAATTAGAAGTATCCAAATATAATTATACTCGTATTATACGTAGGTATATTCAACAGAGCGAAGTTTAGAGAGTTGCTATACTCTTTAATGCAAATAGAAATAAAACTAATTATTAATAAAAAATAATAGTAAAGTAACTATATAGGTACTAAGTTTTATTTATTTATTTGTAATAATTATTAGGTTTTCCCTAGCTATTGCTTGCAGAATTAGACAAGAAATAAAACCAAATAAATAAACAAAGTTGCTGTAATTCTTTTTATTCATTTTGCTCTTCAAGGAAGAGAGTGTTTATTAAACTTATGTTAAGTAATAAATCAGCTATTTTTTAGAACTGAAACCTCAGAAAAATAAATAAAAATAGAAATGTCATATAATTTCAATGTTTGTCTTCATAACATAAAGGTCAATATTTACCTTTTTAATGACAGAAGGAGTGCATGTAAACAAAAGCCAGTGGCGTAGTATAATTCTTTTGAAATCGTGGTTGTAGTTTCCAATAATAAATACATACCTACGCAGGAACTGTCGCATTTTT
The DNA here is from genome assembly GCA_911728435.2 of Apoderus coryli. Lineage (NCBI taxonomy): Eukaryota > Metazoa > Arthropoda > Insecta > Coleoptera > Attelabidae > Apoderus > Apoderus coryli. The sequence continues at coordinate 6,633,971 of OU452202.1, read as the reverse complement.
TTCAAATATCATTTATTAAATAATATATATAACTTATACCAAGAGAAGTACACCACTCTCTTCTAACGGCTTGATCACTGGGAAACCTACAAGAATTATTGTATTATACTATAAATAAAACATAAATAAGTGCTATGAATAGAATATATAGGATCATAATGCCCACTTGCACCACATCCCATATCTTCTCTTTGTCGTAAGGTATTTATGTAAAGGTCTGTGCATATCATTATACATGTATGCTACTATTTATTAAGAAATTATGAAATATAAAGCATTTTATGAATTTACAATTATTTTTGTTTATTATATTACTGTCTATTTTGCAACTAGGTGTATAGTATATTTAAACAACTCATGTTAACTACTATCTCTGCAAAATCCCAAAATCTACGCCATTGTACTTACTTGTGACACCTAACCTTACTCGGAAAATCACTCGACATGCAAACTAAGCACTTTTTTCTCGTCATTATTTAAAGGAAACCCAGTTTTACACAAATGCAGTAAAGTGGAAGAGTCTCGTAAAATTCACTTAATTCGCGTTATAAAACTGTACGTAGCACTACTCGCACTCCAGACGTCAACGTGACGTGTAAATATAAACAAATCCCTCCGTGGGGTAGCCACACATTTATATCCGTAGAACTGTATTTTTGTGATTCATATTATATTTGATTGATTTCTTGACGTTAAATATTTTATGAACATGTAATGGAAGCCGAATACAAAAAGAAATATTATAAATATTATATAGTTCTGTAATGTAAGAACACTGTGACCAACCCTAATAAAAATTTACACTGGGATGTGAAATACGAGTTCTGATTCTATGAATAAAACGAACAATTGGCAACAGTGTTAGATTTTATTAGTAAAAATGTAAAGGTTATGTAGGCTACAAACATTTTTGTGATTAGTTTCTTGTTATGCCACTTCTATTTTTATTTATTTTTCTGAGACTGAAACTTATATTGAAAAATTACATCAAATAATAGTTAATTGCTGACAGAAAATATTTTGACAACTCTCTTTTTTATAATAATTTTGATATGTGTCATATGCCTACTATTTATGAAAATGTTTATCCAATACTGGGCGTAAACAAGAGTTTTTAAAACATGTTTAACTTTAAATAAAGCGTTGACTTTAAAGAGATAGGTATTAAGTTTTACTTATTTTTCTCTTCAAGGAAGAGAGTTTTTTTGTTTAAATTTAAATAATAATACTAATACTCTTTATTCATAAGATACAGCAAAGGCACATAGAATGCGTCAAGATTTTAAGCAAATTACATAAATAAGAGTTGATTCGTCAAATACGGTGATTCACGGTCGTTGCCAGGTTAGACGTTTATAGAACACGAGATATAGGATTATCTTGAAAATGCTTATATGTGTCAATCTAGATTATTTCTAAAATATTTTGACGTTTGTGACAGTTCCGGTTATACGGGAAGTTGATATCAACTTTCTTAGTTCAAATGAAACATACGAGTAGCCTAGATTCAAAAGCAGCCAGTTCAATTTTTTGAATTTTTTTGACTATATGCATAATATGCAAGTTTGCCTTGTTTAACAACTAAACCTGGTTGCAGAATCACTTAAATCCTTCTATAAACCCGATTGGGTACTGCTGCAAACATTTGCAAAAAGGATAAATTAGTGAGTTCCATCCATCCTAGTATAGAGCCAAAGCAACTAAAATTAAGAGATGTCAATGTACTGCTGAGTAAACATTATGGTGATTCCTGGAAATCCCTTGAAGATCTGACATATTATAAAAATGTATTAGAAAAATGGTTTAGTCCAGACACTGCTGAAAACCAGAACCAAACTGAAGAAAACATTAGCTGTGAAGTACAAGATACATGCCCAGATTTAATAATATACATTTTATTGTTTTACATAGGTATACTTTGCACCAATTTGCTGGAAACTGTAACTGTAAGCCTATTTTGATAAAATTAAAGTAAGTAGTAAAAGAATTTGTTTGCTTTATTGGTAAATGTAAACTTCTAAATGAGCCATATCATATCCATTATCGTTGTTTTCAATATAAGCCAAATCCACATGTTGGTTTCAAAGGCAGCTATCTCCAATTTTAAATCGAAAAATGCAGGCAATTGTCATTATTATTACAACATTCAACAACTTTCCTGTCATCTCTATTATCAATAAAAAAAAATAGTTGAAAGGTTAAACAGCCTGCCTGCACCTAAAAACAGAGATTCTAAAATCAAATTTCTATAGCATACACACTCATACATACTCGTGCGTCTATACAGCGGCAGCGGCGGGCTGCACCGAATGCTTTACCGCCCTTTATACTTAATATACTATAAGAAATCTGTAATCATTCTTCGCGTTTCCTGTAAAATGGAGCGAAATGGATTTGACTGATTTTGAAACTAGAATACTTACAGTATTTACTGTATTGTATTGCATTTTTAGATTCCTTATCCCTTTTGACGTATTTTGTGTGTACACTTCCCTATACCTATACCTTTACCTGTTTTTGATTAAAAAAATATTTTAAAAAAGAGCTCTGCGGAAAATTTGTTTGGAAATACATAATCTTGAATTTTAAAATCAAACACCCTGTATATTAAATTATAATATGAAAGACAAAATAAAATGCTTAGTAATGACATTTTGATGAGTTTAAGTAAATATTTACGGTGTTTAAAAATCCCCATACATTTACTGGCTTGTTCAGGCTCTCTGAATAAGGTTTAAGTAAATATTTACGGTGTTTAAAAATCCCCATACATTTACTGGCTTGTTCAGGCTCTCTGAATAAGGTTAAATTTACTCGTAAAAAAAAATTGTACAAACACAAGACAAAAACAAGAAATTAAAAACTATTATGGAAGTAACAGTAAAAATGGGGCTGCTAACAACCACAGTGTCCAAAACGTTACTTCCATAATAGTTTTTAATTTCTTGTTTTTGTCTTGTGTTTGTTCAATTTTTTTAAATGGTTGTTGCTATAATATGAGGATTTCGCGTCACAATCAAATGTCTAGCTTTAACCTTATTCAGAGAGCCTGAAGAAGCCAGTAAATGTATGGCGAAACGTCGCTTAAATGCATAAAAGCTATTAGCATTTTTTAAAGTCCTTATACCCTAAAAATCCACCATTATTCAATATTGTTTGGACGAGAACTTATACAATTAATTCCTTTGAATATTCATTTTCAAATAATGAAGTTTTTATAACATTATTTATTGTTTCTTGCGAAGCATCTTTGACACGTGTACAGGAAAATCGTAGAACTTTTGTCTAAAATAATTTGGAGCGACGAATCAACACGAAAAGAAATGAGAATTTTAATACAAGAAATAAGCATTTTTGGACCGACAATAACCCTCATGATGACAAAAGAAATTTAAATTAAATTTAAATATTTTTCGAAAAAAAAAATAAAATTAGCTTTTTAATTTATGATGGGGTACTAAATGCTGCCAGATATTAATGACTGTCAACGTATGTGTTTAAAATGTTTTGCAAAAAAATTCATAAGAGCGTCATTCATAATATATTCCCGTTCATTTTCGGGGATTTTTAAATGCCTATTTTTATTAGTTAATTATATTCCTGTAATTTGCGAACACCATGTAACTGAGTCAGCGAACCAGTCAATGCAGTTGAATTTTCTAAGGCCTCGTTAAAACACTGCCGAAATATCAACATTTTTTCTTTTCAAAACAACGAAATTACAATTTTTTCCCACAGACCTGTATTTGGCTAAAAAATATTTAAATTTAAAAACAGTTAAAGATAGGTATAGGAAAGTATTTAAGACAAAATATGTCAAAAGGGATAAGGAATCTAAAAATGCAATACAATATAGTATGTTGCATTTGAAATAAGAAAATTGGTATCAACTTCCGGTAAGTGTCACATACGTCAACATATTGTCACACTCGGTATATTGTAATAAAAATAATGCATCCGGTCGAACTAAGTATTTCTGGGTGATTAATAATTTATAAAAGTTCACAAAAGTTCATGACTGTAACATCGGTATTGTATCTACGAAATAGACAAAATTTGCTGATTCACATTTTTCCCAACAGGCGGTACGCGCTACGCCAGGAATAGACAATTTGATTGGTCTATATTCGAAAGAGTGGAAAAAAGTAAAGTTATAACTTTTTATGCAACAGGAAGTTACAGGGGATTTTTATTTACACTTCTGTGTAGTAAAGTTTGAAGAGAGTGGTTGGAAACTTGTCAGCTCAGAGCATAAAGTCTCCCTCGAGTTTGAAAACATGTCTCCAAAAGCTCCGCCAGGTTCTCTTACCACAAAACTATCTTTTTTTTTTTGGGTCTTCTCTCCAACTTCGGCGAAGTAAGCTCCGAGTTTTAGAAGCGATAAAAAGCACGAATCTCCCCGTTGAGTAGTGTCTTTAAGTTGAGCTTTAAGTTTTACGGTTTATCAACGCAAGTTCCTAGTATTATTATCAATAATTATAATTTTAAACATTTTTGAGACTGAAAATGACTGAAAGAGATCAGCTGTGTCGATGATGATGGTTATTATGTAAGTACAAATTTTAAATATTGTAATTGATGATTTTTTTGAGACTTGTCCTTTTTTTCAAATAATTAATTTAATATGGCAAATGAAAAGGCTGTCGCATTCACTAATTGTTTTTTATTCAAAAATACATGTTTCGACCCTAGCTAGGGTCATCATCAGTTAGGTAGAAACAAAATTACATTACTAAGTGGAGAGGTTATATCGGAAAAAAATTTTAACAACTAAGATTTACATCGTCTTAAAACTAACAATTGGTAAAATAAGATTCATAAGGTTCCTTATAAGAATATCCCATGATTTTAGTTGTATTCACTATTTTCTTCTTACGAATCATTTAGTTAAATTATTAACAGGTTATTACTTCGATATTAATTAACAATGTGCTAAGCGAAATAAGAACAAAATGGGGGGAAAAGGTCACAAAAGTGACCTTTTACCTAACTGATGATGACCCTAGCTAGGGTCGAAACATGTATTTTTGAATAAAAAACAATTAGTGGATGCGACAGCCTTTTCATTTGCCAAATTATTGGACATCCACAGTAACATGGACTATTTTGTCAAAATTAATTTAATAAATAATAGTAATATATATTTGACTTTCCTTTTTGTTTTAATATAGTTTTCTAAATCTAATCAAGTAACTTGAGAGACGCAGTTCAAATACAGACCGTCACTTGTTTACGAGGGAGAGCCATTAAGATCCTCCTTATGTGAGCGTGATGTACGTCCGCGATTCTCGAGTAGCTCTATAAGCCAAGCGAGCAAATTATTGGAACCAAAAGAATTCAATCAATAAATGATAGGCAATATGTGACGAGTAGTACCTATATGAAATGGATTTATAATTAGTATATCTTTATTGGCGAACAGTATCTTCAAATTTCAATACCCTTTTGACATGTTCTTAAAAACTTCAACTAAACTACGGTATAAGGGACCTTTCGTAGTTCCGAAAGTACTCGGAAACGATCGTTACGTGTTCCAACGTTTAAAAACATTATGTTTAGTGACGAAGCAAACTTTCACTTAAACGAGAACGCGTGGCGGCTAATTTCCGTTTGCGGCGAACATAATCTTTGCCACCTAATTTTACAAAATTTTCTCTAAAAATTTTCACAAAAATAAAAAAATTCTAACTTTTACTTTTCAAGCAAGTATGTGTAAACAATATGCTAGATATTTTCCTGAAGTAAAATTCAAATCTCATTTTATATTTAAAGTGCGGTGAGTCGTTTGATTAATTTTTGTATTGCGTGCTGTCGGGTTTTGTTATTTGATGAATGAAAAATAATTAATTTTGTAAGGATTTTGCTGCAGTCGATTTTGTTTGCTAGCTGTTTGCTTTGCGATCTTCACCGTTATGGTATATAAAACGTACATAGTCCCTTTTATAACAGCTGATATCAGTTAGCTTAAAAGATATCATGGCATCATATAGGTACGTTGCTTTGTATTATTATAATACCCAACATTTCGCATAATTTTAAATTAAATTTCTTCTCGTAGCAAGTTGTCGCTTTAAAGCTAGTGATTTTCTGGTTTAATATCAACGGCATCTGAAAATCCTTGGAAACCTAAAATACTTTATATATATCCAACGGACAAGAGATAAATTTTACGAATATATCTCGCACTTCATGAAATACTAGAAATATTTTATTGCACAACGAATGTAGAATTTAGTCACGTGCAAAACGCTCCTCGAAACCTTTGATGTGTGGAATAGATTTTACGTGATTTTAAGATAGTCTTTAAGAGCTATGATGTTCATAAGGTATGCCGTTAAAAAGATATTCCAATGTATTTAAGAAATGGTATTTAAATCCGGAGAAAGCTATTTTTGCAAAGTATCTAAAATAACGAATTATTGTTGCTGAGTTAAGAAATACTAGTTTAGGTGCCACAGAAAATTGGGAAACAGAGTTTCATAAGGCAGATAAGTTTATGGCTGGAGACATTACATCAAAGGTCATTCCCAAAATACTGTGACTTGCAACTATATGCACACAGAAAAAAAAAACTTGGTTTATCCAAATAAAAAATATTATTTAGAGGTGAATTTGCTAGTTTTCGCAAAATTTTTGTTAAAGTAGTAAATGTAGTTATCAAGTATGCTACATTATCTAAAAACGACAATTTTTCCTGCTAAGCTGATATCTTCTCATCTAAACGAAACTTGTATGTGCTTTAGTTAAATAAGATTTCAAATTGTGAACCTATATAAAATTTTATTTGCGCTAAATGAGTTCGGTATTCTGCTTGAATTAGGTATTGTACTCCTGCAGATTTCCATACGTACCCACTTAGGTGTAGCTATTATTATTAAGAAAATACTTAATGAGGTAATTAGGTAGGTACCTATACGTACCTAACTATTCTCAAAAAAGTGTTTGTCTCCTTTAGACAAGAAGCATATGTAAACTATTCAAGAATGTTATCTAAATGACATAATGTCTATCCAGTAAATTTTTGTAGAAGGGGTAGACAAGGTTTTGGCTGTCCCTGTGGTGCTTACGTTTTTTATCTATCTGAACCAAGGTTTTTTTTTCTGTGCAGAGGAGTAAAATCCTGAAGTAATTTAATAGCTGCTAACGGTATGGTGGATAATACACCAGTAATAGCCAAACAAGCTTGTCTCTGCAAAGAACATAATTTTGCTTGGGTCGTTCGCTATAAAGCTTTCGTCCACCAAGAAACAGCTCCATACGATATTATTGGTCTTATGCATGACCATAACGTATACCCAGTAAATTTGTTTTGGTTTCATTGCCCAGGACTTTACACAGATTCGTCGACATGCCCATAAGGAGTAGAGGTCCCAAAACAGGGCCCTACGGGCTATCCTTAGTAATAGAACTTTTAGTATATGCTCCTCCTCCTGAATATATAACGGACTAGTTTCTATTATATAGGTAATTGCGCAATAAAGTAACTGCGGAACTGTGGAGACCTACAAATTTTAGGATAAGATAAGATTTCGTGAATGATTGTATCAAAAGCGTTACTCAAATCCAGAAGGACTAAAGCTCCGAAATACTTCTTGTCCATGTATCATCTGTGTGTGGATGAGGGCGCTGATTTCCGTAAAATCGGAGGCCGTTGGTACTGATGGTGTGGGAATCAGGATGCTTTGCAACTGTTATTCACATATTGTCCCAGTTTTTCTGCATCTCGTCAATAGTTAGTTAGTTAGTTAATAGAGACACATACGTTTCCTAATCTATGGAAAAGCCCGTTACTGTTACCCATTCCCAAGGTTTCAAATCTAGGTGAACTGAAGGACCTGCGACCCATCAGGTTTCTGCCAACTATGTCAAAACTTCTCGAAAGAATTTTATATACACAAATACGTGGGTACATAGAAACAAACAACCTGTTATCGCATACACAATCAGGATTTCGCAGGGATCATAGCTGCATCACTGCCCTTTTAAAGGTTACTGATGATATATTAGAAGCTACAGATCGTGGTGAGCTTACCGCACTTGTCGTGTTGGATTATTCTAAAGCTTTTCACAAACTAAATCATCAGTTACTTTTGGCTATTTTAAAATATCTTGGTTTTAGCAGTGATGCTTGCTTTTTGATAAAAAGTTGTCCTACGGGACGACTGCAGTCTGTGAAACTAAATGGACAAGTATCCAGTCGGATTGGGATTTCCAGTGGTGTTCCACAGGGATCTATCCTGGGCCGCTTTTTTTCATCCTTTATACATCTCAGCTTTGTACCTACCAAAAACATACACATTTACACCTTTACGCTGATGATTCACAAATTTACCTACCTTTCAAGCCAGAACGCAATAAACTTAATGAGAACCGTGGATTGTTGGTGGATGCTTCTGCAGAACATTGTTTGGAGCTAAATCCGAGGAAGTGCCAGCTGCTGATCTTTGGACGTACATCCATAAGAAATCAATATTCAAACCGCCTAAAAATTATCGTTGGTACAGAGACACTGGAAAGCTCGGGCAATGCTAGGAATTTGGATCTGATGATGGACACGGACTTGAGATTTGTGACACTAGGAGGGCATTTGCTAATCTTAAACTTATATACAATCAACGTAATTTGCTGAACTTAAAACTAAAGAAATTATTGAGCGATAATATGTTTCTGTCACAATTTACATTTTGTGACGTAGTGTATGGTCCTTGTTTGTTAGAGCATGATGTTAAGCGTATTCAGCATACAAAACCACTGTATCCGCCTAATTGGTAGCATAAGTAAATACGATAGGGGTGTAACTGCGATGATGAGGGAAATTGGGTGGCTCTCAATGAAGGAAAGGAGACTTTTGCATAGTTTAGTCTTATTTAATAAAATAATACTAAAAAAACGTCCAAACTATTTATACCAAAAAATTAAATTTAGGTAGGATGCACATAATCTGGACTTAAGGCATAACCAACAAGTATCACCACCTTTGCATAGAACAACACAATATGAAAGATCATTAGTTACCAGGTTAGAATAAAGTTCCATGGAACTATCTGCAGATAGTTTGAAAGGACTTAATAGCTTTGGGTATAAAAATGAAGTTAGTAAGATTGTTTTATTGTTTCTATAACTAACTGTCTATTTTTTGCTTTTTTAATTAATTGTTAATATCACAGCACTTTTTTTGTCTCTTATTTTATATATATATTTTTTTATTTTTGTTACTTTGTGAAAATTTTTGCTTATAGGTATATCTCAAATGTACAATCAATTCCAATGTATTGCCGTAGGTAAAATAATTAGGTTAAGATAGGAAGCTAAGCTTCAACTTCGCCTGTTGTGATATGATATATATTGCAATAAAGTCATTATTATTATTATTGTATTCAATAAAGCGTACCGCAGCTAAAACCAGGTCTAAATCCGGATTACGAATCAGAGATGATTGAGTACAGGTTAAGATACGTACGTAATAATTAAAATTAAAGTACTTTACTAAAAAATAATAAGAGATAGAGGTACCAACTATCCAACTGCTGAAATTATAAACGCAATTTTCTCGAGAACTATGAGTGTAAATTGCAAACATATTTCTTTAAAAAATGCTTTTAAATCATGTGTAACTCAACCCTGCTACTTACTATGATTAAACAATTTGGGGAGTATGTCCACCTCTATCACCAGGCTAAAGCGATTTCAGCCAAAAACCATTGGGTTCATCCTAGGACTCCCCCAAATCCATATACCAAAATTTAGCGCAATTGGTTGAAGCGCTATCGTAAAAGAATACATCCAGACACACACACAGACATACAGACAGACTTCCATCAGGAAATAGTCTTAATCATCTCAGGGGAATGCAAAATGGTTATATCCGTCTTTATCTCAATTTTTTTTAGCGCGTTCACTATACTTTCCTTATGGATCGAAAGTAAAAGAACTCTAGCTATCTAAATGTCACTGTATTTATAGAGAAAATACTTCTGGATAAACCCTGCGTCAAATTTATAATAGGTAGCTAAACCGGTTTTGTTATTTGTGTTGCTATCAAACTAAAGTTTCCCTCTGTTTGTTCTGATTGCGATGTGGAAAATTTGTAATGCGTGAAAATTTCTAAAGCGCCAAAATGATAATACAGAATGCTCGCTATGTCTAATTATATATGTATTCTAGAGAAAATTATGGATCATCACTGTTAAATTCAGCGCAGGGCAAATAATGGTATAGCTGTCCAATTTTCAGGGGCTTTTAAATGCCTAACGATTAAGGTAAATACGAAAACAACTCCCAAGATTTGTTGTTAAAAATGGTAGCTCTAACACAGACATAAAGTGGTTTTTTAATAAGTGGGAAAACTAATAAAAAAAAGATGGTGCAGATGTGGGCAATGCCTCAATTTTGGAGATAAAAAAACAATAACGAGCGTACAGTTTGTCGAAAATCTGTCAAAAATTGGGGTAAGTGGCGTGCGCACCGCAGTACAAATTGTGAATGGGGACACTTTTCAACGGTGATTGAATGCACCAAAATTATCTATTTTACAACTTTTTTCAAGTCTACAAAAATGAATTCGCCGTGAAACGCAGAGGTAACTACTGTTTTCCGTAGGGAATTTTCGAAACTACTACTATATAAAATGCTACTATTACTTTAAGTCAAATTACCAGTTTACGTGCATTAGATAGGTACGAAATAGTATATTAAGTATCAAGGGCGGTAAAGCGTTCGTTGCAGCCCGCCGCTGTATAGACGCACGAGTGAGCGAAGCGAGCGAGGCCAGCTATACAGCGAAGGGCTGCAGCGGCTTTACCGCCACTGGTGCTTACAACTGATTTTCGCCTGCCTCTTCATAAATTGGAACTACAAGATTAAACCAAATGAACTTTATTTTAATAATTAATTAATACTGTTATGATGTTGTGACAGGCTCATATGTCAGTGTTGAGTATTTTAAATATAGAAAGAAACTGTCATATTATTATCTGGGCGTGTACGCTATAGAAATTTAATTTTAGAATCTTACGTATATTTCGGTACTACAATAATAATTAAAAAGTGATTACTAATTAATAATGGACAATTTTAAATAATTAAATGGGTTTAGCGGAATGGCAGACGACTACCTAAGTAAACTTTCTCAATTAATAGTCAACTGATCCTCTAGATGGAACCTTAAGTTCAGTGAGTGAAAAGTACTGATCTTAACGTTATTATTGGAAATCTAACAGAAGCGCCATCTATGAAAAAACATTAAAAAGAGCGGGTGCTAAATGGTCATTTACCGGTAAAACTCTGTTTAGGTGCAGGCAGGCGAAAAATAATTTTAAAGTCTACTACAACCATTTTTGTGGCGATTGTGTACATTTTTACCAGACTGTATGTGCAATTATTTTATTTTTTCGTTAATTTTTATAAATGCACCATAACTTGAATACGACTTCTACATTCTCGAAAATTGAATTGTCTAATTTAGTTCAGGTGTTATTGAGAACGTTCTTTTACATTGTTCCAAATAAATATACAATGACACGCTTTAAAAAAACATGTTAAATATAGTGCACACAATTTAAAACACTTTGATATACGCAACATTTGTATAGTATTTCCAATCTTAATTTAAAATGATATAAAAAACCACAACTCGATATACCTTTGTACTGTCAATACCGACCGCAGCCGTCCATAGGCGCATCCTTTTAACTTTTCATAACAATACATGCCCTACAATATTTAAAAAAATCCTTTATGTATTAACAATTAATGTTAAATGTGTAACTGTTTTGTCATTTTAAAAATATTTTTAAAAACAAATATTATATTATATACTTACACTTGTCACAAAATAATTCCCCCTCAAAACGAAAACAAACGTGATCCGCTCTAAGAAAAACTATTGAACAAATCATGGATACAATATTCTGCCACCGTGTTTTACGTCGGACACAAATTTTCTTGGTTAAATTCCACATTAAGTCTTCGCCATACCATATGATGTCCATCCGATTATATTTAGATTAATCTCAGAAAATAACACGTTGCCAAAAATTATTTGTTTCATTCATATTATATTTATTTGCAAACTCTAATCATTAATCCAACTTTTTCCAGTCACTCTAGTTATTTTTATTACTGTCGGTATCCTTTGGCACGCATGATTTATTATAGGTCTTATATATACGAGGGAGAAATGTATCAAAAAAACGCTGCATTCGATGCCCATTTCTAATGTAAAGAGGCATGGTAACGGATAGCTCCGGTAGAATCATTAAATTTATATATTTTAAATTAAGAATATAAGTACTATAACATTATTTGCAAAGTATGCGAAAATTCACAAAAAAATCTTTTCGATGACAGCGATTTTTTAATCAATAAAGATGTCGACACTCTTCATGGAAACGTGAAATCAACAACATGCTATATAGGCTATATTAATTTGCATTTGGAAGAATAAAATTAATATCGCATAATCGAAAAAATTACATAACCTTACTTTTACTTACCCCACTAAATAAATGTTGAGATAAAGATAAAAACCATTTTGAAGTCGACTGAGAAGACTAAGAGCATTTCCAAATGGAAATATGTCTTCCACGATAGCGCCTAAACGCTTCAGCCAATTGAGCTAAATTTTGGTATAGGAGTTTGGAGATGAACTTATTAGTTTTTGGTTAAAATAATAATAATAATAATGGTCTTTATTAAAGGGCGAGTTTCAGTACAGTGGCAGATGTCACTGTTTTGTTCAGCTAATCGCTTAAACCCTTGGATAGGGGCGCACACAACTCTCAAATTTTTAATTAGCAGTACCTAGAGATCGACTGGTACATGATTTGAAAGCATTTTTATGCGCTTTACAGCAATGGATTACTTTTGAAATTTACCTCGACAGTTCTTGAGAAATTTCATTAAGTAGTTGGAAGACGGACCAGCATTTGTGAAATAATTAGTAGTAATACTGTAAGTACTTTCAAATAATCGGTTATACATATATCAATAATTTCTTGCATAATTACACCGAGTGTCAGTATGACAGCTTAAATAATCCGAGCGCTAAGCGGGTCTATTTTTTTGTTGGACAGCTACAGGTGTATAATCGTTTGTATTAACTGTAGTAATACCCCTAGAGTCTTGATAATACCGAGATAATTTTGTCATAGAGAATGCCGAAAGCGTGTTGCTTGATAATAGCCCAAGGCCGCAGGCCGAGGGCTATTATCCTTGAGCAGCTCGCTTAAAGGATTCTCTACGACAAAATTTTCAGTATTTATCAAGGCCCGAGGAGTATTCGATAAGATAATTTTTTACTTTGTAGATATCAAAAATTTGATTGTCAATCTGACGTTTAATAATTTTCAATACAAAATGTATTAGTTGTAGTCAAACAAATATTATTCATTTTTATTTAAAACTACAGTTGTGAAAAGTACAATTGGTAATTGTTAAATTGAGAGAAGAATTTGCTGAAGTTGACGGATTGGTAATTTCCACTGTTGAAAAAATTCCTCGCATGGTGTTGATTACTTCACCATGGCGTTCTTGGTTAATATTCAAGTACGGTTTAATTGAATTAAAGCTGCTACGTCATGTTATTTTTATTAATTGCTGTTCAGGAATTCCTTTATTTGCCAAATGGCTAACTGCAGTTGATCTGTTCGAATGATTGGATATCTTTTACACTTAGTGTCCAAACCAATAGCTTTCGCGGATTTTGTCTACATATTAATCGTGTTCTTGCGTACCGGTATATTGTCAAACCATGTGTCACTTTCGGATTTCCAGAAACGATTTGGTCTCAAGAATGAGCGACTGGAAGTAATATTTTTCCCCCTTTTGGACAATAGTTTATGGAATAACCGAACAGGGCATGCACTTTCGTTTGCAATATTTGGAACAAGCCACTTACTATTTGTACAACTTTGGCATGTTTTACTGAACATTGGATTGTATTCAATTCTGTTGGTTGGCGTTCCATCATTATTTTTCTCAATCGTGAAATAATCTATAAGGCAATCAGCTGGTTCACCACCTCGCCAAGCTAACTCAACAGCTACAATATGGCAATTTTTTTTTGTAAAACACCACATGTAGGGTATTATCGCTGTAATCCAGAGGTGATTGGATGAAATTTGACACGTGACTTAAAATTAAGTAATTTGATTGGTTACTATATTTAGTAAAAAATTATCGAAAATATACTTACTTAATTACTTTTCAAATGCTGATTGGCTAAAAATGGTACGAAAAAAATAATAAAATACCATTCGAGCTTCAGAATTATAAATCATTTTTCACTCATGTGTTTTTGATTGTAAATTTCACTCGTCCTACGGATTTATTGATGATTTATTTCTATAAATTTTACGATACTTCGTAAAACGTTGTCAACAATTTTAAAACTCTTGTCATTCTCGATAATTATTATAATCACTAACGTTCCAATTAAACGATATTTTTTTAGTCACGTTTACGAGAATGTTGATTGGTCTATGGGCAGCTCGTTTCTAATAATGAAAGTTCACTAAGTATAAAAGTATCACTTTAACATGTTATACCATTTACCGAGTCGGTAACCCGCTAAATTTTCCGGATTTAAAAAGTGTCAACAAAATGTGAAAAGAAGAGTTGTAGATGGGAACTTGAATGAAAAGAGCTCAACACAGTTCATATATCTTTTTTAGTAGAAATATTAATCATAATCTACGCGGGGGTAACAGCATTCCATACCCCAACGCATATAAGCAATCTGCAATATTTCAAAATTGTTTCCATGTGGGGAAAATACACGCGAGATATAAATATATTGGGTTTTGCGGCATTGAGTTGTATGATAAATTGATTAAAGTAAATTTTATGGAAAAGTATCTCGATTGGAAAGCCATTCTCTTACAGTTGTGCGACTTGGATAAAAGTGATGATAAAGCGGATGTTCCAAAATAAATGCAGACTGTAAATTTGGTCCATTTTTTGTTCTGTAGTAAAAAAAACCTGATCGATGACAGCCAGTCGGAAAGGTAGATTTTCAATAGTATTATAACAAGTGCAATGAAAATTACCGATAATTTTCGGGAAATATGCACGAATGCGAGTTAAGTTGATAAAGAGGACTATCTACCAGTGGAGGCTTGTCCTATGAAGCAAGTAAAGCAACGCTTCACCTAAATAATCAGTAAAATTAATAATATTTCAGTATTCAATTTTATTTTATTGTGTAATTATTTTTCTCCATATAAAATTTAAACTATAAATTAATGTATACTTAATTTTCAACCTGCTTTACTATAAAACTGTAATTTTGAATTTCGTCTTCATCTGAAGCAGGCTTTATCGTATACACCTATTTAACATACTTAATTTACATACCTATAGGTATTTCCCTCTTTTTTTATTCGTGTAAGCATAGTAAAACATTATTTATTTCGCTCTCTCTCTTCCCTGTGTGCGGCAGTTGACTCCCTTGCCAGTGCTTGTGTACTCTGACACACCAATAACCTATTTATTTATCATACACGTTCTTATGCAGATGAAGCGTGCCTCAAAGCATTTTCATCTATAATTCAGCAACAATGGGCAACACTGCCATCTGGCATATATCCACTATACACCACCTATCGCACTTCGTATAAACATAGTTGCCACTGTTTAATTGTACTAGGCATAGCATACGAATCTTGCCATTAAAAAAACACTATAAGAAGCACGCTTCATATAGATGCAGCAGAGATTTAATGTAAAATAAGGTTATATGACAACGCCTGGCGAGTGTTTTGTACCTATATGTCGATTACCTATTATTTTGGTTATATCTATCTCTATCACACAGTCGAAAACTTCTAGTGCTATGCTAAATGCTAATAGCATAAAGCTTAAAGTTTTGATTTTTTATATTTTGAATAAAAAATAAGTCTATTTAGTTACCTACATATTTAATTTAAGTTTTAAAATCTAAAAAAGTAGGGAACAAATTAAAAAAATATATATACGGGTATTAATTAGTAGGTACATACCTATTTTTATCAAAAATAAACGGGTAGGTACCGTAAAATATTGTTTTTTTAGTAATATAATATATTATAATATAGCAAGTGGAAATTAGTAGTGGAATTAGTACACATCAGCAGCGTAAATTATATTTACGCTGACATCAGGTAAGCGCAGTTATTATGAAAAATGATAGTTTATTTTTTAATTTTAACTAAAGTTAAGTTTTTTTAATCAACACTCCTTTTAAGAACAGAAAAATCTTGTTAGAAATATACAGACACACCTGGTCCAGATTTAAATAAATGTTTGATAAATATAAATAAAGGCAAATGCATAAAAGCAGAGCTTTTAATAATACCTGGTATGAGACGGTATTATGATTTGCTAACAGGTAGCATAAAAGTCATTTCATTGACAGTTTCATAAAATGTGTTTTATTTAGTATTATTATGAAGTAGGTAAATATATTCTAGATATTAATTACACTTTAATTAAGGTTTTTAAGAAAACAACACTTAGGTGAGGTACTTACTTATAAACATAACCTATATTTTATGCAGTTGACGAAGTAGGGATATCCCTATTAATTTTAGCTACCTATTAAGTAGGGTAGGATGCTCTAAGAGTGCGCACTTAAGGTTTAATCAGGTGTAAAATCTAAACAAATTGCGCTAAAAATATATTAATTTTTATTTAAACTTGTTAATACTTTAACAATAAATCAAGTACAGTTTTCAAATCAAACGGCAATACTTTAACAACAAAAAAAAAAAAACTTAAAAAATTGATTTTGCGCACTCTTATAAACCTGCTTTTTAAGAGTACGCATTTAGGACTGTAAGAGTACGCATGTAATTTTATGCACATAAGTCACATATATAAGATCCAATACCCGTGTATGCACTGCACTTTTCATGCCACCATTCAGCACACGATATGCACTCAATCCAGTCCTCTGTAACAGGTTCTTTAAATGTTTCGTTGCACCCTGGACAGTTCCACTTTTTCATATGAAGCGGAGGTTTTGGCTTCTTTGGAACTGCTTTTCCACTTTTGGCAATCTTATTTGCTTGAGTGAGATTCACACCAGATTTCCTTTTTAAATTCTTTCCCAGAAGCGCTTGTGGCGATGGTATATTATCGCCCACGTTTAATTTGACAAGCCGTTTTGGATTTTTCTTCTCTTCTTCTTCAATCATTTGGTCCTTATATGGGGAGCTGGTGATAATTTCCGATTTTTTGCTTCTACGACTTGTTGATCTTACCGCAATTGATTTGGGTAACGGAGAAATTGTTGTTAATTTTATATATGTTGATGATGTTCCAGGAGTGTTCGATAAATCAAATAATGTGGCGGTTTCTGGCGTTACAGCAACTTTTTCTTGCAAAGTTGAAGTGATTGCAGATGTTCCAGGAGTGTTTGATAAATCAAATGTGGTGGTTTCTGGCGCTACAACAGCTATTTCTTGCAATGTTGAAATTATGGCAGATGTGTTGGAAACCACATCTGTAGGCTGACGTACATTGCTTCCAATCTGTAATATCATGGTCGTCGGATCAGATGTAGGTGTTTCGCTGATTATGGCATCTCTTTCATTGGCATAAATATTTTTCTCAGTAGTAAATTTTTCGAGAACAACGATTGGGATGTCAGGAACGTTAGGAGCATTTCCAGAGGAGAGATCAGAGTTTTGATGTGCTTGAGTATCAGTTTCAGACGTAGAGATATCAGCAAATTCAAATTGAATGACAGGCGCTTCTACTCCCGTAGTAATTGTATCTGTAGCTGGATTTTCTCGTTCTGTGACATAAGTGGCCATAAAGTCAGCTTCAGTAAATATTTCATTATTAAAGGGACAAATCCCTGTCACTTTAAAACCTTCAATCGCATTTGTTATAGTAGCAGCTTTAAAATATGCAGGTGCAAATATTGAAGCAATTTGGTAAACCGTAATTACCCGGCCTGCGTGGTTTGTCAACCATTTTTCACATTCGTTGGAATAAAACTTTTTTAACGGGCCGAAAAAACACCTGTCAAGTGGCTGCATACGGTGGCTACTATGAGGAGGAAGTGTTAATGCTATAATGTTATTTTGGCGAAAAAAATCAATTGCTGCAATAGAACAATGGGAAGTGTGGTTATCCATTATTATCAGCAGGACTGGTTGTTCCTTTGTTGGCTTAGCATGATCTCTAAAATGTGTGGCATAATCAACAAATAGTTCCCTATTGATGAAACTACTATCGGATACCATTCCAATTGAAGATGGCGGAGCTCCATCCAAAAGTTCCGCTTTCATTCTTTTACGTGGATATATAAATACTGGAGGAATATATCGTCCACTGGCACTCATTGCGCATACAACACTTACATTGGTTCCCCGTTCAGCACTGGATATTTTATTGACACACCTTTTTCCTTTTGTTGAGAAAACTTTAGGGGGCTTGTTTGGGACAGTGGAAAATCCCGATTCGTCCATATTATAAATTGCGTGCGGCGGGAATTTATATTTCTGCATTAACTCCCAGAGATTATCGTAAAACCGCTTACACTGTGGTTCATTAAACCCAACAGCCCTGGCGAGACTAGTAGCGGTGGGTTGCCTCAAAGTAACATCTTGGTGCCTTTTCAAAAATCCACGCAGCCAGCCTTTGCCCGCCATTTTTGAAGTTTTATCAAAACGATGTTCTAATTTATTTTTTTCGGCGAATTCAAACGCTAGACTTCTTAGAGCTCTAGAAGTTAATCCGTAAAACATGTTGTCAACTGTTTTTATATATATGCACAACTCTTCTTCCATTTCTGATCTTAAAGTTGTATCGAATCTTCCCAGCTTTGTAGCTACAGTAGTTCTTTTTAGCCTCTTTCTTAATGTGCTTTCTGCCATTCCTAGAGAATTTGCCACGCTTCTCTTACTTTCTCCATTTTCAAGCCTTTTTCTTGCTTCCTCCATAACCGCCGGTGAGCATAAAGCACGCTGAGAAGTTCGTTTTCTGCCAGACATTCTGAAACAAAAAAAATACTTTCTTTTTGGTGTGTATGGTTTGTAAGAGTGCGCGCGTACTCTTACAAAATAACTGACTGCGCACTCTTACAAAACGAGCTTGTTCTAAAATGCGTCAGTGCTGCCGCTATCTTGGTTAGAAATTGTACACAACGGTATGTTTTATACGATCACTTGTAGTTTATTGAAGGTATGGTAAAATATGGATACGAAATTTTTGAAAACTACAGTTGTATGCAATATCCAAAATGTCAAAAAATATTAACAAAACAGACTAAACCATTTAAACTTACCTAATAACGTTATTAACCGTGTTTATTTGCTTAAAATGCACTAGACACATACATGCACTCCACTTAATCAGTACGAACTAAAATTTTGTTGTTGTTTGTGAACCGTTCCGAGAATCGACGACTGCGCACTCTTATTGACCGCGCACTCTTAGAGCATCCTACCCTATATGACTTTATTTTATATTATGCTTCACCACATTAAACTGCCACAAGCCGCCACTGGTATCTACATTTTTCAGTTTAACTTGCGCATGAGTGAAGATTTATCGAAAATTATTGGTATATTTTCATTGCACGAGTTATATTTTATCAGAAAATTTCCTAAATCTATCTTATGGTCACACCTTGTATACGGTTAAAATAATTGTCACTGACATATTGATGTTTGGCACATAGAAATGTTTGTCTATTGTTGGAAGTCTGCGTATTTCATGTAAAACAACACGAATAATTTGAGCTTTGCAAATAATGTCTCGATTCGGGAATGCTTCTGCGTTGGAAATTAAGACAAATATCGATGAACTTATTCTATACTCAATACAAGTAAATTAAAAAAATATCGGTAGATGGAAACAGTTTGAAGAATTCAAAAATTTATCAGTAATAAGCAAATCATCGATAATTTGTACTAGTGCAAAATTATCGCAAAATTCAATTATGATTGGTTTAACTTAACAATGAAATACCAGTATTTCAGTGTCGAAAATTTCGTTATATCTAATATACAGGGTGTTTCAAAAACCTCAAAAGTATTAAGTCCAGTGGCGTTAAAAAATTATTGACAAAAATGTGTACGCCACTGACTGTAATTTAATTTATAATACATTTAGATATTGTCTTGATACAAAGCAACTAAAACTACATTTTGTTTTGTGTTTACAATACAAATTTAAAACCTTTTTCAACATACCAAGAATATTTGTGATTAATTTAACGAAAATTCAGTAACGTTGACGTTATTTGACTGCGCCAATCATTTTGAATCTCTCAAATTTGTTGATGTCTTTTAACATTACTCACTATAAAAATGCCGAGATGACCGATATGCACCTCATTTATGGATTCCCTGATGGCAATGTATTAGAAGCTAGGCGGTTGTACACTGAAAGATTTCCTCACGCCCGGTATATTGTAATAAAGTTATTGCATCCGGGGTCTTTTTCGCTGATTAATAATTTATAAAAGTTCACAAAAGTTCATCACTCTAACATCGGTATTAGGTCCTGATAGAAAAATGTTGTATATTTAGTAGATATACTAAATAGACAACATTTGCTGTTTGACATTTTTCCCCAAAAGCGGTACGACGCCTCGAATAGACAGTTTCATTGGTCGATATTCGAAAGAGTGGAAAAAAGTAAAGTTAAAAATATTGGTGTAAGTTTCGAGAGGATTTTTATTTGAACTTCTGTGTAGTAAAGATTGAAGAGAGTGGTTGGAGACACATGTCTCCAAAAGCTCCGCCAGGTTCTCTTACCATTAAACTCTCTTTTCTGGGTCTTCTCTCCAACTTCGACAAAGAAAACTTCGGGTTTTAGAAGCAACGAAAAGCACTAATCTCCTCCGTTGAGTATAGTGTCTTTTAAGCTTTATGGTTTAATTAAAGCGTTATCAACATAAATCATTTTAAATATTTTTCTCTGTAACAGTGAAATTACCGAAAACATCAGCTGTGTTGTCTAAGATGATTTTGATGAAACTTTTTTATGTATATTTGTACGGATTGTTTCTGAAAATAAAGTCATATATATAAGTATTTAATAATGATTGTCCTGTTCTATATAATTAATTAAATAAATAATAGTTAGTAAAATATATTTGACTGGCACGCTAATGGTGTCGAAGTTTAAATAAATGTATTTGTAAATATCAACTGTGCCACATAAAATAGGATAATAGATTTCAAAAGTGTAAAAAATTAAAAATAGAAAATATTTTATACTAGTTAAAAAAGAAATTATTACTACTTTTGGATGTCTTTAGAAAAATTATTAATTTATAAAAATACATATGTTTGCCCAGAAATATGCTATCGTTGAACATCGTCATTCGTTTGTCCGTTGTTGCTGGAAATTCTACCATCACATCACTGGTTGCTGACATCTCCGATTGTTGTTGTGAGGCGCCAAATTGGATGGTTCCCCGGTACTCATTATGGTTGACCATAGGCGTCCTATGAAAGCGAGAAAAGGGAGCCGGAGATGTCACACCCGGTATATTGTAATAAAAATATTGTATCCAGTCGAACTAAGAATTTTTCGCTGATTAATAATTTATAAAAGTTCATCACTCTAACTTCATGAATCAGGGACACTAAAACACTAAAACGAAGTTGAGGAACCGGAAGGCCACAGACATCCAGAACGTTAGAGCTGGAAGAGGATGTGCTGAACATGGTTAAAGAAATTCCAGGTTCATCTACTCGAAAAGTGGCTGAGGTTTTAAATGTCAGTAATAGTACTGTCTAGCGCATTCTTAAGGACAATTTATTATATCCATACAACATTCAATGGCTTTTGCACAATGTTGTAATTGCGCAACTACTGATGTTGCTTTTGTTTGCAGCGAGTTTTTCAAGAAACGCAATAAGCAATTTTCATAATAACCATTTATGGTGTGATGAAAATCCGCATGCGATTGTAGAAGATCATTTTCAACATTAGTTCTCGTTGAACGTTTGGATGGGAATTGTGGGTGACTGCCTAATTGGACCCGTAATTTCTACCAGGAACACTTACCGGAGGGATATATGGCGACATTCTGGAACACACTCTTCCTGGACTTCTGGAAAACGTACCATTGTCAATAAGAAATGCAATGTGGTTTATGCACGATGGTGCACCAGGACATTTTAGTCGGGTTGCTCGTGAATTTTTAACAGAAACATACCGAAATCGCTGGATTGGCCGAGCACGATCCCCGGATATTTTAATGTGAGGCCATCTGAAGTCCTTAGCTTACGCTACTCCTGTGAAAAATGTGGAGAACCTAAGCAATCATATTATTGCGGGTGTAATTCGATTAGAAATGACCCTGGTATTTTTGAAAGAGTTCGCCAGTCCATGAGGAGAAGACTGGATTCATGTACCCGAGGTAGAAGTGGTCAATTTCAACAGTTTTTGTCATTTTTTGTATTAGGTTTAACTATTTAACAAAAAGGGCATTATTTTTTTATCAAACTTTTGTAACAAACCAACAATGGACATCTGGCAGTTTTATTGATTTATTCCATACATTTTATCAACGTATATTTCACGTTGCAGAAATATATAAAAGCAACTTTAAATATCAGTGTTAGATGTACATGCATTTGTCGTTTTTTAAAAGCTAAGAATTAACGTTTGTGGAAAGTTAAATAACGTTTCGTTATTCGTATTCTGTAACGTGTAAAAGCGCGACATATAAACGTAAAATGTACGTATTCAGTGTATCTTTTTCTGGAAAGGTGTTTTGTAATAATAAACGTTAAAGAAACGTATGTGTGTTTACTGGGGTTTTTCTACCAGGAACACTCACCGGGGAGGTATATTGCGAGATTCTGGAACACGCGCTTGCTGGACTTCTGGAAAACGTACAATTGTCAATAAGAAATGTAATTCGATTAGTTTAGACAGTTTTTGTCATTTTTTGGTATTTATTTATTATTATCTTGCTTTGAAACGTTATGAAATGTTATTTTTAGTTGAATTTAAATAATCTTGGTATGTTAGAAAGTGTTTTAAATTTTTATCTCGTAAACGAAACAACATATGAAAAAAATACAAGATATAAAATAGTTGTAGTTTTAGTTGCTTTATCTCAAGACAATATCGGTTTTTAGCACGAAATTTGGATATAAAATAACATGTGCAACTGCAGGAATAATCAAATTTAAGCACTCTTTCTAAATTTTCATCGGATCTTGCCTACAATGGCGATGCATTTAGATGGTCAATTATGTGCTGATACATTTCTCACTAAATACGAAATGCTTGATAAGTCAAGCAAATAGTTAATAAAAAAGAAATTTAAATAATTTTCCGATTGCTGAGTACTGTATCTATCCATAAGAATGACTTGAAAGATCCTTTCATAAAAAAAAAACTTTAATTTTTGATCTAAACATGGTTAATTTTCAAATACCCCGTATAGCTTTGCACTATTGTTCATTTCAGATTTTTCCATATTTCTTCTATACATATAATATCGTGATGTTATTTCGGGTTCATTTATTTCGGAAGACTGAACAAATAAATCGGTTTTCTAACGGATGAATAAAATGAATTTTTCTGTCAAATACACGCGAACCATAATAATATTATGGATGATACACAATACAGTGTTTTCATTATCATTGGTATCTCGTTGGCTAGATATTTACAGGGAATCAAGAAACCAAACGACTGGATCAAGTAAACTAGAAGTCGTTTATGGGACTTTTTAAATACTATTACCGTCACAATTTATACAAAAATAAATAAGTTTTGGTTGCTGTAACTTTATAAACATATTTTCCGCAACAGTGGAACGCGTCCAAGCGATATTAGATTAGACGTTTCGTACCTAAGACGGAGCTATTCTCTAACTACTTCACAATGTTGACGGGTCGTATTAAGAAAAATAGTCTTTTGACCGGGATTGATCCAGATTAAAATGCTTCTCTGGTATCAAAACTGCTACGCTCATCCTCCTCCGGGTGCTTTGGTTAGCCTCGTTGTCGACGCCTCAAAATATTGACAAAAGCTCTCCTGAATTCCTTCATTTGGATGATATAAGCAAACTCACGGCCAATATCCGCAATATAAAAAGTGAACAAAACAGTGCTGCAGATCTCATATACAAATAATATCACGTAGTGTAAATCATCCAACTCTATAGCAGAGTCTCAGAAGCAAGACAGTGACCTACCTAAATTTATTAACTCTGAGACTGCTTCCTTAAATGTTTGCAAAATAAACTTCCCAGTCTAGATTTTTTGCGCTGTTACCAGCGATTGCGTAAGACCACCTGCTCCTAAGATATTACGACGACAGATTTTCAAATATTTACACGAACTTTCCCATCCCGGTGTGAGAGCAACACAAAAACTTACCAGTACCTTTAGATTCTTTTGGCCGTCTAGTGACAGTGGCATTATGAAAGGGGCTAGGTAATTCATCTGGTGTCAAAAATGCTAAATTACTAGACATGTTTTCAGGCTCCAGGGCGAGTTCAGAACAATGCCGCTGTTCGGCCACTTCGAGCATGTTCATATTTACCAAATGTTCAAAAAAGCTCACAGATTAAAGGGAAGTTACAATAACAGGGTTTTTTTTAATATTTTAGCATACAAAGTGGCAAAAAAAATTTGTAGTAACTAGCTAAATGTTCGGGAAATTAAATTAGCTAGCTTCTCGATATCGACTAGAAAACATCACATTTTTTTCTTGTAAACCATTTTGTTATTTTTCGTTAATAAATATATTAATTTATTTATCTTCGCGACATTTTGGTTTGCCGCATTTAACCTAATACAGTTAATAGAGTCCTACAATATAAAATAACCACAGAGGGTATGTGCTTCGCGGTGCGCTTATTCACGGAAGCCCTGTGTACAGATTTCCCAACAATTATCTCTTTTCCCTCACTATAGTTCGTTTCTATTACCGTTATCTTACTAACAGGGAACGCTTTCCACGCTACTTGCTTATCCAGCAAAATATCCACAAAAGAGCAATTTATTTCATTTTCTTGTTCGTTAGGTATTTGATTGTTAGTTTATTCCCATGCTATAAATATAGAGACTTTATAATAATGAACAGTCCTAAAAATATTTTTTCAATAATGATTTGTTATGAGTAGGTATTCAGATTCGTATAATCGTTCTGGCTTGGTATAGCTAAAATGCGAATTGGGTATGTATAATAAAGTAATAAGAAAGTTTATCTGCTTCTTTTGATTTATATACTAGTTATTCAACAAAATTTAAAAACTCACGCAAATGAGTTCTGACATATATGCATAGGTACCGAATAATTCGTCATTATCTAATCAAAGCAATATCAAATATGATAAGTCAATTAATTTCGATTAGTTACATTGTAAAGGATGTTTTTTATAGAGGTATAGAACTTTGAAATGGAATAAAACAAAGATGAATTTTTAGCTCTCCATATCATATATGTAATATATGTATATATGGAGACTATTAGTTTCATGAAAAACAAAATTTTTTTAATTTCACCGGAAATACTTCTTTTTGGTCATTTTATACATAAATAAGTAGTTTTAAAAAAATGTCTGTCTGTCTGTCTGTCTGTGTGTCTGTCTGTCTGTATCCACGAAAACGCAAAAACCGCTTAACAGATTTTAACCAAATTTGGTACAAAAATACTATTGGACATGGCAAGGAGCTGATTAGATTTTGGGAAACATTGAGCGTAGGCAAAGGGTTTAAAAGAGGGTTCAAAAATTAAAAAAATTCATAGTTCTTAAACTTATCCGAAATACTGCATAATTTTTTACGCATTTAATTCAATATAACCTAAAATATTGAACATAAAATATTAGACCACATTGGCGTTCGAAAATAGTGTAAAATGGGGTAAAAAAATTAAAAAAAAACGTATTTCTTAAAAATAGCAGAAAATTAACTAGTTATTGATAGTTTTGATAGAATATAACCTATAAAATGTGTCATGAATAACTTACTTTCATAGGCGTTCGTAAATAGTGGAAAAGGGGTCAAAACATAAAAAATATATATTTCCTAAACTTATTCGAAATATGGAATAATTTTTCATAGTTGTGATACAATATAAGCTAAAAAATATTCCATAAAAGAATTGGTTCACAAAGGCGTTCGAAAATAGTTTAAAAAAAGGGTCAAAAACGAAAAAAAAAACGTTTCCCAAATATACCAGAAAAATTGGCTAATTATATATAGCTTTGATATAAGATAACCTAAAAAATGCAGCATAAAATTTTTATTCACATAGGCGTTCGTAAATAGTAGAAAAAGGGGTAAAATAAAAAAAATTAAAATGTAAAAATTTTTATATTTAACTAGTTGAGTTGGTGTTAAAAATACACGACAAAAATTAATGTTCCATAGGCGTCCGTGAAAATTCTATAAAAGGGTCTGAAAAATTTGTATCCGTGATAACTCAAAAACCACTTAACGGATTTTAACCACATTTGGTACGAAAATACTACAGGCTATTTATAGGTGGTGATTAACATTGAGCGTAGGCAAGGGGTTTAAAAGAGGGTTCAAAAATTAAAAAAATTATAGTTCTTAAACTTATCCGAAATATTGAATAATTTTTTATAGGTGTGATAGAATACAACCTAAAAAATGTTACATAAAAGAATTAGTTCACACAGGCGTTCGAAAATAGTCTTAAAAAAAGAGTCAAAAACGAAAAAAAAATGTTTCCCAAATATACCAGAAAAATTGCCTAATTATATATAACTTTCATATAAGATAACCTAAAAAATGCAGCATAAAATTTTTATTTACATAGGCGTTCGTAAATAGTAAAAAAAAGAGGTAAAATGAAAAAAAAATTAAAATGTAAAAAATTTTATATTTAACTAGTTGAATTGGTGTTAAAAATACACGACAAAAATTAATGTTCCATAGGCGTCCGTGAAAATTCTATAAAAGGGTCAGGAAAAAATTGTATCCGTGATATCTCAAAAACCACTTAACGGATAACCTACATCATGCAGCATAACAATTTTGTTTACATAGGCGTTCGTAAATAGTAGAAAAGGGGGCAAAATAAATTTTATAATAAAACTAAAAAAAAATCAATTATTTTGCGTACAAGAATTTGGCCTAGATCTGAAATATAAAATATCTGCGTATAAATAGTGCCTCCAAAGAGAAGAAAAAGGCACAAAACCTGATACAAAAAAAAAAAATAGCTGATGTCTAAAACAAAACAAAAATTTAGATAAATGACAAAAAGGTCATAAAATTATTAATTTTACACTTAAATATGGAGAGCTATTCGTGCCTCGAGGGCAACAGCTAGTTTAAATTGACATGAAATTTACCTAATTCGAAAGATAATCTGCTGGCATTATAATGACTTCTGGCATATGACCGCCATGGCTGGCTCGGACGTAGTCTAATCTGGGAAAAAGTCATCGAAAATTTGACATCCAATTTGGTATTACTATTCTTGTTATTGTAGGCGTCATTCGCATCTCGTCGCGCATTCCGCCATTATAGGATAGAACGTGACAATAATCGCATAGACGTACGTAGATACCGTTCACTCCTGTGTTCAAGTAACATATTTTACCAAATTTGTTACATAAATACTACAGGATGTGTAGGTGCTGATTAGCTTTTAGGAAATATTGAGCGTAGGAAAGGTGTTTAAAATGGATTCAAAAATTAAATAAATTCATACGTCTTAAACTTATCCGAAATTTGATGCATAAGGAGGGCTTTTTCTAATTTAAAAGCAATATACGATGGCTTAACTGGCAAAGAAAAAAACTTTTATGCGACAGTTTAATACGTGTAGGTAAATATTTTTACATATATGGAACGACGGGAAATTGCGAACACATAAGGGAAAACATTTCTTTTAGCCATACTACAAATGCTTTAAAAGAACAGAATTGTACTTGGTAAAGTCAAACTAGTCCTTAACGCACATGATCTATCAAAATTGTTTAAACATTGAAAATAACGTATATATGTTTGCGTAAATTTCTTTTTGACAAAATCGCGATTACCCGATACTTGTGGGTATTGCCAAACATTAATAGGGTAATTAAGAACACACATTTTTATTAACGCATTTGTGCTTTTAAAATAAAATACATATTAAAAAATAAAATCAAAGACTAACTCTAAACAAAGGAATAAAAACGAGCTTATAATATGTTGTTTTTTGTTTTTCCTCCAGCTGCAACTTGTAAGGTGTTGACGTAAGTACTTCAGAGCGTTGCTTCGCTCTGTCTCCTAACGATTTCTTTTTAACACTCCTTTTTAGTTTTCGTACTTTGATAACACTAGTAAAGAATACGTCGAGATCTTTAGAGGAACCAGTAGCGCTATTCTGTACACGTTTCCGAGAGCCGTCGGTATCGGTAATTCTCACTTACCGACAGCCATCGGCAAGTCGCTTCGTGCGGCATTCTGTATGCTCTAATACCGACCGATATCGGTAATTTGAGTCGACAAAGATCGGTATCTCACCGTGCTCTTGTTCACCTCACGGTGGACGTTACCGATATTTGTAGAGCGATTATTGGATCATTATTGATGTTTTGGTTGGAATTGCGGATTATTATTTAAGTATATTTGATTTTACAGTGTAGATAAGAATTATTAGATACCTATGTAGTTAAGTTTCGGTGTCAATATATTATAATATTTTTTTGATTAATCTTAAAACGCCATTACATGTTAGGTATTTTAATTGACAGTGCTTTATTGCTTTATTGTTTAAAACACATTCTAATTTACAAACCAATGCATTTTGCACCATTTTCTTGCAGACATCTTACATTCAAACTTAAAACGTCGCACAAATTACAAATGACGCACAACAAAATATTTGTGATTTGTTTACAAATATCTCACCGTTCATTGGCTGAACGTACCGATTCGATTGATGTCACTTGGAAGCCGACACTTGACGGTTGCATTTCCGACTGTCGGTAACCGTGGCATACAGAATAGCGTCGTTTTGATTAAATCGGTCGC
This sequence comes from Apoderus coryli, assembly GCA_911728435.2. NCBI lineage: Eukaryota > Metazoa > Arthropoda > Insecta > Coleoptera > Attelabidae > Apoderus > Apoderus coryli. The sequence goes on along the minus strand of OU452202.1, from coordinate 6,605,007 downwards.
GCAACCGTTGGATGTCGGTAACATACCGATACCGACGATTGTCGATACAGTGTACAGAATAGCGCTACAGGGATCGATTCAATAGTAACGGTTCCTCTCAATATTTTTTGTTGTAGACGATACAGGCGTTGTTATAGTATTATCATTAGCAGGTTGATTATATACAGGATTATAATACCCGGATGTAACTCGGTTCTGCAATGTCTTTCCAGGAAGATTAAAAGGCAGCAGCTCGCAAACCATACCGATTATCAGTAACTGCATTTATGGCCAATTTCATTTGATCCTCCCTCCACGAGCATTTATTAGTTGATATTTTCCTGGTAAATGGCATCTGAGACAACAACTAAATATTAACATTGATTTATGTGTCGGGTAATGCCGAACACTTTAAGGGGTAATAAGGAACGCCTGTTCGTCAATACCCGATTTTGAGGTTATTCAATCAATTATAGGATAAAAATTTTATTTATTCTATATTGTAAAAAATAATATGATAGGGCTATAGCTAACATATTACTAATTACAAATAACTTATAAGAATTTATTTACTACATGCATATCGATCCACATACCTCCGACGAAACAATAGCACCGCTGACAAAAATAAACATGTGATCATACCACAGCCGTAAGCACACTAAATCGCCAAATACAATTTGCATCTGAGTTGAGGAACATAATAGATACCGTCGTCGTCAAAAAACGCGGGAAATAGATGGCACAAAGGTATAATTTTAAGTGTTGGGATTACCCGACTGTTTGTGATTCCCGTCGTGCCCCTAAGCTCCCTATTTATAACAGGTGACGTAATAGTCATAGATGACCGTACAGGGCCACAAAATTTTTAAATGACCTCGTTTGAAAGGTATTGAAAGTACCTAATCAGCTACTATTTTGGCTTGAATTCAGGCTGATTTTAATGGATAAATTAAATTAATTACTAAAATTATGTTTCGAATTTAGTTAATGAACACTCTAAGTTCTGCCTCTGATAATTTGTTAAAAAAGTTGATGTTTTTTATTTTGCAAAAGTGATTATACCTTAAATATTTACTTTAACAATTATTGTTTCAGAAGTCGCTTGTTCTCCAGACGATTTTTCTCGGTCTTGTCTCGTCTCGCGCCATCCCTAAAATATTCGTCCAGTCAACATATTGATTTTTCTTTTTTGGTATGCATACGATTATTCAATACTTTAACCATTTATTTTTCTCCTTATGTTTTCTAAGAAAAAAATTTTAGCAAAAATTTATAATTATTATGCTATTGCTATCATCCACTATCAAAAATTGATAAATCCATAATCCAGTTGATTGTTTAACAAATTGATTTTTCATTTTTTGGTATGCAACATACGATGTATTCAAAACTTTATCCATTTATTCTTTTCCTTATGTATTCAAAGAAACTTTTTAGAATATACCAAGTGAAAACTGACAAAACAACTTTTTCAACTTTAAATTGCATTTGTATGTTCTCTAGCACCTATCAGGCCCCACAATGTAGAACGTATTGCAGAACCGTTTCTATATTACAATTTTGTACTGATCAGGCATGAATGAACATTTTTATTTAAACATAATATAATATTGTTCAAGCGCAAAAGAGTCTTTATGAACTGGAAAAACGAGTGTGTGAGATTAAATAAAACATAAATAAATAGAAATGTAAATTTCGTTAGATAATGAACAAATATACAATACGTTTATTGACCTTTATAAGTACATACACATAGTACATTTTAAGTCCTTATAACTAAACATTAGCAATGTAAAGAAAAAAAACAAGCCATCATTTTGTAATGAGCTAAATTAACAATTAGAATACACAAGGAGTTTCCAAAAGACGGAGATTTTATAAGAAAAAGTTCTCATAAACATACGTCCGGAAAAGCATTGTTTCTAAGATAACATGTGTTAAAGTGTTTTTGTAAATATCGGATTTTTTTAATTAATTCAAATATCTCCGTACCGATTTCTTTGAAAATGGTTGCTAGAAATAGGGAGCTTATACGGCCCTGACTAGATCAAAAACTCCAGTGGCGTTAGGGGGGGGGGGGCAAATGTACGTCACTGACTGTAATTTAATTTCGATATTGTCTTAAGATAATACGACTAAAACCATAGAATAAATAAAGAGAATGTGATCTTGTTGGTGGGGGAAGAGACTGCGCATATTATTGCGCACTCAAAATCGCCATGTTTTCTTATTAACTCATTGTCGTCGGGATATTTTATTTGTGCTTTGCCATTTCAAGTGATTTGTTTTGAGAGTGATATTGTTTATTTTGAAATGCAAAAAAGCAGAGGCGGAATGGTTTGTGCTGCGAATAATTGCAGAAATAAATCTTATAACTGCAATTTATCATTCTTTAGTTCCCAGATGGATAGTAAAAGGTAAAATATTTATGTAGTATTTGAACTAGATGCATATAAAATTAGAATAAAATAATATCACATAGGTACATTAAATCAAATTACCAATTGATATTTTGAAAAACAAATATTTCTAAACAAAACTGTTTAAAAAATTGAGCTTACTTGTCTAAAAAATCACACAAATTTTTTAAAAAACTTGAATAACTTCGATTCATTCCGCAGCACAGTGGCCCTTATCTTTAATAACTTGGTTCAGTCTATTTGCCCATAAAAGTCCAATACATCTTAAGCTTTCTAAAAAGAGACCTTAAAAATCTTACTACATGAGTGCAAAAATTCTATTAAATCCTGACAGTGTTTATTAAATTTGAATGACATATTTTAACTATTATAGATATTAGCAGGTAGTAAATTCTCGTCTCAGGTTTCATTGCCCTTTTATTGGGGAGGATTTTAGCATTGTTTTATTCCCAACATGTGTGCTTGCGTTGTTTTTCTGAAGGCCATAAACAGGTAAAATATAATGATATTCTCAATTACACTTAAGGAATTGAAAATCGGCAGACCTATTGTATTAATTAGAACAATTTTATTTTACTATATCTAAAATTAATAAATTTATATTTGCCCGTAATCAATTACACTTTTTTTTTCTTTAGAGCTGAACAATACATTTCCTAATTAGAAAATATATTTCAAAATAATTTTGAAAATTGTTTAATTAAGTTAAATATAATTAATAATTTTATTAATTTAAGCTAAAATGTAACGTTTGAACATCCATTTCTAATTTTCCAAAAAAATATGTTACCAAATTATATTTTAGGTTAAGGTTATTTTATACATTGAAATTAATCAATAGAAATTTTAAAAATATAAATAAAAATACAATGATTATATGGAAATATAAATAAAAGTAAAAATAGTATTTGTTTGTTTTTATAATTAATAATGATGTAATTCTATTACTCCCCTGTATGACGTAAATACGGATCTGTGGTTAATATTAAAAAATGGCGGCACAGGACAATAGCAAGTGGTGGGAGTGAATATTCTCTGTTTATTTATTCTATGATAAAACTATAACTTTTTCATCGTTTTTCCACATACCATGAATATTTGCGAATAATTCGACTAAAAATCAGTAAAGTTGATGTTATTTGACTGCGTCAATCATTTTGAATCTGTCAAATTTTGTTGAAGGTCCTTAACATGAATCACTATATTTATGCTGTGATGACCGACAGGCACATCATTTATTGACTCGCTGATGGCAATGCATTAGAAGCTAGGCGGTTTTACACTGAAAGATTTTCTCAGCGTATGGCTCCTGAAAAAATTTCGGAAGCATTCATCGACGCCTTCATGAAACAGGCACACTAAAACGAAGTGGATGAACAGGAAGGCCAAAGACTACAAGAACGGTAAAGCTTGAAGAGGATGTGCTGAACATGGTTGAAGAAAATCTTCTACTCGAAAAGTTGCTGAGGTTTTGAATGTAAGAAGGACTTATTTTCTTGAACCTCGTATAGGAAATTTTTTTTTCCCATTTTTCTTGGGGTTCTACAGGGTGACATAGAAAAAAGTACATTGCATAGTGCCACACAATAGAACACACTAAAATAACAAAAAAAGTTCCCATTAACACGGGTCCGCAAGGGCTTCGGTTAAAAGTTATCTTTAGGCAGAGACGCAAGAAATGGATAAAATGTGGTATACAGGGGTTTTTTATCATGCTAAATTCAAATATGATCTTAGTTTTGTGATTATTAGTAGAGGGCGCTACATACAGGGTTCCATCCTTATTGAATCGGTCGTAACTTTTTTGCTATACACTGTATGTCATTTTCGACTGAAAAAATTTGTTATCCCATTTTTTATACTTAAGAGAGGTATATCTTGTCCAAGTCGCTAGAAGCAATGGTTCCAGTACAAATGCATCTAAAAGCCGACAATGCACGCAAATTATTCAAAAAGCGCCAAAGAAACCTTTGCAAAAACAATGATAAATACTTCAACAATTACATTTTAATGGTATGATGAAATATATGATTAATTAAAACAAAACATTAAGTTTTTAGAAGATGTTCAAATTATTGCCCTTGTACTTCAATACATTTTTCCATTCTCCTTCTTAATGATTGACGGCATCTTTGAAAGTTTCGAATTACAGTAATCACAAAACTAAGATCATATTTGAATTTAGCATGATAAAAAACCCCTGTATACCACATTTTATCCATTTCTTGCGTCTCTGGCTAAAGATATTGAAAAAAACCCAAAAAAATTAAAATTCAACACCCCGTATCTTTTAACCGAAGGCCTTGTGGACCCGTGTTCATGGGAACTTTTTTTTCTTATTTTAGTGTCCTCTATTTTGTGGCACTATGCAATGTACTTTTTTCTATGTCACCCTGTATATTAAAAATTCAACAGTTTGGTTTTTCGTGTTTTGTATCAAAACATGTTGTCATTTTTTTCCGTGTTTGTTACTACTACGATGTTTCGGCATGTTACTACTACTAGGAAGGCAAAAAATATGCCGAAACGTCGTAGTGGTAACAAACAGGGAAAAAATGACAACATGTTTTGATATAAAACACTTTAAACCAAATTGTTGAATTTTTAACACCCCAAGAAAAATATGTATCCACGATATCTCAAAACTCACTTAACAAATATCAAGAGTAACCTATCGCTGTAAAGCAGATAAAAACTGCCTTAAAATGATGTATCACTCGGCCCCTACTGCTATTTGAAAATTTGGCGGTTGTGTCCACCCCTATCACAGGACCACAAGAGATTTCAACTAATAGGTTCATCCTCGGACTCCCTCAAACTCATACACCAAAATTTAGCTCAATTGGTTAAAGCGTTGAGGCGCTATCGTGGAAGAATACATACAGACACACACAAACAATTAATATAATCCTAATTTACATTTAAATTTGCTTCTAGAAGAAAGACCGTTGACTAATTTAGTACCTTAAAAGGCCCCTTGTTCAAAAATACAAAAACCTTCTTAGGTACATTTGCTATTAAGGCGGACTTCATCCCATTAAGCTGAAGCACCTATTTATCTTTTTATAGGCAATTACTGGATTCCTATATGACTAATTACATGGCCACAACTGCTTTACAGAGGAAAACATTTCCACAACCCTTAAAGACGCAAACGATTATTATGGCTGAATTTTTGGTGTAAACATGAATTTGTTTTATTTTAATATAAGCGCTTGGTACATCGGAGATTTTCAATATTACATCAACTATTTCTTCCGCAAAAATTCTCAAGATTTATTCTTTATATGTGTTTCTATTCGTATACGAGGATGGAATGAAAAGTTGGGAAAGCAAAGTAACAAAAGTTTCTTGACTAACTCCTCTACTCAGAAAGTACTCATCAACTCTGAAACCAAAGTGCTGCAGAAATCTAAATAAGAGACCATGGAACCTGCTTCAGCCATAGGCACAGTATCGCCGGTGTATACATATTGTACACTGCGAAACCTGAGGCCAGAGTTCTGTCGGAAATATAATCGATTGAATAAAATTTTGGAATCAATTATTACAATACGATATGACATAAACATGAACATTTTATATTTGTAATTTTTACAGATACATGCAATACAGACTTTTATTCAGTGAAACATTTCTTGTAAAAATGTGGTTACAGATTCTAATGTGCTTCACTACTTTGTACCTCATGCACTGTTAAAACAGAATAGTAAATTTACGTAAAATATAACTGTAATATTTATTCAACCATTCCCTCACGTAATTTTCCACCTTATCTGTACAACTACAATATTAGTCGAAATATTACTATATAAAATTACGCCACATTTAGTGTAAAAATAGAATATTAAGGTAAAACTACAAATTAAGGTTACACTTAATTTGGTGTACAATTACACAATATCGTAAAATTACAAATGAAAATTACGCTGCATGTCATGTAAAAATACACTAATAACCTTAAAATTACAACATAAAAGTACGCTTAGTCACGTGTACTTTTACACAATCGCTGTCTAAATAATACCGTATTTTTGCGGTAAGGCCCGGAAATGTACAATGATCGTAAAACAATAGTGGAATTTACTTAAAATTTACAGTGTTCTTACATAAAAAATGGAGGAAAAATACCATTTTTGTACAGTAAGAACGTAATTATACGTATTTTTTTTTGTACTTTCATGAATATTTATGTGAATTTACTGAAACTTTACCTGAATATTTCATTATACTTACCGTATTTGTAAAACATTTTTAGGTGATCTATGTACCCAGATAGTTTCTGTAGACCTGAGGAATAGTCCATACTGAAATGGAGTCAGATCTTTTGTATGTGAAATGAAAGTCAACACCCCGAAATAAATTTAATAATCGCTCTATGCGTCAATAGTAAAACCAGACATGTTTCAAGGCTCCAAGCCTCATCATCAGTGGTTATTACAACATCAATTATTATATGACAAAGAGGAATAGGTTAAAGTATAGAAACAAGAAAGCACTGTTATACCAAACGATATACTTAGTAGTATAACTCACCATTTCATGTAAAAAAATGCAAATATTAAAGTTAAAAACAACTTTTAAGTTTTATATAAAAACCACTGCAGCCTAAAAAATATTTCTCCTTTTAGGTTACAGTGGTTTTCACAACTTAAAATTTTTTCTTTACTTTCCCAGTTTATATTTAGTTTAAAGAGTGGCGAAAAGCTCAATAAATGCATGTTGAATATAAACACAGAATTACTACTTTTCACGATTTTTAATATTTGACGAAAATATAAATGCTATAAACATACTAAACTAAAAACTAAAATTTACTGCCATATTTTCCTAATAATAGGTACCTACCTAACAAACAAACACGTAAATTCAGTCTTAGAAGTTTCTTACATTAGGCTGGAAAACATATCAAATGCGAATTTTCACAAATGTACTAGAAATGTTATACAAAAAATGCAATTAAAAATTAAGGAAAAAATGATTTACATAATTTTTTAACTTTCCCAAGTTTTAGGCAGTTACAATTAAAAATTTATTGACTTTGAGCTGCCATATTTTCCTAATGTTATGGATCTACTAAGTATAAGTAAGTATAAGTATTATACTTTACAAACAAAAACGTAAATATTCAGTCTTAGAAGTTTCTTACATTAGGCACGAAAACATATACAATGCGAATTTTAACAAATGTACTAGAAATGTTATACAAAAAAAAATTCAATTTAAAATTAAGGAAGAAATTATTTAACACAATTTTTTAACATTTTCCAGATTTAGGTTAGAATTTAAAATTTGTTGATTTTATTGATTGATTTTATTGTTGATATTTGGCTAATAATAGGTACGTACTATACTATACTTAACAAACCAAAACGTAAATTCAGTTTCTTAAATTACAAAAAAAATCAATTAAAAATTAAGGAACAATTGCCTATAAACATGCATTGCATAGGTTTTATAAACACTAACCTCGTAAGTGCAGTTTCGCCGGGCGCAAATAAAATTCTATCTGGGTGTATTTCTATGTAGATATTGATGGTACCTAATCATATTTATTAACAGTATTACACTTTATCCTACAAGATGAACAAATCATTTTTACTTACCTCGTGACTATAAGCACAGCTAATGTATGTAGACGCGCTTATTATTAGAGCCTCAAAAGAAAGCCATTCACTATTTCTCTGCAACAGTACCTACACAACGCTAATATTTTGTTAACTTTTTGGGAACAGCTTATTGTATTTAAGTTGTGTTTTAGGTTTATTAAATCAGTTGTTAAATAAATAAATGCGCATTGTTTGTTTGATAACGCTGAATTGTAAAGGGTAAATGGCTGCTGTATACTTACTTGCATGTCGCTGCGCTTGCGCTGTAAGGATGTTTTTACGAAAGTGTCGTAAAATTACTAGGAGCCACGGAGTAGTACTAAAAGTAATGCGTAGATTTGCAGGGAAAATCGAAAATTTTCGATACGCTTTGAATCTACACAAATTATATCGTAAAAACGCATTTAGGTAATGCGTTTTTACGATATTACTAAGCAAAAATACGTGATCTGGGTAAATTATCGGCAATATTCGCGAATTTTTAAGATTTACCTAATATTACATAAAAAAACATGTATGTTTACTACAAACCTTACGTATTTCTCACCCAATTTTTAACAGTGTGTTTGACACATTTAAAATGGTATTAATAATATCTAATAGTCTGTTACAGTAAAACATAATTTCGTTGTTAGCGTTGTTCTTAATAATAATAATTCGAAACAAAAAAAGACAAGATTTCTATATTTTTCCTGAAGTATATCGTGCAACACATTTTAATTTAATGAATTATCTAATTTATATATTTATAAATTTTATTTCAAACGGCACTTATTATAAGAGAGAAGAAATTAAGACGCAGAAACACCTTTAGAATTGCTTAAATAAATGGCATTTTAATGAATTTTGTATTAAGTGTCTACGCGAGTCTTTTGTTGAAGAAATTGCTTAATATTAGATTTCATCGCACGTTACTGCTTAGGATACATAGGTTTTTGTAAGAGGTAAGTATTTCGATTCATATATCTTAAAGCAACTATTTTGAGATTACGAGATTCTATATTAAATAAGAAAAAATGCAAAATCAAAGTATTCCCTTAAACTTCAAACTCTAAACATAAAGGGAAATATAACATACATAAAAATCACGAATCAAATGAAGAACATACTAACTAACCCATTAGCATATCTCAGACAATACCTTGAATTGAATTTCGAAAATTTTGGTATCTGTATTGTCCAATATAGGCTACTCAAACAACATAAAGCAACCACATAACACTTCCGGTTAGACCTGAAGTTGATCGTAACTTTGTTATTTTAAAAAGAACATCCTATATATTATTACTTTTTTGGATTATACATAAGATTATAGAATATGTGTCATGTATCATGTCCTATGACTTATATATCATGATTTATGTCAAAATTGACATTTTAAGCTTAAATAATATTCACATTTTTTTCTTAAAAGGAAATCTTATCTTATCTTATGCAAAAGGAGACCTTACTTTATAACAAAACGCGTGCATAATAACTAATAAATATTTGTTTATGAAATAAAAATATGATTATCATTTAACCCTAAAATGTCAATCATAATTACAAAAGCATGCAATGAACTCTCAAGGGAAATAATATGTAAGGCCTCAGGAAGAGAAGTAAGGCGGAGATTAGAAAAGTATTTAAAGGTGGTCACACTTTTTTGTAGTGATTGATTTCCTATAATTAATTAGTTGTAACCTATAAGTAGTATACTTTGTTTAATTCTTTGGTAATAATAGTTACCTACTATTAAATAGTATCATCTGTTTTTTTTTTTTGTGTATAATAAATAATTATTATTAACAAATATGTTTAATTCTATGTGAGACTACACTAAAAGACTTCTCTCTTCATTGAATATCAAATGTTTGACTTATATTACAAGTTATCACACGAATACTATTTGTCAACCATTAGTTTAATTATTGACAGATATAATTGTAATTATTGGTTTCCAAAGCCTACTTGTTTAAAAGTTCGTTTTTTCTACAAATTTGCTTATAATTTTTAAACGAATAAAGAGAGGCATTTTTTACAAAAGTTGCTCAGAAATATTAGCTCTTTTGTACTGCGCAGGTATTTTTCGTGAAAAAAAATGTTAATTTACTTTAAATTTACTTCAGTTTCCAAATTTGGGAAAAAAATCAAATGTGGGTTAAACGGAGCTTACTTAATCCCATTTAAAACCTCTTCTCATAATTTTTCTATTGTTTTTCATTTTCTCATAACAGAGTTGGGACATCGAGTTTTGCTTACCCTGTACATATACAAAACAAAATTATGTTCTCTTTGGAATAGATTCCAATTTAGTAATATAGAAGTACAAAGTTATTACGCGGAACCAAATATCCATACAATACCAACAATTCGAAGTAAATTTAATGAAGAGAAACACTAGTTTCTTTATTGTATTTTGTTTCCAATTTATGTTGATTTAATACAAAAGGCGACATGCAAAAAGTCACTTTTGTCCCCGTCAACATCATGCGTTTTGTTAGATCGATGAAACTGTGTTGTGAAGCGTCAGCTTTTGTAATGTATATTCGGTAGACGCTTCTACTTTGCCAACTTCTCTACAACTATAAATTTAGATTCTATTATACAATGACCTAGTTTAGAATAAAAAAAACTTGTTTGACAATAATCCTAGTATATTAACGTTGTTTTGTTGAAAACTTATACGTCTGTCTACTATGCGGTAAAGTCTGAAGTATAGTTTCGTATACATTATTAGTTGCATGAATAAGCAGACCTATGAGAGAGTTTTGAGTTTAGTTTTAAAAAAATTTAACCGTATTCTCAGTCAGCTTATCGGAGCCTTATTATTACTTGATAATTTAAATACAGAAATTGCCTAAAAACGGCCACTTCTGAGGATAATAAAGTTCCATGTCTGGTAGCCGTAACTTTGAATTGGTTAAGTACTACTTTCCTAAGCTTAATGTTTCCCTTGTAGAGACTTCAAACAAGGACGTAATTATATTTCAAATACCTAGTTTAAAGTAACAAAACTAGTAAGATTTTAATTTTCATTACCCATTATAGTATTTTATGGAAGCGCACCTTATCCAAAGCAATGTCTAATCTGACAGAGAATACGTAAATAGCCTCCTCTCCGGCCGTTATAGTGAATCATTCACACGGCATATTACAGATGTTACCAAAGATCTTATGTTATAGGAGGGCTGAGTGATCACTACTATGAGTCGTGGATCGACGAAATGGCTCTGTGGTGAAAGTACAGGGTAGATCGTTTTTGATGCTTTTATAGGCTATCTGGGAAACCGTAAACGATTTTCAAATTCTGATAAAGTGCTCCAGAGCTCTTTTTTTTTAATTATAATAGCGAAAACATATTATGTCCGGCTATCGCGATGGGTTTCGGTGTATTTATCAAAGCATTAGCATATAAGTCGAACAGTATTGAAAATTTCAAAAATAGAATCAGGTATATGAAATTCAGCAAATATTCCGAAAATGATAAGAAACATGATTAAAGATTCAATTCAGTACGTCCTGTTCCCTTTTTGCGTTCCACAAATGTGTGCGACGACCCGCGTCCCCAATGCAAACCTAGTTAAATCTACTTTCTATAGTGTTCTCTGTCAATTAAACTAGTCTTGAATATCAGATTTTCTATAAACGTGTAGCTGCTTTTAAGTACTCTATATTATCGATTTCATAAGATGCAAATTTTCATTTAGTTCGGTTTGTTTTTTTTTACTCTATCGCGCACTTCATTCGTTAAAAACGTAAAACTTCCCTTTAGAAAAGAAAATATTTCCGTGTTATTTAAAAAGCTCCCGCTTCTCCGTTTAAGCTTTTAAAAATATACTCTTTTCCGATAAATTAAATTTAAAACGTTTTTATATTCTCCGAATGCAGTCACTACCAATTATTAGATTATACATTCTTCTAAAACAAATTTTATCCAAGTATATGAAAGCGGCGAAAGATAAGGTAGTGTGTAATTTTCGATTAGATTTCAGAGGAACAATTAAAGTCAAGCGATATAATATGTCATGTTTAATTTTCTTGTAAACTGTTTTGCACGTCTAGACGTATTTTGGTAAATGTTGGTCTTCTGTTTTCTTTCGTGACTCTTACTGATGTGATCAGATGAAGGCGAATTAGGAAGAATAAAAATACGGATAAATTTCCAAATCTTTTACGACTAGTAATTTGAGCAGTCGTGGTCATTTGTAGTATTATTTAAAACATTTGCGCTGTGTAGAATTTCTTGCCGACGCTCCACCAGCACTCATAGTTGGTATCTTCACGAATTTTGGGTCGTTTAAGTGGTAGCTCCCAAAGGAAACCTTTTCGTAACCACGTTGAGGAACATTTACACTTTTTTATGCAGAATCACCACATGGCACCAGGAATTATTAACAAATAAACATTTTCTAATGTTCCAAATTGCATTTTTGTGTCAAAAGTGATATGGGTAAAATCCCACGCAGAACGTAATAATGCCAACCAAGAGCACACATAAAGATGATGATTATTATTATTATTACATTATTATTATCTGGCTGGGCAATGGATGCGGGAGAAAAACCTGCCACAGATGAGATATAGAAAGTTGCATGTGGCTATTACATAAGTGGAAGGTCTTCCGGTAACTTCTCTGTGTGCAGAAGGTGCCATGAAAGTTTAGCGATATCAAAGCAAATGGTTGGTATGCCTTCTACTTATGTATGTGTAAAATGATCTAGGCTAGAAAACCATTGATTTGAAACCAGCTTCTGTTTCTTCTCTAAAGTGGAATATCTTCTAGTAATTCGTACAGAAATCATTCTTGAAAATACTATATCAAATATTTTACGGCTTTTAGTCTATGTCGTAAATAGTATATTGTGCAACGAACATGAAATGACACATATTTCCTACGAGTATGATCGTTTGCAAATGGTCATTTCATGTGAGTTTCACACTATACTTGTTCTACGACTAAACAGTCGTGCTTTTGAATAAATTTAACATATTTTTTAGGAAAACATTTGTTTTTCGAAACTTACCCTTGTTAGCGTATAAGCCTAAATACGATATATTAGAAGTATTAAATTGACTAGGTGGTGTGAAACTATATTCACTATCACTGTTTATGTGTTTTGAAATTAGCGAAATACTTAATTATAATAATTATTAATTATAAATACCAAAACTGTCAATTTGGTGTTTGTATTTTCGTCGTTGCTATGATGATTTTTCATGCCCGCCGCTACTTTTGTCATTACCAGGAAATTTTATTATTTATTACGCACGGGTAAATGATAAACAGCATTACAATGTACTATATTTTCAAATCATGATTGAACATATAATAAAGGCATTTAAAGACAGTCGTAGAAAAAATTCTTTTCCCACATGCAAATGTTTATGGGTATCAAATGAAATAACTTTCTATCCTCTGAACAAATTGTAATATACTCATGATTATTATACACAAAAAACAGCTTTATTATGAAAAATGGATGATTAAGGTATAGAGACATGAGATCTCGTCTTGAAGCAGTTTACTCTGTCAATATATGACGTAATTTACAGGGGGTGTGATTTGCGAAACCGAACTTTTTTAAACTATAATAAAAGGGCAATTCCAGAAATTTGTTAAAATACAGGTTTTTCCATTTGAAAAAATATAGTTGTTAGGACTTTTTCATTGACACCTTTGACAAATTATAGTTGGTTAGCACTTTTGCATTGAGGTTGCATCGTCGCAATGCTGACAATATTTTAGATGAATAAACATAAAACCTACCGTTTTCCATAAACATCAAAACTAACCAATGAAAATCATGTTTTACATAAAATAATTACGTATGTATGCACCCAACAATTCACTGTTTTGTATATGTAGGTATATCATTGTATAATGTCTAAATTTTAAATAAACTCCATATTTTCTTAAGAATCTGGCAATGCTGTAAATTTTGACTATATTGTAAAAATACAATGATAATGGCGACCAGTTTAAATCATCAATTTTCCATAATTTATTATTGATTTAGTCTTCTGAGACCTCTTAGGTCTCAATATTTGGCAAGTTAATTAGCTGACAGCAGCTTCTGTTATTAGTAGTGTCCCTACGCTATGCTTTTGCAACTGAGATAGAAAAAGTTTAATTGTATCATAATTGTGTCCTAGTAATATAAATAATATGCTGCAATTTTTTGGTGTAAAACAATTTTTTTATCGGTTTTCTTCAGTCCGAGATGTTTCGGTATTTTTAATGGATTTTCAGGCTTCAAACCGTATCATACTAGTGAATTCTATGAAAAACATTACCACTTCTTAAATTAACGCAACTTTTAAAATAAGAAAACAACAAAGTCAACCACGTCCATTTAATGCTCGCTATCCAATGAGGCAACAATGGCCTACCCGTCGGCGAACGCAGAACGAGAGTAGGCCAACATCAATAAAAACATCCATACTGGCCGTAATTAAATAATTTTAAGTCAGAGGCAGTGCCTCTAATCCCTATGCACGGCGAGTTGCCACTTTTAATTATTGTTATCTACTACCACATTGATTAATATTAGTCTCCGATTTTCTTATTAAACAGAAACTGATCAGTTAACAGTTAACTGCTCACATGTTTATGTTTTGTATACAAAGTTTTTTTTTTTTAATTTAATAATTTATGTTTACTAATTTAGGTGAGTTGAGTTGATAATCTATTGTATTGCTATAAATTGCATATTCATTCATCGCAGGCATGTACTCATGTACGTATTTTATTTTCAAAGTATTTATTATAAGAGTACACATTCCATTTAGCTCTGTCAACGTTAAACGGGAATAGTATATTCTGTAACAAGTGAGGAATGTGGCATATTCTGAATGAGTGGAAATTTGTCACCTGAGCCGATAGGCGAGGGTGACGGTCCACGAGTTCAGAATAGCTGATTCCTCACGTGTTACAGACTATACTTTTTCTACGACTGCAACTTAATTCCCTAATATCAGGAGGGGTACAAATTATAGTTCTTCTTCGCTAGACATAATATTGAAAAAGTTTTATAACAATTTATATAGGTAGGTACTTTTAAAATTTCAGAACCAAGATAATATAATTAATAACTTACCTCAATGTGTATAAGTAGATATCTGATAAATAATATGAATAAATTTATCAAGTTTTCTTGGGTATTGGGACAAAATCTAAACTCAGTATTTCTGAATTTTAAATTAAAAATAACAGCTAAATAGAACAAAATATTGTTCACAAACAAAATATTGTTCTATTTAGCTGTTATAGGTTCGAAAACAATGTTAATATTTTTAGGGAATTTGACCAGATTTTCTATGGTAGGTATTAGACTCTGTGTCAATATAATCTAATTTTTTAAAATGTTATGTTAGTCTGTTTGGTCATCGTCCTTTTGTTGAGTGTTTTTATTTATATAACTTTATAACTTTTACTTTATTGAGGTTTTGTGTTTTTTGTAGCCTGATGATGTGCACATATTGCACGAAACGTTGCAATAGAATTTAAAATTCAGAAATACTGAGTTTAGATTTTGTCCTAATACCCAAGAAAACTTGATAAATTGAAACAAAGTGGGATGATAGTTTGATAATTGAATATGAATAAAGAATTACACATAAGAGACTTTCAAAATAATGACATATCTGTCAACCAAATTCCACAATTTGTCCTTCTGTCAAAACTTAAATGTAAACACTTAAAAAAATTTCAATAAGATATTATATTGAAAGGTGAGACCGTTGTTACATAGATTTTAAATATATCTGACCCATTTCTAGAGATACGAATACCTATTTATTAATTACGCTAAAACACCGCTGTGTAATTATAAATTCCGCTAAAGTTATAGGCAACCCTTAATACGTCATTCTGTAACACTGTTACGGAATATTCAATATTCTGTAACAGTTATTGACATCAGAATATCTATATTCTAAAACAGTCGTCGAAAAACACATTACTATCAATTGGAGTTCCACAATTATGTCTAGCATAGTAGGTATTACTGCAGCAATACATTAATGTGTGAAACAAAGATGGAAAGTGAAGCAGTGCCTCTTCATGCGTTTTTAGATATACAGCAAGTTGAGTGATAGAAACAAAACATCCACATCTGTCTTATACCCCTTCATTTAGTGTTCTCTCGCTTTGACCTATTAATCATCATTCAATTCTCATTTTTCTGTTTTCTTTTGTTGTCTTATGTTTTGATTATAATATTATTATAGGTAGTACCTACCTATTTTGTAAATTAACATTATTTCTCTCTGGTTTTTCTTTATAATAATCGTAATAAATTAAGGGACACTAGGGACAGATAGTAAATACAATAAATAAATAGGTATTTAGTAATTTTTCGTGTAAAGATTCTTAAAGTGAAGCATATTTTTTGTGCCAATCTAGTGATAGTGAATGGTTAATAGTATGGAAAATATGGATGTTCTAGGTCCAGGCTGTAGTGCACCAACGCCGACAGTAGTACAAGTAAACGTAGATTTAGAAATGCGAAATTCTGGGGATATAATCAATTATTTAATATATCGGCGGTCATTTTCAAAGCGATACGACGATAAACTATAAGTCGTTCCAGAATTAGTGAGGCCTATTCCAGATTTAAGTAAATATTTAATAACTATTGCCACCGCGGGAATAACTAGGGGTTTTAGTAATGATTGGTACAAAAAGTTGGATTGGTTAGCTGGGAGCGCGGAGTTAAAAAAATTATTTTGTTGACCTTGTGTCATATTTTCAGTATCTAATAATACTTAGTCTAATAATAGGTATTCTAATGTAATGATAAATGATAAATCTTTGTACTGCCTCACAACCCTCAGGACTCACGGGCCGCCACTGCTTAGTATGGGAAAAAGCGTCAACAGAACTCGAATGTTTCTTCGTTATCAGAGTGCGTTGGGTTGTTCTAATGTAAATTAAAGATCTTTTCTTTAAATTTTTTCTTTGGTGTTTTTTCCAGTGTGATCATGATAATTAATTTTTATTTAAGAAGAATAACCGTTCACTAGTTTCTAATTATTTTTTTTAATCTAATCACTGAAATTCCTTGAATGAAGAATATTGAGGCTTTTTAATTTTAATAGTATACCTAGTATAGTAATTATATAAAAATAGTTACTGAAACTATACTTCTGGATAAATCCTGCGTCAAATTTAAACTAGCTAACGTTTCGCCAGCGAAAAGGATTTATCCAGAAGTATAGTTTCAGTAAGTCCAATCGCCTGTGGAAGTTTTTTGTCTAAAATAAAAATAGTTATTTATTATACAAGGGAAAAAAGTACTAGATTTTCGCTCGAGGTTGTGTTGAGACAAGAAACCGAGAGCTAAAATCTAACTTTTTTCCCGTGTATGATACACTATTTTTTTCTGAGACGGGAAAAACTTCGATTTAATATTGAAAAAAGTCAGAAAATTATTCAAGTGAAATTTGAAGTTTTAAAAAAGTAATCAAATATCTGTCAATTTCATTCTGTAATTTAATTTAAAAATTGCGAACACTCCACCGGGGTCAGTAGAAGCAGCAAAAGTAGCGTCACAAATTATTGCCAGTTTTGATATATAAAGAAAATGTAACTTTTGTATAATAAAATTTCCTAAAATTAAATATCTACTGTTACTTATGTGTCCGGGAAAAAAGTGCTCACTTTTTTCCCGGGGATAAAAAGTAACATTTTATTACCTGTCAAGAGAGTAAATATGTCAAACTTTTTTCCCGTCACAGAAAAAAGTATATTCATTACTACGTGCTTTCGATACCTTAAATCACGAAACGCTAATTCAAATTATGGGAGACATTGGGTTTAGAGGACTGGGCTTGGAAAACCTATCTAACTGGTAGAATACAGTACGTTCAAATTGATAACGAGCAAAGTGAACCCCAATATTATGTAGAATATGCTGTTCCACAAGGTACTGTTTTAGGGCCAATACTTTTTAGTTTTTTCATAAATGACTTTTCATGACATGTGCTTAATTAAAACATGGTTTGATGAAATATATCTAATTAGTTTAGTTTTAATTTTTTTATTACTGTCTGTCTATTAATTCATTGAATTGTTTACGTTTTGTCTGTTTCTCATTTTCTCCATGGAAAGTGCAACTTAATTATGAAATCTAATTATTTTTAATTTTAATTAGATGACAATATAAACGAAAAATGAAAACAATGCGTTTCATGGTAATCCACGATGGAATATTTAAATTGACAAAATATGTAATGTTTTTTGTGCATTAAACTCAAGTTACTCAAAAACTAATCATTTTATCAAAATAAAAGAATACGTCCTTTTTTAAGCAAATTACAATTTTTTTATTAATATGACCCTTCTAGTTTGATATGCTCATGACTATAATTTTCAAAATCCTTTTGGTTTGACTTATTAAGAATTCACAAACAAATACATGTTTAAAATTTCATTGATATATCTAAAAACGTTTCATTAATATTCACAAAAAACCATCATTAGGGGCTAATTTTGAACTCTTGGTTACAATGCGTTTGCGGACCTATGTTTCCTTAAAATTCACCTGTTTAAATTGGAATAATACATAGGGAACACCCTGTATATTTGAATTTTGTGGAGCAGATGTGTTTGATGAATCCCGCTCCTCTTTGATAATGGATCTTTTTCTTATGTATTTAAAAATATCATCTTTTTAACCACGCTTCTTCAAATTATATTTTTTCCTTGTTTAAAACGAGCCATTTTGTTTTGGTATCTCTATAATTTATAACGTGATAAAGAAATTCCGCCTCTTACGTTTCACTAATATTCACAAAAAACCATCATCAGGGGCTAATTTTGAACTCTCGGTTACAATGCGTTTGCGGACCTATGTTTCCTTAAAATTCACCTGTTTAAATTGGAATAATACATAGGGAACACCCTGTATATTTGAATTTTGTGGAGCAGATGTGTTTGATGAATCCCGCTCCTCTTTGATAATGGATATTTTTCTTATGTATTTAAAAATATCATCTTTTTAACCACGCTTCTTCAAATTATATTTTTTCCTTGTTTAAAACGAGCCATTTTGTTTTGGTATCTCTATAATTTATAACGTGATAAAGAAATTCCGCCTCTTATATGCACTCTAAATTTATTTGATGCCATTAATTCAGACGTGGCGATAATGGATGAGCCAGTTAACATCTACGGCGGACGACATTTATTGGAAATTTTCTTGGACAAAACGTCTACAAATTTCAGCTTTTTTAAAACGGAATGTAAGAGTTTATCTATAGAGAGAATTGAGAACGACTTTAATTAAATTAGAGTCATTGTGAAATTGACGAATAGAGGCTATAGCCTTTCCGTTCAGAAATAATATTACGTATTCCCTTCAACTCGCCAAATTTCATTTTGTGACATTAGGAATTATAATATGGTAATGGGAAAATACGTATTTACATTGTTATATTATATCTGAAAATATACAGGCCGTACATTTTAAAAAACTTTGCATGTTATGAATTAACACCTTGATTTATAAGAATAGATTCCAGCACATTTGTCATCCCCTACAATATAATAACACCCTAACTCTCCCAATTTTATCCATTTAACAAGTAACACACCTCAACCACAAACATATTTTGTATCAGTTTCAAATATCACTTTCGCAGATTCTGTTCAACTCAATGAGCATGCGCGATCGAATCATAACCATCCTGCTGCGTACTCATCGTTTTGTGTACTTTAAGTAGGTATACCTACCCCTTTCTAATTGATAAGGTCGAAACGTCGTAGTCTTCATCCTCCATTTTGATATAAAGTTCTCAATCTCACATTTAAATTTCTCTCTTGCAATTTTAGGCCGGTACATATAAATAATATATAAAAAGAAAATGAATGACATTAATCACAATGTGATTTTAAAAAGTTTTTAGTTTTATTACAATTTATTTTATACTTAGATGATTTTCACAAAATGGTGAGTTTCTTATATAAATAACTTATAATATTTTCGTGTTTAATGCTGCAACATTTTCAGGCTGTATTTAAATCTTCCATGCCCAATGTTTGACTTGTACATGTATTTGCGTAACTATGTATAATAAGTCACTGAAAATGGGAAGACAAATTTCCTAAACATGTTTGGCACCCCATTTCAATTTGAACATATACCGGGTGTCCCACCGGGAAGGAATTCCATCGATTATGGAGAAACTACACCGTCGAACAATCTGAAAATCTGGTATAGTACGTAGGTCGATGGGGCCAATTCGGCTAAAATGCTTACAAGGATCTACTACTTCCGGTTATACCGGAAGTAGGTGTCAACTTACTTATTTCAAATACGACCCTATATAAATTATATTTTTTGGATTCTCCTTGTAATTCTAAAGATATACCATGCATGATATTTTTTACCTATCTCCAGCCGTATTCGAAATATTTGAAATTTTTATTTCAAAAATGACGTTTTCAGTATAAAGAATAATAACAATTTCTTATTACCTATACGGAAGCTTTAATAATTTATTTTGTTAGAATATCCTAGGAGACATAGACCTACTTTAGGCGCCTACGTATATTTTTTTAGTAAATATTTATACGAAAAAGGGTAAAAAATCAAAATGAAAAATGTGTCAAAATTCAAAATTTTTGAAACGGCAACCTCCAATTTTATATATTTTCTTCTCTAATAGACCTACCACTAGAGGGAGGATTTTTAAAAAGAAAACTAAAAACTGCAATATTTAAAAAAACTCAAATGGACATGTAGGCATTAGGTTACATTTCTAAATCTTATTTTTAGTAATCTACAACTTTAATCCTTAACCCTGAAATAAAGGGTGTGGGGTAAAAGATATAGATGATATGATATTATATAGATGATGTTCTATGAAATATACGATATCTCGGCGATTCTTTATCCGATTTAAGTCTGCTCAAGCTCGTTGAAAAAGCAATTGATATATTTCATTTAAAGTGCAAACCAACCTTCATTATTTTTGACCAACTGTCCGCTAGGTGGCGTTAAATATCAAAATAACTGAATGAAGTCTTTTTTTTAAATAAATGGGATGATACAATTTTTATATCGTGGTTTAAATAATCCAAAGATAGTAAAAAAATGACAACCGGAAGTCTCTATCATATTACAATATATAAAGTTATAGCCATAAATCATCAGAGACTTATTCAGGTTCTCTCAAGTAACATGAAAATTATTTCCTTTATTTATTTTGTTTATCTTCAAAGTTTCTTACGATGTTTCGTCTTGATTTTGAGACATCATCAGCTACTGAATTATATTTATTTTTATGGAAAGCTAAAAAGATAATACGTTCTCGAAAGCTGTACGACCAATACGAAAATACAGCTGGTCGATAGCGTTAGTGAAACTCCCTGTATAAGTTATCAAGAAGCTTAAGATATTAACCTATTATTCTCGACACTAAACCAATTCCGCACGACAGAATATTACATCCATAATTAAAGAACTTATCTGGGCACGCACTAACTTTATTGCAAACTATAATACCTAATAATTAATAAACGACTGGATTGTTAAAACCATTTATACCATGAATGGACATTTGCATAATAACCCTCAGTAATCCATCAATAGAGACATTATCATTGCAGCGAGAGAGTTCATGTTTCATAATACGGTATTAGAACAGTTCGTCATTTCTGTTTGATAATCCGCAACGACTCAATATTTGTTAAACGGAACTTCCAACTTCATTATAAGTTGCATTTAGAGCTGTAAACTAATTTCAGTCGTGGGAATATTTAGCTTCCTCTATCCGTCCTTTCGTCAGATCTATGAAAACGTGAGCAAATATTAATGATACCTATTCAAGTTGAAAGTTTCGCCAGCAGCAGATAAATAGTTTGCGATAATGGACGATTAAATTGTCATATCAGTATACACATGTGTATGTAACATATAGCATTATTATTTGTAGGTTTATAGGACTGCCTTGGAGTTCTAAAAAAGGAGGTATTTATAGTGGTGCTAAGTTCACCTATTTTTTATATACTAGTACCACAAAATAGAAGTCAATGATTGCAGTGGCGGCTCGTGGGTAATTTAATTAGGTAGGCACTAATATAAAAATGTATATGAAGAAAGGTAAAAAAGAACACGTTAAAATACGGGTTTCGTAAAGTAAATCTTTATGTTTTTTGTTTTTTTTTTATGTTTTTTGTTTTTTTTTTTTTGTTTTTTTAATATTTTTTTTGTTTTAATTTTTATATATTTTTTTTTTTGTTTTTTTTTTGTCAAAAAATGTATCGCTTTAAGCTATGCGTTTTACATTTTGTTATACTTATATATTAACTTTAGAATTGAAAAATTAAAGGTTTTTATAATTCAATTCAATTCGTCGACTTTTACTACCCAGAAAATGATATATTACTTGATCATGAAATTCAAATGCATGTAAAATTTTGGCGAAATCGGTTAGCTAGTTTTTGAGAAATGAACAAAAAAGTTAATTTGACTACTAAATTTGGACACCCTGTATCTCGATAACGAAGCATTTGCGGACATGGGTTCAATGGCAAAAAATGCTTAAATCACTTTCAGCAATCTCCAGTTTTCGTTTGTTGCAACCATAATGAATCACCCTGTATAGCAACAATAAAAATATGTGTGTATTGTCTATTATTTTACAGAAACCCTTGACATCTCTAAAATTTATACTTTTTTGATATATCTGATTTAGTATGAAAACTTATAAACCCTACATGTTATTTCCAGCTGTTAAAGAATTATATTAAATTCTTCAATACATTCTTATAATATGCAATAATATGCGTGTATATTAATAGGAAGCAGGCAGGTGGTTAGGTGCCTGCGTTTTGTTTAGACTGAGCGGTTCAAGATTAACAGTAGAGGCATACAGTACATTCTAAACTACATGCGGGATGGGTATGACATTATCACTGCTATGTTGCTGTTGTGAGCAGTGGCGTCTCATTGTTGCGCCTCATAGGAACTCAAAATGTTTAATCACAGGGTGACGGTGCGGTAGTAGTAGTGCGATGTGAGATTAATAGAACGAATAACTAAAATTAGAGCAGTTTTCACATTAAAAAAAAATAATAATAGTAAATACATAGAATAATAATTACTATTATAAAAATGTCCTTGAAATCAAATCTGAGCAGGCACTGCCTGCCCTGACGAGCCGCCAGTGAATGATTGTAAAAAGAAGAACAGGGAAAAATTAAGAGGGGGATTCGAAAAAAATCGATTTGCAGACATATTTTTACGCATAGAAATCTCCACTATTACGTATCTGATGGCAAAAATATTGACAGGTGAAAGGATGGGATTAAGTAATGAGGTACAGTCGACACCGTTTATAGTGAAACTCTATATAGTGAAAAACTCTTTACAGTGCAATTTTTCAAGATCTAGAATATTTTAATGAAATTTAATGTATAAACCCTTCATATAGTGAATCTTTAAAATGAGTAGCACTCTATGTATTACAATTTTTACCGGACTTTTATGTATACATTTTTATGGATTTATTGAGATCTTGGCCTTTTCGGGTTTCCCATTAACATTTTTATATCGCATTCTTTTGAAAATGTTCTTAACGCGTTCATAATGCTCCATGGTAGGCAATAAAGCAGGTAGATTTCTGTGAGACACCTGGGGAATTCCTAATCCATTTTATAGTCAAGGCCTAGTAAATCGCAAGTTTACGTTCAGTTGTTTTTTGTTTAAGATTACTTGATTCTTAAAATTAAAGTTTTGGAGGAGGTTGATAAAGGATGCAAAAAAATTGATGTTGCTGCAAAATTCGGTGTTTCCCCAAGATGTGTATCTCTAATAGTAAAAACTCGCGAAACTATCATCAAGAAAACTAATGTTCCAAGCAATTGAAAACGCGTACGGGTGTGTTCTTACGAGGAAGTAAATGAAGCAGATTTACGATGGTTTCAAGTGGCATGTACGCATCGAAACGTACCAATTCCGGGAAATCAAATAAAGCAAAAGGCTATACAATTTACTAAAGAATTTAACTGCGTTAACTAACTAGTGAGGGGTGGTTGAGTGCCTGGAAGACTTGCAATGCGATTGTTTTCAAAACGGTGTCTGGCGAGAGTGCAAGCGTTAGTCAGGAGAACAGTAACATTTGGACTGAAACTTTTAAAAAATGTATTGAAAAAGTATGAGCCCAAAAAACGTTTTGTGATGAAACCGGTTTGTTTTTTAAATGTTTGCCAAATAAAACGTTCGCTTTTAAAAGTGATAAATGTTTTGGTGTTAAAACAAGTAAAGAAAGGGTAACACTTATGGTTGGAGCAAACATTGATAGCTCAGAAAAACTGAAATTACTACTGCAAAAATCCCCGTTGTTTAAAAATAGTTAAATTTCTGGAGTTAAATTATGCCAATAATAAAAAAGAACTGGATATGAAAATGAAAAGCCAAAAGCGAAAGATTGTGTGTTCATAGGCAATTATCCTGCCCATCCCGTTAGTGTAAGTGAAACATTAACAAATATTGAATTGACCTTTTTCCCACTAAACATAATTGCAACCTATGAACCAGGGTATTATAAAAAAAAACATAAAACATCATTACCGAAACAAAATTGTTCACAAAATTGTTAACGCGAACCCAACACAACCTTCCTGTCCAAAAATTGATTAATCGTAAAGACTGTATAACCGAAGTCGGTAATGTATGGAGTGAAAATGTTTCTCAGAAAACTATTAAAATCTGCTTCTCTAAATACGAAATCGATCTTAAAAAAACAATGGGATATTCTACAAAAAACAGCTACCGCGCGACGCAGATTTTTTACTTGAAGATTTCTTAGAAAACGACAATGATGTTGGCAAGACAGATCTCCCAACTGACCAAGACGTAATTGACGATATAAAAAGTATATACGTTCATAAAGAAGAAACTGAAACCGGGGAGGGTGCTGCTAAATTGCTTGAAGATGAAATAAGAACTGTATTTGACATTGTGCTAACTAGGTACTCTCAGGGGCCAGGAAAGGCTACCTGATCAAATCTTTACGCATTTGAATAAATGCGAGAATTTTGTTGAGCAACAATTATTTTTCAAGAGAAATAGCTGATTATTTTTCCTAGTAAATAATAATTTATGTATGTATGTTATATAGCAATTTCTCAAAACTACACAAATTACTATATTCATATAATACGAGTATGTAATGTGTACCTAGATTATGTATTTAAACTTTCAAATCACCAATAAAATCTTTTATAATTCAATTTTGCAATTTTTGTTGTTGCTTGTTGATGTTTTCTTCATATAGTGAAAAACTCTTTATAGTGCAATTTCGGTCGTTGAATATACATATAGACGTTCGACTGTATTTTGAAACGCAAATATTAAATAGTTCACTCATTAATTGAGGTCAAACGTGGGTAATATTTTCAAATTTGCCGGCATATTTCTGTGGCTAAAAATCTCAACTAATACCAATCTAGCAAAAATTTGGTGAGGGTTTTAAAGACTAAGGATGGAATTAAGTAATGAGGTATAAAAATAATAGGCATTAATTCATAAATTGAGTTCAAACAACTTTTTCCTCATTTTGTGCTATGATTCTAATATTTAATAATGATTATATCACTTTATTACCTAAGGTATACAGTGTGTCCTAGAAAAGAATAGGATAGCATTGGACTCTTGGAAACGGTAGTTACAATGTTTGTTAAATTAGAGAAAACTTGTACTATTTAAACACCTTTTAAATGGAATTTTTGAAAAAACGATTTTTTTCGATTTTAGTTTTTATTTATTTCTGACATTATTTTTACAAATATAAAAAAAAATGAAAAACACCTTCTCATTGTTACTTTTTGAGGAGAATAAGATAGCGTTTATTTTCACTACGACGTTTCGTTTTTGAAAAACCATCATCAACTTCGTTTTTTTAAATACGGTCCTGGATTGTTAAATTTAAAGCCATTTTCAATTCAAAAATAGGTGGTATATTACACGTAATGGTGTTAGCAAGTATTCAGTATTTTTACCTGTTATTTAAACTTCTTCAAAAAAGTCGCCATAGTTCGGTATAATTGACTGAATGCAGAGTAGTAGGTTTAGCAAAAACATTATTTCTAGGTTAGGCGCGATTATTTATTATTAATTGGCAATTTATTTCTGTTTTAGTTCAACATTTTATTCTGTACGCGGTTTTTTAAATGTAGTTGAAATTTTCGTAGTATCCGCCATTTTTTTTATAATTTTGATGTACATTTATCAAAAAAATAAAACCTTCGTAGTTGGAACACCATTGGAGAGGTGCCGCTGTGAGTGCTGCCTTGATTTTGATACAATACACTTTATTTGTAAGTTATACACATCAAGACAAAAATCCGATGGTTTTGTTGTACATAAATATATTACTACATAGGTAGTTGTATGTATGTTCGTAAACGTGATGGCCTGCAAAATATATGTATTTTTATGTAAAAAAGATATTTTATAAAATGTAATTTTAATAACAAACTGTAAAATAAAAAAAACTAATAGAATGACATGAAGATGGCGATAAACGTCGTAATAAAATTTGACAAGCGAAATGTAACTTTTCGCTAATAATTAAAAAAAAAAGAAAATTTGTTTTCAAGAACCTAAAACCCAAAGAAAAAAATATAAAAAATAAAAAACAATTATTATTGATGTCCAGTAAAACAAAACCTATAGAAATCACAATAATATAAATATTTTGAGAGATTTAAATAATTTTGAAAAATAATTAAACAAGAAATCACAGTGGTTTGTGACAGCTCTGATTACAATATTACATTTTGGTACATAGATACGTACCGTTTCAAATTTTATGTGCTAATTTTGTAGTTACAATTCTTAAAATAAATAAAACATAAAATAGCTACACACCATGTCACGATAAGAATCGGCATCCATGTATAGGCATATACTTCGCAATATTTAACTCGACATTGAAAATAATTAAATAGCCTGACTAAAAGAACCAAAGTCCATCTATCAACCTGCATAGATATAATATCAATAATATATTTATTATACCTACCCAAATTAATCTTTGCATATTGGTATATATACTTATACCAAAGAAGAAGAAGAAAAATTAACATTATTTTTTTTTCTGATTAATAATAATAATAATAATGACTTTATTGTGATATAGTAGGTACACAAAAGGCGAAGTTGAGGCACATGCCTCCTAGCTTAACCAAATCTATTACTTATTCTAGACATACACAAGAGAAATATACAAGACAATAAAAAAAACAAAAACAATAAATGTGACCTCAATGAAAGCTTACACATATAAGTAACCCGGGTAATACAATTTAAGAAACATTTTTCCTACAAAAATGGCATAGTACAATTTAATTAAAATCATGTTCTTACCAATAAATATATTTCCAGACCTCAATATAGAAATTTAAAGGAATAATTTTGTAAAGTTTCTCTTTTCGCCACTGATGAGGGAACTGGATGCGTTACGAAACATGTTTGGACAATTGTTATGAATTTCTATTAAATTTATATTTGTAGAGATTTGACTTTTATTTGTCACTAAAAAAATCATCGATTAAAACAAACTCGATAAATTATGTGGAAAAATTGTTTGGGGTTTTTGTATTTAAAAAATATACAATTATTATGGAGCATCGAATTATAGAGTGGCAATAAGGAGAGAAGACTAAATTTATAGCATGCAAATTAGGGATATTTTCTTTGAATTACCTACATCAAAACCTACAAAATATTGCAAAACACAGTGTATATTATGATGCGAAATACTCATACTTAGGAATGGTATATCTATTCGAATCTTTGCAAACAAACTTCCAAACAACTTCGGGTAACAAACTAGTATATCTATATAAATGATATATACTCGCCTAAAAGAAAAAACATAGAAACTCGTATCCAGACAGAAATGACAAACTGTTTTATTGTAATCCCGGGCGTAAGACAAATTCCCGTGATAGTTTCTTTTTTTTTTCAAAATACCTCTCTCAACCATTATTCATGTGGAAACCCTTTTGAATCCCGTCTCTTTCCAGGTTACGTGGTAGAAATTTTCAACCCAAGAACTTTCACATAGTTGTGTTGTGTTATCTACCAAGTTCTTTTTTTGTTTTGACTCGAAACACCGGAAACACAGTAACGTCATTAAGGAACATTAGCAATAAGAAAAACAATCATTTATGTTGTTAGATAAGAAAAAATCTAAACAGCATGAAAGAAATGGATAGATAAATTTGCTTGTCTGAACCCAACACTAAAAGATTTACAGTGTTTCATTGCATGCACCCAAAACAGAGTCCCTTGAATTCCTCAGTTCATCTTATCATTAGTTTGTAAAAATTAAGTTTGATATAAACCTTGTATAACTATAAGATTCATTGAATTGCCTATCTTAATCGTTAAATTAAATTTGAATTAAACACTTGTTTATCTTATACTATTCACATTATTACAAATGGATATTCTGTTAAATTACAGAATTGCTGGAATTAATTATAACCTGGACGACAACCAGAATTCATTATGCAATTTAATTCAAGCGGCAAAATTGACGTTTTAGTGAAGTTAAAACCTAAATTGATTTGAGTGACAGTTCTGATGTAATATTCAACTCCGTGCCATGCATAAAGTTTATCTACGAGAGCAGCCGTGTCGGTTTGCTGTCACAAACTAGATACAGATATTGCATGCTATTGTCAAGAAAATTAATTGTTCACTTTTTCTATTGTTTCCCAACTGCAGTAATTATTCATTACAAAGTCCGAGTAATATGTTGAAAATATATTATGTATACTCTCAACCAGGCAGAAAAAGTTTATATAAAAACTAGGTTAAATATTCACAAGTTGCTGACGTTTAAAAAACTATTCAAACTAGAGGTGTAATAGAAATTTTTGCTTTCATTAACCTATTTGATATGCGCTAGCGGTACGTTAATGAGATTAATTTCAATTCCCATTTTCATTATAATACAGAATTTTACAGCCAAGAAAAATCCTGAATTTAAGCTATTTATTACCAAGTGTACCTGACATGTTTGTTAAAATAATATGTTATAAAAATGTTTACATAATCTAACATTTAATGATTTCAAAATTATACGCGTTTTCATTCTATGCGAAATATCAGCAATATCTCACTCCCGTGTTTGTCACGCATGTTCCTTTTACAAATTTTATTGAGAGTTAACTGAGAAGTTAAGCTCAAAATGTTATTAGCTAATGATAAATGTGACAGTTTCACGGTCCTTCTATTCGCGATCGTAAATCACCAATAGGTGGCGCTGCAAATTTCAAAATTCAGTGAACAACAATAAATAGTAGTGGTTTTGTGTGTATAATCTAATTTATTACTAGTAGATAGGTATTATTATTTTGGGCTAAATACCGGTGCAAACTATATAAAAATCATTGTTGATAGTTTATTTATAATAAAAATGGTGAAATATGATGTAACAATCACCAATATATTGGAATATATTGGTAATAGAAGCCGACCATTACAAGAAGGTGAGGCTGTATTTAGAGCAGGACATATACTATGTGGCGTGGACGCTGAAAAACCCACCAATATTAAGAGTTTGTCCAACTTGGAATGGCTCTTTTAAACTTACCGGAAGCGGATTTAATTATTTATTCCAGTTTCTCCAAGACATTTGGAAATTAACGTGGAATTTGATGAAAATTTTGCTAAAATGCCAATTTTAGAGACAACAGAGACATTTTTGAAGAATATGATTCATTTTTATTGTTTAAATAAAGATATGTAAAATTCTTTTTCGAAATATAGCTGAAGAGACAATTAAAATATTTGTATTATTTTAGGTTTAGTAAAAAAAAACACATTTTTTAATATACATTTTTATTTAATAAATAAACACTAAAATTTATTATCTGCTAAAATTGGGGATGACAAATTTACAATAGCCCCTATAACAGTTATGATATCATCAGAATATGGTATGAGAAACCAACTAAGTTGTTCTCTTAATATTTTAAAAATTTTAACTTATACTGCACACTGCAACAGATTAGTCATATATATAATAATAAGGTTATCTTCTAATCTATTATTAATAATACTAATTTTGGTTTTTATATAATAAAACGACTGAAAAACAAAGATATATAAGTGCTTCTACAGTATTTGCTATTTTTATACTTACATCAATATTTAGTGATTTTACAACTAATTGTGATGGGTTTAATAAAAATGTTTCACACTTCACTAAAACTATTGTTCTTATTTATAAATATCCCAATAAATCACCTGTACTCTTCACTTAAGTCACTATTTTTATCAAAAATAAAGAACAAAGCACTCAAAATCTATAATACAACGTGTATGTCATTTTTTATTGTTCACTGTTATTGTAGTTCCAAAAACATTTCACAGATGCCACCCACTTTGCGTGCGATCGCGAATAAAAAAAATGCAAGCCAAGTAAGCGATAGATAGATGTCACATCAACTCAGCTGATACTATTTTCTACGGCCTACATTTTAACTGACCAATAGAGTTTCTTGGGTTGAAGTTGCTATAAAAGAAATTAAAAAATAATTTATTATAAATAAAAAAAAAACAAAAAATATTCAATGACTAAATTTTTTTGAAGATTAAAACTTTTCAGAAAGACAAATTGAGTTATCAAAACGTCGGGCAAAAAAAAAGGACTTTGATTTGACATGAAATTCGTTCGTATTTGATTGGCAACTGTTGTAAAGTAGTTAAGAAATTATGCAATTCTACAGTTGCAAACCGAACATGAAGTGGTTGAAAAAATGATTTTTCTGCAACATGGAGCACCTTCACACAAATGTTGAATGTTTTCCGAAACGACAATTGGATCGTAGAAAAAACTTATGCAATTTCCTACGAAGCTTTAAAAGCTTGTATTATATTTTTATTGAAGATGCTCGTTATTACTGTATATGCATGCACATTTTTCTGTGTGAAGTTGGAACTACTTAATAAATTTAAATTTTACTCCATAAAAAGTGCTTCCGTATATAAAATTTGTCTTTTTATGAATAATTTAAAAAGTGTCTGAATATAGGATTGAAAAATGTTATCTGGCATAATTTGAGTATTTAATAGTAGCATTCGAGGACTGCAATTTTAATATCTGCTGACATTATTGGATAAGTAATTTGGTTTTAATTTCCATCTAATTGGAATCTAATTTTAATCATTATTATCTATTTCTATAATCTGTTCTTGGTCCTTAAACTGTAGTAATTTTTATGATCGAATTCAAGCAGTTTATTATGCACTTTAGCGGACCTAAATTATTGTAAAAACTGTATGTAGTGAATAAAACACTCCATAAAATGATTTTTATATATACAGGGTGATCTAAATTCGAGGTCCACCATGGCGATCGCACTTATTATAATACTTAGAGGGTATGTTTAAATTTGGCAAAGTTACATGTTTCTAGGATGAACAAAAATTGATAAATCAAACGACCGCGACGTCTGCTCCTCAAATTCTTTATACAGGGTGGTCCAACGAAAAGTTTGCACCTAGCTTTTCTCTTTTTTTTGTAGTCGAATGCGAAAATGCTCGGACACGTCGATTTTGCTTTTGAGGGGGACACATTTTAAACATATTTTTCGATCTGCGCCTTTAACCCCCTAGCGGGGGTGAGTAACAACCCTAAAATTTTAAATGGAAAGAGGGGTCTAATGACATATCATTTGAAAGGACACAAAATTGTCTTTCTAATGATACCCTATTTGTCGAATTTTACTAAAACAGTTAATACGAAAACGACTTTAAAGACATTAAGCCGATAATTTTGGTATTAATGAGAAATACAAATAAGTTTTAATTATTGCGAGTGAAAACACCTGCAATCGTTAGTACATTCCAATGTTTGTTAGTTTTAACATTGCTTTGTAAAAAAAGTAAACAAGCTGGTAAATTGATTTATTAAAACGTTACATTAACAAATGTTGAAAATGTGACCCATTTGATTCCATACAATAATACAGATTTTGTTCAAATCTATTTCTAACATTTTGTAGCATATCAGGTGTTATGTTTCTGCACTCTTCTGTAATGCGTTGGCGAAGATCTTCTATGGACTCGGGCTTCGTGGCAAAACATTTATTTTTTAAGTGCCCCCAAAGAAAAAAGTCTAAAGGCGATAAATCCGGTGACCTGGCAGGCCATTCAATTGGGCCCCTCCTTCCAATCCACCGTCCAGGGAACCGGTCATCTAAGAACTGTCTTACAGGAGCCACATAGTGCGGAGGTGCTCCATCTTGCTGGAAATAAAGCCGATCAGCAGTATGATTTTGGTCATCTTCTATTATTTGTGTTATTAAAGGATCAATTGTGTCTTCAAGCATGTTTAGGTACACTTCACCAGTTAAATTTCCAGGAATAAAAAGTGGTCCTATAATATGATTTCCTAATATGCCACACCAGACGTTTATTTTTTGAGGATACTGGGTATGTACCTCACGGAATAAATGTGGGTTACTGTCATCCCAGTAACGGCAATTGTGCCTATTTACAGCTCCATTCAAATAAAATGTGCATTCGTCGGAAAAACAAATGCTAAATAATAATTGCGGATCTTCAATTAAACGCTGGCTCATTGCTTCACAAAATTGCAGCCTTCTATCAGGATCATCCTCATTTAGTTCCTGTACTAATTTGATTTTGTACGGATGAAATTTGTACGCTTTTAAAATTCGTATTATGGACGAACGGGAGACACCTGAGGCTTCAGCTAGTTGACGGGTACTTTGACTATGATCCATTTCAACATGCCCTAAAACAGCGACTTCCACAGCTTCATTTCTGATCGGTTTCTGCGGCTGGTGTTTTACATTACAGACAGATCCGGTATCTACAAACTTTTTAACTAACTTGCCAACGTACACATCATTCACATTTTTATCGGGATGTCTCTCATTAAATAAGCGAGCCGTAAGTCTAGCACTACTATTATTTTGAAAATAAAGTTTAACAATTTCAACTCGTTCTAGAATGGAATAAATCATTTTGTACGGTAAAAGTAAAATAACTTGAGAAGCAACCAAACTGAATCAATGAAAAGACTAAAATAAACGGTGTAAATTCTTTTCCTACACGTATCTGCAGTTTTTATTTCAACAAAAAACGCAAACGATTAGTGAGGAATTTAGTTCTGATAAATAAGATAGTGTTTTTGAAATCCCGTTTTTCTTCAAAGTAAATAATTTAGAAATGATTGTAGTTGTTTTCAGTCGTAATAATTAAAACTTATTTGTATTTCTCATTAATACCAAAATTATCGGCTTAATGTCTTTAAAGTCGTTTTCGTATTAACTGTTTTAGTAAAATTCGACAAATAGGGTATCATTAGAAAGACAATTTTGTGTCCTTTCAAATGATATGTCATTAGACCCCTCTTTCCATTTAAAATTTTAGGGTTGTTACTCACCCCCGCTAGGGGGTTAAAAGCGCAGATCGAAAAATATGTTTAAAATGTGTCCCCCTCAAAAGCAAAATCGACGTGTCCGAGCATTTTCGCATTCGACTACAAAAAAAAGAGAAAAGCTAGGTGCAAACTTTTCGTTGGACCACCCTGTATATATGTCCACTTCATAGGGATGGGATGCCAGGCATGTTCGGAAAGACTATTCCATCATCATTGGCATGACATAAAATCTTACGTATAATTATAGTGATGAATTTGTTCAACTTAGACATGGAATATAAACATACTTTGTGAAAAATTATTATAAAATTAAACTCAATTAAATAAAAATTCTCAAAGATAATTTGACAATCACAAATTTGTATTATACCTACATCATTATCAAAGATGTTGGTTTCTTTTTATATATCATTATCGAGAGGAAATTTTAGGTTTTTCTTTGGTTTTACTTAAACTACGTAATGAGCTTCTGGTATAAAGCAATATATGTATTAGGGATACCTTACCGGCTCCATAGTATATAATGGAGTAACGCTATAGACTCATATATAACGTTGTGTCCTCCGATTTTGGAGCCTATAACGTTTTTCAAAATGTCATACATATTTGCATAGAGGACGGTCTAAGGATTCATATGTCAAAAATTTGCTTTGTACCCATAAGGTACCCCCAGTCTATACTGCAAAAAAATTGAGTTCGATCGTATATGAAAAGCGCCAGTGTCGCACGTCTGCAGATACGGCTAACACGTTGCGGCCTCCGACCGTATATCGCAAAACTCTAGGTAATACGTTGCTACGGTTTAAATTAATAGAAGAATATTTATATGATTTTTGTTTTTATCATTAAAATTAATATTTAAGAAAACACAAAAAAAAAAAAGAGATCGGGTAACGTTTTCAAACCTTGTGACAGCTTTAGCTTAAACCACAGCAAAGCTCGACTAGGTCAGCCTTCAGGGGGGGTGCGCCACTAACTTTGCGGTAAAGTTAGAAACCTACGATGTTTTGTATGTCACAAAGCTTGAATCCACCATACGATCATTCACCATAATTAAATTCAAAAGATATATTATATATTTATACGAAATTATTTTTCAACACACAATACAAAAAATTTGAAATATTTATATTAATAAATATCGTTACGAAACAATAAAAGAATAATGAATCTTATCACTGAATTTCTATTCTAAAAATTATAAAAGAAATATTCAGTACAATAAACAATGTTTAATGTTTGGATCTCCCAAATACTGATATACGAAATTATTAAGTATATATTAACAAAAATACACATCAGTTCAACAATACTAAGTTATAAAGAAAATATATTACCAATAAAGAGTGAAAATTTTAATCGATATCTATATACTTATTGTTTATATTTATTTTAATAATAATATAAAATAAGACCCCTATACGTGATCACGAATAGTTCCCAACACTACTATGTAAAATAGTTTTATCATACATTTTTAAATATCACACAATTACGCAAGATAATAACAAAATATATTATAAACCCTTGATATATGTATGTTTTTTGTTACTTAGAATAAAGAAATATTTACTATTTAATAATTGAAAGAATAACCAAATGGTACTATTTAACACAGAAAACAATTATATGAACATACAGAAGGAGAATTAATTTATTTCAGTGCAACTCTGCTATATACGAAATATGAGAAATTCACTTTGCATTTGCATTTAAGTTACTAGGGAAAAAAAATTAATAAAATGACGTATTCAACAAATAAATTTAACAATAAAAACCTGGTCTCGTTCTGATGATCAACCATCCATTTCTACACAAACATTCGACCAGAACAATGAAATTTTTTTGTCACCATACAACAGCAGTCATAAATCGATGATTGCCAAAAATTGGAGTCAAAATCGTTCAAACCAATCTATTACTTGATTGTAATGGACAAACGGAATAATATCCGAATTCAGGAAGAAGAACGAAGAAGAAGAAAAAGCCCTAAAAATATAAAATCAAGTCCTAAGTACGGGTACGAGGTTTAATAAAAAGGAAGCACAAAAAAAAATTAAAGGAAAGTGTAGTTCCCTCACCTTGATGTTGTGTGGCTTAATTGTAATCCAGCGATACCATTTACATGGCCAACCAGAAATCGGTTACAAAGTTGAGTCCAACAAGAAAGGAAGTGGTTAAATAAAATCCAGACAAAGCTGATTGTTTGATCGCACAATGCACACAATATATCACTTCCAAACCATCCAGAAATCAAACAATAATTCCGGACAATAACTCTCACAAATCCCACACAAAAATGGCCTCCAATCAAGCTTAGAGAAATTAGAGAACTATCCACTTTAACCACTAGTATACTCCTGCCGCACTCGACTTACAAATGAAGAATAATGACAATGCAAAATTTCACAAAACGCAATGTCAACTTAAGAGTTTCGACCAATCAAAATTTCACATGATAGCACGCCAACGATTGTTAAGAGAACTAACACAAATATATTTTATTATGAATAATTAAGGAAAAAAACGATAATTATATACTAAGAACACAATATGCTATAGAAAAACAAATATGAATAATTATTTCATAATTCAAATAATTCTCCAAACAACAATTATGAATTCTAAATCAAAGAAAGAATGCCCTCTTTCATTCAAATCTGGGAAGTAAACATAGCGCACAGGAAAAATCAAAAAATATGTAAGTACTTCTACTACTGTAGGTACCCTTATCAACAAATTTTGTTTATTTATAAATTTAAATATTTTATGCCTATTTAACAATAGATGGAGCGAGATGTATTAGGGTAGGATGCTCTAAGAGTGCGCACTTAAGGTTTAATCAGGTGTAAAATCTAAACAAATTGCGCTAAAAATATATTAATTTTTATTTAAACTTGTTAATACTTTAACAATAAATCAAGTACAGTTTTCAAATCAAACGGCAATACTTTAACAACAAAAAAAAAAAAACTTAAAAAATTGATTTTGCGCACTCTTATAAACCTGCTTTTTAAGAGTACGCATTTAGGACTGTAAGAGTACGCATGTAATTTTATGCACATAAGTCACATATATAAGATCCAATACCCGTGTATGCACTGCACTTTTCATGCCACCATTCAGCACATGATATGCACTCAATCCAGTCCTCTGTAACAGGTTCTTTAAATGTTTCGTTGCACCCTGGACAGTTCCACTTTTTCATATGAAGCGGAGGTTTTGGCTTCTTTGGAACTGCTTTTCCACTTTTGGCAATCTTATTTGCTTGAGTGAGATTCACACCAGATTTCCTTTTTAAATTCTTTCCCAGAAGCGCTTGTGGCGATGGTATATTATCGCCCACGTTTAATTTGACAAGCCGTTTTGGATTTTTCTTCTCTTCTTCTTCAATCATTTGGTCCTTATATGGGGAGCTGGTGATAATTTCCGATTTTTTGCTTCTACGACTTGTTGATCTTACCGCAATTGATTTGGGTAACGGAGAAATTGTTGTTAATTTTATATATGTTGATGATGTTCCAGGAGTGTTCGATAAATCAAATAATGTGGCGGTTTCTGGCGTTAAAGCAACTTTTTCTTGCAAAGTTGAAGTGATTGCAGATGTTCCAGGAGTGTTTGATAAATCAAATGTGGTGGTTTCTGGCGCTACAACAGCTATTTCTTGCAATGTTGAAATTATGGCAGATGTGTTGGAAACCACATCTGTAGGCTGACGTACATTGCTTTCAATCTGTAATATCATGGTCGTCGGATCAGATGTAGGTGTTTCGCTGATTATGGCATCTCTTTCATTGGCATAAATATTTTTCTCAGTAGTAAATTTTTCGAGAACAACGATTGGGATGTCAGGAACGTTAGGAGCATTTCCAGAGGAGAGATCAGAGTTTTGATGTGCTTTAGTATCAGTTTCAGACGTAGAGATATCAGCAAATTCAAATTGAATGACAGGCGCTTCTACTCCCGTAGTAATTGTATCTGTAGCTGGATTTTCTCGTTCTGTGACATAAGTGGCCATAAAGTCAGCTTCAGTAAATATTTCATTATTAAAGGGACAAATCCCTGTCACTTTAAAACCTTCAATCGCATTTGTTATAGTAGCAGCTTTAAAATATGCAGGTGCAAATATTGAAGCAATTTGGTAAACCGTAATTACCCGGCCTGCGTGGTTTGTCAACCATTTTTCACATTCGTTGGAATAAAACTTTTTTAACGGGCCGAAAAAACACCTGTCAAGTGGCTGCATACGGTGGCTACTATGAGGAGGAAGTGTTAATGCTATAATGTTATTTTGGCGAAAAAAATCAATTGCTGCAATAGAACAATGGGAAGTGTGGTTATCCATTATCAGCAGGACTGGTTGTTCCTTTGTTGGCTTAGCATGATCTCTAAAATGTGTGGCATAATCAACAAATAGTTCCCTATTGATGAAACTACTATCGGATACCATTCCAATTGAAGATGGCGGAGCTCCATCCAAAAGTTCCGCTTTCATTCTTTTACGTGGATATATAAATACTGGAGGAATATATCGTCCACTGGCACTCATTGCGCATACAACACTTACATTGGTTCCCCGTTCAGCACTGGATATTTTATTGACACACCTTTTTCCTTTTGTTGAGAAAACTTTAGGGGGCTTGTTTGGGACAGTGGAAAATCCCGATTCGTCCATATTATAAATTGCGTGCGGCGGGAATTTATATTTCTGCATTAACTCCCAGAGATTATCGTAAAACCGCTTACACTGTGGTTCATTAAACCCAACAGCCCTGGCGAGACTAGTAGCGGTGGGTTGCCTCAAAGTAACATCTTTGTGCCTTTTCAAAAATCCACGCAGCCAGCCTTTGCCCGCCATTTTTGAAGTTTTATCAAAACGATGTTCTAATTTATTTTTTTCGGCGAATTCAAACGCTAGACTTCTTAGAGCTCTAGAAGTTAATCCGTAAAACATGTTGTCAACTGTTTTTATATATATGCACAACTCTTCTTCCATTTCTGATCTTAAAGTTGTATCGAATCTTCCCAGCTTTGTAGCTACAGTAGTTCTTTTTAGCCTCTTTCTTAATGTGCTTTCTGCCATTCCTAGAGAATTTGCCACGCTTCTCTTACTTTCTCCATTTTCAAGCCTTTTTCTTGCTTCCTCCATAGCCGCCGGTGAGCATAAAGCACGCTGAGAAGTTCGTTTTCTGCCAGACATTCTGAAACAAAAAAAAATACTTTCTTTTTGGTGTGTATGGTTTGTAAGAGTGCGCGCGTACTCTTACAAAATAACTGACTGCGCACTCTTACAAAACGAGCTTGTTCTAAAATGCGTCAGTGCTGCCGCTATCTTGGTTAGAAATTGTACACAACGGTATGTTTTATACGATCACTTGTAGTTTATTGAAGGTATGATAAAATATGGATACGAAATTTTTGAAAACTACAGTTGTATGCAATATCCAAAATGTCAAAAAATATTAACAGAACAGACTAAACCATTTAAACTTACCTAATAACGTTATTAACCGTGTTTATTTGCTTAAAATGCACTAGACACATACATGCACTCCACTTAATCAGTACGAACTAAAATTTTGTTGTTGTTTGTGAACCGTTCCGAGAATCGACGACTGCGCACTCTTATTGACCGCGCACTCTTAGAGCATCCTACCCTATTACCTTTTTAATTAAAACAATTTAAAATTTGAATCACGTAATCATTTGTGTTATGGTGCTGGTAAGTATAAACGCGATGGTTACGAGAGAGTTCTGAAAATAGAAATATATACAAATTTTAAACGTAACAACGTCTACGTTGCGGGCTCCGAAAAATTGCAACGCTCTGGTTGGCCTGGTGAGGTATCGATTTTTAGAATTAATTTTATTTGCAGTTTCGAAGCACAAAGGAGAAAGGCCGTACGAGTTGGGTGGTATTTAGCGCACGGGTTGAGTGTTTAGAGTGAAGAGATTTCCAAGGTGCAGTGGATAAAACAAAAATATGATACAGGTTGCCTACTGTTTTTGATATAAATCTAGTATACAGGGTGATATTAATTTTTTGCAATCTCATAAGGCATATATAGATTTTGAAATT
The DNA here is from genome assembly GCA_911728435.2 of Apoderus coryli. Lineage (NCBI taxonomy): Eukaryota > Metazoa > Arthropoda > Insecta > Coleoptera > Attelabidae > Apoderus > Apoderus coryli. The sequence continues at coordinate 6,565,498 of OU452202.1, read as the reverse complement.
TGAAATAATGAATTATTTTACAACGTTTCGACTATATTGTCTTTCTTTAGGTACAATTTCTACTTATCGTGATATTGTATTATCTTTTAGATCGATGTATACATAGGTTTACTATGCCACATAAAATTATACCTATATTTTTTCATGTAATTCTTAAATCTTATTTCAGTTTACATAGATATTCTTTACGCATAAGGAATAAACCATAATTATAATAATGTTTCATTTATATTGCTAAAACGTTGACTTCTTCAGGTACAATTTCTGGTTAACATGAGGTTCGTTTATTTTGTAGATTGTTAGCTCCATCTACGCCACATAAATTAATGTTATGAGTGTTAACATGTCCATACTACGGTGAAAGGTCGATTCATCACTGAAGACAACACGACTGACAAAACGTTGCGTGTACATGCGCATTGGTGCAAACAAACAAAACTGTTTGTGTGGATCTTTCATTTAATGTATAATTTATAATTGTAGGTTCAGTGTAATAAAAATTATAAAGCGTTAAAACACCGATATTCATTTATAAACACCCTGTATAATAACCTATAATATTGCAGTTTTTATCAATATATAACATCGCTCAATTATCAATCCTCTAAAATAATATTTACTTAACACATATGATAAAAAACACCCAAATAAACTCTTATAAACCCTCCTGGGTGGAATGCATTAACTTGATTTGATGTTGAGTGAGTTTTTCCACTTTAAATTTTACTCTAAAGCCGGTCACTAGTCCACCACTTTATTCAAGTAAATTTACAACGCTTAACCTTGATTTATCTTTTCTATAGAAATCACATGAGCTATACTGCATGCACATACAGGGTGGTCCAACGAAAAGTTTGCACCTAGCTTTTCTCTTTTTTTTGTAGTCGAATGCGAAAATGCTCGGACACGTCGATTTTGCTTTTGAGGGGGACACATTTTAAACATATTTTTCGATCTGCGCCTTTAACCCCCTAGCGGGGGTGAGTAACAACCCTAAAATTTTAAATGGAAAGAGGGGTCTAATGACATATCATTTGAAAGGACACAAAATTGTCTTTCTAATGATACCCTATTTGTCGAATTTTACTAAAACAGTTAATACGAAAACGACTTTAAAGACATTAAGCCGATAATTTTGGTATTAATGAGAAATACAAATAAGTTTTAATTATTACGACTGAAAACAACTACAATCATTTCTAAATTATTTACTTTGAAGAAAAACGGGATTTCAAAAACACTATCTTATTTATCTGAACTAAATTCCTCACTAATCGTTTGCGTTTTTTGTTGAAATAAAAACTGCAGATACGTGTAGGAAAAGAATTTACACCGTTTATTTTAGTCTTTTCATTGATTCAGTTTGGTGGCTTCTCAAGTTATTTTACTTTTACCGTACAAAATGATTTATTCCATTCTAGAACGAGTTGAAATTGTTAAACTTTATTTTCAAAATAATAGTAGTGCTAGACTTACGGCTCGCTTATTTAATGAGAGACATCCCGATAAAAATGTGAATGATGTGTAAGTTGGCAAGTTAGTTAAAAAGTTTGTAGATACCGGATCTGTCTGTAATGTAAAACACCAGCCGCAGAAACCGATCAGAAATGAAGCTGTGGAAGTCGCTGTTTTAGGGCATGTTGAAATGGATCATAGTCAAAGTACCCGTCAACTAGCTGAAGCCTCAGGTGTCTCCCGTTCGTCCATAATACGAATTTTAAAAGCGTACAAATTTCATCCGTACAAAATCAAATTAGTACAGGAACTAAATGAGGATGATCCTGATAGAAGGCTGCAATTTTGTGAAGCAATGAGCCAGCGTTTAATTGAAGATCCGCAATTATTATTTAACATTTGTTTTTCCGACGAATGCACATTTTATTTGAATGGAGCTGTAAATAGGCACAATTGCCGTTACTGGGATGACAGTAACCCACATTTATTCCGTGAGGTTCATACCCAGTATCCTCAAAAAATAAACGTCTGGTGTGGCATATTAGGAAATCATATTATAGGACCACTTTTTATTCCTGGAAATTTAACTGGTGAAGTGTACCTAAACATGCTTGAAGACACAATTGATCCTTTAATAACACAAATAATAGAAGATGACCAAAATCATACTGCTGATCGGCTTTATTTCCAGCAAGATGGAGCACCTCCGCACTATGTGGCTCCTGTAAGACAGTTCTTAGATGACCGGTTCCCTGGACGGTGGATTGGAAGGAGGGGCCCAATTGAATGGCCTGCCAGGTCACCGGATTTATCGCCTTTAGACTTTTTTCTTTGGGGGCACTTAAAAAATAAATGTTTTGCCACGAAGCCCGAGTCCATAGAAGATCTTCGCCAACGCATTACAGAAGAGTGCAGAAACATAACACCTGATATGCTACAAAATGTTAGAAATAGATTTGAACAAAATCTGTATTATTGTATGGAATCAAATGGGTCACATTTTCAACATTTGTTAATGTAACGTTTTAATAAATCAATTTAACAGCTTGTTTACTTTTTTTACAAAGCAATGTTAAAACTAACAAACATTGGAATGTACTAACGATTGCAGGTGTTTTCACTCGCAATAATTAAAACTTATTTGTATTTCTCATTAATACCAAAATTATCGGCTTAATGTCTTTAAAGTCGTTTTCGTATTAACTGTTTTAGTAAAATTCGACAAATAGGGTATCATTAGAAAGACAATTTTGTGTCCTTTCAAATGATATGTCATTAGACCCCTCTTTCCATTTAAAATTTTAGGGTTGTTACTCACCCCCGCTAGGGGGTTAAAGGCGCAGATCGAAAAATATGTTTAAAATGTGTCCCCCTCAAAAGCAAAATCGACGTGTCCGAGCATTTTCGCATTCGACTACAAAAAAAAGAGAAAAGCTAGGTGCAAACTTTTCGTTGGACCACCCTGTATACTCGTACGTTTAAAGAAATGAGATCAACTATGTACGATATATATTTTCAATTAAGCCTAATTTAAAATAATCGCAGCTAATGTTAATTACTTACCTCAGTACATTTCTGTTTATGCATCCTATTTTTAGTAGATTTTTTCGTTTTATACTCCTAAACTATGTACATTTTTCACGGCAGTAAAAAAAGCCCTGGTCGCCATAGAAATTTAAATGGGACGAAATTGTTTATTAGATCGCTAGATGCCGGTTTTAAACGTTACATAAATTTGCCGGTGTTTTTATAGGATTTTTTGTGCGTTGTTATTTTAGGCTAACCAATTCCAGTAAAATCTTTAGAGAAAAAAAAGTTTATTTCTACCATATATTTATTCTGTAGAAAAAAAAGAGAGAGTTAAGGATATCTGTAATAGAATATTTTATTTCTATGCTACCCTGACGGACTCACTGTGACCTTTTTTCGAGGTGTATGTAAATATACTTAAGAGACAGTCAAACCACTCTGGAATCTACTCGAAATATTGTCTATCTCACTCAGTCTCGGTCTTAAAATTAAATTGATGTTTGTACATTAATTTATAAACAGGTAATTAGATATACCTACGTTGCATATTTATCTTTGTTTAAACTTACACAAGAAAATATTATAAAATAAAATATAGGTATACAACATAACTAATAATAACACAATAGATTTCACACAACGAAGTTTTCCAGATTAAGAAGAGTCAATTTTATTATTTTGGCACATGTACCTACATATTATAAAAACAGCACGGTTAGCGTTAGATTTTGTGTATAATTTTAATATTTGAGAAATCTGATTTTAAAAATTAAATTAGATTACGTAAAACTGACAAAAAACTAAATGTCAATCCATTATAACTACAACATTGTCTGCAAAATTCCGTGCAGATTGACAAACATTCTTGAAAGCCAATAATTTTATCGATATTTATTATATATAAAAAACGACATTTCGTTCACAGAAAAAAAAAAACTTGGTTTATCCAAATAAAAAATATTATTTAGAGGTGAATTTGCTAGTTTTCGCAAAATTTTTGTTAAAGTAGTAAATGTAGTTATCAAGTATGAGTAGCTACATTATCTAAAAACGACAATTTTTCCTGCTAAGCTGATATCTTCTCATCTAAACGAGACTTGTATGTGCATTAGTTAAATAAGATTTCAAATTTGAACCTATATAAAATTTTATTTGCGCTAAATGAGTTCGGTATTCTGCTTGAATTAGGTATTGTACACCTACAGATTTCCATACGTACCCACTTAGGTGTAGCTATTATTATTAAGAAAATACTTAATGAGGTAATTAGGTAGGTACCTATACGTACCTAACTATTCTCAAAAATCGTTTTATGAAACCCAAAACTAAATTAGTTCTAATAGGAACATATACCTACCTACCTATAAATTTTATTTATCTGCTTTAGTATATTAATGGACCTAGGTATGTGCATTATAATATTTAAGTATAAATAAGATTTTAACAACTAAGTACATAGCTAAAATAGGCACTGATTTAATTAAATCTGTGTAATAGTTCTTTTACCTATTACTTCTCATTTACGAAATTTCTATCCTCCAAAATATCGAATTATTTTATCTGGTAGAGATAGGAACCTATAGTTGTCTACATAAGTCGTCATTCTATTCCAGCCAACGGTTATTCCCCGTTCTACCTAATGTGTTTGTCCCCGCTGCTAGTCGACGTACCTAAAACCCTTTGTAGAGCGGATGCCGACAACAACATCTTCTATGTGTACCGCCTTGTACCTAGCGCGTCTCGCTTGGTGTAGAGGGAGGGGGTTTCATTTTGGTATTTTTTGATTACAGTCTTGGCGTCGCTCTAACTAGGCTTTAGTTATTTTGCGTTTTGTGTTCTAATCTGAAAATATTTAAATTTCAAAATTTGATCTATTGATAGTATATACCTAGGTATTGATCTCCCAATTTCTACAAGTGGTGAGGACGGACTATACAGATACAGTAACAGATATTAACCAATGTGCATCCAACATAATTAAGTGTAGTGATTAGTGATTAGTTTGGCGTGTTGAGTTTTGTTAAATATATATTATTAATATCTATGGAGGAAACAAAAGAAATATTAATTAGCTGGAATCTGGGGGAGCTCGTTGACACTTTTCTCGGTAAGTAAATTATTATTGTTTAATTATTTATTTTTATAATTTTACGACCAATGCAAACAATGTTATTTCATGGAAATAGCAAATATTATAACTTTTGGCAATAGATACCTATCTACAGACGTATTATTTAGTGGTTACTTAATCATAATTTAAAATACTTTTTCTAATTTAATCATTTTTAATATGGTGGAGGCAAAATTCCTTATCATTTACAGCAACTAAACAATAGTTTAGATGGGTTCACGATAATATATTTAATTTGCCAGGGACGGATTAATTTTTAGCAAATTAATGCAGTTTTTCAAAAGAAGTTACATAAATATTTTAGCTAGGTATGACTTTTTTCTTTCTTTTGTAAAGGTAGGTATGTATTTATTTGTTTACCATTTTACCAATGTCTGTGAATTAGGAGTTGTGGATTGCAATTGTCTTATCATTCCTCGTACGTACCGGTAGAATCTGTTATTTTACTTAGTTTCCTCATAAGGAATCTAAAGTTTCTTTGATAATTTTTTTTTGTTTCAGCGTCATTGTTTTTCGGAAAAACTCGATTTTTTTTTAAATAGCCAATACATTTTAGGTTTATTTGTCCCCAAATTAGATAACTACCTAGTACCTAGTTAGTAGATCTTGAAATGTATAATATTTATAGTAGAAAATGAATTAGGTATAAACTATATTTTACAAGGCCGTATTTTTTTTTAAGAAAATGCAATTTTTTTGCGATTTTAGTTTTTATTGATTTCTGACATTATTTTTACTGATATAAAAAACTTAAAAGCTCTCATTGTTACTTTTTTATGAGAAAAATATAGCGTTTACAAATTTTCATTACGACGTTTCGTTTTTGAAAAACCATCAACTTCGATTTTTTAAATACGGCCCTCGATTTTTTATTGTTAAATTTAAAGCCATTTTCAAAACAAAAATAGATGTAACGGAATGGTTTCAACAAGTTTTCAGTATTTTTAGCTGTTATTTAAACTTCAAGAAAAATCGCCATAGTTTGGCACTTATTTTGCGTAAAAGAAAGAAAGGCGTTTCTTTAATAATTTCAAAAAGCACAAAAATTTTAACTAAATTTAAAAAACTGCGTACAGAATAAAATGTGCTGACAGAAATAAATTGGCAAATAATAATAAATAATTTTGAATAACGTCGAAAGAATTTTATTGCAAAAATTACTAATTAGGTATATACTCTGCATTCAGTCAGTTAAGTCCCAAACTATGGCGATTTTTCTTGAATAAGTTTAAATATCAACTAAAAATATTGAAAAGTTGTTTAAACCACCTATTTTTGAATTGAAAATGGCTTTAAATTTAACAATAGAAAATCAAGGGCCGTATTTAAAAAATCGAAGTTGATGGTTTTTCGAAAACGAAACGTCGAGTCTCCTCAAAAAGCAACAATGAGAAAGTGCTTTTAATTTTTTTATATATCTGTAAAAATAATGTCTGAAATCAATAAAAACTAATATCCCAAAAAATTGATTTTTAGAAATTCTCGAAAACTGCTAAATTTACTTTACTTTTGAAAACACCATTTAAAAGGTGTTTAAATTGTAAAACTTTTCTCTAAGTTAACTGACATTGTCACTCCGACCGTTTCCAAGATCAACCAACCCTAGTTGTTTATGTGCTGAGCAATATTCTCAGGAATTCCGGCAAAGGATTCAGCCGCATTATACTTACCCACTTTAACATGTGTAGATTGAAGTTTGACTATATATACCTAGCTTATATTATACCTAATACAAGATTTTCAGTAGGCTTAAGTTTATTTTAAAAAATAAATAAATAAGAGTCGCACTAAAAACCTGATGGTGGTTCAGATAAAAAAAACGTAAGCACCACAGGGACCCCCAAATCTTGTCTACCCCTTCTAGAAAAAATTAGTAGAAGAGAGAGCCAAACACTATTTGTCATTTAAATAAAAATATATTGTACCTATGTTAGCAAAGTTTATTAGTTATTTTAGTAATGTAGAAAAATTTACTGGATAGACATTAAACGAGTATCATCACTAAAATAACTAGTAAACTTTGCTAGCATACAATATACTTTTATTTAAATGACAAATAGTGTTTGTCTCTCCCAGACAAGGAGCATATGTAAACTATTCAAGAATATTATCTAAATGACATAATGTCTATCCAGTAAATTTTTCTACATTACTAAAATTACTAATAAACTTTGCTGGCATAGAATATATTTTTATTTAAATGACAAAAAGTGTTTGTCTCTTTTAGACAAGAAGCATATGTAAACTATTCAAGAATATTATCTAAATGACATAATGTCTATCCAGTAAATTTTTCTAGAAGGGGTAGACAAGGTTTTGGCTGTCCCTGTGGTGCTTACGTTTTTTATCTATCTGAACCAAGGTTTTTTTTTCTGTGTTAAACGCTTCTATTACACATAGCCTTAAACAACTCCAGTTTCTATACAGAATTAGTATAAGAAACTGTAATCAAACTATATTAATTTTGGTCTAAGAAGCTATAGGGGTTTGATAATAATGAGTTTCTATATATCTCATGGATTCAACGTCTTTTCTATTTCTTTATGTGTTAAAATATTGTGTTCCATATCTATGTTTTAATTTATTAAATACTTATTTAATTAAGTATATGTAATATTGTACTTTCTCAATTTATTTTTCTTTTATATATTGTTACACCTGGTATATTGTAATAAAAATATTGCATCCGGTCGAACTAAGTATTTTTCGCTGAATAATTATTTATAAAAGTTCATTAAAATATATAAAAGTTCATGACTCTAACATCGGTATTGTATCTACGAAACAGACAGAAATTGCTGATTAACTTTTTTCTACACAAGCGGTGCGACTCCAGGAATAGACAAAATCATTGGTCGATATTCGAAAGCGTGGAAAAAATCAAAAGTTATAAATTTTTATGCAGCAACTTCGGCGAAGTAAACTTCGGGTTCTATAAGCAACAAAAAGCACTAATCTTCCCGTTGAGTAGTGTCTTTAAGCTTTACGACGGTTTATCAACGCGAGTTTATAGAATTAGGAATTAGTATTCAAAATTATAATTTTGAACATTTTTTGAAACGGAAAATTACCGGAAAAGATCAGCAGCGATGATGATGATGATTGTTATGTAAGTACAAATTTTTAAAGATTATAATTGATGATTTGTGAGACTCCTTTTTTATTAAATTGATTTTTTTATATTCTTTAAATAATTAAATAGATAATAGTAAAATATATTTGATCTTCCATTTTATTTTCAATATACTTTTCTAAATCTAATTAAGTAACTATTAACTGAGATCAAATACCGACCGTCACTTGGTTACGAGGGAGAATCATTAAGATTTGTGAGCGTGATGTACGTGGGCGATTCTCGAGTAGCTCTACAAGCCAAGCGAGTAATATTAAATATCAACCGCTTTTCTATGTTATATACATTTATTTTAACATGGTGAAGTCCGCTTACCTGATTCTTCAAATACTTTTATGACATAGCGGAGGCTGAATCTATAGTTTCTAATACTATTTGTGACAATATTATCTTTACTACATTTGTTTAGTAGTTAAAAGTTCATTAAAAATCAAACATCGGTAATTTTGTGTAGAAATAAAAAAAAGCTTTTATGTACCAATGGTTTTAACTTATGAACGCATATGCAATTATATACAATTACACCGACCATAGTGGGTATACTGTCTCTTATATTTACGCTGCTATTGGCTACAAGTTGTCTCCAAAAAAACAAATAATAATCATATCAAAGGTAAGGAAGTTTTCCACGTCATATACAATTATCAATATAATAATAACAGTTTATTTACAGTACAAGCATTAAATACATAAATGTTAAAGTATTAACTAATCACATGATATTACAAAAGGTATACTCTATGATTTTAACCCAAAAAAATCTTACATAATATTCCCACGATTACGTACTACTTATGAACATAAATTTAGAAAAAAAACGAACAGATGTGATGCAAAATCCCACAATAAAAAGCCTCCATAATACAAATGAATAAAAATCTAAGTAATATAAATCACTCAGTCAATCTTATGTCTTATGGATACGCTATCCTAAAAAAAATACAATAGACTTCTGTGCTTATTGAATAATATTTTTCGGTAAGCACTCCTAAAACCTTACAACTTCAACTCCTTCAAATGTAAAGATATCTTATTATAATTTGCATAATATATCATAAATGGAAACGATCTCAACAAAATTACAGTAAACGATGGGATAGTGGAGACAGCAAACATTTAAATCTTCAATTTATATATAAGTAAGGCTTTTCGGTAATTATGGCATAAAGCAGGCAGTCTCCGTCTAGATTCCATAATATCTGGCCACTTGCTATCCCTAAGTTTATGTCTGTGATACCGGATCGTACTTTCTAATCCTAGGTATAGGTATACATCAGGAAACACTTTTGGGTTGATTGTATTTGATTTTTCCCCATCATTGTCAGACAGGGCCCACACACTGCATCCCCATCATTGAAATGTGTTAAGACGAGAGCATCAGTTAACATTGTTTACAGTTTGATCAGAAGTGTCTGCCTATGGGGATATAGCACTTCTAAAGTACTATATGCTTTGCATTAACATTGGGTTAGCTAATCTGTAAACCTTAGGTCTGTATCTAGATGCAAACCGAGGTTTTTTGCCACGGATACGCTATGTATTGGTTTATTATAAAGACTAAGATTTAAGATATTCCCTGATCTTTTTTTACCAAATAATAAAATAAATAATTTATTGGGATTTATATAGCCCTAAAACTAGGGAGCAGCTAGTCCGACCCCAATTGAATCCTGGGTTACCTGGATACTTCAAGCCTTGGACAAATGTCGAGGTTCCGTAGTAGAGACAGGCAGTTGTCTTCGGGTGACTGTCTGTCTCGAGTCTAATGCCGGGTCCACATCAAACCGACACAGGAGATACAAAACAGAAACTTCATGTTTTCAACAATTTTGCAACAAAGTTGCAACATTTCAGCGACTTTTTTGTCGCGGCTTTGTTTTGTCACCGGATTCCGCAACAATTTCGAGTCCCGTCGCTTAGCGGAAAATTTTAAAGGGTTTCTGTTTTGTTTGCTTTATCGGGAACAGTGTCGAATCAGTGTGGACGGAGAAAATATTAAAATATCGTTCGCGTGTGCTCATTTGCTTGTGTGATTATTGTGAAATCAATGTCGGATAAAACTAAGTGGACAGTGGATAACACTTGTAAATTAATCGAAATGTGTAGAAACACACCATTGTTACGGGACTAAACAAATAATGACTATAAAAACCGTTATAAAAAGGCTGATGATTTAAAGGAATTCGAACGATCTCTGAATTTGTCAGCGCAGGAAGTTCAACGAAAAATTAAAAATATCAACTGTCAATATCATTTTGTTTTGAATAAATGGTCTGCGGTGTGGACTTTGTTTCCAAAATGTTTCTTGTGTGATTTGTTGCATAAAAGTTTTGTTTTGTTTTATGTTTTTGTTTTGTCGGCTTGATGTGGACCCGGCATAAGTAGTAGGAGGAAAGTTACCTGTTTTTAGACGTTTGAGGTAGCCGTACGCATCGCCCTGTGCTAGTTTGTATGGGAGACTAAGTCAGTGATGCTTCCCATCGGTCAAATGATGCCGATCAATCTTTAATATGTCGGACCACGGCGCTGTGACACTAGTATTCGATCGATTAGCCTTAAGGATCTGACTTGATCCTGTGAACTATTCTAGGTTGTCAGAAGGTAAATTGGCAAACCTAGCCTAGGAATAGGACTGCGGGAGAGAGGGTGTTCCGCTAAGTAGTGCTGCTAGCGACCTCTCGACTGGTGTTGGCCTCGCAGGGGCAAACGGTTAGTTTAGTAGGAGACCCCTGAGTGGCAGTGGGAGTTGCGGAAATGCTTCCATGTGCATATCACTTGAGAGGGTGGCTTGTCGCTTGAGGTGGCGTAATCAGACCACCCTGATTCTAGTACCCGAGACGATGTGAAGTGTGAAGTGTAACCCGCCGGTCACGTACCTGAGCAGTCACTTGAGGTGTCGGGGACGTGGTGAATAACATTCCTTGTAACCGAGACTAGCGTCACTTGGACCGGTGCCACCACAGAAGGCATATATATACTTTGTACATAGGAACGTTATCTGATGCATATTAGAAATATTTAAAAAATTTTATATCGATTATTTTGATATTGTTAACGTTTTAACCAGTGCTAAGCGTCTATATGCTTAATGGGATAACATTGGATCGATGCACTGTAATTAAAGATCTCGGCATTTATATTGACAGCGATTTGTCCTTCAATGACCATGTTTCACAGGTTTCGGCGGCCGCTATGAGAATTAATAGTAGTAGATTGTTTTTCGGAGTCGTTTAGGCGGTTTGGCCTCCCCTCACTTCGACCTGCAGAAGATCTTTTGTGAATGACTCTAATCTATGAATTGCCCAGTTGATGATTTCTCTGGCGGCTAAATTCCTTGCCTCGTCGGGTGTTAGGGTCACCCCTCCAAGGTGTTTTAGTCTTTTACAGAAAAGAGCCATGCATTCGCAGAGCACGTGTTCTGTTGTCTCTGTTGCGTCTTCGCAAAACCGACAAGTGTCGTCCTCGGTTAGGCCCATCTTTTTGAGATGGTACTTCACTGGGTGGTGTCCCGTAAAAAGGCCTGTAACTCGCCTTAGGTCGCTTCTCTCCAGTTGGATAAGATTCCCTGCGTTGGCCTCTGAAGGTTTGATAAACCTTTTTGATTGTCTTAGGCCTGGAGTGTTTCTCCAGTAGGACTTCAGTTGTTCCTTTTCCCATCTCCGAAGTTCTTCCTTCATATGGCTTTTTGGAAGGCCAAAGATGGGTTCCGGGCCGCAGAACGGAGCGTTTGCGCCCTCTTTTGCAAGTTGGTCCGCCGCTTCGTTCCCCTATATGCCTTCATGTCCTGGCATCCATTTCAGAGTAATCTTTTTCCCCTGAGCTGCCAGTTGCTTTAGGGTCTGTTTGCATTCCCATGCTAGCTTTGACGTGAAGGTGTAAGATCTCAGTGCTTTTAACGCAGCTTGACTGTCTGACATAATATTGATCTGCCTCTCTGCACGCATTCTTGAGCACAACGATTAATAGCGTTAATCTCTGCTTGGAATATAGTGGGACTTTTCCCGAGAAATTCAGAGGGCCTGCAATTTGGCCCGTATACTCTCATGCCTTTGTTCGCTTCTATTCCTTTTGAACCGTCCGTATACCAGACGGATGTGTTTTCTGGGAATCGTGATTCCCCATTTAGCCAATTTTGACGGTCTGCAATGACCGCTTCAAATGGGATTAATAGTAGTAGTAGTAGTAGTAGTGTTCTTGCATCTCAGATTTTTATTTCCAAATTAATAAACAATTTTCTGGACTGTCCTCAGTAGCTGCGACAGATATGATTTTGTGCTCTCCGCTTGCAGGATTTTGGATGATACCAAAATGTACATATATTTCAGTTATGTTGTATTCTAGTAATACATTATTTATTTTAGTCTCTCTCTTTGCTTTGCTTGACACACTTGCCAGTGCCTGTGTCCTCTGTCACACCAATAGCCTATTTATCATACATGTTCTTATGCAGATGAAGCGTGCTTCAAAGCGCTTTCATCTACAATTCAGCAACAGTGGGCAACGCTGCCAGTCCGGCATATACAACGAGGTACAACAACCTAACGGCCGGCTGTCGCCCTTCTTAAACACATAGTTGCCAACTTTTAATTGCACCTTAGTACCTAGCAAACGAATTTAAAAAACAGCGTGTTATTATAAGCACGCTTAATATAGAGGCAGCACAGGTTTAATGTAAAACAAGAGTATACGACAATGCTTGGCAAGTGTGTCATGTATCTATATGTACATTATAATTATTATTTTGATACTCTCCATCTGTATCACATAGTCGCAAATTGTTAGTGCTATGCTAATATTTTTATTTACCTTTCGGGAATCTTAAAGTTTTGATTACAAATTAGTTTTGTTTCATTTAATTATCTACATAATTTAATTTATGTTTTAAAATCCAATGTTTAAAAAGTGGTTCATATCGATTTAGCGTGTTGAAGTAATTGTTGAGTTTTTCCTTGCAATTATACCTGGCAATACAATTTCAGTGTTCAATAGAGCAAGAATAGCTGGATGAGGGTCTGCCGAATCATCGAATCGCGGTTAGACTAGAGAATCCCCGTGCTTCAGTCATCAGACTGGTGCGTTTGTACCAGGAAACTAACAGCCTTGACTGGAGACGTGGAACTGGGCGGTCTAGCCTAACTAATGCAAGAGAATATGGGTATGTAGCAGGTTATGTACGTCGGAATCAAACCATAACAGTGTCAGCTGTCAGAACCATTTTGGTCGATTCATTTCCAGTACCACAATACGGCGGAGACTTATTGGAACCAATTTACGATTTAAGAGAACATTAAGAGTACCTAGATTACGTCTTAGACATATAGCCGATCGTCTACAATGGGCACGGGAACACAGAGTCTGGCTTTTAGCTCAGTGGCGAAATGTCGCTTTTTCGGACGAAACCAGATTTGGTTTTAGTGATAGTCTGCGAGACAGAGTATAGAGAGGACCAGCTATATTTTGCCAAAGAAGTCGTTCCATAAAAAGGAGGAACATTAATGTTTTGGAGCGGCATAATGCATGGTCGTCGTACACAGCTTATTCCCATTCCAGACACTATGACAGGGGATAGATATGTTCGAAACGTTATTGAATCCATTATATATCCTCTCCGAAATGAAATTATAACCAATTTCATTTTCTCGTATGACAATGATAGACCCCATGGCACGAGAAGAGTACAAAATGCACTAGAGATGCAGAATATTCAAAGATCGGCGTGGCCAGCAAATTCGCCAGCCATAAATCCTATTGAGCACATGTGGGATTTCGTTGGACGTGCAATCTCATACAGAATTAATCCTGGCATCACCCTCCAGGACCTCACACTCGCGGACCAAGAAAAATAGAACGACATCCCAATGCATCCACAGGCGAGGACACACCAAATATTAATTCATTTTTGATTTCGCTCTTCTAGATTTCAAATTCTGGAAACTATTTCATTATGAACTATTTTTCGTTTGTATTTTTTTTTTTCTTGTTCAGTAAAAATTTAATTCAGCCAATTTACATTTGATACATAACCAAATTAAATCTACTTTGTAATAAACTTTTGACTTAAAATAATAGTGTCTCTCATTTCGATAAACATAAGGGGCTCCATGAATTTTGGCGATGTGTGTAATAATAATAATTTTACAAAAATATTTTTTGTTCGGAAAACATAATACGAAGAGTTTGCGACATAGCCTTGACGTCCCTTCTTATTTGCACAACGTGTACAGTTTGCCAGCTTTAAGCATATAACAGGTCCTTATGTTGGACATCGTATATAAACATCGCTTTAAGCTATAGACAGATATAAAGCCCCTTAATTGAAACACAGTAGACCAAAGACTGTTTCTGTCATCCCTAAGGGAAATTTCTGTACTCACGTACTATCTATATATTTTACGACCGGATTACCAGTGTCGAAGGCTATTCCAGTCTATTCCAAGAAGGAAATAATCGACTTGAATAAGGAATGTTTCTCATGAGAATTGAGTCAAATATCTTTGGTTTCTTTTTCTCTTTTTATGTCTCTGTACATCGATATGCAGTAAAACGGTTTTAAATATATCCATTTCCAAACCCACATCAAAAAACTAATAACGTGGAATAATACAGTATATTGATGTAATTTCTACAGCATGACTCAGACTTGAAGGAGCAATATTGAATAATTATTTTCGAGATCACATCATTTTCAAATAACTAATGATCTGTGAATTTTAAAAAGTAAAATCACATATAAGTACACGATGTTTGGCTTTGACTGTGCCAAACGGAAACCGGTCATAGAAAATGTAATTTTAAGCACATAAACCTTATACCTATAACATGTGCCCGAAAATATCTACTACTAATTGACTTTTTTCGTAATATCCAATATATTGCTAACCGCTAACAATAAGTTGACGAAATTTTGCCAAATGCCCCCACAGCCCGTGAAAGAGAACCAGTTAAATTGATTTTTTTTTTTAATAGTTTGGGAACCTCTAACAATCAATTGCCAAAATTTCGTATACAGGGTATTCCATATGTATTATTACCAATTAATACAGGTGATAAAACCGTGAATTCTAAGAAAAAAGTTCCTATAAACATTGGTCTGCAAACGCATTTTAACCGAAATTCAAAATAGGGATGATGTTTTTTTGTCAATATTGACGAAACTTTTTTAGATACATGAAATGAAGTTTTACACATGTTTTTGATTTTTAATTCTTAATAAGTCAAACCAACAGGATTTACAAAATTATAGTTATGAGCCTAGCAAACTAGAGGGGCTGGGGGAAATAACGCCCCAAATTTTTTGACGTTGGAATATATTCTTTTTGAGCTCATATAAATAATAATTTGCTTAAAAAAGGTCGTCTTCTTTTATTTTGAAATTGATTTTAAAAATTTACTTAATAAGAATTTATGTACGCAATCTTGGATTGCTCTGTAATGCATTGTTTCGAAAGTACATTGTTGACAAATGACTGTCATCTTGAGATAGTAACGTCAAATATTTAAAAATTAATCTTTAGAAACAAAATTTTATTTTATTTACTGATTAAATAAACATCAAGTTATTGTTGTGCATTTTTAAGATTTTTGAATAGTAAAAATGCCGTTTGAATTCAGCAATTTTACATATGCTGAAATTTATCTTGTTTATAGGTTCTGCAATGGCAATGCAAGGCAAGCAGTTCGAGAGTACCCTAGGCGATTTCCAAATAACCGACAACCGAGTGACATTATCTTCAGTCTGGTGCACCAGCCTTTTAGAGAGCATGGGTTTGGTAGTAGAAGAAAATATGAAAGACATGTAAATATTAGAGATACAGACCATCGAATATTAAATTTATTTGAAAATAATAACTGAATCAGCATACGACGCGCCAGCCGACAGTTACGTATTCCCAGCAGTTGAATTTTTAAAAATTTAAGAAGCATATCATTTAAGAGGAGTCCAAGCTTTACATCCTGGTGGCCAACATCGACGATTGAAAATAATATGGACTGACGAATCGCGCTTCACAAGGCGAGGTATTGAAAACTTTCATAATCTGCGTGTTTGGAGATCAGAAAATCCCCACATCCAAAGACTTCAAAAATCAGTTTGGCGTTAATGTTTGGATGGCTGTTGTAGGAGATTTTCTCTTGAGGCCTATTTTTTTGCCCGAAAGGGTTGACGGTCAGACTTTTTGCAATTTTTCACAGAAAACCATGCGGAATTATTAGAAAATATCCTTCTGGCGACAAGGAGACATAAATTCTTCCAATTGAATGGAACCCAACCCAGCCCATTTTTCTAGAGTTGTAAAAATTGGCTTAACATAAATTATTACGGCAGATGGATGGAAGAAGTGGTTCTATTGAGTGGCCACCCCGATTTTCTGATATATCGCCACTAGATTTTTTTTGTCTAAAGGGTACATAGAAAATTGAGTTTACGAAACTGCAGTGGGATCACTTGAAGATCTTACACAGCGAATTCAGAATGCTGCCCATAGCATCATACCTTTTATGCTGCGCAATGTACGTGTTACGCTAAATCAAATTTCATTTTACTAATAAAATTTAGTTTTGAATAATTATAAGAGAGAAAACCGCATTTTGGTAGACACTTGGTTTTTTAATTCTAACTAAACACTTTAAATCGTTCTAAATTGCTTATTTGCGCTTAATGTAATTTCTTTTTACTAATAAAATTAGTTTTTAAATTTTAAGAGAGAAAATGTCAATATTGAAGACACTCTAAATTTTTAATTCTAACTAATAAACGCTCTCCATCATTCTAAAATGCTTATTTACACTAAATCAAATTTCTTTTTACTAATTAAATTTAGTTTTGAATTTTAAGAAAGAAAACCGCATTTTGGTAGATACTTTGAATTTTAATTCTAACTAATCACTCTAAATCGTTCTAAATGGCTTATGTACGCTTAATCTAATTTCTTTTTACTAATAAAATTGGTTTTTAAATTTTAGGAGAAAAAATATCAATTTTGAAGGCACTGTAATTTTTAAATCTAAATATAATTTTAATTTCCTAACTAAACGCTCTACATCGTTCTAAAATGCTAATATATTATGCTAAATCAAATTTTTTTTACTAATAAAATTTAGTTTTGAATTATTATACGAGAGAAACCCGCATTTTACTAGACACTTTAATTTTAAATTCTAACAAAACGCTCTACATCCTTCTAAAATAAAATGCTTATTTATTTACGCTAAATCACATTTATTTTTACTAATAAAATTTAGTTTTGAATTATAAGGGAGAAAACCGCATTTTGCTACCACTAAACGCTCTAAATCGTTCTAATGTGCTGATTTACGTTGAATCTAATTTCTTTTTACTAATAAAATTAGTTTCTAAATTTTAGGAGAGAAAATATCAATTTTGAAGACACTTTAAATTTTAAATCTAAATAACATTTTATTTACCAAACTAAATGCTCTACATCGTTCTAAAATGCTTATATACCCTAAATCAAATTTCTTTTTACTAATAAAATTTAGTTTTGAATTATAAGAAAGAAACCCGCATTTTAGTAGACACTTTGATTTTTAATTCTAACAAAACGCTCTACATCGTTCTAAAATGCTTATTTATTTACGCTAAATCACATTTGTTTTTACTAATAAAATTTAGTTTTGAATTGTAAGAGAGATAACCGCATTTTGCTAGACACTTTGATTTTTAATTCTAACTAAATGCTCTAAATCGTTCGAAAGTGCTAATTTACGCTTAATTTAATTTTAGGAGAGAAAATACATATTAAATACACTTAAATTTTTAAATTCAAATAACATTTTATTTTCCTAACTAAACGCTCTACATTGTTCTAAAATGCTCTTTTACGCTAAATTAAAATTAATGTACGGCGGTCTATTCAACGAAGATGTCAGCTTTGTATAGACAAAAATGGTGGTTTTTAAGAATTTTTTAATTTCCCGCATGTTTATTATGCTGTCAAATAAATAAAACCCCAAGAAATAAAAAATTCTGAAATATTAAGAAGCTTCAAGAATATGAAAAAGAAAAAAAATTGTGGTATTTTTGAACACTTTTTCCAGTAGTGTGAATTTTTCTATCAGGAGACGGTGAGGAAATCTTTCATTGTACTAGCTTCTAATGCATTGCCATCAGCGAGTCCATAACTGACGTGCATGTCGGTCAAAAAAAAATTTAACACCTTCTATCTTGGAAACAGTGCTTTTCCGGACGTATATTTATGGGAACTTTTTTTCATAAAATGAGCTGAGAAGTCACCCCCTTAAATATTGCTGCGTCTTTTTAAAACACCCTGTATAATAACTAACTTTAATTTTATGGTATATATTAGATTCAAAAGTACGAAATCGTTCATTGACGGAGAAATAGCATACAGCCCGTTGTCGTTTCTTCTGGATGTGAAGTTCTTAAGAAGCCACAACGCGTTGTGGCTTAATTGTTCATTCTTTGGGCCTAACATTTAAGAAAATAATTAGATCATTATTAATTATTTTCTTCAAAATCCTACACAATACGTTGATAATATGAAATTAGATGACGTAAATATTAATAGCGGATGCTGGCTGATCGTGAAAGTCCCCACATAGCTCCGATTCCTAGCGAACTAAGTGGTACGGGCGACTATATATTTATAAAGCACATTGAGTTAAATTATTACAAAACCTACAATACACCAAAGATAGTTTCATAAACAAATTTTCAATGAAATTATTAAAGGAAAATAAAACCGTTACAGTCGAGTCGGTAAGATTAAACAGATTAAATAGGTACATTTAGCAAACTTCCTAAAAAAACATTAAATTTGTGATTTACGTACAATTTACAGTCAAAATATAATCCAATTATACCGCCGACTATCTTTTCGCTCAATAGGTAGTGACATTAAACCTATATTCCCCGATTCGTTATTTTATTTTCACCTAAACACTTTTTGCGAAGTCTTTTTCAACCAACTAGATTGTACCTACGGCTCTGAGCTTTCGCTAATCGAATGACACGCCGCGCGTTATCGAAAACCCATTACAGTTCGATTTATCTGGAACTGACCTGGCGAGTAGATACTTTTTGGAAACCAGGATTATCGGCTAATGTTTTACCAGATAACATTGTTTTTGGCACAAGCGGGGATGCAATTTACAATTGCATACAATCCAAATGGATTCACGACGGGTTTAAATAATATTTGTGTGAAAGTTTGGTTGCTAGCTTTTGATTTGAATAAAACATAATATGTTAGGTAGGTAAACAATTATCTGAAAAATGTATTGACGTGTAAACAGCAAATTGTTTTATATTGTTGCGTTTTTTTCTTAAAATCGGAAATAAAACTGGATTAAAATACAATTTTCTCCTCCAACCTATACTAGTATATGACAGAAGGAAGATATATAGCGACTGACTCACAAACTCGATTAGAATTTTGTTGGAAATGCACGTTTTGAGGTCCTCTGGTGACAAACATCATGTATATGCTTCATGGTGTGTCCGTAAGTTTCTGTGAACGCCTGTACCTGCGCTCTTTAACAGTCGCACTAGGACCAGGACTGGGTACCCGGAGAATGTGGAACAGGGGGTTAGCGGCTAACCCCAAGTTTTATTAAAATGGGAACGGGGGCTAGCGACTGACCCCACGTTTTCTTAAAACTTGGATACATTTTTAACGTAAAAAAAGGATTTTAATTAAAAATTATTTAAATTAAATAAACATATACTTTTTATTAAATTTAACGAAACAGTATTCAAATCGTATAAAAGTGCAAAAAAACTAAATATTACAATTTGTTTATTCTTTTCTTGGGATTTAAGGTTCTTATAAGCGATTTTTTTTTCCTTTTGAAATATGTTTATTTCATGTCAATGGTACAACGTTTCGGCTTATTCGCCTTCCTCAGGTACATCTCCTTTCAACATCGCATGATTCATAGAATTTTTTTTGCTGTATACCACTTTTAGTGGGTATTTTGATTGGAGCTGCCAGATTCAAATCTGCAAAATGTAAATTGGCAAATTCGCTTCACTGAACGATAAGTGGATCTTTATTTTGCTTGTAAGCACCTGCTGTTATCAAAAATCCCATGTATCCTAATATTTCATCTTTTTCAAAAGTTCTTGATTTTTGTATGAAAGAATATCGCGGAGTACTTTCTTTTACAAGGGCGAGTTTCTCATTCGTATATTGCAAAATAAAATCAATGATATCATCATCGAAAAAGAGTCGGAACGCTTCAATCGGCCTCTTAGGATTTATTTCGTGTTTTAGACCTGGTTCTTCTCTCATTACATTGGCAGCTATTTGCATTCGTCGAGTAATGGGTTTAGGTTTCCATGTCAGACCTGATACAGAAATCATGTCAGAATTGGTTTGATTTATTATACATTTAGCTCGTGGACGATGTCTTGTTATAGTGTCTAAAAAACAATCAAAAGTACTACTAAAACATTTTGAGAATAAATGTTCCAACCATCATTATTTCCCTCCATATCACTACTTTCTTCGGCTGAATCCTCATTCATGGTTTCTTCAGATTCGTGCTTCTCCAACTGAGAATTTGGAGCTAAAAGAGTACAAAAACATTTAGGTTATAACTCCTGTCAAGTATTTGCCATGCCAATATAGCGTACTTTCATAGTTTTTTGAAAGCATCTATTTAGTTACTTACAAGATGACTCATTTTCTGTTTCTTCAAAAAAGCGATCCTGATGTTCTTGTTCACCTTGGTCGACTTCGGATTATTCGTCTGAGCTCTCCAAATCTGGGTCTATGTAATTCCTACACAAATCATCGTCATCCTCATAAAGAGCTTCTACCAGTTCGCGATCAGTCAAATATCTTCCACTCATATCTAAATGTAACTGAATCTTTTAGAATATAAAAAAATCAACACTAGACTAACACTGCACTCGGCAACAACTGAGATGATACTGGTAAAAAGTTGCCAGACACATCCATATCGTTATTATTAGGCAGGCTTAGGCACGTCGGTCGTACTATGCGTTATAAAAACGTCCGGCGAAGGTCAAACTCTTGACAAATTCCAACAAGTTGTGTGTCTAGGGATTGAAAAAATATGTAAAATAAATGTCCTAAAAGATATTTGAAAAGAAAGTAAAAATTGGTAAGTAGTGTTAAAAAAAGGGGGGTCATCGCCTGACCCCCCACTTCCAGGTGCGACTGTTAAACTAGTCAAATGTGCGCCAGTCAACCAAAATTCTCGCAGAGGATCATATCCAGGATTTGGTAAATTTAAATATTTGGCAACATTTTGAGGCATTTTCCCAAACT
Organism: Apoderus coryli; assembly: GCA_911728435.2. Classification (NCBI taxonomy): domain Eukaryota; kingdom Metazoa; phylum Arthropoda; class Insecta; order Coleoptera; family Attelabidae; genus Apoderus; species Apoderus coryli. Next base: position 6,543,972 of record OU452202.1, on the reverse strand, counting down.
GATGAAATCCTACCACTTTTTGGCAGCCCTTTCCGCTTTGGAATTTAACGAAAACAAGGGAATTTTAGAAAATTTGTTTTGGCGTTAATGGCGAATATTTCCAATAAAGTTTCGTATATTTGTTACAAACGATCTCGGCTTTTTACTTTTGTTGTCTGGAATACTAATTATCAGTGGCGGCTTGTCCTATTGGTATTTCCCTCTTTTTTTAATCGTGTAATAATAGTAAAACATTGTTTATTTCGGTCTCTCTCTTCTCGGTGTGCGACAGTTGACACCCTTGCCAGTGCTTGTGTCCTATGACAATAGCCTATTTATTGATCATACACGTTCTTATGCAGATGAAGCGTGCCTCAAAGCATTTTCATCTATAATTCAGCAACAATGGGCAACACTGCCATCTGGCATATACCCACTATACAACCACCTATCGCTCTTCGTCTAAACATAGTTGCCAGCGTTTAATTGTACTAAGCATAGCATACGAATCTTGCCATTCATATAGATGCAGCAGAGATTTAATGTAAAATAAGGTTATATGACAACGCTTGGCGAGTGTTTTGTACCTATATGTCGATTATTATTTTGATCATATCTATCTCTATCACACAGTCGCAAATTTCTAGTGCTGTCACAGTTGTGCTCTGTGATATACCTGTGCTAATATTATTTTTATTTACTTTTCGGGAAGCTTAAAGTTTTGATTTTTGATATTTACAAATTAGTCTTTCTATTTAGTTACCTACATAATATTTAATTTAAATTTTAAAATCTAAAAATGTAGTGAACAAATTAAAAAATATATATACGGTTATTAATTAGTAGCTACCTACCTATTTTTATAAAAATAAATGGGTAGGTACCGTAAAATGTTGTTTTTTTAATAATATAATATATTATAATATCTCATACTTTAATATGGAAGAAGAAAGTGGAAGTGCTACAAATCAGCAGCGTAGATTATATTTACGCTGACATCAGGTAAGCGAAGTTATTATGAAAAATGATGTTTATTTTTTAATTTTAACTAAAGTTAAGTTTTTTTAATCAACACTCCTTTTAAGAACAGAAAAATCTTGTTAAAAATATACAGACACACCTGTTCCAGATTTAAATAAATGTTTGATAAATAAAAATATAAAAAAAGGCAAAAAGCAGAGCTTTTAATAATATCTGGTATGAGACGTATTATGATTTGCTAACAGGTAGCATAAAAGTAATTTGATTGACAGTTTCAAAAAATGTGTTTCATTTAGTATTATTATGAAGTAGGTAAATATATTCTAGATACTAATTACACTTTTTAAAGAAAACAATACCTACCTACTTATAAACAGAACCTATATTTTATGCAGTTGACGAAGTAGGGATATCCCTATTAATTTGAGCTACCTATTAAATAGGTATATGACTTTATTTTATGTTATGCTTCACCACATTAAACTGCCACAAGCCGCCACTGTTAATTATAAGCTTACATCCCAAATCTTCCATATCATTTTAAAATAAAATTTATTAATTTTGTCAGCTATGTCACGAAATTATTTTTCATTTATCAATTTATACAATTTATAAAATTTTCTTGGGTATTGGGACTAAATAAAACTCAGTAATTCTGAATTTTAAATTCTATTGCAACGTTTCGTGCAATATGTGCACATCATCAGGCTAAAACAAAAAACACAAAATCTCAATAAACTAAAAGTTGTAGAAATAAAATTGACACTCAACAGGAGGACGATGACCAAAAAGACAACATAACATTTAAAATTAGATTACACTGACACCGAGTGTGGGAAAGCACCTTACCTTGAAGTCGAATATTTATAATATCTCTTTAATTTGGTATCGTTTTGAAGATTTTTTGGTATTTTTTTGTTAAAAATAAGTAAAATTTAAAGTACCAGAAATCTGGTAATTACTAGCGTGGTAATCTACATTAAATGTAAAATATTAACAAAAATTTTATTTAAATCGACGGTTTGTCAAAAATAGTCAGTTACATTTTTTTGCAGATTACTTAAAAAATATCTACGTTTTTAGGTATCAAAATTACTAAAACAGTTGGATCGTCTTTCTTTTGGTAAATTCGATAACAAAGCAGTGAAGTAGGCAAATCCCAAACTTATTTTTATTTCAGAAACCTTACAGTTTAGGTACAGGAACATGATACATCATTTGAAAGCAAATTTGATTGTATTTCAGAATATTTGATAATATACAAGGTGGGCCATTTGAGAAAATTGACTTATGCCTATTTTTAGTAGTAGGGCATACTACAGTAATTTGTGACCACCCTGTAACCAAGCGCGTCAATCTCTCAAGATAGTTGATATTCTTGAGATGTTATTGAACTACTTTGCAAAATTCAAGATTCGGTCTACTCAACCGACAAAATGGCGAATATTTTCCAGAGACCTGCTTTGGACCAAAAAAATTCAAAATATATTATTTATTCAAAAACAGTCGAAGATAAGTATAGGGAAGTTTTAAACTAAAATACTCCTTGGCGTGCCATGTATATAAGATTCGTAAAATACACAAGAAAATAAAAGCGATAAAATCTAATCCAAGCGCTTATTACTTAAGATTAGATTGATTAATTTTTAAACTAACATTTGTCAGCTGATTCTTCAGTTGCTCTCAGTCAATCAGGTTAATCGCACCGTGTCCCGCTATTCAAATAGCGTTACGGTAATTTCTGCGCCTAGATACCGATCCGAAAATTAAGGTCACGCTATCTTAACGTGAGGTGTGTAAAAAGTCTTTAATAACTCAAGCCTGTAGACAGATATCTCGGGAAACATTACGAAAAGTCCAGTAAGGATTTGGAAATAGGCTGTATGATTGTCTAGAAAATAATTGAACTCACTTTGAGCATTTCATACAATAATTTTACGATGTTTTTGTCTACTACTTTAAAGTATGCCTTGATCTCAGAAACAGATCGTTTCCAGGTAGCACTTTTTAATACTACTAGTACTTAAAATATTATGGAAGACAGCGAGTGACATTTTAAATTATAAATTTGTGGCGATTGGTTGTGAAGTTCTCCCTCAAGAATAAAATCCAGTGGCGGCTCGTCAAGGCAGGTAAGGCCGGCAGTGCCTGTTCAGATTTGATTTCAGGGACATTTTTTATAATAGTAATTCTATGTATCTACTATTATTTTTTTATTATGAAAACTGCTCTAATTTTAGTTATCACTACTACTACTGCACCGTCACGCTGTGATAAGTGTTTGAGTTCCTATTAGGCGCATGAATGAGACGCCACTGCTCACAACAACAATATAGCAGTGATAATGTCATACCCATCCCGCATGTAATTTTGAATGAAGTGTACACCTCTTCGTTAACCTTCAACCGCTCAGTCTAAATTAAACGCAGGCACCTAGTAACCTGCCTGCTTCCTATTAATATACACGCATATTATTGCATATAAGTTTCTATTGGAGAATTTACAAAAATTCCCTAACAGCAGTAAATAAAATGTAGGGTTTATGAGTTTTCATACTAAATCAGATTTATCAAAAAAGTATAAATTTTAGAGATGTCATGGTTTTTTTGTGAAATAATACACAATAGACAAGTATTTTTATGGTTGCTATACATATAGGATAGGTACCTAGGTATTTTATTTGTTTAGTGTTATAAATATGTCTCATTAATTTCTATAGAAGTATACTAGTGTAAGAAAATCTCAAAAACAACCAAATCAGACTGAAATCTATTAATTTTCGTTAATATGGAACCTATTTAAACGTAAATACAATAGTAATATTAAATCCAAGCAGGCACGGTTGCTCTATTTTAATAAGACTAGAAAATGAACTAAGGGTAATATATTCCGATGTTGAAATGTTTAAAAATTGCTCCAAATTATCGGATGTTTTACAGTTTTTTGTTCATAATAATTTAGTTATTGCTTTGCCAGAAATTTTTAAATTATGTAATTTAATACTTTGTATTCCAGTTGCTTCTGCTTCTGCCTCCGTGGAAAGAAGCTTTTCGTGTTTAAAACGAATAAAAATCTTTTTTCGCAATAAAATTGAAGAATCTCTTTTAAGCAACTTGGGTTTAATATCAACCGAAATCGGCCTTTTGAAAGATTTACAGTTATGTTCAGAATTTCATGATCAAGTAATAAATCATTTTGCGAGTAGTAAAAATCGAAGAATTGAATTGATTTATAAAAACCTTTAATTTTTCTATTCTAGTTAATATCTATAAGTATAAGAAAATGTAAATCGCATAGCTTAAGGCGATACATTTTTGAACAAAAAAAACCCAAAAAAAAAAATAAATTTACCTTACGAAACCCGTATTTCAACGTGTTCTTTTTACCTTGATAATTTTCTTCTTTTCATCTAAGGCGCTTGACCTTGACAATCTAAAAGAATTTCGCCTACGGCACTATTATCTTCGTATACATTTTTATATTAGTGCCTGCCTAATTAAATTACGCACGAGCCGCCACTGATAAAATCGTAGTGTTTTTCATAAAATCATGTCTAATTCAGATGACAAATCTTTCTGGGTGGCAAGTTTTAAAATTAAAGCACTGTATTGGGTTGGACTTAAGAGTCCTGTTTTATTTCTCAACTCGTTTTTCCGTTGTTAGAAATATGAGCCTCACTTTGAAATTTATAGTTTTATTTGTATGAAATAAGATAAGTGTAATACATTATTTTGCAACCATCAAAAGCAATAATCTCCTGTTCAAAATGTTGCTAAATTTGTCCCAACATTTTAAAACTAAGGCATAAACCCGCATTAGCTCAAGCCTATAATACATTTGTAAATATTATCTATACAGCAATGCAGCGCAGCTCATGAAAAAAAATTGAGGGAATATTTTACCTGTTATAAACAGTCCTCATAAAAATTCCGACAAAGTTCTAGCAATAAAACTTTTAGAATATTCCCAAAGCCGTAAAAATGTACATGCATGCATGACTTTTCAGCACGCTTTGTATTATAGAATCAAAAGTGCCTAGAAAAACGGAAATACGATCCAGAGGAGAATATTTCACTTGAAGTTGGGAACAACTATCCTTTATGAAAAGTCATTAGCAACACTCACGCAAACATAGCACAGCTATTAAATGTCAACATCAATAGTAGTGGTCGACATCTGATATATTAAGGACACAGGTGTGTTGCTTCGGAGAATAGCACGTTAAATTACAGTTTTTAATGGACCACAACGTGTAAAACTAAAACGCTAGTTTATAAAATTTATGACTGTTATAAATTATTGAAAAAAAAAACAGCACTTCCAAAATTATTTATATGATGTATAATATTTCTCTTCTTAATCTTAAATAAATTTTCATAAAACCGATCATATTATTGCTGGTTTAAAATCAAGCATTATAGAAAATGTATAGAACCAAACAAATGAAATGAACACTGAACCCAAAAAGCCGTAAATATAACAAACACGATTGTCCCATTAACAATTTTTTTCGTCAAAATTGAGCCAAGGAATTGTAGCTTTTCGCTTGCTAGACCGCTTCAAATTATTTTCAATCATTCGGTCTCCACTGGCACTTTCCCTGTATTATGGAAAACTAGTTTCATTACCCCTATTTTTAAATCCGGCAACAGAAATGAAGTAACAAATTACCGACCGGTCTGTATATTGAATTCAATTCCGAAACTATTCGAAAACCTGATCACTCGTTATCTGACGGCCACTCTAGGGCCATTAGTGATCTCCGATCAATTTGGATTTCAGGCAGGTAAATCTACCGAGCTCAATCTCCTCGAATTCACAAACTACTTGTCCCGGGCTTTGGAGCACGGATATCAAGTTCATGCCATTTACACCGACTTCTCTAAGGCTTTCGACAGTGTCAACCATCGGCTTCTCATTGAGAAGCTTGGGATTGTTGGAGTCTCTGCGCCTATGTTGGACTGGTTGGGGAGCTACTTATGTGGTAGAACTCAGGTTGTCCGGATCAATGAGTTTCATTCCAGGCCCATATTAGTTTCATCTGGTGTTCCTCAGGGGTCTCATTTGGGCCCCTTATTATTTAACTTATTTGTCAATGACATAGAGCAATGTTTCGTTCATAGTGAGATCAAGTTATTTGCTGATGATCTAAAGTGTTATAGGCGTATTGCAGGCCCATCCGATTGCTACCTTTTGCAGGAGGATGTTACTCGGCTTGTGCATTGGTGCGAGGCGAATGGGTTGGATTTGAATATATCGAGGTGTTTTTGCGTTAATTTTAACCATACTAGGGATCCACTTTTTCACGAATACTTTATTGGCCGGGACGCTTTGGATTATAAGGCTTTGGTCAAGGATCTGGGTGTCTACTTGGATTCTTCACTGAGCTACACCGACCACATCAGGCGCGCGACATCGCGGTCCATTAAGATGTTGGGCTTCATCAGACGTTGTTCGGGGGATTTCAGTCAGATTGGTACATTCAGAGCCCTGTACACATCCCTTGTGAGGCCGCATTTGGAGTACGCCTCTGCGGTGTGGTCTCCATCTTATGTTCGTCACACTGTCTGTATCGAGAGGGTTCAGCACCGTTTTCTGAGGTACGTTCATTTTAGACTCGGCCGTGAACGACCCGTTAATTTTAACTTAAACTACGGCGTATTGCTGAGTGAGCTGGAGTTGGCTACATTGGGCGCCCGCAGGGTTGTCAGGGATCGACTATACTATATAAAATTTTCAACAATACTCTTTTATCTTCTAGTCTTTTATCCCAGATTGGTTTACGTGTTCCCCCTAGACAAAGCAGAAGTACTGATCTCTTTCACGTCTCGTTCCACCGCGCGAACTACGCTATGAATACCTTTGTCACCAGAGTGGCGCGACTGGCGAATCGTTGTTCTAATCATAACATCGATTTCTTTGCACCATTTGGTGAGGTCGCCGGTCGCTTGAGGAGGGGGTCCAGAGATGATTGGTTTCCCTAATTCCTTGTTTTTAAAATTTAAAATAAATTATCATTCATTAATTCCTTAACATCAGCGAGCGTTGGAGTCCTGCGAGCTGTTGTGTGTCGCGCAATTGCTGGTTTTTTGTTTTTTTTTTTATTAAGTTCAATTGTAATGGATAGTCTAGAGTTATGTAAGTTTTATAATTTCTGTATTATGTTGTATGCTATTGTTTTGTACATGTTGTAATAATGGACTTTGTCCGTAGATTAATAAATAAATAAATAAATAAATAATATTACAAATTTGTGTTTGTTAAAAATGGAGAGTGATAGATAACACGCTATGAAATTCTGTTGTTGTCACACCAATTTTTTTCATAGCTGTTCGTAAAAGTTTTAAAACGGTGGTAAATTAATAAATAATATTGACAATATTGTATGTTGTTAACCCTTTCAGGACGGAGCTTTATTTGATTCAATTTACCCCACAGACGGGAGACGTTATAGAAATAAACGGTTTTTGTATTGTCATAAAGTTTATTTTATGATTTCTTATTATTTTTTTATTTAAAAAAATTAACAAATTTAATTAAGAAATTAACCTCTTTATTGACCAGCTTTTACGAGAGTAAATCAATTATCACTTCAAAAAATACAAAATTCATGTCTCAGATTTTCGTATGGGTTGCGCAAATATAACCACATATCAGGGTATTGGGATCGTTCAGCGTGGCTTAAATTGAATGGAAGACTGCTAATGTTGTCTTTAAGTTGAACAAATTTGGGTTACCTGAACACCTTTATATAAAATTACTTAGGGGGTCGGTTGTCCACGAAAGAAGAACGCGACACAGGGGTCTGTATTGTATCCCAAGGCATAATACTGCTACTTTTTAAAGATCTTTTTCTTACAATGCAGCAAAAATTTATAATTCTCTACCTACTGATCTTAAGTTCTGCTCTTCTGTAATATCTTTTTAAAAAGACTTGAGGAGGTTTGTCATGTGATGGGCGTGTGCTACTGCGTATATCTAATGTAATGTTATTAATTTATTTTTAAATAAAAAAAAATGTTATCTGATTGTGACATTATGTTTTGTTTTGTATAATTTTTTCCCAGTCACTTAATAATGAGTAACTATAAGTGGTTAGTTGAGTAGCAAAGCTAGATCTCGCCACTTCATTGTAATATACTTATTGTTATTTTGATTTTGTACGAGAAAAATAAAGGCGTTATTATTATTATTATTATTAAATTAAAGATTTATTCTTAAGTTAAAGCATAATATGTACCAAAAATGTATGCAAATATAGTAGGTACAAAATGTTAACCCTTATAAAATCTGATAGTGCCGTCTATGTCGTCGAAAATCTGTAAAAAAGGCCGAATTTAAAGCCACCATAACTAAAGTTACGCCGTCACAAGTAACCACAGTGCAGTCTAAATGGCAATTTTATTTTCGAAACTTTTAAATAGGCTACTTTTCAACTATGATTTAATGCGGCCACACTATTTTACTAATTAATTTAATTACATCAACAAACGTTAATTTTGTGTGCGACGGAGAGGGAGATATCAACTATTTCTTGAACTCAATGCCAGGCTGCCAGACTGTTTTTCAAATTATAAGGTTAAAATTTCAATAATACTACAAAAAAGTTCAATGATCCCGTTATATGTGCAGAGATATTAACATCTTTGAATATGTGCAGACGGGCTACAATTTTAATAATTACAACCAATCAATGACCTTTAACTGATTAGTGATCCCAGTTCATTTTTGAATGTGTTGTCACTTATTAGACAATAAAGAGTTATTATTATATTATTATTTTATGCCACTGTTATGAATACTGATTACATTCGCATATCTAAACAAACACTAATTTAAACTAAAGCCCACTAACTGGCGAGTACACCAATAATCAAGAATATTTGAAAATAGAGGAAATCTGACAAAGATACACAATAAATAACCATAACATGTTTCATATATATCAGGCCCATTTTTAGGCTGCGTAAATGTGCATAAGGGTTAGGTAAATTCCCTCTGAGCTTTGGTAGTCCGGATCAACATCAACTTCATCCAGCACTCGACAGGCGGCGACGAGGCGGTCGAGAGTTCCATTTCGCTATGGAACCTTTCTGATTTCTATTTGGCATGTCCATGATACGCTCAATCACGGTGTACGGACTATCCCAAGAACTATCTAACTTCGGCAAATCACGTCTGCTTCTGATCTGATCTGATCTGATTATCGTACCAGATCTTCGTTCGATCTAGCATATTGACTACTGGAGTTAACAACAGCACTCGCCGAACAACACTACCATTAACCAATAAACTTAAATGGCGATACGTGTATATATCTTTTGATATCTTTCACCCATTTGGCATAGAGTAATCAACAAAGCGCTGACTATGAAGCCTTATTAATCAGTGTGAGAGTTCTTCGATGATGAATTGTGACTTGTGTTTAGCTGTTGTGTATTTCTTATTCTATTTTACATTATCATATTTGGAAATAAACGATTTATTATTGTTATTATTATTATTATGGTTTCTGTTATAAGTTTGGTAGCCTGTGGAAGTTCTAAAATATACATAATTATAATTAAAATTTGATTTGAACTAAAGTTAATGTCACTTTATATACAATATACAATTATGTTCACTCATGTAGAAACAAAATTGTTGATGTGTATGAAATAAAATAAATAACATAATCCCGCCTGTCAAGAAACTTAAATGTTAACTAGAATAATAGGGCTTACAATAACATTCCTTTCTGTTTATATGTAGGTAGTAAAACAGAAGGTACGTTACGCTAGGTTCCCGCGTCCGTCGTGTCGTCTAATTCCAGCAAATATCAAATTAAAGGTTATCCTGAATAACAATTTATCTACGACATTAATTATAAGGTCACACTCTTGTTGCACATCTAAATTTAACTAACCTAAGTTTGGCGTTAAAATAATTCTAAATTAGAGAATATTTTGCTCAGTGGTGGACAATTATTTTACAATGTCTGAATATCGTCCCTTTGAATCAGTATTTACAAAACGATTTTAGACATGAAAGATTTTTGTGCGGGAAATTAATCTGTTTGGGTTTTGAACAAATTACTGTTAATTTTTTTAAAGACTATTTACATGATCGTTCGCAGGCTGTGTTTACCGACGGTAGGTATTCGAACTGCATTCCGCTAGAGAGGTGAGTTCCCCAGGGGTCGATACTGGGACCTCTTCTATTTGTTTTATTCACAGTGGATATGATGGGCTGTTTAACGGCTTGTGATATGCACCAGTGTGCGGACGATACAAAAGTCTAGGACCGGACTGGTTCTGTTACCGCTGAAGCTAATTTCAATCAAACGCTACATAATATAGTGCAATATTGTCGTAATAATGTACTTAAAATTAACCCTAAAAAGTCAAACCTCATTTATGTTGGTACTTTTTCAGATAACGCGAAGCTAAGTGTTCGTATTGGAGACAACGAAATTCTCGCTGTCGAGGAAGTCAAAAATTTGGGAGTCCTTATGGATCGAAAATTGCGATTCAGGTCTCCTATCAATTACATTGTTCCACAGTAAATTATTTTACAAATTTTATTTAATTTGTCCATACGAGATCGTCACGTATGTTGTGCCGCACCCTGTATATTAACGATTTTATTGAAATTGTAGTAGCGTTGTGTTTGCCTCCTCTACTTCGGATTCGTTTAACTATCCGATTTTAATTGCAATTTGGTAAATAACTTGAGGAATTTTTCCCCATTATGTGATAATTGCATTTTCTAGTCCACAAAGCAATAAGAACCGATAGAGGTATGATCTATCTTTATTCATTAGTGCTTAAACAAAGACGAGAAATTTGCAAGAAACTAGCTCTTATTGTATATCTGTCTCAGGCTCAGGAAACTGAGGTGAAGTATTTTTTTTTTCAACAGCACCAACTCATGGAATTATATTCAAATTAACAGGTATGGATTTTAAATTGATTTGGTTATATTTTATATTGAACCTTAACATACATTGTGAAAAGTGTGATAGATTACCTATTGCTTGAATTTGGTGAAATGAACCCATACAGTAATTATTTTGAACGTGCGATGGATTATTTCTCACAAGGTTTCCCTCTCAACTTATGTTCAGCCCTGACACTAAGACAGAGTAAGGCAATTGGCTATAACAAGGCGTTGACATATTGTATCTTTTATTCTTTTAAGGGAAACATTTTTAGAATAGTTCCCAAATCATCCCATTTTTCATTAAAGTAAAGTCATTAGACAAGAAAACAGATTTGTGTGTTATTCTTATGGAAATTAGTCGCTTTGTAACCGTATTGTAATTAGCGGATGTTATATACATTCAGAAGAATACTAATGTTATAGTTTCATCCAAATGAACTCCGATATGCTGTTCAATTGGTTACGGGTTCGATTCAATATTTTACGAGCGGTTTAAAATAAAGAAGAACAAACAAAGAATATCAACTTGAATAATAACAAAATCAAATTATTATATGAACAAACAAACAACTAAAATAAGCTTTATTAATCTGTATTGAAGTAGTGCAAAATTTACTTACCAATATAGTATTTATCACTATCGGTCACCGACTTTAATTAAAAACAAGTATTTAATTGGTTGAACTTTTTGAAACTAATTTATTGAAAACTTTATTAGAAATGTAACAGATAATTTTTGGGCACAAAACAACTAATTTAATAATTAAAACTAATTAAAGAAATTTAATAACATTTAATAACAATAAAGAAATAAATATGTATTCTTAACAATTAAGCAATAATGAAAATTCAAAAGAAGATCGTAGTTACCACTTCTACTACTTAAAAATAGAAAAAAATTAATATAACTCGAATAATTATATTAACTCCTATACGAGACTTTAACATACTAGTGAAAACGGAATTTATTTCAATTACTAAAGAAATAACTTTAAACTTTGTATAACAAAAACTGATTAAACAAAAAGGCCTTCAATTAAAAGTATATCAAAACTTACGGAACTTTATACAAATCACAATTTCCGAATAAAAAGAAATGAACTTAGTCTTTAAACAAAAACTAGAAAATAATTCTTAACTGATAATTTACTAAGTTCAAAAACAAATTAAAATATTTAATTTAACATTTATAATTAGAGAAAACACTTCTTTAGCCTTATTTAAAGCTTCCTTAGCAACTTCTGTAAGTCGCGCTATAACATCTATTAGCTTTAACCTTACTTTCTTTAACTTTGGCTTGCTTTTTCCTACTTTTTACTTTCTTTAAACTTCTTTAAGAGGATAGAAACTTAGATCTGCTATATCTATTTCCGAAGTTAAAACAAATTAACAAAATACTTTAAAGAGAAACTTCTTTTCAAAACATACTTTAATACAGGAAAATCCTTTAAAAAAACTTTAACAAACAAAAATCCTTTACAATAGAAAACATATGGCTAACAAAAGAAACGTTAAAAGAGAAGAAAACTTTAACGGAAAAGAAAACTTTAGAAAAAACTGAAGATTTTACATAAAACTTTTTAGTAGAAGATTTGACGACTTTAAACAAAAAAAAACTAACTAGAAAGAATGGAAGTTCTTCCTACGACAAAAAGAAGAAACTCTAAACGTTCTATCTGACCAAAACAAGAGTTATAGTTCTCTTTGTTTCCTTAATTTTTCCTAACACCGTTCTGAAAACACTGGTGAAAAAGAACTACCTTTTAAAACATTGGAAAAAAATAAGAACCGATAAAATAAAGAAAATATTTAGTTTGTTAGATTTCCTTTATAGACTAACGAAACATACTTATAACGTTCAATTTCCAAGAACGAAATGAAAAGTCGATGAACAATACACAAAAGTAAAAAAAAACTTGTTATTAAAATACACAATAAAATAAGAACTCTTTACTGAAAAAAAAAATCTGAAAGAAACCATCTAAAAACATGTTGGTTTTACGGTTTATAACCACATGATCTTAAAAACAACAAACATTACTAAGAAAACTCAATTAAACTTTAGAGTAAATAAATTCTTAAACAAAACAATACAAAAATTAATCTTGCTATCTATCTGTAGCGAAATTTCTCTGAAAATACTATCAATCCGCGACCAAAACTTTTATAACAAGAACTACAAAACATTTACTTTTAACCTGACTTTACGAATAAAAAACTAAACCAAACAAAAACTGTAGTCTTCTTTTAATTAACGAGGTTTAAAAGAAAATAGCTATATTAGTATCTATAGCTATTTACACAACAAAAAAAATCACAAAACTACTTTAGTTAATTAATTATCACTGAACAATTAATTAATCGAAACCTATCATGAATAAACAAATCTTGGGTTATTTTTTTATTGGCTATACGGTACTCTTTAATGAAAGAAAACTTCTTCTAATAAAACTGTCCCGTAAAAAGACAACTTTTAAAGAAACATAAAAAAAAACAACAAAAGAAACATCAAAATTCTTTATGAACTGAATCATATACCAGAAAAAACTGAAAAAAAAAAACAACTTTATACGAAAAACAATGCATCATACGAAAATAAATGCATTCTGTCCATATAAAAACTGATCCTGTCAAAAAAAATACTAATCTTATCCATAAAAAAACTAATCCTGATCATAAAAAACCAATCTTGTTCATAAAAACTAATCCTTGTCATACAAAACCAATCTAATTCATAATAACTGATCCTAATCATAGAAAACTAATTAATCCTATACATAAAAAAAACTAATCTTGTTCATAAAAACTCATCCTGTCCATAAAAAAAACTAATCAACCCCACACCTGACAGCTTAAACAACATACATACTAACTTACAATGCTGTGCTGCCAGAATGTCTTTGAAATTATCTCTATCCTACACCTCGTACTTATTATTTCCGCAATAGCGTAATTAATCCGAAATCTATTTACACCCAAAACACATGCAGATGCATATTTAAACATAAACTCAATTTCCAAAAGTTTATTTTATTTTATCTTTGCTAAAATAATTTCGTTGTTGAAAAAATTCCATACTATTTTTATTTCATTACATTCAATTCATTCAAAACATGGCAACAATCAAGAAAAGATGAGAAATTCGGTGATGCCACAGTTTATTTGAAGATTTTCACCATAAACATATTCCAGCACGTCAATAAATCCACACATTACACAATAGATTTACACATGGCACATTCTTATTTATTTTTATTTTACTAATATTCACATGAACTAAATCTGGAAGAATTGTGTTTCAATGACACAAGTTGACACATTTGGCATTCGAATATTTATTTTTTACCGTCCTCACCAGACGGGCTACAGTTTCAATAATAATAAAAAAAAGTTCAATGACCCCAATATTTGCGGGTGGGCTACAATTTCAATAATAATAAAAAAGTTCAATGAACTGGGTCATAGAGATGCAAGAAATGTATCGATATATTATTTCTCTCATTATTAGAGATGCAAGAAATGAATTGATATATTCCATTCGATCTCAATTTCTTTTTAAGGTTGAACTATTGTCTCGAGGATTGCAACTGAGTCTATTGGCCGCTTGTATATAAAATAAAATATTTCACCAATTTTATTTCGTTTGGCCATAAGAGAGCGACATGACGTGTATGTAGTGCCCCACCCTGTGTACATTATAAGGTATGTCTTAACAATAAATAGATATTAATTCAAATCTAATGCATTTGTATTACATATTTAACGATCCAACTTTTTAACTATTAAAATACTAAAATTAATTTATTTTGGCGATTTGGAAAATTTAAGCAGTCGTATATATTATTAAAAACATTAGTAAGTATGATAATTATTAAACTGACTGTTTTAAAATAATTGCACCCATAAAATAATCTTGATCCACTACATATATCACAACTATAATTATGTAGGTATTTCTTTTAGGAGAGATCTTCCTCCGCTACGTCCTAATTTTCATTTTCGTATTCCAGAATTATTACGAAACGTTTGTTTGTCACACAATAAAGAGTGCGTGTTGGTTGTGTGTGGATGTGTCGTCTTTACGAGCTACTATGGTCCCATTCCCTTTATACCCATCTCGTCTTCCTGTGTGTTTGACAGTAGCTATAGCACATTTTCTCATCTGTTTTATCACAGTTATAAAGACTGGTGCAGATACACGTTTCAAAGAGGTTTGCTGGCAGTATGAGTATATATGTAGAAATAACAATGTGCTATTTTCAGTTGCTTATTGTTTAGGTTAAATAAAACTTGGTATCCTTCCGGCTACACACAGTTTGTATATTTCGAAATATAGTCTCCATACTCACGATTATCCCAAGTCATGTGTATGGTAAATCTATAGTAAATCTTGAGCAAATTTAATTTTTTAGGGAACTTTAAGTCTTTAGCGGTTTTAAAAATACGAAATAATCTGGACCATGAAAACAAAAATTTAATACAAATTAGATAAATTGTTTAATAAGTGGTAAAGACTACGGACAATAAATTGTACGGTGAAAGACGTAAGATGGCTCTCCATCGTCCCTACCGCTTCTGACACCGGTAGCTGTCCGACAAGCATTCGTGTGCTCTGAGCAACCTTTGTTCATATTATTATTTTATAAACGAACTAAATTATCCATCATCAAAGTGGAGTGTTAGTTTCAAATAAATGAAAACAAACAAAAACTCTCGAAGTATTTAATCCAATTATGAAAACGGAAACTAGTTTCGGCTTTAAACCATCATCATTTTTGTTAGCCTTATATACAAATTTGTTGTCCATTTTACGTTTGTTTCCGATTATGCGTTCGTTTTTATCTTTATTGTTGGACTGATTAAGCATTTACCATTAGACCAGTTCAGTTGTGCGTTATTTTAACACCACCAGGTCCAGCCACTCTTAGGGATGAGGATTCCGGAGACGAGAATCATGGCGGAAATGTTGACAATTTGAGCAGGTGGCAGTTGCTGGCTGATGCAGAACGACGAACTGCTAGGCTAATAACACTGAAAGAGGATATTCCCATGAATAATAATAATAATATTTATTCGTACAGGTACAACAGTGGTACATAGAATGCGTCATAAATTTCGCACATACAATTATGAACAAAATATAACACAAATACGTTAAAAATCAGGATGTAAAGTATTCATTTAAAGAATAAAAACTGTATTGTAACAACCAGTTCTTAAAGCTACTCTTAAATATTCTAGGGTTATGAACTAATTTTAGATGCTGAGGTAGATGATTAAAAATCTTAATAGGCATGGACCGGGAATTTTAAATTTAAACTATGTCTTAGGTCGTAATTCGATACTTGACCTGTACTTGTAAATTTATCTAAGTTAGAATACACATAGAAAACACTCTCCAATATATAAATTGATGTAACTGTTAAAAACTTTAACTCTTGAAACAATTGACGGCAGGAGATTCTCGCCGATTTAAATAATATTGTCCGGATAATTCTTTTCTGCAGAATTAATATTTCTTCGATACGTCGAGAGTTTCCCCACACCACAACAGAGTATGACAACACAGAATGAATGTAAGCAAAATAAAATGATAACAATACATCTTTACCAACAAAGCTTCTGAGTTTCCAAATCAAAAAAGACAGCCTGCAGAGCTTTATATTGTAGAAACGATATACTCGTTTTATTAGATATATTGCGCATGCCGTAATGGGAGTGTTAGGAGAATCGAGTGAATGTGGATCCTCTCTTTTAATAAGAAAATAATTAGAAAAAGCTAATAATTTAACAATAACAAGATTTATTCAAGAAGCTTTAACCCATTTGTTGTTTGCCTGATATTGTTCCGCGAAATTAGTTTTCACTTCCCCTATCAGATGCTGCACTCTATAATATGGTTAAAGCTGCAAAAATTTGGAAATATTCTACAGTAATTCATTTCATGTAGCGTGTTTGGCTGGTGGTATACATTGAGTGTAATAATTATTAATACATTAATAACAAAAAAAATTTTTTTTTGATGGTCTCTATACACGTATTGAATTGAGAATTATTGTCCAAATATTTCTTATAACTCGCTGGGGAACATGGTTAAATGCTGCCATATTTTATGCAGAGAACTACGAGATAATTAAAGATGTTATTGAGCAACTAATAAGTAGCGTGTCTAGCGCCGCACTGTTGAAATCTAAGCATCTTTTCAGTAATCTGATTTTAAGGACCAATTTCGTAATCATAAAGGCAAATTATTCATTTGTTCCTACAGCACTACTGAAATTGGAGACCACTTTCCTTCCGTTAACAGAAAGGCGTTAATAATTTTGAATTGAGACAATTTCAGGAAGTATAAGATCAGTAGTTCCTGTTTTTATTTTGTCAGTTATTAAAAATGCTGTCTTTTATATCTTAAAAAGTGTTTTTATAGGGGATTTTACAAAACAAGTGAATATTCGTATTATTCTTAAATAAAAGTACACACACATAACTTCCGTACATGGTGAGCGTAGCTTCTCGATATGTTAACATATTATGTTCGCAGACCCAAGACTGAGCTTTCTCTTTTGAATTGAAAATTTTGAAAA
Organism: Apoderus coryli; assembly: GCA_911728435.2. Classification (NCBI taxonomy): domain Eukaryota; kingdom Metazoa; phylum Arthropoda; class Insecta; order Coleoptera; family Attelabidae; genus Apoderus; species Apoderus coryli. Next base: position 6,526,507 of record OU452202.1, on the reverse strand, counting down.
AAACATCTCTAATCATTAACGTGTTCAGACATAATTAAAAAAAATCGGTTGTCTGGCCCCAAAACTTTCCCGACAAGATATAATATAATCAATCAATCTGCGTAACGAAACAGAATTTTAATAATAATTATTACACGATATGGATATCGAAAGCAAAGATCTACCAAGCAGGCATTGATGAGGTTAGTGCAGCAGCAATGGAACAAGGACACATTCTGACGGCTATATTTTGTGATCTTTCTAGAGCATTTGACTGTGTTTCTCATGCGATTCTCTTAAAGAAACTTCCCTTATATGGTATTAGAGCAAATGCTCTTAATTTCATAAGATCTTACTTGAGTAATCGACACCAGTTAGTTGACTACATGGGAGAGAGGTCTGAAGTAAGGCCTGTGGCAACCGGAGTACCCCAGGGCTCCATTCTTGGTCCACTTTTATTTCACATCCACCAGAGCTTACAAGAGCCTGGCAAAATCGAGGAAAAACTTGATTTTTGGTTTGCTCTAGGCAATTATCGCAAAACAGATGTAACTCGGTAGAATGGTCACCAACGTTGTTGTTCATATACTCCAAAAGAAACATTATTTGGGCGCTTTCTTGTTTGTCCTTCATGGTACAGAAACAAATCAGCTTCATCTGTTTTCATATCGTGGACACCAAACACACTAACAGTGAGTTAACTTAAATAAAACCGGTCCTGATGCGGACATAGAGATAGCTGTGATTGATCCATATAATCAAACAAAATTGCGTATAAGACATTATCTTGATAGCGACAAGCTTCGTTGGAGGCTTTCAAACTATTATAGCATACCTTAGATTGCCGCTTGTGAACGATGCGTTCTACTGCAGCATCTCCTTTTGAGGTAGGTAGAATTGTTTTAATGCTTTAAGAGGGGAATCCGAAATGGTTACTTACAAAAATGTCCGATGGTGGCGCTAGTGAATCTCATTGTATTCCGAATCATTCATTTCTGAACTTAGAGTAATTTTATAGAATATTTTAATACATTCTTCTCCTCAATAGGTGTCGCCAAAAACTAATACATAGTGACCCTAAAATGTCATATTTCTATTTTGCGTAAATTATTTTCACATTCTTTTTTGTGCTCGTATTCTTATACGTTTGATGCTTATCTTCGCGTAGACTAGTCATAGTTATATACTATACTATATACATATAAAAGGATGAATGTAAAAAAACTGGTTTTATTTGCGATAAATAGTCAAGATTTTTAAATATTTTCACAAATTGATGATTTTTGTGAAAACCGTAAAACATAGGTAAATGACACCTTAAAACGAATCCCAGTTATTTTTGAGGGACTATTAAAATACTCCCATACAGGGTGTTCTATTTAAAAAAAACAGAACTATGATAATACATACTTATCTCTTCTTTGGACCGCCCTGTATGCTTGCAGTGTTTTTCAAAATGTATTAGGTTAGCCCTGTTGTTTTAGTTTGTCAGTTTCAAAACCATGAGACGCTTATTTCATGCATCAAAGAGTGTCTTTCCTAATAGTATACAATGTGTCCAGAAACTAATGGACCAAGCGAAAGCCACAAATTCTAGAGCAGATTTCATGGCAATTCAACGCCAAACTTCTAATGCAAAATTGCTTCTGAAAGGAGTTATAGTTTTTAAAAGATGGCGGCTTAGCATAGGTTTTTTAAAGGTATCGCGAAAGCGAATTTAGCCATTGGAGTGAAAGGTGAAAAAGATATTTCCCTAAATAGAAGCATTCGTTAGCCATACACTGCTGAATTAAATTGCGAACTTAGGCGTCTAAACGGGTATCAACGGACATTTTTAATAAAAAACTTCTTTTTCACTAACTTTTGGAGAATTCTGACAACATTCTTAGGAAATATGAGGTATTCTTATCTCAATATGATAGAATGCTGCATTTTCGAGAAAAATTAAGTTTTAGTTTAATATACGGTTTAACATAGTACCTATCTATTTGATTTACGATTGGTACAGTGATTATTTTAACAGTAAAAATTTTAAAAATTAAGTAGGGTATTAGGTATTGTGAGTCTATACAGGGTGTCCCAAATATAAGAAATGAACCATAGTTGTGTTTTTTTAAATGGAATGCCCTGTATATGAATATATTTTTGGATTCCCCGTTCAAAATAAACCTAACTTTCATTAAAGTACATCTCACCTAAACCTGACAGTTTTTTAAATATTTAAATTTTTATAAAAATATAGACATAATATGAAAGAACAAATTCACACCTATTTGTTTGTTCTTTTTAAGCCAGTCTGGGCTGATAAATATACCCACTCATCACTTGTTACGCCAAATATAAAAAACCCGCAATACTAAATACAGGGTGTCCAATAATATAATTTATATGAACGTAAAGTTTAATTCTAAATAACTTGTTTATTTCAAATGGAACACCCAGTATATGAGGTCAAAATTAGATGCATAAAGTAATTATCTGTCAAATATTATAATACTTGGAAAATGCACATATTTATGATATTAGGGAAATTTGAAATTGAATCTCTTAGTTTCATGTAGACCACCATGTATTTGATGATGCAAAAATTAAAGTTAAATTAAAGTTTTCTTATAGATATGTATACTTATCTTTAATTTTGCATGGAAGAGGCACACATATTGGCAATAAGAGGAAGAATTTTCAAAAATATAATATTTATCAAGTCAGCCATGAGAATTTGAGAAGATAGAATACATTTCTTTTAATTTGATATTTACTGTCGAATAGTCTGTTGAAAATTCTTACTTAAGAGTTGAGAATTTTTCAGAAAACAGTTTTTTATCTGTGACATTTGATTTAATTCAATTCAAAAATGCGAACCTATTCCAAAGGAGAAAGAATAGACATGATTTTTATTCTGGGAGAATGGTCCAAAAACGCTTTACTGGCATCGCGAGTTTACGCTCAAAGGCTCCTGGCGCAAAATCACCCCAAAAAAGCGGTCTTCGAGAGACTGTTAAGGCAGTTTAACGAAAGATACCACCCAAACACAGTGCAACTGCATCAAGAACTTTTCAATATTGATTTTAAATCGTGTTGAATTTTGTACATGGGCCAGGAACAAAATCATCGCAAATGAAAACTTTTTTAATAGAGGAGATGAAGAACCAAATAAATGAAGCGTTTAGAAGCGTTACACCAGGTTAAAGTTGTTGAAGGATTTAAGAAAAGGATTCATATGTGCCTAGAGTCCAATCATTTTGAACATTTATTATAAAATTTATCAGTTTTTATGAAGGTATATCTTGTTATTTAATTTAAGTGAAAAATTTATTTATTTATTATGTTATTGTTTAAATTATGGTTTGTCAAATTCTCATGGCCGACATGACAAATATAATTTTAAAAAATTCTTCCTATTACTACCAATATGTGCTTTTTCCATACATTAAAAAAATATACATATCTATAAGAAAACTTCATAGTGATTAATAGACAATTAATTTCATCATGATCAAATACAGGGTGGTCTACATGAAATTAACAGGTTCAATTAAAAATTCGCATAATATTATGAATATGTGCATTTTCCACGAAAACGTCAAGAGTTACCCATAGGAAAGTATTATATAATATTTGACAGAGAATTACTTTGTGCATCTAATTTTTACCTCATATACCGGGTGTTGCATTTGAAATACACAAGTTATTTAGAATTAAACTTTACGTTCATATAAGTTATATTATTGGACACCCTGTATTTAGTATTGGTGATTTTTTATATTTGGCGTAACAAGTGATGAGATATTTATCAGCCTAGACTGGCTTAAAAAGAACAAACAAATAGGTGTGAATTTTTTCATTCAAATTATGTCTATATTTTTATTAAAACATAAATATTTAAAAAACTATCAGGTTTAGGTTAGATGTGCCTAAATGAAATTTAGGTTTTGTTTTGAACAGGGAATCTAAAAATTTATTCATATACAGGGCATTCCATTTAAAAAAATGCAACTATGGTTAATTTCTTATATTTGGGACACCCTGTATAGACTCACAATATTTTTAAAATGTAGCCATAAATCATTTTTATCGAACCCACGAATAAAACTTTAAGGAAATTAAATAGTTTAACCACAGTATTCCGTGTCGTATGGCGTGAATAACCCTGTATATACGTTCCAACTACCTAACTGGTGAAATTTTAACCGCTATTTAAACCCCCACCAAGGGTTTCTTATAATTTTATAATAACTACCAGTCGGGAGTTCTTGTAATCTCTCTATAGATCATAAAAAATCGGTTGTCACCCTAAAACTTTCCCGACTAGTTATAATATAATCAAAAATATATGACCTACGTAACCAAACAGAATTTTAATAATTATTATAATTGTATTATTTCCTTACTACTAACGTAACAAACTAACTACTCGTACTTTATTCCTTCTTGTATTTATCCTCTAACAGTAGGTACACCTACATAATATTACCATAGATGTTTATTTATTCTCTGATATTACTGTACATGGCTAAAGTTAATAATCCCTACTCCTAGTACATACGCATATACATAATATACTATACCACATACAACTAAATATTAATAATATAAGTACGACAAAACCATTAGATTTTTGTCTCACTGTGTATAAACAGCGCCATCTCTTCAATACTGTCCCAACTACCCATTATATGTTTGTTGCCTACATTTATAAAAAAATTATAAGAAAATGGCGGATATTTGAAGGGAAATATGAGGGATTTTTTTAAATATGGATATTGTCTAATACAGAAAGTTTTCACGTACAATTTTAATTACAAGTGATTGTTAAATATGTAAATAAGGTAATAAAGTAATATTATCATTATTAAATATTAGAATCATAGCACAAAATGAGGAAAAAGTTGCTGACTTTGAACTCAATTTATTAAGTAATTATTTATTGTTGTAGCCTCAAAATACCTTATTACCTAATCCAAACCTTAATCTTTAAAACCCTATTAAAATTTTTGCTACCAGATACGTATTAGTGAAGATTTCCATCCACAAAAATATATCTGTAAATGTGAAAAAATTACCCATGTTTGAACTCAATTTATGAGTTAACTATTTAATCTTTCCGCTTGAAAATACTTCATTACCTAATCCCATCTTTTGTCTTTAAAACCCTATGAAAATTTTTGCTAGCAGATACGTCTTAGTGGCGACTACCATGCGCAAAATTATGCCTGCAAAGCGAAATATGATGATTTTCTAACTCTGTTTTTGAACTAACTATCCAATATTTCAACTTCAAAATACTTCAATACCTAATCCCATCTTTACTCTTTAACTCCCTATCAAAATTTTTGCTACCAGATACGTATTAGTGGAGTCTACCATGCGCAAAAATAGGTCTGCAAGCGATTTTATTCAAACGCCCCTCTTAAAGAGTTTCACACTCATTACATACATCGACCTGTAGTTTCCCGAATGAGACGTTGAAATTTCTTCTGAAAATTTTATTATAGTACTCATACTTTATTTTTCATGTTCGATGCTTTTCCAGGAATAAAGAGTCTCTATATTATTTTCACATTTAATCCTGAATCCAGGTAGTTAAATTCACGAGTACCTTAATGCGCTTTTTTGGTCGAAATCATGGCAATATGCTCACTAACTGCAATGATTTATACGATGGTTTCATAGCGTTACTACTCTTTTGCTTTCCTCTCTTATCAACTGGGGTGCCTACAGCTGGTAAAAATCGTCTTACACGCTTTACACGTTCCTTTGAAACCCCTTACAAGCCGCAAAAGGCGTCTTTGCAACCTTCTCTTGTACCGTTGCCAAGTAATATGTAATAATCAAAAAGAGTTGCCTCTGTTCTTTGCACCTTCCTGTGTTTAAATTCCTTACAAATTGTCAACCCTTGTAGAAACACATCTTGTTCGTTTTTAGAGGGAATATCATCAAACTAACACATTTTTGTAGTTCGTATAACTTTCACAGATAACCCCAGCTTTCTTTATTTTATTTCTTTTGTACAATTTCCTCGTTCCATGGCTTTTTTTTTTGTTAGTCGAATGTTTTAATTGAATATTACTTATGACTCTAAAATAGTACAAATTTTTTTAAAGTTTTTAAACAATAAAGTTTTTAGTCAAATCGAGGGGGTCTCAAAACACTCATAGTAAAGTAAGTTGTACGCCATATAACTAGAACTTAATGTAACGAACAAAATTAGACTGTGTTTCTGCGCTCAGCCCACATTTCTTAGTCGTCTAATAAACTCCTGTGCAAAATTATCGCACCACTTACATTTTTCGATTTAGTTTGATTATTTAAGGCAATATTGACGTTTATTTTAAGAAATCATAGGTGGCTCATGTCAAGTAGTTACTCTTGTCAGTTTTGAAGTGTTGCGACTATACTGAATTAACTTGGCTAAGAGAAAAACAATAATTACTTTTTTTACATCACTCCAGTTTGGTGGGTGTATTGTTTAAAATTGCTGTTTAAGGGATTGTCTTTTTTGTATCACAAAATTTACAAACATGAATCGAGTGCACCATTTAAGCAATGATGAATGTGTAAGAGTTGCAACTTTGCTAGAAGTGGGAAAAAGTATGCGTTATCTGGGCAATTTGTTAGGTGTTCATCATTCAACAATTAGTCGAATGGTTAGAAGATTTAGGGAAACTGGATCTCACGTCAGGAGACGTGGTCAGGGCAGAAAGAAGGCCACAAGTCAAGTTGACAAGCGTTTTCCCCGCCAACAGGTCTTAAGAAATCGAACATCGACAAGTAAGCTAAGTAATCAACTCGCAAATGTTAGAAATATGAGAATTTCTGCTTTAACTGTCATGAGAAGACTAAGCCGGATTCACTAGCAGAAATCCTGCCACTGGACCGTTGCTTACCATAGAACACAGATCACGCAGATTGAGATTCGCCAGAGATCATGTACATTGGACTATCGATGACTGGAAGAGAGTTTTATTCACATATGAAACCAGAGTTAGTCTAAAATCTCCAGACGGTCGTGATAGAGTATAGCGGAGACCTGGAGAAAGGTTTCATGATTGCACCATATTTTGGATCAAAAATGTTCTGGGGTGGAATTTGTTTTGACGCACGCACAGCATTAGTCCCTGTTCGTCCGCGATCCATGAATGCAGAATTATATCTAGAAAACATTATTCAAGACCATGTTATGCCATTTGCGCCATTTATAGGGCATACATTCATGCATTTTTATGCAAGATAATGCAAGGCCTCACACCGCAAGACCTGTGTTAGATTACCTAAATGAGATTAATATTCAAATCGTAGAGTGGCCACCACGAAGTCCAGATTTGAATCCAATCGAGCACCTTTGGGATGTTCTGAAAAAATCAATTCGACGTCATGTACCTGCCCCGATCAACTTGCAAGAACTGGAGAAAGCTGTTCTGATAGAATGGGAAAACATCCCTCAAGAAACCGTTCAGAACTTGATAAAAAGCTTACCCAGGCGAATGCAAGCGGTTATAAGTGCTGAAGGAGGTATTACGCGTTATTAGAGTTCATCATTTTGTTAATTGGGTTTTTCGTTTGTTGATGTTAAAAGATTTTTCACTTTTCAATTTTTTGTACCTTATCGTTAAATGTTGCTTAATTGTTAAAGCTGTAAATTGAATAAATCTTCCTCGATGTAATAATGTTTTTCGCCTGCCTGCATTTAAACAGAGTTTTACCGCCCGCATATGCGGGCGGTAAATGTCCATTTAGCGCCCGCTCTTTTTAATTTTTTTTCATAGATGGCGCTACTGTTAGATTTCCAATAATAACGTTAACATCAGTAGTTTTCACTCACTTAACTTAATGTAAATTCCATCTAGAGGATAAGTTGACAATTGATTGAGAAAGTTTACTTAGGTAGTCGTCTGCCATTCCGCTAAACTCATTTAATTATTTAAAATTGTCCATTATTGATTAGTAATCACTTTTTAATTATTATTGTAGTACCGAAATATACCTAAGATCCTAAAATCAAATTTCTATAGCGTACACGCTCAGATAATAATTTGACAGGTTCTTTCTACATTTAAAATACTCAAAACTGACATGTGAGCCTGTCACATAAGTATATCTGATCTGAGTTTGTCAAAGGATGACGCCTATTATCATGTACGTCAAAAAATACTCCCATTAATTACTGTCAAAAACTGTCAGTTCATAACAGTCATAATTAATTATTAAAATAAAGTTCTTTTGGTTTAATATTGTAGTAGGAAGAGGCAGGCGAAAAACAGTTGTAAGCACCACTGGCGGTAAAGCCGCTGCAGCCCTTCGCTGTATAGCTGCCCTCGCTCGCTTCGCTCACTCGTGCGTCTATACAGCGGCGGGCTGCAACGAATGCTTTACCGCCCTTTATACTTAATATACTATTAATTACCCTTATTTATGTTACCCTTAATTAGACGTGGTTTATATTCACTCAAAATTACAATAATATTAATATAATATCAATATTTTTAGTGGTGCGATAATTTTGAACAGGAATTTATATATTTAACATATTGGACTGGGGTTCTGCTTCAGAAATATGCGTATTTTCACTATTTTTTTTGCCTTTTTCCGCTCTTTTTGATAACATACAAATTTCTAAAAATTTTGAGAGTGACAATTTTCTGATCATGATGATTTTTTTCAGAATGACTAAAATAGCACGAAGCCAGCTATACTAATTTTGAAAAACTTCTTTATACATGGTGGCCCATTAGTGTGTGGTCGGAAGATGTCTCAAGACCTACGAGCGATATACATTTACATTCTAAAGTAGGGCCATAGTAACTGATGATTAGAACTATTGTTCCTGAAACATGTATGTTTGAATAGTATAATTGATTCATTTGTGGAGCAGACGTGTATTATTTCCAATACCGATTTTGCGTGTCACGTGCATTTGAATTCCCTACTTTTCTCTGTTTTACTAGATTTAAGTCTTTCTCAACTTAAGTTTAAAATTATATCTATTGTTATTACTTGTTATTCATATAAGTAGGCACATTTATAATAATGTGCTTCTTATATTATAAACATTCAACAAATTTTACTCACTTAGTCAGTGACATTTTCTATAGAACGTAATTTTTTTTTTATTCGTCACTTCATTATTATTTTCAGACCTTTAAGTGATAACAAATATTCAAAAGGAGACGCTGGCCTTGTACATGTAAATCTTAATGCTTAAACTCCCAACGCGATTCCGCTGACTCCGTGACCTTTGGTTCTGTATCAAATGGTCTCCAAAAAGCCATTTAAAATATTTTTAAAAACAAATATTATATTATATACTTACAATAATTGATCACAGAATAATTCCCACTTAAAACGAAAACAAACGTGTTCCGCTGGTGTCGTTTACCGTGTCGTATATCGGCCGTGTCTGATACAGTATATCCCAAAGGTTTCATCCACTTGAGGTTTTATTAAAAATTATTTTGTAATTTCATAGATCTTTCATTTTATTAATCTAAGAAAAACTATTGAACATATCATGGTTACAATATTCTCCCACCGTGTTATACTGTCGGACACAAATTTTGTGTTTAAATTCCACATTAAGTCTACACCATACCATATTATGATGTTCATGCGATTATATTTAGATTAATCTGAGAAAATAACACGTTGCCAAAAATTATTTGTTTCATTCATATATTTTTTTGCAAACTCTAATCCTTTTTTTTTTTTTGATTAATCATTAACCCAAAACTTTTTTCAGTCACTGTAGTTATTTTTATTACTGTCGGTATTCTTTTATATCCAGGATAGGCATGATTTATTATACGTCTTATATACGAGAAATGTATCAAAAACGCTGCATTCGATGCTGTTTTATAATGTAAAGAGGCATGGGAACGGATAGCCCCGGTAGAATCGTTAAATTTATATATTTTACATTGACTTTGGAAAATGTTAAGTCTGCTTAAATTCAAGAAGTCTCTTTTCTATATGTTTTATTGATATGATATTTCATGAGCTTAAGGCTCACCGGTTTCTCATAAAAAATGATTCAAATGAAAAAAAATTGACAAAAATATTGCAATTACCTCTTTATTTTAATAATTTACAAATAGCAGCAGCTCTGAAAAAATAAAATAATTTAAAACACATTTTTATATAATTTAAGTTTAAATAGAATAAAATCTAAAGTTAAATTAAATATTCACATAGAAATGCTTTTCCCCAAATGCTCCAACAAGCTAAAAATTCATTCATCAATAATCAATGTGTGTTTAAACCATTTTATTTTTTAAGAGCGTCTATTTGTAAAATATTAAAACAAAGCTGTAATTTAACTTTTTTGTTTTTAAATCGAAAAACAAAATAATTAAAATTGTGGGCAATTTTTTTGTTTTTAATAATTTTTTATGAAAAAACGGTTAGCATTAAGCTCATGAAATATGATGCCAATAAAAAGTATAAAAAAGGAACTACTAGAATTTAAGCAGATTGATAGGGTGTCCCATTTAACATTTTCCCAGAAAAATACAATTTCGAAATTGTAGCCACTCGTAAAAATTACAAATCTATTAAAACGTCGAAAAGAAACGCCTTAAATTTATGTCAAAATTAGCCGTTATTTAGAAATATTTCAAAAACTACACCTAGGCATAACAACCCTTATGTAATTTTTCTTGTCTTTTAGAGCGCCATTTATTTATGTTAAAATATACAGGGTGTCGCATTTAGAAAAAGCAAGTTTGGTCTGCTGCGCGTTTGTGAACTACGCTGTATAATTGCAAACATTTTTGGGTTGTACATCTCTTCAGTGTCTAAAAGTTTGGTAAAATATTTTATTGTCCATCGCTCATAGATCTTGAGATATCTCAACACACTAATAGGCCAGATTGACAATTAGAAATTGGTATACTGTAGCACAAGCAAGGGTAATTTAAAAAACACATGTTTATCGGAAAAATATAACCTCAAAATTAAGCTCTATGAGTTCCTATCAACGATTTTAAAGCAGCAGCGTATAGTAATTTCGCTTTGAATAATGCATTTTCTGTAGTACGTTTTAAAATTCATATATTGGAATTTTTAGAATATTTTCAGCACATATTCAACAAGCAGCATTAAAGGCAGCATGATTTATTTTTTGTGTAGGTACATGTTTATGTTTTACTTGCCAGAATTTCAGCGCAAAATATTCCCATATTACAATTTAACTTTTGCTGAAAAGTTGTCCGGTAACAACCTACCAAAATTGCATTTTAATAGTGCAAAATGTATGTCGTTTTTCATTTTTAATAAAAGCAGTATAGTAGGTTTGATTGAAAAATCAAAATTGAAATAAAATTGTTGTGCTTTATCAAGTATATATTACGAGGTACATTCAAATTTAACGCGGCATTTTGCTGTACAAAATTATGAAATATCTTATTTTTCTACATAGTTCGCTTTATGAGGTTTAATTTTAGGCCATTAGATCGGAAGCTTTTTGATCGCCTGTTGCGCACGTTCGTTGGCTTGAAATCATGGCACTACTCATGCCTATTTAAATTGACCACATACATACACCTACATGGTTTAGTCAAAGGCGTAACTTACGAGGGACCTGGAATGGTTTAATCACCTTATTTTATGTGAGTAGTATTATCTAGAAAGGTATGAAAAAGATCAAAGGTTCATTTATTTTACATAAAAAAGATAATCTTTTCAAAATTTTTTGAACTTGACAGTTTTTCAGTATTTTACATCTGAATATTGACGTGTTCTTTAAGCTTTTTTACATTACTTGTCCGAAAAGGTTTTAGCAAACTGTTTTAAGTAGGCCATGATATCATTTAAACAAATGAGCACATTCTTAACAAATACAAGTCGAAGTATTCCGAAACAAAAGTTTATTATTTCAACTAAAAAAAATACTAATAACACTAATTGAACTAAAAAAAATACTAATAACACTAATTGAACTACAACAAAATGAATAAATCACAACAAATGCTCTAAATGTTTCTTGAATGCATAAATGTATTCTTTGGTCTAAATCAATTGTTAGATTTAACCTTTGACGATTATTTTGAAGATGCGTATATTCATGAATTATTTTATCTCGTAATTCTTCGACCATGTTAATTTCATTTGCATGTGTGGCCGGTCCACTGTCCCCAGTCTGAAACTGAACCTCTTAATCATGGCATGGCAATCAACTGGATGTAATCTACACTTATTTCACCAAGGCCTTCGACAGCCTAGACGATGCCATATACCTAACTGCATATGTATGGATTTCCTTCCGACTTGCTATCTTTATGCCATTCTTTCTTGCACCATTGAAAGCAATATCTCTTTTACAACATGTTCAAATCTTGATTTTACTCGGCTAAGTTCGCTCAGTTATTCTAATTTTTGGAAAATACAGAAAGAAGGGTTGGTGAAGCATTCTCGCATGTTTGGCTTTATAATGCGTAACTGTAAAAGCTTCTATAATACCTATACACTCATCACCGTTTTTTTTTTTTTTTTTTTTTTTTTTGGCACTGGCGAAAACCAACTGGCCAACTCTCCAATCACGGAGTTTCCATGTTCATCGTAACGGCAACACACCGATTTTCGATTCCTCATACTGAATCATATCCATATTATGTTTACAAATTATTTTTCTTACAAATACTCTTATTACTTACTTACTTTTTTTTATTGATTATGCATATAATTTTTTTTTTTTTTTAATTTTTTTTTTTTTTTTTTTTTTTTTTTTTTTTTTTTCCCAACTGTTTATATTTTGGTTTTACTATTTATGAAAAACTTATAGATATGTACATATAATTCCTTACAAGCTAACATCTGTGCTAGATTAGTGGGAAATGACATACCAACTTCCACAATTCTATTGTATAATTCCTCAATATGAGGTCTTTTATAAGTACATTGAAACATTATATGTTCAAGATTACCCGTCTCTCCACATTCACAATTTTCTGTTTGATTTAATCCTATTTTGTATTTATATACTGGATATAAGGCATGGTTACTTCGAAGCCGACATATGGTTCTTATTAAATTCCTATTCATTTGATGTTTATGGAACCATGGTTTGGTAAGTACAAACGGATCCAGGATTTTAAATTTCAGACCTTTATTAGATTGTGTATATAGCTGTTGCCAGCACACTTTCAGTTTATTTTTTGGTAAAGCTAAGATGTCTGTTGTAGGTACTTTAAAGTTTATAATAATCTGCCCCGTATCTATAGCTTCTTTGGCCAACTTGTCGGCTTCTTCGTTACCTCTAATACCAGCATGGGCCTTGATCCAAGAGATTTCTAATATTTTATTCTTATTAATAAGATTGGAATACAATTCTAGAATATCTAGTAGAATATAGTTTGTAGTATTTTTTTGTGATACTGTAGCAATAGCTTCCACAGCTGAACGGCTATCTGAGAATATAACAAATCTATTGTTATTGTTAAATAAGATACAATATTTGATGGCTTCTCTTATTGCTGTAAGTTCTGCCGTGAAACTTGATGTATTGTTTGGGAGTTTGAATTTCTTTCCCAGATTTCTATTTTGATGGTATACTGCACAGCCGGTTTTTCCATCCATTTTCGATCCATCTGTATATAGATACTCATAATTCTCCCACGAGTTGTTTATATGATTCTTAAAGTTATGGTCAACATCATAGTATATGGAATTCGAATTGATTGAAATTCTTGGGATATTTTCGAAAATGTCATATTCTCTCTGGAAAATCGGTATTGTGTCATTTTGGTATATGTTATTTGTGTATTTAGTCAGCCAACTGTAGCTCTCTGATAGCAGCGGAGTTTTTTTGTGATTCCAGTATTTATGTGTGAATGTCTGCATAGTTAGGTTATGTATTTGAGAGTACACTTCGCTTTTTTTTGCATGGAGTTTTATTAATAATTTGTCGCTCAACATTTGTCTACGTAATTGAAGCGGGGGTTCGCAGCATTCTATCTCCATAACATTGACTGGCGTGCTTTGTAGATATCCTATAGCCAAACGAAGACATTTGTTTTTGACTCGTTCTATTTTGTCCAAGTGAATATTACTAGCTGAACCATAGAATATGCTTCCATAATCGAGTTTGGACCGTATCAACGATCTGAAGAAAAGCAATATGATTTTTGGATCAGATCCCCATCGATGATGGCTGAAGGCACGTATCAAGTTGATTCCATTTTCGGCCATACTGCATGCATTGTGAATGTGATCTTTCCAGAGTAATTTTTGATCTAATGTGAGACCTAGTGTTTTCACCGAAGATCGATATGGAATTGTAAAATTTCCTAGTTTTATGGAGGGTGGTGGATTAAATCTTTTCCTGGTAAATGTACAAACAACGGATTTCTCTGGAGAAATATTCAACCCATTTTTTTGACACCACTGTTCCATATTTAACAATGCACTCGAAAGTTTTCCATTGCAGTATTCAATACATTTTCCTTGTTGAAATATGCAGATATCATCGGCAAACATTTTGATTTTTGTTGAAGTATTTTTCACGATTTCAGATATGTCTGATGCATATATGATATAAAGGGTTGGACTCAAGATGCTTCCCTGTGGCAAACCGTTGGATGTGATCCTTGGATTGATTAATTCATTCGCTGTACGAATATATAGTCTGCGACCGAAATATAATTTTGTAATATTGTAAATTAATCGAGTCGGTATACCCAACGAATACATTTTATTTTGAAGAATTTCTAAATTAACATTATCGTAAGCACTCTGAATATCCAAAAATACAGCTGATGTGGAGAGACAGTCCGTGAATCCTGCCTGTACGTCCGTAACCAATGATGCAAGAGCCTCCTGTGTTGAAGAACCTTTCCTAAATCCAAACTGGAATTTAGGTATTAATTGATTTTTTTCTAGCCAAAACTCTAGTCTATTTTAATCTATTGTATATGAACAAAGTAAAAAATGGAAACTGGCGGACGCTGACTGGTCCGGATTTACTAATCTATGCGAGAGTTTCTACAATACAGATAATAGCGCTACTTATTCAAATTTAATTAATATAATTAATCGTGCTGCGGAATTGTCTATTCCACAATACTCTCAATTTCACAAAAAACGAGGTAAGTGCTGGTGGAACACACAATGCCAAAACGCAGTTAATGAACGAAAAAGACTATTTAAACTGTTTAAAGATTTCCCAAATAGGGACAACTTAATTAACTACAAACATGCCGATGCAACAGCAAAAAAGATTATAAAAAAAACAAAACGCGAAAATTGGTACGGATTTTGTTCATCTTTGAGCGGAAACACACCGATGACCGAGGTCTGGCGTAAATTTAATGCATTTAAAAATAGGAAACAAAATAATTCTACACCGATTAGTTCGGAAGCTCAATGGGTCTTGGATTTCCATTCAAAATTGGCTCCATGTTCTGTAATGAAACCAATTCAAACTATAATTAGTCCAGATGAAAATGAGCAACATGAATTGACAAAACCGTTTAGCTTTGGCGAATTGATTAGGATATTAAAACATAATCACAACACAGCACCGGGAAAAGATAATATTCACTATCCCATGCTACATGTCTTACCTCAATCTTTAAAACATTTGATGCTAAAAATTTTCAATAAATTTTTTCATAATACAAATGAATTCCCTCTCGAGTGGTATGATTACATAATACTACCAATTAAAAAACCAGGAAAACCTAATCATTTGCCCGGCTCCTACAGACCTATTGCGTTGGCTTCTTGTGTTCAGAAGACACTCATCACCGTGTTTAATGTCTATGTGAGGTCGAAATTGGAGTATTCTTCTATCATCTAGTATCCTCGACCATGGGCAATGAATAGCGTTTGCTGATTGGATTTTGGAACAACGCCATTTGGATGGTAATTTTTCAACTAATATCATCTTCAGTGACGAGGCCAATTTTGAACCTGATGGCCTCGATATTCGACATAATTGTCGCATTTGGGGTTTCGGAAATTCATGAGTGATTGTTGAAAAATAGATGCATCCAAAATGAGTCACCGCTTGTTGTACATTTTGGGCGGGAGGCAACATCGGTTCATTTTTCTTCGAAAATGCAGTTGGTCAAACATTAAAGGTAATGGTGTTTGTTGTCGTGAAATGTTAACTAACTTTTTTATCCCAAAATTACAACTGCGTGTGGTTCCAACAGGACGGTGCAACATGCCTTATAGCCAGAGAAACTATTGTTTTTTGGTTGTGTTATTTCTCATTTTGGAGATCGCCATTTGCCGCCCAGATCATGCGATTTAACGACTTTGAACTTCTTTCTTTGACGTTATTTAAATTCACAAGTTTATGTGCGCAAACCCACAACGAAGAATGCTTTAAACGACGAAGGATATAGAAGTATTTAAGATTGTATGTGTAGGTATCTCGTTTTCGAACTTCAAGCTACTATTACTACGTTGTTGTCTTATTTCAAAAGCAAAATTCTATTCCATGCCGTTGATGTTTTTCAGAGAGATGTACTAAATCATAAACACCACTAATTGTCCACACATAAAACAAAATAGTCTATTTTTTATCTCACAGCCACAGATCCATGCGTATTTTTCATAAATGTTTTTATAAAATTTTCTTACATAACTTTTTCCTCGGCTTGTGGAAGACATTTAAGTCAGACGTAGCAATATTTTGTTTAATTTCAAGTTATTCGTCATTTATTGATATTAACCTTAGATTTGACTGTCATATCTCTGAGTGTATTAAAAGGGCGATTTGTAGTCTTAAGCTTTTATATAACTCAAGACATATACTGAATAAAAAATTAAGAATTACTTTATGTGAATCTTTGGTGTTGTCGAATTTTCACTGTGATGTTGTTTACGGTCCTTGCCTGACTTCATCTGCTGCACAACGAATCCAAAAAATACAGAAATGTTGCTTACGATTTATATTTGGCATTAAAAGAGGCTGTCCTATCAGTCATAAGCTGAGAGAAATTCCTTGATTGGATATGAAGCAAAGGAGATTATTACATCGTTGTAATCTCTATCACAATATCGTTGTTACCCAGACACCATCATATCTATATCGGAAAATAACTTTCAGAACTGATGTACATAATCTGAATTTGAGATGCAAGGGACGCCTTACACCTCCGACTCACAGAACTGGAGTCTTTGAGCGGTCTTTCACCTACAATATAGCCAAGTTTTATAATCAATTACCAGAGCAGCTCTGCTCTGGTAAGAGCAGCTAAAATCTACATCGATTGTGACATTTAAAAATAATTTTAAAAAAATTCTTCTGGGGGGCTGAGAGTAGTCGGATGTTGCCGAATTTTTCATTGTATACAAGATAAATTTGATTTAGATAAAACTGTTTGGTAATACTTTAGACATAGGTATAAAAAATACATTAGTAATTAAGTGTGTGGCTTTGTGTGTTTGTTTTTTGTGAGTGTGTGTATGCATGTAGAAATTAGGAAAAGTGTATAAACCAGCTGAACTCTAGTAGGCAGCTGCACTCTTGCCTTTTCAGTGGCAACTAATGTACGCAATGTATTTTTTGTTGCTAACTGAATAAAGATTATTATTATTATTGCTTTGACTTTTGAAAATGCCTTATACTTTGAAATTAAATCCATTTCACAAAATACTCAAAACAATAAACTCAAAATATAAAGCAAAAACTATACCGGCAAACAAACGCTACAATCTGTCCAACCTGCAATACGTCATGATGGTCTGAAAACTGCATAAGAAATCTCAGCTTGAAAACAATTCTCAATTGCCATTGGTGTACCATCTGTATTCTGACGTATCCACGAGTACTGCAACGAGAAGTTTACGTGGGGTGGGAGGACTAAATATAACAAGTTGTTTTGTTTTTTTTATTATATGACAAAAATTATATTTTTAAGATTTTTAGTTTTTCAAAACACTTGTCTAAACGAAATTCCAACCAGTGCAGTAGTAAATATAAATAAATATAATGAAAAGAAGATTCATTCGTTAATTTTTATAATTAATGCAATCAATAATGTAGTTCCAAACTCTTTAACTTCAGTAAAAAGTGTACAAAACCCTTAACTACTATAAAAGTTCTGCTGTGACGAAACGTATTACTTAATTTTCAATTACTGCCATTAAAATAACATCTCAAATTTTAATAAACCTCTACCTAACAATCTATTGTGCACAAATGTGCGTTTTTGTTCTCCATGGTTTCCAATTAAAAAACCGCTACAAAAGGTTGTAAAAAGTGCGCTTTCTCTCATCTCTCCAGACTCGACCTTTATTCATAGAATCAAATAACTGAAGCTTAAATAGACGCACGTAAACTTTTTCCAAGTTCACACTAATTAAAAAACCTTTCGTAATATCTACATGGCTGGGCGGTAGTTTGGGAAAAGTTTTTTAGTTTAGTCTTTTGTGAGACTTTTGCGGCAAATGCAAAGTTGTACATTTTGTCTAATAATGTCGAGTGTCATTTAGATTTTTTTCTAATGAATTTTCTTATAGCAATCGGGAAAATGGTAATATACTGTAGGTGCCATGCTATCACGAGTATCGTGTGTATTTTCCATAAAAACCTAAGGCGATACCTTATTCAAGAGAATATCCGATTCCCTCTTGCTGTGGTATCTTGTTTCATAATCTGCTTCGACATGACCTAAAAATTGATATGATTTAAATAGTTTATAAAAAAGAGGATTCCATAACTTGATGCTATTTTTAGTATATTTAAAAAAAAAAACATAATTTTGAAAAATTTTTATGCAGCCCTTCATTTCATGAGGCCTGAACCCTAAAAATTGCCTCAGTTCCAAAGTTTATATATCGACCGGGTGTTCCGAAAAAAAATCCCCACCTTTTCGGGGGGTAGAATCTACGATCAAAATTAAGACAAAAATCACTTATTATGTCAAAATTTCAAAAAATATCTCCTTATGAAATTATGACCATCTTGAATATTGAAATCAGGCAAATCTTTTCTTTGGAATTATTAATTTAAATCTAGTCATACTTGATAAAGACAGAATAGTAAATTGCGAATGTCAAAGTCTAGTTGTCACATAAATCCTAAACTGAAGTCAAAAGTTGAAAAAGTGCGAGTCAAGTATGGCAAGAAGGTACAGCAATCAAGAATATTTAGACATGATTAAACTACTTGGAGTTTGTAACAATAATGCCTGTGCCACAGAACGTTTTTCAACTCGGCGACACCCAGATCATAAGACCATAAGTGCTGATGAAAATCGCCTTCATGAAACTATGGGTGTTTTGCACCACGGAAGATGCTTGGTAGCTAATAAAACCGAATTATACCTATTTGATTGAATATAGATGCAGAGGAACAAGAACACCATCCTCCGCACGTCAATTTTACTTTGCATTAAATGCATTTGATTCACATAAAATATGTATTAAATTATGCCGGTCAGAGAACTTAACCCATATCCTAATTGAAATGGTAGCCCCATATGGCTAGAGTATCTGGGATAAGTATTGATGTAATGGTCTGGTCTAATCCAATTTAAACTATTATTTTTCATATTTCGCACAGTTAAAACTATGAGAAAACAATTTAAATAAACTGTTGCCCTCGAGGCACGAATAGCTCTCCATATTTAAGTATAAAACTAATAATTTTATGACCTTTTTGTCATTTATCTAAAATTCATATATATTTTTAGGCATCAGCTATTTTTTTAAGTATCGCGTTTTGTTCCTTGTTCTTCTCTTTGGAGGCACTATTTGTACGTACATATTTTATATTTCAGATCTTCTACGCCAAGTTAAAAATAGTTGATTTTTTTATAATAAAATTTATTTTGCCTCCTTTTCTACTATTTACGAAGGCCTATGTAAACAAAATTGTTATGCTGCATGTTGTAGGTTATGTCATATCAAAGCTATATATAATTTGCCAATTTTTCTGTTATATTTGGCTTTTTTTTTTCGTTTTCACCCTTTTTTACACTATTTTCAAACGCCTGAGTGAACCAGTCCATTTATGTAACATTTTTTAGGTTGTATACTATTACAGCTATGAAAAATCATTCCGTATTTCGAATAAGCTTAGGAAGTATATATTTTTTATTTCGACCTCTTTTACACTATTTACGAACGCCTATGAAAACAAGTTATTTATAACACATTTTATAGGTTATATTCTATCAAAGTTATAAATAACTAATCAATATTTCTTCTTTTTTAAAGAAGTACGTTTTTTTTTCTAACCTTTTTACCCCATTTTACACTATTTTCGAACGCCAATGTGGTCTAATATTTTATATTCAATATTTTAGGTTATATTCAATTAATTGCGTAAAAAATTATGCAGTATTTCGGAAAAGTTTAAGAACTATGATTTTCTTTAATTTTTGAACCCTTTTTTATTCCCCTTGCCTACGCTCAATGTTAATCACCACCTATAAATATTCTGTAGTATTTTCGTACCAAATATGGTTAAAATCCGTTAAGTGGTTTTTGAGTTATCACGGATACAAGTTTTTTCTGGCCCTTCTATAGAATTTTCACGGACGCCTAGTTAAATATAAAAAAAATTGACATTTTAATTATTTTTTTTATTTTACCCTATTTTCTACTATTTACGAACGCCTATGTAAATAAAAATTGTATGTTGCATTTTGTAGGTTATCTTATATCAAAGCTATATATAATTAGCCAATTTTTATGGTATATTTGGAAAACGTTTTTTTTTTCGTTTTTGACCCTTTTTTCAAACTATTTTCGAACGCCTGTGTGAACCAATTCTTTTATGGAATATTTTTTAGCTTATATTGTATCACAATTGTGAAAAATTATTCCATATTTCGAATAAGTTTAGGAAATATATATTTTTTATGTTTTGACCCCTTTTCCACTATTTACGAACGACTATGAAAGTAAGTTATTTATGACACATTTTATAGGTTATATTCTATCAAAACTATAAATAACTAGTTAATATTTCTGCTATTTTTAAGAAATACGTTTTTTTTTTAAATCTTTTTTACCCCATTTTACACTATTTTCGAACGCCAATGTGGTCTAATATTTTATGTTCAATATTTTAGGTTATATTCAATTAAATGCGTAAAAAATTATGCAGTATTTCGGATAAGTTTAAGAACTATGAATTTTTTTAATTTTTGAACCCTCTTTTAAACCCTTTGCCTACGCTCACTGTTTCCCAAAATCTAATCAGCTCCTTGTCATGTCCAATAGTATTTTTGTTGTTGGTTAAAATCTGTTAAGCGGTTTTTGCGTTTTCGTGCATACAGACAGACAGACAGACAGACAGACAGACAGACAGACAGACAGACATTTTTTTAAAACGACTTATTTATGTATAAAATGACCAAAAACAACTATTTCCGGTGAAATTAAAAAAAAAATTTTTTCATGAAACTAATAGTCTCCATATATACATGTATATTACATATATGATATGGAGAGCTAAAAAAAAGAATTTACGAAGCCTCTTTGCTACATTTGCCCACCTACCTAGTTAAAATAATTTAAATACATATTTACGTTAAGGCAATAATTAATGTACACAATTAATTAAGCTATTAAATGCGGAAATTGCCAATAATCAGACTACCTACAACCGTGACTATATTTTAATTTAAACTGTTGGCAATACCATAGAAAATTAGAAAAAAGTACAAACTATAACTTGACTTCTTCACTTGACCTCTTGCCTATCAACAGCATACGATCATTTTCGTTTCTACAAACTTTGCGAGAAACTATTTTGACAAATATATTAATTATATTTGACATTGGCATTAACTTCGTTGCCATAACAACATGAGTGTTTTTTTATCACAGCCCACTATTAATTTTATACAAATTTATTGAATGTTAAATTTAGGCAAACATATATTAAGCCATTTACATGGACAGGAAAAAGATAGAGACTTGTTTTCACTGTTTTCTTTTTCCATCTAGTGAATCCTAATAGTACCATTCCATTTGATTTTTCTAAGAAAATTAACAAAATCAGAAACATTGTTCTATAGTTCCATCTAGCGGCTATAGATAATAATTAAATAAAAGCACCAATACTTGTTTTACAAAAACAATTTCTGTCTTGCAGTACTTTCTGCAACTGAAGAGTCGAATTGAAGACGAAACAGACAAAACTGAAAATTGTGTACCACGAATTTGTGGCATACGTTTTCTCTTGCCCAGCGAACTGGGTTATGATTCATCAACTTTGAAAACGAATCGGAGTAATCCGAAACACTTTCGTTGAAAGGTGAGATTTTTCAAAAGGATTTTAGATCAGAGGAAAAGGTCGTGAGACCATCCAAAATTTCGTAAAGAACGAGATCCCCAACAAGGAAAAGCCGTAAGGCATCCAAATTCGTTGGTCGTTCAATTCTACGATTTGATCTTTTGTCCAATGCTTTATGCAAAGAAAGAAATACCAGCTTTTGCTTCGTCAAACTCTGCTTTTGTCAAATTCGACTTTTGCTTTGAGAAAGACAGCTTTTGCATTCGGTAAACTAACATTACAGTACTTTTTTTAATACTCCCAAATATTACTTTTATACTGAGGATAATTTTATTAAAATCGGACGATCCATAAGAAAGTTAGATAACTTTTTACAACCCAACATTCTCCGGCACCCTCCACCATTTATTTAAGAAGATAGGCAAAAAAGGCTTATATGAAAAAGTTTTAGAATTGTAGTTAGATCATTCTCATTAAGTTTATCACTTACATAATATACGTATGTTTTTAAGTGAACAGTGTTTTACAATTAAGAGTTGGATTTACGCCCTCTAGCTGACATTTTAGGAAACTGAAACTAGTTTCCAGCGATTTCTCTTGTCTGCTTTTACTAAAATAAAAATATTCCTAAAACCGTAACATGATTAGTTTTCGAGATAGAGCCGTTGACTCCACGTTTTTTTAATTTCGTTGGCTAGTGGAGTGTATTTAGTGACCTTTTCGTTGTATTTGGGCATTATGTTATTATCTGTTGGGACGAAGATATCCAGAAGGTAAGTAATTTTTTCATTTTTTAGCGTTAGTATTATATCTGGTCTATTACTATTAATTGTTATATCTGTTATTACAGGTCTACCCCAATGGTATAACATTGTTACTTTCTTTAATAGGACAAGGCTGATAGTTGTAATAGGGAAGCACCGACGTGGGTAGGTATGTTATATTTTTTAATGAGCTCTATATATAATTTTTGCATCATCATTATGTCTTTTGAGATATAAAGTTGGAGCGAATTCTGAGCATCCAGAGATTATATGGTCGATATTTTCTTGATGCAAATTGCATTTTCTGCATTAGTCGTTGTCTCTTGTTTTCAGAATATATCTCTCGTAGTTTCGAGTTTTGATTACTTGGTCTTGTATTGATTGCACAGAACCTTCAGTCTCCGTAAATAGCTTTCCATTTGTCAGCCATGCGATCGACGCCTTTTAGTAGATTTTTAAAAAAAATCTAACTATTCAGGAGATCGACACAACCGAAATTATGAAAAATTTTTATGCAGTACTTCATTTTATGACCCCTGGATCCTAAAAATGACCTCAGTTCAAAAGTTTATATATCTATATATATATATATATATGGGATATAGAAACTTTGCGTCACGTTCTAGGCCGCATTTTTTGACCAATCGAAACAAAATTTGGTTAAAAAATCGGCTAGGTCATGGAATCGCGTGAGTTCGTTGGCGATTGAAATCGGAGAGCTAATTTCAGAATGGCGGCCTGTCAAAGTTTTAAAAAAATCATATTTTTTTCGTTGTTAATAGAAAATACCGATGTTACATATCAAATGATAGAGCACTTAAATCTCTACAATATTTATTTGGAGAGTTTTTTCATCGCTGGCATATTTAAGTAAATGTAAGTCAATATAAAGTAACAAAAAATAAAAAAAAATATCATCACCCGCTATACCTGTAATTATTTTGACAAATAAACACCTGTGAAATAACAATAAGACCGTACTTATAGTATAATGGGTATTTCAGTTATAATAACTGTCAATATGACACTTTGGTTATATTTGGCGAATGTCAGAATATTCCGTTATTTGTTTATTAATAGTGGGTGTCAGTGGTAGACTAAGTATAAATAAAAAATACATAAATCAAAAATCTACTGTTCCGACTGGCTGCCATCGGGATTTTTTTTTGTAAATATGTTCTTATTCTAAGAAATTTTTATATCTTCCGTGTATTGCTTTTTGTCTCCATTATGTCGTTTAGTTTAAGGGCGTGAAGTTTCGGTGCGATTTAATACATGCTCTGTAATACGGATTTGTGTGTCTGTAGAAAAAAATGTCTCAGTGCCTCTATTTGATTATAGTGTGTATTTCGAATATCTTTGACTCCCCTGGCACCTTCAGATCTTAGTAGAGTTATTCTTTCTGTCGAAGCTCTCCGGAGATGAAATCTGTGTTTTGTTAAACTGACTCTTGTTAGTCTGTTGAGCTCATCTAGGTCAGTTTCGCTCCATTTAATTACTCCAAATGAGTAAACCAGTGAGGATATCGCGTAGGTGTTTATCGCATTGTTCATGTTTTTAGAAGTAAGTTTCAATTTAAGCAGTTGTAGAAGCCTATTTTTATACTGCGTTTTTGTTTTATATGCGTTTGATCAAGCTATTCTGTGCAATTCCCAGATACTTGTATGTCTCATCATTCGTCATACACTCCAGCGAGAGCTGTTCAGAGATCATGATATTTTCTGTTGGTTCTATCATTTTACCCTTTAATATTTTAATTGCCTTGCATTTTTGCAGTCCAAACTCCATTCCAATATCTATGCTAATTTTATTTGTGATCTTCAGGAGACTGTGTCAGTGTTGTGGTGTTTCTGCATATATATCTTCAGATCATCCATGTAGAACAAATAATTGACACTTAAAGCTTTTTCATTTTTATTGAGTTTGTAACCAAGGTCTGTAGCATTGAGTTGTTTTGAAAGTGGGTTGAGAGCTAGACAAAACCAGAGTGCACTCAGTGAATCACCCTTAAATATGCCTGTCCTTATATGTATTTGATCAGATGTAATGTGACATTTTTCGTGTTTTAAATTTATTGTTGTTCTCCAAGTATTTATAGTTTTGCGAAAGAAATTAACTATGTAGTGGTTGATTTTGTATATGTCGAGAATTTTAATAAGCCAAGAGTGTGGAACACTGTCAAAAGCTTTTTTATAATCAATATAGGCTATGCTAAGATCTCTGGATTTTTTCTTGGCATCACTGAGTATTATGGAATCGAGGATCAGTTGCTCTTTCGCTCCTTTTGCTTTTGGTCTACATGCCTTCTCTTGAACTGTCAAAATATTGTTATTATCAATATGTTTTAGAAATTTCCCTGTTATAATCGCCGTAAAGATTTTGTATATTGTTGGTAGACAGGTGATATGTCGATATTTTGCGGGGTTTTTGGTATCATTATCTTTCGGGATTAAATGTGTTATACCTTGGGTGAAAACGGAAGGCATTATTTCAGGATAAAAGATTATATTGTTAACAGCTCGCTATGTACTTGTGTAGTACGTGTAGTTTTTTCCACCAGAAGTTCTGAATTGAATCTATACCTGGGGCTTTCCAGTTTGCTGAATTAGCAAGTGCGCTATAGACATCCTGAGTTGTGAGTTCTTCAAAGTTCATAGGTTCGATATTTGCGTTACTCTCAATTTCCTGATCTATCCATTTTGACGTTCTATGTGTTTTCCTTTGATTAATTATATGTGTCCAGTAGTTTAATAAGTCATCCTTATCTGGTGGTGGAGTGACGCTGTTGGTTTCGCGTTTTGTCAGATTTTTGTAAAATTCTTTTTCGTTGGTTTGAAATATAAAAGTTTCATTCCTTCTCTCGTATGCTTTTCGGTAACGTGAAAGTCTTTTGGGTAGAGCAGCGAGTGTTTGTTTTTTAGTTTCCAGACATTCCTGTACTTGTTGTTCCTAGTTTTCAGTTATAGATTTATTGCCATATTTGTCAACATTTTTTAAAGTTTTTTTAGATCTATTACCATTGTGGTATTATTGTAGTTGACCGATTATTTGTCTAAGATTGTTAATTTTTGTTTGAAGTCTTTTTTCCCATGCAGGTATTTTATTTCTGAGATGTTCTGTTTGACCTATATTTTGTTTATTAGCTCGGGTGACAGCTATTGCCATGCAGTAGGTTAGGGAGTGTATTTGTTCAATATGCTTATTGCAATTAATTATGTCTTTAAGAATTTCATTGGCTGAATTGAGCAATTGTTTGATTCTTGGGTTATATTTCAGTTTTGGGATTTTTGGTCGATTCGTTGTGTTTATGTCAAGCAATTCAATTTGAGCCTCCTGAAAGTTTATATATAATTCTTGTTTTTGTATATTGTCTTATATATTATGTTCTTTTATATTTTCTTCTATATTCATTATTTTCTGTTTCTCTGTATGGTTGTCACTCAAGTTTCCATTGTTGTATAGTTCTTCTTGTACTATTTCTTTTATCGTGTTAATCTCAAAGTCCGTTAAAAGTTTTCTAGATATTATTGCAGTTTTTTGGTCACCAAGTCTATTTTGTGTCGTGGTAAAATCAGGGAATTTTTCAGTGAACAGTTGGTAAAGTCGAAGATATGGTGTGCGGTCTCTTCCTAAATCTGTTAGCTTAAAGTATTGGTACATAATAAATTCATTCATTTGTTTAGACCATACTTTACGCCATTGTCGGTTTCCTGCCGCAATGGATGCCGCAGGTTGCTGTCACTCAACATCGTTGGCTGGTTGTGACGTAGAAGGTTGTATAGGGTCACCATTTGTAGATTCATTATATTCATTTGTTGCGATATCCGCTTCGGGTTGATCCCGACGAGGGGCTCGCAATCTCCCCCGCCACTGACCGCTCGCATACGTAGCGCCAGGATCAGCTCCAACGCTACGACCCTCCTCAGGCAATCGCATTTCTATCCTTTCACTATTCTCCACTCCATGGGTTACGCTTCTTCCTCAGTTATTTATAGCCGATTAGGAAGAAACAGAATCAGTCGGCTGTGAAAAGTAAATGTGGGAAGAAAAAAATATAGGGCAAAGTGAAGGTAAACATGGGTGATTGGGAAATGTGAAGGGTAAGGGATAATATGTGGATCGGGACAGCGGACAGCTGGTCGTCGCTGACTGTACCGTCTACGCATTACGGTAGCATCAACAATACTGCTAGTAGCAGTACCCCAGTGGTCAGACATTATTATTATTTTTTTTTTTCACCATAAGGGTATATTTTGCTTTAGAATCGGAAAACAAGGTTTCAAGATTCATGAGCATTGCCAACAGCCAAGAAAGATTATTATTATTTTTTTTTATTATTATTGTTACTGTTGCGTCCACATTTATTATTGTTGTTTTTTATATGTTTTCAAATCTCAATTAGGTAAAATTTTTATGTTTTTCTTTCTAAGGTATTTTCTATATACTAATTTGAATCGGCAAATCTTCTTAATAATGATCTAAATTCAATGCACTGCTTGTTTCATATGTTTCTTCATTAAATAATGTAATAAATTTGCGCGATGGCCTTTAGGATGAACTTTAGAAGAGTCGCTATTGGTCAGCAATTCGAGTGACGCGTGTTTTCTATTGGTGATTTATTGTTAATAAATAATTCTCTTCTCTGGTGCATCGCCGTTAGAAATTGTTCCTAACGTAAAAAATATAGTCATTCTTATCAACAGTGAAACTGTATTACAAGTTACTTAATTTTCATAATTCAATTTAATTCACCCGCAATATGAAAGTATTCGTGTATGGACTCAGTTTATGTTATGATTTATGTGTAAAATTTGATAGGCTTTCTAAGAGAACATAGGAAGTGAAGTGAAATCCTTGATAGACAAAATAGGTGAGTCCTAAGGCCTCGTTCTCTTTTCCTTATTATATGTCCTCATTTGTTGAATCAGTTTAAAATGTGCCTACAATCCATTTTCTCTAGCTATCCGCAATTACATTACAATTACAATTGGACTATTTTTATTATTTTCAATAAACTAACGTAACAAACTAACTACTTTATTCAAAAATTAGAAAAAAAATATTGCCAGAGCTGGGATTCGAACCCAGAACTTTCCGCATGCGAAGCGCACGCTCTATCAATGACGCCAAAAACCCTTTATCAAATTAATTTATTATATTCTAATAATAGTTAAGGTTCCAACTACCTAACTGGTGAAACTTCAAACGCAATTTTCTCGAGAATTATGAGGGCACATATCAAAACTAACCTAGCGCTGTAAAGCAGATAAAAATTGCTTTCAAATGATGTGTCACTCGACCCCAACTGCTATTTGAAAATTTGGCGGTTGTGTCCACTCCTATCACAGGGCTAAAGCGATTTGAACCAACACTAATGGGTTCATCCTAGGACTCCCTCAAACTTATACACCAAAATTTAGCTCAATTAGTTAAAGCGTTTAGGCGCTATCGTGGAAGAATACATACACAGACCC
The DNA here is from genome assembly GCA_911728435.2 of Apoderus coryli. Classification (NCBI taxonomy): domain Eukaryota; kingdom Metazoa; phylum Arthropoda; class Insecta; order Coleoptera; family Attelabidae; genus Apoderus; species Apoderus coryli. Next base: position 6,498,095 of record OU452202.1, on the reverse strand, counting down.
ACTTCCATCTGGAAATAGTCTTATTCGTCTCAAGGAACTTCAAAATGGTTATATCCGTCTTTATCTCAGATTTTTTTAGCGCGTTCACAATGTTTTTCCTGTGCGAGAAAGTAATATATAAATTGAAAATCAACTTTGCCGACTGGCTGTCATCTGGACTTATTTACTGTCTTTATTAAAATATATTACAATACATAAGAAGAAAACAATTTAACTATTTAAAATTCTGTGACTGCTCTATTAATTTTTATCTCATTTATTATCGACGATAATATGGTGCTAGTTTTCCGCCAACTTCAATATTATTTATGAATTGCTTGTTACATAAAGTAATGAGAAGTTTGTGGCGACATCTAGTGTGAGCAGACAATAAGCCCGGTGAAACAAAGTTCACAAACGATGGCCGGACAAGAAGTAACAACTCCAATACATCCTATTGCCAACCCTATACGCCCGAATTCCCTGGCGGAAGGCTTTATTTATAAATAATATAATCCTTTATTTTAGCATATATATTGCATAACTTACAGTCTTGTTACTTTTCCTGGGCAAAGACAATTCTAAATATTTGTTGAATACGGCGTTCTATGTGAAAAACTAAAGTTGCTATTACTTTGCTAATTTAATTTCTAACATATCAAAGGTGAAAATATTTTATACCGCTAGAACTGCGACGAAAATGTAATATACCAAATTTTTTGAAATTTCCTGCCTAACCTACAATCGACCGTGAATCACACTGTACCACTATCCATTTGTGTATTTTTCATGTTGTTATAAATCTGTTTTTATAGTGTTGAAGCTGGTACAAAATACAAATTATAAAAAAAAAATTATTTTCCATACCTACACACAACCAGGAAACATATTTTTCCGAGAGTGCAATAAATGAAATTGGCTTTTATTCTAACAAAAACAATGGAATGGCAATAAGTAATAGGAACAAAGGTCTCTATGTTTGGCAGTTTTTTTTTTAACTATTAGACTGAACTTTATAATTTTGTTGTGAAAGAGTGTTTTTTCCATGCACCTATATATCGAGTTTTGGAGAACAATAGAGAAGTTTTGAATAATAAGTGGAATTATTAATATATTTTGAAGAATGGATCGTTTGTTATATATTAAGAAACTTTTGTTATATATTTCAGCTGTAAAGTTAGACAGGTCTTTGCTAAATACAATAATTTATTAAATACTTGCTCCAGAAATTCCACGTATATGAAATGGGGTTTAAGAAAACCGTAATTGAGCGAAAGTATTAATCAAATAGGGTGGTGACTTATATAGATCGTGCAGTAGCAGTTTTCCGGCACCAATTGAAAATATTAACTTGTTATCTAACAGGTCACATCAACGTTCGGTTACTCAGAAGTCTACAAAAGTTTCAACTAGATTAACCATCCCAAATCTTTAATACAGGGTGTCCCAAAAAATCGATTAACGACAGATTCCTTGAGCAAAATGAATTGCACTTTCCTTATGCCATTTTAAGGCTGCATGTCCGATACACAGGATGTCAAAGTTTGATTTTTAAAAAACTCCCGTTGTAATTATCGCATTTATATGAAACTTGGTATAGTCTATCCAAAGTCAATGTAAAATATATAAATTTAATGATTCTACCAGGGGATATCCGTTCCCATGCCTCTTTACATTATAAAAGGGCATCGAATGCAGCGTGCATGCCTGCCATAAGGATATAAAAGGATACCGACAGTAATAAAAATAACTACAGTGACTGGAAAAAATTAATTTTTAATTTGCCTTATAACTTTTCATGTAGAGGAATATTTCACGAAAAACGAGTGCTGACTGTTTGTTGTATTTATCTCTTGAAATTATTGACTTATATCTATAGAAATCGCAACGTGTTCGCAACAAACGATTTTTTACACAGTTACATGACGCGTAGGCGTGATCATCTGCTTCTCCCCAGACCTAACCATGAATCATATAAAAAGTCACCACAATACTCCGGTATTTATTTTTTTAACATGCTGCCGTGCCGCTTGAGGGAATCTCAATCGGAGAAAATATTTGAGCGCAAATTGAAGGATTATTTAATATCAGGGACATTCTACACGCTGCAGGAATTTACCGAGTCATGTGTTCGCCTGTGATATTCATGTAATTTTTTAAATTTGTTTATTTATTCTTTCTTTTTTTAATTTATTGAATATTTTTTAGATGTATGTGTTGTTTTTGTCTGTATTTTTTGTTCATTTGTATATATCTTTTGCCTTTTGACTTGCCAATTGTACAATATTTGTATTTGTGATGGCTGAATAAAGAATTTGAATTATTTAAATTTAATACATAAAGGATTTTTAAAATATCGTAGGGCATGTATTGTTATGAAAAGTTAAAAGGGTGCGCCTATTGACGGCTGCGGTCGGTATTGACATTACAAATGTATATCGAGTTGTGGTTTTTTATATAATTTTAAACTAAGATTAGAACACTATACATTAATATTACAATTTTAGCCGCGTGTTTTCAAAAAAGGAAAAGTTAAGAAACATTAGACTACATGTAAATGACGGGGGGTTTTTGTAGCCTCTGACCCCCAATTTTTTGTACATACGGCAATGACCTCAAGGCTACCTTTTTAATAACAAAAGGTATTTACAAACAATTTGCTATCCTTCATAATAGTTGATTATTCAGAGATTATTTGATAAATATCAGATGTTGTGTTGTCACAAAATTGGATATAAAAACGAATAATTTTTTGTTTAATCAAAGAACAATTATTAGCTTTGTTTTGGTCGAACGTTCTAGGACAGTTGGCACATGCGCTGTTAATCAAAAATTGCGATTTGGTTTTGTCACCTGATGAGGATATTTTCATTAATTTACATAAATAAACTATTAAAAAGATTTTTGGGTCTTTTAAATATCCAAATTCTGATAATTCCTGGTGAATTAAATCTATAAAATATATTTCACATTAAACAAACACCTATGCAAATAATATGGTTAATTATTACCGCCGACATATATTCTTGGCTTTCCATAGTATACCAAAAATGTAAAAAAAAGTTAATTATTATTGTGATTGGTAATATTTGATTATGATAAAATAAATAGGATAAACACACTCATTTGAAATTCGAAGATTAAAAATGCCTAGTATCAAACATATGTCAAGTCATCGTTTTGGTTTTCACCAGTTCTAGAACGGTTGTGATTGGTTGTCCATGCGCATATTGGTCTGCTCAGAACTGAACTAATACTGAATCGATTCTTATTTCGCAACCAAAACAATGCCATTAACACATATTCATATAAAATTTGGTACAGTAAACAAAAACAAATACTTATCTTCTGAGAGAAAAACAAAAGAAGAAAAACTAGTAAATATTTTACATATAGGTTTTATTATCCTTTGACCCCCGAAATATGTTATCTATCTACGCCAGTGATGTTCAAAAACTCTTTTTATCAAATACAAATATTTTAGAATATTTTTGGGATAACTTTAAGAATTAATGAAAAATAACGTAAGGTGATGAGCACTTGTGAAGTTTTAATGATTTCCTCTAAAGTTAGTTTCAAGCATTTTTAATTTGGAAAGGTGCTCAAGGCTTTTGTTGTTATTTGGAATTTATATGTGGTTTTCAGTATATTAGTAGTTAATTTAGATATGGTTAAGCAATCAACATTTACGAACCAACTACTGGTAGTTGATTCGTAAATGTTGATATACTGAAAACCACATATAAATTCCAAATAACAACAAAAGCCTTGAGCACCTACCTATGATTCCTCTATATACTGTGTGGAATATAGTCAATAATAAATTTTCAACATGAAGCTGGGTTTGAGATATCATTTATATAGACCGAAGGTATAGACTTGAAAAATTGTATGCTATCAAATTTTGTAGAATATCATATCGTTATACTGATGTATTCACTGGAGCATCAAAAGTTTCTACAGTCATTCCATCACCTAAGTTCTAAATGTATGCGGCCTGGAAAACATAATAGAACAGTCAGTTTGTCTTTATAGTGACCATTTGTCTTGCACACTAACGTAGAAACTCTTTATCTATGTAAAACTACACAGCAGTTATTTTGTATCAAAAATAAAAGAACTGTAGGGTTTGTTATTTCGTAACTCCCAACAAATTTGAAATCTTTTAAAGTTAACATTAAAATGTTGTACTTTTGTAAAAATGATCCTCCTCTAAATGCCCTACAAATAATTGAATGATTCTATTTATAGCAATTTGTTTCCTATGAAGGTTTTAGGTGACATGCATGAACGTCGACGTCTGGTGTGCCACAGGGATCCCACCTTCGACCTCTATTTTTTATTATATTCGTGAATGACCTGCTAGGTTCACTGAACTGTGGCCGCCTGGACTATGCTGATGACTTGAGATCTACACCGTCGTAGATTCTGCACTTGACTGTGTCGCACTCTAGAGCGACTTGAATGGTTTGAATGGATGGTGTAATGTCAATAGACTGCAACTTAATGCGGGAAGTGTAGTATTGTTAGTTACACAAGGTCTAGGGGTCCATTTTATTCGCCTACAACTTTGCTGGTGCCTCGCTGAATAGATACGACCATATTAAGGATCTGGGTATAGTGTTCGATCGAGAACCCAGCTTTTCTTTACATGTCGATGATGTTGTTAACACATCCTCTAGGATGGTTGGTTTCATTATCAGAAACTGTACATTTTTTACACCCCTCAACTTTCAGATTGCTTTACTGCACATTTGTCAGACCTAAACTGGAGTACGGCTCGGTGATTTCACACTAGTGCAATTAAGTCTATTCAACGACTGTTGCCTTTAGGAGGGATGGTGCTTATCCGGTCCGTGGTACTGACTAGCTCAACCCAGTCCCGATTTGATTACAGCAAGTGAGTGGTGTCTCTTTCGTGGATATGTATACAGGTTTTCTAAAAAGCAGCGGCAATATTTAAGGGCGTGATTTCTCAGCTCATTTTATTTTTTTTAAGAGTGTATTCTTGAGCCCTACTCCTTCAACTGACATTCGTTCAACGGCCGTGATCCGGTGCTTTGACAGTATTGGTGCTCCCAGTATCTGCGAGGAGGACATCTTGAAAGCTGCCAAAAAACTTAAAAACAAGATGACTTCGGGTCCTGATGGTCTACCTTCTTTCTTGGTGAAGGACTGTGTGATGGTATTGGCAACTCCTTTGTGTTCTATCTTCAATTTGGCACTAAAAAATTACAAGTTCCCTGAGCAGTGGAAAATTGCAAAAATAATACCAGTTTTTAAATCGGGTGATAGAGCTCGAATTAATGATTATCGTCCAATATCAACTTTGTCAAATTTCGCAAAGCTATTTGAGACTGTGCTATGTGATTATATTTATCCATGTGTTAGAAACTTGATTACACCGAATCAACATGGATTTATGTCTGGGCGTTCCACTGTTACAAATCTTGCCTTGCTTTCACAAAAGACTACCCAAGTGTTGGATGGTGGCGGACAGATGGATGTAATTTATACGGATTTCGCCAAACCGTTTGACAGAATGGACCATGTTGTTCTAATCAAAAAGCTTGATGAACAGTTTGGCTTTCGGCATGATCTTAAGATCTTTTTTAGTTCATATCTACGTAACAGAGAGCAATACATCTTCTATAATGGTCATAGATCCTGCAATTACACTGCCACCTCTGGAGTTCCCCAGGGATCCAACTTGGGACCTTTACTTTTCCTTTTATTTATTAATGATCTTGATGCCCGACTCAATTGTCATAAGTTATTGTTCGCAGATGACTGCAAAATTTATGTATAAAAAGTTATGACGATTGTGTGCAACTCCAGTCTGATCTCTCTTGTATTGAGGAATGGTGTATTCAGAACAGGTTAAGCTTAAATGCGGACAAATGTAAATACATAACATTTTCACGAAAAAAAGAAATAGTTGATTATGAGTATGCCGTGAACCGAACTCAGATTTCTCGCTGTAGCACTGTTACAGATTTAGGTGTTGTGTTTGATGAGAAATTTTGCGTTGTTGCTAGAAATAGGGAGCTTATATGGCCCTAACTATGTCAAAAATATTAAGTCCAGGGGCATTAGGGGGGCAACTTTAAAAAAATTATTGGAAAAAAAATGTACGCCACTGGCAGTAATTTAATGTCGATATTGTGTTGAGATAAAGCAACTTGCTCGATTCCGAGATACAAATTCAAAACATTTTTCATCATACCATGAATATTTGCGATTAATTCGACTTAAAATCTATAACGTTGATGTTATTTGACGGTGCCTATCATTTTGAATCTGTCAAAGTTCTTGAAGTCGCTTAACATGAATCAGTATATGTCTTTTTGGAACATACTGTATATTGTTTTTCATATTATGTATTTCATATTATTATTCTTATTCATATTATTGTAATATTGTTGTTATTATTAGTCTTTGCATTTTCTCTTATATTGTTTGTTCTTTGTAATAACTGATAATACATAATAATGTAGTAATTGAATTAAGTATAGAGATTTCCTGTAATTGGATTTTTTCGCTAATCTATGGAAATATACACTTATTATTACTGTAATCAATTAATAAAAAAAAAACCTGACCCTCAACTCAATATTTAAATGAATAAAGTTTAGTGCAATTCTTCTATAACTCCTTGTCGTAATATATTTAATCAAGTTCTTGGCTGAACCAAAAGAAAGTCTGTTCATACCATTATTATGAAAGAGATATCATATAGGTTTACAGAGAATCTTGCCCAGGAAATCCAACGATTCGTAAGTGGCATGGGCTGAAGAATAAAAATGTCGAAGAACTGGCTCGACCGGAGTATTTGATGATTTTTAAAATTCTGCATGATCATCTTCTCATAACAAAGGTCAATAAAATATGGGAGCGTCGAATGTTCTCTTGCGTCTTTACATTTCTGTAAGAGTTGGCTTTGATATTTCACCCACCATATAGTCAAGAGCTGGGCCCCGAGATATGAGTATTAGTTGATCTCAAAAATGAAAAAAGAACTCTTTGTGAAGCAATTGACGGGCGATTTAGATGTGAAGGAAACAGTTTCGGCGTATTTTTCGGTGAAAGATTCAACACTGTGTTTATATCGACGGTTTCAAGGGAATATCATTATAACGAAAGTGTAAAAACATTAATTGCATTTGCTTTTAATTAAAGAACTTGTAACCGTGTAACTTAGAAATTTTAGTAATTTAATGGATTTTTTAATGAGAACCTTTCTGTTCAAAACGGACTCTCATTTTCCCTTTTATGTGTACGTCACCACTTCGCCTTTCTTTTGGCTTTGAATAATTTTCACCTCTTGCATTTTACCAAAATTGTTTATGTTGAAAGCAGATGTTCATTTTTTTTTAATGACATGTAAATTCTCTATAAAATTTATGCATATACAAATAGAGTTCACACTTTTTCAAATGATTTATTTGTGGAGATATTCTATTTACGGAAATCATGTAGCAGAGAATCTGCAAAAGATATAAAAAAAATTGAAGTAATAATTGTTTCCCTTTTCTTTTTCCATATTAATAATAATAATAATAATAATCCACTTGATTGTAAAAATTTAGATAGGATACACAAGTGAAATCTAGGCGAAGAGTAGCGTATGCTATTCCGAGCACTTAACCTTGAGAAAAACAGAGTTAGGTACAAAAAATTCATTCAAATAGTAGTAGTAAACATATCTAACGGCTAATAAAAAAAAATCGGTTTTGTGGCCCCAAAATTTTCCCGACAAGATAGGCAGAAATGATCTGAAATATATGACCTGCGTAACGAAACCCCCAAACTCATACACCAAAACTTAACTCAATTAGTTAAAGCGTTTAGGCGCTATCGTGGAAGAATACATACAGACACACAGACTTCCATCTGGAAATGGTCTTAATCGTCTCAAGGAACCTCAAAATGGTTATATCCGTCTTTATCTCTTTTTTTTTAGCGCGTTCACAATACTTTCCCTGTGCGGGAAAGTAATAAACTGGTGCCCTAAAAGCACCAATAGATCTCCATATTGAAATTAGTCCTTTTATTTATTGTGATGTTATTTTTGTTAGATGCGTATAGATATTTTATTGATAGGTAAAAAAATGTTTATCTGTCCCCGCTATCGAAAATAAATTTAGAGAACAAGGCAAAACAACTACTCCACTGGCTAGTACCACAACTGGCATTGAAGGACAAGCACAAGTTTTCTAAATAAATACTAAATTCATATTTTATTTAGCTTTTTCGCATCAAATTAACTGAGTATAAAAAAAAGTACAACAAAAAAACCAATAAATCATTGAATTGCAATCAGATGTTAAAAAAATTAATTTACTAAAGTTATTAACACTTAAAATAAAATACACTTTACTTACTATTGAAGTTTGTTGTTTCATAATATCAAGTAGAGACTACTATATGCGCATATTTCGTACTCGTTTATACTCATCAGGCAGTAACACCACTCGATATTGTGCTTTTAGAGCACTGATAAAAATTAGAATATAATATTTGAAAAAATTCACAGGGAAAAAGCTTATTTAATAAATAATATGAGAAAATATTGTAAATATTTTAATGTTAGTCATTACAGTTGTTTTGTAGTTTCTGAATAAGTATGTTGAATATTTACATTTTCGCCTGAACCTGAATTAGGTACTGAATGCGTAATAAGAATTAAAAATGAGTAAAAGTAAGCATATAAACTTACAGTTTCAAAATAAGCCCATGAGGCTGCGGTGAAACCGGGGACTCATGTCGAACGGACCCAAAAGAGCATATAAACTGGAATAACTCAATTGTTATTCAACTTAACGTTTACTGCTTTTCAAGTCGGTAAAACGGAAAATTACAGCAAGTGTAAAACTTTTACACTTATTTATTTATTTCTCACATTTATCTTTGAGCATATATTATATTTTATAAAACTAGTAGATAAGTGTGTATAAATAGCTCGTCTAAATTTTGTGTAAGTTACAATACCGAATAAATTGTTATTTAATAAAAGAAAGTAATTTGTTTGGACTCTTTGACTGTGGTAAAAATGGCGGGATTCCTATAGGGATACTAATGGGTTCTATTTTTGGTTCGTGAATAGCCTTCTTTTTATAATAAAACTACTAGTGATAAGTGTGTATAAATATAGCGTCTAAATAAATATATAATATAATAAATTAAATTATAATAGCACATTTTTCTATTTCCCAAAGATGATAATCTAAAACAGAAATGGTTACAGACTATTCTTAGTTCTAATTTTAACCTGTCAAAGACCGGTGTAGTTTGTTGTAAACACTTTCCTGAAAGCCAAATTATACGGGAGGATAATTACCTTCAACCGCATAAAACTTTAACAAAAATTCCCTATCAACCTAAACTTAAACCCCATGCGTGTCCATCTATTTTTCAAAATTTACCTAAATATTTGTCAAAAACACTCCCAATCACTAGAAAATGTGAACATATCGAACGTTCCAAAGAAAATCGCCGATTTAATTGAAATTTTAGAAGATCTTCTTTTAAATTTAAGTAAAAGTAATGTTTCTAATAACTGAAATATTAAAACAAATTAAAATTTAGAATTCTATGTTACAAAATACGATTACAAAATAGTTTGGGCCGAGTATGTATAGTAGTAGGCTGATTTAGAAATCGTATTGCGGTGTTGCAATTATCTGTTCAGCGCTTGTCTAAGGAAAGCTGTGGTACACCGTTCTCCACGAACCCCCTTCCTGTGATGACGTCATGAATCGGTCTAGATTCCTTAGTTATGGATGTTGACGGCTGGACGCGTATTCCCGTTTCCGTTTTTAATCTAAAATTGGATTTTCTTTTAGCATTAGAGAAGTGATGACGCAGTTAGCAGTTGCTGGTCTAGTAACCAAAAATGAGGGATACCACAGTAGTTGCGCGACTTGTCTTTCCTGTCAAATCTGAAAATTTTATTTGAAAAAGTTGTTTGCTTCTGAATTTTCTATCGAAGTTTAAAATGTGGTAAATCTAAAATATATTTTCTTCTTTGACAATTTTGATCAGATCCTGTATGTTAGCTTTTACATATTGAAGCAACATTATTAGATTTTACATAATCTGATATTTTCGCAAATATTATTACTATATACACTGCTCAAAAAAATTAAAGGAACACTTTTGGTTAACCCTGTAACTGTTTGGCTGGCTCCTATTAACAAATGAAAATTATATTTGTATAATGGATTTGCATTTTATTTTAGAGATTTGTTAAAAAATAAACGTGATTATGCTCATCTATTCGAGATAAGTTTAATATTCCACAGAAAGTACAAAAAATAAAGTTATTATGAAAATATTCACATTTAGGTATTATGTCGCGTCAGGCTTAGAGAGCGTCACCGGGCAACGGAATGACAGTTTGTACTTGTTGAATTCATTATCTGTCAAAATGAGAGATCTTAGCTAGATAGAAGTCGCTCGTGCTATAGCTTTAATTGAAAATGGTGTAAAAATTCGACAAGTAGCAAGAAATTTTAATCGCAATCCATCAAACGTGTGTATGATCGCTATAGAGAGGCTGGACGATATAAAAGATGAACCGGAAATGAGCGAAAGCGCAAAACTACACAAATTCAAAACCGATATTTAGTAGTTTCTTCTTTGCGAAAACGAATAGCGACAGCAAAAGACGTTCAAAATACACTCAGGATGGCGCATGAGGTAACCATTTCTGACCAGACTGTTAGAAAACTATGCGATTAAACTTTGCTCGTGATCATTTGGGATGTTAACTTCGACAATGGAGACCAGTAGTTTCGTCTCACTCGTTGTGATGTCCGGGTGGGTCTGTATAGATCTCCCAATGAACGATACTCCGCTGCTGCTGTACAAGAAGTATCCAGATTTGGAGTTGGTTCGGTAATGGTCTGAGTTGGAATAAGTTTGGGGGCAAAAACCGATCTTGTAGTGATACCAGGAAGTCTTACAGCTGCAAGATATATTGATATCATTCTGTCAGATCAAGTTATTCCTGGAGCATATGATTTTCTTTTTATGCAGGATAATGTAAGGCCTCATACTGCTGCGATTACTGTAAATTTTCTTAACGAGCATGAAATTCGTAAAATGAATTAGCCAGCGATAAGCCCTGACCTTAATCCAATTTAACACTTATGCGATTGGACAAACGTATTCGACGTGGTCCAAATGCAATTTACTTTATAACATTCTTCTGTCTTGCAAAAAATAAAGGTATGTACTTCACCCTTGAGTAAAATTGTTCGAGTCAAATCCAACGAGGCGTTCGACAAGGGTGTGACCTATCTCCACTGTTGTTCAACCTATATTCTGACAAAGTCTTTAAAGAGGCTTTATATGAAAAAGAAGTCGGGGTCAAAATCAACGGCGAGCTGATTAACACCATTCGCTATGCAGACGATACAGCTATTTTATGCGATGATCTTCAGGGTCTCCAAAATCTGATAAATTCTGTTAGTGCAGTGGGACAAGAAATGGGACGGAATATAAATGTTGCTAAGACAAAGTTTATGGTCTTTAGCCGTCAGCCATACCTCAACACGTCACCGCAGATAAATGGACAGAACATTGAGAGAGTATCCAATGTTAAATATCTCGGATGCTACATCACCGAGCAACTCGACTCGGATAAGAAAATGAGATGCAGGATTGAATCGGCCCGTACAACGTTCCAGAAGATGAGATCACTGTTTTGTAATGACAGCCTGAACCTAAAGCTGAGACAAAGAATGATTAAATGTTACATTTTTACAGGGAGACCTGGATACAATAAGAAGAAGAAGAAGAGTTTTTTCACAAAACCAATACCTAATAATAAAGTTTTGCATATGGTTCCAACTTAAGTGGACATACTGTATACAGCCATTATTTGTGAGTTTGTTTACCTGTCCTACCCAAACATATAGTATCCAATAAGGGGGGCAAACTGCAAAGTTGCCCGGTGGAACAAAATTCACCATCCGACACTGTATGCAATTGCGATCGGCACATGAGAATATTTCGAAAAACTATAATGCAAAACTAAAAAGACAACCCCCGTACTAAATGAAAAATATTATGTAACTTTACTTCCCATTTAACTATACTCTAAATTGCTACGGTTTTACCTGTATGGAATTAGGGTGTAATTAGAGTTCCCCATAGAGCCATTTCCATACAACAATTGAAAGTATTTCAAAGAGCAGATGTTTCGGTGTAATTGCCACAATTAAAGTTAAAAATAGGTTAACGCGTGAGAATAGTGATCTTGCATTTTGAGTAATATATCCGCTATTATCGTTATTTTAATTTAAAATTTATGACAAATGTACCTAATTTAAGACAAAATGAATAAAAACAAGACCAACAAATCATATAATATATAAGCTTTGCAGATGGAACTATTTTAGAGAATAGTCCAGGACACATTCAACTGGTAAGTACATATATTTATTTACAATAAAGAATAATAATAAAACGTCCTTTATTGGCACAAAATCCCAAAAGACCATTGACCGAAGTCCTTCAGCCTATATTTACAATATTAACACAATAACACTCAAAAGAAACTTGGTACGTTTCAGGAACACAGAACCACAGTATGGGGTGTAAAATAATAGTGCTACAGTGACACCTAGCATAAAATAAAGTGTGATGGCGCTCTGTACACTAGATGAATAAATAATATGATACAAGAATAACTATTAGAAAAGTGTTTTATTAAGGTAGAAAAGAACATATATGTTTGAAGTTAAGTATATAACTCAATTGAAATAGAGTGGTTCTAGTTTGAATTATAACTCGAACTAGCTAATTTAAACATGATTTAGTGAAATGCTCTGCCCGAATTTTACTGTTACACGTAGCGAACCAGTAGACCAAAATTGGATGTATTTTTTATAGCTAAAATCTAAGGCATTTTAAAACTTTCGAAATACCTATAAAATACGGCAATATTCTATTCCGATCCCAAAACAGATACTGTATCGAAATTAAAAATATCTGCAGGGGTTTTAAAATTGTTGGGTAAAAACTATAAATTGTAATTTTCGAAAGATTTAAATATCAGCGCCATTTTGTAAACAAATTTATTAAAATTTTGCGGTTTTGTATGAGCGACTACGTCAAATTGAAAAACGTTGATGATTTATTTATAGATCTTCTACTTTTTGTAACCATAGCCCACTTTGTTATTTCTTATAACCGCCATATTTGATGATTATATAATAAATTGAGCAACTATGTTGGAGAAAAACTGAAATTTGTGTTTTTCAAAAAACTGAAATACTGTCGCCATTTTGTAAAGAAGTTTAATAAAGTTTGGTGTTTTTTATTAGCAACTACGTCAAATCGAATAACGTTGATGAATTATTTCTCGGCCCTCTATTTTTTTGCACCCATGACCAACTTTGTTATTTCGTATGGCCGCCATCTTCGATTTGTACGTCATTAAATTGAATCACCATGTATCCTCCTCCCGACAGGAACAGGACTCCGAGATAGTCACTTAGAAAGGAGAATATAGATTTGCAATTGGTTTGTAGAAAAATGCCAAGAAAATATAAAAATAACGGAGATACCCCCCAAAAGTACCCAAAATAGGACACCCAGTACATATAACTATGACAATAAGCGCTATTACGGCATTTTTTCACAGCCCCACTAAGTAAAAACTATTTTTTTTTTTCTAAATAATTTTACAGTTTCATCCAAAGAAGTGTAAATTCAATATGATGGTCTTAAAAAATATCAATGTTGGCTATCGATGTAGAAATCTAGAAGGGTTAAAAGAAATTTGTCAATATCATTCGATTGGCCGTAGTTGCTAACACAGAACTGCCAATTGCAAACATTCGTAAAATACAATTTTTTCTCAATTGAAAACTCCTGTAGATATTTTTAATTTCGATACAGCTTCTGATTGGATTGGCAACATTTTTCCCATTTAACCAAAATTGTATCTCTTATCGTTTCCGAAATCTCCATCATGTAGATACTTTCATCTGGAACACCTCAGCACCTGGCATTTAGAATAATTCCTTAATTGTCAAAAAAATTCACAGTACCGCTGTTTAACTTTGTTAGCTTTTGTGATTAAGCTCTTAATAAAAAATTGTGGAGCGCAACACTTGCATAAGTAAAAAGAAAACCTAAATGAATAAAAATAAAACGACAGCGAGACAAAATTTATGTGTTCACATCGAGAGTGCCCAGTTAATTTTACTAAAGCTAGACATGCATTTTCTAACATGGAAAACAAATTATTTGATCAGTTTTATAAGCAAAAACCAAAGTTATACGTAAAACCACGCTGTATACTGCTGAAATCCTTGATACCATAAACAAAACATGTTCGGAAAACTAATTTTGAAGGGGTAGATTCGCATTTTTGTTTCCATTTAAACTTTTCACGTTAATTGAAAAAATTTACCTTTTTCTGTACGTTTTTCTTTTAGCAACTGTTGGCCATTGTTCTCATTAAAATAGTATCAAATGCACGTGACGCGGTCAAATTAATGTTTTTGAGCGAAGTGTAATAAATGCTTTCGTTCTTTCACGGTTTCCAGAGGACTGGTGTACATGTTTTGCATTGTTAGTACCTACCTACTACTATTTTTTATGAATGAATTGGATTGTATTTGTTCTGTTCTAACACTTGGATAGAAACATATTGAACGTTGCAGTTGATTTAGAGCGTAGGAGAGTTTATAATTAATTTTATTTTATTTTTCTTGTATTGGGGTGAGGTTCACAATCATACACAAAAGAACTTTTTTTTTGTTGGAACTATTTCTTTAATAGGTTCATGTCGTGGTTTTTTTTTCAACGTTTCGACAAAACTTAACTTGTCTTTTTCAAGAAATTCTAAAATTATAAAGTTTACAGTCAGTAACATAAAACACTTAAAAAAATATCTAATAATAAATGCAATTACATAGATACAAATGCATAAACCATTACGTTAACACAAACAATTACAAAAAAAATTCATTACCTTTTTTCAATTTACAAACATTTTTTTTTTACATTTTCGTTTCAAACAAGTATAAACGACCTTGTTCTACAACCTGACTAGAATTTTTTGGTAGGATATGAAATACTATATACCTATTTAAAACGTCAAAACAAGACATCAATAACAAACAAAATGTATTCAATTCCTATCATCCAAAATTGCAATTCACAATAGAAGTTGATACGACTCTTATTAGAACAAATAATAAAATTCGAACGATGTGGTACACCAAACCGACTTGGTCTCAAAGATATGTAAACTATAACTCTTGCCATTCATTTAGCCATCAAAAACGTGTAATTATTGCACTTGCTGACAGAGCAATAAGTTAACAGATCCCGAATATCGAGAAGAGGCCATTACTAAAGCAAAAAATGCACTTATAAAAAATTCTTATCCAGAAAATTTAATACAAAAAATTTTCAAAAATAGAATTCACAAATTCTACAACGAAAGTCCCAATGCCAAATTAATTGCAAATAATAATAATAATTATGTGCCGCTCCCTTACGTTAAAGGATTATCAGAAAGTTTAAAAAATAAATTAAAAAAAACATAACATCACCGTCTGCCACAAAAATAATAATGCTCTAAAATCTTAAGTATACAGTAAACTAAAATCGTTTTTTTAAATACGGCCTGGAGTGTTTATTGTTAAATTTAAAGCCATTTTCAAAAATAGGTGGTATATCACACGTACTGGTTGAAATAAGTTTTCAGTATTTTTAGCTGTTATTTAAACTTCTTCAAGAAGAATTGCCATAGTTTGGCATTTAACTGACTGAATGCAGAGTAGTAGGTTTAGCAAAAACATTCTTTCGTCGTTACTCATAATTATTTGTTATTTGCCAATTTATTTCTTTTTCGGTACAACCACAAATTCAGAATGCGGTTTTTTAAATTAAGTTGAAAATTTTGTGTTTTTTGAAGTTATTAAAAAAACGCCTATCCCAGATGCATGTTTTACGCAAGTTCCAAACTATGGCGATTTTTCTTGAATAATTTTCAATAACAACTAAAAATACTAAAAACTTGTTTAAACTATTACGTGTGATATACTACCTATTTTTGAATTCAAAAAGGCTTTAAATTTAACAATAAGAAATCCAGGGCCGTATTTAAAAAAACAAAGTTGGTGATAGTATTTCAAAAACGCTACGTCGTAGTGACAATTTGGAAACGCTATCTTTTTCGCCTCAAAAAGTTAAAAATGAGGAAGTGCTTTATATCTGACAAAATATGTCAGAAATAAATAAAATCTAAAATCGCAAAAAATGGTTTCCTCAAAAATTCTTGAAAACGGCTAAAGTTAGTTGACGTTTGAAAACACCATTTAAAACAACTTTTCTCTTATTCAATCGACATTGTAACTCCTACCGTTTCCAAGATTCCAATGCTATCCCATTCTCATCTTGGCACAGTCTATACTTTATACAAAACAAAAATTAAAACATTTTTTTACGAAATTTGGGGATTGAAGACGTTAAATTGAAAATTTTTTGACAGTTCTAACAACCAATCAAATTTTTTCATTTTGTGGCATATGAAACAATTTCACCCAATCATGTCAACATTACACTGATAATTGCATTCAGTGCAATAATTATCAATTACTATGACAACACTGAAGAGAAATGTTAGAAATAGAACATATTGTAGAAGAGCTGTATTATTGTAATAATTGTTGTTGTCAATTTTGAAGACAGTTATAAAATAAATAGTTAGCAATGTTATTTTTTCTACGACTGTCTTTCAATGCCTTTATTATATGTTCAATCATGATTTGACAATGTAGTACATTGTAATGCTGTTTATCATTTATCCGTGCGTAATAATATTTCCCACTAGTTGCTAGGCAACTAAAATTTCATTGTGTAATCAATTGTAATGACAAAAGTTGCGGCGGGCATGAAAAATCACCATAGCAACGCCGAAAATACAAACACCAAATTGACAGTTTTGGTATTTATAATTAATAATAATTATAATTAAGTATTTCGCTAATTTCAAAACACATAAACAGTGATAGTGAATATAGTTTAACACCACCTAGTCAATTTAATACTTCTAATTTATCGTATTTAGACTTATATGCTAACAAGGGTAAGTTTCGAAAAACAAATATTTGCCTAAAAATTATGTTAAATTTATTCAAAAGTATTAAATCAGTCGTAGAAAAAGTATAGTGTGAAACTCACATGAAATGACCATTTCCTACTCGTATGATTTGCAGCACTCGCCTGCGGCTCATGCTGCAAACGATCATACTCGTAGGAAATATATGTCATTTCATGTTCGTTGCACAATATACTATTATAGTAATTCTTAATAGTTAATAGAGTATAAAATACAGTCCACATAGTTAGAAAACAACATTAACAACATTTTGCGCGAATATCCCTCGGACATTGACAAATGCCTCATAATTTTATGACAAGCTTTCGATTGTCATAAAATTATCTCGTCTATTATCAATAACCTAGGGCTATTACTACTGAAAATTGCTTTCAAAATGTTCTATTCCCGTCATACTGGTACGATCAATTTTCTTATTCATATTTCGAATGGAAAACCCGATATATTATTATGCATATATTTGGATTCTCTATTTAACAGTACGGGAAAGCCTTTCCCGGCTGGCAAAATAATATACCACAATATAGACAAATAATGCACATAAATTATTTATTTAATTTGAAAAAGTATTCCATTCTTAAGTGGAGATGTAATTTTTTTGTTCGAAAAGATTTTTTTTTTCAATAACGGTTGAAGTACGTATAGGCAAGTGTTAAGAAGAAATTCTCAGAAATAAATAGAGAATCCAAATATATATTAATATATATATATATATATATATATATCGGGTGTTCAATTTGAAATAAGAATAAGAAAATTGATCGAAATTCCCAGTAATACAGGAATAAACCATTTTAAAAACAATCTTCACTTCACCGTCTTACACATTTCAGACTAATCTATAAATATATGATCCTTTTACAAAATATGTCCTTATGAAAACTTCATACCGCACGCCGCAAAGAAAACCGAAAATAAGGTCTCCACAGTTCTATATAAAACAATAAAAATAGACGCATCTAGCTAGTTAACCCTGTATATAAACGTTTACTTCTGACTTTCAAAATTGTATGTTTATATTAACTAACTATTTATTCTTACTGAATAATTCCTCAATTTTATATTTATATTTAAATTATTTAAATATGCAAACTTACCTGCAAAAAGTTGGACGACAAGACAAACGCCCATAAATACCAAAATGTTGCCCTGGAGAAATTTCATTTTCAATGGAATTTTAAAACTTCTATTCCGCTTTGAGAAATGTTTGATGAGGAAAAAAAAACTTTTACCCGCGCGCAAAAACACGTTATATAGAAATTTCGTCCCTGTGGATCAGCGCGTCGGTATTTCAGCAGACACTGCGGAAAATTGGTGTTTAAGCAATGGAGAAGAGCGGGAAACTGCGTTGGGAAAATCAAACAGGTGCCGATGAGGATACAAATTTTATATGTGATGAGTTTTATTGCGCATATTCAGACAAAGTTGATAAAGCTATTTTTTTAACACGAAGATATATACGATAAAAGGATATATAAACAAGGCTAATAATTTGCAAGGGAACTCGTAAAACTTAGCATTTCTTAAACTTTCTAAATATAAAACAAAAGTTGATAGGTATAATATGTATGATTACTCTTAAGAATTCTGTTCAATAAATATGGAGACTATTAGTTTCATGAAAAAAAATTTTGTTTTAATTTCACCGGAAATACTGGTTTTATACATAAATAACTAGTTTTAAGAAAATGTATGTCTGTCTGTCTGTCTGTATCCACGAAAACGCGAAACCCGCTTAACAGATTTTAACCAAATTTGGTACAAAAATACTATTGGACATGTCAAGGAGCTGATTAGATTTTGGGAAACACTGAGCGTAGGCAAAGGGTTTAAAAGAAGGTTCAAAAATAAAAAAATTTCACAGTTCTTAAACTTATCCGAAATACTGCATAATTTTTTACGCATTTAATTGAATATAACCTAAAATATTGAACATAAAATATTAGACCACATTGGCGTTCGAAAATAGTGTAAAATATGGTAAAAAAGATTAAAAAAAAAACGTATTTCTTAAAAATAGCAGAAATATTAACTAGTTATTTATAGTTTTGATAGAATATAACCTATAAAATGTGTCATGAATAATTTACCTTCATAGGCGT
Organism: Apoderus coryli; assembly: GCA_911728435.2. Classification (NCBI taxonomy): domain Eukaryota; kingdom Metazoa; phylum Arthropoda; class Insecta; order Coleoptera; family Attelabidae; genus Apoderus; species Apoderus coryli. Next base: position 6,478,865 of record OU452202.1, on the reverse strand, counting down.
TCGTAAATAGTGGAAAAGGGTCAAAACATAAAAAATATATATTTCCTAATTCCTATTCGAAATATGGAATAATTTTTCATAGTTGTGATACAATGTAAACTAAAAAATATTCCATAAAAGAATTGGTTCACACAGGCGTTCGAAAATAGTTTAAAAAAAGGGTCAAAAACGAAAAAAAAAAAAACGTTTCCCAAATATACCAGAAAAATTGGCTAATTATATATAGCTTTGATATAAGATAACCTACAAAATGCAACATAAAATTTTTATTTACATAGGCGTTCGTAAATAGTAGAAAATAGGGTAAAATAAAAAAAAATATATATATAAAAATAATTAAAATGTAAATTTTTTTATATTTAATTAACTAGTTGAATTGGTGTTAAAAATACACGACAAAAATTAATGTACCATAGGCGTCCGTGAAAATTCTATAGAAGGGCCAGAAAAAACTTGTATCCGTGATAACTCTAAAACCACTTAACGGATTTTAACCATATTTGGTACGAAAATACTACAGGATATTTATAGGTGGTGATTAACATTGAGCGTAGGCAAGGGGAATAAAAGAAGGTTCAAAAATTAAAAAAATTCATAGTTCTTACACTTATCCGAAATACTGCATAATTTTTTACGCATTTAATTGAATATAACCTAAAATATTGAACATAAAATATTAGAGCACATTGGCGTTCGTAAATAGTGTAAAATGGGGTAAAAAATATTTAAAAAAAACGTATTTCTTAAACATATCAGAAATATTGACTAGTTATTTATAGCTTTGATAGAATATAACCTATAAAATGTGTCATAAATAACTTACTTTCATAGGCGTTCGTAAATAGTGTAAAAGGGGTAAAAAAACAAAAATATATGCTTCCTAAACTTATTAGAAATATGGCATAATTTTTCATAGTTGTGATACAATATAAGCTAAACAATATTCCATAAAAGAATTGGTACACACAGGCGTTCGAAAATAGTCTAAAAACAGGCCTAAAAACGAAAAAAAAATGTTTCCCAAATATACCAGAAAAATTGGTTAATTATATATAGCTTTGATATAAGATAACCTACGAAATGCAGCATAAAATTTGCATTTACATAGGCGTTCGCAAATAGTAGAAAAGGGGGTAAAATAAAAAAAATATTTAAAATGTAATGTATATTTAACTAGTTGAATTGGTGTTAAAAACACACGACAAAAGTTAATGTACCATAGGCGTCCGTGAAAATTCTATGAAAGGGTCAGAAAAAATTTGTATCCGTGATAACTCAAAAACCACTTAACGGATTTTAACCACATTTGGTACGTAAATACTACAGGATATTTATAGGTGGTGATTAGCATTGAGGGTAGGCAAGGGGTTTAAAAGAGGGTTCCAAAATTAAAAAAATCATAGTTCTTAAACTTGTCCGAAATATTAATATATATAATAGAAAATAGTCTAAAAAAAGGGTCAAAAACGAAAAAAAAATGCAGCATAAAATTTTTATTTACATAGGCGTTCGTAAATAGTAGAAAAAAGGGTAAAATAAAAAAAATTAAATGTAAAATTTTTTATAATTAACTAGTTGAATTGGTGTTAAAAATACACGACAAAAATTAATGTACCATAGGCGTCCGTGAAAATTTTATAAAAGGGTCACAAAAAATTTGTATCCGTGATAACTCAAAAACCACTTTTTAACGGATTTTAACCACATTTGGTACGAAAATACTACAGGATATTTATAGGCGGTGATTAACATTGAGCGTAGGCAAGCGGTTTAAAAGGGGGTTCAAAAATTTAAAAAATCATAGTTCTTACACTTATCCGAAATATTGAATAATTTTTTGTGCGTTTAATTAAGCATAACCTAAAATATTTAACCTAAACAATTAGACCACATTGACAGTCGAAAAAAGTGTAAAATAGGGTAAAAAGGTTAAAAAAACGAATTTCTTAAACATAGCAGAAATATTGACTAGTTATTTCTAGCTTTGATAGAATATAACCTAAACAATGTGTTATAAATAACTTGTTCTCACACGCGTTCGTAAATAGTGTAAAAGGGGTCAAAATAAAAACATATATACTTCCTAAACTTATTCGGAATACGGATTTATTTTTCGTAGTTGTGATAGAATATAACCTAAAAAATGTTACATAACTGAACTGGTTCACACAGGCGTTCGAAAAAAAGTCAAAAACGAAAAAAAAATGTTTTTCCAAATATAACAGAAAAATTGGCTAGTTATATATAGATTTGATATAAAGATAACCTACAACATGCAGCATAACAATTTTGTTTACATAGGGGTTTGTAAATAGTAGAAAAGGGGGCAAAATAAATTTTATAATAAAACTAAAAAAAATCAATTATTTTGCGTACAAGAACATGGCCTAGAAGATCTGAAATATACAGGGTGTCCGGAAAAAGGAGGTCAATCCGTTAACCACAGATTCCTTGAGCAAAAATAATATCAGTTTTAAGATGTCATTTTTCATTTGAGCCCTGCATGTTCGATTTACAGGGCGTCAAAGTTGAAAATTTAAAACCAATATTTTTAACTAATTCTCGTATTTATTGAGATATTGGATTCAAATTTAGTGTGTTGCTTCAGCATAAAGAGCTACTTCTTTCCAAAAAACAACACAAAAAACAATTTCTTAATAGCCAAAATACGGGATGTTCAGTACCCATTGACCCCCCCAATTTTTTATTACGTACGCCAATGACTTTTAAACTAAGTTTTTATAGGTTACTATGTATTTTTGATTATTTTTTAACTCTTATAAAATTTGGATAAAATAATTTATTTCTGAGATATTTTGAAAAGTATTAGCTCTTGTTGTCTACGCGGCCCACGGTATTTTCACTACTAAATCAAGCATATTTAACTCAAATTACCATTACCGTGCATCAAATTAAGTACAGTTTTCGAAAAGGTAATAAAACTAAACACTACGAACACGAAATTGTTTATTATTTTTAACTTAATTTGAAGCATCGTAGTCAAATATTAATTACTTAAACATATTATTTTAAAAACATGAAAAAGTAACTAAATAAACATTAGAAAAACTACCAGTCTAAAGAAATTGCTCAATATGACCCCCATTTTTTTCAATCCATATGCAAGCTTTTTTTTAGTAAAGAAAATCTTTGAAAAATATGAGGCTTCAACCTAAAGTCTTCCCCAGCTTGTAAGATTCTCTCTATTAAATTATTTTCACTCAAAATCGGAACCTTATAAACAAAATCTTTCATACAACCCCAGACTGAATAGTCCAAGGGAGTAAGATCTGGGGATCAGGGTGGGCATTTAACAGGAGCATCTTGGCCTCGCCCAACCCAGCGTTGGGGAAAGTTTTCATGTAAGTATCTCCTTACATTTCTAGCAAAATGTGCTGGTGCACCATCAAGTTAAAACCAAATGTTTTGTCTAATTGAGAGAGGCAAATCGTCCAGTAAATCGGGCAGTATATTTGAAGAAATGCTAAAAATGAATCACCAGTCAAATTCCCTGGTAAAATTATAGGACCCAAAAAGGAATTATCCACGACATCAACCCACACGTTGACTTTAAAGTTTACTTGATGATGTGTCTACAGCATGAGGATTTTCTTCTGCCCAGATATGTGTATTATGAATATTTGTTACCCCGTTTCTAGTAATGGTAGCTTCGTCCGTAAACAAAATATTTTTGATGAAGTGTATATTTCTGTCATGCATTTCGCATATCTAGCTACATAATCTAGATCTCAGCTCAAGGTCTTGAGGCAGCAGAGATTGTACTTCTTGAATGTGGTAGGGGTAAAGCTGCTGTCTTTTTCAAATCTAGTGTACTTCAGATTTCCCAATGTTTTCCACCTGTCGGGCAAGAACTCTGGTACTAATATTTCGTTTCTCCTCGATGCTTGTTATAATACTCTCCGCCTTTTCCGGTTACGGGGTCGACCGCAGTTCCCTCTAGGGTTTTCCCTAAAACTTCCACTGTGCCTTGGTCGCCTAACCAAATTTGAAAAATACCTTCGTTTTGGATGATTTCGATTAGGGAACTTTTCTGCGTACCGCTTAGCGGCTAAAGTAGCGTTAGAGTTACATTTTCCTATTAAATAAACAAAAATACAATTTTAATGATCATAATCAATCAAAAAATGTCTTTAAATGTTATCCATGATTAAAACCATATCCGTCATTTCCGCAAAAAATTATAAAATTGTTTCGTCTAAGATCCATTTTCGTTGTGTTTACTTACAAAATTACCGATAATTAAAAATATTAACCTTTAAACCTTAAACTACTGTCAAATAGTAACAACAAATTTCACAAAAATAAAACATTGCTTGAGTAGGTATCCAAGGTAACACCAGAGTGGTTTGATATTTCAACATTATAAGATTAGCCAGAGCCGCCAAGCCATCAAACAAGAGCCAATACTTTTCAAAATATCTCAAAAACAAATGATTTTATCCAAATTTTATAAGATTTAAAAAATAATCAAAAATACATAGTAACCTATAAAAACTTAGTTTAAAAGTCATTGGCGTACGTAATAAAAAATTGGGGGGGGTCAATGGGTACTGAACATCCCGTATTTTGGCTATTAAGAAATTGTTTTTTGAGTTGTTATTTGGAAAGAAGTAGCTCTTTATGCTGAAGCAACACCCTAAATTTGAATACAATATCTCAATAAATACTAGAATTATTTAAAAATATTGGTTTTAAATTTTCAACTTTGACGCTCTGTATATCAAACATGGAGGGCTAAAATGAAAAATGACATCTTAAAACTCATATTATTTTTGTTCAAGGAATCAGTGGTTAACGGATTGACCTCCTTTTTCCGGACACCCTGTATAATATATACGTATAAATAGTGTCTCCAAAGAGAAAAAAATGAACAAACCCCGATACTTAAAAAAAATAGCTGATGTCTAAAAGAAAACAAACATTTATTAAATTTAGATAAATCACAAAAAGGTCATAAAATTATTACTGTTACACTCACAGATCTAGAAACTCGAGATATGTGGTTACACTTAAATATGGAGAGCTTATTCGTGCCTCGAGGGCAACAGTTTATTTAAGATACGATATAATAACAATGATCCAATATATTTATGGGACGACCCTTGTCGTTTTTGCGAAGACGCAACAGAGACAACAGAACACGTGCTCTGTGAATACATGGCACTTTTCTGCAAAAGGCTAAAACACCTTGTAGGGGTGACTCTAACACCCAACGAGGCAAGGAATTTAGCCCCCAGAGAAATCATCAACTTCATAAAAAGTCTGGGACAGCTGGGCAATTCATAGATTAGAGTCATTCACAAAAGATCTTCTGCAGGTCGAATCCAATCTATCACTCTATAACAGTGTGATATTTATGACAGTTTCAGATATACCGGGCGTTAAACGCTAATTTGTTAACAATCGTGCAACGCGGGAGACCTTTTTGTCGACATTTTTCTTACCCGACTCATAGGCAAAGTATTGTGACCGCGCAAAAAAAAAATCGGTTTCGTCGCCCCAAAACTTTCCCGACAATATATAATATAATCAAAAATATATTACCTGCATAACGAAATTATTTTAATAATTATTATTATTATTCTATTATTTTCATTATTTCCAATAAACTAACGTAACAAACTAACTACTTTATTCAAAAATTAGAAAAAAAAATATTACCAAAGCTGGGATTCGAACCCAGAACCTTCCGCATGCGAAGCAATTTCAATTTCACAAAACATTTATTTCGTTTGTCATACACATAGAATACAGTTACAAAACATATTTATATACAAAATATTTACAAATAGGCCAGGACACATATCAGTTTAGGTTAGATAACTCAATGCGTCCAAAGATTTCCCTTAAGGGCAGGCCCCTTTTTTCAACCAACCGCATTGCCCATGGATATACTCATAGGGCCAGGCCAGCTCCGGTAGTCCTTCTCCAGCCATTACTCCAGGCAATCGCAACGAATCGCACATGAAAATTGGAAAAAATGAACATATTTAGCCGCAGCAGGTTGTTACCAAAGTCGATGCGGGAAAAATGCGCTAAAAAGCCCGCTCAAAAAGAAAACCGAAAGGCGTCAAATGACGCTGGCTTGATGAGTTAGCGTCCAGTCAGTGGTGTCCATCAGTATTTTACACGAGTCTTGTGTTTATTATGTGGTTTTGTCCCTGTCCTTGTCTATTGATGGTATTTGTTAGGGTGGTTCCTCAAAGTAAATAGGCAAATGTTGGTGGATGAGCCTATGTTTGTAGTGTATACTATCTCTATGTCTTTGCTGTCCAATGTTTTGAGTCAGTGGTGAGTTCCGGATGAAAGTCTTGAAGAATGTCTGTGAAATTTCTTCGACATAATCTTTCATCATTTGAACTCCACTGATTCTATGTAAGTCAGTAATTCGGATATAGCGGTCACTGTTTGTCGCATGTCGAAGTATTTTATTTTGCATGACTTGTAAACGCCTCATCTGAGTGTTGGAACAACAACCCCAGATGGGCGCAGCGTATGGCAAGATAGGTCGCAACACCGCTTTAAAGAGATGTAGCTTATTAGGAATCGTAAAGACACTACGACGATTGATAAGCGGGTATATTTTGCTTATCGCGCCATAGGTCTTTCGAATCGCCCTTGAAATGTGGGGGTCGAAATACAGGGTGCGATCGAGTTTGACTCCCAAATAGTCCACAGCGCTTCTCTGCGGCGTTATTATCCGTCCGTCGCTTTGTAGTCTTTCGTATATTGTCATATATCTTGTGAGTTTTTCTGTCAAGACTATTTATTGTGCCTTGGCATTAATCTTGATTTTCCACATGCAGAAGTATTCCTCCAGCTTGGGGATATGCATACGAAGTTGCCGATTTGCAGCATTTGCCGCACATGACACGGCCCTAACCGAGGTATCTTCCGCGTATAATCTAAGTTTTGTGTTAACATTGGGTGGAATGTCTGAAGTATATAGCGAATATAGTTTTGGAGCTAATACAGTTCCTTGCGGGACACCCACGTTAAGGCGCCTGGGCCTAGATAGAGCTCCACCAATTCGCACACGAAAAATTCGATCTTCTAGGTAAGATCGTATTATAACGTTACCATGTTAAGTGCAAGATCCATGCCAACAAGTTTCACAACCAGTCCGGTATGCCACACCCTATCAAAGGGTTTCTCCACATCCAGCGATAGTAGCACTGTACACTACTGGCAGTTGAATGCCAGTCTGGCATCATTCATGATGTCAGCTACTAGCAGCCCAGATAAAGTAAAGTATCAGATACGACGGCCGGCGGAATTTCTTTGATGTTTGTGTCCTAAATCTCGTGACCTTGACGCCATTATTATAATAGTTTTTCCGGGTTTATTCCTTTTGCCTTTTCGTTTGAGTATAAAGTAATGCCAACAATTCGGAATATTCCTTTTAATTTCAAACCTATTTTGTTGACGACAAATTGATAATTATAATTAAACATACTGTGTGTATAGTACCATTATCATCAATTGGAACTAGGTACTCAATTGTTTGTTTTATAATGTATTTTGAAATCTAAGTTAATAATAAAAGTAAAAATAAAGTAAATTTTAGTAAAATTATTTGATTATAAACCAAATTGTCGATGTTCGTCAATATTATTTGTTCAACAATTAAACTAAAAATTATTTGAATTGTATTTACATTTTAAACATATGGAGTGTATGCATTAAGGGCTAAATAATATTTCCAAAAATGAATTTAATATTTAATCATTCATCCTATTGGCATAAAATTGAAAATAACATAAAATGTATTATAATTTTAAATAATCTACTACTAGTTACTCTTAAATCTGCATGTTTTATTTAAAAAGCGAGATCTCAGCATTTTGAACCATCATATTTCATGAAATATGGTTGTGATACCTATACCATACCTATACTATACCAGGATTATTTCAAAGCTTTTCAAATTCATTGTTTCATTTTAAACAATGACTAAAGAGCAGTAAAAATGGCAGAAAGTAGACACTTTCACTTTAATAAAGAGGCCAAATTGTATTTCATTTTTACTAAGTTCATTAAACAGTAATTTTTTACGATGTTTAAAAATAGAATAATGATCAGTGAGAACTTGTAGTTCTCACTTGTGTTGCCGCAATTTAGGGATATTTTCTAATATGTCAAAAACAACAACAACAAACAAAAATATCTTAATTCTTTAATAATATAAAATAACTGCTGTAATTATTATTATAAACTTAGACTTTCCAATGTATAATTTCATATAGGTACGTACTGAGTACATGTAAACAAACCTTTCAATATCTTTCGGAAATTGGAAAAATGAACAATTCTTTAACACTGTTCTTGAAATACATCCAGGTACTAAACAATAAAATCCACCGGTTTTTGATCCCATGTTTTTTATAATAGCTTAATTATAGATATAAAGAAGAAATACTAGAGTAGTAAAAACTACTGAATATACCCACAGATCTAGAATATACCTAACCTATACAAGTAACTATATATTACGAACAATATATGATTTAAAGTACAAAATTAATAAACTATTAATAATAAATTCTAATAACAAAATAGCAACGTTAATTTGAATATAAAAATATTAAATAATCAGATGATCACTTTAATTTAAGAATATAAACATATTTTTACATAACCTCAAAAATTTTCTAAACAATACCAGCTGTTTCAAATAGTTAAATGGTCCGGCAGAAGTGTGAAATATTTGGGTTTACTAAAGAAGAAATTATAAAAAAATTACTAAAACATATATTTACTTGCTTTTAACTAATATTCAAATTTTCACGAATTTAATACCATTTAGTATTGTCATATTTACTTGAAACTTTTTTTAATCATTAATAATAAGTAATAATTGTGCAAGCATGTATTCATACTTTTGGCAAACACTATAAACACTAGTATAATAATGGCCGCCAACTTTTGCCAGTGTCTCATCTGTCCTGTTTATCTGGGCCAGCAGTGCCGTGCTGTGGCCAGCTCTAAAACCAAACTGAAAGTCTGACGTCGGTCCTTTCTTTTTGTTTGTGTGTCCGAGCCTGGTTAGGATGATACGTTCGGCGACTTTAGACAAGGTGTTTAACAAATTCGCGGATCGCTAAAATTTAGCGATCCGCCATACGATATTTTCAACTAAATTAAATCTAATGCTTATAGCTTCTCTCTCTCTCTCTCTCTCTCTCTTCGACGAATGCGCATCCACTTTTTCAACGACAGTATGCGTGCCGCCATTTTCTAGTCACAAACGCCAAATAATCGAAACACTGTTAAAGTTGGTGTAGTGATGTTCTTACGTTTCATGGGAATGCCTTCTACTAAAACATAGTTTTGCTGCTATTTCTTGATTTTGTGGGCTTATTTTGGATATTCGCTTTTTTATTAGTGCCGTTTGTAGGGCTTCGTTAAAATAAGGATGCCGAACATAAATTTAAAAAAAGACTATATTTATTCATAAACAACAAAATCACAACTTAACCTCTAAAACATAACCACACTAAAAGCATAGACTTCATCTGTCATTTTCATATTTCTGACGTATCTCCTTCAATGTCAACGTCAACTGTCTTGGAATCGTAGACACACTACATAACGAGACACTAAAATGTCTACAGCTCGGCCATTCCTGACAAAAGTCCGTCCACGGACTATCGTAGGAACAGTATCAATACAAATCATAATATAACGGTCAGCATAATGACGTTATCACATAATGTAACATAAGACATAAAATATTTATCATAAATGACATAATTGCATAATTACAACATAAGTGACATAATTATTACTTCGAACATAATTGACATAAATGGCATAATAATTAATCGGAACATAAGTGACATAAATTGCATAATTAGTAATCATAACATAACTGACATAATTCGAATAATTATATATTTTCATAATCATAATATTCATAATCTTAATATCAAAGTTTCTTAAACTCTTAACATAACACATCATAAATAATACATAATACTTAAAAATACATGAACGATAGCATCTAAATAATAACAACGTAACAAAAATACTATTGGCAGACTAAATCACATTCATCAGATACATATGGTTTCATTTGATCGGGTCCTACCACAGTATTAAAAGGCTTTTGAGTATTTTCGAAACCTTCGATATCAGTAACAACATAACGATCTAAATCTAACACACTTTTAACTATGTATGGACCTTTAAATTTAGGTAACAACTTTTTGGAAATTCCCGGAGTTATATCAACGTTTCGGATCATAACATAATCACCTACGTCATAGATAGACGGTTGTTTCTTTTTCTGATTGTAATAATTTTCGTTAATACTTTGATTCTTAATAATTTTACTACAAGCAGCTTCTCTAATTTTACTTAAATTTCTTGTACTCTCAGTATCTAAAGATTCCAATTCTAACTTTATTCGGTCATTTACTTTACCTAATTGATCAATGCCAAACAATAAACGACAAGGGGTTTCACCTGTAGATCTACAAACTGTGTTATTTAATGCAAACTCTACCTCAGATACAACTTCGTGCCATTTTGTATGATCTTCACTTAATTTTGCAGTCATGTGAATAATTAAACTATTAAAACGTTCCACCTGGCCATTGGCTCTAGGGGTACCTACTGCAACTAACGTATGTCTTACAGATTCTATCTCTAAAAATTCAATAAACGCAGCAGAAGTAAAACAAGAACCTCGGTCTGAGACTAAACGTACTGGCTTACTATAGTCTCGAAAATAATATTTTAAATGCGCAATGCATTCTTCGGATGTCGTTCCTTTACAACAATAAATTTTAATAAACTTTGTGAAAGCATCGACTACACAAAACACGTATCTAAATCCTTTTGTCGACTTTCCAAGTGATAAATGGTCAACATGTACTACCTGAAAAGGAAGATTACCTTTCGGTATACTATGCAAATATCCCTCTGCTTTACCTGTCAAGGGTGAAAACTCTATACATCTTAGACAGTTAGAAATATAAGTCTTGACTTTAGACTTCATCTCTGGAAACCAATAAACTTTTGTTATTGCATTCATAACCTTCTCTATGCCTACGTGACCTAAATCGTCGTGACAAGTTCTTATAACGTTGTACTCCATACTTTCAGGAACATAAAATAAGAGTTTTTCATTTTTATATTTTCGGTAAACTAAACCATCTCTGAGCTCAAAATATTTGTCTTCATTATTTTCTAAATGTGAACGAATTTTGCAATTAACATCACGATCTTGTTTAATAGACAATGTACGTTCAAAAGTATTGGATTCAATAATCAGAATACTATGACAACGACTAAGCGCATCAACATGAGACATTTTACTACCTGCGCGATGCTCTATTTCAAAATTATAATTTTGTAAAAACATCGCCCAACGTGAAATTCTAGGATTAATATTTTGTTTACTTAGCGTTAATCGAAAACTGTCACAATCCGTGATAATTTTAAACTTTATACCAAAAAGATATACATGGAATCGTTTTATTGCATAAATTATCGATAAACATTCGAGTTCAAAGCTGTGGTATTTCGATTCGGTAGGAGTTGTCCTTTTACTAAAGTAAAACACGGGTAAAAATTTGCCATTAAGTTGCTTTTGCATTAAAATAGCTCCATAACCAGTAGCACTAGCGTCACAATGCAATTCGGTCTCTAGTTTCGGCGAATATACTGACAAAATTGGTTGATTACACAAACATTCTTTCAATTTTTCAAAGGCAGAATATTCCTCTTTACCAAAATCAAATTTTACTTCTTTTCGGATTAAATTATATAACGGTTTAGATATAATTGAAAAATTCTGAATAAAGCGTCTAAAATAACTTGCAAATCCAACGAAACGGTGTACTTCTTTTGAATTTCTCGGTACAGGGTAGTCCAAGAGTGCTTTAACATTATCTGGATTGGGTCGAATACCTTGTTCATTAATTAGATACCCGAGATATAAACATTCATTAAACAAAAACAAACATTTATCGAGTCGAAACTTTATTTTATGCTTTCCCGCGGTAGCGAAAACGTTTTGTAATATATCTAGGTGACTACTGAAATCTGTCGTAGCTATCAAAATGTCATCTAAATACAATAAAATTTTATTTTCTCTTATTAAATCAGCAAATATTGTATTTGTATATCTCTGAAATACTCGAGGTGCATTTGTCAATCCAAATGGCATTCGTATGTATTCGAACTGGCCTAATGGTGTAACGAAAGAAGTATACTTAATACTTGACTCTGCCACTTTAATATGGTGGAAACCACTTTTCATATCTAACGTTGTAAAATATTTTTTATCCTTAAGCATATCAAGGTGATCCTCTATAAGGGGGGTTGGGAAATTATCTTTGACTGTAATGGCGTTCAGTGCTCTGAAGTCGACACACAAACGGTATTCCCCGGATTTTTTAGGAACCATAACAATAGGGCTAGCGTATGGAGAATTACTGGGTCGAATAACATTTTCCTTTAATAAACCATCTAGTATTTTCCGTAATTTTTCTTTTTCGGAGAATGATAATCGCCTAGGTCGAAAACTTATAGGTTGACTATGCTTTAAAATTATTTCCATTTCGAAATTATTAGATTCTTCATAATTTGAATTAACTTTAGATTCATATTGTTCATAAATATTTTTTATTAATTTAGAATCGTTGTAAGAAATACTATTATTTATGTTTAAATTTTCACATGCCGGCTCTGGCTCATTCAAGTCATAATTGATATTCATAATTTCATTTTCAAAATTGGCATCGAAATTGTCATCCGCAGTATTATCTACTTTTGAAATTTCAAGTTTCTCTCCTAACGTAATTTTTAAAAGGGGGTTACAAAGAAAGTCACGGCCTAATAAGGCTGAATATGTCATCGTGCCATCGGGTACAACAAGAAATTTGACGTTTATAATAAAATCATTAATAACAATATCTTTCTGAAAGGTACCTAAAATTTCGAGTTTAGAGTTATTTATGCCAGTGAAATTATACACATTATTATCACGCAAATAAAAAGGTACATACTTTTCTTTAATCAAACTGATAGGACTTCCAGAATCTATCAGTGCATTAATATTGTAAAAAGAAGTAGCATTATCAATTATTACACTATAATCAAAGGATACACAATATGGGTGCTGAACCATATGCGTCGTTCTGGATTTTCTCTCAGGACAATCTGCTATTTTATGAGTAATCTGCCCACACTGAAAGCAAGAGCCCTTCTCGCGTTTCGGCTTTGGACATCTGGCTGCAACATGACCATCTTCATTGCAGTTAAAACATTTCATTGATCTGGAATTGGACGTACTTGTCTGCGCACGCGTACTTGGAGCAGCAGCGGACGATTCTTGCTTATACTTAAATTTCGGTGCATAGTGTAAAGAGTCTTTTGCTAATCTATCACTACGTGTCACGTTGTTCATCACTAAAAGTAGTTCTTGTAATGACAAGAAACGTTGCATACGTCCTTGGCTTTGTAAAACTGGTTGATCGAAACCATCAATAACATAGTCAATCAAGTCGAGATCACTAAGACCCGCTAAATTACCTAATTTAACTTTTTCATGAAAATATACAGCGAAACGTTCATGCTTTTTCCACATTCTGGACTGAAAATTGTTCATTAATACAACTTTATCTGGTCTACATGAAAACATGTTTAATAACTCAACTTTCAAATGTTCCCACGTCATGGTAACATAACAATTTCTAGAATAAAACCAATCACGAGCTTGTCCTTTAAGCTTACCTGCCACAACTAATTGTATAACCTCGTCCGGTACTTGATAGACTTGTTGGACACTGTCGAGACGTTGTATCCACATGCTTACATCTTGGCCAATACCAGAAAAATCAGGAAGAAGCGCTGCAATCTCGCTGTGCGTATACACAGGTTTCGGAGGCTGTGGAACACTTGTTTCTCTCTCAATTTGTTCTCGAAACATAAGCGTTCTTACTGTACTTTGAATAATGTCTTCAATAGAGAACGTTACGGCTGGTGTGGCGGCTGAATTTACGGTGTTTGGTACCGTGGGGTCATCAGACAAAATCTCAGTTGTATTTTCGTTTGTAGCCATAATATCGGAAAAATATTCACTTAATAACGCGTAAACTACTTTTTCATCCCACTTCTGAGTTTGTAGGGCTTCGTTAAAATAAGGATGCCGAACATAAATTTAAAAAAAGACTATATTTATTCATAAACAACAAAATCACAACTTAACCTCTAAAACATAACCACACTAAAAGCATAGACTTCATCTGTCATTTTCATATTTCTGACGTATCTCCTTCAATGTCAACGTCAACTGTCTTGGAATCGTAGACACACTACATAACGAGACACTAAAATGTCTACACCGTTAGTGTTTAGTTTATTGCGTAGTTTAAAGGAAAAAGGATATCCGTTAATTAGTGTTATGTATGTGTAGGGGTAGTTATGGCATGCTGTGCGGTTAAAAGCTGTACCGAATTTAATATCTACGCAACCATAAGACTCATTCCATATTTATTGTATGAAAGAAATAGAAAAAAAAACTATTAACCATTAACCCGAAGACAGTTGTTTAATTATAATTACACATTTTTTTTGGAATTGTGAGTTTCTCTACCGAGCTTTTTGCCCTCATAAATTGCAGGCTAACTTTCTTATTAAAAATAAAGAATATTACAAATTTCTTGTTTCCTTTTATTAAGCCCCTCTAGTTTCCCTAACTTTTCCTATATCGTGTGTATTCTGGGTAAATAATATTGAAAAGGGTATGTTACACAACAAAACCACGTAGAGGGAAGTGGAAAAGAAGATACTTATGTAGTATGTTATGCATACCACAACAGATGAAACAAGTAACGATTGTTAATGTTTGAAATGAAAGGCCACAAAATGAGTTTAATAAAATAATATATTATTAAAATTATCAATATTTGTTTTATTTCAAATAAATCAAAATGCATATTGAAAACTGGTAGTCACGATTCGTAAAAAAAATGTATATAAACTTTTTTTGCTACTACTTTGCACCCCTTAAGGCGATACGCTACTGTCAATGGGGGAACATGGCGGCTTACTATATTAGCAGTTTGCGCATCTGTCCAGCTCATTCTCCCTCCTCTATATCTCTGGTCCAAATCTGTTACGTTTTAAAAACAAATATTTAGCTAGATGGCAGTAGCTGAAAAACGTATCGAGATATCAGATGAATTCCTGATCGTTAATTATTATTAACAGTATAGAAAAAGCGATATAAAACGTTGTTTAGTTCATTGTTGTTAACAGTACCCGGAAAATTAAATCAAAACAAATAAAAAATACAATATTAAAATTATTAGATGATTTCATTATAACGCTCACATCAATTGAACTTATATCCCTTATAGCATGATCACAGTTTATACCGTGCAATTGTTATAAATTGTGATCATGATATTCGTGTCAATGTCAAAATATTAAGCTATGTTTACAACTCAATTTTCTGAATGAAATCTACTGGAATATTTGTTCAGCCTAAAATGTTACCGCTGTCTATATCCAGCTATGAATATAAAGTGACAGGAAGGAGCTTTGCGCTGACCGTGGTAAATAAAATTTCTGACGGAAATGGCCATGTTGGACATCCACATTAAGTATGTTCCAACTCCACCGAAAACAGTTGAAAAACGGTAATTTCTTGCGCAGTGGTCTCGTGAGTTGCGCAGCGCACTGATTTAGTGGTGGTAATATGACTGTTCTTAAATGGTTTTCGGTGGGCCTAGAACAAATCAATTATAGATTCATGATTCATTGTTTTGGTTGTTCGTTGCGCAGAGTTGTATGTTTTACTTTACGGTTTTTGCAGTTTTGATGCGTTAGTTAGTGAATATAAGCGAATTTTGTGTATTTATGAGTGAACAATTATTATACTACAATAATATTAACAATAGCATCAGCACAGCATTAATAAGTACAGCATTCCGACTCCACGTTGGCACTTTAAAATAAACTGTGACGTATACCGCCGCCATTTTGGGTTACAAGTCAGGTCCTGACTAAGAATAATTATAGTGTTCGGCTTCTAACCACAGTACTGTATTTTCATTTTTGTAAAAATATGTAAGTACATAATAATATCGCTGTCAATTTCAGAAATATTTGTGGTGTGTCATAGTGATTGAAAACAGCCTTGAGTAGTGGTATCAGTTAAATATTGACATGATTGGGTGATTTTTAATAATAATAATAATAAACACAACAATAATATACAATTTATTAGTAAAAAATATATTTTTATAAAAGTTGAAGCAGTGCTTCCTAATTTAACCTAAACGTAACTTATATTTTAGCTTAAACCTATCTGAAAATAGTTTTACATCGCTGGCCAAATTCAGTAGGTACCTTATGTTTACAAATTAATTTGTGTCAGACAGCGCTCTTAAACGAAAACCCCTGTAAACTTTTTATATTCTCCGGTAGAGCGTTGTAATATTTTGAAACCGTATAGGAAAATGACCGCTCAAAGATTGATGTTGAGTCTAGCGGTGGCGTAATGACAGTTTTATGAGGAATATTCACATCATACACCGATCCCCGGAACTTCAATCTTTCATATAAGTATTCCGCCTATTTCCATGTGATGATTTTTATTAGTCAAAATTAGTGAATGAAAATCCGACGTTGTTTCATTCTTAACCAGCCGATTTCCTTAATCTTATTGCTAGCCTCTTTCACCCCTACGAATTCCACATACAAGCCGTGTGCCTGAATTCTGCATCAACTGAATTCTGTTCTCAGCAATTTTAGTCAAACAAGAGCCATATATATATTGTCAATAATATAACCCCTAGCTGATTGCGTTATCATGCTATCTCGCCACGAGACAACTTGTGTTTATGTTTTACTTTCATTTAGTTTAAAAATATATTAGATACCTACTGCCATTTCGTAATATAAATTTTACGGTTATACAAATAGTTGTTATAAACGTAAAATTATCTAGTATTCATCTTTATTTTTACTTATTACTCACCTAACAGGATCTGTGGGGAAGCGAAAAAAGTGTTTAGAGTAAGTGTACCGCTTATTGTGACAACATTTTACAGCACACACATGTCATCTCTGTTTGTTCATTGTATTAATCATAAATTATTAAATTATAAATAAGAATTATATACACAAAATTAATTTTATTTAAAGGTTAATAAATAAGTTATTGTTTTTTTCAGTTTTGTTTATTATTTACCCTTTTCCCTACTTCCATCAGATTGAAAACATTTTGTATAAAATAGTAATGAATTCAAGAAATATTTGTTATTGCTTATTATAATAATATTTTATGGACCTGCGCCACTGTGCAACCGGATATACTGGTCCGCCATATGCAACATCCATTCCGATCACCATTTGTTGCTAGTATAGTCCTTCCTATCACTTTTTATTCAAAGATATCCAACGTATTAAAACGACGTTTAAGTTAGTTTCTTAGTGGCCACGTCTTATTATACAATAACGTCTTGTTATTGGCTTATACCGTAGTTAAACTGTCGCACAGCCCCTGGGGTCTGGAATGATATTTATAGGCTTTGCAAGATCTTAGACACCGGCCAATATTCTATTGAAATGGACATTTTCTTGAGCTTCATATAATAAAATTTGTTGCAATAACACATTATTCCATGTTTCGAACACTCACACAAACTTATAACGAATAACAATTCATACAAAAAAAGTAGGTTGTTTTTAAAATTATAAAACTAACGCTAACCTCAGCGATGCTGAATGCATCATTCAGCCGACCCAAAATAGCTGAGTAAAATCCGCTGGAAGTGCAGAAAAATGAGTGTGCAATGCGCCCATTGTCTTTATTTAAATTGAAAGATAATGTTATTGTCATTGGCTTTATAAAGCAGTGAAATCTATCCTACGTACCACAGATCCAGGAAATTTACTACGTGAACTCTATAATTCCTACAATTTTGACATTTCATTCACTCAAATCCACAGAAATCTTATATTATATATATATATACTCTAGAATGATAATCCCGTAGTACAAAAATGTAACCAAAAGTGTAGAGCTGTCCATAATGCGCATGATCACCAGTCACTTATTTTTCAACAGGACCGGCTTTGATTAAATGTAATATTACTGTTATAGGTATATTTAAAATTAAATTTTACCATTTGGTAATTCAAATAAAAAAATGGAATAAAGGAATTTAAGAAATAAAAAATTACATTAAATATATAAATACTTTATTGTCTAACAGGTACAACCCAATAATAATAAATCTAAGCAGAAACGAGAAATAAGTAAAAATTCTAATATTGGAAAATATCGTAAGGACTTGAGCATTCTAATTATTTATTTTATTATTATATAATATTTGTTTGTTTATACAACCACCTTAGGCCTCTTACCTCTCTACAGCCTTCAAAGAAGGGGTGCAAGAAACAGTGATTTCACGAATATTTTCCGTGTCCATGTAAACCACTTCCATATCATCCGTACTACTCGCAATAGTATTTTGTGACAAAACATGGTTGGTAGAACTTTTATTCTCAGCAATTTCATGGAGGATTCTATAATTAAGTATATTCCAGTTCAACAACAAAATTCAAACGAACTTTGTATACCTACACAACGTAGGAAATATATTCTTGACATACATATCATGCATTTTTGACTGACTGCTTTTAAGTAAACAGTGTCTTGATATCAAACGATTAAGAATTTAACTTTCACTCTCATTTACATAATCTCTTCTTTTCAACAAAAGTTTGGGAACTGCATCGGGTACGAGGGTGATCCTCTTGCCGTCTTCTCTACAAATGATATCTTCTGCAGCGAAATGCTTACTGCATATGACATTCCCATCACATACATTTTCTGTACTAGGATCCCAATGCCCGCATCCAAACATCATGTCTTTTTTTTGTCAAGCTAAAAATGAGTATCATGTCAATGGTATCATATTGACTCAAACTGAGACTGTTAGAAACCCGAAACAATAACTTACTGAAAATATTTAATACCAGGAATGATACTTTCATTTTTACACCACAACACTATACACCTCATTGTTTGTTAAATAAACAAACTACCAAACCAAAATAACAAATATTAAAAACAATTTTAATCACAAATAGGTATATCTATCAACAATTAAAATAGACCACGCATAAACCCATAATTCAATTATAAAACCTATCTGAATTGTTGTGAAGCCGACTCTGACAGATATTCCCACTACGAGAAATGTCATTTGCGAAAATAGACGCTGTTGCGAAATCTCCTAAATTTAATAAGATTTGGAAAAAAATGTTTCGTTCATATTGCTGAAAACTAAACAGTATTACAATTTTACCGATAACATTGAATTATTTGATTTTGTCAAGCAGTTTCGTATGACGCAACATATGGATTTATTTATAAAACAGATATGTCGCATAAATTCTGTAAGGCGAACGACAAAATAGTTTTAAATATGGCAGCTCTGTACTGAAAATAAGTGACTGAGGAGCATGCGTAGTTCGAGAAAACTCTGCATACCCGTTACACTTTTTGGTATTCGGCTGGATTTAATTAGCATTCTAGAGTACATATATAATATAAGATTTCTATGCTCAAATCTCAAACAGTTCTGGCAACACTGCTGATTACTTTCGTTTCCTAAACTGCGTATTTAACCCAGAAATATGTAGAAGGGAGAATGAGCTTCGACAAATGCGCATCCAGTTTTCCGACGACACTATGCGTGCCGCCATTTTCTAGTCACAAACGTCAAAAAATCAAACACTGTTAAAGTTGGTGTAGTTATGTTCTTATGTTTGATGTGAGTGCCTTTCACTAAAACAGAGTTTTGTTGCTATTTCTTAATTGTGTGGACTTATTTTGGATGTTCGGTTTTTTATAAGGTATTCTGGAATTTCTCTTCCTAGCTTTTTCCCCTCATGAATTCCAGGCTAACTTTCTTATTATAAATAAAGAATATTACAAATTTCGTGTTTCCTAAGCCCCTCTAGAATGATGAATATCGCACATTTCCAATATTAAATGTTACCTGAAACAACACTAGTCTTCTTTCCTCTAAATAATTGCTATCAGTTGGTTTTGTTATTAACCTACAATTTATGAAGAATCTTCGTATCGTAAAAAGAAATTTTATTAAACCCTGTAAGCTAGAAGATGGCGACCCGCGTGATTAGAAAATTTGCGCATGTTAACCCACATTCTTGCCACACTTTATATCTCTGATGTTACCTCTGGCTGAAAGCGTGATGAAGCAAGTGGCCAAAAGAAAGAAGGAGAAGCAGAAACATCAAACCTAACCTAATCTAATCCAACATCCAACAACACATGTCCAAGAAAGATCACCTACCTAATTAGTAAGTTTTTACTCTTTCATTGTACAATGTACAATTATACAATTAATTGTTTCACTTTCGTGTTTCAATGGAAGTTGAATTGGTCATATTTTAGACATATTATGTGAAAAGTGACTTGCAGATAGACAATGGTCATAGAGAGAAGTTCAATTTGTTCTACTCTATGATACATTGAATGGTGAGTGTTTAACTCTTCTGTCCTAAGTACTTTGTCTCGGATAGTGTTTCAGCACTGCCGAAATGTGTATCTACCAATTTATTAGTATTGCACTTTCATCTTCCCTACATTTTACTTAAATTGTTTTAAACAGTAAGTTATTTTATGACACACGTGACACGTGCATGGCATTTTCTTGCACGTGGTCAGCTAAGGAGGTGTTAACGGTTTTAATAAATTTGCATAATTATTTAACAGACTATTGTTGCTATAACTTTTATGTGATTTAACAATAATAGTTATAATAATACCCAGTGTGAGTATTTTATTAACCTGTAAGTACTTAGATGTTTTCTTTTGCTCCACAACATCCAGCTAAATTTACGGAGGTACGAACTGAGTATAGTACAATAGTACAGCAATAAGAAAAACACCAAGTTTAGGAATTAATTCATAAAAAAAATCAGGAAACTTTAGGTCAAGTAAGATGATTGGGTACAAATAGAAACGTTTCATCTTCCATTTTTTTCGTTTTTGGTTCATCCATATGAAATAAAAGTATTTGCAGGGTTGAAACCCCGGTTGTAGCCACTTTTAGGGATATAGAGAGCATTTGATATACTACAAAAATTATACACTTAGTAGGTACTGTGACCTAGATACGCCATGGGATCACATACGCTTACTAAACTTTGACGAGCCCGAGAGAAGTCGCAAAAAAAGTTGCTATTTTTTTTTGCATATACCTACCTATGTTTATGGGTTCTGAATAAAAATACAAGTTGTATCAACCATTATCAAATTATTATTTAAAACTGCTTGTGTCTTCAATTGAAAATGGCAGCTAGATGTGTCACCTTCAAGACCTCAAATTTGATTTTGTTAACGTTTAAAATTTTAAACGATTGGTTGTGTTGACGACCAAAAATAATCCCACAGCGATTTGTTTCTTTTGCTATTACGAAAATAATCTTTTCATACGTTTGTAAAGTTTATTTATGTTGAATTAGTTTTATTTTTTTCTATCAGACTTATATGGAATTTTATGAATCGCATTATTCGATGGCGATAATGAAAATTACGAACAATAGTGTACTAACAGGTTAGTTTACAAAAAAAATTTTATATAAGTACCTAACTGTTTTTTTAACCCACTCGTTTATATCTCTATTATCTATTTCTTGTATTAATTTTCATGATGAATAAGAATATTTAATATTTTTCCGATGTGTTGTGCTGACGACCACAAATAATCCCACAGCGATCTGATTCTTTTGGTATTATGAGAATTATCTTTTCATAAGTAATGTATAATATATGTTGATTTGGTTAAATTTTTTCTAGCAGACCAATGGAATTTTATGAATCGCATTATTAGATGGTGATAATGAAAACTACGAACAGCAGTGGACTAACAGGTTAGTTTAAGAAAATACTTATAGGGTGACCCTACCAATAATTGACCATTTAAAGAAAATTCCCAAAATATGACTTTGTAACTTTTCTGTATATTACGCTAGAACTAAATAAAAAATACTCATGGTATAACTGGTTATCTTACTTTTAAACAAATATATGGGACTCTGGTAAAAACCTTATTTTATCATACTAAAAAATAGTTTTTTGCAAAAATACACTTTTTGCTAGTAATTGACCAGTAACTAGTAGTGGACCAAGATTTCTCTAGTAGTTGACACATTTTTTATATGGAAGAAAAAACGTTTAGTGTTCAATAAAAAATTAATTTATTAGTACGCGACATGAAATAGGTGACATAAATTATTAAGATGGTTCATATAATATCAGAAGAGAATTTATATCTAATTCAATCACCAACAGCTGAAACTGTAGGTTGGTCTAACTTGCGTAATAACTGGTCGTTTGAAACAGAGCTTATATCAGTCTCAATGGTTTTAAATGTTGAATGGTCTCCGTCGACAGCAGAAAAAGCTTGAACTTCGATTTCATTTGAACTAAAAATGATTTCAATTGTGCATACGTATTGGCGTGACCTGATTTTTCTTGGAAAATTTACCAAATAAAAATCTCCAACATTTGGAACGTTTAGCTCATGTTCGCTCTGTCTAATAGTATCTACTTTAACGACATTTTCCTTCTCAATAGTTTCAACATCCACGTCTTTAGCTTCTGGATGACGCTTCAGAAACAACTCGAACCATTTTGATCCAGGATTAGAACGATTATCGGATTGAATAATGTCCTTAACACTTTCACATAATCATTTGTTAATTGGGAATCCTTTTTGTGCACTGGCTATAATCCAGCGTACCAAAAGTTCTTGAACAGTCAAAACAGTTGACGGTTCCATTTTTCGTTTTAAAGGCACTTTTCCTTTCGACTTATTAATCAATGTAGAATGAGGAATATTATATGTTCTTGCTGCTTGATGCATAGAACATACATTATTCTGCTTGTGAGAGCTCAGCTTCAGAATACTTGAAAAAAAAAACTTCTTTTTTGTCGACATTTTTCTGAAAAATAATTACTTACTTTTTCGTAAATCTAAAGATTCCCCACCATCAACACCCAGTAGTTGACCAACGGTTTTTGGTGGTCAAATACTGGTTGGAGTCAAAATACAAACGCATTTTATAGATATACTAAATCAGTTTTTTATATCCAATTATATACTAGTGAAAAAGATCAAAAATTTAATGATTTGATAAATATCTAGTAGTTGACCAGTGCGGTCAATTACTGGAAAGTGTCATATTTTCATATTTCAAAAATTGACCACTTAATTTATTAATTAAAACTGTTAATTTCAAGTCAATATGCTTTAAGGAAGATAATAGTATATATATTTATTATAATAAAACTTCATCTCAGTTAAAAATTACTTATTTTAGATAGATGATAGGTACCAGATATGAAAAATGTTACTACTTACGACGCTTACAGCCATTTGCACCGCTTACACTTGGCGTTAAGTGGAACTTAAGTTGACGTATTATGTTGCACCGTCACTTATAACTTATAACACACTTAAGTGGGCCTTAAGTTAGGCCGAGGTAATCTACAGCTTAGGGTCCACTTAATTCATATCTAACCTCACTTTTTATTTTGTTTTCCATTATTTTGTCTATAAACATTATTCTATGAGGTATGTTTACATTATGTTAGGTACTTGTTCTGTCCTAAATTTCACTTAAACATAATAGTACCTGGCTAATAATTTATAATTATTTAGTATTTCACATAATTATCGATATTTATAATGGATTTACGTTTAGTTTTTGATGATGATGATTTCGACGACATAAATTTAGTTTTACCTATATGGGGTGCCGCGAAGAATATATTCGAGTTAATCATTTTGAGAACTTGGATAATTGGACGTTTTCTAATATAAATGGTTGTCAAACAAGCGGCTATAGTGAAACTTTTCAACTCGATATTGAATACCCTCACAACTTGTAATTAGGAATTTTTTAAGCCAAAAAAAAAAACAGTTTATGTATTTACAAGGCCTAGCGCCAAATCACGGACGGGATCTGCTATTATTGTACAAGGCCCACCCCCAGTTTTTTTTATTTCAGACTTTTCATCGGCTACCTCCCTTCGTAAATGTTTCTTTATGTTGTCATAATATTTGCGTAAGGAATCACATTTTCGCGGATAATATTCTGGTGTTTCAGCATTAAACCGGCTCGAAATTATTTTTCTCGCCACATGAAGAGAAGTAATATTTTTTCCTATAGGAAATATTGGGAGCCCGTTTCTTTGTCTCTTCGATCTTAAAATAAATGAATAATATAATACATAAAAACTTAACACATTAAAATCAGAAACTAAAATAAAAATAAATAATTCTTTAGGTTAGCCAGTCTTCTTTTCAACATGTTTGTATTAAAATGCGACGATGTCACATATTTCTTAAACTTAGCTAAGTATTGGCTGGCGCAATTCATATCCTAGATAAGGTCCACCTTATCTTAAGGTAGACCTTAGCTGAGTTGTAGATTTAAGCGAGGCGGTGCAAATGGCTGTTACTAGTATAACATACACATGCACTATTATGTTGGCTCTAAAAATTTATTTGTTTGCACATAATAATATTCGTATTTTTTGAGGCCTAACACAATGCCTTCTTACAGTCCAAAGGATGAATCAAGTAACTTACTATCAAATAAAGATGAAAACGAATATTGTTTTCTTATTTTGAAATGTATTTAAAAAAATGGTCAATTACTGGGGTATGGTCAACTACCGGAAATATGTTACTATTTTTTTTATCTGACTCGTAGATAATAAAGATTATCTATTTCTTGTTAATTTTTATGATGAATAAGAATATTCAATATTTTTCCGATGTGTTGTGCTGACGACCACAAATAATCCCACAGCGATCTGATTCTTTTGCTATTATGAGAATTATTGTATTTTCATTTGTAAAGTTTAATATGTTGAATGATTTATATTTTTTCTAGCAGTCCAATGGAATTTTTTGATTCGCATTATTAGTTGGCGACAATGAAAACTACGAATAGTGGACTAGCAGGTACTTATATACATAGATTACTATTTTTTTAACCGCCTCGTATATATCTGTATTATCTATTTCTTGTATTAATTTGTATGATGAATAAGAATATTCAATATTTTTCCGATGTGTTGTGCTGACGACCACAAATAATCCCACAGCGATCTGATTCATTTGCTATTATGAGAATTGTATTTTCATATGTAAATTGTAATATGTTGAATTAGTTATATTTTTTTCTAGCAGACCAATGGAATTTTATTAATCGCATTATTAGATGGCGATAATGAAAACTACGAACAATAGTGGACTAACAGGTTAGTTTACATCGATACTTATATAACTATTGTTTTAACAGACTCGTATATATCTTTATTATCTATTTCTTGTATTAATTATGATGAATAAGAATAGTAAATATTTTTTCCGATGTGTTGTGCTGACGACCACAAATAATCCCACAGCGATCTGATTCTTTTGCTATTATGAGAATTATCTTTAGGTACATATGTAAAGTTTAATATGTTGAATTAGTTATATTTTTTTCTAGCACCTTCAATTGAGTTTTATGAATCGCATTAAGTATTCGATGGCGATAATGAAAAATACGAACAATAAATAGTGGGCTAACATGTTGGTTTACGAAAATACTTGTATAACAACTGTAAGTAGGTTTTTAACAGAATTAATAATTCTTTATTGCCTAACAGGCTTACGCCCAATAACAAGATAATTTTCTGTTATCAATTCCAGCTTAAATTTTAAATACAAATATGAATACTAAAACTAAAACAATGCCAATATAGAACGAAATTACTATATAAATGAAATTAAAAGAAGGAACCTACAGCTCAGAATTACAAAAAAAAAATAACAATCCGTTAATGTTCGGCAAATCTATCACCCAATGTCAACTTTAAATACATTCATAATACATTTTCAATTTCAATTTTTATGATGAATAAGAATATTCAATATTTTTCCGATGTGTTGTGCTGACGACCAAAAAAAATCCCACAGCGATCTGATTCTTCTTTTGTTGAAAATTATTTGTTCATATATAAAATTGCAAATGTTTAAATAGTCATTTATGTTTTTTACATTGGAGCTGAATTGACAATTGTGTGGAACACATTATTTAAGTTGTTACTCTACTGAACAAACAGGTTAGTTATAACAATGTTATCAAATATTTCTATTTAATTTGATTGATACTGCTTTGACATATTCGTGAACTTTTTAAAGTTATTGCTCTGAAAGTTTCGTATACAGCGTTTAAGGAATATTTTCAGTGATTTCATTACTTTACGTGGAAATACTGTAAGGATCATAACAGTAAATTCAAATAAAACCCAATAAAAATGCCAATAATTGAATTTAATTCGTTCAGTACAACAGCTTTTTTTCTATATTCGACTATTCTCTAAGAACATTATTATCTAACTGAAAGATCACTTCTCTTTCGGCATCCAAATTGAAACTTGTACATTCAGCGTTTTTTAAAATCTTAGTCGTTGACATGTTTAGAGAGTGTTAACATAAACAAAAACTATACAGAAAGTGCAGTACCCTCACTGTTTAGGAATCTTGCGTCATATGATATAATGATTGAAATATAACTAATAGCACATTAACTATTATAGGAAGTGTGTTAAAATAAACAAGTTGCAGCTCATCGACTAGTACAATGCCCTTTCTATAATACAAATATTATAGCAATACCTTTTTTTCATAATTTATTATAAAAATATAGTAGTTCAATATATAAAGTTCGCATTTTATTGCTGTGGCGGAGTATTAACTATATTAGGTCGGGCGAGAATCTGTAAATGAAAATCGCACAACTAATATATTAACGAGATACGTAAAACAAAGTCGTTTACAAGAAAAATCTTAACTACTGCGAACTAAGAGGTTAGCTAATATATTGACTCGCTAGCTCAGCGTTTTATTTTGTGTGGGAAAGAAACTGGATTGTTTTGTGTTTTCAATTAAACTTATTTTATTAAGCAACAAAATAGTCAGTTCAACAAACAACGTATTACTAATTACTAAGCATTATTACATAGCCAAACCAAATGCATTTCTTTTACCAAAAAAATGGCTTACGTTAAAAAAATAGTAATATTTTGACCACCTGCAACACGCGGACTGGGTCGAACTCAGTATTAGCATATTAATGATAATAAAGAAAATAAAATACATGTCGGTAAACTAATCTGAACATCCGACAGATAAATCTGGGGATAGTATAAAGTAGATTATTTCTAATGATGAAAAGCTCTAGCTAGTCCACTCTCAAAAATGCTATTCGTTTTGAATATATTTTGTGGATAATGAACTGCTTGTCATAGTTACTCTGATATTCAAAAGTCATTGATTAAATGATTATATCATATTCTCATTTTCCTGCTTATTAAATTAAACATTATTAGTTTCAGGTGAGCTGCCTTGATTTGTTGAAAGCAATGCATGCAACTGCTGTGATGTTCATTGAGGTATTAAAGTTTGTTGTTATATTAAATATTTCTAATAAAAAATAGTTGTGTAGGCTGACCAAGGGCGTTCAATGTATTCTCGGTATATGCATGAAGGAAAAGACAAAAAATTGACAATAAAATTAAAATTTATAAAATTAATTTTCTATTTTTATTTTTACGGCTGGTGATACCTATACATTGGATTAGATCGGCCTCTTTATGGTGGGATATGCATTACTATGTGTATGTAGATGGTACTAGTTTACATATATCTACTATTGTATGTCTCATTGTGATTAAATGCAGGCCGATATTGTAGATGGGCAACGACTATGGTACTCTGACGAGCTCATAGTAAGAGCGAAACGAATTCGTCAGTATCTGTCGTCCCATGCCTCGGTCTGGTTCTAGTGAATTAGACTGAGGCCCTGCTATATTAAACAAAATCCCTTGTGTAGGTAAATCCAGTCATTTTTGTCCGCTATGCCACTAAATTATTTTTCATTACAATTTATTTTACAATGTATGTAGTCTTTGATAACCTCAATATACTTGTTTGATCGAGAAACTTTTCATTACCCTTTAAAAATATTCTTCCTACATCTTACGAAGTTTTCTGGCCGACTCGACGGTGTGACTAAACTTCTTCATTTTTATTTCAGTGCAATGGTCTTTGCGGTTATTTTCAGGATCATAATGATAATTATCATTTTCCGAAGTGGTGACGCTAACCGGACCAACTGCACGAGGGTCGTCTTCAAGTCTTTCCCTACTTCGCTTAAATTCACTTGAATCTGAGAAGCCTAATCTTTCTAAACAGCCACCATCTCGTCGTAAGTGATTTGTTTTATAAGGAATCTTATCACAACGCTGAACATAGTCGCGTCAGTTGTTCTGGTAGTCTTTCTCTAACGGTATCTAGGAATATTTGATCTCAGTTTGGAATTGTTAAAAATTTAGGAAACTTATGTTATGACCTACAAAGTTTACATCATTCTCAGCGTTCAAAAAATTGTATTTTGTTTCACTGGTGAAAGTATAATATGAATTTTTGATTCCTGAATGCACCAGAATGTCGGTCATAAAACAAACGTTTTTTGAATCCATTGGCTCAAATCCAAGCTGAAATAAGATCGAATATTATTGCTTATTAAGAAAATTGATGATTGAAATTTTGTATTTGTGCTCTCAGAGAATGTCATCAATACAAAATCGCCCCAATACAAATATATTGTTTTCTCATCTCCTTCCAAAATATATCTACATAAATGGGGTTTGAATGTATACTAAATCGTTTTAATACAGATTTCTGTTTTTTCAGTCCTCAGCGAGTTGGTGCGCCCCTCTATTTATTAAAGGGTGTATGAAAATGACAAATTTCTAGTTTTAAGCATAGCATGCATTTCACTATTCTTAAAAACTATAAATCAAAATTATCATCAATCAAGTATATTTCAAAAAATTAATTTATGGTGAATTTTATTGCTTCAATGATGAACAAAATTAAGCTAGTCTATACTTAAAATGTTATTCGTTTTGAATGCATTTTGTAGACAATGAACTGCTTGTCATAGTTACTCTGATCTTAAATTAAAAAAAAAAACGGATTTTATACCTATTTTTTGGTTTAAAAGTTGACAAGAGTTTTTTTTTAGTTGAACATGCAATTGGCAGTGAATTCTTGGATCCTATTTGAATTGAATAGTTGAAAGTTCTCTAGAAAATACAACATTTCAAGACAGAGGACCAATGATGTTAATGTTTGTTTAGGTATGTTTAATCATTATATTTTATTTATTAGAATTACATTTTGTTTCAAGGTATCCAGTTATGAGATGAGAAAACCTTTTTCATTTGATGATGCCATTGAAAAAGATTCACAGTACGCATTTTCCTTGTTTATATGTATTTGGCACCAAACATCAGCAGTGAGAAATTTTGAATTTCCTGAAAGTATCGTAACCTAAAATCGTGAAGTTTCTTCTCTATTCTATACTTTGCAAAGATTCCTTCTGCTTTTTAGGCAATTTTGTTGATTTTTTCTGCTTTTCGCAAGAAAACAGTCATACCAATCTACGGAAAGTATTGTGAACGCGCTAAATAATTTTTTTGAGATAAAGATGGCTTTACCATTTTCAAGTCCCCTGAGCCGATTAAGACCATTCCCAGAGGAAGTCTCTGTCGGTATGTAATCGATAGCGCCTAAACACTTCAAACAATTGAGCTAAATTTTGGTATATGAGTTTTGCGGAGTTCTCTGATGAACTTATTAGTTTTTGGTTGAAATCGCTTTAACCCTCTGATAGAGGTGGACACAACCCTTAAGTTTTTAAATAGCAGTAGCTGTGATGACTGAGTGATACATCATCTGAAAGCATTCTAGACCTTTGGAACAAAAAATCCAGTTGGCAACTGCCATTTGCAAAAAATAATAGGTCATAGGCGATAATCAAAAAAATATAAAACTATATTACCGAATAATCAATACACTTTAACGCGTGAAACTAATTTTCATCTGAAATAATATCGGTTTCGCCAATATCTGGCTCTGTGTTTTAGAGTTCGAAGGCAAGGATTTAAACCATTCATGGTATTTCTCGGGCATATCATTTTCAGCACTAAGTTTTAAAAGGCTGTTCTCCTTTTTTTCAGGTAGTAGTAACTGGCGTGAATAAGGAGATTGTACTATTTTGACTTTTTTAGTAGGCCTACATTTTCTGAGATGTGTATTACTTTGTACTGACTGTCAAAATCACAGCAATACTAAATAGCATCACAACTTTGTTTCAAATACTTTAACCTTTTTATTTTTAGCCACTGCACTTTTTTTCCTTTTCTATTGGTCATGGGTGTTTTCGCTAATTAGAAAAAGCAGGTCCTTAAACTTGAGCAGAACTCAACTTTATATGCATTAGCTATTATATTTTTGATCTCGCTATACGAAAAATTGTTAAACAATCTTGCAAACAATTGACCCTCTCATATTTCTTGCAGATTCGATGGCAGTATGCATCGAATCTGCTGCCATATGCGATGGCAGTATGCGTCGAAGCTGCTGCCATATGCGAGTGACCTTTTTCAAAAAACTTGGGTTCAATAATCTTCAAATCAGTATTTTGAACGATGTACCCTCAAAGGGCGGCAATATATGCTTTCTGGTTTGGCCACTGCATGTATCTGAAAACAGAAACTTCTGACATTCTCTGGCAAAGTTTTGAACTATTTTAATAATGCCGTGCCAATTTCACTGGCCATTGACTTCTGTCTACGCGAAACAAAAAGCTTGATTTGGTGGAGCGGCTTCATAAATTGTAAGATTATAAGCATCATGCTATATAAAGAGGTGCGACTTCTCCACAAGAGATTAACACGCTTTGAAGGTGAAACGACATTGATTATAATGTCTTATCCTCGTATGCCTTTTTCTTGTCTAGCATTTCAGATAAATTTGTATCATATTTTCGTTTCAAATGCTTTTTATATTCTTCGTCGGGTTTATTCCCTTCATCATACATTTTAGATATAGATAATTTTGAATCTAGTTATTTTCTGTTTGGCTTACATTAGTGGCTTTCAACCTTTGTAAAGCGATCAATGTCATCTATAACTGCTAGCAACTAGTTTTATTTGGGAGAGGTTTATGACCTCCTTTGTCACTGCCAGAGAAGTGTCTCGTTTGGCTCTTATCTATTTTCTAGGGCATGGTCTATAGGACCGTGTGCTTATGAAGAGTTTTTTGAACACACGGATCTTAACATTCTTTAGAAAATGGTACCTCTGCTTTTTTCCTTCGGTTTGCAACTGTTCTTTCGGGGTCTCCTTTCTACAGAATTCTGAAGATTGATGGTTAATTCCAGCTATAAAACGAACAAAAAAGAAAACTAAACCAATTATTCCGTAGCTGCTATCCCCATGCCTTAATTTACCCTCAATTAAAGGTAGTCAATATCAGTAATTCAGTACATAATACTAGAAAATCATTTCTACTTTAATATACAAAGTATGACTCCGTAATATGTGTTTTAAACCGAGGAAAAATAAATTACTAGTCAGTAGGAGTCCAAAAACACCTATTTTAGTTGATATCGTAAAAAGTATTGTGGGGCTGGATCCCTTAACCCAAGGCTCTTTTATATTATCAATTTTCTGTACAAGTTAATTATTTCTAATGATGAACAAACTTAAGCTAGTCCTACTTTATAAAATGATTTCGTTTTGAAAACATTTTGTGGGCAATGACCTGCTTGTCATAGTTACTCTGATTCTTTAGAGTAAATATTCCTTTTGCATTTCTGAAATGCACATATTTCAATTTATATCAAATTACTTTTTTCAGGTCAACACGGCGACTCTACACTTGGTTAAAGCACTCTTTCCATTGTAGAGCAGTACCTATTGAGTCAACGAAATTAATCGCAATTGAGGTATGACAAAAATTTCCTTCATCGTACTAATATTTAAACGAAAATTTTTGTTTCATAAAAACCGTTTATTGATTTCTGATACGCTAATATGAACCGTCAAACGAGAAATGATATTTACTAAAAGGCATTTTAACATGTTATTTTTAAATTCATTAATAAAAATAGTCCTTATTAAACACAATAATACTACAGAAATATTTTTACAATACATTGTGTTAATTAGCATTACTGGACAAAGATCTCTAAATAGTTTGTGCATTAGCTAAATGACCTCTTAACCTGTGATTCTTCACATCGTCAATTATTGGAAAATTAGTCAAGTTGTTCCTCTGCCTAAAGTATCAAATCCGTCCGATTTCAAGGATTTACGACCTGTGAGCATTTTGCCTACGATGAGCAAGATTCTTGAAAGAATTCTCGATGACCAGGTGGTGAAGGGATACGTGGAAGAAGAAAGCTTATTGCCCAAAATTCAATCGGGCTTCAGATCCATGTATAGTTGTTGCACTGCCTTGCTTTATGTCACAGACGATCTATTTACGGCTGCTGATCAAAATAAAATGACGAGTTTAGTACTGCTGAATTACAGTAATGCATTGTATAGGCTTGATGCTTGATTGTCTGTTGATTGCTATTCTGAGGTATATGAGTTTCTACGGATCCACTGCCCTAATTAATGGTTTCCCATAGAGGAAAGCTATCGCAAATAGAAGGATTGTGGAGTGGCGTTCCGCAGGGCTCTATTTTATCCCCAATTTTGTTTTCTTTATATACGTCCCAGTTTACCGAATCCTTACAATTTTGTACGGCTCACATGTACGCGGATGATACTCAGATATATTTATCATTTGCACCAAATGCAGTCGAGGAAAGTGTTGACAAGATCAATCATGACATTTCAGAAATTCTGAAAGCATCTCAATCTCATGGGCTTTTGCTGTTTTGTAATAAAACCCATAAAGAGCGCTATAAGGACTTAACTGTGGTGATTGATAATGTCGCTTTAAAGAGCACTGACAATTGATGAGAATAGGATTCAGTTGATGCAGAATTCACACGGCTTGTATGTGGAATTCGGAGGGCTGAAAGAGGTATTAGTGCTTAGATTAAGGAAATCGGCTGGTTAAGATTGAAACAACGTCGGATCTTTCATTCACTAATTTTGTTTAATAAAATCATTAAAAGAAAAAAGCAGGAATACTTATATGAAAAATTGAAGTTCCGGGGATATGTGCATGATGTGAATATTCGTCACAAAACTGTCATTACGCCACCGCTACACACAACATCAATGTTTGAGCGGTCATTTTCCTAACGGTTTCTAAATATTACAACGCCCTACCGGATTTAATTTCTAATGATGAAAACATTAAAGCTAGTCTACGCTTAAAAATGCGATTCGTTTTGAATTCATTTGTGGACAATGACCTGCTTGTCATAGTTACGCTGATCTGTAATAGTAAATAAACGATTTTAGTAGAGAAATATACATTTTTTATTATAATCCATATATTTCGTTTTGTTTCAGATGAACATTCGTCACTGGATGGATTGAATCACAATATTTTTGAAGCAAAACATTTACTGATATAACAACAGTATTGGGAATGCAAAAACAATGTCCATAATGCTCTAGGGATGCAACACCGCCTGTATGATAAATATTGAAACTAGAAGACATCGTGATATTTTGGACACCTTATGTACATGGTTTCTAATTATAATTTATATGTCAGTTGAATTAAAAAACTCGTCAATCTACGTGTCAGACTTTCATTTATTAAAAGTTCTAGAGATCTAATTAAAGCAGAGCCGCAGAATTGAAAGCTGTAGAATTAGAGTAAAGAAAAGTAAAATCAGTGTTCAAAAGGTTGGTCCAGTTTGTCAAAGTTTGTTTAAAGTTACAAACGCATTCCTTTGAAGAAAAATGGATGTGAGTAAAACTCAAATAGGTTTACTTGAAGGTAAAACAAACTGCACTACATGGAAATACTATCCATTATATGTTGTTGGGCGATTCCTTGCTTCAACTGATGATAAGTTAAGAGATTCTTTTCTAGGAAGTTCACAAGACGAATTTAAAATCACTGTAAAGCCAGCTTCCTACGTTTTGGGTCTAGAAATCGGAAGAACAGAAAATGGTGCACTATATGTAAGTCTGGACGAAAATTTCTTGAACGTTTTGAAATGCAAAACTATAAACCTGTATTAACGCCAATGGCGAACGAAGTTGACAATTAGGGAGGAATATTGAAGAAGAATTGAACACTACTTTTCCATATAGAGAGGCTGTCGGTGGCTTAATGTATTTGATGGCAAGTATACTCGACCAGATATTGCCTATGCAGCTTCACCAAAACTCGAAAATCCATAAAATACTGATATTGGAAGAGTAAAAATACTTTTCCGATACCTAAAGGGTACGATCTGAGGTTGGTTTAATTTACAAATCAGGAGTCTCAGAGGAAATCCAAACCTTCAGTGACCCAGACCATTTGAGCATGTTTGCTGATGGAGCAATTTCCTTGCTCAGCCAGCGGCAGACATCTGTTGCTATATCAACTGCTGAAGCTGAAATTATTGCCGCTGGCGAAAGTGCTACGGAAATAATATGAATTTAAAGTCAGATCCAGTGCTGAAAGTTGCCAATGAAGCTGCTATCAAATTGACCCAGAATCCTGAGTCCACTGACGGACAAAACACATCCACATTATAGACACTTTTGTGCGTGAACTAGCATTAGATGGACTAATAAAGGTTGAAAAAGTTTCATCTAAAAATCAACTGGCGGATCTGATGACAAAACCGTTGTTCAAACCAAGATTCAAGTTTTTATGGGGTTGACCGAAATATGTCAATGAGGGAGGATGTTGAAATTAGAAGAGATCGTTATATTTTGGGCACCTTATATACATTGTATCTATTTATAATTTTGATATGTCAGTTGAATTAAAAATTCGTCAATCTACGTGTCAGACTTATTCCTGCTGATTTTCCTCCACGTATGATATTCTGTCAATGGGTTTTGCACAAAATTGTTGAAATCCCTCAACTACTGATGCAGATTTGATTTTGTTTACTGATGACGGGAGTTTTTTAAGAAATGCAACAACATAATAAGCATTTATGGTGTGATGAAAATCCGCATGCGATAGTTGATAATAATACTATTTATTGCCCAAGAGCATAATCACCAATTACAGGACAAAATTACATTAAATTGCATATACTTATATTCTATAGACATATAGAATACCAAAAAAAAAAAAAAAATAACAAATTCAATTTCAATTTGTTATTGGTGAAAGAATCATACACAGATCGATCAATCTCACCCAATGAACACGAAATTCTTACAAAATACATTGCCAGGCGATCTCAGTAATAATTCGCCTTACCTCCAGACTCTTCATGTCAATAAATCCGTTCCGATCCAAAGCATAATCCAATCCCCTTGCAGGATAAGCTCCATCTCGCTTAAAAATAAGGTACCTCAAAAACTTATTCTAGACTCGTTCAACTGTGTATTTGTAATTACTGTAAATAGGATACCAGATCTCGGAGCAGTATTCCAACGTCTCTATATTATTAAAACCTCTACAGTTTCTCACAAATCCATATATTCTATTAGCCTCCGCAGCCCTTTTATTAATAATATGTTGAACGAATATAAATTTGGAGTCAAAAATGACTCAACTCAACAGTCTTTAAGTTTGCTTCTAGATCTATGCAGTCATTGAAACCTGCTATAGTTGCGTAGAGTTTCACATCATCGGCAAATATTAGTTTCTGACAACTTAGATTGGATCCTTAAGGAACACCCGAAGAGGCCAGGCATGACTTGTAACCATTATAAAAACATACTGATACCTGTTGCTCAGATATGAATTAAAAAACAACTGGAGATTCACAAATCCAAACGAATCTAATTTATTTAGAAGTAAGCCAGCTGACCTAACAATATTCGACCCCGAACAGCCTGATAGATGCGCTCATGCAAAACTGACTCAAATACTTTGGAAAAATTTGACAGGATAGAAATAAGACGGTAATTAATTATTTATGAACTCTCACCAGACTTCAACACAGACACAATCTTTGATTTCTTTTACTCCATTGGGAACTCCTGGGTACGAGACAGGTTGAACAACATACATAAGGGTTTGGCAAGTACCGCCAAGCAGCCCTTTATAAAAAAAGCTGGAAAGTCATCAGATCCATAAGTCATTCTGTTTTTTGCATGCCTTCAATATTTCCTCTTCATTAATTTCTGAGATAGTGATTGCCTTTGTCCACGGAGCAAAATCATTCCAAGTACCTCGAGAAGTCGATCGCGCGAACACCCTCAAAAAATTCGGCAAATCCGTTAATAATATGTTGCGGTTCTGCTGCTCATATAAGGCAATTTCAACGTGCCGTTCTTTCTTTCAAAATAATTCTAAATAATAATAATAAAACGTAGTTTATTGGTGCAAAACCCCAAAAGGCCATTGAGCGAAGTCCTTCAGCCTATAATTAAATTGTCTAGAATCCGTGCAAAGGCTTTCTTGTACACGAAATATATAAGAATTGTGGGCCAATCTAATATCCAGCTTAATTTCAGATTTCAACTCCCTGTATCTTTGATAAACTAATTGACTGTTCATCTTAAAAAAGTAGTCCATTCTTGAGTGGAGTAAATGTATTTAACTGGAAATGAAAGTCAATCCTCCACGTAACGAAACAAATATGTTACTAAGCTACCAAACATGTTTCGGAGCTACAAGCTCCATCCTCAGTGGTAATACAGTCAGTTACGAAAAACTACATTGCAATGTGCATAGATACAAGCATACAGTTCATAGAGTATGCAATGCATTCGGGTCATTTCGTGAAAAAATTTTTATGTAAAACAATAAAAACTATTAAAACCACATTTTTTATTCAATAGTTTTTATTGTTTTACATACAAATTTTTTCACGAAATGACCCGAATGCATTGCATACTCTATGAACTGTGAATGGTTGTATCTATGCACATTGCAAACTTTCATTTCCAGTTAATTCACTGTTGTTCCTTTTGTGCTTTTTCAATAACTTTTCCTCAATTTTAATATTTTTTATAATGAAAGCAGTGAACCAGACAGGATATTTACGCCTATAATTTTTGTGCGGTGGAACAAAATCCGATCCCTAAGAAGACGAGCGCTACTAAATGTGACCAATTCCGAATGATCAGCCTGATGAGTCACGCTCTTAAGATCTTTTTAAAAATAATACAGTCTAGGATTCACAAAAAATGCGAAGAAGACGTAAGCTGCTGCCAATTTGGATTTCGACAAGGATTTGGCACTAGAGAAGCGCTCAGTCTCACAGTACTGCTTCGAAAATGCCGAGACCAACAGAAAGATATATATATATATATATATATATATGTGTTTCCTAGATTACCAAAAAGCATTCGACTGTGTCAATCATAGCTATCTGCTGGAATTCCTTGAGAAGAAGGGCATTGACGAGAATGATCTGAGTATTGTAAGAGCGCTTTACATGCATCAGACGGCATTTGTAAGGGTTGGGAATGATATAACACAACAAATGTTCCTGTTGAACGCGGTGTCCGACAGGGGTGTGTACTGTCGCCCCTTTTCTTCAATGTATATTCCTCAGTATGAAGAAACTATTGACTAACTCAAGCCTTAACTTAAAACTAAGGTACCGCTTTGTTAAGGGCTATGTCTATTCCGTCTTATTATATGGGACCGAAACATGGACCCTTAAAGTCAATACCCTCAACAAACTGGAAGCGTTCGAAATGTGGATTTTCAGAAGACTTTTAAAGATACCTTGGATCGCACATATCACCAACGCTGAGGTCTTGAATAGAATGGGCAGAGACAGAGAACTCCTTACCATAATAAAACGAAGGAAAACTGCATATCTTGGCCACATACTTCGCAACACAAGGTACCAATTCCTGAAAGTAATAATGGAAGGGAAAATCGAAGGGAAACGGGGCGTAGGCAGGAAAAAACATTCATGGCTCAAAAACATCAGGGACTGGACAAACCTGGACGCCCATACACTATTTAGAGCCGCACAGAACCGAGAAGAGTTCGCTATAATTGTTGCCAACATTCATTGAAATGGACTTTAAGAAGAAGAAGGAACAAAAGGACACAGAAGAGAATTCATAATCGTGTAACAATAAGTAACAGCTTGATTAACATCATGTGTAGTACTCAGAACAGACCATCCGCAGCGAGCACCGCAGCATACAAAGAAATAAAATCAGCCTTCCTATAATTAAATGTTTTTTTATTTGTATTTTGATCAAACGACCCACATTTACCGGGCAAGACTTAGGGACAGTCACAGATAAACATGCATATTGAAATCGCCACCAATGAGCAGCCTCCTGTTATGCAAACTATCTTCAAGTGATTCGAGAAACAATTCTACCTAGTGATGCACGGTCCGAATATTACCATCAGAATTTCCAGTAATATTACGTAATATTACCTCTACCATCCGGTAACGTTACATTGTTACTGTGATATTTCCGAAAAATTTCGTTAATTTTCGGGGTAATATTCCCGGTAATATTCGCTTCAATATTACGTTAACGGTCTTACTGCTTGTTTCAACATGCTGCAACACGTCTAGTGATAGCTGTTGCTTAGTTCTTACGCCATCGCTATAATATGTGAAGCTCGTTTACATACGAACTAATCGGATAGAAGCCTGGGACTCATACTTGACACGGATTTGAGGTTTACTGTTCCTGTAAATAGATGTATCGGGAAAGCGTTTGGTAATTTAAAATTGATATACTTACAGTAATAGGAAAAGTCTTGCTCTCTATATTCAACAGTTATTATGCGACTCGTTAGTTCTGTCGCACTTCAATTTCTGAGACGTAGTATAGGTATGCTCATGTCTTACACTGCTGGACGAGAATCGTATTCAGCTAATACAGAACTCTTGTGTGCGTCTTGTTGGTGGCATCAGAAGAAAAGAAAGAGGGGTTAGTTTAAAGCTTAGGGATATTGGCTGGTTATGTATGAGGGAGCGCCGAAGTTATCACTCCAACTTTGTTCAACCGAATTTTTCATTCTAAAAACCCCAATTACCTGGTACTAAAAGATTAAATTTGGATTTGCTGTAAAATCAAGTACACGCTAAAAAGAGTTTGGTTAATTTAACAAAAATATTGTTAATCCAACAAAAGCATTTGTTTCTATATCCACGACTAAATATCTGTTTGCACTAACAAAATCATTTAGTTAGATACCAACTAAGTCCTAATTACCATAAATAAAGCTAGGGTTGATAGAAATAAATATTTGGTAAATTCAACAAAATATTTTTTGAAGGCAACTTACATCTGCATTAACTTGTTTAATAAGCTACTTAATATAACAAAAATATTTTGTTAAATCAAAGTAACCAATATTTCTCTTAATTAATATATTCTGTTAGGACAAACACTATACTGACGTTGATTTGAAAATCCGTTTTTTTATTTTAATACAATTTATATTTAATCAAAATAAGTATTTTTAGTATATTTGATTCTAGATTTACTTACTTGAATTTACACACTTTATCACTCTAACTAAATAATCACTTTTTTTTTTCTATTTAAAGTTTGAAATAAGAATCCAATATTTATTAGACAAAAACATTTATTTGTACTTTGACTTTATTCTCTGACAATAAAATTAAAAGTAAAAAAATATTTAGGACATTGTAGGAGGGTTTAAAAAAACAAACGAAATAGACATTTAGCTTAATCAAATGTGCATAAAATGAGAGCAAACTTAAAATCAGAAGAAATTCTATAATCTAAACATAAGTAGTATATTAAAAAACTCAAAATTAATACACAAATTTCATAAGTAGAAACAAAGAGTAAATATTTGTTAAATAGAATTATTGACCTAACTAAATGTGGGTAAAGAAAATTACTAAATTATTTACCTGAATTATAACTGTAAGGTACTTAATTATTTTAGTATATTAAAAACACCCCACAAACAATCCATAAATTTCGCACGACTGTCTTGTTGAAAAGTTGAAAACTTTGAGTGCTTATTTTTGCTACTTTTCACTCTTCTCAAACTCTAAATCAATCTATAACAAAAATGCTCAATGTAGGGAAATAGTAAAAACATATTAACTGTTTGCAGAAAAATACATGGAGCACTCATATTAGAATTTTAAAAGTCTTTATGAAAGAAACTGGTATATTTTATTAAAAGCGTTATCGATTTTATCAAAATTGGGAGAATTAGGTAGGTATACCTACTAATGTTAACCAAACTAGTTTTCAGTGGCTAGCGGTACATCAAAATTTGTTCTACTACCTACCTAATTACCTATATAATAATAAATATATTATATTTTATTTTATTATTTATTATTATTATAATATTTATTGTTGTTAATACATATTACCTATAATAATTAATAACATAAACAAAATGGTACTTACCAACTCAACAATATTCATAGATATCACTAACTGACACAACAAACAAACACCCATCAGTTCTTGGTATTTTATAATTATAATAGTAACTAAAACCACAGTTTTTACCGCTAAAACTAACTCTAACTAAAATAAAATGCAAGGACAGAAGCAAATGCAACAAAAAGCCTGCAAACATCACTGCCATAGAATAATGTTTATATTGGGAATCCCCGCTTTCAAGGTTGCTGTCGGCTTTTGGGTTTTGGGACAATCAAAAATCAAAGCTACTTAGAACCAAAACACAGCCAGCAGACGTTGTTGCCAGAGATTCCAGCAATTACCAGTCATAGGATATAAATAATGTTGAAGTTTTAGGGAAATTAAAGTACCTAATCTAAAATATCAATTATATCTAAATATCTCAGATCGTACATTTACATTTTGACAATAAATTTAAGTACAAGGAGATGTATATTATAAGTATAGGGAGATATCGATAAACCAAACTTAACGAATTAAGTAATATTAATATAATATTTATTAGCAAATGATTGTGTAAAGATTTATATTTTATTATATGCATTTATAGTGTAGCAGTAAAATACACAGGAATATACCTAGATGTCTATCATATTGCTATTTTGCAGATTAGGTAGCTAGACCCTATAGGAAGTGACAACACTGAGCGTAATTACCTTGCAGGTACGACAAAATATTTATTTGCCGGAAAAATCTGATTTCTTGACAAGTTTATAATTTTACAAATATATATTTTGTCAAATAAACAAAAATGATATTATTCAGATGATTAGTTTCTGTTAATTTTAACCCAGATCTTTGTTTAATTTAACTAAATATCTCTTGTTTATTTCAATTCATTAAAATGACTAATGTAAGTACATATATCTTATTTTTAACAGAAAAATTACTTGAATATGCAAAATAAAGGACAAAATATTTTGCTTGAAATAAAAAAGCCTGTTTATTACTTTAAAATCCATATTGCTATTACAAGTATATATAGTGTTACCTTAAACAAAATTTTGGAAATAAATATATTCTGTAAATTTAACCAAACAGTTTTTAGTGTGTACCTATCTAATCATATTCTATTTGTAAATATATTGCTTAGTGTGTGGATTTGTTGAGGAAAATGTGCTGGAATAAGTTTGTAGTGAAATTTTCAAAAAGAGTCTGCCAGCAGAGCATATCTTGGACCTCGCAAGTTAGTATGTTGTTTAGGCGAGTAGATTTCCATTAGAAAAGCACACACATCTTTTTCATTTCTAATGACATTATAGGTACTTACTTTTAAGAAAAGTAACCAACGATCTGACCTAAATATTTAAGTAAAAGCACATGGCATATTTTACACTTTTTTGGCTTTGGAGGAAATCTACACGGCCTGGAACTCGTTTTGGTTGAAGATTAGAGTGAATAAGAGCTATCACGTTTTTATTATAGTTGATGTAAGACTATAAATCTCTAGCAGTGCATGCTTGATCGTCTTTGGTCTCACCTTCTCACAAACTTACCAGGTTGCCTCGAAAGTTGTACATTCCGAAATATGGATTTTGATTTCCCTAACATCTAGGGAACGTTAGCAACTTAAGCAATCTCGCCACATCAGTAGGAATCATTTTGGTTTATTTCCAATTAAAATAAATGTTGACTTTGACAAACATCAACGAAATAAACAAAAATGTACAATGACAATAAATTACCTCCGAAACAGATGACTAGCAACGACTCAAATACGAAGCAGGCTGGCTTCACAAAACCCTGTATTTTCCTTAATAATTGAGATAGCAAAGTGAATAAAAAAAGGAAATATTAAAAATACGTGGTGGTGTTAAAAACTATTCTCAATTGTTCGTGATTCACTCCACAGAGTGTTTCAAAAAACATTGAAAAATCAACACTTTCTTTCCATCCCTGTATATGATCCAAAAACGAACAGTTGAAAAATTGCAATTATTGATCGGGGGGAATCTCGAAGAATCAAGCTACAATTCGTTAAAGAAATATCAAAGACTTCAACACGACAATTGGTCCGATCGATTTGCAAGGAATCAAATTGCAATTCATTAAAAAAAAACATCAAAATCTTGATGTCAAACTTAGTAACTTTTGCGCGTTCCCCTAATTACCGGTGTGCCTATCTGTCAAAATAATCAAAATATTAACTGAACTTGAATAAAAAAAGCGTGTTTTGGTAAATCAGTAGAAATAATAAAAATCTTTAGTTTCGGCAGTGAATAGGTTATGGTTGTAATTTTACTCTTTTTCTACTAGGTACCTACCATACAAAAAAAGTTTTTTATATTTTTTGAAACGTCCCCATTAAAATAGAAACCATCACAATGACATTATATTATATATTATTATATCTTTTTTTTATATAAATAGTTAAGACAGAGATTTTAGATGATTTCGATTAATAATTTTAGTGTAGAACTATTAATTTTTCTAAAACTATATCTACTGTAATAAAAAAAATGTACACCAATTAATGTCTAATTTTTGGTATTAGAAAATTTTTCCCCCCTTTAATAATGATCTTACTCATTATTTTTGAATAGGCGGATATCCCAATAATCCGATTTGTTACTGAAGGCGAAGGCGCATTGAGGGAATGGGAGGGCGGAGCATTGTCCAGTACAGCCCTTCAGTTTCAACCCTTTCTAACAGAACACTCTGATATATTATTAGGCTAACAGAAGTTGCTAAGAGTAAAATATTGTATTTACGTATGATTTGCGAAGTGTAGTGTAGGATTAATGAAACCTACTTTATATTCTAAATGCCCAAGAGAGATGTTCTAGAGATCACACACTTACTCCGGAGAAAACTGTGTGTATTATTTTTTGGAGGAAAATGGATCGTGAAAAGTACTTAGAACAATACAGCAATGCAATTAAAATTACTAACATCACTATACCATTCAGGGATAAGTTAAAGAGTTTGGGTCTTGTTTTGGATATGGATCTTCTTCGCTTTTCTGCTCATGTTGGTAGATGCTTTCGTTACGCAGGTCATATATTTTTGATTATAATTATCATGTTGAGAAAGTTTTGGGGCGACACAACCGATTTTTTCCTTTTTTGAGAGAATATAGGTATATCTAAAATAGAGATTACTTATATGATTATGTTCTATATCTGTCAACTGTTGTTAATTATAGAATTTAATTTATTCTTAGTACTTTAGGAAAGATAGAATGTGACAATGCAATTTATTTGAAATATTTTGAATATGTGCTACAATTTTTCATTAGAAATCTAGTTAATGTTCCTTAGTGGTAAGTTTCTCAGGGTTAGTTGAACAGACTGGGTTTCATATATTAACATATATATAAGTATATATATATATATATTATGTAACGCCCTGTTGCAGAGAGAGAGAGAGAGAGAAAAGAACAAATGTGTTGCAATAAAAGTCCTTATTATTAAACTATACTATTTCCATGTAGTTCAGTTTAAATCCTCATAGGAGACCTAGACACACAAAATATTTGGCAATTTTACTAAGAAGTTGTTCTGCCCCATTATGTACCTATAATAAGTGTGTTTAACTGTATTTTTATCACACCCATAAAACTACTAATAAGTATTTGTATATGTAAGTACTTAAAAAATGTGTATATTTAATTAGATGCTACTTAAGCTCGACCTATCATGCAACGCAAATTTACACAACTATAAAGTAGGTACAGTGAGTATTCTTGTACATGGAATAAAAATTGCCGCTTTCCCGTGTCACAGTATTTATATTGAAATAAAAAGCACCTGCTCATCAGATATAGATATTGCATGTAAGTACATTTAGATGAACTTTATTTTGTAAAAATGTTGGTCACGAGAATTCCTCGTTTAATTATCAACAACTTTATTAATTCGGTAATGTGTCACGCATAAATTTCTTCAGGATGTCGATGACATAATATAATATTAACACTCCCATTATAAGGCGGTGCTTGTCTTAAGATGGAGTTGATAAAACAAACTGGCAGTTATCTATTCAAACTCTAAAAAAGATATACCACATTTTTGCAGACAAATTTTGCTAAAATGTCGTAATTTTTCCTAGATTTTTCTGCCACTGTTCGCGTTTATCGTACCTATAATACGCAGTTCAATAAAAACTTAATTAAACTTATCAAGTCAAAGCTTTTTATATACTTTCTTGGGATTCTAGAAAAGTACCAAACATTCTTGAGCATTCCAAAAATTTACACTGCAATTACGCGAATTTGAGAGAAATCTACGGGAAACGCAAAATCCAAAATAATCGCTTGTGTCAACCCAAAACTTTCCCAGCAAGATATAATATAATGTGTATAATTATATATGATCATGGTAACGAAACAGAATCTGGAAATTATTATTCTACAATACAATCACCACCATGTACTGGCTGCTCCATCGATGCGTTTACTTTCCTTTCGATGCTGTCTCTTTACATCCTCATGTCATCGACGCTGCTTTTCA
Source organism: Apoderus coryli (assembly GCA_911728435.2). Taxonomy (NCBI): domain Eukaryota; kingdom Metazoa; phylum Arthropoda; class Insecta; order Coleoptera; family Attelabidae; genus Apoderus; species Apoderus coryli. The sequence continues at coordinate 6,433,979 of OU452202.1, read as the reverse complement.
AAAATTCGATGACCCTCGTAAATGATACGCCCCCATCCCGGTCGGTCGTTCGCGATCTGCTCCCTGTTGTTCTTTACATCTAAGCCACCCGTCTTCATGTTGGTCTTAAAAACATCCTTGTACCTCTTTTCCTGCCCTTCCTGAATTCGTGAGTCTACCTTAACCTGTGAATAAAGGATTCTCCTTGGAAGGAGTTCCGTTGGCATGCGAATTACGTGACCAGTCCATCGCAGCTGGTACCTCACAATCATCGCCTCAATGCTAGTTGATTCAGCTTCCTCCAGAACGCTGATGTTTGTTTGTCGGTCCTGCCATTTGATCCCAATAATTCTTCTAAGACATCGTTGATGGTACTTAATAATAATAAATGACTTTATTATAATTATATATATAAATACAATAATCGAAGTTGAAGCTTATTGCTTCCTAACTTAACCACTTAAAAGTAATCGTCCATTGAAGAAAAAGACAAAAGGAAACCTTACTTGAATAAATACAAAACATACCCTATTAAAACAACAACTTAATCTAGAGGACTATCCAAATTTTAAATTAAGTCCAATACAAAATACAACTTGTTGAAATAAAAAATACAATAAAAAGCTTACTCTAACCCATCTTGTTAATTTACTTAACCCTAAACAGATACCAATTACATTACTGACTTTAACAATTTCAAATTAAAGAATGGACAATATGACGGAGTGCGGCTTTAAATCTATGTCCTGATAGAAGCTTTACATCATTCGGCAGCTGATTATATACTTGTGCAATGTTATATGAAAATGACCGTACATAACTGATCGATGAACAGGAGGCGTAATGGTTAATTTGTGTCTAATATTAATATCATGAGCTGTTCCTCTAAACTGAACTCTATCAAATAAATACCCAGGACATCTATTCAATAAAACTTTATTAAAAAGCGTTAAGGAGTGAAATGTTCGCCTTTCGTTCATTTTAAGCCTATCTCTCGAGTTTTGGCGGTAATACCGAGCTCACGCCCCCGAATGCCTGATATAAGACGAACACACGAGTTTTGCATTAGTTGATCTACTGTTAATAAACAAGGTCCATACACCACGTCGCAGAAATTAAAGTGTGACAACACCAATGAATCGCACAAAAGTTTCTTCACCTGAGTTGTTAAAATTTTTCGTTAGCCATAGATCAACTTTAAGCTAGCAAATTCCCTCTTGACACAACAACTAACATGCTCTAGGGCTTTTAAATGCCTCCGATTAGTGGTCCAAGACTCACATCTATGCGTAAGGGTAGGAACTACAATAGCATTATACATTCGCCACTTAGTTCGAACGTCTATGTTATGATTATCGATATACTCCCGTATGCGCTATTAAATGCATTTAGTATATGTTGAAGGTCCTCTTCTGTTTCAGCTAGGACAACGTTGTCATCCGCATATTGAAGCTCAATAACTGATGTGGATCCTATCTTCGTCCCAGATTGCAGATTACGAAGGTTGCAGCGTCCGCCGCCATCCAATCTGTAGACGATCGCTATTCCGCCCGGTAGGTCATCCTTAACAAGCTGAATGGTCGTTCTCACAAACATCGAAAACAAAATCTCATTGCACCGATTTTGTACCCTGCTTTACGCCAGTTGTTATTGGAAAGTGTTCTCCCGGTCAGCTGCTGTTGAGAACTGCTGCTTTCATATTATCGTGCAGGAGTCAAAGTATCCCGATGAATATCTGGGGATATCCGTTGAGCTTCAATATCCTCCACAGAGCCTCATGGTTAACAGAGTCGAACGCATTGAAAAGGTCTATAAATCCCATGTATAGAGAACGATTTTGCTCCCGTGACTTTTCCTGTATTTGCCTGGCACTAAATATCATGTCGGCTGTACCCCTGGTGGGTCTAAAACCATATTGTGTTTCCGGCAAGCACCCTTCCGAGAGTGGGAGAAGACGATTTGGACAAAATTCTTGCAAGAACCTTGGCGATGGAGAGGAGTGAGATACCACGATAGTTTCCACATACGGACCTATTCCCTTTCTTAAATATAGTAACAATTGAGGCATCTCGCATTTCAGCAGGCACGGTTTCGGTGTTCCATATTTTGATTATTAGAACATGAGAATGTTCTAATATCCTCCCTCTAAAGCTCAGGAGATATGCCATTAGAGCCCGCTGCTTTGTTGTTTTTAAGTTGTCGAATAGCTTTATCAACTTCTTGCAAAGAAGGTACATCTCCCAAGTGTTGTTGGGTTGATTTATGTGGCAACCGATCGAGTGTTGCATTCTCAAAATTGGGTCACGAATGTTGAGAATGTAACACTCGATCGGTAGTTCCTGAAAATGTTCCTTCCACCGGGAACCAATTGACGTGCAATCCCTTAGAAGACGAGAGCCATCCCTGACTTCCAGTGAGTTAAGACCCTGTTCAGAGGGGCCGTAAATGGTCTTAGTGCCATGAACGAAGGCTCTGATGTTGTTGCTGTCGGCTAGATGTTGGATTTCGATCGATTTAGCCGTCCACCACTGATTCTTCAGATATCGAGTTCTTCGTCGTACTTCAGACTTAAAGAGACGCTTTTTTACTATTGAGTTGCGGTGATTTTGCCAGGTGATGAATGCTTTCCGGTTAGTGTCAATTAGTCTTTGTACTTCTTCATCATTTTCGTCGAACCAATCCTGATGTATGATCAGATTGTTATTGTTTGTATAAATAAAAACCCTCCAGCAGGTCATCCACCAGGAATGGAGAGGAATATTCTCGCCTTACGAACAGCCCCTGGTGGTACCATATCTAACAGTTCCAACCTATTATTACCTTTGCATCAATTATTGATCCTAGAAAAATAAGTAGGTAGTTCAATTTTAGCTGCTCCTTAAAACGAAAACGGTACCTATAAGAATGTATTTTTAATTAAAATACTTTGTCCATACGATTTATACACCATAACGTTGTTAACAACATTATTCGATATACATCCACTTTCTTCTTTGATCTTTCAAAAGACACAAAAAAAAAAATAGAATAACAGGAATTTATGGATAACTCAATCACACATCGTTTGTCGACACACAAGTTGGAAAATTTAGGCATAGACTTCGGGCATATCTAAATTTATTTATTTTTTCCTATAACCACATTATACTTTAAACAAATACCTTCTCTATAAATTCACATTATCAACACATGTTCTAAAAAACAAAGCATTCTTCAAAATGCATGTTATAAAAATAAACATCTAGAAATCTGCTCACGAGTACACCTCGTATGCATATGCAAACAAATCACTTCTGTAAATATTTCAAGGCTCTGCTAATTGTTACGCGGTGCGAAATGTCTATTTTTCTTAGTTTTTTCTCTTGTTATTTTATTTCATTTCGGAAAATATATTTTAAGATTTACAGGTAGTAAATGTCGAGTTTGTGTAAACTTAAAATAATTTTTTTTGGAAATCAATTCCTCTAGTTTGAAGTTTTGTATATTACCTATACACTGTGTCTCAATTTCTGTTTCGGTAATAATATTGATTAAAGTTTTTGTAGATACTCAATGACCCTCCACTGCTACAATTCGGCGGTCAACTGCGGCCAGTGTTGCCACAGCCAGTTGCGTTTTTGAGTAGGACGGCCATTTTGATACCTATTTGAGGTTTGTTTCCACAAGAGTCTATAACCGTCAGGATTCTGCACAAACCAATTACACCGCGTATCAACAACGTTATGCACAGAATCCTGACTGTTATGGATCACAGATTAGGAAGTATTGTGTTATGTTTGCGCTTATAATGTCCGGTCAATAGCGTTTGCTTACGAGGACGAAAGGTATTTAAATAATTTCAAAATTTTGTATGGATTTCTTGTAACATCCAGAAAACAATAATAAATTGATAAAACAAAAACCAAAAACAAAAATAACTCGTAAATAATGTATATTAAATAAAACTATACAATTCTCAAACAAAAAATCACAAGAAAACTAGATTAAAATGAGATCATAAATACAAAATATAATAAAAATACTACGTAAAAACGTATTGGACAAAAATTTAAACAAATTGATGACAAAGGACTTCATTATAGGTATAGCTATGCTTTATATTAAAAACCAAAAATAACTCCTGAATAACGTACATAAAATAAATCTACAATAATTCTCAAACAAAAAATCACCACAATAACTAGATTCAAAATGAGATCAACGACACAAAATATAATAAAAAAAATTATAAGGATTAATACATCAACTGCTGTCTTGTGACATTAGAAATTTAAATTATAACCATAGATAAATATTTATAACCAATATTAAACAACTGTTTTTTGCCAATAATTGTTGATTGACTTATGGAAATTCTAAAAATCCGGCAAGGGTGGAGTTAGGCACATAAACATAAAAACGAGCTAGATTTGCCTAAGAGGAGCGACAGAGCAAAATCACACAAAAAATATCAAGATCTCGCTTAATCGAGTGAGGTGTGGCAACGCTGATTGCGACTGGTTCATATTTCACAGAGCAGCTCAATCTTCAACAATATTTTACTGTGTGAGTTTTCTTTTAAAATCATTGGTGGGAGGACTACTTTAGCGATTATTGCAAGTCAACTTCTGCGACAGCTCAAACTCGAGAGATGATTCAAATGACAGTGGCCAATGCCCAGGCATCGTAGATTGCGATCATCACAAAAATTCGGTGTGGAGATTTTGATGAAAATACAAGCTTTGAGGTCCCCTGACTAAGTACATTATGTTTTTGGAAAAGTGTATTTACTATAAGTCAAAAACGCGTTAAACTATTTGGATAATTTTTTCTTTGTAAAATCAGTTTTCACAAGTACCTGCACTGCTGCAATCTGTTGCTGGGGTATCATGGATGCGTGGTTCGCATCCTAAACGACGCTTAAACGCATGGGATGGAGACCCTCAGTACGACGTATAACGAGATCAAAGTCGTCCATTTCAAGACATTATCAATGAATCCAGATCCGGAATTATGAAAGATCCCGTCCAGTACTCGATACAAGAACCTGCTGGTGGATTTGCACGAAGCGATTGTTGATTTGTAACTCTCGGCATTTTAAAGTCCGTATTAATGTTCTCGGCAATTTTTCCGGCTTCTTTTATTATGTTTAGGCTCTCGTCATTAACATTTTCACGGTGTGTTTTTAATGATATACCCAGTTAAGAGACTAAGGAAGTAAGTAGGGTAGGATTATATGAATTTATTTTTTTTTTAGTTATACCTATAATTTTATTATTTAAAGTAGTCAAATCTGCGCCAGTCACCCAAAATTGTCAAAAGATCGGCGAAAACAATGCAGCTTATTTGCAGCATTTTCCAATTTGGTAGTTATATAAAAAACGAGAATTTCCGAAATTTTTTGTCCTTAAAATGCAGAATATTACCTATAAAGTTCCATGTATGTCTCATTTATCAAAGCGATCTCGGCATTTTAGTTTTATTTTCTGGAATACGAATTAAAACCTGGGATCCCAAATCGTCTATATCATTTAGACTCGTACAGTTCCTCACGTCGGCATACCAAATATTAAAACAATCTAAAATTAATCACACAAAAATTGTACTATATTTTTTCACGTTTTACTTTAAAATTACCTTATAGTTATCAAATAAATGTCATCTGGCTATTCAGTAATAAACTGCTGTATTTCTTCCCGTGATAGAACTTTTGACTTGTTCGCTTTATAGTCGTCCGACTGTCGCTTTAGGAAAGCTCGTAGTTTTTGGTATTTTGAAATGTCGACATGGCCGCCGGAAGGGGGGGCAAGACGGGACAAGACGGGGCGCTTGCCCCCCCCCCCCTGGAACACGTAAATACAGGAAAATATCACATACATAAGTTTAGTGGTAAATGATTTAAACCGTATCCAAGATATACAGAATACCTGCAGATTCTATCAACAAAGTTAGTAAATTTTTTCGTGACAGTCCATATAGAAGAAAATATGTCCCTAAAATCCCATTATTTTGTGACACGATGGTCCTCAAAGTACAAATCCATCAGAATATTTTCCGAAAATTACAAAGAAATAAGAGGGGCTTTGAGACATTTGGCTTATTTAATACAATTCAGCACAGATACACGATAAAAAGCAAATCAATTATTAGCTGCAGTTTCGACTTGTAAATTCATACTCTGTCTCCACATAATTTCACATTATAGTGCTAAATTGGAACCGGTGTGCAACATACTACAAGGAGAAATAATAAATCTTCTTTCGGCAAAAAACCATATTAAAACACTTTTGTCTGCACTAAAAAATCACAGATCTAACGGTGAAAAATATTTTAAGGAAATTTTCAAAAAATCTGAAAAAGTTGGTGATACATTTGACATACCACTAAGACTTCCTAGACTGGGATCAAATCAAATTTATAGAGCCAATTACGAAACGAAGTCTTGCGAGGAATATTACCGTGTTTCTTTGTTTATTCCATCTCTAGATTCAATTATCCGCTCAATTGAGATAAGATTTTCGGAAGAAACAGAAATTGCATTTTCTTTGTGCCTGTTTCATCCAGAGTTAACTGTAACAGAAGAGTATAGGAAATTAATAGAAAAAATTCCTAACATAGCCAAAGTATACGATTTAGAAAATTTAGAGACTGAGAGTGAAACATGGGATGAAATGTGGATAGAAAAAAATAAAAATGAAAATATTCAGTTAGAGTTCGCCGAAGACGTGTTTATTAAAAAAGTGATAGTTCGATTTTCGCAAAAACGAAGGAATATTCTACTGCTATTTTCTGATTAGACTTATTTTCAATTTATGTTATAACCGATCAGGATCAGTTTATCTTAAGTTTTTTTTTAATTATATAATATTTTAAGTACTTAATATATAAATTACACTTCAAAAGAAGTTAGATTGACTGTATAAGTATAGGTATTTTGCCACATATTATATACATAATACTTTTGTTTTGCTTACTTAGTATTTTTTGCCTTGCCCTCCCCTAATTTAATTACTTCCGGCGCCCATGAATGTCGATATCTTCTTTTGCATTACAAGTTGCTCTTAGCATCGAATAACTTGACCACAAAATAGATGTTTTCGATCTTCGTAGACAATTCGGCAAAATACGCAATATCAACGTTTTCGGAGTAGGAAGTCGTATGTTTTTTAAAGGTCCATGAAACGATTGAAGGCCAATTCGTATTTATCTCGAAATAGCTTCGGGAGTAGATTTAACGTAACCATATTTGCAGTTTCTACAACTTCGGGTGGAGCGGCCTCCCGCAAATGACTATATCCTCCCCACTTTCCATTATAATGGTTTTCGATGCACACAATTTACGAGAAATATCTTTGACGTAATTTAATTAAAATTGACAACTGCTGTTTGGTACTTGTTATCAACATGTTGTTAGGCAAGTTTGTTCTTAACAACATATTTTTTACAGGGAATAAAAGAAAGTTGCATTTTAAAATAATATAATTTTAATCATTTGATAATATAAATAAAACTTGTGGCTTATTAACTATTTCAGAAAAAATGGTTTGTGCACTTTGTAGGAACAACACATTGCCGGATTCCAATAGTTGTTGGGCGAGCCGGCAGCCGAGAACAAGTAGCTATAAGCGATTCCAATTTACGGTGCAATACATGTTCAAAATTTTCAATAAGTCATGGTGGATTTTAAGCTTCATATAAATAGAAAAAAAAACAAAAAGTCGAACTCCGCTGCTGCATCTTGTTATTTTCTTCAAACATGAGAAAATTGGTGATAAGGAAGAAGAATCAGCTGCAGTATAGAAGGTAGGTAGATTGAAAATGAGTGCCCCTACTGTAACCACGAGGTTCTATTGTGGCTCATACCTATTTACATTTCATCCAGCAGCTCAATCTTCTTATAATTGAGTCGATTATTTTGCTCGGTCAGCTTTCTTTTCGAAGAAGGTGCGCGAACCAAGGCCGCAGCAAAATAATACTACTTGCTTTGTGTTTCAGGCATTAAGAGATTTGGAAAAAATGTTTGTTTGTGTCAATTTAAACCGAGGCGGCCAATTACAAGGAAATAAAACTTTTTCCAATAGTTGTTCAATTTCAATTCAAAAGCAAAATGTCATCGAAGCCTGGTGAAATGCCTTGATAAAGGGTTGTATGGAAGCTCTGGCTATTCCTTTAGTCCATATTATAAATGCTTCCATCGTCGAAGGGGTCTTTTCGAGACAACTGAAGATATCAAAGATAATTCCTATATGCATAAGAAGCACGATCAAACTAAAATAGAGAACTACCGTCCGATAGCATTGGCTCGTAGCTTTTCAAAAGTATTTGAATACTGTATGCTCGAGAGACTTCAGGATTTCTAAGTCAAGTTTGATGTACTTTGCGAGGAGCAGCACGGATTTCGACCTGATCGGTCAACTATTACCGCTTTGGAGTCTTTTTTCTCAGAGCTTTTTGATATCCTCGATGAAGGTGGTAGTCCGGTAGGAATATTCTGCAACCTGTCTCGTGCTTTTGATTGTGTACGACACTATTTGCTTTTGGAGAGACTCTGTCATTATGGGATACGGGGTTCAGCACTAAGTTGGCTGGATAGTTATCTGACGGGCAGGGAACAATTTGTTGAGCTGTTCCATCACAATGGAATGGGATTTCTGGGAAACTTTAGATCCTCTAGTCAGGGAATTTCTCTTGAGGTGCCGCAGGGATCTGTTATTTGTATTGTATTAGAATGATTTGCCGCAATTCTTGCCGGAAGCCTCATTGTTCGAATATGCGGATGACACTACGGCATTAATATCTGTGAGGAGTGACTTGAGAACTTTTGGAGGGCAAGTGTCAGAGTGTGTACAGTTGTTTGACCGATTGGTTGCGGAGGAGTTCTCTGCACTTGAACCGGGACAAAACTAATATGCGTTTTCGCACCCATCGGAGTGGGACTCATGATGACTTTTCTGTTTGCACGGATGGGGTTCTTCTGTTGAGAGCAAAATCAACAACTTTTCTTGGATTCACGGTTGATGAAACACTTACGTGACATCAACATTGTGATATTCTCGTGTCAAAAATCAATAAAATCTGTTTTCGTTTGAGGAGATCAGGTCAGTGTTGGAGATGGGCCAGTTGTTGGGCTTGTACTATGCTCTGGTGGAGAGCAGACTGAGATATGGTATTGGCTTTTGGGGTTCTTGCACAAGAATGAGTGAGATATTCCTTGCTCAAAAAAGGGTTATTCGATGCATGGCCCGTTTAAATCAGAGGGATAGCTGTAGACCGTTTTTTTCTAAGTATAGGTAATATCCTCAATGTATATGGGCTCTACGTGGTTACTCTTATTGAGTTCGTTCGCGGAAATGAAAGTGAAGTAAGAAAAATATGGAAATTACCATCATTACCGCACACGGCACGCCAATGACTTCTGTATACTTAACCATCGTTTAAATTTGAAACATAATTCAGCTTTGTTGCAAGGTATTCGACTATTCAACAGTTTGCCTATGGAAATAATAAAATACTGAAAATAGACTATTTAAAACTAAATTGAGAAATTATGTTGTTGGTAAAGTGTTGTACAATACTAATGATTTTTTCACAACTTGATTTGGTATTATGTATGTTGTTACTTTGATTTGTTGTTATTTTTTTGTTAGTTACAATTTTATGTTTGTATTTTGTTATTTATTTATTTTAATTTATATTGACGAAGCTAATGTAATTTTGATGTATTACCTAATGGCACAATAAAGATTTATTATTATTATTAAGATTGGAGTTCTGGAGTTAGAGTAATTTTAGATACCTGCACATCAGATATAATAATAGCCTTAATTTGCCCAACAGTATAAAACCTATTACATCACAAATTCAATATAAGTTTACAAATAAATAATAATTCAATAATTTAGTTACATTAATTTAAATGAATAAACAATTACATAAGGAAAACAAAAAGGTACAGTGCCTTATTTCAACCCCCGAATCTCTATCATTTCACAAGCAAAAATATCATAGTCTGCGCAAACTGAGTTGTAATTATTGCACATTATGTTCACAAGAGAACGTAGCAGTATATTCGTCTTAACTCTCACAATTTGATAAGTTGAGTGTTCTGTTCTTGGAACGTTATTATTTATTTTCGTAAGCAATTCCGAACACTCAACTTGCCCATGGAGAAGTTTGTATGAGAACTCAATTGAATTTATAATTTTCCTTGTTTCCAAGAGCTCTGTACATGAAATCTAGTTAATAATAACTTATAGTCAACCCCTCTCTCCGGATAAATTCCATGATCTTTATACACAAGATGTTTAAGAAATTTTCTTTGTATTTTGTCAACTGCATTTTTGTGAATATCATAAAAGAGATACTAAGGGATATTAAGGAACCGTGCTCAAGCTTTGGACAAATGTAAGTATTAAATAGAATTTTTAGTGCAGAAATATTAATAAAACCCCTAGTATTTCTTATAATGAACGGATACGTTTTATTCGCTTGTGTTGTTTTGATTGATATGTGCTTCGAAAAACTAAGCTTTACGTTGAAGACAATTTCCCACGTCAGTCACAGTGCTGGAGAACTCTATGGCCCTGTCACCAATCCTGTAATCATAGTCAACATACACTGTTTTTCTTTGTATATGTCATGACCTTGCTTTTTCAGGATTCAAAAATAAACAATTTGTTTGACCCCATTCAGACACATGACAGAAATTAGTCTGAAGCACATCACAATCATTAATATCTCCTATTTCAAAAAATATTTTTATTATTAACTTTTCACAGGTCAGCTTCTCGCTTAATTCATTTATAAATAATAAAATTAATAGGGGTCCAAGGTTGGAACCCTGTGGAACACCAGAAAAGTATGTGATATGTATCCGTTAAGTGATACCATCTGTTCTCTGCGCGAAAGGTAGGTATGATTATAAGAAGATCTGAAGGTCACCGACAAAGCCAAACTTGTTCAATTTATGCAACAACCTGCCATGATCGACCCAATAAACGCCATTGCGAAGTCAGTATAGATCACATCGACACCGCCACCACTGTCAACCACTTCTGAGAAATACTGAGTTATTAAAGATAAATTCGTTATTGTGGATTTCTTTGACATGAAATCATGCTCAATAGATGCGATCCCACCCCGGACAGACGGATAGATGCGATCGAGTAATATAATCTCAAATAGGTTACAAAAATTCGACAGGATGGATATAGGCCTATAGTTGCTAATATTAGATTTATCTCCAGCCTTGAGCACCAGTACTATCCTCGACTTCTTCCACTCAGTTGGAAACTCTCTATTTCTCAATGCTAAATTAAAAATAAAACAGATCTCTAACTAAGAATGATGGTATGCCATCGGGTCCAGAGGCAAACTTATTTTTAAGCGTTTTACTGGCCTTTAAAATTTCATCCTCAAACACGTTCTCAATGCTGATCCACATAAAACAGATAATATGGTTCATCACAAAACTCCGAGGAACCAACATACACACTTTCAAAGAATTTGCCGAAATTATTTACTATATTATACCATTATAAGTCATGAATTACATTTTAAATTAAAAAATCCCAAAACTATTTTTTTGTTTCCACTTTGATTATTGATCTAAGGTGTGTTTTTGTAAATAATATTCTTCACCACTATTTTTGTATTTTTTTAAAAATGTTTCTTTGTTTTTAAATTTTTTATAATTTTATAATGAACGTATAACCTAAGCTTGCGTAAAAATCATCCAAGGCCAGATTGACATCATTTATTTCATATAACTTTGACCGATCAGCATTAAGTAACGAGTCGTACAGCGAAGGATAATTCGCCTTTTTAAAATCATACGTTTTTTGTTCCTTGTTACATCGAAATTTGCGTTCTTTTTTATGCAATTTAGGAAAACTAATAACAAGACTTGGGTGCGGTGCCTATCTTCCGGAACTAAAGGACACTTCTAGCGCTCTACGGTACAAATGACATTATTTGATAGGACCAAATCTAATAGTCGTTAATTTCTATTGAGTACAGCATTATACCGAAACAATTCATAAAAACTCTGGAAACTTGCCATCACGGACACTTCTCTATTATTATTGCGAATAACGATTTGACTACCTGTCTTAAAGAATAGTATGTAATTCGCGAGGATAAGGTTTATATCAAGAAAGAGTTGACACCTACTTCAGGTATAACTGGAGACCCCTGTCGACCCAGGTATATTGCTAAATTTTGCTAAGTATAGTTTTTTATGTACAGGTCGGTGGGGCTCCCTGAATAGCCTCACAAATTTCGAAGTTCTATATTAAAATATAGCTCTCACTTTCTTTTCTTCTAGGTATTGACTCTATAAAAATATATTATAAACACTCTTAATATGAAAATAATAAATTTTAATAGAATCAGTTTTGAAACTAAAACGAGGAGTGCGATAGTCTGGGGGCGCCGCACCAGCATTGTTTATAATAACCGAAAATAAATCTTGCTCCTGTTAACGATATTTAAATTTTTATTACAGCATAGGTAGTACACATTTGAATGGGGACAGATTTGATTGCAGCCAGATTTCTTTTTAATAGATGCTTTGTTTATTTACAAATTAGGTAATGTGTTTTTTTGCTCTAAAAATTACGACTGCATTGGGTTTACATAAATAATAAAAGAATAATAAAATAGTCTGCCTTCTTCTCGTGTTTTTTTTTTATATGATTTGCGGTTTTAAAAGAAGTCTTTTGTTGACTTCTTTACAAAAGATGTATTTCAAGTTCCTAATGCTTCCTATCAGTAAAATGATGAACAAAAGAAAGGCACTATATGTTTGTGTTATTTTTATTAAACTTGTACATGCGTATACTCAAAGCAACGAGCATATAAATGATTTAATTCTACATACGTGGAATATTCAACAAAACTGGAAATGAGCCGGCAAAAACCAACAAGCAAAGTTCATTCCTTCAGCCTCATGTAACTGGAAAAACTTTCCCGAAGGTTGAATTGAACCATCGATATCGCCTCAATTATATATAGTCGAGTGACAAGCTATATACAAGGTGTTTCTAAAATAGGTGGTCAAAATTTGTGAGCGAATTACGAAGGTCTAATCATAAAAAAACCTAAATTATAATTTTTCGAAAAGTCCTTATTTACAAAGATACAGGGTGTTAAAGATGACTGCCTGAGGACGATTTTTCTCAAATATTTTCGAAACGAGTAAACATGAATTAATGAAATGTAGCATATTTATTCACCTAGTTAAATGTCGTAAACTGACATGAAATTGAATAAAAAAGGATGACCATAGGCGGTAAAGGGGGGGGGGGGAGGCTTGGCTTAATTATAACCTAACTTTTTTTATTGTAATTTTATTCCATTTGTGTAAAAAATGTGATAAAATAAAGTTTTCTACATAAAAAAAAGCATTCCTGCTTTTTTCTCGAAAAACTTAAAGGTTTTCGAGAAATTCGAGTTTGAAAATTTTAGGAGCAAACTGGTCCTGTACACAGCATTAATAAAATTTTGGAAAACTTTTCGTTAGCAAACTGTATTTTAGTATGAAAATTAATGCAGTTTTGTCCTAAAATGTTGAAATTTTGGAACCCAGGACCTACTGCACACAAAGCCACGCCGATTACCACTCAGCTACGGTCAACGGTAAAAGAAATAAAACCAGATTGCATTAAAGTTACAGAAATGTAATACGGCGGCGACTTTTAAGCGCAAGTTTCTCAAGAATTATGGAGGCAAATATCATAAGTAATTTTGGTTACAGTAACTTGGCCCTGTATACATCGCATGCGAAGCAAACGCCCTACCAATGACTTAACAGAAACCTGGTAATAAATAGTGTAAGTATTTTATTTGTTACAAGTATATAAGTATATTCGTCCAACTAACTAGCTGTTAACATTTTAAACGCTATTTTCTCGAGAAATATGGGGGAAAATATCAAAAATGACCCATCGCTGTAAAGCAGATAAAAAATGATTTAACATTATGTATCACTCGACCCCTAGTGATATATGAAAATTTATTTGTGTCCACCTCTATCACAGGGATTAAGCGATTTCAACCAAACTCTAATGGCTTCATCCTAGGACTGCCCCAAACTCATATACAAAAGTTTAGCTCAATTGGTTAAAGCGTTTGGGCGCTATCGTGGTAGAATACATACAGACACACATACACACAAACACACAGACAGACAGACTTCCATCTGGAAATGGTCTTAATCACCTCAGGGAACTTCAAAATGGTTATATCCGTCTTTATCTCATTTTTTTAGCGCGTTCACAATACTTTCCGTGTGCGAGAAAGTCAAATGCTGCTGGCAGAGGATTTAAATTTCTTAATAGATAGTAGCAGAATTCCTAAGTAGCAAATAAGCACAGTCAAATTAATAGCTATGCCTAGGAAATCAAGAAAGGAAGTAGCAAGAAGCCTAATTTGGAAATATTCTAGAAAAAAAAATACAGACGCATACATTTAATACTATTATTCTAGATTTTGCCGACAGCTTTCCTATGAATATCAAAGGAGTTTTCCACAAGATCAAAATCAACACAATATTGCTGAGTTCCTCGAAGTTAGCCTTGATCGCTTTCAAAAAAAGGAAAATCGTAAACATGTTGACTAAGGTAAAATGCCATTGTATAATTAAGCACCATATTTCTATAAAAATAAAATACTTCAACAAAATATAAAGAAGAGTAAGTTTTATATATAGCGTGGGCCCAACTGATCTAATAATGCCTAATGTCACTGCAACTTGCTGGCTTATTATTATTATTATTCTATACTCAGTCTAATACTTTTGTATTCGTTACCATTTTTTACAGGGTGCGATCGCAAATACTATTTGGCAGAAATAGTGATTTTTGTTACCACCAATATTTTAAAACACGCTGTAGATACTTTCATTCTAAAATATCTACATGTTCACTGAATATCTTCCACCACCATATTCTCGTTTCTCCATCCACATGCAGTTTAATTTCTTCGAAACATCCTGTATATTCAAATTATCGGGGATTACCGAAACCAAAATATTATATTAATGGGTGAAAATTCCATATTAAAGTAAACAGTTTTCATATCAGTTTTCACTTTAATTTTGAATTATATAATATTATGATTACGCTCTAAAATTAGGTGAAGTTCAACCTAATAATCATTGAGATAAATATTTATTTAAACGTCTGCATATTGGAAATATTAACCCACCTACACATAGCATTTTCTCACAAAAAAATGTTTGTTTTTGTAATGAAATTAGTAATGGCATTAAATTATATAAGATACAGTTTAGAAGCAAAACATTTTTTGTATATACTCGAATTATATACCTACCTATGATGCTAGATTAATAAATTTGAAATGTATATAATTATAAGAATGTTGTTGTGTCTATCTGACTCACCCTGGAAAATATTTTAACACTTCAGGCTAACAAATATTTTAAATTTGTATCGAACATCATATCTCAAGTATTTCATTGTTTATCTAAACTGGTGTTATTTAAAGAACAATATGCGATTCATATATGAATTGCATAAATAATATTAATTGCATATTATTAAATAATAATTATTATCATCAATGATAAATATTTGAATGTGGCATAATAGAAATCGAATTTATAATTGACTATATAGGTGGTCTAGACATTGTGCATTTTCATGACATTCGAAATCAAAATGTTATGTCAAAAATATTGACGTACATCGTAAATTATTGTGTTCAAATATACGATTGACAAGTAGTTCGTTCTATGTAATATACATAAATATGTATATGGAAGCTATTAGTTTCATTAAATTTTTTTCTTTTAAATTCACCGGAAATAAGTGTTTTTGGTTTATGCATACACGTAAATAAGTAGTTTTATAGAAATGTCTGTCTGTTTGTCTGTATATCTCTCTGTCTGTATGTCTGTCTGTCTGTATCCACGATAACTCAAAAACTACTTAATATATTCAAGCCAAATTTGGTACCAAAATACTACAGGATATGTGTAGGTGCGGATTAACTTTTAGGACACATTGAGCATAGGCAAAGGGTTTAAAAACTTAAGAAATTCATACTTCTTGAACTTATCGAAATATTGATTATTAACCATAAAAAATTAGATCACATTGGCGTTCGAAAAGAGTGTGAAAACGGGTTCAAATCTTTAAAAAAATTCCTAAACATAGAACAAATATTGACTATTATTTATTTATTTATAGACAGAATATAACCTATGAAATTTATCATAAAAAATTGCCTACATAGGCATTCGTAAATAGTGGATATGGGGTCAAATTAAAAAATATTTCCTATATAAACTTATTCGAAATATGGAATAATTTTTCATAGTTGTAATAGAATATAACCTAAAAAATGTCACAGAAGAATTGGTTCACAGAGGCGTTCACAAATACTGTAAAAATGGGTCAAAAATGAAGAAAAAAATTCTTCAAACATACCAGATTTAATGAGAAAAAAAATTAATCCATTCTTAAGTGGAGTTGCAATTTTAGTGTTTAAATGAAAGTCGAATCTCCACAAAATAAACTTAAATTATTTTGTGGAGATTCGACTTTCATTTAAACACTAAAAAAAAGAAAAAAAATTATTATTTCCGTATCATATTATGAAGGCTATTAGTATCATGATTTTTTGTTTTTCTCTGGAAATATGTGTTTGATTAATTTTTAGTAATCATTGAACAAAAAGCAAAAAATTTAAAAAAAAGGTTAAAAAATTTAAAAAGTCATACTTCATAAACTTATCCGAAATATTGAATAATTTTTAATTCATTTAATAAAGTATAATCTAACGCAGATTAACCATAAAAACCAATAAATTAGATCACATAGGCGTTCAAAAAGAGTGTAAAAAGGCGTTAAAAATAAAAAAAAACATATTTCCTAAACATAGAAGAAATATTAGTTATTTACAGCTTTGATAGAATATTGGCTAATTATTTAGTTTTGATATAAGACAACCTACAAAATGCTGCATAAAAAACTTGTTTACTTAGGCGTTCATAATTAGTAGAAAAAGGGTAAAACAAATTAGATTAAAAAAATATATAACTAAATGCTTTATTGCCTAACAGATAAACCATCCCTTTAAAGGACAATTACATCGAAAATTTGTATACTAGTACAACACAAAAAAAAAACATATGTTAAGCCATTTAAGTAGTTGAATTGATGTTAAAAGAACACGACAACAATTTCGGTATCCAGGATAACTCAAAACTCACTTCACACATTTTTAACAAATTTGGCACAAAAATACTTCAGGATATTTCTAGGTGCTGATTAACCTTTGGATATCATTGAGCACAAGCTTTTCTAGGCTTAGTATAGGTCAAAAAACCCCAACTATATTGGCATTAAATAATAATAAAGCCTTTATTTTTAAATGGGCGAAGTCTAGCCAAAGGCCAATCATACTCAAAACATTTTCAAAATGGAGAATTTCAAAAATATGGGCATGAAGAAGTTCAGACTAGGGCTGAGAATTTTTTTTTACAAATAAATTGTGTTTATTTACGTTTAATATATTATTATTATATAATAATGAGTTGAAATAGTGTAAAAAGAGGTTAGAAACTTAAAACATATTACCTAAATATAGCAGAAATATTGACTAGTTGTTTATAGTTGTGATATAATATAACCTATAAAACATATCATAAAAAATTTGCTGACAAAGGCGTTCGTAAATAGTGGAAAAAGTGTCAAAATAATTCGAAATATGGAATAATTTAAATAAAAAAGTTAGCTGATATCTACAATAGAAATAAAAATAAATATTTAGAAATACAGCTTGTCACCAAGGGTCTTACGAAAAAGGTCACAGAAATATTACTTTTACACTTAAATATGCAGAGCTATTCATGCCTTAAGGACAACAGTTTATTTTTTTGCTAGATATAACTACATACTTAGGTACAATAAAATACATCAATAATGAAAAAAAAAAGTTTCCAATATCGGTATCTATTTGACCATTAAATTAAATTAATATTAAATTAAAAATTAAAAATATATCAAACTGTTTTTATCTACTACTTTTGATTTATATAGTAGTTACAGCTAAAGGCAGCCATAAACAAACACCGTGAGTTATATTTTAAAAATTCACGCAAGTGAGTTATGACCCTTATCTTTCTCTCTCATGCATTTCTAACATTTCCCTATTCGTCCTAATTAAATCAAAGCAATATCAACTATGATAAGTCAAATAATTAAATTGTATTATTAATGTCAAAATGGCATGCCATGTTGTTTTGTGATTGTCAAGGATAAAATATAATAATCAACTTGTTGTAATGGTAATAACTCATCTGCGTGAGTTATTACCTACATTACAGTTCATTGAATAATATATAATATAATTATATATGATAATAATTAAAAACGTCTATTAATGCTATTATTGTTAATTCGAAAAAGAAAATAATTCCTGACAGCTCTATACAGTTAGTGAGAAAAAGCTATAATCAACAATAAAATGTCATATACAATTAATATTATAAGCGGGAAAATGAAAAAAAAAAAATAAAAAAATGGCAATGATATTTTTGATTATTGATAATTATTATTAAATAATAATTATTGATATATAATTAAATCTAGAAAAAAGAAAGTTCTCTCAAAATAAAATTGCGTCTTCTCTATCATCATCATCATCGTAGTTTTCACAAAACAAAACATTTAGCAAAATCTATATTTGAATAAAATGTCACATAAAATTAATATTATTATAAACGGGAAACTGGATTTTTTTAAATTTTCATATCAATTAAGGGTTGGCTTTTAGAAAATAAAAATAAAAAAAAAGCAATGATATTTTTGAGTATTAGGTATTAAATAATAGTTATTGATATATAAATAAATCTAGAAAAAAAAATTCTCACAAAATAAAATTGCACCTTGCCTATGAAGGCCGCTATTTAGGTAGATACTAGTTCTCTAAAAACGAACCATTTAGCAAAATTTATATTTAATATATTAGTCCTGTACAACAATCACAATATTTAATTATTGTAAACTTTTACTTATCCAGGAACCTTTTTGTCTTGAATTAAATGGCGATTAAGAGTATGGAAAAAAAAATTGGAAACAAAGGAGAAAATAGGGTAAGAAATACGGATCATTATGTGTGTGCTTATGACAACGAACAAGTTATCTAAACTTTGGAGTATGAAGAAATAATGATTTTAATGTACCCATATGCACACTATCATTTTACAATCGTCTTTTTGAATCACCCACAAAATAAAAGCCTTTGATAAGATTATATAGGTTTTCAGCTTCAATCTCATTATTATTTTTACCCGTCAGAACATACTATTTTACATTCATATTTATTCATTCGAAGGCGATGGGCAAGTGTAAAGAAACGAGTAAACATACACAAAATTGGGAAGGGTCTTACAAATTTTAATAATGCGCCATAAATTGTCCTGTTAATAATTGAATTCTGAAGGTTAAATATAAATATTATTGTCATAGGTTAAAGGAGAATAAAAATAGTATGGTGTGAAGTACTTTATGAGCGTTCTGTTAGTTCGTTTAGACCAGGGGTCTCCAAACTTTGAGAACTTAGGGCCATAATGATTTTTTCAGTATGTTCCAACGCCCAAAATCGTTTTAGTTTTTATGCCCTGAACTAGACTTCTAGACTGGTCGTGTGTATTGTGACATCTAGTACTATCATCTATTTCAGCTACCGACTATCGTGGCATTAAGTTGTAATTAAATATATGGGATTTTGGGAATATCCGCGTTGGTTCGAGCAAGTTCTGGTTCTGACTAGTGTATTCCGATCAGCACTTCGAGATGGCAGTATATAAAAAGGATAGCGGCGCAACCGCGAGTCAGTTTGCGTAGGACAGGGGAAGGAAGCGTAACTGTTTAATGTGAAATAAAGTAATAACAGTATTTTGATGAGTTATTGTGTTGTTATAATATTTAGTGTAGAGAGGTCACTGCACTTTTGAACAGCTGCAATTGTTTATTTTAACATTCTTGCTATAATATTTAGTGTGTTATTACTTATATATCACAAGATTCCTAAACAGAGAGGGCACTGCATTTTCTGTAGTTATTGTTTATGTTAACACTCTCTAAACACGTCAACGACTGAGATTTAAAAAAGTGCTCAATGTGCAAGGTCGAAAGTAGAGTGATCTTTTGTTTAGA
The DNA here is from genome assembly GCA_911728435.2 of Apoderus coryli. Taxonomy (NCBI): domain Eukaryota; kingdom Metazoa; phylum Arthropoda; class Insecta; order Coleoptera; family Attelabidae; genus Apoderus; species Apoderus coryli. The sequence continues at coordinate 6,413,835 of OU452202.1, read as the reverse complement.
TGATTATGTTCTTAGAGAATAGTCAGTCGAATAAAGGAAAAGCTGTTGCACTAAACGGATTAAATTCAATTAGTTTTATTATTATCGAGTTTTATTTTAATTTACTGTTTATAATTATCCTTACAGTTTTTATGTGTGATTTATTAATATGGAAAAGCAGCGAAACGATAAATAGTGTAATATAATGTGGTGGATAAATGAAACTTTCAGTATTTTGTGATCCAGTCCAGTAAAATTACTCCAAATATAAAGGAAGTTTGCGGATGGAAAAATTTGAAGCTCTGAAGCAATCTTTGTTTACCAAAGCGAATACTGAACAAGAATCTACAACTTGCGCCAGCTTTCGTGTGGCTCTTAAAATCGGAAAACATGGAAAACCATTCACCGATGAAGAATTGATTGATTGCAGTAGCCGAAGAAATATTCCCCGAAAGGGTAAATTTCTTTCATAGTGTGAGTTTGTCAGCAAACACCGTGCTCGGAGGGTGCAACACCTCGCTGAAAATATATCATCTCAACTGCCTGACAAAAATGGACATCTAGAGTGGTTTTCATTAGCTTTGGATGAGTCAACGGATGTGTCAGATCCTGCTCAGGTTAACAACTGATGGTGGCAAAAATATGTGTTGTAAAAATAAACGAGTGGTGTTGCACTTGTGCCAAAGGCTGTAGAAAATTATTGTGGTTCAAAACCACTAGTCTTACATTGTATCATTCATTAACAGTCGTTGTACGGAAAATATTTGGATATGTCTGAAGTTCTAAAACCAGTCATATTAGTTGTTAACTTCATTAGATTCACTGAGGTGAATCACCAACAATTTCGCGAGTTTATTGAAGAGATTGGATAAAATGACCATATCATACTGCCGTACGCTGGCTTAATTGCGGAAAAGTCTTTTTTTGAACTTCGCAGAGATTGAAATTGTTTTGAATGAGAAGCATCGCCCTTTTGCCGATTTAGAAAATAGTGAATGGTTGTGGAAGTTAGTCTTCTATATCGATCTGACAATTCCTATGAACGAACTGAATTTGATATTAAAATGAGAAAATCAGCTTCTCCCTGGTATATACACCAATATCAAATCCTTCAGGCAGAAAATAATGCTATTCCAATCTCAATTACGTAAAAACTGTTTCATACATTTTAAGACATGTGAAATATTCAGCCACACTACCGAGACTGAATTTCCCGTCGATTTTGCAATGGAAACTTTTAATGCTTTAAAGATAAATTTTGATACTCGTTTCTCGTCATTGCGAATGCAATTTAGCTTTTTCAAAATCCTTCTGATTCTGACATTGAAACCCTGGCACCGGAAATCCAAATGGAAATTATTGATTTATAGGGCAGTGATATGATTAAGAACAAATATCAAAATTCATCTTTGTTGGAATTTTATAAGAGTCTTCCACTGGTACAATTTGATAATTTGCATAAATGTGCTTGTGGGCTGTTTTTTGTTTTTGGTACTACTTACTTGTGTGAGAAAACGTTTTCCAAGATGAAGTACACAAAGAATGGTTACAGCTCTGAATTAACCTATGAGCATCTTAAATCTTTTTTAATAATTGGTACAAGTAAAATTGATCCACAACTACAAACAACTATTGTCGGTGGAAGATTAGTGGGATTCATTTCAATTATTTGTTAGTTATTAATATGCTTAAAGTTTAGATACTGAAGTTAAGTTTTCTGCGTCATCATTTCTGTCGTTAAGTTTTACCTTGCAAGTAAATAAAACCGAGGAATGATCATTCTCCAACTTATCAGAGTAATAGTAACAACAATAAGACATTGGCTCTCGCGGGCCAGATGGATGGTACTAGTCTTAAGTTGTCGCGGGACGGATTGATGGTCCTGTAGGGCCGTAGTTTGGAGACCCCTGGTTTAGACCAACATGCCCAATACTGGCGTAGGTATGTACCTATACTTAGTTTATTCTTGTTAATATGTTGGAATGTTATTATCAGGTTATTATAGTGAAAAGTATATTAGTTACCACATTATGGCTATGATTGCTCAAAATCTAGAAGCTACATATAAATTCTATGGAAAACACTTGATTGGCTTACACAAAATGGAAAATTATTACGATTTTTCTAAAAGACCAAATTTAATTTTTGTGGACTATTTAAAATTTTAAGTCATAGTCTAAAAGAAGTCAAAAAAGTACAACTTGTACTTGTACCATTTTCGCTCTATACAGCGAGCATCGACAGCACGCATACATTCGATAAAATTTGAAGAAAATTTAGAACACTCATGTCACTTGGTTTTAAGATGTCCGTTTTTTACCGTAACAGAAAAATAATCAGGATCGATCGCTACCACACGTAGTTGCACATGTTTTTCTCATGATATATTTTCTTTTTTGGTTCTCTATAACATTCTAAAACATACACACACTATTTGATATGTTATAAAATAAAAATAATAAAAGTCTTTGATTGTATAATTTTCTTTGGTTTTTACTTTCGAAAATAACCTAGTAATGTTCACCAATATCTAGTTACCTGCTGTCCCTGTATGACTGACATCCATAAATCACCTTAGTTTGTGTTTGACGTGGTTTCGCTATGACTCCTAATTTAGAAAGTGACTCGGATCGTCAAAATATGCCACCACAGATAAAAAATCAAGCAGAGAAAATCTCTGCGGACTAATTACCCAAAAAATCAAAACAGGTGATTTTATTTTGATTTTATGAAAATATGGATCAAATTAATTCAAGATTTTTATTATTATTTTTTTTTTAACTATCAGAAGGGAAAGTGTAGTAGGCTACTTGTCGGAATTAAAAAATTTAGTACATTTTCAGTCTGTACAAAATAGAACAACAAGTACGTCAACGTCCAAGTACAGCATTCCGAGTCCACGTTGGTACTTTGAATTAAATAATTTCAAACTGTGACGTATGACGCCGCCATTATAGGATAAAAGTCAGGTACTGCCTAAAAATAATTATATTTTCAGTTTCTAACCCCAGTACTGTATTTTTATCTTTGTAAAGTGTGTCATAATGATTGAAAACATCATTGAGTGGTGATAATAGTTAAATGTTAACATTATTGGGTGATTTTTAATAATAACAATAATAATAAAGACTTTATTGTAAAAAAATACATTTTCACAAAAGGCGAAGTTGAAGCAGTGCTTCCTACCTTAACCTAAATTTAACTTATATTTTAGCTTAAACCAATCGGAAAATTGTTTTACATCGCTGGCCAAAATAAGTAGCTTATGTTTACAAATTAATTTATTCTATTACGTGTCTGACAGCGCTCTTAAACGAAAACCCCTGTAAACTTTTTTATTCTCTGGTAGAGCGTTCAAGGATTTTGAAACCGTATAGGAAAATGACCACTCAAACATTGATGCTGAATGTAGCGTTGGCGAATATTCACATCATACACAGATCCCCGGAACTTCAATTTTTCATATAAGAATTTAAGAATTCCGCTTTTTTCCATCTGAGGATTTTATTAAACAAAATTAGTGAATGAAAGATCCGACGTTGTTTCATTCTTAACCAGCTGATTTCCTTAATCTTAGCGCCAATGCCTCTTTCACCCCTACGAATTCCACATACAAGCCGTGTGCATGAATTCTGGATCAACTGAATGCTGTTCTCATCAGTTTTAGTTACACAAGGACCATATATCTAGGTAGATAGTGTTATTTTATGTCAAAAGTTTGCACTTTATTGTATCTATTGTATCTATTATGTTTTTTATGTTATTTCACATATTCAATTGTGGTTCCTATATGTTAAGATGACCAGTATATCTACAAAATTTTATTGTATCACTTAAGATTAATAAAATATTTTGAAATCAAGGACCTATGTTCCTGAACTCGTTTATGCATTTACTGTTCAACTAATAAGACCAACAGAAAGACATTAAAAAGAAAGTTTTGTGTTATTTGAATTGATCTAATGCCACTTTTTGTTAGATAGGGGTTGGGAAATATGCGTAAATGTGTTAATAATAATAATAATAAATGTGTTAATCAAGAAATACATTGGGACAGAAGTATACTTACCTATATAGGTAGTAGTCATTCTAAAGGTCGATTTAATTTTTTGGTTTAAAGTAGAAACAATATGTATCCCGACAGTTTAATAAATATTCGAAAATGCCAGTTAATGTTAAATTTGAAGAGATAATTAAAGAGCATTGTCTAAATAATTTTCTCTATCTATTATTGGGCTTGTTTACATCCATAATACCAAGTAAATGCCATCTATGTCATTATGTCAATTTATTATTAGATACCAATAAATCAATTTGCCTGCTATTAGTGCTAAAACAATATTAATTAGACACTTTCGTTTTGTTACAACCATCACATCGTGCTGTTATGATTATTATTTGCAAATAAATTAAAGTGTCTAATGCATATATAATCAGCATTACAAGATTAGCTTTTGTAAATACAAGACAGTATACCTACCGTTAAATTTAATATTTGTTCACGGTACAAGTGAGTTGAGGACTAACTATAGTTATGCAGTTTCGATTAATGTTTTCTTTAGAAAACAAAATTGATCTTATCAGGGTGTTCCTATATTCGGTTGTAGCAAAATACTGAGTAAACTATATACATTTTATCGAGCCCACTAATGCATGTAACCAGTATATTAAATTTGACATTTGTAATGCATTTATCACTCTTCTTTAATTTTTTAATACCTACTTTATCGCTTATTTTTTGCACCAAATATTCTCGAATATAAGTATTTATTGTTCTGTAGAATATTCGGAATTCGAAATAATTTATAATTATTAGCAGTAGCGGCTCGCAACTCTAACTAGGGAAGCTAAACTTACCTAGACAAATTTCCCCACCACCTGAATATATTTAACTTTTTTGTTATAATTCTAAATTTCTTCTTTATATGCAGAGCTAACCACAGTCTGGATATTTTGTTTACCAAAACATTTGAATTTTATAATCGATGATAATATGTTCCTGGCTTTTTGAATGTCTTTCATTACCTCTTACTAGATTTTTAATATCTTCGTAACCCACTTTACCTCAAATAGAAGAAGTTTCAGTGGAGAATATTATTATTCTCCATATAATAATAATAAATAATAAATTGTTCACATACTGTTTATACAGTATTAACAAAACAATTTATTTCTTAGCTCGCTTCCCACTAACCATGGATTTTTCATAGCGAGTTATATTAAACCCCCTATTTTGTCACAACACGCTTTCCGATCGATTTTGTTTTATATGCGTGAAAACTAAGATCATTTTTGTGAAAATGCCTGGCTCACCTTGTATATTGGTTGCAAATAATGTATTTCGTCCTCCTTTTGTTCAATATTTGGCCTAGAATAAAAATTAGATAACAATCTTACATTAAGTGGTGAACCACTTACTTAATATAAAATTGGTTTTGAACACTTAATCTTGGAAATTGCCAAAAAAAGTAGAATGTGATAGGTATATAAACAAGTATATTTAAAAAAATATAAAATTATTGTACCTGTGAAGATAGTCAATATAATATTAAAATCTCTAAATGTTTTAATTAAGTATTAAAAATTCAAAACTTCTTTTAATTTAATGTCAATTATTTTTATTTTACCAACAACGTTGAGTTCAGTAGTATATAGATCATCTTTCGAGACCTCGAAATCAGTGTAAGGCAATGATATTATTGGCTATAAACCCATTTTGGGATAGATTTTTTTTTTTTTGCAAAGTTAAGGGGTTGTGTTATAGCTATGCTGCATGCTGCACTGACCTCCAACATTTCCAGTGTTTCTAAGTACCAATGTGCATATTGTTTGCTTATCGCCCGTACGGTTGCCTTCGAGATCACGCCTATTCATTCATTTCGATTGGGTTGTGCGTCTTCCACCCTTGATTGACAAGCATCATTTTCGCAAAACTGCAACGATGTAATTTTGTCAGATTTTCCCCCATGCTACACAATCATTGTTGGTTTAACTATTTCCGTAGATCCGATCGTTTCCCCCCAAACAATATTTCACAGCATCTTGCATCCATTCAATTAACGATAGCACAAGCAACAGGGATTAAATGGTAATAGTTCCATACAAAAACTCTTTAACACATTACCTCTTGCTACAGAAATTCTACCAAAATCATATTTTAAATTTTCTCAATTAATAGGACATCCCAGGAATACAAATTTGACTCCAATCCAATAAAGCATTCATATCCTCAAAGTACACTGAATAATTACCTAAGTCACATAATTGTTCGTTATCTGTCGGGCACCATCAGTAACAGCAATGTATTAGTCAGTAAATGCAGAAGTTGGAGTTGGATTCATTGGAGAATTGATTTCAAATTTAAATTTATTATACCTTCGACAAACAGTCCATATTCATTGCGTGATCTTGTTAAATTTAAAAATATAGCAAAAACAAGAAAAGCAACAACTGGGAACGTGAAAATATTATCTCAAAGCTGACATAAAACAGTGTTCTGTTGTAGCTTACTGTAGCTTTTATTAGTTCCAGCAATTTTCGGTTCAACTGACGGAGTTTTAGCTGATAATGAGAATTTGTATTTTATTTTTTTATTTATATCGTGGATGGTAAACTATCATTTTTTCGACGTTGCAGTCATTGTTGCAGTAAACCAAATCAAAACCAACCGTAAGACAGGGTGAAAACCAGTCAATTTGCCTTCCAATTAGTAACCTAAGCTGCTCCCATTTTAGTAATTTCGAGTACCTGCGACGGTAAAAACGGTTTTATACGATTATCTTTAAATGCCTTTATTATATTATGTTCAATCATAATTTGAAAATGTAGTACATTGAAATGCTGTTTTTTATTTCCCACTAGTTGCACGGGTAAATTTCGTGGTAGTGACAAAAGTAGCATCGGTTATGAAAAATCACCATACCAACGCCGACAATATAAACAAACGAAATTGACAGTTTAAATTATTTCGCTAATTTCGAAGGTTGAGTTAGTATTTGGCTTACGCCAATAGCACAATATATATTTTATAGTTAATAATAATTATTTGACTTTGGCAGTAAAGAAGCAATTGAACTAGTTATATTATGATAAATAAATCTGTATAAAAAAGGAATGTCTCATTCTTGATTTAATACCAAACAGACAAAAGCCATAAATATAATTTAATTTATTTATTTTATATTTATATTTAATTTTAAAATTTATTTGAAATTCAACAGGTATTTATGAAAATTAGGTAGAAAATGCTCTTGGAATAAATGATTGAGTGTATGAGGAAGAATATTTTCTTGTATTTATTATACTAAAATAATAAAATTGCAAACAAATCTTCATACAAAAGATTTGTCAAAGCAATTCATCAAAAGATTTGTATCACGAATAAATGAATGTTGATGAAATTTTTGAATTTACAATTATGTTAAAGTACATTTTTTGTAGGTATATAATAGTGAATTGTTGTTTTATATTATAAATATTTTTTTTGGGATATCTAGTTTTATATTAGAAAATTGCTAAATCTGTTAACCAAAAAGTTTTGAGCACAGTTTTTTAAAAGTAATGAGAACCATAATTTATAGTATCCAACTGTATTGTTTTGAATAAAATGTTTTACAAAAAATTGAACATGTTTTAGTTTTTAAATGATAGAACCAGTCAAGTGCCAGATACTAATTATTTTCTAAAATTACCATGATGCTCCTGGAAAAAAGCTTTGGCTAGTTTTCCCAAGCTACCGATTTGATTATTACCCTTTCAATTGCTGCAGAGCAACTTTAACAAACTTCAGCTTTACCATTAAAAAAAGACAGCATTTTAAAATCCAACGTCGACAAAAAATTAAAAGAACAACATATATACGTGCGTAGATCAAATGGCAGTTGAGTGAAGAACATCACTAAACCACAGTTTTGGAGAAGATTCCTAATCTTTCTTTCTATAGTTGTTACCAAAGATTTAATAATGTATTGTATATGTTGAGTTCTAAAGTATTTTGGGGTTCGATCTAAATTTTGGTTCAACAATAATCTTTCCAGATGAAGCAAATATAAGGCTTAGTAAGTGGGGAACAAAATTGTACTCTGGAAAAATCACTATTTGGAGCGGTTACTGAAGTACGAATAAGTAGATGAAACTACCTAAGTATCGACTTAAACAATGTCAGAAGATTAGCAAAGTTAACGAATCTATGCAAGACAATACTTTCTTTAGCATATTGTTTCTGGAAATGGAAATATAAGCAGGATATGATGCTTTAGATGAATTTTTAATATTTTAAAATTGTATAAGCAATTCGCTACCGTTTAAGTACGCTATATTTGTATAACTCGGGTTATTATATCATTGTTTTGTAGAATTTTTTTCCTAAAGTCAGCAGCGGTCTACTTGTAAATGGGCCCCTTCGTTAATGTTAAGCTCTTATAACGTTGATAATTTCTACAAGACCCACCACCCCAAACAATTTCAGCTCATACTGGTAGATCGCATGACCCTAAAACCAAAACAAGTTATTGCAGGTGTCATCCGTATGACAAATCGCAGAAATCTATTAATATTGTTGTTGTTCGACACAAAATCACGGTCATAAAGCATAATTTTATTTTAAAATATGTTGTAAGCAATTTTCATTTCACACCTAGCAAATTATTTAATTTACTTTCTGTATGGTAGGTATAATGAATTTAAACTTAATTACATACTAAACATTCTGAATATATAAATATGTAGGGAAAGGTGATCGAATAACGATCACTTAAGAGATAATGAAAGCCAAAAGCCATACTTGCAAAAAATACGATATTTTTTTTGGTTCAACATAAACTTTATTATATCAAGCACATAGTACCAGAAAAAAATCTAGATTTTTGCCACAAAACATTTTAAAAATAAAACAACAAATATAACTTGATCGATATTTTCCACCTATGGTCGGCTAGGAGGAGGGTAATTTCGATCAATGTCTATTCACATGCTTCACACGAATCCAGGTTTTCTGGCTGAGATACCGCAGAATAAGCAGCATGGAGCCAAGTGCCACATGATCTACACCGCCACCACAGTTCATCTGCTGTCACAGTTTCCACATACGTCGTTCTCTTTCATAGACTCCCCAACATGTTGCTGTTTATTCTTTATATGATTTTTAGCTGCTGCTGTTTAAGTCCTCTTTTTGAAATACATTTTTTGAAGCCCTTTCAACTTTTTTCTTCTCCCTCTTTGCTTCCTTATCCTCCAAAGATGCCTGCAGCGGAGTGGACGTTCCTATTTGAAATTGTAGTTTCCTTCTCTTAGGGCGTGGTTTTTCTGTTAATCGGGGTGATTAAATTCTTCAAAGGATGTGTTCTTTAATTGAACGGTGCTGATGACGACTTTCATTGGATTATGTTCTTCGTTGACGCTTCTTTCTCTTCAACTGAGCACGTGGCTCCTTGTTACAGGCTTCGAGTGGCAGAGTAACTTGACGCATATTTAATTCATCCTGGCTTCTGCTTGGTACGGGGATGGTAAGGATGGGTCTCGATCTTTTCCCTGTTCAGGAAAGTAAATCGACAAGACCAACGTCGGGGCAGATAAGGTAAAATAGTTATAAGGTATTGACATTTCCGGTATCGGTATCGGTCCATACCGAAAATATGTGTCAACTTGCTTATTTTAAATGGAACACCGTATATATTATTACAATTCTAGTTTTCTTATCGTTTCTGACTTATTTGAGGTTTTATGTCAAAAATAACAGACATTAAATCTAACTATCCTTTAGATTTTTTAGAGTGTAATTTTCTAACGATCTACCGAGTAAACTAGTATTCGTTTAAATAATTTACTATTTAGAAACTAGAAGCTGACAATTCCGTACTATCCGCCACTGATGCCAGAGCCACATTCATTATAGCTTATTTATATATTATTGTACATGATATTATTTACAGTAGGTACAGTTGCCCACAATGTTACAGATTGTAGCCACAAATTGAATAAACTAAACAAAACAGTACATTATGCACCTACCTGGATATGTAACCTCACTTAAAGTGTCATAGTTTGTATGTTGGGCCATTTTACTTTCCACTTGTAAATATAAATACGACTACATATCCCGTAAAATGTTTACTTGGGGCCGCTTTTCCTATGCCGCTAAATAGCGACTAAATAGAAAATACATAAAAATTATCCTATATTTCTTATAGCCGTGTTTAATTCCTATATTTGCAGAACATTAATTAGGTAACTACGAAGTCTCTGTGATTTTATCCTAATTAGATTTTACTATTGTGTTTAGCTACACACTAATGAAAAAACATAAAATATTAGATTTATGTGTGCTAGCAAACACTTTCCGCATTCATTTGTAAATTTCGATTTAAATATATTATGTTTTCTAAGAATAATTAGTCTAAGTAGTGTGTTTAAAATACCAATTGCAAGATTAACTAAGACAAAAAGTTGGATCTTACAGATGCTAACTACTTCAAACTATACAAGAAGTTTCAATAAGAAGCGGCAATATTTCAGAGGGTGATTTATCAGGTCATTTTATGAAAAAAAAGTTCCCATAAACATACGTCCGGAAATGCATTGTTTCCAAGATACAAGGTGTTAAAGTTTTTTTTCAAAATAACGGTTTTTGTTTTAATTAAGTCATATATTTCCTTACCGATTTCTTTCAAATTTGGCAGCGTTGTTGATATAAAAAGGGAGCTGATATGGCCCTAATTAGATCAAAATTAGTCCAGTGGCGTTAGGGAGGCAACTTAATAAAAATTATTGACAAAACATGTACGCCACTGACTGTAATCTAATTGAGACTGAGATAAAGCAACTAAAACTAAAACTTTTTTGTCTCTTGTAATTTTTCATATGTTGCTTCGTTTAGGAGATAAAAATGTAAAACATTTTTCAACATACCAAGAATATTTACGAATAATTCGACTGAAAATCAGTAACGTTCATGGCCTTTGACTGTGCCAATCATTTTGAATCTGTCAATTTTGTTGAAGTCCCTTAACATGAATCACTATACAAATGCCGAGATGACCGACATGCGATTTATTGCTTAAACCTATCCGAAATATTCTTCTTCTTCTTCCTCGGTGTGGCCTCCACCTTACATCCGAAATATTGAATAATTTTTCAATGGTATAACCTAACACATTAACCATAAAAAAATTTGATCACATTGGCGTTCGAAACTTAAAAAAGAAACATATTTCCGAAACATAACAGAAATATTGACCAGTTATTTATAGCTTTAATAGAATATAACCTATGAAATGTATCATAAAAAACTTGCTTACTTAGGCGTTCGTAAATGGTGAAAAAGGGGTCAACATAAAAAAATTTCTTAGATAAACTTATTTGAATGTCATGCCCACAATAAAATGTCACATAGAAGAATTGGTTCACACAGGCGTTCAGAAATAGTGTAAAAATGGGGTCAAAAATGAAAAAAGAATATATACCTATATATATATATATTCCCCAACATAGGTACCACAAAAATAGGGCAATTTTATATAGAGATAACCTACAAAATGCAGTGTTCATAAATAGTAAAAAAGGGGTCAGGGCGGGAGATGCCCACATGTACAAGCGCATCGACGTGATTATGGTATTAAAGTACCTTGTCGCGTGGATGGTGGTTGGATGGGTGGACGGTGCTCCTGGCCGAGTCGGTAGACTTGCCTATGTCAAGTAGTTATTGACTATGTAGTCGTGGGTGCTGGCATCTGGTAGTCGAGGACCGTGGTTCGTATTTCACGCTAAACTGTAGGTCCAAGAATTACGAAGTTGGCCGTATTACCTATTGTAGAGGCCAATAAAGAAAGAAAGGAAGGAAGAAAAAGGGTCAACAAATCGGACCGTAAAAATGATACCTATATTTTGCTTTTTAAGTAGTTGAATTGGTGTTAAATATACACAACAAAAAATTTGACATCCGTGAAAAGTCTAAAAAAGGGTAAACAAAATCGATAACGATAACTTCAAAACTCACTAACAGATTTTTAAGAAATTTGGTACAAAAATACTTCAGGATATTTCGAGGTGCTCATTAACATTGAACGTAGGCTAGAATTTTAACAAATGGTTAATTTATATATCCGAAATAATGAATAATTTGTCATTGATTTAATAGAATATAATCTGAAAAAATATTAAGTGGAGTTGCAAATTTTAGTCACGAAATAAAAGTCGCCTCTGCACAAAAATAAATTTAATATTAATTCATATTAATGACCTAACATGTTTCGGAACTCAATTTAGTTCCATCATCAGTGGCAGAAAAAGATAAACTCCAGAATATTAACAATCCAGTGTATTGAGGTCTGGAAACACGTTATCGGTTGGCACATGGCAGTTAAAAATTGTGCTATCAAGAACTCACCATTTTTAGGGAATTTTTTAATTTTTTTTATATTGTATCAATAAAATAAAATTAAGAAAAACTAAATATTATTTGTTTTTAATCCATTTTTCTTTTTGTGGATCATGATTTTGTTAAAAATATTGTTGTGGTGATTTTATTTAATTTATGTCGTTACTGAAAAACAAAAAAATAGAATATAACCTAAAACATTTAAGATGAGAAACGAGAGCACATAGGCATTCGAAAAGAGTGTAAGAAGTGCTTAAAAAGTTAAAACATATTTCAAATTTCGCTTTAAACGCTTGGGATGGGGCTAAATAATAATTTAAATTAATGTCTAATGAAAATAGCTTAGATCTGTTTGAACGATTTCGTATTATAACCTGGAGAATACAATATATTTACGTTGCCGAAACGTTGTTTTAATAAAAAACATAGTTTTTGACATTAAATAACATTTTGTTGTTGAATCCATGTTTTGTTTGTGAGGCCCATCCCAAGAGTTTAAAGAGAAAATTGGAAAAATAAGACTGAAGAAAAATATATAAAAAATAAAACATATTTCCTAAATATAGCAGAAATATCTAATCTATCTTTGATAGAATATAACCTTCAAAATATATTATAACACATACACGTTATAGGGTCGTAAATAGTGGAAAAGGGGTTCAAATAAAAAAAATCCTAATGTTATTCGAAGTATGGAATAATTTAAATAAAAAATACCTGAGGTCTACAATAAAAATAAAAAAAGTATTTGGAAATATAGCTTGTCACCAAGAGTCTTACGAAAAAGGTAAATGGCAAAAAGATCACAAAAATATTAATTTTACACTTAAATATGGAGAGCTATTCGTGCCTCGGGGACAACAGTTTATTTTCTTTATTGTAGTGTTTTAGATTTAGAATTTTATTCGTATCAGGTAATTGTACGTAATGCATATTTTTTAGAAAATTAAAATTCAATCGAATGATGATATATCAAGTGGTTTAAAATATAATTATTTAACAATACATTTTAATTATTTTCAGGTCCTTCGGGGAAACTATGATTATAGTTTGTTTGTAGAGTCACATGCCGAAAGTATTATTATACCTGGTATTCATATAGGTAACTCATTTTAGAATATTTCTGAGTGACAGTTTTGCTAAACCAAGATTTAGAAATCTAATTTAGTAATATATATTTATTTTTTGAAAAATAAGTCTATTTCTCTAGTCTATTGTCAATTTCAATAACAGTATTTACCAAGGGGCGTTCCAACATTTCTAGAAGAAAAGAGGGAGAGCGCAACCCCTTTTTATAAAGGACCCACAAATACTAGCCCCGGCTACTCTGATTTTTCTGCAACAACAACGGCCTAAAAGTCTTCCACGACAAAAGAACATCAGTATCACAGCACGCGTTGACTCGGGAGCCAAAGAATCAAGTAGGCAAGCAAGGTGACGACGCGCGCCAACTACGATAAAATTTAATTGTTTCGCGCGTTATAAGAGGCGTTTAGATAAAAAGCGCACGATATTATTTCTTTGGAATTTTTATTAATTATAACCTTTTTTTCTTAATAACGATAATCAAATGTGTAAATTTTGTATTTTGCAAGGCGTTTAGATTTAAATAATTTTACTAAGTTTGTGAGGAAGTAAATATTTTAACACTACTTTGAATAAATTAAAGCGCACGCGGATTTATGTATTCAAAAATTGTTTAGAAAGAAAATTAAGCATATTTAGATAATTAAAATTAAAATTACAATAATCTTACATCATCATTAGAGTGGAGTTTGAGTGAAATGTTGTTTGTTGTGGACTTCAAAATAAATGTTCCGGATATATAAAGTATTTATTTAATGTAAGTTTATATTAAATATATTTTTTTTATATTTATTAGAAAAATAGATAGTGATTAAAAAATAATTGCTTAGATTTCATAAGATAATTATTAAGAACGAACCCAATTTAAATTAATAAAATAATCCCTGAAACCAACCACTGTCATCTTCACAAATTGTTGATTAATAATATTAAAAGTGAAACATGTGAAAAACTTTGAAAATTAATTTTTATTAAATTTTTAAACTTTCATAATTGAAAACAATGAAACATTAAAAACCAAATTTAAATTTCTATATACAAATTTAGGTAAAAAAATATTTAATATTTCATTTACGCATTATCATGTTTTGGTTCCCCGAACTGTTACTAAAAACTCCATCTAAGGTGTCTAAAATAGTACCTTTACTAAATATTATACAATAATATTTCACTAATCACTTGACTGAGAATTATATTTCAGCCTAAATTAATTTTTCAATATTTGGTCGAAAATCTCAGAACTATACTATACATATTCTAATTTTATCATTTAATATAATTTATACTTATTTGGCATCCTTGTACTAAGGTGACTAAATTTTTTACCGTGATTGAAAAGTATACAGCGTGTCCAACCCCGTGACATTGAATTTTTCAAAATTATTCACATTTCAGCTTATCTAGAAAGATGAAATTTGTATGAAGATTTAATACGCGCAGTGTTTTAATGTGAAAAAGATCTTTCGGTGAAACACATAAGCGCAACATTTGAGGGCGTCGACTAATTTTCCATCGAATTTGTTTCACATACGACTTGTTGTTATTTTTAGTATGAGAACCATTAATTGACGGATACGACAGACCATTCAGTGTGCGAGACAAATCAATTTGCAATAGGTATTTGTGTTTTTTGGCGCGTTGTATTATATTTGATAACATAACTACATTATCAATTTCCAACCCCTTAGAGTCTAATGACAACAACTGGGTTAGGAATTGTAAAATTTTAAAAGTTCCCATGAAATTGTTTTTTTGTTAGTTTATTATTTCAAATGGCTTCGCTGACTAATGAAGAATATCCTGGAGCAGCTGCACGTCGAATAGGAGACATCCTGCTCATAGCTGTTTACCTGCTTTGCGTCAGAGAGAAACGGGATTAGTAGTATAGGAAAAGAGTGTTAGAAAACTGGCTGCAATGTATCCAAATATTTAAAAATCTTCTTAGAAGAAGAAAATTTGTATTCCTTTCACTTTCAAAAATGCCAAGCATTGCATGAATAAGCAGATTTTCCAGCTCGTATTCAATTTTCCATACGGATGCATAACGAAAACAATCAAGACACTATTTTGTTTTCCAAAGCATTTTTGATAAATTGTACCTATACTTATTTTGTTGTTATATTATATTTTTACAGTAATTTAATAATACTTAAGCTTAATTCCAAAGAACGTTTCCGTTCATCATAACAGTACCTTTTTTGGTTAGAATAATCTCCAGTTTTGGATTCTCATTTCGAACAAAAAGTCGAAAGTGGTTTTATCTAAATGATCGTTCTGACATTAAATACTGCGTGTATACAACCTTCATCACAACCTAAATTTCGTCTTTCTAGATAAGCAGGAATTTGAATAATTTTGACAAAATCAATGTCAATTTAAATATCTATAGTTCCTTTGAAAAAAGCACTTTCGGCATGAAATCATCCCTAGAATCAGTAGTCTTCTTTTGTCATATCACTTTCGGGACACCTTTACACTTGTTTTGAAAAATAACAGAAGAAAATAGATTTCAAGTTCTGCTGAAGCTTAGAAGAAACAAAAAATTTACAAAGCTCTTTGATAATATTTCTTTTTAATTAATGTAACATCAAACCTTTTTATGTTGTAATTTATAATGAGGTTGGTTGCCAGACTTGAAAATGACTGTGCAGACTCAAGCTATAATTGTCGCTTAAACAAATTCGGTAAATTTTGATAATTGGTATTTAAATAAGTTTTTACGCCAATAACAATGCTACTACAATTCTTGTATAAGTGAAGAAATAGATTTAATTGAAGAAATTTGTGTGTGTAATTTTCAAGGTCAATCGTAATGGTACATAAAAACAAATACATTTTAAACGATACGGAATTATATAATCAATAATCATTTTTATCATATTGCATGAATTAGCTAAAGTTTCATGATTTTTTTAATTTTTACTGGAATTATGACATAAATACGCAGTTTCTGTCTTTCGTTTAGGCGTTCTGCTCGTGTATTGCTAGAAGAGCTGTTAGAAAACCATAGCCAATAAATTAATAATAATAATTCAGGAGTTCACTAAAAATAATGATTTTTTTGCCAGTAATATACATTCGTTTTTTATAAACACAGTTTACATGTTTTTAAAATAAGTTTTTTAATTATAAATAAATGCAATATTGACTATTTACTACTAATATTTGGTATATATTAATTTAGAATAAATAATGCTTGTTTGAATCATTTAAACAAATAATGCTTCTTAAAAATAAATATTCGCTCCGCCATATACCAATCAACCATTGATTTAATGTTAACAAATTTTCTTAACTACAAATAAACTCTTTTTTCAGTAATAAATTCATTATTAATTATTTCAATGATGCAAGAAAAAATGGGATTTCAAAAATTTGACGAAGTACCTAGTCCACACTAGAAGAAGTGGTTGAAGAGTAAATGTTATTATGAGAAGAAGTATGTAATGTACTATTTTAAAGATTTACTCTTGAACCACTGAAGTTGAGGGTTTAAAATCTGGAAACCCGATGGTTGCGTTTGTTTTAGAACCTTTTTAATTTTATGATTATGTGTTTTAAGGAGGAACTTATTATGATTAATTATTTCTGTAATAAATGGTTCTGTAGAAGAGAAAGGTTGCATAAATTGACAATTTTTCCGAGCTTAAAATATTTTTATTATTATTAAACGGATATAAATTTTACTATACATACTCTATGCATATACTAAAATGTTATATATTTTTTTGACTCCTTAAACACGCTGTTAAAGTTTTATAGTTATTTTTTATGAAACAAATAAAAACAGATATTTACTATAAAAATTATTTTGGGATTAATAGCATAGTTCGCTGTGTAAATAAATGGAAACGATACTTACTTAGTGTCAAATGATAGTAAATAAATAATTTCATTAATGGAGAAAAATCTGTTATATTTTAGGAGAAGAAAGAAGTTCCAACATATTTCAATAAAGATTTTTTTAACGATATCACCCGAAATTCTAATTATACATATATTTTGAATTTAAAGAAACACTAAAAAAACTTAGTTTGAATAATTTTCCTTTTTGTAATAATACCCACTGATGTGACCACATAATGGTCTATTGTGGCTCATACCAATTAATATATGACCCAATAGCATATAGACCAATTCTTTCTAAAGATAATTAACTACAATTGCAAATTATAGCAAAAACATTGTAATTTGCTATGATAATTGAATAAAAAGTAGTTTTTTATGAATTCACGAATACCTATACGATAGTTAAAGAAACATTGTGAATAATTTACATGAAATATAAAAGTCGACGCTTTTAATGCAGCCCTAAAGATAGCTAAAATGGATTTCCTGTTGGCCACCAATTTATCTCAAATTTAATAATATAGCTGAAAAAGATTAAATATAATAATGTATGTAACGTTTATTGAAAATTTAAATAAAATTTGCGTTATTGTTCTCAAAATATCTTGAGTCTATTTCAGGCCTTTGTTTCTTTCCTAACTACTACGTTGCTATTATGATTATGCACGAATTATATAGGTACCCCACTTTAAAAATGTCGTAATCGTAATCGAAAAAGTAATTTTAGGATGTAAGATGTAATTGGCACTCCAATAACACAAAATTACTAATTACTTTGACAGAAAATGCAATTACAAATTACTCTAGCAAATATTGTTATAAATTACAATTACATAAAAGAGTAATTAATTAATGTAATTAATTCGATTTCTACCAGTAGCTTACGCAGCTCTGAGCCTAAGAAAGTTTTTAAAAAAGGTAATAACGAAATAGTAATTTACATAACAAGTCCTGAAAATAGGTTTTTTTTGGACGAATAGACAAAATTCTGTAAGTCTGTGAGTCCAAAAAAACTATTTTCGGCCGTGTTGCGTACCATATTTTTTCGGCAACCGTGATCAATGAGACGACACATTTCTTTATTATGCATTTTAAATCTTATTTGAATTAAACAGAACAGAAAATACTACATGTTAACAGAATCATTTTAATTCTTATTTATTTTAATATTTTGATTCTCATTTCAACCAAAATTCGAGCAATTGCTAATATTGAAGGGCTTCAATTTGTTTGAAATGACAACAACGACGTGATTGTTCCCGTCCTAGTCCGGGAAATGCTACTTCCTCAAAGAAAAAGCGTCTGGGAAGTGGGTACATCCTGGACGGTTGCCGAAAAAATACATTTTTGCGCAAAGGTTTATTATTTATTAATTTTTATTTTCGAAAGAACTATATCTACATATAATGGAAAATGCTTTGACAAACCTCTGTAATTAGATACTTTTTAAATTTTTGTATTCGATTTGAAAATATATTATGAGGGTATCACATAAAACAAATTTTTTTTTACGAATCGCTTGTTACATAAAGTAACAAGACTCCCGCTAGGGTATTCGGGCGTATCTAGTGTCAGCAATAGGATGTAATGGAGTTGTTACTTCTTGTCCGGCCATCGTTTGTGAACTGTGTTTACCGGGCATATTGCCTGCTCACGCTAGATGTCGCCAAAAACATCTTTGTCAAAACTTTTTGTATAATTTCCGATATATAAAATATGTGTCGGAGTAACACTTGCACTTCTTATTTCATTTAAGTATAATTTCAACATATCACCGTTTTTTTTTAATCTGAACCTTTTCTTGGAACTATTGGTTTACTGGTTTGGCTTTCTTAGAGTGCTTGATGGTAATTCAATAAAAACGTTGCCTTCAGATGATTAAGGATTACTCTAACAAACCATTACTCTGTTCCGGTCTTGCGACAATATGCGACCTTGGAATTTGATTTGATGTCTTTTAAATCTATTTCAGACACCCTGTTACATCAATTGACTGTTTGGCTTCGTATCGATGGTAAACGAACAGATTTTAAATCTTACGAATGTACAAACACTAATTTGACATACAATAAAATTTAGTCTGAGGCTCTATTAACAAGGAAACAACTCCTAAATTGTACATATTTTTAGGAACACGATTTCAGGCTTTGGCATTAAAAATATTTATAATATATTATATATTATTTATTTAGATTACATCTACCCAGACAGAAACAAATCCAATTACAGGGCAGGTACATTACAAGACGATAAAATTAACATAAATACACGTTTCAAAATTATAAATAATACAAATATTACAATCAAAAAAATAGTCAAAATAAGAATGGTTTAACAACAAATATTTATCTAAAAAACACATATTTATTTATTTGTATTTAATTCAGAAAATTCAATCAATTTTCAATTCATTTTTCACATTTTTAAATAGGTAGAATCATATAGATATATCATATTGATAGATTGAAGAAATTTCATTAAAAATGGTTCACACTTGTCGGAAATTTCAAATTTAGCTGGTTGCACCAGCAAGTTTGATAATGTCTACCGTAAATTCCTATCAATTTGATACGCTGTATTTTAGCTAATTTACAATAATTTTGAGATAAGGATTCAAGAAAGAATGAATTATTAAATCACATACAAATTCTTTGAGCGTAGGAGATATTCTAGCACCGTTAAAATACGTACTCAAGCATCCAATAAATTTACATTACTAGGTACATTGAGAAAATTATTTAGGTTTTTGACACACAATATAGATCCCTTCTTGTTAATGACTAGGTTATTTATCTAGATTGGTTGTTCTATCAAATAAATATTAGTTCATTACTTTTTAATGTTATAATGGCGTTAACCTAAATAATTGTCCAAAATTGTGAACAAGAAACAGATGTCAGATTATTTACCTAGGCGGCAAAAATAGTTTACTCAAGAATTCTTTGTAGACGCAGATACGGGATTAAATATTTTTAATGCATCGGTTACATAACATTTTATACACGTGTTATAGAAAGGTGACTATATTTATCATAAATGGATTTTGCTAAAGCAGCCTAGAAACATTTACAGTCTATTGAATTATTTAAATTGTCCATCCTGTGAAGGTAGTGAGTTTTCTTGGAATATGGTTGAGATTTCCTATGATATGATTTTTCAAATTTCGACAAGGCATCCAAAACGGTAAGGCCTAGCGGAACGGTCTTTTACAATTAACCAGTAAAGATAATATTATATTCAGCGAAAAGTTTGAAATTATATTTTGTTGCACTTTTAAACTGTATTGTTCAACGAACGGTAATATAGGTAATAACTCACGCAGATGAATTTACAGGACGAGTCACATTCGAGTGATGTAAATAATCAAGCAAGTTGAATACTATTCTTTTTCCACGATAATAACAAGAAAACTATTAGCGGTTTGGTTGTAGTAATACAGAATTTTTAATATTAATTTATTTATCTAAGTACCTACTAATTATTCTACAGCACGACAAGTACCCATTGGCATGTCACTTTGAAATTAATTAATTTGATCTACTTGACGTTGCTTTGATTTGATTAGGACGAATATGTCAGAAGTGCATGGGTGAGTTTTCAAAATATAACTGACGCTGTTCGATTATGCGAAAATAAAAGATGATAAAGTGAAAGATATTAAATAATAATTTTACTGACTTACTCTAATAAAGGAACTTAGTTCTAAGATGTTAATTTATCATTCAAATTAATAATTGTTTTTAAAGCTAATCTAGTCCCTAATTTATGTTATTTTAATTTTATCATATTTGCTTTGTGTTTTTTTATTGTGTGATTTCTTTTTTCTATAAAGTGTTTATACATGTTTGATTCTCTTATAATCAGAGGCGTAGTGATGCCGTTACGGGCCTATGTTCCAAGGAATTTCCGGGCCCACCCCCTCACTGCCACACCCATTGAAAAACAAAGTACCAATATTTATACGTTTATTAAGAAATCAAACAAACTTAACCAAAGCACAATTTAAAATATAAAAACTAAAAAATATACATGCTATTTCTTAAACCGTGCAATATAGAGAGTTAGTTAATTTAGACAAAAGTTGCAGATTTTGATGCTTATTTAATATCCCTTTACTATGTAGGCAAATTCTTTTTAGTTTCTGAAATACAGGGTGATTTGTGAAAAATGCCTCATTTTATTTTTTGGTATTGCATAGATTTTTACAATTTTTTTTCGAGTTTTTTGCCGTTTTATTGTCATCATTTTTTCATATCAAAACCTCAAAAATTTCGACCCGATTTGTTCTTATACAGAGGTGAACAAAATATTACATTTTACTCTAAACTGTTCAACACCCTGTAGAAATAACTCACGACTCAATAATGATCTTTTTTACAACATTTGGAAGCCCCATCTTTTCTGAACACATTGTTTTTTAATTTATATCGATATATGTATTCTTAAAGGAAAAACACTGGTTTCAAAAATTAAAACATGGATAACGGCGGTATTGAAAATTCTTCTTTTTTTTCTAAAGTCGAGTATTTCCTCCATGAGCTTGAATAACATTTCTCATCCTTTGGGGTATAGCACAAGGAACTGCGTCTTGCGGTATTTGTTGTCACTCATTTGTCAGTGCCTGTTCTAATGCAACCAAAGTTTGAAACTCGCCGTAGTTTTTCCTAATTTTTCTCCTTAGTGTATCACACGTATGCTCGATAGGGTTGAGGTCCGGACTTCTTGGGGGCCAGCCCAACACATGAATGTCGATTTAATATTGCCTCGTTATTTGTGCTATGTGCGGTCGAGCATTGTCGTGCATCAAGATACAATTTTCTGCTATAAATGGATGATAAGGTACCACATGTTGTTCTAAGCACATTCTAATGTAGCGGTGAGCGTTAATACCTCCGTGAAGTGTGACAAGGTCTGTACAGCTTTCCAATGAAATACAGCCCCAGACCATTACCCCTCGGCCACCAAATTGCACTCTCGGAGAGAGAATCTTTCTCCGGGCCTTCTCCATACTCCTTTACGTCCGTCAGGTGAATATTGCGTGAAACGAGACCCGTCTGTACAGAGAACATTTCACGCTACGTTCATGTCCCAATCTGCATCTAATAGAGGACCTGTAGCAGGTACAGGAGATTTTAGATTCTCTTCTGCCAACCTTCTGCGTACGGTATCAGGTGAAACTTAGGTACCGTGAACATCTACCAGTCTTCTAAGCAAAGCTGGAGCAGAGGCTGTTTGCTCTCGAAGAACCTGAAGACGAATAAATCGATCCTCAACTGCGTTTGTGGCCCTTCGTCTTCCCTGTCCAGGTCTTCTTGAATAGGAACCAGTTTGTCTGAACCTCTGTATCGCATCGGAGACCGTACTGCGTGGATAGCCAAGCCTTTCTGCGATATACCTAATCGGACGACCATCGTCTTGTAGAGCAACGGCTTGTGCCACTTCTTCTGGGCTCACCGATTTTAAATTCACTTATCGTTTTCCAAACAACTCCGAAACACACAACAAAACTTAAAAGACGCTTGCTTCAACAAACTTAAGAAATTACAGCAAATCTGTAATTTGTTGAAAAAAAACTTGTTGACATGCTTATGTGCCATGGAAACTTATCTATAGGGTAATAGGAAATAAAACGTCAGACTCCACGAAATAAATTTAATACATCACACTTAATGTGTTAGGTCGATTAAAGTACCAAACATGTTTCGAAGCTCACTAGCTTCATCATCAGTGGTAGAATTTATAGAGAAATTGTATTTTGAAAGTATTACATCATCAGGAGCAAAACTAAGAGTAATGTGTTGAAGTCTGAAAAAAGAACACTTTTTTATAATGTGATCACATTGTTGTAATTGAATAACTCATTTTAATCTCATTAGTATTAATTTAACAAATTTTTTCCTCGAAATGGTGAGTTATTCAATTACAACAATGTGATCACATTATAAAAAAAGTGTTCTTTTTTCAGACTTCAACACATTACTCTTAGTTTTGCTCCTGATGATGTAATACTTTCAAAATACAATTTCTCTATAAATTCTACCACTGATGATGAAGCTAGTGAGCTTCGAAACATGTTTGGTACTTTAATCGACCTAACACATTAAGTGTGATGTATTAAATTTATTTCGTGGAGTCTGACGTTTTATTTCCTATTACAATACAATCACTCCACTTCAGAATGGACTACTTCTTTAAAATTATCTATAGGGTGTTGAAAAGTTTAGAGTAAAATGTAACTTTTTGTTCACCCCTGTATAACAACAAATCCGTTCCAAATTTTTGAAGTTTCGATATGAAAAAATGATGCCAATAAAACTCGAAAAAAAAATTGTCAACATTGATCCAATACTAAAAAAGTTATTTAGGATTGATTTTGAACAAAATTTTGTTTGTCCGGTTAATATTGCGGAGCAGTGTTCAATATTAAAAGAAGTAAAATTGCATCAACCAATATGTTTTAATTTCAGAAACATCGACAATGACGGCAAATAGAACCGTTTTTACTACTTCACGCTACATTTCTTGAACAAGAACGTCCACCCCTAAATTTGTGTTATACCTTTTGATATAAAGGTGGTGAATGTGTAACCAAACAACGAGGAACAGCCCCAGGTGTTTCGGCCGCCTCCTGGTGGCCTTGTGCGTCTTATTGGTTACGGTCAATTGTGTGTCGGTGACAGATTTTGTATCGGTGAATACACTGCCAGACGGTGAAGTGGAAACTAGAGTGTATTACGGGGGTGTGTATGCGAAGGAAACTACAGTTGGTCAAAGGTAGGCTTATTTCGATAATAATATTTGTATTTTAAACTAAGCTAAGAAGCATTACATGAATATATATAAGATTTAAATGGAAGTGTTGTCGCTAGTGCTGGTAAAGGATATTTTCGCAATCAGTCTAAAGCTATATTTCTACTCAAATATGACAAACGTGTCACAATTAAAACAAGGTGAACTAAATACTAAAGGCTGCGCTATTTATTATCCATTTAGAATCAAAATTTGTAACATATTGTGCAAAAAAAAAATGTCGAGTAATTTTCTATTACCAAATGGAATGACGTTGAAAAAAATTCCAAACCCTTAAGATTTTGAGCAATAATATACAGAGTGTCTCTAAAAGGTCTGTACAAATTCATACCACAGATTTGTGGGGTCAAAATAAGCTGAATAATCGTAACTTACCTTAGCCCAAAATTGCTGCGTTTTCGGAAATACATACATACTATGGACATTTTCCAACGAATTATTGTAAAAACTGCTACACATGGATTTTTTTGGAGTGCGAAACGCGAATATGGACACCACTTCACTGTGGCCGTTAGAGGTTGCGCCACACTGCAATTGTGAACTAATAAAATAACCGTAACTTTGTCCTCAGTATAATTTTCGAGCAATAAAGGTACTCTTGTTCAAATTCGCTAGAGTAAATCGATTTCGAGATATCTTGGTTTTTCGTGTCTGGTGTCGTACTGGAATATTTTAATTATTTTGAACAATAATAATTTGTTATTGCATTAAGGATGAAATATGGACAGTTGCTTCTTATTGTCAAATATTTTTATTGCCGTTAAGGTACGCTCTCCTTTGTGCGACTAGTCGCTGGGCCTGTCAAGCATATTTTTTTGTCAAACAGTCCAAAAAATTTACGTTTTCAATCGGAAATTGATGAATTTGTCATTAAAAGTAACCAACATTTTTTTTTTATTCAGTGAGGAAGAATATATTTTTATATTAGAAAATTTGTATTTTAATTATAACTTTGTAATAATTGTTCAAAATGGACTCCGTTAGCATATGTACAAAGATTAATACGGCGCAAAAAATTTAAATGAACTCTTTGCAACAATTCGGCATTTTTCTTCAACGCATTAACTGCATTTTGTATTCTGCCCCACAGTTCTTCTTCACTATTGATTTGTCTGGATTATACCATCGTTTTTAAATATTCCCATAAAAAATAATCCAACGGAGTCATATCCGGTGCGCGTGGCGGCTAGTTGACAAGAGCGTCATTGCCTCTACCAATCCATCTGTCTGGTTATTGTTCATGTAAAAAATTTCGAACATTTAAAATAAAATGTGGTGGAACACCGTCATGCATAAACCACATATCCTGCCGGAGTTGTAATAGCAAATCTTCTAACAAACCTGGCAACGTATTTTGTAAATGTTCCAAATAATCAACGCCATTTAGTCTTGGCGGAAAAACAACAGGGCCGATAATAAAATTATTCCTGCCAATACGTGAATCCTAAACTCATGTTGATAAAGAGTTACTTTGGTAGCATTTGAATTTTCATCAGCATAGACGTGTTCATTGTGCAAGTTTGTTATACCACTTCTCGTAAAACATGCTTCATCAGTAAATACAATTTTCTTAGCAAAATTCATATTATGTTCTCGTTGCGCTGTGATGAATCCACAGAAGTCTAACCTTTGGTATTTGATACTAATAATCATATATCATTCTTAATGCAATAACAAATTGTTATTTTTCAAAATAATTAAAATATTGCAGTGCGACACCAGACACTAAAAACCGAAATATCTCGAAATTGACTTACTTTAGTGAATTTGAACAAGAATACCTTTATTGCTTGGAAATGTACAGTGCCTTATTTCATGAACAAAAAAAGTAAAAAATTTCACTGAGGGAAAAGTTACGGTTATTTTATTGGATCACAATTGCAGTGTGGAGCGCCCTCTAACGGCCATAGTTCATATTCGGGTTTCGCACTCCAAAAAACCTATGTGTACCAATTTTTTAGATAATTCGTTGAAAAATGCCCATAATATTAAATATTTTCAGTTTTTATTTTTCAACTTTATCACCCTGTATTTCCAAAATGCAGCAATTTTGGACAAAGGCAAGTTACGTTTATTCGGTCTATTTTGAACCCGCAAATCTGTGGTATGATTTTGTACAGACTTTTTAGAGACACCCTGTATATACAAACCAACCATGAAATACGTTTTTCTTCTGTTTACAACAAATTTATTAATACTTAAAGAAAAACTCGACATTAAAAGTTAATTATTTAGGTGCTTGCCAAAGTTGTAAAATTGTAAAACTAAGACAGAATTAATTGCAATTACTAATAGGCAAAATAGTCGATTATTGAAGAAGAGTAGGTAAGTTAATTACTCGCAAAATTTTTTAATTTCAAAATACATAAGATAGAAAAAAGAACATTTTTACATATTATTAAAAAATACGAATCATCAACTAGTTAATTATTATAATTAATCAGAACAAACATAAATTATAAATTCTGCGTTTGACCTTCGCGGCATACCATCTATGTATTCCAAATTAATGTAAAAATTAATACAAACACTGTTAGAATAGGCTAGAGCAACTTTTGTTAGATAATTTATCTTCAACTGGTGATAATTACTAGTTCAACGCCTCAGTATATTAAAACAATGGTTTATTTATCTTTGGAATATTAGAATCAACACATAACATAACTAAAATGTATTATTTGAGGTCAAGAATTGAGAATAATAAGTAGAGTTAATTTTTTTCGTCTTTTGTTATTGTAGAAAACACAACCTAATTGGAATTTTTAAGTCGAGTAAATATTTTATTTGAGTTCAGAAAATAGGAATCTTTAAAAGGAGTTGTTTATTAACATTGAAGCACGATACTACTAAATAATATTAAAAAACATGCGTTTACGAAAATTAATATATATATATTGTGATTCTAACATTATGTTTTGGTCTAGTGTTTAGGAATCATATTTTTTGTGGCAAACAAATTAAAGATGAATAATTAGCAAATCAACAAAATCTTCTATAACTCTCTTTCAATTTTTCATACGTGTTAAGAATACAACACGATTGAGCAAAAATAAAAATGAACATTAGTGATAAATACAATTCATGAAACGCTAAAAACGCCGGGACATAAACTCTCTATTTCGATATATGAATATATTTGAACTGTTAATTAATTTATTAAACACATAGTATTTAGGTAATAAAGACATAATAATATAAATGGCTCCTGAGATTCGAACTTCTATGTTTAAAAACGACTCGACAAGTATCATAATTACAAACCAACAGTGGCGGCTTGTCATATGAAGCAAGTGAAGCTAGGCTTCATCTAAATAATCAGTACATAAAAGCATGTGTTTTATTTTATTGTGTATATTTTTCTCTATATAAAATTAAAAACCATAAATTTATACAATTTTCAACCTGAGGTTTACCATAAAACTATAATTTTGTCTGAAGCAAGCTTTATGGTATATATATTTAACTATCATTCATAACTCTGGCATATACCCAATATACAACCACCTGAAGGCCGGCAGTCGCCATTCATATAAACATAGTTGCCAACGTTTAATTGCACTAACCATAGCATACGAATTTTGCCATTTAAAAAACAGCATATTTTATGCAGTATGCAGTTGATGAGGTACAGATATCCCTATTAATTTTAGCTATATAAGATTTTATTTATTGTAATGCTTCATCACAGTAAAGGGCACAAGCCGCCACTGCAAACCAAACCAACCCAACCCCACTCTGTACTTTAGTGCGTTACCACACAGAACAAAGGTTACAATGGAGCATTTACTAATACAGTAATGGTACGTTAACTTTTGTTACGGTCGTAACAAATTCTACGTACATCTCTTGTATTTTTGTTACGACCATAGTTAACGTACAATAACTGTATGATTAAATGGTGAATTGTATTAAACCGCCAAGACAATACTTCAAACTCATGTGCAATAGGCATGAAACGTTGATCACTGATGAGCGTCCATTTACTTCATAGACTCACTTTTAAATGCTAAGGAAATGCACAAGACCATTTATTGTGGATTTCGGTATGCCATCTGAAATGTGGTCTTCTTGTCCAACTGCGTGCAGGATAGACCTGGTCACTATCCTGCTAGTGGCCCAATGCGGCATATTTATACTCATTTATGTTTTTGTGGAAACATAACCACCTAAATTTCTTGGCATTTCTATCGCCTACTGGACCAACCATCACATGAGTCATGAATTGACGAACCGGCCGTGTGGTGAATGTCTAGTGTTCAGCGGAAATTTTTCTTGGCTCGAAACAAAAAATAATATTTAAATCCTGCATTTAAAATGGTACCATCTGGTTGGGGTTCTAACCAATACTTTCCCACTATAGCGCTAGATGGCACCACACTATATATTTTCATTCTGTATGCTCTTTTACACTAAACCAAATTATCACAATATCTTCCTGAAACTTTCTCAAAAATTATAGAATACACGGAAATAAAAAACAGATAAAATTATAGCTATAGTATCAACTATTACGTAAATTAAAGAAGGAGAGTTTTTGGCCGAAGCGGTATACTTCAGCGTTTATCCATACATGAGAGCATATGCCCCCCGACACCCATTAGGAATCGCATTTATTGGTTCCCAAGTAGCTTTAATCACTGAAAGCAAAAATGATTTAGGCAAATACGTGATGGGTAATTTTGGATGGCGCAGTCATACAATAAGTGATGCTAAACCTACTAAATCACAAGATGGCGCAGCGTCGCATTTTTGCTCACCTGCCAGTATCACTAGGTCTTAAAGCACTAGGAATGCCAGGGAATTCTGCTTACTTTGGGTTCCTTGAAATATGCCAACCCAAAGCCGGTGAAACTCTGGGAGTTACAAGCGCTGCTGGAGCAGGTAGTTACAGGCAGTCATGTCGGTCAAATTGCTAAAATTAAAGGCTGTAAAGTAATTGGTATTGTTGGTTCAAATGAAAAAGGTAAATGGATCACGGAAGATTTGACATTTGACCATTACATCAACTACAAAACAGATGATATTGGCGCAACTTTAAAAAAATTAGCTCCAAATGGTGTTGACTGCTACTTTGACACTGTTGGCGGGGAGATTAGCTCAACCATTTTACAGCAGATGAGTCTTTAGGGTCGTGTATCAGTTTGCGGTTCCATATCGGGGTACAATGACAAAGAATTGCATAAAGCAACCAAAATTCAACGGGCCATGATATTTCGCCAACTCAAGATGGAGGGATTTCTTGTCTGGACAGGGGCAGACAGATGGGCAGAAGGTATTAAGCAAAATCTCACATGCATCAATGACGGTAAATTAGTCTACCACGAAACTGTCACTGAACGATTTGAAAATATGTTTGAGGCTTTCATTGATATGCTGAAGGATAGCAATTTAGGTAAAGCCATTGTTAAAGTTAAATAAGTTTCATTGTGCTTATTTCTTTTGTAGCATTAATATATTTTCAAGTATATTATTGAGAGAGAGAGAGAGAGAGAAATATAAACTACCCGCAACTTACAAGGGCTAGCAGTTTATTACCTTAAATACTAAATTTCAACTGTATAGAATTGATAAACTAAAGAAAAACTAGTTTTCATATTATTTCATCCTGTATCCAACATGCTATGGCTTGCACTATTTAAGGGTTTATAACCGCACCCCATAGTCATTCAAGTACTCGGATAGGGAACACCATAACATAAGACCAAACAAGAGAGTCCCTTGATCTCTTAACATAAAGCCACTCGACTTTGAGCCGGTAGTTGAACGGCAAGTAAGTGGCGTACATTGAAATAGACAATAATACGCACTTTTACAAATCCACTATTATTAATTTAATTTTTCTTTTTGTTTTACTGACACAAATTTTTAAATAATAGTTCAAAATCAATCTTAGTATTGTATTTTTGTTGAATGAAATTCGCAAGAAATACAAAAATCTATTTTGATGTATATTTTAAAAATATCTACTATTTACTGAGTAATCACAAATCAATAAAGGGTTTATTTAGTACAATTCAAGCAAATCTTACCCTTAAATAATAATAATGTTGATATCGTTTTCTTTGAATTTGCGAATAACTTATATTTACCATGTTTCTGACAGCCTGTTACTAAAGAGCATATAAATAGTTGGATAACTGCTAACCTAATACTTTTTTGCTTCATCCCTCTATTATAGTGGTAGGTACATTGAGTTGGTGCGTTATGGCCAAATTTTACAATTATTTTACTTCTTTCGTCCAACTAAGAAAAGCAACAAACAACGTTCATCCAAAAAGTACCTAGTTTTCAATAATTTTGTTGTAGTAGTTGACTATGAATTATATTTTAAAAAATATGTGCAATACCTTTCCAAAACTGAAATGCGAATTTTACTCAAGAAGACTGTTATAGTAGAAATAATTTTTACAGTTGATCTTCTTGGGGAATTACTTTAGGAAATAAAAAAAATTCATTTTTATTTCCATGTCAAAAGTTTAAATTACGACGTTTCGTCGCATTATTTGTGACTTCTTCAGGTTTCAACTGAAAACAAAACAATATATCTACCTAGTTTTATAATACAAGTTTGTACATTTTTTTAATATACCTTTTTAACAGTTCACTAATCACATTCGCTAATAAAAAAAATTGTGTATAAATAAAGAACCATAGACTTAGACATTATTTAACAAACATTACAATATACAAACATTTAGGTCGACACGAACATGTTAAAATAAATGTATTTAATATATTTTGTGAATTCGTAAATTGTAAAAAATTTTACTTTCAATAAAATAATTATTTTGTTAATGCACATAAAAACTCAAAAAATAAAACCGCTCTAACTAAACACGCAGAATCCAATAATCACATTTTGAATTTAATTGCTTGAAAAATGTTTGTATTGTTTCTCATAGTTATGTAATTTGCCGGCGGACTTTCTGAGCAAAATATTCGCCCTATCATCATGCCGCAAATGTATTCATCAGGTGGCATTAAATACGGTGAATGTAGAGGAAATCCACTATTATTCCAATCCAAGGTCTCCTACCTGGGAAATTATCTTGTCATCAAAATTCTGAGGAAGTATAGTTTAGGGGGTACGCAGCTGTATGGCTCGTTGTACCATTTTGTGTTTAAAATTAATGTATCTGCACCAGTAGATTTCATGCACGACAAAGTTCTGTAAATCTCTCATAAAAGGTGCAGTAATATTTTATTGTACCGCCGTTGGTTGACAGTAAATAGATTCTGATTTGCGTCTTCAACGAAATAAAGACCAGAAATTACGTACCAAATGATACCAACGTGTTTCACGCATCACAAATACGACAGTGTATTTAATATTTTATTATAAAATTGTTGAGGTGGGGTTGTTATAACTTTGAACTCCACTGCGAGATTGGAATACCTACTTTTTCTAATTAAATATACAGGGTGTTTCGCATTGAGTGTGACCAAAGAAAACCGGTCGTAGCAAATGTTATTTTAAGCAGAAAAACCTTATATAACACGTGTTCGCAAAGACCAGTTAAATATCCCCGATTCTTCATTAGTTAGGCGGTCCATAATTGAAATAATGACAACAACAGTCAAATAAAGCATGTGCCGATTAATTTGATTTTCATGGCACTATCAAAAATTCAACTTTAGTTTTCCAATACGTTATTTTGTTAATATAAGACTTAATTAAATGCAGACATAGTTTTAAATCAATATTGTTCCAAATCTGTTCAAGATATTTAATAGAAAATTTTATATATTTAATACCAACAAGAAATCCTACACAAAGAAAAATACGGTGATTAAACCTCACTGCTTCTCCATCGTGTACGCCTCTAAGCAAAATTCTCTGTTAGTTGTAAAGAATATTTTTTCTTGTAAAAAACATGGAAGTATACAAAACTTCGTTAATTTATTGTTAGCGGTTCCCAAAATGTTGCTAAAATAGTCAATTTAACAGGCCCTTTTAGGGGGCTGTAGCTATTTGGCGACACGTGTGATATAAGATTTTTCCGCTTAACGTTTTCTACCACCGGTTTTCGTTTGGCACACTCAAGGCACAACACCCTGTATTTTAGTAGACATCATTAATTGTTTCACTTTCCTTTGTTAAAATAATAACCTACTTAACTTTGTCTAAATCCAACCGTTTTTATTCCTATATTTCTTGCTATATATATAACCACAATTAGTACACTTTGGTCACCCTAACGAAGTGTACTTCAACACCTAATGACGATGGTCTTATGTTGCATTTGATGGCTCTTTTTATTGCTCAATCTGAAACAATACCCCACTAAAAGAATCCTAAATTTTTTGGTCCTTTTGTTTGTAGGCATTTTATGGAAACTAAGTCATCTATCTGCAAATACTTTATATTATTGTATGTATTTGAACTAAAGATTATATTATAATAGAAACCTAATAAATCTAGTATCCAAATATTAGAAAATAATGTAGGTATTTGCTAATATTATTCAGAATTTGCTAATTAAGCTATGTGCTTTTTTTAAGATAGATCTTGTAGTTAATTATACTTGTTTTGGTTAACTGTTCTCCATCAAATTTATGGAAATAACAATTATTTTCCTGGTTTAACCTTAACCTGTTTTGATTTTGCTTTTGCTTATTAATATACAACCAAATCACTTTCTTGTATTATTTCTTAGTCTTACCATTAGTTGCTATCGCACTTTTGACCAGACGTTTCATTAAATTAAAAAAATCGTCATCATATTTCAACTTTTGAGGGAATGGATTTCTTAAAAATGTGATATGATATTATTAAATTGTAGTTGTATATTTCGATAACTTTGGAGTTTACTTCAGATGCATTTTAGTCTGACCTATATAATTTTTACAACAAACTTGGTAGCAAAATCAAAAACTGTTATAGCAACTACTGATTCCACTTGGTCTAAAACGAAAATGTGTATAATTCAAATATAAGTTGTGGCAACCCCATCACAATTCAGTTATTTTACTTGCTGAGATTTTCCCAAATAATTTTGAGTTTAATTTAAATTAAATTGACGCCAATTGCATAAAGCAGATCGGTATTTGTGTGGTGAATTATGGCTATGCGACTTGGACTAGCTCACAATATAACTAACAGCCTAACGGATACATCTTATCTACCTCAATTTAATTGAGACTCTGCAAAATCCTCTGCTTATAGACAAAGCCAGTAATTTTATTTTGATTCTGGCCCCCGATAGAGCATCAACTTTATGAAAAGTTTATGGGACAACTGGGCGATCTCTAGATTAGGGGTCATTCAGAAAAGATCTCTTTAGGTCGAAGTGAAAAGTGCCTAAAGGACCTAAAAACATGTCTACGTCATATAAAAAAAAATTATAATTAAAATAAAGCAAGCAAAACGTCACGTCCACAAATTTATTAATTCAAAAATTTTCTTAATTAAAACACGCTATATATTGGGTGTTCCTTCGCAGTAACTAATATTTAACGTTTGTTCCGATATGGCTATGACATTGTTTTTGGTGTTTTAGTATGAGCATTTATATCCAACCTAATTTCCTCATTTCAATTTACTCAGAAAAAGTTTTGCGACTGACGATGAATGCTACTGCTTTCAAAACATGTTTAAATTAAGATAATTTTTGGATGAATAAATTTGTGGAGGTGACGTTATGTTTGCTGGAAAAGTATTGTGAACGCACTAGAAAAAACATTGAGATGAAGACGGATATAACCATTTTGAACGCTTAAGACCATTTCCAGATGGAAGTCTGTCTGTGTGTCTGTATGTATTCTTCCACGATAGCGCCGAAATTTTGGTCTATGAGTTTGGGGGAGTCCTAGGATGAGCCCATTAGTTTTTGGTTGAAATCTTTTTAGCCCTGTCATAGAGGTTGCCAACCACCAAATTTTCTAATAGCAGTAGGGGTCCAGCGACACATAATTTTAAATCATTTTTTTCTGCTTTACATCGATAGGTTACTTTTGTAATTTGCCCCCATAATTCTCGAGAAAATTGCGATTTAAATTTCACCAGTTAGGTAGTTGAAACCTATAACCCTTATAGAATATAATAAAGTCATTTGATATAGGGTTTTTGGCGTCATTGATAGTGCTTCGCATGCGGAAGGTTCTGGGTTCGAATCCCAGCTCTGGTAATATTTTTTTTTCTAATATTTGAATAAAGTAGTATAGTTTGTTACGTTTGTTTATTGGAAAAGATGAAAATAATACAATTATAATAATAATTATTAAAATTCTGTTTCGTTGTGCAGGTCATATATTTTCGATTATATTATATCTTGTCCGCAAAGTTTTGGGGCGCCACATCCGATTTTTTTAATTTTTTACCTTTTAATTTCAACTCCCCACCAAGGATAATATTAAAGAGCGATACATTCTTAAAAAAAATTTTCTGATGTGCCAGGTGTTGGACGTCTCAAGTTGAGATCACGACGATAATGAATGGCGTTTGGAATTGTGTGATGTTATTAGTAGGCAAATTTATAACGACTGGGTGCACAATCTTTTAATATTGGTGAAATATTACTCCTCACAATATCTTCTTGTACGCCAATGGCCAGCGAAAACAATGAGGACCGCGTACTTTTGAAACCTGAATTTTCTTAGAGAAAATCATCCAAATAGTTTAACATACACACACATCCACACACTGAATACGTTTATCAAAAAAAAAAATAAATAAATAAAATCGTAAACAGGGGACACTATCGAAATTTGCACAACAAATTTGTGACATGATCGCAATACCTTCCTCTCCTGTGTATAGGGTGAGGGAGGTAAAAAAGGGTTGTTTTGGGCAACACTGTACTTCCATATACGATTTCATATTGCGGTATCCTGTCGAAATAATTTATTATCTTTATTTTAAATTAGTTAAGTAAATACGCCTACAAATAATATTAGAATAGCGTTGAAAACTCTTGTGATTGTATCATCTAAAATTAAAATAAAGCACGAAACCTGATACACATATATTTTTATACAAAAATCAGATATGTTTACAAGAACATTTATATTTAATTCAGAAATATGGCCGTTTGTGTCTTACCGTAGTAGGTACCTATAATGTATTTTAAACCATCAAACAAATTGTGTTTATAAAGTAGAGATTGATTAAATTGTTAGTTGGATCCTCTCATCTTGTTATTATACAGATCTCATAGCCTAAAAATGTAGAAAACATTTTTAATTAATTTGAGGAATTTTTATAAGGCTATAATTTATTTGAATAGTTTATCTCTAAATCTCTCCATTGTTAGTTTTTTTATATAACGAAGGGTCGTTTATGTATATCTAAAATTTTGGTTTCGTTTATTTTTTTCATTTTTTTTATCTAGAGGTTGAATATTGAATAAAGTGTACATTTGGTGTCAATCAGTGCAAGTGTAGCAATGAATTCAACAATATAACCTATTGTTCAGGTATCAGATTGATAATAATGTGAGCATGTGCAATTTTGCTAATAATGCAAAATATGAATTCGACCAAAAATTACTATCACGTATAAAATTTATTTTTGCGCTTTTCCACTCACGGTGCTGGTGGTTGAAGCTATACCGGTTGTCCCACCGGGAAGGGATTCGATCGATTATGGAGAAACTACACTGTGGAACAATCTCGTGTAGGACTTAGGTCGACGGGAACAATTCGGCTAAAATGTTTTCAAGAATCTAGCACTTTCGGTTTTACCGGAAATGGGTCTCAACTTCCTTATTTCAAATACGACCCTATATAAATTATATTTTTTTTGAATTCTCCTTGTAATTCTAAACATATTTCATGCATAATATGTTATACCTATCGCCAGCCGTTTTCGAAATATTTGAAATTTTATATCAAAAATGACGTTTTCAAAATAAAGAATAATAACAATTTTTTATTATATGGAAGCTTTAATAATTTAATTTGTTAGAATATCCTAGGAGATATACACTTACGTATATTTTTTAGTAAATATTAATACAGGGTATTTGAATAAAAGGGTAATAAATCAAATTGAAATTAATGTCAAAATTCAAAATTTTTAAATGGCAACCCTCTATTTTATATTTTTTCTATTTTATTGCATCAAAAATAAGGGCAAGTTTATGAAAGGATCTCTATCCCAAAAACTGATAGTTTTCAAAATATTGGCAATTTTACATTTTCCTATTACAATAGTGATATGAATTTGAAATTTAATTGATTTTAGTTGGCCATGATGACTTTAGAAAGCAAATAAATATGATGTGAAAAGTGGTTAGAAGTTCAAGGTCGAAATTTTGAACATTTGTTAAAGTAATTTTTTTTATGAGTTGACCATAGATTAGTTTGTATCATACGATCACGTTATTATTTAATCAAATTCTTGGTGATGGTTTATGTTTTTCTGGGTATTTGGTAGCAAATGTTATCACACGTTCTTGTTATCAGTCTCTGTCACATTATCCATAAATAATAAATAAATATATAAATAAACAAATTTAGATAGTATTCGTTAGTATAATTTGAATTTTGAATTACGACACTTTCTTCAATTTGATTTTTTACCCTTTTTTTCAAATTCCCTGTATTAATATTTACTAAAAAAATATACGTAGGCGCCAAAAGTAGGTATATATCTCCTAGGATATTCTAACAAATTAAATTATTAAAGCGTCCCGTCGACCTAAGTACCAAACAAGATTTTCAGATTGTTCCACAGAGTAGTTTCTCCATAATCGATCGAATCCCTTCCCGGAGGGACACCCGGTATAGCTCAGTTCAGAGGTAGGTAGGCAGGAACAGCTATTTTGGGCACCACGTTATTTTATTGTTTTTGGGTAAAAATAAAGAAAACCCCTGCCTGTTTTTGACATACATCATTATTAATTTACTTCCATTATCCATTATTTTATAATTATGCGAAATTATGATAATTAATAATTCAACATACCTACACGAAAAATCTCCTCCTTCGAGCATGAGGTTTTTGGCCTTAAACAAGCTTCCGTAAACTAAACTGAAAATAAACCAGCAGGACTATCTCTTAAAATCAATCCTTATTGGCAGCACGCATAAATATACGGTGTGCAAAAATATTTCGCGCTAGAGCGCTTTATGAAACACCCTGTATAGATACAGGGTGTTTCATAAAGACGCGGAAATATTTAAGTGGGTGATTTCTTAGGTTAATTTATGAACAATAAAAACTGCAAAATAGATCTTTTTTTGACAACGTTAATAATAAATAATTGTTGTAGTGTTCACCCTTATTGAATATAGGACATAGATTTCTTTCAATTCGATTAAAAATATGGTCAGCTGAAGTATTGTAAACGGAAAAACAAAAAGTTACAGTCGTTACTTTCATTTTTTATCTAGTTTTCAATTCTGTAATAAACAGAAAATGGGAGCTAAACCTATAAAACATTATTACAACCAGTTCGGTGTCCCCAATTTATGGTTACCTGGAACACCCTGTATAGAAGTAAATATTTCAATATCATCAGCGAATATGGAACAATTTCGAGTTTCACCAAGGCAATTAACAATTAGTAACATTAGGGGTCTCCAGTTTCACCTCTAATAAATATATTGAAAGATACATATTGACTTCTATCATGCAGATATGATGGACGACGCGACGGTCAAGTTAAAACTAATCGAATATCTTTAGAAAATCTGTATTTGGACGTGATTGCGATCATGTACAGAAAAGTTATTTCTAATTGACTAGTTTTGAAAGCTAATGCCAAAAAAAGATGTAAGAGAAAAAGACATGATCCACTCATTACAATAATGTCAAAATAGTCACGCAACGAAAAGTTACAAGAGAACCTCTAAACTAAATATAAATCTCCCATGAACAATAAAACCCGTTATTATTTAATTATTATCATGAATACAAATACAGGGTGGTCCAACGAAAAGTTTGCACCTAGCTTTTCTCTTTTTTTTGTAGTCGAATGCGAAAATGCTCGGACACGTCGATTTTGCTTTTGAGGGGGACACATTTTAAACATATTTTTCGATCTGCGCCTTTAACCCCCTAGCGGGGGTGAGTAACAACCCTAAAATTTTAAATGGAAAGAGGGGTCTAATGACATATCATTTGAAAGGACACAAAATTGTCTTTCTAATGATACCCTATTTGTCGAATTTTACTAAAACAGTTAATACGAAAACGACTTTAAAGACATTAAGCCGATAATTTTGGTATTAATGAGAAATACAAATAAGTTTTAATTATTACGACTGAAAACAACTACAATCATTTCTAAATTATTTACTTTGAAGAAAAACGGGATTTCAAAAACACTATCTTATTTATCAGAACTAAATTCCTCACTAATCGTTTGCGTTTTTTGTTGAAATAAAAACTGCAGATACGTGTAGGAAA
The DNA here is from genome assembly GCA_911728435.2 of Apoderus coryli. Lineage (NCBI taxonomy): Eukaryota > Metazoa > Arthropoda > Insecta > Coleoptera > Attelabidae > Apoderus > Apoderus coryli. The sequence continues at coordinate 6,375,385 of OU452202.1, read as the reverse complement.
AGAATTTACACCGTTTATTTTAGTCTTTTCATTGATTCAGTTTGGTTGCTTCTCAAGTTATTTTACTTTTACCGTACAAAATGATTTATTCCATTCTAGAACGAGTTGAAATTGTTAAACTTTATTTTCAAAATAATAGTAGTGCTAGACTTACGGCTCGCTTATTTAATGAGAGACATCCCGATAAAAATGTGAATGATGTGTACGTTGGCAAGTTAGTTAAAAAGTTTGTAGATACCGGATCTGTCTGTAATGTAAAACACCAGCCGCAGAAACCGATCAGAAATGAAGCTGTGGAAGTCGCTGTTTTAGGGCATGTTGAAATGGATCATAGTCAAAGTACCCGTCAACTAGCTGAAGCCTCAGGTGTCTCCCGTTCGTCCATAATACGAATTTTAAAAGCGTACAAATTTCATCCGTACAAAATCAAATTAGTACAGGAACTAAATGAGGATGATCCTGATAGAAGGCTGCAATTTTGTGAAGCAATGAGCCAGCGTTTAATTGAAGATCCGCAATTATTATTTAACATTTGTTTTTCCGACGAATGCACATTTTATTTGAATGGAGCTGTAAATAGGCACAATTGCCGTTACTGGGATGACAGTAACCCACATTTATTCCGTGAGGTTCATACCCAGTATCCTCAAAAAATAAACGTCTGGTGTGGCATATTAGGAAATCATATTATAGGACCACTTTTTATTCCTGGAAATTTAACTGGTGAAGTGTACCTAAACATGCTTGAAGACACAATTGATCCTTTAATAACACAAATAATAGAAGATGACCAAAATCATACTGCTGATCGGCTTTATTTCCAGCAAGATGGAGCACCTCCGCACTATGTGGCTCCTGTAAGACAGTTCTTAGATGACCGGTTCCCTGGACGGTGGATTGGAAGGAGGGGCCCAATTGAATGGCCTGCCAGGTCACCGGATTTATCGCCTTTAGACTTTTTTCTTTGGGGGCACTTAAAAAATAAATGTTTTGCCACGAAGCCCGAGTCCATAGAAGATCTTCGCCAACGCATTACAGAAGAGTGCAGAAACATAACACCTGATATGCTACAAAATGTTAGAAATAGATTTGAACAAAATCTGTATTATTGTATGGAATCAAATGGGTCACATTTTCAACATTTGTTAATGTAACGTTTTAATAAATCAATTTAACAGCTTGTTTACTTTTTTTACAAAGCAATGTTAAAACTAACAAACATTGGAATGTACTAACGATTGCAGGTGTTTTCACTCGCAATAATTAAAACTTATTTGTATTTCTCATTAATACCAAAATTATCGGCTTAATGTCTTTAAAGTCGTTTTCGTATTAACTGTTTTAGTAAAATTCGACAAATAGGGTATCATTAGAAAGACAATTTTGTGTCCTTTCAAATGATATGTCATTAGACCCCTCTTTCCATTTAAAATTTTAGGGTTGTTACTCACCCCCGCTAGGGGGTTAAAGGCGCAGATCGAAAAATATGTTTAAAATGTGTCCCCCTCAAAAGCAAAATCGACGTGTCCGAGCATTTTCGCATTCGACTACAAAAAAAAGAGAAAAGCTAGGTGCAAACTTTTCGTTGGACCACCCTGTATATACACATACACCTAATAAATTCTGTGGTTAAATGAAATTCAAGAATAACTTTCAATGCGATGCATATTAGGTACGTTTATTATGTTTTGTAGATAAAAATAATCTGTTAGTTTTGTTAACAATAAATGTTCAAGAAGTGTTTCTTCGGCCGAACAGAGCCCACCTAGTCGAGCATTTTAAATTAATTATTATCGTAATACAAAATAAAACAAATTGATTGATACTGTGTGACACATTAGGAGAAATGGTCATTTATATTTAAAAAAAAAACATAACTGAAATAGATCTTTTTAAATGTATACTTTTAGACATCATCACAACATTATAAAATGTTGTTAAGTTCTACACATAAATAAATCAAAATGTTTAAAAAAAATTGTTAAGTGCATTATGCAATTTAAATACGAAACTACATGTTCGAGTACTAATGTTTTGTGTGTACGTATTTTGCCTCTGAGAGGGAACTTCAAAACCACTTTTGAATGAATTTTATAGGTTTAAATTTCGCACCCTATCTTGTGACCATATCATTTAAGTAGCTTAAAAAGTTCTATTCGTATATACCAAGAATAAATAAAATCCTTCGATTTTACATAATAGTAATTTACGTAACAAGTCCGGAAATAAGTTTTTTTTGGACGAATAGACAAAATTCTAGGACGAGCCGTAGGCGAGTCCTGTATGTCTGTGAGTCCAAAAAAACTATTTTCGGGCGTGTTGCGTAAAATATTTTTTCGGCAAACGTGTAGCATAATAAATCAATGACACGACACATTTCTTTATAATATATTTTTCTTATTTGAATTAAACAATACTACAGATTAACAGAAACATTTTAATTCTTATTTATATTAAAATTCGAGCAATTGCTAATATTGAAGGGATTCAATTTGTTTGAAATGACAACAACGACGTGATTCTTCGCGTCCTAGTCCAGAAAGTACGTACTTCCCGGACTAGGCCGGGAAATGCTACTTTTCCAAAGAAAAAGCGTCCGGAAAGTGGGTACATCCCGGACGGTTGCAGAAAAAAGAGATAAACGCATACAATAAAGTAGTAGAGACAAAATCGGACATCTATTGTATTAAATGCTAATCAATAGCCAGTTCATGTCGGACTTTTCGTATTGATTGCCGAGGTATCTGTCAAGAGAGTCAAGTTATTTCTGTTTCAAGGTCTTCAGCACTTCTCCTTCCAAACCATTTCCGAGGAAACGTTTCTCCTAACCATTGCCCAGCACGATAGGCGTAATGAAGAGGAGGTCCATCGTTTTGGAAATGCAAATTGTCCATTAAACGGTTTCCGTCTTAATCGGTCTGGTTTTCTAGCGACTGAGTGATTAATCGATTTAATACATTTTCTAAAAGTTCTAAACAGAGGTCCCCAGTCAGGTTTTCTTCTATGATAGGGTAGGGGGTTCGCGATAGCCTCAAACTCCTTTTGAGATCGGAATAAAATTATTTTTAATTAATAATCAGAGTTATAGTCAATTTTTTAATGAATTTTACTATTTGAATCCATGGGGAAAGAATTGTGAACACGCAAGAAAAAAGTTTTAGATGAAGACGGATATAACCATTTTGTACTACCCTGATATGATTACGATCATTTCCAAATGGAAGTCTGCCTGTGTGTCTGTATGTATTCTTCCACGATAGTGCCTAAATGATTTAAACAATTGAGCTAAATTTTGGAATATGAGTTTGGGGAGTCCTAGGATGAACCCATTAGTTTTTGGCTGAAATCGCTTTAGCCTTGTGATAGTGGTGGATACAACCCAATAAATAATTATGATTTATGGCATCAACGTCTAGGCCATATAGGTAAAGCTAAATTATCAGAGATTCAAAAATTAAAGTATGTTCGAAGATGTAGGTAAAATGTCTAACGTTTCGCCTAATGAAAATATATGTGAAGCGTGTATATATGGGAAACAAGCATGACGACTTTTCCTACTAGTTGCCTAGCAACTAGTGGGAAATATTATTACGCACGGATAAAATTTCCTGGTAATGACAAAAGTAGCGGCGGGCATGAAAAATCACCATAGCAACGCCGAAAATACAAACACCAAATTGACAGTTTTGGTACTTATAATTAATAATAATTATGATCTGAATAAAACGACGTCTACTCCACAAAATGATCTATATATACACGTTAAAACCTTGTTTTTAAATGCCAGACACGTTTCGGACTACACGTCCATCATCAGTGGCTTAAGGAACCCTATATAATATTGTTAGATGTGAGGGTCGTACAAACATCGTCGTATAAACATTAATAGAGAGTTTTTTTTTACATTGATTTAAATGTTTATACATATCACTTTGTTGGAAATAAATTGAAAGTTAAATTAATAAAATAAAATTATATAGTTAAATGGTTGAAAATTTGTCAATTATTTTTGCTTCCGTTCTGCGTTTCTTTCTTTTTCTCATTTTAAAACGAAATTAAATTAAAATTTATACGATCTGGTAAGAGCCCACAACAATTTTTATTTTATTAATTTAACATTCAATTTATTTCCAACAAAGTGATATGTATAAATGTTTAAATCAATGTAAAAAACTCTCTATTAATGTTTATATGAAGTACGACCCTCACATCTAACAATATTATATAAGGTTCCTTAAGCCACTGATGATGGACGTGTAGTCCGAAACATGTCTCGCATTTAAACACAATGTTTTAACGTGTACCTATATATAGATCATTTTGTGGAGTAGACGTCGTTTTATTCAGATCATAATATTCACTCCTCGATAGATGGATTACTTCAGAAAATAATAATAATTATAATTGAGTATTTCGCTAATTTCAAAACACATAAACAGTGATTGTGAATATAGTTTAACACCACCTAGTCAATTTAATACTTCTAATTTATCGTATTTAGGCTTATACGTTAACAGGGGTAAGTTTCGAAAAACAAATATTTTCCTACAAATTATGTTAAATTTATTCAAAAGCATTAAAACAGTCGTAGAAAAAGTATAGTGTGAAACTCACATGAAATGACCATTTCCTATTCGTATGATTTGCAGCACTCGCCTGCGGCTCATGCGGCAAACGATCATACTCGTAGGAAATATATGTCATTTCATGTTCGTTACACAATATACTATTGTAGTTTTTGTAGATCAATTTACATCCTTATATTGTAATTCAGGAAATAAAAGTCCACCTCCACGAAATAAATTTAATAGATTTCTCTACAAATTATTTTTTAACCATACATGTTTTGCAGCACCAAGCTCCATCCTCAGTGGTGAGTCAATTTACATAAAGGGATTAATCATTATTAATTGTTATCCTATGTTATGAGAAATGTATTAATTCCATTACGTGAAAAATTTTTTTTCTTTGTTCTTATGTTTAGAGTCAAATAAATTTGTACAATCTTATACTTAAATTGAAATTAGAAAACTGCAAATTATTAAAAGAAATTCAAATCCTTCATCACTCGAGTTTTACTTTTCTTTTTATAAATGATTTGACTTGATGAAATTATTAGAAAAACGTTATGAGCATTGAGTTGCCTTTTGGGTCTGGCAATGCCGTCATTATATTGTGTCATTTAAAAATAAATCTGATTTATATGCAATGTTTAAGGATTTTTTTTTAAAATTGATTAATTTAAAGATTGAATATTTATACTGTGATAATGGTGGAGAAGACTATTTGTCACATGAGATGAAAAATTAGTATGTGGAAAAAGGTATTAGTTATCAATTGACAGTTCCACAAACCCAATATCGTGCGATCTTAACTCAGAGGATTACTGGTTGTGGGGATATTTAAAAAATTTGGTGTTTAGAACAGGAATTAAAGGGCCGGTATTAGAGAGAAAATTCATGCAATTTAACCAGAAATATTGAATGTGCCGTATACAATTTGAAGAAATGGCGGGTAAATTTCACAACAACAAAATATAAGTCATATGGAACAAGTGCGATAACCGGTGTTTGAGATCAGGAATCTCGTATAAGCAATTATATTCCATTTAATTTTTTGTATTAATTTGATTTAATAAAAAAATATACCTCTAACAGGATGAAATATATAATAGTTAGGTATATATATTTCAATGCATATTTTATCTTTTCTACAAACAGTCTAGCTCCTGTTGAAAAAAGTACCTAGCATAAACATAGAGTTATACATAACCCTCCTTAAAAAGATTACATGCCGTCCTTGACATAAAAATATATTTAATCACCCTCTAAAAATCATCTAAAAAAAAAATACCGACATATTTTCTTAAAGGCAAGATATTTGTTTATTTGATCTGCATCATAAAATACTACCGGCAAACTATTTTATTAGCATCACAAACATATTTTTGTGTAAAGACTATGTCAAAAGTGAAACATGCTACCAACTTGGGTTAAAGTTATTGGTTATTGGATGGTTTTTTTTTTGTAGGACATAAAATGTTTTCAATAGATACATGTAAGTCTCATAATAAAGGGTCCACATAATGTTGATGTTTACATTTTTGAAAATTAGTATTCACTATTAGGTATACTAGTTCACTATGTTTCGGTTTTTGTAATATTTTATTAAAATTACTTACGTCTGTTAATTTTATCTAATTTAAATTAACAAGGATGTCTTTTCATTACGCTTTATTTATTTAATTTTCCAAAGATGTTTATTTTAGTTTCTGCGGGGGTATTTTTGCCACCTACAAAAAATTATGATTAATTTTTAATTACAGCTCTATATTTATAAATAATAATAATAAGTACAAGGTGTAGGATAGTGATAATTTGAAAAACAGTCTGGCAGCCTTGCATTGAGTCCAAGAAATAGTTGATATCTCCCTCTGCGTCGCACACAAAATTAACGTTTTTTGATGTAATTAAATTAATTAATAAAATAGTGTGGCCGCATTAGATCATAGTTGAAAAGTAGCCTATTTAAAAGTTTCGAAAATAAAATTGCCATTTAGATTGCACTGTGGTTTACGGTGTAACTTTAGTTATGGTGGCTTTAAATTCGGCTTTTTTTTACAGATTTTCGACGACAAAGACAGCACTATCAGATTTTATAAGGATTAAAAACATATTTTTATTGCTATAGGTATATTATGATTATCTGATTTTAATTGAAATATATGTTAAGTGTTCCATTTAAAAACTGAATGTTTGTTAAGTTTTACCTTATAGTTTTTAATGATTTTAGATATAATATAAATACTGAGTGTAAAATAGTAGAGGTAAAGTTCTCTGTTCCTTACCCACTTCATTATAGGGTAACTTCAATTCAAATTCAATTAAACATTGAGACCTATATCATTTTAAATCAAAATTTACTCTTTAAACATAAAGTTCTAGGCTACAGCAAATGAAAAGGAGCAAAGAAAATATACTTAATTTTAAAATTACAAAAGCCAATATAACCCAGAATACCCCACTTCGTTACGTCCATGGTTAAAGGTTAAAAAATCTGTGCAAATTCTACTCATATCGGTCAAAACCGCATATTTCATGGTTTGCTAATAATAGAGATAACTCGTACAATTATAAATGAAATAGAAGCATCTGGAGTATATTATATAATGTTCCATGCTCATGTGGTAAAGAGTATACCAGGTACAAAAGTGTCAGCCCGTTTAAAGGAACATGAAAGATCGGTCCAATTATAACCACATCAGCACGCGCGTTTTGTTGAAACCGGATACAAAATTGCATTTGAAAATTCCAAGCATAATTTGTGCAACATCTATACCTACTTCGCATGATACACCATATTATATAGTACGACACAGTTAAGAATATACGCTTTTAAATGGGCTATCCATATAAAAGTGTATCATTCTTAACTGTGTCGTACTATACAGATAAAAATTTGTTCTAATTATTATTATTAATATTTAATAGTATTGTAAATAAAAATATAACAGTCGATATTATTCAACTTTATTGGACATTTTATTGTTTATTAAAACCCTTCGGACATATCATATTTATAATACTTCATTACAAAAACGATCTGATATAAAAGCCACTCAAAATTGTAATAGATACGATTGAAATATAGATATGAAATTTGTATGACACCATTTTACTCTTATTCTTATTCATGTAATACTTATTATGTGTGCGTTTTAAATATTAAATCTACTTACCTAAATAAATCTTCTTTGCTTTATGTTATTGTTGATCCAAAGCCCAACTATAACTGATCCTTATTGGACAGCTTAATTTGTACAAGGTTTTTTTTTTAATTTGAAAAAAATGATCTTAAGTGGAGTTGTAAATTTATTGTTTCAATGAAAGTCAAATATCCTCAAAATAAGTTTAATAGAATTTAGAATTTATCCGCCATACATGTTTCGAGACTAAACTAGTCCCATCATCAGTGGCAAGTCAACAATCAAAGAAACGTTACACTAAAACATATAATATACTGGTCCAAAATTCCATCGAGGTCACTTATTTATGGAAAAATATTTTTTGATTAATTTAAGATTTAAGTATTCCTGTAGCCGAATCAAAAAAAATAATATTCTGAAAATTTCCTTGGCACGTATAAAATGCAAAAGTGTGAACAAAAACTAATTAAACACCAATGATTTGTATCTGTAAATTATTCCTAATAATAAAGTATTGCAAAACTATTGCCTTTACCTAAACAGGTGCTGTTTAAACTAATTTGTCCTCAAATCAATTGAGCCCCAGGTATGGCATATTATAGTATGCAGTAAGCAGCACCTTCCTTCACTTGCAGTACCTATTATCTGCGGTGGTACTTAGATATCATCAGAAATTTGCATACGTTACATAAATATTGAGGTCGTTGTAAACAGCCGATACCTGTTACCTAATAATTTCGTGTTTTCTTGATCGTCAAGCAAATTACTCGGAAGTCTACGGAGTTCAAAATTTTCGTTATCTCATTGACTTAGAACAGGGGTCTCCAAACTTTGAAGCCTTAGGACCATAATGATTTTTCAGTATGTTCCAAGGGCCATAACAGTTTTAATTTTTCTGCCCTTACCTATATTTCTAGAATTCTAGACTAGTCGCAAAATGCGCGACCTAAGCAAACACACGCTTTTTTGCATTTCAATTATTATTGTGTATTGTGACAACTAGTGGCGAGTAGTAGTATTGTGTATTGTCTATTTCAGCTACCCACTAACATGTGGCAATAGTTGTAATTAAATATTTGGGAATTTCCGCGTTACTTCGAGAAAGTTGCATACAGAAGGCTAGCGGCGTAACCGCCAGTCAGTTTGTGTAGGAAAGGCGAAGGAAGGAAGTAACACCCGTGTATAACAGTATTTTCATTTGACTTATTGTTTTTATGTGTGATTTATTAGTATGGAAAACAAGCGAAATCTAGACATTGAATGCAGAACGTTCAAAGATAAATCGAACTGTCAGTATTTGGTGATTGAGTCCAGTAATAATAACGCCCTATGTTTAATTTGTAATGAAACCATAGCTATTCTCAAGGAATGTAACATTAAACGACACTATAAATTATTGTAACATCTTCAAAATTAATCCAGAGATACAGGAGCTCTGCGAACGTAAAAATTTGAAGCTTTGAAACGCGTACTGAAATCGCAGCAATCTTTAGGTTTACTAAAGTGAATACTGAACAAACGTGTGCAACTAGTGCCAGCTTTCGTGTGGTACTTGAAATCGGAAAACGTGGAATACCATTCACCGATGGAGAATGATAAAAGGATGCTTGATTGCAGTAGTTAAGTTAAGTTTTCTTCGACATAATTTCTGTCGTTAAATTTTACCTTGCAAGTAAATAAAACCGAGTCATCATTGTGTGTTTCCTTCTTCAACTTATCACATAACAACAATAAGACATTGGCTGTCGCGGGCCAAATTGATGACACTAGTCTTAAGCTGTCGCGCGCGGGATTGATGGCACTAGGGGGTCGGATTTGTTCGGCGGATCGTAGGTTGGTGACCCCCGACTTAGAAACTTTTTTTAAATTGTAATAAATTTGACTGTTGCCTTCCTGCTACATGGGTACGTACACGTAGTAAGGCAGGGTTTTTTTTATGAGATCGCAGATAATATTTTAATTGCATTTCACACATTTCCTTCCTATGCGCCTTGTTTTTCAGGAATTTTTCTTCGATAAAACCGTCATATGATTTGACTAATTCAGATATTTACTAAAAATAGGGAGTATTATTTAGAACAAAATTCATTAGAAAACTGACTCTGCAGGTTTTATGTGATATGACGGATTAGAGCCAATCCCACTTCATCTATCTCGAACTATACCATAATCTCAATTTTGTTTTTCCAAACTCAAAAAAGCCGAATATTTTTAAATCACAATAAAATTTGCATACAATAAAAATTATCTATTAAAATTCTCCACACTTGTCCAAATACACAAAAATCATCGGTGATTTGTATGACGTGCTTAAAAATGTGTTAAACGTTATTGTACAGCCAGGTAGAAATTAGTGAAGCCCTTTCAGAAGGGTTTGGGGTTATGAATAAATTATACTAATGTAATTTAATATATAAACTTTGTGACATGCCGGTTATAGAAGTGTTGATTTAGTGTAGCCACTTGTTGAATACAAGAAGTTTTAGAATTCGTAATTAATTCGAAAATGGAAGGATTTTTTGTGTACTTTTGGTTCAAGAGAAGTGTTTAAATTTTTTTGTATGTATGATAAAAACACATAGCAGGCTGCTTAATTGAGGTTCCAAGTCGACGGAATTGCCATTAAACTAATCATCTAATCACGGAAAAATAATAGAAAATTGGTATTTTCTATTAACAATGAAAAAATATATATATTTTTTAACTTCTACATTTTCCGATTTCAACCGCTCAAGTGACACATGGACCTAGCCGATTGTTTAACCAAATTTTGTTTCGATTAGTCAAAAAATCCGGTGATTTTTAGTTCATTTATCATTTTTCTCTTGTGACATACGAGGGTTGCCTTATATATTTCGGGATTAGGGAACAAAAACAAATGTTAATCATCGAAAAGCACTTTATTGTTTTTCCAAAATATTCCCCATGAAGATCTATACACTTTTGCATGCGTTTGAACCAATTGTCGAAGCACTTTTGCCACTCTGATTGAGGTATCTCCAAAACATGCATTCTGAATGCAGCAACCGCTTCTTCAGGTGTCGAAAAACGTTGACCTCTCAGTTTGTTTTTTACGAACGGGAATAAAAAGAAGTCATTCGGTGACAAGTCAGGACTATACGGCGGACGATTCATCAAATCGATGTTTTGGGTGCTCAAAAATGCAGTTGTTTGAGCCGATGTGGGAGAGCTCGCATTGTCGTGGTGAACAGTGATCCGTCCTCGGCGGTTGGTTTTCCTGATTTCTTAGAAGACAACTGGCAAACAAATAGTTGGGTACCACTCAGAATTCACTGTTCTGCGTTGTTCTAGTGGTACGGTTGCGATATGTCCCGTTTTTTCGAAAAAACAGTCGACCATTTGCTTGGAAGTGCTTCGTGTGCGAACAACTTTTGTTGGATTTGGCTCATCTTGAAACACCCATACAATCGACTGCTGTTTACTTTCGGGTTCATACCCGTAAATCCACGATTCCATCATCTGTCACGATGTCATAGACGTGTTTTCAAGTATTTTTGAGCATTTCTTTCGACCAATCGACACGAGTTTTTTTTTGAGTGATTGACAAATTGTGTGAGATCCAACGCGAACAAATTTTTTTGACAGTCAAATGTTTATGCAATATTAAATGTATGTCTAAGGTTGTCTCAATCTCCTGACAGGTCACATGACGATCTTGCAATATCAGTTCGCGCAGAGCATCAGTGGTTTTCGGAACAACAACTGATTTTGGACGAACTTCACGAAATTCGTCTTGGAGACTACTACGACCACGATTGAATTCACCATACCGTCAATGAATACTGGTCCTTGATGGAGCTTCATCGCTAAAAATTTAACTAAGTTCATCCATGCACTGTTGCTGAGTTAATCCACGTCGACAATTGCAAAAAATAATCGCACGAAAATGTTCACGATTTAATTCCATTTTTGGGCCGAGATGAATCTTTTAAGTTACTGTAAACAACACAAATAGCGCTCGTATGTCAAAACGTTCTGAGTACGTATAACCTCAAAAATGTCCAACATTACGATAGAGCTGTCAGTTGCCAGATTGCATTCAGCGAAAAAGACGAGTATGACAGTATAAAACTCTACGATCAATAGTTTTCGAGCTTCATAATCAGAAAAGGTTGTATTTTAGTATTTTTTTTTGTACTTCAACTTTGAAATGGTTGAATCATGAGAAACCTTTTAAAAAATATTCGAACATAGAGAATTATTTATCTTAATAAAGACACCAAAACGGATACGATTTATGGTAAAACATTGCCATGTTAAAATGAAATATGGCATAAATTGAGTTACAACCTTGTTTTTCGAAACGAATGGCAAAAGGCTTATTTTAAGAGCGAAGTTACTGCTCTGTTTTAATCGATGCGATTATTATTTATGTAGAGTAGCTCGATGTTACCGGCAAGTTATTATTAATATTTTGTGTTTCCCGTTAAATTAATAAAAGAAACATAATTCAGGTCAAGAGTTTTCCTTTAATAAACATATTATAAAATAGTTTAGCGGTTTTTTTTCTTGTAAATAGTGTTTTACCATTTTCTTTACAAAAATTAAATGCGAATATGACGTTGTTAATGACCAAATTAAAAAAAAAACTAATTAATTGGTTGTTAACCTTGTTGCACTTAAAAATTATATGTATGTTTATGGTCGTATCTCACAAATCTTTGTCAAATTATATGCCTAGAATTGTTAAAAAATATGTTAAGATAGCTTAAAGTACGTCTATCTATACCACAGTATAATAAATAATACAGTATTCTGACTTTCCGCTTGCGAGCCGTCCTGCGCATTTCGTCGCGCATGCCGCCATTATGGGTTACAACGTCACAATAATCACATAGACGTAGATAAATACCGTTCACTCCTGTGTTCAATATATAGTTCATTGTCGGCGTGTACGAGATAAATAAAGATTGTGTTTAAATCTAATTCTGTGTTTTGTGTTTTTGGTGTTCGTGAGAATTAAAAGGATTTTATTTTTATTAACGTATCTGATGATTAATACAATGAACAATCAGAGAGGACATGTGTGTGCTGCAAAATGTTGTCCCAATAAGCGGTACACTTGCTCTAAACATTTTTTTCGCTTCCCCACAGATACTGTTAGGTGAGTAATAAGTAAAAATGAAGATGAATACTAGGTAATTTTACGTTTATAACAACTATTTGTATAACCGTAAAATTTATATTACGAAATGGCAGTATCTAATATGTTTTTAAACTAAATGAAAGTAAAACATAAACACAAGTTGTCTCGTGGCGAGATAGCATGATAACGCAATCAGCTAGGGGTTATATTATTGACAATATATATATATATGGCCTTTGTTTGACTAAAATTACTGAGAACAGGATTCAGTTGATGCAGAATTCAAGCACACGGCTTGTATGTGGAATTCGTAGGGGTGAAAGAGGCTAGCAATAAGATTAAGGAAATCGGCTGGTTAACAATGAAACAACGTTGGATTTTCATACACTAATTTTGATTAATAAAAATCATCAGATGGAAATAGGCGGAATACTTATATGAAAGATTGAAGTTCCGGGGATCGGTGTATGATGTGAATATTCCTCATAAAACTGTCATTACACCACCGCTAGACTCAACATCAATCTTTGAGCGGTCATTTTCCTATACGATTTCAAAATATGACAACGCTTTACCGGAGAATATAAAAAGTTTACAGGGGTTTTCGCTTAAGAGCGCTGTCTGACACGTAATAGAACAAATTAATTTATAAACATAAGCTACCTACTTAATTTGGCCAGCGATGTAAAACTATTTTCAGATAGGTTTAAGCTAAAATATACGTTACGTTTAGGTTATGTTAGGAAGCACGGCTTCAACTTTTATAAAAATGTATTTTTTAATTATTAAAAATCACCCAATCATGTCAACATTTAACTGATACCACCACTCAAGGCTGTTTTTAATCACTTTGACACACCACAAATATTTCTGAAATTGACAGCGATATTATTATGTACTTAAATATTTTTACAAAAATGAAAATACAGTACTGTGGTTAGAAACCGAAAACTATAATTATTCTTAGTCAGGACCTGACTTGTAACCCAAAATGACGGCGTCATACGTCACAGTTTATTTCAAAATGCCAACGTGGAGTCGGAATGCTGTACTTATTAATGCTGTGTCTATACTATCTCTATTTAAAATAGCTAACGTTTCAGCTCACTTGTCAAAAAAAATATGATAATTTATATTTCGAATTTTTCTCCTGCTGTAAAAGTTGGCAAAATGAATTAAAACTTTGTTTGATGGGGTTGTCGATATATTTGGTCATTTCATGTGAGTTTCACAGTATACTTTTTCTACGCCTATTTTAATGCTTTTGAATAAATTAAACATCATAATTTTTAGGAAAATATTTGTTTTTCGAAACTTACCTACATTCGCCCTGGGTCCTTATTCTCGAGTATAAGAGAATGTGATCACTCATATCACCAATATGCTCTATCACATCCCTGGTTTTTCTCCATTAATGCAAAATAGGTATTCTCAAACTCATATGATGTGAAATATAGAATGAAAGATTCCTATAATGTTGCCAATAGGTTTTGAAGCAAAACGCCAGCATTTATCGTAATAAAAAGATGATATCACGATTTATTTTGGTGTAAATTTTGTTTTAGCTAATTTGGTATCAGCATTTTATAAGCATAAAGACAAGGGTATCAGTTAATCAGTTTAAGGTAATCTAGGAAAATTGTATTAAAATTTTATACAGGGTGAGTCACGAGGAACTTTACATACTTCTACCATAAGTAGAGGCACGTTAGTGGATTACCGATTGACCATTAAAAATGTCTCCTTGTTTTGATTATTAATATACAGGGTGAATTATGGATCTTCACCAAAACAATGTTTCGTCATATCTTTTCAATGATTAAGTCCATTTATCTCATTTTTTTTTATAAAAGTGTGTATTGGTGTCTGGCAACTAACTGACATATTCAGAATTGAAAAAATCCAGGTCCGTCTTTGAGAAAATTTGTGGGACTGCTTCATATTAAACACTTCACCCTGCGTATACGATTAAAATAATTAGACACATGAGTTTCCTCAAACAAATAAGAAAACTAGGTTATTACAAACATTGTTTATGTGTTTTCAGTCTATTACGGATGGAAAAAGTTACATACAGGGTGAATTATTGGGATGAACCAGTATGCCAGATTTTTAAATCCGGCCCTGTAAATCAATTTAAATTATGGTATTTACCATACTGGAGCACAGTGTGTGTCGTTTCTGTTTATTTTGAAGATTTCTTTTTAATAACTAAACATTATTATACCGTAAGATATTTCATTATTCCCAATTTTCAATTTGACTCTAAAATGAATCTTTAATTGGAAATGTGAGGTGAGTGTAACAAAAAATTCAAATACCCAGGTCTAACTGTCTATGTATGCCCTCTATGAAAAAAATTTATCAGATTTTTGAAAAAACATATACAGGGTGAAGTGTTGAATATGAAGCAGTCCCAAAAATTTTCTCGAAGACGGACCTGGATTTTTTCAGTTCTGAATATGTCAGTTAGTTGCCAGACACCAATACACACTTTTATAAAAAAATGAGATAAATCGACTTAAGCATTGAAAAGATATGACGAAACATTGTTTTGGTGAAGATCCATAATTCACCCTGTATATTAATAATCAAAACAATGAGACATTTTTAATGGTCATTTGATAATCCCCTAACGTGCCTCTACTTATGGTAGAAGTATGTACAGTTCCTCGTGACTCACCCTGTATAATGACTGGCTGAATCACCTAAAGGTGGAAGCCACATCATAAATATATATTAACAAAATTACATTGTTAATAGATGAGCAAATTTGAAAAAACCCGCACAGCCTTTGTAAGTAGCAAACAGAAACAAGTTTTAATTGATTTTTTACAAAATCAGGAAAATTTGATGTCTGGGAGATTTTCTAATACTTTTACCACGAAAAGCGCAAGACTATTGTGGGAGGAGGTTACCGTAATTTTAAATGCAATTCCTGGTGGTTCATGTAAAAACTGGATGCAATGAATGAATTTTTTAACAAATTTAATTATCTAATTCAAAAGCCTCCAAAGCCTTATACATTTTCCTTGATGGACGAGCTTCTTGCATCTAAAATAAAAGTAAGCAGCTAATCATTAAAAAAGTACAAATAAATCAATTACTATAAGTACATAAGTACCTACTAAATTGTTTAAATCTCTTCGTATACCGCAACTCTTCCATCCGCTGATTCCATTATTGAAAAATTATAAAATAAAAAAATCCCGTAAACACAAGCCCAACTTACTGTGAATTATAATTTTGAGATGTTATATTTTTACTATAAAGCAAACTCCTCCGTCAGATCACATGAAATATAGTAGGAGAATGGTGTTCTCTCGTTATTGTGTGATGTGATCTATCACTTTAGTTCAAGAATACCTATTTTCGCGTTTCATGAGAACTCCGCCCACATTTTCTCATGAGAAGCAATTCCCTGGATTCGAGAATAGGCACCCTGTTGGCGTAAGTCTAAATAGGATGTGTTAAAAATATTAAATTCACTAGGTGGTGTTAAACTATATTCACTATCATTATCACTGTTTTTTATCATATAAATAACTTTAAAACCTTATAATATACTGCTATTTGGTTTAATTGTATTGTCGGCGTTCCTATGGTGATTTTTCATAACCGATGCTACTTTTGTCATTACCAGGAAATTTACCCGTGCATTTTTAAATATTTCCCACTAGTTGCTAGGCATGAAAAACAGCATTACAATGTACTCCATTTTCAAATTATGATTGAACATATAATATAGGGATTTAAAGACAGTCGTAGAAAAAATTTGTTTCATTATAGGAATTTTTTACGATACATATACCGGGTGTCCCACCGGGAAGAGTTTTGATCGATTATGAACAAACTATACTTTGCAATAAACTGAGAAAATAACTTTAAAGCACTGAGTCCAACTTTCCCCACTAAAAAAATGCGGAAAAGTGCACTTTACCGGAAAAAAAAATTACCCTACAAAAAAATAATAGCAGAGCGTGGTTTCGATCCACGGACCTCTGGGTTATGGGCCCAGCACGCTTCCACTGCGCCACTCTGCTCTTGAAAAAAATAAAAGTTAAAAGATTTTATCCAGGGTAGAGCGTTTGTATGTATAAGGTGGTATGATGTATCTATATAATAAATAACAGGTAAAGAGAAAGTGTTCTTATGACAATTGAAAAACTCAAAATTATATGTATGTGCAGGTAGGGCAAATTTCTATAGTGGTTTAAGGCTTAATGTAGAAACTAAAAAATGTAACAATATACAGGGTGTTCTATTTGAAATTTCCAATTTGATATACCTATAGTTTACCTATTGATCTAGCAATACTGCGTCCTGCGGGCAAAAGTACATACATCTAAAACCTAGTTAATATTGCTATATGCCTGTACAATTTTAAAATGCGATTTTTTTCCATATTATTTTGTATAAAAATCCACTGCCAAGAAGTGCTCTGCTCTCTGTTTTGATCTATTTCTAATAAAAAAATACAAACCAAAAAAAAAATTATTTCGTAGTTTTTTTAAGTAAATCTAGCTATATAAATAGTGCGATTCCCCATATTCCTAAGAAACTAAAACACACTGTTTATCAATGCCGGAATAGAAACTCCGGTATCGTTGAATTATATAAGTATACTTTTACAAACAGTTTATAACTGCATCTGTTTATCGAGTCCTGCTATTCGTGTTAAAAAATAAAAAAACAAGATTAACATTCACCATGATTTTAATAATTATTGTACAACAATTTGAAATAATATTTTTAAACAAAACTAGCATTCCTCTATTAGATTTACAACGTTTGATTGATGGAATATGAATGCGTTTTATAATTAAAATAATGGCTAGTGAATATTGTTATTATTAGACATATTTTATATATGAACAGTATAATTAATTAATGTAAGATTTACAAGCCTCCTACTCAATTATAATTTACAAATACCATGCAAGAATTATATTTATCTATTTGTCTTTTCTTTCTTTATTTGCTTATAAGTACAGAGAATAATTTATAGGTAAGCTGAATATCTTATTATTATAGGTAGGTACTGATTACCCTATGCATGCCCAGATTAACTTTTGTCGGCATTTTCCGTTACAGGAACTGACTAATACACTGTATAGTATTTCAGGAAAAAAGTTAAAAAAATCTAGATATCATACTTTTTGACGATTGATCTGTGTTTGATTGGAAACTCGACAGACATGTATTATACTAGAAGAAGCTTGTGTCGCATGTTTACCCTTGACTTTCCTGTAAATAATAAAATAAAAAATGAGTCCTTTGCGACCCCATGAGCATGAATGGCTTTTAGGTTCCCAAACATACGGTTTAGATATTAACAATTTTGATACGATCCATTTTTACTTTCACGCCATAAAAACCTACATGAAATGTAATTTATTAATTAATTAAGTCTAAATATAAATCTGTCGATATACTAAATTATATTCACAATTACTTCATCTCCACATAAATTTGCTACAAATAATTGGTGTCGGTTTCTGTAAAAAAATATTGCGTGATACTATATAAGGTGCCGTTTTAATGTGGCTAAATGCCAGTGATCAGTGTAAAATATTCGTATACGTAAATTTGATCTCCAAACCTTCATACATATTAATACACATAAATCCAGTCAAGAGTGTCAAAATATTTTGCAACACTGAGCTAACAATCAAACACAATTCAACGGTTTAACTGCCACTTATATACAGGGTAATTGCTGATCGATGGTACATCATATACATTTAATATAACTAACTAGATATAAATTTTTACAAAACTTAAACCAAAACTTCCACATAATATCAATTAGAGAAATAATATACAAAAAGAAAACTTTTAAAATGGAAAAGAAAATTGTTTGTGTTAATATGTAGTTTCTTACTCTTGTTTAATTTATTGAAAGAGAATTTAATTTAATTTTATTTTGTGTTCCTTTGTGTAGCCGATGATAATCATAATTTTAACTATGTTGGTATTTTAGCATATTATATAAATGTTTAATTTCACACCAATCTGTTGACATAATGTTATGTATAGGGCCACTGATGACGGAATTATAAAATTCCGAAACATGTCTGGCAAAATGTCCTCGACCTGAGATTGAACACGTATATAAAGTTTTTTGTGGAGCTGACGTCGTTTGACTAATAAATAAATAAATTAATTTGTTTGACAAAGAGATGTTTTTGGCGACATCTAGCGTGAGCAGGCAATATGCCCGGTGAAACACAGTTCACAAACGATGGCCGGACAAGAAGTAACAACTCCATTATATCCTATTGCCAACACTAGATGCGCCCGAATCCCCTAGCGGGGGGGCTTTATTTACGAATTGCTTGTTACATAAAGTAACAAGACTTTCAGTTATGTTGGAAATTTGCTTCAAACTACCATGCTCTCACCAGACGGGCCGCTTCGTTGATCCACAACTCATCAGGGTCACACTGCCTGCCGATCACCACTGATGAGTTGTGGATCAACGAAACGGCCTGTCTGGTGAAAGGATGGTAGTCTGAAACAAATTTCCAACATAACTAAAAATCTTGTTACTTTGTGTAACAAGCAATTCGTAAATTTATTTGTTTTGCCTCTTCACTTTGACTAAGTGGCAAGTAGTGTTAAACTATATTCACTATCACTGTTTGTCATTTCTATATAAATAGCTTAAAACTTTCGAAATTAGTGAAATAATTTAAACTGTCAATTTGATATTTCATCACCGATGTTACTTTGTTCATTACTAGCAAATTTACCATTGCAATTTTAAATATTCCCCCTAGTTGCATAGCAACTAGTGGGAAATGAAAAACAACATTACAATGTACTACATTCTCAAATTATGTTTAAACATATAATAAAGCCAGTCATAGAAAAATTAATATCAAGAATAATTTTACCAGAAGAAAAAAACAAAAAAAGTAAGTAGTTTTGTGTTTTCATCGTAGCGATGGTGATTTTGTGAATTTCCTCTCTTACATCTTACAGATTTGTTCAAAACAGAATTAATATATATATACGAAATCCTTTAATCTTGAAAGCAGATTATTATTTCCAGGATATTATCTTTTATAAAACTTGTTCTAGGTACTTAATAGATATTTTTTTGCTTTTCTAAATAGAACATATTTCAGACACCTGTAATAATCCTATACTTTATTTTATTTATTTATTTAAGAATACACTGCTCGTACAGAGTAATAGTCCACTAACTGAGCAGGAATATCAATTAACGTAGAAACAAGACATGCTACAAATTATTAGTTACATTACATGCATTATAAGTCAATTAATTAATTAATCAACTAATTAATTTCCGATTTAATTAACAATTTAAAAAATAGTCAATTAATACGGAAGCGCAAACCGAACACATGACATTGGTGAGTTCAATAGAACATTAGTTCAAGCGGTTGCCAAATACTATAGATCATGACGCACATGCGTTGATAAGTTCGGAACGCGAAAATTCAAATCACTAAGTAGTTCAGAGCAATCTAATTTATTATTAATTAATTTGTAAATTAATATAAAAGAAAAGTAATCAAGGCGCTTGGAAAGAGGTAAAGCATGATGCCTATTTAATAAAACGTCGTGGGGAAATCCAATTCTTGGATATGAACCATCTTGCTTATACCACAGATATTTATAAAATTTTCGCTGAACCTTCTCTATATTATCAGCATGAACCGAATACTTTGGGTTCGACACAACAGAGGAATACTCCAAGCGACTTCTCACAAAATAGTTATAGAGGGTCATAACAGTTTTTATGTTTGAGAAGCACTTTGAGTTACGTTTAACAAATCCTAAGGCCTTCAAAGAATTAGACATTATGTAATCATAATGAACTTTAAAAGAAAGTTTCGAGTCAAACCACACTTCCAGATCCTTGTAAGTATCGCACCGCTTTAGTACAGAAAAGTTCAGTTCATAATTATATAAGATCGGAAGGTTTTTTTTTGAAAATGACATGACAACGCATTTATCAATATTAAGATGTATATTATTATTTTCACACCACGACCTTAGACTCATTAAATCCTGCTGCAAAACAAGACAATCCGATACTGATGTAACATTTAAATACAGTCTTATGTCATCAGCATACAACAGGCATTTACAGTTCAGGGTAGATACAATATCATTAACAAAAAGATTGAAAAGCAATGGCCCCAAAACCGATCCTTGAGGGACACCAGAAGTAACTTCAATCAATGATGACTGAAACCCATTAAATTGAATGTACTGCTTATGACCAAGTAAATATGATTTAAAAAATTGGATAAATGAATCCGTTAAACGAAAATGTGACAATTTCCTTAATAAAATACCGTGATCCAAGTGATCAAAAGCCTTTGAAAAGTCTGTATAGACGACATCAACCTGACTGCCTCTATCTATATGCTGGGAAAGGAACTGCGTAATCTGAACGAGATTGGTTGTGGTACCAGGAAAGCCATGCTGTTTATCAGTGATTTGTCGTGTCACATGCAGAAGAATTTTCCCGTGAAGTATTATCTCAAAGCACTTCCCAAAGTTCGAAGTTAAAGCGATAGGACCATAGTTTTCAATGTTTGCTCTATCTCTTTTTATTATTCTGTTGCTGTAGATTTATTTTTTATAAAATCTGAGTATGATTCCTATTTACTGGTGCCAACAGAAATTAATATCCAAAGCATAAAAGTACCGATTATTAAACTGAAGCATTACGTAGTTTTTCTGATACACCAAAAAAACTGCAACATTTTCCACCGAGATTTATTGTGCATACAAAATCTTTCCCATCGTTTTTCAAAAAAATTGAGCTTCAGTCACAGATTAATTTTTTTATATTTTTTCCTTTTTGACACTTTGGTTCACCCTGTACTTACAATTCAATTTTTTGATTTCTTTGGTAACTTGTTATTTGAAGAGCTATAAACTAACTGCATATAGAAAATAGAAATATATATAAATATAAATAGTATTAAAATGATAAGGCTCAGTCACACCCAAGAATGCGTGCTCTGAAATGTAACCACGGCCTCATTACAAGAATATATTACAAAATATTGATACTTATTTCTAATTTATCTGAAATTTTTGCATAACTTAAATCGAACATGTTATAGATTATTTCTTTTAGAACCTATGGAATGAGTGTAAATGAGCATGTTAGAGGCAATTTATTTTATTTTCATTAGATACCTAATTCTATCAGGATGAAAAAGTATTTATCTTTGATAATATTATAAAAGTATACACATTTTGGCATTTAAACAAGGTATAAAAAAGAATTAGGAATTGTGTTAAGCATTTATTTATTTATTAACGGGCAATACCCAATTACAATTAAACAAAATTAAGTACTTCAAAATCTAAATCAAACTAAAAATGTAACAAATAGCAAATAGTTTCTAACATATCTACTAGTAACAGAATAAGAAAAAAAGAGAATAAAACAAAACTTACAAATAATGATATATATGAAAAATGTACTAGTAAAGAAAAAGAGAAAGGCTCGTTAATTAACCCTCGTTTAGCCTACAATTTGTTGTGACGTCTCTCAAAAACTGCGCTCTCGAAGAGGAAATATCCAAACGGGTGTTATTATTGAATGCTCTAAAAGATCGCGACAGGAATGAGTTCATCGCGTAATTTTTTCTGTGAAATGTTGATGGAACATGTAGTTCGCGCATGTGCCTTTGTTCGGAACATGCAGCCCTATCTAGGAGAGCAAATGGGAGCATGCAAAGTGCCATTCACTAAGTCAAAGAACATATACAGGGCGAAATCAAGTTCTGGAGCAGGCAAAATTGCCGATGATAGTAAATTCCCTAACCAGTCCGGCATTGGTTTGGGAACCTACTTACGCCATTAAATCCTATTGATAACACTATATACTCCCGAAGTCGAACTTGCGTGTTAAATAATGTAACGAGACTTTATGTTGGAACTTTTCTTCATATTGATACACTGATGAGTTGTAGATCAACCAAACGGCCGGTGTAGTGTAAGTATGGTAGTGTGACTCAAAGTTCCAACATAAAGTCTTGTTACATTGTTTAATTACATACAAGTAGTTCTTACTTCTTGTCCGGCACTTGTGAACATTCACCAGGAAAATTCAAATATTACTAGATGCCGAATTACACACATCGTGTTGTTTTAATATGGTAGTGTCAACCAAATGTCCAACATAAAGTCTTCGAAGATTATGTAACAAACTATAACTATTTTTTAAAAATATGTACACCCTAATACGTACAAAATAATATTTTGCGTCCTCTGAAATTATTAATAATTATTCTATGTGTGCAATAATGCCTTTATGCGAGACTAACAAACTAGCCTGTCTGACCAGACGATGTGATGAATGTTAATTTTATTTCATAAAAATTGTATGTAAGTTATCCTCAACGTAAAACGTTGCTTGCTTCTTATACAGAAATATGCTGGTAGTATTTTTTGTGCGCTTTGCTTCACGTATTTATTGGTGTCTTGTTTAAAATCTATTTGAAATAATTAATATATAAATAAGATATTTATGCGACTTCCTTTTTACAAGTAGACTATGTCACATAAAATATACATTATTATTATTAACATATCTATGAAACTTCAATATTTTCTCTTCCTTTCTTATTTCTTGATTACCTATACTGCTTCTGAACACATTAGTCTAGAATCACATTAAACAAACCAAAGATTTATAAATAATAAATCTTTCCCTAAACTAATGAGTTTACTCTATAAAGTACCTATCTCATTTCTTCCGGATTTAAATCACAACATTTTCGTTTAAGTTCTATTTGATTCTTGACATTTTAAAAGTATCTAATTCTCGGTTGTCTATTGCTTCTTATAGACAACATAACTATGATTCTTTTCCACGTGTATAAGTGTAAGTGCCTTATACCCAAAATTCAGTGTAAATAAAATTATTGTAGTATGAACTTAAACTACCTTTTTTGTAGCAAAAGCTAACATTTTCGTGCTTAATAATAAGTTGTAGCTTAAACTTAGAAGTTTATTTTGTTTGCTTTAGGTACCTATGTTCTGTTTTTTGTAGTAAAGGCTTATTTAGATGTGTATACATATAGCGGGCAGTGTGAAATAAAAAATCGGTTGTGTCACCGCAAAACTTTCCCGACAAGCTATAATATAATCAAAAATATATGACCTGCGTAACGAAACAGAATTTTAATAATTATTATTATAATTGTATTATTTTCATTATTTCCAATAAACTAATGAAACAAACTAACTACTTTATTCAAAAATTACAGAAGAAAAAAGTATTACCACATGCTCTATCAATGTGTTAAAGTACTCAATTACCATATATATTCTTATGAGAATATAAGTTCCAACTGCCTAACTGTTGAAATTTTAAACGTAATTTTCTCGAGAATTATGGGGGCAAATAACAAAAGTACCTACCGCTGTAAAGTAGATAAAAAATGCTTTAAAATGATGTATCACTCGAATCTCGACTCCACATGCACACACACAGACAGACTTCCATCTGGAAATGGTCTTAATCGTCTCATAGAAATTCAAATTGGTTATATCGGTCTTTATCTCAAAATTTTTTTAGCGCGTTCACCATACTTTTCCTGTGCAGGAAAGTAAAATAAGTGTTTACTTTAAGAATTAAGTTATAGCATAAGAACATTCTTATTAGATTCAGCTATAAGTTTAACTACAATCTGGAAAATTTGTGAATAATATTTGTCTTATACTGATAAGCTTATACTCAAAAATTTAAGTTTAAACTAACAAAAGTAAACATTTGTTTTTATATCCATTGAATTTCAAAAAAAGTTTGTAACAAGCGGCCGTATTTAATACTTTTGTCAAAGATTAATCTACACAATAGATAGTCAGCGTATATGGGAAATAAAACAAAAATTGAAACTGTCTCGACACGAGCTACATCTATTAGAAAAACATGCAACCATGGAAATTATGGAAATTGTAGATGGCGTTATATGTATTGTGTTGAAATAAAATAATCATATGGGCAATGTTAGACAAGGACGAGTATACTTTCCCCTACGAGGTGGGAGTTTGTTTTTATATTATAGGTATCATATATGTACTACTGTGCAGCAGTGTTTTTTGTTTAAAATTATATGGTATACGTATACCTATCTACGCAAAGATTAATGTGTATGGACGAAAATAAAAGAAATTACTATAATAGTATAAATATACAGGGCTGGTTTATTAAATGTTTTAGACAATAATTTTAAATGACTAAAATAATATTATTTTAGTCATTTAATTTTAAATTTCGGATATAAGGATGCATCAAAAAGTTATATTTAAATTAACGAAATTTGGCGTTATAGATAGGACTTCCGGTTATTACCTGATTCAGTTTTAAGGATCAAACTCAAACAGCAGATTCAACTTGTCGTTAACATTATGAAAAAATAAATCTCAGAGGCGGGTAAATTAAAGGGGCATACAGGCGTGAAATGCTACCCTAACTTTTTTATGCACATTTTTTGCGTGTGTTTCAATTCGGAGATGTAAAATCTAACAAATTATATACGTAATAAATGTATCCTTCTGTGATATTGATAGAAAGTCATCGTTATCGCGTAATATCGATTTTAAGAAATGTTAATATTAAAAAGGCTGTGCTTTTTACAACTTGCTGAAGTAAATAAGGTTTGAAATTTCCAGCATGACAATAATTATTTAAAAAAATACGGTTTCGAAATGCAGGATGTAAAAAATTAGAATTTTTAATCTGTTTTTAATGAAAATTTAAATCTATTGAGAAATATGGTTCAGGGTTTTTGTGAAATGTATTTTACTCCAAAGATTCTACTCATCGATTATAACCGAATTAATTTACTCAAAAATATCTATACTAGTAAAATAACACAATTATCACAATTAGGTTCAAATTCTGCAACGCCGAATTGAAAAAAAACTTACAGTCTCCCTAATATTGGTTTTTGTGCAATGATCATAAAACTTTAAAAAACTAACGATTTATGTAGATTGTATTGTGAACACGTTTCGTAAAAAGCTTTAAAAACCCACCAACAGGGTGTTAAAAGTATCACGACAATAACTTTTTTCATGTTTTAACAAGTACAATCGTCTGCTTCAGATTGATCCTTAAAAACTGAATAACAGTTTCTCTATATAAAAAAATAAAACTCGTAAATATCATCCCCAAACATTTAATTTGAATACAATTACATAACACCATATTTGAAAGTAAATAAAAAAAAACAGCATTACCTAGTTTGACAGATTTGCAAATTGCAAATCAAAGTATCTATGTATACAGGGTGTTGCATAAGTACTTGTACAAACTTTAAAGGGTGATTCTTTGACTAATTTTAAGATACAAATTTCATATGTACATGGGTCCGCTACGGCTTGGTTTTCGAGATACAGATAGTTCAAAAAGAATATTATATTTAGGATTATATGCTTGTTCAATAGCATCGCAATTTGGTGCAATTCGGGATACAGGTGTATTGATGACACCAGAGCTGTCAAAAGAACTAATAAAAAATACGAAAAATAACAAAATACAAATATCATTCAAAAGACAACAATGCACATAATAGTCGGTACCATGCCAAATAGGTAGTAGGTAAATATAGATTTATTTTGTTTCGGGCTTGGGCTTGGCACCGACTTATTGTAATCAAAACTACCCACCAAACGGATACATTTAATTTTACGCAGATGCTCAAAATGTTAACTTTCTTTCATTAATAGAGACCTGTGAAGTGAGCTTACCTCTTACGCCCACGTATTAAGTACTAAGTTTCAGTTATCAGTTATAATTTTTTATTTTCCAAGAAAGCGAAACGAGATATTTAAAACGGCATTGCGCCGCCCTCATGTATACCTCCGGGGGCGGCATCGAAAATCGCTACACGTCACAAACTTGTAAATGCTGAGAACTACCCCTATATCAAATTTCTATTTTCTATCTTTTTTGTTTCATACCCAAAGCCCTATTCCTACCGAACTTATTATTTACCCGAAGAAACATTAAAAAGAAGTAAAATTTAAGTACCTAAACCGATAAAGTGGAACTTATACCTGATGAAAAGACAGACTATTATAATAGGTATACCTAATATAATATAGGTAGCACTGATAATTTTTTTATTATGGGTATTATAAGATCTACAACAATCTTGTTACATCTTTGCCACATTGTCTACGTGAAATATTTAGTCAAAAGTATGTTTCTATCTGAAAGCTTTTCATTTAACGATTGTTCGCCACTGATCATGGGACTGGTCTAGTCTTGAAACATGTATGACATGGATTAAATATTATTATATTAAATTTAATTCATATAGATTAGGCTTTTATTTCAATACTGTACTTGTAATAAATCACCCTGTGTGTTTCTTTTACCGACGAATTGGCAACAGCACGACACACACCACATTCGCTTGTTTTTTTTTTCTACCCTCCCTGCGTAACCCCTCCAGATTAATACAGAATTTCATCAATTTCTCTCTCTGACAATACAGCATTGCCGGTGCATATCTGTTGCAAATGATCTAAATAATTGTTATACGTTGCGTTTTGTTTTTGATATTAATAAACTACAAAACGGTTTCTGGCTGTGACAATACTGCTCTATGCTTTACACGCTAGTCTACGCCACGTAGTGGCAGGCATACTTAGAGATGTTCTGATTTTAATGCATTGGGCTGACTATCTATTGTGTAGATTAATCTTTGCTTTTGTTAACAGAGTTTTCATTTCATTTTGTTATTACAACTATTAAACTATTAAAAATTAATATTCTTTAAATAATAAAAGTCCCTCCACAGAATAAATTTTAATAGATTTCTCCAAAAAAATGTTTCGCAGCACGCATCATCATTGGTTATCAAATTTGTTTTACAAAAAATCCTTATCATTATTATATGTATGTCTAATTGTTTACGAAAATTCATCAACCCACTGTGTGAAAAATTTTTTAGATTATATAGTCATACAAATTTATTGAATTTGGGTAAAACATTAAACTTCATTCTTAAAAAACTCTAATTATTCATAATATGAGTTATGATAGTTATTGTAATTTTCTTTTTATAAATCATTGAAAAACCCACACACAGCTGTGAGAATGCAATCAATTAAGAACTTCGTTCAACAATTAAGTTAATTTTTCAATGATTTCTAAAAAGAAAAGTACAATAACTATCATAACTCATATTATGAATAAGAAGAGTTTTTTAAGAATCAATTTTAATGTTTTAACCAAAATTCAATAAATTTGTATGACTATATAATCTAAAAAAAATTTTCACACACTGGGTTGATGAATTTTCCTAAACAATTAGACATGTAATAATGATAAGATATAGCTTTTCGTAAAAAGTTTTGATAACAACTGATGATGCGACCTGGTGCTTCGAAACAAGTTTGGTAAATTTTGACGAATGTGATTTTTGGGGAATCTATTAAAATTTATTGTGTGGATATAGACTTTTATTTCAAGAATATATTATTCTACTCCACTTCAACATGTACTACTTCTTTAGAATATTAAAAATGAATTACGAATACAACAGTAGTGAATCTCTTGAAGAAAGTGGCGATTTGTGCTTTATATAAGCTTTCCCTAATCACAGAGAGTTATTTGATAAATCGCAGTTGCCATTAATTACAAAAAAGAACGACAAATCATTAGGAACATCACGATACCATTTTGGTCTATTTTGTAATTGTGTTATATAATCTTTATGCCATTTGATCCAAAAATGTTGTTGCATTTGAGTACACAATTTCCAAAATGATGATCTATTTTGCGCAACAGAAACTATATTTGGCTCTGGAAAACTTGATATTGTGGTACCAATAAGGAAATGTCCTGGTCTCAAGACACTAAAATCTGAAGGATCATCACTTATAGGGGTTAATGGACGAGAAATCAAAATTCCTTCTATTTGAATTATAAGAGAATTGAATTATTCATAAGTTAGCTGTCCATTACCAACTATGCGCTTTAAATGATATTTGGTAGTTTTTATTCCTGCTTCCCAGAGTCCACCAAATATTGGTGATTGACTAGGAATAAAATTAAATTTAATTTTTTCATCGTTCGAAAAATTAAAAATTTTGTTTTTCTCATTATCTAATAAATTATAAATTTCGTTCAATTCATTCTTTGCACCGATAAATGTACCGCCATTGTCACAATATATCTGAGACGGTTTTCCTCGTCTATAACAAAAGCTAAAAAATTTTCAGTTGTTAGGTTTGACATTAATTCTAAATGCTTTAACTGAAAAGCATATAAATAAAACAATATAAGCTTTTGTTAAACGAGATTTCCTTAATCTAGATTCTTTAATTAAAAATGGCCCGCAGAAATCTACTCCTACATTTTGGAATGGACGAGACTGTTTTACTCTATTTTCTGGTAAAGATCCCATTAATTGTTCTGCACATTGTGCCTTTAATTTAAAACAAGTAATACACTTATGAGTGATTTTTCTAATTTCTCGAATAACACTTATAATCCAAAATTTTTCTCCAAGACTGCTTAATAACTGTGTTGAACCTGTGTGAAGAAGTCTCTCGTGTTCACGCAAAATAATAAATTTTGTTATGTGACTATTTTTTGGGAGAATGATTGGATGCTTTTGATTAAATGAAAGACTTTAATTATGCAGCCTCCCACCAACACGCAAACTTCCTTTGCTATCTATGAAAGGATAAAGTGAAACTAATTTTGAATTGTTTATAGTTTTATTTGCACGGAGGCAACTCAATTCTTTTTTAACCCATTAATTCCCAAGCTTGGAAAATCAAACAATTTCGGTGATTTTAGTTTATTTTATTATTAAACCTATGTCCAAATAACTGTTTATCAAGTTAAAAGAAAATACAAGTTTTTAGTTTTCTTACAAAATAAACTGTTGCCCCCGAGGCACGAATAGCTCTCCATATTTAAGTGTAAAAGTAATAATTTATGACCTTTTTGTCATTTATATAAATTTAATAAATTTTTGTTTTGTTTTAGACATCAGCTATTTTTTTTAAGTATCGGGTTTTGTGCCTTTTTCTTCTCTTTGGAGGCACTATTTATACGCAGATATTTTATATTTCAGATCTAGGCCAAGTTCTTGTACGCAAAATAATTGATTTTTTTTAGTTTTATTATAAAATTTATTTTGACCCCTTTTTTACTATTTACGAACGCCTATGTAAACAAAATTGTTATGCTGCATGTTGTAGGTTATCCGTTAAGTGGTTTTTGAGTTATCACGGATACAAATTTTTTCTGACCCTTTTAGAGAATTTTCACGGACGCCTATGGAACATTAATTTTTCTCGTGTATTTTTAACACCAATTCAATTAGTTAAATATAAAATTTATTACATTTTAATTTTTTTTTCATTTTACCCCTTTTTTTACTATTTACGAACGCCTATGTAAATAAAAATTTTATGCTGCATTTTTTAGGTTATCTTATATCAAAGCTATATATAATTAGTCAATTTTCCTGGTATATTTGGGAAACATTTTTTTTTCGTTTTTGACCCTTTTTTTAAGACTATTTTCGAACGCCTGTGTGAACTAATTCTTTTATGTAACATTTTTTAGGTTATATTCTATCACAACTATGAAAAATTATTCCATATTTCGAATAAGCTTAGGAAATATATATTTTTTATGTTTTGACCCCTTTTCCACTATTTACGAACGCCTATGAAAGTAAGTTATTTATGACACATTTTATAGGTTATATTCTATTAAAGCTATAAATAATTAGTTAATATTTCTGCTCTGTTTAAGAAGTACGTTTTTTAAAAATATTTTTTACCCCATTTTACACTATTTTCGAACGCCAATGTGGTCTAATATTTTAGGTTATATTCAATTAAATGCGTAAAAAATTATGCAGTATTTCGGATAAGTTTAAGAACTATGAATTTTTTTAATTTTTGAACCCTCTTTTAAACCCCTTGCCTACGCTCAATGTTTCACAAAATCTAATCAGCTCCTTGCCATGTCCAATAGTATTTTTGTACCAAATTTCGTTAAAATCTGTTAAGCGGTTTTTGCGTTTTCGTGCATACAGACAGACAGACAGACAGACAGACAGACTGACAGACAGACAGACAGACATTTTTTTAAAACTACTTATTTATGTATAAAATGACCAAAAACAAGTATTTCCGGTGAAATTAAAAAAAATTTTTTTTTCATGAAACTAATAGTCTCCATATATACATATATTACATATACACACAAAAAAGTCTATAGTCAAAAATGATAATACCAGTATGTTCAAAAAAATAACATCAAATAGACGACACTAAGTTTCATTTTACCGCTTAGATATTATCTGAACAAACACAGCGTTATAGTCACTGATCAATCATATATTAAGTTCAATTCAATCACATCATAATATTTAAATGAAAATATTAAATGGTCAAATTGAGCATATGGCTATCATTAAAAAATAAAGTCAATTCAACGATAAATTGAAAAATTGTGTTCAATCTGACCAGATAAAAGCAAATTTATTGTCACACTGACGATACCTGTACATTTTGATCCTAAAATATTTTCAAATTGAAACTAATGCAGTGACGTCATTATCGGGACTTTACAATATTTTGGTTTCGGCGGCTTTATTCCTTGCGTTTCGATTTGCGATTCGCAGTTCGTAGTCACAGGTCATAGGTCACAGGTTACAAGTTTAGGGATTACAGGTGTTTTAGAGTGAGATTTTTATATTTTATTACCCTGGATATTTTGTGTAGTAAGTGCAAGTGTTTGTGTTAAATTGGATTATAATAAACTAATTATCCATATACCTATAATACTTATGGAGGCACTTCTGAGAGCTTGGAATTGTACAGAAGAAATTATCTCGAGATTCTTGGGTAAGTACCTACCTACAATACGATTTCTTTTTCTAAATAATTTTTGATATATTTTATATTAAAAAGGCATGGTGGTATAATATTAATATGATAGAAAATAATATTAATATTAGTATTGAATTTTATTAGCAAGTGCGAAGGGTGCAAAGTACCGGCTTGGTTCCGCGTCCCCCGCTTTTTGATTTCTATTATATTGTTTTCGTAAAACTAACTATACTTAGAGGTACCTAGCTGGTAAAGTAATGAAGTACATACTTCTTTTTTTAAGACAATGATATTACGCCGGATATTTTGTAAGACTTAAACGAAAACTTCCTAAAAGAATTGGTTCCTTCTGTTGGCGCGAGAGTAAGACTGCGACAGAAAATTCGGAGTTATTTGGTATGTTGAAATTTTTTAATGTTATCGCTATGTAATAAAATTATATCTACCTACTTACTTAAAGTGTTAAACAAAAACATGCTTTGTATACAGTATGTCCCACGAGAACAAATAATAGGCTAAAAATTCACTTTGATAAAAGCTTCTGTTTTTCGCAAAAAAAGTTTTCGATTAAAAGCAAGTTTTTAGAAAATTTTTATTATTTTGGTAGGTGTATTATATAATTATGTAGCAATGAAATGTCATTAAACGTCACGAAACATTAGAATAACCTCACATTTCGTTCATAGCAAATAAAAAGTTTGTTGTTTATTGACGAAAATTGTCGTGAAATTGATTAAAATAGAAGAAAATAATTACTCAAATTAAGTTTTATTGAACTTATGTATTTATTATTTGTTGGAAATGTGACAACATTAACCAATGAACATGAGGAAATTTGCACGATTACAAAATAATTTCTGAATAAAGGGTGAAAACTGAACAAAAAGCGATATTTAGCGAAGATAAAGAAAACTTAATGTTTTTTTAACACTGTTAATAAAGATACGTTTCATTAACTTTTTTTGCTTGATTTTTCTACAATTTTGTCACGTTACCAATGTATAATATACAAGTTCATTAAAACTTCATTCGAGTAATTATTCTCAAGACGTTTTCTTCGTTAATAAAAAAAAATCGATTTAATAGTTAGATTTTAAATGTGACTTGTTACCTACTTTTTTTTTGTATAAGGGTCCGTGCGACATGAGTCCCCGGTTTCAGTGCAGCCTGATGGGCTTATTGTGAAATGTTGTCGTGTTACCTACTTAAAATATATCAAAATAATCCAATTTTTCTATAAACTTGCTTTCATTTCAGAAATATTTCTATTCAGGGATAGGAACATGCCATATTATTTGAAACGCAATTTGTTTGTCCTTCAGAATATTAAATAATATACAGGGTGTTCCATTTCATAAACTTGACTTGTTTCTATTTTTAGTAGTAGATCCTACTACAGTAACTTGCGACTACCCTGTAATCTCATGGGTCAATCTGTCAAGATAGTTGACTTTCCTTAGATGTCCTTTAAAATTTTGGGGTTGTCTTCATTCAGATGACGAAATGACGAATATTTTTCGGAGATCTGTTTTGGGTCACAAAATTCAAAATAAATTATTTATTCAAAAATAGTTGAAGATAGGTATAGGGAAGGGTTAAAACAAAATATTCAAAATCTTACAAATATGGCAATATTATAGACTGATAGAGTAGGTTGACCTAAGTAACCACTTACATATTCAAAACAATCTTATGCTTACTTTTTCCAAAACTTTTCATGTACCATCGACCCGCAATCACCCTGTATGGTTATCTCTTATCTTAACAGATCTGCTTCCTATAAAACGAGCAACATTTGTATTTTTTAGGAAATTAATGAACTGAATACCGATGTAGGAGGACTGTCATCACCTTCTACGTCTGTGGCCAGCACAGTCACTGAAATTGAATATGTTGATAATCAGAGCGATCAGCTTTTCGACATATCTATATCGGATATTCTGAATACTTCCAGTTATCCTGAGTTTGATTTAAGAAGTATTCTGGAAAATTCACCCATGGGCAAAGCTGTTTTAAATTATTATGAACAAAATAACGTCCTAAACGATACTCATAGCAAGAGGCTAGTGGAAATAATCGTGCGACACATATACCATCATATTATAAAATAGTAAGAAATACCAACTTATCTTTCTCTATCTATCTCTATACGTCAACTACTATTTTTATATCCAATGTCGAATAATAATTATTTGTTTTCATTATCCATTCACATTGTGTACCCCGATAGGTAACACAACTCTTGCGAAAGACAAAAAGAAATCGACTCCAAGCACTGCCAATTCTAATTTCTGAAGTAATTCATTACGGAGAGGAGTTGAGTGTATATATAAATCAAACGACGACTACTCCAGAAAAGTATTTATATATATATATATATATATATATATATATATATATATATATATATGTTCAAATCGTGATCGGGATATAAGTGCTAGACATGTTTCGGAATATCATTCCATCATCAGTGGCTCAATATACATAGTTAGGCAATATATATAACAATTAAAGTCAAGCTGGGCATGGAATTCAATCATATATATACAGACATTATGTGGAAATGTTTTAGAATGTAATGTACTAAAAATTTTGAAAATTAAAACATGTTATTCATTGAATTACGAAAAAAATTTTCAATACCTATTCTTAAATTCATTGAATAATTTGTTTTAATTTTAAAAATGTTTAGTATATTACATTATTAAACATTTCCACAGGATGTGTATAGATGTTTGAATTCCATGCCCAGTTTGACTTTAATTGTTATATATATTGCGTAACTATGTATATTGAGCCACTGATGATGGAATGATATTCCGAAACATGTCTAGCACTTATATCCCGATCACGATTTGACATATACATAAATGCTTTTGTGGAGTAGACGTCGCGTCGGTTGATTTATATTTATATTTATATTTAATTCTAGTTTATTTTAAACATGAATTTTAGTCGATGAGTAGAAGCTTTATCGTAGAGTAATATTGAAAAAGTCTTCACTTCACCAAAACACGTTGTTAAATTTGTTTCGTAGTGGCTAAACACGTATTGAAATTTAAAAAAGTGTTTTGGTGAAGTGGTAAAACGAGTTTTCCAATATTACTATTAAATTGTATATTATCAAGTTATAATATGATATATATCTCACTTATCCTTATATAAAATATTATTGTAACGCAAAAAATCGTAGAATTATTCCCAAATGAGAATGCAGCGGAATATTTTTGTTCTGCACGTAAGAGAGGTGGAACAAGCTCACAATCTGTTTACCAACAAGGTAGATTGGTAAATAAAGTGCGTAACGTAGTTAAAAGGTTCGATGAGGCTACTCCGTTAAGAAAAAAACGGAAAATTAACTATACTTCCGAGATTAATGATGAAAACAAAGATCCAAATGTAGTCAGTGATAAAACAGGTAAAACAATGTAACCAAATCATTTTCAACTTTTCAAAACAGGAATTTGTTATGAAACTTGGCATGTGTTTTCAAGGCCAATTTGTTAAAATTAGGTTATACAACCAATAAATGCATGCACTAAGGTTCATAATTTCATTTTTTGAAAAGTTGAAAGAGGCTATGGTGATTATTATATATCTCACATACAAAAATCAAAATGTATTAATCCTGACTTGCACTTGTAGAAACGGACATCGATAATGATATCTCATGGCTAAAAATAAACACCGAACCTTGGACAGAGGTTCTCGACAAGTGGAAGAAGACATTTAGTATACGAAGAAAGACCAGGACTAGTTCCATCGACCAATTTATGGAATATTGGCCAATATTGTATACTCTACGTGCTGAATTTCTGGTATGGTATATATCAAACTAGAGATTGACCTTAGGTTGATCTTTTTTTAACCATGCATAAAAATCAACATTTTGAAATAAGTACATTAAATATTTGTATTTATTACAAAATGTGTCTAAGATGGTCCTGTCCAACAAAAGTAATAATATATGTTCAAAGTTGTCTCCTTGTGTTATGCTAGGCATACTACATAAGAAAAATTAAAATTTAAGAATTTATTTTAATCAATCAGAATGCAGTACGGTATATAAACAAATGCTATACTGCTCTGATTGGTTAGAATTAATTCTTAAATTTTAATTGTTCTTATGTGTCTCTAGCATTAAAGTTTGAAGACAATTATTTTGAACATATTTATAATTTAATTCGTGGATATTATCCATATCAACTCAAAGTAGATCCGTAATATATTTATATTATATGTGGATTTGACTTTGATTCTCACGTGTGTTTTATTTCTAAAATATTTATTATCTATTATTCGGAAAAAAAATGCTGTCGCTTTCCGAGTAATTGGACATCCACAGTATGGACTATTTCCTAAAAATTTATTATTATTTTTTAAGTTAAAGATGACGGTCTCAGACAAATTTTGTAACAAATGAAAGTCAAGGTATACTTATTTGAGCGTGTTGTTTATTTTGATGACTTCTATACACATTGCAGTTTTTATCTATACCTATACTCAGAATTCAGAATTTCAATATATTACTTCAACGCCATGCCTTTTTGTATGTATTCAGATTTTTGCTTATGTCGCAATCATACATCATACCTATATAGTTATTCTTTCTGAAATAAACTATAACTTACTATATCATGGCAGAGCTGTCATGATATGAACGACGAAGTTAATAATTGTCTTAGTTTTTAATGATTTCTTAACCCTCTCTATTTTTTTTTCAAAGGGTGAATATATTCTATTTTCAATTTTAAACACGGATTATTTGATGTACCTGTGTCACTGATGATTAGGCTTATTTGTCTCGAAACATGTCTGACATGATTTTTTTATTTAAACATATTGTATACTTAAGTATTTTGTGGTGCAAACGCCGTGATTACATAATATTGTTAGTTACTGCATTTGACTGTCACTTAATAAGAATAGTTATAAATTTAGTAAATAAAGCCAATAGTAATAAAATAAAAATTCTATATTTATATAGTTTTTACATTTCAGATTACATCTGATTTTGAATCCCTGTATCCAGATTCGGTTCTGGCATTGTATCAGAAGTGGGCTAAGTTTGTAGAAAAATTAATTTTTAATCGAATTGGCAATATAACCAATCAATCGACATTGACTGAAATCGACAGTTTAAGTACCATATCTAATGAAGGTGAGTCTAGTAATATGCAGGTATATTGTATAACATAAATCCTTTTCCAGTGATGATTATTAAATCATAATTCTACGATATTTAGACATTTTGATTTAAAAAATAATTCTAAATTTGTTTTCTTTTTCAGACGGTAGATTTGTCGCAGAATTGTGTTTAATTCCTTATTTAATTCCACCAAAAGGACGTGTAGTAAACAAGGAAGCAAAGGAAGTGTGGAAATTTTCCACTTTAGAAGCTCAGGAAGGTTTAATAGTGCAAGCAAAGGTATAGTTTATATACTGATAACTCACCTCTAGCATTCTCTTGTTTTTCTTTAATTTAAAAAAAATTAAAAACTGAAATTTTACGCGATTTTTGCGGTCCGATAACTCCATAAGGTGAAGGTGAAGTTTTGAAGTGACATTTATAAGACAAACTACCCTTTATTTCCAATAAGGAATCACCCCTTAAAATGGTTTGCATTTGTTCTGCAACACCCGGTATAACACTTTTACTACTAATATCAATCAAAATTCAAATGTAGTTCTTACTTTCTGCTCATTTGTTATTATATATTATGTAAAATTGCGTTGTGATTTTTATGTTTTAGAGTGCTGCAGAAATTAACAGTGTGGTTGATACAATACGTGAAAGGGCGGCAGCTAAAAAACAAAGTGTTCAACCATACTTATTAGTAGTTGCCGAAAATATCAAGGAACCTCAAACCTTTTTTGTGGTAGTGGATACTGTTAGGTACCAATTTTCAAGTGGCAAGAAAGCATTCGATATATTGTTCAAGTTTTTTCATGTGGTATCCGCAAGATATCCGGTTCAGTCGGAATATATATGGACACTTATACAAAAAGTGATATATGGTATTCATACAGAATACGACAAAATCCCAACAAGTGTTGTAAAGCTTTTGAATATTTTAGAGTAATTTTTGTTTTTTTTTTAGAATTTTTGTTTACTTTTTCATAATTGGCGTTTATATGAAACCGTGCTTCTATTTTTTTGGGAATTTCATAATTTTTATTATTATTTTGTTAATTTTTAAGCGTTTCATAGAGGTCCTATTTATCCTTTTAAGGAGTTAATATCTATGGAATATTTATTCTAGTTGTGTAAAGTTAGGATTATATTGTGACTTTTAAGCTTATGCAAATCACGTAAAATGAAGTGCTTAGACTGTGGAAAAGACTTTTCTATTACAAAAAAGTTAGCACTTCACATAGAATATTTTCACAAAAAACCTAATTATTTTCTTTGTCCTTTCGAAAAATGTCATAGATTTTATCATAGAAAAACAGATTTTCAAAAACATATAGACAACAAACACCTTTCCAAATCAAATTTAATAAAAACTGATGCCGAAATTCAAATAACTGAATCTATTAACATAAATTCCAA
This sequence comes from Apoderus coryli, assembly GCA_911728435.2. NCBI lineage: Eukaryota > Metazoa > Arthropoda > Insecta > Coleoptera > Attelabidae > Apoderus > Apoderus coryli. Next base: position 6,337,141 of record OU452202.1, on the reverse strand, counting down.
TAATGAACATAATGAAATTATAAGTAATAAAAATATAACTGAAAGCACTAATTCTGAATCGAATTTATCTGAGAATATTGCAATTGAAAAATGTTTCGATATATTTAAAAGCATATTTAATGATTCTTTAATCAAGCTGATGGCTAGTCTTTATGAAAATTTGAGCTTAACTCGAACAGCTATACAAAGCATTATAACTGAGATTAACTCTTTTCTTTCATCAGAAATGATAGATTGTATTCGACAAATGTTTTCCATGTTTGATTTTAAAGATGAATATTTAAAAAAAACTTTGTTTTCTATGTTGGATTTGCTTGAAAATCCTTTTAAGGGTCTAAATACTGATTTCAAACGGATTACCTTCTTTGAAAAAAGTCACGCTTTTGTTAAACCTGTAGAAATCAAACTGGGTGTTTTCCAAGAACGTCAAAAAAAAGGTGGACATTTGGGCATAATTTTAAAAGATGCTAAGGAATACTATGTACCTATAGGAAATATGTTAAAAGTGTTTCTCGAAACTCCAGGAGTTTTTAATTCAATAATAAAATATTACAAAGATCTTTTAAAAAATTTTATTTCAGACGACAATAAATCTCTTTTGAAAAATATTATTCATGGTAGCAATTGGCAAAATATTATTAAAAAGTCAGAAGACAGAATAATATTACCTTTAGTCTTATACTTTGATGATTTCGAAATAGGTAATCCATTAGGAAGTCATGCAGGGTGTTATAAAATCGGCTGTGTTTATTTTAATATACCTGTTTTGCCACCTGCTTATGCATCAAGATTAGAAAATATATTTTTGACTTTAATATTTTATAGCAATGATAGGGTACAATATGGAAATAGTGCAGTATTTTCCAAATTAATAAGTGATCTGAAAATATTAGAAAACGATGGTTTATTTCTTGGGATAGATGGCAAAGTTTTGAATGTTTTTTTCACAGTTATTGCAGTCACTGGTGATAATTTGGGATTGCATTCTATTATGGGCTGTGTTGAAAGTTTTTCATCAAATCAGTTTTGCCGCATATGCACTGTGACTAAAGTTAATTCTCAAAGCGATTGCAAAGAGCGAATTGACAATATTCGTCATTCTGCAGATTACGAACAACATTTAGAAAAAAACATTGGATTGAAAGAAAAATGCATTTGGCACTCTTTACATTTTCATTTGTATGAAAACTTAACTTGCGATATCATACACGACTTATTTGAAGGTATTTGCAGATACGATATGGCCCTTATTATTAAAACACTGATAGCTAAAAAAAATTTTGATATAAAAATACTGAATAGTCGAATTAAATATTTCAGTTATGATATATCAGAAAAAAATATTCCTCCCGGAATAAATATCGAACATCTCAAAAAAGAATGTCTAATTATGTCATCAACAGAAATGGTATGTTTGGTAAAAAATTTCAAGTTTTTAGTGGGTGATTTAATACCTACCGAAAATGAGGTATGGAAATTTTATTTAAATTTATACGATATTGTTCTTATTTTGCTTAAGCCTTGTATTCCTTTCGAGTTACTGACCACATTAGAAGATCTTAATCAGAATCACCATGCAACTTACTTAAAATTATTTGAACGTACCCTTAAACTAAAACATCACTTGTAATTACACTATCCAAGAATAATTAAAAAAATAGGTCCTCCGATATTTTTATCAACTGAAAGAAATGAAGCTAAACACAAAGAATTTAAGTCAAATGCTCATAATATCAGAAGTAGAAAAAATTTGCCTTTATCTTTAGCTGTCCGAATACAAGAAAAAAGTTGTCAACGGTTTTTAGCAAAAAGGGGCCTAAATGATATAGTTAATTTTGGACCGTTACACCACGGTTTGTCAGACTCCGATATAGAACTCATCAGTAATTATTTAAGAAATCCCTCTGATTTCGGTTTGATTCCATGGTACGAAATTAATGGAATTAAATATATTAAAGATAGTATTGTACAAACAAACTAAATGAATTTTGTCAAATTAAAGACATGTCGATTAATAAAAATGATCACTTAGATATATATTTTTTTTGTAAACACATAAAAGTTTTGGATTACAATGCCCATTTCAGAGCTTCTGAAATTTGTATTAGTGAACGTAGAATTTCCATAAGCTTAAAAGAATTATTTTCATATATACCCTTACAGGCATATAGGGTTTTAAACCATACTTACATTTCTAACGAATAGATGTTAAAACATTACTTATGTACCTATATATATATATTATATATATGTTAATTTTTATTATTTTGAAATATACGTATTTAAGTTATATTTTTGTTTTATTTTATATTTAAAATAAAGTAAATATATGAAATATAAAAAAAAAACTTAATAACGGTCATGTTATACTAAATGTTGATTTGATTGAATAAGTATGGTAGGTAGTACCTAATAACAGCATTTCATTAACTTTTAGTGCTTGTCTATAATCCTATGATTTTAAAATTAATTCTTGGTTATATACAAATAATTAAGACTAGTGATATATTTATTTTTTGAGTTCATTGCTTGTATTATAATTATAAAAACCAATACAAAAAAATTGGTTGATTTGATATTGGTTCGTATAATTCTAATAGAAAAATACTCAAAAAAAAATATTTCACTCGTTTTAATTCGGGTACTAATATCCAAGAGTTATTTTAAAAATCATTAGATTCAAATTGAATATAATATATGTTTCGAATTATTCAATCTATTATCAACATGACATTTCACTATAGTCAATTTACCTATAAGTTATTATCAAATTAAAACTACCTATTTTCAATTTGATCATAAGCTAGAATCAATTCAAAACCAAATTGGGAAATTATTAGTTTCGATTTGATATTAACCTGTAATCAATTTGATAATAAATAAGTTCAAATTGAGTATATCACTTTATCAATTTAACTATAAGCTAATGTCAGTTAACATATATTTATTATCAAAATGATTAGAAGTTACCATCAAATTGGACCTAATATATTCTCATTTTGAACTTATTGAGTTTTAAATTGATGTATCAGTATTAGCAATTTAACCATAATCTTAATGTCAATTCGAATCTATACATAGAATCAAAATGAAGCAATCAGTATTTTCAAACTGACTATAATGATAAGCTCAAACTAAAACTAACATATGATTATATTGTGACCATAAGCTTAGGTTCAGTTTGACACTACCTTTGGTTTGCTCCTATTCATGACTAAGCAAGGTTCAGATTGACTCTAATAGGTTCAATTGGACCATAGATTTTTTTGTGTGTATGATATGGAGAGCTAAAAATGTTGCGTATACGCAACATTGGGATTTACGGTAAACAGATACTACTACTACTTAGTGTGAAATATTTCAAAACAGTTTGTGTGAAGATGCACCTTACATTTAGCACACATGTATATTGTGTTGTTTTTACACTGTCGGCATCTTCTTCTTGCTTTGTTGTCTTTTGACCAATAGAGTTTTGTAGCTGGTAACGTATGGTATCCCGAAAAAATAGGTATGCCGAAAAATCGCTTTAGGCTTGTTTTATCAATAACAAATGAATGCCGATTATTGTCGTGAGCATATTTTCTTGTATAAGATATTATTTTTTCCCAAACTTCGTCACTGAAGTACAAGGAAAAAACTTCCAAAGGGCTTTTACCGCAAACTCTGTTTTCAATTTGTTCCAAGTTATTATTATCTTCATTATATGGTCCTGTTGTATATATTGGGGTCTCTTTTCTCCACTTTGGTAGAGTTTTCTTCGACTTCATTTTTATATTTTTTGCACATAGTTTTGCTTTTTTTGGAATTTGACGGTAAAGATTCATTATCTAAGGCTTCAGAAGTATCAGACAAATTTGCGTGTATTTCGTAGGTCCCCGCAACATCTGGTAAATCGTCAACGTTCTCACATATATCTTCGTCAAGCTCCTTTTCGTCTGTAAGTGCATCTACGGGTGGCGGAATATAGTATACTGCATCAATGGTATCAGTCTGCAGTAAATCCTCATCCTCCTCCAATGTAGCTAAAAGCTCCGCAGATGACAAAGGCATTCTGTTTTTCCAAGACATCACTATAACCAAACAAATTATTTTAGAAAAAAAATTAACAAACAGAACCATAATTTTAACTTACTTCAAGTCAATATTTTCCAGAGCTTCACTTTATATTTTATATATAATATAATTTTAAATCACAATAATTATAACTTAGTATCTTTGTTGACACTCACTAAGAAGAATCACACACAAATAATGTAAGAAACAAAATAAATGCTACCTAATTGTGGGTCAGCGAAGGGCGCGACATTATGGCGCCTTCTTACCGGAATTCCCAACGTTGCGTATACGCAACATTAGGAAAAATGATCCAATATGCAAAAACTATACATGTTTTGTAAAATATCATATAACGCCCATTTTACTAAAGGTCATGGGAATCTAAATCCATAATTTGAAATATCTCAGCCGTTTCTGTGTCAGACGAATTGATTGACGAATATATGAAATGATAAATCTCAAAATGTTGCGAGTTCACAAATTCGCACAAAATAAATATCTTGACTCTGTCGACTTATTTCTTAAAACGTTGTTCTATTTTGAAAAAATTGTAGCAACAAAAAAGTATTTTTTTACGGGCACATTGAAAAAAAAAATATTTAAAAAATGTTTCGTTTACGCAACGTTGGGGATTAATGGGTTAAAATAAATCTGCTGTTCACTTTTTATAATGGTATAAAAGGCATTTTGCAATTCCTCAATGGATAAGGTTATTATATTTTACTTTACTTATAACTTTGCACAATTATGTTTTTTTTGTTGAATAAATGCAACTAGAATGTCACTGTGATTTGCCACAAAATAGCTATGCAAATATAAAGATGCAATGATTTTATTTATCCAGATGACATTCGTTTCGCCCACTATGTTAACGAGAACTGTATTCTTTACTGATGTGACAACAGAATTTTATATCTTCTTTCATGTAACTTCTTACAATAGGGTATATATAAAAGATTTATAAACTACTTAATTTAGTATCGTAAAATATGATAAGTATGAATAATTGAGTTTATGAAAATTATTTAAAATATCTTAAAAATCAATACTTATGTATTCTTGTTGTGCTGTATTACAAAATCAACTCACAGAAGAGTAACTTTGACTCCATTATTTCGGAACACGCTTTAATCCTATTTTCAAAGAATTCGTTGGTAAAACTCAAATAAAAGATATTGAGAAAAGTGTAAGATAATTATTAAATTAATTAACGCAAAAAAAAACAGAAACATTAGAGGAAATACAGAACGATTATACGTATTTAAAAAATTTGGAGCATAATTTTAATATTTATTAAGCTGTTGTTCAAATGTTTAAAATTTCACCACAGTTCATAAATCAGCAAATTTATATAAAATTTTTAAAGGGAAAAAGGCAAAAAAATGACCCCAAATTTATATGTATGGGGACATGTGATATCAAAAGTCCTAAAGTAAAAGCTTTGTATATTTTCGGGGGTTGAAAATTAAGCTAGGGAATCACTGTCGACGAAAGAACATACGCTGGTTTATCGATTTACTTCTCATCAGTAATGCTTAATCAAGTATGCGATCGTAATTCCAGAGGGATTACCCTTGTTATATCGCTGCAAAATATAAGTAGGTAAATCATAGTACAAAAGGCACGGTCTAGCGGTGTTGTGGTACCTAAATTACTAGTTGAATTTAAGTTTATACTCATCTGGACCAGAGGTTACACCAGATGAATCCTACGTATAAGGCGCGAAAAAAGGATTTAAATCTTATGTCTTACTGCCGGCACATGCATTTAGTGCACTAGTGGATAATGTGAGGATTTCTATCCTCTTGTCTAATTAGGTATAAATTCATATTTATTTATTAAAATTTAGAATAAAATATAATACCTTTATTGAAGAACTGTATTGTGCTTTACAGTAAAAAAAAAAACAAAAAATTGAAGTATATTATCTTATATTAAAAATTAAAATATAATTACTAATAATAATAATTAATAAGATTTCTTCAGAAAATAAAATATAAACTCTGAAGACATAAACAAAAATCATAATTCTTTTGGTGTAGCATAAAAATTGGATATATAGGTAAGTTCCACTAGTCAAAGTATAGCAATGTGGGGATAAACGTCATTCATTTCTTTTCCACCATTCCAATAATGATTCCCCTTTTGTTGCTTTCTCTGAATAAAAGTATGCGTTAAGCTCTTTTTTTCCAAAATTCTTCATGTTTGTATTGAGGAGTAGCGATTTTGAATATAAATTGAATATAAATTCAATGTCCATGTCTTCATCTGAGCCAGATTTTTCTACAGTTTCTTGTACGGGCGGAATTGGCCTAATTGGTGCATATTTCTCACAATAAATTGTTTCAAATTTTTGGTATGACTGATTTTTCATTTCTTCGCCCCAGAAAGTCATTATGAGTGAGGTCCAATGCTTTGTAGTAATGCTTAAGCATATTATCTCTACCTGCTTAAAAGCTTTGATGAATATTAATCACTTGGTGAGTGTTCTGTTTTTTTGTCAAGTTCTATCACAAGCTTTTCTATTCTGTCAATTAACAAGTTGAAGCCGATTATGACCAGTGGTAATGTTGGGTAGGAATCTCCCGATAATATATCACTGATATACTTAAAGCATCGCAATTTAGGTACGAAAGTTATTAACATATTTACAGTATTTAAGAGAAAAATACTTACTCTTGTCTTGACGTTTGTTATTTCAAAGTATCAAGTAGAGACTACTGCGCATACTTGTTCGTAATCATCAGGCAGCCACACCGCCCGATATTTTGCTTTTAGAACACTTTTAAATTAGAATAATCATTTTGCAAAAAATTCAAAGGAAAAAAATTATTGAAGGTTGGCAAATTATTTTAACACTTCTGTATTGATAATAAACAAATATTACATTGCAATTAATATACTGGCTGTTGTTTATTGCACTTATACTCAGAAAATATAATTTTAGTTTAAAATTAAAAATATTTATTTGTTAAAGTACTCCATTGCAGAGAGGAGTATCAAGTATAGTAGAAAAATAAAAATTAATTAAAATTTAGATCATGCAATTCAAAATTCATGATCTAAATTTTAATTTTGGTTATATAACGTTTTTTAACAAAAAATTTTTTTCACTAATTGATGTATAGCTGTTTGAATTAAGCTTATTATGAGGATTTCTGTGATTTTTTGTCACTGACGATGAGATGAATCTCGAAACATGTTTGACATTATGGTAATGATTTGAACATATATTATATATATATAACTTTTTGTGGAGTAGACGTGATTTTATTTTCCTACTTTAAAAATATTTGACTTTGTTTAAAAATTTATAAGGCAGCATTGTAGAGCTGTCCACGGATAGAGTTTGGAAGAGGAAAAACTTTTTTATTTGTCAATTTAGAAGAAAAAGTCATTCAATAATATTTTTAATGATTTTGATTTTCTTGTTTTTTTAATTTTATTATTTTAATAGTATCTATGAAAAAAACAAAAAAATCAAAATTATTAAAAATGTTATTTTTGATAATATACGTGTATAGTAATCGTAAATTTGGTATTTGAAATTATAGTTTTTATAAAGAATGACTTTTTCTTCTAAATCGACAAATAAAAAAGTTTTTCCTCTTCCAAACTCTGATTGTGTATTTAGAATGTGATGTTTTTCTTTGATATCTAGATATTTTACTGTTAGATTGGAGACAGTTTGGTCTCACATAACAGCATAACCGGAAGTTTCAATAACTTTTAACTATTTTACCTCATCTGCCCCAGTCGACATAGTTACACTGCCAAACTTTCAAAATAAAAATAGTTTTCTATATCTACAGATCGTTTTGGTTTGACGGTGGGACACCCTGTATAGGTACTATCAGAATTTCTTAAGTTACTTTTTGTTACAGTCTATTTTATATAAATAATGTAATTTATTTTTTAATCTTCTCAGTTTAGAGTTGATTTCACAGAAAAAAAGGAAAACATAATTTGATGGATATATTTGTGTTGTTTTTTTAAATACATTATAATATTATTTATATAAATATACAAAACAGAATCTTGTTCCGCCTATGTTGCTGGTCGTACACAACAGTAAATCTGTATTGTTGACAGTTCTATTCTACTTTGAGAATGCAAGAATTTTTGTACTATACTCTGAATGGGCTGTATGATTTAGTTACCTATTCTAAGGGTTGGTCGTTGGTCCGTTGATTGCAGCATATGGTAAGTGCTTGCGCCTACTGAATACATTCATATAGGCAGGATTATCGATAATATAAATTGAAATTATTTAATTCTCAGACAACTATAAGGACAGGGCAAGAGTGCGATTTGTTACAGATAACTTGGGATTATACAGGATGGTTCATTGATAAGTCACATTTTTTCGTAAAAATAAAGCAGATATGTGGGTCATTTTTCACAAAATTATTTTGTCTAAAATGCCGCCATATTTATAGTAAAGGATTACCTACCACACTGATGTTCACAATGTGATAAGACGCAAGGACATAATTACTGTTTCGCATTATTTTCAAACTATGGGAAGCGTCTGCTGCTGCGAAACATCCGCAATGAAGCAGTGAATGTCGCGGTTTTGGGACATGTTGCATTGGATTATACTCAAAGTACCCGCTCAACTAGCTCAAGCCTCAGGTGTCTCCAGTAACTGTTTGTCCGTAATAAGCATACAATTTTTATGCTTACAAAACTCAATTAGTACGGGAACTGAATGAGGTTGATCCCGAGAGTAGGCTGCAGTTTTGTAAAGAAATTAAAGATATTGTTTTTTTAATATAGATAATTATTGCTGTTTAGAGGGCAGTAAGACACATTTATGCCAAGCGGTGGCATATTAGCAAATAATATTGCATACCCACTTTTTATTCTTGAAAAACTAAACATTCTTCACGATGTAATGAACCCTTTGACAACAGAAACATATCCAGCAAGATAGAGATGCGGAGACGCTGCTCCTGCCCTACTTTTTTTTTAAATTTACTGTTTCCCCGGTAGATGGATTCAAAGTCTTTGGAGCATTTTCTTTGGGGACACTTATAAAATTGATTTTGGTACGAAGCCTGAGTACATAAATCTTCTCCAACGGATTATAGTGAGGAACAGCAGGCATATGCTCCAAAATGTTTGAAATAGATTTGAACAAAATCTTCTTTATTGCATTGAAGCAAATATATTTTTACAACTTATAATAAACTGCTTTATTGTGGAATACAATAATACAAACATACACTGTGTCCAAGATAAGAATAGGATAGCATTGGAATCTTGGAAACCGTAGGAGTTACAATGTCAGTTAAATTAGAGAAAAGTTGTAAAATTTAAACATATTTTAACTGGTGTTTTCAAAAGTAAACTAACTTTAGCCATTTTCGAGAATTTTTGAAAAACGATTTTTTGTGCTTTCAGTTTTTATATATTTTTTACAGATTTAACTTAAAATGAAAACTACTTGTTTAAACCATTGCATTCCACGAAAAGAGAAAAAGCTAAATGCATATTTTTCGTTGGGCCGCCCTGTATACGTATCGCTTATACTCATACTCACCAAAATACCTCATGTGTGAATTTTTCTTACCTGGAATGGTATTATTACTTTCTGCACACTATATTAGTATAGATAATATAGAAGGGAGATATAGTGATCAAGACGAAAATTCGATGTGGTGATTTTGATGGAAGTGAACGTTTTGAGGTCCCCTGTCAGTGTGTGTCTGTGTGATGATTTTTTTCTCAGAAAAATTTAGTTTCAAAATACTAGATCCCTTTTATTTTTGTGTCCATTGGCGTACAAGGAGATTTTTTTCAAAGGGTCCACATTAAGAAAAATAATTTCCTAAACGAAAAGGCCTACGTTAATTATGTATGAATAGATTGGTTTTCTGTTTTTTTCGATATCCCATTTTGTTTTCGTGATATTTTAATTTAACTCGAGTATTAGGTTAAGTTGCACATCCGAGGGTTTTTTACCTTTTTATTTGTCATTCTTGCTTGCTATTTCACCAATATCGAGAGTTTTTATTAAAGCAATGCAACAGTTATTTTATTTGTAGTGTTACTACTTATTTTTGGCTTTTTTCTTCTTCATCGCCTTCTTTTTAGCTGTTCATATCATATAATATGTAATATATAGGTATATTGGAGACTATTAGATAGTTTCATGAAAAAAAATTGTTTTTAATTTCACCGGAAATACTTGTTTTCGGTCATTTTATACATAAATAAGTAGTTTTAAAAAAATGTCTGTCTCTATCCACGAAAACGCAAAAACCGCTTAACAGATTTTAACCAAATTTGGTACAAAAATATTATTGGACATGGCAAGGAGCTGATTAGATTTTGAGAAACATTTGGCGTAGGCAAGAAGTTTAAGGGTTCAAAAATTAAAAAAAATCATAGTTCTTAAACTTATCCGAAATACTGCATAAATTTTTAAGCATTTAATTGAATATAAAATATATATATATATATATATAAAAAGGTTAGAAAAAAACGTATTTCTTAAACATAGCAGAAATATTGACTAGTTATTTATAGTTTTGATAGAATATAACCTATAAAATGTGTTATAAATAACTTGTTTTCATAGGCGTTCGTAAATACTGTAAACGGGGTGTTGTGTTTGATTTAGTTTGAAAAACACGTATTGCTTTCCAATGTTATGTTTAATTTACTTTGGCGCTATTGCTAACACCAAAGTTATGTTTTCGTTTAATTTAGTTTGTTTCTATTATATTTAGTTATTTAATTTAATTTGGTACTATACTTTAAAGATCATTCAAACACTTTAATTTTTAATTACTACTTTATTAATATTGTTTCACAAGGTTTCTGTTTGAAGAATAAAAATGACCTGAACGGTCTGACTGGTTTGAACTAACTGAACTTACTTACTTGACTGAACTGACTCAACTGAACTGTCTTACAAGATTATGCCTTTTTATATATTATATCTACAGAGTCATTAAAAATGGTTAAACATTTATTAGGGGTTAGTTTTTATATTGATAGAAAGAAAGGTGTGAAACCTATTAGAGGGTTTTATGGTAACATAATATTTTATGTTATCTTACAATAAAGTTTACAATATTATGACCATGCTAAAAGAAAAATATACCCTATCAAACATAAATGTGGTTTCACACCGTAAAATTAAGGGATCCCGAAAAGTAATAAAATTAGGTAAAACAGCTTATCAATTGTTAAATATGGTTTACATCATAAAATAAGGAACTCTAATATTATTTACAATAGGGAACAACTGAATATAAAACATGTGGAAGTATAATAAATGATATACAGGGTGTCCTGTGGGAAGGATCATAACACCTCCCCCCTAAGTGAGAGATTTTATAATAATGAAATTGTTAGAAAATCTCTATTATTATTATTAAAATATGATATAGCATAATTAAAATTGCTAGGTCTATCTACATAAATGAAAAAAACTTAAATATAAAAACACTTAAAATAATATGCTAAAATTAAAGAATTATTATGTAAATCGTAAAATTACTGTGTCTCTCTGACTGATGGCCTACGTGCCGGTGTAAATACTATAGATTTACGTTTTGGATGAACAATGTCCTCATCATGATAACAACTATTTTCAATTTGTTGATCACGGTGATATTCTGCAATATATCTACTTTGATTTGGTTCAATTGTTTGGTTAACTCTTACACAAATATTTGGAACAATTCCACAACAAGAACTTCGTTTGAAACACTTAATGTAAATCTTGTAACAAATGAACAACAATACCATTATAGCTAGAATATATGCTAGTAGAGATCCTGTAAGTGTGTAATTTGATAAAATATTCTTTTTATAAATATCATCACTTAGTTTTTCAATGTCATCTAATTTATGACTAGCAATATTAAGTTCTGGGATATGCTTAGCCAATGTCTTATAATGTTCATTCAATATAAGTTCCGACATGTTAATTTTTGTAAAGTTCACTTTTTCACAGCACTCTTCACTAATTTCAAATGCAGGAACAAAGTTTGTATATACTTTGGAATTGAAGATGTTGCCATGTGGTACCAATGTTGTTGACGCACTATAAGCCTTACATTGTTTTCCTATAGTGACGCTTCCGAAATTTTTTAATGTGATATCGACTGGTTTTAATTGATCACTACAAGAAACAGTTAGAGTCTCTGGATGAGATACTGCGAATAGCCAAGTATTTGAAGTGATTAATTGAATAAAAATACCTTTGTTTGTATATAAAAAATGAATTTCACATATATCAGGTATATTACTCGTTATACCTTGAAGTAATTTCATCTCACAATTATCTACAACATGTGCCAAAGAAACTTGTTTCTGATGAGAAAAAATAAATTTATCTTCTGATAGTTTCAAACAATTGCTGAATTCAATTTCAGAAAGTGTTACAAATTTCTGTTTGGTTTCATCAACGGCAATATATTTAGAAGATGGTTTAATTAAAATGAATTTATTTAATGATAATAATTTTGGAAATGGTGATACTTTGTATAGATAGAATAATTCCGTCTCAATTAGTGGAATATTTATAATATATATTAACCGACTATTTTCGAAATATACCTGTAAATCGATTATATTCAATAAAAGATTTGCATTTGAAGTGTCCACTGGAATTGGAAATTCAAGACCATGAGGTAGTGTTTCAATAATTGGTTTAAGTTCATCAATTAGTTGAATTGGAGTAAGAATTACTGGATGTAACAATCCCTTTTTTGCTAATAAAATTGCATTTGATAATGTAATAATGTCAAGTTGTAATTGATTTAACATCATATTTGTTAGTACTATATGTTCGTCTAAATAATTTTTCATACTTAAATACTTTATATATTTTTGCTCTTTATTTAATTCGTTATCCAGTTTTTTTATAACTGCTCTTTGTATATAAGGGAGTCTGTATGGTTTAATATTAATAGGTCCTTTATTAGGGTCTGTTGGAATTTTATGTCTAATAGTGTCAGTGTAAGTTAATTTGTCACCTTCTAAATAAAAAATGTCTGAAAAATTTCTTATTATATCCAATAATGAGTTTTGTTCTTCTACGTTAACATGTTCTAATTTAATAAGGTCTTTTATTCTATGAAATCTATCAACTAAATTAGAATATTTTTCATTTTCAATTAATAAATCATTAGAAATAGGTTCTATATTAACCCTTGGTAACGGAATACGATACGTTTCATTAGAAATATTTAAAATGCTGACCAGACATTTATAATTTTGAGTATTTGTTACTGTCGAACCTAAGTAAATGTTTTCCGAAATTTGTTTGGCTTCTACAAGTCCTTCAGCATTGGCAATATTTGCTCTAGTGGCTACTGCAATTTCACATCTAGCAGGAATTGTTATGAGAGACTTTGAAGGTAAAATTTTAAAATTATTATTGTTAAAATATATTGATTCGTTATTATAATCTATTTGCACTTTATATTTTTGCATAAAATCACGTCCTAAAAGTCCATCGGCTTTAATTGATATATCTTCGGGAATTATATGAAATACATGTTCAATTACTTTATTGTCTTTTAATAAAATCGAAAGTGAATAAGTACCCATGGTATATACAGATTTTTGGGATATGCCTTTTAACTCAATTATAGAATTTTTATCGATGTTACAATTTTTAAGTTTAGATGCTTTAATTAAGCATACATCTGCGCCTGTATCTAAAATTAAATTTAAATCAGAATCTATTATATCTAGCGATTGAAGTTTAACAATATCTAACTGAATCTGTTCTTGTGATAATAAAACGGTTCTATGAGAAATAGGTTGTTCATTTATTAAAACATTTTCTACATTTGCTGCTGAAGTTGATGGACAAGAAACGTTGTTGTCTTGTGTATGATACCTATGAATATTGGCTTGTTCGTGAGTAATATTTTCAGATTGAATAATTTGTGTTTGTCTTGAATCTTGTACATTTCTAGTATCCTGATTGTACGGAGGTATATTTGTATTTTGCCGATTGTAATAATTGTTATTTCTCGAATTAGAAACAATATTATTGAAATTTGTTGGAAAACGTCGACTATATTGGTTTTGGTGAAAATTTGATGACTGCAAAGAATTATTTGTCCCAAAATTAGTATTACGATTAATATTTGTATTTTGGTCTCTATAGTTTGGTCGATGAGAATTTTGTGGATAATTATTTCTATTTTCAAATTGTTTTAAAAATCTACATTCAGATGTATAGTGGTTATTTTTACCGCAATATAAACAATTTTTCCTAGAACTCTGAAAATTTCTTTGAGCATTTTGATTTCTAACAAAATTTACATTTCTAAAATTTTGATTGTGCTTAAAATTTTCATTTTGTTCCAATTCCATTTCTAAAGCTGTTGAAATTGCTCTATCTAAACAATTCGTGTTTTCTGCTATAACACGGATTTGTATTTTTTCATTAATCAAACCTTTTCGAAAATTATTAACTAAGTTTGAGTTCATCGAATCTATTAAAACTTTAGCCTCAGGTGGACTATTATTTAAGTAACACGTTTCTTTATATTTATTTACTAAAATATTTAATCTATTTGAATAACTTTCGATATTTTCTCTAAAAGTTTGTTTGATATGCATGATTTGCGATAAATAATGAGATGAAGGAGTTTTATCACTAAAATATTCTATTAGAAAGTCTTTAATTTCTACCCAATTAGCAAAATGTTTATATTGGGTAGCTTCATGAGCTTTTCCTTTCAATTTCGTACCAAAAATTAGTTTAGTTAATCTAGCTCTTTCAGATTCTTTTACTACTTCCATCATAGTATCACAATTCTTAATGAAAAATTGTAGCGAATTGCCATCGCCGTAACCATCAAAGGAATCAATTTGATTTAAGATATCGATAGCGTCTTTACCTGACATTTTGTAAAAATTAATAAATACTTAAAAAAATTAAGATTGCTAATTTATGCAAAGGTATTTTTACTTTTAAGTAGACACGAAGTTATTTGCAGTTTTTTTATTAATATTTTTATTTTTACATAAAAAAAATAAATTCAAAAGAAAAAACTGGAGAGAAAGTAAGAAAACAACGTCACTAACAGAAACAATAAAGACTTACCAAAACTTCATCCCGAATCTGGTCACCAACAATCTGTTTAAGACCAACTTGGCGTCCCAAGTCTTGATGTCTGCTGCAGTAGATTGGCTTGATCAGGTTTTCAGATGAAAACACAGGAGTCCTTAGCTGGAACTTTGTTGCGTACTGGGCGCTCCTCCAAAATTACCAGTTGTTCCGTAACTGACGTCTGTATTTTTCACTGCGTCAGACGCTCCTTTGAAAAACACGTAGAGTTTTCCGCTGCCACCAATGTTGTGTTTGATTTAGTTTGAAAAACACGTATTGCTTTCCAATGTTATGTTTAATTTACTTTGGCGCTATTGCTAACACCAAAGTTATGTTTTCGTTTAATTTAGTTTGTTTCTATTATATTTAGTTATTTAATTTAATTTGGTACTATACTTTAAAGATCATTCAAACACTTTAATTTTTAATTACTACTTTATTAATATTGTTTCACAAGGTTTCTGTTTGAAGAATAAAAATGACCTGAACGGTCTGACTGGTTTGAACTAACTGAACTTACTTACTTGACTGAACTGACTCAACTGAACTGTCTTACAAGATTATGCCTTTTTATATATTATATCTACAGAGTCATTAAAAATGGTTAAACATTTATTAGGGGTTAGTTTTTATATTGATAGAAAGAAAGGTGTGAAACCTATTAGAGGGTTTTATGGTAACATAATATTTTATGTTATCTTACAATAAAGTTTACAATATTATGACCATGCTAAAAGAAAAATATACCCTATCAAACATAAATGTGGTTTCACACCGTAAAATTAAGGGATCCCGAAAAGTAATAAAATTAGGTAAAACAGCTTATCAATTGTTAAATATGGTTTACATCATAAAATAAGGAACTCTAATATTATTTACAATAGGGAACAACTGAATATAAAACATGTGGAAGTATAATAAATGATATACAGGGTGTCCTGTGGGAAGGATCATAACAGGGGTCAAAATAAAAATATATATACTTCCTAAACTTATTCGAAATATGGAATAATTTTGCATAGTTGCGATAGAATATAACCTAAAAAATGTTACATAAATGAACTGGTTCACACGAGCGTTCGAAAATAGTGTAAAAAAGGGTAAAAAAAAATTTTTCTAATATAACAGAAACATTCATTAATTATATATAGCTTTGATATAAGATAACCTACAACATGCAGCATAACAATTTTGTTTACATAGGCGTTCATAAATAGTAGAAAATGGGGCAAAATAAATTTTATAATAAAACTAAAAAAATCAACTATTTTGCGTACCAGAACTTGGCCTAGAAGATCTGAAATATAAAATATGTACGTATAAATAGTGCCTCCAAACAGAAGAATAAGGAACAAAACCCGATACTTAACAAAAATATCTGATGTCTAAAACAAAAAAAAACTATATATATATAAATTTTAGATAAATGACAAAATTATTACTTTTACACTTAAATATGGAGAGCTATTTGTGCCTCGAGGGCAACAGTTTATTTAATTTAACTTAGGTACATATATTTCCATCCTGGCTTGGTATATTTATTAATGTCCTGAATTCAAGGTACTAGTTACTGCCGTTTTAATCAGCAACTATCCAATCTGCCTTTTCTCTGAAATTGTGAATTAATTTTGTGCTTCGAAGATGATGAATTGGTGCATAATTTTAATGACGAAATACACATGAATTATTGTGAGTTGCTACAAGAACTTGACCAACTAAACTAAAACAGATATTGGAAATATATAAATGCCCTACATGCCTTAAATAAGCACATAAAACTTAACCTATAATTTCATCATGTCAAACCAACAGTTTCTTAACCAAAAGTACTTAAACTGGTTGTTTTTGGAAAGTAAAAATTATATACCTCTCTATATTTTAAAGATCATGATATTTAAAAAGAAAAACTCAAATAAACTTGTAACTATGTATTTTTCAAAATACCATAATTAAACTATTTTTATTCATAATAACATATTAAGTAAATTTAAAAAACTTTTTCCATCAAATAGTAAAATTTCGTAACCATAGTTCCATTTGTGTGTTATCTATTATCTATTTTTTAGGAACCACTGATTCCATTTTTGTTAACCTTTGGTCTAAATTACAAAACATTGTATGGACATGATATTTGTGTGCAAAATTTTCTACAACATATTACTTTCCCGACCCAGGGCAACTATTGTAAACGCGCTAAAAAAAACAGATAAAATAACCATTTTGAGGTCCCCTGAGACAACTAAGAGCATAAGTCTGTCTGTCTGTATGCATTCTTTCATGATATCGCCTAAGCGCTTCACCCAATTTAGCTACTTTTGGTAGGTATAAGAGTCGAATCGTAGTTTGGACCCATTAGTTTCATAAAGAGCAGTTGTGGTCGAGTACTACATCATTTGAAAGCACTTTTTATGCTCTTTACAGCAATAGCTTACTTTTGCTTTAAAACGATATTTGGTGTCTGTACCTAGAAGGTTGTAAGTTGTATGAGTTGCCTAAAACCAAGAAGGTTACACAATTTTGTCGCTTCGTTGGAGTTCCAGTTGTGTTGTATATTGGCTCCGTGCGAAACCATGGTAGGTACATTTAAATTTTTACTCTCCCGACCCAGGGAAAGTTTTGCGAACGCGCTAAAAAAATTGAGATAAACGGATATAACAATTCCCCTGAGACGATTAAGACCATTTCCAGATTCTGTTACGTTACCCAAATCATATATTTTAGTTTATATTATATCTTGCCGGGAAAGTTTTGGGGTGATTTTTTTTATTTGAAACTCATCTATATTAAGATACTAAATAGCCTTAACAGGGAATAATAAAAAACACAACAAGGTGTTATTGTAGTGCGTAATGTGCACTGTAGAGTTCAACTGATATTTTGTTACTAAATTATTAGTATTTTCAAGGCAAGTAGCGCTAAATACGTAGATGAACAAAAGATCAAAAACTTATTTTATAGTGTCTATAATGGGGGAATTTTAATATTATACTAATAAAACTTATTGGACAAATTATGTACTCTAAAGAAATACACAGCATTTGCCATATACATACCTATTACATCTTAATCAAGTTAAGAACAGCCAAATATTCAAAAGGGTGGCTACAAATTTAGGGCGTCGAGCATGAGAGATCAAAAAACACTATTTTATATTCCTACCATTATATAGCAGTAGTGACTCATTTTATTGTAATATAATTAGCTTACTTATATGCTTATTGAAATCTGATATGTTTATTTCTTTATTACACGAATTTCTACATTATGACGAAGAAATATTTTCTCTATGAAATAAAGTAAACGTGAAAAATCTCTCTTCTTCGCTTGGTCAAGCAAGATATACCTATATTTCATAATTTTAATTTATATTAGATATTGTACATATAGTTATGAGGATCCCACCCAGCAAGTGACTAATTAATTTTGAACGGAACCAACTGGGCATAAAAGAATCACCGATAGTCGTTAGTTTTTTAAGTGTGCTTTAATATTGTTTGCCAAATTATATGCTAACAAATGTGGCATTTTAATAATAATAATAAAAAATACAATCTGTCAATTTATATGCAATTGGGCGAGATTCAGCTCAATCCCATCTCAGTGACATGAAATCATCTGGTGCAGCTAACCCATGCACTTCAATTTATATAAAATAGAAAAACATTACATCACAAAAATACATACACAAAATAAGACCCCGACACACTTAATAAAATAAGACGAGAAAAAAAAAACAATAAAAAAACTTCGTAGATAGCCAAAACAATCAATAACATCAAATAAATTCCTTCTCAAAAATTATGGCTTTAATACATTGCTTAGTTTCCTTCTGAACATAGTTTTACTAGAGCTATTCCTCAAATCATTCGACCAAGAATTCACGGATTTTGAGACATTATAAGAAAATGACCTTTTAAACATTTCTGTTGTATGATTTGATATATCTAAAGAATTAGGAAACATACGTTGATATTGTGAATGTCGGTACGAAACGTAATTCTGTTGTAAAGAAAGGGGGACAGCTTAGTCAGTAAAATGCAAAAATACCTGACGGATGTATAGTACGACACAGTTAAGAATATACGCTTTTAAATGGGCTAACCATATAAAAGTGTATCATTCTTAACTGTGTCGTACTATATGCAGTTGCCGCCTTTTTTGCATATTCATCCAGTTGGCTTTAGACATAGTGTGACTGATTATTTCAAATTTTCGTATACCGAAGATAAGTCTCAGGCACGAGTTCTGAAGCTTTTCTAAAAGTAATAACACAAACAAATTTGTCTTTTTCTCCTAAAACCTTTTAATTTTTTTTAGTTGTCCTCAAATATTTACCTCGGAGCTATTGTGTAAGGCTACGAAACAAATGATGCTGGAACGTCGCGTTGTTATCATAGAAATCTTATATTATATATGTACTCTAGAATGCTAATTAAATCCAGCCGAATACCAAAAAGTGTAACGGGTATGCAGAGTTTTCTCGAACTACGCATGCTCCTCAGTCACTTATTTTCAGTACAGAGCTGCCATATTTAAAACTATTTTGTCGTTCGCCTTACAGAATTTATGTGACATATCTGTTTTATAAATAAATCCATATGTTGCGTCATACGAAACTGCTTGACAAATTCAAATAATTCAATGTTATCGGTAAAATTGTAATACTGTTTAGTTTTCAGCAATATGAACGAAACATTTTTTTCCAAATCTTATTAAATTTAGGAGATTTCGCAACAGCGTCTATTTTCGCAAATGACATTTCTCGTAGTGGGAATATCTGTCAGAGTCGGCTTCACAACAATTCAGATAGGTTTTATAATTGAATTATGGGTTTATGCGTGGTATATTTTAATTGTTGATAGATATACCTATTTGTGATTAAAATTGTTTTTAATATTTGTTATTTTGGTTTGGTAGTTTGTTTATTTAACAAACAATGAGGTGTATAGTGTTGTGGTGTAAAAATGAAAGTATCATTCCTGGTATTAAATATTTTCAGTAAGTTATTGTTTCGGGTTTCTAACAGTCTCAGTTTGAGTCAATATGATACCATTGACATGATACTCATTTTTAGCTTGACAAAAAAAAGACATGATGTTTGGATGCGGGCATTGGGATCCTAGTACATCCTGTCATATGCAGTAAGCATTTCGCTGCAGAAGATATCATTTGTAGAGAAGACGGCAAGAGGATCACCCTCGTACCCGATGCAGTTCCCAAACTTTTGTTGAAAAGAAGAGATTATGTAAATGAGAGTGGAAGTTAAATTCTTAATCGTTTGATATCAAGACACTGTTTACTTAAAAGCAGTCAGTCAAAAATGCATGATATGTATGTCAAGAATATATTTCCTACGTTGTGTAGGTATACAAAGTTCGTTTGAATTCTGTTGTTAAACTGGAATATACTTAATTATAGAATCCTCCATGAAATTGCTGAGAATAAAAGTTCTACCAACCATGTTTTGTCACAAAATACTATTGCGAGTAGTACGGATGATATGGAAGTGGTTTACATGGACACGGAAAATATTCGTGAAATCACTGTTTCTTACACCCCTTCTTTGAAGGCTGTAGAGAGGTAAGAGGCCTAAGGTGGTTGTATAAACAAACAAATATTATATAATAATAAAATAAATAATTAGAATGCTCAAGTCCTTACGATATTTTCCAATATTAGAATTTTTACTTATTTCTCGTTTCTGCTTAGATTTATTATTATTGGGTTGTACCTGTTAGACAATAAAGTATTTATATATTTAATGTAATTTTTTATTTCTTAAATTCCTTTATTCCATTTTTTTATTTGAATTACCAAATGGTAAAATTTAATTTTAAATATACCTATAACAGTAATATTACATTTAATCAAAGCCGGTCCTGTTGAAAAATAAGTGACTGGTGATCATGCGCATTATGGACAGCTCTACACTTTTGGTTACATTTTTGTACTACGGGATTATCATTCTAGAGTATATATATATATATAATATAAGATTTCTGTGGTTGTTATCGTTAAATGAAAAAAATGTCTATGCGAAATAAGCTGGCCGTGCGACAACTCTGCATAGTGTTCAACACGGATGAGTTTATCTTTCTGAAGATAATCACCGTGGCTTTCCAAAAAATAGTCGCTATAACCTTATCCGAAACCCACTCTTAAGATGATTTTTTATTCCTCAAATTCTAAATCCTGAGGATATCTCTTCTGGAAGACTTTCGGTCATAGCTAAATACCAATTTCCTAACGAACTTGTTAAAAATACAGATCTTCTTCCTCAATGAGTGATACGCGCGGATATGTCAGTGACTGTCATTTATAATATTATATTATTTAGTGTAATGTTGCATAACAGACTGGTAAAAGTACATATTATGTCATCTTTATTAGTTCTACTGTATTTATTATTGATCTGTATATTATTGGTATTAAATGCTCTAACATTTCTTCTGGTTATAACCACTACAAGCGGCCAATAGACTCAGTTGCAGTCTTCGAGACAAAAGTTTAACCTTAAAACGAAATTGAGATCGAATCGAATATATCGATACATGTCTTGCATCTGTATTAATGAAAGAAAGTTTTGAGCATCCGCGTCAAATTAAATGTATCCGTTAGGTCTGCAGTTTTGTTTACAAAAGTCCATGACCCAGTTTTGAACTCGCAACCTTACGATTACGAAGAGTATGCGTTAACATATAGGCCAACATCTATGTCATGGTATTTAAAATTGTCATTAAATGCAGACGCAGAGAATATAGATGGTGATGACGGTAAAATAGACATATTGGAATGCCAAATGTCTCAACTTGTGTCATTTAAAAACAATTCTCCCAAATTTAGTTCAAGTAAATAGTATATTTCAATAAAGATAAGTATAATTTATTAGTTTTTTTAGATATAATAATGTTTTTATATTTTTGTAATATTATTGTTGAATAAGTTAAATTTTGTTAAAAAATCAAGTATCTAGTCATATTCTATGTGTAAATATATTGTGTAGTGTGTGGATTTGTTAAGGAAAATATGCTGGAATATGTTTGTGGTGAAATTTTCAAAAAAAATCAGACAGCAGCAGCAAGTTAGTAGGTTGATTAGGCGAGTAGATTTCTATAAGAAGAGCACACACATTTAGTTTGGTGTACAGCACTTTACTGGGTATTTTTGTTAGAATTTAATTTTTTTAAAAAGGTTTCACTTGAAAGGAGCCTCACCAAAAGTAGCCTACGACCTGACCTAAATATTTAACTGTATGTACTGTGTAAACTGTGTTTGGCTTTGGATGAGATCTACACGGGCTGGAACTCATTTTGGTTGAAGATTAGAGTCAATAGGAGCTCACCTTTTATTATATTTAACAAGCCGCCAATGGTTTGCCCGACAAAAGTCAGTAAGGGTTATACTTTGAAATTCAAAGAAAAAAAGTAATTCTGAAAACCTGATCAAATAAATGGAAAAATTATTGAGACACGCTGTACCTATATTCTAACCAACTAAAAAAATTCAAAAGTTTTTCTATTTATTAGGTTCTGCCGTGCCTAAAAGTCTTAAAAAATAAATAGGAACATTTTTGAGTTACCCTGTATCTAAATTATAGGAGGTTATCCTGAAAATGTAAGTAACAGTTCTTAATATTTTTACGTTTAACTCTGAAGAACTGCTAAAAATGTGCTCTTAATAAAAAGGCAAAAAATTTGGGACATCTTGCGTACGCTCACTATTGTTTGTACTTTATAAACTCATCTTATATATTTATGGGGGCATCTGCAAATTGAAAAAAATAATAAAAGTTTTGAAAATTGTACAAATTTTGCGATTTGTACTTATCCATCCATCCCAATATGCATATTTAAATTATTGACACTACTTGTTGGGGATTATTATTGAAGTTTAAACAAAAAATTGAAAATTTGCGTACCCCTATTATTTTTGTCTAAAACCGGTGTATATGAACTTTATGAGCTACGGCAAAAAAGTTAAAAAATCTAAAGTTTTTCTATTTATTCCGTTCTACTGTGCCTAAAAATATTCAAATATAAATAGAAATATTTTTGAGTTACCCTGTATCTAAATTGTATGAGGTTATCCTGAAAATGTAAAAGTGGTTAATATTTCTACGTTTCACTCTGTAGAACTGCTACAAAATGTGCTTTTAATAATAAGGAATAAAATTTGGGTCACTCTGTATATTCTAGTTATTATTTTATATAATGGAAAAAAAAATAACGTAAAATTTATAGAAGTTAACAAATAACAGAAGAAGATGGGTTGTGTTATCTGAGGACAGATTAATGTCCTCACTTTTTAAACTCTAAAATATTTGATCACCATGTTAAAGACCCTATACAAGTGTATCGTTCGCTAAACCGTTTTATTGTTACAACCCTACATTTAAAATTAATGATATCAGATTTGAATATAATAGATTTTTCGAAAAGGCATCCTCGAAAATTTTAAACCTATTATTTGTTAGTGGCAGCGGTATATCGGAACCTACAAAAGGGGAATTAAATGTTATTCATTTATTTTAACGAGTAAACAAAAGAAGCGGACATTACTATCGGGATATCGGCCGACTCGTTTCAATACTGTTAAAAAAATAATTAACACGTCGCGTCTTGTAAAAGAAAAATATTTTGGTTTGTGCTATAGATGTTAGTGATTAAATCTGATATATTTTCTCAATAGGTATAGTTAGTTATAGGTATGTAGAAAGCGATATTTTCCATTTTCTCTTTGAGTATTAATAAGAACGCTAATGGTGCGAGTAAAAGTAATAATAATTATCATATCTAGAATAGAAAATACTGCTATTGCTACTTTACCATATTAACTTGATCGAGGCATCTTTCAACTTTTTCTAGTCACAAACGGGAATTATATAAATCAGTTAACTGTAAATTACAACAGTAAGTACAAGTTTGTTTATGTAGATAATTGCAACTATTTTAAACATGGTGTTAAAATTTTTCAGAATTTATTGCTACAAACCCGGATTGAAACATTCTACACTAAAAATACAGAGCCCGTCAGTGAAACACGAAATTTAAAAGAAACCATTTTGTTCAGAGAATATTTAAGTTCAACAGCATTTCACTTTTTAAAAATAATGCTGCTCAAATGAATGCATTCCTTTAATTTATTCTCAAAATTTTTCATTTATTGAACATTTCAAAATTGTTCATCCATTACTTCATTATGCTTCAGACGGCACTTTTCCATGTCGTGGAATATTGGAAGAAGAAGCACGCTGAAAACCTGACCACGGCTCCATGTTTATTAAATGGCAGTAACTGTCAAACAATAGTCCAAAACCTTCCAAACAATGTGCTTTTTTAAGGTTGAAAATAATTTCCAAAAATTTTTATACTGGTTAAATTTAATGTATCTATTAACAGAGAAAAATCAGTTGTATCACCCCAAAACTTTCCCTACAAGTTATAATATAATCGAAAATATATGACCTGCGTAACGAAACACAATTTTAATAATTATTATTATTATAATTTAATTTAACTATAACTACTTTATTCAAAAATTAGAAAAAAACGTATTGCCAGAGCTAGGACTCTGACTCGTAACCTTCCGCATGCGAAGCGAACGACCCAACAGAGACCTGGCAACATATTCTATTTTATTTGATATATATATATATATATAT
The DNA here is from genome assembly GCA_911728435.2 of Apoderus coryli. Lineage (NCBI taxonomy): Eukaryota > Metazoa > Arthropoda > Insecta > Coleoptera > Attelabidae > Apoderus > Apoderus coryli. The sequence goes on along the minus strand of OU452202.1, from coordinate 6,312,332 downwards.
ATATATATATATATATATATATATATATATATTTATAAACGTTCCAACTAACTCACTGGTGATATTTTAAACGCTATTTTCTCGAGAATTATAAGGGTAAATATCAAAAATGACCTATCGCTGTAAAGCAGATTAAAAATGCTTTAAAATAATGATGTATCACTCGACCCCTACTGATATAGGAAAATTTAGCAGGCTTAAGGAATTTCAACCAATTGGGCCGGGAGATGCCCACATGTGCAAGCGCGCATCGACGTGATTATGATACCGCAGTATCTGGTCGCGTGGATGGTGGTTGGATGGGTGGACGGCGCTCCCGGTCGAGTCGGTAGGCTTGCCAATGTCATGTACTTATGGACTACATAGTCGTAGGTGCTGGTATCTGGCAGTCGATGATCGTGGTTCGGATTCCACGCTAAACTGTAGGTCCAAGAATTCTCACAAATATATATAACTAAAGAAATGGCTAAATTACCTAGTTGTGGAGGCCAATAATATAGAGAGAGAGAGAATTTCAACCAAAATCTAATTGCTTTATCCTAGGACTGCCCAAAACTGATATACCAAAAGCTCAATTGGTTAAAGCGTTTAGGCGCTATCGTGGAAGAATACATACAGACACACAGACAGACAGACTTACATCTGGAAATGTTAAATAATGCGATATGTTTCCGTGTGACTAATTATTTATCAGGTGCGTCCAATATAGCGGATAGAGAGCGGCTGGAGCTATAGCTAACGATTGTATAGACGGGAACAAAAACCTCGGCTTGAGCGGCCCCAGAATTATCCCTGCAGTTCAGCTACCACGTGTTAATAATAATATTATTAATCAAACGAAATAAATTATCCATCATCAAAGTTGAGTGTCAGTTTCAAATAAAAGAAAACAAAAAAAAAACTTTCAAAGTCAACTCCACAAAATCTTTAATTTAATTATGAAAAAGGAAACTACTTTTGGTTCAACAAGCCATCATCAGTCAATAAAGATAAAAACGAACGCATAAGAGAAACAAAACGTAAAACGGGCAACAAATTTGTTACATAAGTTCATAAGGTAAAAAATCTCTCCTATCATTAAAAATAATTTGATTTTTTTTAAATGAGTTGATGAAATTATTGCAAACTATTTATGTTAGTGACTGTGAGACATTACAATATGACACAGTCTCAATTTTACATTATTTGTACAACAAGATAACTTTCCCATCTGACATACATAATTTGAATGTTAGATTTAGAATTCTTCTGTCTCTCCCAGCACATAAAACTTCGGGTTTCGAAGGGTCCTTTTCATACCAGATTTCAAATTTTATAATAATATACCAGATAACCTGAAACGTCTAAGTCTCTTTTCCTTTAAAAAAAAACTTCGTAATCTTATACTTAATCCGCTCTGATTTTTAATTTTTTGTTTTGATTATTATTGTTGCTGTTTTCTTTTTTTTATGATTAATTTTATAATATTGTTATATTGTCAATAGTCTCTTTTTCTGTTAAATGTGATAGGGAGCTCTAAGATTGCTATATTTTACATGTTTTTTGTTTATTATTATTCTGTAAAATATAAATTAACTACTTATGTTTTTTCTTCCTCTGGCCTAGATTTTGAAATCAGTCTTACTGCCATCTAGACCATTTTGTAGTTCTATGTTAAAGATAAAATTAATTACCCTATTGTAATTTATCTTCTGAACTGCAAATAAACTTATTATTATTATATCAGTAGCCAATAAATCTGTTTTGATTTTATAATCATTTTCATTCAAAAGTTTTTGAGAGTTTCGACCAAACACAACACATTTTCGTTTTGTTAGGATTCAAATTTAAACCATGCCACTTAGACTTAGACACTTGAGATATTATTTTTAAGTCGTTATTTATAAGACCACATTCTGCCTGAGAATTCTCTATTTTAAAAAAATGATATAGTTGAAAATCGTCAGCATATTGGTGGGATATACAAACCCAAGAAACAGAAATGCCATATGGGTAAATTATTTCGGAAAAAACAAAACTCAATCATATATTTCAAATAATCCTGTGATTTCTAATTTTTAAAATTCATGACAACAATAGATATTGTTGTAGGAACAGATATATCAAAGTTACGAAAAATTAATTTGTGTTCATTAAAATTTTGACTATTAATTGAAAAAATTTGCGCTAATCACGAGGTCAAGCGGTAGTGACGTCATCGCTCATATCAACGTCAACCAGGGCAGGATTAAGCTTTTATGGGGCCGGGAACTAAGTTGATTTATAGGGCCCCTCCATGTCGAATTAAGCTTGCAATATTTTTTGAGTCAAATACTGAATATATCGAAATTATGGTACAATTATCTATCTCCACCCCTTTAGCCCCCTCCCCCCCTTAATCCAGGCATGACGTCAACAACAATAATTATTTATTATCGCTCGCTGGGTATACAACAATCATATCCTTTTCCAAATTGCATTCTTCTCTATTTTAAGATAAACTGCTAAGGCCCAACAGTGATTTCTACGAATATAATTTATTGGAAATCACAATTGTGTTCATATAATATTTCTTGGTTTGTTAGAAGGCAAGAAACGAAACAATCTAGGCCTTTCTGTCGCACACTACCCATCCACCAGATGGCCATTTCGGCAATCCATGAACGATGGTTGGTCTAGTAAGTGCCAGCACTGCCAAGAAATCAAGGTGGTTTTGATACCACAAACAGATAAGTGAGTAAATATGTATCGCGTGGCGGGACTAAATCTTTTTAATAATTTTTTATTAAAAATCAAATTCAATTTAAGGAAAAATCAAGGGAACTTACTGAAAATCTCAATGATGATATATCACAAGTGGTGGTTATCATAGAGAAAGTTAATAATAATTTTTTCTACGACTTGCTGTTTTTCATTGTTTACCAAATCTGTTTTTACGTAAGTATGTTGTATTTACTAAGCCTGAGGCGTCGGTAATTAAATAACTTACCATTCAGTGAACGGTAAGTAAACGCAGCTGTTTATTAATAAAAAATTCAATCAAAAGACACACCGGTACAAAAATAAACAAACAAAAAAGCAGAGATAGTATTACATTTTAGTAATATTAAATTTAAAAGTACAATTATTATTACAATTATTTATCGTCAGTGGAACACAAGCTTCGTGAGGACAGTTTTCATTGAGAGAAAATGTTGCACATGATAAAGTAGTAGAATTTTGTAAAGGAGCAACAGCATTATTGTCATGTAAAATTTTGTCGGCACATTCTATCTTGTTGTGGAAAAAGTCTTCAACGTAGCTTTCAGCTGCAGCTGAAGATTTCCAGCCATCAAGCCTTTTTAATCCTAAAACATCTATACTTTTCTTTGCCGAAAGGTGGCTGATGTACGCCTAAGGAGTGTCCGTATAGCTACTTGAATTTTCAAATTTTAAATATTTGGCCATTATCATGGGCTACTTTCCAATATTTCCCCGTCCTACCAAATGTCTAGTGCATTTCCCATAAAAAAAAACGCTTAGATGGGATCTAGTTTGGTCTGAGCATCATATATTCCCGAATAATCTAAATAGTGGACTTTTTCGTCTTCTTTATTAGTAATTGTAAACGATCGTTGAATGTGTGTCTTGGTATTCGGAATTTTACTATAATAAATAATTCACGATGTTCAATATCATTAAGAGTTATATTATATTGTTCATCCAGTCTGCAGGCACCCGACACGCCTAATACCATTGCGAACTACAAACAATATTCTAAAATTGTTAATTTAATTTGTTCAGAATAAAAAGAAAAAAAAACGAATTTACCTTTCGAATTTAGAAACTATCATCTGGTGATTCTAACAAGAATCTACAAATTATTTCCTTAATTAAAACGCTGGCCTTGTTGGATCTGTGCCCAACATTTTTTCTCTCTAAATAGGCAATTAAAGTGGTATACCTATATCAATGGATTGATATAAAAAAAATTGTTGCCTTTAACATTGAATGTTCTACCCATAAGCTGCCAGGAGATATCAACTTTTGATTCTTTAGCACAAAATATGGCAACAGGAGGGTTCTTCACAAATCCCCATTCCACTTCCCTCCTCGAACCGCACTTTTGAAATACTCTGTATTTATTTTCATATCTTTCTTTAGATATTTCAAGAATTATGGTTGACCGTCATATTTCCCATGCTTCTTCCAACTCTGTCGCTCATTTTCTTCTTATAGGCGCTACTATTTTATTAAAATTTGAATAAACTAACTTTGGGTAATATGTATACATTATTTGACAACAACATGACATTACAACAACCGCAAGCACGACCATGACAACGCCTAATCATAGTTTTGCACGCGGTATCAAGTCACAGTGTATATATTTTTGCTCCTACAAAAAAAAATAATATAAGAATAACGACCGTTAAGCTGTACCGATCTCAGACAATAATTGGAGTCGTCCCTGCCCTCCTCCTCCAAAAAATAGTCCTCGATCGGTAAAATGTGCTTACCGTTCTTGATACTTAATATACTATTCTCTATAATGGATAGTTTGGTGATGAGTAGATATGTTTTGTAATTTTTGTATCAAATTAATTTCAAAAATGTCACGAGAGCAAATTTATTTAGAAGTATTCCAACAGAGACGCGGGACAACTTTTTGGGAGAAGTTATTTTGAAGGAAAACAAGATCTTGTTTTCTTTCATATCTCGTGCTGGTATAAGATCTTCGTAAATGTTGGAAATTTGGGTCATACTGCCTGCCGATACCCACTGATGCATGGTGGTGTGAACATAATTTCCAACAACACTAAAAGTCTTGTAACTTTATGTAACAAGCAATTCACAATTATTATTTTGAATTTATTGGTCGAACAAATGCATCTGACTGCTCTAAACTAAAGTAATATGACGGCAAATCAGTAAAGAGAAATAACCAATATGATATTTAAACATGACAGTATAATATGATGTTTAAACAATGCTTTTAGCAGTTCAAATTATGTATATGCTAGCCACATGGCGTATATGGCGGTATGCTCGAAAATTATACCTTAACCATCTTTAATTAAATAGTCACATTATTTCTGTTACTACTTTCTCGAAAATAAGCAGAATGTGCAGTGGCGTATTTTAATAAATACTCCTCTAGAGTCCCTGGCCCAACAATCAAATCGCGTTGCATATAATTTTCGTAAAATATGCTTTAGATTTTTTTGAAGTGAATACTTCTTTGGCCGCATGAGAGTGATTTTTCAAGGACGCGTCGCGTCACGTCACGACACGACACGATTTAATATTTTCGTCCCGCAAAAGAGATGAAGCATATAACAAATATGAGGGAGAGAGAGACAGAGATATTTGTGGTGTATGCTACACACTTATCCTATACCAGAGAGAGAAAACGAGTGCATGCATTGGCACAGCTACACTTCAGGTATTATTTTACAAGGCAAAGGTTGTGTATTATACGAGATACTGTCGATCCAACCGGTGTAGCTATTGAATTCAATTTTTTTAAGGAGAAATAAATATGTTGTACTTTGAAATTCTCATGAAAGAAGTATCACGTGTACTGTGCTGCACGCGATTTTTTTTTGAATACCTACACAATTAGTTCATCCATTTTTTATCAAAGAATTTGTAGCAGAAATCTCGATATAGGTAGGTAGGTGTTTTTATTTTCAGGAAATACATAGCTATTTCTCTTTTAAGTTCTAATTCGATCAATAATTTTTTTTTGACAAAGATTATATTCCCACCCTTATATTTTTAATCTTTCTTGTGGTATCTAGTTAGTCTTTTATATAAGCAATAATACATGCGGCCAATAGACTCAGGTGCAATCCTCGAGACAATAGGTCAACCTTAAAAAGAAATTGTGATCGAATGGAATATATGGATACATTTCTTGCATTTCTATTAGTGACAGAAAGTTAACATTTCTAGCATCCGCGTCAAATTAAATGTATCCGTTCGTGTAACAATATGTGCAGACGGGCTACAATTTTAAATATAATAAAAAAAGTTCAATGACCCAGTTATCAACAATAATAAAAACAGTTCCATGAGCCTGTTTTGAACTTGCAACTTTACGATTACCAGAGTAAACGTTTACACAATTGGATAACAGGTATGCCATGGTCTTTAAATGCAGACGCCCGGAACGTAGATGGTGAGAACGGAAAAAAATCAATATTCGAATGCCAAATATGTCAATGTGTGTAATTTAAAAACAATTCTGCCAGATTTAGTTCATGTTAATAGTATTAAAATAAAAAGACGCATAAATTGGAATTTTTTTTTAGATATAATAATGTTCTAATATTTCTTTTATATTATGGAGTGGTTGAGTAAATGAAATTTGTTTGAAAATCAAGTATCTAATCATGTTCCATGTGTAAATATATTGCGTAATGTGTGGATTTGTTGAGGAAAATATGCTGGAATATGTTTATGGTGAAAATGTTCAAATAAAGTGTGGCATCCGCGAATTTCTCATCTTTTCTTGAAGATTAGACTGAATAAGATAGCTAGCGTTATATAGTAGTTAAAAATTTTGTTAATAGCGACTTTTCGGTTGTTATTACAGTTTTGAAATGACATTATTTTAAGCACTAATTGTACCTACCTAGCTGGTGGTCAATAATTATTATTTATTCAAGCAATACAGAATATACATACGCTCGTTTTGTAGGAGTCGTCATTATTTCGTATAAAAAATTTAAATTTGTAAGGATATACAAATGTATATTTTATTATTATTTACTGAAGAATGTATTATGGAATATGTATAAACTAATACACTGACACAAATTACAAACTGTTTATGATTCTATTCTAAAATTGCTACGATTTTTACAATTTTTTTTTTTTTTTTTTTTGAGGGGAAATTGCTATAGATGATTTATCTATTAGCCACAGAATTGCAAAATTAAAATATCAAAATTTAACATTAAACATGACAGAAAATCACTAAATATTACCCATCTTATCAAGTTTCTGGAAGACTTTGTTAAATCGCCGGTAATTTTTCATGGTGCAGATGAATTAAATTTAAGCCGACTTAAGATTTAAGTTGGACGTTGCAATAAAATGGTGCATTAATGCGTAAAAGTGATACTTTGTAGTACCTACTGGTGCCAAAAACAATTATTGTGTAATAGTTATTTACCTAAGTAGTGCGGAAAGTAGTACTTTTCCTGACGTGACGATATATGATCAAAAGAAGCGCAGTGGAGTTCGGTCATCCATCAAGTGCCAAAAGGACACTTTCCGCAGTTGGTAGGTACAAATTTTTTTACAACCACTTCAAATTTCGCAAAACCAAAAAGTACAGACAAAACCGTACAAATAACTCGCAATACCTAATTTAAAATACATTGTTATTACCAGAGAAAAAGACCCTTGAGTGCACTTTACTTTACAACACTAAATATAGGCTTTAATTATCTCTGTATTATTTTAATTAATTAATTTACAAATACATCCCGCTCCTCGTCCTAATGGATTACTTCTATATTATTTATTTTGCACGTGATGATATTTTTGTTAGATGCTTATTTAGAAAACTTCTGCTTGTAATTCAATGCCCGTCGTGGTATTAGCCAGTGGAGTAGTTGTTTTGCCTTCTTCTCTAAATGTATATACATAACATTTTTGATAGCGGGGACAGATTGGTCTCACATCGAAAAATTCTAAACTCACTCTCTTAATCTCTACATAAATATTTCTCTATAATATTACTATTATCTCTATTTATTATACAGGAGGCCCATTAGATGTGGGCGGATGATATCTCAAGATCTATAAGCGATAGACAAACAAATCCTTTACAAAACTTTTAGGAACTGAAGAGATCTACAACGCAAAAATGTTTTTTAATATACAGGGTAGTACACAAACGAGCAGCAGACCAAACATTTTATTAATGCGGCACTCTGTATATTTTAACATAAATAAATGCCGCTCTAAATGACAATGACTTAAGGGTTGACATGCCTAGGTCCATATATTGTCCAAATATTTGTAAATAAGTGTTAATTTTGACATACATTTAAGGCGTTGTGTTAACTACAAAAACAAAACATACAGGGTGGTCCAACGAAAAGTTTGCACCTAGCTTTTCTCTTTTTTTTGTAGTCGAATGCGAAAATGCTCGGACACGTCGATTTTGCTTTTGAGGGGGACACATTTTAAACATATTTTTCGATCTGCGCCTTTAACCCCCTAGCGGGGGTGAGTAACAACCCTAAAATTTTAAATGGAAAGAGGGGTCTAATGACATATCATTTGAAAGGACACAAAATTGTCTTTCTAATGATACCCTATTTGTCGAATTTTACTAAAACAGTTAATACGAAAACGACTTTAAAGACATTAAGCCGATAATTTTGGTATTAATGAGAAATACAAATAAGTTTTAATTATTACGACTGAAAACAACTACAATCATTTCTAAATTATTTACTTTGAAGAAAAACGGGATTTCAAAAACACTATCTTATTTATCAGAACTAAATTCCTCACTAATCGTTTGCGTTTTTTGTTGAAATAAAAACTGCAGATACGTGTAGGAAAAGAATTTACACCGTTTATTTTAGTCTTTTCATTGATTCAGTTTGGTTGCTTCTCAAGTTATTTTACTTTTACCGTACAAAATGATTTATTCCATTCTAGAACGAGTTGAAATTGTTAAACTTTATTTTCAAAATAATAGTAGTGCTAGACTTACGGCTCGCTTATTTAATGAGAGACATCCCGATAAAAATGTGAATGATGTGTACGTTGGCAAGTTAGTTAAACAGTTTGTAGATACCGGATCTGTCTGTAATGTAAAACACCAGCCGCAGAAACCGATCAGAAATGAAGCTGTGGAAGTCGCTGTTTTAGGGCATGTTGAAATGGATCATAGTCAAAGTACCCGTCAACTAGCTGAAGCCTCAGGTGTCTCCCGTTCGTCCATAATACGAATTTTAAAAGCGTACAAATTTCATCCGTACAAAATCAAATTAGTACAGGAACTAAATGAGGATGATCCTGATAGAAGGCTGCAATTTTGTGAAGCAATGAGCCAGCGTTTAATTGAAGATCCGCAATTATTATTTAACATTTGTTTTTCCGACGAATGCACATTTTATTTGAATGGAGCTGTAAATAGGCACAATTGCCGTTACGGGGATGACAGTAACCCACATTTATTCCGTGAGGTTCATACCCAGTATCCTCAAAAAATAAACGTCTGGTGTGGCATATTAGGAAATCATATTATAGGACCACTTTTTATTCCTGGAAATTTAACTGGTGAAGTGTACCTAAACATGCTTGAAGACACAATTGATCCTTTAATAACACAAATAATAGAAGATGACCAAAATCATACTGCTGATCGGCTTTATTTCCAGCAAGATGGAGCACCTCCGCACTATGTGGCTCCTGTAAGACAGTTCTTAGATGACCGGTTCCCTGGACGGTGGATTGGAAGGAGGGGCCCAATTGAATGGCCTGCCAGGTCACCGGATTTATCGCCTTTAGACTTTTTTCTTTGGGGGCACTTAAAAAATAAATGTTTTGCCACGAAGCCCGAGTCCATAGAAGATCTTCGCCAACGCATTACAGAAGAGTGCAGAAACATAACACCTGATATGCTACAAAATGTTAGAAATAGATTTGAACAAAATCTGTATTATTGTATGGAATCAAATGGGTCACATTTTCAACATTTGTTAATGTAACGTTTTAATAAATCAATTTAACAGCTTGTTTACTTTTTTTACAAAGCAATGTTAAAACTAACAAACATTGGAATGTACTAACGATTGCAGGTGTTTTCACTCGCAATAATTAAAACTTATTTGTATTTCTCATTAATACCAAAATTATCGGCTTAATGTCTTTAAAGTCGTTTTCGTATTAACTGTTTTAGTAAAATTCGACAAATAGGGTATCATTAGAAAGACAATTTTGTGTCCTTTCAAATGATATGTCATTAGACCCCTCTTTCCATTTAAAATTTTAGGGTTGTTACTCACCCCCGCTAGGGGGTTAAAGGCGCAGATCGAAAAATATGTTTAAAATGTGTCCCCCTCAAAAGCAAAATCGACGTGTCCGAGCATTTTCGCATTCGACTACAAAAAAAAGAGAAAAGCTAGGTGCAAACTTTTCGTTGGACCACCCTGTATATCAATTTGTCGTGTCAAGTCCATTTGAATGTCCTTCTTTTCTCCATTTTACTGGATTTTATTGACATTTGATTTGTAATTTTTCAGGGTGGTCACATTTACTAAATTGTATTTTTACTCAGGACTTTAGATTTATGCCCCGTTGATTTTCTTTTCAAAATTACCTTGGTAAATCTGATAAGTTCATTTTCGATATCAGAGTCTTGCAAGTCCAGCGATTTTGTAATTTTTTTAACGTTTTCGCTTTTAGACATAAAGTGACAATATTTTAGTAGAAGAAAGAGTTCAAATATAAGCAGTTGAAAAGAATGTTAGACGTAATCTTATTTCGTACCGTATTGTATAAATAGCTGTTTTACGAGTATACTGTTGTATTTGATTATTCTAAGTGAATCGGAGGCAACTCCCGTGTAACATCTATTAAGACTGTCGTACCCATTACGACACTCTCTATGCTCGTAAATCTTAATAACCACCACAAAATGCTACTTGCCTATTATAACTTGTAAGAATCGATATAAAAATACAGTCACTTAATATTTAAATATCAAATCGGATTACATGATAATGAATGTATTTGTATTTGAATTTGAAACTCAAGATTTTTGTCATTTGTATCAATTACAGATTAAAGTAGAGGATTCTATATCTAATGCATAAATATGCACCCTTTTGTTACGATCAAACACCCAAGCTTGTGCATTTCTAATAATATGTTTGCTGTGCACTTACTTTTGCTCTAGGTACATGACTAAATATCAGTGTCAGTCGTAAAGGGTGGAACAGAAGAGTATAGTGTGTACAAAGATTTTATATACTTTTTTGGGGGATGTTATATTTAGAGGATGTTCAATAATAATCATTGCAAATTATTTTTTTTTTGCCGGCATTATATAAACAACAAGAAAATGTATTAAAAATACTATAGTTGCGATTTCAGTTGCTTTTTGCAAATTTTAAATACAGTCGAACCTCGATATAGTGAAAAACCAAAATGTCGACCGAAATTGCACTATATAGACAGTTTTTCACAATATCGAGAAAAAATCAACAAGCAACAAAAAAATCGCAAAATTGAATTACTATAAAAGATTTTAAATACATAGCATGTACATAATCTACGTACACATTACATAAAAATATAGTAATTTGTGTAGTTTTGAGAAATTGCTAAATAACATACATACATACATTTTTATGTAAGTAGTGTAGGTCAGTTATTATCTATTGAACATTACTTTTGGAAAATAATTGTTGCTTAACAAAATACTAGCATTTATTCAAATGCATAAAGATTTGATCAAGTAAACTTTCCTGGTCCTGAGAGTAGTTCGCACAATGTCAAATGCATTTCTTATTTTATTGTAACTAAATTTAGAAGGACACTCCCCGGTTTCAGTTTCTTCTTCAGGATAGTCTATACTTTTAATATCGTCAATTATGTCTTGGTCAGTTGGGAGATCTGTCGTACCAACATCATTGTTGATTTCTAAGAAATCTGCAAGTAAAAAATCTGCGTCGACGGTAGCAGTTTTTTGTAGAATACCCCATTGTTTTTTTAAGGTAGCGAGATCGATTTCGTCTTCTTCCACTCATTCGTGATTTTTCTCAGTAAAACCTGCTTTAGAAAAGTAGTTTCTGATAGTTTTCTGAGAAACATATTCACTCCATACTTTAACGACTTCGGTTATACAGTCCCTTAACATCAATTTTTGGACTGCAAGGTTGTTATCAATTTTGTGAACAATTCTGTTTCGGTAATGGTGTTTTATGTACTTTATGATACCCTGGTCCATAGATTGCAACTTGGAGGTCATGTTTGGTGGAAAAAGGTCAATTCAATATTCGTTAATTTTTTACTTACACTAACTGGATGTGCAGGACAATTGTCTATATACATCACAATCTTTCGCTTTTCGCATTCCATTTTCGTGTCCAGTTCGTTAATCCATTTTTCGAAAATCTCAGACGTCATCCATGCTTTTTTATTATTGGCGTAATTTAACTCTAACAAAAACCAACTCAATTGAATTGAACCTAAATTTTCGATTTACTAGGGCTCGACTATCTATAAAATGTGTTAGGAGAAATCTACCTGCTTTATTGCCTACCATTAGGCGTTATGAACGCGTTAAGAACATTTTCAAAAGAATGCGATAAAAAAATGTAAATATGGGAAACCACGAAAAGGGCAAGATCTCAATAAATGCATACAAATTTATCCATAAAAGTCCGGTAAAAATTTTATTATATAGAGTCGTAATATAAGCTTTTGACGTGGAAATAAAAATGAAATATTTTTATTTTCTAAAGTAATTTATATTATATTATTATGTACGAACCTACATCCCCAAGAAGATAAACTGTAAAAATATGAAAATTTCATTTGAGTAATTATTTTCTCCCATTTTAATGGCTACCACATATTAATTAAAATATACCGAAATCAAAGATTAATGTACAAAACATTAATCTTTGCCGAAATTATCCAACTTGCTTTTATTTTAAAAACATTTCCATTTAAGGATAGGAACATCGCACATCATTTTATTGCTTTTCAGAATATTTTTATTAGTAGATCACAGTATTGTCTCTATTGCCACCACTCCCGAATTTTCCTACCAGGAGGTTTTATTTAAAACTTGGTTGTTACATAAAGTAACGAGATTTGAAAATTTACGTCATACTACCATGCTCTCAACAGAGGCGCCGTTTTTTTGATCCACAACTCATTAGTAGTTATTCAAATTTCCAACATTTTAAGTAGAGCATATATTACCACAAAAGTATAAGAATAATCTTATCTTATTGATATAAATATGTTGATGCCATTATACATACAGTGTTACAGAATGTTGTTAGGGTAAAGGGAGGCTTCTACATCAAAAATATACAAAAAGCTTATATAAACATGGGTAAAATATTGAGATGGGATTTAGACGGAAGTGTATCGTTAAAGGTCATATTTACATGTATAAAATTGCTTACATCAGTGGCGATCGTGCAGGCGGATCTAGTCTAACGAAAAAGTGTACGCTACTGGTTTTTTAGAAAACTAGTACAGGACTCACTTTTTAACCCGAATCTTTAAGAGGGTGGTACCATAGAATAATAACTATAGATAAGAAGGGTCAGTAGACGCTAAAAACGGCATCGACTCGTCGCAATGCCAGCCACATTCTGGCCCGCTACTATATTATACTATATCTATATATACTATAAGATACTATATATAACTATAAGTGGCGGCGAATTGCTTCTAAGACAGAGATAACAAAGGTGCCGACACGACGTGAAGTAACTGTATATTAAGCTGTGGTGGTACCACTTAAAAAAAAAGAGTAGCTATTAGTTTTTATCGCTAAACAATTTTGTACATGTTAATATGACTATTATCGGTTTCAATATCTCAACTAGAAAACTTTATGCGGGGCATATCCGGACCCGGGTTTATATCTATTTTTTTTCGTATTTTTTGAAATAGATTCTGCCTATAAATTATCCAAACATTCTGTAACACCCTGTATCATCCACTAATATTTAAATGATATAGTCAGCTGATTACCGCCGATGAGTTAAGTATGTTACATTATGTAACAAGCACGTTGTCCGCTATTTTAAGTTTATCTTTAACTTTAACAATGTAAAAAATTCCGGGATCATAAAAACCCAACATGCTTATAGGATTTTAAGTAGTTTATTTTGTTTCAGGATACCAGGAGGAATAAAGCTACGACAATTTACCGACACTCATCATTTAATCCAATTGATCTACGACGACAATAATCAGTTGCTCGATTGTGAATACGGACACCAAAAAACTGAAATAGTATCTTTTGTGCGTAAATTCAAGAGTGAATTGGGTATTCTAATGACTGACACAAATTTTACTGTACAGCCATTGGATGGCAAAGATTTGCCAAATCAGTTTGGTTGGTTAAATTACACAAAGTTGAGGAAAAGCTGTCATCAACGTCATCTTCAAATAAAACAAAAATTTGAAAATGATAAGAAAATAAATGGATCTGACGATAATACAAGGTATATACATATATCATTATTTTATTTCTTCTTTTTTTTCACGATCGAATTTGTGCTTATTCAGACTATTATTTCCTGAGGCTGAGTTTGTTCTTACCCCCAAAGCTGATGTCTGGGAGTTCAACCAACATGGTGTTTGGGATATAAGCTCGTACAATATGTCTGTGTCCTAATTGGTCAATAAGTCTTATTTTAAATTAAATTACATACAATATTTTAGATAATTTTTTATAATACGAGTATATATTTATGCATATTTTTTCTTTGCTTATTCTTGAACCATAATCCTAATTTTTTCAATTCGATTTTTCTTGAAGTGTTCGCGGTTCTTATAAAAAAAAATATTTTTTATTACAAAACTTTTTTAAACAAAAACAATATCCATTTTTCATTTCCGTCAAATTACTTAAATAAAATGAATGGCGACGTTTCGTTACTAATTAGTAACTTCTTCAGGTTCGACTACAATTCTTTTCAGAAAATTACATACATTATTTTAGATAATTTTTAATAATATATATTTTTGCATATTTTTTCTTTGCTTATTCTTGAACCATAATCCTAATTTTTTTAAATCGATTTTTCTTGAAGTGTTCGGTTCTTATAAAAAAAAAAATTATTACAAAACTTTTTTTAAACAAAAACAATATCAATTTTTTATTTTCGTCAAATTACTTAAATAAAATGAATAACGACGGTTCGTTACTAATCCGAACACCCCAAGAAAAATCAAGCTGAAAAAATTCGGATTACGATTCAAGAATAAGCAAAGAAAAGATATGTTAGTTGGCATGGGGAAAAATGCGGTCGTTTTACAATAAAATTGGGAACATCTATGGAACAACAAAAATTAAAACAGTATACACAAGTAAACAGGAAGCTGTTTTTTAAAAGCAAGATTTTTTTTTTATATAAGAACCGAAGACCCCAAGAAAAATAAAATTTAAATTTGTTTATATTTTTGTTTCTGATTATCTAACACAAATTCCAACATATTAATGGATTTGACAATATTAATTGCCTGGTATGTTGTGTTGACGTGTAGTCGATATTTTTAATTTTTTTGGTTTTCTTTTTTTTTCCTTTTTTTGATATATACAGGTGAAATATTTAAAAGGTATACATTCATTGCAATAAATGCAAAGGGGGTACGAATAGTGTTTTTATTTTCTTCATTTTATAATGTTGTGGTGGATACTGCTTAGATGCTGAATGTCAGTTCTGTCATTAAGGCTGTTTTCGTTTTTTTTTTATGTATATCATTTCTATTTTTTTTTGTGTGTTTTCCCATGTCTAAAATTTTGGTATTGCAAAAGGTGAAAGTGTAGCTTGTGGCCTCCATATGTTTTTTAAGTGCTGTTTGGTTATTAGAGTTTTTGTGATTCCAAATTTTGCTTGGTTTGTCCAATATAGACACCATCGCAATTGTCACAGGGAATTTGGTAAACTACATGCGATTTTTTGAGATGCGGTGTTTTTGTTCTCAAATTGCTAAAAACGTTTGATCTCAACGTGTTTCTGTTTTTGTGGCCAGTTTGAAAATTATAGGGTTTTAATTTTTTTTTGGAAGGACTCTGAGAAACCAGATATATAAGGAATGTATATGTATTTCGTATTTTTGTTTGTAACTTTTTTTTTTGATTGTTATTGTAAAATTTGTATGTGGATACGTTTTTTCAAAATTTTGTTTGGTATAATCACCTACATATCTGTAAAAAATAAGGGTTTGAAAGGCAAAAATGGAATGATGGTAGTTTCTACATCTTCAAGTACCAATTGCACTCGAAATTGATGAGCCCATAGCAACTCCCTCAATTTACTAGTTAGTAATTATCATCGTACTGGAAATTTGTTGAAGATAAAGTCAGTTCGAGAGCTTCAAGGAAATCTTCTAATGGCACATCCGTGTGTGTCGATTTCAGACCAACGTTTTTCAACAATTCAAATTGAAAACATTAGGATTACGGTTCAAGAATAAGCAAAGAAAAAATATAAATAAGTCTATTCTAATCCTGCGAATTTATAAGGAAATTCGTTTTTGAATAAACCACACTGATTTTCATCAAAATATGGGTAGCAAATAATATCTAATTCAACATAGAAAAACAAATAATACAATTTGCTGGGATAATTTTGTTATTATTTTAAATCAACAAACTTTGAGGGGTTTCTTAAGTAATCTAATATATTCAAGGAGGTGATTATTAGAGACGTCTGTGCATGTAGATTGGAGATTAAAGCAAAAATATTACTTCATTGTTTTTCCTTAAAACCAAAATTTGTTTTGCAATCCCTATTAATATCTGAGCAAAGCTGGTCTCTTGATTTTACTTTCCCGACCCATAGAGAAAGTATTGTTAACGCGCTAAAAAAAATAAGATAAAGACGGATATAAAAATGAAGTTTGAGACGATTAAGACCATTTCCAGATGGAAGTCTGTCTGTCTGTATGTATTCTTCCACGATAGCGCCTAAAGTTTTCAACCAATTGAGCCAAAGTTTGGGGGAGTTCTAGGATGAACCCATTAGTTTTTGGTTGAAATGGATTTAGCCCTATGATAGGGGTAGACACAACCGCCAAATTTTCAAATAGCAGCAGGGCTCGAGTGATACATAATTTTAAAGCATTTGTTGCCAATAGCTCAAATCTTTCAAGTTATCCATCTTATCCTATACTTTTAGGAAATTCTATTTCATTCGGGCAGATTGTTTTTTTCATTTCTGCTGCTTTGATTGATTTGTACCTACATTCTAAAATCATAAAAATTAGCTAACTTTGTTTCAGATCAAAAAGAGATATTTCCGACTTATTACGTGTCCCAGGTACTCATTGGTGTGGAAAAGGATATTCAGCGGACAAATATACTCGACTTGGGGGATTTTCTCGAACAGACAAATGTTGTAGAAAACATGATATGTCATGTCCGTTTTGGATTGGAGGATTTGAAACGAAGTACGGACTATTTAATTGGAGAATGAACACACTGATGCATTGCAACTGTGATGAGAGGTATGTTTTCCAGTTTGAAATCTTTGTGTAATGATTTTTAGAAGATATTTTTTATTGAGAGTGTTTTATACTCAATAAAAATATATGTACTCTATATTAAAAATTAATTGCATGTCAATATAATCATAAATTTCTAGTATCAATATTTTTTATAAATAATTCACATGTTCCATAGAGATAAGATAAAGAAATAATATTCTCATAAAAAATATATAAAAAAAACTATTACAAGACTCAATTTTATTAATCAGACGTTAGATAAATATCTAAGGAAACATAAACCAGACAGGTGAACAGGTATACATATTTAACAGTCAATAATTTCCGTCCCAAATCAACTAAGATATTGTTATTGTCATACATGGTTGAAAGATATACCTTTCATATTTCTTATCTAATTATTAAATTAAAAGAGATATCATTAACCTATAGTTACAAGCATGGGAAATTAAAACCACACATGTGGATTAATACTTTGGAGGTTTGTTGTAAACAGAAGATGATTTGCACCGACTGGTACTTATAAACAAATAAGGAATATTAGCAATAATTCTATAGTTTACTTCTAATTCAGATAGTTTAGTACCAAAATTGTTTAGGCACAAAATTTCCACATGCACTAAAATTATAGTAAATGCTTCTGGATAAACCCTGCGTCAAATTTATATTAAGTAACGTTTAGCTGATGATCCTGTCAGCTTCTTCAGAACAACTTTAAAAATGTCAGTTTAACCGCGGTCACGAAAAGAAACTAATTCAATTATCACAAAACGATGTTTGAGTTTTGTAATTTATGCATATATATATATATATATATATATGTATTTATTTTATTTATTATTTGTTCTAACTACTAATATTACCTAGTAAAACTAGGTAATATTTTGTGTTCTTTTTTTTTTTATTTAATTGAATCAATTTTTAATAAATCTAATACAAAATTATGATCGTTGTTGGAATGCAACAACATAATTTTCAATGTGATGTTTTTGTGCGATGCGTTGAAATATTTTAATTTAGGTAAATGCATTTAAAGAACAACTACTTCAGTGGCTAATACTGGCATTGAATTACAAGTTTTCCCGATCTATACTAAATAGAATATTTTATTTAGCTTTTCCGTAGCGAATTAACCTCAGAAGTACCTAAGTATAACCGAGTACGAAGTATTTTAATTTTTTAAACAGTTAAAATAAATATACCGGGTCCATCTTTCTTGAGACAGCGTTATATCTTAAAAACGGCACATTTTTCGGAAAAAAAGTTCAAATAAAAGTTCTTTGCTATTGTGGGGGAAAAACAACGGTGGCACCCATTGGCGAGTTTGTCAACCGTTTCAAGGTTATCTCACGGTCAACTCGGAAACATATATTTTTCATTACCGAATCTACATAAAAAAACCAATAACTTTTATTAATAAATTTTTTTGATTCCGATAATAATTTGGGATAATTTCTCTTCAACAATTTAAAAATCATCGACTGATAATTTGATTTTAGATAATTATTTAAATGCCATTATTTATTTTTTCTTTGTTTCAACGTTTCGACAAGACGACCTGTCTTCATCAGGAATTTAGTAAAATACGTTCTCGTAAAGTTCTTCGAAACACAGTAATAAAATGCATGGGATATAGCATTTTTATATGCAAAACCACAGGTAATATCAACAAAACTTTTTCTGAGATAGAAAGATATTCAATATTTTGTTAAAAAGAGACCTTTTTCTTCCGTGTAATAGCAAATAAATGGTGTAAAAAATGTTATTATTTCAATCGGAATAAAAAAATGTTGTTAACAAAAGTAATTTTTTTTTTTTTATGTAGAATCCGATTCGGTAATGAAAAATATATGTTTCCATTAAGAAAAAACGAGTTGACCTTGTGATAACCTTGAAACGGTTGACAAATTCGCAAATGGATACCACCACTGCCCCACAATAGCAAACAACTTTTATTTGAACTTTTTTTCCGAAAAATGTGCCGTTTTTAAGATATAAGGCTGTCTCAAGATAAATGGACCACCCGGTATATAAATAATTATTGTCGTTTGAGTATTTATTTAGAAAACTAATTTTAATTAAATACGAATCGTGGTATTAGGCAGTTGAGTAAGTGTGTTGACTAATTTTATGCACAATTTCGATAGGGGGCAGATTTTTTTATTTTTCAGTAAAAGTAAAACATTATTTTTATTAGTTATTTCATACCAGAGACTTTGGAATTGCTAGTTATTTTGAAAGCGTTTATGTTAATCCTGTTGTACCATCCAATCATCAAAGTCGCGTAATCAACAATTAACTGATTTTTAATATAGAGTTGATTACTGAACGTGACGTAGACTCAGCTATAGCTCAGCTGAAAAACACGAGGTGTTTGGGCTCTGACCTTATACCTAAAGTTAATTTGAAAAAATAGTCCCTTCTTAAGTGGAGTTGCAACAAATCGTTAAATAATCTTGAAACTTTATTGAAAAACAAGCGAAATATGATATATAAAAAGAAAATTAGATCAAAAATAGGTAATTGTAATTTTGATTAAATTTTAATAATTCAAATATTTTTTCCATAAAATGACTTCAATAGAAATTTAATGGAATATTGTATGTCTTAGCGTTGTGTTTGTACGATTGTTGACATGTCACTGATGATGGGACTGGCCTAGTCCGGAAACATGTATAGCCGATAGTTTCTAATAAATTTATCTTGTGAAGATTCGACTTTCATTTAAACACTAAAATTATACATAATGGTTAGTAAAGATCTTTTTATTAAACAACTTACTGTTATATTTAATCATTGAAAAAGCAAATATTTAATCATTGAAAAACCAAATATTTCCTTTAAAACTACAAAAATATCACCAATTTTCAAAAACAGAAATGGAGAACATATTACAATTTATAGACCTATAGCGGTACTATCTAACATAGCCATCTTATTTGAAATTATACTCAGTCAAAAACTGAATTACTATTTAAAAAACCATTTAAGTAATGTCCAACATGGTTTTCGTATGAACAGATCAACTACTGTACTAGATTTAGTCAATTTCACTATCATACCGCTGGTGGTGACTAGGTTGGTGCAATTTACTCCGATTTCGCAAAAGCGTTCGATACGGTAAACCACATTATACTACTCGATAAAGTTAAAATTTTTTCAATATCTGATAAACTGTGTTCAGTTATAAAATCCTCTTTAACTGATAGAGCCCAGTATGTCCCAATTCACAAGGAAGCACACTTGGCCCTATTCTATTTTTAATATTTATAGATGACATAACTCAAGTTATAACGTTTAGTGAATGTTCGCTATTTGCCGATGACTTATAGATATATTATAGATATATAGAAGCATTCGAAATTCACTCGATGATATTGCACTCTAAAATGGTCTTGATAACCTCCAAAATTGGAGAGAGCCCAATGAACTTCGAATAGACTTTAGACAAATCACCGCTAAAGAATGTAGCATCTGTATCTCGGCGTTCTGTTCGACAGTATGCTAACATTTTCTGAACATATCATCTCCATAACAAATCAATGCTATAAAAATTTAGGTTTTATATTTCGAAATTGTAAATCATTCAAAACTAGATAACTCTTACTTACTGTTTTATATAACACTAATGTACGATCAAAGCTAGAATACTGTAATACAGTATGGCCACTTCTATATACAAAATATATAGTAATGATCGAAAAAGTTCACTCTCCAAAAATACCATACGTCAAATGTCAACTACCACACAAACCTGACCATTTATAATTTAACAGTAGTCCACTGGTTCTTGAGGATGCTTATCATCCTGGGTTGATAGTTGTCCCAAAAATGAGCCATAAACAAGTTCAGACTGACAGTAAAACATATAATTACAAGAAAGCTGATTTTGTCTCACTTTATGAGACCTTAGTTCAGGTTGACTGGAGTTATTTGGCGAAGATTACTGATGTTGATATAGCAGTTGAGGAACTTTATACCAGAATGTATTCGATTATTGATCGTAATGTGCCAACCTATAGGAATTACAAAAGATCTTTTCCGTCTTGGTTTTCTTGTGACATAATTAGAAATGTTAAAATGAAGGAGAAATTATTTTCTAAATATAAAAAAACAGGAAATGTGTGTGTCTTTAACGAATATAAACTCGTAAGATCGACTATTAAAAACGATATTCGGGTTGCCTATAATGATTATATTGCTAGGGTGCAGAACAATGTGTCCGTTGATGCAAAGGAATTCTGGAAATATTTTTATTTTAAAAACGTAGCTCAAGGTTACCGGGCGTTATGTCGTATGAAGATGTTGAATATGCAGATCCACAGGAGATCGTGGATGCATTCGCAAGTTTTTTTAAGAGTGTATTCTTGAGCCCTACTCCTTCAACTGACAATCGTTCAACGGCCGTGTTCCGGTGCTTTGACAGTGTTGGTGCTCCCAGTATCTGCGAGGAGGACATCCTGAAAGCTGCCAAAAAAACATAAAAACAAGATGACTTCGGGTCCTGATGGTCTGCCTTCTTTCTTGGTGAAGGACTGTGTGATGGTATTGGCAACTCCTTTGTGTTCTATCTTCAATTTGGCACTAAAAAATTACAAGTTCCCTGAGCAGTGGAAAATTGCAAAAATAATACCAGTTTTTAAATCTGGTGATAGAGCTCGAATTAATGATTATCGTCCAATATCAATTTTGTCAAATTTCGCAAAGCTATTTGAGACTGTGCTATATGATTATATTTATCCATGTGTTAGAAACTTGATTACACCGAATCAACATGGATTTATGTCTGGGCGTTCCACTGTTACAAATCTTGCCTTGCTTTCACAAAAAACTACCGAAGTGTTGGATGGTGGCGGGCAGATGGATGTAATTTATACAGATTTCGCCAAAGCGTGACAATAGTCACAGAATGGACCATGTTGTTCTAATCAAAAAGCTTGATGAACAGTTTGGAATTCGGCATGTTCTTAAGATCTTTTTTAGTTCATATCTACGTAACAGAGAGCAATACATCTTCTATAATGGTCATAGATCCTGCAATTACACTGCCACCTCTGGAGTTCCCCAGGGATCGAACTTAGGACCTTTGCTTTTCCTTTTATTTATTAATGATCTTGATGCCCGACTCAATTGTCATAAGTTATTGTTGGCAGACGACTGCAAAATTTTTCAATCTATAAAAAGTTATGACGATTGTATGCAACTCCAGTCTGATCTCTCTTGTATTGAGGAATGGTGTATTCAGAACAGGTTAAGCTTAAATGCGGACAAATGTAAATACATAACATTTTCACGAAAAAAAAGAAATAGTTGATTATGAGTATGCCGTGAACCGAACTCAGATTTCTCGCTGTAGCACTGTTACAGATTTAGGTGTTGTGTTTTATGAGAAATTTTCTTACATTGACCATATTAATGCCAAGGCTTCTGAGGCAAGCAAAATGTATGGATTTATTGTGTGTAATTGTAGAGGTGTTGATAACATTGATGCCATCAAAATGTTGTATTACTCATATGTTCGTTCCAAACTTGAATATGCGTCGCTGATCTGGTTTCCGATATATGATGGCCATAAGTTCATTGTGGAGGGACTTCAGCGTCGTTTCCTAAAATATTGATCATTTAAAAGAGATGGCGTTTATCCTGAGAGGGGGATCGATTATGGATACCTTCTGAGTAGGTTTCAGTTTAGAAGTCTTGATTTTCGAAGATCTTTGTCTGCATTGTGTTTTCTGCATAACTTAATTTGTGGAAGGGTCGATTGTTCGGGGTTGCTTTCTACATTAAATATAAATATTCCGAGACTGCACAATCGCACTAGTCGTGTTTTCTACTGCAATCGAGCAAGAACCAATATTTTAAAAAGGTGAGCATAATATGTAGTCATTTTAATCTCATTTGCGAAAATTGTGACCTATTCTTTTGTTCTCGAAGTGAACTCATTAACGTTGCGAACAATATTTTGCCCCTATAATTATTATGGTTGTGTGCTATACAGTTGTATATTTTTAAGTTTAAATACGGAATTTATGTTTGGTTGTTCGTTGGGTTGTTATATTGTTTTGTACCGAGAAATGTTAAGTATAACTAAGTTTATTTTTCTATGTATTTTGTCCTGTAAATGGTTATCTAACTGTTAGACAATAAATGCCTTTATTATTATTATTAACTCAACTACACTGGATTTGTTTAAAATAATTCACAACATGGCTTATGACTCCAGAACATTGGCATTTATCAAATTTTGCTATCCCATTTTCCTATCCCAATAATAAAATCAAGATAAAAAAATTATCAAACATTTCTGGTAGTACTCCGAGAACTAATTATCAAAATAAATCACCTACTGAAATAATGATGAGAAATTTTAACTCATTGAAAGAACATTGTGACATATTTTAGAACAATTTTAAACAATTTAAGTTTAAAATAATTACTCATTTAAAATGAAAGTACAATAAAGTAAGTAAGTAGCTACACATTATATTTTAGTCATAGTTCCTTACTGTAAGTTAATTTTATGTAGTTTAAGTTTAGTTTAAAGTTTATACAAAACAGTGTAATTGGGTCTATACCTGTATCTGTTTTTACACCAAAATAAATATGTCCCATATATAATATTCGTCTCTCCTAGAGCTACGCTCATGGATGGCGCACCACCGCCACAGGTACAAAATCTGATTATAAACCGAAAAACATAAGCTCATATCATTCCACTAGTAGATTTTTAGATAAGGGTATAAGAAAATATTGTCTCTGTCAAAAAGTATTATTGGTCACAACAAAGTAATGGAGTAGTCAAGCAAAAATAACACTAGTGATTTTTCATTGCAGTCAAAAAGGAATATATAGCCGTTTACACATAATATACCTACACTTTATAGAAAGTATTTTAATTTAGATTAAAAATCATGTGTTGTGGTGTCTGATTTTTAATTATTATTACACTACAATTTCACGCCTTTAATGATATGAATATTATCCTTAGTTAAATTATTATTATAAAGGGTGTCCCAAGATTAACGCAAAATTTAGATTAAATAGAAAACACAGTTTTTAGTCTTTTGATTGTAAGTTTTTTATTGAATCATAAAGTACATATATGATAGGGTTATTTATGGAATAACACATCGGGCAAATGGCCTCCACGGCTTTGCATACACCGACGCACTCGTTTGTCGAAATGTTCCGTGACCATTCTGCATAAATGTGGCTGAAATTCGTTGATGCAGCTTTGAATCTACCCCTTTAAAGTACGCGTGGTTGTGGGCTTGTTGACATAGACCTATGATTTTAAATAACCCCATAAAAAGAAATCTAATGGTGTTAAATAACACGATCTAGGGGCCAATTCTGATCACCGAAACGAGTGAGTACACGACCTGGAAATGTCTTATGCAGTAATTGAAGTGTTTCACGGGGTGTATGGCATGTTGAAACCACATATTGGCCACATCAATATCATCCAATTTCGGCAAAAAGAACTGTGTTATCATGTCGCGATATCGAGCACCAGTACCATTCACTGCTTGACCAGTCCAATTATTACACTATTACGACCTTATTTTGTATGAAATTTTCGAAGTGCAGCCGCCAAGCTTTCATTATTTTTGAAATATTGTTCAATAATGTGTAACGCTCCATTTTTACTAACCCTAAATTGTCAGCATTGACTTTACTGCATAAATAGCGGCAAATTCAAATATTGCATTAATTTTGGGACACCCTTCATTTAGTAAAGAAAATACCTACAATAATCTATTATGCAATGAAATCGTCAAATTGTCTGGTCATCCTATATTTTTTGACTTATTTTAATAAACTATATTTTTAGTTTGAAAAACAATGCTGCCGACCGCCATTCTAGAATGTCCCCTCATCTTTACAAAGTACTCATAGGGGCATAGGGTGAATATGAATATAAAACTTCAATACAACCCTTGGTAATTGGTAGGATATCATAACTTTATACTATCACTGTTTATGAATTTATAGCATTCTATAATATATATTATATAAATATTATATCACTATAATGTAACTTAAATTTATACTCAAGATAGTTCCAAGCTGGAGTCTGTTAATGCTTGTTATTTACTTCAATAAATTAAAATTTGGTGGATTTTCGCGGTAATATGGACAACTTTCTAATCATTTATAGAATCACCAAAACTTAGATTTCACATACTACTGCACTTTTAATCTGCAAAATCACTTTCGATGCAGAATAAAGTTAATAAATTGTAAAATGCTTCGCGGACCTCCAATAACTGTAGTTTCTTGAGTTATCAGATTCCGCACGTTTTGCCAAGACGAAGATCAGCATATTAGTGATATCAGCAGAAGTAGGTATTTATAATTGTTCATAGCTTATAGTATAGTATATTGTGCAACGAACATGAAATGACATATATTTCTTACGAGCATGATCGTTTGCAGCATGAGCCGCAGGCGAGTGCTGCAAATCATGCGAGTAGGAAATAGTCATTTTATCTGAGTTTGACACTATACTTTTTCTACGACTGTTTTAATGCTTTTGAATAAATTAAACATAATTTTTAGGAAAATATTTGTTTTTCGAAACTTACCGCTGTTGTCGTAAGCCTAAATACGATAAGTTAGAAGTATTAAATTGACTAGGTGGTGTTAAACTATATTCACTATCACTGTTTTTGTGTTTTGAAATTAGCGAAATACTTAATTATAATTATTATAAATACCTAAACTGTCAATTTGGTGTGTTTGTATTGTCGGTGTTGCTATGGTGATTTTTGATAGCCGTCGTTACTTTTGTCATTACCAGGAAATGTACCCGTGCATAATAAATATTGCTAGGCAACTAGTGAGAAATATTTATTACGCACGAGTAAATGAAAAACAGCATTACAGTGTACGACATTTTCAAATCATGATTGAACATATAATAAAGGCATTTAAGGACAGTCGCAGAAAAAATAAATTGTGTGAAGCTGTAACACTTATAAACAGACATATACACCCTCATTTATAGGAAATATTATGATAATATAAAGAAAATGACTACCGTGATTATACTCGTGCTTACTTAATTGTTTCTTTGTATTTTGCGAATTAGGATTTAAAAGTGAAATAGTAGGAATGTATAAATTTAACAACCATGATGAATTAAAAATTATGAAAACGGGCAAATTATAATTTTTATTTAAAAATACACTTGACAATAGATATTTATGTTAATATCTGAATACTAATGTTTTGATTATAGTAAATCATCATTATAAATAATAACAGTCATCAGCTTATGCAATCAATAATTTCTATAGAATTTGCACGTACTTATTAATTTTAGGAATAGATTAGTGCTTAATAAATATTTATATTGATGTTGATCATGTTGTCTATAAATAATAAGTGGTAACAAATAATCTGCAAAATAACAACACTTTACAATATGCTTCTAGGCGATAAATAAATTATTGTATAGAGAGTTCTAGTTTAACAGTTCTAATTATAGTAATGAAAGTTATCATTAACTTTAATAGAGCTTGATTATAGTTCCGTCAGTATTAATTATTAATATTTAATTATAAGAAATAAATACAATATATCAGACACCTATTAAATCATTTTAAAATAATACTTAAGTTTCCAATATAACAGAAAAATATTTCGTTTTATCTACCGTATGCCCCAAAGTGGTGGAGTGCAGAGTATTTATGATGTTAATATACAAGATAAAGCCTTCCGGTTTGCTAATTTTTTGTTAAATTTAAGATGCCTCAATGAAACTTGGGCAAGCTCATTTAGTTTTTGACATACAGAGTCCCAAGCATCCAGAAACTCCAGGATTTATTTGGGATCAGACAAGCAACTCACTAGTTTCTAACCAGAATCATGGATTTTGATGCATCTATGGATTCTTGTGCAGAGAAAATCATTGTATACTTTTGTTAAGGTTATAAATACCTGAAAATTAGGCTTCTACCAGGTACTGATCAAAACCAGGGCATTTCATATGTTAATAGCATGTTGTTATTGAGCGTTCACTTTATGAGCATATTTTGTAAAATACCAAGATATGAACGATCCAACCAGTCAGATATTAAGTAGTTGCTTGATCACAATGAGTATTTTAAACGTGCCACATTATGCACTCTGGGCGTGTTACCATTTTTAATATCCCGGCTAAATAGGCATTTGATGAGAACTTTGAACTGTTTTGGTAAATATTAATACAGGGTGTGCTAAATATCACACCAAACATGAAAATGAGAAAACTGTCAAAAGTCAATATTTTTAAATATAAACCCCAATATTTTATAGTTTTATCTTATTAAGCAATAAAAATAGGATCAATTTGTAAAAAGTTGTTTAGTTTTTGAAATATAGCCAAATGATTAAATTGCAAACGGTAATTTTATTACAAGTTTTAAGTTTAGATAGATCTAGGTAGTTATGATAGCAATGAATATCAAAAACTGTCATTATGACGTTTAAAATTATGGATTACAATGCCGGGGCGTTTGAATTATACACATAAAGATTATTTAAAGTTATTTATTATTAATAGACAATGTTATAAAGTACATTTCCCAATCGCTTTCCTCAAAAACGGAAACCATCACAATATGCTGTTAATTATTGAAAATTTTAAGACCTTTGGGCATCCCAAGATACCAATGTAATGTTTAATTTAAAAAAGGAAAACACTAAATGTAGAGCAATTCAAAGATTATTATTAATTGAAGTAAATGTTCGAATTGACGACCTTGGACTTCGAGACAAAATGTAAACAGTTGCCCTGGTATATTAACCAAAGATTTATGCAACCATTCTAATAACTATAGCATATTCGATACCTGACCAAATCTTGTCACCATCAATTATTATCTATTGAAAAGATTTATTTATGCTTGTACTTGATGCTGTGTGGCTATTTTTCTTTCCCTTTTACCGCCCATCCCTTACAGTTAAGTTATATTTGGACAAAGGAAACGTTTAAAAAGAAAACAACAAAAATACCGACCTGATGTTAACAGTACAAAAAATAACTTTTAAAATGACCGCAAAAAATTGACAACACTACCTAAATTTTATAGTAGTTTCATAAAAGAAACACGAGCGTCGATATTTTTTTAATCAGTTAACAAATACAAACGAAATATGATTTAAGATGCGACATCTGAATTTTCATTAAATTTTTTTATCAAATTATAGGAATACAACTTGAAATAACTGATCTATTTCTAGATCCAATATAAGAGAAATTGAGACGCATGGATAATACCATATTTCTCTGTATACAGCTGCGTGTCAATTATATTTTGCATTCTTTGACAATCCTTCGTTTTCGAATACAAGGTCGTAAATTAGAAATAACTGATAATATTTTATTTGATTTAGTTCCCTCTTAGCCTCAATCATTGGCACCCTTTGACTGGAAAATAAATATATTTATAATATTAAAACAGGTCCCACTCGAAAGTCAGATTCAGAAAGTGATCTCCAAGGTTTACCAAAATGATATTTTATGCTATGGTCTGCTGGAACTCTGCGGATCGATCATGACGTTGTACGAGTATAGTTGATCAAAATTCTGTCTTGTTACTTTCCCGCACAGGGAAAGTGACAAGACAAGTGAACGCGGTAAAAAAAAAAGAGATAAAGACGGACACAACCATTTTGAAGTTCCCTGAGACGATTAAGACAATTTCCAGATGGAAGGAGGCAATATGCCCGGTGATAGAAAGTTCACAAGCAATGGCCGGATAAGAAGTAACAACTCTAATCCTATTGCCAACACTAGATACGTCCGAAGAGCGGGAGGCTTTATATTTACGAACTGGTTGTTACATAATGTAACAAAGTTATGTTGGAAATTTGCTTCAAAGTACCATGCTTTGACCAGACGGGTCGCTTCGTTGATCCACACCTCATCAGTGGTGATCGACAGGTAATGTGAATTAAATTTCCAACATTTACAAAGAGCTTATACTAGCACGAGATACCGACGAGGTACTTGACAACAAGATATAGCATATTGTAAATACTATGAAATCAAACGTGTACATTTTATTATTTGAGACAGAATGTACCCGATTATTATTTAGGTACTGCATAAATGCAATTCTCATTATCAAGCCGTTACATTTGTGGTACTAAAGATGTCATTAATAATTAGAATTGTGCTTAAATGGTTATAACAACAGTGTTATGTGTTTCAATTATTATTAATCTTAAGCTATTCTAGATATTCAGTTCCTAGTATCAATTGACCAAATTAGATTTACGATAGTGTAAACATTGTATACCTCAGGGATCTGTGCTCATTACCAATTTATTTCTAATTATACATTAACGATCTGCCTTTTTCGTTAATATTTGTTCACTTGATGACAGTCGTACCAGTATTTTTGTTTTAGGATGAAACTTTCTTGGGAATTCATAAATTTCAAGACAGGGTTATATAGAAGTAGTACTAAGTTTCGGTTTAGTGACAAGAAATTGAGTATAAATAAAGGAAAACTCATTTGGTTTCCTTGTTTGATTTTACGTTAGATTCACATTTAAATTATTGGTCTAATCATAATTTATTTGCAACAATATTATGAGGACATTCTCCTATGTAATAATATATATAGTATATATACAGGGTGGTCCAACGAAAAGTTTGCACCTAGCTTTTCTCTTTTTTTTGTAGTCGAATGCGAAAATGCTCGGACACGTCGATTTTGCTTTTGAGGGGGACACATTTTAAACATATTTTTCGATCTGCGCCTTTAACCCCCTAGCGGGGGTGAGTAACAACCCTAAAATTTTAAATGGAAAGAGGGGTCTAATGACATATCATTTGAAAGGACACAAAATTGTCTTTCTAATGATACCCTATTTGTCGAATTTTACTAAAACAGTTAATACGAAAACGACTTTAAAGACATTAAGCCGATAATTTTGGTATTAATGAGAAATACAAATAAGTTTTAATTATTACGACTGAAAACAACTACAATCATTTCTAAATTATTTACTTTGAAGAAAAACGGGATTTCAAAAACACTATCTTATTTATCAGAACTAAATTCCTCACTAATCGTTTGCGTTTTTTGTTGAAATAAAAACTGCAGATACGTGTAGGAAAAGAATTTACACCGTTTATTTTAGTCTTTTCATTGATTCAGTTTGGTTGCTTCTCAAGTTATTTTACTTTTACCGTACAAAATGATTTATTCCATTCTAGAACGAGTTGAAATTGTTAAACTTTATTTTCAAAATAATAGTAGTGCTAGACTTACGGCTCGCTTATTTAATGAGAGACATCCCGATAAAAATGTGAATGATGTGTACGTTGGCAAGTTAGTTAAAAAGTTTGTAGATACCGGATCTGTCTGTAATGTAAAACACCAGCCGCAGAAACCGATCAGAAATGAAGCTGTGGAAGTCGCTGTTTTAGGGCATGTTGGAATGGATCATAGTCAAAGTACCCGTCAACTAGCTGAAGCCTCAGGTGTCTCCCGTTCGTCCATAATACGAATTTTAAAAGCGTACAAATTTCATCCGTACAAAATCAAATTAGTACAGGAACTAAATGAGGATGATCCTGATAGAAGGCTGCAATTTTGTGAAGCAATGAGCCAGCGTTTAATTGAAGATCCGCAATTATTATTTAACATTTGTTTTTCCGACGAATGCACATTTTATTTGAATGGAGCTGTAAATAGGCACAATTGCCGTTACGGGGATGACAGTAACCCACATTTATTCCGTGAGGTTCATACCCAGTATCCTCAAAAAATAAACGTCTGGTGTGGCATATTAGGAAATCATATTATAGGACCACTTTTTATTCCTGGAAATTTAACTGGTGAAGTGTACCTAAACATGCTTGAAGACACAATTGATCCTTTAATAACACAAATAATAGAAGATGACCAAAATCATACTGCTGATCGGCTTTATTTCCAGCAAGATGGAGCACCTCCGCACTATGTGGCTCCTGTAAGACAGTTCTTAGATGACCGGTTCCCTGGACGGTGGATTGGAAGCAGGGGCCCAATTGAATGGCCTGCCAGGTCACCGGATTTATCGCCTTTAGACTTTTTTCTTTGGGGGCACTTAAAAAATAAATGTTTTGCCACGAAGCCCGAGTCCATAGAAGATCTTCGCCAACGCATTACAGAAGAGTGCAGAAACATAACACCTGATATGCTACAAAATGTTAGAAATAGATTTGAACAAAATCTGTATTATTGTATGGAATCAAATGGGTCACATTTTCAACATTTGTTAATGTAACGTTTTAATAAATCAATTTAACAGCTTGTTTACTTTTTTTACAAAGCAATGTTAAAACTAACAAACATTGGAATGTACTAACGATTGCAGGTGTTTTCACTCGCAATAATTAAAACTTATTTGTATTTCTCATTAATACCAAAATTATCGGCTTAATGTCTTTAAAGTCGTTTTCGTATTAACTGTTTTAGTAAAATTCGACAAATAGGGTATCATTAGAAAGACAATTTTGTGTCCTTTCAAATGATATGTCATTAGACCCCTCTTTCCATTTAAAATTTTAGGGTTGTTACTCACCCCCGCTAGGGGGTTAAAGGCGCAGATCGAAAAATATGTTTAAAATGTGTCCCCCTCAAAAGCAAAATCGACGTGTCCGAGCATTTTCGCATTCGACTACAAAAAAAAGAGAAAAGCTAGGTGCAAACTTTTCGTTGGACCACCCTGTATATATATATGCATGGTGTAATTTTGTGGAAAACTCAAGTTCGTCATATAAAGCTTTTATTTTGGAAAAAAGCGATGTCAGAATTATTGTTTGCATTATAGTACGGTACTCTTTCTCAATTATGATATTCTAGGCATTGATCATATAGTGTGTTCGATTACCTTAAGCAAAGATTAATCTACACAATAGATAGTCAGCGTATATGGGAAATAAAACAAAAATTGAAACTGTCTCGACACGAGCTACATCTATTAGAAAAACATGCAACCATGGAATTGTAGATGGCGTTATATGTATTGTGTTGAAATAAAATAATCATATGGGCAATGTTAGACAAGGACGAGTATACTTTCCCCTACGAGGTGGGAGTTTGTTTTTATATTATATGTACTACTGTGCAGCAGTGTTTTTTGTTTAAAATTATATGGTAGGTATACGTAACCTATCTACGCAAAGATTAATGTGTATGGACGAAAATAAAAGAAATTACTATAATAGTATAAATATACAGGGCTGGTTTATTAAATGTTTTAGACAATAATTTTAAATGACTACAATAATATTATTTTAGTCATTTAATTTTAAATTTCGGATATAAGGATGCATCAAAAAGTTATATTTAAATTAACGAAATTTGGCGTTATAGATAGGACTTCCGGTTATTACCTGATTCAGTTTTAAGGATCAAACTCAAACAGCAGATTCAACTTGTCGTTAACATTATGAAAAAATAAATCTCAGAGGCGGGTAAATTAAAGGGGCATACAGGCGTGAAATGCTACCCTAACTTTTTTATGCACATTTTTTGCGTGTGTTTCAATTCGGAGATGTAAAATCTAACAAATTATATACGTAATAAATGTATCCTTCTGTGATATTGATAGAAAGTCATCGTTATCGCGTAATATCGATTTTAAGAAATGTTAATATTAAAAAGGCTGTGCTTTTTACAAGTTGCTGAAGTAAATAAGGTTTGAAATTTCCAGCATGACAATAATTATTTAAAAAAATACGGTTTCGAAATGCAGGATGTAAAAAATTAGAATTTTTAATCTGTTTTTAATGAAAATTTAAATCTATTGAGAAATATGGTTCAGGGTTTTTGTGAAATGTATTTTACTCCAAAGATTCTACTCATCGATTATAACCGAATTAATTTACTCAAAAATATCTATACTAGTAAAATAACACAATTATCACAATTAGGTTCAAATTCTGCAACGCCGAATTGAAAAAAAACTTACAGTCTCCCTAATATTGGTTTTTGTGCAATGATCATAAAACTTTAAAAAACTAACGATTTATGTAGATTGTATTGTTAACACGTTTCATAAAAAGCTTTAAAAACCCACCAACAGGGTGTTAAAAGTATCACGACAATAACTTTTTTCATGTTTTAACAAGTACAATCGTCTGCTTCAGATTGATCCTTAAAAACTGAATAACAGTTTCTCTATATAAAAAAATAAAACTCGTAAATATCATCCCCAAACATTTAATTTGAATACAATTACATAACACCATATTTGAAAGTAAATAAAAAAAAACAGCATTACCTAGTTTGACAGATTTGCAAATTGCAAATCAAAGTATCTATGTATACAGGGTGTTGCATAAGTACTTGTACAAACTTTAAAGGGTGATTCTTTGACTAATTTTAAGATACAAATTTCATATGTACATGGGTCCGCTACGGCTTGGTTTTCGAGATACAGGTAGTTCAAAAAGAATATTATATTTAGGATTATATGCTTGTTCAATAGCATCGCAATTTGGTGCAATTCGGGATACAGGTGTATTGATGACACCAGAGCTGTCAAAAGAACTAATAAAAAATACGAAAAATAACAAAATACAAATATCATTCAAAAGACAACAATGCACATAATAGTCGGTACCAAGCCAAATAGGTAGTAGGTAAATATAGATTTATTTTGTTTCGGGCTTGGGCTTGGCACCGACTTATTGTAATCAAAACTACCCACCAAACGGATACATTTAATTTTACGCAGATGCTCAAAATGTTAACTTTCTTTCATTAATAGAGACCTGTGAAGTGAGCTTACCTCTTACGCCCACGTATTAAGTACTAAGTTTCAGTTATCAGTTATAATTTTTTATTTTCCAAGAAAGCGAAACGAGATATTTAAAACGGCATTGCGCCGCCCTCATGTATACCTCCGGGGGCGGCATCGAAAATCGCTACACGTCACAAACTTGTAAATGCTTAGAACTACCCCTATATCAAATTTCTATTTTCTATCTTTTTTGTTTCATACCCAAAGCCCTATTCCTACCGAACTTATTATTTACCCGAAGAAACATTAAAAAGAAGTAAAATTTAAGTACCTAAACCGATAAAGTGGAACTTATACCTGATGAAGAGACAGACTATTATAATAGGTATACCTAATATAATATAGGTAGCACTGATAATTTTTTTATTATAGGTATTATAAGATCTACAACAATCTTGTTACATCTTTGCCACATTGTCTACGTGAAATATTTAGTCAAAAGTATGTTTCTATCTAAAAGCTTTTCATTTAACGATTGTTCGCCACTGATCATGGGACTGGTCTAGTCTTGAAACATGTATGACATGGATTAAATATTATTATATTAAATTTAATTCATAGAGATTAGGCTTTTATTTCAATACTGTACTTGTAATAAATCACCCTGTGTGTTTCTTTTACCGACGAATTGGCAACAGCACGACACACACCACATTCGTTTGTTTTTTTTTCTACCTCCCTGCGTATCCCTTCCAGATTAATACAGAATTTCATCAATTTCTCTCTCTGACAATACAGCATTGCCGGTGCATATCTGTTGCAAATGATCTAAATAATTGTTATACGTTGCGTTTTGTTTTTGATATTAATAAACTACAAAACGGTTTCTGGCTGTGACAATACTGCTCTATGCTTTACACGCTAGTCTACGCCACGTAGTGGCAGGCATACTTAGAGATGTTCTGATTTTAATGCATTGGGCTGACTATCTATTGTGTAGATTAATCTTTGCCTTAAGTTTAAATAGTTGAGTATTGTACATGGTGGCTTACAGAAATCTGAACCCGTTTTTTTCGTGATAAATGCCACCACCAACCTTCATGCAGTTGCAGCAGTAGAAAGATTACTCTGAAATTGTAATTTGTTGTGTCGCATAGATTGTCCCTGTAGGAACAAATCTAGCGTGATAAATCCGGTATATGTGCAGGTTCAATAGGCGCCGAAAAAGTGGTATCTAAGGATACCATCTTGTTGGAGGATTGGGTTATCTTCCTCGTCGATTATTAAAGCTGGAGGTGGTGGACAAAAATTCAAATTCATTTTGCCATTCCGATTTCCAGGTAAAAATGTTTTGAATGCTAGGTATTTTATCATGTTTCCCTTAAAATAAAAGAGCTTCACTGGTATAACGCAGAGAATACTTTCAATTATTTCTTCTTGACGTTCGATTGATCCAAAATATCGTTTCACAGTATTTGATCGAGAAACTTGTCTAACGCCGTGATCTGCTATAAGAAACGAGGACCTTCTTTCAAAGCTCCGCCACCGCTCTGCCTTGTTCAAAAGGAGTTTCACATACAATGTAGTAAAGATGTATAACCAGATCAATCCCAATCTGAGGAGCATCGGCCTGGATAGAATTAATGTGTTTTAGAAAAAATTGAAATTATTAATTTTTATTGGTTTTGAGGTTGGCTGAGCGTGTTGTTGGGAGTCTCGTTAGAGTTGTTACTGGAATTTTAATTATTTCAATTGTTCTTATACTCGTATATATTTGCTCTTTTCAGGATGATAGTTTTGCTGTTTTAAATATCACACTTATTAATTATCGAATATAGAAATGTGGTAAAGGAAGGAAGGAGGAAGTGCTATAAGGGTTAAGTAAAAAGTAGCTTATGATTTCGAACAAGTTCATAGTGATATTGTCACGAGCGGTATATTGTAATAAAAATATTGCATCCGGTCGAACTAAGTATTTTTCGCTGATTAATAATTTATAAAAGTGTATAAAAGTTCATGACTCAAACATCGGTATTGTATCTACGAAATAGACAAAAATTGCTGATAAACATTTTTCTACACAAGCGGTACGCCACGCCAGGAATAGACAATTTCATTGGTCGATAATCGAAAGAGTGGAAAAAATCAAAGGTTATAAATTTTTACGCAACAGGGAAAAACGATGTCTTCTCTCCAACTTCGGCGAAGTAAACTCTGGGTTCTAGAAGCAACAAAAAGCACTAATCTCCCCGTTGAGTAGTGTCTTTAAGCTTTACGGTTTATCAACGCGAGGTTGTAGTATTAATATTAATAATTATAATTTTGAACATTTTTTTAAACTGAAAACTGCCGGAAAAGATCAGCTGTGTCGATAATGATGATGTTATGTAAATATTATAGTTGATGATTTTTTGAGACTTGTTCTTTTTTATTAAATTGATTTTTGTATATTCGTTAAATAATTAAATAAATAATAGTTAGTAAAACATATTTGAATTTCCATTGTATCTTAATATAATGTCCCAAATTTAATCAAGTCATTCCGCGATCATTAAGATCCTCTTTTGTGAGCGTGATGTAGGCGTGCGATTTTCGAGTAATTCTTAAAACCAATAGAATATGATGATGAATATGAAATATCAACCCCTTTTTATATACTATATTTATTTGTCCTTTAAATTGATATTCTCATACTTGTATTATTTGTGACAATATTTTACATTTCAATATTGAAGATCTATACTTTTTTAATTTGTATAGCTCAATCAATAAAGACTATTGTTATTATTAATTAGTTACTTTTATTTTTTGCACAATAGTGGATATATACCTACAGGCTGTAACATAAAAGTTGGGAGTAAATTAAACGGTGGAGTTTATGAGTAAAAAAAATATTTTTTTTTTCATAAAAAGTACGGATATTTGTTTCCAATGTTCGAAAGTTGTTTGGGAAAAACTATTTTTTCAACGCCCTGTTTCCTGTAACTTGGATCGGGAGAGCATAACTCCATGCGAAATTTTTTTTTACAACGAAATCCATCGTTTAATTTATTCCCAACCTTTATGTTGCAACTTGTATGCCGTGCCGTTGAAAGTTACATAGTATTACGAAACCTATAACATTTTATCGGAATGAGATTCAAAATTTTACTTTAATTTACCACGAAAACCTCTTTTAAAATGTAATCATTTTCTCGTCACCTTCTTTGAAATACAAAAGTGGTATTCTGAAACACAATGAATGTTTCCTCAAATACGATTGATAATTTCTAAAATATCAACATTTGATAAAAATATCAACATTTGATATTTTCCGAAATAAAAGTGTCCCATCTGAAATTTTTAAAATCAGTTGATTCATCTAAAATACATTATTTGATACCTTCTGAAATACAATTGACTTTGACTCTTTCTGAAATATAATTGACTAATCTAAAACGATATGGATGCATTCCTAAATACCTGTGAAAAAATGTAGTACAGCACTAGCTAATATTATTTAGTTGAGAACAAATAATGCTACACACATTAACTTCATTGTTTCCTTAAGGTGTTAAAATTCAACAATACCTACTATAAACCATACTGATCGTCCTCGCCCTAAAAGTATCCTGTTTAAAAAACTAATCGAATATTTCCATGGCATTGTGCCCTCTTTTATCATGCATTTCCGGTCGAAAGCATATACCACGATTTCACCGCATTTCAATGTTCACTTGTTTATGATTTCGAATATAAGGGTTCTAATCTCGATTTGGTATCGCTATTAATAACGGAGATGTTCGCTTATATAAAAATCACATTGTGCGTACGCGAATATGATATAAAATATACCGGGATATTTTAAAATTTAGAACAATATCACAAATATTATAATATTATTGTCGATTTGTTGTAAACAATTCAGTTAACAAAATAATTTAATCTGAGAATACATAAATTATGAGGTTTTGTTATATGTCCGCAAAGAGGCTGCATCAAATGGCATTTTCTTTTATTCTTATAGACACAAGTAACATTTAATGGCGCAGTCAGTTTTTGCTTGTCCAAAAACCAAAAATGAGGTATGCCCTGATAGTTCAGACTTGTTTTACTAGTAAAATCTTACATTTTCTCAAAATTTGCCTTCATCAAATATATTATTTAAACAAAGTTGTTCAGTTTTGCAATTTTTATCATAATTAAATTTTGTCGCTGTACAATTAGTTTATTTTTGGTGCATTCTCAAAAATTTGGACTAGATCCTGCATAATATTTTCAAGCTGACCTGACCTGACCTGGTAGTGCCTATTGGCTCCAATATAGCGTATAATATGGACTTTTGTTATCGTTCAATATCAGCATTTTTATTACTTGACAATTACGTGAGAAGTTGCGTAGCAACTGAGCGACTGTTGACCCCAACAGTTAAATTTTACAAAGAAGTGAGGCTAAGCTGTGCAAATATAGTAGACACATCTCTCAATTGTAATACTCCTTGGTTTTCGAGAAATATTCACCCAGCTGATCTAGGCTGCTGTGTAACCTATTTATGTATATTTATAATGAAACCATAATAACAGAAATGTTCCTATAGGTTAATGACCCAAATGTGAAATTTTTTATGTAAATAAAAAGTGATTTTAGGTTTTAAAATAAAAAATGTAGTAAAGTGAATTGAATATTATTAGAGATCAACACAATAATAGAGTAGATTGAATAATTATTTGGAAATCAACAAAATAGAGATATTTTTTATATTATTTCTTTATAGTATAATATTAATTAATAAATACATGTATATTTTATACAAATGCTATGATTTTCTTGTCTATGGAAACTGAGTTTCGGTAAAGTGGTAATTTTCTAATTAATTTGTAGAATCTGCAATGTAAAATATTAAAAAATATAATTACTGAGTAATGTACCAGTTAATTGGTTAATTTTTTGCATTTTCTCTAAGATTAATTCTTCGGTATCCAACTAAGCATTTTTTTATAAATATTCTCATTTAATACATATTATTCTTAACAAAATCTAACCTTATCTATTTTTACGAATACGAATTTTGTTAAGGCAAAGTTTTAATATTTAAGTAGTGGAAAGAATTAGTTGCTTTCTTTCGGGTCCTCTCTGAACATCCCTTACACTATATGGATTGAATTTCTTATTGTTATTCTAGTTACGATCTGCTGTAGTCTAAAACAAATAAATTAGTAAGTATTGATTTATAGTACCTATTTTTGATGAACATATTTTATGAGAGCACGATACTTATTTAAATAAATTTATAGCTTCTTCCACATAATAAGGAAGCTATTATTATGTGCTTCTACTATGGTCACAGTTTAATATAGAGTTACTTCACTTCGTGTCCGAATGTTTTATCTCTCTGTGTTCAAAGCAATTCGCCGCTGCTATACTTATAGTATAGTATCTTATAGTATATATAGTAGCGGGCCAGAAATATCGCTGGGATTGCGACGAGTCAAAGCCGTTTTTAGCGTCTACTGACCCTTCTTATCTATAGTTATTATTCTATGCTATGGTAGTATTTCTTTGCCTCTGTAAGATGATGTATAGCCCATAGAATAATAAATACTATAAGAAGCTCCACTAGACGCTGAAAACGGCATCGACTTGTCGTATTCCCAGCTACATTTCTGGCTCGCTACTATGTTATACTATATCTAGATATACTATAAGATAGGTGCGCTCACCAACAATTTGAAGTGGTTGTAGGAAGTGCGGCGAACTGCTTTTAAGACAGAGAGATCAAAGGTACCGACACGAGGTGTAGTAACTGTATATAAACTGTGGTATAGCCTACGTATACATCAAATCGAATTTTGGCTAGAATTAATTAATATTAGGTAACAGTTACCCTAAAAATACCGATCTTACTTTTGTGTAAAATCATTTTAAGTACGTTTTTATAATAATAAAATTAATTAATTTACGAAATGCTACTTGTCATATTTAATCATTTTCATGGATAGTTCCATCGTTGTTAGATTTAGTTTAAGCTACTATAAAATATGAAATTAAAATAAAGCTTGGATAATATGTTTGTTAATTAGGCATTTGCACTTGTGTTGAGTGTGTAAATAGATTTCGGATTGATCGATTGATTTCGGTATTACGCAAATAATGACTACGTGACTGATGATGGTGAAAATTTTCAAATAAAGTGTGGCATCCGCGAATTTCTCATCTTCGAATGATTGTTGCCAGATTTTGAATTAATAAAATTAAATGAAATGTAAATAATATGCAATTTTTTCAAGAACCAAATTATTTTAGAAAAAGAAAATAAACTTGCGGAAATTAAGTTTGTGTTTAATTAAACATCTGCGCGTGTGTCCGGTGTAAATAGATTTCGGATTAATTACGCTATTGCGCGAATAATGAATACGCGGTGGATCATGGCGATAATTTTAAAAAAATTCTGGCAGCCAAGTTAGTATGTTCATTAGGCGATTAGATTCCATAAGAATAACACACACATCTGTTTTCTTTTCTAATGACTTTACTTTAATGTAAAAGTGACAATTTCGGAACTATTTTCAAAATGTTTCCCTTCCATGGAGCTTCAAGAAAAGGAACCCACAACCTTACCTAAATATTTAACTGTACGTATGTAGAAACACATGCCATATTTTACACTTGTTTGACTTTGGAGGAGATCTACACTGACTGTAACTCGTTTTGGTTGAGCATTAGAGTGAATAAGAGCTCATACGTTTTATTATAGTTATCATACATTTTCACGTTACTTTATTAATCTAATCAAGAAAAAAACCCAAATTGTAATTTTTCGAAAATTCCTTGTTTACAAACATACTGGGTGTTAAAGATGACTGTCTGAGGACGATTTTTTTGAAATATTTTCGTAACGAGTAAATATTAATTAACCAAATGTTGCATATTTATTCACCTAGTTAAATGTCATAAACTGACATGAAATTGAATAAAAAAGGATGACCATGGGCGGGTAAACGGGGGGGAGCCTTGCCTTAATTATAACCTATCTTTTTCTCCTTGTGATTTTTATTCATTTTGTGTCAAAAATGTGATTAAATAAAGATTTCTACATAAAAAAGGCAACCTTCTTTTTTCTCGAAAAACTTAAAGGTTTTCCAGAAATTCGAGTTTGAAAATTTTAGGACAAAACTGGTCCTTAGTACAAAGCATTAATAAAATTTCGGACAACTTTTCGTTAGCAAACTGTATTTTAATCACCTTTTATACTCGAAACTAAATTATTGTTATAATACTTAAATTTACACTATCTATTATACTGTATCTACATTATACCTTATACAATTATAGAAATTTGCCCTATCTGTACATATATAATTTTGCATTTTTCTATTGTCACAAGAACACAGTTTATATATTATTATTCTAGGACAAGAACACTTTCTGTTTACCTGTTATTTATTATAGTAGATACCTTACCCAAGGAAAGATTCCTTGTCTAACTGACATTATATACTACATTATACATACAAACGCTCTACCCTGGATAAAATATTTTAACTTTTTTTCTTCCAAGAGCAGAGTGGCGCAGTGGAAGCGTGCTGGGCCCATAACCCAGAGGTCCGTGGATCGAAACCACGCTCTGCTATAGACTTTTTTGTAGTTTAATTATTTTTCCTACGAGCGTGCGGTAAAGTGCATTTTTCCGCATTTTTTTAGTGCGGAAAGTTACACTTTTCCTCACTGTTTTTAATATTGCTATAACTGTCAAACTGACAATTAGGTAACAACAATATTATTATTAATAATTTAATTAATGCTGTTTACACCCTCTATAACTACTGATGAATAATGGTTTAATTATTATTGTTAGGAAAATATGATTTTCTGAATTTTGAACCCTTTTAGATGAGGGGTTAATCTACACCCTAATTACCAAATGTAATGTGTAAAGCACTGACGGACTACTGATCTTTTTTACAAACTGGCAAAAAGTAGAAATTTTTTTAATTTTAATTGTTATTTGTTGTTGGATCAACTATTAAAGAATTTTCACCAACAACAATAATATTACACTTTGTGCAAACAGCTGGTGCCTCTCATCTTCAAGCTATATACTCGTATATATATTTTTTATATTTTTATTCAAAACTTACACTATGCGGCGCGGCGTCTACTCTACAAAATATTATATAATAATATATAAATTGTTGTTCTATTCTAAATAATTTTATATAATATGCTCACATGGTATTATATGTTATTTAAAATTATTTGTCCGCCGTCTCTGATTCTCCATGATCTAAATGAGTAGCTGGCTGTTGTCTTTAAGCTATTAAATTTACATACGAGATATTCGTGCTAATTTGAATAAGAAAACAATTAGACACATTGCATGGTTGATTTCAGAACGAGAAATTTCTCGATACCTAAATGAAGAATCTGTGTAATGTTACTGTAAATACTAACATAATTTATTCGTAATTGCAGTTTTCTCAACACTAACACACATAATCAGTGATTTTTATTGCAGTACTAGTATCTCCTAACATCAAGCCCAAACAAATTAATGCCCGTGATTTCAAATATGATCATCAGATATATATTGAAACAGTGTATAATTATTATCTCGTGAGTATTAGCTGTAAATTCGCATTTGACTTGAAACCGGCCGCATCCAAGGCATCTCATATATTTATTAAATAAAATGAAACCAAATTTTAAAGTCAATTCCACAAAATGTTTAATAAAAAACATCAAGTAAAAGGTAGTTCTGGCTTAAGCCATCATCAGTCTACTATTGTTTGTTTTATTTTAATTGAAACTGATAATACGCTTAATTAATTTATATTTATAAATGTAGTTATGTCAAAATTGGCAACGTTGATATTGAGCATTCCATAATACATAAACCCTATAAACTCTCGCTTTGCGGAAATTGCTTGCAAACCAAAGATTATATATTATATAATTAATAAAAACATATGCGTTGATAAAATACAATGGCATTTCGGTCAAAAGTACTGGCTGTACTGTACTGCTTACGATGAGTAAAATTTAATTCAGTCAAAGACAATATGTATCTATGCACACACGTAAATGATATATTATTTAATATTTTCATGATAAATCAAATGAAGCCGTTCATTTAAGAGCAAACAAACTGTAAAAGTAATATTTATTGGAACCAAATATTTTTAAAAAGGCAGGCTCCCTTCTCCCCTACACCTGCACCAGAAATTAGTATATATGTAATATGTATGTAGAATTAGCAAATAATGGATTGGTAAAAATAAAAGCAAAGATCATGACAGTTAATACTATTTAAATACACATACAAATATACTAAATTAGTCCACACCTTTTAATAATTAAAAACTTACAAAATACCAAAACACCGACATCTGGATTGTAAAAGTATATTTTCAAAGGCCTACATTGTGAACGTCACATACATATAGTTTCTCACCTTGGCGTCCTTCTATAGGTTTTGGGCTTTATTGAATATTTTAGTGTCTTTGCTTTTATGGGTCCTTTCGACATTAGTCCCCGGTTTCACTGGAGCCTCATGGGCAATTATGTCATGTACTTACTAGGTAAGTAGCAAAAATGTTAATTATTGCCAAAACGGACATTTACTTTCCTCTGACTCTGAAGTTAATAAACGGTTACATAGGTACATTGCGTAATACCAATAGTTACTCATGTCAGTTTTCTTCCAATTCAATATGTTTGTACGACAAAATAAGTAGTTTGGATTGGACATTTTAATCTGAAAATCTTATAAATCAAAGTCACTTACACCTGAAACTCATTCTCCAATGTTTAACTTCCTAGATGCCATTACCAGGCATAACTAAGCTGCTTGCCATATAGTTCCAAGCGTCAAATTGTTCAAAATTTTATCCCAACATATCTCGATTTAAAAAGTGAGGATTGCTCGACAATATTAGAAACCATATTATCAATTTTTTAATACACTCATTACTATTACATGACGCACCGGGCGATGACTGAAAAAAAATCTGCAAAATATCGAACAATATATACTTGTGTTAGTTTAGGCTATTCGAAGATTTAGCGTACCTGAGCTAACCAGTTGAAATTATTGCCACAATACATTAACG
The DNA here is from genome assembly GCA_911728435.2 of Apoderus coryli. Lineage (NCBI taxonomy): Eukaryota > Metazoa > Arthropoda > Insecta > Coleoptera > Attelabidae > Apoderus > Apoderus coryli. Next base: position 6,268,311 of record OU452202.1, on the reverse strand, counting down.
TATGGAATAGACTAGGCGACTGATCTTCACTGCTGTATCTGTAAAATCAATGGCTTTAAATTTAAATAGTCATTGAAGTATTATTAATAAACCAACCTGTTTTAAGTAAATGATATTTGGCAACTCCGAAATTAGTTTCGTGGCTTTGTGCTGTCCAATATATCGGTCAACCGAAGCTGTAGCTGCTAGTAAGGCTGCTCTTTGAAATGTTGTTACTTAATACTTAATTCAAATTAATTTTTGTTCATTTATTGAGGAATTTGTTTAAGATCTGATGATAATGAAATTGTTTTTGTTTACTTTAATTAGCACATTTTGAAACACAAATCTAAGCTGCTAATTGAAATATTAATACTTAATTGAAATTGATTGTTGATCATTTGTTCAAGAATTTGTTTAAGATCTGATGATAATTAAGTCAAAATTTTTTAAACAAATTGTTTTTGATTACTTTAATTAGCACATTTTAAAACTCAAACCTAGGCTGCTAATTGAAATGTTAATACTTAATTGAAATTGATTGTTAATCATTTATTGAAGAATTTTTTTAAGATTTGATGATAAAAAACTCAAAATTATGAAAGAAATTGCTTTTGTTTACTTTAATTAGCATGCACATTTTGACACTCAAATCCTTGAATATCCTAACATCAAAAGCAGCCTTAGTAGTAGCTAGTATTTGGAGAAAATTCGGTATTGTTTTCAATTTTGTTTCCTGGTGGTTACCTGAGAAAACCAAAACAATGTAGAATCGATAGATATAGAAATATGCTTAAATTCACTTGCACATAGAATTTTGTAGCTTATTCTTCCAAACCAAGAGTTCTTTACCATACTTCAATGTCTTATCATTGCCCAAATGAAGTCACTTGCGGTTTTTTTTTTCGAAAATTACAAGCGCGAGTCGAGCTACTATTTAATTTAACGAATAACGACTCCGAAAATTGCAATCGCCATAAACTCCAGGGATTTCCGACAACAAAAACTTCACTAGGTTTTACGCATTACCGGCCCGGCGCACTGTATTTAATTTATCTGTAACAAAGAAAGTAGGCACTGTTAAAAAGTAACAACGATTATTTTTTTGTTTACAATTTTTGACTATTAAAAAAAATTACGCAATATTACTGAATTTATTCGAAGAGTACCTACCATGTGACAGACCTTGCTGCACTAAACTCCATTCCATTTCATGTTTAACCTTAACAAGACTAGGGCCTATGGGCACTCCTGAAAGTACAAAAAAATATTTCTTTAAAAAAAAAAATTAAATTTTAAAATCGGATAGTTTTATTTGCCAATGAACCTAATTTCTCTTGCCCTGTATCTATTATCCAGGATCAGTCACGACGGGCGTCACGGAGTTTTATGAGAGAACTAGACGTATTTTTTAATTTTTTAAACATAGTTCAAAAAAAAAAAAAAGCATATCAAAGTAATGTATATAATGCCTTTATCACATATTTGAATTGATTATGAAGAATAAGTTAAAATTTCGTAAAGGTTGCGTATGCCTATACATAGCACTATGATTTAATTTATTTGTTTTTACAATTCAAATGTTTGCGAAAAAATTAATTGTTGCTAAATAAAAATGTTTGTCAAAATTACACCTGGATTTCAAAAAGAGACTACTTCCTTAATTTATTTGCCAATTTAAATTTTTTAGCAACGTGATTCAATTTTGTGAAAAATATATATAATATATAACTATTGGACATTTGGATCTAAAAATCTAATAAATTAAAATCACTTACACCTGAAACGCCTTTCTCGGTTTAAACTGCTGAATACCATACCATCATCACCCATAACCAAGCTTTCCATAGTTCCAAGCACCAAATTGTTCAGTATTATTATATCACAACACACATTTCGATTTAAAAAGTGAGTAGCTCGACAATAATAGAAAACGAAAACAAAATAAACACATTACTATTACGCGACGGACCCGGCGATGACTGAAAAAAATATCTGCAAAATAACAACAAAAATTTAATTGTATACAGTTAGTTTAGCCTATTCGAAGATTTAGCGTACCTGATATAACCAGTTGAAATTATTGCCAAAATACATTAACATATGGGATAGACTAGGCGACTGATCTTCACTGCTGAATCTGTAAAATCAATGGCTGTAAATTTAAATAGTCATTGGGGTATTATTACTAAACCAACCTGCGCCTGCGTTAAGTAAATATTTGGCAACTCCGAAATTAGTTTTGTGGCTTCGTGATGTCCAATATATCGCTCAACCGAAGCTGTAGCTGCTAGTAAGGCTCCTCTTTGAAATTTTGTTACTTAATACTTTATACCAATTAATTTTTGTTCATTTATTGAAGAATTTGTTTAAGACCTGATGATAATGAACTCAAAATTTTAAAACAAATTGTTTTTGTTTACTTTAATTAGCACATTTTGAAACTCAAACCTAGGCTGCTAATTTAAATGTTAATACTTAATTGAAATTGTTTGTTGATCATTTATTGAAGAATTTGTTTAAGATCTGATGATAATGAACTCAAAATGTTTAAACAAATTGTTTTTGTTTACTTTAATTAGCACATTTTGAAACTCAAACCTAGGCTGCTAATTGAAATGTTAATACTTAATTGAAATTTTGATTGTTAATCATTTATTGAAGATATTGTTTAAGATCTGATGATAATAAACTCAAAATTTTGAAAGAAATTGCATTTGTTTACTTTAATTAGCATACACATTTTGAAACTCAAATCCTTGAATCCCCTAACATCAAAAGCAGCCTTCGAAAATATTTCCGTTGATTGATGTGCATACCTTTCTGTTTCTAATGGTTATTAAATACTTTTAGTGCATATTCCATACTACGTACTTCTGCAAAAAAAGATAAAAATGTTATAACTACAAAATCGATTAATTGATTCGTTGATGAATCATAAAAACCTTCGATACATCCATGGTTGTATAACACAAATATGCTTAAATTCACTTACACATAGAATTTTGTAGCTTATTCTTCCAAACCAGGAGTTCTTTACCATACTTCAATGTCTTATCATTGCCCAAATGAAGTCACTTGCGGTTTTGTTTTTTTTTTCGAAAATTACAAGCGCGAGTCGAGCTACTATTTAATTTAACGAATAACGACTCTGAAAATCGCAATCGCCATAAACTCCAGGGGTTTCCGACAACAAAAACTTCACTAGGTTTTACGCATTACCGGCCCGGCGCACTGTATTTAATTTATCTGTAACAAAGAAAGTAGGCACTGTTAAAAAGTAACAACGATTATTTTTTTGTTTACAATTTTTGACTATTAAAAAAATTATACGCAATATTACTGAATTTATTCGAAGAGTACCTACCATGTGACAAACCTTGCTGCACTAAACTCCAATCCATTACATTCCATTCCATGCTTAACCTTAACAAGACTAGGGCCTATGGGCACTCCTGAAATGTACAAGAAAATATTTCTTTAAACAAATATAATATTTTAAAATCGAATAGTTTTATTTTGCATATGGAACCTAATTTATCCCCAGTATACAGTTTTATGAGAGAACTAGACTTATTTTTTGAAAAAAGAGGGGCATATCAAAGTTACGTTATTTTAATATAATGCCTTTATCACATTTTTGAATTGAGTATGAAAAATAAGTAAAACTTAGAGCTGCCTATACCTATACAGAGCATTATGATTTATTTTAATTTTTATTACAATTCCAATGTTTGCGAAAAAATTAATTGTTACCAAAGAAAACTAATTTTGTCAAAATGACTCCTGGATCTCAAAAGTAGACCGCTTCGTTGATTTAGTTGCCAATTTAAATTTTTTATCAACATGATTCAATTTTGTGAAAAATATTTGGAACTATTGAATATTTTGATCTGAAAAATCTAATACATTAAAATAACTTACACCTGATACGCCTTCCTTTCTTTAAACTGCTGAATACCATACCATCTTTACCCATAACCAAGCTTGCGATAGTTGCAATCACCAAATTGTTCAGTATTATACCACAACACATTTCGATTTAGTAAGTGAGTAGCTCGACAATAATATTAGAAACCTTACTACCGATTTTTTTGAATAAACACATTACTATTACGCGACGGACCCAGCGATGACTGAAAAAAAAATATCTGCAAAATAACAAAAAAAAAAATATAATTGTATAGAGTTAGTTTAGGTTATTCGAATATTTAGCGTACCTGATGTAACCAGTTGAAATTATTGCCAAAATCCATTAACATATGGAATAGACTAGGCGACTGATCTTCACTGCTGTATCTGTAAAATCAAGGGCTTTAAATTTAAATAATCATTGAGGTATTATTAATAAACCAACCTGCTTTCAGTAAATGATATTTGGCAAATCCGAAATTAGTTTTCTGGATTCGTGATGTCCAATATATCGCTCAACCGAAACTGTACTGCTAGTAAGGCTGCTCTTTGAAATTTTGTGACTTAATACTTAATTGAAATTAATTTTTGATCATTTATTGAACTTTTTGTTTAAAGTCTGATGATAACCGAAATCAAAATTTTGATACAAATTGTATTGTTGACTTTAATTAGCACATTTTGAAACTCAAACCTACGCTACTCTTTGAAATTTTGTTACTTAGTACATAATTGAAATTGAAATTTCTTGTTTAAAATCTGTTGATAATTGAACTTCAAATTTTGAAAAAATTGATTTATTTACTTGAATTAACACATTTTGAAATTAAAATCTTGGAATCTCCTAACATCAAAAGCAGCCTTAAATAATATTCCCGTTCTGAAATACTTTTATTGGATAAACCATCTACGCACTTCTGCAAAAAAAAGTTGGTCATGGTTAAAAATAATTCTATAATACAAATAAGCTTAAATTCACTTACACCTTAAATTTGTCGGATATTCTACTAAACCAGGAGTTGTTTACCATGCTTCAGTTATCAGTGTGTTACTATTGTCCAATATAAATGATCATATAAGTTTTTTTTGTTTTGAAAATTACAAGCGCGAGTCGGGCTACTATTTAATTTAGCGAATAACGACTTCGAAATCGCAATTAAATCATAAACTCACACACAAACTCACTAGTTTTTACGCATTACCTCCGCCGCGGACTGGATATGATTTATCTGTAACAAAGAAAGTACGAACTGTTAACAATTAATAAATATTTTTTTTGTTTATACTTTTTGACTATTAAAAAAATTTACGAAATATTATTTGAAGAGTACCTACCATTTAACTATCCTTGCTGCTCTAAACTCCAATCCATTCCATTCCATGCCTAACCTTAACAACTAGGGCCTATGGGCACTCCTGAAATATAGAAAAAGAAATTATTAACAAAATTATTCTACAACATATTATAATAATTATTTTATAACAGGAATATAATAATCAAAATGACTGTATGATATATAAAAATTTAAAAAGTAATTCACAAAGACATTTGAATAAATATGCAAAAGCTAATCAGCACCTAAAAATATCATAAAGAACTTTTGTACCAAATTTGCTAAAAATCTGTTAAGTGAGTTTTGAGTTATCGTGGATACAGATTTGCCCGAACCAAAAAAACCCCAAGAATTAAACGGCATTGAAAAGAGGCTTTAATAAACTTTCAAACTCATTCATTTAAGATTTCAAGGGTGGATGTCACCCCCGTCTAACCTCTACCCTGCCTTCGACCGTGAATCACCGTGTATACATACTATTATATTTTCTATTCAAACTGTTAAATAACCTACAACTTAAGCCTCATATCCATATATCCGATCTGCTATTACACAAATAATTATAATTTATAAATGAAATGTATTCGAATATAGTTCAAAATAAAATTATTGTTCCACATAGTACAAATAATACCGGTAAGAATGTCTATTTCTTTGAGAAGTGCTTGAAATCAAATTGAAAGTACTTAAAATAATAATGTGATTATTGTTTTAAGCGAAATAAAGAGTTAGTTTAATAAAGGTGCATAAAATTATTTGATGATTATAATATACAGAGTGTTAGTAAATAAGTGCGACAAACTTCAGGAGGTAATTCTGCATGAAAAAATAATGACAGTTTGCTATATAAACATATGTCCGCAAATTCTTCGTTTTCTGAGAGTTAAAGTTTTTCTTAAAAACTGAAGATTTATTGATTGCTCTGAAACCCGTGGAGATATGCAAATGAAATTTAATGGGTTTTAAGAGATAGTTATTGCGCATTTTTTGGAATGCAATTAAGAATTTTATGTTTATCAGTGGCGCGCATACGGTTAATGATCTCAATTTTTTGAAAGAAAAAAATGGTACGCCACTGGAATTTTTCAAATTAAAAATCATTTTGGAATTCCTCGTTCAATTTGTGATGAAAAATCTCTCTTGCTTTTTTATCGTATGGGGGCATCGTTTTTGTGCAAAAAATAAAACATCTTACCCCGTATTTTTCATTTCTTTAATACGTTATCAAGAACTATCTAATACAAGAAACATTAAACCAAAACCAAAAAAAATAACACTAATAATAAAGAAACGCTAATTTGACATTTCGTTGAAATATTCGTACCTATTTAACAGAATGTTGACAGTAGCGTCGCCGCGAGATGTTTTATTTTTTTGCACAAATGCGCCCTACGATAAAAAAGCAAAAGAGATTTTTTATCACAAATTGAACGAAATGCGCAATAACTACCTCTTAAAACCAACTAAATTTCATTTGCATATCTCCACCGGTTTTTGCGCAATCAATAAATCTTCAATTTTAAGACAAACTTTAACTGTATCTCAGAAAATGAAGCACTTGCGGACATGTGTTTATATAGCACACTGTCATTATTTTTTCATGCAGAATTACCTCCTGAAGTTTGTCGCACTTATTTACTAACACCCTGTATGTAGGTATATAATATAAAACAGCACTGTATATATACAGGGTTTTTCTATATTCGACCGACAACGCTCTACCACAGAAAGCTCTCGCTAATTCATGCATTTTGATATATACCTTAGGGGCTTAGTTGTCTAGTTACAGGCTCTCAAAGGTTCAGATTTAAAATCGAAAATTTGCCATAATTCAAAAACGCCTTTAAATATTTTTTTTAATTTCTTGACTGATATGTTATTTGAAAAAAATTTTTAAAAAATTAAACAGTGGCATGCTATAAGCGTTAGTGACATTTTTTATCCCTCTAGTTCTTACGCCACTGGAATAAAACTATCTTTTTCATTTTTTTTAAGTTTCCTGTTCAATTTTGCTTAAAAAAGTAACAAAAGTCTGCCAGTAAAGGTTCCTACTTTCAACTGTATACCTTATTAATACGCACCCTTTACTTGCAGACTTGTTTAGAGGCAAATTCCTGCAAAACTTTAACTTTAGACCTATAAGTTATTACTTTTTTAAGGAAAAATGAACAGGGAATCTAAACAAAATAAATAAATTTATTTATGCCAGTGGCGTAAAAAATAAGTCACTAAAACTAGAGCATGCCACTGGATATATTTTTTAAAAGATCGTTTATGTCAAAATATGACTTTTTTAAAGAACATATCGGTCAAGAAATTTAAAAAATATTTAAAGGCGTTTTTGAATTATGCAAAATTTTCGAAACTTATGTAGGTAATGTTACACAGTATCTGAGGCACTCGCAGAATTTAGTTTAGAGGCGGATTCCTGCAAAACCGTTCACTTTAGACCCGAGAAAATTTGTGGGACGACTTCATATTCAACATTTCACCCTGTATATGATTTTTCAAAAATCTGATATAATTTTTTCAAAGAGCATAAATAGACAGTTAGACCTGGGTATTTGAATTTTTTGTTACACTCACCTCACATTTCCAATTAAAGATTCATTTTAGAGCCAAATTGAAAATTGGCAATAATCAAGTATCTTACTGTTTAGTTATTAAAAAGAAATCCTCAAATTAGACGGAAACAACACACACTATGCTCTAGTATGGTAAATACCATAATTTGAATTGATTTACAGGGCCGGATTAAAAAATCTGGCATTTCTGGTTCGTCCAAATAATTCACCCTGTATGTAACTTTTTCCACCCGTAATAGACAGAAAACCGATAAAAATTGTTTGTAATAACCTAGTTTTCTTACTTGTTTGAGGAAAACTCATGTGTCTAATTATTTTAATCGGAATGAAATGAACAAGCCAGGGAAATGTTTGTTCATAAATTAAGAAATAAAATAAAAAACAATAACCAATCAATGAAACAGGTTTAACAATGTGGAACAAAGTAAAAAACAATTTAATAAACATTACGATTATAAAAGATGTTCAAAATGAAATCCATCTGCCTTAATACACTTTTTTTGACGAATGTTTAAATGTGTAATAGACTTTCTGATTGTCAGTGGGTCATATCTAGTAATATTGCAACAGTGAATAATTCTGTTAATGAGCTGTTGTGTTTTATAATCGTAATGTTTATTAAATTGTTTTTTACTTTGTTTCACATTGTTAAAACTGTTTTATTGTTTGGTTATTGTTTTTTATTTTAGTTCTTAATTTATGAATAAACATTTCCCTGGCTTATTCATATACATTTTTTATCGGTTTTTTGTCTATTACGGGTGGAAAAAGTTACATACAGGGTGAATTATTGGGACGAACCAGATATGCCAAATTTTTAAATCCGGCCCTGTAAATCAATTCAAATTATGGTATTTACCATCCTGGAGCACAGTGAATGTCGTTTCTGTTTATTTTGAAGATTTTTTTTTAATAACTAAACATTATTATACCGTGAGATATTTCATTATTGCCAATTTTCAATTTGGCTCTAAAATTAATCTTTAATTGGAAATGTGAGGTGAGTGTAACAAAAAATTCAAATACCCAGGTCTAACTGTCTATTTATGCTCTTTGAAAAAATTATATGAGATTTTTGAAAAATCATATACAGGGTGAATTGTTGAATATGAAGCAGTCCCACAAATTTTCTCGAAGACGGACCTGGATTTTTTAAAATCTGAATATGTCAGTTAGTTGCCAGACACCAATACACACTTTTATAAAAAAAATGAGATAAATGGACTTAATCATTGAAAAGATATGAGGAAACATTATTTTGGTGAAAATCCATAATTCAGCCTGTATATTAATAATTAAAACAAGGAGACATTTTTTAATGGTCATTTGATAATCCCCTAACGTGCCTCTACTTATGGTAGAAGTATGTACAGTTCCTCGTGACTCACCCTGTATAACTTTCATTAATTTTATAAAAATATAGATATAATTTCAATGAAAAAATTCACACCTATTCGTTTGTTATTTTTAAGCCAGTCTGGGCTGATAAATAAATATACCGACTCATCACTTGTTACGCCAAATATAAAAAACCCCCCATACTAAATACAGGGTGTCCAATAATATAAGTTATATGAACGTAAAGTTTAATTCTAAATAACTTGTTTATTTCAAATGGAACACCCAGCATATCAGGTCAAAATTAGAAGCACAAAGTAATTATCTGTCAAATATTATAATACTTTCCTATGTATAACGCTTCTCGTTTTCGTGGAAAGTGCACATATTCGCCTAATATTATGAATATGTACATTTTCCACGAAAACGTCAAGAGTTATCCATAGGAAATCATTATAATATTTGACAGATAATTACTTTGTGCATCTAATTTTGACCTCATATACCGGGTGTTCCATTTGAAATAAACAAGTTATTTAGAATTAAACTGTACGTTCATTTAACTTATATTATTGGACACACTGTATTTAGTATTGGAGGTTTTTTATATTTGGCGTAACAAGTGATGAGTGGGTATATTTATCAGCCCAGACTGGCTTAAAAAGAACAAACGAATAGGTATGAATTTTTTCATTGAAATTATGTCTATGGAAAAAAAAATCTGAAAAAAATGATAAATTCTATTTGGCAAATATCTGCCAAGAACAAGAACCAAGAATCGTTTTCCATATCCTCATATGGAACATTCATAAAGTTGTTTCTATGAATAATTTTGTGAAAATATTTAGAACTATTGGACAATTTAATCTGAATATCTAATAAATTAAAATCACTTACACCTAATAGTCCTTCCTTTGCTTAACCTCCTGGATACCATACCATCATCACCAATAACCAAGCTTAATATAATTCCAAGCACTAAATTTGTCACTATTCAATGGGTTTAAAAACTGAGTAGCCCCGACCTGTAATGCCGATTTTTTTTAGTAGACACATAATTATTACCCGACGACGGCCCGCGGCGATGAAAGAAATTTAAATTTCAATAACTAAAAACAAATGTAATATCATTTATATCCACTTAATGTATTTCGCGAACACAATTTAAGACATTTTTTGTGGTAAAATACCAAAAATATCTTCCCGAGTATATAACACATCTTAAAAGTTCGCGAAAAGATGGTGTACTGCATACAATATTTTATTTTAATCACACACAATAATAACAAACTGTAAAACGCACTTATTTCTTTATCTAGTGTGCCGAAAAATAGTATACCTATATTGCCGGGCAACAAAGAAATATAAAAAAGTACATACCTATCTAATTCTATTGTAATTCTAGAATAATATTTTACAATATTACAGATAAGAAAACAGAAAAAGTCAATAACGTAAACAACTGAGTAGTTTTTAGAGTTTTATTTTATACAGTCAGTTAAAATTTTACTTATTTCTTTTCTTAGAGGAAAATTCCGATATAATTTAAAATCATGCACCGAATTGTGTCCAAGAAATTTAACGTATAACAGGAATTGTCCGCATTGGATAAATAAATAAAACCTTCTAAATTTCAGCCAACGTTTCGTTCACTGTACGTGAACTTCTTCAGGGTCTTATTTAGTCTTGATCTAAGAAAAACATACACATAACAACAACATTAAATTTAAAATGGTACAACAAATATACGAGATATTTTATACCTACAAAATATGGATATTTGTTGTACCAAAAATTTAATGTTGTTGTTATGTGTATGTTTTTCTTAGATCAAGACTAAATAAGGCCTTGAAGAAGTTCACGTACAGTGAACGAAACGTTGGCTGAAATTTAGAAGGTTTTATATATTTGTCCAATACCGACAATTCCTGTTATACGATAATTTAAAATAATTGAACTGACAACAACTAATTGTTGCAGATAGAAAATACATAACAAGTTTGTATATTTTTACACCTACAGGCTTTTTTTACCGAGATATAGGCCCCTCTAGGACGCCGCTGAATATCGGTTGTTCTTTAATAACTTTAAAGTAATCTGTATAATATAACATAAATTGTATACGATCAACGCAAGTAAGGAGCTCTGAAAATAGTGAAATTAATCTAGCTTTTTTAGTTTACCAGGTGTCGACTATGCTCTAGGCCTTCAAGCTTACTTTTTTAACACCCTCCGTATAATAAAGAATAAAAAAATAATTCCTGAACATTCAACAACAAAATATATATTCTTTTTTACTGCCGATCAAATGAGAAAAATAAAATATGCTGTGATGACCGATGAGGCTCCTTGCAAACTTTATCTGGTTGAAACAAAAAATAAAACTTTAATTTGTATTTTAACTCGCAATTTTAATATCAAATTAAGACATTATAAAACTTGTAGTAGCAAATACAATTCTATGAGGCGGATAAAAAAAGGCTAAAAATTTTGGGTTGAGGCCGACAATGCCAGCTATAATCAAACGGTTTCAAATTTATTAATTTAAAGATCAGCTTTCTGAACGGAAATTTTATAGTTACGGCCTTGGAGAACGTGTTGTTTTGTCACTGATAGAAAAATATAGAGGACAAAATAGAATAGTTTAATTTGATCATTTTTTCTCATCGCTGTTGCTTTATTAAAATGACTAAGATTACTGTTTGGCAAAAAATAAAATTGACGAGAAATCAATGCAAAGGGGTAATTTCGACTATAGGGACAACAAATCAGTGCCTTTCTTATCAAACTTTCACTTTCAAACTGGTTCAACCAGAATCAAACGCACGCAAAAAGATGGAACCAAGACAGAAATAACAACGAGGAACGTGTTTCCCTGTTAGATTTTAGAAGGGGTGTAAGTCTGGGATTGATGGCTTATTAAAATCATCTCCTCAAAACTCCAATGTCTCAAATACTAAAAGCTCAGAATATTCAGCAATCTTATTCAACACGCAATATTTTCCAGGTCATCATATTAGGAAACAAAGGTGGCCAACTTTTCCTCAATCAAGAGGTCGATTGAAGAATGTTCTTCTAAAGCAAATGATCTATAACTACACTCCAAGTGCTCCTGGTGTGTAACAAAAAATTGCTTTCTTTAATATCATATCGTTTAAGTTCTGAAATTTGATTTGTTTTAATAGTTGCTTTGGTTCGTTCTGTTATCTTAGTGATATTATTTTGACCATACTTTGAGAACGTATTAGCATATTATTTAGTACCGACAGGACTTTTAAGGATTTTCACCGAAGAGGCTGTATGGGATTATCACAATCCTTAAGTCGCCTAGGTGAGAGGTCACTAATAGCAATTTGCAATTAACATATGGTTGAGTATTGTTGACGAATTTTTAATTGGTCCGTACATGCTTCCACCTCGGCTAACTGATGACATCTACCTTTGTACGAGCATATCGCTAGTAATGAATAAATAAGAAAATTATTTTATCGATTGTTCAATGATTATCGATAAACCATTAATTGCTGGGGCGCACAAGTGCCGCGCATAATTTTCGTTCGTGACCGTTTTTGAATAGATAGACCGGGGAGAAGAAATAATAACGTTCGCAGAAAGTTGGCCGTCCTTTTTATTTAAACAAAAAGTTATATGTACCTTTAAAATTACTCTTGAAATTACTGTGGCAAAATATATACCTAATAATTGTGTGAAAGTGGAGAACATTGGAGAGTGACAGCAGATTGGATTAGAACGGGGCCCCGCAACAGAACCGCAGCATTAAAAGGTAGGCCACGTTAATTTTAATCGCGTCGCTCTATTATCTTAACAGAAAAAAAAAATTTGAATTGAAATATTGAACTTGTGCAACCTACTAATACAGTCCATTAAAGAAAAAATAGTTAATCATTGCATTTACTATACAACCTTGATTACGTATTGCATAGCTTTAATTCATATAATGCACGATTGCAATTTACAATCGAACTTGAAAATGATAAAAAAATAAATCTTCTTGATCTCACCATTACTTAACATTAAAAACGAAATAAAAAGAGAATGGTATACAAAACCTACGTGGTCACCTCGGTATCTTAACTATAAATCAAATCATCCTACATCACAAAAGAAATCAGTTGTCATTGGGTTAGCCGATAGGGCAATTCAACTTTCTGACCTTGAATTCAGATATAGGTCCATTAAAAAAGGAAAAAGAGGCACTAATTAAAAACAAATATATAATATAACGATGCATCTACAAACACACAAACAAACATAAACCAAAATAAATATCGATCTTTGCCTTATGTAAATGGGTTGTCCCAACAGCTTTTAAAATGTTTGAGAAAATATCGAATTAATGTTTGTCATAAGATCTGTAATCTGTTTGCCAAATATTTTAGCACACTAAAAACCAAAACACCAAATAATAAAAAAAGTAATATAATTTCTGAAATACGTTGTACAGATTGCAACTCAGTATACATCGTTCAAACGTCTCAATACAACAGAATATAAAGCCATAAATATGAGAAAAAGAACAAAAAACCTCTGACAAATCATGAAACTAACAAAAAACATGTAAGTGTTAAGCGACTTCAACCAAAAACTAATAGGATCCTTCCTAGTACTGCCCCAAACTCATATACCAAAATTTAGCTCAATTGGTTAAAGCGTTTGGGCGCTATAGTGGTAGGACACATACAGACACACCATCACACATACACACATACATACACACAGACAGACAGACTTCCATCTGGAAATGGTCTTAATCGTCTCAGGGAACTTCAAAATCGTTATATCCATCTTGATCTCAATTTTTTTTTAGCGCGTTCACAATAGTTTCCGTGTGCGGGAAAGTAAAAGGGTTAAAATTAACCCAAATATTAAATAATTCTGCATTAGTTTAATAGAGTATAACCTAAGACATTAATATTGTAAAAAAACTTAGATCACATTGGCGTTGAAAAAAAGTGTAACAATAGGTCAAAAAAACATATTTCCTAAACATAGCAGAAATATTGGCTAGTTATTTATAGCTTTGTTAGAATATAACCTATGAAAAATATAATAAAAAAACCCGCTTACGAATGCTTTCGTAAATAGTGGGAATGGGGTAAAATTAAAAAAAAAATAATTCATATATAAACTTATTCGAAATATGGGATAATTTTTCATAGTTATAAAATATATATAATATAAACTAAAAAATGTCACATAGAACAATTGGTTCACACCAGCGTTTACAAATAGTGTACAAAGGGGTCAAAAGTTTAAATATATATAAATTTTCCCCAAACATACACGAAAAATGGGCTAATTATATATAGTTTTGGTATAACATAACCTACAAATTGCAGCATAAAAAACTTGTTTACATAGGCGTTCATTAATAATAGAGAAAGGGTAAAAAAAGCGGTCAAAATTATATATTTAGCCTTTTAAGTAGTTGAATTGGTGTGAAAAGTACACGAAAAAAAAATTATGTAGATACCATAGACGTCCGTGAAAAAAAATAGACAATAAAAAATATATTTTATTTGGAAATATAGCTTATCACCAAGAGTCTTACGAGAAAGGTAAATGACAAAAAGGTCATAAAAATATTACTTTTACACTTGAATATGGAGAGCTATTCGGGCCTCGAGGGCAACAGTTCATTTGTAATGTTTTCGAATATCATGCGTCGATGTTTTAGTTGATTTAAAAAAGATTTTTAATTCGTTAATTCCACAAAACCTCAGCCAAAGAAATACAGCAATACTACAGACGGACATTTTTTTCAATTTCTCTACAAAAAGTCATTCTTTTCTTTTGTACTTGTAAAAATTTTGTCATTATAAAATTTTATTTGTACACAGGGAGGTCCAAATGTTAATAAATATTAATTTTACCTTATACTACTTTCAGTTTTCGTTTTTAAGGAAAACGTTATTAGAACATGTTGATTAGAATAACATTTTTAATCATAATTCAAGATTTAAATAAAATGTTACGTTCTTTTTTTTCTGCATATAATCCAATTAAAACTGGTACTTAAAATATCAGTTACATAAAAGTCACAGTCAATGTCCGATAATTGTGGATGGACAGTTTCATTGTTACCAATCTGTGGCTAATAGACTACGTCTGAAGCCAAATCTTAAAAAAAAAAATTGTGGATTGCAATAGTCAGTTTAAAAAAACTAATGAGAAAGTTTGATCTTACGAGAGATGAAAAAACCTAAGAAAACATACAATGGAAAGATGTAGCCACCATACTAATTTTGGACTCATCTGAAAACGTCCTTGCGGAAGAGATGCTTGGAAATGATCATAAGGATATCTGAAATACAAAGAGTTTAAAATACAAATAAGTTTTAACTATTCAAATCTAGTCATACTTTAGAAGAAGTTATAACGAGAAATGCTTAAGATTTTGTTTAGCTACCTGGGGAAAGATTTGTGCATTTTCTACAAAAATATAATGTTTTCTGACGAGTGTACATTCAGTACAAATAGCATCGTTTGATTCCAAAATGGTAACCTTTAAGCACTACTCAATCCGAATTTTAAACTCACTACGGATAGGCAAAACTCAAAAAGCCCGAAAAACATAGACGTCCTGCTAGGGAATACGAGCGCGTTTATGTGTTGGTAATTGGATCTTAATGGAGCAGTGGCAGTTATATTGACATGACGCATTACCAATTATGCACTAGATGTCGCCACATACATGTCCTGAAAAAACTAAATATACGGTTCGCTATTACAATAAATGAAATTATTGATCCGGCCTTCTTGCAGGAAAACCTTAAAACATTCTTACTTAGAAATGCTAAATAGATACTTAGTTTTACAATATGTTTCACGAATAACATTTAGAATAGGTACATACGCAATATCTATTTTCTACAAGACTGCAAGTTCAAAATTGACTTCATAAACATTTACTTCAAAAATGGGTTAGTAGTAGTATGGGGTACTAATACAACTGCTTTTATTTTACAAAAAGAATTATGGTATTGAAATAGATAAGGCATGGGGCAAAATTAAATTAATATTTTGAAAGCTCAGCTATCGATCTATAAGGAAAAAAAATATAATTTAAAATTTTAAATTAATTTTAAGTAAAGAAACGTAAAAGCTGTTTGGCAATATTTTAAATTTCTTCTGCTTGTGGGAATACTGTGTTTAAAATTGTTAGAAGATTTAATGCTTGTAAGAATTATTCTTGTATGGACATAAATAAAAAAGCACCATAAAAATAGTCACATTACAGAAAATTACATGCATCTAAAAAAGCAATTGTTAGCCAACAAGTGGGTAATAAATAACTAAAACTGAATTTATTCTCTTTTTTAAAGTATATTTTAAATCGAGCATCATTTGAATGTGTCGGAAAAAAAGGCTTTTATAATATGTACTTAAATACATTTAATGATGATGGCACTGTGAAAAGAATATAAAATATGAATTAATAGTCTTGAAGCGTGTTTTTGTGGTATTTCTGGCATTGAAGTGCATAAATGCATGATCAAGTTCAGGAATATCAACATAAATCCACAAATAAAAATCAGCGAAATAATTTGTAAATGCTTTTTCTCTTTTATGACGAAATCAATTATTCATCTTTTTAGAAGAATACGAGGGTTGCCTTTTATATTTCGGGATTAGAGAACAAAAACAAATATTAATCATCGAAAATCACTTTATTGTTTTTCAAAATATTCCCCATGAAGATCTATACACTTTTGCATGCGTTTGAACCAATTGTCGAAGCACTTACCACTCTGATTGAGGTATCTCCAAAACATGCATTCTGAATGCAGCAACCGCTTCTTCAGGTGTCGAAAAACGTTGACCTCTCAGTTTGTTTTTTACGTACGGGAATAAAAAGAAGTCATTCGGTGCCAAGTCAGGACTATATGGCGGATGACTGAGCAAATCGATTTTTTGGGTGCTCAAAAATGCAGTTGTTTAAGCCGATGTGTGAGAGCTCGCATTGTCGTGGTGAAGAGTGATCCGTCTTCGGCGGTTGGTTTTCCTGATTTCTTGGAAGACAACTAGCAAAAAAATGGTTGTGTACCACTCAGAATTGACTGTTCTGCGTTGTTCTAGTGGTACGGTTGCGACATGTCCAGTTTTTCCGAAAAAACAGGCGATCATTTGCTTGAAAGTGCTTCGTGCGCGAACAACTTTTGTTGAATTTGGCTCATCTTGAAACACCCAGACAGTTGACTGCTGTTTACTTTCGGGCTCATACGCGTAAATCTACGATTCATCACCGGTCACGATGTCATAGACGTGTTTCGAAGCACCGTGATCGTATTTTTTGAGCATTTCTTTCGACCAATCGACACGAGCCTTTTTTTGAGCGATTGACAAATTGTGTGGGATCCAACGCGAACAAATTTTTTTGGCAGTCAAATGTTTATGCAATATTGAATGTAGGTATGCTGGTCCCACTAATGCCTAAGGTTGTCTCAATGTCTTGTTACGTCACATGACGATCTTGCAATATCAGTTCGCGCACAGCATCAATGGTTTTCGGAACAACAACTGATTTTGGACGACCTTCACGAAATTCGTCTTGGAGTCAACTATGACCACGATTGAATTCACCATACCATCGATAAACACTGGTCCTTGATGGAGATTCATCGCCCAAAATTGAATTCATCCATGCACTGTTGCTGAGTTAATCTACGTCGAAAGTTGTAAAAAATAATCGCACGAAAATATTCACGATTAAATTCCATTTTTGAGCCGAGATGAATCTTTTAAGTTACTGTAAACAACAAAAATATCGCTAGTATGTCAAAATGTTCTGAGTACGTATAACCTCAAAAATGTCCAACTTTACGATAAAGCTGTCAGTTGCCAGATTGCAACACCAGGGTTGCCAAATCTCGAAATATAAAAGCCAACCCTCGTACAAGTAAAGCTCAAGACCATAACCAGTTTAACTGATGAGTGGTGACAAGAAATCCACTAATATTTTTTAAGAAGATAATCTGCCTAGGTAATGTTCTCGACTTAAAATACAAAATACAGCGATTTTATATAAATTTAGGTATTTTGATATACAGGGACTCCCACTGGGAACCAAATAGATCTGTATATAGAAAACTATACATAGTAGAATTTTGAAAATTTGACAGTGTAACTATGTCGACGGGGGCAGATGAGGTAAAATGGTTATAAGTTATTGACACTTCCGGTTATACCGGAAGCAGGTGTCAACTTGCTTATTTCAAATGGAACACCGTATATATTATTACGGTTTTGGATTCTACCTAAAATATCAACCTAAGTTTGTGTTATGTTCTATACTCAAGTCTTACTGTTTCTGACTAATTTAAGGCTTTATAGTTTTATATTATTAAGCAATAAAATTTTGTATAACGTTCTATATCTCTAAAATGTTTGGTTTTGACATATTGCCAAATTGCAGCATATTGTGATGCTCTCAGTTTCTGAGGAAAGTAATTGGCAACAGTTTTCATGTTCTTGATATTACTTTATCACATTGTCCATAAATAACAAATAAATTTAATTAATATTTATGTGTATAATTTAAACGCCCCGGTATTATTATTAATAATTTTAAAATAGTAACTGACAGCGTCGTAATGACGTTTATGATTTACATTGCCATCATAGCTGCCTAGGTGTATTTAAACTCAAAGCTTGGTAATAAAATGACAGTATGCAATTTACTCATTTGGTAATATTTCAAAAACAAATCGTTTAGAGATATACAACCGTATACAGATTTACCGTTATTTTTATGGCTTAATAAGATAAAACTAAAAAATATTGGGGTTTCTATTTAAAAATATTTACTTTTGACAGTTTTCCCATTTTCGTGTTTGATCTGATATTTTGCACACCCTGTAATAATATTTACAAGAACAGTTCAATGTTCTCATATAATGACTATTTTTGAGATGGAAATAGTAGCTATCTAAATCAATTAATGAAGGACCTTATACCTTATAGGAGATAAAATAGCAGTAGGGGTCGAGTGATACATCATTTTAAAGCATTTTTTATCTGATTTACAGCGATAGGTCACTGTAATGTTCACTATTTAATGATATTTTATAGTAAATTAAAACACAGATTTGTTACACATACTTTTAATGTTAACTATTCGGGTGTTCATCTACAACTAACTGATTTTATATTTTATTACAAAATGTCTCACTTTTTAGCCTTAGTCATCTATACAATATTAGGCGTAAAAAGATGATAGATATGGAATTATGATATGCTTATAATAATAAATAGATATGTACTATATACTACAGCATATAATACTATACTCTACAGTCACCTTTGATATTTGCCCCATAATTCTCGAGAAATTGCGTTTAAAATTTCACCAGTTAGGTAGTTGGAACTGTGGCGTCATTGATAGAGCCTTCGCTTCGTATGCGGAAGGTTATGGGTTCGAATACTAGCTCTCGCAATACTTTTTTTTTTCGTCTAATTTTTGAATAAAGTAGTTAGTTTGTTACATCAGTTTATTGGTAATAGAAAATAGAACAATTATAATAATAATTATAAAAATTCTGTTTCGTTACGCAGGTCATATATTTTTAATTATATTATAGCTTGTCGGGAAAGTTTTAGGGTCACACAATATCACATCTTTCAAATAAACTGAAGTGAAATATTGAAAAAAAAAATTAATTTTTGTGATAGAATATTCAATTTACAGCGTATTTGAAGAATTTGGTATTTTTAGACCACCGGCTTCTACATCATGGTCCAAACTAAAGAAGGTGGTAGAGGAAATCATTTGTGATTAAAAAGTTCATATAACATAAAGTTCGATTTCGCACCGGGTTTTTTTGTTTGGTGCTACATTAATAGGCGTATCTATGCACTAGAATGTAATAATGAACAAGAATTGCGTGAACGAACTCATGATGTGGTGCAAGAAATACAAAATAATTTGACAGCATTTGGAACATTTATTGTAAAATTTTTCTTACATTGTATTACGTATTTTCTTCTTTAAGCTCTTAAAACCATGTTATTTTCATTAAACTAACATTTTACTTTCCCGACCCATAGGGAAAGTATTGTGAACGCCCTAAAATAAAGTGGAGATAAATATGGATATAACCACTTCACAACTGAAGTCCCTTGAGACAATTAAGACCACTCCCAGATGGAAGTCTGTCTGTCTGTGTCTGGACGTGTGTCTGTATGTATTCTTTCACGATAGCGCCTAAACCAATTGAGCCAAATTTTGGTATATGAGTTTGGGGCAGTCCTAGAATAAAATCATTAGTTTTTGGTTGAAATCGCTTTAGCCCATAGGACTGGACACAACCGCCAAATATTCAAATAGCAGTAGGTAATTTTTGAATAAAGTAGTTAGTTTGTTACGTTAGTTTATTGTAAATAATGAAAATAATACAATAGTAATAATTATTATTAATAAAATTCTGTTTCGTTACGCAGGTCATATATTCTTCATTGTATTAAATCTTGTCGGGAAAGTTTTGGGGCGACACAACCGTTTTTTTTTTATTGTGATAACCTTATTAAATATTTAAGGTTAGAGATAAAATTATTATTGACCAAAATTCAAATTGCATAAGACAACTGAAATAACAAAAGATTTTGCATAAAGTACAAATTTTTACCAAAACGGGTACATTTTTCAGTTACAGGCTTTTAAAATTTGCCAACTTTTTAAAAAACAGAATTTTAAAAAGAGAATAAGCTCGTAGATTTTTTGAAAGCTGTTAATTTTTTACAAACATACTGCAAATGACACATCAACAATCCTGCTACTTAGTTCTAACAAAAAGCGTTAAATATTTCCTTGGGTTTCTTGCAATATTCTTCGAAGAATTGCACCCTATGTTATAATAATATGTATGATGCCCATGACTTATGAGACTCCGTATAGTTGCTCTCATATATCTGTACGTAAACACAATTAATATAACCAAATATTTATTGCGGAAAAGGTCAATTTCTCACTTGATTCTCAGTTACTTCTGTAAAAAATATGCAATGGTGAGGTACGCGAAAACGACTGCTAATTGCTACAATAAGATATTATAAAGTGACGTTACTCGTATTGTACCTAGATATTGTCTCCAGCCGTAACGCCTATGATTCTCAAAATAATAAAACTATGTTACATAACATCTTAGAGTAATGTATAAATGTATAAAATGCTGATTTTATGTTCCCGACCATAAATCAACAGCTAACGACATTAAAATTAAATAGTAATTTTATGTTAGAGAAACATGAGACCACTGCCAAGTACTTTGGAATACGATAGTATACGAGTATTTGTATCACCGAAGCTGCGTATTATAGAACGGTTCTAATACATATCATTTAGCTTAATTTTCAATCGGTGAAAGATCAAAATTGGAAAGCTTTACAGGCACGAGTTTATGTTAACGGGGGTAATTGCACAAGTGCATCAAAGTTGCCGCTAATTTTTGCGTTCAACGTGATTTTTATTTTATTAAAATAAAAACACGTTGAATGCCAAAATTATCTTATTCATTTTTATGCACGAATGTAATTTATTTGAATGTTTCCTGAATCAGAAAATCAAATAATAAATATTTTTTCTACTCCTACATGGAAATTTGCTCTTTTTTGGACCACATGTAGAATGTATTATGTATGGGCCATTCCAGTGAACTGAAGGAATATATTTTCATATCCATACTAGTTAAGATGTAAAACCGACCAATGAAATTATCTCTGATTAATTATTCGAATTATCTTTTATATTATTTTTAAACGTCAAATTGTTTATGAAACTGTCAAACAATTTAGTATGAAGTAAATTCTTATTTAATACCTACTGTTTAATTTTTTTTTTTTAAATAATAAAAATAATACTGTTTATTATTTATGTATGTTAATTGTTATATTCGGAAAGGTTTTTTATTTAGTTATACCTATTACCAAAGATTAATGTACATTGTATCTTTGCTACCACAAATTTAATATAGGTAGTTTTTAATAAATTTAAGTTTCTCTTTTAAAATAAATGCATAAAGTTACTTAAGTTACTTAGTATATCGATATAGTGAATTGTTGGTCACTGGGCATATTACCAACCGAAACTAGATTCGCCAAACACATTATTGTAGATCTCTGTACCGTGCGGGGTATATACCACATAATTTAGAGACCGATCACCACTGTTGGGTCGTGGATCGACGAAACGGCCGTCTGGTGAAAGTATAGTTGATTTAAAATAAAACAAATATAGATTATCTTAATAATATATTCTTTTACTAAACTCATTTTGGGACTTTCATTTCATTCATTCATTGTTGAATTGAACTATCTAACCTGTAACTGTGGATAGTTTTAGTTCTTTGTACAATTCTACGTTTTGTACTGCTATATCCGTGCTGGTACTAGAGCTCTGATGAACCATTCCAGGGCTGCAACAGAAAAGAAAAAAATAATAAAACTCGAAAAGAAATATACCTATAAATAAATTACCTATAATTGGAGAACTTCATAATTATACTGTATTAGAACAGTATACTTATATATTATTCTCTTATCATTGTTGAAGAAATTTGTTTAATAAACAGAAGTTAATAATTTGCGTTTGTTAATTTATTTGCCTGATAAAACAAAATATTTGTTTGTAACGCTAGGTGACAGCATTGACAGCAATTTGCTTAAAACTTCATTATTTTCAATACCAACTAGTCAATCGTACTGAAAAATGTTAAATTTCCAATATTTCGAATAATACACATTTTCGAGATATACAATCTGATACAAAGTTAACTTGATTATTAATGTAAAATGAAATAAGATTACAAAAACATGTCGATTCCATTGGAAAAAACTTACTTTCGATTGATTTTTTAACTTAATGTTTAACATTATATTTAGACCATCCTGTATCAAAAGCTAACAAAACATCTTTCGAAAGTCGTAAAAATAAACAATTCCCTACAGGAATTTTCATGCAAATTAACAATTTGAAATTTCTGTTTAAGGCCAAATGACAATTTTCGAGGGCCTTGTAACATCTTTTTGATATAAAATTTAAACATTTGAAATGACGGCTTAGGTATAATAGGTTTGTCATTTTGTGGCATATGAAACAATTTCACCCAATTATGTCAACATTACTACTGATAATTGCATCATTCAGTGCAATTATCAATCACCATGACGACACTATTAAGTTTGACAACTTCATTCCAAATAAATTTCAAAATGTCACGTTTTGGCAATGCGAATGTTCAAAGTATAAATGCGCTAATCAAAGAAAAATTCCCAGAAATACAACCTACAATCACAAATAAATTTGGGGAATATTTATGGAATTTTGCTGCGAACGAGAATACGAATTGAGTTATAATTTTTTCTATCAAAAAATTTTCCACCAAATATCCCTCGGACATTGACAAATGCCTCATAATTTTATGACAAGTTTCTCAAGCTCGTTGCTTGGTAACCAAGGAACGAGCTTTCGATTGGTATAAAATTATCTCATCTATTGTCAATATCCTAGGGATATTGTTGGTACTAGAATTGTAATAAGGTATTATTATGCAAGGGACAGTGGACGAAAATGGAGCGCACACAAGTTACTACAAACTTAAGCGCAATATCTCTGGTTTATTTGTTTAAACTTATGTATAATTAGATAAAAATACAAATGTAAATATTCCTATTGACAAATAAACTTATTATTATATTATTATTATTACTACTACTGAGAATAAACTGAACCGCAATAAATGCTTAAACACAATTAATTACAAATATAACTTAACTTCCGTTGATGCAATAGGAAAGTTTGAAATATTATATGGTTGTTGAAGTAGTGGCATCAAACTTCGTAAATATTTATAAAATCAGTTATTAATCGCGCAAATGTCAGGTATCTGCTTCAACAATTTGATTTTTAGAAAATGTCTAAATCTAAATTATTATATATTTTCTATGAAACACATACTAATCAGGTTAATATCATAATCAAATAACTACATTTTGTATGTATTGCAATCAATTATCTTCTATGATGTTAAACATACTTTCCAAATTTTTTTAATGTTGTTCCTAAATATTAAAATTTATTATTTTGGTATGCTAAGTAGGCAGATTTATAATTTTTATGTCAATCATATTTTATTCCATTAACAAAAAAAAAACACAATAGGATACATAAGTTAAGAGTTCCAATCCAAAACCGCTAGGTACATAATATACAGGCTGTCCCAAAAAAACATTCCCCACCCTTTGAGGGTGGGAGTAGATTCTATGACCAACAATAAGACAAAAATCATTTATGTCAAAATTTCGAAAAATGTCGCCTTATGAAATTGTGACCATTTTGAATATTAAAATGAAGTAATTTTCGAAAATAAAATCAAATGTTCAAATTCAAATTATTTATTAACTAAACACATAATAAAACAAAAACATTTCAATTTACAAAGGCAAGTGTTCGAAATCCTCACTATTTTATTCAATAATTGTTTTCTACATGGCCTATTGCTTCGTTTGTAATTTGTGCTAAAGCTCCATAAATGCGAACAATAACATCGTCTTCACTGTTGGGTAGAACATGGTAAACCGTATTTTTCAGATAATCCCAAAGCGAAAAGTCTATTGGGTTGAGATCCGGGGACCTAGGAGGCCAAGAAATAGGTCCTCCACAATCGATCCATTTGTTGAGAAAACGTCGATTTAATATTTCTCAAACATTTCGAGAAAAACGGGCAGGTGCACCATCATGTTGAAATACAATATTTGGCCGCTGTACTAAAGGAATTTCTTCCAGAAGAGTTGGTAATCTGTTATCGCAAAAATTGGCATTGTTTTCGGCGTTTGGTATCCTAGGTAGAAACTGTGGTTCTATTATCCTATTTCCCAACAGACAAAGCCACACATTTAAGCTCCAGCGTGCTTGCTTATGTGATTCTCTAATTTGGTGCTGATTTTCGTAATTCCAACAATACAAGTTCTGCTGATTGAACACTCCTTGCTGGTTAAAATGGGCTCATCACTCTAGAGTACTTGTTTAAAAATGTCTTCATTTGCGTCCAGGCAATTTAAAAAAAAAATCTCCAAAATCATAAACGCAACTCAGTATCCCCAGGATGCAATTCTTGAATCGGCTTTATATGATGACGATGCAGATTTTCTCTTTGCATGAATCTGTTTTTATCAAGAATGACCAGATTTAAATTATTAAATCCAAGTGAAAGATTTGTCTAACTTCAATATTCAAAATGGTCATAATTTCATAAGTAGACATTTTTCGAAATTTTGACATAAGTGATTTTCGTCTTATTTTGGGTCGTAGATTTTACTCCCAAAGGGTGGGGAATGTTTTTTGGAACACCCTGTATATAAACTCATAGAAAAATTTACGCATGAATTTACCTACCGTATTTTAATAACATCGCTTGATATCTCAAGAAATAAACAGAATAATTGGGAAAATTTGGCAATTATTGTGAGTAATACCACAAAGGCTTTAAAATTAGCTGAATCACGTAATTTCAGTCTGATATGTCTTAATTAACAATCACTTGAATTTGTCAAAAACATTATAACGTCATCTTTAACAAATGAATTCTCAGTAGTACTATATAACAAGTACTCTGATTATAGATGAATTTTGGGAAATTTGTACTAATGCACTTTCGAGTGCACATAGGTAAAGCCTTAGACAACGAAAGAGAGAGGACGCGTAACACGAACGAAAAAATGAAGCACTTTGTCACCACTCAACTGCTTCCAGTTTCACCTGTGAAACGTAATTCCTGGCTATTTTCTCTCAGATCTACTTGAAACTTGAACATCCAACCATTTTAAAATGCACTTGAGATATATAGTTTTTAATTATTATTTAATTCACAAAACATAAAATACGTATGATAAACAACAAACAAACAACTATTTTGCTTCAAAATCGTTTTCTATCAGGTACATAGACCGACAACGACTGAACAAGGCATACAAATGTGATCCAAACACTACCTGTGCTATTTGTTAACCTACCCTGTTTTTGACCGGCCGCACATAGGGGTAAATGCCTGATTTAGGCGGACAAAATTATAAATAGCATTTTAGTTAGTATTAAGTAATAAATATAGGTAAATTATTGTCAAAAACATACTTCAGAACACAAATACACACAAAAACCTATCTTCCCGATAAATTCCAGGCAGTGCCGTTCGTTCATGTTATGTTTTATTAGCATATTAGATTATTTACTACTACTACTATATATAAACCTATACAAATAATTAAAATATAATGAAATAATTAAGTATACAATACATATAAGAATAATGATAATAATATAATAAAATAAATAATAAAATAAAACTAATTAATCTAATCTAAATTAAAATACAATTTAACCAATTACCAAATAATAATAAGTAAATAAAATTGAATAAAGTAAAATATACAGAGGCGTGTGTGTAAGGTAAACAGCCTATTGACATTATTATGGTGAATCACATGATTCGTCTTCTTGTTCTGTATCTTCCAAGTCATCATTAGATTGATCATCTTCTTCAGGATCATCAGGAATTAGCATATCTATAGTTTCTCTTGAAAAAGGCGCTGTTCTCTTTTTTGGGATTGGTCGTAAACCAGAAACTAGTTCCTCCATGTAAAATTATTTGGGTTGCTCTTAATGCACCTATTTGGTCTTCAATATAATTTCAATAGAATTTGTAATAGCGACAGATTCTTTTACGAACCGTAAACGTATAGGGCGGCAATATCGTGGCGAGGAAGGTGTAGGATTCTGTCACAATATTTTTTATTGGAATCACATACTAGCTGAAGGATCACAAAACTACTTTGAAATATGTTGCAATCTGTATCATCGTTTTGCATTTTTTGCTTAAACTGAGCTTGTTGGGATCCATCGCTACCCCATTTACATCTAAGTTGCAAAGAGACGCATTCAACTTCAGTTAAATCCAATAAAGCGTCTTCTAAATACATAAGCAATCGTGTGACGGTATGGTCCAATAGATCCGGTGTAACAAAATATACATTTCTATTTATAATAACTCAGTTTTGCAGTTTCTAATTTCCTCGTATACTAATAATAAATTATATTGTATCTGCTCGCTAGGTCGCACCACCTATATTAAGTGTGTTTAAAATATTAAATATCTGAATTTGGTATAAAACGTTTTTTGTTAGGTTCGCGATAGCAAATATGAATTGTTTGTTTCTCATTTCTGTTTGCACACGAATACTGGCAGCTCTTGGCTTTGTAAACTGAATTTACAATAATATATTGTCAAAGTTGTTACGGCTTAGTGTCAGGTAATTAACTAAGATAATTATCAAATAATATGAAATGTTAATTAGAACTTTTATTTTCAGTATTTGTAAAAACGTAACTAGAATAAAACCCCCCAACATATTGTCGAAAATTACGTTTCATTTGCGTACGAACAACCCCTAATAAAAACAAAATAGTCTTATTGTTTCATCTGGCGCTCAACGGGGTCGCAAAGAACGTAAAATGAACAGAAACGACACTCCTCAAACTGCTTACAATCTTCGCAGAAGAATCCAGTTGGAAAATAATCTTATACCACCACGCTTAAGGGTAACGAATAACGAGGTTTTAACTGGATTGCCTGAATTACATCAACAACTGAGACCGGATGTACCACCACCACCATCTACCCCTATAAGTGCTCAAGGTAGGCCAAATTATTTTAATTTTTCCGCACCAGCGGCGCCTTCTGCTCGGCATGAAAATCATTTGGGAGCCTCAAATGTTCCACATAGTGAACAAGTACGGTTTCCACCAGTACCACAACCGCTTATGCCGCTATACACTCCAGAAGCGATTAGTAATATAGTTAGTGAAGTAGTTCGACAAATGCAAAATTTAAACTGCAGCAATTTAAATAGTGTTCATCAGTCAAATACAAATAAAATATCGTATAATTGTAAAAGCCTACCAACATTTGACAATGAAGTAGTACACCCAGTGGATTTCTTAAATCAATTAGAGTACGGATTTGATGTTGCAAATATGAATTACCAACAATTTGTATTATTGATTAGCGATCTTTTTATAGGTGGGTCAAAAACCTGGGCAGACGCTTATTTATATACTTTTCAGTCTTATAATGAATTCAAAATAGCGTTTTTAGAACAATATTGGAATTCCTATATTCAAACATCTATTAGATTGAAAATAGATGCTGCAAAATATGGGGAGAAAGAGCAAAGATCATTTGTTGAACATTTTAATTATTTTATTAGATTATCCAAGCATTTAAATCCACCCTATGCGCAAGTGGATTTAATTAGAATTATTGCTCGACACTACCCCCCGAGTGTTTCAGTTGTTTTAGTAGGAGCTACTACATTTCAGGATGCCCTTGAGAGATTACGCCAAGCAGATTATTATTTTAAAGACAGATCCCAACTTAATATTTCAACTAAATCAATGGGACCTACTCAGGCACACCCTGGTAGTTTTCAACAAAAAAAAGACAATTTTAGGTCTGGTTACGAAAAAAATCGACACGTTTCACAGCTGGACTTGGAGGACAAGGCGTCGGGAAACGAACCAACTTTCCTGAATTAGGTCCAGTTGTGGAAAGTACGTTAAATCGGACCGATGTGTTAGTAACTAATCCAGATTTAGATTTAGATAATGAATGTGGTTTCGAACACAGTCCTCCCGATGTTAGGTCCCCTGTAGTAGAGATAAACCTTTATGGTTTTTCTTTTCCAGCTTTGATTGATAGCGGTTCCCAAATTACTTGTTTCTCTGAGACGGTCTGGGGACAATTAGAACAGTTTTACAGTGAAATTCCTACACTGCCTTGTACCGGAGTACGTGTTGTGGGCGCATTCAAAGCCAAACAACGAAAAGTTCAAAAACAATGTTTAGTTAAGTTTAGTTTAAGTGATTATAAGTTCGAACATGAATTTTTATTAGTTCCGGATTTGATTTATCCTGTTATTTTGGGAATCGATTTTTTGCGTGCTATTAACGCAAACATTGATTTAAAAAATGAAAAGATTTATTTCAGTTGTGGAAAGGATGTTTTTTTTATACCGGAGAGTTCTTTAACACATCACTATGCAGTACCTGATTCTCCACATATAAATATTGTTTCTTGCGATAAAAATAAATTGGTTGAATATTTCGATGAGAACGATTTATCAATAAGCCTCGAAAAGTCGATGCTATCGCGGGATCAACAAAGAAATTTTAGGGAGTTTTTGTCAAAAAATAATATGGTTTTTTCTAATATACCGGGTCTCACCAAAAAATATTTTCATACCATTGAATTGAAAGAAGAGAAGCATTTTTTTATTAAACCTTATCCTATTCCCATAGCCCATCGCGATGCAGTAGATAAAGCCATTGCAGACATGGAAAGATGGGGAGTTATAGAGCGTGCTGCTACCCCTTATATATCTCCTATTAAAACTTGTGTGAAGCGTGATAATAGTGTTAGGGTTTGTTTGGATGCCAGGTGTTTAAATAAATTAATGGTAAGCGATCATGAACTCCCGCAACCCATTGAGGAAATTCTTTTAACATTGGAACCCGCAAAATATATGTCAAACTTAGATTTGACTTGTGGTTATTGGCAAATACCTTTATCACCTGAGTCGAAAAAATATACAGGGTTTATGGTAGGTCGAAAAACTTATCAATTTAACGTGATGCCCTTTGGTATTTCCACGGCCGTCTCATCCTTCACTAGATGTATGGATTCCATCTTCGGGTCAGAATTTAAGAAATTTATGATTATTTATCTGGATGATATTCTCGTGTTCTCAGAAACTTTTGAACAGCACCTGGAGCATCTTAAGAAGATATTTGATCGTTTGAATGACGCAGGTCTTAAACTTAAGGTTAAAAAGTGTCGGTTTTTTAGAGCGGAAGTTGATTTCTTAGGTTATCTTTGTTCAAATGAGGGTATTAAACCACATCCAAATAGAGTTCAAGCCATTAGGGATTACAAAGTTCCTACTAATGTAAAGGAACTGCAAAAGTTTTTAGGGTTATGCAATTTCGATAGGATGTTCTGCCCAAAATTTTCGAACACTTGCGAACCCTTGACGAACCTGTTAAAAAAGAAAGTTCGATGGAGATGGACTTCAGTGGAGAATGAATCGTTTAATAATATTAAAAAATCTTTAATAGATTGTACGCTATTATTTCATCCAAGATTAGATTTACCTTGGCATGTTGAGGTCGATGCTAGCGATGTAGCCCTAGGGGCACAACTTTTTCAGTTAGTGAACGGTGAACGAAAGGTAGTGGCGTGGGCCAGCAGAGTTTTATTGCCGCGAGAAATCCGATATAGCAGCAACGAAAAAGAACTTTTGGCGGTGTTATTCGCATTGGAACGTTGGCGTGTTTACTTATTGGGTCGGCGATTCACCCTGTACACAGATAATCGTGCTCTCACATATATTCAAACGTGTCGATTATTATCGCCCCGTATAACACGCTGGGCTTTAGCGATTCAAGAATATGATTTCGAAATTAAACATATACAGGGTGCTTCAAATGTCGTTGCTGACGCTTTATCGCGTTATTCCTTGGGTCGTTTGCCGACTCCTAAGGATAAATGTTTTAGGGTGTTAACAAGCTTAAAATTACCTTCAGTTCTAATAAATAAATTAAAGAACATAAAGCAGTTCCAATTGGAGGATTGTAAGTTGAACAATATAATACAGAACTTAGAAACAAATGAAAAACTCAAATTACGATTCGTATTGCACAATGATGTATTATATTATAGACAGGAACTTGATCAACCATTATTATTATGTGTCCCTCAGTCGTTGGTTGATGAATTTTGTCAGGCTTATCACGAAACGATTGGGCACTACGGAGTTTATAAAACCTGGGTTTCCTTAAAACATGAAGTTTGGTGGACTAATATGTATGCTAGCCTTAAGCGGAATATTCGCTCCTGTGACATCTGTCAACGAGCGAAGCATTCAATTCTGCCTAAACCTTCCCTACGGCCGATCGTTCCTAGGAAGAAGGGTGAGCTTGTGGCTGTGGATTTCTATGGCCCATTACCAAGAAGCAGGGGCGGGGTGAATTATATTTTTGTAGTATTGGACGTTTTCACTAAATATGTGGTATTATATGCGTTAAAAAAGGCCACTACTCGAGCATCGCTGAATCGATTGCTTTTGGATTATTTCCCTAAATTCGGTAGGCCTGAAATCATACTAGCCGATCATGGTACCCAATTTACCTCGAAATCCTGGAAGAATACGCTGACGTCATTAGACATTCAGGTAAGTCACAACTCGGTTCGTCATCCCCAATCTAACAGTTCAGAACGTGTTATGCGCGAAATAGGGCGTTTATGCCGCACCTATTGCAATTCTCAGCATTCCAAATGGGCTTTTGAGATAAACAAATTTACTCAGTTTCTAAATAATGTGGTTCACGAATCTACAGGGTTTAGTCCTGAAGAACTTCAATTTAACCGAGAGCGACCTCGCCTGTTACCTACCTTACTGCAACCTCCACCTTCATCTCATACCTTACCCGAACGTCGGTTAATTTTAGCTAAAGAAACTTTAGAAGGGCGAGCTGCTAGGCGTGCTGTAGCTTATCCGAGCCGTCCTTACCCAGCGTTCCAACCCCAGGAATTAGTGTTACTAAGGGCTAACCCCACTTCTTCCAAATTAACTTCAGAAACAAAAAAATTTGTTTTGTTGTTTGAAGGACCATATGAGATTAAGAAAAATATTACGTATGATACTTATCTTCTTGTTGATCCTGTAGATCGCTCTGAGCGGGGTATGTTTCATGCTTCTCATCTAAAACGGTACTATTGCAATGCAATAACTTGATTTTTTGCCTCATCAAAAAGTTTTTTTTTGGAGTCGGCAAATGTTTGGGGGCGAGTTGTAACAAAATATACATTTCTATTTATAATAACTCAGTTTTGCAGTTTCTAATTTCCTCGTATACTAATAATAAATTATATTGTATCTGCTCGCTAGGTCGCACCACCTATATTAAGTGTGTTTAAAATATTAAATATCTGAATTTGGTATAAAACGTTTTTTGTTAGGTTCGCGATAGCAAATATGAATTGTTTGTTTCTCATTTCTGTTTGCACACGAATACTGGCAGCTCTTGGCTTTGTAAACTGAATTTACAATAATATATTGTCAAAGTTGTTACGGCTTAGTGTCAGGTAATTAACTAAGATAATTATCAAATAATATGAAATGTTAATTAGAACTTTTATTTTCAGTATTTGTAAAAACGTAACTAGAATAAAACCCCCCAACATATTGTCGAAAATTACGTTTCATTTGCGTACGAACAACCCCTAATAAAAACAAAATAGTCTTATTGTTTCACCGGTAGTCTTACTTCGGCATATGTTTCTGTTACTGTTATCGCCTCGTTTGCTGGATAGCATTCACTTTTGGATTTTTGAAGTATACTGTAACTGGGATAAATTTGTTTGTTTGTACTTCTGATTACCTCGTATTGTCTTCTTGAAAGGTCGGCTTCTACAAACATACACAGAGCCTGCAAAGGTGGCAACCTAATATCCTTACTTTGTGAAGAGTCTTGATAAGCTCTTTTGTATTTTGCAGCCCGGCCTGGTGAACTTTGGGTTATTTCTTTTAACACATGAGAAGCAGCTCTCTTTCCTGAGGTATGTAATTGTGATTGAGCTGCGCTTAATAATACTTCGGGGCTTATGCTAGTACGAATTTCTTCGGTTTTCCTCCTTTTGCTTCGGTCGCTTAAATCGACCCGATTTTTCGGTAACTTTGGGGATTTGAAATGTTTCTTGTAACCACTTTTCATTGTTTTTTATAAACACATCTCCCGTTTTATGTGATTTGTTCCATCTTTGTTTAAATTGCGATTTTAAATAGGAATATTCTTTCTTTATGACTTTCGTTTGGTCTTCTGAAAAGTTGTCGTAAGATAGAATGAAACTTTCCAAATACCCCAGTTTTTTGTCTATATTTGGCAATTCTTGTCGTTGCATTTTCTCATACAACTCTCTCCTAGTAAAGGTTCGGAAGCCTGAACCACTTGCTGTTTCTAAAACAAAATGGAAAAAGTTTTGTAAGCTGAAGAAATATAGAAAATTTGACAACGCTGCATACTGTCCATAATAATTAAATTAACATTTTAAGGCTCCTGGGATTGTTTGTAAAGGTTAGCAATATGCTACAAACAGAATTTGTCGTAAAACATGAGTTTTAAATATTGTATACTTTATACGTGTTCCAACAACTAAGGAATTAAACATTCGCCGTATATTGGATTTTGTGTTATATATGTCAAATAGGCGAGTTTCGGCGGCTAATTTCGGTTAAATTTTTTAAAAGACACTCTTATTATTACTCTACAATCAAAATTTTTGCAGGGACGAACCCTGATATATGACATAGTACCTTCGATACATCAAAGTAGTAAAAAAAAATAATCAAAATTACCTATTATTTTAAATTAACGATTTAATTATCATAGACACGTTATAATAAATTAAAACAAATTCAAATACATAATCTCTTACCTGAAGTACTCGGATCCATAATTCGCTTTTTTATAGTTCAAGCCGTAACAAAATAGTTTCACTTTGAAATAACACAATTTTATCACTATATAAACACTAACACGTAGCGCTCACTCAAGGTCTTTATACTGACTGGTGCTAAGGGGCAGGTAATCACCGCAAGCGAGGGAAAGTACTGGTTTTAGATCGGCCAACATTTTAGCTAGGTAGCCAATGATTTTCATTTACCTGCTACAAATTTTATTACATAGACTTTTGGCCGCCTAAATCAGACATTTACCCCTCTGTGGGCCGGTACCTAGAAGCGGAAATTTTAGATGTAGACAGAGAATCACAAAAAAATATCAGTTTGCATTGTTAACACTATCTTCGAAAAATGATTTGTTACATGGTACAGGGTGTCAAATTTTTTATAAAAATTGCAAATTTACTAATATTTTTAAAACTGCTTTAGATATTTAAATGAAATTTGGCACCTTTGGATAGATAATTTAGATACATCTTTTTGCGTCAAAAATATTATTTTACTTCCACCAGTGGACAGACATGCATCTCACCTACAGCCTGCTCAGATTTTGCACCCTGCTGATGCTGAAAAAATAATAAGATTTTGCCAGTGGCTTTTAAACTCGGCGGTAAAACTCCTGACTTAAATAAAATTCTTTGGACGAATGAGTCCTCTTTTACCAAACGTGGGGTAACAAATTACCATAATAGGGTTTTTCAAGTTTCTTAACAATAATTTACTGGAAATCCTAGAGGATGTACCCATTAATTTAAGGCATGAGAGTTGGATAAAACTGGATAGAGCTCCCCAGCATTTTGGAATAGCTGTAAGAGAATGGCTCAATAACAAATATAGCCAACGTCCGGCTAGGAAAAAATTACATGAATTATGACGTGCTTAATGGTATTGGACCAGTGGCCTGGGCACCCAGGTCACCGGACTGAAACCGCTATACTTTTACGTTTGGAGCACTATTGAAGATAAAGTCTACGCTAATCCCGAATTAACCAGAGAAGATTTAATTTTAAGAATTCAGCAAGCCTGCAATGATTGCATGAAGTATCTACTGCAATAAATGCGTTAGTGAGAAGGTGTCGAAAATGTATTGAGGTGGGTGGACTACATTTCGAGCATTTTTTGTGATTTTAACTTTAATTCTCTTTCATTTTGTTACTGTTGTTGAAAGCCCCTAACAAAATTTCTTATTTTCGTTTTTGTTTCATTTTTTTTTTCAGAAATCATTAGGTATTGTTTTACTTGCCAAAGGTGTGTCAAATGAAAGAAAGTAAAGAGCTTTCTTTTGTTGTTGTAAATTGAATTAGGATTCTATAAATAATTTTTGCTACTAAAAATAGCAGGCGTACCATATTTTTCATTAAAATTGTGCGAAGATATGTCCGTACGCACGCTACTGCTGAAAGTAAAATATTATTTTTTGCGGAGAAAGATGTATCTAAATTACATATACGAACTTGCCAAATTTCATTTAAATATCTAACGTAGTTTAAAAAATATTAATAAATTTGGAATTTTTTATAGAAATTTAGACACCTCGCATCATTATGTAACGAAGCATATCTCAAAAGTTTCCGCTTTCGAAACTGAACCACCCTGTATGTTACTGCCAGAATTCACAATAGTGCAAACATGAGACACGACTCACAATCCTGTGAAATTTTATTTAACTACGGATTTAAGTATAAAGTAAAGTAAACATTTATTCATAAATCAAAAAATCATATAAACATGCGAGATAATATTATATCATTTCATATATATAATTTAATACAACTCGAGTATATAATGAGGGCTATTATTCACGAAGATGATAATTAAGTTAACGCACTTATCAACGATTATTCTGGCAGTAATATACACCCCTTAAAATTGTTGTACTTACCAGTGACGGCTCGTCAGGGCAGGCAAGGCAGGCAGTGCCTGCTCAGATTTGATTTCAGGGACATTTTTATAATAGTAATTATTATATGTATCTGTTACTCTACTACTGCTCTAATTTTAGTTATTTGTTATATTCATCTCACATCTCACTACTACTACCGCACCGTCACCCTGTGATTGAAGAGCAATATAGCAGTGATAATGTCATTCCCATACCGCATGTAGTTTAGAATAAGCTGTATCTCTACTGTTTTAACTTTTAACCGCTCAGTCTAAACTAAACGCAGGCATCTAGCCACCTGCCTGCTTCCTATTAATATACACGCATATTATTGCATATAATATTGTATTGAAGAAATTACAAAAATTCCCTAACAGCAGGAAATAAAATGTAGGGTTTATAAGTTTTCATACTAAATCAGATTTATTTTGTATAAGTTTTAGAGATCTCATGGGTTTCTGTAAAATAATAGACAATCGACAGGTATTTGTATTGTTGCTATATAGGATAGGTATTTTATTTGCTTAGTGTTATAAATATGTCTCATTACTTTCTATAGAAGTATACTAGTGTAAAAAATTCTCAAAAACAACCAAATCAAACTGAAATCTATTAATTTTCGTTAATATGGAACCTATTTAAACGCAAATACAATAGAAAATTAAGTCCAAGCAGGCACGGTTGCTCTATTTTAATAGACTAGAAAATGAACTAAGAGTAATATATTCCGATGTTGAAATGTTTAAAAATTGCTCCAAATTATCTGATGTTTTACAGTTTTTTCTTCATAATAATTTAGTTATTGCTTTGCCAAAAATTTTAAATTATGTAATTAATACTTTGTATTTCAATTGCTTCTGCGTCCGTGGAAAGAAGCTTTTCGTGTTTAAAACGAATAAAAACCTTTTTTTGCAATAAAATGGAAGAATCTCGTTTAAGCAACTTGGGTTTAATATCAATCGAAAGTGGTCTTTTGAAAGATTTAGAGTTAGGTTCAGAATTTCATGATCAAGTAATAAATTATTTTGCGGGTACTAAAAATCGACGAATTGAATTGATTTATAAAAACCTTTAATTTGTCCTAGTCTAGTTAATATATAAGTATAAGAAAATGTAAAACGCATAGCTTAAAGCGATACATTTTTAAACAAAAAAAAAACAAACAAAAATATAAAAATAAAAACAAAAATATATAAAAATAAAAGAAAAACAAAAAAAAATAAATATTTACCTTACCAAACCCGTATTTTAACGTGTTCTTTTTTACCTTGATAATTTTCTTCATTTCATCTAAGGCGCTTGACCATGAAAATCTAAAAAAATTTCACCTAAGGCGCGATTTTCTTCAAATACATTTTTATATTAGGGCCTGCCTTATTAAATGACTCACTGGCCGCCACTGGTACTTTCTTAATTAACACCCTCTTGATTAACAGTTCATATTAGAAGAATTACAAAACATATGTCAATTTGTTAAACAAATAATAAATACTTTAGTTTATAAATACTAAAAAACTTAATTCCTGATTTAAAACACTTTTTTTTTATTTATTCGTCCAATTTAAAATAAGATCGGATACCTTCTGCTAAATTAATTAATTGCCAATATTTAATAGAAGTATTTTATCCATACTATCAAACATTTTGTTCTCCAAAGTCATTTGAAATTTCGTAGACATAAAAATACCTACTACTTTGTGTGTTAAAGACCAGTTATGTCGGCCAAAACTAATTAATTTTTAGACGTAGGAATGACACCGTCGTTAATTTAGGCTAAAAAGTGACCACCAGTATCCAGTATCATAAAAATTTGATATATGATTTCAGTTTGGCAATTTAATTTACTACTATACTCCGAATTACTGTTATGAGATTGCCCACCTGTAATATACTCGCATAAGATGACCGCCTTTTGCTAAAAAAATTAAAAGATTTATTTACGAGTCGGTATTGTTAAAGAACTGATTTGCATTTATAATAGGTATTTTAAATCTAAGAGGTCAAATATTTATATTATTCTAACAGATCTCACAATATATATATATATAGCAACAGAACTAGTTTTGTAACACTATTAGTTTTATTATCAATTTTTAATTTAATTTAATTTTGATCGATATAAATATACAGGGTGGTCCGTTTCAAAAGCGGAAACTTTAGGGACAGACAGAGAACAACAAAATAATATCAATTTGTATTATGAACTATATTCGAAAAATGCTTAGCTATAAAGATACCGAGTGTCAAAATTATTACAAAAAAATGATAGGCTAGTGTTTTTTAAAGTAAAAATTATTTCAATTTACAACAAAAAAAAGACTCCTCACTTCTTTTCGTTCGACACATCGTTTGCAACAAGTAAAAAAATTTAAGTACGTACAGATTAAAAACAAAACTAAATTCGGAACTGTTTTTGATGTTATTGTTTCTTAACAATAATCTGCTGAACAACCTAGAGCAGGGTCTGCAAACTATGCCCGCGGGCCAAATACGGCCTGCGACAGCTTAAGACTAGTGTCATCAATCTGGCCCGCGACAGCCATATCTTATTGTTGTTACTATTGCTGTGATATGTTGAAGGAGAAAACCGACAATAGTTTGTAGTTGGGGATCAATTTTACTTGTAAATGATTTATACAAATTAAAATATAAGTAGTTATTGACCTAAAATCAAGAAAAACAATCCCTAAAACTTATAAAAAAAGGTCAAAGAAACTAAAAAGAAAGAAAATAAATTTTGCATATATTTATAAAAATTTTGACACCGTGTATCATTGTAACGAAGCATTTTTCGAATATAGTTTATAATACAAACTAATATGATTTTGTGGTTCTCTATCTGCTCTAAAGTTTCCGCTTTCGAAACTGGACCACCCTGTATAGAAACAATGTTTCTGGATAAATCTTGCGTCAAATTTATACCAACTAAGGATTGGCTGATCATCATGTCAGCTTCTTCAAGGTAACTTTGCGCGAACGTGGTTAAACTGAAGTTTTAGTTTAACCGCTAGATTGATCCAGCAACATTGTATTGTTTCTACCACATTTTAAACTAAACCAACTACTACCTAACTACTTTATTCAAAAATTAGAAATAACAAAGTAATAAACTGTTGTCATTTACCTTTTTCGTAAGACTCTTTGGTGACAAGCTATTTATTATCTAAGCAGAAACTAACCATGAGCCCTTTAAAATGGGATCACTTTAGACTCAATATTGCTAATAATGTAAGTCTAATATAGCTTCATCGAATAAAAACGTTAAGAACAGGCTTAGCTTATATGCTGCCTTTAAAATTATGTATCAGCAGTAGCAAATATACCAATTGGCTAGAAAAATACAAAAGTATGGACACATTTGTTATTAATAGTTAGCTTAGATCGAAATCAGAACAAAAATTGCATGCAATCACTGGCTTATTCCTCAAGCAAGCCACGAAAATAAATGCTAAATAATTTTTTGTCAGAAGCACATTGATATTCCTGGCGAAAGTGCGTATTAGTTTTCAATTTTTTTCAATGTGTAACTTTAAACAGATTGAGAGTTTGCAAGAAAAAGCGATATATTGTAGAGCCAAGTGAAACAGCCAAGCAATCTTGCGTCAACGGAGATCCATACGACAGGGCCGTTGGAATCAACATAAGCCTGTGAGGCTGCAGTGAAACGAGCGACTTGTGTCCAGCGGACCCCCAAGTTCCAGCTTATCGTGCATCATTCATATAGACAATATAGTGTAGTTATAATCGCAGTAGAATTAATTAAGATGATGTGTGATGGCAATTATAGCGGCAGATTATCTTTCACATTTAATTACCATGTTTTAATAAGTGGTGCGGTAAAACCTAATAAAAACATCGAGTTTATAAAATTATTAAGTAGCCAATGTTTATTATTTTGTTAAATCAACTTCTCGCTCAATTTTCATCGCGCATCTCATTTAATATATCGAATCCGGTTTAATAGCTCCTTTATTTTGGTTTGTAACTTTATTATTTTTTTCGTAAGCTACCCATATACGTATGGACTTATAGGCCTATATTATTCGTACCTATTTTCAGAAATTGCTGATGATGTATTTGAATAAAATTGTTCTGGACATTCTTCCATCTTCTGTATTTCAGAACTACGTTCAGATTTTTTGATAAAATATTTGATGCAATTTTTTTTTAAAAACTTGACATTTTTTCGCTCTTGTCTTAATCTTGAGATAGACTTGGAAACATATATCACACTTAAATTAGATATTTAAAATAGGATAGCTTATATTGACAAAGTCTGAAGGATTTAAACTTCATAAATATATTCAAAATGAAAAACAAAAAACACCTACATTTTAAACCGTACTTTAGGCTGTTTATTTTCAATATTATGTTTATGTAAAGTATACGCCTTTAAATATTATGAATTTGTCCGTGCTTAAAGAGGTTGAGTAAAGTAACAAAACTATAACACAAATCCCAATTAGGAACCTCATATAGTTCTAAATAGAATGTGATTACATATTTCGCTCTAATCTGGGCATCATCAGATCATAAAAACTACAAACAAAAACGAACATCAAAAATAAAAATGTTAACATAATGAAACTATAAAAACGATTGAAAAGCTACTTAGATCACAGCAAAAAGTCGCTACAATGCAGTTAAAAACAAGGTGTGGTGAACACATCATTTACACATTCAATCAATTGGCTCCTACTTGCTCTACCAAGTTCTAGTTTTTCAAGCAGATTCACTTATGAACTTTTATTACATTATATTCAAAATTTAAGGAGTACTTGGGGGACGATCGCCTTCTTCAAGTAAATGATTCGTAAAAGCGGACTTGGTAACAATTATGTCAGTATTTCTGTATTTTTCGTACTCCCAGAGATGTTCATTAAACCTTGATAAAATTTTCCGACCAGACTGATCTAGGGACATAGCTGAATAATCTTCACAATTTAAATAATAGATCCTGGAATTATGTAGAGGATTGATTTTATCCTTTATTTTAACAAAATGTTTTTTTACAAATTGGTAATTCAAGGGTTCTTCAATACTATTTATATTAGTCGTTGATTGCAATTATTGCCTGTTTTATATAGGACTATTATGTGTTAAAATGTGGATTCTCCGAAATAATAGTTAATTGTATATCAGCGACGGATGAGACTCCATTCGAGTTGAGCAATTATTTGTAGTATTATACTTAAATGATACAGGTTATTTAAACTTCACGTTATAGTAATTTAGCTCAAACTACTATGGTGTAATCACTAAAATTTATTAAACAAACATACAGCACGAAATCAATGAAAC
Organism: Apoderus coryli; assembly: GCA_911728435.2. Classification (NCBI taxonomy): domain Eukaryota; kingdom Metazoa; phylum Arthropoda; class Insecta; order Coleoptera; family Attelabidae; genus Apoderus; species Apoderus coryli. The sequence continues at coordinate 6,227,395 of OU452202.1, read as the reverse complement.
CTTATCTGATTTTCCTCGAATACATTATCAATCAATGTTGTATTTAGTTTAAGACTTAGCTGCCAGATTATAGCTAAACAGTTAAGTTATTCTGGAAATAACCTTCGATTAAACTTGCCATTTTAGTTACTTATTATCGTATGAAGCGATTTCTAAATTTCCAACATAAAAAACTATAACTATTGTAAGTGAAAGTTTCCGTAGATTGCCATTAACATATTGTTGTGCCCCTGCCATTTACTCATTTCTTTTTGATTATGTGCTACGGATATGATTACCACCTTAGTCTCAAGAAAGCGAATATGTACTTTTGTAGGTGTGTTATGTATGGTGTTTGAGGATGACGTCTGTGGTTGCCTTTAGTACAAATATAAGGATTTGTCTCGTTATATCGCTAATCCGCGTATTTATATTCATTCGCTTAGTAGCAAATTAAATATATGAACATATGCCATTAGAAATTACTGTGAGTACAAGAATATACTTAAACTTATTTAACTGTACATAAGGTAGTATAAAATAATAATAAATGGATCTGTATTTATAAAGTGTCACGTATGTTTCGCATTATTTATAAAAAAGAAAATTATTTATGTAATAACCAAAGCTTAAAGCAAAATGACAAGGCAATTTTTAAGAGATATTAGGAATTGTTTTTAGAATATATGCACTTTTTTCATCCACGAAAATAAACAATTATATTGATAATCCAGTATTGTCAGTACCGACTTCAAACAATGTTCATTGCAAAATAGGCAAATGGAATTTTATTTGGTTACATAAAGTGTTTCGATTAAAAAAATGTTTTATAGTTTTTTGGTATTTTTAACGGTTTTCGAGAAAATATTTAAGTAAAAATTCTTTTTAATTGTTACACTGACACTTTCCATGAAAATACGAATGTTTATCATTATAGTGTACCGCTGTTGGGTTTTATTCAACATTTATAATCGGTATACCTACTCAAACAAATCATAAAGTCAATTGCAAATATTAGAAAACTAGTTTCGTTAAAAATCAGCTTAAGTCAATAAAAACCCAAATAGAAATGTACAGTCATACCTTAATATTGTAATACATTGTTTTTTGTAAATCTGTAAATATAACAAATTTATTAGTTTTCATCATATCGAACGTCGATAATCTATCTTATAATTATGGCTACCTTACAAGATTCCATTATTATTACCATATTTATTAATAATTCTAGACTAAACAGAGTACAAAGCTGCCGGCCCAATGAAAAACAGCGATTATTTTTAATTTTTAGCATTTCCAGATGCTTTTCCACATAAACTTTATATTCTGCTTATTTTTTATTAGGATTTTCCAATAATTATTATTTTTCAAATAGAATGAACGCCTGGAACAATTTTTACAACCCAACAACTTAGGAAGGATGTCGAATATTACAAGAAACGGCGAATATATCACTCAAACTTGCATATTACTAGCCAAAAAAAGCGAATGTTTCGTAAGAATGCACAGTCGCTCTTGTTTATTAGCATGATTACCACTATAGATTCCACATTTGCTTCTGTTTGAATTTAATATGAACATTCACTACTTTTTCTTAGTATTTTCCGCTGGACTGGAGCAGGAGTTTCCAGTAGAACCAACAGGTTTCCAGTAGAACCAACAGAAACATATACCAGCGTCATTGAGGTGGATATAAAATCAATTCTAAGCTGTGTACTGTTTAACCTGCGGAACGCCGAATTGCGACCCGCGGTCAGCTCAAAACTCGGGAGATGTAGCTTACAATAAACTTCAATGTATGTTCAGATAGCCAGGCGGCCTTCAGGGTTCTAAAAAGAGAGCGGACCACAATAGGGTTACCCTAATGTGGGTTCCGGGGCACTCGGGAATCGAAGGAAACGAGAGAGTGGATTGGCTGTCTAGACAACCCTTTGACACCCCATATAATGGCCCGTAGGCTACACTTGACTTGTCTAAAAGGGCCAAAAGCGAGCACCACAGATATTGGGAACATGTTCCAAGGCAGGAACATGGTAAGAAATGCATAAACGGTACAGCAGCAAAACGCACTGGGAATCTGCTGACATTAAGCAGAAGTCAGTTGCGAGTAACTATAGGACTCCTCACCGGGTACTGCGCCCTGAGATACCACCTAAATAAGGTGGGGCTGTATAACTGGGACTTGCAGTATGTGAGTGTGCAGCCCTACAACGAAGGCAAGCGCTTCTTGCCAGCAGATATTGACACCCAACACATAATTGAACTCCACAAGTTAGTGGAAGGCATAGGGTTGTTGGAAGGATCTCCCATACGTAAATAATGGTCTGCTCATATTAATTTGGCATTATGCTGAATGCCATCTCTGGCTTTAAAGTCGAAAACAATTTAAAACATTCTGTACTGCAGTTTTGCAAGAAATTGTTTCATCTATCTGTTATAGTAAAAAGGCAATATGCCGTCTCTACCCGGAATGACTGGTTTATGCTGGGTTTGACTAAAGCCTTCGGTGGAACCCCGAAATATATTCTAATTTCGGTCTTTGACTGAAGTATTTTTACTCAAACCTAAAAGTTTCTGGTTCGTTGTATTCCTTGCCAAAAAGAGTGCTCAGGCGCAAATACGTGCATAATTTGTAATCAGGTCGTGCATGTTCTGAGCGGTGACAACACACTTGGTGCAGACTGTGAAGGCTTCGGAAGTAAAGTTACATGCATGCGTTGTGCACACATAGAAAATATAAAAATATATAAAGGAAATGCGATCAAAGGTCTTCAAGCTGAGGCTAATGTTACGAAACACTTAACTGAGCAAAAATTTCCGCCAATCGCGATTGGAAAATCTGTAACCACATACATATGCCCAGCTTCGATAGAGCTAAAGGCGATGCTCGAAATGTTTCGAATATCATACAAGATAAAACAGATGATGGTTTATACAGAGTAGGTACATTTTTTTTTTCGAGAAATCAAATAAAAGAATGCAAAGAGAATTTTGTTAATTTCCAATAATATTGGAATAATAATAATATTCCAATAATGTTGGAAATTAAGAAAATACATATTATGTGTCCCACGTTCAGCTGTCTCTAAGTGATATCAGTGCAAAAGATTCTAAATTTGGGGGTCAAGGCTTTATAAAATGCGACTGCGATAAAAAATGCACTTCAAAATGATGTAAAAGATCTAACGTATTGTGCAATTCTTAATGTGATAATGGCTCACCATGTCAGAATAAAGACTAATTGTTGATTTTAATTACGACAATATTAAAATAATATCTTTATTAGCCATAAGTTGGTATACATCAACAAGTAGGTACATTCGCACGTCATGTAAAACTAAAAAACACAAAGAAAGTTACATACAAAAACTGAATTAAAATTAGAACAACAACAATAATTGCACATTCTTTTTTACATAAACGCATCAATACAATGTTCTATAGGCGATGAGCCTCAATAATCTATGCTGGACCTTCCCTATCTTTTTTATATGAACACCATAGTGGGGTAACCATAAGCTAGACGCAAATTACCCATTTTCCCATATGATATCGCCGAATAAATTAATGAATAGTAAACAGAGATTAATGCACTCAAATTCATGAAAGTTCCCAAGGAATTCAATATGTACCTACAAGCCTTAAAATTAAAAAATGTTTTATTATACCTAATCTAACAAACTAATACACTATAATACCCCACTAATTTCATGAAATTCTGTTTCGAATTTATGACGAAATTAATATATCCTAAGTTTGACGCGAATTCTTTAGTCAAAGGCCGAAAAACGTCTTTGATTAGGGCTTTGGCTAGGACTTTAAGTCGGACCTGAGAATTGACTAGTCAAACATAGACGCGCCAGAGCTTCGAAGTTTGGCTATAACAAGAGGATTATAATTAATATCTTCAAGCTTCACTCAGTCGACAAATATTCAAATTCAATATAAACTGGATATTACTGATATGGACAAATCACCCTCACATAATATATTATTTTATTACAATATATTTTCGTCGGTAGCAAATTGAGGTTCATTTTTACTTACATACGCATTATTTCTTTATTTGGTCATAGTTTGATTTGATTACGTATTATTCACAGTAGAATAGACAGGATACGATCGAAAAATCAAGGGTCTCATTCATTTCTAGACGACTGTTACAAATTGGTTTATGGGTAGCGAAATGCACATTGTAAGATAAAAGCGGTAAGAAATTTATGAAACGTAGAATGACTCCATTTTGAGTCCTATACTTTTACCCTTACCTAAAATTACACGACAATGTATGATAGGCTTAAATAGTTGTTTTATACAGGGTGAGTCACGAGGAACTGTACATACGTCTACCATAAGTAGAGGCACATTAGGGGATCATCAAATGATCATTAAAAACTGTCTCCTTGTTTTCATTATTAATATACAGGGTGAATTATGGATATTCACCAAAACAATGTTTCGTCATATCTTTTCAATGATTAAGTCGATTTATCTCATTTTTTTATAGAAGTGTGTATTGGTGCCTGGCAACTAACTGACGTATTCAGAATTGCGAAAATCCAGGTCCGTCTTCGAGAAAATTTGTGGGACTGCTTCATATTCAACACTTCACCCTGTATATGATTTTTCAAAAATCTGATATAATTTTTTCAGATGGCATAAATAGACAGTTAGACCTGGGTATTTGAATTTTTTGTTACACTCACCTCACATTTCCAATTAAAGATTCATTTTAGAGCCAAATTGAAAATTGGCAATAATAAAGTATCTTACTGTACAATAATGCTTAGTTTTTAAAAAGAAATCTTCAAAATAGACAGAAATGACACACACTGTGCTCCAGTATGGTAAATACGATAATTTGAATTGATTTACAGGGCCGGATTTAAAAATCTGGCATATCTGGTTCATCCCAAAAATTCACCGTGTACGTAACTTTTTCCCCCGTAACAGACAGAAAACAGATAAAAAATGTTTGTAATAACCTAGTTTTCTTATTTGTTTGAGGAAAACTCATGTGTCTAATTATTTTAATCGGAATGAAATGAACAAGCCAGAGAAATGTGTATTCATAAATTAAGAAATAAAATAAAAAACAATAAAACAGTTTTAACAATGTGGAACAAAGTAAAAAACAATTTATCAGACATTACGATTATAAAACACAACAGCTCATTAACGCAGAATTATTCACTGTTAATATTATCAGAAATGACCCATTGACAATCAGAAAATCCATTACACATTTAAACATTCGTCAAGAAAAGTGTATTAAGGCAGATGGATTTCATTTTGAACATCTTTTATAATCGTAATGTTTATTAAATTGTCTTTTACTTTGTTCCACATTGCTAAAATTGTTTTATTGTTTGGTTATTGTTTTTTATTTTATTTCTTAATTTATGAATAAACATTTCCCTGGCTTGTTCATTTCATTCCGATTAAAATAATTAGACACATGAGTTTTCCTCAAACAAATAAGAAAACTAGGTTATTACAAACATATTTTATCTGTTTTCTGTCTATTACGGGTGGAAAAAGTTACATACAGGGTGAATTATTGGGATGAACCAGATATGCCAGATTTTTAAATCCGGCCCTGTAATTCAATTCAAATTATGGTATTTACCAAACTGGAGCACAGTGTGTGTCGTTTCTGTCTATTTTGAAGATTTATTTTTAATAACTAAACATTATTATACAGTAAGATACTTCATTATTGCCAGTTTTCAATTTGGCTCTAAAATGAATCTTTAATTGGAAATGTGAGGTGAGTGTAACAAAAAATTCAAATACCCAGGTCTAACTGTCTATTTATGCCCTCTGAAAAAATTATATCAGATTTTTGAAAAATCAGATACAGGGTGAAGTGTTGAATATGACGCAGTCCCACAAATTTTCTCGAAGACGGACCTGGATTTTCTCAATTCTGAATATGTCAGTTAGTTGCCAGGCACCAATACACACTTTCATAAAAAAATGAGATAAATCGACTTAAGCATTGAAAAGATATGACGAAACATTGTTTTGGTGAATATCCATAATTCACCCTGTATATTAATAATGAAAACAAGGAGACAGTTTTTATTGGTCATTTGATGATCCCCTAATGTGCCTCTACTTATGGTAGAAGTATGTACAGTCCCTCGTGACTCACCCTGTATAATATATTTTTATTTTGTTGTTTTTTGTAATGTTGTAATGTACGTTTGTATAGAAATAGCAAATATAATGCAAATGCGTTTCGTCTTTGTCATTCTAAATACAAATCTCCACCAAACGGGTCTAGAGAGTCGGCACAAGTCGCTGCGAAAATTAAATTAATCCCGTATATCATTCGTCATGGCATATTTTAGGTAGCAGCAAGGCCTTAGGAAACATCAAAGAAATGTTTGCGTCTTCACGTCGTTAGTAGTTATTTGGATTTAGTTCGAGCAGGGTGTTTCTAGTTTTGACTGCTTCCTTGTCTCTTATAGAACTACTAAAATTTTACCATTAATTGATTTATATGAAAACCATACTACGCTTAGATTCGAAATTAAACATTTAACAAATTTTCCATAGTTTTTAACGCTGAGAATGTACTAAATCATTGCCTGAACGTTATATACGTTTGAAGTATATAGAAATATAAGGTTTTTAGCTCTCCATGTCATATATTATGTTTATGGAGGCTTAGTTTCATGATTTTTTTTATTTCACCGAAAATTCATGTTTTTGGTTATTATATGGTCTGATGCTATTTTTGGTCTACGTGAATGATCTTCCTGGAAATATAACGTTTAGTTGGCTTTATCTGTATGCTGATGATATACAACTATTTCACTGTCGGATAGGGATCCTGAAGTACTAAAGCATAAAATCAATGTTACACTGAACGAGTTCCAGATATGGTGTCAGAAGAACAGACTAATTATTAATTTCGAAAAAACGGTGGCTCTAAATTTCAACAGATACAGAGCAGCGGACTTGCAAATAAGTTTTGATGCCGCACGTGGATGCACTTTGTAGCAAGCTGAGTAGAAGCCTATATATTTTACAGTACCTAAAAACCTACATGAACTTACAATCATTAATACCAGTATTATTTTCTTATATATTCTTCAATTGCGTATGGCATAGTTGTCTTGAAGTGTCATATTGCAGAAAAGAGCCATAATATGAATTTTTGATATACCGTATAGCGGCACTTGTAGAAATGCATTTAAAAACCACCATTTGCTCACAATGCCCTCTATTTTTCTGTATAAGGTATTTTGTCAAACTTTTAGGGATAGAAATCGAGGGGGAGGGATCCGTTGTACTTACCTCGTCCTCATCGTTAGTTTTTCAAAAGATCGCCAAAATATTCTGGGTATTTTTATTATGTGCTTCCTCATAATATAAAGTGGTACCGATCTCTGACTGAATTCAAGAGGAAGTAAGATCTTTTCTAACGGATAACGCATACAGTTTGCAAAAATTTGCTGCCGTGAGTGCAGAATAAATGAATATGAAAGCTAGGGGATTAAAACTAAAAAAATTCATACTTCTCACTTGTCCAAAATATTAAATAATTTTTCAATGGTTTACTAGAGTATAACCGAAAACATTAACCATACAAAAATAGATCATATTGGCATTCGAAAAGAGTGTAAAAAGGGGTTAAAAAAACATATTTCCTAAACACAGCAGAAATATTGACTAGTTATTTATAGGTAGATAGAATATAACCATGAAATGTGTCATAAAAAACTTGCTTACAAATATTGAATAATTTATAAATCAAAGACGTTTGCTCCACAAAATATCTTTATATATATATATATGATCAAATTTAAATAAACCAGACTTGTTTCGGAATCAAAATTCTATCATCACTGGCACTATAGTAGAATCTTCATTCATATACCTAGTACATTTTGCAAAAAAAAAATTTAGAGATAACATTTAAAAGCAATTCATTACTACATTAAAATACAATATTAACTATTCACAAACATTACACAAAAATGGTTAAACAAACATTATTATGTTGTAATTGTAGTATCTAGTACTTTTTCTTTTTGTATATCATTAGAAAATGCAATAAATGAAAGTTTATTAGAATGCAAATAACAAGGAAGAATTCCGTTTTAAATATTATTGAACCTTTCGTGATTGATTGGAAGTTAGTTAAAATATTGTATTTTAATGTAGTAATGAATTCCTTTTAACTTTTAGATCTAAAACATCTTGTTCACAAAATGTATTATGTATAAATGTTTAAATTCCATGTTTTGAAGACCTGAAATTTCAATACAATGAATATAGTGCCACTGATGATGGAATTATGATTCCGAAACATGTCTGGCTAATTTACATTTGAACATATACACCGTGTCCAAGATAAGAATGGGATAGCATTGCAATCTTGGAAACGGTAGGTTACAATGTCGGTTAAATTAGAAAAAAGTTGCACAATTTAAACACATTTTAAAAAATGGTGTTATCAAAAGTAAACTATCTTTAGCCGTTTTCGAAAATTTTTGGAAAAAACGATTTTTTGCGATTTTAGTTTTTAGTTATTTCTGACATTATTATTTACAGATTTAAAAAAATAAAAGGCACTCTCTCATTGGTACTTTTTGAAGAGAATAAAATAGCTTTCACAAATTTTCACTACGACGTTTCGTTCTTGAAAAACCATCATCATCTTGTTATTTTTAAATACGGTAGATTTTCAATTCAAAAATAGGTGGTGGTAAATCACACGTAATAGTTTAAACAACTTTTCAGTTTTTTTAGCTGTTATTTAAAATTATTCAAGAGAAATCACCATAGCTACACAACGTGTAGGAATTATTGTTAAAATTAAAAATAATAAAAATATACAGTGACCTATAAAAATATATAAATTTCTGTTACTGTTTATATTTCAATCTGACCATTATTCGAGCAACATGCAGTAGGCTTTAACTGAACAACTGATTGACTGTACTAAAAGGAGGCGTTCATGTGGAAAGATATTTTACATTCATCATCAGATAATTTTTCGACGCCGCATAACGGTAGTTCTTTTCTTTATAGCTTTTCCCTCATGGCAAAAATATACCAGACAATAAACTATTTTTATTGAAAAATGAGAAGAAACATATTACTTTGAGATGAAACGAGAGTAGTATAAATTATTTGTTACTTTCCGTAATTTAAAAAACAAATCCCGCTAGCAGCCAGACGGAAAAGTAGATTTTCGATTTATTTATTTATACTTAGTCTACATTGACAAAAGCTGTTAATAAACAAATAATAGACAGTCGCCAGATATAATCAAAAAATCATCTTGATAGTTATTCTATCTGAAATACCCATTATATTATACAGACATACGAGCACGGTTTTATTGTTATTTCACCAGATGTTCATTTATCAAAAAGACATATTTCACAAATGTGTCAATTGTTGTTACCTGAATTGTCAGTTTGACAGTTATAGCATTATTAAAAACAGTGCGGAAAAGTGTAACTTTCCGCACTAAAAATATGCACTTTACCGCACGCTCGTAGGAAAAAACAATTAAACTATTAAACTACAAAAAAATGTATAGCAGAGCGTGGTTTCGATCCACGGACCTCTGGGTTATGGGCCCAGCACGCTTCCACTGCGCCACTCTGCTCTTGGAAGAAATGAAAGTTAAAAGATTTTATCCAGGGTAGAGCGTTTGTATGTATAATGTAGTATATAATGTCAGTTAGACAAGGAATCTTTCCTTGTGTAAGGTATCTATTATAATAAATAACAGGTAAACAGAAAGTGTTCTTGTGCCAATAGAAAAACGCAAAATTATATGTAGGTATGTACAGGTAGGGCAAATTTCTATAGTTGTATAAGGTATAAATGTAGATAACAGAATAATAAATAGTGTAAATTTAAGTAACAATAATTTAGTTTCCAGTATAAAGGGCTATTAATTTGTTGCCATATATCCACTTGATTAGTACATACGAGTACATACTAATAAAAAAATCCCGATGGCAGCCAGTTGGAAAAGTATATTTTCGATTTATATATTTTATATTTATACAGTGACACAAACTATTAGCAAAGATTAAATTCATATTTGCTATTAGTAAACAAATAATAGCATACCAACTTATATTCTGCCAGGCGCCCAATTTAACCAAAATTTCAAATTGATAATCGGGTATTTATTATTTTAATATGCTGTCCCGAGAAATTTTAAGCTCTACTTCACTAATTAATTTTAAAAGCAGTTTAAAATCATTCTTGGCTGTAAATGGTTTTTACACGCTGCAAGAATTTGTTGAGGATTGCTCCACCATGCTGTGATCTCTTTTGTTTCGCTGGTGGCCTCGTGTGTCTTGGCAGTTGTTTTTGTATTAATCTATATTGTTTGTCTTTAAATGTTAACTATTATTGCTATTTTATTCTGTATTCTTTATTTGTTATTTTTTGTTGTTTTTAATGTTTTTTATATTTTTTAATGTTTTGATGTTTAATAGTGATCTGATATGTTTTTAAAAGTAATTGAATTGACATGCCAATATAGGTATATTCATTGTATACCAACTAATGGCCAATAAATAAAAAAAAACAATAATTTTAACTGAAATACCCATTATACAACTTTTATTGTTATTTGACCATATGTGTTCATTTGTCTAAAATAACTACAGGTGATGATATTTTTATTTTATTAATATTTTTTGTTACTATACAAGGTGTATCAAAAAAAGCTGGCCAAAATTTGTGAGCGAATTGGGGACATCTAATCATGAAAATAACCTAAATTGTAATTTTTCGAAAAGTCCTTATTTACTTAGTATCTTTGTAAATAAGGACTTTTCAAACACTACAATTTAGGTTTTTTTCATGATTATATGCCCCCAATTCGCTCACAAATTTTGGCCAGCTTTTTTTGAAACACTTTGTATATTGACTTATATTTACTTAAATATAACGGCGATTAAAAAACGTTCCAAATACACATTGTAGAGATTTATGTGCTCTTTCGTTTGATATGGAACATTGGCATTTTCTATTAACAATGCAAAAAATATGATTTTTTTAAACTTTGACAATATATGACAATATAAAATAACCTTTCCGATTTCAACTGCCAACGAACTAAAGCGAGACCTTAGGCGCAGCCTTAGCCGATTTTTTAACCAAATTTCGTTCTTTGTGCAAATGAATGTAGTAATAGTAATTACTGTTTTCAATTAATAATAATGTTGCATTAATATCTGCTGCATGCTTACTATTTTATTTTACATCTACATATAGCAGGTAGTCCATTTTTGGAGTATATAGTTGTATTTTACTTTTAGTTTATTATGTTTACACGTTATGCATTGAAAATTTTTCTTTATATATGACTGCAAATAAACTGTTTATTATTATTATTAATATTCCAATATAATTGAATATCAGCACATCTATAATAAAAAATTATTATACATGTTTCGGGATCCCTGATCCCATCATCAGTCGTACATTTTGTAAGAAGCATGCTACACAATAAATGTTTGATTGGAAAGATTAATAACAAAAATGATAATGCCTGAAACTTTCGTTAATCTTAATAATTATATTGGAATATTGATTTTGTAGAGAACGACTTTTTGTTTTACTCCTAAAATTATTATTTTATTACTTATTGTGTTCTAGTTTGTATATTATATAGATTATGTTTAGTCCTAATAGCTCGCGGTGGTTATATTGCCCAATAGACTTTGTTTTATGCTCCAGTTGTAATTAGATTAGCTTGTAAACTAAATATTTTAAAGTAGTTATTCTATTTATTATATGTAGAACCCATTTATCAGGAGTATAGTAAGATCATTTTATTGTTTTTAACTTCAGTTATTGTCAGATAAAATTTAATATAAATTCTTCCTACGACACTGTTGCTCATATCTAAATTGTATTGGTTCATTATTTTAGCACAGAATAATATGTAGTTAGCGTTCATTAAAAAAACCTATTTATGCGCTCTATTGCAGCTAGTCAAGATAAAACTGGCTTGAGAACATTACTAAAATAAATAACTGGACGTTTATTTTGCATGCTGCTATTTAAAGTATACATTTTGCTTTAGATAATCATAAAATAATAAATTAAAGATAAGTGAACTAGATAAGAAACTATTTATTGAATACTAAACTATCAATCTACTAAAATGTTATAACCGCATAATGATAATTATATATCAAAATATTGATGGACGGTCACAGACAAGTTGCTTTTAGTTTTTAGTCCAATTAGGTATTTTGTTACAATGTTTTAACATAAAGAAAGTTATCCTATTGCAGATAAACACTGATGATCTGTGATGCTGCCGCAGTTGTCGCAAATATCGTCGTAAAAAGTTTAAAAATAAAAAAGAACATTATAGAAACACCGTTTTCTAATAGCAACTACTCCACCCTTAGCAAAGGTCCTTACTCAATTTTCTAGAACATGGGTTAAGTATGTTTGGCTTACTGCAGACTGATATGCATAATATAGTTCACCAGCATGTTTTCTAACCAACCACAAAACATTCGTTCAACATATGTATTGGTGTTCGTTGAACATATTGGCGTTCCACTATGGTAGTAGTCCTTCTACACCTACAATAGCGTACGAAGTTACATGAGGCTGTAAGCCTCCTCTTTCCCTGCCCCGTAAAACTCAACATCTCAACTAGCACTCTGGTAAGTTTCCCTTACGTGCTGCGTCTCAACTTCTTGAATTTCTGTTTTGATGCTTCTACCTGTCCAAGAGCTTCAGTTTGAACCAATTAGTAATGCATTTATTATACACACTTTCAGTAGTGTTTTGAAAATGAATTTATGAAAAAATTGCCTATGAAAAAAAGAAGTTTGTGCACAACTACCAATTCCCATGAACTATTCCCATAAAAGTATCTGGCCTCCCCTAACTCCCTTAACGGTTAAAACCCAAAACTTTCTCGCAAAAGATACCAATGTCGAGCACTTTATCTGCGATTTCGACTAAAATGAAATTGTGGACAATATCGACTTTATGAATGTACTCCTAATACACTTGAATGGAGACACAAAAAAACCTGTATTGTTTCTTATGTCCTTCATCTCCATTACAATGTTTAGTAAGTATTTCCTGATAACAAATAAATTAAAATTTAAAGCAAAACAATTGGTCTTTTAAACAAAAATATCTCTGGACCTGTTAGGTGGTCACTGCGAAGTCCCGAGTTAACCCCATTGGATTTTTTCTTCTGGGGCTACATGATGTCATTGGTATATGAGAGTCCTATAGGCACCCAAGAAAAATTAGTAGGCAGAGTGATGGCAGCCTCTCTCACGTACAGCATATCTTCCAACGGGTGCGCGATACAATGAGTCGATTTACGTAACGCAGTTGGGGGTCCTCATTTTGAAACCTTATTATAATTTTTTTAATTATTTGTATTAAAAAAAAATCGGTTGTGTCGCGCAAAACTTTCGCGACAAGATATAATATAGTCAAAAATATATCACCTGCGTAACGAAACAGAATTTTAATAATTTTTATTATTATAATTATTGTATTAAGTACTTTTATTATTTCCAATAAACTAACTAGTTTAATCAAAAATTAAAAAAATATATTCCCAGAGCTGAGATTCGAACCCAGATATATAACCATTTTGAGGTTCCCTGAGATGATTAATTGAAATGTCATCAGTTAGGTAGTTGGAACCTATATTATTAGAATTATAATACAATAATTTGAAAAAGCGTTTTGGCGTTATTGATAGAGTAGTTACGTTAGTTTATACTTATACTTTTTACTAATGAAAATAGACAATTATAATAATAATGAAAAATAATTGCGTGGCAGAGCGGACAAAATAACTATTAAAATTCTGTTCGTTAGGCAGGTCATATATTTTTGATTAGGTATATTATTTCGTGTCGGAAAAGTTTTGGGGCGACACAACCGTTTTTTTAACATTGAAGTAGGTAACAACTTTGTAAGCAAAAATGACTAGGGGACTCTATGCAAAAGTTATTTATCACAATGTGCCCCATAATCTTTTTAAGTTTGGCACAACCTTGGGACACCCTGTATATTATGCTGCAGAATAAGACATTTATGGTTGTAATAGGGTAATACAAATACACATTTTATTATTACCCAACCAAGATAATATATCGAGAATAGAGGCTTAAAAAATATCTAAGATTCGGTGATAATATGTTACAATAATCATAGATTTTTCGCGTAAGTGTAAAAGAAGTATGAGTATGTACGTAATATATTATTATTCTTTTAGCCAATAAATACTTCCAGAGCAGATAATATTCGGAAAGTTTGAAGTACTATTAAATTCACTTTCAAGAGGGTCGAACTTTATGACCATTTTTACTGCTATTTCTGGACAATCGTTAACAGATACTTTATGGTAACAGATTTTCTCTAGATCAGCAAACTTTCCGATAAAGCGATAGAGTTTGTTGATAAATTATGGGAATATATTTTAGACATCTTATAGAAAATCTATGCTAGTATACATTTAATGATGTTTAAGTATAGGTAGGTTGGTATTTATGTTCAAAATGAGTACGGCCATTGTCTATTGTGGCTCGTACAAATTATACAGAGTGAGTAAAATGTGTGGGAAATAATTTATATTTCACAAAATATTCGTTAAAAAAACCAAAAGTTATTTTGGCACAAACTGCCTAATCAATTCAATTTCAATTTCCTCATTCGATTGGACTCCATTAATTTGATGTACCTAAGTCAGTAATTGATACAGTTGGGAGAATTTGAGTCCGAACAAACCGCCTCGTACTCATTTGCATCCAAACAGTTATAGCCAAAATCAGCGCCAACATTCATTACAAGTGAAAACTATTGTGATGCCGGAGGTGTGTGTCTGCTGCGAAAAACGCATTAAGTTCGGAAAGATTGCAATCAAATGTAAGGAGTGTCGATCGATATATCATGCGAAATGTAAGGATAAGTTGGTGCTGCCCTGTGTGCCTTTACCGAATACACCAAATTATAAAAATTCTGTGGGGAATATCAGTGACTATGCGCCATCAACATCGCCAATGGTGCCAGCTTTAATCGTTCACAGACACACAGAAATCGGTCTCTATCGAGTACCAGGGTCTGAAAAAGATGTTAAGAATTTAAAAGGAAAATTTATTAAAAGCAAAGGAACTTCAGCACTTGGTCAACTTAACGTTAATTTCTTACGTTCCCTTGACGAACCAATAATACCGCATAATGTAATGCTTTCGTGCAAGCAGTTGATGCAAATGATCCACAAGATATCGCACCTGCTTTGTATGAATGAATGTATTGCACAGTAGCCACAAGCTAACAGAGATACAATGGCGTTTTTAATTATGCATCTACAAAGAATAGCTGTAGCAAAGGAATGTAAAAAGCCTGCGGAGAATTTAGCGGTAGTTCGCAATTTGTTGAAAATACCTTCAGAATTTTGGAAAAGCTTCATTAATGTGTACTTACAACTATAACTAAGAAATTGCAGCAAACTCCAAGCAAGGAATCGTCATTTCAACAGACTGGTAGATTCTTATCCTCTAGTTCGGCAAAAAATGCAAAGAGACCGAAATGATTCGCCACCCCACATTTTGAACGGACAATAGATAATTAATTTTATAAATATTTTTGTATTTTGATTATACATTTTTTCTAGTGCTTGCTATATAATATGTGTGTGTTTTGTTTTTTTTTTAATAATTATTAATAATCAGTATTTATATTTTTGTAAAATACATTTAAATATATATTATTATTTTTTGTAACAAAAAATCAGGTGATTTTTTAGGATTTTTTTTAAGGAAAGGTAGAATCTGAGGATTCTTCCTTTTTCTTGTGGCCTCCACCTTAGGTGATTCAGCCATATTATTTATTTCTTGAACATTGTCTTCATATTTATACTAGGCGAGCAGCTACATGCAACGAGAGCCCGGGATTTTGGTTTCAATTAGTTTGTTGTTTAACCCCATCACAATTTTATACTGTTGTATCGAGAAAGAAATGGCCTATCCAAGAATACAAAGAAAAATATATCGTGGCATTTAAAAAAAAAACAAAGTTGGTTGCAACATTCGTTCGTTCGTTGCGTTCTTGTTGTCAGACGCGATTACATTACTCTATGAATAATTGTTAATCTTAGTTTATCTGCACATCGCAATGTAGCTTTCGTAGTTGTTTATGATACCACTGATGATGAAGCTTGAAGCTCCGAAACATGTTTGGTAATATATTTTTTAATTTCACCGGAAATACTTGTTTTTGGTCATTTTATACATAAATAAGTAGTTTAAAAAAAATTTCTGTCTGTCTGTCATTCTGTCTGTCTGTCTGTC
Source organism: Apoderus coryli (assembly GCA_911728435.2). Lineage (NCBI taxonomy): Eukaryota > Metazoa > Arthropoda > Insecta > Coleoptera > Attelabidae > Apoderus > Apoderus coryli. The sequence continues at coordinate 6,211,079 of OU452202.1, read as the reverse complement.
TGTCTGTCCGTCTGTCTGCCTATATCCACGAAAACGCAAAAACCACTTAACAGATTTTAACCAAATTTGGTACAAAAATACTATAGGACATGGCAAAGAGCTGATTAGATTTTGGGAAACATTCAACGTAGGCAAGGAGCTTAAAAGAGGGTTCAAAATTAAAAAAATTCATAGTTCTTAAATTTATCCGAAATACTGCATACTTTTTTACGCATTTAATTGAATAGAACCTAAAATATTGAACATAACATATTATACCACATTGGCGTTCGAAAATAGTGTAACATGGGGTAAAAAAGATTTAAAAAAAAAACGTATTTCTTAACATACCAGAAATACTAACTAGTTCTTTATAGCTTTGATAGAATATAACCTATAAAATGTGTCATAAATAACTTACTTTCATAGGCGTTCGTAAATAGTGGAAAAGGGGTCAAAACATAAAAAAATATATATCTCCTCAACTTATTCGAAATATGGAATAATTTTTCATAGTTGTGATACAATATAAGCAAAAAAATATTCCATAAAAGAATTGGTGTTAAAAATACACGACAAAAACTAATGTACCATAAGCGTCCGTGAAAATTCTATAAAAGGGTCAGAAAAAATTTGTATCCGTGATAACTTAAAAACGTATTTCTTAAACATAGCAGAAATATTAATTATTTATTTATAGCTTTGATAGAATATAACCTATAAAATATGTTATAATTAACTTGTTTTGATAGGCGTTCGTAAATAGTGTAAATGGGGTCAAAAATATATATGGACTTCCTAAACTTATTCGAAATACGGAATTTTGTTTCATAGTTGTGATAGAATATAACCTAGAAAATGTTACATAAATGAACTGGTTCACACAGGCGTTCGAAAATAGTGTAAAAAATGATCAAAAACGAAAAAACAAAAATTTCCCAAATATAACAGAAAAATTGGCTAATTATATGTATATATAAGATATCCTACCAAATGCAGCATAACAATTTTGTTTACATAGGCGTTCTTATATAGTCGAAAAGGGGGCCAAATAAATTTTATAATAAAACTAAAAAAAATCAACTATTTTGCGTACAAGAACTTGGCCTAGAAGATCTGAAATATAAAATATGTACGTATAAATAGTGCCTCCAAAAAGAAGAAAAAGGAACAAATCAGATACTTAAAAAAAATATCTGATGTCTAAAACAAAAAAGTCATAAAATTATTACTTTTACACTTAAATATGGTGAGCTATTCATGCCTCGAGGGCAGTTTATTAAGATTATTATTATTATTATGTTTTAAATAACGAATATATTTCACGAATATTTTCACCCTGTAAGTATATAAGCAACAAATAGAGAATTTTATCGATTGTAGTATTTATTTCACGTCTAATTATTGTTGTTCTTTTAATAATCCGCCAAGGAATTACATGTATATATTAATAGCAAACAAAAACAACAAAAACAGAAAAATAGAGATGGTCACTCACCGTTAATCCTCCAATACGTTTTGCAATCTGTTCCGGTATTTAGCCAGGCAGCAAAAGGAAAAACGACACAAAGCCAAAGCCAACTAATTGTTTAAAGTGAAAATCTCTAGTAATTGACACCAGATCGTGCCAACTTGACCATTGAAACTCCGTCAAGCGCTCTTAACAAGCACTAAGGGGCCGGTTTCTTAAGGAACTAAAGACCAATTTATTTGACAAGTTAAAGAACCAAAGTCCGGTCGATGAAGCCATTTGTGAGTTAAGAACATGTTTTTTTTTACTCTATTTTTGTCGTGTCGTGAATAGGAATTGTTATTTTGTTACATTTTATGATTCAAGTTTAGTTATGAGGTAGATATAAGGAATGTGATTTAAGATTTTATACAGATGCTAAATGTTAGTAGATACTAGGGGATTATATTAATTTTAATATATATTAGTATAAAATATAAGGTTTATTATTATATTGATATTTAATTTTGGTATGTATAATTGAACGATTTGTGATTCAGAAGCTTATTTATAAAATTAAATGCGTAAAATACTAAGCGCTGGAGCGGGTGTCCCGAGGAGTCACCTATAAATAATGGAGATAGTAATAATTAGTATCATGAATAAAAGGTAGCAAATGCCTTTACTACATATCTTTGAAGCAAAACCTTCGATGTAAATGATTAATATTATCGGAGCACTTATATATACTTAAAGTAAAAGCATTTGCTTTGTTAGAAGCAAAGGCTACAGCAAATGTGAACAAAACCATTTATATTAATAAAAGTACCGTGTTTACAATTTGCTCTATTAAAACTTCCAAGTAGTAGGCTTCGTGTGTATGATTGTGAATTATGTTTTTAAATCAAATTAGAGCAGACAAATATTACAAAAAACGAATAGAAACATTACCAGGTGGTCACAGAAAGCTGTTCCGTTATAATGAAGAAAATGTTCATTATTTAGCCAGTTATTTTATTGGGTAACAGCAAAGCAGAAGAGTACAGAAAGTTTATGAGGCTCAAATTCAGTACGAACCCAAAAAATGTACCACCTTGTAGGTTATGGATTTTTTTTAATAATATCAGATTTTGAGTTTTTGACGTGTAACAAGTGTACTACATTGTATCGATTATTTTTTAAAATGTTGGAGAAAACTTGTTGTTAAAATCCTGGTACAAAAACTTGACTCACTCTGCATCTCAGAGCAGCCTATTAATGTGTGAGCGGAATATATCTCAAGATCTATAAGCGATTGACAAAAAAATCGTTTAAAAAACGATTAGGCACTGAAGAGATGTACAACCCAAAAATGTTTTCAATTATACAAAGTAGTTCACAAACGCGCAGCAGACCAAAGTTGCTTTTTATTAATGCGACACCCTGTATATTTTAACATAAATAAATGCCGCTCTAAAAAATAAGAAAAATTATATCAGGGTGGTCACATTAAAATTTTAAATGGGAGACCCTGTAAATCTGCTTAAATTCAAGAAGACCCTTTCCTATAATTTGTATTGATATCATATTTTATGAGCTTAATACTAACCATTTTTTCACAAAAAATCATTTAAAAAAAGAATTAAACAAATTGTTAACAAAAATTTTTTGTCATTTTATTTTTTTTTTTCTATTAGTTTTTTTCTCTTTTAAAAACGAAACAGTTAAATTATAGCTTTATTTTAATTATTTAAAAATAGGCGCTCTTAAAAAATAAAATGGTTTAAACACACATATTTGGACTATTTAGGTTAAAATAGAATAAAATCTAAGCCTATAGCAACGAGCTAAAAGTGCATTTATTTTAAGACTGCAGTGCCTCGAACAAGGTGGTCAATATTTTGAGCATTTGTTAAAATAAATTTTCGTGTAGTCGTTTAGTTGTTATCAAAAGAAATAGGTATTTTGGTATTTAATTAAACCCATTTTATTTTTGTTTTTAGGAGCACCTATTTGTAAATTATTAAAATAAAGGTCTATCCTGGTTTTCAATAGAAAATAAAATCAGTAGTGTCACCCCAAAACTTTCCCGAGAAGTTATAATATAATCAACAATAATATATAATCTGCGTAACGAAACAGAATTTTAATAATAATCATTTTTCTAGTTGTATTATTTTCATTATTTCCAATAAACTAACATAACATAACAAACTAACTACTTTATACAAAAATTATAAGAAAAAAAAGTATTGCCAGAGGTGGGATTAGAACCCCTAACCTTCCGGATAAGAAGCGAAGGATCTACCAATGACGTTACAGTGACTTTGAGAAACTTATATTTTATTTGTAATATACAGGGTGTCCCACTTAAGATGGATACCAGCCAATTACTCTGTTATTTTTTGAGCTTTTTTTATCATTTTTGGTACGACTGTCTACGGTTACGAGATACACATTTTCATCGAGATAAAAAGTGCGGTACCTCATTGGCGTACGTTTTAATGGGGTTTACATTTTTTTCGTTCAAGAGTAAACTACCTTTAGTACATAATTTATTTCAAATCTGATAAATTTACTCGAGTCTTTGTCATACAAAATACTTAAGTTCTAATTTTAATAAAAATTCATACAGTGTGTGTTATTCAAAAGTTATGAAAAATGCATTATAGAAACTATGGTGACTTTGCCGAAGATATTGAATTTTAGTTTGTTATTATTTTTAGTTCACAGTTTAATTCATATTTTTCAAGTTAATGTTTTTTCGTAGTTTCAACGTTTTCCGTATTAAAACGACACAACACAGCATTTTGTTTCCATGGACTGAGTTCTTAAACTTTGATTAATAATAATACTACTCGATATTCGTCAGGTACAATCACAAAAAGGAAACAAATTTTACAGACCACTTGCAAAGCTTTTTTGAAATACTTTCAATAGCACATACCAGTTCAAAATTGAGTCGATATCAACTCCCAAGAATATAACAGCCTTTATCTGGACTAGAATAGTAACGTGAAAAGATATTAAACAATGAGACTGAGAATATTTATAGTTTTTGGACTTCCCTCGTGTCTTGATCATGTTGGCAACTATCTAAAAGGTATAATTGGATTGTTATAAAGTTCATACGGAGAATCCAGCGGCGTCGTGAAATCTGCATTACTTTTTTCCAAATTATTAACTAAAAATTTAAATTTTTAATGACACACACTGTATGATATTTTATCAAAATTAGAACCGTCCTACCAAAAAGTTATTGGCTTGTTTCCATCTTAAGTGGGACACCTTCTATATACGTCCAACAATCTAGCTGGGGAAATTTTAATCGCTATTTTCTCGAGAATTCTAGGGGCAAATATCAAAAGTCATCTATGGCTGTAAAGCAAATAAAAAAATGCTTTAAAATTATGTACACTCGACCCCTAATGCTATATGAAAATTTGGCCTGTGAAGGGCTTAAACGATTTCAACTAAAATCTAATGGCTTCATCTTAGGACTGCCCCAAACTCATATACCAAAAGTTAGCTCAATTGGTTAAAGCGTTTGGGCGCTATCGTGGTAGAATACATAGAGACACACATACATACACACAGACAGACAGACTTCCACCTGGACATGGTATTAATCGTCTCAGGGAACTTCAAAATGGTTATATCCGTCTTTATCTCAATTTTTTTTAGCCCGTTCACAATACTTTCCCTGTGCGGGCAAGTAGAATATATTTAAAAGTACAAAAAATTGCGACTTTTGTTGGCAATTTTTTTATTAATAATTTCTTATGAAAAAATGGTTACCCTTAAGCTCATGGAATATTGTCATCAATACAAAGTATAGGAAAGGGACTTCTCGAATTTAACCTGATTACCAGGGTGTCCCATTTAACATTTCCCACTAAAATACAATTTACACACATTAAAACGGAGAAAAGAAAGAAATTCAAATGGACCTGACATGAAAAATTGGTATATGTTTGGTTTCTTTAGTAACCACAACATCTTACATTTATATCAAAATTAACCCTTATTTACAATATTTCAAAAACTACTATACTTAGACATATCACCCTTATGTAATTTTTCTTGTCTTTGCGAGCGGCGTTTACTTGTGTTAAAATATACAGGGTGTCGCATTAAGAACAAGCAAGTTTGTTTTAAGAAAAAGTACTCCATTCTGGAGGGGAGTAAATTCGACTTAATAGGATTGAAACTCAATCCTCCACCAAATAAAACAAATATATTAACTACCAAACATGTTTCGGAGCTCCAAGCTCCATCATCAGTGGTCATACAATTGTTAAAGCAAAGCTCCATTGCAGGGAACATAGAATTAATAATTAGAGCAATGTATCCGGGTCTGAAAATAAAAATGTGACATTGTACCTCTCACACCATTAAGTATCCATACTGGAATACTTACCATTTCTTGAAAATTTATATCTAAAATTAATAAACTGTTAAATAAAGTATGACGTGTATGTTATCTGTTTGTAAATCATAATTGGGAGATCGTAATAACTTCCCAGTAGTACTGACAGTGATGAATATTCTAGAAAACACAATAATATAAACAGCACATGGCATCTAGTGTCCAAAGAACGCACTAATTATTATTTGGAAACAAGAAAACTGGTTAAATTATAATACTGACATATGGCGACATCCAGTGATCAGACACCGAAACACACTACAAACCACACATCTATTTCTCTCTATATTATTTACTGTAGCATAAGGTACCTAGATGTAATTTAAGTACATATGTTAATTAAGGTTATACAGTACAGCAAGTTTAGTCAGCTGCGCGTTTGTGAACCACTCTGTATAACTTAATACATTTTTGGGTTGTACATCTCTTCAGTGCTTAAAGGTTTTGTAGAGCATTTTTTTGTCTACCGCTTAGAGATCTTGAGATATCTTCCGCCCACACACTAATGGGCAACCCTGTACATTGTAATGGGTATGGCTAGTTAAAATATGGTGTTTAGATATTTGTCTACAATTATCTTTTGAGTAAAAGTGTAAAAATGTCAAAATATTTGCTACAGCACGCTATTTCTAAACGACAACGAACATAAATTTAAGAATAATAGCTTCATTATTAATTGGTAAATGTGTTTGTCTGCAAAAATCATATCAACAAGGGATATGAGTTGTTTAGTTCTACCAATTGAATACTAATTTAAGTTTGCATGAGTAGCGTCCAGTATGAAACTGTGTACTAGCTTTGGTGCTTTAGTAATGGTAATAACAAGGGATTATGTTAATAATTTTCGTTATGCTTATCAGGTGGCGCCAATAAAGAATTTCATTTTATGGATATTAAGTAACCATTTTGCTCTTAAATGTATCTACTACCTACTTAATTAAAATGCACAAAACATGAATTTATATATATATATATATATATCACTGTATCGAAGTGGAAAGTCGATTTTTGCAAACAATATTTTAATTTAGTAACTGTGTATGCAGATTATTATCCAAAATTACCTGTAGTTTATGATTACAGTAACTGGTTAATCAATAAACACTTGAAGAAAAGTTAGAATAATAACTATAAAACAGTCTCAAGCTCAATTTATAGGCTTTACCGGTCTGTTGCATTTGTATGCTACAAAATATATTCCTTAATTTATAAACTGTGGTCGCAGATGGCTTTTGCCGTTCCTGTTCACCGTTGACGTTCAGAGTTGACTTGACTGATATGAAAAGTCAGTAGCATTTAAAGAAAAAGAAACAGAATACCCTGACCACGAATCCAACCCAACTAAAGCTAACATAATGTGTCAATTTGTTAAAAAATAAAATAATAATAAAAATAGGTTAATAACTATACTATAGTATAGTGTGCCTAAACAACTTTTAAAAAGCAAAATAATAGCGATTGCAATTGTCAATCAAACGGGAATGGTAAACGACAGCGGAAGTTTGTTAAAATAAAATAAACTTACAATTTTGCATTAATTAGACATCATTATTTCCGTCAGGTATTTAAAGACATCACACATATTAGTACTCTGTCACAAGTTTCAAATCTAGAAGACCAAGTTGGCTATCTATACCATTTGTTGTTCAGATTATTACTGGTGTTATATAATAAGAGTCAATTCATGAATATTAGTAAACCCATTTTGTTCGGTGTCAATTTTAGTTTATGACGTTAAATGGTAGTTATTTGATCCTCGGGTACAATGGTTATACAAAATGATTCACGTATCTATAGGGAAAAAACTGGAGAAAAAACAAAGGTGGAATGATAGTTTATCCAAGGTATTTGACAAGTTGTGCGATTACGCTTGAAATAGAGGCCGCCATTGCAACTCTATCGATTTGTTTATATCGATTGTTTTGATACTGGAAATACGCGTATATGCTCAAGCTAACTCTATTGGTATATTAGTGAACTTTTGCAATATCGTTTCGTTTTTTACTGATGATGTCCTTAGCTAAAATTTTGGTGTATAATGAAACAACATCGAAGGACACCACTTTATTATATATTTTATTGAGATGGGATACAATAGATTTCAGTGGAAATCGTGCTTTATGAATTTTGAGCATACCATATACACTGTGTCCAAGATAAGAATGGCATTGGAATCTTGGGAACGGTAGGAGTTACAATGTCGGTTATATTAGAGAAAAGTTGTACAATTTCAACAGCTTTTAAATTCAAAAGTAAACTAACCCATTTCGAGAATTTTTGAAAAAACCATTTTTTTCGATTTTAGTTTTTATTTATTTCTGACATTATTTTTACAGATATAAAAAAAAGAAAACCACTTTCTCATTGGTGCTCTTTGAGGAGAATAAGATACCGTTTACAAATTTTCAATACCGACGTTTCGTTTCCAAAAAACCATTAAAAACTTCGCTTTTTTTAAATACGGCCCTGGATTTTTATTGTTAAATTTAAAGCCATTTTTAATTCAAAAATAGGTGGTATATCACGTGTAATAGTTTAAACAAGTTTTTAGATATTATTTTAAATTATTCAAGAAATATCGCCATAGTTTCACACTAAACTGACTATTGCAGAGTAGTAGGTTTTGCAAAAATATTCTTTCGTCGTTACTCACAATTATTTATTATTATTTGACAATTTATTTCTGTCTCAGTACAATATTTTATTCTGTACACGATTTTTTAAATTTAGTAGAAATTTTTAAGCTTTTTGAAGTTATTAAAAATACGCCTCTCTTAGATGAATGTTTTACCCAAAATAAGTATCAAACACCATGGTTTGGTTTTTCGTGAATAATTGAAAATAACAGCTAAAAATAGTGAAAACTTGTTTAAACCAGTACGTGTGATATACCACCTATTTTTTAATTGAAAATGGCTTTCAATTTAACAATAAAAAATGCAGGTCCGTATTTAAAAAAACGAAGTTGATAGCTTTTCGAAAACAACGTCGTAATGAAAATTTGTAAACGCTATCTTATTATTCTCAAAATTAACAATGAGAAAGTGCTTTTCATTTTTGTATATCTGTCAAATAAAAACTGAAAATGAAAAAAATTTTGTCCAAAAATTCTCGAAAACGGCTGAAGTTAGTTTACTTTCGAAAACACCATTTAAAAGGTGTTTAAATTGTACAACTTTTCACGAATTTAACCGACATTGTAACTCCTACCATTTCCAAGAATCCAATGCTATCCCATTCTTATCTTGGACACAGTGTATAGCGTTGTTAAGTCTGGTATTTTTCAGATATATTTATCAGATATGTTATATAGTTTTTCTTCCCATTTCTTTCTAATAGAATTATTTTTAAATTAATATGATTCAATATTCTATATGCCAAGAACTTCAAGTTACACGTGACCTCCAAAAAGACCTCAGCTGCTCCAACGTAAGCAACATCAACAACGTCCTACAGTTTCTGAATGCCTCTGGTTTCTACAACAAAATATAATTTTTCAGCTATTCTTCTTAACTGTTAAATTTTTTACTAGTCGATTTTCTTGGAAGTGAGGTTCAGATGAAACCAAGGCATTAATATGTACCAGAAATTCAGATCTGAATGAAATCTGAACTTTGTACGAAAAAAAAATGTGACATGAAATAAATGTACAATATTTATTTCAAAAAACTAGTTTCATCTGAACCTCATTCCCAAGAAAATCGACTAGTAAAAAACAAAATAATAAGGTTGAAGAAAACTTTCAAGAAAAAAAAAATAATTGTTAAATGTCTTCTGTTCACGTATATATAGGGTGTTTCATAATATATGCGCAGGATGTAAGAGCTCGTCAAAAAATATGAAAAAAAGCTAACCCTCTAAAATGCACCATTTTCGAGATACAAGGTGTTGAAATTGAAAAAAAAAATCGTTTTTTGCGCATATTCCAGACCCGTTTATCGTACAGAAAACAGCTTTTGTAATCATTTCCTACTCATAATAAGCTATGTTTGTGAAGGAATTTTTTTTTTAATTAATAATTCGTGAAGATTTTGAAGGGGTAGTGGGTGTTTTCTCCCCAAATTCAACGCCACTGCAAAAAGTACGGTTTTAATATACCCATTTGAAACGTTTTCTACACAAAAAAGATACTCTTGGTCATAAGCTCTAAAGTTTTCGAGGAAAATCAACTTGTTGAAAAACAATTTTTTTAAGTAATTTTAATTTTTATACTAATTTAACGAAATTTATTTAAACGTTAGAACAAGTAACAAAACCAAACTAACTGCATAATTGCAAGATTAAAAAAAAACAATAAAAAACCATGCACAGTTAAATTAAATGTTGGAAATGTCCGCCGATAGCTTCAATGCACGCAGCAATTCTTCGACTATTTTTACGGTTTGGAGAATTTAAAAAAAAAGAACTTTTCTATCATTTCTTCATTTTTTTTTTAAATTTGCAATTATGAAGTTAACGTTTAATTAGTAGAAAAAATTAAATTTATTTCAACAAACTTTTAACAGGTTGATTTTGCTCGAAAACGGTTATGGAAATATCCGCAAAAAACGGATTTTGTTTTCAATTTCAACACCCTGTATCTCGAAAATGATGCATTTTAGAGAGTTAATTAATAGAAACTTGTTTTCATATTTTTGGACGAACTCAAACATCCTGAAGTCCTGCGCATATATTATGAAACACCCTGTATATATGTATGTAGTTGTATATTAATTCGAAGTTAGTGTCAATGGCCTTCGATGCCGAGACACTTAATTATTTTTTCTTTTCAATAAAAAAAAAATATACCTATTCTACATGTTGAATTATCATCCAATAATAATAATGGTTAATTTTTTCTTTGTAAGACTTTTTATCTATGATAAAAGTTTTATTCGTAAAAACTAATATATCTGAGTCACTTTTTATGCATTGTTATCTTGCGGTGTTTTTTCAACTTTTTTGAATGCCTTTTGTTTTTTTTTCTTTGAAAATGTTTATATGGTTATTCGCAATTAACCTGAATTAATTTTTTTATGAATAATTTAGTGTTACATGTTTCGCTCTTAGTGAAGATCATGATTAGTAAACTAATTCATATGACATTGATCTATTATAGTTCCAATAAGTTTCTCTATTATAGTTCCAATAAGTTTATTGTATAAATGCATAGCAAATGAAATAATTACATTGAAACACGGGCATGCCGCAATTAATTTTTAGGGATTTAAAAAAATTAATTTGATTTTTTCGTAAATAAAATGATCAAATCATAAAAAAAAATATTAGTGAATATTAATTTCATTTTATTTATTTTTTTATACAGTCCTCTATAAGAAGTGTATCGTATTCCTCTAGAACAATTGATAATAATCTAATGCTAAACATGGTATTATTTACTCTACATGTTGTGTATTCATCGTTTTCTTAATATGCATTATTTTATTTTCAGGTTTCGAACATGCCTTCGGATGGTTCGTAGCAGCGATGCAAATTTAGTAGGAAAACTATTTTTTAATGTCATCCAAACTAAATGCTTCATATTAAAACCGAAGAAGAAATGCATTAGATCGTCATGGTGGGGCAAATGTGAAAAACATAAAATGGTTAAACAAGCAGTACTTAAAAATAATTTACCCTTTTAATAAAATTGATAATAGGTAAATTTAAAGAATATTTTGTGAATTTGACATAGCTAGAATATAATAATAAAACACCAATAATGAATTCTGACCTGCGCGTTACGGTTTGTTGACACTAATGAATAAATTTCGTTACTTTCGGAAATAATATGCAAGCGTATACGCCATTTGAGATACTTAACTAACTTTATTCAAACGTTCGACAAGATGACATCCATCCATCCGCAATAGTGATATCATTTTGAACTGATTTATCTGAAATTATTCACTTAAGGCGAATAATATTCATATGTAGATTATTGTAAATGTATGTCTTCTCTTCAAGCTACGTACTTGAATAGAAAACTGTTACATTTACAAATTTAATTTACTACAATCTATTCTTTCAACTCCCATCACTTATCTTACTCTAATTTTAATAATTGGCATGGTAATATTGTATAGTATTCCCTATCAATCAATAGGTACTTCATTTATTTAATTTTTTTGGGTATAAAAGGTTTAGCCAGAAAGAATTATAATTAAAATTGTTGATTTATTTGGCCAAGTTACTTAAATTTATTTGTTTGAAGTTTTTAGGAATTATATGACTTTTAAAATGTATAAATAGTCTACGAGGAGTCCTATGATGGAGTTACCACTCTAATTTCGCATAAATAATAATAATAATAATAATAATAATAATAATAATAATAATAATAATAATATCAGTTGTCGCAGGAGCTCGGCGCAACAGCTCCAACCGAATTTTTCGGTTTTTCTGTCCCATCCGGGTTGGGATCCACAGTAAATAAAAATAAACCTGAGGTTGACAATACTTACCAGTGACAGGGGTACGTAAAAGTCAGCTTAGTCCGTGTGGGGTCCGGACCAAATAAGAATAGCCCCATGTGGTTGTCCGATACCCTTTACTACCCACATTCCATTACCTACTTACCTTACCCCACTACCACCATACTTACCTCACCTCCCTTCTATATTCAAACTTACCTTCAGTATATGGAACATCCCTGTACATACTTCCTGCCGTCCTACCAATTTTATATCCGTCTAAACCCGGATAAGAATAGGTTTAGGGTTCCCTTTAACCTGCAGTAGAAGCCTGCATTTAAGGAGAAAACAAATAATGATGAGCTCAAATAAAAATGGCCCTGAGTCCCCGGCAGACCTTCAATGGTCACAGGGTGCGAAGAATCCCCGGGAGGAAACAATAAATACTAGAAATACAAACCAAACGCAAGAAACCATAATCTCCAAAGAACAATTGGAATCCCAGGAATGGAATCTGTCTCAAAACAATAAGAGAATGACCCGACAAAATGTTGAAGTCCCTCACGAGGCTGATCGCGGCGCTAGAAGAACATGGTCCAGAAATGATAATCTGGACGTTTTCAGAGCGTACTTTCTGGGGACCCAATTTGAAACACAAAAACGAGGATTTAGAAAAAATATGCTATTAGAATGGAGAAAAATAAGACCGGATTTAATTTTAAACGAAAACCAACTAGCAAATCAACTATATGCAATAAAAACTCATAATTTGCTTACTGCTGTTGATATAGAGGAATTGAAACAGAATATGTCTGAGACGGATCAAGGTATAGAAACTGATAACACAATAATTTATGAACAAACAAATGAGAGCAATACGCAAACAATAAACATACAAAATAACCTTGCACTGAATGTGGATCTGGATGCGGGTGAGAATGTAAATGATGTTGTAGTGAGATTCCAGGAGAACATCGCGGTTTTTAAGAACTCTGATCCAGAAAAACGGCTTAGCTTACCAAAAATAAAACCAACAAAAAAAACAAAACAGCTAATATCAATAGTAAACCAGGAAATCCTTAAATATATGCCAACTAGCAATCTGGAGGAAACACAGACACTTGTCTACACCGCTGCAAAAACAGTTATTGAATCTATGGGAGTTAAATTGGGAAAAAAGCAAAAGGCCAAGAAGGAACCCAAATGGAGAGAACGTATAGAACAAAAAATAAAAACGTTAAGAAGTTGGCTAACAAAGATACGAGATTGGGAGAGAGGTAACATGAGCACCAAATTATCTAACGATATACATTACTATTTTAGGAAAAACAATATTCAGCACTCAAATTACCAAGAGAAGGAAACATTTAAAGAAAAAATAAAACAACAAATAGCAGCACTGGGAAACCGGCTGAGACGATACAATAAAAGTTACAAACGAAAAAATGACAACAAACTGTTTAAGAATAACGAGAAAGAGTTCTACAAAAAACTTAATAATGAACCACCAATTGAACAGGGACCAGACAAGGAACAACTACAAACATTTTGGAAAAACGTATGGGCATCCAAACAACAATACAATCAAAAGGCATCATGGCTTAAAACGGAAAAAAAGAAATACGACACATTAATAGACATGGAGATTAGTCCAATAACTGAGACTGAAGTTAAGAACGCTTTAAATAGATCACACAACTGGAAAGCACCGGGGGTGGATCATGTTCATAACTATTGGTGGAAAAATATAAATATCACAAAGTTGCTTACAAAACAAATTAATGAACTACTAACAAACAACACATATCATCCTAAATTTTTAACGAAAGGAATTACCTCAATGATACCTAAAAAAGGAGATACAACTAACCCAAAAAACTATCGACCCATAACGTGTCTACCCACTTTGTATAAAATAATCACCTCAATTCTAAGTCAAAAAATAATCAAGCACATTGAAGACTCTGGAATCTTAACTGAAGAGCAAAAGGGTTGTCGGCATGGTACATTAGGAAGCAAGGAACAATTGGTGATCGACTCTATAGTTACACAAGATGCTAAAAAGAGAAACAAAAATATGGCAGTGGCATGGATCGATTATCAGAAAGCCTTTGATAGTGTTCCACATTCTTGGTTAATAGATGTACTAAAACTTTACAAAATCAGCCCAAATATAATAAATTTTTTAGCCACAGCAATGAAAACCTGGAGAACGAAACTCGTAGTTAAAACGGAAAAAACAAATATAGTAACGGATGAAATACCGATCCAGAGTGGCATATTTCAGGGAGATTCCCTAAGCCCTTTTTGGTTTGTGTTGTGCCTGAACCCACTCTCAAATATGTTAAAAGACACTAGAATAGGATATACACTGAGGTATGAGGATAGTGATTATACAATAAATCATTTATTTTATGTAGATGACCTCAAACTCTATGCATCAACAGAGAAACAATTAGACAGACTTATTGAGACGACACAAAAGTTCAGTCTTGACATCAAAATGAGGTTGGGTTTTGATAAATGTGCAAAATTAGTAGCTCAAAAGGGAAAGTTACAAACTTACGAAAATTTAGAAAATAGCGAAACATTCAGATACCTAAACAATGATTACTACAAATACCTCGGCTATAACCAAAAATTGGTTTTAGATCAAAAAAATATAATAGAAAACACGGAACAAAAAATGGTTGATAGAATAAGAAAAATCCTAAGATCAGAACTAACTGGTAAAAACAAAATCAAAGCCATAAATACGTATGCATTGCCAGTGTTATCTTATTCCTTTGGAATAATCAGGTGGTCTAAGACAAGCATTGAAGCAATGAATAGAAAAATTAGAGTTTTGCTAACAGAATATAGGTGCCACCATCCCCATGCATGTACTGAACGTTTATACTTACCAAGAAATGTGGGCGGAAGAGGACTACTAGACCTACACCGACTATGCGATAGACAAATTAATCTACTAAAAACCTACTTTAACAGAAAATCTCTCCTATCGCCATTACACCGTCAAGTCAAGCGACTGGATTATTATTCACCTCTACAGCTCAGCAATAACACCATGCGCGAAACACTTACTAATGACCACATAAGAGAACAATGGCTAGAAAAATCGTTGCATGGAAAATATCCGTATGCCCTGTCTCAGGCAGATGCAGAGTTGTCAACCATGTGGCTTAAACATGGACTATTGTTCGCGGAAACCGAGGGTTTTCTGGTATCAATACAGGACGGAGTAACGCCCACCAGAAACTACCAAAAATACATACAGAAAATTCCAATTGAAAATGATAAGTGTAGAATGTGTTTCGCCAAATCAGAAACAACGGAACATATCCTCTCAGCGTGCAGCAGCTTAGCGCCCACAGAATATACAAAAAGGCATAATTTAACAGCAGGAATAATTCATCAGGAAATAGCCGTACAATGCAAACTTATAGAGAAAAAAGAAAAATATTTTCTATACAACCCATTCCCGTTTTTACAAAACGATAATTATAAACTTTATTGGGATTTCCCAATAATCACAGATAGACCTATCGCAAGTAATCGTCCTGACATAACCCTGGTAGACCGGAAAAATAAGACTGCTTACTTCGTCGATATTTCTCACCCGGCTGACCACAACCTCCTAAATAAAGAGAAAGAAAAAATAAATAAGTATCAAGACCTTTGTACGGAATTTAAGAATATTTATAAACTGGACAAGGTACTTACTGTTCCTATTATAATATCAGTGACGGGACTGATTGGGAAAAACCTGCCACGCTTTCTGAAACAAATAGACATTGATCAGCGAAACATAACATTGATGCAAAGATCGGTGATCCTTGAGTCATGTAGAATCATGAGAAAAACCCTAAACCTGCCTGAATAGAGTATAAAGGCAGCGGATAAAAAGTTGGACATCTGAAAAAAAAAAAAAAAGAAAAAAGTAAATGAATGATAAATAAATATAAGTTTTAAATACGTACCTTGATTCCCTCCCCTATTTAAAGAAAAAGTATATACTTATTAATAATATCTGAAGCATACTTAATGAAATCCTAGAAGTACTTACCGTGTTAAAACAAATCTGTAGTGATTGGTTATCAAACCCCACTGCAGAATTTCTCCTATCTGGAAGAAAGTAGAAGGATGTAAAAAAAAAAAAAAAAAAAAAAATAAGTTTATTTGCAGTTCAAAAATAAAATACAAATTCTTCATATAGACTTAAATTTAAAAATAAAACGAACTACAAAAAGGGTTAGATGGCAGTAGACACTGATATAATAATCTAACCCCAAAAAAAAAAAATAATAAACTTGAAATCCTAAGAAAAAATAATACTCCAATGCACACATAATTCAACACAATTTATAATAATAACAAATTGCCGACTGAGTGGATAGACGAATTTTTATAATATCAATTAATTACTCCTTAATATATAAGAAACTAAAATTCAACATTAATTATAAAAGACATAACATTATAAATACATCCACCACCCCTTCCCCTGCGATCATTTCCTATTATTGAATAACCTGGAATACCAACTAAAGAATCTGATATATTACTTGATAACCAAGTCTCTGAAAATAGTCACAGCTGCAATATTTTTTAAGCATATTTTTTTTAAATCTAAAGAAATTAACATAAATGAATAAATAAAAATTCAAATAAGTTTCAAGGACAAAGAAACTAAAAGGCACATATATATAATTATGTCATTTTTTATTATTAATTAATGAACATCAACATGATCCAAGTTTATTTTAAAAATATGTAATGATAATTTGGCATATCAATTGTCACAAATCATAAGATCTACATAAACAAAAATGTTTGTTTCTTTGTGTTTTACGAACTCTCTTACCGCAAAAATTATGTAAATATTCTCTCTGATTTTTAGATAAAGTCTGCTTTCAATGCCATTTAGCCCTAAAATATAGAACTTGAGCAAATTCAGTAGCTTCAGGATCACGAAGTTTAATGTGAGGGCCACATGCTGGCTTCGTGTTGGACAGGGACAGGCATGATACTTACATTGTATCTGGTACCTTTGAAATGCAACTGAAGGAGGACGTAACGACAATTCCGTCCAAGCGTTGATTGAAATATTTAATAAGATACGCAACGCCGGACGAGAGGGGGTCGTCGCTTGCGGGGTAAGGACAATGCGCCCCGCTATGCTCGCCTTACCCCTCTCCTAGAGAAAACCTACCCGGTAACAGGCGTCATCCCATATGTTGCGGCGACTATACGAATTAATACCTTCGTCGTAGCATCGAACACCTATTGAAACGCCGTCGAAAAACTAGATGTTGCCGATTCAACAGTAGTGGTAGTAATAAACGGAGGTAGTTTTTAGTTTTGTTCGCTTATTCATTGTAAAAGTGTTTTAACGTAGGAGAGCATGAAATTAATCAAGTTATAAAAAAAATTGTTTAGGATAGCAAGTAAAAGAATTTTAAATACATAAAACAAATAATATACTTATATATTTGCGTATATATATATTAAATATTTCAATCAACGGTCCAAGTTACTATGTTAAACCGCATATTAAACTAAAACTTAACTGCTTAAAAACGCAGCGCATAAGAGTACCTTATAGGTATAAAAAACCTAATATTTTCTAAAAATGGTATCAGAATTCTCGCAAAATCAGTGAAAAAAAAAGTTTTAATTAAAAATTTCCGTTGATCCCACCGTTCGGACGAGTATGGTTGCAATTTAATTCAGCAGTGTGTGGCTAACAAGTGCTTCTATTTAGAAAAATAACTATGTCACATTTCACTCCAATGGCTAAAGGCGTTTTCGCGATACCTTTAAATAACCTACCTAAGAGATATAACTCCTTTCGGAAGCAATTTGCCATGAAAGCCACTCTAGAATTTGTGGCTTTAGTTTGGCCCATTTTTGCCGGTTTTGGGCTAAAACAAATAATTCTCAAAAGTTTGTGCCCACAAGTCTGTTGATAAAGTCGTTGTAAAATTTATTGATAATGCCAAAGTTGTATTACAATATAATTAATACATTTTTGATAATATGCCAAATATCATTAAAATATAGAAACCACATCAAGTGTTACAATATAATAGTTATTAATGACACTAGTTCGGTATGAACATCATAATGAAACACGCGTAAAGTTAATAGTTTATTTACACATGTTTCATTAACTTCATATCGAACGTGTATCATTCGACATTTAATCTACGACAGTAGAAATGGTTTCGTAAATAAAAATACATTGCAATTTTTACTTTGACAACGTCATTATTTGCGTTCAATGTTGTGCTTTACATTCAATTTAATTGAAAAAGTGATATGATTGATTCTGAGAGTGTCCCTTCCGATATCGAAGGCATTGCACAAGAATAATAATAAGCAAAAGTAGTAACTAACTTTGTTTTTGCCTGTTTTTTATTATTACGATTTGAAAATGGCACTGAGTGCTATTATTATAGACATAATGACACCCAAACATATGCCATAATGACACTGGCGTAGATTAAATAAAACAAATTACCTCAACATTAGTATTGTCTTAGTAGAACTAGTAGCATTTTTTTTTTTCAAATTGGAAATGTCGACCAAATATTGACAGATTTATCAACTACCCGTTGTAAAAACATTGCCAGTATGCTAATTCTAACATCAAAATTGGGGAGACTGCAAATTCGTGACCATTAATTTACCTACCGTGTGCCAACTTAATTTTTTCAACATCTATGAATTAAAATTGCCATGGAACAAAATTTAACAAATTTTTAAAAATATTACCAGTGAAAACTGAATAGGTAGTTAGACATTCATCATACAACACAGGTATTAAAATCTAATTATATTCTTTCAATTAGAATTAATGTTAATAAATAATTTAAGCATTTGTATAAAATAAAATTTATGAAACAAGTTTTTCAAAATAATTTGCCAATTAAGTATACAAGTAAAATTGTATAAAGTATGTATACTATTCTGATAATATTAGAATAATTGAGCTAAATGTATTATAATATTGTGATTTTAGATTTAAGATATTTATTAATCATTTTCTTTTTGACTCAGGTAGTTTTGTGTATTCAAATGAGATTAATTATTTACAGATAGCAAGTAAGGATTGAATTAAAGAATAGCCGTTAAAAAATTATGATAAGAGCTGGTTTCCTATTTAGATTATGTTCAAAACCGTAACTTCCTCTTATGGATTTTGATGAAACTACTTTTCAAAGCTGATTTTAAAAAAAAACCTAAATTTTTAACTACTTTATACTTCTGTGAAATTTTCTTGTCTTTATAAAATAGATTTGCGACTCAAGACATCATTTTACGCAGAAACCTATCCTCTTAAAAGTAAAACAAATACTTTAATTCATCAAATCAGTAGTTTATTTTATTATTGAAACTATTATATACAGAGTGTTCCACGATGAACTGCAACTATCGTTTTCTCGGAAACCATGATAGGAAAATTTTGAATTGTACTACTTTCGCTGAAAAGAATTCGAGTAAAATGTTTCCAAAATGGTGGCACTTCCCGTTATACTGGAAATAAGACTGGACTTGCTTATTTCGAATAGATCGCCCTATATATTATTACATTTTTAGATTCTACGCAAGATTCCAGACGTACATTTTATCTTGTGTCTTATACATATGGTTTTGAAATACCCGTTTAAATTCTTATGTCAAAAATGACGTTTGCAGGTTCTAAAATAATTATTAAATTTTCCTATATATAAAAATCTGTATTTAATTATTATTTTAAGTTTTATTCCTTGTTGGAAATGACCTACTTTTATATTCGATAATTTTTTGATAAGTATTAATACAGGGTGCTCAAAAATAAGATTAAAGTTAAGTGGTAGAGCACCATTATTAGTTTTTTTTTAAATGAATTCCCCAAAATTTTATAGTTTTATCTTATTTAGGACAACTTTGTAAAAAGTTACCTATTCCGAAAATTTGTAGTTTTGAAATATTGTCAATTTGATATTTTTCGATCAAAGGATTACTACTCATGGCTGTTTACAAATTCTGTTATTAGTTTGCCATGACAAGTCAGTTGTTTTGAAATGGTCACCATTCTTTTCAATTTATAATTTATAGGCACAAGTTCTAGAATACACTAAAGAAGCTAGTGTAGATTTGACGCACGATTTATCCATGCAGGAATATAATTTCAATATAATGTTCAAAATATCCACTATGAACTTGGAAGTCGTTTTCTCCAAATCATGTGTGGCTTTTGCCATACAACATTTTAGAGCTTGCAAACATAAAATCTTAAATATGTCAAAAGCATTTAGACCTACGTACACAAAGTATGTCTAGAACCTTCAGTAAAATCCAAAAACGTAATAATATATAGGGTGTACTATTTGAAATAAGCAAGTAGGTACAGGCATATTCCCTAACTAAAAGTGTTACATTCGATATTATAATAGTTTAGAATTATAAAAATTTTGCAACGATTGATTTCTGAGACACACTCTATATATCAGGTTATCATAAAGCAAAGGCGAATATATCTTAACTTAGAAAGCTTCAACAAATCAAATTATCGGTTATCGCAATAGCAATGAGATCTCTATTTTGTTGTTGTAAAATTACCAATCATTCTTCCAAATTATACACAGCATTATTTAAGATTTCTGTTGACTTGCACTCTTTTGACTGCCTCTAGTTGTTGGTCGTATTCTAAATACCAAATTTTTAAATTCAATTCCTTCGTGCTCATTTGGCAAATGTGGACATAATTCCTGAACATTTGCAGGTACAAAGCTAGCACTCCCCCCAGTTTAATAGGAATCGATCGTTACCCTCATCAGTAACAGCAATGATTGCGAAACCGCGCTCAACGGTGAGTTTATTGCCATGAAGATCTTTCTTCAATTTCATGTAGATTTTCTGTATTTGACACCTATTAAGGGATACATGGAGATAACCATAAGGGGTGAATTTCCATTTGAGCCAATATTTGTAATGCAAAATTGGACCTGAGAGCAAAATCTACAACCTCAGTTGTTGTTTATAGGAAAAATTTTTTATGATTTTCCGTAAATTTTTTCAAACCTTGATGTATGCTTTTGCTGCAAGTTGCACATCACACATCACTAATCCGCTACCAAGATCAGAGAGACTAAGATCTTGGTATAGGGCAGTTAGAAACCCTCTTCTTTCAAATTTGCTCACCAAATTAGGTTGTGTTCATTTGACGTGGCCCTGTTTACAAATTCAATTTTGTTCTAAATATTTGTAATTCAGCAGTGTAATAATAATTACGTGGGAAATTGCTTTTATTTTAATTTAATTTGTTAAAATTATATACGTTGAAAGTTATCCCTTCCTTTATGATGACTTTATACATACATGAAGATGCATTTGTTTAGAAATGCACATATCATTACTTATAGAAAAGATATTAGCCTACCTCTATGCAGTTCACTTTAATAAATAATCTAAAAATTAATATTTTCCTTGAGCCTTATTTCTTCCAATATCGGTTTAAAGTCTTGGGATGTGGCTCACAAACAACAAAAAATTGTGTATGTGTGTGTATAAAATATACAGGGTGATTGCTCAGGTCAACCTAATCTATCAGTCTATAATATTGTCATTTTTGTACGACTTGATACCAAATTTCTTATTTCAATTGGAACACCCAATATATTATTATATTTTTGGATTCTCCATCAATTTTGGAGTTTTTTAGTTTAACACATCTTTATACTTCAACTAATTTATTTTGAATTTTTTTGGTCCAAAACAGGTCTCCGGAACATACTCGCCATTTTGTCGGTTACATAGACAGAATCTTGAATTATGGAAGGTAGTTCAATAAAGTCTTAAGAATATCAACTATCTGGAGAGATTGACGCATTTGATTACAGGGTAGTTGCAAATTACTGTAATAGGCTCTACTACTAAAAATAGACATAAGTCAAGTTTCTCAAATAGCACACTTTATATTTTATCAAATATTCTAAATGCTTTCAAATAATATATCATATTCCTATACCTAAACTGTAAGTTTTCTGAAATAAAAAGAAGTTTGTATAAAAATTGGATTATTTTGCTATATTTTAATCAGGTAGCCAGCATGAATTTGTCATTAAGCGTCTTGAAAAATTGTAATTATAATAATTTGACATTTAGTGTTGTTTATGTGTGGTGAACATTAGCAAAATAGAGAAAAATTATCACACAAATTAAGTTTTAATTAATTTGTTTATTATTCATCAGCGAATTTACAAATTTATAGAAATAACATGAAAAAGTTTGATGAAATGCACGACCACAAATCTGTCTGGAATGACCCGAAATTCAAAATGTTTGGAAACCAATGGTCGTCAGTTTGAAAATGTATTAGGTATAAATGTTTTACTTTTTTTTATTGTAATGTTATTGTGTTCGGTTTGTTATTTGCTTTTTAACTGTGCCTGTTTGTTTTTTGACATACTAGACGTAGTTTATATTCAATTCTGACCAATAGTTATTGAAATTATTTTGTGGTCGTGCAAACTGTCTTGTTCATTTGTTTTAAATTAGAATAGCTTTCGTTAAACTTCCTCATTTTATTTCTACAAATTTCTCAAATTGCTCATGAATAATAAATAAATTAATTAAAACTTCATTCATTGATTATTTTCTACTATTTTGCTAAGGTTCATCACACATAAACAACACTAAATGTCAAAATATTATAGTTTCAATTTTTCATGAGGTTTAATGACAAATGCATGCAATTAAAATATAGAGCAAAATAATTTTTATACAAACCTTACTATTCAGATATTGGAACATGATATATCATTTGAAAGCAAATATGATTGTATTTCAGAACATTTGATGATATACAAGGTGTGCCATTTGAAAAAATTGACTTATAGTAGTAGAGCATACTACAGTAATTTGCGACAACCCTGTCACCAAGTGCCTCAATCTCTCACGATAGTTGACATTCTTGAGATGTTGTTGAACTACCTTGCAAAATTCAAGATTATGTTTATTCAACCGACAAAATGGCAAATATTTTTCGGAGACCTGTTTTGGACCAACAAAATTAAAATAAATGATTTATTGAAAAACAGTTGAAATAGGTGTATAGGTAAGGAAGTGTTAAACTAAAAATCTCCAAAATTGATTGGGTATCCAAAAATATAATAATATATAGGGTGTTTGGTATCAACTTCCGGCATAACCGGAAGTCGTACAGATATGACAATAGTATAGACTGATAGATTCTAAGGTTCCATCGACAAGCAATTACACATATGTATATGTATATACAGAATGTTTCTAAATTCGACCAACAACGCTCTATCACAAAAAACTCTCGCTAATTAATATATTTTCATATAGAGACATATACCCTTAAATGGCTTAGTTGTCTAGATGCAGTGTGTCAAAGCTTCAAATTTAAAATTGAAAATTTGCCATAATTCAAAATAAATATATTTTTTTCAAATTTAGTGACCGATATATTCTTTAAAAAATTCATATTTTGCAATAAACAATCTTTTTAAAAAACGACAGTGGCATGCTATAGGGGTTAGTGACACTTTTTATCGCCCTATTTTTTACACCACTGGAATAAATATATCTTTTTATTTTATTTTTTTAATTCCCTTTTCATTTTTGCTTAAAAAGTAATAGCTTTTTATGGGTCTCAAATGAACGGTTGTGCAGGATTTGGCCTTGCGGTCACTATGTTTGAAACAAATATTTAAAGGCGTTTTTGAATTATGGCCCTGTATCTAGACAACTAAGCCCTTTAAGGGTATATGTCGCTATATCAAAATTCATGAATTATAGCGGTAGAGCGTTGTCGGTCGAATTAAGAAACACCCTGTATAATATACCAACAAAATACAAATTAATGGCTGATGGAAACAGTTTAGATCAATTTGGACGATTTTGATAAGAGAAATACATCATTTTGTAGAAATAATAGCGTTAATAAAAAATAAATATATAAATAATAGTAGATAATAATGAATATGCTTGACATAAAATTAAAGTAAATTTTTTTTCAAATCATTGTAAACTTTCTATTTTAGACAATTATTGTTAATTCACTGGATCTGTAAAAATTTCATGTGTCATTGTGTAAATTGTTTTATTATAATTTTAGTAAAATATCCTGAAGAAGGCAACAGTTTTGCGTTGCCGAAACGTTGTTTCCCTTTACAAAAATAGATTTTGACATTAAATTTAGTTATTTAATCCATGTTTTGTTTGTGAGCCCATCCCAAAGTTTAAAGCGAAATAAAAATAGATAAGCAATATAATTTACTACTAAATTCGTGCCAATACAAGAAAAATCAGCATAGCTCCAATGACAATATATTTAATGTGAACTTAGTATAATTCGTTAAAGTTATAAAAATGTGTAAATATTTTTATGTGTAATTAATATGTAACTACTTCAAAAATATTGAAAATAAAGAATTAAACAATGTAGATATCTTTTTATTTAACTGGTTATCAGTCTTCTAAGTGGAGCCGAATGTGCGCTTCTCTTTGATTGTATCCGTGTGGAAGTTTTACTATCAGGAATACTCTTCGCCAAAGAAGCAGCTTCTAATACTGATCGTATCATACCTAAAACACAATAATTCTTCAAAATTCCATTTAATTATACCAGAGGCTGTTTCAGACAGAGCAAATTTTGATAGCAACAATTTGACTAAATTTGAGTAATAGCTTTTTCCTCCCATCAGGAAAATTGATCCTTGTATTTAGATTGGGGATAATACTTGAACATACCGTGACACCCTCATCGTTAGTTTTTTTTAGAATAAAAAAAGTTATAATAAGCTAAAGTATGTAGTAAAAAACGTGAAATGAAATAACCAGCTTTCCGACTGGTTGCTGTAATTTTTTTTATTATATATTTGGACATCTTTTCTATGTGAAAAATCTGATTATCAACCCGTATCTGCTTACCCCGCAATTGCTTGTTTTCTTTGTTCAGCAACTTTTTCTCTTCTCTCATTTCAATTAAATCTACCTGCACTTTGTTGAACCTTTGCCAAAATTGATCCAAATGTTTTAAGCTCTCATAGCACCTGTCTAATATACTTATATTTGATGTACCCGCGAATGAAGGTAGTTCAACCTATAACATTATAAGAATATTGTATTGAAACGTAACATTTTTTATAAATATTTACCTCTGCAATGCTTTCATTTTCAGTTGCGCAAGCGTCTTCTGCTGAAACTTTATCCTCCTCTGCATTAACTTCCCCAGATTCTGATATAAAGCTTTTTGTACTAGGAACACTTTGTGCTGATTTAGGGTCGAGAAAATTACGTGCACTCTTGCAACGACTCTCCTCTATGCGCTCATGACTACTCGTTTGAGTTTCTATTCAACATGAAAAATATATAAAAATAAACTATCCATATTGTCATAAATTTAAAAAAATATTATTTTTATTTTTTTTTATTTTATTATTTTTTTTAATTTATCTTTTATTTTTTATTAATACAATGTAACAATATTTTTGACCTCAATAGAAATTTAATGGATTGATTTTGTAAAGTTTCTCGTTTCGCCATTGATGAGGGAACTAGATTTTCCGAAATCTGTTTGGACAATAGTTATTAATGTCTATTAAATTTATTTTTGTGGAGTTGTCACTAAAAAATTTACAACTCCACTTAAGAATAATGGACTATTTTTTCCAATTAAACTTAAGATTGTTTAAATGCAAAACTGTTTCGGAGATAGAAGATATTGTCACGAGTACAGATTTCAAAATTATTAATAAATAAATATAAATTATAAATAAATAGCAAACCCCAGATATTCGATGGAAAAATACAAAAATATTAATTTCCTCTTTATTCCAGTTTATCTAGATGAGTCACCATTTCTCGATAATCAGGAGAAAACCTGAAGTCAGTAAAATGTGAACCATAGTGCAACTTGACCGTATTTGGTCTCTAATATTTGAATGTAAGTATTATTAATTTGTATTCTATTATTGTAACTCTATAGTCTCTAATTTAAGTTTCATCATTTTGTAAACTCTTCTCTACTTTTTCAACTTTAACTGTTAATAAACTTAGTCTATTTAAACTTGGTATTCGGTGTTTCAATCCTTTAGATAAGGTTCAATGCCCTCGTAGTTCACGTTAAACCTAAACGTGACAATATGTTTACGAAAGTTAAATTTGATATTTGAACTCACTTGAATTTGATACGACAGTAAATGGCAGCCATTTAGCAACAGCTTCTCGCTCTGTTTCCAATTTCTTACACATGTTAGATATCGTTAAAATTTGCTTTCCTTTATTCAACAGCTGCATCTCATGTTCCAATACTGCATTCGACGTACTGGTAAGAAAGCGAAGCTTCTTATTATCCTGTTCTATTTCAATATGTAACTTCTTTGCAGCTGCTATTACTTTTTTATTCAACAAACTAACTTCATCTTTCAATGCTTTCATTTCTGTTCCGCGGCGAATTTTTAAGTGCAAATACTCTTCTGATAGATTGGTAATTGTTTGCTAAAATCAATTAAATTGTAAGTAAACATAATTCGAGCTTAAAAATGCTCGAACAACTTTAGGTCTCGCGTTGGAGAATCTAGATGCGAGTCTATGGTCTGGTTGTAGATGCCAAGTTTAAGACCGAGTTTAATTGAACTAAGCTCAACGTTGAACTCGTCAAGAATATGTATTCGCGTTGTACGTGTCATTCTTGAACTCAGCTCAAATAAGTTCACCATTAAAATTATATTTCAAAAAGTGTTTATTTTATCCAAAGTCAAATAATTTGGTTGTTGGCTATTCACTGATAAAAAAATTCTCAAAAAAATTTATATTTAACCCAGTTTTAATTAATTATACAGCGTGTCCATGAAATTATTGTACAATGCTTAACCACAAATTCCTCAACTAAAAATAAACTTATATCAAATGTTGGTGTCTATTCGGAACGAAAAAATCTTTAAAAAGTTTTAGTTCTAACTACTACCAGCTAGTTTTGATTAGAACAAATATTCAACATGTTCCTACAAACAGAAAAAAATTAAACTGCACTTTGGGCATCGTCTCGGGCATTCTTTACAAAAACTCAGCTTCCTTAGGATGGGAGAAGCATACACTTTGAATTAAGAGTACGCCCTTAACCTCAACTTAAACTTAAACAAAATTCGGTGGCTCAACAGAGTTTTCAAAAATGACACATTTTGAGCCGAACTTAGGAGTGAACCTGCCATGTTCGACGCAGTATCGTATACTGAACTAAGTTCAGGTTTGAACCACGCTTAAACATGGCATCTACAACCGGGCCTTAGTGTTGGTAATTAGACTGATTGGGGTTGGAAATGGCGTCATATTCGGCAGATATATTGAATCTTTATTTACACGGCACACTACTAATAGACATCACTAGATGTCGCATCATATATTTTCTGTGTAATATGACTTAGTTTGTAATGGCTGTAGGCTGTCCCAGGACTTATGAATCAACGTAACATAATCGCCCCACTATATACATTTTTTTGTATTTTAATTTTGAATTTGCGGTTCAAGCAACTGCTACATAGTATACAGCCTGTCCCAGGATAGTTGGCTGAGTGTGCCAAAAATGTTTCAATCTAAAAATCGTATTTTGGCATATCGGTAAGCATGGTCTAACCAAATGTTACCCAAATTGGTATTATACAGGGTCAGTTCTAACGAAATTACTAAACGTCGCCACAAATTCATTTGTCCTGTTCGGCCACCTACCCTGGGACACGATGTAAAAAAACTCTATTGACTGCATTCTAATATTGATGGGAGTAAATCCGCTAAAATAACTATATAGGACAGAGTCACTTTATTTATATATATTTATTTTCTCACTGAACTAAACTCATAACAACAAGATCGTTACATAATTATTTGTCTCTCTCCACCCTGTATATCTGTAAATACCAAATGTTTTTTGAAAATGTAATTAGTAAACTACAACTTGATATATATTGCAGATAGGCTGGTCCTCACCTCATTCTCCTTAATATGTTCCTCGTTGGCAGCCAACTCTTTAGCCGCTTCTGCGTCCCGCCCCTTTAATTCCTGCAGGTGTAACCGCCTCACATCTGTATGCTCCACATAGGAACGCACTATGTTCGAAATTTGTTTCCAGAGGGCGGTGTTTATTGCCCCACGAGTTTTTTGAAGTTGCGTTAACTTCGCGTTATTCTAAAATCAAAGTATATTATACAGCGTGGTTCTTGTTGAGGTCCTAAAAAAACATCTGGAGCCAGTGGAAAGGTAAATATGGCCGTATAATGAGTATCTCAGTTAAAAGAATTGTCTATAATATTTGGCGCCTGTTGGAATATTCTATTATTTGTTTAATAATAGTTTGTGCCAATGTATAAATATAAAATATATAAATCTAAAATCTACTTTTCCGACTGGCTGCCATCGGGATTTTTTTTTATTAGTGCAATCTATTAAGGAAATTGCTAGATTGCAACATATTAATGTCACCCTTTATACTGGTAACTAAATAATTGTTACTTAAATTTACATTATCTATTATACTGTTATCTACAATATACCTTATACATATAACTAAAAGGTGGAATATATGCAAAGTGCATATATTTGCATATTTTGCATATTTTTACAAATTTCATAAAAAATTGCATATTTCGGCAAAAATAAAATTTGTGTGCATATTTTTATGTTTTTCATTTTATCAAAATATTAAGTACGACCCTTGCAGGTAACTGAACTAATTTAACAGGTGGGTAGGTTTTATTATTATATTGTTTATGGGCCCATTTTATTATTATATGGTTTATTGCCGGAACATAAGTTTAAGAGAATCAATTAAAATTGTTGAAACTTTTTCACAAATGCAAAAAAGTTCCCGGTGATGTAGGAAATCAAGTAAGAAGTAAACTCGAAGTTATTGTGGGAAAGAATGAAGGCTTGAAGTATTTAATGGAAGTCAAAAATATTTTTGATACTAAACCATCCAACAAAGTAATACCTTGGCCTTATAACTTACTACCAAAATTAAAATATTGCCAGATCACATCGGTAGATGTTGAAAGAACTTTTTCTTTGTACAAACATATTTTTACAGACAGAAGGCAAACACTTTTATCGGAAAATTTTGAAAAATATATAAATGCATTTTATACTATTTCAGGTTAAAAATTTTACCTATTATATTTTTCTTTTAATTTTACTTAAAATAAATAATTTTTCCATGTTATATTCAAGGCATATAATTGCATATTTTGACAAATAAATGCATATTGTTGCATATTTCAAAGAAAAACTATGCATATATATGCGCATATTTTAACTGAATTGACGAGCATATATTCCGCCCTTTACATATAACTTTGCATTTTTCTATTGTCACAAGAACACTTTCTGTTTACCTGTTATTTATGATAGTAGATACCTTACACAAGGAAAGATTCCTCGTCTAACTGACATTATATACTACATTATACATACAAAAGCTCTACCCTGGATAAAATCTTTTAACTTTTATTTCTTCCAAGAGCAGAGTGGCGCAGTGGAAGCGTGCTGGGCCCATAACCCAGAGGTCCGTGGATCGAAACCACGCTCTGCTATAGATTTTTTTGTAGTTTAATTATTTCTTCCTACGAGCGTGCGGTAAAGTGCATTTTTTTAGTGCGGAAAGTTACATTTTTCCGCACTGTTTTTAATATTGCTATAACTGTCAAACTGACAATTCAGGTAACAACAATTGACACATTTGTGAAATATGCCCTTTTGATAAATGAACATCTGGTGAAATAACAATAAGACCGTACCCTGGATAAGATCTTATAACTTTTACTTCTTTCAAGAGCAGAGTGGCGCAGTGGAAGCGTGCTGGGAAACTACGTGATCTGAATGTACGAGACAACTCCTTGTGGAAGCTGATGAAAGCCCTAAAACGGACATACCCACAAATACCAACACTGACAGTCAATGACAGAAACTCGGTAACGGACCGGGAGAAGGTAGAGACATTTGCAAACCACTTATACAGGGTGCATACGCCTCTACCTAATTCCAGACAAGAACATAACGACATAGAACACCAATGCTCACAAATTCCTACCACAATAGACTGCCCCCTAATGCACAAGTTACTTTCCACCCCACAAGAAATCCTACAAATCATTAAAAAACTCCCCAACAATAAGGCTCCAGGGCCAGATGCCATAGATAATCTTTTACTCAAGAACATGAGTAGAAAAGCATTGGTCCAAACTACATATATAATAAACGCCATATTAAAACTACAATACTTCCCCAAAAAGTGGAAGGAAGCCATTGTTATTACCTTTCTAAAACCCGGCAAACCTCCACAAGACCCCAACAGCTATAGACCCATCTCCCTCCTAAATACCATGTCCAAAATCACTGAGAAAATTATCCTTACAAGACTAAACAAAACAGACGACAGGCTTAGACTAACACCACAAGAGCAGTTTGGATTCAGATCAGGCCACAGCACTGTCATGCTTACATCAAAGATAGTTCATGACTCCAAGCTTGCCTTTAACAAGCAGCAAGTAACTAACTTAGTGCTGCTTGACATGGAAAAGGCATTTGACAGAGTATGGCACGAAGGACTTCTGACCAAACTGCTCCGCCTCAGCATACCTGGACATCTGCTAACACTACTGAAGTCTTACCTTTCAGACAGAACTTTCAAAGTGCGAATAAATAGCACCTCATCTCGTCTCCGAACTCTAAAAGCAGGCGTGCCCCTAGGCACAGTTCTCGCTCCTAAGTTGTACACCGTTTATACTTTTGATATCCCCAAATATCCCCACACTAAGCTTGCCCTATACGCCGACGACACGACCCTTTACACACACAGCTACCACGCCAACGCAGCTAATCGACATATACGAATCCACATGACGCGCCTTGAGGACTATTATAAAACTTGGAAAATAAAGATAAACCCGACCAAGACAGAACAAATCATACTGACAAAAAAATACAAGAATCCCAAAATATGCGAAAAACTAAAAATAGGCGACGCAATAATCGATCCACAACGACAACCTGTGACTCATCTGGGAGTGAAGCTCGATCGAACACTGAGTTTCAAGCCGCATACGAGTCACAGTATACAGAGGACCTACAGTGCAGTGCACAGTCTTTATCCACTTATAAATAAAAACAGTGTACTGACGACCGACAATAAAATTACTTTATACAAGACTGTACTAAGACCGATGCTGACTTACGCTGCTCCCGTCTGGTGTAGCATGTCCGATACGCAGCGATTACGATTGCTGCGTATGGAAAACAAAATATTACGGCATGCGACAAGCAGTGATCGTTATACCCGCATCGATGAACTGCATAGACGGGCAAACATACAATATATTACAGACTACGTGACTGACATAGCACAGAAATATTACACCACAGACATCCACAAGTCACCACTTTTAAACATCCCCTAATTTATCACAGATTACCCAGCTACTTCGATAATAGGCCGTAGACAAACAATGCATCGCTAGATTTATCTTTCGCAACGCTGCAAACGGACAATCGACTCGACACCCCCTTTAAGCAGGTTTTTCATAATTTTTCCTGCGTTATTACTCAGAAGCCTTAACAGACAAGTAGCTTAAAAATGTTATATAAATATTTCGCATTCATTGCCGACTGCGGACACATTGCTTGGGTAAAGCCTAGGTTGGGGCCGAGCCTACCTCAGACGACTAATAATGAACAAACATTTGTACTCGAAAGGCTTAACACCATGCCATGCCTGCCTGGCCGCGACGCGAAGTTCCTGCTGCATCGACATCATGTACATATCATTTTTGTAGTCATGCTCACTTCTGTTTTGTAAATATTGTATATATATTTAGTTTTAAGATAAATGTTTGTAATGCTGTTATGTAACTGAACGTATGAAATAAAAATTTTTGATTGATGGGGCCCATAACCCAGAGGTCCGTGGATCGAAACCACGCTCTGCTATTCATTTTTTTTTGAAGTGTAATTATTTTTTCCTACGAGCGTGCGGTAAAGTCCACTTTTCCGCACTCAGTGCTGTAAAGTTACTTTTTCTACTCCTGTTTTGTTAAGCCGTCTATTGCAAAACTGTTAACGTGACATGTAAATTCAATCTTACATAAGTGTTACGTAATAAATCACCAAAGTGTTACGTAATGAATATTACATAACACTTTGGGGATTTTTATTTTTTATCATGGAATTATGTCAAACACAAATGTCAAATAAATTCAAATATTTAAATGTCATAATTACCTTTTCTTCTGTGTTAAGTATTCCTGCTTAAATTTTAATAATTCTGAAATGGAATCTGATTCTGCAAAGTCGTAGAAAAAGTATAGTACATAACTCGAGCTGTAAATAATTTTCCATGCTCGAAACTTTTGCCTCACTCGCCACTTCGCGGCTCTTAGGCAAACTAGTCGCTCGCATGTAAAATATCATTTACAGCACATGTTATGTAATATACTAATTATTGTTTTATTTTTATTTTGAGATATTTATATTATTTTGAATTATTTCTAGTTTACTTTACATTGTTTTATTTAATTTGACGCGTATGCTCAAAATGCCGACTTTCTTTCATTAAAAGAGATGATAGAAATGTATCCATATATTCTTCTTTTCATTAATAGAGATGAAAGAAATGTATCGATATATTCTCCTTTTCTTTAATACAGATGCAAGAAATGTATCGACATATTCGATTCCATCTCGATTTCTCAGCCTATATTAGAACAAAGAAATAATATTACAAAGAAATAATATTACAAGCCATGCCACATATTTTTAACTATTGCCTCAAGGACTGCAACTGCGTCTATTTACCGCTTGTTAAACACAATAAAATTGACGAATAATAATTAAAAAATCCTAATATGGAAATATTTCTATTAGGTGAAAAATTCCATTATTACCGAGCAGCATGGATTCTTTCGAAAGCGATCTACAGAAACAAAATTGGCAGACTGTCGATATTTATATTGAAATGGAATTTTTTGTAGTTAAATTATTATTTAGTTACGAAAACTACTCAAACAATTAAATTAAATAACTACCTACTGAAAGTTGAAACATCCCTAGTCAATCAACTGTGAGTGTAAATTATCTTTCACTTTTTTTCGAAAACCGTTTACTGAAAGTGGCACTGAGAAATATGCTATAAAATCATTATGGTATTTTACAGCATTGTACGTAAAACCTCTTTTAAATAATGCAGATTTATGCTGAGGCATAGTAAGAAGATTCCTATTTCTCAAGGGCACATTATGAACCTCATCTCTGAAAACAAGTTTATCCTTTAAATAAGCTGGGATAGATGATTGCACAAACAAACAAGAAAGGAATAAGTATACAAATAATTTGTGCATATTAAACCAATTGAGTTCTCTTATCTTTGCAGAGACATGATCATATTTCTTCAAACCACATACAAAACGACAGCAGTTATTTTGTATTTTTTGAAGTCGATCATTTTGCTTGGTGAGCTTTCTATTTACAGACTTGCTGTACTTGTTTATTAAGTTCATTATATAAAAAGTGGTAATTATTGTAATTCTAAATTAATTATAGAACAACAATAGCATTAAAAATGCATATTTGCTATAACAAGAGCTAAAACAGATTTATTGTTAACAAATGAATAACATCCTTCGATTTAACATAGCATTGAAACCAATTTCATTATATACTGTTGTTTTGAATTTGGCAAAAATACGGATATCAAATTTGTTACAATTTGTGTTGGGAACAGGAAAATTATCAGTTCCCACAAAAATGCTCTAAAACGACTTCTATTTTATACCAAATTAGAACTATAGTCTGAGATAAAATTTATCTTATTAACTTTTAGACTTTTTAGATGTGTTAATTTTGTCGATATACTTATATGTATGAGTGTTTGATGTTTGAGAAGTATGTAAATTATGTTGGCTTTGGTAACAAAAAAAAACTCAAATATGACAGTGTAGGGTAGATAAGGAATTTAGGACTCATTATTGATCGTAAGCTGCGTTTCTAGAATCATATAACTTCAAAACTCAAGATTGGATAAGGCATATTAAAATAGATATACCCATATGGACATTCCTTAAGTTTGCCGGTGAAAACTCAAACTATTGTGATAGCATCTACGGTCCTTTTCTTGATAGTATTGATAACAGAAAAGGTCAGAAATTGCAGAACTCGTCTCTGCGATTAATCTTTGGCGTTAGAAGGAGACAATGAATATCTCATATCTCACAAGCTTAAGGAGGCGGGTTGGATGAATATGTATAGCAGACACATTCTCCATGCAACATGCCTTTATTATAAGATCATCAAATATAAAACACCTCCTTATCTTGAAGAAACAATTGTGTATGAGACTGATATCCATAAGTTAAACATTAGACGCAAAAGTCTAATAACAGTTCCAGCTCATAAAAAACAATTATATAAGAGATTGTTTTCCTATAATGCGGCCACGCTGGTTAACCGATTTGTGAATAAGGACTTCTCCCAAAGTTTAAAGATGTTTAAATTTGAATTGAACTAAAACAGATGAAGCTGTTTTCTCATGGACTTTGTCGCAACTGTGTCCGTTGAAATCATGGGAGAATTCTAAGTTCATGTTACGTCATTGCCAGAGTGTACGTTAGCAAACGTATCACACATAAACTGATAGTGAAGATAAACTACATATTTGGTTTTGGCTACAGCATGAGTGGCATATAAAAAAACTCA
Source organism: Apoderus coryli (assembly GCA_911728435.2). Lineage (NCBI taxonomy): Eukaryota > Metazoa > Arthropoda > Insecta > Coleoptera > Attelabidae > Apoderus > Apoderus coryli. The sequence continues at coordinate 6,176,101 of OU452202.1, read as the reverse complement.
AAAATGGATTTTATATATACGCCTTATTAAACAATAAAAATCTAAACGAATTTTCTATTCTCAACATAAGAACAGTCCCAGAAGCAACTGGAAGCTCAACAAAACATGATTTCTCTAACTTGGGTGGTAGGACACGAAGGCATAGAGGGAAATGTAATGGCGTAACAACTTGAAAAAAACGGGGGCAACATGACAGTTCATTCTGCGGTCTGGTACCCATCAAAGAATAGCCATGTGATGGAGGAATTGCGTAAATGGAAAAAAAGGAACAATTAAGTTCTTACTCGAGGAAGATCTCCGTCCTGAAACAATTAAATAGATTAATTAAGTCGGACGCAAAACCATAAAATCTTATCGAACTGGAAGGAAACGATTTAAGGCGCATTATAGGTCTTTTCACAAGACACTAATCGGTGAGGCACCACCTGAAAAGATAGGCCTGACCGAGGATAATAAATGTCGTTTTAGCAAGGTAGCAACAGAATTCACTGAATCCGTGTTCTGCGAGTACATGCAACCCTTCTGCAAAAGGCTGAAGGGTGACTTTAACACCCGACGAGGCAAGGGAATTGGCCCCGAGAGAGAACATCAACTTGATCAAAAGTTTGCGGCGACTGGTAAGAGTCATCTACAAAAGATCTCTTTAGATCGGCAGAAGGAACTAATCGACTCCACGATAAGCTACAATACTCAAAATAACGAGAAATTAAACAAATGAAAAATGACAGTTTTGTATGATTTTCGTAGGTACTTTGTTTCACCAGGCATACTGCCAGCTTGTCGCCACATACATCTTGTTGGAAACTAAATATCTTTTGAACTTATTGAAAATATATGAAATTACCGTATCTTAATTAGGCATATCTAGTTATTTAAGTAATTATTTAACATCTACTTAATCAATTGCTACTTAAAATTGGTAAGAACTATTAAATAAGAGAAGTGCCATAAGCGAGAGACCGCCGCGCCGCTCCAACGCAGTTGCTGCATCACCGCGAAGAAAACTGATCCGTCTGTTTAATATTTTCTCGGAGTTTCGCGTACATGGCTGGTCGGCATCTTTAAGAGTAATCGAGTTAAATAAACTACACATCAGGAGTGAACTGAATACGATCACGATAATTCATGAAGATAAAGACCACTATGTCCACGAAACATTTTGATTTGCTTATATAATTGAAATATTTTCGGTCTAAACGAGATATTATTGCAAACTGTATATACCAGTTACAAAAAAAAAATCATTGTAGGATTTAAAACGACCCAAAAATTAATAACTTTTGTATCAAAAATTACTATAATTGACCATATATCCTATTATGACAATCAAATTAGAATATAAATTGTGTATATTAACTGGAAATGAGCATTATCATTTGACACAGTTTTAAGAAATTAAGTAACCTGAAACGGAATTTTAACATTAAAATGGGTCAAAGTGTTTTAGTAAATTTATTGATGTTAACGGTATTTGGTATAATGGCGAATGTGAGTATTTAATACCAAACCTTACAATTATTATTTAACCAAATTAATTTAAATAGTGAATAAAAAAATTAGTATTACATATGTAGGTACCGCAGTTTACCCACAACTTTTGGAGAATCTGCATCATATTGAAAAAGTGCACTCCTGTTTTTATGAATATCAGCACATATACAGTAAGTACGTGGCCAAACTTCAGGAGGTGATTATTTGAATAATTCCAAGATGAAAAGTTCATATACACATAGGTCCGGAAATGCATTATTTTCAAGATAGAGGTGTTAAACTTTGATTCTCGCTTCGTTTTCGATTTAAAAAATAAAAAGCAGTTTATTGAATGTTTTTGATAATTCATTTATTATTAATGCAAATTAACATAAAATAATTACATAACGTTATTTAATATTAAAATGTTTTGCCAGTGGCCTACACATTGGTAACGCTAGAAATTAACAAAAAAAATCGTACGGGAAAAACGTCTTTTTAAAACTAGATACACTTAAACTTTTTTCCAGGACTTAATCATTCCAATATAATTAGTGCTAAAGTAGCCCCTTATCATCCTCAATACCATTGCTAAACTTGACCAAAGCCGACTAAAAGGTTATTAAAATATTTAGGAAAAACTATTTTTTTTTTAAATGTTTATACAAACTTTTCATTTTACCATTACTCCAAGAATCCCCTCCTGAAGTTTGGCCACGTACCTAACACCAAGTATATTTTAAGTAATATAGGTGTGAGAATTATAGGGTATAAATGCAGTTTTAAACTCTCTTTGTGAAAAAAAAATTAGTTGATTTGCCACATTCAAAACATACCAGAATAGTATATTGTGCAACGAACATGAAATGACATATATTTCCTACGAGTATGTTCGTTTGCAGCATGAGCCGCAGGCGAGTGCTGCAAATCCTACGAGTAGGAAATGGTCATTTCATGTGAGTTTCACACTATACTTTTTCTACGACTGATTTAATACTTTTGAATAAATTTAACATAATTTTTAGGCAAATATTTGTTTTTCGAAACTTACCCTTGTTAGCATATAAGCCTAAATACGATAAATTAGAAGTATTAAATTGACTAGGTGGTGTTAAACTATATTCACTATCACTGTTTATGTGTTTTGAAATTAACGAAATACTTAATTATAATTATTATTAATTATAAATACCAAAACTGTCAATTTGGTGTTTGTATTTTCGGCGTTGCTATGGTGATTTTTCATGCCCGCCGCTACTTTTGTCATTACAATTGATTACACAATGAAATTTTATCCGTGCGTAATAATATTTCCCACTAGTTGCTAGGCAACTAGGGGGAAATATTATTACGCACGGATAAATGATAAACAGCATTACAATGTACTACATTGTCAAATCATGATTGAACATATAATAAAGGCATTTAAAGACAGTCGTAGAAAAAGATGTTTAATGGGTTAAATGATTTCACAAAATTAACGTGTTTCGTTATTTTATAAGTTTTTAAGCACGAATACCCCCGGAAAATGCAGGAAATCTCTCGGCTACAAGCAGAAATTGAAACAACAGAATGGCAAGTTCCAATATTTTTTTTTCCTGTGGGCACTCCTTACGAAGATATAGGGCTCTAAAAGGCGCCTCTAGAAATCGGTTTTCGTAAAATAAACTGTGTGAGGTACTGTTTTCGATTAATCGTATTAAATTTTGCTCCTACTAACAGATAGTATATTCACCACGAAATCCAAAACTGTGTTTATTGCCAAAGTAGAGATGACAAGTTGTCAAGTGCAGGATATTAATTTTTGTTCTCGACAAACGAAAATATATGATTTTATGAACAAAAAAATGTTTTTTAAGATATATTTAACCATGTAAATCATCAAATCCTACATGGAAAGCAATTTTAAACTTATTATTGTGTCGAAAACATTTTTGTTATAAATACGTTGTAAATAAAAATAGGTACCTGTTATTACTTTCTGTATCGCATTTATTGTTTTGACAATTAATTCTTTATTATTTTGACAAGAATTGTCACTAGTAATGTGACAGAATAATTGTTTTTCATTGAGCATTTGATTTGACATGGCTATGTTAAATTATATTTTAATACTATTTTTTTGTCAGTTTTGGCACTCTAGCTTTTTAGCGGATGAAGATTTATTATTAAAAAAGTATTTAGGAGAATTAGGGCTTTCCGTATGTTGCAAAATATAGGTATGTTCGTGGAAAAATAATATTTATGACGTCATATTCTCCATTTTGAAAAATCGGAAAAAAATATTTTTTTGGGCGAAAAATATACCTGAATGCAACACAATTTATCCCGTTTTCATACAATAGGCCTGGGGCGCCGAGTTTGGGACAGCATTTTTTCTATTGTCACAAGAACACTTTCTGTATACCTGTTATTTATTGTAGTAGATATATTATACCACATTATGCATATGGATAAAATCTTGTAAATTTTATTTTTTCCAAGAGCAGAGTGGCGCAGTGGAAGCGTGCTGGGCCCATAACCCAGAGGTCCGTGGATCGAAACCACGCTCTGCTATTCATTTTTTTTTTGTAGTATAAATATTTATTCCTACGACCGTGCGGTGAAGTGCACTTTTCCGCACCCAGTGCTTTACGGTTACTTTTCCGCACTGTTTTTAATATTGCTGTAACTGTCAAATTGACAATTCAGATAACAACAATTGACAAATTTGTGAAATAAGCGAAAATTTTAACATTAGATTTAAGGACGTTATATTTTAAGAGTTCTTCACTAGTGTCCATCATATCATATTGTTATGTTATACAAAGAACTTTTAGAGTTATTTTACCAAAACCGTGGCGCCTTATAGGGTCATACTGAGTGCCCACAGGAAAAAAAATTTACTTGTCATCTTATTTTTCATGTTCTGGTTATATCCAAGAGATTTCCCACATTTTTCGGAATACCTTGTATATTTTCTACCATTTTTGTGAGTCAATATCACTCCAAAGGTTAACTTTTAAAGTTTTAATTGCAACAAGCAATGACCCTTAAAGCTTTTTCTATTTACTTTAAAACATCTTGTATAATCGAACTATATGAAAAGAAAATGTTTGTGAAAAACATGTCACTAACAAATAATTGTCTAAAGAAAATTATTCATACGGGTACTTGATTTTTGAAGGGTTTGGAATGTGGTATAGGAAAAGGATCTGGTGACGATCTAAGAACTGCTTTAAATCAATGTGTGAAAAATAACGCTACTTTAAATGATGTGCTCCAAATGACAATGGAATCAAGTGAAGAAGACTCAGACTCACATGAAACTGAAGCAACCAATTCTGCAGTTGCTGCAAACAACGATAATAATATGCAAACAGGTATGTTAACTTCGCACTATTTATTTAATGACAAGCAAATAATATTTATTATTTCGAAACCGTACTTGGTCGCTACATAGTGCTACTCATGTAAATACCTGGGAATCATGATTGACTGCAGTTTGCGATGGGATATCCAAGTACAATTATTTGGTAAAAAAAAATCGTTCTCTGATATATCTTTTTATATTACTTAAAAAAATTTTAGATAAAGATAAATTAGTGGCTGTGTTTTTTCCCTGGTCCAATCTCTGTTAGTGTATGGAATTATTGCATGGGGTGGAGCATACTCAACAACTTTACAACCTCTAGAAATAGTACAAAAGAGAATTCTAAAACTAATATTCAATCTTAATATACGCCATCCGTCTGAATAAATCTTCACCCAATCTCGAATTTTAACGACCAAAAATCTTTTCTATAAAGCAGCTTTACTTCTACTAATTAAAGATAAAAGACTAGTAAATATGAACACACATCGACATCCAACGCGGTTCAGACTAAATGAAAACCTAATTCTTCCCAAAACTAAATTACAGATAGGACAGAGATGTTTCGCGTATGTCGGTAAGCAAATTTATAACAAACTGCCTCTGGATTTAAAAGAGAAAACCTCTTATAAATCATTTAAAAACATCTTTTCAAATTGGCTTATAGATAATAAAATTGAAATAAGCACCTAAATGGATATGGGGTGAAATCTGTGTCTAATAAAATCGGGAACGATTAGAATTCACTTTTCAGTTTAACTCATTTATTGCTTTTTTTATTTGTTTCTTTTTGTTTTGTTTTCGAGATATTTCTAATTTTGGGTTATAAAATGATATAGTTACACTTAACTAAAATGGCTTCATGTGCACTTTTATCTGTTCTACCTTCATCTACAGTTGCAGACAAGTTTTAAACTTTGCAACACAGGATGACTTACAGAATATTTCACAGGAGTTTGATTAATATTTATTTCACATTAATTATAAGATATATTGTACCGACATTGTAATCCTTGTACTTACTGAAATAAATATTATTATTATTATTATTATTTGGAGAAATAGTCCATCACTAAAGAGGAGCATTATGTTAAATAATTCTGTGTGTACACCAAAATATTGGTCCATAAAAAAACAGTTTTAGTGGGTATTTTTGTTACCCACTAAAAGTGTGTATACCAAAATATTGGTCCATAAAAAAAATGCGATTTTGGTAAGAAAAAGAAATGTACCAGAAGAAGGCGAATAAGCCGAAACGTACTACGGACATGAAATAAAAAATATTTCAAACTGCAATTTCCCTTTTTATAAAATAGAACCTTACATCCCAAGAAAAAGAAGGAATTATAAAAAAATTTAAAGTTACTGTTCAACAAAACATTCACAAATACATATATAATTAAACAATATTTTTTATTTATAATTTAATATTGATACAAATATTAAAAAAAAATCATACCATTTTCAAAAGTACAAACTAGTAAATGAAATACATTTTTAAATTATTACACCAAAATTGTCTTTTTCACAGATAAATCGAGCGTCAACTTAAAAACATCAAGACGGTCTAGAAGATCACCAAAAAGTAGACAGGTTATTGCAAAAACCAATAATGAGAAACTCGGAGATGAAATGAATACTGGAAACAAAAGACAGTCACAGCAATCAACAACTACTCTTCCTACGAATTTTGAGGAAGAACAGATAGTTCCAGCCATGCAAGATGAAACTTGGAATCAGGAAATCGAAGACAATAATAATCGAAATAAGGATTCGGACATGTGCATTTTGCAGTGTATTTTAGAACAGATGAATATGGTAAGAATAGTGGTGATACTTTACCTTCCTAGACATAATATTTTATAAATTTCCGACAGAATATGTTGTATATTGAATAGACGATTTATTTAGAACCACCACCTAAATTAGTAAAAACCACTAGATCTATCTATCTACATCTATCTAATTGTGACATAAATTGCAGTCATAAAGCTGTATTCCCTGACCACGATCTAGATGACTGCAATTTATGTCACAATTAGATAGATGTAGTTTATGGTATTGCTGAAAGTATTTGTATCAAAATATATTCGAAAATAATGGTATTTTCAGCGTAGGGTATCCCAATACCCCATGCATCATTTAATGTGTGTATACTTCATGCATCCTATCTATGGTTTTTATAAAGAAAGGTGTTATATGTATAAAAAACGTGTCTAATCTTTTACAGACAGATTCTAAAGGATTTCCTAACCACGAAAAGTTTGTGGATGGAATACTCCAAACTGCTACTGGACGAGAACTTCGAGATTTTCTTCAAGAATCTATTGATGAATGTTTTCAAAAAATTGACAATAGTAAGCAATATATTTATTAAACATAAAGCCTTCTAAAAAAGAATACATTTTTGCTATTAACAACATTTTTTCAGAAGATATACAAGATTCCTGTGTGTATTCGGCACAACTTTCTTCTTGCTTGGTCGCAAAAATGAAGTCAAATTGTGCTGATTGGCCCATTGGAAACTTACCATTTTTAAATCAGAACCAAGAATAATTTACAAATACCTAATTCATGTTATTAATACTTCTGTTTAATATAATTATGTATTTATATACACAATGTAAGTACGTAGAAAGGGGAAATAATTATGATTGTTAAAGTTTAGATACGAAATAAATTAGTCAATAAAATAAATTTTACGTGTGTAGTGAATTTATATTTTTCCAATTTGATACTGCAAAGAGCATTCAAACAAAAAAACGGCACACATTATTAGAAATACTTTGGACACACTCAGACCCATTCCTGGGGTGTCGGTGCCTACGAGCAGGTTTTCTTGGTGCGGCCCTAGTTAAAAAAAAATGGTCCTATTTCTTTTTAAATATTTCTATTTCTTTATTTACGGATAATGATGTCCAATTTCAATTTGATAATAATAACAATATACAACACTAACAAAAATAAATGTAAATACAACCTCTTAAATTAGTTAATTTTACAATTCAAAAGAAACTTTCCCGACATGATTATAATATAATCAAAAATACATTTGCGTCAATTGTATTATTTTCATTATTGCCAATAAACTAACGTAACAAACTAACTACTTTATTAAAAAAAAAGGGTGTCCCAAAAAACATTCCCCACCCTTTGAGGGTAGAATCTATGACCAAAAATATGACAAAAATCATTTATGTCAAAATTTCGAAAAATGTCTCCTTATGAAACTGTGACCATTTTGACTATTAAAATGAAATAATTTTAGAAAATAAAATCAAATGTTCAAATTCAAATTATTTATTAACTAAATACATAATAAAACAAAAACATTTCAAATTACAAAGGCAAATGTTCGAAATCCTCACTATTTTATTAAATAATTGATTTCTACACGGCCTATTGCTTTGTTTGTAATTTGTGATAAACCTCCATAAATGCGAACAATAACATCATCTTCACTGTTGGGTAGGACATGGTAAACCGTGTTTTTCAGATAACCCCAAACCCAAAAGTCTATTGGGTTGAGATCCGGGGACCTAGGAGGCCAAGAAATAGGTCCTCCACGATCGATCCATTGGTTGAGAAAACGTCGATTTAATATCTCTCAAACATTTCGAGAACAACGGGCAGGTGGACCATCATGTTGAAATACAATATTTGGCCGCTGTACTAAAGGAACTTCTTCCAGAAGAGTTGGTACTCTGTTATCGCAAAAATTGGCATAGTTTTCGGCGTTTGGTATCCTAGATAGAAGCTGTGGTTCTATTATCCTATTTCCCAACAGACAAAGCCACACATTTAAGCTCCAGCGTGCTTGCTTTTGTAATTCTCTAATTTGGTGCTGATTTTCGTAATTCCAACAATGCAAGTTGTGCTGATTGAACACTCCTTGCTGGTTAAAATGGGCTTCATCACTGTACAGTACTTGTTTAAAAATGTCTTCATTTGCATCCAGGCAATTTAAAAAAAATCTACAAAATTATAAGCGCACCTCAGCATCCCCAGGATGCAATTCTTACATCGGCTTTATATGATAAGGATGCAGATTTTCTCTTTGCATGAATCTGTTTTTATCAAGGATGACCAGATTTAAATTATTAATTCCAAGTGAAAGATTTGTCTAATTTCAATATTCAAAATGGTCATAATTTCATAAAGAGACATTTTTCGAAATTTTGACATAAATGATTTTCGTCTTATTTTGGGTCGTAGATTTTACCCCCAAAGGGTGGGGAATTTTTTTTTTTTTGGGATACTCTGTATATTGCCTGAGCTGGGATGTGAATCGAGCGCTCTACCAATGTGTTAAAGTACTCAATTACTTTATATTACATTCTTATAAGAATATAGATTCAAACTACCTAACTGGTTTTATTTTAAACGCAATTTTCTCGAGAATTATGGGGGCAAATATCAAAAGTGAACTATCGCTGTAAAGCAAATAAAAAATGTTTTAAAAAGATGTATCACTCGACCCATACTGATATTTATCACAGGGCTTAAGCGATTTCAACCAAACACTATACTCATCCTATAGGACAGCCCCAAACTGATATACTAAAATTTAGCTCAATTGGTTAAAGCGTTTGGGCGCTATCGTGGTAGAATACATAGAGACACACATACACACACAGACAGTCCCACAACGGTATATGAGCACAAGAAAATTAAATAAATTTTGCGAAAAACTGCCAATTATTTGAAATGTAAGAAAACTGATAAAAAATAATTAGAAAGAATATTTATTAAATTACCAAAACAAAAAAAAATCACAAAAATATTTGGTGAGTACCTATATCAAACGAAAAATATACCCTAAATAAAAAAAAAACGATACAAACAGTACTTATATTCAATATATCTTTACGATTAATTACTTGATTATTTATTAATAGGAGTAGTACATTCACAAGAAAGGCAGTACATTCACAAGAAAATTAAAAGAGAAAGAATAAAATTAACGTAAATAAAATAAACAATAACTAAAACACAAAACAATATTATACTTATACGATAGGTAACAGACATTTTACATTTTAATGATGATAAAAAAATGACGTTTCAAAAATGAAAAAATATTATTTATGTAATAAACAAAACAAATATTTTTTCAACAAGATGTTTTTGGCGACATCCAGGGTGAGCAGACAATATGCCCGGTGAAACACAGTTCACAAACGATGGCCGGAAGTAACAACTCCATTAAATGCCATTGCCAACACTAGATGCGCTCGAACTCCCTGGCGGAAGGCCCTATTTATGAATTGCTTGTTACATAAAGCCTCTCGTGCTAGTATAAGCTCTTCGTAAATGTTGTAAATTTGTCTCACACTGCCTGCAGATCACAACTGATGAATTGTGGATCAACGAAACGGCCCGTCTGGTGAAAGCATGGTAGTGTGAAACAAATTTCTAACATAGTGGTGGGTGCTGGCGGTTGAGGACAGTGGTTCGGATTCCACGCTAAACTGTAGGTCCAAGAATTACAAAGATGGCTTGTATTACCTAGTGTAGAGGCAAAAAAGAAACTAAAAGTCTTGTTGCTTTATGTAACAAGCAATTTATATATATTTTTTTTTAATTTGTAATAGAGAAGACTCAATGACCGTCGCGTCGTTTCGGTGACCCTTAAAATTTTGCGCCTGCTGCATGAACGTCCTACACGTTCGCCAGGAACGGCCCTGGTCACATTAATCTCAGAGAATATTCTAATTCTCCGCGCCTTTAAAAATATCGGAAAGCCATTAGATGATTCATCACATCTTTCATCAACAATACACTAATTATATGGAACATAAAACACATCCTATCAAAATTTCTTGAAACTTCGTAAAATTGTATTTACAACAAACATGTTTCTAAGTCACAACATTTCATAGTCAGTGTAAACATAGATAAGAAAAACAAAATTCTAGTCTAAGAAATTATCATCAATAAAACATCACGAAGCCACACAATTCTACAACTTACTTATTAAATTTACAACAAGAAAAAAAACAAATACAAAATACTGAAAACATTGTCATTATCCAAAATTTATCATGTAATGAAAATACGTTATACCTATGAAGAAAATTAGTACGCCTAAAATTCTTTTTGCATCAATATTTACGTCTGAGAAAATGTTAATAGATGTCTTCAAATCCGCAAAGCGGAAATGTCAATTGCAAATCAATTTGCAAAGGATTGAGAATATCATACATACTGCGCGAGTCATCTACAGAAATGATTACCGGCTTCTTATTGTTATGATTTAAGTAAGTAAGTATGTCATCATTAATGACCCTTTCATTTCAATATTTTAATTAATCATTCATTCAATTATTTCTTCTATTAAGTAAGTCGCAACATCTTTAAATATTCGACTTTATAAATGATATCACATCAATAATAAAAGTGTTTCTGTAACTAAGAATAAATTTCAGTTATAATTTGACCAAGCTATAGTATAATGAAATTGATACTGATTTTAAAGCCTTCATTAATTTAAAATATAACAGACTTCTATTCAAAAAATTGTTTGCTGAACAGGTTACTCTCATTAATTCTAAAGCTTTGTCATCGTTTGATGGTTATAATTAGTGTTTAGGAAGCAGTTTGATTTTATGATTATTATTTTCCGTACCTATATTATTATTACTAAATACTTTCATTGTTTGGTTTTTGATTATGTTTATTAGTACCGCTAACTCATTGTTTTTAAATATATTTTTTAGTAATTTTTTATGTATATATATGACTGGGTTCTTGCTGAACATCAGCTTTGCTGAGCTTGAACCTTTTGGCATTTTTTTTAAATAGAATTGTATCTTTTTGAGGATAACATTGTTGTGACGTATAAATTTTCAATTCAAAAGGATCGCTCGAATTATTAAATAATATTGTCTGATGCGGCGGTGGCCTTCGGACTAGCTTTGAAACAGTGGAGGAAAAAGGGGGGGTCGATGTACGATTACCTTTAATCCAACCTAAATAACGTTCTTTTGCCTGGCGCCACTTGCTTAATCTTCACCGCGGGCATCGGTCGAATTCCGGAAAAGCAAGAACCTATTCAATAGTAAATAATTCGGGGATCGGCTCTGAGAATAAAACAACTAGACTTAAAAATCAGTTGAGTCCTATATTGAAATTGACAATAAAGATAAATAAAAGGATGTAATAAAATTTTGTGTCTTACAGACCGATATATCAACTAATAATTTCGAATCAGAAACATTAAAATCAATTCAAAATATTATTCTGCATGAATTACACACCTACCGTTCAGAAACCTGAGTCACCTCTGTGGTACCACTGAGTTTACATCTCAGTAATTACGAAGACATAATATATTGTACGTGAAATATGTTATTATTATACTTGAAATTATATTTAACCTATCAATGTGGAACAACAATTTTTAATATAAGAAGTAAGAAATCACTGATTACATTGAGGACCGATAATGGAGTCAGCACGCATTCGACATGAATTGATTACTTAAATAATCCTTAAAATAACATAACAAAATCAAACAGACTGAATCTTGCGCACTGGCTCGCACATCAGACCATCAATGCCTTGATCAAAATTGATAATGTAGTACTCATAAGTAAACCGTAATTAGAGAAGAAAATTATTATAAATCGTAATCAGAGAAGAAAATTATTATAAATCGTATTTAGAGAAGAAAATTATTATAAATCGTAATTAGAAAAGAAGATTATTAAATATTCCACTTAGCTGGGAAATCCAGGGACAGTTCAGGAATTCGTCCGACTTCTGTAGGTGAAATTCGTAATTAAATCCGTTCACATATGTACCCAAATCAACTCACACAAGTCTGTCCATTCTCCTTAATACTCAATTATTCTTAACCCGTACCAAAAACCCTTCTAGAAGGGTAACTTCAATTCTTAAATGAGGCGTGGCCTCAGCAAATATCTATATACAACACAATCGTTACACCACACAATCCAAACACAACTGCTATTGTGCAACGATTCTCTTGAGGTATTGAAGACTAGCCCCAGTCGTACAGCGAACCAAAATGGCGTATTATCCTACATGAAGTAGTTGCAGATTGATAAAAAAAAACCACGGAAGCTAATGAAACTCCAACATCAGCACCGTAAAATCTCTCCACACATTCACCAACACAATCCGCGTCTATCGAAATTACAATTATGATCCCATATACATAATGGTCAGAAAACAGCTTTTCTATTTTTCAATTATAATTTCAATCGCCAATGGCAGATGCACACAGTAGGACTAATTTTCAACAACTCAATTCGCAAAAGTCTTAAATCACCAATAACGTGCGATCTTCACTATTCTCACCGCCAAAAGTCATTTCCATCCAATAAAATCTCATCAAACAGGCGGTAAGTTGACAATGCCAAACAAACTGTCACTCAACACAGCCTGCGAGTAGGTAGAAGAACATCTCCACAGTAATTACACTGCGCTGTCAGATCGAAATAGCTATCACATGCACGGCATAAATAAACAGCAACAAAGCCGGGCCACCGAAGCATTATGTCCACTGCGAGAACAGACTGCAGTACGAACACCAATAAATAGCAACAGTGAGCTACCTGTAAAAGGAACGGACTATCCAGCAAGTGATATGGAATACTCAAGTTGTTATATGAAATATTCAAGGTGACAGAAATCAGCTGTCTGTCGTAAATTAGTTCAAATAAGTCAAAGTGAAAATATATGACCTACACGTCACGGTAAACAATAATAACGCCGAAATTAGGCCTTCACGAACTCTACTACTAAATAATAGCAAACGAAAACTAAACACTGAATATATTTGTCAAAATCGGGAAAGAAAACAGCAACACTAACTACAGTGCCACCGTTTTGTGTCATAGCCGGGAGTTAAATAACGTATAGGTAACCTATACAATTGTGTGGTTTTTAGGAACAAAGTCCCGGGATCCAACACGAAGAGAAACCCAGCATAATTATAGCATATGCCAAACTAAAACCTTAACCTAACATAAAGTTTCGTTACAACGATACCACCGCCGTCGTATGCTCCCAGAATGGAGATGTATGATTCGGAACCTCCCCAAGAGTGCCGAACTCGACTTTCAGCCACTCAGAGGCCTATAACCAGGTAACGGTCTTGTATAAGAGGATGTAAAAAGACAGGTATGCGTTGCGCGACCCGGTTCAGCAGCGGGAGGCCTCGTTCACATACCCTCCAGTTATAGTGCCCCAGGAAGACCTTCACAGGGACAACCCCAATCCGAAACCACACATTACCCCACGGTAGCACCGTTCCAACGAACAAGAGAACTGAAAAATAATGAAACCAAAACGTACGACACAAGATAGGAAAGAAAACGAAGATATGGAGCCTCTAGTCGCTTGTTCCGAAACAAAAACAAGTAGCGGTTGTTCCTGCGAATGACACTGCCACCGATCTCCTTGCCAACGATTCAGCGGAGCTCAGGTGAATCGCAGTAGCAGCCCCCAGCGTCATCGTCCGGTCCAATAAACTGGAACCACTCCCTCAACGACTCGCCAAGCACTGCCCCCCGTCAACCACCCTTCCGAAGAATCTCGCCATTCAAAGCAGCTGTCAAAAACCCTGTGGCACCCATCGAGCCGCAAGCCGTTCAAAAAGGGGAGAATGAACAAGGCTAGCAGACTACCAACTAAACAAAACGAACTAAAACGGAAGTATGACAACAAACACAAAGAAAAGTCATAATGACTTAAAATGCATAACGCCTATCAAGATGTTCAGATAGTCAATTTTTAACGTTAGCAATATTGTTACAGATCCGATGTTAGGCTGTAACTACTGGTAGCATCATTCCTAGATAAGATACCATTCAAAAGCTCCCACCCGGTATAGAATTCAACATTAAATCCGCATGAACTCTATCAAATACCCAATAACCAATATCAATAAGGATGAAAACCAACCCGAAGATCACCGAGGACACATTCTCCACAGGTATGTACACTTGAAATATTTACAAAATAACTAAAAGTAGCTTGGCACGTTTTCAGGAACTTTATAAACAAGGTTTGAGGAGGGAATCATTGGTACTATGATGGTAATCTATATAATGAGTGAACTATAAGTACTAGCCAAGGTGAATAAATATGGAAAAGTAGTACCTAGAAAAATGTGTTTTATTTAGTTGAAAAGTGAGGTAGGCAGTTAAACTTGGTAAGTACTTAGGTTGTAACGCGCGGAAGCGGCTTAAGTGTTTAAAATTGTAACGGGACGGAATTTTACCGTTACATTGTGTCTTTTTAAAATAATATTGTATCTTGACCTTTTAGCTATATATTTTAGTAGATTTTTAAAAAAAAATCTAACTATTCAGGAGATCGACACAACCGAAATTTTTAAAAATGTTTATGCATTCCTTCATTTCATGACCCCTGGATTCTAAAAATGACCTCAGTTCAAAAGTTTATATATCTATATATATACTATATGGGATATAGATAACTTTCTAGGCCGCATTTTTTGACCAATCGACAAAAAATTTGGTTAAAAAATCGGCTAGGTCATGGAATCGTGAGTTCGTTGGCGATTGAAATCGGAGAGCTAATTTCAAAATGGCGGCCTGTCAAAGTTTTAAAAAAATTATATTTTTTTCATTGTTAATAGAAAATACCGATGTTACATATCAAATGATAGAGCACTTAAATCTCTACAATGTTTATATGAAGAGTTTTTTCATCGCTGTCATATTAAAATATAATATAAAAATAAAAAAAATATCATCACCCGCTACACCTGTAATTATTTTTGACAAATAAACACCTGTGAAATAACAATAAGACCGTGCTTACGTATGTATTATAGTATAATGGGTATTTCAGTTAAAATAACTGTCAATATGACACTTTGGTTATATTTGGCGACTGTCAGAATATTCTATTATATGTTTCTTAGTAGTGGTAGACTAAGTAGGTATAAATAAAAAATATATAAATCGAAAATCTACTTTTTCTACAACTGTCTTTAAATGCCTTTATTATATGTTCAATCATGATTTGAAAATGTAGTACATTGTAATGCTGTTTATCATTTACCCGTGCGTAATAATATTTCCCACTAGTTACCTAGCAACTAGTGGGAAATATTATTACGCACGGATAAAATTTCCTGGTAATGACAAAAGTAGCGGCGGGCATGAAAAATCACCATAGCAATGCCGAAAATACAAACACCAAATTGACAGTTTTGGTATTTATAATTAATAATAATTATAATTAAGTATTTCGCTAATTTCAAAACACATAAACAGTGATAGTGAATATAGTTTAACACCACCTAGTCAATTTAATACTTCTAATTTTCGAAAAAAAAATATTTTTCTAAAAATTATGTTAAATTTATTCAAAAGCATTAAAACAGTCGTAGAAAAAGTATAGTGTGAAACTCACATGAAATTACCATTTCCTATTCATACTCATAGACAATATACTATTTCCGACTGGCTGCCATCGGGATTTTTTTGTACTCAAATTATGCCAATAAATTCATTTATTATTATTACTTATTTAAAAAAATACATTTTGAAATGAAAACTGGTAGAAATAAAAATAAAATAGAAATGACTTACATTATGTTCTACTTCATACAACTGCTGCATGTAATATTCATAGGATTCCCTTATACATTTGCTCGCTGTACTTTGTTGAGCAAATATAACAGTTTTTAAATATTCTTCATTAGCTACAGCGCTCTTTTCAATTCTACTTCGCTCTTTCTCCGATTCTTCGGTTAGCTGATCTAAAGTATCTTTATATTCACTCTGCAGCTTTTCGATATAATTGTTTTGATTCTCTAAAACACAGGTGTCAATTTAGGGTATCTACCAAGTTTCTTGTAAGGATTGTCGTCATAGAAAAGGTAGAAAAGAAACAATATTGGTACATGTTATTTAGTACCTATTATAAAGATATTTCAGGATTAAATAATGTTTTCTATTTAAATAAAATTGTTAGACAATTTGCTAATACGTTAAAAATCATCGAATACTGTCAGGCCAATGGCGGTTCCTCGATAATTACACCCATGCACATGCACTCCCAAATTAATTATTCTTTCTAACAAAAACACATTTGAAAGCTGCCTCATGTGCACAACTATTACGTGCACTTTGATCACAATTGCACGTTGTATTTGTTTTGATTAGATTTTGGATTTGATTTTTAAGAATTCTTGGTGGCTTTGCAATGTGCAGTGGTAGAATTTAGTGTTAGCGTTCAATATTTAAGAACAATCAATTTTGTATAATTATTGTTAGAAGAAAAACTGAAAAAAGCGTTGGTCGTCATTATAATCGGACCGTCGAGGTCCTCTGTCATCTTAATATGGGGGCAATTGAAGCTTTAAACTCCTTTAATTGTGTCTTATAAAATTTAATGCAAACCAAAGTCAAGTTGTCAATATCAGTTGTGTCCAACTGAGAGATGTTACGAATGTACCTAAGTACGACAAATGTTTTAATCAATATTAATGTAGTGGTTATATTCAGGGAATGTTTAATGAATAACCTCCTGACTCCCCTCAAAATGAGTGAACACCGACCGTTAATCTATCAAAAGTAGCAGTTAAATAGTATTAATTATTCTACAAAATAAACTTCAGATCCTTACCATTAATACTCTCAATATGTGTTGAATGTGCTTGGAAGTTGTTTAAATATTGCTCTTCCGTTTCTTCTAATTCATTAATCAATTTAGTTATCGTTCTATCTTTGTAACTAAGAATCCGTTCTAACCACTGACGCAAATGCTAAAAGTTATAAAAAAATGCCTCAACTTACCTATGATTTGGTGTTTGATTCAAATAACTTACATCTACGTCATTTTTCATTTCCTGGCATTTAGCTTTACGTAAAATTTGATGCCAGTTCTGGTTAATTTTAGCCATATTGAGTCTGGCAAATGCTTCTTCTTTTTTAATTTTTTTCTAAAAAAGGAATTCCCAATTAGCTAACAATAACATGAGTATGTGGGCATATCTTGTCTTTAAAGGACAGATAATTACAAAGATGATCTCGTAATTGGTCAGACTCGAATACGTCTGGATTTTGTTGTTAACATGGACTATCCTTGAAATGACCATATTCACCACATCAACTAATTCCGACGAGTTACTTATATGCTATTTGAGGTGAACCAGTTTTCGTTTTATGTGAAATTGAAAATAAACAATATCGGTCAGTGATTCTCTTTCTCTTTTTAAACGGATGGCCGAACATCCGTGTCTGATGAGGCCCGTCCAGAACGCCCAAATGAGGTCACCACGGAGATAACAACCGGAGCGTCTGCAAAATATCATGCACGAACATTTGAGTCCAACAAATCAGTCTGCCCGATGATGGCTATTATGTTTGCTGACTGTGCTCGTTGAAGCGCAGTCCGAATGACTATTTCATGCACTACTTAACCGTAGACAAAACATAGGTCCACCACTATACATCATCGAAGCAATAGACTTTTTCAGGTGAAAAAGTTTCAAAAAACGCAAGAAACCGTCTCATCGGCTAGGAAGATCGTGGGGCAGTTTATTGAGAATCGCCGGGTGTGATCTACATTGATTATATAGCGAACAGAAAAACGATCACGGGACAATTTTATAATGATTGGTTGGATGGAATTGAAGAAAATACGACCTCGTTTAATTCGAAAAAAATTTCTTTCATCAAGATAACGCTCCAGCTCATTCATCCCGAATCGCCGCAGCCAACTTAGTTGAATTGCGATACCAGTTACTGTCACATGCTCCGTATTCTCTAGACCTGGTCCTTCGATCTTCAACTGGAAACATTTTGATCGTAGGCATGAACTAAATAAATTACATTTTCTGTCTGTATTCTTATATTGTGCATCCAATTCTCACGACCTTATAATAAAGCGAAAAGAACTCGTCAATATCTGTCGCATGGAAGTAGACATTTTTTCACTTCAACTGGGGAAATTATATCTGTCATGTATGAATAGTTTGCAGGTGTCCCCAGATCATATTTTCTGACGGCTGGAAGAAGTTTGAGACACGTTGCGTAGAGCATATCAGACTGACTAGGTGCAAACCGCCTTCTGAAATGTAGACAGCCGGTGGGTATGATTAACTCATTGCCCTGAAGTCAGACGAACGCTATGCCAGCAAAGGACATGGGATTTCTAATGCTCAGCAAGCAATTGTTGCTGCTGTAGGCAAAATTTCCGCACTTCTGTTGCAAGAGTCTTAGCAGTTGCAATTGATATTTTATTTGTTCGTTAAGTATATTCTACTCTTACTTTCTACTAGGTACCTACTTACTTTCATAAATGTGGCTATTAATTGTTCCTTTCTCCTCTTTGCTTCTTCTTCAATTTCAGCTCTATGTTGAAGATATCGTGCTCGTTCCTCATCTGACATTTTTGCCAATTTATTTGCCATAGACTTCTTCTTTTTTCCACCCATTTCCTATAACTTTGTAGTCTAAATTATTTAATAAATTGCCTAGTTTGTATATTTCAAGTATCACAGCTAGCTTCCACCGTTTCAATAAAACAAATAGTCGATATACGTACATACTTATACAGTAAGAATTGAAATAGGGTTGTAAAAATTTCCATATTCCCTTGGTTACCTTATAGATCAAATATAAATGAGGGACTGTTTACAATATTACTAGCAATACCCTTTAGAGATGTAATATATTATTATTCTGTTATATCAATATATATATATATATATATATATAATAATTATTGTTTCGCTTATATAACGGCGGTACATAGTAAAAAGGCATGGTGAAGCCTTACTATAAACAATATTGAATTCAAATCTTAATATACCTATATTTCTGTTATATAAAGTCCGTGCTTGAAAAAACATTGGCCGATTTCTAGGTGAGTAAAACTGGACCATATTTTTCTATTCCTCTGCTGAAGGTGTATTGGTTTATCTCAAGATGCCGATGGTGAACTAAAACCTTTGTTAATGTCGCATCCACTTGTAATCGTTCATTTCGGGAATTGGATGTTCCCTTCATGAAGTGGAAATATATGTACTTCACAAATCGAAATAGTTTCACTTCACGATCTGGACAGTTACATCAATTGGGCGCGACATATGTACACATATTTCATATACACTCATGGACAAAAAAATCGAATATTTCAAAATGTAAAAACACTTTGTACTAGTAAAACAGTTTATTTCAAATTCTTAAGGAACATTGTGAAAACAAAAAGGAATGCTAAATGTGACAATTTCGAATGTTTACATAGTAGAACTATAGAAATATTCGATAAAATTAGGAATATTTCATTAAACTTAACTATCAAAATATTGGATAAAATTAGTAATATTTACAATTAATTTAGCTATCAAAATATTCAATAAATTAGGAATACTAAAATATTTACATTACGTGAGACGGATGTTGCTGTTTCTGATGGTCTGGTAAAGTTTTTGGGTGTCCCTTTGGACCAAAAGCTAACCTCGGCGGCTCATGTCGAGGTTACCATTGCCAAGTTGTCTAAGGTTGTGTTCATGTTGCGAAGCTTGAAGGGTGAAGTCTCTTTTAATGTTTTGAAATTCAGCATATTATGGCCTTTTTCACAGTGTGGCTTCATATGCTTTGTCAATTTGGGGACACTCTTGTCATGCTAGTCGGGTATTCGCAATCCAAAGACGAGTGGTTCGAATAATGACAGATTTAAAGTTTAGAGAGGATGTCAGACCTAAATTTAAAGAATGTAAAATAATTACACTCCCGTGTCTCTATATCTACAATTCAATTATGTATGTGAAAAATAATTACAATCTGTACATAAGGCATGATGAATTTCAGAACCACAATACCAGAAACAAAAATGACATTCTTCCTGAATATATGAGGTTGGGTAGAAGCAGAAATTCTGTGAATTATTATGGTCCCACATGCTATAATCATTTGCCAGATAGTTTGAAAACACTGAGCCTTGCAATGTTCAAAAATAGATTGAAAAACTACTTAATTGACCAGGCTTTTTACTCCATTGATGAATTCCTCCGCACTGACTTTCTGTTTTGATTAAGTCATATACATTTCTATGTTTTTATGTTGTGTTATGTAATATTTTAATATTTAATATGACTTGTGTAAACCTTTTTTGGTAATGACATGTAATGACAATAAATAAAAAAAATAAATAAAATGTTTACATTGAACTTAACTCTCAAAATATTCGATTAAATTAGAAATATTTACATTGAACTTAAATATTAAAATATTCGGTAAAATTAGGAATAGATTGAACTTAACTATCAAAATATTCGATAAAATTAGGAATATTTAGATTGAACTTAACTATCGAAATATTCGATAAAAGTAGGAATATTCAGATTGAACTTCACTGCCAAAATAATCGATAAAATTAGGAATATTCACATTGAACTTAACTATCAAAATATCCGATAAAATTAAACAAATTTAGATTCAACTTAACTATCAAAATATTCGATAAAATTAGGAATATTGAGATTAAACTTAACTATCAAAATATTCAATAAAATTAGGAATATTTACATTGAACTTAAATAGCGAAATATTCGATAAGATTAGGAATATTTACATTGAACTTAAATATCAGAATATTCGATAAAATTAGGAATATTTACATTGAACTTAAAAAACGAAATATTCGATAAGATTAGGAATATTTACATTGAACTTAAATATCAAAATATTGGATAAAATTAGGAATATTTACAATTAACTTAACTATCAAAATATTTGATAAAATTAGGAATATTTACATTGAACTTAACTAACAGAATATTCGATAAAACTAAGAATATTTAATTGAACTTAAATATCAAAATATTCGATAAAATTAGGAATATTTACATTGAACTTAAATAGCGAAATATTCGATAAGATTAGGAATATTTCATTAAACTTAACTATCAAAATATTGGATAAAATTAGGAATATTTAGATTGAACTTAACTATCAAAATATTTGATAAAATTAGGAATATTTACATTGAACTTAACTAACAGAATATTCGATACGATTAGGAATATTTAGATTGAATTTAACTATCAAAATACTCGATAAAATTAGGAATATTCACATTGAACTTAACTATCAAAATATCCGATAAAATTAGACAAATTTAGATTCAACTTAACTATCAAAATATTCGATAAAATTAGGAATATTGAGATTAAACTTAACTATCAAAATATTCGATAAAATTAGGAATATTTACATTGAACTTAAATAGCGAAATATTCGATAAGATTAGGAATATTTACATTGAACTTAAATATCAAAATATTCGATAAAATTAGGAATATTTACATTGAACTTAAATAGCGAAATATTCGATAAGATTAGGAATATTTACATTGAACTTAAATATCAAAATATTCGATAAAATTAGGAATATTTAGATTGAATTTAACTATCAAAATACTCGATAAAATTAGGAATACGTTGAACTTAACTATCAAAATATTGGATAAAATTAGGAATATTTACAATTAACTTAACTATCAAAATATTTGATAAAATTAGGAATATTTACATTGAACTTAACTAACAGAATATTCGAAAAAACTAAGAATATTTAATTGAACTTAAATATCAAAATATTCGATAAAATTAGGAATATTTACATTGAACTTAAATAGCGAAATATTCGATAAGATTAGGAATATTTACATTGAACTTAAATATCAAAATATTCGATAAAATTAGAAATATTTAGATTGAATTTAACTATCAAAATACTCGATAAAATTAGGAATACGTTGAACTTAACTATCAAAATATTGGATAAAATTAGGAATAAGTATTTACAATTAACTTAACTATCAAAATATTTGATAAAATTAGGAATACATCGAACTTAACTATAAAAATATTCGATATTTTTGTCTATGGGTGTATTATTCTGACAGTATTTTCCAAAACCTTTTATTCAATAGGTAAGCTTTTATTTTTCAAAATCATTATTATAAACATATTAATCATCATTAAATTTTTGCGTGCTAGCGATGATTTTTAAACTTATAAACAACCTTTATAAAACTAAATCCGAAAATATGACATAAATGACAGCTGATACAAACATACAAATTAAAAAACATTACTATTATTTCGTAAGGAAAAACATGTCAATGCATCAAAACAGTAATCATAATCTGCACAAAATGAAAAAACAAAAATTGGTTGAACCAGTGTTAAAAATTGGTGACAAACAAGATCAGTTTATTGGATTAAACATTGAGCGACCAAAACCAATAACACCGGAACTGGTTGAGCTTCACATTCAAGCTAATCGAGCTGTATATGCATTAAATAGAATGCTAACAATGATACATATGATGGTAAGTGACAGGGGGTGCAATTCTGTAATAAATATGTTGCTGGGAACACATTAGGTAGGTACTTCTAAATACTACGTATATAAGGTTTTATCGAGAAATATTATGTAATAAAGTAAGCCACAGAGGTCGAAGTAAATTGTCTGTATAAATCTAATATTTTTTTGGAATCAATCTCAATACTTAATAAATTAGTTAGGCACCTAATGTTAAACAAATTTAATTTTTTAATTTTCATGTCAAACAGAAATTAATATTTTCAGTTACATTTGTATTTCCCTTTGCGTGAAATTTGTAGATGTTTCCTCATAGTTACGCCAGCTTTATTAAAGGTTTTTTGACAATAAGTAAAAGTTTGTACATCCCCTAAATCTAAACATCCACCAGTAAATATAGTAAAACACTCGTAATTTACGAGGCACATTCAAAAATTTGATTTTGAGATATGAATAAAGAGCCCTTATAGAAAACTTGTTCAACATGAACAAATACATCTAGGTTTGAAGTTATGGCCATTTAAGTTTTATTTTTTACCATTTTTTTTAATTGACTACGAAAAAAAAACGATAAATAGACAACAGTCTGTATAAGCGTTGATTGAAATATTTAATAAGATTCGGAACGCTAGTATCTTTTTCGTGTTTTGCTCAACTGCACTAGCGCATCTGTGAACGAGCAAACTAAGTTCTTATTCAAGATGCCTGACTGACACAACTGTATCGATCGATCTACGACACTGAAAGTTGGATATTGTGGTACAATAGCAACAGATGGCATAGCGGCGTTCTACCCCATTCGTTCATTTCGTTAATGAGACGTTGCCGTGAGTAGATTTTTTCTTTTATTCTCTAAAGATTCTCTAGATTCCTACTTTTATTAAAAATACCGTTGACTGACTGAAATATTTTCTTTTAATAAATGAGATAATATAACATGTAAGATCCCTAATATATTTAATATACAATTTCATGCTTAATTTATAAACGATATGATATTAAATAATATACAAGTGTTTTAAAAGAAATAAATGACTAGGGAAGTAGGAATCAAGTCATTCTAGACGAGGAAGTAGTCGTGCGGCCCAACAAATCCTTGGTTTTCAATAAAAATTATGGAGCGGATGGAATCATGAGTTTAAAGAGACCAACACACAAATTTTGTTTATTAATTAGTTGCCTACTAAAAAAATTTGGAGATTTATTTGACACATATAAATTAAAAAATGGGTTGGTAGAAAATATAAAACATGACTTAATTTTAGTTATACGGGAACATGACCAGATTTGGTTTGATCAGTGTGGTGACCATCGCAATATTATTATTAACAATTAATAAAAATAAAATTATTTAGGGCTGTTAAGTGGGTTAGTTCTAGTAATAATAAAACTAAAGATAACGAATCAGGTAAACCACATAGGAAAATAAGAATATTACATTAGAGTTTGGACCTATAGGTATATTAGTCATCGGCGAAACTGTTTCTTGACTTGAGAAAATAAATAAAAAATAAACCCATTCCATCTCACCGTGAATACAACTATAATTTAATAATATACGCAACGCCGGACGAGAGGGAGTCGTCGCTTGCGGGGTAAGGACAATATCAAGCGACGACCCCCTCTCGTCCGGCGTTGCGTATCTTATTAAATATTTCAATCAATGGTATAAGACGGTTTATTTAAAAAGCCTGTAATATTACAAATTACACAACAATTTTGTGAACGAAGGTCAATTATTGTGAAAACTAAAATAATTTTCAAGGTTTTTGGTACAAGATTATTTTTATTTTTGTTAAAACCGAAATATTTATTTTATTTTAATGTTTTGTTATTTGATTCTTACTGGATATTGTTGTTGTTACAATACTGGATAATTTTACAAATTATACAACAATTGTGAATGACGGTCAATTATTTTGAGAACTAAAATAACTTCCAAAGTTTTTGGTGCAAAGTTATTTTTATTTTTTGTTTACACCGAAATACTTATTTCATTTTGATGTTTTGTAATTTGATTATTATTGGATATTGTTCTTGTTACAATACTGGATAATTTTACAAATTACACAACAATTGTGAGTGACGATCAATTATTTTGAAAACTAAAATAATTTTCAAAGGTTTTGGTGCAAAGTTATTTTTATTTTTGTTAAAACCGAAATAGTTATTTTCTTTTGATGTTTTGTAATTTGATTATTATTGGATATTGTCCTTGTTACAAATACTGGATAATTTTACAAATTTTACAATCGTGAATGACGATCAATTATTTTAGTTTTCGGTGCAAACTTATTTTTATTTTTGTTAACACCCGAAATACTTATTTTATTTTTATGTTTTCTGATTTAATTATTATTGGATATTCTTCTTGCTACAATAGTGGATAATTTTACAAATTACACAACAATTGTGAATGACGGTCAATTATTTTGAGAAGTCAAATAATTTTCAAAGGTTTCGGTGCAAAGTTATTTTTTTTTATTAAAACCGAAATAGTTATTTCTTGTGATGATTTGTGATTTGATTATTATTGGATATTCTTGTTACAATACTGGATAATTTTACAAATTACACAACAATTTTGAATGACGATCAATTATTTTGAAAACTAAAATAATTTTCAAAGATTTTGGTGCAAAGTTATTTTTGTTTTTGTTAAAACCGAAATACTTATTTTCTTTTGATGTTTTGTGATTTGATTATTATTCGATATTGTTCTTTTTATAATACAGGATAATTTTACAATTTACAGAACAATTGTGAATGACGGTCAATTATTTTGAAAACTAAAATAGTTTTCAAAGTTTTTGTTGCAAAGTTATTTGTGATGTGATTATTATTGGATATTGTTCTTGTTACAATACTGGATAATTTTGAGTAACTTTCGGTGTTAACAAAAATAAAAATAACTTTGCACTAAAAAATTTGAAAATTATTCTACTAAATTGACCGTGATTAACACAATTGTTGTTAATTTTTAATATTATAGGCTTTTTAAATAAACCGTCATATACTGGATGTTGTCTATCGTTTTAGCAAATTCGTAGTGCCCATTTTAAAAATATTGGTAAAAACTAAAACTTCACTAAATGACCATGACTTTAAATCGAGATGTATTTTTTAATGTAGAACAATTTTTATAAATAAAATTTCTCGATATTTTTCGAAATAAGGGTATTTTACTCTATTTTACCATATGGCGCTTACTTTGGGGATGACACGTACATCTTTTTTGAAAACGAATGTAAGGAGAATCAAAATTATAGATAGAATATAAAAGTACTTAACAATTTTCAGGCATATCTTCCAGGGTTTTTGGATAACAATGCTGAATTACTTAGAAAATACTTGAAGCCTGAAGAAACAGCTTATATTTTAAAACACATGAAAACGTATGGGTTAATATATGAAGAAGATCCAGGTGATATGAGTGCTAATGTGGAAGAACTTGGCAATATCGTTTCCAAAATACAAATCAATGTAGATCTTAATAAGGGTTACGAACAAACATGTTCTGCGGTATGGTATTTTGCTGAAAATTCTTCCTATTACTATTGTTTCCTATATATATAAAAGCTATTTTACGAAAACGTGTTAGGGTATAGTTTTTCTAATCTTAATTTAAAATATATAAATTTAACGATTCTACCGGGGCTATCCGTTCCCATGCCTCTTTACATTAGAAATAGGCATCGAATGCAGCGTTTTGTTGATACATTTCTCCCTCGTATAAAAGACCTATAATAAATCATGCCTGCCAAAGGATACCGACAGTAATGAAAATAACTACAGTGAGTGGAAAAAGTTGGGTTAATGATTACAGTTTGCAAATAAATATAATATGAATGAAACAAATAATTTTTGGCAACGTGTTATTTTCTCAGATTAATCTAAATATAATCGGATGGACATCATATGGTATGGCGCAGACTTAATGTGGAACTTAAACAAGAACATTTGTCTCCGACAGTAAGACACGGTGGCAGAATATTGTAACCATGATTTGTTCAATAGTTTTTCTTGAATTAATAAAATGAAAGAAGATCAATAAAATTACATAATAATTGTTAATCAAACCTCAAGTGGATGAAACTTTTTGCAGTCACTGTATCAGACACCGCCGGTATTAGGTTGCAATGTAGTTATATATACAGACAGTTTTTTGTATAAGGCAGTGTACCAACAACACGAGCGGAACACGTTTTCGTTTTGAGGGGGAATTATTTTGTGACTAGTGTAAGTATATAATATATTTGTTTTTAAAAATATTTTTAAAATGGCAAAACAGTTAGACATTTAACATTAATTGTTAATACGTAAAGGATTTTTAAAATATTGTAGGGCATGTATTGTTATGAAAAGTTAAAAGGATTCGTCTATGGACGGCTGAGGTCGGTATTGACATTACAAAGGGATATCGAGTTGTGGTTTTTTATATAACTTTAAATTAAGGTTAGAAAGACTATACGCACATCCATTTTCGTACTACACCTTGAGAAAATTGTACTTTTTAGATCCTTGAAAAATGTGAAAATAGCACTTTTCCTCCCACGAAAGAATATTAACTGTTTTTCCGCCATTTCTTTTTTCCCTTTACCAACCGATTATCGTGTTTTGGAAAAATCTAGGTATGTGCATCAGTGTGTCCGTGGATTGTTTGGAAAACTCTTGTAAATGACAAAAAATTTTTGAGTTGAATTTTAAGCTCCTGGGGTCCAACCCTGCTCGGTTTGAAAGTAATTTGTGACATAGTCTTAGGTTCGAAATCATGGATGGCATCAAATTTTTTTTTTATCGGAAAAGTTATTTAGAATATAAAGTTATGCTGTTCAAAATTTTAGATCTTTTTATTTTTTTTTATATTAATAATTAACAGAATTACAAAAAAAATATCAAACAAATTACATCTTAATATTATTACTACATTTAGAATAGAACCAACTATAAATCGTTGGATTGATTCCATGCAGAATCATCACCTCTCCACAGGATCAAACTGTTAGATAAAGGGCCTCAAGAGGATGCCCACAGGGTGGGGTTCTTTACCAGCTTTTTGACACCATTTTATTGTTATCCTATTTTATTTTGATATGTTGGCTCTTCATGGGAGCTCTATTTATACTAATTTTAAACAAATATCGTATGTACCAAATTCTAGACCCAAAATCAAAAGCGTCGCTAGAGAGAGGTAGGATTTATTAACATAAACACGAAAAATAGAAAGAAAGCCTTGCAATGATGAGTGTGCACAATAGACATATTTTCTTAACTTTTTGTTTTTTTTTTTTAATTAAAAACTTATTTATCTTAAAGACATTTAGTCAGTGTATTTGGTTGGCGACGTCCTTGCCCGAAATTATTGTAATCGTTAATTATATCAATATACGAATTGCTTGTTACATAAAGTAACAAGACTTTCAGTTATGTTGGAAATTTGTTTCACACTACCATGCTTTTACCAGACGGGCCGTTTCGTTGATCCACAACTCATAAGTCCAAAACAAAACATCTCTTTATATCTATATGTTTAGATTTCGGTATATTTGTCATATAAACCACACACACACACACACCCTGCACGCATTAATTATTTTGCACTTATAAAATTGATTTAGGCCAAGATTTATTAACAAATTTCTTCATATTTCCATTTAGTTCAGCAAATATGATTTTTTTAAAGTTTTTGATCCTCTTTTTATAACCCTTACCTACACCCTATGTACCCCAAAATCTAATCAATTCCTGCTTGGTACCAAATTTGATTCAAATCTGTTGAACTGATTTCTAGTAACCGCGTATACGGAGTGCAGAATATGAGACAGACATTTTTTCAAAAATTCTTATTTACTACATCTCAGATGACCCAAAACACGTTTTTCCAGTGAAAATAAAAATAACTATTCTCACTAAACTAATACATTATCTATTACTTGTCATATGGGCAACTAAAAAATATAGAACGTAACCAGTGGCGTGTCGTGTAGGCAGCGAGTGCTTGCTCCAACCTCACGCGATCGGCGCCCATGCATCACCAGTCAATTTATAATTTACGAAATAAATATAAACAGATTAACATTGTTCAGTAGTTCCTAAAAACATCAGTCCAGAAAGTCGCAAAGTGCACTAGTTTGTTTTAAAAATTAAAACAACCCAGCGCGTTCGTTTCCCAATTATTTTAAGTAGATTTTAAAAAATAAATGATTTTATACTACAGTAAGAAAGAATATTCATTTTTATCCTGCAGATTTTCCAACAAAATTGGTGTAAGATTTTTTTAAATTTATTAATATTAATTATTTTATCACTGACTAAACAACTTTAATAGTTAATTAATTAATTTTAGGTCATTAAATTTTGTCGTGGTCACGGAAATGACGGTGCTAGTGGGATCTTGAGTTAAAGGTTTACGTTTTGTACAGAAAAATTTCCTCGAATAAATCATTCAGACGATTTGGAAGCTAAAGTAACTTTACACCACCAGTTAATTCAATTTATGATAAAACTCATATCATGCAAAAAACCTGCCGGAAAATCCTAACCGACAAGCCAAATTAGGAAACATTTTTCCTGCCCAAACAGCTAAAGGTACATTGTCCATGGAAATAATGATTTCAAGAATGTAGAAATTTGGGAGAGTATTTGGAGAAAAATCGGAGAATTTCCATTTTAAAGTAGCCTTATTTGTGTTTTTACAACTATATATTGAAAATTTTTGCGCGTTTAACTAATATTAGTAACTCTACTAAGATTATCCTCGCCTTCAGTACATTAACAGTCGTGTGGGACGGTTGTGTTTTGTTTTTACGTTCGGCGCCTCCGCAAGTTTGTTTTGGAATTTTGTTTTGATTTATTTTGTTTATTTTTACTTTACTTTGTTTCTATCAAAAATACTGATAATAACGACCGTAATTAATTATTAGCACTCATTTTTGCAATACCCCGTATGTCTCTGACGATCAAAACGTATTGCCGCGCCGGAACGTTTCAGCCAAAATGTTAAGGGCCTACCTAAAGAGATGTAGCTGCACTTTTGTAGGATTTTGGGTATGACACCCCTAGGATCTGCTGTCTTATTTGTCAGTTCAGTTTCTGGACACGCTGTATGCAAAAAGCTGGCATCCAGCAATGATTTTATCAACGAAAAATGTTCTAAACAAAAAAGAAACATGAGAATTCTAAACAATTCAAAATATGTATCCATTACAGCTGAAATATTATGCTGAACACACACCACATTCGTATTTGCTAAAAAACAAATAGGACTAAAACGTTCAGAAGAAAACTTTAAAATTTCTGTATTTAACCATACCTTGAACGTTTTTGTTTAAATATTGGACAACCGTCTCATAGGTTTTGTTGTTTTTAACTAATATTGACAATGCCAGCCCTTCCACTCTTTTATCAACGACACTCCACTGGACGGAACTGCTTAGTTTTTTTTATAAAACCTAACTATGATATTTTTAAATCGTTGTAGGATAATTGGATGCCATTCGTAACGATACCAGCTTTTGATTTAAATCCACATGTCTCACAAATTGTAGATATAATATGTTACAACAAATGTTTGAAATATCACGCCTACACACATCGAAATATTACTAAAATTGGAAATATGGTTGAGTTTGCTAAATGCTTAGAAGGTCTAAAAGTAAGTTACAGTTCTTTAATTAGTTTGGTAGGTTAATAGTATGGTAAAATTTTGTTGAGTTCGAGACACGATTTCAGTTAAAACGTATACCTAGGCAGTGAAACAAACAACATATTATCATGTGAGTTCACATGCTATTACTTAATTTTACGGCTCATCCTAAGTCAGCAAAACAATTTATGCGTGCTTATAAATTGGTTTAGAAGTAGACTACGGCCACCTCATGCGGCCAGTTAAGGCAGAGACCGACTATTATCACGTCACGTGAGCTCACATGGTTTTACTCGATATACTGTTGATTATATCGTTCATATATATGGCAAATATCAAAGGCGCAAGATTATACTGCTTTGTGGAGCACCACTGGTAACAACAATCTCATTGGACCTAAAACCCTCGACAAATTGTCTACGACGAGAAAGATAAGACTAAAAAAAAAATATTTTACGAATCCAAATTCATTTAGTTTCCGTTTTAAAATGTCGTGATCCAGCTTATCCAATTCCTTAGAAAGTGTATTGAAACAACATCGACGTGAAGACACTCATCAACAGCCGGATAAACATGCTGTAAAAATTGCCCCAGATTGGAGACAGTGGAACAGCTCCGATAGAGACCATGCTGATTAGCAACAATGTAATATAATTTCACCTTCGAGAAGTTGGGCATTATGGAAACGGGACGATAGTTTGATATCTTATCAATATCACCAGATTTGTCATTAGGACAAATTTTGGCTCATTTCCAACGCTCAGGAAAAGTTCTCAACTAAATTGATTTATTGAAAATAATCTGTAGTGTCTTGGCCAGACAATAAGCACAGTCATCTTCGGCCTAATCGCCCTCAGAGCACTATACGCGTCATAGAAATCAAAATATCCGATTCAGATATCATTATCGGACAAAAACTTACTGCTTCCAATTTGATCTGAAGCAAAAACGCTCTGGAAAAAACAGAAATAAATATTACCTACTATATTAGAACTGTAGATTTATCTAACTAGCAGTTGTTATAAAAACAAAATGTTAGCTGTGCGAGTTACAACATGGGTATGTAGCTTTGAATATAAAATATCAGGAAGGACTATAATAGCAACAGTGTGCGACCAGCATGGTTGTTGCATATGGCGGTCTAGTATATCCGGTTTCGCAGTGGCGCAGGGCCATACAATATTATTAATAAGCTATAACACGTATTTCTTGAATTCATCACTATTTTATTTACAAAATGATCTGATGGAAGTAGGAAAAGGATAAATAATAAACAAAACTGAGAAAAATAATAACTTAATTATGGTCCTTTAAATAAAATAAATTTTGTGTCCATATTTCAAAATTCTTTCGTCATTTAAGGTATTTTTACTAGTGAAACACTTTGAAATATTTTCTAGCACTATTTTACGTATTTACACTGATTGTTTTGTTTTCTTGTATTATTGGAATCTTGTCATGATAGACATTCAACCAGCGTAAGTGTAGACTTACAGTTTAGCGTGGATTCCGAACCAAGGTCCTCGACTGCCATTCGCCAGCACCCACGCCTATGTAGTCAATAACTACTAGGCATAGGCAAGTCTACCAACTCGGCCAGAAGCACCGTCCAGCCGTCCAATCACTATCAACGCTCCTTCCTGTCACTTTATATTCAAAGATATAGGTACTATCTCGATATTATCAGTCTTGTCTTGCTATCTTGTGGACACCTACTCCTGAAGATGTCGCCTACGCAACAACAATATTAGTGCACCAGGTATTAAAATCAATGGTTGTTTGAATGGGATAGTTCTGTAATCTTTAAAATCGTTTAATTAAGTTGTTTTTATATTTAAGAACATTGCTCTCAGAAAATTGTATATGACAGGGAACGAAGAGGAAGCAAGAGAAAGAGAATTAAGACGAGCTTACAAATCAAACATTGTATTAACAACATCTTTAGAATGTAAGTATTTACTAAATATTTTAATAAGATATCACTGGAAGTGACTAAGAAAACATATAAATGCAATAAAATACAAACAGGAAATATTCTTAGGTTGGTACTACATAATCCTTCCAATTTTAGATTTGAGAGAGCAATTACAAATAAGACGAAAGGAATTGAGGGAAGAAGTGACTAAGAAAACATCAAAATCTGACTACTACAATGAAAAAATTACAAAAATTAAAGAAGACTTTCAAATTATTATTGGCAAAACATTGTAAGTGTTTTAAATATATTAGGTGTTTCAATAAGAATGGGACAACCGTTAACACGTTTGGTTTTTTTACCAGTATTATCGTGCATCCTGGGCTATGGGATTTCAAATTTGGCAGCTTTTTTGCTGTTTTTTGGTATGATAAAAATGTACATGTTATGTTTATTACGTTGCTCTTAGGTGCCGCTACTTACAACCTTTTGCTATGATAAATTATGTCATAACTTTTCAACCTGTATATCATCTAATACTAAATCGATTTTTTTCGTGTAAAGTTAATTCTTGCTCATTCTCGATATTATGATATTTCAAGAAAAAACGCACACAACTTTCCGAATATAAATTAAATATCATATATATAAGCCTCCATATCCTTTTTGCAAAATATATTTTCAATAACAATTTTGTGTAGGAAAACGAATCGGATTGTGCATATCAGCCGTTCCGAAATACTGTACCTTAGGAAGTGTGAGACATTGTTGTTTCCCTGCTTTCGCAGGGCTGCCCCCCAACGATCGATCCGTGGTTTTACAAAATATTCAACATTTAGAAAATGACAATGAATTCATCCATACTTGGTTTCTTGGTCGAGTAAGAGAGTCGCAAATAAGATTTTAAATTATTTTAAAAAATCAAGAACAGTGGAAAGAGTAGAAAATTACTACAGTTGTTCAACCAACCAATGTTGCAACTGCTTCTAGTTCAACACAAAATCAAAATACACATTTCATGGACACAGAACTTGGCGAACAATTAACGATTAAGGAAAATTCATACCATCCTTGACATCACCAAATTGAATTTATTGAATGGTTCTTGATTGCCTCTGATTTCATCGGCAGCCACTTGTATTCTACGCCACAATTCCTCGGATGAATCAAGAGTTTCTTTGTAGACTAGGTCTTTCATCCGTGAGTAAATCTAAAAATCCAGAGGAGGGGCTTCTAGGTGGCCAAGGAAATTCACTCCCTCGACCAATCCAACGATGGGGAAAGATGTTCTCTAAATTTTCACGCTCCGGCCGAGCACAATGTACTGGTGCCCTGCTGTCGTACATAAATATTGTCCCTTAAAGTAAGTGGTACTTTTTCAAGCGATAATGATGTTGTTGATGAAGTTTGAAGTTAAATAAAGTTGACCTGCATTTAATCGTTTTTTCTTGAAATCGGATTAAAATATCGAGCATGAAGAAGAATTAACGTTTCACCAAAAAAGGCTGTTCTTTCAGATATTAAAACCTATTTAGCATTAGATATACAGGGTGAAAAGACTCCTCCCAACCGGAGCTCCATAAAGGACACCAGACTGTGTAACTCCATGGAACACTGCCTTTCCGCTCCAGCTGGGTCCGTCAATATTTGGCAAGAGCCTGCCTATTGCTGCTATTTTTAATTCCACTTTTCTTTTTTTGTTGCTTCATTTATATGAGGCCCATAAGACAGGTTTTCATCCAGAACTATGTCAAGATATTTTAGGGTTTTCTTCGGGGTGATTTCGTAATCTCCCAACCTAAAGCGTCTATTCCTTGGACCGGTCAATATGGTAGATTCTTTTTTTTCAGAGGCTAGTTCTAAGCCAATTTTCGCGCATCCACTCCTTGATGGAGTGTACGGCCTCTTCGCCTTTTGAAATCAGGACTTGCCTGTCGTCCGCGACAACCAGCACTCCTATATCATCCACAAAGCCCACTATATCTATACCATCCTCGTTTTGAAACCTCACAAACGGGTCGTAGAATATGTTCCACGATAGTGGCCCTACCTCTGATCCCTGAGCGTTTCTTATGTCTAGTGCTACAAAAGCAGACCACTTTTTGTTTTTTGCTCGTATTTCTTCGTGTTTCTTGTGCAACCCGAATTACATGATTGATTGCGTGGTTTATGAACCCGCATTGATATATTGGACAGTCATTGGTTTCTCTGCATCTCCTGCTCCACGCTCGCCGATAGGACGATGGACTTTCATTGGGTTTGCCTGACCTTTAATAAGAATGAGCTTCGCTATCTTCCATACATCCGGAACAGCCTGTTGTTGTAATATGATATTTATTGCATTAAGCAACAGTTCTGAACATTCTTGCAATGCAACTTTCAGGATTACTGCTGGAATTCCGTGTGGGCCAAAGGCTTTCCCATCTTTTATCTTGTTTGCCGCCTCTTGCAACTTCATCAGAGTGAAGTCAGGTGCAGGCACAATAGGATTCACTTGCCATTCGTCATGTCTTTCGGGAATGAGTGTTGTAATAACTCTTATCCTTATCTTTATTCATCTCAAATTGCGATATTTCGCCGTTAAATTTTTCTTCACAATCTTGTAACCCTTCTCCCCCCTAACATCCGTTTGTTGCATAGTTCCCTCCAACATTCGCGTTTTTTTTTATTGATTAGCATTTTCAGCTTCTTCTGTTACTGCTCTGTTCGAGTGCCTCTAATGATGAGTTATTCGCCGTAGCACGAGTGTACTGTCTCTTCGATGCATCTTTTTCTTGGTTCACTTATTTCGTCGTTGCACCAGTACGGCATGATTTTTTTTTGAATCTACTTACCTACGTTAAAAACGACTGACCTTAGACTCTTTAAAATATTAAAGTCGCCATCCACTTCCGGTATAAGGGGAAGTGTTATGTGGTTGCTCTTAGACATTGCTAAAGCTTTCGATCGTCTGGTTCACCAAATACTTATTCAAAAGCTCGATCGATTCGGATTTGATGATGGTTTGAAGCCGTTAATTACTCCATATATTCAGAAGAGACTCCAATATGTATATTATAACGGATAGCCGTTAGAGGTCAGAGAGGTATTGAGCTACCTCAGGCGTTCCGCAGGGATCCAATTTGGGTCCACTGCTTTTTTCTATTTTTATAAACGATCTAAATGATTGTCTGTGTGTAAAGCGGCTTTTTTTGCCGACGATCTTAAGTTGTTCGCCCCTATTGCAGAACGATCTGAGGGCTGTGGAACATTGGTGTAACGTTAATAAACAATCGATCAACGAGAATAAATGCAAATGTATGACATTCACTAGAAGGCAGACGATATAGATTTTCGCTACACGGTTGGTGGGACCGCACTGGCTAGGTGTCTGACTGTTGCTGATCTGTGCGTGCTTTTCGACTCTAGTCTATCATTTGTGCCTCATGTGGCTGCCAGGACTAGTAAAGCTATGCAATTCTACGGTTTTATTCTGAGAAGTTGTAGAAGTTTTCATAGTATTGAGGCATTGAAAGTTTTGTATAACTCTTTTGTGCGTTCGAATCTCGAATATTGCTTCTTGATGTGGTGTCCAATCTGTCGGATTCATGTGCAGAATGTTGAGAGTGTCCAAAGGACGTTTTTGAAATACCTTTCATTTAAGGCAGACGGTATTTATCCTGACAGAGGGATTGAATATTCGTTGTTGCTGAACAAGTTCTAATTCAAGAGTTTGGAGCTTAGAAGAATTTTTTTTTCTCTATAAAATTTTTATAATTTTACATAATAGAATCGACTGTTTTGAACGCCTGGCTCAAATAAAATTAAACGTGCCAAGACTGGGCACCCCCAATCGTTCTACTCTCAACGGCCATGCACTAACCTATATACAAAATCGCCCGTATATGTCATGTGTAATACTTTTAATTTGATTTGTGCTGACTGTGACATTTTTAATTGTTCAAAGGAAGCACTTATGGGGCTGCTCTGACTGTTTTTGCGTTGTAGTTTCTCTTTTCTTTCTTGTTAATTGTTTAATTAGTGTAGATCACTAATGTTTTATTTTTAATGGGATATTTATTGTGTTCAATATTTATAATATTTTGGTTTTGCTTTTTTGTGATATTACCTATTGTAGACACCCTGTATAATAATATTCAATTTATATTAGGCACGATTCAGAAAAAATGATGATGCGCCAGTGTATTGAAAGTGAAGAGAAATCTGCAAAACTAGCTGAACAAGCTAAACAACTTACAGCCGAATACGAAACATTGTTGGAAGATGATCTGAGTACTGAGAAAGCAATGAGGGCCAAAAGAATGAAAACTAAAGTGCAGTTACAGAGTTGGTTTGCCAAATATGATCAAGATATTGGGGATAAACAAGCAGAATATGAAGCTCTGAATGATCAGTTAAGTTAGTTTTGAAATATTTCAGTTTTAGGAAAATCAATAACTTGGCCAAAACAAATCCTTTAACTCAAGTTGAAGTGCATTTAAATGATCAGTTTTGCATAAAGCATGTCATTTAATTTTATACCAAAATAGGTGATAAAGTTTGTTGTTTCTAGGTACGAGCAAGAAAAAGATGCTCTCTTTGAACTTGAAGACAAATTTGACGAACAACAAGAACAATACACAATTTTAATGGAAGAGAAAGAGGAAGAAGAAACTCGAATTACCAATGAAATGGCGTATCAGTACCTAATGAACAGAGCGGCTAGAAGAATACAAAGATATTGGAGGGCTTATAGGGAAAGAAGAGCCAAAAGAAAACGTGGAAAAGGTAGTTTGTTCGTTCATTCTTACAGTTTCGTTTTTGTTTTTTTGTGAAAATTTAAAATATATTTTAAAGGCCAATTTCTTTCTTTTGGAATATTGCTTTATTTCACGTCAACGTACAACGTTTCGGCTCATTAGCCTTCCTCAAGTACATCTCTTTTCTTACCAACATCGCATGTTTCTATAGACCATTATTTTGGTGTATAAGTTCCACTATTAATAGGGATTTACGTTTGAAATAAGTAGCATCCAAATATTTTTTCTCTAATGGTATTATTTTCATACTCTTGTAGGAAAGAAAGGAAAGGGAAAAGGAAAAGCGAAGCCGAAGAAGAAGTAATTTCTGAAGTAACTTATTAGTATCTACCCATACGTATAATTAAAATATATAAGTATGTGTAATTTTAAAATAAAATAACTTACATTAAATATGCCATTTTATATTGTATAATAGTATTTATTTTTTACAAAACATAAACATACCTTTTTAGTAATAATTAGTAATAAATTAAATTAATAAATACTGTTACTAATGGAATTTAGTCTATTAATTTTTGGATGGCCTCTTTAATGTTGCAGATCTTGCTTCCAAAAATACAGGTCTATCTTTTGTGCTTGGCATAAAAGAGTGGGCCCGACGCACTCGATCACCTAAAATAATTAAGTAACGGTAACTCATTTATATAACGACTGCTTTAGAGAATAGTGATTTGTGTACATAGTAGCAACACTTTCCCGGACAACTATCCAGCCGAGACCAGCAACTACTCCTACAAAGTTCTCATACTATTTTTTCTGAAATCGTTAATAAGCCATAAGTCTTGATACATTATGTAACAAGCAATTCGTAAATAAAGCCTCCCGCTAGGAAATTCGGGCGCATCTAGTGTTGGCAATAGGATTTAATGGAGTTGTTGTCCGGTCATCGGTTGGAAACTTTGTTTCACCAGGCATATTTCCTGCTCATACTAGATGTCGCTACACACATCTTGTTGCCATTTGGTATCTCGTGCTAGTATAAGCTCTTCGTAAATGTTGTGTGATCACCACTGATGGGTTGTGGACCAACGAAACGGCCGGTCTGGTGCAGGCATGGTAGTGTGAAGCAAATTTCCAACATAACTTAAAGTCTTGTTCCAATAATTCAAATTATTTTATTTTAAAATGGTATACATATTATGGAACAACAAAGTTGCCTAACAACATGTTGATAACAAGTACCAAACAGCAGTTGTCAATTTTAATTAAGTAACGTCAACATTATTTTTCGTAAATTCTGCTTCAAAAACAATTAAAATGAAAAGTGATGAGGATATAGCCATTTGGAGAAAGCCACCAGAAGTTATAGAAGCTGCAAATGTGGTTGCGTTAAATCTGCTGCTGAAGAAATCTCTAGAATACGTTGCATGGACTACGGCTTTAAAAAATTAACTACTTTCCGCTCCGAAAACGTTATTATTGCGTATTTTGCCGAATTATCTACAAAGATGAAAGCATCTACTTTGTGGTCTAGTTATTCGATGCTAAGGGCAACTCTTAATGCAAAAGAAGACATCGACCTTTCAAAATTAGAAAAATTAAGAGCTTCCCTCAACCGACAATCGGACGGCTGTAAAACGAACAAGTAAAAAGTTCTATCACAGGAAGATACACCAGTTTATTACTGAAGCACCAGATGACATCTATTTGATAACTAAAGTAATTTTAATGTAAAGCGTGAAAAAATTGGATGTAATTTTTTTGTTATTACTTTTACATTGCTTTAGCATTTGGTATCGCTGGGGCCATCCGACGTGACGAACACTACAAACTGAGTTTAAATAATATAGAAGATTTTGGATCCAATCTTGTAATTGGTATTCCAGACAATAAACCTAAAAAGCGGAGATCGTTTCTAAATGAGACATACATGGAAGTATTCTGCATTAAGGTCAAAAAATTTCGAACATTTTAGACTATACCTTTTCAAGTTCAAATTGGCCCTAATCAGAATGAAAATGACATTGGAACTTGTAACATACAATTAGCGAAAACAATTTATTTAATGATACACAATAAATAGCAATAATTAAGTTATTGAAACCATTTTAAATAACCAATTTTCTTAAAAAATTATATCTTGCATATCCAATGCAGCAGAAATAAATATCTGTATATGTGCAATAAATTTGGTACAATTAGCAACAGTTATCTTGCCAATATTGCCACGAACGATGTTCTCTAATTTCTGCATTAGATATTCGGTTTGAGTCAGACGATCCCGGTCAGCACCAGCCAAGATGTTATTTAGCTGTTCAGCCATGTCTGCTTTTCCTCCTGCCTTTGATACAGACCATGCTTGTTCAACGGGATTGACTGATTTAGTCGTAAAAATGTGTTATGGTGAAATTCATCATCTGCAAAAACTTCTTCAATACTGGAGTGGCATGGAGCATTATCAACGACTAACGCAACTCCAGTTTCGTAAATGTTTTCTTCTTAAGCACTGCCCCACAAATTCGTTTGCTTGCGGCTTCTTCAAAGAACCCCTTCTAAGTTCGGAATAAATTAACCCCATAGTTCCACTACATCCTATTAGGTGAATGTTCGATCCTCTGCAACCTGCAGATATACTTGTGCAACGACTTTTTTTTTTTTGAACGGGCCTGCGTCCTTGATGTGAACAAATTAAAATTCGTTTCGTCCAGATATATAATAGGTATATTTTGTGCCTGAATATCTAACAAGTTTTCAGCGTAATTTCGTCTGCTTTGTTTTACTTCAAAACTATTTGCGATTTCGGGTTATTTTATCTTTACGTTTACCTCCTTGCTGCTTCTCTGATAGCTCTTGATTGTTAACCCATCGATACGCAGTTCTTTTTGCCAGACCCAGTACATTTGCAAGATTACGCCACTCACCATTGGCATTATATAATGCACAAATCTGCTCCTTCAAATTTGAAGCAGCATCCTTTTTTATATAAGTCATCTTGTAACAATTTTTAATTCACTAACACACACTTTGACACTGACAAGTAATAACCAATTCGATTGATGTATTTAACACCAAGTTAAAATTTACTAGTGCCAATTTGATTTTGTTTATTGTCAATTTGCTTTTGATTAATGCCAATTTGAAATTCATGTTGTCAATTTGATTTTGACTAATGTCATTTTGATTCTGATTAGTGCCAATTTGAACTTGAAAAGGTATAGATTAAAAAAATAATAATCAACCTGCCTGGTTGAGAACTATCAAATTATTTGGAGTGTTGATTTGACATTAAAGTGTTCTGAAACACTCAATTTATTTGGATTGTTGATTTGAGATTAAAATATTCTGAAACTAATTATTTAAGTATCATTTTGTTAAAAATGAAAAATCGACATGTAGTTTTTGGGCAAAATAAAAATAAATAAGTCTATTCTTACTTTTGAGTAGGTTTTGCCCCATAGAAAATACTAAATTGACATAAAATATGACACCGTTTTCTTCCATTTGTGGGTTTTAGTTTAATTAATACTTGGATTATGTTACCTTCTCTTAAAATGGGTGCGACTTGATATAATTTGGCTTCAAGCAATTCTTTTCTGCCCTCGGAACAAACAATTCTTTCATGAGCGGACTTTAATTGTTCATCTAAAGCTTGTCTCTCTTTCTCAAGCTGCGCCAGTCTTTCCTCTGCACCTAAAAGTAAAGTTTTTCGATTTTAGTGTAAAATAAACAATTGTACGGATTAAACGCTAGGTAATGTTGAACGATTCGATTTATCGCATTTGTCGAGAGTCATCCATCAAGTGCTGAACAGACACTTTCCGCATGTATTAGGTGATAAATAATTTTAGGATTGACTTTTAACTCATCGTATTTAGGCGAGTATAGGTAAGTTTCGAAAAACAAATATTTTCCTAAAAATTATGTTTAATTTATTCAACGGCATTAAAACAGTGGTAGCAAAAGTATAGTGTGAAATGACCATTTCCTACTCGTATGATTTGCAGCACTCGGCTGCTGCTCTTGCTGCAAACGATCACAATCGTAGGTTGTACCGGATGTTCAAACTCGGCGCCCCAGGCCTATTGTATGAAAACGGGATAAGATTTTAAAAATCTTTTGATGTGGTATAAATTGTGTTGCATTCAGGTATATTTTACGCCAAAAAATATTTTTTTCCGATTTTGAAAAATGGAGAATATGACGTCATCAGTATTATTTTTCCACGAACATACCTATATTTTACCACATTCCGAAAGGTCTAATTTTCCTAAATACTTTTTTACTAATAATTTTTTTTCTATCTTCATCCGCTAAAAAGCTAGAGTACCAAAACTGGC
This sequence comes from Apoderus coryli, assembly GCA_911728435.2. NCBI lineage: Eukaryota > Metazoa > Arthropoda > Insecta > Coleoptera > Attelabidae > Apoderus > Apoderus coryli. Next base: position 6,134,295 of record OU452202.1, on the reverse strand, counting down.
AAAAAAATAGAATTAAAATATAATGTTACATAACCATGTCAAATCAAATGCTCCATGAAAAACAATTATTCTGTCACATTACTAGTGACAATTCTTGTCAAAATAATAAAGAATCAATTGTCAAAACAATAAATACGATACAGAAAGTATTAACAGGTAGGTACTTATTTACAACGTATTTATAACAAAAATGTTTTCGACACAATAATAACTTTAAAATTATTGCTTTCCAAGTAGCATTTGATGATTTACATGGTTAAGTCAAATATCTTGAAAAACATTTTTTTGTTCATAAAATCATATATTTTCGTTTGTCGAGAAGACTTATTTGGTATAGACTTTGTAAATAATTACCTTCCGTATATAGTATTCATTAATTTGACAATTAAATAATAATTATTTTGGCAACAGTTGGCACTAATAATCAAACAGAATAATTGTTTTCCATGGAGCACTTGATTGGTAACATGGCTAAATTAAATAATATTTAAGTTTTTTTTTTGTGTGGGTGCGCTAAGTTTTTAACGAAAAGAGAAGAGAAATTGGAAAAAAATATTTTGCTTTCCGAAAATGGACCTTAGCGCAACTCAATTTAGCCCTTTAAAAAAGATTTTTATTATCTTATCTGGTTTTCATACAGGCCTGGAGCGCCGAGTTTGGGACACCCTGTACAATATACTATTTTACAGACGAATCCAAATTTCGAATACTAGTATCATCTGCTACTGGTTTTGAGACTCTATTCTTTCAACGACGGTATTTTAACGACTATCCAGAGTTACTTATAGAATTATTAAAAATAATATGACTGCTTTCTAACATCTTCAAACTTACCACGTAACTGCTGCTCTTTAGCTCTCTGCAAGTCTTCGTATTCTTTCCTCTTAGACCTTTCTTCTTCTAATAGAAGCCTTTGTTCCTCTTGTAATCTTTCCAATTCGTCTCTTTTTTCCCATTCTTCTGCTAATACTCTTGCCTGTAATGCGCGTACGATTTCTTCATCTCTACATAGAATAATAATTAAATATCAGATAAGATAAATATTAATTGGGTAAATTCGAAGAAAATTACTAAATTTCCCTCATATTACTGAGCTTTAGATATAGCAAATATGAATGAAGTCGCTTGACTCCCTAATTTAACCTAAAAACAATATATCCATAAATAAAGGACCACTGTAATGGCATACGTCCAATGTTAGCTATTTTGGTATTGAGGTTCTGTTAATTTTAATCAAATTATCTGTTTAAGAAACGTTAGTTATTTGACTGAAGCCTTGTAAATTTGTCCAAACTCACTGTATGGGTAATGTAAGACATTTTTATTTCCATTATTTGCGGACATAAATATAAATAATATATACCTTTTCGCTTGAGTTTCTTCCTCCAACAATCTTTCTAATTTGATCTTCATGTCTTCCAAATCAGATAATTTTTTAGATTCTTCTCTAACTACTGCTTCTAATTCTTTTGCTTGACCTTCAGCCATTTGTCTCGCAGTCCTTTCTTGTTGTAGTTGTGCTCTGAGAGAGAAAAAAAATGATGTACCTAATGCAATATATCAAGAGGCCTAATTAATTGTCCACCTCGGATATCTTTTACGGGAAGTTTGGTCTGGAAAACCCTCCCTCTTGGGGACATTTTTTCAACATAGATTCATTTGAATGAGACCAATGTGGCAACTCCTTGTATAATATTTCAGGGAACGACTTTTTTGTTCACTTTAGACTCTATATAGAAGGTCTTCGTGACCGAAAAGTGTCAGCATATAGTAAGTCCCTCCAAAATGCTTCTTCAATGTTCGGGAAGATGTCGAACAACGATTTTATTATTGCAGGGAAGTAAATGGGCCGAAATTTGATCATTATAAATCAAATAAAGCAATTTAATTTTACAAACACCTTTTTTACATACAAAAAAATAACAAGTTGATAAAAAGAATGAAATTAACTTTAAAACAATATGCCACTTGACCGCTTGTTGGCACTTCGTTAGAGAGATGATCTTATAACAATGAATATTTAAAAAATGTCACCCTTAGAACAAAATCAACGTATTTCGACGTTTTTCGTTATCCTAATAATTATTGCAATAAAATTGCTGTGAGATGAGCACCAAAAATCTCCAACTATTAACATTTGCAACAGTATTAGCAAAAAAAAATAAAAAATTCACTTACTTTGCTCTTATCATTTCCTGTATGCGACCTTGTCTCTGAAGTCTCCTTTTAGCTGCTTGAAGTCTTTGATAACTTTGACTACCCCCTGTGTGATCTGCTGCCAATTGCAGTGCAGATATCCATTGTAAACGAGTCATATGATCCGTAGTGCCTAAGTTATTAAAAATATATATAGGGTGAGTCAGGTTTTTATAGCTAGGTGTTTAATTTTTGGGTTCGAACTTTTTGCTGCGCCGGCGCTGCTTTCTATTGAATAATAATTTAGAATTTCTGTTAAATTCAGAAACTTTTTGGTCTCTTGTATGTGTTTCGAGAACTGTAGCTACTGAGTTCGAGAGCAATTAAATTTATTTGTAATTTAAAGAGGCTTTTGAGATTTAGAATTAGTTAAAAGTGGAGACTACCATTTATTTTATTTATTAAATGCAAAGAACAAAGTAAGAAATAGATGATTAACTAGTTAATTGTAAATTATTGATAATTGATCCGCAAAATTCTTTACAAAAATGTTCAATTTAGGATGGGATTATTGCCAGACATGTTTCGGAAAGATTATTCTATCATCAGTGGAATGACATACAGGTTTACGTAGTTAAATTGGTGGATATTTGAACTTGGGTATGGAATATAAACATACATATATGCTAAAAATGTAATATGATTAGAGGTAAAATATTGTAAGTAATACATGAGTCTAACCTAATTATTTACAATATTTTACCTCTAATCATATTACATTTTTAGCATACCATGTGTCCCACCGGGAAGGGATTCGGATTCGGATGGAACAATCTGACAATCTGGTGTAGTACTTAGGTCGATGGAGCCAATTCGGCTAAAATGTTTTCAAGAATCTAGCACTTCCGGTTATACCGGAAATGGGTGTCAACTTCCTTATTTCAAATACGACCCTATATAAATTATATTTTTTTTTGGATTCTCCTTGTAATTGTAAACATATTTCATACATACTCTGGTGTACCTATCGCTAGTTGTTTTCGAAATATTTAAAATTTTATGTCAAAAATGACGTTTTCAGAATAATGAATAATAGTTATTTATTATACAAGGGAAAAAGTACTAGATGTTAGCTCGAGAGCTAAAATCTAACTTTTTTCCCGTGTATGATACACTATTTTTTTCTGAGACGGGAAAAACTTCGATTTAATATTGAAAAAAGTCAGAAAATTATCCAAGTGAAATTTGAAGTTTTAAAAAAGTAATCAAATATCTGTCAATTTCATTCTGTAATTTAATTTAAAAATGGCGAACACTCCACCGGAGTCAGTAGAAGCAGCAAAAGTAGCGTCACAAATTATTGCCAGTTTTGATGTATAAAGAAAATGTAACTTTTGTATAATAAAATTTCCTAAAATTAAATATCTACCGTTACTTATGTGTCCGGGAAAAAAGTACTCACTTTTTTCCCGGGTATAAAAAGTGACATTTTATTACCTGTCAAGAGAGTAAATATGTCAAACTTTTTTCCCGTCACAGAAAAATAATAATTTTTTATTATATGGAAGCTTTAATAATTTAATTTGTTAGAACATCCTAGAAGATATAGACCTACTTTAGGCGCCTACGTATATTTTTTTAGTAAATATTAATACAGGGTATTTGAAAAAAAAAAGGTAAAAAATCAAATTGAAAAAAGTGTCATAAATCAAAATTTTTAAATGGCCCCCATTTTATATTTTTTTTATTTTTTTGCATCAAAAATAAGGGCAAGTTTATGAAAGGATGTCTAACCCAAAAACTGATAGTTTTCAAAATATTAGCAATTTTACATTTTTCTATTAGAATAGTGATATGAATTTGAAATTTAATTGATTTTAGTTGGCCATGATGGCTTTATATAGCAAATAAATATGACACTTGCCAAAAATAATCAACAATTATGACAAATTGTAGACATTAATTAGTAGTAATAATCATGGCGGGCATATAAATTATACTAACGCATACTATCTAAATTTGTTTATTATTTATGGATAATGTGACAGAATGATGTCACAAACGTGTGATACATTTGCTGCCAGGTACCCAGAAAAACACAGGCCACCACCAAAAGTTGTTAAACGGATAATAGATAATTTCAAAAATTTCGAGTCCGTAAAGACAAAAATAAAACAATGCAATTTAACTAAAACATACTCGAAAAGAAAGTTTCAGCCAAATTTAGAAAAATTATAACTATAACTATAATATAATTATATACTTCACCGCATATCCTACGACATCTCTTTGCAGTGGAGTCTGGATTTTCTAAAAGCGATCGATTATTATATCTGGGGGACGATCAAAAATGAAGTGTACAGCAGGCATGTGACCACTAACGAGGACTGTATGCAAAGAGTTCGGAATGCATTTGCCAATTTGAGTCAACCATCTATTCACCGGGCAACACATGAACAATTAATTTTGAGACGTGAAAAGTGTTTAGAAGTTCAAGGTCAAAATGTTGAACACTTGTTAAAGTAATTTTTTTTATGAGTTGACCTTAGAAAGTTTGTATTATACGTTCACGTTATTAGTTAATCAAATTCTTCACAGACTGGAAACTTTCGAAAATATCTATTATTAGTTTAACAACTTTTTGTGATGGTTTATGTTTTCCTAGATATTTGGTAGCAAATGTTATCACACGTTCTTGTATCACTGTGTCACATTATCCATAAATAGTAAACAAATTTAGAGAGTATTCTTAGTATAATTTATACGCCCGCCATGATTATTACTACTACAAAATTGTCATAATTGTTGATTATTTTTGTCAAGTGTCATATTTATTTGCTATCTAAAGCCATCATGGCCAACTAATATCAATTAAAGTTCAAATCATATCACTATATTGTAATAGAAAAATGCAAAATTGCCAATATTTTGAAAATTATCAGTTTTTGGGATAAACATCCCTTCATAAACTTGCCCTTATTTTTTATGCAAAAAATAAACAAAATATAAAATTACCATTTAAAAATTTTGAATTATGACACTTTTTTCAATTTGATTTTTTACTCCGAAAACGGCTGGCGATAGGTATAACATAGTATGCATAAAATATGTTTAGAATTACAAGGAGAATCCAAAAAAAAATATAATTTATATATAGGGTCGTATTTGAAATAAGGAAGTTGACACCCATTTCCGGTATAACCGGAAGTACTAGATTCTTGAAAACATTTCAGCCGAATTGGTTCCGTTGACCTAAGTACTACACCAGATTTTCAGATTGTTGCACCATGTAGTTTCTTCATAATCGATCAAATCCCTTCCCGATGGGACACCCGGTATGTATGTTTATATTCCATAATATATAAGTTTAATAAATCCACCCATCTAACTACGTAAATCTGTATGTCATGCCACTGATGATGGAATAGTCTCTCCGAAACATGTCTAGCAATATTCCAATCCTGAATTGAACATAGATATAAAGAATTCTGTGGAGCAGACGTCGCCGTCATTTGATTTATCAATACATCCCGCTCCTCTTCGTTATGGATTACTTCAAAAATTAATTGTAAATTAATAGGTCCTGCTACAAAAACCTGACTCACCATGTATAATTGGTATATTGAGATTATGAATATATAAATTTTAAGGAAGCAGCGCTCTAGCAAGAAATGGGTATGGATGAGAATAAGACTAAATTTAAATTGGTATTAATACATATCGAAAGGAACTGAATAATACTCATAAATTTAAAGTGATGAAAAATACAAGTCAAATCTCTACCAAATAAATTTTATTAATCAGTAGCAAACATTTAAATCTTGAGAAATCTTTATGAATTATTTTAATTTTTTTGTTGCCTATCACAGTTCGGAGATTCTATTGGAGTAACTCTGCGGAAAACAACAACAAAAATAAAAATAATTCATAAAGTTTTCTCAAATTTTAAATGTTTGCCACTGATGATGAGACTGGCCTAGTCTCGAAACATGTCTGACAGGAAAAGTTATTAACGATTTTCTATTAAATTTATTTGGTGTAGATTTGACTTTTATTTTTCATCACTGAAATTATAACTCCAGTTAGGAATGGACTACTTTTTCAATTTAATAAATTTAAACATAAACTAAACTGAGGGTTTGCCAAATACTAGACACAACACATATTAGGAATGAAATATATTACATTGACAATTTATAAAAATTTATTTTACTTTATTATTATGAATTTAATACAGAGCAATTTTCCCTAAATAGTTATCAAAAAACCGAGAAAATTAAACAGTGACCGGGTATTTGAAGCTTTGTGTATATTTGGGTTATTGTGAATCACAGCCGTTTTTAGACAAGCCATGAACAGACATTGGCAACACTGCAATACGGTTAGTAAACCAGTCTACTGTACATACTCGGCCGGTGAGCGGTCGCAACGAAAATATTTTGTAACATAGAATTTGCAAAGTTTAATTTTGTTTTATATTTCAGTTATTAGAAACATTAATTTTAATTAAATTTAAAAGATTTTCAAAACCTTCAATTAAATCGGCCCTTATGAATAATTCAGTTAGGCAAATTCAGGTGCGGCAAATCTGTACTTATAAGTAAGTAAGTATAAGTAACAAAATTATGTTATATCTACCTAATTCGAATGTTCGTTCAGGAGTATTTAAGATTATTTTGTATCCCGCTTTTGGTTCAATTTTACTTCCAGGTTCTATTGGCAACGTACCACATCTCTCTTTTTCGGAACGACTTTTATAATATGTCAGTTCAGATGGTCTTAAAACAAACCAATATTCCCTCATTGTATGGAAAATGTAACCCTTTTTTGATAAAAAACCTTTTTTCAAAACATCCTCAACTATTTTTTGGTACACTTCTGTCACAGCTTCCGTTATGGCGACGGTATCTTTCACATTATTTAAACATCTGAAATATAATATTTGTATATAAGTTATAAATTTTAATCGTCTTGCATTGACAAGCATTTCCAAACACCCAATTTAAATTTCAAATTGTTGGAACGCATTATTTTGCAGGCTCAAATAATTACAATAGGTACTTTCTCAAAAAACTCTAAAAGAAAACCAAGTTTATTTATCTACCGGCGAACGCCCATTATATTAGAGATAAAATAATAGTACAGGTACAAAAACAGAAAAAATATTAAATATAAGTGAAATTCGAATTTTTCGATGTGAGAGCAATCTGTCCCCGCTATCGAAAATGTTAAGTATAAATTTAGAGAACAACGCACAACAACTACACGACTGGCATTGAATTACAAGCACAAGTTTTCTAAATAAATACTAAAATGAAAATTTAGTTTGCTTTTTCGCATCAAATTAACTGAGTATATAAGTACAAACAAATCCTAATAAATCATTGAAATGCAATCAAAAAATATATAATTATATAAAATATTAATAAATTTAATTCGAAATTTCGGGAAATCCCCAAAACTTAAGTGCGCATTGAAAATGGTATGCAGGGATCTAGCCAGCACAAAGCTACACTGTCTCAAAAAAAGAGGAGGCAATCTATCAGGCCCAGGGGTCTTCTTTGGATCAAGTGTCGATAGTTTTTCATAAATTTCAGATATTGATATGTCCAAATCATTGGAATTACTTAATGTGGTTCACACTGCACTGCTTCAATGCTAATTTTTCACTCTCATACGATCTACTTATTTGTACATTACCTGGATTCCAGGACAGCTATGAAAGGAGTCAGTCTAAAGCTTCCCATAGATATGCTAAGGCTAGTGAAATCTTCCTCATCAAAGACACAACCTAAAGAATTGGCTAGTGTATGTGCTATGTTACAAACCTGAAACAGATGATGGGATACAATAATGACAAATCATATGAGATAATTTAGTAGAATCAAACTAACTATAACCAAAGATTAATACCGGGTTGGGCAGTACATTCGGCTCGGTCTCTCATAGCCTAACAAAATTGAAATTGCAAATTTTGTTTACGTGGGTGTATGTAGGTCTGCCAGAAGTATTTAACAAAAAAGTTTTTAAATATACCGGGTGTCCCAAAAAAGTGTGGCATATCAAAGTTATATTTTTGTAAATGGAACACCCAGTATTTTTTGGATTTTTTGAAGAATTTGGATAAAATAAAGTAAAGTTATTGTTATGATCCCTATACCTAAATCTACCCGTTTGGCCAATTTTTGCGATTTTTGCAAAAATGGGGTCATTTTGAAAAATATTCTGGGCGTTTACATTTGTAACTAAACCGTTTAAAATTTTAAAATGGCAAGTAGATAGGACATACATTAGGTCGGTGTATAGCCCAATTGTAAATATTGTACAGGGTGGTCACAATTTTTTATTGTTCTTATCAATCATATTTATTTCAATAACTTTTTTATTTTAAATAGCACACCCTATATTTCATAGCACCTGTCGATACTAATTAATGTTATATATATAATCAAATGGTATTAGGCTTCTCTATACCTAACCGTGACCGTTTCCCAAGAAAACAATATTTAAACTTATTTGTCTTCTTGATTTGATGACATTTTCATAGCCTATTAAGGCGTACTCTAGATCGTTTATTTAAATGGATTGGCCGCGGTGGTCCATAAAACTAGCCCCCAAAGTCTCCAGACTTAACACCACCATGTTTTTTTTATGGGGATATATTAAAAACATTGTTTATGATACGCCAACAACACGGGATGATATGAAACAGCGAATTAAAACTGCTTTTGATACAATCGCACCACAATTATTAGCAAATTTCAGACATTCATTTCAAAAAAGAATTCATCTGTGTATTGAAAATAACGGCCAACATTTTGAGCATTTTTGTAGCTATAGTAAATAGGTATATACCTATGGTATAGGTCTTTTTTTATTGTTAATTTTTAAGAATTATGAATATGTTACTAAATGTTAAAAAAATTTGTACCTATTTTATTATTCTTAAGTTTTAACTTTCAGAGTTTGTTAGAATTAGGTACCCAATAAATTGTAGTGTAAAAGTTTTTAAGTACGATTAGTATGGTGTCCCACTTGATAGTAGAGAAACTTTGTTGGCTTTTAAGTTCCAATTTGTCTACGGAAAAACTGTTGTAATATTCGAATACCGATCAGCTAATAGTAATTTAATAATGTATATTACAGGGTGTACCTACTATTAAAAGTCACATCAATAAGATAAATAAGTTAAAATAATTATTTATTGGGAAACGGTGACAGTTAGGTATAGGGAAGCCTAATACCATTTGATAGAGAACATTACTTAGTATCGGCAGGTGCTATGAAATATAGGGTGTGCTATTTAATATAAAAAAGTTTTTTAAATAAATATGATTGATAAGAACAATAAAAAAATTTAACCACCCTGTACAATATTTACAATTGGGCTATACACCGAACTAATGTATGTTCTATCCACTTGCCATTTTAAAAGTTTAGACGCTTTAGTTAAAAAATAAACGCACAGAATGTTTTTCAAAATGACCCTATTTTTTGCAAAAAAACGCAAAAATTGGCCAAACGGGCAGATCTGTATAGGGATCATAACAATAACTTTACTTTATTTTATCCAAAGTCTTCAAAAAATCCAAAAAATACTGAGTGTTCCATTTAACAAATATAACTTTGATATGCCACACTTTTCTGGGACACTCGGTATATTTGAAAACATTTTTGTTAAATGCTCCTGGTAGACCTACATATAACCACGTAAACAAAATTTGCAATTTCAATTTTGTTAGGCTTTGAGAGTCGAGGCGAATGTACTGCCCGACCCGGTATATTAATTTTTACTTTGAGTGATGTTAAGACAAAAAGTTCATAGAAACATAGGTGCGCAAATAAAAATAATAAGTTTATTTGCAATTCAACATAATGAATTTGGAATATTGACTTGCTATAAACATAAAGTTCTTTAAGGTGGACCATATAATGCACGACTGTCGGATTTGTATTTAGAGGGACAAAATTGTAGGTAAGTTTTTTTTTTCTTGGTCAATACATTTGTGTGATTGTATGGTTTTTCAATTATTGTTTATAATTTTTCCATTCTTGACGTAATCGAGTTTTTAAAATAATCAAATTTGCCATCCAGACTGTGAATGACGCAAGTATATTTTGATGAGGTATCTTACAGTAAGTTAATAGGTGATCAAAAATGTTTGCGACATCAATAGCCCCAGAGTCAAAATCTTTCACTTTAGTGGAAATCACAATTACAACAATTAATGTAGAAGACGGAGTTGCTATACTCTCGTAAGACAACTTAATCTCTGTTCAAGCGGTGGCAATTTAAACAAGATTCTATGTATAGGTAAAGCCAGTAATTTTGTCCGCTACGCCACAAAAATAATATAAAGACACGGCAATATTTAAGGGGGTGATTTCTTAGGTCATTTTATAAAAAAAACTTGTACGTCCGGAAAAGCATTGTTTGCAAGATAATAAGGTGTCAAAGTTTTTTTGTAAATAACGGTTATTTTTAATTAGATCAAATATGTCCTTACCGATTTCTTTGAGCGATGTTGCTAGAAATGTGGAGATTATACGGCCCTAATTTAATCATAATAGTTAGGTCCAGTGGCGTTAGGGGGGCAACTTAATAAAAATTATTTATTCATAAAATTAACATTTATACATAATACAAAAAATTCTCGGATACATGAATCCAATCTTCTCCTGATTGACTGGCGAACTCTCTCAAACATACCAAGGTCGTTGCTAATAGAATTGCACCCAACAATAATGCGATTCCTTATGTTTCTGTTAAAAACTCACGAGCAACCCGACTAGAATGCGCTGGTACCCCATCCCATTTATTATTACCAATGGTACGTTTTCCAGAAATCCAGGAAGCGTGTGTTCCAGAAAGTCGAGATATACCTCTCCGGTAAGTCTTCCTGGTATAAATACGGGTCCAATCAAGCAGTCACCCACAATTCAACGTGAACTGATGTTTAAAATGATCTTCAAATATCGCATGCGGATTTTCATCACACCATAAATGTTTATTATAAAAATTCATTATTGCATTTCTTGAAAAACTCGCTTCATCAGTAAACAAAATTGACATCGGTAGTTGAGGAATTTTAACAATTTTGTGCAAAAGCCATTGACAGAATGCCATATGTGGAGGAAAATCAGCAGGAATAAGTGAGTGAACGCGTTGGATGTATGGTACGGATATAACAAATTGTCCTTAAGATTACGCCAAACAGTACTATTATTACATTCAAAACGTCAGCAACCTTTCGAGTTTCTTCAACCATGTTCAGCACATCCTCTTTCAGCTCTACCAATTACTGCCGATCTACTTAAGAACAGGGATGCTGGGAGGCTGAGCGCGCTGGTCTTACTGGACTACAGTAAGGCGTTGGATTGCTGGCTATCTCTTCGCCAAGCTCTCTACTTTTTCAAAAATAAGCATGCTCAATACATGCAATAGGCAACTTTGGTCATTCCTAGATATGCCACAAGTAATTTTAAACGCAGTTTTGTTTATTTAGCTGCTAAATATTAAAATGAACTTCCTAATTCAATGAAGAGTCATTTGGTTCTTAACTTTAAAAAGAAACGTAAATTATATGTCCTCGAAAGGGAACTCTGATTAACTTTGCCGAAACTTTTGAAAATTTTCTTTTTACTGATTTTTGAGATGACTGGACTGTTACTACGATACATAGAGGAAAAATTAGAAAATAGAATGCAACTTGTTTTTGTTATATCTTGTCAAATTTAATTTTGTCGGGTTAGATAAGAATAACGCTTAATGAGCGATACCTGAACTTTTTAGTAGATACAAACATTGATTTGAATGGTGGTGTATAATTATTATTGAAAATGATATTTGAAGTGTTTTGTATTTTGTTGTTACTGAATAAAGCCGATTATTATTATACGCTGAGGAAATCTTTCAATGTACTACCGTCCAGCATCTAATGCATTGCCATCAGCGAGTCCATAAATGAAGTACATATCGGTCGGTAGTGACTCAGGTTAAGGAACTTGACAGATTCAAAATAATTGGCATAGTCAAATAACATCAACGTTACTGACTTTTAGTCGAATTATTGGCAAATATTGTTGGTATATTGAAAAATGTTTTAAATTTTTATCTTGTTACGTTTTAAAAAAGAAAAAAAGAACCTAAATGTATTTACTTATAATGAATTTCCACCAAACCAAATATCTACCACTAACATATTACTTTTAGTAGGTACGCCCCTGTAAATAGAAAATATTATATTATCTAGAATTTAAAAGAATTTTTCTACTTAGGGGTAAGTGAGTGTTGGAATGCCCAATTTACGCCCCAATTAGGTCGGCACAAGCCGTGGTATCATCCCTTGATGACTTGGTTAGTGCCCTAAATCTTATTAATCTGCGGTTAGCCAAATAGATCTGCTCGTTTATTGTGGATATCCTTAAATTAAGATCATTTATTATGAAAGTGTTGGAATTTTGTTTGTAGTTGTAGTTTGTTTTTGTTCTCTTTTTAGTTTTCGTTTTCATATTATTATAGGATTGTTTTTTTTCTGTTTTTATTTTAGTTATTTTTCTTTTGTTTATATACTTGTTAATTGGATAGGATGATCGTGAAGTTGTTATAATATTATTGTTATTGTATAGTATTGTACGAGTATTATCATATGTACCATGTATCAAACCGAGCTCATTGTTGGAAAACTGTATGTTTTGGGAACAATAAAGTTGATTTGATTTGATTTGATTAGTGAGGAAAATTTATTTTATTCCTGTTTTTAAGTATAGCTTTATAGGATTTTGCTACGGGAGTTTCGACGTGTTTATCTTTTTCTTAGATGAAATATAAAATACAAATTACTGGGTTGCCTCCAGTAATAATTTAAAGATGTATAAACGAGTTTTAATTTAATTTTTAGAATTTGTTTGGGTAATAATTATTCGTAAACAAATTACTTATAATGTTGAATGGGACCATATATTAAAAATGTGATTAGAAATTGTGTTACAACAATAATAATATTTTCTCAACCACCGAGTATGGTCATTGGAAGATATTTTATCTACCACGTGACCACGTGACAGTTTCTGGAATCGAGAAGAAATAGCCGGGAGCCTATAGTTGCGGGGAGTGAAATATTTTTAATAGTTAGTCTCTCGAAATGTTTAGTACAGGAAAGAATACCAAAATAGTGAAATATTTTGCAATTTTATTATTGAATTGGCAAAACCATTTATATATGGGATTAGTACATTTTTGGTCATTCCAATATTATTTTTGGAGTAGAAGTTTTTTTTTTTTTTAATCTCCTGAAATCGGAATTTTCCGGATTAAGTCCTGTAAACGTCGAGAATTTTTCCTCTAGAGCCGCACAACATCTATGTAAGTAATTTTTGGTAATTTCTTTTGTCAATGGCAAAGTCTTATAAAATTATTTATTTTCTCTTTCATATTTCTATCATTATTAGAACCTAATTTTGGTTTTTGTACCCCATTGCGGAGTTTGGAAGTTAAACTTGCTCCTGTTTTTGGCTTTTACTGTTGCTGAAAAGCTGTTTTGAGAAAATTGCCTGGTCAACCGATTTTTCGACCTAGGTATGCGGTTCGTGCCGTCTAGCGAAGCCATAATTTGCAGTAAAGAAGAGCACCTGAATATGTAAGTGTTTGATTGCGTTTTATAAAAACATTTACTTCACTAGCAGTGTGTGGGTATTTTTTTTGTGAATTTTTAATTTTCAATGATTGAAGAGTTTCAAAAACAAAGGGAAAGGTTTACTTAATATTTTCCTAAGTTGAGATATATAAATAAATTGAGGAATTTTGAATAAAAAAAACATTGTAGCTGAGTAATAGAAATTTCTTATACAGGGTGGTCCAACGAAAAGTTTGCACCTAGCTTTTCTCTTTTTTTTGTAGTCGAATGCGAAAATGCTCGGACACGTCGATTTTGCTTTTGAGGGGGACACATTTTAAACATATTTTTCGATCTGCGCCTTTAACCCCCTAGCGGGGGTGAGTAACAACCCTAAAATTTTAAATGGAAAGAGGGGTCTAATGACATATCATTTGAAAGGACACAAAATTGTCTTTCTAATGATACCCTATTTGTCGAATTTTACTAAAACAGTTAATACGAAAACGACTTTAAAGACATTAAGCCGATAATTTTGGTATTAATGAGAAATACAAATAAGTTTTAATTATTGCGAGTGAAAACACCTGCAATCGTTAGTACATTCCAATGTTTGTTAGTTTTAACATTGCTTTGTAAAAAAAGTAAACAAGCTGTTAAATTGATTTATTAAAACGTTACATTAACAAATGTTGAAAATGTGACCCATTTGATTCCATACAATAATACAGATTTTGTTCAAATCTATTTCTAACATTTTGTAGCATATCAGGTGTTATGTTTCTGCACTCTTCTGTAATGCGTTGGCGAAGATCTTCTATGGACTCGGGCTTCGTGGCAAAACATTTATTTTTTAAGTGCCCCCAAAGAAAAAAGTCTAAAGGCGATAAATCCGGTGACCTGGCAGGCCATTCAATTGGGCCCCTCCTTCCAATCCACCGTCCAGGGAACCGGTCATCTAAGAACTGTCTTACAGGAGCCACATAGTGCGGAGGTGCTCCATCTTGCTGGAAATAAAGCCGTAGTAGTAGTAGTAGTATGATTTTGGTCATCTTCTATTATTTGTGTTATTAAAGGATCAATTGTGTCTTCAAGCATGTTTAGGTACACTTCACCAGTTAAATTTCCAGGAATAAAAAGTGGTCCTATAATATGATTTCCTAATATGCCACACCAGACGTTTATTTTTTGAGGATACTGGGTATGAACCTCACGGAATAAATGTGGGTTACTGTCATCCCAGTAACGGCAATTGTGCCTATTTACAGCTCCATTCAAATAAAATGTGCATTCGTCGGAAAAACAAATGTTAAATAATAATTGCGGATCTTCAATTAAACGCTGGCTCATTGCTTCACAAAATTGCAGCCTTCTATCAGGATCATCCTCATTTAGTTCCTGTACTAATTTGATTTTGTACGGATGAAATTTGTACGCTTTTAAAATTCGTATTATGGACGAACGGGAGACACCTGAGGCTTCAGCTAGTTGACGGGTACTTTGACTATGATCCATTTCAACATGCCCTAAAACAGCGACTTCCACAGCTTCATTTCTGATCGGTTTCTGCGGCTGGTGTTTTACATTACAGACAGATCCGGTATCTACAAACTTTTTAACTAACTTGCCAACGTACACATCATTCACATTTTTATCGGGATGTCTCTCATTAAATAAGCGAGCCGTAAGTCTAGCACTACTATTATTTTGAAAATAAAGTTTAACAATTTCAACTCGTTCTAGAATGGAATAAATCATTTTGTACGGTAAAAGTAAAATAACTTGAGAAGCAACCAAACTGAATCAATGAAAAGACTAAAATAAACGGTGGAAATTCTTTTCCTACACGTATCTGCAGTTTTTATTTCAACAAAAAACGCAAACGATTAGTGAGGAATTTAGTTCTGATAAATAAGATAGTGTTTTTGAAATCCCGTTTTTCTTCAAAGTAAATAATTTAGAAATGATTGTAGTTGTTTTCAGTCGTAATAATTAAAACTTATTTGTATTTCTCATTAATACCAAAATTATCGGCTTAATGTCTTTAAAGTCGTTTTCGTATTAACTGTTTTAGTAAAATTCGACAAATAGGGTATCATTAGAAAGACAATTTTGTGTCCTTTCAAATGATATGTCATTAGACCCCTCTTTCCATTTAAAATTTTAGGGTTGTTACTCACCCCCGCTAGGGGGTTAAAGGCGCAGATCGAAAAATATGTTTAAAATGTGTCCCCCTCAAAAGCAAAATCGACGTGTCCGAGCATTTTCGCATTCGACTACAAAAAAAAGAGAAAAGCTAGGTGCAAACTTTTCGTTGGACCACCCTGTATGTATGTATTGATTTAAGCACCAATTTTCTGTATCTCTAAGTATATTATTTAATATAATCATAATTCGTTTAGATTTTCATATGAAAAGATAGAATATATATTATTTAATCACGTGATCATGTTTATTTTCATACACATTACGGGGTTTAGTCTTAAGGAGAACTGATGTAATGAATAGACAAATTATCTTTATTGATATGTGTGTGAATGCATCGTGCTGCGTAGGTGAAAAAAAATTATTTGTAAAATTAATGGTTTCTAATAATAAAATTTACACCTTAAAACCTGTTGGACTGTGTAATTAGATTTCTCAAAGGAAAAACAGATTAGTGACTTTCAATAAACTTATTAAATGTGCCTATTGTTTTTCTTAGTATTATTATTTTTTTTTAGTAATAAACTATACTGGAATCGACTATTTCGGTCCAATCAGTGCTGCCGTTTCAGTACAATTGTACTGAATTCAGTACAAAATTAACAAATTCGGTACGTCAGTACTACGTTTTGAAAAAACCCTCATTTTTAGTACGAAATCCCAAAAAGGCAATAAAGTCAAACACAATCTGCAAAAAATTAATAAAAATTTAGCCAGGGAAATATTCGAAAATTTAAATAACCCAATTTTTAAATTATATTTTCAATTTTTGAATCATATTTTAAAAATTATTTGTAAAATGAACTTAGAATTCCAAAGCGAATCGCCTAGAATAGACAAAATAATTCCCACTATATCCATGAACTTCAAAATGATATCAAAATTTTATTTAAAGAATGAAATAGTTAATACTGTTCCAATTAATAATATTAATCCTCGAAATCCCGATTATTTTAAAAAGTTTGAAGGTATTTACCTCGGTGCCAGTTTTGAACTGACACTTGCCAATAATTTACATAAATTATCCAAGCCAGAGGTCGATCAAGTTCGGGTAAATTGTTTAAACTTTTATGTGACGTTGTGTTCAGAAATTAGAACAAGGGTCGATTTTTCCAATGAAATTACAAATGTATTAGACATCAGGAATATGTTTAATGATGATAAGTCTAGTTTATCGCGGTTAGTGGGGATGTTTCCAAATATAATAAAAGTTGATTTCATTGAAGATTTGAATCTGGAATGGCGACCTCTTTCTGAACATAAAGCAGATGAAGATTTAAAAAATGTGGAACATGTAATTGCTTTTCTAAGAAAATGTAAAAATCATAGGGAAGAATGTATATTTAAAAATTTAATCATATTTTTTGAGGCAATGATCAGCTTACCACATGGTAGTGCTGTAGCTGAAAGAATATTTTCTATTCTGAGCATAATAAAAAACATATATAGAAACAGTTTAAATGTAGCTACAGTGGAAAACTTACTTCATTCTAAAGAAATATTAAAAAATAATACTTGTTTTTCATGGGAGGTCCCCGATGAATTAATTACTTGATTTTATTTACAATGTAACTAATTATTAATATGAACCAATTTATGTATTCTGTTGTTGTGAGTTAAATTTATTTTGGTTTTTCTTTGTTATAATAAAACAAATATTTTATTTCATTTATCAATAGTTTTGAAATGCACAAAACGCTATTTTCAATAAAAACTCTTGGTAGATTTTTGAATTCCCCGCCATTCAGCACGTTTTTTACGAATTCAGTACGTTTTCTGTCAGAGACTCAGTACGTTTTGAAAACAAGCCGCGGCAGCACTGGGTCCAATAGAGACATCCATCCGTCGACGAAGAGAGAAAAAATATGGTGTTATTTTTACATGCCTCTCAATTCGTGCGGTACATATTGAAGTCGCAGATAGTCCTGTACGGATTCTGCGATACTTTCTATAAGACGATTTACCGCTAGAAGAGGACAACCTCAAAATTATATGGAGCGACAATAGAACAAATTTAAAAGCTTCTGACAAAGAATTGAAATTAGCGTTACGAAACATAGATCCAGATATTATTCAAAATAAATTAGTTGCGGAAGAAATTGAATGGAAATATAATCCTCCTGGTGCTGTGCATATGGGCGGAGCATGGGAGCGATTAATACGAAGCATAAAGGAAACTTTGAAAATAATTTTCAGAGAAAGATGTCCAAAATTTGAAGTACTGAGAACAGTATTAGTTGGTTTATCTCAAGATAATGTCGAAATAAAATTACAGTCAGTCACTTATATTAATAATTAGTTAGGGCCATATTAGCTCCCTATTTCCAAATTTCCAAGAAATTGGTAGAGAGATATTTGACTTAATTAAAAAAAACACCTTGGTATCTTTGAAAACACCTTGGTATCTTTGAAACAATGCATTTCCCGCCGTATGTTTATGGGAACTTTTTATGATAAAATGACCTGAGAACTCCCCGGTTTAAATATTTCTGCGTCGTTTTGGTACACCCTGTATCAGAATCAATAAGGCCATATTCTCAATTTTAAAAAAGTAGATACCTCTTCAACAAACAACCTGAAAAACTGATAATTGTTGGGTTTTCATTTAATCAAAAAAAAAATCCTACCTCTGAAGGATGCATTAACACTTGATACCCATTCTCGTTTTTTTGGTCCAATGTTAACTCGCCCAAGACGCATAATATCCGAAATATATGAAATATATCCTTATCGCTGAACATTTTATTCTCTCTATTTAAATATCGCTTTCGGCAAACCAACCAACACACTTCTGCTATCCGATTTTCATAATCGCGTAATTCAGCCAGGGGTAATTTATTAGGAAGTGATGAAAATACCTCCCGTTGTAGATAGTATTTGAACTGGTCAAAATTAAGCGTTGTGGTACTTCGAAAGTGTTCCAGGCCTCTTTCAACTCCATAAAGATCTATGAGAGTACCTATGTTGGCTGTAAGAACCTAAAACAAAAAATGAATATTAATACATTTTTATAGTTGACTCGTAAGAATATCTAGGGTGAGACTGATATTTTTTTTATTCAACAGATCGTTTTACATATCCTACGACCATTTAGCGCATTGCTTTCAAGTCAAGTCAACTCAGTTTTTATCAGGGTGGAGATGATTAAAATCAAATTTTGATCTCTACGATTTTTTTGAAAAAAATCATGATTAATTTAAGAAAGAGTTTTAAAAATTTTCACACTTAAATATATTTGTTCTAAAAAAAAATAAAGCACAGACGCATTTTTATATGGTGTTATTTATTATTGTATTATAGTAATCGCAAAAACAGCTGGATAATACAAAAATAAAACTTACAAAGATTCTTTTTTAATACAAAGAAATATTTAAATAAACCTAAGTGTTATAATTTATAATGCTTAAATAGAGATACTGTTTAGCTGCTTTGTCACTGTCAAGTCTGTTTCTTATATCTGAATGTACGAATCCATTGGTACCATTTCCTACTCGTATGATTTGCAGCACTCGCCTGCGGCTCATGCTGCAAACGATCATACTCGTAGCAAATATATGTCATTTCATGCGAGTTTCATACTATACTTTTTCAGTTTTAATATGCTTCAATAGTGTGCTTTGGAATAAATTACACATAATTTTAGGAAAATATTTGTTTTTCGAAACTTATATATATACTCGCCCTGTTGGCATAAGCCTAAATACGATGAGTTAAAAGTATTAAATTGACTAGGCTGTATTAAACTATATTCACTATCACTGTTTTCATTATATAAATAGCTTTGAAACCTTCGAAATTAGCGAAGTAATTTAAACTGTCAATTCGGTTTGTTTGTATTGTCGGCTTTGCTATGGTGATTTTTCATAACCGATGCTACTTTTGTCATTACCAGGAAATTGACCCGTGCATTTTTGAATATGAAAAACAGCATTACAGTGTACAACATTTTCAAATTATGATTGAACATATAATAAAGGCATTTAAAGACAGTCGTAGAAAAACATCTTTTCGATATCAGCATAGTATGCACAGGCACCCAAAACAGAAATCATTATAGGAAGCACTTGCTTAATATCCATAATCCATATTCCAGAACCATGTCAACAGAGGAATGTTAACAGAAATTTCTAGGAATGCATTCTCGCTGCCAAAATTACACGGTCAAAAATTATACGCATATTCAAAAACAAAGGAGACCAAAAGATCTAACAAATTACAGCCATTTATCGCTACCAAACCAATTCAGTAAAGTGTTCGAGCACATAAGACTCACTCGCCACCTCGAAAAATTCAAATACCTTTCAAATGACCAGAATGTTTTTCGAACAAAAAGATCAACAGAAACAGCCCTTAGTCAAGCCCTGGAACACATGTACAGATCATTAAACAATAGAGATTTTGTGTTGGGACTGTTTTTCGATTTAAGTTAAGATCATAGAGAGTATGTATCGGAGCGTCGCGAAGGATGTATTAGGCTTGAGCAATAGTCTCATCAAAAAAATTAATTATAGAATTTGTGTAACTTTAAAAATAATTATAAATAAATGTTTTAGTGATTGAAAATTTCCACAAAAACTAAAACTTACTAAAGTGTCTCCCTTATATAAAAAAGACGATCCTGGAGAGGTTAGCATTTATCGACCTATTTCTATAATACCAATCCTCTCTAAGCCAATAGAAATCGCTTTGAATAACAGGTTATACGAATTTTTAGAGAAATACCAACTTATCTCAGAATCATCAATCAATATGGTTATCGAAGGTGAAGTTCTCCAAAACAAACAATCCTAAGGTTGGTGCGGTCTATTGTTGATGCAATAGAGAGGGGTGAGACTCTTACATCAATACTCTGTGATCTTAGCAGAGCATTTGATTCTCTGATCCATACAATTCTTTTAGCAAAATTGCCTCTGTATGGTGTGAGAGGGCTTGCTTCGAACTTCATTGAGTCCTACCTGAGCGATCGACAGCAGATAGTTGAGTGCGAGGAAGAGAGGTCTGATGCACGGGATGTAACCATAGGGGTACCCCAAGGTTCGATATCGGGTCCTCTTTTGTTTTTGCCCTATGTCAATGACTTCTCCGCTTTTGTTAGAGATACTCCAATCATTCAGTATGCGGATGATACTACTTTGTATGAGTCTAACAAAAATAACAACAAACAACTCTATAATAAATTTGTCATGGCAGAAAAATGGTTCGAATCCAATAGACTGTGCCTTAATATTACAAAAACAGAGAGAGACAAAAACGTTAACGATATGGTTTTTAAATTTCGTGGAGTCTATGTGAACTCGCGTTTAACATGGAATTCCCAGATTGATAACCTCTCTAAAAGGTTGTCGAGTGTTAACTACCTTTTGAGGAGACTGGCGAGTACATGCTCTGAGAGTGTTGTTCGTTGCGCGTATATGGCGTATTTTCAGGGACTTATTAACTATAGCGTTCTGTTCTGGGGTGTATCTTACAGCGAAAAAATATTTAAAATACAGAAAACAGCAATACGCATAGTAGCAAAAGCGAATTACAAGGATTCATGCAAACCGTTGTTTAAAAAACTAAATATTTTCACTGTTCCTGCGTTATATATTTGGCAATGTATCTTATATGTCAGAGATAATGTAGAAGGTTTAAATAGACACAGTGATATACATGAACATAACACAGGAAAAAAACATAGGATAGGTATGCTTACCTCAGCACAGACTGGCCCTGACTGATAAACAGTGTTTCATCATGGGAATCAGATGATACAACCATTTACCGCTTTTTCTCCAAAACTTGAAAGACAATGGAAGGTTTAAGCAAGGGGTAAAACCGCATCTTCTTGGAATAATTCCGTATACTTACGCTGACTATCTTAATTACAAATTTTAATTGTATATAGATTACGAGTTTTATTTGTGTAGGATTTGTGATTTTACACTTAATTGTGTTGTTGTTGATGTCGTGCTGTTTGTTGTACTTATGGTAATGTTTTTTATTTTATTTTATGTGTTTTATATTATTTATAGTATAATGTGTATGATGATGCAGATAACTACGGTTAAAAAGCAAATAAAGAATTATTATTAAGTAGTGCTTTTGACACCATCAATCACGACCTACTGAAAGGAAGGCTGAGTGACGTGGATATAAGGGGAACGGCGGCTGCCTGGATATCTAGCTATCTACAAGCACGCACACAAACAGTCGAGGTTGATGGTGTCCATTCTAGAGTAGCTTACATAAATAATGGAATACCTTATTCATCACCAACACTATTTAACATTTTTATTAATGAATTACCGATCACAATCAAGGAATTCGGAACTCCCGTTCTCTATATGCTGACGACACAAGTGTCACAATAACTGATAAACCGGAGACGAATGTCCTGGAAAAAGCACAGCATGTATATAGCTGTGAAGTTAGCCGACTGGAGCAGGCTGAACGGACTATCTTTTAACGCTTCTAAGACGGTCGCTCTTTCGATTACAGCAAAAAACAAAAGTTTCTTTTAACTGGCCTACACCAAATAAATTTAGTTATTAATTATAACTATTGTTATTATAGTTTTAAAATCAATATTGTAAAATACTTGTCCAATTACTGGTCCAAAATATGGAGAAAACTCCTTAAAAAATAAGTTATTCTAATGAATTTGATTTATAATAATTATTAGATTATTTTTTTTTACGTGAATCAGAATATTATGGATTGTTTATTTAAATGAAATTTCACATTAGTAATAGTTTGGGTGTAGTCGTTCATAGTAACGAACATAACATTTTTATGTAAATTGAGTGATTCATGGTTTGTTTGATAAGTTAATTATGTGACAACGAACTGAATTTATGTTAGTGTTGACGCCTAAATTTATCTGGGAATGAGTAGTTAAAATCCAGCAAACAGTTTCTTGATCGGCATTTATTTGACACAAGACTGCGATGAGTTATCGGCAACAATATGCCGAATATGAGTCAGAATGATTAAATCGGGAATACCTACGTACCAGATTTTTTTTTAAGTTACACCACTCGACTTTAAAAGCACCCTGTTAAAATATTTGTTGATTTAAAATTTATTTATTCTTTTATTTTTGCTGACTATCGATAAAAGTTATACCGAAAATAAGGCATGGGGCTGCAATATTCTATGAAGATTCAGACTAAGCATAGCTCAATAATAGCCTGTGTAAGAGATCATTTGTATACAGCGTGTCCTCTAACCAAATCGATCTGTTTAATAGAAACTATACATAGGAAAACTTTAACAATTTGGCAGTGTAACTATGTCGACGGGGGCAGATGAGGTAGAATAGTTATCAGTCATTGACACTTCCGGTTATAGCGGGAATCAAAAACTGTTATTATGACACTGTCTCTTACCAGTTTAAAATTAAAAATAACATTGTCGGTGTGTTTAAATTATACACATGAGGATTATTTAAATTTATTTATTATTTATAGACAATGTGAGTGATATCAATAACATGTGGCATATTATTTGCCAATCGCTTTCCTCAGAAACGGAAACCATCACAATATGCTGTTAAACAAATTGTTGAAAATTTTAAGAAATTTGGATCTGTTAAAGCAGTGGTGGAAAGAAATAAACCTCTTGTTAACAATATTGAAATTGCTATTTTGGGATATTTTGCCACAAGGCAGTCTGTAAGACAAGCTGCAGTAGAGTCAGATTTATCAAAATCAACAATAATTCACAGAATATTACGGAAGCATAAATTTCATCCATACGCGTTTTCAATAGTCCCGCATCTAAAAGAGGTGGTTGACTTTCCGAGACGAGTGGCATTCTTTGAATTTATTATAAGGGGGGCGCAAGAAATAATTTCTTGGACAATATTATTTAGACCGACAAAGCGAAATTTACAAAAAATTGTTCATTTAATCGACACAATTCGCATTATTGGAGTAATGAAAATGAGCATCCGTATAGAGAACAGAATTTATCAAGAATTTTGGCAGTTCAATGTTTATTGTGCAATCAGAAACGACAGATGTGCGTTTTTTATCCTGCACGAATTTCCACAGTTGCTTAGGTTCACTTCGTATGGAGGTTTGTATTTGAACTAGGTGAGAATTAAAGGCGATATTCATCTTACTCTTAACAGTTTGTCTTAAGAGTTTAAAATTGTACAAGTAGTAAATAAGGCCAGTTTTCTTCCATTTATGAAAGTATTTAGATGTCTGCTTAATATCCCGAATCAGGTCGCGCGGATACCATGCAGGATATGAGGTTCGCTCACTAGTGACTGGTAGTACGGGTACACACAGATCAAATATAGTTACCAAAACTTGGTTAAAACGAGACACAGCAACATCAACATCCACAATGTCAACCAAAAAATTCCAATTAGTTAAAAGTAACTGATCATATAGTTGATTAAAATTTGCTTTACGAAAGTTATATTTTTTGGCTTCAAAGTAAAATTTTTGTGATGATTGGTTTCAAGAGAAAAACTAATATTCAAACTGGTGTGGTGCAAATCCTCATGAACCAATGATTCTGGAGAGGATATAACCTCGCATGAAAAAGTAGACAGGACCAAATCCAAGACTCTATTATTAATGTTAGCAATACCATTATATTGATCAAGATTGAGAAGTGTGATAAAATCAAGTAATGATGCCGATTGCGAGGTAATCAAATTAGTGTCAGCTCCCTGAGGGATATTAAAATCACCAACAATCACGAAGGGTCCGTTATAGAGATAGATTAACGACTCAAAATACTCAAAGAGATCATCATAGTCCTGCACACTTGATCCTGGTCTAACATACACACAAAACAAATATAAACACAAACTGCTCTGAAGAATCTTGCATCCAACCAGATCGACTGATGGTGGTATATCAGAGAGGATAGTAATGCCCTCGGATTGAATTGAAGATCGCACAGCCAAAACCGCAGCACCTCCTCTTGTAACGTTCAGAGCCTCCAAGTTGCGGTCCCTGCGATAAATTGTAAAGTTGTCGTCAAATAGCTCAGCGCAAATGTATCAAGAAAATTTAAATGATAAGCTAAGAATTTCATTTATTCTTTATGCACAATATTCTTATTATCTTTGATTATAGAAACATTGTCAAAAAATCATAGGCGTCCATTTCAAATTTCAAAAGGATACCTATTAGAAAAGTACCTCGGCACGGCACTTTCCTAATTAAACCATTTTGTACCTCTAATAAAACAAATCAACCTTGCTCTATAACTTTCTCTTCTTGTATGCTAACAGGAGTATTCTGACAAATAATATGCGTTAATTCCTATGCGAAAGTCTTGTTCTATCAAGATTGAACTACTGCAATGTTGTGTATTTTCCTTATTTAAATGGTGTTACTAGGAACCGCTTACAAAAGATCCAAAACTCTTGTTGGTTGATTCATAATCTCCGGAGATATTTCGTAAGCTTAAATTGGTTGAAGGTGACGAATTTATTTAGGTATTCGTTTTTAACTTTTCTATCTATAGTTATTTTAAATTGTTCCCCTCCATACCTTTTCAATAAATTGATATTTCGCCAATGTGTCCACGCTCTAAACATCCGAATTCCACTGAAATTGACAATGCTTCACCTAGAATGCCGTAACTCTTTTTAATAGCCTAACCAGTGCAATGAAACTTAAATTGTTAAGCGAAAAGCATTTCAAACCGCGACTCAAGCAGCACCTACTCTCACAGCAGCAAGATCAAACGATTTTATGAGTTCATTTTTCCATGGAACATATACAATAGTTCTTTTTCTTTGTTTTGATTGTTGTCTTGATTGAAGTCATACGTCATGTATGTAAGTAGGTATATTAATTTTTTTTTCTATTTTTGTATATTGTTATATGTATGTACTAAATTTAAATTTCATTTTAAGTATTTTTATTTTTGTTATTTTTATTTATTATTTTTGTTTAAAAAGGGTTAAGTGTGAATGACCATTGGGCTAGACTTCGCCTATTAAAAACGTTTATTATTATTTTATTTTTTCGTGAATTAATATAAAAATGGACTGATCATTCGAATGATTTTTCAATTGAATCATTCTGTTTCGATTTGTGGTATCTCTCCGTCTCTTTATACTCTTACTTTTGAAATCTTACAGCTGCTCCTTTAAACAATGTTGAATTATTGAATTGAATAAACACAATTATTTTCGAATGAAACATTAAAATTCTTTCTCGGGATCTATGCACTATGCATATCATATAGGAATACGAGTATACAATTTCCATTATGTTTCATTCGATAACGTAAATAATCGAATGATACCGATTATTCTTATAATCGGATGATCGATAATTTTTCAGTCGAATGCGTGGGTCTGCGCCGGACCCTCCACTGCGACCACCGAGGGTATATTGTGGCTCATACCTATTCATATTTCACGCAGCATCTCAATCTTCTTAATGAAGTCGATTATTTTTCTGTGTGAGCTTTCTTTTAGACTCACTGGTAGAAGGGTTACTTCACCAAATATTGCGATTCTGGTTCTAGCTACAGCTGGGCAGGAACACAGTACATGTTCCGCCGTTTCATCATCCTCCAGACACAACCGGCATTCGGAATATTCCAAAAGACCCAACCTCGAGAGATGATGATTCAAACGACAGTGACCAGTATATAGTCCAACCAGGCAGCGCAGATGAGATCTACTCATATCCAACAACTCCTTAGCCCTTGATTTCGATAGGTCAATGAACTCCTTCGCGTGTACCAAACCTGGCTGATTTTGCCAAAAGTTCTGAAGTTTTGTCGTCATCCAGGTATTAAGCATGTATTTGGTAATGCTAAACGCTATACCAGTTGCGGGTTCTGGTCCGATGAATTCTCCTTCAGCTCCTTCTCTTGCCAGAGAGTCGGCCATTTCATTCCCCCTTAAACCAGAATGGCCAGTGATCCCAGTCAGGTTATTATTTTTCCCGAAATTAGAGAGTCTGTTCTGACAATTCCACACTGTTCTTGATGTGGATCTTGATGAGCTTAGGGCCTTTATTGTTATTGACTTCCGCACACAGTGCTCGAGCTCCTGAGCACACAGATCAATGGCCTGAACTTCTACCTGGAAGTAGCGTGAGAACCCAGACATTGAGAAATGTTTGTCTTGTGTCTGCTTCCGTAGACTCCGGTACCTGTACCTGAGATTGTCTTTGAGCCATCAGTAAACCACAATAGTCCGCACTTTGCAACTCCCCTCCATGCAGAACCCATTGATCTCTGCTGGGGAACAGAGTTTTATAAGGCAGATCATAGTTTATTGCTGGAGGCATTACATCGGAGTTCATTCCCAGAATGCTGTGACTTTCAATGCCGGCCAGCAGTCTGTTGTACTCCTTTTGTGCCTCTACCATACATCGAGTAGTATGATATAATCTGTATGTAGTCCACCTGGCCTCCTTCTCCAGAACTATATGAAGAGGAGTTAAATCCAGGAGTACCTCCATAGCTGCTGACGGTGTGGTGGATAATGCACCAGTAATAGCCAAAGAAGCTTGTCTCTGCAATGCAGATAGTTTTGCTTGGGTCGTTCGCTGTAAGGCTTTCGTCCACCAAGCAACTTCTCCATACGTTACCTATTATTGGTCTTATGACCATACCGTATATCCAGTAGATTTTGTTTGGGTTTCATTCCCCAGGACTTTCCACGGATGCCCCAACACTAACCCAATCTGAAAGATTTCTACTAATCTTTGCTTATATAAATAATAACGACATTAAACGTAATGCACCACTAAAAATTAATAATTTGTATTCAAACAATTTTGTTAAAAATATAAATTTAAACATAATAGGTAGGTATATCATATTCTTTCGAGGCTCTTTCCAAATATAGAGTTGAACAAGGTGTTTATAAAAGAAAAGTCTTTATGGAGACAGGTTTCTCCTTATTTATAACATAATTATTAATGGACGTTGATTTTATAAAACGTAGTGTATGTCAAGGTTGGATCTTATTCTGACGGTGGCTAAAAATCTTTTAATACTTCATTTACGTTATGCAAAGTAGAATACCTAAGTATACAGAAAAATGCATTATTGCATCGTAAAAGATAAAATAAATAGAGACTACGACCTTGCCGCTGAATAGTAGACAGAAAATGTGATAACATTTCTTGAAAATGCCACATGTGTTAGAAATAAGTTACTAGCAATTAGAGTAAAATTCCACATATTGTTTCTTGGTGCAGATTTATGCACTATTATACTGTTTCTGTTTTACATACTAGTACAGAAGTATTTTATTTGTCCGGATAAATACCTAGGGTGAACGAAAACCACCGCGATTTTTTAATTTTGTTCAACACGCAAGTATATGTAGATCAGTTGTGGCAAAGATTAATTTGTGTACATTAATCTTTGATTGTGGTTATATTGTGAGAATAGTTCCTATTATACTAAAAAAGTGTGGCATATCAAAGTTATGTTGTTACATTTTGATTAATATTCACTATACCTCAGTGGCGAAGCGTCCATGTAACCACTTTTACCATTGGTAACAGTTAAAAATCTTGAAAATAAATATTTTATGACTACTAACTGTAAAATAATTTTATTTATGTTTTTACCAACAGCAATATGTCAATAATTCTGTAATTAATCAATGAAAAACCAAATCCACGAAA
This sequence comes from Apoderus coryli, assembly GCA_911728435.2. Lineage (NCBI taxonomy): Eukaryota > Metazoa > Arthropoda > Insecta > Coleoptera > Attelabidae > Apoderus > Apoderus coryli. Next base: position 6,105,725 of record OU452202.1, on the reverse strand, counting down.
ATGATTCGCTCTATACTGTCTGGGTTATGCATTTCGTGGATAAGATATTTATAATAAACAAAATGCGTATATAAACAGCAGTCTCGCGAGACGGTGCTGATATAACACGATAAATCTGTCTCGCTTCGACTAGATTTAATGTTACCATATTCGTTTATGGATACGCGTGATAGTCCATCGGCCCCTAGGCGGGGCTAACTCGTGTCGGGTCGCGTACTTGAATTCTACATCGCGAGAGCTTGGGAGCGTCGCGATATTATGTAGGCTTGTTCCCATTTTTTGTTTTGGTTTGGTGAGTGACGCTGCGTAATCGATACTACTACTTGAAAAGTCCTTCTCCTTGTATAATTTTGAAAATTGGAGATCATTGAAAATGGAAGACCAACACCTATTTTAACTAATTTAAAAAAGGAATCAAAAAAAGGAGTTCTATTGTTTTTCCTACTTTGTTTGTTTGTCTTAGAATAGTATATAGTTTGTTTTTATTGTTTTTTTGTTGTTTAATATATTATATTATTTGGCAAATTGGGAATAGTGATTTATTTTATCCCACAGGCCTGGATTAGTCTTAGCAATTTTTACTTAAAAAAATGGAATATTGAGGGTTACAAAAACTTGGGTTGTTTACTGAAGGAACATGGTGTTGACTTTGATTTTTTGTGTGTTTGTGAGACATGGTTAGTGAACGACATCAGACTGCCGGTTAGCTTGAGCGATTTCAATGTGTTATCTTCACCTGCCATTAGGGAGAGGTCTCGAGGACGAGCAACTGGGGGCTTGGCAATTATTTACAGAAAATCATTTGTACCACATGTCCTCGACATTTCTCCTTGGTGGATTATTTGCTCTTTTGTAACTGATTCTATGAAATATATTATTATGTGTGCCTACTTTAGACCTTCATTAGATATTATAGATTTATTAGATAATTTACAAGTAGTATTAGATTCAATTTCACAGATATACGATGACTACATTTTTGTTGTTTGCGGCGATTTCAATGCAAGGCTGGGTCAGATACCTGCAATACCTCAGGAAGTTGTATGTAACACAAATCTATTTACTGACATGCTGAGCTTGGATTCCGTTGCCAACAGCAGGGGCTCCTTACTGATCAATTTTATGTGTGATAATGACTTTTACCTGATTAATGGATTTACCTCACTGGACCGTCCAGCGAGCTATACTTTCTGCAATTCTCGTGGTGCAAGTGTAATAGACTTAATATTCTGTAAGAGTAGTTCGCTGGAATGTATTGATAATTTTTCAGTTTTGAACTACGTAACTCCGTCTTGCCACTTTCCTATTATTCTATATTTTCAAGGTGGTGATAATGAAGGTCGTTTGTCACCTTTTAAGGGTGTTATGGATCAATCACGAGCCCTGTCTTGGGATGAGGGCAAACGTGAAGCATTTCGGAGTGCCATGATGATGTCTCCTTACGTTTGGCTTATACATGAGGACGTTCAACTTCTCAGTGATAATTTGACGTTTACTATACACTATGTCGCAGGTGAACTGGGTTTGACTAGGTTAAAAATGCGTCATGTTTCATATAAAAATAAACCTTGGTTCGATATTGATTGCAACTCTTTAAAAAGAGGCGTTCGAGAGTCGCTGAGGATTTGTAAGTTACATAACTTTGCAGAGCCATTTAAGTCTGATTATATTAACTCAAAAAACGCATATAAAAGGATGCTACAGAGTAAGAGGGAGGCATATGAGAGGAATGTTGTGGTTGCCCTTAGTTCTGCTAGTAATCAATCACAATTTTGGAGCACCATTAAGAGATTTAAACAACGTTCTAATGTCTGTCCTATATCAATCGGAACCTGGGAACAATATCACGACAGCCTTTCTAGAATAAGAATAATTTCTGAATTTCAGTTTCCTGAAATCCGTGACGAATTAATGGATGGTTCCATAACACCTGAGGATGTGCAGGAGATCGTAACAAAAACCAAAAATAATAAATCCCCTGGTGTGGACGAGATATCATACGAATTTCTGAAAAATCTACCTCAGAATTGGCATCTATACTTGGTTCATCTGTTTAATAAAATTTTGCAGTCTGAGGAGATTCCGTCATCGTGGCACCGGGTGATTTGCAGTGTTTTACATAAAAAAGGTAGTAGAGACGATCCATCAAACTATAGACCTATCTCCTTAGTTAGCTGTGTGATGAAGCTATTTACGTCAATTATAATGAAAAGGTTGACGCATTTTTGTGATTACCACAAAATTATACCTGAGTGCCAGACTGGTTTTCGCAAGGGTACAGGCTGTACCGATAATATTTTCGTGTTAACTTCGATTCTACAAATACATTTAAGGCTTAAGAAACGAAAAGTGTTTGCAGCTTTTATAGATTTTCGGCGCGCTTTTGATTGTGTTAATCATAATCTACTCTGGTCAAAACTTCATGCGGTGGGCATATCTAGTAAAGTGATACGAATTATAAAGAATATTTATAATAAGGCGGAAATGTGCGTCAGATGTAATGGTGAAACCACAAAAGCATATCAAATAACAGAGGGAATTCTCCAAGGTGAATCACTTAGTCCTCTACTTTTCTCCATATTCTTATACGATATCGAGCAGTTTTTCATATCATGTGGACATACTGGCATAAATATTGACAACAGGAACAATCTACTTATGCTTTTGTATGCGGATGACCTTGTTCTTTTAAGTGATTTGCAAGTTGACTTAAATCGTAAATTAAAAACGTTACAGGATTACTGTAATATAAATCATTTATCTGTCAACACCTCAAAAACTAAGGTGATGATTTTTGGGAGAGGAGGTTACCAACAAAATTATAAAAATCATAAACTCTAAATTCCGAGAATCATTATTTATGCTCGTGTGGTATTCGGTAAAAAAATTTCTCATCAAATTTTTAAATAAAATTATGAATCCAACCTGACATTTTACATTAATTCGTCAAGGTATTGTTGTTTTTGACATATGTTAATGGTTTGTAATTTGTCTTTAAACGGCTCCGTCACAAGTCAAAAAATGTCTACTCAAATATGCTGCGTCTCGAAAAATGTATCGGAATTTTTTTTGGTTACTATAGTAATGATTCAAAATTTAGATATCTTATTGGTTGAAAAGTAGAGGTGTGAAATTTTCGGTAAAATGTATTCGTTTTCTGTCTTCTATGCTTAGCATAAAAATTGTATGATCAAATAAGCTTTTCATAGATACGAAATTAGATATTTTTAAAAATTGATTTTCAACTGTGTCATGGAAGCAACTACATAATTTATGGTTGGTTTCGATTTTCGATTACTCATAGTTACACTATTTGCAGGAACACGACTCTTCAGAACTTGGTGAACAAATTAAAGGAACAAATAATTCAAAATATTTTATTAAGCTCGAACATGACTATTAAAATAGTCTTGATTCGCCGACGTGTTGTAAGTTGTAAATGTGCTGAAGAAATTTTGTCGCAGTTTACAGCCAATGATATAAGCAGGAAAAACTTAGCTCTTAAAAACACCTGTTTTTGCCACAGCTTTAGTATATTCTTATTACACGTATTATAACAAAAACGCTCTGACTAAATTAGGGAATTAACGCTAAAAATCATTTTCTTACCTTTAATTTTGACTTATGAACAAATACACTTTTATCCTGTTGTAATGCTTCAAAGGCTAACCAAACACAATTTGTAACATTTTCTAATAACACAGACATTTCCGATTTTTAAAAACACGTCAGTTATATTATTATAATTAAAACTGTTAATGAATAATTTATTATTGCAATTGCCACAATATCTATGATGAACATAAACAAAATTATTTATAAAGTAAAATGTTTTTCAGTCCGCAATAATAAACAAAGCGAGTTATTACGAAAATAAAACCAAAACTTGAAAACGTGTTGCTTGTTCATCACCTAATTTGCTTTTGCCGTACATGTACATTTCATTGCTTTACCGCTTTAATTTATTAAATACTTTCTTATGTGGGTTTGTTGTTTAGTAACAAATTACGCTAAACTCTGTGGTCATATGTACTACGTTATCTCATACATTTTAACCATTAGTTCAATGAAACAGAGTGAATAGGTAAAATAAGATAAAATAAAACACTAACAGAACGGTTTAGGTATACAGTGTGTCCAGGGGTGTCCATATGTGGGAAGTCGTGAGGCGCACAACGGCGCCAAAGCCTTGAGCGCGCCTACGATTTCATGCGACAAATTAAATTTTCAAAATATCTAGTAATTCAAATGTCAAAACGCATTGAGGCCACTGAACAAAAAAAATCAATTTGTCTACGAAGTGGAAGATAAGCAAATTGAAAATCCAAAATTAAAATTCAAAGTCGACTGTTTTTAGTAACATTTTCAAAAAAAATCTAACTATTCAGGAGATCGACACAACCAAAATTTTGAAAATTTTTTATGCAGTCCTTCATTTCATGACCCCTTGATCCTCAAAATGACCTCAATTCAAAATTTTATATATCTAAATTGTATATATGGGATATAGAAAATTTTGCGGCACGTTCTTTTGACCAATCGAAACAAAATTTGGTTAAAAAATCCGCTAGGTCAAGGAATCGCTTGAGTTCGTTGGCGATTGAAATCGGAGAGTTAATTTTAAAATGACGGCCTGTCAAAGTTTTAAAAAAATCATATTTTTTTCATTGTTAATAGAAAATACCGATGTTACATATCAAATGATAGAACACTTAAATCTCCTCAATGTTTATTTGGAGTTTTTTTATGGCTGGCATATTTAAGTAAATGTAAGTCAATATAAAGTAACCTGTAATTATTTTTGACAAATAAACCCCTAGGAAATAACAATTAGACCGTACTTACGTACGTATTATAGTATAATGGGTATTTCAGTTAAAATAACCGTCAATATGCCTTTGTATTTATGATAAATCCGTGCAAAATCGACACGGTTGGTAGTGTCGAAATACGACACAAATCCGTGTTGAATTTGCGACCAACTTGGTGTCGTACTCAACATGGAAACGGGAATACGCGAAATTGATCATAATGGTTCAAAGTCAACTTCCATTACATCATGTTTTGATACAAAAAGAAAGAGTAAAAAATATAGAATATGGTATTTATACAAATTTTATTAAAAATATTCGTAATATAAAAAACCTTAAATAAAAAATATATACAATATTATGTACACAAAATTTAAAAAAAACCTAGCTACGATAAAGTACAGAACAATATTTGGAAATTTATAAAATCAACAAATTAAAAAACAAATATTATTTAGGTACTTAACTAAAATGATCAAAAGGGCAAGATTAAAGGAAGCTGCTGGTCCCAGGGTAAAATGTACCAGTGACAATTATATTTAACTAAAAGTTACTAATTAAATTTATACCACGTGACTCACGGTCGATGGTAGGTTATTTGTTTGTTTATGGAAAACAGAACGCAATTTTTTTTGTTGAAAATATGCATAGTACATTTTCTAGCTGTTCTTTCGATCTAAAAATATTTTCAGCATTGCGACGTTCCCGGTTCTATCAAAAAGTCCTAGCAAACTTTTGTAACACCCTGTATTCTAACCAATTTCTAGAATTGCCCTTTTCTAATATTTTTTCGTTGACATTACTCTATAGTTCTCTCTATCGGTTTTCGAAATAAAAAATGATTTGGGTAAAATATGGTCCTAATTAAACTTAAGTAAATTGAATTAGACTTACTGACACTCTGGTTTTGAGTAATTTTAATTTTTGTGACGTTGTTTATGGCCCCTTTTTGCTAAACATTGATAAAAATTGAAGTTGGCACAACAAGATACAGGCTGATCACAAATCACTATAGTATTATCTAATAGTAAAAATAGCCATAAGTGAATTTTCTTAAATGGAACAACCTGTATATTATCTTAAATATGCTATCAATTGATAGATCGGGAAATAATCGCATTAATATTTAAAAATTTCGCTGTATTAATAGCTTGGAAATTGCCATGTGTCTAATTAACTTGACAGTTTGAGAGTGCATTAATTATTTTCTGTCAATATTGACTTTTGTAATTCTAGTTTTGTGATACAAGTACTTATTAGTTCGTACAGTAGACTGCTATTCATAAATGGGGTTAAAAGGTAGTTTATTCAAATGAAACTCCCTGTATATTACTCCCTGAAATGAATTGAAAGACGAAGAAAAATGCTTTAAGAAGACATTTCATATCCCTAAGGTATCAAGTTTTTTTTTAACGCCGCAGTTTTGTAAAAAAAATATTTTAAGAATTTAATTTTAGAAATATCAACATTTTCTAAGCACCTTATAAACAATAAATATTGACAGTTTTAAGAATATCAGTAACTTGATGTCTCCAGGGTTACTTAAAATAATTCTTTATCTTTTTTTGTTGCAAAAAGTGGATTTATTAAGACTTCATGATATACAGATGTTTTCATTTGAAAAAAACAAACTGTTGACCTTTTTTTATGAATAACGGAAATAATTGTATTTTAGCACGCCCTGTATGAGTCGTTTAATCAGGGTATATTAAAAACACGGGTCCGTCTCAACTACCACCAAACTATCAATTTATTAAGTATTGAAATTATTTATTAGGGCCATGTTTTGGAACATTTTATTTAACACAAATTATTTTTTTATCTTGAAAACCGATATAATATACCTATAGTTATAAGTTATACGCCAATATTAACAAGTATTATTAATAAAAAAATTAAATACAGGGTGTTTCATGCATAGGCGTAACCAGCGAGATTTACGGGTTAGACCCATTGCCGAAAAAAAATATCAAAAAATATGTTAATGATTTTAAAAATTCAATTAAAATTAACTGTAATTCTGATTAGTTATTTCAAGTGCAAGATCTGCCGGTAAAAAATTACCTCTCACCATTGCGGTAGACAAGTATCAAGAATTCAGTTCATTAATTTAAAAAAAAATCTATGCACATAAATATGTCTTCACATTCAAAGAAAACTTCCACTTAGTCTAACCAAAGTACCATTTTGGGAGCAAAATAAAATAATAGCGATCAATCGGATTCGTATATTTCGCCAATGACCTTTAGAGCTGTCTTTACTAAGTCAGAAAGTACCAGTATTGACCGCCCCATATCATTTATCAAAAAAATGTATATTCGATTATTTATAAAAAAAAAATCTGGACAGCAAAGTTCAGTCCAGGTCTTCAGGAAATTTCGGTAAAATATTCTAGATAAATACATTTACTTAAAAATGGAATTTTCAGGTATAGTAGCACTAAGTAATTACTAAAGCACTCTAGAAAAAAGATTATTATCGAATAAAATGAAAAATAATTTCGTGGCACAAAACAAAAAAAGCGGACTGGTGTTTTACGTACAGGGTGAGCAAAACTCGATGTCCCAGCTCTGTTATGAGAAAATGAAAAACGATCGAAAAATTCAGAAAAGAGGATCTTAAATCGGATTAAGTAAGCTCCATTTTAACCCATATTTCATTTTTTTTCCAAGTTGGGAAACTGAAGTAAATGACGTCATCAACTTTTTTTTCCAGAAACATACCTATATTTTTGCATAGTTCAAAAGAGCTAATTTTTCTAAACAACTTTTGTAAAGAAAAAGATGTGCTATCTTCATTCGTTAAAAAAAGTATAAGCAAATTTGTAGAAAAAACTAATATGAAAAATTCGCAACGGTCACAACTTTTACACAAGTAGGCTTTGGAAACAAACTGCAATTATATCTGTCAATACTTAAACTAACTGACAAATAGTATTCGTGTGATAACTTCTAATATAAGTCAAACATTTGATATTCAGTCAAGAGAGAAGAGACGTATTATCCATCGGTTGTTAATAATAATTACTTATTAAACACTACAAAAACAGATATTATTTAATAGTAATTATTATTAGCACAGAATTAAACATAGTAATACTACTAATTAATTATAGGAAATCAATCACTACAACAAATTTTCAATGTGACCACCTCCTAGTTGTAAACGCTTATCTAATCTCCTCCTTACTTCACTTCCTGAGGCCTTACATACCATTTCTCTTGAGAGTTCATTGCATGCATTTCTATTTTTTTCCTTTAAATGTGTTAGCAATTCTTGCTTGGAGCGCCGCCCCTGTCATGCTGGAAAAACATATTTGCTCGTAACTGCAATGGCACATTTTCGAGAAGAACAGAAAGTTGCTCTTGAAGAAATTGCAAATATTCTTCACTGCATAAAACACCTTCGTAAAAGTATGGAGCAATTAAATGCCTCTTAATAATACCACACCAAAGTTAATGCCAAAATGTCCTTCGTTTTCAATCGGATTGACAAATAACATGTCAACTTTTTCATTTACATTTAACATAAAATGCACACATTAAATGATGATAAAACTATTTGTCAACCATTAGTTTTATTATTGACAGATATAATTGCAGTTTGTTTCCAAAGCCTACTTGTTCAAAGTTGCGAATTTTTGATCACAGTTTTTCCTACAAATTTGCTTTTAATTTTTTAACGAATGAAGATAGCAAATTTTTTTCTTTACAAAAGTAGCTTAGAAAAATTAGCTCTTTTGAATTATATAAAAATATAGGTATGTTTCTGGAAAAAAAGTTGTTGACGTCATTTACTTTAGTTTCCAAATTTGGAAACAAAATCAAATGTGCGTTAAAATGGAGCTAACTTAATCCTCGTATTTAAGAATCTCTTTTCAGAATTTGTCTATCGTTTTTCATTTTCTCATAACAGAGCTGGGACATCGAGTTTTGCTCACCCTGTACACAAGGGATTTTGTTTAATTTAGCAGGGCCTCAGTCTAATTCAGTAGAACCATACCTAGGCATGGGTCGACAGATACTGACGAATTCGTTTCGCTCTTATTATGACGTCGTCAGAGTACCATAGTCGTTGCCCACACAAAACATACCCCTTTAGAAGATTAACTTAAATGGCAGAGACTGGAACACTGTTTTTAACTATGCGGCCAGTCACGAGAGGCGCTGCAAACGAAAAGTGAAGAAAACTGTCTATTCTACTACGCTTAGTTTGACTTCCTATCGCTAGGTGCCGCCAAAAAAATTTTTTTTTTTAAACATCCCCCTATTTTATACCCACAAAACATATGTTATAGTCGTATTTTCCACAAAAGGGTGTGGCATAATTTCAAGTCTTAATATGATTTTTTGCGTTTAGAGTTTGAAAAAAGAGTGCGAGTCTTGTTTAAAAGTTTGTTTAGTTGTAAATTGTGCATACAAATTGCGTTCAGTGTGTGCTATTTTAATTATTACGGCTCTTTTTGTTCGAGAAGTTCGGCCGGCAAAAAAAAATGTTGTGTTCCCAACTGTGAGACTAAGAATGGTAGTTTTTTCCGATTTCCGAACCCTAATAAAGAACCAGAAATGCTAATAAAGTGGTTGGCAAATCTAAACACCCCCGTTTATTTAACATTCCCTTTGATAAACTACTTAAAAGTTATCTAGTGTGTGCGAAACATTTTGTTCCGGATGATTTACAGTTTGGGTGTCGAAGAGACCTTAAATGGAATGCAACACCAATATTACATCTTAATACAGGTAAGAAAACCACGCACCTCTATTAAAAGTGGTACATGTTTTTATGAAATAATTGAATTTTTAGAGGAGGCACCCGGTCCATAACGAAGAAAATTGGAACCCTCTACTTGTGACATAGACATAAGTACTGGACCTACCACATCAAAGGAATCCGTCGGTGACCCTAGTATAAGTTACCCCATGGTCATCGATGACATGCCTAGGCCTAGCACATCGAAAGAATATTCCAAGAACGTAACTAGTCCAAGCTGCCTGTTATTTTATTTATGTTTTTAAATTATAAACTTTATTGTGTGCCTACTATCTACTTTTTGACTAAATTAAAATGTAAACTAATATTGCTTATTGTGCGTTTCTATTTTAATAATAAATGTTTTATAATAATAATTGTTTTTTTTTCGATCCCATTAATGTTTTGTCGTGTAACATATAATGGTGCAACATTTTTTGTAGTTTTTCAAAAATATTTTGAACAATATCTCGTTTGAATAATTTTTTGAAAAACTACAATTAATAGTTGCACCATAATATGTTACTATTTAAATTTATTTGAAGTATTCCTCACTAATATTATTTTAAATTTCCCGCCAAAACTAATTTATGAGTATGCGACACATCAATAGATGGCGCTTCTTTTACTTCCAATTGTTAACATTGCAGTTCGTATTCTAAAAGGGTATGTTTTGTGGTTGCCCATCTACAATATCGGCCTGCATTTAAGCACAGTGAGATATACAACAGCAGATACAGGGTGGTCCAACGAAAAGTTTGCACCTAGCTTTTCTCTTTTTTTTGTAGTCGAATGCGAAAATGCTCGGACACGTCGATTTTGCTTTTGAGGGGGACACATTTTAAACATATTTTTCGATCTGCGCCTTTAACCCCCTAGCGGGGGTGAGTAACAACCCTAAAATTTTAAATGGAAAGAGGGGTCTAATGACATATCATTTGAAAGGACACAAAATTGTCTTTCTAATGATACCCTATTTGTCGAATTTTACTAAAACAGTTAATACGAAAACGACTTTAAAGACATTAAGCCGATAATTTTGGTATTAATGAGAAATACAAATAAGTTTTAATTATTACGACTGAAAACAACTACAATCATTTCTAAATTATTTACTTTGAAGAAAAACGTCTTTTCATTGATTCAGTTTGGTTGCTTCTCAAGTTATTTTACTTTTACCGTACAAAATGATTTATTCCATTCTAGAACGAGTTGAAATTGTTAAACTTTATTTTCAAAATAATAGTAGTGCTAGACTTACGGCTCGCTTATTTAATGAGAGACATCCCGATAAAAATGTGAATGATGTGTACGTTGGCAAGTTAGTTAAAAAGTTTGTAGATACCGGATCTGTCTGTAATGTAAAACACCAGCCGCAGAAACCGATCAGAAATGAAGCTGTGGAAGTCGCTGTTTTAGGGCATGTTGAAATGGATCATAGTCAAAGTACCCGTCAACTAGCTGAAGCCTCAGGTGTCTCCCGTTCGTCCATAATACGAATTTTAAAAGCGTACAAATTTCATCCGTACAAAATCAAATTAGTACAGGAACTAAATGAGGATGATCCTGATAGAAGGCTGCAATTTTGTGAAGCAATGAGCCAGCGTTTAATTGAAGATCCGCAATTATTATTTAACATTTGTTTTTCCGACGAATGCACATTTTATTTGAATGGAGCTGTAAATAGGCACAATTGCCGTTACTGGGATGACAGTAACCCACATTTATTCCGTGAGGTTCATACCCAGTATCCTCAAAAAATAAACGTCTGGTGTGGCATATTAGGAAATCATATTATAGGACCACTTTTTATTCCTGGAAATTTAACTGGTGAAGTGTACCTAAACATGCTTGAAGACACAATTGATCCTTTAATAACACAAATAATAGAAGATGACCAAAATCATACTACTACTACTACTACGGCTTTATTTCCAGCAAGATGGAGCACCTCCGCACTATGTGGCTCCTGTAAGACAGTTCTTAGATGACCGGTTCCCTGGACGGTGGATTGGAAGGAGGGGCCCAATTGAATGGCCTGCCAGGTCACCGGATTTATCGCCTTTAGACTTTTTTCTTTGGGGGCACTTAAAAAATAAATGTTTTGCCACGAAGCCCGAGTCCATAGAAGATCTTCGCCAACGCATTACAGAAGAGTGCAGAAACATAACACCTGATATGCTACAAAATGTTAGAAATAGATTTGAACAAAATCTGTATTATTGTATGGAATCAAATGGGTCACATTTTCAACATTTGTTAATGTAACGTTTTAATAAATCAATTTAACAGCTTGTTTACTTTTTTTACAAAGCAATGTTAAAACTAACAAACATTGGAATGTACTAACGATTGCAGGTGTTTTCACTCGCAATAATTAAAACTTATTTGTATTTCTCATTAATACCAAAATTATCGGCTTAATGTCTTTAAAGTCGTTTTCGTATTAACTGTTTTAGTAAAATTCGACAAATAGGGTATCATTAGAAAGACAATTTTGTGTCCTTTCAAATGATATGTCATTAGACCCCTCTTTCCATTTAAAATTTTAGGGTTGTTACTCACCCCCGCTAGGGGGTTAAAGGCGCAGATCGAAAAATATGTTTAAAATGTGTCCCCCTCAAAAGCAAAATCGACGTGTCCGAGCATTTTCGCATTCGACTACAAAAAAAAGAGAAAAGCTAGGTGCAAACTTTTCGTTGGACCACCCTGTATATGTAAACCGTACCCTCTACATACACATAGTAATGCATATACCACCATACAGAAGCCGAAACAATCCAATGTATAGGTAACACCAGCCGTAGAAATAAAAAATCAAAATAGTGTAAACACAAAACGCTAGCAGGAGACCACTTATCCTTCTGCTAGCAGCACCCAAAATATTTGGGTATCAGCAACGCTTCGGACGGTGGTCTCCAAGCGTTCGGTCGTCGATGCCAAAAAATACAAAACTACAATGAATTTGTGTCCGTAAATATAATAAAATGAAAAATAATTTCCGCTATGCCACGAAATTAATTTTCAAATTGTATATTATAAATACACGAAAAAATTCACTAGAAACAAAATCAATTGCTTGAATAAATTTTTTGATATTCTTTAGTGTACCTACAATTTCTATTTACGTTCAACTGCGCCAAAACTATCGAGTTTTTATAAAAATATCATTAACTACAATAGTACAAACTTGAAATTGTTTATCCTTACTTCCAAATTGTTTAAACTCAATTTGAAAATGCTGTAGCTATCGGCTAGTGACTTATCAGATTATGTTTCTGCTCCTCATGTCTATAGATTATAACTGCCTCAATAAGTACTATAACGATATAACGAAGACATATGTGTATACCTTATACCCTACTTAAATAAAAATGTAAAGTTTTACAAATGTTCAAATTCAGGAGGTAATAGAATTTTATTCCCAATAGCAAATTGTTGCAACGCTTGATATCTACTTTTTATACCATTCATTTCTTCTTGCAATAATTTTAATTCACTCTGCATTTGTTCCATATCACTCCATTCTTGAGTTTTTTCACCTTCCAGCTCGTCTTTTTGTTCAATTCTTTTGATACGACATGATGCAGCGTATCCACGATTTTTTAGTGTTCTTCGGCGCTGTTTCATACGGACTATTTCTTCCCGATTTAGTCCACGCAATTTCAATTGCCGGTTTAAATCTCGTACAGATATGGAAATTAGTTCATCGTCCGAAATATCAATTAGAGGAGAAGGAGACAGTGGTGCCTAAAAAGTTCATTGTCAACAAATAATTTAGTTTGACAACTGCGTTATGATGCCTCTAAAATTAGTAAGTTTCATATTTACTTTCTAAGTACCGAAAGCGTAAAAGTAGGATGTGTTGATTGAAACCAACTTTAGTACTTTAAGTGTATTTCAAAACGTATTTTACGTGACTAATGTGATACTGATTCCTAGATATGAATAAAATAGCTACATTTTAAAAGGTATTCTGGATATTGAATATTGCAATACTGTTTCGTCCAAACTGCAATTTCAAACTAGAATCTCTGGAGAGATGTCAGGCTCAGACCAAAGGATAGACACTCATTAACACTAAGTTTATGTTTCAAAGTATCAGCTCGATAATGGAAATTGCTTATAACGATAGGGATTGTCTACGAGTAGCTAGTAGATACCTATAACCTATAACCCTACATGATTGCATTACCTTTGTTTATCAAAACAATACTACCTAACGAACGTTCTGAAAACTTACCAATTTCCTTTCAGTTTTCTTAATAGGAACCATTTTCGCAGAAACTAATATAGCAACAAAAGATCTAATATTAGGATAACTAGTACATCAAGGTTTGTTCTGGGAAAGGAATGTACGCATTCACTTAACGCTAATAAATATCTTATCGTCTGTATGTTCTAGTGCTTTCGCCAGGCGGATGAAATTCTGCAAGTCATGTTTATAATTATTATAAACAAGATACAATATACAAGGCATCTCTAATAAGAGTAGGTATAAATCAGTATAAAGTCATATACCAAAATTAGTCCAAACATTAATTTCCTAATAGCTGAAACTTAATTTTCAGAGAAAATTGTGGCAAATTTGGGTTCTATTTTTATTTTAGCTATTAAAAATGTTTTGTTTGTGAAATAAATAAACAAAACACAAAACACAAAACAGCAAAACAGTGACTTTACTGACAACTGACACAACACACAACACCCAACAGCCCAACACCACAGTTTATACCGTACCGATTGTGAACTTCTCACCTCACTTGCATTGTTGTAGAAGGAACCAAAAATAATTGTCAAAAGTGATATTGATATCGATAAGAAGAGTAATAAAATTTCTCACTTAACTGTCAATGAATTTCATAAAAGTACTTAAGTGAGGAGAATGAACATTGACTCTGACGATTTCCTTGTTCAACTCAAGTGATTTGACCTTAGATTAGGAAAGAGAGGGGATACCGCACGTTCGTATATCTGAATGTATGGCAAGTGTTACGCTTTTAATGCGGCGGCCATTTTATTGGTGCTGAAAAACAGAAAACTACGTTTGCATTTTTGATGATTTTATTTGTGAAAATTGGGAATAGAAATTTATTTTGTATATTAATAAAATGGTACATTGTGTGGCTTTTGGATGCCCAAGTCGCAGTGAACAAAAGGAGTCCAGAATTTCGTTTAATAGGTAAAACTTAGAATGATGTATCAAGTCGCTTCTAGTTTTTATTAGTTTTTAATAATTATAAGTAATCTTTAGGCTATTATCTTTTAGTATGTAGTATAACAGGTTTCAGTTTACCTAATTAAAACTGTTTGATACAACAATTCATTTAAAATCAACATGGTAAAGCATTATTTATTGATAGAAACCTCTATAGATGTTTACTTTACCAGGGGCGTAGACATTATATTTTTCGAAAAAATTTGTTTTTTACACATTTTTGCGTTAAAAGTGAATAAAATAATGTCACTTTAGCTTTTTAATTCAATCTTTAGAACAACATGCACTAGATAGCCCAGCAAATCACATAATATACTTTTTAATAAAATCTATTTGTGTTAAATGTCTTAATGTTCGTGTATATTTCATAACAAAACTACAGTCTCAAAAATTAAATCCCATTCTCGAAATCAATTAACAAAACTCATTCTATTTAAAGGACAATAAAAACGGTATGTATTGGTGTTGTGTCTACTGCAGTACCTCTCACTCACAGATTATCTCTAACCGAAAAATCAGCATTATATAATATGATAATTAGATTTGTGAACAAACTACCAATCAGTATCAAAGAAATAAATAGATTGAAGATATTTAAGAATGAAGTTAGGAAATTACTAGTGGAACTAGAACCATATCAATCGGCGGATTATTTTGATATGTAGTTAGGAGTATCAATTTTTTTTTGTTTTTCTCTTTTTTGACGTCGTTTCATTTATTTGTATGCTCGTGTGATTGTGGATATGTAGGTAGATTTATTTGAAATAAAGAATTGTTATTATTACTATTAATACATCAACATGCACATATCTTTTTTTATTAAAACTATTAATCAACAAAATTAAATAAAATTTCAAAAATATATCACATAAGTTATGTATGTTACGCCTCTGAATCTAAGGCATAAGTGCTAGGTGGTAACACAACGACCGGCACAGTTACGGGTCCACTCTCTTTCCTTGTCTAAGGATTTGACATAATCGCCTGCCATCTATTTGTCTTCTTGTAAAAGGATCGTGCAACTGTCAAAATTAGGCGTTATCCTTCTTCCTTCTTCGCCATTGACCTTATAATACTAAATTATTCTACCATTGTTCTACGCGAAATATCAGCAATTTTCACTCACCTGTCTGTCACGTACGGTTCTTTTACAAATTTGAATGAAAATTAACTTAGTAATTAACCGTTGAGTTTTGTAAAAAACAGATGCTGAGATGAATGACAGTCAGAGATAACCTATAATATTTTTCTCTATGGTGACAGTGACAATAGTGAAAAAAATGTTTATATTTAATCACATAACAGTGTGTGTTATGTGTATTTAATTAAATTACTGATAATTAAGCACAATGATTAGCCAACCACAGTATTTTTTTTTAAATATTTATTCTAATAATTAGGCTATATTTTGTTATTTATTAACAAAATAAAAAAATGAGGGTTTTGGAATTATATAGTGGCATTGGTGGTATGCATATGTCGCTAGCAGGTAAAATAGTCTTGTACTATTAAATAGCTAGTAATTATTATTTACACACTTTTTGCACCACTTATGTTTTTAGCTACTGGTATCAGAGGAGAAATTATTGCATCAATCGAAATAAATACAACGGCAAATGCAATTTATAAACATAATTTTCCAAACACTAATTTACTCAATTTTAATATAGAAGGTTTAACAGCAGACACAATAAACAAATTAGATATTGATACAATCCTTATGTCACCGCCTTGCCAACCTTTTACAAGAAATGGTCTTAAAAATGATATTAAAGACCCTAGAACAGCATCTTTTGTGCATGTGCTAAGTTTGCTTCAAGATACTAATGTAAACAAAATTCTCATAGAAAATGTTAAAGGATTTGAAGTTTCTGCAATGAGGCAAATTTTAATTGATACATTGGATAAGAATGGATTTGTTATTCAGGAATTCTTATTGACCCCCACAGATTATGGTGTACCTAATTCTAGGATGCGATATTATTGTTTAGCGAAGAAACATCCGGAGAAGTTTAAGTTTGAGACTACGAATACGCCTGTAAGACAATATACATTTTACTTCAGATTTATGCTGTCTTTCATATTCTGTATAAAAATTTTTATTATCCCGGGAGTTTTAGTGACATAATTTATATTGGTTTAAGTTACATACCTACTTTGTTAGTATTTTTTGATCTTTCTCATGTTTACACTGTTTACATGAATTCATTATTGCAGAATTTGGTAAACAAAAGAAGTGAAAAATCCAAAATATTTTATTTAGAATGTCACTATAATTTGATTGTAGGCATTCTAACAAATTGCACAAGCGTGTTATTTTTCACTCCACACATTAAAATATCGCTTATTTAATTATTGTCTTGGTTATTATTAACATGCTTTTTTTTTCTTCAGATGGAGCAATTGCCTATAGCATTGTTACAAGAGGAATGCTGCAACATTGAAAATTTCGTAAATAACGAAAACTCTTGCGTAGAGAACTACCTACTTCCTGATAAAGTTCTAAAAAAATATTTGTATATTTTGGATATATGTTTTGCGAATTCACGGAGGTCTTGTTGTTTTACCAAGGCCTACAGTCGCTTTATCGAAGGTACTGGTAGTGTATATACCGACAAAGATCCATTATACGTTAAGAAAATAATGGATGAATTGAAACATATGGACACAGATTCGGAAAATTATATAATATTAGCTAGATCTATGAATTTAAGGTTTTTTACACCCAGTGAAATATGTAAATTAATGTGTTTTTCAGACAATTTTGAATTTCCTAGTTATGTTACAGATAAACAAAAATATATGGTTCTAGGTAATAGTATTAATGTTAAAGTGGTTGCAGAATTAATAAAATTACTGATTTGACATATATGCCGAAATTGTTTTGTCAATATCTGGTTTTCATTTCTCTTCCCATGCAATCGTCCGCTTGGTGGAAGCGAAGAATAAGGAACAATTTCCACAAGCTGCCATTTTTTAATAATAAGAAGTTATATTTCGTTGCCGCAGTTTTTTCCAATTTATTGTTGTAACAAGAACAAAATTTCAGTGTTGTTTTAATTCCTTCAAGTAGCCATGCGGTGTCTTAGCGGTTTTTTTACGTATAAATTTTTGAGCTATCGTTCAAGTTGTCATCACTCTTCGCCCTACAACTAAGACAAAAGGACTTGGTCAACATTCTTTTTGTACCAGAAAGGTTTTACTCGATGGATTTCATAAAAAAAAAACGTTTTTTAATATTATTGTGCCATGATAAGGATATTTAGGATTTTGGTTTTTATTAATTTTTTGTAGAACATCTAGGCCCGGTTGTACAATGAGCGTTCACCCGAAGTTCACCTTGATCTTCGGTTCAGCCGAGAAAATGCGTTGTACATTGTTGGTTTTGATGGTGAACTCTCGGTGAACTTGAACGCCCGAATTTGGTCGTTCAAGCTGAGTTCAACGTTTTTTTAACCTCACTCCTGAATGTTTTATTTATGCTAATATTTGTTTTTTCAAAATTTAATTTCCTACAAAAATGGATGTGTGGGAAGACATTACAGATGATGAAGATTTCGTATTAGAATTAGTAAATAATGTTGCTCATCGTCGATCCCCACATATATAAATAGGCCAAATCATTTCAAAGTTTGGAATTAACGAGTGGTAATGTTTATTGTGGATTTGATATCTGAAAGAATCATCTACTACAGACATATACATTAAACACATCACCCTATCAGACTGTGAAATAAAATAAAGAAAAAGGAGTGATAACGATAGGACTATGGGAAATTTAATAGACTACACAATTCAACAGACGACACTGCTCATCAAATAACATTTCAGATACTTTTACTTTAAACCTGGATATTGAGAGAGACGTAAAATTCTGAGGCAATTTGTTATACTCTGCAGCTATGGTATATGCAAACGACCGTTGAAATTAAGCTGTTCTATGGGGTGGTATATCAATGATATGCTTTCTTCTTAATTATGAACATGAACATCCGTCCTGAAAGTTGCCGCCTTTTTCTCAGAATTAGGTTGTTCGATAACGTAGAGTTTCAGTTCACCCCATGGAGGATGCACAGGAGTACCCTAGGTGCTGTGACTTTTTGTGTCACCCTCCACCAATTCCAGATCACTAAATTTATTAAAATAATATCCTCTCTAGCAGAGAAATTAGTTGCTCTTACATTATTTTCCATAATTATATATTATAAATTTGTTTTTTTTAATATTCTAAGCTACGAAAATACAAATTAAAAAAAAACTGAAAACAACATAAATACATCTAAAAAATATCTATTTTATAGGTTAGATTGTTATTTTTTTCTTCTCCTCATTTTATAGACTAGTTAAATGCTGGTTCAAGTAAACTTGCATTGGTACAACGCTCGGGAACTTAGTTCAAGAGTGAACTCATAGTGACCAGCAGTTCACGGGAACTAATGGTAAACTATCGTTTGTACAACCGGGCCCTATTGTTGATTTAAATTTTACCTCATTGCATTATTATTTGTCAAAACTCTTCCTTTTATAAAAAGATGCAGTGAGGTGAGTGGCAGATAATCCTTGACATCAGCCCAGCTGATCTGAGTTTGTTGAAGGAGTACGCTTTAATTTTAGGGCTAGGCTATGGAAATATGTGAGGATTTAAAAAATAAAATAACTGATAAAACCTACAACTTTCAAAAGTGTTATGCAAAACCGTACGCGCAACTGATTCACAACGGAATAAAGGGAAATAGAGAAACCGTCATGTTGATGTTTTGTTGCCAAGTTATTTCATTGCCTTCTAATGTTTATACTTATAACATGTTCAAGCATAGAATAAGAAAGCTAGCTAACGCTTTCTTATTCTATGGTTCAAGGCACACATAAAATTAATATATTATGGTGGTGTAAAGATATTAGAATTATCTACTAGAATTATCTAATATTTTTTCTATATCATTATGGAAGAGATATGACAAAATTGTTGGTTTTATTACTGCCAAATTATATGTAATTTTAATATTCAATATATTTTGTGTGGCAACATTAGCTTTTCCCACATAAAATTTGACACATACCAGGTTACATCCATAGATTATAATCCTTATATTTTATATTATTATCACAATAAGGTCTGCTATTATATTATAGGTAGAGTTTATGGTAATAATATACAATACAATGACGTGTTTTATACCAATTATATTACTAAAATTTTTCCAAAGTTCGCTCTTTAAATACTCTGTAAGACTCCCCTGTAGTAGAACATCAAAATGGCCGCCCCCTATATTCCACCTTTTTTACCTCTCACTTGAGCGATATAGTTCTTTATTTATTATATGTGACTATGGAACATTTTGTTAATTTCTCAGTTAACTCTCAATAAAATTTGTAAAAGTAATATTCGTGGCAGACAGGTGACTGAAAATTGCTGATATTTCGCATTAAAAGACACCGCGTATTTACTATCTATATATATCTCTCATCTCTGGTCATATCACATCAGCCCAGCTGATTAAGTTGTGAATTGTGAAGGTCAATCAAAAAAGAAATAAGAGGTTATGATTGTGTTTAGTGTTTACTAAACAAATTATTATAATAGGCAAGGTAAATAAATATTTTAAATCAATTCTTAAGTCACCAGTTTCAAATAATGGAGTTAAAAAACGGTGGAGTTGAAGTCATATTAAATAATATTGAAGATAATCCGAGTTGTCCGCACGGCCCTACAATTTTATTTGCAAAAAGAGTAAATGGTGAACGAAAGTGTTTTTTCGCCTGCTCTGCATGTAGAGATAGAAAAGTTTGTAGATTTTTTGTATGGCAAGATGAACTTCATATAATATCAAAAACAAGGAATGCTATTTGGAAACAAGAAACTAAGGAATTTTTAAGTAATATTAACCATAGAAAGCTTTTTATAATGCTAAATAAGGCAAGTAAACATATATACGATATACCTATACTTATATTTATTTGTCAATAATGTGCTTTTAAAATGTAAATACGTATAATATATATTTTTAATGCTGTGATTCTCAATTTCAGGTAAAATCTCTGTCGCCTTCTAAACGTAAATACTGCTCAGATTGCTTGCAATTTCAATTACAAGATGGAAATCTACATAGTGGACATAATGTAATTGATAATATATCAGAATATCAGTTGTCTCATCCCTCCGAAATCTTGCCACCTCTAGACAATAACAAGAACGAGGCACAGTATCTTTTTTCAAAAAGATGTATTGAAGATATTATTTGTATATTCCAGAGTTTAAAATATAAGTTAGTATAAAAACTACAAGTGAATGATATTTTGGTGACTTATATAAGTAACCATAAACACAAAATAATATAACTTCGTTTAGGCAAAGTTACTCTGAAGAAGGTGACAGGATGATCAGCGAAACGTTAGCTAGTATAAATGTGACGCATGATTTGTTCAGAAGTATTGTTCTGGAAGTTGCATGTGGAAGTTGTTTGTATAATAAAAACAGTTCGCTATGGTCGATGTTTAAAAAATGTCATTAACTTGATATGTCCATGGTTAATTAAAATTAACAATAATTTTTCATTAGTTAAGTAGATATTACTAGTGATAGATATTTTGGCGAGTATACTTCGACAGTTTTTATTTATTTTATTCTGAAATATCACGAGTCTATGGTATTTCTGAATACGTGGATTTGACTGAAAAATGTCAAAGTATACTCTACCAAAAATATCTATCACGAGTGGTTTAGGTTATAGCCAGATTTCTAAATTATTTTAATCATTTACAATTTGCTGTTTTCATTCAGATCTATATAGATTTGTCATTATTAATTTTACAATACTTTATCGCAAAATATTTGTTCGATATATATAAATATGGAGAAATAGTACGCGATTTCACTAGGTGATACCGGCCTTTCCTAAGATTATGATCACTATTTTTCCATAGTAGATACATTTGTTTTTCTATTGTTTCAAATTACATTAAAATTATTTTATATTTCAGAAACATAATATGTGTTGGAACGCCTAGAATACATGAATATATACGATCAAAATGTCCAGATATGAACTCTTTATTACTGGATATAGACAGAAGGTTCCATAACTTTTTTGGCCCTTTAGAGTTTTGCTGGTATAACTCATTTAATAATCACTTCTTCTTTAATGAAGCGAAAAATGTGTTCCACGACTTTCTTCAATCAAATGAGTAAGTACACCTTTCTTATGTAGATTTATTTTGTTATTTTTATCTTCAACAGTAGGATGTTATGTTTTTCGTCACTTAGGGTACAGGTTCAACAAAGAACTCATCTTTTGTTGATTAACATAACGTTTTGTTGCTGTAATTTGTATCGTTTGTCAAGTATTTTACCTCCACAATCAATAGACTTCTTCCAATATAATATTTGAACAATTAAGAAAATATTACCGGAATTATTGTTAGATGCACTGAGGGTAGATAATTTCAAGACGATATTATTCCATTTCCTTACATTTGTGGTTAGCACATTTTTATGACAATCATATAGCATCAAAACAGTTCTGTGACGTGTTGAAACGAAACTTAAAACATTTTAGGGCATGGTATTAATGTATAAATTAAGTATCTGTTAGTTTTGATTCAACCATTAATTTCAGTTATTGCACACAAATTTTTTTTCTGATTACAAAAATATCTAGAAAAGAAAAAATCCATCCGTAGACGTGTCACTTCCTACCAAATATTTCTATTTAAAATTATTAACAATCTAGTTAGATTGAACTAGGAGATGAGCACAGTCAATTGACTGTCCTCATCTTCTGGAGTTGGTGAGCATTAACGTGCCGCAGTTTAATGCCCGTAATTCACATCTGTTTAGACTTTACCGGTTTCGCACCAATTACGAAAGTAGAGAGAGCACCATTAACTAGGGCATGTGTTTTATGTAATCTGTATAATGTGTCAGATGTAGTAATTTTTTTTGATACAAGTTTGATTAGGTTTAGGACTAGTATTAATATTTTCATAAGTGATCTCGGGCTATAAAGTTTTGTTTTAAGTTTTTTTGTTCTTTTCAATTACCTAAATAAATAAATATGTTTCTAAGCATTTAGTTTAATATAATTTCTATATCTTGTTGTGGAATATTGTATTATAAGAATTGTTCTTTGTCTTATAATTGGGTTATGCCTACCTGTTAGACAATAAAGTTATTAATATTATTATTATCTTATAGTGTAGTTGTTAAAAACCAGAAAAAACAATAAAACTTTCAGTCGAACTGCACCCATTTATTACTACCTACTATAAGTACATGTTTCGAGGATATTAAGTCACCATCATCAGTTAAAGTATATTGGCATATTAAAATTTTTTAATTGCCTAAAGAAAACAATAAACTTACCTTAAACACGCAAAGTTAATGGTACATCAATTGGCAGAATCTATATATCATTGCGCTCTCAGAATAAGAAAAACATCGTTGAGTATCACCTAGTCCATAATTACGAGGAGTGCATATAATTTGAAATGAAAGACGTCTGTCCCACAAAATACATACAAAAAAAAAAAACATTCAACTTTTAATTAAATTCACTTAATGCAATAATCACACAGTTTTTGTATGTGTCTTTGTTGTGTTATTTTAGTTTTACTTGACGTGCCAATGTACCTGTTAATGTACCAATTTATGGTTAATAAAGATATTATTATTATATTATAAACTATCGCTGTAATGGCTAAAAAATGCGTTATATCACTCGACCCCTACTGCTATTTGAAAATTTGGCGGTTGTGTCCGCCTCTATCACAGGGCTAAAGCGATTTCAACGAAAAACTAACGGGTTAATCCTAGGACTCCCTCAAACTCATATACGAAAATTTAGCTCAATTGGTTAAAGCGTTTAGGCGCTATCGTAGAAGAATACATACAGACACACACACAGACAGACAGACTTCCATCTGGAAATGATCTTGATCGTCTCAAGGAACTTTAAAATTGTTATATCCGTCTTTATCTCAAATTTTTATTTAGCGAATACTTCCCCTGTGCAGGAAAGTAAAAACGAAAATAAAACAAAAAACTTGAAATATTCATTAATATAAGTAAATTCCTCGAACTTAAAATATATGCAGTTATTGATGATGTTGAAAGTTTCCGTAAACATTTTATTGATACATTAGAGTAATACATAGAGCAAACGCAACCCAACTCTGCCATATTTTACTTTCCCGACTCATAGGGAAAGTATTGTGCCGGGCTAAAAAAATTGGGATAAACACGGATATAACCATTTTGAAGTCTCCTGATGCGGTTAAGACCATTTCCAGATGGAAATCTGTCTGTGTGTGTGTCTGTATGTACTCTTCCACGATAGCGCCTAAATGCTTTAACCAATTGAGCTAATTTTTGGTATATGAGTTTGGGAGAGTCCTAGGATGAACCTATTAGTTTTTGGTTGAAATCGTTTCAGCTCTGTGATAAGGGTGGACACACCCCTCAAATTTTTAAATAGCAACCTATTGCTATTTAAAACACCTATGTCGAGTGATATATCAATTGATTATCTGCTTACAGCAATAAGTTACTTTTGATATTTACCTCTATCATTCTCGAGAAAATTGCGTTTAAAAGTTACAAATATGTAGTAAGACGACCGCGGTGATTTTAATTCAATTTGGTTTCCGTAGGGCAGTGGTAATCGGCGTGGCTTTGGGTGCGGAATGGCCTGGGTTCGATGTCTGCTCTTGCAATTTTTTTTTATATTATAATTTTTGACCAAAGTAGTTAGGTAGATAGTTGGGTCAGTTTAGAATGTTATTATTATTATTTTTATAATTATAATAATATAAATAGTAGTGTATTTTTTAGATTTTAAATCTTTAATCTTTCGTTACTCAGGTGATATATCGCATTCAGCGTGTGCAGAAATCATGCTTGCGTTATATCTATGGTATTCGCAAGTATGATCCCATTAGTCACAAATTGACTTCTGCAAATTGGCTTTCAATAAGGAGCAGAAGACTCCATCATGCTGCGTGTTTCTATCAGTGTGTGATGTCTACCAGGTGCCCACCTTATCTTTATAATAAAATAAGTTTTAGGTCAGATATACACAGCCTAAACCACAGATTCATGGGTCGCATATCTCCACCACCACATAGGACTTCATCATTCGAGCGAGCTTTTACCTACGATATCTATAGAATTTTTAACAGTATATCAAGCAATTTCAAAAATCATAAACTCTTGACATTTCGGTTCCTCCACAAAAGTTACTTATATCAGTTAGATAACGACTAGTTTCCCTCATCTACATATACTTCCTAATTATTGTTATTTTTTATATTTTGTTATATTACTTACATCTATTATTATTTTATTGATGTGATATTATGCTTATTATTTTTTTTTGTTATTAGGGTTGGAATATATATATATATATATATATATATATATATCAGTATCTACTGCCTTCTAACCCTTTTTGTAGTGCTCATAATAATAGGAACGATAATTTATAATTATTATCTGTATTATGAGTATCTGCAAATAAACTGCTTATTATTATTATTATATCATATTTTAAATTATAATGTACAGCATCCGCAATGAACTCCACTATAAAATATTGAGGCGATATCAATTGTTCAACATTTCACTAATTTCTTGCTGCATTCTCCTTTGTTCGTAATGTGTGACATTTGTAACCGTGTGTCCAATGATTTTGAAATATTTGATACAAATTTGTACTATCTGTATTTTAGGGGCAGGAATACGGTTTTAATTACAGATCCGCCATTTGGAGGTAGAACGGAACCACTAGCTCATACAATGAAGGAAATAAATTTATTATACAAGAAATTCAATAAAACTGATAATAATCTTCCAATATTTTGGGTATTTCCGTATTTTATGGAACCTCAAATTAAGAACAGCTTACCAGATTTCAGTATGTCTGATTACAAAGTAGAATATGATAATCATTCAGTATTTCAGAGTGGTCCTAAAGGTAGAAAGCAAGGTTCTCCAGTAAGAATATTTACCAATGTCGCTCTAAGGTCAGTTTATTTTATTTTTTGACAAACCCGTATAATTATTACACAAAAATTCAGTTGTTTATATTATAGTGGTTGCTATTTGACGGGTTTCATTTTTATTTTTAGATTAATTAACCTGCCTTGTGATAATTACAAATACTGCAAGTTTTGCGAGAAATGGGTAGCTATTGAAAATAATCATTGCAACAAATGTAACTCATGTACATCAAAAGATGGCCGAACCTATGTGCATTGTGATTTATGTAAAAAGTGTGTTAAACCAAGTTGGAAACACTGCGCTACATGTAAAAGATGTGCATTGGATGGTCATAAATGTTCACAAATTTTATTTCAAAAGGTAATTTTCTCTATTCGATTCATGATATCATTACTTCTACTGCCCGGTCCCATAATAATATGTCAGACGAAGCATTTGATAAGATTCCCATAAAAATGTAACAACAGAAATTCCTGAAGTCCCGAAACTATATGTTATTTATTTATTTACGGACAAAGTCAATTATTACAATACGAAAATAACAAAAACAGGCGTGACAAACACAGATATCTAACTAAACGAATTATAAGTACAACTTTACAATATCACAAGCGCAAACCAATGGTCGATACTAATCGCAAAGCAATTGTGAAAATCTGTTAAGAAAATCAATTAAGAAAAGCCGCCCTCTCGGGAGGCCTACATAAAGTGGCCCAGAAACTCAATAATCGGGGAGAAAAAGGCCAGTTCCAGGTCTTGGCCAAACGACAAGCCCTAGTAATAATACTACCCCTGGCGTAATTTGTCCGGTAATTGTTGGGAAACACATCAGTCGCCTTAACAGCTCTGGGAGCCCAATCTGTGAGAGCAAGATAGATGAATGAATGAAGTTATTAATAACTGTGTGTCCGTGAACTCCAGAAGATTGAGCTCTGTGGATTTACCGGATTGAAAACCGAATTGCTCGTCTATAATGGAAGTGCCCAAGGCCGCTGTTAGGTGTCCGGTGACAAGATTCTCAAAGAGCTGGTAGTAAGAATGCACACAGGTCTGTAATGAGAAACATTATTTTAGCTGCCGGATTTGAAGATTGCAGTAATGAAACTAGTCTTCCACAACAGGGGGAAGCAACCCGAGCCGAGGGCGAAGTTAAAAATAATCGGCAGGGGATCGTCAAGAGAAAAACAGCACGCTCTCAGTAACAACGGGGGAATACCGTTTGGACCGGCAGACTTGTCGTTTGTAAGGAATCAAGCTCACCACATACATCCGCAGTGGAGCCGCGAAACTCAAAAATGCGGGAGGAGCCCTCATGGCAGAAATCGCAAGAGAAATCCAATTGAACATCGCTGTAAACTAACTGAAAATAAGTGGCAAACAAATCCGCTCCCTCCTGCCCTGCATCAGAACTCAGACCTCCGTACGTCAAACGAGAAGGAATTCCAGAGGATTATCTCCTCGAATTCACAAACCTCCAAAAGGCACCTATGTTTTCAGGCAACTCCTGCACAATAGAGTGATTATAGGACACAACATTCACGAGACAACCGCCTACACTCGGATCTAACTCGACCGAACTCCGCGTAATCCGCACACGAGCCCGTAGATTTGTGTCGCTTATGGGCATGCGTTTTTGCAGAGATGAGTGACTGCAATTCATATGAATACCAACAGGGAAACAGATAGCATCATAAATAACTTGATAAAACTGCTCAACCATATTATTCACCGGTAACCCTTACATTAAGGAAAATGTTTTTCGATAGCCTAGTTAATTATATTGCGAGAATATCTCATGTGTAGTGTAACCGGCGCCGGTTATGTAGCTAAGCAGTCCCTTGAGGTGTCGGGGACGTGGTAATTAACGTTCCTAGTATCCGAGACTAACGTCACTTGGGGCCGGTGCCTTCACAGAGGGCATATACTCTGTACATTGAGTTGGCTCTTAATCTTGATACAAAATTTTATTAATTTAGTATATTATTGATATCGTTAAAATATGCAAAATATATTTAAGGAATGTTTCAATTGCAAAGAAGTTGGTCATAAGAAGAGTGAATGTTCGCAATTAAATCAGCCTAAGTCTAATTTGAAAAGTAAAAGAGGAAAAAAGAACGATGTAAAACAGCACAGTAAAAAACTAAAACTTGTGTAAGTGTATATTATAATTTTTATTAGTGTTGTTACAAAAAATAAATAAATACAAAAAATACAACCACCTAAATATAGAATATTATTATATCAAACTGTGAATATATAAAATTTTCTAAAACACATGGTTGAATAAAATTTTATTTAATATCAGAGATAGTGTAATCCCAAATGTCATTCATACTTAACATTTTCTCGGTTATTATTTTAAAATTTTAGATTGGGATTGGTGAATTATATGAGACTTTTTGCACATTCGACGATAAATTTTACGCTTAGTTCAGAAATTATTTTAATGTGTCATTCGTAATGAATTTTTATACTCAGAGTCTGATTCTATAAGGCGTTATTATTTTATTAATAATAATCTGCTAATTCAATTTTGTAAAATACACAATAAAATAAAAGCGATAAAATCCAATCCAAAGATTGATTAATTGTTAAACTAACATTTGTCAGCGGATTCTTCAATTGATTTCTGTCAATGTTCTTTTTATTTAGCGTTATACGGTATTTATCACGCTATTCGCAAACAAATACCGTGTCCCGCTATTCAAATAGCGTTACGGTAATTTCTGCGCATGCGGCATAGATACCAATCAGAAACTTAACGTTACGCTATTTAACGTGAGTTGTGCAAAAAGTCTCTAATATCTTAATTAATAACTTTGAACTCAAAAGAATGATGAAAAAAGGTAAATATGTCCATTTTGTCTACCTATAAATAAATACAAGTCACTTCAATGTGAATATAATTAAAAATAGTGAAAATGTTCTTGATAATAATCATTTAATATTTATTACTTATTTTTTATGAACATAATTTTCATCATTTATCAATTCTGGTGCAGCAGACCAATAATGTCTTCCGTATTTTTTCACATTGCAAATTAATCTCAGGGATAAAAAGTAAATGATTTCTACAATTGACAGAAACGAAAAGCCTGTGAATAATCCCAAAATGCCTCCACAGTTGGCAAGGAAATCGGTTTGACCAAATAATTCATTTCTCTCTGACGTTATAAATTGTTGTTCTTTAAAGAAAATCGTTAACTTGGTGAGTTGGATACCTGGAAAGGAAATATACGTCTTATTATAGAAATAACTAATATTTTCAGTTATAGCTAGTTTGTAGTAAAACAATAACTCTTAATGTTTCCGTTTATTCAAACTTTTGTGCGTCATATTTAAAAAACCTAAATTGATGACATGAAGATACCAAGATATTTCACGCTGTTTTTAGTAAATCGTAATTCAGTTCTGTCGTAGAGTCATAATTTTCCAACCTAATATCTAAATGAGAGCTAAATTAGCATCTAAATAGCCACAATGTTCGTAAGAATTTTTACCTGGATCCTGTGTACTGTTTATTTCGAAAGCTTGGAACCATTTCTCCCAGTTAAAATTCGCTTGCGAAGTTTCAGCATTGTACACTAGAGATGTGCATGCTGGCAAACAGTCACAATTAGATGTGATATTGCTATAATCATCTTCAAATTCATATTGAGACAGTCCTGCATGAAGTTCATTTTCTAGGAGTTCATCTGTAATTGAATAAGTCACACAGTTTATCTTGTAAATAGTTGTCAAAGGTGATAACTCACTTTCAGCTTCAAACATACACCGTAAACTTCCTGATCCACATATCTGAGTGTGTTCTTCATCTAAAAGCATTCATTTTGTATGGTTAACTGATAAAATGTTCGCGTGCGTAGTAAGGTGTACTAATAAGTAATGTAAAAATATTGTTATGTTTTTAATTAAGTATTTAAGTACGAAAGTAGAGCACCATTAATTAGGGCATGTGTCTTATGTAATCAGTATAATGTGTCAGATGTAGTAATTTTTTTTAATATAGGTTTGATTAGGTTTAAAATTAGTATGAATATTATCATAAGTGATCTCAAGCTGTTGTGCGGTATTTACAAAAAACTAATTCAGAAAAGAAACCCTAGAAATACTTTTAACAACAACCTGCTTCCAACATCAAACCAATACACACAGTGCACAAAATCGTAACTTAAGCTATGCTCAAGCAACATAAAGCAACAACACATAGGGAATAGAACAACCTGTGCAACTAACCGACCAACTATCACGTTTTCTCGATGAAATTAAAACCATGTTTAATCAGTTAATAAATCAAAACACCATGATTCTAAACCTACTCACAACTGACATAAAAAACTTACCCTTAATGGCCACTAAAATCCTCAGAATTGTAACTTGGAACCCCAACGGTCTTGCAAACCACAGGCAAGAAGTACTTACATTGTTATAAATGGATGTTCTACTAGTTTTGGAGACTCATTTCACTGAGCGAACAACTTTTAAAATTTCATACTACTCCACATACCACACCAACCATCCAGATGGAACAGCTCACGGCGGCCCACCACGTACAACAAAAATATGAAACTAACGCCATACAAGCAAACAAAAGTACAAATGATCACCAACAAGCACACCATTAATATTATCTCTCACCACCACGGCATAATATCGCCACAGACACATACAAACAATTCTTCAAAACGCTTGGCAATAGATTCATTGCCGGAGGTGACTGGAATGCAAAACACTCACACTCAAGACTTATTACCACAAAAGTACGCAATCTGCTTCGAGAAATGACTGATAGAAACTATAGTCATTTGACGAACGGCGAGCCTACATACTGGCCAACAGATCGTACAAAGATACCAGATCTTATCGACTTTTTCATTACAAATGATATCCCAAACGGAAAACTGTACAATAGAATCGCACTACGAACTGACATCGGACCACACGCCTGTCGTTGCAAACGTTTGTTCAACAATACTAGAAAATAGTCCACGGCCTGAACCAACGACAGCTCGAACCAATACCTGTTCGAAGCCTATATCACTGACAATCTAGACACACAAATAAGTATTAAAAATGCATACGAATTAGACATGGATGCACAGTATTTTATAAATTCCATACAACAAGCTGCATGCTACCCCTCAAAACGAAGAGCAATTCAACAAAAGTGTCAGTACTCCGCTGCCAAATATCACCACCAATCCAACATATAACGCCAGAATAGTTGAAGGCACAAAACTGAATAATAGAAAGCCCTGGCTATGACTTGATTACTCTACAGATTCTCAAGAAATTTTCTAGAAAAGCTATTGTGTTTCTCACAACAATCTACAATGGAATGTTAAGTCTGTGCTATTTTCCCATTATATGGAAATACTGTCATAGAATAATGATTTACAAAAATGACAAACCACCACAAGAAACATCGTCCTACAGACCTATTAGCTTGCTACCTACAACCAGCAAAATATTTGCATTTTACCCTAACAGTGCGAGAGTATTTAAATGTGACTTTTGACATTCGTTGGATAGGAAGAGGAGGACCAGTTGCTTGGCCTCCTCGATCACCGGACCTTAATCCCTTAGATTTTTTCTTGTTGACACTAGGGAAAACTTATTAGAAAGGATTAATCTTCATTTTATACGAGGCGGTTCAAAAGTTATCATTAAAAAACTGAATTTCAGGTATAGTCTTAAAGGGCTCGTATCCTTCTTTTTCCCCAACCTACCCCAATCCGAGAGATTGCCCACATATTCTGGGACACCCTGTATAAGTTTTTGGAAGCACGGGCTGCCACTGCTAGGTAATGTTCTGGCTGACAAGAGGGAGTGATTGGTTTAAGGTAAAATTTTTTACTTACGTGGCATATGATAAGCTACACAACCGCAACTTGCCAATGTAAAATTGGTTAAACATTCTACTTGACATTTCTGTTGTGTGTAGCTTTGATAAAAATATAAATGCCTCTCTTCGGGAAAGAAACACTGTCTTCTATGTGGATCATATCCTTGTAATCCCTGCGATGTTGTCATCATATCTGGTCTAACAGAAACTACGACTTCATGATTTAATGGGACCCTAAAGTATTGCATTACAACTCTCGGCACTTCAGCAGGATGATGCAGTAATACCTGAAAAGGTCATCTTAAATTTCATTATTCCTTATGAATTCACGTTTTCATTTACCTTGAATCCTTGTACCGGTCCGCGACATATATAATCTAAATCTTGCTGATAATCTTTTAAAACAAGTTGCAAACCTGCTGATGAGCCTGCTGATATTACGCGTCTGGGAAATGTATTCATTTTGGAACTTTTGGGATAACCATGTTCTAGTGTCCAGTCCTCTGATTTCATCTTATGTGACATATAGTCCCCGTGAAAGTATCTAAAATTTTAAAATTGTGGAATAAGTAAAACCGCTTCTATTAAGATTAATTTTCGAGCATCCCGTTATCCCACTTTTAGTTTATTTTGAAATCTGTGTTTTTGGACTGCAAACCAAAATACGTAGCAATAGCAATTTCCTCATGTGCCCAAAACTTCTCTCTTCTACTAACATTATAGCTTGATATTTAGTACTACCACTTACACTCTATTTTCTAAGAGTTCACTTCTATCCAGCATATTAAATGTAAAACACAATCCATCGTCTGTAAGCATAGGTGTGAATATTTTGTCACAACTTTCATTAAACATTGTCCATTTGCATGAGAAAAACATTTCATCCAATTGTGGACCAATCTAAAATACAGATGCAAAGTGAAAAAGTTTCAAATATCTGGTAGTCCGGGTAACATTTTTACTAAGACATTTTGCTACACAACGCAACTTACATTCATCAATTTTTCTATTGTCGAAAATCCTGTGGTTTCATTTCCTTCATTATACAAGTGATTGTCACATATTAATGCTATGTCTGCAAAATCTTTCATTCTAAAAATATAGAAATAGCATTCCTATAGGACATGAATTTTATTAATATACAGTGAAGTAGATAACAAATTTTAGAGTGCAAATTTAATACTTTGATGTTCAACCTTGCTTGGGTTTGGGCCATAGTATTTTTCAGCAACTGAAATTATTATATTTTGCATTTTAATGTTATTAGTTCAGTCACTTGGTAGTTCAGCGTCGGGATTTTTTTTTCTCCCTCGTTCTATATGATTTTTGGGATACTGAATCCGAATTTAAACTTTGTGACCTCAAACAAGTGATGCGTTGCTATGAACTAGAAAAAACTACGAAAAAATTCGGTTTTTACCAATTTGAAATTTGACCAAATAATAATAATAATGCCTTTATTTTTTGACAAAACAAACAGAAAAAAAATGTATAATTCTATATCTTAATGTACAAAAAATTCACAAAAAAATGGGGAAGTACACACGGAGTGTCCTCTACCATTTAACCCCATTGAAATTAATAATTCATCAAAATGTATTTAAACAAATGAAAAAAAAAATCAAAACAAACAGTACAAGTAGGTATATAGCCAACGCCGGTAGGAAACATTAACAAAAACCAGATTACACTAATTGTATTGTTTACAGATCATATTAGGAGTACCAGAAGAAAAAAATAGTCCCCCAAGTGTTTTGCTAACTGAGAAAGAAAGAAGTATAAGAATAAGGTCAATTAACAAGAGATAGGTGAAGTTTGCTCCTCTGAAACATGTTTTTTAAAAGTTGACGGAGACAGTGTTTTAACATCGCTAGGAATAGAATTAAGAAAGTTGCATATCGTGTATGAGAAGCTTCGTTGAAAAGTTGATGTTCTATACACTGGAGGTGTTAATAACGATCTATTTCTTATATTAATATTGTGTATATCACTGCGATATGTTATTTTGTTGTAGAGATAAGGAGGAGATTGAAATTTTACGATTTTGTTATATAAGCAAATAGTATTTAGATGAAATCTATTTCGCATATTAAGCCACTTCAAGTCAGGCAATATGTATGCCATATTATATCAGTCGAATACATGAGTTTTGTATTCTTTGGATTTTATTTACAGTGTTTCCATAGTTGACTAAAAAACAGCACAGAAAGACGGAACGTGTTCGCTAATAAAATACTATTATATGTGTATTCTGATTCTGATTTTTTACATATTATTATGATTTGAGACTTTTACCAGAACAATGAATATACTTACCTTATCTTTGCAAGTGAATAAAATACCGTGCTTATAATTTGTACCGGTGATCCGCTCTGTTGAGCTTTTGCTAGATGGTAGACCTCTCGAAAGAGTTAGCCATTTCAAATACTTAGGTAGTTGGATCAACGAAACTGGAAGCTCTGACGAGGAAATATTTACACGCATTGAACTAGCTCGACGAGCAGTTACATCCTGGAATCCTCTATTATGTAACAGAAATCTCTCCATGCACCTTCGGAAACGAGTCCTCAAATGTTATGTCTGGTCCGTATTACTTTATGGCAGTGAAGCATGGAGCTTGAAGGCATCAACGACAAATAAGCTTGAGGCATTTCAACTGTGGTGCTATCGCCGAATGCTGAAGATCTCCTTCCAACGAGGAAGTACTTCTTATGATGAATTCCAACAGGGAACTCATAAACACAAATAAGGCGAGAAAAACTGAATATTTCGGGCATAGAGGACCCAAGTACTCTTTACTCCGCCTTATTGTCCAAGGAAAAGTGGAAGGCACACGTTGGATTGAACGTAAAAAACTGCCATGGCTCCGAAACATAAGGCAGTGGACGGGACTGCAACCTGAACAACTTTTCAGAGCGGCCGCCGACCGTAACACTTTTGAAAATGTTATCACTACGATGATCGCCAACGTCTCAAAACAGACAGGGCACCGGAAGAAGAAGAAGATAAAACACCGATTCAAGCAATGATTGTTACACCACAAGGTACACAAGGTACTTCTATCACATCAAAAACTTATAACACCATCTCGAGCTAAGACTATTAAACCCCAAGATATTTTCATTACTATATTTGCCATAATATGTTATCAAAATGAAAATATTCTTTCGTGCCAGGTGCAAGTATCATTTTCCAAACGTCGGTCGTCGGAAATGACAGTGAACCAAACTCAATTAATTCATAACCTTTAAATGTTCTAAATAAAATTGAGTAATACAAAAAAGAATATTTGTATTTAGGAAATAAAACCATTTACCTCCACGAAATAAGTTTATTTAATCTCTCTAGGAGTCATTAATCAAACAAATATCCATACATACGCTGAGCGCACTAACCCACTATCTGAAAAAAACTGCTATGATATTATAACCAACATCGATAATGCGGTATTACAAATTTAAATAACACAACAATAACAAATTTCAAAAATTAAAACAAAAAGGATGTAAAAAAAAACGAGAAAAAAACGTATTAAATATATTTTAATTCTAAAACCTGATAAATCTAATTAAACAGTAATTATGAACAGAAAAATGTATAAAGAAAAAATGTGTTTATTATGTGAGGAATCTACATACAAAATTGCTAGGCCATGATCCAACAAATAAATACCAATCAAAAAGTAATAAATTAATACAAAAATAGGAAGACAATTTATACATTTCTCCAAAAACAGCAAAAAATCTTAAAATATATAATGCCATTCCGCCAAAAATTTATGGACTCCCAAAACTACACAAGAATAATACACCTCTAAGACCACCGTACCATAAGCCTCATGTCCTACACTTTGAAACTACTGTTAAAAATTATACTCAACCGCATCCACCAGAAACTCCATCTGGATATAAGTGACAGTCAGTTTGGCTTTCGCAAAGGATTAGGTACAAGAGAAGCACTATTCGCATTCAACGTAATAGTGCAGCGATGCCTAGATGTTAATCAGGACGTATATGCCTGCTTCATCGACTATAATAAGGCGTTTGACAGGGTCCGCCACGACCAGTTGATGGAAATATTACAATGTAAAAACCTAGACCACCAAGACCTGCAAATCATCTCAAATCTCTATTACAACCAAAATGCCATCGTCAAAGTAGATCAACAAAATTCTGGCACCATCTCAATAAAGAGAGGTGTACGTCAAGGTTGTGTTCTGTCACCTATTTTGTTTAATGCCTACTCTGAAGAGATTCTAAAAAGGGCAATGGAAAATGACAGTGCAGGAATAAAAGTAAATGGAGTGCCTATAGTTGTTCTAAGATACGCTGATGATACCGTAATTTTAACGGAAAACCTGGAAGATCTACAAAGAATCATGGACAAATTTGTTCGATATAGCGAAGAATACGGCCTTACACTCAACGTAAACAAAACAAAGTTCATGAAAATAACAAAGAAGGCCCAGACTAACAACGAACAGATAATCGTCAAAGGTGAACCCATCGAACAGGTAGAGAAGTATACTTATCTTGGAACAACAGTTACTTGTAATAACGACTACACGAAAGAAATAAAAGCACGCATAGAAATAGCAAGGTCCAATTTCAATAGCATGAAAAGAGTTTTGTGCAATAGAGGTATAAGCCTAAAACTGAGAATAAGACTAGTTAGATGTTATGTTTTTGCCACTCTGCTTTATGGCGGCGAGGCATGGACTCTGAACGCAGAAATAACCAAAAGACTAGAAGCTTTTGAAATGAGGGTGTACAGAAGAGTACTGAAGGTGTCATGGGTCGATCGGATAACTAACTTAGAAATACTTGAGCGACTAAACATAGAAAGAGAGTTGTTAATAACAATTAAAAGCAGAAAACTGCAGTATCTCGGCCATGTGACTCGTGGACCAAGATACGCCTTACTTCAATTGATAATGCAGGGAAGGATCCAAGGTACAAGAAGCGTGGGTAGAAGAAGGATATCCTGGTTGAGAAACTTGAGAGAGTGGTTTGGATGTTCCTCGATAGAGCTTTTTAGAGCAGCTGCATCCAAAATAAGAATTGCCATGATGATCGCCAATCTTCGTCGCGGAGATGGCACTTAGAGAGAGAGAGAAGACCTGTTGTATCATGTGTCCAATCTCCAACAAAACCTTTGTCTGACTATTTAAAACGATTTTTGAAAAATGTTATAAATAAAAATGAACATTACATAAAGGATTCTTGACAGTTTAGAGGAAATTAAACATATTTTTATTCCGTCGAATTACCTAATGGTATCCTTTGATGTCGTTTTTTTGTATACCAAGGTTCCAATTCAACTTCCCAAAGAAATTGTTACTTGTAAACGAAAAGCCCTGTATTTGCCTGGCACTAAATATCATGTCGGCTGTACGCCTGTTGATTCCAAAACCACTTTGTGATTGTGGGAGAAATTGATTGGTCAAAATTCTTGTAAAAACCTTTTGGGAGATTTAGATGAGAGATAGTGCGATAGTTTCCACATACGGACCTATCCCCTTTCTTAAATATAGTAACAATTGAGGCATTTCACATTTCAGCAGGCACGGTTTCGGTGTTCCATATTTGGTTTATTAGAATATGAGAATGTTCCAATATCACAGGGCCTCCTTCTTTAAAAAGCTCAGGAGATAGGCTATGAGAGCCAGCTGTTTTGTTGTTTTTAAGTTGTTGAATAGCTTTATCAACTCCTTGCAGGGTAGTGTTGTTGGGTCTATGTGGCAACCGATCAGGTGTTTCATTATCGACATTCGTGTTCCTGTTTAGTAGTTTCTGCAAATGTTCCTTCCACCGGGAACCAATTGACGTGCAATCCCTTAGAAGATGAGAGCCATCCCTGGTTTGCAGTGGGTTAAGACTCTGTGCAGAGGGACCGTAGATGGCCATAGTGGCATGAAAGAAAGATCTGGTGTTGTTGCTGTCGGCTAGTTGTTGCATTCCGAGCGATTTAGGCGTCCACCACTGATTGTTCAGATATAGAGTTCTTCGTTGTACTTCATTCATTGGGCCATTTGAAAGAGACGTTTTTTTGATGTTGATTTGCGGTCATTTTGGCAGGTGATGAGTGCTTTACGCTTAGTGTCTATTAGTCTGTGCACCTCTTTTCGTATCATTTTCGTCGAACCAATCCTGATGTTTTCGTCGCATATAGCATAACGTCTCCTGACCAGCAGGGAAGACGGCGGACATAGGGTCATACTGGATCGCACAAGTCGGTGATCACTCCAGCCTTCATCACCACTTGTTAAAGGTTTGGTGCTCCTCACTTCATGTCGGTCACGAGCGCGAACAATTACGGAGTCGTTCATATGCCAGTGCTTAGACCTTGGATGTTACCATGCCGTCTTAAATTTGTCTTTTTGTCTAAAAAGTGTGTTTGTAATAACAAGTTCTTGTTCTACGCATTTGGTTAGCAGCAATATACTGTTGGAGTTATACTTTACTGCTCCCTCTTTGCCGATGGTATTAGGTCAGAGAGCAGAGTCTCGACCAACTCGAGCGTTAAAGTCTCCTAGCAGAATGATCTTGTCGGAGTCAGGAACGTTGATCAGCACTCTATCAAGCTGCGACTTGAATTCATGAATTCATTCAAGGTACATCGCTAAGTATATTCGTTGTTCTGTAAAAACCTAAAATGCCTGGTAAGTCATAATCAAAAATCAGAATCAGACAAATTAGTTCACGTAGGAGTATAAAGTTTTTAATTAATAGTACAATTTCAAACAAATAAACGCAAATTTATTAGCGAACACGTTCTGTCGACCTGTGCTGTTTTTTTGTCGACCATGGAAATTTGGTCGAATTTCAAGGCTTGCTAGCGGTGAAACCGTTTATTTAAACGAAAAAATGTAACAGACCTAATTTGTAGAGAACTTATTGTACTTTATTTTTGTATTCTAATACTTTAAAACAATTATATTTTTCGAGTTATTGGTAGAAAACCGAAAAAGTGCATTTTTTGCGCAGTTTGTCGTAGTTTTCCAGCACTTTAAATTCGGATTCTTCACCCCAAAAAATCATAAAGATTGGAGGAAAAAAACTTCTATATTTTTTCCCTGGTGAACTACCAATTGACTGAACTATAACTACTGGATCAATAATTATTTCATTTGTCACCTATGTGGAATCTTAAGAAACTAACTGTTTTTGATATTGCCTACATGAGTTTAATCGAATTTTAGTGAACTTGTATTGACCGAAATATGTACAACGAGAAACCATGAACCCAATTCAAATATTAATCTTTGTTCCGTTAACTGTACATCTGGCTTCAAAAGATTTCTGTGAGTATTTTTGATGTCTAGGCACCCGATTTGAGAACGCGCGTAAGATTTTTGTCATCATCAACAAATGGAGGATCGTTGCAAGAATAAAAATTTCTTAATTTTCGCCATTCAAAATCTTTGAGAGGATAGTCCGAGAAACTGGACGTATATTAGTTAAAAGGAATATTGCAGGAAAGCAAAGAACAAGGACTAAGTGTATTGAATTGAACCTGGAACAATGATATACTACTTACTCTTTCTCGGTCATGTTAGCTTTTCCATTTAGCGATAACACGTAATTATTATATGCCTCCGTAAAATTATATTTACGTTGTTGCGATTTTGTTTCGGAACATATGGTAACAGCTGGAAAGGGCACTTGCCACACAGGAGTTGGACTTCTTGCAAAACTGACAAGTACTGGAGATGTGTCCCATTTAATCCATGTCTCCACTATGAGTGTGATACAGATATAAAGTGAAATGCAGAACAAAACGAACCACCAAAGTCTAAAATGGTAATTTATATAA
Organism: Apoderus coryli; assembly: GCA_911728435.2. NCBI lineage: Eukaryota > Metazoa > Arthropoda > Insecta > Coleoptera > Attelabidae > Apoderus > Apoderus coryli. The sequence goes on along the minus strand of OU452202.1, from coordinate 6,066,291 downwards.
TTTTATTCAGTTACAGTAGCGGAGATAAATGGACACATGTTTTGAACTTCACCATAATCATATTATTAATTTTATTTAAAAATTCTAAAACAACTACTATACAACGAAATGGAGAACCGTAGCCTAATCGTAATTCATTACAAATTGCTCAGGCATCTTATTTTATTAGAACACTGACTATGCAGTATAATACGTCTGAAATTATTCCACAAGTTCAAGACAACTTAGGAATTGTATTGCCCAAACTAAGAGGGACCTTTTGCAGATATTTATTGTGTTTTCATTATCAATCAAGTACTGACTGTCTTAATTATATTAGACGTCTAGACCCTTGTCACACATTTATTTAAATAAAACTAAGACCCTCACATACTTTAACAACAATTTGCTCGACCCTAACAGAGCATTTAATTTTCATGAAATTACCAACAATGAGATAATAGAAAATCTTAAACTAATAAAGTCTGCGGCTTATGTTATTGACGACATAAACTCGAGGATGTTAACTTTCATCATGCCCTACTGTGTTGAGGTTATCAAACCAATTTTTAATGAATCCATCATACGGGGAATTGTCCCAGTACTATGGAAATCGGCGAATGTTATCCCAATACCTAAGACAGATAATCCTACTACTTTTAGCGACCTTACACCAATAAGTATTTTACCTTCTCTCTCAAATCTTTTCGAACGAATTCTTAGCTTGCAGATCCAACAATATTTAACTAGTAATCATATTATTCCCGATATTCAATCAGGGTTTCGTAAGCACCATAGCACAACAACTGCTTTACTGAAAGTTGATATGATATTGCATTTGCAATGGATATATCACGGTGTGTTGTGTTGGTGTTGGATCAAAGTCAAGCTTTTGATCTGGTCAATTTTGATTTGCTTATTGCCAAATTAAAGTATTTGGGTTTTGACGGGGCAGCATTGAATTGGTTTTACGGATGCCTATTTGGTAGACAGCAGAGAATAAAATTAAGCCCTGATGAGCTGTCAGACATGAGGAAGACTGCAAGTGGTGGGCAGTTTTCTTGGGCCACTTCTTTTTTCTTTATATTGCTTCGACGTTCTATCGATTGTGAAATTTTCTGAGATTCATATGTACGCTGACGATATTCAAGTTTATTCTGATTTTTGCATCGATAAGGCACGCACAGCTATCGCAAATCTGAATAGTGATTTGAGTGCGTTTTCAGATTGGTGTTTTCAGAATGGCCTTAGACTAAATCCAAATAAAACTGTAGCCTTATGGGAAGTGAGCGTCAGGAAAGTTTTATGCACCTAAATTGCAACGTTTTAATCTCCGATTGAATGGGTGCAGAAAGCCAAAAATCTTGGTGTAATAATAGATTCCAGATTAAATTTTGGTGATCATTGTAACTTCGTATATAAGAACTCGTTTTATAGACTTAAGTCTATCTATCTATCTATCCCCTCAAACATATTTTAGATGAGTGGGCTTTAGTAAGGGCTTTAGTATATCCTCACATAAATTATTGTTCACAAGTGTATTATAGCTTCCTGTCTGAGTACAACAAAAACAAAATTCTAATGATGCAGGTTCACAAATCTGGTTCCGCACAGAGCATCGATCCCCGAAATTGTAATAGACTTGAGTACCTGTATGTTATGTTGCTCTATAAGATTCACAAATCGCGGATGCCTGAATATTTGTTTAGATTATTGAATAGAAGATCAGATGTGCACGGTATTAATATTCGTTATAACACATTCACAATACCTCAACTCAACATTTAACATCAAGATTTGAAGGATGGTTTTCATATTATATGGCCCCCTCTTTGTTAAATAAAGTATGCAGTTTCCTTCATCTGTCACACAGCTATTTTCAACGTACGGTCAAAATTATTTAAGAATTAAGTTTTGTCTTGTTTTGCTGTTGTTGTTGTGGAAGATTGTACCTATAAGGTATGTAAATTTTCGGGTAGAGTGGAAGAATGGGATTAAGCCAAATCTCTTGCCCTTTATGTAAAATGTACAATGTATTGTTTTTGATTTGATTTGTATTTTTCTTTTTTGCATAATAAATCCTTTTATTATTATTATTCTTAATCTTGCGAAAATGTATTATGTACCTACCAGTATGGGAAATGTGTGCTCAAATGCACTTAAAATGTTGACTGTGGCGTTTGACGAGTCCAGTTACAGCAAAAAAATATTTGTAGGTAAGTGTAGTATACCAGCTCTTCACCGAATGCGGTGGGCAGTTCCATAAGGTAGGGCCAAAACCTAAACCGCTCAATCAAGTATCAATTTTTATTATAAAATAATTATTTAATTCGGCATAAATCCCCGGTTTCACTGTAGCCTTATGGGCTTATTGTGAAAAGTCTCCGTATTTTATGCCACCCAATCCAACAACCCTGTACTTTCCATTCTTGTGGAGTTCAGTTATGTGTTGGGTGTCAATATCTCCGGTGCAATAAGCGCATGCCAAAAATAGCGTGTCGCTACACACTCACATATCAAATGGTAAGTTGTCTCAACTGTCCCATTACACACTCGACATTGGAGGTATCCATTATACAGCCCTATCTTATTTAGGTGGTTTCTCAGTGCATGGTTATCATGCTTAATGTTAGCAGTTTTCCAGTTATGAATTTCTTATCATGTTCCTGCTTGGGAACATGTTCTGGTACTCGCTTTTGGCCCCGCACCTCAGAAGTCCGGGTCATGTATGAGGTTTCAGAGGCCTGTCTAGCGAGGCAATCCGCTCTCTCGTTGCCTTCGATTCTTGAGTGCCCGGAATCCACACTAGATTAACCCTATTGTGGTCCGCCAAGGCTCTAAGTTCTCTTTCGAATTCCCATACCAGTGTATTTGCAACCTTAGGGCTTTTTAGAGCCTGGCTATTGAACAGTTACTGAGTCGCTTGTTTGTATAAGCCCTCAATCTGTTCAATTTTGCACAATTATTATACTTAGTCATAGCTATTATAGACAACCATGGATTTGTTGTAGATAATGCCGATTTTGCAATAAGTATTAATGGTAAAGTTATAATGATTAATATTATCACCAATATGATTAACACAGCAAGTTCGGTCAAATGTGAATGTTTTGCTCACTGTTTTCTTTGATTACAATGGCCTGGTGCATCATGAGTTCTTACCAGAAGGTCGTTAACAAAATAAATGCCCGAATTTGTGGTAAAACAATTGTTTGAGCATCACGTGATTTTTTGGCCACAAAGAACACCGTAATGCCTCTGACTACGGTGTCTTTCTAATTAATTCGATTTTTTTGACATCAAAGCATACGCGTGTTGCAGAGGAAGTGCACTGAACTGTTGTTTGTGAGCGGTGTTCGAAGAAATTCAATATTTCTGACCCTTGGAACGTGACCAATGACGAATTGTTATCGAAAATCGTGCAATAACTATTAGCGAAGTTGCTGAGGATGTCGGCATATCTGTTGGATCATTCCATACAATTTCTTTGGATGTTAGCGGCATGCAACGTGTTGCAACGATATTTTTTCCGAAATTGCAAAATTTTGATCAAAAGAACCGTTGCATGAGCATCGCTCAGGAGCTGAATGAGGTCAAAGAAGAGCCAAGACCAAAAAAAGTACACCAAAGTTTTGGTCAAATGTGAAGGTTTTGCTCACTGTTTTCTTCGATTATAATGGCGTGGTATATCCTGAGTTCTTACCTAAGGTCGTTAATAAGGAATGCGACGTTTGCGTGAACTAATACGAGAAAACTCCCAAATTTGTGGCAAAACAATTCATTATTTTAGCATCACGCAATTTTTTGACCAAAAAGTACACCGTAATGCCTTTGCCACCGTATTCTTGGTAACTATACATTAATTAGAATTTCTTTGACACACACACACACACGCGTGTTACTGAGGAACTGCACTCAACTGTTGTTTGTGAGCGGTGTTCGAAGAAATTCGACAGTTTTGAGCCTTAGAACGTGACCAATGACGATGCCGGCCCTGGACGTCCCAACACGTCCCCAACTGATGAAAACGTTGAAGCATTGATGAAAATTGTTATGGAGAATCGTCCAATCACTATTAGTGAAGTTACTGAGGATGTCGGCATATCGGCATATCTGTTGGATCATTACATATAATTTCTTTGGATGTTAGCGGCATGCAATGTGTTGGAGCGATATTTGTTCCCAAAATGACCAAATTTTGATCAAAAGAACCTTTGCATGAGCATCGCTCAGGAGCTGTTGAATGATGTCAAAGAAGAGACCAAGTAAGCACACCAAGTTCGGTCAAATGTGAACCGTCACTGTTTTCTTCGATTACAATGGCGTGGTTTATCGTCAGTTCTTACCAGAAGGTCGTCAATAAGGAATATTACCTCGAAGTTAGGTGCCGTTTGCGTGAACTATTACGGGAAATCGTCCGTATTTGTGTCAAAACCATTCATGCTTTCAGCATCAGGTGATTTTTTGGCCAAAGAGAACACCGTAATGCCTCTGCCACCATATTCGCCGGACATGCCCCCTGCAACTGTTTGTTTTGGCACGATTGCGGAGATAAAAACCCCATTGCTGGAATAGCTCCAGGTCATACTAAAAAGCGCATAGAAGTGCTTAGAGGGTTGGAAGAAGCACTAGAACTTTGCTATCTGAGGGGGATTTATTTGGAATAGAATAGATGATGAATAAATAAATATTTTTCGAGAAAAATAAAGTCACATTTAAAAAAATCTCGTACGTCAGAACTGTCTCTTTATTGTAGTACTACAGTGTCATCATTAAAGCCGCTTAGTGAATAAATTTGTTTGACTATATCATCGGTCACTACAATTTTTAAATTATCGCAAATAGTTGTCCTATGATTAAAAAATTACAATTAATTTATTTAACGAAAATAATTATTACTAGGATAATTCAAGTTTGTGTACTTACTTTTCAACTATCGATCTATCTTGCTCTCCAAACATATATTTAAAACCATGAATACCAGTATTATTTGAATATTCTGCTACATATTGTTTGAAGTTTTTTCGAAAACCAGGATATGGTCGTTTTGTTTTGATTCGTACTTTTTTAGCACCTTCCTCCAAACTAGGGGCTTCAGATTTATCTGGTGAATTTTTATTGAACAGTCTTTTCATAATTGCTTTTATTTAGTTACTCTGTCTAGTTACACTTATTAATTTCAGCTAAAAAGTGAAATATTGCCTTGTACAGTGTGTGTGTCACGACGAAGACGATGAGAGTCTAGCCGTACCTATGTAGGGAAAACGATTCGGTATTTAAATCTGAAAGTTTGGTTGTAAATTGAACGGTATATATTTGTATTGCATAATTTAGGATCTGCATAAAATTCTAATTATGTTTTACGTAGTATATCCTATAAGCAAAGATTAGTAGATTAATCTTTGCTATAAGCATAGACAAACAAACAGTTCATCTAAAGTTAATCGTTTTTGAAGTAAAAGTAATTTTTCCTACGAGCGTGCGGTAAAGTGCACTTTTCCGCATTTTTTAGTGCGAACACATTTAATTAAATGTAAGTTAACTATTGGTCTTAATGCAGGAATTAAATTAATAAGATATTTTTGACACATTATGTTTACAAGAATTTAATTTTAACTTTAACGTTCATAAATCATAATTTTGAAAAGTCACACAAAAATTTGAATATCAATATTTCAAAAAAATTAATGAAATGTGGAAATCAGTGTTTCGTAACAATTCTATAAAGAATTCGATTGAAGGAAAAATTTCGAAAAGCTCAATGGAAAGTCTATGGATAATTCGAAAATTGATCTAAATCCGGCAAATCAATGAAAAATTCCAATATTCATATTTCAAACAAAATTATGATATTTTCGAAAATCAATGATAAATTTCCGAAAATCAATAAAACGTTCATAAATCATAATTTTGAAAAGTCACTCAAAAAGTTGAATATCAATATTTCAAAAAAGTCAATGAAATGTCGAAATCAATGTTAAGTAACAATTCTATAAAAAATTCGAATGAATGAAAAATTTCGAAAAGCTCAATGGAAAGTTTACGGATATTTCGAAAATTAATCTAAATCGGGCAAATCAATGAAAAATTCCAATATTCATATTTCAAACAAAATTATATTTTCGAAAATTAATCTAAATCAATGAAAAATTTGAATATTCATATTTCAAACAAAATTATGATATTTTCGAAAATCAATGATAAATTTTCGAAAATTAAAAGGTTCATAAATTATAATTTTGAAAAGTCACACAAAAATGTGAATATCAATATTTCAAAGAAATCAATGAAATGTCGAAATCAATGTTTCGTAACAATTCTACAAAAAAATCGACAATAAATGAAAAATTTCGAAAAGCTCAATGGAAAGTTCATGGATATTTTGAAAATTAATCTAAATAGAGCAAATCAATAAAAAATTTTCAATATTCATATTTCAAACAAAATTATGATATTTTCGAAAATCAATAAAACGTTCAGAAATCATAATTTTGAAAAAGTCATATTTCAAATAGCTGAATCAAAACTTCATAAATCAATATTGCGAAATATCATTTATATTTATATTATGTATTTCAAAAAAATCAATGATGTTTCGACAATCAATTAAATGTTCGAAAATCAATTCGAAAAAAATTGTTTAGTTTCCTAAAAACTTTTAACCTTCCATATCCACCGTGAACTACATACCTCTATATTTTATATAAAGTTCCTTAAATATTTGTATCTGTCTTTTACTATTGAATAATTGTTTCCATGAAAAACCCACCCTTTGTTTATTATATTCTAATATCTGCTAATAGTTCATTACTCTTACCGTTCAAAGTGTGTCTTCCCACTCAAGTTGCAACTAAAGTACAATTTAAAAAGAAGCAATGAGTACATCAACCATTAGTGAATTAAAGTAAACTGTTACTATATCACCTCATCTTTACAAGTGACCGAGTGAACTATTAAATGGAAACGCAAAAAAGTAAGTTGTGGGGGTGGCCTTTATTTTTATATAGAATAAGTTACATTGTCATAATTATAATATCAACCCATGGTGAATATGCATGTTTTTATTGTAAAAAGGATAATCTAACAGCCCGCACCCTACTCCAGGGGATCATCAACAGGTAAGTAATGTTATTTTAATTAAATTTGTGTCGGAGGATAATTTTTTATTCTATGTCACCTCTTTATATTTATAATAAATATTTACAGTCTGACCGATCAATCCACCTACAAGATTAAAAAAGGTCGAAAAAATATTCATGCATAACTAATAACGGAATTCGAAACATTTCATAACTCTCTTTTAGACTATAATAATTTTATTTTTTCACAAAAACTCTGAATATTTACACAATTTCCTATAATATATTAATAACTATATTATCCAAATCCACCCCAGGAGTCTCGAGGTGCCTGCGTCCTTCGTCCTGTAGGAGGCGGTTGTCTTGGTGTCTGGACTGTACTTGTGTTATGCTCAACTGTGGTCGATCTCACAACAGGTGGCTTTTTATATCTCGCCCATGGATCTATTACCTCAGGTGACCTGGTTGGCGAATAATGGAAAGGTGATCTCTAGAAAAATAAATTAAAAATAAAAAATTTTATATTCCTACAACAAATTTGCGACGATCAATAATTATTCTTTGGTACTATGCCAATATTCTACTGGCACTTGTAATAATAAAGAGCCTGCGGTGGCCGTATTTCTTGACATAGAAGGAGCCTTTAATAGTGTACTACCGGAATCCATAGGATCAGCAATGACTGTAAAAGGAATAGAATCAACTATAAATGGTTGGATGGATTCTATGCTAAGAAACAGAATCATTACGTCTCCACAAGATGAAACTCTTCGACTTCTGGTGGACGACCTGCTGACAGGACTGGAGCGGGTAGAGTTTCAAGCATAGTATGTTGATGATCTGGTCATACTAACATTGCTTCTTCTCAAGCTCCTATACTACTACTAATATGAATCAGGAATGGTGTCAGCGGGAACAGATGTCTGTAAATTCCAGCAAAACCATAATTGTACGTTTCATTCGGAAAACCTCCTAGATATATGGCAGATGCACATATGGAGGACAACAGACTGCTGGCCGACATTAAACGTCACAGCATTTTGGCAATGAACTCTGATGTAATGCCGCCTGCAATAAACTATGGTCGCATGCAAACCGCGGACTATTGCTGGTTTACTGATGGCTCAAAGACAAACTCAGGTACAGGTGCCGGAGTTTATGGAAGCAGACCCAAGACAAAAATTTCTTAATGTCTGGGATCCCACGTTATTGTATTCCAGACAGAAGTTCTGGCCATTGATCTGTGTGCTCAGGAGTGCGCGAAGGTCAAAAAACATTTTCTCTGATAACCAAGCGGCCATAAAGCCTCTAAGCTCATCAGGATTCACATCAAGAACAGTGTGGAATTGTCAAAACAGAGTCTCTAATATCGGGAGAAACAATAATCTGACTCTGGTCTGGATCCCTGGCCACTCTGGTATTAAAGAGATGAAATGGCCGACTCTCTGGCAAGAGAAGGGGCTGAAGGAGAACTTATCGAACCAGAACCCGCAACTGGCATATCCTTTAGTACTGCCAAATACATACATACTTAATACCTAAATGACGACAAAAGTTTTGGAAAAATTATCCAGGCCTAGTACAGTCGAAGGAGGTCATTAACCCATCGAAATCAAGGGCCAGGGAGTTGTTGGGTATGAGTAGAACTCATCTGCGCTGCCTGGTTGGACTATACACTGGTCATTGTCGTTTGAATCATCATCTCACGAGGTTCGATCTCTTGGAAAATTCGGAGTGCCGATTGTGCCTGGAAGATGATTAGATGGCAGACATGTACTATGTTCTTGCCCAGCGGTAGCTAGAACTAGAATCGCAATATTTGGTGAAGAAACCCTTATACCAGCGAGTCTAAAAGGAACCTCACGCAGCAAAATAATCGACTTCATTGAGAAGATTGAGCTGTTGGGGTGAAATATAAATATGTATGAGCCACAATAGACCCTCGGTGGTCGCAGTGGAGGATCCGGTGCAGACCCACTCATTTTATATATTGGAAATAGATGGTGTGATTTCTTATTTAAATTAACACCAATTTTCGACTCCAAGCAAAATGGTACATAAGCATGACTGCTATTTTCAGCGAAAATATGAATAGTAACTATACATTTTAATATTGTTACGTATTTCGGGATCGCAATCCAAAAATACTCATGCAACATCTTTGAAACAGTATAACAAATATCGCGTGAACAAGATTTCTGCCACTGTCAAATTAAATTCTCGCTTCTAAACATTTGCGCATTACGACTCAGTTGAAACCGATTCAAAAACTGGTGAGTACATAGCCGTTATATATTTATACTTTTTCAGGATACTACAAAAATAGAGAAAAATCTTAAACAATAGAACAAAGAACACAATAATGAAGAATATTCGAGAAAAGAAGAAAAAGATCTGACATAAGACAAAACAACAAATATTAGGTATACATTTTTAGGGCTGTGGTAAAATTGTACCTAATAGTAAACTATCTAACTTAGGGGAACGTTCTTTCTTTCTGACAGAATTGTATACTTTATATCTTTTGGATGGATTCGATTATCCTAAATATCTTTGCGTCCATCGACCCGTTTTCTGCCAAAAACAATAATTGGGGGTTGCGTTTTCTTAGACCTGGTGGGAAGCAGATCTATACGACAAAAGTATGTTCCGGTTCCTAAAGAAAGGCAGTAGTTTTAATCAGACTTCCTGATATACTTCGGACTGGAAATTTCTACTTTTAGTCAGAATTATTTTTTAACGACACCAACTCTGTAGATGAAAGTCCAGAACCAGAATTATATAATTATTTCCACTAGTCGTAGTGGTAAAAAATCCTTATTTACTTCATCCTGTAAATGCATATTTTCAGGAGCCTGACAAATCACACTATAAAAATACTGTTACTGCGTTAGAGCACGTATTGGAAAATAATAACCAAAAAGTGTTTTTCTTTATCAAGCTGGAAACTTTTCATCCCGTCATCGTGTTCTTAAATACCAAGAAAGTATCACCAGCCTAGACCACATGTTTTTGTTAATATGTCTTAATAGCTTCCAACTTGGAAGTCTTTGTCGTAGATAGTTAGTAATAATAGTTATCCGTTGGTTCTTTTGGGTATATATGTATGGAACAAAAATACTAAGCAACTGTGACATTTTGTAATATTAATAGATTTTAAAAATCAGAGTCAACTATACCTCTTTCTTTTCAGGAGTAGGACTTCTAAATGGATCCATTCTTTTGAGTGCTTGTCTTCTCTTTTCTTTGGCTTCTTTAGCTTCGGCAGCAAGTCTGTTTTGCACAGAATCTTCTTCCATCTCTGTAGCAGTGGAAGCCAACCAATCTTTCGCACGCTTTTTCTTCTTTTTCTTGTCTAAAATAAAGTATAAAATAACAATAATAATAATAACTTTGCCGACCCAAGTATTATAAACGCGCTAAAAAAATTTGAATTAAAGACGGATAGAACCATTTTGAAGTCCCGTGATACGACTAGGACCATTCCCAGATTCTGTTCTGTTACCCATGTCATATAAAGGGTGTTTTTTATAGATGTATAGAACTTTGAAATTGAATAAAACAAAGATGGATTTTTTTAATTCACATGAAATTTACTTTATTCGAAAGATAATCTTCTGGCATTATAATAATTTAAATATGACTTTGGCATAGGACTGCTGGTTCGGACGTATTCTAATCTGGAGGTCCAATTTTCGATGACTTTTTCCAACATTTGTGGCCGTATATCGGCAATAACGCGGCGAATGTTGTCCTTCAAGTGGTCAATCCTTTCGGGCTTATCGGAGTAGACTAGGGACTTCCCATATCCCCACAGAAAATAATCTAGCGGCGTTAAATCGCACGATCTTCGAGGCCAATTCACGGATCCGAAGCGTGTAACTATGCAGTTAGCAAACGTTTCCTTCAATAAATCAATTGCGGCCCGAGCTGTGTGACATGTTGCGCCGTCTTGTTGAAACCACAGCTCCTGCACATCATGGTTATTCAATGGATGAACGAAAAAGTCAGTAATCATGGGTCTATAGCGGTCACCATTGACTGTAACGTTCTGACCAGCATCGTTTGTAAAGAAGTACGGAGCAATAGCTCCACCAGCCCATAAAGCACACCAAACAGTCAGTTTTTCTGAATGTAACGGTGTCTCAACATGCACTTGAGGATTACCATCACTCCAAATACGGCAGTTTTGTTTATTGACGTATCCATTCAAATCAAAGTGGGCTTCATCGCTAAACAAAATTCGCTTATGAAAACCGGGATCAACGGCAATCTTGTTTTGGGGCCATTCACCGAATCTACGCCTTGCTAGGTGATCGTGTGGCTTCAATTGTTGCATGAGTTGTATTTTGTAAGCACGCAAACCAAGATCTTTCCGTAAAGTCGTCCATAAAGTAGATGAACACATATCCAATTCCTGTGCACGATAGCGGATAGACTGATTCAGGTCATCCTCTACGCTACGCTCTTCAACAGCAATGACTTCCTCTGTACGCACTGTATGACGTCTTTATGTGGTTGCATATTATCATTTAGTGTAAATGTGGCTCGAAAACGTTCCATAGATAATCGAATTATTTGCTCTGCTGGATGATTATGTTGACCGTAAAATCGACGTAGTGCGCGATATGTATTTCGAACAGAACCCTGATTTTCAAAATAAATTTGCACAATTTGGAAGCGTTGTGCAGGCGTCAGTCTATTCATGTTGAAATGCCAAATCAAACTAAACATAAATCACTCGACAGCTGACAAAATGGCCGCCAGTTAAAAAAGTGTTGCCAACTTAAAGTTCTATAGGTACCTCTATAAAAAACACCCTTTATTTTAGTTTCTATATCCCGCCGGGGTCACACAACCAATTTTGTTTTATGTTTGCCATAGTTGTACAAATATAACCTTATTGTCATCAGATTTACACATACAACGTAATAAAAATACGAGAGATACGTAAAAAAAGAATCGGTTGTGCCCCAATATTTTCCCGACAAGATATATTAATAGAATCAATGACCTGCGAACAGAATTTTAATAATAATTATTATTATAATTGTATTATTTTCATTATTTCCAATAAACTAACGTAACAAACTAACAACTTAATTCAAAAATTAGTAAAAAAAAAGTAGAGCCAGAGCTGGAATTCGATCTCAGAACCAAAGATTAATCTACACAATAGATAGTCAGCGTATATGGGAAATAAAACAAAAATTGAAACTGTCTCGACACGAGCTACATCTATTAGAAAAACATGCAACCATGGAAATTGTAGATGGCGTTATATGTATTGTGTTGAAATAAAATAATCATATGGGCAATGTTAGACAAGGACGAGTATACTTTCCCCTACGAGGTGGGAGTTTGTTTTTATATTATAGGTATCATATATGTACTACTGTGCAGCAGTGTTTTTTGTTTAAAATTATATGGTATACGTATACCTATCTACGCAAAGATTAATGTGTATGGACGAAAATAAAAGAAATTACTATAATAGTATAAATATACAGGGCTGGTTCATTAAATGTTTTAGACAATAATTTTAAATGACTAAAATAATATTATTTTAGTCATTTAATTTTAAATTTCGGATATAAGGATGCATCAAAAAGTTATATTTAAATTAACGAAATTTGGCGTTATAGATAGGACTTCCGGTTATTACCTGATTCAGTTTTAAGGATCAAACTCAAACAGCAGATTCAACTTGTCGTTAACATTATGAAAAAATAAATCTCAGAGGCGGGTAAATTAAAGGGGCATACAGGCGTGAAATGCTACCCTAACTTTTTTATGCACATTTTTTGCGTGTGTTTCAATTCGGAGATGTAAAATCTAACAAATTATATACGTAATAAATGTATCCTTCTGTGATATTGATAGAAAGTCATCGTTATCGCGTAATATCGATTTTAAGAAATGTTAATATTAAAAAGGCTGTGCTTTTTACAAGTTGCTGAAGTAAATAAGGTTTGAAATTTCCAGCATGACAATAATTATTTAAAAAAATACGGTTTCGAAATGCAGGATGTAAAAAATTAGAATTTTTAATCTGTTTTTAATGAAAATTTAAATCTATTGAGAAATATGGTTCAGGGTTTTTGTGAAATGTATTTTACTCCAAAGATTCTACTGATTATAACCGAATTAATTTACTCAAAAATATCTATACTAGTAAAATAACACAATTATCACAATTAGGTTCAAATTCTGCAACGCCGAATTGAAAAAAAACTTACAGTCTCCCTAATATTGGTTTTTGTGCAATGATCATAAAACTTTAAAAAACTAACGATTTATGTAGATTGTATTGTTAACACGTTTCGTAAAAAGCTTTAAAAACCCACCAACAGGGTGTTAAAATTATCACGACAATAACTTTTTTCATGTTTTAACAAGTACAATCGTCTGCTTCAGATTGATCCTTAAAAACTGAATAACAGTTTCTCTATATAAAAAAATAAAACTCGTAAATATCATCCCCAAACATTTAATTTGAATACAATTACATAACACCATATTTGAAAGTAAATAAAAAAAACAGCATTACCTAGTTTGACAGATTTGCAAATTGCAAATCAAAGTATCTATGTATACAGGGTGTTGCATAAGTACTTGTACAAACTTTAAAGGGTGATTCTTTGACTAATTTTAAGATACAAATTTCATATGTACATGGGTCCGCTACGGCTTGGTTTTCGAGATACAGGTAGTTCAAAAAGAATATTATATTTAGGATTATATGCTTGTTCAATAGCATCGCAATTTGGTGCAATTCGGGATACAGGTGTATTGATGACACCAGAGCTGTCAAAAGAACTAATAAAAAATACGAAAAATAACAAAATACAAATATCATTCAAAAGACAACAATGCACATAATAGTCGGTACCAAGCCAAATAGGTAGTAAGTAAATATAGATTTATTTTGTTTCGGGCTTGGGCTTGGCACCGACTTATTGTAATCAAAACTACCCACCAAACGGATACATTTAATTTTACGCAGATGCTCAAAATGTTAACTTTCTTTCATTAATAGAGACCTGTGAAGTGAGCTTACCTCTTACGCCCACGTATTAAGTACTAAGTTTCAGTTATCAGTTATAATTTTTTATTTTCCAAGAAAGCGAAACGAGATATTTAAAACGGCATTGCGCCGCCCTCATGTATACCTCCGGGGGCGGCATCGAAAATCGCTACACGTCACAAACTTGTAAATGCTTAGAACTACCCCTATATCAAATTTCTATTTTCTATCTTTTTTGTTTCATACCCAAAGCCCTATTCCTACCGAACTTATTATTTACCCGAAGAAACATTAAAAAGAAGTAAAATTTAAGTACCTAAACCGATAAAGTGGAACTTATACCTGATGAAGAGACAGACTATTATAATAGGTATACCTAATATAATATAGGTAGCACTGATAATTTTTTTATTATAGGTATTATAAGATCTACAACAATCTTGTTACATCTTTGCCACATTGTCTACGTGAAATATTTAGTCAAAAGTATGTTTCTATCTAAAAGCTTTTCATTTAACGATGGTTCGCCACTGATCATGGGACTGGTCTAGTCTTGAAACATGTATGACATGGATTAAATATTGTTATATTAAATTTAATTCATAGAGATTAGGCTTTTATTTCAATACTGTACTTGTAATAAATCACCCTGTGTGTTTCTTTTACCGACGAATTGGCAACAGCACGACACACACCACATTCGCTTGTTTTTTTTTTCTACCCTCCCTGCGTATCCCCTCCAGATTAATACAGAATTTCATCAATTTCTCTCTCTGACAATACAGCATTGCCGGTGCATATCTGTTGCAAATGATCTAAATAATTGTTATACGTTGCGTTTTGTTTTTGATATTAATAAACTACAAAACGGTTTCTGGCTGTGACAATACGGCTCTATGCTTTACACGCTAGTCTACGCCACGTAGTGGCAGGCATACTTAGAGATGTTCTGATTTTAATGCATTGGGCTGACTATCTATTGTGTAGATTAATCTTTGTCAGAACCTTCCGCATGCGAAGCGCACGCTCTATCAATGATGCCAAAAAGCCTTTATCAAGTTACTTTATTATATTCTAATAAGAGTTATAGATTCCAACTATCGAACTGGTGGAATTTTAAATGCAATATTCACGCGAATTATGGGGCAAAATCAAACGTAATCTATCGGTGTAAAGCATACAAAAAATGCTTTAAAATGATGTAATCACTCGACTGCTATTTGAAAATTTGGCGGTTGTGTCCACCCTTATCACAGGGCTAACCCAAATTTCAACCAAAAACTACTGGGTTCATCCTAGGACTCCCTCAAACCCATACACCAAAATTTAGCTCAATTGGTTAAAGCGTTTAGGTGATATCGTGGAAGAATACATACAGACAGACAGACTTCCATCTGGAAATGGTCTTAATCGTCTCAAGTAACTTCAAAATGGTTATCTAAATTTTTTTTAGTGTGTTCACAATACTATCCTTGTGCGGGAATGTAATAATCTACCAACAAATTTTCAAATAAGAATAAAGAAAGCAGGTTGTTAATAAAATAACAACAATATAATAATAACAATCATCATTTACCTACCAAATAAAAACATATGCAAAGAAGAGGAAGATGAGTATAAAGAATTATTGAGGAGAATTGGTATCTACAAGATTTGCGTAGTCCTAAGCATTTTCTCCTCAAAAGACCTTCCGCTCTAGTGATATGAACTACCACTGGAAAATAAGTCGTCCTTTTCATGAATACCAACCATACTGCTCGTAGATGTCTATACAAGGCAATGACATCACCCCAAGAGACTGGCTGTCAGTGGACCTTCAAACTAGCTCCGCGACCATTTGGATGTCCTTTTTCTGTAGTAGGAAAACTTGCTGAGCAGAAGAAGAGTCCCACAACTTTACACCGTAATATACTTGAATGTGAACGAAATATACCGTCAGTAAAGTACCCGTTAGTTAGTATTTGCTTCAAGTCTCTTAAAGCAAAAAGGCTAATGCCAAGTATAATTCTTAATTTGGCAATATAGGGCCGCTAGAACATTCTTTTGTAGAACTTATGGAGTCTAATACAAAAAAAAATAGCTGAAGAAATGAGAGAATTGAAAAATAACTTAGATATGCGCAAACGTGTCTTGAAAAATACAAAACAACTTATGGCAGATTTTTTAATTTCTATAAATATGGTCGACTTTAAATTCGTTACTCTATTCCCAACGTGTATCCAATTTCTTCAAGCACTCAGAAAAATATAATTTCGGGAAACCTGCAAAATATTCATGCGTGGCCGCTATGACTTCCCCAGTCGACGAGGAGTCTAGTTTTCATGTTTGGGGACAAAAATGTCGAACTGGGTATCTATCGGGCCGACAGTTGTCTTATATTCCAGTACAAGCCACATTTCCCAGCTATCTGTCTGCACCCCAATCTGCGGTCTTTCACTAGCATGTCATGGCCTTTGTTGATGATTTCCTCTGGGCCTCGTCAAACACGAATTTTCGGTCATTCGTGAATTCGTCTTAACAACCCTTAGTAGTGACAAGGTCAGGGATCTTCATAGATGGCATCGAACTAATTTTTTATTTCCTCACACGTCTCAGTTTAAAAAAACAGACATTTTAAAAAAGCAAAACCACTGCCGTACACAATAAACTACTTTACGGGATTGGTTGAAGGATATCACATGTAAACAACAAGAATACGATATGGCTTATCGAGCTACAAGGATTACCCAGAAATTATTCGGTAGTACTTAAGATTATAAGGCAATACGAATTCATTTAGGTTTAGGTATTACCAGCTCCTGGTTGTGGCCTCTTTCTTATAGCGCCCGTCGCTGCTGATGGTCCTGCATCAGCAGCTTGTGCATCTGCACGGGCCCTAGCAGCAGCACCAGCTTTTACAGCTTTCTTTGCTTCTTTCTTTTTAATTATGGCTTCATTTCGTACCATGGATTTTCCCATTGATTCGTTTAGTGTACTATATCTGAAATAGGAACATTAATCATGTTAATATATATACAATATACTAAGTAGTGGCGATATACGATCGCCATTATCTCTGCAGTGAGAACGGACATTAACAAGAAACCACTTACACAAAGGATCGCTCAGCCTCTTCACTTTCTAGTTTCTTCTTTCTCTCTTCCGCTTCTTTAATAGCCCTTGTGGCTATTTTCTGTTCTTCAGTTTGTTGTCTCCTCAAATGGGTAAGTTTCTTTTGTAGTCTTGTGTTTTCTTCTGCCAATCGTTCGCCTTCCACTTTCAACCATGCAACCCTATGGAATGCTTCTTGTCTACGTTGCATTTCAATATCCTCTTCTTCGCGTTGTATCTAGTAAATGGAAAATAAAATATGTTGAGTCACCGCTGAGGCAAATTAAGTTTCACAAAACTAACAACAAATAAAGTCGTCTTTAACTGGTAGTAAAGTATGGGTTAGCACAGACGCAATGAATTTCAAGAATACAGTTGACAGTAATTGTAAATTAAAACTTACCGCCTTTGGTAATGGCAACACCATGTTCAAGTAATTCTCTTTGTCTTTGAAATACAATTCAAAATTGAATTCTGGGACCATACCATAGATTTCATTAATCAGTCTCATAAGTTTTTCATTGAAAACATCAAATCTTTCTTGATAAAAATCCGTTAATTGCATTTGTTCATTTACCAATACATCACTTACATCCTGGGTCATTGTGTCATATACTTTTTTTACCAATTTTCTAAATGCCGTTAGATCTTCCTCCATAACACAACGCATTGTTTCACCTAAAAAATCATTTTCCATAAAAATAATCTGTAAATTATAATAAAAATAAATACTGTATTGAAACAAAAAAGTATTTTCACAAAAGGCTTCCTCACTGAAGTCGACAAAAAATAAAACGTGACAAAAAATAATTGTTATTTATTATATAAGACGGTAAAATAATGCGAGGGGAAAATGTTGATCCATGAGCAGATAATAGCTATTTGTAAAAGAATGTGTTTGGTGACATCTAGTTTCTGTTGGTAATATGCAGAGTGAACAACACCCACTGACCGCATCATGCACAATTACCAACACATAGATGCGCCGATACTCCCTTTGGCGGGATGCCCATATTAATTAAAGGCAGGTCTAGCCAACGAATAAGCACAATATATGTGATCATGTTTAGTGTATAGTTATAATCACAATCACAACTAGTTAAAATACATTCTGTCAAATGGTAACGTTTAGACAACGTTTAGTTTACAGTTGTAATGCGTTGTCATAGTCATAACTTTGAATGTTACATGTAACGAGATACGCCCGAATTCCCTGGCGGGAGGCCCTTTACTAGGATATTTCAACAAATTAAGTTATTAAAGCTTCCATATAATAGGAAATTGTAATTATTCTTTAATCTGCAAACGTAATTTTTGACATATAATGTAAGATATACTTACCATTATCACCAGTGACTGAGGATACTAAATTAATAAACTCTTGAACAGTAATTTTTGGTCCTGATGCTAAGCCTTTAATGATTTTTGCCAGTTCTGTTTTTTTCTCTCCAGCTGGTACATCTCTTCTGACTGATTTCATCTTAAGTTTTTCCCAATCGATTTTCTCTGAAAGTCATAAGATCATATTATGCCTATATTAATACTTATTTTCCCCGTAAACTTAATTAGAGTTTAACATGGGAACTGTCATAAGAGACCAGCACAAATTGAATTTGAAGTTAGAGCCTATAGTCGGAATCTCTGACTCTACTTCAGAGATTAATGAAACTGCTGGCTTTATAGAGTTATAGGTTTCATTAAAATTACTTCGTGTTTAAACAAAACCCTGGTAATAGCTTACCTTCTCGTTTTGCTTTTGGGGGAGGTACACTCATAGCTGGTAGTGCAAACTTCTTTTCTTTTGGTGGTTCTTTTTTCTTCTCCTCTTTTTTCACGGGTTCCGGAGGCTTCATGGTGGCTGAACCTCGTTGACTGCCTCTTGCTTTCGGCGGTTGTATCTTAGACATATTGGCGACTTTATGTTTTGTTTACACAAACTATAAATTAATATTAAAAACATATTAGAAAAAAAAAACACTGACAAATATATCAAATACCTATTATACAAAAACTAAAAGCAAATTTTTGCGAAGAGCGCAAAACATTTGCTTATTATCATTCAATTCAAAGTATATACTTATAAATCAAAGACTTCTACTCCACAAAATACTTTTATACAGATGTTCAAATCAGCCAAATATGTTTCGAAACTTTACTGTTCCATCTTCAGTGGCAGTAATAAGTTTTACAAAGAATTCTTACCTACTGTCTAAGTTGTAATATGGATTCAAAACATGTAGGTATACATACTAGAATATAGAAAGGGAAAATGTTCAGCAGTTTTATAATGTTGACAAACCACGTACCATTTTGTGAAAAACTTTTATTTAATAGTAAAAACAAGAAACATGAGGTCAGTCGATAAAATTTTTAAAAATTGATTATACTAATTGTAAACAGCAAATCTCCATAATATACTACTATACATACTATTTAATGTGGAATGTTTCTTTTAGTAAATCATTCCAACTAAAGATGAATTTTTGAAAATACACTTATGTAGTTTTGACTTTAATGAAATTCAGAATAGTGTGTGTTGGATCTTATTATTTTTCTGGACTCTCCAGTTAAACCCGGAGGTTAGTTGAAATAAACCCTAACGTTGAAATGGCTGCCGAGGCCAGATCGCTCAACTTCTTTATATATGTTTGAAGCGGTTAGGGATATTAAGTAATTGATCTATCAACTTTAACAAATGCAAAAATTTCAAAGATACATAAGAGCGATCTGGCCTCGGCACCCATTTCAACGTTACTTTTTGTAAATGAAGTATGTTTTGTTTCAACTAACTTTCGGGTTTAACTGGACATTCCAAAAAACACACTATTCTGAATTTGATTAATGCCAAAGCTATATAAGTGTATTTTCAAAAATTCTTCTTTATTTGAAATGATTTACTAAAAGAAATATTCCACATTAAATGGTGCATTATGGAGATTTGCTGTTTACAATTAGATAATCAATTTTTAAGTTTTCTAAAAATTTTTTCGTCTGACCTCATGTTTCTTGTTTTTACTATTAAATAAAAGATTTTCACAAAATGGTAGGTAGTTTGTCAGCAAGTATAACTGCTTAACTCTAAAATTTTTCTTTTCTATATTCTAGTAGACACTGGGTAAGAAAGAATTCTTTGTAAAACTTATTAATGCCACTGAAGATGGAACAGTAAAGTTCCGAAACATGTTTGGCTGATTTGAACGAACATCTGTATAAAAGTATTTTGTGTACTAGACGTCTTTGATTTATAGATAAATACATCCCACTCCTTCTCGTAATGCATTATTTCAGAAAATATCAAAGTACTTATACCTATATATTTACATATTTATACTTTTGTCTATGTTTCGACTTATACTAAGTAATCTTCATAGATGACTTTTTTTTTTTTTTCAATTCAATTCAATTTATTTGCTTATAAAATTTTTTACAAATTTACAGCAAAATGTTTGTGTACAATGTAAATTTTAGAAGAACAAAAACAAAAATATCTATTATAAATACAATCAACGACAACCATAACCACCAAACACTAACCAATGCATATAAAATAGGTGTTATGCGATTCATATAGTATTATACTATTACATACCGTGCTATTACCCTGAAAATAAATAGTGAATTGTTTTATATAAAATACGAGAAAGAAAATAACAATTAAAAAAAACAAAAAAATGCATACTACTAGGCCCTATCCAAGATACTTAATATCATAATAATTAACCACTATTCATTAATAAAGAAGGAGCGTAACTTCAATACATTTTCAATGTGATAACATATCGTCTTAATTGACTTAGTGTTACTTTTAGACAGTTCAGTCTTGAAGTCGAGATACGATCTAAGGAAATACTCGGAACTCTCATTGATACATGACAAGGGGACACATGCGAACAAAACATGCTGGATAGATTGGTTGACTTTAAGATTACACACACTACAAATCTCCTCACACTGGATCTGATAAGTTATACCACGGACAGACAAACTGAGGAATACTTTGCTCGCCAAACGGAGTTGTGCTATGATCCTAATAAAATTTATATGCATGTCGAGCTGAAGGTTTCTCTGACAGGCGGAGCTGGGAATATTAGGCGCAGTATATAGTGGGTAACTCGAAAGCGTGGCCAAATGGAAATCCTCACCAGAACACCTGTCCCTAAATTCATCCGAATAGAGCTGCTTTTCACTTTTCAGTTGTGCGACTGTCAGATGTTCAAACTGGTCACCACGGTCAATATAGTTAAACATGCATTTTACCTGTGCTGCCCAGTTATATCTGACATCAACATCCGTGCCAAGTAAGCTTATTTGTCGCAAAAAACATTTTTTAGGAAATCTGGAGGAGTCCATCAGCATTAGCTTCTGCAACCAATTCAGTGTTAGCTGGAATAGCATAACTGAAAGCTTTACAGTGCCTGTCTCAATTCGAATTAAGTAGTTTGGGGTTGTTTTAGTCAGTAGGAGCAATCGCTTAAAAAACTGAACTTGCACCCGCTCGATTACATCAGGGTATCTAAGACCCCATACTACCGCGCAATTCATTAATATGCTCAAAATCAGCGAGTTATATAATTCCATTCTGGCTTTCCACGATGTTAGTCGAGAATTCGCAATTAGTCCCACAACCCTGCCCGTAGCTTGAGTTGCCTTTGTGGACATAACCGCAGCTGCCTTCGGAAAAAGGGATGAAGCAGAGAAAGTTATCCCCAAGTAAACAAATTCTCTCACCATTTCAATGGGGTTTGACAAATATTTGAAGTTTCCACTGACAGCTCCAAAACCTCCTCTCTGAAAACACATTATTTTGGTTTTTGCGACATTTACCTCGAGTTTATTAATCTGACAATAGCTCTCAAGGTTCCTTAAGCAGCGGCTTACCCCGATATCAGAATCAGAGAGAATAACTAGGTCGTCTGCATATAGCAGGATGTTAATGTTTGTATCATGGTCAATGCTAACTCCCGTCGACCCATTTTCTTTAAAAAAACGTTCTATATCAGCCTTAATATGTTTGATTTGCTATGTAAACGATTTTATTTATGTAAAAGGATTTTATTTTTATTAACGTGTCTTGTCACTAATACAATGAAAAAACAGGGTGGACATGAGTGTGCTGCAAAATGTTGTCCCGTATACCTGCTCTAAACATTTTTTTGCTAATTATGGCGATGTTATATATATGATCCTTGCTTAACTAAAATTGATGAGAACATCAGGATTCAGTTGTTGCAGAGTTCATGCACATGGCTTGTATGTGGCATTCGTAGGGCTAAGGAAATCAGCTGGTTAAGAATGAAAGAACGTCGGATCTTTGATTCACTAATTTTGTTTAATAAAATCATCAGAAGGGAAAAGCCGGAATACTTATATGAAAGATTGAAGTTCGGAGGATCTGTGCATGATGTGAAAATGCGACATAAAACTGTCATTACGCTACCGCTACACTCAACATCAATGTTTGAGCGGTCATTTTTCTATACGGTTTTAAAATATTACAACGCCCTACCAGAGAATATAAAAAGTTTACAGGCGTTTTCGTTTAAGAGCGCTGTCAGACACGAAATAGAACATATTAATTTGTAAATTTAAGCTACTTATTTTGGCCAGCGATGTAAAACAATTTTCAGATTGATTTAGTTTGATCTAAGCTAAAATATGAGTTAAATTTAGGTTAAGTTAGGAAGCACTGCTTCAATTTCGCCTTTTGTGTGCCAACCCAACCCTATTATTATTATAAAAATCACCCAATCATGTCAACATTTAACTGATAACACCACTCAAGGATGTTTTCAATTACTATGACAATGCTGTACTTATTATGCTGTGATTAAACATTGAGGACAAATACATTCTGTATGTGACTGTTGTAAAAGCTTTAACCCTGGTGTTGTAATTTTATAAATTTTGAGCTATTTAATTAAACAATTTCGTTAATCCAGTAGTTTTATGAATGATTTCTGTTACCAAAGTTTTTCGACAAGAAAAATGAAACATGACACCTTATTTCAAATTTTAGCAAACACCAAAATTATGCCCGTTGATTAATACATAATAGAGTGGTTATCAATAAAAAAAAGTAGTACTTATTGTAATTTAAAAACATAGAACAATACCTTTACCACGGATTCCACAAATATTTACAAACAGGGTACCACTCTTTTTATACAACAACAAATTGCGGAAACCACTATAGCTGTAATGATACTACAATAAATCGCCGCTGCCATAATAGTCTTTCTTTCTCATTGGTACTGTAATATGTTTACCATGTGCCTTTAAGCAGTCCGTTTGCATTAAATATTTAAGAAAATTATGCAATTAAATACACTAGAAATTTTGACAATACCACTATCATTTGACAAATGGCATGATGATTATTTGGTTTCAGTTACCAATAGTTTTATACAGGGCTTTGCAAATGTTTAATTCATATTAATAATAATTACTAATTATTATGGCAATGGATTGTCAGCAAGTTCGCAATGTTCTCAGGACAAAAATGTTCACTGAACCTTCTTAAACGGGACTATTAGGAATTATGTGTATGACATAGGGTTTGTCGGAGATATAATCTGTATGTAGGTCATTTAGGTTTCTTCTCCCTAGCATGTGTAAGTGCTTCTGTTGACCGAGGAATAGAAAGCCGCTAGACTCAATTCGATGATGCCTAACAGGGCATAGATAAACATTATTATTTTGATGCATAGATTACACCCTTAGAGTTAGGCCCATTCCTCCCGACTCACTCTGTATATAGAGAATTATACCAGAAAACCAGAGCGTCTCCGCACTATGCTGGTGCTGTAAGGGAATCTGTAATTAACCAACTCTCCGGATGGTGGATTGGAGGGAGAGGATATTTTGGAATAGCTTGCCAGGTCACCCCATTTATCACCTTGGGGACATTTAAAACAGTAAAATTTTTGCCTCAAAGCCTGTTCCCCAGTGGCGGCTGGTCGGGGTAGGCAAGGTAGGCACCGCCTACCTTTAAAACTTCGCCCTAAATTAAATACTCAATTTATTATTATTGACTCCATAATTAAAAAAAAATATTGATTCTTATATTAATTTCATTTTCTACCTTAAACCTTTAAAACATCCCCTTTAATTCAATCATTATCTGTAGGTATAATATAACTACCGCAAAATAGGTTTACCGCTGGTGCTACAACCCACTACCGAGACTTCGCATTTTTACAGGCAACTGTTATCGTCTCCTACACCGTATACACTGTATACACATATACCTATGTACATATCAAAAGTTTTGCGCCACCGGTCACCGGGTAATAGTATGTAGTACCAAATATGGCCTAAAATACATGTATTTTGCTCAAAATTGTTGTACTTTTTCTTGAATATATTTAAATAAATATACAGAAAAAACTGGTGGTGATTGAGAACTTTTATATAATACCTATCGAAATAATATGTGTTCTATTGCGTTGGAGCGGGTTTACGTTGAGCTCAGGCACCTACCCCGGCCGCCTTCTATCTATTGTAGATAGGTAGGTATACTATTTGCACGAATTTCGATTTGTACGTTATTTTTGTTTACTGTTTTTTACATTACGTTTGAACTATTTGTTCGTTTGTTGTTTAAATACTAGTGCCATTGATTAAAAAGTGTATGTATTTAATTATTTAATAATAATAGTAATAATATTTTGACTAGTACAAGTAAACATTAGTGGTTGTGCTGCACAACTTGTTGCCGTAGCGGTAAGTAGAAATTAGGTAGTAATATTAATTCAATACAAATAATTTTGTATTTTATTTGTATTTGATTATGTATTGGATTTCGTATAGTAGTTGAATGGGGCATAATTTTTAAAAATAAAAAAAAAATAAGATTTACCTTACGAAACCCGTATTTTAACGTGTTCTTTTTTACCTTGATAATTTTCTACTTTTCATCTAAGGCGCT
Organism: Apoderus coryli; assembly: GCA_911728435.2. Taxonomy (NCBI): domain Eukaryota; kingdom Metazoa; phylum Arthropoda; class Insecta; order Coleoptera; family Attelabidae; genus Apoderus; species Apoderus coryli. The sequence goes on along the minus strand of OU452202.1, from coordinate 6,041,189 downwards.
TGACCTTGACAATCTAAAAAAATTACTATTACTTTACATCCTTTTTTAACTTAGTGCCTACCTAATAAAATTACCCACGAGCCGCCACTGCTGTTCCCGTAGAAGATCTTCGGCAACGGGTTATAAGCTAAGTGCAGAATGATAACACTTGTAACCAACTCACCAGATGGTGGATTGGAAGGAGAGGATATTTTGGAATAGCTTGCCAGGTCACCCGATTTATCACCTTGGGGGACATTAACAAGTAAATTTTTTGCTTCCAAGCCTGTTCCCGTAGAACACTTGATGTATGCTACAAAATGTCTAAAACCGAATTTCGCGATAAAGAATCTGGCTAAATGTAAAAAAAAATCGTGAATACAAACGAACATTTAAAATAGAAACTTATAAAAATCGGACGAGTTGTGCGGGTGTGATTTAAGTAATAGTCTTTGCTGTTTTCCGTGTTTATCATTTGGTAGCGATGATGCATCTGTTTAGTGCTACAAGTAATTGATACAAGGCTTTTGACAAGAGCAGAAGCTAAATGTTGTTTATCCATATTAAAATTTTTCTCAGGAGTCAGGAGTACAATGGACCAGGAATTATTGTCCTCGCAATGTTATCTTTTGAGAAACAAATGATTCACGACATTCCCAATTTAATGAATTGGTTACTGACGAATTTATCTCAAAACAGGACAGACGTGTTAATTTCAAGTATAAAACGTGTTTGTGAAATTTAAAAACTGTGATATATCTGACAATAACAATAAGTATTTGGTTAACAATTTGTCGAGGTAAGTTCTTAATTACCAATTTTGATTGTAAAAAAAAAATTTAGAGCACGGTTCTCAGAAAAAAATTTCCCCTGCGCAATTTGTCATTTTTCCATTAATTCTTCAAGGAATTTTGGGGTGTGATTGTCCCCAGATATGTTTGAAATGTGTCCCTCTCCGAAGCAAAATCGACGTGTCCAGACCTTCCTGTGCTGTACTCGATAGGGCAAGACAGAGAGAGAGAGAATGTACATGTACATAAAATTTGTACGCGGAAATCGGTAATGGGATGTTTTTTTTTATCTATGAGGGTAGTTGTTGTTCCCTGTCAAGGTTACGAATCTTAATTTATTTCGTTCATCTATGGTTGAAAGAAGCGTTGTTGTTGAAGTGATAATATATTTTTTGCACCTGTTAGACAATAAAGTTATTCAACGATATATATCAATGTATTTCATTTTTTATTCAATTATAATTCATTGTCATATTATTTTATATTTTAATTCATATTTCTATATAATTAGATTTAAATTTAAGTATTGTCCTCACGGCACATGTCTGACCTTATCCTGTACCTACATCCTAGAGACCTACTCTAAGGACATTTTTAATTCGCCATCATTAGTGCGAAAAGTGAATTACCTACTGGAAGACACATTGTCCGTGCGATCGTTAATTGTGTGGTACTTATTTGAAATAATAAGCAAAGTGTTATTGTGTGCTGTGCCTTTTATGTAAACTCTGTGTGGTAAAGCCAGACGAAGAAAAGAGGGCCCTCAAGAAACCTAACGTGAGAGAAAAGGTAGGTCTCACTCCTTTCATTCTCCCTTTTATGTATATGCGCCATATTTCGTGGGACATTCTATATTAAAAAAAATACTTAATTTTCAAACGCTGATACAATCCACTTAAATTGCATTTCTGCAACAGTTATGTATTTATTTATTTATTTATGTTGTTTTTCAAAGTAGTTTTGATACGAGAGTATACGAGGTGTTGTTGTTGTTTTTGAATTGAAAATGGCTTTAAATTTAAAAATAAAAAATCTAGCTTATTCTGCTCAAAACGTCATAATGAGAAATTGATTTTCATTTTTTTATATCTATTTAAAAGGTGTTTAAATTGCACAAATTTTCTCTAATCTAACCGACATTGTAACTCCTACCGTTTCCAATGCTATCCCATTCTTATCTTGGACACAATGTATATCAATAGAGTTCAAGCTTTGTAAGTTAGATAAAACTGAACATAAATACCTACATTTTTGTATTCAATCGTCCGAAAAGTTTATGTACAACACCCCGTATAATAAAAAAAAAGCTTTTAAAATTAATTTTAGTTATTATTTAAATTTGTCGGAAAATTATCAAAATATTTTGCGTACCTGGTATTCAACACACAACGTTTGTTACGAACGAGAAATACACTTTGCTGTGGTCTAAATATATTCACGTGCCCAGTAGGTACAATACAATTTTTGTTTTTAGCTATTGTCAGAGAACAACTAAGGGAGAGAAAATAAAGTCTGGTGGGCGCGGCTAGTTTGCGCACCTCAATCGCGCAGAGGGATTCGATGACGTACTGAGTTTAGACAGAGGCGCCACACGCAATTTAGTCTAGTTTAGCGTTGCGAGCGAAAGGATATTCAGTGGCAGCGTCAATCTGAGATTTTCGATTGCAGGTGAGATATTGTGTGATTGTGAAGTTTACATTCTTATCGTTATTCCGTCAATATGAATAAACCTAAGTGTGGCGTAGTGTGTTCAGCGAAAGGCTGTGCAAACAAGAGTTATAATTGTAACTTATCGTTTTTCACGTTTCCAAAAAATCAACCAAGGTAAGTTTTGTTTCGGTATATTGTCTAATTTTTCAAATGGAATTCCTCCTGTAATCTTATATTATGCGTAGTTGTATTTTATGGTATAATACCCAGTGTTTTATGTTCTATAGAGCTGAAATTTAGATGGTTGGTTCGGGCCATGAAGATCTTAGAGCTAGTAAAAATTTGAGTAGCTACAGATTGTGTGTTGCTCATTTTGAAGACAGGATTAAGTAATTTTGGTGGATTAATGATGCCGGATCCTGATTGTGTTTTATATACATCCCGGTTGGAAGTTATATTTCAAACAAATTTTGAAAATGTGTGTACCTACACAAACAAATATTTTGGAAAAACTTATTTGCCTTAGCAAAGATATTACATAATATGTACACCCATGTTCAGAATTTCCTACACTTCGTAAGTTTGTATTTCAGAACAAGGTTATTGTATACGCTAAAAATTAGTGTACCAACAAAAATAAACTTATTATAATAAAAACGTTATAGAAAAATATAGGTCTTTTAGCTTCTGTTCACCCCTTGATGCACACCTGCATTGCACTTACCTAGGTTCCTACTAATGACAAATACAAAAGAGTTCTTACAATAGCAGGTAAAATATCCCGGTAATAACAGTAATTATATACACGCCTAACCCCGCAATAGTTTAAAATATTTCTTTACTTCGTAGTAGATTTCTTGCTGAAGATTATCATAGTCTTATTAGCAGTAGTTCTGGCAAGCCCACTAGTTAGGAGATTTGTCTATTATAATTACCGACATTACCTAAAGTATTCCATGCATTCAATCCACACTGTAAGCATCTCAAACACCTTAGGTACCGACCTGCATGATTATTTCAACAAAATTTAAATACGACCCTGTTTTCTACTCTTTCAACATGGATGCCACAAGCTGAATGAGATCAAAGGCGGCAAGGCAGAGATTATATTCTCTCCCTTAGTTGTCCTCTGGTGTTGTAGCGTGTAGTGGCAACATCTATTGGTTGTTAGGGAACTAGAGGTTCCACTGTTTGTGTAGAGATAGGTACCACTGCTGTTTTTGAGTATTAATATTGTCATAAGCGTTGATCCTCTATGTTTATCTATATCTCTGAATGGACCACATCATAAATGCAAGTAAGAATACGAAGATATTAAAAATTTGATAGCTCATCGTAATTCTCTGGACATTTTCCTACTTTTAAACCTATGACACCCTTGATATTGGTAACATACCTACATAATTTACACAACACATGCTGTAAATAGTTGGATATCGATACAAACAAAGCACGTACCTACATTAATACAGCTGAAATAGGGTTTATATTGTTATATAAACCAGTTATTAAGTCAAATGTCTGACAATTCGGATCAGTGCATACACCTACACTTTAGAACTACATAAATAGAGTTTGTTTAAGTTGAATTTAAGTGTCCAACGTATAATCCATCAAATTAGAAACTTATTATTCAATACTTAATATGGGTGAACCTACTGAACATGATTTATTGGAAGGTAAATAAAATTATGTATCTTTTAAAAACAACACCATAACGTATATATATATATACAATATAGTTATATTTACAAACAGCACAATTTTATGTACAGGGTGCTTCAAATTAGACAATTTTGATAAGAATTCAAAAATGTTAATTATTTACCTATTTATAGGTCAGAGATAACCCTGCGTCCATCTTATCTTCACAGAGAAATTCTCTTTATTCTTATTACTTTCCCGCACATGGAAAGTATTGTGAACGCGCTAAAAAAATTGAGATAAAGACGGATATAACCATTTTGATGTTGAAGTGTGTATGTGTGGACTTAGGTTGCGGGGACAATCGCGAGTTTTTTCGTTATGAGGACCCCGTTACGGTCCTCATAACGTTTGGACTTTATTACGCCATTCTAAGCATTATGGGGGTGCAGGGGGTACCAAGAACTCAAATTTGTGTGAGGTCCTCCTAACGTATTGTTACTGCGGATTGCTTAGTTACTTCATTTTCTATATACCTATGTTTTAAGTGTATTTACAATCGGTGCTGCCGCGAATTGGACATTAGTACTGCCCATCTTTCTGCTCCTATTAATACAATTTTCGATCATTTTAATAATTTCTTTTATTACTAATATTGCTTAAATTCTTAGTAATGAGTTGTTGTTGTTTATGTATCGAATTATTGCACATTAGTTTAATTATTTGTAATTAATCCTATTGAAAATAAATGCTTATTATTGTATAATATGTGTGGTTTAGATCATGCCTCAAGTAGGTAGATGTAGAAATATAGTTTAATCATTTAAATATTTCAAATATACTAAATTATTTAAGTTTTTAGCTATTAGAGATTCTCTGGAAAAGGATGGTATGCTGGGCAGGTTTAAAGGTGAAATAAGGGCAGCAGTAATGTCAGTGTTAAATCGAAATAACGGTGAAAATCAGCCACCAAAAGTACCTGAAGAGACCAAATTAATAAATGAACTATTAAGAGAGTATCTCACTTGGAATGGGTATATTTATACTGAACAAATATTATCTTCAGGTAAATGCAAGATATTTGCAATTAAGAGGTCAATCTATCAAACCTATTATTTCTGCCTTTCTTTTTTTGTTTGTCTTTGTTTAATTAATTTGGTTTACTTATCAGTATCTATCGTCACAGAAACTCAGAAAATATACTCACCAAAAAAAAACCGGCCAATAAAAACTGGCCCCAACTTTAAATTTGGATCCTCGCGAAGCGCTCATTTGATTTTGAAGATTTTTTTTTAATTGTAGATTAATTTGTCAGTAACGATGCTGTCAGAAATTTTTATTCAGATTTGAATTTGAGCATATACACGGTGCAACAATGAGAAGGTTCTGTCTCGAAATTTGGAATACCCTGTTGAGCGCAACAGCCATAGCAGCTATTGTAAACTGGAATCACATTGAACCCTGATCTTTTCTGAGCATTTTCGTTACAAATAAAATATAAATTTCTCTTGATTCATTTGTGGCACTGTGTTTGCGTCAAAGATATAGTCTGGGGACGTTCGCTCATGCGTTTTGGTGTCCCAGTATTGCTCATAAAATATTAGAGCTGAAAATTTTTTGTATAAAGCAAACTTGTAGATCATTCAGTCTCCTATACCTTTTATTACGGTAATTTTTTTGTAAAAAAATGTTTACAAAACCACCCCTGTTGCCAGCAGAATTCGCGTTATTTAACGCCGTAATTCGTTAAGTATTAGGGGCAGTCCCCAAGCTACCCTGAAAATATCATCCTGTTCGGGATTTTTTGCGACCCCTATAAGCTGAGTAGGTACAATTTCCTTGGACTAGTTAGTCGATGAATGAATGAATGAATTAATTTTGACTTGGCCCTTTTGCTATATTTATTCCAAGCTGGCATGAGCTTAAGAATATCGTTTGAGCAATAATCATGAGAGGCTTTTGTGATTTTATGTCGACTCTTCCTCTCGAGTTGCTTCCTACGATAGTGGTAGAATCTTGACTGCTTTAACCACGTTAAACATATCGAAGAACTAGCAAGTAAGGTTTCTGTACTCTTCAAATGTCAGAACGGACTAATACGCTCACAATTGGATTTCTGAAATCGAAAATTTGTCTGGGCAACCAAAACCTGACGCAGAACAGTTAGTTTAATAATAAACTTAACTTATAATTTTGTTTAGAATCTGGACAATCCAATGAAAGGCTGTCCCGAGACGTACTAACAACAAAACTTGGAGTATTGGATGACGCAAAAACTGCTAAAATACCATTATTATACTACATAGTTTCCGCCTTCCAAAATACAGAAGAATAAATACATAAATGTAAAACAAAATGTTAATTTAACAACAAAATTTTATTAATAATGTTTGTCAAGCCAAACTTTTGTGTTTTATTTTCTTTTGTAATGCAAGTTATATAATAGTATATTGTGCAACGAACATGAAATGACATATATTTCCTACGAGTATGATCTGCAGCACTCGCCTGCGGCTCATGCTGCAAATCATACGAGTAGGAAATGGTCATTTCATGTGAGTTTCACACTATACTTTTTCTACGACTGTTTTAATGCTTTTGAATAAATCAAACATAATTTTTAGGAAAATATTTGTTTTTCGTAACTTACCCCTGTTAGTAAGCTTGAATATGATAAGTTAGAAGCATTAAATTGGCTAGGTGGTGTTAAACTATATTCACTACCACTGTTTTTGTGTTTTGAAATTAGCGAAATACTTAATTATAATTATTATTAATTATAAATATCTAAACTGTCAATTTGGTGTGTATGTATTGTCGGCGTGGCTATGGTGATTTTTCATGCCCGACGCTACTTTTGTCATTACCAGGAAATTTGCTAAGCAACTAGTGGGAAATATTTATTGTGCACGGGTAAATGAAAAACACCATTACAATGTATTACATTTTCAAATCATGATTGAACATATAATAAAAGCATTGAAAGACAGTCGTAGAAAAATAACTTTAAATAAGTAAATTGTTTGTTTCACTTCACTTATAAAGTTGCGATTACGTCGTAAAATTTGTGCTTATTTTTAAGGTTTTATTCAATCAAAACACCTCATATTGTCGGTTCCACAATAATTCGTTCACTGCTTAAGTGCAATAGAATTTCTATGACACCCTTAGTCGTAAACTTTGCAATCTGATAAGCCTATATTGTGTAGGTAGGAATGTGGTTCTTTCAAAAGCTGCAGGTACGGCTTTTTCGTCCATTATAATACAGGCTTTTTAACGAATAACTAACAAAATTGAAATGCAGTATATATTTGTATGTATTTATTCATATTACAATTAATAATTATAAATTTTATTAATAATTACTATGACTAACAAAACATAAAATGTACATATTTATTTTATTGATATTTTCAAATAATGTACCTTAGATTTATATTTATAAAATCACAGATTTATAAATCTGTGACACAATATTCAATGAAACCCTCTTTTCACTTTCGTTTTCGTCTATGCCTAAACCACACCTAAACTAAATATACAGGGTGTTCCCTATGTATTATTACAAATTACTTAATACGGATGATAGAAGAGTGAATTCTAAGAAAAAAAGTTTCAATAAACATAGCTCCGCAAACGCATTTTAACCGAGATACAGGGCGTTCAAAATTAGCCCCCGATGATGGTTTTTTGTGAATATTAACACGTTTTTAGATACATCAATGAAATTTTACACATGTATTTCATTTTAAATTCTTAACAAGTCAATTCGAAAGGATTTCCAAAATTATAGTCATGAGCGTATCAAACTAGAGAGGGCGGGGGAAATAACGACCCAAATTTTTTATCGCTGGAATATTTAACTTTTTGAGTTCATATTAATAAAAATAATTGTAATTTGCTTAAAGAAGGTCGTCTTTTTTTATTTTGACAAAATGCTTAGTCTTTGAGTAAATTGAGTTAAAAAATTTACGTAATAATCCACAAAAAAATTACATAATTTTAAAATTTACCATGAAACGCATTGTTTAGAAAAAAAAATTGTGAAATTGTGAAATGAAAAATAATTAAATTTTACAATTTGCACTATCCATGCAGAAAATGATGAATTTATTGAATTATTAAATAGACAAAAATAAAAAAAATAAAATAGACCGCTGTACATTGCGCAGCTTAAAAAGTGTGGTGCTTTGGGCAGTATTCTGAATTCGCTGTGGAGGATCTTCAAGATATCTCACTGAAGTTTCGTAAACACAAAAATGTAATGCGGATATATAAGGAGAACGGGGTGGCCACTCAATAGGACCACTTCTTCCAATCCATCTGCCGTCATAACTTTCGTTAAGCCAATTTCTTAAAACTCATGAAAAATGGGCTGGACATACATCCGAATTAATGTCTCCTTATCACCAGAGGGATATTTTCGAATAATTCTCTGATCCACAAACACGCAGATTATGGAAGTTTCCGATACCTCGCCTCGTGAAACGTGAATCGTCAGTCCATATTATTGTCTCACGAATGAGACGATCTTCTTCAATTTTTGCAATAATCGACCAACAAAATGCTAATCGTCGTTGTTGGTCACCAGGATGATTTCGTTTTAAAGATTTAAAAATTGACCTGCTGGAAATACGTAACTGTCCGCAAAATCTCTGGTGCACCAGACTGAAGACAATGTGACCCGGATTTGAAAAACGCCTACGGTACTCTCGAACTGGTTGCCTTGCATTGCCATTGCAGAACCCATAAAAAAAATATATGTCAGCATATTCAAAATTGCTGAAATATAACGGCAATTTTACTATTAAAAAAACTTAAAAATTCAAAACAATAGCTGGATTTTTATTTAATCAGTAAACAAAATAAAATTTTTGTTTCTAATAATAAAGATTTGACGTTACTATCTCAAGATGACAGTAAATTGTCAACAATGTTCTTTCGAAACAATGAATTCATCTTGTATATTTTAAACGCCCTGTATCTCCGTTACAATGCGTTTGCGGAGCTGTGTTTATAGGAACTTTTTTCTTAAAATTCATTGTTCTATCACCTGTATTAATTAGTCATAATACATAGGGAACACCCTGTATATGTGTCCAAGATAAGAATGTTATAGTCTTGGAAACGGTAGAAGAAATGTCGGTTAAATTAGAGAAAAGTTTAGCCATTTTCGAGAATTTTTGAGAAATTATTTTTACAGATATAAAAAAATGAAAAGCACTTCCCCATTGTTACTTTTTGAGGAGAATAAGATAGGGTTTACATATTTTTACTGACGTTTCATATTGGAAAAACCATCAACTTGTTTTTTTTAATAGGACTCTGGATTTTTTATTGTTGTTATTTTTAATGCAAAAAATAGGTGGTACCTATATCACACGTAATGGTTTAAAGAAGTTTTCAGTGTTTTTAACTGTTATTTCAAATTATTCAAGAAAAATCGCCATAATTTGGCAGGTATTTTGCGTAAAACATGCATCTGAGAAAGGTGTTTTTAATAATTTCAAAAAGCACGAAAATTTCAACTAAATTTAAAAAACCGCGTACAGAAAAAAATGTACTGAGACAGAAATAATAAATAATTGTGAGTAACGATGAAACAATGCTTTTGCAAAACCTACTACTTACTCTGCATTCAGTCAGTTAAGTGCCAAACTATGGCGATTTTTCTTGAATAATTTTAAATAACAGCTAAAAACACTAAAACTTATTTAAACGATTACGTGTGATATACCGCCTGTTTTTGAATTGAAACCGGCTTTAAATTTAACAATAAAATATTCAGGGCCGTATTTAAAAAAAACCAAGTTGATGATGGATTTTCAAAAACGAAACATCGTAGTGAAAATTATTCTCCTCAAAAAGGAACAATAATGTTAGAAATAAATAAAAACTAATATCGCAAAAAATCGTTTTTTGAAAAATTCGCGAAAATGACTAAAGTTAGTTTACTTTTGAAAACACCGGTTAAAAGGTGTTTAAATTGTACAACTTATTTTCTTAAATTTAACCAACATTGTAACTCCTCCGTCTCCAAGATTCCAATGCTATTCCATTCTTATCTTAGACACATTGTATAATATATAATTTTAATCATGTAGTTCTGAATTTCTTCCTTTGGATTGTTTCAATTGGGCATGTGGCAACATTCCAATTAATAAAATTAAATTTCTGTTATCATTTTCCAGTATTGAATTTACTTATTGTTACATATTTGAAATTGTATTTATATATTACATATACCTACATAGTATTTTATACAGGGTGGTCCAACGAAAAGTTTGCACCTAGCTTTTCTCTTTTTTTTGTAGTCGAATGCGAAAATGCTCGGACACGTCGATTTTGCTTTTGAGGGGGACACATTTTAAACATATTTTTCGATCTGCGCCTTTAACCCCCTAGCGGGGGTGAGTAACAACCCTAAAATTTTAAATGGAAAGAGGGGTCTAATGACATATCATTTGAAAGGACACAAAATTGTCTTTCTAATGATACCCTATTTGTCGAATTTTACTAAAACAGTTAATACGAAAACGACTTTAAAGACATTAAGCCGATAATTTTGGTATTAATGAGAAATACAAATAAGTTTTAATTATTACGACTGAAAACAACTACAATCATTTCTAAATTATTTACTTTGAAGAAAAACGGGATTTCAAAAACACTATCTTATTTATCAGAACTAAATTCCTCACTAATCGTTTGCGTTTTTTGTTGAAATAAAAACTGCAGATACGTGTAGGAAAAGAATTTACACCGTTTATTTTAGTCTTTTCATTGATTCAGTTTGGTTGCTTCTCAAGTTATTTTACTTTTACCGTACAAAATGATTTATTCCATTCTAGAACGAGTTGAAATTGTTAAACTTTATTTTCAAAATAATAGTAGTGCTAGACTTACGGCTCGCTTATTTAATGAGAGACATCCCGATAAAAATGTGAATGATGTGTACGTTGGCAAGTTAGTTAAAAAGTTTGTAGATACCGGATCTGTCTGTAATGTAAAACTCCAGCCGCAGAAACCGATCAGAAATGAAGCTGTGGAAGTCGCTGTTTTAGGGCATGTTGAAATGGATCATAGTCAAAGTACCCGTCAACTAGCTGAAGCCTCAGGTGTCTCCCGTTCGTCCATAATACGAATTTTAAAAGCGTACAAATTTCATCCGTACAAAATCAAATTAGTACAGGAACTAAATGAGGATGATCCTGATAGAAGGCTGCAATTTTGTGAAGCAATGAGCCAGCGTTTAATTGAAGATCCGCAATTATTATTTAACATTTGTTTTTCCGACGAATGCACATTTTATTTGAATGGAGCTGTAAATAGGCACAATTGCCGTTACTGGGATGACAGTAACCCACATTTATTCCGTGAGGTTCATACCCAGTATCCTCAAAAAATAAACGTCTGGTGTGGCATATTAGGAAATCATATTATAGGACCACTTTTTATTCCTGGAAATTTAACTGGTGAAGTGTACCTAAACATGCTTGAAGACACAATTGATCCTTTAATAACACAAATAATAGAAGATGACCAAAATCATACTGCTGATCGGCTTTATTTCCAGCAAGATGGAGCACCTCCGCACTATGTGGCTCCTGTAAGACAGTTCTTAGATGACCGGTTCCCTGGACGGTGGATTGGAAGGAGGGGCCCAATTGAATGGCCTGCCAGGTCACCGGATTTATCGCCTTTAGACTTTTTTCTTTGGGGGCACTTAAAAAGATCTAGATCTAGATGAGTAATAATACTTACTATACTTAGATATTTATATTTATATTCAAAAATAGTTAGTTGATTATTTACCTCGGTAGGAAATAGACTATAAGTAGAGTTGTTACAGTATTATATATTCTTTTGTGCATAATTATTAAATAAAGTGTAAACGTGAAGTTTGTTGTATTAATTAATTGTTGTTGATACGCTAGCACAGGGCACTTTATAGATTTGACGGCTATGCGGTAGCTAGCGTTCTCCATCACAATTAGGTACACTATTTTTCGCAATAGGTATTTGGAAGAAAGCAATTTTGAAATCAATATTCAAATAATTTTTTTTATCTTCACGAAAATCCGAAGGATTCGCTGTGTTCTTCGAGGATAGAAGCAATAAGTTTGCAGCAAAACAATTTTTTTAACCTGCATGAAAAATTGTAAAATTGTGATTCCCTGTCCTTTATTTGAGAGAGCTTTAGTTTTGGGAGTGTCATGAGTTTCAAACCATTTTTGCCAAGATATATGATTAGACGATTTTAATTGTTTTATGGAGTTTAAATAATCCTGACGCCATTCTTGTAAATGCGGGTATTCCATTAACACTCGGATATTTAAGACCCGACTAATACGTATAGGGTAGGATGCTCTAAGAGTGCGCGGTCAATAAGAGTGCGCAGTCGTCGATTCTCGGAACGGTTCACAAACAACAACAAAATTTTAGTTCGTACTGATTAAGTGGAGTGCATGTATGTGTCTAGTGCATTTTAAGCAAATAAACACGGTTAATAACGTTATTAGGTAAGTTTAAATGGTTTAGTCTGTTTTGTTAATATTTTTTGACATTTTGGATATTGCATACAACTGTAGTTTTCAAAAATTTCGTATCCATATTTTACCATACCTTCAATAAACTACAAGTGATCGTATAAAACATACCGTTGTGTACAATTTCTAACCAAGATAGCGGCAGCACTGACGCATTTTAGAACAAGCTCGTTTTGTAAGAGTGCGCAGTCAGTTATTTTGTAAGAGTACGCGCGCACTCTTACAAACCATACACACCAAAAAGAAAGTATTTTTTTTGTTTCAGAATGTCTGGCAAAAAACGAACTTCTCAGCGTGCTTTATGCTCACCGGCGGTTATGGAGGAAGCAAGAAAAAGGCTTGAAAATGGAGAAAGTAAGAGAAGCGTGGCAAATTCTCTAGGAATGGCAGAAAGCACATTAAGAAAGAGGCTAAAAAGAACTACTGTAGCTACAAAGCTGGGAAGATTCGATACAACTTTAAGATCAGAAATGGAAGAAGAGTTGTGCATATATATAAAAACAGTTGACAACATGTTTTACGGATTAACTTCTAGAGCTCTAAGAAGTCTAGCGTTTGAATTCGCCGAAAAAAATAAATTAGAACATCGTTTTGATAAAACTTCAAAAATGGCGGGCAAAGGCTGGCTGCGTGGATTTTTGAAAAGGCACAAAGATGTTACTTTGAGGCAACCCACCGCTACTAGTCTCGCCAGGGCTGTTGGGTTTAATGAACCACAGTGTAAGCGGTTTTACGATAATCTCTGGGAGTTAATGCAGAAATATAAATTCCCGCCGCACGCAATTTATAATATGGACGAATCGGGATTTTCCACTGTCCCAAACAAGCCCCCTAAAGTTTTCTCAACAAAAGGAAAAAGGTGTGTCAATAAAATATCCAGTGCTGAACGGGGAACCAATGTAAGTGTTGTATGCGCAATGAGTGCCAGTGGACGATATATTCCTCCAGTATTTATATATCCACGTAAAAGAATGAAAGCGGAACTTTTGGATGGAGCTCCGCCATCTTCAATTGGAATGGTATCCGATAGTAGTTTCATCAATAGGGAACTATTTGTTGATTATGCCACACATTTTAGAGATCATGCTAAGCCAACAAAGGAACAACCAGTCCTGCTGATAATGGATAACCACACTTCCCATTGTTCTATTGCAGCAATTGATTTTTTTCGCCAAAATAACATTATAGCATTAACACTTCCTCCTCATAGTAGCCACCGTATGCAGCCACTTGACAGGTGTTTTTTCGGCCCGTTAAAAAAGTTTTATTCCAACGAATGTGAAAAATGGTTGACAAACCACGCAGGCCGGGTAATTACGGTTTACCAAATTGCTTCAATATTTGCACCTGCATATTTTAAAGCTGCTACTATAACAAATGCGATTGAAGGTTTTAAAGTGACAGGGATTTGTCCCTTTAATAATGAAATATTTACTGAAGCTGACTTTATGGCCACTTATGTCACAGAACGAGAAAATCCAGCTACAGATACAATTACTACGGGAGTAGAAGCGCCTGTCATTCAATTTGAATTTGCTGATATCTCTACGTCTGAAACTGATACTCAAGCACATCAAAACTCTGATCTCTCCTCTGGAAATGCTCCTAACGTTCCTGACATCCCAATCGTTGTTCTCGAAAAATTTACTACTGAGAAAAATATTTATGCCAATGAAAGAGATGCCATAATCAGCGAAACACCTACATCTGATCCGACGACCATGATATTACAGATTGAAAGCAGTGTACGTCAGCCTACAGATGTGGTTTCCAACACATCTGCCATAATTTCAACATTGCAAGAAATAGCTGTTGTAGCGCCAGAAACCACCACATTTGATTTATCAAACACTCCTGGAACATCTGCAATCACTTCAACTTTGCAAGAAAAAGTTGCTGTAACGCCAGAAACCGCCACATTATTTGATTTATCGAACACTCCTGGAACATCATCAACATATATAAAATTAACAACAATTTCTCCGTTACCCAAATCAATTGCGGTAAGATCAACAAGTCGTAGAAGCAAAAAATCGGAAATTATCACCAGCTCCCCATATAAGGACCAAATGATTGAAGAAGAAGAGAAGAAAAATCCAAAACGGCTTGTCAAATTAAACGTGGGCGATAATATACCATCGCCACAAGCGCTTCTGGGAAAGAATTTAAAAAGGAAATCTGGTGTGAATCTCACTCAAGCAAATAAGATTGCCAAAAGTGGAAAAGCAGTTCCAAAGAAGCCAAAACCTCCGCTTCATATGAAAAAGTGGAACTGTCCAGGGTGCAACGAAACATTTAAAGAACCTGTTACAGAGGACTGGATTGAGTGCATATCGTGTGCTGAATGGTGGCATGAAAAGTGCAGTGCATACACGGGTATTGGATCTTATATATGTGACTTATGTGCATAAAATTACATGCGTACTCTTACAGTCCTAAATGCGTACTCTTAAAAAGCAGGTTTATAAGAGTGCGCAAAATCAATTTTTTAAGTTTTTTTTTTTTTGTGTTGTTAAAGTATTGCCGTTTGATTTGAAAACTGTACTTGATTTATTGTTAAAGTATTAACAAGTTTAAATAAAAATTAATATATTTTTAGCGCAATTTGTTTAGATTTTACACCTGATTAAACCTTAAGTGCGCACTCTTAGAGCATCCTACCCTACAATAAAACAACCAAAAAAACGATCCAATCAAAGTTTATTTCATATGATTGACTAAATTACCATACATACAAAATCAATCGATATCAATGAGAATCATTCCTTTAATGTTTAATTTCACATTACATTTTTGCCAATTAAAATGGACGATATTTCTCTTAGAAAATTAGTGATTTATGTCAGTTATTTGAGGGTTCTCGAGCCACCACTGCTAAATAACAAAATGCTCCACATCTGGGTACAGGTTGTGCCGCTAGAAATGCCCCTCCATCCGGTGAATTTTCATATAACATCGGTTTTCTTGTGGTTGTTTGTGCTGGACCTTCTTCACCCCATTCATCTAAATTCACTTCCGTTACACCACCTGGCTGTAATAAAATATATATTTGGTATGAAATAATTTCAGGCATCATTAAAACTTGATTTGATAACACAGGCCAACAAAATGAAAAAAAAAATTTGGTGCCAGAAATCTAACATCTGATTTTAGATGTTTTTAATGTGCTGATTCCAAAAATGCCACCAGATTTTTTCTATCAGCTCTAGTTTTTGAGATACACGTTACAGGTTAAATGATATATTTTTTTCTGATAAAGGACAACAAATAAAGAGATAAATATGTACTTAATCGTCAAAATAGGAATTTCCCAGAATCTAATTAGCCAAATGGATACCTGGAATTGTCCCTGACCCAATGTTCCTATACTAGGAACTACTCAATACAATGCTCTTAATTACTTTTATACCTGTAATTGCCTATGACCCGATCCTTCTATACCTGCTTGGCTGTACTTGATTTAGTATATTACTGAGTTTTCCCAAGTAAAGTTGTGCTATCATTTTGTGTAAATTTTGGTCGTTTTGTAGTATCAAGACACTAAACTGAAACAATGGCATCCACAAGCAGACGTACCTGTGTAAATCATCCCGATGTTTTTTGTTATGTGTGTGGTGAATACACTTTGAAAGAGAGCAGAAAAAGGATTTCTGACTTTGTGAAAAGAGCTTATCTTGCCTATTTTGGCGTTCATTTAGGAGATCAAGATAAATCTTGGGCCCCACATTTCATATGTAAAACATGTGTTGAACATTTGCGACAGTGGACAACTGGAAAGAGGAAGTGCCTAAAGTTTGGTGTACCAATGGTTTGGAGAGAACCGCGGAACCATCATGACGACTGCTATTTTTGTCTCGTTAATATTAAAGGCATAAATAGAAACAATAGACACAAATGGACATATCCTGATCTAGATTCTGCAAGAAGGCCTGTAGTGCATTCGGAAGAAATACCCGTTCCATCATTCAGCAGTCTACCCAAACTGACAGAAGATGATACAGAAACATCAACGTCTGACGAAGTTAAAAGAATTCAATCAGAAAACGACAGCGATTTTGAAGCAGATTTAGCAACTCCGCAGTGTTTCAATCAAGAAGAACTAAACGATCTTATAAGAGACCTGAATCTCTCAAAGGAATCCGCTGAATTACTTGCATCCAGATTAAAAGAAAAAAATCTACTTTGTCGAGGTACTAATATTACATTTTATCGTAAAAGAGATAAGGATCTGCTGCCTTTTTTCACTCAGGAAAATGACTTGGTATTCTGTAACAATATAAAAGGGCTCTTAGAAAAAATGGGTTTGCCTGAATACACTCCAGATGATTGGCGCCTTTTTATTGACAGTTCAAAACGTAGTTTAAAATGTGTTCTTTTACATAACGGTAACAAATATGGCTCAATTCCTATTGGTCATTCTACTACCATGAAGGAAGAATATGAAACAATAGCATTAGTTTTGAGAAAAATTAAATACGAAGAACATCAGTGGTCAATTTGTGTTGATTTAAAAATGATTAACTTCCTCCTTGGACAGCAGAGTGGTTATACAAAATATCCTTGTTTTTTGTGCCTTTGGGACAGCAGAGCTAAAAATGAGCACTGGGTTAACAAAAATTGGCCTTCAAGAGATGTCATGATTCAAGGAATACAAAACGTGATCAACGAACCTTTGGTTTCAAGAGAAAAAATCTTACTTCCGCCCTTGCATATCAAGCTAGGCCTAATGAAGCAATTTGTGAAGGCCTTAAATCGAGATGGAAATTGTTTTGGGTATTTGTCACGTAAATTTCCTGGCATTAGCACGGAAAAACTAAAAGCTGGTATATTTGATGGTCCTCAAATAAGGCAACTTGTTAAAGATCCACAATTCACCACATCAATGAACGAGACTGAATCTAACGCTTGGAGTTCATTTGTTCAAGTAGTACAAAATTTTCTTGGCAATCATAAAGCAGACAATTACGTAGAATTAGTGGAAACTATGCTTTCAAATTTTAATATTCTCGGCTGTAACATGAGTATAAAAGTTCACTACCTCCACAGCCACCTAGATCGTTTTCCAGAAAACTTAGGTGACTGTAGTGAAGAACAGGGGGAAAGATTCCACCAGGATATTAAAACTATGGAAGATCGTTATCAAGGACGATGGGATAGCCACATGATGGCGGACTACTGCTGGAGCCTTCAGCGAGACTGCCCTAGTAAACTCCATTCTAGAAAATCGTATAAAAGAAAATTTTTATGTGATTAGTGACTAATGTAATTATGTAAATTAAGTTTTTGCAATAAATACTTAAATCCATGTGTCTTTGTTTTTTTTAACTGTCAATAGTAATATTATATATTATAACAGTTATAACGTAAATTATATACACAATTTTTTAAAAAATCTCAAAAACTAGATCTGATAGACAAAATCTGAGAACCTTTTTACATTCTGCATCCAAAAATTACTCAGGAACAGTTAAAAAATCGCAGGCACCAAAATGTGTGTTGGCCTGTGTTATGTTAAGTTAATTAAAAGTAAAAAGAAATAAAATGCATAGTTAATTTCATGTTATTTTTCTTCGACCCATTTTGGTATTATTTCTCTACGTTTTAATTAAAATTGAAGTTTAATTTCATGCTTATAATATTTTTTTACATTTCCATATCATGTCGAAAAAACAGGGTGATCCAAATTTAATCTGCATAACCTCACGGTGAAAAGCAAAATCAAATTAACTTAAAATAATTTAAGGGGACATTCTACAAGCGAAAACAAGATTTTTTTTCATATTAACATATATCGAAAGATGCTTCGTTTTTCAGATACAAGGTGTTATTTGTAAATTCCTGACGATGGGTTTTTAGTAATATTTCCGAAACGCGTCTCGATATCAAAATGACATTTGGCACACGTACGTATCTTTGTCGGAAAGGGAGAAGTTATTCTGTCAACTCTTAATACGCATTTCCACCCTGTTTCTTGTATTATCGTAGCCCTATAATAATATTGGAGACGTTGAATAGTCATTTATCTTGAAAAAGGCGTCTTCTATCGTTATGAAACAAGTGAACATTTATTATACAGGGTGAGTCACGAGGAACTGTACATACTTCTACCATAAGTAGAGGCACGTTAGGGGATTATCAAATGACCATTAAAAAATGTCTCCTTGTTTTGATTATTAATATACAGGGTGAATTATGGATCTTCACCAAAACAATGTTTCGTCATATATTTTCAATGATTAAGTCGATTTATCTCATTTTTTTTATAAAAGTGTGTATTGGTGCGAGGCAACTAACTGACATATTCAGAATTGAGAAAATCCAGGTCCGTCTTCGAGAAAATTTGTGGTACTGCTTCATATTCAACACTTCACCCTGTATATGATTTTTCAAAAATGTGATATAATTTTTTCAGAGGTCATAAATAGACAGTTAGACCTGGGTATTTGAATTTTTTGTTACACTCACCTCACATTTCCAATTAAAGATTCATTTTAGAGCCAAATTGAAAATTGACAATAATGTAGTATCTTACTGTACAATAATGTTTAGTTATTAAAAAGAAACCTTCAAAATAGACAGAAACGACACACACTGTGCTCCAGTATGGTAAATACCATAATTTGAATTGATTTACAGGGCCGGATTTAAAAATCTGGCATAGCTGGTTCATCCCAATAATTCACCCTGTATGTAATTTTTTCCACCCGTAATAGATAGAAAACAGATACAAAATGTTTGTAATAACCTAGTTTTCGTATTTGTTTGAGGAAAACTCATGTGTCTAATTATTTTAATCGGAATGAAATGCACAAGCCAAGGAAATGTTTATTCATAAATTAAGAAATAAAATAAAAAACAATAACCAAACAATAAAAAAGTTTTAACAATGCGGAACAAAATAAAAAACAATTTAATAAACATTACGATTATAAAACACAACAGCTCATTAACAGAATTATTCACTGTTGCAATATTATTGGAAATGACCCACTGACAATCAGAAAGTCCATTACACATTTAAACATTCGTCAAGAAAAGTGTATTAAGGCAGATGGATTTCATTTTGTACATCTTTTATAATCGTAATGTTTATTAAATTGTTTTTTACTTTGTTCCACATTGTTAAAACTGTTTTATTGTTTGGTTATTGTTTTTTATTTTATTTCTTAATTTATGAATAAACATTTCCCTGGCTTGTTAATTTCATTCCGAATAAAATTAATTAGACACATGAGTTTTCCTCAAACAAATAAGAAAACTAGGTTATTACAAACATTATTTATCTGTTTTCTGTCTCTTACGGGTGGAAAAAGTTACATACAGGAAGAATTATTGGGATGAACCAGATATGCCAGATTTTTAAATCCGGCTCTGTAAATTAATTCAAATTATCGTATTTACCACACTAGAGCACAGTGTGTGTCGTTTCTGTCTATTTTGAAGATTTCTTTTTAATCACTAAACATTGTTGTACAGTAAGATACTTCATTATTGCCAATTTTCAATTTGGCTCTAAAATGAATCTTTAATTGGAAATGTGAGGTGAGTGTAACAAAAAATTCAAATACCCAGGTCTAACTGTCTATTTATGCTCTCTGAAAAAATTATATCAGATTTTTGAAAAATCATATACAGGGTGAAGTGTTGAATATGAAGCAGTCCCACAAATTTTCTCAAATACGGACCTAGATTTTTTCAATTCTGAATATGTCAGTTAGTTGTCAGACACCAACACACACTTTTATAAGAAAATGAGATAGATCGACTTAATCATTGAAAAGATATGACGAAATATTGTTTTGGTGAAGATCCATAATTCACTCTGTATATTAGTAATCAAAACAAGGAGACATTTTTTAATGGTCATTTGATAATCCCCTAACGTGCCTGTACTTATGGTAGAAGTATGTACAGTTCCTCGTGACTCACCCTGTATATAAAAGTCTCAAATTTATCATTATTTTTAGAAAAAGTAAAAAAAGCGCACAAAAACAAAGTTGGGACAAAATTTGTTCTGACCCCCCCAGCCTAACCCTAACATTTTCCTAACCATGGAATATAATATTTCTTAATAATCCTACAAAGATATGTGAGTGTGCCAAATTTCATTTTGATATCGAGATGCGTTTCGGAAATATTACTAAAAACCCATCGTCAGGAATTTACAAATAACACCCTGTATCTGAAAAACGAAGCATATGATATATATTCATATGAAAAAAAATCTTATCTTCGCTTGTAGAATGTCCCCTTAAATTATTTTGTAAGGTTTGAACAATGTTATAATTTTTTAATGTTGTTTTAAGTAAAACTCAAGCATGAATTTCTCTAGAATCCCTTTAATTCGCAAAAGGATATACCTACTAGTGTGTCTACTTAAGTTGGAACCATATGAAAAACTTGTTTATTCTTGGTTTTGTGCAAAAATTTATTCTTGATAAATTAACTCCTGTATAAAATGTCAGTTTTTCTCGTAAAATTACTGATTGGCAAAATTATTTCGTTACAAAAAGAAATTTAACCGACAAAAAAAAGTTCTTGTGTTTTTACTGTTGATAAATTAACTCCTGTATAAAATGTGTAATTTAAAGATGACTGTTTTGTCATTTTGACAGCGATAAAAAGGTGCATCGTTTTTTATCACCGATAAAAACGCCTGTTCCTCTTAAGTGTCTACATGTATGCTTACGTTACTTTAATGTCTGCCCTGTCAGTTATTTAAGTCTTGTTGATAATTGATACTGAAACATTAAAACATGAGTCGTTTTGGGGAAGTTTCGACTCAACAAATAACAAAAAATATAGAAAAAGCAATCTCGCAATCCACAAAAAATACTAAAGCGTCAATATGGAGACAATGTATGGAGTTTTGTCAAGTACGAAATTACGAACTGTCGAAAATAACTCCGTTACAAAAAGTAGCAGATATATTAAAGGATTGGGCCTATAATATGAAAAAGAGGAATGGAGAAATATGAATTAAATCAATTTGGAATTCAACTGCGAAGATGATTCAAGAAAAATATTTCAATGAATACAATATTAAATTTGATCCTTTTGCCGACATAACTTTTAAAGAAGTTCGTGATGCGAGAAATAGTAAACGGAAAGAATTACAGATTATTCCATTAAATATGGCAAAATTGTGGAATATAAACAACCCAGAGGGATTACAAAAAAGATTCTTTCATATAGCTTATTATGAACTAGCTTGGAGGGGAGGAGAAGCTGCAAACTCGACCTTCGGTCTCGGAATTTTATCATGTCAGTTTTTCTTGTAAAATTATTGATTGGCAAAATTATTTCGTTACAAAAAAAAATTTATCCCATAAAAAAAAGCTGTTGTGTTTTTACTGTTGATAAAAAGTTCTGCATGGTGCGTGGCAAAACTTAAGTAGACACACTGTATATGAAGAATCTAATAATTAACGTTTTTGCTTTTGTTAATATGTAATTTTTACAAAGGGTACATTAATTTTTAAAGAATTTTCTTTAAAAATGCCTAAGAAACCTTTTATTATTTTTACGTGAGTTTATATATGTAATGCCACTGAAGATGGAATAGTGCTATCCGAAACATGTTTGGCAATTTTCCCCTCTACGATTGAAACATACAGTGTGTCCTCGGATAGGTGAAACGACTCTCGTAAAAGACAACAAAATTTCGAATTTATATTTGAGAGACGAATGTCAACAAGATGTTTGTGGCGACATCTAGTGTGAGCAGGCAATATCCATTGCGAGACAAAGTTGACAAACGATGGCCGGACAGGAAGTAACAACTCCATTAGCTACATCCTATTGCCAACACTAGATACGCTCGAATTCCCTGGCGGGAGGCTTTATTTATGAACTGCTTGTAATTTGTTACATAAAGTTGATTTTTTACGCGAGTAAAGTGTCCTTTCTCCTAAAGTTACAACAAAATGTTATTTAAGCAGAACGAAAAACTAAGTAACTCTATTTCAAAGGCCCATTTTAATTTTTAGCTTTTTTTCTCTCTTTTTCCTTGGAAAAGTACGTTTCTGGTAGCATACTACAAAATGTTACTGAAGAAAGTTGATCAAAAAGAGAATGTGAATAAGACAGTAAAATTTGATTTGAATTTTATCTTTTTCTTTTTCTCGTTTGAAAAGATGCAAATAATAATGCTGAACGAAGAAAAAATTTCTTTGGTTTAATGCTATGGAACGGTGACGTAATTAGTATTTAATGAAAAGTATCTGAACTTTAAAGTAAGTAAAAGCATACTGTATGGCGACTGATAAAAAGATTTTTGTAACTGGAATTATTATTGATAAAAAGGAAGAAAAGAAGAAACTCGATGAAAATTTGTTGGAAGCAAATTCGAAAATGTCATTAAAGCGTCGAATAAGAGATACAGATATCAACAGAAGTCAATTGCAAAGGATTTTTAAACCGAACAAAGGGCGACGAAGCAGAAAGACTATTTTGATATTTAATAATTTATGGTTAATTAGATAAGTGTAGATATATTATTCTAAAGTGTATTTATTCGAGAATTTTTTATTTGTATTTTTTCAAACGAGAAAAAAGAAAAAGGGCCGGGAGATGCCCACATGTGCAAGCGCGCATCGTCGTGATTATGATATCGCAGTATCTGGTCGCGTGGATGGTGGTTGGATGGGTGGACGGAGCTCCCGGCCGAGTCGGTAGGCTTGCCAATGTCATGTAGTTATGGACTACATAGTCGTAGGTGCTGGCATCTGGCAGTCGATGACCATGGTTCGGATTCCACGCTAAACTGTAGGTCCAAGATTTCTCACAAATATATATAACTAAAGAAATGGCTAAATTACCTAGTTGTCGAGGCCAATAATATATAGAGAGAGAGAGAGAGAGAGAAAAAAGAAAAAGATAAAATCCAAAATATGGACAACGGCTGCTACCAGGAAAGCACTTTTCCAAGGAAAAGGAGAGAAAAAAGCTAAAAATCAAAAAGCCTACGATTGTGAAATTTTGTACGGTTACTCAATTCTGCATTTTGAATAACTTTTTTTTATAATATTTTGGCGTAATTTTAACCGAATGAACACTTTACTAGTGTAAAAAATCAGTATTTTAAAAATTTCCAAGGCAACATTAATTTTTCAAAAATAAAATTACGTCTCGAATTAGTTTCAAACCAAGCAGGGTTGGACCATATAAGATCAAATTCAAACTCGAATTTATGTTTGTCTTTTACAAGAGTTGTTTCATCTATCCGGGGACACACTCTATATAAAAAAGCTCCTCTTCGTATTGGATTATTTCACAAAATATTTATGTATTTGTTTTAATATTATTTTGTTCTAAAAATTAATTAACATTACACTGAAATATTCAACTAGAATTGTTCTATTAAGAACTTCGGGAAATTTTAACTAAACCTGAAATTATATAATGGATTTAAATATCCCGCCTTTTAAAAATAGTTATATTATTAGCCACCTCAGCGCTACCATACAATAAACAAAGGCCTATTATAAAACTATAAGGAGACAGCAGCAGCGCCGCAAGTGGCCAGTAGTGTGAATTCAAATCACGTTGTCAGGGTGTACCATAGAGTTAGCTGTCTATTTTATATTAAAAATCTTCTGTCTATGTCTACAACAAAAGATTAATGTACATTAATCTTTGCTACAATCCATGTGATGCTTGATCTAGTAAGAAACAAAAATGTCATGAAGCTCACGTTGGTTATAATTACGAAAACCCAAGTCAATAAATACCGAAAGCAATTACTTACTGGTTAAGTATAAATTTGCGTTTAAAAAATGTACTTTTGGAAATTAACTTTTTTATCCAACTAAAAAATGCTTAAATGTTCACCAAAAAATGGTTTCAATAATTTATTCAAATCAAATAACACCAATTAATTGAGTATTTCAAATTAGACTGAAGTGATTTTAATTAATATTGTTAAATAAATCTAAGCCAACTATCAATGATTTGCATTGAATTTTGAGTTTCCTTAATATTAAATAAAATATGTGTTAAATAAATATCGTTCCCTAAAGCGGTATTAAGAAAAAATCGAAATAAATCAAAAACGCTGTATTTAGGTGTAGGGGACCATAATAAAAGTTATAAAATAAGTAAAAAATTCCATTAAATCAGAACATATCATTTCACGTTGTAAAAGATGGTCTTTATAAGCTCCTAAAGGAATACTGTTCCAAAAATGGAAAATATGCAGTTTCGATATAAAACACTGATTTGGGACGCACTGTATAAGGATAACAGTCGCGACATGACAATTAATTGAATTACAATGTACATTCATTCATTGATTCCATTACATTATACGTAGTCAGCTTCTCTAAATATAATACGATATAATCGGAAGAGAATTTCACGTAAACGACAATAAATAACTTTCATTTACTCGTAAAAATCATCAGTTTCATTTTCTAATAGTAATTATTAGTAATTGAAACAAGTGTAATTACAATTACGTGATCTATAATTACTAGTATCAAGATGGTACTTAAATAATGAAATTTACTTGTTACATATCACGACTTACCAGAAGGTTTGCGATTTCTGGTAAAGCACTGGCGGGTGGAGACTCCGTAAAAGGTGGATGCAATTCACCATTCTTAATATTGGTAACCAAAAAGTACATAAAATCATTTCTAAGTTTCATCTCTTCCAATGATCTGTTGCAAGTTGCTAATTTTCTCATCCATCGAATAGCTCTATGTCTATCTAAAAAATCAATGTGGTGTAACAAGCTAATTGTTGTCAAATATTGTTTAGGATTTTTTTTTACCGTCTGGTTTTTGTAGATTTGGTAGCATGGTTTTTGCCAGGAACATGTTGTAGTTGCAATCATAATTAAGATCTTCTGCGGCTTCAGTCATTTTGGATTTTTTTTATCTTATGAGACTTATACACAAAAATTTTTAAAACGATACAGATGACAAATATTTTGAATGTGACAGTTCACTTTTATCAAAGACAGTGTTGCTATGGTTGGTTGTGCGAGTGGCATTTAAAATACAGAGTGCTTATTTAATACAGCAAATATAATAATTATTATTGTATTTTCTGAAGTAATCCATCTTCGAGAGGAGTTGAATGTGTAAGACACAAATAAAACAACGTCTACTCCACCAAAATATTTATATACTATTATGCAATCAGCATGCAGCGCCAGACATGTTTCGGAACATTAAGTTTCCATCATCAGTGGCTCAAAATAAACAGTCACGCAGTCATTTAGTTAAAGTCAAACAGTATGGCATGGACTATATAAACGTATACAAACTGAAAGTGTTACAGCTCTTAGACATGAGAATATTTTAAAACTACTATGTAAAAACTTACCATTTAGTGGAAATTATTTAAATAAAATATTATAAAATTAAAATATAAAACATTTTCTTAATGAAGAAGAAACTCAAAAAATTTTTTTTTTTTTTTTTTTGCTGTCATAGTATATAAAAAATTTTAGTTATTTTTATAGTTTCTTTTTGTATATCATGGTTCAGTTTAAATCTTTATGAAAAATAGAACTTTTGAGAGATGGTAAACAGATTAACATAATGTTAATCTGTTTACCATCTCTCAAAACCATGATATACAAAAAGAAACTATAAAAATAACTAAAATTTTTTATATACTATGACAGCAAAAATTTTTTGAGTTTCTTCTTCATTAAGAAAATGTTTTATATTTTAATTTTATAATATTTTATTTAAATAATTTCCACTAAATGGTAAGTTTTTACATAGTAGTTTTAAAATATTCTCATGTCTAAGAGCTGTAACACTTTCAGTTTGTATACGTTTATATAGTCCATGCCATACTGTTTGACTTTAACTAAATGACTGCGTGACTGTTTATTTTGAGCCACTGATGATGGAAACTTAATGTTCCGAAACATGTCTGGCGCTGCATGCTGATTGCATAATAGTATATAAATATTTTGGTGGAGTAGACGTTGTTTTATTTGTGTCTTAATTATTATTGTTAAAAAACTATAAATTCAAATAAGTTTTAAGGTAGTGGTATTGTCCCTAAACCCTCGAAATAAACATGGTATATAGAACGGTGCTGTTATTGCTGCACGCTCTAGGGGGTGATATAAATTGTTGAACACATGTCATACAGACAACTAGTGAAACAATGTTTTATTATATGTTTAAAATATAAAAGTAAATCATTATTATGTGAATGATTTAATAACTTATTTGAGATATTCAGAGTTACCAAAGATATTAAGTGTGTTAAATTTCTTGGACTTCACATAGATATAAGGCTTAAATTTGAGGAGCATGTGAGGCAGATGAGTGGAAGAGTTTCGTCGGGTTGTTATTCTTTAAGGGTAGTTGCGTGGGCATTGGGATCGCAGGCTGCGCGTAATGCTTATTTTTGCCTAGTTGAATCACATCTTCGATAGCGTATAGCTTTCTGAGGTTCATGCAGTCGAGCTTTATGCAAAAGCGTCTTTATTTTACAGAAACGGGCAATCCGCTATCTGTGTAGGGTTGGTGTAGGGGCAAGTTGTAGAGAACTGTTTAAGAAACATCAAATATTGACACTCACTTCATTATTTATATTATTCTTGAAAGTTTTCTTGAACCTTATTATTTAATTTTTTTACTAGTCGATTGTCTTGGGAATGAGCTTCATATGAAACTAGTTTTTTGAAATAATATTTATTTCATGTCATATCTTTCGTACAACGTTTCGACAACATTACGTTGTCTTCTTCAGGCAACAGAATCTTCTTTTTTTTTATAATTTCTTACAACATCTTTTCATTTTGACCAAGACATTAATAAGTACCAGAAAATTCAGATCATTTCTGTTTAGTATTGGGCATTGTTTAAAATAATGTTTATTTAAAAAAAAAAACATTATTTTAAACAATGCCCAATACTAAACAGAAATGATGTGAATTTTTTGGTACTTATTAATGTCTTGGTCAAAATGAAAAGATGTAAGAAATTATAAAAAAAAAAAGAAGATTCTGTTGCCTGAAGAAGACAACGTAATGTTGTCGAAACGTTGTACGAACGATATGACATGAAATAAATATTATTTCAAAAAACTAGTTTCATATGAACCTCATTCCCAAGAAAATCGACTAGTAAAAAAATTATTTATATTAGAAACTGTATGTCTCCTGCATATAGACACTTGCAGGTGATATCTTCGTTTGCTCCATGTGCTCACCCTTATCCTACGAGATTGCTCCAACGCGCACACTTACATGCACCTAGATCAGCCTTAACAAGCAGATCTCTCATTTATGAAAGCCGCAAAATTTATAATCACTTCCCACCAACTTTAACGGCCATGGACAATTATAGGCAATTTAGAAGTTCTGTCAAGAGAACGCTGCTTGACAAAGCCTACTATTCTCTTGAAGATTTCTTTTCTGATACCTGGTAGTGGTTTTTTTTTAACACTGTTATGTTGGGCTCACGTTTGTTGTGTCTGGTGGTGCTCATGTTTTGTATTGTTGAAGGTCGGTACACCCACTAAGAATGGTATATTTTGAACCAGGTGCGGGTACCTTCTATCCACTGTTGCGTATGTCGGTTTCACTACGAAACACCCTGTATATCAACTCATTTCTCTATCATTTTCATATCGTCAGCGTTCTGGCAAAAGCCGCCAAGTCCAATCGTAGCACTTTTGAGTTAAAACCACTACTCGTCAGTGGCGAAGTTAAGCTTTAGAACAAACATTGCGAACAATGAGTGGGAAAGGTTAACAGAACCAATCCATTCTTCTACGCCATGTTTAAACCTTCAATCGACAAGTGTCATACATTGTCCAAGAGAAAATTATAACAACATACAAAAGAGTATTTTGCCAAGAGACTCATTCTTTAAGCCACATAAAGATCAATGTGCTGTATCTATGAGGCATCAGTCAGCAAACGCTGAGCAAAAAGCTGTCCTAGAACTAACTTACAATGATCACAAGCAACGTGAATTTGAGGAAATAATAAAATAAAGAGAGCTTGCAGGGAAGCAATTTTTTGTTAGTGTGACATTCGAGGATGTGTCACAAATCCAGTAGAAAAATATATGGATACAATCTTACTATTTATGAAGGTGCTCCACCCAATAATGCATATTGTTATAACTGGACTGAACTCAATGGTGCAAGAGGAATTATGGAAATTGCAACAACAACAATTCAAACACCTGTGTAACTTGCCAAATTTTACAAAAATTTGACTTTAACTTTCCCACACAGGGAAAGTATTGTGAAAAGAATTGAGATAAAGACGGATATAGGTAACCATTTTGAAGTTCCCTGAGACGATTAAGACCATCTCCAGATGGAAGTCTGTCTGTGTGTCTGTATGTATTCTTTCACGATTGGGCCTAAACGCTTTAACCAATTGAACTAAATTTTGACGTATGAGTTTGGTAGAGCTTTTGGTTGAAATCGCTTTAGGCCTGTGAAAATGGTGGACACAACCCCCAAATTTTCAAATAGCAGTAGGGATATATCATTTTAAATCATTTTTATATTTGCTTTACAGCGATAGGTTACTTTTGATATTTGCCTCCATAATTCTCGAGAAAATTGCGTTTAAAATTTTACCAGTTCGGTTGGTTAGTTGGAACCTGTATAACTCGTACTGGAATATAATGAAATAATTTGATAAGGGTTTTTGGCGTGCGCTTCGCATGCGGAAGGTTCTAGGTTCGAATCCCAGCTCTGGCAATAATTTTTTATTTCTAATTTTTAAATAGAGTATCTATTCGGGACAAAAACCCGCCGCCCAGCATTCAACGTGAAAACGAAGACTAACCTATTTTCTAATGTTCTGCATTTTGAAGGTTATTATAAAAATTGGTAATACAATTGGTTAATATAAAGGTAAATAGGTACTTCCAAAAATTATTGTATTAATAGTTGTAGGGGCATAAAATGGAAATAATTCTAAAAACTCTGGACAATTAATAATTCCATTAATAATCTAGTACAGTAATAGGAGAACATTTTCTAGGCGTAATTAAAGATGTTAAATTAAAACGATTTAAGTTGTACTTAGTGACTTTTGCCAGAACGCCGACGATATGCGCTATATAATGAGGGTGTGTCTACTTTAAAATGTTTAAGACTAAAGTTAAGACAGATATCACATACTTTGATAATGAGTACATGCGATTGATTAATAGTAATAGTTCACACTTCACACCGTATCACACAGTCATCTTGAAGGTTATGTTTTAAACAGAACTTTTTTTTGCCAAGGCAGAGAAATCATCATGATACCTTACCGCTTCCCTAAGTAGTGTGGCACTCTAACCAAACTAAAACTATTCCTTATCTTTGTAGTAAGGCTCGGGTTTCTGTGGTTTCTTGAGTTATCTCTCTCGTCCATCATCAGTTGCCTGTGCTTTCTCCTTGTTGTGGTCATCTTGTGGTTGTGTCTACAAAACACTAAAATATAATTGTAAATCGCACCGTTTTTAGTTTCGAGTTGGACTGCTGTCTTCTCCCATATTACTTCAGGGTTATCATTGGGATCTCGGACGCATGTATCATCTTCTTCGGCCACTGCACAGAGCTTTTAAGCCCTGTTCCTCTTTAAGTTCCTGCGGGCGGTGAGGCTCAGGTGCCTTCAGATCTTTACGTATGCCATTTGACTCAGTTGTTAACGAGCGTACTACGCTAACGACATGTAAAAGTACAAAAATTAACGCAATTAAGGAATGCATCGAGTTATTCCAAACAAACAAAATTATTGTAATTATCTAAATTATAATTAAAATGCTGGTCAAGTGACAACATTGCTGTAAAAAGTTTCTTTGTTATGATCACGTGGTAGCGTATTTAAACCATTCGTTCTTCATGCAAGATGAAGTGCAGCATCATGTTATAATAAGGCATAATAACAATACTTGCGGCTTGGTATAGACATTAGACAGTGTTGTCACGTATATTCTTTAAGGAGTCTATAATACAACATTCCTCACATATTTTTAATAGCAAATATTGCCGGTTAATGTATAACAATATATTTATGGAGTAGACAAGTTATCAACTAAGGTCGATCTCATTTCCAAAATTAGATCACTCCACTCTAAAATGGCCTATTTCTGCAAACTTAAATGGTGTGTTTTGGTAAAGTGGTAAAACTTCTTCTCTAATCTTCATGTATATAATTATTTCCATGTATAGAGATTAATCATAACCTTCAAGGCTTCTGGTAGTTTAATACTATTATTATATATATTATACTACCTAGCTACTAGCTAAGTTATATCAAACTCATTTTGGGCATTAGAAAGGGTCATAATATGAAGGCAGAATACTCCAGCATTGAGACAATCAAAGAGGTTTATTAAATCCACATAATCAAAAGCTAAACGAACAGCATGACTTCCGGTGAGGTACCATCTCAAAAAAATGCGCCTAATTGACGACGATAAAAAATGTCTTCTTGCGTTGAAGCCAGAAACACAATAAATGTGCTGGCACCGTTCTAAAAAATGCTGTCAAACCTTGGAAAGGTGACCTTAATACTCGAGGAAGGAGCTGCTGGTGCATAAGTGCTGCAAAATAGCCTAAAATTATAAATATGTTAATGCTTAATATTTAGAATTCAAAAACCAGTGTGTTTTAATTACATCTCAGGCTTCTGCTTGCAATTCGTTCAAATACAGTTTTTATATTGATAAATTAGTGTAAATACGTGATACATAATGATAACAATATGTTTGTGCGACATCTAGTGTGAGACGGGAATTTGCCTGGTGAAACAAAGTTCACTAACGAAGACCGACAAGAAGTAACAACTCCATTACATTCTATTGCCAACACTAGATACGCCCGAATTCCCTAGCGGGAATTTATTGAGTTAGTCTTATTGCATTATGTAACAAGCAACTCTTAAAAAAAGCCTCCTGCTATAGGATGTAATGGAGCTGTTACTTCTGGTCGGGCCTGCTTTCGTGAACTTGGTTTCACCAGGCAACTTGCCGTCTCACACTAGATCGCGCCAGAAACATCTTGTTATCGTTCGCTATTTCGTGCTAGTATATGCTCTTCGTAAATGTTGGAAATTTGAATCGCATTGCCTGCCCATCACCACTGATGAGTTCTGAATCAACGAAACAGCCAGTCTGGGTCATGGTAGTGTGAAGCAAATTTCCAACATAACTTAAGTCTTGTTGCATTTTGTAACAAACAAAATTATTTTGTTTTATTGTTGACTTATCTAAAGGTTCAGAATCAGAAAGTGTTTTAACCAATTCAATAGTAATTTATTAAACCACGAAAAATTCCCAGCTTTTCGAATTTATCGGTTTCATTATGACCTCTAAGAGGTAATTCAAATCACCACAAAATCGAATGCAATCTTGTGGCTGAGAACTAATAATGAGGAAACTTTCACGAGATATTTCGAAAATGCTATTGTAGTCTGGAAACAATTTCTCATTAGTGAACATGTGGTTATTTATATATTATATATAGGTGAACTCACGATTTTGTGGCTGAAGGATAAAAGTTAAAAAACTTTAAAGAAGTCATTATATTTCTGTTATTGATTAGTTTTTCATTTTGTAGATCATTTTTTTTAAATAAAGATTTTTAAATTTATATTTAAATTAACGTTTACTTATCGTCTTTTGTGATTTTGCTATACTCAATTAAATCAGAAATAAGACGTTCGTAGCTGAAATAGTGACATTCAATTTTCATTATTGCGTGTATAGTGTATCCAAAGTCAATGTAAAATTATAAATTTAACGATTCTACCGGGGTTATCCATTCCCATGTCTCTTTACATTAGAAAAGGGCATCGATTGCAGCGTTTTTTGATACATTTCTCTCTGGTATATAAGAAGTATAATAAATCATGCCTGGCAAAGGATACCGACAGTAATAAAAATAACTACAGTGACTGGAAAAAGTATTGAGTTAATGATTAATCGAATAAAAAAGGATTAGAGTTGGCAAATAATATTTTTATTTATTTACTCAACACAGGTGTTTGTTTTCGTGTAATGTTATTCATATTCATGTTTGATATTTTTTCTACACAGATGTTTTTGTAAGAATGGACTGACGATGGCTTGTTGACCCGAAACTAGTTTCCTTTACATAACTAAATTAAAAGTTTTTTTGTGGAGTTGACTTTGAAAGTTTTTGTTTGTTTTCTTTTATTTGAAACTGACACTCCACTTTGATGATGGATAATTTATTTCGTTTAAATAAATATATGAATGAAACAAATAATTTTGGCAACGTGTTATTTTCTCAGATTAATCTAAATATAGGTAATCGGATGGACATCATATGGTATGGCGAAGACTTAATGTGAAATTTAAACAAGAAAATTTATGTCCGACAGTAAAACACGGTGGCAGAATATTGTAACCATGATCTGTTCAATAGTTTTTCTTAGATTAATAATTATATAATTATAATAATAAGAAGATCTATCAAATTAGATTTAAGCATCAAGATGTGCAAAGCCAGCGTCTTCTTTTAAATATTTATCATCAGTTAAGGTCTGAAAATAATGAAGTGATGAATACACATATTATAAAATTTTTACGTTCTATAGAAAATGTCACTGAATAAGTGAGTAAAATTTGTTGTTAGTTTATAATATCAGAAGCATATTATAAATGTATCTACTCTAACTATAATAAAGGTAGTATGTTCCTTGCTGTTCGAACACGGACTAGGTACGTATGCATCTATGTCTAAACTTCTAAAAACAAAAACAGTCTTCTTCAGCGTAGGTTCATATGTTGCTGTGTTGGAGCGGCAAAAAAAATACAGTATACTTTTATACAAATGAACATACAATTTTTAATACATAAAGGATTTTTAAAATATCGTAGAGCATGTATTGTTATCAAAAGTTTGAAGGGTGCGCCTATGAACGGCTGCAGTCGGTATTGACATTACAAAGGGATATCGAGTAGTGTTTTTTTTTTATATCATTTTAAACTAACTTTAGAAACACTATAGTATGAAATTAGACTATAATATAATAATTGTCTCCAGGCTGCAATTTTACAGTTTTTCGTCATAATCTATAAATAGATAAGTCTACAGTTTTTAAAGGTACATACATCTAAAGAAATTCAGAGCGATTTATTATTTTGCAAACTTTTAGCAATAATAAAGGACAGGTGTTGCTGCAAAGTCTCAGTTAGTGTTAGAATTTAGGTATCTACAGCACCTCAAGTTTTTAACAGGACTACCTCCACTGCGACGAAGTAAAGGAATAGGCCCCCAGGGATACCATCATCTTCATGAAAAGTTTGGGGCAACAGCGCGATATCTAAATCCACAAAAGATCGCTTTTATAGTCAAAAGAAGAAAATCTAAAAACATAAATGACTCCGATTGTATCAAAAAAACAGCGAAGTTAGCATAATAACACTGTAAAAACTGAACTGACTTATATATATTGACTATTTCATAAGTGGTATTATTTGTTAGACTGTGGTTCGGCATTTGTGTTTACATTTTAAAGTTGTTATACAAAAGGCTTTTTGGGAAATCAGATATCGCAGTAACAAATAATAAAGATAAAAAGTATGATTTTTTATTGCCCCGAAGAAGAAGCAGAGTAGCTCCGAAATGTTACATTCAGAAGCCCATCAACAATATATTAATATTAACAAAATAGTCCATGTTACGGTGGATGTCCAATAATTTGGCAAATTAAAAGGCTGTCACATCCACTAATTGTTTTTATTCAAAAATACATGTTTCGACCCTAGCTAGGGTCATCATCAGTTAGGTAGGTAGGTACATAACTCTAAAGAGGAGAGAAACATTATCAGCAATCATATCGCAAACTAGCACTACAACTTACCTAAGTGGAGAGGTTATATCGAAAATTTTTATAACTAAGATTTACATCGTCTTAAAACTAACAATTGGTAAAATAAGATTCATGAGGTTCCTTATAGGAATATCCCATGATTTTAGTTATATTCACTATTTTCTTCTTACGAATCATTTAGTTAAATAATTAACAGGTAAAAAAAAATTTGAGGCACAGGACACAAATACCACAAAGCATAATCACTGGTCTGGAAAGGGTATGTTTATAAACCAACAAGCGCTGATTTCCCTACTTAACTCGAAAAGATAATATTATTAAAATGAAACGATACAAGTAAATCTGACAACGCCACATTCTAACTCACGCTTTTATGCGGCTTACTTGAATTTTTTAGTCATCTAAAAAGTACCATCATAGTTAGTAGGTCGCTGTGTGGTACGGAACTAGTTCGGTGCGTGTTTGTCAGAGTTTATTCTTTATTTTGGGCATCGGGCCTTCCGTAATCGACAGGTGTATAATGTATGTTACACCATTCTAGTGCCTTTTTATGTGGGTATGGGTATTATGCGAGACACATATCTTGACTGTTATTTTAGTGTAATTACGTTCATTGTTTAGTTATTTGTCTTAAATTGTATGTGTTGTTATTAATGTGCAATATTTTGCAATACCGCAAGATGTGGAAGAATCATCTGTTATTATTTATGATTGTAGCTGTGGAAAAGTGTGTTAGTTCGGAGAATATAAATACTAATAACTCTGATTCCGGTAAGTAATTTATTGTCTTATTTTGTAGTTAGGTATTTTTATTTTATTAATTTTTTTGGAATTTGAAAATTTGTCGTTACATTTGTTAAAATTTAATTTATTTGATTTAGCATGATAAATATAAAAAAGTATTTGAACTAACAATAATAATTACAACAAGGTATTGCGCAAAAGGCATTTGTTAGATTTTATTTATATAGTCTTGAGTGTAAAGTTGAGTTTACCAGTTTAGTCAAAAATCATACACAATTTCTGAAAATGAAATAGTTAATTGAAGCAAGTTATCCTTACTTAAAGTATTTCAACTAAAACAACCAAAATCGAAGTCAACTCCACAAATTAATAATTGCTCAAGATTAACTACAAAAGATTGGCGACTAGGTAGTTGTGGTCTAAGCTATTATCAGCCTAGTATAATCTCTGACGAGCTCATAATAAGAGCGAAACGAATTCGTCAGTATCTGTAGACCCATGCCTCGGTCTGGTTCTACTGAATTAGACTGAGGCCCTGCTAAATTAAACAAAATCCCTTGTGTAGGTAAAATCAGTAATTTTGTCCGCTATGCCACGAAATTATTTTTCATTTATATTTACGGACACAAATTAATTTTATAATTTATGATAACGTACATCAAGAAAGGAAGAAGCAGGGCAACACGAAGTAGCATTTTACCTAGCCTATATTTTGATAACGACGAATTTTTAGTGAAGCAGTAATTATATAGGTGTTGTTTGTAAGAATTATTAAAATGAGCACATTGCTCTTGATCTTCATCAGAAAATTCTTTAATTATTGTGTTGTACGTCATGTAGGAGA
Organism: Apoderus coryli; assembly: GCA_911728435.2. Classification (NCBI taxonomy): domain Eukaryota; kingdom Metazoa; phylum Arthropoda; class Insecta; order Coleoptera; family Attelabidae; genus Apoderus; species Apoderus coryli. Next base: position 6,005,195 of record OU452202.1, on the reverse strand, counting down.
AAAGCAGAAAAGGAAAAAACAGAAATATTGAGTTCCTGATAGGCGAACTTCACACACTTTTCAGTAGGTCTCAAGAATATGAAAATTTAAATTCACTAAGCAAAATACGAAATTTCGACAAAGTATCAATTCGCTTGAGAGGGTAACGTTTGCTTACGGTCAGAAATATTCATACAAATGTTTTTTCGATTAGACAGATCAGTTCACTTCACTAAATCAAGCATTTGATTACGTACGCTTTGTAATCTCCACTTGTCCGTCAACAACCAGCGAAGGCAAATTTACTGCTTCGTTACGCTCATCCATGAATTAAATTTTTGATGGGGATTGACCTTTCGGTACGTTACCTATACCGGGTGTCCCACGGCACAATCTGGAAATCTGGTGTAGCACTTAGGTCGACGGGGTCCATTCGGCTAAAATGTTTTAATAAACTAGTACTTCCGGATATACCGGAAGTGAGTGTCAACTTCCTTATTTTAAATACAACCCTATATAAATTATATATTTTTTGGATAATACTTGAATTCTAAAGATAGCTCATGTATATTATGATATACCTTATTTCCAGCCGTTTTCGAAATATTTAATAATTTAATTTGGTGGGATATCGTAGAAGTCTCAGAAAAATAAACAAACATAGAACTGTCATCTAATTTCCAAGTATGTCTTAATAACATAAAGGTCAATATTTACCTTTTTAATGACAGAACAAGTGCTGTCAACAAAAATCAGTGGTGTAGTGTAATTCTTTTGAAATCGTAGTTGTAAATATAATTGTAGTACGTCAATTATTATAAAATAAATCAACACAAATCTACAATATAAAATACATAATTATACAAACAGACACGTAAATAAAGACGGTATACGCTTTATTTCATATAAAAAACACGTAATAGTATTTTTCCTAACAAAAACGTACGCTGATATGCCACTATTAATTCAGAAATTATTAAATATATAAAGCATTGTATAATTTACAATTATTTTCGCAATTATTGTTGTTGAACGGGGTCATCTTCTGAAAGTTAGTGCACAATTTTTAATTTGTATGGATATCAATTTCTTTTAGCCAACACACTGACTGACTGACTGACTGACTTCACAGATATACGCAACCATTTCTCCAATGATGTCTATTTTTTTGTCATCGCTAATTGTTGGTCGACCTGATCTTGAACACTACCGGTTGCTTCAAACTTCCGAAGAACCTCCCTCAAATAGATCCTCGAAATATGGCTCTCATTAAAAAGACGTTCCGTTGCATGGAAATTGTTTCTACATTTACCAATTATTAAGGCAGCTGCTACTAGGTCGGCTACAGTACCTTCGTACCATTTTGCTGTGAATATTAAGTATAATTAATGTAGATTCAGGTTGTCGTTTACAAAACGTTTACAAAATACGGTTTTTAACTGGATCTGGAATTTATGAAGGGTGTCCAAGTGGTTGAACCCCTTTTGCTTCCTCCGCAAACTAGGTTATCACCCAGCCTAATTCAATAAAAAAGGATGCTGTTCTAAGAGCCTCCAAGACTCCTGTAAGTCCGAAAGGCTCACACACTCTCTACAGAGGTGAGTCAGTTGATGGAGATATTTCTTTAGTTACCATTGTCCCGCCATAATCCCACGATGAGTCTTAGGTAACTAATGGCCATTAACAGATATCTCTTCGCAACATTATCGTCCGAATACCTGGAAGCGCTTTTATACGAGTTCGTTGATTGTCATCTCATCTCATTTTGATTGATTTAAAATCTAACAGGGTAACCTCTTCTAAAAAAAATGCATCAGAGTTGCGGGAGACCGACTTGACGGGCCACACTCCATTATAATGTAGTTGCCCGCCATTTGCGCTAGCCTTTTATTGCCTTCGCTGTGTGCATGCCCTTTGGCCCATGAATTAATATACGATTTTTGCTTTAGAAAACATGCTTTTTCAACGTTTTAACAAACTTTCTTTACGTCGATAGTCACCAAAAATAATAGGCACCGAATAATTGTGAAATCTATTTGTTCTAAAAAAAATAATTAGGTATACCTACGCAAATAGGTAAACGCATTTTTCGCTTATGGTGGGTTCACACACACGTTCATTTTTGTACATACACTTTTCCAAAATCATGATAGTCGTAAGCAGGGGATCTCAGGAATCAAAATATCCACATCAAACTTTTCATGCGTTCTATACAGTGTCGGTTGCGTGCAGTAAATAAATGCGCTTAGTCTTAGATTAAAATAAAATTTTGTATTATTATTATTTTTAATAATAACGAAAATATTTACGTTAGGTAGTTTTAAAGTAAAATATAAAATTTGTGTTACAAAGTAAACTGCAGTTGAATTTAAATGACCTCTATTGATAAATTTAACTACACCACTGTGTTAGGTAACTATTGAAGTAGGCACATACCTGTGCCAAAAACACACTATGCTGTTTCATTCATTTTAGGGTAAACGATGTGAAATAAAATAGTGCACAAAGACATTTGGGAATCCTTAGAACATTATTATATTCACTCACATACGCGGTGTTGCCAACCTATGTTTCCAGTCAGAAATTCTCAGTAAAAGCCGATTAATAATTCATGGGTACCTATGGTGTATGAATTTTGGGGGAGAGCTAGGATGAACCCATTAGTTCTTGGTTGAAATCGCTTTAGCTCTGTCCGCCAAATTTTCAAATAGCAGTGGGTGTCGAGTGATATACCATTTTAAAGCATTTTTTATCTGCTTTACAGCGATGGGCTACTTATGATATTTGCCCCCATGATACTCAAGAAAATTGCGTTTACAATTTCACCAGTTAGGCAGTTGGAACTTATAACTCTTATTAGAATATAATAAAGTAATTTGATAAAGGGTTTTTGGCGTCATTGATAGAGCGTACGCTTCGCATGCTAAAGGTTCTGGGTTCGGATCCCAGCTCTGGCAATATTTGTTTCCTAATTTTTGAATAATGTAGTTAGTTTGTTACGTTAGTTTATTGGTAATATAATTATAATATTAATAATAAATGTTTCGTTACGCAGGTCATATATTTTTGATTATATTATATCTAGTCGGGAAAGTTTTGGGGCGACACAACCCCTTTTTTATCTCTACGCACGTTAGTATCCTAGGAGGTTTAATTCTCTCCTAAGGCTAAGCTAACAATGTTATTGAACGTCGAGATTAAAAATACAAATTTGGTGAAGTGGTAAAACGTGTCTTTCAAGTAATTGACCATAAAAAATGCGCTTTAGTGTTATTAAAGAATACGCATAAATAATAATAGAATTAAGTTATGTTCATTTACAATCTGTTGCGAATAGTTTTTCCGTTGGAATAACTGTATGATATTTACAAAACGCTGCAAACAATATATTTAGTAAGTAATTAGGTATAGGTACTTAGCTGCAATGAAAATTAGATGGAAATGTCATGGCAAAATATCTGTACATACATTCTCAACTATTTCTGTAACATTCAGAAATATCTCGTAAATTTTAAATATCTGATTTATTTGGGCAATTCCTGTTTAGGATTTAATAAAATTACTGTAAAATATTACTGTAGGTATACTGTAGTATTTTATTTTGAATTAATACCTACATATTTAGAACTTATCAGTTTCAATATATACCCTTTCACCTATCAGGCTATGCGATGTTTAGATACTTCTTTCACATTTCTGACTCTTAACTTTAAAGATTAAGGCGGAAAAACGAATGTTCTACTTACCAGGTATTATCTTTACATGCAAAGTTCTGTAGATTGAGTCGGCACGTTATGAAAGAGAACCCATAACTTGTTCTTCTTACAATTGTTCAGTAATGCTGAATAATAGTGCTGACATTTAAGAACCCAGTGAGAACCCACAATTCCATGAATATACTAAATATTTCCCATTCTTCGTCCTGTTCTACGAATAGTTAACCTCGCAGTTACCTAACACGTCTCACTTCCTTTGGTCACTCAACTCTTGGTTTTCCAGAATTAACCCCCAGACCAATCAAGGGGAGTGAAACGATCTCATGAATTAGCCCTTCTCTTGGTTTTCAAGAATAGACCTCCGGAGTCCTCAGGTAACATATATGCATTGCGCAATTTGAATTCTGGTTAGCATAGTACTGCAACTGCACTTTTGGGTGTAACCAATGACCTTGCTGCAGCTCGAGATTGACAGTACTTGTTTTGCTGGATTAGAGTAACGCGTTTAATCTAGTCAATTTTGAGTTGTTTCTCGCCAAGCTTAGGTACCTCGGGTTTGATGAATCGTCGCTGAGCTGGTTTACAGGATATTTATATGGTCGAAGGCAGAGAGTAAAGTTACATCGAGAGTTCTCGGGATGGTCACAAACCAGAAGTGGTGTCCCATTTTGGACCGCTTTTGTTCTCTCTTTACATTTTTTACATTTTAAAATAATTTCAGCACTCCAATGTACATATTTATGCAGATGATATACAAGTATATTCGTCATTTACTTCCGCTAACGCAGGGACTGCATATTGACTGAATATTGTAAATAGGGAACTGACACAGTTTTCTCTTTGGTGCGCTGATAACGGATTGCGCTTAAATCCTAAAAAGACCGTGGCTTTGTGCATTGGTAATGCGCGTCATAGCAGTAAGATTACTCAGCAGTTTAGCGTTCGAATTAGCAGCGATATTATCTCTTGGGTACAAACAGATCGCGATTTGGGTGTTGCGATTGACTCTCATTTGAATTTCGCTCTATATATCATCTGAAACATCTCGTGGATGAGTCCAATAAGCTGAAATTGATTAAAGCTCTAATTCACCCAGAACTTGATTATTGTTATTCTCTTTATTTTTTGTTCGAGTACAAAAGCTTGAAGCAGAGAGTGCAGAACTCATGTATTCGGTTTGTGTGCACAGTTCCCTTTGCAGCACATGTCACTCTGTTTTATGAGAGATTGGGGGAACCGAAATTGATGCCAGATTGGAGTACCTATACACTTCATTACTACATAAAATCTACCATTCCAGAGAGCCTCAGTATTTGTATAGTTTGTTGTGTAGACGTTCGAGTGTGCATGATATTAATATACCTACGGGTTAATACATTTACAATCCCTAAGCATCACACATCACAATTTCAGGGTTCGTTTTGATATAAAGCCTCACGGTTCTTGAATAAAGTGACTTACCTTTAAACTTATTTCAGAGAGAAGTGAATTTACCTATAGGCTCGATGTTTTCTTAATTGTGGATTGGTTATTTTTGTAAATTGTTTTTTTTCTATTTTTTATACATTTGTAATATATCTTTTAGGTAAAATGTAAGAGTGGCATTAGCCAAATCTCTTACCTTTTGTCTGATTGTAATTTTTTTGCTTTTTCACAATAAATCATTTATTATTATTAATCTATGACCGTCATTCCCTGTTTACTTTATGCAAAGATTTTGTGTATAATCTTGCTTTATGCTAAAATAGATCCCAGACCCCGTCCAGTTTTCTCTCATTAGTGTACAATTGATGATAAAATTTGAAAAAAAAATTGTATATTAATTTACGTGCTGGACATTTTAATGAATTTAAATTTCATAAAAAGTTAGGTTAGCATTTCTTAAAGATTAATTGAGAACACAAAATTATAATAATTATATATACATGCTTAAACAAAAATATAATAACAGAAAAAGTAAGTGCCCAATGCAACCGCGTTTATCCAAATGGAAACAAATAAATAAACCACATTTATAACAAACTTGTTAACCGCAAGATTAATTAAATTATTCACTTGATAAGAAATTATGCAGAATATAAAAGAAAAAAAAAATAGGCTATTGTGTTCACGAACATATGTATGAATACAACATAAGTATACTGATTGACTACTGCAGAGCCTAGCAGACAAATTTCGAAGAACAAGTTTATATATGAGAACCATATATAAAGCCTCTAGTTAAGTGGTGCGAATACTTAAATTTTGAACACGCATTTTAATATTGGCAGCCAATGACGAGGATTCAGGGTAACTATTTATGAACTTGTAGTAAGTATACTTTTTAATGTATAGAAAAAGAAACGTTTACAAAATTTCACGAATTTATTAAAATTTACATAACATTAAAGCTGTAATTAAAGAGAAGAATTTATCAATATTTAAATAACATATGTTTCAGCCCACAGTGCCTACTTCAGATGTAAAATTACATACATCTGAAGAAGCCACGGTGTTTTATGTAAATTTTAATACATTCTTCTCTTTAGTTGCCTTAAATTTAAATTTTTTTCTAAAGAGTTGAAAAATGTTATACAGATATGATCCTATAGTTTTCGGCAATTATTTTTTAATAAGTCCCAATATTGAAAGAAACGTTTTATCACTGCACCAAAACTTTTTTTTATCTCGACGTCGATTTCGCGAACACTTTTAGCATGCTCATGGGAGAATTAAAACTATCTAATTATCTCTTAGGCAAAACTGTTCATTTGGTATGTAGGTATACTTTTGACTTTTGGTAACTCGGCAAAAAAAAAATGACAATAAGAAAGTTTTAGTCTGTCTTTCTATAGAATATCTTTGTATATAAAATATTATTTCAATTAAAAATCAAGAGGTGAAAACGCCAAACAAAAGCGGTCATAGTATTATTAGATCCTAAGTTGTAAAGCTGACTATGATAATTCATTACAGGTTACTCATCCTTCTTCTGCTTTTTTACTTTCCCGACCAAGGGAAATTATTGTGAACGCTCTAAAAAAATAAGATAAAAACGGATATAACTATTTTGAAGTCCCCTGAGACGACTAAGATCATTTCCAGACTGAAGTCGCACTGTCTCTATTTATCCTTCCACGATAGTGCCTAAACGATTCAACCAATTTAGTTAAATTTTGGTATATGAGTTTTTGGTTAAAATCGCTTTAACCCTGTATGCACACAACCCTCATATGCTTCAAGAGCAGTAGCGGTCGACTGGTACATAATTTCAAAGCACTTTCTATGATCTTTACAGCAATAGCTTACGTTTGAAATTTACCTCCATAGTTGAGTTATCATATTGGAACCGTGCAAAGTCATACAACATTTTTCTTTAGTTTCCCGACTCAGGGAATGCAAAAAAAAACTGTTGTCACCCCAAAACTTTCCCGGAGGTTGAACTATCGATATAATATATTTAATAATATAATTTATAGTGTAGTTCATTGCTCTACATTATAATTTAAAATATGATATTACATGGGTAACTACTTTGGTCAGAAATTAGAAATAAAAAAAAAATGCAAGAGCAGGGATCGAACCCAGGACATTCTGCACCCAAATTCAAATTCAATTAATTTATTCAATATTAAAATTACACAATAACAAGTCAGGCTATTTACAATTATATACAAATGTATGAACACAAATATATGAGAATATACTGTGGATATGTGCGGCCGACGCGAAGCAAGTCCACTCATCACACAGAGCAAAGAACCTTAAGGGCGGCATGTTGATAGCCTATTCTAGCCGTCGACTGTCTTATAACAGGTTGTGATAATAATCCGGTTCCTGACTAAGTCTTCATCGGATTCTATGCAACGGATTGTTATTAAGCTGTAGATATGGCAGTTTAGAGTTTGATATACGGGAAAAAGCGTATAAAAACCCGCTTCAATGTTAGATAGTGTTCTGGTAGTACTGTTTTATTACCTTAAATTCTTATGGATTCTGTTCAAAAATAGGTAGTGATTGATAAATTAATTTATGTTTAAAACGTAAATTATGCCATGCTCTGTAATGCGCAATATCACGTGTAAATGGAGACTTTGGGATTTGTTCTGTGTAAACATTCTGCACCCAAAGCCACGCCGATTACCACTAAACTACGGCCGACGGTAAAATACATGAAACCAAACTGCAAAAAAGTCTGCGGTCGCCGTACTACACATATTTATAATTTATAAACGCAATTTCCTCGAGAATTATGGAGGCAAATATCAAAAGTAACCTATCGCTGTAAAGCAGATAAAAAATGCTTGCAAATGATTTATCACTCGACACCTACTGTTATTTAAAAATTTAAGGGTTGTGTCCACCCCTATCACAGGGCTAAAGCGATTTTAACAAAAAACTAATGGGTTCATCCTAGAACTCCCCCAATCTCATATACCAATATTTAGCTCAAGCGGTAGAAGCGTTTAGGCGCTATCGGGGAAGAATACATACAGACATACTGACAAACAGACTTCCATCTGGAAATGGTCTTAATCATCTCAGGGGACTTCAAAATTGTTAAATCCATATTTATTTTCATTTTTTTAGCGAGTTCACAATACTTTCCTTATGGGCCGGGCACGTAAGATAAATATTGACCCACTAAATATAAAGTAGTTATCTATAAGGCTTGGTTGTTTTTGCACTATTTCGAATTACAAATTTCTTAATCATACTCATGGGTGTTTTTTAAGAGGTTGAATTGCAATAAAATACAGAAACATGTTTTTGCTGTTGTTCTTTACAGCAAAAACTTTTGATATTTGCTTCCACAATTCTCGAGAAAATTGCGTTTAAAAGTGACGGCGATCGGTGACTATAAGGCAGTTTCGTTTTATATGTTCTACCGTCGAGTGCAGCTGACTTTTTAAGTCGGACCTTCGAGGTCCTCTAGGGTCTTAACATGTGAGCGATTGCCAATTAAATTGAAGCACCAATCTCCTTTAATTGGAGTAGGTACGTTTTGTGCATGTTTAAAAGTACATTTTTACACTGTCAAGTTGGGTTTTGGGCTGTGCCCAATTAGGACATGTTAAGAATGTAATTACCACTGTTTTTAATCAATTGTTGTAGTTCATGAGCTTATGAGCTGTGTTTATTATATAGAATTTTCATTGTTGTTTAGTAATAAATAAATTTTATATATTTGGTTTTAACCATTGTTTCCTATTTTACTAATATAACAGACTGTAACTGGTTTACAAGGGACAACCGTTGATATCCTCCTTTAGTAAGTGTGACGTACGTGGGAGAATCTTAAAATATCTCTGCAAGCCATGCGAGTTAAAGTTAAAACTAAAATCCAATTTCTAAATAATAATATTGATTGATTGATTTGACTTTAGGTAAAGAAAGAAAATTGCACGATATATATCAATGTATTTCATTTTTATTCAATTATCTAATTCATTTTCATATGATTTTGTATTTTAATTCATATTTCTATATAATTAGACTTAAATTTAATTATTGTCCGCACGGCGCACGTCTGACATTATCCTATATACTAGAGACCTGCGCTAAGGACATTTTTAAGTCGCCATCATTAGTGCGAAAGGTGATTTGTTGGAGAACAGATTGTCCGTGCGATCGTTAATTGCGTGGTACTTATTTGAAATAATAAGATTGTGTGCTGTGCCTTTTATGTAAACTCTGTGTGGTGAAGCAAGATGAAGAAAAGAGGGCCCTCAAGAAGCCTAACACAAGAGAAAAGGTAGGTCTCACTCCTTTCATTCTCCCTTTTATGTATATGCGCCATATTCCGTGGGACATTCTATATTAAAAAAAATACTTAATCTTCAAACGCTGATACAATCCACTTAAATTGCATTTCTGCAACATTTAGTGGTCCTTCGAGCCGGATTGTATCGCCTGATTACTGATTACATATTATTTTCATTAATTAGTAATTAATTAATTCAATTAGTTTACATTTAAAATTCTATTTGTATCTCTCTCGTTCTCATACGGCTATCTAAATTTAGCTAGGTATACTTACAGTACCTACATACAGGTACAAATCGTTCAGAAATTAATACAAAAAATTCTCTACTTAATTAACAAACAATTCTTTGGCTATAGCAAGTTAGTGAGGTTAAGTTTTGGCGAAGCGAACAGATGATTTCATGTCACAAATATTGATTGTATTTTTTTATATGCAATAAAACAACTTTATTATTATTACTATTAAGTAAATTTCTGCGCTTGCGCAATTTGTATACCTCCAGAGTATGAATTCACGCGCCGTCACTGCACAGCACGAGTAAATAGGTAAGGCCGCGGTTGTGTACTTATCGAGAATCCGCCAATAAAACATTAGTACTAATAGAAATTCGCGGCAAAACAAATTAGTCAATCACTATAAACATAAAAGTTTGTTTTGGTTTAACTGAAAAAACCAAACAATTGTTTCTCGGGCATGTTAACTTTAATTGCGAAAAAGTCTTATTTGATGCAATCAATGATTGTTAGTTCAGATGGCACTAATTTTTATCAGCTGAGCCGTTGTCGTTCTGTATATTGTAAACTTTAGGTACAACAATCAAGTTTATGTGGGCGATAATTTAATAACATTCTATTACTGTATAGAAATGACTAAGTTGCTTAAATTAATGTTATTGGGTGAGAGGGAATTTATTATTAAGAGAAACTTGTTCAACTTTAATTAATGATATTTTTAAATATTGTGTGTTAATAGTGGTATTATATGTTTGTCATAAGAGACATATTTTTCATTCAGAATATTAGAACACGAACTATACAATATGTACATAAAATAATGAATAAATTCGCTTTTTCTTTCAAAAAAGAAAAGGTTTTGGGAAAAATCCTCGGTTACACGTCAATTGTTGATTAGAAATGTGCATCTTTTGACGTGTTAGCCGCATCTGTTATGTCATCGCTGTTCCGGATAGGACGTAATCAGTCTTTTTTTTTACAAATGGCAACCCATATTTTTGGCAGTGTCATATAATAGTATATTGTGCAACGAACATGAAATGATATATTATATTTCCTACGAGTATGATCGTTTGCAGCATGAGCTTCAGGCGAGTGCTGCAAATCATACGAGTAGGAAATGGTCATTTCATGTGAGTTTCACACTATACTTTTTCTACGACTGTTTTAATGTTTTGAATAAATTTAACATGATTTTTAAGAAAATACTTGTTTTTCGAAACTTGCCCCTGTTAGCGTATAAGCCGAAATACGATAAATTAGAAGTATTAAATTGACTAGGTGGTGTTAAACTATATTCACTATCACTCTTTATGTGTTTTGAAATTATTGAAATACTTAATTATAATTATTATTAATTATAAATAGCAAAACTGTCAATTTGGTGTTTCTATTTTCGGCGTTGCTATGGTGATTTTTCATGCCCGCCGCTACTTTTGTCATTACCAGGAAATTTTATCCGTTGCTAGGCAACTAGTGGGAAATATTATTAAGCACGGGTAAATGAAAAACAGCATTAAAATGTACTACATTTTCAAATCATGATTGAACATATAATAAAGGCATTTAAAGACAGTCGTAGAAAAAATAGCATAAATTTTCAACAGACGGCAGAATCATAAATTGGTCTGTTACATCAGGAAATTTTTGAGTAAATTCATGTTTAAATTTTATGTTGTTCAGTTCATTTAACAAACTTTTTCAAATTTGGCTTTTACCATTTTAAGTATTGACCCAAAAAGAGCACATAATATCACCTATATCACTTTTAATTTCCCGACCCATAGGGAAAATGGAACAAAAAATGTCTTATGTGTGAAATTTTTTTTTTTATAATATACAGGATGTCCCAAAAAACATTCCCCACCCTTTGGGGGTAAAATGTACGACTCAAAATAAGACGAAAATCACTTATGCCAAAATTTCGAAAAATGTCTCCTTATGAAATTATGACCACTTTGAATATTGAAATTAGACAAATCTTTCACTTGGAATTAATAATTTAAATCTGGTCATCCTTGATAAAAACAGATTCATGCAAAGAGAAAATCTGCATCCTTATCATATAAAGCCGATTCAAGAATTGCATCCTGGGGATACTGAGTTGTGCTTATGATTTTGTAGATTTTTTTTAAATTGCCTGGACGCAAATGAAGACATTTTTAAACAAGTACTGTAGAGTGATGAAGCCCATTTTAACCAGCAAGGAGTGTTCAATCAGCACAACTTGCATTGTTGAAATTACAAAAATCAGCACCAAATTATAGAATCACATAAGCAAGCACGCTGGAGCTTAAATGTGTGGCTTTGTCTGTTGGGAAAAAGGATAATAGAACCACAGTTTCTACCTAGGATATCAAACGCCGAAAACTATGCCAATTTTTGCGATAACAGATTACCAACTCTTCTGGAAGAAGTTCCTTTAGTACAGCGGCCAAATATTGTAGTTCACCATGATGGTGCACCTGCCCGTTATTCTCGAAATGTTTGTTTGTTTTTCTCAACCAATGGATCGTGGAGGACCTATTTCTTGGCCTCCTAGGTCCCCGGATCTCAACCCAATAGACTTTTGGCTTTGGGGTTATCTGAAAAATACGGTTTACCATGTCCTACCCAACAGTGAAGATGATGTTATTGTTCGCATTTATGGAGCTTTAGCACAAATTACAAACGAAGCAATAGGCCGTGTAGAAAACAATTATTGAATAAAATAGTGAGGATTTCGAACACTTGCCTTTGTAAATAGAAATGTTTTTGTTTTCTTATGTGTTTAGTTAATAAATAATTTGAATTTGAACATTTGATTTTATTTTCGAAAATTACTTCATTTTAATATTCAAAATGGTCACAACTTCATAAGGAGACATTTTTCGAAATTTTGACATAATTGATTTTTATCTTATTTTTGGTCATAGATTCTACCCTTAAAGGGTGGGGAATGTTTTTTGGGACACCCTGTACAGATCGTTTTAGTCACTCCTGAATTATAATGTGTAAAAAAACTATTATTTTAACAACAGAAAGTCTGTATTGTATAATATAATTATATTTATTGAATCGTACGTCCCAACAGATATGGGCAATGAACGGCGCAGTGTATTAAAACTTGACTGCGTAAATGTTTCCTCTGGTCAAGAGAGAAGGTTCATTAAAATGCAAGAGCAAAGACGCATGTTCTACTCCCCGTGGAGGATAAACATTGTCGGCTTTATAGGCTAGGTATTTAATGAAACGTGTCTGAACAGACTCCAAGGATTTAATATGAGTATCATATATAGCATTCCATAGCATTGCGGCAAATTCGAGTTTAGATCTAAAAAAAGCTTAACCGTGAAAACATCGTTGATTTAGATACATTAAGCTCTAAACTAAAATATGTGCACCAGGTAGGTACACAGAGTGTAAAAATTTATTAGTATCATCTCAAAACACTATTACTAATTATTAAGTAAACTAAATAAAAGTAAAACCAAGTCCTTTAAATTAAAATAATTTCAACATAAACTTTCCAATAGCTTTTGTTCTAAAAATCTAGATTTTCTTGGAAGAACTGCAAGAGCTGTTTATACAGAAAAGGTAGAATTAGAGAAAATAGTACAAAAACACAATAGAATTCAAGGCTTCACAGACCATTATACCTATTATTATGTCTACATGGAGAGGCAAACTAATGTTGATGTTATAAATGAGTTGTTACTGCACAAAAATATATATAAAAATGGCTTAGATTTCACATTCATAACACGTTTGTTATTTATTTTTTAAACTTCTTTGTAGGGTAGTCATATTTTCTAAGTAGATATATGTTTATTAATTTTTTTTTTATTTTATAAATTGTTATTTTTTACAAAATCTTATCGCTACTTCTGATTTTATGTTTTTTTTTTGCTCAAAATTTTTTGAAGCAATTTCGCTTACTTTAATTTGTAATCAAATTTCGCTGCGGTGCTTTTTATAATAATTTTTTTGTTAGTATGTAGCTTTCCAAATCTTTTTTGTCAGTCACATCTGCAGTTCTTATTACTGCTTGTTGTATTCCTGTGCGGATTATTTATATAGCTTTATTGTTCTGGTAATAGCTCTAGTTCGCGGAGGTCGTTAGAAATCTGACCATTAATATTAAAAAAAAATCGGTTGTGTCACCCCAAAACTTTCCCGACAATTTCTAATAATAATCAAAAATATATATGACCTGCGTAACGAAACAGAATTTTAATAATAATTATTATTATAATTGTATTATTTTCATTATTTCCAATAAACTAAAGTAACACACTAACTACTTTATTCAACAATTAGAAAAAAAAAGTATTATCAGAGCTGGGATTCGAACACCTAACCTTCCACATACAATTCAATTCAATTTCACAAAACATTTATTTCATTTGTCATACACATACAATACAGTTACAAAACATATTTATATACAAAATATTTACAAATAGGCCAGGACACATATCAGTTTAGCTTAGATAGCTCAATAGGATGCGTCCACTGATTTCCCTTAAGGGCAGGCATCGATGTTCAGCCCCTTTTTTCAACCAACCGCATTGCCCATGGATACTCATAGGGTCAGGCCAGCTCCGGTAGTCCTTCTCCAGCCATTAGTCCAGGCAATCGCAACGAATCGCATATGAAAATTGGAAAAATTAACATATTTAGCCGCAGCAGGTTGTTACCAAAGTCGATGCGGGAAAAATGCGCTAAAAAACCCGCTCAAAAAGAAAACCGAAAGGCGTCAAATGACGCTGGCTTGATGAGTTAGCGTCCAGTCAGTGGTGTCCGTCAGTATTTTACATGAGTCTTGTGTTTATTATGTGGTTTTGTCCCTGTCCTTGTCTATTGATGGTATTTGTTAGGGTGGTTCCTCAAAGTAAATAGGCAAATGTTGGTGGATGAGCCTATGTTTGTAGTGTATACCATCTCTATGTCTTTGTTGTCCAATGTTTTGAGTCAGTGGTGAGTTCCGGATGAAAGTCTTGAAGAATGTCTGTGAAATTTCTTCGACATAATCTTTCATCATTTGAACGCCACTGATTCTATGTAAGTCAGTAATTCGGATATAGCGGTCACTGTTTGTCGCATGTCGAAGTATTTTATTTTGCATGACTTGTAAACGCTTCATCTGAGTGTTGGAACAACAACCCCAGATGGGCGCAGCGTATGTCAAGATAGGTCGCAACACTGCTTTAAAGAGATGTAACTTATTAGGAATAGTAAGGACACTACGGCGATTGATGAGCGGGTATATTTTGCTCATCGCGCCGTAGGTCTTTTGAATCGCCCTTGAAATGTGGGGGCCGAAATACAGGGTGCGATCGAGTTTGACTCCCAAATAGTCCACAGCGCTTCTCTGCGGCGTTATTATCCGTCCGTAACCTTCCACATACGAAGCGAAGGCTCTACCAATGAGGCCACGGTACCATCTGTATTATATACTCGTATTGTATTTTAAATGTAATATACCGGGTATTCCATTAACGGTGGACAGGTAGCATATCTCAGGAAATAATGGTCGTAACACAATGGGAAAAAAATTATTTTAGGGAAATGGACCATGGGAAATCCCTGGAAATAGTTTTCTAGTTCCTAACTATACCTTTAGGGGGCGTAATAGATACATTAATGCGAAAAATCCATTCTTATTGAAAATTACGCAATATAACTAAAAAAACAATACCACCACAGTAATGCTACTGAGATTCGGAATCTTTATGTCTATCACTTTTTATTGTGTGGCTTGAAATAAAGGCAACAGGGAAGGACGAAATTTTACCTATGATAATGTCTATAACTTTGGTTTGGCTTAACTGAATTTATCAATCTAATTTTTGTTTAAGAACTGAAGCCTTGGTGATGAAGAAAAAGAAATATTTCAAATCATAATTGATTTTTGGGGCTCCGCTAGATGACGCCTAAGGTTTTTTTGATTTTTCTTTAAAAACTTAAATGGAATGATACAAATATTTTATGAAAAATTAAAAGTAAATTAAATTTGCAACAAAAAAGTCCAAACCGCACATCAAAATCTTTATTCGTTTCTGAGTTATGGGTAACATTACATGTCTGCTCTCTATGATGCGCAAAAAACGTGAAAAACCACACCACTTAATCACTGTAATGTAGTGAATTAGTTTTGTACATTTTTCATATCAAATTTAAAAACCAAATTTTTCCACAATGTGGTAAGTTGTTTGTTCTCTTAATCAAGAATTTTCTTGTTTGTAGACTTTCTAATTTTTATTGTTCTTTAAGAACATGCACATATATTTTAACGCATTATAAGTGTAATTATTACCACTGATGATGGGATCTCGAATCCTGAAACATGTATAGTATCTGACTATTGATTTTTGACAATTCAATTATAAGAAATGCGTATTGTGAAGTAGACGTCTTTTATTTCAATTACTACATAAATTTCGACGAAAATGCAAGATTTTGATCCCACTAGGTGCCCATTTCCGCGCATTCTTGAGATTTGAGATATATAAGTATGGAATGAAAATTCCTCTTCGATCGTATTCGCCCAATGACACTGATGGATGATTTTCTCGATGAATCTGTTTTGATGCCAGTCGCGGCATCACCAACTCAAATCCTAACTTTTGGACGTCCTCTTCTGCTTTTTTAATTATTTTCAAATTCTGTTTCGCAGTTTTCTCTATGCAGTTTGATTATGTTTTTCATTGTATCAATGGGCTCTCTTTCAGCTTGAATGTCAGTAGTTGTGCCTTGTAATTTGTTGGTAATAGGTTCCCAGTTTAGCAGAATAGGTTGTAATTATATACAGTGAAATAATAATGCATGTTGTAGTTGTTGCACTATGCAACTGGTAAGCTTTTTGTCTAGTAGTTGATGTACAATAGTTATCTATATACATAATTGTTTCACCTTGTTTTTAGCAATAAAATTTAAAAAATATGTGACTCATAAGTAGATAATTATTTAAAAATGCTGGATACATTCTATAACATAATTACTTGCATCATGCACATTTACAACATATAACAATATACCGGTTTCATACAGGCGGTAAATGTAAGTCAATCAGCAATTTTTCATAGGCATTTATTATTCGATTCAATTTAAAAACCAATTAATTATCATCATTCCAATATTTTTTATAATAGGTAGGCTATAATATATGAGCTGCAGTACCTTTAGCTGTTGTGTTTTTATATCTATTCCTGCCTCCATGAGCGTAGATAGGGGGAGGTAGAACAAATAATTTGTTAAATAAACTAATCAAATGTTTTGGCCATTTAAAGTCGAATTAAAATTAGAAGCAGGAATTGAAAATCTAGTTAAACATATTTGTTGTGTAACTTGATTTTCTGTTTCAAATAAAAAATGTCTTGTAAAAAACATTTAAAGATATCTTATTTTCCTCTAGGTATTATTTTTTCAATTTTATGGTATAAATCACTGAAAATAATATGAATGAGGGTGGTACTACATTAGATTATTTTTATTGTTATTCCCATAAGAGTTGGTCATTACGTACAAAAAGTGAACTCCTTCAAAAATTATATAATTTTGATGTCAATTATATCACTTGTAAAGGATAAGAAATATAGTTAAGGTTATCTTTAAATCCCACACTGCATTATGGCAAATAGTGTACTTAATCACGACTGTATCATAAAAAAACTTTCCCGAAGGTCGAACTATCGATATCAATAATTTACATTATAATCTAAAATATATCACCTATGGGTAACGAAATGTTTTCATCAAATATTTAAAATCTAAAAAATACACTGTTATTTACTCGTATATTATAATAAACTACTTTATTCAAAAAATAAGAAATAAAAAATTAATAAACTGTTACCATCGAGGCACGCATACCTCTCCATATTTAAGTGTAATAGTAATATTTCTGTGACCTGTTTATCATTATAATAATAATAATAATAATAAAGGACTTTTATTGCAACAAATTTCTTACATTTGCAACAGAGCGAGTTTCAGTTCTGTTCAGCTAACTCTGAGAAACTTAACACGAAGGTTCCATATAATAATTAGATATATATATAATATAAATTAACTAATTTCTAATGTGAAACTGTAGCACATATTAAAAATATTTCATATACTTTGGAATATCAATAAATTACATTTCCATAATCAACAACACACGTATATTCCATCCAAAAAGAGAAAAAAAACAATGTAATAGCGCTGTACACCCCCCGACCAGACAACACAGACTTTTGGTCATTTTTATTGTACAGGGGGCCCAAATTAGACGTTTTCTTATATGGAAACTCATATTCCTGTCGAAGATAGAAAAACATTAACCAAGGTCCTCCGGGGACAAATTTTATGAAAAGTTCACTCGTTCAAACGAAATTCGGCTATCGGTAACGGTTAAGCCGCTAGGTGACGTTTCTCAATCTATGGATCGGGAAAGTAAAATATTTGTTAGCGTATATTGACAGTGTTTTGGCAAAAAGGCGAATACGCCTTTTAAAGAATTTTACAGGAGAGGCAAGAAATGAAATTCTGGTAGCTTTGCAACAATTGATAATGATACTGTCTCATATATAGGTAATTGCTGAAAAAAGTTAATTTCCATGTTATATTTTCGAATATATGGAGTATTTTCCTCAAAAATGAATAAAATTTGGATATTCGTCCTTTCTCCATTTACAATATTTTGGTTTAGGAGTTTCGCCCTTTGGTTCGCCCTTTTATAATATATGTTCTTCAGTTTCGTCTTTTCGTTTGTGAGTGTATCTATATTATCTCAGGGTAATTTATTTTGAGTATGTATGTGGGCAAGATAAGAATACAACATGTACGTACCTACCTATTTATCCACTTAAGAATGAATAAATAAAAAAATGTCAGCATTTCTTCCAGCATCTACTATTCAAACAAGGATTTTTCTATAATTTTCGTTCTCTTTTTGGGACCCCTTTGTACGTACTATACGTTTCGTCTTTATTTCTATTTTCTTTTTGTCTTTTGTTTACTTTTTTCCTTTTATTGAAGCGTTTTCTTGATTTGGTTCATTGACATCTATCGAATCACTTGTACATATCTCTGCAGTTTCCTCAGCGGACATGTCTGATTTTATGACAAAAAGTACGATATAAATAATAAATGTAAAAGATCTATTATATAAAAGTTAATTATTAAAAAAGGGCGAATCTGTCAATTTTGAACGGCATACTGGACGAATAAGCCTTACCTTTTTTAACACAAATTACACAATTAACGCATTCATATATTCACTTCTTAAATAAAATTATTTTTAAATTATTATTCCGTAATACTGAAAAAATACGATTAATTGACAACGACCACTGCGTGTTTGCCTACATGTACGAGTACGATGCTATTAAAGGTACCGCCGTCACAACCCCCCTCCCTCTATTGTTTTATTATGCACATTCGTCATTTTGGCGTATTATAAATTTGATATTCGTCCTACCTTTTTTTTTTTAATTTAAACGCATATAACTTTAAAAAGACATTACCAAAAGATGCAGATCATATTGCCCAACCGAAAAATCACATAATCAGTTTGTATAAAAATTGCGTTTTCGTCCTTTTGCCAAAACACCGTCGATATATATCAAAAGTGTTTTCTCATAATTTTTTATTGAAGAATTTTTAAAGGAAAATATAGAATCTCCTAATAAAGTGGTCGAAGTTAAAGTAATGAAGATAAATAAATATTTGTAAAATACTTATGAATATGTAATCCAATAATTATAGTCACTTTTTTAGGGAATAAATTTTCAGAAAATGTAAAAATAAATATGAGTAATGTCAAAATGGAATCTTATATTTATATATACCCTGTAGTACAATGTCTTAATTGTTTGAGGTACCTATGCGGGCACCCAAAAGTGCAGTGCAAAAGGAATTTCAGATGTCAAAACTGTGGTGTAGAATACTCTCAAAAATGATAAATGAGCAACCGAAAAGTATTGCATATACAGTAAAATTAATGATCATGATACTTTATTTTAACAATGTGAATTCTATATGAAGCATACAAAATAAAACTGTTATGGCTATCAATAAAATCTCATTTAAACAGGCGAAGACTTTAGTTAGTAACCCATATTATACTAAAATGGCTACAAATAACAGATTTTAAATACTAAATAATATTAATAATTAACCCGACCTTACCAAGCGTACACTTCAAAATTTTCGCTTAAACCCAATATAGTAAAAACACGTATCTCAAATAACGTACGTAATAATATGGAATCATTTGAAAAAATAGTCCATTCTTCAGTGGAGTTTAGTTTAATGTTGAAATGAAAGTCAAATCTCCACAAGATAAATTTAATAGAAATCAGAATATATCTGCCATACATGTTTCGGGACTAGACGAGTCCCATCATCAGTGGCATGTCAACAATCTTATAAAACATAACGCGAAGACAAGCAATATTCTAGTCAAATTCCTCTGAAGCCCTATGGAAAATATTTGATTTATTAAAATTTTTATTAAAATTACAATTACATATTTAGATCTATTTTATTTTTGTATATCATATTTCGTTGTTCAAGAAAAGTTTTTAAAAGTATTTAACGGTTTGTTTGTTTTTGCTAAAATTCTCGAAGCCGGAATTTTTATCTTTACTGTTAGTGTTCCACCAGAATTCTTAGTTCGAAAGCATATGTTGATGTTGTATTTTTTAAATATTCTTTTTAACTGAAAGCAAGCTGGATGATAGTATGTAATAAGAAAGAACTTTGGATTCTCGATTGTAGTAGAAGGCAAGAGGCTTTTATGAATATGTCTATATATATATTTATAATATATCCTATTCAAGGCCCCCGTAAGGGCTACTGGCTCCTGTGTGCAAAAAAGGATTTTGGCGCCCCTTAAGGCATTTTGGATCATGTTTTATCATTTATTTTTTTGAAGGAAGGTAGGTAGGTGCTTGAAATAAAGCAAAACTCTGAACTTTAGAAGTCATATTTATTTGTAGACTAAAATATCAAAATGAAACAAACAGAATAAAATCATAACAAAATAAATTAAAATAAATTCTTGTTCACACCCACTTTAAAGCATTTCCTTAACTAATGGGGCACACAGCACAGTTTATAAATACTAGAAAATAACCCAAAACTAAAAATCTCATTATTTTAGGAACGAATAACAGAAATATTGCCTAATGTCTACATATACCATATAAGTACTGCTTTATATGGTACGAGTATATGTAGACATTAGGCAATATTTCTGTTATTTGTTCCTAAAATAATGAGATTTTTAGTTTTGGGTTATTTT
Organism: Apoderus coryli; assembly: GCA_911728435.2. Classification (NCBI taxonomy): domain Eukaryota; kingdom Metazoa; phylum Arthropoda; class Insecta; order Coleoptera; family Attelabidae; genus Apoderus; species Apoderus coryli. Next base: position 5,984,249 of record OU452202.1, on the reverse strand, counting down.
CTAGTATTCTACTTATACTTGGATATTTTAAAAAATATGCAGATATTTCTGACAACAAATACCTAGGTAACTTCGTTATAAAATCAAAAATGATAGCTAGGTACAATAAAAAAATAAAAAATAACTATTGTAGTAGCGATATTTTCCGAGACTTTGCCATTGCAAATTCATTAATTACATCGCTAAAATTTATACCATCAAAAATTTCTTGTTCAATTGCTAATATTGCTAGCCCAGACAATCTTTCTTGGAGCATTGTTATCTTGAATAATTTTTAATGATTTTTAACTTTGAAAAAGATCGCTCGCCAGAAGCTACAGATACAGGCAATGTCAGAAGAATCCTTAGTGCAATGCTTACATTTGGAAGGGTGAAGATTAAATTGTTTTCAAATATATATTGTAAAATACTTAAGGTGTCAGTATCATCCGGTAATGAAAACCACTTTAACGCTTTAATTTCATTAAACAAATCATTGGCGTCTATATCCCTATTGTCCTGATCTGTCGGTCGTTCTTCAAGAACAGAACAACGTTTAAAAAGATCGCTGTCACTTAATTTGAATATGTCGCTAAAAAATCCGAAAATATTATCGTACTCATTTAATAAGTCAAATCGGTTTTTTAGAGAGCTTTTGATCTATAATTTTTAAGAAAAAACTAATTTTGGAGGCGGTTTTTGGATCATGAGGGGTCTCATCTCGGTGTTCATAGTCAAACAGTTTAGGTTTAAATTTCCTCCTGACTGTTGGTAACGATGGAAAGTCTTCTTCAATTTCGAGAGAGAGTGCTACTTCTTTCGCTTGTACAAGAATTTCTTGAAATGATTGGTCAGATCTATATTGCTCGAAGTGTTCAACTAAATTGTTTGGATAGGTTTGGCATACTTTAATATTAATTGTAGCACTTTTATGTTTAAATTAATTTGTGTTTTTTGTTTTTTTGCAATGATTTTTTGGTGCATTGCACACTTTGCACATATGGTAGCGGGGGCCCTGATCCTATTAATGGTTGCAGTGGGGAATCCGTTAACTTTCGCTAGATGGTTGATTACTGAAAGCTCTCTGTTAAAGTTACATTGCGACATTGGTATGTTGAAGAGTCGATGAAAATATTGAAACCCAGCGAATTTATGTGAATATGGATGATTAGACGAAAATGGGATTGTTGAGTCAGTACTAGTGTGTTTGTGGTATATAGAAAATGATAACTTATTTGAGGAACTATGAAAGTTAACATCCAAAAAAGGCAAAGTCCCAGCAACTTCAACTTCGTGTGTAAATTTTATTTTATTGTGTATGGAATTCATATACAAAAGTGTGTCCTATAGGTCTTGTTGAGACCCTCTGAACAAAACGAAGATGTCGTCGACATAATATAAGTCAAGATTCTATCCCGATGTACGGGGTGGTGTAAGATTTGGTTTTCTAGGTTCACCATGAATATCTCAGCGAGAAGCGAGCTTGTACTAGCGCCCATTGCTAACCCATCATTTTGGCGATATATTTTATTTTTGAATTGAAAGAAATTTTGCTCTAAAGCAACTTTTAGAAGATTATCGATGTCGTGTATACATCTTGCACCAAGATAAGAATCATGTATTAAGAGTTCTTGAACGAGGGCGATGCTGTCAACAACAGGTACATTGGTGAACAAACTTGTAACGTCGAATGATACGAGAAACGATTTGGGTGGGTAGTCAACAATTTCCAATTTGCGAGATAGTTCTACAGAGTTTTTCATAGAATGAGGTGGTGTAAAATTAGTTGCTTTTTTAATAGTATAGTTCAACCATTTTGATAATATAGATGCTGGAGAAGTTGAGTAACACACCGGCTTCGAGAATTTTAGCAAAAACAAGGAAACCGTTATATAATTTTAAAAACTATTATTGAAAAACGAAATATGATATACAAAAAGAAAATAGATCTAAATATGTAATTGTTATTTTAATAAACATTTTAATAAATCAAATATTTTCCATATGTTTTATAAGATTGTTGACATACCACTGATGATGGGACTGATCTAGTCCCGAAACATGTATGGCAGATAGATTCTGATTTCTATTAAATTTATCTTGTGGAGATTTTACTTTCATTTAAACACTAATATGGAATCATATAAATATCTCAACAGGACGTTTTTGGCGGCATCTAGTGTGAGCAGGCAATATGCCCTGTGAAACAGTTCACAAATAATCTAAGTCACAAACGATGGCCGGACGAGAAGCAACAACTCTATCATATCCTATTGCCTATTCATTATTAATGAATTGCATGTTACATAATGTAACAAGGCTTTATGTTCTGTTGGAAGTTTGTTCTTGTTGTCATACATCTCTCGAGCTAGTATAAGCTCTTCATAAATGTGGGATATTTGGGCACATGCCTGCCGATCACCACTGATGAGTTGTGGATCAACGAAACGGCCCGCCTGGTGAAGCATGGTAGTGTGAAACAAACTCCAACATAAGATAGAGTCTTATTACATTATGTAACAAGCAATTCATTAATATAAATATCTTGTATGTAGACCACATTTCTCTTGCAGAAGTGTAGAAATACCATTCCATCATATCTATTACTTAATTTGCAATAAAACACAGCTATCAGGCAGCAAATAAAATCTATAAAAAATGTTAAATAGATCTTCAATTGAATTTAAAAGCCAATTAATTAATATCGCTCTCATCAATCTTATCAATGCCGTAAGAAAATCTCTTTAAAACTGATTCATAGGAAGTAGCTGATTTTATCTTCATTCCACATAAAAGGTAACACTCGTAAACTATACCTGTATAATGTTTAAGTGTATATTAGGTATGCCTAACTTCTAGATCGGACAAAAACCAGTTTTTCTCTTTGAGCAAAGAATCATCATAAAATCACGTAGCACGCTCAATACATCACCTGTAAGTTGACAGGTACATGATACGTGACTGGCGTTTGTTTCTGGTAGATTTCATAAGAGAATAAGATATTTTAATTGAATCTTCAAAACAAAAAATTGTAATAACCACTACAGAGAGTACTAGCGACGCATGTTAAATTCTTTTCAGGTGGGATTCATGCGTTCTATTATTTACTTACATTATGTTTTGTATAAAAGCTGTGAAATATGTCAAAGATTATATCTTCATCATCCTCAATTTTCACTTATAGCGTGTTTCAAAACATAGGCAAAAAATTAAGGGATGAGTCTTTGTTGAAAATAAATACATTTTTGTAGTAATGTACCGATTTTAACGTCAATTTCGTCGTTTTTTTTTAATTAAGTCAAATATCGCCTTACCGATTTCTTTGAAATTTGGCAGCGTTGTTGCTATAAATAGGGACCTTATATGGCCCGAACTGGCGAACTCTCTCAATGATACTGTAAAATTACCTTGGCGAGTGTGTACCTATATGTAGATTATAATAATTATTATTATTATTTTGATTCTCTCTATTTCTATCACACAGTCCCAAATTTCTAGTGTTAATATTATTTTTATTTACTTTTCGGGAAGCTTAAAGTTTGGATAGTTTAATTACAAATTATTTTCTTATTTAGTTATTTACATATTTAATTTAAGTTTTAAAATCTAAAAAATCCCGATGGCAGTCGGAAAAGTAGATTTTTGATTTATGTATTTTTTATTTATACTTAGTCTACCACTGACACCCACTATTAATAAACAAATAACGGAATATTCTGACATTCGCCAAATATAACCAAAGTGTCATATTGACAGTTATTTTAACTGAAATACCCATTATACTATAATACATACGTAAGTACGGTCTTATTGTTATTTCACAGGTGTTTATTTGTCAAAATAATTACAGGTATAGCGGGTGATGATATTTTTTTTTATTTTTTGTTACTTTATATTGACTTACATTTACTTAAATATGCCAGCGATGAAAAATCTCTCAAAATAAATATTGTAGAGGTTTAAGTGGTCTATCATTTGATATGTAACATCGGTATTTTCTATTAACAACGAAAAAAATATGATTTTTTTAAAACTTTGACAGGCCGCCATTCTGATATTAGCTCTCCGATTTCAATCGCCAACGAATTCACGCGATTCCATGACCTAGCCGATTTTTTAACCAAATTTTGTCTCGATTGGTCAAAAAATGCGGCCTAGAACGTGACGCAAAGTTTCTATATCCCATATATATATATAAACAAAGATATTCAACTAAGTTGACAGAGTATAGTATATCACCGATATACAAAGAAAAATGAAATAAACTAACTTGCACGAATCAAAAAAATCTCGTGACACAAGCTGGATTTGAACCAACATCTCCCAATTGCCGGTCAGGTGTTTTAACCAATTAAACTATCGTGGCACATGAATGAAACTTCTTTAATTCGTACATGCCTTGCTTCCTATGTGCTGTGCTACGCCTCGACCTTTTAATTCAAAGGCAACATAGACTACACACTGCCATAATGCAATGTTATTTCTCTTTTGCTCATCGCAAATAAATATAAATAAACAAACAAAGATATTCAACTAAGTTGACAGAGTATAGTATATCACCGATATACAAAGAAAAATGAAATAAACTAACTTGCACGAATCAATTCAATATATATATATAGATATATAAACTTTTGAACTGAGGTCATTTTTAGGATCCAGGGGTCATAAAATGAAGTACTGCATAAAAATTTTTCAAAATTTCGGTTGTGTCGATCTCCTGAATAGTTAGATTTTTTTTAAAAATCTACTAAAAAGTGGTGAACATGTTAAAAAATATATAGGTTATTATAATAACAATAATATATTTTATTTGTAGCTCATTCTATATAAATAAATGTACAATTTCAACTCAAAATACATTTTAATGAAATAAAACTCGTCTACTCCACAAATGAACCTTCTATTTGTCAATCAATCATACATGTAAAATCAAATAATGATAATACTTAACATAATTATAGGGACAATAATCACAAATTTGACATGAATGTATGATGTCTGATGAATCTGTCTAAGTTGTCATTTATATTGGCTCACTTGTGGCATTTTCACACTGGATCTTGATGGTTGGTTCTGAATAATACGAATTGTTAACTAGGGTAGTTTAAAGTGCCAAAGATAGATTTATCAATATCCTACACCAATGTCTGTCTTTAAATATTATCTATAACAGTAAACGTCAACTTGACCTATCATATTCTTGACAGTCAAAATTAATTATTTGCGTTTGTGGATGATGTGCGCCCTTTTTACTCACACCATGAGAATGAAACGTCGTAAGACTAATAATTTGTTTAATTAATTCTTGATTAACTTAAAAAGTAATTAAAGCATGCGTAAAAAACGCAAAAAGAAAACGGAAAGAGAAACAATGTTATTGACTCTTAAAGTTTTTGATTAATGATTTTTAGTTTATGTTAATATGTTATAATCTCAGAAAATAATTTCTTTTAACAAATGGTGAGTTTGATATAAGATTAGGAATTCATATAAATATAACACGATTGAATTGTATTTCATTGAAGTATAATGTACATTAATTTTAGAACTTATGTTTAGAGACGTATGATAACTTATTCTGTATAAAATATCTTACCACTGAGGATGAGAATTCAATTCTCGAAACATGTATGGTTGTGTAATGATTGATTGACAAATAGAAGGTTCATTTGTGGAGTAGACGAGTTTTATTTCATTAAAGTTTTAACTCCTCGCATCGAAATGGATTATTTAAAAAAAAATATCAAAATAAATTATTAAAAAAATAAATAAATAATTGTTGTGATTTTGTTTTGTAGTGTCCTGAAGATGACTTTATAAAACTCGAAACGTCGACAAGAGAACGAAAGTGTTTTTTTTTTACTGACCTATAACAAAAAAATAATCAAATTGTAAAATTGCAAGGTCAAAAAATCAAGCTACATTAATAAATAAATAAATCAAGTATTAAATGTCAGAACTACGAAAAGGGTTAATAAGGCAACTGATATTTAATTTTAACCCTAACCAGCACATGCCTACTAGTATAAATTCTACTCTTTATAATTTACCAATATCTTACAGAATTTTAATCTGTTTTCACATGGATAGTAATTGGCACCCAAACAAAACAAAACAATTTAACACTATATCTAATAATAATTTAAAAAAAAAAAGAAGTTATATTAAGAAGAAATAAAAAAAAACATTTAATAAGTTGACCATGATTTATTAACAATTCTTTCATATGAGATTTAAATGTACTTACTTAATTTTAAACATTTGAAAGAGGTGGGAATCTTATTATATAAGCTAAAAACGTTATAGGTAAAAGACCGTTTAAATTTTAAATAGGACTGTTCTATGTAATGGAGGAGACAAAAGACCCCTATATCTAAGATATAGGTTGTGTACATCCAATCTAAACGTTATTTTATTAAATAAGTAAGGAGGATGCTTGTGAATCAAAACAGAGTGGCACAAGACGGCAGCATGCAATAATCTTGTGGCCTCCATTGGTAACCACCTTTATTAATTAGTAGGTACCTATTTTTGGCAAAAATAATATAAGTATTATACTATCCAATAATATGGAAGAAGCAAGTGGGAATAGTACACATCAGGTAAGCGCAGTTGTTATTGAAAATCATACATTTTATTTTTTAACTAAAGTTATGTTTTTTAATCATCACTCCTCTCAGGAACAGAAAAATGTAGTTAAAAATATACAGACAGACCTGTTCCAGAATCAAATAAATGTTTGATATAATATAATTAATAATACATAGTATAAGACATATTATGTATGATTGGCTAACAGGCAGCATAAAATTAAATTGATTAACAGTTTCATAAAATGTTTTTATTTAGTATTATTATTAAATACGTAAATATATTCTAAATGTTAATTAAACTTTATTTAAATTTTTTATGAAAATTATACTATAGGCGCCGGCCGCCTTGGGTTCTGGAGTTGTTGTCTTTTTATTTCGATTCCACTATAGAAACTTTGTCTTTGATAATTAAGACCATTACAAATAATCGTCGTATCGTTGAAGTTTTGTACTGTCACTTCAAAGAAACCACAAATAAATAAACATTTTCTTAGTTGAACACAATCCTAGGTTATGATTTTGATTAATTTTCCCCGCATTTTGGCGAATGCATTTTCAATGATTGCTCTCTTTGTTTTGCTTCTGGCTTATTAAGTTTTATTTCAAAACTAAAATTAACAAATTATGATTTCGCATTTAATACCACTGCAAATGAAACGCACTCTAATATTTCGTAAGTCCTGATTGCCCCACAATTGAATCTGAACTTATGTGTGTTTAATTAGCTACAATTGAATGCAACCTATAAATATACTGTCTTATCGATTGCAAAATGAATGTAAATATTATTTTTTTGGGTACTGGACATAATTGCCGTTAGATCAACATGAAAACAGTGCTTTTGTGTTTACTCTATTGCACAACATCAATGACATAGGTATTATAGTGCCGGTTTCGACGAATACATTTCCATGCCGTAACGTATATTTACATACCGCCCAAGTTTATTGGATAATGTCCGTGCGTATGAAAGAACACAATAGCCAATTAAAATTCTATCTTTTTATTTATGATATACTATAGTTAAATTTGATTCCGAGATTATTACGGAAGGCGAAGTGTGCAATAAAACCATAAATAGAGAGTAAGTGAAATAAGAGTAGTTTTTACATTGTCTTGCACATTAAACAACGTAGGAAACCCTACCTATGGGGTTGAACAATATATATGATAGATTATCATATAAATTGTAATAGTCTCGAGAATAGTCTTTCTAATTTTAGTTTAAAATGATGTAAAAAACCACAACTCGATATCCCTTTGTAATGTCAATACCGACCGTAGCCATCCATAGGCGCATCCCGTTTTCACTTTTCATAACGATACATATCCTACGATATTTTAAAAATCCTTTATGTATTAACAATTGTATGTTCATTTGTATAAAAGTATACTGTATTTTTCCTTGCCGCTCCAACACGGCAACATATAAACCTACGCTGAAAAAGACTGTTTTTGTTTTTAGACGTTTAGACATAGATGCACACGTACCAGGTCCATGTTCGAACAGCAAGGAACATACCTTAATAATAATTAATACTATAGTTATTACTTGTTATGCATATCAGTAGATACATTTATATAAATATGCCTCTGATATTATAAACTGACAACAAATTTTACTCACTTAGTCAGCGACATTGTCTATAGAACGTACAAATTTTATAATATGTGTATTCGTCACTGCATTATTTTCAGATCTTAACTGATGATAAATATTTAAAAGAAGACGCTGGGTTTGCACATGTAAATTTTGATGCTTAAACGCCCAACATGTTCCGCTCATGTGGTATACCGTGTCGTATACTGGCCGTGTCTGGTACAGTGACTGCAAAAAGTTTCATCCACTTGAGGTTTTATTAAAAATTATTATCTAATTTGATCTTCTTTCATTTTACTAATCTAAGAAAAACTATTGAACAAATCATGGTTACAATATTCTGCTACCGTGTTTTACTGTCGGACACAAATTTTCTTGTTTAAATTCCACATTAAGTCTTCGCCATACCATCGAATATACGAAGGTTCAGTAGACGCTGAAAACGGCATCGACACGTCGCATTCCCAGACACATTTCTGGCCCGCTACTATATATATATTATATCTATATATACTATAAGATACTATACTATAATTATAAGCCTGCCGAATTGCTTTTTAGAAATGAATATCAAATGTGCCGACACGAGGTGAAGTAACTGTATATTATTTTAAACTGTGGCCATACCATATATGATGTCCATCCGACTATATTTAGATTAATCTGAGAAAATAACACGTTGTCAAAAATTATTTGTTTCATTCATATATTTATTTGCAAACTCTTTTTTTTTTCGATTAATCATTAACCCAATACTTTTTCCAGTCACTGTAGTTATTTTTATTACTATCGGATGATTTATTATACCTACGTCTGGTATAGGAGGGAGAAATGTATCAAAAAACGCTGCATTCGATGCCCTTTTATAATGTAAAGAGACATGGGAACCGATAGCCCCGGTAGAATCGTTAAATTTAGATATTTTAAATTAACTTTGTACTCGTATAAACTATACCTACAAGCTAAGTTATTATAAATTGCATAATATGCTGCGGCAAACTATTCATATATTCAATTATCAAAACCACACTGTGGAAAAAATGGGATTAATTTAGTTATAAGGTTAAAAATTAAGCAAACATTAGAAATATTAAAAACGTTAAATTATTTGATCAATCTTCTTCTTCGGATGCTATCCACTAATGGATGTTTGCGATCACATTTTCCATCTCCTCTCTATCTCTTGCGGTGTGAATTAGGGTCTGTATGTCATTTATTCCTGTCCACTGTCTTATGTTCCGCAACCATGACAATTTCTTCCTTCCTATCCCTCTACGGCCCTCTATCTTACCCTCGATCAACAACTGTAAATACTCATACTTCTTGTTCCTCATGACGTGCCCCAGATATGAAGTCTTTCTCTTTTTTATGGTGGTTAACAGTTCACGTTCTTTGTTGATGTTGGACAGAACTTCTACGTTTGTTATTCTTGCAGTCCACGGTATCTTGAGCATTCTGCGGTAATGCCACATCTCGAACGCTTCCAATTTGCTAATGTTGTTAACTTTAAGGGTCCAACCTTCCATCCCGTAGAGAAGTACTGACCACACATAGCACTTTAAGAATCTCAACCTCAGACCAAGATCGAAGTCCGAGCAACTAAATACTCTCCTCAGTCTTAGGAATGCTTGTCGGGCTTGTTCGATGCGACTCTTGACCTCGATATCAGAGGTCCAGTCTTCAGATAACCACATGCCCAAGTATTTGATCAATGAATGGCATTATTGTCCTTATTTAAGGTTTTTTCCGTTTTTTACGCATACTTTAAAGTTTAAAGGGATTGAATTACAATTTAAAGATTGTTAAATTATCAGAATTACATTTCAGTAATGGAATCTCCATTAAAGAGATTGAATTATACCATATGGAGATTCCATTACATTTCCAAAACGGAAAAAACGTTAAATAAGGTCAATCATGCCATTCATTGATCAAATAATTTAACGTTTTTAATATTTTTAATGTTTGATTAATGTTTAATCTTATAACTACATTAATCCCCATTTGTTCCACAGTGTGATTTTGATAATTGAAAATAACCAGTTGTTCATTTGGGCTCTCTGATTCGATATTTCTGTTACCACTGATGATGAGTGTATGAGCCCTCGAAACGTGTATGTTTTGATGGTTTAGTACGATTATACTAGAATTATATTGCGGAGTAGACGACTTTTATTTCATAAAAATTTTCACTCCTGGTCATAATGGATTATTTTTCAAAAATATTTATATAGAACTTTTGATTGGCAATATTATAATATATTAAGTATAAAGGGCGGTAAAGCATTCGTTGCAGCCCGCCGCTGTATAGACGCACGAGTGAGCGAAGCGAGCGAGGGCAGCTATACAGCGAAGGGCTGCAGCAGCTTTACCGCCAGTGGTGCTTACAACTGTTTTTCGCCTGCCTCTTCAGACTACAATATTAAACCAAAAGAACTTTATTTTAATAATTAATTATTACTGTTATGAACTGACAGATTAATGGGAGTATTTTTTGACGTACATGATAATAGGCGTTATCCTTTGACAAACTCAGATCAGATAAACTTATGTGACAGGCTCACATGTCAATGTTGAGTATTTTAAATGTAGAAAGAAACTGTCAAATTATTATCTGAGCGTGTACGCTATAGAAATTTGATTTTAGAATCTTAGGTATATTTCGGTACTACAATAATAATCAAAAAGTGATTACTAATTAATAATGGACAATTTTAAATAATTAAATTAAGTTTAGAGGAATAGCAGACGACTACCTAAGTAAACTTTCTCAATTAATTGTCAACTTATCCTCTAGATGGAATGCACATTAAGTTAAGTGACTGAAAACTACTGATGTTAACGTTATTATTGGAAATCTAACAGTAGTGCCATCTATGAAAAAAAAATAAAAAGAGCGGGCGCTGAATGGTCATTTACCGCCCGCATATGCGGGCGGTAAAACACTGTTTAAGTGCAGGCAGGCGAAAAAATATTTTAATGCAATAAGAGAGAAGATGTATTGAAGAATCAAGGGTCGACTACGAGTTGCGATAAAAAAATATAGACAATTCAATTTTTGGTAATAGTTAAACGGGACGAGGGTGGCAGGATAATTGATGAGCTACCAATGAAAGCATTGTTTTTTATATTTTTATTTCAAAATACCCTTTTAATTTGAAATACGTTTCCAAATGAGTCAAACGCTCAGACAAATATGATGTCGGGAAACATGCAATATACTCATCACCCACTTAGCATGCAAACGCGGTACGCATCGGTTCGACAGTTCTCTTCCAAATGGTAGTGCACAAAATTTGTCTCAATTATCTCCCTCATCTTCAAATCTGCGGTCTTATATACATTAGTGTGTTGGCCGAATATATCTCAAAATCTATAAACGATAGACAAAAAGATTCTTTACAAAACTTTTAGGCAATGAAGAGATGTACGATTTAAAAATATTCTCAATTATACAGGGTTGTTCACGAACGCGCAGCACACTAAACTTGCTTTTTCCCATCGTTTGAGATATCTTCCGCCCACAGACTAATAAGCATGCATACTATTAACCTTATATTAAAAAGTAAACAAAAAAGCAATATCGCAGCAAGTAACGATTTAACTTTAAACTTATCGTTGCAATTGTAAATTTAAATTAAGTACCTATGCAACACAGTTATTTAATATCCACCACAATTTTGCAAGATGCAAACGTTCGATATATTGGAATGAATGACGTTTCCATATGCCAAGCAGCATTTGACGTTGATATTATATAAGTATTTCGAAAATTACATATGAAATCAACTACGAATGTAAATGTTTTATTTTTTTTATAAAAATCTTGATAAATGGCACAATTTGAAAATTGATTAAATGACCCGAATCATTCATAGAAATTTTTAATTTCTCTATTAAATTATTTCTATACCAATTTAAATACTTCACAGCATAATTTTATTATTAAATTAAATTATAACGACTACTGTAAAATCCTTTATCTACTAATGACCATTGTTAGTCGGAGAAAGTTTGAATGAACGTAAAAATGTATTAAATTCTTTAATTTAATAAAATATAATATTACCTACGAATGTATTAGAAAAATAATAACAAAGTTATATTTTATTCTACATAGTAGTTCCGGTCCAATTATTTAAAACAAAACGAAACAAGTAGGTTGTTACTTAGTGATTTTATTATTTGTACATCACAATTTGCAAAAGGAAATGTAAATTAAACTTGTTAGAATCGTGATTTCGCGCAGCTTGAGACTAATCATGTTTCCTGGACTTGTATAATATCCTAATTCTTACGTATTTTTCCGAAGAAATCATATAGCGCGTAACCCAAAATTAAAGTACATATTTGTTTGCTTGAAATCTTAAAAACAAATCCAAAGCTTGATGAATATTACCGATTTCACTGCAGTATAATGACAGAAGAATAACTTAAGGATGGTATCCACTATGAGAAAATTGTAATATATGGTTCACCAATGTAACCAAACCATTTTAGTCATTGGGTACCTAAAATAAACGTTAATTTGCGAAAAGTGGTGTTTTTGTTTTGGATACTGTTAAGTGAAGTATGAGAATATAAACTACTCTGACTTTCCTCTATTTTTTTTTCTGTGCTAATATAATTTCTACCAGCTGTTGTATTTTTCCAGGTTAATTAAAGCATTTTTCTGCCTTCCACAGCTACTAAAGCAGCGCACGTGTTTTCTAGCGTCAGTGTCTAGAGTCCACGATTTGCGCTGCCCAATTTGCATGTAAAGTGTACCTCCGGAATATTCCGTTTGAGCCCCAAACCTCTAAAATCGCAAAGCTGGCAACGTTGCTGTCGGCCAAATAGTTACAGCCTCAGAAAAATAAACAAACATAGTGGCATAACAAAAAACTAATCACAAAAATGTCCTGCATAATCTTTTATATGTTTACCTACTAATAAAATCCAACACTGTTGCCAATAATAAGTGTATGGTATTCAGGCGTAGTTTTCCTTCCTGGTACACATCGAATATAATTGCAAATATCAAGAAAAAATAAAAAATATTTAATAAGTTCAAGAAGACTCATAGTGAGGTTTTGTACCAACAATTTGCAACTCTTAGATCTAGATTAAAATTAGATATAAAAACTGCGTATACGTCATATATTAGTAATGTGGAAAACAGTATAAAACATAATCCCAAAGAGTTTTGGAGGTTTTTTCACTGTAAACATAAGTCTACACGATTGCCGGGTGATATGACTTTTGGGGACGATGAATATAGTGATCCGCAGGGCGTTGTCGATGCATTCGGAACCTTTTTCCAGGGTGTATTTATTAACTCCTCGAACGCGGATTCTGGTCATGATTGTCCTTATGTTGATTCGTTTTCGATTGAATCAGTTACTGAAGATGAAATATTAAAAGCATGCAGAAGGCTCAGTAACAGGATGACATCAGGTCCGGATGGTCTTCCATCTTTCTTTGTAAAAGACTGTATGCCGGTTCTGGTTGGGCCGCTGTGCGTAATATTTAACTTGGCCCTTGAAAATAAGGTATTTCCGCAGGAGTGGAAGAGGTCTAAGGTTGTTCCTCCTAGTTTTGTTAGAAATCAGATTTCCACTGTACAACATGGTTTCTTTTCCCATAGATCTACTGTGTCTAATCTAGCGGTTCTTTCTGAAAATGTTTCTGAGGTTTTACATTGTGGAGGCTAAATTGATGTAGTATATACAGATTTCACTAAGCCATTTGACAGAATGGATCACGGCATTTTGATGCGAATATTTGACCAGTTTGGTTTTGTTTTAAACCTAAAATTGTTTCTTCAGTCATACATGAAAAATAGACCTCAGTATGTTTCTCACAATGGCTACCAGTCTCATACATATATAGCTTCTTCAGGAGTACCTCAGGGATCGAACCTTGGACCCCTTTTTTATGTTATTTATCAATGACCTGGAGAATGGAATGAATTGTGATCGGCTGATGTTTGCGGATGATCTTAAATTGTACAGTTCTATTGATAGTATCGTTGACTGTGCTAACCTACAGAACAATTTGGAGCTGGTGCATCAATGGTGCGTACTAAATAAACTTTCACTTAATCCGTCGAAGTGCAAATATATCAGTTTTACGCGCAAGAGGGTGATCATTGATTACGTTTATTCCATTGATCAGGTGCAAATCTCACGATGTGAATCTGTCACTGATTTAGGAATTATATTTGATTCAAAATTTACGTTTGCTGAGCATATCAATTATAAGACACTAGAGGCAGGTAGGACATACGGTTTTCTGGTTAGGAATTGCAGGGGATTTAGAAACACAGATACCCTTAAAACGCTGTACTTTAGCTACGTGCGCTCTAAACTGGAATATGGGTCACTGATATGGTATCCATATTATGTGACTCATCAAAATACGGTCGAAAAAGTGCAACGTGGATTTTTGAAGTACTTAATGTATAAAGAGGATGGTCATTATCCTCCAAGGGGTACTGACTACCAATTAATGACAGATCGATTTGAGATACCAAGTCTTGAACTTAGAAGAAAAATAAATTATTTGCGATTTCTTTACAGTTTAGTTCACTCCAATATAGATTGTTCCCACTTGCTTTCAAGAATTAATTTCAACGTTCCAAGGCAGCGTATAAGGTCCAGTACAACATTTTATTGTGGTTATGCTAGGACGAATCTTATGTTGAGATCTCCTATTTCTATTTGTACCAGAAACTACAATCTTATGTGTAAATATTGTGATATTTTTTCGTGTAGTGTTAAAGAAATTATGGACTGTGCCATCTCACATGTTACTGATTAGTATTACCATTAAGAGCTAGTTTTCTTTTTATTTTAATTTAAGTTTATTTTTTTGTGGTTTCACCGTTTGGAATTATTATTATTTTGTCCTGTAATTGGCTTCGCTGTTGGACAATAAATGCTATTATTATTATTATTATAATTGTTCATTTTATTTATAACATATTTAACGTCAAGAAATCAATCAAAATATAATATGATTCACAAAAATCCAGTTCTACCGGATACAAATTCGTCGCAATCCCGTGGAAGCATTTGTATCGATGTGTTTATTACTTACGCTTTACGTTGACGTTTGTAGTGCTAGTAGTACTACGTACAGTTTCACAACCCGAATTGAGTGATTTTGACGAGACTCTACCACTTTAGTGCATTTTTAGTGTGTATAACTGGTTTTCCTTTAAATAATGGGAAAAAAGTGCTTAGTTTCCATGTCGAGTGATTTTTCGATTGAGGTTACGTTTCACATGTAAGTACAATGGCGTAGATTTTGGGATTTCACAGCACTAGCAGTTAACATGAGTTGTATAAATATACTATATACCTACTTGCAAAATAGACAGTAATATAGTAAACAACAATAATTGTAAATTCATATAATGCTTTTTATATTTCATAATTTCTGAATTAATAGTAGCACATCAGCGTACATGTAACGTAACGTTTCCGGTAGGAAAAAATATTATTACGTGCTTTTTATATGAAATAATGCGAATACCGTCAGCTTTTCATATACGTTCCGTTCAGTATTCTCGGTGAGAATATTTTGCTGCATGCCGGAGACTTGTCAGAGTTTTTAATGAATAATGTAACTTTCGAACTATTGTTTTCTATTGAAATTGCGGTGTTTTCGCGGTCTGAAATTGAGTCTTGTTCTTTCCAGCAAGCATTCTCTCGAGATCTGAAAACAGGAAAAACTCACATGGCGAATATGGTGGGTGGGTAAGCATTTCGAAGCCCAATTCATTCGATTTTGCCATAGTTCTCATCGATTTGTGACACGGTGCATTGTCTCGGTGAAACAACACAGTAACAGTCGCTGTTGATGCCACCATCAACAGCGACTGTTCCGTTTGGAGGTAGTCGAGGAATATTATTCCGTTCGCATTCCAAAATACAGCCGCCATCACCTTACCGGCCGCCTGTTGCGGCTTTGCTCGATTTGGATTCAGTTCGTCGATTGCTGTCCACTCTGTGCTTTGGATTCTGGTGTGTAATAGTGAAGCCATGTTTCATCTATTATCACATATCGACGATAGAATTTTGGTCTTGTGTACATTTCCACAATATTTGTTACATTCGCCCCTGAGCTTAAATTAGATTTCAAACAGTTTGGCCTATTATATAACACGTATTTGGACTATTTCTGCATATTACGAGTTTAACACATGAATGTACGAGTGTAATATATTCTCATAATAAATAGATCAATTTAGTTTAAATTATGTTCATAATTACAAAGCCATTTTAAAGAGAATACGCGACATGTGTTTAAATAAGCCCAAAAAACGAGCAAAACCTTCTTACATATCTTTGTATGAAAGTGAAATTATTGAATATAATATTATTTGTATATACACTCTGTTCAAAAAGTCCGGGTACTGGTAAATAACTATAAAACTAGGGCTATGACGAGAAATTGTTTCAGACAAAAGTTTTAGGACTATTGTCACAAAAAAATTAGAAAATATAGGTTGAGCCTCCGCTATGTCACAAAAGTATTCGAAGATTCAGGTAAGCGGACTTCACCATGTTAAAATAAATATAGAAGAAAAGGGGTTGAAATTTATTGATTGATTGAATTATTTTGGTTTTAATAATTAACTCGCTTGGCTTGTAGAGCTACTCGAGAATCGTCCACGTACATCACGCTCACATAAGGAGGATCTTACTGGTTCTCCCTCGTAAACGAGTGACGGTGTGTATTTGAGCTGCGTCTCTCAGTTAATAGTTACCTGATTAGATTTAGAAAACTATATTAAAATTAAAAAGGAATGTCAAATATATTTTACTAACTATTATTTGTTAAATTAATTCCTAACTATTATTTATTATATTTCTCAAAAAAATCATCAATTACAATATCTAAAATTTGTACTTACGTAATAATCCACATCATCGACACAGCTGATTTTTTTTCGGTAATTTCGAGTTTCAAAAATGTTTAAAATTATAATTATTAACACTAATACTATAAACTCGCGTTGATAAACCATAAAACTTAAAGACACTACTTGTATATTCCTGGCGTCGTATCGCTTGTGTGGAGAAATGTGAATCAGCAAATTTTGTCTATTTTGCGGATACAATACCGATGTTAGTGATGAACTTTTATAAATTATTAATCAGCGAAAAATACTTAGTTCGACCAGATGCAATATTTATATTACAATATACCGGGTGTGACACTATTGCTGTGAGACTTTGATTGTGTCCTTCATCTTGACATACAAGGTCTGTTTTCAGTCGAATTTTGACCGTGCGGTCAAACTTAAGGCCAAATAGCATACAGCATAGGGAAATAGTTAGTTAAAGCAATATTGTATTAGCTATCAAAATGATAACCATTAACATGTTGGCAATGTCCTATACGGTGACGGTGACAAAACGCTTTTATTGTATTACGAAAAGATTGAGGACCAATATTGAATATATTTTGCCTGATACATCTTATCCTATCAATAGCTGCACCAAAAATAAACAAACGGAATGGGATTGGGAAATCTCGCTGGCCTTTCCATCGACCTCCTTCTTCCTATCCATCTTTTAGGAAAAACGTTATTAAATTATGCTCGAACACCACGTCGCTAATGCGAAGGGGCTCCATATGCTGTAACCAGATGTGTTCAAAATCATCTACTTCAAGTTCCTGAGTAGCTGGGACGATATTATATTTGAGAATGGTCTCCTATTTGTCAGCAGTGAGATACCCTTGAACACTAGAGATTAAAGAATCATATCATTATTAAGAACAGACGTTAACTTTTTCAGGGTGTTTAGTTGATCCACTGTCGATCATATAGGTTTCAGCGCTCCAGTACCTCATATGAGAAAAAACAATATGACTTAAAAAAATTAGCACTCCCTATTTATTGCGCCTATCCGGATCATCTTCATTAAGCTCATGCACAAGTCTCACTGTATACGGATGTAACTTGAGTTTCTTTTTTAAAATTGGTTGATTCAAACCAACGTTAAGATAATGGTGCTGCTGGAATTTTCTGACCATTCAATGGGGATCTTCAGTGATCAATAGTCAACTTTGCTTACTCATAGGTGTTGAGGGAGAACCTGATCTCGGAAGGTACTTACTTTAGCTGTTAAATTGAAACTATCAATTATCTTCTTACTTTCTGCATTCTTCGAAATTGGTTAATTTCTTTCTGGAAACGGCTGATTGAACAGTACGTCCTTGATAACGATGTCTATAGTTATCAGCCCAACCTCTCATTATTCGTTGTTGCTCAGTAAGACCATTTACGCAAAAAAAAGAACAAATTAGAATTATTGCTTAAGGGAAATAAACTAAAAAATATTACGCGTTTAATATTAGTGAGAATGATGTATTTGAAACAAAATAATTTGTTTTTAAGATATTTGTTTGTTCCGTTGGATCACGGTACCCTAAAACGATATTGACTTGACGTCATAACTACCACAAGGTGAAATTCAAGGTCATATAATAATAGGGCATAAAGAACCCTATAAAATGTGTCTCAAATCCTAGTTCTAAAGTTCGTTCGCTGAACGAATGTCATTAACCTAAGCGTCTCAAGATCGAGACTATTCAGGCAATGCCTGTATGTAGAATTTTCCGCTGTCTTCATTTCCAAGTTCAAAAATATGGGGTTTCATTTGAAAAACCCGACTTGACCTCAAAAAAACCTTGAAGGTCATGGTTACGTACATATACAGTTATAGTTCGAAACTTTTTGTCAAGTTATTTTACTGTACTCAGACTTTTTGAACATGGTGTATACTGTGTAAGAACATTACTAGTATATATTTATTATTTAATAGTGATTTAATACATATTGTACATATTTCATGGAAACATACAGAAAAGGGTGTGTTATAATGGATTTGCGTTATTATAATACTTATTTCAAAGATTAATACATAATATTTTCTTATATACTAGATTAATAAATGACCCATTCATAAATAATATAAAAACTATGAAATCGACCATTTTCGTCAGTTTTGTAAGCGTGGAATACACTCGGTTAAAACTATTAAAACACTACATACGTATAGTTCAGCACATAATTACGAGTAGAATAGTATATTTTGCAACGAACACGAAATGACATATATTTCCTACGAGTATGATCATACGAGTTGGAAATCGTCATTTCATGTGAGTTTCACACTATACTTTTTCTACGACTGTTTTAATATACAGGCTGCTTCAATAGTGTGCTTTTGAATAAATTAAAAATCATAATTTTTACGAAAATATTTGTTTTTCGAAAGTTACCTATACTCGCCCTGTTGGCGTAAGCCTAAATACGATGAGTTAAAAGTATTAAATTGACTAGGTGGGGTTAAACTATATTCATTATAAAGGGTGTCCCAAAATTAACACAAGATTTGAATTAGTCACCATTTATGCAGTAAAGACAACCCTAAAAACAAGACAAATCCACAGCTGACAGTTTAGAATTAGTAAAAATGGAGCGTTACACGATAGAACAACGTGTTTTCATTATTGAACAATATTTAAAAAATAATGAACGCTTGGCGGCCGCAGTTCGAAAATGGCATGCCAAATATGGTCGAAATAATGTTTTAACTTCGTCAACTGTGAAGAGATTAATTGAAAAATTCCGGGAGACAGGATCCGTTGGAGACGCCTAACACACTGGTCGTCCAAAATAAGCCGTTCAAATGTCAATATCGAAGCAGTGCGTGAGCCATTTTTTCAAGCAAAATGATTCTAAGCGACGAACCACATTTTCACCTTGCTGGGTTTGTTAGTCGCCAAATCTGCCGCTTTTGGGTTTCTGAGAACCCACATGTTATTGTCAAAAAACAAATGTATCCACAGCGTGTTACTGTTTGGTGTGGATTTTGGGCTGGAGGCATAATTAGACCTTACTTTTTTGAAAATGAAGCTGGTCAAGCAGTGACTGTTACTGGTGCTCGATATCGCGAGATGATAACACAGTTGTTTTTGCCGAAATTGGATGATATTTATGTGGCAAATATGTGGTTCCAATAAGACAAGACAAGATTTCTAAGTCGTGTACTCTCTCGTTTCGGTGATCAGGATTAGCCCCCTAGGTCGTGTGATTTAACACCATTAGATTTCTTTTTATGGGGTTATGTACAATACAGGTCTATGTCAACAAGCCCACAACCACGCGTGCATTAAAGGAGGAGATTCAACGCTGCATCAACGAAATTCAGCCACATTTAAGCAGAGTGGTTATGGAAAATTTCGACAAACGAGTGCCTATGTGTATGCAAACCCGTGAAGGCCATTTGTCCGATGTGTTATTCCATAAATAACCCTATCCTATGTACTTTATGATTCAATAAGAGCTTTCAAACCTTCGAAATTAGCGAAATAATTTAAACTGTCTATTTCGTTTGTTTGTATTGTCGGCGTTGCTATGGTGTTTTTTCATAACCGATGCTCATTATCAAGAAATTTACCCGTGCATTTTTAAATATTTAATGAAAAACAGCCACACAATGTACTACATTGTCAAATCACAGTATAATAAATAATACAGTATTCTGTCTTTCACGTTTGCAAACCGTCCTGCGCATATCGTCGCGCATGCCGCCATTATGGGTTACAACGTCAAAATAATCGCATAGACGTAGATAGATACAGTTCACTCCTGTGTTCAATATATAGTTCATTGTCGGCGTGTACGAGATAAATAAATATTGTGTTTAAATCTAAATCTGTGTTTTGTGTTTTTGGTATAGTGTAGAATTAAAAGGATTTTATGTTTATTAACGTGTCTTGGGATTCATAATGAATAATCACGGAGGACATGTGTGTGTTGCAAAATGTTGTCCCAATAAGCGGTACACTTGCTCTAAACATTTTTTTCGCTTCCCCAAAGATCCTGTTAGGTGAGTAATAAGTAAAAATTAAGATAAATACTAGATAATTTTACGTTTATAACAACTATTTGTATAACCGTAAAATTTATATTACGAAATGACAGTATCTAATATGTTTTTAAACTAAATACAAGTGAAACATAAACACAAGTTGTCGCGTGGCTAGTTGTTATTTTATTGACAATATCATAATAAAGTTTCAAGAAGTCTTTGCCAAAATTTGCCTTTAAAGTTGCTGTTGTTGTAATTTGTGAATTAAACTACCCGTTTAACTCACTACAACGATATTCATAATAAACCACGAAAATTGAAATAAACGCGATGTATTAATAAAGAAAAATAACAAACTAAATACAAAACTGAAACGATTTTAACTGACCAATATAATATAGAAATTGAAAACTAATCAAAAATCTGACAATCTTAATTTTTTTTTGACAATAACAACTTTTTCCAATAGTTATTATTATTGTTATTAAAAATCACCCAATCATGTCAACATTTAACTGATAACACCACTCAAGATTGTTTTCAATCACTATGACACACCACAAATATTTCTGAAATTGACAGCGATATTATGTACTTAAATATTTTTACAAAAATAAAAATACAGTACTGTGGTTAGAAACCAAAAACTATAATTATTCTTAGTCAGGACCTGACTTGTAACCCAAAATGGCGGCATCTTACGTCACAGTTTTTTTCAAAGTGCGAACGTGGAGACGGAATGCTGTACTTATTAATGCTGTGGTCAAATTTTGATTGAACATATAATAAAGGCATTTAAAGACAGTCGTAGAAAAAAATAATTGAAATATCGAACATTCATTTTCAGACTATAATATTTTCTAAATTTGAATTGCTTACCTAACAAAAATGATACGCGCAACAGTTTAGTAGCACATTGGCATTAGTTTGTAGACAAGGAACTTATACATCGTAAAAATAAAGGAGCATTAGTAAAACGATGTGTTTATTAAGGATAACAAAACAACAACCTCCAACGACACTGTATCTAATGTTAGTGTCTTCGGCTTTTGATACAGAAGTGCGCGTTTCATTATTTTATGATTCTTTAATTAAATTTGATTTATGAATAAAAAGTCCTACATGTTTCGAGATTGGTAAATCTCATCATCATAATTTAGAAAAGTCATTGGACAGAGCATGTGTTTTTAATTGTTAATATAAATTATCTAGGTGACATTTTGGAAAAAAGGGGAGAATTTTTTAAATTATTTAAAAAAATTAAAACATTAAAAATTAAGTTGGGGTCAACGGACACATTAATTATTCTGTGACGAATAATATTCGGGTCAGAATGTTGTAGAACAAACGACTATTTACTGGAAGTGTTCGAGAAAGGAGAAAAACCGTATAAATAGCCAACGTATAACAGGGACAGACAATCAGTCATGAAGTAAAGAGTGAATAGTTAAGAACAGTGTTGTGCCATATAAATAAATAGTGAAAATAAATATAGTCATATTAGTTCGTTTAAGTTATTAGTTTGTTTAAGTGTTTATTCTAAGTGTAAATAAATTAGTTTTAAATGAAGTGCATTATTATTTCACACAACGAACCACGAATAATGTTGCAATTCGTTTTTTTGCGTTTTTCAGTTGATTAATTTAATCATGATTTAATTTAAATTTGCTCCTAATAATTTCACACATTCTAAAACGCAAAAACCGAATAATTAATGTTTTTTTCAAATAATTAAAAAATTCTACCCTTTTTAACAATGAGACCTAGATAATTTATGATAACAATTAAAAACATAATATGTTCACTGTCAATCTGGATATACATGTATGGTTTATTGATAATTTGATTATATGAGGTACCCGCCGGGTATCCCATTTTGGGAGCTTTTGCCGTTATTTTTATAGATAAAAAGTTGCTGTTTATTTTTGACATAATATTTCAAACATTTCGAAAACGGATGGATATACCTACCTAGGTATAATATATTATAGATGAACTATCTTTAGAATTAGAAGTAGAATAAAAAAAAATATTATTTAAAATATAGAGGTTGACACCCACTTCCGGTATAACCGGAAGTACTAGATTGTTGAAAATATTTTAGCCGAATTGGCTCCGTAGGACTAAGTACTACGTCAGATTTTCAAATTGTCCCACAGTATAGTTTTCCATAATCGAAACCCTACCCGGTGGGACATACGATATAAATTATTCACCCCCATAAAGTAGGGCTTCCTACGTTCTTTAATGTACAAGACAATGTAAAAAACTAACCCTCACTTACTCTGTGTTTATGGTTGTTTTGCACACTTTGCCTTCCGTAATAATCTCGAGTATATATACATACCTATAAAATTTCAGTATGTAACAATAATAAAACACTTTAAATTCAAAATAACGTAAAACAACAAACTCTAATTCATATGCAAGTTTCATAGTAGGAAACAATAATTAAATCACTAATTGTCTGACTGAATGACTTTCAAAACAACTTATCTAATTCTGAGATTGATTAAAACGTGAGATAAAGTTTGTAATTTTATTATATATAGAAAGCTTTATGCGCATTGATGTAGTTTACTCGATTTACATGCATTGTATTTTGGTACATTTCCAATGCATAAAGTTATTATTAAAATCAATATAAATCGGTATGTACGGCGGTGGTTTGATAAGTCTGTGACTTTTTTAATTTCCCGCGCAGGAACTTTAATGGCAACACTGCTCCCCTCAACTGCCATATATCAGTAGACGACTGTAAAATTTTGAACAAGCTGTGTCATTCGGTTCATGTTTGACAGCCATTGAAAACAGCCAGGATAATGGAAAAAAGTGTGCTGATTAAGCATTACTTGTTGCACAAAAAAACTATCAGGTGCCGAAACCAAGAAGAGGGTGGATAACTACTATGAGAACTCTGCACAGTAAATCTCAATGGTTAACTGAGTTCAGTTGTGGCCGCACTAGCACAAGTAACGCTGAACGTTCAACTCGTCCAGAAGAAGTAGTTACGCCAGAAATTGTCGATAAAATCAATGGGATGATATTGGACGATCGAAGATTGAAAGTGCGGCGTTAGTTGGCTGAGGCTCCAGGCATGTCAACTAAGCGGGTGCATTACATTTTGCATGAATATTTGGATATGAAAAAGTTTATGCGCCATGAGTGCCGCGCTTGCTCCCAATCAACCATAAACACTATTAACCGTGTGACAATTTCAAAGGAGTGTTTAGGGATGTTCATCCGCAATCCGAACGAGTTTTTGCGACGTTTCGTTACCCTAGATGAGACATGGATCCACACCAGCACACCAGAGACCAAGCAACAATCGAAACAGTGAGTTTCTACGGGAGAACTTGCACCGAGGATTCACGTGGTTGTCATTCATATCGATTACCTTGAAAAGGGGTAATGATCACTGGCGAATAATATTCGCAGCTGTTTGACAAATTTGACACTATTTTGAAGCAGAAGCGACCTCATTTAGCGAAGAACCAAGTGTTGTTTTATCAGGACAATGCACGGGTGAATAGGTGTCTAGTCATTATGGCAAAAATTCATCAATTCGGCTAGGAACTGCTACCTCGTCTACCATATTCTCTCGATTTGGCTCCCTCCGACTATTTCCTGTTTCCACACCTGAAGAATTGGTTGGGTGGATGGAAATTCGGAGCGAATGAAAAGTGTATCGTTGAAACAAACATTATTTTGTGGACCTTGAGGAATCTTATTATTTAGATGGATTAAAAAATTAGAAACACGTTGGAGTAAATGTATTGAGATAAATTAAAATAATTTTTTCTCAAAAAAAAAAATGGACGTTTAAAAGTTACGGACCCTCATATAAAATGAGACTTAGTAATAAACTCTCTCTCCAGAGAAGGTATAATATTATGCTATCTGTTTCTAGTATAATCCTTTAAATGAGGTTATAAAAAGAAAACTAATGCTTTTTCGTGAATTTATATTCACAAGCTCAGAACTCTAAGCATAAAAATACAAACTCAAGCTATACAGGAAAGTATAAGTTTCAATATGCATGTTATTTTCTTTTCAAACAAAAATGATGCAATAAAACTGGATTACACAATACGAGAAGTTTAATTACTTTAAAAAAAAATCATAAAAATTAAACCAACAATGTTTCTAATAAATAAAACAAGTCTACTCCACAAAATTTAATTTTATTATTGAAAAAATTCATAACAAGACATGTATCGAGGTTTTAAATACTCATCTTCAATGGTGCACCATCGCATGAGGAAAGCTAATATTCATTAGCAATTAGAATTTCTTCAATTTTAACATTTACAAATATTTAAGCAATATGATGATTTATGTAATGTATAGGTGCTAGAGAATGCTGGAAATAACTAAATACCATTTTGTGGAAAATATTTCTATTTAGTGAAGAACTACTTATTGATAAATTTTTAATCAATCCAGATTTTTTCTTCTGTGTCTTCTTTCCATTTTTGATTTAAATTTTACTTTCCCGATCCATAGGGAAATTATTGTGAACGCGTTAAAAACTGCGACAATAACACCATTTCCAGATGGAGGTTTGTCTGCTTGTGTGTCTGTATATATTCTTTTAAATTTTGGTATATAAGGTTGGGGCAGTTCTAGGATGAAGCCATTAGATTTTGGTTGAAATCGCTTAAGCCCTGTGATAGGGGGGACACAACAGCTAAATTTTCATATATCAGTAGGGGTCGAGTGATACATCGTTTCAAAGCATTTTTTATCTGCTTTACAGTGATAGGTCACTTTTGATATTTTTGCCCCCATAATTCTCAAGGAGCTTACGTTTAAAAGTTACAAATGTGTAGTACGGCGACCGCAGACTTTTATGCAATTTGGTTTCATTTCTTGTCCTATCGGCCGTACACGAGTAGCAAATCGGCGTAGCTTTAGTTGCGGAATGTCATGTGTTTTATCCTTGCTCTTGCAATTTTTTTATTTCTAAATTTTGTCCAAAGTATTTAGGCAGGCAGTTGGGTTTAGCATGTTATATAAATAATTATTATTTTTACTTTTTTATTTCAAATTTTTCAATAAAGTAGTTAGATAGTTGGGTTGGTTGAGAATGTTAAGTAGATAATATTATTATTTTTATAATTATAATAATATAAATAATTGTGAATTTTTTTGATTTTATATCTTTAATGAAAACATGTCGTTACCCAAGTGATATCATATTTAAATTATAATGTACATCATCCGCACTATTCTAATATAAAAAACACACAAACAGAAAAAGTTCTCGTTTAATATTTTAAAGTAAAGGTGGGCGGGCGCCGCCGCCGCTGACGGTATATATTTACAAGTATTGGACACTTGTATAGTCCCCCTTTCCACTGAACCTAAGAAAAATTCAAATTTCTAAAATTAAAAACATCCCTGTATGTATCAGTTTCTAATAATTTGGAAAAAAAAATTGTTCTATGTATTAATACAAAAAAAAACTAACATTATTATATTATTTCCATTTCTTTTTGTAGATCATGATGGTAATAACATAACTTCGTAGATTTTACAAACCATGTATATGTACACTGTTTTACACACAAAATTCCACAAAACTAGGATAGCCCAAGTCTAGCACTCGAATCTGTATTATATTCGGCAGTTTATTGGTAAATTAAAATCAATGAGAGCATTAAACTTGCTCTGGGATTACTCGATATCACACTTTAGACATCTTTTCTCTTTATGCGACTCACATTCTGATAAAATAAGACTTTGTGTTTAAATAAAAATATACCGACGATCCCTTTGTTCTTTGTGACATGCCGACTCGAAGTGTGTGTTAAACCTGCTCCTCCATAGGGCACCAAGCTGGCACGGGCGTCTGTACGGTCTTCATTAAAAAACCCCAACATATGAGGAGGAAACTTTAGTAGTGAAGAAACATAGATGACCATTATGTAATTTTTTGAGGCGGCACGTCAGTTATGCGGTGAAATATTGATGAATATTCTCAAAGTAAATTACCTACCTAGTGATCGATGAGAAGGAGAGACATCACGATTCTGACATTTCCCATGCAGCAACCAATTTAACAAAATTTTAAAAAATTATATTTTTGATATTTCTAGATAATTTTCCCTCTATGTGTGTAGGTAGGTTTAAAATGAGTGGGTCCGCCCAGACCGCACGAGGGTCTCCTGTAGCTCATACATATTCATATTTCCGACAGCAGCTCAATCGTCTTAATAAAGTCGATTGTGAGTGAATAACTTTCTTTTAGACTCGCTGGTAGTAGAACTACCTCACCGAATGTTGCAAATCTGTTCTAACTACGGCAGGACAGGGTCCAAAAGATCAACCTCTAAAGATGGTGATTCAAACGACAGTGACAAGTGTATAGTCCCATCAGGCAGCGCAGATGGGATCTGCTCATACTCAGCAATTGCCTGGCTCTTGATTTCGAATGTTCCAAACCTGGATTTTCACATCAATGTGTGTGGCAAATTGACAATATGTTTTAGACTTGGGCAATTGAACATCTCCCAGTGTGTGTTTTAATTAAATTACGTGTAGGTATTTGAGTTATAAAAAAATATTTTTACAACTTGTAAATGAAGTTTTAACAGTAATATTAACAGAAATTAATATAGTTACAGTTAATGTCATTTTTTTATCCTTATCGAAGCAAACCCACTTCCTTTCTTATTACCTAAATATAAATTACCTATTATAGCAAAATTTAATATCCACAATTTCATTAATAAATGTTTTGATCTGAATAAAATTTTGGCAAACATATCACGCTAAATATAATATTCACAGCAGACTGAATGATTTCACAGGAAATGGTACAACAATAAACTAATTGACATTTTTAACACTGACCTTAAATGGTTAGAAGTTCCTATAAAACAAATGGATATTAATCACACTCAAACGTATTAAATGGGTGTATACGTTAGGTACTATATAGTTGTCAATTAAAATATCCTTTTACTTATATGAAAAAAATAGTATTAGATTGCCCATACCTCCACGTTGGATGTAAGTAGGTATTCATACTTTGTTTCGTTTGTTTTTACTAACAATAAAATAAAGAAAATAATGTTCTCGGACATGCACGATAAAGATCCTGGGCAACGAAGAGAAAGACCGTGTTCTTAACACAATTTCTTAATTAACCATCATCAGAGTTTCAATTTGGACTTTTAACTGAAACTAGCCAGCTTTAACCGCGGATCTAACACGAGACTAGTCCTAGCTGTATGTACATTAACTTGGGATGTTGTGAGCAGGTATTCAATTATATTCGTTCATAGTTTTAGCAAAGATTAATCTACACAATAGATAGTCAGCGTATATGGGAAATAAAACAAAAATTGAAACTGTCTCGACACGAGCTACATCTATTAGAAAAACATGCAACCATGGAAATTGTAGATGGCGTTATATGTATTGTGTTGAAATAAAATAATCATATGGGCAATGTTAGACAAGGACGAGTATACTTTCCCCTACGAGGTGGGAGTTTTTTTTTATATTATAGGTATCATATATGTAGGTACTACTGTGCAGCAGTGTTTTTTGTTTAAAATTATATGGTATACGTATACCTATCTACGCAAAGATTAATGTGTATGGACGAAAATAAAAGAAATTACTATAATAGTATAAATATACAGGGCTGGTTTATTAAATGTTTTAGACAATAATTTTAAATGACTAAAATAATATTATTTTAGTCATTTAAAATTTCGGATATAAGGATGCATCAAAAAGTTATATTTAAATTAACGAAATTTGGCGTTATAGATAGGACTTCCGGTTATTACCTGATTCAGTTTTAAGGATCAAACTCAAACAGCAGTTTCAACTTGTCGTTAACATTATGAAAAAATAAATCTCAGAGGCGGGTAAATTAAAGGGGCATACAGGCGTGAAATGCTACCCTAACTTTTTTATGCACATTTTTTGCGTGTGTTTCAATTCGGAGATGTAAAATCTAACAAATTATATACGTAATAAATGTATCCTTCTGTGATATTGATAGAAAGTCATCGTTATCGCGTAATATCGATTTTAAGAAATGTTAATATTAAAAAGGCTGTGCTTTTTACAAGTTGCTGAAGTAAATAAGGTTTGAAATTTCCAGCATGACAATAATTATTTAAAAAAATACGGTTTCGAAATGCAGGATGTAAAAAATTAGAATTTTTAATCTGTTTTTAATGAAAATTTAAATCTATTGAGAAATATGGTTCAGGGTTTTTGTGAAATGTATTTTACTCCAAAGATTCTACTCATCGATTATAACCGAATTAATTTACTCAAAAATATCTATACTAGTAAAATAACACAATTATCACAATTAGGTTCAAATTCTGCAACGCCGAATTGAAAAAAAACTTACAGTCTCCCTAATATTGGTTTTTGTGCAATGATCATAAAACTTTAAAAAACTAACGATTTATGTAGATTGTATTGTTAACACGTTTCGTAAAAAGCTTTAAAAACCCACCAACAGGGTGTTAAAAGTATCACGACAATAACTTTTTTCATGTTTTAACAAGTACAATCGTCTGCTTCAGATTGATCCTTAAAAACTGAATAACAGTTTCTCTATATAAAAAAAAAAATCCCGATGGCAGCCAGTCGGAAAAGTAGATTTTTGATTTATGTATTTTTTATTTATACTTAGTCTACCACTGACACCCACTATTAATAAACAAATAAT
Organism: Apoderus coryli; assembly: GCA_911728435.2. Classification (NCBI taxonomy): domain Eukaryota; kingdom Metazoa; phylum Arthropoda; class Insecta; order Coleoptera; family Attelabidae; genus Apoderus; species Apoderus coryli. The sequence goes on along the minus strand of OU452202.1, from coordinate 5,954,492 downwards.
GGAATATTCTGACAGTCGCCAAATATAACAAAGTGTCATATTGACAGTTATGTTAACTGAAATACCCATTATACTATAATACATACGTAAGTACGGTCTTATTGTTATTTCACAGGTGTTTATTTGTCAAAATAAGTACAGGTATAGCGGGTGATGATATTTTGATTATTTTTCGTTACTTTATATTGACTTACATTTACTTAAATATGCCAGCGATGAAAAAACTCTCCAAATAAACATTGTAGAGATTTAAGTGCTCTATCATTTGATATGTAACATGGGTATTTTCTATTAACAATGAAAAAAATATGATTTTTTTAAAACTTTGACAGGCCGCCATTCTGAAGTTAGCGCTCCGATTTCAATCGCCAACGAACTCACGCGATTCCATGACCTAGCCGATTTTTTAACCAAATTTTGTTTCGATTGGTCAAAAAATGCGGCCTAGACCGTGACGCAAAGTTTCTATATCCCATATATATATATATATATATATAGATATATAAACTTTTGAACTGAGGTCATTTTTAGGATCCGGGGGTCATAAAATGAAGTACTGCATAAAAATTTTTCAAAATTTCGGTTGTGTCGATCTCCTGAATAGTTAGATTTTTTTTAAAAATCTACTAATAAAACTCGTAAATATCATCCCCAAACATTTAATTTGAATACAATTACATAACACCATATTTGAAAGTAAATAAAAAAAAACAGCATTACCTAGTTTGACAGATTTGCAAATTGCAAATCAAAGTATCTATGTATACAGGGTGTTGCATAAGTACTTGTACAAACTTTAAAGGGTGATTCTTTGACTAATTTTAAGATACAAATTTCATATGTACATGGGTCCGCTACGGCTTGGTTTTCGAGATACAGGTAGTTCAAAAAGAATATTATATTTAGGATTATATGCTTGTTCAATAGCATCGCAATTTGGTGCAATTCGGGATACAGGTGTATTGATGACACCAGAGCTGTCAAAAGAACTAATAAAAAATACGAAAAATAACAAAATACAAATATCATTCAAAAGACAACAATGCACATAATAGTCGGTACCAAGCCAAATAGGTAGTAGGTAAATATAGATTTATTTTGTTTCGGGCTTGGGCTTGGCACCGACTTATTGTAATCAAAACTACCCACCAAACGGATACATTTAATTTTACGCAGATGCTCAAAATGTTAACTTTCTTTCATTAATAGAGACCTGTGAAGTGAGCTTACCTCTTACGCCCACGTATTAAGTACTAAGTTTCAGTTATCAGTTATAATTTTTTATTTTCCAAGAAAGCGAAACGAGATATTTAAAACGGCATTGCGCCGCCCTCATGTATACCTCCGGGGGCGGCATCGAAAATCGCTACACGTCACAAACTTGTAAATGCTTAGAACTACCCCTATATCCAATTTCTATTTTCTATCTTTTTTGTTTCATACCCAAAGCCCTATTCCTACCGAACTTATTATTTACCCGAAGAAACATTAAAAATAAGTCAAATTTAAGTACCTAAACCGATAAAGTGGAACTTATACCTGATGAAGAGACAGACTATTATAATAGGTATACCTAATATAATATAGGTAGCACTGATAATTTTTTTATTATAGGTATTATAAGATCTACAACAATCTTGTTACATCTTTGCCACATTGTCTACGTGAAATATTTAGTCAAAAGTATATTTCTATCTAAAAGCTTTTCATTTAACGATTGTTCGCCACTGATCATGGGACTGGTCTAGTCTTGAAACATGTATGACATGGATTAAATATTATTATATTAAATTTAATTCATAGAGATTAGGCTTTTATTTCAATACTGTACTTGTAATAAATCATCCTGTGTGTTTCTTTTACCGACGAATTGGCAACAGCACGACACACACCACATTCGCTTGTTTTTTTTTCTACCCTCCCTGCGTATCCCCTCCAGATTAATACAGAATTTCATCAATTTCTCTCTCTGACAATACAGCATTGCCGGTGCATATCTGTTGCAAATGATCTAAATAATTGTTATACGTTGCGTTTTGTTTTTGATATTAATAAACTACAAAACGGTTTCTGGCTGTGACAATACTGCTCTATGCTTTACACGCTAGTCTACGCCACGTAGTGGCAGGCATACTTAGAGATGTTCTGATTTTAATGCATTGGGCTGACTATCTATTGTGTAGATTAATCTTTGGTTTTAGTCTTTTAGTAATTCTTGTTTCTGGTAGACAAAATCGATGGTTAACGCAAAAAAGACAGCAAAAAAAAAATGGATATCCTAACATTATGTTTTTACAAAAGGAATGTGTGTCCTTAAAAATAATAAAGGAGAAATAATTTTGTGGCATAGCGGACAAAATTACTGGATTTAACCATAAACTTACTTTGTTGACATTAAATAGGTTACAGTCTAATTTTCTATAGCTAGAAAATTGAGAGACAGACGATATACTTTGGCTCTTATTATGAGCTCGTCAGAGTACCATAGTCGTACCCATCTACAACATCGACCTCCAGTAGATGTAAAACCATACAATGTATAAAGTAAAGATATAAATAAAGGAGAGTTTACACATGCATTTAGTGGCGCGAGTTCTATTTGCACGCCTATAAAGGTTTACACATATTGTTCAAAACCCAACGTAACTGGCACGCCATTTTCATTTTAAAGTGTTTTTCACGGTACGCACTATGTCGAGTGAACTTTCTGAAGCCTGCAAAATAGTCACTAAACTTTTAATAGAAAAAAAAAGAAAATAGAATTACAGAAAAAGAAGCGCAACCAACGAAAAGGCCGTGTTTGGGTTAAACCATGGATTGGTTGTCGACCTACTTTAGGTGCTTCTGTAAAACCTCTCGGAGAATTCGCAGCAGTTCTGCTGACCACTTTTTTTAGCCATAATAAACTAGATAAACCCGAAACCAAACTAAAACTGGCGAGTAGATGCCGACGTGCAAGCACTTGTTTACACTTGCAAGGTTTGAATTTCGATAGGAATTTTTCAGCACTGGCGCCAGTAATTTCAGAAGGATACAGACTTTTTTGGTCTATGCATGCAAAAATAAAACTTGCATGCAAGTTGATGTTTACACAGGCTAATTTAATTTACTGGCGCGCCAGTTTTTATTGGCGCCACTAATATCCATGCATGTGTAATCTCACCATAAGACAAAATTATTAAAACCTAAAATGCCACCAGGAGATCATTTCATCATTCGGCAACGCTTTGGACGGTGATCTCGTTCGGTGGTCGATTTTCAATGCCAAAATAAAATGAGCGAATAGAGAACAAAAATCCTCATTTTGGGATAACATTAAATGCTAATTGACTATTTCCCTTGAATATGACTTGAATGTAATTTTGTAGTAATTAGTCAATTAATATTGATGGTAACTGAATGATAGCCATATATTCTAGTTATCACATTGACTAACATTTTTAATTTCCCGACCCAGGGAAATTATTGTGAACGCGCTGAACAAAATTAGATAAAGACTGATATAACCATTTTGAAGTCCCCCGAGACGACTAAAACCCAGATGAAAGTTTGTCGGTCTGTATGGTTATATGGTATGTATGGTTCTATGGTTCTTCCATACGACAGCGCCTAAACGCTTCAACTAATTGAGGTAAATGTTGGTACCTATATGAGTTTGGGGGAATCGTAGAATGAATGAGGTTTTGGTTAAAATCGGTTGGGGTCGAGTGGTACATCATTTAAAAGTACTTTTTATGCTCATAGTTCTCAAGAAAATTGCGTTTAAAATTTCACCAGTTTATTAGTTTGTACTTATATATCTAAGGTCGACGAAATTTGCATAAGGGTCTTACCTCAGTGATATAGTTAGTAGTTTGAGTGCATTTTGAGTTCCCGGCACCTAATCTCGTACTAATTTTGATAGTAATTCGTTTAAAATTACCTGGGAATTACGAAATTTTGGTAGTAATCTTTGTAGAAACCGGAAAAATGATATCGATGCAATCTCATTATATAACTGAATCCCTAAAATATTTCAGTTTAAATCCTGTCTCTTAAAACGATAACTGATTTATTAATCGATGATTAGAACCTTTGGCACAAAGTATAGATAGAGATAGATATACCTATAAGATTGAAAAACCCGTTTCGCTTCTCTCCTGAGGATGCTAAAACTTTTAGGGAAACGCGCGCTGTGATTTAAAAAAGTGTTTTGGTGAAGTGGTAAAACGAGTTTTTCAATATCTGTTTTAATCTTAACTAGTTTTCGCAAATATGTTGTTCTATAACTGCCAAGTTCCCATTGGGATTTAAAACGGTCTCTGAGGATTGCAAATTTTGTATTTATTTATTTTTTGCTCATATTAATTAATACCCTGTATATTTTACAACTATTGCCAGATTCTTATCATAGTTCCCTATAACAGAAGGACATACACATTGGAAAAATGCATATGTTGTTAACTGAAATGAAAACATAATGACTTTATAAAAACGTTTTCCAAGTATAACATATAAACAACATTTTACGATGAAATCATGTGCACCTGTGTTATTCTGTTGAAAAATAAAACATTAAACAAATTAAATAACATTAATGATAAGCGCAACTACATATGGAAATGATTTTTCAACTGGTACAATAAAATTACTATTCACATATTGAAACAATGTTGCCATAACTTACGATAAAATCAACTATTATATAGCGGTTAGTCCTCGACGAAAATTATTAAAAAAGTTAATTTAAAAATGGATGTCAAGAAAATAGAAATCAATAAGAAAATAATTTTTTTCTAGAAATGTTGTCCAAAAGTTGAAAAATAAAGAAAATAATAAGTTCACAAATAAAATTAACGAAACTGGTAAAGTCGGATATAAACCAAAAACAACTGTAGGTAGACGGTAACTCGCCATTAGGGGTAGTTTCTGTCGTTCCAAGAAAACACGTATTTATCATCAAGCAAAATAAGTCAATAACACGATGCTTCGCAAAGATCGGTGGTGAACTTATTAAAAAGTGAACATTTCCACCCATACAAAGTAGAACTGGTTCAAGAATTTGATATTTCCCGAAGCGTGTTGAATTTTGCAACATTATAATAGTCCAACTGAACTTGGATCCGAGGTTTGATATATCCTTTTCACTCCTTGTTTTATGTCGCACGAATATGTAAATACAAGATTATCGTTATTGGTCTCAAGAAAACCGCGTTGGATCATGGAATTAATGTTTGGTTCGGTGTACTATATCACAGTGTGATTGGCCTATTCTTCGTTGATGGAAATGTTACATCTGAGAAATATTTTCTGAAGTATATCATCCCTTCTCGCCGAAATTTTTATGTCTAATATCGACAAGAAGATCATATCCAACAACATCCATGGCCCCAAATTCCTCTTCTACAGAAGATACGCAGATGATATTTTCTGTTTATATCAGGGCAGCAACCTTTAACTTCATGAATGCTCTTCATTACCGAATCAAATTTACTGTTGAATCTGAAACAGGCAATTCACTTCCATATTTGGATCTAAAAATATACAGAGATAATACCAACCTTAAATTCTCAATCTATCGAAAGCCCATATCTACTGATACAGTTATTGATTACTTCTCCAACCATCCTTAAGCATAAGTTTTCCGCTTTCGAATCCAACATCGCAATTTGATTTTAACAATGAATTATCAACTATTTACCACATTGCTAGGTCTAATCACTATTCAATCTCTACTATATAAACAAACTATATGATAAACATTTAATTAAACACACTTTTAACAATCTTGCAGCGACTGACACTGCGAAGAACAGCAAATTTTACCCCATTACTTATGTAGGTACATTCATATACTCAATTCAGGAGTTGTTCGCCTCAAAAAAAAAAAATGTTTTGTGGAGCAGACGCCTTTCATTTATTAATCTGAGAAATATCTAAATATGCTAAGAGAAGAAATTGTACCCGCTGTGTACGGCAATATTTGGTTGAAGATTTTCCAGAAAGGTGGATTGGTCGGTGAGGCCCTTGCTATCCAGATATGACAAATCCACATACGCTCTATATACACATAGATGTTTTTGGAGGTGATTTTAAGTCCTGTTTAATTTATTAAGCGATTTTATTAGTATATTTTGTTTTTAGTAAAGTAAATTTTAGCCCCCGTCAGAATCCTTTGTGGGCGCCTCTTTTTTGCTGCGTCCAATTTCGGTATAACTACCTGAACATTAAAAAGTTTTTTTTTATATTTTGACCATTGTTAACTAACCCCTTTATCGACACTGGCCGCCCTGTATGCATACAAATGTTATGTCGGGTATCTTTCAAATTCTGTACCCTAAATTATATGCCACTTTTTTTGATAGTTTTTTGACGCACAATGACATTTCTTTCAATTTAGGGTGTCAGGTTTTTGTAGCAGAACTTTAACAAGTTATTGAAAGATGAAAATCTTATACAAACAAAATATATAATATATCCGTCGCTTTATTTCTGAGACACAGGGTGTGAAAGGTTTAGGATTGATTTATTTACTTAAATTGTTTTTATTAATTTACAATTTTTAATTAATTAATCTTTTATTTCCCACTTTGTTTTTTGCATTTAAAAAATTAAAATAAATTAAGTATCTAGTTTTAAATAAATAATACAAATAATATAATAATATATATAATTTTAAATAAATAATACAACAAGAAATAATCTTAGAGTTACAACAAAAAATGCTCTGAAAGAACATTATTTCATAAAGGTATAACAAATTGGACGTGTCTGTGAAGGACTGCACTACCACAGTTAAAATAAATATTCGATGGCACTACCATTGCGGCTTTTAAAAGAAAACTGACTTTGTCTCTAAAGGTGGATCAGTAGACTGTTAGTTTGTCAATTGTGTTTGTAATTGTGTTTTAATTTTTTTATTGTTTACAAATGTAATGTAAATTTCAAAAGTCTCTTTTTAAAAAATACTGTTCTTTTACAAATAAATTTGATTTGTCTCCAAATCAGTACCATCATCAGCATTCACTCGCTAACGAGTTTGTATTATTCCAGTTGTTCTTCACATCTAAGCCCCACTTTTTCATGTTGGTCTTAAGAACACCCTTGTATCTCTTTTGCTGTCCTCCCTGATTTCGTGAGCTAACCTTTATCTGTGAATAAAGGATTCTCTTCGGAAGACGTTCCGTTGGCATGCGGATTATGTGGCAAGTCCATCGCAGCTAGTGCCTGAAAATCATTGCTTCAATGCTAGTTGTTTCCTCCAGAACGCTGTTTGTTTGTCGGTCCTGCCATTTAATTCCAAGAATTCTTCTAAGACATCTTTGATGGTACTTCTCTAGGGTTTTTAAATGCCTCCGATAAGTGGTCCAAGACTCACAGCTATACGTAAGGGTAGGAAGTACAATATCATTATACACTCGCAACTTGGTTCGAGCGCCGATGTTATGATTATCGAAGTATCTCGTCCTCATACAGCCAAAAATGTGCTTGCCCATTTTATACGATGCTGAATCTCATAATCGATACTTGCGTTTGCCGAGAGAATACTGCCGAGGTGAGAGATACTCTCGATATTCTGAACTCTGCTAGAGAATCTGTGTTTTTTTATATTCAGTTCAAGTCCGATACTCTTGTATGCGCTGTTCAACGCATTCACTATACATTGAAGATCCTCTGACTGATATGGACACGACCTTCGTCCCAGCTTGCAGTCTACGCAGTTTGAATAGTACGCCACCATAAAATCTGTACCCAATCTCTATTCCCCCAAGCAGTTCATCCTTAACAAATTGAATGACCCACAAACATCGAAAACAAGGTCGGTGCAATGACACAATCCTGCTTTATGCGAGTTGTTATTGGAAAGGGCTCGCCCAGTCCGCTGCTGTTGAGAACTGCTGGTTTCATATTATCGTGAAGGCGTCAAAATTATACGGATAAATTTCTGGGGACATCCGTTGAGCTTTAATATCCTCCACAGAGCCTAATGGTTACCGAGGCGAACGCCTTGACAAGGTTTATAAACCTGTATTATCCGAGCACTAAGTATCATGGCGAACGCCTTGACAAGGTTTATAAATCTGTATTATCCTAGCACTAAGTATCATGTGGTTGTATCCCTGTTGGGTCTAAAACCACATAGTGTTTCCGGCAAGGATTGGACAAAATTCTTGCAAGAACCATTCCGGCGATGAAGAGGAGTGATACCACGATAGATTCCACATCCCGCTTTTTATAGTAACAATTGAAGCATCTCGCATTTTAGCAGGCACGGTTTCGTTGTTCCATAATTTCGGTTTTCAGAACATGAGAATGTTCCAATATCACTGGCCCTCCTTCTTTAAAAAGCTCAGGAGATATGCCATCAGAACCAGCTGTTATAAGTGTTGTTGGGTTGGTCAATGTGGCATCGTGTCCCTGTTCATTATTTCCGGAAAATGGTCGTTCCACCGCGAACGAATTGACGTTCAATCTTTTAGAAGACGAGAGCCATCCCTAGTTGAGGCCGTAAATGGCCTTAGTGGCATGGAAGAAAGCTCTGGTGTTGTTGATGTCCACCACTGATTCTTCAAATATCGGGTTCTTCGTTTTGCCAGGTGATGAACGCTTTACGCTTAGTATCTATTAGTCTTTGTATCTCTTCATCATTTTCGTCAAACCAATCATAAATATTTTCTTCGCACAAATCCTACCGTCTCCTCACCAGCAGTGAGCACATCGGATCTAAATACCGACCAGTGTTCTTTACTATCATCCGGATATTCTTTCGGAAGCTTGGCCTGCAAGTGTTGTTGGAAACAGAGTTTGTCCTTTAGGCATTCGATAGTAAGCTTTCGCCTTAGTTTCTACTGGATTGCACGAGTCGATGATCAGTCCAGCCATCATCACCACACGTTAAAGCTTTGATGATTTTTACTTCATGTCGGTCACGAGCGCGGACAATTACATAGTTGATCAAACGCCAGTGCTTAGGCCTTGAATGTTGGCATGTCGTCTTAAACTTGTCTTTTTATCTAAAAAGTGTATTTGTAATAACAAAATCTTGTTCTGAGCATTTAGTCAGCAGCAATAGACCGTTGGAGTTACACTTCCCTACTTCTTTACTGATGGTATTAGGTCAGAAAGCAAAGTCTCGACAAACTCGAGCGTTGAAGTCTCCTAGCAATATGATCTTGTCGGAGTCAGGAATTTTTGGGCATATAATGATATCAGGCTAACTCTTTGTCGGTGTTCATGGTTGGCGCGTACGCGCTGATAATTATTGTGGCTCGCCGATCCCGGCTTAGTTTGAAGCGAAGGGTCATCAACCTCCTTTATGCCAGATGGAAGTTCGTCCAAGTAACTAATCAAATCGTTTTTAATGGCAATTCCAACACCATGTATATGGGGTTGATGGTCGTTTTTATTTTTCAAAAAGATAGTATAGTTCTTCCACTTGACCTTCAGATGTTCTGGTTTGACTAAATGCAGCAGTGTTCACGGGTTATATCGCCGTACGTCGTTCTCGTCTATTACTGGCTCCTATTATAATTATTTCGACCGCAAATAGTGCACCCTCTGGAGGCAGACAGGCGGATGGGTGAACTGACTATGTTTAGGGCACCTTTTATAGCCCCTAAAAAGGACTGCTCAGTCACGAGTGCTGGAGCAGCCACACAGTTCCAAATCCTGAAGGTGAACGGCCATCACACACTCACACTAGGAACTTCCATCACAGACTCCTGCTCCTCTCGCGACTCACCGATCGCCGCAGGACTTTTGATGGTGACGTTGGGACTTCCCCTGCATTGGGATACGCGTGTGCGTGAATTTTTTTTTCGTGGTAATGCTGCTGCACATCAGCAATCACACTACCCCTGACAGAAACTGAAGTCCGACCCAATGGCATAGTGCCTACGACGAATAGAGATTCCAGCACTGCTCACATCTGTTGCTGGGGTGTCATTGAATGGGTGAATAAGATGGTGGGTTCGCATCCTAGACGACGCTCAAGGGCATGGGATGGAGGCCCTCTGGTGCGGCGTATAACGAGATCAAAGTCGTCCATGTAGTTGTCGCACTGTTGCGGCTACAGGCAGTACGGCTCGTCAAGAGTAGTCAATTCTCTGGCCTGACTCCGACCAAATCAGTACAGTTGTCCATAAACATACAAAAGACCAAAAAGTTTCCAAATTAAACAGAGAATCTAAATTATTATTTAATAGCAAGCAGAGGCGGCGCACAAAAAAGTTCGATAGGCTCACATTCAGTACGAACCCCAAAAAGTGTACCACCCTGTAGGTTTTGAACGTATCTACCTTTACCTAATCCTAAATTTCAAAAGTCCATTTTTGAAAAAGACCGTTCTATTACAAATAAATCACATTTCGCATTTATTTATTCATATCTACATTCCGCAAAGGTAGTTTTTGATTTTGTTCACAATAATTATTGCTATAATAAGTATTTGTAAAAATAAATATGTATAGACTTTTAGACAAAATAAACAATATGCCACTCTTACTGAAATTCTTATTATCAAATTGGTAACCATATGGTGTAGATAGTAAATTTGAGAAATTAATCTTAACAAAGGAACATATGCTTCCGGTGAATATAAACAACAGATCACTCTTAAAGTATATTTTTGGGGTGTACAAACATGTATTAAAATATCTTTTTTTTTTGTATTATTATGGTTTGATAGTTTATGATGCGGGTGCATTACACTTTACGGTCTGGACAATTTTCCATCACTTAGAATATACGTCTGCTTTGTTACGTTATTATCTGTAAAAATGTTTTATTAAAGCCCATAACGATAGAATATAATTCAATGTTTAAAGATGATTTTAATTTTGAGCGTTGTTTCTGGTACTAATCGTGTACTGGGTTGCATTATTCGAAATTGTCGTCAGTTTAATGATATTTTCACAATGAAGGTGCTATATTATGCATTCGTTAGGACAAAGTTGGAATTTGGTTCAGTTGTGTGGAGCCCCATATATGAAGTCCATATTCGATCTCTGGAATCAGTCCAGAGCGGATAATGTTTATCCACCGAGAGGAAGTGACCACGCCGCCATGCTCCTGCGTTTCGAGATTCCCTCCCTCGAGTTGCGAAGAATTTTATGCGGAATTAAGATCTTGTATAAGATTTTACACGGTGCAGTGGACTGTCCAGATCTTTTACAGGAGATAAGATTTCGTGTGCCCCGCCTATAGGCCAGGCATGTTGCCCCGTTTACCATCGGTCCTTCCAGGACTAATGTATTGTCGCAAAGTCCGATATACTTCATGTGTGATTCCTTTAATCGGCATTGTGGTCACGTGGACATTAACTTTTCGTCTCTGTCTGAAATCACCAATAGCATTCTTAATGGGTGATCATCGAGGGTTCTCAGGGGATGAATTGCTCTATAACATGGTAACATCTTTTTAGTCTGCAATTGTAAGTAAGTTTTATTATTTATTATTATTTTATTATTTGTTATTACCTATATTGGGTTTATTATTTACATATTCTTGAAATAAAAGTCGACCTCCACACAATAAATTTTAATAAATATCTCCAACAAATTACATTTGTCACCATACATGTTTCGCAGCTCCGGGCCGCATCATCAGTGGTTATAAGAGATTCTTACGAAAAGCTATGTTATACTAGTTAGTACATATTATTTTTGGGAAATTCATTTATTAACTCACTGTGCGAAAAAAAAAAAATTTGTTTTCTCTCAAGTCATAAAATAAAAGTTTTTGTTATTAATCATTTAAAACTAAACTAAAAAAACCAAAACTCACATTATTTCTAATGTAAGTCTCATGTTATACTTTTTCTTTTGGAAATCATCCAAATTTCTCTTCGATAATATTAGTAAGCACTTGATTGATTGCACGTTCGTTGTTGTGTGAACGTGCAATCAATCAAGTGCTTACTTAATTTAGTTTAGTTTTAAATGATTAATAAGAAAAACTTAATTTAACAAAAACTTTTATTTTATGACTTGAGAGAAAAAAAAATTTTTGTTTTTTTTCGCACAGTGAGTTAATAAATGAATTTCCCAAAAATAATATGTACTAACTAGTATAACATAGCTTTTCGTAAGAATCTCTAACCACTGATGATGCGGCCCGGAGCTGCGAAACATGTATGGTGACAAATGTAATTTGTTGGAGATATTTATTAAAATTTATTTTGTGGAGGTCGACTTTTATTTCAAGAATATTTAATTATTCTACTCCACTTCGATATGGACTACTTCTTTCGAATTTATTATTTACTTTATATCAATCTTGTTTCTTTTATTTTTATTTATATATAAAGTGTTATTTTGTGTTATGTGCTTTAGATTTTCCTGTAAATGGGTGTGACCTGTAGGAAATAAATGCTATTATTATTATTATGATTTCCTGTAAATGTTGACCGCGGCTACGCCTCAAAGGGTTCATACGCTGGGTCCAATTTTAGCATATACTCTCTCCAACATATCGGCCAGTATCTCACGAATAAATTCTTCAATATTGGCTTCCAGTTCGTCAACCGTTGCGGGCTTATCCCTATAGACATGAGCCTTAACATAGCCCCATAAAAATAGTCTAACGGCATTACATCGCACGACCTAGGCAGCCAATTGCCCGGCCCCAAACGTGAAATAAACTGTTCACCGAACTCGCTTCTCAATTGGGGCATTATTTCGCGTGCTGTGTGGCATGTGGACCCGTCTTGCTGAAACCACTGTCAGCCAAGTCCAACTCTTCAATGTTGGGCAAAAAAAAATTTTAATCATCGCACGGTAGGGCTCGCCATTCACAGTAAAGTTCCTGCCTTCGTCGTCGTACGGTCCAATCATGCCACCGGCCCATAATTCACACCAAACAATGCATTTTTGGGAATGCATTGGCAGTTCTTGCAATGCTTCTGGCTGCTCTGCAAATAGGACAATTTTGCTTGTTTACGTATCCATTCAACTTTGGTCGTGTGGCTTCATTTCTTGCAGCAGCTGTATTTTAAAAGGTTTTACACTCAAATTCTTCCGCAAAATTTTCCACGTAGTGGAGGAACAGAGGCCCAATTGCTGCGAACGACGCCGAACCGATAAATCACGATCACCAACAACACTGGCGGATATAGCTGCGATATTTTCCTCGGTCCGTACTACGTATCCAATAATGTAAATTTGGTGCAAAATTTAGTCACAAGATTCCGAATAGCCGCCTCAGAAGGTCCCCCAAACTGACCATAAAATGGAAGAAGTGCACGATGCACTTTCTTAACCGAACATGAGTTTTGATAATATTATTCAATAATCTGCAAGCGTTGTTCGTTTGCGACTCGATTCATGGTTAAATTATAGACCAAACTGAACATATTTAACAGTATCATGTTACACGAAAACAGCTGAGCTGCCAAAAACAGTGTTGCCAAAAAGAAAGTTTCTAAGAAATCACCCGTTATAACATTTTATTTCCAATTTACCTCTTCAGCGATTGAACCGTATGACTAGATACTTTGTCGTTAACGTAGTACAGCTGATTGCACCTGAGGAAAGAAATCGTACATGTCCGTAACTCGTACGGTTTTTCTCCTGGACAACAAAATAATGTTCCGTTTCTCATTTAGACTCATCATTATGCAAAATCAATCCAGAGCCATCGCTTAAGAAGTGCGGAAAACAAACAAGCAGGAAAATTAAAATTTGAGTACTTTTTTGAAAAGCTCAAATCGAATTTTCGTATGACATATCGCACTGGCAAATTTAGTACCAGTCGCAATGGAGGGTCCGGCGCAGACCCACTCATTTTGAACCTACCTACCTACTTACCTAGATAGTTCTCAAGACAATCTGAAAGTGTATCCTATCGAACATCCTGAGGTACAGTCTTTCTAATTTTAGTTTAAAATTATATAAAAAACCACAACTCGATATCCTTTTGTAATGTCAATACCGACCGCAGCCGTCCATAGGCGCACCCTTTAAACTTTTCATAACAATACATGCCCTACGATATTTTAAAAATCCTTATGTATTAACAATTGTATCTTCATTTGTATAAAAGTATACTGTATTTTTCCTTGCCGCTGCAACACGGCAACATATAAACTTACGCTGAAAAAGACTGTTTTTGTTTTTACGTACCTAGTCCGTGTTTAAACAGCAAGGAACATACCTTTATAATAATTAATACTATTGTTAATACTTGTTATGCACATAAGTAGGTACATTTCTAATAATATGCTTCTGAGATTATAAACTAACAACAAATTTTACTCACTGGTCAGTGACATTCTCTATAGAACGTAAAATTTTCATCACTATATTTTCGTATTTTTGAACCTTCTTCTTGTATATCTTTACTGTTTTTATTTTTAGGGATGTAGGTTCGTATAATAATACAATTATCTTAGGAAATAAAAATATTTCATTTTTATTTCCATGTCCAACATTTAGATAACGACGTTTCGTCGCATTCTTTGCGACTTCTTCAGGTTTATTATTATTTTTTTATAAATTATGTTGAAACCAAACAATATAGTTTTACAAATACAAGTTAGTATAATTATTGTACGTTCTTCAAAATACCTTTTTGACACAAGTCCATTCATTACTTTTTTTTCCAAAATTGTGTAAATTAAAAACAAGTATAAAGTTAGACATCATTTTACAAAAGTAACACTCACAAACACGTTAAAATTCATGCAAATAAAATATGTTGTTTAGTTCGTAAAATTATAGATATTTTCAAATTTTCACCCAAAATATATTTTAGTAAGGAAGTATGTGTATGCTTTTTTTTCCCCTTCCCTTGTGTATTCTTTTTTTTTTTGTAGATAATATAAAAATTTTGCAGTTTAGTGGTAGGTACTAATGGATATAGATATTGGAAATTTTATTGTGTATACGAGGTTTTTCCAAAATGTTGTGTGTTAACCGCTTTGTATGAGATTATGATATATATTATTCAGATACTGAATGTGAGTCCTATCATTGATACTATTTTTATTTTTTTTTTATGTAAATCATTTCTTTAACCTCCCTTTTTTGTGTGTTTTGTTCAGTATCTAGTATTTTTGTGTTGTTGAAATTAAAAGTGTGATTATTGGATTCTGCGTGTTTAGTTAGGGCGGTTTTATTTTTGGGGTTTTTATGTCCGTTTAGTCTTTTATTCAAATTTTGCTTCGTTGTAAAACTATATTGTTTGATTTCAGCATAATTTATAAAAAATAATAATAAACCTGAAGAAGTCGCAAATAATGCGAAGAAACGTCGTTATTTAAATGTTGGACATGGAAATAAAAATGAAATATTTTTATTTCCTAAGATAATTGTATTATTATACGAACCTACATCCCTAAAAATAAGAACAGTAAGGAGGTAAAATTTTCATAATATTCGTCACTTCATTATTTTCAGACCTTAACTGATAATATATATTTAAAAGAAGACACTGGCTTTGCACATGTAAATCTTGATGCTTTAACCCCCAACCTGTTCCGCTCGTATCGTATAGAGTGTCGTATACCGGCCGTGTTTGATACAGTGACTGCAAAGAGTTTCATCCACTTGAGGTTTTTTTTTAAATTATTATGTAATTTGATAGATCTTCTTTCAGTTTATTAATCTATGAAAAACTATTGAACAAATCATTGTTACAATATTCTGCCATCGTGTTTTACTGTCGGACACAAATTTTCTTGTTTAAATTCCACATTAGCTCTTCGCCATATCATATGATGTCCATCCGATTATATTTAGATTAATCTGAGAAAATAACACGTTGCCAAAAATATAAAAAATAATAAATTTGTTTCATTCATATATTTATTTGCAAACTCTAATCCTTTTTTTTTTCGATTAATCCAATACTTTTCCAGTCACTGTAGTTATTTTTATTACTGTCGGTATTCTTTTATATCCCCATGGCAGGCATGAATTATTATACGTCTTATATACGAGAGAGAAATGTATCAAAGAACGCTGCATTCGATGCTCTTTTATAATGTAAAGAGGCATGTAAACGGATAGATTCGTTAAATTTATATATTTTACATTGACTTTGGATAGACTTATAAGACCAATTTCTTGCTCCCTTTTTCTTTATACCAAGCATTTGACAAATGGGATATCTGAAGTATTTCACAATTTGTACTATATGTTCTTTAATCTGCGATGCTTCTAAATCTTTGGAGAGCAAACTAAATAATTGTGCCGAACAACCATATACAGGGTGTTAATTAAGTATCTGACCAAACTTCAGGGGGTGATTCTTTGAGTGATTTTAAGGTAAAAAGTTCATATAAGCAGGTGTCCGGAAATGCATAGTTTTCAAGATACAGGGTGTCAAAAAAAAATTTTTTTTACATTTATTTATTAATATCTCAAACACCTGTTGACCGATTTTGTTAGCACCAATTGATTGTTCATTATGACTTCCAGTGGCGTCATAAGGGGCAGTTTCACGAATAAAAATAACAAAAAAAATGTGCGCCACTGACTTTTTTTTAAATTAAAAAAATTATTTTTGGATTAAGCCATTAAAAATACAACTTTTTTGTCTCTTGATATTTTTTCGTATCTTGCAGCAATGTGGTTCATGCCCGATGGGGCCCCACCTCACTTTAGCATCGTAGCACGGGAATTTCTGGATCAAACTTATGGAGGGCAGTGGATTGGTCCCGCGGGTCCAGAGTCATGGCCACCCAGGTTGTCAGATTTAAATCCTTTGGATTATTTCCTTTGGGGGCATTTAAAGTCGCTGGTTTATAAAACTCCAGTCAATACTGAAGTCGAATTATGTCAGCGCATACGGGATTCATGCAATCAAATAAGACATACTCCTGGAATATTTCAGCATGTTCGGTATCGATGATAAGGCGAGCTAATGCTTGCATTGAAGTTGAAGGTGGATATTTTCAACAACTATTATAAATTTATCTTTATTTGTTGTTATGTTGTTAAGTTCTTAAACGTTTTTTATTAAAAAAGTATTTTTTGTCAAAGTTTAATTAATAATACGTCTTTGTCTTGTCTTAGGCATTTATTTCCACCACTGACCTTCAATATTAGCAATAGTAAATAAGATTCAATTAGCATTTTACTATCATAAAAAATACTACCAAATCTCAACGAATTTGGGTAAAACGTAATTCGCAATAATTCTGTAAAAGTGATTTTTAAAATTATTCAGTTTAAGTGGTTTTAATTTTTTTTCTCGAAAACGATGCAAAAAATATCAAGAGACAAAAAAGTTGTATTTTTAATGGCCTAATTAAAAAATAATTTTGTTATTGTTATTTTTATTCGTGAAACTGCCCCTTACGACGCCATTGAAAGTCATAATCAACAATCAATTGGTGCTAACTTAGCGTCTTATCATAGTCCATAATACTGCCAAATTCCAACAAAATCGGTCAACAGGTGTTTGAGATATTAATAAATAAATGTAAAAAAAAATTTTTTTTGACACCCTGTATCTTGAAAACTATGCATTTCCGGATACCTGCTTATATGAACTTTTTACCTTAAAATCACTCAAAGAAGCACCCCCGAAGTTTGGCCAGATACTTAATTAACACCCTGTATATGTAAGTATAGGATAAGTGGGCGACTCGTTAATAATTTTTTTCTTCATACTGACCATGTTGCTCGCATTATCTGTCACAATACGGGTAATTTTCATAGAAATCTTATATTATATATGTACTCTAGAATGCTAATTAAATCCAGCCGAATACCAAAAAGTGTAACGGGTATGCAGAGTTTTCACGAACTACGCATGCTCCTCAGTCACTTATTTTCAGTACAGAGCTGCCATATTTAAAACTATTTTGTCGTTCGCCTTACAGAATTTATGCGACATATCTGTTTTATAAATAAATCCATATGTTGCGTCATACGAAACTGCTTGACAAAATCAAATAATTCAATGTTATCGGTAAAATTGTAATACTGTTTAGTTTTCAGCAATATGAACGAAACATTTTTTTCCAAATCTTATTAAATTTAGGAGATTTCGCAACAGCGTCTATTTTCGCAAATGACATTTCTCGTAGTGGGAATATCTGTCAGAGTCGGCTTCACAACAATTCAGATAGGTTTTATAATTGAATTATGGGTTTATGCGTGGTATATTTTAATTGTTGATAGATATACCTATTTGTGATTAAAATTGTTTTTAATATTTGTTATTTTGGTTTGGTAGTTTGTTTATTTAACAAACAATGAGGTGTATAGTGTTGTGGTGTAAAAATGAAGGTATCATTCCTGGTATTAAATATTTTCAGTAAGTTATTGTTTCGGGTTTCTAACAGTCTCAGTTTGAGTCAATATGATACCATTGACATGATACTCATTTTTAGCTTGACAAAAAAAAGACATGATGTTTGGATGCGGGCATTGGGATCCTAGTACAGAAAATGTATGTGATGGGAAAGTCATATGCAGTAAGCATTTCGCTGCAGAAGATATCATTTGTAGAGAAGACGGCAAGAGGATCACCCTCGTACCCGATGCAGTTCCCAAACTTTTGTTGAAAAGAAGAGATTATGTAAATGAGAGTGGAAGTTAAATTCTTAATCGTTTGATATCAAGACCCTGTTTACTTAAAAGCAGTCAGTCAAAAATGCATGATATGTATGTCAAGAATATATTTCCTACGTTGTGTAGGTATACAAAGTTCGTTTGAATTCTGTTGTTAAACTGGAATATACTTAATTATAGAATCCTCCATGAAATTGCTGAGAATAAAAGTTCTACCAACCATGTTTTGTCACAAAATACTATTGCGAGTAGTACGGATGATATGGAAGTGGTTTACATGGACACGGAAAATATTCGTGAAATCACTGTTTCTTGCACCCCTTCTTTGAAGGCTGTAGAGAGGTAAGAGGCCTAAGGTGGTTGTATAAACAAACAAATATTATATAATAATAAAATAAATAATTAGAATGCTCAAGTCTTTACGATATTTTCCAATATTAGAATTTTTACTTATTTCTCGTTTCTGCTTAGATTTATTATTATTGGGTTGTACCTGTTAGACAATAAAGTATTTATATATTTAATGTAATTTTTTATTTCTTAAATTCCTTTATTCCATTTTTTTATTTGAATTACCAAATGGTAAAATTTAATTTTAAATATACCTATAACAGTAATATTACATTTAATCAAAGCCGGTCCTGTTGAAAAATAAGTTACTGGTGATCATGCGCATTATGGACAGCTCTACACTTTTGGTTACATTTTTGTACTACGGGATTATCATTCTAGAGTATATATATATATATATATATAAAATATAAGATTTCTGTGGTAATTTTACAGTTATATTCATCTTTGGCTTCTCATGATGTTCTGATAGATTACCCTTAAAGCGAAAATATTACTGATATCTAAAATAAGGGCGTATCATTTATATAGCCGGATAGCTGGGCGTTTTCTGCCAGTTATTACAAGATTAGACAAAGCCGCAAACTTGCAATATGGATTTTGATGTATTGTAATAATACGGTATAAGTTAAATTTTATGTGGAAAGGAATGTTTTGGATTTTTTATCGTATTTCGAGGTTATTACAAATATTATGTACTCCTGAATAAAGTAAAACTGCTATTGCTATTGAATACACTCATACTACCCTATATATACGAAACTGCGGTGTTTATTTTATTTTGTTTTTTTTTCTTCATTTTTTAACACTTTTGCATGCTTGTTGTCATATTTTAGCCTGATCAAGCTAACAAATTTAGCCAAAAATGGCGAAGAATCTAAACCTTGGTGGTTTTATTAATCTATTTCCTATAATCTGCCAATTACTTAAAACATATATCCAAAACACATTTATACAGAGTGTTCCACAAAAAATGCTGTAATAGATTTCTCGATAAGTATTTACCAACAAAATCATGATTAATAAAACATAATATAAACGATGCTTGAATATATTTTTTATTACTATGTAAGATAATAAAGAGGTCTTAGGTCAACAGTGAAAACGAAGAATAGTTGGCATTTTACTATGATCAAATATGTAGGTACGCCTTTAGAAGCATTTATTTATAAATAATAATACTGTATTTATTAGTATTTCATTTTCTAAGTGGTTTGATAAAAAATATTTTGTCGTAAAAGTTTATTTTCTCATTTTTTATTTCTGTTGAGTAGTTTACAAAGCAGGAGTAGGTAGGTTAGTTGAAAATGAGGGGATGTAAATATACTCTCCATTGCGACTACATCAGGATCCCTTGTGGCTGATACCAATTTATATTTCACCCAACAAGTCAATCTTCTTGATAAAGCCAGGAGTGCCTGGTCCTGATTTCGATGGATTGATAATTTACCAAACCCAAATAGTCTTGCCAAAATAGTTATTTATACTATAAGGGATGTAAGTAACATTTACCAGTCGAGGACGAGTTTGCGCCCGAGCGACAGCGAGGGCTGGCAAAAAAGTTCGAGACACAACATTTTTCCCCCTCCCTGTATTGTTGCTGGATATATTTTTGGATTTTCATTATCATTACATTCGATAGCATTCTCATTAAATTATGAAGGCAGCCGTCATCCGTTGCCAGAGCAACATAAGAAGTTTTTATTTTACCACCAACTTTAAGTCAATTCATAGCGAAAAGTTTGAAGAAGTCGAAATATTTGAATCTGTGTGGACAAAATGGATGTTTCAGACATAGAAGAATCAGCGAATATTGCTTGTTTATCTCTACAACCGGAAAAGTCGAAAAAAGGTATGAAGCAGCATATAAATCCTTTAAGAATTGGTGCCAAAGCAAGACGGCTACTGCAGTCTCAGAAACCTTGTTTTTGGCGTATTTCCACGAGAAAAGTGCTTTATTGAAGTCCCACTCAAGGTTATGGTGTGAGTATTCGATTTTGAAGTCCCTTTTTATAGAGTATACAAAACTTCGAGCATTTTTGAATAGAAAAAATGATGGTTATAGACCCAAAAAATCGAATGTGTTTATCAGGGAAGATGTGAATAAGTTCATGCTTGAAGCCCCCGATGATATATTTGATGAAGGTCGTAATGGTAATGAACTCTGTGAAATGAAAATGGACAATGTTAAAATAAGTCAAGAAGTCATAATTGTGACTATTTCTGACTCCAAAAATGGAATGTCACGTAAATTTACAGTGAGAAAAAGTGACAACGTTTGTCATTTCAAAATAATTCAAAAGTACATTGATAGAAAAATACGTTTTCGTCAAACCTAAGTAAACTTGCGAAATTTCCAAAGTTTGAGAACTTCGGAATGTATACTGGAAGAACGTCGGCAACTTTATTAGCATATACTGGAATTGATGTATTAGCTATCAAGCGACATGATGGATGGAAATCCGCTACTATTGCGGAAAGTTACGTAGCTGAGAGCCTCACCAATAAAAAGGAAGTAGCGAATAAAATTGTATACAATAAGACCCAGCCAGAAGTCTATTGCAGTGCTTCAACAGTCACAGAAACATTGGTTAGAAATAAAGGATCTGTGTAGTCAGAAAATGTTATACACATCGAGAAGAAACGAGAAAACGTGTTTCCAAATTTTGTTAATAATATGAATAATTATAATAATTATTGTACCATTAATATTCATTTCAATTAATATCACCGGATTTATTTTTTTGCAATATGTTGACGAAATTAAAAACTAAAGTTACCTATAATAATTTTAGATTATTATATCCTTAGGGATGTAAGTTGACTTACATCCCGTCGTTAATGGCAACCAATACCTTGTTGAGTAACTTTCACTTACGTCTGCCAAAGCAGTATCACAATAGGTTGCTTACAATACAGGGAGGGGGAAAAATTATAAACATTTGCCAAGTACCTTTTGAATATATATTTGACGGTGCTGAATAATACGACAATTGCAACGTTAATATATGGTTAATATAGACGAGACTTCTCTGGTATTTTGATTACTCTCCTTCACATAACACCCACAATATAAGGGAAACGACCATAGTAAAGGTTTGGGAACTGTTTGCAGCGTTCCAGTGGTTGTCATTTTATTTCAAATAATTTGGCTGGAAATTTGAAAATTAAGTATAGGTCGTCACAAAAAAAAACTAGGACTTCAAGATCATTTCATAAGATTGAAATGTGAATAATATAGCATAATTTTTTATTAACTATGTCATTCTCATTTCAGTGAAGTGAAAACCTTGAATGTTCTAGTTTTTTTTTTGTAACGACCGTACTAGCACCATTTCAATAAAATAGTTTCTAAATCCAAATGTTTTGTCATAAAACAGTTAGGAAGATCCTTCTCACTCATGTTCCCTAGATTCTTTTTTTCGGGATTACTTTTTTAGATAAAGCAACGAGCCCAGTTGAAGGACCTCTAGTAAACACTTCTTAAAACTAAACATTTGAACTTAGTTATCTACTTTATTGAAATCAGAGTATAGTGATTCATGTAACGTTCATTTAAATAACGAAAAATAAAAACAACAATCAGGTTTGAATTTTGTTCTATTAATACATTTTTACATCATGTGGAAATAATTGTAGGTATACGTGATAGGAACTACTCGTAAAACAATATACAAAATGAACAATTATTACAAAATAAAATATTAAAACTAATAACTATGTTTACGGAGCAATCTTGAATATTTTGTAATCAATGCAAGGTCTGCTTCATAATCTCAAACGTGTTCAGGACTCTTTCAGAAACAATAGTTATTTATTACACAAGGGAAAAAAGTATTAGATTTTAGCTCGAGGTTGTGTGGTCTTCCGACAAGACGCGGAGAGAAACAAAAAAACCGTGTGCCACACTATATTTTTCTGTGACGGGAGAAACACTTATTCCCACCCATTATAACTATCTTCAAGCTGCAGCAGGAATCACGTGAAAAACAAGTACAACAATCTTCTTCCACAAAATTGCACAATAATAATAATCTAAAGAGGATTTATAATATTCTAAGACTTTTTTTAACAACTAACTAAACAACACATAATACACACAATGTGCTAAACAATGAATTTTTTTAACCTTCTTCTGTGTTGACTGTTGACAATTGACAGGACTAACAGAATGCAGTTTCCGGCAAGCAGAATTCTTTAATTTTACCGACTCCAACGCCATGTATACAGAACTAAAAACAGTGTCCCAGGTCGTACGCCTTCGTTTCCTTTATATTGTGTGTGTTATGTGCTCTCCTTAGAGCTGATTTATTATATACGAGAGTTAATTTTTATGTTGTTACATTTTACAAAATCTAGGAAGGAAACACCATTTTTGGAAACAAACTATTTTATTGCTTTTCAACATATTCATGTGTATCTAAAAAATTAATAAAATCTATCGAATGATTTTCGATTTATTTGAAAAAACTTAAAAAACAATATTCACTTTCAAATCCCTCTAGCGCCCAAACCAAGCAATTTTGTATACTCGTATTATAGATAAATTGAGCTAAATCATCATATTTTCCGCCAAGGATTTTGGGCTATTCCGTTGTACACGTCATTTCCGGACAGACTGTATGTTATCTTATTATATTTAATGCAGAAAAATAATGTTTAAATCATGGGCGGTATTATGATTTTTTCCTGCTTCTAGGAGTGTCCGAGTTCGCTATTTCAGTACCCTCTACAATAATATAATACTATTTTGTTTCAATTAAATATAATCTGGCACAAGAATTATTTTTATTTTTGATGAAATACATTGAAAATTGAAAACTCGTTGTATATCTTTTTATTATTGGTAGTGGCCATTGACACTGGAAATTTGGGACATTCTTGTTGGATATTGTATTTTAATTAATTTCAAGAACCAATTCAACAGTACCTACTTATTAAATAAATGGTTTTTTAAAAAACTGTCAAATCCTACACACAGTTCTCAAATAACACCATTTAGAATATTAAAATAACTGGTCCTTATCTTTCTACAAAAGTATATATAAAACTGCATTAATGGTGGTAATAAAAACACCTACATAACTATTCTGTCACATTTTTTCGATAAATAAAATGATTCTTCATAGCTACGTGTGACTGTGTAGTTTATTTTTTGGTGGTTCTAACACGCACTTTCCTCCATACAGTGTGATTCAAATCCGAAGACAACCTGCTCTCGAAAACGGTAAAAGTTGAAAGATACTCGAAACTAGAGTTGCCAGGTTTGAAATTACGGGACAAAGTATATTAATTCACGGAGAAAATAATGTGCCGCAAATGAAAAATTGTTTAGGTTTCAAGGTGAATGTTCTTATCTGAAAAGTAACAAAGAAATCTTTAAAATACGGCTTTTCTTAGCTAAATTTTTAATTTTCTCTTCATAAATTTGGTCCGACTAAAGATCAGAAACAAACCTTCATAACTATTAACCCCTAGCCATTCGACCTCAGAAGATTTTTCAGAAGAACATTTTTATAAATAAATATCACCTACTTGTTCTTTTTATTATTTTAAATTTGTTTAAAAGTTAACTATTATCTCATTAAATGAAATAAACTGTTGCCCTCGAGGCACGTATAGCTCTCCATATTTAAGTGTAAAAGTAATAATTTAAGACCTTTTTTTCATTTATCTAAAATTTATAAATATTTTTTTTGTTTTAGACATCAGCTATTTTTTTAAGTATTAAAAATTTTATGCTGCAGTTTTTAGGTTATCTTATATCAAAGCTATATATAATTAGCCAATTTTTCAGTTATATTTGGAAAAACATTTTTTTTTTATTTTTGACCCTTTTTACACTATTTTCGAACGCCTGTGTGAACCAGTTTATTTATGTAACATTTTTTAGGTGATATTTGTTGAAATTACAATTACAAAAACAAAAAACTAGCTGTTGCCCTCGAGGCACGAATAGCTCTCCATATTTAAGTGTAAAAGTAATAATTTTATGACCTTTTTGTCATTTATCTAAATTTAATAAATTTTTGTTTTGTTTTAGATATCAGCTATTTTTTTTTAAGTATCGGGTTTTGTGCCTTTTTCTTCTCTTTGGAGGCACTATTTATACGCAGATATTTTATATTTCAGATCTAGGCCAAGTTCTTGAACGCAAATTAATTGATTTTTTTTAGTTTTATTATAAAATTTATTTTGCCCCCTTTTCTACTATTTACGAACGCCTATGTAAACAAAATTGTTATGCTGCATGTTGTAGGTTATCCGTTAAGTGGTTTTTGAGTTATCACGGATACAATTTTTTTCTGACCCTTTTATAGAATTTTCACGGACGCCTATGGAACATTAATTTTTGTCGTGTATTTTTAACACCAATGCAACTAGTTAAATATAAAATTTTTTACATTTTAATTTTTTTTTTACCCCTTTTTTTACTATTTACGAACGCCTATGTAAATAAAAATTTTATGCTGCATTTTTTAGGTTATCTTATATGAACGCTATATATAAGTAATTAGCCAATTTTTCTGGTATATTTGGGAAACATTTTTTTTTCGTTTTTGACCCTTTTTTAAGACTATTTTTGAACGCCTGTGTGAACTAATTCTTTTATGTAACATTTTTTAGGTTGTATTCTATCACAACTATAAAAAATTATTCAATATTTCGGATAAGTTTAAGAACTATGATTTTTTAAATTTTTGAACCCTCTTTTAAACCCCTTGCCTACGCTCAATGTTAATCACCACCTATAAATATCCTGTAGTATTTTTGTACCAAATGTGGTTAAAATCCTTTAAGTGGTTTTTGAGTTATCACGGATACAAATTTTTTCTGACCCTTTTATAGAATTTTCACGGACGCCTATGGTACATTAATTTTTGTCGTGTATTTTTAACACTAATTCATCTAGTTAAATATAAAAAATTTTACATTTTAATTTTTTTTATTTGACCCCTTTTTCTACTATTTACGAACGCCTATGTAAGTAAAAATTTTATGCTGCATTTTTTAGGTTATCTTATATCAAAGCTATATATAATTAGCCAATTTTTCTGGTATATTTGAGAAACATTTTTTTTTCGTTTTTGACCCTTTTTTTAAACTATTTTCGAACGCCTGTGTGAACCAATTCTTTTATGGAATATTTTTTAGCTTATATTGTATCACAACTATGAAAAATTATTTCATATTTCGAATAAGTTTAGGAAATATATATTTTTTATGTTTTGACCCCTTTTCCACTATTTACGAACGCCTATGAAAGTAAGTTATTCATGACACATTTTATAGGTTATATTCTATCAAAACTATAAATAACTAGTTAATATTTCTGCTATTTTTAAGAAATACGTTTTTTTTTTAATCTTTTTTACCCCATTTTACACTATTTTCGAACGCCAATGTGGTCTAATATTTTATGTTCAATATTTTAGGTTATACTCAATTAAATGCGTCAAAAATTATGCAGTATTTCGGATAAGTTTAAGAACTATGAATTTTTTTAATTTTTGAACCCTCTTTTAAACCCCTTGCCTACGCTGAATGTTTCCCAAAATCTAATCAGCTCCTTGCCATGTTCCATAGTATTTTTGGACCAAATTTGGTTAAAATCTGTTAAGTAGTTTTTGCGTTTTCGTGCATACAGACAGACAGACAGACATTTTTTTAAAACTACTTATTTATGTATAAAATGACCAAAAACAAGTATTTCCGGTGAAATTAAAAAAAATTTTTTTTTCATGAAACTAATAGTCTCCATATATACATATATTACATATATGATATGGAGAGCTAAAAATACGTTAGTAGAAATATTATCACAAATCAGAAACACATTATTATTTATTCACTTAACTATGTTTTGTTTGAGAGGAATTACCTCAGACAAATAATTTGTTTACTTATTTGTCTGAGGGAATCACGCTATCGATAAGCCTATTTGCAGTGCCAGCGCAACTCGGGCAACCAGCAAAACAGTAAATTATTTCGCCTACGACTATTGCAAATCAGACGAAAAAAAAGCAATTTTTTAAAAAACATTTAAAAGGATTTGTTTATTATACACTGTGTCCAAGATAAAAATGGGATAGCATTGGAATCTTGGAAACGGTAGGACTTACAATGTCGGAAAAATTAGTGAAAAGTTGTGCAATTTAACACCTTTTAAATGGTGTTTTCAAAAGTAAAGTAACTTTAGCCGTTTTCGAGAATTTTTGAAAAAAGTATTTTTTGCGATTTTAGTTTTTATTTATTTCTGATATTATTTTTACAGATATAAAAAAATGAAAAGCACTTCCTCATTGTTACTTTTTGGGGAGAAAAAGATAGCGTTTACAAATTGTCACTACGACGTTTCGTTTTTGTAAAACCATCATCAACTTTGTTTTTTTAAATATTGCCCTGGATTTTTTATTGTTCGGACAATCCCGCCGAAAAAGGGACGACTGACAACCCTACTTGAAACTCGGTAAAGGTGTAACAAAAATTTAAGTATAAATTTGAAAATTAAAATAAAATTGAATCTCTTCCTTCGGATGTGTATCTAGGTATATTATAAATGTTAAATTTAATATTTACGCCACTTATGATGGGATTTTGTGATGCCGAACCATGTCTGATTTTATTGATTAACCATTATATCACGCAATTTTGTGGGATAGATTTGATTTATTCAGTAATTTTAATCATTAAGTAACTTTTTATCATCCACATGAGACTGATTTGAATATCTTCCGTAAACCAATAAAATCTGTGTTTTTCTTATAGGCATCATAACAATATTACACGAACTACTTACAAACCACATTCAACAAAAAAATCCTAAATCGCCATAATTATTTATTTATATATAAATATGGACGAATTAAACGAATACTCGTCTACAATTAAATTCAACAATGTTACAAATTGTACATTTAATTTTTATAATAAAATAGTGTTAATTTTTGTTAATGTACTTGTTGAAAAATAATATAGTATGGTAAATTAAAATAAAAAAATACCTGTATTTATGTGAAACTTTATTTCATTTTAAGGGAGGAAAAGTGGTACTTTCTACCCGAAAATTAACGTGGAAAGTCAAAGGAGGTGTTGGCAAAACTTCATTTACATATCAATCAATTGTTTGATTTGAAGTGTCAATAACTCGGTAGCGAGTGAGTTTAGAAATAGGAAGGTCTTCATAAAGTTAGTTTCAAATTCTCCAAACAATTCAAAAATGATGTCCAATATAGGGTGTTCAATTTAAAAAATCATAACTTTGATCAACTGCGCTTTGTTGGGCCATTCGCTAGATTTTAAAGTTCAAAAGTTAAAGCAGTACATGCTCCTAAAAAAACCTACAAGTTTTGTATAAAACTTTTTTTCATATCATTTACCGTTCGTGATATATTGAAGTGTTTCCAAACTTTCTGCTAACTCTGTATATCCATTTATGTCCAAATTTGTTATTTAGCCAGTGCGTTACTATCTTATTCACCTTCTCTTTCTGAACAACTATCTTCAATAACATTTTGTAGTATTTGCTACCAGCTACGCACTTTTTTCCAAGGAAAAGGAGTAAAAAAGCAAAAAATCAAAATACGCCTACTATTTTGAAATTTTGTACAGTTACTAAGTTTTTCATTCTGATTAACTTTTCTTAATAATATTTTGGCGTAAGTTAAACCGAAAGGACACTTTACTAGTGTAAAAAATCAGTATTTTCAAAATTTCCAAGGCACACCTACTTGAATTTTCAAAACTAAAATTATGTCTCAAATTAGTTTCAAATCAAGCAGGGCTGGACCACAGAAGAGCAAATTTAAACTCTTTTACCACAGTTGTTTCACCTATCCGGGGACACACTGTATATCGAAAGCTTGACATAGTAGAAAAATTTTTATTTTAAGCGTCAAAGATTTAACTTCTGAGGAAATTTTATTTATTGGTTAATTCCACAAGCAGGTAAAAATTTATGAAATGGGAGGGAGCAGTTTAGATTATTAATTAGAAGATAAATTTACCTACTGGTTTTCACCCTGTGATTTAAGTCTGTTTACGGTTGTTATGGATTTTGTTTACTGGAACAATGACTGCAACTCAACATATTTTGATTATTACCGAATTGTGTAATGTTTGAAATATGCGATTTTAATATTGAAAAAAATAATTAAATAATAATACTTAGTGACTTTTATTTACCAATTCAGCTATAAAAATTTCATTTCAGTAGGTAAAAATTGACTTTTGAGTGGGTAAAAATTGTTTGGTTTTACTATTTTAACTAAACTGTCATTTTGAAAACGATTTTAAATTCAACAAATTATAGAGTTTACCATCAAAGATGGAATAAACGTACAATACTTTTTTTTTATTTTTCGTTTATCATTTTCAACTGAAAACTAAACTTAATAGTAATCATAATAAGAAGAAGA
Source organism: Apoderus coryli (assembly GCA_911728435.2). Taxonomy (NCBI): domain Eukaryota; kingdom Metazoa; phylum Arthropoda; class Insecta; order Coleoptera; family Attelabidae; genus Apoderus; species Apoderus coryli. Next base: position 5,925,223 of record OU452202.1, on the reverse strand, counting down.
ATGAGTAAAGGTCGTCAAACTTTGCGTTTCTTTTATTTATTTCCTCACCTGTTAAAACAGAATTTCATTATAGAAGTCCATTATACGGTACACACTAATAAGCATTTAATTTTTTCTATATTTTATATACATACCTGCATTGTTATAGGAAAGCGATATTGAAGGGTCATAAAGTGCGTTGGCTGTTGATTTTTCTAAACAGCATAGGTATAACACGTAAACATAAATAAATGGAAGGTTTCATGTATTTAGCTTCTCTTTCTTAGTAAACTTTGCAGTAGGTACTCAAGCGATTTTACTAGGGCAAATACACATTAGAAATTAATCCGATTAGTTTAAATTATAATACTGATCATTCATAGGAAGAATAATGATTTGGCTTTTGAGGAGGAACTTCGAAAGCACTATTGTTTGAATTTCTTTGAAATGTGTATTGTCAGTGTTAAAAGTATTCCCCAAAATTCTGACCGTAGAACAATGAGTGCAATGCTATGGAAGTAGCCACTGCTCTTATATCTATGTAGTAAAGGAATTCCACCGCAAATTTCCTGGCGTATACGTTTCGATATTGGAATCTGTAAAGGAATAGTATATTGTGCAAAGAACATGAAATGACATATATTTCCTACGAGTATGATCGTTTGCAGCATGAGCGGCAGGCGAGTGCTGCAAATCATACGAGTAGGAACTAGTCATTCATCACTGTTTTTGTGTTTTGAAATTAGCGCAATAGTTAATTATAATTATTATTAATTATAAATACCTAAACTGTCAATTTAGTGTTTTTGTATTGTCGGCGTTGCTATGATGATTTTTCATGCCCGACGCTACTTTTGTCATTACCAGGAAATTTACTAATGCTAGGCAACTAGTGGGAAATATTGATTTCGCACGGGTAAATGAAAAACAGCATTACAATGTACTACATTTTCAAATCATGATTGAACATATAATAAAGGCATTTAAAGACAGTCGTAGAATAATCCATTGCTTTCTTTAAGAAAGAATGCTAAGAATTTAGACGGGGTGGTAAAAGCTATCATTCAAAGAGTTTTAAAACAAAATACAATTTATCCTTACAGGCGTCATTTCAATCAAACTTTGGAGGCTGCGGATGAAGCAAAAAGGCTAGATTTTTGTTTGTGGGTTGGAAATATGATTTTAAATGGCAATAGGAATTTTCACAAGCTTATAATATTTTCTGATGAATCAAATCCCGAATTTAGAATTCCCGCAGGACGTCAGTACTTCAGAAAAGTCAATAGGTGGTGTGCTATTTTATATTACTGTATCATTGGGCATTGAAGGTACTTGTAACAGAGCAAGCTATTTGCAACTACTATATACATTCTTTTTATATCATCTCGAATAGCTGCCCCGGGATTTTCGCAATGTATTTTCAACACGATTGGTGCCCTGCACATAGCACTGAAGAGGTTACAGAATGCCTGACCAGAAATTCGCTGTCAGATGGATAGGAATAAATGGACCAGTTTTATGGCCCCCGACCTGACATTAGCCTATTCTTTCTTTTGGGGTCGTCTAAAGCAGCTTACTTATGCGCAACCACCAATGTTGAACTTTTAAAATTAAAAATTAGACGAGCCGTGGAATCATTGACAATTCAAGAGATTCGAGCACATTAGGAAGCAGTTGGAAAAGTGTGTTAATTGTAGGCGTCTTTGAACTATAACTGTGATTGCGTTGTGTTTATTTCTGTTTATTAATTTTCGTTTCAATTTTCATTTTAATTTCTTTAATTTGATGTTCATGCCTTTTTGAGTTGAATAAAAATAATTTTTTTCATAGTAGGTAGTTCTTATTTTTTCGACAAGCAAAATATTTTTATCAAGAATAACATTTTTTGGTCAATTTGTCTTGGTAACCGCATCCGTGGATATACTGTATAGGAGGTACGTTTCGGCAATAGTTTTTATCTTCAGGTATTTTACACAAATACACAGGAGACATACACCACACATAAACCATATTCCTATGAAGTTATCATGTTTAAAATATTTTTATTTCAGATTTAAAATTTTAAATATTAACATTATTTTTATTTCAGTTTTAAAATTTTAGACTTTCTGATCTATATTAGGTATACAAGCTGGCTGTACTATACAGCCAGTTGGAAAAAATACATTCAACAAGTTCAAAGTTGCAAAATATCTGGGTGTGAGCCATCTTCACAAGTATACATACGAGAAATACTCTTATCTCAAAATCAAATTTTTGAAGGCTCCTCGTAATTTACTATATTTTGGTGGTGAAGTTTGGTTTTAGGGGATGCAGAAACTTTTACGAAGAATAACTTTTTGTCGAACAAGTGCTGGTAATTATGAGACTCTTCTTAAAAGGTGTTTCTAAAATAGATGGTGAAAATTTGTGAGCGAATTGGGGACGTCTAATCATGAAAGAAACCTAAATTGTAATTTTTCGAAAAGTCCTTATTTACCAAGATACAGGGTGTTAAAAATGACTGCCTGAGGACGATTTTTTTGAAATATTTTCGAAACGAGTAAAGATGAATTCAGCAAATGTAGCATATTTATTCACCTAGTTAAATGTCGTAAACTGATATGAAATTCAATAAAAAAGGATAGGCGGGTAAACGGGGGGACCCTTGCCTTAATTATAACCTAACTTTTTTTTCTTGTGACTTTTATTCCATTTGTGTCCACCTTGTATAATATTCTGGATTCTGAGTCATATAGTGTTCAAATTATTTTAGAGCATTTGTTTAAAATATTGTTCTACTGTATAACATAGGTACTAAAAAAGTAATTTCATTTCAGAATGTTCATCGGAACCACAATGTCTTCGCTGTAGTTCAAAAGGCTGCATAAAATGTCCACAGTTAATAGTTCAACCAACGAGAAAATGTGTACAAACATGTCCATTTGGACATCGAGCTCATTGGAGCTCCACAGTCGATTACATGGGATTGGTGTGTTCACATAATGGAAATTTTCTGGGACTGTCCGCAAATGCCTTAGCAATATTAGCAGGTTAGTAAAATCTTGGACGTCTACTGTAGGCGCGCTATAACAGGATCAGACCTGTAAATTTGTAACCTTAGTCCATAATCATTACACATTATCTATTTTTCAAGGATCGGGGCTACTTTCCGGTACGGGGGTATGATCATACTATGTTGTTGCAGAATTATGAATTCCAATCACTCTCACAGCGTAGGATATTCGCGTATCAGTTGTATATTTTCAAAATAATCAATTCTTTTATTGACAGTCCTCAACTACTGAGCCAGGTAAATTTCCGTTTCCCCCAATACAACTCGCGCCTCATTAACACATTTAATGTTCCACATCACCGAACAAATTATGAGACTAGAGCTCCCATGTCAAGAGCTTGCACATTGACCAACAAATACAACTTCCATAGGGAACTAGATTTTTTCAGTAATAATGTTCCTCAGTTTGTGGCCAACCTGCATAGATGTATGGCCAATCTCAATACCACATAAGTTGTGTATGTTGATCCTAATTTATTGAAGGATGGGCATTCTGGTGTTAGAATAGGTTTAGTTTTAGTTAGTAGTGTATAATTTATTGTATAAGTGCATAGTAATTTTGGTTTGTATTATTTGGTATCATTTGTTAATTGTCTTGTAATTGGGCGTAAGCCTGTTAGGCAATAAAGGATTATTATTATTATAATACAAGATATCCTGGAAAATGTGGGAAATCTCTCGGATGCAGATAAAACATGAAAAAATATGATGACAAATTACAATAATCTTTTTTCCTACATGATTTCCTTACCGAGATATACGAGGATTGCTATTTTTGTATTGAGAATAGTAAGAACAAACGAACTAATTTTATCAAAAATAATTTTATTGCTTTTCAAAATATTTTTGTTTAAGATCTATACACTTTTGTTTTAAAGAAGTAGTCCATATTGAAGTGGAGTAGAATGATATTATGTTCTTCAAATAAAAGTCAACCTCCACGAAATAAATTTAATAGGTTTCTCTAATAATTTCTTGTTAACCAAACATGTTTCGGAGCACCGGTCTCCATCATCAGTGGTTAGTAAAATCACTAAAAAGCTATTTCATTGTTGTTATAAAGGTGTGTTTTGTTAAGAAAATGTACTAATTCACTACGAAAAAAATTTATTGTGTCAAACTAAACTATATATTATTAAAACTTGTTAAAATTTTTGTTACTACATTAAAGTTTTATGTAAACATTAATTATGTGCACTCATTATTTGAGCGTTCATATATGTTTTCTTTTTGGAAATCATTAAGAAAATCCCTTTTTTAGGTTTGTACTGAAAGATAATCGAACACTTTACAATACCTAAAAAAGGGATTTTCTTAATGATTTTCAAAAAGAAAACATAGATGAACGCTCAAATAATTGTTATATATTTGATTTAAAATATTTAATTTAATATACTTGTAAATAAATACGCAATTTATATATCCGTCCAACTAAACATTTATTCATTTCTATTCTAAAATACAACTGAAAATAAATCACATTTAGGTATATTAAAAAGCCTGAACAAAAAGAAATAAGGTATTTAGAACTAAACAATATCTACGAGGGATAATTCAATATATATACAACACTTTCCTCCCTTATACTTAATACTATTTTTTTCTACGACTGTCTTTCAATGCCTTTATTATATGTTCAATCATGATTTGAAAATGTAGTACATTGTAATGTTGTTTTTCATTTACTAGGCTAGGCAACTAGTGGGAAATATTTATTGTGCACGGGCAAATTTCCTTGTAATGACAAAAATAGCGTCGGGCATGAAAAAAAAACCATAGGAACGCCGATTTATAATTAATAATAATTATAATTAAGTATTTCGCTAATTTCAAAACACAAAAACAGTGATAGTGAATATAGTTTAACACCACCTAGTCAAATTAATGCTTCTAACTTATTATATTCAGGCTTACTAACAGGGGTAAGTTACGAATAACAAATATTTTCCTAAAAATTATGTTTAATTTATTCAAAAGCATTAAAACAGTCGTAGAAAAAGTATAGTGTGAAACTCACATGAAATGACAATTTCCTACTCATATGATTTGCAGCACTCGCCTGCGGCTCATACTCGTAGGAAATATATGCCATTTCATGTTCGTTGCACAATATAATGTTGTATTCTATATTTTACATCATTAACATTGAAATCATTTTCTGTTCCTTAAATTATATCGAGCATTATTTTTTGAATTTTCAAAACCTCTGTCATTGACCTCATTTTTATTATTGCTTTTTTCGGGTGTTAAAAATCGTTCACCAGAATCGGAACTCTCTGATAGTTCAGAATCACTCGTGACATTACTTTTATAATATTTTATATTTTCGTCATCATTAGTACGTATGAAACTTCCTGATAACCTTCCAGATTGACGAATCTCTGCCATCTTTAGTTTTAACGTACAAAATTTCCGATCCCTCTTTATTAATTAATTTCAGCCTCAGTCCAACTTGGCTTAGAGAGGTTTTGATAATCTTTAACCAAAACTTGCTCACCAACCTTACAAATCTTTTCCTTCCCTCCGTAATTATTTACTAAAGTTTCATTTTTATTAGCCATGTAAGCATCAAAATTGGGTAAAAGTAAATCAAATCTAGATCTCAATGTTCTGTTAAAAATTTTATAGGCTGGACTATCACCTGTAGTTGAATGAGGACAATTCCTATAATCAAATAAAAACATTTCCAAAAATGAAGCGATATTGTAAAGAAAAAGATAAACTTTTAAGAATAATGAAAATCAATTTAATGGAAAAAGAATAAGTTTTAAAAATTATCAATAATTATAATAATTAAAAATTGTGACAATATTTTTATTTCCAACATAGCCTTTTTAAAGTATTTTTAAAAGTTTTGACATAATTCACCGCTTGACCATTACTAGAAGGATGACAAGGGGTTGCAAATAGATGCCTGATACCGTTTAATTTAATGAACGTTTCGAAATCTGAACATGTAAATGGGGGTCTATTATCTGAAACCAATTTAACGGGTAACCCAAACCGAGAAAATAATGATTTTATCTCTCTCAATGTACCGAAAACTTCGCACAAACAAATGGTCGTATACCACGCTGAATTAACGGTGTTCTGATTTTCTAGAGCCACAGTTGCGACATGACCGGTTTTCGAGAGGAAACACGCCACCGTTTGTTTTTTAACTCTTCGGGAACGAACAACTTTTGTTGGTTTTTTTCTTCACATTGAAACCCCCAAACTGCCCATTGGCCTTTTCTTTGTGGCTAATAATCTGGTGGTAGTTCTGGCACCTGTGACAATGCTGTATACGGCTTTGGATGCACTTCAGTTCAATTTTTTAAACTATATACTGTATACTACTGTCGAAAATGTCAAACTTCAAGATAGCGATGACAGATTTCACCTGCCAATACCAGTGTTGCCAGTTCTCAAGGCATACAAAGCAACCCTCTTACGTAAGTCCAGCTTTTTCTTCAATCAACTAGTATTCTTGAAAAAAAAAACTAGATTTTTAAGTTCACCAGGGGCGGATTAAGTTCTAGCTTCTTCTGCTTTAATTTTTAACCCCCTGTATAATAAAGATTTAAAAACATAATCTTAACATCAATTCATCTAAAAAAATATTATTGTTTACTGTCGATCAAATGAACTATTTTTAAGAAAAAAAAACCTAAAATATGCAGGCTGTCACACTTCTTAACGAAATAATTGAACAAAATTAAGCTCAGAATTGTTTAATAAAAAAAAATTTTAATAAATTAGAAAAAACTAGCAACAACATAAGAAATAAATCATTTTTCGATTTCTGTCGAGGTGATTAAATAATATCAAATCTGTTAAAAAAATCGATTACCCATCAAGATCTATAAAAAGAAACATAAAATAACAGAATAATCTTACTTTTGTTTAATTTATTTTAATATTTTATTAATACAAACAACAACAAAATTTTTCCATAAGAGTGACCTCGATGGAAATATTCTGGAACATTAAATTTGTATTTTTTTTCCGTAAAATAATCCATTTCATACGAGGAGTATAGATGTTATAAATGAAAGTCGTCTATTCCACAATATTCACTTAGATAATTCAACAGTCAGTACCATACATATTTCGAGGTCTTGAAGCTCATCATCAGTGGTTTTATATAATTTAGAAAATTGTAATTTTGAACATTTGCCTAGTTGGTTATTTAAAATTATTGAGTCTGTAAAAGAATTTTTAATGATGTTATAATATGTATTAATTTTGTAAGTTTCTCTTTCCGCCACTGATGATGGAACTATAAATTTCAATTAAATTTATTTTGGTTGAGATTCGACTTTTATTTGTCATTGGAATTATACCTACAACTCCGCTTGAGAATGGACTATTTTTTTCAAATTAATTGTAGTTTATCGCATTAATATCACTAGTGGTATAACCGACTGTTTTTTGCATTTATAATACGTAATCTGCGAAGAGCATTCCCCATCCGTCCAAAACACGTACTCAGGAAATGTTCAATGTAAGCCTTCTTCTCCTTTTTTCTGCTGTATTGACATAATTATCTCTAATTTTCAAAAGATTCAGGGGGTTTCTTTTATTTATATTACGTATAAATAGATGGTCAAAATTTGTGAGCGAATTGAGGCCGTCTAATTATGAAAAAAACATTCATTGTAATTTTTAGAAAAGTCCTTATTTACAAAGATACAGGGTGTTAAAGATGACTGCCTGAGGACCATTTTTTTGAAATATTTCCGAAACGAATAAAGATGAATTAATCAAATGTAGCATATTTATTTAGTTAAATGTCGTAAACTGACATGAAATTGAATAAAAAAGGATGACCATGGGCGCGTAAACGGGGGGAACCTTGCCTTAATTATAACCTAACTTTTTTTTCTTGTGACTTTTATTCCATTTGTGTCAAAAATGTGATAAAACAAAGTCTTCTACATAAAAAAGGCATACTTGTTTTTTCTCGAAAAACTTAAAGATTTTCGAGAAATTCGAGTTTGAAAATTTTAGAACAAAACTGGTCCTTAGTACACAGCATTAATAAAATTTTGGAAAACTTTTCGTTAGCAAACTGTATTTCAATTAATTCATCTTTACTCGTTTCGAAAATATTTCAAAAAAATCTTCCTCAGGCAGTCATCTTTAACACCCTGTATCTTTATAAATAAGGACATTTCGGAAAATTACAATTAAGGTTTTTTTCATGATTAGACGTCCCCAATTCGCTCACAAATTTTGACCACCTATTTTAGAAACACCTTGTGTAATAAATAAATGGACATAAACCAATTAGTGCTCAAAAATATTAACAGATGAGGCAGATGGAACCCTACTAACTCTTCTGTATCCATCTTGTCTTAACACCTGCTCGACCATGAATAATTTGTAAACAAATCAACGCTAAATCCCTCCCCGGAGCTTTGTGTTCTATGTAGAGACATGCGAAGCGCGGAGCTTGATCGTTGGGAGGGATTAAGCGTTGCACTATTTTTATAATCGAACACGAGTTGAAGCAAGACTCTGCAAAGTAGACTTGTGTCATTTAGCCCAAAATAAAAAAAGGAAGATCATTTATTTCATGAACCCGCATTCTCTTTGGTTTTTTGGCAGTATTGCTAACAGCTCTTCTTCGTTGGCATCTGCTTTCGATACCATTTCGCGAAGAATCACTATAGGCAACGATTGTTGGACGCAGCTCGTTGCCTATATTGATTCTTCGCGAAATTTGCAGATCTGTGTGATCTACAGAGCAGATTGCAGCGGGATGCCGCAGCCTCTGTCTGCCGGAGTCATAATATTCACATAATTTATTCATGTTTTAGGTATTGTTACGGGTACCATAATATGTATCATGTTCGTTTCCTGTGCATTTTTCTACGTTAAGTATCGAAAGAAAGCCATTCAACACATGAACAGCGACACAAGTTCAGAAATTGATGACTCTCCAGAACGCAAGGATTTTATAAAACAACTGGAAATTTTACGACCTTATGCTCAAACATACTTAGACATGTTAAACGACACACGCCGGCAACTCAGGGAATTACACCGGAATGGCGATAACAGTGCTATTGCGGCATACAAACCGGTCGTACGTGACTTGGCTAAGGTGCTGTTGTTACTAAACAGACCCACTGACAGGATATCGATTCCTGAAGAATGGGACCACTTATTTAGTTGGGCAGAAAAAACTCTTAAAAGGTAAGCGAATTATAATATTCCTCGGTTTGTCTCGACATTTCCAGAATAAATTCGTAGAGACAAAGATGTCTACCACTCTTGTTGCCGGAGCGTTAAGAAACTCCACAAGACGACGGCCTACGAGGTTGTTTTAGTTGGGATATAGAGGGCCGCCACTAAATGTCCCTACTGAAAATCAAACCCCAACTTTATTTAACCTAAATCCACAGTGTCAGTACGATACGTATAGTGTGATAGCTACAGCGAATTGTAAAAATTAACAAGTTATTCGAAAAATTGGAATTAACTGATAAAATTGTCGAAGACCCAGTTAGTTTCGGTCGAGGTTTCTGTTTTGGGAATGAACCACCACGTCAGTCAACAATTCTCGTTGATATGGTGAATTCGTACGTGGACGGGGGTGTCTTAGCAACGACGATCCAGCAACAGATGCATCAAAAACAGCAGGCGCCCAGGAAAACATCGCGTCGATGCTGTAAGTAAGCTCAACATGTAAGATCGACATGGGCCATAATCTATTAACCGAAAAACAGAAAGCAAAGCCACTATATCGCTTAAATGTATCAGCTGTCGTATGTTCGGATGTTCCAGGGTAAAGTAAATTGGACAAAAGTCATTCGTTCTCTAAATGTCTACAAAAAGCTGATCGCGACAAAGTAAGATAATCTAGCAATAGTTGATCTACAACATTAAAGAACTGTTACTGCCGATTACCAACTCCCAATGACGAATTTATTCTACATCAAGACAATGCAATTTCTCACACAGCTCGCAAGAGAATTGATTTTTCAAGGCATCAAAACATACCGTCCTCCGTACATTCTCAATCTAACTCCCAACGATTTCACTAGCTCTCCATAAACCAAAAATGGCCTGCCTGACAAAGGTTTCAGTCGCCAGAAGGAATAGTGGACGCCTTCAAAACACAATTTGGGTTGTACAAAAACGAGTGGAATAACTGGTTCCAGGGCTAATTCGATCGCATGCCAAAATGCTTTAACTTTCGAGGGAAATATTTCCCTATGTGCAGAAGACAACCCGATAAATACAGTCCGCGATGGTCGTCAAAAAGTTGTACAAATTAATTTTACTTTATAAACTTAGAAGTAACTACATAGGCGAGAAATTTTTTTAGGTCACTTAGGAAATTGGAAATAAATTAAATTTCGAAATAATTGCTCTAGTATGAGGTGATTCATCTGTCCCGCTGTATTAAGTCGGCTATATTTAAGATTCAATAATAAATCATAAGCCTTGTTTTGGTTTTTATGATTTATTAAGAAAGAAAACGATAATTTTACATTAGCAACGGAGTTCGACTTATTGTTATTCGGGACTAAAATAAATTAATGAAACACATGGAACGTCTGCACAGTCATGGATACTAACACCAGAACATGGATCATGGATACTAACACCAGAACGACGTACGGCATTGATAGCCCGTGAACTAAAACGGAATGTCATTCTGTATCTATGCCATAGAATAATAACTACAGATAAGAAGGGTCAGTAGACGCTAAAAACAGCATCGACTCGTCGCAATCCCAGCTACATTCTGGCCCGCTACTATATTATACTATATCTATATATATTATAAGATACTATACTATAACTATACGGGCAGCGAATTGCTTTGAAGACAGAGAGATAAAACGTTCCGACACGAAGTGAAGTAACTGTATAAACTGTGTCTATGCTATGTATAATAACCTGCCCACACGACTAAAGGTTTTAAGCTGCGCACGTTTCAGGAACTTCTATCGAAATCACCTTTTAGAAAATATGTTTGTTTTGGATATTTTTAGTATTTTGATTGTGAAATACAGGGTCTCACCTATAATTATTGCACAATGCGTAATATGGAGGAATTTTTTATTTATTTATTTTTCTTTAATTCAAATAGAAGTTAACTATAGTTTAATGCTCGGGTTCTGACCCTTTTCGTAATCACTTATGTACCTTGTCTTTATGGGTTCATAGTATATGGTATTGTAATTTGATTGCGAATAAAAAGATTATTATTATTCAGCATTGACATTGCTGCATTAAGTGAACCCAGAAAACGACAATCAACTCCGTATCCATGATGTCGGATTTGTCATTAAAAGCGACCTAATTGGTTATTTGGACGACCTTTCATCTGACATAAATGAGAGGATGCTGACGTACACGCCAACCATGAACACAAACGAGGAATTAATTCTACTCACAGCTTGATAGAGTGCTGTCCAACGTTCCTGACTCCGGCTATGTCATCCTGCTACGAGACTTCAACACTCGAGACCCTGCTCTCCGGCCTAATACCATCGGCAAAGAATTAGTAGGAAAGTGTAACTCCAACGTTCTATTGCTACTAACCAAATGCGCCAAACATGTTCTTGTTATTACAAACATAGTTTTTAGACAAAAAAACAAGTTTCAGACGGCATGGCAGCATCCAAGGAAGGTCTAAGCACTGGCATTTGATCGACTACGTAATTGTTTGTGCTCGCGACCAACAAGTCGTTATTTAGGTGCGCCGTGCTCTCTGCTGGCGAGGAGACGGTAGGCTTTGTGCGACGAAAACATCAGGCTTGGTTCGACGAAAATGATGAACAGATACAAAGACTAACACTAAGCGTAACACATTCATCACCCGGCAAAATGAGCGCAACTCAACATCAAAAAAGCGTATCTTTCAAATGGCGAAGTCTGAAGTAAAACGCAGAACTCGATATCTGAATAATTCGCCGACCTTGTTTTCGATGTTTGTCGTAAAAGTCATTCAACTTGCTAAGGATGAACTGCCGGGGGGAATAAAGATCGTCTACAGATTTTATGGCGGTGGACTCTTCACCTTCGTAGACTGCAAGCGGGGACGAAGATGATATCCACATCAGTCATTAAGCTTCAATACGCAAATTACAATGTTGTCTTAGCTGATACAGAAGAGGATCTTCAAGATATACTAAATGCATACATAGTTTCTGGATTGAACTGAATATAAAGAAAACACAGATTCTCTATCAGCCTGCACCAAACACTGTGGCGGTCTCACCACATATTCGAGAAAACGGAGGCAGACTTCAGAACATCGAGAGTTTCCCTTACCTCGGCAGTATTCTCGCGGCAAACGCAAATATCGATGATGAGATTCAGCATCGTATAAGTTGCCAGTGTATAATGCTAATGTAGTTCCTACCCTTACGTAGACTTGTGTGTCTTGGACCACTTATCGGACATATCTAAAAACCCTAGAAAAGTCAAAGATGTCTTAGAAGAATTCTGGGAATTAAATGGCAGGACCGACGAACAAACATCAGCGTTCTGAAGAAAGCTGAAACAACTAGCATTGAGACAATGATTGTCAGGCACCAGCTGCGATGGACTGCTCCCGTAATCCGCATGCCAACGCCATACAGGTTAAGGTCGGCTCACGAAATCAGAGACAGCAGCAAAAGAGGTACATGGATGTTTTTAAGACCAACATGAGAAAGTGTGGCTTAGATGTGAAGAACAACTGGGTAAAGATCGCGAACGACCGACAGGCGTACCATTTACGAGGGCCATCAAGTTTTTGAAGAGCAGGGTCGATGACATGAGGTTGCGAATAAACAGCATCGAAAGGAAAGAGAACGCATCGATATGGTGTGTCAGTTTTGTGACAAGATTTGGGGGCTCTAGGATCGGTTTGTTTTGCCATCTTAAGGTTCAGAACGGAAATCCCTAAGTAGAGAGAGAGAGAGCAGTAATTCGTACTCGTTAGAGAGTGAGTGCTGATGATGACTAGTGCCCTACATTTTTTGCTCGCCAGTGTAGTTGATTTCTTCGTATACTAACGTTAACACGTTGAAGAACAGTGATTTTTATTAGGTTATTAATGTGGCACTATTCAAATGGTGCGATTAATTTTTCTGAAACCCTGGACAGCGTTCTATTATAAATCATGGGAGGGATATATCAAAAGGCGGGAATATGTGACTCTGTCTAGTCTCTTGGTCCATGTTATGACAGTTACATATAAACTTGTATTATTTTATATAGAAAAACTAAACGCTGTAAGACGTCGAGCCATTTTCCATTATGAAGCAGAATACGTAGACCAGCGTTGTGTCTCCCTATAGAAAATGACGCGGATCAGCGTCGCTGTACCTACTTCAACGTGTTAAACTAATATTTTCTTTTTTTTTAACAATCTGAGAGACCCTTTGTGAATTCATTCTTTAAAAACAATTTTCAAATGAAATAATTATGACTTAATCTAACAATTGTTGATTTATTTATGGCTACCGGTTTCGCTGTAATATGCACAGCATCATCAGGCCAGCAAAATATCACTTAGATACATAATTTGTCAAACAGCAACATGAAATGCTTGTAGCAAAGTTACACAAATTTAATCAAACGAAACACACAATTAACACAGAATGACTAGTCAATCATAAAATATAAACTATCTCAGATAGATAGATATGCTACAAGTACTTCATGTCGCTGTTCGACAAATTACTTATGTATCTAAGTGATATTTTGCTGGCCTGATGATGCTGTGCATATTACAGCGAAACCGGTGGCCATAAATAAAGCAAAAATTGTGAGATTAAGTCTTGATTATTTCATTTGAAAATTGTCTTTAATATTATTTTGTTTTTGTTAGATTCAAACGCATGAGTGAAGGATCCCAACACCAAGTAGCCCAGCTAATCGATTTCCTTCAATCTCCTGTGATCCAGTTGGAACAGGACACACAAGACTACTCCGTCAGAGGAAGTACCACGATGTCCACTTTCAAACCGGACCAAGTGTTTGGTTCAACAAAAAGTCTACAAGATGTTGCTATAAATAGTTTCGACTTAAATTATGATGCAAAATGCACACCATTAAATCCACAATGGAAATTCGATTATTGTTTGATGAGTAATTCATCAGAATTTAATCCCACTAGTTGGCGAAATAGTAGAGAACAATTTAGCAGTTCGTTGTTTTTGGAAGATGATTTTTGTCAACTAGGCTTTCGACCACAAGATGAAATAACTACTGAACTATGAACCTTGAGAATATTGGGAAAATATTCTCTGATTTAAATACATGTTGTGTATATTGGAAAAGATATTGTACAAATGCATTTGTAATTTTGTTGTATTTTGTGTATGTATCGATTCCGATATTGAACCGATTAAGAATTTCGTCAAATCAAGTCACAAACTAGTTGACGAGAATGCTCTCGTTCCATTTTGAAAGTGAAGCGAAATGTTTCAAAGCCATGTGAAAGTTACAGAAACATCAGAAATTATTGATCACGATTGTCTTATTGGCCAACAGAAAAATTAAATATATCTTAACTACTCCGTAAAACCATTATTGAGGGTGGTGTGTTATTTAATACGTCAGTTATTAGTGTATATGTATTTACAACTTTATACGACATTTGATAGTTTCCTAATTTATTCAACTGAAATTTTTAATTACATCCTTATTTCATACCGAGTGGCCCAGATAAAAGTCCTCGACCTCAAATATTTTTTCCGGAAAACCCCAGAACACGACCATTTTGTATTTAGGGGAGACATTTTTTAACCTAGATTGATTGATATAAGATCAGCCCCCTACACAAGTTAGCAACCTTTTCAAGAATCTTAAATAGCACAGGATACCAAGCGGCCCATTAATTTTCTTACAAAACATGCTAAAACTTTCCTGTCCTATTTTGAAATTAATGTGAGAAAAATGTAAAAAATTATAATAAAATAAATCATATTCGATGTTTCCCTGACGAGTGCATATTATTTTCCCAGATATCGAATTCTGCAAATTTTCAAAATCCAGAAAAGCTGAAAATACGGCTGGAATCTTGGGAAATCATGTTATCGTTCCATTTTGCCTAAATGGTAATCTTACTTGAATTTGAATGAAT
The DNA here is from genome assembly GCA_911728435.2 of Apoderus coryli. Classification (NCBI taxonomy): domain Eukaryota; kingdom Metazoa; phylum Arthropoda; class Insecta; order Coleoptera; family Attelabidae; genus Apoderus; species Apoderus coryli. The sequence goes on along the minus strand of OU452202.1, from coordinate 5,910,110 downwards.
GGCATACTTGAAAATGTCAACAAGATCCCAGAGAATGAGGTGTTCTTTACAATAGGGTGGTCCTCCACCACAATACACAGTAGCAGCGGATGCGTGATTTTCTCAATTAACATTTTGTCTAATACTGGATTGGTTGAAGAGCAACCATTGAGTGGTCACCTAGATCACCAAATTTAACACCATTAGACATTGTTTGTGGGGTTGGTTAAAAAGTGTTATTTATATAATTAATCCTACCTCTCTCCCTACCGAATAGTCGTAACATGTAGTGAACTAACCCCTGAAATGATTCAGAATTTTCGGAAAAACGGCGAACAAAGATATTACTGCAGTGAAGTAAATGGGACGCAATCTGAGCACCTAATCAAATAAAGCGTCTGTCGAATTATTTTACCATTTTTTTTACTTCAATTTTTAACCAAATTTTAAAAAAGTGACATGTTTTTAAAGAGAATTAGCTTTAAAATAATATGCCACTTGACAAGGTGCTGGAAGCCACGCCATGTAGGGGGTGCAGCATAGTTGGCAACATTGCATACTATCAAGTTCTGAATGTCATTGTGAATAAACCACTTGTTATTCAACTACACACAAAGAAGGTTGTTTCAATTATAACCTCCATTCTCCTTTGTCCTATATATTATAATATAACACATGGCGCAGTCGGTCGAAGGTTGTTTCAATTATAACCTCAAATGTCCTATATAATATTATAATAATTATAATATAACACAGGGGGATGACATATTAATAAATAGATATTTAAAAAAATGGTCCTCTCTGAAACCAACTCTGCGTGTGAAATATCTTTAAAAAGATCTGGGTGAACACTTTTACTTGGGCCACCCGATATACCTATATATAGATGTTGGACTGGTGTATTAATGTAAAATAAAAACTAACTTTCACACAATCTTCACCATTCAATACTCTCAGTATTTTTAACTCTCCACTCCTTATGCAATATGTATTGCATATTAGGTATATTAGGTAAGTTTTTATGGAAAAAATATTCTTCTAACACCTCCTTTGAAAATTGACTTTTCCTCCCTCGTTTTAGGGTTGAACGTAGCGCTTTTCCCCCATACATATCCTTGTTAAGTAATGTATATTTATGGAAAAATGTAAAATCGCTCATATATTTGCAACACTACGTATATTCTTTGTTATTAATTGGTGGTTTTATGTTGGAGGCGTTAGAAAGCATCATATGTTTGACACTGAAGTAAAGTGTTTTTCCCTCCGTTTGCGTTTGATGCCCTCGGGCCTTCTGGCAGCAAACCTCCCATGCGGGAGGAAAAGTGACACTTTCCTCCCTAGGTAAACAAATACCCATTTCACCGGAAATGTTCTGAGGTTATGCTCTATAACAAACTGTTTTCTAATATCAAGGATTTCCTCTCGCTTTATCATCACGATTGTTCGTACGTCACCAATTTATCATTCTTTTCACAAGATGTCTGCGAGGTGCTAAATTAAAGAAAGCAGGTTGACGTTTTCTATACCGATATCCAGAAGGCATTCGATCATATTACTTACCGTCTAAGAACTTATCGTATACTTTGGCTGGTTGCTTTGTTCAAATACTACCAACTTATTTAACGGACCTCAAGTCGTCTCATATGACGGCTTTAAGTCTCGAGTAGGTATACACCCTAACCTCTAGTGTGTCGCAGAGTCTAACCTTGTGCCACTACTTTTCAAAATGTACCTACCTATTGCATTGTTGTAGACTCGGCCATACTGATAATCTGATCACCGTCATGAGTTCTGCTATACCATAATTTGAACTAACTTGACATGTTTGGAGACCTGGTGCCGTGACCTTCAGGTAAAGTCTCAATGCTGCTAAGTGCGGTGTTGTCATTTATACAAGATCTCATATTATTTAACAACACATTGGTTGGTACCTTGTTGCGTAGATGCGAGCATTAAAGATTTAGGAATTTTATTTGATCACGAAATCAATTTTACTCTACATATGAATGATATTTTCAATGGATCTTCAAAAATGGTTGGTTTCATTAGCAGACACATACTTTTCAACAACCCTTCTACTCCCCAACTGGCATAGCATTTAGAACTGCCAAATGTATAGATACTTAATATCTGGATGACGACAAAAGTTCAGAACTTTTGGAAAAATTATCCATGTTTGATACATTGGAAGGGGGACTATACACTGTAGTTTGATTTATCATCTGTCGAGGTTGGGCGTTTTGAAAAATTCCGAATGCCGATTGTGTCTAGAGGACGATGAGACGGCGGAAAATGTATTATGTTTTTGCCCAGCTGTAGCTAGAACTAGATTCGCACCATTCTGTGAAGAAGCTCTTCTACGAGTCAGTCTAACAGAAAGCTCACCCATGAAAATAATCGGCTTCATTAAGAAGATTGACTTGCGAGTGAAATATAAATAGGCATAAGCCACAATAGACCCCCTATGGTTGACGGGTCCGGGCTTACTTATTTTGAACCTACCTAATCTCAAATTACAGTACTCATCATGTGTTAGATGTAAACTGGAATACTAGAAGTATGATTTGTAGAGAAAAATACTGAAAAAATAGCAATTAAAAGCTCCGAAGATGCTAAATCAATACGTTAAACGTTGGTTTGTTCTGAAAGTTGATTTTTTATGGGACCTTAATTCACCAATCCAAAATCTATATAAGTATTTATTCATTTCATTTTGTAAACGGTGCCGCAAACTGGCGGCATTTTTATGGGAACTGCGAACATTTAAAGAGATAGAAAAAAATTTACCAAGGTGTCCGGAGCTCAATTTTAATGATAAAACCACAATTACATATTTTTTCTACAAGTAACAATTTAAAATCTCACATCTAGTTTATAATGTTGGTTTTATATTAAAAATTCAAGCAATTTTGGTATTTAGTGTTTTATATTCAAACATGTTGTCATTTTTTCCCCTGTTTGTCTCTACAACGTTTCGGCATGTTTCTGCCTTCCTCAGGTACGGTATTCTACTATTTTTCTTTTATTTTATTACATATAAGACGCGTAAGTATAACGATAGAATTTCTTTTTGTAATGTTCAAGTTATGAAAATCTACTCACCGTTAAAGATAATATGTAATTGTTATTTGTAGAAAAGATATGTAATTGTTTTAGATATTAGTTAAATGTTAAGTGGTTTGTTTGTATGTATTTTGTATTTAGAAAGACATGTATTGTACATGGATTTTTAACGGTGAATAGTTTTTCATAATTTGAACATTACAAAAAGAAATTCTATCGTTATACTTACGCGTCATCGTATAAATAATCTTATAATGTAATAAAATAAAAGAAAAAAATCATTTGTAGAATACCCTACCTGAGGAAGGCATAAAAACATGCCGAAACGTTGTAGCAACAAACACCAAAATTGCTTGAATTTTTAATATGGAACCAACACCCCAAGAAAAATAAAGAAAAAAAAACTAACAAGTTATTAAGACTCCTCAATTTCAATTATGATTTATAAAAAGAAAAATCACACATAATATTTCGTTTAACAGTTTTGATTGATTTTACATAAATTTTCACGAGGTGACCGGAATGCATTGCTCTATGAATTGTCAATTCTTAGTTTCTTAGAGATGGAGCTTAAAGCTCCGAAACATGTTTGGTAGCGTAATATATTTGTTTTGTTTCGTGGAGGATTGACTTTCATTCCCATTAAATATATTTACTCCACTCCAGAATGGACTGCTTTTTTAAGGTTTGCTATCTTTGTTATTGATTTTGGTAAAAAACTTCTCTATGCACTTTTTTCCGTAGAAAAGACAATTGGATGGGAAATCAAGGGCCCATCCAATGGCCTGCACGGTCACCGGATCTGACGCCCTTAGATTTTTTTCCCTGGAGTAGAATTTGAGACCATAATTTTAATAGCCGGGAGCGAGGTGCATTTAACCGAGTTCTAAATTTTCCTAGAACAATTTGAACATTTGCTGACATAATTTTATTTTGTTTTTGTTTATTTATTATCGTTAATTAAATTCAAAAAAAAATGTATATTAGAATTAGGTAGAGTTATGTTTTTGATTAATATTGTTCGTTTGTTTTTGTTTTTTTTTTTTGTGTTTTAAAGAATTATTAATTTAATATAATAACTATGAGTAATCGCATCATGAAACTTTAGTGGTTTTCATCATCATCAGCATTCACTCGCTAACGAGTATGAATTATTCCAACTCAGAGATTACTGTTGTGAACTCTAAGATGGCTAAACAGACCGATCCTCGAGCCGGAAACTTGTCACAAAATTGACACATCCAATCACAACCATTTACCGGCCCCATCGATGTCACACACTCGCCGCCTACGTGCCGGTTTGTCACTAGGAGCTTCCAGATGACACAATCCTGCTCCCGCCGCGACTCCCCGAGCGGCGCAGGGCTTTCGATGGTGGCGTTTGGACTCCGCCTTTGTTGGAATACGCCTGTGAGTGAGATTTTTTAACGTGGTAATGTTGCTGCACAGCAGCAATCACACAACCCCTGACAGAAGCTGAAGTCCAACCAGCCACTGCTGCAATCTGTTGCTGGGGTGTCAATGGATGCGTGAGTAAGATGGTGGTTTGCATCCTAGACGACGCTTAAGGGATGGAGGCTCCCTGGGGCGACGTATAACAAGATGGTTTTAATCGTAATATGTTAGCATCCTATGCCATTCTATTAGTCATGGGTCATGACAATCTTGATTATATATAGGTACAATATTTTAATTTTTAAATCGTATTGTTGCTAATGGTAAGATAAACATGGCAAGTGATACATCAAAATTTATAAATTTTTACGCGCTTTTCAAAAATCTCATAATATATAGGGTGGTCTATATAAAAAAAAAAGAGTTTGGGGTGGTGCACGAAAATCTAAACGTCCAGTAAGAAACTGCCTAGTGCAATAGATTCTACTGCAAAAAGTTCCTAAAAAGTTTTTGCCAAAATTGTTCATCTTTATTAATAAACAACCGCCCTCTAGCGGCCAAACGATAAGAGATAGCAAAGTTTTGTTTCCGTCAGTGGTTTTCTCAATAACATATTTTTTGACCTCCGGGCACCGTAGTTTATTTTCTGCCATAAGCACGCGTACAGTTTGGGACACCGTGTACAGTGTGTTCACAGCTAAATGGACTTTTTAATTTCGTGTTTGGGAACAAATGTTTAATGTTACAAAATAGATTTTGTAAAAACAATGTTTTCACATACCTATACAGGGTGGTTCAGAATGTTTGGTCGTATGGTTCTACTTTCTTATTTCAAATTACAGCCCAATACTTAAATTTCACCAATAATAAGATATTAACGTCTGAAATTCGTCTATTTTGAACTATAAAGATATCAACAGTTATTGCGCAATTAATCATTCATGTAAACAGTCCTTTTTCGTCTTCTTAAAGATTTGGTAGTGTTAAATAGTTCATAAATACGTTTAAACGTATTTAAAACAGGCGCGCTTCTGTCTCCATGAAGAACTATACATTCTGGTCTAGCACTATATTTGTTTTTATTATTAGGTAATATGCTTTATCAAAAATGTTTACAATTTTCAGGGGAATGCCAAAATCGAATAAAATAAATAAAATTGTAATTTGAAATAAGAGAATAGGATCACGCCCAGACATTCTAAAACACCCTGTATATATGAAAACATAGTTCTAACAAACTCTATATTCAACCATTAAACTTTTATTTGGAACACTTTTTCCCAAACATCAAATAAAAAAACTTAATGGGGGTCCACTTAGCTGTGAAAATGTTTATAGACAAATATTCTTTTCGAAATCTACAGATTGTGAATAATGTAAAATAGATTTAAATGTATCTACACTATATAGTTATTGTGATCTCTGGATTTAGTTTAAGCAGCTGAGCAGACAATTCCATTGTATTTAGTGCTTAATATAGAATTTATTTTCAAAATACGAGGGCGGGCTAAAAAGTTTCAGGCTTGGTAGGGAAAACAGTTTTCATAACGGAACTTTATAATATGCACACATATGCTTCCTCGTCATCAAATATATAACCGTTTTTGCCTTCTTTGGGATTGGTTCACCTCATCCAATCCAATTGTGTGGATTGCTGTTGTTTAGTTTCAGGAGTGTAATTTGGAACCCAAGTTTCATCCACACTAGTAAATCTATGCAAAACTTGGTGGTATTAATTCTCTTGGAGTGTGCCAAATTCACGGTTGACACGGTCTTGATTGCTGATAATATGAGTGATCTTCAATGCCTTGTCGATGTAGTGGGACGGCACAGTGAGAGAATGGGCCTAAAAATAAATGCCAAAAACACAAAATATATGGTCATTACTCGCCAACCTGACAATTTTAAGAATGCAAGATTAACATCTGATGGATCATCAATTGAACGTGTGAATAAATTTAAATATCTTGGAGTATGGCTCAGTGAGGACTGGACATCCAAGTTGGAAATAAGATGCCGCATAGAGAATGCCCGCAACACATTCATGAAATTCAAACGTATTTTTACCAATGCGGACTTTAACCTGAACCTGAACCTGAAAGTGAGATTCGCGAGGTGTTACATCTGGTCGGTGTTACTATATGGTGTTGAGAGCTGGACACTGAAAGTAGCCACAATGAATAGAATAGAAGCCTTTGAGATGTGGGTATATCATAGAATACTAAAAATCCCATGGACAGCCCGAGTGACCAACGAAAATGTCCTACGAAGAATAAACAAAGAACGTGAACTGCTGCTGACGATCAAAAAAAGAAAGACTGCATACCTAGGACATATAATGCGAAGCACGAAATACCAATTCCTACAACTGATTATCGAGGGAAAGATTGAAGGAAAGAGAGGAGTGGGAAGAAAGAAGATGTCATGGCTACGTAATATAAGACAATGGACGGGCTTGCGAACAGTGGAAAGCCTAATACATACAGCTAGAGACAGGACAGAGATGAATCGTGTGGTCGCACATTCACTAACGAATATGCATAAGAAGAAGAAGACAGTTTTCTCCATGCATAAATGTTGATGTAAAATGTTACGTACACGATCAGTGCATACTCCAGTAGTCTCACTCACTTTCAATCTGCGGTTCTGAAACACGATTTTATGAATGTTTTCGGTCATGTCCGCAGTTGTAACCCTTCTTAAATTCTAAATCTTGATGATAAAGAAGATTGCCTCAGTGTTGAAACCATTTGTTATTTGACAACATGATGTTGGTGGCCACATCTAGGCCAGACAAGAACTCACAACTCCATTACATCCTATTGCTAACACTAGATGATCGGCAGGCAGTGTGATTCAAATTCCCAACATTTACGAAGAGCTTATACTCGCCTATACTAGCATGATGCTAGTATAAGCTCTTCGTAAATGTTGGAAATTTGTATCACACTGCCTGCTGATCACCACTGAAGAGTTATTGATCAACGAAACTGCGCGTCTAGTGGAACCATGGTAGTGTGAATCAAATTTCCAACATAACTTAAAGTGTTGTTACATTATGTAACAAGCAATCCATAAATAAAGCCTCCCGACAGGGCATTCGGGCTTATCTAGTGTTTGCAATAATGGAGTTGTTACTTCTTGTCCGGCCTTCGTTTGTGAACTTTGTTTCACCGGGCATATTGCCTGCTCACACACTAGATGTCGCCACAAACATCTTGGTGTCATTCGTCTCTCGTGTAGTAGTATAAATAGACCTGAAAATTCTTATTAGGCAGTGATTGCTATGCTTAACAGCATCCAGGAAAACGTCAGATCTGCTGGCGACATCTCTGTATCATTGCGGAAACTTTTCACCCCGTCCTCGTAGCAATGTATATTTTTTAATAAAATAACTAATAACCAAATGAATCTAGTCATACCTATATGTTGAGGAATAAAATAATAAGCATGAAAAATAATTTGTATTTTAGTGCTAATTCTCTAGATTAGCTACATAATGATATCTCAGTTCAAAAACTCTCTATGTATATGATAAAATCGAGCAACTACTTATATAAATTGGAGGAACTGTATATTTCAATTAATGTAATACTACACTAATTTTGTAATCGCTGGAATTTACTAATTGTATGATATTTACTTAATTACCACAATTAGTCTTTAGTCTTTGAAGATGCATATTTTTTTTTCATTGTCGTCTTAAGCTCAATTTATAAATTCTTGGTTGTCGTTTGCCGCCTACCTTGCCCGTTTGCTATTGGTCTTGGTGTCTTGTGCTAAGTTCGACTTAACACAATAGTGTTGGAGTGGTGCAGGTTCAGAGTTAAGTTAAAAGCGCAAAAGTGGAAATCTCAGACTCTACGGTATCAAAAAAATAAATAATTATCAGATTCAATCTAATCAACAGATTATCCACATTGTTACTGAGTATTTTAAGAACAGAGTTCTTCACGCACGAAAAATACTCATGAATGTTTGTAACATGTAGGTATTTGCTTACTTCAAAGAAAATTGAATATTTTTTACAATAATGTTCCATTAAAAATACAGTTATAAATTAAACTTATGCTTCAATAATAATTTGACTATGTTTAGAAATTACCTATGTACCTATTTTCTTTTTCAAAATACCAGGGTACAGGATAACAAAAAGAGAAATGGTAAAAGAAAGTATTAGGTAGTAATTAGATACCTAGTAGCACTACGAGTACCATCTCAAAAAGTGGAACTTAATGAGTTAGTTCTTTTGACTCTTCTTGGATATTTCCAGAACAATGCGGATCAAAAATTATTTACTCTAAATGTGTATACCCGAACAGTTTCAGAATAAGGGTTTAAAAAGAGATGCTAGCCGAACTTAGCCACTATTACTTACGACTTGCCAAGTTACTTGACTTGACCGTTAAATAAACATTTGCGTTACTTCTGTTATGTGTTTATTTACATATTTCCGAACAAATATTGACCTTATTTCCGATGAAAATGTGAAACTTTGATTTCACGAATTGAAAATAAGTTAAAAATAACGTTTTCTCCAAAACTTTATTTGGTGGCATGTCCCCTTCTGATCCCAAGCTCTTCAATTGGCGTTTTTTTTTTCTGCACCTCAGCTGGGAGTTAATTTTTAACTTTAAATCATGAGAGTAGAACTGGTGATGAGAGAAAATCACGAACTCCGATTTTTTCACTAATATGTAAAAATCAAATCATCATCATCATCATCGGTTATTGTAACACTTGGCATAAAACTGTGAAATAGTAATGAACTGTTATTTTAGACTGATATAGGGCGAACCAATATATAATGTATTAAATCTTTGGGGTGAACTAATCGGTTGTCGGACGTCACTTTTTTACAGAAGAATAGGTACTTATAAGTTTGTCAATTTCTATTCATATATAGACATTTAATTATTATACCTACTTATATATCCCTTTAAGTTTAAGAAACAAATTTTTAATCATGCAATTTTTGAAATTTTATAAGAGTTTCTATTTAGTTAAGGATAACGTTAAAAAATGCTTTTTACTGGTTTTTGGGACATTGTCGGACACTATTGAACCTATTTTCGGACTGGATGCCGAAAAGCAATATTTTCCGACTATTACATAAAATGTTCATAATCATCTAAAGAAAACAGGACAAACATAAAAAATACTTTACTATTAAAAAATAAAACATACATTCTGCAACAAAAATCAGCTCTATAAAGAATAAAAACCTTTAGGAATTTAATATATCGCAAATAAAGGGTTTTCCAATAAGAGGTGTTATTTGGATGTTCAAAGGAAATTGCCATTTTTGAGATAAATGATATTTCATTATAAAGAGGAAGGTATGCCATTAATAATGGAAAATAACATCAGCCAAATGACCACCACGAACACGCCTTCAGGACCATATCCTTTTCATGAAATTTTCCATAACCAAATCGCAAAGTGGCTGCCCTATGTCCTCGAGAGCCTCACGAATTCCATCTTTGAGGTCTTGAACCCACGCTGGGCTGTTGGCGTAGACGTTCTCTTTCACCTGGCCCCTAAGGAAGAAGTCGCAAGGTTTTAAATCGCCAGATCTCTGTGGCCACTTGTGATCACCTTTTCGAGAGATAACATCAATGGTTTTGTTGCTTGTGTGGCACGTAGCGTCCTGTTGAAAGTAAACGTTGTCCAGATCAATACGATGCAATTCCGGCCATAAAAAATCATTAATCATCTCTCGATAGCGCAATCCATTCACCTGGGTTTTCTTCAACACTTTCCGCTACAGCAGCAATATTCTCGGCTGTTCTTGAGCGACGTGCACGCGTTTTATTCTTCACATCTACTTGTCCCAACAGCTCGAATTTTTCAACCAATTTCTGTATTGCGGTGCTTCACGCCGACCCAAAAATGTTCGAGTTTTACGAAACGTCTCTGCCAAATTTTCACCATTTTTATAGTGAATTTTAATAATTTCAATGCGTTGTTGAAGCGTGTATCGCTCCATTTTTATTAATGGCGTAGTTTCTACTTGTCAAATGTCAAAAAATGACAGCTCCAAAAGTGACATACCGAAATAGCGGGCTATTCAAAATATCACCTCTTATTGGAAAACCCTTTATAATATTTTTGAGCTGCTTCATTCTATGGCAGTCCTGCCTTCAGAAAAATAATGTTTGTTTATTTTTCTGAGGTCCATTTATGTAAGTACATTTAAGATGATACCATCTGCGGCTCTCATCACATTCAATATTTGAGGGATCTAGTTCCAAAGTGTGCAATCTCCAGTTTTTAAAAATGTTCAAAAATTGAAAAAACGAACAGCTTCTTTTTAAAATTTTAAAATTGTATTGATTTTCATATTTAAAAATATTTTATATAATTTTATGCAATAAAAATGTATTTATGGAAAATATATTCAACAAAAAAAATATTTGGATATTGTAAGTTTTGAAAATCAGTGGTGTCTTGCGCTCACTTTGAATATAAAATGATGATGAATTGAATATTAATGTTTATTCCTTTATTTCAACACAATAGAAACGATGTAATAATCAAACTGTTAACTCATTCTCTTCTTCTCTGGCTTCACATACCTAATGAGACGGCTTCCATATCTTCTTCTTGGCTTTCTCCATCTAACACAAATTTATAAAACTTCAGTAATGGATTTCCATTCCACTTTTTCCCATAATGTGCAGTAAGGGGATTATTGACGTCAACTTTGAGTTCTTAGCAATTATCATTCCTCTCATTTTCAAGAATGCAAAATGCCACTGGCCTGGTAACTTTATACTTAAATTTGCTAATTTCTCCTACCCAATTTTTGATTGCAACTTCGTCACCAAGTTTGAGCACTGATCCGTAACTCGAAAGATTTTTTAATATTCTTCCGGTTGTAAAATCACTTCTTGTTTACGTATATCTCGTTCAATATGACCGAATACGCGACCAGGGGGTATAAATGAAGGGAAGATTTATAACCACTTGGAAGACAATTTCATTTTTCAATTTCTTTTTTTCAGGCTGGTCCAACATGTGGTAAATGCAGTATGCAACCTCATTAGACCCTTTGTCGAATTTGTTTTCAAGTAACTGTTGAAGGCTTTAATTTAGTTTTCGACGTACCCCTAACAACTGTAAAGTTATACATATAAAATTGCCTAGAATACGAGGGTTGCTATTTATGTATTGAGTATAGAAAGAACAAACGAATTAATTTTATCAAAAATATTTGTATTGCTTCCGAAAATATTCTCCTTTAAGATCTATACAGTTTTGCATGCGATGAAACCACCCTTCAAAGCACTTTGCCCAGTCAGAAGATGCTATGTCTAAAACATGTTTTTTGAAGGCCTCAAACGCTTCTTCGGATGATGAAAATAGTTGTCCACGCAGTCTATTTTTAATTAGTGGCAATAAGAAGAAATAGTTGGGTGCCAAGTCGGGGCTGTAAAGTGTATGACCTATCAATTCGATCTTTTGCGTGTCCAAATACTTGTTTCTAGAGCCACAGTTGCGACATGACCGGTTTTCGTAAAGAAACACGCCACCATTTGCTTTTTAACGCTTCGGGAACGAACAACTTTTGCGGGCTTTTATTCACATTGAAACACCCAAACTGCCGATTGGCCTTTTCTTTCTGGCTCCTAGCTTTAAAACCACGACTTGTCAACTGTGTACGGCTTTAGATGCACCACAGTTGTATTTGTTAGGCATTTTACGGCACCAATCGACACGAGTCTTTTTTAAGCACCTGTCAACAAATGTGGAATCCAACGCGAACATAGCTTGCGAACATCCAAATGTTCGTACTCAATCTTATATATGCGGGTCATAATGCATAAACTTGCCTCGATCACGATATGTCACATGACGATCTTCTTCAATTAGTTTTCGCACAGCACCGATGGCGTCCGTCACAATAACCGATTTTGGACGACCATCTTTAATTTCGTCCATGAGCGAACTACGGCCAGGTTTGAATTCAGTGTAGCAACGATATACAGTGGCATTGGATGCTGTTTTATCGCCAAATGTTGCATTAAGTTGATTGATGCACTCTACTTGCGTTATACCACGTCGAAAGTCATAAGAAATCATAGCTCGAAAACTTCCGCGCCTTAATTCCATTTTTTGAACGAGATAAACTCGCACGTTAAAACGTTCTCAGCGTGTATACTTTCGAAAATGTCAAACTTTAAGATGGCGGTGACAGATTTCATCTGGCAATACCAGTGATGCCAGTTCCTATACATAAATAGCAATCCTCGTAGTAGGCCTGCTAAGCTGGAATTTTGAGTAGCACTTGATTTATTTCACAATCGAAAGACGAAATAGCGACACCATCCTCTGCTTCTTTTAGTAACTTGAAATAAGCCTGTGCCTGTCATTAGATTAATCTTAGCATTCGTGCCACTGCACTGCAACATTTTATTTTGCCTGTTAATTGCAAACATGTTGAACACACATCAGTGCGAGGACTTCCAAATTCCAGGTTGCTCCTTACTACTATCTGGACACAGTGTACATTTTTGGAATATTTAACGAAGAATTGAGGTACAATCTATCACTATGGTCTTGACAATAATGTCCTTCAATTACGTTAAATTTATTAATAAAATTTATAAGAGATTGCTTGTTGCCTTGATATCTTTCAGACCACGGCCACCACGGTTGTCCTGCGCAGTTATCAAACTTTTAAAGAAATTTTGTGTCACTGTGTCAATTCTACTTCTTGTTCCCAACCTTTCCATAAAAGAGTTTTTACATACCGGTACCTACTAATCTTTTTGATTGATTAATTACATAATACTTTGTCTGTAATATTGGTTCACTGTTCCTAGAATTTGTAGGCTTTATTGGTATAGTTTGACAGTATTTTAAAATGAAGTTATCTTGATATAATTTTTGTTTAACGTTATAAAACTTGCTATGGAATTGCTTGTGTGCCTCGGTTTGTATTCAATTACGGCATCTGGTGTATATTTTAATTATTTAACGTCATTTACTGTTGGATCGCCCTTTTTGGATAAAACATACTTTACTTGATAAAAGTTTTTTAAAAGTTATGGTAAAAATACTGAACTTTATAAAGAAATGGCTTCTGCTTCGCATTTTCGCAATCAACAACATCATCTATCGGAACATGTAGGTCTTTATTTCTAATCCGTCGCGTTGTTCAATAGCGGAGCGCATGGATTCTGCTTCCATTTGCGTGTGCCCTTTGTGGAGGTATTTCTGGATTATAGTTACCTGATGAATTAAGGACATATTCAACAAAGCATTGGATAAACAGGCATTGCGATTTTGTCCGGAGCAACCATCGCTCCAGAAAATTATTTTCTCAGATTTATGTGCGATGTTAGGCAGAATTTCGACAATGAAAAACACAATAATACAGGAGAATTAATTTTCAGTTAAGGCGCTTTCTGCCTCATTCCACATGTAGCAATAACCTGCCTGCGATCTTATATTGTTATTGTAAAGTTACGGACTTGCGTATGTTTTGTAATACATAGCTCCCACTTTGTTTCTAAGAGCTAGTAACGCAGACTGCATGTCCATTGTGAAAACGAAATCTGCCAATGTGTCCTCATTCTTCGCATCTCTTACCTCTTGTTTTAAGACAAGGTGATGTTGATAGGCTTCTTCATTGAATGTAGGTTCCTTGCACTAGGAATTTACATAAAATCGGTACAATTCCTGCTTAGTTTGCCACATTGATTCTAAGTAGAGTCGCTGAGTCGAAGCACCGCAATAGTGGCATTCCACTTTGGGTAATGAATTAAAAAATATGGTTACTTGAGTGCCAATTAATTCAGTTTCTTTTTTCCCATGATTTCTATTTAAGCGTTGTATTTCATCGTTATGATCATCTTCCTTAACCTTTCTAATCCATAAGAGAGTACAATTATGCTTCAGTCCAAGAGTGTTGTTCAAGATGTTCTTGCTGACCAGATATGTGACAATATCATATTATAGATGGTACTTAGCACTATAGTTATGTCTCTACTTCGCTGTTTTGCCTCTTCTACAATTAACAGGTTGCAACTTGGCATGGCCTTTACATACTTCGTTTTCCTGCCAAGATTTCTTCCAGAATGAAGTAAATAGCGAACGCCTTTCCTGGTGACCTAGCTTACGACACTCCAGAGCAGTTTTAAGTTCCGACAACTTACATTTACATGAATTCGAAAGAAATTCGCCAGGTTTTTCCACTTTATATTCCCAAGTCCCCTCACGTTTTCATTTACCAAGGCAACCCGAATTACTTTCCTCTGATTGGTTTGACAAGTACTATCTCTCTTCACATTGCTCAATTTCCGCTTCCTTCTTTTAGGAATTTCCTCATCTTTATCCAAGGCGGATTTAGGTCCAAGTCATGGGAGGGTAACTAGCTGTAACACATTCAACATAAATATTCAATATAAATTTGTCGTGTATCCTCGCCCTACTAACGAGGGGTCTGGGGGACATGTAACACCTCCATCAAACGGGGGGACATGCATTCGTTTGCTTTCAAGCTCGGTGTTGCCAAATCCCGAAAGATTTCGGTACATACATATTTTTTCTAAGTCATGGGGGGGTGGGAGGGGGTTTTAATTACCCTGTTACCACCCCCTTTATCTTATAAATCACTTCTGTTTCCTCCCCGTCGGTATCGGCAGTGCGCTTTTCCGATTTTTCCTCTGAAGGTGCAAATCTGAATCAATCTCTGAGTGCTCGTCTGCATTCTTATTTTTATTATTCATTGTAATAATATTACTGTTCGAAATATTGACAGCGTTGATCGTATAGAACATCCAATGCGCTTCTGGTCCTGTCTCTAAACGTTCATAACTAATATTAGCGGTCCCCGTTGGTCAAGGTTTTTCAACGTACTGATGCCTACTGCTACATGAAAAATTCGTGGTCGAGTGCTTCATTCAACAGGCCCTTCCCATAGTCAGCTATCTCCTCTGTTGTGATCTGACACTTTTATGACATGATGGCAACCTGTAAAAAACGAATAAAATTATTTAAATTGGATGTAGCTATATGAAATTACTCTAAACTCAAATTAAAAACAGCAAAAATTAAAACCTGTAATAGTTGGGGGCTCACCAACTTAGATACTGTATCAGTTGTCCAAAAACTGTGATCAAACCACGTTAAAAAATCACTGATATTAAAAAATCACATGAACAGATCACAGTATGATTAAAAGATCATGGGATCTCTCAACTCAAAGTGGATCGTCTAGGGAAGTGATGCAACGCTGTGTTTTTTAGGCAGTTCTTGTTCTACTTGAACGCCAAACTGTGAACAGAAATGGCAATAGCATATTTTGTATTATTCAATTCTAACCAGAGACGGATGGGTTAGCGGTAGCGGAAAATGTTATAGATTGAGCTTTCAACATTTCTCGTCAAAAGGACTACACATAAACCAAATTTACTCATTTTTAAGCGAACAATCTTGGGAAATAAAATGTCATATTATGTAGTGTAGACCAGACCTGGCAAACACTTCATCATAGAATGTATACATAGCGTTATATTTTCAATAAACTTGAATTTGCATGTGTACCAAGGCACTGTGACATTTCACAAACGAATGTTTCGCCTTTTGTATTTGTGCTTATTATAATTTTTAAAAGCATGTTTAAGTACGGACCGCTATAGAGCAAATATTTACTTCCAGAACAGCCTATTGGAACATTACACGTAATCACAGTGATCCGTCAAACTTTTAAACCCTTTAAGTGGGCCAGGCCTGGTAACCAAATAAAAAATTTGGTTTTTAATGGGTAATTTATAATTTGAACAATGTTATTTACCTTTTGAACAATAAGTATTATTAGGTTATAGCAGATTTATATTAATTATTATAAAAATCATGTTAAGTGTAGGCGAAAGGTGTAAGAAGTATTGTAGAACTAGATGTGATCTAATGAATACACAGTTTAAGTTATTCTTTGTTTCATTTTAGGAGGCTTTGTGCTTTAGTTATGAATAATTTTCTGTTACATTAACGTGTGGACGCAACTCTGTCTATAAAACTCTTACAATACTCGTCCCAAGTCCCAATGACTGGTACGTGGTACGTGTAAAGCAGCCGTAATTCGGTCACCACGGTGCATGTACGTCATACAGTCGAGTATTCTATGAGTGGGGGAACAATAAGTAAATGGAATTATTTCTATTCGCTGGACTGCCATGGGCAATCGCACCGAGTACTCTACTGGAATACAGAACACCAATTTACACAAGTAGAGTACTAAAGTGAAGTAGTGTATTTTAGTGATTCGTAAGAGTAGTAACTCGGCGGGCGTTTAAAGCAGCCTGAAAATACAGAATGTTGAGATTGAGCGGTTTAGGTTTTAGCGCTTGGAACGATGTGCTCATTGAAAATTGAAAACCGGGAAATAGAATAGAAGGATGGAGCAATGCGAGTTACAGCCAGATACATGGACATATCTCTGGGCACAGCCTACTAAATTATCACAACGCCGGTTTTCAATAGTCGACCCAGTGTTGTTCCCAGGTGCTTTTTCGTATTATATTTAGTACGTTTTGAGAGACTTTATACGTTAATACGCCGGAACGATATTTTAGTACGTTTTTAATCAAATCAATATTTATCCCCTAACTCAAGGAAAACCAAATATTCTGACGAAATGGCTAATAGATACGAAGTGAAACTTTACTGTCATCTCATCTAACCATCTTTAGCTGTCTGCTGTGTGCATCTGAATCAGGAAGGAAGAGGTCAGATAAGAGAACAAAGAAAGAAAGATCTCATTTAACCTAACAAATAATTAATCAAACGGTTTTTTTTTTTTTTTTTTAGAAAAAGTGATTCATTACATTAAACAAGCAAGGTTACAATTACTCGATTAATTAGATTTAAGGAAATTGTAAATCTAGTACGACAATTGTAAATCTAGTACGAAAATTGTAAATCTAGTACGAAATTGACGCGCCATCTAGTACGAAAAAAAAAAGCATGCGAACAACACTGAGTCGACCCCTTGAGCGGTTGCAGAAAATAAAATAAGTTTAGCAAGAGGAAGTTACACAGCTACTGTCGCTGAGAGTTTGCATTAGAAATTGGAACAGATAATCTATATACATGTAACTTGTTGTTTTTGGTTTTTATTGTTTATATTAGGGACATTTTGGACCAGTAAAAATAACATAAAAAATTACGAAAATATTCTTTAACTTTAATTACATTCAAGATAACTGAGTTGTTGAAATGAATTTTATTAGCTAGATTTGAGGTTATTTGGTAGTTTAGTAATGATCAGATTAGGAGGGATTATACAACCTTTTCGGTATTGGTTGTTTCTCTTTTCTGTGTTTGTAAAGTTTAGTTCTGTGTGTATTTCCTGGCTAAAATTTAAAATGAATGAAAATATAGAGAATGTTATAACAGGCCAACCAGTGAACATAGATCTAGTCCGACAACTAATATTTTGCGAGATGTATTTGATTGGCAACTATACCCGCAAGTCCAAGACGAACCCGAAGCTGTATTTGATCTAAATGAATGGTCGAGAGAAGACTGCTTAACGCATTTACGGTTTGAGAAGCATAACATAACTACAACTAGGTACTTACCACTTTTTTAAATTAAAATCAACAAAAAAACTCGTCCCGAAAACTAAACAAATCAAAATATTTGAAATTAGAAAGAAAGAAGAAAGTAAACCATAAAGCTGTCAACTGTCAATGCATAAAAATCGCGTGTTACCAGGGAAATAGAGAGGAGAGAAGTGGGAATGAATTTCGACGAGTGCGCATGATTTTCGAAGGAGGAATCGGGCGCCGCCTTGTTCCTCCCTCGTTGTGCCAACTGTGGGAAAACAAATCTGGTGTTAAACTATGATTCGTCTATTAAAGTGGCAATTTTAAATTGAATAACGTACCAGAGGACATCAAAAAGTTAAAGGTTACAGCTTTCAAGTTTAAATACAGGAATCGACTTTTGGATTTCTAACAGGGAAGTAGTAAACTCTTATTACATTGATTGTAGTAAAAAGCTTGACCAAGGAGAGCTGTTTTTGGTTGGAAGTATTGGAAATTTGGTTCTAAAGATATACATTTTAGGGCCTGAACTTGAACTTTTATAAATTGTTCTCAGCTACATATCAATTCATTGTTATGTTATGTATATATGACTTACTAACTTAATCTGTACGTTTTTATGTTCTGAATGCAAGTAAATTTATTATTATTATTAATTCCTGTATTAAAATTACAAAGTTAGAAAATTACATTCTGTTTGTTAAATAAACTGATATTCAAATTTAAAGGTGTTGTTAAATAGCCAGAATTTATTACATTAAATAAAAACCATTGTTCAAAATTTATAATCCATTAAATGCTTTATTCTGTTAAAATTTAAAAAAAATTACGCCACTGACGCCCGAAAAACTGTGCCCGGCCATATTGAAAGATGCTCCTTCCTCCTCTCTTTATATTCTAAGCTATTATTGGTCGCGTTCATCCAGAGACATTCCCCATGTCTCTGCGTTCATCACGGAATTCTGCTGAACGCGCTATTTAGACATGAATGAACAAGAGTGTCAAGAACATAACATAACCTAATTTATTTGATATTATTTTTTGGCATCACGAAGAAAAATGAACGTTTAGTCTGTTTATTACCACGGGCCACAGAGAATACCCGAAAATTGTTCTATCAAACTTGTTTATTTATTGCACTGATTTATTTGTGTTTATGAGAATGTTGACAGAAATGACAGATACTATCGGTAGGGTGGTGTCGTTCAAATCTGATAGAAAAATGGCGGCTGCTACCCAAGCGCCAAGCGTTAGTTAACAGCTTTATTTGGGTTTGGAAATTAGAACCGTTCTAGAACAGTTCTCGGACTGTTTGAGAACTGCGCCGAACTGGTTGCGTCTTGCATAAAATTGTCGGACCGGTCTATAACTGTTCAAAATTGTGAAAAACCCGAACGCTTCATCTTCATCTAAACCAAACATAAATAATATATAACCTAACTTTAATGTACAAACAATAAAATAATATCGTGGATGGTCTTGACACTAAAGTTTTTGAAGAAAACAAGAAATGTTCTTAACTAATTTTACAAAATATGGTACATCTGGCTTCCTCAGATAGTCACTGTGTTAGTGAAACAATATGTGTGGTGTAATAAATTTTCACATACACATTTATTGTACCTACCTATTCATTTTCTTTTTGTTTTATTTGGATTTTTCATTTTCATTCAAAATGGGTAGTGGACATAAGTTAACAAAGCATAAAAATCTCCTGAAGAAAAAATACAAATGTTTAATATAATTATGATTGTCTTCTTTTAGATATACCTACTAAATATATAATATTGTTTTTTTTTAATAAATGTAATCCACCTTTTTAAATATAGATACATTTAATTATAATATAACATTTAATCATCTAATATATAATTAAATATATTATGTGATAAGATGTACGTTTTTAGTATATGTTAAAATTAACTCAAAACCTAAATAACACGTTTATTGATATGCGCATGTGTAGCAAATAACCCAAAAACAGTCAGAGATCAGTTCTTGCAAACAGCAGGGATCGATTCTGACAGTTCTAGAACCGTTCTCGGACTTTTTTATTTCAAACCGGAACAGCAAACTGCTGGTTCTAGAACCGTTCTAAATCAGTTCAAGAAAACTCGAACATTTAAATTTGAACTGCGCACACTCCTGACACTTCTGTACGAACCCGAATAAAGCTAACAAAACACGCGTTCTCCTGCTGAACGCGTGTTTTGTTAGCTTTAGTTGTTTAGTTGATGATCGCTTCGATAGCGCTATGTCGTGATGAACGCCACCAATGAATATATATATCGTCAAATATTGTGGATTGAGGATATTATTATTCTATTTCATTTTTATCACGATATTTATAAATCTTCCAATAATTTATTGCTTCATAACAAAACACACAAGAAATTAAACCGAAAATTAATCACACCGGAAAAGTAATGATCTTTTTTTTTCTATTATTGGATTGGCATCTTGTCATAGAATTGACATTTGACATCCAGGCAACACCAGCGTAAGTATGGACCTTCAGTTTAGCGTGGAATCCGAACCACGGTCCTCGGCTGCCATCATCCAGCACCCACGACTGTGTAGTGAATAACTACTTGGCATTTGGCATAGGCAAGTCTACCGACTTGGCCGGAAGCACCGTCAACCCATCCAATCACTCTCCGCGCTATCAAGTCCTAAGTCCTGGACTACTGTGATCGCACGGAGAGATGTTTGAACATGTGGGCATCTCCCGCCCCAAAGTAATGATTTTAGTTTGGAGTTTGTAGACAATATTCTAAATATAAATATAACTAAAATATTAGCTTCGTTCGCGGCCACGATTCTGAATTGATTCTGAACTGAATCGTGACTAGGGATAACAACGATATATCGATATATTAAAAATATCGATATATTTTTTTAATATATCGATATATTTTAATCGATATATTTCTTTCGATATATCGAAACAAATATCGATATATACGACACGATATATCGGTACATTATCAACATAAATGTATCTGCTACAGCTGCTTTCTTTCGCTAGTTTTATTGATCCGGATTTATTAATCAGGATTTGTTGGATTTCTGAAGGCTCGATAAGTTTACCTAAAAGAGGCAAGGGGATTACGTATCCGGATCGCGATGGTCGCTAAAGTGGGGATGAATCAGAAAATGCGTTTTTAGCGAAAGAACATGTGAATCCAAACGCGTTTGGAGCCTGAAATCAGTAGCGAAAGAAAGCAGCTTACATACACAGGTTTAAAACTAAAAGGTCCTTGTTGTGTTGCCGTAGCAGTCGACGCACACAACAAAAAATCGAAATCGTCTAACAGGAAATAGATTATCAAAATTATTAGTTCTAAGTTATGTTCCAGAAAATTTTGAATTAATTGACCTAACCTAATGTAATTATTTCTAACAAATATTCTGACGTTTGCATATGTATTTTCAAGCAAATAAATTTTATTGAATACTATTTTATTTCATTATTTGAATCTTTAAAATTTCAGGTTTATTTACAACTACAATCCACTCTAAAATAAAAATATAGCAAATATATCGATATATATAAAATATCGATATTTTTCATTCGATATATCGAGTATATCGATATATAGTTTCGATATATCATTTGATTCAATATATCGATATATTTATTTATTTTGCCATCCCTAATCGTGACGTCACAGAATTGGTTTTAAAGCGCAGGCGCGGTTCGAAATGCGTTCATAACTGTAATCACCGCGAACGCAAAATAGAACCAAAATAGAATCGCATAGCATGATGCCGGAATATTTTAATTTTACTTATTTCTGTTGTCCTCGTGCAACAGTTGTTAATAAAAGTTAGAAATTTGAAGATATTTGAGTTATATTATCGATTTTTATGTTGACGTGTTCAAACTTTAATCACTGTTCAGTCCAGTTCATTCAAATATTATCCCTATTATGAAGATACTGTCCCCCAATTTAGTGACGAAGAATCTCGTGTACATTTAAATAAGACCTTGCGCAGCGATTTGCAGCACATTTGAATTTTTAATAACAATTTAATAAAGTAATGGAAACAAGAAACGTTGTTTAATTGAAAACTTATTTTATTTTTCTTGTTTTCAATTTTTTCAGGACCTCACTGTCACTAAATAGTTCATAAGAAATAAAAAGTAAAACCTCGAAAATATCAGACACAAAACATTTCTGCTTTTATGTATAATACTCAAATCTATCTACCTGAAAAAAGAAAATCCTTCATCCCCTATTCTACTCTTTCTTCTTCTTTGTAGTCACTGACACTGTCTAAAACCCTTATCATTGTCTTTATAAAGACAATGCCCTTTTATATCTACAAGGATAAAACATATAAACAATAAATAAATATAACCAGTGTATAATTGTTGGTTATAGCTAGACTGCGCATGTCAGAACCACCAGTTCTTCCTCAGTCCATAGAACTGAAAAATCGATTCAGAACCGGTAATGAACTGATTCTTTTTTCACCGCGAACGCCAAACTGTTTGATTCTATTACTACTAGTTCGATAATTTTTTCACCGCGAACGCCGAAATCGAAACTGCGCAAGCGTAGAGAACTAGAACCAATTCAGAATCGTGGCCGCGAACGAAGCTATTGTCTATTTCAGTGGTTGTCATTCTTATATTCTCGCATCTCTATTTCGCACCATAGAAATCTTATATTATATATGTACTCTAGAATGCTAATTAAATCCAGCCGAATACCAAAAAGTGTAACGGGTATGCAGAGTTTTCACGAACTACGCATGCTCCTCAGTAACTTATTTTCAGTACAGAGCTGCCATATTTAAAACTATTTTGTCGTTCGCCTTACAGAATTTATGCGACATATCTGTTTTATAAATAAATCCATATGTTGCGTCATACGAAACTGCTTGACAAAATCAAATAATTAAATGTTATCGGTAAAATTGCATACTGTTTAGTTTTCAGCAATATGAACGAAAAATTTTTTTCCAAATCTTATTAAATTTAGGAGATTTCGCAACAGCGTCTGTTTTTGCAAATGACGTTTCTCGTAGTGGGAATATCTGTCAGAGTCGGCTTCACAACAATTCAGATAGGTTTTATAATTGAGTTATGGTTTTATTCGTGGTATATTTTAATTGTTGATAGATATACCTATTTGTGATTAAAATTGTTTTTAATATTTGTTATTTTGGTTTTAGTTCGTTTATTTAACAAACAATGAGGTGTATAGTGTTGTGTTGTAAAAATGAAGGTCTCATTCCTGGTATTAAATATTTTCAGTAAGTTATTGTTTCGGGTTTCTAACAGTCTCAGTTTGAGTCAATATGATACCATTGACATCATTTTTTTAGCTTGACAAAAAAAATATATGATGTTTGGATGCGGGCATTGGGATCCTAGTACAGACAATGTATGTGATGGGAATGTCATATGCAGTAAGCATTTCGCTGCAGAAGATATCATTTGTAGAGAAGACGGCAAGAGGACCACCATCGTACCCGATGCAGTTCCCAAACTTTTGTTGAAAAGAAGAGATTATGTAAATGAGAGTGGAAGTTAAATTCTTAATCGTTTGATATCAAGACACTGTTTACTTAAAAGCAGTCTGTCAAAAATGCATGATATGTATGTCAAGAATATATTTCCTACGTTGTGTAGGTATACAAAGTTCATTTGAATTCTGTTGTTAAACTGGAATATACTTAATTATAGAATCCTCCATGAAATTGCTGAGAATAAAAGTTCTACCAACCATGTTTTGTCACAAAATACTATTGCGAGTAGTACGGATGATATGGAAGTGGTTTACATGGACACGAAAAATATTTGTGAATTCACTGTTTCTTGCACCCCTTCTTTGAAGCCTGTAGAGAGGTAAGACGCCTAAGGTGGTTGTATAAACAAACAAATATTATATAATAATAAAATAAATAATTAGAATGCTTAAGTCCTTAAGATATTTTCCAGTATTAGAATTTTTATTTATTTCTCGTTTCTGCTTAGATTTATTATTATTGGCTTGTACCTGTTAGACAATAAAGTATTTAGATATTTAATGTAATTTTTTATTTCTTAAATTCCTTTATTCCATTTTTTTATTTGAATGTTACCAAATGGTAAAATTTAATTTTAAATATACCTATAACAGTAATATTACATTTAATCAAAGCCGGTCCTGTTGAAAAATAAGTTACTGGTGATCATGCGCATTATGGACAGCTCTACACTTTTGGTTACATTTTTGTACTACGGGATTATCATTCTAGAGTATATATATATATATATATATATATATATATATATATATATATATATAATATAAGATTTCTGTGTTTCGCACTTAGACAAGGAAAGAGAGTGGACCCGTAACTGTGCCGGTCGTTGTGTTACCACCTAGCACTTATGCCTTAGATTCAGAGGCGTAACATACATAACTTATGTGATATATTTTTGAAATTTTATTTAATTTTGTTGATTAATAGTTTTAATAAAAAAAGATATGTGCATGTTGATGTATTAATAGTAATAATAACAATTCTTTATTTCAAATAAATCTACCTACATATCCACAATCACACGAGCATACAAATAAATGAAACGACGTCAAAAAAGAGAAAAACAAAAAAAAAATGATACTCCTAACTACATATCAAAATAATCCGCCAATCGATATGGTTCTAGTTCCACTAGTAATTTCCTAACTTCATTCTTAAATTTCTTCAATCTATTTATTTCTTTGATACTGATTGGTAGTTTGTTCACAAATCTAATTATCATATTATATAATGCTGATTTTTCGGTTAGAGATAATCTGTGAGTGAGAGGTACTGCAGTAGACACAACACCAATACATACCGTTTTTATTGTCCTTTAAATAGAATGAGTTTTGTTAATTGATTTCGAGAATGGGATTTAATTTTTGAGACTGTAGTTTTGTTATGAAATATACACGAACATTAAGACATTTAACACAAATAGATTTTATTAAAAAGTATATTATGTGATTTGCTAGGCTATCTAGTGCATGTTGTTCTAAAGATTGAATTAAAAAGCTAAAGTGACATTATTTTATTCACTTTTAACGCAAAAATGTGTAAAAAACAAATTTTTTCGAAAAATATAATGTCTACGCCCCTGGTAAAGTAAACATCTATAGAGGTTTCTATCAATAAATAATGCTTTATCATGTTGATTTTAAATGAATTGTTGTATCAAACAGTTTTAATTAGGTAAACTGAAACCTGTTATACTACATACTAAAAGATAATAGCCTAAAGATTACTTATAATTATTAAAAACTAATAAAAACTAGAAGCGACTTGATACATCATTCTAAGTTTTACCTATTAAACGAAATTCTGGACTCCTTTTGTTCACTGCGACTTGGGCATCCAAAAGCCACACAATGTACCATTTTATTAATATACAAAATAAATTTCTATTCCCAATTTTCACAAATAAAATCATCAAAAATGCAAACGTAGTTTTCTGTTTTTCAGCACCTATAAAATGGCCGCCGCATTAAAAGCGTAACACTTGCCATACATTCAGATATACGAACGTGCGGTATCCCCTCTCTTTCCTAATCTAAGGTTTCGCACATGCGGTATGCGGTAGTCTGCCAAAGGATAAACAGTTGACATTTGCATTAGTGACAGAAGGCATTACTACTTTCCTCAATTCAGATCAGCTGGGGTGATGTGACATGATCACGTGCCACTCACCTCACTAACATTTACTTTTATAAAATAATGTAAGAACTAAATGGCTATAAATCATTTTGAGGTGAATTTCTCACTTAATTCTTCTCACTTTATATTCAAAGCAATCATATTTATAAAAGGAACCTGCATTTGAATATTATCTTCTTTATTCATTGGGTTATATGTGCATCTATGGTTCTTGTATATAATCTCTGTCGGTAACATTGTTAATTTTTTTTACAACGCCTACCTTTCACCACATTATTAGCAACCAGAGTTGCCAAAAGTACGCTAATTACCTTATAGCTATGGTAATTGGAAATCCATGTACGATCCAACACATTGTTGTATCTTTCGTGGTAAAATATCTACTATATATTATATGTATGCATGTATATCTATATTTATTTAACTCAGAGAACCAACTCTGGAAATCATTAGACTCTAGAAAAAAAGATCACTTCATATGGTAAACTGATAAAAGGCGCATTGGCAACGCTGTTCACAAGTAACAACACAAGCTGAATTTGCCGGTCGGTCGGTCAGTGACCAAACTATGTATGTACGTGTAGAGAAGTGCGAGTGTTTTGGCACGATTACGTGAAGTGTGTAAATTTTTTTGTGTTACATTTGAAATAATTTAACTTTTCAACATTTTTTAGAGGTAATAAACTGTATGTTTTATTTATATTAGTGCACTATTATAAACTTGTTCAAGTGTTATCTTTAAATTGCTTTTGAGCAGGCGTTGGCTGAGACAAATAGCATAATAGTGGGGACGGGATTTGCAAAATACATTCCGAATATTGTTTTGTTTTTATTTTGTAAATATTTTGATATAACCTGATTAATAAACTTTAACTGTAACTTTACGGTAATAATATTAATACATTCGGACACCTATAATACGAATTTAAATTTAATTTACTAAATAGTGTTTCTTTATTATTATAGACGACATACAGAATGTTCAAATTTATTAAAGCTAAAGGACCTCATCAATCGGCTGAACGCCAAAAGTTGCAAAAAGAATTGTTTTCCTATCGCAGGGTAAGTTTGTGTTTATTTAATATTTACCTACCTAAATGTACCTTTCTGAATAAGAATAGCTACAATATACCTAGTGGATAGATAATAAATCTGTACCTAGACGCTGTAAGCAGGTTTTACCTAGAGGTTTAAATATTGTGTATTATACCTATGTTATCAAAACACATTGCTTACATGAATAATTTACAGTTTTTTTTTGTAGGTTAATATTGAGCTATTTTTATAATATTTTTTTTTATGGAACTGTTGGTACTTACTTTTTTCTGCTAAACAAAGTGCATCATAAATATATAGGCATTTGACTACCTACCTACTTCACTTTATGATTTTAGTTAGTACAAAGGTAAGTTACTACCCATCTAAAGATATAACCCTAAAGTATGTTTGATACTATAATATATTTATGGTGTACTTAATCATTAATAGTACTTAAACCAATGATTGATCAAGTTTGTCATTTTTGTCGAAAAATGAAAGTGATACCTAGGGTATAAAAGATATAAATATGTTTTATACCTGTTTGTTAGGTATTACTTATACCTTCTTTATATTCTGTATGAGGTGTCTGATTTGAACAATCGTACCCATAAGAAAACATTCTGAATAAGTACTTACTGAAATTTTTGTGTAATTGAAAAATTCGGAAAAAACTTGCTATTTTATAATGATCGTTCTGGTTTTCATGTAATTTCTCAGTTTACGTCATTAATTTTCATAATAATCCGTAATTAAGTAGGTACATAACTGATTATATCCATATATATTTCTCTATATGTCCCAGCAAACGTTTTACTTATATTAAATGTATAATTAACCATTTGTTTTTTAATTTTTAATCAAAAACATGAAACCATGCGTCTCACAATTTTCTGATCGTTTTCGTGCACTAAAGTACTTAAAAAAAGGTGCATAGGCAGTGTTTTTAATATTATTTGTTAACCGATATTGACCTCTACAATTATTAATAATAGGTATCCTTTTACCTAGTATATTAGATGATCTGAACAAGTAATACAACAAATTGAATGTCAGGTAGAATGACTAATACTATATAAAATAACGGTTTATTACTTTTTATTTTGAATATTGCTTTGTGTAGATAGATAGTAGATAGATACCTACAGAAAAAGCTTTAGCAGAGTTCATATATAATATACATAATATATTTATATAAGTATATATAGTTTCAATGTGAAGTTTGTGGGTGGTTAGAGGCTGTTTCTAGGTAAACCAAAGATATCAGCTAAGTTCCTATTTTAACATACAGGGCTTTTCAGATAGTTGGTGCCAACAAGTACCATAGATAGCTTACTTCCCGCATTGGTCGTTCCGACCGTCAACTCCTTCTAATATTTGGCAGGTGGCGAGGCGATCCACATTTCATTATTGATCACTGTATCCTATAATCTGTCTAACTTCGGCGAACGTCCTCTTTTTCGGGCACGCTTTATTGTCTTTCTGCATACCACGTTTATTGCAGCTGGGTCTATCTTCGATCAGCCTGCATGTTCAGCGGTTTGTATACTTCACCATGGACTACTTTATCTTTCATCAACGTATTCAGTTCCTCTTCGTTACTGTAGGAAACTTTGATTCGTTCGTGTCTTCAAATGTTCACGTAGGATTGAGCGTAACTTGTGTTTTAAAATTAAATATTGTGTTGCCGCCTTTTAGGCTGATAATGTAGAGAAACTCCAAAACATGCCCTTTTTTAATAGGTTTTTTGTAAATTAAACTAGCCGATAGGGCGAATGTGGGTGTTGGAAATTTCACAGGATATGAATTACTTACATGTTTAAGTACCTAATGAAAATATGTATAATGTATCTTAGTTTAGAATTATTAAAAAAAAAGTATGTAAGTATAGTCTTTCTAATCTTAATTTAAAATGATATAAAAAACCACAACTCGATATCCCTTTGTACTGTCAGTACAGCCGTCTACAGGCGCACCCTTTTAACTTTTCGTAAGAATACATGCCCTACAAAATTTTAAAAATCCTTTATGTATTAACAATTAATGTTAAATGTATAACTGTTTTGCCATTTTAAAAATATTTTTAAAAACAAATATATTATATACTTACACTTGTCACAAAATAATTAACTAACTAACTAACTACATTGCAACCTAATACTGGCGGTGTCTGATACAGTGACTGCAAAAAGTTTTATCCACTTAAGGTATTAAAAATTATTATGTATTTTGATAGATCTTCTTTAATTTTATTAATAATAAACTATTCCACAAATAATGATTGCAATATTCTGCCACCGTGTTTTACTGTCGGACACAAATCTTCTTGTTTAAATTCCACATTAAGTCTTTGACATACCATATCATGTCCATCCGATTATATTTAGATTAATCTGAGAAAATAACACAAAATTATTTGTTTCATTCATATTATATTTATTTGCAAACTCTACTCATTAACGCGACTTTTTCCAGTCACTGTAGTTATTTTTATTACTGTCGGTATCCTTTGGCAGGCATGCTTTATTATAGGTCTTATGTACGAGGGAGAAACGTATCAAAAAAACGCTGCATTCGATGCCCATTTCTAATGTAAAGAGGCATGGGAACGGATAGCCCCGGTAGAATCGTTAAATTTATATTTTTCTTGAAAGTTTTCTTGAACCTTATTATTCAGTTTTTTACTGGTAGATTTTCTTGGGAATGAGGTTCAGAGGAAACTAGTTTCATTTCAGGTACATATTAATGCCTTGATCATATGAAAAGATGTTGTAAGGTATGTTTTATTAAATTATTTTTATTTTATTTGAAGTACTTATTATGATTTTAATTGTAAAGCTAGTGAATTGTTTTGTTGGTTACCTGTGTTTTTAAAAAGTTTTGTTGAGTACATGTTTTTGTTTTTATGTTAGTAAAATATTTAATATTTTTTTAGACATTAAAAAAAAAGATTCCGTTGCCTGAAGAAGACAACGTAATGTTGTCGAAACGTTGCACGCCAAAAATGTGACATGAAATAAATAAACAATATTTATTTCAAAAACTAGTTTCATCGGAACCTCATTCCCATGAAAATCGACCAGTAAAACAGTTAAATTTATATATTTTAAGTTAAGATTAGGAAGACTATACTTAATACTCGTCCTTAAAAACGAAGATTATTGCATTCAACAATCAATAATTACCTATTAAGTATTAACAACAGTGGAAAATCTCTTATTCAATATTTTACTTTTCGGAAACAGGGAAAGTACTGTGAACGCGCTAAAAAAACAGTCTCAATTTTTGTTTATGTTTTTTTTCACGAGCGGTTCAATTGAGCTAAATTTTGGTATACGAGTTTGGGGGAATCATAGGATGAACGCGTTAGTTTTTTGTTAAAATCGCTTTAACCGTGTGACAGGGGTGCACACAATCCCTAAATTTTTAAATAACAATAGGAGTCGAGTGGTACATCATTTGAAATCACTTTTTATGCTCTATGCTCTTTACAGCAATAGCTTACTTTTGAAATTGCATTTAAAATTTCACCAGTTGGGTATCTAGTTGGTAATTATATTATGTATAAGGTCACGGTAATTCGAATAATTGGTATCTTACTCGTGTAGTCCACTGGTAGAGTGCGCGCTTTGCATGGGGAAAGTCCTGGGTTCAAATCCCAGCTCTTGCAATTTTTTTTTATTTATAATTTTTGAATAATTTGTTGAGATAAAGCCAGATATAACCATTTTGAAGTCTCCTGACACGACTAAGACCATTTCCAGATTCTGTTTCGTTACCCATTAGATTATATTAGGTATATCTTGTTGGGAAAGTTTTGGGGAGACACGACCGATTTTTTTTGAATGATAAACTGTCAATATCAAAACTGATGATTAATATCTTTAATTTAATTTTTTGGTCTCTCTTTATGGTAGTTTTTAGCTGCAAAAAGGCCATAACACTTCGATGGCGTTACTTGAATTTTTTCCATATGATTTTTATTTAGTACTAACCTTCAAACGATACGTGTATAAATTTGAGGGCAATCTGACTCTTGATTCGTGAGTTATAGCATTTTGTGTGAAGCAACTTTTGTTATTGAAAAAAAAAATGGAAAAAAGTGAATTTCGAGTTTTGATAAAGCATTGCTTTTTGATGAAAAAAAATACAGTGGAAACCAAACAATGGCTTTATAAACATTATACGAACTTTGCTCCATCGAGACAAATTGCTGAATTTAAACGTGGTGGTACCAGCAGGCACATGATGCAGAGTGCAGTGGACGCCCAAATGAGGCTGTTATTCCTGAAAACGTTAACAAAATTCCCGACTTGGTTATGAACGATCGCAAATTGAAGGTGCACGAGATAGCTGACATTGTAAAGATATCAGATGGTATAGTGTTTTTACCATTTTACACGAACATTTGGGTATGCGAAAGCTCTGTGCAAAGCGGGTGCCGCGTACGAGCTCACAGTCGAACAAAAACAACAACGAATTGATGTTTCAGAGGAGTGTTTGGCGATGGTAAACCGCAATAAAAGGGAATTCTATCGTCGGTATGTGACAATGGATGGAACATCGCTTCACAATTATATAGTATAAGCAATGACAAATACATATTGTCTTTGGTATAAGTAATACCTAAGTAATAGAATTCATTGTACCTACCTATGCAATTTGAATTCATAATAAGATATCATTTCTGTTTGATTTGCTAGATAGGTAATTTGAGATGATTCATTTTGGATTTACTTATCAGGGAATGACATATCGATTGGGTGATAAAATAATAATAATGAAAACGTAACTGTTTTTGTTGAGTCAAACAAAAATAAATGAATTGTTCGTAGAATTATTTTTGGTCGATGTAAACTAAAATATAATACATTATTTCGTTATCAGTATTGATATTCGCTAGAATTAATAAAGTATTTATTTAGAAGAAGACCTGCCTAATTACAGGTGTCTGATTCACTGGGACGGTGGAAATCTTTTGTGTACCCCGGTTTCTACGAGTAAACTAGCTAGTCCCAAAACCAAATATATCCTGGCGTCAGTTCATACTTAGACGTTGGGGAAAGGTCGGGGGTGGCTGTCTGTCTCGAGCCTGAATAGTAGAGACGAGAATCACCCGTTAAAAGTCTTTTAAGGTGTCGGAGCATATCGCCTTGTGCGCTAGTGTCCGAGACTAAGTGCTGCAGTGACTCTCACCATTATCGGTCAAATGATGCCGGGCAATCTTTAAGATATAGGACCATGTCGATGTGGCATTAGTATTCGATCGATTAGCCTCAAGCATTTGACTTGATCCTGCGAACCGTGACTATTCTACGTTGATATTAGTTTTATTTTGACAAGACCTAGCTTAACAACAGGACTGCGGGAGAGAGTGCCTTCTCGATTAGTGTCTGTCTGGTAAACTGGTACGTTTAGTAGGGAGAGTTGTGGAAAAACTTTCCTGGAGAGGCGGTATGAAGCGTGGCAAGTCGAAATCAGATCAGCCTGATTCTAGTATCCGAGTCGATGTCATGTAGGCATAGAGTTATAACTATAGATAAGAAGGGTCAGTAGACGCTAAAAACGGCATCGACTCGTCGCAATCCCAGCCACATTCTGGCCCGCTACTATATATACTATATCTATATATACTATAAGATACTATACTATGACTATAAGCGGCGGCGAATTGCTTTTAAGACAGAGATAACAAAGGTGCCGACACGAGGTGAAGTAACTGTATATTTAACTGCGATGTAGGTGAGCAGTCGTTGGAGGTGTCGGGTGCGTGGTGAATTACGACCCTAGTATCCAAGACTAGCACCTCTTGGGCCGGTGCCATCACAGGGGCCAGTTGTCGACCCAGCAGTTGATTTTCATCGCTGCGCTGGTTGTGATTAACATCAGGCACTTGTCTGCGTTGGGGCAGTGAGATGGTAAACGTTGTAACAGATGCTAACTCTGCGGTGTGTTAAACCGAATCTTGAGAATCAACACCGGTTGAAGTTTGGTTTAAGTTAGAATTCCCCATCCAACTGTCAGAAACTACATTAACATGGTTGGTTTTTTATAATTTTGATACCATAAACATTCTTTACGTTGGCAGGTGTTCAGGATTTTCGTTCTCTCTGTAGGTTGTGTATTCGTCAGATTCATGTAGCCTAATCTTACCCTGTATTTCCTTTGGCGATAATGTCCCTGTAAGAATGCGTCGCCAGCTCTTGTTGAGATCCAAATAGGTTTCCGCTCTTTTGTATTTGAAGTTTTCTAGGAACATCTTGGAGTGCCTCAAGCCAGGAGGTTTCGCGCTATATCTATCAGTTTCTTCTTTCATTTTAATAATCTCTTTGCAGCTGCTCTTTCCTTAACTATAAAATGGTTTAGGCTTTATAAAGGGACTTGTCGTTCCCTATCCTGCTGGCTTGTTGGTTGGTTCTTGATTCCCGAGTACCCGGGTATGCAAATCAGAAAAACTGTTCTTACACAATTCGTTAATGTTGCATATAAATAATTCAGATGGCACAGTCGTATGGGCTGCCTGGCTATTAGAGTAGATTGCGATGTTGCCCTCTGATTATTCTTCTCTGCGTTGAATTGTACACAATTATTATTGTCTAATTGCGTGAATTTACGACCGAAAGACGCTGGCGGGAAGTCCTGCATTCATTCGGAGTATCCCATTTCAAGCCGCAATACTCCTACTCCAATTCTTGTATTTTATTTGAGGTTTCTGGTATTCCCTTCCCCCTCCCCAGTGTCTCTTGTTCATCTCAAAGATATTTCTTTTCGGTGTTTCATCACTAGAAAGGATTAGAGATCAGCTTCCTCCCCAAATACTCTAAGCGTCGCTTCATTCGCTATGCTCTTTCTCTGTGACAAGGTGACTTCTCCTGGTCTAGTTGGACAGGTTGTCATAGCCCCAGTAAGTAATGCATAAGTATGGCTAATCTATGTGGTACTTTTACTTCCCCGCACGTAGGGACAGTATTGTGAACGCGTTAAAAAAAATTTGATATTTGCTGCTTTACAGCGATAGGTTACTTTTGATATTTGCCCCCATAATTCTCGAGAAAATTGCATTTAGCATTTCACAAGTTAGGTAGGTGGAACCTATATTATTATAATTAAAATACAATATTTCTAACCAGGTTTCTGTGGCGTCATTGGTAGGGCGTTCGCTTCGTAAGCTGAAGTTCGTGGGTTCGAATCCCACCTCTGGAAATACTTTTTTTTTTCTGAATTTTGAATAATGTAGTTAGTTTGTTACGTTAGTTTATTGGTAATAATGAAAATAATACAATTATTATACTAATAATAATTATTAAAATTCTGTTTCGTTACGCAGGTTATATATTTTTGAAAGGGAAAGTTTTGGGGTAACACAACCGATTTTTTTAATGTGGCTAAACAGTTTTCAATATTTATGATTTATGACAAATCAAGCACTAAACTCTATGTTACTTATAGCAATATTAAAAACAGTGCGGAAACGTAACATTACAGCACTGAATGCCGAAAAGTTACTTTTCCGCACGATTTTTCAATTTGTATTAAATTACAATCTTAAGCTAGTTTATTACCATTATGGGTCTTTTTCTCTGGTATTAACGTATTTTAAATTATTGCGCGTTATTTCTACAGTTTTGCCTGTATTCTTTGGTTTTGCTAAATTTGAAGTGCTTGTAGGAAAAAAATTGTATCTAACACATGCGGAAAGTGTCTCTTCCGCATTTGACGGATGACCGAACTGTACTGCGTGTCGTTCGTTAAACTATAGTCGAGTGCGGAGAACCACTTTCCGCACTTGTTAGGTAAATAACTATAATATTTGTTGAATTCTTATTATTTAATTTTCTCAGTAATTATCATTATTATTTATGTTTACTATATTATATCCATAGCAATTGTCTTGGATAATTGGATTTTTACCTTTTAGAAAATAAAAAGAAGAAACTTTTTTTGAGAACGAATCATCATGGATTTATTTCCCAAGAAAATACTAAGATTCGGTGTCCGAGATACGACCGGTCGCCACTCTAGAATCACAGTGTATATTATGTGATATTAAGAATTATTACGACATAATATCTACTGTACCAACTGGATCTTTAGATCCCGTTGAGCTGCACTAGAAATTAACATAATAAATATATGAATATACCTACTATAGTAAAACGATATTTATGTAAATCTAGAAAATTTAGTAGGTATATTAATACTGTTGAATAAATAGTTGTTCCTACAAACTATGTTCTATGTAAAATACTACTTAGATTGTATTTCATAGATGTTTTGAAAAACTGATAAACTAGTTCTTGTATCTAATTCCATTTCGATCTGCTTGTTTTACCTTTTTTTTTTTTATACACAATTTAATCTCTTATAAATTAATATTATTGTAATAATTTGATCGATCCTATCGGTCCATAAGATATTGTTTTGTTTTGTACATGGTGCTCCAAATTGGACACTTTTGATAGGAAACACCGATTTCTAGAGGAGTTAGAAGAAAACTAACCTACATGTCACGAGCTCGATTTCCAAACGAAATCAAATGCCGAAAACCGCACCTCGATATCTTGAACCGTTTAAAAGATACAGGGTGGTTTTAACTTATTTATTTATGATCATTTTTTGTTTCTGTCAAAACATTCGCAAAGCACTTTTTTGAGAGGAATCCAGTGGAGTCTCTAGTTTTTTTAAAGACTGGTGTTGAAACTATGACATAAACTTGTAATTTTTCTTATTTAATAAAAATTAACAAGAACAAAGAGTATATCATTAAATAAGGCAAAAAGATTTATTACAATAGGTGTTCAAATTGAATACCATTTAAATTAAAGCATATTTAACTTCGCTTCTGGACATGATTAACAGAATTGATTAATTCTACCGCAGATATAAAATCAAAAGCATGTCGCACTGCTGCTTCCAACGCTTCTCGAGAATCGGGATTCCCCTTATATGTAAGGTCTCTTATTCTTCCCCAAAGGTAAAAATCCAGAGGCGTTAGATCGGGGGACCTTGCCGGCCAATTGTCCCCAAATTGTTGGTTTAAAAATGTCCTTATAACCTGTGCGTTATAACACGGCGCCCCGTCTTGTTGGAAGTATACGTTTTCAATTTCCGTTAATGGCAAATCATCAATAACTGGTTCAACAAATTCCCTTAATATTTCAGATGTCGCGCTGCTGTAAGGCTACCCTCAAAGGTATAGGGACCAATAAACCTCCCTCTGAAAATACTGACCCAAACGTTAAAGCTGTATCAGCCCTGATTCTGTGTCTCCATCGTAATATGTGGATTTTCCAAAGTCCAATTGTAGGAATTGTATCTGTTGAAAATACCAGCGCTGCTTATGCACGCTTCATCAGTCCTACATTCCGGTTTTCAGCATAATTTCTCAAATAGCATTGGCAGAAGTCGAGCCTGAATTGAGGGTCATTTGGTTGCAGCTTGTGAATCTTTATCACTCTATAGGGTTTGAATTTATTGTTTTTCAGTATTCGCAAAGCAGTAGTTTTTAGTATACCTGTATTCAACTGCATTTTACGTAATGAAAGATTTGTCCGATTTTGCATTTCCCCTAAAACAGTTATTTCTTCTATACGTCTCTGTCCCTATTTCGAAATAGGGACACTATTTCGAGCTTGGTATGTTCTTGGTCTTTGTTTTTTAAACGTACCGTAGATGAGAAGATTTCGCTGCAAACGGGAAAACAAATTCCGAAAAGGTTGTCTTCTTTCAGGGTAGCGGTCAAAGTAAAGATTGCTGTCGGCCTGAGCATCTTCATGTGATTCCCAATAACACTTTAACATATCATATTTTTCGTAGTTCTCATACATATTTAAAAAACAGGAAAATCTTGTTTCAGTTCAAAGCTTGGATTTGAATTAAAAAATACTACTTGTTTAACAGCGACTGTTGGTTGCTAAAGTTACTTCGCTATGTTTTTGCAGCATGTCACGCCAAATTTTCAAAGACGCATCTAACAGTATTTGAAAACATTAATAAAACAAAAGTTTCACAAGATAAGTGGCAAGTATTATATACAGGGTGTTTGAAAGGTCGATAGAAAGTCTTGGGGAGGTGATAGGGCAAATCATGTAGAATCTCTTAAGCCAAACATACCTTAGTACAAAGTTTTACGGTTTTCGAGATATTCGGATTTTGAAATTTAAATCATAAATTTGGAAATGAAACAAAATAATCTATTGAAACATTCATTCTTTATTGGTGTTCAAAGTGAAACCCATTGTTTCTAATACATGCTCGAGCTCTACGTCTTACTTCGGTAGTTGTATGTAATAACCTGTCTTGCTGCAATACTTGAAAAACTTCTCGAATTTTTCTTATTAAATGGTTTCTTGATACGATTTCTTCAGTATAAACTAACTGTTTAGCCCGCCCCCACACATAAAAATCCAATGGTGTCAAGCTCGGGTATCTAGCAGTCTACAGAATTGGTCCCTCTCTGCCTATCCAGCTATTTGGAAAAATAACATCCAAACATTGTTTTACGTCTAAACTTATAGGTACCTATTTAAAAACTATAGCCTGTTGTTCTTTTAGTGATAACAGGAAAAAAACATATTTTCATACTAAAAATCGAAAATCTCCAATAAGTCGAAATCCGGAAGACTTTGTACTAAGGTATGTTTGGCTTAAAAGATTCTAAATGGTCTGCCCTATCACCTCCTCAAGACTTTATATCGACCTTCCAAACACCCTGTATATTTGGAAAGGTAATTTAATTTATAAAACAAATATGCAAAAATATTCAGGGCAGTCCATAAGAAACACGAGTCTTTAAAAAAAACTAGAGACCACTGGATTCCTGTCAAAAAAGTGCCTTGCGAATGTTTTCACAGAAACAAAAAATAATCATAAATAAATAAGTAGTAGTAGGGGTACGTTAAATATACACAAAAGTCAAAACCACCCTGTATCTTTTAAAGGGTGGTTTTGAGGTGCGGTTTTCGGCATTTGATTTCGTTTGAAAATCGAGCTCGTGACATGTAGGTTAGTTTTCTTCTAACTCCTCTAGAAATCGGTGTTTCTTATCAAAAGTGTCCAATTTGGGCCACTCTGTACAGGATTGTCGAAATTGGTCTATTTTGACAGGGACAGCCTATATTTCCATCGTAGATAGAGCTAAATCAACATATATGTCATGAGATCGATTTTTGAGAAATGTTTAATTCCAAAAACTGCATAAGGATATCTTCATTTCAAACAAAATTAAAGCTATAAAAAGCGCTAGCATGTCTGAGAGATCGCAATGCTGGAGCATCGATGGGCCCATAATTGTATATTCCATGGGGTCCAATCGCCATTGGATTTTTTTTTATCTTCAGTTCAACAGAGATATAAGCGAGGGGTAAACCGCTGTCAAAATGTTGTGCACCATATTACATATAATTCACCTGATATTACACGGAATTACTAGCTTTACCTACACACAGGATTTTGTTTGAATTGTTTAACCAGACTGAAGCACTGATCGACAGATACTGACGATATCGATTTGCTGGCACAGAATTATTTGTTATTACCTATATTTAGGGACCCAAATTCCTTTTGTAATTTTCAATTTGTTTTGGTAGTGAAGATCGACAACCAAACTCATGGAGACCACTGTCCGAGGCGTTGCTGATACCCCAATATGTGGGGACTATTTCAGCTTTCTGCTGGCTTTTTGAGTTTTAATTATTTTTGTATTATATATATAAATCAAACGACGTCAGCTCCACAAAATAAATATATTTTATATCATAACTTAAGGCACATTGCCCATGTCAGACATGTTTCGAGAAATCAAATATTCTCATCATCAGTGACTTTCTGGTACAAGATTAACAAACTTTAGTGTTACCAATATAACATATAAATGAAAATCAAAATACATTCGAAACTTATATCATTTCATGGCATAATGCCTATTAAATTAAATTTCCTTAAAAATTTAAACCATCTGTAATGATTAATAAAAATAGGCATTATGCCATAAAATGGTATGTTTCGAATGTATTTTGATTCCAGAAGGTCACTGATGATGAGAATATTTGATTTCTCGAAACATGTCTGACATGGGCAATGTGCCTTAAGTTATGATATAAAATATATTTATTTTGTGGAGCTGACGTCGTTTGATTTATATATATATATATATATATATATATATATATATTCATCGCTCCTCTTTGGAATGGATTATTTCATTAAATATGTTTGTATTAGTTATATCTTTACTGCTGGCGTTACCTATACAATGGATTTGTCGATCTGTGTACAGTGAGATGTGCTTAAACAAATCGCGTGTATAAGTAGGTCAAGCCAGTAATTTTGTCCAAAATTATTTTTCTTTTATAATCGTAATATTATTTTATTTTAAATGTTATTCAGAACGAACGAACTGATTAGTAAGTAACTAGATATTTCTGTGGCATCGATTAGGTCGGATACATCAAAATTTTCATGAACTGAGAACAACTGTAACTAATGTACTATTTTTGTAATTGAAATTTTCATTCGACAACTTTATTGCACTACAATGCTATACACATCTATTATTATTTCTGTATCAATAAGGCTATAAAAATAAATAATGGTACGTATTATTGCTGGATATCTACATGAAACGAAACATATTACTATTAGATATTTTATAGACAGGGTGATTATCTTTTCCTTAGTCATAAAATGGTAAATGTTCGACTTAAACGTTATAAATTGGTATCTAATGGATTTATATTGGTTTGGAAATTCAGTTTAAATGACAGGACTTTAACAGACTCTTGACATCTGTAGAGTTTGCCATTGTGGCATCAACGTTCAATATCTCTGCCATTTTTAGCTCTCGATATCATAAAATATATGTATATGGAGGCTTTTAGTTTTTTTTTAGTAATTTATTATTTATTAAACAACCTACCAGCCTGTTAATAGGTACGTATTACTTCTTCCCCATTCTTAAAACACAAATCTGAAAACGCGCTCAAATCAGTATTCAGATTTGCGATAGCTGTGCGTGCCTTATCGATGCAAAAATCAGAATAAACCTGAATATCATCAGCGTACATATGAACCTCAGAAAATTTCACACTCGATAGAACGTCGAAGCAATATAAAGAAAAAAGAAGTGGCCCAAGAATACTGCCTTGTGGTACACCACTTGCAGTCTCCCTCATGTCTGACAGCTCATCAGGACTTAATTTAATTCTCTGCTGTCTACCAAATAGATATCCGTGAAACCAATTCAGTGCTGCCCCGTTAAAACCCAAATACTTTAATTTGGCAATAAGCAAATCAAAACTGACTTTGATCCAACAAAACTAACACAACACACCGTGATCTATCTATTGCAAATGCAATATCATCCACAACTTTCAGTAAAGCAGTTGTTGTGCTATGGTGCTTACGAAACCCTGATTGAATATCGGGAATAATATGATTACTAGTTAGATATTGTTGGATCTGCAAGCTAAGAATTCGCTCGAAAAGCTTTGAGAGAGCAGGTAAAATACTTATTGGTCTAAGGTCACTAAAAGTAGTAGGATTATCTGTCTTAGGTATTGGGATAATATTAGCCGATTTCCATAGTACTGGAACAATTCCCCGTGTAATGGATTCATTAAAAATTGTTTTGACAACCTCAACACAGTAGGGCATGATGAAAGTTAACATCCTCGAGTTTATGTTGTCAATACCATAAGCCTCAGACTTTATTAGTTTAAGATTTTCTATTACCTCATTGTTGGTAATTTCATGAAAATTAAATGTTATATTAGGGTCGAGCAAATTGTTGTTAAAGTATGTGAGCGTCTCAGCAGCAACAGTTGAATCACCCATCACATATAAAAAGTAATTGTGAATTTCATCTGCATTCTTTAGAAAGTCAGGCAGTTCCGCACTCTGGTTACGTTTAGAATTAATTCCCCACTTACATTTTGCCATAATTATTTAGGATTAGAGTCATTTTTCAAAATTTGTCGTATATACGCCTTCCTCTCTGCCTTTATAGCATTTCTTGTAAAATTACGCAATTCAATATAATATTTCCTGGAAGAAGGTGTACGAATTTTCAAAAATTTTCTATAAGCTTTTTCTTTTAATTTAATAAGTTTTTTGATATTATAAGTAATATATGCTTTAGGAGGTCTTCTGGTAGTTCGAAATTGAAATCCTCAATGTTGAAATCTTGTAATTTTGTCTAATTTCTCGAAGGTTTTTGAGATGGTCGTGTATGAGAAAGTATTTAATCAAGTCAAAAATCTCCTAATATCAACATGGATTTTTTACTGGTCGCTCACCTGTTACCAATCTAACCTGCTTTACTCAGGATATATACTCAGCTCTTAATAATGGCTTACAAGTTGATGCGATATACACTGACTTCTCGAAGGCCTTTGATAGGATCGATCATACAATACTTGTGACTAAGCTGGATATCATGGGCTTTCAACACCGTATTGTTCAATTTTTCAATGCTTTTCTATCTGACCGCGAGCAATTTGTCGAATTCAGGGATTTTCGATCTTCATCTTTTACTCCCACCAGTGGTGCACCTCAGGGAAGCAATCTAGCTCCACTCTTATTTGCCCTCTATGTAAACGACATCGCTGCTGATGTCTCTAGCGACTATCTTTTATTCGCCGATGATTTGAAATTGTATAGACCAATTGCTACCGAGGACGACTACATATGCTTGCAACGGGATCTCGAGGAATTTCAGGAATGATGTATTCAACAACATCAGTAAGTGCAAACTCATGTCATTTACCCGACGGCAGAGTGTAATTAGTTTCAATAATTATACGCTGAATGGTGTTGTTCTTGAATCAATAAAGGACTTGGGAGTGATCATGGATAGTGAAATGACGTTTGATATTCATATTGACTCTATTTCACAAAGCGCGATCCGAATGATGGGTTTTATTCTCCGCTCACCTACTGATTTTTCAGGATATTGACTGTCTGCTTCAGCTGTACGTAAGTTTTGTCCGCTCTAGATTGGAATATGCCTCATTTATATGGTCTCCTTTATACCAGGTACACATCAATAAATTGGAGCGTATTCAAAGACAATTTTTAAAAATTTTAGCTTTTAAGATCGATAGATATTTCCCAGTCAGGGGCATTGACTATAATATATTATTAAACAGATTTAATGTTAATTCATTGGTTTTTCGTAGAGATTCAGCTGGTCAAATATTCCTGTTTAAGCTTATAAACGGCTTAATTGACTCCTCTCGCCTCTTGGAACAACTGCCTTTTAATTTACCACAATTTTATTCTCGAACGATGAATTTATTTAGAGTGCCGCGTTTCAACATCAATTATGCATCGAGATCACCTCTTTACCGAGCATGCCGAACCTGCGATCGTCTTAATATACATCGATCTGTACATTACTTTGACGGGTCACTGTGGTCTTTTCGCGCTGGTTTGTATTGGTACTTGATCACCCTGGACATGTAGAGCGTGGAGCGTATGGTGATTTTGTTGTATTGTGTATTAACTTTATATTGCTTTATGGTTTATATTTCTGTGCTTATGCTTTTTCGATAATTTTTATCAATTATTTAGTTTATATCATATTATTGAGATAATATCCATTGTCTAGTACTTAGAATTGTCTTGTTATTGGGTCTTGACCTGTTAGACAATAAAGTATTTATTTATTTATATTTTGGTACGGACGCGACGTCAAAATCCACTAAGTTTCGTCACAATTTTGTAGATAAGCCTAAATTATTGTTGTTTATAAATAAAT
Source organism: Apoderus coryli (assembly GCA_911728435.2). Classification (NCBI taxonomy): domain Eukaryota; kingdom Metazoa; phylum Arthropoda; class Insecta; order Coleoptera; family Attelabidae; genus Apoderus; species Apoderus coryli. The sequence goes on along the minus strand of OU452202.1, from coordinate 5,867,645 downwards.
TATACAAATTAACTTTCATACTAGTCTTCGATCTAAAGAAGTAGGTATGTAGGTAAATTCCAAACCTAGTATTTCTCTCCTCTATAGGCACTACAGAAAACCTGTTCTTGCTGATTAAGTAATTGAAATGGCCATCAGCATACCTGTTGAGTCCTAAACTATAACAAAACTGCTACGTCGTGGTTTATCTATAACGTTAATTACTTTTCGTTTATTTATTTTTTTTATCTTAGGTATGTAACAATAATTTTATCATCAAAATGTAACTTTGTTTATATTAGCGTTATACTTTACCCCATTTATTACTATTATTAACCTAAATCCGTCTAGAAAACATATTATTTATTATACGTGGTTTCGTTGATAAGGATGTGTATTTATTTCCAATAGATAATGATTTGGTAATATTGTCAGGTGAAAAATTATTATGAAATCCATCCTGATGACTATAGCAAAATCTATAAAAAAAATTACGTTAAGCTTATTTCGTCGTATAATATTAGCTTATTAATAATTGAAAGATAATGGGTACCCTACCTTGATATTTTCATGTGGTGATATGGATAAAATAATACCTGTTGATATTTTATATATGTAGTTATACTTAATATGTTTTAAAAGCCGGAAGGCCGATGTCTAAACCACCTAGGATATTAGATTTACCAGGAATGTTAGATAAATTTTAATAAAATCAAGTAAAAACCAATTATGAATAGAATTTCTAATATTAAAGTAGAAATAATGAATTAATACTTGACGAATCGCTGTACAAAGATCGTATTACTCCATTAGAACACCGTTACGATTACGATTATTTAAAGAAAATTATATTATTATAAAGAAATTAAATAAATAATGCCAATCTACTGCATGATAATTTACAAATTCTTCTTAATGCGTATTATAGGTACTATAATAATATTATAATCAAAACATATTATAAGAAAGCAAAAGAAAACAGTAAAGTGAATTGAACAAAGATCAAAGATAATGTATGATCAATAGGTCAAAGCGAGAGAACACTAAGTAGTAAATGAAGGGGTATATAGACAGACGTGGATGGTACATTTTACCCCTCATTTATTTTGTCTTTGTCACTCAATTTGCTGTATATCTAAAAACACTTGAGGAGGCAATGCCGGACTTACCATCTTTGTTTTACACATTGCTGCAGTAATACCTACTATGCGAGACATAATTTTGCAACTCCAATTGTTATGAATGTGTTTAAGTTTAACGTTGATAGAGCTAAATGGAATGTGTTCTCATATAATAAATACTTTGAAAATAAAATACGTACATGAGTACATGCCTGCGATGAATGAATATGCAATTTATAGCAATACAATAGATACTCAACTCAACTCACATAAATAGTAAACATACATTTTTAAATAAAAAAAAAACTTGGTAAAACTCATAAAAATGTGTGCAGTTAACTGTTAGCTGATCAGTTTCTGTTTAATAAAAAATCGGAGACTAATATTAATCAATGGGGTAGTAGATAACAATAATTAAAAGTGGCAACTCGCCGTGCATAGGGACGAGAGGCACTGCCTCGCGCTTAAAATGATTTAATTACGGCAAGTATGGATGTTTTATTGACGTTGGCCTACTCTCGTTCTGCGTTCACCGACGGGCAAGCCACGGGCAGGGCATTGTTGCCTCATTAGATAGCGAGCATTAAAATGACGCCCGATTTACATGACAGTTATTTTCATACTTTAAAACAAATCATCATGTGCGTTGGTTATTATAGGTATACAATCTATCGCGCCATTTTTTAACAGTAAAAAAATCTTAATTGGTTTAAAAGTTAGTGAGGCACTGCCCCTAACTTGGCAGGTATTTTGTGTAAAAAGTAAAAGGAAAAGAATATAAATAACAACATTTTTGGAATGTTAACGAAATTTATTGCTAAAGTGACATCCAGTAGAAGAAAATAATTTTTAACAGATGAAATTCCTTTCAATCCATAGAAAAATGTGCCTATTGTAATTAATTGTAAACGGTGACAGTTAGGTATAGGGAAGCCTAATACCATTTGATAGAGAACATTAATTAGTATCGACAGGTGCTATGAAATATAGGGTGTGCTATTTAAAATAAAAAAGTTATTTAAATAAAAAATTCTGACCACCCTGTACAATATTTACAATTGGGCTATACACCGACCTAATGTATGTCCTATCCACTTGCCATTTTAAAATTTTAAACGATTTAGTTAAAAAAATAAACGCACAGAATGTTTTTCACAATGACCCTATTTTTTGCAAAAAACGCAAAAATTAACCAAACGGGTAGATTTAGGTATAGGGATCATAACACTAACTTTATTTTATTTTATCCAAAGTCTTCAAAAAATCCAAAAAATACTGGGTGTTCCATTTAAAAAAATATAACTTTGATATGCCACACTTTTCTGGGACACCCGGTATATTTAAAAACATTTTTGTTTAAGGCTCCTTGTAGACCTACATACACCCACGTAAACAAACTTTGCAATTTCAATTTTGTTAGGCTATGAGAGACCGAGGCGAATGTACTGCCCGACCCGGTATATTTTTTCTTTAGCTTGAGTAAAGTAAACCAAGAACAGTTTAATTTATCTGTAGAAATTTTGAATTGTTGGGTTATAGGACAGTACTTAAGAAAAACTCTTATTTCATAAAAAATGCGACGTTTCGTAGTTCTTTATTACTACTTTTTCAAGCACTTTTAAACCATTAAGAGTTTAAAAGTGCTTGAAAAAGTAGTAATAAAGAACTACGAAACGTCGCATTTTTTATGAAATAAGAGTTTTTCTTAAGTACTGTCCTATAACCCAACAATTCAAAATTTGTACAGATCTGATTATATGAGGACACGATTTTCAACTGGTATGAGTTTAATTTATATTCAAAATAGAAGGTTCTTAGACCAGAGTTGATAAAACAAATTATTTTCAATTTTTCATGTAGATTAAACATCCTGTATATTATAGTTAGGTCATAATATAACAAAAGTGAAACAATATGTGAAAGTAAGGAAAATACTACTTGTTCTTTATATATATTTCTCACACTTATATTTTGCAGCTGATATTGTTATAAAATATAATTATTAGTTATTTAATGCATTGCAAGAAAATAATAATTATTACTTGTGCCAAAGATTAATACACTCATAATCTTAGCTAGTGCTAATAATATGCGAAATATCAATCAAGATTCATCATTAAAAATATTTTCCTACTCGGTTTTATCACCCCAAAACTTTCCCGCCATGATATACTTAATATAATCTAAAATCTGGGACCTGGGTAACTAAGCAGAATCTGGAAATGATCGTAGTCGTTTCGGAGGACTTCAAAATGATTATATCCGTCTTTATCTCATTTTTTTTAGCGCGTTCACAGTAATAGTTTTTCGGTGTGGGGAAACTAAAATAGTATATTGTGCAACGAACATGAAATGACGAAATGACATATATTTCCTACGAGTATGATCGTTTGCAGCATGAGCGGCAGGCGAGGGCTGCAAATCATACGAGTAGGAAATGGTCATTTCATGTGAGTTTCAGACTATACTTTTTCTACGACTGTTTTAATGCTTTTGAATAAATTAAACATCAAACTTTTTAGGAAAATATTTGTTTTTCGAAACTTACCTATACTCGCCCTGTTGGCGTAAGCCTAAATACGATGAGTTAAAAGTATTAAATTGACTAGGTGGTGTTAAACTATATTGACTATCACTCATCACTATCACCATTATATAAATAGCTTTGAAACCTTCGCAATTATCGAAATAATTTAAGAATACTTTCAATTTGGTTTAATTGTATTGTCTGCGTTGATTTTTCATAACCGATGCTACTTTTGTCAATACCAAGAAATTTACCCGTGCATTTTTAAATATTTCCCACTAGCTGCCCAGCAACTAGTTGACGCCTGCGTGTTCATGAAGTTTTCGTATCGCAAAGTCCGTCCATACATAATAATAATAATTATTATTATAATTCTATAATTATTTTTATCATTACAAATAAACTAACCTAACAAACTAACTACTTTATTCAAATATTAGAAATAAAAAAAAATGCAAGAAGAGCAGGGATTTGAACACAGGACTTTCCGCATGCAAAGCGGGCACTCAACCACTGAGCTACACCCGTAACATACCCATTATGGGAATAACCTTGACCTTATACATATAATTTCCAACTACCTAACTGGTGAAATATTCTTTTGGCACTTAAAATAAGTTACAAATAGTTCTAAACACATCATGTCGATTTATAAATCATTTACGAAAGTTTGATCGTGTTTCTCAAAAATCTCTGATCTTGGGTTGCTCAAACCATACAATATCGTAAAGCTGCAAGTTATGTTCACATATAGGTTTCTGGACTCTTCATATCCAGTGTAAAAATTTGATTTTCAGACATAAGGTTCACAACAGAAATGTACGAAATGTAAACCTGTTGACCCGGCCTCAGCATTCGCTTGCATTATTTAGAAGAAGCTTTACATATCAAATAGTACATTTGTATAATTCATATTGTAATTGTTTTAGTTTGAGACCTTTTAGTTTTAGGAAAAAAATATATCACAATTGGAAGACATTTGAGTTTTAAAATTGAGTGATTTAGTTCTCTGGTGCACGTTTCTTTTCTTTTTTTTTTGTTAGTGTATCGCATCAATTAATTATTTCATGTTTTGTTGTATAATTTAGATATTTATTTGTAAATTCATATTGAAGGTTAAGTGTTAAAGTTTAGCTATTAGCTAAACTTGGCCTTTTTGATGATTTGATGTATAATGTATTAAAGGGATTTATTATTATCATATGGGTGAGATATATCCTGAGTGAGAGTACAAACTCCTCTTTAAAATGAACTACTTCTAAATAATAATATTAATGATGGTTGTTTTGATTTTGCTTGCAGACACTTCAACACGGTTTTCCGCACAAACCTACGGCATTGGCATGGGATCCATCACTGAGACTACTATGTATTGGAACAGCCACAGGGGCGCTCAAAGTATTTGGTCGACCTGGTGTCGAATTCTACGGGCAACATCAGAACCCAATAGCTGTCACAAAGGTTATATTCTTGCTAAACCAAGGCAGAGTCGTTAGTTTGTGTGATGACAATTCATTGCATCTATGGGAGGTAAAAGAACGTGATCAAGTAATTATTTAGTAGTAATCAATTTATTAGTTTAAATACCTACCGTGTCTTGAATTTTGAGTACAAATAATTAATTCTGATTAGATTTATACTAAAATTTCTATAGATTTTTTAGTAGTTTATTGAATGCAATAATATATTCAAATCAGTTAGGAAAATGCGAGATAAAATATGTGCATGGGCATTTTCGAACCACTTTTGCCACTGCGAATGAGCTCTTCGTCAAAGTAGCATAATATTGCCCATATACAAATATTCATCCGCTTTTAAACATAGTGAGATGTATACCAGCAGAGAGTTGTAAAACCATACAATCTCCAAAACAGTACACATCTCACCGAGCACAGATCGACAAATCCAATGTATAGGTGATGCCAGCAGTAAATATAGAAATAATATAAAATAATTCAAACATAAAACGCCAGCAGGAAACAATTTCATTCTTCTGTCAGCATCACCCATATATTGGAGATCAGCAGCGTTCAGTTGTCTTCAAATCAAAAGTTATAAATTACAAAAGAAATTTGTGTCCGTAAATGTAAAATAGAAACAATTTTGTGGCATAGCGGACACAATTACTGTAAATCCAGTAATTTTGTCTGCTATGCCACAAAATTCTTTTAAATTTGTTTTGTAATTTACCAACTTTTCCATTGACGATCGACGACCGAACACTTGGAGGTTCTATTTTAAATTTATGAATAATCAATATACGACGGTTCCCTTTTATATTTCGGGATTAGAGAACAAAAACACAAATTAATCATCGAAAATCACTTTGTTTTTCAAAATATTCCCCATGAATATCTATACACTTTTGCATGCGTTTGAACCAATTGTCGAAGCACTTTTGCCACTCTGATTGAGGTATCTCAAAAACATGCATTCTGAATGCAGCAACCGCTTCTTCAGGTGTCGAAAAACGTTGACCTCTCAGTTTGTTTTTTACGTACGAGTATAAAAAGAAGTCATTCGGTACCAAGTCAGGACTATACGGCGGATGAGTTATCGAATCGATGTTTTGGGTGCTCAAAAATGCAGTTGTTTGAGCCGATGTGTGAGAGCTCGCATTGTCGTGGTGAAGAGTGATCCGTCTTCGGTGGTTGGTTTTCCTGATTTCTTGGAAGGCAACTGGCAAACAAATGGTTGTGTACCACTCAGAATGACTGTTCTGCGTTGTTCTAGTGGTACGGTTGCGACATGTCCAGTTGTTCCGAAAAAACAGGCGACCATTTGCTTGGAAGTACTTCGTGCGCGAACAACTTTTGTTGGATTTGGCTCATCTTGAAACACCCATAAAGTCGACTGCTGTTTACTTTCGAGCTTATACGCGTAAATCCAAGATTCATCACCTGTCACGATGTCATAGGCGTGTTTCGAAGCACCGCGATCGTATTTTTTGAGCATTTCTTTCGACCAATCGACACGATCATTTTTTTGAGCAATTGACAAACTGTGTGGGATCCAACGCGAACAAATTTTTTTGACAGTCAAATGTTTATGCAATATTGAATGTATGCTGGTCCCACTAATGCCTAAGGTTGTCTCAATCTTTTGATAGGTCACATGACGATCTTGCAATATCAGTTCGCGCACAGCATCAATGGTTTTCGGAACAAGTGATTTTGGACGACCTTCACGAAATTCGTCTTGGAGTGAACTACGACCACGATTGAATTCACAATACCATCGTTAAACACTGGTCCTTGATGGAGCTTCATCGCCAAAAATTGTTGCTGAGTTAATCCACGTCGAAAGTTGTAAAAAATAGTTGCACGAAAATGTTCACGATTTAATTCCATTTTTGAGCCGAGATGAATCTTTTAAGTTTCTGTAAACAACACAAATAGCGCTCGTATGTCAAAACGTTCTGAGTACGTATAACCTCAAAAATGTATGTATGTATTTGCTCTTCTTTATTGGCCGCAGCTACCAGGGCTATTTGGCCAGGGGTGATTGAACACCTTTATACTCGTTCGGATAACACAAGGGGTGAGTCCCAAACCACCACAAAACCTTGAAAGATAAGAAGATCCAATTTAACCTTCACTTATTCATATACCCACACCAGAAGCACAAACCCACTCTAAAGTCACAAATTACATGCTATCAAAAAGCGACCTACGAATTCAACTACTCTAGGCGAAAGCAATTCATGCACTACAGAACCCAACCAAAGTGGCGCCACCAAAGCACTAACCGAAAGTTCTTGATACAACTCTTTACTTTGAGCAATATACTGTGGACATTCGAAAAAAATATGTTGTAAAGTTTCTTCTTCACCACATTCACAAAGCGCACTGTCCCTCACATGAATCTTATTCAAATGTTTTCCCGATAAACAATGATTACTCCTCATACGGCACAGTGTAACTAAATCTTTTCTGTTATTATTATAGCTTCTAAACCATACCCTTCTATATGGTTTCTCCACCATAGCAACATAGTTCACACCCTTAGTTCGTCAAGCCGACCTCCATTCTTCACTCCACCCAACCCAAACGCTGTCCTTTAGTACTCCCAGGAGATCCATATACGGTATCAAATACTCAGTTAATTCTTGCTTTTCTCGTCCTCTATTCGCCAATTGATCTGCAATCTCATTGCCTTTAATTCCACAGTGAGAGGGAACCCATGATAATGTTATTATTATTCTGTTTCCTTTTCTCAGCAATTAATTTTTTAGTTTCCAAAGTTATCCTGTCCATTTTCCCATGTAATCCTATTTTTTTCAGTTTCATAAGAGCAGCTCTCGAGTCGGAGAATATAATATATTTTCCAGGTTCAGAACAACACATTTCTACTGCTCTTTTAATAGCAATAATTTCAGCTGTACATATTGAAAAATAATCCGGAACTCTTTCTGCTATGGAGATATTTCTCTGAGGTCAAAAAATCCCTATCCCCACTTGGTTGCGTTCTTTTTTAGACCCGTCAGTAAAAATTTCTACGTGATTTTCCCAATGTTCTGCCACATATCTTCTAAATTCTATAGCAGAGGTCTCATCTTTGGATAATTGGGATAGAAAAACTGGTATGGTAAAGTACTGCAACTCGTATGCATAATCATAACAAGGCATAGAAAACCTCAAAAATGTCAGTTGCCTGATTTCAACACCAGGGTTGCCAAATCCCGAAATATAAAAGGCAACCCTCGTAGTAGATCGATAGTCCGGTCAGATGTCGTTCGTTTATATGCCCGGACTACAGAGTCATGTTTAATCTAGGACCGAGTGTCCGAATTATTGGAGTGATTAAAATTTTATTTAATCTTGGTATTTTGAAAACAACACAGAATTTATTTTAATTTGTAAGTTTAATATACATTTAATCATCAAATGAAAAAAAAAAAGCTTTCACGTTTCTCATAGATAGAACGAACATTTACAAAGTACTATGTATTTAATATGACTACGTAATGAAATAATCCGTTTTGGTAGCACTACATCTTCAATGGGAATATTGTTCTCGTCAGTCCGCCTTAGGACCAATGACAACGCGTTGACAGCGTCTGCATGTTTCATCTTCTCTACATTTACATCATCGTCGTCTGATTCAGAAGATTATGCTACATTTTCAATATTTTTTCCTAATGCCTCTTGGATAAGTTCTTTTTCAGCTGATCTTGCGTTGTAGAAGGCTGAAGGTCAATTTCCATATAGGCAGCACGACGCAATGCGACACGATAAATTGTAGCTGTCAATTAGTCAAGTGATGCGACACGATGCACACACACAACATTTGTTTAATGTTTAAATCCCTAGAAAATATTTCGGGTAGACAATCAAGGTATCTCAAAACGTGTATTTTCATCAAAATCTGCCCATCTCTATACTACAGCAATTTTTAGTGCCCATTGTGTATTTTTTTCCACCAACCAGCACAGACTGACGCACATACGAGGTCTGTTCAAAAAGTACCTGGAATTCTCATTTTTTCTAAAAAAATATTTATTTATTCGTCTACATCTATATGGTCCCCTTCAAAGTAATCCCCCCTAGATATAATACACTTATGCCAGCGTTTCTTCCAGTCTTCCAAACACCCTTGATAGTCACTTTTTGTAATGCTCTGTAGCACTCTCAGCGATTCTGCCTTTATCTCTTCAATCGATGAAAAACGTTGTCCTTTCATGGGTCTCTTCAACTTTGGGAACAGGAAAAAATCACACGGAGCGATATCTGGTGAATAAGGAGGTTGGGGCATGATTAAAGTCTTGTTTTTAGCCAAAAAACCACGAATAAGCAACGATGAATGAGCAGGTGCGTTATCGTGTTGCAAAACCCATGAATTGTTTTTCCATAAATCGGGGCGTTTTTTTCGAATTGCTTCACGCAAACGTCGCATTACTTCAAGGTAATACTCCTTATTGACGGTTTGACCTTTTGGCAAGAATTCTTTATGCACTATGCCATTATAATCGAAGAAAACAGTAAGCAAAACCTTGACATTTGATTGAACTTGTCGTGCTTTTTTCACTCTTGGTGACGTTGAGTGCTTCCACGTGGACGATTGTGCTTTTGTTTCGACATCATAACCGTACACCCATGTTTCATCACCAGTTATGACCCTTTCAAGTAAATTTGGATCGTCGTTGACGTCGTTTAACAGCTCCTGAGCGATGGTAATGCGTTTGTTTTTTTGATCAAAATTCAGCAGTTTTGGAACGAATTTTGCTGCCACTCGTTTCATGCCCAAAACCTTTGACAAAATATGATGGCATGAGCCAACTGATATGCCAACTTCATCAGCAACTTCTCTAATTGTGATTCGGCGATCATCCATAATCATTTTTTCCACATTTTCATCGATTATTGACGTGCTGGGTCGACCGGAGCGTTCGTCGTCTTCAGCGTCTTCGCGGCCATCTTGGAAACGCTTATACCACTCGTAAACACTTGTTTTTTTCATAGCAGACTCACCGTAGGCTCTCTGTAACATTTCGCACACTTGGTTACACTTTATTTCATTTTTCACGCAAAATTTAATACAAATTCTTTGACTCTTCAATTCTTCCATTGTTTAAACTAACAAAAATCGCCGAGCTCAAAAAAACACGTCTACACCAGCCGCTACAAGACAGAATGTAAACAATGAGTACAGCTGAAAATTTCACCATACATTAGGGACATGTGTACCAACACAATAAAAAAAAAATTGACCACCGGACTCTCCAGACGCGCGCAAATCAAAAATTTTGGGAACTTTTTGAACAGACCTCGTACACTTTTCCAAAACATGATAATCATAATCAAGGGATCTTAAAACGTATTTTCATCAACATCTGCATCTGTGAGAAAGTTTACCCCGATAATTCACTAATTGTTTCGCCATTTTAGGTGAAACTTAATTACTTTTAAGATATGATAGGAAAAATGTACTCCAGTTCAGTTCGCGAGTAATATTAATATTATCGATATTTCGCATTGTTTTTTAAATTTAACTTTGTACAGAATGTCCCATTTTAGTTGTAATTGCGGCGTATATCGGTTATTAGTGAAGATAATAGCTCTGACTTTGAATTATATATTTATATGTATACGTATGTCTACGGGAAAACAGTAATTATTTTGATCAATATTTTTAATCTATAATTTTATTTTAATTGTCTTGTCTGCTTATTCAAGTATGTATATTTGTATAACGCATTCTTTTGTAAAACCTTTTAGCCAACTACGAAAATAGGACATTAATTTCATTATTTTAAAAAAGTTTTGACATTTTTAAGAATAGAAAATATCAACTATCAAAATGATATATTTTAAAGAAAAAAAATAGAGTCAATTAATTACATAATAATAAATATACAGTTTCTGAAGAAAAAAAAAATAAAAAACTAGAAAAAAAAAACGTTTGCAGATGTTCTCTTACCACAATTTATCTTAGTATACCTAGCATTTTTCGAACCATGTATTTTAGGCGGAGGATTTATCCAGAAATATTTCTGTAAGGACCATGTATTGTTAATAAGAACTTTCGTTATCCTATATAAAGTATAGGGTGATTGCTGGTCGATGGTACCTTAGAAGTTTTGGGGAAAATAACCATACCATTGTTTTGAAAATTTAAGTTATTACTCAGGTCAACCAGATCTATCAGTCTATAATATTCTCATATTTGTACGACTTCCGGTTATACCGGAAGTTGATACCACATTTTTGGTGCAAAATAGGTCTCCGGAATATAAATATCGATTATGTTCTCTTCATCTAAAGTCACAGGCTTTGGTAAATATAGTTTCGCTTTTAGTTTTGACCCATAATTGATGAAATTATTTTTTAACCGCGCAAACTTTCTCCTGTTTATTGGTTATAAATCAGGATACATTTCATTAAACTTTCTACATGGTCTTGTTAAAATTTTCACACATTGTCCATGAATAATAAACAGGTTCATTAAAACTTCATTCGAGTAACCATTTTCTTCCACAACTTGTTTTTATTTCAGAAACCTTACAGTTTAAATATAGGAACTTGATTATCATTTGAAAACAAATTTGATTGTATTTCAGAATATTTGATAAAATACAATGTGTACCGTTTGAATTTGCGACTACCCTGTAACCAAGTGCGTCAATCTCAACAGATAGTTGATATTCATAAGATGTTATTGAACTACCATCCAAGATTCTGTCTATTGAACCGACAAAATGGCGAATATTTTCCGGAGATCTGTTTAGGATCAAACAAATTGAAAATAAATTATTTATTCAAAAACAGTTGAAGATACGTATAGGGAAGTGTTAAAATACTCCAAAATTAATGGGCAATCCAAAAATATAATTATATATACCATGTTCTATTTGAAATAAGAAAGTTCATATCCATTTCCGGTATAACCGGAAGTCGAAATATGACAATATTATAGACTGATAGCTAATAACAATATTACAAACTGATAGATTGGGTTGACATGAGTAATCACTTAAATTTTCAAAACAATGGTATGGTTACTTTTCCCAAAACTTCTATGGTACCATCGACCAGCAATCACCCTGTCTGATGTTAAAATTTGGTTCTTAACAACTAATGCACCCTGTATAAGTATTTTTATATTGCCAACATATTATGCTTTGACGAAACTATTATTTGGTCAATGAAATACATATAAATTTAACTTTTCGTGGAGACCTTCGGGAATATTTGGCTACTGGCGTCGGAGTCGTCTGAAAGTGTTGAAATTCACTTTCAGGAACGCACGAAGTATTTCATGAACCCAATATTGTCTTTTTCTCTTCTTTAGTTGGTTTCCTTGTTCTTGCCATAGAGTTAGCATAATCAACGAATCGTCTGATGATGATGACGCCGACGAAAAAAATATCTGGTGTCACGTACACTTTTAAAGACGATACAAACAGAAATGATGGCGCAGTCTGCTGCTCAAGTGGAAATACCTCTAGTTAAAATGCTGCCTTGTTGTGCTACTCGGTGCTGCTTAGAGGGAAATGTTCCTTAACGCCTATAAAAGTTTAAGAGCTTGGCGATGCTTGCCCTGACTGCCTTATGCGATGCATTAAAAGTAAATATAAAAGTAGGACCTAACCTTGACAATGAGAATAGGCGTATCCCGTAATTTTTTTTTATTAGCTTATCAACTGGAATATTGTTTGATTCAATAATATTTATTGGAATACTATATCCTTAATTTCAAAATAAAATATATGATTTATTGAAAATATATATTATAGTAGCTAATTTATCTCAGGGTATGCAATGCTTTTTTGGTTAAATGCATTGCACGCCGCTGACATTTACCTCATATGTAACACGTTTTATTGTGATTATTAAAACACTATCACTTTGTTAATAGGTAAACAAGAGTTCGCTGGTCGAAGTTAAATCATTAGCCTTGGAAGGAAAATTAAAGAAAATCAGTACAATGTGCTTGGAATCAGCTGGCAAACACTTACTACTTGGTACTGAAGGTGGCAACATTTACTTAATGGATTTAAGTACATTTACAATGACGCCGGACATAATATATCAAGACGTTGTTATGCAAAAGTAGGTAGATTGTAGAGTATTATAATAGTACACGGTGTGACTGTGTTGCATGAGATTGTTGTGTTTTTTATAGAGCACTTTTAAAATAGTGACAGTGTCGTCCCAAAAATTATAATACTATTCCTATAAAAATACTACATTTTGCTATGGGGTCCGTGCAAAACTGTTGTTAAAGAAATGGCTGACCGTTAATTATTATAAATAAAGATGCCTTGTTGCATTTGTATCGACTTATTTTTTTTTTTAATAAAAATTATAAATATGGATGATATCCATAGGTGATAATGATAAGATTTCGATTCTCAAAACATAAACCCCTTAAGTGCGCCAAGTTACTATCTATTCTTTGTTTTTAATATTTGAGTGCTGTTTTAATCAAAGTTGTAAACAATCATTTTTTAACTTCATATTAAATAAAGTTTTTATTGTCTAACAGGTGAATCACCCAATTACAAGACAAATGCTTATCATATTTTTACATTCAGAATTTTACAGTGTCTATTAGTGTTTCTATCATCATCATTTTCTTCGAACCAATCCTGATGTTTTCTTCGCACAAAGCCTACCGTCCCCTCACCAGCAGAGAGCGCAGCTGGCATAAATAATGACCCGTGTTCTTCAATATCATGTGGATATTCTTCCGGGAGCTTGGCCTGCAGGTGTTGTTGGAAACACAGTTTCCATTCCATTCGATATTATGCTTTCGCCTTAGTTTCCTTCCCTGTTGTCGTAATTTTCCAGGTAGACGTAGGGTCATGCTGGATCGCACAAGTCGGTGATCAGTCCAGCCATCATCAGCACTCGTTCAACCTTTGATGAAAGCGATCGAGCAGTGCTCTATAATGGAATCCTCTACATGGGAATCTACGGTCAAGTTTGAACGCTAAATATTTCAAGAATTTATGTTGTATATGTTCAAAGTGCCCTGTATGAGATTGATAAATAACAGACCATATTATAGATGCGTACTCGTGCTTAGATCTCACCGGAGCACTGTACAAATTAGTTATCCATTGAACATCAATACAACAAAAAGCCAAGCATGCGTAGTGCATCTTGGGTAATACATTGAATGTGATAGTTAAAGGATAAGTCAGTGTCGACGTAAACTCCAAGATCCCTGATAACATTACAACAGTCAAGCGCAGTCTCATCCAGCTGATAGCGATATACGGGAACACTCTCCGATTTCGAAAATACGAGGTCTGTTCAAAAAGTACCCGGAATTCTCATTTTTTTAAAAAAATATTTATTTATTCGTCTACATCTATATGGTCCCCTTCAAAGTAATCCCCCCTAGATATAATACACTTATGCCAGCGTTTTTTCCAGTCTTCGAAACACCCTTGATAGTCACTTTTTGTAATGCTCTGTAGCACTCTCAGCGATTCTGCCTTTATCTCTTCAATCGATGAAAAACGCTGTCCTTTCATGGGTCTCTTCAACTTTGGGAACAGGAAAAAATCACACGGAGCGATATCTGGTGAATAAGGAGGTTGGGGCATGATTAAAGTCTTGTTTTTTGCCAAAAAATCACGAATAAGCAACGATGAATGAGCAGGTGCGTTATCGTGGTGCAAAACCCATGAAATGTTTTTCCATAAATCGGGGCGTTTTTTTCGAATTGCTTCACGCAAACGTCGCATTACTTCAAGGTAATACTCCTTATTGACGGTTTGACCTTTTGGCAAGAATTCTTTATGCACTATGCCATTATAATCGAAGAAAACAGTAAGCAAAACCTTGACATTTGATCGAACTTGACGTGCTTTTTTCACTCTTGGTGACGTTGAGTGCTTCCACGTGGACGATTGTGCTTTTGTTTCGACATCATAACCGTACACCCACGTTTCATCACCAGTTATGACCCTTTCAAGTAAATTTGGATCGTCGTTGACGTCGTTTAACAGCTCCTGAGCGATGGTAATGCGTTTGTTTTTTTGATCAAAATTCAGCAGTTTTGGAACGAATTTTGCTGCCACTCGTTTCATGCCCAAAACCTTTGAAAAAATATGATGGCATGAGCCAACTGATATGCCAACTTCATCAGCAACTTCTCTAATTGTGATTCGGCGATCATCCATAATCATTTTTTCCACTTTTCCCACATTTTCATCGATTATTGACGTGCTGGGTCGACCGGAGCGTTCGTCGTCTTCAGCGTCTTCGCGGCCATCTTGGAAACGCTTATACCACTCGTAAACACTTGTTTTTTTCATAGCAGACTCACCGTAGGCTCTCTGTAACATTTCGCACACTTGGTTACACTTTATTTCATTTTTCACGCAAAATTTAATACAAATTCTTTGACTCTTCAATTCTTCCATTGTTTAAACGAACAAAAATCGCCGAGCTCAAAAAAACACGTCTACACCAGCCGCTACAAGACAGAATGTAAACAATGAATACAGCACCATACTTTAGGGACATGTGTACCAATACAATAAAAAAAAAATTTGACCACCGGACTCTCCAGACGCGCGCAATTCAAAAATTCCGGGAACTTTTTGAACAGACCTCGTATGACAAACTTACATTTATTAATATTTAAGGGCAATTTATTATAGTTACACCAATCTTCAAGCTTAAATAAGTAGCGTTGCAGCAAAATAAATCGGAACTGTTTCGAATAACACGATATAACTTCAGATCATCTCTTCTTTTTTTTCTTATAGTGCCATGACCGTTGGCGATCGTTGGTTATCATGTTGGCTATCACTTTCCAAATCATTGCCTCAGATTTTTAAGCCAAGATGTTTTTCTTCCCCTCTATGATTGAGTGTAACAGCTCGTATTTTTCAGGATGTCTCTTAATGTGACCAAAGTATTCCAACTTACGACGCTTTATAGTTTTGATAATTTTTAGATCTTTATTCATGCGAATGAGGACAGTATTGTTGTTTATTCTATCTGTCCAGCTAATTTTAATAGTCGCCTGTAAACCCACATTTCAAAGGCTTCCAAACGTTGAGCATGACTTCGGTAATCGTCCATACAGCAACACTGGGAAGACATAGCAGCGTACCAATCTCATTCGTAGTCCTAGGTTTAGGTCGTGGCTGCTCAGATCAACTGCAAACATCAAATTAATGAAAATTGTGTCAATAATAAGTTAAATGACACTTTAACCCTCAACCCACACACTACATATATATTACCTATATAGAGCACCCTATTAAATGAGTGCCTAATCTCTCCTATATGCATGGCACATATCGAGATAGTTTATTATGTTCAGTCTCCCTGCCTCAATAATATAACGTCACACATGAGCACCGTGACTTTTTATGTAAGAGTTATTGGTCTAATTCGTGCTAGTTAGAAGAAATCTAAATATTATGTTTCCACGTGACTGGTATTCAGTATATCCATGATTTTTCAAATGGGTGAATTTATATTTTATTTTGTACTTTTCAGTGTTCCACAAGATTACAAATTGAATCCAGGAGCTGTAGAATCAATTCTGGAACAACCGGATGATGTTAATAACATTTTAATTGGTTACAATCGAGGACTTATTGTGTTATGGAATCGTTCAGAGAATTCAGCTGTGAAAAATTTTATTTCTAATCAACAACTGGAATCCCTGTGTTGGAAGGATGATGGAAAAGGTTTTGTCAGTTCACATAATGACGGTAAGTTTATATTGAAATAGCGATAACTAAATCATTTTTTGTTGATCTACAAATATAAAAACTTATGCTTTAAGTTACAACCATACTTGTGTTATCGAAATTTACATATTAGGTAGATAGTTTTTGTTAGCCTCTTTATAGTGTCCAGTTAAGATGAAAATGGACTCAGGATTTATTTAGTATTATCATATGAATATAGTGATTTAAAGTTACATGCTTTTGAGAATGAACAACTCTGATGTAATGCCACCAGTAATGAACTATGAACTGCGTTATAAAATCCTATTTCACAACAGAGATCAGTGGATCCTGCATGGAAGGGGGTTACAAAGAGCAGATTATTGCTGGTTTACTGATGACTCAAAAAACTGAGTTTCAAGGGCAGGAGTTTTCAGAAGCCACGCTACAGTCTTTTAGACTTCATCTTTGTGCGCAGGTGCTTGAACAGTCAATCAAAATTTTCTGCGGTCATAAAGGCTTTTGGTGTGGAGGGGAATGAAACGCACGACTCTGTAGCAAGGAAGGGGCTGAAGAGGAACTTATTGGCAATTTGCCTAGCGTTTTTTAGGCAAATAAACTTAATACCTGAATGACGACAAAAGTTCAAAGCTTTTGGTACGACCATGCAGGTTTGGTACATTCTAAGGAGTTTATTGATCCATCGAAATAAAAAGTCAGGCAGTTGTTGGGTATGAGTAGATCTGATCTGCCCTGACTAGTCGTTTCAATCATCATCCCCCGAAATTGGCCTTTCGAAAAATTTCGAATATCTCTTGTAACTAGACGATGATATAATAATTCTGGTCTTTTTTCAATTCTCGAAAATATATTAGACGTTTGCCTGGTAATATGGTTTATAATGGTGAGAATATTCGGGGTCAGTAGGAACTTGTGAATAAATATTTCGGTACGTCCTATGTTAATGCGCATACTTTCGATGTTGATGATGTTATGCTTAAGTCACAACCTATCCTTTTTGACTGATCGCAGGAGTGCTGAATCAGAAGTTTACGAAGCGATGCGATGATTAAAGTGAAAACTTACATCGGAGCCTGATGGTATACCATCTTTCTTGATTCGAGATTGTTCTGCAGTGTTTGCTAGGCCATTGTATGATATTTTCAATATCGCCTTGCAATGATACGTTTTCTCGTCAATTTGGAAATCATCTAGAGTGACTCCAGTTTATAAAAAAAGTGATAAACATGATTTGGCGAATTATCGCTCTATATAAATTCAATCGTGTTTTGCGAAAGTTTTTGAATTTGTACTGTATAATAATGAATCACGTAAAGCGACAAATTTCTTTTGTCTAACATGGCTTTTTTCCGGACCGTTCTGCTGCAACCAATTTAGTATTATTAGCGCAGTTCTTATCTGAACAAGTTGATAGTGGAAGTCAGGTAGGTGTTATCTACACTGACTTCTTTATAACCTTTGACAGGCTTGATCATGGTATGTTATTACTGAGTTATCTCGTTTCAGTCTCTCAAATAATTTCCTTTTATTCTTGCAGTCCTATTTATATATAAGCTGTCAGTATGTTGAGTACAAAGGGTTCAGGTGTGAATATTGTGGCGACTTCTGGGATATTCCCCCGGGGGCCCTTTTTATGTTTTATTGATAACATTTCTAATGATATAACTAACAACTCACTTGTGTACGCTGATGATTTCAAGATATTTTCTGTGATTGACAGTGCTGACGATTGTTCTCTACTTCAGGTGGACTTGGACAGGGTTTGGTGGTGTGTTCCGAACAACTTGCATTTAAATATCAAAAAGAGTTTTTCTGTTTCTTATCTTACTCTTAAAAACATCATATTATCTAAACAATAACCAGTTGACCGTGTGTGATCAAATTAAATATTTATGTATTTGCTTTGATAGTAAGCTGAACTTTATCTAATGGGCTTGTTTAACAAAACAAGACTTAATTCCGAGAGTTTGTCTGTCAATCACTATGCTTTCACCAGACGGCCGTTTCGTCGATCCACGACTCATCAGTGGTGATCGGTCAGTAGTCGACAGCCAAACCCTCTAAATTCTGTGGTATATACCCGGTACACTTTATTGATCATTACAATAACGTAATTTCGGCATCTTATAGGCCTCTTGGTTGTGTTATGCGTAATTCTAAGAATTTTAAGTCTCTTCAAACCCATATACTCTTTTCAACGCATTGTTTAGATCTCGGCTGTTGTTTGGAACCCTACTTCCTGCGTACATTCAACAAATATTGGAGCAGGCGTTTTTCATTTCTACATTGATCCCGCTCCTCGTTGAAAATGGATTTCTTCAGAAAATATTGAAAGAATCCAACGTCGTTTCGCTAAGTTCCTCTGGTTTTGATCTGATGGAGTTTACCCAGTCTTTGGGTTCCCTCACAGCACTCTGTTGGGTCGTTTTAATCTGAACCTTGAACACTAAGGCCAGAATGTCGCGCATTCATTTTACTTTTTAAGATCATAAATGGAATAGTTGATTGTCCAGAGTTGTTTACGTACACGTAACGCACTAATCTGTTTGTTGTTTGAACCTACATATTTATAGAGTGATTGAGTGTTTTTGTTTTAATTTCTAGGAAGTTATATGGAATGGGACATAAATCATCAAGAGAGACCATGTGGCGAGCCAGTGACTACATATGGTCCCTATTCATGTAGAGCGATACCTAAAATAATGGTTAGAGAATTAAGTGGGGAACCTCTTGTAGTATTTGCTGGTGGTCTACCTCGAGCAAACTATAGTGACAAATATTGTGTATCGGTGGTATACAAAGAGAAAACGGTTGCGTTTGATTTTACTAGCAAGGTAGGTAGGTGGTAACATTAGCTTTACCTGTACATATATTTTAAACTAAAATTACGTATTTGTCAAAAGTAAATTATAAAATAGTTTCTTCAATTTTGATTTTATAAGACTTAATTAACATAATTAGCTTTCTAGATCCGAATTTTCTGCGTAAGCATAAAATATCTATCAATACCATTTGCGTATCTAAAAAATAATACATTGCAATCATAATATGGCGAGTCAAAAATAATTGTAAAAAGCAGGGATTGACACCGCGTTTCGGATTTCAAACCAGAATAGAAACGAAATGCTGCGGAAAAGTACACTACCGCAGTAACGAAACAGTTAATAACGGCATACGGCGACACCAAATGGTTATTAACAGAAACGAAATCATTACCGACACCTATTCCACCGACAAACTCATTAACCAAGACCCATGTAAAGGCTAGCCACCGAAAATAACCTATTAATTCACGAAATATAAGCAACGAAACGGTATAGGAACTATAGCTACGGAACCGAAACCGATACCGAAACTCTTTCGGTTTCTATATCAGTTCGTTGCACATAGTTTCGGTACCAGTTTTCATATTATGCGTTTTGCTTTTTATTTAATTTACTGCATCGAGGGTTTCGGTACTATTGATGTTTACAGACTCCACTAGTATTGCAATATCTATATCGAGGGTTTCGGTATTGTTTCGTTACTCAGAGTTTTGGTACCTGTTTCGGTTTCGGGCCTTTAGTTTCGATACTCGAGTATCTGTCACAAAGGTTCACTACATTTCAATCACAGTTCCATTTCGGTTATTTGACGGTACTAAAAGCGATACCGCGCGAACCGTAAAATCAATACCAAGTTTCGGTATCAATCCCTGGTAAAAAGTATGCGAAATATTCCAACTTTTTCGAATAACTTAACAGCCGATAATTTTTGTTTTATGAACAGTGCAGTTGTTCAAGAAACACTAATCTCTAAAGAACACAACTAGTCTAAGCACAGTTTTGCAAGACAAAAGTTGAATTTTCAATATTTTAAAAAATATTTTGGAAATCAAATAATCCAAATATACAAGAATAGTCTTAGCCAACCTGGAAATTTTGCATCTTTAGCATTATATTTCTAAGAGACCAAAGAAAGTTCGTTGGCTGCTAAAAGTGGTTTGGCAAAATGTTGGTATTATATTTACTGAAATAAATTCGAGGAAGGGGTGAAATATTTCTGGCTTGATAAAAAATAATATGTGGGTCTATTTTTCAATGTTATCTCAATCAACAGTAATAAATACATTTTTCATAATAAATATCGCAACAAAACAAATGTAGGGTAATTACATTAACAATAAATGCACAATTATTCTCTCAACCATGCAACCCCAACCCAACCGTACAATCACTCACAATATGAGAATAGCATAACACAATAGTAAAAAAACAAATAATATAATACAAAAAGAAAACAGATCTATGACAGTGGTATATGTCGTTTAGACTTAGAACTTCGGATAACTTAAGCCTAGATTCCATAACAGCTCTATAATACAACGTTATAAGAAAAAACACTTGAAAAAATTTGTGAACATTTTTTTAGAATAATTTTGTCATACGAACCTATAATGTTTAATAGGGATGCCGATCTTTTAGAAAAATAATCGATTTTTGAATCGGTTCTAGAAAAAATAGATTCTCAGAAAATCGGACCAAATTTCAATCGATTCTTGCTCTAATAAAATTAAAAATAAATTTGGTAAAAAATAACCCTTAGGGTAAACACATCGAAAATGAAAATATATATTCTGAAATATAAAAAAACGCTAAGTATACTATAATATTAATCAGTCAATAATATTAATTATAAATTCCAGTCTTCTTTTTCTAAAGAATTCAAAAAGAGCAGTATGGAAAGCCTTTCTCCTTTTAGTCGGTTCCTCGGTTCATCCATAATGTTTCCAGCTTTGGAAAATATCCGCTCCGAGGGAACGGATGTGGCTACAATGGTGTAATACATAAGGACTATTTTTGATAGTTTTTTGAACATACAGCTACTCTCGTTCCAATATTTTATTGGATCAGCTTTTAAGTCTATCAGGGGTAAGGTCAAATAGTGCTGAAGTTGATTGATTTTAAGTTCGTCAGGATCGTATTGTGTCTTACTAGCTAATTTAAAATGGATCTTCCAAAACTTGTCAGTTTCGGATTCAGACTTTTGTAAGTTTATTGCAGTTGATAATATGTCAGAGTCAAAGGTACAAGTATTATTGTCGGCAGTTTTCAATAAATTATTAATTTTCATGTAGGAGTTAGCGACGGCTTGAGGATTTTGAAAATGTATTCTCTTAAATCGTGGGTCTAAGATAGTAGAAATAGCAAGCGTACTAACTGATTCGACTTCGAAAAACCTTTTGGACAATTCCACTGTTCTAGCATTAACCTTTAAAACTTCTTCATTTGCTTTTAGCTTTTAGGGTTTGCCCACCTATTACCCAAATTTGCTGATTCGACGCCTTAACCAAAAAAAATCCCGATGGCAGCCAGTCGGAAAAGTAGATTTTTGATTTATGTATTTTTTATTTATACTTAGTCTACCACTGACACCCACTATTAATAAACAAATAATGGAATATTCTGACATTCGCCAAATATAACCAAAGTGTCACATTGACAGTTATTTTAACTGAAATACCCATTATACTATAATACATATGTAAGTACGGTCTTATTGTTATTTCACAGGTGTTTATTTGTCAAAATAATTAAAGGTGATGATATTTTTTTTATTTTTTGTTACTTTATATTGACTTATATTTACTTAAATATGCCAGCGATGAAAAAACTCTCCAAATAAACATTGTAGAGATTTAAGTGCTCTATCATTTGATATGTAACATTGGTATTTTCTATTAACAATGAAAAAAATATGATTTTTTTAAAACTTTGACAGGCCGCCATTTCGAAATTAGCTCGCCGATTTCAATCGCCAACGAACTCACGCGATTCCATGACCTAGCCGATTTTTTAACCAAATTTTGTTTCGATTGGTCAAAAAATGCGGCCTAGACCGTGACGCAAAGTTTTCTATATCCCATATATATATATATATATATATATATATAGATAACTTTGTGTCTTGGGTTGATCAGCAAATATTTTTGATTAAAACTCTTTTACGTTATGCCAAGCTTTCGATATATTTTTATATCTTCCTGGGGGCTACAAATATAAGAGTAAGCTAAGTATAAATATATATAAAATTTAAAAATATGTTTACCTTAGTATACGCGGCAAGTTTTACATTGGTAAAAATAATATAATATATATTAATGTTCTTTAATTTACAATTTATATTATTTTTACCAATGTAAAACTTGCCGCGTATACTAAGGTAAACATATTTTTAAATTTTATATATATTTATACTTAGCTTACTCTTATATTTGTAGCCCCGAGGAAGATATAAAAATATATCGAAAGCTTGGCATAACGTAAAAGAGTTTTAATCAAAAATATTTGCTGATCAACCCAAGACACAAAGTTATCTATTAACTAGTCAGCAAAGACTACCTCTCAACTTATATATATATAGATATATAAACTTTTGAACTGAGGTCATTTTTAGGATCCAGGGGTCATAAAATGAAGGACTGCATAAAAATTTTTCAAAATTTCGGTTGTGTCGGTCTCCTGAATAGTTAGATTTTTTTTAAAAATCTACTAATTAAAATATTGACTATTGACTCGTTTTGTGATTTACACAAACAACACACAAGGCGAGTTCGGTATCAGTTGAACGAGATATCGAGGACCATAAAAATTTAAAATATAGTGTTCACTCTTTTCGATCTTTTAAACGAATCTAGTCAAAAAATAATCGATTCTAAAAAGATTGTTTTCAAAACATTTGAATAAAATATCGATTATTTGGTTCGAAAAAAATCGATTCACGAAAAATCGATCTAAAATCGGCATCCCTAATGTTTAATGCGTTTTTGATTTAAGATCAGTTTGAGACACTTTATGTAACATTTTTTTTGTGATATGTAGTGCAGTGTTTTTGTTGCTTCACACAATAGTGTATTAAAAATAGCTTGTATTTATTTAGCTTTTTTATTAAAAAAACATGTTCGTGCTTTGTTTTTCGGTGTATATTAATCTTAGTTTTCTCGTTCAGATTGCAAATGAGAAAAATGATAATGAGAGTGAAGATGAACAGTTCGGCAATAAGGTATATTTTCTATAAAGTGACGAGAAACAATTTCTACAGAATTTTATTTTAATTTGGTTTGCATGCTTTGTTTCGTTTTATTGGTAATGCATGTTCAACGTTCATCTATTTTTATATTTGATTTAAAAATGTTATTTATTTTTTCTCAATATCTTTTACTGTTTGAAAATTAACCACGGAGGTGCCCTTAATCGGCGGAGACGACGCTACTAATTTGTCCATTTATTCAAAGAAGTTATGTTTATTAACAAAATAATTATAGTGTTATGTTATGATTTTAATTGAATGTTTGAAAATAACATAACATTTAAAGTTATTTTATAACTTGGTATAAGTTGGGTCGTTGACGTTGGCAATAATAGGGCGCCACAGATGAAGCGACAAATTTGATTGACCAATTCCGGTCGTTTGACTGCCAGCAATTTCACCGTTCGAGTACAATGTTAATAATCTGTCCAATATGACAGTCGTGTACTTTAACAAAATGTAGCTTCATGAGTGTGCCCCTATTATTTAAACAACCATTTAGAAACTATGGGGTTGAAGCTTGCTACCAGAGAGTCACACTTAATGCGAAGTACCGTAGTGATAATTCTATCAAAATTGGGACAAATAAATTCATTATAAATGTTATGTATGGGTGCTAAAATTAAAATTAATCTTTTCTGAAGAAAAAGAAAGAACATACACACTTCCAGGTAAACTATAGAAACAATGCTTCTGGATAAATCCTGTGTCATATTCCAAGTTGATTGTTATTACAAAATTTCAAACAACCAATAAACTTATATCTCATTCGTTCACCCATTTGGCATCGTATAATCAACGACGACACGCCCACTCCAATACGGACCAACCACGCATCGTCAAATAAGGCGTAGACAGGTGTGTACATGCACATGCACAGCAATATTAATCAGCGAAACGTTAGCTAACATATATTTGACGGAGGATTTATCCAGAGGAATTGTTTCTATATGATTTCTATTTTTCGTTGCTTGTAAAATAAAATATCCAATTTCTTTAGTTGTTAGTCTAATATTATTTTTTCATTTTTATTGAGGTTGAATGAATTAATAGGGCGTATTTATGAATGTAAAGATAATAAAAATTTAGCATATTAGCTGTTCTAAAATACTTCCAGCATTGCGACGACGCGACGCTTCTAGCAAAATGTCCTAAAAACTTTTATGTTTCAAATGGAAAACCCCATATTTAGACAAATTTTTAGAATTGCCTTTTTATTATAATACTTTATGTTAATTTTCCTATACCTATATCTATCGGTTTTCGAGATAAAAGATAATTTGTGTTATATATGGCCCTAAATAGCAATGTATTAAAAACATTGATCCTATTATTTTGAAAATGTTTGTATTCTGATACTAATTATCTCTAACTTCTATAAAAACTTTTTCCACTAAGTAATCTAAAATATTCAAGCAGGCGAATTACAAATAAAAAAAAACTTACATTATGAATCAGTTGCGATGAAGTAAATATTCGTTTAAACGTCTTTTGAATTAAAATAATAATCAGTTTTATAATGTCTTAAATTTTGAGATAAAAAATTAAGAGGATTTCATGTCCGTAAATATAATAAATGAAAATAATTTCGTGGCAAAGCGGACTAAAATGTTGGCTTTACCTACACAAGGAATTTTGTTTAATTTAGCAGGGCCCCAGTCTAATTCGATAGAAACCAGACCGAGGCATGGGTCGACAGGTACTGACGAATTCGTTTCGCTCTTGTTATGAGCTCGTCAGAGCACCATAGTCGCTGCCCATCACAAATATCGGCCTGCATTTAAGCACAATAGGATACACAACAGTAGACACATGTAAACATATATCATCTACATGTACATAGTAATGCATATCCCATACCATGCAGAGGCCGAACAAACTCAATGTATAGGTAAAACCAGTCGTATAAATAGAAATAAATATAAATAAAAATAGTATGAACACAAAACGCTAGCAGGAGACCATTTTATCCTTCTGCCAGCATCTCCCAAATATTTGGGTTTCAGCAATGCTCGGACGGTGGTCTCCAAGCGTTCTGCCGTCGATGTTTAATGCCAAATAATGAAAAATTAAGAGGATTTCATGTCCGTAAATATAATAAATGAAAATAATTTCGTGGCAAAGCGGACTAAAATGTTGGCTTTACCTACACAAGGAATTTTGTTTAATTTAGCAGGGCCCCAGTCTAATTCGATAGAAACCAGACCGAGGCATGGGTCGACAGGTACTGACGAATTCGTTTCGCTCTTGTTATGAGCTCGTCAGAGCACCATAGTCGCTGCCCATCACAAATATCGGCCTGCATTTAAGCACAATAGGATACACAACAGTAGACACATGTAAACATATATCATCTACATGTACATAGTAATGCATATCCCATACCATGCAGAGGCCGAACAAACTCAATGTATAGGTAAAACCAGTCGTATAAATAGAAATAAATATAAATAAAAATAGTATGAACACAAAACGCTAGCAGGAGACCATTTTATCCTTCTGCCAGCATCTCCCAAATATTTGGGGGGCCCTGCTAAATTAAACAAAATTCCTTGTGTAGGTAAAGCCAACATTTTAGTCCGCTTTGCCACGAAATTATTTTCATTTTGAGATAAAGTTTAGCAACAAAAAAATATTTTTTTTATATTTGTAATACAGCTTCAGATATCTCTGTGAAATTTTGGAGCACACTGGTCTCTTGATATTTTCTCGTCCGGCGCACGGTTTTGGCTAAAAAAGTACAAGTCATTTGTCTGCAGAGTCACATCGCTTATATGATAATACTGCCTTTATTGTGATAAGAGTACACAAAATACCTCATATGGCAATTGGTGCGTGAAAAATTCCACATAACTTTTCTCTCTGCAGACAAATGGAATTTAGCTTTTTTTCGCCAAAACCGTGCGTCAGACCAGACAAAATCAAGAGACCAAAATGTTTCTTAATGCATAGAAGATGTGTACCAAATTTCACATAGATATCTGAAGCTGTATTACAAATAATATTATAAAAAGAAGATTAACTTTTACACCCTGTATCTCAAAATTTAAGACATTTCACATAGGTTCATATTTTTTATTTTTTTAAATTTATTAAGCAATCAGAATACAATATATTCTACAAGCTAATATGATGACAATGGAGCTGTTGGAGCTCTCAAGTGGCGTTGTAAGGACTTCTTCAACGACAAGTCCAGGTCTGCTGGCCAATTCCGTTTGAGTTTTCTATTGATTTGTGGTTCAAGAAGTGTATGGAGAAGTCTATCGTTCCAGTTATGTGTGATGTTTCGTGCTTTTTTCTTTTATTCTTTTAAATACGGTATTTTCAAGTCGTCATGTAATGTTTGATTACCACATACCCTGGAGCATTTGTTACCATTCTAAGTATTTTAGACTGGCTTCATTGTATTATTGAGATGTTTGACTTACTTGTACACCCCCATAACTCTATTCCATATGCCCATATGGTGATGGTTTTGTATAACAGTAATTTATTATCTAGTGACAATTTAGAATTTCTTCCTATAGGCCAATTGATCTCTTTGATTTTTAAGTCAATTTGTTTCCGTTTTTTGATTACATGTTCCTTCCAAATCATACGTTTGTCCAAGTGCATACCTAGATAACTTGTCGATGTCGATTCGTGTATTCTTCCACGATAGCGCCCAAACGCTTTAACCAATTGTGCTACATTTTGGTATATGAGTTTGGGGCAGTCCTCGGATGAACCCATTAGTTTTTGGTTGAAATCGCTTAAGCCCTGTGATACGGGTGGACACAACCGTTATATTTTAAAGAATTTTTTATCATTTTAAAGCATTTTTTATCTGCTTTACAGCGATAGGTTTCTTTTGCTATTTGTCCCCATAATTCTCGAGAAAATTGCGTGTAAAATTTCACCAGTTAGTAGTTGGAACCTATATTATTATAATTATAATACAATATTTTTAACCAGGTTTCTGTGGTGTCGTTGGTAGGGCATTCGCTTTGCATGCGGAAGGTTATGGGTTCGAATCCCAGCTCTGGCAATACTTTTTTTTTACGTTAGTTTATTTGTAATAATGAAAATAATACGATTATAATAATAATTATTATTAAAATTTAATCGGTTCATAAATATGAAGTCTTTTTCTTAAAATTCTCACAAGAATCTCTTCCTTGAATATTTAGATTACTTATGAAGTACCCTGTATATGATCGTTTAGGCTAAATACGTTAAAATGCTTGTTTCTGAACCTAATTTATATTGTTTTATTTAAGCCTTTCGATACAACTATTATTTCCTTAGCATACAACTTTAAAACTCATATGCTATGCTTTTGTAGCTTTATGTTTCTGACAGCTGACTATTATAATTTATATTGCAATTATTACTTTATTTTCATTTTTATTCCTAAAGGGGACATGTTATGTTTCGTACACAAAAGACTATAATATTTTTTTATAAATACAATACAACTATGTTTGAATTTTTCAAGGTGATCGATTTTATTTTGGTGGATTCCAACTCTGATGAAGACGAGCTTGAACTGGAAAATAATGAAAATGCAGCTGTAAATGGTGCAAACAGGGGTGAGCCTGAAGTATTGGTTGTATTAGCAGAAGAGGAAATAGTGGCAATTGATTTGAAGAGTGATGGATGGAAAATGATCAGTTTACCGTATTTGGTTGCTATTCATTCGTCAGCTGTTACTTGTACTCATTATGTCTCAGGTAATTTGAAATTATTAATATGAAAAACTATGTATGCACGAGAAAAACTAGTTAAGTATTAGTATTAATAAAGAAGAAATATAAACGTTCAAGCAACTCTGTTTGTATGCCATGCGGAATGACCATTGGTCCTAGTTAAATTAGGTGTAGGAGATATCAACGTTAAAACTGTTTCCATAACATGCCTTAACGGTATCGATATAAAACGGAATACATTTTCCGAATTTTATCGTGTTCTAACGATTGCAAAGAATTCCACGCAGAATACTCCATTATACAGGGTGAGTCACAAGGAACTGTACATACTTCTACAATAAGTAGAGGCCCATTAGGGGATCAACAAATGACCATTAAAAACTGTCTCCTTGTTTTCGTTATTAATATACAGGGTGAAGTATGGATCTTCACCAAAACAATGTTTCGTCATATCTTTTCAATGATTCAGTCGATTTATCTCATTTTTTTATAAAAGTATGTATTGGTGCCTGGCAACTAACTGACATATTCAGAATTGAGAAAATCCGGGTCCGTCTTCGAGAAAATTTGTGGGACCGCTTCATATTGAACACTTCACCTTGTATATGATTTTTCAAAAATCTGATATAATTTTTTCAGAGGGCATAAATAGACAGTTAGGCCTGGGTATTTGAATTTTTTGTTACACTCACCACACATTTCCAATTAAAGATTCATTTTAAAGCCAAATTGAAAATTGGCAATAATGAAGTATCTTACTGTATAATAATGTTTAGTTATTAAAAAGAAATCTTCAAAATAGACAGAAACGACACACACTGTGCTCCAGTATGGTAAATATCATAATTTGAATTGATTTACAGGGCCGGATTTAAAAATCTGGGATATCTGGTTCATTTCAATAATTCACCCTGTATGTAACTTTTTCCCCCGTAATAGACAGAAAACAGATAAAAAATGTTTGTAATAACCCAGTTTTCTTATTTGTTTGAGGAAAACTCATGTGTCTAATTATTTTAATCGGAATGAAATGAAAAAGCCAGGGAAATGTGTATTCATAAATTAAGAGATAAAATAAAAAACAATAACCAAACAATAAAACAGCTTTAACAATGTGGAACACAGTAAAAAACAATTTAATAAACATTACGATTACAAAAGATGTTCAAAATGAAATCCATCTGCCTTAATACACTTTTCTTGACGAATGTTTAAATGTGTAATGGATTTTCTAATTGTCAGTGGGTCATTTCTGATAATATTGCAACAGTGAATAATTCTGCGTTAATGAGCTGTTGTGTTTTATAATCCTAATGTTTGATAAATTGATTTTTACTTTGTTCCACATTGTTAAAACTGTTTTATTGTTTGGTTATTGTTTTTTATTTTATTTCTTAATTTATGAATAAGCATTTCCCTGGCTTGTTCGTTTCATTCCGATTAAAATAATTAGACACATGAGTTTTCCTCAAACAAATAAGAAAACTCGGTTATTACAAACATTTTTTATCTGTTTTCTGTCTATTACGGGTGGAAAAAGTTACATACAGGGTGAATTATTGGGATGAACTAGATATGCCAGATTTTTAAATCCGGCCCTGTAAATCAATTAAAATTATGGTATTTACCATACTGGAGCACAGTGAGTGTCGTTTCTGTTTATTTTGAAGATTTCTTTTTAATAACTAAACATTATTCTACAGTAAGAAACTTCATTATTGCCAATTTTCAATTTGGCTCTAAAATGAATCTTTAATTGGAAATGTGAGGTGAGTGTAACAAAAAATTCAAATACCCAGGTCTAACTGTCTATTTATGCCCTCTGAAAAAATTATATCAGATTTTTGAAAAATCATATACAGGGTGAAGTGTTGAATATGAAGCAGTCCCACAAATTTTCTCGAAGACGGACCTGGATTTTTTTTCAATTCTGAATATGTCAGTTGCCAGACACCAATACACACTTTTATAAAAAAATGAGATAAATCGACTTAATCATTGAAAAGATATGACGAAACATTGTTTTGGTGAACATCCATATCCAATGGTCATTTGATAATCCCCTAACGTGCCTCTACTTATCGTAGAAGTATGTACAGTTCCTCGTGACTCACCCTGTATATCCAAAATCCTAGGAAGGTGGAACAAGACTGTTGATTTTAGTCACATGTCATAAAAGAAGTCGACGTTCAATTTATTCTGTGAAACGGTTCATGAAATAGAGCGTAAATTTATGTTAAACCAGGTCTATCCAACACGGGACCCGCAGATCGCTAGGCTATTTTATGTTTTGGAAATTTACATGGTTCGCAAAAATATTAATTAAATATGCATGTGCACCAGTTGAAGACAGTGTTTTTCTTTTCTTGTATTGCTTCAAAAGCAGGCTTACTTGAGATGCGGCGCACTGAAAGGTAGTGGCCCTTGAAACTACTTCTTTGGAAAGGCCTGGGTTAAGCCAGAGGTGGCTGAAATATGAACCCTATGACAAACTAGAAAGCGTACAAAATTGCTTATACGTCCGATATGTATATGATCAAACACCTTGAAATCTTACGCCTAACTTCGGTTCTCATACATTTTTTAACAATAGTTAAAATGAATGGCTTGTTAGCAATTTATTAATAAAGCCATTCAGGCGCATCTTTATTGTTGTTGTCGTTGACAATAGGATATGATGGAGTTGTTGCTTCTCGTCCGGCCATCGTTTGTGAACAGTGTTTCACCGGGCATATTGCCTGCTCACACTAGATGTCGCCAAAAACATAATAGTTAAGATGTTAAAACTTCAATCATAAAAAAACTTTCAACCACCTATTGTTTTTATTTATAGGAGTACCTGAAGAACTCTGGGAACACCTCAAAGATGCTGGTAAAGCTCAAACGGCACATTTGTACTCAAATCGATCCTGGCCAATAGATGGTGGTAAATTGTTGTGTGCAAAAGGTATGACACCAAGGCGAGAGTTGTTATTAACGGGTCATGAAGATGGTACTGTTCGGTTTTGGGATGCTGGAGGAGTTACATTGACACCAATCTACAAGTTTGGAACAGCTCAATTTTTCACTGGAGATGGAATTGAAGGTTAGTTAATGTGTTAACGTCAGGTCATATGCTGTATGATTGATAATTCACTATAACGGTCCACTACCAAGTGTAACAAATGGACTTCTTGTCCGGCTATAGCTAATAGTGATTTGTCATTCACATGGAATTGTTACAAATTGACTGAATTCCGTTGTCGTACTGACAATGACTGTTATTATTATTTGTTTAGCTGAAGACGTTCAGCCCGACCCCGAAGACTTGGAAGAGGAATGGCCACCTTTTCGAAAAACTGGTGTTTTTGATCCTTACTCAGACGATCCTAGGCTGGGAGTTAAAAATGTAGTACTTTGTCCGCTTTCTGGTACCCTTGTAGTAGGTGGTACTGCAGGACAAGTTGTCATTGCGAAATTTGATACAGAAGTATTAGATGGACCATTGAAGGTAACTTCAATGAATATCGTGAATGATAGAGATGGCTTTGTATGGAAAGGTCACAGTCAGCTTGCTCCAAAAATCGGTAACTATATTTGTTTGAGTGATTTTTGCATGTGATATATCTATAACTCTATAATAAGATACTTTAAGATCTCTATATTTTCTCAATATGCTGTATATGAAGACTATGAATGTTTAACGACATGTAACTAATTATTCATATCGACTTAGGAACGCCGACGAAGCCTCATATTTATGGGACTTTTAGCCGCCAAAATCAAGAAAGCCCAAAAATTAAAACTTTGTTTTATTAAAAAATTCTTATGATTAGTTATTTTAGAAATCTTATGAGTCATAAAGTGTTTTTTTTTTTATAGGCGGAGGACTCTAAATTGAAATAAAACACAATAAAATGTTTTTAATTGAAAGATCATTTTTTGGCATTAACGTTTGAAAATGATTTCGGGCATGTCGGCGCCGCGGCTGGCGCGTACATGGCGTAATCTGGAGATCCAATTTTCACACACTCTTTGCAGTAAAGCAGGCTGTATGTCGGCAATAACTCGTCGAATGTTGGCTTCCAAATGGTCAATTGTTTCTGGTTTATCGACGTAGACATGCGACTTTACATATCCCCAAACAAAATAATCTAACGGCGTCAAATCGCCTTAACGAGGTAGCCAGTTGACAGGTCCATTTCATGAAATTTATCGTTAGTCAAATATGGTGCCGTCAACATTACTGCCTGCCAGTTGAGGCACCGTTGATTGTAACGTTCTGACCATCAGCATTTTTGAAGACATAACGGGACTAATAATTCCACCGGACCATAAAGCGCACCACGCGGGTACTTTTTCTGGATGTAATGATATTTCAACAAAAGCTTGTGGATTATCATCGTTCCAAAATCGGCAATTCTGTTTGTTGACATAACCATTTAACCAAAAGTGTGCTCACTGAACAAAATTTTTCGATGAAATTGTGGATCGATTGCAATGTTTTCTTCGGCCCATTCACCAAATATACGGCGCGAAAGATGATAGTGTAGCTTCAATTCCTACACAAGTTGAATCGTCGTCGTAAACCAAGATCTTTACGCAAAATTTTCCATACAGTGTATTGACACAAGTTTGAGCATGACGACGATTTGACACATTTGGATCATCATCAACACTACGCTGCACATCAGCAATTGCTGTGTACGCACTGTACGACGTCTTACGGGATGCGTATTATCGATTAGTGTAAACGTATTACGAAAACGAGCCTTAATTTCTCGAATTAATCGCTCTGAAGGACGATTATTAGCACCATAAAACTCACGTAACGCCCGATTGTTTCTCGAATTGAACCGTGTTTTCCGAAATTTGAACAATTTACAGACGTTGTTCCGGCATGAGTCTATTCATGATGAATTGGCAAACCAAACTAACCTCAAAACAAACAAGAATCGCCAAATCGGCCCGTCACAGAAAACAGTGTTGCCAAGTTAAAGTTCTCCGCCTCTAAAAAAACACCCTATACTTTAAAAATCCAAAAGTATTAAAAAGAAATTTCCAGATTCAATTCCTAACGCAGTAAAACCATCGATGACAAAGGAGTGTAGAGTGGGCAACCGATTCATTCCACATTTAAAAACAACCGTTATTAAACATACATAGCTCTTTGCTGTCCATTCTATATATTCCAACAGGCGACATAGAACGGACTATATAAGTCACCTAAATCGTCTATTGATAAACCCGTTTTACCACTGCACCAAAACCCTTTTTTTTAAATATCGACCCACGTCACATCATGGAGAGAATTGAAACTGTCCTGAGGATGCTAACAGTGTTAGCCAAACGCACGTCAAAAACAAAACAGTGTTTGGTGAAGTGGTAAACCGTGTTTTTCAATATTTCAAACTTTGTTGCCAAACATGTTTCGAGATAAAATCTAATCATCGGTAACTTTAAAATATATTTCAATTTATACAGAAATATGGAGTTTGAACCCATCAATCTTAATTTGTAATAGACCAAAATGAGAATTCGTGAAACATCTTTCCATTTCCTAATATTTTTTGTGTTTTTTGGGTTATCTAAGGCATTGTTTTAGGCAACATTCACCAAACAAGAGGATTCCAAGCCACATCTTTATTACAATTACATCCACCTGCAGCAGTTACGTGTTGTGTTTTACAAGCTGATTGGGGTCTGGTGGCAGCTGGAACTGCACATGGTCTTGCTTTACTAGACTACCTCAAAAATAAACCGGTAATGGTGAAATGTACGCTCAATCCCAACGGTAAGAATTTATAGAAACTTTTTTTGTATACATGTAATTATTAACTTTACACAGTAATCAAATTACTAATCCAAACTTTACTTGTGAACGGCCTTAAATCACTTTGGAGCTTCTATTTTATTTAATTTTTTTAATATTTTACTTTCATAATTTTAGATTTAACGGGCTCTGGAGATGCTCCCATATCACGTAGGAAATCATTTAAGAAATCACTTAGAGAATCATTTAGACGATTAAGAAAAGGACGATCACAACGGGGACAAACAAATAAAGAAAAACAACAGGTAGGAAATCATTCTATAACATACTAGATGTGTTTACAAATATTTCTTTTTTTGAATATAGACTACAGTTAACTCCCCTCCAACAAGAAAACTACCAGGTTCCCCTGAAGGTGATACCAGTCCATTGGATGCGAAACCAGTAGAACGACAAATTGAGGCAAGAGCGGTAGATGATTCAATGGGATCATTTGTTAGATGTTTATATTTCGCTAGAACTTTTTTGATAAATGGCAAGTATTACATTGAACATTCAGATATATTATAAAAATCGGTCAATTTATCAGTCATTCGTCGCCTATAATAGTTTCATTAGTACATTTATGTAATACTTGGTATTTTTACTTGCTTATAGTACATAATACAAATCCAACACTATGGGCTGGGACGAACAACGGTACAGTATACGCGTTTACAATTATGGTGCCTTCCGTGTCCAAACGTGACACCGATGATGTCACGTGTCAGTTAGCCAAAGAGATTCAACTTAAACACAGAGCTCCTGTAATAGGTAAGTTGGTGCTTGTACATACTTAAATTCAGCGGAATCTAGTTTTAAAACATCTCTATTTCATACTTCGTTGAGACTAAATTTGTTCTCTGCTCTAGGCTATAAAGATAATAAAACGTGATAGCTTTTATTCATTCTAATCTTCAACCAAAACGAGTTCCAGGGGGTGTAGATCTCCAAAGCCAAAAGTGTAAAATATGCCATGTGCTTTTACATACTTTTAAATATTCAAAGCAGGTCGTTGGCTATTTTTGTTGAGGCTCCTTTGAAGGGGAACATTTTTATAATAGTTCCCAAATCGTCAATTTTTTCATGAAACTAATGTCATTACTTTTCTAAACAATATACTAACTTGCCAGTTCCAACATGCTGTGCTTCGCTGCCAGACTTTTTTTGGAAATTTCACCACAATTTTGATAAAATATGCCAAATTGCCAAACAATTGTGCGAAATGTATAAAAAAAAAGAAAGTATTAGTATTTGACGTGACGAATTTATTATAAATAAAACTGCCCACCAAACGGATACATTTAATTTGACGCGGATGCTCAATATATCAACTTTCTTTCATTAATAGAGATGCAAGAAATGTATCCTATATTCATGACATGAATTAATATTTTTATGGTTTAACTATTGCCTCGAGTACTGCAACTGAGGTTGTATAGAAATATACTTTGAGTTTTCTGTTAACTAAATACAGTTTAATTTTGCCTTGTATGTTATATTTCGGATATTCCGTGAGTTTAAAAACTTGTTCAACACATCAATTTCTCATTGTAGTTACTTGATCTTCCTTTAAACTTTGATTTTCAGCAATAGCAGTATTAGATGGATCGAATAAACCTCTTCCCGAACCATTAGAGGTAGAGAAGGGTATTGCACCACTGCCAGATACAACCCAACCACATAGAGTTATAATAGCTTCAGAAGAACAATTTAAAATATTCACATTACCATCCCTTAAACCGTATTGTAAATATAAACTAACAGCACACGAAGGTAAAAAAAATATTTAATTATGTAGTTATAATAATTGATCAACAAAATTCTCCCTATAAAGAGCAAAATTATAGAACTTTGTTATAATTTTATACCTACAGTAATAAAAAATATTAAATGATAGGATCAACAAATCAACATATTTAAAAAATGTAACAAAATCGACAAAACAGTGTTAAGCTAAATTTGCTTTACAATTTTTCAACAATTAATTTCTAAACGAAAAACTACAAAATAAAACTAGTCCGAGGAGCTCGCATGAGTGTCTCGTCGAGCAAACAAAAAAGGCACATCAGAAGAAATCATGTTAAAATTACTACACATTACATAGGGCAACCTTATAGTACGGGCTCCTAGTTTTGGTACATTTCTATTAATAAGAGCTCAGAGCAATCGATCCGATTTTGTATAAATTAATATAAACATTTTATAGAAAAATATATTCTTCTGAACTGTCAAATTCTGGAAATCATATCGGCTCAGTCCGCGACAGGTTTTCAACAGCTTCCTTTGAACTCTCAATTGTTTACTTCAGTTTGTTTAATTCTAATTCATTAGTAGCATTCATCTTCATCTATTGATGAAACTAATTATTAGTGCAATCGCCTTTGTTCTCCAAGATTAATTATTGTCCTTGAAATGTACATTTTTTTTCAGGTGCTCGAATAAGGAGGATGGCATTTGCGACATTTTCGTGTACTTCAGATGACGGTACTAAACATTCCGAAGTTGACTTATTGTGCCTTACAAATATGGGTGATTTTCTAGTTTTAAGCATTCCAGATCTAAAAAGACAGTTAAACGCAGCAGGTATAAAAAGAGAAGATATCAAGTAAGTTAATTTGTAAATCCTAATACATTTATCAGATCGTTCATTTAAATTGTTTATGCCATACAAAATTGAATATAGGTTAAAATTATGTTCTTCGACTTTTCAGCACACTTTTCCATGTCCCTTCTTCAGATCAGATGGATTCCCTATGTATTCCCGAAGAAATTAGTGGTCATGAGCTTTGCAGCAGACAAGGGTCACCTTGCATTTCTTTGAACTGCATGTAGTTCTGCTGTGACTCCAATCTTCATCAATCCTCCCCGACTCTTCTTTTTGGTTCCCACTCGATAGCTACAATGCGCAACTCATGGATGCTTCTTGTTCAGCGTGAGCATTTTCGGCACCCGTCCTGCGCATTGCTAATTTTTTTCAGCAGGCATTGTATTGTCTTAATTTTTCCAAGTTTATCGACGTTTCCCGCAGTGGTTACTTCGAAAAGGCCCTTTGCCGCAGGTCACCATCAAGTCAATGTTT
Organism: Apoderus coryli; assembly: GCA_911728435.2. Lineage (NCBI taxonomy): Eukaryota > Metazoa > Arthropoda > Insecta > Coleoptera > Attelabidae > Apoderus > Apoderus coryli. The sequence continues at coordinate 5,830,224 of OU452202.1, read as the reverse complement.
GGCTTCCTTGAAGAGTTTATGCCACTTACATAGTATTGCCAAGACAAGAGTCGCAATAAACCGATAATATCTTACTGCTTGGTGAGGCACTTGATGACAACGTGGAACTCGCTTTTCTCCATGCTTGCACTTTTATTCCGGCTTAACTTGTATACATTGTGGATAATAATCTTAGTTGGGGCAATTTTCAGGGGTTGTATGAAGTTCAGTAGTTCATATTGACATACTTGAAGAAATTGATTCTTAGCAATGCAATGTTGTACATTATATTGTTTTGTTTTTAGTGGAATATCCTCGCTAGTATTCACAAAATCAGCCGAGGCCCTTTATTTACATTCATTCTCCGAATTCCAAAGAATATCACTGTCAACAACAAAAGTAACGTGGGCACGATGTTACCTCCCTCTACCTATTGGAGCTAGAGAGGAAACTACATCAGATGCAGGTAGTGAACAAGTTCAAATTGATACCACAGAGAATACTGGAGAATCTCCTTTGGTTAATGGTGGGACAGAAAATAAAGAAAACAGCACACCTGAAAAGGTATATATTATGGTATAAAAATTGATTTATTAGACTAATTTATGGACATTAATTCTACAACGTATTTTATTTAGTTGTAGAGATACGGTTGTTATTGCGACATTACGGTAGTAAATGTTTACATCCTTCTCCTAATTAAGCCTATTCTTGTAGCCTCCAATAATGTATTATTAGAATTCCATGTTTTGTTTTCTTTTCAAAATCGTTAATCTTTCAATTTGAAATAAGGTTTGTTATAAAGCAGGTTCTTAACCTGAACGCTAAGACTGTTCCGCAAGTTATTTACAACCAAGAATAGGGAATATAGTGTAAGAAGAGAAAATTTATTAGGACAGTATAGATTTTTGAATTCTGACCCTAATACCAATGTTAAATTTCTATATAAAGTTTAACATACAGGGTAATTGGTGGTTGATTGTCATTTAAATCTATCAGTATATAATATTCCGAAATGTGTGTCACTTCCATTGAGATATAAGGAGTCGCTATAAGCATTATTTTACATTGTACACAAACGGGTGCATTGGGTGGGGCGTAATCGTATACCAATATGGCGGATTCTCCAGAGCCGCATTAACTATTTTTGTTGACGTTTTTACTTTTAATTTGCAGCTTGGGTTTATACTTTATTTTGAAATGTTAAGCAGTGTACAAAATACTTAAATATAGGTAATTATTGATATTTGATACCTAAATCCAGGAATAAAAGACGTTAGTACTTTATAAATTATTTATTAATACCCCTTAAACAAAACAATTTTATTTAAATGTTGCGCTATGCTTATCCACTTTATTTTTACTTAAATAAAACATCCTGGTATTAACATATTTAGTCGCAATAGATTTGATCAGTAAATGAATATGGTTATCAAACACTGATTTGATCAAAACCGTGCACAACTAAATTAGGAAAAATATTACTATTTACAAATTCCTTTAAAACAAGGTTTATTATGAATCCTGCGGACAACTTTTCATTAGTAGCTACTACATGATTTTTTATGATCTTTTCGGATTGGAAGCAAACGTCTAAAACATCTTTTGAAGGAATTTGTAAATCCTTTTTTTGCCTTCATTTTAATAAAAGAATAACACTTATTAATGCATCTCGACATTCTCTGCAAATAATTTGCTTCTTTAAACTAAAAACAACAAATCCAGCAATATAAACAATAATGAATTTCGAAAATTCAGAAAATGGTCCAGGAAGATAATCATGATCTGGATAAATTATATTTGTGTACATTTCTTGTTGGTATCCAACTAATTCGAGACACATATTCTGTCCAGATATGTCTACGAGCAGGATCTTTAGGAAATCTAAAAACCAGAATATGTTTTTAACACACATTTAGGGGTCTTTTTTGCTAGAAAGTGATGAAAACGTAGAGAGTTTGAGAGTAGAAATCAAGTAAAAGAATTTGTAAAAAAAAAATAAACTACAATGCACGTATCAATTGTTCAGTGCAGAAAGAGAATGCTACCAGACTCCTATAATAATGTGTTTTAATAAGTTCGCCTAAAAAAACCCTAAATACGTCCATGTACAATGTTTACAATATTTGGTACATACCTATGAAACGTTATTCCTGATATTTTCTGGTCGATTTCACTTCTACTACTGCAACTACGCACAGCACAGGACACCATTATAGTATATTGTCAAATAACCGTCCAAAAAAACACGAAAAACTTAAGTAAAATTGTAAAATACTCTTAAATAACACTATAAACTTGAAAGCACGACAAATGATAGATATCGTATACCAATATGGTGTACCTGTACCCGCTTTTGGCCACGTTAGAGCGTCTCCCCCCACCTCAATGGTCAGTTCTGATTATACTGGAAGGTCAACTTGCTTATTTCAAATGAAACACCGTAATTATATTTTTCTAAGACTTTATTATATTATGTTCAATTATAATTTGAAAATGTAGTACATTGTAATGCTGTCTGTGGCAAGATACACATTATATAAAATGGTGCCTTGTAATGAAAATGTGAAGAATTAACTAGAAATAATTATATTGCAGCTTGAAGACATCCGTGAAAACGGAGAAGAAACTCCACACAATGTTACCGTCTCCAGTAGCGTGGGTGACATCACCATTGACAGCGTCAAGGATCACTTAGGTGGTTCAGGTGAGGAACTCAGTAGACGATTAGCAGGCATGTGTGTCACAAAGACAGTCACCACCACTCAGGTGATCACTAGTAATTCAAGCATTCATGAGGGTGCAGTAACATCGAATTCCCTAAGTGCAGTAGTAACTGAAGAGACTGAAGATAATAGTGAGTAATATTGCTGCAGTGTGCTTGTTTTTGTATTTTTTATTTTTGAGTTTTAAGAAAATGTTGCTTTTTATTGTCGCCGCTATGTAGAAAATATTGTATATATTGGGCTAATAGTAATTTATATTTTATGTTGAGGCATATTTTTGACAACATTGAACCAATTTTCATATTTTTTTAAGGAATCGCAAGGCTTTCGCCAATAGTATACCTTTGCCTAAAAGAGAATCATCTTACTACAAATTACTTCGATGAAAGCAGAAGCTGCTGATGACCGCTCTTGCCAGTTCTCACCTGTATGTTTTTATTGAAATATAAATATGTTCTCCAGCGAAATAACTCCACGCAAATTTAATTATAAAAATTACATACTAAATTACGTCAATCGGTATCATTTTGCTTGCTCATGAGTTCACTTTCATGCAAGACATCACTCGGAAGAATTGAGCACTATTACATGGAATAAGCTCGAATTCCTGATGCGACGTAAGCTGACTTGAATTGGGGGTTTATGGCAACGTGATCCTGTTTTTAAGTAATCGGAAGTTTGCGAGACCGAATGAAGGGGAAGGGTCCAACACGAGGTTTAATTTTTTCATTAATTTATCTTTTTTTTTTTTTTGATTTACCAATTACATTTTTGACAATATTTGTCAAATCCTCGATTTTCATGATTAGTACATTTATAGAGTTTGATGTGCAGATTCCAAATATATAAACTTTGTGGGAGTTATTTTCAGTATTTCATACCCCAATGCACACTCAAAGGTGCTTCGAAGCATGCATTTTCACTCATTTTCCGTTTTGGAGAGCCATAAAAAAACTACTTCAAGTTCACATGTAAGTGTTGGATATGTTATTGTGGCATCTTTTCTGAATATAAAATGTGTGAGTGAGACACCTTCGAAAAATTCCCCTATGCGCTCTCAAGCCAAGGTCTGCAACCCTAGGTACCATAGGCCCCCTTTGGAGAGACATAAAAAATAACTACTCCTCGTTTACATTTTGAATTTCTATTATGGCATCTTTTCTTAATATAACAATCTACCTGCGTGAGTGAGACGCCTTCGAACAATTCCCCTATGAGCGCTCATGCAAAAGTCTGCAAATGCCCTCCACGGGGTAACTTTGGTATAGTTTTTCCCTGGGCAAATATACTTTTTCTCCTTCAATGGTGAATTTATATAAAGAAAAATCAGTTTTTTCCATACCTGCAAAAGCGAAATGATGGTTAATTTCTGTGGGAATTAAATTAAACTACATTTCAAATATTATACAGGGTATCCTCAAACTAAACTGCCGAATGAAGACTGTGAATTCTAGGGATCATTTCATGACAATATATCGTGTTTGCTAACCAGAAATGCTCTGCGAAGAAGATAGATCTCTTTGAGGACAACCCTTTGGTATGTCCCGTCAAAATAAAAAAAAAAAGATTGAACCATTATTACTTTCTCCATATATACAGGGTGATTGGTAAGTCGAGGCGAAAAACTAAATTTTGATATTCTGAATCAAGAAATAATAATAGTTTTACTAAAAACTCTTTAATGTTTAAAATATTTAAAAAAGTTCGGCCGAAGAAAAACTTTAAATTGTAGTAGCGGTTATATCTAATGTAGATATCGCATTTAAACTATTTTGTCATATCATCATCAACGCATCGATGGGGCAGCGTGGTGATTTGGTGTGTCAATTTCGTGACAAAATTTGCGGCTCGAGGATCGGTCTGTTTAGCCATCTTAGAATTCACAACAGAAATCCCTGAGATGGAGTAATTCATACTCGTTAGCGAGTGATGATGATGATGATTTTGTCAGAACAGGTACAATTATTTATTTATAACAAAGGAAATAAAACAAAATTGTACCATTGTGAGACAAAAGTTTCACAAATATTGTTCAAATATACCGTCATTTTGGCGGATACAAGCGTGGCATTTGCCTACTAATGAACGGACCTACCGTACACTTCATTGAAATCCGTTGTAGCCTGAATATGAATTACTCCATTGTTTATTCTTCCTTGTAATTATTCAAATGAAATTGGTTGTTCCCCATAAACAATTTGTTTTAAATGACCCCAAAGATAAAAGTCCACAGGCTTGAGGTTAGGTGACCTTGCAGCTATGGAACAGGACGATTTCTTATCCATTTTTGCCGAAAGATATTCTCCAACCATTGAACAACATTTCTTCCAACATGCAGTGGTGCATCGCCGTGTTGGAACCACATTCGGTTTCGTAAATTTAGGGGCACATCATCCAGCATGGCTTCTACTTTCTAAAAAGTAGGAATTATTCAATCTTCGGGGCAAAATTTGGAAGGGTAACAACGGTAACGTTCTGTTAAAAACTTCACACCAACCGTTTAACGAATAACTTTGTTGAAAGTTCTGAACTCTCGTAGCGTGCGGATTTTCCAATGACTAGATGTGACAATTGCTGATACCATTCCTACTGAATATCGATTCGCCCGACCACAAAGTGTCCCGAATGAAGCAGGATTTGCATTATGTTGGTCTAAAAAGCCACTGACAAAAAAGTAAACGTCATTGTCATGTGTCCTCTGGATGCAAATTTTGTACTTTTTGCAGGTCGTAAGGTTGGAGCACTTCTCTGTTTAACGTCTTCCATGCAAAATTTTGGGTAATGTTAAACGCATAGCAATGTTTGGTTCTTCACGCACAGTATCAATACTGCTTCTTCTTGTTCCACCGTGTGGTTACCGTTTGTAGACTAGATTAGATACATCTGCTACTAGGTACGAGGCTTGCTATTTATGTATTGAGAAAGAAAGAACAAAATAATTAATTTTATAAAAAATATAATAATAATAATAATAACTTTATTGTAAAAAAAAGCATTTTACAAATGGCGAAGTTGAGGCAAGCCTCCTATCTTAACCACTTAATTACTACCTAGTAAAAGAAAAAGAAAACAGAAAAACGCACAAAAACATATAGTATGTCCGACCATATACTACTATAATTTCTCACAAAAAATAGCAATAAACACTCACAAATCACTACGCGTTGCCATGTCCCCTTACTAAACAAGTCCTTACAGCTAATTTGAATCTGAAACCTGTCATTTTCTTGACCTCGTCAGGCAGAGAGTTGTATATTTTTGAAATGTTATAGGTGAAGGACCTTTCATATAAAGCTGTGCTGTGCATTGGTGGTGTAATCATCTCTCCATTTCGCGTATTTAAAATATTCTCTTTTAAGCACCACCTGTCAATAAAAAATGTTGAATCCAACGCTCACATAGCTTGCAAACATCCAAATGTTCGTTCAACATCTTATATTATGCGGGTCATACTAATGCTGAAACTTGCCTCGATTTCACGATATGTCACATGACGATCTTCTTCAATTAGTTTTCGCACCGTTTTCGATCGCTTTTGGGCAACCATCTTTAACTTCGTCCGTGAGCGAACTACAGCCACGTTTGAATTCAGTTTACCCAGCGATATACAGTGGCATTGGTTGATACTTTATCGCCAAATGTTGCAGTAAGTTCTTGCATTAGACCACGTCGAAAATCATAATAAATCATAGCTTGAAAATTAGAAGAAGAACTTTTTAACTGTAAATAACACAAATATTGCTCGCACGTCAAAACGTTCTCAGTACGTATACTGTAAAACAAAATATCAAACTTCAAGATGGCGGTGACAGATTTTACCTGGCAATACCAGTATTGCCAGTTCCCAATACATAAATAGCAACCCTCGTAATTAATTTAACCTTTTTAGAAATTCTGGAAACTAAAGAGTATTTAATAAAACGCTTATTATTCTTGATTCAGAATTACAAAATTGATATAGGTTTTCATTTTTCGCCTTGACGTACGGTAGGGAGAACGAAAAATAATGTAAAATTCAAGCCAATGTTAATGATCTTTATATACACTATTTCTATTTATTTCTTAGTAATTGCTATAGCAATTTTCCTTTCGTTGTGATAGCTCGCTTATGTTTAGTTAAACAAGAAAGCCTATGTGTTTTTACAATTCTATAAAGCTTTTCTATTTAAAACTGTTTATATTTGTGTTTGCTTTGTGTGATTTGTAATTATTGCTTTGTAGTTGTAAACAGTCACGACACTGGATCTGGACCCGGAATAGAGGTTAGCAATTATTTTTGGATAAATTAATCACAGCAATATGCAAAACTACCGAATTGAATATAGCTTACGTAATGTTACTAATACATTGTGACCAATTTCAAACGAATAATATTTAATTAAAAGTTGCAAATAATGTAGATACTGATAATATTTGTTGAAAATTACCTTTATAAAGTAATAATCAACGTAATAAAAATATTTTTGCTGGTTTTATGATGGTATGATAATTGGTGAGACTTGTAGCATCCTATTCTTGTTGTTTACATGGGATATCCTTGAACGGTAACGTTCACAATATCAAGCAATTCTTGTGGTTTTTGGTGAAATGGAAAAAGAACAATATCATCGGTGATTCGTTTTCTGTTTTGGAGAGGACAAAAAGCGTGAGGAAGCAAAAACTAGTTGGATTCCATTTTTGGAAATACCTCACCTTCAGTAGCCACTATTAAGCGTAGAAAGGTATAAGAATTTCAAAAATTGCCGAACATCCGTGTTGGGTGAGGCCCGTCTAGGAACCGCAAATGAGGTCACCACAGAGGAAAGCATCAGCGAACTCTATGAGAGGTTACTGAATTGATGAAGTTGAGAGAGATAGCTGGCACATGTAACGTAACGGTAACGTGTGCACAATATCGTGCATGAATATTTGGATACGAGAAAACTGTCAGCCCGATGGGTGCCGTGTAAACAAGGTGCTATCCAAATTACAAACGGAAGAACGATGACGGGGCAGTATTATAGTCAACTATTGGCCCGCATAAAACTGCTATTTCACCAAGGCAATGCTATAGACCATTATTCACAAACGCTAAGGCGAAATTCTTCAAGCCTCACCCCGTGCGACTTTTTTTTTGTTGGCTTGGGGGTAACTGTTAAACGTCGGTCGACTGAGGAAATCATAGCAGCCACGGATGATGCTTACAGGAGTTGGATGCACGTTGGGAAATTGTATAGCTCTAAAAGGACTGAAAAATAATTAAAATAAAAATTCCTACGTTTATTACTAGGCTCAGCAATTATCATAGCACCCTCGTATTTTTGTATAATTTCAGGTATTCCACTTTTATGATGACTGTGTATTAGAATAATGATTACTAATAATAATCGTTTGAAGTCGGTTTACGTTGCATGCTAAATTGTTTAAACTCTTAGAGCTTAACATATTTTCGTATCATTTAGATCTCGTTTATTATTGAAGTCAGACCAATTGTTAATATTAAGTAATTTTCATGGTTACTAAAATTCGTGCAGATTGTATGGTTTTTGTAATATTTTAGAAAATCAAAAAAATTCATCTGAAATTATTCTTTGCTTTGTCTGTCGCCCCTGGAACCGTATCTAAAAGAAATAGCCCTGATAGTAATTATATTACTATAACCCATACCATATAATTAGTAGTAATTATATGATTCCAAACAGTTGGAGCTGAAACTAGCGTAGCATCTAGAAAATTACACGATTCCTCTCGGAAGACGCAACTCGCAGACTGTACTAGCAATATGTACACGATTTAAAATGATCTGATCGCTAGGCCAACATTATTGAATTTTGCGTAAAATTCGCACTACTGATTTCCAGCGGATTAGCATTATCTACGATTTGATTTTCCCTTCTGCCCAAATCCTTATTGTGCCTGAGCTCGGAAGGTCATTTACAGACAGAAAAATCTTCATAATCCAGTAGTGTTACTTTTACATTCATAATAACATTGGCAACATTTTTTTTGTTATTAATTATGTTTTTGGTATTAACACAAAAAACAGTTTTATGTACATAGAGTTACTAATAGTACCTAATTATTTGAATTACTCAGATCACGTCATGAATAACTGTGTCGTCTAGTATCTGGAGATTTCGTCAACATAAGTTGTCGAAAAATTTGAAAACACAGTTACTCAGCATATCGAGATAGTCCCGAATTACTTAAATCAAGTTACCGGTTAAATTTTTAGACATTATGTTTGATTATATTATGTATCATAATCATATTTGAACTTTTTATATTACTAGTAATTCTCAATAAAAATCAAATTACGATAATATTAACTATGTAATGTTTTATTTTTCAGACTAGAGAAATCCATGTAAGTGATATACTACTGAAAGCTCCATTGGCATTAGCTGAAGAATAATTTTTTTTATATTTAGTGATAACGATAATAAAATTTCCTTTTTTTATTTCAATGTGTAAATATTGAAATTATTAGGGGCAACTAAATGATAAGTATTGGTTCTTTTTGCACATTGATAAAAAAGAAGAATAAAGAGTATTTATACAAATTTGCCATATCTAAAAATATGAATACTGTTAAATATTTTATACAAATTAAAAAAAATTATTTTATTCTTTATACCTATCGATTCTATGTTTTTAATAAGTGTTATTTTCGTTAAGTATTTCAAGCATATTTATCATAAAATAAAATATTAAGCTAATTTTATACATTTGTAAAGTATTCCATTAATATTGTTTAAGTATTACTATTTTATAAAAGGTACGCCACAATATATCAATAAATGCAAAACAATTGCAGTGAAAAATAGTTGGATTTCAGTGATTTTCAAAGTATTGAATTAATTTTATTAACGTTATTTTGTAGTTGATCTAATATTTTAACTATGTGCTATTAATGAGAGCCTGTGGAATGGTATCACCATTTCAAATAAATCAAAAAAGCTCAATTTATGTAATTTGAACTCAAATGTTTTCCGAGACGTTACCATCCATCCATATTCGTATATTTCTGTCAAATTTACTATCAGCACTCAACACTTTTCTTTGTTATATAATTAGAACAATAATTAATAAATTCTTATGTAAATTTTGTTTCTATAGGCAATTACAATGAAATTGCTTATATGAATCACCATTCGTTATTTTATTGAACGTATTTAGCTTCTGAGTCCGTTCTTAATAAATATACTGGCGATTATCATATACATAATATCGAAACTTTTCTAATATAAATATTACTTAATACCAACGTATATATCAGAGTTTATGGTGGACATGGCAATAGTTAAATCATAGCATAATAAATACTAAATAATGAATCAACTTTATTGATATATGGTAGGGGTCTAAATAATGTTATGCATTTCCTAAATCTTATTAAATATATATTAGTTAAAATAATTTGTTAAAAAATAACGATTTTATACTAGCAGCTTTTATACAAATTATGGTGGTGGAGATATTTTTAATTTGTGAAAATTTGAATGAAAAAATGATGTGTGTGCTAAATAAAGGTTCTTTCATTTTTTTTGTTAGTTTTAAGATCATTTTGTAATTATTGCAACCTTAACTTTTTTGTTAATATTTTATATTCGTATTTTATTCACATTTTATTAAAATTATATTTATCATTTCACATGACATAAGACATCACTTAAATAAACTTTAATTCATACATTGTTTGATTACATTTTCCTCTATAAATCACACGAATATCGGAACGCTGTATGGTGCACGGATATTGGAGAGGTATGTAGACAGGGTACCTTCGACATGTTTGTCGAAATGCTAGAATACAAATCTAACACCACAAAAAGGAAATTAAATCAGAATTATAATGGCTCTCAGATTTTCTATAGATATTAACAGAATTTGTTTCAACATTGTATAAGCACCAAGTATAGTCTACATTACATTTATCCATAGACAAACCACTAAAAAAGAGACTGGTCTACTGTAAGCTGTGCTTCTAGTATTTGCGATTGTTCTAATTATGCTACATGTTAGTGTAATATTTTTAGGCGACTTTAATGTATCGAATTATGTGCTTGCTAATAACACCCACAAACTCTATCGTTGTTTAAAAAACTTCTCTGTTTTTTTCGGTCTTAGTCAATGTAATAATATTTTGAATGGTCAGGGTCGATTACTTGACTTAGTTTTTTCGAATTTATTGTGCAGAGTAGAGCATAATAATCATCCAATGGTTATTGAAGACAATTACCATCCTGCATTAATGATCAGCATCGATAACTTTGTTAACAAGGACCAAACTCAGTTTACACATAACGCGTTGCACAGAACATATAACTTTAAAAAGGCAGATTTTGTAATGTTGTATGACGCTGTGTGTTTAATTGATTGGTCATATTTGGATGCTATTAATGATGTGAACACTGCACTAGATCATTTTTACAATAAATTATATTCCATTTTAGATACATATGTTCCGTCGTATAAAAATTATAAAAGAAAATTTCCATGTTGGTACACCAGCAGCCTAATTAAAAATATTAAACTCAAAGCAAAATTCTTTAAAAAATACAAAATCACTAGAGACAATAAAGTTCTAATTCAATTTAAAAATGCGAGACGTTTGTGTAAGGAAGAGCAGAAGGTTGCGTTTAGTGAGTATATCTCTAGAGTGCAGAGTTCTCTCAATGACGATCCTCGGAATTTTTGGTCTTTTTTCCATAACAAAACTGGAACCTCGCGTATCCCAGCCACTATGTGGAGGGACGATCAATCTTATTCTGATCCTCAAGCCATTGTCGACTCGTTTGCTAACTTCTTCCATAGTGTTTTTCTTAAATCATCTAGTTATCTTGCGCCGAATGTTCCTGGAAGCTCTAATACTGCCAATATCGGCCAGATTGAGCTGTCAGACATATTTGCAGCTTCTAAACGCCTTAAAAACAAATTTACCTCTGGATATGATAATATTCCCTCTTTTTTTGTCCGAGATTGCATTTCTGTCTTGGCTCTTCCATTACAGTCAATTTTCAATCTAATTTTGAAGTCGGGAATGTATCCGGATCTTTGGAAGGTATCTAAAGTTGTTCCAGTCTTTAAATCCGGCGAAAAGTCTCATATTAACAATTATCGACCAATTTCTCTATTGTGCAATTTTTCTAAATTATTTGAATCAATTTTATATGACCGGATCTATACAGCTGTGAGACGTCAGATTTCGCCTAACCAGCATGGCTTTATGTGTGGCCGGTCCACTGTCACCAATCTGTCAGTTATTACCCACTGTATCTCTGAAACTCTTGATCACGGCGGTCAACTGGATGTAATCTATACTGATTTCACCAAAGCCTTTGATCGGCTGGGCCATGGCATATTGCTGAGTAAACTGCATACGTATGATGGATTTCCTTCCGGCTTGATATCTTTATGCAACTCATACTTGCATGATCGGAAACAATATGTCTTTTACAACGGCTTTAAATCTTGTTTTTACTCGGCCACGTCAGGAGTACCCCAGGGTTCTAACTTAGGTCCATTGTTGTTCCTTCTTTTCATCAATGACCTGGACCCGTGTTTACTTCAGCGTACTCTATTTTTCGCAGATGACTTAAAAATCTTCGCCTCCATAGATTCAGTAGCAGATTGCATAAACCTGCAGCATGATCTGTGTGCTCTAGAAAGGTGGTGCGACAGTAACAAATTGTCTCTTAACATTCGTAAATGCACATGTCTGAGTTTTACACGTAAAACAACGTTTATTGACTATCCGTATGCAATCTCCACAAATAAACTTGAACGATGTCGGGTATTCACGGATCTTGGTGTTACCTTCGATCAGAGGTTCCAGTTTTTGGAGCATATGGAAAGAATGGTTGGTGAGGCATCTCGCATGTATGGCTTTATAATGCGTAACTGCAAAGGCTTCAATAATACCTCTGCCCTTATCACCTTGTTCAATGCCTATGTGAGGTCAAAATTGGAGTATTCTTCCATCATCTGGTATCCTCAGTATTATAATCATAACCTAGAGGTCGAGCAAATTCAACGTAGATTTTTGAAATATTTAGTTTTTAGAACCGATGGTGCTTATCCAGTAAGAGGTTTCGATCATGAATTGTTACTATCACCTTTTGACGTTCAGAGTCTGGAGTACCGAAGAATTCAGAGCTCATTAACCATCTTATATAAATTGCTTAGAGAAAAAATCGACTGCTCTTTTCTGCTGTCTTGCTTAAATTTGTTAGTTCCTAGGTTAAATACAAGGTCCAATTTAACATTTCGCTTACACAGAGCTAGGACCAATGTACTGTCAAGATCGCCTGTTCATGTCATGTGTTCTAATTTTAATAGAGTGTCTGATAGGTGTGACATTTTTACAACTACAATCACTTGAAAATGGTAGCTGCAGAGACAGTTGTGGTTTAGGTGTGTGTATGTGTGCGGAATTAATTAGGATTTATAAATTAGTATTTTAGTTTATTTAAGCATTTATTTTTTTAGTTTGTAATATTGTCCTTTAAATGGGAAACTGTTGGGCAATAAACGCTTTATTTATTTATTTATTTATTTACATAACCTAACCGAACGTCTACACTTTAAACAGTTAGATCGATCGTAAATACCACACGGTGGCCGCGAAAGTCTAAACGAAAAAAAATTGATACATTTAAATTTCCCGCCAGGTGCTGATAGTTCATTCGGAATAGTGTTAGCGTCGCCTCTAGTGCTGGTGACGTCCTGTTTTTAATACAGAATGAAGCAGTTTCTTTTTAATGGTTTGTCTATCGATTTATCTCAACGTCAAATAGATTAGTTGACAAATGTCAATATGCAAAAACTGTTCAAAACAATATCTACTTAAAAAACAGAATAAATATTTATGTTATGAAGCACTGCTTCAACTTCGCCTTTTGTAAAAATATCTTTTTTTACAATAAAGTCTTTATTATTATTATGTTTATCCTCTGACGACGGAAACAGATTGGTTCCTGAAACGTTAGGACTCTATAAAGATACATTTTTTAATTTACGTTTTTATATTAAGTTTTGTCCAACCAAACCCAACCCAACTTTTTTTAACAGCACTGACAAATTTACATTTTTTCATTCACACAGTGATTTTATTATTTTAATTGTTTAAATTTAGATTTTACTCTCCCCCAAAAATTAAATATTGTGGGTTCCTTATACAGGGTGTTTAAAATTTTTGTGTAAATATTAATATTTTCAAATTTATTTTACACCATTTTCTTAAATGGAACGCCCTAAATATAAAGTAGGGTGTATCGATAGAGTATTCAATTACCTTTAAAAAGTATTTTAATTGCTTAAATTTAGATGTTACTCTCCCCCAAAAATTAAATATTGTGGGTTCCTTATACAAGGTGTTTAAAATTTTTGTTTAAATATTAATATTTTTAAATTTATTTTGCACAATTTTCTTAAATGGAACGCCCTATATAAAGTAGGGTGTATCGATGATCTTTAAAATCATACCAATAATCTACCTTTGTTGCACCTGAAACGATTACCTATTTTTTATGTTAATTAAAAATCCGAAAACGTGTTGTGCCTAGGTGGGGGTTTTTATGGCTTTAATTAGGTGTCAATTTTTACGTTTACCAAGTAATTATTAAGTTGCGCATGTTAATAAAACGTGTAATATTACACGTTGTGAAGAAAATGAATTGCCGTCTGCTAGTAAACATGATTTAGGTTGTTGGGAAATGTTTTTTTTGTTTCATTAGTGTATGCACAGAAATATCGAAACAACAGACATCCTGATGAAAGAATGCTGCAGATACTATAAGAACGATTTGATCGTACTGGAAGCTGCAAGCATAACTTACGAAAAGAAAACCAGGTTATTCTTTCGACAACACATTCTCGAGAAATTTTTGTCTGAACTGTAGGTCCAAATAGAAATTGATGAGATCATTGAAAAGCGTTTATGAAAGTCCAAGTATAAACTACGAGGCAACCACATGGAGTCCTACATACAGGGTTAGCAAAAAAGTATGGAAACCCCTCAATATATCACGAACGGTAAATGATATGAAAAAAAGTTTCATACAAAACTTGTAGATTTTTTTGGGAGCATGTACTGACAGTACTTTAAAATATACCGGGTGGCCCAACAAGGCGCAGTTTTAATTTTTTAAATGAAACACCCTATATTTGACATCATTTTTGAATTGTTTGGAGAATATGAAACTAACTATATTAAGAACTTCCTATCTCTAAACTCACTGGCTACCTAGTTATCGACACTTGAAATCAAACAAGGTAATGAGTATAGAAACAACAATAAATATCCCAAAAACAATTGTTTATTCAAAAAACATTGCAACAGAAATAATTATAAACTAAAACAACTTAAAACACACCAACAAAACAGAAACAAAATACAAGAATTTTGTCAAATCGCTAATGGTATGCATTTCGAACATTTGCTTTTAAATTGACTTTCTTGTTTTTTGTTTCGGTTTTGTTGGTGTGTTTTAAGTTGTTTTAGTTAATCATCATTTCTATTGCAATCTTTTTTGAATAAACAATTGTTTTTGGTATTTTGATCTTTCCATACTCATTAACTTATTTGATTTCAAGTGTCGATAACTCGGTAGCGAGTGAGTTTAGAGATAGGAAGTTCTTCATAAAGTTATTAGTTTCAAATTCTCCAAACAATTCAAAAATGATGATTGAGAGGTTTCCATACTTTTTGCAAAATCCGGTATATACTGACAAAGTCAACCATATTTTAAGCTCTACATACGTCTTAAACGAAACGACATTGTTTCAGGGATACTAGATGTTAGTTGTTAGTAAAAAAAATAAACAACTTGGCAATGGCAATCAAAATTTCTTTATTCGAAGAGATTAAGGATGTGATGATCAAGTATTAGGTTTTCTTGATCCTAGATTTAGGTATGCACTGTTTTATTACAGTAAACTTACTTTGATTTTATTTTATTTTTTTCAACGCAGTAGTAGGTCTATATTTTGAAAATGTATATCATAAAAGTGGAACAAAAAAGTCTACCATTAGAGAGAGATCTTTGAAGATATACTTCAATAGTAGGTACTCAAAAAAAAACTAATAAACTGCTATTATATTCCCAATAACTACCTACTTATTTTTAATACTTAGCATGTGAGAAAATAATTACTTTTCAAAAAAGCATTGCTTTTCAAAAATAATAATTACCATAAATCGTTCATGTGGTAGGCAATTTATTGGAAAACAAATTCCGATAATACTTCTTATTCATACCCTGCAGGAAGAAATGAGAAATCAAAAATAAAACTATTATTTTCGCCCACGAATTACGACGCACACACTGCGACAACTATAGTAGGCTGATATACTTTCCTAATAAAAATATTCTAGGAAATCAGTACTGGAACTGACTCGAAGGAACCGGTCGCAAGATAGGACGGGTGAAACGTTTTCCAAACATGAAAGGAAACAAAACTACAACAAATAGTGTCCAAATGTTCATAAAAAATCTAAAAAGGGGCAACCATTTTAAAAATGTGAGATCAGGCAAACATTGGATCGAATGCTTTATAAGACGCCATCCTGAACTAGGGTTGTCACCTTTTTGAAAATAGAAAACCAGCCTTCGGGACCGTCGACCAAAAAAAAAACGCTGCAGGTGTAAAACTAGTTTAAAAAAATGCAAACAACTTTAAAACCAGAAAATAGAATTCTATTGTTAAAATTAAAATGAGTGCAAAATTTAGTCACAACAAGCTATACCTCGAGCTCGAGCTACATCTATCGGATAAATACACAAATACACTTGTTTAAATTTTAAAATTGTATTTTTAATAAGTTCTGCGTTTTTACTTAATGATGAATAAAATTCCGAACTAATAGGGAGTTAAATTTGTTCATGAGACAAGAACGTATACGTATCTATTGGCAGCTAGGCATGCGCAAATGAATTTTTCATCTCGTTTGCGTATACGTATCCCGTATCGATACGAGAACGCATTCTACCGGAAATCCTCGATTGTATGACCGGAGGTATCCGAACGAGTTTAACAAATATAAACATAACCTAAGAGAAATGCGTTACGTTGCTAATCAACCTTTAACTCATTTTTGGTCCTAGATTTTTCAATTGACTTATCCTAAATAATTTCCGTTACGTCAGCATAGATACGTCTCGTGTACAACTTTAACTCCCTAATGTTAGAATGAATGCAAACGTACAAACTAAACAGGCGCAAACGACAGCGTTATATTGATGCAATAAATTCGGGTAAATCCGCACGGAAAACAGGGTCCTTTTGTTGTGTAACAGAACACATAAATTCAATGAGTGATAATTACGGCTACCCACCAATATATGGCGCCTTGTATTGCAGTTTCATTACTTTACTGTGGAGAGTCCAATGATGACGTTAAGGTGGTAAGAAAACCGGCCTTTTTTGGATGCTGACCGGCAACCGGCCTTGTTAACGGGAAACCGGCCAGGTGGCAACCCTATCCTGAACTAACTACCAGAATTTCTCGTGCTAATGTAAATGAATAAGGAAATGGTTAATGGAGATCAATAAGTCCTAGAAACCATAGAGTGTTGGTGAAAAAAGTCAAAACGACCGTGTGTATATTGATTCGTCAAGAGCGTTGAGAAAGATATTATTTTGGTAGAGACACAAGAAAAATTATAATTTAAGGAATGAGATTTTTGCTGAGATGGGAAATTGCCCGAGTCAGTTAAAAACTGTCACAATCATCCCTGTCTGTACAAAGGAAGATCCGCTGAATATTGAGCATTGTAGACCAATTCCTTAGTGCTTTTTCAAGTGATAAGTAAAGATGGTGGAATATAGGCCGCGGCCATTTTGATGTTCTACTACAGGAAGTCTTAAAAAGTACTTAATGAGCTTACTTTGGAAAAGTTATAATAATATAATTCCTATAAGACACGGCATTGTATTGTATAATATCACGTATAATATAATAACACAGCTTATTGTGATAATAATATAAGATATAAGGATTATAATGCATGAACGTCAAATTTTATGTGGGAAAAGCTAATGTCTCATTTATAAGATGTAAAAAATATATATGAATGAATCAAAATTACATATAGTTTGACAGTAATAAAACCAACAATTTTATCATATCTCTTTCCCAATGATATAGATTAGATTATTCTAATATTTTTACACCACTATAAATATATTAATTTTATGTGTCATTTGAACATGTTATAGTATAAAAATTAGAAGGCAATGAAATAACTTGGCAACAAAACCACATCAAAATGGCAGTTTCTCTATCTCCCTTTATTCCGATGCGCATGCGGTTTTGAGCGATATAAGGGTTATTCTTTCGTACTGAACTAAGTGAACAATCTGAAAATTGTCAGTTCATTCACGATTGTGCGTATTCTTTCGACATCGGTCACTTCTACCAAACTGATTAAAATTCCTACCCCCCTATCCGCTAACTGATCAACCTCTAGGTAACGGTTTGTTCGTTCAGTTAACAGTTAACCTCTAAAAGTATTGAATACTGAGAGATAATAATTGGAATATGATTTCGAATCAAACCAAGAAATTGTAAAAGTTTAAAACATGGATAATAATATCATGGAAGAAATAATTTTCCAGTTTTCAGAGCAGAGTTGGTTGTGTTCACAAGTTTTCGAGGTTAAGTGAAAGCCAATCACAAAAAAGATGATCTTTCGGTTTCGCCAAATATTCAGTTCAGTATAATCACATTCACTTGTTCAGATCAATCACTACGAAAGAATAACCCTATTGTCATTGAGGTGGGAAGAGACGCTATAACGTTTCAAAAGCGGGTGCAGGTAGGCCATATTGGTATGCGACCTCTGTCATTTGATGTGCTTCATAGGTATGTATTAAATAATGTAAACATTGTACATTAACGTATTCAGGGTTTATATGTAGGCGACTAAATACGTTAATACCAGGATGTATTATTTAAGTAAAAATTAAGTAGATAAGTCACTTAGCAAACGGCAACATTTAAATAAAATTGATTTGTTATTCCTTACTATTTTCTATAAAAAGAACGCCAACCGTTCAAAATTTTACATTGGTCAAGATACATTTGTAAAAGGAAAGGTGATGACAAACGGCGGAGTGAATGTTGCTGATATTTTGCGGAAAACATCAGCCTATTATGAACGGACGAGGTTCTTTCCTAGCATACTTCGTAGGTTTGATCCTGTCATTCCGAGACATGCAGATGTCAAATAGTTTTCCCGCTATAATTTTGGACAGTTATTCTAAAAGCTTTTTTAAATTTTTTAATCATATATGACCATCGCGTTTAATATATTTCGTTATTGATTTCAAAAGATTGTTATTAATTTAAGATTAAAAATGCAATCACCGTCGAAGAGAATTAGAGTTTCTGTAGAGACTTTGTTAAATAGTAATCCACAAACCAGTTCAGATTCTATGTATAATTCACCTTTAATTTCTAGATCGTATTTAAATATATCAGAATTGGATGATTGTTCTGCTAGGCAAGAGGTAAGCGTTTTTATTTTAATTTATGTATGAATAAACAAAGCAGGAGTTTTCTTGTTATCGGATTTTACATGCGTAAAGTAGGATAAGCTTTGCTGCTTGGACGAAACGAGTATAATCGTTTATTCTTCGCATCCACGGACAAAATGATAATGTAAAATGTAATGTTACAGAATTTTGTTTGATTATCAAGTCAGAAGTAGGTATAAAACCAATTTCTACTAGTTTTCGCATGTCGAACACGTAACAAATCAAGCTGTACTGTGTCTTAGTTCTGTGGTTTGAGGAAAGATTTGTGCTGTGCTATAGGTATGTCTACATAACCCGCTTCTGAATAACTTGTCTCTTGATATTATATGTAGTTGTGTTATAGTGCGTAGGGGCAACAGTAACTTGCGTTGAGTTTTTATAAATATTAATTCTAACCAGTTTATGTCACTTTATGCGTCTGTGATTTTGTGGCGCGACTTTCCAATAACATCTAGAGTAGAAGGTACTTTAGAAGTTATTCGAGTTTCGTATTAAGCTTACAGCGCTTATAGCATGCAAATAACGTTTGTGTATTGGTTCGTGCTACTCGCAGACTCAAATTTCTTAGCATAGCAACTATAGCAAGTGTTATTTGCGACTTGACTTTTGATTCAACGGTATGTTTTGTCTAAACAGGTTATTATTTTCAAGATTAGGGTTCACAATAGAAATCCCTGGGTTGGAGTAATGCATACTGATGATGATTTCAAGCTTATTATTTTCAGTACCCACTCAGATTGTAATTGACATAAACACTGAGTAATTCAAAATTGACTTAACTAGCAGGTTAACAGTAACACAAAAGCTCAAACTACTGATTTAACCTATATTTTCGCGGGCTTCACAACTGTATAACTCACACCACTTAGCGAAATCCCGCCTGAGCCGTCGAGTATTGAACTTGTGCGCGCGTGCCCTTGTGTTACAATTAGATATTGCTTTGTCAGTGAACTTCATGTAGGTAATCAAAACTATGATTGAAAGTTAAGTACTATTTCAATTATTTTCAGAGTGCCCTCTCATCATCATATCGCAGTACAGAATCTACACAAGTAGAATGTAAGACACATTTCTTGTAAGTTTTATTATATAGTCTATTAATTAGCAAAATCAAAATTTCAGTTGATTCAGTAGGCTACATCGATCTGGATTATGACAAGTTCTTTAGTGTTAGAAGACCGTTCAAACGTTCTGCATTGACATGGCGTTGTTTTCAGCCTCTGGACGAGGATTCAATTTATGGGAGAATTCTAAATGCACCAGATGATGCGGCAGTAAGTTTCTCGGAAATGTTTCTGAACTTTCAATATTTTCAGACATATAGTGTTATAGGGTGTAACAGTGAACAAACAGCTATTACTGTTATTAAACACAAGTATAACGAGCATATTATTTAGCGGTCTCCAGTTTTTTTATGTGGTATGCTCCACGGACACCGGGTAACTAAAGTGGAGATAGCAGTTCCAGGGGTCGGGTCTTTAACCGACCGAAAGAGGGCCTAAAGGACTTAGTCCAGAAGTCTAAGAAACAGTTACAAAATTAAATAAAAATTAAACCTTGATGACCCTGTAACTTATTAAGTGATACGAGGGTTGCCTTTTATATTTCGGGATTAGAGAACAAAAGCAACTATTAATCATCGAAAATTACTTTATTCTTTTTCAAAATATGCCCCATGAAGATGTATACACTTTTGCATGCGTCTGAACCAATTGTCGAAGCTTTTTTGCCACTCTGATTGAGGTATCTCCAAAACATGTATTCTGAACTGCAACCGCTTCTTCAGGTGTCGAAAAACGTTGACCTCTCACGTTGTTTTTTACGTACGGGAATAAAAAGAAGTCATTCAGTGCCAAGTCAGGACTATACGGCGGATGACTCATCAAATCGATGTTTTGGGTGCTCAAAAATGCAGTTGTTTTAGCCGATGTGTGAGAGCTCGCATTGTCGTGGTGAAGAGTGATCCGTCTTCGGCGGTCGGATTTCCTGATTTATTGGAAAACAACTGACAGACAAATGGTTTTGTACCACTCAGAATTGAGTATTCTGCTTTGTTCTAGTGGTTCGGTTGCGACATGTCCAGTTTTTCCGAAAAAACAGGCGACCATTTGCTTGGAAGTGCTTCGTGCGCGAACAACTTTTGTTGGATTTGGCTCATCTTGAAACACCCATACAGCCGACTGCTGTTTACTTTCGGACTCATACGCGTAAATCCACGATTCATACCTGTCACTATGTCATAGACGTGTTTCGAAGCACCGCAATCGTATTTTTTGAGCATTTCTTTCGACCAATCGACACGAGCCTTTTTTTGAGCGATTGACAAATTGTGTGGGATTCAACACGAACAAAATTTTTTGACAGTCAAATGTTTATGCAATATTGAATGTATGCTGGTCCCACTAATGCCTAAGGTTGTCTCAATCTCTTGATAGGTCACATGACGTTCTTGCAATATCAGTTCGCGCACAGCATCAATGGTTTTCGGAACAACAACTGATTTTGGACGACCTTCACGAAATTCGTCTTGGAGTGAACTACGACCACGATTGAATTCACCATACCATCGATAAACACTGGTCCTTCACGGAGCTTCATCGCCAAAAATTGAATTTCTTCCATGCACTGCTGCTGAGTTAATCCACGTCGAAAGTTGTAAAAACTAATCGCACGAAAATGTTCACGATTTAATTCCATTTTTGGACCGAGATGAATCTTTTAAGTTACTGTAAACAACACCAATAGCGCTCGTATGTCAAAACGTTCTGAGTACGTATAACCTCAAAAATGTCCAACTTTACGATAGAGCTGTCAGTTGCCAGATTGCAACACCAGGGTTGCCAAATCCCAAAATATAGAAGGCAACCCTCGTAGTAAATTTGTCAATGGTGTTTATTTTAAAAAAGTTGGATAAAACTTAAAATAAACGAAAATATAAATTAATAATCTGTCTGAAGCCAAACAGCTCCAAAAAAAAATGTGAACTCAAATAATTATCTTTATGGAGTCTTAACGTTTCTGGAACCAATCTTGTTATAAAATGAATTTGTATTCGTACATATAAATGAAAAATAATTTCGTGCCATAGCGGACAAAATGACTGGTTTTACCTGCACAAGGGATTTTGTTTAATTTAGCAGGGCCTCAGTCAAATTCCACCAGACCGAGGCATGGGTCGACGGATACCTACTGACGAATTCTTATTATGAGCTCGTCAGAGTACCATAGTCGTTGCCCATCTACAATATCGGCCTGCATTTAATCACAATGAGATATACAACAGTAGATATATGTAAACTAATACCAGCTACATACAAATATAGTAATGCATATCCCACCATACAGAGGCCGATCAAATCCAATGTATAGGTAACACCAACCGTAAAAATAGAAATCAAATGAAAATAGTGTAAACACAAACCATTTATCCTTCTGCTAGTTACACCCAAAATATTTGGTTATCAGCAACGCTTCAGACGGTGGTCTCCAAGCGTTCGGTCGTCGATGCCAAATAATGCAAAATTATAAAATGAATTTGTGTCCGTAAATATAAATGAAAAATAATTTCGTGGCATAGCGGACAAAATGACTGGTTTTACCTACACGAGGGATTTTGTGTATTTGTAGATGGGCAACGACTTTGGTACTCTGACGAGCTCATAATAAGAGCGAAACGAATTCGTCAGTATCTGTCGACCCATGCCTCGGTCTGGTTCTACTGAATTAGACTGAGGCCCTGCTAAATTAAACAAAATCCTTATTCTTATTGTTTATAGCTATAATCCATTGGCAAAGCGCTTATATGGAATCCGGCTTCGTAGCAAAACATCTGTAGGTTTATTTAGTGACATTGAAGTTGTTATTAAAAAAATCTAGATTTAATTGTGGTCTTGACTTGTAATATCTAAAATGTACCATAACTTCATGCTTGAGGTTTCCAATGTTGTTTTCGCACTAACTGTTCAAGTAAAATCTAACAAATTGGGTATTATTTGAAACATAATTTTGTGCTATTCGAAATTATATATCACTCGACGGTGGGTAGTGACGGGGTGCGATTGTCCCCATCTAGGGGAATTGGAAATGCTTAAAATTTAAATTGTATTCACCTCCGAAGCAAAATCGACGTGTCGTAGTATAGTTAGGCTTTGAATTTTTCGAAAAGAGTAAAAGAAAAACTGGACAACCCATCTTAGTAAAACTATTTTAGATTTTTATTTTTATATGTAACGGCAAAGACCACTTTGTTGTTTATCTGTCTATATTCATTTTGTTACATAATTTTATATAGTTTTTGCGTCTGTATTAATTGTAGAGGAGCGAATTCTTTGCCTATATCAGGGTTGATATGATTAAAATTAATTGATTAAAATCAGATCAGATTTAATCAATATGAGTATTTACTTGTGATGCTTCTAAATCTAAGTAATTCTGCGGATGAACCATATGTCATCATCATCATCAATCAGCCCTTTGCATCCACTGCTGGATATAGGTCTCCCCCATTTCTGCCCACTCTGCATCCAATTTGTGGTTATTCTTTTGATATCGTCCGTCCATCGCGTGGGAGGTCTTCCCCTATTTCTCTTTCAGCCCTTGGTCTCCACTCGAGCAGCTTTTTTGTCCATCGTCCATCTGTCATGCGGGCCACATGTCCAGCCCAGTTCCAATTGAGCTTTGCAACCTGGTAGATAACATCCGTGACTCCTGTTCTAACGTGGTCACGAAGTGACACACCGAGCATCAATCTTTCCATCTTGCGTTGTGTTGTTCTAAGCTTCTTAGCAGATGTGGCTGACAGAGTTTAAGTTTCGGTGCCGTAGGTCATAACCGGTAGAATGCACTGATTAAAAATCTTTCGCTTCACACAAATTGGGAGATTACTCTTAAACACGTCCCCAAGTTTGCCATATGCGGCCCAAGAGAGCGTCATTCTTCTTTTTAATGCGCATGTTTGATTGTCTCTCGAGATTCTTATTTCATGAACAAGATATGTGGACCTATCAACCAGCTCCACCTCACAGTCACCAACAGCAATATTTTTACTAGGGACCAAAAACAAACCCTATGTAAATATAGGATAA
Source organism: Apoderus coryli (assembly GCA_911728435.2). Classification (NCBI taxonomy): domain Eukaryota; kingdom Metazoa; phylum Arthropoda; class Insecta; order Coleoptera; family Attelabidae; genus Apoderus; species Apoderus coryli. The sequence continues at coordinate 5,805,914 of OU452202.1, read as the reverse complement.
TTGGACAACTCGCTAATTTTTTTCTTCATACTGACCATGTTGCTCGCCTTATCTGTCACAAGACTGGTAACTTTACAGTTATATTAATTTTTGCACTTATTTATGGAGTTAAGAGCCAATTCGGCAAGATAGTCAGCTGTATGGGGATGATCAGATGTATTAATGCTAAAAGAACACTGTTTCCATCCTCTGCTGTCGAAACCATACAGATTATCGGCTCATTATGTATATTGCACGATCCATCTACAAGATTGTCCAGATATTTTCGAACCTCCTTATTTTCTATAGCTCTAAAACTGCAATTTGTTGCGTAAACGGTTTTGGCTATTTGTCTGTCCAATTTTTTCTTCTTGTCCAGTTCGCACAACGAAAGACTCCACACGACCGCTACTTCCATTATTTTTACTTTTCACAGTTCTCGCTTATATGCTTTCTTTGCCAACTGAATAATTTCACTCTGGCTAATTCCATGCTGACAATTACCTTGAAGAGTTCCACGATCAAGAGCGCTGCTGCTGCTGATATCGTTAGTTTTACTTTTGCAGATTTCTCAATGACTTTTTAATCTGTCCACATTACCACACTTTTTACATACTGCTCTACAACCTCGTTTTGCCCACAACTTTTTTTTTTTATAAAATGCTGCCAAATACTAAATTCCTTTCTGCCCCGGCTTGTCACGATGTTCTGATAGATTAAAATAAGTGCGTATCATTTATATGCCGTGCAGCCGGGCGTTTTCTGTCAGTTATTGCAAGTTTCGACAAAGCCGTAAACTGGCAATTCTGCACGCCGCGATTTTTGTTTTTAAATCGTCGATTATTCATTTTTTTTTAAATCATGGTTTTCAGCAACCTGGCCTATATATTTACTTTGTTACAGAATTGCGCAGCAGATTTTGTTAGAGCGTTTAAAAGAAAGGAGCAATTGGCGATGTTCCATTTATTTAGATTTTGTTTGGATTTATGCGGATATCAAAAAATGAAACTAGATCCAAACTATTTTGAAAATGGTAACGACAGTTTCATAAAGGATATATTAAAGCAGATGAACAAACCAGAGTGTGGTGGAGAAGTATTCGTGAGTTTTATTTTTTATTGCTCAGATATGTTGTACACTGCATAACCACGTCTGCAATATGCTGTTGGTCACCAACTTGGTGTGAATTACTCGTCACTGCGAAGAAATTTGAAGTAACTTTATTTTTTCTAGACAACACAAAAATGTTTGCTTGGTGAAACGACAACTAATAAAGCTACGTTAATATTGAAGAACGCTATATACTATTTCATCCAGAAATTGGTTTTACAGGCAATTAATAATGGTTTTTTCAATAAAGAGCCATTCAACAAACTCCTTCAATTTGTACAGAAAATGACTGACTCGGATATAATAGTTATTTTTATCACGGGAGCTACGTTAAGTAAGTTGTTTATATATTGTACAGGGTGAGCCAAACTAGATGCATCCTTATGGAAACACCCTTTCCGGGCTCAAATTTTGTGAAGAATCACTGGCACAAACAGAATTTAGATATCTAACCGTTTGGTTCTCGATTTTAGTCAAATTCATTGATGGCTCGTAATTTTCTTGATTATAAAGATATATGATTTTTGAAAAAACCTTCTGGAAATTTCCAATACTTAATAATTTGGTGTAGTTGATTTTTATACGGAGCGATTCATAAAATTTTCTTTTGGAAGCCTTCCGTCCATCCACCTCCAACAATTCCCTTATAGTTATCGGTTACTGATATGTTAGGTCCTTAATCCCCCCCAAAGATAAAAATCTAAAGACGTCATATATGGTGACCTAGGGGGCCAAGCAATTCGTGCTTGGTTCCCTATCCATTGATCACCAAACAGCACATTCAAGTGGTTGCCGATGGCTATTGAATTATGGTACAGCGCACCATCTTGTTGTAAAAATATAGTATTGCCTCGATGGATTATTAAGGGCAGCTCATCCAAAAATGGTTTCACTTGTTTACGAAGAATTTGCAGATACCATTCTGAAATGAATACTCCATCAAAATAAATCTTCCTCGGAATCCACCAATACATTAAATGAGAAACTTCTCTGATTTCGTACTGCAATAGTTGGATCAGCATTCACTCTGGTAACTATTGTATCTATTCAATTTACCTGCTTTATACGTCAAAATGAAGTCTAAACCTTCGAATATAAAGAGGGGAGGAAGGAGCATATTGCAAATTGTAATACGACCGCGATGGTGTTTCAATATGGCCTCGGAGATGATTCTGTGTTGTGTGTGTGTGATATATGTATCTACTTAGGTCTGAAGCCGGTATAACATTTTAAGATTTCTAAATCTTTTAGGTATGAAAATTTTAACGGCGTTATGTATGAAACAAGATGAAATGGATAATTCCAGTACAGATCCAGAGTTAAGTTATGTTGCTAAATATATTGACAGCTTTTATATGGATTTTCGGAAATACAGGTTCGTTGACTATTTAATATTTTTTACCACAACTCATTAAATTCTCTTTTAAACAACGTTAGATAGTTTCTATTCTCTTCGACTTTTGGAGTTCGATTTCTAAGTTAAACTTGAATGCGTTATATTTGAATTTATATTAGTGCGACCACGCGAGCAGCCACATCGAGTACGTAAAATTCAAATTTTAACAATCTACATTTTCGACATAGAAATTTCCTAGGTTGTCATATAACAATTATTATAGGAACTGCTTGCCGTATTCTAACCAAGGTCAAGTTGATGAATGTTTGCTTATGTATATATATACATACCTATTTGGCTGTAATTTTGTGAACTTTCCCGACAAGATATTAATATAAAAGGATGTGTTTGGCGACATCCTTTTACATCTCTGTACCGTGTGGGGTATATACCACATTATTTACGGGAGTTTGGCGGTCAACTACTGACCGATCAACACTGATGAGTCGTGGATCGACGAAACGACAGTCTGGTGAAAGTATAGTGGTTGACAGACAAACTCTCGGAATATAAGTCTTGTTTTGTTAAACAAGCCCATTGCAAGATATTAATATATGACCTGCGTAACGAAACCGAATTTTAATAATAATTATTATTATAATTGTATTATTTTCATTATTTCCAATAAACTAACTTAACAAACTAACTACTTTGTTCAAAAATTAGAAAAAAAATATTGCTAGAGTTGGGATTCGAACACAGAACCCCCGTCATGCGAAGCGCACGCTCTCTCAATGACGCCTAAAACCCTATATCAAATTACTTTGTTATATTCTATAAGAGCTCCAACTACCTAACTATAAGTCGGGAAAGTAATATTGGTGAATAGATTATTTTCTAAATATCATGATTTCTATAGGTACTCAATGAAATAAAAGATTGTAAATGTGGCACTAAAAAAAGATTCCCCTTTTTGTGTGCCAGCAGTCTTGCGCTTTGACTAGAAAGTTATCCAAGAGCTTCCAAAACTTTTGTACCTAGAAAACCCATGATTTCCATACTTTCTAAATAATATAAACTATCAACACCTTTTGTACCTAAACTACGGTTACGATTAACACGAAGGTAGATAGATAATCATCAGTTGCTGGTATACAGGGTGGTCCAACGAAAAGTTTGCACCTAGCTTTTCTCTTTTTTTTGTAGTCGAATGCGAAAATGCTCGGACACGTCGATTTTGCTTTTGAGGGGGACACATTTTAAACATATTTTTCGATCTGCGCCTTTAACCCCCTAGCGGGGGTGAGTAACAACCCTAAAATTTTAAATGGAAAGAGGGGTCTAATGACATATCATTTGAAAGGACACAAAATTGTCTTTCTAATGATACCCTATTTGTCGAATTTTACTAAAACAGTTAATACGAAAACGACTTTAAAGACATTAAGCCGATAATTTTGGTATTAATGAGAAATACAAATAAGTTTTAATTATTACGACTGAAAACAACTACAATCATTTCTAAATTATTTACTTTGAAGAAAAACGGGATTTCAAAAACACTATCTTATTTATCAGAACTAAATTCCTCACTAATCGTTTGCGTTTTTTGTTGAAATAAAAACTGCAGATACGTGTAGGAAAAGAATTTACACCGTTTATTTTAGTCTTTTCATTGATTCAGTTTGGTTGCTTCTCAAGTTATTTTACTTTTACCGTACAAAATGATTTATTCCATTCTAGAACGAGTTGAAATTGTTAAACTTTATTTTCAAAATAATAGTAGTGCTAGACTTACGGCTCGCTTATTTAATGAGAGACATCCCGATAAAAATGTGAATGATGTGTACGTTGGCAAGTTAGTTAAAAAGTTTGTAGATACCGGATCTGTCTGTAATGTAAAACACCAGCCGCAGAAACCGATCAGAAATGAAGCTGTGGAAGTCGCTGTTTTAGGGCATGTTGAAATGGATCATAGTCAAAGTACCCGTCAACTAGCTGAAGCCTCAGGTGTCTCCCGTTCGTCCATAATACGAATTTTAAAAGCGTACAAATTTCATCCGTACAAAATCAAATTAGTACAGGAACTAAATGAGGATGATCAGAAGGCTGCAATTTTGTGAAGCAATGAGCCAGCGTTTAATTGAAGATCCGCAATTATTATTTAACATTTGTTTTTCCGACGAATGCACATTTTATTTGAATGGAGCTGTAAATAGGCACAATTGCCGTTACTGGGATGACAGTAACCCACATTTATTCCGTGAGGTTCATACCCAGTATCCTCAAAAAATAAACGTCTGGTGTGGCATATTAGGAAATCATATTATAGGACCACATTTTATTCCTGGAAATTTAACTGGTGAAGTGTACCTAAACATGCTTGAAGACACAATTGATCCTTTAATAACACAAATAATAGAAGATGACCAAAATCATACTGCTGATCGGCTTTATTTCCAGCAAGATGGAGCACCTCCGCACTATGTGGCTCCTGTAAGACAGTTCTTAGATGACCGGTTCCCTGGACGGTGGATTAGAAGGAGGGGCCCAATTGAATGGCCTGCCAGGTCACCGGATTTATCGCCTTTAGACTTTTTTCTTTGGGGGCACTTAAAAAATAAATGTTTTGCCACGAAGCCCGAGTCCATAGAAGATCTTCGCCAACGCATTACAGAAGAGTGCAGAAACATAACACCTGATATGCTACAAAATGTTAGAAATAGATTTGAACAAAATCTGTATTATTGTATGGAATCAAATGGGTCACATTTTCAACATTTGTTAATGTAACGTTTTAATAAATCAATTTAACAGCTTGTTTACTTTTTTTACAAAGCAATGTTAAAACTAACAAACATTGGAATGTACTAACGATTGCAGGTGTTTTCACTCGCAATAATTAAAACTTATTTGTATTTCTCATTAATACCAAAATTATCGGCTTAATGTCTTTAAAGTCGTTTTCGTATTAACTGTTTTAGTAAAATTCGACAAATAGGGTATCATTAGAAAGACAATTTTGTGTCCTTTCAAATGATATGTCATTAGACCCCTCTTTCCATTTAAAATTTTAGGGTTGTTACTCACCCCCGCTAGGGGGTTAAAGGCGCAGATCGAAAAATATGTTTAAAATGTGTCCCCCTCAAAAGCAAAATCGACGTGTCCGAGCATTTTCGCATTCGACTACAAAAAAAAGAGAAAAGCTAGGTGCAAACTTTTCGTTGGACCACCCTGTATAAATTTTTATGTCGACAGAAGTATATTTATTTATTTATTTTATTTATTTGCAACAACTTACACACGTCATATGACCCAGTTATAAAGTGTGCTTCCAACAATATTAAATTCAATAACAACAACATAATATTACCAACAAAAAAAAAAAAAACAAAGAACAAAACTTAAAACTAAAATATAATATATGAAAAAACTAAACAAAAACACGACAAAAAATACAATTTCTAATAATCGAATTACCCTGAAATTCAGAGATAATTGATTTCTTAAATTTTCTTAAACTATCATAAAAAATGTCACAGCAATTTTGCACCTCATTATAATTTCTTGTCATCATCGAAATTGGTGTTCTGTATTGATAGTTTGTCCTAGGGGTTTCCAAACTAAATTTTTTTTCATGCGAGTCCTTGAAGACTGTACTGAGATGCGCATTTTATCTAATGTAATATTATCAAATATCGCAGTACTAATAATTTTAAATAAGTACAGTATTCCCTGCATAGTTCTTCTATTACAGAGTGACATCAGATTATAATTCCCTAGATTCACATGATAGTCGGTGGCATGTTGATTATACAATAGAAAATCTGCCTGTCTGACAAACTTTCTTTGTACTCTCTCAAGCATTAAGATGTATTTCGTGTACAAAGGTGACCAAACAACAGCACAGTACTCCAGTTTTGATCGTACAAACGCGTTATAAAGCAAACCCAAGGTTTTCTTATTTTTAATCTCCTTTGTGTTTCTTAATAAAAATCCAAGATTTCGATAGGATGCGTTTGTTATCTGGATAATGTGGTCTGAGAATGTCACTCTTCTGTCAAATAACACCCCCAGGTCTTTAATTAAATCAGTTGTACATAATATGTTATTGTTAATCGAGTATGAGAATTGTATGGGTGTTTATATGTAGTGATAGGTCATAGCTTTACATTTTGGTATATTAAAAGGCAAACGATTTGGAATGGACCATTTGTAGATAGAGTCTAAGTCCTTTTGAAGTTCAACACAGTCGCTCAAAATTGAAATCGGTTTAAAAATTTTCATGTCATCAGCAAACAAACAACATTTACTAGACTTCACCACTGCTGCTATGTCATCTATAAATATGAGAAACAGAAGAGGACCTAGAGTGCTTCCCTGAGGGACTCCCGATGAGGGTACAAATTTGTCAGACTCGACTACTTGGATCGAAACGTATTGCTTTCTATTTTCCAAATACGATTTCAGAAAAGTACACATGGTTTCTGAAAATGATTTCGCTCTTAATTTCATTAAAAGTATTGAATGGTCAACTCTGTCAAAAGCTCGTGCAAAATCTGTATAGATAACATCCACCTGATCCCCGTTCGCTAAGGCCTCCGCTGTCAATGTTACAAAATTAAGTAAATTACCTGTTACAGATCTACCCTTTCTGAAACCATACTGGACATCGGACAAAAACTGTTGCTATGTTGGATAATATTGCTATAGGGCGGTAATTTTCTATATTTGTGCGATCTCCATTTTTAAAAATCGGTGTTATCTTTGTTACCTTCAAAGAATCTGGAAACATTTGCTTTTGTAATGATAGATTAAAAATTACTTTTAGTGGCTCGCTAAATAAGTCGCTACAGCCTTTTAGAATAATTCAGTAATAACGCTAATTATTATACGAGGCATGTTTTTTAAGTAAGTACCGTTTTGATATTAAAAAAAGACGTGCAAAGATATCGCAATAATTTTATTTTTACATGAAAGCCTGTACCTTAATCTACTTTTCTACATAATTTCCGTGAATATTGAGGTACTTGTCATAACGTAGCACCAGTTTTTGAATACCCTCGTCATAAAATTCTGCCGCCTGACTTGTTAACCACTGTATCACAAATGTTTTGACTTCGTTATCGTCTTGAAGACGCTGACCACCCAGGTGTTTCTTCAAGTGCAGGAACAAATGGTAGTCGCTGGGCGCCAGATCAGGGCTGTATGGAGGATGATCTAGAGTTTCCCATTTAAAAGATTTGATGAGATCTTTGATCCGATTAGCCACATGTGGACGGGCATTGTCATGCAGCAAAACGATACCCTTACTCAACTTGCCACGTCTTTTGTTCTGGATTGCACGACGCAGATTGTTCAATGTCTCACAATAAGACGCTGCATTGATTGTCTCATTACGAGGCAGAAACTCCACTAGCAATACTCCTTTTCTGTCCCAAAAAACTGTGCACATGATTTTCCGGGCAGAAATTGTTTGCTTAAACTTCACTCTTTTGGGTGATGATGAATGTCGCCATTCCATGGATTGTTGTTTCGATTCTGGTGTGACGTAGGCCACCCATGTTTCGTCACCAGTAACAATTTGGTCTAAAAAAATCTTCACCTTCATTGTGGTACCGCTCAAGGAAAGTCAATGCACTGCCTAAACGTTGGGTTTTGTGTAAATCCGTCAACATTTTTGGAACCCAACGTGAACACAATTGATACAGTGGTTAACAAGTCAGGCGGCAGAATTTTATGAGGAGGGTATTCAAAAACTGGTGCCACGTTATGACAAGTGCCTCAATATTCACGGAAATTATGTAGAAAACTAGATTAAGGTACAGGCTTTCATGTAAAAATAAAATTATTGCGATATCTTTGCACGTCTTTTTTTAATTCCAAAACGGTACTTACTTAAAAATCATGCCTCGTAACTATAATCGTTAGTTATATCACAAATGATGGATATTTTGGTCAGTGTACTTAAAATAGCCTAAGGTATGACTAATTATAGTAAACTATGTTTTTAGCATGCGAACCGATCCACAACTAAGAATATTCCGAATTAATGCAGTTCGAGAAATGTTTGCTTGGATTAAATTGTTTCCATATAAATTCCTCAATCAGTTTAATTGCTTTGACAGATTGAAACAATTTATTCTTGATAAGGTATGCGAAAGGCAAATAAGTTATATTAGTATTTATTTACTAAAAATTTACATGATTTTAGGAAACGTCTGTTAGGCATGCAGCTGTATGTACTTGTATCGCATTATTGAAATTTGTAAGCTTCTCACGTAGCTTAGAAGCACATCTAGTAGAACTAGTTACTGCAATAAGTAGTCGTTTATTTGACATTGATACAAAAGTTACACTTAGTGCTTTTGATTTTCACGATGTATTAGTTGCAATGTAAGTAAGTTTTTGTCTAATTATCATGCGTCATTATTTCTAATTCACATATGAACTAGTTCTGATTTATTCTATGCCTCTATCGTATGATAAGTCACAGCATAATGCATAGCATCGAAGATTTTCGGCACAACAGCCGATTTTGGGTGTCGTTCATGAGGTTCGTGTTGTAGATTGGTTTATCGGAGTCATTTAGGCGGTTTGGCCTCCCCTCCCTTCGACCTGCAGAAGCTCTTTTGTGTATGACTCTAATCTATGAATTGCCCAGCTGTCCCACACTTTCAGGTTCGGGTGTTGGAAACAACGACCACCACAATTGAATTCGGAAAAGCAGCGAAACCGTTGTCCGTGATGGTGCTTCATCGTCAAAGTGAAGCGAGTTGATCGGCTATTTTATGTGTAAACAGCTGTCACGTGCAGCTTTCATAATATTTTAATAATAATTGTTGCAGTCCAGAATTCCCATTTGAACTCTTCTTGTAGCCCGATTTTTCTTGTATAACCGTCTGTTTGCCAAGTCGGATGACCAAATAGTATGTTAAATCGGTCGCGGGCTTATTCAACACTGTAACACAAATAGCACTCGCATAAAGTGTTTCAAGTAAGTTTACCCTGAAAAACGTGAAACTTTAAATAATAAAATCAAAGACCATTAAGTCAAAAATACAGCTTGCTATTTTACTTTTATATTATATACCTTTATTTCCAAATTCCTAAAATGATTCAAGGTTCCACGAGTGTCACAAAGACAAAAATATTAATATTTAATTTTATCGAACTTGAAATCACCGTAATTAAATTCTAAAAAAATATTAATTTGGATAATTTAAGTTCTATTCATGATATGTACTGAGGAAGTAATGACGTTTACACATGAAATAAGTTTTGTTTGTTTTCTTGTATTATTAGGGTTATTCTTTCGTACTGAACTAAGTGAACAATCTGAAAATTGTCAGTTCATTCACGATTGTGCATATTCTTTTGACATCGGTCACTTCAACCAAACTGATTAAAATTCCTACCCCCCTTTCCGCTTACTGATCAACCTCTAGGTACCGGTTAGTTCGTTCAGTTAACAGTTACCCTCTAAAAGTATTGAATATTGAGAGTTAATAATTGGAATATGATTTCGAATCAAACCAATGAATTGTAAAAGTTTAAAACATGGATAATAATATCATGGAAGAAATAATTTTCCAGTTCTCAGAGCAGTTTTGGTTGTTTTCACAAGATTTCGAGGTTAAGTGAAAGACAATCACAAAAAAGATGATCTTTCGGTTTCGCCAAATATTCAGTTCAGTATAATCACATTCAGTTTAATCACATTCACTTGTTCAGATCAATCACTACGAAAGAATAACCCTATTGGAATCTTGTCATGATAGACATTCAACCAGCGTAAGTGTGGACCTACAGTTTAGCGTGGAATCCGAACCACAGTCCTCGACTTCCATCCGCCCGCACCCACGACTATGTAGTCACTAACTACTAGGCATAGGCAACGCGCGACCAGGTACTTGGCTACCATGATCGCACCGACAGGTGTTTGAACATGTGAGCATCTCCCGCACTCCATGAAATAAGATACTTATCGGTTAAATGGCCACCGTTGCTCTGTTGGCAGCTATGCACTTTTTTGAAGAAGTGTTGCAGTACATTGTCCAAGAAATATTGGAACTCATGAATTTAGTGTACAGTTTTTTGTTTGAATTTATTTTAATCCAGTTTGCACACACCTTACTTTTCAAAAAACGTCAAATAAAATAATCCAGACAAGTTAAATCACAACCTCTTGGCGGCCGTTTTGGTCTCCAAAATGATGAGACGACCTGAAAACTTGGTTTGTAACAACGCCAATGCATGCAGTGACAGGTGGCTCCATCCTGTTGAACCGACAAGTCATCTTATTCCATTTTATCGAGGTCTGACCAAAAAAAGTCGATTATCCTTCCTGCCCACATGGCACACCATACTGCTACTTTTTGAAGATGTAACGCAAGTTTCATCTCCCCTGGTCCGAGAATTCTGCTTGTTAACGATACCGTTTTATGGAATTCACTGTCAGTGTTCAGTTGTCTCAGAGCATTTGGTAAAGTAGTAAACATCGTGTAAGGGTAAATCTTTGTCAGAATTCGTTGAAAATTGCTACGATGGAGGTCTAATTCCTGGGAGCGATGTAGGAGGGAAGCTGTTTGGTCGTGGTCGACTTTAAGGCAGGCTATTCATCTTTCAATGAAAACTCCGCCAAATTTGTTGCTCAAATGTTCAATAGCAGCTCGTCACGTTCAGTTATCCGTGCCGAAATGATCACGAATCGTCACGGTAACAAATTCTTCTAAGCTGTAACGCACCATAAATGTCAAAGTTTCACTTAAATAAATGTCAAATATGGTCGACAGTTTGATAGTCAAATATGCTGAAGCACCCTTTATAATGGTTTACTATGGAGTTCATTATACAGTGAGGAGCAAAAGTTACGCTTTTTAGGTTGTCCGTTTTTTTAACGTAACAAAAAAGTATACCGGATCGATCGTGTAGTAGATTAATGTAATTGCTTATGTTTTTCTTATAGAACCCTCTGTATATTATTAATGTTTTTGATTCTCCATAGAATTTTAACAATATTTAATATACAAAATTCACCTAAACTCAACGCTTATCGAGATATTTGCGGTTGAATAGCACAAAACGCACTCATCAATAATATTCATCTATTTATTTAGTTTGAAAAAATGAACATTAAAAATACTCTTAGTTAGATTGTTTCTAAATTTCGAACTGTGTTCCGTTTACTTTAGATAGTAAAACAGCAAACCGTAATTAGAATTTTTTGATCATGTTTCCTCTCATTTCGGGGAAATATCTGATTATATAGTTTTTGAATTTTCAATACTGTTCGGCTTATTTACATACACTCTGTATTTTAAACCCGAAACAAAAGGACCATAGGAGTTAGTGAGTGACCTAATAGGCCAATCGATTTCACCCCTTCGCCCAATCCATCGTCGCGGAAATACTTCGTTTAAATATTGACGCACTTTATAAATACTAAAGTCGAAAAAATATCGTCGAGTCGATTTATGAGGATTTTCTTCAATGGACAAAACCACGTTTAATAAATTGGAGATCGACCAGCTTTAGGATGATATTGTACATGGTAATCACGTATATTTTACTCAATAGCTATCTTTGTTAGTTTTGATCACACAGTATAGTTTAAATTAGCAAAGTTGTAGCAGTTTTATGAATCGTCAGATTATGGTGCCAGAAATGACGTATCAATTGTCAAAATTTTGACATATGATTAGTTATTTCAAAAACTACACCTCATTTTGAGTTCTAGTTCGATCACTACATACTATCATAATTGGCTGAGTTTCGTTTAAATTATTCATCTTCTTTCGTCAAATTCAACTTTTACGACAGACAAGGCAGTCGATGTTCGATAATTTTATTATCATCTTTAAAAATGACATGACACTGTACTATTTGCAACAATTGACAGGAAAGTAAAAGCCAAGGAAACTTTAACAATTGAGGATTTTTGCTATTTAACCGTAGAAATCTCGATAACTGTTAACTTGAATTTTATAACATATCAAATATTGTTAGAACCTTATGGAAAATCGAAAAAATATATATACAGCAGGGGGTTCTATGAGAAAAATTTATGCAATTACGTTTATCTATTACACGATGGACTCTGTATCTCTTTCTCTTACGTGAAAAAACAGGCAACTTAAAACTCAAAGTGACATACATCTGTGAGCGATTTTTGCAAAAAAAAAATGATTAATTTATGCGTGACTTTTGGTCCTCTGTATATATATAGGGTACGTATATATATTATTGTTATTATTATTTGCAGCCGTGTTGATTTAATATCAGGTGATATATTCAGAAAGTTTGTCATACTGCTATACGAAAAGAGCTACACTTTCGCTAGACGGGCGGGGCGTGTTCTAGTAACTTTGTTCGAGAAGCAGGAGATTGGCACATTAGATGGTATCATTGAAATTTTAAAAACTTTTGTAAATATGGTAAGTAACTGTATAAATAAATTAGAACTTGAATTTCTTGTTATTTTCCTTGAAAAATATTGTATTTATGTAAAATAAAAGTTGGTAGGTATAAAAAAGAATAATGCTCAGTTTAAAATTAATAATAATTTGTTCATAGAACTTTTAATACTGGGAACAGTATCAGAGGAACCCCAATAAACAAATAATACTTATTTTCTGAAGTAATCCATCTATCGAGGAGTGAATGTTATTATTTGAATAAAACGACGTCTACTCCACAAAATGATCTTTATACATACGTTGAAATTCTTATTAGTTGCCAGACATGTTTCGGACTACACGTCCATCATCAGTGGCTAAGGAACCTTGTATAATATAGTTAAATGTGAGGGTTACACTTCATATGAAATTAACATAGAGATTTTATATTGGTTTTTGATTTGAACGTTTATACAATATCACTTCCTGGAAAGTTAGTGTTAAATTAATAAAATGAAAAAATAAAAATAAAATGGATTTAAATTATTTGACTTTGTAAATTAAATCCATTTTATTTTTATTTTTTCATTTTATTAATTTAACACTAACTTTCCAGGAAGTGATATTGTATAAACGTTCAAATCAAAAACCAATATAAAATCTCTATGTTAATTTCATATGAAGTGTAACCCTCACATTTAACTATATTATGCTACTCACGAACCAAAAGTCAGATTCCTGTCAAATTTATACACGTATCGTATGAAGGTTAGTACTAAATAAAAATCATATGGAACAAATTCTAGTAACGCCATCTATGTGTCATCCTATGGCTTTTTTGAATGACCTAATAAATACTCTGAGGATCAAAAAAATACACTTATTTTGATGTAATCATAGTGCTGCAGAGAGCGCCCCCTACAATTCACATGAAAAGTATCAAGAAATTCAAATTCCTCACACCCAAAAACCTTCCACCTCATAATCCCATGCAAAAATATTAGTTCGAAACTAGATTATTTAGACAAGGGTTTAGACAACTCGAAAACAAAATTACCACATTGGCAACCCTGTATCTCGGTTATTATCAACTTTTGATTTAAGGTAAGTTTGACCAAATCTCACCCAAGGAATCTGCAGTTTTACTGTGTACCATTAATTATTGGACACCCTGTATATGTCCCTATATGAAAATACACGAATTAGCAAGAGCTTTTTGTGGTTAAGGGTTGTCGATGGCAGCACCCTGTATATTTTTGGTAGGTTTAAATTGAATTTCGAAAAAGTTTATTAAAGCTTAATAAATAACTTTTTGGTACTTGGTAACCTGTGGCAAGGACGAGGCGGGCCTATTAAATTCATGTGACGTAAGACTGATATTTTACCATTTTTATTTCAGCATAGCACCCGTGTCAAACCGTTGTTGATAGAGGCATTTATTGAAGATGCGCCTGAGCTTCAAAATTGGAGCTCGTATATTGAAATATTAAAGAAAAATGAAATATCTCTTGATAACAAAATCTTGTTATGTGAAATTTGTATTGAATCTATTGATCAAATACTAAACGGAGTTTCATCTAAAACAAGAATCATGTCAAGAAAAGGTAATTTTCTGATATATTAAAAGTAGACATCTTTAGCATAGTGGAAAGGAACAAAAGCAATCCAAATCTATTGTTGGCAAAATCTTCTTATTGTACTGTTTTTATGCCTAATATATTATAAAATTAATTACATGTATTTGTGTCCGTAAATATAAATGAAAAATAATGTTGCCCACGAGGCACGAATAGCTCTCCATATTTAAGTGTAAAAGTAATAATTTTATGACCTTTTTGTCATTTATCTAAATTTAATAAATTTTTGTTTTGTTTTAGACATCAGCTATTTTTTTTTTCAGTATCGGGTTTTGTGCCTTTTTCTTCTCTTTGGAGGCACTATTTATACGCAGATATTTTATATTTCAGATCTAGGCCAATTTCTTGAACGCAAATTAATTGATTTTTTTTAGTTTTATTATAAAATTTATTTTGCCCCCTTTTCTACTATTTACGAACGCCTATGTAAACAAAATTGTTATGCTGCATGTTGTAGGTTATCTGTTAAGTGGTTTTTGAGTTATCACGGATACAAATTTTTTCTGACCCTTTTATAGAATTTTCACGGACGCCTATGGAACATTAATTTTTGTCGTGTATTTTTAACACCAATTCAACTAGTTAAATATAAAATTTTTTACATTTTATTTTTTTCCCCTTTTTTTACTATTTACGAACGCCTATGTAACTAAAAATTTTATGCTGCATTTTTTAGGTTATCTTCTATCAAAGCTATATATAATTAACCAATTTTTCTGGTGTATTTGGAAAACATTTTTTTTCAGTTTTTGACCCTTTTTTAAGACTATTTTCGAACGCCTGTGTGAACTAATTCTTTTATGTAACATTTTTTAGGTTATATTCTATCACAACTATAAAAAATTATTCAATATTTCGGATAAGTTTAAGAACTATGATTTTTTAAATTTTTGAACCCTCTTTTAAACCTCTTGCCTACGCTCAATGTTCATCACCACCTATAAATATCCTGTAGTATTTTCGTACCAAATGTGGTTAAAATCCGTTAAGTGGTTTTTGAGTTATCACGGATACAAATTCTGACCCTTTTATAGAATTTTCACGGACGCCTATGGAACATTAATTTTTGTCGTGTATTTTTAACACCAATTCAACTAGTTAAATATAAAATTTTTTACATTTTAATTTTTTTTTATTTTACCCCTTTTTTTTTACTATTTACGAACGCCTATGTAACTAAAAATTTTATGCTGCATATTTTAGATTATCTTCTATCAAAGCTGTATATAATTAGCCAATTTTCCTGGTGTATTTGAAAAACATTTTTTTTTCGTTTTTGACCCTTTTTTAATACTATTTTCGAACGCCTGTGTGAACTAATTCTTTTATGTAACATTTTTTAGGTTATATTCTATCACAACTCTAAAAATTATTCAATATTTCGGATAAGTTTAGGAACTATGATTTTTTAAATTTTTGAACCCTCTTTTAAACCTCTTGCCTACGCTCAACGTTCATCACCACCTATAAATATCCTGTAGTATTTTCGTACCAAATGTGGTTAAAATCCGTTAAGTGGTTTTTGAGTTATCACGGATACAAATTCTGACCCTTTTATAGAATTTTCACGGACGCCTATGGAACATTAATTTTTGTCGTGTATTTTTAACACCAATTCAACTAGTTAAATATAAATTTTTTTACATTTTAATTTTTTTTTTATTTTACCCCTTTTTTTACTATTTACGAACGCCTATGTAACTAAAAATTTTATGCTGCATATTTTAGGTTATCTTCTATCAAAGCTATATATAATTAGCCAATTTTTCTGGTGTATTTGAAAAACATTTTTTTTTTTCGTTTTTGACCCTTTTTTAAGACTATTTTCGAACGCCTGTGTGAACTAATTCTTTTATGTAACATTTTTTAGGTTATATTCTATCACAACTATAAAAAATTATTCCATATTTCGAATAAGTTTAGGAAATATGTATTTTTTATATTTTGACCCCTTTTCCACTATTTACGAACGCCTATGAAAGTAAGTTATATATGACACATTTTATAGGTTATATTCTATTAAAGCTATAAATAATTAGTTAATATTTCTGCTATGTTTAAGAAGTACGTTTTTTTTAAATATTTTTTACCCCATTTTACACTATTTTCGAACGCCAATGTGGTCTAATATTTTATGTTAAATATTTTAGGTTATATTCAATTAAATGCGTAAAAAATTATGCAGTATTTCGGATAAGTTTAAGAACTATGAATTTTTTTAATTTTTGAACCCTCTTTTAAACCCCTTGCCTACGCTCAATGTTTCCCAAAATCTAATCAGCTCCTTGCCATGTCCAATAGTATTTTTGTACCAAATTTGGTTAAAATCTGTTAAGCGGTTTTTGCGTTTTCGTGCATACAGACAGACAGACAGACAGACTGACAGACAGACATTTTTTTAAAACTACTTATTTATGTATAAAATGATCAAAAACAAGTATTTCCGGTGAAATAAAAAAAAAATTTTTTTTCATGAAACTAATAGTCTCCATATATACATATATTACATATATGATATGGAGAGCTAATAATTTCGTGGCATAGCGGACAAAATGACTGGTTTTACCTACACAAGGGATTTTGTTTAATTTAGCAGGGCCTCAGTCCAATTCAGTAGAAACAGACCCAGGCATGGGTCGACAGATACTGACGAATTCGTTTCGCTCTTATTATGAGCTCGTAAGAGTACCATAGTCGTTGCCCATCTACAATATCGGCCGCATTTAATCACAATGAGATATTCAACAGTAGATATATGTAAACTAGTACCATCTACATATACACATAGTAATGCATATCCCACCATAAAGAAGCCGATCAAATCCGACGAGCTCATAATAAGAGCGAAACGAATTCGTCAGTATCTGTCGGCCCATGCCTCGGTCTGGTTCTACTGAATTAGACTGAGGCCCTGCTAAATTAAACAAAATCCCTTGTGTAGGTAAAACCAGTCATTTTGTCCGCTATGCCACGAAATTATTTTTCATATATTATCAAATGTATTCAAAATCTTAATTTAATAACTAAACATATAATTTCTAATTATAATATTGCGGTGCCAGAATGAAATAGATGAAATTTTGTATTGGGTGTTTTTGAGATAATTAAGGATACTTGGATAAAGTGACATGATTTATTATTATTTTAGCTTTAGTGGAAGATGCTGACCATGAAGAAATTGCTCAACATTTTATACCCGAACTTCCAGAACTTTTATGTAAATATCATAAGCATCCATCAATTTTGATACATCTATTACAGATTTTGCTTAAAATAAAAGAGTGTGAATTGGTTTTTCAGGTAAGTTGTCGAAACTTGACAGCCTGTTTACAGGTGCGTGCTTTGGAGGCAGAATTATTGCTTTTAAGCTCAAAATTACAGATCATATGATTATTTTAGTGGTATAAAATAATATAATGTGTGTTCCAGATTTGTTGATGTTTTTATTCGAAATATTCTTAAAATGCGTCAATAGACAAAAGAATTTTAATTTAAAATCCACCGCTCGCTGTACTACACCCTGAGACCGTTATTTTTATTTATACTACTGACCACCTTAAGCATTCCTATCGCTCTCAGATAGTTTTGTAATACCCTATACTTATCTTTCTCCGTTGTATGGTAGTGCTGAGGTAGCTAATAATATAATAACTATTCTTAAAAGGCGGTATATTTATATCCATTATATTTTCAGCTTTAATTAAGTAGTAGATTTTTTACAAGCAAATTAATATATGTTCAGATAGCCAGGCAGCCTTAAGGGCTCTGAAAAGCCCCAAGGTTACAACTAAACTGGTATGGGAATTCCAAAGAGAACTTAGGGCCTTAGCGGACCGCAATAGTGGATTGGCTTGCTAGACAAGCTTCTGGAACCCCATATACCGGCACGGAACCTGCGCTGGGCTTATCTAAAAGGCGAGGGAACTCCTCAAGTGCTGAGCCAAAGACGAGCACCAGAGATATTGGGAACAGATTCCCAAGCAGGAGCATGGTAAGAAGTTTGTAAGCAGTTGAAACAGCTTACAATGTAATAGCGAGTGTGTAGCCTTACAACGAAGGCGACACGCATGCGCTGATTGCACCAGCAGGTATTGACACCCAACACATAACTGAACTCCACAAGTTAGTGGAGGGTACAGGGTTGTTGGATTGGGTGGCATAAAATACGGGGAGTTTTCACAATAAGCTCATCAGGCTGCAGTGAAACCGGGGACTTATGTCGAACGGACCCTTTCAAAAAAAAAGTAGTAGATTTAAAATTTTCCGAAGCTCTTTAGATGTTACTCGAAGCATTGTTGTTGAATTCTTGTAACTTCTATTAGGAGTGTTGGATTAATAGATTTTTAAAACAAATAAATAAAATTTATTTGCATGTATGTTGCGTACATTCTGAATAATATTTTTCTGAGGATTTTCTGCTTCTTTTGAGAATTTTTTCTAGAATCTATACTCTTATGGGCACTAGAAGACTAGAAAACTATACATAGAAGAATTTTAATAAATAATAAATAAATAAATAAATCTTTATTGTCTAACAGGTTTGCACCCAATAACAAGACAAATCACAATGTTTAACTTAAAAATAATCATATGTAAGCCATAAACATACAACAATATCAAACAAGACGACACAACA
This sequence comes from Apoderus coryli, assembly GCA_911728435.2. Classification (NCBI taxonomy): domain Eukaryota; kingdom Metazoa; phylum Arthropoda; class Insecta; order Coleoptera; family Attelabidae; genus Apoderus; species Apoderus coryli. The sequence continues at coordinate 5,786,819 of OU452202.1, read as the reverse complement.
TGTTCTTAAATGTATTCAAATTCTCACCAAAATAATTTATGTTCATGTGAAAATTATAGTGATTACATAAATTCGAGGCTTTCAATATAGGGGCTCTACCCTCGTAGTTAGATTGTACTTGAGGATTTCTAAATAAATATGAGTACCTTGCATTATACTGTGGGACATGTAAATTAATCTGTTCCAACAAGTAGGGACAATCAATCATGCCGTTAATCAATTTAAAAAGAAGGAGCTGATATGCTACAATTCTGCGAGATTCCAGTGATGTAAAGTGAAATCTATTTAATAAAAGTAAATGATCAGTACCACGCGGTGGAAAGTGACCATCGATTTTAAAGGCTAAATATTTAAGAAATCTGCGTTGCACGCCTTCCAATTTGTTGATATGGGTCTGATATATCGGAGACCAAATAACTGATGCGTATTCCAGCTTAGATCGATCGAATGCAATGAGACAATCTGAATTTTCAAAACCGCTAGTGGATCGAAAGATAAAGCCAAGTGTACGAAGAAAGCTTTGAGTTATATTGTGAATATGCTCATTAAACGACAACTCGCAGTCAATAGTCACACCTAGGTCCCTAGAAACAGTGCACCTATCAAGAATTATGCTATTTATAGCATATTCATATACTATCGGTTCTCGTCTCCTCGTTATTATCATACGCTTACATTTACTGGAATTCAGAGGCAATTTATTGTGCAAGCACCAGTTCTCCAATATCAATAAATCTGACTGCAACTGCACACAATCATTGTAGGAGCTAACTGTGGAGAAGATCTTCAGGTCGTCCGCAAAGAGCAAACAGGAACTCGATATATCTTTGATAATATCGTTAATATATATGGCAAATATCAACGGCGCAAGATTACTGCCTTGTGGAGCACCACTGGTAACAACAATCTCGTTGGACCTGAATCCATTGTACTCGACAAATTGTTTACGACCAGACAGATAAGACTCAAAAAACAAAATTAAGTCCTTGTCGAATCCAAACTCATTCAGTTTCCGTTTTAAAATGCCGTGATCAGGCCTATCGAATGCCTTAGAAAAATCCGTAAAAACAACATCGACCTGAAGACCCCTACCGACATCCGGATAAACATGCTGCAAAAACTGCCCCAAGTTGGTGACAGTGGAGCGGCCCCGATAAAAACCATGCTGAGCGGTAACAATGTGAGCCCTTGCCTGACCAAATATTTTATCATGCAATATAGTTTCAAACACTTTCGAGAAGTTGGGCAATATAGAAATGGGACGATAATTAGATATTTTGTCAGTCTCACCAGATTTGTGAATAGGACAAATTTTGGCTAATTTCCAACCCTCAGGAAAAGTTCTCGACTGAATTGATTTATTGAAAATAATCTGTAGTGGTTTGGCCAGACAATAAGCACAATCTCGCACAATAAATGCGGGAATCGCATCGCAGCCAGACGTCATCTTCGGCCTAATCGCCCTCAGAGCACCATACACATCATCGAAATCAAGATATCCTATCGAGATGTCATTACCGGATACGGACTCAGTGTTTCCAATTGGATCTGAAACAACAAAAACGCTCTGGAAAAATTCAGAAAACGCGTTAACTACATCAGTAGGGTTGTCCTTACAATCTCCATTCTCATCAAACATGGCAGCCGGAATACGAGATTTACGACGCTTATTCCGCACAAACTTCCAGAGCTGTTTAGGATCATTTTTGATTGAGCCCTGAACAGAAGTTAGGTAATTACTATAAGCAACATCAATTTTTGTTTTAATCTCCGCTCGCAGCTGCTTGAACAGGTCAAGATAATGCATAGAACCGCAATTCTTCCATTTTTGATGCAGTTTGGATTTTTTTTTTATATCATTTATGATGTCTTGTGTGTACCAGCAAGGATAGGAAAAATTGCTGTGTTTAGTTCTAAAAACTGGAATACACATATCAAAGATCAGCGTCAATTTCTTATAAAAAAGATCAACAACCATATTCACGTCATCAATATCATTAAGAAAATCCCAATTTTGCAAAAATATCTGCTCATACAAAAGAACATAGTCGGCTTTTCTGAAATTGTACCTTCTGTCTTGTCGGTTAGTCACAAAATTTTTCTGCAAACTTTCAACTTGCATAGTGAGTTGAACTTCCAAAGTAGGGTGGTATCCATCCTCGTCAACCAAAGGTAAATGATGACGCAGAACACTGCAATCAAAATTGGATAAAACCAAATCTAACAAATTATTATGAGAATTGTATATGTGATTCCGCTGTGTTAAGTTAAATAATGAAATAAAATCATGTAAGACAGTTAACCGAGGGTTATTGAATTCATTCATAAGTTCGCAATGTAAATTAAAATCACCCACAATCAAAAACCTCGAATCGTACAGATAATGGAGATTTTCAAGAAACTCAAACAGTTCAATATAAATGTCAGTACAAACTTTAAAAATTTGGCAGTGTAACTATATGGACGGGGCAGATGAGGTAAAATTATAATAAGTTATTGACACTTCCGGTTATACCGGAATTAGGTGTCAACTTGCTTATTTTCAAATGGAACACCGTATATATTATTACAGTTTTGTATTCTACGTAAAATTTCAACTAGACTTTGTGTATCATGTCCTATAGCCAACTCTTACTGTTTCTGACTTAAGTATTTAAGGTTTTATGTAAAACTGATGTTTTTAAAATCATTATAAAATTTTCCTTGTCCCGATGCTGAGTTGATAGCAGGTGGTCAGGTGGTATAATTCTTATAAAAAACCTTTTGTCTATGAATGCGTCTTGCATAATATGTCTACAACAAATAATGAGAAATATAATAAATATAGAATTCGCCTTAAGACTCCGAAGATGCTGACTCCTAAATAATAATTGATTAACAATTTTTTTCCGTATTATGTTGGATTGATGTTGAAGTTTAAATTGAATTGAAAATAAAGAGCAGTAATTCTGCCTTTTGGGTTTCGTTTTAAACTTATTTATAAACATATTTTAAATGTTAAATTTAATATATAAATTAATAATAATATCAAAACTTTTATCTAATTGAAATTATTTCTATTTGAATTTTCGGAGATTATAGTCCATAATGTACTGGGTGTCCCAAATTCGATTGTTTTGCGGGTTATCTCGGTTATTAGTAGAGATAGAAGGAAACGGAGTTCGGGGCACTTTGCTACTTTTTTATCAAACTTAAGATGCCACAATCAGAATTAAGATAACACTTTTACTTTTTGAGATATGGGCCGTTTTTGAAAACTTTGCATTTTGGAACCCCCCCCCCTCGCATCTCGGTTATCCGGTAGCTTATCAAGAAGCTGTAAATTGGTTTTATTAGATTTGGAAATTTATTTTACACTACCACACTACAAATTTCCAACACAACTAAAAGTCTTGTTACTTTCTGTAACAAGTAGTTCGTAAATAAAGCCTCCCGCTAGGGCATTCGGGACATCTAGTGTTGGCAATAGGATATAATGGAGTTGTTCGTCGTTTGTGAACTGTGTTTCACGGGGCATATTGCCTGCTCACGCTAGATGTCGCCAAAAACAGCTCTTTGTCAGTCATCTCTCGTGCTAGTATAAGCTCTTCGTAAATCTTGGAAATCTGGGTCACACTGCCTGTCCATCACCACTGCTTGTGGATCAACGAAACGAAACGGCCCGTTTGATGAAAGCATGGTAGTGTGAAACAAATTTCCAACACAACACACAACTAAAAGTCTTGTTACTTTAGGTAACAAGCAATTCGTAGCTATATTAATAAATAACTCGTCCTAACTGTAAAATGAACTTAACTATATACGAAAGAAAATGACTTACTCAACTAAACAGCAACAACAACGAAATGCTAGAAATATATACACTAATTATTAAATATATTAAAAATACTGTTCAAATTGTTCCCCATTGAAGACATGAAGACAAATATACTTTCATATGTGGAATTGAGGAACTATGTTAAAAGTGCTATTAAGCGCGAAAAGTCTGGGTATATTAAACATTATTCCATATTGCTGTGGGGTCATCAAGAATATTTTCAGCGACTGTGTTCATTTAGATGAAGTTCCAACAGCTTGGAAGTCTGCTTTGGTCGTTCCGCTTCCAAGGGTCGCAGCACCTAAATCCTTAACTGATTTGATTTCATTTGAGATTCGCCTACTCTCTCAAAGATGCTTGAGAGAATCGTATCACTCCAAATTCGGGATTATTTGGATCAACTCCGCGTTTTACCTGTTGTGCAGTCTGGGTTTCGTCCAAGTCATTCCACTTCAACTGCTTTACTAAAAGTTACAAATGATATTTCATATGCTATGGATAAGGGAAAGTGCAGTATTTTGGTCTTGCTTGACTTGGTGAACTTTGAGCTCTTGATGGGCAAGCTTCATTACTTGTGATTCGACGAAGTTTCTATTAAATGTTTTTGTTCAAGGAATTGAGAAGCGGTGTCCCACAAGGAAGCATCCTTGGCCCGCTTCTTTTTACAATTTTTACTTTTTATTTGCCCATGAGCATTCATTCATCATTCTGCAATACATCTTTACGCAGATGAGGCCCAAATATATTCTCATTGCTCTATTTCCGAATTTCAAAACACTATTTATAATCTTAATCAAGATCTGTCCCACTTTTCGGATTGGTGTGTCATAGCTTGCGATTAAATCCTAATCGCTCTGTGTATCGGGAATGAACGCCATACTGAGTTGATTCGGTCTTCTAGTACTATTTTCGTTGAGGGAACATTGGTGCAGTGGGTGAATAACGGTAAAGATTTAGGTATACTAATTGATAGTAAAATGAGTTTTAATGATTATTGTTCTCAACTATACATGAATTCCTTTTTTACATTGATTTACCCACACCTTGACTATTGTTTGCAAGTGTATTACTATTATCTGGCAAATTATAATAAAGATAAAATGTAGCGAATACAGAATGCAGGTATAAGATTCGTGTGCAAAGTTCCCTTCGCAGCTCATATTCCTCCATTTCTTAATTTGATTACTTGTATTCTGTCGTGTTGTACAAGATTCTTACGTTCCATATACCTCAGTACCTTGCTGACTTGCTCTTGAGAAGGTATAATTTCCAACTTGATTTGCACTTCAACTCCTTTACAATTCCGCATCATTCTACTGTTAAATTCGAAGGATGTGTTTCATATAATGGTCCTAAACTTTTTAACTTAATAGATTATACTTAACTTATCGTTGTTTAGTTTCAAGAGAAAGTTGAGGCGCAGACTATTTGCTTAAACGATATTCCTGAGTGCGCGTTTCTTTTGTACAGTGTTAAGTTTGGAATAAGTGGAAGAGTGGCTATAGCCAAATCTTCTTCCTTTTGTGTAAACTAGCCTTATTCTTCTTAGAGCATTTAAAATTATTATGGGTTTTGCTCGCAACTCTCTGAATGCTGATACAATGATTTCACAAATCTTGCAGTTTGTGGTACTTGATAAATAAGTAAATAAATAACGTTATTGTCTAACAGGTGCAACACACCCAATTACAAGACAATTATCTGCTAAAAACATTACTCTCTGATGTTATGATTCATCTGCTCCAATGGAATTTCTAGGAAAATTCGCATTAAGATAAGCTCTTACAATTTGGGCATTATGTGCAGGAGCTCGGATTTATTGTGTGTATAAATTGGGACGTTTAGCCAAATTCACATGCTAATAGATTTGGTAATAAATCACTGAGCCCTCAGCATTCAAAAATGTTAAATGCAATTTTTGCGCCCAATATAAAACACGAGACATTGAGATAGAACCGACCTTGTCGTTCATGTGGAAATTACTTGCTGGTTATTTTCATTCCAATACCTGCCATTATGTCGGTTTAGACACCGGCACTAGTAAAATGGGCCTCATCAGACCAAATAACGAAATTATCCACGCTGTGTAGTTGATTTAATATCACTCGCAAAAAATTATTCGATGCTCCGCATCACCCGGATGCGAATTCTACTTAAAACAATTTAATAAACCCAATTTACAGCTTTTTGATAAGTTACCGGATATCCGAGATACGAGGGGGTTCCCAAAATGCAAAGTGTTATCTTAATTATGATTGTGGAATCTTAAGTTTGCTAAAAAAGTTGCACGGTCACCCGAAAACCGTTTCCTTCTGTCTGTACTAAGAACAGAGATAACCCACAAAACCATCGAATTTGGGACACCGTGTCTACCCTTTAACATTAACAATAATTATTTGTTTTAGAACTATAAACAGTTGCTAAAAGTATTATTCCGAATGTTTTGTGTAAACAGCGATTTAAGTTTGTTGCAAACAATCGCTGACACATTTTATTATTTACGCAATGAGAGCGAACAGTTTGGTATACCAATCAATAATGATCTGCAAGAATTTTTTCAGTTTTATCAAAAAAAAGTACAAGAATCAATTAATGAATCTGTGGTAAGTTTATTTTGCTATATTTCTATTAACAGTAATTGTTGCTATGTCAGTATAAGCTCATACTATTGTCACAGTATAATAAATAATACAGTATTCTGACTTTCCGCTTGCGAGCCGTCCTGCGCATTTGGTCGCGCATGCCGCCATTATGGGTTACAACTACAACGTCACAATAATCACATAGACGTAGATAAATACCGTTCACTCCTGTGTTCAATATATAGTTCATTGTCGGCGTGTACGAGATAAAATAGTGTTCGTGTGAATTAAAAGGATTTTATTTTTATTAACGTATCTTATGATTAATACAATGAACAATCAGGGAGGACATGTGTGTGCTGCAAAATGTTGTCCCAATAAGCGGTACACTTGCTCTAAACATTTTAAGTGACAGTAAAACATAAACACAAGTTGTCTCGTGGCGATATAGCATGATAACGCGATCAGCTAGGGGTTATATTATTGACAATATATATATGGCCCTTGTTTGACTAAAATTGCTGAGAACAGGGTTCAGTTGATGCAGAATTCAGGCACACGGCTTGTATGTGGAATTCGTAGGGATGAAAGAGGCTAGCAATAAGATTAAGGAAATCGGCTGGTTAAGAATGAAACAACGTCGGATTTTTGATTAATAAAAATCATCAGATGGAAATAGGCGAAATACTTATATGAAAGATTGAAGTTACGGGGATCGGTGTCTGATGTGAATATTCCTCATAAAACTATCATTACGCCACCGTTAGACTCAACATCAATCTTTGAGCGGTCATTTTCCTATACGGTTTCAAAATATTACAACGGTCTACCGGAGAATATAAAAAGTTTACAGGGGTTTTCGTTTAAGAGCGCTGTCTGACACGTAATAGAACAAATTAATTTGTAAACATAAGCTACCTACTTAATTTGGCCAGCGATGTAAAACTATTTTCAGATAGGTTTAAGCTAAAATATAAGTTACGTTTAGGTTAAGTTAGGAAGCACTGCTTCAACTTTTATAAAAATGTCTTTTTTACTAATAAAGTCTGTATTATTGTTGTGTTTATTATTATTATTATTATTAAAAATCACCCAATCATGTCAACATTTAACTGATATCACCACTCAAGGCTGTTTTCAATCACTATGACACACCACAAATATTTCTGAAATTGACAGCGATATCATTATGTACTTAAATATTTTTACAAAAATTAAAATACAGTACTGTGGTTAGAAACCGAAAACTATAATTATTCATAGTCAGGACCTGACTTGTAACCCAAAATGGCGGCGGTATACGTCACAGTTTATTTCGAAGTGCCAACGTGGAGTCGGAATGCTGTACTTATTAATGCTGTGCTATTGTAACATAAACTGCTGCCCTCGCGGCACGAATAGCTCTGCATATTTAAGTGTAAAAGTAATATTTTTGTAACCTTTTTGTCAATTACCTCAATGTTTTCCAAAAGTGCTGATTAACTTTTGGAAAACATTGAGGTAATTGACAAAAAGGTTACAAAAATATTACTTTTACACTTAAATATGCAGAGCTATTCGTGCCGCGAGGGCAGCAGAAATATCCCGTAGTATTTTTGTATCAAATTTGTTAAAAATCTGTTAAGTAAGTTTTGAGTTATTGTGCATACAGATTTTTCTGACCCTTTTTAGACTTTTCACGGACGCCTAGGGCACATACATTTTTTTGTCCTTTCTTTTTGTCACCAATTCAAATACTTAAAAGGCTGAATACATCATTTTTACAGTCTTATTTTTTGACCCTTTTTCTACTACGTACGATCTTTGTAGGTTATCTTATATCAAAACTATAATATATAATTAGCTAATTTTTCGTCTATGTCTTTCTTAGGATGCATTCTCTCACAACTATCCATAATATGTCGGATAAGTTTATATAGGAAATATTTTTTTATTTTGACCCCTTTTCCACTATTTACGAACGCCTGTGTAAACAAGTTTTTTACACTCTTTACGAACGCCAATGAAAATTATTTCGGATGAGTATAAAAAGTATTAATTTTTTAAATTTTTGAACCCGTTTTTAAACCCCCTTTCCTACGTTCAATGCTACCTAAAAGTTACTCGGCACCTAGACATATCTTGTAGTACTTATATTGTTGTACCAAATTTCGCCTAAAATACTTACCACTAGTTTAAATTTATGATAGAATTTACACAAAATTGTCTCCATCTTGGACAGGAAAACGCTAGGGTCGTCCGAAATTGGTCTTTAGAGTATTATTATTATTAAAATGAACAAATATACAGACTCATCATGTCCCTAAAAGTAATTTTACATCTAAAACCAATGATTACTTAAAACATAATAGATCACAATAAAATTAATTTAAACACAACTTTGATCAAAAGCCTGAGTATTAATATGAAACAATTTTAAACTTATCATGTATTGAGAAATTGATGTGAGCTGTTTTCATTTATTTTTCAGGAAAATAATTTTGAAATATTACAACATTTTGAAATTTTGTTTGAGCGGTTTGATTTAATGGACGATGACAAATTGAACTGGGAAAATTTTGTTGGTATGGAAACCAAGTTACCAAGAGTAAGTATAGAGTTGAATGATCGAAAAATATGAATAAATTTCAAAGATAATGAAATTGATATTACGGAAGTTCAGGTTTAATTTTTCCTTTTGGAAATTTTACATTTAATTATTATGGTTTTTGTCTCACATTTGATTGTAAGGGGAATGTGTAACGAGTTTTAAATTCAAATCTATGTTTTAAACTAGATATGCATATCTAAGATATTTTTCATTAGTTAATTTGTTTGTTACGATGTTTTTGAAAGTTTATTTTGTAATTATGTATTTATTAGATTGGCAACGACTATGGTACTCTGACGAGCTCATAATAAGGGCGAAATAATTCTTCACTATCCATGCCTCTGTCTGGTTCTACTGAATTAGACTGAGACCCTTCTAAATTAAACAAAATCCCTCGTGTAGGTAAAACCAGTAATTTCCGCTATGCCACAAAATTATTTTTCATTTCTACAGGAACTTTTTTACGTGGAATATTATTGGCATTTTTATTTTTTTATTTTCGATCATCAAAAATTAGATACGACTCGGAATTATGTTTTTTGTAATGGAACACCCTGTATATTTTTAACTTAATGTTCTGCATTTATTTTTTCATTGAAAGCAATATATTTCTATAATTGGTCAGATTTTTTCTACAGGTTGCAGTTCTAAAGTTAGCCTATCAAAGTCTGAAATTTGCTCACCCTGACTCATGACGATTTTAATATATTTTATTTAAAAATATAGTATGAGAAAAAATATCTTAAAACTTAAATTACTTATTATTCTAACATATAGGTACACATTATAACAACTTAATATAGCATACCTACCAAAAATGACAAAACAACTTACATTAACAACTTTAACCAACAAAATGTTCATTGGCACACACCAGAAGCTCATTAAATCCAGAATCAAATATATCACAATTTCGGCAGATAGTTGGCCTACATTATACTCACAGGAGAATGCAGCAATATATTCGTCCTTGGCCTATCGTATGAGAGGTACGAATAAATCGACCTTCCACCCTTGGAACATTAATATTTACTTACTACTATTTACACCCCTCCTTAAACATCAGAAATTTCAAAAATATACTTTGGATTCTCTCTAATGCCGACTTATGAACCCCATACAAGGGTGTTATTCAATATAGTGGACTGTATTAATCGTCATTAATGTAACTTCAAATGTAACTTTATTTAAATTTTAATACTAGATATTTACAATGAAATTACTTATTATTACAAAAACGAAGAAAAGAAAAACAAAAGGTTATAATATATATGATGTAGTACGTAAGAAAACAATACTTGTTCATACAGTCAAAGCTGTGCTTGCTCTGTCTTTGCCGCCACACACCGCCTTTATGCAGATGCACAAAGTAAAAATGCGTCGTTGCCACTGTTCACTCATAATTGTCCAATAATATACAAAATAATTGTTCAAAGGGGTACCAGAGTAATGAGCCATACTCAAGCTTAGGACGAATATATGCATTATACAGAACAATCAAAGCGCTAACATTTCCAAAGTTTCTAGTATTTTTAATTATAAATCAAAATAAGATAAAGAAAACTAAGCTTCGAATCAAATACAACACCAAGGTCAGTCACCGACTCAGAAGACATTATGGTTGTGTCACCTTTACTTTATAGGAATATTGAACCTTATGTTTCCGCCTTGTCAATGTCATAATGCTCCTGCGTTTTGTCGGATTCAGATGCAAGTTATTCATCTGACACCAGTCCAATAGACAAATCAAATCACCTTGCAGCACGTCACAATCGCTTGTATTTCCTAAATATTTTTAAATCATCTGCAAACATTAACTACACTTAAGTCCGCTATCGATAAACAACCAGAAAATAGCGGTCCCAGGTTAGAACCCTGAGGAACACCAGAAATCGAGCGATAAGCATGCGACGCATGTCCATTCTATGATACAATCTTCTATCTTTCACAAAGATATGATGTAAAAAAGATTTGTAAGTCTGTGACAAAACCAAACTGATCCAACTTGTGCAACAACACCCCATGATCCACCCTATCAAATGCTTTCGCAATTATAATGTAATGTATAAATATGATACAAATTTCAGGAAGTCGCTGTCATTCTGAAATGCTGCAAATGGATACTTATATGGAGTTTAAAAAGGAAAGCAATGCCAAATACTGAAGTATTGACGGGGATTGTGTCAATGCGCAATGAGCTATTTGAGCATTATATTTGTTATTTGAATACATCTAATTACGAACTTAACAAAATGGTAAGGAAACTTATTATAATAAGAATAAATTAACTGAAGAGTTATTAAACTGGGTACACTTTTGATTTAGTGGACATATCACAAGCTGAATACATTTTTATATTAGCCAGTTTTTTTTTGCCGAATTCACACACTGTTACTATGTTTTTCAACAATACAACTATTATTTATCTCGTCAACAAAACTCTCTGGCACTATCAGCGTAAATTCGATTATCAACATTCACGTAAACTCTAAACTAATATTACTGAGATGCTATAAATTACATTACACGATACGGCTAAGTAATATATGTTAGCAATCATCCCCTGAAAAGTACATTCCGACGTGGTTCGCCTACGTCACACCAGACAAACAGGTTTTTGTTTACGATATAACAAGGGTGGCCGAACGAGTATAATCAGAATATCAGAAGGTAAGAAAATGTAATAGAAGAGAGATGTTAATAGGGAGTTAAGGCAAAGCCAGTGACGTATACGTAAACGTATCTTTTGACATCTACGCATGCGCTCTTTAAATTTATGATACGTTTAACGATACGAAGGCCGTAAACATATGTACCTCTACGCGTATCGTAAACTTAAACGTATTGAACCGATTGTTGTCGGAATTACATGAACTTGTACGAATATCTAGCATAGAACATTAGAAACTCAATCTAAATTGAAAATTAAGCTAAGCTATTTTGCAATAAACACTTTATTATTATTATTAGTAGTAGTTTATTTTGTAACAATTATAAACATTTTTCTGTTATTGTTTATAGGTATACATAATAAAATATATAGGTATTTGGTTAATAATTAAAAAAACAATAATATTAACAACATAGTAAATGGTAGTAGAAAAATCTAAAATAGTCTTTTTCTCAAGTAAAGTGTTATCTCTACCTTCCGCATATACGATACGTATTGGATGGCACCTTAACTCTATTTTGAATGACTGCTTATCTAGTGTAAACATAACCAAAATCTCACGTTTACGTATGGAGATACGTATACGTCCATGGTTTTGCCTTAACTCCCTATTAAGAGCTGTTAGAAATACGTTGTTTTATGTGATGACAAATAATAAATGATTTTGGGTGTGGTTTTGAGAGTTTTTTAAAAATAATCTCTCTTTAATCTTTTTACATATATATTTGGATTTACAAAATAAATATAAATATCGGATTTCAAATGATACTTAAGGGTGGTTTGTGAACAAATTGTATACGTCCCTCGTATTTTATATAAAAAAATTTAATTTTCTGTCCAAAAATTGTTTTTATCTGTGTTTAATTTTATATTTTTAGTATTTTATAATAAATTCTCTGCCTAAGCTATCATTTAAATTGAATGTTGTGGCCACTTCGCCCTATATGCCACGATTTCCTCAGAAAACATTAAAGATTTTGTTATTATGAAAATGCTGTTTTTAAAATTTTGTTAGTTAGCTATGACAGCTGCCAATTTCAATTCAAATGTCATTATTTCTCGTTAGGTATTTGACATTAATTAATAATCATGCCGGGGGATTAAATTACACGCACGAAGATTATTTTTATTCGATCACTAAAAGATATGCAGATAGACAGTGTAAGAATCGAGAATAACAAAAATTATGGTACCGTTCAGGCAAAAATGAATAAAAGAAAATGTATGCTAACAACAACAAATGGAGAAATAGAATTTACAGATAAAAAATCAAACCAAGAGTTTTGCAAATTATTTCCCAATGCTTGGTGAAATATCAACCACCTCGACGAATTCTACAAAATGTTCCTCCGAATTGTAAAATTTATAACCTACTTATGAATTTTTTTTCATTATAGGCATTTGATGAACTATGTGATGTATGTAGGCTTTACATGGAAACATTGAAAACATTATGTATAAAAGATAAAAGGTTTGAAATGTTCGAGATTAATCCAAAAGACGTGTTATTGAAGAATTTACGTTTGGCAATCATGGCCTATTTTGAGAAAACAATTTTATCAAGCAAAAAAGGTAAACTATTAAGAACGAAAATCTTATTTTTTATGTTCCATGAAACATTTCCTTTTATAAACCTTTCTTAATTTCAACACTTCGACCCTTTATAATAATAATAAAGGCCTTTATTGAGGATACAAAATACAAAAAAAAAAAACAATTATAAATATAATATAACAAAACCAGTGTGATTTTTTTTACATTTTCCCAAGTTTATATCCCCAAAGGCCGAGATTCAGTGCTGACTACTATAGCCGCCTGTTCAGCTAACCCTCTTTGATTGAGAAGTAAATATTGCATTGAAATCGTCAACACTAATGACACTCTACTAGTTACTACTTTTCGTTCTCTAGGGTTGTATTTTTAGCATTATTATTTAATCTTAGTTTACTTGCTTGTATTCAACTATTAACAATGTTAGCGAAGGCTAAAAATTGGTGCTTTGTGCTTATTGAACACATTTTGTATCTGCTATGCTTGTATATACTGTGTATTTTTTTATTAATAAATTTAAATATAGATTTAGAGGTTTAAATTGGTTAAGAAATAGTGCAGACTCGGTGGCTAAAATGGCACCTATTATCTGTAAAATTGAGAAATTTTTAAAAATATATCACAGTTTATGGGAATTTATCTATCTGGTTCTAAAGAAATTGGCGTTAATGGTCTAGAATTTACGATATTTTCAACTTCTATTATTAAAGTATTTAAAACCTGGTCTCTTGGAGTTCTCTTCTTTAATATTACATAAAGAGCATTTCAACGGATCGTATTAATCTAACATCCTCCCATATGTGGTGAGGCTGGTGGTATCAAGTGCCATTCCATACCTTTCTGGATAAGTTGTTCTTATTTCAGAATTATTTAAATTTTCAACAGAAACACGGAGTTCTTTTTCCGCAGCTGTGAAATTCGTAGCGTTATCACTATATAAATGTGAAACGGTCCTTCGTCTTGCAATCATACCGCGAATAGCCAGGATCGCTGAATTTGTATCCAAAGTATGTGCCAATTCAAGGTGTATCGCTCTCGTGGTTAGGCATGTAAATAACACACTATATCGGTTTTCTCGTCGCCTTCCTACTGTTACTTCCAACGGACAAAAAAAAATCAAGACCTGTATGGGAAAACGGTTTACTGTAAGCTGCTAATCTCGCGTGGGGTAAATCGCCCAGAATTGGAACATCAAGTTTATTTCCTCTCTTTTGACAAAATACACCATTTCTTATAGTTTTCTTTACAAGTTGTCTTATGTTTATTATGCAGTACTTTTGTCTTAGTTCATTAACCGTATAATCAACTCCCAAATGTAAACATTTTCTATGGTAATACTCTATAAGTAATTTAGTTAATCTGTTATTCGAATCTAGTATAATAGGATATTTTAAATATTCATCAATATAGTCTGCTATCGATATTCTTCCTCGTATTCTCAGAACTCCATTTTTATCAATAAATGGTGATAATTCGATAAGCCAGGACTATGCTGAGACTTTTAACAGTGATGATCTGGTAGATGTGGGGAGCTTGGATATGGAAGATATTCTAAGTGCTCTGAAAAGTCTAAAACCGAAGATGACTGCAGGTATAGATAACCTACCCGCGATGGTGGTTAAAGATTGTGCTTATGCATTTGTGGAACCATTGTATTACATTTTTAATTTATCCCTGCGGTCCAACTTGTTTCCTGACGACTGGAAGATAGCTCGTATATGTCCTATACATAAATCGGGAGATATTAACAGAATCGAAAACTATCGACCTATTTCAATTCTTCCTAATTTCGCAAAGGTTTTTGAAATTGCTCTGCACAATAAGTTATTTGGGCAAATAAAACATAGGCTGGTTTACCAGCAACATGGGTTCATTAAGGGTCGTTCTACGGTGACCAATCTAACCACTTTCCTGCAGGATGTAATTCCGGCTGTCGGTCGAGGTTTGCAAGTCGACGCAATCTATACTGACTTTTCCAAGGCGTTCGATAAGATTGATCATTCCCTGATTCAACAGAAGATGTGCGACATTGGCTTCGGCAGGAATCTGATATCTTTTTTTCAGTCCTATCTGGGAGCAAGGCAACAATTTGTTGAATACAATGGATTCAGTTCAAGTTCATTCACAGCCTCAAGTGGAACTCCGCAGGGCAGTACGTTGGCTCCTCTTGTCTTTGCAATATTCGTAAACGATATTGGCTCTGGTTTCAATAGCAATTATTTGTTGTTTGCGGATGATTTAAAATGGTATCGCACTGTTGTTTGTGAGAACGATTGCGCACAGCTTCAAACAGATCTGTGTCGGCTCTCAGAATGGTGTGATCTAAATAGACTTCCTCTAAATCTGAACAAATGTAAGTCGGTGACATTTACAAGACGTCAAGATCCGTTTTTGCGAAACTACACCATCGATAATTCAAATTTGGAACGCTGCGCTTTAATCAGAGATCTTGGTGTATACTTGGATGGTGATTTATCTTTCAACTACCACATTGAGCAAGTTTCTGCTAATGCTTTGCGAATGTTAGGATTTATTTTTAGACAGACCAGAGAATTCAACAACATGGACTGCCTGAAAAGTCTCTATTTCGCCTTTGTTGTGTCTATTTTGGAATTCGCTATAATCATTTGGTCGCCCATCTACCGTGTTCATATACACAGATTGGAGAGTATCCAACGTAAGTTTTTAAAATATTTGTCATTTAAAATTGATGGATATTTTCCTCCTCGTGGGTGTGATCACGGCCTGTTACTGGCAATGTTTGGATTTCGGCCTTTAGCCGAGAGACGCATCTTCGCGTCTCAGATCTTTCTTTTTAAGTTGATCAACAATATGTTGGATTGTCCTCGGTTGCTTCAGCAGTTATGGTTTCGTGTCCCTAGGGTTCACTCTAGAAGCGCTAGTTTATTTTGGGTGCCACAGATTCGTTCTATTTATGAATCTAAAGCACCGCTATTTTTCGGCTTGTAAATACAGCAACCGATTAGTTATTAATGAAAACGTTGATTTTTTTAATGGATCGCTTGATTCTTTTAAGTGATTTGTATTTGTTTTGATGAATTATGTTCATGTGTTAATTATTTATTGTTATTATTAATTGTTCTTGTAATCCTCTCAATTTTCTTTCGTTTTGATGCGTGTATTTCTTTTTTTGTATTTTTCTATTTTTCAGTTAGTTCTAAGTTGGGTATTTTTGTATGCTAATGCTAGGCAATTGTTTTTGTTAATGTAAGATTTTGTCTTGTTATTGGGTAGCAATACCTGTTAGACAATAAAGAGATTATTATTATTATTATAATTTGCTAGATTTTGAAATTTGTTTCCCGATACTTAATTGTTTTAATTCGTCATTAAAATTTTCTTGATGTGAACATTTTTTCTACATATTTTCTGCCTCAATGCGCGAAATTGTCCTTCGCACACTTATTACGTAAATATCTATAGATATTTCTGAAAAATGAAGTAACGAATGCAAATATCTCTCAAAATAATAACTATTTCACTCAAAAATATACTTCATCCTGCCAATATAAAATTGCATTAGAAACCAATTTTGTTTTAATTAAAATTTGTCACAAATCGCATTAACCATTTATGACAAGGTTTTGAAAAATATATCAATTGTGGCTTGTTGCAGATAACAGGTGCCATTTTAAAGAGCGAGTCTCAAATCAAAGATTTTTCCTTTGATGTATCTTTTTGCACGTTATGGGTGTAAAGTCATTCTGTAAATAAAGCCTAAAAGATTACGTACTTTGATCTGTCTCCGCATAATATTTTTTTTGTTTTAGATTAATATCTGTTATGCATACACTTATTGACTAAAAATGGTTTTAATATAAAGTATATCTAATACTTAATAATTGCTTTTGTAATTTTTAGAACTAAAAGACCGAAAAAAAATCGTTCTTCAGTACATAGACCTAACGATTTATCGAGTTTTACCTACAATGTCAATGGCAAACATATTACAGTACTTTGATTCGGTAAGTTTGTGTTATTTTATTTTTTCTCTATCTAAACTCAGCATTGCACTCAGAAGCAGAAAAACTACCCTAGGGTAGTTTTCAATCACTATGACACCCCGATTGTTTAAAAATTCCAATGTTCATATGTAGTTACCGAAACAATTTACATACGTAACACAATATTTTCCTTTTTCACTGTTTTTTTTTTTTTTTAATTTGCTTAGTTGCATGAAGATTACGGCCAAATATTAGAAACTTATATTCGAAAGACAGCAGAATCGAGACAGCGAAGTTTGTCCGCTATAATTGTGCACACATTAGTCAAATTGAAAACATCACTGCAGGAGAGAGATGTAGGAACTAGAGAGCGTATGAAGGTTTGTATTTTATTTTACTTACCACCTAGTGCCGTTATTATGGATGATAGAAAAAAAGTTTAAATACAAAAGTTTAGGCAGTTTCTTTATTTTAATGGAACACCCTCTATATTATAAGCTAAATTTAAAGATATTTTCGCCTCAACCGTTCTTGAGATTTCAGTTTAAAACTTATTGTTTATTGTTCTGAAAATAATCAAGTGTACCCTGATTACAATTGTCATATTATTATGTCAACAATATATTTGGTTGACATTACATATTTTGCGATTTAACAATTTATAAATTAATTTCCACAAATTAAAATGAAATAGTGATTTTATTACATGAACACAACAAACATAAACGATTACAGCTTATTTTTTAAAATTATTATAATAGATATTGATTATGCGAAGCCGGTTGAGCCATCACATCTAAATTGACAAAACATTTATACTTCGAAAGTAAAGTAAAATATCAAGTTCTTCATCTAAATTTCTTTTTATTGTATTGAGTTCAACGGAAGCGTTGAACGCTATTTCGGTCTTCAAATTTTGATTACATTCGCTTAATTGTGTTTATTGAACTTGATGAACTCTTCTTCGTGGGTATAGTTGACGATATACGGTTCTGGCTCTTAAAGCACTATTATGATTTGAAGAGAACAATCTTACTATTTTTTTTTCTTCATCTGAATAAGCCATTTGATATTTAATTTGTGCAAATTAATTTATAAATTGTCAAATAACAAATGCACGGGTAAATTAAGTAAGGTCACCCAATAGATTGTTGACATAATAACATGTCAATTGTAATCTGGGCACACTCGATTGTGTTCCAAATAATAATAATAATATCTTTATTAACCATAAGTTGGTACTACAACAAGTACATTGGTACGTCATGTAAAACTAAAAAAAAAAACAATACAACAAAATAAAATACTATATATATATATATATATATAGAAGAAAATTCACAAAATACCCATTGACATATCCCACAACACTATACCCAAGCAGAAAATTCCTGCAGGCTGTAGAATGCACCATTCGTCAAATAACTCTTTAATAATTTCTTAAAACTACTCTCAGTTTGGCAGTCTCTCATGCTTGAGGGAAGAAGATTAAAATACGAAGAACCTGAATACAATGGCGATCTCTTATAAAACTCGTGTTTAGGGCGAGGCAAATACAAACGATCTCTCCCTCGAGTATGATAATCATGATTATCTCCGCATGTTCGGGCTCGACTCCTGCTGGTAAATATGGAACAGAGCAACTTATAAAGATATATGCACGGGACAGTGAGGATATTATTTTTCCTAAAAGCATGTTTACAAGTCCCTCTATATGGAATATTAAATATATATCGTATTGCTCTTTTTTGCAGTATAAATACTCTGTCCACCTCTGTGCATCTACCCCAACTGGCTATATTGTATGCTATCACTGAGTATATAAAGGCATAATACACAGAAATAAGTGATGATTTGTCCATATAATTCTTTAAAGAATGCAGGACGTACAGATTTCTATTAAGTTTGCTACAGAGGTTGTCAATATGTCCAATCCAACCCAATCCCGGATCAATAAGTACACCCAACAATTTGGCTGATTCAACCCATGGCAAGAGAAAGTTATCAAATCGCAAATTATAATCTAATGGACTTTTGTACCTATTGAATTGTAAGGCAACCGTTTTGTCGTAATTGATAATTAGTCTATTTTTCTGACACCAAAGCCGAAATTCTCCTAGGGTCACATTGATTTTATGTCTTAAAATTTCAGGATCATTATCGTATATAAGTATGGTAGTGTCATCCGCGTACATATATAGTGTGCCATGCGAGATACCTGTGGGAAGATCGTTGACATATAGTAAAAATAGCAGCGGTCCAAGTATGCTACCCTGTGGAGTACCCAAGTCAATCTGTTGGAATTCTGACAAGGACGAATTAATCTTAACCGACATGCTTCTATAACTTAAGTAAGAGTTAATCCACCTATTAATCGGCCCACGTAAACCTAAATAATTGATCTTTCTGCATAAGAACTCCCTATCCACAACATCAAAAGCACAATATATAATATAATAAACAATATGGTTGATTAATTCCAGTAACCGAAATTTGAGTTTTAAACTGAAATATCTCAAGAACGGCTAATAACAATATGGTAGCGGGTAGATACTTATCTGTGAACCCGACAGATAACAGATCTACTTCAGGGATGCGTCCCTGCCAGACGCTAGCCTTGGTTTATCTCCCAATACCATACGGGGGAAACCATTGTCCTACCCCCAGCTCCTTACCAAACCTATACCATTTGCTCTAAATATTCCTTACCCCCTATCAACTCGCCTGGCCAGCGTGATAGGAAAAGGCTAAAAACCTCGTATAAATGATGTCACAAACTTTACCACGGCCCTCAGTCTCCGGCAGCATGATGATCCCCGGTTACGGTAGCAATCGGACAAGACAGAATGCAGAGGGTGCGAAGAATACCCGGAGTAGATCAGGCTACCACAGTAGACGAAAATTGCTAATAGCCACTTACAACACTAGAACACTTGGATCGGATCAGAAAATACTAGAACTAGAAAATGAACTTTCTCATATAAAGTGGGATATTCTGGGCCTGTGCGAGACAAGAAGAAAAGGTGAAGCAGAGATGACACTGCAGTCTGGAAATGTGCTGTACTACAAAGGCGATGAAAATATATCGGAAGGAGGCGTAGGCTTTTTAGTTCACAAGAGACATAAAGATAGCATAGTGCAGTTTGAATATGTTAGCCTGAGAGTCGCATTTATGGTACTAAAACTGAACGATCGATACAGTCTTAAAATAATACAAGTCTATGCTCCAACATCCACGCATAGTGAAGACGAAATAGAGAACTTTTATGAAGACATCACCAAAGCAATAGAAAAAGTTCGCACGCACTTTACTTTTATTATCGGTGATTTCAATGCCAAATTAGGACATACGGCAGACGACAACGAAACAGCGATGGGGTCGTTTGGATTCGGTAACAGAAACGATAGAGGAACTATGCTTTTAGACTACTTATTGCAGCACAACCTATTTGCGATGAACTCCTTTTTCAAGAAAAAGCCAAATAGAAAATGGACTTGGGCAAGCCCAGACGGTACTACCAAGAAGGAGATAGATTACATCGTCTCGGATAACAAGCATATAGTGCATGACGTCCAGGTTCTTAATAGTATCTCAATTGGTAGTGATCACAGAATGGTAAGAGCAATAATAGAAATCAATATAAAGAGAGAAAGATCTAAGCTGTTAGCGAAAGTACGAAACCTAGGATGGAATCCCATAGATAACTCCGATGAATACAGAGAGGCTCTAAAAAATGACTTAGACGGTATTGAAAATCTGGGAACCGACGTTGAGAACTTAAATGAAAAAATATGTATGTACAGCATTGCAAGAGACACGTAAAAGATATGAACCAAAGAGAAGAGAAAAAGAAGAAAAACTGTCTAGAGGCAGAAAACAGCTACTAACGAAAAGAAGGGAACTAAAGAACAAATACACCACAAACATCGAGGAACTAAGACAACTAAATAAAGAAATATCAAAGGCTATAACAAAAGATACCAGAAAATTTAATACAGAGAAAATAAATACAGTGATTGAAAACAAGTCTTAAAGTTTTACGTAGAAATTTAAAAGTGGAAAAAAAAAACATCTGCAAACTAGAAAATAAGGCAGGGCAAGTGACTACCAACAAGGATGAAATTGTAAAAATTGTCGAAGACTTCTATGAAGAACTTTATAGAAAACCAGATGAAGAAGAGGTACCTATCCCAAGAATACTGAACCAGGGCTCTGAAGATGTACCAGACATAACCTACTGTGAAGTAAGAAAGGCGGTGTCTGAGATGAAGAATAATAAGTCACCAGGAGAAGACGAAATTGTTATAGAGGCAGTAAAGGAAGGTGGACACATAGTTATTAAAGCCCTATGTAAATTATTTAATGAATGTCTACATCAAGGAGTGACACCTTCAAAGTGGAACAACGCCACTATAGTAATAATGCACAAGAAGGGGAACATTGGTAATCTAGCAAATTACAGACCCATTAGTCTCCTATCTCACTTGTATAAACTATTTATGAAGATCATTGCTAAACGCCTAACTCCAAAATTAGATTTTTACCAGCCGAAAGAACAGGCAGGATTTCGAGCAGGGTACGGTACAAATGACCATTTACATACAATCAAGACCCTTATAGAAAAATCAACAGAATATAATAAACCTCTCATCCTTGTTTTCGTAGACTATGAAAAAGCTTTTGACTCAATCAGCCAACAACATATGCTCAAATCATTAACAGACTGCAGAATTGATTACAGGTACATTGCACTGAGTAAGGGTATACATATATGAGAAAGCAACGGCGTGTGTAAGATTACATAAAAACACAAGAACATTCCGAATAGAACAAGGTGTACGTCAAGGAGATACCCTCTCTCCAAAGCTGTTCACCACACTGCTCGAATATGCCTGTAAGAAAATCGAATGGGGGGAAATGGGCCTAAATATGGACGGTGAAAGATTAAATAACTTAAGATTTGCAGACGATATCGTCCTTATCACCGACCGTATAGATCAAGCGTCCATGATGTTGGAAAAATTATACAATGCTTCAAGGGAAGTTGACCTAAGAATTAACTTTGCAAAGACGCAAGTCATGACAAACCTAGTCCCCAGTGAAAACATAACTGTTGGAAGCAAATCTATTGAACAGGTCACTGCCTACAAATATTTGGGTCATGAGATCCGAATACGACGGGACAACCAGACGTGCGAACTTCTCCGGAGAGTAGGCTTGGGGTGGACATCTTTTGGAAGATTAAAGTATGTTTTCAAGTCGGATATTTCCATCAGTCTATAACGAAAAGTATACAATCAGTGCGTATTACCAGTGATGACATACGGAGCCGAAACATTGACGCTTACAAAAAAGTCAGCAAAGAAACTGCGTGTCACCCAACGGGCGATGGAGAGGGCTATTCTGGGTATTTCCCTCAGAGACCGAATACCAAACGAGATTATGCGCCAAAGAACAGGTGTTATAGATGTAATCGAAAAAATAACAACTTTAAAGTGGAACTGGGCCGGCCACGTAGCTAGAAGAACTGACGGAAGATGGTCTAAAAAACTATTGGAGTGGCGCCCGAGGCACGAAGGTTATCGTAGTAGAGGGCGCCCCCCCACACGATGGACCGATGACATCAAAAGAATCTGTGGTAATTGGATACAAATGGCTCAAGATAGAGAAGAGTGGTAAAATAAACGAGAGGCTTATGTTCAGCAGTGGACTACTATAGCTGAGTGATGATGATGATACTTTTTTGAAATCAGAACAAAAATATCTTTCATTTTAGCTTATAATATAGAGGGTGTTCCATTTAAAATCTAAGGCCTAATTAATTTTTTAAAATTGTGTGATTCCAATAGTTCTAAAAGATATTACAGCAGAAACCCTAAAACTTATATTTAATTTTGTTTCTATCATCCATAATAACGGCTTTAGGTGGGTGTCAAAATATAAGGATTGACCCTGTACCTACATAAAAAAGTTTTTGTGGTTTTTCATTTAAAAAAAGTATGATTAAGTACATATATACAAAGAAATTGTGTAACGTATTGTAACTAAATTTTACTATGACAAACAAAAAGCTGAGTATATTGCAGCTGGATAATTGCTCCCTATAATATTTAACTTCTTTGGCGTGTACCAAATAAATAAATTACAATGTTGTTTAGGCCATATTAGTAAAATTAGTTATTTGTATAAAAAATTCAATACAAGAATTGGGATTATTTCTTTTCTCGCAATCATTAAGACTATATGAACGCACATGTTAAGAAAAACAAGATTTGTATAATATGTAGAATACAAAAATACATGTTTTTTTTTTTAATTTCGAGCGACTTTTCTTATTCTCATATATCAATAATGATTTAAATGTATTTTAGGGTTTGTTGGAACGATTTATGTCTTGTAAGGAAGTTCAAAATACCGATACTTCGGCATATGTAATATATTTTTTAATGGAACATGCGAAGTCAAATGAAAACTTCGAATTCTTAAAAACTGCAGTGCCATTTGTAACATTTGTCACTAGTTTGGATGAACTTAAGGAGTTGTGAGTATAATTATTATTATTCAAGCCTTAAAGACTTGTATATAGGGTGGGGCAAACAAAATATCATTTAGAAAACATTTTACTGCGGTTGTTTATTATGAGCACCTAAATAAAAATGATTTTAAATATTCAGGGTGTCCAGAGAGTGTGACTTATCAAACAATGTAATAATTTTTAACTGGAACACCTTTTATTGCGTTTTTTATTTTTTTTTTAAATCAAATATAGTGAAGTACGATCCCTGCACCTAAAACTAACCGCTTAATAAATTTCTATTTTTTATGTAAACAAATTTAAAATAGTATGTACCGGGTCATTCATTATATATTTTGACACCCACCTAGACCTGTTATTATGTTTTGTGTCTCAGAGATGACAGGGCGTCGTCCAACTTTCTTATTTCAAATTAGTACCCAGTTTTTTGTCTTTGATTTTTTGATTCTCCATAAAATTCTTAACATTTTTTATATAGCATACTCATGCTTTACTTTAATAGTTACACCGCAAAATGCAAAAAACTATAGGCTTTATCAGCATTGTGCACTATGATGAGTTTCTTGATGTTACCATATCCCACACATTCGATGGGTTAACGGGGTGGCCAGGGCAAAACATTAACGCCAGCTCCTTCGAGAAAGTCGAGTGTTCGACGAGTAATATGGGAACGTGCGTTGTCTGCTGGACCACCATCTAGATAAGGCCGTATAGTCTTTTGTAGGACATGCTCCTCAACAGCATCGTGCATACCTAGACAGAATCACGATTCATCGTTGAATACGACATTATGCCATTCTATCTATCAATGCTGCCGTGCTGTGCACCGGTCAAACAACAGTGCTCCACAAACAAAGCGAATTGAAATAATATTAGTAATATAGGCACACTGCGGGTGTTCATAATCCAACACTAAGGAAGCGTTGAATTTAGATTAGTGGGGATAGTAAATGTAAATGTATGTTTTAGATATAATAAATTAACAACTGAAATTCCTGAACAATATCAGAAACATGCATCCGTGGTGAAACTGTCTAAAGAATTGTCCGATGCTATCGTAACTATATCAGCAGCACAGGATATAAAAGGCAATGCTTTTCAATTGTATATTACTTTAAAAACTAATTTTTTATCATTTACCTACAGGCAATACGTTTAGGAGGACAAGAGGTTTACAAAGCGAAGGAAAAGAAAATAAAGGTAAGGTATTCTTGAAAATTCATATTGAAGTATAGAATATTCAAAATGCATGATTTTTTTGCTTTACTACAACTCTACCTTGAGTTTTCTAGATGTGGTTTTATGCCAATTTCTGATTGTTCGATATAGTGCTGGAAGTCTTCGAGACCTCCTTTCACAACAACACCAAGATGTTGTACTTGCCAAGAAAGTCCTAATAGGCAATTTAACATGAATAGGAGCGTTATTTAGATGATAGTTCTTTTTTAACGAAGTTGAACCAGTACACAATTTCTTGAATAGAGAAAAAATTAATCTCTTTGAATCATGAGATACTTATTTAAGGTCTCTTCCCAGTGAGCTTCGGACCCCCCATGTTTGCAATGGTTCTTACTATCAGGATTATAAGTGAAAAACAAAGATTCGCGATATCGTAGTGAGAATTGTAGGACTTTTATAACATGTAACATTTGTGTTATGTAATATTTGTAAATTCCTCAGCAACTACACGAATGTTCAACCAACGCGACGCGACAGTTCAATTGATCGATTCAAATTCCAATATTTTCTTCCGTTTTTGACGGCTAATGACGACCCGAGCGTGATTGATATTTAAGACTTTCTTGGCCATCTTAGAAATTGCTCTATTATTACACAGCCCCACGGCTAGATTGATATGTTACAGAAAGGTTTACGATACGTAACTGTCATTTGCAATTGGCACATGCGTAGATTGTAATTATTCAAAGATTTTTATATCAATAGCACCAAATAATACTGACAATGCACGAAAGAAAAAAACTCCACGAAAGCAGTCCACAACACAGAAGACAATTCCTGAATCAAGTTTCGATACTCAGGAAAGTGAGTCAAAGAGCATTTCTGATAATCAACAGGAATGAGTTGTTTTTAAGTATTACTTTTAGTTATATAAGTGAGTCAAAGAACATTTCTGGTAATCAACAGGAATGAGTTGTTTTTAAGTATTACTTTTAGTTATATAAGTTAGATTTATTAGATATTCAGTACATATTTATTTAAAAAACGTTAAATGTACGAAAAAAATATTTTATTAGATATTTTTATAAAAATTCATATTAATACTAGAATACTAGCGTTATTTGTTACAGTTTCTTAATACAAATATATTTATATATTTTATTCGATGACGTTCAGATTAAATCGAACCTAAATGTCATAATCTTAACCTAATCTAACAATACCTATGGCAGCAACAAATTCTGGAATACGTAACAGGTATATTAAGTTTAATACTTATCAAAATGGCTTCAAGTCATTTGTTTGGAGGCATATCCAATGTTACTCAGGTTTCCAAAGCAAGCCTTCATTTTTTTAACAAATTATTTGTTGAACACATCACGAGACATATGTTTGGACAGTTCTCAACTTCCATCATCAGTCTTAATAAAAGAGAAAAGCAACCTGAAAATTGTCTGAACATAAGGTGACATTTTGCACAATAAATATGTAGACCCACTGTTACCAACAAAAGAAATCAATTAAAAATGCAGGTCCGACTTAAAAAAAAAAACAAAGTTGATGATGGCAGTTTGTAAGGCAAAACGGCGGACGTTAATTTTGAAAGTTCCTTCTTGTAGACATATTACTCTCTATCTTGCACGATTTAAGAAATAGCATGTATAATTTTTAGTTTTTATATTTTAAACAAGAGTTTAAATATGAATTGGTTTGGGGATGTCTTTAAGCTCGGTGGAACAGATACTCTGCTGCTTCAACTAATGTATTAGACTCCAAATTTGATTCAGAACCATCAGGATTTGCACTAGAACTATCCCCCAATTTCAATTCAATCAGATTCTCTTTCAATTGTTCGGGATCATCACTAGATACGCCCTCAACGATCCCATGATAAACAGTTTGTTCATTGCCCAGTTCTGGGATTGAAATACCCACACCACCACCCAACATCCGTTGCAGTGTAACCAATTCATTGGAGTTTGCAATTAGATTTACACAAATTCCTTGGAAGCCAAATCGCCCTGGACGTCTCATTCGATGTAAATACGTTTCAGCACTAGTGGGAATGTCATAGTTTATCACTAGATCAACACTAGAGATGTCCATTTCGGTTCCAATGATATCGGTAGAGACAAGGATTCGGCAACTCTTGTCTTTTAACGCTTGAATCACTTGGCCACGTTTATTCGCGGCACAAAAGTACATTACGCTGCAACTATACTCGGTTTTTCCTAACATGGTCGATAGACTTTCCGAACGTCTTTGGTAATTGGTAAAGACAACAGCTTGTGTGAACTTTACCGTGTTTAACAACTGTAAAAGTTGTTCGAACTTAAGTTTAGTTTGTTGCACTATATTTGTATGCGGTTTAACCATTGACACGTAGTGTCTAAGCCCTAACAGTAACGGTGTATCGACTTCTACACAAATTTCACTAGGCGATAACGCGTAATTCATCACAAACGCTTTTAAATAGCTTGAGAATGTTGCACTAGACATTATTATTTGTTTTTTACGCGGTAGGGCATTATAAATTGTGTTAACATCGGCATCCATTTCAAATGATGGATTCAGTAATTTATCCGCCTTATCCATGATGAACATGGTAACTGATGTGGTTGATAGATGTTTCCCTTCTATCAGTTGTTTGATGGGTCTAGGAGTCCCCACAGCTATATGGCAAGATTTCATGTTTTTTATATCAAGACGCAGTGGTCCGATAAATAAATTAACTTGGAGATCTGAAACATCAAACTTTGCATTATAAATTGTTTCAACAATATGCCTACCTCATTTTAACATACCTTTTATATACTGTCCTATAGTCTGGATTAGGTCCTTGATTTGTCTGGCAATCACTCTGGTTTGTGCTAAAATTAACGTTTGCACCGAATTTTCTTCAATTTTAATGGATTCCAATGCGATTATTGTCGATACTAGCGTTTTTCCTGTACCAGCTTTTGATTTCAATAGTAAATCTAAAACAATATTGATATTTAAGTATATGAATTTGTGTGCGAATTATCTAGTAATTACCCAGCCCGCATCTACCCATTGGTATTGCTTTAACTTGGATTGGAGACGGTTTTCGATAATGACAGATGTGTAAACCTTGGAGAATATTTTTGCTCAGACAGAGCGAATCGAAATTAATGTTTGAGTCAATAAGAACATCGCGAGTACGTTGTTTGGGATCGTCTAGAGAATGTGCGATTACTGCTTTAGGGTTCCACATATTTTAATTAATTAAAATTAAAGAAAATATAGTAAAATTCTTGTAATGTTTATCAACAGTTTAACAATTATTCACTTTAATATTTAGAGTTAGAGGTTTGCACACCACGAGGACGAAGACGAGACAACAGACAACGTGCACCACCCCATACATACATTACATGTGTGAAATTATGGTATGATCGCGCCGATGCGCAGTCAGACGAATTTTGGTAGTTGAGATTGTAATCGAAGTGTGGTGTTGCCAGGTTTAAAACACACATATTATGTTGAAACGGTTAAATTTTTGACCGTTAAATGTAAATGCTACTCTAGGCTATACACCTATTTGTTGTATTAATGTGATTTATATTTGTGTGACTTAGTTCGATAGCAGTCATCGTTAGATAATCATTGCAAGAGGTTGGGGGTAAAACGCTGAATGTGGAAGGTTAGGAAGCATGCAGGAATGTGTTGTAAGGGTGTAATAGGAATTATCAGGAAGAGTTAGTAAAGGAGGGTGTACGAAATAAGTTTATATTCATGTCCCCAACTATAACAATCTCATCAGACATCGGCATTATACATGAAATTTCCGTTTCCAAACATGATAAAGCCTGTGGAACACTCTCCGAAGGTGGTCGGTAGAGCACTCCAAAAGCTACTTTAATCTTACCTATATTTAGGAGTATCCAAAATTGTTCTAAAACTTTCTCAGCGACTTGTACATCAATATTTTCATATACTATGTCAGAGCGAATATAGACACCAACTCCACCACCCCTTGTCGCCCTATCCATTCTAAAAAATATATACCCATCAATAAAAAGATCCTCATCAAGAATACGATCACTAAGCCACGTTTCTGTTACACCCAAAACGTCCAACCCGTAATCACACAATATTTGTCTAACACAATCTAAAGAACATAACAGTGATCTGATATTTACGTGTGCGATTTTTAAGTTGGCCATCTTGAGAAAAATATACTAAAAACAGAACATTAAGCAACATCAAAGAAAAAAAACAAATGGATGTAATTATTTAGAAAGATCACTTATCTGTGCGGCACACAAAATCTTAATCAAAGCCTCACCGTCATTTTTTCTGGCATAAACACTATTGTTTTTGCACCAAATATATTTAAACCCTTTACTACGTAATTGTGTTGCATTCTCTATCCATATCTTCGTTAATAAAAATTTTACGCCTTTCACCGCCCAGACCACAGTCATCAGACGTCAAAACTCCCTTAATTCTTCTCTTTTGCATTATTTCGTCGCGCAGTTTCTCGCTTTTTAATGTAACTAAAACAGGTTGATAGGTTTTTTTGCTGGGGAGTATCTTAGCTATGACATCATTGTTGTTTATGTCGACGCCCAATCTCTTGAAAACCTTTACAACACCGTTGACAGGATTTTCCTCTTGTGACATTCCAAACAAAACCACATTCCTTCTCCTTTCTTCATTTTCCATCTTATTTACCCTCTTCTTAAGTTGAGATATTTCATTCTCCATCTGTTGCATCTTAATTTTCATACTACTATTCTCCCTCTTGATACCCATGTAGTCCTTCTGCATCTCCTTCAACGTCTTGTTAATATCCTCCATAATACCCCATTTAAATTCGAAAGACTTCTCAAATTCTTCAAACTTTGCACTAAAAGTTTGTATTACATCCTCCAGTGTTAGGTTGGATTTACACTTTGATTGAGGACTAATAAAAATACTTTTTCTTAAGGCAGCAGCGGATGTCGAAGGTGCGTAGTTATCCTCATCATACTCCTCATCTTCCTCAGCACATGTAGGACACAACCATTTTTTGTCTGTCTGCATTTTCTCGTGCGCATTTATAGTTAAAGCATATAAATACAACATTAAGATCTATAATATTGAGTTAATACATAATTAACGTAGGTCTTTATGTTTGTGAGACCTGATTTTTTTAAGAAATACATCCAAATTGCTTAACGCGTTTCTGATTTATAGCGTTGATTCAACGAGAGAGTAAGGGAAAATACGCAAACTGACAACATTCAAGGATTCACTCCACTCCAAGAGGTCGCCCAGACTTGTCGAGTATATGCCATGACACAATCTGTTTTATTCTACCAGGGCCAGGGTATATGCTATATTTTGTTGATATATGGGTAAATTTATATACTAATTATATCCTTAGTTAGTATCGATCAATGCTTGTACTTCACTTTTCCCCCAACAGTTGAATTTGTCAAACTATATTATGTTGTCAGTATGGACTTCATTTCTTTGGATGTTCAGTCTTTGATGCTTAAAATAAAACTTCTTTTTTACTGATAATTGTGCATGTGAATTCAATTAAACATTGATTATATCACACACATAAAAAAGTCTACGCTTTAAGCATTCTAAACCAATTAGTCACCGATTACCACTGAGCTACGCTCAACGGTAAAAGGAATAAAACCAAATTGCATCAAAGTTACAAATATGTAATACGGCGATACTGACATATTTGTAACTTTAAAACGCAATTTTCTCGAGAGTTATGGAGGCAAATATCAAAAACAACCTATCGCTGTAAAGTAGATA
Source organism: Apoderus coryli (assembly GCA_911728435.2). Classification (NCBI taxonomy): domain Eukaryota; kingdom Metazoa; phylum Arthropoda; class Insecta; order Coleoptera; family Attelabidae; genus Apoderus; species Apoderus coryli. The sequence continues at coordinate 5,756,144 of OU452202.1, read as the reverse complement.
AAAAATGCATTCAAATTATGTATCACTCGACCCCTACTGCTATTTGAAAATTTAGGGGTTGTATCCACTTCTATCACAGGGCTAAAGCAATTTCGACCAAAAACGAATGGGTTCATCCTAGGACTCCCCCAAACTCATATAATAAAATTTCGTTCAATTGGTAGAAGCGTTTAGGCTCTGTCGTGGAAGAATACATACAGACAGGCAGACTTTCATCTGGAAATGGTCTTAATTGTTTCATGACACTTCTAAATCGTGATATCCGTCTTAATCTCAATTTTTTTTAGCGCGTTAACAATACTACAATACATTCCCTAGGCGAAATCGATCGAATGTTTGAAATTCAATAAATAAATCAACAATGGTTCTGTTAAGATCGAGAAGTACAGGGTATTAAAAGACCTCTGATCGAGGCGCTTCATATGGTAAACGGAAAACGGCTGTTTATAAATAAAAGTACGCAACTTACGTATCGGACTATGGACGACAACAAAGAACGGAAACGCAAACGGAGAGTTTACAAATAACCAGTTAAAAATAAAAATATTTCTTCGTTAATTGTTTTTTTATAAATAATGTGCGGAAGGTTATGTGTACATAACACATCAAATTAGGTTTGGGGTAAGTCTAACGGATCCTTGACCTAACAACAATGTATTATTTTCACTCAATTCAAAAAAATATCAATACTTAGATATCAAGATTTCTTAATTACAGTAAAATATCCTGTATACCATTATATTAAGTAATATATTTAAACCTTAAATACATCTCATACATTATCGTATATCTATCTGAAGGTTAGCTTTATATTCGCTCAAATTCGGGAGTTAAATGGATTTTATTTGCAATGGCAAACTGCTTTAATGCCTCGTATCTACTTTTGATTCCACTCATTTCATCTTGCATGCATGTTAGCTCTTCTTGCATGACTTCCATACCTCTCCATTCATGACCTTTTTCCGTTTCTAATTCGTCTTTTTGTTCAATGCGTTTTATACGGCATGAAGCAGCATAACCCCTGTTTTTTAAGGTTCTGCGCCTTTGTTTCATACGTACTATCTCTTCTCTTGATAATCCACGCAATTTTAATTGTCGGTTTAAATCTCTTACAGATATTGAGACTAATTCATCGTCAGATATTTCAATAAATGGTGAAGGTGACAGAGGCGGCTGTAATAGTAATAAAATTAATTTTTAAGTTGTTTAACGTATAATAGTTTAAATTACCAATTTTCTATCACACTTTTTTGGCGGAGACATTTTTTAAAAGCAAAGGGAACTGTTATATCCTCTTAACAAATATTAAGTAGTAACACATCTGCAAGTCATTTATATCTATATCATGTAGTACACTTCCAACTTGGTTTAATATCTACCCATAGATTAATGTTTGTAATTAATAATAATTGTACCTAACCCAATTAAAACCAAAAAAAAAACAAATTTTACAACAGCTGTCATCTCAGCTGATTTGACAACACAATCTTCTACATCACAGATCCACTGGGCTCTGGGCTCATACGATCACCTGCTACCTCACTTTCACATTTTTTTAAAATGACCAATAATCTATCATTGGCTTTGAAGGGAATTTTTCCTAGTCAAAGGGAATTTGTCTTTAAACTGTAAATTAAATTTGTAAAATGTGCATTTAAAACAGGTGAGTGAAAATTACTGATATTTCGAGGTGAAGGGTTACGCATAAACATATTGAAAACGATAGTAGAACGATCGAGCGGAGGGAGTCACAACCTACTAAATCAACACAGTGTTGGGTCCAAGCATCCAAAACCAGCCAAATATTAAATTGACCCCTAAATCATCTGCTATAACCTCTCTTGGTTTTTAGTTTAGCCAAATTGTTGATATTTTCTGTTGATTTCTACTATCGCTTTCTATTATAAAGGCTGATTATAACCCTTATTTTTCTACAACTCAGAAAAATTGTTTATTTGTAAAGTAAGTAAAGTACACTCTCAGAAAAATTCTGAGAGTACAATACCAAAAAGACAATGACACTACGTTCCCATAGAAATCTTATATTATATAATATGTACTCTAGAATGCTAATTAAATCCAGCCGAATACCAAAAAGTATAACGGTTATGCAGAGTTTTCACGATCTACGCATGCTCCTCAATATCTTATTTTCAGTAAAGAGCTGCCATATTTAAAACTACTCGTATTTTGTCGTTCGCCTCAGAGAATTTATGCGACATATCTGTTTTATAAATAAATCCATATGTTGCGTCATACGAACCTGCTTGACAAAATGAAATAATTAAATGTTATCGGTAAAATTGCATACTGTTTAGTTTTCAGCAATATGAACGAAACATTTTTTCCAAATCTTATTAAATTTAGTAGATTTCGCAACAACGTCTGTTTTCGCAAATGACGTTTCTCGTAGTGGGAATATCTGTCAGAGTCGGCTTCACAACAATTCAGATAGGTTTTATATTTGAGTTATGGTTTTATTCGTGGTATATTTTAATTGTTGATAAATATACCTATTTGTGATTAAAATTGTTTTTAATATTTGTTATTTTGGTTTTAGTTCGTTTATTTAACAAACAATGAGGTGTATAGTGTTGTGGTGTAAAAATGAAGGTCTCATTCCTGGTATTAAATATTTTCAGTAAGTTATTGTTTCGGGTTTCTAACAGTCTCAGTTTGAGTCAATATTGACATGATACTCATATTTAGCTTGACAAAAAAAAGACATGATGTTTGGATGCGGGCATTGGGATCCTAGTACAGAAAATGTATGTGATGGGAATGTCATATGCAGTAAGCATTTCGCTGCAGAAGATATCATTTGTAGAGAAGACGGCAAGAGGATCACCCTCGTACCCGATGCAGTTCCCAAACTTTTGTTGAAAAGAAGAGATTATGTAAATGACAGTGGAAGTTAAATTCTTAATCGTTTGATATCAAGACACTGTTTACTTCCCTTCCTTTATTCCATTTTTTTATTTGAATGTTACCAAATGGTAAAATTTAATTTTAAATATACCTATAACATAACAGTAATATTACATTTAATCAAAGCCGGTCCTGTTGAAAAATAAGATACTGGTGATCATGCGCATTATGGACAGCTCTACACTTTTGGTTACATTTTGGTACTACGGGATTATCATTCTAGAGTATATATATATAATATAAGATTTCTGTGTACGTTCCACTACCAGACCATATCTCTGTGCACTACCTATCTTTGGCCGAATGCTTAGTCATTGTCTTTATAAAGACAATGGCTTAGTGAAGCAAGTGGCCAAAAGAAAAGAAGAAGAAGAACCTGAATCTGTGGTTCGTGTATTTTTTCTAGACTTATTTTGTTGCCTTCTCACTTGTCAGTTGTCAGTATGAGTAACTCACCGATGTCAACTCATGTGTTGTGGTGTAGTGTGTCATTGTAATAAAAAGAGTAATTATTATGAAAATTAAAATCGCAAAATTGTGGTAGTTGTTTATTTTTTATTTGATTACTTGTCTGTGATATTATCAAAATTCTAAATTATAGAAAGAAAATACTGCACGCGGTAATACCTAGTTGCAAATCAAGTACTCCTTGTTAAAATTCGTGTTTTGAATGTAATTAACAGTATTATGAATAGTTCTTCGTATCCCGAACGAAACATGGCCGCTTGAGAAAGATATATTTTCATGTTTTTCGTTGTCTTAAAAACTAATATTTTCCTACAAAATGGAATTGCGTGTTGGCAATAAATACAGATTAGGACGAAAAATCGGTTCAGGTTCATTTGGGGATATTTACCTTGGTAAGTAGATATACCAAATTTTTTCACTTCCGTGACAAAAGATTTTTCTCAAGACGAAAATTATATTTTTCAGTTTTGTTTTAGAACAAATATTGAATGATATTGTTGTTTATAGGTACTAATATTTCTACTGGAGAAGAAGTAGCAATTAAGTTAGAATGTATCAAAACCAGACACCCACAATTACACATAGAATCAAAATTTTACAAAATGATGCAAGGTGGAGGTAAGTGAACAGGTTGTAAATAAATATATATTTATAAATTTTTTTAAAAAATATGATTTTCAACCATCACAAAATCAAATCGTATCGTATTTCTTTATTTATTTTCTTATTTTCAATATTTATTGAGGTATATCTAATTCTTTGTTGTATGTTGTGTTTGTTTTTGATAAATTATGATTATAATATCACCAGACATTGTTCAATATGGATAATATGAACTTTTTTTTGATGAGGGTAATCTTGTGGTTGGAATTGTTTATCTAGTTATATGGCTTGTACCTAATACAGATATTTAACAGGGGGGCAGGTTAGGCGAATAATACCGAGTCCTATAATAATAGTTACTTTTAAATCACTGCTGTTTCTGATAACAAATCCTAACGCCTTGTAAGCCTTTGGAGTCATGCCTGATAATGATCATTGAACCTTAGGTCTGATCGGAAAACTACTCCCAATTTATTAATACTAGTTTTTCGTTACAAAGTAGTATCATTTATCGAATAGCTTCTGTGTATATAGTTTAGTTTTCTGGTATATGTAACTACCGAACATTTTTCTGAATTTATTTTAATGTTGTTTGTTGTCCTGAAACCATGCAGGAACAAGGTTGATACCGTCCTACAATTCGTCACAATCTTTTTGAGATTTAATTGATTTAAAAATCTTAAAGTCGGCAGTGAATAAAAGGCCAGTCGAAAACGGCCAATCTGATGTAAATCATTTATATAAATTAGGAATAATAATGGTCCAAGAATACTCCCCTAGGGAACGCCTGATGTGTTCGGGAAATCATCGGAAAATCTATTGGCCATCCTGACTCTTTGACATCTATCATACAAGTAAGATTTTAATAAGTTTAAGGAGTTGTATGAAAATCCCAGGTTACTTAATTGACAAAGCATGATCTGATGGTTAACCCTGTCAAAAGCCTTGGCATAATCGGTATAAACAACATCGAACTGTTCTCCAGCTTCAAGAGCTATGCAGAGATTGCTAGATGTTGAGAGATTCCTCATGAAGTCATGCTGGAATGTGCTAAGATTTGGTTTGCCCCAACTGTATATATTATAGAGAATAGAAGAATTCCCAAAGATGTTAAGTGATAATGTAGACTTATTGGTCTATAATTTATTATTTCATTTTGTTTGCCATTTTTAAACACGGGAGTAATAATGGAGCTTTTTAGTTTATCTAGTTTACCTTGATGCATGGGACTCACAACTGATTTCTGGATATTGATGATGAACATTAACAAGTCATTAGGCTTCGTTCCACGACTTAGTGGAGTGACATGCAATGAAACAAGTTTTGGCTTTGGCTACCAGCATTCTCATTACGTCCGAACACACATCAACGCTTTCTTGGTCGCGTCATTTAAAACCTTCGTCAACTTCACAAAACTCTTTTTGGCTGCAGTTTGGGCTTGTAAAAAGCTGCATTCATGGCTTCAGCACTTATTAAATTATTATTGTTGTCGGTAGTACCGCTATTATTGTAACCACTACTACTACTACTTGGTTCATTATTTATAATATTATTCTGAAGTTGCTGTGTTCGCTGAGTAGACGTCTAAGTGGGCAGCTGGGACCGTTGAGATTGATGTTGCAACGGCTGAAATCGCTCGGTGTTGCCACCGCTTCTGCTATTACTTTTCTAAATTTGTCCTTTACCAGGGTTAGCAACAGCCGCGCTGTACGTACGATGTTGTTGTTAGTTGTTTATTTTGCAATAGAGCGGCGCCGCCATCGGTGCGAACACGGTAGTCAAGTACCTGATGCCGCGGAGAGTGAGTGCTTCCGGTCGAGTCGGTAGACTGCCTATGCCAAGTAGTCGTGGGTGCTGGCAGCTGACAGTCGATGGCCGTAGTTCGGATTCCACGCAAAACTGTAGGTCCATACTTACGCTGGCTGTATGTCAAATCTATGACTAAAAGCCAATAAACAAAACAAAATTTTGCCAAATTTACCAAAATTTACACCATAAAATCGATATAAATCGGGACTTGCCAGCGAAATCAGCTGTTCGCTCACGGACAGTCCCAACTATGGTGACTAATATGAAGTATTACCACGAAATGGCCTCCAAAGTATTGTTTATAACGAGTATATTATATGTACATACGCATATACAAATTGTTTGAAATGGTGTTTATCAACATTTGTTATACAGGGTGTCCCAAAAAATTGGTCAATCTATAAACACAACTGCTATGCTATTTTCCATTTTACGGCTCCATGTCCGATATGAAGTTTGATTTTTAAAAAAACAGTTTTCTCAAAATATCTCGTTCTAATCATCGCATTTATATGAAACTTGGTACATTCATATTACAATGCAAGCCGCATGTTTTCAAGATAGAAAAAGTTAAAACACATACTAGTTAATTTAAATGACGGCGGGTTTTGTACCCCTTTTTAATGTACGACAATGACCTCAAAACTAACATTTTGTAGAACAACAATTTATTTACAAACGTTTTGCTATCCTTCATAAAAATTATTGGTTTCAGAGATAATTTGATACAGTAATCAAAAATAAATAGTTATCTTCTGACAAAAAGAAAATAAGAAAAACTACTAGTAGCTATTTTACATAGGGGTTTTATTATCCGTTGACCCATTTTTGGGACACCCTGTATAAAAAATAATAAAGGATGGAAATAAAAGTCTACTCCACAATATATATTTCGTATAATTGAATTGTCAAATATTATTAACGACCATACATGTTTCGAGATTCTATAATCTCACCATCAGTGCCACTGAGGGATGCCGATTCTAGATCGATTTTTCGTGAATCGATTTTTTTCGTACCAAATAATCGATTCTTTTGTAAACGATTTTTTTAGAATCGATTATTTTTTTACTAGAATCGTTTAAATTTAAAAGATCGAAAAGAGTGAAAACTTTATTTTACATTTTCATGGTCGTCGATATCCTGTTCAACTGATACCGAATACCGAGCTCGCCTTGTCTGTTGTGTGTGTCAATCACAACACGAGTCAATTGTCATAATTTTAATTTTTGATTAAGGCGTAGAATCAGCAAATTTGGATTCTGGATAATAGGTTGGCAAACCCTAAAAGCCAAAAGCAAATGAAGTTTTAAAGGTTAGGTGTTGGTGTTTAATTTTCGTGGTTTTGTGGTTGTTCCGTTGATATATTAATGGGTTCTAGTCCCTGAAGTTTTTTGGGTTCTCCGAACAAGTACAAAATATACTGGTGCATATTGTGCAATAACAATAAATCGATGGAATATGGAATCCGATAAGCAGAAAACCAGACCACCGGTAACGCTGGGGCTTGTTCTCAACCGGACTTCAGTAATAAGCGTTCGAATAAAAGTGACATGTGGCAGTTTTTCAAGGGAGTGGCACAAGGCGGCAAATGTACCCTATGTCGAAATATTATAAAAACATCTGGAAACACAACAAACTTGAAAAATCATTTGAAGCGAAAACACCCTCTCTTCCGTCAGCTTCAGCTATTTTTAATATTATTAGAGCAAGAATCGATCTTTGTGAATCGATTCAAATTTGGTCCGATTTTCTGAGAGTCGATTTTTTCTAGAATCGATTCAAAAATCGATTATTTTTTTAAAAGATTGGCATCAATCCTTTGAAGGGTTTTTTGAATTATATTAATACCACTGACAGTAGTATTAATCAAAGGGTTGAAAACATGTTCTTAAATGAACAATTAAATTACTAAGTCTGCAAACAGATAATATGTATCGTTAGAATTCAAACAAAAATGTAATTAACAAGATTCTAAGTTACCACATTGTGGAAAAATATTTTTGGTACTTAGGTATACAAAAGTTGATTATAAAAATGTACAGGATTCGACAATATTACTCATCCTACATCCGTCCTTTTTTCTTTTCTTCTTACGCATATGAAATGTGTTTAAGGTCTTTACCATGCGGTGGTTTTAATTAGCTAAAAATATTTTGGCTGACAATTGAAAAGACAGTGTGAGAAATTTTTTGAAGTTGACATTAATTACTTGGCTTCCACGTCAGATTAAAAAAAAAAAAAAAAAAAAAAACGTTTTCGTGCCGCCGCGACAGCCATACCCAGGGCTCAGTTAAAATAATAGATAGTTACTTCACCTCGTGTCGGCACATTTGATGTTCATGTCTAAAGCAATTTGCCGCGCTTATAGTTATACTACAGTATAGTATATATGGGAATGCGACGAGTCGATGCCGTTTTCAGCGTCTAGTGAACCTTCTTGTCTGTAGTTAATATTCGATGCCCGGGGGTCTATTCTCGGGTTGAGAGAAAGATCATATCATGAGAACGGGTGACGTATTTCGAGAGAACGACGCAATTTGCTTATTCTTGGAATTTTCACTTCTATTTCACATTTCAACTATTAGGCGAACGCTGTCTCTTGCTCCAGGGCCCTTATTCTCGAGTATAAGAGAATGTGATCACTCATATCACCAATATGCTCTATCACATCCCTGGTTTTTCTCCATTAATGCAAAATAGGTATTCTCAAACTCATATGATGTGAAATATAGAATGAAAGATTCCTACAATGTTGCCAATAGGTTTTGAAGTTTATCGTAATAAAAATATGATATCACGTACCTACATAACCTTTTGTTTTATTATTTATTTTGGTGTAAATTTTGTTTTAGCTATTTTGGTATTAGCATTTTATAAGCATAAACACAAGGGTATCAGTTAATCAGTTTAAGGTAATTTAGGAAAAATTGTATTACAAATTTATACAGGGTGAGTCACCAGGACTGTACATACTTCTACCATAAGTAGAGGCACGTTAATGGATGATCGATTGAGCATTAAAAATGTCTCCTTGTTTTGATTATTAATATACAGGGTGAATTACGGATCTTCACCAAAACAATGTTTCATCATATGTTCTCAATGATTAAGTCGATTTATCTCATTTTTTTTATAAAAGTGTGTATTGGTGTCTGGCAACTAACTGACATATTCCGAATTGAAAAAATCCAGGTCCGTCTTCAAAAAAAGTTGTGGGACTGCTTCATATTCAACACTTCACCCTGTATACGATTAAAATAATTAGACACATGAGTTTCCTCAAACAAGTAAGAAAACTAGGTTATTACAAACATTTTTTGTCTGTTTTCTGTCTATTACAAGTGGAAAAGGTTACATACAGGGTGAATTATTGGGATGAACCAGATATGCCAGATTTTTAAATCCGGCCCTGAAAATTAATTCAAATTATGGTATTTACCATAGTGGCGTGTGTCGTTTCTGTCTATTTTGAAGATTTCTTTTTAATAACTAAACATTATTATACAGTAAGATTTTTTATTATTGCCAATTTTCAATTTGGCTCTAAAATTAATCTTTAATTGGAATTGTGAGGCGAGTGTAACAAAAAATTCAAATACCCAGGTGTAACTGTCTATTTATGCCATCTGAAAAAATTTTATCACATTTTTGAAAAATCATATACAAGGTGAAGTGTTGAATATGAAGCAGTCCCAAAAATTTTCTCGAAGACGGACCTGGATTTTTATATTATATTATAAAAAAAATGAGATAAATCGACTTAATCATTGAAAAGATATGACGAAACATTGTTTTGGTGAAGATCCATAATTCACCCTGTACCTATATTAATAATCAAAACAATGAGACATTTTTGCATGGTCATTTGATAATTCCCTAACGTGCCTCTAGTTATGGTAGAAGTATGTACAGTTCCTCGTGACTCACCCTGTATAATGACTGGCTGAATCACCAAAAGGTGGAAGCCACATCATAAATATATATTAACAAAATTACATTGTTAATAGATGAGCAAATTTGAAAAAACCTGCACAGCCTTTGTAAGTTGCAAACAGAAACAAGTTTTAATTGATTTTTTACAAAATCAGGAAAATTTGCTGTCTGGGAGATTTTTAATACTTTTACCAAGAAAAGTGCGAGACTATTGTGGGAGGAGGTTACCGTAATTTTAAATGCAATTCCAGGTGGTTCATGTAAAAACTGGATGCAATGAATGAATTTTTTAATAAATTTTAAATCATCTAATTCAAAGGCCTCCAAAGCCTTATACATTTTCCTTGATGGACGAGCTTCTTGTACTTCTGCATCTGAAATAAAAGTAAGCAGCTAATCATTAAAAAAGTACAAATAAATCAATAAGTACATGCGTACCTACTAAATTGTTTAAACCTCTTCGTATACCGCAACTCTTCCATCCGCTAATTCCATTATTGAAAAATTATAAAATAAAAAAATCACGTAAACACAAGCCCAACTTACTGTTCATTATAATTTTGAGATGTTATATTTTTACTATAAACGCAAACTCCTCCGTCAGATCACATGAAATATAGTAGGAGAATGGTGTTCTCTCGTTATTGTGTGATGTGATCTATCACTTTTGTTCAAGAATACCTATTTACGCGTTTCATGAGAACTCCGCCCACATTTTCTCATGAGAAGCAATTCCCTGGATTCGAGAATAGGCACCCTGAGGGAGAGAAGCATGATGTCGCTTCGAGAGAGAAACATGCGCAGATGACAATATTTGGGGGTTTTGTTTGTTATTTTCAATTATTGATGCTAACACTGCTATTATGATTTTGTAGAAATTCAACTAAGGTAGTTTTTTGTACGTTGTTTTTCTTTTCTTATCTACAGCGTCACCAGTGACTACGGTTTCCATTTTTATTATGAGCAATTAAAATTACCAGTTAATAATATTACCACTGAGACATAAACCACCTGTGTTCAAATAATAAAATGAAAAAATTATGTTTTATAATAAAAATAATAAATTTGACAATTTTGACATATGGACAACTATTGTGCCTAAAATCAGTAAAGTCTCATAAAAAGTAGGTTAAATGTCACTCTGAAATGTTTCGTTTCGAGAATACAACAGCAAGTTCTCAAGAGAACAATCATAGGATGTGAACCATCGTTTGTCTTAAAGTGAACACTCCCTTCTATTGAACTCGAGAATAGAGCCCCAGTTCAAAAGTGCAGCGAGCAACTCAAAAAATTCTAAAATATGGCGAAAGAAACAGCGTCTTTCAATTACTGTACGTTATGAATAACCGTTCGAGTGGTAAAGACCTTTAAATAATTTAAAAAAAAAATTGACTAAGATGAGAAGAGAGAAGGAAAGTGGAAAATCATAATTTTTACCAAAGTTTATCAATTATGATCTAAGTTTATTCTTTTGTATGTTCATTTAGAATTAAATATTCATTTTATTATATAGTTTTTTTCACACTGACCAGTTTCAGCAAAGTGATATGTATAAATGTTTAAATCCTAAACTACACTTGTAAACATAACCCTCACATTCATGTAACTTATATAAGGTTCCTTAAGCCACTGATGATGGAACCGAAACATGTCTGACTGTAAATTAGAAGATTTCAACCCATGGTGAATTTTAACATAAATTTGAGGCGTTGTGGTTACTACAGAAACAAAATACATGTTTGTTGTATTTTGTTTCTGTAGTAACCACGACGCCTCAAATTTATGTCAAAATTAACCATTATTCACAAATAGTTTAAAAACTACTGGACCTAGGGTTACCAAGCCTTATGTCATTGTTCTTGTCTTTTAGAGCGTCATTCATTTTTGTTAAAATACACAGGGTGTCGCATTAAGAAAAAGCGAGTTTGGTCTGCTCCGCATTTGTGAACTACCCTGTATAATTAAAAACATTTTAGTGGTCTGGTATATTATCGACCAGAAAGAAATAACGACTTTTTTTTAATTTTTTTTTCATGGGTTTAATAAGACTATTTTGAACAAAATTAGGTACGGATGATGACAAAATAATCAGTGTTTATATTTTTTTAATTTAATATGTAATAGACTATTACGTACTTAAAGTAGATATGTACTTACGCACTGTATATCATTAGCATGTACATACTGTCGTTAGTGTCATAATAGAATAACTGCATGCCAGCGTTGCCAGATTGTAGTTGATTTCAAGAAAACTACTATAAATATGTCAATGTGTATTTTATTTATCTAAATAATACACAAAAAATATTGTTGTATAGGATGTTATAATTGTTATTTTTACTTTTTATTTCTAATTTTGGACTAAAGTAGTTAGTTAGGTAGCAGGTTAGGTAGGTAGTTAAGTAGGTTAGCAAGGGCGAAGCCCTTGCCAAGTGGAGTTTCAGATTAGTTAAGTAGGTAGGAAGTTAGGTAGGTAGGTGGTTAGTTAGTTAGGTAGGAGGTTAGTTAGGTAGGTAGGAGGTTATTTAGGTAGGTAGGAGGTTAGTTAGGTAGGTAGGAGTCTAGTTAGGTAGGTAGGAGGTTAGTTAGGTAGGTAGGAGGTTAGGTCGGTAGTTAAGTAGCCAAGTGCGGGAGATTAGGTAGGTAGGAGGTTAGTTAGGAAGGTAGGGGGTTAGGTAGGTAGGAGGTTAGGTCGGTAGATAGATAATTAGTTAGCTAGATAATTAGTTAGCTACTAGTAGTAGTAGTGCTAAGTGCAGGCCCGATATGTGCGCATGAGGTTTAAGTTTCAGATTAGTTAGGTAGGTAGGCGGTTAGGTAGGTAGGTGGTTAATAAGTTAGGTAGGAGGTTAGTTAGGTAGGAGGTTAGTTAGGTAGGAGGTTAGTTAGGTAGGAGGTTAATTAGGTAGGTGGTTAGTTAGGTAGGTAGGAGGTTAGTTAGGTAGGTAGTCGGTAGGTAGATAGTTAGGTAGGTAGTAGGAAAGCAAGGGCGAAGCCCTTGCCAAGTGCAGGCCCGATATGTACGCATGAGGTTTAAGTTGGAGATTAGGTAGGTAGGAGGTTGGTTAGGTAGGTAGGAGGTTAGTTAGAAAGGTAGGAGGTTAGTTAGGTAGGTAGGAGGTTAGGTCGGTAGGTAGATAATTAGTTAGGTAGGTAGTTAAGTAGGATAGCAAGGGCGAAGCCATTGCTAAGTGCAGGCCCGATATGTGCGCATGAGGAATAAGTTTAGGTAGGTAGGAGGTTAGTTAGTTAGGTAGGAGGTTAGTAAGGTAGGTAGGTGGTTAGTTAGGTGGGCAGGAGGTTAGTTAGGTAGGTAGGAGGTTAGTTAGGTAGGTAGGAGGTTAGTTAGGTAGGTAGGAGGTTAGTTAGGTGGGTAGTTAAGTAAGATAGCAAGGGCGAAACCCTTGCCATGTGCAGGCTTGATACGTGCGCTTGAGGTTTAGGTTGCATGTAGGTAGATAGGTAATTAGTTAGGTAGGTAGTTAGTATAATTGAAGAATATATATGTTTATTTTGTGGAGCAGACGTCGTCTAACTGATTTAATTATATCTAATTATTATTTTTACTTTGTTATTTCTAATTACTTTCCCGCACTGGCCCATTAATGAAATACATAAATACATTTATAGTAGTTTTCTTGAAATCTGTTATACAATCTGGCAACGCTGGCATCTAGTTATTCTATTATGACACTAACCACAACATGTCCATGTCAATGATATACAGTGCGTAAGTACATACCTACGTTAAGTATGCAATAGTCTAACACATATTAGATTAGAAAAAATATAAACACTGATTATTTTGTCTTCATCCGTACCTAATTTTGTTCAAAATAGTCTTATTATTAATCCCATGAAAAAAAAAATTAAAAAAAAGTCGTTATTTCTTTCTGGTCGATAATTTACCAGACCCCATTTTAGGGTTGTACATCTCTTCAGTGCCTAAAAGTTTTGTAGAGGATTTTTTTGTCTATCGCTTATAGATCTTGAGATATCTTCCGCCCAAACACTAATGGTCCACCCTGTGTATATAATTTTGTGGAGTAGACGTGTTTTATTCAATTAACAAGAAATCCCTTTGGGATTTCCCAGTCGTTTTGTGGTAGTTTTATCTATGAAAAAAGTCATTGAGGGTTGTAAAAAAAAATTAAGAAACTAAAAATATTGAAAATAAATAGAAACATTTTTGAGTTACTAAATACCTAGTATAAATATATTAGATAGGTATTTTAAATCTGCTAGCTAAAAATGGCTGCCTATAATATGATTATCATCATAGGTGACGTTATTTTTAATAATATCTCTATTTGAAAATCGTTGGTGTTAAATTAACGTTAACGTTAATAGCGGCAGACGTTATTTATATCTCTCTATTATGGTTCGTTGATTTGTCATAATTTGATAATATTTTTTTCTAACGTTGGTGTCACTTATTTTTCTAATAGTTTGCTTGACAGTTCCCAGTTCCTTTTGTCAAAATAGTTTGTTTATATTAATAGTCGCGCCATTATTTTCATGTTTAAGATTAATTTCTATCAATCTATTGATTTATTGTATTTACGTACGTGTATTTAAATAAAATTATTGGAGATACTTACTATGAATAGGTAAGGTAGTTTTGTATCGAAGTAACAAGTATAGCAACTTTATTTTAGTGTAGATAACTAAGTACTTGCTATTGATATGAATACATTGTCATTCACTTTGTTGTGCTATTGTTGTTGTTTGTTTTACGTTAAACCAATGAAAAATTATTCAATAGTTCTGATAATTGAACAAACACGAGTTTTTTAAATTTTTGAACCCCTTTTTAAACACCTTGCTTACGCTCAATGTTTCCTAAAAGTTAATCAGCACCTAGAGATATCCTGTAGTATTTTTGTACCAAATTTGGTTAAAATATGTAAAGTGATTTTTGAGTTATCGTGTATACAGACCGACAGACACATAGACAGACATTTTTTTGAAACTACTTATTTACGTATATAATGACCGAACACACGTATTTCCGGTGAGATTAAAAAAAATCAATTAACTAATAGCTTCCATATACATAATATTATATTACATATTATATGATATGGAGAGCTAAAAAAAAAACAGACTACTATTTTACAGTTCCATGATTGGCTAATTAGGCAGTTTTTTTATAATTTCGTATTTATAATAATAATAAATGGTCTTTATTTTTAACTCGGCGAATTTCAGCAAGCTGTTTTTAACCGAGCATACATACAACAAATCAAATACAATATCAACAAATAAAATACAATATCAAATTACATTGTGCATAAGAAATCATAAAAACCGAGCTCCAATATATGAAAAAGACCTCTGAATTTACTGACTGGAATGGAAGTTTGTATAAAATCTGTTTTAATATTATTAACAACCGGTTAGCTAGAACCGATAATATTGCTAAAGAAACGTGGTCTATTGTCAACGATCTGAGAAATAGGGCTTCTCCGTCCAGTATAATCTCCACTTCACCTGAAATCTTGAACGATTATTTTGTTAATGTGGCAAAAAATTTAATGAATAATATAGTCCCCTCCCAGGATCCGCTCTCATATCTTTCAAATACCAATGAGAATATACATAGTTACCCGTTGCAACTCCAGAGCTTTGTAGTACAATTAAAGACATCAAAAACAAGGTGTCATCTGGAACTGATGGAATCACTTTGAAAATGTTGTCTAATCTACCGGAATGTACATTAATCCTTTTCAATGATTTAATTAACAAGTCATTCCAAAATGGAATTTTTCCACAATGCCTTAAGACATCTATAATTATTCCTCTGCACAAGGGCGGCGATAAGGATCAAGCTTCAAACTATCGCCCAATTGCACTTCTATCTACTCTATCCAAGATCATTGAAAGACTGGTTAAAAGGAGACTTCTATCATTTCTGCACAAATATGAAGTATTAACTAGCCACCAATTTGGATTTTTAGCTAACAAATGCACTAATGATGCTATATTCTCCGTCTTCAACAATGTTTACTCCAACTTGAACAATCTCCACTTTACAACATCAATTTTCTGTGATTTCTCCAAAGCATTCGACTGTGTAAGTCATAACATCCTAATTAACAATACAGCACTACGGAATTTGGGGGGTTCCACTGGGATGGTTTAAGTCGTACCTTAGCAATAGAAGTCAGTGTGTGAGGGTCAATGTGGCTGTGTCTTCTTGCAGGTCGATGGATTGTGGAGTTCCTCAGGGTTCGGTGTTGGGTCCTATTTTGTTTTTGCTATTTGTCAACGACATTCCGTGCCTTGACATCAGCAGTAAAGTATGTCTCTTTGCTGATGATACTTTCACTTGGTGCGGCCCGGATAGTGTGGCTCTTCATAGTACCCTATCCAAAGACTTAATCACCATCAAATCATGGTGTGACTCTAACCTATTGTGCTTGAACACTGCGAAAACAAAATCTGTGTCATATAAAGGTGCGCTGCAGTCTTTTGAACTTAATAATTCCACTATTGACGTCGTTTTTTCTGTGAAGTTTCTGGGCCTTGTTGTTGACAGCTCCCTGAAGTGGAAGTTGCACATTGATGCGTTATCAAAAAAATTAAGCTCTGCCTGTTTTGCGTTAAAATCAGTTTCCAAAGAACTTAACTTGTCAACTTCCATAACAGTCTACTTTTCACTCTTCGAATCACATCTTCGATACGCCCTGCCATTCTGGGGTACATGCTGTGCAACGCAATTTGGGCGTATTTTTAGATTACAAAAAAAGAGCTATTCGATACTCTCTGAAATTGCACTATATGCAGGACTTCTTCAGAAATTTTCAAATACTAACACTACCTTCCTTATTCATATTGGAATCGGTCTGCTTAATCCGTCAGATGTCTCTAAAAGACCATTCCATAACTATCTGCTTAGAAACGCCGAACATGATCTTTATCTGCCAGCCCCATCCTACGAATTAATGAAAAGCTCGATCCTATACAATGCAAAAAAAAATGCACAACCATCTGCCAATGGAAATCAAATTGCTATCATCTCTTCTTCGATCCCGTAAAGCTCTAAAAACGTATTTGTTAGAAAAAGCTTTTTATACAGTAGGTGACTTTTTTAATGTGCGTTAATTTTTGAGCGATTCACACTGGATAGTAGTTTGTATTGTGTGTTTTGTATATATACAGGGTGTCCTACGGTGGCAACCCATTAGATTATTTCAGAAACTACTTCGAATTGAATTTTGAAAATTTCAGTGTCTATATTGTCAAATATGCTCTACTCAAATAATATAATAGCAACAGCATAGCACTTCCGGTTATACCGGAAGTTGATGGCAACCTTGTTATTTTAAATGGAACAGTCTATATATTATTACATTTTTCGATTCTAAATAAGATTTCAGACATATTTCATGTATCATGTCCTATACCTAACGTCAGTCGTTTTTGACTTATATCAAGATTTATGTCAAAATTGACAGTTTAGGGCTCCATAAGAATTCCTTTTTTTCCTTGTAAATCAGTATTTAATAATTATTTTGCAGGTATTTTCTTATCAGGTGGGATCTTCTTTTTCGAACTGACAAGACATTTTCTGATTAGTTTATACAGGGTGGTCAAAAAATTATATTGAAAACGGTTCAAGAAAAACAGTTGAAAGTCAATTTTTTCAAATGGAATGGGTATATTATTATTATTTTATCTTCCTTAGCATTAAAAAATAATGCAATTTTGTAATAGGTTATCATTTTCTAAAATGCATAGTTTTCGAAATATCGTAATTTGAATTTTTCTACAGCGCCTACCGTTGTCCCTCTTGAAGCTAGCTAAATAATTTAGTTAGCCATGAAAATAATGACATTTCTCTGAATTAACATAAACGTCAAACTAAATATGAAATTAGTTGTTGCTATCCAACCAGTCGTTATTTATCAATATTTGTGACCATTATATTTTACAATAACTATTACAAAATGGAAATTATTTATTCATAAGCTGATATTGTAAATGTATTATTAATCCATGGAGAATGTAACAAAGTGATTAATAGAACCTGTAGAGTATTTAACGATAGAAACCCGCATTTGCCAACAATGACTAGAGAAAAATTAAGAAGAATTTTGAGAAATCAGATAGGGTGGGGGCAGTGTCATGCAAATCGAGTACTACAAAAGCTGTAACTACAAATGAGGATAATGTGGTAAATGTTTTGGCATATTTTAATACATATCCTGAATCATCAGTGCGTGCTGCTGAACAAGATCTAGGAATTTCAAAATCCTCTGTCTAAAAAATATTAAAAAGTAGTGGTTTACATCCATTTAAATTCAAATATCTTTGTGATCTGGAAGCAGGTGATGCCGAACGACGTGTACGGTTCTGCGAAACCACGAACGCAAGAAGATCCTGGGTTTCTGCAAAAAGTGATTTGGACAGATGAGTCGAAATTTTCGAGAGATGGAATCGTTAATAGACAAAATAGTCATTTTTGGGCTTCTGCGAATCCGCACGCTGTTCGTGAACGAAATTTTCAATATAAATTTAGTGTGAACGTTTTTTGTATGGTGAAAGACACACATGTTGAATATTTTATTTACGAGCATAATTTCAATATGGAAGGTTATCTTTATATTTTGCAAAATGTTGTGGCGCATTTTTTGGACGATCTACCATTAAATGAATTAAGAAGTTGTTGGTACCAGTTAGATGGAGCACCACCTCACTGTGGAAAGAGAATCACACAACAGCTTAATGAAATGTTTGAAGATCGATGGATCAGACGTTTAGGGCCTTGGGATTGGCCAGCGAGATCTCCAGATCTATCACCGCTGGATTTTTATGTTTGGGGTGCAATTAAACAAAAGGTGTATTCCACCCCAATTAATTCAAAAGAAGAATTAGTAGGACGCATCCTAACTTCATTCGAAACCTTACCTGGAGTCCAAATTGCACGAGCTGTCACGAGTGAATTTATTGAATGGGTAAATAAGTGTTTAAGACTAAATGGGGGTCATATCGAACAATTAAATTAGTTTTGTTATCGTTAGTTGATTAACTTTTTTTAGTTGAAAATTTATTTAGTTTAATCTTTGTTCATTTCTGCTGTATTATTTTAAATTTTAGTCTTAGTTGGTTGTATACCTCCCAACCTGCTCTAAATGATTTCTCAAAATTCTTCCTAATTTCTCTAGTCATCGTTAGCAAATGGGGGTGGGTTTCTCTCGTTAAATACTCTACAGGTGATATTAATCACTTTATTTTATTCTCCATGAAATAATAATAAATTTATAATATCAATAAGTATTTTTCGTTTTTATCAATTTGACGTTTAGTTTCACGTTAAAATGACAATAATTTCATGGCTAACTAATTTCATTAGCTAGCTTCCAGAGAGACAACGGCAGGCGCTGCAGAAAAATTTAAAATGACGATATTTCGAAAACTATGCATTTTAGAAAATGATAACTTATTACAAAATTGCATTATTTTTTAATGCTAAGGAAGATAAAATAATAATAATATACCCATTCCATGTGAAAAAATTGACTTTCAACTGTTTTTCTTGAACCGTTTTCAATATAATTTTTTGACCACCCTGTATAAACTATTCAGAAAATGTCTTGTCGATTCGAAAAAGAAGATCCCACGTGATTAGAAAATACCTGCAAAGTAATTATTAAATACTGATTTTCAAGCAAAAAACGGAATTCTTAAGGAGAATGTTTACTTAATTAATTTACTTTAAGTATCTTAATTGATTTATTTATTTGACGATGTACCTGTATGTATTAATAATTATTCTTTTGTTTTATATGTTTTGTTTGTTGATACCTATGTCTACAAATTATTTTTAATTTTTTGACAAATATATATTTTATTTATTTATTTTTATTAATGTGAATACCACATATTATATGATTATGTATTATATGTTGCAGTTGGAATTCCACAAATAAAGTGGTGTGGTAGTGAAGGCGATTACAATGTGATGGTGATGGAACTACTAGGGCCCTCACTAGAAGACCTTTTTAATTTCTGTTCACGTCGTTTCACATTGAAAACCGTCCTCCTATTGGCTGACCAATTGATCTCACGGACTGAATTTATTCATTCACGTAATTTTATTCACAGGTGAGGACTAGTGATAATTTATGTTTATAATTTTATTAGTCACATTTGAAACTCCTGGATTTCCTATTGCTTTTATGTCACTTTATTTATTGAAGTGTCTGGAAATACCATTGTGAAATGATAATGTGTTGTAAATTTAATATTTTAGGGATGTCAAACCTGACAACTTTTTAATGGGATTGGGCAAAAAGGGTAATTTGGTGTACATAATAGATTTTGGATTGGCTAAAAAATATAGAGATGGACGAACTCATCAACACATACCTTATAAAGAAAATAAAAATTTAACAGGTATGTAGCAAGTTTTTATGACATATTTTTATGATTCCAATGACGAATGACGCAATATATATTCTCGAAACTAGAAATAAAAATATATATGTAAACAATACTGTTTTGGTCATCAAATAAAAAAAATAGGGCGACATTGTTCCAATCCAATCAAAGATAGCTTGCTAGTCAATATTTCTGCTATGTTTAGGAAATATGTTTTAAGTTTAATAGTTATTTATGTAATACGTGTGCGAAGGATAATTTCGCGCATTGAGACAGAAATTTATTTTGACGGTGCGCGAAGAAAATACTTCGCACATCGGCGTTTGCGAAATATCATTTGTCACATTAAAAGTGGTGAAAAAATGTCACTCTTTTTTGACTGTTGTAGAAAAAACCTCTTTTAACACTTTTCGATCGTCTAGGTGATCTATTTTTATGTTTGTATGTATGTTTTAGGTTAGGTTATATCCTATTAAATCCCTTTGTTAAACCATTTGCCTATGCTCAATGTTTTCTAACAGTTAAGCAGCACCTAGAAATATCCTGAAGTATTTTTGTACCAAATTTGTTAAAAATCTGTTAGTTATCGTGGATACAAATTTTTCGAACCCTTTTTAGATTTTTCACGGACACTTATGGTACAGTCGTGTATTTTTAACACCAATTCAACTACTTAAAAGATTAAATCCTTATGTCATTTTTACAGTCTATTTTTGTTATCCTTTTTCTACTATTTTTGAACGCCTATGTAAACAACTTTTTCATGCCGCATTTTGTAGGTTAGTAGGTTCTCTTATCAAAACTATATAATTAGCCAATTTTTTTAGTAGGTATGGTTGGGTATGTATTTTTTTTTTTAATTTTTGACCCCTTTTTACACTATTTGTGAATGCCTATGTCAACCAATTCTTCTATGTGATATTTTTTAGGTTATTTCCTATCACAACTATGAACAATTATTCCATATTTCGAATAAGTTACATATTTTTTTATTTTGACCCCTTTTCCACTATTTACGAACGCCTATGTAAGCAAGTTTTTTATTATACATTTCATATGTTATATTCTATCAAAGCTATAAATAAAGTTTTTCTTTCGGATAGTGGCTTACAGGACTTCTATTCTAAGTTAGAATAGACCACTCATTGTCTATAGTACCATTTTATAAATGCTGTCTTTGTATACAAAAGAAAAAATGGCATCTAATTGGGTTAATTGTACATTCTAACTGGAAGAAGCTTGAAGCGTAAATAAAACTCCTGATTGAGTGTACTTTCTTACGAAGTCCTGCAACCCACTATCCGAAAGAAAAACTTATATTGCTGAGGACACGAAATAGTCAATCATGGCTATAAATAAACTTTTTAACACCCCTTTTCGAACGCCAATGTGATCTAATTTTTTTATTGTTAATGTTTTAGGTTATACTCTATTAAACCCCCTTTCCTACGTTCAATGTTTCCTAGTTAAGTTAATCAGCACCTAGACATATCATTCCACGATAGCGCCTAAACGCTCTAACCAATTCAGCTAAATTTTAGTGTATGAGTTTGGGAGAGTCCTAGGTTGAACCCATTAGTTTTTGGTTGAAATAGCTTGAGCCCTGTGATAGGGGTGGACATAACCGCCAAATTTTCAAATAGCATTAGGCGTCGAGTGATACATCATTTTAATCTGATTTACAGCAATACCTTTAATATTTGCCCTTATAATTCTCGATAAAATTGCGTTTAAAATTTAGCCAGTTACATAGTTGGAACCTATAACTCTTATTAGAATATAATAAAGTAATTAGATAAAGGGGTTTTGGCGTCATTGATAGAGCGTGCGCTTCGTATGCAGAAGGTTCTGGGTTCGAATCCTAGCTCTGTCAATATTTTTTATTTCTAATTTTTGAATTAAATAGTTAGTAATAGGAAATAAAACGTCAAACTCCACGAAATAAATTTAATACTCATGTTAAACATGATTACCAAAGAGAAAAACAACAAAATGTAGTAATATAGTTTAATTTTATTAATATTAATAATTTAACAATAATTTTTCCTCGAGGTGACTTCGACACATTACTCTTAATGTGCTTCTAATAATGTAATAATTTCAAAATACAATTTCTCTACAAATTTTGCCACTGATGATGAAGCTAGTGAGCTTCGAAACATGTTTGGTAATTTAATCGACCTAACACATTAAGTGTGGTGTATTAAATTGATTTCGTGGAGTTTGACGTTTTATTTCCTATTACAATACATTCACTCCACTTCAGAATGGACTACTTCTTTAAAATTAAATAGTTAGGTTGTTAAGTTAATTTATTAGAAATTATAAAAATAATACAATCATAATTACAATAATTAAAATTCTGTTTTGTTACGCGGGTCATATATTTTTGATTATATAATATCTTGTCGGGAAAGTTTTGGGGCGACACAAGCGATTTTTTTATACTCTATTAAACCAATGAACAATTATTCAATATTTCGTATAAGTTTAAGAAGTATGACTTTTTGAACCCTTTGTTAAACCTCTTGCCTACTCTTTTTAAATTTTTTAAACCCCTTGCTCAACTCAATGATTCCTAACAGTCAATCAGACACGTATTCCAGCTAAAATTTTCTTGAAACGAATAGCCTCCAAATACATATATTACATGGAGAGCTAAAAATAATTGTTACAACATGATAAACTAACCCACCTACCTACCTAACTACTTTGGTCAAAAATTAGAAATAAAAAAAAATGCAAGCGCAGTGATCGAACCTAGGACCTTCCGCACCGAAAGCCACGCCGATGACCACTGAGCTACGGTCAACGGTATTTAAAATTTTGAGGGTTGTGTCCACTCCTATCACAGGGCTAAAGCAATTTTTTCGAGAATTATGAGGGCAAATATTAAAGGTAACCTATCGCTGTAAATCAGATTAAAATGATGTATCACTCGAACCCTAATGCTATTTGAAAATTTGGCGGTTATGTCCACCCCTATCACAGGGCTAAAGCGATTCCAACCAAAAACTAATGTGTTCATCCTAGGACTCCCCCATATTCATATTACAAAATTTAGCTCAATTGGTTGAAGCGTTTAGACGCTACCGTGGACGAATACATCAGACAGACAGACTTCAAGATGGTTATATCCGTCTTTATCTCATTTTTTTAGCGCGTTCAGAATACTTTCGCTATGGGTCGGGAAAGTAATACTTATTTCTAAAATACATAAAAAATAATTTTGGTAAAATTAAAGTACAATAATAACTTTAGTAGCTATGTTTTAGTAATTTTCTTGAAAACAAGCCTAGTTATGAAATTTGTAATGCATTTATGTTTAATAAATTACCACAGTAATAATATTGAAATATGTGAGAAGTGCGGTATTATAGTAAAATATCTGGTTATGTGAAAAGGTACTCGTAGTTCTATTTATAAATAAAATTATTAACATTTACAAACAAATGAAATTGTTCCCAACATTTTTTAACCTTCGGTATAAAATTATTGCAAAATTTCTCTGTGTATAAATATTTTATATACATTTATTATTATCACAATTAATTTGTTGCATATTATTTATACCGTTACTATTATTAGCTCTCCATATCATATATGTAATATATGTATATATGGAGACTATTAGTTTCATGAAAAAAAATTTTTTTTTAATTTCACCGGAAATACTTCTTTTTGGTCATTTTATACATAAATAAGTAGTTTTAAAAAAATGTCTGTCTGTCTGTCTGTCTGTCTGTCTGTCTGTCTGTATGTCTGTCTGTCTGTCTGTCTGTCTGTCTGTATCCACGAAAACGCAAAAACCGCTTAACAGATTTTAACCAAATTTGGTACAAAAATACTATTGGACATGGCAAGGAGCTGATTAGATTTTGGGAAACATTGAGCGTAGGCAAAGGGTTTAAAAGAGGGTTCAAAAATTAAAAAAATTCATAGTTCTTAAACTTATCCGAAATACTGCATAATTTTTTACGCATTTAATTGAATATAACCTAAAATATTGAACATAAAATATTAGACCACATTGGCGTTCGAAAATAGTGTAAAATGGGGTAAAAAAGATTAAAAAAAAACGTATTTCTTAAAAATAGCAGAAATATTAACTAGTTATTGATAGTTTTGATAGAATATAACCTATAAAATGTGTTATGAATAACTTACTTTCATAGGCGTTCGTAAATAGTGGAAAAGGGGTCAAAACATAAAAAATATATATTTCCTAAACTTATTCGAAATATGGAATAATTTTTCATAGTTGTGATACAATATAAGCTAAAAAATATTCCATAAAAGAATTGGTTCACACAGGCGTTCGAAAATAGTTTAAAAAAAGGGTCAAAAACGAAAAAAAAAACGTTTCCCAAATATACCAGAAAAATTGGCTAATTATATATAGCTTTGATATAAGATAACCTAAAAAATGCAGCATAAAATTTTTATTCACATAGGCGTTCGTAAATAGTAGAAAAAGGGGTAAAATAAAAAAAAATTAAAATGTAAAAATTTTTATATTTAACTAGATGAATTGGTGTTAAAAATACACGACAAAAATTAATGTACCATAGGCGTCCGTAAAAATTCTATAAAAGGGTCAGAAAAAATTTGTATCCGTGATAACTCAAAAACCATATAACGGATTTTAACCACATTTGGTACGAAAATACTACAGGATAATTATAGGTGGTGATTAACATTGAGCGTAGGCAACGGGTTTAAAAGAGGTTTCAAAAATTTAAAAAATCATAGTTCTTAAACTTATCCGAAATATTGAATAATTTTTTATAGTTGTGATAGAATATAACCTAAAAAATGTTACATAAAAGAATTAGTTCACACAGGCGTTCGAAAATAGTGTTAAAAAAGGGTCAAAAACGAAAAAAAAATGTTTCCCAAATATACCAGAAAAATTGGCTAATTATATATAGCTTTGATATAAGATAACCTAAAAAATGCAGCATAAAATTTTTATTTACATAGGCGTTCGTAAATAGTAGAAAAAGGGGTAAAATAAAAAAAATTAAAATGTAAAAATTTTTATATTTAACTAGTTGAGTTGGTGTTAAAAATACACGACAAAAATTAATGTTCCATAGGCGTTCGTGAAAATTCTATAAAAGGGTCAGAAAAAATTTGTATCCGTGATAACTCAAAAACCACTTAACGGATTTTAATCACATTTGGTACGAAAATACTACAGGCTATTTATAGGTGGTGATTAACATTGAGCGTAGGCAAGGGGTTTAAAAGAGGGTTCAAAAATTTAAAAAAATTTTAGTTCTTAAACTTATCCGAAATATTGAATAATTTTTTATAGGTGTGATAGAATATAACCTAAAAAATGTTACATAAAAGAATTAGTTCACACAGGCGTTCGAAAATAGTCTTAAAAAAAGAGTCAAAAACGAAAAAAAAATGTTTCCCAAATATACCAGAAAAATTGGCTAATTATATATAGCTTTCATATAAGATAACCTAAAAAATGCAGCATAAAATTTTTATTTACATAGGCGTTCGTAAATAGTAAAAAAAAGGGGTAAAATGAAAAAAAAATTAAAATGTAAAAATTTTTATATTTAACTAGTTGAATTGGTGTTAAAAATACACGACAAAAATTAATGTTCCATAGGCGTCCGTGAAAATTCTATAAAAGGGTCAGGAAAAAATTGTATCCGTGATAACTCAAAAACCACTTAACGGATAACCTACAACATGCAGCATAACAATTTTGTTTACATAGGCGTTCGTAAATAGTAGAAAAGGGGGCAAAATAAATTTTATAATAAAACTAAAAAAAAATCAATTATTTTGCGTACAAGAATTTGGCCTAGATCTGGAATATAAAATATCTGCGTATAAATAGTGCCTCCAAAGAGAAGAAAAAGGCACAAAACCCGATACAAAAAAAAAAAAAAAAATAGCTGATGTCTAAAACAAAACAAAAATTTAGATAAATGACAAAAAGGTCATAAAATTATGACTTTTACACTTAAATATGGAGAGCTATTCGTGCCTCGAGGGCAACAGCTAGTTTTTCTTTAGTAAACAGTAAGTTTATATAAAATAGTTATTATGAAAAATGAATGAGGACAGAACATGATCTCTTAAGAAATTGTTGATCTTGGTGCATAAGAAACCTCGATTAATAAATAATATAGTTATAATTTATTATGTTCATATGTTATTGTGGATGGGAAAATAGTTTTGATTTGCACTTCCGGTTAAATGGTGTGTGGCTTACTTGTTTGTTTTCAATGGGCGCTATCTATATGTTTTTAGATTCCAGTTAAATTTATAAACAGGGTGTTCGTTTTAAGTGATCCATCAGTATTATTGCTATCAAAATGTTAAAAGGAACGTGGTCGATTAAAGAAATTAAATTAGAAAAGGTGCCTTTTTGGGTGATTTAAAAAAGGTGTAGGCAAAAGTTGACCCCCTCTTTTCTTTTTTGGAGCTGATGAGAAGCCACCCTTTGACCCTTAGTTCGCGATTTTGCCGTCCTAGGCGTGCTCGAGCCGCCTCCTCATCCAACTCTCCTGGCAGGAAGACAAGCACCCTAGGCCCTCTTTGGGAGGTCTTTGGCCTCAACTACCGTTAAGTCCACGCCCTCCCAGAGTGGTCCCAGGTTCGCAACTGCTCCCTGTAGCCATGTTCTTGTCGGTTCATTAGCGCAGGACTCCCCCGCCAAAAACCGTTTTCTGGAATTGCCTGGGGGCGTGCCACTTCCCGAAGGCGTGGCATCCCATTCCGCAATCAATCTGTCTTGGATCAGATCCGATTGGCTCTGATTCAAGGTCAGCTCAGGATGTCGCCTATCTATGACGGCATCCTGTATCCCGCGACTGCTGCGCTGTAGCTCGTCCCGGTAATTTTCCCACTCTTGGGCCGTTTCGAGGGGTGGGGGGGAGTTTTGGAGTCAGCGTGGGGTCTCTTTTGGCCCCCGGCGTCCTTCCGTCCCTTCCTTCTGCAATGAACTGGCAACGGCGTCCTTACTGCGGTCCTGGCCGGCCTGTTGACCTTTGCCAGTCCCCTCAGCAAGTTTCGCTTTCTTGCGCTGCGCCCCAGATAGGTGTTTCCTGCGAAAGGTTAGTTTTTCTACCCCTTCGGAGATCTGTACATATACTATCTATACTGATTTCTCCAAGGCTTTTGAGAAGGTTTAGTCACTAGCACGAATAAACTTGCCGCTTATGGCGTGTTAGGTACATTGTTAAGTTAAGCTTACAAGCTATCTATCTGAGCTTTCGCAGATCGTACGCATAGGAGGTTTCAAGTCTTCTGTCATTGATATTCCGTCAGGTGTGCCTCAAGGTTCCCATCTGGATCCCTTATTGTTTAATATACTTGTGAATGGCATATGCACATGTTTTTTGAACAGTAAATTCAAACTTTTTGCTGATTACCTGAAAATTTATAAGAGGATTTATACATTGCGAGATTCAGAGCAATTGCAAACGGACATAAACAATGTGTTTCCGTGGTTTGAGAGGAATGGCATGTTTCTAATTATTCCAATAATCCAATTGTTCTTTTATTAATTTCAGTATATCACGGAATCCTATATCGATTTCAGTCATACCAATGGCTCTATGTTGATAATAATAATAATAGCCTTTATTTGCCCAACAGTACAAAACCCTTTACAGGACAAATAATTTAATAATTTTAAACCTAAATCATAATTCACCAATGCACAAAATAAATAAAACCAAAATGAGTACCCATATCTAATTACCGAAGTGTTGGATGGCAACTTCCAGAACCTCTCTCATCTCAGAATTGAAAATGTCACAGTCTGCACAAATCAAGTTATAATTACCACACATAATATTGACAGGAGAACGCAGCAACACATTGGTTCTAGCTCTCGCAATGTGAAAAGTTGAACTGTATCTAGTTTCAAATCTCGGAACATTAATATTTACATTCAGTAACATTTCAGAACAGTCAACCTTTCCATGTAGAAGCTTATACAAATACTCAATTGAATTCAAAATTCTTCTTTTTTCCAAGCTCCGCGTATCAAATCTAGTCAACAATATATTATAGTCAACTCCCCTTTCAGGATATATTCCATCTTCCTTATACACAAGATGTTTAAGAAATTTACGCTGCATTTTTCAATTGCAACTTTATGAATATTATATATAGGGTACCAGACTAACGAACGGTATTCAAGATTAGGCCGAATGTATGTAGAAAAAAGAATTTGTAAAGCAAGAATATTATTGAAGCCTTTTGTATTTCTCATAATGAAACCATAGGTTTTACTGGCCTCCGCCGTCTTAGTTAATATGTGTTCAGGAAAACTAAGTTTAGAGTCAAAGGTGATTCCCAGGTCAGTCACTGTCTCAGAGGATGTTATGGCTGTGTCATTTATGCTGTAGTTATATTGAATATTTTGTTTTTTCTTTGTATACATCACGATTTTACATTTTGCTGGATTAAGAGGTAAATGGTTAGTTTGACACCATTCCGATACATGATTCAAATTTGCTTGAAGCTCATTACAATTATTAATATTTTTTATTTCAAGAAAAATTTTTAAGTCGTCAGCAAACATTAACTTGTCACAGGTCAGTCTTTCCTCCAAATCATTAACAAACAATAAAAACAATAAGGGCCCAAGGTTTGAACCTTGAGGAACTCCAGAAACTGCATGGAAGGGAACTGATCTGTAACCGTTATGTGACACAATCTGTTCTCTTTTTAACAGATAAGATTTCAAAAAGATTTGCAAGTCCTTAACAAAGCCGAACTTGTCCAATTTCATTAGCAATCTGCCATGATCCACCCTGTCAAACGCCTTCGCGAAGTCCGTGTAGATCACATCCATCCGACCACCACTGTCAATCACCTCTGAGATACTTTGTGATATTAAAGTTAAATTATTGATGTTGTTCTGTTGATACAGTGAGGGATCTTAGGGTCGTAAAAGTTTTATTGTAAAAATGATTCTACAATCAAATGCTCCCCTTCAATGTACTCCCCTTCCCTCGCCACACACCGCTCCATTCATTTTTTCCATAGGTCAAAGCAATGCTGGAAGTCTTCTTTTGTGAGAGCATTTAGGAGCTCCGCCGATTTTCGCTTCACCTCTTCCATAGACTCAAACCGGGTTCCATTTAAGGCAGACTTGATCTTCGGGAACAAGAAAAATCACAAGGTACTAAATCAGGCGAGTGTTCGAGCACTGGAGTGCCTCTAGCGGCTAAATAACGCTACACAGACAGCGCGGTATGGACAGGCGTGTTTTCCGGGTGCAAGATCCACGACTTGTTTTTCACAACTCCGGCTATTTCTTACGAACTCGCTCTCGCAATGTTGCCAAAACTGTCAAATAATAAGTTTGGTTTACAGTTTGACCTTCTGGAACCCATTCAACTCAATTCACGATGCCGTTGATGTCGAAAAAAAGATTAACATGGCCTTAAATTTTGATTTGGGCATCCTTGCTTTTTTCATTATTGGCGATGAAGGAGTTTTCCAGTGTATGGTCCAAGTGACGATGATCTCCATCAATTCAGGCTCATATTTTTCGTCACAATAGTTATCGGCGCGAGGAAAAACCGCGTTCGTTTTTAATTTCTATAGGAAAAAACTACTACAGCGACAAGAACGTGTTGTCGTAGTGGCGTAGCAGACGGTATTTTACCATTTAAAATGCAACTTCAGACAAAAGGGAATATACCACGTACTCCAAAGAAATACATAATATTAAGCGAAAAATAATTCAGGCTTTTACTAAGAAAAAAAAATTATATTTTAATGCGAGCGACAAACGTTTTAAAAAAATACAAAGTCTAGGTCCGTGAGTATAATTGTAAAACTGTATCATTCCGGGAAATATTTACATGGTAATTAATAAAAATTTTGGCTTTATATATTTTTACCATAGCAATCCTTGATCAAGCAATCATTTATATGCCTGCTTTTCAAATTGCCATTTTTAATAAAACCATTCTTTTTACTATTTTTTACGAGTACAATTTCGATAGGATATCATCAATTTTTGAGATAAATAAAGATATCTGATAAAAGTCTTCTTAGTTTTGTTCAAGAAATATACTTCGTATACAACAATTTCTTTTTTTTTTTTCAGGTACTGCCAGGTACGCCAGTGTAAATACACATTTAGGTATAGAACAATCCAGAAGAGATGATCTGGAATCCCTAGGTTATGTACTAATGTATTTTAATAGAGGCTCATTACCTTGGCAGGGCTTAAAAGCAGCAACAAAAAGGCAAAAGTACGAGAGAATCTCGGAGAAAAAAATGTCTACTCCCATTGATGAGTTGTGCAAGGTAATATAACACTGCGCATTGTTTTAGTTTATTTCATATACGATTTATCATAATAAGGTGTCGACGTTTAAAAGATGCCTCCGATCTCAGAAATCTCATGGCACACATATTGAGAACCACACCAGATTTCTGCCGCACATGGTCAGATTTTCAATTTCTCTATTATTTTTATTTTCTTCTTCATGTTAGATGTTTATCTGGTTTTCAATTCTGATTTCACAATTTGTTCTTAACTTTCAAACTATATTTCGATGTAATTCCCAGAAGATCATTTTTGTACAAAATTTTCTTTTATTCACACACTAAAATGCAAAATATGCACTTTGCATAAATGCCCTTCTTTATTTATAACTTAAACAAATATTAGAAAAATCCCAATGACGCTTATTAAAAAAAAAAAAAAAACAAATAGAGAAAAAAAATGCATCACACAGCTGAAAATTGGTTCATGATTAAAAAATTAAAATATAAACAACAAAAAAATAAGGCAATATTTTGAAATTATCCTGAACTAGCTGTTGCCCTCGAGGCACGAATAGCTCTCCATATTTAAGTGGAAAAGTCATAATTTTATGACCTTTTTGTCATTTATCTACATTTAATAAATTTTTGTTTTGTTTTAGACATCAGCTATTTTTTTTTTGTATCGGGTTTTGTGCCTTTTTCTTCTCTTTGAAGGCACTATTTATACGCAGATATTTTATATTTCAGATCTAGGCCAAATTCTTGTACGCAAAATAATTGATTTTTTTTTAGTTTTATTATAAAATTTATTTTGTCCCCTCCTTCTACTATTTACGAACGCCTATGTAAACAAAATTGTTATGCTGCATGTTGTAGGTTATCCGTTAAGTGGTTTTTGAGTTATCACGGATACAATTTTTTTCTGACCCTTTTATAGAATTTTCACGGACGCCTATGGAACATTAATTTTTGTCGTGTAATTTTAACACCAATTCAGCTAGTTAAATATAAAAATTTTTACATTTTAATTTTTTTTCATTTTACCCCTTTTTTTTAATATTTACGAACGCCTATGTAAATAAAAATTTTATGCTTCATTTTTTAGGTTATCTTATATCATAGCTATATATAATTAGCCAATTTTTCTGGTATATTTGGGAAACATTTTTTTTTCGTTTTTGACTCTTTTTTTAAGACTATTTTCGAACGCCTGTGTGAACTAATTCTTTTATGTAACATTTTTTAGGTTATATTCTATCACAACTATAAAAAATTATTCAATATTTCGGATAAGTTTAAGAACTATGATTTTTTAAATTTTTGAACCCTCTTTTAAACCCCTTGCCTACGCTCAATGTTAATCACCACCTATAAATAGCCTGTAGTATTTTCGTACCAAATGTGGTTAAAATCCGTTAAGTGGTTTTTGAGTTATCACGGATACACATTTTTTTCTGACCCTTTTATAGAATTTTCACGGACGCCTATGGAACATTAATTTTTGTCGTGTATTTTTAACACCAACTCAACTAGCTAAATATAAAATTTTTTACATTTTAATTTTTTTTATTTTACCCCTTTTTCTACTATTTACGAACGCCTCTGTGAATAAAAATTTTATGCTGCATTTTTTAGGTTATCTTATATCAAAGCTATATATAATTAGCCAATTTTTCTGGTATATTTGGGAAACATTTTTTTTTTCGTTTTTGACCCTTTTTTTAACACTATTTTCGAACGCCTGTGTGAACTAATTTTTTTATGTAACATTTTTTAGGTTATATTCTATCACAACTATAAAAAATTATTCAATATTTCGGATAAGTTTAAGAACTATGATTTTTTAAATTTCTGAACCCTCTTTTAAACCCCTTGCCTACGCTCAATGTTAATCACCACCTATAAATATCCTGTAGTATTTTTGTACCAAATGTGGTTAAAATCCGTTAAGTGGTTTTTGAGTTATCACGGATAAAAAAAATTTCTGACCCTTTTATAGAATTTTCACGGACGCCTATGGTACATTAATTTTTGTCGTGTATTTTTAACACCAATTCATCTAGTTAAATATAAAAATTTTTACATTTTATTTTTTTTTTTTTTTCCCCTTTTTCTACTATTTACGAACGCCTATGTGAATAAAAATTTTATGCTGCATTTTTTAGGTTATCTTATATCAAAGCTATATATAATTAGCCAATTTTTCTGCTATATTTGGGAAACGTTTTTTTTTTCGTTTTTGACCCTTTTTTTAAACTATTTTCGAACGCCTGTGTGAACCAATTCTTTTATGGAATATTTTTTAGCTTATATTGTATCACAGCTATGAAAAATTATTCCATATTTCGAATAAGTTTAGGAAATATATTTTTTTTATGTTTTGACCCCTTTTCCACTAGTTACGAACGCCTATGAAAGTAAGTTATTCATGACACATTTTATAGGTTATATTCTATCAAAACTATAAATAACTAGTTAATATTTCTGCTATTTTTAAGAAATACGTTTTTTTCTAATCTTTTTGACCCCATTTTACACTATTTTCGAACGCCAATGTGGTCTAAAATTTTATGTTCAATATTTTAGGTTATATTCAATTAAATGCGTAAAAAACTATGCAGTATTTCGGATAAGTTTAAGAACTATGAATTTTTTTAATTTTTGAACCCTCTTTTAAACCCTTTGCCTACGCTCAATGTTTCCCAAAATCTAATGAGCTCCTTGCCATGTCCAATAGTATTTTTGTACCAAATTTGGTTAAAATCTGTTAAGCGGTTTTTGCGTTATCGTGCATACAGACAGACAGACATTTTTTTAAAACTACTTATTTATGTATAAAATGACCAAAAACAAGTATTTCCGGTGAAATTAAAAAAAATTTTTTTTTCATGAAACTAATAGTCTCCATATATACATATATTACATATATGATATGGAGAGCTAAAAATGTAAATGCGTCATTTGGCATCATTTTTAAAGCAAAAACATACGGCAGAATTAAAATTTTAATTAAATGCTAAGGAAAAAAATTTCTCATGATGCGTTCTTGGTGTGACACTGTATCTGAAAATCCTAATTTGGAAAAGTTACGCTTATTTGTTCATCAAAAATAGTGTTTTAGTAAACTTAAAATTTAAATTAATATTTCTTTATTATTTTTAGGGGTACACGGTCGAATTTCCAACATATTTAAATTACTGTAGACAACTTAGATTTGAAGAAAGGCCTGATTACAGTTATCTAAGGCAATTATTTAGGACCTTATTTCATAGACAGGGATTTACGTATGACTACGTATTCGACTGGAATATGCTCAAATTTGGTAAGTCAAAAAGTCTCAAAATGTTATTATTAAAACGTATTGTTTACTTTCGATGTAACATAAATCATAATAATTATTATTATCTACTTAAAACTATTTTATATTTCTGTCGTGATTTTCAATATTGAAAAATAATTTCGTGGCATAGCGGACAAAATGACGTTTTACCTACACAAGGGATTTTGTTTAATTTAGCAGGGCCTCACTCTAATTCAGTAGAACCAGACCGCATGGGTCGACAGATACTGACTAATTTGTTTCGCTCTTATTATGCACCGTTTCGAATTTATTCTCGTTTACCGTCAATATTTAGCCTACATTTCAACTAGGGTACGTAAGTTATTTGAATGATATTTTAGATTCTGTTTAGATATGAATAAATATACATAAATACTGTACTTCTGTCAAAAGAACTGTTACTGTAATTTGAAAAATCACATAGTGTTGCCATATTTGGCATATCATTAATTTTCTCGGTTTTTTTCAAATGCACACCCCTGTATATTATGTCAGATATAAATGTATCATTCAAAGACAAAATCAACGATATATTCATGGGCTGCCCTCGAGTCACTGTTTCTAAAATATCAAACGTGAAACCAGCACTAACCTGTCAACGTTTTAAGTTTATTATTTCCGTATAAAACCGATATCTTGACATAATCTTCTGTAGAGTTGTATCTTAGGTACTGTAATTTTTTCGAATTGAGACAACTCTTTTCCACACACACTATTGCTAGAATATAAAATTGACTTGTTGGTGAAACGGTTTCACCATTGATATTTTAGAAACAGTAACTTGAGGGCACCGCATGATATATATCGTTGATTTTGTCGTTGAATGATTCATTTATATCTGACATAATATACAGGGGTGTGCATTTGAAAAAACCGAGAAAATTAATGATATGCCAAATATGGCAACACTGTGTGATTTTTCAAATTACAGTAACAGTTCTTTTGACAGAAGTACAGTATTTATGTATATTTATTCATATCTAAACAGAATCTAAAATATCATTCAAATAACTTACGTACCCTAGTTGAAATGTAGGCTAAATATTGACGGTAAACGAGAATAAATTCGAAACGGTGCATGTAAACCCCATACTATTTATATCGTTGACTTTACCTTTTAGGGCTTTATCTAAATATGTGTTCGAAGGGTGATTAGTTTTATCCCTCCGAAGATTACTTTGCTCTCGCTTGGGTGGCTGAGAGCAGCGGTAATGGTTAAGCAACACTGTTAGGAAGAGCAGTCTCACTCCCGTACTTGGCATAAAGGTTAC
This sequence comes from Apoderus coryli, assembly GCA_911728435.2. Taxonomy (NCBI): domain Eukaryota; kingdom Metazoa; phylum Arthropoda; class Insecta; order Coleoptera; family Attelabidae; genus Apoderus; species Apoderus coryli. The sequence goes on along the minus strand of OU452202.1, from coordinate 5,721,131 downwards.
TTGTGCAACAGTGTTGATTTTTTTGTTAGGAACCACTGTTAAGAAGAGCAGTCTCACTCCCCTACCAGACATAAAGGTGACTTGTGCAACAGTTGTGGTTTTACGATGATTTAATTGAGTGACAATATTTGATTGAATCACATAGAGGCATTGGAAAGGGTTCAGAGGAGATTCACTAAGCTACCTCATGCACTTAGCCATATACCATATGAGGAGCGATTGAGGCTTTTAAATTTGACATGTCTTTATGATCGACGACAACGAGGCGATCTAATTCAAACATACAAGATACTTAGTGGCTACTACTCGGTGGATCTCGATGTATTTCATCCTGCTAGAAATCCTAATCTGCGTGGCAATAGTAAGAAACTTGACAAGGAGAGATGTGCTAGACTTCCTCGGAAGAATTTTATAACAAACAGAGTTGTATATGCATGGAAATCATTACCTGAAGAGGTGATAATGGCGCAAACGGTTGACAGCTTTAAGAACAGGCTGGACAATTTCATGGAGGACCATGGCGATCAGTTGGTCCACTACTCGCTATAGAAGATTAGTGAGGATGACATCAATATTTCAAAAACCTCAAATTAGGAACTGAGCAACAGTTTCATCGGTTTTACCGTTTACTGTTTTACGACTAATAATAATAATAAAATAATAAATTTTATTAAAAATTAATCGACTATTTATATACAAAATAATGCCGAAAACAGCTAAATTTATAATTATTTAATTTACAATATTATGTACAAATATTCAATACAAATTATAAGTTATTAAAAATACAACCTAAGGGAAAGGTGTAAATGAAACTAAAATACGGAACGTTTAAAAAATGCTATTAGGTAAAAATTGCAAACTATTAGCAAGAATGCAGGAAGTTTAATCATGGGCGTCGTAGTATAGTTTTTAGCTAATAATAAATTAAAATATTATTTATTTTAAATAATGTCTAGATTAGACAATATGTATCAATATATAGGGTGTGCTATTTAAAATTTAAGACACCAACTTATCTGTGTTATATTGACTACACCAAAGCGTTTGACTGCGTGCGCTGGCAGAAATTATGGAGTATCCTAAAAGAAATGGGCATACCTCGGCATCTGATATGGATAATAAAAAACTTATACGACAGCAACAGCGGTCAAGTCAGAGTAGGAGACGAGCTCACCGAACATTTCAGTGTCAGCAAAGGTGTTAGACAAGGCTGCATAATAAGCCCAATGCTCTTCAACATATATGGCGAATGGATTATGAGAAACGCCTTATAGAACTGGAAAGGAGGAATAACCATCAACGGGGTCAAAATTAATAACCTTCGCTACGCTGATGACACCACGCTCATAGCTGCATCCGAAGACGAATTAAAAGAACTTATACAACTAGTGGAGCAAATGAGTATGGAAGTCGGTCTTCAAATGAACAAGAAGAAGACCAAGATAATGATAGTAGACCGACAGAACCAGAATAGATCGATAGTAAAGAAGATTGGTGATATCGAAACGGTAAACACGTACGTCTATCTAGGTTCTCTCATCACGAATCAGGGCGGATGCAGCGAAGAAATCAAAAGAAGAGCCGCATTGGCTAAGCAAGCTATGACGAAATTAACTAAGACATGGAAAAGTCATCGTATCACACTCAACACAAAAATAAGACTGGTTAGGAGCCTGGTATTTTCTGTGTTCCTTTACGGAGCTGAGTGCTGGACACTGAAGCAATCAGACAAAAAGAGGATAGACGCACTTGAGATGTATTGTTGGCGTCGAATGTTGAGGGTCTCCTGGATCGAGAGGAGAACTAATCTGTCAATCCTCGAACAGATTAATGTAAAGAAAAGGCTACGCATCATAGTTTCAGAAAACATCGCCAAATTCTTCGGTCATGTGGTCAGAAGAGATGGGCTCGAAAAACTAACAATACAGGGCATGGTACCCGGAAAGAGAAGCCGCGGAAGATCGCCAACAAGGCATACCGACCTGATCACCCAACTCACTGGCAGGACCTTGCCACAATCAATAAGGATGGCTGAGAATCGAAATGAATGGAGGCTGACAGTACAGGAGATTTCACGAAATCACGATGCTTGAAAACAAGCTACCCACTAGGAAGAAGATTTAAAATAAGGAAGTTGAATACCGTCACTGTAATATGTAAAAATTAAATAATTAAAAGCCTCAGGGTAACTCAACAAAAGATTCTATTTAACTTTTTGTTCTACGAGTACTATCTATAGTTTCTCAGATAAGGTAGTGGTCCCTCTTAAACGGGCCACCCGGTAAACAAGTTCGGGAACGTTATAAAAATATGGATCCAGTCAATGTCGAATGTCTTAGGGAAAATATTACAGTTTTTAATGTGGATAATAATTTAATTTTAGGCGGATCTAGAGGTAGCCATTGTGAAGATAATACCGGTCGATCTGGAGGCGGCGGTGGAGGAGGTGGTGCTGGTGGACGTTATCTCACGCATGGTGCTCTCCAAACAGAGACAACACCTGCAGCACCCCAGACAAGAGGGCGACGTGCGCATGACAGTCGATTAGATATGGATGAAAATTCTGGTGGGTTTGAGAATGTTCGCGTCAATAGTAAGTTAAAGACTATATGGTTTTCCTAAATAGTATGCAGTTGTATTTAACAAAATGAGTACTTAGTTGTCATTAGTAATGTTATTCTGAACAGAAAATGCAGTCTTTTTGGTGTATCACTTTTTATTGTGCGGCTTGAAATAAAGGCAGCAGGGAAGGACGAAATTTTACCTATGATAATGTGTATAACTTTGGTTTGGTTTAACCGAATTTATCAATCTAATTTTTGTTTAAGAACTCAAGCCTTGCTGATGAAGAAAAAGATTTCAAATCATAATTGTTTTTTGGGGCTCCGCTAGATGGCGATATTTGCATCGCCTAAGGTTTTTTTGATTTTCCTTTAAAAACTTAAATGGAATGATACAAATATTTTATGAAAAATGAAAAGTAAATTGAATTTGCAACAAAAAAGTCCAAAACCGCACAGGAAAATCTTTATTCGTTTGAGAGTTATGGCCAAAATAATGTTGTTCACCAAAAAGCGTTGAAAAATCATGTATCTTTAATTTTCCGTGATCAAGAATGCCATGGGAAATAAAGAAATAGGTTTAAACTTTGTTAAACTGATAGTTTAACAAATAAAAATAATGAAAGATCCATTAAAATTACCAAAATGCAGAGCTTTCATAAAATTTGTTAAAAGAGGTAGATCTAGATACCCATGAAACAAAATTGGGAAGTTTCCATGCATGGAGACAAATAAATAAACGCGAAAAGTGTGACATTTCTTCAGACTTAGGAATAAATCGCACTTCAGCATATTGGATTTTAAAATCTTTTAAACTGCATCCTTACAGTATGGTTTTCAGGCACTTTCAGATGCCGATATTGACAAGAAGCGCCTATAGACTTTTGTTATTGGCTGAGAGATATGTGCACGGAAAACCCGCAATTTCTCTCACAGATTTTATGGACTGAGTCATTTTTTCTAGTTGTGGTAGTGTTAATTTACGCAATACGCATTATTGGTCACAAACAAATCCTCATTGGATGCCGGAAGTTGACGATCAAAGTAGATGGAGTGTAAACGTATGGTGTGGAATCGTAGTCAGGGTATTTAGCAGCATATTCGCGTTTATTTATTTGTCTCCATGAATGGAAACTTCCAAATTTTGTTTCATGGGTATCTAGATCTACATCTTTTAACAAATTTTATGAAAGCTCTGCATTTTGCTAATTTTAATGTATCTTTCATAATTTTTATTTGTTAAACTATCAGTTTAATAAAGTTTAAACCTATTTCTTTATTTCCCATGGCATTCTTGATCACGGAAAATTAAAGATACATGATTTTTCAACGAATTTTGGTGAACAACATTCTTTTGGCCATAACTCTCAAACAACGAATAAAGATTTTCCTGTGCGGTTTTGGACTTTTTTGTTGCAAATTCAATTTACAACTACCTCAGGCGATGCAAATATCGCCATCTAGCGGAGCCCCAAAAAACAATTATGATTTGAAATCTTTTTTCTTCATCAGCAAGGCTTGAGTTCTTAAACAAAAATTAAATTGATAAATTCGGTTAAGCCAACCCAAAGTTATAGACATTATCATAGGTAAAATTTCGCCCTTCCCTGCTGCCTTTATTTCAAGCCTTACAATAAAAAGTGATACACCAAAAAGGTGCCGAATCTCAGTAGCATTACCGTGCTAGTCTTGTTTTTCTAACTTATATTGCGAAATTTTCAGTAAAAATGAATTTTTCGCATTACTGTATCTATTACGCTCCCTAGCGGTATAGTTAGGAACTAAAAATCTATTTCCAGCGATTTCCCATAATGAATTTCCCTAAAAGAATTTTTTTCCCATTGTCCTACGACTATTATTTCCTGAGATATGCTACCTGTCCACCCTTAATGGAATACCCGGTACATAATTTACGTACGGCTTTTCGTTTATGTAATATGATTTTTTTAACCCCTAAAAAAATCGGGTGTGTCGATGTCCATTAAAACCAATTGGGACAAGTATTTTTGAAACCTGATTTATTCAATACAAAAATTATGCAAATAGGTTAACGCGCACACACACACACACACAGACGAACATACATTTGATATTTGTCATCAGGTTACCTCAAATCATTGATTTCTATCAAAATATACAAGTTTAGTGTGCAGGAGGTAAAAATCGAATTAGTGGCCATTGTCCGCCAACTGGTTTAATTAGTTCTGTTAAACGTCTGCAGCTGATGAAACAAATGTTTTGCTCGCATCCATAGATTATTTTAATAATTTTTGAAAAATAGTGCTTTTATCTTTTCATTCCTATTCTGAAATTAAAAACATTTTTCAAAGGAATCTTTCCATTTTATACCAACAGCGTATCTTAAAAATATTAACTTTCGTTATTTGTTGGCTAGCAACATGGTGTTTACATTGCCGCCAGCTTTTGTCAATGTTATTTTTAGTTTTCCCAGTATATCACTAAACATTAAATATTATTATGATATTTGAATTAAATTGAGTTGGAGTGTAGTTGATTTTCCTTTACTGATATTTTTTAGAAAAGAAAAGCAACTACATTCTCATAATATTAACTGCTTTATTCCTCAACCGAAGTTTCCGTTTACAGAGCAATCTTCAAATAAATCACAATACAAAGAGTACGTAAGTAAACATGAAGACAGTAGAACTAAAAGTAAATAAGTAATCCAAATCCCAATGAAAATCTATGTTCAGACAGTTCAAGTCGAAAATTAGATCGCAGGTCTCGAGAATTTGATAAATTACATATTTTCAACTGCGCACTTTAACAGAAAATTAATCAGCTCTTCTGTGAGTGTATAGAATGTCGTATAAATTCTAGTTGGCACTGAAAAATGATAATATTATTATTATTATATATTGGTTTGGTACTTCCTGCTGTGGATAAACTCCATCCATCTTTAAACAAAGGTATTTCGAAAGTTTCGTTGTATGATATTATAATGGTCATAGTAAGGAAAATACACCTGTTATAGTACTCTAACTTGGATAGAATATAAGCATAATACAGAATTTTCAGTGTATCGCAATCATTAAACACAACAGAGCGATACAAATTTGGACGTCTTAACGTCTTTCGTGTACTTCTTAGAAGAAAACTATTAAATTTGGTTTAATTTTCATATTGTGTAGTGGTTATGATTTCAAATTTTATTTTACTTCAATTTGGTTTCTTTTTGTTTGTTTTTTTCTTTGTATTCATTGCAGTTCAAATTGATTTAGTTAATTGTAAGTTTTCGGGAACTGTTATAGATGTAGTAGTACGGTACGGGTTAGAATATCAAAATCAGTTTTACTGCCTTCTAACCCCTTTTGCAGTTATTTTTTTGGCTTGTTGTAGTTATGATTGCGGTTGCTATATTGTAATTGTGATTGCGTTTTTATTATGTTACACGTTATGCATTGTAACTTTTTCTTTATATATATGACTGCAAATAAACTGTTTATTATTATTATTATTAACAATATTGGTTATATGAGCAGCAAAAGACGCAGACCTGACAAATGTTCCATTACTAAATCAAACCGTTTTAGAATTGTACTCCCTATATACACCGTTGACAGTTTTTGGTTGTCTGAATTTAAGGATATTTGGTTTGTTATCGCCCCACATCTTTATGATATTGTTAAAATAATTTTTGTTTCGCTCATTAGTTAAACATTTGCTGAAGATACTAACTCACGTATTATTTTAGATTCACCTCGTATGTATGATATGAGAAGAGTGTCGATGCGATTAAAAGCTGAACAGGGAGGTCCAAATGCATCAACTTCTGATTTGAGCACGTCAAAACAAGCCAAGTGAGTTACAAAACAATCTGATTGATACATTACTTCATTTGAACATAATCGAATTATTGGTAGGCAACATTATTAATTTGAGAAGTTTTTGGAATATACATAGTCTTAAGTTAACATTGATGACGATACTGGTTGAGAGTATAAGCTTTGAGAGTAAGCTGGGAAAAAGTTATAGTTATATTAAGGAAATATGGCGCTACAATCCTGGGTTAGTCTGCCTTTACTGTAATACGCTGCTACTCAGCGAAGTATTTTCTGAAGACCATAACCTTTATAAAAACACAAAATTCAACTGTACTATGAATGCCACCTAACTTAACAAACATTAAATATTAAGGCATTCAATATGCATTGAGTGAATTGTTTCAAGAACTTTTCAAATCTATTTAATTTAGATGTAAAGATATTCATAGTTTGTTCTTATATTTGTGCAGTGCATAAAACATACTGCTCTATATATCGTAAAAGTGTCTCTAGTTTTTTTCTTAATTTTTCTTTGAATTTGAGGTTCTCAAAAAAAAACTTTGTTATATCATGTTGTTTTTTAGCGAAACTTACTTATTTGAATGACAACAAGATGTTGTTGGCGACAAGAATGCCTACTCAGCAAGAGTCAGTGGCGAGTAACTATAGGACTGCTGACTGGGCATCGTGTAATGGGACAGTTGAAACAGATTACCATGTGATATGTGAGTGTGTAGCCTTACAACGAAGGCGACACGCTATTTTTGGGCATGCACTGATTGCGCAAGCAGATATTGACTTCTTCTTCAAGTGCCATCTCCTCTTAGAAGGTTGGCTACCATCATAGCTATTCTCACTTTTGATGCTGTAGCTCTAAACAACTCAATGGAACTACAGTTGTACCATTTTCTCAGGTTATTTAACCTCTGCTTCTTTTTCCCTGTATCTTAGCATAATATTCTGCAAAAATACGTATTTCTCTCCCCTCATCACGTGGCCCAGATATTGACACCCAACACATAACTGAACTCCACAAGTTAGTGCAGGGTTGTTGGATTGGGTAGCTTAAAATACGGGGATTTTTCACAATAAGCCCATGAGGCTACAGTGAAACCGGGGACTTATGTCGAACGGTTGATGACAACAAGATGTTTTTAGCGACATCTAGTGTGAGCAGGCAATATGCCCGGTGAAACAAAGTTCACAAACGATGGCCGGGACGAGAAGTAACAATTCCATTATAAATAAAAGAAAACAAACTAAAACTTCCAAAGTCAACTCCACAAAATCTTTAATTCAATTATAAAAAAAGGGAAACTAGTTTCGGCTCAACAAGCCATCATCAGTCCTACAATAAAGATAAAAACGAACGCATAAGAGAAAAAAATTAAATAAATAAATAAATAAAACGTACAACGGGCTACAAAACTATACATAAGTTCTAAGGTAAAAAACTTACCATTCTTACAAAAACATCCGTGTACAAAAAACAAAAAAACATCAAACATGAATATGAATATGACTATGACATTACATTACACGAAAAACAAACACCTGTGTTGAGTAAATAAATAAAATAATTTTAATGCATCCGAGGCCAGATTCAAATATATGAAAAGGAAAAAACGAAAAACGTTTAACCTTTTTCTATAAGTACAGTATGTCCAAAAAGAATTGAATTGAACTGGACTGGACTGAAATTTTAAAGAATTGTAAAAATAGTAAATTTAAATGAGGCAAGCAAAAACAGCATTAAAGAGGGGCACAAAAATTGAACACGTTACAAATTAAAGAGTGAATTAATAATAGGGGACTCAATGAAAGATGTTTGGTCATTCAAGCAAGTGACACTATTATTTGACTTAGCCTTCATGATCTCTAAAATCTCCAAATAATTTAAACGGGAGCCCTTGTTACACCTATGTAATAACATTGAGTTATTCAAAACATCGAAGCTGTGATTTGTCGCGATTAGATGGTTTGCAAAAGTAGATGGAGTATTAAAAATATCGGTATCCTTATAACGGTTGTAATAATACAAATGTTCCTTGATTCTCGTAAGGATCCTACGGCCAGATTGGCCGATATAAATGCTATTACAGTCCTGACAAGAAAGTCCATAAACTCCCGAACATTTCAAAAAATTTGTTCTATCTTTAGAATTCACTAGACAAAGGCTAACGTTGTTAACAGTTCTAAAACTAACGGCAATATCCGGAATACTACTTCTTATAATTTTAGCAATCTTAAGACAATAGCTACCGGTATAAGTAAGAGAGACGTATCTTATGTTTTCCACAAGAGGACTCACAACCGTAAAAGAAAGTCTAAATCTTGTATAGAATCTAAAATATAGTTTCATAATGGTTGGAAGAGGGTAACCATTATTATGTGCTAATTGTTTAATCACATTAATCTCTCTCTCAAACCCATCACCACTAAGTGGTAAAGAAAAAGCCCTATGAAACAAACAGTTGAAAGAAGCGAACTTATGACTAAACGGGTGGTTAGATTTAAAAGGAATCAAAGTGTCAGTTGTGGTCGGTTTTCTATATACCTCAAACTCAAAACGATGCGCTAGAACATCTCTAATAATCCAAATGTCCAAAAACGGAAGTTTGTTGTTAGATTCGAATTCAATTGTAAAATTGATATTAGGGTGTAGGGAATTAACAAAATTCAAAAAATCAAAAATAACAGTTGGAGTGCCATCAAACAAAATGACATAATCGTCCACATATCTGTAATAAAATAGAATCCTCCCAACAAACTGAGGATCACTAAGAAAAGAACGCTCCAGATTCTTCATAAAAATTTCAGCTAAAAACGGGGAAAGGTTCGAACCCATAGCCAAACCCGTTTCTTGTCTATAAAACTTATCATTAAATTGAAAGAAATTCTGTTCCAAAACCAAACCTAGCAACAAACACAAATCGAGTGCAATATGAGTTGGTACATTGTTATGAAGAAGCTCATGTCTAACTAAAGAGATGCATTCCTCCGGTGGAATACTCGGGAATAAATTAGTTACATCAAGTGAGAACAGCAAAGAAGAAGAAGGCACGCTAACATTCTTAATCTTAGAACACAACTCAATTGAATTCTTAATCGAGTGTACATTATTAAATCCCGTAAGTTCCTTCAAAGTAACATTCAGCCAGTCAGCAAGAAGCGAACATGGTGAATTAGTATAAGAAACCACAGGTCTTATGGGGCAGCTAGGTTTATGAATCTTCGGTAGACCATACAATCTAGGAGTAGCTGGGTTCATTTGAATGAAAAAATATGATTTCTTATTGAAGTAAGTATCAAGTGTGTTAGTAAGCGAATTTATTGTGTTTTTCACTAATTGATTAAACTTAAGGGTCGGATCACTGGAAATCAATGAAAAAGAAGGTTCATTTAAAAAATTAGTAACCTTCGAAATGTAGTCAACTCTATCAAGAATGACCAAACAATTCCCCTTATCTGCCTTTGTGAAAATTAGGTTATTGTTCTTAATCTTCCTCTTAATAGATTTCAGAGTTGAGAGTGCTCGAGTATTAAAACCTCCATATTCAAAATCATATGATGTCCTAACTCGGTTTAAACAAGAAATAATATTAGTTCTCACAATCTGTTCATCTTCAGCCGGATAAGAATTTAAAATATTATCACAGTCAACAGATACAATCTCTGATGATGGATAATTTATTTAATTCCATTATATCCTATTGCCAACACTAGATACGCCCGAATTCCCTGGCGGGAGGCTTTATTAATGGATTGCTTGTTACATAATGTAACAAGTCTTTAAGTTATGTTGGAAATTTGTTTCACAATACCATGCTTTCACCTGACGGGCCGTTTTGATCCACAACTCATCGGCAACCCAACCCAAATTTCCAACATTTACGAAGATCTTATACTAGCATTACACATTTGAATTGAGAAATGAGCAAAAGACACCTGAAGAAGACAAGTGATCCATTATCGAAACGTCGTGAGAATTGAAAATAAAATTGGACAAGCGAAAATGTAAGTTTCGCTTCAAAACAACATGCTATAAGAAATTTTTTTGAGACCCTCAAACCCTAAGAAAAAAAAAAGCAAAGCAAAAAGGTTCAAGAACAAGAACAAAATTAAAAAAAGTGTCTGTATTTTTCGGAAAAATATTTTTTACTATTCTGTACGGTATAATACGTTACAGGGTGTTTCAAAAAGACGCGGCAATGTTTAAGGGGGTGATTTCTCAGGTTATTTAGTCCGGAAATGCATTGTTTCCAAGATACAAGGTGTTAACGTTTTCTTGTAAATAACGGAACTTTTTGTCATAAAATGACCTGAAATATTGCCGCGCTTTTTGAAACACCCTGTATAGGTTGTTTATAGTAGAATGCAACTAAAACAATAATATTACACAAACAAAATTTTGCAAAATATAGTAGGATTATTTTGATATTTTACCTTTAGTACACATCAAGACGAGTTTATACAGAAAATTCTTAAATAAAACAAGAAGTTCAAATACAGGAAACCAGTGTATTCGTTTACACAATAAAGTATATTAATAGTCACCTGTTAAGCAACTTGTGGATGAATAACACATAACATGACATGATTTTTTGAATATTATTGACTATAGTGAAGTTACTTGTACAAGCAACATAATTATATTTCTACTTTTCCTTCCTAATTATATTTATATTTATAATCTCAATATGTTCAATTGACCCTCATATAAAAAGCGAAGCAGCTTTATCCAGAAATCGCAATCCGATTTAGTAAGATATCCAGATTATTGAAACAATTCAAAAAGTCACAAAATTGTTTACGTATTTTTTTTATTCTATCGTGGTTGGTAAAATATCATTTGTTTGACTTAAACTCGTTGCCAAAATAACAGTTATTTAGAATAATAAAATAGAACAATTTTTACCCACTCAAAAATCAATTTTACTTTTACTTACATACTGCCAACAACCAATTCGATGAAAGTCAAAATGAGTCGCGTTGCAGTAAACCAAGCCCATAACGATCGTAAAACACAGGATTAAAGGCAGTCAATTTGTCTTCCAATTAATGTTCTAAACTGCTCCCATTTTAATATATTTTTGTAAATATTTCCGCTCCGGAATAAAATTTAATATTACATCGACGCGACGGTAAAAAGCTTTACCTGGTCGTGGAATTAAGCCACTGGATACTTCATTTCGTTCATGGATCAACATTTTCCACTCGCAGGTAAAGCATATTTTACCGTCGTATATAATAAGTATCTATTAACTAAAACAAGAAAGTATAGATAGTTCAATGACCCCTACAAGCGTTGTCATTACATTTAATTCTAAAATATCCCGAGAATAATTCTAAAATATGAAATTTAAAGGTTATTTACAATTGTAAGTAACAAAACAACTTCGAAAAGTCAGTTAATTACAAATATAATTTATAAAATAATTTCTTTCCAAATGTATTTATCTGGCATTTAAAAGAAAATATATTATAAAGTCAAACACTCATATCATAATTTTATTGGATTTAATGAATTTAACTCCCATCGAGACTCCAACCTAACGTCCTCATTATTATAAATTAATTAACAATAACGAAATGTGAAAGTCAAAATCTGAAAAAAAAATGGTTGATTGAAAAATTATTCTTGTACGATAGTCATAATATACATTTTTTTAAATATACAAGATGATGAAGTTTTTAATTGTGAAACTTTAATGTAATGAGATGAAGCATATAACAAATATGAGAGAGAGAGACGTTAAGCCGCTATATACATAATAGTGTATGGTATAGGATATAGTGTGTAGCCATTGAGATATAAGGAGACGCTATAAGCATTATTTTACATTGTACAGAAACGGGTGCATTGGGTGGGGCGTAAGCGCATACCAATATGGCGGATTCTCCAGAGCCGCATTAACTATTTTTGTTGACGTTTTTGCTTTTAATTTGCAGCTTGGGTTTATACTTTATTTTCAAATATTATGCAGTGTACAAAATACTTAAATATAGGCAATTATTGATATTTGATACCTAAATCCAGGAATAAAAGACGATAGTACTTTATAAATTATATATTAATACCCCTTAAACAAAACAATTTTATTTAAATGTTGCGCTATGCTTATCCACTTTATTTTTACTTAAATAATACATCCTGGTATTAACATATTTAGTCGCAATAGATTTGATCAGTAAATGTATATGGTTATCAAACACTGATTTGATCAAAACCGTGCACAACTAAATTAGGAAAAATATTACTATTTACAAATTCCTTTAAAACAAGGTTTATTATGAATCCTGCGGACAACTTTTCATTAGTAGCTACTACAAGATTTTTTATGATCTTTTCGGATTGGAAGCAAACGTCTAAAACATCGTTTGAAGGAATTTGTAAATCCTTTGTTTGCCTTCATTTTAATAAAAGAATAACACTTTTTAATGCATCTCGACATTCTCTGCAAATAATTTGCTTCTTTAAACTAAAAACAACAAATCCAGCAATATAAACAATAATGAATTTCGAAAATTCAGAAAATGGTCCAGGAAGGTAATCATGATCTGGATAAATTATATTTGTGTACATTTCTCGTTAGTATCCAATTAATTCGAGAATATGTTTTTAACACACATTTAGGGGTCTTTTTTGCTAGAAAGTGATGAAAAAGTAGAGAGTTTGAGAGTAGAAATCAAGTAAAGGAATTTGTAAAAAAAAAACTACAATGCACGTATCAATTGTAAAGTCCAGAAAGAGAATGCTACCAGACTCCTATAATAATGTGTTTTAATAAGTTCGCCTAAAAAAACCCTAAATACGTCCATGTACAATGTTTACAATATTTGGTACATACCTATGAAACGTTATTTCTGATATTTTCTGGTCGATTTCACTTCTACTACTGCAAATACGCACAGCACAGGACACCATTATAGTGTATTGTCAAATAACCGTCCAAAAAAACACGAAAAACTTAAGTAAACTTGTAAAATACTCGTAAATAACACTATAAACTTGAAAGCACGACAAATGATAGATATCGTATACCAAAATGGCGTACCTGCACCCGCTTTTGGCCACGTTAGAGCGTCTCCCCCCACCTCAATGTGTGTAGCATACGCATACACCATCTCTGTCTCTCTCTCCCTCATATTTGTCGTGTCATGACGCGACCTTGAAAAATCACTCTCATGCGGCCAAAAAAGTATTCACTTCAAAAATTAATAATCCTACCATATATTTGCGAAAGTTTTGTTTCTACTATTATAGTTATTACGCACACACATGAATGTGGAAAGTAGGAAGCTGCATTTGCTAGACACTTAAATATATTTTATCATTATCTAAGGGATGATATTCGACTAATACTCACGACCTGAATTAATATAACTTTTTTTTTTTATTTCCTTTCATTTCACATCACCCACCAACACTCATCATTCATCGTTACTACTACTTAAAAAAACAAAAACACTCACACATACAAACAAAATACACCGAATCCTATTGCGCCATTTTGTTTTGTTCTGGAAGCGCCAGCGGCGTAACGATGGCGCCACCCAACCAGCCATCGAGCGCATCGGTGGGACCGAGGAGGGGAAGCGCGTCTAAGGATCCAACGTCGACGAGAATGAAAAAATGAAAACTATAAAAAATTAGGACAATATTTTATTATAATGACAACATTACCTATGTTATAATGCTGTTATATACAGTGAACCTACAAAAAATATTGATAATAAAAGTGTATAATAATAAACGTGGTGCGTATAGTTTTTTGATTTCGATGACTGACTTTTTAAAACTATATTTTTGTTTATGATTTTTTTTATGTCTGGCTAGACGCGTTGATTTATTACATTAGAAATTTATAAATAAATCCGAATGTCAAAGTTATTTATCTGATTGTGATATTTTGAGACAACTGTATAATGGGATATTCTAAACATGTATCTAGGAGTTTTGTACAAATAATTATTTATTTTAGATTCAGAAAAGTCTTCAATAAAAAATCTGTTAATGAATTTTAAGACAACTTTTACGGTTTATTCTTTCTATAGGATAGATTGTAGTGGAGTCGTTCAAGTGCTTTAGCCTCTCTTCACTTCGACATAAAGTGATCTTTTGTCAATGACTAATCTGGAGTTCACTCTGTCGCCCCAACTTTTCCATGAAGTTGGATATCTCTCTGGGGGCCAATTATCTTGCTTCATCGGGTATTCAGTATTTTACAGAACAATGTCATGCAATCGCAGAACATGGTTTTGTTGACATTTAACGTCCTCAGGCCGATCTTTTTGAGAAGGTACTTCACCGAGTAGTGTCCTGTGAAAAGGCCTGTAATACGCCTTAAATCGATTGTATCCAGTTCGGTAAGCTTTTTGGCTTTGATTCGGAGAGCCTAATGAACCTCTTGGATTGTCTCAGCGCTGGAGTATTCCTCTAGTAGGAATTTAATTGTTCCTTTTCCTATTTACGCAATCCCTAAATTACATGACACCATGTAATGTCAAAGATGGGTTCCGGACGGCAGTAGTGTTGGCCCCCTCTTTTGCTATCTATACTTATGTATCGAAAGGTTATGAAGTTCAAATTTCTTCAAACGTATAAAAATGCTTTCATAAGTCAACGAAACCTGCATGTTTCAGACACAAACTATATAAGTTGTTGAACAAATTAATTTACACATTATTAATTGAAGCAAGATCTAGATTTATAATTTGTAACATGTATTTACTCCAGTCTGTTTTGAAATATTTCCAAAATAAGTGAAAAATTACTAATAATACCAACTTTCCTAATCAAATATGGTAATTTATCAGTGTTAGTAGTAAAAAATATGTATTATGTACTTCGTTGACCTCGCAGTTATATAGTATAAGCGCAGTCATAAACAATGAATGAACGTGATATAAAATGTACTATTTTTTTTGAAAAAATATTGTATTTTCCCAAGATAGAGATATCAAATTATAACAACAGATAAAAGGCTTTGATTCCAATAAAACAAAACGACGACGTTGATATGTACAATTTTCTGTGCAATAAGTGTGTATTTGTTGCCATTGAAAAAAAAAACACATTAAAACCTACCCTATGCCATAAACCGACGCGCCTAGCTCGACTCCCCGTGTATATATTAACATATACTTATTAGATATGAGATTTTATACCACAAAAACTATTTGTTATAATATGATGTGGTCCATAAGTGATTAATTTAGTGGTAGTGGATTTCTGAAAATAAATTAATTACATTATTTGAAACAAGTTTCATAGAACTTCAGTAGTTTACACTGGCAGGCTTGTCACTGGTTATATAAAATATAAAGAGGTCCTTGGATAATGTTCATTGAACGTTTCTCTATTTAGTTATAAAAACGACTCTTACCAGACCCATCGCTGCAAATGCCATATTATATGTGGGAAAAGGACGTCTCAGTTGGTTGACTGCTGATCAGTTTACTATTTATAATAAAAAAATGTCTAAAAAGGAAGTTTTGTATCCTAGATGGGGCTTCAAACCATCAAATTTAGAGGAAAAACAGGCTCCTATAAACTGAAGCTGCTAAGAAACGAAATGAGTGGAACTTTGTTTTCAATTTTAGTGTTTAATTTTGACCTATTCAAATATTATTATTAGTTTGTAGTCAGAAGTCAGTTCTTAAAAGAATGTCCCAATTTTTAGGGGCGAACAGTTGTATAAGTATAATAATTGATTATTAACATATTTAGCATAAGTTACCATTGATCAATGAATTATTTTTAGAGAAAAAAAGCACTAAAACATTAATGTTGTATTTTTACCGCAATTGAATGATTGTTTGCGTGGTAGAAAAACTCATAGTAATAAAAAATAAAAATTTAAATTATGAACACATTTTAGTTAGCTAATATCGTAAATGTGATTTTGTTAAGTTTTTAAAGTGCTTGAGTACTTTTGTTTTGTTTCTGTTGAAACTGATACAAGGTATGTTATAGGTTAATTAGGCAAATCCATATTTTTGTAATGGATTAAAATAATAATTTGGGATTACTGATCTCAATAAAAACGTTTTAAAAAATGTTCTTATAGCGGTGTTCTATTCTGAAAACAATTCCTATTACAAGTGTACAGGGTGTCCCGAAATTAACTTAAAACAATTTAAGGGGACATTCTACAAGCAAAAATAAGATTTTTTTTCCTTATGAACTTATGAGCCCTCTAGATGCAAAACTCGGTAAATGCAAAAATGGTGAAAATCGAGTTAAATACCCTATCTTATAGCAAATTTTCGTCTCTATTCAAATATGCTGAGAAACATATACAAAACTTGCTTATTCACATACAATTTTCAATTCAAAAACAGCACCTAGATGCATAACTCTCCTTATGCTTCATGCACATATGTGCAAAACTCGCTTTTTCCTCTTTGGCCAATGACAGGCTCTCAATTCCTCACGTGACTCCCGGTGTTTTCTGTTTAGATGTTTTTATTACGATTTACGAGACTATGTTATTATTAGCGCAATATTTATTATTATTACTGGTTCGTAAACATTTATTTCTTTTTTATATTTTTTCTTAATAATTTTTTTTTTTCAATAACCAGCGAAATATATTTTCTTTGACAAAAGGTTGCAAAACTAGGTTTTTGCTAGCGTTAGGGTGCAAAACTTGGTGAATGCAATTTATTACTTGAATTTTCCGAGATTTGTTTCTGTATCGAGATTTTGGTTTATTATGAATTCAATCATGATCACTATTGCCACCTAATATCAAAATATGAAAATGTTTTAACAAGAAAAACAGTTTTTTGTTAATTCCCAAAATTCGGATGTTTGCATTTATCGAGTTTTGCATCTAGAGGGCTCATATATCGAAATACAGATACAGGGTGTTATTTGTAAATTCCTGACGATGGGTTTTTACAATTTACATTTACAAATAACACCCTGTATATGAAAAACTAAGCATTTTTCGATATACCTATGTTCATATGAAAAAAATCTTATTTTCGCTTGTAGAACGTCCCCTTAAATTGTTTTAAGTTAATTTCTGGACACCCTGTATATGGAATAGTACTCGTATATGGAATTTTTGACGGTCCATGAGTGCAGAATAGTTAGTGCTTCATACGTACTTTTTCTACGACTGCAATTGAAACTGATTTAATTTAATCTTAGAAGAGGCACAAATTAAGCATTCTTCACCGGACATTTTTTTATAGTTAAAGTTCTGTAATATTTTTAATATTTTATCAATAAACTGTCTAATAGAAAATACAAATATACTAAAAATAACAAAAAGTTCACATTTTATAGTAAATTATTGATTTATCGCGTAGAAATAGTTTAGTGTGCAACGTATTGATCATTTCCCACTCCCGTAAACTAACAAATTGAAATCTTCACAAAACACAAAATTTGTATTAAGAAAGTCAGATGTGATGTCTAAAAGTCAAATTTAGATAGATATGATACTGGCCTTAGTAGCATAGAAACTGAAACAGACTACAACTATAAGGAAATAAAGGTTGGAGAACTAACCCGTTAGTAATAAATGGCGGTTTCTCTATCTCCCTTTATTCCGTTGCGGATACGTTTTTGAGCGATATATTCCTCTATATATAAGCACTGAGCACGCAAACACAGCAGCCAAAATTAAGCGTCACATATTCAGCGGTTTTAACGTAATATGTGTGTTATATAATTGGCAATACTGCTAGGTTGCTTGTTTATAGGTGTTATCCTTCTGAACTGATGAGTTGGGTTATGTGACATGACCTACCGCTCACCTCACTTGAATTTTTTTGTAAAAAGGAATGACAAACTATTGAAATTATTGGCTATAAAACATTTTGGGGTTAATTTGTCAGTTAACTTGCAATCAAATGTGTAGAAGGAACGTGCGTGACAGATAGATGAGTGAAAGTTGGTGATATTTCGCGTTGAAGGATAACGCCTACTATTACGGAATGTTCATTTTTCTCTATAGCAGTTAATGACATTAAAATATCTAATTATTCTGAAACAGTCGTGGAAAAAGTAATCTTTGGGCATATAATCCCAGTAGAACTGAGAAGTTGAGATAAGTCGTGAATCTGCTAAACCTAAATAGAATAGAAGTACAAAAATAAAACGTATTTATTGGGATCAGTTTTTAAGCTATGTTAATTCTTTTGATTATTGCTACTTGGTTAAAATGTTCAAGTAATTTTGAAATGATTGATGTAAATATTGTCTACATGAAGTTGCATGTTGTAATTATTTTAAAGGTATTGTGTAATTAAAAGGAATTTACTTACGAGGTAATTCATGGTTGCTGCTGATACATTGAAATTTTCTGACGATCGAATGCAAAATTGGGCGATTTGTAAAAAATTGTATGACTATTATATTTTTAAAAGAAACTTTTATTTAATATCCTATTATTAAAATTTAATCAAATACAAATGTTTTTTTCTTATGGCATTGTAGATAGTGTAAGAACCGTATGCCTGTGAGTTAGAAACAGTGCACATATGAAATACATAATTCCAACAGAATAGGTATGTCAAAATAACTTAGTTTTAGTAACACTGTCTATTGAATAAAACGTTTGTTTTGTGTTGCTGGGTTTAAAATATTTAGGACTATATTTCAACATGGTATTTCTGAAAGTTATAAAAATAGTTTATAGTAGTCATGTTTACTAAAAATGTTACATATTCTGTCAAGACACCTAATAAACTAATGATTTTTAATTAATTTAAACGCTGAGCAACCAGTTTTGAGCTCCAGGTTAGTTTTCACTTTCTTGGGAAATATGCTACTGTTATGTATTTGTATAACATCAAGTGTTTAGAAGATTCATGTATATAAATATATATATATTGTGATTTTTGGTCGATCGTACGTTAGAAGTGTATAATATTGTGAAATTTGTGCTACATTTCGTATACCGAAGGTTGAAATCAACTTGCGTATTTCAAACGGAACACCCTATGTATAATTGCATTTTCTAGACTAGTTATCGCTTTGGAGTATTGTGTCCAAAACAGGTCTCCAGAAAATATTCGTTATTTTTGACTCTTGAAATGTTGATGGTGGTTAAAGAATATCTGAAAATCAGTTATCTTGACAGATTGATTGAGCCACCAAGTTACAGGGTGGTACAAACTACTGTAGTGTGATCTACTAATAAAATACGTAGGGTAAGGTGGGGTAGTTTTTCGAATAATTGACAGTCTGATGAAAAAAAATATAAGTTATACAAATAAAATGTTGTAAAATTTACGTAGAAGTCTTATTTTGTTCTTGATTGACAACAAAAATGTTACAAAATTCAAGACTAGATTTGCATTTGCCAGTACGGTGGTATTTTCGCGGACTAGTCCACTGGTTACCCTTGATTTATATTTTCCTCTTTCCCCCACGACTTTCATCTTGATCTATAGACAGGCTAAATTCATCTAGGTTCCAGATGTGTTCCGGTTTCTCACTAATACCTAATGTTCCCATGATTTGAATAGATTAAAATAATAAGTTTGTGTCTCTTCTTAAACGATAGAAACCAATCTTCTCCTGTGGTGTCGAGTTTTTTTTAATCACAGTTTTTATATTATTTTGAATTACCAGTTTTCCTCATAATTCTAAAGTTTCCTTTCTCGACAAGGCGAATCCCGATTTTGGTCTGCAATTGCAGCGCGGAATGGCAGTTCTGCTACCCTTTTGCCTTTTTATGGCACCCCTAGATGTTTTGACGTTGGTATAACTGGTTGAATATTGGACATTCTATACTGCTGCTACACGATAGGCAGTCATACGGCCATCTTTTACATCACGCATGGCAGTTTTCAAGTTATGCTCGTCATATTTGGGTCCATTGCTCTTTTTGTGTAATTTCTAACCATTGCTGCAGCACGAAACATATAAAAAATAAGTAAACATTTATACAGGGTTAACTATCACTCAGTACAAAAATTTTAACCACATGCTCAGGAAAGCATGAAAAACCATAACAAATTTGTTTCGGAATTTTTATATTGATGTTTAAAAATTGGGGCACATTTTTCCTCAGTAAGTCGGCTCGTGACCTGTTACAGAGGCAGTGCTGCAAAGCGTAAATATCAGTAGATAATAAAAAATTTTAAATAAAAACTGGTCTTTCATATGTGCGTGATATACCTAATAAAATATATTGAAAATTGATTTGTAAGATGCTGTTTGGAATTTCCATGCAGTTTCGCCTTTTCAGCGAGATGCACTAAATCATCAACACCCACTAATTTGCCCAATGTGTTTCACCACTAAAAAGTACACACCCAAAACAAAATAGTCTATTTTTTTATCTCACAGCCGCAGATCCATCCGTATTTTTCATACCTACTTAACTTTTTCACCGGCTCTGCTGTGGTAGACACTTCAATGTTATTTAAGTCAGGCGTAGGACGTCCATATTGTTTAATTTCAAGTTTCAAAGCTTTTGAAATTAAATCCATTTTCCAACACTGAAAACAGTAAAGTCAAATATATAACAAAAGCTATACCGGCAAATAAACATTATAATCTGTCCACCCTGCAGCTCTGTATGTATACGTCAGCACGCTCTAAAAATTACATTAAACATCACAGCCTGAAAGTAATTCTCAATTGCCATTGGTCGGCTCAAGGTCGACCACCTGCATTGTGACGTATAGCAGTACTGCAACGAGAAGTTTACGTAGCCTATATCACGGGGGAGATCGGACTAATATAACCACGACTGGGAGCTGACAAACGACATGAAAAAAATTTATAGCGAAATATAATGTTTTTTTTAATTATAAGATAACTACTCATCAAACAATTGAAATATTTTATTGGTAGGAGCTGCATCTCTTATACACTAGCCGCCACTGGGCAAATGTAATAGATTATTAGAAAATGATCCATACTGGTGAGGAGTTACAAATGATATGAGTAATAAAAGAAGTCTACTCCACAATATGAACTTATTGTAATTTAAATATTAAACCCTACATGTTTCGAGATTTAAAAGTCTCATAATCACTAGCAATTACAAATTTAGAGACATTGATGGAATGGTGAACGTAAGTTCATTACAAAATTATTCTAATTATATAGGTCACATTGTGGAAAGAAAAAGGAAAAAAACTTGGTTATAAAATCGAAGAAATTATATTGTAACATAATTACAAACATTGGTATTAGATTTTTTGCGTTTTTTACACTCTGTATATTATCACAGATTCTAACTAAAAGACAATCAAATTTCATCAAAATAATATTCCTATATATTCTATTCCTAAATAGTAAGGTTTCCGAAATAAAACCTAGTTTGTAATAACTATACATTTAGTATATAACTAGTAAAACGTTTGTCGTTTATTCGAAAACGTCTTGAAAATTCTTAAAATGGAAGAAAAAATTTACTCGAATGAAGAGTTAATGAAATTATTGAAACACCATTAATGTAATCTGATTTTACAACCAGTGAATTACAGAAAGTTTGAACGATTCGAAACCGAATTAATTTAATTAGTTATGGGTAAAAACTGAGACCGAAGCAATATTTACCCAAGCCATATGAAGACTTATGTTTTAGGCTACTTTAACGCTGATTGTAAATTAGAATACGTTTCATAAATCTTTCTGCATGTTGCTTCTATAATTTTGTCACAATGCCCATGAATAATAAATAGGTTCATGAAATGTTATCTCAGATACGACTATCAAAATTTCTAGTCTGTCTATTCAGGTGCCAAAATGACGAACACCTATTTTGGACGAATAAAACTCAAATTAACTTTTATTCAGAAATAGTTTAAGACAAAATACTCCAGATAAGGAATCCAATAATATAATTATTATACATATTATTAAATACCGTTTAAAATAAACAAGTTAATCTCAATTTCCGGTATAACCGTAAGTTGCACCGTATTATAGATTGGATTGGCTTAAGTAATTATTCAAATTTTCTAAACAATCGTATGCTTAGTTTTTCCAAAACGCCTAATGTACCATAGCCTAACAATCACCATGCATTTAGTAGGCAAAATAAAACTGGTGCATTAAGGTGTAGATAAATTATTAAACTTTCATTTTTTCGCCAGATACCCCAATGTAACATGCACAGTAAATGACCATTATGTCCAGGGTGTCCGAAATAAATTGCACTCCATACATGGGGATTTCGCAATTGTGTTATATAGATACAAAACAAAAGTGATGTTTATCGAAATTTCAAAAATTTCGATTATGAACAAATTGAAATTTAATGTAACCTAGCACTTTTAGCCAACTTTGTGATTTCTTATGCTCCCCATTTTGGATTTTTAGATCAATAAAACAGACATAAAAACAGCTTTCCAAATTGATTTAAAAATTGTTCTTAGCAGATTTAGAAACAAATGAGTAATTTTATTGGATTAACCAACTTTTCAACGCAGTGTTTGGAAGGGCATTCAATGAATTAGCTCTATACTTTTTATCCAATGTTTTGAAAATGTGTATCTTTTACCATTTTTGAGACCCCATAATAATTAACTTTCTTTTGGTAACTACATTTACAACAAGTCGGTGGTTACGAAAGTGGCAAAATACAGTATCAGTGAATCGAATTACAAACCCTTCTTATATAATAAAATACGAATTTGCAATGGAATTTAGTAAGAAAAGTAATTATGTATGTATATCTAAGACCTATTTTAGTTTATAAAATTAAAACAATTTAAATGTATAGAAAATTTTAAGCTGTTAGCATCAATACATACAAAAAATAAAAGCTACTCAGGTAATCATTTGACATTTGTTTAGCTGAAACACATACATATTTAAACTGAATGTTTTTTAAAGCCAATCTTAATGTGTAGTAATATTAAAAAATAAAAAGTGTGTGTGTTCTGAATTTGTAAGGTAGATTTTTCCATAACTACTTCAATATATCATGCATGTGGGTATTTTTTTCCTAATTAATTTTGATGATTCATGCTGTAAATTATTTTTTTATTTTATTGAACTTTCCGATTAATGTTCCATTTTTATAACTTGATTCTCGGATCAGGAGTAACTAGTTAGATGACTATTTCTGTATATAGAGCTTAGTATTTATGCGTAACGTTGTGTGGGTCGTGCTAAGAATAATTGCACATAGATATAAAAACAAATTGTGTATTGAATAATGCGTATAAGTTGTTTTCTTATCCCATCTATATAAAACATATTACAAGAATGATTGATTTAAAAGACCATAATTACGAAAAAAACCATTTTCGTCACATTAGATGTCCTCATATTAATATGCATTGGAAATTGTATTTCCTTTGTAGGTGTATATTCGAAATCTAATGACTGCGCCATGTTATACTTTGGCTTTAAAGATCTCAAATATACAAAAGTTTAAAGGGGAATTTATTATGGCTTGACGCGTAATATGACAGATATTTCATTGTTAAAACCCAACGTTTGCGATATTTTACTGACGTGTATCATACCAAAAACCGCGATTAAATTTTCTAAAAAACACTTACAAGTTCATGCTTTTAGGTATTCTGAAAAGTTTTTAAATGAGGTGGATTATCATCAGATCCGTTTTAAAATTTTAGGATTAGTTTCATTCCCAATTTATTACATGAAATTTAAAACATATGTCCTGCTGCCGTCAGTGGCTACCTCTTATTCGTCAGCCACAAAGAAAACGGCTGGATCGTCAGAGTTGCAGGTTGGAGAAGAAATAGGACATAAGATCCAAAAAATTAATTTTGGTACATCGTTGGAAAATGCACCTTAATACTTTGCAAAAAAAATATTGAAAAAAATGTGGGGTGTGTTGTTTATTCACCTACAAAAACAAGAATTAAAAAAATCTATTTTATCCATTAAAAAGTTTCAGTGTATCTAACTAAATATAAATTTATTGTTCTCGCATAGAGAGACTTTTAGAACATTGTAAACGGTACATTTAAGATCAAGCCAAATATCATTATATCATTATTATGGATTTAGTTTGATACGATAATAAAACAACTTTTAGAGCATGCCATTAAATAGGATATTTTTTATATAAATACCGTACTACCTAATAACCTGAGAAATTTTATAAATATATTTCAACTCAAAACTATAAAACATTAATGTACTTTCTATAAAGTTCTCCAAATTACAAAACTGGCAATTTTCAGTTTCACTAAGTACTCCAGGGTGTTTCAAAATTATTGATACAAACTTCTAACCCATATACAGACTGTTTCACGGTTGACAGTACTTTTGAAAATTTATGGTTACTCAGGTCAATCCAATCTAGCACTCTATAATGTTGTGATATTTGTGTCAATTCCGGTTATACCGGAAGTTGATTCCAACTTTCTTATTTCAAATGGAACACTCTTATTCTTCCTTATCTGTTTTGGATCAGTTTCAACTGTTTTTGAATAAAAATTATTTTGAATTTTTTGGGCCCATAACGGGCCTCCGGAAAATATTCGCAATTTCGTCACCTGAATCGACAGGCTCTTTGAATTTTGATGGTAGTTAAAAAATATCTTACAAAAATCTACTATCTTGACAGATTAACCCATAAGGTTACAAGGTGTTCGCAAACTACTGTAGTGTGATCTAATAAAAATAGGGTAAGTCAATTTTCTCAAATGGCATACCCTGTATAATATTTAATATTCTGAAATTTAGTTTAAAACTGATAAAACTTGTGTTGTTTGTAACCTTATGGGTGAAGCTGTTAAGATATTGGTTTTTCTAAGATGTCCTTGAACCACCTTAGAAACTATAAATTTTTGGAATAGACATCCATAAACTTGTCCTTATTTTGTATGCAAAAAAAATATATAAAAATTGGGGGTTGCCATTGAAAAATTTTGACACTTTTTTCAATTTGGTTTTATACGCTTTAATATTTATTAAAAATATATACATAAACACCTAAATTAGGTCTATAACTACTAGGATATCCCAAAAAGTTAAATTATTAAAGTTTCCATATAAAAAAAAATGTAATTTTTCTTTAAACTGCAAACGCCATTTTTGACATAACATTTCAAATATTTCGATAACATATTATACATAAACTATATTTAAAATAAGGAAGTTGACAACCACTTCCGGTATAACCAGAAGTACTAGATTCTTGAAAACATCTTCGCCGAATTGGCCCAAATTTTCAGATTGTTCCACAGTGTAGTTTCTCCATAATCGATCGGAACCTTTCTCGGTGGGACACCTGGTATATATTTATTATAACTTACACTTTAATAAAATTCAAAAGTTTAACGACAATGTTCCGTGCCAAATAACGTGAATAATTAAATAGGGTACCGATACCATTGAGTAAAGTTTAGTTGTTATTCAATGCCTATACCTAAATGTTATATTGGTGTCGGCATTTCGTTGAATACGGACCTGTGTATAAAAAAGTAGTTTAGTTTAGAAGCTTCAAGGAATTCAAAGACAGATGTGGCTATCCTATTGGATACTATTATTATAGTATTTCATGTTAACGCCACAGGGACAGAGAATATATTAAATTTTGTTAGGCGCGCTTGTCTTCCATTACGTTGTCTTTCTAATGCTTACTTTACTCATCACTGCACTTGTATGGTCGTTTTATGCTGTTTTCAAGAAAGCTCTGTGAGGTCTCAGAGGTTATACAGGGTTACTTGTAAGTAGACCTGAATATTTTAGGACGTGATAGCAGGAGTCATAAGAAGTAAATTTGACTAGATAGTACCCTGGTCCAAAGTGGACCCTTTTCAAGCTATTCAAATTTTTAAGATTTTTTGGGAAAGTGTCATCTTGCAGTCGAATATTTATAATATTTTTTTAATTTAGTCTCGTTTTGAAGATTTTTTAGTTGTTTTTTGTTAAAAATAAGGCACTTAATTAATTCAGTAAAATTTAAAGTACTAGATATCTGGTAATTACTGGAGCGGTAGCCCTTTAAATCTACATTAAATGTAAAATATTAACACTTATTTAAATCGACGGTTTGTGAAAAATATTTCAGTAACATTGTTTGTGCAGATTATTTAAAAAACATGTACATGTTTTTAGCTATCCAAAAAGATAAAATAGTTGGCTTATCTGTGTATGATCTTTTGGTAAATTCGATAACAAAGCACTGAAGTAGTCAAATCCCGACTAACGCTATTTCAATGTTTACCACTATGGTGATTTAAAGCGCGTTGTGATTGGTCGTCTACAACAACAGGATGATCCTAGTGATCCCCGGTGGGGATTCCCCACTAAATTGTTAGTGTGTTTTCGCCATTTGTATGCAATCCATCAAGTTCGCTGTGTTAAAGACACTGTTATTTTGTTATTCTTATTTAGTAGTAATTTAATATTTTATTATTCATTTAATCAATTGTTGGCTTATATGTGTACGAAATCTTAAAAAATCATTCAAAATGGACTTACTTTAATAAAGATATTTTGGGGGAAAGGTGAAACAAAGACAGACACTGGGTTCAAACGAATTATTTATTAATTCTTTTATAATTTTACAATTCATGCTCTACGTGCCCACCTCTATTTCTAACATTCTGCTTCTTAAACTGGTCTTCACGACTCTACTCGTCAACTGAGCCCTCCTCTGGTTCGCGGCATTAATAATTCTTTGACGCAGTATATCCACCGTAGGTACGAGGTGGCCGTCTTGGTAAACGATGCTCTTCATATTCATTTTTTAAATAATCTGCAGAAAAAATGTTACTGAAGTATTTTTGACAAACCGTCGATTTAAATAAAATTGTTGTTAATATTTTACAGTTAATGTAGATTTAAAGGGCGACCGCTCCAGTAATTTCCAGATTTCTGGTACTTTAAATTTTACTTTTAATTAAGTGCCTTATTTTTAACAAAAAGCCACCAAAAAAACCTTCAAAATGAGACTAAATTAAAAAAATATTATAAATATTTGACTTCAAGGTGACAAAATTTCCCAAAAAATCTTAAAAACTCGAATATCTTGAAAAGGGTCCACTTTGGACCAGGGTAATATATAGTCAAATTGGATTCTTGTGACTCCTGCTATCACGTACTAAAATATTCATGTCTACTTACTAGTAACCCATGTAAGTATGTAACATGTACGAATTAAAAAAAAATCCGTGCCACAAGTGGGATTTTAACCCACATCTCTCGATTGCCTGGCAGGTGTTTTATCAATTAAACTACTGTGGAACTTCTTTATTTCGTGCTTGCCTTGCTTCCTGTGTGCAGTGCTACGTTTCGATGTTCAATTTAAAGACATCAAAGACTGCACACTGCCATAATGCAATTTTATTTCTCTTTTTGTAACCCGCAAATAAATGATACAAACAAACGAAAGAAAAATATTCAACTAAGTGGAGAGCGTATAGTATTACCACCAACCGTTTCGTCGTTCCACGACTCATAGCAATGGGTTGTTCCCGTAGGTGATACGCAATATATTTTTACTCATTTCTTTTATTAAATTTTTGCCATATTATTTAAGAGTTCATTTAAAATATGAATTTATTTGCGCTTTGCGACAGAAAATTAAATATCTCCAAGTCAAACGCAGATGCTAGTAGTAAGATTTATAGTATTAAATAATAAATGAAGGCAAAAAACAAATTATGGAGGATTTTTTTGGGATTTATTTCAATATCAGATTCGACAGGACATGGTGAAACTCCAGCATTAATAGTTAATGTGAAATCATTTTTAGAAATTTTTTACAAGCGGTACCAAACCTATTTTGACTTAAAAAATATGACCTAGAAGTTTGTATGTACCAATTTTGAAACCTGTGTATATTCTTCAGCACTTCAATTTTCTGTTTTTACCATACTTTATGGTTTCTGTCAAAAATTGCAGGTAATTCCAAGTTTATATAAATATAACAGATTTTCTCTTGTTTACATTGTTTATATTCATGTATATTTCAAATTAAAATTATATATTAACTGAACGTATTGTCTTGTTTTTTTTACCCTGATCTAAATTTGCGCCTAGACTAAAGTGAGCTGCATTAGTCTGGACTGCATGCAAATTGTCGCGCATTTATCCAAAATATGTATTTCTTTAAGTTTTCTATAGGTTCGTTCCAACCCCCCTAAAAACCGTGTAATGTAAGGTCACACTCATGCGCAATACGTTAAATGCGTTCCAACCGAGCGATGATCTTTCATTGTACGATTTCGTTAACGTTCCAATCAAACCTGTGACTGTTCAAGAACTGGTTTCGGCACCGTCATTTCGATCACAGGTGAAAAGCAAATACCGTTTTGACTGATCCACGACTGACATGCGCAATTTAATTTTTTTTTACTTTGTTCTAAGTTATGCTTAGATTAGTTGTCTAAGATGTTATGTATGTCTCCTGTTAAACAACCAATCTCTAACCTTTAGCGTTTTTATTTTTTTCGGGGTTCTACTAATTGTTTGTGTTTAATAAAGAAATAAGACAACACATTTTAAGAAAAATGAGTGACGATGGAAGCAATGACACTACTGACACAAGTAAAGACGATTTACGGATCCTAGGAGAACCTAGACAATAAATAATTAAATGTTTATTTAATTAAATTTAGTATATGTGGTTCGTTATTAGATATTTCATGTTTTTTATTTAGATATTCAAAAATAAAATCATGATAGAGTTTATACCGTACCGAAGTGGTATAAACGGTGATCATAGTACAATAACAATCTATATACGTAATCAGAAAATTAATTGTAATTTCGACCCTTAGGTCACAGTTTAATATACAGTTACGTTTTATCTCTCTGTCTTCAAACCAATTCGCCGCTACTATAGCATAGTATCTTATAGTATATATAGATATAGTGTAACATAGTAGCGGGCCAGAATGTTGCTGGGATTGCGACGAGTCGATGTCGTTTTTAGCGTCTACTGACCCTTCTTATCTATAGTTATTATTCTATGCTTAGGTACCTATTTAAAAATAAATCAGCGTTTTTCTGTTCCAATCACCTATCTTTTGTGTACCGAAATAAAACCATACCAGGTCAACGCATGCGCCTGCAATCGATCCTAACAGTTTCATGACGATACAAAAACTGGGAGTTGGAACGAACGTTTATATAAAATGAAATCTCTTACATATCTGTATGTCCGCTAAACAAATTATTGCAAGAGCTCTCCATTGGCTTGCACTATAATTTGAATAGGTATGTTATGGGTGTTACATCTTGAAAACCGGAGAGTAGAATGATCTAGAAGCGAGGCATGTTCTACAAAATTAGCACAGCATTGCCTCACTTTTCCTGGTCAGCAAAACGACCTCAGTTTGAAGAATTCATACCTCTCAGCGTCCCGCATTTGTTAGCGATAATCTGGTCAGCTAGATATGATGAGGCGAGTGAGTTCTTCTCATTGAGATATAAGGAGCCGCTATAAGCATTATTTTACATTGTACACAAACGGGTGCATTGGGTGGGGCGTAATAGCATACCAATATGGCGGATTCTCCAGAGCCGCACTGGCTATTTTTGTTGACGTTTTTGTTTTTTAATTTGCAGCTTGGGTTTATACTTTAATTTGAAATGTTCAGCAGTGTACAAAACACTTGAAATATAGGTAATTATTGATATTTGATACCAAAATACAGGAATAAAAGACGTTAGTACTTTATAAATTATATATTAATAACCCTTGAACAAACCAATTTTATTTAAATGTTGCCGTTTGCTAAGTGACTTATCTACTTAATTTTTACTTAAATAATACATCCTGGTATTAACGTATTTAGTCGCCTACATATAAACCCTGAGTACGTCCCTGTACAATGTTTACAATATTTAATACATATCTATGCAACGTTATTCCTGATATTTTCTTGTCGATTTCACTTCTACTACTGCAACTACGCAGAGCACAGGACACCATTATAGTATATTGTTAAATAACCGTCCAAAAAACAACGAAAAACTTAAGAAAACTTGTAAAATACTTGTAAATAACACTATCATCTTGAAAGCACGTCAAATGACAGAGGTAGCATACTAGTATGGCCTACCTGCACCCGCTTTTGATAACATATAGCGTCTCCTCCCACCTCAATGGTTCTTCTACACTATTTTTAACGTTATCCAACAATATACACTTGGTCATACATGGTTGTTTAACATGGCCGCTTCCGTCACACATTCTATTTACCACAGTCAGCGCAAAGCTTATTTCTGTCACTTTATAATCAAATGTAGTAATTAACAGTGGCGTATCGTATTAAGGGGTGCAAATTAAGTAGGAACAAAATGTATATAAAATTTTATACGAATTTGTGACTACCAGTTTTCAATATGCATTTTGTTTCATTTAAAATAAAACAAATATTGATTATTTTAATAATATATTATTTTATTGAACTCATTTTGTGGACTTTCATTTCAAACATTAACAATTTTACGTTACTTTTATGAAAATGTTTACAGTTTTGTTGAATGTTTCACGGTTCTTGTGGTTTAAGCTTTTTATTTTATAACTATCTAACTGTGGGTAGTTTTAGTTCCTTATACAATTCTACGTTTTGTACTGCTATCCGGGCTGGTGGTGCTCTGATGAATCTTGAGGCAATTCTTTGACGCATTGTTCTCCTGTACGTGCTTGTTCCTGCGTTGTCCAGTTTTTCTGAACTAAAATGAAATGCGCGGAGCGTTAAGCAATTACAACAATGGTAGCTTAAACAAATTGTATTAATAAACCTTTGTTTTCCAATTCTTATTCCGTCTTCAGAACGTAAGCCAGTGCTCGATGAGGATATATCAGTTGGAACCAGAGTTTTTAGTTGCCCTGGTTGCGTTCCTTGTTTTATTCCAGAAGTACCTAGCAATGTCGGACGAGTAAATTATGAGGAAATTTGAAGTTTTATATGAACACAATTTTTCTTCAACGTACACCTTCCAGGAAAATTCAGAAAATCCTCAGTTTTAAAATGGTTGGAGCACACTAACTTAAATGCTTTCCACACCCAATTCTCTGGCTGGATTCCCAACGTACTCAACCATATTATGTTGTAATTTTTCATCTTTCGGAATTCTACAAAATTATTATAAAATGTATAATTTGAATAAATGCCTCATTTCAAATCAATATACAAGCCTAGCAATTGCAGCGCTTGGCGGAAAAAGGTAACAAGCCACACTTCTCATAAAAATGAGAAAACTATCTTTGACTGTTGTTCTTAATGAAAGAAAGTGATCTGTGTTTAATCTTTCGTAATTAGACAATAGGTGTTTTGTAGTAGCAAAGATTAATCTACATGTGTAGATTAATCTTTGGTAGTAGTTTGTAAATTTCCTTGTACGATTAAAATATTATATTAAATATTTTGCACAAAAGTCAATAAGCAACATCAGTATTTAAAATTGCGACATGTGGCTTGTTACCTTTTGCCGCCAAGCTCTTCAATTGAAATAATTAGTATATTGTCTTTAAATATTAAAGTTTGCCTATCCCTCTAGAAATGAATACACGACACTGCATTTTTAGGGTATGCTCACATTATTACTTACCGATGAAATTAAATTCCTTCTTGCTTACGTTTTTTATAGTTTTTGCATGATTTTACAACACATGCCATTTTTTATAAAACTTAAACAAACACTAAAATTCAATGATTAAAAATAAAAACATTTTGCAGCTGCCAACATAAAACAGCGGCCTCTTATTGGCCTGAATTTAAAATTCCGGCTTTAATAGACGCTACGATTCGTTTCAACACCAGATTTGTTTATCACAGTTGGCACAACAATAGAGGAACATGGCGGCACCCGTTTCATCCTTCGAAAATTATATGCGCACCATAGAAATCTTATATTATATATGTACTCTAGAATGCTAATTAAATCCAGCCTAATACCAAAAATTGTAACGGGTATGCAGAGTTTTTACGATCTACGCATGCTCCTAAATATCTTATTTTCAGTACAACGCTGCCATATTTAAAAGTATTTTGTCGTTCGCCTTACAGAAATTATGCGACATATCTGTTTTATAAATAAATCCATATGTTCCGTCATACGAAACAGCTTGACAAAATCAAATAATTAAATGTTATCGGTAAAATTGCATACTGTTTAGTTTTAAGCAATATGAACGAAACATTTATTTCCAAATCCTATTAAATTTAGGAGATTTCGCAACAGCGTCTGTTCTCGCAAATGACGTTTCTCGTAGTGGTAATATTTGTCAGAGTCGGCTTCACAACAATTCAGATAGGTTTTATAATTGAGTTATGGTTTTATTCGTGGTATATTTTGATTGCTGAGAGTTCAGATATACCTATTTGTGATTAAAATTGTTTTTAATATTTGTTATTTTGGTTTTAGTTCGTTTATTTAACAAACAATGAGGTGTATTTATAGTGTTGTGGTGTAAAAATGAAGATATAATTCGTGGTATTAATTATTTTCAGTAAGTTATTGTTTCGGGAACAGTCTGAGTTTGAGTCAATAAGATACCATTGACATGATACTCATTTTTAGCTTGACAAAAAAAAAGAAATGATGTTTGGATGCGGGCATTGGGAAGGGATACTAGTACAGAAAATTTATGTGATGGGAATGTCATATACAGTAAGCATTTCGCTGCAGAAGATATCATTTGTAGAGAAGACGGCAAGAGGATCAAACTCGTGCCCGATGCAGTTCCCAGACTTTTCTTGAACAGGATAGATTATGTAAATGAGAGTGGAAGGTAAATACTCAATCGTTTGATATGAAGACACTGTTTAATTAAAAGCAGTATGTCAAAAATGCATGATATGTATGTCAAGAATATATTTCCTACGTTGAGTAGGTATAAAAAGTTTGTTTGAATTCTGTTGTTAAACTGGGATATACTTAATTATAGAATCCTCCGTGAAATTGCTGAGAATACAAGTTCTACCAACCATGTTTTGCCACACAATACTATTGCGAGTAGAACGGATGATATGGAAGTGGTTTTCATGGACACGGAAAATATTTGTGAAGTCACTGTTTCTTGCGGGGTGCAAGTAAAGTAGGGGTTACTTTGAAGGCTGTAGAGAGGTAAGACGCCTAAGGTGGTTGTATAAACAAACAAATATTATATAAAAATAAAATAAATAATTCGAATGCTCATGTCCTTAAGATATTTTCCAGTATTAGAGTTTTTACTTATATCTCGTTTCTGCTTAGATTTATTACTATTGGGTTGTACCTGTTACACAATAAAGTATTTAGATATTTAATGTAATTTTTTATTTCTTAAATTCCTTTATTCCATTTTTTTATTTGAATGTTACCAAATGCTAAAATTTAATTTTAAATATACCTATAACATAACAGTAATATTACATTTAATCCAAGCCGGTCCTGTTGAAAAATAAGATATTTGTGATCATGCGCATTATGGACAGGTTTACACTTTTGGTTACATTTCTGTACTACGGGATTATCATTCTAGAGTATATATAATATAAGATTTCTGTGATGCGCACTCATCTAAACTCATTCCTCTATCTCTCTGCACTAGACTGATTGTTTATTTTTTGTTCTATTGAAAGATAGCCCCAATTTAAATAAAAGTATATTATTTGTTGTAATGTTTTCTGATTCTTCTATATCGGACATATAAAATAAAGGATGAGGGAGTAAAGATAGTTATATTAACTGGTGCTGGTGGTGATGATGAAGAAGTGGAGGAAGTGGCATAATATATTTGGAGCTATAAACGTTGTCCCTTAGCTGCTGAATAGCTGAACCCACCGATTGCTAGCGAAACGAATAGCGTTTGCCCTTATCTGCCCTTAAATTACGTTGTGCGCTAACGCTAATACCGCATCGTTTTTTTAGAATATATGTTTGCGCATGCGTAGCTGTCAAAATAGAGTATGCTGTAATAACGCGGGTGAAAACTTGGCTTGGCAATATCTCTCTAATGTTTGTATTTGTAATTAATAAACGCAGTGTGATCACAAGTTTGAGACCAGACTTCGAATTTAGAAAAACGTATAAATTTGTACTTTACTGAATGAAGAGCAAAAAGAATAATTTGTGTGATCCTTTAAACATAAATATTCAAAAGTGTGATCGTATTACTTAACGACATAGCCTCAAAATACAAATTTTAAGATTAATAGATATCACACTTTGTATATAAGTCACTTTATATTCAAAGATATAACATCAACACTCGGTTACTTGTCACTCATTCAAGCGGGCTAGAAGGGGTTTGGATCGGTTGTGGTGAAGGTTCAAAACCATTGTCTTTATGAAAACAATGGTGAAAACCAAGGACAACTCTCGGTAAACATGCAGTATAGTTGTACTAAATTATGGTCTGACCGCGCCGCTGCGCAGTCAGACGAATTTTATGTGGAAAAGTGTCACTACTCTAACGATGTTGCCAGGTTGGTATCTATTCACTATATCGACTGATAGAATGAATAATACAATTTTATGATATTATAAATTCATACAGTGGATGTAATTATTATATCATTGCTGAGGGTAAAATGCTGAGTATGGAAGGTTAGGTAGCAGGCAGGGATGTGTTGTAAGGGTGTAATAGTGATGATCAGAGTTAGTAAAAGAGGGTGAGTGTAGAAAGCAGGATTGAGATGAAATGTAGTAGGCACGTAGTTGTTATATTAGTTCGATAGCAGTCATTATTAGGACAACACATTCCTGCCTGCTACCTAACCTTCCATACTCAGCATTTTACCATCAACCTCCTGCAATATTTGTGTGGATTAGTTTGATACCAGTCATCGTTAGGTAATCATTGCAGGAGGTTAAGGGTAAAATGCTGAGTATGGAAGGTTAGGTCGCAGGCAGGGATGTGTTGTCCTAATAATGACTGCTATGGAACTAATATAACAACTATCTGCCTACTAAATCTCATCTCAATCCAGCTTTCTACACCCACCCTCCTTTACTAACTCTTCCTGATAATTACTATTACACCCTTACAACACATCCCTGCCTGCTACCTAACCTTCGATACTCAGCATTTTACCCCCAACCTGACTGCTATCGAACTAATCCACATAAATATAACAAATAGGTGTATAACCTAGAGTAGCATTTGCATTTAACGGTCAAAAATTAAGCGCCAAATATTTAACCGTTTCAACATAATATGTGTGTTTTAAACCTGGCAACACCACACTTCCGATTACAATCTGAACTCCCAAAACTCGTCTGACTGCGCAGCGGCGCGGTCAGACCATAATTTAGTACAACTATACTGCATGTTTACCCAACTCTCATTATATCCGCGATTATAATCGGTGAATGGCGTGTTAAGTTGTTAAGACCACTGTTTGAATATAACACTACATCTCAGTTCAGCTGAACTGATATTACATGATCAGTTATGTTCTACTGTTCTAACTAAACGTTCTTACTTATTGGCATCTATTTTTTAAACCGACTGCTCATTAGTTAGAGAGGGATATGTTCGACGTAAAAAGACAACGCCTAATATTCTTTGACTAGTCACTATATTCAAAGCTAATATTGTACAAAAAATCACAGTTTACCTATGGATCATGGACAGATCACGCTTTTATTGAATCATAAGTCACTGTTTTACAGTATCAGTGAAAAAATCTTTGGCTATTAAAAGGAAAAGAACACTAAGCAGAGATGCTAACAGGAAGGAAGTTTATAAAGACAATGCTAACAGTCAAATAGATGACTGAAGATAATGAACTCTTCAATCGCTAGTATAAATAACTAGAACTTTTGCAGCTAGATGGCAGTCTAATAACAATTTGGAAACACTTTTAACCTTCATTTAGTCACGTAAGCGCTTTTGATGGTAGTGTAGTAGGAGTAGGTAGGCCCATGTACATTGTATGTATTTGTATTGTCTCTTTTTCTATGATAGTAGGTAGTGACAGGTATAGTATGTAGGTAGGTATAGGTAGATAATTTTTTCAAACTGTAATAGATATAAAAAAAACAATATGATTGCCATTTGTGTATTAAATTATAAGTACCTACCTCTGTTGACTATACAGTATACATTATTGTCGATATTTGGTAATATACCTACCTACTTACGTATTATAGTAGACGTGGCTGCTATAATTTCACTTATCAATTTAAGTTTTTAACAATACCTAAATTACCTATAACATGGTAGGCGTTTATAATATTTTTAAATTTGAAGTCAATAAATAGGTATGTAGATGTAGGTAGGTATTACCCTATACTCCTATACCCAATGAAATAGGTGACAAATACCTAATAAAATTAGTATTGTAGTGGTAGCCTGTTCGAATTAAATTAATACACTATTTTAATAACTTTAGCCACAAGAGTCATATAGGTCATAGTTATAGCACATAGTAATATTAACTATAGGTACCTACCTACCTCCGAAAGGGTGTTTCGATTTAAATTTATGAAAATAGCTTGGATCTTTCGGAGGTTTATTAAATGCACTTGCTGGGGAGCAATACATATTTTTTACAATACAATGAAACATAAGTTTTATAGCAAAGAATAGCTATTGTTGTACACACGGGTATGTACCTACTGAATTTTGTATACCTATATGTGTGTATATATACTGTATCTGTATACCGTTGTTAAACAATAGGCATACAGTTGTACTTAGCTTACCATACCTCACTCACTTGAGAGTAGACTCGTCCAAATGACTACTATGCATTCTAAAAAGGTTCGGTATAAAAATAACATTCTATATAGATACATAATAATAAATACGTGTAGGTTATTCGATGTTTTTCTATGCCTGTACACCGTTTGTTAATGTTCGGTGGCATGTGTATTTTAACTATAAAATTAAAAAATAGATTTACTTATGTATTAAAAATGCTTTAATTTGAATATACCTATTAGGTAGGTAGGTAATACGAAGTACCTACCTAGGTAAGTAGCTTAGGTACCCAATATATCACTTATTCTACCTACCTATATAAGATGAGATTGCAATCCCAGTTTTTTTTCGCATTCGATAACTAAATCGGCTTCTAGCTATTAGCTAAAATAATACCTATATTTCGCTGATTGGGTAGGTACACCTAGGTAGGTATTAATAGGTCCATATTGGTACATAGGTAGGTACCTATTGCTTAAAGTTCTGTAGACTATTAAATTGTTAAGTAGTTAGATTTTCATAAATTTTTTTACAATATTTGATACTTAATTGATGTTTTCATACTAACATAAATAAATAAATATGATTGTCCATATCGAGCATAATATAGGTAATATGCTTTTATAACTTGTTTTATGTGCACAAGTTTTATAAGTTGAATAGTAGCGTTGTTGCAGGCGACCGAAAGATCCAGTTGAAAGAGACAAAATATAAAGGAACGCTATATCATGCTACACGAAATCGTCCGATTTATTAACGACAAACTTTCGCTACACGTCTCTCTCATTCTCATTTATCCGTTGGTTATTCGATTCGCAGTTCGTTGCTAGATAAACGTAATGTGTAAGGCGTAGTGCTATGGGACAAAATACAGCATTTCAAAGCCGCGGTAGTTCAGCGTTGTGTGTGTTTTAGAAAATGTGGTTATAAAAAAAATAACGTGACAGTGTATTTTGTGCACAACACACTAAGTGTGGAAAAAATACAGTGGTAAGTGTCCCTTGGAAATTAAAAAAGTGATTATAGTGTTGGTCATTATGTGATGTATGTGTGTCTAAAAAATTAGTGGTGATAGGGCATTCTAAGTGCGCGTACTCAAAATGAAGTTAAAACGGCTGTGTTTTTTTGTGAAATAGTGTTTGTGTGCCCAAAAAACAAAAATTTCTCAATGTGGTGTTCGGGGCACGATGGTCAGAGAGACTAGACATTTGTGGGTAGGAAATTTACCCGATAACATACGAGAAGATCGAATAAGAGAACATTTCAAACGGTAATTAATTATAATCAATTTTGTTTTATGTTTCTTACTTATCAAGCATAGCTGTGAGTTACAGATTGTTTTGCATTTTTTATTACGTAGGCTTTACAGCTAGATACATCCAAGATGTCTATAATTTTGATAATTGCTTAGTGAGTAAGAAAACATACGGTACATTACCTACCTATCCTCTTTTAAATAATATTGGTAGGTAATTTGGTTATATATCAGTTTAACCTTTTACATCACATAAAAATGAAATGAGTACATATAAATAGCATACCTACGTATAAAGCTAAATTTTTAATAATTTCAAAGTAGGCTGCCTAATATCTCTATACTTACCAAGCACAATGTTTTTATTTTAAATAGATTTAAACTATACCTATAAAACGTATCTTACATTAGGTAGATACCTAAGTAAGTACAATGGTTTAGTAAAGTACTCACGTTACCTATATTAAAATCTATCTAGTAATAATTATTACATAATATCTAAGTAATTTAAATGTATTGGACTCTACCTAGGTCTTTGCATTTTAGCATAACAAATAAGAAGAACTTTTATACCTACATGTTGTAAGTAAGTAGCTATATATACAGCTTACCTAGTAGGTATATGCATTAGATGGAAAATATCGCTATCCTATCTGATAAATAATCTTACATACCTACAATTTGACTCAGTTGTTTTCAAATTACTATGTAAAATATGTACCTATTGTGCAATTTCGATCGACTTTTTTTTAATTCGATATCTAGTTGATGAATTCTAGTTTTAGAGCAAAAGGCGGCCATCTTTATACAAAACCGAAGGCCTACGATATCAGTTTTTGTCCGGAAATGTGTTTATAACTTCGCCTACCTATCTAATACTAAGTAGGTATATCTCAACTTTTATAAAATATCTAGGTATACGAATATTTTTTAATATTTAGGTATACTTATAACTTGATATTAGCGGATATTTGGAAGTATTTAGGTAAGTTACATTGATGGGGTAAGTACTTATTAAGTTTAATTTTTATATCAGAAAAATGTATTGCATTTGTTGTAATAGATTCTCAATATTTTCACTGATACTATAAAGATAAAGTATTCTCATTTATTTAGATAAAGTGAGTATCGGTGTTTTTTCTTCTGCAATGAAATTCACTACTTTCTCCACTAGTGTCCATATATTTTCCCCACTTTTAGCCGTTTAAAGGAATTTAATTCTAAAGCAAAATACTTATTTGTTATGGGTGCTTTTTTATTGAAATCTAAATATTATACATGAAAAACGAAATCAGGGACTTAATGTAGCTGAGTGACTGTCAACTTGGCGTACATCCTCGGACATTCGCCCTTCTATTATGTCTTCCTTTTCATTTCTTTGTTTCCATTTTGTTTTAAGTAGCCCAAACACTGCCACATCTAATATGTAATTGAAGAGCGAGTAGCGTTAGGAATTAACAGTAGGGTTGACTCTCCGATTGACTTAAACGGTAACTTTTTTCACTTTACCAAGACCCCAGCCTTTAAGAGCTGACCTAGCAACAGCAGCTGGAATTCTTTCATAATGTTAACGGTGGGGCGAAATTTTCAGCAACATTTACAGAGAGCATCGTAGTTACGTTTTCTTTCGTAAGTCGTATTATACGACCACTTTTTGGATCTAAACAGAAACATGTTTCATCCATATTGATGATCCTTTGTGGTTTTTCTAAGACATTCGTTGCATCGTATACTTCTAACTTGGCATGAATTTCACTGAACCATTGGAATTAGAGATAGCATTATGTTTAAACGTTAAACTATAACACTTGTACATAATTTCAACACAATAGCTGACCATACGCATTTTATTTCTCAACTTCGCCATACTTACCTGGTGTTAGATCCGGGTTGTAAGGCAAGATGTGGATGTTGTGAACGAGCCTTTTTCACACTGGTCTACAATTGGCCATTAAGTAGCTGCTTATCTTCCGCTTGAATATTTTTTTTTGAATACCTCGACACTGCTGCACTTTCAGACATCTGTTCAAGAGCAGTAGCAATATTTTCATCACAAACTGTAGAAGTTGGCTTTTCTTCTCTTTGGAAGTTCGTCACTTAAAGACATTATTTCAAATTAAAATCATTAGGTATAACCTATACTTACACACCTGAAACCAGGGGCTGCACTAAATTCAGTATGAAGTGTCAATTCTTATTAACTTACATGAGCAAGTAAATAAAATTAATATTTCTCTACTTTAGTTATCTGTTATCTAACTAACTATCCTGGATTTGTTAAGAATATGAACCACCTTGTGAAAAATTGTTTAATAAAACAATGAATAATGAAGTAAGTATGTATCAACCATTGCATATGGATTGTTGATGCATTTTACAACACTTTTACCTACAAAGTTCGTTGCACTCTTAGTATATTTTGCAATTGGATTTCTATTTAAAAATAAAGTGTGTTATCTACTATGTGTTTCGCCATGACAGTATTGTTGCATATATGTAGGTAGGCACTCTTAAGTGTATGTAAGTACAAATCCATATGTTTCGTAGTCAGTCATGTTTTCTTAATATGTTTTATACATTATGTATCGAAGGAAACAAAAGATTATCATTGCCAATGTACAGGGTGGGCATTTTGTTACGGGCGTCTACCGTTTAGAAGAAAAAAATGTAATACAAAAGTTTCTTGGTTTTTAAGAACTTTTTTAATTATTTGAGTGTTAATAAAATACTCAAATGATCAAAAACAAATTTTTAAAACCAAGAAAGCGAAACCAGAAATAGGGCAAATGTACAACTAAAAATAGTACCTCCCAATCTAATTATTATTGAATTTATTCCATTTGGTTGATGGGGTATACTTATAACCAAAAAGTTACCGGGAATGTGTAGCTAAAATACTTTAAAGCAGATTGACACCGCGTTTAGTAGGTTCGATACCGCTTTAGTCAGGTATCGGTCCTAATACTTAGGTGCTGATATCGAGAGTTTCGGTTCATTTCGTTTATTGAAGTTTCGTTACATTTCGGGTATCTGTCACAAAGGTTCACGGCTTTTCAATCACAGTTCCGTTTCGGTTATTTGACGGTACTAAAAACGATACTTACCGCGCGAACCGTCGCGTCTTTTCGGTTCAATACCAGGTTTCGGTATCAATCCCTGCATGCTTTAAAACACAATAGTGAACTTTTATTATAAACGGCCATACCATGACGTTTACTGAAAATCTTATTTTATGGGATTAATAAAATATTTTGATTTTTATTTTCAAAAGAAATATTTGTAAAAACAGCTTTATGGGTACCTAGTCCCTGGTGTGTGTATACACACATGTTATGTATAAACAACGTGTCGCTCCCAAGAAATGTCTTTTATTACTTGAAGTTTTTACTACCTGAATATCCTCCAACAAAGGACCAAATTTGAGTAATGGGATGACAAAAATGTTTTTATGTATATAAGTAGGTACCTAAATCATTATGGTTGTATAAGAACACTTGGGTAAATATGCAGTAGAGTTCAATGACTTCAGTTGCTCTATATAAAACGCCTAAGTCTTTATACATCTTTCGATCTCAGGGATATTTTTGTTTTTATTGCATCCTAGTAGCAGTACTGTAAATTTTAAAAAGTTCTTTTCTGGTATTTCCGAGGAATCTTCTTGTTTAAATTGGCTTAAAATTAACTATGATTTTAAAATCCTACTCCCCTTTCCTTTTATTAAGGAAATTACTTCGATTTAGTCGCGTTTTTACCTGTTTATTAAATTGGTTTTCTGTTGCCAGAGAATATCCGAATAATGTAGATTTAATAAACTACACTGTTACTATTTGAGAAAAAAATGTTATATAAAAAGACGGCTATATATAATATATAACCATATTGAAGTGCCCTGAAACGACCAAGATCGTTTCCAGATGGAAGTCTGTCTGTGTGTGGTTATGTGTCTGTATATGTACCTATTCTTCATCGATAGCGCATATAAGTAAACACTTCAACCAATTGAAATAAATGTACCTTCAAAATTTGTAATTCTCAATAGACGAGAGAATTCATCGTTTTATCCTTTCAGTTTATTGGGGTTTCTTTAATTTTTAGTCAACAAACTTTTGCAAATATTTTTTATGATAATTGTCTGGTTCAAGATTGTAAGTAATTATCTTTTGTTCTATTAGAAAAAAGAAAAGTAACTTAAAGAA
This sequence comes from Apoderus coryli, assembly GCA_911728435.2. NCBI lineage: Eukaryota > Metazoa > Arthropoda > Insecta > Coleoptera > Attelabidae > Apoderus > Apoderus coryli. The sequence goes on along the minus strand of OU452202.1, from coordinate 5,678,771 downwards.
CTGTAAAACCACGGAATAACAGAAATAAATAATACTATAATTATGTATATACAGTTATTTGCATGAGTATATTATTCCTTTGCAGTATTATAATACAGACATTGTAATATAATTTTCATCTGCTATAAGACATAGAATGGCAGGCTGCTGCATAATACACTACGTCATACGATATACGAATGGAAACAACGCATTATAAACAACTGTATTAGGGACCCATGAAAACATAGGGTTGTGCTTTACTAATTTAATACAGGGTAGGGAAAAAATGTTCTTCATTTGTATTATTCTAGATTCTGTATGTACCGGTTTTTTTTTTTATTTAATTTGCAAAAACCTGGCACTTGCTGTTTGTCGATTTCCGTTTTAAAATGTCAGTTTGTATTCATTCTCTAAAATATTGTATTTAAGTACCTGTTTTACCGTTACTAGAAAGATACAACTCCATGTTTTCTGAAAAAAATAATAATTAATTGCAAACTTAGATAAGCTGACTCATTTAAAGAAATAGATATGCAGCCTGAGCAGTTCTTACGCTGCGTTGTGTCTACGGGGAAATGTCATAATGCTATAAAGCAGATGAATTTATATTGGCGCACTGTTGGTCAGGCTGTTAGAGATAGACATATTTGAATAGAAGATGAATTAGAAGATTTAATAATTTGGTAACAACAAAATCATGTATGAAGAGCAACCATATATTAGCTTATCATTCGCTATTCATTTGCTCTTTTTATTTATTATTTTTCAGCAGTTATTAGTTTATAAAATAAATTACAAACAGATATTACGAAAGCAGGTACGAAATGAAATGACATTTATCGGTCGATAATTTACTTCTAGTAACAAAATACCTAAATAAATAATTACCTACTACTTGCATGACAGAACGTGGCACTAAGCCAGTGTGTATATCTAGACAATATTTGCAACGAACATTCATCTCTTACCGATAATTTATGGGAAATGTTTGTTACTTGACGAATGCAAAAATGTTGTTCGGCAAATGGCGTATGTGTAGCGCCGGCTTAACATTATGTAGGTACTTCTGCTAGTATAGTTTTTGGTAGTTACTTAATACTTTTAAATCTCTAAAGTTATAAAAAAATCAAAAGTTTGGTTTTGTAAAAAATTATTTACAAAATTTTCAAAAACCCTTAAGTATGTCCGTTTTCTTGTCTTTTAGAGCGGCATTTATTTATATTAGAATATAGGTACATTAAGAATAAGCAAGTTTGTGAACTACCCTGTAACCCATTTTCGGGTTGTCCATCTCAGTACCTAAAAGTTTTGTAAAGGATTTTTTGTCTCTCGCTTATAGATCTTGCTATATCTTCCGCCCACACACTAATGGGCCACCCTGTATAAAATTTATTTCCACTTTCTTAAGCGGTGATGCTATTCTAAACGTTTCTAAAAAGAATCTGTTTATCGAAATTTTACAAAACACAAAAATATTAAGCCACGTTATTCATTTTTTGAAACCCTTTTTTCATTTGCAAAATATGTTGCTAACTAGTGAATTTTCAGCATTTAAAAATGTCAGGTAGATAGGTAAACCCAAGCTGTTTCAGTTATAAATATTTCGAGGAGTTTCGACTTCGATTTTCTAACGACTATTAGCTATTTTTCCAAAGTTCTCTCACTTTTTTTAACTGAAAATTACCACCACCACAGCGCGTTTCATTCGTGTATCTTGTGATCTAGGATTTAATGCAGTGTTCTCTTGTACAATGACTTTAACATTTGATTATAATAATATAATTATATATATATATACCGTGTGTCCACGGAGGAACGAAATTTTGAATCATATATTCATCTTCTGGTTTTTGCCCCTGCTTTGTCTAAAACTAAGAAGTGCCGAATATCAGTCAAATTGCTCGTATAGGTACGCGGGTGTTGTAAAGATTAATTTAAAAAAAAATCAGTTGAAATAAACTACCTTTATTTTTGAGAATCATAGAAATTGTATTGGACAAAGTTGTTGAGAATGAGAATTTACGTCGAAAGTAGTAGACTTAGGCTGAAATTCATAGTTAGGACTTCATTTGAGGGCGCCTTTGTTTCTTTCTAACGCTGAAATTTCAATGTCAGATAGAGACAAACTGTAAATAAAGGGAACTTTACTAGGCACTCAAAAGTGTCTAGTCCTAATATGTTCCTTAGTCAAAATGAATTTTAATATTAATACCGCAAAAAATCAACGTGCAAACTCAACTAAAAAATTAATTTTAAACAATGTAAACTATTAACAAACTACTGTATTTCAATGTTGATATTTATTTATCATTTTTTGAAACTATGCTGAATTTCTTCCAATGTAATTGACTGTATGGCGTGTGAGTTTCTATCCTTCAAAATATTCACATCATTTGGCATTCAGAATTGACTATTTGCTTCTCACACTCACAAATATAAATCCCTTAGGGACAAATCGGGAGACCTAGGGGGCCATGGTATTGGAATATACCTTTCAGTCCCCTTGTTGAAAGTTCCTATATTAAATTTTGATGCATATGCGGAATTTGCCGGAAAAAATTGTTTAATAGGTTCTGTTTAAATATTCGTATTGGTGTAGTTTTCTTTGAACGAAGTATGGTCCGGAAATTTTATATTAAATGACTCAATGACCTCTGGAATAGAATGATCACCATTAAATAATTTTGTTCGTCTTTTGTCAGCATTTTTGTTATTTATTTTGCATTTTACTTTGACCGAGACTTTGACAAATTAATTGGCCACATTGACAAACAATGAATATTGTTGTCATTACCACAGCACACTCTGCTTAAAGGGCACCTTTCTCTCGATATTGTAATTTTACAAACTGGATTGAATTTCGCCGTAAATCTTAATTCGAAACAACTTTTCCCAATGTATTTTCAAAAATAAAGGTATACCTACCTATTTTTTAAAATTTATCTCTACAACACCGTATACGCGCAATTTGACTGATATTCAACACTTCTTATAGTTTTTGGCAAAGCAGGGCAAAAACGAGAAGATGAATATGATTCAAAATTGTTGGGCATTTTCACCTGTTCATCGTCCATCCGTGGACATACGGTATATATATTATAACAGAATAACAAGTAAAGAAACAGTGATACATCATTATACGAAGGTGAATATTTCTTTTAGAATGCAATAATCACATTAGCGATAAGTAATAACGTGATAGAGCAACATAGGGTGAAGTTTGCACGATTCATCTAAGTATTATTAAATTAAATGTACCTAGTAAAACTTGGCATAGAATGACACAGGCGTGCATGTTGATCATTGTTGGATAAATTAAACTGCAAACGTGTGCATTTCTTCTATTTTATATAAAATAAATTCAACGTTGTGTTCGATGATTATATATAAAGGTTCTCTAAGTTTATGAGCAGTCAGTACATTGAAATTCATTTTTGTGAGATTGGATATTTTTTTATATTACCAAAATTTTTAAATATCTGTTTATGTGTAGTGCTAAAGGCGTAATTCACACTTCTGTACCACCTTATTTGAGGACTAAGCTTGTGTTTCGTCAGACGATCCACACTCTCAATCTGAGGAACCAAAATAAGCTCACAATGCCCCTGTATAAGACAGCCATGTTTCTAAGAAGTTTCACTTATAATTCTGTAACTATGTTCAACTACTCTAGATTTACTGAATGTAACACCCTATATGTTTAAGAACTGGTTAAAGGAACATTTACTTTTATGTCAATGAGATTTGTTATTGCATTATTATTTTATTCTTATTTTGAGATGTTTATATTGTTTTGAATTATTTGTAGTTTGCTTTATATTATTTTATTTTGTTTTGTTTATTATCTCATTTTCTTTTTTTGTTTTGTATTATTTACTTTGTGTAATGGGTTGAATATGATTGGTCTTTCGCTAGACTTCGCCCATTTAAACATAAGGCTTTATTATTATTATTATTATTAAATTTCACTCACCTCACTTAATCGCACCCTCATCTATAAATTTAATTTACAGTTAAATGTGAAATTTACCCTCCCGCTTAACGGTACAGTAAAGGTATGTTATGCCTTATGAACAATGCCAATTTTGTGATGTATGTGTTATTTCGTAACAGAGACTTAACCACGTTAAATTTCGATATTTATGAACACGAAATGGTTTGTCTTAATGGTTCATGAATTCTGAACATTTTGAGACTTCCTATAACACTCTCTTATCTAGCATGAATGACTTTTTAAAAGATTTCTATGAATTTTACCACCACCACTATCTGGTACTCCCTTGGTATATAAATTTAATATTCGAAAGGTACAGTTTCCTTGGGGCGAGTGAGAGCTGCGATCTTCGCTTATTGTCCGTTTTCCTCGGGAAACCTGCAGTCGCACTCGTCAGATTTATGAAATGGAAGACGATGAAATAAGTACTAGAATAAATAATTACTCGAAAAAAAAAAAACGAAATGCCCATCACGCCATGTTTAAAGAACGAGCTATTCGTGCCTTGAGGGCAACAGTTTATTTTTTTTAAGATCATTAGGTCTTATTATATTTGAACGATTTTTTTAAAGTTCTGAATAAAATTCGAAATATTCATATTTCAGGTATTTCCTATAAGTAATCTAATTTACAATTTCCTTATACTTTGACAACCATTTAAGTAGCTGCTAAATTTTCGAAATCAGTTCAGATCATCTCTCGATTTGGTCAAATTCAAATCTACACACAGATTGGATAGACAATCGACAGAATTCCAATATCTTCATGTTTAAATTTGATCAAAATTAAGCATTTGGATAACTAGAGCTGCTTCAAGATTTTCCGGAACCAAACCAAATAGGTATATCATATTTGCACCTGTAAAAACAAAAGTAGAACCTTTTCTTAAAAATGTTATAAATACAATGCTTAAACAGTGATACATTCTATTTGTTGTTATTATAATCCAATTCTATTCTTGAATCTCTGTTGGTCGAAATTTAAAAAGCATGAAAACATTTTCATTTATGTTTCATATAAAATATATCCACTAAATTTGAAGTATTACCCTTAATTTTAATTTTCTCATTAAAATTATTTACACTTAGATTATCGTTACGATTTGAAAACTGAAGGAGACACAAAACTGGCAGGGATTATCTATTGAAACACAGGTCGAATTATTATGTATAATTTTATACACTGTGTCCTAGATAAGAAGGGGATAGCATTGGAATTTGGAAACGGTAGGAGTTACAATTTCGGTTAAATTAGAGAAAAGTTGTACAATTTAAACACCTTTTAAATGGTGTTTTCAGCCATTTTCTAGAATTTTTGAAAAAACAATTTTTTTCGATTTTATATAGTTTTTATTTATTTCTGACATTATTTTTACAGATACAAAAAAAATTAAAAGCACTTTCTCATGGTTACTTTTTCAGGAGAATAAGATAGCGTTTATATATTACTTTCCCGACCCATTGGGAAAGTATTGTGAACGTGCTAAAAAAACTTTAGATAAAGACGGATATAACCATTTTGAAGTTTCCTGAGACTATTAACACCATTTCCAGATGGAAGTCTGTCTGTCTGTGTGTATGTTTATATGTGTGTCTGTATGTATTCTACCACGATAGCGCCCAAACGCTTTAACCAATTTTGGTATATGAGTTTGAGGCACTCTTAGGATGAAGTCATTAGATTTTGGTTGAAATCGCTTAAGCCCTGTGATAGTGGTGGACACAACCACTAAATTTTCCTATATCAGTAGGGGTCGAGTGATACATCATTTTAAAGTATTTTTTATCTGTCCAATGGAACCATTGAACAGATCAGCTTCAGAACTATTAGAAACTGAATTATAACAATTGCACATATAAAAAACTGGACTTTGACTAAGAACATTAGAGTTGGGCGTGCTCAATCTGAAAGTAAGACTACTCCTGGCTCCAGGACGCGGAATATGAAAATCCAACATAGACAGCAAATACTGACAGTCTGTTGTGTTGTGAATTAAATTATATAAAAACTTAACGGAGTTAAGCAGGATAAATGCCATCCTCTCTATAAATGTGAATTTGGTATCGAAGACAACACCCAAATCAGTGACTTCGGACACGCGCTTCAGTGTATCGTTATTTATCTTATATTGAGAGAGAATTGGGTTCTTAATTCTATGAAACGTTGACACGCAACGTTGGGATACATTTAACGATTATTTATTAATTCCACACCAGTCACATCATTCACGATATTCAAATTATCTTGCAACGCTTCGCAATCACTCAAAGAATCCACCACAGCGAATAACTTAAGATCGTCTGCAAATGCAAGCCTAGAGACACCAATAACCTTGAGCAGGTCATCTATAAATATTAAAAAGAGTAGCGGACCAACGTTAGATCCCTGGGGCACCCCGGATTTGGGAGTAAATCTGTAAGATTTAAAACCTTCATACTCACAAACTGCGATCTACTCATAAGATTCACAAATGGAACTGACAATCCGCACGTTCGGAGCTTCGAGAGGAGAATATAGTGGTCTATCCGGTCAAAGGCCTTTTGGAAATCAGTATAGATAACGTCCAGCTGCGCTCGATTGTCAATGGCAACACATGTCTGGTGTGATAAAACAGACAAATTCGTCGTACAATGATCTTCCGGCAAGAAAACCATGTTGCTCACTAGCCAATTTTCTTCCCAACCGCTGAGAAAGATTCATGGATAATTATCTCGAATAGCTTAGAGAAATTGCAGAGTATCGATATGGGACGGTAATTCGATATCAAGTTGTTATCACCCTTCTTCAGCACTGGCATCCTTCCATATATCAGGGAAACGAATATATACGATAGGTGGTACCGTGGCCTCGCTGATAGAGCCTTCGCTTCGTATTTGGATGTTAGGGCTTCGAATCCCGGATCTGGTATTATTTTTTTTCTCCTAATTTTTGAATAAAGTAGTTTGTTACGTTAGTTTATTGGAAATAATGCATATAAGTAATACAATAATAATAATAATAATTATTAAAATTCTGTTTCGTTACGGAGGTCATATATTTTTGATTATATTAGGTATATCATATCGGGAAAGTTTTGGGGCGACACAACCAATTTTTTTTACTACGACGTTTCGTTTTGAAAAAACCATCATCAACTTGTTTTTTTTTAATACGGCTCTGTATTTTAAACTTAAAGCCATCTTCAATTCAAAAATAAAAGTTTTCAGTGTTTTTAGCTGTTATTTAAAATTATTCAAGAAAAATCGCCATAGTTCGGGACTTATTTTGCGTAAAACATTCATCTGAGAAAGGCGTTTTTTAATAACTTCAAAAAGCACAAATATTTCAACTAAATTTAAAAAACCGTGTACAAAATAAAATGATATACTATACTGAAACAGAAATAAATTGTTAAATAATAATAAATAATTTTGAGTAACGACGAAAGAAAAATGGTTTTTTCATAAATTCTCGAAAACTGCTAAAGTTAGATGAATTATAAAAACACCATTTAAAAGGTGTTTAAATTGTACAATTTTAATTTAACAGACATTGTAACTCCTACTGTTTCCAAGATTCCAATGCTCTCCCATTATTTTCTTGGACACAGTGTATATAAGAAATCTATCTTTGTGGACAACATAAATTATGAGCAATCGCAAGCATGTCGTGATCATTCAGAAATTAATTAAGCCCTTTCTTATTGTAAAAATTTGGATTAATATGTATTTAAGTATACCTACGATATATAATTTAATTGGTTTTATAATATTTTTTTCTGCTAGATATAAATATAATGCTGTTGAAAGAAATTTCGAAATTTAGAAAGTGGGTTGCATCGTTTTCCTTATAGAGATTTTGAGCTTATATTTTGTATGTAAGTAAATGGTTTTATTTCTTATAAGTAGCTGTATAATGGTGTACCTATACATACAGGGCTTTCATTTTAAAACTTGCCACTCAGAATAATTCGTCATCTAAAGTAGACGATTTTGCTTTTGAGCGGGAACTTCAAAACCACTGTTGGTTGAATTTATAACTTTATAATTTTAAATGTTATCCCCTGTCTTGTCTCTGTCTCTGGAAACATGTTTGTCGGAGAGATCTTACCAAACAAAAATTTGATTACCTATACTTACTCCCAGATACAGGGTGTCCGCCGGGAAGGTATACTCCTTTGTTTGTTTATAATTTTTGATTAAATGAAAGAGAATGGATCTTATATTGATAAATGTTTTATTTAATGTCGGCAATTATCTATGGAATACAGTATCAGATAAATTTCCGCCTCTGTTAGCCTCAGTGCGATCCCTTTTGAGCAGATTTTTCATTACATTCTCACACATTTCACGCGGTATTTCATTATATTTTGTTTGAGTTGCTCAAGCGATTCTTGTTTGTTTGCATAAACCTTGCTTTACAGATATCACCACAAAAAATCCGGAGCAGTCAAATCAGGCGACCGTGGAGGCCAATCAACATCACCATTTCTTGAAATAACTTGTTGTGGAACGAGGTTTCGCAGTAATTCCATTGTAATCCTGGCTGTATGTAATGTGGCATCGTCTTGTTGATACCACATGTTAATCAAGCCCAAAGCATGCAGTTGTGGCGTTAAAAAGTTTTCAATCATATCACGATATCGCTACCCATTCACAGTTACCGTTACGCCGTTTTCATTTTCAAAGAAGTAAGATCCAATGATTCCTCCTGACCAAATTGCAGCCTGTCACTTTTAATGGATGCAAAGCTGACTGATGAATAATTTGAGGGTTTTCTATTGCCTAGAACCGACTATTCTGTTTATTCACATATCCATTCAAATGAAAATGTGCCTTGTCACTCATTGTGATTATTATGAAAATCGGGATTGTCATGGGCGAGCTGTAACATCCTATTGGCATATGTACGGCGGCGTAAATGGTCTTGTGGAAGAAGCTCTTGTGTCAACTGAATCTTATATGGAAACAAATGCAAATCCTTGTGCAAAATTGTGGCCAAAGTTGTTCTTTGAAGACCAAGCTCCTGAGCACGGTGTCGAATTGAGGTTGATGGTTCTTTGAAGGATTGTTTTGAACACTTTCTTGAGCTGCAGTAATGTTTTCAGTTGATCTTGCAGTACGTTGTGGTCAATGCTTGGGCCTATCACCTACAGACCCTTTTTCTTCGAAATCATTCGCTATACGATAAATAGTGCTTTTTGTTGGCACGTTGTTTCTCCCAAAAATTTCACGTAACTTTCTCATCGTCACAGTAATCGATGATTGATAAAATGTTTTAACGATTAAAACACGTTGATTTATCGAATATTTTTCCATAATAAATTTGCCACGTGTCTACTTCACGACTGCCAAATATGAACTGTCCAGACTAATGTTTACCAAAATGGCGGCAAAACAAAGTAGTACCTTCCCGGCGGACACCTTGTATATTTTAAATTAATAATAATAATACTTAAAAGTCTTTATTGAAACAAAATTTACAAAGCAATTCAAACTAATCATGAGACGATAGTTAATAGCTTATGCTATTCTTACACTTTACCTCATTCATTCTGTTGTTAGCCAGCCTTTCTTAGAGGCGGATGAAAACTCGGCAAAAAATTGTCAGGAAGACAAAATCAATACGAAAATTCGGCACGGCATACTTAGGGTCCAACTTTTATTAAGTATATGAATATTTGGCACAAAAGGCAATACTGTTACTACTTTTTTCTCACAACTCACATGTCGAAATAAAACAACTTTTTTCCTATAAACAAAATAATTATTTATTCTACATACTCTGCTTTATACAAAATACTGACGGGATATCGTCACCCTATAGATGTGGAGGAAATGTCGCTGTATAGGTTTCCAATACTTAGTAGTCGGAATATTTATACGACATTAAATCATAAACAAAGCAATCTTCAACTTCATCGGGATTCAAGTGAGTCAGTACCTACAAAAGTAAGGATAACCCATTTTCCAATTTCTGTTCAGTAGCTAGGCCTAAAGACTGAATATTTTAAAACCACGCTTGATGTAAATGAAATCGACAACCGTTAATAGAGAAATATGGTCACGATTGTCAAGCCCAGTCACTAATAACGCCGCCGTTATTTTGACATCAGAGCATGCGCTTTTCCCTTTTAGTAAGGCGCGCCACTAATAAGGATTGTGCCTGCAATTATTTGTGGACGTATTTTGCTGGCAGTATTGGGTTCTTATTTTATTCCATCTTTATTTAAATCTAGGCATCTTCGTTTATAACTATTCTTCTCTTGGTTAAAGGGTAGAATTTGTGTTTCTGATTTGTGGTTAGAATTTGTTTAATTTAGAATGGTTGTTTTTTTTTTTATTTATCTGTTTTGTGTAGTAGAGTTCTAGGCATAATATGAAACATGAAACTCGACATAGAGAAAAATAAAAGAAACATATTTACATACAGGGTGAACTATCACTCAGTACAAAAATTTTAACTGGAGGTAGAGAAAAATAAGATTTAACAGAATCGCCTTTCAAAAAATTTCCAACATTTTTATTAAGGCTGAAAATAATTTTTTTGTAAATCATATTAAACTCCCTTTTTACGACGCCTATGACCGCCTGCCCAACTGACGTTTAAATTAGACATTAGTTTAAAGGTTATAATACAGTGACATGTTGCCAAGTGTATCAATTTACCGAGCATTTAAAGTAAAAAATTTATTTAGAAAATGTAGATGATTTTTTGACTTGAAATCATGCGAAATATTATATATTATAGCGATGATGTACTACTATTAATACTTAGTTATTTATTATAAGTACAAGGGAAAAAAGTACTAGATTTTAGCTCGAGGTTGTGAGACATAAAACCGAGAGCTAAAATCTAACATTTTTTCCATGTATAATACACTATTTTTTTCTGTGACGGGAAAAACATCGATTTAATATTGAAAAAATATTACAAGTCAGAAAATTCTCTAAGTGAAATTTGAAGTTTTAAAAACCTTTCAGTAATCAAATATCTGTCAATTTCATTCTGTATTTGATTTAAAAATTGCGAACACTCCACCAAAGTCAGTAGAAGCAGCAAAAGTAGCGTCATAAATTATTGCCAGTTTTGATATATGAAGAAAGTGTAACTTTTGTATAATAAAATTTCCTAAAATTAAAATCTACTTTTACTTATGTGTCCGGGATAAAGTAAGTTGATAAAAAGTGACGTTTTATTACCTGTCAACAGAGATAATACGTCAAACTTTTTGCCCGTCACAGAAAATAAGAATATTTATATGAAAATCCGACAAACAACCCAGAAACATGGGAAAATTCAGTCTCGATACAACAACAAACGAAAGACATTTTTAATAAAATCCCTTTTTTCTATTCAGTCATTTCTCCAAGACTCATGACTTCCAGAGCTTCATCCATTTGAATATTTATATTATAATACCTATATTATTTTAGCTTATTTCTTCTTTCCTATACAATGCAATTTCCAGATTTTTAGGTTATATATAGGATATAGGACGCGGCCTTAAAAGACCTTACCCATATCAATAAAATAATTGTAAAATAGTGCCTGCCATTATTTTAGTTAAGGTCTATCACAATTACTGACAGGCACTCAACATGTCGTTCCCATATGTCCCTAATGTTAACTAAGGTTAACATTAACGGCCAAACACTTTTTATAGCATCGTGGATCGTAATTTCGAAATCTACAAAAATTAAAGTAGGTTTGAAAAATAAAAACAGCTTTTTGTAAATTTCAGTTGTTTTACTAGGCAATAAGCAATATACGATGGGCATTTTATATCCATTTTGTAATCCATGTATCGTAAATAATTGATAAAAATACAATAAGTCAATATTCCATCCATAATATGGAGTATTAATTTTTCATAGTTTTTACATTACTTTCAAAAAATGAAAATGCAATAATATTCGTTTCGTTTTGACAATGCAAAAATAAAAAAGTTTCACCTTTACTTGTAGTTGGATTGTAGGCGTCAACGGCATTTTGCAAATTATTTTACTGTGTAGCATTTTTAAACGGGCTTCGTGGTTATGGTTTAAATCGCTTCTAAAAATTGTTCGGACGGCACTGGTAGTCTCCACTTTGGCTGGACCGTTCAAATTTTTTTGGTTACAGCTCGAAAACGTGTGATTTCTCAAAATGAGAAGGTTATTGCAAAAATAAGACTTCACTTAACGATTGCTTCTTGTACCTGTTTGCTGTTTGTGTACATAGATTTATTTTGTGCCGAATTTACCCCCGCAGTCTTTTAGATCCCGAAATCACTTTACCTTTAACAGACAATGAAAAGAATCGTGCTTTAAAAGCCGTCGAAGACAGGTACGGTTTCTTACCACTCCATTGAATTTCTAGAAAATTTTCTGGTATGTTTGATTAACGAAATTGCAACGAATTAACTCTACCATTAAATTCAAATTATATTCAAATTACAAACACCATAATATATAGTATATATATCTCAAGAACCTTTTTTGAACCCTCTCGATGTGGTCACTATGACAAAAAGCCCTTGGGGTCCAAATAACACATGCGTATTCAAGGTGCGTACGGACTAAGGTATTATATAACTTAAAAATTGTGGATAGTTCAAAGTTTGTGCTATTCCTCATTATAAATCCCAACGACCTATATGCTTTCCCAGTTATGGACTGATAATGACTGTTAACTTAAAGTTTGATTGAAAAAATACACCCAGATCTTTGATTTCGTGTTTCCTAACTAGGGATATGGAATTTAATTTGTAGTCATATGTGATGGAATCTATTTTCCTTGTGAATGTTTGTATGGAACATTTGAGTACATTTAACGTCATTGCATTGTTTTTGAACCAATCAGATATCGAGTTTAAGTCGTCCTGCAATTGTTCGCAGTCTTCGACGCTGTCTATGATTTTAAACAACTTAAAGTCATCAGCAAACAGCAGTCCACGCGACGCAAGTGCTATACTGGGAAGATCGTTGATGTAAAAAGTAACGGCCCTAAGTTACTACCCTGCGGTAAACCAGAAGGGTTAATGAATTCAGCTGAATATTTCCCGCTACTCTGACTGTCTGTTTTCTACACAATAATTGTTTACTGCTACAGATTCTTCGGCATCTATCGAAAGAGTGTTTTGACATTTGTTAGCAGTAAACTTGGAAACCGCTTCGGGACTGAGAAGGCCGCTGAAGTAAAGATGCTTCTGAATTCACGATGCATTTATTTGCTCTTATACAGCTTCTGGTTGTAGAATACATACAGACACACATATATACACACAGACTTCCATCTAGAAATGGTCTTAATCGTCTCAGGGAACTTCAAATCCGTCTTTATCTCAATTTTTTAGCGCGTTCACAATAATAGTTTCCCAGTGCGGGAAAGTAATAAAAAATTAAATTTTTGTATTACTGTTCGTGCCTCGAGGACACTAGTTTATTTAGTTTGATAATAAGTGTTTCGGGGAATTTAATATTAAAATTAATACTTTAAAACTGGTTAAATTTTGAGTTTATTGCATTAAGTTCTTGTCATCATTAAAATATCACTGACTTTTATAGAAAAAAATCTAATTATGTATGCGGTTGTTTAGGTAGGTAAAATTTAATTGGAGGGTCTAAGGTAATATGTTAAATGACATAATCTGTATTCTTTCATATAACAAATTTGTACTTAAATACGCCATACTGTATATTTTAATAATATTAAATTTGATGTTGATTCATTCGTAAAAACAATGATACATTTTTATACTCTACATGTTTTAAAACTTGTCCATAAAAAGTGATATATTACTATCTATAATCAATATTATCTGTACATCCAGGAAAACAAAAATATATTATTTTCCCTACAGAGAAATATCGAGCTGGTTCTATGTCACAACACTATAATAACTACCAACAACAACCCAACCCGGCTACTATTTTCACGGGGATATACAGCTCCAAATGACCGACCCTATTAAATTTGGCAACAGGGCAAATTATAGAGGCAGCAAACGCCCAACTTGGCATCTATGCAATAATATGGAATTACATAAGCGTAGCTGCTCTGTTGTTTTGTGTGCCGGGTCGCTAGTGACGTCACACCAATAGAATAAAACGAGATTGTGAGAGAGTGTATATCGTGGAATATTTTAATGTGTTATCTACCTATATTGAAGTAAAAGACTAAAAGAAGTTATTTCACGTTTAATATATATAAGAATTAATATAAGGGAATATACTTTGAGTTAAATTTGGTGATTCGTAATTAATAGGTAGATACCTAAATACCTACCTACTTAATTTGTTTGCTTAACATATTTTAAATACTGTTGTGTTGGGATCGGATTTTGCGGTTTCTGTTATAACTTCTTAACTTCTCCATAATTGATTGTTTTATTTGACAACAGCATACTCAAGGGCATACTGATCACAAATATCACAATATTATAGAGTAGACTAGATTGACCTGAGTAACCACTTATATTTTCAAAACGATCATATGTTTAGTTTTCTCAAAACGTCTAATGTAACATCGACCAAAAATCATCCTGTATACACTGTTCAAGATAAGAATGGGATAACATTGGAATCTTGGAAACAGTAGAAGTTACAATGTCGGTCAAATTAGAGAAAAGTGGTACAATTTAAACACCTTTTATATGGTGTGTGCCAAAGTATACTAACTTTAGCCTTTTTCGAGAATTTATGAAAAAACTATTTTTTGCAATTTTAGTTTTTATTTATTTCTGGCATTATTTTTACAGATATATAAAAAAATGAATAGCACTTTCTCATTGTTACTTGTTGAAGAGAAAAAGTAGTGTTTAAATTTTTCACAACGACGTTTGGTTTTTCAAAAACCATCAACTTCGTTTTTTTAAATACGGCCCTGGATATATCACTGGTAATGGTGTAAACAAGTTTTCAGTGTTTTTAGCTGTTATTTAAACTTCTTTAAGAAAAATCGCCATAATTTGGCACGTAACTGACTGAATGCAGAGTAGTAAGTTTAGCAAAAACATTGAGATGATACATATATTTATTCACCATCTTATGTTACATAACATGTATAGTACGTCAAAAAATAACAAAAATTAATCAAAGTTACAGCAACAAAGAAAGGCTTACAAACAAATTAAAATAGCAACAACATAAAACAAACTAAAATCTATAAAAATCTTACAATATCGCTTCTGAAATAGTCCTCAAAGGTATAAAAAGCTTGAGATATCAAAAATGTTTTAATACTTTTGTTAAACTGGACTTCACCAAGGTTCTTTATGTGAGACGGCAGCTTATTATAAAATTTAACACAATAATAGTCAGAACCTTTCCTAGTCCTCAATAGGCGGTGAAATTCAGGCAATATGTCATTGCGATTTCGTGTACCATAATTATGCATATCAGAGTGAAGAGTGAAATGCGAGGCATTGGTTCGAATGTAGCCAAGACAGTTTAAGATGTACAAGGAAGGCAAAGTAAGTAGTCCGTGTTCAACAAAATACTTTTTACAGCAGTCACGCCAACCGAGCCCCAACATTGTACGTAAACATCTCCTCTGTAGCTTGAAGATTTTCATTGCATGGGAACTATCAACAGACTGGCGATTGAAACACTTTGCGCAAGCCTTCTAATGAGATATATGACCCTGGACAGCGAGCACCCAAGTTCTCGAACATGACTCTCCCAGGTTAATTTAGGATCAAGATGAACCCCAAGGAACTTCACGCGAACATCGCTCTGAAGATCAATAGGCGCAGAACGCAATGTAAAGTTCATGCTCTGAGTTTTAGCCTGATTCAAGCTCAGTTCATTTGCCAGAAACCAATTGCCTATGTCAGTCTCAACAGCCTTAACCAACTCCCCTAAAGGGTCGTTTGGTCGATATCTAATCAGACTAGTTGTGTCGTCAGCAAAGAGGATTATATTTGACTCTTCTTGAAATTTGTATAAATCATTTACGTATATTAAAAACAATAAAGGTCCCAAAACCGACCCCTGGGGCACACCCCGTCCAACCCTTCGTCTCTCCGAGTATCGTCCCCCATACAAAACGTGCTGAAAACGATCGCTGATATAAGAGCCAACCAAGGCAACACTGTTAACATCAAAGTTATAGTAAGAGAGTTTCTGAAGAAGTATCTCGTGTGAGACACAGTCAAAAGCCTTAGTGAGGTCATAAAAGGAAGCAAAGGTGTCACAGTCCCGCTCCATGCCATCCGAAACATATTCCAAAAGGTTATTAATTGCAAGAGTAGTAGATTTCTTATTACGAAAGCCATATTTACCTTGCATAAAGAGATTATTTGCTTCAAAATGTTCAGTTATTTGATTTTTAATAATAGACTCAAAGATTTTCGAAAAAATTGGCAAGATCGATATTGGTCGATAGTTACTAGGATCATCAACCGATCCTTTATTTTTGTAGATTGGAATAACCCTTGCCTCCTTCAAGACCGCCGGAAATACAGCGTCACCAATGCAATGGTTTATCAACTTAGTAAGCGGCACCACTAGCAAATTCTTTAAAATCCCAATAATCCTAACATTAAGCTCATAACAATCCGAGCTTTTTGTGTTTTTCATACCTGATAGTTTTTCACGTACTTCATTAAAGGTTACCGTTCTCAAACTAAATCCAGCTGCTCTAGTGGGAGACATATATTTCTCAAAAGTGACCGATGTGGCTGGTAGCTGTTTTATGATATCATCAGCCGCAGTTGTAAAGTAGTCATTTAAAATATGCGCAGTCAAGTTCTTAGCTGTGCCGAGATTTGGAGTTGATTCCCAATCCTTGACCAGTCTCCACACAGCAGCAGGCCTTTGTGTTATAAGTACCAATTCTTTAAATTTCTGAAGCCATCCAGAATTCGCTCTGAAATCTTCATTTTGAAGATGTAAGTAATTGTCGATGAAATCCGAAAATATAATTAATTAATAAATTTTGTTATATTTCCCTTATTTTTACCTAGATCGGATATAGTGGATTTTTCAACGCTATATTTAGCAGCAATAGATCTGACACTTTCTCCTGCTTCAATTCGGTTTATTATTTCGGACTTTTGTTGTAAACTTAGAGTTATATTTATGTTTCCTTTTATTTTAGACATTGTTATACTCTAAATATTCCGCGACTACTGAGGCAGGCGAGTGGAGAACTCCAGCTTCTACGCGCTGGCGCTCTGCCAAGGTGAAACTCATTGGTGCAGTTGCGTGTCCGGAGTAAAAAGGCTGAACTGCTCTATCTTTTAAATATCCCCATAAAAAAGTCCATCGGAGTTAAATCCGGAGATCTTGGTGGCCATTCAATATGCCTTGCCTTCTTCGACCAATCCACGTATTAGGGAAAACAGTATTCAAATAAAAAAAATGATCTTTTCAATTTAAAAAAAAAAGTTGAGGCGGCTGCTGGGAGGTTGAGGGCTTGAGGGTACAAAATAATGTTATGTTTACAAAAAAATATATATAAATTTTAATTCATATGAATAATCCGGTATATATAAAAACCACATTCTGTCTAACGTTCCTTTTACGAAAATTCGATGACTATTTTAGAATGCAGACATAAGTATTGTCAATTTTTTTTTTAATATTAGGTCTCCACATTATGCGGGTCCTATTCTGACACAGTATATTATCATTTTATTACAAAGTTGTGATCAGAAACTACATCCAACGACCATTTCATTCTATACGTAGATATTAATTTGTTAAATAGAGAATATACATTAGAGTGTGCAACAGAGCGAAAAGTTTTAAAACTGGAGTAAGGTTAGCCTGTTTTGGTAGAGCAAGTGTCTGCTGTTGTTACAGGGGACTGGCTCAACCAGCGCATAGGTATACATGCACGCGTCCTCGATGCAAGTAAAATAATATATAAAACACTATACAAACTTTTCACATTACGAAATAATTATGAAATATACACATATTATGCC
Source organism: Apoderus coryli (assembly GCA_911728435.2). Taxonomy (NCBI): domain Eukaryota; kingdom Metazoa; phylum Arthropoda; class Insecta; order Coleoptera; family Attelabidae; genus Apoderus; species Apoderus coryli. The sequence continues at coordinate 5,660,901 of OU452202.1, read as the reverse complement.
TTTTTCGTTTATATTATTCAAGGGTTTCTTCAATTATAGTCATTCGACTTGGATTGATCGAATGTGTATCATACATTTGGTTTGTTGTATAAGTAGTATAGAAATCTAGGGTGATATTTTGTCTTAAAAAGAGTTAACAGATTAAATATTTGGACAAAAAAGTAACTTTTTCAATAAGGTACTTGCATTGTGTTTATAGTTGGGCAGTTTTCGTCAGGGTTCCAAATAATCATGATTTTTTAAAATCAAATATCACATTTTTTTTAAAGAAATCATCGAATAATAAAAATTTTAAATTTCTCTATTGCTATAGTAATTTTTTTCGTTATTAAATTTATTAAAATGAAAACAATAAAATGTTTATAATTGAACGTAAGTAAGTACCTAATGTATTTTAATGCAAGATATCAGATATTTTTACCAGCTCACTTTATCGCACGTTCCTTTTGCATAGGTCAGTTATCGTTCATTCATAAACTTTTCCACTGATGTGAATGGTAAAAAGATATTTACCAACATCGATAAATAAACATTTAAGTAAATAGTCTTTTCAGATTACTCTGTTGACTAATATACACTGTGTCCAAGATAAGAATAGAATCTTGGAAACGGTAGGAGTTACAATAGGGTTATTCTATCGTAGTGATTGATCTGAACCAGTGAATGTGATTAAACTGAATGTGATTATACTGAACTGAATATTTGGCGAAACCAAAAGATCATCTTTTTTGTGATTGTCTTTCCCTTAACCTCGAAAACTTGTGAAAACAACCAAATCTGCTCTGAAAACTGGAAAATTATTTCTTCCATGATATTATTATCCATGTTTTAAACTTTTACAATTTATTGGTTTGATTCGAAATCATATTCCAATTATTATCTCTCAATATTCAACACTTTTAGAGGTTAACTGTTAACTGAACGAACTAACCGGTACCTAGAAGTTGATCAGTAAGCGGCAAGGGGGGTAGGAATTTTAATCAGTTTGGTAGAAGTGACCGATGTCGAAAGAATAACCCTATTGTCGGTAAAATTAGAGAAAAGTTGTACAATTTAAATTTTTAAATTGTGTTTTCAAAAGTAAAGTAGCTTCAGCCGTTTTCGACAAAAAAACAATTTTTTGCGATTTTAGTTTTTATTTATTTCTGACATTATTTTTATAGATATAAAAATGAAAAGCACTTTCTCAACAAACTCCTAATTTAGACTTATTGTTAGTTTAATACTATCACTTGAACTAAATCTGGCAGAGTTGATATTAAATGACACCAGTTGTCAAACTTGTCTTCGATTATGATGTCTATTATACTGTTGTCACCATCTATAAGTTCTGAATTTAACGACAATTTTAAGAAAACAATCCTATTGGTCCATGTGTTAACGTTAGGTCTTCGTAATCGTTAAGTTGGTAATAGAACTTTGTAGTCTGTCTGCACATATGGTTACCTTAGATGTTTAATCAATTCACTTTACCAGATATTTAATTAATTATACACTGTCATGATACGAATTTACGGATATGATTGAAATATTTTGATATATGCGAGGAAGCCAGACAATTATTTTGCAAAATGTATATAAAATGATCAAATATTAGTATTTGACGTGACGACTGTTATTGTAAACAAAACTGCCCACCAAATCGATGATGCTTAAAATGTCAACTTTATTTCATTAATAGAGATGCAAGAAATGTATCGATATATTCGATTCGATCTCAATTTTCAGCCTGTTTTAGTAGAAAAAATTATATTACAAGCCATGCCAAAATGTCAACTTTATTTCATTAATAGAGATGCAAGAAATGTATAGATATATTCGATTCGATCTCAATTTTTCAGCCTGTTTTGGTAGAAAAAATTATATTACAATCCATGCCAAAATGTCAACTTTATTTCATTAATAGAGATGCAAGAAATGTATCGATATATTCGATTCGATCTCAATTTTTCAGCCTGTTTTAGTAGAAAATATAATATTACAAGCCATGCCAAATATTTCTAAGGTTGAACTATTTCCGCTTGTTGTGAACATAAATTTTGTTATTTATTTATAATTTTTGGCGGTTCTGCAGCTCTCATGTCCCAGCCGACCCTGTCTATAATATAGGCACCTATATAGCTTAGGTGTGTATCTCCTTAGATAACCATAGTCACGAACAAAAATTTATATATATTCATTTTTCACGTTCACGTTCTTTTCTGTACAGGCAGGTCGATACCAGACTTTTAATGTGCACGTTGTTAAATTTTAACGACTGCTAGACTATTTCCGTATATAAACGAACATAAAGTCTATACACCAAACGTTATTATGTAGGTATTCTGTTCTTTTTTCCGTACCTATATCGATTCAAAAGTCTGGTTCACAAAAAAAAAATGGGTTTGCAGATGAGTCTTTATAATGAAAACTAAAATCAAAATATACGTTCGAAAATTCTTAAAGCAAAAGAAAAGAATTTCGTGAAAAATTTTCTTTTTATCTAAACAAAGAATTGTTTGTTTAAAATAGTTTTATAGTAGTAGATATCAAATAGGGCGGTTATTCAATAAGATCTACGCAGCTTTGTGAGGAAAAAATTGGCCATTATAATTGTTAAATTTTTTTTTTAAATAAATTGAAATATCCTATAATATTTTGTACACCATAGCACAGTTTAATATACAGTTACTTCACTTCGTGTCGGAACGTTTTATTGTAGTATAGTATCTTATAGTATGTATAGATATAGTATAACATAGTAGCGGGCCAGAATGTGGCTGGAATTGCGACGAGTCGATGCCGCTTTTAGCGTCTACTGACCCTTATCTATAGTTATTATTCTATGACCATAGCTCTGATTTACTATACTCTCCAACGAAAACAGAGTTCCAGTCGGTGAAGAATTTCTCTAAATCAAAACAAGTGAAAAATATGCCAAGCGTTCTTACATACATTTAAATATTCAGCGCAACCTAACTGACATTAAAGTCGAAATTTTCTATTATATTTTTGTAGCAACTGACTTATTATGACTCTATGTTCTGTAACGTGTGTAACGGCGAAACGTAAATATAGCGTAACCTCCGTCACCTTATAATAGGAGCTGCCCAGGACTAACACCGGCATCTTTATACGATGTTCAAGATGCATAAAAATCGTTTGTGTCGCCCCAAAACTTCCCCGACATGATATAATATAATCAAAAATACCTGCGTAAAGAAACAGAATTTTAATAATAATTATTATTATAATTGTATTATTTTCATTATTTCCAATAAACTAATGTAACAAACTAACTAAGTAGGTACTTTATTTAAAAATTAGAAGCAAAAAATATTGCCAGAGCTGGGATTCGAACCCATAGCCTTGCGCATGCGAAGCGCACGCTCTATCAATGTGTTAAAGTACTCAATTACAACATATTACATTCTTATAAGAATACATGAGGCCCCTAGATTCAAAACCGGTTAAATCCAATGAATTTTCCCGGCTTTATACGTCATTGCATTCATTACCAAACTGTCTACCATCTTTAGTAATCATTACATCCATAACCAGGTAAATCCTTGAGAAAATACACTACAAACATTGGTGTGATACGCAAAACCGCCTATATCCACATATATTTTTGTAGCAAAAGCGGTTATATCGTGTTATAGTCAAAAACGGGTAAATCCCCTCAATATTACCGTTCAACATTCAATGGATTTTGTTATCGGTTAAATCCAAAAAAATCTGCCGTTTCCGAAAATTTCGGACCAACAGGCCCATTATGAACGTCAGCTTTATGTTTTGGCATGGTAATAGGGGACTGCGACGCATCTCTTTCACCTGAAAATGTATTTTTATACATTTGGAAGGAATCAGATTCACGAAAGTCGTCAAATGAAATTGCATCTGCAATAAATTTACAAGGAATTACTACTTTACGATTATGCTCAGATGGATGTGGAGGGCAAAATAAGAATTTTACCGTGGATGAAAAGAAAGGCCCAAAAGAACTGCAAACTTTAGAGCTAGTATTTTCAGTTACAGGTCATTCCTACATACCTCCTGATAGAGTTTTTGCTAACATAAAGAAAAAGCTTCGAAAAAAGGATACCATCATAAAACCTGAAGAATATCTTGAGATCTTTAGAGAAAGTATGGCCGCGTATTACAGCTCGGAATTGATTGGAACGTATTTGACTGGAAAACTCAAAATATTAAGTCAACTGCCTCTTTACATTTCAAAATAAACTCCTGTAAGCGAATAATAATTTCATATTCCTCAAGTGAAGACATTGTTTTACAGGGTGAACCCTATTACAAACATAATGTCAATATTGGTAAAGGTGTAGGCAAGAAAGGAAGAAACTACATGCAGATTAATCTAGATATGCTAGATCTTTATGTCAACACTATCAAGTCTGAAAAGTTAAAAAATGTAAACTAGGTGCTTATAGGGATTTTGGAGCGGACTGGCAAAGTAAATCTTCAATATTGGGTCTACAATATTACAAAGACGAGAGTGCAAGCTGAATCAGAACCGAATAATAATGAAGAAGAGGTTTGCGAGGAAATGGAAGATGATAACCGTTTTGTTTAAAAATTGATATTTTGTTTTAATTAAGTAGATACTGTTTTACACTAAAAGGCCTTTGTTTTGGATACAGTTACACAGTTAATAAATTTAAAAAAAAATAATTGTTTTATTATTTAAATAATATCAAAAAAGCTAGTTTCGGAGCTTAATAACCCAATGAAATTAATTCTGTTAAATAAAATAGGTAAAAATCACGATTTTAGAGCAAATAACAATATTTTTTAAAATCCCAGTTTTGTGAAAATTGTAAAGAATGAAATTCTCATAAACTGTTTCTTGAAAGGCTATTTATACCGACACAAAAAATAGCATACCTCTAACTGGCTCCTTATAGTTTTGACAGTTTTTTGCGGTTTTCTCGTTTTCCAAAAAAATGGATTTAACCGGTTTAGAATCTAGGGGCCTCATATTATATAGATCTACCTAGCTGGTGAAATTATAAATGCAATTTTCTTGAGAATTATGGGAACAAATATCACAAGTAAAGCATCACAGATAAAAAAATGCTTTAAAATGAGGTATCACTCGACCCCTATGCTATTTGAAAATTTAGCGGTTGTGTCCGCCCATATCAGAGGACTTAAGCGATATCGATCAAAAACTAATTCATCCTAGGACTGCACCAAGATTTAGCTCAATTGGTTAAAGCGTTTGGGCGCTATCGTTGTAGAATACATACACACAGACAGATTTCCATCTGGAAATGGTCTTAATCGTCTCAGGGAACTTCAAAAGGGTTATATCCCTCTTTATCTCAAATTTTTTTTTAGCGCGTTCACAATAATTTCCCTGTACGAGAAAGTAAAAAATGAATATAACACAAACTTTAGGTGAATTTTCGTTACTGTGTTTTGACATAGACAAATTAAAAATGAAAGAAAGTGGGCGTCCGTTGCCTAATCTGGCGGCAATTGAACATCGACCAGCTAGCCGGGGACGTAAGAAAATTTAATCGGGGCGTTTATTCTCGCCCTTTGAGAAAAATATTACTGTACACAGAGAAAAATCTATCATATCATGAACCATATGCACATTCAATCAATGATAGCATATATTCCGTATTCCACAATCAAAGCTACATTTCTTTCAATTATACTTATATGATTAATTGCGAAATATATGACTTTATTGCTTTAAGTATAAGAATTAATTGACTTCCAATCAAATGCCTCAATTATAAGAATATATTGAAATTAAATAAAAAGTATTGATTGGACTAATTGTCACTATCGTTGATAGAACATTTATTGCTTTTTAAGGGGAATACAGAAATTATAGACAGAATATATTTTGGTATTGAAATAGTTGTTTTGTCATTTTAAATCAATTTTATATATAATCCTGGAGAGAAATTAATTACTTAATTTAATAAAACTATCACGTTAACTAATTGTATGAAATAAAAGAAAGTTTTTATTCAAAAACAGTTTTATTAATTCTATAATACATTGTATTGTAATAAAAAAATATTACTCTATAATCACAGTACAAAAAATAAACAATACATTAAAAGATGTATGTCATTCTAATACATGAACATTCATGTTCAATGTTCATGTACGACTAACAAAATATTAAACCAAATATCGTATTTGTGCTTTTTTACCATATCTTCATAGTGTCCCACTCCCGCTCGGTACTTTGTATACTGTATACCTACATCGTGTTAAAACAGGATATTTTGAATTTTGAGGTTATCTGAGGTTGCAAAAATGTATTCCATGCTGCCATGCTATACTGGTTAATGTGAAATAAAAAGCTTAATATTCATAACTTTTGAATGGAACACCCTGAATAGTTAGTTGTTAAAACGTTTTTATTATGCATTATAGGTACCTCTTAAATCATTTGTTGGCTAGACCGATCTTTAATAGTATTGTTCGAAAATCTTACACAAAATAATTTATAGTAAAAAACTTATGATTAGATATACTTAGTTAGGAGTAAAACTTACCGGAGAATATTGGAATTAGTTTGTCCAATTCTGAGGCGTTTAAGAAGTCTTCCATAATATATTATTGCAGATTATAGAACTTAACTATATAGACACGCGCTACCGGCACACAAATAGAATAAATATATAAATGTAACATAACCTATTGTTTTAAGCTTTGCTAGTGACTAGGGAGAAATTTCCCGATACATCAGCCCGAAATCTACGTTTTTATATCAATGGTTTTGAATTCGTTTTATTATGAAATCGGCGTATGAAAGCATTTTTTTTTAAGTTAAAAACTAAAATTTACGAAGTGGGGTAGGTAGTACGAAAATCCAGCTTTTATTTAATTTATATACTTAAATTCGATACATGCATGAGTGCAAAATGTTGGATACTCGACGTTTTGTGTTTCGATATATCGATGAATTTAGCCCGGCCCAATAATAAGTTAAGGTTGTCCCAACAATAAGAAGTATTGACTTAATATTATTTAGTTTATTTAAATAGTAGAATATGATAGCGAGTAAAATTTGATTTTGTTAATTCAATGATACATATCTAATAATCCGAGTAGAGAAATAATATTCTTCCAATGCTTTTTCTTGCTTATCGTAATATAACAATATTTGAAATAATACAATTGCAATATTAGTTGCCAATTATTACTGTAATCATTGAAAGAAAAAATATATCTGTTTTGTGCCTAACATATATGAAATTGAATTTCAATAATATCTGGAATGTCGGATTAAGTATATATTTAATGTTGGCCGAATTGTAATCTAATGAATTAAGTATTACTGTCATTAAACCAAAATAGAGGCAATCAAACATATCGCTAATATTGATATTACAGTAAGATTTTTTTCTGTGTATAGTTAGGAAAAATCGAATGAATGATATTGGAAATGAAGCTAGTGGTATTGTAGGTGGAGGTACCGGTACGAAAAGAACAGAAACGGAAAATAATCGTGCTCTGTGGTTGAGGTTTGTGACGTTATAATTAATGTTGCAAAAGATAGATTTGCATTTTCAAAATATTTATGATATTTTGTTCCCTGAAACAAAGAATTGCTTACCACAGTCAATGCATCTAATATGTTAGATCAACAGAATTGTCAATAATCTATGCAATAGAAAAATATAGAGCAGTATCTGGAGCGATATCTCTTTTAAAATTGTTAATAATAATTTGGAAGAACCTTTTCAAGAAGTAATAATACTATTAACGTGTTCCGATGACCACTGCAGAGACTACCTTCAAAAATATTGACAAACTCGCCCCAAATTAGTGTTGAGGACAGTGTTTTGCTGAAGTAGTGCAGAGAGTTTGTCAATATTACTCTATCGATTAAACATTTATAAATGTTAACATTTTTAATTTCAACTGTATAACAAAAGACTACTTAAAATTACCTCACATACTCGTACATCCGATATCTTTGTTCTGTATAAAACCACTTTCAGAGAAGAACGAAACCAAAAAAGTTATATCTAGAATTTTAGCAGGGTTCTCTTTAAGTTCCCACACTTGACATGGATATACTGGTTATGAAGTTAACAATGTATTTCTGACATTGAAGTAGTTATGCAAAACTTCCGGTTAAGATTTCTATTTTTATTAGTAGTATAGTGTTTCAAAACTTAGTTGAAAATGATATAAAAAACCACAACTCGATATCCCTTTGTAATGTCAATACCGACCGTAGGCGCACCCTTTTATCTTTTCATAACAATGCATGTCCTACGATATTTTAAAAATCTTTATGAAAAAGATTGCTTTTGTTTTTAGAAGTTTAGGCATAGATGCACACGTACCTAGTCCGTGTTCGAACAGCAAGGAACATACCTTTATAATAATTAATACTATTGTTAATACTTGTTATGCATGTAAGTAGATACATTTATAATAATATGCTTATTTGAGGGTGGTGCTCTACCAGTGCTCGAGCAATCTTTCTTAAGGTAAAGTGCCCGATATCTGTCCACTGTCTTAAATTCGTCCCCCGGTCTAAATTCATGTACAATGTGGCAACGTTATCAAACAGTACAAGCAAAGCTTAATAACCATTCAGTTGACGAGAGTGACCTTGATAGGGTTGTTTATTTTATCTATTTCCTACTGAAACTTGAAAATTAAATATTGTAACAGTGTGATACAGTATCAAATCCAGTTTAAACAATTATATTTATTCCTCATGGTAAGTTTTTCATGATTTACCCATTGATATTTATAAATCAGTATATGAATAAAGCGTAAAGCAGTTATCACAGGCGGGTACTCGCAGACATTTGGTCAGGAGCAGGCGCCATTTTTATTATAACTAACTCCTAAATCCGTCCCCCTTGAGTTTCCCAAGTTCGTCCGGGGACGAATTTACGAGCCTTATTTTTTAGGAGCGTACCTTCGTGCTGCTACCCTTGAAACTGCAGTCAATGGATTTAGTAAAACTGGAATTCATCCTTTTAATCCAGATATTTTTCAAGAGCACGACTTCATAGCTAGACAACTTGAAAAATAGCCAGAGATGTCTGATGATGAAGGGAACCAGAATGCTCCAGCTCCACCTCCACCTCAAATGATCAGTCTAAGAGAGATTAAGCCAGTGCCAGTAATCGAGCCTTCCACGTCTTCTAGAGCCGGCACCTCATTCTTGGTAACAGGAAGTGACCATAAGTCGTCTGTAACATCCTCGATGGAAAAGAAACAAATGGCGGAAATCCGTCAGAAGAATAGATTCCAGTCAAATGTAAAGAAACGTCTCATCAATGAAGATGAAGAGCAGGTAAAACATTTTTATCAAAGAAACCTCCCAAAAAGAAAACAAAGAAATATTACTTGAGTTTAAGTGACTCTGAGGATGAACACCAGGTGCCACTTGTATCCACGGATGACGAGTATAGTTCAAACGACGAAGATGTGGCATGTCCTATTTGTGGAAGGCTATTTTCTCAAGATAGGCGAGGAGAGAAATGGGTAAAGTGCTCTAAATGCTTCAAGTGGAACCACGAGTTGTGTTCATCTTCTTCAACGACATCCAAAAATTTTGTTTGTGATTTTTGTATGGATGGGTAAATCAACGTACACTTAAGTATAAAAATGTATTCTTCAACATATTTTCCTTTCAATAAAAATATTCTAAGAAGGTTTGTAATGGTTTTAATTAGATTTTCAATGAATAAGTATATAAGGGGGCGGAATTAGGACAATTTTTTGTCAACTCAAAGTTTTTGTATTTTTGCGTTTTATTTTTATTTTTCGGTCAAAATTATTTATTGAGAGGATTACATTAACCGAACTATTATATATGGAGTTGAGTTCCCTTAATCATTTTTTGATGTATTTTTAACTCCTAACAAATAATTATTATTCACGATTTTGCTTAGAGGGGCGATATTTGGGCACTTTACCTTAATTCCAAAAACCATTGTCTCGTAGTTGAATACGAGTCTTTCAGTATTGAATCAATTTCTTCTTTGATTTGAAGCGATGTTAGAGCTTTCAAATATAATTATTTGATGACAGATTAACCTGAATGTTTAAATGCGCTAGGCTGGGAAATTTATAGCATACGATCAAAAAATCCTATAGAAAGATCCTAAAATTCTTAACAAACTTAAACATTGCAAATGCTTTTAAGATGATACAGTTCTTAGTACTTGTAGTAGTAAGTGTAGGGAGTTCTTAAATTGAAAGTTCATTATAATGAAAAATGTCGAAACATATAGTTTCCCTGTCTTGGTAGAAACTTGTAGTAGTTTCAATGCACATGGTTTTTCTATCTTTACTTAAATTTGTATGTAACTAACCTAACATTAATTAGACTTGGACACTTTTTCTAAACTGCTGCCTCAAAGTGATATTTGTTTGAATGAAGAATCTGTACCGAAACATTGAGAAAATTAAAGCAAATGAATGTTTTTTTCTTTGTTACTATGTTATTAAATAAATAAATGTTCCAGTCAAGTGAACTTACATTTCTAGTATAGTTTTAATAATTGATAAGGAAGTAATTTCGAATGCTTGAGGCTTCCATAATTTTTTATTTTATTATACAGTCTATTACACAATACACTAATCACTTTTATTACTTGATTGCTTTTTTAAGCAAGTCTATTCGTATATAAATTAGGTATAAGCAATTAATTATTTACAGTAGTTGATTTGGTATATACATAAATTTCAATTTAAGTGTTATCGTATATTTAAATAATTATCTAACCATATACATACACTATATCTATAACAGAAGCCTTTACAAATCGATACCAAATTCTGACTTTTGGGATTTCGTTTCTGAATCAGGTATTCCTCAAAGAAGCACATGGGGGCCGCTTCTGTTTCTTATACCTATTTATGACATAACAGCGTCGATGAAATTCTATCTAGACAGCATCCATCAGTGGCCAGTAAACAACCAGCTACCTTTCATTGTTTATTTATTTATTTATTCAAAGCTCATAAACACCCCTAAAGGTAATAATTACATGTAGGCTGTACTTACAAAACTAAATAACAAAAAACATACTATCGAAAACTGTGACAGTCATCATATAGTCCTTCGTATTTCCTTCACTAATGCATTGAAAATGTCTATGCAACTACTATTCAATATTGCATTACAATGTATGAGCATATTGTTAATTGGTGAGCAATTACATCCACCATGTTAAAAAAAGTATAGCCAGGACCTACAGCTATTCAAAAATATCAATACATAAAATAACTTCTTTTTCTGTACAGCCCTAATTCAATCAGCCTTATGCTGTAAAAACAATGACTTCAATGTCAATATTGAAATAATTTCAATGAATGTTGTCTTTCATTTCAATATTGAAATTAATGTCAAGTTTACATTTGGCAACATTGTTTTTCGGGGTGATCTATGGGAAAAGGTGATTTTTTTGGTGCATTTCTAACCTCTAAGTCTAAGTGTTAAATTTTAAAAACTTAAATAACAAAGACGCAGGAGCCTTCGAACATTTGTGTGCTCAATTTGACGAAGTTCATTAGAAGAGGGGTAATCTTTTATGGCCAATAACTAATATTTTTTAAAAGAGTTTTTATGAATGGCAGGCAAAATCCAGGAGAATACTTTGAACAGGAGCAACTTGTAAGAGGTTTTAAGAAATCTGAAAAAAACCGTTTTATTAAAGATCTTAATTTATGACCGTCCGCAGATAGTGGTACTTGGATAGTACTAATAATATTAAACTAAAATAATACTTACTATAATTATATTATATTTAAGTATACATTATAACATAGAACTAGATACATAATATTAAACTCAATACAATAATAAACAGGAACAATAATAACTAAAAAACAAAACAAAAATATACATCATGAGTTTTGAACCTCCTTTTTACTTACAAATTATCTATATTTAATTATTAGTTATGTATTACGAGTTATGGATAGTTTGGTGCATACCTAAAAGGTAGCGTTGCCATCGAATATTAACTATAGAGAAGAAGGTTCACTAGACGCTGAAAACGGCATCGACTCGTCGCATTCCCAGCCACATTTCTGGCCGGCTCCTATATATATATACTATAAGATACTATAACTATAAGCGCGGCGAATTACTTTGTAGACATGAACATCAAACGTGGCGACACGAGGTGAAGTAACTGTCTATTATTTTAACTGTGGCGTTGCCCTAAAATATTTGAAGGTTACTTTTATGAATATACGTACAAAATGATATTGAACCTTGCCCTTACAATGGCCCGATTTGGTTTAAGACCCAATTTTCTTGAGACTGAACAGTCCTTTAAAAGTGATTTGGGGTACACTGAAAAAAAGGTTTGTTTGGATAAAAAAAAATGGAGGTGAACCAAACAAATATTACTTGTTAACAAAGCCCGTATAATGTAAGGATATATTTGTTTGCTTGAACTACCTAGAGTTATTTAGAAGAAAGATTCCATGTACTTGGTCCAAACGTGCTGCTAGTTGGAATAAATAAATATTTGTTTATTCTGAATAAACATTTTTTTATATTAAATATATCATTTGTTCTATCCAAACAAATAATTTGCTCCGGAAAATCTGATAGTTTGCTTCCAATAAATACTTTGTTACAAATAAATATTTAGTTCTTCAAACATATTTTTTTCTAGAGATTAATTTACAAATATTTTTGTTAATAAAACTATAGGAACTGTTGGATGAATTGTTCAAAAAACACCTACACACAATTCCCAAAAATATTACGTGTGTAGGTGTTTTTTGAACAATTGATCCAAACAGTTTCTGGTTTTATTAATAATAATATTTCGAAATTAATTTCTAGAAAAAGAATGTTTGAAGAAATAAATATTTCTTTGTAAGAAACAACGTATTTATTGGAAGCAAACTTTTTTGCCCGATCATATATATTTGGATAGAACAAATCATATATTTAAAACAAAAAAATGTTTATTTATATAGGTATACCTAATACGCCTAGTTGATTTCGCGTTTGACATAAACGCCCGTGAATATGTTCCAAACAAATATTTGTTTGAACTGAATAAATATTTCATTGGGTGATTTTCTTGTTGGTCCCTAAATATAAACAAGCCGCCATCTTTGTATTAAATACTGTTAAATAAAATCTCAGTTTCAAGATCATTTACACATTATCCACGTGTATCTACTACCCTTATTTTATCAATTCAATACGATAATATAAAAAAATAAATAAACAATCATGCATTAGTACTCAAGCAATTTAAGATTTTTTGTCACCGTTTCAATTATAATTAACTTATAACATTTAGGCATTTACATTCGAAAAGGGGTCATATAAGTGCTCTAGGTTCCACACCACTATAATAACGATTCAACGGATATTATTTTTTTATTTATTATATAATATATAGGTACTTATAAGTCATAACTAACACAATAAATACCACCTTCTACATTGGACTAATACTAAACTAAGACGCGTGCGCTATGGAGTTGAATTATTATATATTATTATTATTTATTTGATTGAAATAACCAGGAATTAACTTTAATCTGTTATTTAAATTAAATAAATATGTATTTCTGTCAAAGTACCCCAGGCCAAATAAATATTTTTTAAAAATCAAATAGCTCTATTTATTCCGGACAAACACTGTTTATTTGAGTCAAATAAATTTTGTTTGAGTTAAACAAGTAAAATCCAAATAATTACTTATTAGGGTTCATTTTTAGAATTTTTTTCAGTGTAGTTATTATGAGGGATCAATTTTATCCCTTAGCTTAGTAATTCTATAAACAAAACTAAATCATATTTATACCTACATAACTTAAATAAAAAATATTTAATGATCCAAGATATAATGTTATATTATTGTGGAAATTGAATAAATTAAATTTGTTGGAAAATCAAGTACCTAATCATGTTCCATGGGAAAATATAGTGTATAATGAGTGGATTTGTTAATTATTTATTATATTTTCTGAAGCGTCGTCGGTTAAAGGCACGTACATATTCCAATTAAAATAACTGAAAAAAGCGGACCTAATACTCCCAACAGAAATTAGAATTCTCCGCTGAATAGTTTTCGAATGTATTTCAAAATGGTAACATATTATCAATACCCTACCTACGAGTATAACAAAAATAGAAGGAATTCAAGACATTCCTTTTTCCAGTAGCACGGTATAAAACGCCGGGTCTCAACCAATCGATAGGCGAAGTTGCCGGTTCTCATCATGTTTTCCAGGCCGCTCTATTCACATTTCCAACAGTCTGGCATTGAGCGGCCGGGTCTTACGGTATCATCGTTACGAAGCAATTACAATATATTTTCGTTACTTTTTTTTTTGTTAATTAAGTACTAAAAAAAATGAACCATCAACATTTAATGGGAAATTATAACTTCATTTATAGCTAAAAGCTAGAAGTAGGCACGTGAATAAATGAGTAAAAATGAAATTACTTAACTAGTTCTGTTATTCAATATGTCAAAAGATGTGTTGTATACGTGATGTGACAAGCGAGGAACGGCTAGCGTAAGAAATTTCTTAATTAGTTTCATATTTTAATTATTATTTTTATGTATTTTGGCTCTCAATAACGTGAATACATAACGGTATATAATTTTTATGTAATACCTATACTTATTTTGTTATGTTAATGTTTAGAATTTACAGTGTGTCCCAAGATCGACACAACGGTAGATATACAAGACAAATCCTACATTATGTTAGATTACAATAAATACACATTCATCATTTCCACCATTTTATTAATTGAAAATAAATTAATTACATCTTTAATTAATTATCTACAGTTCAGATCTTTTTTTTAACAAATCTTTATTCAAATATTTCCCGTTTTACATACACATAAGTAGTTTCAAAATTCTTTAAACAGTGTTTGAAGGCAACACTGGCCTCAAGAATAGGTTTACAGAATCAAATCAACAGTGCTCGTACCTATACACAGATTATCATATTATGAATACTTATACAAAAACAACAAAACCAAAATAAAAAAATAGCCAAAGGCAATACGATTCATACAGAAAATTATGACAATACCAAAAACACGAAAAAAGAGAGAAAATGTTGGAATAAAAGTAGATAAAAGCATCATTCCAGTAAAGTGACTTTCTGTAAGAGATACCTAAAAAATCGGTTCTGTCACCCCAAAACTTTCCCGACAAGATATATTATAATCAAAAATATATGACCTGCATAACGAAACAGAATTTTAATAATTAATATTATAATTGTATTATTTTTATTATTTCCAATAAACTAACGTAACAAACTACTTTATTCAACAATTAGAAAAGAAAATATTGCCAGAGTTGGGATTCGAACCCAGAAACGTACGCTAAAAACGCAACTACCTAACTGGTGAAATTTTAAACGCAATTTTCTTGAGAAAATATCAAAAGTAATCTATTGGTGTATAGCAGATAAAAAATGCTTGAAAATGATGTATCACTCGACGCCTACTGGTATTTGAAAATTTGGCAGTTGTGTCCACTCCTGTCATAGGGCTAAAGCTAAAAACTAATGTGTTCATCCTAGGACTCTCCCAAACTCACACACCAAAATTTAGCTCAATTGGTTAAAGCGTTTAGGCGCTATCGTGGAAGAATACATACAGACAGACTTCCATCTGGAAATGGTCTTAATCATCTCAAGGAACTTCAAAATGGTTATATCCGTCTTTATCCCAAATTTTTTTCCCTGTGCGGGAAAGTAAAGCTGCATAAAGATAAGTGCAGAACTGAAAATTAAGCAGAAATGTGCAAAAAGAAAAACGAAAAATGTGTTTTTTCCTAATTAATTTCTTATGTGTAAGATCAACATGGGTTCCTTCCTTCCAATAATACTTAAGCATTCCCTAGTTCAGAAGTTGAAGGTTGTTGGAGGGCCCACAGTGCTTCAACATTGGTCTTTATTTCGCGTCAATGAAAATTATTCGTTTCTAAGACAGATAAAGGCGAATTTATGCAAACTGGTCTGCACACTCGCCCCATGTTAAAAATCTTAGCATCTGTGGGGGTTATAAGTGCCAAACTATGGCGATTTTTCTTGAATAATTTTAAATAACAGCTAGCAACACTGAAAACTTGTTTAAGCCATTACACGTGATATACCACCTATTTTTGAATTGAAAATGTCTTTAAATTTAACAATAAAAAAAAATCGTATTCAAAAAAACGAAGTTGATGATGGCTTTTCAAAAACGAAACGTTGTAGTGAAAAATTGTAAACGCTATCTTATTCTCATCAAAAAGTAACAATGAGAATGTGCTTTTCATTTTTTTTATATCTTGGATACAGTGTTTATATACAGGGTGATTGTAGGTCGATGTTACATTAGAAGGTCTGGGAGAAGTAAGCAAGCATATAATATACGATTGTTTTGTTTTTAAAATATACAGAAATAACCAATGATTCGAGAAACTTGCTTTTATTTCGGAAGCCTTTCCATTTAGGGATAGAAATATGGCATATAATTTGAATGGGAATTTGATTGTCTTTCACAACATTAGATAATATAGAGGGTGTTCCATTTGAGAAAATTGGCTTAGGTATGTCTATTTTTATTAGTAATTACCTAGATCACACTACAGTAGTTTGCGACCAGCTTGTAACCTTTTCTATCAACATAATTGATTTTTCAAGATATCCTTCAACTACCATCAAAATTTCAAGGGTCTGTGTATTCAGGGGACGAAATGGTGAATATTTTCTGGAGGCCTGTTTTGGAAAAATCATCAAAACAAATTATTTAATCAAAAACAGGGAAGAAAGTATAATTATTGTATACAGGGTGTTTCATTTTTAATGACATAAACTTCCGCAAGTGATACAAAATATTATAGAGTGATAGATTTCTCAAAACAATCGTATTCTTAGTTTTCTCAAAACGTCTAATGTACTATCGACCAACAATCACCCTGTATATTCAATGTACAATATTTAAGCCTGTATAATTACATGTATTTGATTTGATTAATTAGATTATCTAAAATAATAAAACCGATTATGACACATTGTTCCAATATCCAATACGATATAAATGATTGATTATTATTAATTGAAGGTTTGAATTATTGTCTCTGCAGTAATAAAATATCATTAATTTAACCTAAATTCATAAATAGACATTCACAATATTTGCCGGCCAGATTCTCAACCGAAATACATAATCTGCGTTGAATTTTTTCGATTATAAACTAAGTAACATAACAGCGCAAGATTCAAAGGTTCAATAAAACATGGTGTTCTATAGGAACGCATTGAAATATGTATTGGGTTGTAAAGTAGACATTTATATGTATGGAACAGCACATCTGGTAAATGACCTCCACGGCTTTGCGGCAACATACGTAACTACTCGTCGCAAAATTTTCAAATAACCCCACAAGCAAATAGCGCGAAACTGTGTGGACAGGAATATCTTCCAATTGAAGCACAAAAAACTGGGTCATATCTAATATCAGCATAACACCATTCACCGTTACTCTATTACCTGACTCGGATTCAAAGAAACACGGCCCAATGATTCCTCCAAGCCACACGTTTTGCATGCGGCAATTTTACGAAGCTATCGACATGAAATCGTTTTTGCTGTTCAAAGATCCAATTAGAACATTGTAGATGCAATTATTTAGTAGTGAGAATACGGTGTTGTAATGTCGAATTATGCTCGTGCACGATTCGAATCGACGTTCTTGTATTATCGGTCACACTTTTGCGAACTACTGTGATATTTTGTTTTCATGTTTCACATCACTAACCGAACCAGTTCTTTCGAATTTTTTGATTATTCTTTCCACAGTAGATGAATTATAAAGGGTGTCCCAAAATTAACGCAAGATTTGAATTAAACAGAGAACACAGTTTTTAGTATTTTGAATGTAAGTTTTTTATTGAATCATAAAGTACATAGAATAGGGTTTATGTATGGAAAATGGGCAAATGGCCTCCACAGCTTTGCCTACACATACGCACTCGTTGTCGAAATTTTCCATGACCATTCTGCATAAATGTGGCTGAATTTCGTTGACGCAGCGTTGAATCTCCTTCTTTAATGCGGCACTTTTGGCGATTAACAAACCCATCAAGGTGAAAATGTACTTCGTCGCTTAGGATGACTTTGCTGAATAATCCCTTCTGCAAACTCTCTTCTCTGTGCATGGTCTTTGGTCTTCAATTGTTGTGTTAATTAAATTTTGTAAGCATGGAGACACAGATCTTGAGTGTAGTGAGTACACGCTGTAGAGAGCTTCACAGACACTCACGCACTGTTTCGATATTGACATTTGAACGGCTTGTTTTTGGACGACCAGTGTGTTTGGCGTCTCCAACGGATCCTGTCTCCCGGAATTTTTCAATTAATCTCTTCAGCTGACGAAGTTAAATCACGATTCCGACCATATTTTGTATGAAATTTTCGAACTGCGGCCACCAAGCTTTCATTATTTTTGAAATATTGATCAATAATGAAGACACGTTGTTCTATCGTGTAACGCTCCATTTTTACTAACCCTAAACTGTCAGCTGTCAATATGTTTTGTTTTTAGGATTGCCAACACTTTGCTGCATAAGTAAATGGCGGCAAATTCAAATTTTGCGTTAACTTTGGGGCACCCTTTAGAAACATCTCGACCGGAAATTGGACACACTTTACGAGCCACCAACCACTTTGATAATAATGTTTAATCATCAGGATGCTTTGTCTCAGTTCCATCTGTCCCCTATCGGTCTGTCACGTCGGCAGCCAAAATTGCGCTTTTATGGAAGCATAAACAAATCAAAAATTCTAAACATATTTTAATTGTGAAAAAAGGGTTAGGAAAATCTGTATGCACAATAACTCAAAACTCAACAGATTTTTAACAAATTTGGTACAAAAATACTACGGGATATTTCTAGGCTGATTAACTTTTGGAAAACATTGAGCGTAGGCAAAAGGTTTAAAAAAAGGGTTCAAGAATAAAAAATTAAGTTCCTCTTAAACTTATCCGAAATATTGAATAATTTTTCATTGATTTAATACAATATAACCTAAAACATTTAACATAAATAATTAGATTCCATAGGCGTTCGAAAAGAGTGTAAAAACTTATTTTATATTCTTATTTCCTAAACATAGGAGAAAATATTGACTAGTTATGTATAACGTTCATAGAATATAACCTATCAAATGTATCATAAAAAACTTGCTTAGAAAGGCGTTCGTAAATAGTGGAAAAGGGGTCAAAATACCAAAAATTCCTAATCTTATTCGAAATAGGGAATAGGGACTGTAAAAATGATGTATTTAGCCTTTAAAGTATTTGAATTGGAGTTAAAAATAAACGACAAAAAATGTATGTACCATAGGCGTCCGAGAAAAGTCTAAAAAGGGTTAGAAATATCTGTATGCACAATAACTCAAAACTCACTTAACAGATTTTTAACAAATTTGGTACAAAAATACTACGGGATATTTCTAGGTGCTGATTAACTTTTGGAAAACATTGAGCGTAGGCAAAAGGCTTAAAAAAAAGGGTTCAAAAATAAAAAATTAAGTTCCTCTTAAACTTATCCGAAATATTGAATAATTTTTAATATATTTAATAAAATATAACCTAAAACATTTAACATAAAAAAATAGATCACATTGGCGTTCGAAAAGAGTGTTAAAAACTTATTTCCTAACCATTGCAGAAATATTGACTAGTTATTTACCTATAGCTTTGATAGAATATAACCTATGAAATGTATCATAAAAACCTTGCTTGCATACACGTACGTAAATAGTGGAAAAGGGGTCAAAATAAAAAAAAAAACTCCTAATCTTTTCGAAATATTGAACAATTTAAATAAAAAATAGCTGATGTCTACAATAAAAATTTTAAAAAAATATTTAGAAATATAGCTTGTCGCCAAGAGACTTACGTGAAAGGTAAATGACAAAAAAGTCATAAAAATATTACTTTTACACCTAAATACGGAGAGCCATTCGTGCCTCGAGGGCGCCTGTTTATTTTACAATGAAACTACTAAAATAACCGCTAAATGGTGATCATAAAATCGTAATATCAGCTTTACCAGACAACGTAAGCCTAGCACGATATACCTATTCCTTTTTATATTAAATTGCATCCCCTCCAAAAAAAAAAAAAAAAATGTAATGAGCAGTAAATGTTTCATGTTTCCACCCTTCCTGTCGTCGTCAGTTGGCAGCAGACACCTGCTTTATGTATCATATGTCTGTGCTTTGTACGGTCAATATATGAGGGGAAGACAAAGGTTAATACGACGAATTTAGTAGTATAGAGCCCTACTATAAGAGTTTCGATATAAACTTAAATAATTTAAAACACAGAGGCCAAAGCGAAAGAGAACGCAAGAATTTCTTTGTATATTGCAATTACTTTTAATGGTATCTTACAGTGTCTTATTATAAGTACTATAGATTTTCTTTAGGGCAGCTTAAAACCCAAAAATGCAGATCCATTAGACACCACGTATAGTTTGGGGGATTTCTTCTGTTTTGTTGATACTTTTAATTTCGCGTCTATCGCTACTACAAAAATCTTTAATGCCTTCTTTTACATTAATTAAAATTATATGCAAAATACTGCTTCGCAGCAAAATTTCAGGATACGGAAATATAAAGTACTTAATAGTTTTTATAATTCTTTCGTGTGTTTTGTTTTTATGTATACTACCTATATCCAGCACCACTGTTCTTTATTATTTGTGATTATATTCTCAACCAGGGCAAAACACTCTTGTAAAATGTTGTTTAATTTTATTTTAGATCTGTGGGTGTTTATTATGATGATTGCTTATGTATCTGACGTTTATAGGTTCCCCACATCATTTAAATTTGGTTTTAATTTTCGACTATATGTATATTTTAGTGACTGATGATGGTTGACCCTCTAAAACATGTAACACCGAACATAATTAGATATTATGAGATATTTAAAAATAATGTTGAAATCCTCGTTAAATTAAAAACGCTCTCTTATCTTTTTTTGTAAAAAAATGAAACATCTCAACGCGTATTTTTTGTCAGTTTGAACATTTGTTGTAGCTTTAAGCGTATTTAAATTAATAGAAATTAAAAATACACGTTAAGATGTTTTATTTTTTTGGCCTACGAAAAAAATGAGAGCTTTTTTTACAAATTGAACGAGGATTTCAAAAATTAATTTTTATTTGGCAGTGGTTTTTTTCTTTATTAATATTAAGATCATTACCCGTATGCGCACCAATGATGAACATAAAATTATTAAGTGCATGTAAAAAAATGCGCTATAAGTACCTATTAAAACCCTCCAAATTTCATTTGCATATCTCGACCGTTTCCAGAGCAATAAATAAATCATGAGTTGTTAAGAAAAACTTTTAACTTAACTTTAGCCGTTTTCGAGAATTTTTGGAAAAACGATTTTTTGCGAAGTTAGTTTTTATTTATTTCTGACATTATTTTTACAGATATAAAAAAATGAAAAGCACTTTCTCATTGTTACTTTTTGAGGACAATAAGATAGCGTTTACAAATTTTCACTACGACGTTTCGTTTTTGAAAAACCATCATCAACTTCGTTTTTTTAAATATGACCCTGGATTTTTTTTATTGTTAATTTTAAAGCCATTTTCAAATAAAAAATAGGTGGTATATCACACGTAATGGTGTAAACAAGTTTTCAGTATTTTTAGCTGTTATTTAAACTTCTTCAAGAACAATCGCCATAGTTTGGCACTTAACTGACTGAATGCAGAGTAGTAGGTTTTGCAAAATCATTATCTCGTCGTTACTCACAATTATTTATTATTATTTGCCAATTTATTTCTCTCTCAGTACAACATTTTATTCTGTACGCGGTTTTTTAAATTTAGTTGAAATTTTTGTGCTCTTTGAAGTTATTAAAAAAACGCCTGTCTCAGATGAATGTTTTACGCAAAATATGTGCCAAACTATGTCGATTCTTCTTGAATAATTTTAAATAACTAAAAACACTAAAAACTTGAAAATGACTAAACAAAGTTGATGATGATTTTTCTCATCACAAAGTAACAATGAGGAAGTGCTTTTCATTTTTTGATATCTGTAAAAATAATGTCAGAAATAAATAAAAACTAAAATCGCAAAAAATCGTTTTTTCAAACATTCTTGAAAACGGCTAAAGTTACTTTACTTTTGAAGGTACCATTTAAAAGGTGCTTAAATTGTACAACTTTTTTATAATTTAACCAGCATTGGAACTCCTACCGTTTCCAAGCTTCTAATGCTATCCCATTCTTATCTTGGACACAGTGTATATATAGCCAACTCTCATTAGTTTTTAATCCAGAATCACCCCTCGAAGTTTGTCGCACTTATTTACTAACACCCTGTATAGACCGGCAACATCTCAGAGGGCATACACTCAATACACAGGGTGTCCAAAAATAACAGGACACAGATTTGGTGCTTTAGTTAAAATTGTTCGCCTATTCCGAAAAATTGGTACTAACTACGGTACAGGGTGTCAAATTTCCTTCAAAATAAGCAACATTCGGAGCAGTCAAGGTAGAATTAAATTATTTATAAAATATCGTGAACTGTTTTGAGCCTTAGCGTCCTCTTTAGAGCCACTGGCTCTTGTTAGAGTTGGTTCATAATGGTTAGGGAGACCGGTTTAGAACGTTCTACTTTTATTTTAGTAATAGTATATCATCGCATACATCGAAGGAATGGCGCCTTCGATTCGCGTTGGTTATGCAGTTGAATGCAAGAAACTTACTAGAAATAATGGTATACCTGCTAAGAATAAAGATCGATCGACATTAGTTTATTTATATGTGTGTACCTATCGTAGAATGTCTGTCTCAACTAACAAATAGAGTTGTCGGTTTCGTCTGTCTAGATTAATAAAATCGCATTGAATATTCCGGGAATAATATTTTTGAATGGCGCCCAAATAACGTTTACCTTACGATATGATATTAGTGTAAATAGACACTTGTTTCTAAATTTAAATTTGAACACTTATCACGCACTAGTATACGTAATTTGTTTGGATATTAAATAATCGGAAATTACAATTTTCCTTATAGATCTGGTTTATATCGAATTATGTGTTCTAAAATAGATTTATAGCTTTGGCAATCATTTTTATATAGGCTTTTAATAATATTTCTACTTAGTTAAACTCAGTACATTTTTTGAGCAAAATTTATTATTAGGTATTATTTGAGTGAGTACTTAATTGGTAAAAATCTGGTGACACTTTGCAAACAATAAAACCACAAAAAATATCAGCCCAGCATACGCAATGTGACGATTCTCTAAATGAGTAGTGGATCAACTGGTTTCCTTGATGTCTAAATGCATCGCCCAATTTTTTTCTTGAAACTGCACATTGTCCGCGCTAATATAACCTTCTCTGACAGGGCATTCCAAGCATACGTCAGTCTATTCAGTATCAAATTTATTCGAGCAAGTCTACCACATAATACTTGTAGTTTCTATGTATATAGGTTTAGATTTCTACTTGAAAAAGTTGCAGAGCGCCTGCATCGTAAATATCCTTTCGACTCTTCTAAAACTTCTATAAAGAGATCAAACACTATTGGCATATTTCAACCGTGCGGGTCTGACAGACGACTTGTACAACTTCAAGGTCACTTCGCTTTACATTGGTTAACATTCTCTTTGGTTCAAAAACCACATTCTATTGGCCATCACCGAGACATGATCTTCCCACTTCAAATTGCTGGTAATATTTGTTTACAAAATTTGGTTCTCTGGAAAATGAATGTATATTTTCAGTCTCTCAGCCTCATCCCTCTGCATCTGGATTCAGAGCTTCCCTTATAAATTTAACGGACAATTTGATTCGCTCGTGTGAGATCGAGATCAGGCGAATGCCTTGGTAGTATTGGATTTTACCAGGGCGTTTGACACCATTAATCACAAACTGTTGGTAGCAAAGTGTCGTTAGATAGATAGATAGATAGATAGATAATACTTTATTCGCTCAAAAACAAACAAAAAACTGAAATTACAACTGTAACAATAAAAAATAAATAAAACACAACGTAATATAATTACAGACCCTCATGGGTGTAGAGCTTATCCTAGTACAAAAACTAAACCTAAAAACCTTAGAATCTAAAATTTATTCTGGATACATAAACTTTAAAACAAATCAAATTACAATAGGTAATTACTTATACGCCAACATTAGATACACCACAGTCATTATAAAACTCCTTCATGCTGTAATATGCTTTACCAATGAGATATCGCTTCAATGTCCCTGCGAGTATTTTTTTATTTGGCAAGCATCTGACACATTGAGGAAATCGGTTATACACATCTATAATACTGTGCTGGACATTTCTCTGGACATAGCTATAGTTACATTTCTGTACTGTAATCATGCGTTCGGTTATGTCGGGTTTGATCAGATGTCGTCCAAGTTTATGGCATCCTATTTGAGTGATTGCCATCAGCGGGTCGGGAATGTCTCAGGGCTCTGTCCTTGGACCGCTTTTTGTTCTTACTCTATACATTTGACTTGCCTAATCTCGTGAAGAACTGTAAAGCTCATTTTTTTACGGATGACACCCAACTTTACTACCACTTCGACCCTTCCCAGTATGAGATTGCTGCTGGTGCGATTAACGGTGACTTGGAATCCATCTCCAAGTATGCTGCTTCTGACAGCTGAAGGTTAAATCCAGCTAAGTCAAACTCTATGATGTTTGGTCCTAAAGCGAAGAGGAATTATTTGAAAGAAAACTTATTTATATCCTTAAATCAAGTTCGTATTCCCTTCGTTGAGATGGCTAAGAATCTGGGGCTGTTCTTTGTTGAAAATTTGTGCTTTCAAAGACATGTTTCGTATGTGATCCAACAATGCTACATGCAGTTGAAACTATTATACGCTAATAAAAAGTTCCGTTCATCAAACATGAAGAAACTGCTGTGTCAGTCTTGGGTGATTTCGAGAGTAAGTGTTATTATCGCAGCCTTAATGTTCTGAGAGAGAGGTCTGTTCAAAAAATTCCCGGAATTTTTGAATTGCGCGCGTCTGGAGAGTCCGGTGGTCAAATTTTTTTTTATTGTGTTGGTACACATGTCCCTAATGTATGGTGAAATTTTCAGCTGTATTCATTGTTTACATTCTGTCTTGTAGCGGCTGGTGTAGACGTGTTTTTTTGAGCTCGGCGATTTTTGTTAGTTTAAACAATGGAAGAATTGAAGAGTCAAAGAATTTGTATTAAATTTTGCGTGAAAAATGAAATAAAGTGTAACCAAGTGTGCGAAATGTTACAGAGAGCCTACGGTGAGTCTGCTATGAAAAAAACAAGTGTTTACGAGTGGTATAAGCGTTTCCAAGATGGCCGCGAAGACGTTGAAGACGACGAACGCTCCGGTCGACCCAGCACGTCAATAATCGATGAAAATGTGGGAAAAGTGGAAAAAATGATTATGGATGATCGCCGAATCACAATTAGAGAAGTTGCTGATGAACTTGGCATATCAGTTGGCTCATGCCATCATATTTTTTCAAAGGTTTTGGGCATGAAACGAGTGGCAGCAAAATTCGTTCCAAAACTGCTGAATTTTGATCAAAAAAACAAACGCATTACCATCGCTCAGGAGCTGTTAAACGACGTCAACGACGATCCAAATTTACTTGAAAGGGTCATAACTGGTGATGAAACATGGGTGTACGGTTATGATGTCGAAACAAAAGCACAATCGTCCACGTGGAAGCACTCAACGTCACCAAGAGTGAAAAAAGCACGTCAAGTTCGATCAAATGTCAAGGTTTTGCTTACTGTTTTCTTCGATTATAATGGCATAGTGCATAAAGAATTCTTGCCAAAAGGTCAAACCGTCAATAAGGAGTATTACCTTGAAGTAATGCGACGTTTGCGTGAAGCAATTCGAAAAAAACGCCCCGATTTATGGAAAAACAATTCATGGGTTTTGCACCACGATAACGCACCTGCTCATTCATCGTTGCTTATTCGTGATTTTTTGGCTAAAAACAAGACTTTAATCATGCCCCAACCTCCTTATTCACCAGATATCGCTCCGTGTGATTTTTTCCTGTTCCCAAAGTTGAAGAGACCCATGAAAGGACAGCGTTTTTCATCGGTTGAAGAGATAAAGGCAGAATCGCTGAGAGTGCTACAGAGCATTACAAAAAGTGACTATCAAGGGTGTTTCGAAGACTGGAAAAAACGCTGGCATAAGTGTATTATATCTAGGGGGGGTTACTTTGAAGGGGACCATATAGATGTAGACGAATAAATAAATATTTTTTTAGAAAAATGAGAATTCCGGGTACTTTTTGAACAGACCTCGTATACTCAATACACGACGAGATGCAGCCACATGACGGCCGCCTGTCTCCCTTCATACGAATCTTGCCATTTAAAAAACAGCATAACAAGCATGCACGACTAAAGCCATTTCCAGATGGAAGTCTGTCTGTGTGGTTGTATGTATTCTTCCACGATAACGCCTAAACGCTTCAACCAATTCAGCGAAATTTTGGTATATGAGTTGTGTATCTACATTAATCTCAATGAACACAATATATACTATTATTGTATCCCTGAACTCTGACTGGAAAAAACGCTGGCATAAGTGTATTATATCTAGGGGGGATTACTTTGAAGGGGGCCATATAGATGTAGACGAATAAATAAATATTTTTTTAGAAAAATGAGAATTCCGGGTACTTTTTGAACAGACCTCGTATTGTCGTTTGGCTTGAGGCGATTTGATAACGTGCCTGGTTCAATTAGACCACTCGATTGGCTGAAAATTGCTAAAATTTTTTAAATGTTTTGCTGAGGTGTTAAGGCGGGTTTTCTAATTTTTACACTACGCCAGAGGTTCGTCATCGATTATAGCAATATTATTACTATTATTAAAATAATAATAATTTACCCACTATTGTGTTCCTGAAAATTATTTTCACATACATTATCTCTTCGTTTACATTGTATGTTAGGCTTGGGCAATACACACCTCATGTAGACGTTCCTTTGTTTTCATTTTCATTAATTTTTTTGTTCCATCGAACGCATCTGCTTTAGACCGGCATTTCCTGTAATTAAATGGCAACAACGCATGGTCTGTCTCATTCTTGTATATTTATGTATATAACATGGGATGGGTTGTTATTACAAATGTCTGTAACTAAAGCAATTGAACTTTATTACCAAGCCTCTAATTTCCAAACTAATTAAAATAATGAGTTTTTAACAACCCTAATATTATCTATAAGGGTTTCCTAAAACAGATACCAAATTAATTTATTTATAGTACTTACATGTAGATTAGGAGCTGAAGTTTAAGTACTTTTTGGTTATCTGTGGGATAATATTTAGAATTATGGCGGAAATTGTTACATTACGTACATACAGGGTGTTTCTTAAGTAATCTAAAATATTCAAGGAGGGGCTTTTTAGGGCAATTTTAAGTAGAAAACTTTAGATGAACCTATGTGCTAAATATTGGGACACTGTGTAAGAGTTTTCAAAAACAAATCTTTCTTATAATATTTGTAATACCACCTGCTTCTGTGACGGATTTAGATTGAACATTTTTGAAGAAGAAAAATGGTACGCTACTGTTTTTATGTCAAATCACTGAGATCTCGTGTGATACGTGAAAATTTTTAGATTTTCCCAAAACTTTTAATCAAATATTTGACTCTGCAGACAAATCATGATGTTTACTGTTTTTTTCTTAGCGAAAAACGTCAAGAGACCAAATATGCTCAGAAATGACTCTGGAGTCCAAAACTAAATTTTGTTTTAGGGGAAATCAGTGACGCACCATTTTTTTCTTCAAGAATGTTCAATCCACATTCCGCATTTTTTTTAAAACGTTAGTATTATTTCTACATGGATCTATGTAAAATGTGGGCCTACTGAATAGGCGAGGAGTATATAAATAAAAGTTTATTTTCGATAGCAGTAACAAACCATCAACGTTATTATGTAATACAATCGTAAACAAATAAAATATACACTGTGTGTTTTCAAATGTAAAGTAACTTTAGCCGTTTTCGAGAATTTAAAAAAAAACTATTTTTTGCGATTTTAGTTTTTATTTATTTCTGACATTATTTTTACAGATAGAATAAAATTAAAAGCACTTTCTCTTTGTTACTTTTTGAGGAGAATATCATGGCGTTTACAAATTTTGACTACGACGTTTCGTTTTGAAAAACCATCAGCAACTTCGTTTTTTTAAATAGGGCCCTGGATTTTTTATTGTTAAATTTAAAGCCATTCAAAAATAGGTGGTATATCACACGTAATGGTTTAAACAAGTTTTCAGTGTTTTTAGCTGTTTATTAAAAAATAATTCAAGAAAAATCACCATAGTTTGTTTGCACTTAACTGAGTGAATGCAGAGTATAAGTTTAACAAAAACATTTTTTTCTATCTGTAAAAATAATGTCAGAAATAAAAACTAAAATCCCAAAAAATCGTTTTTTCAAAAATTCTCGAAAACGGCTAAAATTAGTTTACTTTTGAAAACACCATTTAAAGGGCATTTAAATTATGCAACTTTTCTCTAATTTAACCGACATTGTAACTCCTACCGTTTCCAAGATTCAAATGCTATCCCATTCTTATCTTGGACAGTGTATAGGATGGCTCTCCTATATTCTATTCGTTAAGTCTGGCTAGTAAATTGTAGTAAACAGTTCCTCTGGGAGGGTAAATATTGTCCTCTCGTAACGCCAATTTTTTTTTTAAATACATGCCCCAAACGTAATTTTGGATTATGTCATAAAATTGCGCCATATTCCGAATTAAATATTGCATATGGATAAAATAGTAGTTCAAGGTTCTTGAAATATTAAAATATTTAAGTACTATTCTTTATAATAAATGCCATCATCTTATCTAGAACATGTGAATTATAACCGTTACCTATGTGGACCAAATAAATCCCGAACAAAAACAAGCCTACGCCAGCAAATTGAGTCAACTATATCGTTAATTACCCATTTCCTAAACCAAGTAAATCCATCATAAACGGTTCTGAGAAAAATGCAAAAAAATTTTAATTCAGTTCACAAGTAAGTTAAGCAATATATTTTTTCTGTTTATTTCAATAAAAAAATTAGATTTTAGGAAATGATAAAAAGCAAACACATAAAAATTTACGTAAACTCGTTTTTCAAAAAACAAATGGACTTAGAGGGTTTTGGAATTAAGTAATAATCTCACTTAATGGGTTTGAGTTTTGGAACTAATAATCTCACTTAATGGGTTTTAAAAACTGTAGTTAAAATTTAAACCACTCCAAGTACAAAAAAAAAAACAAAAATTCATATAAAAATTGGCGTCCTTTGCATGTGTTTTCCTTTTCAGTCAAAATAAAAAAACCAATTTAATACTTAAAAACTGATCTTTTCAAGTTGTAATAAGTTTATCTAAAAAAACAAAATAGGTACTTTTAAATTTCGAAATTAAAAAAAAATTATAGATACTCTTCAGGCTCTGCTGGAATTTTTTCAAGATCGTCAGCATGTCCATTATTAGTCATCATTATTCTCAAGTACGTCCTTATAAAACTTCAGTTGTCCATCATTTTTTCACTCTTCACCCAAATGCTTTGATAACAAAAATTGCAACGATTGTTTTAAGGAATTTCCTATTGCAATTCTTTCAGGATTCAAAGATGCTAACCAAAATAACACTGCGTGAATGATGGCCAAAAATGTAAGAAATCAGCTGATTAGAACAATTAAAATCAGATTTATAATCTTATGATTTAAAAAAAAAAATAATAATTTAGAAAATAGTTTTAGAATTTTAACACTTAAAATGTATTTGTTCATAAAAAAATAAAATCCAGTCGCTTTATTATTTTATTATATTAATCGAAAATAACAGCTGGCTAATACAAAAATTAAATTAAAAAAATCTTTTTAATACAAAAAACTATTTAAAATACCTACCTAATAGAAAAAAATTATTTAAATAAACCTAATTTATGTTCATTATTTTTGTCATTTAAAGTGGGAAAATATCGTTAAAATTGATCGAAAAAACTCTCTAAATACGATGTAATGTCTGCTATGATGTTTTCATTGTATATTAATGAAGCCAATGTAGGAAATAAAGAAAAATTTGGTGTGTTGGTTTACAAATGACGTTTCCATAACAGTAGTTTTTCTAAGAAAGATTGAATAGCATCATGGCGGGTTATTACATTTGCTGAAACCTCAAATTAAGCACACTTACTGCATCAAGTTAGATACCTACCTAGGCATATTTGATTTGAAACTTTTTATCAGCAAACGCTTCCAACAATTGCTGTATTTTTTGCTGTCTGTGAAATTTGTCAAATATAATTGGTTGTCCTTTATAGTTGTGAATTTTTAAATATTTTATTTATGGAATTTGATGTACATTTTTGATTAGGATTTCTTTACTCTCAATCTATACTATTGACTATATAATCTACAATAATCCAATAACGCTCTTTTTTTTTGTGAAATAGGTAGTTTGAATAATACCTAATAGGTACTTAGGTATTATGAAAATAGGTGGTAGGAATTCCATTCGTAATTTTGCTGAATTCTGTGTGATAAGAGAGCGACAAAATTTAATTTAAAATTTAACAATTTCGTTTAAATAGGAAGGTAGGTAGGTAGTTAGGAATAGGAAGATACCTACTTGAATAGACAAGAAAATATTCCGCAAATAAATTTAAAATATTGTGTTGCTTTGCAAGGAGTAAAGTTCGATGATGTAGGTAGGTCCATAAATCCAAAACTCATTCCACCTATGTAGGTAACTTAATGTTATAAACAATCGAAAAATTACGTAGTTAATGTTTTTAGCATGTATAGTACACCTATGCATAGTCACAGTATAATAATATACCTATTTATACTGTGGTATAGTAAACCATGAATCAGCTAGGTATATATAGGTAGGTAGTAGGTATATGCTATTAGAATAGATTGTATACCTACATAAATATAACAGGCAGTTGATATTTTTTAGTACCCATGCATAGGTAGGTAGGTAGGTATTAAAGTATAGATTGAGTTTAATCATAGGAAGGTACTAACTTTCTATAATACCTATGTCTCTGACATAGGCATCAACTCATAGAGTATAAGGCGTAAAATACCTAGTAAATCCTGGATTCTAATAAATTTTACAAATACTAATGGAGTAAATTTTTAGAGGTATACCTAGGTAGGTGAAATTATTATTGTTATACCTACTTATAGAAGTGAAATACATTACCTACCCACTTTCTTGAGGAAAGATTATATTCGTCAACTTTCTTCAAAATACGCATAGATGTATTCGTTGTTCTCAAATTATTTACTCGTTTTCCTCAAATTATTTACCTCCTAGCCATTTTTTGAGGTTAGGCAATAAATCTGGTGAATATGCCGGATGTCATGGTGAAATCATTTTTTCTACGCTAAATGAAGTTGTATTGACCAGTGAAGATATTCCCTTTCGCGTCCCAGTGTGCCATAAAATTGCCTTCACTGGGGTTTCAGGAGTTTTTTTCACAGATTTCGCTTGTAGGGTGCGATATTCGTGGTTAAAACAATCGCTGATGATGTGGTCATGCTATAGATTACCTAATTCTGAAACAATTGGTTCCTGCAGAACTAAATGAATACGATTCAGGAATAGTGCTAGATGTTTGTGTAAATCCCAGCAAAACCATAGTTGTACTTTTCACTCGAAAAAGTTGAAGCTCAACGGGTTAATTCCACTTTCTTTTGATTGAAAGTCAGCCCAAATAGGTATCTTGGGTTAATACTTAATAATAAACTCTTAACTGGAAAAGGGTTTTATAAAAAACAAGACTTATGGACATGTCGGCGGATCTGTGGAAAGTCCCTGGGAAATGAAACCCAAACAAATCTATTGGATATAATATTCATGGGCAAACATATCGAATATTCCAAAATTTTCTCAATATAAGTAATTAAAAATGTAAAAACACTTTGTACCAGTAAAAACAGTTTATTTTACAATTCTTAAATGAAGGTTTATGAAAACAAAAAGTAATGCTAAATGTGAAAATTAGGAATATTGAACTTAACTATCAAAATATACATACTTAGTTATACATTATGGCAAAGATTAATCTACACAATAGATAGTCAGCCCAATGCATTAAAATCAGAACATCTCTAAGTATGCCTGCCACTACGTGGCGTAGACTAGCGTGTAAAGCATAGAGCAGTATTGTCACAGCCAGAAACCGTTTTGTAGTTTATTAATATCAAAAACAAAACGCAACGTATAACAATTATTTAGATCATTTGCAACAGATATGCACCGGCAATGCTGTATTGTCAGAGAGAGAAATTGATGAAATTCTGTATTAATCTGGAGGGGTTACGCAGGGAGGGTAGAAAAAAAAACAAGCGAATGTGGTGTGTGTCGTGCTGTTGCCAATTCGTCGGTAAAAGAAACACACAGGGTGATTTATTACAAGTACAGTATTGAAATAAAAGCCTAATCTCTATGAATTAAATTTAATATAATAATATTTAATCCATGTCATACATGTTTCAAGACTAGACCAGTCCCATGATCAGTGGCGAACAATCGTTAAATGAAAAGCTTTTAGATAGAAACATACTTTTGACTAAATATTTCACGTAGACAATGTGGCAAAGATGTAACAAGATTGTTGTAGATCTTATAATACCTATAATAAAAAAATTATCAGTGCTACCTATATTATATTAGGTATACCTATTATAATAGTCTGTCTCTTCATCAGGTATAAGTTCCACTTTATCGGTTTAGGTACTTAAATTTTACTTCTTTTTAATGTTTCTTCGGGTAAATAATAAGTTCGGTAGGAATAGGGCTTTGGGTATGAAACAAAAAAGATAGAAAATAGAAATTTGATATAGGGGTAGTTCTAAGCATTTACAAGTTTGTGACGTGTAGCGATTTTCGATGCCGCCCCCGGAGGTATACATGAGGGCGGCGCAATGCCGTTTTAAATATCTCGTTTCGCTTTCTTGGAAAATAAAAAATTATAACTGATAACTGAAACTTAGTACTTAATACGTGGGCGTAAGAGGTAAGCTCACTTCACAGGTCTCTATTAATGAAAGAAAGTTAACATTTTGAGCATCTGCGTAAAATTAAATGTATCCGTTTGGTGGGTAGTTTTGATTACAATAAGTCGGTGCCAAGCCCAAGCCCGAAACAAAATAAATCTATATTTACCTACTACCTATTTGGCTTGGTACCGACTATTATGTGCATTGTTGTCTTTTGAATGATATTTGTATTTTGTTATTTTTCGTATTTTTTATTAGTTCTTTTGACAGCTCTGGTGTCATCAATACACCTGTATCCCGAATTGCACCAAATTGCGATGCTATTGAACAAGCATATAATCCTAAATTTAATATTCTTTTTGAACTACCTGTATCTCGAAAACCAAGCCGTAGCGGACCCATGTACATATGAAATTTGTATCTTAAAATTAGTCAAAGAATCACCCTTTAAAGTTTGTACAAGTACTTATGCAACACCCTGTATACATAGATACTTTGATTTGCAAATCTGTCAAACTAGGTAATGCTGTTTTTTTTTTTATTTACTTTCAAATATGGTGTTATGTAATTGTAATCAAATTAAATGTTTGGGGATGATATTTACGAGTTTTATTTTTTTATATAGAGAAACTGTTATTCAGTTTTTAAGGATCAATCTGAAGCAGACGATTGTACTTGTTAAAACATGAAAAAAGTTATTGTCGTGATACTTTTAACACCCTGTTGGTGGGTTTTTAAAGCTTTTTACGAAACGTGTTAACAATACAATCTACATAAATCGTTAGTTTTTTAAAGTTTTATGATCATTGCACAAAAACCAATATTAGGGAGACTGTAAGTTTTTTTTCAATTCGGCGTTGCAGAATTTGAACCTAATTGTGATAATTGTGTTATTTTACTAGTATAGATATTTTTGAGTAAATTAATTCGGTTATAATCGATGAGTAGAATCTTTGGAGTAAAATACATTTCACAAAAACCCTGAACCATATTTCTCAATAGATTTAAATTTTCATTAAAAACAGATTAAAAATTCTAATTTTTTACATCCTGCATTTCGAAACCGTATTTTTTTAAATAATTATTGTCATGCTGGAAATTTCAAACCTTATTTACTTCAGCAACTTGTAAAAAGCACAGCCTTTTTAATATTAACATTTCTTAAAATCGATATTACGCGATAACGATGACTTTCTATCAATATCACAGAAGGATACATTTATTACGTATATAATTTGTTAGATTTTACATCTCCGAATTGAAACACACGCAAAAAATGTGCATAAAAAAGTTAGGGTAGCATTTCACGCCTGTATGCCCCTTTAATTTACCCGCCTCTGAGATTTATTTTTTCATAATGTTAACGACAAGTTGAATCTGCTGTTTGAGTTTGATCCTTAAAACTGAATCAGGTAATAACCGGAAGTCCTATCTATAACGCCAAATTTCGTTAATTTAAATATAACTTTTTGATGCATCCTTATATCCGAAATTTAAAATTAAATGACTAAAATAATATTGTTTTAGTCATTTAAAATTATTGTCTAAAACATTTAATAAACCAGCCCTGTATATTTATACTATTATAGTAATTTCTTTTATTTTCGTCCATACACATTAATCTTTGCGTAGATAGGTATACGTATACCATATAATTTTAAACAAAAAACACTGCTGCACAGTAGTACATATATGATACCTATAATATAAAAACAAACTCCCACCTCGTAGGGGAAAGTATACTCGTCCTTGTCTAACATTGCCCATATGATTATTTTATTTCAACACAATACATATAACGCCATCTACAATTTCCATGGTTGCATGTTTTTCTAATAGATGTAGCTCGTGTCGAGACAGTTTCAATTTTTGTTTTATTTCCCATATACGCTGACTATCTATTGTGTAGATTAATCTTTGATTATGGTTATAAGATGTACAAAGCTGTTGCTTGCTGGACGAAAGCTTTACAGCTTTCCTTCTAGATTCTTCATATTATAATTTTGGAGAAGAAACCCAGATTATATCATAGTACTAAGGATATCTCAGAAGCGCATATTTATAAAGGACAGCAGACTGTTGGCTGACACTGGAAGTCACTGGAAGAAACTAATGATTCCTGCATCTTATAATCACGTATCTGACTTATATTTCTGCTCCTAAGTTCACACAATTTTTAGACTTAATCAAGCTACTAACTACTTGCCTGGATTATTTCCTAAATTTAATACATAGTTGGGTATTATACCTATTCTGTAGGTAGATAAACGTATATTAATAAAATCCTTTACTTGAATATAAATCTGCGTCTTACTTTTTGCAATCTCCCAACACAATTCAAATTTATACACGATAGGAATATCAAAACTGTCTGCCGCTACACCAGCGAATATCAAAATTATTTTCTGTCCCGTTCTGAACTCGTATTATTACTATCTTTATAACTGGGTATCCCGCTTTGGAAGACATTACAGTTGCCCAGTTGTGTACATAATATTGCCGCAGCCATGGATGTTGTATAGTGATCGGGGCCGATTGTGCGCCGTTGCACGATATACGCGGTGACGTCATCCAAGCACTCTTGTTGATTTATAATGAGAAACAAGCGAACCTGCTGGTTAGAGATGGGTACGGGTTGGAAATAATAAGTTTCTCTTTTTTTTGTTGTTTTTGTTAAAAACTTTTTGTTGTGAATATATTATATGGAATATAGT
Organism: Apoderus coryli; assembly: GCA_911728435.2. Classification (NCBI taxonomy): domain Eukaryota; kingdom Metazoa; phylum Arthropoda; class Insecta; order Coleoptera; family Attelabidae; genus Apoderus; species Apoderus coryli. Next base: position 5,625,125 of record OU452202.1, on the reverse strand, counting down.
AGGTATTTCTGATATTTTAACGTTTGTAAAACTTCCGTGTTGTTTCATATATTAAAAATATTATTTAGGTATATTTTTACTATAACTATTTCGTCATATATTTCTCTCTGAAGATTTAAGGGAAATTCTTATCAAATGTTTTTATTCATACAAGTTGATGTTTATGAATGTGGTTATGTTTAAAATGCCTATAATGATTCACGTGAACATTAATAACTAAAGTAAATTTATCTATTAGGTATCCAACAATTTATCATCAGTCTCTCAATACTAAGACGTTTCAATATGAAGACAAATAATTAGATACCTACATACCTACCTATGTTGATCAAATTTATTGTGTTCTATGTGGAGAAATCGATATAAGTTATGCATCGATACGTTGGAAGATCTTCTTCAAACTCAATGAAGTGAAATAATATGATTTTTATACCATTTTTGTGGGTTTTATGGGGTCATGGTAAAGGAAGACCATTTTTTTCAACTGATTCTATTAATGATACCTTACTATGTACTATACTTATAAAATTTGTTATTAGAAGTCATAATGTTTCATAATAAATTATGTTTTCAAGTTTTCATAATAAGTACTTACAAAAGCTATAAAGTGCACAGACCAGCTTATAGGTACAACTTGCCTTTGCATAACTGTTCTCTTTATGGTCGTAACGATTTATTAAATGTAATAAAAATTAATTTTGAAAACGGGAAACTATATTTCTTCTTTGAAGTGTTCTGCACGAATTAGGTATGTTCGCTATTTTGGGAATTGTTACATTCACATAATATGTATAGGTATAATTATCATACCTTTAAATTTTATTATCCATTAAAGGTACCAATTAACCTTAGCATTTCGAATTTTATAGCTCTCTGACTGAAGCTTATATTTATATAGATGGGTAATAAAATGAAATACCAGTTTATATTATATATAACTTCAAAGATGGTGGTATAAATATAGCTCACAATTTTAGAAAATTAGTTTGTTCTTGACATTGTCATTATGGAGTCTCAGACAATTACAGTCTTATTGGTTCCAAAAATTAAAAAAGCTATTAAATGAAATACCTAATCAACCTCAATTCTCAACAAAAGAAATTCATTAAAAAATCAATACAAAAACATAAATCATACGAAATTTAAGTAAAATACATGGCTCAGCTTGCGCAAAACATTTTTTTGAATTAATGAAACAATCCAACTGGTTACTGTTCCGATTAGCCAAAACTAGTTTAACTCAAAGACAACGAACTTTATAATTTATTAATTTGAAAATGTTATCTCTGAGGGACCCTAGAGTTGTAATTTGTAAATTCCTCAATATATAGTGTTATAATTAACTATTAAATTCAGCGGATGAGGAAACGTAAGCTTAAAGAATCATAACGCAAAATTTTATTCTGAACTTCTTCGAATTATGGATAAGGGTATTCCGTATTGAAGATGTGTCAGAACAGGATACTAACAACCCTCACTGCATCAAAAGATCTCAACACAAAACCATTGATATTAAAATTCAATATTATAATATATAATATTATAATTGTGATCAACAGGATTTATTACTGTTAGACTATGTAATTTGCGAATATGTTAAACAATAGAGGTGCCAGATGTAAATCCTGAGCCATGCCTAATTGAATATGAAATTTTCTATCTATGTACGACTTTCTGGAAACGCCCAGATTGATAAGCAATCCAACGCAATAAAGATCCTGAAATGCCCTACGCTACAAGTTTGGCCTTTAGTACTCCATGATTAACCTTATCAAAAGCTTGGGAGAAATCATTATCAATAATATGGAGCTGACAACCATCCTAAATTGCTTCGCTCAAGATATCTTAGTAAAGGATGTTGTAACAACTTCCCAGCCCATTATAAATATATTTATTATAATATTTGTGTGATTTACTATTAAGTATCTAGTCATATCCTAATGTTTTTATAATTGTTTTTTTTTTATATTATATTTGTGGAATTTTGTAGATTACAATCTATTTCTCTACTTATTGAGGTAAAGTTCGGATTCAGTTAATTAGGACAAGATGTAGGTATTTATTGATTTTTTTTTATAATTGAAACAATTAGATTTTACTTCAAAATCGATGTAGATAACAAATTTGAAGGAATGTTCAAAGGTTAACTCTACTCAAAATAATATTAATTATTCAAAAATATGTCTATATTATGTATATTCTTTGTACCGTGACCTTCCTGTATTAATGGACTAAGGAAGCTTGACTCGCTATTGAAATTTTGTAGATTTCTCTTACAGTGGAGTAGATTAAGTTAAGGGATTTTTGAAATTTGATGGAGGCAGGTCGTTCAACATTTACTTAAATAGATATACCTATAATAGGCACCTATTTATTATTTTATTTAGTTTAGTTAGCTAGGTATAGTATCGGGTATAGTACTATTTTGGTCTTTCCAATATGCCTAGATCATTTTATTTGTTGTCAAGACAGGTTTTTATCTACGTAATAATATTTGCAGGGGTTTTATAAACAGTATTTTTTTAATTGTATTTTATTTAATAAAATAGAAATTATTACATTGTACTAGGTAGGACCTACATGTCACTATTACCTACCTAGGTATGTGTAACAGTTACTTAAGACAGAATCAATAAAATTTATTATTATCTAATTATTTATAAATTGTAATAACGTAAATTTGCTGCAGCAATTAGGTAGGTATGTTCATTTTTTTTTTTTTGGAAAATATATATTTTAAGATTCTGAGTAGATTTTTTAACCTGTACAACAATTGTGTAGGTACCTATTCTCAATATTTTTATTTAAGAGAAACGAAAAACTTTTCATTATTATTTAAAAATCTGCATTTGAATACATTTTTTTAAGGTAGTGAGATATTAGGGACTATAATATAGAAGCATTTTCCATTCTTATTCAAAAGATATAAAGAATTGTGCTTAATTAGTAGGCCTACCTATTGGTAATCACATTTTTCAATTGAATTTTGTATAGGTATTACTCTGATACTTAATATAGTGTGGCTAGGATGTAGGTAATGGATTTAAGTTTGTTATACGTAGGTATACATGAAAATTTATTTGGTAGATCTCTATTAACTTCGTGAAAACATTCAATATCTATAATACGAGTACTACTTATAAAAAACAAGTTTTGTTTTTATTCAGACCAAATGTGCTAGAATGAGAGGATGATGGTATTGTGTTGTGTATGTTTTTTGTATACACTCGGTTCCCGTACCCATCTCGAATTGATTTGGCCTCAAGCGGTTATAAAGATAAAAACAGTGGACCAATAAAAACTTGTGGATCTGTTCAGTTACGGGGCGTGTAAAAGAATAAATAAAATAAAAAAGAAGTCAAGAAACTGGTATAATTTCAAAAGTAAATTTATGCGCAGAACTAGCATGAAGCAAAATAACAGGAATCCAGCGGTATTTATTTTATTTATTATGGTGCAAGTTTTAATACGTATTATTCATTTTACTTTATAATGGACTAGAGTTAGATACCTACATAACCATTTACTGAATGCATTGAAATACCTACCTAGGTGCGCTGTTACGTATAAAAGCGAGGTGAATTACATCAAAAAATGCCTCGACGTGCATGTGCTTACACCAGCGCAGAAGATAGAGTTGTTTTTCTCTGAAACTGAAGCTGAAACATCACCGTCCTCGTTCTCCCGCAGTTAATTTTTTATTTGTGGAGAGGTAATACCTACCTAGCCATATTGTTAAAGGCAAATGCGGACGGATGACTTGAGATAGCGAAGTTTCTTTTTTGTTTGTTAGACTTTAGACTCCTTTAAGAAAGTAGGTAGTTGAAATAATAAGTAAATCTACTTGAAACTAAAAATTTTAAGTACCTACCCAGTACAAAATAACTACATCAAGTATTTTAGTTGCTAGGTAGGTAGGTACTTAGAGTAAATAAATGTTAACACAGTATGACCCTTGATTAAGCTATTTAGCCAAAGTAAACAAAGTAGGTGCATAGTTGGTAATTTTTCTGATATTGAGAAGTATAGTATATAGACGTTATAGTTTAACAGACCTACCTATGCACAAATAATAATGTACTTAACATAAGGTTGTCTACCCTAGCCTTCAATTCATATAAATAAGTATTAGGTACAAATAAAATTTAATTTCTAGTGAAACTAATGAAAAAAATCTAAGGAAAATAGAAGAAAAACCAAACCCGAACTAATGTTTGCTATCTTTCATCTTGAACAAAATGAGCAATACAAGTTTCTCAAAATTCGAGGCCAATTAGATGTATTTTACGAATACCTAGTATTATTAAGATTCTTCTTTACAATCAAAAAATTGATCTTTAAAAACATACAAATTGCCCACTACCATTTCAAAAAACATTGATTTTTGTATTCGGAAAACACCCCTGAATAGGTAGGTAGTTCAATTTTCAATATAAAATAAACGGCAAAGAAATTTACAGTATTGAAATTTAAAAATAAGGGGTTACCGGTAGATATAAAAATATAATAAAGAAAAATAAAAATCAACTTCTTGTAAAACTGTGTAAGGTAGATGCCTCTTCATATTTATTAAATTTATGATAGAAGAAATTGTCATAATTTGGATTTTAAACGAATTTTTTAAATAACATTTTAAATCAAATTAACACTACTTTTGTGTTTTTCTATATCAATCATTCCTTTAAATCCGCGTTTCTTCTAATTGGCCTGCTGTCCTAAAATTTTATTATTTTTAAAATCAAAAAGAATGCATCGTACCTATTATTACCATGTCCAGATAACGCAGTACGATCAATTCTCCTTATCATACATAGATAATGTTGTTTTATCTATAACCTTATGTTCGACTATTCTATATTTAGGACACGGTTGAGCTGATTTAAATCAACTGTTTTTTTAAATAAATATCATATTTAAAATCAAACCATAAATTTGCTAAATCTTCCGCTTTTAATTCACATAAGCTGTCTTATTATTATAATATTATTTGTATTTTATAATATTTACCTATTAAACCTAAGAAATAGACAAAACGCTCAAAACAGTTAAAAAAAAACAATGCAAAACAAATTATTTTCGTTCAAGAACTTATATAAAAATAAATACAAAGCAAACAAATATCGTCACCTCCACAAATCTTTTATTTGTAAAAATCAATTAAAAACATACGTGTTTCGAGGATTTAGATCATCATCATCAGTGTCAATCCAGTGTATATATTTTAGAGGTATTCAATATAAAAACATCATAATTAAAAGTCAAACATTAAAACAGATACACACAAAACGCCACATATTTTTTTTTTCATTTTGAATCTCATTTTAAATATGTGGCGTTTTGTGTGTATCTGTTTTAATGTTTGCCTTTTAATTGTGATGTTTTTATATTGAATACCTCTAAAATATATAGGTACACTGGATTGATACTGATGATGAGGATCTAAATCCTCGAAACATGTATGTTTTTAATTGATTTTTTCAAATAAAAGATTTGTGGAGGTGACGATATTTGTTGGCTTTGTATTAACTTAGCACTCCACTGAGAGTATGGACTATTTCTTCAAATTATATAAAAATACTAATTTGCCTTTTCTATTCCTAGTTTTGTTTAGACAAATTATAGTAATCATAAAGCCAGAAATAATAAATTAAGTGCTGATCAATAAAAAATCATCATTTTGAACAAAGCATCACATTTTAATAACATAAATTTTAAAAAAATCAAATAAATCATGATTTTTTTGATTTTTATATAAAAATCATTGATTTTTTCCTACTAAATATCATCTCAGTTAGGTTCAATATGGCTTCCTATATAATATGGTCGGCAGGAACATATTGCAATGGTCGCATCTAGTTAATTTCATAATCTTTACATTACATCATTTCACATTACACCTATATTCGGGGAATTACCCATGGCGAGTAAATTGGAATTACGTGTTTTAGTGATATTATATTTATTGCGTTTATTTATTAATATATTGTGTTTTAATTATGGATAAGTAAGTAACACATACTTACTTATTAATAAGTAAAAATTATTAGTTATATAATTTACGGTTAACATTAGAGCCACAGCCTAAAAAAATATGCTCTGTAGTGGTTTAATCTTTGACGAGCATAGCTAATAGAGAAGCGCAAAACACCAAAAAAACTGTCGTTTTATTTTTTAGGTTTGTGACAGAGCTGCATAACAAATCTTAGTCATTATCGACATTTTAATAAAAATTTCGATACCAATAAAATAAAACATCATCGTTTGTATTTATGTCATGCGCCCTAGATCCTACATCTAAACACAGTTTAGGTAATACGGTTAGAACTGTGATCCAAATGTTTGGCTTGTCTCTTCTCATATAGGTATCTTTCTTTCTTTTCTAGGGAAATATCCATGACGGTTTACGATATTATCAGACTATCTCTGGATATTATTAATATAAGATTCTGAGCATAACGTTGTTGACGTGCGGTTTGCGCAGAATCCTGACTGATTCTGACGCTTGTGAAAACAAACCTATAATGTATTTCTATTTGTTACATTTCTATTACTTTTTAAACAAAAATCTATTACGTTTATTACAATTACACACCATTTTCTACTACTAAAAATTTTTTGCCATCAACAACACTGACTCTGCCCTCGAAAATTGGCATTACTGGTTGGTTAATATAAGTAGTGATAGTGAGAAGAGAGACCCATACTTTTTTGTTTAAGTGCAACACAATATAAAAAAAATAAATCTAGGAAATAAAACATACACCTATTTTATATTGTTTATGATTCTGGTTTGTTTGTTCCTTTGTTCAGAGAATGCCTAGTAAAATAATATTATAGAATGGATCTGCTTTTTTTACATTTCATGCATTGTTCAAATTTAGTCAGTTGGAAAGTTACTTTTGTTGTTTTGCTTCGGATGTTGGTATTTTATAATTTTATGCTGTAGTCATTTTTTATGAAAAAAATGTCGATGTTATTTAATACTTACCGACTACTACGTGCTTTTGCCTACAAATACGTTGTACTATAATGTTTGGAATTTAATGTATAACAATGTAATAACAATAAGTAAAGATAAATATATTTATTTAATATTTGCTTTGTAGGCACAATAGTAAATTGTGTATGAGTAAGGTACAATTAAATAATAAACGTAACTTATATTTACAAAAATAATGATATAAATTGCATACACCTGCAAAAGTTTCGCGATGTTTTCAAGCTACTAATTGTTTATTTTATGTCTAGCAACTGCCTCGAGTATTACACTCATCAACATTTATATATTCCATCACCTCAAATTTTCTAAAACGTTAGCCTATAATTCTAATTAATATTTATCTAAATAAACCAGTAAACAAGTTTAGCAAAGATTATTTTGCCAAAACTAATCTGATCCAAACCCCGGTTTCGGTGTTCATGGCACGAATTCAACCTTGTTATCATTGGTAAGCTTCAAAACTCTATGGCTCGTTAGATTGTCCTCATGAAGTCGTCTTCTAATGGTTTGGCAAGTCAGTTGAATTTAATGTGCCTCTTGAAATTGCTGTCTGATGATGTAATGGTCGGGTTTCAGGGTTCTACGGGCTGGATGGATTTTCCAGATTCCCGAGTTCTAAATAGATAGGTTCTCGATACATCTCTTTGGTTGACCCCCAACAATTGCAGCAACCTGTCTTTCAGAATGTCCCATTGCAATTAGTGTCACTATACGACCCCTGTATATAATTGAAATCCCTTGAAAAGGCATTTAAAATCTAAAACATAATTTTTAATAAAGGTAAAACGTATAGACCTAGACAAAGTAAACTACTGACTAAAAAGTAATTTTTAGGCGACCAGAAAGCATTTCAACCAACATTTTGTTTGTTTTTGGTTAAAATCGCTTTAACCATCTGATAAGGGGGCACACAACCGCCAAATTCTTAAATGGCCGTAGGGGTCGAGTTTTATGCTCTTTACAGCAACAGTTTACTTTTAATTTACTTTCAGTAGTTCTCGAGAAGATTGCGTTTAAAATTTCCCCAGTTAGGTAGTTGGTAAGATCGAGATAATTCGCATTAGTGTAGCTCAGTGGTAGAGTGTGCGCTTTGCATGCGGAAAGTTCTGAGTTCAAATTCCAGCTCTTCGTGAATTTTTTTTTTATTTATAATTTTGAAATAAAGTAGTTTGTTATCTTAGTTTATTACTATTATTATGTATGGACGCACTATGGGACCATTTCCAGATTGTTTCGTTACCCAGGGCATATAGGTATTTTAGATTATATCTTGTCGGGAAAGTTTTTCTTATATTAATTAATATTACTTCTCTTAAGTTACTTCGTAAAATATAAATATGAATAATGTTTGGAACTTCAGCAAAATTAAACATATTTATCGAGTATCTCTAAAAATCAATGAAATTTTTATTTATTTAGTAAAGTTTTTCTGGACGTTTTTAATATTTTTATTGTATATAGGTAAGTATAAATAAATAATAGGTATTCATCCATAAACCGTTCAAATACGTGTATATATAGTTATTAATAATACTTATAGGTATTTTTGCGTTGTTGTCATGTTTGAAAAAATCTGCTCTAGACGTTATTGACGTTGATCTAAAGGTCAAATAACAACTTCGATAACGATAATGCTTAAACATATTGTACGTATACTCATTACATTATATTATACATGCGAAAATATGTAAATTATGAACAAAAATATCAAAATAATATGGTATTATTGCCCATTAAATTTGAATAGTATATTACCTACAATCATTTTATTTTTTATTAGTCATAATATTACTGAAATTATATACAGGTGTATATATAAGGAAGTACATTAATATTTTGTGATGAGGTTCCTCAGGCTGTTTTTAGAAATTTTTGTATATATCTAGGTACTTCTACAATGCCGAGTACAATGCTTACAAAAAAATCTGCATCAAATTTGCATTGTATCCAATGATAATTGCGCGCCTGTTAAATTTCATTCATTTAATAATACCTAATAATGTAATGTAATATGTTTGCAAATATCTCTAAACACCCCAAAACTTTCCCGACAAGTTGTAATATAATCAAAAATATATGACCTGCGTAACGAAACAGAGTTTTAATAATAATTATTATTATAATTGTATTATTTTCAATTGTTCTAATTCCTTACCTGACTTTTATGTAAAATGTAAGACGTATTAATATTTATAATTCTTAATTGGACGCATCGTTTTGATTAAAAAAAAAACTCAACTAGAACCTTAATCATATCAAAAGCTACGTAAGAAGAAATAATTAAATTACCTGCCTATATTCCATGTTTGTGTATTTCTAAAGCTTCTAAGCCAATGTAATTTGTTCCGAACTTACATAATATTAATTAAAAACTAGATGCTTTCTGTAGGTATAACCGAGTAGGTATTCCAGTTTTAATTGCAAATTCGGTATACTTAAGTGTTAGAAGTAGTAGAAGTATATCATTAACTAGAAACGTTTTATGAGGATTATTTGAAAAGTTTTCAGCGCCAACATTGTTCGGGAAACTCCCGAACAAAGTATTTTTATAAATTTTAACGTATTTGTTTTTGTATGACTTTATAATTGTCCAAAATCTGGACGACATCGTCATCAATATTACTGGGTTTGCTTTTTTACTAATCTATAATAAGTGTGTTAAAAACTTATGTAAAATTTAAGTGCATCGGTGATAATATTGAAAAACAATGAAAATTGAACTCTGACTAAATCCCACATGACTGTTATATTAATACTAGGTACTATGTAAAACCTGTACATGAAAATTTGTAATAATAATCTATTGATATTAAACCGTACAATTAAAAATACAGTGTATTTATTATTTATACGAATTTATGGTGGTGAAAAACGTTAAATTCTCCAACAAACATGAAGATATGCGTTGTGCTATGCAAAGTAGTGTGATCATGCATATTTTAACTAATTAATTTTGATTTAAATCTACGCGAGAGAGACCGAGACCATCATGGTCTCGATCTCGGAGGTCGTGTTATTTTATTATAAACTGAATAAATGCTAAAGGTAAAAAACGCTCATATATAATGTTGTTCAATGTGACTGGGGCTTAATGAGTCCCTTAAACCTAAGATTCAAAGTATGACCATCAGTCCTGACCTTAACTTTATTTAGTAGATACGGAGTCCGGCTATAGACAACACCACTATGAAACAAGCTAACATAGAATGCAATAGTCTTCTGTTAGCCATATTTAGCCAGTTGCTGTCGCGAAGTTTATACGAAACTCGTTCATACCTTTTAATACCGTATATGAATCGGAGGCATTACTTTTGAACTCTTTCTATCCTACACAACGTTATCCACACAAGGACCATATACTACGTCACAAAAGTCAAACTGACTCAAGACAGGACTGTTACTTTAAATAATTTTGTACTTTAATCTGAACTCTATAGAGTTATCATAGTCTCTTTGTCTCCCAAACATTAAAACACAAGATTTTTTGCTGTTAATATCAAGGTTAGCCACCTCGACATCTCCAACAGTTTGCAAATCAGAATTAATTTTAAACATAAACTTTTCACTCCGCCCTTGTATTTTTTTGAGTATTATTTGAAAGGGGTAAAAGTTTAACAATTTTACTGCTGCTCAAGAAATTTGTTTCATACAAACCTCGTATTTATACGGTTTTTTTTAAATAATAATTATTATCGTACCTTGTGACGGTATCTACCTATTACGTATAACAACTTGTTAAATTAATTTTGTTGACTAATGGTTGTCGATACAAGTTATTCAGGAAGAAAAATATTAAAATCATTTGACATTGGAAAATCCATGTATCATTTACAAAAAAATATATACTTATTAATGTTGTAATTTACATTCTAATAAAAGCACGTATTTAATTATTTTTAAATATCATTGTAATATAAAGAATGTCTCATTTATTAAACAAAATACCAATTAATTTGAATAAATAGCAGTGCAATCCGTAAACAAAATTATTCCTTCATTTTAGACTTTCATAGTTGATATTATGAAGGTTACCGAAATTTAACACCTTTTTTAGTTGAATAAAACAAGCCAACTCCACTAAATTGTGTTTAACAATTGTCAAAACAACCATCGATGTCTCGTTGATGATTTCAAGGTTTTATAATCTTATCCTCAGTGGTTCGAAAGTAAATCATATGAGAAGTATGAAATTAATAATTTAATGACAACCTTAGAGGACATAATATAACATTGGTGTCAGAATGCTGAATTGGCACAATCCCACCGCTTTGTACTTTTTTTTTTAATTTTATTATTGTTACATATGAAATGAATAATTCTAGATAAATAAATTAAAATTATAAAATCCAAAAAATTCATCTCAACTGTTTTGAACAAATTATAGTGGAGTTGGTTTTCTTGGATTGTTTTAATTTATAACTTTCCACTCCACTTTTTGAATAATTGATAATCTCTACCATTAAAATTAAAGTTGTATAATTACAATGAAACAATTTCGTCTCTCCAATTTTAAAAATCTTTCCGAAACATGTCCCTTTGAATAAAGATTTTTAAAATTATTAGTGGAGACGACGAAATTGTTTCATTGTAATTAGATTACACTCCACTGCATCAAATCGATTATTTCTTTAATTAAAGTTGTATAATCAATTTGCAACATGTGTATAAGAAATATTTCGTTTTCTTCTTGTTTTATCAATATTTTTAATAAAGAATTTTAGCTACCGCAAATTCTCAAAACAGAGATGAGAGTTAAAATATCAATTTTAAATAAAACAATCAAAATATGAGGTATTTGCTTATCTATTATTACTGTACCGATTTTTTTTTAAGTAAGTATTTTAATAAAATGTTTATCGAACAGTATAATTTTCGTTTGTTCTTTCTAGTATCAATACATAAATAGCAACCCTCGTATCTATATTTAGCAATAAATTTTCAAAATTAGCAAAACGATTTTTTTAAATAATTTATGTAAGGTTTCTACTGACTAACTCGGATTAGTAGGTAGTCGCCGCAATCTCAGTCAGTACTGAAGTGCTCCTGAAGATGCCGACCTCTCGTTTCGTTGAAACGTTGATAACAAATAACAAGACAAGATGCGACCATTTATCAACCTGAAAAACTGCGGTTTATGGAGTTTATAATATTTGTAATTGACATAAATAGAGCAATACCACAGTTAAAATATTATACAGTTGGTTCTCATCGTGTCGGTACGTCTGATGTTCATGTCTACAAAGCAATTCGCCAGAAATGTAGCTGGGAATGCGACGAGTCCATGCTGTTTTCAACGTCTACTGGACCTTCTTGTCTATAGTTAATATTCGATGGTAATAGTTTATTAAATTGTAGGTCATTAAGACTTTCTCATAATTTTACCAGAATTAGTAATAAAAAACGAGATATTAATTTCCATACATTTTAAAATATATCAACGTTAATAGGTAAAATAAATAATTTTATACGGTTGAAAATGTGAATTTAGAATAACTAGGTAGTAATAGCTAGACAAATAAACCTTGAAACTTTTAAAGAATTCGTAGTAAAAATAATTATAGAATTTTTCAACTGAAGTTAAAAAAATAAAAACACTGGTTCTAAAAATATTTTATTCATGTAGAATTTCAGAAAAGTATGCTCAACGTTCGACTTTTCTGATATAGACACAAAGCATGCGTTGTGAATGTTTTTAAAGCTTTCTTCGACATTAAACGCCCAATTTAATGTTAAATTTGTCAAAACAGTAGAGTATTAATACATAAGATGGGTTCAGATTATCAAAACGTGTGACAGTTGACAAACAAAATACGAGGATTTTCTTTTCAGTTTTGCATATAAGGCTCACATGAAATAATTGATATCTTGCAATCACTTTATTATTATATTTCGAATGGTTTAAATTGACGTCTTTGAAATCCCCAATGATGATTCAAACTCGTGATATGTTGAATCTTTCTTGATCTTCCAAGGTGACTGCCGTTTTTAGTGCACCTACCTTAGGATCGCTAAGACTCACCTGTCCACTTATGAATTCTTCATACCATTATAAGAAGTTCAATTTTAGGTTTTTTAGGAATAAGCATAGCTTAACTTTAATTCTCAAGTTCGAATTGATAATTTTTATATATTTTTCAACAGTTTTTCTACACAATCAATGTTTTAATTAATATTACCTAAGGGCTTTGAGCTGCAGTTGACTTCGCTTAACTACTCACAATACGTATTACTGATGATGAAATCGGGCATCCCGAAACATGTTAATATATTTTTATTGATAAAATACTCGTAAAACGTCGAATAGAACCCTTCTACATATATAAATGATGATGAATTTCCTTGAACACCGCATTAAAATGTTGCTACGTCATCTAGCTACTAGGTCTGGAATTAAATAATACTGAACTCTTAGATTTTTGACGAAAGCTCTGCAACCATATTTCTGGAATTTTTTTTTATTTATCGAGATCAAATCAATAATAAGTAATTTAAAATACAAGAACAGTTTGTTGGAAAACGAAGTTCCATAATTGCAAACTAATGCACCTTGAATTCAGGAGCATATTCAGTGTTCGCAAAATAATTAAGGAAATTACACAAAGGCGGCTGGGAATTTTGATAAAAAAAATAACTCACCCAAAAAAAAAAAAACTATTATTCCAGGGTGTTGTGTTAGTTTTAATAATTTGACCTTTGCAAAACTAAATATTAGTTTCGTGTAAATAATTCACATATAACTGCTATATTAGTAGAATAATAAAAATTGTAAAATTAGAAATTTTGCTTATAGGTCACAACTTATACGTGAGGTCAGTGACATTGTGTTTATATACAATAGAATTTAATAGTAAAATGATTGTATTTTCTGCATACAACGGCAGCTTTCGGCATAATTTTAAATAAAAAATAAAATTTAATTCACAAATTTATGTTAATATCGAGGTCTGAACTTCACAAATAAATCGATATAGAGTGGAGTTTGATTTTCAAAAATATTAGTTTCTTACTCCTCCTCACGAATTGACTGTGTCGTGTTCTTGTAAGTTCATAATATAAACGGTTATGTTATGCGTTTCGCTATCAATTTTAGCATTATTAGTTTTATAAAGTCGTGTTACATATCTCGAGTTATCCCGAGGTTTAAACCTCGAGACAAAACTCGAAGACCACAGGGAAACGATAGAGGAAATTTTTAGCGTATTCGTTTTGTCGTCGAAACTTGTATGAGTGAATTTCTTTGTAAAATATTTTGACTGCATATTTATGTAGAAAAATAAAGTTCGTGTTTTGGAAAACAACAAAACGGATGCAGTTGTAACACGAACAGGGAAGCAGTTACGGGAAAAATGGAAGAACATTAAAATCCCTATGCTCTCGAGATGCCTCAACTATTCGAATAATAACTTCATCATTTGTTAGAAAGTCATTAAATATTTCAAATATATTATCTCCCACTTCATGTCTCTAAAAAAATATTTGAAAATTTACTATTAATACATATTTTACAATAATAATACTTATTAATTTTAATTTAAAATAATCCAACACACTGAATTTACTTTCAAATTAGATTATAAGTAATATATTAAACTGTTACTATATTTACCTATACCTATAATTTAACATTTTCAACAATATAAGTAACTGTGGTATTTTATCACAATTTCAGCATTTTACGCATGACAACTGATTAACTCTAGAGTTACCTTGCCGAATGGCGGAGTTGAGTTATAGCAACTGCCCCCGAATTTACTCTCGGGATAGAGGTAACCTGAGCTTATAAATCCTGTGTTTTCCTTTTAAATTTGTTTATTAATTCGAAAAACATATCATATGGATTTTATTATTAAATTTATGTATCTAATACTGTTTTAATTCTTTCCTGAATGTGGTAACATTTGTTAGTGAATGTAGGTATTTTCTACTCGAAATTATGTTTTTTCAAATAGTATGTGTATGTACCTATTCTGCTACTTTATGTATAGTTGTACGGACATTCTAGTTTTGCTTTTACTTAAATTAAGGAAAATATTTAAGTACTTACAAATGTACTTGATTAATTATTGTACTAGGTATCGCTGATCTTAAGTAATTTTTGGAATAATTCTGCTTATGTTGATGCGCCAAATGCGGCTAAAATGATTTGAAAATGGTGGGCACTATAGTGGAACAGCTATTTAAGTTTTAATAGCACAAGTTTTTCCTATGCGGGAATCTATTATATAATTTATGTTGATTTTCTTGTTGAATGGGTTTAAATTTAATATAATCTGCAGAATATAGTATATTATTAATTTAGGGTGAAAAATATTAATAAAAAGAGAAAAACCATTAGTTAAAATGGAAATTAGATATTGACATCCTACATCCTAGAAGTTAAATATGTTTCTATTCTATATAAAGCCGTCAATTGCTTTATTTTGACATTGAACCAGAGATTTTCCGAGAGTTTAAAACTTTTATCGTCAGTAGCATTTTTTAAAAACACACACTCGTGATCTAATTATACATTATTACATTTATACTAAATTTCAAGCCTAACTACCTACTCAATTTTCAAGTTCATTCTGTGGATGAGATTTTTATATAAAACACATAAATTGTATATTAAATTATAAACATATGCATAAAAAGTAAGTAATTCACCAAAAACTTTCAATATAATAATTTAGTATAGGTACATTTTGTTTTTATATAAATTAATGAATTTGCAACAACTTTTTTTGTTGTGTGGCTTTTGGAATTTATTATAAATGTAAGAATGTATAGTTAGATCACGAGTGTGTGTTTTTAAAAAATACTCTGACGATAAGAGTTTACACACTCGAAACATGTCTGGTTCAATGCGAAATTGATTTTTGAATATATTTTGTAGGCATTGACTTGTGTTTTATTCCTTCTTAACAGAAAATAGCAGGGTATTACGAAATCCGCATCTTTCTATTTTTTCTAACATTCAGATAATGGTAAAGCATGACTTCTTCTATTAAAAAACCCTTTACTATCACTAATTAAAATAAACTAATTTAAACAAAGAACGTTGGATATTTTCAAATTTAATATCATCCTCCTTTTCAACAACTCAACTAAATTAATAAAAAGTTTTATTACAAAAAATATTTTCGTTTAGGAATAATTTTAAGTAGAACATGTATTAATTTTCATTGTGCCACTGTGTATCATGAACCATTCGAACTGTCCGCCTTCCCACATTTTATACAGATTAAAGAATTGTATGAGCTACTACTGTATACTGTTGCTTTACTGGTTTATCCACTGATATTATTGGAATTGGAAAGCAGCAGGGACACTGACACGGCAACACCGCATCATTGGCTGTTGTGCGGGTGGTGTGGCAGGGATAGATAAACGGTGGGGCAAGAGGGGAGGCCTGCTTGCTTGGTAACACGTATTCGCACAGTTGCCGTAATTTGTTTCAACAAATTTATTTTACGGTTTAAAATGTTAATGTCATTTCAAAAATTGATCACAACGTATATTAAGAAAAGTTTTTATTTAAAACTAAGAAGATTTTCAGTTTATGACATTAATGTAGTTGTAGAAATAAATAAAATAGGTCACAAATAATAAAAATGTGAGCAAATGTGGCAATACTGGCGACCGAATAATGGCCGCTGCCAGCTCAGCTCAAAAATCAATCTAGCTTGAAAGATTTTTTCTAGACTTTTTTCATGCGCAATCTAAATTGGGTATTATAGGCATTTATTTGAACGAGTTTTTTTTTTATCAATTGCAAATATTTTCTTTAGTGTTAGTAGATACCTAGGTAATATAAATAATTATATGTCGCGCGCTGTGGTAAACACTACTTACTTTTTTGTTTTAATATAGTATTCCAAATATAAATCCTTTTTTAAAACACATAACACAACACAAAATTTTGTAAAAAAGTTTAATTTTATAGTTTTTCCATTATTATTCATTTAAAAAGCGTATAGTAACACGCACAGTTTTTGGTTTTGAGATATCGTAAGTGAAAGATGCAAGTAACATGGTGCTAACCACACCCTAATTTATTTCTAGTGTAGTTCAAAATATTCCTTATATTTATGTTCAAACAATATATTTATAATCCTCATAGGTTTGGTTAAAGCACAATATGCCGATGTAAAACACTACACTTATTCCTGAAATGTAAAAATATGGTCAGTGTTCTTATAAAGAACAAAAGATGGTGTAGTTATAATAGCGCAGCTTCGATGGCGAACGTAGAGAACAATCCTCTGTTGTCAGTTGACCTCAGCGAAATAATATCAAAGCCATGGGATGGGTGGCTTTTATAAAATTTCACCGTGCGCATGAACTTCCCTTTCTACTTTTGCCCCTACCCGCTTCCATTATTGGGGCACTGCCAATTTGATATTCCTGACTGTAAGTTATTCGAACACGAACACGTCATTTATTTTTGTTCTCTGTTTAATGAGTATGACTGGTTCGGACCTTCCTTTCTAAAATAGCAAAAGTATTGAATGTGAGGCGGGCTGCTTGCGCAGCTCCACTTTTAATGTACGATATTATTTGTGTTAATGGTTTTCTTTCTTATTACTAAAATTTAGTACAATATTATACTTGTATGATACAAAATAACTATTCCCTTTCTTGATGACAGAAAAATTATATTAAAAATTAGATTTTAAGCCAATACACCTATTTTTCGTTTATAATTAAAAACCAAACTCTTGTGAAAGAAAAACCAGTGCCCAAATTTTCATTCATTGGTTCTAATATTCAATACAATTAGAATTACAAGTTTAATTGCGGCTGTTAGGTATATAGATACCAATTGACCCTTTTTCTTTTATCCTTGAAGTATATTTGAAATTATATGATTTATAATAGCTTCTAGTAGGCAAATATTTTGTTTTTGCATCTAAAAACAAATTCTAAGCGTTTCTAAAAATCTGTGGCTAATAGTACAGTATATTTATTATATTTACGATGCTAATAGGTTATTTTCTGAAGCCAAATATACACAAAAAATAAAATAAAAAACAACCTAATTCCATTAACTAATTTCTGGATATTTTTCTTGAGAATCAAGATTTTAATAAGGGATACAATTTTTAAAACTCTACTGCATAATTGAGCAAAAATTCTAACACATTAGAACATTGCGTGTATATTTGAAAGTTATATAAGTAATAATTTTTTTCTCAAAGGTGACTTATTTCTTAAATAATAATTAGAATTAAAACATATTGGCTTTTGCTTTTCTAATATATATCTACCTATATATTATGTAATACAAACGTTAAAAAATATTTGCTTTACTATTCTCAAATTCGAGGTAGGTATTTTAAGTATAGATTTGTTTTTGAAAAAAGTGATTCGAACTGTAGAGAAACGAAAATGTTAATTTACCTATTGTACTTTATGGTAAGGTATACTTTTACAAGAATGTAGTTGCATATATGATTATTTTCAGCTAAAAACGGGTAACTGCTTAGTAGTTTGAACTTCTGTCACCTACTGAAGGTACACAATTACATTTTTTTTAAATAATTTCAACCTTTTTTGTTGCGACAAAGATCTTTGTGTATTTTTATGACAACTAGTTACCTATTATACACTTTCCGGTAAAAAAATCATTACCTATATAAATGAAGCTCATGGCCAGACTGATTTTTTATTTCGAACTCTATAAGTCTATATCCAATAAAAAGATTTACTGAATTTTTAAGGTTATTTTGTTGAAAAATGAAAACTTATGGTTAACCCAAGTCGAAAAGAAAAAGAAGTTTGGTACAATAATAATTAATTGCATAAAGTAGAAAATCATAAATAAGAACATTGGTGCAGTTCACTAAAACCATTTAAGTACAGTGTGTCCTGTATTGCGACAATTTTTAATATTACTTTTTTTTTATAATAATTTTATGATTTAATATGCATCTTTTAATTTAAATTAATTATTTTTTGCAGGTATGGGCGGGTGCAAAGCGTTAAACTACTGCCAAGGGTCACCGAGGAGAAGACGGGTGAGGTCACGATGGCGTGCACGGTGGCGTTCATGGACATCAAAAGTGCGTCCAAGGCTCATAATGCCGAATTGAAAATCGACGACAGGACTCTGAATACAGAGTACTATGAACCAGCCGCCATTCCGTCCGCTGCTCCTGGTGCAACTAGTGCCACTGGTGCCTCAGGAGCTCCCCAAGGTGGTAGCGGTGCCCCCGGGGCATCGCCGCAAAACTCGTCCTCCCCGTATGCTACCTCACCCGGAGCGACCAGATTTCCTAACGGCCATGGGTAAGCATTAACGATTATTAATAGTGCAAACATTTGTCCAAGGTGGTGGGATTATATTAGGATATTGTCACGTATAGGTTTAACGTGAACTCCGAGAGCATTGAAAATAAGGACCTTATCTAAAAGATTGAAACACCGAATACCAAGTTTAAATAGATTAAGTTTATTAACAGTTGAGAAAGTTAAAAATAATTTAACTTTTGGTCTCGAAACAGAACACCAATTTCGATGATATCAAGAAATTATAATGAGGTGCAAAATTGCTGTGACATTTTTTATGACAGTTTAAGAAAATTTAGGAAATCAATTATCTCTCAATTAATTTCAGGATAATTCGATTATTAGAAAGTGTATTTTTTCGATTTTTTTTTCTTGTTTTTGTTTAGTTTTTCCATATATATATTTAGTTTTAAGTTTTGTTCTTTGTTTTTTTTTGTTGGTAAGTAATATTGTATGTTGTTGTTATTAATATTTTTCTTCTAAGCACACTTTATAACTGGGTCATATGACCTAAAGTTGTTGCAAATAAATAAATATATAAATTAGTTACTCCTTAATATGAAGGAAGACCCTCTGGTCGCAATAGAGGGTCCGGGCGGACCCACTGTTTTTGAAACTACCTACCTATCTAATATGAACCACCCCTATATCTATAATAAATTTTTGTGTATAATGTGTATTTAACCTACGACCTTGATTATGAAAGCTCCCTTTTGGAAACTAAATGTGAATGTCATTATTATACTGACCGTCTCTTTTATTGATTTTTTGTTAATACCTACTACGTAATATAACATAATAAAAAAATTGAGGATGAGATTTTTTTTCGAAAAATAGGGTGCGTCTTTTTTATACAAAAATAAATAAATAAATAAGCAACCCCTGTTTATCCAGGGTGTTTCATAATATGTGGGACGCATTTACAGAAGTGATATAGGGCATCTCAAAAAAATGAAAAAGTTCTTATAAACATATTATGTCCAAAACCGATTTGGGTCCGAGATACAGGGTGTCAAAGTTCTAATTTTGTTTCGTTTTTTAAATTTTGGAAATCAGTAAATTGAACAATTATTTTTAGACATTTTAAGCTGTAATAATAACATTTTGTTTTCTTAGCTTGTGAAGCCTTGTGAAAAAAAGAAAATACTTTGCACTTAGAAAAATTATTTTTGTAGAAAAACGAGCATTTTTCGACAAAAAGAGCAAGAGACAAAAAGGTTTCTAAATTGAATGGGAAATACCAAATTCTTATTATTAAAAATAGGAGCCGTTCCACAAAAAAGTTTTTGGCGGGGGATAAAGAGTATTCAACTCCTGAAAATGAGTCACCCTTTACCCTGTAGGTACAAATGAACATTAAATTGCTCTTAAAATTCTTGGGTTTGAAAAATTTAAAACAAACATAAAATATCCATACCATTGTATTGAAAATTTAAGTGATTACTCAGGTCAACCCAATCTATCATCAATCAATATTATCATATTTGCAGGACTTCCGGTTATACCGGAAGTTGATACCAAATTTCGTATTTCAAATGGAACACCCTATATATTTTTGGATTCCCTATCAATTTTGAATTTTGGAAAGTAGTTCAATAACGTCTTTAGAATATCAACTATCTTGATAGATTGACCCAGCAGGTTACAGGGTGATCGCAAATTACTGTAGTATGCTCTACTACTAAAAATAGGCATAAGTCAATTTTCTCAAATGGCACACATTGTACATTATCAAATATTATGAAATACAATCAAATTTGCTTTCAAATTATACGAGGCACGTTTTTTTAGTAAGTACCGTTTTGCAATTCCGCCGCCGCAGCGCTACGGTCGACGTTCCGCGCATGTGCGCTGGTTACCTACATCTCTTTTCTACGCACTGACGCCATTACAGTCTGATTCCTCATTGTATACGTTGTTCACTGAGTGTTTAAGATGCCTCTGACAATCGTGAGTCCCGCCGATTGTGAATACGGGCTGTTATACGATTTCTTAGTGCTAAAGGCGTAAAACCGATCGATATTCATCGTGAGATCTGTGAAGTTTACGGACAAAACATTATGAGTGATGGAATGTTAAGGAAATGGGTGAGAGCATTTAAAGTTGGCCGCACAACTGAGCATGATGAAGAAAGGAGTGGGCGTCCTTCGGTCGTTAATGAAGATTTGGTGCAGAAAGTGGAGGAAAAGGTGAGAGAAAACAGACGCTTTACAATTTCATCAATGTGCGACTGCTGTCCTCAATATTCTCGTAGTGTTTTGTATCGCATTGTGACCGAGAACTTGAATTACCGGAAATTGTGTTCACGTTGGTTTCCAAAAATGTTGACGGATTTGCACAAAACCCAACGTTTAGGCAGTGCATTGACTTTCCTTGAGCGGTACCACAATGAAGGTGAAGATTTTTTAGACCAATTTGTTACTTGTGACGAAACATGGGTGGCCTACGTCACACCAGAATTCATCATCACCCAAAAGAGAGAAGTTTAAGCAAACAATTTCTGCCCGGAAAATCATGTGCACAGTTTTTTGGGACAGAAAAGGAGTATTGCTAGTGGAGTTTCTGCCTCGTAATGAGACAATCAATGCAGCGTCTTATTGTGAGACATTGAACAATCTGCGTCGTGCAATCCAGAACAAAAGACATGGCAAGTTGAGTAAGGGTATCGTTTTGCTGCATGACAATGCCCGTCCACATGTGGCTAATCGGACCAAAGATCTCATCAAATCTTTTAAATGGGAAACTCTAGATCATCCTCCATACAGCCCTGATCTGGCGCCCAGCGACTACCATTTGTTTCTGCACTTGAAGAAACACCTGGGTGGTCAGCGTCTTCAAGACGATAAGTGGTTAACAAGTCAGGCGGCAGAATTTTATGAGGAGGGTATTCAAAAACTGGTGCCACGTTATGACAAGTGCCTCAATATTCATGGAAATTATGTAGAAAAGTAGTAGCCTCGTATAGCATGTTTTCTGCCAGTTATTACAAGTTTCGACAAAGCCGCAAACTCTTACTGCGCTAGTAAAAATTTTAAAAAAATTATCGATTTTTGATTTTTTTTTTAATCATGATATTTATCAACCCTGCTTAATGAGACGCAACGTGGCAAAAAATTCGGCTCTAACGATAAAGTCAAAATTCAGATGCAATCTGCAACCAACGAAATTCTACGATGAGGCAAATGCATAACAGTTGATGGGGATTATCTTGAGAAGTATCCAAAACTGATTGAATAAACAGTTTTTAAGCTACAACAATAATTTATCTCGTTAATTACTCTCGTATTTTGTATAATGTTCCATTTTTCAACTCATTTAATCAATCAGTAAATAAATACATAATTGAAACCGTTATATTCGCGCATTCTCTTTGAATCGATAATAACGCAGTTTAGTTAATTTCTAAATTAGCAACAATTGAAACAATAAGAGACAATGTATGTCATTTGACTCTGTTTTTAATATGTGCAACAGCTGCATGCAATGCTTCCATCCTACACCATAATATTCTATAAACAAAGAGAAATTTGTCATTGTGTCAAAGACACATAATTTCTTTTCGCGTTTCAACTGAACATATTTACGTACCTTCTAGTTATTAATACATAATATTATTCTTGTCCGCAATAATTAAAGCAGACATCTACATAGCAGGTGTAATACGAGGCTACTTGTATAAGAGGTACATTTTAATAGGCTAATTTTATTTAGAATATTGTCTGTCACACATGAAAACCGGAGATGGCAAATTTAAAATGTATGCCTGGAATGTTGTCACCCGATGTTCTTTGGCTGTTATTTTTTTAGTTTCCAGACCTATACCTAGGGAAAGTATTGTCAACGCGCTAAAAAAATTTGATATAAAGACGGATATAACCATTTTCAAGTTCCCTGACTCGATTTAGACCATTTCCAGATGGAAGTCGGTCTGGCTGTGTGTCTGTCTGCATTCTTCCACGATAGCGCCTAAACGCTTCAACCAATTGAGCTACATTTTGGTATATGAGTTTGGAGCAGTCCTAGGATGAACCCATTAGTTTTTGGTTGAAATCTATCTAGCCCTGTGATAGGGGTGGACACAACCGCCAAATTTGATAATTTTTGATATTTGCCCCCATAATTCTCGAAATAAATGCGTTCTGGATTCGAACCCCAGCTCTGGCAATATTTGTTTTTCTAATTTTTAAATAAAGTAGTTAGTTTGTTACGTTAGTTTATTGGAAATAATACAATAATAATAATAATTATTATTAAAATTCTGTTTCGTTACGCAGGGCATATATTTTTGATTATATTACGAGGTCTGGCTAATAAATAACGAAACTGCGCGCGCAGAAGGCGTCCTAGAGGTGAGGGAGGGAAACGAACGAAGTGTTGTTTAACTTGTAGTTAGGGATACGGTATCGCTTCAAAATTATCGATACCCGATACCAAGTAAAGTATCGCATTTCGGTATCGATACGGTACTTGGTATCGAAGGAAAAGCATCGATACTTCAAAGTATCGATACTCGATACTCATAAAAAAAAAGTACCTACTTATAAGTATTTAAAATAAAAATTAACGCGATTTTTTAAGTCGAAGTAGGTTTATAATGTTACAAATAAAATATTAGAAATAAAATATATACTATATTATCATTGCTGTTTTTAATTTTGGAGGTTGCAGTTGCAGCAAAAAATTAATTTAAACATTGCTGAGGCGTCATGATAATTAAAATTTATACATAAAACAATAATTTCATTTATCAATTTTACGTTCATCCTTTTAACTCTTTCTATCTAGTTTTCTAAACTATAGGCCACAATTATCAAATATGTCTTCTTCTATGGCACCACTCTTGAGAACACAGTGTTAGAGCGTTTAGGTATGTTGGTATCGATACTATGATTTAAGGCGTGTAAGTATCGATACTGTTTAAGTATCGAACAAAAAGTATCGATGCCAAAAGTACTTGGTATCGGAACCAAAGTATCGATACTGTACTAGTATCAAAGTATCGTTCGTATCCCTACGTGTAGTGTCTGCTACGCCGCTACGACAACACGTTCTTGTCGCTGTAGTAGTTTTTTTTCTATAGAAGTTAAAAACGAACGCGGTTTTCCTTGCGCCAATAGCAATGTGTGACGAAAATGATCAACGAATCAATGTGAAATTTCTCGTTATATTAAAAAACTCCGACGGAGTGCTATAAATTGTTGAAAGAGGTCTACGGTGAGAATTCCCTATCTCGTGCACGTGTTTCCGTATGGCATAAAAGGTTTTCTGAAGGTCCAGAGAACATCGAAGATGACCAACGTCCAAGTCGACCTGTGTCTGTTTCAACTCCGCAAACAGTGACTAAAATCAATGAAATTGTGCGCCTAGATTGTCGTATGAGCAATCGGATGATGGCTGAGATTGTAAACGCCGATAAAGAAACGGCAGAAAAATTTTACATGACGAATTGAACATGAAGAAAGTATGTGCGAAGATGGTCCCAAAAAATTTGACCCCCGCACAAAAGCTCTTCCATCAACAGATCTGCTCAGATTTTCTTGAGAGGTTAGATGAAGAGCCTGAATTGACGGAAAACGTAATCACTTGCGATGCAACTTGGATATTCCAGTATGATGTTGAAACCAAAATTTAAGGCCATGGTAATCGTTTTTTTCGACATCAACGGCATGGTCATGATTGAATGGGTTTCAGAAGGTTATACTGTAAACCAAACTTATTATTTGACCGTTCTGGCAACATTGCGAGGGCGAGTTGGTAAGAAACGGCCGGAGTTGTGAAAAAAAAAGTCGTGGATTTTGCACCAGGACAACGCGACTGCCCATATCGCGCTGTCTGTGAAGCGTTATTTAGCCGCTAGAGGCACTCCAGTGCTCGAACACGTGCCGTTCTTGCCTGATTTAGCACCTTGTGATTTTTTCTTGTTTCCGAAGATCAAGTCTGCCTTAAAACGAACGCGGTTGGAGTCAATGGAAGATGTGAAGCGAAAATTGGCGGAGCTCCTAAATGCACTGACAAAAGAAGACTTCCAGCATTGCTTTGACCAATGGAAAAAACGAATGTGTGGCGAGGAGAGGGGAATACATTGAAGGGGAGCATTCGATTGTAGAATAATTTCTACAATCAAAATCTTTTTCATAAGCAGTCTCGTTATTTAATAGCAGCACCTCGTATATCTTGTCGGGAAAGCCTTGGGGCGACGCAACCGAATTAAAGACGGATATAACCATTTTGAAGGTCCCTGTGACGATTAAGACCATTTCCCGATGGAAGTCGAATATTAACTATAGACAAAAAGCGTCAATAGACGCTGAAAACGGCATCACCTCGTCGCATTCCCAGCTCATTTCTGGCCCGCTATACTATATTTATATATACTATAAGATACTATAAATATAAGCGCGGCGATTTGCTTTGATCCCACATACATCAGACGTGCCGACACGAGGTGCAGTAACTGTCTATTATTTTAACTGTGATATGGCTGTGTGTCTGTATGTATTCTTCCACGATAGCGCCTAAACGCTTTAACCAATTAAGCTAAATTTTGATGTATGAGTTTGGGGGAGTCCTAGGAAGAACCCATTAGTTTTTGGTAGAAATCGCTCTAGGTGATAGCGCCAAATTTTCAAATAGCAATAGGGGTCGAGTGATACATCATTTTATCTGCTTAGCGATAGGTTACTTTGGATATTTGCGAACATAATTCTCGAGAAAATTGCGTTTAATATTTCACCAGTTAGGTAGTTGAAACCTATAACTCTTATTAGAATATAATAAAGTAATTTGATAAAAGCTTTTTGGCGTCGTTGACAGAGCGTGCGCCTCGCATGCGAAAGGTTCTGGGTTCGAATCCCAGCTCTGGCCATATTTTTTTTTTCTAATTTTTGAATAAAGTAGTGTGTTACGTTAGTTTATTGTAAATAATGAAAATAATACAATTAAAATAATAATATATATTCTGTTTCGTTACGCAGGTCATATATTTTTGATTATTATTGATTGATTGATTATTATAAGGGACGACACAACCGATTTTTTCTATTGCAAGAGAATTCTTTTGTATAAAAATTATGTAAATAAAATATATATTTTAGAAAAACTTAATGATATACCTATTGGATAATTATGATCATTTTATTTACTTTGTTTTTATGTTTTCAACAATAATTAAATATTTTATATTTTCATTTGCCCAATACAAATATTGAGTTGTTATCGTGTACAACACTATTTGCTAAACGAAAGGTTATTGTTGTTGTAAATTTTTTCCTCTTTGTTATACCTAATAACTTTTAATAATATTATTTATAGGTGGTTACATCACCAGCTAGTTGAAATGAACTTTTGGAACAGGTGCATGTATATACAATACATTATGTAATATGCAAATTGGATTCTTCAACAATAAAACCTTATCTCCTATTCACTTGTTGTACGGGATGTCCACAATTTGTTGTTATAGTGGTGTAGGTATCTCGGTCAAGATACAGGGGCGAATTGAAAAAAAAATATTTTTTTTAATCGACTTTATATCTCAGAGTTGATTACATACAGAATCATGTATGTACCCATGTTGGGTACTTTGCGGGGTATATCCGTTAAATTTCTAGATAGAAAGTTGCGTTTTTCGCGACAGTGTGCTACTTTTTCATAAAAGTAAAGATGGTATAAAATAACATAAGAATGCGCCAAACAGTACTATTACTTACATTCAAAACTTCAGCACTTTTTCGAGGAAGTACCTGGAGTTTCTTCAACCATGTTCAGCACATCCTCTTCCATCTCTACCGTTCTTGCTGCCTTTGGCCTTCCTGTTCCTCCACTTCGTTTTAGTGTGCCTATTTCATGAAGGAGTTTGTGAATGCTTTCGAGCCATACTCAACCATGCTCAGGAGCCATACGCTGAGGATTATTCAGTGTACAACCGCCTAGCTTTTAATGCATTGACATCAGCGAGTCCACAAATGAAGTGCATATCGGTCATCTCATCATTTTTATCTCGTAAACGAAGCAACATATGAAAAAAATACAAGAGATAAAAAAGTTGTAGTTTTATTTGCTCTATCTTAACAATATTAAACAACAATATTAAAATTAAATTACAGTCAGTGACGTACATTTTTTTTTTCACTGATTTTTATTAAGGTGCCCCCCTAACGCGTCTGGACTTAATAATTTTGATCTAGTTAGGACTATATAACCTCCCTATTTGTAGCAACAACGCTGCCAAATTTCAAAGAAATCCGTAAGGAGATATTTACTAATAATGATAATAACAGACTTTATTAAGGGCCAGTTGCAGTTCAGTGTCAGATGCCACTCTCTGTTCAGCTGACGCATAAAAATCTAATAGTACATTAGCATGAAAAAAGAAACAACAAACAGAAAATACAATAACATTTGTCTTAACTAATCTTAATCAACTATAATTCAAACAATATTAAATAAAAAAAAAAAACAAAAAACACGTACCTAACTATTGTTAAAATGTATACCCTTAGAATACACACAGAAAATATGAACACAAATCACAAATTAATCTCTTTTTATAAAATTTCTTAAAGCTCGATTTAGATTTAGGCAATCCTCTCAATTCGCTTGGCAGTTCATTTATGCATTTAACAATACTATATGTATAGGATTATCTGAACATTGAAAACCTCAGCAAATTTTCGAGTAGAAGTACCTGGATTTTCATCAACCACGTTCAGGACATCCTCTTCCAGCTCTATCGTTCTTGCTGTCTTTGGCCTTCCTGTTCCTCCACTTCGTTTTAGTGTGCCCATTTCATGAAGGCGTCGATGAATGCTTTCCAAAATTTTTTTATCAGAAGCCTTCGATGAGGAAATTTTTCATTGTACAGCCGCCTATAGCTTCTAATGCATTGCCATATGCGAGTCCAGAAATGAAGTGCATGTCGTTCATCTCGGCATTTGTATTCATGTTAAAGGACTTCAACAAATTCGACAGATTCAAAATGATTGCCGCAGTCAAATAACATCAAAGTCACTGATTTGTAGTTGAATTATTCTCAAATAAAGGGTTTTCCAATAAGAGGTGTTATTTTGATATAGTGAGAAAATAATGGGTTTTAGGTCTTTTGTAAAAGAAACGAATGTATTTGAAGCCAACGTTTCGACAATCTTTATTGTCATCCTCAGGGCACAAATCATTGTTTCTTTTTGTCGGTAAGAATTTTTGATATAAACGAGACAGGCACAAACAGAACACATGTATACTTATGTATAAATAAAATAACATAAAAGCATAACAACAATACAATATCACTAGTCGTCTAATCTGGATGGTATCCAGATTAGACGACGATAATGATTTGTGCCCTGAGGATTACAATAAAGATTGTCGAAACGTTGGCTTAAAATACATTAGTTTCTTTTACAAAAGACCTAAAACCCATTATTTTCTCACTATAACAATAATAGAGGTCGTAAAAATTTAAAGTTATTTTGATATTCAAAGGAAAATGCCAAATAACATCAGCCAAATGACCACCACGACCACGCCTATAGGACCATATCCTTTTCATGAAATTTTCCATAATCAAATCGCAAAGTGGCTGCCCTATAGCCTCACGAATTCCATCTATGAGGTCTTGAATCGACGCTGGGCTGTTGGCGTAGACCTTCTCTTTCACGTGGCCCCAAAGGAAGAAGTTGTAAGGTGTTAAATCGCAAGATCTCGGTGGCCAATTGTGATCACCTCTTCGAGAGATAACACGGTCCGGAAACTTTTCCTTAAAAAATCGTTGCTTGTGTGACACGTACCGTCTTGTTCAAAGTAAACGTTGTCCAGATCAAAACCATCCAATTTCGGCCATAAGAAATCAAACAAACCTGGGTTTTCTTCAACACTTTCGGCTACAGCAGCAATATTCTCGGCTGTTCTTGAGCGACGTGCACGGGTTTTATTCTTCACATCACTAACTTGTCCCCACAGCTCGAATTTTTCCACCAATTTCTGTATTGCGGTCCGACAAGAGGTGCTTCACGACGACCAAAAAATGTTCGAGTTTTACGAACCGTCTCTGCCAAATTTTCACCATTTTTATAGTGAATTTTGATAATTTCAGTGCGTTGTTGAAGCGTGTATAGTTCCATTTTTATTAATGGCGTAGTTTCTACGTGTCAAATGTCAAAAAATTACAGTTCCAAAAGTGACATCTACCGAAATAGCGGGCTATTCAAAATAACACCTCTTATTGGAAAACCCTTTATTATGTTGAAAAATGTTTTAAATTTTTATCTGGTAAACGAAGCAACATATTATGAAAAAAATACAAAAGTTGAAGTTTCAATTGCTTTATCTCAAAACAATATCGAAATTAAATTACAGTCAGTGGCGTACATTTTTTTGTCAATAATTTTTATTAAGTTGTCCCTCTAATGCCACTGGCCTTAATAATTTTGTTCGAGTTAGGGACATATAAGCTCTCTATTATTATTAAAAACACCGTTTTTTACAAAAAAAAGTAACACATCGTATTTTCAAAACAATGCATTTGCAGACGTATGTTTATGGGAACTTTTTTTATAAAATGACCTTTTTTGAAACACCCTGTATATGATTGTTCCACTGTGCGATATTTCAAAATATCACCATAATATACTAAGTAAATGAGGACTTTGAAAAAAAAAACACCTCGGACATATTTTAATTTCTGTTCTAAGAATGCGAAGTTGTTACTAACATTTTTTTTGCTCACTCAGCCATAATTGCAGAGAAACTGTGTTCTGTGTGTGAATATTTATTACACATGTCGAAAACGACTATCATTACTCGTGTTTTGTTTTTTCTGTGAATGGCAGGGTAATTATTTCAAGATTTTTTAACGTTGAAACTCTCTGCATCATGCAATGCTGTTATTAAATATGAGTTAGAGTACGCTGAGATGGTACTTTAAGTAGTGTTGTTGCTATATTCTCAAAGGTAAAGTACTTTAGATAATACATAATATTTATGTAGTTGAAAAATACAATCGTAAAATAATAATTGTTACTTGGGTAGCTTGTAATATGAGGTTGCATAATACGAAGAGAGTTACATGGTGTTAAAATTTTGGAATTTTTCTGGTGTTTTTCAATGCATGTTATTCTCCCCGAACTTTTTTGTGTAACGCCGCTGACCTCTTTCGACCAAAAATTTAAATTGTCCGTTCAGTTCAAAAACTCTTTCGTGTCTTACTTATTTCTAGAGAATATGACAGCTCTATCGGTTTTGAGATAAAAAATAATTTGTGTTAAAAATATGGTCCAAAACATGGCCCTAATGAAACTGAAAATTATTCATAACATTTATTGAAGGAAATAAAACTGCGTCTACTCCACAAAATATTATTTATAAATTAAAAGGATTTCATGTCCGTAAATATAATAAATCAAAAATAATTTAATGGCAAAGCGGACTAAAGTGCTGGTTTTACCTACACGAGGAATTTTGTTTAATTTAGCACGGCCCCAGTCTAATTCAATAGAACCAGACCGAGGCATGGGTCGACAGATACTGACGAATTCGTTTCGCTCTTGTTATGAGCTCGTCAGAGTACCATAGTCGTTGCCCATCTACAAATATCAGCCTGCATTTAAGCACAATAAGATACACAACAGTAGACACATGTAAACACGTATCATCTACATGTACATTGTACATAGTAATGCATATCCTATACCATGCACTTTAGTCCGCTTTGCCATTAAATTATTTTTCATTTATTATTTATAAATGTTCAAACCTGAACAACACCGTCAGACATGTTTCGAGATTTGATTTGGAGCAACTCACATTGTAATGTTTAGTGTATAATTAGTTTCCATTTTTATGTAATTTTTACCTCAAATTTTTTCACAAAGTTGATGTATGGATGTTTGAATCTGGTTTAACCTTCTTATGAGGACTTTTGTACGTTATTGTCACTGATGATGAGATATCAAATCTCGAAACATGTCTGACAGTATTGTTCAGGTTTGAATATGTATAAATAACATTTTGTGGAGTAGACACAGTTTTATTTCCTTCAATAAATATTTACTCCTCTCTGAAATGGATTATTACAACAGTTATTCATAAAAGTTTTTTTTTTTTGAAATTTAGGTGTTCACAAAATTACTCGAACTTTAATAGTATATTGTATTCCTAGGCGGTAAAGTGTCATTTTTTCAGGCTGAAAGAAGAAATGTACGGGCGAGCTTTAGCGAGCCCGGACACTTCTTGAAGCCTGAAAAAATCACTTTACCGCCATGGTTTACACATTATTTTTCTGCCGGCACCGTACAATTGTGGGTAATACAAAAAAAAAAGAAACAAAAACATTAAACGTACTAAATAATAATAATAATAGAATTTATTGCCCAACAGAATAATCCCTTTACAGAGCAATATAGCATATTATATACAAAAATATACAAAACTCTAACAATTAATAGAAATTACAAATTTCAAACAAATAACAAATCAGTAGGTACTAAATAACGATAAAAGAACAATTATCCAACTGCTCTCTTGTAATGTTACTAATGATTTAACAAATTTCTAATGTTTACGTTATTTTTAACTAATAGCGTATATTTTAACATGGAATGAATTGACCACAGTGTTGAAGATTGGTATTTTTGTGAAAGATCCGATAAATACGTCAAAATCACGTTTTCACTATACTTTTTAACGTTTTTAGCACTACACCAATCCATAAACAGTTTATACTGAAGTTCATATTTGGTGATTGATTTTTCCGGCAGCAAATTCATCGAAACTTCGTTCGCTTTCTCGAGAATTTCAGGCGGGGTACAATACTCAATTTCCTCATCACTACGATCAATCAGATGTTCCATGATTATTATATAAATGATGAATCAAATTGACTATTTTACGACGCGCTCGATTTTTGACAACCACTGTCACATTGGTCTGTCATCATTGTTAATAGCTTTTATTATTGTGCCGCCATCTATTACAAATAGTTAAAAATAATTTTCTTGTCTAGCCATTATTGAGTGTTTTGTAGCGCTAGCCTTAAAAATGCATACTTTCTCGTCCCTATGGAAGCAGTAAAATTCAATTTTCTCATAGTGTCGGCAGAAAAATAAATTTTGGTTTTATTTGTCAAAAATGACGTTTATTTTTTTTGCATCACCAATAAGGGCAAGTTTATGACAGGATGTCTATTCCAAAAATTTATAGTTTTCAAAATATTGACAATTTTCCATTATTCTATTACAATAGTGATAGAACTTTGAAATTTAATTGATTTTAGTTGACCATGATGTCTTTAGAAAGCAAATAAATTTGGCACTTGTCACAAAAATAATCCACAATGATGACAATTCTTGTAGATACTAATTAGTAGTATAATATTCATGGCGAGGCGTATAAATTATACTAACGAAGACTATCTAAATTTGTTTATTATTTATGGAGCATTTGTGAAAAAGTGTGATACATTGATATAGTTAGTCTTGTTACATTATGTAACACGCAGTTCTTAAAAAATAAAGCCTCCTGCTAGGGAATTCGGGCTTATCTGGTGGTGGCAATAATAATGGAGAACTATGTTTTACCCGTGCATATTGCCTGCTCAAACACTAGATGTCACCACATCTTGTTATTACAAAAATGTGTTCCAACAACATACGAAATGTATACATACACATGCAATTTTAATTATTACAAATGCAAGTAGGTACCTATAGATACCTACATTTACTTAAA
Source organism: Apoderus coryli (assembly GCA_911728435.2). NCBI lineage: Eukaryota > Metazoa > Arthropoda > Insecta > Coleoptera > Attelabidae > Apoderus > Apoderus coryli. The sequence continues at coordinate 5,592,133 of OU452202.1, read as the reverse complement.
ATGCACATGTTTCCTACTTATATACATAAATTATTAGGTCGTAATGTGTAGTAACCTTTTCAACAATAACAAAAAAAAAAATAAAAATAAAAGAACGAAAAGTAAACAGCTTACACAAGCCATAAATTAGCATTGAATAATGCGGGGGCACACAAGGAGAACCCCACTCGCTTAATAAAATAAATTATGTATACGGATAAAATATTAGCTCCAACAAATCAAAATATAAAATTAGTAGGTATGTCTGTATACCTACGTCATCAAATATAGGATAAATTATGATTTATTGGGATTTTTATTGTTCAGACTAGGTAGGTATATTATTGTATTTGTTAATATACACATAATAAAACTATTATGCCTTATATCTATTTATATATACCTAGTAGAAAATAGCTGACAATTGTTGTGTCACGTAGTTCCTTGACAGTGGCTGAACGAACATATCGATAAAGGTTTTCCTGTTATATTTGACTTTCCCGGCCCAGGGAAAGTATTGTGAACGCGGTAAACAATTGAGATAAAGACAGATCTAAGTCCCCTAAGACGACTAAAGCAATTTCCAGTTGGTGAGTTCCATTGCAGTCTGTATGGCTGTTTAAATTTCCATGCCCAGTTCGACTTTAATCATTATATAAATTCCGTAACTATGTATATTCAGCCACTGAAGATGGAATGATATTCCGAAACATGTTTGGCAGTCAAATCCCGATTAGGATTTGAACATATATATAAATGAATGAATTAATCATTATTCCTATATCCATAATGTACATATATTTCCCTCTTTTTTATTCTTGTAATACATTATTTATTTTGGCCCCTCTCTTCGCTGTGCATGGCATTTGACACCCTCGCCAGTGCTCTGTCACACCAATGGCGCCTATTATCATACATGTTTTCATCTATAATTCAGTATCAATGGGCAACGCTGGGACTCCGGCATATACTCAATATAGGACGAGATGCAACCATCTGACGGCCGGCTGTCGCCCTTCATATAAACATAGTTGCCAGCGTTTAATTGCATTAAGCATAGCATACGAATCTTGCCATTTAAAAATCGCATAACAAGCACGCACGACTAAAGCCATTTCCAGATGGAAGTTTGTCTGTCTGTCTTCCACGATAGTGCCTAAACGCTTCAACCAATTCAGCTAAATTTTGGTATATGAGTTGTGTATCTACATTAATCTCAATGTACACAATATATACTATTATTGTATCCCTGAACTCAACACGAAGAGCCGGTGAGTTAAGGTATCCCAAATATGCGGCTTAGCACCATCCTGTTGAAAAAACATCTCGTTCTCTGGGATCTGCAACAAGCAAATTCAACTAAGATTCTCCCGTCAAGTTACGATCTAGGACAAATTGACCGACAGTACGTTTTCCCAAGATACTAACTTTTCTGGATGTTGGAAAGGATTCGATTCACTCCAATATCTGCAATTTCACATTAATTTCAAAACAGAATAGGAAATTTTTTAGCATGTTTGTAAAGAGAATATGTGCCATTTAAGATTCTTGCGACCTTGTATGGGGGATGATTCTTTGGTTGAAAAATGTCCCCATGATTATACAATCGGCGAAATATCCGAGTTGGAGACTTGTAATTAGGCCAACCGGCATAATCTTAAACTCCTTATTGTGCATTTATTATTGATTATTTAAATGATGACAAGAGAGCTTGCAAGAAAAAAGTTGTATTTTTACGACGTAAACAATTATTTGAAAATTAAAAAAATAAATAAATTATGTAAATGAAATTATCCAATACAAGGTTTTTTTTATTTATTAATGCGTTAATTATTGTAGATTAGATTTGAGATATAAAAAAACATTAGTCAACCTACTACTTATAGAATTGTAACATAAATAATATGTAAATGTCTTAGATTTGGCGCCAGTTGAACTGACAACTATTTACACCTCCATATAGTTATTCATCATAATGACAATAATTGTAATGAAATTTTATTTATGCAAACATTAAATAAAAAACTGTTGCCCTCAAAGCCGCTATTTTTTTTTCACGGACGCCTATGGTACATAAATATTTTGTCGTGTATTTTTAAGACCAATTTTCACCTACTTTAAAAGGCTAAATAGGTATATCACTTTGGCAGTCAATTTTTTTTAACCCTTTTTCTACTATTTATGAACGCCTATGTAAATAAATATTTTTTTGGTGCATTTTGTAGGTTATCTTATATCAAAACTATATACAAGGTGTTTCTAAAATAGGTGGTCAAAATTTGTGAGCGAATTGGGGATGTCTAATCATGAAAAAAACCTAAATTGTAATTTTTCGAAAAGTCCTTATTTACAAAGATACAGGGTGTTAAGGATGACTGCCTAAGGACGATATTTTCGAAACGAGTTAAGATGAATTGATCAAATGTAGCATATTTATTCACCTAGTTAAATGTCGTAAACTGACATGAAATTGAATAAAAAAGGCTGACCATAGGCGGGTAATCGGGGGGACCCTTGCCTTAATTATAACCTAACTTTTTTTTTCTTGTGACTTTTATTCCATTTGTGTCAAAAATGTGATAAAATAAAGTTTTCTACATAAAAAAGGTATACTTGTTTTTCTCGAAAGACTTAAAGGTTTTCGAGAAATTGGAGTTTGAAAATTTTAGGACAAAACTGGTCCTTAGTACACAGCATTAATAAAATACAGTTTGCTAACGAAAAGTTTTCCAACATTTTATTATATATTTTTTAAATTTGAGCAAACTGGGTTTGTTAAGCCCAACGAATTCAAAAAATTTGAAACTTTATGCCTACAAAGTTCAATGGACTCAAGAGCTAAAAGCCGGCAAACCATGGGCAACGAAGAGCGTTTGTTGATTGGATTTTGGAACAACGACAATTGGATGGTGATTTTTGTGAAATAACAAGAGTCACTGTTTGGTGTGCCTTTTGAGCGGGCAGTTGGTCAAGTATTAACCATGAATGGTGTTCGATATCGTGAAATGTTAACTAATTTTTATATGCCAAAATTGCAATACCTATTGTACAAGGTGATTCATACTGAGTGGCCTATTTTAAGTTCTCGGGAACTGCAAAAAGTATGTTTCGGAAACTTAGGGGTTCGGTATTATCGGGAAAGTTCTATATTGATGTACTACTAAGTAAGCATTTACTTCGTTTTTTTAAATGGAATAACCATATTTTTTTTCTGATTCCCTATAAAATTTAAAGGTCACTTTATTAAGCAAACAATTTGCCATACGGCCAGATAAACTGTTGAATTACATATTCTTACATGACAAATATTTATTTACAGATCATCTGATGAACATGGGCCATTTCCGGAACGATTTTACGAACGTACCAGTAATAGGGTTGCTAATGATGGCGAATATATTCGTCGGACAGGATACCACGACGCTGCTGGTCGCGGGCGAAATCGTGATAGATCTTTTCGCAATGGACCTTACAACAGTCTTATGGAGCGACATACGAGAACGCTCAATAATACGTGGCCGTACGCCGATTCAACGAGGTAATATCTTGATTTAAGGATGTTTTATATTCGAAGACTTAAAAATCTTCAAACTTGGATATGCCGTTTTATAAATTTATTTTCCCTTTTTTTAGGCGATTAAGTTCGAAGAATAACTTAAAATCAACGAGCTAAAATTATATTTTTCTTTTCTTAATTAATTTCTGCAGATATTTGTATCCATTGTCACTTTTTTTTAAATCAAAGTACATAGCTATGAAAAATAACAATAAGTTTAATGGAACTAAGTTGAACAAATAAATACAATAAACAGCAGCAAAAACATAACACCAAATTAATATTATCTACTAATTAAATCAATAATCAAAAATGAAATATTAGTCCATTTAAAACGGCTGTAGGATGACACATAGATGGCGCTACTCGAATTTTTTCCATATGATTTTTATTTAGTACTTTAGACTTTCCAACGATACGTGTATCTGTTTTGTTCACACCAAGCATTCACCAATTGAAGACTGCCTTGTAGCGAAATACAATCCTCCGGCGTACTTATCGTTGTAAAAATCTTTAAGTCATCTGCATAAATCAGTTTACTACAATTCAATAATTCTCCCAAATCATTAATGAATAATAAAAGTAATAGAGGTCCCAGATTTGAACCCTGAGGTACTCCAGATAGAGCTGTATAATATGTCGATGTATATCCATTGTATGACACAAACTGAACTCTATCAATCAGTAATATAAGATTGCAGAAGACAGACGGCATCAGGGCTAAAGCGAAAATGCGGAAGCTTTTGTATAAGGATTGTATGATCAATTCTATCAAACGCCTTGCAAAAATCCGTGTATACAACGTCGACCTGACCGCGGTCATCCAACGTTTAGAATGTTGTGATTTCTAAGGCGAAGTACTGCCGACTTCAGCGACATGAATTCGTTTAAGTGTTTGTATTCCTCTCTGGTTAGACCACATCTGGAGTACGTGTCCGCATTGTGGAACCCTTCTTATCGCTGCCATATTCACAGTTTAGAAAAAATACAAAACATGCGTTTACGTTATATTTTTTATAAGCTCGGACATCCTCCTATCCTGGGGTGAATGCTGTTTTTGATTAGAGATCTGTACTAGCCTATTTACATCTCACTACTATGGAGGCTCTTAGAGACAAGAGGAACCTTATTAAACTACCATGTTCATTGCCCTGAACTTTTGGCTAAATATATGGCCGTCCATATTTTACGATCCTTTTCATAGGACAAATTACGCTCAGTTCTTTTATAGCTAGAGTTCCGGCTCTAGCAAATCGTTTCTAACAGCAGCTGAACAGGATATTTGGTTCCAATGATTTGAGGTAGATTTGTGGTGCCCTTCCATTGGAATTGTCTACTGGAGTTTTCGTTTAATATTATGTTGGGAATCTTATATTTATTTAATTTTGTTCTGCTCATATACCGTTTGTTTTTTCTTTTCTTTTTGAATTGTAAAATTGTCTAATTTAATAGGTTGTATTTATTTATTGTTAGTGTTTCTATATTGTTATTATTATCAAATTGAAATTGGATCATTGTCGAGCGAATTACAACAATAATTATTATGACAAAAAGTTTGGAATATAAAATATATTTATTGTTGTTCTAGATATAACTCTACGAATGCCGGTAGTCAGTCGGAAACAGGGTATAACACAACTTCGTCCGATGGTTGCTCGGAAAGGAGAAATTCTGATCAAGGCGGCCGAAAGAAGACGAAATCGAGATCGGGATCTCGATCTGTGTCTCCGGAGGGAAGCGTTAGTAGCCGATCTCCTTCCAGGTAAAATTAATTTAAATTTACTTTCGTGCAAAAATAACTACATATTGATTTAAACATTGCGATTTATTAACATTTAACACACAATCCCGGCGTCCCTGTGTAGCCCCGGAACTTCGATCGGCGGCCCATGCAGCTCGATGCCCATATACACAATAAACATGGATTGAAATTGAAAAATATGTGGTACATATTTTAAAAAACAGACACCTATTTACCTAATAGAAATGTCTCAAATAGAAAAGTCTTTCTAATTTTAATTTAAAATGATATAAAAAAACACAACTCAATATCCCTTTATAATGTCAATACCGACCGTAGCCGTCCATAGGCGCACCCTGTTAACTTTTCATAACAATACATGTCCTACGATATTTTAAAAATCCTTTATGTATTAACAACTGTATGTTCATTTGTATAAAAGTATACTGTATTTTTCCTGACCGCTCCAATACGGCAACAAAGAGACTGTTTATTGTTTTTAGAAGTTTAGACATAGATGCACACGTACCTAGTCCGTGTTCGAACAGCAAGGAATATACCTTTATATTAATTAATACTATTGTTAATACTTGTTATGCATATAAGTAGATACATTTTTAATAATATGCTTCTGATATTATAAACTAACAACAAATTTTACTCACTTAGTCAGTGACATTTTCTATGGAACGTAAAATTTTTATAATATCTGTATTCGTCACTTCATTATTTTCAGACCTTAACTGATGATAAATATTTAAGAAGACGCTGGCTTTGCTCATACAAATCTTGACGGGTTCCTCTCGTGTCCTATACAGTGTCACTGTATACAGTGACTGCAAAAAGTTGCATCCACTTGAAGTTTTATTAAAAATTATTATCTAATTTGATAGATCTTTTTTCATTTTATTAATCTACGAAGAACTATTGAACAAATCATGGTTACAATATTCTGCCACCGTGTTTTACTGTCGGACACAAATTTTCTTGTTTAAATTCCACATTAAGTCTTCGCCATGCCATATGATGTCCATCCGATTATATTTAGATTAATCTGAGAAAATAACACGTTGCCAAAAATAATTTGTTTCATTCATATATTTATTTGCAAACTCTTTTTCCAGTCACTGTAGTTATTTTTATTACTGTCGGTATCCTTTGGCAGGCATGATTTATTATACGTCTTATATACGAGGGAGAAATGTATCAAAAATGCTGCATTCGATGCCCTTTTTTAATGTAAAGAGGCCTGGGAATGGATAGCCCCGGTAAAATCGTTAAATTTATATATTTCAAATTAACTTTGACACATTATTCCATTATTGTACCTGTCGAATTGAATTATTATTATCACTGTATTTCCGTATTTTTGAACCTTTTTCATATATATTTTTAAAGTTTATCTTCTTGGGGATGTAGGTTCGTACATAATAATACAAATAACTTTAGGGCCCGATTGTACAATGAGCGTTCACCCGAAGTTCACCTTGATCTTCGCTTCAGCCGAGAAAATGCGTTGTACATTGTTGGTTTTGATGGTGAACTCTCGGTGAACTTGAACGCCCGAATTTGGTCGTTCAAGCTGAGTTCAACGTTTTTTTAACCTCACTCCTGAATGTTTTGATGTTTTATTTATGCTATTTGTTTTTTCAAAATTTAATTTCCTACAAAAATGGATGTGTGGGAAGACATTACAGATGATGAAGATTTCTTATTAGAATTAGTAAATAATGTTGCTCATCGTCGAGCCCCACATACAAAAATAGGCCAAATAATTTCAAAGTTTGGAATTAACGAGTCGTAATGTTTATTGTGGATTTGATATCTGAAAGAATATCATCTACTACAGACATATACATTAAACACATCACCCTATCAGACTAAGTGAAATAAAATAAATAAGAAGAAAAAGGAGTAATAACGATAGGACTATGGGAAATTTAATAGACTTAACAATTCAACAGACGACACTGCTCATCAAATACATTTTAGATACTTTTAATTTAAACCTGGATATTGAGAGAGACGTAAAATACTGAGGCAATTTGTTATACTCTGCAATTATGGTATATGAAAACGACCCTTGAAATAAAGCTGTTCTATGGGGTGGTATATCAATGATATGCTTTCTTCTTATGTTTAAATTATGTACATGGACATGCGTCCTGAAAGTTGCCGCCTTTTTCTCAGAATTAGGTTGTTCGATAACGTAGAGTTTCAGTTCACCCCATGGAGGATGCACAGGAGTACCCTAGTTGCTGTGACTTTTTGTGTCACCGTCCACCAATTCCAGATCACTAAATTTATTAAAATAATATCCTCTCTAGCAGAGAAATTAGTTGCTCTTACATTATTTTCCATAATTATATATTATAAATTTGTTTATATTTAATATTCTAAGACTACGAAAATACAAATTTAAAAAAAACTGAAAACAACATAAATATATCTAAAAAATATATATATATTATTTTATAGGTTAGATTGTCATTTTTTTCTTCTCCTCATTTTATAGACTAGTTAAATGCTGGTTCAAGTAAACTTGCATTGGTACAACGCTCGAGACACTGAACTGAGTTCAAGAGTGAACTCATAGTGACCAGCAGTTCACGGGAACTAATGGTGAACCATCGTTTGTACAACCGGGCCTATGAAATAAAAATATCTCATTTTTATTTCTACGTAAAAAGCTTACATTACGACGTTTCGTCGCATTATTTGCGACTTCTTCAGGTTTCATTTTGACACAAGTTCACTAATTACATTTGAGAATAAAAAAAACATTGTGTATACATAAAGAATAGACTCAAACATTATTTAAGAATCATTACAATATACAAACACGAACGTGTTAAAATAAATGACTTTAAATATTTTTATTTCCTAAAGTAATTTATATTATTATGAATGAACCTACATCCCGAAGAAGATAAACTTTAAAAATAAAAAAGAATTATTAATTTGAAAAAATAATCCATTCTTAAGTGGAGTTGTATATTTTCAATGACGAAATAATAGTCGAATCTCCACCAAAATAAATTTAATAGAAATTTATAATCAGCATACAAACATGTTTCGGAACAACTTCCATCATCAGTGGCAAAAAGAGAAACTTACAAATTTACTTAATTTTAAACTTGTATTTTTTTCTTGAACCTTGTTACAATTTTCTTGGGATAAAAGTTCTGTTTTAAAAGGGAGATTTTTCGGCACATTCGCCTTCTTCAGATATATTTCTTCTCTTACCAACATCGCATTTTTGCATGGACGAATAGTTTGGTGTACACCAATTTTACAAATACAAATTTAATGTTCCAGAGAATTTTCTATTGATGCTATTTTTATGGAAAATTTTTGGTTCTTGTTTGAATTAATAAAATACTAACATTATTTTGTTATCTTATGTTTCTTTTTATACAGGGTGTCCCGAAATTAACTTACAATAATTTATGGGGACATTCTACAAGCTAAAATAAGAATTTTTTTTTTCATATGAACATATGTCGAAAAATGCTTAGTTTTTCATATACAGGGTGTTATTTGTAAATTCCTGACGATGTGTTTTTAGTAATATTTCCGAAACGCGTCTTGATATCAAAATTAAATTTGCCACACTTACGTATCTTTGTAGAATTATTAAAAAATGTGATATCTGATTGTTAGGAAAATGTCAGGCGTGGTTTAGGCTGTGGGGAGTCAGAATAATTTTTGGCCCAACTTTTTTTTTGAGCGCTTTTTTTACTTTTTCTAAAAACAATAATAAATTTGAGACCGTTGTACATAAAAAATGTTCGCTTGTTTCATAACGCTAGAAGAAGCCGTTTTGAAGATAAATGACTTTGAAAATTCCTATGCAACGTCTCCAATATTATTTACTGCTACGATAATACAAGAAACAGGGTGGAAATGCGTATTAAGGGTTGAGAGAATAACTTCTTCCTTTCCTACAAAGATACCTAAGTGTGCCAAATGTCATTTTCATATCGAGACGCGTTTCGGAAATTTTACTAAAAACACATCAGGAATTTACAAATAACACCCTGTATATGACAAACTAATAACATATGAAAAAAAAAAAACTTATTTACGCTTGTAGAATGTCCCCTTAAATTGTTTTAAGTTAATTTCGGGACACCCTGTATATCATGATGGCTAATCCATATTTTTATGAAACTAATTTATTATTTTCTAAAAATAAAATAGATAATTATTAATTAGATAATAATAAATTAGTTTAATAAAAAAATCGACTAACCATTATGATATAAAAAAAGAAACATAAGATAGCATAATAATGTTAGTTTTTGATTTTATTTAATGTTTTATTAATTCAAACAACAACAAAAAAATTTTCATAAAAATGACCTCAATAGAAATTTTTTTGGAACTGATGATGGAACTGGTGTCAGTTCCGAAACATATTTGGATGCTGATTATAAATTTCTATTAAATTTATTTATGTGGAGATTAGACTTTTATTTCGTCAGTGAAAAAATAATAATTATTATTAATAAAATATATTATCGTTTCACGTACACAAGTCATTTTAACGATTGTCTAATCGAGCTATTTCAAGACACAATCTTATACAATTTTAATTTAAAGAAATATTTTATATTGGAGAGGAGCGATAAATTAATATTTTATGGAAATAAATAATAATAACTCCACAAATATCTATAAATTGAATGTTGATATCTATTCATTTAATACATTGATAAGTTCTCATCTGTCTTTATATAGCTACAATTTAATTAAACAACTTTTTCAATAGAGACTGTCTGTAACGAATGGAAACATGTAATTAATTTCTCAAGAAAATATCGTGTCTTTTTCCACAATTGGTAAGTGGGTACTGTACAAAAAAGACACAAGAATTAATTATATGTATATTGACCCGAGAGAATTGCCTACTAAGGTTGATCACTTGTTCATAGCTGATATTTTGATATAATAAAACTAATGATTTTATTATTTCTTGATCTAGGTCGAGGTCCCGCAGCAGTTCATCTTCATCCAGCTCGTCAACGTCACGGGACACCAGTTCAACTACAGGCTCACCGAAATCGCGACGTCAAACGTCATCATCCAATCACACGCCGGACGATAGACGACCGTTGGCCATATGTGTAAAAAATTTGCCGTTACGTTCTTCAGACACCTCATTAAAAGACGGATTATTTCATGAGTACAAAAAACACGGCAAAGTGACGTGGGTGAAAGTGGTGGGCCAGAGCACTGACAGGCATGCCATAGTGTGTTTTAAAAAGCCAGAGGATGTGGAAAAGGCGTTGGAAGTTAGTTATGATAAGTTGTTTTTCGGATGTAAGATCGAGGTAGGATCATCTTTTTGCTGTTTGCTAATTTTAATGAAAGAATTATGATTTACGTTGGCAAATCTGTCTCTTAATTTTATATTTAACTAATGGACATTTGAAATACGCTGTTCAAATAATATTCGTACTAACTTACGATTTTCTTACGGTGCGCAGTGTTTCGTAGTGAAACGTACATACGTTAACTGTGAATAGAGGGTACCCAGCGGGGTCTTCCCATTGAACATGAAGGTTCTACTACTGGACTACTTTTTGGGCTTTTATTTAAGTTAATTGTCATTTAGCCACACAGCAGTATTTTTCAAATTTCGTGCGCGAGCTCGACTATTCTTCATCAATACGGGTAACTTTAAAGTTATATTCATTTTGAGTTTTAGCCAATTCGGTAAGATAGTCAGCTGTATGGGGATGACCAGATGTATCTATGCCTTCTAAAAGAACACTGTTTCCATCTTTTGCTGTCAAAACTACACAAATTATGCGGTCATTATGTATATTGAACCATCCATCTAAGGACATGCAAACAGATTGTCCAGATAATTTGTTAAAACACTTAGATTTTTCTGCTTCAAATATTTCATTCAAAAGCTTTGATGATAACTGATACCTAGATGGCGGAAGGTAACCAGCATTTCTATGGCTTTTCAAACCTCCTTATTTTCTATAGCTCTAAAACTGAAATTTGTTGCGTAAACGACTTTGACTATTTGTCTGTTCCAATTCATCTTGTCCAGTTCGCACAACGAAAGACTCCAAACGACCGCTACTTCCACTATTTTCACGTCCACTTACACTTCTTTGTGTCTTTGCCAACTATCTTCACTCTGGCTAGTTCCAAGCTGTGACTAACAATCACCATTAACAGTTTCAAGATCAAGACCACTGCTGGTGCAGATATCATTAGTTTTACTTTTGCAGGTTTCCCAATGATTTTTTAGTCTGTCTACTAGACCTTCGTCGATTTTTTATTTATTTTTAAAAATCATGATTTTTATCAACCCTGCTTTTAGTAAACGAATACTTTACAATAACAAATATATGTTCATAATCCATGTGTTTTTTTTTTAATTCTCAGTCTTTGTGGGTTGAAAAACGCCCGATATTTTGTAAGACTAATACTTTTTTGTATACACTGTGTCCAAGATAAGAATGGGATAGCATTGGAATCTTGGAAATGGTAGGAGTTACAATGTCGTTAAATTAGAGAAAAGTTATACAGTTTAAAAATCTTTTAAATGCTGTTTTCAAAATTAAACTAACTTTAGCCGTTTTCGAGAATTTTTGAAAAAACGATTTTTTGCGATTTTAGTTTTTATTTTTTATTTCTGACAATATTTTTACAGATATATAAAAAAATGAAGAGCACTTTCTCATTGTTTGGTTTGAGGAGAATAAGATAGCGTTTCCAAATTTTCAACTTTTTTTTTAATACGGCCCTGGATTTTTTATTGTTAAATTTAAAGCCATTTTCAATTCGAAAATAGGTGGTATCTTACATGTAATGGTTTAACCAAGTTTTCAGTGTTTTTAGCTGTTATTTAAAATTATTCAATAAAAAATCGCCATAGTTTTGCACTTAACTGACGGAATGCAGAGTCTCTCAGATGAATGTTTTACGTAAAATAAGTGCCAAACTATGGCGATTTTTCTTGAATAATTTTAAATAACAGCTAAAAACACTGAAATCTTGTTTAAACTATTACGTGTGATATACCACCTATTTTGCAATTGAAAATGGCTTTAAATTTAACAATAAAAAATCCAGGGCCGTATTTAATAAAATAGAAGTTGATGACGGTTTTTCAAAAACGAAACGTCGTAGTGAAAATTTGTAAATTCTCTTCAAAAAGTAACACGTGATTTTATTTTTTTTATATCTGTAAAAATAATGTCAGAAATAAATAAAAACTAAAATCGCAAAATAACGTTTTTACAAAAATTTTCGAAAATGGATAGTTTACTTTTGAAAACACCATTTAAAAAGTGTTTAAATTATACAACTTTTCTCTAATTTAACCGACATTGTAACTCCTACCATTTCCAAGATTCCAATGCTATCCCATTCTTAACTTGGACACAGTGTTTACAGGGTGTTTCTCGCTCTACCAAAGAAAGGTCTCGCTAATTCATGCATTTTGATATAGGGACATATACCCTTAAAGGGCTTTTAAGTAATTGTCTAATTACAGGGTGTCAAAGGTTCAAATTTAAAATCGAAAATTCGCCATAATTCAAAAACGTATTTAAATATTTTTTTAAAATTTCTTGACTGTACCTTAAAAAAGTATAATATTACATAAAGAATATTTTTAAAAAAATAACCAGTGGCATGCTATGGTTGGTGATACTTTTTATCCCCCTATTGTTTACGCCACTGGAATAAATATATCTTTTTAATTTTTTTTTAATTTCCTGTTCATCTTTGCTTAGAAAAGTAATGACTTTTTATGAGTCTAAAATGAACAGTTTTGCAGGAATTTGCCTCTAAACTAAAGTCTGCAAGTGCCTGAGATACTTTCATAAATTTCGATAATTTGCCATAATTATAAAACGCCTTTAAATATTTTTTAAAATTTCGTGACCGATATGTTCTTTAATAAAGTAATATTTTGACATAGGCAATATTTTTAATAATTTAACCAGTGGCATGCTATAGGGGTTAGTGACACTTTTTACGCCACTGGAATAAATATATTTTTTAATTTTTGTTTTATTCCCTGTTTATTTTTGTTTAAAAAAGTAATAACTTCTAAAGTTTTGCAGGAATTTGTCTCTAAACAAATGTCTGCAATTAAAGGGTGCGTATTAATAAAATACACACAATTGAAAGTAGGAACACCCATGTAATTTAACATTATTTTTGGTTAATAAAGATTATTTATGATTATTCAAATTCTTTATTCAGCCATCGCAAATACAAATATTGTACAATTGGCAAGTCAAAAGGCAAAAGACATATACAAATGAACAAAAAATACAGACAAAAGCAACACATACATCTAAAAAATATTCAATAAATTAAAAAAACAATAAATAAATAAATAAACAGATTTAAAAAATTACATAGATATTACAGGCGAACACATGACTCGGTAAATTCCTGCAGCGTGTAGAATGTCCCTGATATTAAAAAATCTTTCAATTTGCGTTTAAATATTTTCTCCGATTGAGATTCCCTCAAGCGGCACGGCAGCATGTTAAAAAAATAAATACCGGAGTATTGAGGTGACTTTTTATATGATTCATGGTTAGGTCTGGGGAGAACCAGATGATCACGCCTACGCGTCATGTAACTGTGCAAAGAACCATTTGTTGCGAACACTTATGATTACTTGCAGACTTTTGTTTAGAGCCAAAACTGTTCACTTTAGACCCATAAAAATTATTACATGTTTAAGCAAAAACTAACAGGTAATTAAAAAAAAATAAAAAAATGTATTTATTCCAGTGGCGTAAAAAATAAGGGGATAAAAAGTGATACTAACCCCTATAGCATGCCACTGGTTAATTTTTTAAAGAAATTGGTTATGTCAAAATATGACTTTTTTGAAACTCTGTAACTAGACAACTAAGCCCTTTAAGGGTATATATCGAGAGCTTTCTGTGGTAGAGCGTTGTCGGTCGAATATAGAAACACCCTGTATATACCGAATAACATAATATAACAACAGTATGTTGCTGACTAGGTGCAATATTAAGTAGTATAGTTATGTCTAACAATCAAATTTGTTTTTATCAAATAACTAATAGTTGTTTATTTTTCTGTAGGTGGCGCCATACGCGGTCTGTGACGCCGATGATGGTGATTTACGACCGTACGAAGCGGAAATTGATGAATATCATCCAAAAGCCACACGGACTTTGTTCATTGGCAATTTGGAGAAGGACGTCACCGCTTCAGATCTCAGGAAACACTTCGATCAGTTCGGGGAAATCATCGAAATCGATATTAAAAAACAGGGGGCTGTGAGTTCGTACGCTTTCTGCCAATATGCGGACATTGTGAGCGTAGTGAAAGCCATACGCAAATTAGATGGCGAACATTTAGGCAATAATCGTATAAAATTAGGTTTTGGTAAATCAATGCCATACAATTGCGTATGGATAGACGGTATAAATGAACATGTAACGGAAAAGTACCTGAAAATGCAATTCGAACCGTTCGGTGTAGTGAGTAAATGTCTTTTAGATCGTGATAGGGGACAGGCGTTAGTGTTTTACGAACAAGTGTTACATGCGCAACAGGCTGTTCTTAAAATGCGTGGATTTGTTATGAAAAATACTAAGTTACAGGTGGATTTTGCTAGTCGTGAGTGTCAAGAGTGTTTTTTTGAAAGATCGGAAAAACATGGTGCAAGTGCTACGGATAGAACGTTTTTTGAGGAAAAGGGTAGAAGTTTTGAAGGTGGTGGAATAACTACAAGATTTTCTAGGTAAGGATATTTTAGTTTTGAGTATTTATAGTTTAGCCTTAATCATAGGCACTGTTACTGATTGTAAACAGGAAGTGCATTGTTACAAAAATAGTATAATAATAATAGCCTTTATTGCTCAACAGATTTCTCCCTTAACAGAGCAAAATTATAATACAATAGGTAATTCCACAAAAAAAAAAACAAAATATTATACATAACACAATAAGCAATCCATTAATAGTAAAACATGATTGATCTACACTAATTAAACAATTAACAAGAACAAAAAGAGAAACTACGACGCACAAACAGTCAGAGCAGCCCTCCTAAGTGCTTCCCTTGAACAATTAAAAATGTTACAGTCAGCGCAAATCAAATTAAAATTATTACACATGACATATACGGGCGATTTTGTATAGAGGTTAGTGCAAGGGCGCTGAGAGTAGAAAGTTAAAGGATTGCGGGCGTCAAGTCTGGGCACGTTAAAATTTATTTGAGCCAGGAGTTCAGAACAGTCGATTCTATTATGTAAAAGATCATACAAAAATTTTAGAGAAAAAAACATTCTTCTGAACTCCAAACTCTTGAAATTGAACTTGTTCAGCAACAACGTATATTGAATCCCTCTGTCAGGATAAATACCGTCTGCCTTAAATGAAAGGTATTTCAAAAACTTTCTTTGGACACTCTCAACATTCCGCACATGAATCTGATAGATCGGGTACCAAATCAGGGAGCAATATTCGAGCTTCGAACGCACAAAAGAGTTATACAAAACTTTCAACGCATCAATGCTATGAAAACTCCTACAGCTTCTCACGATAAAACCGTAGGATCTCACAGCTTCACCAGTCCTAGCAGCCACATGAGGCACAAATGACAGACTAGAGTCGAAAAGCACGCCCAGGTCAGCAGCAGTCAGACACCTAGCTAGTGCGGTCCCACCAACCGTGTAGCGAAAACTTATAATATTCTTCCTTCTAGTGAATGTCATACATTTGCATTTATTCTCGTTGAGCGATAGATTATTAACGTTACACCAGTGTTCCACAGCTCTCAGATCGTCCTGCAACCGAAGACAGTCTACATGAGAAGTAATAGGGGCGAACAACTTAAGATCGTCGGCAAAAAAAGCCGTTTTACACACAGACAATCATTTAGATCATTTATAAAAATAGAAAAAAGCAGTGGACCCAAATTGGATCCCTGCGGAACGCCTGAGGAAGCCCAATACCTCTCTGACGTATAGCCGTTATAATATACATATTGAAGTCTGTTCTGAAGATATGAAGTAATTAACGACTTCAAACCATCATCAAATCCGAATCGATCGAGCTTTTGAACAAGTATTCGGTGATCCAAACGGTCAAATGCTTTAGCAAAGTCTGTATACAACACATCAAATTGCCCACCACCATCAACAACCTCGTTCACTTGCTGAGTAAAAATTGCAAGGTTAGTGGCAGTGGACCTCCCGGGGAAAAACCCATGCTGATTAAGGGAAACTTGCCCATGTACGGAATTACATATTCTGTTATACAGCACAGCTTTAAATAATTTAGAGAAATTGGATAATATAGAAATCGGTCGATAGTTATTAATGAGCGATCTGTCGCCTGCTTTATAAACAGGCACAACTCTTGCCTCTCGCCACCGAAACGATGGCAACCCATCAGGTCCGGCCGTAAACTTGTTTTTCAATTTTTTACAAGAATCAATTATTTCAGTTTCAGTAATATTCGACACAGAAATCGTGGAATAAGAGAAATTATTCACAGTACTGACATCAGATTCACTGGGCTTCTGAAATACGCTATTAAAAAACTCAGCAAAGCACTGCACTATAGCCTGTGGCTCGCTGTATTGCTCATCATTGAATGACATGACGCTAGGTATTCTTGTGGTATTATTTTTTGCATGAAAAAATGACCAGAAACAAGCAGGATCCCTCATTAAGCCACCCTGCACGCGTTCCAGATATTCTGAATAGGCAACATCAATCTCACTTTTCACGGCTCTTCGAAGTCTTTGAAATTTTTCCAAACAGTTCGGATCACCAGTTCTTCTGTATTTTCTTAACTGCAGTTCTTTCTCCTTTATATTTCTAATTATTGTGGATGTAAACCAGACCGGGAACTTGCGCTTGAAATTCCGAACTCGAGGGACATGCCTATCAATGATTTTATAGATAATTTCATACATTTTGTCTACCACAACGTCAATGTCATCGCCACCATCGCCGACCTCAGACCAATCCTCCAAAAGAAGTGCGCTATACAAGCTTGGGTAATCCGCTTTCTTGAAATTATAAGGAGTGAAATTGGAATTCAGAGAAAATGGTTTCGGCTTTATTACAATTTCCGAAATTTTATCAATAAACGTGCCAGAATTGAGGAATTGTTACGGGGATGGTCGAAAGAATGATAAATTGGAATCAACCATTGAAACGAAACTGAACAAATTGTGAATTTTATTTATACAAAAAAATCATGTAGTTTAGACAAAAAACTTCCACAGGCAACTAAACTTATCCTTTGGAACAATCCTGCGTCAAATATTCACTAGCTAACGTTTGCTGATCATCCTGTCAGCTTCTTCAGTGCAACTTTGCGTGAGCGGGGTTAAACTGAAACATAGTTAGTGTAAATTTGACACATGATTTGTCCGTAAATAACTGTACGTTTGGAAGGCGCGATATTATATAATATTTCTGAGTGAATATCTTTAAGTACTCGAATTCTAGGCCATGGATAATTCTAATATTGTATGAACAGTTTTAAAAGAACAAGTGTTGCATCCTTACAAATTCACCAATGTTCAATCATTAGAACCTAGAGATTTTCCGGTGCGTGTAGGATTTTCAAACTGGTATGTGCAAAAACGTGAAAATTGACATTGCTCAGTTAGTATAATAATCGCTATCGATGTAGGTAACTTGATGCCTCTGCTCTTACTGGTCTTGGATCGTCATTTAAATCGTCACGGCCATTTTTAAATCATGTAAACCACTTGCAAACTTGAGAACGAGTCATACAGTTATCACCATAAACTTTTTTTAAACCATTAGTGAGTCTCAGCAAACTTTAAAACAAAATGTAATATTTCCATTATGTTTTTACGACATAACCACAAAAACTACTGTCATTAAAACGTGCGTAATTTTGTAACCTATCAACCGATTAACATGAACTTAGCTGCGTTCGAAAGAAGAAACATGTAACTTTCTAATGCTGCAACATTTAACGCTTTTTTATGATTTAGGAAAATTAAAAGTTCGTTTTTTTTTTGTAGTTCATACTGTGTAATTATTTAAAAAGCTTATGAACAAATTTGAAAAAATATTTAAAGGCACCTTGTGTCTTGGTAAATAAGCTTTAAAGGATTCATATGACTATATACCAAAATTTAACGTTTAATAAGGGTTTTCGGTCGATTGCAACACCCTCTACAAAAACACCACAAGAAAAGAATCTAAAATTATTAGATATCAATTTGACAGTCCTCCTGGCATAAATTGCTTCAAATTTGTGTTAAATATTTTAGAATTTCTAACATCTTTATTCATTATCTTTTCAATTTTTTGATCATACAGGGTGGTCTAAAAAGTTCTTAATTTTTTTGAAATAAAAAAAATCCAGCTGATTATTTATAACAAATTTATTACTAGAAGTTACAAAAATTCTTGGAATTCATGTCTTGAAGATTACATTTTCTAAATCATGTCATGTCGTATCACTCCTGAAGCCGACACAAAATTTGCTATGACCCGCCGGCAAGTGTAAGTTGTGGCTTCGATTTCTTGCCGAATATTCCCATAAATCATAATCACACTGAATGTCTCCGCTGCGACAAATCAATTTTTCTGGAAAAAGCTCCCGAACCTTGGACAAAGACATATTGGAAGTGTGGCAGGGGGCTCTGTCCTGTTGGTACCAAGTGTATATCTTTCAAATTCTGTAAGAGTAGGTTCGAAAAAGTTTTGAAGCGTTGACAACGTTGTGAATTCATCGTTATTGTGCACCCTTGATGGTCTCCGAAGAAAAACGGACCAATTATTTAGCCATCATAGGTATCTTGCATAATCCAGGAGATTTAAGATCATCTGAAACATCTTTTTAGTTAAAAGAAATCCATATTAAATCTAGCTCGAGATAAACTAATCAAAATGTTTCGACAATGTGAGCAAAAACGGGCTTGAACTCTTGATTATTCAGATAATAATCTGTAAATCAATTGACGTTAAGGGTTTTTGATAAATGTATTACAACCGTTAGAGGTAATTATGTACAAATGAAGCCTTCATATCCGAAGTTCTACCAACAGCTGTGAAAACTAAAAACTAAATACCTGGTGAAAGCGCGCAAGACCAATTCTTGGTGTTGGCACTATTAAAGCATTTTTTTAATCACTAATGCAAAGAGATTTAATAATTAAATTAAAATAAGGATTTTCCCATAATGACTGACAACCGCAGTCATCATCAGCGTCACTCGCTAACGAGTATGAATTATTCCAACTTAGGAATTTCTGTTGCGAACCCTAAGATTGTTGTGCTTTCCCAGTGTCGACAATAATTACACGCATTACCAAATTTCGAGTGCTCTTATTGGTGTACGCAAATTAAATGCTATACTGTCTGGATACCTGAACATAATGTTGTGTCCAACATAACTGTACTGAATATCGTCCGTCCATAAATACATTTATTATTATATAATTACTAGAAATATTTGGCCTTAACTTAAGTTCGAATAAGGCATTATAGAAAAGTTTACATTTCATCATTGTTCTTTTCAGGTATGATACTCCAACAAGGCCACGAACATCATCATATAGTAGTAGGTCGAGTGCAGCCGCTAGTCAAGTGACGTCATCAGCGATACCATCACCGGGAACACCAGGATCCATGACGCCGCGAGGAGCGGGGAATAGATCTCGTGCTCCTCGATTTTACGATTATGATCAAGCAGAGTATCCTGAGAGGCATTTTCGAAGTTATGATGAATACAGTCAGGTAAATACTGATTTTATTTCTTTACCTTATAACAATTTATACTCTTCTACTGATTATACTATCTTAAAGGATTTACACTAGTAATACCTGAAGAGGTTAAATTATTTCTGAAAATTGCCAGGAATAATTTATGCTCGTGTGGTATTCGGTAAGAAAATTTCACACCAAAATTTGGCATAAAATTATAAATCCAACCTGCCATTACATTACATTAATTTGTCAAGGTATTGCTGTTTTTGACATATTTTCTTGACAATTTGTTATTGGTTTGTAAACGGTTCTGTCAAAAATCAAAAAATTTCCGGTAATTTTTTTGGTTGCTATGGTAATAAGTCAAAATTAAGACATCTTATTGGTTGAAAAGTAGAGGTGTGAAATTTTCACTGATATTTTAAAAATCCGCTGAACCTGAAGTAATCCCCTTGGGCCATTTGGGGACTTTAATGGCTGGAATTAAATTATATCTTCTATTATTTAATGATACATACACAGTAGAAATATAATGTGCCATGATTTTCAACTAGGGCTCCGCGGCATCCCATGAAGACACCTACGATCATGAATATGTATACGCCCACGATAGCCCATCCCGTTTGGAGCCAATAGAAGTGGTTCGTGTGATCCAAACTGCAGATGCAGTCCCGTTCGCCCCTCCAGATATTAGAAATTTACAAAAGGAACGTGTTCATTTGTTAGAGCAGTTAGAAGAATGTCCAAGTTCCGGGGACGAACTAATTAGTCCAAAGAAACGTTTAAAATTGGATCTGTTAGATTCAGGAATTACTAGTGATGTTATAATAGAAGCCAACAGAGACCATCGAAAAGTTATGGAAGTACGACGAATGTCTGATGCTAATTTAAGGCATCATTCAAGAAGACCTTCAGTAGATTCCGGAAAATATAAAGATGTCGTACATGATAGGTGAGTTTGATCATTTTAATCACGTATTTCTTGCTCTTATTCCTGTTTCTAAAATTTAGAAGCTAACGAGCAAATGCCAACAAACTTTTATTCGATATTTGTTTATAGAAGTAATTACTCGTCGCATGGTGTAGGCTGTAAACGGCGGAAAACCACTAGTAGTGAAAGTGGTTCTCGTGGTGCACCGCATCATATGGAACATTCAGGGAGTGAAAGTGTTGGTGGTTCGCGGCCGGGTACCCCACTTTGCGACGAGAAGCCGGATAATTTTCCACCAAGTGAGCCTAGACGAGTTCCAAGAGATCGAGAGGGACCTCTAACACTGCCATTACCCAAATTTGCTTCACAAATAACGCATAAAGGTAAATTTTAAGATTTTTTCAATCGTCATAATATGCATTTTAATTTAATTGAATATAATTACTACTCTGGTGTTAAAAATTCTGTAAATTCTACACTCGTGTTTCAAGAAGTTACTGAAATCGAAATTTCCAAAGCTCTATGTCAAATAAAGTCTAAGGCTGTTGGGGTTGATGGCATACATATAAACTTTCTTATTTTTGTTGTCCATTTATCTTAAAATATACAGGGTGGTCCAACTTTTACCTGCATAAATTTCAGAATCGATAGATAATCGACAAATAATGTGAATTTGGTTAATAAACTATGTACGAAAAATTCTTCGTTACAAAGTTACAGGGTGTTGAAATTTAAGAAAAAAAATCGAGTTTTATTAATATCTTTATAACCAATTGAGATATTTAAATGAAATTTGGTACGTGTAGAGAGCTAATCTAGCTGAATTTTGCCATGTAATAATATTATTTTTATTTCCACCAGTGGCGTGTGTACGGCTACCGATTGCGATATTTTAAATGAAAAAACAGATACGCCACTGGTTTTTCTCAAAATAAAAATTATATCTGCAATCTTTATTCAATTTAAAAGAAAAAAGTACTCTTAGCTTTTTTTCGTTTGACGCAACATTTTCGAGTAAAAAAATAAAAATCGTCTAAATCAAATGTATTGAAAACCAACATAAAAATAACATCTCATTACACGTTTTAACAGATTTTACAGTTTTTTTTACAGAAACTATCCAAAATGACTACCGTCATTGTCAATACATAATTGACATCTTCTGCTGATGCTCTTAATTGCTGCTTCTTGAATTTTTAAGACTAATTCTTCGCGGTTTCTGACCGGCACCCTATACACTTTTTCTTTTAGGTAGCCCCCAATAAAGAAATCAAGTGGAGTCAGGTCAGGCAACCTTGGGTCCAAGATATAGGTCCCTCATGATTATTTTCGACTTCTCCAGAGACATTCCGCCCGAAATGTGCTGGTGCTCCATCCATTTGAAACCATCCACTCGCACGTAAATGAAGTGGCACGTCATCCATTAAATCATTTACATTATTCTGTACAATGTCTAAAAACAATTGTGCTAAGACCCTAGCTGGTAAAAAGAATGGTCCGAGGAGATTATTGGATATTACTCCTAGTCACACGTTCACACTGAAATGGTGTTGAAACTTTCTCGCTCGCACTTCGTATGGATTGTGTTGTGACCAAATATGAAAGTTGTGGTAATTCGTTATACCAGTACTTGTAAATGAAGCTTCATCAGTCCAGCAAACCTTTTGCAGGAAATCTCCATCTACTTGAACTTTATTCAATAACCAATTGCAATGCAGTTACGGGTTTTAACATAGTCCTCAGGCAACAAATCTTGCACAGGCCTAAAATGGTAAGCCTTTCTACCATCTTTATGAAGTGACCTAAGAATTTGATTTAGACGATTTTTATTTTTTTTCTCGAAAATGTTGCGTCAAACGAAAAAAAGCCAAGAGTACTTTTTTCTTTTAAATTGAATAAGGATTGCGGATATAATTTTTATTTTGAGAAAAACCAGTGACGTATCTGTTTTTTCATTCAAAATATCGCAATCGGTAGCCGTACGCACGCCACTGGTGGAAATAAAAATAATATTACTACATGGCAAAATTAAGCTAGATTAGCTCTCTACACGTACCAAATTTCATTTAAATATCTCAATTGGTTATAAAGATATTAATAAAATTCGAATTTTTGTCTTACATTTCAACACCCTGTAACTTTGTAACGAAGAATTTTTCGTACATAGTTTATTAACCAAACTCACATTATTTGTCGATTATCTATCGATTCTGAAATTTATGCAGGTAAAAGTTGGACCACCCTGTATAGTAAACTTCCGTATAATAAATTCGGTATTTCCAAAAATTTGGAAAGTCGCGTGGGTGATACCGATTCCTAAAATTTCAACTCCGACAGATTTCAAGCATTTGCGGCCAGTGAGTATATTGCCGGTCTCATCAAAGATTATAGAACAAAATTATTAGGGAACAACTTATAGAACATTTAACCAGGTATAATATTTTGCCAGAATCACAGTCGGGATTTAGGAGGGGTTATAGTTGTGCGACTGCATTGCTTGATATCACTGATGATATATTCAGGGAAATTGATAAAAATAATTGCACTGCAATGGTCTGTTAGATTACACAAAGGCTTTTGACACCCTACATCATGATACACTTGCATGTGTTTTAAAATGTGGGACTCCTAGAGTTGTAGTAAGTAATAATAATTTAAACTAGACGGGCTCAGCAGTACCGATCGAATAGAGACTCTCACGTGTTATTATCAAAATGTTAGAGGGCTTCGTACAAAGACTCATGATTTTTTTGCGACTGTTAGTGAATGTGAGTATGATTTTGTGGCATTAACTGAAACTTTCCTTAATTCAGGCGTGTCGAGTGGTGAAATTTTTCCGGATTATTATTGTGTTTTTCGCAAAGATAGAAAATTTGATTTAGTTAATAAGGTTGATGGGGGTGGTGTAATTTTGGCAGTTAGAAACTCAGTTAGGGTGCAGGTTGTTGATACAACCGATATTGATGAATCATTTCCAAATATTGATTTACTATGTTGTAAATGTACTTGGCCTAATGTTTGTTTGTATATATTAGTAGTTTATATTCCACCATCGGTAGCGTTTGAATCATTTGAATCATTCTTTGAGTCTCTTGAGCAGCTGCAGGATTTGCATGCAAATAAATTCTTAATTGTCGGAGACTTTAATGTTACCAATTACTCTTTATTAGACAATAATGATCGGGAGACAAACGTTATTAATGGTTTTCTAAATGTAATGAACTGTTCTCAGTTTAATAGAATCTTGAATGAAATGGGTAGATTACTAGATTTAGTATTGTCAAATGTTTGTTGTAATATTAATAGGGATAGTCAGCCGTTGATAAGAGAAGACATTTTATATCACCCTGCACTATATATACAGCTCGATGATTTGAAATTTAATGAAAAACCATTTTTAACAAACGTTAATAGAAAACTGTACAATTTTAAAAGAGCTGATTATCCAAAATTATATAATGATTTACTTGAATTTGACTGGCAGTTTTTGAATAACTTTAGCAATACGGACGACGCTGTTGATGTATTTTATAATAGATTGTACAATGTTATCGAGGACAGTGTGCCTCTTTGTAAAACGTTCAGGCGTCAGTATCCTCATTGGTATAGCTCCGAAATTATCACAAATATAAAATGTAAGGCTAAATTTCATAAAGCTTTCAAGCGTACCGGTTTGCAGTATTACTATGCTGAGTTTAGTAGACTGAGATGTATGATCAAACAACAAATAAAAGCTGCTTATGTTACTCATATCAGAAAGGTCGAGCAGAACATAAAATCAGACCCAAGTAAGTTTTGGTCATTTGTGGGCACTCGTAGTAAAGCTACTCGTATACCAGGGGTCATGAAGTGTGGTGATAATGATCTAAGTGATCAGCGGGCGATTGTCAACAGTTTTGCTCAGTATTTTGAGAGTGTGTTTGTGAGTCATGATGAAGACATGATAGATTTGCTACTGCCTCGAATCGATTTTGCGTCCCAGATATTTATTGGTAATATCACTGAGGAAGATATTATTTTGGCTTCTCGAAAGCTTAAAAACAAGTTTACAGCAGGACCAGATGCTATTCCATCATTTTTGGTAAAAGATTGTGCTTATGCTTTGGCGCGACCACTATGTATGCTTTATAATCTTATTCTCAAATCAGAAGTATTCCCTACTAAATGGAGGAAGGCCAAAGTATGTCCTGTCTTTAAGAGTGGTGATCGAAACTCGGTATCGAATTATAGACCAATTTCAATATTATCTAATTTTTCAAAGCTGTTTGAAATTGTTATATATAATCGCATTTTTCCTCAAGTGAGAAATCAAATAACGCACATGCAACATGGCTTTATGCCGCAGCGGTCGACTGTCACAAATTTGGCTGTATTTTCGCAGTTTGTTTGTGATGAGTTGGATAGATGTGGTCAGGTGGATGCAGTTTACACGGACTTTGCCAAGGCGTTTGATCGAATAAGTCATGTTGTGTTGCTGAAGAAGTTGGAGGGTTTTGGTTTTGGACCGAGTTTAGTATCACTTTTTTCCTCGTATTTGTCTGAAAGATATCAATATGTATCATTGTATGGTTTCGACTCACATTGTTATAAGGCTGTCTCGGGAGTACCACAGGGGTCCAATTTAGGTCCTCTTTTATTTTTAATTTTTATCAACGATTTGGCTCTGGAGTTGACATGTTCGGGTCTCTTTTTTGCCGACGATCTTAAGATTTTTAAGTCTGTAAACAGTGCTGAGGACTGTGAAAGTTTACAGCTTTGTCTGGATGCCATAAGACTTTGGTGTGTTGCGAACCGTTTGTATTTGAACCCCGACAAATGTAAGGTAGTTACATATACGCGGAAGAAAACGCCTCTGCATTATGATTATTGTATTGATGACATATCGGTTACACGTTATGATTCTACGAATGACTTAGGAGTATTGTTTGATTCTAAATTTTCTTTTAATGACCATATTCGTTCAAATGTAAGCGATGCTCTAAGAATCTATGGCTTTGTTGTTAGATGCTCCAAACCCTTTGCTGACTTAAATATTTTGATGATTTTATACTATGCCTATGTTCGCTCGAAATTGGAATATTGTTCAGTTGTATGGTGTCCCTACTATATATCTTATAAATTACTTATTGAGAGAGTCCAACGAAGATTTTTGAAGTTTTTGTGTTTTCGGGAGGATGGAACTTATCCTGACCAAGGTGTAAATTATTCGTTGTTGACCACTCGTTTTAACGTTTCCAGTTTGGATTTGCGACGGGGCCTAGCACTAATTGTATTTTTATTCAAATTATTAAATAACAAAATCTGTTGTAGTAGTCTCCTTGAGCGGGTTAATTTTTGGGTGCCACGTGAAAATGCCAGAAATAACTTGCTTTTTTATAACATTAGAGCTAGAACTAATATTCAATGTAGATCTCCTGTATTTAATATGTGTGATGTATTTAACCGCATATCTAGTGTTTCTGATATCAATCATGATTCACTTGGTAGTATGGTTTCGGCTGCTGTACCAATCTTGAGAAGGCATGCATTGTGAGTGTGAATTTGATTTAATTGATTATTTTTATTATTATTTTTAAGCATAAAAGTGTTTTTATTTACCTTTATTAAGGCGCTATTATATTCAGTTGGCTATGTATTTTTCAATGATTGTGACGCAAATGTTTGATTATGTATGTGTATGCACATTATGATTATTTAAGATATTGTTGCTCTGTAAATGGTAATACTGTTGAGCAATAAAGCATTATTATTATTATTATTATTATTATTATAAAATATGTTGGGCTTTCTCAGAGATTTCAGACGAATTATTTATGTTAAGAGGAGTACCGCAAGGTACAATTCTGGGACCAGTTTTATATAGTCTGTATACATCACAGTTCTCTAATTTCATAAACGAGTGCTCAATAAGAACATATGCCGATGACACGACTCTCCTCTATTCCTTCAGGCCAAGTGATTTGCAGAACAGCTGCAACATTATTAACAGGGATTTGGATAATTTGAATCGAATATCTGATGAACATTCTTTAAAATTAAATCCTGATAAATGTGCAATGCTGTTTGGCAGGCCTGTGGATGTACGAAGGTCGAAGTTAGGTGTGAGAATTGGCATAGGTAATCAACTGCTTCCGCTAAAAATTACAGCTAGGAGTTTGGGATTACACATTGATACTTGTCTTAGATTTGAATATCACGTTTCTGAATGTATCAAAAAAGCAATGTGTAATCTGAAGATTCTGTATAACGCCAAACAGCTCTTGAACAAAAAATTAAAAATTAGACTTTGCGAATCATTAGTATTATCACACTTTAATCATTGTGATGTTGTCTACGGGCCATGTCTGACTTCATATGCTGCACAACGAATACAAAAAAATCAAAAATGCTGTTTGAGGTGCATATTTGGTATAAAAAGGGGTTGTCCTATTAGCCATAAGCTTAGGGACGTTCAGTGGCTGGATATGAAGCAGAGGAGATTCCTGCATCAGTGTCATTTATATCACACTATTATTAGCACAGAAAAACCACCTTACCTGTACAAAAAAATAAGTTTCAGAACAGCTGTACACAACTTAAATTTGAGAGGTAAGGGTCGTCTCACGCCTCCTGTTCATAGAACTGGCATTTATGAGAGATCTTTCACATTTAATATTGCAAAATCATACAATGAATTACCTGAGCACCTTAAATCAGCCTCTATAGTGAACTTCAAAAGGTATTTAACAAACTATCTCCTTATGGTTGGAATTGAGAATGATCGGATTGTTTAGTATAAATCAGAAATGAATAGTAGTATCATGTTATCATTGTATACACCTATTACAATATAATAGTAAATAAAAAAAAAGATGTATGTGGAGCGAATGTGAGTGTGTAGGAGAAGTTTTTAAAACAACTGAACTTATGCGTCAGTTGCACTTCTGCCTTTTCAGTAACATTAAGTACTAATTGTATTTTTTTTTTGGTTTACTGAATAAAGATATTATTATTATAACATGCTCCAGAAAAATGTGCGAAGGTGTTAAGTCGTATAAGATGGAACAGAGGACTGAGGATATGTGAAGAGTGTGTTTATTATTGTACAGAAAATTATTTGTACATACTACATTGGTTTGATATCGCAAGTACTTTTAGCCTTGCCAGCGTCAGATACAAATCGAGGAATGAACTTTTTAGTGATATTTTCATAGCTCCTGTAATTGTTAGTTATGTCATTCCTTGGAACTGACTCTTCAGTATTGCTGTGTTTTTTAGGGACAACCTGGCATTTGTTATAATTAAACAGGGTCAAATATGCACAAAAATATGAAATAAATATGCGCATAAATATGTATCTACTTTATTCAAAATATGCAAAAAGGGATATTGAAAAAAAAAACATTATTTATAATATTGAAAAATAATTTCGTGGCATAGCGGACAAAATGACTGGTTTTAGTTTTCAGTAGAACCAGACCGAGGCATGGGTCGACAGATACTGACGAATTCGTTTCGCTCTTATTATGAGTTCGTCAGAGTACCATAGTCGTTGCTATAAATACCTGCAATAACAAGGGTCTGTTTACCATCTCTTATTAGGGTGGGTTTTCCAAGCTATTTAGGTACCTACTTTGGTTCTAAATTTAATAATTATGTATTGAATTAGGACTTTCCATTCTAACAATTATTGATGTAAAAAAATTTTTGGCTCAATATACGAGGCATGTTTTTTAAGTAAGTACCGTTTTGGAATTAAAAAAAGACGTGCAAAGATATCGCAATAATTTTATTTTTACATGAAAGCCTGTACCTTAATCTACTTTTCTACATAATTTCCGTGAATATTGAGGCACTTGTCATAACGTGGCACCAGTTTTTGAATACCCTCCTCATAAAATTCTGCCGCCTGACTTGTTAACCACTTATCGTCTTGAAGACGCTGACCACCCAGGTGTTTCTTCAAGTGCAGGAACAAATGGTAGTCGCTGGGCGCCAGATCAGGGCTGTATGGAGGATGATCTAGAGTTTCCCATTTAAAAGATTTGATGAGATCTTTGGTCCGATTGCATTGTCATGCAGCAAAACGATACCCTTACTCAACTTGCCACGTCTTTTGTTCTGGATTGCACGACGCAGATTGTTCAATGTCTCACAATAAGACGCTGCATTGATTGTCTCATTACGAGGCAGAAACTCCACTAGCAATACTCCTTTTCTGTCCCAAAAAACTGTGCACATGATTTTCCGGGCAGAAATTGTTTGTTTAAACTTCACTCTTTTGGGTGATGGTGAATGTTCCATGGATTGTTGTTTCGATTCTGGTGTGACGTAGGCCACCCATGTTTCGCCACCAGTAACAATTTGGTCTAAAAAATCTTCACCTTCATTGTGGTACCGCTCAAGGAAAGTCAATGCACTGCCTAAACGTTGGGTTTTGTGCAAATCCGTCAACATTTTTGGAACCCAACGTGAACACAATTTCCGGTAATTCAAGTTCTCGGTCACAATGCGATACAAAACACTACGAGAATATTGAGGAAAGCAGTCGCACATTGATGAAATTGTAAAGCGTCTGTTTTCTCTCACCTTTTCCTCCACTTTCTCCACCAAATCTTCATTAACGACCGAAGGACGCCCACTCCGTTCTTCATCATGTACATTTGTGCGGCCATCTTTAAATGCTCACCCATTTCCTTACCATTCCATCACTCATAATGTTTTGTCCGTAAACTTCACAGATCTCACGATGAATATCGATCGGTTTTACGCCTTTAGCACTAAGAAATAGTATAACAGCCCGTACTTCACAATCGGCGGGACTCACGATTGTCGGAGGCATCTTAAACACTCAGTAAACAACGTATACAATGAGGAATCAGACTGTAATGGCGTCAGTGCGTAGACAAGAGATGTAGGTAACCAGCGCGCATGCAAAACGGTACTTACTAAAAAAACGTGCCTCGTATAAATGTATGTATATTCAAGAGATAATTGAATACGAAATAATTTGTAGGCAGTATATCAATCGCCGGTATCAAAGGACAGAAGGAAACAGCCAACGTATTAGCTAGTCCTCCACCAGCAGCATCAACAAGCCCTAGAGTGTCCTCTCAACCTCGACCACCTAGCCCTACTTTGCAACATGTTCCACCTCCAGCGTCGCCACCACCACGCCCACCTAGTTTAGGTTCGAATTCCAGTGATAGTGATGGGGCAACACCACCCAGCCCCAGTCTAGATGAACGGATAAGATCGCTAGATGAGAAGTATGAAAAGTGGTCTGGTTCGAGGGGGCTTAGTGCTGCAGGTAATATATATTTTTCTAATTGCTACAGTTAACGCTTCAATAGGTTGGTAACTTTTAAAAATATTTTAGGGGTCTTGGACCGCTAATTTTCATATCTTGATAGCGAACTATGTGGGGCTATCTTTATCATAAAGTAAGGGATATATTTCAATTTATTATACAGTGTGAGTTAGGTTTTTGTAATAGTAACAACGTATAGAATATAATTTTTTGAGATACAAATCTTATACAAACATATATAACGCCGTTTTGGGGTTTGTGTTGCGATATTGCAGAGAATTTAATAACTTATCGGTTGTAGAATCGTTTGTGCGCACTAGATTACAGTTTGCGTCTGTGGTATGTAGTCCGTTGTACAACTGTCACGTCAATAGACTTGAATCAGTTCAGAGACGTTTCACAAAGTATCTGGCTTTTCGGGGGATGGGTTCTATCCTGTTAGAAGGTACTAGTGGTATGTTATTAACCGTTTCAATTTTGTTGCTCTTTCTGATCGTAGAAAGTTACATGCGTTGCTGTCTGCTCTGCAGTTTCGGGTTCCTCGTCTCGAGGCCAGGCGAGGTAGTGTTTTTCAGTTACATGTACCGAATTCCAATGTCCTGTGTATTTTATGTGTCATTCGTTTAATTCTGTCTCCCATTTGTGTTCTTTGTTTAATGTTACTATTGCGACGGTCATTGGATCTTTCAATTTTGATTGATGGCTTATATCCATCTATTAAGTATAATTTTAACTACTGTATGTAATTTAGACCATTGATTTTGTTTTTATTTTTTTTTTTATTTCCAATTAACTAATTAATATTCTATTCCTAATTTTTTCTTTGCATTTAAAAAATAAAATGTAGTCTCTACTTTTAATTAACCCTAAATATCAAAAGTCTCTTTTTGTAAAATACCTATAAACAAATAATAAATTTCTTTTCTCTCCAAATCAGTACAGTTCTCGAAAAACATTTATAAATTAAATAGATATTCTAAATTATTAATTAATAGAAAGCAGAGGCGGCTAGTTTTTGACGTGTGAAGAGTGTATTAAATTGTAATCCATTATTCCAAAACTGTTGGAAAAAACTTACAAAATCCGAAAAAATCCAGAAACTTTGACACCCTGTATCTCAGAAACAAAGCTTCCACGGATATATGTCTATATGGGATGGTCATATTAAAAAATTATATTCTATGAGTTGTTAAAGGTCTGCTACAATAACCGGACTCACCCTGTATATTTTTAACAAATGAAATTAATTACCACAAGTGGATAACAAAAGGACGGACAAGTATTGATATAAGTGTAAATGAATGGTTATCCTATATTTTAAGGACTTTTCTTTTTTAATAGTGGAGTAAAGATTTAAGCGTGATTTGATGTTCTGAGGGAAATGATTCAATAGATTCCATGTACTTGCTCAGTGAAATATATCCTTACGATCCTATATGTTTGTATTGTATTTTTGCTACTGTCACCTTCAGTTTATTACTTTTGTAAATTTATTATTATTTGTATTTACTATAAAATATTATATTCATAGCAGTTTGTCTTGTAATTGGGTTGTCACCTGTTAGACAATAAAGAGTTATTATTATTAAAATACACATAACTGACTCATATTATGGTCAATAGATAATCCACATGAATCAATGTATTCAGAAAGGTCTTCATAACAAATCAATCAATGTTGGGTGAATGATTTGCAATTACAAATTTTTGAAATAGACAACCTATTACAAAGTCGCATTTATTTTGATTGCGAAATACCATTCCAAAAAAATTAAGTTTCAATTGGTTTTTAGCTTAATTTTCAATATTTTTCGGCCACCCTGTATGAAGAAATTAGAAATATGTTGCAGATACGGCAAAAATTGACATTTCTTTATACGAATTTTGCCATAAATCTTTAAATAAATAAAAAACGGTTGAACTTAGCTATAGGACCGTTAAGTTACATCTAGAATTTAATGTAGAATCCATAAATGCTCGTTTTCCTATAATGTCGCGGAACTATACAATAAGTTACCAAATAATTATAAAATTCTGAAAGGACTTGAATTTAAGGTAAATGTTCGAGAACTTATTCTTCACTCTCAATACTAATTGTTCTCTTATGTATTGTATTTCATCTTAATTTTATAGAACACACTCTATAGTCTATGATATGGAACCGTTAGCAACGTGTATTGCGTTGATTTTCTTCTTTCTTTTTTTTTTTATTACAGTAAGGTAATATAAGCTTTATAATTAAAGTAGGTTAAGCTAGGAGGCATAATACCTCAACTTCGCCTGTTGTAAATTTTTTAATTTGCAATAAAGACATTATTATTATTATTATATATAGGATGTTCCATGTAAAATAAGCAAGTTGGCTACTTCCGATCATCTGACCCCGTGAAGATTATAATAATAATAATACGTCTTTATTCGTCAGGTACATACAATGCGTTACTATACTCCCCAAATTTTCCTAGCTTTCCGCTTTATACTTATCGCGGTCTTTCCCGGAGGAACACCGAGTAACGACATAATGATCAGAATTCAATGCAATTATTGCGTTCCCAGATTAGTTCTCAAAAATATAAGGGCCGATTATACTTATCGAAGAATCCGCACCCAGCGCGATTATTTTCTATGAATGTAGTGGTCTTTCGTGTCATTCCTGTTTATTGACGAAGCCACTAAGATGAAAATGGGCTAACTTTTGTCATTGAACGGCTCGAGAATTTGATAATTTGTGATGCCCATGATCCCTTTTTTTTAGCAAAAACTGCCTGTTCAGTGGAGAACTACCTAGGAATTTTTTTGAAGTCTGTATATAATTAATTATAGAATATTCTCACCATTCTGTCAACTGTATCATTAGCCAATATGTTCAGGAAAACCCTGCAAGGAGAGGGATACTTCTTAAAAGCATTGCACAAATTATTTAATTTTCTAATTCCAATTTAAAAATAGACAGGAAATATTTATAAATTTTGTTGATATTTCAGGTGGTGATGCTTTAGCTCAGTTGGACGCAAACCGTGAGAGATTTCGGCTACGTCACAAGCTATTAGATCTTGATCTGAAAGAAGTGCAGCCATCAGAAATAGTGAAATCAGTAATGGCAAAACGATCTGTTTTTGATGAAGATCTGAAGCGGTTAGAGAACGTAGGTGAAAAGTACGAACCAAAAGATTTCGGTTTATTTTCACGGACCACCACTCCCACATGTGTCAATTCAGTTCCAGCAGTTCCATTATCTCTACCAACATCAGCTTTGAAACTAAATACCAGTATGACACAGCTGCCAAAAACACCAACAATGCTATCACCACGTTCGACAGGTTAGTTAATTTAATCATGAAATTGTAACTTTAAATCTACAGTGACAATAAGGAAATGGAATTTCCTCATAATATACAATCTGTTTTCTCATCGCATACTGTCAGCCAACGTATATTCACTAGCTGCATCGTAAAAAAATCGAGGTTCTTACGAACGTAGCAGTAGTTTCCATTAAATTAATCATCATCAGTTGTCGGAGTTATATTAAGTATTACGCCTTATTTGTCAAATATCGCGAATCTTATTTTGATGGTATAATCATATCGTATTTAAATATGTTCACAAGCCATGCTAAATTATTAAATATGCTGCAATACATTCAAATGCAGACAACATACCAACCCCATCATTTTTCATCAGTGATTTTAATTTGTTACTTCTTCTACACTGTGTCCAAGATAAGAATGAGATAGCATTGGAATCTTGGAAACGTTATGCGTTACAATGTCGGTTATATTAGAGAAAAGTTGTACAATTTAAACAGCTTTTAAATTGTGTTTTCAAAAGTAAACTAACTTTAGCCGTTTTCGACAATTTTTGAAAAAACGATTTTTTGTGATTTTAGTTTTTATTTATTTCTGACATCTTTTTCACAGATGTAAAAAAATGAGAAGCACTTTCTCATTGTTACATTTTGAGAAGAAAAAGGTAGAGTTTACAAATTGATACTTTTTGAGGAGGGTAAGATAGCGTTTACAAATTTTCACTACGGCGTTTCGTTTTTGAAAAACCATCATCAACTTTTTTTTATATGATGAAATAAAAGTCGAATCTCCACAAAATAAATTTAATAGAAATCTTAACTATATCCAAACATGTTTCGGAACTTCATACTAGTTCCATCATCAGTGGTAATAATAAGAGAAACCTAAAATATTGTTCCAGAAAATTTCCATTGAGGTCACCTTATGGAAAATGTTTTTGTTGTTTTTATGATTTAAAAATTAACATTGTTATACTATCCTATCTTTCTTTCTTTTTATATATCATGATGTTTTTCAATTTTATATGTAATCGTCCAACCACTTTAATAGAAATCTTTGATCTTGAACAATTATTAAAAAAAAATCGCCATAGTTTGGCACTTATTTTGCGTAAAACATTCATCTGAGAAATGCGTTTTTTAATAACTTCAAAAAGCACAAAAATTTCAACTAAATTTAGAAAACGGCGTACAGAATAAAATGTACTGAGAGAGAAATAAATTAATAATAATAAATAATTGTAACTATGAAAGAATGTTTTTGCAAAACCTACTACACTGCATTCAGTCACTTGAATGCCAAACTATGGAGATTTTTCTTAAAGAAGTTTAAATAACACCTAAAAATACTGAAAACCTGTTTAAACCATTCCATGTTATATACCACTTATTTTTGAATTGAAAATGGCTTTAATTTTAACAATAAAAAATCCAGGACTATTGAAAAAAAAACAAGTTAATGATGGTTTTTCAAAAACGAATCGTCGTAGTGAAAATTTGTAAACGCTATATTTTTCTCCTCAAAAAGTAACAATGAGAAAGTGCTTTTTATTTTTTTATATCTGTGAAAATAATGTCTAAAAAAACTAATATCTCAAAATTCGTTTTTTCAAAAATTCTCGAAAACGGCTAAAGTTAGTTTAATTTTGAAAACACAATTTAAAAGGTGTTTAAATTGTACAACTTTTCTCTAATTTACCCGGCATACCATTTCCAAGATTCCAATGCTATCCCGTTCTTATCTTGGACACAGTGTATATTGTTTTGAATCTGATCGTAAATATATTTAATCCAACTACGAGTACTTCCGTTTTAGTTACCGCTGGTTTAATCTCGTTTTATGAATTTCCTAACCGTTTAAATCATAGCCTCTAGCAATCCAGTTTTCTTTTGTTCATGCTTATTAATTAATATTAATAACTGATTGTTTAATTTTTCTAGGTGCATCTTTACCAGCTGCGAAAGGTCTTCAATACCCTTTTCCCAGCCACCCGCCAGTGCAAATGTCACCTGTACCACCAACCTCTCAAGCTGTTCCACCTCCAAGCATAATAACAACATCAAGTGCACCAACAACATGTACCACTACGACGGTAGTACCATCCCGAGTTGTTGAAACCAAACAAGTTACTAATGTGCCACCACCAAGCGAGACCCGTTTGGTTGCTAGTAAAGCAATGGGAGGCAGTAAACCAAATAATGCTGTTAACATTCCGATTGAAGATAACAACAAGATTGTGTGTCGAAGGGATTCAGGTTCAAGTGGTACTTCACCGAGAGGGGACATAAAAACTAGACGAAATAGTGATACTGGAACTAGGAAAATAGAAAATAGTACTGATGACAAATGTCCTGAGCGAGCGAAAAGTGAGGAACGTAAAAGGGATTGTCGGCTAGAAAAGATCCGTTTAGAGAATGAAAAATTGGAAAAAGAGAAGGCTGAAAGGGAACGTATTGAAAAGGAGCGCATTGAAAAGGAAAATCAGGAAAAAGCGAGGATAGAACGTGAACGTCTAGAGAAAGAACGACTAGAAAGAGAGAGTGAATTAGAGAAACAAAGATTAGAAAAAGAAAGATTGGAAAAGGAACGATTGCATAAAGAGCAGTTGCACAAAGAGCAGCTGCAAAAAGAACAGTTAGAAAAAGAAAGACAAGAACAGGAAAGATTAGAAAAGGAACGAAGGATGGAACGTGAGGAGAGAGACAGAAAAGAGAAAGAGGAGGCCGAACGTAAAGAAAAAGCTGAACGAGAACGTAGAGAACGAGAGCGGATTGCGTTACAGGAAAAAGAGGCTTCAGAAAAACAAGAAAAAGAAAAGAGGGAATGTGAAAGAAGAGAACGAGAAGAACGAGAACGTAGAGAGCGAGAAGAGAAAAAACAACGGATAGAAGAAGAGCAAGAACGTGAGAGGCTAGAAAAAGAACGAAAACGTGAAGAAGAGCGTCTGATGAAACATAAAGAAGACAATCATGAAAAGAGAAAGGATGAAAGTCGAGTCCGTGAAAATCATAACGAGATTAAACATAAGGAAAATAATGTCGATTCCAAACACTTGCATGAAACTAGCAAGCTATTCACCAAAGAAGAAAAATACGACATTCAACATAAACATAACACAAGTCATGATTCTTCACAACATAGTAGTGGTAAAATAAGACATCATTTAGACGAGAGGCGCAAAGATGTTGCTAAAGAAAATAAAGATAACCATCTAAACGAGAAACCTAAAAATTCTTTTGAAACCAAAGAGCAGCGAGTAGAACAAACTAGGCACACGTCTATAGATTTAGACAGAAATCGCACTTTTGATAATTTAAAATCAGATAAAAGAAAGGAAAGAAGTAGTAGCAGTGGTAACTTGAGCCTAAAACGTCGAGTGAGTTCTCATGAAATATTGGAGAACAAAGAAGATAACAAACGGATAAAGCTATCTCATGAACAAAAAAGTGCTCCAGAACGTCGAGATTCTAGAGACAGTACAAAGTCAGAAGAGAGAGCAAAAAGTAGCAACAAACATAAAAATAACCATGTAAAATCACAAGATAATGGTACAAAAGATTGTGACGGGGAGAAACGTAGAGATAGAGAGCGTGAAGAGAAACATAAAAAGCACAAACTAGAAAAGCAAAAATCCAAGAATAAGACTCGTGAAAAGGAATCTCATGAATTAATTATTTCCACTAATCAATTAACAGATAAAGATTTTCTGGCAAAGTTAAATTTGAAATCAACGGAAGAAGTAGAAAGGCAACGAAGAGAATCGAAAGATAAACGAAGAGAGGCCATGTTGAATATTGAAGAAAAAAAGTCAGAACCAAGAAAAGATAAAGAAAAATCTGTGGAAAGTAAAGAAATAATTAAATCACGAGATGAGGTTGTGACACCAAAATCTGGAGATGAAAAGAAACCTTGCATAAAACGAGAGCGAATCTGTAAAATGTCTAACAGCACAGACAGTGATTCAGATGAACCTAAAAAACATTCAATTTTTGATATCGTTGATGACGAACCAGCGTATATTTCAATGTATGATAAAGTGAAAGCGAGAAGTTGTAAAAATATGCAAAAACAAGAGGAAGAAAAGAGACAGGAACAAATTAAAGCGAAGTTTAGTCAGTTGAAGCAAAGCCGGGCAAGGAGAGAGGAGAAGAAACGTTCTACATCGTGGGATGAAGATTCGGATTCAGAGAAAGATGGGGAAATGAAATTCAGGAGATGTCCTAAAATGTTAATCGATAGTTCCGATGAAAGCCAGGAACGAAAATCTCATAAAAAAAGAGATATGTATACCGATTCTGATAATTCAATAATTAGGCATATAAAATCGGAAAGAATTGAAACTACCGATGACGAAGTGAAAAATAAGCTTCCTATGTTTAAAACATCGAAGTCCCGTATTACAAGTGATACCTCTGAAGATGAATACAATAAAAAGAAATTAGTACAAATTAATAATGACATGTTCTCCGATATTGAACATTTGGAAGATAAGTTAGAAAAACAATCATCGGTAACCAGCGACCGATCAATCAAAAAAGAAAAACATAATAGCAAATTTCAAGACCCACCAGTATTTAATGAATTTCTCTCAGCATTTGAAGCTAAAGTTGAAAAGCACAATAGTCAGCAGGCAATAGAAAATACTACTGATGATGAAGCTATTGAAATTAAAAAGGAACGGAAAGAAAAGAAGCATAGGAAAAAGCAAAAGAAACAAAAACATTCTAACAATGATGACGAAAGCAGGCATGCTGATTCAATACAATCTGAATCTTCGGAAAAGAAACATGATAAAAAGAAAGAACACTGTAGAAAAGAGAAAAGGCGCGAGAAAGTTAAAGATAAGGATAAATCTAAGAAATATAAAAAGATTAAAACTGATAGCAAGACTGATATCAAACGTGAAGGAAAAATGGAAAATATTTTTGGCTCTCTTTCTGAGGATTCAGACATTTATGCTAAAGAAATGCCAGAAGTTGAAAAACCTACTCTTTCTATTGATGAAAATGCTCCAGAATCTGTGACGTATTGCTCTGGACCAGAGACTAACTTAGAAGTAAAAGTTAAAGAAGAGAAAGACAGACAAGCGGAGCATAAAAGGAAAAAAGAGAAACGACGCCGTGAAAAGGAACGACGAATACATGAAGCAGCAGCAGTGGCGGTTGCATCCGCTAGTATCAGCAACGACAATAGCATGGATTTTGCAGATATGGGCAAACAGCTTGAAGCTAATATCAAAGACGATACTGAAGAAATTAAAGTTGAAATGGAATCATCGAATCCAGATACGTTGCAAGAAATATTTACCAATACGGAGCTATCTAAAAAAGATCGTGAAGAGCGGAAAGAAATTAAAGAGAAAAAGAAAAAACGGAAAAAGAGCAAGGAAGAAAAAAATAAACATCATCATCATCATCATGATAAAAACAAAATTAAATCGCCTGAAATTAAAGAAGAGCCAGTATTTAGTGAAGTTGAAGTTAACGAAGAGAAGTTCAGTACACAAAGTTCACAAAGTTTACCGAGCATATTTGATATACACAGTCCTACAGAAGAAAAATGCTCCCCGACTTTTGTTTCACATACCAATACCTCGGTTATTAATGTAGCTCCCAAGACCACAACATGCTCTAAAGAAAAGAAACTTCTACCAGGATTTGGTTTAGAAATCGATGAAAAATTACACGAATCTGCAGTGAAGTCAATTTCTGAGATGGAACCTGTAATTAAAAAAGAAGAAATTATTAAAGAAGAAATTAAAACTGAAAAACCCGTTTCACCTGTAGAGGATAAACCAAGAGCTATTATATCCCAGGAAGAAACTGAAGATGCTGTTGCTGCATTATTAGGAGAAAGTTTTGGTAGTGAAAAATATGACGAATGTTACACTGAAGAAATTAACAATTCTACAGAAGAAACAACGAATTTAGTCGATGAAGCAAATGTTCAAGATGATGAGGAAATGCGTAAAGCTGTTCAAAGTTTGAGTACGAGTGACTTAGATGTCAAACCTGACACTCCTCAGAGTGAGAATGATTTACAAATTGATACAGATACCGAAGAACAAGAAGAAAATGTCGTTAGTCCGGAATCACTCTTGAAAACCCCTAATGGTGATAAGACTGTGGAGATTCCGGAATCTAAGTGTATACGCGAAGATGAACCAATATTTAAACAAAATTTAAACATTGGTAGTCCTCCATCGTTAACTCCTATAAAATCACAAAATGACATCAAGAAGAATATAGAACCTACAAACAAACTGTTTGTTGGGAGTAAAGACCCAACTCCACAAAGAAGTGTTATTGCACAAGTATGGCCTTCAGAGCATATAGAACCACCTCCCAGTCTAGAAAAAACGAGAATACTCACTCCTCCTGTTTCTACTATTTGTCATCTGTCGCCAATAGCTTCATCGACAGTGTCTCTTGCAACTACTACGTTGAAAACATATGGAACTCCAATCACGATTAAAATGAGCGATTATCCACCTCTTGCAGCATTAGATTCTTTAAAATCTCCTGTGATAGATCACAAAATTAATATTTCACCAACTGCAGCGAAATCACCAACAACACCACAATTTCATAATTTACCAATTCAAATATCAAAGCCTCAAACTTCAACTCAAGACTCAGCTATTAGCTCTAAAACGCAAACCAGTTTGAGTGTTAGCAGACTTCCGATAACTCCAGTTATGGTCTCAAAACCAATACAGGCTACAACAGTGATTTTGCCACAACCAAAAACAGCTGCACATACAATGGAGCCTCCAAAATTAGTGCCAGCCTCCGATATTAGAAACCTAGAACGGCCACGGATGGGACTTTCCTCTCCATCTATACAACCACCATACTCAGCATTTACACAACAACCACCTCTTATGCAACCAAGGCCATTGACGCAACCTCAACCTAATAATCTACTTGTGACACCAAGTTTGGTGGCTCATTCTCGACATGATATACCAAACAACTTAGTGAATACAACGCCGAAAATGTTTAATGTCGTTCCACCAATTATTGAAAAAGATTCTCAAATGCTAGATAAAACTCCTAAAACGAACTTGGATGTAATGAACGCCCAAATAAGATACCCAACTGTCTTGATGCCAATAAATAGCCAACATGTTCCAATATCTTCAGCAGTGTTAAGGCCTCCATTGCAGTCGCCGGTTTTAACTTGCTTTCGACCGAATATGCCATTTAATGCTGCTCCAAGACCACCGGCACCGGTTTCAATACCATCTTCGCTTAATTCGACAATTCAAGAACCACCAAAACTTGTTAGCTTACCAAGTACACGATCAGAAAATCAAGTTCCGGTTACTACCAGTATTGTCGAAGTAACTCCAATTCACACGACTACTATAACTTCTCCGGTATGCAGCACAATAACACAATCTAGTCCGGTAACTGAGAGCACTGAAAGAGCTTCAACACCCAGTCCAGTAATTGTCACAAATCCGTTATCAGAAGTTAAAATACCTGAAGTGGCAAAGCCGCTTCCGTCACCTGTGAAACTAGCGATCGAAACCGTAACAGAAGAATTGAATAAGTCTTTAGAAAAAGAAGCTGAAGATAACAAAGATATAGAACCTAATCCGACGCCTCCTAATACTATAAATAGTAATTCACTTGATGATGTGAAGCCTAAAGAAACTGAAAGTTTTGAAACTGACATTCCGAAAGAGAAGCCTCATTCTAACATTGACAAAATCAACATTTCTGATGTTCACACTAACATCGAAATTATTACTCAGGCTGTTACAGATTTAGAAACAAAGACAGATCCTTTGCATATCCATGAGGAACCTGACAAAACCGTAAGTGATACATCTATGGAAGAAGATCCTCTTGACAATAAAGGAGATAGTGATTGTTGGTCCGCGAAAGAAGTGAACATTGATTCTGTGATTAAAAAGTTATGTTCGAGTGACGAATCAGACGAGAATATTAAAGATCGAGATATTGTTGACACACAAGCAGAAGATCCTTTAGAAACAAGTACTGAAAATGCGAAGGAAACAGTAATAGGTAGTGAGTCTGAAAATAATTCTGAAGAGTCAATGGTCACAGAAGAGAATAAGTTCGATCCTATTTTCACCCGGGCTCGAGGGCGTGGTCGAAACAATCGCGGACGTAGGGGGCGTGGAGGTATTCAAACACGTCGTGGCGCAAAACTCGTTAAAGAAAGTGCTCCTGTTAGTACTCCAATTTCCGTTAAACGTGGTCGAGGCGGAAAAACTAAAATTGATAGAAAAAGTAGTAAATCTGAATCTGATGCTCCAAGTGACGTTTACGAATTTAAGGATGATTCTGACGATAATAAAGAGCAACGTCCTCGATTAGTGTTAACCATTAAGTCTGCTTCAGCGTCAAGTACGAGCAACTCGCATACAACAGCCATTGTGAAAGAAATTACAAAAGATGGTACAAAAGAGATTGGAAAAGAACTCGTCCCCGAAAAATCTATCGAGGGTACTAAAGAAGAATTTGTTTCTCCACAACAAACCAATACTAGAAAATCCAGAAGATTACAAGAAAAAGATATATCCAGAAATACAGTTGACGATACAATCGAAGATGTAGTTAAAAACCAAATTCAAACGCGCGCTAATTCTAATCAAAGACGTTCCAATCGTCAGATTGCAAACAAACAACAACAACAACAGAATCCGACAATAACACCCGAGACGCCTAAAAAGTCTCCAAGAGGTCGCAAACCACGTAGAGCTTCAGAAGCCATATCGGAACCATCATCATCAGAAGAAACTTCGAAAGACGAATCCCAAAAATCTTTAGAAGTAGTTGCACCTACATTAAATTCTAACACAGCCTCCATACCGATTGCTGTTAAAGAACCTGAAAAGCCTGTTGAGCCTGAGAAAGAGAAATCTGAAGAAATACCAAAAGAGAAACCATTTGAGGGTCTAAAGGCAGCTATGCTTCGTCGCATCAAGGGCGAATTATCAAATAAATCACATGAGCCTACACAATTAATAGATCCAGTAACTGGTTTATTAATACCTATGACCGAATGTGAGGAGGGTCGTTATGTTCCTTTACCGGGAAGTTCATCTACCACTGAAGAGCAACGCAAACGTACCCAAAATGAGAAAGAAGTATCAGATGTAAAAACATCTGAAGATATAACAATTAAGACAGTAGAGCCACTCATTACAACACCTAGTGTAATCTCACAACCATTGACCGTAGTCCAACATCAGCCGTCTAAACCTCAAAGTCTTAAAGCACATGTTTTATCATCTCAAGCTGCTAAAGCCGTCATTTCCCAGCCAGTACCATCTGTTCAATCAAAAATACCGATAAGTTCAAACCAACCAGTTACATCAACTGTTCAACAAGTTACTATCTCAAAAGTTATACCAGCGTCTACAAATATATCAAAAATAATAACATCAACTGTGCCTAACAGCGTGTCTCAAATAATTTCCAAAAG
The DNA here is from genome assembly GCA_911728435.2 of Apoderus coryli. Classification (NCBI taxonomy): domain Eukaryota; kingdom Metazoa; phylum Arthropoda; class Insecta; order Coleoptera; family Attelabidae; genus Apoderus; species Apoderus coryli. The sequence continues at coordinate 5,549,135 of OU452202.1, read as the reverse complement.
TATTTCACCAATTACCCAGACAATTAACATCAATACTGCCGTACCTATAGTCTCAACCAACTTACCTCATTCACCCAGATCGTATGTCACAACTGCAAAGCCGCAAGTTAAACCACCTGTGCTCTCGCCGAATCAGCAAATTTTGTTGCAAGCTCAGCAAAAACAATTTATACAGAATGTGAACAAGCAAATTCCGTCGCCTAAAATACATTTGCCGAATCAGTCACAGCAAATAGTAAACGCACATTTAGCGCACATCAAACAACGTAATGTGCTGAAGCAGCAACAAGTTATTGTTGGAAAGGTGCCGTTGGGAAAGCCACCAGCTCTTTCGTTACAAGGATTTGCAGGGCAAGTGGCCAGTCCACCACTAAGTAAAGCGCAGATGCCAATAGGCACGGCAAGAATTATTCAAGGACCGCTAACTAGTAGTGGTAAAGGTATTATGGAACCACCGAAAATTGATGTTGGTCTACCTGGTTTGAGTAGGTCTAACCTTAGTCCACAAGGTCAAGCCCGATTGGGTAATCTACCAGTGCCAGGATATGAAGCGAGTCTGGTAAGTTATTTAAGAAAAATTTCTCGTGTTTCTTTCTAAAGTTTTATTTTCTAATTATTGACTAACATTGGTTTTCTTACTAACGCATGCAGCACGGAGAAGGGCGAGCGTTCTTAAATAGGAGTCGTAGTCCACCACCAGCTCATCAAAATTCTCCCTCACCAAAGGTGATAATATTATTTAGTATCTATCTAATAGGGATTGGGGGGTTATTGAGGGACGACAATATAGGCCTGCAGGATGAAATTACACATACATGGCGTTGTAAATATTCTCGAGGCATATTCCAACTACCAATTATTGTAATGTAGTTATAGTGTTATCGTATTTCTTTCTAAATTCGCTGTGTATTAATTACGCTTGTTTTTTGCAGGGTGAGCCCATACAAGGTGTTCATTTTCCTCCAGGACCATTACGGTTGCCTCCTGACATTAGTCCAGCTCATTATATGCCATCTCATGTGATGCAGTATCATCAACAGATGATACGTCAACAACAGGTACAATTGCAACAGTTGCAAAGGTAAGTTAAAATCGAACTGCAGACTAATATTTGGACAGAATAGTTTCAATTTCAATTGCATATACAGGGTGTCGGAGAATATTTGGGCAATCTCTCGGATTGGGGAAGGTTGTGAAAAAAGAAGGTTATAAGGTCATATAAAGTTTAGTCCAATCGATGTTCGCTGCAAAGTCATGAGCCCTTAAAGACTAGACCTGAAATTCAGTTTTTCATGAGAACTTTTGAACCGCCTCGTATAAATTGATGCAATTTTAGTATAATTTACGTCAGATAGGGACTCGTCAAGTAACCTTATTTAAAACAATGGCATTGAATTAAGGCCACAGGGGCGTACTGACGTAGGGATTGTTAACCCCATTTTTTTGAATGCGTCTTACTACTGAGATTTTGAAGCAGTTTTCAAATAACTTAAACATTTTGCTATAAAAATGATACTCTAGTTCGACGTCGATAAAGTCTGTTTCGAGATAAAGTACTTTATATTTAAAATGCAGTGCGAGAATATTTAAATGTGACTTTTGAAAATCGTTGGATAGGAGGAGGAGGACCAATTGCTTGGCCTCCTCGATCACCGGACCTTAATCTCTTAGATTTTTTCTTCTGGGGATATTTGAAATCATTAGTCTATTTCACACCGGTTGACACTAGGGAAAATTTATTAGAAAGGATTAATTTTCATTGTCGTGAAATAAAGAAAAATATTGCAGCACTGTGGAAGGTCCAACAATCTTCAATTCATAGAGCTAGGAAATGCATAAGATTAGTTGAACCGATATACAAAAGTAATTTATAAAATACCACACTTCATACATTTTAAATAAAAAGTACTTTATCTCAAAACCGCTTTATTTTATCGATATCAAACAAGAGTACAATTTTTATAGCAAAATGTTTAAGCTATTTCAAAACTGTTTCAAAATCACAGTAGCACGATGCATTAAAAAAGAGGGTTAACAATCCCTACGTCAGTACGCTCCTGCGGCCTTAATGAAATGCCATTCTTTTTAACGACGAGTCCCTATCTGACGTACATTATACTAAAATTGCATTAATTTATACGAGGCGATTCAAAAGTTATCATAAAAAACTGAATTTCAGCTCTAGTCTTTAACGGCTCACAACTTTGCAGCGAAGGCCGATTCGACAAAACTTTATTTCAACTTATAATCTTCTTTTTTCACAACCTACCCTAATCCGAGAGATTGCCCACATATTCTGGGACACTCGTATAAATATTTTGAACATTTAGTTTAAGTAATCTGAATTTATATTTCTTGGTGCTAAATTTATAAGAGTAATTATTGTTGTTTGTCTTGATGTTGCCTACCTGTTAGACAATAAAGTTATTTGGTTAAAATTCTGTATATGAATAACGAGGCAACCGTTACGAGTTCCTTATTTTGGAAAACCTCTCTACAAGAGTGTCTATATGGAATGGCAAAAATCAAGCGGATGATTCTTTTCTGAGCCACAAAAATTCTATTGATGTCAGAGGATTGTCCCCAAACAGCGTCATTGTAAGATATAACCGACTGTACCGAACTAAAGTAAACGCTCAAGATTTCTCGACTACCAAGGGAACCCTTCAAAGAAAGAAGCTCTTATTAAGTTTAGCACAAACCATGTCGACATTTGCCTTAAAATTTAGGTGTTTATTTATTATTCAATGCCGAGAAATTGAACGTGGTCAACAGGGTGAAGTTCGTGACCACCGAAGAAAAAAGAAAATCCTGGCGACTCCTTCCAGCGACTATGAAGTCGCTGGAAGGAGTTGCATGTTATTGAGATTCATATCTCAATATCATGCGTATTGTGTGGGTTAAGCTTCAACATATTTGCTGCACACCAAGTGGATATCTGTTGTATGCACGCCCGCAACCTTTCCCTCACTATTTGAGGTTCTTCATCTGTGTGTCATCCGCATATAAGATTATCTCAGCACTAGTGACAGCTCTTTTTAATTTCATGACATTTCTATGTATTTTAGGTCAGGTACATTAGAGAAAACGGGCGAGGAAGGTGAAGAAGCACCAGCAACATCGCCACCTTTGGAATTACGGCGACCAGGTTCTGTTGGATTGAGTGTTACTGGAAGAGGCGCTGCAGTACCTAATAGTTTGCATTCACCACATGATAGAGCTACAGGTAATAATATGAATTGAAACAGTCAGCCATTATTTCAACTATTGGCACTTTTTCAGAATAATTCTATTTAAGTTGTTATGCTGTTACTCTTAATAATGTTTGTGGTAATAGCAGGAATAATGAATATACATGTCTGAACAAACCAATGTCGGGCCATCTAGCAATATTGTTGGAAGTTGCTGGTAACTTCACGCACCCGGATAAAAAGATAGACTTCGAAATATCCAATTACCACAATCGTATGGCTCTGTTGTTTGTCTTATAAAGCCGAGAAAGCAGGATTAAAATATTATTTCTTGGTTTGCAAAGACAAGAACCTATGTGCTGTCAAATACTATCCATCCCCTAGAATAGGACAAATGCCAGGGGCTCTAGGCAGTTATATTACCAAGGAAACATGCAGCTATAATGGTTTTCAGTTTAAACAAACTTATAAATCATACCTATCTTTCCGGCTTGATGACACATTAAGAGCCATCTGGTTGTGGTAATTGCATTTTTTAACAATGCAAATATGCATCTGATCAGTACCGCTAGATAGTGCCACATTGTATTTTAATCAATCATGTTTTTGTGGTAAAATAACTAAAGACTGTAGTTTATTAGCAAAATACCTTGGTTATTCGTAATGCGGTATTATCGAGAACAACCAATTGTTTCCGACTCTGCAGTCTAGCGAGACCATAAATAAATATTGCTGAAAACGATTTATCGCAGTCGTTTGGGGCCTGGCTTGTGTTTTTCAGGATTATACCAAAGTCGTCCTCCTTCACAAGTATTCTCACTGTACTTTTCTTAAACACGTGTGAACTGCTGTTGTAAATTAACATCTTTTTAGTCACGATTTCGGAAAGAGGATCTTTATTATTATTATCCCTGACTCCAGTCTTTGATTAAACGCACAATATCGTCTATACACAATTGATACAGCTGCGGCTTTAAAATTTGTAAATATTGATACATGTATGTGGAATATTTGTTCAAATCAAAAATGAAAATTGTTAGAACTCTGACCATATTTGTTCTCGTTTATAGAATCTCCACAAATGGGCCAAGTATACTCTACATTACACCCATCATCTCGTATACCACCTTATCATCCACCTCAGCGATACTTTGAGCAAACAGAGCCGCCACCAGCACATCAACGTAGTCATGGTTCATTAGCTGCATTAGGTAGTGAACGTGGAATGGCGCATGTAGCATCCTTGGGCAGTACAACTACAACTGCCGCTCACCATCCGCCGGAAAGAACATCATTGGGTGGTCATTTGCCACCTGATAGACCACTTAGTGCTCACACAATGACTGCCCAAGGCGTACATAGTATGGGTGAGTAGAGATTTATTATTTTTTTACCAGAATAATTTTTCCTTGTCACATGCAAAATGGAAGAAATATCTTATCGCTACATTTTAGGAAAATAGTTTTAGTAATTTGTTGTCGTTGGAAAATCAGTAGGTATTTGCATTTAAAATATGATTTTTATTCATTAACAATAAGCATGACTATTTTTGTTCCTCTTCTAGACCACAGTGTAACACCTCAACCAGGTCTTAGTAGGACTTCTCATACAGCACATTCCATGAATTCCCACCTAAGTTCTGCTGGGGATCGTTTTATAAGTCATCTGGACAGACCGGCCGGTCATATGATGGGTGCAGCTGGTAATCTTCTTGGAGCGGTAGCGAAGCATATTGGTGTAGAAGCCCCAACTAGCCAACGAGGATTGCAGGCAGCCACACCGCCTCACGCTAGTCAAGTACCACCACAGGCCGAGAGTCTTTTTATGTTGCTCAAGGTAAGGATCTTTTTCAGAAACCCTAAACTTGCCGTCTGAAGTGAAAATTTTGACGCTCACTAACTACTAACCGTCAACAACTTAACAAAGCTTTTTTTTTCTCATGTCACTCTCAACTTTGTAAATAGTATAAAAGATAATTTTCTGTTTAAACGTATTGTTTATAAAAAAAAAGGAATTTAAATTTATTCAACAAAAAAAAAGGTTAACAAATGAGTAGACAATAGCGAAATATTTTTTTGATAAACAGTCTTACATTAGGTCGTAATATATTTTAAATGAACACTCTTTTTGATAACATTTCTCCTAACCTTTTGGTCATTTAAAATTTGAATATTATGAAATTTGCCTCCATCTTAGAATGCAATAAATAAATCAATTGGAGTTGAGAGATCCCGTGATTTCTTAACTGATCTGTTCATGTGATTTGTATTATCAATGATTTGATTAAAGTTTTAGGGAAACTGATACATCATGCAAGTAGGCGGGGGGAACCTATTATAGGTTTTAATCTTAGGTGTTTAATTTTTAATTTCAGTTCAGAGTAATTATAGATAATAAAAAGTCTATGATTATTTAATTTTGTAACACTTTATTTAAATATATCATAAATTAAGTCTGTTTAATCTATGATTTTTTATTATTATTATAACAAATTAAATTGAATTAGCCGATACTTGATAAAAAATAAATTCATCAGTTTACTATGTCCTAAATTGACTGGTTTTCACCCTGTTTTACGGTTGTTTATTGCAACAATGATAGTAATGCGACGCATTTTGAGTTTTATCGAATTACATGTTGGCAGCGTACTTGGAGTGGGTAAAATTGACATTTCAGTAGGTAGAATTGACTTATGAGTGTGTAAAAATGAATTTACTATTGTCAATAAACTGTCATTTTAACAACGAGATTTAAGTCGAAGAAATTATAGTTTACCATCCATGATGGAATAAAGATGTTTTTTCATAACAAAATAACAATGCACAGGAAAAATTTAACCATAAACAAGGGTTTCGTTTATTTTTTCTTTTAATTTCTATTTGTTTCAATAATTTATAACTTTTACTTCTTTCTGAAATTAAAGTAACCGCTGTAAAGCAAATGAAAAATGCTTTCAAATGATGTATCACTCGGCTATTTGAAAATTTGAAGGTTATGTCCATCCCTATCACAGGGCTAAAGCGATTTCAACCAAAAACTAATGGGTTCATCCTAGGATTATCCCAAACTCATACACCAAAATTTAGCTCAATTGGTTGAAGCGTTAGGCGCTATCGTGGAAAAATACATACAGACACACAGACTTCCATTTGGAAATGGTCTTATCATCTCGGGGGACTTCAAAATGGTTATATCCGTCTTTACATCAATTTTTTTTAGCGCGTTCACAATAGTTTCACTGAGCGGGAAAGTAAAAGTAGTTATCATTATTACTACTATGAATCATTGACAATTAAGACCAATTTTACGTTGCTTTAATTAAAAAGTAACAGACAGTCATAAAAAAATTACTTAAAAACCTCTTTTTCAAAATATAAATAAAGTTGACAAAGTACTAATTTGGATATTCTGTTTGTCCATAGCAATACCCGCTTATGTGGCAAGGACTTTTAGCTCTCAAGACCGATCAAGCTGCAGTGCAGATGTATTATGTATCTGGTAATGAAGACGTAGCCAAATTTAGTTTACCAAAAAATGTCGACGGCTCAACGCCACCTCTTAGAATGTTTCAGCGCATGAGGCTAGAACCACCACAAGTTGAAGGCGTGGCTAGAAAAATGCAGGTAAGTTAATTATTTTCTATAATAATTTCTTAATTAGATGAACGCATTTAATAAATAGGCAGCAAATTAGATTAATAACAAAATGTGAATCGCGCATTCGTCTATCATACGCTGACCGAGCACCAGTCATGAGTCAGGAATACACAAAACGCCTTCTGGTAAAAGTACAGTTTTTGAAATAAAAATTCTCAGGTTTTAAACTCTTATTTAATTCTGCATTCAATGAATTACTTTTTGGCCTATTTAAACTAATAGCTATTTTCGGATTGATGCACAGTGGACAATAATGCAAAATATGGCATAAAAAGTATAAAATTTAATTTTATTGAATCTATTAAACACAACATAATTTCAACAATTTCATAAAAAATAATACAAATACGTATTCGCGCTTTTTTAACAAAACTTTTTGAAATTGAGAGGTTTGTTAAACAAGCCTGAATAACTTTAAGCCCCCGCATCTATGTGATGATAATTGGACAGAATCAATTAATTCTTAATGATTGCAAATAACGTTGAGCTGTTAAAAGTGCTATCGAAAAATGGTTCTATAACTCTCATTCCCAATAGCGACCCAAATATTGACAGACTCAGGATATTGCTTGTGAGCTTTAATAGCCCAATTTGGATTTGTGGTAGACCAGTAGCGACAGTTTTGTGTATTCACCATACCATTCAGACAAAATGTCTTATTATTTTGTGAATGAAAAAATGAAGCATTATTTGACCTATTCATTAAAATTTAGCGAAACTAATTCTTTTCAGCAACACAATTTTTATCATGAGTATTTCTGTTTAAGATGGAGAACGAACACTGCATGTTGTTGGCACTCCCGTGCGGGCATGATCATATGGACGTACTGAAACAATCTACAAACCTTACGAATGGATTTATAACCTATTTGCAGCAGAAACAAGCTGCAGGTATTGTTAATGTGGCAGCACCTGGAACAACACATCCAGTAAGTAGCGTTATTTCTTCGCTTATTAAACTTTATATTTTTGATTAAACATATTTGACTATAGAATAAGTAAAATTTCTGTCTTCCCACTAAAATTTTTATATCGATCACTTAAATACACATTTTTCGGCCATAGCTAAGGCCATCTTCAGTGTTATAAATCCTTAATCCTAATGAAATATAAATAGGTAGAGAAAGAAATTGAGATATTTCTTAGTATTTTTTTTTTCAATTTATAAATATAATCAAATCAACTTCACTCATATTATTCTTTTTATTTTGTATATTTTAAAGATTTGTAGAACATTATTTATTAATTAATGAATCAACTATTAATATTAATTAATTAATATAGTAAAGTTGACGTGATGTACTATTTGATATGTAGTTGTGTCTGAAGTTGGTTCCTTCTTTAATGTTATGGTTTTGGTGTAGAAAAGCACTTTATTTTGACTTCTGAGAACGTTTATCGTATTTTGTCCGCTTATTTGCGTATACAAGTGACCTAGTTTTACCCACCAAATTTTGAATGTTAATTTCTACTAATAAAAATAAAAACATTTAATTATATATTTCGATATATTGACTTTTAAATATTTTTCACTTTTTACACATTTTCAAGCAGTGAAACTAAATTTTTTAGGAACCAAACTTAACTGCAAAATTTTAGATATTTTAAATTCGACATTGATGATGAATTAAATTTCTTTTTTTTATTAGAAAAATCTAACCTTCATGCTGACTGAAGCCTGCCGAGACGAAATATATTTACAACATTCATTTAATAATTAAATCATTTTACTTATACGTCTTATGATGTTATCACTTGTTATTTTTGTTACAGCCTGCGTACGTGGTTCACATTTTTCCATCATGTGACTTCGTCAACGAAAATTTACGTCGACTAGCTCCCAGTCTACTAGAAAGAGTTGCAGATATAGCTCACCTTTTAATTGTCATTACTACAGTGTGATTGTGTGTATTAATTGATGTAATCTGCAACGGTACACAATGAAAACTAAATTTTGACGAGTCTAAACTTAACATTATTTTAGACAAATCTCTCGATAATGTAACATTAAGAAAAATGACTTATTGAAAGATAAGTAACCACTGTTATATTAGGACACATTTACAGCACTGGAAATGATGTAAAAATTTTGGGTAAACATCAGAATATTAAAACTATTAACTTTTTTAAGCTATGTCTTAATTTTGTCTACAATGCTGCATGTTACATAATTATTAAAACATGTTAGAAAATATTTATACTGATTCATAACCTCAAAACGTCCCATAGTGGGTTTGTCTACATACTTAATAACTGTTTGAAAAAAAAAAAAGTTTTACTGTGATTTCTTGACAAAAATGTTATTTACTATTATTAATGAATAATTGAAAATGTAAGTTTAATAAAAGAAATTATATTATATAAAAGTAATTTACCTAAATAAGAGATCTCATGATGCAACCAGTTTTATATATTTTTTGTCTTTGTTTAGAAGATCCTTTATTTTCGTTAACTACAATAATTATTTTTCAAATATCCTTGCAATATTTGCAAAGATGTTTGACAAGTTATGTTTTTGTTTTTTTTTTTTTGGGATTTAAATTTAGATTTTTTGTGGAGACTTCAGGTTACACAATTGTAAATTTATTTTTATATATATACATATATATTGCTTTATGTTAATAATTATTTATTTATTATTAGAGTTTTTCCAAACAACGTTACAATCATAGTAATTTGGATGATGATTACTATTAGTTGTGAGATTTTTGTTTTTATTTTTTTCTTATTTAACAGTCTCTGAGTAATTACTGGTTAGGATAATTTAATTTCATTCTTTTCTTTCGCATTTTCTAAGTGTTCATTAGAGTTTAGTTTTTGTAGAATTATTTTCATTTTACTATATTAATGCAGTTTAATTTGTATTGGGTGGGTTAACATATTGTATTATTTTTTTTTAATTATACCACTATAAAAAGTTTATTTTTAAACAACAACATATGAATGCTTATTTCTATGTTTACGTTTAATTAATTTAATAGATAATAGTGTGGGTCTGCAGTAGGTAAGTATAAAAGAGTGATGTGTTTTTAGTTCTTTATTTTGTCCATATACGTAAACTGCATTCTTATGCATTTTTAAATGTATTTAAGATTCATAATAGTGTGAGCCGTGTGGATGATTTAACTTTATTCATTTCTACTCAAGTTTAAATCCGCGGTGTAATGTTAAAACTTTAACTCATTTATTATTTTAGTAAAGCCTTCTTTTATTTCTTATAATTGTTTCGATACACAATGCCATTATGACTAAATCTAAGTATATATTACTAAACGATCATTGCGTAGCAAACGTATACGTAACCAGGATGTTTATATAAACCATAAGCAGCCAGTATGTTGAGTGTCGACGATATGTAAATGAGTTACTGAGAGGGTCTGCAATAGGCATGCTTCGTACGTTGACGCGCCGTACAACAACTTCATAGATATAAAATTAAAACTACACACACATAATACAGTCAAAATATATTCTGTCAATTATTGTTTAACTCTTAAGTAATATTCAAATATGTTTCAACATAGTGATATAATTCTAGAGGAAGCCGTTTCTCCTGTTTTTTTTGTGAATATGATCTATTTAGGCGATTTTTGATACCGCCCGTATGAAATTTATTTAATTACACGTGCATCATAAATATTCCACGCTTTCGCCCGTTGGTTTTAATTAATATTTAATTATTAGAAGCAAATAAGATTTTTTTTTAATTTCACGTCATGCATAACGTTTCGGCATTATTTACTTCCTCAGGTACATTTTCTTACGAAATGTCTTTTAATGATAATGATAAAATGTACCTGAGAAAAGCCATAAATTCCGAAATTTGGTACATGGCGTGAAATAAAAAAATATTTCAATAAAAAAACATTGAATATAAAAAAAACTTTATATCCCAAGAATATATCTATATTAAAAATTGCAACAAGGTTCAAGAAATACAACAAAAAATAAATACATTTTTGAGCAATGTTAAATACCGACGAATTTTCCGTCTCATAGATTGTTAAATAAGAACGCCAAATTTAATTTGTTGTCTATAATCTACACATTTGAATAATCTTTATTCAAAATGTTCTTAGTTATTTTAATATTGTTTGGAAATTATAGTTTACATAAATATACATGTGTTCATACTTTATATCCGTTTTATTGTTATATAGTTTTTTTTTTAATTTTTGATTTGTTTTACAATATAAAGTATGGAAACGTGAAATATCAGTTGTAACCTGTGAAGTTTGCGGCTGTAAATTATTTAAATTTAAACGTTACCCAGTCTGTAGTTTAAAATAAAAAGAAAATATGACTATTATAAATATTAAATAAATAGGTCATAATATATATATATTGTAGCATATAAGTATATAAAAGGAAATCAATCATTTTTTTAATTAATCTTGTAATATAATATGTGAATATAGTTTTAGTTTCGATAAATCAGATTTTTAATTTTTTTTTCGTTAAGATGTTCTGTACAGTGTATTTTTAGCTGTAAGTATAATTTAGCCAGCATTACAAAAAAGATGATAATCTAGGGAACATTGTGATGTCTATATAATGTGTAAATTTTGTATATAGAATAAAAATACTGTGTATTGTGAGTAAACAATTATTATAATAACTATTATGATAATACTTTGTTTTAATTTGTTGACCGATACCGAGTTCCTTAGTTTCTGTTACAACGTCCGGATGTAGCAGGAGGAGCTAGATGCTACCATATTCAAGTTTTAAACAATTTAAACAATAGTGAGTTTTTAGAATTATTTTATTCTACAATATTTAAATGGAAAGTTTAAAATATTTTTAATTACATTATAGAATGATGAATAATTTAGAAAGCAATAGGGTCTAAGTAATTAAACCACTTTTATAAAAATATTTTTCACAGCAAACACAAAATCGCAAAAAATTTTTCGGCGGAAATGCTTCATTTTGATGAATAACTGAAACCAGTTACATAAAAATATGTTTCTGCTTTACATTCTAGACACTTTTCTAAACATAACCATGCCAAAAACTTTCTGCGGAAATACGTCATTTTCATTTGTTGATAAAATAATGTCAACTATATAATAGTACAACTGAAATCGATGCGAGTCTTTGCGCCGGCGCAATGAGAATGCTTTGACCAATGATTAATAATCTTTGCTTTGACCGTTGTCAGGTTGTTTCCATATTATGTTTTCGTCAAAGATTTAATATCTGGTGACAATACATTAATAATAATAACGTCCGAAACTACCCAACTATACCTAAGCGGGGACTTGAACTCACGAATTTCCACTCAAAATGCACGTATCTTACCACTGAGCCTCGACCACATGCATACAATTACCAACTACCTGGCGCAGGCCAAAACCGCAATACTCACTGTCTTTATAAACAATGGTGTGTAGTTTCAACACTATACATTAAGATAGTTTCCATTGGCAATCCGCCGTAAAAATTCCGATTTACCTCTCGAAGGACCATAACAATAAATTACACGAAATTGATTTTAATATGGGTTTATTAAACAACTTAACAGTTTAAATTTAACTTCTGTGGTTAAAACAAATTCATTAATTATGTAATTACAAATCACACAATAGGTAGTTTGTACAATTCTAATTGGTACAAACACAAATTGATTAAATTGAAATGAAGTGACTAAAAGACTAAGAAAAATTGTTAATGTAACTTTTTCTGCTTTTACATCCGTTCTTTGCAAAAGTGAATATTCAAAATAAAAAATAAGTATAATAAAATGAAACCAATAGCTACACTGCTTGCTTTTGGCGGTACAAAACAAAGAGCTTTTCCGCCACACGTGTACGGCGGCGGTGACTTATATAGAAAATAAAACAAAAATATGTTTTGTCTATTGCCTTTACTTTATCGTTATAGACAGGCAAAATCAGATGGTGTTATTTGAGTATAATATTAACAAAATAATAAGCAAAACTAAACAAATGGCAATACTATTAAATTATCAAATACAAAAAATAATATACGGTACCGACAACATCGCAATTGCGCCACAATATACAACAATTATTCGGGGAATTCCCTGTTCCGGAGAAATAATAATCATAATCCTTTATTGCCTAACCGGCTTACGCCCAATTACAAGACAATTAACAGATGATACCAAATAATACTAATTCAAATTACTAGGCACTTATACAATAAATTACACTACTAACTAAAACTAAACCTATTCGAACACCAGAATGCCCATCCTTCAATAAATTAGGATCAACATACACAACATATGCTATTTAGATTGGCCATACATCTATGCAGGTTAGCCACAAACTGAGGAACATTATTACTGAAAAAATCTAGTTCCCTATGGAAGTTGTATTTGTTGGTCAATGTGCAAGCTCTTGACACTGGAGCTCTAGTCTCATAATTTGTTCTGTGATGTCGAACATTAAATATGTTAATGAGGCGCGAGTTGTATGGGGGGACACGGAAATTTACCTGGCTCAGAGGACTCAATAAAAGAATTGATTATTTTGAAGATAAACAACTGATACGCGAATGTCCTACGCTGTGAGAGTGATTGGAATTCATAATTCTGTAACAATATAGTATGATCATACCCCCGTACCGGAAATTAGCCCCGATCCTTGAAAAATAGATATTTTAAGAATTTTCTTTGTGTTATGTATGGTTTAATACATGCAGGTTTGGCTAGAATATGGCAACCTTAGATGAGTGTCTCTCTATACACATCTCTATGTGAGTGTCTCTACACACATCTATGGTTGTATATTGGATTGACAGTTAGTTAGGTTAGTCAACGTAAGTAGTTCGAATAGTTGTATAATTCAGGCTACATGCTAAATATAATAATCAAAAAAGTTTATGTCGTTTATGCCTTATAACTTATTAATATACTTTCTTTATATCAAGAACCCTCTCGGTCTTTTCTTTATCTACATACATAATATTAAATTGGCGACGTAACGGTGATAATTAAAGTAAAAATTTTAATTGAGGTTATGAGGTATAACACGCGTGAAAGTCGTTCTTAATTTTGGTTAAATAGTTAAATTCAAGTAATAATGGCTTTAATCGGTACAATCGAACCTTTTAAAAGTGCGGAAGGGGTAGAATTCGATACGTATATCGAACGATTTGAGCACCTATTCAAAGTAAACGTGGTGGAAAGCGAAATGAAGGTATCATTATTCATTACGTTGGTAGGCACCGAGGTATATCAAGTACTTAAGAATCTGGTTGCTCCACGAAAGCCAAGTGAGTTTACCTATGAAGAAATTAAACAAAAGTTGTTAAAGCATTATTCTCCGCCAGTGTCAGAGATATATGAACGATTTGTATTTAACCGATGTAGCCAGAAACCGGAACAATCTATTGCTGAGTATATTGTTGAACTACGCAAGTTGGCGAGTAGCTGCAATTTTGGTCAGTTCTTAGAAGATGCGCTGCGTGATAGATTCGTATGTGGTATCAAGTCGGAAGGTATTCAGAAGAAACTTCTGTCCGAGGTTCAATTAACGTTTGGTAGTGCATGTCAAGTAGCTCAAGCAGCAGAAATTGCACAAAGACAAGTTAAGAGTTTAACGGATAATACGGTCACACGCGTAAATTATGTGAAAAATAATAGTAAGTGTAACAAGTATGGAAACAAACCTAACATCACAGTACCAAGTAAAGGGGTACCAGGTAAAGGATGTTCCAAATGTGGGCGTATCCATCCAAAAGACAACTGTCCAGCCGTGAAATGGAAGTGCTTCAAATGTTCGAAGTTGGGTCACATTAAGCAACTCTGTCCTGTAAAATCTTCAAACGTAGGAGCTATCGAATCAGAAATTACATGCGAGGAGGTAAATAGTGACTTGCTGTCCCTACACAATGTGAAAGTGAGCGGGTCTATTCCACACAACATTCCACTATATGTGAACGGTAAGGTAGTGAAATTTGAAGTGGATACTGGAGCTTGTAAGTCGATTATTTCTGTAAATAGTTTTAAGGAAGTAGATAGTAAGTTAGAACTAAATCCAGTGAGCTATAAATTGAATGTTATTTCAGGGCAGGATATTAAAGCTTTAGGTGAATGTTTCGTTAATGTGAAATTTAAAAATAAGTCTAGTAAATTACCATTAACAGTAATTGATTCTAGTAAAGATTTTGTGCCACTTTTAGGTCGAAATTGGCTCAATGTTCTGTTTCCAAACTGGCAACAAGGATTTTCAGTTGGTAGCATTCATAGTAATGTGTCTAAGGAATCTAATCATATCCTTAATGCATTAAAACTTCAATATAAATCGGTATTTGATAATGATTTATGTAGTACAATTAAAAAGTTTGAAATTCAGTTTAATGTACAGGAAAATGCTGTTCCAGTTGTAAAAAAAGCATATACTATGCCGTATGCATTAAAACCGAAAGTAGAAAAGAAGATAGATCAAATGGTTCAAGTCGGTATTCTAAAACGGGTTGATTTTAGTGAATGGGCTTCACCTATTGTAGTAGTACCAAAGAAAGGGGGTGACGATGTTCGAGTCTGTGTTGACTTTAAGGTTACGATCAACAAAGTATTAAATGTGGATCAGTATCCGTTACCTACCCCAGAGGATATATTTGCGGGTTTATCCGGTGGTTATGTATTTTGTGTGCTAGATTTAACAGGGGCGTATCAGCAACTTAAAGTGCATTCAGATTTTCAGAAATATCTGACTATTAATACACACATAGGTATGTTTAGGTACACAAGATTAACGTATGGAATCTCCTGTGCACCTGCAATATTTCAGTCAGTTATGGATCAAATCCTAGGTAATATTGATGGAGTATTTTGTTATTTAGACGATATTCTAATTGCCGGTACCGATTTTGATCATGCTAATAAGCTAGTAAATGTAGTTCTTAGTAAATTACAGGAATATAATGTAAAAGTAAATTTAGAAAAATGTAAATTTTTTAAAAGCGAAGTGGAATATTTGGGTCATAAGATAGACAAAGACGGAATTCATCCTACAGAGGAAAAATTAAGAGCTATAAAGGAAGCACCGGTACCAGAAAATTTAACACAGTTAAGGTCTTATTTGGGCTTACTAAATTACTATAGCAAATTTATTCCTATGTTGTCTTCAAGATTGCATCCGCTATATGATTTATTAGAAAAAAGTAGAGATTTTAATTTTGACAATAAATGTAAGGAAGCATTTGCGTTAAGCAAAGAGTTAATTTGTAATAATAAAGTTTTAACTCATTATGATCCGAACAAAACGCTTATTGTATCGTGTGATGCGAGTGCATATGGTGTTGGAGGTGTTTTAAGCCACAGGGAATCTGATGGAACAGAAAAACCCATATGTTTTGTATCAGGAACGCTTACTAAGGCAGAACAAAACTATTCCCAGTTAGAACGCGAAGCTTTAGCTATAATTTTTTCTGTTAAGCGTTTCCACAAATATATTTATGGTAGATCTTTTATTTTAATCTCAGATCATGAACCATTGAAGGTCATTTTTAACCCAGAACGTAACATTTCAGTAATGTCAGCATCTAGAATAGTAAGATGGAGTGTAATTTTATCAGCCTATAAGTATAAAATAGAATATAGGAAAGGTAATAAAATGTTCGAAGCAGATATGTTATCTAGATTACCTTTAAGTGATACAACAGAAATTGACAGTTCTATTAATTCATTTAGTATTACAGATGAATTACCATTAACTTATGAAGAAATTTCTTCAGTTTCTAAAAAGGATATAATCTTATTGAAGGTTATTGATTTTGTTAAAACAGGTTGGTCAAATAAAGTTAATGATCCTGAACTTAAACCTTATTTCTTAAAGAGAAATGAATTATCTGTAGAAAATAATTGTTTATTGATAGGTAATAGAGTAGTTATACCGCGAGTTTTACGCAATGAAGTTTTAAAGTTATTACACGAAGATCATGTTGGAATAGTCAGGTCAAAGATGATTGCTAGATCAATAGTTTGGTGGCCAGGCATGCAACAGGATATTGAGTCGTTAATAACTAATTGTAAAGTTTGTATGTTGTCACAAAATAATCACGAGAAGTCATTAATATCCTGGCCTAAAACAGATAATGTTTTTCAGAGGGTACATATTGATTTCTTTCATAAAAATAAAGTTACCTTTCTGTTAATTGTAGATAGTAAATCTCGTTGGATTGATATTCATGTTATGAAAAAAAGTACTGATGTAGAACATACAATTGAAAAATTAAAATGTACATTTTCAGTTATAGGATTACCTGATACTATAGTTTCTGATAACGGTCCGCCGTTCAACTCAAATGATTTTGTTCGTTTTTGTCAAGTAAATGGAATAAACTGTTTAAAAAGTCCACCATATCATCCACAATCAAATGGTTGTGCAGAACGTCACGTTCAAACAGTAAAAAACGCTTTGGAAAAGTATCTTTTACAAAAAACAACATTAACAGTTGAACAGCAGATTGTTAACTTTTTATTTAGTTATAGAAGTACACCTTGTTCTAGTACTGGTATAAGTCCAAACGAAATGGTATTTAAGATTAAACCTAAAACTCGTATGGACCTATTAAAGCCTAAACCAGGTGGAAAAATAGCTTTTAGTAAGACATTTGATTATGTACGGCCTAATATTTTCGTAGTAGGTGAGAAAGTGCTAGTGGGGAAATTGGGACCGTATTCAAGTGAAAAGTGGTTAGAAGGTTCAATAATAAAATGTGTTAGTGCGGTTACTTATCTTGTTAAAGTGGACGAAAAGATAATGTATAAACATGTAAATAGCTTAAGAAAAATTGAAAATGTATCGCTAGATTGTGAAAGTTTTAAATTTGATAATCCAGAGTTGAATAATTGGAAACCAGAAATTGTTGGTGAACCAATTAACGTTAATGTTAAAGATAATGTTACAAATGAGTTATTGCTAAAGCCAGCATGTGATATAACTAATAAAGAATCATGCCTTCAGCAAGAGACTACGAATATCTCAGATAATTCAAATGAAAGTGTTGCCGTGCGACGTAGCACTAGAAATCGCAAAGTACCACAGCGTTTAGATTTATAAACATACTAGTTAAACTTCTTTGTTTTAGTAAGGGGGGAGTGTTATGTATGGTTTAATACATGCAGGTTTGGCTAGAATATGGCAACCTTAGATGAGTGTCTCTCTATACACATCTCTATGTGAGTGTCTCTACACACATCTATGGTTGTATATTGGATTGACAGTTAGTTAGGTTAGTCAACGTAAGTAGTTCGAATAGTTGTATAATTCAGGCTACATGCTAAATATAATAATCAAAAAAGTTTATGTCGTTTATGCCTTATAACTTATTAATATACTTTCTTTATATCAAGAACCCTCTCGGTCTTTTCTTTATCTACATACATAATATTAAACTTTGGACACGTTCGATTCTATTCGCGTGGACCTGATAAATTGGTGACCATATAATCGAGGCATATTCTAACTTAGATCTAACCAAAGAGAAATACAGTGCCTTTAGACAATTGATGTTCCGAAATTTAGATGTGGTTCTAAGGAGAAAATCCAAAGAACGAAGTGCACTCTGTGTTAATTCCTCTATGTGCTGATCAAAAGATAGCCTACTGTGAACCAATACACCAAGATCCCTAGTTTCGTGTGCCAATTCCAGAGCAGCACCCGCGAGGATATATTCAAAACGACCAGGGAACTGTCGCTTAGAAAAAGTCATCACTCTGCACTTGTTAAGAGGCAATTTGTTGATCAGACACCAATTCTGCAGTTCCGCTAAGTCTTCCTGTAATTGCAGACAGTCAGATTCATGACGTATTACCCGATACAACTTAAAATCATCTGCAAATAACAAGAATTTGCTAGTCAAATTCAACCCCATATCATTAACAAATATGGAGAAAATTAATAATAATGTGAGAAGCTGTATCGTATTTCCATCGAACATATACTACTATATTGTTGTATCTACCGTGGTATTTCTATGGTATCGTATGACATGATTAACAAATTAACAATTATAATTATATTACAATTAAGTTTAGGCCATTTTAAGAAAAATTATTTGGTGTGCATTTGTTTTGTATTTTTATATTGTGCGTTGATTAAATTTGTAGTTGGTTTTTGTTAATTTTTTCGATCGAGCGTATTAATATTAAGTCCGATTTAATCGCGATCGTTCTTTTGCTTTCGATCTAGATCGATCCAGGAATAGATACTTTTCTGAAAGATCCGCAACCCTAGCGCATGTTTACGGGGTAGAATTGGAATCATTCTACATTTTACAATATTTTATCATTAAATAAAAATGTTATATTTCCGCAAAAAGTCAGCAATTCTAAGTCGGAAAAATGAAAATGATCTATTTCCGCAGAAAATTTTTCGTAGCTTTCTATTTGGGAGGCTTCCAAATACTAAATAAACAAATATTTCTTACATAACTGATTTCAATTAAACGAAAGTTGAGGCACAAAATATAAAATAAAACTTCGGTTATCCTTGCGTTTTGTTCGTTGCGGACAATCCGCCGTTAAAGGAGAAAGAATAACTTAGTTGTCGCCAATAAGAAGGTATTATGTCCATTTTATTATTTCACGACTTTCTTTTGGATTCTTTCATAGGTTGTTCTTTTAAAATGAGTGTTATCGTCTTCCATAAAACTATTTGTCAGAAAATCGCAGACTTAATACAGGTATTATATAGCCGGCTGAATGAGGAATCGTTTTATTTTTGGTAGAAAAAGTCCGCTAATTCAGAACTAAAATATATAATGTTTGTTTCCACTCATTCTGATATTATATGTGTATTTTGATTTGTATTTGGAAATAAATATTATTATTATCATTATTATTACCGCGAACTAATAAATACTAATTTATTTTAATATTATTGACAAGTAGGTACACATGTCTCTGTTGCAGAAAATAGGGATATAATACAGCCTTTTTGCATTTGTGACTTGATAGTTGTAAATTTGTAATTATAAGACATTAACCAGTAGTAGGACTTTTTTATTTTATTTTTTGTGTATGTACCGTTTTCAGGATTTTTCGAATATTTTCACAAATAGCATTGCCTTTATAAGGACACCTCAACAGTTATGGATGAAAGCAAGAACTCAATAATAGAGAGAGTAGAGATGAGCGAATTTATTTTTCAGCTGTTATTATTTATTGTTTTTATTCATGATTAGATATTAATTTGTTAGTATTGGAAGGTACACTGTTTTTGTTTGTTAAGTTGTGGGAAATAGGGCTACTGGCGAACCACCCACTAAAAAAAAGGTAACGCGCCATTAGCAATACTTCATGAGTGGTATGGAAATTTGCTTTCATTTAAGTGCAGTGCTCTATAGTAATAATAATATCAATAGGCAGGGTACCCAAACAACATCGTTGGGTAATGGGGAGTAGCGCCCCCACCTTCCCAGCTAGAGGGGGAAATCAGATCGGCAGCCTGACCTTGGAGTCAGGCTGCCGATCTGATTTCCCAGGTCGAAAAGATCGATTCGTGGGGAAAGACAGCGCGCATCTCGTATTCAGTCTGTGATGCAGTACAAAAGGGCTGGATTGCCTTTCACTGCTAAAGTCCGTTGTATTGCTGCCGAATTACGGCGGACGTATCACTCGCTTCGTGACAATTTGCTGCAGACCATCAAGCATGTTGCGACAAAATACGGATGCTGGTGACTGTAAAAAAGTCACTAGTGAGGCGAGCGAGGGGGGTCTCCGAGAACTTACAGTTCATGGAGAAGCCTTCTCGTTTGTTCCAAACGCCTCCGCGTGTTGTCGACATTCCACCTTCCGCGGATCGGGTTGAAGGTTTCTGGAGGAATATCTATGAGGTGACGCGTGCTTTCAACGATGACACTCCAGCCCTAGCACAGTTTGGAATCTTCCTTCGAAGGATTGCTCAACCAGACCAAACGTGCGATCCGATAACTACTGAGGAAGTTCGAGGTGCTTTATCAGAAGAAATTCTCCAAAATCCATCCTCATTTGGCCCGCATTTTCGATGCGTGGCTAAGTTGGAGGGCAGCAAATTCCGACGTGGTTTGTCGAGGGGCGGAAAGCGCTACTCTCAAAGAACGGGGATTTGTCGGATCCAAAGAACTACAGGTCAATAACATGTTTAAACGCTTGTTACAAGGTATTCACTAAAATTTTTTACCTCTGCCTTGAGCGATATATTTCTCTATATATATAATATTTTGTTTGCAACTAGGATTGTCTTATAAAGACAATGCAACTAGCAAACATTCGGCATTCGCCAATTAGCGAATGTGTAGCGTCGGTTTTATTAACTCAAAAAGTGATGAGTAACAGTGAAAGCACACTAACGTCATAACATACCAGGGATCGTTGTGTTTCCTGGGTTTCAAGAATTTCTCACGTTCTACAATTCTACAACTCAAGTGAGAAATTCTTGAAACTCAGGAAGTAGAACGATCTAGCAAAGCGAGGCACATCCCAATAAATTGGCACAGCGTTGCCTCCGTTCTCTCGGTTATTGGACTAGCTAGTTTTCAAGAATAGACCCCTTGGTTAGCTGAACTGATATGACATAATCACCTGCCACTCACTTGCTAATTACACCATAGTTTAATCACAGCGTAGCATAAGCAGAAGTTTAACTCGACGGTTTTGGTGGGAATTGTTGTTTGTTCGCGCCTTAGACAAACAAAAAGAAGACACGTAATTGTGCCTGTCGTTGTGTTACCACCATAGAAATCTTATATTATATATGTACTCTAGAATGCTAACTAAATCCAGCCGAATACCAAAAAGTGTAACGGGTATGCAGAGTTTTCACGAACTACGCATGCTCCTCAGTAGCTTATTTTCAGTACAGAGCTGCCATATTTAAAACTATTTTGTCGTTCGCCTTACAGAATTTATGCGACATATCTCTTTTATAAATAAATCCATATGTTGCGTCATACGAAACTGCTTGACAAAATCAAATAATTAAATGTTATCGGTAAAATTGCATACTGTTTAGTTTTCAGCAATATGAACGAAAATTTTTTTTCCAAATCTTATTAAATTTAGGAGATTTCGCAACAGCGTCTGTTTTCGCAAATGACGTTTCTCGTAGTGGGAATATCTGTCAGAGTCGGCTTCACAACAATTCAGATAGGTTTTATAATTGAGTTATGGTTTTATTCGTGGTATATTTTAATTGTTGATAGATATACCTATTTGTGATTAAAATTGTTTTTAATATTTGTTATTTTGGTTTTAGTTCGTTTATTTAACAAACAATGAGGTGTATAGTGTTGTGGTGTAAAAATGAAGTTCTCATTCCTGGTATTAAATATTTTCAGTAAGTTATTGTTTCGGGTTTCTCAGTTTGAGTCAATATGATACCATTGACATGATACTCATTTTTAGCTTGACAAAAAAAAGACATGATGTTTAGATGCGGGCATTGGGATCCTAGTACAGAAAATTTATGTGATGGGAATGTCATATGCAGTAAGCATTTCGCTGCAGAAGATATCATTTGTAGAGAAGACGGCAAGAGGATCACCCTCGTACCCGATGCAGTTCCCAAACTTTTGTTGAAAAGAAGAGATTATGTAAATGAGAGTGGAAGTTAAATTCTTAATCGTTTGATATCAAGACACTGTTTACTTAAAAGCAGTCTCTCAAAAATGCATGATATGTATGTCAAGAATATATTTCCTACGTTGTGTAGGTATACAAAGTTCGTTTGAATTCTGTTGTTAAACTGGAATATATTTAATTATAGAATCCTCCATGAAATTGCTGAGAATAAAAGTTCTAGCAACCATGTTTTGTCACAAAATACTATTGCGAGTAGTACGGATGATATGGAAGTGGTTTACATGGACACGGAAAATATTTGTGAAGTCACTGTTTCTTGCACCCCTTCTTTGAAGGCTGTAGAGAGGTAAGACGCCTAAGGTGGTTGTATAAACAAACAAATATTATATAATAATTAAATAAATTTTAAGGAAATAGTCCATATTACTGTGGATGTCCAATAGTTAGGAAATAAAATGCTGTCGCATCCACTAAATTGTTTATTAATAGGTTTCTCCAACGAACCAGTCATTCAATACATGTTTCGGCCCTAGTAAGGGTCATCATCAGTTGAAACTATTATAACAACTATAAAGGGAAAAGTATTTGAATGTATCAATATTACACAATATGTTGTAGCTATAGTCTTACCTTAGTGGAAAGAAAAAACATAAAAAACTTAAAATGTTTTAAACGAAAATCAAACTACATTTTATGAGCAATCTTAATTAGTTAGTCTGAGGGTTTCTGAAGGAAACCGATCAGTTACATTGTACATATTATTTGATTTCTTTTTATAAATCATGGATGAATTATTAATTTTATTTCTAAACGTGTTATTATGAACACACAACTAATAGAAATGAGAGGGAAGGTCAAGTACTGTCAATCATTCAATTGTTTGAAGTTAGTGATATCAGTCAAACCAGCCACAGCCATGTATGAGAAGAAGAGTTGTTGTTCGACAAATTGCGCAAGTCTGGAATTGTGTGTGTGTTATAATAACCAACAGGACGCTATTGACACAATTCCAGACTTGCGCAATTTGTCGAACAACAACTCTTCTTCTCATACATGGCTGTGGCTGGTTTGACTGATATCACTAACTTCAAACAATTGAATGATTGACAGTACTTGACCTTCCCTCTCATTTCTATTAGTTGTGTGTTCATAATAACACGTTTAGAAATAAAATTAATAATTCATCCATGATTTATAAAAAGAAATCAAATAATATGTACAATGTAACTGATCGGTTTCCTTCAGAAACCCTCAGACTAACTAATTAAGATTGCTCATAAAATGTAGTTTGATTTTCGTTTAAAAATTTTTATGTTTTTTATGTTTTTTCTTTCCACTAAGGTAAGATTATAGCTACAACATATTGTGTAATATTGATACATTCAAATACTTTTCCCTTTATAGTTGTTATAATAGTTTCAACTGATGATGACCCTTACTAGGGCCGAAACATGTATTGAATGACTGGTTCGTTGGAGAAACCTGTTAATAAACAATTTAGTGGATGCGACAGCATTTTATTTCCTAATTAAATAAATAATCGGAATGCTCAAGTCCTTAAGATATTTTCCAGTATTAGAATTTTTACTTATTTCTCGTTTCTGCTTAGATTTATTATTATTGGGTTGTACCTGTTAGACAATAAAGTATTTAGATATTTAATGTAATTATTTTATTTCTTAAATTCCTTTATTTCATTTTTTTTATTTGAATGTTACCAAATGGTAAAATTTAATTTTAAATATACCTATAACAGTAATATTACATTTAATCAAAGCCGGTCCTGTTGAAAAATAAGTTACTGGTGATCATGCGCATTATGGACAGCTCTACACTTTTGGTTACATTTTTGTACTACGGGATTATCATTCTAGAGTATATATATATATATATATAATATAAGATTTCTGTGGTTACCACCTAGCACATATCCCTTAGCTTCAGAGGCATAACATACATAACTTATGTGATATATTTTTGAAATTTTATTTCATTTTGATGATTGATATTTTTAATAAAAAAAGATATGCACATGTGGATATGGATAATTTAATTGATAAATGAAACAACATATGTCGATACATTGTATTTATTGAACTATACAAACATAAAATTAACAGTATAGGTACTGCAGTAGACACAACAAAAATATATAACGTTTTTATTGTCCTTTAAATAGAATGAGTTTTGTAAATTGGTTTCGATTGGGATCTAATTTTTGAGACTGTATTTTTGTTATGAAATGTAAACGCACATTAAGATATTTGACACAAATAGATTTTATTAAAAAGTATATGTGATTTTCTGGTCTATCTAGTGCATGATGTTCTAAATATTGAAATAATTAAAAAGCCAAAGTAATAAAGACGTCTTCAGCTGACATTATATTATTCACTTTTAACGCAAAAAATGTAACAAAATATGTAAAAAACATATTTTTTGAAAAAATAAAATCTCTACGCCTCTGATAAAGTAGAGCTTTCTATCAATAAATAATGCTTTATCATGCTTATTTTAAATGAATTGTTGTATCAAATGGTTCTCATTAGGTAAACGGAAACCTGTTATACTACATACTAAAAGATAATAGCCTAAAGATTACTATTAATTATTAATTAAAACTAGAAGCGACTTAATACATCATTCTAAGTTTTACCTATGAAATGAAATTCCGGACTTGTTTTGTTCACTGCGACTTGGCCATCCAAACGCCACACAACGTAATATTTTATTAATATACAAAATAAATTTCTCTTCCCACTTTTCACAAGTAAAATCATCAAAAATGCATACTTAGTTTTCTGTTTGTTTTGCACATAAAAAATGGCCGCTGCATTAAAAGCATAGAAATCTTATATTATATGTACTCTAGAATGCTAATTAAATCCAGCCGAATACCAAAAAGTGTAACGGGTATGCAGAGTTTTCACGATCTACGCATGCTCCTCAGTATCTTATTTTCAGTACAGAGCTGCCATATTTAAAACTATTTTGTCGTTCGCCTTACAGAATTTATGCGACATATCTGTTTTATAAATAAATCCATATGTTGCGTCATACGAAACTGCTTGACAAAATCAAATAATTAAATGTTATCGGTAAAATTGCATACTGTTTCGTTTTCAGCAATATGAACGAAACATTTTTTCCAAATCTTATTAAATTTAGGAGATTTCGCAACAGCGTCTGTTTTCGCAATGACGTTTCTCGTAATGGGAATATCTGTCAGAGTCGGCTTCACAACAATTCAGATAGGTTTTATAATTGAGTTATGGTTTTATTCGTCGTGTATTTTAATTGTTGATAGATATTTGTGATTAAAATTGTTTTTAATATTTGTTATTTTGGTTTTAGTTCGTTTATTTAACAAACAATGAGGTGTATAGTGTTGTGGTGTAAAAATGAAAGTCTCATTCCTGGTATTAAATATTTTCAGTAAGTTATTGTTTCGGGTTTCTAACAGTCTGAGTTTGAGTCAATATGATACCATTGACATGATACTCATTTTTAGCTTAACAAAAAAAGACACGATGTTTGGATGCGGGCATTGGGATCCTAGTACAGAAAAATTATGTGATGGGAATGTCATACACAGTAAGCATTTCGCTGCAGAAGATATCATTTGTAGAGAAGACGGCAAGAGGATCACCCTCGTACCCGATGCAGTTCTCAAACTTTTAATCGTTTGATATCAAGACACTGGTTACTTAAAAGCAGTCTGTCAAAAATGCATGATATGTATGTCAAGAATATATTTCCTACGTTGTGTAGGTATACAAAGTTCGTTTGAATTCTGTTGTTAAACTGGAATATACTTAATTATAGAATCCTCCATGAAATTGCTGAGAATACAAGTTCTACCAACCATGTTTTGTCACAAAATACTATTGCGAGTAGTACGGATGATATGGAAGTGGTTTACATGGACACGGAAAATATTTGTGAAGTCACTGTTTCTTGCACGCCTTCTTTGAAGGCTGTAGAGAGGTAAGACGCCTAAGGTGGTTGTATAAACAAACAAATATTATATAATAATAAAATAAATAATTAGAATGCTCATGTCCTTAAGATATTTTCCAGTATTAGAATTTTTACTTATTTCTCGTTTCTGCTTACATTTATTATTATTGGGTTGTACCTGTTAGACAATAAAGTATTTAGATATTTAATGTAATTTTTTATTCCTTAAATTCCTTTATTCCATTTTTTTATTTGAATGTTACCAAATAGTAAAATTTAATTTTAAATATACCTATAACATAACAGTAATATTACATTTAATCAAAGCCGGTCCTGTTGAAAAATAAGATACAGGTGATCATGCGCATTATGGACAGCTCTACACTTTTGGTTACATTTTTGTACTACGGGATTATCATTCTAGAGTATATATAATATAAGATTTCTGTGATTAAAAGCGCCATGCATTCAGATATAGGACGGAGCGGTATCCCCTCTCTTACTAATCTAAGGTTCGCGTAAGCTGTCAAATTGGTAAAATGTAAAATTTCAATACCTCACCTATAATGTTTGTTTACCAAATATTCTGTTTCTCACTCTCACTTCTCACTTAACTGTCAACTAATCTTGTTGAAGGTTAAAGGTTTTAGTGTGTTATGTGTTATTATTTATATTTGTTATTTTTAGTACCAAGTACCAATATAATTAAATAATCTTTAAAAACTTAATCCAGGTTTTTCTAGCACTGCAAAATACCTTGCAAAAAACATGTATCTAATATATATTATGGTTGAAAAATTGTATTGACTCCGTACCTACAGAAATTTGAATTTTCAAAAATCAAGATGAATTTCGGTATATCAGATTCATATCAAAATGGTCTTTTATTTGCAGGCTTTAACCAAGACCAAGGTATGTAAATATAATGGATAAGTCTATATCTAGAATGTGAAGTCAGTTCTTTTGGCCGAAAGAGCTACATGTGATAGAAACAGGTTTAAATATAATGTTTTCAGGTTGTTTTGCCTGTGGTACTACGAATGGTTTCGGTATATTTACAAGTGATCCTTTGAAAATGAAGTTACGGGAAGAGTTCAGTGATGGTGGTTTATGTTGCGTAGAAATGTTATTCCGAAGTAATTATATAGCGCTTGTAGGCGGTGAACCTAAGCCATTGTATCCTCCAAACCGGGTAAAATAAATTTGGTATTAATTGGCGTT
This sequence comes from Apoderus coryli, assembly GCA_911728435.2. Lineage (NCBI taxonomy): Eukaryota > Metazoa > Arthropoda > Insecta > Coleoptera > Attelabidae > Apoderus > Apoderus coryli. The sequence continues at coordinate 5,521,566 of OU452202.1, read as the reverse complement.
CACCAATTTTGTTTCGTATATAAAAATTTTACGCAAATTTCCTTTGTAAGTAGGTAATGTTCAAGAAATTAGACTTTAAATTAATACCACTTTACTAGTGTTTCTAAAAAGAATTAGGTTGTAGGTTTTAAAAGAAAACCAATGAACATTTCTTAGTCTCTAAATATTAATTATACCACATAAGTATATAAATATATTCTCTTATCACACTTTTCTGTGCGATATTTACTAAAATTTGCTTTCATAGGTGATTATATGGGACAATAGAGACAAATCGACACCCCTCTACCTGGATTTTAATGTTCCTGTACTGGCAGTGAAATTAAGAAGAGATCGAATTGTTGTTGTGTTAGAACGAGTAATTAAAGTATATACTTTCTGCCCAGCCCCAACTCAAATACATGTATTCGAAACTAATGTAAATTCTAAAGGTTTGTGTGTGTTATGTCCATTGGGAAATAATTCTCTGTTAGCGTTTCCTGGAAGGAAAACAGGAAATGTCGAAGTGAGTATAGCATCAGTTTTTTACTAATCTTACATTTCGAGATATTTAATTTATCGACTTGAGGTTCTAAACCTCGTAAGTAATGCTGTGTTAGATGCGATTACAATATATTTGTTTATTATTGCTCTTTGCTGCCAGAGCCTATTTGGACGATATATATAATTTAACGTGAATTTCGAACTACATACGTCGATTACTGGCTTCCATAACTACGTTTTTCTTAACTACCAGGAAATTTACCGACTGATCCGTGTGTACCCTATGACCATTTCTAGGATCTGGCCTCCAACAGACTATGTGATAAGTACGAGGACTGTAAGATAGTTAGCCTTGAAGCCATCTGGCAACACTGCATCGTATTCTTGTTGTTTATATGCGATATCCTTGAAATGGCTACGTTTACAGTATCAAACAATTCTGTTTAGTAGTTGTACCTGTTGGACAATGTTAGGTTTTTTGTGAAGTTTCTATTTTTGAAAGGGAAGACAAAAACGAGATGGATGACGAGGAATTCAAAACGAGGTCACTACAAAACCACCAAAAAAGTCCACAACATGTTGCTGACGGACTGCAGATTAAAGTTGCGGGAGATAGGTCGAACATTCGGCTTATCAGTGCAAAATATCGTGCATGAACATTTAGGTATGAGAAAACTTTCGGCACGATGTGCACAGCACAGCGTTTGCTGACTATGGACAACATGGAGAATAATTGTGTGGCCACTTCGGATTAGTGGTTGTGTTTGGCACTGTTGAGGAACACTCCGAGAGAGCTACCTAACCGTGAACGAATCATGGGTCCACCACTGCACACCTGAGATCAAATCACAGTCGTAGCAATGTACATTTCCCGGCGGGGAAAGTGATGACTGTTTTTTTTTTTGGAATTTGCCCGGTCTAACCGGATTGACTATATGACGAATGGAATAACTATCACTTGGCAGTATTATAGTGATCTGCATGCTTTGTCACAGTGGTGTGCAGAAAATAATTTACCACAAAACGTCAATAAATGTAAATGCCTAACAGTGTCCAGATGCCGGAGTTCGCATGATTGGGATTATCGGATTAATGATGATACATCCTTAGCTAGATGTACACAGACGAGGGATCTTGGAGTCTCGGTGGATTGTGACCTGTCATTGATTGATCACATCATTGACATATTTCGTTCTGCTCTTCGTAGTTTGAGATTTCTTTTAAGGGTAACTGCGGGGTTTCCGAAGCGTGGAGTATTTAATGTCACTTTATTTTGCACTGATCAGGAGTAAACTCGAGTATGCTTCAGTTGCATGGTCTATATATCAAGTTCCTATTTCTAAACTTGGGGGCAGACAGTGGAAATTTGTGATACATCTTTGTTTCGATTCCCGATTACAGGTGTCGACCACGGATATCTACTTGGAATATTTAATGTTGATTCTCTCGAACTCCGTAGGACCTATAATTATCAACTATTTCTGTTTAAGCTTATAAATTCCCCTCGGCTCCTTTCCCAATTGAATTTTAACGCGCCTCAATACCATTCCCGTAATCTATATCTGTTTTGGACCTCACCGGGTTCATCACAATTATAAAGTTAAAGTGCTGCTGACAAGGGCTTGCACACTGTGTCATTCTGCTTCTTAAATAGGCATGTGAATTATTTGGTGCTGGTTTCGATTCTGTTAAGATCACTTAATTTGTAGATATCTTATTATATTATGCTTTATTGTTAACCTCATATGTATATAGCATATAGATAATATATACCTACATTTAATGCTAACTTTTATTGTGAACGCGCTAAAAAATGAGATTAAGACGGATATAACCATTTTCAAGTCACTCGAGACGATTAAGACAATTTCCAGATAGAAGTCTGTGTGTCTGTATGTATTCTTCCACGATGGCTCCTAAACGCTCATCATCATTTGAAAGCACTTTTTATCTGCTTTACAGCGACAGGTTACTTCCGATATTTGCCTCCATAATTCTCGAGAAAATAGCGTTTAAAATTTCCCCAGTTAGGTAGTTGGAAGTAATTTAATAAGGATTGTTGGGGTTATTGATAGAGCGTGCGCTTTGCTTGCGGAAGGTCCTGGGTTCGAGTCCCAGCTCCGGCAACTTTTCTGTTTCGTTACGCAGGTCATATATTTTTGATTATATTATATCTTGTCGGAAGTTTTGGGGCGACACAACTGATTTTTATGTCTTGTTATTGGGCGTACGCCTGATAGACAAACAAATAGACCATCCGTTCCGAATCGCCATGAAAAAATGGATTGAATTGGACTACGAAGTACTGCGGCATGCTCCGCATTCTCCAGTAGGCGTTTTATCTACTAAATAACTCCAGATACTTCACTTTCGACTCATAAGCTATAGTTTACCCGTCAAAGGAGGAAAGTGGAGCAAGGCCGTTCAACTTAATTTTTTAAGTGAAAGATACATTTATTGTTTTGCTCGGGTTACATACGTTGGCCCAATTGGATAAGTATGAAAAATCGCCAAAAAATCACGTATGACAAAAATAAAGCCCTTAGTTTACAATGATTTGTTGCTGTTATGCTTGAATGACAGTTGAACTGTCGATAAAGTCAGCTTTGTTAAGGAAGACATGTGGAATATGATTTATTACTGTATCTTTCGTGAAAGATTGGCAAAGTTCTGAATATTATTATGAGATTTACAAAGTGTCAAGTTGTAATTTGACACTATTTTTATTTTAGGTCATAGATTTAGGTAATACGGAGAAACCAGCATTGGAAATATGCGCTCATGAAACAAATATTGCATGTATAGCATTAAACTTACAAGGAACAAGACTGGCAACAGCAAGTGAAAAGGGTACCTTAATAAGGGTATTTGACACGAGCAATGGAAATAAAATTGCTGAATTGAGACGAGGAGCTAACCAGGTAATTACAATCATGCCAATAGACTACCAAATTTATTCTTCTATATTTTCAATAAATGTGCTTTTGATTTGCATCATATTATGAACAACTAAACCTCGGCAAGGAAGGATAGGATAATGACCACAAACACATTTAATTTTAAAAGTAGTAACTAACAAAACAATTTCCAAAAGTCTCTTGGTGTTTTACGAATACGTATGTGTATATTCGCTATCTCCATTATTAATTGCGATCGTGTGTTCATAAACCTTTATAAATCCACTATACATGCCAATATATTTTACTCAAACGTGCAACGCTATCCCTGTCTTTTTCCTCGCGTCTTAAAGGATATACAGGATGTCCATGAAATTACTGTACAACGCTTAACCACAAATTCCTCAACTAAAAATAAGCCGATCGAGGCAAATATACCTATATCCAATGTTGCTTCGTTTTGCCTCTACAAGGGGAATAATTCCTAAACGTCTTTATCGATTTTCACTTATTTTGGATCTATTACTACTCGCTGGGAGGTGAGAGATTGCAAAATCTTTTGCCAATGGACTCTGAAAGTATGCTGACGTTTTGCCGTTTCATCGAGACAATGAGAATACCAAATGCAAACTTTCATAAGAAAACTTTATTTACGGACGAAGCTGCGTTCATGAGATCGGAAATTAGAAATTTACATAACGAACATGTGTATAGCGATGAAAATCATGATTCCTTCGGGGAGAATCATATCCAGCATGAATTTAAAAATCCTGTTTGGGCAGGTATGATTGACAATTTCATTATTGAACCAGTTGTAATGCCAAATCGTTTAAATAGGGATAACTATCTACTCTTCTTGCAAAACAGTTTATCCAATTTATTGGAGGATCTATCCTTACAACTTCGTGCTCCGATATGTGGTTTATGCACGACAGAGCGCCACCTGACTTTAGTATCAACGTTCGCAGATTTCTAAATTAAATTTTAAAACGTCTACACCACTGTGTCACACGTCGCCGAAGGTCAATGCACTATCTATACTTTCTTGCCAAGGTATAATTAAAACGAATATGTTGTAACGAAGTTACTAAATTGTATATATTCTATTATCTGTCCCGGCCGACTTAACGACATAGTGGGTATTTGCTCCGTCCTGCTAGCATTCATAGCAGGCCCCATTCCCGCGGTGGGGTATAAAAGAGCCAGCCGTTCAATGCAAACGGCACTCTGCACTCTGCACTTGAGCGCCGAACAGAGAACATCTACCTACAGCAGTAGTAGAGTAAGTTCACCGTCAGTGCAGTGTCGTACCAGTGTAGGTAGCGGTGGGAAGCCCTGCGTAGGCGGACATCTCACCCCTGTTTATAAGCGCCGAACTCCGGTATCGGTTGGGAGCCCTGCGTAGGCGGACACCCAGCTTATGCTGTCAGTGGTGTACTGGTGTACCGAACCAGTGTGATACCAGTGTGGGTAGCGGTGGGAAGCCCTGCGTAGGCGGACATCTCACCCCTGCTTAATAAACGCCGAACTCCGGTATCGGTTGGGAGCCCTGCGTAGGCGGACACCCAGCCTATGCTGGAAGTGGTGCACTGGTTGTTTCACCCTGTACCGGACCAGTGTGGTAGCAGTGGGAAGCCCTGCGTAGGCGGACATCTCACTCCTGCTGACAAACGTCAAACTTCGGTATTGGTGGGGAGCCCTGCGTAGGCGGACACCCGACCTCTACTGCCAGTGGCGTAGTGTAAATAAATGAAAGTTTAATTTATACCGCCTCTGTTATTTATCTGACTCTCAAAACTTGACCCCTGGTATAATCATTTCTTCGGCTAACTGCCCGGAGCAATACAGTGTTGTCCTTTACACTTTAAAATAAAGGACTGGCGCCCGAGAAGACCGAACAGCACCGAAACCGACACTCAGGAAAGTAAAGCGCCATTACAATGTACTATCTAAAACACAAACGTTTTTATAAATGTATGCTTTATAATATGAATTTTTAGGCTAGTATATATTGCATTAATTTTAATGCGGATACAACTGCATTATGTGTCTCTTCTGATCATGGAACCATTCACATATTTTCTTTAGAGGACGCAAAATTAAACAAGCAATCTGCATTAGCAATGGCACCATTTATACCGAAGTATTTTATGTCAGAGTGGTCATTTTGTAAATTTACAGTACCAAACGGGCCACCATGTATATGTGCATTTGGTACAGACAAAAACTCTATAATTGGTAAGGTTATATCACTTTAATTTTTAAATAATTTATTCTATTAACAGAAATTCTAATATAACATTTCATCAACATTTTGTAGAAAAATATTTTGAAGACTATTTTGGCCTCGTCTAGTAATTCAATTATTTATTTTATTTATTTACTTCAACGGGAAAGCTACTTTAGTAATAAGTAAAAAAAAGTTACGTTAAATTAAAATACAAATTAAAAGCGATTACAACTATAAAACAAATATACAAGGTGCCCGGAAATGACGTGTACAACGGAATAACACAAATGACTTAGGTCAACTTATCTATATACAAAATTGCTTGGTTTGTGCGCTAGAGGGCTTTAAAAGTGAATGTTTTTTTTACGTTTTTTCAAATAAAGTGAAAAATATTTGATAGATTTTATTCATTTTTTAGGTACACGTTTGCATCAATAAACTGCAGTTTTTTATTGAAGAAACTCCAATATCTAGAATTACAGGGTGTTTAAAAGCTTAGTCACAATAAATATCTACCCATATTTGTTGTAATCCTCGTATAATTAATACCAGTTTTTTTCTGTGAATAGTACATTTTATTCAGAAACTATTTACTCTCTTACAAAATTTTAGTTTGTCAAACAGTTTAGAGATAAAAAAATATTTACTAAATCCCTACATGCCTGAATCAATAATTTAATAGTTATTGTAACAGCACAAAGTATTCATTAAAAGGTGGTTATGATTACTTTGACAAATACAAAAAGATGATATTATTATAATGTCATTTAACCTGACTTGCGTTTAGAATTTAGTCTTTTTCTTGTTACGGTTTATCTCCAAGTCATTATGAATTTTAACTACGTATTTATATGTATTAAGCACTGATTCAGGCTTCTAGGGATTTAGAAAATATTTTTTTGTCTCGAAACTGTTTAAAAAAAATGTAGGAGAGTAAATAGTTTCTAAATAAAATGAACTATTCACAGAAAAAAACTGGTATTAATTATACGAGGGTTACAAAAAATATGGGTTGATAATTTATCGTGACTAAGCTTTTAAACACCCTGTAATTTTAGAGCCATGATTCTTCGGTACTCTAATGTCTCTCTAATGTTAACTGCTGAGAGGAAAAAAATTTAGTCAACGTAGTCACCTCATTTACCCGCGAGAATTCTGATCTATCAATGATATAATCAATGTGAAAGTAATTATGTGACATTTCCTGACATTTAGTGTTAATCGATTCAATATACACCACACCGCCAACTTGTCTAAGTTCCCCTGCACAAGTAAAGCATCCCCAGTGTTTCTTATAGGCTTAAATATTTTTAGGTCATCGGCAAACAATTCTGTGGAACGCCCGATAATTTTTCTGTGAAATAAAATTCTTACGCACATATTATTATATATATTTTTTTTAATAATATGCATAATTATGGATTATTCGTAGAATATTGTACTTTCCTGAATAAGGTGAAAGATTTTCCGACATGTTTTAAAACATATTGGCAACTTGTTATTTGTTAATTTGTACTGAAGTTTCGAATATTACAGTGATTTGCGCCGATGGATCCTACTACAAATTCATATATAATGCTAACGGCCAATGCGTGATCGAACATTCTGCCCAGTTTCTGGACATGGCGGAGAGGAAATGAAACAAGTATCGTTATATGACTTAACTTTACAAGTGAAAAATATTGTGATTTAATTTAGTGTCTAATCATTTTCGTTGAAGGTTAATAATTAATGGTTTGCAGGAGTGCCTTTTAGGATTTCGTGCTAAAAAAAAGTCAAAATTTCTGCTCTATTTCTTAAAATGTTTTAAGTTGTGTAACCCATTAAAATAAACATTGAGAACTAAGTATATTACTAACATGAACAATATTTAAAGTATATGTGGTTTTCTAGGAAGGGGGACAGTTGCCGCGCATGGTATCTATATAAAATATTTTTTTCACGAAGTCCTATGAGACCCTGTATATAAGTATCTCGTTTAGTTTAAGAGAATATAATATTATATTTATTTTTATATGTAATTTATTATTTCTGAACTGAATTTTATTGTTTTAGTATTAAATGAATTTGCTAAAAAGTACCTAATTGAGAAGAAACTATAATAAATTTTAAAATATGTTATGTCATTATTGTCTAAGTTTATTATCACACATAAAACCACCAAACCTACAAACAATTAATACCTTTGAACATTATCGGAGAGTTTTTTCTAAGATTATGAATTTCTCGAACGATGGAAGGCTGAAATTTTTTTTTATTCTAAAGTTCAAAATTACTTCTGCGCAGGAGGACGTTTTTAACACCTTACAAAAGGTGTTAAACATAAAATTTCGGCTTGCTACGATGTCTGGTTTCATACGTATAGCTGTAAGTCTTGGCCCACTTATCGGAAGCATTTACCTTTAGAGAAGTACCATCAACGATTCTTGGAAGTAAATGGCAGGATCGACGAACAAACAGCGGAGGAAGCTGAAACAACTAGCATTGAGGCGATGATCGGCAGGCAACAGCTGTAATGGACTGGCCACGTAATCCGCATGCCAACAGAACGCCTTCCTAGGAGAATCCTCTATTCACAGCTTAAGGTCGGCTGCAAGGATGTTCTTAAGACCAACATATAGAAGTGTGGCTTAGATCTGAAGAACTTAGAGCAGTCGCTAACAAAATGGGGGCGTACCACTTACGTGGGTCAAGTTTTTGAAGAGAAGCGTCGACGACCTTCGACGAACAAACAGCGGAGGAAGCTGAAACAACTAGCATTGAGGCGATGATCGTCAGGCAACAGCTGCAATGGCCTGACCACGTAATCCGCATGCCAACAGAACGCCTTCCTAGGAGAATCCTCTATTCACAGCTTAAGGTCGGCTGCAAGGATGTTCCTAAGACCAAGATGAAGAAGTGTGGCTTAGATCTGAAGAACTTAGAGCAGATCGCTAACAAAATGGGGGCGTACCACTTACGTGGGTCAAGTTTTTGAAGAGAAGCGTCGACGACCTTCGACGAACAAACAGCGGAGGAAGCTGAAACAACTAGCATTGAGGCGATGATCGTCAGGCAACAGCTGCAATGGACTGGCCACGTAATCCGCATCCCAACAGAACGCCTTCTTAGGAAAATCCTCCATTCACAGCTTAAGGTCGGCTGCAAGGATGTTCTTAAGACCAACATGAAAAAGTGTGGCTTAGATCTGAAGAACTGAAAGCAGATCGCTAACAAAATGAGGGCGTACCACTTACGTGGGTCAAGTTTTTGAAGAGAAGCGTCGACGACCTGAGGATGCGAAAGGACAATTTCGAAAGGAGAGAGAACACATCGATGGGTCAGCGTGCACCTCCAACAGCCGGTAAATGGTGTTGATTGGGTGTGTCAGTTTTGTGACAAAACTTGTGGCTCTAGAATCGGTCGGTTTAGCCATCTTAGGGTTCACACACGAGAATCTTTTATTCACGGCTTAAGGTCGGCTCACGAGGGACAGCAAAAGAGGTACAAGAATATTCTTAAGAGCAGCATGAAGAAGTGTGGCTTAGATTTAAAGGCATATATGAATTTAAGATCATTCTACCACAATCGCCATTTGTTATCCAGACGGACAAATTGTGTGATTCTCTTGTTTTACCGCATTTTAATTTTTGTGATTCTGTTTAGAATGCCTGCCTTACTAGCAGTGACTGCGGTAGAATACAAAAAGTGCAGAATAGCAGTTTACGCTTGATATTTGGAATTAGGAAGTATGGACATTTGAATGGAAAACTTGGAGAGGTCGGATGGTTGAATATGAAAAATCGTCATCTTTGCAGTGCATGTTTGTGCTTTAATATAATCTTCAATAAAACACCGCAATACCTCTATTCTAGAATAAAATTCCGGACTGATGTGCACAATGTGAATATTAGATTTAAGGATACGCTGACTCCACCAACTCATTCCAAGGAACTATTTAAACGGTCCTTCTCATATAACGTTACACGCATTATCAATGGGTTACCGATTGAAATCAGAAATTCGACGAGTTGGCAGGAATTTAAAAAGAGTTCATCGACATTTACTCAATACACAATAATTTAAGGAGCATGTCACTTGATTATTATATTAGCATATTCTTAGTTGTATGTTATGTGTGTTATTTCGTCTGTTCTTGTCCTTAGGTTCAGGTAAATTTGGGTTACCTAAACAGGCGACTACTTGGTAGTCTGCACTGAATCTCGCCCTTTGGGGATATACACAGTGGGGTTTAGGAATATAAGTATTAAATGATTAATTTTGCTGTATCTAGTTTAGGGTATATTAAGTTGATTTTCTTTATATTGTTTGTATATCACCAATAAAGGCCTTTATTATTATTATTAGATGTGAAGAACAACTGGCGCCGTTCGCGAACGACCGGCCGAGATGGAGGCGTACTATTTACGACCATCAAGTTTTTGAGGAGCAGCGTCGCGTCGGTCGCAATGAGGATGCGAAAGGAGAGAGAACGCATCAATGGGGCAGCGCCCCTACAACAGCCCGTAAAGTTTATTGGGTGTATCAATTTTGTGACAAAATTTGCGGGTCGAGGATCGGTCTGTTTAGCCCTCTCAGGGTTCACAACAGAAATCCCTGATTTGGAGCAATTCATCCTATTTAATGAGTGAATGCTGATGAGTGGAAGTTAGGGCCCACGGAAAGTGTATGGCAATAATTTATATCGATTATTAACAATAGTGGCGACTGCAAGTGGTGTGTGTGCGAGCCCCTTTACTATTTATACAATCATATGCGTCTCTATCATTTTTCATTAAAATAACATAATCTAAATGATGCACTTGTTGGTGTCTATCCTTATATAAACCTATTTTATAGTCAAGACACCAATGTTCTGATGCCAGAAATATATCCACGACTGTTGACGTTATCCTTTGTTGAGCATTACATTCAAGCACACCAATTAATTCCAATTCATTCATCTTTTAGATATCCGGATTAGATTGAGATGTTGGGTGAAATATAATATATAAAGGTATGAGCCACAATAATAGACTCTTGGGCGACGCAGCGTAAGTTCAACCTACCTGTATATCCGGAACTACTAGAATGTCAGTGTTTGTATTGTTGTATTCGCCCAGTATTAATAGAAATTCCGTAGCTGCACTACTCTGTGGAAGCAAAAGTTAATCTTAAAACACAACTTATAACATAAATATTTATTTTTTTTTGTGTTACTTTACAAATGTTATATAATAAAGTATCTTAAAAGTATTACAAATCAGCGGTAGCAATTCGTTCCAAATCTTCCAAATTTAAAGAGCTAATTTTATCCTCAAAATTTCTCATAAACTGTTCAACTATCAGCCTTGTCTGATTTTCAGTGTAGTATTTACGAAGAAACTTCTCCAATATAATAGGTAAACTTTCCGCTTTTTTAATTGCAACATATAACTTCGTACCTTCTACTATTTTCGGATAATCACTTACTAATTTGTCATCTTGTAATGGTTTTCCCATAATGACTAGGGTTTGTTGTGCTACTGGTATTTTTAAATCTTTCTCTATTCTCCTCTTTATATCTAATATCGAAGTAGCTTCGCTTACTTCTAATGAGGTGCTTCCACCTTTCAAGCATTTTATTAAAATTTGCATGATCACGATTATTTTTGCACTAAACTTTAAAACATAAGACTAATTAGACAACAGAGTTTTAAATTCTGTATTTGTTAAAAGTCACTTAACTACAGTAAAGCTAAGCTGGTGGACAAAATCATTTGTATTTGAAAATGAGATTAATGGATATTCAAAATTTTCAATATACTATAAATAAAAACAAATTTATATATCAAGTGAAGTAACTGACATTGACATTGTCTTTAAAAAGACAATGTAACTGACATAAGGGTTATTCTTTCGTAGTGATTGATTTGAACCAAGTGAATGTGATTAAACTGAATGTGATTGTACTGAACTGAATATTTGGCGAAACCGAAAGATCATCTTTTTTGTGATTGTCTTTCACTTAACCTCGAAATCTTGTAAAAACAACCAAATCTGCTCTGAAAACTGGAAAATTATTTCTTCCATGATATTATTATCCATGTTTTAAAGTTTTGCAATATATTGGTTTGATTCGAAATCATATTCCAATTATTATCTCTCAATATTCAATACTTTTAGAGGTTAACTGTTAACTGAACGAACTAACCGGTACCTAGAGGTTGATCAGTAAGGGGCAAGGGGGGTAGGAATTTTAATCAGTTTGGTAGAAGTGACCGATGTCGAAAGAATACGCACAATCGTGAATGAACTGAAAATTTTCAGATTGTTCACTTAGTTCAGTACGAAAGAATAACCCTATAATAACCCTAATAGGGATATTCTTTCGTAGTGATTGATCTGAACAAGTGAATGTGATTAAACTGAATGTGATTATACTGAACTGAATATTTGGCGAAACCGAAAGATCATCATTTTTGTGAATGTCTTTCACTTAACCTCGAAAACTTGTGAAAACAACCAAATCTGCTCTGAAAACTGGAAAATTATTTCCTCCATGATATTATTATCCATGTTTTAAAATTTATTGGTTTGATTCGAAATCATATTCCAATTAGGTATCTCTGTATATTCCTTAGACAAGGATAATCTAAGGTATATTCAATACTTTTAGAGGTTAACTGTTAACTGAACGAACTAACCGGTACCTAGAGGTTGATCAGTAAGCGGCAAGGGGGGTAGGAATTTTAATCAGTTTGGTAGAAGTGACCGATGTCGAAAGAATACGCACAATCGTGAATGAACTGAAAATTTTCAGATTGTTCACTTAGTTCAGTACGAAAGAATAACCCTATAATAACCCTAATAGGGATATTCTTTCGTAGTGATTGATCTGAACAAGTGAATGTGATTAAACTGAATGTGATTATACTGAACTGAATATTTGGCGAAACCGAAAGATCATCATTTTTGTGAATGTCTTTCACTTAACCTCGAAAACTTGTGAAAACAACCAAATCTGCTCTGAAAACTGGAAAATTATTTCCTCCATGATATTATTATCCATGTTTTAAAATTTATTGGTTTGATTCGAAATCATATTCCAATTAGGTATCTCTGTATATTCCTTAGACAAGGATAATCTAAGGTATATTCAATACTTTTAGAGGTTAACTGTTAACTGAACGAACTAACCGGTACCTAGAGGTTGATCAGTAAGCGGCAAGGGGGGTAGGAATTTTAATCAGTTTGGTAGAAGTGACCGATGTCGAAAGAATACGCACAATCGTGAATGAACTGACAATTTTCAGATTGTTCACTTAGTCCAGTACGAAAGAATAACCCTATTGACGACTGTTTACTATATGTTTGCTATTTGACACATAGCCTTATCACAGCATATCTTTTTGCTGTGGCGTTATCATTGTTGTTTATAAAGACAATGGCGTTTTGGTTTATGGTATCGTTCCACATCTGTTTGCTAAACCGAAAAAAGATGTGACATGATCGGGTAAACATGCAGTATAGTTGTACTAAATTATGGTCTGACCGCGCCGCTGCGCAGTCAGACGAGTTCAGATTGTAATCGAAGTGTGGTGTTGCCAGGTTTAAAACACACATATTATGTTGAAACGGTTAAATATTTGGCGCTTAATTTTTGACCGTGAAATGTAAATGCTACTCTAAGTTATACACCTATTTGTTATATTTATGTGGATTAGTTCGATAGCAGTCATCGTTAGGTAATTGCAGGAGGTTGGGGGTAAAATGCTGAGTATCGAAGGTTAGGTAGCAGGCAGGGATGTGTTGTAAGGGTATAATAGTAATTATCAGGAAGAGTTAGTAAAGGAGGGTGGGTGTAGAAAGCTGGATTGAGATGAGATGTAGTAGGCAGATAGTTGTTATATTAGTTCCATAGCAGTCATTATTAGGACAACACATCCCTGCCTGCTACCTAACCTTCCATACTCAGCATTTCACCCCCAGCAATGATATAAAAATTACATCCACTGTATAAATTTATAATATCATAAAATTGTATTATTCATTCTATCAGTCGATGTAGTGAATAGATACCAACCTGGCAACATCGTTAGAGTAGTGACATTTTTTCACATAAAATTCGTCTGACTGCGCAGCGGCGCGGTCAGACCATAATTTAGTACAACTATACTACATGTTTACCCATGATCGCCTGTCACGCACTGGTTAACTAATTTGTATTTGGAATATTCGATTAAGTTAGGTCAATTAAAATCGTTTATATTCAACGTTTAAGATAACACCTATTATGAGAACGTTCCTTCAATTCAAAATGTTACACGTATTCGCTCACCTCACTCTATTGCACATCATATATGTGAAAAATTTACCTCAAAATGTTCTATAAACAAAGATAACTTTACAGTCTGTCGTCACTTTTCTAAAAAGAGTGAGGAGAGTGGCAGGTGATCATGTTACATCAGCCCAGAAGGTCAATTCTTGAAAATACCAGAGACAACAAAAATAGTTGAGTCGAACAACAACCCAGAGAACGGAGGCTGTTTCGTGTCGGTCGATCGTTCTACTACCCGGTTTTCAAGAATTGCTCACCAGTTGATCTGAGTTGGACAAGGATAATGCTACATTAGAGATATAGAGGAGGGAGAATGCGCTTGACAGGAGCGCGAACTGCTAATATAGTAGGCAGCCATGTTCCACAATTGACAGTGGCGTCCGTCTAAAGGGGTGCACATTAAGTAGGAAAAAAACTGTATGAAATTGTTTACTAAGCGTGACTACCAGTTTTCAATATGCATTTTGTTTTATTTAAAATTCGTGTTTGGTCCTGGGTTGTCCAGTTGGTTTTCTGAACTAAAATCAAAAGCGTGGTGCGTTAAAAATATACCCATTAATTACCTATATCTCTTTGAAAAAAGCAATTACAACAATGGTAGCGTAAACAAATTGTATTAATAAACATTTGTTTTCCAACTCTTATTCCTTCTTCAGAACGTAAGCTGGTGCTGGACGAGGATGTATCAGTTCGATCCAGAGGTTTAAATTGCTCTGGTTGCGTTTCCTGTTTTATTCCAGAAGTACATGGCATTGTCAGGAGCGTAAATTCTGAAGAAATTTGAAGTTGTACAGGAACAGAGTTTTTCTTTAACGTACACATTCCAGGAAAATACAGAAAATCCTCAGTTTTAAAATGGTTGGAGCACACTAACTTAAATGCTTTCCACACCCAATTCTCTGGCTGGATTCCCAACGTAGTCAACCATATTATACATATATTATATATATATATTTTCATCTTTTGGAATTCTACAAATTTTTTATAAAATGTATAATTTGTATAAATGCCTCATTTCATATCAATATACAAGCCTTAGCAATTGAAATAATGAGGGCCGTATGCACCTACACCATTTAATATGGATTAGAGGTAAATCTAAATGGATTTTGTCTTTAATTGTGAATAGGAAATAAGTCTTTAAGTTTAATTAAGTTTATTACTACCTACCCCCCTGGAATTGAATATAAGACACACGCATTATTATACTTGCCGATTAAATTAAATTGTTTCTTGCCTACGTTTTAATAGTTTTTGCACGATTTTACAATACATGCAATTGTTTATAAAACAAACACGGAAACTAAAGAATTAAAAACAAAACATTGCAGCTTCTAACATAAAATAGTCTCTTATTGGTCTGAATTTAAAATTCCGGCTTTAATAGGTTGAATCGTAGTTTAACAGCAGATTTTTTTTGCCACAGTTGGCACAACAATAGAGAAACATGGCGGTACCCGTTTCATCCTTCGATAATCGTATGTGCATTCGTCGAAGTATGTACGATATGCATGCCTAATTATAGGATAATTTTTTATGTCTTTGCTTTAGATGTATTTTACGAACTAATGGATTTAAACCAGAGATATGCAGACTGGGCAGAATGAGCGTCAACCAGAGAATAAACAAACTAGTTTGTTTATTCTCTGCGTCAACATGCGCAAATTTTCTAATGACGCGAGACGCCATCTTCTAGCTTAGGCTTACAAGATATGGTCGAGGACCGTATTCATTATTCTTTACTACATTAATAATTATTTATTGAATGAACGTAATAAAATAGGTATTTATTTCATCTGTTGTAGTAAACCATACGTACCCAGGTTCGTTCAACAAACTACATAAGTATCTTCTTTTCCACTTTCATCTACGTTGTGTAACATTGTCTCCCTTTTAATTGCTACTTACCCAAAATACACACGACATAGGCAAAGTTAGGGAAATTAGAGGGGCGTAATAAAAGAAAACACGAAATTTGTAATATTCTTAATTTATTTATAATATTATTATAAGTAATGAGAATGTTAGCCTTGAATTCATGAGGGGAAAAAGCTCGGCAGAGAAACCCTCCACAATTCAAGAATAACTTATGCTTTAAAAATGTATAATAATCATCAAACTGTCTTCATATTAATAATGTTAATATAAACAAAAATTGTGTGTATGGCCCGATGGGTTGCTATTTCTTTCAATCAATAAATATGGAATGCGTCGTATGGTTAGTAATATTCCCCCAAGTTCAGTTATCGTAATGGATAATTCGCGAATGTTAAATAAAATAACTAATAATAATACAAAAAAGAATACGTTATAGACCATACCTGCGAAACACACGGCCATAGTATATTTACATTTACCTTCATATTACTGCATATTCAATCCGATAGAATTGGTTTGGGGCAGTCTAAAAAACAGTTGGGAAAATGCAATCAGAATCCAACTTTAAGCGCTGTAATTCTAGAGAATATAAGAACCGTTATATCTGATTTAGACAAAACTGACATATGGAAAAAATCGGTGGATCACATTTTTCCGACCATAGACCCTGTTATTATTCAGCATAAAGGATTTTTAAAATATCGTAGGGCATATAGGTATTGTTATGAAAAGTTAAAATGGTGCGCCTATGGTCGGCGGAGGGCGGCATTGACTTTACAAATGAATAAAATAATAATAATAATAATAAATCGACTTTATTTCAATTCACAGATTGAAGTCACAATATATGTATAGAAAACAAAGATCTGCATCAGGCGAAGTCTAGCCATTGGCTATTCTAACTTAACCCTACGCAAGATCTATCCCACCTCTAAAATACAATTTGCATTTGGAATATACAAATTAATCTCTTACTCTTCCTACATCTCACAGTAAACACTAAATAAGGTTAGAATAAATCCTAAAAGCGCACATCTCTCAGCGAACCATCACATATATGGGGTTGTGGTGTTTTATAGCATTATATACTAAGATTGGAAAAACTATACCCCTACTCAATTTGACAGGTAGAATGAAATACGGAACAAATTCGAAACAAAAAATATACGGGGTGAGCGAAAACAAACTTTTGATGATTTATAGCATTGAGGAGATGTGAAAAAGCTATAACGTGGATGAAGAATATAGAATTATCATGGAATAGTGTATGAAATCTCAAGAAGAATTGGTAAAAAAATGCAACACAACGTTAACGAAAATTTAAGAAACCAAAGAAGTGAGAAAGGAAAACTAAAAAAACAAGAAATATAAAAAAACAATGGTTTAGACAAACAAACAACAACTAGAAGGCAAATTAACGACCGGTTTCGACTATAGTAAGCAATGAAGGTATAAAAAGTGACGCTTGGGACTGAAGTATAGAGTCAGAAGGATTCAACAAGAAAGTTGAAGTAAAGATACAAGGAGTGAGCATCAGCAATAAAGAAGAATTAGACGGAAACATCAATAAAGTCGAAGTAATACGTAAACATTGTGACGACTGGAGCTTAAGCAACGTCAGGTACCAGAATCAAGTCACCAACATTCGATGGAAAATCTTCAAAGTTGACAGTTTGATTCAGCAGCGACACCGACCAACTGGGTTGGAATGGAGAATAAGAGGACTGCAGTAGTAGTAGCTTTACGAGGTTTAATTTTAGAAGTACTGCAGTCTTTGCCTCTTGAACAAAGCTATGATGCTTTGACGTCTGATACCGAGGGTATCAGTATAAGTATACCAGGCGCAGCTGAAAATTCGACAACAGAATAGATAAAACACTACAATTTGAGACTGACGTAAGCACAGTAAGCACTACGAACACGAATGGCCCGCCATTGCTTTGACCCACGCCTTCCAATTTAAAGCAGTCAAACAAGCCAGCAGCGGTACTGATAACAGCCATCTCGGACTAAACCCCACTATAAGGAGGTAAAGGGGTAAGGAATCTCTGAAGTCATTTTTTCCCTGCAGTTCCTTTTTCGAGACAAATTATCTCTTGCTTTTTAAATACATAGAGAAATTGATTCCGCATCGTGCCCTATGTGGGAATAAAAATTCCATTGGTCACCAACGTTATGAATAAGTAATATCTTCAGTGTGTTGGCACTTTGCTATTTTACATAGAATGACCCTTTTCACTTTCCCGCACAGGGAAAGTATTGTGAACGCGCTAAAAAATTGATATAAAGACGAATATAACTATTTGGAGTTCCCTGGGACGATTAACACCATCTTCTCTAATCTTCTTTTAAGTCTTCTATTCAAGGTGGGCTGTAGTAGTGGATGGATTATTTCGTTGACATGATGTTCCAGTTTTTCGTGATGTTTGACACTTTTGGCTTTGATTACGTCTTTTACATGTGGTATCTTTAAGTCTTCGTGTATAGTGAGATTGCTTACATACCATGGGGCGTTTGTTATCATTCGAAGAATTTTTGATTGGCTTCTTTGGATTATTGCCATGTTGGACTTACTCGTGCATCCCCAGAGTTCTATTCCATATGTCCATATTGGTTTTATGACAGGAGTCTATTTTCAAGAGATAACTTTGATTTTCTTCCTATTAACCAGTTTAGTTCTTTTACTGTTAAATCAATTTGTTTGCCTTTTTTTATTACATGTTCCTTCCAAGATAATCTTGCATCCAGATCCATTCCCAGATATTTTGTACTACCGGAAGTTGGAATTTGAATATCGTTTATATATACAGGTGGACATTGTTCTTTCCGTAGAGTAAACAGATTTGCTTTCATTGATTTTGATTTTCCACTTCCGAAGCCATATTTCTACTTGATTTAAATGGTTCTGTAAGATGTGTGATGCCGTAGCTGGGTTTTCATGACTGGCAATTATAATAGTGTCGTCTGCAAATGTACCCATTATTGTATCAGCATTTCCAGGGAGATCTGTTGTGTACAACACGTATAATAATGGTCCGATAGTACTGCCCTGGGATACTCCAGATTTGATATCGAAGGTCGGTGATGCACTATTATTGATACGAGTAGGTACTAAAGAGCCTCTTGCTCAGATACGAATGATCTGAGTAGATTAAAGTATGTTACAGGAAGAAGCTTTTTGATTTTGTATAGTAAACCTGTATGCCATACTTTATCAAAGGCTTGGCTAACGTCCAAGAATACAGATGTGGTGTACAATTTTCGTTCCATCGATTGGTTGATTTCGTGAGTTATTCTGTGGATTTGTTGTATGGTTGAGTGATTTGCTCGGAATCCCAATTGATGGTCCGCTATCCATTGTCGTGTATTTGAATCGCAAATTATTCTTTTATCAGGAGCCTTTCAAGAATTTTGGAGACCATAGGTAACAGACTGATTGGACAATACGAAGTGGCCTTGTTTGGTTCTTTGCCTGGTTTTGGGATTAATATTATTTCTGCAGTTTTCAGAGGTTTTGGCCAATAGTTTTGTTTAATGATTGCATTAAATACCTATATATGTCATAAACGTAATTCCTTTTTTTGACAGTTCTCTAATCATTTTAGGAGTTATTCTGTCTATCCCACGATTCAAGAGATTGACCTCATTTTGAACTTCCTTAACTGTGAACTTCTTAATTAAGGTGGAGTAATTTGTGCTGTCAATAAGTCTCGTTCTAGCTCCGGTTCTGGGTCATCATTATTTGGTGTAAAGACGCTGGCCAAGTGTTCCGCGAAGAGCAGCTCTTTTTCTTCGTTACTTCTCGCGCCCATTGAATTTCGGTGTCGGCCTCATTCCGGATTGGTGGTATATGGGTTTGTGGTTTTCTCGCATGTTTAATTGGCTTCCATATTGAATTGTCCTATCGGTTGAGCTGAGACACGTAATTGTGAAATGATTGGTCTTTGACATTTTTTATTTTTGATTTCAGTTGATTTGATATTCTGTTTAGCACATTTTTATCTAATGGAACATGCGGTGCCATTTTGCCCTAGCTTTTCTTTTTTGTGCAAGTAATTGCTATATTTCTAGCGGAATGTTATGCTGTTTTGTGTTGATCTGTGGAGTTGCTTGTTTTACAACTGTTGTAATGACATTATTAAAAGTGTTCACAGCTTGGTCGATTTCGCTGTGGCTCTGAAGACTTACGTTTAAGTCTAATGAATGCTCGATGGTTTCTCGATATGCGTTCTAGCTTGTTTTCACATTATGCAGTTTTGGACTTCGATTTTTTTAATTATAATACTGTTCCCTGTCGCTATTATTGGAGAATGGTCTGACGAAAGGTCATAGCTGGGTGTTATATCGACATATTCAAGAGAGATTCCATTCAGGAGATCTGGTATTTTATTCGGATCTGTTGGCCAGTAGGTAAGAGTACCAGTCAATAAGAATGAGTAACTATTGTCTTGTACAGTACTTAGTAATTCTCTGCCTTTCGTTGTTGAAATTGAGATAACCATTTTGAAGTTCCCTGAGATGATTCAGACCATTTCCAGATGGAAGTCTGTCTGTCTGCGTGTATGTGTGTCTTTATGTATTCTTCCGCCCAAACGCTTTAACCAATTGAGCTAAATTTTGGTATATGAGTTTGGGGCAGTCCTAGGATGAAGACATTAGATTTTGGTTGAAATCGCTTAACTCCTGTGATATGGGTGGACACAACCACTAAATTTTCCTATATCAGTAGGGGTCGAGATCATTTTAAAGCATTTTTATCTGCTTTACAGCGATAGGTCACTTATGACAAAGATTAATGTATATTAATCTTTGCTTTTGATATTTGCCACCATAATTCTCGAGAAAATAGCGTTTAAAATTTCTTTTTTCTAAGAATATAATGTGTACTTGAGTACCTTAACACATTGATAGAGCGTTCGCTTCGCATGCTTATATAAATATATTATCATTGTACCATATTGTTTATATATGTATATAGTTAAATGTCTGTGATGTATTATATGATTATGAATAAAACTTTGAATTTTCTTCGCATGCGGAAGGTTATGGGTTCGAATCCCAGCTCTGGAAATATATATCTATTTTTTTGGGATAAAATAGTTATTTTTTTAGAAATAATGAAAATCATACAATTATAATAATAATAATTATTAAAATTCTGTTTCGTTACGCAGGTCATATACGTTTAACCGCAAAAACAACGCACTACCAAAAATTATGCTCAATTTCAAAGTTGATTTTCTCGGGAACCGAAAATCGATTTCGATAATTTTTTCTTTTGAACTGTAATTGCACTGTGATAGAATTTTTTATTCAGACTTCAGTTTTTGGCTTATATAGGGTGCAAAACTAAGGATAGTTTTTTATGTTAAATTTGAGACACCCTGTAGGGAGAATTAGCAACAACAACGGATGACATGGGGAAATCATACTGTAGCCTCATGTTTTCTAAACATTTTGGTTTTTTAATTTCTCTGATATCTGTAATATCAAAGAAAATACACGGTTTTATACCAGAACATGTTTTTTATTAAACTAACATTAAACTAAAAATAACACTAACAATAATAATTAACAATAGCAAAAAAGACATTAGTAGCGCTTGTTTCCACATCTACTTCTAATGACTGCCTCACATGGCCTCGGCATACTGGATATTCAATTGGAAATTTGATTTTGCTCAAGTCCATTCCAAATTTGGTAACCATTATTTGAACATCTTGCAGGTTAGCAGGAGGGGTTGATGCTGCGACATGAAAAAGACACCCGCTTATGGTTTGTTACGGGCTAAAGGCTTCCACAAAATATAACTGTTTAAACTGGCGGAATGAGAGATCTTCAATGCATATGATGAATATTTATTCATAAAATCGTAACATACCTTAAAGTAATCATGAATGGATAATTTCGCTACTATTGTACTACTTAATTTTATTTAAAAAGCATCCAGATAAATGCGATGACACGCAATACCACAACAACAGTACCAAACAAGCTCTGAGTGTTACAACTTTGGGGGTGATCATGGATCCAACGAGTTTGCACCTAAAAGAAATGGAGAAAGAATCATTTAATAGCACGAACGGTTCATTCAGGGAGAAACATGGTTGTGAAATTGATGGAGCGTACCTTCTTACGGTTGACCACTGTTTACATCTTCACATAGTGCCTGGATAATAGCTGGCCTGGACTATGAATTTGCTCATCCAATGCATTCACTAAAATATATATATATTTTCATTACCTATTTCTTTAAAATATCATTAAATATCAAAATTTCTGCTTTGTTTACAATAATAAATAATTGTTGTTATTAATTGGGGTTATTTGCAATAAATAATCTGATATGTTGAAAGACAGCTGACAATTGAGGGATGTATTGGAACATTTGGACTATTCCGTTTCTTATTTTGGGGCCTACTGTTGTTGTTTTGGTCTTCGGCTGGTCGTAGATTCGTGTCCGATTTATTCAATTACTCATTTTGAGATCGTTCGATGAGCGGTGTAATTACCGGTTCGGAGGAATAATTATGGTTCGCAGACACGGGGATGTTGTGATTGTGTTTATGGGAAAAGGAACACGGAAGACGTTCATTATCACCCAGCCCTAATCTGACGTGGGGGCAGGCTGACGGTGCAAGATTTTGACACTTAAGACGGTACTCGTTCATTTTGGTTTCGGAGGGTCCTACCTGAAAGGTGTATGAAGTAATAATCCACCCAATTTTCGTGAAGTATAATATTTTCAACAAATAAGGGCAGCAAATTGTAGTTTTGTAACTCAAGAGAGTTGTTTGCCTCAGCGGAGCGCTGGATTGAAAGTTGAATTTATATTAATTACGTGCTTTACAAATATACCCTCCTAACCTAAACACCACGAGGCCATCTACCATCTTAGGTGAGTGTCACTTACTATAATCAGGCAAAATAAGTATATTTTCTGTGCAACAATTTCAATTACTTACCATTTCGGATGAGGCTATTATAATAGTGTTTTCGATTAGGCCTCAAAAGCCACCCTCAGCATCACCGCGGAGCGGCTGAAGCGTTTGTCAGACCCTGAGTCAGGGGCACGAGTTGTGCGAAGGATTACCCAGTTGCTACTGTCGGTAGAAGCGAATTTCAGCACGTGTCTGATACAGTGCAGGCAGTCAAATTCATCGGAGCAGGGTCCTGGCATTGTTAGGTCATCCAAGGTTGGTGTCGTGCAAGACAGACTGGACACGATCTTCGTCCAAGCGGCGTGTGAGTACCCAACTCGAGTAGAACTTCATCAAACTTAAACCAGGTATTTTAGTGCAGTAGGTACAGCATTCATCAGTGTCACTTTGCTGTAATTGTTTATGAATCAATGCATATATATTACCAGTAACGTTAGTACTTTATCCTGTAACTTCACAGTTGTTTTTTTGTCAGTGACCTGAAATAGTTCACTTAGTGAAATAACTTTAAACTTGGCCGTGGTGGCTTTTCATATTATTTTCTCTTTGTTTGTGAACACACAAGCGTATCACTAGAACCGCTGTACGGTGGATAAGCTTTGATTTATTGTTTTAATATTATTATTATATATTGGGTATTTCTTTTAGTAGAGGAGTATTACTTACCTTTCAGGAATTTGTTTATATGTTATGTTGTGTATATTGATGTGAGCCTTGTATGATCATACCTAGGTAACAGTACCACGTTGAGTAAATGTTAATTGTTTAAAATACGCGCTAACTATATGGATTAATTGCGTCACGATTTTTATACATTTAAATAGTACTGTGCGCATGTTTAAGGCGGCACAGATACAGATAACCATTTCCAATAAATCCGCCATCCTCTCTTGGACTCAATATTAGTTTTTTTTTTAATTACCAATTTGGTTTTATAATTTCATAACCTCACTTTTAATCTCACCAATCGATTAACTGTCAGTTTAATATTTATCGGCACTTCTTAATTGATGGCCCACATAGTAGGGAGTGCATAAGCTCCGCTAGAGATTACGACGCATGCGCACACATATCCAAGTATAAGAATTCAAAAATTTGAATGTGTATTGTTGATATTATGTTTAATTAATTGTAGAGTACAATTGAGTTTGTCGGCTATAAGGTTTATAATATATTTACAAATTATTATTATAGATTTATATATTTACAAGGCAATATTATAGGTTATATATTTATTTACAAAGAATTATTATTATAGATTATATATTTACACAAGCATTATCATAGGTTATATATTTACAAAGATTTATTATAGGGTTTATATTTACTACTAAAAATTATAGGTTATATTTATTTACACATTGTTTATAGGTTATATTTACACATTGTTCAATTTAATTACTTTAAAATTTCTATTAATAAATTTCTGATTCGGGATCATTTTGGATACGGTGTTATTTACTTTCCCTCTTAGTGAGTTCCCGTTTTCTTTATAGTACTATCGATCGATCCTTTTATACAGGGGCATTTTTGAAACGGGTGGCGTCCAGGCAGTTTTGTTCCACTCCCAATCTCTGATTGAGCTAGGCCATTAAGTAAAAGGATCGATGATAATATAAGGAGATAATGCCATCTCTGATTTAGGAAGGATCAGGAAATAAATTTTCTTTTAGTTTTGCCACCCGTGAATTTTTGTTTTGCTTGCTGCTGCGCACCCAAATTACAAAAGGTTCGCAGTAGCGTAGCAAGATTTTGGCGCCCATCGTGGTATAGGTAGTATTTTTGCCGATTTTTAGAGAACTTCATAGTTCCTGTTTTTGTTTAAGTTAGATACACTTAATTTATAGTCAAGCCAGGGATTTTTTTTTTTAATGTTCTTATTTTTTTTTGCTTAATAGGCAATTGAATCGACAAACTCAACTGTTGCTTTTGTGCTGTATTTGGATAAGTGAGGCGATTATTGAAGGCGTACTTACCTGATTTTTTTTTTCTTTCGAATTATTTATAAATGTTATTGATGATATAGAAACATTTACTTACCGAATAGTTTTTTTAAAGTACCTACATTATTAGTCTGATTCCGTGTTTGGTGACTCACACTTCCCTGGTAACACGCGTTACATATTTCTTTATATAGGTCTGTCAGTTTGGGGGTCCTGTGTGGGATTTTCTTGTCTGGTTGTTCCAGAGCCCGATTGTTTTGCGTGCGAGCTTTAGCTTGGTTGTGGTAGGTATTATTTTTTTTCCCTTGCGTGGGGTGGGGTGTGTGCGCAAGCACACAAATTGTTTTATTGAATAAAATAAAATATATTTCGAATTACTTACGTTGTTATTTGATTTATTTTGATTTAAAAATTTACTTTAATCGTTTCTTGCGGAATTAACTTCCAACACCATTATGGATATTAATAGACTTTTGAGTGATGAGCTGAATTATGAGCTTTGTATAAGAGGATTACCAGTCGGGAGAACAGTGGAGGAGAAGCGCACGGCTTTAAGGGAGGCATTTCGTATGGAGAGAGAGGGAGAGACGCTGGCACCGGTTGGAGTGGAGTTGGATGCGGATCGGGAACTAACGGTTTGTTCCGATAAATTGATTAGTTTGAACTTGGAGATAGAGGGATTTAATCAGGAGAACAGGGAGAACGAGTACAGGAGAATACTGAGTCGACTTTTGCATGTGGAATTGCGGATTAGCAGGATTCATGCGGTAACTGACGTTCAGCTGCGGGAGAAATTTACGTCCTCTGCGCGGGTGATTGCCTTGAAGCAACGGCTGACAGTCCAGTGGGAGCAGAGAAGAGAACGGGAGGCTGAAGTTTCAATTTTGGATGAACCGGTCCCCAATTTGATAACGTTAGAGGATGATAACGGAGCTTATGGAACTACCCGGGGTAGTGACCGAAGAAATGAAGGCGTGAGGAGTGTTCCTTTGCTGCGGCTTGATAATGTGGAGGCTTCACAGCCCAGACGTACGGCGTCTTTGCCATCTGCGTTGCCAGGTTTTGATCAGGAACGGGTTTCTGGTGCACCTCTGAACGTTGGAGTGAGCAATGTCCAATTGCCACCCCTCGATAGTCTTCAGGCATACTCATTAAGGTTTGGGGAGCAGATAAATCCAACGAGTACGAGACATATGGATCGGATGCGCCAAGTTTATCTTGAGTGTCCCGGGGCGCCGCGAGTTGATACAAGAGATTATGGGCAGTCAGTGCGATATCACACCACACCATCAGGGGGGCCAAGGGGTGACCTTGTTTACTCAACTTATAACGATGTTGATCGGCGTATACCAGATGTGGATGTTTCACCGGTCCGACAGATGAACCCTACTTACGTCATGGAAGAACGAAGTCGGAACAATATAGATGTGGCTCGATGGAATTTTAGATTTGATGGTAACAGTAGCGTGAGCGCATTCATGGAACGATTGGAAGAACTCAGAGTGTCAAGAGGAGCTTCTAAACAGCAGTTACTGCGTTCTGCTCCAGAATTATTTGAGGGTGAAGCGTTGTGTTGGTTTCGGATGCACAGATTTGAGACTTGGGATCAACTTTTGGAGAAACTGAGGTTGGATTTTCAGCCGTATAATTATGAGCATACGCTTCGTCAGGAGATTTTGCGTCGAACACAGGGGGCTCAGGAGAGAGTACTGACATATGTTGCAACGATGGAGAATATGTTCTCACGCCTTACACAGAAACCACTGGAAAAGGAACGAGTGGATATAATACGAGGAAATTTATTGCCCTACATACAGAAGCAGCTGGCAGTTCATCTGTTCATAGAGAGCATTGATCGTCTTTTAACGCTGAGCAGAGCCATAGAAGCTACGGAGCTGCATACCCAGACGTTTTGTCCGCCGCCGACGAATCCTCGGTATCTGGTTGAGCCAGACCTAGCTTACAGAGCGAGCACTAATCAGAATTTTCGAAGACCACGTCAAGAAGTAGCCAGCGTATCGATGAATAACGATTCGGGTTCCTTTCACGCCGAGTCGGGAACAAGGAAATGTTGGAATTGTGGCAGAGATGGCCATAGATATAGACAATGTCGCGAAAGAAGAAAACTGTTTTGTTTTGGATGTGGAAGGCCAGGTGTAACGGTTGGTGCCTGTCCAGGCTGCTCAAAAAAAGGACCAGCGGACTCGCAGTAGATCGTCCTGTGACTCCGCGTGGAAATTCCGTGGCGATCACTGATAACCTTGATTATGACGGACGACCGATTCTGGAATATATTTTGGCGCATGCGAAGAACGACACCAGACCCTATTTAGAAGTATCTATCTACAATAGAAAATTTTTGGCTTTGTTGGATAGTGGAGCGTCTCGAACCGTTTTGGGAGGACCCGGT
Source organism: Apoderus coryli (assembly GCA_911728435.2). Taxonomy (NCBI): domain Eukaryota; kingdom Metazoa; phylum Arthropoda; class Insecta; order Coleoptera; family Attelabidae; genus Apoderus; species Apoderus coryli. The sequence goes on along the minus strand of OU452202.1, from coordinate 5,494,485 downwards.
TGGGAAATGCTGAGCGGATTGTGTCACTTGAATAAGAGCGAACGTCAGGTTTGCACAGTAGCCAATGGAGAGACCTGTCAGGCTCTGGGAGTGTGTTACCTGCCAATTCTCCTACAGGGTAAACTGAGGGTAATTCGTGTTTTGGTGGTGCCATCTTTGAAACATAAGCTAATTTTGGGTATAGATTTCTGGAGACAAATGGACATTATTCCGGATTTGTATGCTGGCGAATGGAAGTTTAGGCAAGATGATATAGATATGGAGATTTGCGCAATAAACTCATATGAATCGTTATCGGAAGCACAGCGTAAAGAGCTGGATGGCGTTATCGAAGACACTTTTAGGGATATGGGAGACCGATTGGGTTGCACTAACCTAGTCGAGCTAACTATTAAAACAGACTCGCCTCCAATTAAACAGCGGTATTACCCGATTTCACCTGCCCTGCAAAAACATGTAAATGAGGAACTCGATAAGATGCTGAAGAATGATATTGTGGAACCGTCTACTTCCGCCTGGTCATCGCCTATAGTAATGGTGAAAAAGAATGACACAAGCTGGAGATTTTGTGTTAATTACAAGAAGCTAAATGCAGTGAGTGAGCCGGACGCTTACCCGATTCCGTATGTGAGTGCAATACTGGATAAGCTGAGAGATGGTAAATTTTTGACGACCCTCGATTTGAAGAGTGCTTATCATCAGATACCGGTCAGCAAGGAAAGTCGACATTTAACGGCCTTCACCGTGCCTAACAGAGGCTTATATCAATTTAAACGTATGCCTTTTGGCCTACATAGTGCTCCTGCGGTATGGCAAAGATTGATAGACAGAGTTATAGGTGAGGATCTTAACAAGTACGTCTTTGTGTATCTGGACGACGTTATTATTTGTACCCCAACCTTTCAGCAACATTTGGACACTCTTCGCAAGGTAACACAGCGAATCAAGAGTGCCGGCCTAACACTGAATAGAGAGAAATGCATATTTTGTAAGAACGAATTAAAGTATTTAGGTTATGTGGTGAATGCTGCGGGATTGATGGTTGACCCAGAGAAAGTCGAGTCTATTGTCAGATTCCCGGTACCCAAGAAAGTTCAGGAGATTCGACGATTAGTTGGATTAGCTTCCTGGTATAGACGTTTTATACCAAACTTCTCTACAGTAGTATCGCCTCTAACGGCACTAACACGTAAAAATCAGAAATTTGAATGGAGCGAAAGTTGTGAAACTGCATTTAATACCATCAAAGAACATTTAATAAGCGCACCAGTGCTAAGTTGTCCGAATTTTGAGTTGCCATTTGTGGTGCAAACGGACGCATCGGATTACGGTTTGGGAGCGGTGTTGACTCAAGTTCAAGATGAGGAAGAGCGCGTTATCTGTTATTTGAGTAGATCTCTGACTAAAAATGAACGGAAATATAGTACGACCGAGAAGGAATGTCTTGCGGTCCTTTTTGCCATAGAAAAGTTGAGACCCTATTTGGAAGGAACAAAATTTACTGTCATTACAGATCACTATAGCTTAAAATGGTTATATAATATAAAGGATCCTGTCGGGCGAATATCTAGATGGACGTTGCGGTTGAGCCAGTATAATTTCGACATTATACATAGGAAAGGCACAGAACATGTGGTACCGGATGCGTTATCGCGCGCAGTTCCTGCGGTGGATGCCGTTACCAATGATGAAGATGGAGATCAAGAAGCGGATGTTCAGGATGCCGGGGACGGAGACCGATGGTATAGTGAGATGTGTCAGAAGGTTTTACGGAAACCCCAAAATTATCCACTTTGGCGAGTACATCAGAACCACCTTTATAAGCGGAGTAGATTTTCGCACGGAGAATTGTTAGGAGCGCGAACGGAATGGCTTATGGTCGTGCCTCGAAGGAAGAGGACGGAGATAATAAGACAGAGTCATGATCCGCCAACTTGTGGACATGCTGGTGTGGCGAAAACGGTGGACCGAATCCTCAGGACGTACTATTGGCCGAAACTTAGATGCGACGTAGCAAGATATATTGCAAGATGTGTAACTTGTCTTCGCACGAAACCCGAGCAAAAGAAACCCATAGGATTTATGTTAAGTAGTCAACCAACAGCCTCTAGGCCTTGGCAATTGATTAGTGTGGATTTAGTTGGACCGCTACCTCGCTCAAGGTCTGGATTTTCATACATTTTATCGGTTTGTGACTGTTTCACGAAATTTGTTTTACTATTTCCTTTGAGAAAAGCAACTGCTCCTGGAGTTGTAAAATGGTTAGAGGATCATGTGTTCTTGGTTTACGGAGCGCCTGAAAGATTGATAGCGGATAACGGCCCACAGTTTACTTGTCATTTGTTTAAAAACACCATGAAGCAGTATGACGTCGAGATTAAATATTCAGCAGCTTATAACCCTCGTGCTAACCCTGTAGAACGAGTACATCGTGTAGTAAAAACTATGCTATCTGCATACGTGTCGGAAAATCATAGAGATTGGGAAAAGTACCTAGCAAAGGTTGCATTCGCAATAAGATCAGCTAAACATGAGGTCACGGGTTGTACACCGAATCTCTTAAATTTTGGTCGTGAAGTTCGGATCTCTGGAAAAGGAGAAAATGCCTTGGATGGAATTGGCGATGATGTCGAACCGGAAGTAAGATCCACTGAGTTGAGAAAAATATATGTTGACATACAGAAACGTCTTAAACATGCTTATGACAGAAGTAAAAAGAATTATAATCTTCGTCATAGAGATGAGAGATTCAATAGAGGACAACAAGTGTGGAAGAAAAATTATGTTCTCTCGGACGCGGCAAAGAAATTTACCGCCAAACTTGCAAATAAGTTCGTTGGTCCCTACTTGGTACATAAGGTGTTATCACCGTGGACTTATGAACTCGTCGATTCTAGGGGAAATAGTATCGGTTCATGGCATGCGAAGGATTTGAAGGCTCATCCTCCGGATGACGAACCCGAACAGGATGATTAAGCGCTTAGAAGATACATAGAGAAAAAAAGTTTCTAAGAAACTTTTCTGTTGAGGGTAGAGGGGAGTTGTTACGGGCTAAAGGCTTCCACAAAATATAACTGTTTAAACTGGCGGAATGAGAGATCTTCAATGCATATGATGAATATTTATTCATAAAATCGTAACATACCTTAAAGTAATCATGAATGGATAATTTCGCTACTATTGTACTACTTAATTTTATTTAAAAAGCATCCAGATAAATGCGATGACACGCAATACCACAACAACAGTACCAAACAAGCTCTGAGTGTTACAACTTTGGGGGTGATCATGGATCCAACGAGTTTGCACCTAAAAGAAATGGAGAAAGAATCATTTAATAGCACGAACGGTTCATTCAGGGAGAAACATGGTTGTGAAATTGATGGAGCGTACCTTCTTACGGTTGACCACTGTTTACATCTTCACATAGTGCCTGGATAATAGCTGGCCTGGACTATGAATTTGCTCATCCAATGCATTCACTAAAATATATATATATTTTCATTACCTATTTCTTTAAAATATCATTAAATATCAAAATTTCTGCTTTGTTTACAATAATAAATAATTGTTGTTATTAATTGGGGTTATTTGCAATAAATAATCTGATATGTTGAAAGACAGCTGACAATTGAGGGATGTATTGGAACATTTGGACTATTCCGTTTCTTATTTTGGGGCCTACTGTTGTTGTTTTGGTCTTCGGCTGGTCGTAGATTCGTGTCCGATTTATTCAATTACTCATTTTGAGATCGTTCGATGAGCGGTGTAATTACCGGTTCGGAGGAATAATTATGGTTCGCAGACACGGGGATGTTGTGATTGTGTTTATGGGAAAAGGAACACGGAAGACGTTCATTATCACCCAGCCCTAATCTGACGTGGGGGCAGGCTGACGGTGCAAGATTTTGACACTTAAGACGGTACTCGTTCATTTTGGTTTCGGAGGGTCCTACCTGAAAGGTGTATGAAGTAATAATCCACCCAATTTTCGTGAAGTATAATATTTTCAACAAATAAGGGCAGCAAATTGTAGTTTTGTAACTCAAGAGAGTTGTTTGCCTCAGCGGAGCGCTGGATTGAAAGTTGAATTTATATTAATTACGTGCTTTACAAATATACCCTCCTAACCTAAACACCACGAGGCCATCTACCATCTTAGGTGAGTGTCACTTACTATAATCAGGCAAAATAAGTATATTTTCTGTGCAACAATTTCAATTACTTACCATTTCGGATGAGGCTATTATAATAGTGTTTTCGATTAGGCCTCAAAAGCCACCCTCAGCATCACCGCGGAGCGGCTGAAGCGTTTGTCAGACCCTGAGTCAGGGGCACGAGTTGTGCGAAGGATTACCCAGTTGCTACTGTCGGTAGAAGCGAATTTCAGCACGTGTCTGATACAGTGCAGGCAGTCAAATTCATCGGAGCAGGGTCCTGGCATTGTTAGGTCATCCAAGGTTGGTGTCGTGCAAGACAGACTGGACACGATCTTCGTCCAAGCGGCGTGTGAGTACCCAACTCGAGTAGAACTTCATCAAACTTAAACCAGGTATTTTAGTGCAGTAGGTACAGCATTCATCAGTGTCACTTTGCTGTAATTGTTTATGAATCAATGCATATATATTACCAGTAACGTTAGTACTTTATCCTGTAACTTCACAGTTGTTTTTTTGTCAGTGACCTGAAATAGTTCACTTAGTGAAATAACTTTAAACTTGGCCGTGGTGGCTTTTCATATTATTTTCTCTTTGTTTGTGAACACACAAGCGTATCACTAGAACCGCTGTACGGTGGATAAGCTTTGATTTATTGTTTTAATATTATTATTATATATTGGGTATTTCTTTTAGTAGAGGAGTATTACTTACCTTTCAGGAATTTGTTTATATGTTATGTTGTGTATATTGATGTGAGCCTTGTATGATCATACCTAGGTAACAGTACCACGTTGAGTAAATGTTAATTGTTTAAAATACGCGCTAACTATATGGATTAATTGCGTCACGATTTTTATACATTTAAATAGTACTGTGCGCATGTTTAAGGCGGCACAGATACAGATAACCATTTCCAATAAATCCGCCATCCTCTCTTGGACTCAATATTAGTTTTTTTTTTAATTACCAATTTGGTTTTATAATTTCATAACCTCACTTTTAATCTCACCAATCGATTAACTGTCAGTTTAATATTTATCGGCACTTCTTAATTGATGGCCCACATAGTAGGGAGTGCATAAGCTCCGCTAGAGATTACGACGCATGCGCACACATATCCAAGTATAAGAATTCAAAAATTTGAATGTGTATTGTTGATATTATGTTTAATTAATTGTAGAGTACAATTGAGTTTGTCGGCTATAAGGTTTATAATATATTTACAAATTATTATTATAGATTTATATATTTACAAGGCAATATTATAGGTTATATATTTATTTACAAAGAATTATTATTATAGATTATATATTTACACAAGCATTATCATAGGTTATATATTTACAAAGATTTATTATAGGGTTTATATTTACTACTAAAAATTATAGGTTATATTTATTTACACATTGTTTATAGGTTATATTTACACATTGTTCAATTTAATTACTTTAAAATTTCTATTAATAAATTTCTGATTCGGGATCATTTTGGATACGGTGTTATTTACTTTCCCTCTTAGTGAGTTCCCGTTTTCTTTATAGTACTATCGATCGATCCTTTTATACAGGGGCATTTTTGAAACGGGTGGCGTCCAGGCAGTTTTGTTCCACTCCCAATCTCTGATTGAGCTAGGCCATTAAGTAAAAGGATCGATGATAATATAAGGAGATAATGCCATCTCTGATTTAGGAAGGATCAGGAAATAAATTTTCTTTTAGTTTTGCCACCCGTGAATTTTTGTTTTGCTTGCTGCTGCGCACCCAAATTACAAAAGGTTCGCAGTAGCGTAGCAGGTTTATGATACTTTTATTATCGTACCCCTTAGTTTGTGCTTTGCATCTTAAAAATAAAGACTATAGTAGTAGGTAGCCAAGGTTGTGTTACTACATTCACAAACCCAGAACCCAGACCAAAACAGATATTAAAGAAACACCTTCACGATTTTATAATATTTTCTACGAAAGCGTAGAAGAGCTATACACAATATTTTTTTACAATTCTGACTTTTTTTACATAATTCTGCAACAAAAGCCAGAATAGTACAAAAATATTTTGTATGGTAAAAAAACTCAGCACTCTTTGTTTGAAAAAGAGTCAAAATTAAAAAATATATAAACTGCAAAAAAGAAATAATTGCTATTTTATTAGACTTAGCATTTGAAAAACACGCGATAAAATTAGTAAACAAAGGCGTTCGTAAAAAGTGTAAAAAATCGGTTGTGTCTGCAACTTTCCCGGAGGTTAAACTTTCGCCTCAATAATGTACCGCGGAGTTCATTGGATGAAAACACAATTTTCTCGAGAACTAGGGATGCAAATTTTAAAAGTAAGCTATTGCTGTAAAGATCATAAAACGTGCTTTCAAATTATGTATAACTTGGCCTCTACAGCTATTACAAAATTTAGCGGTTGTATGCACCTCTATCTATCACAGGGATAAAGCGATTGCAACAAAAACTACCGGTTTTATCCTAGGAATCCCCCAAACTCATATACTAACCAAAATTGAGCACAATTGGTTGAAGCGTTTAGGCCTTTGAATAAAAAGTGACAGGAAGAACTATAATAGCAACAGATGTGCGACCAGAATGGTTGATGCATATATGGCGGACTAGTATATCTGGTTTCGCAGTGGCGCAGGGCCAAGAAATATCATTAATAAACAATAACAAATATTTCTTGAAATCAGCACTATTTTATATACAAAATGTTTTAATCTGATGGAAGTTGGGAAAGAGTAAATAATAAACAAAACTGAGAAAAACAATAACTTATTTATTGCCCTTTAAATAAAATTAATTTTGTGAACATATTTCTAATTTCTTCGTCATTTACCGTATTTGAAATAGATAGAAAATCTAAAATGAATACACACCCTTTGAATATAAAACATAACTGTCTGTTCTATTTACAAAGCAAATATTCCTAATTTTAAGCTGTACTACGCCAATTACCAAGGCATCTTTTGGTGGTTAACTTTTAAATATCACTGAAAAAATTTGACTTTATTTCCAAATTTTGCGGATATATTACAAAACCTGTTGATTAAAATTATTTACTACTGAAACGTACATTCAGAATTTTTATTTTTAGGTGTCAGGCTGTACAACTAACCATCTTCCCTGAAATATTTTCTAGCACTATTTTTACGTATTTACACTGACGCTATTGTTAATATTATCGTAGTATGATAATTGGACACTCATAAATACACAAAATTCGCATATATTCAATAACTAAAGGATTCAATACTGCAAAAATCCGTAAATCATCCAGCTTTGCTTATACATATTCCAACGCACTACCAAAACAATGAGTCATATGTGGTTGTTCAACATGGCCGCAAAGCTCCTTCCTGTCACTTTATATTCAAAGGTTTAGGCGCTATCGTGGAATAATACACACAGACTTCCATCTAAAAATTGTCTTAACGTCTCAGGGGACTTCAAAATCGTTATATCGTCTTTATCTCAAATTTATTTTAGCGCGTACACAATACTTTCCCTGGGTCGGGAAATAAAAGGGCTCAAAGTAAAAAAAAAATGCGATACTTATTTAAAAAAATCTTATTTTCCTTTTGGTTATAAAACTTGGCCTACAAAATTTGCGAAATAAAATTATTATTATACCTTCAAAGAGCGAGAACTAGGCTACGATATAAATAATAAAAAATAATATATGCAAAAAATAGCAGGTGTCTAAACAGGAAAGACTTTTTTTTTATTCAAAACTATAGTTTATAACTTATTCTCGATTAAATTAAAATATCGAGAATCTTACGATCATACAATTAGAGAGCTACTTGTGCCTCAAGGTCACGATTTTATTTCTATTTTTTTCTAAAATAATTTTTAAGTGTATAAGGGTGTGTCAACAGAATCCACTAGTTTTATAGCCATATTTGTGTTTTAAATTTTATATAATAATGTAAGCGATAAAGACCAGTCTTTTAAAAATTTAAACAATAATATTATTAGTACACTAACTCATTTTTGGAGATATGAAACATTTTACACAAAACAAGATTTAGAAGTCCCTAAATGTCACAAAAGAGAAAGAAAATTAAATGTTAAATTTAACCATGCTCATAGAAATTAGAAAATACCCAATATTATGTAAAACAAGAACGATTTTATCAGTTCTAATCTCAAATTCAATAATAAAGTTTAAAATCCAAGTTAATGTACGCTTAAAGTAACCATCAGCGCCGGTTAAATAAATAAAAATAAAGCGGAACAAGCGGTCGTTTGGGGTCTCTTCCAAGCTCAAAAATAAAAAAAATCGAAGTCAAAAAAATGTAAGTTAAAATCAATTTAAAAACCTTGATCTCATAATTTAATAAATGTAAACCATTTTAATTAAATTAAAAATCCCTTGGGTGTAGCGTCAAATCGCTTTATTATTTGACGTCATTTCATTTTATGTATTTTTTTCATAACTTGAAATAAAGAAATATTATTATTATACCAAAGATTAATGTACACAAATTAATCGTTGATTATACTATTACAGACGGAATCTATTTACTCGAGAACACAGACGTGTACCTAATAATTCTAACCTGCGAACGATAATGTTTGAAATGTATAACCAAAAAATCTATTTAAGATCAACTATCAGCCAAGATTGGCTTGATGCTCTATCTTAAACAAATATAGAAGGATCAAATCTAGACAAATTAGACACCAACATAATAATTGACCAGTTCGCCAAAGAAAAGTCGCGAAAGAAATACGTTTCATCAATGTCCATGGGTTTAACGTTTTTTGTGCACTTTTTTTCATAATTTATGTTGTTCTGTATACCTAATTATATTTAAAACAAGTTATGTTTATTTTATTTTGTTCCAAAATGTTTTGTTTGTTTTGTTCTATTTTGTTTTTAAACGTATTTGCGTACAAATTTTAATTTTTTTAAATATTTACTAATAAAAAAGATTTAATAAAGTTTATATTATAAATATATAATTGTACAAAAAAGTCAGAATAGGTAATAATTCTGAGTTGTTTTACAATTTTGTAAGAAAAGTCAGAATGGAAAAAAAATTTCCTCAAAACTAGGGAAGTGGCAAATTGCGAAGGGGGGTTTGAACCCTCCCCTCGGTGCGCTGCTGCTGCTATATATATATATTAGGTACTTCAGAAAATAATAAACAAGACTTTGGGACTTTGCAGTGACGTAAGCCATACAGCAATTCATCAAAAGAACTAATTATTAATAAATATAAAATCAATTTTTAATGACTGCTGAATGTTGTTTGATATTATAAAACATGTTACATAGTTTTTTTTTTAATTGAAGGTACACCACATTATCATATACCATGGTGCGTTATAGGAATCCCCCACTTTTTTATGCACCTGCTACTTGGTTTTGTCAGTACTGTACATACATTAGAGACCCCAAACCATTGGGTAGGCTTTTTGCGCTAAGAAACAAACTACTGATTCTTTCAATTAACACAAATACCAAAGATTAATGTACACAAAGATTAATCTTTGCGAATACATATTTACATTATATATCTAAATATTATTTATTAGTAGTAGCTGAAAAGGTACCACAATCAGAACGCATTTTGGTCAATGTTTCCGTTAATTTAATTATCGAACTTCCAAAGATGAGAAATTCACTTCAAATCTTAAATACAACTGTTGATGCTTCGTTGTTCCAACATGAGGTGGTTTTGGCAAAACGAATTTAATTTTGTCTAAGCATATCATGGAAATATCTTCTATGACGGGATATATGAAACTATGCTTATATTTTTCGGCCTTTTGAGAAAACTTGACTTCATATTCTGTTTGTGTTTTACTTAATACTTACGAAATAAATCTTTTTCTTGTCAATAAATTCAATTAGGATAAAATCACCTGGTTCCGGTTCTTTATTAAGTTCTTCTAGAATCAGCGGTCTGATTGTAGAACCAATATGCTGTCTGAATGTGGAACCATAGTCAAGGGAGCAGCACTTTGATTGCGGCAAAACTAAACTCAAAAAAATGGTTTAGGTCAGGGGTTCCCAAACTTATTTTGTCTACTGCCCACTTTGAGAATAAATTATTTTTTAGCGCCCTCCTTTTTTCACCTACTTAAAAACCACTATAACTTCAAATTAAATTAATTAATTATTGTGAGCTATATTAGCAGAGATTAAACATTCATTCTAAACGAAACTTTTACTATAACCCACAAGAGTTAATTTGAGACCTGAGCGCAGTAGGTAGTACACAACGGCGGTCAGATCTCAAGTTAACTCTTACGGGCTACACCTGCCAATGAGAATGATTATTGAAACGCAACTTTATAGTATTCAGACAGAGTATCTTTTATTCAAAATAAATCAAACATAATCGATTCTTATATAAAAACTAATCTGAAGGAGGCTGTTTAATAAGTTTGTTGTAAGTAGTTTGTAATAAGTTTGTTGATATCAGGTTCCAATTTACTCAAGTATAGCCGCAAGTCGCCACGTTCGGTAACATGCAAACGATTTCTCTTTTTAGTAAGCAGCGTTGCGACAGCACTAAATCCACGTTCACACAAATATGACGATGGGAATGCTATCACGAATTGTTCAACGATTGACCACAATCCAGGGTACAATTGCGGGATCGGTTTTTGTAGCCAAAATTCTTGATAGCAATTTTTGAACTTGATTTTTATTTCTTCGTTTGTTGTCAATTCTATAAGTTCTTCTTCCAGCTGAGGTGACATTGCTGTGTTGACATTTGAAAACAGATCCAACACCCAGTCTGGTATTTCCAAGTTCAAAATGTCCTGGTATCGTTCGGTGAAGTCAATGTGGAGGTTTTCCAAATGTTGGCAGTAGGCAAAGAAGTCGTCGTTACTGCAGGATACTGATAAATTCGGAAAATTGTGAAACTCACGTCTGCCCATATTCTTTTTGTGCAGAAGCAGTATGGCTGCGAAAGCAGCAACGACATTTTTTGTTTTAATTTAATTTAGTTCATCGCCTTGCAGTTGGAGATTCATGTCGTTGAACAATTTATACAGGTCTGTCATGTAAGCTATATCATTCTTTGATGTAATGAGCTTCTTGCGCAATTCTGTATCTTTAGTTTCCAAGAACTCTATCACAGAGTCAAACAGGTTGTAAAATCGAGTCAGACAATTGCCTCTTGATAGCCAACGAACTTCAGTATGAAGCAACAAACGGTTGAAATCTTCGTCATTAGTAAGACAAAGCTGATGAAATAATCTATCATTCAAAGAGCTGTTACGGATTTTATTGACTGCTCTGATGACATATTGCAGTGATTGAAATAGTCGTTCACTTAAGTTTCTAGCAACCAAATGTTGTCTATGAATAACGCAATGTACAGCAAGGACATCTGGAATTTTATTTTTTAAGTACGCTATGAAGCCTTTATGGCACCCTGTCATAGCCGGAGCGCCATCCGTAGCAACTGATATAATATTTTTCAAGGGAATCTCATTCTCATCACAAAACTTTTAAAATGTATTGAATATGGTTTCGCGTTTTGTATCGGTCTCTAAATTTCTAGCAAACAATAATTCTTCACATATTTTCTCATCTTTAATAAACCTTACGTAAGACAGCAACAATGCTTCATTAGTTGGTAAAGTGGACTCATATGGAGCTGAATTGAGAATTGACTAGTCCTCAGATGATTGCACAATGATCCTTCAATATTTTCAGTCAATTCGTCTTTTCACAGAATTATTACTCAAAGCAATTTTTCGGATAATATCTGCGGCCGGTTTATGAAGCACAGTAGTTATTACTTCCTTTATTGCTGGCAAAATGAACTCTTCTCCGATGTTGCGTGGTTTGCCTTTTTGAGCAATTAACAAAGAGATATTGTACGAAGCTCGAAGTCCGTCGTCATCTTGCTTAGCAGCCGCCGAAAATTGTTTTGCTACTCTTGGCTAAGTATTATGCTTCTTCTCTAGGTCTTCAAAATATGCTAAATTCTTGTCTTTTGATTCAAATTATCTTGAAGTCTTGAAGGCTTCATTGCTTCATTCGAAAATGTTTTTAGACATAGAAGGCATAAAGGCGACGATGGGTTTGTGGGATTTTCAATGAATCCGAATTTAATATATTCCGCACAGTATTGCCGTCTCTTCTTTTTTCTTCTGACATTGTTTTGTTTATAAGGATTGCATAAGCAGCACTCACCGACAGGAATAAACATGGATAAACTCGGTTATCTCATTCAACGCTTAATCGTACTCAACAAGTAAGAACAAGTAATCTATCAACAAGCCGATTGATACAGGAATGTACAAATCTGGTTATTTAACAAAAACGTGTTGCCCCTGGTCTGTTATCTACGAAAATTACCTATCTATTAAAATGCGAAAGTGTGTCTGTTGCCTTTTTATTTGTTTGTTTGTGTCTACTTTCATTTCGAAACGGAGCGACCGATTGACATGATTTTTCTTTTATAATATATATAAATTTATTGAATAAAACAGGACAGATATATGAACTACGCGGAGAGAAATATCGAACCGAGTTTGAGCAATCTCTTAATTAATATTAGTTGATGTTCACAAGTTGTAGTCCAGAGCTCAGTCGGTGTCTAAGAGTCCTCCTAGCTAGATAAAATTACAAATCGCCCCCCAAGGCTCTACACAACGCCCCCATGGGTCTTAACGCCACCCCCTTTAGGACTGCAGTGCCCACAAGGGGGTACCGTATAAAAACATGGAAATTTGATCACCCTGTACTGTGCATGCATAAAAAATTGACAATATTTCGAAAACTACAAATTTTCGAATTTTGTGTATAAAGAAATTACAAAATATGTTGCAGAATGGGCAAAACTTGACCTTTCTTTAGAAGAAGATTATGGAAAATGCCTTAATAAATGCCTGCATATTAAAAAAAATAATAATGTTAGTATTGGGCCTGAAATCATCAATTTTGACAGAAATTTTCAAAAAAGTCAAAAACCGCTGAATTTAGCTATAGCTAGCTATATTATACACAAGTTACATCTAGAATTTCATGTAGATTGCCAAAAATAACAATATATGGGATGTTCCATTTAAAATAAGCATCTTAAAAATATTTTAGCTCGTGGAGCTTGTATACTTCAAAATTTTCATACTTTTCCGATTTGTACTTTCTTCAATACTTATCGTGGTGTTTCCCGGAGGAGCACCTAGAGTTTTCCGATGCTTTAGGGTATTAAAGCTCATTATTTGGGTATTTCGTCACTATTTAAAATTCTCAATATTAATCAATCAAAAAAATCCTTTCGGAATAATAATAAAAGCCACTGCGTGAAAATATCTAAATTTGTCAATGGCATTTATCTTAAAAAAAGTTGGATAAAACTTAATATGAACAAAAACGTAAAGTAAAAAACTTATCTTATGGAGCCCTAACGTTTCGGCAACCAATTTGTTCCCGTCCGTAGAAGATAAGACCTCATGGCATTAGATCGAACAACCTTACATGAGGAGGAGCTCATTTGCTAGAGTGAAGTGGAATATTTTGAAATTATCCGTAAATTATGCCCATTGAATATTATTCAATGGATAGTTCGTGAATAAATATAATGTTGAACAAAGGTCACAAGTACTTTTCTGTGGAAAATCAGATATCCTACAAAATCTAGAAGAATAATAATGAGCAACTTGTACATCATCGACTGAAAAAAAAAACCTTCATGAAGGGATATGCATATAATAGTAGGTAATTAATTAATTTTATTAGCGCAAAATGTCTTCGCCCCAGCCCACTTACCTTTTAGGTCGATCGTCTCTTGGTGTCTGTTGAGTTTGTTTTGTTTTATATAAAACAGAGTTGCAAAGCAATTCAATACAAACAGTAAACACTAAACTAAACACAGTATACCATAGACAAGTACACCAAGTGCATGTATGTTCAAATGTCTTTAACAAAGAAACGTGTTGTGTTTTACATCGAATAGACTGACAGGCCGGAATCGCGTTTGTCCTTTCGCTGTGACAGTGTATAAAACTAAGTTGACTGTAGACAGTCTAATATTAATAAATTACTATAATTTTGTTTTATATCTAATTAAATTCGTTCTATGTGAGTAACAAAAATAACTAACCGATATTTAATGGTTTTGCGACGTATAAATTAAAATAGGTATAGATGACACAAATACAAAAAATTCAGGACGAACTGTGAATTAATAATTTTGGAAAACTGTACCTACCAAAGGAATAGTTGTTATTGTTGATAATAATAATTAAAAAGTTGACTTGTTTAAATGTAAAAGTTGTAGCAATATTTAAATTTGTTAGTGAATTATCTATAAATACATGTTCGGTTTTTATACATTCGCCTGCAATATGGGACAAAAATAGAAAGGGTGTTTTTGGCTTAGTTTTGCGCTACATGGTATGTACTTTTTTTTTTTAAATTTCGGTGTTATGGAAATGTTATCACTTTTTATGTCTTTTGGTTTATTTATTTTTTAAATATTTTACCCCATACATTTAAGGGAAAAATAAGTTATTTCTGTATCCTAAAGCTGAATAGGTATTCGAATTTTGATTTCGTTAAGCTTTCTTATGGGGAAAAACAGAACTTACCAGCTCCAGACTCAAGCTTTATGGAAAGCTCACAGGCGTATAAACTGAATTTCGATATAATGAAACGTTTGATTGGACTTTTCTCTCGATTTCAGTTGATTTCTTAAGTTTTAGGTAAATTATTAAAAAAAAAACTTTTTATAGCAATTTTTGATTAGAACAAACTGTTGTGGTATGATTGTAGGGTCATTTGCAGTTGCAGTTTGTGCTGCTAACAACTACAGCTGTTGTCGATGTAGAATACTACCACTAACTGAGACATCGCACAAACACATGTCGCTTCATCCGTTATTTTTACCAAATGCTCATAGTATATTGTCTAAATTTCTTTAGAAGTTCCATTATAAACTGCAGGCTTATCTAAATGTTCGGAAAGTGTTTTAACCAATTCGAATGTAAAATTTATTAAATACCGGTTTATCACTGCACGGTTATGTAGTTTAGCTGTTGGTTAACTAATAACTGACAGTCAAATACATGTCAAAGTGTTTCTCGGTGTTCAGGTTATAGCCCTAACCTTATGTTAAAGTTCCTGTAAAACTTAACTGAAACTTCTAGGTGCCAGTTACGTGAAATAACCATCAGTTCAGTTGTGAAATGTTAGGTATTGTGGTAAATAAAGGCAACAGTTTTGACAGTTGGTTTCATTGCGTTATCAAGTCTAAGGCTATGTATTTTGAAAAAATTTAAGTTATTAGTGATGAACTAGAATTTGAACTGTTAAAATCTTAAACAAGCATAGAAGGTCTCTATAGCTCATTTTACATTTTACATTATTCTGCGACTTTTTTTTTTATTCTAAAACTTTTTTAACCAATATATATGTTAGTTTGTCCCAATACTTTATTTGCAATAAAACACCAGGAACGTCACCTCCACTATCTTTAATAAAAATTTATACTGGGACATGTTTCGAAGAACTTCCTCCATCATCAGCCTATGGCAACAATCCATATATGTTTATAAAAGAACTCCTTTATAAAACTATCCACCACAAAAGTGTAGTATTTAACAACACTAAACACTACATTATACACGGGAGCGTTGAAAACTACTCCGGCAGCAGCAATGGAAATATTGCTGAACCTCCCACTCTTGCACATCATGGTAAAGTTGGAGGCGGGGGCGGCAATCATTAGACTGCGAGGCTTGATAGGAATTATACCCACTCGGGGACATACACAAATTGGAGTATGTATTGGGGATGGCATCAGAGACATGCCCATGGACCACATCAGATCAAGATTCCAATACGACATAAACTTCGAGGTGCATATTATGGACAGAGAAGTTGTTAATCCTAAACGAAACCAAAAGAAAACACCAGAGATATTGGGAACACGGTTAGACATTCTGCGAGTAACTATAGGACTCCTCACCGCAGTGCTCTGAGAAACCACCTAAAGAAGATGAGGCGGTATAACGGGGACCTGCAATGTAGATTGTGTTATACTAGGGCAGTTGAAACAGCTTACCATGTGATATGCGAGTGTGTAGCCTTACAACGAAGGCGAATTCGCCTAAAGACATTGACACCTAACACATAACTGAACTCCACAAGTTAGTGGAGGGCACAGGGTTGTTGGAATGTGTTCAGTTAAATCGACAAAGACCAGGGAGCGCATTAGGTCCAAAAATTATTATGTTAATGCAATACCTGTTTTATGTTTGTTCTTTTTGTTAATGTCTCCTTTTGTTAATTTTTTAATTCGTTCTCTTGAATATTATTTTATTTCCTGATATTACTGTTTACAAATTTAGATTTAGTAATAATTTTTTTATTAGAATATACAGGGTGTCTCATAAGTCATTGTCCAAGCTAAAGGGGGTGATAAAAGAGATCATTTGTGATCATAAAGTTCATATAACATTTGGTGCGATTCCTCACCTTGTTTGAGTATTTTTTATGTTTGTGATTTTTGCAAAAAACTCTATTTTTGTCAAAAAAAAAAATAAAATAAAGAATATTTGCAAAAAAGGACATTTTTAATGATTTTTTTAGAACTAAGTAGCAGGATTATTGGTCGTTCATTTGAAGTGTGCTTGTAAAAATTTCACGGCAAGTCTAGGAGCTTCATTTCTTGTTTAAATTTCTGTTCTTTAAAAAAACTTGCAATACTTTGAAGGCGTGTAACTGAAGGCTACACAGTCATAAAAATGTATATTTTTTTTGGTAAAATCTAAAAACTATTACATTTTTTGCTAATTAAAATTACTTGCATGCAAAACCGCTTATTTCAGTTTCAATTTGTATTTTTAGTCAATAATATTTTTATCTGTAGCCATGGAATCTGTCAACATTGTCATGGAGTCAAATGTATAAAATAAACAAAAAAACCCGTGCAATAAATAAACAAGTTGATAGAACAATTTTCGGGTATTCTCTGTGGCCTGTGGTCATGAATTGACTACGTTAAATTTTCTTTGTGATGACTAAAATTAATATCAAATAAATTAGGTTATGTTATGTGACCTCGCGTTGCATCATGTCCAAAAAGCGCGTTCAGCAGAATTACGAAATGATGGATCGCTCTAAAGATCGCTACCTGTTAATCTTAATGTGTGCGTATCCCCTGTATAAGCCTTGGATAAGCGTGAAACTGTATTTTGATAAATTTATGTATTTAATTTAATATGGTTGACCATTTTTGTCTAAAACAAAACAAAAATATACATAAATTTTAGATAAATGACAAAAAGGTCATAAAATTATTACTTTTACACTTAAATATGGAGAGCTATTCGTGCCTCGAGGGCAACAGTTTATTTTTTTTAATTTCGCCGGAAATACGTGTTTTCCGTCATTTCATGCGTAAATAAGTACAATTTTAATAATAATTAAATAAAATATATATTTAAAATGTGCATTTGATTCGTAAGATGCTGGTTGGAATTTCCATGCAGTTTGTCCTTTTCAGCGAGATTAACTAAATCATCAATACCACTAATTGTTCGATGTGTTTCACGACCAAAAAGTCCACACACAAAACAAAATATAGTCTATTTTTTATCTCACAACTACAGATCCATCCGTATTTTTCATAAATGTTTTTATTAAATTTTCTTACATAACTTTTCCCCGGCTTGTGGAAGACACTTCAATAATTAAATCAGGCGTAGGGTAGTTTAGTTTCAAGTTTTTTGTTAATGCTTAATCTTGAAAAGTCCTTATACTTTGAAATTAAATCCATTTTCCAATTAACAAAAGCAAAACACCCAAAATATAAACAAAAGCTATATCGGCAAACGAACGCTACAGTCTGTCATCTGATCTTTCCATTCTACAGCTCTTTATGATGCTTTAAAAACTACATTAGATCTGTATTGTGACGTAGGTACACCAACGAGAAGTTTACCACGTTTATCCACGACTGGGAGCTGACAAACGACATGGATAAAAATTATAACGAGTAATAATATAACAACATTCAAATATATTTTTAGCTCTCCATATCATATATGTAATATATGTATGTAAAAAGTATTCTTTATTATTTTTAAATTATTTAATAAAACTCTCAAAACCACACCCAAAATCATTTATTATTTGTCATCGCATAAAACAACGTGTTTCTAACAGCTCTTATTAAATCTGTCTTCTATTACATTTTCTTATGTTATACCCGTTCGGCCACCCTTTCATAGTTCTTAAACTTATCCGAAATACTGCATAATTTTTTACGCATTTAATTGAGTATAACCTAAAATATTGAACAAAAAATATTAGACCACATTGGCGTTCGAAAATAGTGTAAAATTGGGTAAAAAATATTTAAAAAAACGTACTTCTTAAACATAGCAGAAATATTAACTAATTATTGATAGCTTTAATAGAATATAACCTATAAAATGTGTCATACATAACTTACTTTCATAGGAGTTCTTAAATAGTGGAAAAGGGGTCAAAACATAAAAAATATATAATTCCTAAACTTATTCGAAATATGGAATAATTTTTCATAGTTGTGATAGAATATAACCTAAAAAATGTTATATAAAAGAATTGGTTCACACAGGCGTTCGAAAAAGGGTCAAAAACGAAAAAAAAATGTTTTTCCAAGTATAACAGAAAAATTGGCTACTTATATAATATAGCTTTGATATAAGATAACTTACAACATGCAGCATTTTGTTTACATAGGGGTTCGTAAATAGTAGAAAAGGGGGCAAAATAAATTTTATAATAAAACTAAAAAAAAACAATTATTTTGCTACTTGGCCTAGAAGATCTGAAATATAAAATATGTACGTATAAATAGTGCCTCCAAAAAGAAGAAAAATGAACAAAACCCGATACTTAAAAAAAATAACTGATGTCTAAAACAAAACAAAAATTTATTAAATTTAGATAAATGACAAAAAGGTCACAAAATATTGCTTTTACACTTAAATATGGAGAGCTATTCGTGTTGAGCCGCCATTGGCGTACTGGAAAATTTTATTGGGATTTAAAGGTTAAGAACAAATAATTTTTGTACGTATACTATGTGCAAATAATATGCTGAATTTATGAAATCGAACCAAAACAGACAAAAACACTTTCTAAAACCATTTCTCTGTGAAATGCAATAATTTCTTTGTTTGAGAGCAGAATTTATAAGAAATTTATAACGGAATCAATTATCTAATTCTATTATTGTTATTCCGCAGTTCGAGATAGAAATTACGAATTTGCCAGATATCCGGCACTGACATGTTGTGATTATAAAGTGTAAATTATTTATGTAGATTTAAATTGTTAATGAACTGGTGTCAATTAAATTTTGTTAAGTAGATCACTGGGGCAAATTGGTTTCGAGCATCTTATATTATTATTTACGAATTGAAATCGAGCATGCTACCCAAGACTTGATGACCGGTTCATTCACTTTTACGGTCGTGCACATATTTTAGTCATATTTGCTGTTTATGGTTCTTTGTTACTTTTACAATTTATTTGAATTTGGTATCTATAAAATATATCGATTTTTAAATACTATTAATTTATATTTATTATTCGGCGGCACGTTAGCCTAGTTGGTCAAGCAATCCTTTGTATTAGGTCATTCAATAAGTCCGTAGGATGACACATAGATGGCGTTACTAGAATGTTTTCCATATGATTTTTATTTAGTACTATCCTTCAAACGATACGTGTATAAATTTGACAGCAATCTGACCATTGACACAGCATTAATAAGTACTGCATTCCGACTCCACGTTGGCACTTTGAAATAAACTGTGACGTATGACGCCGCCATTTTGGGTTACAAGTCAGGTCCTGACTAAGAATAATTATAGTTTTCGGTGAGGGTGAACCAACAAAATTTACTACAATAGCATAGTGTGTGTATTTCTGTCGGTTCTATTGTCCACCCTATGTAACCCAGAGCCAAATAGGTAATAAAATGCAAATCAAGTTCGTTGAGACCATCCACAGGCGTAGGCGTAGGCAAATAGGGTAGTTCCTAATAATTTGATACAAAAAAACTCAAGGCAGGAAAGTTGTATAATTTTATTATATGATAACAAAAGATTCCTGATTTCATTGGCAAGTCTACCGAATCGGCCGGGAGCACCGTCCACCCATCCAACCACTATCCACACGATCAGGTACTTTCATACCATATGGAGAGCTAAAATAATAATTAATACCTATAACATGATAAACTAACCCAACTACCTACCTAACTACTTTGGACAAAAATTAATAATACAAAAAATTGCAAGAGCAAGGTTCGAACCCAGGACCTTTCACACCCCAAGCCCCGCCAGTTACCCCTGAGCTACGGTCAACGGTAAAATAAATAAAACCAAATTGCATTAAAGTTAGAAATATTTACATACATATTTGTAAGTTTTAAACGCAATTTTCTCGAGAATTATAATAATAATAATCTTTATTAACCTATTTTTCATACATGGTATTGTACATATCAAGTCAATATAAATAAAATATTCCACTTATAAGATTAAAATTAAAAATAAACAAACGAACACGTAAATTACAACTTTACAACGTAGCTATACATATAAACGATAACCAATTAACAATCAATAACAATAACTGATACACTTATTATAAATCGTCAACCTGGACCGAGTCTCATCTTTGATTTCAATGAGTAAATCAAAAAGAGATTTTGATTTAATTTTTTACAAATAGCGTCAACCTGGTGCTTCCACCGCAATCGGCAATTCAAGCTCAAATCCAGAACCCTAGCAGACTCTGTCCACGAAAGTTAAACTCAATTTTAAAATTCAACTGCGGCTTATAGAGCGGAAACTGGACAACGACTGTCTTATCATGATTGATGATCAACCGATTTCTGAAACACCAATGTTCAAACTGCTTCAATATAAGATGGATCTTTTTTCTTAGTTCTTCGCTGCATCCTTATCAGAAATCACTATCGAAGTATCATCGACATACATAAATATTTTCGCATGTTTGACATGATCCGGCAGGTCATTGACATACAATAAGAACAACAGAGGTCCAAGGACACTACCTTGAGGAGTGCCTATATCGATTTTCTCATGATTTGAGATGCAGTGGTTTACCTTCACTGATATTCTACGGTCACTTAGGTAAAATGAAATCCAATTATTAATAGGATATTTTAAACCCATAGATTCGATTTTTGTTATTACAAATGATTTATCGACAGTGTCAAAGGCTTTAGATAGGTCAAGCATCAACGCCACCACAAAATGACCCTGAGCAGTTAATTCGTGGATATGTTGGATCATCCCAACTGTGCAAGTCTCAGTGGATAGACCCCGGCGACATCCATGCTGACGATCCGTAACAACACCAGTCGATGAAAGAAAACACTCTACCTTTTCAGCCACAACCTTCTCAAACAATTTTGAGACCACACTTAATAGCGATATGGGTCGATAGTTATTCATAATACACTGATCCCCCTTTATAAATATGGGGGTAATGACGGCCTGCTTCAGCTCAGATGGAAAGACACCACCCAAAACAGAGTCATTGATCAAGTGAGCCAGTCTGTCCGCAAATTCCACAGCGTTATATTTGATCAGGATAACCGGCATATCATCAAAACCAGTCGACTTTTTATTTTTTGACCCCTTTATAACTGACTTTACCTCACTAGTCTCCACTGGGGTAAAACAATAAGTCCTCGAATTGATCGTACCTGTAGTACAATCAACCGAACCGTTACTAAAATGCGATATCAGTTTCGCCGCCACAGAGGTTGAATAAAAATCACAAAAGGCGTTTCCCATATCCAACGACCTCGTCAAGATTCTATTATTATAACTAATACCATCTATTGTCTGTTTTTTAACTGTTGCACCAGTTTCATTTCTAAATGTTGACCACACTACCCTAGACTTACTTGATGATTCCTCCAATTTTAGTTTGAATGCACTGGTGCGTTCTGGTGCAATTCTAGTTTTGACTTCCCTTTTTAGGGTTCTATGTAAAATATTCAAATCAGGCTCATTTTGGAGGCAAATATCGCAGATAAAAAATGCTTTCAAATGATGTATCACACGACCTCTACTGCTATTTGAAAATTTGGGGGCTAAAGCGATTTCAACCAAAAACTAATGGGTTCATCCTAGGACTCCCCCAAACTCATACACCAAAATTTAGCTTAAATCGTTGAAGCGTCTAGGTGCTGTCGTGGAAAAATACATACAGACAGACTTCCATCTGGACTCAATACTTTCGCGGAAAGTAAAATCTCAAAATTCAGCTCCTACAATAACAAGAGTGTGTCATGGGCTTACGAAAGTTAGAGGAGCGGTAGGACAATGATTAAAATATCTGGTGACATTTACGTATTTTATGAAATTCAGTTAGTCTCAGTTTATATTTGAATATTGAATCAAATGGATTTTGGCATGGTTTAACCTTATTTTATACATATAGGTACAATACAACAGGTAGGTATTATGTACAAACTAAATTTCAATTGTTTATTTACAATAAAATAAGTATATCATTGTTAGTTCTCTTTACGGTTTTTGACTTTCCCAGTGTACGCGCAACTTAATAAATAATTTATATATTATTGGTAAAACGTGTAGCAAATACACGTGACTTAAATGTCAACAGGCGTAATACTAAATAAATATATTTATATAAGAAAACCAATAATTATTAATGTATTATTAATATAAAAAACTGTTTGTTAACGTTGCATTATAGAGGTGTAACGTTGTTTTAGTTTTTTATACTTGACAATTATACCTACACTAATCTGTATTTTTTCCATCAAAAGCTTATGAGGAAATTAAAATATTTTTTAAGAGCTCGCGGGCGTTTTAAGGGGTGTTTTGTTGGGCGTATCCAAGCCAAAGGCATCCACGACTTGCTTCTCGCGATTCTGAAATACCTTGGATTTGAGAAAGTTGCTTTGACTATAATACGAAGTTACCTGACAAGTAGGAGTCAAGCGGTTATTCTAGGGGAACAAACTTCGAAACGAGGTATATTGAGCAATGGTGTACCGCAGGGATCAATTTTGGCTCCAGTACTTTTCTGTCTCTAGACTTCTCAAATAGCTAACAGTCTCAGGCACTGCACTGCACATATGTACGCGGATGACACGCAAATTTATTACTCATTTGATTCTTCTAATATAAATAACGCCAAAGATACAATAAACGCTGATCTTCAAAAATTAAGTGAAGTTTCCAGTAACCATGGCCTAGAGATCAATTCGTCTAAGTCTCAGTTAATGTTACTGGAAGAGTGCATGCCGCATTGCCACCGGTCTATTTTCTGTTACAATAGAAGGGGTCGATCTGGCTTGTTCGGGGAGTGCAAAGAGCTTGGGCGTTCTCATTGATAGTGACTTAAGATTCCAAAGCCATGTAAGTGCATGCATTAAAAAAGCATTTGTTAATTTAAAACTTATATTTGGCTAACGAACTCTACTAGGCTTTTCGATGAGAAAGCTGCTATGTGACAGCTTAGTGTTGTCACATTTTAACTATGCTGATATAGTGTATGGTCCTAGCCTCGTCGGCTCAGATATACGACGCATTCAACTTATGCAAAATTCATGTCTGCGTTTGGTTGTGTGGATGAGAGGTAGGAAGCGCGGGGTAAGTGCAAAGATTTGAGAAATTGATTGGCTACGTATGGATGAACGACGACGCCTGCATATGTTGGTGATATTTAATAAAATAATCAAATCGGGTATTCCTAGTTACTTGTGTAATAAGAGAACCTTTAGAGGTATGGTTCACAGCGTGAACACGCGAAATAGAGAGATGATTACGCCGCCAATGCATTCTTCAGCCCTATATGAGAGATCCTTCACATTCTGCATCTCACAAATGTACAATTCTCTGCCTAGTGATATAAAGAAATTGACAGGTTTCAGATACAAAACAGCAGTAAGGAATTACTTGGTAAAATAGATTATATTATTGATAACAAATAAATTATATTATTGATAACAAATTTGTATCTTGGTTAGTGGCTCTCTTTTGTTTGTACTATGTTTTATGTGTATAATTGCTTCTGTCTAAGTGTTTAATTGGTTAAGATAGGAGGCTTTGCCTCAACTTCGCCATTTGTAAGGGTTTTTTTACAATAAAGTTATTATTATTATGATTATAATAGGGGCTGATACGTAGCTATAAATAGTATTCAATTTGTCCTTCTATCTAAACATGTTTCTTATAGGCCGTAGTTAAGGGGTATAAGAAAGGAACACAAAAAAAAAGTAAATTGAAAAATGACGTGATTTTCTTTTTGTCAATAGATTTTGGCCTAAAAAAGACTGGGAAGTACAATATGTATACATTCATGTGCGAATTTGATTTGAAACTAACTTGACTAAAATCGAAACATATGTCTAGATCCGCTGGATCAGTGGCGGTTCGTGGGTAATTTAATTAGGTAGGCACTAATTAAAAATACCACACGAAAAATTTGCACGGCAGGCGAAAATTTTTTAGAATGTCAGAGTCAAGCGCCTTAGATGAAGAGTAGAAAATTATCAAGGTAAAAACGAACACGTTAAAATACGGGTTTCGTAAGGTAAATCTTTTTTATTTTTTTATTTTTTTTGTTTATATTTTTATTTTTTTTGTTTAAAAATGTATCGCCTTAAGCTATGCGTTTTACATTTTCTTATACTGATATATTAACTAGAATAGAAAAATTAAAGGTTTTTATAAATCAATTCAATTCGTCGATTTTTACTACCCGCAAAATGATTTATTACTTGATCATGAAATTCTGAACCTAACTGTTAATCTTTCAAAATGCCGCTTTCGATTGAAATTAAACCCAAGTTGGTTAATTGAGATTCTTCAATTTTATTGCGAAAAAAGGTTTTTATTCGTTTTAAGCACGAAAAGCTTCTTTCCACTGACGCAGAAGCAACTGGAATACAAAGTATTAACTTACATAATTTAAACATTTCTGGCAAAACCAGAACTAAATTATTATGAACAAAAAATTGTAAAACATCAGATAATTTGCAGCAATTTTTAAACATTTCAACATCGGAATATATTACTCTTAGTTCATTTTCTAGTCTGTCTTGATTAAAAAAGTTTGAATACTGATCACACAATGATCTAAGCGAGTCTTTAGGAAACGCTAGTTTATTTATTTAATTTTTCCAAATTTAGTAAGTCAAAAATTTGTTCTAAACTGACAAATCGAGTTTCTATTTGGGTAATTATAACGTCCAAAATTTCATAAAATATATACCTTACTTATGAAATTCAGAAAATACACAAGCTACGTAGATTGACAACCATTCCATTTGTTGTTTCTGCAACAGGTTTAATACAAAAAGACTTTAATAGAAAGTTAAAAGTGTTTGGATTGGATGACTGTTACCTGAATGAATGTTAATAATCTGCAATCTTAGGCACATGTCGCGTTGTCAGAAATGTGTTACAAAGGTAGCAAACAGAGTACCTATTCCTGGTCCTTCGGCTCTCGCCACTAGTGTAGCGAACTACGGAGATTCCTGATATATAAAGGGCGGAATATATGCACGTCAATTCAGTTAAAATATGCGCATATATATGCATAGTTTTTCTTTGAAATATGCAACAATATGCATTTATTTGTCAAAATATGCAATTATATGCCTTGAATATACCATGGAAAAATGGAAATAAAGAAACGCCGACTCTTACAAAAATTATTTATTTTAAGTAAAATTAAAAGAAAAATATAATAGGTAAAATTTTTAACCTCAAATAGTATAAAATGCATATAACGATATATTTTTCAAAATTTGCCGATAAAAGTGTTTGCCTTCTGTCTGTAAAAATATGTTTGTACAAAGAAAAAGTTCTTTCAACATCTACCGATGTGATCTGGCAATATTTTAATTTGGGTAGTAAGTTATAAGGCCAAGGTATTATTTCGTTGGATGGTTTAGTATCAAAAATATTTTTGACTTCCATTAAATACTTAAAGCCTTCTTTCTTTCCCACAATAACTTCGAGTTTACTTCTTACTTGATTTCCTACATCACCGGGAACTTTTTTGCATTTGTCGGAAAAAGTTTCAACAATTTTAATTGATTCCCATAAACTTATATTCCTACTTTCTAACGAAGTTATTATATCTGGTATAAAACTAAAATTAACCTTACTAAAAACAAGTTCCTTAGCTAAATGTACATTTTTTAATACTGCTTGACTTTGCACTACACACTGTGAATTGTCTTCTATATCTAAAACTATGTCTTTAATGGCTTCAAAATGGTCTGCGTAGAATATCTCGGGCTTAATCCATGTTCCCCATCGAGTAATTACGGGCTCTGGAGGTAAACTAACTCCTCAATTACTTGCAAGGGTCGCACTTAATCTTTTGATAAAACGAAAAACATAAAAATATGCACACACATTTTATTTTTGCCGAAATATGCAATTTTTTATGAAATTTGTAAAGATATGCAAAATATGCAAATATATGCACTTTGCATATATTCCGCCCTTTACTGATATAATAAATATATCTATAATACATTCTACTTACCCAGTATTGTCTTTTGACTAAGTGATCAAACAATTTGATCTTGATTCCGATCGGGGCCAAATATGGAAAACACCAGGGAAAAATCCTGTAAAAAAATAATAATTATTATTATGTATGGGCGGACTATGTATGCAATATGAAAACATCATTAATACGCAGGAGCGGTGCTTTAAATCGATCGAAGTAGCATTCATTAATTAATATTTCCATCAAGTTAGCAAAAATCATTTAAAAATATTCAAAATCCAACGCTGTATAAAAACCACATAGGTACCTACTGTGTAATTATTTAGAAGGCATTGAAATTAATATCAATTTGCAATTCAATTTTTATGACAACATTTTATGAATGTAAAACACAAAATAATAACATCTATAACAGTAAACTTTGTAGTTATAATACGAAAACATTGTGCACCGCACACACGATGAAGTAACTGTTTTCGGTAAATATTTATAGACCGAGTATAATGCCCCCCGTGTCTCAAAAATAATTTATACTTAGAACTGCGTATTATTGTAATATAGGTTGCTATATAAGTACACTTATACTTTCTATTTCTTTTTCACTACAAATTGAATTTTCTTTTCGTATCTATTATTACATACCTAGTAAGAAATAGGATTGCTTATTAAGGAAATCCTAGTTACATAAAAATTCATTTATATAATGAAGAACCGTAAGAAATGTCACTAATCAATCGTAGATCGACGAAGCGGCCGTCTACTAGATGTCTAGTCAAAAACGCCTTTGGTTTTGTTGCTTGTTTTGTCTTTATAAAATAATAAATTCGTATGTAACCATAAAGGAAATAAGACTGTTCTCTAAAATTACGGAATAACTTCATCTTCTGCAAAATGTGTAATGGGCACACAGTACTTAATGAGTTTCTATTTAGTGTTTCAGTACTTTGTTTTTTGTATAGTAGGTATTTATGTAATTTATTTAATTTATCAGTTCTTCTGATAATGCTATTTCCTATAGTTTTTATATATTATGTAGTGTTTGTTTTGGATTGTCGTGATATGACGGCACTGCTCCTAATCGAGCAACCAACAATTATGGTATGGAAAGTATTACTAGAGTTTTTTTATAGTTTTCCATTGCAGCTTTTTAATTTTGCATCCACTCTTTGCTATTGACGACAAATTTGACAAAGAAAATTCTTCACTGATTGTTGCATGGTTTTTCATCATCATTTTCATAGATTTCCGATTGAAAAATATCGAGATTTGTATGCGTTAAAGTAACGAAATTAATAAAACTTCTCAGTTTGTTGTATTGTTACCCTTGAATTTTGAATAAATATTGCAAACTTATTCGTTTTTATATGAGACGTCGTTATACTTAGTGTGATCGTATACAAATTTCTTGTATAAACTGACTGATCTTTTTCAAGACTTTTGTCGATAACTCTTAATATTTATTAGATAGGTAGGTATACTTATGATACAAAAAAAAAAGAAAGTTTAGTCTAGAATAATCTGGACGGGATTTCAGCTCTTTATATTCATTCACATAAATATATGTTAAAAACTCAAAACAACCAATTAATCTGCTCCCGGATGAACTTTTTTTCACAATGTTTAGATAAACCGCGTGTAAGGTACAGATGAAAGAAATAAAAAATCGAGATTAATGATACCTATATTGAGACTGTGCACTCATACTTACATCTTGGATATATACAATGAGTGCATAACGTAACACACCTACCCTTATAACTTTCAAAACGGTTTAATCATAACATCGTATCATTTATTTAATGGGGTGATTTCTCAGGTCATTTTATGAAAAAAAGTTCCCATAAATATACGTCGGGAAATGCATTGTTTCCAAGATACAAGGTGTTAAAGTTTCTTTGTAAATAGCGGTTTTTTTTAAGTAAGTCAAATATTTATTTATTTTTTTATTTATTTATTGAAAGCTCACAAGTAACAAATAAATCCTTATTTAACATTCTTAGATTAACCTTTGGCACTCTAAACTTAATATAATTAATAAAATCACAATATTTATACTTTAAGTAATTAACAATTTGCAATATAAATATCACAGCTTGGTTTTTCCTTCTATCTTCTAAAGTTAAAGTTGAAGGTAGTAAGCATATTACAGTAGGACATTCTATATGGATAAACATTAAATTTTTGTGTATACAAAAATCTTAAAAATCTTTTTCGCACCTTTTCAACATTATTAAGATGCACCTGCACTATTGGCATCTATATGATCGATGTATATTCAAGATGAGGACGTACGAGTGCGTTATAAACCTAGTCAGTGTCAATATTCCAAAATGTCCGCTATTCCGGATCAAGAAGCCTAGCATTCGAAATGCTTTATTTATAATATCTCTTTACCGATTTATTTGAAATTTGCCAGAGTTGTTGCTAGAAATAGGGAGCTTGTATGGCCCTAACTAGATCAAAGTTATTAAGTTCAGTGTCGTTAGGGGGGGGGGGGGCAAATTAATAAAAATTATTGATACACAAAATGTGACTGTAATTGAATTTCGATATTATCTTGAGATAAGGCAACTAAAATTACAACTTTTTTATCCTTTCTATTTTTTCTATATTATGTTGCTTCGTTTAGGACATAAAAATTTAAAACATTTTTCAACATACCAATAATATTTGCGAACAATTTAATTAAAAATAACATTAACATTTCGAAGCAAAATAAAAATAAATAAATTAATACAATTAACATTTATACCTAATACAAAAAATTACAAGAACTGTTAAAAGTGCTCTAGCTCGGATATATGAATCTAATCTTCTCCCCAATGACTGGCGAACTGTCTAGAAATCTCAGGGTCGTTTCTAATCAAATTACACCCAGCAATAATGCGATTCTTTAGATCCTTCATATTTTCTACAGGAGTAACGTAAACTAAGGACTTTGGCTCCACATGAAAAAATCCATAAGTGAGGTCCACCACGGCCAATCTGATATCTTTACAATGTCAGCTAGCTCGTGAACCTTCAATTTGTGATCGTTCACAACCAATTTGTGATTTTTTTTGACGTTTTTTGGAATAACAGCCTCATTTGGGCGCCCACTGCGCTCTGCATCATTTGTGCTGGTACGACCACGTTTAAATTCAGCAATCCACTTCTCTACCATTTGTCTCGATGGAGCAGAGTTCGGATATTGTTCATCAAGCTATTGTTTGGTTTCCATTGTATTTTTTTTCATCAAAAAGCAATGATTTCTCAAAACTCGAAATTCACTTTTTTCCATTTTTTTTTCAATAACAAAAGTTGCTTCACACAAAATGCTATAATTCACGAATCAATAGTCAGATTTCTGTCAAATTTATACACGTATCGTTTGAAGGTTAGTACTAAATAAAAATTATGGAAAAAATTCTAGTAACGCCATCTATGTGTCATCCTACGGACTTATTGAATAACCTAATACCACAAAATTTTAGCACCTTGTATCTTGGAAACAATGCATTTCCGGACGTGTTTATGAACATTTTTTTTCATAAAATGACCTGAGAAGCACCCTGTAGAGAGACGAAAAAAAAGCTCCACAAAGTTTTCCCTAAAAACATCCCTTTTTGTAGTTGACAGAAGCTAAGTACTACGTCAGAGGTTCATAGGTCCAGTGTTATTTGGATGAAATGATAATTTCACGATTTAAATGAGATACGAAAGCCGGATCTACGGCTGCAAGACTACTGAAACCATTTGCACCGGCAAGTTGGGGGGTCACAGATCACACACTACGGTAATTTAGATATAACGTCTCACGCAATATGAATGAACAGTGCATTGTTTTTGAATGTTCCAATATTCTGTCAAATAAGTAAAACTTTACTGCGACTGGAAAAACATAAATATGAGGTTTACTTTTATCACGTATTTTAGGGCAAACGCGTTGAAAAGAAGAAGAATGCTGGCTAACCTAAAGTTTTATTTATTTATTTTCATTTCTGATTTTTAATAATTTATTCGTTTTGTTAATTTAACGTCCAATTATCAAAATCCTCAAAATGATTCATCATCGTCATCAAAAACCAAACGTAAATCCATTATAAGTATTTATTATATGTAATGTGAAATATTTAACTACTATAAAACGCTAGCTATCTTATTCACTCTAATCTTCAACCAAAACGAGTTAAAGTTCATGCACATCTCCTCCGAAGAAAAACAAGTGTAAAATATGTCATGTGTTTTTACATCTAGTTAAATATTTAGATTAGGCGGTAGGTTACTTTTGGTGATGCTCCTTTGAAAGGAAACATTTTTAAAATAGTTCCCAAATCGTTACATTTTTCATTAAAGTAAAGTTATTAGAAAAGAAAACAGATTTTTGTGTTATTCTTATGGAATCTTCTCGCCTAAACAACATACTAACTTAAAATGCCCTGCTGCCAGAATGTCTTTGAAATTATCGCTATCCTACACCTCGTACTTATTATTTCCGCAATAGCGTTATTAATTCGAAATCTATTTACACCCGAAATACGTGCAGATGCTTATTTAAACATAAACTCAGTTTCCCCAAGTTTATTTTATTTTATCTTTGCTAAAATAATTTCGTTGCAGAAAAAAATCCATATTAATTATATTTCATTCAATTCAATTAATTCAAAATCTGTCAACAATCAAGAAAATATGAGGAATTCGGTGATGCCACACGTTATTTGAAGATTTTCACCATAAACATATTCCACCACATTTTCCTCTATAAATCCACACATTACACAATAGATTTACACATGGAACATTATTAGATAGTTGATTTTCCAATAAATTTAATTTATTCAACTCCCACAATAATATAACAAATATTAAAACATTATTTTACCTAAAAAAACTACTAATTTATACTTATTTTTACTACTATTCACAGGTACTAAATCTGGCAGAATTGTTTTTAAATGACACAAGTTGACACATCTGGCATTCGAATAGTGATTTTTTACCGGGCTACAATTTCAGTAATAATAAAAAAGCTCAATTGCCCCAATATGTGCAGACAGGCTACAGTTTCATTAATAATAAAAAGAATTCAATGGCCCCAATATGTGCAGACGGGCTATAATTTCAATAATAATAAAGAAAGTTCATTGAACTGGGTCATAGAGATGCAAGAAATGTATCGATATATTCTTTCTTTTATTATTAGAGATGCAAGAAATGTATTGATATATTCCATTCAATCTCAATTTCTTTTTAAGGTTGAACTATTGTCTCGAGGATTGCAACTGAGTCTATTGTCTATTGTTTAAGTGAAATTTAGGACGGAACAAGTAACATAATGTAAAATTACCTAAAGAGAAAAAAAAGTGAGTTTAGAGATTCTTTAAGCTCTAGAATACCTCGGCTTAACTTAAGTTCCACTTAGGTGCAACGTAATACGTCGAACATAAGTTCCACTTAAGTGTAACCGGTGCAAATAGCTGTAAGTGACCAAAAACTACATATTTGTAATTAATTAAACTATTACAGAGTTGGGACTAAACTTAAACAGTATTGATGAACATGTAGGTATTATTGAAAAGTGTAGTGTATTAAAGAAAGAGTGGTTAAAAACTTTAAGTTCTTACTGTACACTCTTTACTAGATAATATATAAAACTGCGTACAACTCTTACAACAAGATCACTTGCGTCAATGTACTTAAAATAAATAAACCATCGCATACACATACACACACTATCATGTACTCGGCGCAAGTGAGAATAATATTTTGTATGACTAACACCCAATTTAAATATTATTTTATTCTTCTGTTTGTAAATAAAACGTTGATAAATGATGTTAGCGCAACAGTGTAGTAAATACTCCATATACACAAACATTACATGAAACTAATAGAGGTAAATATATTATTAATGTACGTATTAATAGACGAGAAGTTTATCTGATATGTGTATCCAACTGAGACTACAATGTGCATTGCCGTAGACATGCTTGCTATCCGGTGATTCACAAAAGGGGTTTTTCAAACATAATGCCAGGTCCACATCAAACCGACAAAACAAAAACATAAAACAAAAGAAAAACAAAACTTTTATGCAACAAACATTTTGGAAACAAAGTCCACACCACAGACCATTTATTCAAAACTTCTTGCACTGCTTATAATTCCTTCTTTCTCTTTGATATTGAGAGTTGATATTTTTTATTTTTCGTTCAATTTCCTCGACAAATTCAGAGATCGTCCAAATTCCTTTAAAGCAATCATCCTTTTTATAACGGTTTTTATAGTCAATATTTGTTGAGTCCCATAACAGTGGTGTCTCTCTGTACATTTCGATTAATTTACAAGTGTTATCCACTGTCTACTTAGTTTTTTCCGACATTGTTTTCACAATAATCACAAGAGCACACGCGAACGATGATTTAATATTTTCTCCGTCCACACTGATTCGACACTGTTGCCGATAAAACAAACAAAACACAACCCCTTTAAAATTTACCGCCAAGCGACGGGACTCGAAATTGTTGCAGAATCCGACGACAAAAAAGTCGCTGAAATGTTGTTGCAGAATTGTTGAAAAACATAAAGTTTCTGTTTTGTTTCTCCTCTGTCGGTTTGATGTGGACCCGCCATTAGTATCAGATTGCTGGTTAAATTGGACGAAACTTGCAGTTTTTGGTGTGCAGATATCATTGTGTGATCCATTTTCACAAGATACGAGGATGATATACACTGTGTCCAAGATAAGAATAGGATAGCATTGGAATCTTGGAAACGGTAGGAGAATTAGAGAAAAGTTGTACAATTTAAACACCTTTGAAATGGTGTTTTCAAAATTAAACTAACATTAGCCGTTTTCAATACATTTTGAAAAAACGATTTTAGTTTTTAGTTATTTATGACATTATTTTTACAGATATAAAAAAATAGAAAGTACTTTCGCATTGTTACTTTTTGAGGAGAATAAGATAGCGTTTACAAATTTTCACTACGACGTTTCGTTTTCGAAATCATCATCAACTTCGTTTTTTTAAATACGGCCCTTGGTTTTTTACTGTTAAATTTAAAGCCATTCTCAATTCAAAAATAGGTGGTGTATCACATGTAATGGTTTAAACAAGTTTTCAGTGTTTTTAGCTGTTATTTAAAATTATTCAAAAAAAAATCGCCATAGATAGACACTTACCTGAATACAAAGTAGTAGGTTTTGCCAAAAAAAATTCTTTCATCGTTCCTCACACTTATTTGACAATTTATTTGTCTCCGTACAACATTTTATTCTGTACGCGATTTTTTAAATTTAGTTGAAATTTTTGCGCTTTTTGAAGTTATTAAAAAACGCCTTTCTGATATGAATGTTGTACGAAAAATCAGTTCCAAACTATGGCGATTTTTCTTGAATAATTTAAAAAAGCAACTAAAAGCACTGAAAACTTGTTAAACCATTACGTGTGATATCCACCGATTTTTGAATTGAATATGGCTTTAAATTTCAGAATAAAAAATCTAGGGCTGTATTTAAAAAAACAAAGTTGATGATGGTTTTTCAAAAACGAAACGTCGTGGTGACAAATTGTAAACGCTTTCTCCTCAAAAAGTAACAATGAGAAAGTACTTTATATTTTTTTATATCTGTAAAAATAATGTCATAAATACCTAAAAACTAAAAAAAATAAAAATATCGTTCATTAAGGGATGAAATTTTTAATAAGAACAAATATCCAATAAGCAATATTTGTTGTAGGTTTTATATAGTGGCCATGAAACCATTTTGAACTCCCCTGAGACGACTAAGACCGTTTCCAGATGGAAGTCTGTCTGTATATATGTATTCTTCCACGATAGCGCCTAAAATGCCTCAACCAATTGAGTTAAATTTTGGTATATGAGTTTGGGGGAATCGGAGGATGAGCTCATTAGCTGTTGGTTAAAATTGCTTAAACCCTGTGATTCGGTTGAGTGATCCATTATTTGATAGCACTTCTTTACAGCAATAGCTGACTTTTGACATTTACCTCCATAATTCTCGAGAAAATTGCTTTTAATATTTCACCAGTTAGGTATAGCCGGTAAATATATGAATAAATTCGTGCTAATTCTCATAACGTATATGATACGGGCGTAGCTCAGTGGTAGAACGCACGCTTAGCATACAGGCATGTGGAAAGTCCTGGATTTAAATCCCATCCCAACCCAACAAATTTTATTTACTTTTAGTGAGGAAAAGAGGGAAATTCAGAAAGTGAATTTTAATAGTTCATACTTGATGTTTTCAAACAAATATAAATATTAAAATAAAGTCCGTTATTTCACATTCAGATGAAAAGGTTTAAAGGTTTAAATTTAAAATAGGCAAAATAATATCTTATACATAATAAAGTTAAGGAACATTTGAAAACACAATTTACTGTTCTCCTTTCCTATATTGTGGATGCTAAAAGTGTTAGCGAAACGCTCGTCGTATTTTAAATAACTGTTTTGGTGGATTGGTAAAACGTGTTTTCTAATATCATTCTGCGCTAGAACTTTTAGTCATCCATTAAGCAACATTTAATAATAAATATTGTATTGTACGATCAAAAATAATGTACAAAAGGCGAAGTCTTTTATCTTAACCACTAGATAAAAAATGTGTTCTTTTTTGGAAAGAAGTAGCTCTTTATGCTGAAGCAACACACTGAATTTGAATCTAATATCTCAATAAATACTAGAATTATTTAAAAATATTGGTTTTAAATTTTCAACTTTGACGCACTGTATATCGAACATGGAGGGCTAAAATGAAAAATGACATCTCAAAAGTCATATTATTTTTGCTTAAGGAAACTGTGGCTAACGGATTGACCTCTTTTTTCCGGACAGCCTGTATAAAGACTTGAGACAAAATTACAGTTTTATGGTAAAGCTGTGTTTACCTCAGGTTGAAAATTGTATAAATTAATTTATGGTTTAAATTTTGTATTATGGAGAAACATAATTACACAATAAAATAAAATCAAATACTTAAATATTATTCATTTTACTAATTACTAAGATGAAGCGTTGCTTCACCTGCTTCATATGACAAGCCGCCACTGGCCCGGAGGGACCCCTGATTTCAAATCACCATAGTCCAATGCCTATGGTCCTCTAATTTAACTCGTTGATTATGATTTCCTAATTTACTGCTCTTTATTTTTTATCGATTAGGAGATCCCAATGGTGGTTCTCGAATATGAATCATCCATCCTGTATAGATTCTGTCTATTATTTATCTCAAAACACATTTGCATTATCTTGTTAAATCGCCTTTTCTAAATAAATTGCAGTAACGGCTGATTGATAAGCATATGTAAGAAGTTGCTATTGACCATCACACCACACATGTCAATCAATATCTATTAACAATTACTTAATCATTACCTAGTTCCCTAAATTCTATCTGGATCTATTTTAAATAAGCGGAACTGAAAATTTTCCGCTGTTCAATAAGTAATACAGAATGAGTACCAATTTAAATAAATAAACTATAGTATGTGGATAATCGTTATACAAACATAATGTTTACATTATACGAGGTATGCTAAAGTTCCACTGGGAGTTATGACACAATAAGAATATTTCACCAGATAAAGGGTGTCCCAAAATTGACGCAAGATTTGACTTGAATAGAAAACACAGTTTCTAGTTTTTTGATTGAATCATAAAGTACATAGGATAGGGATGTTTATGGAATAACACATCGGGCAAATGGCCTCAACGGCTTTGCATACACATACCCACTCGTTTGTTGAAATTTTACAAGACCCTTCTGCATAAATCTGGCTGAATTTCGTTGTTGATGCAGCGTTGAATCTCCTCCTTTAAAGCACGCGTGGTTGTAGGCTTGTTGACATAGACCTGTGATTTTAAATAACCCGATAAAAAGAAATCTAATGGTATTTTTTTTTTAAATCAAACGACGTCTACTCTACTACAAATACTTTCAATATCATCCAATTTCCACAAAAAGAAGTGCGTTATTATGTCGCGATATCGAGCACCAGTAACAGTCATAATAATAATATATTTATTGTTCTGTAAGATTATACATCTTATACATAAATATTTAAGAACCAAAAAAAACTACTTTATCAGAAAATGCAAATTAATTATAAGACTACTCTTAACAGGATAGTATCATTATATAAACAAAAATTAGACGAGAATATATGATGACTAAAAGATTATTATAACAGAAATAGCAATAATAATAATAATGAAAACAATAAATAAAAAATCAGTCGTTTAGCACAAATGAACGCAACTTTAGGCAGCCCAGGAGGCTATGAATCAGTCAGACTTAGACCCAGGTTTAAAGTATACACTAGAAATCTTAAATTACTTTCTTTATTTATACACAAACAGGTAAGCCACCAATGCGAAGAGTCTAATAGTGTTACATTATAAAATTGCTCATCATGAACTAGACACAGATCACCACTGGCCCTTCCTCAAGATTTGTCCCTTGCTGCAGCACTACTTATAACACTATGTGAAAATATTCCATGGGCAACTCAAACGTTGTCTATAGAACCGTTCTAGGACAGTCCTCGGACTGTTTGAGACTGCGCTGAACTGGTTGTGCCTTGGATACAATTCTCGGACCGTTCTGTTACTGTTCAAAATTGTGAAAAACTCGAACACTTCATCTTCATCTATACCAAACATAAATAATATATAACCTAACTTTAATGTACAAACAATAAAATAAGATCCCAGATTTTTTATCTGGGATAAGATCGTGGATGGTCTTGACTTCTACTTGATGAAAATTCATATTAAATTTTTTGAAGAAAACAAGAAATGTTTTTAAATAATTTTTACAAAATATGGTACATCTGGTTTCTTCAGATTTGGATTTTTCATATTCATCCAAAATGGGTAGTGGACATAAGTTAACAAAGCATAAAAATTTCATGAAGACGAAATACAAATGTTTAATATAATTATGATTGTCTTCTTTGAGATATACCTACTAAATATATGTATAATATTGTTTTTTTCTTAATAAATGTAATCCACCTTTTTAAATATAGATAAATTTAATTATAATATAACATTTAATCATATAATATATAATTAAATATATTATGTGATAAGATGTACGGTTTTAGTATAGGTTAAAATTAAACTCAAAACATAAATAACACGTTTATTGATATGCGCATGTGTAGCAAAAAATCCAAAAACAGTCAGAGATCAGTTCTTGCCCAACAGCAGGGATCGATTCTCACAGTTCTAGAACCGTTCTCGGACTTTTTTTATTTCAAACCCGAACAGCAAACTGTTGGTTCTAGAACCGTTCTAAATCAGTTCAAGAAAACTCAAACATGTAAATTTGAACTGCGCACACTCCTGACAGTTCTAGAAATGTTCTGGTACGAACCCGAATAAAGCTTATATGATCCAGTTTCAGATATATAAAGTATGGCGTATACTTCTTGTCGCACAAATTCATAAAAGTGTGAGATACCTTGACCTTTCCAGAAACATATAGATGATTGCTATTGTCTCGACTTAATAGACATATATTCTCTGCCGTTATCCATTCTATGAATTTGTAACCCATCGACCTACCAGTAACAGTCACTGCTTGACCAGCCTCATTTTCAAAAAATTATGCCTCCAGTCCAAAATCCACACGAAACAGTGACACGTTGTGGATGTATTTGTTTTTCGACAATCACATGTGGGTTCTCAGAACCCCAAAAGCGGCAGTTTTGGCGATTAACAAACGCATCAAGGTGAAAATGTGCTTCGTCGCATAGGATGATTTTGCTCGAAAAGTCAGCATCCATTTGTTGATGCTGAATAATCCATTCTGCAAACTCTCTTGGCTGTGCATTGTCTTGAGGCTTCAGTTGTTGTGTTAATTGAATTTTTTAAGCATGGAGACACATATCTTTAGTGAGTATACGCTGCAGAGAGCTTCTTGCAATTTGCAATTCTTGTCCACGACCCCGAATTGAGGTTCCTGCATTGTCAACGACACTCTCACGCACTGCTTCGATATTGACATATTATGAACGAAATGTTTTTGGACTACCAATGTATTTGGCGTCTCCAACGGATCCTGTCTTGGAATTTTCAATTAGTCTCTTCGCACAGATAACGAAGTTAAAACAATATTTTGACCATATAGACACGTTGTTTTATCGTGTAACGCTCCATTTTTACTAATCCTAAACTGTCAGCTGTCTATTTGTTTTGTTTTTACTGCATAATGCGTTAATTTTGGAACAACCAATACAAGTTCAGCTGGATAAGGTGGGAGAATAATATCATATGCTTGAAAATTTCTAATTTATCACAATCTGAAGTGAGAGGCCAAACCAAGCAACATAACTATACAGCGGCTGGTATATTTTAAGTGAATCGGGCCTAATTGCACATATTAATAATAAACAATCAGAATAGGAAGTTGATATAAGAACCATTGTTGTTGTTATTGTTATATTGATATCAATATTTTGAAAGATAAGTATTAACAAGATAATACCATGTTTAGTAAATTATTATTAAACTGTAGTGATGAGAGATGATGAGTCAAAAATTGGTGAGCTTGGGAATACGGGGACTGTCTGTTTTTCAGTCTAGATCAGACGAGGTCTTTTTCATAGTCGGCTAAAAATGCGCGATTCTGGCAACTAGGTAGGGGTGGCCAGACCGTGATCACATCAAAGTTCCAGAATTCGCGTACAGTAAAGGTGAAGTAAAACTTTCATATTCGGTTATCAAATCGGGAGAACAAGATAAAGTGGAATTTCAGTCTTGGTGTCAAAAAAATAAGCTGATTATAAATTACAGCAAAACAGTTGTTTTGCATTTTAATAAATATGTATATCCGCTGAATTTCAATATACCTACATTGAAATAGCTTAACTTTATTATGGGCAGAGTGGCCAAAGTTGTTGGGTGTTTTTTTGGATCTGGGCTTGAGTTGGATGGAGCATGTCGAAAGGCTGTGTGGCAGACTAAGCAGAAATATCTATGTCCTGTGTTCTTTGAAAAGCTATATGAATAGACACTCGTTGATCTCTGTATATTATGCTTTTATATATTCGATCATCGCTTAAAATATCGCGATTTGGGGTGGGGGTCCAGAGATGAATAGGGTGTTTGTATACAAAAGATTGCAATTG
This sequence comes from Apoderus coryli, assembly GCA_911728435.2. Lineage (NCBI taxonomy): Eukaryota > Metazoa > Arthropoda > Insecta > Coleoptera > Attelabidae > Apoderus > Apoderus coryli. Next base: position 5,454,668 of record OU452202.1, on the reverse strand, counting down.
GATGTATAATTGACATTCCGATCAGGGGAACTTGTCAAGATGTTTTTAGACAATACAGTATACTTACCGTCTCGTGTATATATCTTTATAGGTTGATTTGGTTTGTTTATAAAGGTAAGCAAAAATAGCCCATTGTTACAGATTTTCGACAAAGACGCTACCCGCTCGTTATAATATATTAACAAGAAATCACTGCGTGATTTCCCAGTTTTGTGGTAGTCAAAAGTCATTAACTCTAATACTTTGAAATTACACAAAAAAAACTGAAAATATGGGATGAAAACCTAGTCAAATAAATGGAATTACATTTGAGACACCCTGTATATAAATAAATTCTAACAAACTAAGAAAATTCAAAGTTTTCCTATTAATTAGGTTTCGCAGTGCCCAAAAATATTAAAAAATAAATGAAAACATTTTTGAGACACCCTGTATAAAACATGTTCTTGTGGCGAACGAAAAAAATATAAAAGTTTTTATATATAAGGTTCTGCCGCGCCTAAAAGTCTTAAAAAATAAATCGAAACATTTTTGAGTTACCCTGTATCCAAATTGTAGGCTGTTATAAGAAAAGACTGAGGGTTATTATTGTCGTTTGCATTTCGCCAAGCTCCAGGATTTATCTTATATTAGATACCCCCAAAATAAACGAATGACTGTGAAAGCATTCCTTCGATCGTATGTGGACTCAATACAAAGTTTTTAGCAAACGCCGATCAAATTCAGGCGAACTCATTCCAGCGAATGCCTTTGCCTTCTGTATGGCTTTACAATTATTAAACTACAATTTGCACTAAAATTATACCAGTTTTATCATATTATTATTATAATAATACCAGTAATGTGTAGGCATTTCATAGTGGCGTCTATATTCTCGCTATATTATATACTGACAGTTCATTATGTAATATAAAATATAAATTTATTGTAGATATGTACCTATACACATTTTCTTTTTTTATGCAGTTTGATTAACACATAATAGAATTATTTCTTATAATTATTATTAAGCTTTTATTCTTTTTTTAAACTTATTTTACAGCAGAAGTGAAAGGTATCCATCTCAATGTAGAAACCTTCAATAAATAAATCCCGTGATTACCTACTGGTTTGGTTTATAATATTGTGGTATACCTACGTGTTGTTGTTTTTATTTTTATTTCGTTTTAGTAAATCTATTTTGAAGTAAGGTAATATACATCATTAAATGAGATAAATATACATTTTACAATGGTCCACAGAAAATAAATGTTCGATGAACTTAATTTACTTGAAATAGAAACTATACCTACCGTGTGACATTGAAATTTCAATATATAATAAATGCTTGAAAGATAAATATGGGAAAAAGTCGTTGTTTTTGGGAAGGAGGGGAACAATTTAAAAGAAATCTAGACAAAAAAGTTAAAAAAGAATATAAATTTGTCAACTTCAACTAATTCAAGCTTGAAAAAGGCTCGGAAATGTGATCAGATCTTCGGAGATTATGAATCAACCGACAAATAGTAAGCGATTCTTGGAAGAATACAATCTTGATAGAACAATACTTTCGCATAGAAATTTACGCATATTTTTCTTCAGAATACTTAATTTTTTATTGGGTATTGGGTTCGAACCCACTATATACCGGGACAGCCTACTCAAGTCTAGCGCGCTTACCCACCAAACCATCTGTCCCGGCAAAAATTGTAAGAGCAGGGATCAAACCAACAACTTTCTGATTACAAAACCCGCTGGGTTGCACTCGGTACTGCTGTAATTTTACCTATACATTCAAAACTTATGGTCTTTCGACATAATTATGGATACACATTAGTTATACATTACCACCTTTTTTAGTAGTAGTTTTCCTTGGTATTTTTGTGCCAAATTTTGCTAAATCTGTTTGAGCAGTTTTTTAGTTATCGTGTAGGTATACGGACTGACAGAATGACAAACATATTTTAAAAAAATGCTTATTTAGGTCTAAAGTGACCCAAAACACGTATTTCCGGTGAAAATAAAAGGAAAAATTCCATGAAACCAACTTCTCCATATACATATACTTAATTTAAACAAATTGAGAGGGACACATTATGGGACAAGTCCTATTCTGCCTATATGCTTCGCAGTTGTTAAAAACAATTGTAAATTAGATACAACTGGACATAAATACCTACATTTTTGGATTCAATCGAGCGAAAAGTTTATGTACAACACCCCGATAATAAAAAAATGCTTTTAAAATTAATTTTAGTTATTCAACATTTAAATTTGTCTGAAAATTATCAAAATATTTTGGGCATACCTGGTATGTAAGTATTCAACACACAACGTTTGTTACGAACGAGAAATACACTTTGCTGTTGTCTAAACGTATTATTCACGTGCCCAGAAGGTACAATTAGGGTTGCCAGATATATGAATTTATATACAATTATATGCGATTGAATAAAAATATATGAGAATTTTATGTACTGCAAAATACGAGTAACTCCATTTTTGAATGAATATAAATTGAAAAATAAACTCTTTATTCTGTTTTTTAGTATAATAAAATTAAACATTAATTTCATTGAATATTAGCACAGAACTACAAATTAAAGAAAAAATAGGTACACGCAGTGCGGCATTATTGCAATTTTACATGAATCATGTACCTAAACCTAGAAATATGTATCTACACAAAATAATATGACTATTAAACCAAACTAAAACCGAAATATTAAATTCTATAATAGAAAGAAATGATGAAATAGGAAGACAGTTAAAAATGATTTAACAATTAATTTGTTTTTTCGTATTTCAAAGAACTGTGGTATTCTGATAATAATTTAAGGTCTGATAAAGCTTAATCATAAAAATCATTACAGCAGGAAATATCAAAATTTAGTGTTACGCTCCGTATCCGGAGTACGTGCAAGTAAGGTTGTCCCGGCTCAGCTTAAGGTGCTGCAACTAGGGATGCCACGCGCTACTGGCCACCTGACCTGGCACGGGCGTATCTATTAATTAAAACATATGAGAAATAGTCTCATATTGAGCATGTTTATAGGAGATATGAGAAAGAGTTAAAATATATGAGTCTCACATTAAAAATAGGAGATACCACTGCTGTTGTTGAGTAATAATATTGCCATAAGCGTTGATCATCTATGTATGTTTATCTATGCTTATAGTAGTCAAAAACTGCTCAACAAACCTATTAAAAGAATGTAGTGTGATACTTAGTCTCACATTTTAACTTCGCAGATGTTGTCTATACGGTTCATGGCTCACAGGAATGGATGAGAAGAGAGTTTAACGAAAGCATAATTCTCGTGTTCGTCTAGTTAATGGAATTCGAGGTAGAGAACAGAGTGTCAGTGAAAAGCTTCGAGAGCTTGGATGGATGCGAATGAATGAAAGAAGGACTCTACATTCAATGGTTAAACATAACAAAATTATCAATCTCAAACTTTCCGATTATTTATTTGGGAAATTAAAATTCTGAAGACATTTACATAATGTAGAAATTCAGCATAAAATGACCATTTTACCACCACCTCATTCTACCGCTGTGTTGGAAATATCTTTTTCACATAACGTCTGTAAGGCTTAGGTATAAAAATTTACCATTATTAGATATTAAACCCTTGACTGGTGCCAGGTTTAAAAATTTTATTAAAAATAATGCAGCCCAGCTACTTTAGGCCTTTATTTATTGAATTGTTAGTAGGGTGTCCCATTTGAAAATCTGGAGTTAATGTCGGTGCAGCACTTTTCGAACGCTCTGTATTATTAATACTCAAATCATTTTAAAATTTCTTTAAAACCAATAAACTTTTGTATTCAATTTTTTTAAAGTCAGTAGTTTCTGAGAAATTGTACTGGTATTTGGTCGGTTTGAGAATCGCAAATTCATTAAAGTACAAGAACGTATACAGCAGGTTTCTCTGACCAGCTTCATTAGCGTCATTATTGTTACATACTTAAAAAGTGAATTTAAATATTTAACGAAAGAAGGGAAGTCATGTACATACAAAGGCGGATATCCGTGAATGGTTAGGTAGACACATTTTTTCACTCAGGCGTGAATGGACGAGTACATACATTATAGGTACGCATTGATGCATGAATTGAATATAACACCACTTGCTGTGTAAAATAATGCGTAATAATATACCGGCTTGTTAGTAATTTTGCAATTTTTGGGATGGAATTTGAACTCCGTCTGATTTTGTAGACCTACTAGGACTACATTTTAAATTAGTTGCCATTTATACAGGGTGTTACTTTATGCCGTAGTATATCAAATTTACGTTTTTTTAAATGGAACACCCTAGATATTATTTTTGCTTTCGATTCAGACATCTTATTAAATTCTTCTTCTTCTTCCGGTGCCCTGTCTGTTTTCAGACGTTGGCGATCATTGTAGTGATAACATTTTGAAAAGTGTTACGGTCGGCGGCCGCTCTGAAAAGTTGTTCAGGTTGCAGTCCCGTCCACTGCTTATTAAATTATTTTGGTATAAGGTTTGTTTGCTCTAAAATGTATAGTTAACTAGATATTAATTTTAAAAGTCAAAAACATGCCACATTATTAGCCATTTTTAATTGATACGCCAATGCGATTTGCAAAAAGTAGTCATTTCATAAGATCTACAACATCCTGTAGTAAAATAATCCATTACACATTGGTTCGAAAAGCCACCCATTATACAGGGTGATGATATTTTGCAAACCCATAGAAATATAGATTTTTTGAAATGGCACACACTGTATAATATAATTTTACTATTAAAAAACATTCTAACGGTTCAAAAAATACAAATTTTTTATAGCAAATACAATTTCACAGTTTTTTATGGCAGTATATATTAAAATAATTTTTATTTTTAATATTTAAAAAATGTATTCCGTAGAAGAAAATCTTGACATGATATTAACAATTGGTGAATGTTTTTCAAATTGTCTATTAGCACACAGAGTATATGCCTAGAAATTGCCACACCGGAGACACACTGATACCAAAGTGCTTGCAAATGTACTGGAAAGGTTTCTTAATGCAGGTAGTGTCGCCTACGTGAAAAAGGAATAGCCAAAACGAAAAACGAAGAAAATCAATTATTGGTGTTAGGTTCTGTGATTGAAAACCCACATACTAGCACTAGAATTATCTGAAGAGAGGTTGCTATAAGTCAATCTAGTGTATCCAGAATTCTCCGAAAACATAAATACCATCCATTTTATAATATCAAAATGCATCAAAATTTATATGGCAATGATTTTGATAAATGTCTGGATTTCTGTCTATGAGCTATGGAACAAGATGATGACTTTTTTCAATGTATGCTTTTCACCTTTGACAACTAAACTAAAATCGGTGGAGTGTTAACGTTTTTGGTGCTATAGTCGGAGATATATCATGATTGGGCCATATTTCTTTGACTGTCATCTAAATGGAAATAAATTCTTAAAACTCGACTTTTGGTTAATTTTGGATATTTATTTATTTATTATATAATAAAATGAAAAATAATTTCGTGGCATAGCGGACAAAATTACTGGTGTTACCTACAAAAGGGATTTTGTTTAATTTAGCAGGGCCTATTTTAGTAGAACCAGACCGAGGCATGGGTCGACAGATACTGGCAAATTCGGTTCGCTCTTGTTATGAGCTCGTCAGAGTACCATAGTCGTTGCCCATCTACAATATTGGCCTGCATTTAAGCACAGTGAGATATACAACAGTTGTTACCTATATGTAAACCGTTCCATCTACATACACATAGTAAATGCATATCCCACCATACAGAGGCCGAAAGGGGCTGGTTCTACTGAATTAGACTGAGGCTCTGCTAAATTAAACAAAAGTGTATGTAACACCAGTAATTTTGTCCGCTATGCCACGAAATTATTTTTCCTGTTCCACTAGCACTAGACGTTAGGCAAAAACTATGGTTACAATTGGATGGATCTCCTGCACATTTTAAGCGTACCGTGCGAGATTATTTTTATTTAAATAGGAAGTTTCCTAATCGATTAATCGACCGTGGCAGCCCCTATAACTGGCCAGTAAGATCACCTGTCATAACTCCATTATATTTTTTATTATTTATGGGCTTACGTAAAAAACATAGTTTATAGTACTCCACTCATTACAGCTGAAAATATGAAGCAAAGAATTAGATATGCTTTTAGCACAATAACACTTGATATGCTTAGAAATGTATGGAGATCATACGAAAATAAGCTTCAACATTGTGTTTATGAAAATGGACGGCACTTTGAACATTTTTTATAACTTTTTGTATTTCTTACATTTCTTGTTTCAAGTTTTTCAAAATGTAAATAGATGATTGGATTTTGTTGTAATTGCTTAATTGTTGTAATCAATAATATTGCAATTATATATTATTATAATCGTTGTTTGCTACAATACGTAAAAGTATCATAGGGCAAGTAAATTTGTGTTTATACCAATTTTACTATACAAAATTGTTATTAATGCAATAAATGTTATTTTTGATATACCCTGTAGAGTAATCGTAAATTTGGTATTCGAAATTGTAGTTTCGACACAAGCAGACGTTTTTATAAAGAATTACTTTTTCTTCTAAATTTACAAATAAAAAAGTTTTTCCTCTTCCAAACTCTATCCGGGGACAAATTGTAGACACATTAATACCTATAACTGATATTATTATGACAAACGGCATATTTGACACATTTAATTACTGTTGTTACCGGAATTGTCATTTTGACAGTTCAGGTTAATAAACAATACACGAGGATACCGTATGTCATTGCAGTAAGCCCTGGATTTAATAATAACTGCGCGTCGTTTGGTCAACTTACGTCGCGTGTAGAAAAGTACTACTTTTCGCACTATAGTGACAGGTAAATAACTATTTTGACATTTTCCCGTCAATTCTATTCCCAAATACCACTCTACTCAAATTCCTTTAGAAATGTCAACGAATAAATTTGGTTTCGTGATATTTCTGAAGAAAATTGACACACATATCAACATATACATACCACAATATACTTGACTAGTGATATAACTAATATTTCTAATATTTATTGTGAAATAATTGTTTACACAAAACTCAGAACAGTAGTTTTACTAAACTTTTGCAACATACTATTTGTTGCAAACCGTTAAACGCTTAATTACCTGAATATTCATCGGACATGCCATCTTCACTCCATTAATTTTCTGGAGTACTTTTTGAATAATATTAACATTTATCTAACCAACATTGTTTAACATTACCCTAAAACCATATGTGGTTGTGGTTGAATGACACACCTAAGGGTCGTGTTGGAAACCTGCTAAATTGAATCGGGGCTTATATGTTTTTGTTTCATTTGTTTTACCCCTTATCCTATCCATAATCAAGTTAGGGTAGCTTTAGGTATAAAGCAAAGTGGAAAGCTTCGTCGTGAGACAAGGTTTTGATATTAGCGATACGTATACTAAGAGGGTAACAAAACCAACAAATGGTATGTTTGTAAATATTTTTCCAGAGGGTGTAGCAGAGTAATGGGGTAGAAAAGAATAAATTGTACCTACACCTGATTCCCTAGCAAGTAAAATCAATACAATAATTTTTTTCAACTCGCTGAATAATAATTATTATTGCCTATAATTTAGTATTTAAGTGTTTGTGTGTAAATCAACTAAAAAGATCTTCTTTAGATATTTTCATCACAAATCTCAAACAACTGCTAAAGTTCAAGTATTGTAAACAAAGTAAGCCATTCTAAATTATTGTAGGTATAATTAATAATGAGAAAAATGTAATGATTGTCGGTATATACCGTGTTTTATCATTTGTTTGTTTTGAATGATATAAATGACACAAGTCATTTCATTTAGTTGTAAATGCCATAAAATCATCGTGGATTTTATCGAGCTTCTTTTTAATCTTTATTAATATTGGCTAAAAGATGGCACTAAGGGCCGAGTAAGTATTTGTCAAATCTGATTTTTATAAAAAAATAGCTTGAGGCATTTTTGACATATGGCCGGTATAGTTTCACAAAAACATGATATTGGTAATCCATTAAAATCTCCACATCGAATTTTAACCCGGTCGGAATACCTTTTTTCTTTATTATACGGTTCCCAATTTTCTTTTCTTACACCAGTTTCAAAATGTTCCTGGTTTCGGTGGCTGCTACATTTCTACCACATTCCCAAAACTTGTCAACAAATGTGAATATTAGATCTAACCATGGGAACTTGCATCGGGGCTGAGTTCCAACCCTAAATATGGATTGGTAAAAATAAAAGAAAAATAGTATATCGAATATTATGCAAGTTTTTACAAGTATAACAGTCTCTGCCCTTCTTAAAATACATTACAAAAAAAAATTAAGGGAGTGTTTAAAGAATACTTATTTTTGTTACAAGTTGCTATAAGTTTGTTTACTTGAAAATTTTTTGACAGTTCTAACAACCAATCAAATATTGCCATTTTGTGGCATATGAAACAATTTCACCCAATCATGTCAACATTACACTGATAATTGCATTCAATGTATTTTATTACAACGATATATGAAAAAATACATTTTGCTTATTATTTTGACAACAATTTTACAAAACAATTTATTTTCTAAAAGCTACTTGACTTCGCTATATTGAACATAACGAACTTAAGACAAAAATATTTTACTAATAAAAAAATAAAAATAGCAAATGTTTGATTTATATTTCGCTGTAGGGTAGGTTGTCATAAGAGGACCGACCGACTGGTTTCATTTGTTGCAAACGGTCAAATTTCGTTTTTTTAATAGTCATTCATCAAGGCAGCAAGGGAATACACGGCCGTTGGTCATATAGGAAGATCCTCGTAGACATCATGAAACTGATTTTGTATTTTATTTGGCCTTCAGGTAGATATTGCAGAGCTCTTATGTTGTTAACCGTCGGATCTCCCGTTTTTTGCCCTGGTCTGACTGAATGGTAGCACATGTTTTTCTTAAAGTCCCTAAAAAACGAGTGATCCAATGTAATGGTTTCATATGGACTGATCTTTCTTGAATCCAGACATAATCGAGAATCATCGCTTGGCAAGTAAATTGAATTATTTTTTATTTTCCTCTCAATAACTGTGTGGACGCTGTCGAACTCCATTATTGATAATTTTGATGTGAATTGTAGAGGGCGCTCTCTGCATCAAAATCTAAATGGATGCATCAAAAATTGTAATTATTGCCAATATCTCGAAAATAGTTGCTCGGAGCGACATTTAATCTTTTATTATATTTCAATGATGAGAGAAGTGATATTTTTAATAAAAACGTAAATACACTGATACACAAAAAAGTTACACTTGTTTTTATGTAATCAGAGTGCTGCAGAGGGCGCCCTCTACAATTCACATCAAATTTATCAACAAATTCAAACTCCTCGCCCCCAAAAACCCCCCATCACCCCCCATCACATAATACCATGTAAAAATATTGGTTCGAAACTAGGTTATTTAGGAAAATCGAAAACGATATTACCACTTTGGCAGCCCTGTATCTCGGTTATTGTCAACTTTTGAACTAAGGTAATTCTGGCCAAATCTCAATATTTTCATCCAAGGAATTTGCAGTTTTACTGTGTACCATTAATTATGGGTCATCCTGTATGTATATACGAAGGGATGTTACGGGTTTTCGGGGAAGCTTCTCTAGGAAAAACAGTGGGTAATAAGTCGCAAGGGCTTTTCAAGCATGGTAGGTAGGGAATCACTCGAAAATGACCCTCGTCCGGGGCGATCAACTGAAGAGAGCACTCCGGCACTTGTTGAAAAAATCGAGAATATTATATTCTACTGGAGGATGCTTGGCTGAAGAAGAAACAAGTCGCAGAATTGGAAGAAGTATCCTGAACAACCATTTTTAAAGTTCTGCTTAATGATTTTGGCGTACCAAATGTTAGTGCAAGATGGGTGCCGAGAATGCTCAAGGCGCCCCTGCATAAACAACAACGTGTCGAATGACCTTGTGCGTTTGGAACTCTGTAGTGAAGATATGGGTGGTGTGCTGGCCCTGATTGTTACTGGAGATGGAACTTGGGTTTATCATTATGAACCTGAGTCCAAGAACTCCATGCAATGGCATAAAGAAGGCACACCACCGCACCAAGAAGATTAAGGTTAGCCTGAAAACTCATGGCGACCATCTTTTGGGATGAAGAAGTGAAGAAAACAGATTCGACGAATTTCGAGTAGACGAGTATACAATCGCCGTACTTAGAATCTAGTGTCTTAAATGCTAAGGCCACCTTAATAACTATATGGTGGATGTATATGACTAACTATAACCAAACTGTGGTGAAATTATCAGCAAGTTTATTACAATGTAAGTAGTTTGACATTTATATTTGTCTCATTCAATGCAAGCGACAAAGTAAGTCAATTAAATTTTATCCAATAAATAACAAGGCAAAAGAAGAATATGATAATATAAAAGCGGTTATTGTGACGTATTTATAATAAAAACATGTCTATAAACATTACTCTGTACCATTTCCTAAGGCGGCATAGAAGAATATCCAATAATAGACAACTATAAGAAAACCCATTGACTCGATTACATAAAAGCAACATGTAAGTAGATGATATTTAGAAAAAAAAACTAATTTTCTGCAACACAAACCCGTGATTTATAGCGTTCATTTCCCTCTGCCATATAAATAAAAGGTATTAAATTATAATCGTTATTTCAGTGGAAATCCTTTTACTTCTCATATTACCATCAATAATTATTACCATTATTGCTTATGCAAGCTAAGTGTGCTTCGCTTAATGCGCACAAAGATAACTACTTTGTTACAATATTCTTCTTCAAGATGTTAAATGTATGAGTATAGAAGTTAAATACACAATCTTCTTTAGATTGAGACTTTATTTGATGTCCGTCAGTACCAAAGATCCAATTATTAATAATAATGTTTAAAATAAACGGAGTTAGAAGTATCATTGTCCTTAACGTTCTTAAAAAACAAATAATAAATCTTCTTAGTCATTTAAATACAACCTAATAAGATCAAGTGGTCTTGCTGGTAAATTTGTGACAGGACATAAACACACTCCTACAGAGAATCGCCATACTGGGGACATGTCATATTACGCGTAAGGTGCTTAATATGGGAACCTGAAAACAAATGAATAGAGCAGTTAGAAACTATTTTGACACTTGCACAAAGCCGTGTTAAAATACTTACCTGTGATAAACAGAGAAACCTGTAAATAATAATAATCTTTATTTCAGTATTATGCAATTACATAAAATGAAACAAGTCAAAACACAAAAACAGAACAAAACAAATATACAGATAGGTGTACACTATTCCCAAAATCTTATATCACTATTTTACAAATGTAATATATCTAAAGTTCATAGTATTAAATACAAATCTACAAAACAAATAATCATTAATAGAATAGGGTTCCAAATTCAGAAGTAGAGTTTTAACTTCATTCTTGAACTTTCTTATTGTCTGTATTTGCTTAATAGTATTAGGCAACTTGTTAAAAAACTTTACACACATGAAATGTGGGCTAGTTTCAGATAGTGTAAGGCGGTGTCTTGGATATAATATATCATTAGTTCTGGTGTTGTATGCACGCTGCAAGGATGTTTCAAAGAGAGTTCTATTTTTGAAGAAAAATAAAAGACATTCATATACATATAAACCAAACACTGTTAAAATTTTTTCCTGTTTAAAATGATTTCTACAGCTCTCCCTATAAGATAAGCCCATAATGATTCTTAAAGTTCGTTTTTGAGCCACCAATATATTTTGCGTTTCCAGATCTTTGCCCCAAAAAATTATTCCATATCTAAGTAGGGATTCAAAATTTGCGTAATAAATATGTATTGTGCAACGAACATGAAATGGTCATTTCATGTGAGTTTCACACTATACTTTTTCTACGACTGTTTTAATGCTTTTGAATAAATTAAACATCGTAATGTTTAGGAAAACATTTGTTTTTCGAAATTTACCTATACTCGCCCTGTTGGCGTAAGCCTAAATACGATGAGTTAAAAGTATTAGATTGACTAGGTGCTGTTAAACTATATTCACTATCACTGTTTTTCATTATAGTACATATACATTTCCTTTTATTTTCGCTAAAATAATGATACGTTCATGCCTCCAAACAGATAGAAGTACCTACGCCGCCGAAAGTTTTTTGGCAATTTCAACTAACATTAAAAATTATATACAATAACAGCAGTTATAGCGAGTAACGTAGGTCAAAATACTAACATTGACTTCGTTAGGAAAACTGCCATTTCTCAAAAATTTTCTTGTGTTATCCTCGCATGTGGCATTGTACTCAGGGCGACACAGCAACTCAAAAGTGCCCTATAAAATAGGGGTTGGAATTTGAAACAAACATGACTTAGATGGCAGCGCCATGTGGCAGATTTCGGATCAAATACTTACGCTACAAAATTTCTAGACTTAAACATCGTAAATATAAGGGATAGTATAAGCACTCAGAGCGGCTTTCTTTGTTTTGCATTTATAGAGAGATACCGCCTATCGATACATGTAACAATAGAAGATAAGCGAAAAAGCATAATACGGGGGCATCTATGCATGCATGTTTAAAAATTATTCTTACGAGGGCGGTAAAAATTGTATATTCGTTGTTATTTTTAAATTAAAACCACTGGTACATAAAAGCTTTTTTTTATTTATTTTACACAAAATTAGCGATGTTTGATTTTTCACAAAAAAATGTAACAAAGATCTACAAAAGAAAAATAAATTGAAAAAGTACAAAATTACATATCCTACCTATTTAATAAATTAAGACAAGGTATGAAACACAATATTTTAGCACATAAAAAAATAGAAAAGATATATTTGTAATAATATTATGTATTTTATATAGAGCTTCAATCGATCAGCTATATTGTATATAAACTAAAATATTATATATTAAATTACCTACCTGCTTAAACCAAAATTAATATACTTTAATTAGAGTTTCTTATACTATTTCTGTAGAGAAACTGGGGTTGTTAGTTTTATAGCATGGTAACATCTATTAGATCTGTTCTTTATTATTTATTTTCAAGACCTAAAATTATTGTATTATTAATATCACATTATATTTTTTTAAAGATTTTGCCAAATTCTTAATATTACATGAGGTTTTACCATTTTATTATTAGAATTTCTTGCTTTCATATGCACCTTTAAGTCGCGTTTGGCAAATTTTAAAGTATAATATATGCGTGTATAAAGAGATGAAAAATAGTCAAAAGGAAAATTACTACACGGATGCGCAAATGCTCAATTTTTAGACAATTCTTTTAATTTTTACCAAAACGATCTTGGTTACACAAGTTATTGAAATTCTCCACAAATATATTTTCAATTTTGATTATAAATTCAACAATGCTAAGAGGAGGCAGATTTAGTCCTGTTTTTACATGTAGCCACATGTGCCAAAATAATCAAATCGTCTATCTTAATCTGGAGAACTTTGTTGTGTGAAACCTATTGGGTTTTACCTTAAATTATTTTGTAAATATTTTATTTTATAATATTTTATTGTGTAAGTTTAAACAAAGATAAATATGCAACGTATATCTAATTACATGTTTATAAATCATTGGACAATTTAATGTTAAGAATATAGCGGAAAACAAAGTTTTTGTTATAATATCAAATTATTATTCATTCATTTTTGATTAAAAATTAATAATTCTTATTAATATTTATTTCAGTAAAAACTATTTAATCTCATACAACAAAGTACAACTGGTATAATAATACTTTTGTGCATTGTGCATGCTGCAGGTTAACCGGTATAAATCAGAACCAAGCGCGTCTCCCAACTACCTCCAGAACATCAATACTTCATCTTGCCTGCGTCCTTGACTGCGAAAACTGCTTTATCCACTTAACTAGTCTAAAATATTTATAACAATTAATTTTCATAGTCAATAGTCATAAATTAATATAATATCTCTTATCAAAAACATTTCCGTCATTTAGGGAAAAATAACGCATTAACAGTTGTGTTGTGACTGTAATTAGTAACAATTATTTTTATACGAGAGTTTAAGACCCATTGTAGGAAAAAAATGAAATATTTCCCAGAAAAAACAAACAATGTAATAACCGTTGTAGGTAATCAACCGTGAGAATCGTGTAATGTTTTGTATTAACGTGCGCGTTTTTGGGTGAATAGTTATTATAAATATTTCAAAAAAATATAACGAAAAGTGTGAATGCATGTCCCGTTAAACAATTTATTATTGTAGAATGTAGTTGCTATTAGTTTTAAATGGACATTAAAAAGAACTGGTTAAAGTCATTTTTAAGTTCATTCGACTGGTAGAATTATTTGCGTATATTAAAAAAAATGGGTTCGGTGTCACCCCAAAACTTTCCTGAAGGTGAACTATCGATATCGCCTCAATAACTTGTAACATTTTTTTAATAGCTTATGGTAAAATCATATTATTGCTCATATTTGTTGTTTTAATGAAAACATTTTCAGTATTCTAACATTGTGGTCTTTTTATTAAATTCAATTGTCTTAAAAATATTTATTTTTGTTTAAATAGCATAGTTTATTATTATTATTATTGATTGTAGATACATAATATGTAATTAATATGTAATTCTTAATTAGATATTTCCTTTTCATTTAGTATATTTAGATGTATCTGTAAATTGAAGTGTAAATTAATATAAAATAATCAAATTAGTACATTTTAAACTTACCTGGTATGTAGTTCTTCTTGCTATTGTTATTTATCCTCCTAAAAATAATAATATTTTTCAAAGCACATAATTTGTGTGTGTACATTTTAACCAGTGAAAGTCATCTTATTATTTCAATAAAATCACTTTATTGTGGATTTTTCTTACTAAGAGTGCTGTTCTGGCATCCATAGTGTTCTATCACTGATGATAATTTTCTGGAAATTTCCATTGATGCAATCAAATTTCATCATCTCATCAATTTCTTTATCGTTGAACCTCCTAGTCAAATTTAGGGGGTAAGTGTAAATCTTTTCGTTAATATCAATTTCTTATCCTGTTCTGTCGCGACATTACAGTGTTTTAAGTTTGGGTTAATAATTTGCCTACTTCCATTCCCGATTTGGTGGAACCTTCAGAAGGACTTGGTTGGTCAGATAGCGGCGAAAACATACGTTAAGGAGTGTTCAACTCACCCTACAGTTTTCCGCCAGGGAAGTTTGAAATCAGGTTTTCTTTAACTTTATAATAAACATTTTTGTTTTGTGTTAATAACTAGATTTAAGTAATAAAAACCATAATTGATTTTTAATTTAGTGAAATATATATTTATTAATATTTTTAAATACAATGAATATTTAATTAATTTCAAATTCGTAAAGAGAAAATTAACTTGAATTGTAATATTTAATTATTGAGCAATACTTATAATAAAATAAATAAATAATTTTATTGGATTTCTTGGGATCGCAATATCTCATAAAAAAACAATTTTCATCAGATGCAATTTTCATGATTAATAGTACTAGTAGTTTGGTAGTGTATTTTTATCTTTGTATTAAAGATTATTAGACTGAGTTCGAATAAATTTTGTATTTTAATTAATCACACTTATTGTGTCATTTTTAATTATTTTTCTATTTTCGTATAGGGTTTCTTGTTTTACCTTAAAAAAAAAATAAGTGGCGCCTAAATCTATATTTTAATTATTTTAAAATTGGCAAATTCCATTAACCCATGCTCACCGATAAAAAGTTGCCGTCGCTTTTGTGTGGCATTTCCGAAAATTATAATTATAATATCGAATTTAATTTCATTTAAAAATTCATTAAGTGTCACAAACTTATAAACTTATATATATGGAGTTCATTGCGGATGCTGTAGATGATAATCTAAAATCTGATATCATCTGGATAACGAAATGTTTTCATCAAAGATTTAAAATATAAAAAATACACTATTGTTTATATTATTATAATTATAAAAATCATAATAATAACATTATAAACTAACCTAAATACTTTATTCAAAAATCAGAAACAAAAAAGTAATAAACTGTTTCGCTCGAGGCACGAATAGCTCTCCATTTTTAAGTGAAAAGTAATATTTCTGTAATTTACCTTTTTCCTAAGATTCTAGGTGACAAGCTATATTTCTAAATATTTTTTTAATTTTTATTGTAGCGTCAGCTATTTTTTGTTATAATTATTCCATATTTCGAATTATTTTAACCCCTTTTTCAGTATTTACGAACGTCTTTGTAAGGAAATGTTTTATGATACATTTCATAGGTTATATTCTATCAAAACTATAAGTAATTAGTCAATATTTCTGCTATGTTTAGGAAATATGTTTTGAGTTTTTAACCTGTTTTTACACTCTTTTCAAACGCCTATGTGATCTATTTTTTATGTTAAATGTTTTAGGTTATATTCTGTTAAATCAATGAAAAATTATTCAATATTTCGGATAATAATAATATTTGATTGGTCATTCGAAATATACAAAACTTTGTACATTGACAAATCAAAGATATAAACTACCAAGCTAAGATTTAATCTAATATCACAGTAATCACCGTCCAAACGTGAGTTTGGGCGAACCAATAACAACCTATTCATTGATCATATCCATCTGCATTTAACTCAGTCCTAGAGATACATATGTAATGCCTCCGTCATAAAGCGAGTCAAATAAAATGTTAAAATATACAAAACATATAAATTTTAATTAATTACAGAACCACAAATTTAAATATTTTTAAAAGTTATAGCTAAAAGCACTCGAATTGTAAAATTGTAAAATAAGTATCTACAAGTACAAAACAAGCCACAAGTGAAATGTCCTCATCTAACCGAATCAGTACAATGCTCTTCGTAGTCCTGCAGTGTATAAAAAACACCATCCGCTAAAAAGGTTTTAAGTTTGTTTTTAAATTTCATTATTGGTGTTTCGCTTTTAATGTCATTAGGTAACATATTAAAATAATATCTTCCGGAATGTTTAAGAACTATACATTTTTGAACCCCTTGTTAAAACTCTTGCCTACGCTGAATGTTTTCCAAAAGTTAATCAGCACCTAGAAATATCCTGAAGTATTTGCGTTTTGAGTTATCGTGGATAAAGATTTTTCTGACCATTTTTTGTCGTGTATTTTCAACTACCTAAAAGGTTAAATATATCATTTTTAGAGTCTAATTTTTTGTAATCTTTTTCGAACGACCAATAGATGTTGCCACTACACGCTACAATAGCTGGGCACTTGAATATGTTTAGACCACAGCAAAGTGTATTTCTCGTTCGTAACAAACGTATTGAATGCTTATATACCAGGTACGCCCAAAATATTTTGATAATTTTCAGACAAATTTAAATGTTGAATAACTAAAATTAATTTTAAAAGCATTTTTTTATTATACGGGGTGTTGTACATAAACTTTTCGGTCGATTGAATCCAAAAATGTAGGTATTTATGTTCAGTTTTATCTAACTTACAAAACTTGAACTCTATTGATATACACGGTGTCCAAGATAAGAATGGGATAGCATTGGAATCTTGGAAACAATGTCGGTTAAATTAGAGAAAAGTTTGAATGGAATACGTTGGTTATCTATCAAGAACATTATTAAAATTTATCAAATAAATAAACGAGAGAAGAAGACAGAAAAAATTATATACTATAAATTAAGAATTAATATTGGCGTGAGTCGTAAATAAGTTATAATATTACTATGTTAATACCCATTGCTTCGAAATTTGTGGGTTTTTAGGAAATCTAAACATATGTATATTCGAGAATTGCTTGTTACATAAAGCAACAAGACTTTACGTTATGTTGGAAATTTATTTCACACTACCATGCTTCCACCAGACGGCCGTTTCGTCGATCCACGACTCATCAGTGGTGATCGGCAGGCAGTGTGACCTAAATTTCCAACATTTACAAAGAGCTTATTTATACTAGCACGAGAATTGATTGAGAAAGAGATGTTTGTGGCGACACCTAGCGTGAACAGGCAATATGCCGGGTGAAACACAGTTCACTACGATGGCCGGACAAGAAGTAACAACTCCATTATATCCTATTGCCAACACTAGATGCGCCCGAATCCCCTAGCAGGGAGGCTTTATTTGAGAATTGCTTGTTACATAAAGCAACAAGACTTTACGTTATGTTGGAAATTTATTTCACACTAGTAGTGTGAAATAAATTTCCAACATAACGTAAAGTCTTGTTGCTTTATGTAACAAGCAATTCTCAAATAAAGCCTCCCTGCTAGGGGATTCGGGCGCATCTAGTGTTGGCAATAGGATATAATGGAGTTGTTACTTCTTGTCCGGCCATCGTAGTGAACTGTGTTTCACCCGGCATATTGCCTGTTCACGCTAGGTGTCGCCACAAACATCTCTTTCTCAATCAATTCTCGTGCTAGTATAAATAAGCTCTTTGTAAATGTTGGAAATTTAGGTCACACTGCCTGCCGATCACCACTGATGAGTCGTGGATCGACGAAACGGCCGTCTGGTGGAAGCATGGTAGTGTGAAATAAATTTCCAACATAACGTAAAGTCTTGTTGCTTTATGTAACAAGCAATTCTCAAATAAAGCCTCCCTGCTAGGGGATTCGGGCGCATCTAGTGTTGGCAATAGGATATAATGGAGTTGTTACTTCTTGTCCGGCCATCGTAGTGAACTGTGTTTCACCCGGCATATTGCCTGTTCACGCTAGGTGTCGCCACAAACATCTCTTTCTCAATATGTATATTCGCTGTTTTTGTTAAGCTGTTGCGACTTTTTTTAGCACTTCTCTCATATAATAATAATAATAATAATAAACAGTTTATTTGCAGTCATATACAAAGAAAAATTTACAATGCATAACGTGTAAACATAATAAAAACGCAATCACAATTACAATATAGGAACCGCAATCATAACTACAAGAAGCCAAAAAATAACTGCAAAAGGGGTTAGAAGGCAGTAAAACTGATTTTTAGTTATTAATAAATTTAGGCACTCAATATTTTTAAAATCAATTAAAATGGATATTTAGAAACACGCAATGAAAATTGACAACACCTCGTGTACTCTCGTATCAAAAATAACTTGAAAAACAACATAAATAAATAAATAACTTTATTGTCAGGTGCAAAAAATATATTATCACTTCAAGAATAACGCTTATTTCAACCATAAGTAAACGAAATAAATTAATATTCGTAATCTTGACAGTGAACATTAACTACCTATTACCGAGTACAAATTTTATCAACATTCTCTGTCTTTGTCTTGCCCTATCGAGTACAGCATGTGGTGCTATCGAGTACATTACAGTGTTTTAATTTATAGACATGCTTTGCGCATCTATGTTTGTTTATCTATGCTGTACGCAATATAAAACATACAGAATTACAGACCAAAAATGTTAAAATACCCACCTAACCTACCCTAACCTCACCTAACATGTGTAAGCAGAATATCTACATAGAAAGCAGAGCCAAGCTAAGCTAATCTAACCTAACCTAACTAATGATAGCAGAGTATAATTATACATAGAAAACCAAAAACAAATTCCGTCAACTTAAACAACACAAAATTTATGGCGAACCATTTTACAAAAAAAAGTCACTATACAATGGTCATAAAATAAACTATAAAGTTAAAAACAACATTCTATAATTAGCTTCTTTCTTATTTTTTACGAAACTCTCTTGCAATAATTAATACCTTAATTTCAGATTTCAAATTATTGTATAAGTTAACAGCATTCCAAGTAAAAGATTTTTTGAAAATCAGGGTATAAAAACGAGGCATAGTCAATAAACTTACAAGGGATATTTACAGAATATATTTAACTTTTAAACGCAATTTTTTCGAGAATTATGGAGGCAAATATCAAAAGTAACCTATCGCTATAAGCAGTTAAAAAATGCTTTT
The DNA here is from genome assembly GCA_911728435.2 of Apoderus coryli. Taxonomy (NCBI): domain Eukaryota; kingdom Metazoa; phylum Arthropoda; class Insecta; order Coleoptera; family Attelabidae; genus Apoderus; species Apoderus coryli. The sequence continues at coordinate 5,434,746 of OU452202.1, read as the reverse complement.
AAATGATGTATCACTCGACCCCTACTGCTATTTGAAAATTTGGTGGTTTTATCCACCGCTATTACAGGGCAAAGCGATTCCAACCAAAAACTAATGTAATGTCTAGGACCGCCCCAAACTCATATATCAAACTTTAGCTCAATTGGTTGAAGCCAGACAGACTTCCATCTGGAAAGGGTCTTAATCGTCTCAGGGAACTTCAAATTGGTTATATTCGTCTTTATCTCAAATTTATTTTATAGCGCGTCCACAATACTTTCCCTATGGGCCGGGAAAGTAAAATGTAACACAAGTTTTACCCCTTCCCCAAACTCCCTTTTGTAATGTTTGAACATTCTTGAATAATGTAGCCCTATACAAAAGTTCTACACCATAGAATGTAAATTTATAAAAATAATTTAACTTCTATCCTCTTACGAAGTTATGAAAGAAATTAGTCGCTAATATATGACATTATAATATTATGTTGATGACAGCATAATATGAAATATCTTACTGATATTGTCACAATAATGCTCGTTAAATTGTATCTATTCAATTGATTATTTATGCAAGTATGTAACTATTAATAAATACATGTGTCCTAATTCCTATCTGAACGTGTGGATAACGTTGTTATAACAACAGACTTAATTTAAAAAAAAGTCGCATTTAATTTTAAATATGTTGAATCTGTTGATGGTCATGAGTTCAATAATGAATTTACTAGAAGCTTTAGAAATTAACAAATTAAGATACACATACAATCTTCTAAATGCCCAAACCGATATTAGTAATTCCCCACTTTTGAATTTGTCTAACGGTTATTTAATGTATTTTTATTTATACAAAACCTTGATAGTTGTTGCTTATACTTTCATTTGTTATCTCTGCGGTTTTACCATATTTTTGTACCTAACATGATTTTATTTACCTGGTTTTTACACAGTTAAAATATTATACAGTTGGTTCTCGTGTCGGTACGTCTGATGTTCATGTCTACGAAGCAATTCGCCGCACTTATAATTATAGCAAAGATTAAATTAATCTTTGGTTATAGCATAGAATAATAACTATAGATAAGAAGGGTCAGTAGATGCTAAAAACGGCATCGACTCGTCGCAATCCCAGCCCGCTACTATGTTATACTATATCTATATATACTATAAGATACTATACTATAACTATAGTTGCTTTGAAGACAGAGAGATAAAACGTTCCGACACGAAGTGAAGTAACTGTATATTAAACTGTGTATAGTATCTTATAGTATATATAGATATAGTAGAATATATAGTAGCGGGCCAGAAATGAAGCTGGGAATGCGACGAGTCGATGCCGTTTTCAGCGTATACTGTACCTTCTTGTCTATAGTTAATATTCGATGGTTTTACCATATAGTTCTGAACTGTATTCATATTCATCATTTAACATCCGAAGAAGCTACTGTGTAACGACACATGTGTCATGTTTCAAATATTAAAATATAATCATTAGTAGTAGAAATTAAAAACAAGTAGTTTTATGCATTGAAATTATATTAATTTAATCTGAATTTCAATCAAGAAAATGTCGAAACCATCAACAGTTCCAAAAGAAAACTTAAAAATATAAACAAGGTAACTACATAATAAGATTGATTTGTCAAAATGCAGCTGAAACTGTATTCTTAAGGCTGTTTCATCAGTCTCCAAATGCAAAGGTATAAGAGATGGCTAATTAGGCACTTATTTTTAAACCGTTGTTGAGAATTCTTTTTGAGCATAGCAAGAACACTTTAAGACAGAGGTCTCCAAACATCATATCAAAAATACAATTGACGAAGTTTAGACTAGGTCTCCTAGCTTAACATGACTATTCTACAAAATTTATGCTAAGTAGCAAGTGTGAAAAAAATACAATCCTGTTGTAAATATACAGGGTTATTCACGCCATACGACACGGAACTATTTAATTTCCTAAAAGTTTTATTCATGGGTTCGATAAAAATTATTTATGGCTACAATTTGAAAATATTGTTAACAGGGTGTCCCAAATTTAAGAAATTAACCATAGTTGTGCTTTTTTAAATGGAATGCCCTGTAGATGAATATATTCTTAGATTCCTCTTTCAAAATAAACCTAACTTTCATTAAACCTAATAGTTTTTTTAAATATTTTAATTTTTATAAAAATATAGACATAATTTGAATGAAAAAATTCACACCTATTCGCTTGTTCGTTTTAAGCCAGTCTGGGCTGATAAATATACCCACTCATCACTTGTTACGCCAAATATAAAAAAAACCCCAATACTAAATATAGGGTGTCCAATAATATAAGTTATACGAACGTAAAGTATAATTCAAGTAACTTGTTGATTTCAACCCGGTATATGAGGTCAAAATTAGATGCACAAAGTAATTATCTGTCAAATATTATAATACTTTCCTATGGATAACTCTTGACGTTTTCGTGGAAACTGCATATACTCGTAATTTTAGGCGAATATTTAATTGATTTTCTTAGTTTTATGTAGACCACCCTGTATTTGATGATGCAAAAATTAAAGTTAAAGTAAAGTTTTCCTATAGATATGTATATCTTTAATTTTGCATGGAAGAGGCACACATAATAATAGGAAGAATTTTCAAAATTATAGTTAGCCATGAGAAGACAGAATACTTTTTTTTTTTAATTTGATATTTACTGTCATATAGTCTGTTGAAAATTCTTACCTAAGGGTTGGGAATTTTTCATAAAACAGTTTTTTATCTGTGACATTTTATTTAATTCAATTAATCAAAAATGCGAACCTATTCCAAAGGAGAAAGCATAGACATGATTTTTATTCTGGGAGAATGGGCCAAAAACGCTTTACTCGCATCGCGAGTTTACGCTCAAAGGTTCCCGGTGCAAAATCATCCCAAAAAGCGTTCTTCGAGAGACTGTTAAGAAAGTTTAACGAAAGATACCACCCAAACACAGTGCAACTGCATCAAGAACTTTTCAATAGGTATTCGTTTTATATCGTGTTGAATTTTGTACATGGGCAGAAACAAAATCATCGAAAATGAAACTTTTTTAATAGAGATGAATGAGCAAATAAAAATAAACGAAGCGTTTAGAAGCGTTACACCAGGTAAAAGTTGTTGAAGGATTTAAGATTCAAATGTGCCTAGAGTCCAATCATTTTGTACATTTATTATAAAATTTATCAGTATTTATGTATATCATGTTATTTAATTTAAGTTAAAAATGTATTTATTTATATATGGTTTGTAAAATTCTCATGGCTGACTTGTCGAATACTATAATTTAATCTTCCTATTACTACCAATATGTGCTTTTTCCATGCAAAATTAAAAATATACATATCTATAGGAAAACCTTATAGTGATTAATAGATAATTAATTTCATCATCATGTGTGAGGTAAAGATAAAGGAGTAGCTGCCAAAGGCTGTAGAAAATGATGGTGGTTCCAAACCATTAGTCTTACATTGAAGTTCTAAAACCAGTCATATCAGTTGTTAACTTTATCATATCCACTGAGCTGAATCACTGACAATTCCGCGAGTGTATTGAACAGATTGAAGAAAATCACTTACTTATTTACAGCCGTACGGTGGCTTAGTTGCGAAAAGTCCTTAAGCGCTTTTTTGCACTTTGAGCAGAGATCTAAATTTTTTTGAATGAGAAACATCGCTCTTTTGCCGATTTAGAAAATAGTGAATGGCTGTGGAAGTTAGAATTCTATGTCGATTTGACAAATCATATGAATTTGAAACAAAACAGTAAACACGCTGTTATAAAACCTGACATAACTACCACATTGAACGTATTTTTCCCGTACCAATGACACGTTGTAATTGTAATGTATTTTTATTGGTATGCGACTTATTCAAATTTGGAACACATTCATTAGGCGTGGTCATAAATACAAAAAACAACTTTTAGCTTTTAACAAAACACTTTTTCGAAAGCTGTACCCGAATAAATAAATACATGTTTTCTTTATTTTTGTTTTAAAGTGTTTGTAACCAATAAATATGTATACAACTCCATAGATCATCATTATTATTATTGTCATATGCAGTGAAAGTGATCCACACAATGCCTACGCAGATTCCTTTCTTAAATATAACATTCTGGTATTTTTGTTTTTCTTTAGTCGAAATATTCGGCGTTCTTCGCTTGCATATCCTTGGCATCAGTGACCGATGATTGGTTTGCATCATTTATAATGTAAATATGTTAAGTTAATAATATTCATTTAGAAGGTGTGTAAAGAATTCTGAAATACGGTTTATTCTGTCAAAACAAAGTTATACAATCGATATTACACCAGGTTGAGTCAGCACTGACGCCAAGGAGTTTTACGTCGAAAGTGGATACATACAGGGAGATAGCCGGTCGATGGTACATTATATATTTTGCATTCCATATCCTTTTTGGAGTATTTTGTTTTAACGCTTCCCTATACTTATCTGCAACTGTTTTTGAATAACTAATTTATTTTGCCCAAATCAGGTCTCCAGAGAATATTCGTCAATATACTCGTATGTGGTTGGAAAAGACAGAATCTGGAAATTTTCAAGGTAGTTCAAGAACATTTTAGGAAAATCAATTATATTAATAGATTGACTCATCAGGTTGAAGCTTTGGGTTGCAAATTACTGTAGGTCATACTACTAATTCGATTTTCTCAAATTGGAACACCCTGTATGTATTTGCTTTCAAATGATATTTAATGTTCGTATACCTAAATGGAAAGGTTTCCGAAATAAAAGCAAGTTTCTAGCTTAATAGGATTGTTTCGATATAGGTACATTTTTATTAGGTAGCCATTAATTGTCATTAAACGTCATGAATTGTTTTAATTAATATGATATTGTGACATTTACTACATAACTAGTAAAACGTTTGTTTATTGTTATTAACAATAATAATTACTCGAATGAAGTTTTAATTAATCATTTCATGGGCAATGTAGGAAAATTATAGAAAGAACATGCCGAAAGTTTAATGAAATGAAAAGTTTGCACGCTTACAAAATAATTTCATCAATTATGAGTCAAACCTGACAGCAAACAGCAATATTTACCGAAGGCTATGACTTCAGATGAAGACAACATAATGTTTTTAGCTTTTTAACCGCTAGTTGTTAATCAGGATACGTCTCGTTAGGCTAGATACTCTAAAAGCCAGTGTTGTTAAAGTCAAGTGTACGTAAAAAAAATTATTCGTAATTATCTAGATCCGAATACGAAAATGGAAAATTAAATAGAAAAAAATTAAAAAAAAAATCACGGTAGCAGCCAGTCGGAAAAGTAGATTTTCGATTTGTATATTTTTTATTTATACTTAGTCGACGCTGACACTAACTATTAACACAGCATAATAAAGAACAGCATTCCGAGTTCACGTTGGCACTTTGAACTAAATAATTTCAAACTGTGACGTATGACGCCGCCATTTTAGGATAAAAGTCAGGTCCTGACTAAATATAATTGTAGTTTTCAGTTTCTAACCACACTACTGTATTTTTATTTTTGTAAAAATATTTAAGTAAATAATAATGTCGCTGTCAATTTCAAGAATATTTGTGGTGTGTCATAGTGAATGAAAACATCCTTAAGTGGTGTTATCAGTTAAATGTTGACATGATTAGGTGATTCACAGTAAATGCAAGTAGTGCAACTTTAAAAGCAAATTTTGGCAAAGACTTCTTAAAACTCTATGTTGATATTGTCAATAAAATAACACCTAGCTGATTGCGTTATCAAGCTATGGTCTAGCCACGCGACAACTTGTGTTTATGTTTCACGTGCATTTAGTTTAAAAAGACATTAGATGCTGTCATTTCGTAATATGAATTTTACACGTTATACAAATAGTTGTTATAAAAGTGTAAAAATATCTAGTATAGTCTATTGTGATATGTAACATTAGTATTTTCTGTTAACAATGAAACTTCCCGATTTCAACCGCCAACGAACTCAAGCGAGACATTGACCTAGCCGATCTTTTAACCAAATTTTGTTTCGATTGGTCAAAAAATGCGGCCTAGAGCGTGCTTCCGAATTTTTTATATCCCATATAAAGGGTGATCCAGCTAAGTGTTACATTAAAAGTTTTCAGAGAAAAAAAAAATATGTTGATTTGAAATTTTCTACATTTATATAAGAAGGAAATAGCTTCTTTTTAAAAATATTTTCAAGGTGGCGGCACTTCCGGATATACCGAGAAAATGTTGCTTCATCAGTCCAAATCATTCTGTTTGAAAATATGGAATCTTCATTAATTTCCTGAATCAATCTTTCGCAGAAATTTATTGTACGTTGCCTATCACTGTCTTCAAGTTGCTGAACTTTTTGAGATTTGTAGTTGTGCATTCTAGTCAATTTTAATATTCTTTGACGATTTGAGACTCCAATTGCGTTTCCAGCTGTTCTAATGCGTGGATGTATCCTCAAAACATTTGTTAGCCGTTTCTCATCTTCAGTTACTGTTAATGAAATCCGATATGGATGGCTCTCATTAAATGTTCGAATAGTTCTTCCTAAAATTTTACCACATTCTTCATGAATGTAGAACATGTTTAAAATGTCAAACGTTATATAATATTGTGCCATTTTCAACATACTACTTTTAATATCTATCAAAAAGTAATACTTAAAGCTATTTGTAAATAGATACACACTGTCAACGAATTTTTGGCATCTTCAAATCTTTCTTACTGCATGGTATGACATAAATTTAACGAGTACATACAGGGTGTCCCACTTAAGATTAATAGGCGGGTGTACGATTCCTACACATTTTCCTTAAGGTAAGGGGTACGGTACCTCATTGACATATATAGGTACGTTTTAATTAAGTTTAAATTTTTTTCGTTGAAGAGTAAACTACCTTTAGGACATAATTTATCTTTGTCTTTGTCCTCCAAAATTCTTAACTTCTAATTTTGATGAAAATTCATACAGTGTGTGTCATTAACAAATTTCAATTTTAGTTAATAATTTGGAAAACAGTAATACAAAATTCCACGACGCCGCTGGAATATTACAAAATGAGACTGAAAATGTTTAGTTTTTGGACTTCCCTTGTGTCTTAATCATAATAACTTATTATTTGTTTTTGTGGAGATTCGATTCTGGCGATCTCCAGAATAGAAGTCTTTTTATATTTTTGCTCAAGAAATATATGGCTAACGCATTGACTTGTTATGTTCGCGGACATTTATATCATTTTTTGTGTTCCCGGTTCATTGCGGAGTTCCCTGTCTTTCTATTTTAATTTGAAGTTGATATAAACTTTGTTCGCAAAAAGGTTAATGTTATAGTTATATTATACATATTCCCAAGTTAATGCTTCATTTACCTGCCCGAAACATAATGATTTTCAAATTTAATTATAATTAATCCGAAAAAAAATCAAGGTTTTAAACAAATATTCATTTTTTATTTTCAGGCTTGCAAGACAAACCAGATGGCATTGGATTTCAAGTCAAGAATCTACTAAACGTATTTTTTTTAGCTTAGAGTAAGTTTAAATTTTGATTCTATTAATTATGTGATGGCTATAAAAATCTTTGGTTGAGTATATCGTGTGCTGTTATGATAGTAGCGTAAAGTTGTTTGATACTTTGTATCAAGTGTCCGTTCTTTGACCAGAAATTAACTAATATTAATAAGAAATAGCAATGGGTGTCTCTGATGCCTTTGAAATTGTTTATTATAAATTAAAATAAAGGGTCGAGACTTAATGAAGAATAGTGTTACCGATTTACTCTATCGGTGGGTGGGAGATATTTGTGCGAATCCCACTGGTAGGTATCACGATTTTTTTTGTGTTTACCAATATAATAATAATACTAATCATAATAATAATAATAATGCCTTTATTTTTTTTTGTGAAATTACAAAAATACAATGATTTTAAAATATGTTCTACGTCACATGAAAATGGTGGCGAAATTCAACAGGGTTGCTCTTCCATTTAACCACCATTAAGCTATTGAAATTCAACAATTTCTACAGATAATGAAGTAATACATACATAGAAAAACCATAGAACCATTATTTTGCATTATTACAATTTTTAGCCTACTAATCCTAAGAACTATCATTGCACATGAAGAAATACAAAATCATCATATCAAATTAATGAACGATCGATCGCTACACTCTTTGATTAAATAGAAATTTTTTAAGATCCCTCTTAAAAGCAGTCAAGGATGGCAGATTCCTAATACTCAATGGTATTGAATTATAGATTTTTACTGCATTGTAGTGAAAGGACCGCTGAAACTGAGCAGTCCGATGTCTCGGGATTGTATAAAAGACACTAGTCCTGGTATCTCTGTTATGTACCTCTGTACCCCTCAGCAGTTTAGAATGCAAATATACAGGCTCCCGTATGGTATTAATTTTAAATGTCAGGCATGCCAAATGCTGTTGAAATCTCTCATGTAAACTAAGCCATTTAGTCTGTTGGAAATGACCGGAAATGTGATCGTACTTTCTCAGATTATAACAAAAACGCACGCACCAGTTTTGTATATTTTGTAAACTTTTCCTATCTTTATAGAGAAGTGCTGGCCAATACACAGTATTACAATAATTTAATTTTGATAAAATGAGAGATTCACAAAGCCTGAGTTTAGTATTGATATCAAATAATATATAGTTATTCGAAAGAAGAATAATATATAGTTTTTCAATTTTGCTGAATATTCCTTTCTTTGTTTAATTATTAACAATGTTGCTTGGGGTGTCTTATATGTGTGCTATGGCACTATATATAGGATAATATTATTAAATTATCGTCAGAAAGAAAAATTGTACTATGGATAGTTTTTCACTATATAAAGAAAAAGTCAACAAGCAACAAAACAAATCGCAAAATTGAATTATAAAATAAAAGATTTTATTAAACATTTGAAAGTTTAAATACTTACATAGCATGTACATAATCTACGTACACATTACATAAGAATATAGTAATTTGTGTAGTTTTCAGAAATTACTAAATAACATTTATACATTATGTACTAGGAAAAATAATCAGTTATTTTCTTTTGAACCTTACTTTTGAAAAATAATTGTTTACTCAACAAAATTCTAGCATTTATTCAAATGCATTAAGATTTGATCAGGTACCCTTTCCTTTCTTATTTCATTTTCACTAAATTTAGCAGGACACTTCTCGGTTTGAGTTTCTTCTTCATGGTCGTCTATACTGTTTATATCGTCAATTATGTCTTGGTCACATCATTGTCGATTTCTAAGAAATATTTAAGTAAAAAATCTGCATCGACGGTAGCAGTTTTTTGTAGAATACCCCATTTTTTAGGTAGCGAGATTGATTTCGTCCTCGTCCTCCCATTCGTGATTTTTCTCAGTAAGACCTGCTTTAGAAAAGCAGTTTTTGATAGTTTTCTGAGAAACATTTTCACTCCATACTTTAACGATTTCGGTTATACAGTCTTTAAGGGTAATCAATTTTTGGACTGGTAGGTTGTTATAAATCGCGTTAACAATTTTGTGTTCGTAGGTTGCAATTTAGAGGTCATGTTTGGTGGACAAAAGGTCAATTCATTATTCGTTAATTTTTTACTTACACTAACTGGATGTACAGGACAATTGTCTATGAACATCACAATGTTCTGACAATAAATAAGAAGTCGTTATTTAACCTGTTGTGTAATTTGTGAGCCTCATCCCAAGAACTTTCAAATCTAAATATTGAAGAAATAAGGCTCAAGAAAAGAAAACTAAATATTAAAATTTTTAGCTTTTTATTTTCGTGTCCAGTTCTTTAATCCATCTTTCGAAAATCTCAGAAGTCATCCATGCCTTTTGATTATTGGCGTAATTTAACTCAAGAGATTTAATAGCATAATATCATCTTTATTAGCCATAAGTTGGTACATTAACAAGTAGTAGAATTAAAATTAGAACAACCACAATAATTTCACATTCTTTTGTACATAAACGCATCAATATAATGATCTATAATATATATAAAAATTCTAGATATTTTTAACTCCTTTTAAACAATGGAGATTTTTGCTTTTACCTATGAGTAATAATAATCAGTTTTTCTGAGCCATCCATATTTGCTCCAACCATAACTTACCCTTTCTTTACTTTTTTTGACACCAAAACATTTATCACTTTTAAAAGCGAATTTTTTTTTGGCAAACATTTAATAAACGAACCGGTTTCATCAAAATTGAAAACGTTTTTTGGCTCGTACTTTTTCAATCCATTTTTTAACAAAGTTTTAGTCCAAATGTCACAGTTCTCCTGACTAACCTTTGCACTCTCGCCAGATACCGTTTTGGAAACAATCGCATTGCGAGTCATCCAGGCTCCCTTCACTAGGGTGAAAATTAACGCAGTTAAATTCTTTAGCAAATTGTAGAGATATTGGTACGTTTTGATGCGTACGTGCCAGTTAAAACCATCGTAAAACTGCTTCAATTACATCCTCGTAAGAACACACCCGTACTCGTTTTCGACTGCTTGGAACATTAGTTTTCTTGATGATAGTTTACACCGAATTTTGCAGCAACATCAATTTTTTTGCAGCCTTCATCAATTTCCTCCAAAACTTTAATTTTCTCAGCTTGGACATCTTACTTGATTCTTAAACAAAAACCAACTGAACCTAAATTTGCGATTTACTAGGCCTCGACTATACCTAAATTTGCGATTTACTAGGCCTCGACTATAAAATGGGAATTCCCCAGGCGTCTCACAGAAATCTACCCGCTTTACTGCGTTATGAACGCGCTAAGAACATTTTCAAAAAGGCCAAATAAATGCATAATAATTTATATTTATATAAATAAAGTATATAAATTAAATGTGTAACTGTTATTGTCACAAATATTATTTTTTAGAAATTTGACTTTAGTTTTAATTTTAAATTGCTTGGCTTGCAGAGAGGCTTTAAGAATAGCCCACGTATGTCACGCTTACTAAAGGAAGATCATAATGGTTATCCCTCGTAAAAGAGTGACATTTTGTACTGTTCTTTGTAAAGGATGAATCAAATTGAGTTTACATATTATTACAGTCTAAAATATTTTTTACGCCCTTTATTTATTTGTCAATTGCAATGTGAGATTTCTAACCTAGAAACATAAACAAAAATAGTCCTGGGACAATATACGACGGAACAACGTTTACAATATTATCCAAGCCTATTATGAAAATGGTCGATCTGTAAACCATTTGATAGTATTTTCTTTAAGGTTGCTGATGTGTAAGTTCCTTTTCCAGTCCCAATAAACACACGTACGTAAAAAAAAACGTTTAAATTTATTAATAATGTTTTATTAAAATCGTCTTTTTATTACGTAGAATCTACTCAAAAATGTCGCGGTATTAAACGTTACATACAACGTGTAAAGAAAAACGTTTTATATTGGTGAATAAATACCAACTTTGTGTGGTGTTCAAAACACGTCAAAACTACGTTGATAATAATATTTTTAAAACGTTTCCAGAATACGTCGAATACACATAGAAAATAAACGATACATACACGAATTTTATTGTTAGATCTTTATTTTTAAACAACGTTTCTAAAGAACATTGAATAAACGTGTACTTGTATTTTTAAAACAATACATTTATTAACGTAATATTGACGTATATTGTAAGAATTTTTTAAAGTTTGTTTAGTGCAGCATGTAAAAGTTTGAATAAATCGTTTAAAAATAAGGTTGGTAATTTTTTTTTTAGGTAAATGCTCGCAAACGCCAACTTTAATTTTTAGGTGCAGTTGTATACATGAAAGTTTAAATATAACTGCACCTTAAAGTTCACGTTTGCGAGCATTTACCTAAAAAATAATTACCAACCTGATTTTTTAAACGATTTATCAAACTTTTACATGCTGCACTAAACAAACTTTAAAAAATCCTTACAATATACGTCAATATTACGTTAATAAATGTATTGTTTTAAAAATCCAAGTACACGTTTATTCAATGTTCCTTAGAAGCTAGTGCTAGAGAGCTATTAAGCTAGATACTTCACTTTATATTAACCTATTTGTTAATTTAGGTATATAAAACTACAGGCATACGGTGGGTTTTGATACTTCAATAAAACACAATTCATTGTTATAATACTAAATATTTATTAACAAGTTCTATCAAATATTTACTTACGTTTTCTTAATTATGGTGAAAAAACGTAAAAGAAAATCGAATTAATTAGCTTTATTTTAATAATATAATTTAAAATAAAACGTTTTTTCCACCCAGGTTCTGTATTAAGGTCTAAGACCACAATATACCTGGTCAACTTATTACCAACATATTGAAATGTAAAGAGTCTTAAGTTATCAGCACTGAAGATGATTCCTTATAGAATTGAAATATGTTTGTTTTTGTATGTTGAAGATCACCTGTAATTTAATAAACTGAATTTGAGTGGATGAATGACAGTATCATTTCATATTATTAATTCGTATTTTGATCAGTATTTTAATTATGTTTGCAATTTCATATGATATCCACAAACGATAGATACCTACATGTATATATAATTTCAAGTTTTAATTTAGATTATAGGAATTGCACAAAATATGTATGTATTAGAGCGTCAAATTTGTGTTCGAGTTACGATTTAGCAAAGGCCAAGTTTATTATAGGTTATGGTCTACTAATAATGGTCATCTTTAGACGAAAGACAGAAATATCCACATTATGGTACCTATCTATATAAAACATTTAGGTATAATGTCAAGTTGCAAAAATCACAACGTAACACACACAGTATAAACTATAAGCACGTGATGAAACTAACTAGGTATTTCGAATATCAAATCAAATGGAGTTAGTGATCGTCTGACCGTCAGAACCAATAGGATGTCTCCCCGCCATTTAACAAACCACATTTTTATTAGTAAAAATAACGTTTTAAAAATACGTTTTTTACACTATTAAAAATGACCAGTGTAGGTAGTTTTTTTCTAACACGTTTTTCTCACTGTTAATAAATCGGCGTTTTTTAAAAGGTGGGAAACCATCGTATTGGTTCTGACAGTGACAGTCACTTACGCTGTCGAATTTGGAAAGTTGAGTACACTAGTAAAAGGTTTGTTCCTACAAGTTTTATTGGTTTCGAGAAACGTTAAAAACCCGTATTGATAAACGTCAAACATGCGATCCGCTTAGTACGTTATTTTCACATAAAGATAATGACTGTTATATTGTCGTTAGAAAAATACAACAATAAGACGTTTTTATTTCTATTACTTAAGATTAATTTATTATGCGTTGGATTTAACGTATAAAAAACGTTAATTTTATTAGACCTATTAATATACTATTAAAATGTTTAGATAGTATGTTAAAAAAACGTATTGCAATATAATAAATTTAATATACAAAATAACGTCATATTAACCTAAAAGTTTTCTTAAGTTAGATTTTGACCAGAAATGTTCGTATTAAAAACGTTGAATTAAAACGGTGTTATTTTGTACCAAAATAAAACGGTTATTTTTTAAACGTACACGTTTAATCAACCAATGACACGTTGATTTTACGTTTAAAAAACGTATGTGTGTTTAATGGAGTCCCTCCTGTTACCTAACTATGTGGTGAAGTTCTACAGAAAGATATTTTTGTATCTATTGTAATGTGGCAACTCAATTTTACAACAACAAATAAATATGTTTATGTTGAGAAGAGTAATTAATTTGGGAATGCACGTGCACATGTGCACTTATTGAGGAAGTAGAAAACTCGTTTTACCACTACTTTAAATCTAGACGCTCGTTATGCTATAACACTATTAGCGCCCTCAGGACAGATTTAAAACAGTTTTGATTCTTTCCCCATGTTCGAAGTTTAAATAAAAAATGGTGAAATGGTAAAACGTGTATTATAAATGATATCCTACTCTAAAGATTCAACTCATCGATTATAATTGTATGCAATATTCAATTAGTAGATAAGTAAATATTTTATTGACCGAAATGGGATTATCATTGTTAGTGAAAGGCAACTGTGTTTCATAGAAAAGAACTATCTGCCTTTAACACAGGTACATTTCTTTATAAATCATTTATTATCTGTTTAAGGTATTCAAAAGTAAATATTATGTATTATCCCAACAAGGGCGTTCAAAAGATTACGTGATAAAATTCAACTTTAAGGATATTAGTTCTATCTACTAGGTATATACATAGGCATTTAAATTTGTACATAGATAGTACCTTTTGAAGGATACACTGAAATTATATTGATAAATATTAACGTGAAAACAACATTACAAATTGTTGGTTTGTGGAGGTGTAAACATGCCGTGCTATTTAACGAATACGGTATAGTAAAGTTTTAGACGTGATCTTGTATGTATCGGGTTTTGCAACAGTTTATCAGTTTTCTTTATTGTGGTGTGTTAAAATAGTAAAACAGTGAAACAAAAAGTTTTAACCGTATTAAAGATAGTAATTACCCATAAATCATCCCGTTTCTGGTGAATTTTCGTAATCTGGGTAAGTAATATTTTAGGTAGTAGTTATTATTTAATATTCGTGCTGAGTAAACGCACGTCACGTTCGGCCCGGTAGAATTTTCAATTCATTTTGCAATTGGCCGAGTATTTTGGAAATAAAAAAAGAGAACAGCACACGGTGTTCTCAGGGAATGCCAAAAATTACTTCAAATCGACGCTGTGGTACGAGAGCGAGGGACCCTTGCCTTAATTATAATTGTGATTTTTATTCATTTTGTGTCAAAAATGTGATAAAATAAAGTTTTCTACATAAAAAAGGCATACTTCTTTTTTCTCGAAAAACAGTATTAATAAAATTATTGAAATACAGTTTGCTCACGAAAAGTTTTCCAAAATTTTATTAATGCTTTGTACTAAGGATCAGTTTTGCCCTAAAATTTTCAAACTCGAATTTGTCGAAAACCTTTAAGTTTTTCGAGAAAAAAGAAGTATGCATTTTTTATGTCAAAAACTTTAAGCATTCATCTTTAACACCCTGTATCTTTGTAAATAAGGACTTTTTTGGAAAAATTACAATTTAGGTTTTTTTCATGATTAGATGTTCCCAATTCGCTTACAAATTTTGGCCAGCTTTTTTTGAAACACCTTGTATAGGTGTCTCGTTTGAAAGAAACGGTACAAATATCCATGTAAGTGAACGTCGCGAATAACCTTTACTGTTCGAGTTGGTCTACATTAGAAGCATCTGTGCACCACTACACATACCCTCGCTGTTTACCGGACACACCTCACCTGTTTTTCTTTTGGAGAATTATCGAACTTCAATTCGATGATTTTAGTAATATTTTTTCTTCTTCTTCTATAGAAGAATATTGAACTTTTCTAGTCTTGTTTCTCATTGTTGTACACTATTTTTTTTTTAATATTTTCTTAACAAATAATTAAATACTAAAAAAAATATTTTTAACAAAATAGTGCATACTACTGTGGATGTCCAATAATTTGGCAAATGAAAAGGCTGTCGCATCCACTAAATTGTTTTTTATTCAAATACATGTTTCGACCCTAGCTAGGGTCATCAACAGTTAGGTAGAAACAATAATTACACAACTACAAGGAGGAGAGAAACATTATCAATTATTTTATGTAGTTGTAGTTGTGTAATTATTGTTTCTACCTAACTGATGATGACTCTAGCTAGGGTCGAAACATGTATTTGAATAAAAAACAATTTAGTGGACGCGACAGCTTTTTCATTTGCCAAAAAAATTATTTGTTTTATTTGTGTCAAATGCAAATGCTCTAGTTGTCATAGTAACAATAATCCAGGCAAGCTCTAATATGTATAGGTAAAAATTTATATTTGTGTGTGTTATATGAGTTACATTTTGTACTAGTATCACAAGCAAAATACGTCTATTAATAAATAGTCGTAGATAAAAAGGTTTATTAATTGTTTTTGCACAATTGCCGTAATAAATCACGGTTTTGAAAATACTTTCATAAAAAAAAAACAAAAAAATCAAAATCATTAAAAATGTTATTTTTGATATACCCTGTATAGTAATCGTAAATTTGGTATTTGAAATTGTAGTTTCGATACAAGCAGATGTTTTTATAAAGAATGACTTTTTCTTCTAAATCTACAAATAAAAATGTTTGTCCTCTTCAAAGCTTTGAAACCTTTGAAATTAGCGAAATAATTTAAACTGTCAATTTGGTTTATTTGTATTGTCAGCGTTGCTATGGTGATTTTTCATAACCGACGCTACTTTTGTCATTACCAGGGATAATTACCCGTTCATTTTAGTAGATTTAAAAAAAATCTAACTATTCAGGAGATCGACACAACGGAAAGTTTGAAAAATTTTTATGCAGTACTTCATTTCATGACCCCTGGATCCTAAAAATGACCTTAGTTCAAAAGTTTATATATCTATATGGGATATAGAAAACTTTGCGACACGTTCTAGGCCGCAGTTTTTGACCAATCGAAATAATATTTGAGTAAAAAGTCGGCTAGGTCATGGAATCGCGTGAGTTCGTTGGGGATTGAAATCGGAGAGCAAAATGGCGGCCTGGTAAAGTTTTAAAAAAATCATATTTTTTTCATTGTTAACAGAAAATACCGATGTTACATATCAAATGATAGGGCACTTAAATCTCCACAACATTGTGGAAACAAAATTTGGTTAAAAAATCGGCTAGGTCATGGAATCGCGTGAGTTCGTTGGCGATTGAAATCGGAGAGCTAATTTCAGAATGGCGGCCTGTCAAAGTTTTAAAAAAATCATATTTTTTTCGTTGTTAATAGAAAATACCGATGTTACATATCAAATGATAGAGCACTTAAATCTCTACAATATTTATTTGGAGAGTTTTTTCATCGCTGGCATATTTAAGTAAATGTAAGCCAATATAAAGTAACAAAAAAATAAAAAAAATATCATCACCCGCTACACCTGTTATTATTTTTGACAAATAAACACCTGTGAAATAACAATAAGATCGTGCTTAAGTATGTATTATATAGTATAATGGGTATTTCAGTTAAAATATCTGTCAATATGACACTTTTGTTATATTTGGCGACTGTGAGAATATTATATTATTTGTTTAGTAATAGTGGGTGTCAGTGGTAGACTAAGTATAAATAAAAAATATATAAATCGAAAATCTACCTTTCCGACTGGCTGCCATCGGGATTTTTTAAAATGGGAAATAAAAAAAGAGCATTACAATGTACTACATTTTTAAATTATGATTGAACATATAATAAACGCATTTAAACACAGTAGAACAAGAATATGACAATTCTGTTCACGTTGCAGACCTCTTTTTAATTAATGAACGGTCTAGGTCTAGGGTATGTCTTCCGAATATTTGTGAAATTGCGTGTAGATCTAAACAAAAGAACTAGTAATAAAAAATTATTCACGTCATGTACCAAGGCGAAGAACTAACAATAAAATTAATGTAGAAACGTTGTCGCTTTATTTCCGGATAGTAACACTGAGTGTAATAAAACTCGATATTGTGCACTCTCTGTTCATCACTATACACATCCTACACAATGCGCTATTTGTTTCACTTTCAATTTCACTACCCAATTAGCACATATGAACAAAATTATTCATAAAATATCCGGTTCTGGTTTTTTACAATGTATTCATATCTTACGATTTATTTACAATTTTTTTAATATTGGCCAATCTATAATTAATCACATTCAGTTAACAGTTTCGTAGAAATTCTGATTACCATAAAGATGACTTGGAAATTGCCATTGGACTAGATCTTGAATTTGTGCATATCTTACTGACCAGTTCAGTGAAAAAAATTGAAAACGACATCGGAAGCTTTAAAAATTCATGGAAAGGTTGGTCTTCCCTTTATCAGAACTGATTGGCGAAGGTCGGGAATGTTTTTATATAAACAAACCAATTGCTTCTACACAGATAGAGATGATACCTTAAATAGCCTTGTCCACTCCACAATAAATCAATGTTTGGTTTGGGTCATCGCGAGATAATTTTTAGAAATATCTTCTTTGAGATCGTTTCGAGCCTTCGCAGCTTGTTAACTTTGATTATTGTTATTGGAGTTGTGGGAGGCAAGCGTGAAGGAGCAGATGTGTTATTAGAGTTGTGTGATTTCAGTTTGATTTTCATTTCTTTTGTCATTTTCTTCTTTATTTGTTGTAACACAATATCGAATGTTGAGTTGAGGTGTGCTTTAAATCTTGTTTGACGACATGTTAAGTTAGAATTTTTGGCAGTTCTGCATATTTCTATATTAATATCTATGTAACGGGTGATTTTTTAGCAACTTTCTTTTTTGGTAACACTGTTTTTGACTGGTCAGCGGTTTTTATGTAATATGTTACTGTTAAACATGTTCAGTTTGGTCTAACCATATTTAACCATGAATCGACTTATAAACGAACAACGCTTGAAGATTATTGAATTTTATTATCAAAATTCATGCACTTCTTCCATTTTATGGTCAGTTTGGGCAACCTTCTGAGGCGGCTATTCGGAATCTTGTGACTAAATTTCGCACCAAATTTACATTATTGGACATTAAACTACCAACACGCATACGTAGAGTGCGGACAGAGGAAAATATTGCAGCTGTATCCGCCAGTGTTGTTGGTGAGGGTGAATTATTGATCCAGCGCCGTTCGCAGCAATTGGGCTACGTGGAAAATTTTGCAGAAGGATTAGGGTGTAAATCCTTTTAAAATACAGCTGATGCAAGAAATGAAGCCACACGACCTACTATAACGGCTAACTTTTGGTGAATGAGCGCAGGCAAAGTTGAATGAAGATCCTATTTTTTATCCGAAAATTGTGTTCAGCGCCGAAACTCATTTCTGGTTGAATGGATACGTGAACAAGCAAAATTGCCGTATTTGGTGTGAAGAGCAGCCAGCAGCATTGCAAGAACTGTCAATGCATCCTTAAAAATGCACTGTTTGGTGTGGATTATAAGCCGTTGGCATGATTGCACCGTACCTTTTGAAAGACGACGAAGGAAGGAACGTTACTGTGAATGGCGAGCGCTACCGTGCAATAATGTTTTGCCCAAAATGAAAGAGCTGGACTTTGCTGACATGTGGTTTCCGCAAGACGAAACAATGGCCCAATTGAGAAGCGAGTTTGGTGAACAGTTTATTTCACGTTTGGGGCCGGTCAATTGGTCGCCTAGATCGTGGGATTTAACGCCGTTAGACAATTTTTTCTGGGGCTATGTTAAGGCTTATGTCTATAGGGACAAGCCCGCAACGGTTCACGCGCTGGAAGCCAATATTGAAGAAGTTACTCGTGAGATACCGGCCGATATGTTGGAAAGAGTATGCCAAAATTGAACCCAGCGTATGAACCATTTGAGGCGTAGCCGCGGTCAATATTTACATGAAATCTTTAAACATTGAATTATATAGTATATTTCTATCGACTCAAATATTTCATACATTTCTCTAAATTTTATGTGTTTTTTCTTAAATAAAATCCGAAAGTTCTTAAAAAATCACCTGTTATAAGTACATTTATACAAAAATTCATTCAAATTCTAAAACAGTCTACCAGAGAATATTTAGGTATGCAAAAAAGTTATATGGTTTATTTGCTTTGTGATCTTTTTTATGTTTCTTGTGTACCTACTGGGTCGGCATTAATATTATTTGTCTTCAGTTGAGTGAGTAAATATTCTACAATAAAATACTTAATACAGGAATTGCTTGTTACATAAAGCAACAAGACTTTAAGTTATGTTGGAAATTTGTTTCACACTACCATGCTTTCACCAGACGGCCATTTCGTCGATCCACGACTCATCAGTGGTGATCGGCAGGCAGTGTGACCCAAATTTCCAACATTTACAAAGAGCTTATACTAGCACGAGAATTGATTGAGAGAGAGATGTTATTGGCGACACCTAGCGTGAACAGGCAACATGTCGGGTGAAACACAGTTCACAAACGATGGTCTTGTCCGGCCATAAAGCAACAAGACTTTAAGATATGTTGGAAATTTGTTTCACACTACCACGGTCTGGTGAAAGCATGGTAGTGTGAAACAAATTTCCAACATAACTTAAAGTCTTGTTGCTTTATGTAACAAGCAATTCTTAAATAAAGCTTCCCTGCTAGGGGATTCGGGCGCATCTAGTGTTGGCAATAGGATATAATGGAGTTGTTACTTCTTGTCCGGCCATCGTTTGTGAACTGTGTTTCACCCGGCATGTTGCCTGTTCACGCTAGGTGTCGCCAATAACATCTCTCTCTCAATACTTAATACAGTTTGGAATACTTTGTCGCTCATACTGTTCTATACCCTCTATAGTGACATGATGCTTGTGTGGAATATTCCAATTTGGGTATATAGCTATGACATGCTTATAGGTAAAGCGACACTAGGACTTAACTGGGAAACGGTTAGTATTTCGGCAATAAATTGTTGAATGCTCAATTGTTTTTGGTTTATCAGCGTATATAATAAGCGACTTTACATTGTATGAGCAAAACTCGATGTTATGAGAAAATGGGAAATGATAAGAAAAGTTCTTAAATTGGATTAAGTAAGCTCCATTTTATCCCACATTTGATTTTTTTCCAAATTTGGAAACTGAAGTAAATGACGTTATCAACTTTTTTTTCCAGAAACATACCTATATTTTTGCATAGTTCAAAAGAGGTAATTTTTCTAAATAACTTTTGTAAAAAAATATTTACGAATAACGAAAAAGTTGACATGTTATAAATAGTAAGTTCTGACAAAACTGTTGCCATTATTTTGCAGTATTTTGAAGATCATCCACGAAACTCGATTCGTTAAACTTGTCGTGAGGTAAATTTAAAATATAATTCTGTACGAAAAATTTGGTTATCACCATTATAAACTTCACTACTTAGAGCATTTGTCAGATCAACATCAACAACAATTAATTAATTGTGTTGCCCAAGTGATGGCAAACTTAGAGGTTAACGACAATCGGTTTTTTCAACATGTCTTATGGACAGACGAAAGCCGTTTTGTTAGTAACGGTAAGCCAAATAAAAAAATGAACACTATTGGTCTATTGAAAATCCGTATTTTGTCAATCCGACCAAGGACATTTTGACATTAACGTTTGGTGTGGTATTATTAACGAGAATTTAATAGGTCCATACTTTTACGCAGTTGTTTTATGCAGTGAACAATATTTGCAATTTCTACGAATACTATTTGTCAACCATTAGTTTAATTATTGACAGATATAATTGCAGTTCGTTTCCAGAGCCTACTTTTTTAAAAGTTGTAATTGTTGCGAATTTCATTTTTTTTTACAAATTTGCTTATAATTTTTTAACCAATAAAGATTTTTTTCTTAACAAAACTTGCTCAGAAAAATTAGCTCTTTTGAATTATGTCAAAAAAGGTATGTTTCTGAAACAAAAAAACTTGATAACAAAACTTGCTCAGAAAAATTAGCTCTTTTGAATTATGTCAAAAAAGGTATGTTTCTGAAACAAAAAAACTTGATAACGTAATTTACTTCAGTTTCAAAATTTGGAAAAAAAATTAACTGTGGGTTTAAATGGAGCTTACTTAAGCTTATTTAAGAACTTCTTTTCAGAATTTTTCTATCGTTTTTCATTTTCTCATAACAGAGCTGGGACATTGAGTTTTGCTCACCTTGTACATATCCCCAAAAAATAATCTAATGCCGTCAAATGACACAAACGAGATGACCAATTAATAGGTCCATTTCGTGATATTTTGACATTAAATATAGGGAACGAACGATGATCGTGTGGATTCAATTCCTGTAAAAGTTGATTCTTGTAATGTGTAATAGACACAAATCTAATTGATGATGATGACGAACTGACTGATTTGGATCATCAACAGGCTGCTGCATACAATCGCTTGTTTTGTGTACACTGTATGACGCCTTGCGGGATATGAATTATTGTTTAGAGTAAACGAATTGAACTATATTTTTTAAAATAGGATTGAACAATTTGCTGACGTTGCTCCGGCGTGAGTTTCTTCATGATAAATTGACAAACCAAACTAACCCCAAAACAAGCGACAACTGTTGTGCTCCAAAGAAAGAAACAGTGTTGCCCATTTAAATTTCCTCGCACAAAAACACCTCTAATATTTGCATAGGCATAGTGCGAGAGTACTAGGTAAAAGATGTATACAATTTCTCTAAAGAAAGGTATCTAGTTACATTCTAAAGAAGTAGGCCAGCAATACAATAAAACTCATCCATAAACAATATTCAATGCTAAAAATAATTTATAAACTATGTTTCGAGGCTTCAGCTCTTATCATCAGTGGTAAGGCTGATTCTATACAATAAAAGCGTAATCCTTGAAATTACCTACGTAACTAACCTATAACATTCCGACGTTGTAAAACACAATTGTATAAATATAGTGAATAATATATAGTTGAGCATTTTTGATTTCGAAATACAAAGTTTTATCAATAAAAGAAAGTCTGTGTGTTATATTACGAACCAAAATTAATTCAATATTTCATATTATACTATTAATCTCACGTTGCCTAAGCAAGCCAACTTTTACATTAATTTTATTTTATTTACGCAAAAGGTATGTGTTATTATTTTAACTAGTTAATAAAAAATCGATAAAAATTAAAATGCAAACTTTAAAACATTTTTTGGAATCTAGTTAATAAAAATCGATAAAAATTAAAATGAAAAATTTAATTTTTTTTTATAATCGAGTGAATAAAAAATCGATAAAAACTAAAATTCAAAATTTTAAATATTTTCTGTAATTTAGTTAATAAAAATCGATAAAAATTGAAATGCAAAATTTAAAACATTTTTTGTAATCGAGTTAATAAAGAATCGATAAAAATTAAAATTCAAAATTTTGAACATTTTTTGTAATCTAGTTAATAAAAAATCGATAAAAATTAAAATTCAAAATTTTAAATATTTTTTGTAATCTAGTTAACAAAAAATCGATAAAAATTAAAATGCAAAATTTAAAACATTTTTTGTAATCGAGTAAATAAAAAATCGATAAAAATTAAAATTCAAAATTTTACACATTTTTTGTAATCTAGTTAATAAAAATCGATAAAAATTAAAATGCAAAGATAATTCGAAGAATTATTGCAAATTTGCATTAACCGTTTCGGGGATTTTTGTTAAAATTTGATTTTTTACGGAAAAAAAAGAGGGATGTTGGACAGAATAATTTTAAATTAACGAAACATTTTTTAATATATTTTGAAAAATCCGAATACGCTTATTTTTTTAAATAGAAAAGACCAGACGACTGAAAATTGGTGCATGTGAAAAAATTAAAATATAAACAGCGATTTCCTTTGAAAGTTTTTGGTATTTAAAAATTAGGCCATTTTTTTAAATGTTCTGGAAAAACTGTCATTTTTGACAGGCCAGGAAAGGCACGTAACGTGATATGCATGTCATTTGGAATACATTTGAAAGCAAAAGCACATGACAGAAAAAAATTTCCCATATGATGCGTATTTTCTCAGTGACACTGTATTATATTCTTGAGTTTTATCGTGTAAGCATTTGAACGAGTATTGCGGGAAATACAACAGTACAATTTAAACACTACAATTATTAACACAAGTAAAACATTCCTTAGTTTGCGTATATTTAAAATCGCATTTTATCAATTTTTGTTTGCTACTAAAAAAAATCATTTACCTATATTATTCTTAAATCTAAAGGTTACATTGACAGTCTATCAATTATTAAGAAGTACATGTCTGTAGATATTTTAAGATATTAAACTCTTGTTTGTGATGACAACTTTTTATGTTTTTTAAAAGATTTAAATTATAATAATTAACATTACAAATATGTTTATACCAATTTATAAGTGATATTGATTGTGAATATTTGCCATTTCTATTTTCTTACATACTGCTTTTAATTTATAGTAAAAAAATTTTTGTCAGTTTATTTTTTTGTTATGTTGAACAGTAAAAACTATTTTTGATATCCTATTAAAGTTGTAGAACTTACCTAAATGTATTTAGCAGACTTTCTTTTGAAATGATGCATGCGACGCTTAATTTTAAATGAATAATAATTTTTTTATTGTATATTTGTATAAAACTGTTTAAAATAAAATATCAAACATATTCAATTTGTATTTTATTTTAGTATTTTTTGTTTTATAATGTAATCCATCTCAAAGAAGAGAGTGAATAATAATAATCTTCAATAAAAACCACGTCTGCTCCACAAAATTCAAACATTGCAATCTGCCAACATGTTTTATAACTTAATCATCGAATATTAATTATAGATAAGAAGGTTCAGTAGACGCTGAACACGGCATCGACTCGTCGCATTCCCAGCCACATTTCTGGCCCGTTACTATATATACTATATCTATATATATCATAAGATACTATACTATAACTATAAGCGCCGGCGAATTGCTTTGTAGAGATGAATATCAAACGTGCCGACACGAGGTGAAGTAACTGTGTACTATTTTAAACTGTGACTTCTTAATATTCTAGATTTCACGGGTGTAACTTATTCAGATTTACCTGGAATAAGAGTATTTACAAATTCGAACTCATTTTCACACTGCTACCATGATTATTTGCAGGCTCAGATTTCGAATTTCCTTGAACTTCTTTTTGATTTAATCTCTCACTACAACGAACCTTGATATTTTCGGACTTTTAATCACAGTTAGGTCAATGGCTAAGATGTAACTTATTCAGATTTACCTGGAATCAGAGTATTTACAAAATCCGGCTCGAAGGACTATGTAACTTATTCAGATTTACCTGGAATACGAGTATTTTTACAAATTCTGTCTCGAATGACCGTTTTACTAATATTTTTTATCAATCGAGCTTTTAATTAAAATTATTGAAGAATTTTATAACTTTATTTTATAGAAAGTCAACTTGACAATTTTATTTATTTTTTCTATCTGATTTTTTTTATATAATGACATTGGATAACTATATAATTTTTAAATGAAAAATAACTTAATGGCAAAGCGGACTAAAATGTTGGTTTTACATACACAAGGAATTTTGTTTAATTTAGCAGGGCCCCAGTCTAATTCAATAGGAACCAGACCGAGGCATGGGTCGACAGATACTGACGAATTCGTTTCGTTCTTGTTATGAGCTCGTCAGAGTACCATAGTCGATGGGCAACGACTATGGTACTCTGACGAGCTCATAACAAGAGCGAAACGAATTCCACAGTATCTGTCGACTCATGCTGTCGCTGGGCAACGACTATGGTACTCTGACGAGCTCATAACAAGAGCGAAAAGAATTCGTCAGTATCTGTCGACCCATGCCTCGGTCTGGTTCCTATTGAATTAGACTGGGGCCCTGCTAAATTAAACAAAATTCCTTGTGTATGTAAAACCAGCATTTTAGTCTGCTTTGCCATTAAGTTATTTTTCATTTATTATATTTACGGACATGAAATCCTTTTAATATATAATTTTTGACAATTAAACTAAACATACAGAAAAAAATAGTTTTTTGGGTTCTAATACGAATATAAATAGGTACTTCCGACAATTTTAGGCTAAATTTTTAGCCAATTATAAATAATTTAGTATTTTATTTAAAACAATATGATATAAAATATTATACAATTCATAATATGAACCGATAGCAGTGCACGTATGCAAAATGCAATTTATTTTGTATGTACCTACCAATAATTAACTTACAGTTATTTATCTACATATAATCCAACTTAAAACCATATTAAATCATTTTGTCGATATTACGGACCTGTACATATTATAATAGCAAGGGAATCGCAATTACCATGAAACACATGAAAAAAGGTCATTGAAAGGCCACACAACAAGACTATATTGGAACTTGTAAGCAGAATTTGAATGAGATATTCACTAAAATAATTTAAGTAAAAGGGTATAAGTCATATAAATAAGTATTTTAAAGCAAGGGCGGCAACATTGATATTTTAATGTACCTACTTGTTGTTCTTTGATTAATATGCTTATATACAGGTTGTCAACAAATAAGTGCGAAAAATAGTGTGGGTCTTTTATGCAGCGTGTCCCAGCGGGAACCAAATCGATCTGTATATACAGGGTGTTCCTATATTCGACCTACAACGATTTACCTTTAAATATTCTGCTCAAATTTCGTGACCGATATGTTCTTTAAAAAGTCATATATTGACATAAACAATCTTTCTAAAAAAATTAACCAGTGGCATGCTATAGGGGTTAGTGACATTTTTTATTATATTAAAAAGTGTCAAAATCAAAATTTTTAAATTGGCAACCCCCAATTTTATATATTTTTTGCATCAAAAATAAGGGCAAGTTTATGAAAGGATGTCTATTCCAAAAATTGATGGTTTTCAAAATATTGACAATTTTACATTTTTCTATTACAATAGTGACATACATACTAATAAATAATAAACAATTTGTCACAATTAATGATTAATTTTGGCAAGTTCATATTTATTGCTATTTATTTGTTGTTGTTGTTATTATTCTTTAATCTGCAAACGTCATTTTTGACATATAACTTCAAATATTTCGAAAACGGCTAGAGATAGGTATAATAATATATTATGCATGAAATATCTTTATAACTACAAGGAGAATCCAAAAAAAAAAAATAATTTATATAGGGTCGTATTTGAAATAAGGAAGTTGACACCAATTGCCGGTATAACCGGAAGTACTAGATTCTTAAAAACATTTTAGCGGAATTGGTCCCATCGACCTACGTGCTACACCAGATTTTCAGATTGTTCCACAGTGTAGTTTCTCCACAATCGATCAAATTCGTTCCCGGCGGGACTCCCGGTATATATTGTATACAGATGTTTCAAAAAGACGCGGCAATATTTAAGGGGGTGATTTCTAAGGTAATTTTATGAAAAAAAGTTTCCATAAAGATACGTCCGGAAATGCATTGTTGCCAATATAGGTTTTTTGTAAATACCGTTTTTTTTTAAGTCAAATATTTCCTTACCGATTTCTTTGAAATTTAGCAGCGTTGTTCCTAGAAATAGGAAGCTTATATTTTCCTAACTAGATCGAAATTATTCAGTTCAGTGGCTTTAGGGGGACAACTTAATAAAAATTATTGAGAAAAAAAAACGCTACTGACTGTAATTTAATTTCAAAATTGTCTTGAGATAAAGCAACTAAAACTAAAACTTTTTTACCACTTGTATTTTTTCAGAATATTCGCGACTACTTAAATATTGCCACGTGCTTTTGAAACACCCTGTATACATATAGATATATAAACTTTTCAACTGATCTCGTGTTTAGGGTTCAGGGGTCATGAAATGAAGGACTGCATAAAAAATTTTCAAAATTTCGATTGTGTCGAGATTTTTTTTTAAACTACTAAAAATATGTGAAAAAAATAAGAACAAATTTGTGGTCGGGATTAGGTATAATATTAAAATATTAAAACATCCTATTTTATATATATTTTACCCTCCGCAGTACTACCAATATCACCATACGGTCGCGGAGGAGGCTCTACTGCACTGGTGAAATAATAAAAAATTAAAAATTTCATACATTTTGGACACAGTGGTAATTGATGTACAATTTATTCAACAAATGTTGTGATCATCGATATTTTAATTATTATCACACGAAATATTAGAATATTAAAAAAAAAAAAAAGAAAACAATATTTTGTTTTCAAAAGTTGTTTACAAATTTCACGCAGTATATGATAAACTTTTGCATGAAATATTGCTTTACCAGTCATAAATCAACTCTAAAATAATAATCAAAAGCTATCTAGACATACAGGAGCCTACGTATATTTATACTTTTTTGAGTTTTTCATTTATTTGTCTATTCAATGTGTATTGTATGAATACCGGGTGATTCACACGCAAATCGCTTATAAACGGTACATGTCTTGTACTACCTCTTTTTAATTAGGTATTTTATTCCAATTATTGTAAATTTAATTATTTCAAATTGTTCTACTGAATTAGAAGCCAAAATTCCACAAAATCCCAGCTATCTTTATTCAGCTACACGGTAAAAAATCCGTGTTGAAAGGTACACTGAAAGTGGTTCGTATTTATCGACACTAAACCGTCGTTGATTACTGGCTGCCAAATAGGTGAAACATATAGGCCCATTTTACAATGAGCGTTTGATCTTCGGTTCAGCCGAAAAAATGCATTGTACCTATATTGTTGATTTTGATGATGAACTCTCGGTGAATTGGAGCGTCTGAATTTGGCTGTTCAAGCCAACCTCAACGTATTTGAACCTCACTCTTGAATGTTTTATTTATGTTAATATTTGTTTTTCCAAAATTTAATTATCTACAAAAATGGACGTGTGGGAAGATGTTACAGATGATGAAGATTTCTTAGAATTAGTAAATAATTATCCTCGGGCCTCACAAATATATAGAAATTGGCCAAATCACAGACAGATCAATTAACAAATTACTCTATCAGACACAATCGCCGCATTTTTCTCTGAATAAGGTTGTTCGATAACCGAGGGTTCTGGTTCACCCCATGAAGGATGTTTATAATAGCACAGGGGTCTAGGTACCCCTGTGTTATTATAGGGTGTAAGGTGCTGTGACTATTTGAGTCATCCTCCACAATTTCCAGATCACCAAATTTGTTAGAATATTTTCCTCTCTAGCAGACACATTAGTAGCTCTTCCATTATTTTCCATAATTATATATTATAAATTTGTTAAAATAATTTACCGATTTTATATTCTACGACTACAAAAGACAAATTTTAAAAACTGAAAACAATATATTATCTAAAAAAATCTATTTTATAGGTTGATTGTTATTTTTTTTTTCTTCTTCTCCTTCTACACACTAGTTAAATGCTGGTTCAAGTAAACTTGAATTGGTACAACGCTGGAGGTACTGTACTGAGTTCAAGGGTGAACTCATTGTGAACTGCAGTTCACGGGAAGTAATAGTGAACCATCGTTATTTGTAAGTTTCTATTTTCATATTACGTTGCGACAAGATGAATTATATGTTTCTGTTGATGTTTTAATTTATAGTTATTTGAATCGTGCATTTTCTTTGTCACAACCTGAATCTCTTGAATGCTGCTATATGTCATCTGACGTCTGCTTTCCAATAACTATAAATGAAAATATATCCAAAGGTTTATAGCAAAATATGAATCACCTAGTTCCAACACCGATAACAGTAGCGAGTAGCTCCCCAGTTTCTCAAGTCGTTTTTCCATATATACAAGTTATGACTGATCATCTCGAAAATCTTGAACAACTATCATATTCTTGAATCGCAATTTGTTCAAAATTACCTAATTATTTAAACCAGTAAAGGATCGAACCCCCCTCGAAACATCTATTGAAGAAACTAGAAAATTCTCAACCCGCTCACAGGAACATGAAAGGTTGGTTCGATTTTGACAGCATTTGTAGAACATTATGTAGAAACCGCACACAAGCTTATATTCAGAAATTCCGCGCACATTACCTGTGGATCCGTGGTTGGTCGGAGATGGAGAGAACGGGAAATCGTTGATTACTTCATGCCAAATAGATGAAAGATATTACGCATCTTCGACCAATTTCGATTCCCCGTTCCACCCATCGGCTGAAAGATATAGACCTGTAATCAACGATTCTCCGCCTCTTCCATCGCCGCCAACCACTCATCAACATGTAATGCGCAGACCGGTGTGGCTGGCATATAAAAATATGCGATGAGGTTAAGGATCTGGGGGTGCTCTTTGACGCTAAACTTAGTTTTGTGGGGCATGTGATTGATGTGGTTTCGTCTTCCTATAAGAGTCTGGGTTTTGTTATGAGAAATACAAAGCATTTTGTGTCACCTAAAACTCTTATTTTACTGTATAATTCCTTCGTTAGATCGAAATTGGAATATGCGTCTGTTGTGTGGAGTCCTGGTTATGCGTTGCACTCGAATAGCTTAGAGAGGATTCAGCGAAGGTTTGTGAAATACTTGTGGTTTAAGTGTGACGGAGTGTATCCAACCATGGGATTTCCCCATGATGAACTTCTGGGTCGTTTTAATTTTGTACCTCTTGATAAGCGTAGACAATATGCCTCACTCCTGTTCCTATTCAAGATCGTGAATGGCGTCATTGACTCTCCGGACCTACTTTCAATGGTACCTTTTCATGCTCCACATACGAGAAGGCGTAATTATGGTTCTAGCTTTTACTTGCCTACCGCACGTACCAACCTGTTGCTTTTTTCGCCATTGTTTGAGATGTGTTCTGTTTGTGACTCGGTGAGTACCGATATTGATGTGTTTTTTAATACCATATCTTATATTAAAAAAGTGTTTTTTAGATAAATATTTGTTGTTAAACCGTTCTGACTGTTTTTTGCGATTGCAATATTTGTATTTTTTATAATTTTGAAACGTGTATTTATGTTAATTTTATCGTTTTGTAATGTACCTGCCCTGTAATTGGATGTGTTTCTGTCTGGGTAGATGTAGTCTAAATAAATAAATAAATAAGTAACGTATAGAGCAAAGAGTTTCAGTTTAACCAATTTCACGCCAAGTTGCTCTGAAGAAGCTGACAGTAGGATGTTCGTTATTGTAAATTTGACGCAGGTTTTATCCAGAAGAATTGTTAAAATGTTCTATTTTTATTATTTTTCAAAATATTTGGAATTTTGCACAAAAGTGCATTCACTAAATGCCGAATTTTGGTCACTCTTACGACCGTTGACCCGACCCGACCCAACCCAATAGCAGCAATATTCCTTTCGAATGAAAACAATCAACGGTCTTTTGGTATCTCCACAACTGAAGAGACGAATTGAAGTCGAAACAGAAACGAAAGAGCATATCTTTCCCAATTCAAGTTTGATTTAAAGAAAACGAATTGGATAAAATCCAAAACAATTTTGATTGGAAACGAAGGGTACCGTATCAAAAGTGTGGTGCGTTTTGCAAAAGTTTTAGTTGACAAAAGTCGCACTTCTCGCTTTTCGCGGATGATAAAAGTGAAGTAGGCCGCTGTTTTTGCACATAGTGATTAGTTAGGCGCGCGGCGATTACCTACATTGGATGCGAATTCGTACGAAAATTTATTCGTACAAATTTGTACGAATTCGTACCAAAA
Source organism: Apoderus coryli (assembly GCA_911728435.2). Lineage (NCBI taxonomy): Eukaryota > Metazoa > Arthropoda > Insecta > Coleoptera > Attelabidae > Apoderus > Apoderus coryli. The sequence goes on along the minus strand of OU452202.1, from coordinate 5,403,661 downwards.
TGTATTCGTACAAATTTATACGAATTCGTACGAAAATATATTCGTACAAATTTGTACTAATTCGTACGAACTCGTCTGAAGGAAACAAACAAATGCTTCTTTATCTTGGAGTGCATAAGAACGTTTGTCACGGATTCGAACGATATTCCGATGCGACCAAACTATTTTTTTTTTCCTCAGTATTTGTGCGGCCATTTAGCGATGGACTGCGAAAAGCATATAATTTTAGTACAGGAAAGAAGGTCTTTGTGGGACCAACAAAAATTAAGCATTACCACAATAGAAGCTTAAATTTTTGAAGGAAGTAGCAGAGAAAATGTATTCAACAGGTACTTATTAATAATGATTATTATTATTAGTTAGACGAAATATACATTGACAAGTAACAAAATTGGTGTATTAAAATAATAATGTATTGAAAGTATTATTAAACTTGGTTAAGTGATATAAAAATTCATTTCGGGTAGGGTAAGCTGTATCAGTAGCTCTGTTAAAACAACGTAAAAGTAATACAGTTTTGCAGCTGGATTCGTTGTCCAGTGTTTTTAATTAATAAAGTATTAAGACAATGGTATTATATACATGAAATTAGTATGCACCACTGTATTGCATCTAATTTAACCATTATCAATTACGTATTCGTACGAATAGATTTCATAATAAAATTTCGTACGAATTCATATCCAACGTAACCATAGCCTTTCACAAACGAACATTGGCAGGAAAGATACGATACCCTTCGTTTCTAAAGTAAATTGTTTTGGATTTTAACCAATTCGTTTTCTTGAAATTAAACTTGAATACCCAGTCTCCCTGGGAAAGATATGTTCTTTCGTTTCTGCTTCGACTTCAATATGTCTCCTCAGTTGTAGAGATCCAACAAGACAGTTGATTGATTTTATTTTTTTTATTTTAGCTTAGTTCATATTTTATTTTATCAAAGACAATGAAACTCGCTGAGTGTTGCGTACCTTATATGTAGTGTTAGTAGGTATTGTATAATTATACATTTTCTGAACAATTAATGTAAAATTCCAAGTTATTAAATGTTGTACAATACACTAATTGAATTAAATAATTGTATTATATATTTTATGTAAATGCGCATTCTAAAACAATTATCTTTCAGTATTAACCAATGTCCATATTTATTTCTAAATTGTTTACTAATTAATCGTAAAACACATTTTTTCTCGATTGACATTGAATGAATATTATTATGAACATAATCAGTGGCGGCGCGTGGGTTTTGAATATGTGGGTCTAACAGAAAAAATAGACTAACAAAAATTACAGCATATGATTTTTAAATCAATTCTCCTATTATTAGATTTAGCAAACAATTCAATAACTTTATTGTCAAAATCTGTAATATCCTGTACAAGTTTTTTGAGAGCATAGCCAGGGGATATAGTCTATCCTGATCCATTGCACTTCTTAAAAAGCACTTAAGAGTGATTGCCAACGACTAGGGCAACCCGCAATTTTGTGAGGGGACAAGGGACCGGTAACAAAAAGGCTGGATAATTAAGCGTGGTTACACTACGCTCATACATCCTTATCATTGGTTATGGTTAGCACAGGGCCGCAATAAGTACGTTGCTGAAGTTGAATTTAAATTCTAAATATTTTTTGATATATCTATAACAATAATTATGTACTTATACGGTCCAAAACTATGAGCAGAAAATAATTAAAAAAAATAAAGTCAGAAAGGCAGTGAAACGAAAACTGATAGACTTTAAGCGTGATGGTCATGAAAGCTATGGCGACAACTGTGAAAAACCTGATATGTCAGAAATTGAATTTCAACTTGCAAAAGAAGATTTTCTAAAATAAATTAAAAAAACTAAAGAAGAAATTAATAAGTTGGAATCCTTAACAAGAGATCAAAATACAAGCGATTTGTGTTCTTGGAAAGACGGAAACGAATCACAGCATCTAATTTTTCAAGAGTATGTAAAAGGCGACCTACGACAAGCTGTAAATCTCTAGTTGAGACAATTATTTATACCAAATCTTTTAATTCTGCTGCCTATGAATACAGTAATAGGTATGAAGCAGAGGCCAAAATGCTTGAGAAACATGTCTCACACTCACATGTTTTTCAAACGTTCATACATTTCAGAAAAATATCTTTTTAAATTATTATATTATAATAATTTGTAAATCGGATGTTGGACGACCTAACATTTTAATTTCAACTTTTTTTGCAAAGGAGAGTGGTCTATTTTCTAGAATATACTCTTGCTACAAGCGTTCGGTAAAGTACACTTTTATCCCATTTTTTTAGTGCCGAAAGTTGCACTTTGTCACAGTCAGTGCTGTGAAGTTACCTTTCCGCACTGTTTTTAATATTGCCATAACTAGTACTATAGAGTCAAATATTCCTAGATTTGTTATAAATCATAAATATTAAGAACTGTTTATCCACATTAAAAGAAGAAGTACTTATAGCTTCTGTTTATCCAGCAAACCTGTTAAATGAACTAAAAATCGAACATTTTACCATTCTACTTTCCCGCACAGGGAAAGTATTGAGAACGCGCTTAAAAAATTTGAGATAAAGAAAGTCTGTCTGTCTGTGTGTGTGTATGCGTGTATGTCGTGTGTCTGTATGTATTCTTCCACGATAGCGCCCAAACGCTTTAACCCATTGCGCTAAATTGTGGTATATGAGTTTGGGGCAGTCCTAGGATGAACCCATTAGTTTTTGGTTGAAACCGCCTAAGCCTTGTGACAGGGGTGGACACAACCGCTAAATTTTCAAATAGCAGTAGGGATAGAGTCATACATCAGTTTAAAGCATTTTTTATTTGCTTTACAGCGATAGATCACTTTTGATATTTGCCCCCATAATTCTCGAGAAAATTGCGTTTAAAATTTCACAAGTTAGGTAGTTGGAACGTATATATATTACATTTAGAGTACAATATATACCACAGATGGTACTGTGGCCTCATTGATAGAGCCTTCGCTTCGTATGCGAAAGGTTACGGTTCGAATCCCAGCTCTGGTAATACCTTTTTTTTCTTCTAATTTTTGAATAAAGAATTAGTCTGTTACGTTAGTTTATTGGAAATAATGAAAATAATACAATTGCAATAATAATAAGTATTAAAATTCTGTTTCGTTACGCAGGTCATATATATTTGATTATATTATATCTTGTTGGGAAAGTTTTGGGGCGACACAACCGAGTTTTTCTCTTATGACACATCAATAATAACTGATATGATGGCAATAGGGATATTTCACAAATTTGTCAATTGTTGTTGCTTGAATTGTCAGTTTGACAGTTCAGGTTAATAAACAATACACCTGAATGCGAGTATGATCGTTTGCGGCATGAGCCGCAGGCGAGTGCTGCAAATCATACGAGTAGGAAATGGTCATTTCATGTGAGTTTCACACTATACTTTTTCTACGACTGTTTTAATGCTTTTGAATAAATTTAACATAATTTTTAGGAAAATATTTGTATTTCGAAACTTATCCTTGTTAGCGTATAAGCCTAAATACGATAAATTAGCAGTATTAAATTGACTAGGTGGTGTTAAACTATATTCACCATCACTGTTTATGTGCTTTGAAATTAGCGAAATACTTAATTATAATTATTCTTAATTATAAATACCAAAACTGTCAATTTGGTGTTTGTATTTTCGGCGTTGCTTTGGTGATTTTTCATGCCCGCCGCTACTTTTGTCATTACCAGGAAATTTTATCCGTGCGTAATAATATTTCCCACTATTATTACGCACGGGTAAGTGATAAACAGCATTACAATGTACTACATGGTCAAATCATGATTGAACATATAATAAAGGCATTTAAAGACAGTCTTAGAAAAAAATTAATACCTAACACATGCGTGTCTTTTCCGCACTTGACGAATGACCAAACTCCACTGCGCGTCGTTCGGTGTAAGGTACAAATTTTTCCTACGAGCACTTCAAATTTCACAGTAACATACGGCATTCTCGTGTATTGTTTGTTAAGCTTAACCTGAACTCAACTGACAATTCACGTAACAATTGACAAATGTGTCAGCCGTAAGAGAGTTATAGTTACGACCGCAACAGGGGGTCTGGGGGACTGTTGACCCCTCCAGAACCACCCTCAACAGAGGATGCACGGACTCTTCGTGTATCCAATGGAGTGCCCGAGGTGTTGCTGGCTTGTAGCCGTCCCAGGTGTATAGTCTCAAGTCTCGCGTTAACACACCGCAGAATTAGCATCTGTTACAGCGTTTACCATCTCACCGTATCAACGCATACAACTGCCTGGTGAAGTGTTAACCTCGACCATCGGCAGTATCAACTCCTGAGCCCACAACGCTGTGTACAGGGTTTATTACCCCCTGTGATGGCACCGGTCCAAGTGGCGCTAGTCTCGGACACTGGGAACATATTCACTACATCCCCGACACCTCACGCGACTGCTCAGTCAGGGTGATCGAATCGTCACGCTACATGCTCCCTCTTAAGGGATATGCACTTGGAACACTCTCACTGGCACCCAAGGGTTTCATACTAAACGAACCGTTTGCCCCTGCAAGGCCGACACCATTCGAGAGGGCGCTAGCAGCACTACCTAGCGGGGCTCCCTCTCTCCCTCAGTGCTATTGTTAGGTTTGCCAATATACCTTCTGCCAACCTTGAATAGTAACGCAGGATCATGTCAGATGCTTAGGGCTAATCGATCGAATACTAGTCCCATATCGCCGTAGTCCGACATCTTAAAGATTGCCCGGCATCATTTGACCGAAGGGGAGAGAGGCAGTATTTCATTATTGAGCTTAACCTTATTTTGACATCTGAGCATGCACATTTGTTTTTAAAATAGCGTAAATTTTATTAAGGATATTAGAGAGATATTGCAGTCGCAAATAAGGTCTAGCAGTATTAAGTTTAACCTTATTTTGACATCTGAACATGCGTATTTGGTTTTAAAATAGGGTAAATTTAGGGATATTGTTTTCCTTTAAGCCTGTGGTAATGAAGTCAAACACTTTCTTTAATAAAATTTACCTTACTTTCAAGTCAAATGCCCATGTTCAGATGTCAAAATAAGGTTAACATTAACACTGCAGTATTTGCAAGTGTAATATCTCTCTAATACCCTAATACATTTTATCTCTACTCGGTACAGTTCTCTTTCAATATCAATGACTTTTACTTATTTGCTGTCATTTATATGTGCATGCATTAATGCCCATGTCCATTAAGCAAAGCTTAAGCAAAGAATAACTATGAAGCCCTTAATATTAAGGGCTCCTTAAAATAAACTTTCGTGCCACCATTATTTTTTAGACTACATTTAGCTAAGTATTGTTGTATTGGCAACGCCGTATTTAATGTGTTATTTATGGGGAATTTCAGTTTGACATTGACACTGACAATAGTAGTAGGTAGGGCTATTCTTTCGTACTGAACTAAGTGAACAATCTGAAAATTGTCAGTTTATTCACGATTGTGCGTATTCTTTCGACATCGGTCACTTCTACAATTGGTCTTGGTCATTAAGTTCATTATTGTAAGAGAGAGAGAATTCAAGAACATGAAAAAGGGTATATGGTCGCATTCTAACGTAATTTTTAATAGTTGCATTAGGCGATATCCTTATAAGCGAAATATCAGCAATTTTCACTCACTTGCCTGTCACACCCGTTCCTTTTACATATTCGATTGACAGTTAACTGAGAATTTAACCTCAAAATGTTTCATAGCCAATTATGCTTTTGATAGTTTGCCGTTCCTTTGTTGCAAAACATAATATAAAGTGTGTGAATTTTCAACTGCGAACCCGAACTACGTAACAATTTGGTGTCAATCGTGGGATGATTTGCAGAAACGGAGAGCGTTAGTAGTTGCTCTGCGGGGTGAGGAACTAGAAGTACTGCCGTCGTTACTCTAGAACAACAGATTATGACGATCTCGATTACGATTAAATTATTAGTAGTTGATTTTTAGATGAATAATTCCGCATTGAGAAAATTTAAATTTTGTCTTGCTATTGGGGAAACACTTTTTATTTTTCAGTGATTTATCATGCGTTATGTCTTACGCGCTGCTCACCAAAGAGGATTCGTTTTGATTTTTTATACCATTTTAGTAAGTACAGATTGTCATTAATTCTCAATTCAATCGAAAATTAACAACAGATAAATAAATGATGATTTACAATGATTTATTTATATAAATATTGTTATTATGATTTAAGTATGATTTATGATCTCTTATATAGTAAAAAATTGATTTATGATAACACTTGAACATGTAATCTTAATTTTTAATAAAACTTCACATCTTTTCCATTTTGTATTTACTATACACAGCAATCGTTTATTATAAGTGTAACCTACTTTTAAAAGCAAATGTTCAGGACTGTATTTAAACGTAAAAATTCCAAATGTTTTCCTTTTAGAGAAATAATTATTGGACTTATTCAATCAGAATGTTATGAAACAGTACCAGCGAGTGGGTTTATACTCTGGGGTGCACACATTGTATTGTCAAATATGTCACAAATAAGATAAATATAAATAATTCACAATTTGACTTTGGGTTAAATAAATAGGTAATTTTAAAAATGAACTTTAAAATTTGCACAAAACTTTATAAGACACGTATTCCAATTAATGGAGATTAGTGGTTAAATTTAATTGGTTTCACTCGCCGCATATTAAAACCCCGAAGGTCTGACTAAAAAGACTCAAAATGACCACCGACACTTTTGATTTTTAGTTTTTCTTCTAACAATAATTATGTAAATTTAATTGTCTTTAAATATTGAACGCAAACACTAAATTATGCGAATTTCTAAAAAATCAAAACAAATACAACGAACAACCCGAATACGTACGATTAAAGTGCACGTTATAGTTGTGCACATGAGGCAGCTTTCAGATGTCTCTGTCGCGTGTGTAAAAGAATACGGAGCGCAAGGTTTCCACCAATCAGATTTTAAATTTGCCTGAGTTGTGCACAGTACGCTTGCGCTGTCCACGACACGTCTGCGTGTGAATAAATGTCAGAACGGGACCAAATATATCAGTATTGCTTGTTGAGTCTATATGTCATAAAATTTATTTTTCAGGTAAGGTTGAAATTTATATATGTTTATAAAAATAAGAGTAATTAACTTGCACGTGCACTTATTGCGGAACCACCACTAAAAGCACACCTTTGAGTTTGATTGATCATAGTATTCATCGGCTACGACATTTGGCTCTACAACTATGAGACTGGATACTTGTAACAGTGTCTTAAAGTATTTCATGCATCATTGGACTATATTTCCCTCTTTAGATGTACATACAAAAATACTGTCACTTTTAACGCCATCGACAATGACTCACACACAGCTTCTGAATAACTTTTCCAATAACCAGTTTCAAATCTCATCAACATAATAAGAACCAAACACTTCTCACTTGTATCGCACACCTATGCCATGGACTGACGTTGAGCAAACTCTAAGAAAGTGGAGTGTACATGAGTAATAGTCAATGATTAAAATATACATTTGAAAATGAAATCTTGATTTTATAATACTTTTCAAACAGACTTAAGTTGTAAGTCTTTTTATGAAAATTATATTATTTATGTTGAAAATAATCTCCACCTACTTACATCAATACACTTTTGTAACCGAAGCTTCCACAACTTAAAAGCTTGAAGTTGAAATGGAAAAAAGTGGTCAATTTCTTGCAATGCATGTGGTGGTGCAACATTACGTTCGAATATTGACTGACTCAAGAACTACAGGTAAACTTGTTGTGGTGTATCAGTTTCCTGTAACTGTTCGTTGATCTTCAAGCATAATTGGTTGCATTAATCCTGCACTACAAAAAAAACTGCGTATATATCTTTCTTGACAACCTTTGCTTTTTCGCCATTGTTGGTGTTGGTGGATCTTCGTGAATCCACACACGGCTTTCCTGCCGGATAGGAATGTCATAAAATGGTATATTTAAGTTGCGGCACCTGTTACTATGTTAGAAAGAATATGATGGCCACCATTATTTCTCTGGGTGTCGAGAGGGTCTGCACCCAGCGTAGTTGCCCGTGAATGAGTTTCATCACCAAATGCACTTTACAACCGTTTAAGACTTAAACTTAAATCGACCCTGAAGTCGTAGTAGACCATAGCGCGCACATGTTCTCATGACCAATCCATGTTAGACTGGCAAAACGTATTTACGTTTACTTTGTGACATCAACAACTTTTCAACTGTTGTCTTATCTTACTAACTAAGGATGGTGGTATTTAAAAATGTAGTGCTGCCAGCTCAAAATCTTCTAGCGTCGTGTCATCGCCAAATATACCGAGTGGCCCTCGTAATATAGAAAACAGTATACAATTTGTGTTAGTGTAAAATCAAATTGCAAAACTCGTTTTACTACTTGAAAATATTACTTTACGCAAATGGAAACTCTTGTAAACGCGCTAAAAAAAAATTGAGATAAAGATAAAGACGGATATAACCATTTTGAGACCACTAAGACCATTTTCAGATGGAAGTCTGTCTGCCTGTGTGTGTCTCTGTATGTATTCTTCCACCATAGCGCCTCAACGCTTTAACCAATTGAGCTAAATTGGTGCATGAGTTTGAGGGAGTCCTAGGATGAACCCATTAATTTTTGGTTGAAATCGTTTCAGGCCTGTGATAGGGGTGGACACAACCGCTAAATTTTCAAGTAGCAGTAGGGGCGAGTGCTACATCATTTTAAACCATTTTTTATATTATTTACAGCGATAGGTAACTATCCCATATTTCTCGGGAGACTTGCGTTTAGAATTTCACCAGTTAAGTAGTTGGAACCTATACTCTTATTAGTATATAATAAATTTAATAAAGGGTTTTTGGCGTGCGTGCGTCTTTCAATTTCATTATGTAAAATTTTCATTACAGCTCTGACTATCAACATATCAAAAGCACGTAAACCAAATAAAGAAAGCGATCAAGATGGAAATTTGCCAAAATATTAATGGAAACAAACACAGCCGCATAACATGTGTATGAAATTTCTTAGAAAAATTAAATTTTTAATCGAATTTCGATGTTATGTTTTCTGCACCAAGTGGAATTTAATTTACAACTCATTAAAATGTTTTTATAACATTTCATTCTATTGGCTTGACCATAATATGTTTTGATCGGTTTATTTTGAAATATATGTACGAGTATATATTAATTTTGAGTATGATATTGCATATACACGGTTTTATCAAATTCAATTCTGAACAAGAGTTGTTCTATGACCTTTTATACTAAAGTCAAAAATGACAAAGTTATCGATGATTTTCTAAATAAGTCTGTATTGGTCTGTGTATTCGTCGTAAAATTATCTTTCAATAAAATAGAAACCAAGAGGAATATCCATGATGTGAAGCAGTATCGTTTATTTTAAATTACTTTCAATTATTCTACAAACTTAAAAAAAAACAACACTTAAAGAATATACTAAAAAACATCACCTTTGTTTTAAAGATTTTTAACTCCCTTGTAAACGCTCCCGGCGCCGCGCCGGCGGCCTGGCCCTGGCAATTATTCTATGTTCAATATTATAATTTTAACTACTATAAAACGCTAGCTAACTTATTCACTCATATCTTCAACCAAAACAGTTCGTGCAGATCTCCTCGCAAGCCAAACAATTGTAAAATATGTCATGTATTTTTACATACAGTTAAATATTCAGGTTAGGCGGTAGGTTATTTTTGGTGAGGCTCCTTTTAAGGGAAACATTTTTAAAATAGTACCCAAATCGTCACTTTTTCCATTAAAGTAAAGGCATTAGAAAAGAAATCAGATTTGTGTGTTATTCTTATGGAATCTACTCGCTTAAACAACATACTAACTTACAATGCTCTGCTGCCAGAATGTCTTTGAAATTATCTCTATTCTACACCTGGTACTCATTTTTCGGGCAATACCGTAATTAATCCGAAATCTATTTACACCCGAGGCACGGGCAGATGCGTATTAATTAAAGACACAATTAATTTCCCCAAGGTTATTTTATTTTTGCTAAAATAAATTGAGTATTGAAAAAATTCCATATTATTTATATTTCATTCAATTCCATTCATTCAAAATCTGGCAACAATCAAGAAAAGATGAGAAATTCGGCGATGCCACGCTTTATTTGAAGGTTTTTCACCATAAACATATTTCCGCACATTTTCCTCAATAATCCACACATTACACAATAGATTTACACATGGACCATTATTAGATACTTGATTTTCCAACAAATTTAATTTACTCAAATCCTACAATAATATAACTAACATTAAAACATTATTTTATCTAGAAAAAATACTAATTTATACTTATTTTTATTTTACTACTATTGTTTTTAACTGACTCAAGTTGACACATTTGGCATTCGAATATTGATTTTTTACCGTCCTCACTAGACGAGATACAATTTAAATAATAATAAAAAAAGTTCAATGACCCCGTTCGAGTAGCAATATGTGCAGACGGGCTACAATTTCAATAATAATAATAAAACTTCAATAAACTGGGTCATAGAGATGCAAGAAATGTCTCGATATATTCGATCTCAATTTCTTTTTAAGGTTGAACTATTGTATCGAGGATTGCAACTAAATCTATTGGCCGCTTGTAATTATATAATTAATTAATAGAATGAATCCTACAGATCCTCAGGATTGCCTTTTATACACCACAGCCTTCACATATGGCAAAAAAAATATCCATAGGCGTTATGTCTGGTGATCGAAATGGCATGCTGCTGCATCGTTAGGTCATCAATAATATCGCATAAAGCATAAAGATCTTGTAAGAGGATATAAATTATGGACAGGAGCCGCATCTTGCTAAAAGTAAATCTGTTGTCTATCCATTAAATTCAAATCATACAAGAAGTCTGGAATTTGACATTTATAAATAAATATTAAAATCATTGAATACTATATCATATTTGAGTTTAGGATAAATGATCATAGAACGACTGTTCAAAATTGAATTGGACGTTGTTTTGATATAATGTAATTTTATATTAACGTTGAACTCATGGGCGCCGGAAGAAATTAAATTAGGGGAGGGCAAGGCGAAAAATACTAAGTAAGCAAAACAAAAGTATTATGTATATAATATGTGGCAAAATACCTATACTTATACAGTAAATCCAACTTCTATTGAAGTTTAATTTATATATTAAGTACTCAAAATATTATATAATTAAAAAAAAAACCTTACGATAAACTGATCCTGCTTAGTTATAACATAAATTGAACATAAGTCTAATCAGAAAATAGCAGTAGAATATTCCTTCGTTTTTGCGAAAATCGATCTATCACTTTTTTAATAAACACGTCTTTGTTCTTATTTACATGTTCTCTGTGTACGCTGAGAACACATAATCCAGATAGTCTTTCTTCACTCATGGTAGACCTTAACCAAGTTTTCACCCGTCTTAAGGTACTAAACGATCTTTCAATTGTGGCCGTTGTTGGAGGTAAAGCCAAAAAAATAGCAATTGCTTTTTTGATACTAGGGAAAAACTCACAATGTTTTTCCAATAAATCGGCGAACTCTAACTGAATATTTTCATTTTTATTTTTCTCTATCCACATTTCAGCCCATGTTTCACTCTCAGTCTCTAAATTTTCTAAATCGTATACTTTGGCTATGTTAGGAATTTTTTCTATTAATTTCCTATACTCTTCTGTTACAGTTAACTCTGGATGAAACAGGCACAAAGAAAATGCAATTTCTGTTTCTTCCGAAAATCTTATCTCAAGTGAGCGGATAATTACCGTGTTCTTTACACGGTAATATTCCTGGCAAGACTTCGTTTCGAAATTAGCTCTATAAGTTTGATTTGATCCCAGTCTAAGAATTCTTAGTGGTATGTCAAATTTATCACCAACTTTTTCAGATTTTTGGAAAATCTCCTTAAAATATTTTTCAGCGTCAGATCTATGATTTTTTAGTGCAGACAAAGGTGTTTTAATATGGTTTTTTGGGATGTATATTTTGCGTTTTTTGCATATTATCACCTCCCTCCCTCATATTTAAAATAATCATAAACTATTTAGTCGATAAAATAGATAATTAGCAAATATAGAATTATGTACACCAAAACCTCCTAATTTTGTAGGTATCTAGATATCCTTAACTGCATTTATAATTTAATGATCTAATCTATGTTATGTTATATTTTCCTGTATTTACGTGTACCAGGGGGGGGGCAGGCGCCTTGTCTTGCCCCTCCCTTCCGGCGGCCATGATTGAACTTATGTCCTAAAATAAGTAAGTAAGTAAGTAAGTTCAAATCATAAAACAAAAGAATATAAGAATATAATCCTGATATTTATGTAATTATATAAGGTTCTTTAAGCCAGTGATGATTAACTTATTATCCGAAACATGTGTGACTGAAGTTAAAAGAAAGGTTTTAGCTCCTCGATATATGGATTACTTCAGACAAAAAAAATATATCCAAATATTTTATTTTCATAAATGGCAGGAAAATTAAAAAGCGCTATTTACTTGAACCAAACATTTCGAAAAAAAAAAAATACTTTCGGAATTTGCAATTTTGCTCAGATTTTAGTTATCTAAATGAAGATTTGAAACATTTTGATATATCATATATCCCAAATTACTAAACAATGTATAACAAAATGATAAAATACGGATACATTTAATTTGACGCGGATGCTCTTTCATCTAATTAATGAAAGAAAGTTGACATTTCTTTCATTAATTAGATGAAAGAAATCGATATAATGTCTCTTTCATTAGTAGAGATGCAAGAAAAGAATTCCAGGACTGCAACTGAGTGTATTGGCCGCTCGTATATAACTGAATCTTTTGTTCATACAAAAATAACATTAAACCATTAAAATATGTGTTTGTTAAAAAAGTAGGTCTCTCGATAGTCAAATATCGCCAATTAGACCCGGTCTCCCCTATTGAATACTTTTTACTTTTAGTGTTCCACTAGGATCATATTTTGAGTCTCTATTTAGATAGATTGTCAATAATAGTTCCGAACCGTAAATTTAATGAAAATTTATACTCATGAATGCCTTCAAAAAGCCAAATTCGCCTCGTCAGTAAATAAAATAATAAATATTTCCTGGTCGATCATCGTATGTGGTCAAAAACCTCGCATCAGTTAATCCTGCATCCGTTGAAAATCGTAGGGAGAATGCCTTTCGATCCCTGGTTTCTAGGGATTCTTCAATTTAATTAAGTGCGACTCCTTTTCGGACTTCAGTTCGGACTTCAGAGCGAAATTTCTCTTTTCAAAATTACCAAGTTCCTGCAAGCGTTTGAGTGAAAAATCTCTTAGGGGTTAATTAATTCAACAGGTTACCTAAGTGTAGTTTTAGGACAGATAATGTTACATATCGGGAAATAAAACAGAAAAACATTTTTTCAGAACGTAACTTTTCAAGGGAGTGTTTGTTCAACAAAATTTATAAAGAATTGCCACATATTTGATAAAATACAGTGTGACACAGAAAAGGAGGGATGTAGTCATAGAGTGTTATGACTTCGTAAAGACTCATCGTTGTCGGAGTGGTTCGGCGTTCGCTTATTTTACTGTCAGTTAACAAACTATTCCTCTTGGACAGATGGACCACTTCTAGCCGCACCCTGCCTTTTGTCCTTCGCAAATACTGATTAAATGGTTTAGTGAGATCTTCGGACTGCTTCTCAGTGGCCTAGACGATATTAATAGTGTTTATTAGGTCTAAAAACAACAAAAGTTATTAATTAAAAATCTACTACAATATTATTTCACCCCCTTATAGAAAAACTTCAACCCCGACTTTGAGCATAATTTGTAAAAATATAAGAAGTAAATCAACATCAATAAAAGGATTAAAATAAAATAGCTTTCATAGAAGAACATTTAAAACCTGCAATAAAACATACCCTTCTGAATGTATACATCGTATTAGCAAAACAAATTCAATTTGGGTATCTATATATTGTTACCTGATACAGAAAAATATATATTAAGGATTATAAAGCCGACATTTTATGAATACATTTTAGGTTTTATTATCCTGATTTACCTAAGCTCTCAATTTTAAAATTTTGAAAAACTAGAAAGCCAGTCAGTACAAGATCACTGTATACTAGTGACAAGTGAAACCAACCAACAAGTCGTACCAATTTTATATTTCATTAGTGTTTGTATGCAGTAATATTTCGACTTATTTGCTACTCCTGAGTGTCATAACGAATTATAAATATTAGCATTGATTTGGTAAGTTAAACAAAGTATTTTAATAATAATAATAATAAATCGTATTTATTTTCGCAAGCAACAATATCATAACACTATACATATAACTTTTTTCAGTTTACTATTTTCTTGGGGTGTTCGGTTCTTATAAAAAAATTTCTTCTTTACATAACTTTTTTTTAAATAATTTTATTTTTACCTTACACAAATTCCAATACGTCAATATCAAAAAACAACAAACAATTTTCTTTATAGTTTACAAACACAACATTTAAAACATTCAAATATAATAAAATTCATTTTTATTTAAAGGATGGATCTATATAAATTTCCTGATATGTTGTGTTGAAAGTAGTAGTAGTAGTGTAAATTCGATATGAAGGCATTTTTGATTTTTTTTCCCCCGTTTGCTTTTTACAGGAGGTGAGGTGCTTAAAAGGTATACATTTATTACAACAAATACAGGGGGTGTGAGTAGTATTTGTATTTTATAATATTGTGGTAGATACTGCTTAGATGTTGAATGTAAGTTCTGTCATTAACGCTGTTTTTATTTTTCTTGATGTATATCATTTTTAAAAATTCTCTTTTTTTTGTATGTTGTTCCATGTCTAAAATTTTGGTATTACTATAGTTGGAAGTGTGGCTTGTGCCTCAATATGTTTTTTAAGTGCTGTTTTGTTATTAGAGTTTTTGTGCCCGTTTAATCTTTTCTCTAAATTTTGCATGGTTTGTCCAATATAGACACCATCGCAATTGTTACATGGAATTTGGTAGACTACATGTGATTTTTTTAGATGTGGTGTGTATGTTTTCAAGTTGCTAAAAACGTTTGCCTTCAAAGTGTTTGTATGTTTGTGGCACGTTTGCAAATTATACGGTTTTAATTTGTTTTGGAATGAATACAACGTCTAAAAAATAAAGATCAGAGTCAAAGCTCAATTTACAATGAGAACATTTCGAACTTTGTTGAAAACCTTACTAATATAGATAGATATCCTTAAAAATGTTCAAAATGTAGGTACTATCGTTAGGCCCAAATTACGCTGAACCCACTGACTCACTATTCGAAAAAAACTGCTATGATATTATAACCAATGTGCGGTAAAAGATGACGATTATTAATTATCTACTCACAAAATTGCATACGCTTGGCATAGTCTCCAGGTCGAAAATTCTGTACACGCTGTACATGGTACGGGTATAAGCTTTGCTCGTGAAGCGTATTGATCACTCTTTTTTGGGGAATCCCCAACTGATTTACTATTCTTCGTGAGCTCGTCGTCGCATTTTCTTCCACTAAATCTAGAACATTTTCTATTCTAAATACTGTTGAATGGCTCGTTCGGATGTTACATTAGCACTTAGAAGCGTTCCGGTCTCGCAGAGTTTGTTGAAAACTGTGATGAAGGCCTTTTTGTTCGGTGTTCTTTCATATGGAAAGTGGTCACGATATTCTTGAGCAGCCGCTGTAGCATTCCCATTACACCAACCATAATTAAAAACTATGTTGGTGTATTCGAGATGTGAATGAATGTGTGGATTTTATTAATTATTTTATTAAATTAAAATGATACAAATCCGAAAGTTAAGGGTGAATCAATGTAACCTTTTAAACTGACACTAATAGAATAATGACAACACTGAGACTAATAGGATAGTGACAGCACAACAATCAAAAGCAAATAACAATAACATTTATTACAGGAAAGCTACATTAATGCAATATTTTGTTTTTGACTTGCACTTGAAAACAAATTAATATTGGATAACAACCTTTGAGGTTTTTCTTATTATTTTGATGCATACATTACACCCTTAGAGTTAGGCCCATTCCTCCCGACTCACCCTGTATACTGAGGCAGAAAATTCTTGCACCCTGTAGAACGCACCATCCTTTAAAAGTTTTTTTTAGCAATTTTATGAAAGTGCTCTCGGTTGGGCAATTCTTTATATTTGAGGGAAGAAGGTTAAAATACGAAAATGTCGCATTTTTTGACACCCACCCCATTTATACAGGATGTCCCATTTAAGAGATGTGAGGACATACATATTTTTTTAATGGAATACGCTGTATATTAATACATTTTTGGATACAAGGGAACATTCTAGACATATTTTCGGTAGCTTTGTCTAAAATGAAAGGTTGTAAGAAATTTTCGATTGAATTTTTTATTTTTTGTTTAATAGGTCTTTGACGTTTCTTGAATTTAATAAACTATACCTGCTAACTTGCAGCCAAGAGGTAAATATCCGATTTACAAACGATCTAATTAGGAAAATACATAAAAAAACCCGCATGCATAAAAAAATTAAAAAATTTATTAGTGAACCTTTGCTCGATCAGTATTCCGCATTAAGGAAAATTATTAAGAATTAAACTAAAATTGAGTTTAGGAACTACCAAGTCAAAATGGAAGTTGAAATTAATGTAAATCCTTAGAAATTTTGGTCTTTTGTTAGCAATATAGGCTTGGCCATCGTGGAATTTCCCGTGAAATGATTTATATGGGCGAATTGTTTGATGATCCTGAGGCAGTCGCTAATGCTTTTGCAGACTATTTTAGTTCGGTGTATGATACAGATAACACTTAACATTTCTAAATTAATTAAATCCCAAAAGGACTGTGACAAATTGCAGGACGATATCAATCGCGTTATTGCATGAGGACAACAACAATAAAATAAATTCGGAAAAATGCTCGGTGGTTAAATATACTGTAACGTTTTTCGTGGTTCGTTGTGTGAAATAATACCGCGCTTTAATTAAAACTAATTTATTTACACTTAATAACTAAACACTTAAACAAACTAAAAACATTAATGCACTAAAATTACTGTATTTATTTGTACTATTTATTTTCACTATTATTTATATGTCACAACCACAGATCTAGAAACTCATTATCTGAAATTTCATTCATAATTCACATTTGTTTACAATCAGACATATATTGGCAGTTGATATATAAGATAGAGAAGGACAGATAGAAAAAAATGGCAACGTTGTACATGGTTCTTCGTTTCGATTTCTTTTTATGTACCAGTGGCGTGCGGTTTTAAAGCATTCTTTATACTTTAATTATACGATTGATGTTCACTAAAGTGATATAAAGCGATGATAAAATGTAGGTTTTTAAATGAACGTTTTTTTTTTGGTTTATGATCCATCATGATGTATGACAAAAATATATTTTATCTTATTTTTACCCTATCTAATTCTAAATATCTTTAGACGATGATGGTTATAGGATTAGATAGGAGATAGGTAGCACCACTATATATGATCTGGGAACTATTATATACAGTGTGTACGCAAATATTTGGTGCCCCAAAAGTAATTTCGAAATTTAATGTTTAATGTGATAAATAAATGTAATACAATAAGAAATTTAAGAAATATTTATTATAATTACAAAATATAAATCATTGATAACATTATATTTAGAGTACATAAAATAATAATATAAATACAATAGGTAAATACACCATATGTTTATTAAAATATTACCGAACATTATACCTTAAATTGTATACAGGGTGTTAGTAAATAAGTGCGACTAACTCCAGGAGGTAATTCTGCATGAAAAAATAATGACAGTTTGCTATGTAAACATATGTCCGCAAATGCTTCGTTTTCTGATATACGGGGTGTTAAAGTTATTCTTAAAAACTGAATATTTATTGATTTCTCTGAAACCGGTGCAGATATGCCACTGAAATTTAGTTGGTTTTAAGAGGTAGTTATTGCGCATTTTTTGGCGTGCAATTAAGAATTTTATGTTCATCAGTGGCGCGCATACGGGTAATGATCTCAATTTTTTTAGAGAAAAAATGGTACGCCACCGGAATTTTTCAAATTAAAAATCACTTTGGAATTCCTCGTTCAATTTGTGATAAAAAATCTCTCTTGCTTTTTTATCGTAGGGGGCATCGTTTTTGTGCAAAAAATAAAACATCGTACCCCGTATTTTTCATTTCTTTAATACATTATCAAGAACTATCTAAAACAATGAACATTAAACCAAAACAATAAGAGAAAATAACACTAATAATAAAGAAACGCTAATTTGACATTTCGTTGAAATATTTGCATTTAACAGCATTTACGATAAAAAAGCAAGAGAGATTTTTTATCACAAATTGAACGAGGAATTCCAAAATGATTTTTAATTTGAAAAATTCCAGTGGCGCACCATTTTTTTTTTAATTGAGATCATTACCCGTATGCCCGCTACTGATGAACATAAAATTCTTAATTGCATGTCACAAAATGCGCAATAACTACCTCTTAAAACCCACTAAATTTAATTTGCATATTTCCACCGGTTGCAGAGCAATCAAGAAATCTTCAGTTTTTAAGAAAAACTTTAAATGTATCTCAGAAAACGAAGCATTTGCGGACATGTGTTTATATAGCAAACTGTCATTATTTTTTCATGCAGAATTACCTCCTGAAGTTTGTCGCACTTATTTACTAACACCCTGTATAGACACATTTTATTAAGCAAATAAGTACTATGTATATATTTTATAATAACCTGTATGACAGAGGCTCATTAAAAGGAAATGATAATTGAGGTTCAGCGTCTGGTCTAATTTGCTGCAGTAATCTCAGTTATCTTAATGTCGCTCACATCAAAATGGTTTGAGCATATTTGTGCATACTTGGGGTCACACGGATTTTCCAGACCCAAAAGCTGTAGTCTTTCCGAATTTACTGGAAACCTACAATATGAAAGTATTTAATTCTATTGGAACCTACCTATTCAGTATTAATATATTTAGTTATCTAACGAAGTGCAACCTTAGCTTATAATTGAACGTTGATTTAAGTAGTGTAAGATGAACCTAGCATCCCTATAACATTACAAAAATCAACAAGGACATTAGGTATTTATTTACAGCAATATATTTTTAATTTGTTGAGCAAGCTAACTACACCACTGATAATAACAAGTCGTGACGTTACTTACCCCCGAAATATCAAATTTGGTTTGAAATTTTCATTATTTTACAAACTATAGACTGACGCAACATTGTTAATTGTTTTTTATAGTTTTTGCACAAAAAAACACTCAAAATTCCCCAAAATCACCAACTAACAGCAAATAAACGCGAGCACAAAGGAGATTTGGCAACAGAGCTCAAACTACCAGCTGATTACAAGAATGAATGGATATCATAAATTCTCCGCGTATATACTATTCAGTTGCTTAGCTTTACAGAGTTGCCATGTGTACTTCATAATTAAATTATGATTTGGTGAAATATGCCTTGAAACTGTTAAAATTCATAAAAAAAAGTAACTAAAAAATATATTGGTTTAAAGTTTTATTATATACAAAACTTAGTACCATCATTTCATCACCATCAAGTTATATTTTGCTTTAAAACGGTAAAAAATGCCGTATCAAAATAGTGTATTTTAAAACAAAGGTATTTAAGTCCTCTTTTATTTTTAATTTTTATCAACGATTTGGCTCTGGATTTGACTTGTTCGGGACTTTTTTTCGCCGATGATCTTAAGATTTTTAAATCTGTAAACAGTGCTGAGGACTGTGAAAGTTTACAGCTTTGTCTGGATGCCATAAGACTTTGGTGTGCTGCGAACCGTTTGTATTTGAACCCCGAGAAATCTAAGGTAGTTACATATACGTGGAAGAAAACGCCTTTTTTTTATGATTATTGTATTGATGACATATCGGTTACAGGTTATGATTCTACGAATGACTTAGGAGTATTGTTTGATTCTAAATTTTCTTTTAATGACCATATTCGTTCAAATGTAATCGATGCTCCAAACCCTTTGCTGACTTAAATATTTTCAGGAATAATTCCTCCATAATACGATACAGGGCATTCCATTTTAAAAAAAATCAAATTTGATACGTCATATATTTGGAATACCCTGTACACAAAGAAATATTTTTGATATGTACCTTTAATTTTCTTCTATGGAACCTATAAGTGATTTTTATCTTATATGAAACCATATTTGCAAGAAGCATAATATATTATGCAGATAACCGGTAAAGTTCTACAGCTTTACTTATGACGACTCTTACCTAGGTAATCAACAGAATCGTGGACATCTTTTAAAAGCACGGTCTCATGATCAGTGTGTCTAAGTCTGACCTTCTTGTGTTTTGCCTGTTGGAGTTGCAACTGAATATCAAAGTAAATAACTCAAGTTTAAAGTTCTCAAGAAATCTTGTCTTCGAAGTGGATGTCGAATTGCGGCTCAAGAGGCATGTGAGCTTCAATAATCAGAGAGCATATTCGTCATTAAAGATGTTTTATCCCCATAGGCATCTACCTACTATCACAATCTTTTTAAAAAGTTTTTTTTTGATGTTGTGTACGGACCGTGCCTAGATTGTTTTGATTATGACAGAATTCAAGAGATCGTGACTTAGGTTCGTGTATGGAATCAGAAAATTTGAACCTGTTTCACACAAATTGAGGGAAGCCATGTGGCTGAGCATACAGGATCGAAGAAAGCTACATTCGCTAGTTTTATTTCATAATATAATAAATCACCATCGTCCCCCATACCTCTCCAATAAAATTAAATATATAGGACTGATGTGCATACGTTGAACTTACATTTTCGCTGACTTATTTCGCCCCCGCCTCACAAAACGTCATTATTCAAAATTACCAAATTTAAGAGGTCATTCAATAATTCCGTAGCATAAGTAAGAAAAAAACAAAATTTCGACAAAACTCGATTTTATTATTCAACATAGTTGGCAATACAACCAGTATAGCGATTTTCCAACTTTTCGATAGCACTTTTATAGCACGATTTCTCTTTCTCGTCAAAATAGGCCTCAGTTTCAGCGATTACTTCACGATTTCTTTCCAGCAAGCATTCTCTTGAGATCTGAAAACAGGAAAAAGTCGCTGAGGGTTAAATCTGGAGAATACGGTGGGTGGCTAAGCAATTCGAAGCCCAATTCATTCAATTTTGCCATAGTTTTCATCGTTGTGACACGGTGCATTGTCTTGGTGAAAGAACACCTTTTTCTTTTGTAAATGTGGCCGATTCTTTGCAATTTCAGGCTTCAATCGATCCAAAAGTACAAAGTAACAGTCGTTGGTGGTTCTTTTTGGAGGTAGTCTATGAATATTCCGTT
This sequence comes from Apoderus coryli, assembly GCA_911728435.2. Taxonomy (NCBI): domain Eukaryota; kingdom Metazoa; phylum Arthropoda; class Insecta; order Coleoptera; family Attelabidae; genus Apoderus; species Apoderus coryli. The sequence goes on along the minus strand of OU452202.1, from coordinate 5,382,270 downwards.
CACATCCCAAAATACAGACGCCATCACCTTACCGACCGACTGTTGTGTCTTTGCTCGGTTTGGATTCGGTTCGTCGATTGCTGTCAACTCAGCTGACTGTCTTTTGGATTCTGGTCTGTAATAGTGAAGCCATGTTTCATCCATTGTCATATCGACGGACGATAGAATTCCATTTTATTGCGGATAAACTTGCTGATACCAAATGGCAGAATATAAGGCTCCTACACTCAGCTACTCTATATCATTCCGTTCTGACCAAAAGACACCCTCCATATCTCTACAACAAGGTTAGCTTCCGATCAGACGTACATAACCTAAATATCAGATTTAGAAATCTTCTTTCCCCTCCCTCCCACAGAACTGCAATATTTGAACGATCCTTTTCATTTCAGATCTATAATATCTATAATAACCTACCGGCGCATAACCTAAAACATCTGAATATTGGTTCGTTCCAAAAATATTTAATGAACATTTGTTAAATCCACTTTAGCAGATTTACTCTAAATGTAGTTTCTTACTTAGTTTTATTTTAATCGTTATAAACATGGGTTCTAGTTATTTTTGGTTATTTTTGATTGCGCTACACGAGACACCCTTTCTATTTCTCTAATTATGTGTACAGTGGTATTTTTTAGTATTTGTAATTTATTTTTGGGGTTAGATTTCTATGGCCCGGTTGTACAAACGATGGTTTACCATTAGTTCCCGTGAACTGCTGGTCACTATGAGTTCACTCTTGAACTCAGTTCAGTGTCTCGAGCGTTGTACCAATATAAGTTTACTTGAACCAGCATTTAACTAGTCTAAAATGAGAAGAAAAAAATAACAATCTAACCTATAAAATAGATATTTTTTAGATATATTTATGTTGTTTTCATTTTTTTTTTAAATTTGTATTTTTGTAGTATTTAAACAAATTTATAATATATAATTATGGAAAATAATGGACGAGCAACTAATTTCTCTGCTAGAGAGGATATCATTTTAATAAATTTAGTGATCTGGAATTGGTGGAGGGTGACACAAAAAGTCACAGCACCTAGGGTACTCCTGTGCATCCTCCATGGGGTGAACTCAAAATCTACGTTATCGAACAACCTAATTCTGCAAAAAAGGCTGCAACTTTCAAGACGGATGTTCATGTTCATAATTTAAACATAAGAAGAAAGCATATCATTGATATACCACCCCATAGAACAGCTTTATTTCAAGGGTCGTTTTCATATACCATAGCTGCAGAGTATAACAAATTGCCTCAGAATTTTACGTCTCTCTCAATATCCAGGTTTAAATTAAAAGTATCTGAAATGTTATTTGATGAGCAGTGTCGTCTGTTGAATTGTTAAGTCTATTAAATTTCCCATAGTCCTATCGTTATCACTCCTTTTTCTTTTTATTTATTTTATTTCACAGTCTGATAGGGTGATGTGTTTAATGTATATGTCTGTAGTAGATGATATTCTTTCAGATATCAAATCCACAATAAACATTACCACTCGTTAATTCCAAACTTTGAAATGATTTGGCCTATTTCTATATGTGGGGCTCGACGATGAGCAACATTATTTACTAATTCTAATAAGAAATCTTCATCATTCAAATTAAATTTTGAAAAAACAAATATTAGCATAAATAAAACAGCAAAACATTCAGGAGTGAGGTTAAAGAAACGTTGAACTCAGCTTGAACGACCAAATTCGGGCGTTCAAGTTCACCGAGAGTTCACCATCAAAACCAGCAATGTACAACGCATTTTCTCGGCTGAACCGAAGATCAAGGTGAACTTCGGGTGAACGCTCATTGTACAACCGGGCCTATATCAGTTTTTAACTGCTATCTAACCCATTTTGTAGTTCCTTTGTGTTTATGCATTATAAATGTATGTATTGTAGAATTTGAACTTTATGTTATGTTGAACTGCAAATAAATTTATTATTATTATTGTTTAACAGCGCCAAACACTCCTCTGAAGCATCATTATTCGTTGGTCGACTGTAAACTCACGTGGCACCCAATTTGCACAGAGCTTTCGCATACGCAAATGTTCGTGTAAAATGGTACAAAAACTACCATATAATATCTTTACAATGTCAGATAGCTGGTGCACCTTCAATTTGCGATCGTTCATAACCAATTCTTGACGTTTTCTGGAATAACAGTCTCATTTGAGCGTCTACTGCGCTGCGCATCATTTGTGCTGGTACGACCACGTTTAAATTCAGCAATCCACTTCTCTACCATTTGTCTCGATGGAGCAGAGTTCGGATAATGTTTATCCATAAGCCATTGTTTGGTTTCCACTGTATTTCTTTTTCATCAAAAATCAATGCTTTATCAAAACTCGAAATTCACTTTTTTCCATTTTTTTCATAACAAAAGTTGCTTCACACAAAATGCTATAAATCACGAATCAATAGATTGCTGTCAAATGTATACACGTATCGTTTGAAGGACATCAGATCTCAAGTTTAAATACAGGAAATGTTAGGTGTTGAACCAATATCTATAATGTCACCTCTTTCGAAAATTTTGGAAAAGGTCATGGCCACACAAATTAAATTTCATTTAACAAAACATAATATACTACCGTCAACACAGTCCGGGTTTCGTAAGGGCTTTAGTTGTACGACTGCACTTCTTGATATTGTAGACGACATTTTGCGTGACCTAGATGGTGGTAAATCTTCTACTCTACTTCTAATTGATTACTCTAAAGCATTTGATACTATCAGTCACGATATTCTATTAGCGATCCTCAATTTCTCAGGTTTCTCTTCAGGTGCTATAGATTTTCTCTACAGTTATCTACATGGTCGTAGTCAGTTCGTGGAGACTCAAAATGGTTGTTCTGACATAGGAGGCATATATTGCGGTGTTCCACAGGGATCGATTCTGGGTCCCTTACTTTTTTGCTTATATACGTCAAATCTTCCATCTTTTCTAAATTTTTGTAGCCCCTATATGTACGCGGACGATAGTCAACTTAGATTTTCATTTTATACAAAGGATATCGTCAACGCATGTGAACAAATACAACGAGATTTGACGTCACTTTTGTCTTGGTCAGATAGACATAATTTAAAAATAAATCCATCCAAGACAAAGATGTTGGCGTTTGGTAGGAACAAGATGTTGGTTCATCAGGGTCTTATAGTTAGCATTGGCGACACACCTATAACCTATTTTAATTCAGCTAGGAATTTGGGAGTTGAGATGGATTCGGATCTCCGTTTTACAGGCCATGTCACAAAATGTATCAGTAAGGCCTATTCTGCTTTGAAAATGCTGTACCCACACAGACATAGTCTCACTAAGCATTTGAAAATCAAATTCACAGATGCACTTGTTTTAAGTAGCTTTAATTACTGTGATATTGTCTACGGCCCTTGTTTACTTCAGTCTGATAAGGATCGTATTCAAAGGGTGCAAAAGTCTTGCTTGAGATACATATACGGTATTAGGAAGTATGATCCAATAAGTCACAAATTGATCTGCGCAAAATGGCTGTCAATGAAAGATAGAAGATTTCATCATGCTGCCTGTTTTTATCATTCATTAATACTTCACGAACATCCTCCATATTTATATCGTAAAATTGGCTTTAGATCTGACGTGCATAACCTCAACCTCAGGTTTAGAGGACTTTTATCGCCACCTCCTCACCGTACATTGTTGTTCGAGCGCTCATTTACTTACAACATTTATTGCACGTATAACGGAATTCCGCATAATTATAAGACTTATAAGCCTTCGACGTTTCGATTAGTACTACGAAAAAGTCTATTGAATTTGGTATAGATATTGTTTGATAATTTTGTTTTTGGTGTTTATTATCTATTTTATAATTGTGTTGTCCAGATGGTATTTATATATATATATATATATATATATATATATATATATATATATATATATATATATATAATCTGTCTTTTTGGGTTATAAATAATTATATTTCATTTTCTGGGTTAGGATACACATATCAGTTTTACTGCCTCCTAACCCTTTTTGCAGATATTTTTTTTCTTGTGTATGTTGTAATTTTTTGTATATTATGTTGTATATTATGTCTGCAAATAAACTGTTTATTATTATTATTATTATTAACTTAGTTCCGTGTAGTTAGTTAGTTAGTTATGATTTACTAACGTAATCTGTACGTTTGTTGTGTTTTGAATGCAAATAAATGTATTATTAATATTTAACCACAATATTCCGTTTCGAATAACGTGAATAACCCTGTATAATGAATATTGTATGAAAAATCTTAGTGCGTCCAGGAATTTTCCATAATCCAAAATTTTGCATCGGCTACCCTGTAGAAATGTATCTTACACTTAATTAACAGTTGTTAATACGATAAAAATATTATTCTATTTATTTTTTCTTTTCAGATCAAAAAACATCGGCGAATTATTACTACTGCGCATCAAAGGAACCTCTCTCTGGAGAAGGAAAAAAGCCCGCGTCCAGATGTTCACTTGTTTCAGTAGTGCACGGTCACCTCTCTACAGTGGAAGAGAAAATTATCACAAACTATCCGGTCAACCTTGGTTGAATAATCTAGCATCGTCGACCTCCAATAGTGCGTACGATGAACTAAGTGTAAAGTTTTAAATCATGAAACCGCCGAAACTTTTAAGTTATTTAGTGATATTTGTGGTCGTGAGTTTTTGTGCAGTGGTGTCGTTACCTACGCGTCCTTTGGACCAGCGATCTGAGGATATTTCATGGCAAGCTTGGTTATTGCTAGATGAACAAAATAACCAGAACAAACATCACTCAGATACACGTAGAATTACACCGAAGAGTGTATTTATTGTTCCAAATTTTTCACCTCAAAAATTAGAGCCTTGTGCTGAGGGCTATATGTCTGATAGTATGGGTCGGTGTATCAAAATTATAAAAATTGAGGAAGCAAATCACTTGTCATTTTTAATGCATAAATTAAACGATAAAGTTGGTCCAATAGACTATGAAGATGAAGATGGAGAAGATTATGATATTGAAGCTGACTTTCAACAAAAATCCGAGAGTGGGCCATTACAAATCAAAATACCCTTAGGTGAAGTTGAAAATCACAATATGGCTATTATAGTAACACCAACAAAGATAGGAGCTAGTTTGAATTTAGATAAAAGGGAAAGTGATTTGGATGAAGAACAAATACGAAAATTGAGGACAACTACTGATAGTGAGGACCTGTCTGCTATAACCACTACAAGTAATGATGACCTTACTACAGCCACTTTAGAAACTACTACTGAATTTAATTACGACACAACAACATACCTGGAAAACAGTGGTACCGAAAAGGATGATGATGATTCTACAACTCTCTCATCTGGAGCCTACACGACTACAACAGATCTACCAGATACCACTGAAGCTATTAGTACCACTCCTAAAATCACTACTTACCATCCCCGTATAGATAAACATAGGCTAGTTACTACAGCACCAACGAGATTACTTATAAAATTTCCAGATATTGATTATGAGAATAATGATGAAGATGATAGTGATGAAACTTTAGCGGAAACCAAAGTAGAATTTGTGAGATTTCCAGATAAACGTCTTCACGATAGTCGAAAACGCATTGTGTTTCCACAGGAAAGACCTATGTCAGATGATACAAAATACCGATCTGAAAGTTCAAACAAACCATCATTGAAACCTAGCCGAAAACCTTCGTTAGGCATCACATTTCCTGATGATGAGGAACATCACGTCTTAGACGACTTCAAAAGCGCAATGACACAAAACAAAAGAAGCAATCGTGGCAACTTTATTTTCTTCACATCACCAGCAACTAGTAGTACGGCGAGGAGTCTTCAGAAACCGTTAGTGTTAAGGTTTTTAAGAAAACAATTTTTGGTTGATCCCGACAAATTAAAAACTAACGCATTTTACAGGTCTGTACCGGCTGAGGATTTGTCATTATTGTTCGGGTACAATAGGAAATCAAGTCATAGGTAATTGTAAGTGTTTTGTTTATTCTTCATCTATTTTCTTATCGTACCTATTGTTTAGATTGTCAGTTGTATAGTTGTTTTTATTTCTTGTGTACATAAATATATTAATTTTATAGTAGTGAAATAAGGCGTTTTTCAAGAACAAAAATATACGAACACCATCACTCACAAATAGCTTATCTACAATAATTGTTATTTAAAGTTGGTATTATTATTATTAGTGATTGAAATGATTTGTTTGAAAAACGCTATTAGTACATACTATACAGGGTCTGTCATAGAAAGTTTGTCGGGTTTAGTGATTTAAATAATTTTGTTTACAATTCATTGATCAAATTGTAGACAAAATATAAAAATGCCGTAATTATAAACAAGTAGGAAACATGTATACAGGGTGTTTCATAATATATGCACCATTTTCGAGATACAAGGTGTTGAAATTGAAAAAAAAAATGTTTTTTTTGCGAATATCTTCGGAACCGTTTCTCCTACAGAAAAAAGCTTTCGTATGCATTTTCTACTCATAATAAGCTATGTTTCGTGCATGAATGTTTTTTTTTTTCAATTCATAATTGGTGAAGATTTTGAAGGGCTAGTGGGTGTTTTTCTCCCCAATTTCTACGCCACTAGAAACGGTACGGTGTTAAGATACCCATTTGACCGCCAATGTTTTCTACACAAAAAAGGTACTCTTGGTCATAAGCTCTAAAGTTGACCGTTTTCGAGGAAAATCAACTTGTTGAAAAACATGGTCAATTTTTTGAAATAAATTTAATTTTTTCTACTAATTAAACGTTAACTTCATAATTGCAAAATTAAAAACAAATTAAGGAATGATAGAAAAGTTGTCTTTTTAAAATTCTCCAAACTGTAAAAATAGTCGAAGAATTGCTTCGTGCATTGAAGCTAACGACGGACATTTCCAACATTTAATATAACTGTGTATGGTTTCTATTTCTTTTGTTTTAATTTTGCAATTATGAATCGTTTGGTTTTGTTACTTGTTCTAACGTTTAAATAAATTTAATTTAATTTGTAGAAAAAATTAAAATTATTTAAAAAAATTGTCATGTTTTTCAACAAGTTGATTTACGGTTCAACTGGATATCTTAAAAACGTACTTTTTGACGTAGAAATTGGGGAGAAAAACACCCACTACCCCTTCAAAATCTTCACCAATTATGAATTAAAAAAAAAATCTTGCACAAAACATAGCTTATTGTGAGTAGAAAATGGTTAGTTAATAGGAACTTTTTTCATGTTTTTGGACGAGCTCTCACATCCTAAAGTCCTGCGCATATATTATGAAACACCCCGTATAGGGTATCTCAAAGATACATAAACTGATGAGTATGCGAAATTTTAAATACTAGGCTTTATAGGATTTTGTATAAAATAAAAATAAAATACGCCAACTTCACAAATGAAATTATTGAAATTATCTTAAAATTCAAGTATTACCACAAATCATACACGTTTCGATAAATGTAGATTCTCATCCTCAGTGGTTAATTTTCTTTGGCGAAGTTCTTTGAAGTACAGCTATTTTGTAAATTATAACAGGTACAAATATGTACCCACTTTAAAGTTACACAGTAAAAATGAAATTTGTATTCGCTTACCAGTAGTGGAAAAATTGGTTTTTAATATTTGTGTTAAACTATATAACATGTTATTTTTTAAAATATAATAAAATATAGAAATTATCTTTCTTTTTATCCAGAATTATCTATATTATATCCCACTTCTGACCTATTTCGGATTCGCAGTTCAAAATACACACTTATTACATTTTTCAACAAGGAACGACAAACTACCAAATTATCATTGGTTATGACTAGTTATCAGACATTTTGTTGTTAATTTCTTATTTTTAAAATAATCCATTTCGATGCGAGGAGTTAAAACTTGAATGAAATAAAACTCGTCTACTCCACAAATGAACCTTCTATTTGTCAATCAATCATTACATATCCATACATGTTTCGGGAATTGAATTCTCATCCTCAGTGGTAAGATATTTTATACAGAATAAGTTATCATACGTCTCCAAACATAAGTTCAACTGTTGAAAAAATTTCTTTTCTGAGATTATAACATATTTAACATAAAATAAAAATTATCAATTAAAATACTTTAAGAGTCAATAACATTATGTAATGATTGATTGACAAATAGAAGGTTCATTTGTGGAGTAGACGAGTTTTATTTCATTAGCGTTAATTTCTTAGTTAACTGCCAATCAAATTTGTAAAAGGAAGACCGGTGAGTGAAACTCGCTGATATTTCGCGTTGAAGGATAACGCCTAGAATTGAGATAATCATTCTGTCAATGTCGAGGTGTCAGACACCATTTTATCTTCAACAACCTTAAAGTTTAAAGTGAACTTCTTTAAATTTCATTAATTAATCTTTGATAATAACAATATTTCATATGAGAAATAGACATAAAACTATTTATGCTTTGTATTTTATAATATTTTAAACAACAGCATGCCACAGTTTAACTAACACAAATCTTAAAAACAACAAATTTCGTTCTTGTATAATTTTAAATTAGGTAACTACATATTTTTGGAACCTGTGAAAACATATAAAATAGCTTATGTACTCCGAATAACTTTAGTCTTTAATTACCACTGAGGATGAGAATTTGCAGTTCTCGAAACAATTGCCTCACCTTAGGCAACACAAAGCTATAATTGGGGATATGTTAACATTTTTATGGATTTTAGTACATTGGTTAGTTTACTTTTTGTGCCCAAAGCGCAGTTGCTTAACATCGCGTCGGCACTTTGATGTTTTTGAAGCCAAATATGCCCAAAATATGAGGACAACGTTCGTATTGCTGGCTTCGTCGACAGTTGAGCAACTGCTTCGGTTGGGCTGCGGATCGCATGAATGAAAATACTATTTATTTATTTGATTATTTAATAAGCAAAACTAAAATTCCATTCTACACTTTTTTAAAATATTTTTTATTAAAACATTTATGTCAAGACGATTATATACTACACAGCAAACGTTTCGGCATATAATCTCACCTTCTACTGATGTATATTCATTTATGAATAAATAATTGTTTTGCTTTGGGGTGACGTTTGACAGAAAAGTGGATTTTTTTTATATTTGTTTTGTGTGTATTAAAACATAGTTGACTAGTACGCTTGTTTTAGTTTTAACTATTTATTTAACAAACTAAAGAAACATATTTACAGAATAATAATATAAAAGGGATGTTCACTATACAAAATCTAAAGTCTATCTGTCTTTTTTCTCACTCTCGCGATTCGCATATCGTCGTTTGGAGGGAACCACGATGAACACCTGCACTATGTAGCACAGGGTCGGCGTAAGGAACGGCTGCGACATGCCCCCCACCTTGAAAGGCCAAGCTTTCAATAACTTAGAGGCAACGGACAAATCTTTTGAAATCCTCGCTTAATTGTGCCCGTTGAGGTTTTTATGGTAGCGACTCTGGATACGTTATCGCTTCCGGGATGAAGTGCGATGATGCGACCCATCTGCCATTGCGTTGGTTTCGTATTATCCTCTTTGATGAGGACTAAAGTACCCTCTGTTAGAGTACCCATCGTTTCTCTCCAGCGGCCACGGCGTTGCAACTCTGAGATGTATTCTGTCTTCCATCTCTGCCAGAAGTGCTGAGTCATCTGTTGAACCAGCTGGTATCGGTTCAAGCGATTTATGTTGACGTCAACAACATCTTCGTCTGGCGCAGCGATTATAGGTTTTCCAATGATGAAGTGAGCAGGTGTAAGAGGACTCAAGTCATTTGGATCGTTGTTTATGGGTGATAAAGGACGGGAGTTAAGTATTCCTTCTATTTGAGTACACAGGGTATACAATTCTTCAAAAACTAAAGGTGTTGAAGATAAACTCGTTTTAAGTGATGCTTGCAACTCTTTACCCCAGCTTCCCAAAGCCCACCAAAGTGGGGTGAATATGGGGGAATAAATTGCCAGTTAATTGACTGCAAAGAGGTAAATTCGTCAAGATCGTCTTTTAGGGATTGGGAACTTAATAGTTTGGAAAATTCTCGTTGGACCCCAACGAAATTGGTTCCATTGTCTGAGTATATTGTGGTTGGTTTACCTCTTCTGGCCACGAAACGACGCAATGCTTGCATAAATAATTCAGAGGATAAACCTGACACTACCTCTATGTGTATGGCCTTTGTTGCAAAGCATACGAATAGAGCGATATAGCACTTACTGGTTTTGTTACCCCGACCCTTTCGATCTTTGATTAGGAAGGGTCCAGCGTAATCAACCCCAGTTATGGAAAATGGGCTAGAAGGTGTTACCCTAGCGTTAGGCAGATTACCCATTATAGGTTGAATTGTAGCAGCGTTAAACTTAAAGCAGCGTATGCAACGTCGTACAGTGGCACGAGCTAGGTTACGACCTGAGATAGGCCAATAAGTATTTCTTATTGTAAATAGTAACAACTGAGGACCGGCATGCAATAACCGTTTGTGTTCCTCTTCAAATAATAGCTTTGTGAAATGATGATCACTGTGCAATAATATCGGATGTTTCTTATCAAAGGGATAATCCGAATACTTTAATCTTCCACCTACGCGCATGATATTATCTTTATCTAAAAAGGGTGTTAGACTGAGCAACCGATTCTTATGGTTTAATGCTTTTCCATTAAGTAAATCCTCTGTTTCGGAAGAAAAAGATTGATATTGGCAAATTCTGATTAGAATTTTATTTGCACTCCGAACTTCATAAAGTTTGAGTTGACCAGTTTCCCTGTCATTCTTGTTCTTGCAACAATTGTGCTTAAATCGGAGCATATAGGCAGTGACATTAATCAGTTTGTTATATTTAGAAAATTTGTCAAAAGTAAAATCTAATAGATTTGCATTTTTTCGAACTAATAGAGATTGAGTCCTCAAGTCAGGGAGGCTGTTTACTACAGGTTGCTCACGAGGCCATTCATTTGTATCGAAACTAAGCCAAGTGGGACCCTTCCACCATAGATTGGAATCAAGAATTTGACTTGGATATAAACCCCTGGAAACTATATCCGCAGGATTTTCTGCGGTGGGAATATAATGCCACTCGCAGTCCATTGTAAGAGACTGAATCTTGGAGACTCGATTCCCAGTAAACGTTTTTAACAGATTAGGGCTGGTTTTGATCCAAGCCAATGCTATGGTAGAATCAGACCATAGAATACGCTTGTTGAAATTGATGTTGAGAGATTTAGTTGCCTTATCTACTAGACGAGACAAAAGTAGCGCCCCACATAATTCTAACCTGGGCACGCTTATAGTTTGGAGCGGTGCAACCTTAGATTTGGCACACAGTAGGCTCACTTGCACATCATTATTGACATCTAGGCTCCGCAAATAGATACACGCCCCATATGCGCTCTCCGACGAGTCTGCAAAACCGTGCAGCTCTATTTGGGTAGCATTATTGACTATAGCATGTCGACCAATTGACAATTCGTTTAGAAGAGGAATTTCGCTTTGAAATTTAGTCCACATTGTGTTGAGTTTGTCTGGTAAAGGATCGTCCCATGATATTCCTGCAGACCACAATTTCTGCATAAGGATCTTGGACAATATTGTGCAGGGACTGACTAAGCCCAGTGGGTCGAAAATCCTGGCAATTGTGGAAAGAACTGATCTTTTCGTTGCCTTACAACTAAAAGAACTAGTATCGATATTGTAGAGCAGTGTGTCATTTTGACATGCCCATGTCAATCCTAAAGCTTGTGTCTTATCGTTTGATGAAAATGATAGAATATCGAAGATCAAATTTGAACGTTCAATTCCGCTAAGAACATCTTGATCATTTGAACACCACTTTCTCAATTCAAAGCAACCACCTTTGAGTATCTCAGAGACTTCGCGACAAATTTGTTGAGCCTCCTCTAGAGAATTGGAACCCGTAAGCATATCATCAACATAGAAATCGTGCTTGATGATTCTAGCTATGTTGGGCCTAGTCTGTTCTATTGCATCAGCCAGACTAAATAGGCATTTTATGGCTAGATAACTCGCCGCAGCTTGACCATACGTGACTGTGTTGAGTTCGTAGGTCCTCAGCGGTTGATTGGGAGAGCTACGCCACAATATACGCTGCAGGCGGCGTTGAGATTGGTTTATGAGTACCTGCCGGTACATTTTGGCTACATCTGCCGTTATAACGTATCTGTATTGCCTGAATCGCAAGATTATAGATAGAAGATCGTCTTGAAGGACTGGCCCAATAAGCTGTATATTGTTGAGGGAAAGTCCGTTGCTTGTTGGCGCGGAAGCGTCAAAGACCACCCTGAGCTTTGTTGTGAGGCTCGATTCCTTCAAAACACCGTGATGAGGCATAAAATATTGAAGATGGGATTCAGATGCATTATTGATAAGTGACATATGACCTAATGACTCATATTCGGACATAAAATCTTGGTAGAGTGTGCGCAAGCGTTCATTTCTCAATAAACGTCGCTCTAGCGCATAGAATCTGTTCTCAGCTTGTGAGCGTGATTCTCCCAAATTGTTGGGATCTTGTTTAAGTGGCATATTTACTACGAACCGACCATCTGGTTGTCTCATGGTAGTTTGGGCAAAATTGTCCTCACAGGAAAGCTCATCTTGCGAGAGAGATTTGATATTGCTTAGTTCTTCTATCTCCCAGAATTTGGACATGGCTTGCAATAGTTCCTGATTGGTACTGAGATTGCATGTTGTTCGCTTTGGTTCATATAGCCCTAAGCCGCCAGAAACGACCCAACCGAGTTTAGTGTCCTGAAGAACTGGAAGATTTTTACCCAAAATTATCTTGTCAGAGCCTACGAGATGCCAAAACAAATCTGCACCAATCAAGATATCTATGGAACCTGGGATATTGAACTGTGGATCAGCCAGTGGTATTCCTTCAGGAATATGTAGTTGGTCTATATCGAATTTGAGGCTAGGCATGATATTAGAAATTATGGGTAGGACGTAACAAGTTATCTCGGTCTTAAAGTCTGATTGTGCTGACTTGAGAGTTACCTTGCACTTTTTATTTATGTGAGATTGTAGATTTGAAATACCAAATATTGTTAAGTTGGTATTCTGTTTTGAAAGACCCAAACGACGCAGGACTCCCTCTGAAATAAATGAAGTCTGCGAACCGCAGTCAAGCAAAGCTCGAACCTTTTGGTATTTATTGTGTTGATCTAGAACTAAGAGGTTGGCCGTTGATAATACAACTTGAGCATGAATGCCTCTTAGGACTCCACTGTTCATGGAATTGGAAGTAATAGACTCTTGAGCAGGGGTTTCAGACCGACCTTCAGTATCGTTGGCATGAAGAAGCGTATTGTGTCGTTGCTTGCATTTTCTGCAAGAGCCTATTTTGCATTTAGAAGCTGCATGACCCTCACGTAAACAGTTGACACATATAGATGGAGTTTTTCTTACGAACTGATTTCTTTCGACAATGGATAACTTTAAGAACCCTTCACAAATGTATATTGAGTGGTCACCCTTACAAAAGGAACAAGTATAGTGACTAGAAACCAATGCTCGTGAATGTTGCTTAGTTGAAGATTTTACTGAATCTTTAGCAATTTTCAGGTTTCCCTTATCAACGTTTTGATTACGCTTGTAATCCAAAGTATCAGCGAAATTAGCCCTTTCTCGTAGAAATTGCAAAAACTCATCAATTGTAGGAGATGCAGATGTGTTCCGCGTTTGTCTTTCCCAATCACACAATGTTGCGTTGTCTAGCTTCTGAGATACCCAAAAGATCAGTAAACAGTCCCAGTTTGATACTGATTGACCCAATTGCTCTATAGCCCCTAGATGTCTAGAGATATTGTCAGCTAGATGCTGAAGTGAGTCATGTGACCCTTTTTGTATTGTATTAAAGAAACATAATGCTCCTAGGTGGTTATGCAATAATTTTTTCGTATTATTGAACCTTTCACACAACGTAGTCCACGCCACTGTGTAATTTGCCGCGTTATATTGAACTTGCTTTATAGATGCTGCGGCACTACCTTCTAGCGCGCCCCGTAGATAGAAAAACTTTTGTATATTGGAAAGTGCCTCATTTTGATGTATTAGGCTATCGAAAATATCGCGAAACTCCAGCCAATCCTCGAAATTACCATTGAACTTGGGCAATGAAATGTCTGGTAATTTTATTGCAGTTGGTTGGAATTTAGAATTTGAGATAGGTGCTGAATTGTGACTAGAGGCAGAATCTTTTTGTTTTAACAATAATTTTGCGCGACTTGTTGCGGCATAGAACCTTTCTAGAAAGTTATCCCGTTCGAGACCTTGTGCATCTAACGATTCTAAGTCGCACAGCATTTCAATCTCGCTATGTATGCTATTGAATTTATCCAAAATATCTAGAAGATTATCTAACCTATCCTGCAATTCTATTTCTTGTAATTCAGATAAGCCATCTTGTAATGTATCCAAATATTTGTTAAAAGAAGCCAAAGAACTTTTCACACAGCCCCGTTTGCGCTTTAATGTGGCTAATTCAGTCATATTGATTTATTTTATTTTTTTAAATTTAATATAGGTACCTACCTACTTAGTGTAAATAATAATATTACCTACTGTATATATTAAATATTATTGTATTATTAATTTTTATGTAAACCTTATATTATTGAATAGATAACCTCTGTACTCAAACAGAAGAAATTAGGTATTATTGAAATATAAAATAGGATAGGATAGAATGAACTCACTTTCGACTTGTAGTTTCCAATCTCCAGTCTTCTTTGTCGGCGTATTAGGTATATTGTGCTTGCCGCCGCTGTGTCAACTTGCTATTGCGTATTTCACTGCCGCGAAATAGGTATTCGTTACTTCTTGTTATTATTATAGCGTATATTTTATTGTGTTAAGTGGATGTAATTCATGTTTTGCTGATGAATATCCGCTCTGGAAGGACCATATGTTTTGTGTGTATTAAAACATAGTTGACTAGTACGCTTGTTTTAGTTTTAACTATTTATTTAACAAACTAAAGAAACATATTTACAGAATAATAATATAAAAGGGATGTTCACTATACAAAATCTAAAGTCTATCTGTCTTTTTTCTCACTCTCGCGATTCGCATATCGTCGTTTGGAGGGAACCACGATGAACACCTGCACTATGTAGCACAGGGTCGGCGTAAGGAACGGCTGCGACAATATTTTTTGTCCCAAAAACAGTTAGTACTTAAATATCGCCTTTTAAAATAAAGCAATTTGTAAAAGCTAAAACTATAAAATAATCTTTCAGTAAATGTATTCAAAATTGTCTGTTCAAAAATGTAATAATCCTATAATAAATTGGGAATTTTTTCATTGAAACCCTTCTATAACAAAAAACTATAGGTATTTGTACATATAAAAATCATCTTCATAAATGCCTAGCGACATAACACTTTAGTTAAAATCTGGTGAAAAAGAAGATGTAATGACAAATGCTTATGACACAACTTTTATGACAGACACTGTATGGTAAGCACCTGTATTTATGTTGTATATAGATAGATATAGTTATGGCTGTTGTGATTGTATTACATATTTCTAAATAGTCATTTACACTTTTAAGTAGACACTACTGTGTCAGAAATTACCGGTGAAAACAGACAGTAATAAAAATAATTATTCTTACGCAGTGTACCTAATTACATTATTATAATATACTATTTTATTACCCATATATTATGAATATTATGCATTATAGTCCTCTAATCTTAAACTACATACGTAATACTTTATACAAATGTAATACTTAATAGAAGGTATCCAGGACATCTTTGCTAAGATATAACAAAGTATGTATATATATTGCTGAGAAAACAACGAATAGTAATGAAATAATTGTCTTCCTTTTGTATTTACCTAATTAAATTGTAATTGGTAGTATTTACGTCTTTGGTCGCCACATTATGACATTATGAATACAAATTAGGGATCGATCGATAACGATATGCACTTGGAAACTGTAGAAATTATAATGTCTGTTAAATCAGAGAAAATTTGCACAATTTAAACACCTTTTAAATGGTGTTTCCAAAAGTAAACTAACTTTAGCCGTTTTCGAGAATTTTTGAAAAAACCATTTTTTCCAATTTTTGTTTTTATTTATTTGACATTATTTTTACAGATATTGAAAAATAGCCCTGGATTTTATTCTTAATTTTAAAGCCATTTTCAAGAATATAGGTGGTATATTATCACATGTAATGGTTTAAACAAGATTTCAATGTTTTTAGCTGTTATTTAAAATTATTCAAGAAAATCGACATAGTTTGGCACTTATTTTGCGTAAAACTATCATCTGAGAAAGGCGTTTTTTTAATTAATAACACAAAAATTTTAACTAAATGTTTTTACTTCCTATAGTAATAATCAAAAAAAAAAAACTCTTTTAGAACATACTATCAAATAAACTAGCCTCAAATTACAAACGAATTAAGAGCATGCCAACCTAAACTGTTTTTCTTCAAATTGACCAGACATCAAAATATTATTTTCTTGCCAAGGCTCCAAATTTGCACAAATTGATGATTTTTGTGGAAACCGTAAGAGATACGATAAATAGCATTTATTTTTGAGGGAGTATGAAAATACCCCCTTAAATATAGGGTGTTCTATTAAAAAAAACCATAACGTTGATATATTTCTCTTTTTCAATTATTGAAACATTTCTAAAAAAATATCAATGCCTACTATGCACGTTAAAAACAAAAGGTATATCCCAAATGAGTAATTCAATCATTATTTTACATCTCTTTTCGGCTCCTTCATTGTGTTTCAGAATAAAAATACACTCACCACCGCTGTTGTGTCTAATCACACGTTCATACATTTAATATGCATATCTAGGAATATCTTCACTTATTCTATTATGCATCCAAAAAAATTAAGCCTATAAGATGGAAAAAGTGGCATCTGTACTGTGACCACTAACGTGCTAACAAAGTTCACAACGATGGCTGGTCAAGAAGTAAAACTCCATTTGCTAGCCTATTATCCAGTCGTCGTGTCGGCGTCGTTGTGAACTTTGTTTTATTAGGCATGTTGCTTATTTAATTACTAGATGTCGCTCTCTCCATCTTATATTTGCAAAACTGCTCGTGCTAGTATAAACAGTACCGATGTTTTTTTAGTACTCGCTCAATTACTGAGAACATACAAGGCTATCAGGAGTGATCAAGCCTCTCTAAATGAACCATTTAAAAGGTGTTTAAATTGTACAACTTTTCTCTAATTTAACGCGCATTGTAACTCCTTTCCTAGATTCCAATGCTATCTTATCAGTATAGGTAGGCATTTGTAGCGCTAGTTGTGAAAGTATTTTATTTAAACAATACGTGTGATTACCACCTATTGTTGAAATGGAAATGGCTTTAAATTTAACAATAAAAAATCCAGGGCCATATTGAAAAAAACCAAGTTGATGATGGTTTTTGAAAAACGAAATGTCCTAGTGAAAATTTGTAAACGTTATTTTATTCTCCTCAAAAATTAACAATGAGGAAATGCTTTTCATTTGTTTATATCTGTAAAAATTATGTTAGAAATAAATAAAAACTTAAATCGCAAAATATCGTATTTTCAAAAATTCTCGAAAACGGCTAAAGTTTCTATACTTTTGAAAACACAGGTGTTTAAATTGTACAACTTTTCTCTAATTTAACCGATATTGTAACTCCTACAGTTTCCAAGATTCCAATGCTATCCCATTCTATCTTGGATACAGTGTATAATAAAGTCTTATATTATGTTAAACAAGTAATTCATAATATATTTTTTTTTCTGTTCAAAATCGAAATACATTTTTAATATTAAATAAATTAATATTTAAATTAATTCATTTATGTTAAAATAATGTATGGCAGTTAAAATTTTTAGAACAAGCCACGAAACAGATTGCGTGTAAGTCAATACAAACTCTAAACGTAAAGTTTTAATCTTTATAGTTGTGGGTTCTACCGCTAGATTTCCAAAGCATCAATAGGCTCACCTGGAAGACTTTTTCCTATACCTATTTCTTTTTCTAATTCTGATCGCACAACTTACTAATTTCTATCCATCTAGACGTCATCAGTTCTGTTGGGACCTATCGTATGAACTTATGAATTGCATTGCCTAGGATAAAGCGCTTAGTTTTTTGTCTCTATACGTATGCACAAAAACAAATAAATTTGAGACAATATTAATATTTGGTGCTAATTAATACTAATACATAAAAGTTTTCATTATACTTACTATATATACAGAAATATATTTATAATATATTTTAGCATCGACACCTGGCATATTAACCCACAAAATAATTACTGACATTACTGTGTATAATTTAACAGATAGATTAATTATTTTTCTAAGATTTTGTGTATGTGTACATATTGTAGTCATTTAGTAGATTTTATTTTAATACCGTGTATTATTGCTGCAAATCGCACACAGTTAAAAATGAAAACAGTGTAAGTTTATGTTTTGGTAGGTAGTTATTTATATGGCTAAAAATATTGTACCGTAAATATCAGTTAAAAGAAAAGTATGTTGGAAGTCTCGTTAATTTTCTCGCATTAACGGTCAGTGAAAACAAAACATCAAAAACCTGACAAGGTTTCATCTATTTATTTAGGCCGTTCGATGGCTCTACAATGAACATTATTAGTATTTTCACTCCAGAGGAGTCGGTAAAATAAAATATTACAATTAATTTTATAAGTGATACATTTAATTAAGAAAACCAAAAATCAAATGCTATACTTACTTAATAATCTAAATATGCACGGTTTTTGGGATAAAAACTAAAAACTATAGGTAAAAGATAGATAACAATTACATTTTTACAGACTTTGATGAGATACAGCTTTAACAAAATTAATTCTGGAGATATTTCTAGACCGATAGCCTATTGACCATGTTTTCGGGAAATTTTAATTTATTTACATTTTTTCTCACTCACCTTTAATTTTTAAATATGTATTGATCTTAAAATCTTTTAATTTTTCTATCAAAATAAATATTGAAGGGTGGGTAAGAATAAAATGAAGAATACAGTTTTGAATGAAAATTTTTCTTGATGCACTTCCACCTTAAATTCATCTTGTTTACACAATTATACTACATATTAAATTGAATTTAATATGAGAAAGCTTTTAAGTTACTTATTTGAGGATGCAGTATACTAATAAGCACTCAAATAATTTTGATAAGCTTCTGCAAATTGCTTACATTTGATTGCTGTTGGTATAATATAGCTTGTTAACATGTCATTAGCATATTATAATTACAAAATGAAGCAACGATTCTTTATACTGATGTTTACGTTATGCAGTATGTCCAATATAAAAAGTCAGTTAACTATTTAAAACTTCGAGTTAACCGTATGTATTGGAGATACTGTAGATTTAAAAAAAAATCATAAAAATGCGAACAATAAATTTGTGTTACCTGAATAGTGTTATATAATATGTAATGGAGTATAATATCTTAAAGTTTGGAAATTATTTTATACTTATTTAAAGGCAATATAATACTGGGAGAAATAGAGTGTCCAAAATATATTAAAGTCTTTAGCATTTTATTAAATACTGCTTTTTTTACTATACCGCCTTTACTCTACATTCAAATAAGGGGGAACACGTCGCATCAAGAATTGTTTATTTTAATTGATGACATTCTCTCAATGACATATCGCATATAAACTTCAATAATTACCGGTAACTTACAACTTATCAAAAAAAAAATTAATCATACCTAACTATATGAAATTTTAAGAAAATGATCTTTTTAAATCTCTAGACAGTTGAAAATACTGATTATTTTGTTAGACGAGGGCAAGCATAAACAACAACAATATTAACAAATTTATTGTGAAAAACTGGACCTTAAATGGAAGAAAATATTTATGTGAAGTTTAATGTGTAATAAAATTTTTTAATTATTCTTTAATCTGCAAACGTAATTTTTGACATTAAATTGCAAATATTTAGAAAACGGCTGGACACATAGGTATCATTATACATGAGCTATCTTTAGAATTATAACAAGTAGAATCCAAAAAAATATATAATTATATAGGGTTGTATTTAAAATAAGGAAGTTCACAATCACTTCCGGTATGACTGGAAGTACTATATGCTTTAAAACATTTTAGCCGAATTGGCCCCGTCGACCTAATACTACACTAGATTTTCAGATGGTTCCACAGTGTAGTTTCTCCATTATCGATCGAAACCCTTCCCAGTATGTTACGTACATTTTATCACTGCTCTGTATGTAAATTAATAAAACCAAAGGTTTTTGAAATTGTGTGCATAAAGCCAAAGTGTTTGAGAAGCTTGATTTAAGGAAAACTAAATTATCAAAAAAAAAAAAAAAATTGTAGGATAAATATTTTTTCATTGTATCGGAGAACGGATACACCACTGTATTTATCATTCTTATACTAAAAATGATAATAGTTTGGCTGTCAAACTTAATTATTATAAATATTTTAAGACACTTTGTTATTGGCCATGAATCTGTCATACCACATACTAAAAAGTTTCATGTAATGATAACCTCTCGTATTTTATTCACATCTTTAAAAAAAATTATTATTATTATTATACTTTTAAATCCCTAAAAAATTTCCGGTACGCCAATAGGGACTAGGGAATAAACAGCAAAGGGACTTTCTGCAACTTCATTTCTAAAGTAAAAAACAACAAAAATATATGAGTCGAACCCGGGTCTCCAACTCAATCTACCCTAAACTCCCAATTATTAAAAAAAGTAAATTATCTTGAAAACGTAAAGAGGCATCAAAGAATTTTTGACTGAAAAATATGCACTATTTTAAGATTTATAACAAAAACATGATGACATTTATTAAATCCAGTGGCGTACAAGGATGTTTATTAAAAAAGAACGCTAAAAAGTAATTATATTTCTTTTGGCAAAAGGTAATGTAGTTGGGATTAAAAATATGGTGCATTCTGTTCCAAATCGAGTCTTCCTCATGCTCTATAATATCCTGCTCTCTAATCTAGCTTTTCTATAATTATTATAGTGTATTTAACGTATATATCTCATCACAAGATAAGACAAATAGTAGGTATATTAAATAAAAAAAATATTTTTTTGTTGTATGATCAAAGGGAGGGAAATTTTTTGTTAATAAATGTTGTATTAAAAAATACGCTAAATACGTCTAAAATGATAGCACAACCTACAACTACATTGAAACGATCTAGATGATGATGATGCATCGCAAAATTAGCATCATGCGCAAACATTTTTTTTTGTAGTTGTTTAATTGTTACTTGTTCTCTTTATTTATATTTTAATGTCAATATTCATTTAATGAGAAGATGAGGGTTTTTTCTATGCTTTCATAAAGGTAGAATTGCTATATATTTTTCTATAGAACCTACAAAGACTCTTCAATCTAGGTGATTTTGTATTTATAAATTAATACTAAGTCAACAAGTCAACTGCAGTGGATAGTATTCAAGTAACGTTAATTATTTGGATATATTATGTTTGTAATATTACATATACTTATTACAAACATATTCAATGAATTATCGTTACTTGAATACTATCCACTGATCTACGAATAATGAAACAAAAATCAAGCCACAAATATCCTTATGATGAGGACTCAAATAACGTGTAATACATCATGTAATGTTTGGATGTTTATAAGTTAATTAATTACCCTTTTCTTTTTTCCATCAAATGAATACGTGTTTAGTGATAGTCTTCGTTTTAACCACTAAGGATGGGAGGGGTTAGCTTCCCGAAACATGTATGGTGCTTTGGTAATTTGAATTTTACAATTATACCATATTTAATTGTAGAGTTGACGTAGTATTCATTTATAAAATATTCACTCCTCGCCGAAATTGACTATTTTTGCAAGATTTTGTATTTTTTAAACTAAGAAATTATTAAAAGTAGTTCGATAAAATCATTCGATAAAGAATTTTTTAAAACATATAAAAAATAACTTCAAATAGCCTTAAGTTGTAAATGGCTGATAATAATATACCATGGATTGAAATAAAGAATTTTGGAGGTGACGTTTGTAATAGTTCCCAATATCTATGTACAGGGTGTCCCATTTTCGTTGTCCTTACGGAATATCTCGGTTATTTTTAAAGATAAAACCTTCGGGTTTTCGCGAGCCGTCCTAGTTGTCGAGTTACAGGGCGATATTGAAAATATTGCATTTTGGGACCCCCCTCGAATCTTGGTTACCCTTTAAGGCAGATAAAACATGACCCTGATAGAAATTTTTGCATAGAATAGAATGGCGTAGTTAGATTTTTATGAAGAAAACTATTTTGGAGATATCAACCGAACTTATGTATTTTTCTATATTTTTGTCGGATATTTTTTTATATTTATTTTCAATTAGTTTAAAAGTTATTAGCGTGTTTCATAAATTTATAAGAAATTCACATTTTTTTAATTATTATTTTTGAAATGCCAACATTTGCCTCTATCTCCCTGACTAATACGGTTGGAGTTGCCGCAAACATCATCAAACATTTGTTACATCATTTTCCTTATGCTCCTTTCTATAATTTTTCGGTATGGATTTTTTTAATGATCCTTGAGATATTAAATTTTGCTGTAGAGGTCTAAAGGTTCTTTTATTAGGCTGCCTTCTCTCGGGATATCTAATAAGCATTCAAGCATTGGAAAAGTTAAAATCATCCAATAAAAGAGTGCAGAAAAATGCCTATCAATGTAAATACATTCGAAGCTTGATTAAACCTGCTTTTAGAAAACCCTACTATCATATCCAGTTTTTCAAAATTCTCGAAACTATTAGCAATTTCTCAATAACGTTTGTTTAAGTATAATAATTTCAATACACACTATAATAGCCAACAACAATAATAATTATTAAATTGATTGTCAATTCTGACAGTTGTCAAGATATGCGTTTGACGTTTTTGCAATTATGGCTATTCAGATTCTTGTTTAATTATGTGAGTTGCTTATAAATTTATGCAACACGCTTATAACCTTATAATAAATATAGAAAACTATATTTTTGGAAAGCTCATAACAATCCCGACAATGTCCAATTTAAAAAAAAAAACACACACAAAGTTTGGTTGATATCTCCGAAATCGTTTTGCTCATAAAAAATCTAACTACGCAAGTGGATTCTATGCAAAAATCACGATCAGGGTCAGTTTTTATCTTCCCGCTAAGTTAAAGGATAACCGAGATACGAGGGGGGTCCCAAAATGCAATATTTTCAATATCGCCCTGTAACTCGGAAACTAAGAGGGTTATGACCATTTTGTTTACGGCATCTTTCGGTTTACCACTAAAAATAGCGAAAACCGCAAGGAGATATCCCATAAAGATATCAAAAATGGGACACCCAGTAGAGTGTATATAACCTTTTTAAACTCCTGGTAGCATTAAACACTCATGAGCAGTAATTGTAATTAATATGCTTGGACGCTCTATAAACTATATTTTAACAAACAGTATTTAAATAGTGTAGTGTTCAATAATAATAGTGTGTAAAAGTGCTTTCTATTATTTTGTAGACTTGCATGCTTAAATAGTAGTTCCTTATTAATAGTAGGTATGGGTTATATAACTTCCAACTGATTTCAATAGGTATAAGGAAAGTTGGTATTAAAAATTGGATTGTAACATTTTGCATCGGTATAGAAAACAAACTGGGCCATAATTATTATTAATCATTTGCATTGTATTGTTTCTACATTAGTGAATTGATAAAAGGAAAACTAGTATAGTTGTTCCACTTATTAGAAGGTTTATTGTATAGTCGGTAGCTGCAACTTTAATGTACAATAAGTGCACTTTGGTATATTGGGAAATAAGTGTCGACAAAATAGTAACATAGCGTGTTATATCAGAGCAGTTAAAATTTTATAAGCTGCTAAGGATAATATTCGTTCGATTGGAACCATTTAGAAAAGGTTTAATGCAAGACGGGGAATTTAAGAATATCCGTGTTAATTAATTATTTTACCGTTTGTTTACATATAATTATACTTTGTAGTTATTGAAATTCTCTCCCAATTTTATTTATAATTTTTGTTTAATTTGACATTATTGGACTGAAGATATTTTTTCATTTTGCTTTCTAAAGCTATTATAGCCAACTAAAATCAATTAAATTTCTAGTCCTATTACTATTATTGTAATGTAAAATTGTGAATAATTAAATTTGGAGTTGCCATTTAAAAATTTTGACACTTTTTTCTAAATGATTTTATACCCTATTATTAATATTTATTGCAAACATAAATATACATAGGCGCGTCTATAACTACTAGGATATCCCCACAAATTAAATTAATAAGGCTGGACATAAGTATAACATATTATTATACATAAACTATCTTTAGAATAATTACAAGTAGAATCCAAAATATATACACTGTGTCCAAGATAAGAATGGGATAGCATTGGAATCTTGGGAACGGTAGAAGCTACAATGTTGGTTAAATTATAGAAAAGTTGTACAATTTGAACCCCTTTTATATGGTGATATAAAAAAATTAAAAGCACTTTCTATTCTTACTTTTTTAGGAGAAAAAGATAGCGTTTACAAATTTTCACTACGACGTTTTGTTTTTGAAAAACTATAATCAACTTGGTTTTTTTCAATACTGCTCTGGATTTTTTTTTTCTTTTTTGTTAAATTAAAGCCATTTTCCTTTTCAAAAATAGATGGTATATCACATGTAATGCTGTTATTTAAAATTATCCAAGAAAAATTGCCATAGCTTGGTACTTAACTGACTGAATACAGAGTAGTAGGTTTTGTAAAAACATTGTTTCGTCGTTACTCATAATTACTTATTATTATTTGGCAATTTATTTCTGTCTAAGTACAACATTTTATTCTGTACGCGGTTTTTTAAATTGAGTTGAAATTTTCTTGCTTTTTGGAGTTATTAAAAAAAACTCCTTTCTCAGATAAATGTTTTACGCAAAATAAATGTCAAACTAGGGTGTTTTTTCTTGAATAATTTTAAATAACAGCTAAAAACAGTGAAAACTTGTTTAAACATTTACGTGTGATATACCACCTATTTTTGAAGTAAAAATTGCTTTAAATTTAACAATAAAACATCCAAGGCTCTATTTAAAAAAACCAAGTTGATAATGGTTGTTCAAAAACAAAAGCTCGTAGTGAAAATTTGTAAACGCTATATTATTGTCCTCGAAGACCAACATACAACCAAAAAAGGCTTTTCATTTTTTTATATCTCTAAAAATAATGTCAGAAATAAATGAAAATTAAAATCGCAAAAAATAGTTAGTTTATTTTTAACAGAACTTAAAAGGTTTCCCAGATTCCAATGCTATCCCATTCTTATCTTGGACGCAGTGTATAATTTATATACAGTCGTAGGTATTTAAAATAAGGAAGTTGATACCCACCTCCGGTATAACCGCAAGTACTATATTATTAAAAACATTTTAGCCGAATTCGCCTCGTCAAGTATTACACCAGATTTTCAGTTTGTTCCACAGCGTAGTTTTTCAATAATCGATCGAAACCCTTCCCGGTGGGACAACCGATATAATTATGTTTATTTTTGGAACCCCAGCCCTGAGCCTCCATATAGTTATTTTGCCCAGTACATTTTTCTTCTCTGTAGCTAATGAAAAACATGTTTTGTTGTATCCCGGTTAGCCGAGATATATTTTAGCACTTTTTCAAGTAAATTTGTGTTTTTTAAATTTGCTACCTGTTTGGTTTAGTATCTTCTAGTTTAACCAAAATGTGTGACTGGGAATCTTCGGCAAAACTCTTACAGTCAGCAAAAGCAAAAATAACTTAAAACAAAAAAATATATTTTGAAAAAGTATAAGTGGAAATTATAATTTCCGTAAATGAAATCTCCACGAAATAAGTTTAATAGAGCAATCGTCTAGTATTTCAGTACCCTCAGTCTCAGGTTTCAGTAGCAGGTATAAAAAGACGTGGAAATTAAGTTTTATTTTTCGGTATATATTTTTTTTAGTGCTTGAATTAGAAAATTATAACAAATAATCTATCTTATTTACTTATACAACCTCCATTTACCTATAAACACTTAATTAAGGTACACCCGAAACCAGGTCAGCACCATAATGTTCGGTGATGGTGGTCGAGGCGTTATCCTGCTGAAAACGGCCCCCCTGTGGATATAAAGCATGAACCGTTTCAAGAAGAAAACCATTTAAAATTTCACAATATTTTCACTATTAACGGTGCCATCAAACTATACAGAAAGACGTAACACAATGCTGAAATATTTCTCCCCAAATCATTATTTTAGTGGGAAATTTTGAAACTTGAACGGTAACATTTACTTTTGATAGGATTTTTAAGTGATTTGCATCTGGAAACAACTTTCGTCAGATATAAAAACAATACTAAATTTATCTTCTCGAAAACGTTCACAAAAATCCATTCTTCCTTGCCTTTGTAGAGGTGTCATTGCAGGGAATTTTTTTGGCTTCCTTGATATGAAGCCTTGTCACTTCAGTGACATGCGGATGGTTTCTGGACACACTTTAATTTTTCGCCGATTTTTAAATCTGTTAGCCAATTTGCGAAAACCTAGGGGCGAATGTTTTCGGCCTAAGGTCACTAAACGATTAAAATTTTTTCCGCGGATCCGACGCCGCCTTCCCGAAACTGGTCCATGCTTCATATCTGTGTCATTTTTTATCCTCTTTATTGTCTCATATACTGCACTTTTTCCGAGTTGCACTAATTGCACTATTTTCTTAACGTTTTGAACACCTTTTCTATACAAACATCCACCTCTTGTGTTTGTTGCGACATTATTTCACAAATCTTGAGCCGGTTTGCAATGAACAATATTTGACAGATGCTGTGATGTGACTTAACTTAAACTTAATTTCCTTCTTTTTACCTGCTATTGAATCCTAAGTTCTTGCCATCCGTAATATTGCTATCGCAATTTTTGCGTCAATAACGTCAACCATATCCAATAATAAAAACGAAAAATAGTTTAATAAAACTATTTATTTCATTAAAATAATATATAAAAAGAAAAACCGGAAAAATCTAACACGATTTCTTAGATTAAAATTATAAATAAGGTAAGTGAACCGAATAAGGCCCATCTTAAATGTTTTGCATCATCTTTTCGAAAATTATTGAAATAACACCATTAATTTTATAGGACTAATTTTTATTGTCGTGTACTTTGATATAAACAAAGTTAATTTAAATGGGAACTAAAATCACCTTTAAAAAATACAGAAAACCAACTTTGTATTTCTGGGCCTTTTTAGGAAGCCATGGTCCCAATAAAGCCCATTAGATTTTAACTGAAATATATAATGAATCGTGGTAACTGACAAAATAAAAAGGAACCGTTTAAGTTAAGCTTAATAATTAAATTAAGTTTTAAACTTT
Source organism: Apoderus coryli (assembly GCA_911728435.2). Classification (NCBI taxonomy): domain Eukaryota; kingdom Metazoa; phylum Arthropoda; class Insecta; order Coleoptera; family Attelabidae; genus Apoderus; species Apoderus coryli. The sequence goes on along the minus strand of OU452202.1, from coordinate 5,354,860 downwards.
CTAACAAAGAACAAGACGCAAAAAGATAACAAAACAATCAATATCAAAAATGAAAATAAAATATGATTTGTCTTAACCAATGTTACAAAACACTAAAGACAGCCACCCGGGCCAATCAAAATATTCGTCTTCTTCAGTGAGTCCGACACAAAGCTCATGGAACCAACAGCCACACTTTCTACACTGTCGCATATCCTCCATTCGGTGGCCTTTATTAGGAAAATGTTACATTTTTTAAAATTATTTAAAAATTATGAAAATAATGCAGAAATATGTTCCAAATTTATGTAAGATTTTGGTAACCTATTATATTAATTATGCCAAAAAAAGTATAGAGGTACTAAAAAGAGTAAGAGTAAAAAGATTCTGGTGAGGGTTGACTGAAGTAGCGTTTTAGGGAAGGATACATTCAAATGGCGGCTATTTTATATGGCGGGTATTTTTGAAATTTCGGGCCTTATTTGGAGCTGGGCCTTATTTGGTTCCCTTACCTTATAATTCAACATTTTATTTCTTCAAAATGGTAGGTTTATCTAAATTAAAAACAACCATGTGCTGACTAACAAATGTATGTTTCCAGACTCCAATAAAATCTTCGGTTCATGTGTAAAAATTCTCTTGAAAGCTTTACTTATTGTTTGCCACTGATGATATGTGGTTCCAAAACATGTTTGTCTGAGGTACTTTAAATGACGAGTGGAGATTCCCTTTATTTATTCACTATGGAAAAATTATAGTATTATTACATGTATTAAACAAATAACACAGTTCTACCTAATTGAATCTTAATCATTTTATTAAGTACTTAACTGTTCCACTTGTTCTTTTGGATAGTTATTAAAATAAGCGCAAATAATTTGTACCCTTAGGAATCCTAACAAACAAATTTTTGTGAGAGATGTGACGACTGTTTAGACATAGTTAGGGTTGTAGGATTTAGAGATTAGCAAATTTCATTAATTTTCATATTACCTACACCTATTCACTGGACTACTATGAAACTCTTAAATTGTATATTAGAAATATCTTTCAACAGAAGTATAATAAAAAATTTTATTGTACCCATAAGAAGAGAATGGTGCATTTTGTTATCTGAAACAAGAAATCAGCTTGTGATATGGGTAATATATTATTTCTGTCTCGCGTAGATAGTACGCGTAAAAAAGCAAAAGCAAAATAATGCTGAATCGCAAAAACCCTGTCTGTGAGGGAACGTAGCGACTTTCTTATCTAATTTTTTATTGCTTTGTAGCATTATATTGAAATGTAAAGTAATGGAAGTTTTTTTGAATAAACGGCGTCACTCTTTGAGACAAAATAAAAATAACGTGGAAAATATGAAAATTTGTATTTAATATTATTAAGATTAAAAACACAATATTAGGGTCGAGATATTTGAGTTTAAAATAAATTCTATTACGGAATTGTTAAAAAGTATGACACAATAGTATTTGGTTATTTATTTGTTCCTTATGACAAAGTCAATGCATCTAAAGAAACACTAGTTTTATAAAAATTAAAAAATAATAAAAGATAAATTGTTTTTCTTAAACAAAACGGATATGGCCGTCTATTCCTTTTCTATTCATTTCGTTACGGGTAAGATAGCCATAACATAAGTTTAGGAAAGATGACCATAAAGATTATAACAACTTTTTGACTCTTTTCTATTTACTGTCAAGGTTTCCGCAATTCTGACAAAAGCTCTCATAAGATGTGCAGATTTCATATTTTCATCAACATCATCAGTCTCCAATATTTCTTCCTCCTTTTCTTTTAAGAACTCTTTAATGTTATTCCTGTATTTTCTTCCCTTTTGCGTTGCGCAGATGCAAGTTTCCCGGTGCAGTTAAATTCGTAGCAAGTTGGTTGGTTCTTTACTTAACTGTGGCTAACTTTTCTGGAACGGGTGGAGACAAGGCTTGAAGAATTTTAGATGAGGTTATTTTATCTGGTGAAGCTGTTGCCGTTGAGTAAAATGGCAATTTAAATGGTTTGCTATTGATTGAGCTGCAGTAAAAGAAGTGGTTTGAATTCCAATTGTCGTTGGATTTGGATTTTAATTATTTTCTTCGAAATGGGATGCGTAATCGGGTATTATGTCACCATTGAGGGGTAGAATTCCGGTTGATATAAATCCTGAAGATCCATTTTGTGTTGTTGTGGCCTTACTCTAACTATCACTGAGTAGTTCACCAAATTGATAGCGTCTTCCTGCATGATTTCTAAACAAAAAACTGCGCGATTCGTAAAAATATGTTCATCGCATTTGTTCAAGCAAAAGACACCCCTTCGAATTTATGTACTCTTATTTCAGGATGGCGGCTCAGAAATAAAGTCCACCAATCATACCCAGCCTTTTCTTTTTGTTTATTAAATCTGTACTTTCGATTTAACTGCTCAGCAAATGATATGCCATTACCCTTAAGTAATCTCTAGCCAACGGTAAACTTCATTTCTGCATTGTCAAAATATATCGAGATAGTCGATTGTCATAAGCACTGCCAAATGCACTGAAAAGGTTTTCATAAAGTAAGGGATATGATATTTTATAATCTGGCCAGTTTAAATAATATTTGTTTACTTTTTCAGTCATTGTTATTCATTGATGGTTCGCAGATATTTACATCCGAAGGTTTTTAATTTTAAAATTAGTTAATTACGTAAAGCTGTAATTAGATAATATGAAACATATTTTGTGTGGGAATTTTCTATTACACAGATTAATTTTTTTTGTGGGAACTTATCCCATAAGATGTGTGATAAACGTGCTTACGAACCTACCGAAACTATAAGAGGTCTGGGTCTTGTAAAAGAAATTATTTATGTTGTCTTTATAATAAAGATTACTTTTAATTTATCGTGTCACAGATCGCACATGTTTACGTGAAATATATATCCTGTATACGTACCGAACATTTCAAGTACCACTCCACTCGATGGCGCCATAATAAATTTAGAGGGTATTTATTATTTATATATGAAACCCACTTTTAAGGGATAATTCAGCAAGTGTCAAAAAATATTTGAAATATACACTGTGTCCAAGATAAGAATGGGATAGCATTGGAAACGGTAGGAGTTACAATGTCGGTTAAATTAGAGAAAAGTTGTACAATTTAAAGGCATTTTAAATTGTGTTTCCAAAAGTAAACTAACTTTAGCCGTTTTCGATAATTTTTGAATAAGCGATTTTTTGAGATTTTAGTTTTTATTTATTGCTGACATTATTTTGACAGATATAAAAAAATTAAAAGGACTTTCTCATTGTTACTTTTTTAGGAGAAAAATATAGCGTTTACAAATTTTCACTACGACGTTTTGATTTTGAAAAACCCATCATCAACTTGTTTTTTTCAATACGGCCCTGTATTTTTTATTGTTAAATTTAAAGCCATTTTCAATTCAAAAATGTAATGGTTTAAAAAAGTTTTCAGTGTTTTTAGTTGTTATTTAAAATTATTCAAGAAAAATCTCCATAGTTTTGCACTTAACTGACTGAATGCAGAGTAGTAGGTTTTGCAAAAAACATTCTTTGGTCGTTACTCACAATTATTTATTATTATTTTACAATTTATTTTTGTCTCAGTACATCAATTTATTCAGTACGCGGTTTTTTAAATTTATTAGAAATTTTTGTGCTTTTTGAAGTTTTTAAAAAAACTTCTTTCTCAGATGAATGTTTTACGCAAAATAAGTGCCAAACTATGGCGATTTTTTTTGAATAATTTTAAATCACAGCTCAAAAACAGTCAAAACTCGTTTAAACCATTACGTGTAATATATCACCTATTTTTGAATTGAAAATGGCTTTAAATTTAACAATAAAAATTCCAGGGTAGTGTTTAAAAAAAACAAGTTGATGATGGTTTTTCAAAACCGAAACATCGTAGTGAAAATTTGTAAACGCTATCTTACTCTTCTCAAAAAGTAACAATTAAAATCACACAAGATCGTTTTTTCAAAAATTCTCGAAAACGGCTAAAATTAGTTTACTTTTGAAAACCCCATTTAAAAGGTGTAAATTGTACAACTTTTCTCTAATTTAACCGACATTGTAACGCCAACTGTTTCCAAGATTCCCCTGGTATCCCATTCTAATCTTGGACACAGTGTTGATATACAGGCTGATTCTTAACCGATACGCATAAGCTTGGAATACTATAGGGGACCAAATGACTAATAAAAAAAAATAGTAACACTTTTTTAGTTTCGGAGATACTCATTTATTCCAAATGAGGGATGTGTCCCCATAGTAAATAAAAATCATATGGAAAAAAATCATCATCATATGTGAAAAAAAATGTCTATGGTCTTTTTGAATGGACCAATAAGTACATTCGACATATTTATAGGTCCGATAAAATAACATCCGTCCGTCCTAATATGGAAGGGCTCTTATATGTTGGTAAAAACTTTTTAGATCCCATCTCCCTGTATGTATTTATTTATTATAATAATCGTTTGAAATATAGATGTCTTTCAAATCAATAAATAGATAATAAATACATCAATACAATAAACATTCCGTTTACTTATTTTACCAATCCGATATTCTAGGTTTCTAATGAAATTATTTCTTACACAATTTGTAAACTGTGTGTACTGGTTACATTACTATCAAGGCCAGCCACAACACATAATAAGCGCCTCTTTTGTGTTTTAATTTAAAATTTGCGGCTTACTTATATTATTATTAACAATTTATTAGAAAGTGCAGTGTTTAATAAGCTTTTGTTTTTTATTGCATACTTTACACTCAATTAAAATTATAAGGTATAGCCTTTAAATGAGATTAGATGCGCTTGATTGATTTAAATATCAAAACTACTTAAAATAAACGCTTTTTGGTAATATTATTCCCCTTTATCCAAATAGTGTATTGCAAAATTACAGTATACGTTTGGTAGCATCAAATTTTAAATATCAGGTCGGCCATCTGTTGGTTTCAGACATATTGCAAAGATACTTTCGATGTGGATGCTGTATTGCCAAATTTTGGTCGAAATAATGCATGAACAAAGTGCCGAGCCAATCTGATCATTTGCGTAGAGGCTGTCCCTAGTGCCCTATTTGAATTCGAATTTAACCTCACTTCAATTTACTTGTAAACTGAGATTTAGTAAATATTTAATTTGAATGAGTTTTTCAGTAATATATTAATCTGTACTTATAATTATTCGCTAAGAGTCTTTTGACGTTTCCTTTGTAGTAGGTAGCTATTTCTTGATACAGCTGAAAAACTTTCATTTCGTAAAAAACGATATTTGAATTATAGATTAATAATATGTATAATTTGAAGATAACCTTATTTTAAAATTAGTTTATGCAATACTAATAGGAAGTCACGAAGTAAAAAAGTCACATTATTCTCAACAATTTATTTTTAGCTATAAATGATAAATATAGAAACATGATATAAACTGATATTGTATACGAACTGAAAAAAAAATCCGTGTCATAAGTAGGCTTCGAACCCAACATCTCCCGATTGCCGGTCAGGTGTTCTAACCAATTGAACTGCCGTGGCACATAATAGAAATCTTCCTCGGTCCGTATACATTAACGCCTTTTCTGTGTGCAGTGCTACGTTGAGATTTTTAATTTTAAGACACAAACTACACACTGCCACAATGCATTGTTATTTCTCATTGCAGATAAATTAGCTCAACCTCAATCTATAGCTATGAGCACATATATTTTATTGCATACTTACTAGTGCAAACAAATAGCAAACCGAATCGGGCTAAGCTAATTTAAATAAAAAGCTCCGTTTAAGTAAAGGTAGTAGTACTTAGATAAAGTGGGTTTTATTACTAACATTGCATGGGTTAACTCTATAATTATTATGATTCAGTTTAGATTAATTATATTTAAATGGATTTCTTATACTAAAACACATGAACCATTAATGTACCTATTCTAATTTTGTAATATTATCTGTCTAGTCATTATGGCCACACTATTAATATTCTACAAGAATCCTTCATCCTGTACTTACATAAACCTACTTCAGATAAACTTCTAGGTACACTTTGTCATGGCTCAATAATTAAAATTGATGTCCAATTCAATATATTTTATGGCTGGAAGAAAGAAAACTAATTTCAACTAATTCCTTATCTGTTGAGTAATAATAATAATGGTGAAACTATCATGTGAATGTTCCTTCCGTGAGACGCTGCTCAATATCTAACAACCTCACTGTTAGAAGGCGTAAAACTAAACCTTTTTTGAACAATCTCCCGCAAGATCTTCCGATCTTAGCCGAGATTTGCTGCTAGAAGTGGGTCACCAAAGCGGTTTTAAATATGTCAAGGCTGTATTTGTGTTTCGTCCTATGGTTGGGCTCTTCAAGCAAGGAAATAATAATAATATAACATTCGAAGTGAAACGATTACTTTTGATGAACACGTCACAATTTGAATTTGATAAAGAGGCTTCATAAATCTCTAAAGTTTCTGGCATTTTTATATGATATTCTGCAAGATAATTTATACCACGATATTTTACAGATATTTTGTAATCCTTTATGTGAGTGGAACATTTCTACCGGTGATTCGCAAATTCGTCATCATATGAAGATAAAATACTAAGAACGCCGCTGCGAATTATTAAAAATTATTTGTCATTTCATTTATATGTGTCACAATGTTTAAAGTAGCAGCTACCGTATACCTAGAACCACTATTATTTTATTGGATATACCTATCTTATGGCACAGAAAATTAAGTGAATATTTTTACACTGTTTTTTCAATTTGGTAGATCTGTTTAATTTACTTACTATTAAATCCAAAATTACTAAAATTATATAATAATTATATTTTTGTTAGTATTTTTAATTCAAATGTACACATTTTTTGATCTTAATATTAATTATTATTATAATAACGTTGCTGTAAACTTGTGGTCATGAAAATAGTATTATTTATTTATTTATTGTAAATATTAGATAAATATATGCATAGTGAATAAGAATATACTTGTGGTTATGATTTTACCTAATCCAAACTGCTGCTGCTTATGCATGCTTTTTACACCATCAAAACTATATTTTATTATGAAAAAAATAATACCGGACCTTAAGGGTGATTCGATGAGTATATCAATAACTCTGTCAAGCTTTACCCAGTTCATTATTGCTGCTACTTGAACAAAAGATAAGAAAATTTAAGAATACTACTTGTGATACACGTTGCAACAACTTTTCTGCCATCCGGACCAGACGTTGTAGTTGATAACAATGTAATCTGTAGTCGGCAACTGCAAAGAAACTTTTTAGTTTTTGACAGATGTGTCAATATATGGTAGGTATTCCAGAATATGTATGAAGTCTCCCGGTTTCAGATAGATTATCATGAAAATTCGTATAATTTTTCTCCAGTCCCTTCCCAAACACACCCTTAATCTTTTTGAATTAACTTTTTCAATCCTTGGTTTAATTGAACATTTTTTTCAAAATGACGAATACTATAGTTTAAACTTCTTCAAATAAACCCATTTAAGCAATTTGGCTTATTTAGTTTGCCATGAACGGACTAGCTTTAGCTTAATATTGACATTTTTTTACACTCTAATGATAAAGGCAGACAAATATTATTTTTAGATAAGTTGAATGTTAAAAGAAAAAAATCGGTTGTGTCGCCCCAAAACTGTCCCGAAGGTTGAACTATCGATATGGCCTGAATAATTTATAGTGGAGTTCAATAAAATCTAAAATATGATATGATCACCTGGGTAACGAAATGTTTTCATCAAATATTTAAAATCTAAAAAATACACTATTATTTATATTGTTAACATTATAAAAATAATAATAACATTCTAAAGTAACCCAACTATCTAACTACTTTATTCAAAAATTAGAAATAAAAAAGTAATAAAGGTAGAGGCCAAACAAAACAAAAAAAGTAATATTTCTGTGACCTTTTTGCCATTTGCCTTTTTTGTAAGACTCTTGGTGACAAGCTATATTTCTAAATAAATTTATTTTTTGTTCCATCAGCTATTTTTTATTTTCCTTTCCTTACTTTTTTGGCCTCTACCCACGGTAATACAGCCATCTTTGTAATTCTTGAACCTACAGTTTAGTGTGGAATCCGAACCACGGTCCTCGACCGCCAGATGCCAGCACCCACGAATATATAGTCAATAACTACTTGGCATATGCAAGTCTACCGACCATGCGACCAGGTACTTTAATACCATAATCAAGTCGTACGGGCTTGCACATTTGGACATCTTCGCCTCCATTTTTTATTTAAATTATTTATTTATAATCAACAACCACAGGATAAATTCCTAATTACATGTTGTATTTAATTAAACTAATACTAGAATTGCCTAAATTAAATTACTTAAAAACTAGACTTAACACTAACTTAAAAACCTAAATGACGGAAACTTCCATATTAGCAATACTAATCAGCTTTAAGTTTGTTTAATAGAGCATTTTTGAATTGTTTTAAATTATCTTTAAATATATCGCAATAGTACTGGTATGAATTATAATTTCTAGCCATAGTTGTAATGGGTGATTTATATTGATAATTTGTTCTGGGTGTAGGTATATAAAAGGTTCTATTATTTTTTATTCGAGTTTTCGAAGAAGGCACTGTTATTGAGGGTAGTGTACTACAATCCACTGCTAAGCCGTTTAGTATTTTAAATAGGTATAAAATACTTTGCAGATTTCTTCTGTTAAAAAGGGATATAAGATCATATTTCCTAAGATTTAATTCATAATTGGATTGGTGACTATTATATAGAGAGTAATTGGATTGTCTGACAAACTTTTTCTGAATCCTCTCCAGCATCAAAATATATTTGGTATACATTGGTGACCAAATTACACTGCAGTACTCGAGTCTGGCTCTAATGAATGTATTATAGAGTAAAGTTAGTGTTTCTTTATTTTTAAATTGTTTGCTGTCGCAGTATGAAGCCTAGGTTTCGATAGGACGTATTTGTGATATGAATTATATGGTTTGTGAAACTTAATTTATTTTCAAGTATTATACCAAGGTCTTTTACTGAATCAGTTTTAGAGAGCAGGCAGTTATTTAAAGTGTAGGGGAATCTAATTGATGTTTTTGAATAGGTGTATGTCATGACTTTACATTTGTTTATATTGAAAGGTAGCTTGTTTTGTATTGCCCACTGATAGATATTATCTAAGTCATGTTGAAGTTAACGAGAGTGGAAATGATTTTCAACAGCCTTACAAATCTTCATATCATCAGCGAATAATGAACATTTACTAGACTTGATTACCGCTGTTATGTCATCGATGAATATAAGAAATAGAAGCGGACCCAATGTACTTCCTTGAGGAACACCTGATTTTGAAATGAAAACCCTCGAGTCTGAATTTTACATCGATACGAAAAGGCTTCTATTTGATAGATACGATTTAAAAAATTTACATAAGCTATCAGAGAAGGACTTATTTTTTACCTTATTTATAAGAAGTGTATGGCTAACTTTGTCAAACGCCTTTTCAAAGTCGGTGTAGACAACATCTAATTGCTTACCCTCTGCCAGTGTGTCTGTTGCAATAGTTACGAAGTCTAAAAGATTTCCAGTTGTCGACCTATTTCTTCGGAAACCATACTGAACATCTACCAACCGATTTTTCCTGTAAAACTCTATTTTAGTGGACAGTAAAATTTCAAATACAATGGCTATATTTGACAATATTGCTATAGGCATGTAGTTTGTAATTTGGTTACGATCTCAATTTTTAAAGATTGGACTTAGTTTCGTTATTTTGAGTGAATTTGCAAATAATTGTTTAGTTAAGGCAATATTGAAAATTATACTTAGTGGTTCTTTTAATATATGTCCACATCCTTTGATTATATACCTTGGAATGAGGTCGCACCCTATACACTTTTTTGGTTTCAGAATTTGTATGGCCTTCCCTACTTCATCAGGAGTAACGTTATCTATGAAAAAGTAGGGTTCGGAATTTTCGTGTGAGTCATCTTCATTTAATACATTTCCAGACTCCTCCTATACAGATTCAAAGTAATTTGCAAATGCTTCAGCTATTTGTTTAGATCCACAGAATTTTTTGTTATTTTGATACATTTTAGAAGGTATTTCAGAGTTTTGGTTTGATTTTATAAAACACCAAAATTGTTTAGGATCTGTATGTATAGAGGTTTCAAATCCAGAAATGTACTCACTGTATGATTTTTTTATATCTCTTTTTATTTTTGCTCTTAGAAATTTAAAGTCATCCAAACATTTCTGGAGTTTGGTCCTTTTATAGTTTTTTAAATTTCTTTCCTTAGATTTGATGTCCAATATGGTTTCCGGTGAAAACCACGGTGGATATTTTCTTTTTTTATACGTTAAACGCGGAATACATTTATCAAATATAGCATACATCTTCTGATAGAAAATATTTAACGCTTGGTCAGGCTCGTCACAGCTTGCCAAACAACTCCAGTCCTCAATCATAATATAATTGTAAAGGTCTACATAATTTCCCCGTTTAAAATTATATGAAGTTACATTATTGGGTTGACAATACTGAATTTGACAATTTATCAGATAGAAACTAAGTGCTGGATGGTAATCATCCTCTGACACTAGAGGGTCATGATTTTTTTGGACATTACATTTCACGGCTGATACTATCAAGTCAATAATATTATTATTTGTATTTAGGATTGTACTTTGTAATAGACTAATGCAATTTTCAAATCTATTTTTAGTATTATTATTACTACTATTTAAGTTAAAATCACCATAATTAGAAAATTGTTATTGAATTTAATTACAGTATCCTCTACCAGTTCAAAAAACTCATCATACTTATTGAACTTTGTGTTTGGGGGGATATAAACTAACTATAAACTTATTTCATATTTAGAATAATTTTGATCTCTTTTCTATCAAAACTATTAATAACTAGTCAATATTTCTGCTATGTTTTAGGTTTTTAACCTCTTTTTACACTCTTTTCCCACGCCTATGTGATCTATTTTTTATGTTATATTCTATTAAATCAATGAAAAATTATTCAATATTTCGGAAACCCTTTGGTGAACCTCTTTCCTACGCTCAATGTTTTCCAAAAGTTAATCAGGACCTATAAATATCCTGAAGTATTTTTGTACCAAATTTGTTAAAAATCTGTTGACTGAGTTTTGAGTTATCGTGGATACAGATTTTTCTGACCATTTTTTAGACTTTTCAAGGACGTCTATGGTACCGAAATTTTTCGTCGGGTATTTTTAACACCAATTTGCTACTTAGACTAGGTACTCTACCTTAGATTTTAACAAAAATTTCTTTTTCCACAATGTTCTGAGTAACATGGTGATATCTCTAACAATACACTGTTCTAATTTCCAATAACCTTTCACATGATTATAATTATATAACATTCTCACTTTCGTCTAATGACTTTCTGAAATAATTAAATTTGTACCACTGATGATGGGAATGCCCGCTCCCGAAACATGTATGGTATGGTAAGCTGTGTGCTAATTATAAGGATTTTATTGTGGAGTAGATGTATTTTACTTAAATTTTATTTTATTACAGGAATTTTTGTTTTACATATTATGTATTTGATTGTTTTTGAAAATCATTTGTGGTGTTATATTTTGATCTTTTTAATTGTTATAACGAATGTAAACATTTATGTATGAACACAAAAAAATAAACAAATAAATAAATAATCCATATAACAGAGAGCCACCAAATTGTTAGTCATGAATTTTAAACAAAACGCAGTTTCGTACAAATAGCAGGATTCAGATTGACTCTTAAGTAAATACGAGTATTATTCTGAAAACACAGGGATATTAATTTGTCTTTCTGTCTTTTCATTTATCATGTAACGTGCATCTGTTAGATAATAAATAATATTAAATTTATATCTACCTACATAGACATATAGAACAAATCCCCATCAAGGTTTCGTTCAAGTAATTACTTGTTTAGCTTGATTGCATTCAATTCAGGCAATAAAAATGTCTTTAATCAACCGCTTTACGTTAATTGCAAGACGTTTATACCTCGAATAAAAAAATATAATGATTTTATTGACCCACTCTATATATTATCGACTTGTTTCTATATCCAACCAATAAATACAACCTCATAATTCATTAAGTAGTATCATGATGATGTTTTAACTTATGAATTTAATTGGAATGTATACATACACAAGTTGCGTTTGATTTCAAAATGTCGCTTTGGCGCCAGGAAGTATGCCTCCTCATGGATGTAATACTCTTTGAAGAAAACATGGGTAGGTATAGGTATAACAAAATATAATATACCTACTAGTAGTAGTAGGTATAGTGTGTATTGACAGGGGAGTATGTGTGTACAGAGAGAGCATTGGCTTTTTGTTGTTTTTTTTCTCTAATTGCGACTCCCATACTGCTAATTTTACTTTCCCGACTCATATAGGGAAGGTATTGTGAACACAGTAAAAAATGTGGTTCGTATTTATCCACACTTACGCGTGTTTTAATCATTGTGGTTTGGAGTGGTAAATATAAGTACCGGGTGTCCCAAACTCGGCGCCCCCAGGCCTATTGTATGAAAACGGGATAATATATTACAAATCTTTTGAAGTGGTATAAATTGTGTTGCATTCAGGTATATTTTACGCCAATTTTGATTGAAATTCATTTTATAATAATTAAATATTAATTATGAATATTCGGCACACACCGGCACCGGCATAAACAAATTTAATGATGCCAAGGAAGAAGTAACTTTCGTTGTGTGGAGTGCGCGTGTCCAGAACAAAAACGCGAGGGAGATATACACTGACACTGGTATTTTTAACACGCTCCAAGTGCAAAAAGTCATTTATTCTGGTGTTTTGTGTTTTTAATAATAATAATAATAGCATTTATTGTCCAACAGCGAAGCCAATTACAGGACAAAATAATAATAATTCCAAAATGGTGAAACCACAAAAAAATAAACTTAAATTAAAATAAAAAGAAAACTAGCTCTTAATGGTAATACTAATCAGTAACATGAGACATGGCACTATCCATAATTTCTTTAACAGTACACGTAAAAATATCACAATACTTACACATAAGATTGTAGTTTCTGGTACAAATAGAAATAGGAGATCTCAACATAAGATTCGTTCTAGCATAACCACAATAAAATGTTGTACTGGACCTTATATGCTGCCTTGGAACGTTGATATTAATTCTTGAAAGCAAGTGGGAACAATCTATATTGGAGTGAACTAATGTAAAGAAATCGCAAAGAATTTATTTTCCTTCTAAGTTCAAGACTTGGTATCTCAAATCGATCTGCCATTAATTGGTAGTCAGTACCTCTTGGAGGTTAAAGACCATCCTCTTTATACATTAAGTACTTCAAAAATGTACGTTGCACTTTTTCGACCGTATTTTGATGAGTCACATAATATGGATACCATATCAGTGACCCATATTCCAGTTTAGAGCGCACGTAGCTAAAGTACAGGTTTTAAGGGTATCTGTGTTTCTAAATCTCCTGCAATTCCGAACCAGAAAACCGTATGTCCTACCTTCCTCTAGTGTCTTATAATTGATATGCTCAGCAAACGTAAATTTCGAATCAAATATAATTCCTAAATCAGTGACAGATTCACATCGTGAGATTTGCACCTGATCAATGGAATAAACGTAATCAATGATCACCCTCTTGCGCGTAAAACTGATATATTTGCACTTCGACGGATTAAGTGAAAGTTTATTTAGCACCATTGATGCACCAGCTCCAAATTGTTCTGTAGGTTAGCACAGTCAACGATACTATCAATAGAACTGTACAATTTAAGATCATCCGCAAACATCAGCCGATCACAATTCATTCCATTATCCAGGTCATTGATAAATAACATAAAAAAGAGGGGTCCAAGGTTCGATCCCTGAGGCACTCCTGAAGAAGCTGTATATATACGAGACTGGTAGCCATTGTGAGAAACATACTGAGGTCTATTTTTCAAGTATGACTGAAGAAACAATTTTAGGTTTAAAACAAAACCAAACTGGTCAAATTTTCGCATCAAAATGCCGTGATCCATTCTGTCAAATGCCTTAGTGAAATCTGTATATAGTACATCAATTTGGCCTCCACGATCTAAAACCTCAGAAAGATTTTCAGAAAGAACCGCTAGATTAGACACAGTAGATCTATGGGAAAAGAAACCATGTTGTACAGTGGAAATCTGATATCTAACAAAACTATAAATACGATCATATAGTACAGACTCAAAAATGTTTGCAAAATTCGACAGAATGGAAATCGGGCGATGGTTATCAATCACAGATCTGTCACCCGACTTCAGAATAGGAACAACCTTAGACCTCTTCCACTCCTGCGGAAATACGTTATTTTCAAGGGTCAAGTTAAATATTAAGCACAGCGGCCCAACCAGAACCGGCATACAGTCTTTTACAAAGAAAGATGGAAGACCATCCGGACCTGATGTCATCCTGTTACTGAGCCTTCTGCATGCTTTTAATATTTCATCCTCAGTAACTGATTCAATCGAAAACGAATCAACATAAGGACAATCATGACCAGAATCCGCGTTCGAGGAGTTAATAAATACACCCTGGAAAAAGGTTCCGAATGCATCGACAACGCCCTGCGGATCACTATATTCAACACGTGGTGTGAAATTCATGTATAGTGGTTAAAAATCATTTATCTTTGATGACTTTTACACTTGAAATATCAATTTTACTTATAACGATAACATAATTACACTAATAAAATAATTTTAACACTGCTGCTGGTAAAACTACACGCAATTGTGGTACATTCTGAGTGTTATTTTGAAGTGTTTTTCTTGTACATCAGTGTGTTAAAATTTACACTCGCCATATTCACCACCGCCGTTTTTCTTATTTACCACCACACATTTTTTACTGTGAACGCGCTAAAAATATTTGAGATAAATGCAGATATACCTAACCATTTTGAAGTCCCCTGGGACGTTAATACCATTTCGAGATGGAAGTCTTTCTGTATGTATTCCACGATAGCACCTAAACGCTTCAACCAATTGACGTAAAAGTTTGTATATGACTTTGGGGGAGTCCTAGAATGAACCCATTAGTTTTTGTTTGGAATCGTTCTTGCCCTGTCATAGGAGTGGACACAACCCTTCAATTTTTCAACAGCAGTAGGTGTCGAGTGATTTTTTATCTGCTTCACGTTTGATATTTGCCTCTATTAGATGTACACCCTGTATACTACTACAAAAGGTAGAAAAGACAGATGATATTATATTTTGTTTATGTACTATTATAAACGAATAATGCTGATTAATATAACAACAAAAGTTTCATATACTCGTATATCCAAGACGTTTCAAAAAAGCTGGCCAAAATTTGTGATCGAATTGGGGACATATAATCATGAAAAAAACCTAAATTGTAATTTTTCGAAAAGCTTTTATTTACCAAGATACAGAGTGTTAAAGATGACTGCCTGAGGACGATTTTTTGAAATATTTTCGAATCGAGTAAAGATGAATTTACCAAATGTAGCATATTTATTCACCTAGTTAAATGTATTAAACTGATATGAAATTGAATAAAAAAGAATGACCATAGGCGGGTAAACGGGAGGGACCCTTGCCTTAGTGATAACCTAACTTTTTTTCCTTGTGATTTTTATTCATTTTGTGTCAAAAATGTGATAAAATAAAGTTTTCTACATAAAAAAGGCATACTTCTTTTTTCTCGAAAAACTTAAAGGTTTTCGAGAAATTCGAGTTTGAAAATTTTAGGATAAAACTGGTGCTTAGTAATCCACATTAATATAATTTTGGAAAACTTTTCGTTAGCAAACTGTATTTCAATATTTTTTTTTTTTTATATTGTTATTATTTTGTTAATAGCTGCAACAAATGTTAAAAGATTTCGCACTAAATTTATTTCTTCTAATGTTATTGGTGGTATTTGGTCGCCAAGTTGATCTCCCTAGCGCGGAACATTGTCCGAATCAACATTCGAAAAATCGCCGTTGATAGATAAAAAGCTTATTATTTTCTTATCACGCTTTGTATGGTATTTTCGTTGTAAAAAAATCGGTTATAACTTATTGAGTGTTGCGTGTTACTTTGTGTTGGTTGCAGAGGGTGTTACGATGAAGAACACGTCTACTTTCGGCATCCAAATTGAAACTTGTACATTCAGCCTTTTTTTTAAATCTCAATCGTTGGACATGTTTAGAGAGTGTTAACATAAACAAAAACTACAGAAAGTGCAATGCCCTCTCTGTTTAGGAATCTTGTGTCATATGATATAATGATTGAAATATACCACTCTAAATATTCTAAAAACAGTTTTATTTAAATTAACATTCTGCCCCTTTATCCTTAACTTTAATAGCCTCCACCATTCTCAAGAAATTACGTTTAAAAGTTACAAATATGTAGTACGGCTAACGCAGACTTTTACGAAATTTGGTTTTACTTCTTTTATCATCGTAGCTCAGTGGTAATCGGCGCAGCTTTGGGTGCGGAATGTCCTGGATTCGGCCCCTGCTCTTGCGTTTTTTTTGTATTTCTAATTTTTAACCAAATTAGTTAGGCAGGTAGTTGCGTTAGTTTAGCAAATATATGTTATAATTATTATTTTGCCGCATGTGTATAGATCAGAACGGTGGCAAGAGCATATGTGGTAAATGTTTTCTCATAATCAGGTGGTCTTGTTTGTTTCATGTATTTGTGGGTTGGTTGTTTCTAGTATCTTGTTTGTGGTTAATTTATTGATTATTTCTTTCTCTTTTGTGTATTGTTTTGATTGTTTAGTTATTTCTGGTTTATGTAAATTACATATTGTTGACACTTTAATATATGTATCATTTGTTGTCAAAAAAATACTTAATAATGTAATAATTAGTTTGGTTAATTGTTTTTAATAAATTTTTGGGGTGCAAAACAGTCGAAACTTGGCAATTCCAAATTTTACGGGGTGTGTGCCATAAGGCAAAAAATAATTTTCGTTACAGTAACTTTACGAATTGCCCTTTAATAAAACAGGTTACTAAATCTTATTCTACGTTGAAAAGTTATAAGCCATAAAAGAAATCGACCAACATTGAGAAACACCACAGTTACAGTTAGCCAAATTTAGTTTGCACGAGTGGGCTTTTCATAAAATTTGACCCGGGAGGACCTTGGAGGACATTTCGCCACTGAACTAAAAACCAGTCCCTGTGTTTCTGTGTCCACTGTAGACGAGCGGCTATATGTCTGGGCAGTAACCTAGGTACTCTTAATGGTCTCCTGGATCGCAAATTCGCTCTAGCAAGTCGCCGCCGTATTGTGGTACTAGAAATTAATCGACCATACGTTCTTCTAAATTGAGTTCGGACAGCTGAGAGTGTGACAGTTGGATTCCGACGTCCATAACCTGCTACATACCGATCTTCTCTTGCATTTCAGTCAACGCTGTTAGTTTCCTGGTACAAACGCACTATTCTGATAACTGAAGCGCGGGGAATCCCTAGTCTATCCGCGATTCGATGTCTCGGCAGACCCTCATCATGCAAAGTCACTATTCTTGCTCTATTGAATACTGAAATTGTATTGCCAGGCATAAATGCAAAGAAAAATTCACCACGCTAAATGGATATTAACCACTTTTTAAACATAGATAATATCTAAAATTGTAGGAAATTGTTTTTGTCAACATTTTTAGATGTCTAGCAACGGTGAAATAAATAATGATTAAATGTACAAGAAAGGGCGAGGTCCAAGGCTTTTGGCGGTGTATTTAGTACGTAACCCTATCCTGAGGCATCATAATATATCACGTCGTTGGATTTAAATGCTGATATGCAAAGTATGAATAAAACTATTATTTCCTCTAAGTGATATTAGAAGAGAATAACCCTATATCAAACGTAGGTATACATACATAATAGTCAATTAATTGCTCTACGTACAAGTAGGTACATCAAGGATGTAATAGATAATCAGTCCTTATAGAGATATAAATCTATAAAAAGAACTGGTACTTAGTGGTATAAAACAGGGTTAATTATCATTAATGCATTATATAACCGATACCGATGAGACGCGACGGTTAAACATTCCATAAAATTAAATAACTCAAATGTAAGTATAGTCCAACAGTTTATTGCAAATTAAAAACATGTTACTATCTATTTAGAATTTACTAAATAAAATAAAATTTTCTGGATATTTTAGGTCCTACTCCACACGTCACAACAATACACCTTTTATTATTTATTTCTAATGAATGTACATTTCGTGACCATCATAATTCATAATAAGTACATTTAAATGTCAAGCGCCATGTTTTTGCATTAAAGGAAATAAATATTTTAGTAGATCATTCGATAAGTCCGTAGGATAATATATAGATGGCGTTACAAGAATTTTTTATTAAGTACTAACCTGCAAACGATACATGTACAAATTTGACAGCAATCTGACTATTGATTCGTGAGTTATAGCATTTTGTGTGAAGCAACTTTTGTTATTGAAAGACAAAATGGAAAAAAGTGAATTTCGAGTTTTGATAAGCATTGCTTTTTGATGAAAAAAATACAGTGGAAACCAAACAATGGCTTGATAAACTTTAGCCGAACTCTGCTCCATCGAGGCCAATGGTAGAGAAGTGGATGCTGATTTTAAACGTGGTCGTAGCAGCACAAATGATGCAGAGCGCAGTGAACGCCCAAATGAGGCTGTTATTCCCATAGAAATCTTATATTATATAATGTACTCTAGAATGCTAATTAAATCCAGCCGAATACCAAAAAGTGTAACGGGTATGCAGAGTTTTCACGAACTACGCATGCTCCTCAGTAACTTATTTTCAGTACAGAGCTGCCATATTTAAAACTATTTTGTCGTTCGCCTTACAGAATTTATGCGAAATATCTGTTTTATAAATAAATCCATATGTTGCGTCATACGAAACTGCTTGACAAAATCAAATAATTAAATGTTATCGGTAAAATTGCATACTGTTTAGTTTTCAGCAATATGAACGAAACATTTTTTTCCAAATCTTATTAAATTTAGGAGATTTCGCAACAGCGTCTGTTTTCGCAAATGACATTTCTCGTAGTGGGAATATCTGTCAGAGTCGGCTTCACAACAATTCAGATAGGTTTTATAATTGAGTTATGGTTTTATTCGTGGTATATTTTAATTGTTGATAGATATACCTATTTGTGATTAAAATTGTTTTTAATATTTGTTATTTTGGTTTGGTAGTTCGTTTATTTAACAAACAATGAGGTGTATAGTGTTGTGGTGTAAAAATGAAGGTCTCATTCCTGGTATTAAATATTTTCAGTAAGTTATTGTTTCGGGTTTCTAACAGTCTCAGTTTGAGTCAATATGATACCATTGACATGATACTCATTTTTAGCTTGACAAAAAAAAGACATGATGTTTGGATGCGGGCATGGGGATCCTAGTACAGAAAATGTGTGTGATGGGAATGTCATGTGCAGTAAGCATTTCGCTGCAGAAGATATCATTTGTAGAGAAGACGGCAAGAGGATCACCCTCGTACCCGATGCAGTTCCCAAACTTTTGTTGAAAAGAAGAGATTATGTAAATGAGAGTGGAAGTTAAATTCTTAATCGTTTGATATCAAGACACTGTTTACTTAAAAGCAGTCTGTCAAAAATGCATGATATGTATGTCAAGAATATATTTCCTACGTTGTGTAGGTATACAAAGTTCGTTTGAATTCTGTTGTTAAACTGGAATATACTTAATTATAGAATCCTCCATGAAATTGCTGAGAATAAAAGTTCTACCAACCATGTTTTGTCACAAAATACTATTGCGAGTAGTACGGATGATATGGAAGTGGTTTACATGGACACGGAAAATATTCGTGAAGTCACTGTTTCTTGCACCCCTTCTTTGAAGGCTGTAGAGAGGTAAGAGGCCTAAGGTGGTTGTATAAACAAACAAATATTATATAATAATAAAATAAATAATTAGAATGCTCAAGTCCTTATGATATTTTCCAGTATTAGAATTTTTACTTATTTCTCGTTTCTGCTTAGATTTATTATTATTGGGTTGTACCTGTTAGACAATAAAGTATTTAGATATTTAATGTAATTTTTTATTTCTTAAATTCCTTTATTCCATTTTTTTATTTGAATTACCAAATGGTAAAATTTAATTTTAAATATACCTATAACAGTAATATTACATTTAATCAAAGCCGGTCCTGTTGAAAAATAAGTTACTGGTGATCATGCGCATTATGGACAGCTCTACACTTTTGGTTACATTTTTGTACTACGGGATTATCATTCTAGAGTATATATATATATAAGATGGGAGGGATTACTCTGATGATATCCACAACATTACCAAACAAAGCAGTTTGTGAGAGAAATTGTTTGAACAAGAACGTTGTAAGACAATAGTGGCAATTGTTGAACAACTCTAAGTGGGGTTAGGAGTTTTCTGTCCTGTCTGCACGTTCCGGTGTTCGAGAGATCAGTGACAGTGTTCTGTTTCGGAATTGGAGCGTCAAATTTCCCTATCACATAATATCATTGTGAAACATTAGTGGCAAATGTGGAGCAATATAATCGTACATTGTTTAGAATCAGGCAGGATACTATTATTTTTGATAGTGAAACGTTTCTGTCCCTACCACTACAATCTAATTTTTAATTATCATGACTCTGATATAAAAGTACCCACCGAACAGCATTGGTAGGCTGTCAGGTGTTTGCTGTGAAATACCAACGATAACGCAGAAGATTTGCATCTGTCAACAAACAAAAATAAAATGAAAAACATAAACAATGATTTTTATAAAAAAATTCACTTTTAATTGGAGAAACAAATTGTACAGTAATTATAACAAAATTTATATGTTACTATTTTAAATGTAATTATCCAACTTATGTAAATGTATTGTTTCTGTGTTTGGTGTTTCATCTATGCTCATATGAGATGTTGTACTACATAAGAATTTTAGACTCACTTACCCGAAAGGTGAGATATTGTTAATGTTGATGTTGTTGGTTAGGATCTTTCATGGGTATTGTGATTGTAGTTTATTGATGTCTGTTTTGTACTTTCTAGCCCTGAGGAAGAATTAAAAGTAATTCGAAAGCTTGGCGTTGTAAACAAGAGTTTAATTTCAACTAGCCCTGGTCACACATCCCAATAACTTTCAATCAGTTGTATATATCAACAAGTTGACCAATATCAAGAAAAAATTGTATATATATATATATATATAATATAAGATTTCTGTGGTTATTCCAGAAAACGTCAAATTGGTTATGAACGATTGCAAATTAAAGGTGCACGAGCTAGCTGACATTGTAAAGATATCAGATGGTAGTGTTTTTACCATTGTACACAGAGGAGTGTTTGGCGCTGTTAAACCGCAATAAACTGGAATTCTATCGTATCATATGTGACAATGGATGAAACATGGATTCACTATTACACACCAGAATCCAAAAGACAGTCAGCGGAGTGGACAGCAATCGACGAACCGAATCCAAAACGAGCAAAGACGCAACAGTCGGCCGGTAAGGTGATGGCGTCTGTATTTTGGGATGCGAACGGAATAATATTTCTCGACCATTACTGTCCACTTTTGGATCGATTGAAGGCTCTAATCGCAAAGAAACGACCACGTTTGCAAAAGAAAAAAGTGTTGTTTCACCAAGACCATGCAAGGTGTCACAAATCGATGAAAACTATGGCAAAATTGAATAAATTGGGTTTCGAATTGCTTACCCACCCACCCACGTTATTCTCCAGATTTAGCCCCCAGTGACTTTTTCCTGTTTTCAGATCTCAAGAGAATGCTTGCTAGAAAGAAATTTAAGTCCAATGATGAAGTAATCCCTGAAACTGAGGCCTATTTTGACGAGAAAGAGAAATCATACTATAAAAATCGTATCGAAAAGTTGGAAAATCGCTATACTCGTTGTATTGCCCTTGAAGGCAACTATGTTGAATAATAGAATTGAGTTTTGTCAAAATTTTGTTTTTTTTCTTACTTATCCTATGAACTTCTTCAGGTTTGAACACAATTCTTTTCTGAAAATTACATAGCTACATTATATTAGATAATTTGAAATTTTTACGCGCCTGGAATTGTTATTTAAAACTATACCAGACGCGAAACTACACAAGTGTCTATTTGGGAAAACCCATATCAATTTCTCTAAGGCTTTCGACAGTGTCAACCATCGACTTCCCATTGAGAAGCTTGGGATTGTTGGAGTCTCTGCGCCTATGTTGGACTGGTTGGGGAGCTACTTATGTGGTAGAACTCAGGTTGTCCGGATCAATGAGTTTCATTCCAGGCCCATATTAGTTTCATCTGGTGTTCCTCAGGGGTCTCATTTGGGCCCCTTATTAATTAACTTATTTGTCAATGACATAGCGCAATGTTTCGTTCATAGTGAGATCAAGTTATTTGCTGATGATCTAAAGTGTTATAGGCGTATTGCAGGCCCATCCGATTGCTACCTTTTGCAGGAGGATGCTATTCGGCTTGTGCATTGGTGCGAGGCGAATGGGTTGGATTTGAATATATCGAAGTGCTTTTGCGTTAATTTTAACCGTACTAGGGATCCACTTTTTCACGAATACTTTATTGACCGGGACGCGTTTGATTATAAGACTTTGGTCAAGGATCTGGGTGTCTACTTGGATTCTTCACTGAGCTACACCGACCACATCAGGCGCGCGACATCGCGGTCCATTAAGATGTTGGGCTTCATCAGACGTTGTTCGGGGGATTTCAGTCAGATTGGTACATTCAGAGCCCTGTACGCGTCCCTTGTGAGGCCGCATTTGGAGTACGCCTCTGCGGTGTGGTCTCCATCTTATGTTTGTCACACTGTCTGTATCGAGAGGGTTCAGCACCGTTTTCTGAGGTACGTTCATTTTAGACTCGGCCGTGAACGACCCGTTGATTTTAACTTCAACTACGGCGTATTGCTGAGTGAGCTGGAGTTGGCTACATTGGGCGCCCGAAGGGTTGTCAGGGATCTGACTATACTATATAAAATTTTAAACAATACTTTTTATCTTCTAGTCTTTTATCCCAGATTGGTTTTCGTGTTCCCCCTAGACAAAGCAGAAGTTCTGATCTCTTTCACGTCTCGTTCCACCGCACGAACTACGCTATGAATACCTTTGTCACCAGAGTGGCGCGACTGGCGAATCGTTGTTCTAATCATAACATCGATTTCTTCGCACCATTTGGTGAGTTCCCCGGTCGCTTGAGGAGGGAGTCTGGAGATGAATGGTTTCCCTAATTCTTGTTTTTAAAATTTAAAATGATTTAGCATTCATTAATTCCTTAACATCAGCGAGCGTTGGAGTCCTGCGAGCTGTTGTACGTCGCGCAATTGCTGGTTTTTTGTTTTTTTTTATTAAGTTCAATTGTAATGGATAGTCTAGAGTTATGTAAGTTTTATAATTTCTGTATTATGTTGTATGCTATTGTTGTAATAATGGACCTTGTCCGTAGATTAATAAATAAATAAATAAAATAAATAAATTTCCTAGGATTTCAAGTATGAGATGAGGGCGTTAAACCAGGTGCAATGAAGATGAAAGCGATTTAAGATTTTGAGCAGCCAAAAAACAAGCAGGATATAAGAAGATTTCTAGGCCTGACAGGGTTTTGCCGAAGATTTATTAACAACTACGCCAGGGGCGTAGTGACCAGTGTTCCGCGTGTTCCACGGAACACGGGCCCGGTATTGTATCGGATGGTCAGGAATTGTACGTCAAATATTCCGATACGATATCGTCTTATCTTGTTTCATTTAGAAATTATTTTAAGGGTGAATTATGTAAGATAAAATCAATTAAAGACCTAATGGAATTTATATTAATTGAAAATTTCAGTTCCTGTAGTAGCTTCAGTTAAATTTTGACGGCTTGCTACATTTTCCTGAGTCTCCCTGTATCTGTAGCACCAGCCGAATGTTCATTTTCCATGTTGAAATTGATAAAAAGTTTTCTTAGAAACACCATGGGACAGGAAAGGCTGTCGGAGTTGTCCATTCTGTCAATTGAGAACCGGATTGCGCGAAAAATAGACGTGTTTTCCATAGTATCGACTTTTGCGAACATTAAGGCGAGACATTTTTTTTTAAATTAGATCAGTTGTTTTATTATGGCTAATAATTATATGTACAGAGTATAGCTACTATTTAATAGTGCAAGACTATTTAACATTTAACCGTGCAAGATAGAGAGTTGGTTAAATTAGACAAAAGTTGCGGTTTTTGATGCCTATTTGAAATCTCTTTACTGTGTAGACAAATTCTCTTTTGCTTTTGAAATACCGGGCGATATGTGAAAAATCCCAAATCCTATTTTCTTAACTATTTCGAAAACTGTTGATTTTCAAGAGAAAGTTTTAAATAAAAAGTTTAATGATTCTAACTTCTAATATGTCTATAACATGGCACTTTCAACATCAACACTTCTTAACGCTTCGTTTTGCAGCTGCCACCATTAACTTTGTTTTTTCAAATACAGGCCTGCATTTTTACTTGTCACTACCTTAAAATAAAGTCTAACTCAAGTACGGTTTCTGACGTTTCATTCCGATAGTAGTCACCATCAATGATTTTTCCTTAATACAGACCTGCATTATTTTTTGCTTAGCTAAAATACGAAATATGTTACTATATAATGCTCTTTAAAATACTTTATTTTCGCTCAGCAAAAAATAATGCAGGTCTGTATAACGGAAAAATCATTGATGATGACTACTATCGAATCGAAACGTCGAGATCATACTTGAGTTATACCGTATTTTCAGGGTAGTGACAAACCATTTTAGAAACCAAAATTAAAAATGCAGGTCCGAATTTAAAAAAAAAAAAACAAGTTGATGGTGGCAGCTGTAAGGAAAACGGCGGACGTTAATTTTGAAAGTGCCGTCTTGTAGACATATTAGAACAGAACTCACCCTGTATTTCAAAAACTAAAAAAGAATTTCTCTACATAGTAGAGAGATATTAAATATGCATCAAAAACTGCAACTTTTGTCTAATTTAACTAACTCTATCTTGCACGGTTTAAGCAATAGCATGTATATTTTTTAGTTTTTATATTTTAAATTGTGTTTTGGCTAAGTTTGTTTGATTTTCTTAATAAACGTATTAATATTGGTACTTTGTTTTTCAATGGGTTGGGTTGCGAGGGGATATTCCTTGGAACACAGGCCCGTAACAACATCACTACGCCCCTGAACTACGCAGTTATAACACGATCGTAATCATATATGACCAAAGCAAATATTAATTTCCTATGGTCAGAAGAAGCCAACAACGCATTCATTCAATTGAAAAAATTTGCTACAAACAGCACCTGTGTTAAAACTTTACGATCCCTTAAAACGCACAGAACTTCATTGTGGCGCATCACAAATCGGTGTTGCAATTATGCTATTACAAGAGGGAGACGATAAGAAACGTCATCTAGTATATTGTGTAGGTATCGAAGAAAACCAGCGTCTGCGAGAAGAAATACCACTAGTTGAAACTAGAATTATTAGCTATAGTTTGGTGCGTAGAACGATTAAGGCCATTGTTATTGGGTATACACTTTTCAATAATCAGTGACTGTCAAGCTCTAATGTACTTAAATGCGCATAAAACCCTGCTGCTACAAATCGCAAGATGGCACACCGCATTGTGTACTGGAGAAATCTGTATCGGATCTTCATGAGTACATTCCGCCAGCGCAACAAGGAATTTTTTGTTTTTCTACTGTTTATATCAACGATTATTTGCAGCGGATGGTAGTGGATCACAACGATTATGTGTTACCGGTTCTTCAACAATACACCAAGGCAAAGAGGCAGTGGGTTGTTTTATGTGTATTTTATTTGAGGGTTTTTTCAGGGGAATCGTCGATTAGGGGGTAATGATTTCAGTAACAAGCCTCTATTAGACTGGTGGAGACGATTCACGTTTTTTTTTTAAGTAATCCACGTTTTTAATTTCTCTTTTTCCAGTTTTTTCGTTTAAATACATTGAGAGCGAAAATAAAAACCGCAAAACGTCGCCAGTACTCAACCTGAATTTTATTTGATGTTTTTGACTATTACTACAATTTTTGAATTTCGTGATAGACTTAATAGTATATTGTGCAACGAACATGAAATGACATATATTTCATGTCAGTTTCACACTATACTTTTTCTACAACTGTAATGCTTTTGAATAAATTTAACATAATTTTTAGGAAAATATTTGTTTTTCGAAACTTACCCTGTTAGCGTATAAGCCTAAATACGATAAGTATTAAATTGAATAGGTGGTATTAAACTATATTCACTATCACTGTTTTTGTGTTTTGAAATTAGCGAAATACTTAAATATAATAATAATTATTATTATATTATTATAAATACCAAAACTGTCAATTTAGTGTTTGTATTGTCGGCGTTGCTATGGTGATTTTTCATGGCCGACGCTACTTTTGTCATTACCAGGAAATTTACCTGTGCGTTGCTAGGCAACTAGTGGGAAATATTTATTGTGCACGGGTATATGAAAAGGCATTTAAAGTCAGTCGTATAAAAACACAGTTTACTATTTACCTGACCAGCCTTCAAATTGACTGACAGTTGATAGATAATTTCCGACAGTTTTAATTTCGTTTTACAAAATAGAGTCCAAGTGAGGCGAGTGAGTTCTAGATTCCGGCATCAATACAACACATACCCGAAGGCCACAAGTAGAAGAATATCGGAACAAGCTCCTCATAATGTGAGGACATTTAAATATTGAATTGAATGAAGAAAAGAACGTGCACGACAGACAGGTGAACCTATTTTTAGCCATTCCTGATTATTATACTGAATTTTTAATTTTGCCGTTACATTTAAATCTAAAGGAAAAAATCGGTTAATTTTATTGTGGTCCAACACGAAAAGAAGACATTACTTCTGTTAATGTCAAATACAAAAAGGACAATTTTATTAAATTATTTGGCGGTTTTTGCTGGCGGTATGTCAAAATTTATGACAAGAAGTCAATAAAACAGAAAAACAAATTAAATTTCTTATTGTTTATCATTTTATTAATTTTTGTTAATTAATTAAATTAATAGCTTTAACATAATTAATTGTGCTCAAATCTATAACAACACTTCTAAGTAACTTGGTGTAAAAAATCAGATATAAACCTCAAAAATTAAGCAAACATATGATATCTTATATTCGATAACATAACCCTGGATAAAGAATACAGCCAACTAATAAAAACCAAATGCGCGTCAGTCGCTCACATTATGATTACGTATTTAAAAGAAGAAGCTTGAAAAAGAGAAATTAACAACCTTGATAAGGCCTCTTTTTTTTGTGAGACAATTATAGCCCGAATGTTGTAGAAAGCCCCATAGTTCCTTTGCTTTATTTCACGTCGCCACCATGCTGGGAACTCTAGAGCACAATCGCATAAGAGTTGAGGGATATTCTCCATGGATTTCGGATTATCAAACTCAAAGTCTTCTTCCTAGAAAGGTTCACACCTGTTAAAAAGTCCAGAAACGTTCCAGTTTTCCTGCACACATCAGGTGAGACTGCAACTGGTATTAAAGAGATTACAGAACGTCAACATCTAGCGGAAGTAGTAAATAAAACTGGTGGGAACTTTAGTGAAAATCTCCGATTAAATAACACGGATATCTTAGTTTGCTACGAGATTCACGAAACTTCCAGTGAAAAGTATAAAGCAGCTCGTAGTCGACCCAACATCAAATGTGTTACACCGGAATGGATGTATCACAGCAGACTTGCTGGTGCTTTGCAACATCTGAAAGTCCGCAACAAGTCGAAGTGTATGATTTCCCAAAATAAAGTCCATTGAAATCAAGTTTCAATATCGGATGTACTCAGATTTGATGAATAAAGACGCTGGGAGTACCAGGAATGTTTTACTGTGATCAACACCTGCTGATGACAAGGCTGCTTCCAGTTGTTCTTGATGTCTCGTCACTTTTCTGTGAAAACAGTTCCTTGGAAGGCTGGCTAGACAGCACGGCTCAACCTCTTCATCTATCGGAATTGAGTGCCTCAAACTTTATCCTCTCCCCGCTATTGAAATTTGGCTTGAAGGGACGTCATTTTGGGAAATTCGTAAACGTAACGCGCTTTGTTACTTCCGAAGACACATGGAAAAACTTTGCCAGACATGGTCCGGTGATCAGGATCGAAGTTGGATATCATGAAGATCCGACAACTGCTGCTAGTCTAAAATGGGAGAGAGCTTAATTAGCTTAAACTTCAAGGCCACCGAACTAAGATTTGCCGTTTCATACTGACTCCCATGTAATCCCAACACACTGAGCATGGATCCGTTGATATGGGCTTGGAATAACTGTCTGGGAATTGCAACAGAAATCATGTTAACTTTAAGTCAGTCAAGAGAGTTGGAAAGTACTCCACCTGTCTCAGGCTTATAACTGGTCACAGTACTTCGTCTTTTGCTGGTGCATACTGTCACCACTACTTTTTAACATATTATATTCTGACAAAATCATTAAACGGGCTACTCAAGTACAAATCAATCGAGAATATATAAATACGAAACGATATGCCGACGACACTGCCATCCTAAGTGACAAGCTAGAGGACCTGCAACATCTACTAAACTGTGTAAACGCAGAAGGACAAGAAATTGGGCTCAACATAAATATCAATAAGATGGTCTTCAGTCGACAACCACATCCTGATGCTGCACTACAGATTGATACGAAAAATATAGACAGAGTAACTCAATTTAAAAATCTTGGATATTATATCACTGAACATCTAAATCTAGATAGAGAAATAAACTGTAAGAATAGAGACAGCCCGAACAACATTCCAAAAAATGAAACCATTCGGTAACGATAATCTGAACGTAAAATCACTGCAGAGAATGGTAAAAAATCCTACATATGGTCAGTGTTGCTGTACGGGACAGAGATCTGGACAATTAAAGCCCCTACAATTAATCGGTTCGAAGCGTTCGAGATCTGGTTACCCCGGCGAATGCTGAGAATACCCTGGACAGCTATGCAGACTAACTAAATATATTTATATTTTGAGTCATAAAATTATTGTATTGAAAAATTCTTCATATCTGTATAACTGATGTTCACAACATAAATGTTAGGTCGCGAGGGGTTTCACTTATTGTATGGCCACGATTACAAAATTTTAAGATGTTTAATCTCAGAAAATTCAAAAAAGAGCAGTGTTTCCGAGTTTCGGGTGTGTAGTAAAAGTTCCGTTTCTTAGGTGGGCTTCGGCACTTGATTCTGATGATTGGTTCGTTTGATTAATTTTGTTCGCTAGTTATTTAGTTGGCTCGTTTGTGGAATGCTTAGTGCTTAGGGCAAATATATGTAGAAGAATGTAAAAAATACATATTTGTGTATTTTAGAGCTTTCCTCTTGTTTTTGCAACTGTCTGTATGTTTCTTTAGGGAAAACAGGGTTAGGTGATAGAGCACCATTTTGGTAAAGTTACCCTGATATCCCATTAATTATCATTTCTGATATATTTATTGTAATTAAATGATGTATGTCGCTTCATGTTATTATAGAAGTGTATTAATTTGTTTTTTCGAATCTATGTATTTATTTATGTTTGTGATGGCACATGGCACTTATTAGAAAAAAAATCATTTATTATTACAATTATTACCTGTAATACGCAGAAATATTTGAGCGTCTCGATTGATTTCGGGTTGTAACAGTACAGCTAGTTGTTTCTTCGCAATTTTCGCCTCGTCTCATCAACATTTCCATTGGTTGGAATGAATAACCTATACATTATTCCAATACTCGTTACAGGATAACTCTATCTGCAAAAGCAATTTGTTTTAATTTTGACAGTCAATGCAACATTATTACTAAACCCACCTGCTTTAAGTAAATCATGTTTGACTATTCCTAGATTGGTTTTGTGGCTTTGTGATGTTCATTATACCGATCATTATAGTCTGAGAGTTGATTAAGACTGTATTCAAATGCTAATACTTGTTACTTTATTGAAATTTATTTATGATTAATTTTTAAGTTGTCATTTAAGATTTGGTGATAATTTACACATAAACATAACATAAATTGGTGTAAAACAAATTCTCTAAGCTTATTTAAAGCACGTTGAAACTACAAACTTTAAGTCATCAAAAAGAACAGCCTTAAATGCTCTTCCTATATTGATAACTGTTTATCTTTTCTGCTTTCCATGGTTCTGAAAGAATATTACTGGAGAGCACTCCTGCAAAAAAGTAAAACAATTATAGATCTAGAAGTTGAACGGAGGGATTTCTGTTAATTGCGTGGACAACTTTAAAATTTTTTGAATCTGGTTAAACAGTGAATTAATCTAATTTTTATAAAATGATTGTGAATAATATACGCAATAACTTAAAAAAGTCATAAACAAACAATCAAATGCAAGCAGCTATTAATTTTTTGTGGTAAAATTGACAACAGCAATATTCGTATATACAAATATTTTTAAAATCACTTACACATCAAGAGTTTCGAATATCCTCTCTTCTTCAAATCCATGAGTTCTTTACCACGCTTTCATTTGCTATTGTCCAATAGAAATCCTCATTTTTGTTTTTTCCGAAACTACAATTACGAGCCGAGCTACTTATTAATTCAACGGCCCGAAATCGCAATTGCCACCTCAAAAACTCACAAAAGTCCACAGTTTCGAGGAGCAAATAAAATAACTCACTAATATTTATTTACGCGTTACCGGCGAACGTTGAATCATTTAAAATATCTGTAACAAAGAAAGTAAAATTTAAAATATACCGAATATATCAATTTAATCGGATTGTTTTTCTGTTTTAAAAAATCATTATGCCAAATATTTATGAATTTATTTAAAGAGTACCTACCATGTGACTAACACTTCTGCATTAAACTCCACTCCAATCCATTCCATGCTTAACCTAACTAAACTAGGGCCTATGGGCACTCCTGAAATGAAACAAAAAAAAAATGTTTGAACAAATTATACAGTCATTTAAAAGCAAGTTATAAAATGTTAGGCATGTGAGCAAATGGTTTTTTACCTATAGGCCATTCAAAATATTCCCTAAGCTAAAATAATTTAAAATATTTAATAGTAAAAAAGATGTAAATAATTCCCCGTTGATATCCCTTAGTGGTTAAAAACCCAAATATTTTTTAAGCATTTATACCGTTTGAAGTTCATCATAACTTATTGCCTTTGTTTTATATATATTTCGAATTTAAACATATAAGAAAATTTGTGCACTTAAACCATCTACTATATAGAGAGAGATTGCCATCCCTAATCCCTATAGTACCTAACCTACCGACTTGATACAGCCAAGGTTTGGTGAAACATTTTTAGTAATATATAAATTAATTGGAAATATTTAAACTAATTGTTTGATTTCTTAAGTGTAAAATTAAATTACTTATATGCAAGCTCCATTTTAATTTCGAAATATACAATATATTTTGGAAGAATTAATTTTACTATTATCCAAGAGAAATGACATATTTTGACGAAATGATTCCTGCTGATGCCATTGAATTGAGGCTCAATTTTGGAGAAATTGTTTCTCAGATTTATCCAAATGTACTAAAAAATTACCTCAGCTGAAAGAAAATTTTGAATTGCTGTTCAATTTTTAAATAATTCGTAACAAAAAAATTGCTGCTATAAATAATTTTGTGACAAGTATCTCCAACTACTTTTTGAAATTAAGTAAAAATTCCTAAATATAAATATGTTGATCTAAGCAAGTAAAATTACGAATCAAATAAGAGTTCAGTTGTGGCCGCACCAGTACAAGTGACGCTGAACGTTCAGATCGCCCAAAAGAAGTCGTTACGCCAGAAATCGACGATAAAATCTATGTAATCATATTGGAGAATCCCAGATTGAAAGAGAGAGAGTGAGTTGGCTGAGGCTGTAGGTATCTGAAATGAGCGCGTACATCACATGTGCATGAATATTTGGATGTGAAACAGCTGTTCATGCGATCGGGGCCACGATTGCTCACGATCGATTATAAGCACAGCCGTATAACCACTTCAAAAAGGAGCGTTTGAAGACGTTCGGCCGCAGTTCTTGCGCCGTTTCGTCACCGCAGATAAGAAATGGTTTCATTACACCACACCAGCGATCTAGCAACAGTCAAAACACCAGTACGGGTGAACGTGCACCGAAGAAGGCTAAGATATGTTTGTCTGTCAACAAAGTCATGGCCACAGTTTTCCTAAATTCACGCGTTGTCATTCATATCGATTACCTTGAAAAAGGTAAAACGATCACGAACGCATATTATTCACAGATTTTGCGACAAAATTGACACTCTTTTGAAGCATACACCACCGAATGTGGCTAAGAAAAGACTGTTGTTTCATCAGGACAATACACAGGTGTATATGTGTGTAGTGAACATAGCACATAGCATATTCTCCAGATTTAGCCCCCTTACGACTATTTCCTGTTTCCCAACTTGAAGAAATGAGAGTGGTAGGAGATTAGGGTTCAATAAACAGGTCATCGTTGAAACAAACGCTTATTTTGAGAGCCTTGAAGAATCTTATTTATGAAAAGAAATAAAAAAATTAGAAAAACTAAACAACTATATATACATATAGAGCTTAAAGGAGATTATGCAGAAAATTATTTTTTGCCAACAAAATGGTTTTCCTTAAAAGTCACGGACTTATTCAACCACCGTCGTATGTGTATATATTTTTTTGTTCTGCGATCCTCAAAAAGCTAAATGGAGATTATTTAAGAAAAATTATTTTTTGCCAACAAAATGGTTTTCTTTAAAAGCCTCAGACTTATCAACTCACCCTCGTATGTTTATATATTCTATTATTCTACGATCCTCAAAAAGTGCAATGTAATGCATATATCCGGCACAATGTCGGGCTTCGCCTGTCTAATTATTAAACACATAAGAAAAATTTCAAAAAGTAGTTATTTCGAGCTGCAGGCTGATGTAACCTCATCCTTAAAAAGTTATTCATATTAAAATTAAAATATCTTACACCTAATACTCGTTCTCCTTTGCTTATACTCCTGCATACCATTTTCCATACCAATACTCAGACTTCACGTAGGTCAAAGCACTAATTTTTTCGCAAAGTTACACATTTGCATTAACAACGTAAGTAGCTCGACAACATTAGAAATCACAAAACGATTTTTTCACATACACGGACACATGCTATTACGCGATGAACCCGATGGTGATAAATATCTGCAAAATAAAAATAAAAAATGTAATTAAGTATATCAATTTGATCAAGTTCAACACTTAGGACACCCTATAACATACGGTCCTATTGTAAAATAATGATCCTGCATGAAACTCACCTGCAATAAGTAAACATATTTCGGGTTGTAGCATTGTCGCTGCTGGTTGTTTCTTCGCAAGTTTTACCTCTTCTCTATCTAAGAGTTGATTAAGGCTGCTCTATTAGAAGTGTAATACTTGTCACTTTATTGATGATTAATTTTTAAGTTTTCATTTCAAATCTGATTATAAACAAACTTGAAATTTTGAGAAGTTTATGGTTTTAAAGTTGTGTGTAAACATAACCTAAATTGCTGTAAAAAAATGTTTAAACTTAAAACATTTTGAAACTACAAACTTTGAATCTTATAACTTCAAAAAGAGCAGCCCTAAACAATATTCTATCTCTTCTGTTGCTCATGGTTCTGAAAAACTTTTTCTCCAGATGGCAGGACTTCTGCAAAAAAAGTAAAACTGTAATATTTTTTGAATATGGATAAACAGTGAATAATTTGGTTATTTGTAAAATGGTTGTGAATATACGCGATAAATTGAAAAAAAGTTGCAAACAACGACGAAAAATACCAAGACCTTGGCCCCCACGATCTCCTGAACTTAATTGTTTAGATTTTTTATTTTCGGGCCATCTCAAAACCCTAGTCTAGGCTACTCCAGTTGAAAACGTTGGCCAATTAAGAGAGCGCATTGTTGCATTTTGCGACATTATTCGGAAGACTCTGAGAATTTTCCTGCGTGTTAGACAGTTAATGCGTCGAAGAATTGCTGCGTGCATTGAACGGCGGACATTTCCAACATCTAATTTAACTGCGTATAATTTGTAATTGTTTTGTTTTATTTTGAAATTATAAAGTTATCGTTTTGTTTTGTTACTTGTTCTAACGTTAAAATAAATGTCGTTTAATTAGTAGAAAAAATTAAATTTATTTAAAAAATTTGACCATGTTTTTCAACACGTTGAATTTCCTCATAAACGGTCAACTTCAGAGCTAATCACCAAGAGCACCTTTTTGTGTATAAAACATTAGCGGTTGAAATGGGTATCTTAAAACCGTACTTTTTCCAGTGGCGTAGAAATGGGGAGAAAAACACCAACTACTCCTTCAAAATCTTCACCAATTATGAATTAAAAAAAAAAAATCTTGCACAAAATATAGCTTATTATGAGTAGAAAATGCTTACAAAAGCTGTTTTCTGTACGATAAACGGTTCTGGGGATATTCGCAAAAAAACGGATTTTTTTTCAATTTCAACACCGTATCTCGAAAATGGTGCATTTTAGATGGTAAGTTAATAGAAACTTTTTTTCATATTTATTGACGAGCTCTCTCATCCTGCGCATTTATTATGAAATACCCTGTATAGGATCAAACTAACCTGCATAAGCAAATATATTTGTGTATCTAGATTCATTTCGGGTTGAAAGATACCGCAGCTGGATGTTTCTTCGCAAATTGTGCCTCTTCTCATCAACGTTCCTATTGCTTGGTTAAAGTACCCGTACATTTTTGGTATATTCGTTATTGGATAACTATATCTGCAAAAGCAATTGTTTTTAATTTTCACAGTCAATGAAAAATTATTAATGAACCAACCTGATTTAAGTAAACCCTGTTTGAGGATTCATAAACTGGTTTTGTGGCTTTGTGATGTTCATTATTTCGATCAATATAATCTGAAAGTTGATTAAGGCTGCTCTAATGAAATTCTAACTTTATTGAAATTTATTTATGATCTATTTTTAAGTTTTCTTTTAAAATCTGGTGATAAACAAACTTGAAATGTTGAAACATTTATGAATTTAAAGTTATGTGTAAACAAAACATACATTGATTTAAAACAAATTGTTTTTGTTAATCTTAATTAAAACATTTTGAAACTTTGAATCTTATAACTTCAAAAAGAACAGCCTTAAATATTCTTCCTATTGATAACTGTATCTTTTCTGTTTCCCGTATTTCTGAAAGTGTTTTACTGGAGAGCACCCCTGCAAAAAAGTAAAACTATTATAAATCAATTAGTATCCTTTAATTGCGTGGATAACTTTAATATTTTTTGAATATGGTTAAAAATTAATAATTTAGTTATTTGTAAAATGATTGTGAATGTACGCAATAATTTAAAAAAAAGTGATAAACAAACCATCAAATGCAAGTAGCTATTAATCGTTTGTGGTTAAATTGTTAATAATTATTGTAAGAGGATGATAATGAAAAAATACTACACTTTCATGGTTAACAGCAATACTCGTATATACAAATATTTTTAAATTAACTTACACCTCAAGTGTTTCGAATATCCTCTCCTCCTCAAATCCAGGAGTTTCTTACCACGCTTCTCTTCACGTTCTCTTGTCCAATGAAAATCTTCATTTTTGTTTTCCTTGACAATACAATCACGAGCCGAGCTACTTATTAATTCAACGACCAACGACTTCGAATCGCCATTGCCACCTCAAAAACTCACAAAAGTCCACAGTGCCGAGGAGCAAATAAAATAACTCACTAAGTTTTATTTACGCGTTACCGGCGAACATTGTATCATTTAAAATATCTGTAACAAAGAAAGTAACATTAAAAATATATAGCGAAGTTATCAGTTTAATCGGATTGTTTTTCTGTTTTTTTTTTTCAATAAAAATCATTATGCCAAATATTAATGAATGAAAGAGTACCTACCGTGTGACTAACACTTCTGCATTCAACTCCACTCCAATCCAATCCATGCTTAACCTAACTAAACTAGGGCCTATGGGCACTTCTGAAATGTACAAACAAAAATAGTGTTTTAACAAATTATACAGTTATTTAAAAGCAAGTTATAGAGTTTTAGAGATGTGAACAAGTGGTCAGGAGCTCAGGATACCTATCGAACTTGTTTCTCAGATTTATCCTAATTCATTATAAAATTACCTCTGGTGAAAGAAAATTTTGAATAGCTGTTCTTTTTTTAGATAATTTTTAGATAATTAAATGTCAGTCGTAACATGGGCTAAAATTGGTCTTTCAAAAAATTGCTGCTATAAATGATTTTGTGACAAGCATTAGCAAATTAGGTCCAAGACTTCTAAATTTAAATATTTTGTATTTTATGTTTTATGAAGTAATCCATTCGAAGAGGAGTGATGATTAATGTATAAATCAATATTCAATATTTTGTGGAGCAGACGCCGTTTGATTTATACATTAAATATTTTGATCTAAGCAAGTAAAATTATGAATGAAATAAGAGTTCCGTTGTGGCCGCACCAGTACAAGTGAGGCGGAACGTTCGGATCTCCCAAAAGAAGTCGTGCGATGTCATTCATATCGATTACCCTGAGACGATAAAACTATCACCGACAAATATTATTCACAGTTGTTGCGACAGATTTGATACAGATTTAAAGCAGAAACGACCGCATTCGTCGAAGAAAAGACAATACACCATAGCAAAAATTCAACAATTGGGCTACAAATTGCAACTTATCCACGTGGTAAGAGATTCGGATCGAATAAATAGATTATCGTTGAAAAAAAAAACGCTTATTTTGACGGCCTTGAGAAATTGGAATTATTTAAAACGCATAAAAAAAAATAGCAAATATTAAACAACTAAATGTATAGAGCTAAAAGGAGATTATGTAGAAAAATGGATTCCTTTAAAAGCCACAGACTTATCAACCCACCCTCGTATGTTTATATATTTTATTATTCTACGATCCTCAAAAAGTGCAATGTAATGCATATATCCGGCACAAGGTACGTGCGTCGCCTGTCTAATTAAATACATAAGAAAAATTCCAAAAAAGTAGTTATTTCGAGTTGCAGGCTGATGTACCCTCACCCGTTGGCCCTTAAAAAGTTACTAATATTAAACTTAAAATAACTTACACCTAATACTCCTTCCTTTGCTTATACTCCTGCATACCAATTTCCATACCAATACTCAAGCTTCACGTAGATCAAAGCATTTTTTCGCATAGTCACACATTTGCATTAACAACGTAAGTAGCTCGACAACATTAGAAATCGCAAATCATATTTTTTCACATACACGAACACATACTATTAACCGATAAACCCGATGACCGCATGGTGATCAAGATCTGCAAAATAAAAACAGATTAAAACTTAGGACACCCTATAACATACGGTACCTATTGTAAAATAATGATACTGAATGAAACTAACTTGCAACAAGCAAACATATTTCGGGTTGTAACACTATCGCTGCTGTTTGTTTCTTCGCAAGTTTTACCTCTTATCTATCTGAGAGTTGACTAAGGCTGCTCTATTGAAATTCTAATAATTGAATGACCCATACTTGCTATACTCGTTACTGGATAACTATATCTGCAAAAACAATTGGTTTTAATTTTCAGTCAATGAAAAATTATTAATGAACCAACCTGTATTAAGTGAATCATGTTTGAGGATTCAAAAACTGGGTTTATGGCTTCTTGATGTTCATTTTGTTGATCAATATAATCTGAGAGTTGATTAAGGCTGCTCTATTGAAATTCTAACTTTTTTGAAATTTATTTATGATTAATTTGGAAGTTTTCATTTAATATCTGATGATAAACAAACTTGAAATTTGCAAACATTTACGATTTTAAAGTTGTGTGTAATCATTACCTAAATTGGTTTAAAAAAATTTTTAAACTTAATTAAAACATTCTGAAACTACAAACTTTGATTTTATAACTTCAAACAGAGCAGCCCTAAAAATGTTCTTCCTAATGATTACTAGTATCTTTTCCGTTGCTGATAGTTCTGAAAAACTTTTACTGGAGATGGCAGGACTTCTGCAAAAAAGTAAAACTTTAATATTTTTTGAGTATGGTTCAACGGTGAATAATTTGGTTATTTGTAAAATGGTTGTGAATATACGCGATAATTTAAAGAAAAGTCATAAAAAACAATCAAATGCAATCAACTATTAATCTTTTGTGGTAAAATTGTTAATAATTGTAAGATGATGATAATGAAAAAATACTCTCCTTTATTTGTCAACAGCAATACTCGTATATATAAATCTTTTTAAATTCACTTACACCTCAAGTGTTTCGAATATCCTCTCCTCTTCAAATCCAGGAGTTCTTTACCACGCTTCCATCTGCTATTGTCCAACAGAAATCCTCATTTTCGTTTTTATCAACACTACAATTACGAGCCGAGCTACTTATTAATTGAACGACCAACGACTTCGAATCGAAATTGCCACCTCAAAAACTCACAAAAGTCCACAGTTCCGAGGAGCAAATAAAATAACTCACTAATTTTTATTTACGTGTTACCGGCGAACGTTCCATCATTTAAAATATCTGTAACAAAAAAAGTAAAATTTAAAATATACCAGACTTATTGACTTAATTAGATTGTTTTTCTGTTTTTTTGTTTTATTCTAATAAAAAATCATTATGCCTAATATTAATAAATTTATTTAAAGAGTACCTACCATGTGACTAACACTTCTGCATTATAGTCCCCTCCAATCCAAACCAATCCATGCTTAATCTAACTAAACTAGGACCTATGGGCACTCCTGCAATGTACAAAAAAGTGTTTTAATATATTATACAGTTATTTAAAAGCAGGTTATAAAGTTTTAAGAGATATGAACAAATGGTCAGGATATTTATAGTTCAGTCAAAAGATTCCTTAAGTTGAAATATTTAATAGTGAAAAAGAAGTAAATAATTCCCCGTTGATATGCCTTAGTCGTTAAACTCCCAAATATTGTATAAGCCTTTGTTTTATATACATTTAAAATTTAAACATCTAAGATAATTTCTACACCCAAACTATCTACTATAGGAAACATATTGTCATCCCTAATAGTACCTATACACTTGACACAGCCACGATTTGGTGAAACATGTAAAATTTTATATAAATAAATTGGAAATATTTAAATTTAAAAATTATTTGATTTCTTAAGTGAAAATAACAGAAGTTTAAATTAAGTTACTTCTATGCAAGTTCCTTTTAATTTCCAAATATAAAATATGTTTTGGAAGAATATATATTATCTGAATAATATAAAAATTAAAATAACTTACACCTAATACTCCTTAATTTGCTTATACTCCTGCATACCCATTTCCATACCAATACTCAGGCTTTACGTAGATCAAAGCACGAATTTTTTCGCATAATCACACATTTGCATTAACAACGTAAGTAGCTCGACAACATTAGAAATCGCAAAACGTATTTTTTCACTTACACGAACACACACTATTACGCGATGGACCCGATGACCGCGATGGTGATAAAGATCTGCAAAATAAAAACAGATCAAAACTTAACACACCTTATAACATACGGTACCTATTGTAAAAGAATGAGACTGAACGTATATCTACCGGGTGTCACTGCAAGGAGTAATCGCGATGGGTATTGGGAATACTATAATTTACGACAGTTGTTATGAAAATTTAGGGGTAGACTAAAGTCGATAGGAGCCACATCGACAAAAATATTTTCACGATAATCGCAGTTCAGGTTAAACGGGATGTTGATGTCACGGTGCTTATGTCAAATAGAACACCCTATATATGATTACATATTTTATATCCTGTGTAAAAGTCTAGATATTATATAATTTATGCATAATGTACTGGGTGATCATTTATAAACGAACACCTCCTTTAACTTCCTCTGATATCCCATTAGTTGTCATTGCTGCTATAATGATTGTAATTAGATAGAGTACCTGTGTCGCTTACTGTTATTATACAAGAAGTGTATTAGTTTGTTTTTTTGTGATGGTACTTATTAGGAAATAAAGTTATTTATTATTGTGATGAGTATTATATAAGATCAAACTAACCTGCATAATGAAAAAGATTTGAGAATCTAGATTTATTTCGGGTTGTAACATAACTGCAGTTGGATGCTTCTTCGCAAATTTTGCCTCTCGTCATCAACATTTCCAGTGTTTGGAATGAATGACCCATACATTTTTGGTATACTCGTTACCGGATAACTATATCTGCAAAAGTAATTGGTTTTAATAGTCACAGTCAATGAAAAATTATTAATGAACCAACCTGATTTAAGTAAATCATGTTCGAAGATTCATAAATTGGTTTTGTGGCTTTGTGATGTTCATTATGTCGATCAATATAATCTGAGAGTTGATTAAGGCTGCTCTATTCAAAGTACAACTTTATTGAAATTTATTTATGATTAATTTTTAAGTTTTCATTTAAAATCTGGTTATAAACAAACTTGAAATGTTGAAAACTTTATGAATTAAGTTATCTATAAACATAACATAAATTGCTTTAAAACAAATTGTTTTTGTGAAGATTAATTAAAATATTTTGAAACTACCAACCTTGAAACTTATAACTTCAAAAAGAACAGCCTTAAATGTTCTTCCTATTGACAACTGTATCTTTTGTGTTTCCCGTAGTTCTCATTACTGGAGAGCACTCCTGCAAAAAAGTAAAGATATTATAATTAAATTAGTATCTGCTAATTGCGTGGACAACTTAAATACTTTTTGAATATGGTTAAAGAGTGAATAATTTACTTATTTGTAAAATGATTGTGAATGTACGCAATAATTTAAAAAAAGTGATAATGAAACCATGAAATGCAAGTAGCTATTAATCTTTTGTGGTTAAATTGTTAATAATTATTGTAAGAGGATGATAATGAAAAAAGACTACCCTTTCATTGTTAACAGCAATACTCGTATACACAAAGATTTTTAAATTAACTTACACCTCAAGTGTTTCGCATAATCTCTCCTCTTCAAATCCATGAGTTTCTTACCATGGTTCCATGTGCTCTTGTCCAACGAAAATCCTCATTTTTGTTTTTCTCGACAATATAATCACGAGCCGAGCTACTTATTAATTCAACGACCAACGATTTTGAATCGCAATTGCCACCTCAAAAAGTCCACAGCTCCGAGGAGCAAATAAAATAACTCACTAATTTTTATTTACGCGTTACCGGAGAAATCATTTAAAATATCTGTAACAAAGAAAGTAACATTTAAAATATAGCGAAGTTATCAGTTTATTCGGATTGTATTTTTTGTTTTTTTTTTCAATAAAAAATCGTTATGCCAAATATTAATGAATTTATTTAAAGAGTACCTACCATGTGACTAACACTTCTGCATTAAACTCCACTCCAGTCCAATCCAATCCAATCCATGCTTAACCTAACTAAACTAGGGCCTATGGGCACTCCTGAAATGTACAAAAAAAAGTGCTTTAACAAATTATACAGTTATTTAAAAGCAAGTTATAGAGTTTTTAGACATGTGGACAAATGGTCAGGAGGTCAGGATACTTATAGAAATTGTTTCTCAGATTTATCCAAATGCATTATAAAACTACCTTATTTGAAATAAAATTTTGAATTGCTGTTCCTTTTTTAAATACCTATTTATATGTCAGTCGTAACACGGGCTAAAATTATTCTTTCAAAAAATTGCTGCTATAAATAATTTTGGGACAAGCATTTACAACTACTTTTTGAAACGGTAAAACTATCACCGACGAATATTATTCATAGCTGTTGCGACAAATTTGACACATATTTGTAGAAAAAAGGAGTTGTTTCATCAGGAAAATACACGGGTGAAGACGAGTGTAGTCACCGTAGAAAAAAATTCATCAATTGGGCTACGAACTGCAACCTCATCCACCATATTCTCCAGATTTAGCCCCCTTACGACTATTTACTGTTTCCCAACCTAAAGAAATGTCTAAGTGGTAGGAGCTTCTGGTCGAATAAATAGATTATCGGTATTATTCTACGATCATCAAAAAGTGCAATGTAATGCATATATCCGGCACAAGGTACGTGCTTCGCCTGTCTAATTATTAAACCCATAAGAGAAATTCCAGAAAAGTAGTTATTTCGAGTTGCAAGCTGATGTACCCTCACCCGTTCGCCCTTAAAATGTTACTAATATTAAAATTAAAATAACTTACACCTATTACTCCTTCCTTTGCTTATACTCCTGCATACCCATTTCCATACCAATACTCAGGCTTCACGGAGATCAAAGCACGAATTTTTTCGCATAGTCACACATTT
Organism: Apoderus coryli; assembly: GCA_911728435.2. Classification (NCBI taxonomy): domain Eukaryota; kingdom Metazoa; phylum Arthropoda; class Insecta; order Coleoptera; family Attelabidae; genus Apoderus; species Apoderus coryli. Next base: position 5,312,469 of record OU452202.1, on the reverse strand, counting down.
GCATTAACAACGTAAGTAGCTCGACAACATTAGAAATCGCGAACGTATTTTTTGACATACACGAACATATACTATTACGCGATGGATCCGATGACCGCGATGGTGATAAATATCTGCAAAATAAAAAGAAAAAATGTAATTAAGTATATCAATTTGATCAAGATCAAAACTTAAGACACCCTATAACATACGGTACCTATTGTAAAATAATGATACTGAATAAAACTAACCTGCAATAAGCAAACATTTTTCGGGTTGTAACACTATCGCTGCTGCTTGTTTCTTCGCAAGTTTTACCTCTTCTTCATCTGAGAGTTGATTAAGGCTGCTCTATTGATATTCTAATACTTGAATGACCCATACATTTTTGCTATACTCGTTACAGGATAACTATATCTGCCAAAGGAATTGGTTTTAATTTTCACAGTCAATGAAAAATTATTAATGAACCAACCTGAATTAAGTAAATCATGTTTGAGGATTCATAAACTGGTTTAATGGTTTTCTGATGTTCATTTTGTCGATCAATATAATCTGAGAGTTGTTTAAGGCTGCTGTATTGAAATTCTAACTTTATTGAAATTTATTTATGACTAATTTTGAGGTTTTCATTTAAAATCTGGTGATCAACAAACTTGAAATTTTGAATCATAACTTAAATTGGTGTAAAAAAAAAACGTTTAAACTTAATTAAAACATTCTGAAACTACAAACTTTGATTTTATAACTTCAAAAAGAGCAGTCCTAAAAATGTTCTTCCTAATGATTACTAGAATTTTTTCTGTTGCTCATGGTTCTGAAAAACTTTTAATGGAGATGGCAGGACTTCTGCAAAAAAAGTAAAACTTTAATATTTTTTGAATATGGTTGAATAGTGAATAATATGGTTATTTTTAAAATGGTTGTGAATATACGCGATAACTTAAAGAAAAATCATAAGCAATCAAATGCAATCAGCTATTAATCTTTTGGGTTAAAATTGTTAACGATAGTAAGAGGATGATAATGCAAAATACTACTCCTTTATTTGTCAACAGCAATACTCGTATATATACAAATATTTTTAAATTCACTTACACCTCAAGTGTTTCGAATATCCTCTCCTCTTCAAATCCAGGAGTTCTTCACCACGTTTCCATCTGCTATTGTCCAATAGAAATCCTCATTTTCATTTTTTCGACATTACAATTACGAGCCGAGCTACTTATTAATTCAACGACAAGCGACTTCGAATCGAAATTGCTTCCTCAAAAACTCACAAAAGTCCACAGTTCAGAGGAGCAAATAAAATAACTCACTAATTTTTATTTACGCGTTACCGGTGAACGTTGCATCATTTAAAATATCTGAAACAAAAAAGTAAAATTTAAAATATTATGCCGGAGTTATTGACTTGATTGGATGGTTTCTCTGTTTTTTTTTTTTTGTTTTATTCTAATAAAAATCATTATTCCTAATATTAATAAATTTATTTAAAGAGTACTAACCATGTGACTAACCCTTCTGCATTAAGGTTCACTCGAATCCAATCCAATCCATGCTTAACCTAACTAAACTAGGGCCTATGGGCACTCCTGAAATGTAAAAAAAAGTGTTTTAATAAATTATACAGTTATTTCAAAGGACGTTATAAAGTTTTAAGAGATATGAACAAATGGTCAGGATACATATAGTCCATTCAAAAGTTTAAGTTGAAATATTTAATAGTCAAAAATATGTAAATAATTCCCCGTTGATTTGCCTAAGTCGTTAAACTCTCCTCGTAATAGTTTTTAAGCATTTATACCGATGTAAATCCATTATGACTTATTGCCTTTGTTTTATATACATTTAAAATTTTAACATCTAAGATAATTTTTGCACCCAAACCATCTACTATAGAAAATAGATTGTGATCCCTAATCCCTAATAGTACCTACATACTTGATACAGCCACGATTTGGTGAAACATGTAAAATATTATAAAAATAAATTTATATTTAACCTTAAAAATTGTTTGATTTCTTAAGTGAAAATAACAGAAGTTAAAATTAATTTACTTCTATGCAAGTTGCTTTTTAATTTCCAAATATATACAATATTTTTTGGAAGATTTAATTATTGTATTATCTAAATAATATAAAATTAAAATAACTTACACCTAATACTCCTTCATTTGCTTATACTCCTGCATACCCATTTCCATACCAATACTCAGGCTTCACGTAGATCAAAGCACGAATTTTTTCACATAGTCACACATTTGCATTAACAACGTAAGTAGCTCGACAAGATGGGAAATCGCATAACGTATTTTTCACTTACACGAACACATAGTATTACGCGATGGACCCGATGACCGCGATGGTGATAAAGATCTGCAAAATAAAAACAGATCAAAACTTAACACACCCTATAACATACGGTACCTATTGTAAAATAAGAGACTGAACTTATATCTACCGGGTGTTTCTGCAGGAATAATCACGATGGGTATTGGGAAAACTATATTTTAGGACAGTTGTTATGAAAATTTAGGGGTAGACTAAAGTCGATAGGGGCCAAATCGCTAAAATATTTTCACGATAATCGCAGTTCAGGTTAAACGGGAAGTTGATGTCAACATGCTTATGTCAAATAGAACACACCCTATATATGATTACATTTTTTATATCGTGTGTAAAAGTCTAGATATTATAGAGGGTGTCCGGAAATGACGTGTACAACGGAATATCACAAATTCCTTGGCCTAAAATATGATGATTTAGGTCAAAACTGCATGGTTTGGGCGCTAGATGGCTTTAAAAGTGAATATTTTTTTACGTATATTCAAATAAATTGAATAATATTTGATAGATTTTATTCATTTTTTAGATACGCGTTTGCACTGATAAACTACAGTTTTTTTTATTGAAGAAAGTCCAATTTCTAAAATTACAGGGTGTTTAAAAGCTTAGTCACAATAAATTATCTACCCATAGTTTTTGTAACCCTCGTATAATCAATACCAGTTTTTTGTGCGAATAGCTCATTTTATTTGGAAACTATTTACTCTCTTACAAAATTTTTGTTGGTCAAAGAGTTTCCAGACAAAAAATATTTTCTAAATCCATACAAGCCTGAATCAGTACTTAATACATATAAATACGTTGTTAAAATCATAATGACTTAGAGATCAACCGTAAAAAGAAAAATAGGAAATTCTAAACGCAAATCAGTTTAAATGATATTACAATAATATCATCTTTTTGTATCTGTCAAACTAATCATAACCACCTTTGTTGTTTCACCTTGTAAAAAAAAAAGTTAAATACAAAAGATTTAGGGCTTACTGTAAACTATTTACTGTATATATTCTCAGAAACTAATGACTTTAGAAAAAAAAATGCTAATGCAAAAGTTTATTGGTTTTAAAGATATCTTAAAATTAATTATTATTAATTAATTGTCTTGTGCGATCTCTAGTTAAGAAAATATCATAAAAGTTCTCCAATATATTAAAAAAGCAATTTTCTAACGACCTGTAGCAGTTAAGTGTACTAAATTTATACAGGGTGTCGCAGATCGTTGGTAAAATTTCGTAAATTTCGATGTGCAATACCCAAGTTGTTTTAAATGGTACACCCTGTATTTGATGTTTTTTTGTGAAAAAATAACTGCGATCGATATAATATGTATATGTATACCGGGTGGTCCATTTATCTTGAGACAGCCTTATATCGTAAAAACGGCACATTTTTCAGAAAAAAAGTTCAAATAAAAGTTGTTTGCTATTGTGGGGCAAATACAGTGGTGGATCCATTTGCGAATTTGACAACCTTTTCAAGGTTATCTGAAGGTCAACTTTGGTTTTTTAAATAGAAACATAATTTTTTTTTATTACAGAATTGTATTCTACAGAACAAAACAAATAACTCTTGTTAACAACATTTTTTTTTTCCAGTTGAAATAATAAAATTTTTTACAACATTTAGTTGCTATTACACGAAAGAAAAAGGTCTCGACAAAACTTTGAAATTTATTATAATAAATGCTTAAAATGATGATCTCCAAATTCAATGCACTTGTAAATTCGCTTTATGAAGGATTCCTGACTCTGAATAATATTTATTACTGTGTTGCGAATTTACGAGAACGTATTTTACTAAATTCCTGATGAAGACAGGTGGTCTTGTTGAAACGTTGAAACAAGGAAAAAATAAATAATGGCATTTAAATAATTATCTAAAATCAAATAATCAGTCAATGATTTTTAAATTGTTGAACCTTAGGTCCAAGAACAAAAAACAGAGCAATTAACACAAGTTATTATGGGAATCAAAAAAATTTATTAACAAAAATTATTTGTTTTTTATGTAGAATCCGATTCGGTAATAAAAAATATATATTTCCTTTTTGAAAAAACAAGTTGCCCTTGAAATAACCTTGAAACGGTTGACAAACTCGCCAATGGGTGCCACCATTGTTTTTCCCCCACAATAGCAAACAACTTTTATTTGAACTTTTTTTCCGAAAAATGTGCCGTTTTTAAGATATTATAAAATTTATTTTGCCCCCTTTTCTACTATTTATGAACGTCTATGTAAACAAAATTGTTATGCTGCATGTTGTAGGTTATCTTATATCAAAGCTATATATGTTTCTGATATATTGGGGAATTTTTTTTTTTTGCGATTTTGACCTTTTTTTACAATATTTTTGAACGCCTGTGTGATCCAGTTCATTTATGTAACATTTTTTAGGTTATATTCTATCGCAACTATTAAAAATTATTCCGTATTTCGAATAAGTTTAGGAAGTATATATTTTTACACTATTGACGAACGCCTATGAAAACAAGTTATTTATAACACATTTATTATAGGTTATATTTTATCAAAGCTATAAATAACTAGTCAATATTTCTGCTATGTTTAAGAAATACGTTTTTGTCGAACCTTTTTACCCCATTTTACACATTTTTCGTATGTCAATGTGGTCTAATTGTTTAGGTTAAATATTTTAGCTTATATTTAAATAAACGCACAAAAAATTATTCAATATTTCGGATAAGTTTAAGAACTACGATTTTTTTGAACCCTCTTTTAAACCTTTTGCCTACGCTCGTAGTTAATCACCACCTATAAATTACCTGTAGTATTTTAGTACCAAATGTGGTTAATATGCGTTAAGTTGTTTTTGAGTTATCACGGATACAATTTTTTTCTGACCCATTTATAGAATTATCACGGACGCCTATGGTATATTAATTGTTGTCGTGTATTTTTAACACCAGTTCAACGAGTAGTTAAATACAAAAAATTTAACATTTAATTTTTTTTTTATTTTACCCTCTTTTCTACTATTTACGAACGCCTATGTAAATAAGAATTTCTGCTGCATTTCGTAGGTTATCATATATCAAAGCTATATATAATTAGCCAATTTCTTTCGTATATTTGAGAAACTTTTTTTTTTTTCGTTTTTGACCCTTTTTGTAGACTATTTTTGAACGCCTGCGTGAACCCATTCTTTTATGGAATATTTTTCTGCTTATGTTGTATCACACCAGGCCGGGTAGCCTAGATGGGATCACACAGTGACGACCGTCGAAGTTCAGCTCTGTGGAGCGCGGCTACAAGTTGGATGGGTGACCGTCTGGGGGGGGTTTATTAAAAAGGGACCTGGCGGTGGCCCATCTAGGTTGTAGAATGAATGTCGCGTGGTGGGTGACCGTTTAAGGGGGTTCATTATAGACGGTACCTGACGGTGGCCCATCTAGACGAAGAATGAATGTTGCGTGGTAGTAGAATGATAGTGAGTGCAGTATGGTCCTGAAAAGGCACAATAAGCCATCAAGGCTGAAGTACGCCATTCGTACACGTCGGGGGCTTAAGTGCGTACCGAAAAGTGCGAGTGGAGGACCAGAAGGATGATAAAAAAAAATGTTATTTATGACACATTTTATAGGTTATATTCTATCAAAGCTATAAATAACTAGTTAATATTTCTGCTACGTTTTTTTTTTAATCTTTTTTACTCCATTTTACACTATTTTCGAACGCCAATGTGGTCTAATATTTTATGTTCAATATTTTAGGTAATATCCAATTAAAGGCGAAAAAAATTATGCAGTATTTCGGATAAGTTTAAGAACTATGATTTTTTTTAATTTTTGAACCCTCTTATAAACTCCTTGCCTACGCTCAATGTTTCCCAAAATATAATCAGCCATGTTCAATAGTATTTTTGTACCAAATTTGGTTAAAATCTGTTAAGCGGTTTTTGCGTTTTCGTGGATACAGACAGACAGACATTTTTTTAAAACTACTTATTTATGTATAAAATGACCAAAAACAAGTATTTTCGATGAAATAAAAAAAAAATTCATGAAACTAATAGTCTCCATATATACAGAGTGTCCTATGGTGACGGCCCATTAAAATATTTCGGAGACTACTTTGAATTGAATTTGGAAAATTTTGGTATATGTATTGCCAAATATGGTCTATTCAAATATCATTACTAAAGACTTCTTTATAAGAAAAAAAATGTGATTATTATTGAGCCCTAAAATGTCAGTTTTGACATAAGTCTTGATATACGTCAAAAACAGCTGGATTTAGGTATAGTATACACGAAAGATGTCTAGAATCTTATGTGGAATCCAAAAATGTCATAATATATAGGGTGTTCCATTTAAAATAACAAAGTCACTATCAACTTCCGGTATAACCGGAAGTGCTAAGCGCTTGGTATTATGATATTTGAATAGACCATATTTGGCAATACATATACCAGAATTTTTCAAATTCAATTCAAAGTAGTCTCCGAAATATTTTAATGGACCGTCACCATAGGACACCCTGTATATTACATATATGATATGGAGAGCTAAAAACTTGGATATTGCACATAGAAATTTACAAAAAAATTTCCACGATCTGCGATACCCTGTATCAATATAAAACACCTAACTGCCACAGACCGTTAGAATGTAGCTTTTTAAGTTATTGTTGAAATTTTATAATAAAATCTTAACTAACGCACAAGACATTTTTTGCCGAAATCATAAATTTGTTAAAAAAATTCTGTCTAAATTACACAAAATTCGATTAGGGAGTTGTTATGAAACTTACCTTCAATTATATCAAGGGACCTAAAAATGTGAAAATAAATAGTGTGTCCCATTTGAAATTATGTACTTAATGTCGGTGCAGCACTTTTCGGATGCCCTGTATTATGAACACTCAAATAATTTTAAAATTTCTTTAAAACAAATAAACTTTTTTTATTAACATTTTTTTTTCTAAAGTCATTAGTTTCTGAGAAAAGTTACTCTAATAAAGTCCCCACATATCCATCGAAATTTGTCCACTCTGTACAATATTTCTTCTAACACTCATAACGGAAAGGGTGACCACTTTGGGATTTACTGAACGATTTACCTATTCATAGCAGAATTATTCTAAATTTTCAATGCCTATTCTCCGAGAAATCGACCACTCTGTATATTTTAGGTTACCTAATAATATTATCATACATTATATTATTAATAGATATTTTTAAGTTCCTAGAAAGTATTATAATTTTGTTACAAACAATTTCAAAAGACAACCTGGGACGATGAAATTATCGCTGGTCTAGGATAAAATCAAATTGCCTAAATTTCGTTTATTCTACATAAACTTCTAAAAAAATATAGGTAAATTCCGAAAGAAATACTTTAATATAATAAAACAGTCACATCTAAAACAAGAAGGTTATTTCATGATGTCAGGATTTATATTATGGACACAATTCAACAGATCAATAGTCAAATCAACATTTTTTTATTGTCGAAAGAAGTGCGTACGTAACTAGATATTTTTATTTACTAGAACTTACCCCACAATATTATGACAACAAATTAATTAACAAAATTCACCTCCGAAAAATAATAACGGTTAATTGTAACTTTTTTATTCAAAACTGCGAAACGTTTAAAATCGATTCAAACACCGTTCAATATGATCTAGGTAGGTGATAACAATGTCGGCAAGTACCGATCACGCCACGTATAGTACCGAATCAACACTTCTATACAACAATACAGCGATCGATATAACAGGTACAGAGTGAATATAAAATTGTAAATACAAAACATATAAAAAGAAGGAGAAATAATGAGAACAAAAAATAGTGTTTACTTGTTTAGGCATGTGTTCAAAATAAATCGAATAATACAAAGTGTTTGTAAATTTTAAGCAGATAGATAATTATTTTTTCAGTATATTAGTAGGATGGATTATAAATAAAATTATTAATATGAAAAAATAGTCCATGCTTAAGTGGAGTTGTATTTTATCAATGACAAAAGTCGAATCTTCACAAAAATAAATTTAATAGAAATTTATAATTTGCATCCACACATGTTTCGGAACTTACACCAGTTCCATCATCAGTGGCGAAAAGAGATACTTACACAATTAATGGTTTTCAGCATTTTAGTAGGATGATTATAAATAAAATTATTAACTTGAAAAAAAGTCCATTTTTTTAAATAATTAACAGAGTCGACACCTCTCCACAGGATCTAACTGTTAGATAGACAGTGGCTGCTCATAGGGTGTGATTCTTTCCCCTTTTTGCAGCAGTATTAGAACGAGAGAAAGTCGAGTTTTAATACTATCTAGATCAAGTTCTGAAGGAATTACTTCTTACAGAACTCAATCTACCGTAAATATTTCTCAGGGATCGAGTCAGGCATATATTCGGAAATCCCAGCAAAATCATAATTGTACAGGGTGCGCAAATTTGGATGTTTTTATACGGGACAGCCTTAACCGTAATAGATAGAGCAAAAATAAGTAACACGTCATTTTTTGAGTTTAGTTTATTGCCGCAATCGAAGAGCCGGTAACTGATTGGTTTCCTATAATTATACAGAGTAAATTTAATTTTTTGTCATTTTTCTTTATATTTCATATTTCCGTTGTTATTGGAGTTCTGTGAACATTGGTTAAATCAAAGTTAGAGAAAATTTGATGCTTAATACAGCGGCGTCAATTTTTTTGTCGAATTCCTATTGTTTAAGATAACGCTATCAACTTTGTTTTCTCAAATAGAACACCGTATATATCAATGTGTCACTGTCTTCCAAATTGCATTCTCTTTATAAGCCTGTATGACAAGTGGCTATATATTTAGTCAAACTTAATAAAAACAATATTTTAAGAGGATTTAAAAATAAAATACATGTTCACCAAGTAGGCTTGTGTCATGTATATTATTGAACACGATTAATGACAATTAATAAATTATTACGACGGCTATACAGGGTGTTAGTAAATAAGTGCGACAAACTTCAGGAGATAATTCTGCATAAAAAAATAATGACAGTTTGCTATATAAACATATGTCCGCAAATGCTTCGTTTTCTGCAGAGATACAGTTAAAGTTTTTCTTAAAAAGTGAGATTTATTGATTGCTCTGAAGCAGATGGAGATATGCAAATAAAATTTAGTGGGTTTTAAGAGGTAGTTATTGCGCATTTTTTGACATGCAATTAAGAATTTTATGTTCATCAGTGGCGCGCATACGGGTAATGATCTCAATTTTTTTGAAGAGAAAAAAAGGTACGCCACTGGAATTTTTCAAATTAAAAATCATTTTGGAATTCCTCGTTCAATTTGTGATACAAAATCTCTCTTGCTTTTTTATCGTAGGGGGCATTTGTGCAAAAAAATAAAACATCTCGCGGCGACGCTAGTAGGCTACTGTCAACATTCTGTTAAATACGAATATTTCAACGAAATTTCAAATTAGCGTTTCTTTATTATTAGTGTTATTTTCTGTTATTGTTTTGGTTTAATGTTTATTGTATTAGATATTTCTTGATAATGTATTAAAGAAATGAAAAATACGGGGTAAGATGTTTTATTTTTTTTTGCACAAAGACGATGCCCCCTACGATAAAAGAGCAAGAAAAATTTTTTATCACAAATTGAACGAGGAAATGCAAAATGATTTTTTATTTGAAAAATTCCAATAGCGTACCATTTTTTTCTTTAAAAATATTGAGATCTTTACCTGTATGCGCGCCACTGATGAACAGAAAATTCTTAATTGCTTGCCAAAAAATGCGCAATAACTACCTCTTAAACCTCACTAAATTTCATTTGCATATCTTCACGGGTTTCAGAGCAAAAAACTTTATCTCAGAAAACGAAGCATTTGCGGACATATGTTTATATAGCAAACTGTCATTATTTTTTCATGCAGAAATACCCCCTGAAGTTTGTCCCACTTAATTTAATAACACCCTGTATAAATAGTGTTTTACATACTAAAATAATTTTATATAACTAAAACAATATACTTTATACTTATAGTATCTGGTATGGTTCGAATTAGAAAAAAAAGTCCCAATTTAACGACGTAAAGACATATAGAGTGTTCCATTTAAAAAAAAGATTTAATCTGCATTTTGCCCAAACCAGGCTGTAGTATTTTTTCGGTCTCGACACTCTAAAAATGAGAAGATTTACTACGCCTTTCAAACGGTCACCCTGTATCTTTCTTTGACGGAAATACCATAACAATGAGAAAGAAGTGAAATATCTAGGGTAATTGGAGAAAAATCTTCACTCGAACGCTATCTGCAAAACACTCTACAATAGGCTAGACTGAATGAAACCTAAACAAATTTAATGGATATGAAATGTGCAAATATAGGCAAATTTTTCGAAAACTAAAAATTGTCAGAATATACAACTTTATGCAAACTTACCCTTATTGTTATCGCTAAATAAGATAAACTTTTTATGTTGGGGTTTCTATTAAAAAAATGTGTTTTGAGGGTTTTCTGAATTTCATTTTTTAAATTACACACAATACGGTGTTTATATTGTTGGTAGAGCTTCAACTTAACTGTTAAAAAATTAATTAAAAATCCTAACCAAATTAATTCACAATAATAGTTCAGTTATTGTAAAGTATATGAACAAATGGTAGCTGATCGGAATATCTATAGTCCATTCAAAAGATTCCGTAAACAGAAAAAATTCAATAGTAGGGAACGTATAGGCAATTTTCTTCAAAATGTTATATTTTGACGCTTAAGTGATTGTTGCTGATGCAACTGAGTTGAGGCTGATTTTTTGCAGAAATTGTTTCCCAAATTTATGCAGACGTACTATAACAATTATTAACTACGTTTAAAGAAAATTTTGAATGCCTACTTGCTTCTATTCGAAATGTTCTTTTTGAATTAGTTAAATATAACGTAACATAGGCTGACCTTGGGTTTTTGAAAAAGTGGTTTCTATAGATAATTTTTGTGACAAACGTTTAGAACTCCATTTCGAAATTACGTTAATTTATGTATCAAATAAAGTTTTGGGTTTGTCCCGCTCGCCCTTAAAAAGTTATGAAAACTAAAATTACTTACACCTGATACTCCTTCATTTGCCTAACTCCTGGATACGATTTTCCATATAAATAATCAGGCTTCACGTAAACCAAAGCACTATTTTTTTTACTAATTTAACACATAAGGATTTTAACGTAAGTTTTTTTTTTAAACACGCACATATAACACATTACTGCGACGCGAGAGTGATTGAAAATTGATTTAAAATCGGCAAAATAAAAATGTAATTATATCAATTTAATGTCAGTTTTCAGATGAAATTTAAGATACCTTATAGAGTAATGTAAGGTACTAACCGTGCCCAAAAATATATTCAAGATTTTACAATACATCTTTACAATTCACCGACAGATTGTGTACTGAATAAAATAAGAATATTTGAATCATAAAAAAATTAGTAAACGAACCTATTCAAATAATACGCAAAAACAAAAATCGATACATCACCGTGTCACAAAAAGATAAAAAAAATTATAATTCTACTGTAGTTCTATAAAATATTTTTAAATATTTCAAATATGAGAACAGAAAAAAGTAACCGACAATGTAAAGCACTGAAAAATGCATTATTCGAGTAGATATTTTTTTTACACGGGGTTAGTCGGTTTGCTGTATCAAAACTGCAACAAATTTGGTTTTTTCTTTAGTGCATACGGCTACATTTTTGAAAACAATACGAGTATATCGCGGCCCAAAACAAATATACATATATTATATATATATATATATATATATATAAGATTTCTGTGGTAAAATTGCATACTGTTTAGTTTTCAGCAATATGAACGAAACATTTTTTTCCAAATCTTATTAAATTTAGGAGATTTCGCAACAGCGTCTGTTTTCGCAAATGACGTTTCTCGTAGTGGGAATATCTGCCAGAGTCGGCTTCACAACAATTCAGATAGGTTTTATAATTGAGTTATGGTTTTATTCGTGGTATATTTTAATTGTTGATAGATATACCTATTTGTGATTAAAATTGTTTTTAATATTTGTTATTTTGGTGTTAGTTCGTTTATTTAACAAACAATGAGGTGTATAGTGTTGTGGTGTAAAAATGAAGGTCTAATTCCTGGTATTAAATATTTTCAGTAAGTTATTGTTTCGGGTTTCTAACAGTCTCAGTTTGAGTCAATATGATACCATTGACATGATACTCATTTTTAGCTTGACAAAAAAAAGACATGATGTTTGGATGCGGGCATTGGGATCCTAGTACAGAAAATGTATGTGATGGGAATGTCATATGCAGTAAGCATTTCGCTGCAGAAGATATCATTTGTAGAGAAGACGACAAGAGGATCACCCTCGTACCCGATGCAGTTCCCAAACTTTTGTTGAAAAGAAGAGATTATGTAAATGAGAGTGGAAGTTAAATTCTTAATCGTTTGATATCAAGACACTGTTTACTTAACAGCAGTCTGTCAAAAATGCATGATATGTATGTCAAGAATATATTTCCTACGTTGTGTAGACAGCCTTCAAAGAAGGGGTGCAAGAAACAGTGACTTCACAAATATTTTCCGTGTCCATGTAAACCACTTCCATATCATCCGTACTAATCGCAATAGTATTTTGTGACAAAACATGGTTGGTAGAACTTTTATTCTCAGCAATTTCATGGAGGATTCTGTAATTAAGTATATTTCGGTTTAACAACAGAATTCAAACGAACTTTGTATATATACAAAGTTCGTTTGAATTCTGTTGTTATCATCCGTACTACTCGGAATAGTATTTTGTGACAAAACATGGTTGGTAGAACTTTTATTCTCAGCAATTTCATGGAGGATTCTGTAATTAAGTATATTTCAGTTTAACAACAGAATTCAAACGAACTTTGTATATATTATATTGCTGAGAATAAAAGTTCTACCAACCATGTTTTGTCACAAAATACTATTGCGAGTAGTACGGATGATATGGAAGTGGTTTACATGGACACGGAAAATATTTGTGAAGTCACTGTTTCTTGCACCCCTTCTTTGAAGGCTGTAGAGAGGTAAGACGCCTAAGGTGGTTGTATAAACAAACAAATATTATATAATAATAAAATAAATAATTATAATGCTCAAGTCCTTAAGATATTTTACAGTATTTGAATTTTTACTTATTTCTCGTTTCTGCTTAGATTTATTATTATTGGGTTGTACCTGTTAGACAATAAAGTATTTAGATATTTAATGTAATTTTTTATTTCTTAAATTCCTTTATTCCATTTTTTTATTTGAATGTTACCAAATGGTAAAATTTAATTTTAAATATACCTATAACAGTAATATTACATTTAATCAAAGCCGGTCCTGTTGAAAAATAAGTTACTGGTGATCATGCGCATTATGGACAGCTCTACACTTTTGGTTACATTTTTGTACTACGGGATTATCATTCTAGAGTATATAATATATAATAATAATAATAATAATAATAATAATAATAATAATAATAATAATATTTGTTTCAAAATTATGTCAGTACATAAAGTGAAATCACGTCAAAATAAGTACTACAACTACACTAATATCAAAAGAAAAAGAAAAATACACACCCAAGGAAAATATTATGCAGTTTTACATTGTATTCAAATATTCAGATAAACAATATGGTTCTAAATGTAGTAAATATGTTTTGATTTCTCTTTTAAATATTTTAGACACTTTAATGTTTTTTATCCTAGGCGGTAAATTATTGTATAATTTTATGCACATATAAGGTGCATTATTAGCAAAAACGTTTAAACGATGTATTGGATATGTTACGTCAACTGTTCTTGTGTTATATTCGTGAATTTCAGATGGGTTATCAAATTTATCTCTATTATTACTAAAGAATACTAAACATTCGTAAATATATAACGCAGTTACAGTCATTAGTTTTTCTGACCGGAATACCCCTCTACACGATTGTAAATAAGACATATTATTTATTATTCTAATACATCGTTTTTGAACCACAAAAATATTTTGCACATTACTGTCTCTACCCCAAAAAACAATGCCATATTTTAAACGAGACTCAAAGTTTGCATGGTATAAAATTTTTAATATTTCTTTATTCAGATACCGAGCTACAACTCTTAAAGCATAACACACAGAATTCAATTTATTTGTTAGAGAATTTATATGATTCGCCCAGTCTAAAAATTCATTAATTAAAACTCCCAAAAATTTCGTTTGTGAACCAAGCGCTATTTCAGTATCTGAATCAAGTTTCACTTCATTTGGCTTTGTAAGTTTATTTTGTTTTGTTCTGAATAATATGGCATTAGTCTTTTCTGAATTAATTATTAATTTGTTTGCCGTACACCATTGCGCGAGATTAACATAAAAACTTCTTAGGTCAAACAGCAGTTGGTCTATATTCTGACCTCCTATGAGAGCATTTGTGTCATCAGCATAATTCACCAATGCTATATTTTGTCTTTGATTAATGTAATGTATGTCATTAAAATAGATTAGAAAAAGAATTGGTCCGAGAATGCTTCCTTGTGCAACACCGAAATTATTTATTTTCATCTCCGAACAAGCTGTTTTTCCATCCTTTGCTACTTTCACCATTTGATATCTGTCAGTCAGATACGATTCTATCCACTTTAAAGAGTTTCCGCGCACACCGTATAAGTCTAGTTTCTTAAGCAATAAAGATCTGTCTAGGCTATCATAAGCTTTAGACAAATCTATAAATAAACCTATTGAAATGTCGGATTTTTCCAAATTTCTCAAAATATTATTCAAAAACTCAAAAATAGCAGTGTGCGTGGATTTTCCCTTCAAGTAACCATGTTGCTGCGGATGAAGCAAATTACAGTCATTGAAAAAGCATATTAAACGGGAAGCCATAACCAATTCAAATATTTTAGAGAAACTGGGAAGCAAACTAATCGGACGGTAATTCTCCAAGTTACCTGTATCCCCCGTTTTAAATAATGGTTTTATAAGAGCTATTTTTAATTTTGCTGGTACGATACTATATTTTAAAGAATTATTAATTATATAACACAATATATATTTAATATTCGAAATAGCCAACTTCACAATGCTGCTCGGGATCTCATCTATTCCACTACTATGTTTCATCTTTATGATATTAACTAAATCGCCTATTTCGCTCACAGTTGTTGGTTTTAAATACATAGACATATTATTTGTTTTTATAGAACAAGTATGTGGCAAATCTTGTATATCCGATAACAGTTGCGGAATTATAGATAATAAATAGTCATTATACTGATTTGCTATTGTCTCGGCTTCACCATCCACGGCCATATTTACGATTTTTTCATTTGCTGTTATTTCTTTACATATTGACCACATAACTTTTGACTTATTATCCGCATTTTTAATTCTATTTCCATAATTCTGGGTTCTTATATTTTTTAATTGTATATCATATTCTTTTTTTGTGGTTCTATATAACTCCAAATAATAATTGCTAAATTTTGACAATACGAATAGTTTATCTAAATTACCTTTAAGTTCGTTAACGCGCTCATTGTCTACTTTTTTATTTTTTTTTGTTTTTACTAGTTGTAATGGAAAATGCTGATTGAAAAGTAAACAAAATTTATTAGAAAATATTTCCCATTGCTCATCAACATCACACGGCGCAACATCAACAACAGCCGACCAATCCTGTACTCTTAAAGCATCGGCAAACTTTTCCTTATTCATTTGTGTATAATATCTAATATAGTTTTTATTGTAACATATTGGAAGATTGACTTCAAAATCAGCTTTTTGAGCCATATGGTCAGATACATGGTTCTCTAGGACTTCTACAAGATTACATTCAACGTTTGTGAAAATATTATCAATGCAACTTGATGTCGCTGACGTTACACGCGTGTTAGTCAATACTACGGGGGATAATTGAAATGAGGTCATCATAGATAATAAATTATTTTTTTGCTTATTATCCCTAAGAAGTTCAATATTAAAATCTCCGGTTATAAACATTTTTCTGTTAGGTCTAAAAATATTATTTAATAATGCTTCTATTTTTATAAAAAACTCTTGTAAGTTTCCTGTGGGTGGTCTATATACTATATATATAATATAAGATTTCTGTGCTTAGATTCCGAGGCGTAACATACATAACTTATGTGATATATTTTTGAAATTTTATTTAATTTTGATGATTAATATTTTTAATACTTGGGTATCCAAACGCCATACAACGTACCCTTTTATTGATATACAAAATATATTTCTATTCCCACTTTTCACAAATAAAATCATCAAAAATGCACACATCGTTTTCTGTTTGTTTGACACATAAAAAATGGCCACCGCATTAAAAGCGTAACACTTGCTGTGCATTCAGATATACGACGGTGCTGTATCCCCTCTCTTAACTAATCTAAGGTTCAGTACGAAAGAATAACCCTATACAGAAGAAATGTCTTCTTTTCGTGTTGGACCACAAATACAATAATTAACCGTTTTTTTTCCTTTAGATTTAAATGTAACGGCAAAAATGAAGATTCAATAATAATCAGGAATGGCTAAAAGTAGGTTTACCTGTCTGTCATGCACGTTCCTTTCTTCTTCTTTCAATTCAATCATTGGAATCATTGTCTTTAAAAGACTATTCAATATTTAAATGTCCTCACCTCAGAAAAATAATTATTTTTCTGAGGTCCTCACTTATGAGGAGCTTGTTCGGATATTCTTCTTCACTACGAAAGAATAACCATTATGTCAAATACAAAAATGACAGGTCAATATTAAATTATTTCGCGGTTTGAAAATCCGCCAAATAAAAAAAAGCGGTCTATTCTTATATGTAAGAAAAATGGATAATATTTGCGTAAAGTTTATTTTATCAAATAAACAAAGCGATCCAAATGAAGCATCGCAGCTAATGCAAGATGCTTTTACCGTATGTATTTATATTATACAGCTATAATAAGCATTGTTATTACTCTATATTATATTAACTTCTGTTTCAGGCCTGTAAGGATCTTGTAAAAGTCAAAGAATATTCCTGGTGTAAAAAATCAGATATAAACCTCGATGAATTAGGGAAACATGTGTATCTGATATTCGATAACATAACTCCGAATAAAGATTACAGCCAACTAATCGAAACCAAATGCGCGTCAGTAGCTCACATTATGATTACGTATTTAAAAAGTTTTTTTGTTTTTTTAGTATTTTAGGTCCTCTGGCATTCCTAGTATGTCTTACAGAGAATAAACCGATACCTTTGTTTTTATACCCGATGAATAATGTTGCAATGTATAATTGTGTGGTATCGTGTTCAAATATGTTAAAGGATACCAAAGAAGAGGTTCAAAGTAAAGTACAGTTAATGGGTGGCTTTTATTCTAGTATACTAATACCTCAAACAACGCATTTAATCACTAATTCCAGTAGATCAGCCAAATACATTGTAAGTAGTATAGTATAACATTGAGAAGAATTTCAGGTGTTACGTACCTAATATTCTTTAGGCTGCTGCCAAGAACGGTTTAAAAATTGTGTTACCGACATTTATTGATGCATTGTGGAACGAGAGTCGGGTGCGAAATGTGCATGCTAACGATGCAGAGTTTCAAACAACCCATCGATGTCTCCCGTTTCAAAACTTAATCATTTCTTCAACTGGTATTAAAGATATTACAGAACGGCAACATCTAGCGGAAGTAGTAAATGCAAATGGTGGGAAATTCACTGAAAATCTCCGATTAAAAAATACGGATATCTTGGTTTGCCACGAGACTCACGGAACTTCCAGTGAAAAGTATAAAGCAGCTCGTAGTCAACCCAACATCAAATGTGTTACACCGGAATGGATCTATGACAGCATCCAAGTGGGTTATTCGCGATTAACTGATGATTATAAAGTCAAAAAAGGTACTTCGACACCGTTAAAGCAAAATTGCCCTGATGTCCCTGGTCCAGACTTCTCAATTTTGAGTGCAATCGACCCTGATGATGCCAGCCGAAGAAGTACCATTAACAACACGGTAGGGACCTCTATGATGACTGGGATTGATTCTCCGGTCAGTAGTGTTAAAAGAAAAGGTTATGATCAACTTATCCATGAAATCGACTGTAAAAAAGTGAAACAAAGTGGACAGTGCCTTGATGGATGCTCGGTAAGACTAAATCCTTACCTACCGAACATAACAGGTACTTACAATTCTTTCCACAGGTGTATTTGGTGGGGTTTAAAGAAGACGAATTGGAAAAGCTGCGCAAACCCTTAAACCTGAGTGGTGCAACGCGTTACAGCACTCTTTCAGATCGTGTAACGCACGTGATTGTCGGTGATCTGTCCCATCCGGAGTTGAAAGATGTTTTCGCGCAACAAAGTACGTTTTGTGTGGTGAATTTGAATTGGTTCCTGGATTCGGTGACGGCACAGCAACCCGTGACCGAGGAGCCGTATTTGGTTCATGTTGCTACTGATGTGGACGATAATAGTCGTCGATTAAGCGATCATAGTGGAAATGGGGAAGGGAAGAAGAAAGTGGGATCGCCGCTAAGTAAGATGGTATGTGTCTTTATTTGTTTTGAGTCTTATAATTTGTTGTGCGGCTCGACTGTCTCTTTACGACAGCCCCAAAATAATTATATAAACACTTACCTGGTGCCAGTTTAGGGTTTTATTTGTAATTGTGATACGTGAACGTGAGAATTTAATGTAACAGTGATAGTGCAAAGATTATTTACCGCTATTGTGAGGTGTGACTTTACGTGTATTTTGGTGGATTTGTGATTGCCGTAGAGAATAAGGAAAAAAATAACGCGACATGGAGGAAGTCGATAGGAATGAGAACAACGCTGAATTGAGGAAGATCAAAACTTTTAAGCTGTTGGGAATAAAAACAACGCGGAATTGAGGGTGAACAAGTACTGTAAAGTAACTACGAATGAAAACAACTCAAAATTGAGGACGACAAAAAACGTGTTAAGTTCCAGGGAAGAACAAGAACTGAACCGTCGGCGTCGATAGGAACCAAGACAACGCGGACATGAGGAAGACCAAGAACTTAAACGTCCATGGGATGCAAAATTGAGGAAGAGCAAGAACTTAAAACGACGTTAGGAATGAAAACAACACGGAATTGAGGAAGAACAAGAACTTAACCGTCGTTAGGAATGAAAACAACGCGGAATTAAGGAAGAGGTCACATTGAGACAGAAGAAAAGTTGATATGTTCAGAGTTTTTTTTATTCAAATTTTTTATCGATTTTCAGGGTCTCAGTCTCTTAAGGGTTGAGAAAGCCATTACGAACACATCACGTGAATTGGTAAATAACACCATAGCTGCCTGTAAGGATCTATCGACACAGGATGAGATTTTCTTACCAGGGCGAAATACTTTGGCAGCGTTAGCTGAGAACAATTTCTCTCAATCGTTTAACGTTCAGAAAGCAAATGAAGACCATATTCAACTACCGAACAGTTCGAATAGTAACGAGGGTCGTGTTGGTATGGATAAGGAGAGTTTGTCCCAAGGACAGGAGGAGGAACACGATCAAGGCAGCACTAAGCTTAATTATTACGTTGGTTTGAAGTTTGTGTTGCGTGAATTGCCTGCAGACGAAGTCGATCAGATTGAATCGTTGATTACCGATGTTGGTGGTGTGATTTTAGCCAGTGAAGAGTTGAAGGGTGAATTTCAAGTGCCTTAGCTAAGGATTCAATGTTTATTATCATGTTTTCAGGTGCGAACATACTGATTGTCCCACCGAGCTACCGAAACCGCACGTCTGAAGATGGCTTACAAATTTTAACGAAATATTGGGTGTATGAGTGTGTCCACCAGGAAAAACTAATTGTGGACATCAGCTATTATCACCAACCGGTTCTGTTTGCTGGCCATAAACGACCGTTAGCTAATTGCGTAATATCTGTGAGTGGTTACGTGAATATGGAGCGGACTTTTTTGAAGGATGTTATCATTGAGTTGGGCGGGGTTTTCCAGAATGCTTTTTCCAGATATTCCCACCCTGCAGACGGTAATTAAAGATCTAAATTATCTCTTTCAGGTTACTCCCTTCTTCTTCCCTGGAAACAGCCATCAACCCTCCATGTCCCTTGCCATCTCCCCCATCGTGATGTCTATCCTTTCCTCATGATGTCATGGCCTTCCTTAATCCCTTCTTCCCGCTCCATTAGTTCCTATTTTACCTCCCCTGTTCATCTGTTTTCTTCTCTTTTGTTACGACGACATAATGACAGATCTTCAGGTCTAACCTTTGCACTGAACCATAAAGGAATTTTTCTGTTGTCCTTTACATGCTTTTCGATGTTTCTATCACTGTCCGTTTGCTTGATCCTACACTATAAGTCCAGCGGAGGGTGTTTATAATTTGTCTAATGTTCTTCCCTTATTCCTGGCCGATTGTTCAAATATGGCGACGTTTACTGGAGGAATACTTGACAGAACTTGTGCAGCGGGTAACCATTATATTTTGAGTTACTCAGGGTGCTGTTTTTCCTCTCCTTAAAACTCTATTTGAATCTTTTTACGCCTTACGCCAAACAGCCTTATGCGAACCTTCTTCATCGTTTTAGAGTTGGTGACTCCCATGTATCCTGATTTTATAGATTTTCGACAATTTGAGTCACTCTCCGTCCCGACTCAATAAACATCCTGTTTTGTGTTCATTATATGCCTCAAATTCTCAATTATTTCAACTCAAACTCTCAGGCAAATCTCCTCATTTTTTTAGGGTTAGGGCGATTCCCAGGATTTTACATTTTCAGATGCTCAACAATTTTGAGTCATTCATCGTCCTGACGCAAACATTATGTTTTGTTGTCATTATATACCTAAAATTTCCAATTATTTCACCTGAAATCCCCATGCACATCTCCCTCATTATTTTAGGGTTGAGGTGATTCCCAGTGTTTTAATTGTCCAGACTCTCAACAGTTTTGAGACATTCTCCGTTGAGTCATTCTCCGTCCTGACTCAACACACATCCTCATTATATGGCTGAAATTCTTGCACATCTGCTTAATCCTTTTAGTGTTGAGACGATTCCCAGTGTTTTAATTTGTCAGATTCTCAACAATTTTGAGTAATTCTCCGTCCCGACTCAACAAATATTCTGTTTTCATGCACATCTGCCTACAGAATCTCAACAGTCATTCTTGGTTCGGGTTGGGTTCGTTACTGGCTGGCGTTTAACTTGTTCCACGGCGGTTTGTTCCTCGGGCGACAGTTTTTTTACGTGGTATGCTGCACGGACACCGGGTAACTAACGTGGAGATAGTAATTCCAGAAAGCCAGTTTGAATCCGCCGCCGTGGCATAGGCAGACGACACAAGCGAGCGGCAGGGTCCAGTCCTTCCGAACAGCTGACGCGCAGCGCTTCGAGTTATCCCTGGTTAGGGTAAGGTGTACACACCAGAAGGCTACGTGAGTCCGCCGTCGTAGCGTAGGCAGATCCAACAAGCCAGCGGCAGGGTCCACGCCGACTGCACAGGACAACCCCGCACAGTATAGTTGGGATGCCTGACGTAGCACCGAGAAGGATAAGTAGGACACCGCAGGCAAGGCTCTTATGAATTTATGAATGTCGCCGTAGCTTTGACAGACACAAGCGACCACCTCGGGAAGGTCCATGCCGGCACTCGGGATGTCCAGACACGCTGAACCCTCTTTAACGTCACTCTCAGAGCCCTCGGTCTAACACTTTCTACTTACTCGTTTCCACTCACCACGTTTATACACACTCACCCTTATCCTGTACTGGTCCGCATAGAATACAATTACTTTCTGGTTCACCACCTCGGCCGTTTCCAACCTCGTTGCTGCTGGACGGTTCCTCTACTCACTTGATTCACGACCACTGCACCACTGCTACTGCGGCTGCTTGCTATTGACTACTTGTGTGCTCACAGCTCGTATTTATACACCCCAGAGTGGTCCCCACTTAGTCGATTTTCGGAATTACGTGAAATATATTAAAAAGGAAAACGGAAAATAGAATTGCCAGTGTGGAATCAAAACGGAAAATAAAAGTTACATTGTAGGTTTAAGACGGAAAAAAGTAACTTCGTTACATCCGTCCTGACTCAACAAACATCCGCTTTGTCCTCATTATATGCCTCAAATTCTCAATTTCAAGTCAAAACCTCATGCACATCTGCCTCATTCTTTTAGGGTTGAGTTGATTTCCAGTGTTTTAAGTTTTCAGATTCTCGACAAAGTTCTAACTCAACAAACATATTCTCTTCATTTTCTCAGAATCTTTGATGATCAGGTCTTCAAACGGTTGCTGCTGACAGAATTCTTTCTCGTTCACTTCATTTCATCTTTTTTGCAGCAGATCCAAAGCATCCGTTGATGTTGTCGTCAATAATGAGCGGAGTTATTTCCTCCGCGTTTCTCAGGCACATTTGACGTTTTTTTACTGTCAATTCCAGATCTGTTGGGCTGTACTCATCTAGTGACTCAAGAGCAAAGTGGTAAAAAATACGAGGCAGCTCGCAAATGGGGTGTACCACTAATAACACACGAATGGCTCCTGGAATGTGCTATAACTGGCCGGAAACCAGAAAATGACAGTTCTTCGATTAGTAACCCCAGAAATACATCAAAATCTTCAGTTGAAGAATTGAAGGAGAATAAAACAACGGCGGAGGAACAACTACGAAATGTCGATGGGAAACAAGTGGAAATCAACTCACCTTTGCGGCAAATTGAACCAAATTGTGATGAGAATGTTGCAAAAACTCCGATGACAGTACATAGGGCGATAGCGGGACGACGATCCATGCAGAGGTTAGTTTTTTAACTCTGCAAATTGGAAGTGTTCCAACCATCCATGTCTATTTTTTCTTGTAGTCAAATTACACCAATCAATAAAGTGTTGGAGAAAGCTCGCGCCCAAGGGATTTTACAGCGCAAAACATTATCGGGTGGAACAGAAGAGAATCAGGATGTGGAAGCAGCACCTTTAGCTTCACCGATTGATAGTCCACGTGTGTACGATCGCTGGAATCCTAAGACACCGGATACACCGTATGGTAAGTTGGATCTTTTCGTAGATTATAAAAATTGACTCTTCGGGGCTTTGTCAATATTTTTTAGTCGCGAACCAACGCAGAAGACATTCATTTCAACTGATTTATTCATCGCAGTGTCTTTCTGAAGAATAATTGACCCTTCGAGCCTTTTTCAATTTTTTTTAGTCGCGATACAAGACGTTGAGGACTGCCATCTGTCAGAGTGTATAGTTATAGAAAAATTACTCTATTAAAAAATTGACCTTTCGAGTCTTCGGTAATATTTTTTAGTCGCGAACCAACACAATATTTTCATTGATAACTGATTTATTCACTGCAGTGTCTTTCTGACGAAAAATTGACCCTTCGAGCCTTTGTCAATTCTTTTAGTCATTATACAACACGTTGAGGTCTGATTCATTGATCGCAGGGTCTTTCTGAAGGTTCTCTTGGTTCTAATGGGGACATGTTGCCATCTTTCAGAGTTAAATTTGCTTTATTTTCTTGAACCTTGTATATCAATTTTTTTTTCTCTATTTTTCTTGGTGTGTTGGCACCAACACCCCAAGAAAAAAAAAAGAATGTAGTTGGAAAAATTCTGTTATAAAGTTGGCCTTATGAGCCACCTCGACTCTTTTTATTTACTTTCGTTGAACACTGATTTCTTGACCGCAGTGTCTTTCTGAAGGTTTCTGTGTCCAATGGGGAATAGTCCCATCTGTTTGGAGTGTACAGTTTAACAGATATTGTTTTGTTATAACAATTGGTCCTTCGAGCTTAGATAATCATTAACAACGTTGAAATATGGCTTGGGGGTAGTAATCCTGTTATTGATAAGTATTATATGCGTTTCCAGAACGATTTGCATGCTTAAACACAAATAAAAAGAAAAGGAAAGAGATGCTGGTCTATCTCAATACATTTCCAAGTGCGTCTCCTGTAAGAAACGTTCGAAGGGATAGTACTGTAAGTATTATTTGAACTTTTTCTGTTGCGATATTTCTATTCTGATTTAATAATAATTTCGTTCAGCCTCTTTCTAAAGTCATTGAGAAAATGAAAAAACAACTGTTCAATCCACCAAACAATCACGAAGGTGAAAGTTCACATTACGCCGCCGGACAAATTGATTCGATATCATTGGAAAACGGTACTGATGCAACATCAGGTTGTATGGAGGATGACAACAACGATGTCAAGGTAAAAAAACAACAATAGCTTGAGGCAAGAGATCCTCTAGTAATTTGTGTGTGAAATTTTTTTAGAAAAACTACATAAGCATCAATGATACATTTCTGGAAACGAAAATGTTGGAACTGGAGGATATCATCGCGAGGAGCTCCGTAAGCACCAGCAAAAGACGAAGTACTGTGACCAGTTATAAGCCTGAGACAGGTCGAGTACTTTCCATCTCTCTTTACCGACTTAACATAATTTCTGTTGCAATTTCCAGACAGTTATTCCAAGCCCATATCAACGGATCCATGCTCAGTGGGTTGGGATTACATGGAGAGTCAATATAAAACGGTAAATCTTAGCTGGGTGGCCTTGAAGTATAAGCTAATTAAGCTCTCCCGTTTTAGACTAGCAGCAGTTGTCGGATCTTCATGATATCCGGCTTGGATCCTGATCACCGGACCGGATTGGTAGGTAAAATTGAACAACTTGGTGGTACGGTGTCTGACCTCCAAAGTTATGATCCCAACAGTACGCATTTGATCTGTTTGAAGTTGACAAAGAATGAGAAATCGCTGGCTAGCGTTGCAGCAGGGAAATGGATTTTACATGCGAATTATGTGGAGAAATCCGCGGATGCTGGCATTTTTCTCGAGGTAATTCGAATCTTCCAGATGTTTCGAACAGTTACCCATTAATATGTTCACGTCTTCCTCTTTCAGCCTCAAGCGACGTTTCCGTAGTGCTTTGCTAATTGGTTTGTAGAGGCACACAAAAATGAGGCTGGGTTGGTGGACAACACGATGGTCTAGCAAGGTTTAGGGTTTGCATGTGCCTTGGGAAGTCGCACAGCGCGTTACGTTTACGAATTTCCCAAAATGACGTACCTTCGAGCCAAATTTCAATAGCGGGAAGAGGATAAGGTTTGAGGCACTCAATTCCGATAGATGAAGAGGTTGAAGAGGCAGTGCTGTCTGCCAGGCTCGCAAGGAACTGTTTTCACAGAAAGTCAACGAAAAAACAAAAACATTCCTTCTACTCTAAGCCTTTTTATTCCTCGGATTTGAGTCGATCCAATATTGAAACTTGATTTTAATAGACTTCATTTTGGGAAACCATAAACTTCGAGTTACTGCGAGGTTTCAGATGTTGCAAAGCACCAGCAAGTTTCGCCTGAACTACCTGCAGGAAAACTGGAACGTTTTTGCAAAGTCTGGCGTATTTCTCGAAGTAATTCGAATGTTCTAGAGGTTTCGAAGAAAGTGTATAAGGTTCCCATTAAAATGTTCCAGTTGTTCTATCTCAGCTTCAAGTTCAACATCCAAGCGATATTTCCGTGGTGCTTTGCTTATTGATTTGTCGAAGCACTCAAAAATGAGCTGAGTTGGTGGACAAAGTGAGGGTCTGACAAAGTTAGGGTTTCCGTGTGCCTTGGGAAATCGCACAGCGAGTTACGCTTAAGAATTTCCCAAAATGACGTCCCTTCGAGCCAAATTTCAATAGCGGGAAGAGGAAAAAGTTTGAGGGACTCAATTCCGATAGATGAGAGATTGAAGGGGCAGTGCTGTCTAGCCAGCCTTCACAGAAAGTCGATGAAACTTCAAAAACAAAACATTGCTTCGATTCCCAGCCACTTTATTCCTCGGATTTGAGTCCATCCGATATTGAAACTTGGTTTCAATGGACCTCAGTTTGGGAAATCATAAGCTTCGCCTTACTGCGAGCTTTCGCAAGTCTCACCAAGTATCTGCAGAAAAAGTGGAACGTTTCTGCGGTGTTTAACAGTTGTGAACGTTTCTAGGAAGAAGATTTCGAATTTGGTAATCCGAATTCCATGGAGAATATCCCACATAGTGCTCTAGAGTTCCCAGCATTCTGGAGACGTGAGATAAGACAAAGGAACTATGGGGCTTTCCACAACATGCGGGCTATAATTGTCTCACAGAAGAAAGAGGCCTTATCAAGGGTGATTGAAGCCGGTGGAGGAGTTATTGTTAATGTGAGGTAGGTGTCTTACATTGCAGGTTATGCAATTCAGGACGTAAAGGTTATGATGCTATTGTTTCATTTCTTTCCAGTCCACCCTTCGAGGATACCGTCCATGCAACGCATTGTCTACTGGAGAAGTCTGTAGCGGATCTTCATGATTACATACCGCTAGCGCAACAAGGAATTTTTTGTGTTTCTACTGTGTATATCAACGATTATTTGCAGCGGATGATGGTGGATCACAACGATTATGTGTTACCGGTTTTTCAACAATACACCACGGCAAAGAGGCAGTGAGTTGTTTTAAAATGTTAATTTTATTTGAGGGTTTTTAAGAGGAGTCGTCGATTACGGAGTAAGAATTTCTGTAACAAGCCTGGTGAAGACGTTTCACGGTTTTTAATTTCTCTTTTTCAAGCTTCTTCTTGTAAATAAATGGAGAGTGAAAATAAAAACCGCAAAACGTTGCCAGTACTCAACCTGAATTTTATTTGATTTGATGTTTTTAACTCTTACTTATTTGATGTTTATGACTCTTACTGATTTGATGTTTTTGACTCTTACTTACTATACAATTTTTGTATTTCGTGATAGACTAAAGATATTTAAGGGTAATGTAGTGTTTATTTTAATAAAATAAATCAAAAATTGTTAATTAATGTCGCATTTTTATTTGAAGCCATATCCTTTCTAATTTTATAAAATATAAAAAAGGAGAAACGATCATGTCACAATCTACTTGTTTGTTTAATACATGACAAACCAGAATTAAAAATATCAATACAATCAGACACAGTGTTACAGATATTACACATCACAAACAAAGGAGAATACAGTAGTGCGCTCCTCTGGACAATTAACTATTCCATTTATGATCTTAAAAAGTAAAATGAATGCGTGACATTCTTGCCTAGTGCTCAAAGTTATCAGATTAAAACGACCCAGCGGAGTGGTGTGAGGGAACCCAATGACTGGGTAAACTCCATCAGATCTAAACCAGAGGAACTTAGCGAAACGACGTTGGTTCTCTCAATATTTGTTGAATGTAGTATGCCGTAGCATTTAAGACAATGGCCGTAGGTAGTGTTCCAAACAACAGGCGTACTCCAGCTGCAATACTCTAAATTCACTTAAAAAGTGAGGCTTATCTGAAACTTTATATTTTTTACAACGCCTAGACTTCAATTTATCTATTTTATTACGTTCATTCAATAAATAATTAATGTAGTAAAAAATGATGAATATCTCAAATTTCCGATATTAAATGTTACCTGAAACAACACTAGTTTTCTTTTTATGCTGTCCTGTAAATAATTGCAACAATTATTGTTATCAATTGTTTTTGCAATTATTAATCTACAATTTGTGAAGGGTACTTGTATCGCAAAAAGAAATTTGACCATACCCTGTAAGCCTAAGCTAGAAGATGGCGGCCAAGTGATTAGAACATTTGCGCATGTTGACGCTCATTACGCCTATTGCCTATCTCTGGGGCTATGTAGTAATGTGAAATGTAACTATTATCCTAACCTCTGTATTGTGTATTCGCGAATTACAAATTTTTTCCTGCACATCATAGAATTATTTTGTATAATAAAATAATTACTTTCTTTTAGTTTATAGACTGCGTATTTTCAAACTTGACAACCGGCGTCCAGCGCGTTAATATGAATTAGACCTTTGAATCAGACTATCAGATATTCTCGTCTACATTTTCAGGTATACTGTGGTTCTAAAAGTTGACTTGACAACTTGACATCTTTGTTGACGTGGGCTGTTTTGGTTAATTTTTGATTTTTGTAGTAAACAAACTACTCTCATCTCATTCTTTCGATGAATTTGGTTGATTAAAAAATGATACAAATTTTTGGCGTTTGGCACTCTTAAGATTATCAAGCGGCTGGTGTAAAGACAGACGGTATCAAGTAACAAATTATACTTAAATACCTAATGGAGTATTTTCGAAGTGGATTAAAATCTGTTCTGGGAGCCCCTCCTCCTGGAACACAACCTACAGGCGCTGAAACGGTATGCTTGTATGCTGATAATATTGAAATCGAAACAATATGTTTGCTTAATATGTTTTAGGTTGAGACATTAGTATCCAGAGTTAGTACTAGCACGTTACTGGAAGACCGACGAGATGCATGTAGGGCTCTCAAAGCGTTGTCTCGTAAACACCGGTTGGAAGTTGGAGCACAGGGAATGGATGTTTTGCGTCAGGTTTTAGAATTAGATAGGACAGATTGTGAAATTGTTGGATATAGTCTAGATACTCTTTGTAATATCACAGCTAAGGAAGTTTTTGAAGAAGAAGAAATGACTAACATAAACATGAATGTCAATGTTGGTGAACAATTTACAGAAATGTTTTTGAAAAATCCCGAAAATGTTACATTGGTTTTAGGATTTTTAGAGGAGTATGATTTCAGGTATGTGCTTCCAATATCTTTGAAATTTGCTCGTTGTATAAGCCGATGTAGCAATTATTGTCTTCACAGGCGTAACCAGGGGTATTTTAAAGTAATTTTTAACTTAACTAAAGCAAAAACTAGGTATATTTATATGATTTATTTTGATTACAATATAAGTATTTTGAGCCGTTCTTATTTCTTACATTTTTACATTTCACAGAGTTAGATGGCCTGCCGTTCGGCTACTCACTTCCCTCACAATATCTAAACCTAAGGAAATGCAAGATATAATTTTGGTTAGTCCAATGGGAGTTTCAAAACTTATGGATTTATTATCTGAAAATCGCGAAGTTGTTAGAAATGATGCACTTATATTATTAATTAATTTAACAAGATCTAACGCCAATATACAAAAAATTGTGGCGTTTGAAAATGCTTTCGATAGATTGTTCACTATAATAATTGAGGAAGGATCAACTGATGGGGGTATTGTTGCTGAAGACTGTTTTATATTGATGCTGAATTTGTTGAAAAACAATACAAGCAATATTAATTTTTTCAAAGAGGGTTCATATATACAGAAATTGTCGCCGATGTTTGTGTTACCAGAAAATTTGGAAGAGCTTGGATGGAGTGCTCAAAAGGTATCAAATTTTCATGCCTTGTTACAGCTAGTGAGAACTTTAGTATCGCCGAATAATCCAGTTCAAATTATTACTTCTTGTCAGAAGGCCATGCGTAATAGTAATTTGTTGGAAGCTTTATGTAATATATTAATGGCTAGTGGTGAGTATTTATTAATATATTATTTTTTGACAATATGTGAATAAAATTAATATATTTAATTACTATAGAAACACTCTGAACGGATTTATCTTTCAAAATTGTAAATATTCTGTGGTTAGCTAATACACTAGGCATAATATTGTATTGTAACTTACAATACCGCTAGGTAGATGCTCTCCAGCTGTACTAGTAAAAAGTTCGACCAATTATAAGTTATAAGCTGCAACGATTTTATCCTCGATATATCGAGTTGCTACTATTTTTTTTTAATCAATAAATTTTACCATAAATCAATGTAATAAATCAAAAAATTTTTTTTAATAATTATGACATTTCACATTTTTTATTGTAGGTGTACCAGCGGATATTTTAACAGAGACAATTAATACAGTAGCTGAAGTAATAAGGGGCAACTTAACGAACCAGGAATATTTTGCTAATGTGCTTGCACCTTCAAACCCTCCTAGACCTGCTGTTGTAGTTCTCTTAATGTCTATGGTCAACGAAAAGCAGCCATTTTTACTGCGATGCGCAGTATTATATTGTTTCGAATGCTTTTTGTTTAAAAATGAAATTGGACAAGAGTTGGTGGTACAAACTTTATTGCCAAGCACAGCCGGAAATGCTGCATTAACAACAGGTATAGAAGATATACATTAATTTTAACTATAATAATTAATAGCCTAACAAACGAAGTTAAAAAATCGGTCAAACCTAAAGGAAACGTTGAAATATTGGTTGTTACCTTTATTTTAATAAATAGAGTGTCGCCTTTTTTACAAAAATTACGCTGAATTTTATTAAAAATACAAAAAATGTGATGACTGCCATTATTTAAGAAAATGATGAAATTGCACGAAGCTTAGCAAACGCTGTGATATCGACATTTTAAATTTCTGTAGCGTGATGCTAGAGTACCAATACACATTTTTTAGTATCGTATGGGGTCATTATCTCACAATTTTTACGAAAATAAGAGAGTTGACCTGCCTAAATCCGACGCGTTTCCAGTGAATAATTCTTTTTTCACGGTAAATGTTGAGTGTTTTTAATTGAAATTTCGACAATTCATAAATTTTGTAATGAACCAATTATAGTGTTGTTTTGGCTACTGTTTTGTTCGCGATTTGTGCGTGATAATCGTTTTAATAACCAAAAATAAATATACATCCAAGGAGCATTTTAATTGCTGTAAATAATAGACATAGGTATATCGGCTAGCCATTATCAATTTCCTTATCGCGTCTTTTTTTTTGTTGTGTTTATATTTGTTTGTCGACATTGCTGGTTTTTGTATTTACGAGGGCGGCTCTTGGAGTTCTAGAACGATGGTTTCCGTATGCGGCGTTTGTGATGCTTCAATTAGGTCATCTGCACGATCGATAGAGTGCAGCAGTTGTCGGTCATGGTATCACAAGGGATGCTCCTCACTCACAGATATGGAGTTCAATGATTTGTTTTCTAAAGCAAAGAAAAACAGGAATCATACTTGGATATGCAAGGGGTGTAATCAGGCTAAGTCTATTGGAAGACAAAGTCTCAGTACTAATTGTTCAACTTCGTCAGGAACAACTGAAGTAGAGAATCACGTTGCAAACGATACACTAATAAACAGTATACTAGCGAAAAAGAATACGGATATTAAGGATGTACTAAATGTAGTAACCATTATCTCTCAATTGATTGTGGATCAGAGACATGAAATAAAGTCTCTTTTGACTGAATTCAACCACTTTAAAAGTTAAACTAATATTAGAATCGCAAGCCTTGCCGACAAAGTAGAAATAATTGAAGACAAGATTCTAAAATTAAATGAAAAGGCTTGTCTTGAGAATTTAGGTCAAGAGCACAACGCTAGTGATACTGAAATAATGAACGAACTCGAAGATCGTAACAGAAGATCAAACAATATTATGGTCTTCAATATGGAGGAGTGCAGCTCTGACGCCGAGGATGTGTCCAAGTTGCTCGGTGAGCTGGTTCAACAACAGATCAAAATAGATAATGTATCTCGCATAGGTAAGCCCAACAAACGTGGCTTAAGGGCACTGAAGGTTACGCTCCAGAATCCTGCTGTAGCGAATCAAATTATAAAGTCCCGATCAAAACTTCGAAATAAAAACGTCTTTATCAACCTCGATCTTACTCCGAAGCAGCGAATATACGAAAGACAAATTAAGGAAGAGTTTAAGGCTCGTTTGGAAAATGGTGAAAAGAACATCACTCTCAGGTACTTAGGTGGAGTTCCTAAAATACTACCACGAAAAAACTAGCTTCGAAGTTCCGAGATTTATCCATATACTACCAAAATGTTCGTGGTATGAGAACGAAACTCACGCAATTTTTATGTAATGTTTCTGTCTGCACGTTTGATGTTCTTGTTCTCACGGAAACGTGGTTGAATGACGAAATTCTTGACGTTGAGCTGGGACTGACCGATTTTGATGTTTATAGAAAGGACAGATCCTTGCAGACTAGTCAATGCAAGCGTGGTGGAGGTGTGTTGATAGCGGTTCGTAAATCTATAAAGAGCATGTCCTTGAATTGTGCAGCTTACGTTGAACAACTGTTCGTGCGCATTGGTAGCGGAAGCGACGCCGTTGTTTTGGGTGCTGTGTACATCCCTCCGCGGTCATCAGAGTTGGCGTATGCGGCTGTGAGTGGGTCCTTGGAGGCCATTTGCGATGGACAGTGTTGTGAATTGTGTGTCTTTGGTGATTTTAATTTGCCGAGCGCTTTGTGGGGGACTGACGAGTTCAGTTCGACTGCAGTGCCATCAAACCCGTGTACCGCCCAGGAAATGGACTGTATTGAAACATTATCAAATGTGTGTTCGTATTTAAATTTATTTCAAA
Source organism: Apoderus coryli (assembly GCA_911728435.2). Lineage (NCBI taxonomy): Eukaryota > Metazoa > Arthropoda > Insecta > Coleoptera > Attelabidae > Apoderus > Apoderus coryli. The sequence goes on along the minus strand of OU452202.1, from coordinate 5,279,902 downwards.
GAAATTATGTTTTTAATCCCAGAGATGTTTTACTCGACCTCATTCTGAGCACGAGGGCGAATCTTTTAGTTCATCGCTCTTATACTTCTTTATTACCAGAGGATGATCATCACCCCACTCTTTGTGTCAATTTGGGGTATTTTGATGAGCGCGGCGCTAATCTTGCCGGAGATGGATACTATTACGACTTTAAATCTGCAAACTACAGCCAAATAAATGAATACATAGGTGCGGTCGACTTTGATGCATTATTTTATGGCAAGTCCCTGGATTCGATGCTAAATCTCCGTGGTCCACAGCGTGATTGAATTATGTGTGCCACTCAAAGGGTGTCTAGTGGAAGATTTCCTAAATGGTATAGTCCATATCTGAAAAGTTGTATTATACAAAAAAAGTACGAACACAAATTGTTTAAGAGTACAGGTTCAAACCATCATTACATGGAATTTGTACGGCTTCGCGCACTCTGTAAGACCCTCTCTCGAGAATGCTATGATCAGTTTGTCACGACAACTGAGAATGGAATTGGTGACGATATTAGATCCTTTTGGAGCTTTGTTAATTCCACTCGTAGAAATGTGAAACTGCCTTCTGAGATGTTTCTCAACGCAGATAGAGCGAACACTCGACAGTCCGTGGTTAACCTCTTTTCTAGACACTTTTCATCTGTCTATACTACCAACAATACGTGTATTCCCGAACGTCTCAGTGTCAACGACATCAATTTTACAAACTTAAATATTTCTATATCTGAAATTTTTGAAAAACTTTCAGGACTTGATCCAAATAAGGGGCCAGGGCCGGACGGACTTCCTCCTAGTTTTTTAAAACAGTGTAGTTTTGTGCTGGCAAGGCCACTGCATGCTATTTATAATAAGTCTTTGCAGACTGGTTGCTTTCCTGACTTTTGGAAGTCCAGTTTTATCACACCTATTCATAAGTCTGGAGATAAGCATGACATCAGTAATTATAGACCAATCAGCATTCTTAGTGTGATTCCCAAGGTGTTTGAGAAGATTAGTAGTACATCCAACCTCTTCTGAATAATTCAATTATAGACCAGCAGTACGGATTTCTGCCCGGAAAATCAGCGGAACTTAACCTTGTCAAATACGTGAATTTTATTCTCGAGTCTTTGGAGGGTGGATCGGAGGTGCATTCCATATATACGGACTTTTCTAAGGCGTTCGATCGGGTTAACCACAATATTCTATTGGTAAAATTGGCCGAGGTTGGCATCAGTGGGAATTTTCTCAAATGGGTCGGTAGCTATCTCACTGATAGAGTCCAGTACGTGAAAGTTAACGGCTTTGTGTCCAACGAGGTTCATGTCTCATCGGGAGTTCCCCAGGGATCTCACTTGGGACCGCTATTTTTTAATATTTTTGTTAATGACATCGCCAACTGCTTCACCTCTAGCGATTTCCTCTTATTTGCTGATGACCTCAAGCTATTTAAAAAAGTGAACAATAGTGAAAACTGTGATCAATTACAATCCGATCTCAACGCATTTCATGCATGGTGTCTTCGAAATGATATGCACCTCAATATTGACAAGTGCTGTGTGATTTCCTTCACAAGATCAAGACATACCATTCCTTTCAACTACACCTTAAATCAGTCATCACTGAAATCGGTTGATATGGTTAAGGATCTTGGAGTCTTGCTTGATAGCAGATTGACCTTCGCTCCTCACATCTCCTCTATGGTTTCTAGATCACTGAAGGTTCTCGGATTTATAAAGCGATGTTCACGAGAGTTCACGAGCGTTGTTTCACTCAAGCTGCTGTATACAAGTTTGGTGAGGCCTTGTCTTGAGTACGCCTCTGCTGTATGGTCACCGAATTATTCCATTCATAGGCAGAAGATCGAACAGGTACAGCATAAATTTCTAAGGTACATGGCCTACAAATTGCATATTCATTTTACTCTGGAGGACCGTGTGGAACTGTATGCCGATTTGCAGAAATATCTTAACATTGGTTCGCTTACCGATCGACGTCTGAAACACGATTTAGTCTTGCTGTATGATATTATCAACAGCAACGTGAGATGTCCTGATCTGTTGAGTGCCATAGGAATTCACATTCCGTCTCAGTCCACCCGCACAAGACGTTTATTTTATCAACCGTTCACCAGAACAAATTACGGCTATAACTCGTTTTTGGCCCGTTCGGTGAGAATGGCGAATGATAATCAGGATTCCCTCGATTTTTTCACCATTTCTTGAGGTCGGTAAAACAGCTCTTTTAGTTCTTTAAATCTTAAATTGTAAACTTATCATTTGTAAATATTTATATATATTTTATTCTGTATTTTTTTTTTCTTTTTCAAGATTTTTAAGTCGATACGTTTGTGTGCTTTTATGTATTGTTATTTTTAAAATTTAATGGGTGTATGCCCGTAAATCAATAAATAAACAATTTAAGCCAAGAAAACGAAGAAGTTCTTTGGGAAATATACGTTTTTGTCATTAATCTAAAAAGTAGTGAGTCGGTTTCCGACATAACGATTCTATTTTACAGTGCACAAATAAAGTCTCACCGCAACAAGTTATTTAGTTAACTGTCCACTCTGTTTTTAAATGAGTTTACTGAACAAGCGGACACAGTCATCACAAAGTTTATCCCCGTATACATCATCCTGTAGGAAGCAGTTTTCCCATTTTGGGAGTTATGATTGCCTTGCTAAATTTATTCTGGGGAGATGCTGTTCGTCAGATAATTGTCTTAATTCTATAGCGATTTGACTTACTATTTTTAGGTGTAGATTTGTTCAAAATCTTGTCAACTGAGTGGTCTCTAAACGCATTCTGTATTAAGTAGACCATCGAACTTGCTTTTTTATCTACTTCAAGAGTCCTTTTGTTCTGTCACTTCTCAGCTCAGATTTTCGGAGTCATTTAACATTAGTACGAGTATATCTGCGGATTGACAATTACAAGCTACATAAAAGTGGACTTCTCGACGTTCAAAGACACAAGGCGGTCATACGTCTACAATTCCAGAGTCTTTAGCAGTCTTTGAAAGATGACCCAGCAGATCACTGATAAAAGGAAGAAGCCCAACACGTGCGACCTTCAAACTAAGTGAGAGCGCCCAGTTCGTAAACTTCAAATCTACGTGAGAGCGAGCTCCCAATTCTCACCCTAAATATCTTTTTCTTTAAAAACTTCTGGATAAAAATATCCAGGACACAGGTCAGTCTACCGTTTATTACAAAATTCCAGACATTAACACATGTTAATAATTTGTCTTGATATACTTCTTTGAGAGGAAAACATGCTGAACAGAGGGAATCACATGTTGTGCTATTTTCCTCCCCATACACACCCCCCATACATAAATTTGATAACAAGTCTGTAATTTCCAGCTAGACATATTACCTTTCTTGTAGATAGATATGGCCGTGGATTGCGGCCACTGATCGGTCCGCTTCTCGTTGTCTTCGCTCTTCTTCTTTCTCCACTTCACGTTGTTTTTTTCTTCATTTATGATTTTTCGTTAAATGTGTGATTTTTGCACTTCTCGATTTAAATTAGCAATTTTTTTTTCACTGCCCACCGTCATATCCAATTTTATGAATAATTCTTCCTTGTATTGCTTTGACTGCCATTCTTCTCGTGTTTTTTCTTCTTTCACAGCTTCACTTCGTCTTCTTGCTTCTTATTTCTCAGATTCCCGTTGTCTTCGCTCATCTTTTTTCTCCTCTTCACGTTGTTTTCTTTCTTCATTCATGATTTTTCGTTAAATGTGTCATCATTATTTTAAACTGTTCACCATGGTTTTCGCAGTTTTTTTTTTTATTTAAAGAAAACTTTATTGACTCCAAGAAGAATTACAAACTTATAGTAGGAATCAAAGTATAATTACTTATTCTATACAACGTAACAAAGTATTACAGAAGAATGGCTATCTCTTAAACAATGAACAAAACAAAAGAAATGAAAACAGCTTCCAAATAGGTATAAACTCGAGTCCAATTTCAACGACATGAACTATATAAATTAGGTACATACATACATACATAAATTACATATTTCGTAACAAAAAAGAAATTACATATTTCGTAACAAAAAAAAATTACATATTTCGTAACATAAATTGTTTTAGCTTTGACTTGAATATTCTAGAATTTCTGGTATTTTTGAGATAATTAGGCAGTTTATTATATTTAGGAAATAAAATGCTGTCGCATCCACTAAATTGTTTATTAACAGGTTTCTCCAACATACATGTTTCGGCCCTAGTAAGGGTCATCATCAGTTGAAACTATTATAACAACTATAAAGGGAAAAGTATTTGAATGTATCAATATTACACAATATGTTGTAGCTATAATCTTACCTTAGTGGAAAGAAAAAACATAAAAAAAATATAAAAATTTTTAAAACGAAAATCAAACTACATTTTATGAGCAATCTTAATTAATTAGTCTGAGGGTTTCTGAAGGAAACCGATCAGTTACATTGTACATATTATTTGGTTTCTTTTTATAAATCATGGATGAATTATTAATTTTATTTCTAAACGTGTTATTATGAACACACAACAAATAGAAATGAGAGGGAAGGTCAAGTACTGTCAATCATTCAATTGTTTGAAGTTAGTGATATCAGTCAAACCAGCCACAGCCATGTATGAGAAGAAGAGTTGTAGTTCGACAAATTGCGCAAGTCTGGAATTGTGTCAATAGCGTCCTGTTGGTTATTATAACGTCTAGACAGTTATGTTGGTGTTAAAATAAAGGGACAAGAGGAAGGTATTTATTTTTATTTTGAGGTTAGAATTTCTTACATCTGGTATGAATTAGACAAATTTCAGAGAGCTGTAAAACGGGAAGCAATCAATTGAATGATTGACAGTACTTGACCTTCCCTCTCATTTCTATTTGTTGTGTGTTCATAATAACACGTTTAGAAATAAAATTAATAATTCATCCATGATTTATAAAAAGAAACCAAATAATATGTACAATGTAACTGATCGGTTTCCTTCAGAAACCCTCAGACTAACTAATTAAGATTGCTCATAAAATGTAGTTTGATTTTCGTTTTAAAAATTTTTAGATTTTTTTATGTTTTTTCTTTACACTAAGGTAAGATTATAGCTACAACATATTGTGTAATATTGATACATTCAAATACTTTTCCCTTTATAGTTGTTATAATAGTTTCAACTGATGATGACCCTTACTAGGGCCGAAACATGTATTGAATGACTGGTTCGTTGGAGAAACCTGTTAATAAACAATTTAGTGGATGCGACAGCATTTTATTTCCTAACTATTGGACATCCACAGTAATATGGACTATTTCCTTAAAAATAAAAAAAGTTTATTATATGTTGTAATCCCGCGATAGTAAATTCTTCCTCGCTTTGTCTCTCATTTTATCTTCGTTTTTTTTTCTTTCAGAGCTTCACGTTGTTTTCGCTCGTCTTCTTTCTCCACCTCAGGTTGATTTCTTTCTTCATTCATGATTTTTCGCTAAATGTGCCATCATTATTTTAAACTGTTTACCATGGTTTTCGCAGTTTTTTTTTTTTTTTATTTAAAGAAAACTTTATTGACTCCAAGAAGAATTACAAACTTATAGTAGGAATCAAAGTATAATTACTTATTCTATACAACGTAACAAAGTATTACAGAAGAATGGCTATCTCTTAAACAATGAACAAAACAAAAGAAATGAAAACAGCTTCCAAATAGGTATAACTCGAGTCCAATTTCAACGACAGGAACTATATAAATTAGGTACATATTTCGTAACATAAAGTACATATTTCGTAGCATAAATTACATATTTCGTAACAAAAAAAAATTACATATTTCGTAACATAAATTGTTTTAGCTTTGACTTGAATATTCTAGAATTTCTGGTATTTTTTAGATAATCAGGCAGTTTATTATATGTTGTAATCCCGCGATAGTAAATTCTTCCTTGGCTGTATCGCTTTGTCTCTCATTTTATCTTCGTTTTTTTTTCTTTCAGAGCTTCACGTTGTTTTCGCTCGTCTTCTTTCTCCACCTCACGTTGATTTCTTTCTTCATTCATGATTTTTCGCTAAATGTGCCATCATGATTTTAAACTGTTCACCGTGGTTTTCGCCTTTTTTTTTTATTCCATATCCAATACCAAATTGATACTTTTTCCTTTCGATAGTGACAATCCATTTCAATTAAGACCTTCGTTGTCGCTGAAAGCCGCTGCAAAATAACCATTTAAATTCTCAAAAAAGGTCTTACAGAAATTTTCAATGCCAAAAGTATTATTTAGATTCGGAAATTCTTGGGATGAGGCTCACAAATTACACACAGACTAAATAACAATTTGTTATTTAATGTCAAAACATTTTTTTAAACAACGTTTCGGCAACGTACAACTGTTACCTTCTTCAGGTAACACATAATACAAAAATAAAACAATTTACATATGAACAGGTAGGTACTAACAAGTTACATAAAAGTTACATGACATTTATGCAAATAAAGTACGTTGTCGAAACGTTATTTAAAAAAAATGTTGTGTCGCCCCAAAACGTTCCCTACAAGATATAATATAATTAAAAATATATGACCTGCGTAACGAAACAGAATTTTAATAATAATTACAATTATATACAGGGTGGTCCAACGAAAAGTTTGCACCTAGCTTTTCTCTTTTTTTTGTAGTCGAATGCGAAAATGCTCGGACACGTCGATTTTGCTTTTGAGGGGGACACATTTTAAACATATTTTTCGATCTGCGCCTTTAACCCCCTAGCGGGGGTGAGTAACAACCCTAAAATTTTAAATGGAAAGAGGGGTCTAATGACATATCATTTGAAAGGACACAAAATTGTCTTTCTAATGATACCCTATTTGTCGAATTTTACTAAAACAGTTAATACGAAAACGACTTTAAAGACATTAAGCCGATAATTTTGGTATTAATGAGAAATACAAATAAGTTTTAATTATTACGACTGAAAACAACTACAATCATTTCTAAATTATTTACTTTGAAGAAAAACGGGATTTCAAAAACACTATCTTATTTATCAGAACTAAATTCCTCACTAATCGTTTGCGTTTTTTGTTGAAATAAAAACTGCAGATACGTGTAGGAAAAGAATTTACACCGTTTATTTTAGTCTTTTCATTGATTCAGTTTGGTTGCTTCTCAAGTTATTTTACTTTTACCGTACAAAATGATTTATTCCATTCTAGAACGAGTTGAAATTGTTAAACTTTATTTTCAAAATAATAGTAGTGCTAGACTTACGGCTCGCTTATTTAATGAGAGACATCCCGATAAAAATGTGAATGATGTGTACGTTGGCAAGTTAGTTAAAAAGTTTGTAGATACCGGATCTGTCTGTAATGTAAAACACCAGCCGCAGAAACCGATCAGAAATGAAGCTGTGGAAGTCGCTGTTTTAGGGCATGTTGAAATGGATCATAGTCAAAGTACCCGTCAACTAGCTGAAGCCTCAGGTGTCTCCCGTTCGTCCATAATACGAATTTTAAAAGCGTACAAATTTCATCCGTACAAAATCAAATTAGTACAGGAACTAAATGAGGATGATCCTGATAGAAGGCTGCAATTTTGTGAAGCAATGAGCCAGCGTTTAATTGAAGATCCGCAATTATTATTTAACATTTGTTTTTCCGACGAATGCACATTTTATTTGAATGGAGCTGTAAATAGGCACAATTGCCGTTACTGGGATGACAGTAACCCACATTTATTCCGTGAGGTTCATACCCAGTATCCTCAAAAAATAAACGTCTGGTGTGGCATATTAGGAAATCATATTATAGGACCACTTTTTATTCCTGGAAATTTAACTGGTGAAGTGTACCTAAACATGCTTGAAGACACAATTGATCCTTTAATAACACAAATAATAGAAGATGACCAAAATCATACTGCTGATCGGCTTTATTTCCAGCAAGATGGAGCACCTCCGCACTATGTGGCTCCTGTAAGACAGTTCTTAGATGACCGGTTCCCTGGACGGTGGATTGGAAGGAGGGTCCCAATTGAATGGCCTGCCAGGTCACCGGATTTATCGCCTTTAGACTTTTTTCTTTGGGGGCACTTAAAAAATAAATGTTTTGCCACGAAGCCCGAGTCCATAGAAGATCTTCGCCAACGCATTACAGAAGAGTGCAGAAACATAACACCTGATATGCTACAAAATGTTAGAAATAGATTTGAACAAAATCTGTATTATTGTATGGAATCAAATGGGTCACATTTTCAACATTTGTTAATGTAACGTTTTAATAAATCAATTTAACAGCTTGTTTACTTTTTTTACAAAGCAATGTTAAAACTAACAAACATTGGAATGTACTAACGATTGCAGGTGTTTTCACTCGCAATAATTAAAACTTATTTGTATTTCTCATTAATACCAAAATTATCGGCTTAATGTCTTTAAAGTCGTTTTCGTATTAACTGTTTTAGTAAAATTCGACAAATAGGGTATCATTAGAAAGACAATTTTGTGTCCTTTCAAATGATATGTCATTAGACCCCTCTTTCCATTTAAAATTTTAGGGTTGTTACTCACCCCCGCTAGGGGGTTAAAGGCGCAGATCGAAAAATATGTTTAAAATGTGTCCCCCTCAAAAGCAAAATCGACGTGTCCGAGCATTTTCGCATTCGACTACAAAAAAAAGAGAAAAGCTAGGTGCAAACTTTTCGTTGGACCACCCTGTATGTATTATTTGCATTATTTTATAGCTAACTATTTTATTCAAAAATTAGAAGAAAAAAAAGTATTACCAAAGCTGGGATTCGAACCCCTAACCTTCCAAATACGAAGCGCAGGCTCTATCAGCGAGGCCACGGTACCACCTATCGTATATGCTCGTATTGTATTTTAAATGTAATATATATACGTTCCAACTACCTAACTGCTTTAAACGCAATTTTCCTCGAGAATTATGGGGGCAAATAGCAAAAATGCTTTAAAGTGATGTATCACTCGACCCCTACTGATATATGAAATTTTAGCGGTTGTGTCCATCCCTATCACAGGGCTTAGGCGATTTCAACCAAAATCTAATGGCTTCATCCTAGGACTGCCCCAAGCTCATATGCCAAAATTTACCTTAATTGGTTAAAGCGTTTGGGCGCTATCGTGGTAGAATACATACAGACACACAGACAGACAGACTTCCATCTGGAAATGGTCTTAATCGTCTCATGAACCTCAAAATGGTTTTATGTGTTTATCTCAAAAATTTTATTTTTAGCGCGTTCCCTGTGCGGGAAAGTAAAAGAGAACAAAAAAAAGTGTTATTTGGCGTATATCCAACTAGTTATATTGAAAAACGGAATGATAATGTTCGATTGTACAATATTTCATTGTCCATGGAACAATAATAACTCTCTCATCAAACTCAATTAATATAACAATAGTTCCTTATTTATGTTAATTACTTTGTAGACATTCGTTATTCTAGTTCTATTTGCAATTGAAAATTGTAAATTTAATATGCTCATTATCGCCTTGTGCCGAATCAACTGGTCCACCTCGTTTTTCACAATCGATAACTTAGAATAAAATTGGAAAATACATTACCACTTCACCATACCACCCGAGTAATTCTTTCTTGAGATTGTTAATAGTGTTAGCTATTCGCGCGTCGATATAAATAAGTGGTTTCGAATTGAAATTGGTTTTTTATGATAATAATTGTTTGTAGGTCAGCTTCTCTGTAGCGGATTATTCAGTAATGACTGTTTAAGTAACTGGTTTTCTGCAGTAGCTTTGTCACATTGCTTAATTGAAAATCCAGCCCAAAAGGAACAATTACTAAGAGTATTATTAGCCACTAATTTAGGAGCACAACCCGTAACATTGTTGAATCAGTGCGCAGTGTATTTGCAGCACACGAGTAAACTGCAAGCAAAAATAGGTATTTTATATAAATATGTTTGAAGTTCTTCCGAGAGAATAAGAAGAAATATAAATAATATTTACGTTTCAGGTATACTTATGTTATTGGCTATGTGGATGGCGCACTGTCCTCCAGCTGTTCAAATATTTCTTAATGTTCCTGGTGCAATGGCTTTTTTAACAGCACAGACCTCAGCTAGTGAGTATGACAATAATGAAGAACTTTTACAAGGTCTTTGTGCATTCCTTATGGGTATATGTGTTGCATTCAACGACAATTCTGTGACAAACTATTCAAAGGAAAACTTGGCACAACTAATAGGTAAGCTTAATCGTACATTTACATTCATCATTAAAAAGTTAAACATCAAACAAATGGGATTAATTTCGGCTTAAATCGTTATCAGTGTAAAGACATTGAGAAAAAAACGCAATATTAAAATTTGACAATAATCAAGTTAGAGCTGCAATATGTAAATCATATAATATAAATACTTAGAGAATGTAGTCGATGAGTAGAAACTTTGGCGTATATGCTACGAACGAAAATATACTTATAAACAATTGATGTAAGGAAAAGTGTTTTTATATATATATATTGTTTATAAGTATATTTTCGATTATACACTGGCTGTCAATATTGACAAATTCCTAAATAACGTATTGTTGTTTTCGTAAAGTGCACTTTTCCGCACTCAGTGCTGTAATAGTATATTACATAACATGTGCTGTAAATGATATTTTACATGCGAGTGACTAGTTTGCCCACGAGCCGCAAAGCGGCGAGTGAAGCAATAGTCTCGAGCATGGAAAATTATTTACAGCTCGAGTTATGTACTATACTTTTTCTTGGAATTTGCAGAATCAGAATCCATTTCAGAATTAAAATTTAAGCAGAAATACTTAACACAGAAGAAAAGGCAATTATGACATTTAAATATTTGAAGTTATTTGACATTTGTGTTTGACATAATTCCATAATAAAAAATAAAAATTCCCAAAGTGTTATGTAATATTCATTACAAAACACTTTGGTGATTTATTACATAACACTTATGTAAGATTGAATTTACATGTCACGTTAACAGTTTTGCAATAGACGGCTTAACAAAACAGGAGCAGAAAAATGATATTTTACATGCGAGTGACTAGTTTGCAATAGTCTCGAGCATGGAAAATTATTTACAGCTCGAGTTATGTACTATACTTTTTCTACGACTTTGCAGAATCAGAATCCATTTCAGAATTAAAATTTAAGCAGAAATACTTAACACAGAAGAAAAAGTATTATGACATTTAAATATTTGATTTTGTTTGACATAATTCCATAATAAAAACTAAAATTCCCCAAAGTGTTATGTAATATTCATTACGTAACACTTTGGTGATTTATTACGTAACACTTTGGTGATTTATTACGTAACACTTATATAAGATTGAATTTACATGTCATGTTAACAATTTTGCAATAGACGACTTAACAAAACAGGAGTAGAAGAAGTTACTTTTCCGCACGATTTTGCAAATGTATTGAACTACTAACATTTTCTCTGGTAATAACAACGTATTTTAAATTATTTATTTATTTATTTACGGACAAAGTCAATTATTACAACACGAAAATAATAAAACACAAAAAACAGGCGTGACAAACACTTAGGTATCTAACTAAACTAATTACAAGTACATTACAATATCACAAGCCCAAACCAATGCTCAATACTAATCGCAAGGCAATTGTGAAAATCTGTCAAGACAATCTGTTAAGAAAACCCGCCTTCTCGGGAGGTCCGCATAAAGTGGCCCAGGAACCCATTAGTCGGGGAGAAAAAGGCCAGTTCCAGGACGGAACATTGATTGGCCAAACGACATGCCCTAGGAATAAAACTACTCCTGGCATAATTAGTCCGGTAATATGAAACATCATGAGTCGCCCTAACAGCTCTGGGAAGAACATGGAGCCCAATCTGTGAGAGCAAGATAGATGAACGAATGATATTATTAATAATTTTGTAAAAAATGGTAAGGTCTCTCACGTTCCTACTCGCTGCCAACGTCGCCAATCCCATCTCATCCATCAGTGCATCATAATTGTCGACATGGTCAACAAGTGGTGGGCGACGGAGCTTCAAATGTATAAATACTCCAAACCGTAGATCCGTACTCGAGATGAGGTCTGAGATTATTGCGAGTTATTTTTAAGTTTTGTCTCTACTCTTTGGTTTTGCGAAAGTTGAAGTGATCGTAGAAACAAAGTTGTACCTTTCACATGAAAGTGTCTTTTCCTCATTTGACGGATCACCGCACTTCTCTGCGCGTCGTTCGATCAACTATTGTCGCGTGCGGAAAAGTACTACTTTTCGCACTTGTTTGGTAAACTAACAAAACTATTGGTGACCATCGGCGTACATGTAGAAATTTTTGTCGGGTTGAAAAGTTAAAAACATCCTATTCTCCAAACGAAAAGACGTATTTAAATTATGTATTAAATCGATAGTACAGATTTTAAGGTCATTTTTGCAATTTTTGTTCTCATTTCATTTTCGAGATATTTTATTTTTTGTTTTCATTCATACAATATTAGTTGAAGTTGAGTTGGGATAGGTGTAATATTTTTACCTTTCTGTTTTTGGTAGCCATTGCCGTACCAGAAATATTTGTTGTATAGGGAATTAATAGTTTCACAAACAGATTTTTAGCGCTCCATACTACATGCAATACACATACAGGGTGATTGTTGGTCGATGGCACATTATTGTTTTGGGAAACCTAAGGTTACAATTGTTTTAAAATTCAAATGATTACTAAGGTCAATACTATCTATCACTATAATCACTCTAACTTTCAGTGGCCTACCTGTTTCTCCAAGATAATGTCTGCTACAATCACATGCACTGGCGTTTATTAGTAATCCGAAAGGATTATTTTTTGATTGCTTAATATTTACAATTTTAAATAATCGCGAAATACCCAAATAATGAGCTTTAATTTAATAAAAATCAAGTTAGGCAGTTGTCGGATGCTTTTCGGAATCCTGACGAAATAAACAATTATTTTTTGAATGTGGCAGGTTCCTCTACTATCGATGCTGACTTAATTGATTTTTTTAATAATAATCTTATGAATGTTAATTCCACTTTTAAGTTTCGTGATGTGACCTGCGAGGATATTATGATGAATGTTGACCTGATTAAATCTGAAGCGTACGGGATGGACAATATTAATGTAAAAATGCTTAGAATTATAAACACTCACTGCTGTGATGTCGTTAAAACTTTGTTTAATGACTCAATACATTCGGGAGTATTTCCGCAGATTTGGAAATCTGCAAATGTTGTTCCGATTCCAAAGGTTGACTCTCCTGCCTCTTATAATGATCTTAGACCAATAAGTATATTACCTGCAATTTCCAAAATTCTTGAGCGTATAATGAGCACACACATACAAGAATATTTAAATATGAATAATATTCTACCACCATTTCAGTCGTGTTTTCGAAAGAGGTACAGCACTGCGACGGCTCTTTTGAGGGTTTCTGATGAACTAGCACGGGCGCTAGACAAATCTCAGTGTATAGCATTTATCCTCCTTGACCAGAGTAAAGCGTTCGACCTGGTGAATTTCAATCTACTTTTAGCTAAGCTCAGATACTTGGGATTTGATCCCATCTCTTTGGGATGGCTTAGGAGTTATTTATTTGATCGTCGGCAGAGAGTCAGGCTAAGCGCATCCCAGTGGTCAAGCGCCGGTATTGTCAAGCGCGGAGTGCCTTAGGGAAGTATACTGGTACCCCTTCTATTCTCTATTTATTGTTTTGACGTCGCGTCAAACATAAGGCATCTGAAAATGCATATGTATGCGGATGACATCCAATTTTATATGCCTTTCTATGTAACAGATGCAGATGACGCTTTTATCAAAGTTAATGGGGACTTAGATGCTTTCTCGGACTGGTGTGAGGCTAATGGTTTAAGAATAAATCCTACCAAATCGATTGCTATGTGTGTGGGCAGTGAGAGGTATGGAGAGATGATAACTCGGGATTACATAGTTACGATTAATAATGTGGTTATAAAGTGGGCGCATAAAGCGAAAAACCTTGGAGTACTATTTGACTCAAGACTAAGTTTTCATGAGCATTACGGTTTACAGGAGCTCGATGTTCCGGCTTAAATCAATTTATCCGTTAAAGGGCTGCCTTGGGGAATCAACAAAATTGAAACTGGTCAGGGCGCTCATCTATCCTCACCTTGATTACTGTTCACAAGTTTATTACAATTTTTTGACAAATTACAAGATAAAATCCAAAGAGTTCAGAATGCTTGCATTAGATTCGCGTGCTCAGTGCCATACAGGTCTCATATCACTCCTTTTCTCGATCGGCTAAACGAGCCTAACTTGTCTGTCAGACTTTTTTGTTTTGAGTTTTTGTTTAATTTTCTTACAATTTACTTTCTGATGCATATTAATTTAGGAATGGGTAGAGTGGAAGAATGGCTTAATGCCAAATCTCTTTCCTTTTGTGTGATGATTGTCGTACCAGATGTATATTTAGTATTTGATGTATAATATGTACGATTATTATAATGTATTATTATTTTGTAAATGTTATTTGTAAAATGTTATCACACAATAAATCGTTTATTTATTTATTTAAGAACGCTTCCCAGCACGCTTACGATGAAAGCTAGATGAAATGTTGTTAATATATTGTTCAAAATTAACTTAAGAGATAATTTTTGTTGCGTCCAATGTCTAATAGATACTGGGATGATTTGACATATTTACTTTCAGTATTGTCATGGCGTGAATTTGAAATTTAATAATACATTTATTAGATAACAGTGCGTTATCTGATCTAGACTTAATACTTTATTCAGCTCCTGTTGCTAAAATGTTAATTTTAATTTTCAGAGAAACGGGTTGGACTCGAAACGTATTGTAACAAACTCAACGAAGTATCCCGCCATGAAATGTATGCTACCGCAGCCAAACAACCTCAAATAAAAGCCAAACACTCTAGTGAATTGCTTTTAGAATTCGAGTTTTGTAAATTATTTAAAATTATGGAGGGTATTATCATTCAAGCCTTAGGTGTGCAAAGAGATCTATCCAATGGTATATCAGAACTTAGTTTAAGTGAACATGAAAATGCTCTGCTTTTACAATACAAAGATCTGATAAGAGATCAGGATAAAAAGTTGCAAGAATTACAAAGGAGCTTTGGACATTTGAAGAAAGAAAATGAATCATTACAGGTACATCGATGTTTCAATATGCTTGTACGGGTGGTGTTAACTTCTCTCAACTAAAATTAATAATTACATTTTTAGATACAAATGGAAGAACTCCAGCAAACCAACGCATCATTAAGTGATGAGAATACTATACTAAGAGCACAGTTAGCAGCGGGTGCGACAGCTCAAGTGGCTCAGACAGACTTAGTTACAGTAGAATCTCAGCGACCGGAATTCCACAATGATATGCAAGAACCTACTAGTTTTATGATGCAGTATAGCAATCATCAGGAGAACATCCCTAAACTAGAGAAAGAAAATGAAAAAGTAAAATCTGTGGACTGTGGTCATGGTGAATTAGAAGAAGAATTAATAAGGTATGTTACTCGCATCTTTGGTCAACAACCTACAGGAAAGGATAGTAGACGTTTCCGTAGGTTGCATAATTTAATTACTCATTCAGAAATATGTTTAAAAAGTTGTGCCTCCTCTTAAAATTAGCTACTGTGTCCAACGTCTTGAAGGTATCAGGTAAATCATTATAACCTTTTGCACGGAAATATGAAAATTATTTACAAAAAAATACTTTTATAGATTTAAAATATATTCGCAGAATCTTGGCAGGCCTAACATTTTTGTTTAAAATATTGAAGACTGTTTACGTCTGCTAGAGCAAAATAATTTTTATCTACCTCAGTACTCCGCAC
This sequence comes from Apoderus coryli, assembly GCA_911728435.2. Lineage (NCBI taxonomy): Eukaryota > Metazoa > Arthropoda > Insecta > Coleoptera > Attelabidae > Apoderus > Apoderus coryli. The sequence continues at coordinate 5,264,062 of OU452202.1, read as the reverse complement.
GACATCATCAGTTATTCAGGTTACCCTATGGGCACACTAAATATGAAACAAAGGCTCCCTTATCTCAATCTTGTCATCAATGTAACAAAAAAAAAACTTGATATGATGGTCAAATATTTTGGAGATCGATTTTTAAAAATCGCCTCAGCACTACAAGTCTCAGCCTGCCTTATGATCCATCTTTTTATGTCATTTCCATTGGAATCCTCTTCCTTTTGTTTTTTACCGTTTTTTTTTTTTTAATGTTGATTGTTGTGCTCTAAACATTTAAGCCACTGATGAAGGACAATCCGTGCCCGAAACATGTATGGCTAGTACAATAAATGAATTTATTTTGTGGAGTATAGACTTTGATTTGCTTTGATTTTCATATGCTTTACGTAAGTACGAGTATAACTTAATAAAACCTACCTGAGTAATTACATCTGTGACTGACTGTAACGTTATGCGTACGCCTAAGGTATAACCGTATACCTTGCTCTGGTATAATATTGTTGTAACCTAGCATAATCTTTAATTTCTCTTAATAATAAAAACCCTCGTGTCTCCGCGAGCCTCGAGAGTAGTGAGATGTTAATGGTGTAGTACAGATCTATAATCAAAAACAGCATTCATCCCATAAGAATGCCCGATCTTATACGAAATATAACATAAAAAACTGTTTTGTACTTTTTCTGAACTGTGAATATGGCAGGGATAAGAAGGGTTCCACAATGCGGACGCGTACTCCCGATGTGGTCTAACCAGAGAGGAATACAAACACTTAAATTCATGTCGCTGAAGTCGGCAGTACTTCGTCTTAGAAATCCCAGCATTCTAAATGCTTTATTAGTGTAATGTGAGGAGCAAACGACAGCAGTACACCAACATCTCTCACTGTGTCAACAGAGCTCAATTCAGAGCCATCAATATTGTAATTGCCTTCCTTGATCTATTAAAATTTATAACGAAACATTTAGTTAGATCCATGCCGTTCGCCTCACACCACAAAAACAATTAACAATGTGTTCAACTCTGTCTGTCAAATTTCTGCATCCCGTATTGTCAGAACCCTTCTATCAATTTTTAGATCATCTGTGCGTGTATGATTTAAATACGAATAGAAAATTTTAATTGTTAGCAAATCAACGTAATTCGTCTTACCTTTTCTGTTCAGCACAACCAACACTGCCGTTGAGCAGGGCCCTGCGTTGATATTCTTTCTTTTTGCGTCAAGCGACACAACACCTCTCTATTTATCAGCAAAGCGTAACTACCAGTAACTATAATACAACTAACTATTGTAAGCGTTTTTTTTTTAATGCGTAAAGAAAAACTTGAGATATGAAAGCGTTTTCTTTAGTCTGCGATACAACCACTACGGTCCAACCCACGCGCACTCACATGTAAAACGCATTACGCGCATGACTGGTTAAACATGAAATCTGAATATAATTCTTAAATATCAAAACAGCGCACATTATTAGATGTATTAAAGAGTAACAAATTGAAAAATTACAAAATAAATATTGAATTTTAAACGATCTGCAAAAAGCTTTAAGTTGCGGCTGTTTAAGAACAATAGAGGTCCCAGATGTGAACCCTGAGGGACATCAGACGGAACATGAATATCAGAAGACTTAAAACCACATATACGTACGATCTGTGTACGACCAGACAAGTAGCTAGTAAGCCATTGGAACAAGGGTTCTACAACACCTTTGTCATCAGTACCTCCTGAGTACCTGATGACTAACCTTATCGAAGACCTTGGAGAAGTCAGTATAATATAGTATGAACCTGATAACCCTCCTCCAACGCCGCAGTCAAATAGTCGACGAAGGTGAGAAGATTAAACTCGGTAGATCTGCCAGACAAAAATCCATACTAGTCGGCAACAATGTCCTACTGGAAAACAGGTGCTAAAATTTTTGTAATTAGATTTTTGAAGAGTTTGGGTATAGCGCTATGGATACAAACCGGCCGGTAGTTTCAAATTTATCTTCCTTCTTAAAAATTGGTGTTATGAAGCTAAACTACCAATAATCCGGGAAGACTCCAGCACTCAATGATTTGCAAAAAATCAGATGAAGCGGTCTAGCCAAGATAAAAGCACAATTACGAAGAAGAATTGGTGGAATTCGTCTGGGCCAGCTCCCTTATTCACATCCAAAGCAACTAAACCAGTGTATACATCTGAAATCGATATTACACAACTTGAAATGCTATCCGCAAGAATCCCTATAGTCGGACTCGTCTCCAGTGGATTTGAATTTTTTATGTGCAATCTTCTTCTGGTAGGTGCAGCTTCTTAGGTGAGGAGAAAACCACTTTAGGAACTTTCCGTTTGAAAACATTTTTTTTTGGAACGATTGCATCGATGAAAAAACAAAGGATATCGTAGAATGTATCGCACATCTCCTTCACGCCCCCGTTCAGTACAAGATCGCACGAAATATACCCAAGGACCTCTGACAACAACTTGTAATCAAATTATTTGAAATCATAAAAGAAGCCCTGAGGTTGAGGTTCCGAGTCATTCTGAAAAGTGATCTAAATGGACATTTAAGGGTGGATGATAACTATGAGGATGAATCAAAATGTCCCTACTAACATTTACGAAACTGTTACGTCGTTGTTTTCATTAGCAGTAACAATGTATCGTGAATCGCACTGTGTATACGTATAATTGTTTAAGAGCGGTTATTGTACGAGAAAATTTTAAGATTGAATGGATATTCAATAAAATTTGCATTTACAGTTGAAAGTAATACTGTCTAATGAGTTGCTTGTTACATAATGTAACAAGACTTTAAGTTTTGTTGGAAATTTGTTTCACATTACCATCATTTCACCAGACGGGTCGTTTCGTTGATCCACAACTCATCAGTGGTGATCGGCAGGCAGTGTGACCACTACCACTACCGGTAGTGTGAAACAAATTTCCAACAAAACTTAAAAGTCTTGTTACATTATGTACCAAGCAACTCATTAATAAAGCCTCCCGCCAGGGAATTCGGGCGTGTCCAGTGTTGGCAATAGGATATGATGGAGTTGTTGCTCCTCGTCTGGCCATCGTTTGTGAACTGTGTTTCACCGGGCATATTGCCTGTTCATCATAGATGTCGCCAAAAACATCTTGTTGTCTCTTAATACTGTGTATTTCTTCAGTGAAAGTCTTCTTCAATGAATTGTTAACAACTAATTATGTTAAACCTTAAAATATATAAAAACACATTATTTATTCCACGTATCACAAATGTTTTTCATTGATTCTAGGCTACGAAAAGATCAAGATGACCTTCTAGAGTTGCTGACAGATCAAGATTTGAAACTAACTTCATTTAAAAATAGATTAAGAGAGTTAGGTGAGTCTGTAGAAGACAACAGTTCCTCAGCTGAGTCTGAAAATGAAATGTAATTAATTAGGTCTATATTTGTTATGCATAAAATATACTAATTTACGTTAGTATACCTCGAGTATTTACCTAAAGTCAAACTAGTTCGCGTGCATGTGATCGATTTTATATTGTATTAGAATATTTATTAAAATTTTATTTTGATGTGTTTGAGATTTTGAAAACAAGTAACCAAAAGTGTTAATCTAAAGCCGTGTACGCACTTTGCGAGGCTGCCTCACTATGATCGGCCTTGCAGCAAATTTTACTGCTAGTGGGAAAAAATCACGAGGCAACGCTCTTTCAGTTCACTCGCTCCCAAGCAACAACATGTCGACCATATCAACTGCTGCCACGTCTTTTATTGAAATACACAGGATTTTAAAAAATAGTAAAATGAAGAAACATCCTTAATTTGAATTAGGTACGTTCAGCGCACTGCTACTTATTTGCTGCCAAGCATCTTCCCTTGTAACTTTATATTTTACTTTCCCGCACAGGGAAAGTATTGTGAACGCGCTAAAAAAAATTGGGATAAAGACGGATATAACCATTTTGAAGATCCCTGAGACGATTAAGACCATCACATCAGTAGGGGTCGAGTGATACATCATTTTAAACTGCAATTCGAAGTCACCAATATGGGTTTTCTATTAATGTGTGGGCAGGTATAATCGTCAATTACTTAATTGGCTCACCACGCGGCTGCCTCTTAACGCGGCAGATAATGAGTCGAGGCAGGTACTAACTATACGAGGCTGTCTCGCCAAGCACGCCTCGCAAAGTGGGTACACAGCTTCAGAAAACCCAAATTAGTATTGAAACATGATATTTCATCTACAGAATAATTATATTCGGTCCTATATGAATGGACCAATTGATAAATATGCTGTAATTGTGAAAACTACATCTTGGGATTAATGAAAAATAATTTAATGGCAAAGCCGACTAAAGTGCTGGTTTTACCTAGACAAGGAATTTTGTTTAATTTAGCAGGGTCCCAGTCTAATTCAATAGAACCAGACCGAGGCATGGGTCGACAGATACTGACGAATTCGTTTCGCTCTTGTTATGAGCTCGTCAGAGTACCATAGTCGTTGCCCATCTACAAATATCAGCCTGCATTTAAGCACAATAGGATACACAACAGTAGCCACATGTAAACACGTATCATCTACATGTACATAGTAATGCATATCCTATACCATGCAGAGGCCGAACAAACTCAATGTATAGGTAAAACCAGTCGTATAAATAGAAAAAAAAAATAAATATAAATAAAAATAGTATGAACACAAAACGCTAGCAGGGGACCATTTTATCCTTCTGCCAGCATCTCCCAAATATTTGGGTATCAGCAATGCTCGGACGGTGGTCTCCAAGCGTTCTGCCGTCGATGTTTAATGCCAAATAATGAAAAATTAAAAGGATTTCATGTCCGTAAATATAATAAATGAAAAATAATTTAATGGCAAAGCGGACTAAAGTCCTGGTTTTACCTACACTATTAAATTCTTTTTCATTTATTATATTTACGGACATGAAATCCTTTTAATTTTTCATTACTTAGGATTAATAATACATTTTCATTTAATTATAAGTAAAAGCTTTGTTTTGTAATGAAATAAACTTTAGTCAGTCAGAGAAAATTTAAGACATTGATCAAGAACATGTTGTAAATTTGGCTTTGGGTATACTGAAGATGTTAATGTTTGTAACTATTTTAATTTATTTTGTTGTTATGTAAGCAGTGCGTCCTGAAATTAGTGGGCCAAACTTGAATAGCATATATACCCAAAATCAGCTCTCGTTTTCCACATAAACATAAGCAAAGAAAACAAAATTACAACACCTAAAAGTGATCGTCTTAAAATGGAACGGCTTGAAATAAGGTTTTAACTTTTTTGGTATTGCGGAAAATTAGACAGGCTGGTTGTGATTCTGAACAGAGAAAACCTATGGAGTCTAGTTTAATATAATAAAGGATTTTCTACTATTGGTTTTATAGGCTGGAGCGATCATCAATTTTCTGCTGAACGCGTGTTTTGTTAACTGATCAGTTGTCACCGCTTTGGTAGCGGTCGCCATTTTTTCTATCAGATTTGAAATACGCTACGCTCCCAATCTAGCGATAGAATCTGTCAACATTGTCGTGGCGTCAATTGTTTAAAATAAAGAAAAACAGATCAGGCAATAAATAAACAAATTTTATAGCACAATTTTCGGATATTCTGTGTGGCCTGTGGTCATGAGTAGACTAAACGTTAATTTTTCTTTGTGGTGACAAAAAGTAATATCAAATAAATTAGGTTATGTTATATTCTTGACACTTTTGTTGTACCATGTCAAAAAAGCGCGTTCAGCAGAATTACGAAATGATGGATCGTTCTAACAGTCGCTACCTTCTCAACTTTGTTGTGATGAACGCGACCATATTTTCATTTTATTACATTACTACATGCACCACTGTGGCATAATTAATATTACACATATTACCCCACAGATAATCACATCGACTAAATGAAAATTGTGAAAATGTGCACTTTTCGCAAAATTAACATTTAGCCAATTTAAGGAACACTAGCATTAGCTAGATTCAAAGCGAGCTGGAGTCCCTAATTCTGAAAGAACATCCTCAAGTGGCTATCTCTAGGAATATAATCGTAACAATTCTGCCAGGCGATTTGCAAGAAGATTTAAATTGAAATCAGCATTTAATCTATTTGACAAAATTATAAGGCTTAAAAGTTGACTTTTCAAAAAACCTGCATTCTCGTTACTACAGGAATGATCAACGTTATCCGTTTTTTATCCAAATATTTGATTCCACTTCTACACGATGTAGAAATTATCTTGTGAGTTTCGGAGAACTAGTAAGACACCAATTTCAGTAGTATTGTAGTAGTATGGCCGTTATTGATAATTTTGGTCCCTAATTTAAAATATATTATATATAATGTTCATATACAGGGTGGTCCAACGAAAAGTTTGCACCTAGCTTTTCTCTTTTTTTTTGTAGTCGAATGCGAAAATGCTCGGACACGTCGATTTTGCTTTTGAGGGGGACACATTTTAAACATATTTTTCGATCTGCGCCTTTAACCCCCTAGCGGGGGTGAGTAACAACCCTAAAATTTTAAATGGAAAGAGGGGTCTAATGACATATCATTTGAAAGGACACAAAATTGTCTTTCTAATGATACCCTATTTGTCGAATTTTACTAAAACAGTTAATACGAAAACGACTTTAAAGACATTAAGCCGATAATTTTGGTATTAATGAGAAATACAAATAAGTTTTAATTATTACGACTGAAAACAACTACAATCATTTCTAAATTATTTACTTTGAAGAAAAACGGGATTTCAAAAACACTATCTTATTTATCAGAACTAAATTCCTCACTAATCGTTTGCGTTTTTTGTTGAAATAAAAACTGCAGATACGTGTAGGAAAAGAATTTACACCGTTTATTTTAGTCTTTTCATTGATTCAGTTTGGTTGCTTCTCAAGTTATTTTACTTTTACCGTACAAAATGATTTATTCCATTCTAGAACGAGTTGAAATTGTTAAACTTTATTTTCAAAATAATAGTAGTGCTAGACTTACGGCTCGCTTATTTAATGAGAGACATCCCGATAAAAATGTGAATGATGTGTACGTTGGCAAGTTAGTTAAAAAGTTTGTAGATACCGGATCTGTCTGTAATGTAAAACACCAGCCGCAGAAACCGATCAGAAATGAAGCTGTGGAAGTCGCTGTTTTAGGGCATGTTGAAATGGATCATAGTCAAAGTACCCGTCAACTAGCTGAAGCCTCAGGTGTCTCCCGTTCGTCCATAATACTAATTTTAAAAGCGTACAAATTTCATCCGTACAAAATCAAATTAGTACAGGAACTAAATGAGGATGATCCTGATAGAAGGCTGCAATTTTGTGAAGCAATGAGCCAGCGTTTAATTGAAGATCCGCAATTATTATTTAACATTTGTTTTTCCGACGAATGCACATTTTATTTGAATGGAGCTGTAAATAGGCACAATTGCCGTTACTGGGATGACAGTAACCCACATTTATTCCGTGAGGTTCATACCCAGTATCCTCAAAAAATAAACGTCTGGTGTGGCATATTAGGAAATCATATTATAGGACCACTTTTTATTCCTGGAAATTTAACTGGTGAAGTGTACCTAAACATGCTTGAAGACACAATTGATCCTTTAATAACACAAATAATAGAAGACGACCAAAATCATACTGCTGATCGGCTTTATTTCCAGCAAGATGGAGCACCTCCGCACTATGTGGCTCCTGTAAGACAGTTCTTAGATGACCGGTTCCCTGGACGGTGGATTGGAAGGAGGGGCCCAATTGAATGGCCTGCCAGGTCACCGGATTTATCGCCTTTAGACTTTTTTCTTTGGGGGCACTTAAAAAATAAATGTTTTGCCACGAAGCCCGAGTCCATAGAAGATCTTCGCCAACGCATTACAGAAGAGTGCAGAAACATAACACCTGATATGCTACAAAATGTTAGAAATAGATTTGAACAAAATCTGTATTATTGTATGGAATCAAATGGGTCACATTTTCAACATTTGTTAATGTAACGTTTTAATAAATCAATTTAACAGCTTGTTTACTTTTTTTACAAAGCAATGTTAAAACTAACAAACATTGGAATGTACTAACGATTGCAGGTGTTTTCACTCGCAATAATTAAAACTTATTTGTATTTCTCATTAATACCAAAATTATCGGCTTAATGTCTTTAAAGTCGTTTTCGTATTAACTGTTTTAGTAAAATTCGACAAATAGGGTATCATTAGAAAGACAATTTTGTGTCCTTTCAAATGATATGTCATTAGACCCCTCTTTCCATTTAAAATTTTAGGGTTGTTACTCACCCCCGTTAGGGGGTTAAAGGCGCAGATCGAAAAATATGTTTAAAATGTGTCCCCCTCAAAAGCAAAATCGACGTGTCCGAGCATTTTCGCATTCGACTACAAAAAAAAGAGAAAAGCTAGGTGCAAACTTTTCGTTGGACCACCCTGTATATTTAGCGCTCCATATACATATCGTGATTTTCCACAAGCTGTGCTGTTAGAAATACTTAAATGATCTTTTCCTTGATTGTCGTGTTGTTTGAATCTAATTGATACTTTCATACCACAGCATGGTTGGTAAGTACTGTAAATAAAATGATTATCTCTGTCTACTTAAAAGAATACAAAAAATTTTCCAAATAATTTCAACTAAAATTTCTTAATAGCTAACAAGTCACAAATATATCAAGTTTGTTTCAAGGCCTACTTTCAAGTTTGTACTAGCGATGTGAATCAAAAGTACTTTCCAAAAGTTTTCTGAACACAATGTTTTGTTAGATCGCAAATATTTAGGGCCTATTTTGGACGCAGAAAAATAAAATATTTTGTGTTAATTTATGCTACTAATTTCTGGACAACCTGTATATTTAAATTTTATTCATTCCATGTTTTCAGCCAAATTCGTATTATTTTTATTTCGTAATATATAATTATGAAGTAATCGCTTTTTATTTAGTTTTTTCACATTCTAAATGTGCGTTACATATTGGAAAATATGTTTAATTGGCAAAATATATTTTTTGCTTTTCTCTTGTAGAAAATATGATTTCGCTTTCTCAATAGTTCTTTTTCTCTCTATGGAGCACTGGAAATCTCTGATAAAAGTCATGCTACGAGCGTTGTCTACTTTTATTTTGTAGTAAAACCATAGAATAAGGAAGCTAGCATAATGTTTAGTTTAGCGTTCTACGCCAAAGATTCTACTCATCGATTATTTATTTTATGTAGTTTGTTTATACAGGGTGTCCCCTCTCAATTGGAAAAAACTTCTGGGGCATATTGAGGAACTATAGACAAGCAGTTTAAGATAAGAGACTGATGTCCGGAAGTGCATGGGTTTCAAAATACAGGGTGTCAAAGTTTTTTCAAAAAACCTTTTTTTATCAATATCTCAAATACACGTTAACCGATTTTCTTGAAATTCGCTGGTGCGATATAAGCTTAGTAAGACGCTCAGTTAGAACAAATTAAATGTTAATTATGACTTCCAGTGGCGCCCCGGGGGACAGTGTCACGAATAAAAATAACAAAAAAATGTACGCTACTGACTTTTTTTGAAAATTTTATATTTTTCTTAGAAAGCTCAGTTAAAAATACAACTTTTATGTCACCTGATATTTTTTCGTATCTCTCTCCGTTTTCGAGAAAAATTTTTTATTAAAAACTTTATTAAAAGGTTCATTATTATTAGAAAGAAAAACAAAGAGACTTTTTTACAAATGATTTATTATTAATAGTGGAGCAAATGCTCAAAGTGTTCACCATGCATTTCGATGCATTTTCTGCACCTGTCGAGCCAGGATTCGCGCACCCCAGCAAACACGCCTGGATCGTTCGCAATAAATTCCGCTGCCACCACAACTCTAGCCTCCATTGTCGGCACAGGAGTTGCATAGATCAACCGTTCCATTTCGCCCCCAAGGAAAAAGTCTAGGGGGGGGGCAAGTCCGCCGACCTTGCTGGCCAAGGGACGGGACCACCCCTACCAATCCACCTGTTGTAGGTTTGGTCGAGGTAACCTCTCACGGTGCACGCAAAATGCGCTGGACAACCATCGTGTTGGAACCAGGCCTCTCTACGCAACTGGTGGAGGTACATCTTCCAGCAGAATATCTCGCAAAAAAACCAGATAGCTATTCCCGTTGAGGTGATCAGGTAGAACGTACGGCCCAATCAAATGGTCGCTCAGAAAACCTGCCCAAACATTAACACCAATCTTCTGCTGATATCCTCTGATGTGCGTAGCATGGGGATTTTATTCGCTCCACTCGTGGTTATTACGAGGATTCCATGTCCCAACGCGCGAAAATCCTTGTTCATCGCTCGGGAAGATTATACTTAAAAAATCAGCGTTTTCATCCGCTTGACCGAGCAACCACTCGCAGAACTCGAGCCGTCGAGGAGCGTCGCCAGGCAGTAGATGCTGCACGTTTTGAAGTTTAAATGGATGCAGATCGTGGATTTTCAATACTCGATGGACATTGTTTTAGATTTTCACTATTAATAATAAATTATTTGCAAAAAAGCCTCCTTGTTTTTCTTTCTATTAATAATGAACCTTTTAATAAAGTTTTTAATAAAAATTTTTTCTCGAAAACGGAGAGAGTTAGGAAAAAATATCAAGTGACAAAAAAGTTGCATTTTTAACTGAGCTTGCTAAAAAAAAAATATAACATTTTCAAAAAAGTCAGTAGCGTACATTTTAACATTTAATTAGTGCTAACTGAGCATTTAATTAGTGCTAACTGAGCATCTAATTAAGCTTACATCACCAGCGAATTTCAAGAAAATCCGTTAACGTGTCTTTGAGATATTGATAAAAAAAGGTTTTTTGAAAAAAACTTTGACACCCTGTATTTTGAAAACCATGCACTTCCGGACATCAGTCTCTTATCTCAAACTACTTGTCTATGGTTCCTCAATATGCCCCAGAAGTTTTTTCCAATTGAGAGGGGACACCCTGTATATTTTTTGTATAGGTAATCAAATGTATTTGAAAAATTTAACATTTAACTGATAACACCACTCAAGGAAGTTTTCAATCAATATGACACACCACAAATATTTTTGATATTGACAGCGACTTTATGTAGTTAAATATTTTTATGCTGTTTTAAATTATTTAGTTTAAAGTGCCGACATGGCCTCAGAATGCTGGTTTTTTCAATGCTGTGCTAAAACTAACACGAGGACTTAGCATTTGGTACTATATTGTTAACATACTGTTGACCTTTACTGTTATAAGTAAACCATTAGTCAATACCTATTTTGTAGGTACCAACAACTGAACTGAATAAACAAATAATGTTGTGTGTCGCTGCTCTTCAAAAACTCGATGACCCTCATAAATGGTACGCGTGCATCTGGTCGGACGTTCGCGATCTGCTCCTAGTTGTTCTTTACATCTAAGCCACACTTCTTCATGTTGGTCTTAAGAACATCCTTGTACCTCTTTTGCTGCCCTCCCTGATTTCATGAGCCGACCTAAATTATTCTCTTTGGAAGGCGTTCCGTTGATATGTGGATTACGGGGCCAGTCCTGATGTTTTCGTCGCGCATAGCCTAGCGTCTCTTCACAAGCACAGAGCACGGCGGATCTAAATAACGACCAGTGTTCTTCAATATCATCCGGATATTCTTACAGGAGTTTGTCCTGCAAGTGTTGTTGGAAACATAGTTTCTCTCGGTTGTCCTTTAGTCATTCGATGTTAAGCTTTCGCCTTCCCTCTTGTTGTCGTTTTGCAGGTAGATGTAAGTTCATACTGGATCGCACAAGTCGGTGATCAGTCCAACCATCATCAGCCCTCGTTAAAGCATTGGTGCTCTTCACTTCATGTCGCTAACGAGCGCGAACAATTGGATGTTAAGATCTTGTTCTGCGCATTTGGTTAGCAGCAATAGTCCGTTGGAGTTACAGTTTCCTACTCCTTTTTTGCCTATGGTATTAGGCTAGAGAGAGCATAGTCTCGACCAACTCGAGGATGATCTTGTCGGAGCCAGGAACGTTGGTCAGTACTCTATCAAGCTGCAAGTAGAATTCCTCTTTTAATTCTTCGTCGGTGTCCATGGTTGGCGCGTACGCGCTTATAATTATTGTGGCTCGCCGAGACGAAGGGTCATCAACCTCTCATTTATGCCAGATGGTTGTTCGTCCAAATAACTAATTAGATCATTTTTAATTGCAAATTTTAAAGTACATAACATAGCCTTTAGTGAATGGTGTGAAAAGAGTCAAAATTAAAAAATATATAAACTGCAAAAAAAAAAAATTGCTATTTTATTAGACTTGGAATTTGAAAAACATAAAATTATTTGTTTACTAATTTTCGTTCGTTCGACAACAGTGTAAAAAAATCAGCCCCAAACTTTCCCAGAGGTTTAACTATCGCGTCAATAATCTACCGTAGAGTTCATTGGATGAAAACGCAATTTTTTCTATGAAGGCAAATTTCAAAAGTAAGCTGTTGCTCTTAAGAGCATAAAACGTGCTTTCAAATGTTGTATAACTCGACCTCTATCTACTGCTATTTAAAGATTTAGGGGTACCCACTATCACAGGGTTATAGCTATTTCAACCAAAACTAATGGGTTGATCCTAGGAATCCCACAAGCTATACACACATAGACAGGCAGACTTCCATCTGAAAATGGTCTTAATCGTTTAAGGAGACTTCAAAATGGTTATACCCGTCTTTATCTCAATTTGTTTTAGCGCGTTCACAATACTTCTTCTTCTTGAAGTGCCTATCCTCTGTGGATGTTGGCTATCTCATTGGTCCAAATCACTCTATTCACCGCTGCTCTGAATAGTGCTGTTGACGTCATTCCGGTCCATGGTCGCAGCCATGATATTCGTCTGCGTCCTGCTCACCTTCGACCCTCTATTTTTCCCTGCAGGATAAGTTGAAGAAGGTGGTATTTTTCACCTCGCATGACATGCCCAAAGTATTCAATTTTTCTGCGTTTGACATTTGGTAGAAATTCTAGTTGTCCACCGATGCCCTGCAGTACTGTGTCGTTTGATACGTGGTGCACCCATGGGATTCTTAGCATGCGGCGATAGCACCACATCTCAAACGCATCTATGCGTTTAGATGAGGCATCAGTAAGGGTCCACGCTTCTGCCCCGTATAGGAGGGTTGAGAGTACATAGCATTTTAAAATTCTTATTCTGGTATGGATGTTGAGAGATAGGCTGCATAGTATGTTACGCATCTTGTTGAATGTACCTTTTGCTTTTTCGATTCGGAATCTTATTTCTCGAGACTTATCCCAATCTTTATTCAAGGTAAAGCCCAGGTATGTAACTGTCTCGGCTACTGTGAGAGCCACTTTGCTGGCGGTGAACTGTAAGTTTCCACTGGTATTTTTACTGACAATTAGTATGTGTGTCTTCTTACAGTTTATATTCATACCATATCTCTTGCATGCGGTCTCTACACGGTCTATAAGTCTCTGAAGTCCTTCAGCCGTGTCTGCTATACAACCTTGGCGCACTCCTCTCCTTATATTAAACTCTTCCGATGTTCGTTTTCGACCTGTACAATGGCTTTTTGTTGTAGGTATAGCTTTGATATTATATCTGTGTCTCTGTCGTCGATTTCTGATTCACGTAGGATTGAAATGAGTTTACCGTGTTGGACTTTATCAAAGGCCTTTTCGAAATCTATGAAGCATGCAAAGACGTCTGCGTTGACGTCCCTTGCCCGTTGGATCAGGACCTGTATGGAGAACAAGGCCTCTCGAGTGCCGAGTCCTTTCCTGAAACCAAATTGTGTATCGCTTATTTTCTCGTCGAGTCTTCTATATACACGTGCTTGGATGATATTAAGGAATGCTTTTAGGATATGACTCATCAAGCTGATTATTCTGTGGTCAGAGCATTTAGTTGCATTTGCCTTTTTGGGGAGCGGGATGAATGTTGACAACAGCCAGTCATTTGGAATTTGACCGCCTGTGTAAATCTTGTTGAAGAGGTTGGTCAGCAGTCTCATCTGTTCTGGGTCTAGCAGTTTGAGTACTTCTCCATGAATTTGGTCTGGTCCAGGAGCTTTGTTGTTTTTTAGTCGTTTAATAGCTGATTCTACTTCCTCCTGTGTGATGATAGGTCCTTCTTCGCCGACTCTGACGGGCATATTATCGATGTTTTCGTCTCCGAAAAGTTCCTCCATGTATTGCTTCCATCTTGTAAGCTTTTTGTCAGTCTCGGTAAGAATGTTGTTATTCGAGTCCAAGATTATTTCTGGACCTCGTCTTTGGTGTCTTCCTGTTGCTTCCTTTATTTTCTTATGGAGGTTAAAGCTGTCGTGTTTTTGTTGTAAGATCTCGATTTTGACACATTTTTCTTGTAGCCAGCGTTCCTTGGCGTCTTTGATTGCTCTGAGGACTCTTCTGTGTAGTTCCTTGTATTTTACATTGTCTGTTTCTGTGTTGTCTGCTTTCTTCCATAAGTTCCAAGATAGAGTCTGTCATCCATTGTTGTCTTTTTACCGTCCTATCCGGTCCTAGTTCTTCTTTTGTGACGGAGGTTATTGATACTTTTATTTTATTCCATAGGTCTTCTATTTCTTGGTTGTTGTCTTCAAATATAGTTTTGATTTCCTTGTTTAGCCTCTCCTTTGTTTGTTGGAATACGTCATCCTCTTTAAGTTTTTGCATGTCAGCAACCTTTGAGGGTTTCCTTTTGTCTATCTTCTTCAGTCGAAGTTTAGTACGAGCTAGTAGCAGATTGTGATCTGACGGTATGTCCGCGCCTGGGTATGTCTTACAAGAGATAACCGCGTTGCGATATCTTCTATTTATCATTATAGAGTCGATCTGATTTCTCACTATTCTATTGTTGTTATCAGCCGGGGATCTCCAAGTGTACAGTTTTCTGGGAGGTAGTTTAAAAAGGTGTTCATGATGGTGATGTCCATTTCTTGGCAGAATTCTATTAATCGTTCTCCTCTCTCATTTCTCACTCCCAGCCCAAAACCACCAACCACATCCTCAGCCTTTCCCTGTCCGATCTTAGCGTTCATGTCTCCCAGCATTATATTAATTTCTTCCTTCTTTGTGTGTTTGAAAGCAGTTCTAAACTGTTCATAGAACTCCTCTATTTCTTGTTTATTGCTTTCCGATGTCGGTGCATATGATTGTATAATGTTGAGGTCAAATGGCTTAGCCTTGATCTTGATCAGCGCGACCCTATTCGAAACAGGGATAAATCCTTTTACGGTCATGTTGGTTTCCCTATTAAGAATTATTGCTACTCCGTTTTTGTTTCTAGTGGTATTGTCTCCAGAGAAATATATGTGATATTCGTTTATGACGCAGTGGCCGGAATTTGGCCATCTTGTTTCGCTGCATCCTAATATGTCTATCTGGAGTCGTTTCATCTGTTTCACTATATTTGCCGCCTTTCCGGCCTTGTACATACTTTGCACATTCCACGCGCCAATTCTCCTTTCTTGGTTCATTTTAAAGACATCTTTGGAAGACCGGGGGATTCTTAGCACCCTCTCCCCATTTAAGGGGTGCCCGGGACTGAGGGCCGTTTCTTGGTTTTGTGTATCCATTGTGATGTCTTGGGGAATATATGTAAATCAGGTAGTTTCCCGTTGCTTTCCTGACTATATTTTCAGCCGATCCTACGTGGAGAACAGACGCTGTCGGATTACCGCTCCTAACATGGAGGCCTACAAAATTTGCGGAATAAAATTATTATACCTACAAAGAGCGAAACCTAGGCTACGATATAAATTTAGTACACATACAGCCACATAAACAAATCTACAAAATATAGTAACTGTTTTAACATGAAAGACTTTTTTTATTAAAAATCTTACGAACATAAATTTAAGTTAGAGAGCTATTTGTGCCCAGTTTATTTCTATGTTTTTAAAGTAACTTTTAAGGCTGAAAGGGTGTTTTAACAGAATCCACTAGTTTTATGGCCATATTTGTGTTTTAAATTTTAATAAATAATAATGTTGTAAGCGATAAAGACCAACAGTCTTTTAAAACCACACTCTGTACTGTAATAATTTGTGGATATGACACAATTTTACACAAAAGATTTAGAAGTCTCTAAATGGCACAGAAAGAGAAAGAAATTAATTGTTAAATTTAACCATGCTCAATGAAGTTTTAAGAAATTCGAAAAAACCCTATTTTATGCAAAACGATTTTATCAGTTCTAATCTAAATTCAACAGTAAATTGCAATACCAAGTTAATCTATGCTTAGAGTAACCATGGTAACAAAATATATTCGTCGTTCTCTTTAAAATCCCAAGTTAAAACATCAAAAACATGTTCAATTAAAAAATTCCTATCTCAAAATAATTCGTAGATATCATGGCGGTCAAGGTCTTTTTTACAATTAACATATTGATCAAGCTGATACCTACAGAAGAGAAAGTTCATCCATTCATCCAAAAAATTCAGAATAGTAATAATTCTGAGTTTTGTACAGAAATTTGTAAAAAAAGTCAGAATTGAAATATTCTGAGTTTTTTTACAGAATTCTGAGTTCTAAAAAAATATTTTGTCTGGCACTTATAACTAATCCCCAAAACCCCCCTCGGTGTGCCGCTGTATTGTAGGCAAAAAGACAACGGTATATACCTAGTGGATTATAAATGCAAATAGCCGGAGACAAGGAAATCATGCCGTATAATTTTGATTTCTGTCCAAAGCTATAATACAAAACTTACAGTAAAGGTGGAAAGCGATATATTATGGTCTATTAAAATGACGAAAATGGGTAAAACACAAATCATCGATTATATTTAAAAAAAGCGGTTTTGTCGCCCCAAATCTTTCCCAACATGATATAATATAATAATTATTATTATAATTGTATGATTTTCATTATTTCCAATAAACTAACGTAACAAATTAAGCTATTTCAACCAAAAACTAATGGGTTCATCCTAGGACTGCGCCAAACTCATATACCAAAATTTAGCTCAATTTTTTACAGCGTTTGGGCGCTATCGTGGTAGAATAGATGCAGACACACAGACTTCCATCTGGAAATGGTCTTAATCGTCTCAGGCAACTCCAGAATGGTTATATCCGTCTTTAGCTCAATTTTTGGTTTTTTTTGAGCGGTCACAATACTTTACTTGTGCGGGAAAGTAATAATGTGTGGAAAGTGGCGACTAAAAATTAGATGTCCGATATCAGTATTATATATAAGTTCAAACCCCATCTACTCATACAATTTTTAAAAATTTTAGTATCCGTCATGAAGTACATTTCTTACATTATTGTGGATGTAAAAAGTACTTTTGTTTTAATTGAGGTTCTAGGTATGTCAATTCGCTATTATCAAGCACCCTGCATAAGCAAGAAAAGTTCGGTTACCAGCCGGTTTGCATATTTTCCCATCAAGCAATATTATTATTTATTGTATTGTGTTATTTATTCGAAATCAACAATTACGTACACGTACATAACACCCATTACTGAATACTCAATAAATGGACCACCCAGGACGCAATTTTTGTTTGTACTTTTTAGATGTTTTCACTGATATCCCTTTCTTAAAAAAGGTCTTAAACGTCTGTCGTTCTATGTTTTGTTGAGTATTTCTATGTTTATTTTGATCATATAACTATTAAATCTAAACAGATTTGTTTATTTCTTATTGTTTGAAACTTAAGACGGTATACTGTGACTAAAAGTCATAAATAAATAATATTTTTCGAAGTAATCAATGACCACGAGGAGCGGGATGTATTTATAAATCAAAGGCGTCTGCACCACAAAATATCTTTATATAAATATTCAAATTAGCCAGACATGTTTCGAAACTATAATTCCATTTTCAGTGGCATTAATAAATCTTACATAGAAGTCGTACAATTGATAAACATAGACATGTATACATATATTTTGTGAAAAAAAAATGTTCGATTATTCGTTACATTTTTTGGAAATTCTTATACTGATTTACCATCGTTATGTTGACCACACAAATTATTGTGATAATTTTTGGGAATGTTTTCTTTTTGTGAATCATTCATCAGCATTATTTCTGTTTGACTCAATTCAATATCGAATGAAACACGTTTTAAAATTTACTGGTGTCCCTTTTCTTCTTCTAATTTAATAATTCTAATATGTACGCGTTTCATTATACAGGGTTATTCACGCCATACGACACGGAATAGTGTGGCTAAACTATTTAATTTCCTAAAAGTTTTATTCATGGGTTAGATAAAAATGATTTATGGCTACATTGAATCTATACAGCGTTTCCCAAATATAAGAAATTAACCATAGTTTTGTTTTTTTAAATGGATTGCCTGTATATATATTTTTAGATTCCTTGTCCAAAATAAACCTAATTTTATTAAAGTACATCTCACCTAAACCTAAGTTTTTTAAATATTTTAATTTTAAAAATATAGACATAATTTGAATGAAAAAATTCACACCTATTCGTTTGTTCTTTTTAAGCCATTCTAGGTTGATACATATACCCACTCATCACTTATTACGCCAAATATAAAAAAAACCCAATACTAAATACAGGGTGTCCAATAATATAAGTTATATGAACGTAAAGTTTAATTCTAAATAACTTGCTTATTTCAAATGGAACATATACATAACAAATGGTATATGATATGTCAAAATTAGATGCACAAAGTAATTATCTGTCAAATATTATAATACTTTCCTATTCTCTTGACGTTTTCGTGGAAAATGCACATATTCATAATATTAGGCGAATTTTTAATTGAATCTCTTACTTTCATGTAGACCACCCTGTGTTAGGAAATTAAATAGTTTAACCACACTATTCCGTGTCGTATGGCGTGAATAACCCCGTATATTGATTTGAGCCAAACAGCATACGTAATTTTCTATCAAATCTTTTAATTCTGAAATGGTCCACAAAAAGAAAACTTTCCCAATAATTATCACAATAATTTGTGTTGTCAACATAGCGATGTTAAATTAGTAGGTATGAGAATGTCAAAAAATTTTGAAACCTTATGTTTTATAGCTAGAACATTTCTTTTTCACAAAATGCATGTTTATGTCCATGTTTCAAATTCAAATTTATTTATTTCAAATATCCACTTAAAATATATACATGTTATTTTGCTCTAAGCCGAAATAAATTAAATAATATTAAAGAAACAAATATAATCTTATATTTTACTAAGCGGTGCCTAGAGGATGCAAAAACTTGGTTTAAAGCTTAATATTCTATGTAAGATTTATTAATACCACTGAAGATGGAATTATAGTTTCGAAACATGTCTGGGTAATTTGAATGTTTATATAAAGATATTTTGTGAACACACGCCTTTGATTCATAAATAATAAATAAATTCAATAGCATTTTGGAAACAACGCTCGCACATGTCACTTTTGGTTTTAAGTTGCCCGTTTTTTGACGTAGGTAACAGAAAATCATATAGTAGATAAACGTAATTGTATATGTGTTTTTTATGGAACCCCCTGTATATTTTTTTCTCCATAAGATTGTAACATTGTTATTTGATGTTTCAAAAGTCAACGGTAATGGAGATATTTACAGTTTAATATCAGAAAACGCACTCACAAAAAAATCTTTCTTTCGTCTTGGTTTTAACTTTCTTGTCAATTCTGTCGAATTAGACAGTCCTTTTTAAAAGTGATAATAAAATTCTTGGACATCGATTGCCTTGTCTGACTTAAAAGTTAAAATTGACGAGACAAGATGAATAATTTAAGCGAATTAAAATATGAATTATGATAGGATGGGATTAAAATGAGGTCTGCGAAAACATATCACATGGACACTCGGATATCTCAGTATACGATAACCAGAATTGAAATAAAAATTGAGAAGTAGGACACATACGAGGTCTTTCTAGTGCTAGTCGACCTCTTATTTCCCAGAATAGGCAATTAAACGTCGTACCACTGAAATAGCTCTGGATAACAATATTTTAAAATTATCGTTGGGAAGGATTAAAAAAAATGATCCCATCCCATCTTGTTAATTTTAGATCGAAATTTGACACTAAACTCTAAACGTTTGCTAGTGACAAAGGCAAAAGAAAACAACATATTATGTCTGCCTCCCCATACAACACACAAGTTGCAACCGTTAGATGTGGACCAATCTTCAGAAAAATTTATGAACAATAATCCGGGCAGGACAAGAAAAGTTTTGGGATGACACAACTGACGTTTTTATTATTTCTAGTAAACAACAACTTTATTCAAAAAGCACGGATTTGAACCCAGGAGTCTTCGCATGCATGCATTCTACCAGTGAGCTATGCGAGTGTCATACCCATTATGCGAATTACCCCTAATTACCAACTACCAAAACCCAATTTTCTCGAGAACTATGGAGGTACATTTCAAAAGTAAGCTATTGCTGTAAAGGGCATAAAACGTGCTTTCAAATGATGTACTTCTCGACCACTCGAACTGCAAGAATTTGGTGGTTGTATGCACCAATATCACCTGTGATATTGTTAACCCTGGTTAACAGGATTTTAACCAAAAAGCTAATGGGTTCATCTTACGATTCCCCCCAACCCATATACCAAAATTCAGCTCAAATGGTTGAAGATTTTAGGTGCTATCGTGGAAGAATACACCGACAAACAGATTTCCATCTGGAAATGGTCTTAGTCGTCTTAGGGGACTGCAAAATGGTCCTTATCTCAATATTTTTATTTTACTTTTCCTGTGTCGGGTTTGAAAATTTTAGGGCAAAACTGGTCCTTACTACAAACCATTAATAAAATTTTGGAAAACTTTTCGTTAGCAAAATGTATTTTAATAATTTTATTAATGCTGTTTACTATGGACCAGTTTTGTCCTAAAATTTTCAAACGCGAATTTCTCGAAAAACTTAAAGGTAGTATGACTTTTTTATGTAGAAAACTTTATTTTATCACATTTTTGACACAAAATGAATAAAAATCCCAAGAAAAAAAGTTAGGTTACAATTAAAGCAAGGGTCCCCCCGTTTACCCGCCTATGGTCATCCTTTTTTATTAAATTTTATGTCAGTTTACGACATTTAACTAGGTGAATAAACATGCTACATTTAGTTAATTCATCTTTACTCGTTTCGAAAATATTTCAAAAAAATCGTCCTCAGGTCGTCATCTCTAACACCCGGTATCTTTGTAAATAAGGACTTTTCGAAAAATTACCATTTAGGTTTTTTTCATGATTAGATGTCCCCAATTCGCTCACTAATTTTGGCCAGCTTTTTTAGAAACACCTTGTATGACTTTATTTTATGTTATGCTTCACCACATTAAACTGCCACAAGCCGCCACGGAATAAAGCACTAATAGCACTCAAAATAAACAAAATAATAACTCTGCATCTGAAATATAAATATACAGGGTGTCCGGAAATGACGTGTACAACGGAATAGCACAAATTCCTTGGCTTAAAATATGATGATTTAGGTCAACTTATCTATATACAAAATTGCGTGGTTTGGGCGTATAAGTTATTGTGACTAAGCTTTTAAACACCCCGTAATTCTAGAAATGAGGAGTTTCTTCAATAAAAAAACTGTAGTTTATTGGTGGAAACTCGTATCTAAAAAATTAATAAAATCTATCAAATATTTTTCGATTTATTTGAAAAAACGTAAAAAAAAATATTAACATTATTTGAAGCCCTATAGCGCACAAACCAAGCAATTTTGTAGACAGATAAGTTGACCTAAACCATAATATTTTTCGTCAAGGAATTTGTGCTATTCCGTTGTCAATACGAGTAACTAGCAAAATTCTCTTCTATTTTTTCGAAACTGGCCTACGTTTAAAGATTTCATTTCAGGCTTTAGTTTATTGTAAAAGCTAACAGCATGGTATGTATATACCATTTTTTATAAATTTGCGGTATAAAATCGCGGCATAGTTAGTGAATTATGCGGACGAATGTTTACATGATGAGATTTTTGTTTAAAAATCAGTTTTTCTCTTAAATAAAGAGGCTTTGAAACGTTTAAGAGTTGGTTTATAAATGTAGCGAAATGAGACTTAACAACATACTCAACTTTAAGCCATCCAAGTTGTTTTATGAACTGCGTAATATGGTCGTACTTCTTTAAACCAAAAACGAATCTACAGCAAGTATTTTGGACATACTGTAATCGATTCTTCTTGACAACATCAATGTAGTGATAGTACACAATATTACAATAATTCAACACCGACATGACCAACGATTCGCTAAGTCTTTTACGCATTTTGAAGTTCAAAAGGTACTACTTCATCCGAATGTATGTTGACTTCAGAAC
This sequence comes from Apoderus coryli, assembly GCA_911728435.2. NCBI lineage: Eukaryota > Metazoa > Arthropoda > Insecta > Coleoptera > Attelabidae > Apoderus > Apoderus coryli. Next base: position 5,241,806 of record OU452202.1, on the reverse strand, counting down.
ATGATTTAAGTGATTTTCGAAACTAAATTTCTCATCCAGAAAAATGCCTAGAACTTTCATATTTTCAGAAAATATCAAACTGCTATCACCCAATTTTAATTTTATATTTGTTTTAAGAATAACTCGGTTATTTTGCTGACAAAAGATTTGGTTTTGTCGGAATTTAACTTTAAATTATGTGTCCTAGAAAAGATTGAAACTGCCTCTAGATCATTACTGATATGGATCATAGCGTTGTTATATTTATATTGATCGAAGTTGTACAGTAACTGAGTATCATCAACAAATGCACTGACCTGGCAATGCAATGAATCTGACTCCTAAGTTTATGTTATGATAGCCATCCTTCTGTAATACTATAGTTTTTAATTATAACGTTGTATAAAAAGTAATTATACTTTAAATCCTATTATAAGTTTGTAATTCATCTTGGGGTCAATTAAGTGCCTTTTCAGTGATATTCGATTTCCTAAATGAATATCACCTTTTTGAGAGTTATTTAATTTTATCTATAATATTCAAAGATTTGGGTTCCCTTTTGAAATCAGCTACGGACGCCCTGCCCTTAATCGTTTATTGTAGTTTCTTTATGCCAAGATCTATCAGCAAAACCAAAAATGCTCCATTTTTCCATTTAGTCCAGCAAATAGGTATGATTTGTTTAAAGTTGTCGAATAGTATTTTTGTATTTACCAAATTTGGTTAAAATCTGTTAAGCAGTTTTCTAATTATCGTGTATATCGACTGACAGGGACAATTACTTCCAACGTTCCTAGATTATCTAAAAATTGTTTGTACTACTTGTATAACTTAACTCTAACTTCGGCAAATACGACCGTGGCGGTCGTGCGGGGGGTAAAAGCGAAACGGCGGCCTAACATAGAACAGTTGAATAACGCTCCTGCTGCCGTAGTAGATTGAGCAGGCCACTACCGTGTGTACGATCCCCTACTCCCCCCTACTAGAAGTCGCGCCTCGAAGTACTCAGGTGGCTTTATCAAATGTAGAAACCTACTATGTGTATTTCCCGGCCATATTAATGTGTTTAATATTTCGCTTCGATTTCGGCTTATAGAGTTAAATGTCACAAATTGCGTGAATAAAAATTCACTAAAATCAGAATATTGTCACAATAAACACTCACAATTTAACCAATTTAATTGAGGTTACCAATGCAAAAACCATTTTTCTTGCGACTAAGCAATCATCGCAAATTTCTAGATAAAAAAAATAACAATATTTTGTCCACGGTAATCTTCTTCTTGATTTATCAGAAATCTTACATTTTTTTTACGAGGACTATCTTTTTAATTAAGCATACTGATACATAGAGGTCGCCATTGTTCAAATGCCTCTACTAAAAATTTACCAATCCACCCTTGAATTATCCTAAATCTAAAGTGCCAGCGCGATACGTTCGAATGCTGTTAGCTATTCGAAAATTTAAATTAAATAGGGAAACTTTCGAACAATATTGCAAGTTTAAAAGGCAAGTATCTACTTATCTGAACACGAATCCTGGGTGACCTGGTTTCTGTTTTCGGCAATGAAGCACCACATCAGTCGCGAATACAAATATGGACGGGTGAGTCCTAGCAATGCACTAAAAAATGGGAGTCACCCACGAAAACGTTGATGCTGTGTGCAATCTTATCAAGGAAGATTAAGTTATCATTAGAGATATCAAAGGCGTCAATTCAAGCAATTTTTGCACACAGAATTAGAACAGAAAGCAGCTAGTATCTATTGGTGTCAAAAAACTCTAGATCTCTTTAACCGAGGCACCTCTAAGAAAGTGAACAGCATTTTCATTGGTCATGAATCGAGGATTTGCAATTAGAATTCGAGAATAAACATTATCAATCAGTCGTCTGTTTGGAAGTAAAAACCAAAAAATGAATGCGTGTTGCCTAGAAACAACAAGAGTTCATTTTCAAATTTTGGCGAAATAGCCCCAGTCCGAAGGAGGGTTTCCAAAATTTGAAAATGAACTTTTGTAGTTTTTTAAAGAAAATACGCTTACCTATATAGGTATATAACTATCTGAAAATTTTTAGGCCAGAGTGTAATTTATGGAGAAAATTACTTGAATAACGGTTATATTACAACTTTTATGTTAACAACAGAAAAAAAAAATTAATATTTGGTTTCGGCATTACTCTCCAGCAGCTATGTTTGGAATTCATTTAATTTGATCTCGTTTCTTGAATTATATGCTCATGATGTTCTTCATCGATTTGAATGTATGAAGAAATTGGTTTTGTGTTCGAGTGACCAGTTATTCCTATGAGCTGTTGCTTTGCCACTCCTTGCTTCGCTAGTTTGGAACTGTTCGTAAAGAATGGTAAGTAATTTTCAATTTTTTGTATCTGTACTCGTTTTCCTCGCCTGCGTAGCGATCCATTGACCAATGGTGTTTATTCCCACTCGAATGTCCAGATGAATTCCAAAAAATTACCTTTCATTTATTTTTAACCGAAAACACCTTTTGGTTTGATCTCACTTCGTTTTGGTAAATATTTCTCACAAAAGCGTATTGGGCAGATGTTGGGAATATTTCTATTTAATTTAAAATCAACCATTTGGAGCTTGACAAGGGCTTATCAACTCCCTGCGCCGTTTTGGAAAACAGTGTATTCTAACATCTCATATGCCCCGTGATTCCTTCCTTGCAGTTAGTTTATTTTTTAAAGTAGCTTACTTGTAAATGAGCGTCACCGCCTCGCCAAGCCAATTCGTAGGAAAGCACGAAAAACAGTTTTTTCTCTAAACCATACGGCATAGTTTCGTCGCAACAATCAACAATTGCGTTGAAATCATCGCATAAGCTGCACTTTTCTTTTTCTGTCATTTGTTGCGCTTTTTACCTCACCATCAACTTTGAACTAAATGTGTTGAAATTGATCAAACTTGATTTGATACTCATGATAATACTTTTATTGGAATAATTTCGCCGTTAAATTCCTTATCGTTTTTATAGTAATATTGACGAGTATTGATTTGAGAATCCATCTATTTAAGTGTTTAATTTTTGTATTTTGTTATAATTTTAATTAGAAACATTACTTAAATAGGTAATCCTGGAATTACGTATGTATTTCGTGGCTGTCGTTCAAAAACAGGTGGAGGTCTAGCGTTGTTTTCTTTGTCGAAAGATCAGGATATGTAAGTATATTTTGCAAAGTCCATTGTTTACATTCTGCTTGTGTTAAATATGTATAATTATTCCGCTTTTCACGGAAATACAGTCTTAATACCGCCTAATAGAAAACTCATTGCTATTACATACCTATATTAATAATATTTTTTATAATTATCTAGTTACCTATATACCGAAAAAGGGGTAAATTAGGTTCAAAAACATACTAGTAAAATATCGATGTTTTTCTATGTATCGAAAAACATCGTGCATCCATAAATAGTGGGATATCTGTCATTGGTCTCGCCCCAAGGTCACTAAAACTTGTACCCTCAACTTCAAAGATGCCAACAGGTTTTGTCGCTTCTCTGTGGTGGTTATTCTCGGACATTGTCATGGCGTTGTTAAGGGGTTATTATGAGTGGCAATTACGATTTATTTTTTTAAACGTCATAAAGTGTCATTATTTATGTCAATCAACAGTAAACAGTAGGAGGGTTGTTTTCGATAGCTACTAGGATAATTTTCGGTAGCTACAGGGGTTGTTTTCGCTGTAATTATACGAAAACAACACACCTAGCTTCTCTGTGTGTAATATCCCTTCAAATTTTATTGAATTTAAGCGTGACTTTTCGTACTATATACGCGCGTATATACGAACATGTTGTTATCTATCCATGCTTTCGATAGAATATTTCGTTATCTGTGTAGTTTTATGTTACGTAATACTTTTACTTTCCTGACCCATAGGGAAAGTATTGTGAACGCGCTATAGAAAAAATGTTTAGATAAAAACGGATATAACCATTTTGAAGTTCCCTGAGACGATTAACACCATTTCCAGATGGAAGTCTGTCTGTCTGTGTGTATTTGTGTGTCTGTATGTATTCTACCACGATAGCGCCCAAACGCTTTAACCAATTGAGCTAGATTTTGGTATATGAGTTTGAGGCAGTCCTAGGATGAAGCCATTAGATTTTGGTTGAAATCGCTTAAGCCCTGTGATAGGGGTGGACACAACCACTAAATTTTCATATATCAGTAGAGGTCGAGTGATACACCATTTTAAAGCATTTTTTATCTGCTTTACAGCGATAGGTCACTTTTGATATTTGCTCCCATAATTCTCGAAAAAATTGCGTTTAAAGCAGTTAGGTAAACGTATATCTGTACCCCAGAATAAAACTGTAGTCCACTTTTCACGAGAATCAGTTTTTTCACTTTTCTAGCGTAATATTAACTCCTCTTTTACTTGCGAATGTGTAATATGTCCTACAGTACTAGGTTAGGATGTTACAAAATTTAATAAAATATTAAGTCCTACACCGGTCTGGAATAAAACTGTGTTATAAGGTAGGTAAGCCAAATATTGCCATGTGCCTAATACTGCCATATCTGTTTATTTATTATTCAACGCCGCTTTAGTGCAAACGGCAACATCGTTAATAACATAGCCACTGAAGGTATAGAACAGCAGCTACTACGCGGTTACCAGTTTAACCCTGTGTATGTTAGGGCACACACGTGTTTTTGGATACCTTTGTTATACAGTATTTGTGTTTTTAAGGAGGCGATACAGGAGTCCCTGGAACTTAAACAGTAAACTCGCTTTACGGTGAGGTAGGTAGTAGTTAATGAGTTATTTCAACCTATTTACTTTTAATATTATTTACCCCCCGAAAAAGAGGGCCGTTATTTTGTTTTCCTGTTGATATGCGCCTATAGTACTGCCATGGCTTGTGTTACCAAATATTGCCAGTGGCAATATTAAGACCATGTGACAATATTAAGACCCAAGCAAAGTTAATGCTATTACAAATGCGTTTTTTTAGAATGGTTTCAAAAAAGAGAGCAAAGTGGTCTGAAGAAGACCTGCGTGAATGAGTATAAGCAGTGCTTCGAGGCGATATGACATCCCACGTACTACATTGGGTTTACATCATAGGAAGAATAATCCTGTAAAGCGGCTAGGAAGAAAACCAATATTAACATCAGCTCAAGAATGCGATTTAGTCAATAGAATTCACAGATTAGAAGTAGGCGTCCCCGTTACCAGTAAAATAGTTAGAAAAAGCGTGTTTTCGTTCGCGAATAGGCTTAATATGCCCAACCCTTCTGAGTTATCTCAATTAGTTGGAAGAAAATGGCTGAAACTGTTTTTAATAGACATCCTGGTTCAGATATAGAAAACCATTCTCCAACAGCGATGACGAGCCATTGATTACTTATATCAACGCCCAGATGAAGACAGAATGCAGAAAAGAGAGAAACACCGGCGAAATCCGACCTAAATGATTCGTTTAAAGATGCGGGTTTTTTAATTACTCCTGAATTCAAAAAGAATCCAGGATCAACAAATCGCAAGCCAGCCCTTAATTCCAAAGCTCAAGACGTAACAAGGAACTTGTTCTCCAACAAGGCAAAAGGCAAAGCTCCCATGAACCCAAAACAAAAGATCATCATTAAAAAATCAAAACCACGACCAGTGACAAAAGCGTTAAAACTTCAAGAAGCAGCCCCGACTGAATCTTGGTTTTGCCACGTATGTAAGGAAGACCGGCAAATAGACATGAGATTGTGTTCAGCTTGTAGGAAGTATGTGCACGAAGAATGCGTAGGGTTGACCAAGGCAGACAACGATAATTTTACATGCCCTGATTGTAACTGAATAGTTTTTCGTTTAATACTGCTCGTTTTTTAACAAGATTTGTTTTGATTTTATATTATTTTTGTTATAAGAAGAATGTGTTGCGTTTACTCAATTTTTTTTATTTTATAATAATTTTTGTTGCGAGAACAATGTGTTGGGTTTATTAAATCTATTCTTATATAAGAATTTTCTTGTTTTTCTATGGTGATCCTATTATTGCCAACCCCTGACAATATTTGGAACTTATGTGCCAAATATTGCCACTTTACATTGTTTAAAAAAAAAAATCAAAAGCAGCTTTTTGAAAATAATTACAGGGTTCATACATTTTTATTGCTTATTTGGGATGTTGGACTAATGCCTAGTGATAACAGAAATAATTTGATGTTCGTACTGTTGTCAGAAAAAAACAAAAATCCTTAGCATGGCAATATTTGGCTTACCTATTTTTAAAACCTTATACTAAGTCCGATAATTCTCTAAATAATACTGTATTCAGTCCATGTTTTGGTATTTATGTGTGTTAGTCGGGAGACTGTTGTAGAATTTAGCATATATTGGAGTTTTATCATTAGTGATATTCATAAAAAAATGAGTTCAACTAGGTCAAGAAGAATTATGGATATGGTTCATGCAAAAGAACCCGAAAAAACTCAAAAAATTTCGCTATTATTCATAAATTTTGATAAAAAAGCCTCATGGTTAAGTGCAATTTGAATAACAAGTAAGAATAAGTTTTTTTTTATGGATTTAGCATTACTTTACGTATAAATACTTTTGTATCTACCAGTAAATTAAAGTACACTTTTGATAAAAATGTGTTTTTTTTTCTATAAATAATAAATTTAAGTCCTCAAAAATATTGTATTCATTATCTTAAGTCCATACCAGCTAAATTTCATTGGAATAAAACTCTATTAAGTCCATTAAATCCAAGTTTCAAGTAAACAAAATAATTTTTTTTGGCATGAGATGAAATGTGAAGTGTTTGTAAATATTACATTATTATAAGGAAACAATAGAAAACACAAAAATAAAATAATTGCCACCATATTTTAAACCAGAATAAATACAGAAGGTAATTGCAATACTAAAAAAATTTAATTTGCGTTTCCTGAACAATTAAGAAATGGGACTTAATACAGTTTTATTCTGGGGTACAGATATATATTACATTATTTAAAATACCTACAATACGAGTATATACGATAGGTTATACTGTGGCCTCGCTGATAGAGCCTTCGCTTTGTAGACGCTGAAAACGACATCGACTCGTCGCATTCCCAGTCACATTTCTGGCCCACTACTATATATACTATACTATAACTATAAGCACGGCGAATTTCTTTGTAGACATGAACATCAAACGTGCCGACACGAGGTGAAGTAACTGTATATTATTTTAAACTGTGGTTATGGGTTCCAATCCCAGCTCTGGTAAAATTTGTTACGTTAGTTTATTGAAAATAATGCAAATAATACAATTATAATTATTATTATTAAAATTCTGTTTCGTTACGCAGGTCATATGTTTTAAATTATATTGTATCATGTCGGGAAAGTTTTGGGGCGACACAACCGATTTTTTTGTATGTATATGCGATATTACACGAACATATTGTATTACCGCTCAACTCATTTATATAACTAGCAACAATAATCGATTCTTTGGCCTATAGGAGTGTAACTCTTAATTTGTAATTTTTATTATTGAATACGAATGTTTCTTAGTATACGGCGGCCGACAAATATCGACGTGCATAGTAGGTTTACCCATAACACACACACATACACAGGTCGTACTTCCATCAGGTTCCTCGACACCGCTCCTCGCAGTTTGAGATCTTACACGCGAAGTGTACGGTACGTGCCTACTTTCGTTTTGCTGGTTCTGTATAAACAAAAATTTTTACCTGCACTTATCATCCTAAAATAGCAACCAATTCAGTTGAGCGATTTAAAAATAGAGGTACTACTATCCCTTTTGGTAAATGGTACCTACCTGTTCCAATAAATAGACAAAATGCACAATAATGTGGTGGACTTCTGTGATTTAAAAGCACAATAGACCCTAACTGTGTTGTGGGAATGTTATAATAAACTTAGTTTTAGTGACTGTGGTATTTTTTTTAAAATTATGAATCGGTGCAGTAACAGGTTGTTATATTTTAATGTAAAACTTACTGTGGCAAAGTGACTTTTGGTGCTCAAGATATGTAAACAATTTTTAGGATAATTAACACACACACAGGTAAAGATTTAATTAATTCATATTGTTATTTTAGAATGCCTTTATTGGTAATTAATTCATTATTATGAATTAAGATATATAACATAATTTCTTAGCAAACGCGCGTCATTTCGACGGTAAAACTTAAAAATCTAGATAAATTTATTTTAATGTTACAATATTAGGTAATATTTATGATACATAGCTAATTATGTACTAAACACTAATTTCAAAACAATTAAGACGAAAATAGACAACGCAAATCGGTAGTTAACTAAAACAAATAAATATGTCGTTCAACTTTTATCTTAATTTGAATATGGCATTTTTAAATCCCTTGCGTTATCTAAAATCTCTGTAATCCCGAGTTACAATCTACCTATGTAAACTAGTAAGATGCTTTTTGTGTGTAAGTACACGAAAGAAAACACCAGTTGATATTCTAAGTAGTTTTGAAAATACACCTACGCGATACTTACGTAGGCCACCCTGTATTTACACGTGTAGATATAGCATAACAATAGAAGATATTTGTATTTTTTCTGTTGTTTTCTTTCGTTATCACGATGCCATTAAGCCACAGTCCGGAGCGATGCAACCAGCCATTTTGATTTCTTTATGCGCTTTGGCTAAATCAAACAAAAACTAAATGTAAAATATTTACGTTCCTATTCTGTTCAGGAATTTGGTTCCTTGAATAAGAAAACGTGTATTTAAATGGTTTTTTTTCTGGTACCTAGTATATACATACTGTAGATTAAAGATTCATATTCACTTTTGGGTGATGCAGGGTGATCTGATAATCTGTTTTTTTTGAAGTACGTGAAGATACAAACATATTACAACTCGCCCTCCAGTTTCTTAGCTGATGAACTCCAGTTAGTTAGTTGGTTTCTGGTATGGTACCTCTTCATCTTGTATGATTGCATGCCCTAAGCATTCTGTGCACTAGCTGCTGATATCGAAGCATTCCATTACATGTTTTCGATTTGATTTTTGATTATCTCTTCCCTCCTCAGATTCTATGAGTGTCCGTTGTTTCATTAGCAGCTTTTCCAGTGTGTGTTCTCATCGCCCTATAATGCACATGGATGCTAATCTTTGTGTTAAGTATGCTCCTTGTGGTACTTTTTCTATCCTAGAGTGCCAAACTATACCTCACAATAAATCTGCCAATCATACTGTACATCAATCGCAGTATTTTAAGTTTATAACCCCAAGTTTTGCCTGCCACATATCTGTACACCACAACTTTTGTTGCTTGCTAGTTCTTATTTCAACATATGATTGTTCCAAAGAGGGTTACTATCCAGACTAAGTCCTGGATATTTGACTTCAGACTTCTGTTCTCTATATTTAATACAATTGCTCTCAGCTAGACTGTGGCGTAACAAAGAGTTTTGATGAGGATGAGTTTTGAATTTATCAACCATTTCTTTAGGCGTCGAAAATCATTGGCAAACACAAGTAAGTGGTTTTCTACCATTTGGAATTGATGTTTATTCGTTCGCGGTGATGTGTCCGGTTTTTCTGATCTATATTGTGACTTATCGCAATCTTCTGAAGAATTGCAATTGAGTTTTTCCTACCTCATTTCATTGCTTTAACGATTGACAAAATATCTAACGTGAAAAAAACAACTTTGGGATGGTCTAAAGTCGTCATCATTGAATGTGCATCAATACAAGCTAAATATTTAGGTCAGGTCGTGGGTTACTTTTGGTGACGCTCCTTTGAAGGGAAACATTTTTAAAGTAGTTCCCAAATCGTCAATTTTTTCAAAAATGTAATGTCATTAGAAAAGAAAAAAGATGTGCTTTTCTTATGGAAATCTGCTCGCTACCACATCCTAACTTGCAAGGTCCAACATATGCTCTGCTGTCATAAACATATTCCAGCACATTTTCCTCAACAAATCCACACATTACACAATATGTTTAAACATGGAACATGAATAGATACTTGATTTTCCAACAAATTTAATTTATTCAACCTCGACAATAATATAACAAATATTAAATAGAACATTAGTACCTATATCTAAAAAAACTCCTAATTTATACTTATTTTTATTTTAATACTATTCACATGAACTAAATCTGGCAGAATTATTTTTAAATGACACAAGTTGACATATTTGGCATTCGAATATGTCTATTTTACCGTCCGTCGTCACCATCTACGTTCTGGGCATCTGCATTTAATGACAATTTTAAAGAACCAATCATGGCATACTTGTTGAACTATGTGTTAACGTTTAGTCTTCGTAATGGTAAGGCTATGAGTTCAAAATTGGGCCAAGGAACTTTTTTTTATATTATTATTGGAATTGTAGCCGGTCTGCACATATTGTTACCTGCATGTATTCTTTTTAGCACATATTTCAATAAGTACCTATATACTGTCATGATATGAATTTACCGTTATGATATAGCGTGGAAAATTTGAAACATTTTGATATAGCCCAAATTGCTAAATAAATATTCGCACAAATGTGCGAAATGTATAAAAAAATTATAAAATATTAGTATTTGACGTGGCGAATGTTTTTGTTAACAAAACTGCAAACCTAAAAAGTACATTTAATTTAACGCGGATGCTCAAAATGTCATTAATAGAGATGCAAGAAATGTATCGATTTATACGATTGGATCTCAATTTCTTTTCAATGTTGAACTATTGCCTCGAGGACTGCCACTGAGTCTATTGGCCGCTTGTACGTGTACGTATTTTAATAGTTGTTGCCAAATCAGCTATATAAATTTGAGATTTTGGTTGAAAACATTTAGCAAATATGAGGAGGTATGTTCTTTTACTTATTCTAAGCTATAAGTAACTTAAAATAAGTAAAAGAACATACATACATAACTTATTATAGTTATAATTTTAATTTCCTAGTTTTGCATCTTAATACCTCTAACAGTTTTCGATTAGAGCTGTTTCGAGAGTTTATTCGTAGAGAGGTAGCCATATAAAAAAATCTTTTTCAAGTTATTATTTATCATTCCACTTGTTTTGATCAAAATTTCCACTAATGTAACCAACAGGCCAGACAGAAATACACTATTTTAATTTTTGTATGCTTTTTCCACATATAAACATACGGTCTACGGTATTATGGGGGTTATTTTATACGGAAAATATATTATTTGTATTTTCAACATCTTCTATCGTCATTTAACTTCTTTACTTTTATTTTGTTTACTCGCATAAGCATAAAATACATGTTTTATGGACTCAAATTGCAACAAATAAAGCTACTTTTATTGCCTTTTACGTATTTTGGTCATTTACTTTTGAAGATATCCCCGTATTTATATGTTTTTTTTATTTGTTTTTTAATTTATATTGAATGATATCCCAGCTTATTAATAATCCAAACTTTCCCATTCCAAATAGGGAACGCAGCTGTCTATCTGGCTGGCGAGGTAATTGGAGTATATTTCAAAGACTTCGTCGTCGTTCCAGTGGTTATAGTTTTTCTTCGTATCCCTTGCTCTGCTTTGCTCAAAATACTCGTATTTTATGAATAAACATGTATTTTAGATGCCTGTACCAAAGATTGTACATGTACATTAATCTTTGCTTGTACATATTTTGATACAAACACTACCTCTATTTCATCTTACACTTTGATGTAACTACATGCATGTAAATACTTATAACAAATACCTAATATGACAATTAGCATATTTAGGTGGCTACTATTGACACATATAAGGCGTAGGCAGTTGTAGTATACAAACGGCATAAGTGACTTATTATAATGTTTCTATTATTTGTTTTTTCCAAATGTGAATGTGATTTAAATAATTTATTATTTTATTATGTTGAAACAACACAACTTCACCGTTACCTGTGAGCTTTCATTGCATTGTAAAGCTACGAGTACATACCTACATAGACGCATAATGTTTAGCGAATAAACATTGCAGTTAGGTAGCTTACGCATGATTACCATGAATAGGTTATGTAGCTTGTGGCCATTGGAATTGTCAAGTGTTCAGTATCAAACAAATCCCGATGGCAGGTAGTTCACAAGGTGAATTTTTCATTTCATGTTTTGGTTAGGTACCTATAGCAATGATTGATGTAGGTACATTAATCTTTGCCTATATAAGTAATATTTATAAAGTCAGTTGAAATCTAAAAAAAAATATTTTTCGGTATACAACAAAAGAATTTGGAACATGGGCGTACGATTTTTTTTATCGAAAATGCATGGATTTGTGTATTAAAAAGAAATATTACTTTATATTTCTGCCTAGATTGAAATTTTATAACCTATTTTTATATTTGATAATCTTTTAAACTTATTTGTCATTTCATACTCAACGAGAAAACTAAATTGTAATAAAATCATTTCTCTAAATATGACATACCAGCATATGACATATATATGTAAGATTTAATATAAGTTATATGTATTAGTTTGGTAACCCTAGGTAGGTTCAAAATGAGTGGGTCTGCACTAGACCCTCCACTGCTGTAGATGTTGTACTAAGTAATTGTTTTCCTAACTAAATAAGCTAAATACAACCGTTCAAACGATACAAGGGGGGGGGCTTGACTTCTTCCTATAGGTTTCTATTTTCTTATTACATAAACGAAACTTGAGTTTTAACCGTAAATTTGTCGAAGTTGTTGAACATTTAATATTGGGGCTTATTAATTTATGAGGGTATAGCAATATATCATATATATTAATAATTGTGTTGAGTGGAAAAACAAAATAATACTTAAAAACAATTTGCTTACCTTGTCATGCAGCAATCCTTCACTTAAAATTAAGATCAGCGGTGCTAAAACATTGACAACATAGGTATATAAAGGGTGATTGCATTTGGGTTTCCACATGAAATATTGATTAAAACATGGAAAATTTGAGGCAATGAAAAAAATTGTATTTGCTCTTTCAGTATACTTCATTACAATTAGGTATGAAAGATGATATCTGTTAAATGGCCGCCGCGGTTCAAATAGCATGTCGTAATCTGTTTGTCAAAATGTTCGCCTACTCTGCGACACAAATCAGGTTCTAGACCGGCTATTTCGCGTCTGATCTCCTGTTTAAGCTCTGCAATAGTGCTGGGTTTATTCTTGTAGACTCTGATCTTCAGATGCCCCCAAAGAAAGAAATCTGCGCAGTAATTCCATCGTTTCTCTTGCTGTGTGGCAGGTGGCACCGTCCTGTTGATACCAGAGATTTTCGATGTCGAAATCTTCCAACTGCTCCGACAAAACTCTGTTACTGATAACAGATACCTGAGTATCGATAGCGAACCCCATTAACGGTAACAGCATGATCCTCGAAAAAAAAATGGGCCAATTACGCCTCCAGACCAAAACGCACACCAAACAGTCATTTTTTGAGGATGCATTCGGTAAACACACGGCGCTGTTGATGGTTTCTAGGCCTCAATTCCTGCGTTATTTGGAGTTTGTCCGGGTGTAGCTTTAAATCTTTGTTTAAAATTCGCTGTGTAGTGGAATGTGTAATGCCTACTTGCTGCGATCGATGTGCTTGGATTTTCGGCCACACTTTCGCGAACAACTGCAATATTTTCTTCCGAACGACCTCTACGTGCATGCTGAGGGGTTTTAATCTTACCTACGGATCCCGTTTGCTGAAATTTTTAGACCACATTCCAAATTGTCCTCTCAGATGGTCGATTTTACGAAAAAAAAATCACGTAGGGCACGAAACGAATTTTTTCTCGATCGCCCATTTTCATAATACGCTTTGACAATTTTAACGCGTTGTTCCGTGGTGTATTGCTCCATGACTAATTTTGGTCAGGTTTCTAGGTTAGAAATCTCATATTGCCGTTCACAAATAGGTACAGTGGCGTTTCAAAATTATTTTATGCTGATGTAATGTGGAAACCTAAATTGAATTTATATGTATATGACGTCAGTCACGAAAATTCGGATTTTAAACTCTCATTTAAATGTAAATATGTATTACAGAAGTGCATAGAATTAGTTCATCAGAACTAAAACTGGAATCACTGAAGTCGGCGTCGGGTTGAATAATAATCGGTGCAATTAAATGATTGACAAAATTATTTTCCAAAATGTGAGCCACACAATGTTTCTGCATATCATTGTCTAATTGATTTATTACGTGGCGTATATTTCCCAAAACTGTCCCCCAAATCAGTTCAATAGGATTCAATTATGGGGGCAAATATCAAAAGTGACCTATCGCTGTAAAGCAGATGAATAATGCTTTAAAATGATGTATCACTCCATCCCTACAGCTATTTGGAAATTTAGCAGTTCATCCTAGGACTCCCCCAAACTCATATACCAAAATTTAGCTCAATTGGTTAAAGCGTTTGGGCGTTATCGTGGTAGAATACATACAGACACCTACACAGACAGACAGACTTCCATCTGGAAATGGTCCTAATCGCCTCAGGGAACTTCGGAATGGTTATATCCGTCATTATATCAATTTTTTTTAGCGTGTCACAATATCCCTGTGCGCGAAAGTTATACAGTGGTAAGGTGGCAAATGGAGAACACTGTGTCCATGATTTAGCAGATTTAGATCGAAAGCGTATTCTTGTTCTAAAATTATGTGACTTTCTTGTTTCAAATAATTCTCTTTTTATCAATTTTGAGTCGGGAATATTTTTCTCTTTCATGAAGTTTTAGTATCGTGTTTTTTGGTGTTAGTATTTGGGATCTTGCGAGCTAATCTTGAATGAAAAGGTGTCCATTACAATATAATCCAAGGGAATGTTGGGTAGCAATTGCTCAATCATCCATTTTCCAAATAGCTGAGCATCATATTGGGTTTATCTGGCTGGGACCGTTGAATACAGGCGGCCATAAATTCCAGATTTTCGTAAGTATATGGGAACGCTGAGGGTTTTGTAAATGAGGTCTCACCGTTATAGGATATTCTCGCAATTGCTTCAAGAGATACAGATACGGAGAAATAGAGATAAGATCACAAGGCGATTTGAAAACTTTTACTGCAAACTCTGTGAACAATCCGAAATTTTGCAAAAAAAGATAGCTGATTCATGTCTTAGGTCTTTTGATGCGATGCGTTTTATTGACAGGTGAATATCAATTTAGAATATCGAAAATTCAGAAGGTTTTAAGTAGTAAGTATATTATATTTATGTCTTTACTGGGAAAAAGTGTATTTTATTACACTGTAACGTAATAATAAAGCATATTATAGAGGTGCTGTGGGCGTTAAATTCGCATATAGGTACCTATATAGAATTATTTTCATCACCTGGAAAAATTTAGTTATGAGGGTGTTCGTGTTATAGCAGTAAGTAATATTTGTTATATAACCAGGATTAATTAATTATTATAACTAATAAATGTATTTTTTGCACAGCATGAACTTAAAAGCCTTCCCCTAAGGCAATTATAATAATAATAATCTCTTTATTGTCTAACAGGTATTGCTACCCAATAACAAGACAAAATCTTACATAAACACAAACAATTGCATTAGCATACTAAAATACCCAACTTAGAACTAACTTAAAACAAACTGAAAAATAGAAAAACACAAAAAAGGAAATACACGCATCAAAACGAAAGAAAATTGGGAGGATTACAAGAACAATTAATAATAACGATAAATAATTAACACATGAACATAATTCATCAAAACAAATCCAAATCAGTAGCCCGCAAACATGTCTCTAAACTTTTCATAAAAGAATCAAGCGATACATTAAAAGAATCAACGTTTTCATTAATAACTAATCGGTTGCTGTATTTACAAGCCCGAAATAGCGGTGCTTTAGATTCATAATTAGAACGAATCTGTGGCACCCAAAATAAACTAGCACTAGAGTGAACCCTAGGGACACGAAACCATAGCTTCAATGCATTATCCGGGGGAAATAGCTATTCTGCGTGGGTAATAAAGCTAGTAATTGGAAATAGATTAAGCCAATAAGATGCATGGAGTCTTATACTAATCGGATGGCATAAAATTCGGACGAGAACAGTTAGTTTCTAGCAGCGGTCGGTATCCAAACAAGATACTCAACAGTGGAATATTGGAAATTAAGACCATTTTCTACTGATAACATTTTTTTTAAATTTAAAATCATGAATGCTATGTCTAATTTTAAACTCATCTTTAATCAATTATCTCGTCAATTATTATCAATTCCTTATGTGGAACTTGGCTCTAGTGCCGTTTAAAATATGTCTCACTGTCTCGATTGGTTAATCGTCGGCATTGCGTCGCCCTGATCTGAATCTCGATGTGTATAATGATCATTCACTGAAAAAATATTGTACGTAAAACCAATGAATGGTTGTCATCAATATTTTGAACATTAATATTATGAATTGGTCACTGTTACAATGAATTTTGATCATAAATTAATAATTTCATACATAGAAACAATGTACGATGAAACATTAATCAATAAATGTAAGACATCGAAAATTTATGTTTTTTTTTTTATCAATATAATGTCACTATTTATTGCTTCAATGTTTTAAATTTATTAATTTATGCTCTTCGCCTTTAACACAATAATTTGTAAATTATACACCTATGAACAGCGAACATAAAAACTAATAAACGATCATCGTTGATTCAATGGATGCTAAGCATTAATTTTACGAACCTAACCATTAAATTCTGAATAACGCGCGCAAATCAATGCACCCGGACCATAGACTGAATACTCAAAACATTGACATTATGACATTCTCATAGACTTTTTGTTTACGCGTCCTTTTTGTTTTGTTTAGTTAAATGTATACAGTTGAAAAGTGAAGTGTGTTCCTAAATCTATTTTTAAAATTTGTTCCCAAATAATACAACAAATGTAGAAATATAAGGTAAGTAGTAATCCTTTTATATAAGTACCATTTACTAAAGTACAAAACTAAAGTCAGTTTAAAACGAAAAAAAAACACAGTGCGGTATTCCTTTGTAATGTTGAAAACCCGCCGATACGAGGGGAGAAATTTTATGGGCTCTTCATGGATATTTAGTGCTATCCGCTAAGCTATATGTTCCAAAGGTGCCAGTGGAAAGATAAGCCATTTAAAGTACACAATAAAAGACTCTCAAGAATCTTTTTTATTTTGTGCTAAAACAGTTCAAGAAATAGAAGAGCATATAATAAACCTTAAAGGAAGAAAATCTGCAATTCAACCGTACTTATGGGTTCTATAAGTCTATTCTAAAGGTGCACACTGTTTACTTAAAAACCTGTTATTTTGATTAATAATAATAATATAATACATGACTTTACTGAGAACTTAGAAAAGTTACACAAAAGGCGAAGTCGATGCACAGCCTCCTAGCTTAACATATTAGCAATACTAAAGATAACTGCATAATAATAACAACAACAAAACCCTGATACATAAAAAAAGGCAATGATTCCTGGATGCCCTGCGGCACTACGCAATGTCCTGGGTCCAGACACTGCCGTTCCCAAAATGACAACCTGACTTCTATCATTCACATCTGTTCCGAGTAGAGACACAGCAGACTCCCCAAAGCCCAGGTAACCCACAATAGTCAACAACAAACCATGACCAATGCGGTCAAATGCCCCTTGCGTAGTCCAACAGCAGCAATGCCGTCAATCGACCTTGATCTACCGCCCCCAATGCTTCATCCAGTATTTTAAGTCATGTCGTGGAGCAACTGTGACCCTGACGGAACCCAGACTGGACCTCCGACAACAACCCATGCCCATCAAGATATGTTTTCATTTGATTGCAGATCACTCTCTCTTGGAGATCGCTGGGAGTATATTAATCGGTCTATAAGATCCTTAAATGTTGATGGAGTTTTAGTTTTGGGATTGGAATGACATTGGCTTCTTTCCAACATGTTGGGAAGTTCCTCGTTTCTATATAGTAATTAACTAGATGCTGTATAAAGGGCATTATAAACGGACAACTACTACTACTAGCATATCAATACTGATCATGTCACTGCCTACAGCATTTGACTTAATCCCAAGCAATGCATCAAGTATCTCCCCATGATCGACCATTGTAAATTCAAAGTTAATATCAGGCCTAATTTTATTACCTAAGTAAAAATTGATCGTTCCTGGGTCCGGATTGTTGGTAGAAGTGGCCACAAAAAAATCATTAATATTATCAACATCATGAATAAAAGACGGTATTGTGATATTTTCCCTTGCATAAATGTTTAGATCTCGTAATAATTTCCAATTGTGTTTAGAAGAATTTCCGCGGACTTTAGTTTCCAAATATAGTTTTTCTCCCTTTTCACCTCAGACGACAGACGAATCTGACATGTTTAGCATTTAATATTAACTAAATTAAAAATAAAGCCTTTAGATTTCGAGTGTCGTACAAATATGATTTAATTTATTTACAAAGCAGGTGCATCAAATCAATGGACGTACAGCAAGATAATTTTGAGTCTTATTTGCGCTTTTAAATTCTCTAACCATTGGTACTAGTATATTTGAACCATACTGCACTTTGCAGTACACATAATACATATGCTCGCGATTATTGATTGAATACAGAACAATAATCTCAATCTTTCGTAAAAATAATTTCCGGCGAACACAATTACGTAAAACAATTATTATAACTCAATGTAATAATCAGCTAACATTGGTTTAACGTACAAAAGTCATAGATTCATGTTTCTCGTTCGTAACATTAATAACCTTCAGACATCGGTTTAATGTACAAAAGTCATAGATTAATGTTCATCGTTCGTAACATTAATAACCAGCTAACATCGGTTTTACGTATTGGAGACATAAACTAATCTTCATCGTTCGTAACATTAACAACCTGGTAACATCGTTTTAATGTACAGGAGTTATAAATTAATGTGCATCATTCGTAAGATCAATAACCGGCGAGCATAAATTTATGTTCTTTATTTATTAATTCAACGTACAGAATTCGCTACCGAATTTATGTACGAACGTTCATTGTATTAATGTCACCCATCATCGGCTCAAATTTAATGTTGACGTTCATTGATTTGAAGCACTTTTCGGTTCAGTGTTAGTTTGTTTAATATGTAACTCAAAAAATGAAATTAAACTTCACAACTCCAAATGGTGCTTACGTATTATGCTTATTATATTTTTATCGTTAACTAAGAATTTCAATTTTAGATATTATCAAAATATAATATTATTAATATGTATTAGGCTTTCATATCTTTTACGTCCATTGAACAAGAAATGACACACCTATGCACAAATGAAAAGTATGTTGCTTGTAGTGCGCTCCCACGACTTGACTTAACAACAATGTTTTAGTAAGTTGTTGGAAGTCAATTCAGATTACTAGCTCGTACAGACATATAGAGTCTACCAACAAACGAATCGATTAAATTAGTATAAGCAACTCATTTTTTATTCAATAACAATAAACATAATATACACATTAAAATTATAGAATTACATACATGCTATAATAATAATGAACATGTATTTGAAAAATTACGAAAATTGCTAATAAACTAATAACAAGAAAATATAAATATTGGTAATAATAGCTCTCCTGTATAGCTCGGTGAGATGTGACACTGCGCTAGCATCTATAACTAATCGAAGGCTGTTAGAACACGCAAATGAGTTCCGTTTAGCTTACAACTTGTCATTCAATAAGTCTTTAGGATAAGTAAGAAGAAAAACAAAATTTTGAGAAAACTCCATTTTATTATTCAACATAATTGCCTTCGAGGGCAATACAACGAGTACAGCGATTTCCAACTTTTCGTTACCACTTTTATAGTACTATTTCTCTTTCTCGTCAAAATAGGCCTCAGTTTCGGCGATTACGTCATGATTGGACCTACATTTCTTTCCAGGAAGCATTCTCTTGAAATCTGAAAATAGGAAAAAGTTAATGGGGGATAAATCTGAAAAATACGATGGGTGGCAATTCGAAGTCCAATTCCTTCAATTTTGCCATAGTTTTCATCGATTTGTGACACGGTGCATTGTCTTGGTGCAACAATAATTTTTTCTTTTGCAAATGTGGCCGTTTCTTTGCGATTTTCGCCGTCAATCGATCCAAAAGGGCACAGTAATAGTCGCTGTTCATGGTGGTTCCTTTTTAGAGGTAGTCGATGAATATTATTCCGTTCGCATCCCAAAATACAGACGCCATCACCTTACCGGCCGACTGTTGCGTCTTTGCTCGCTTTGGATTCGGTTAGAGTTCCATTTGATTGTGGGTTAACTGCGCTAAACACTCCTCTGAAGCATCAATTCGTTGTTGTTTTTGGTCGACTGTGAGCTCACGCGGTAGCCACTTTGCACAGAGCTTTCACATGCCCAAACATATAAAGTGGTAAAAACCCTACCATCTGATATCTTTAAAATGTCAGCTAGCTCGTGCACCTTCAATTTGCGATCGTGCATAACCCATTTGTAATTTTTTTTGAATTGTTCTGGAATAACAGCGTCATTTGGGCGTCCACTGAGCTCTGCATCATTTGTATACGACCACGTTTAAATTCAGCAATACACTTCTCTACCATTTGTCTCGATGGAGCAATAATTAAAAAATAGATTATATAATATACAGGATCTAACAATAATAATAATCCATATTTGAATTATTGAACTAACTGCAACCCCATCTCCATTACACAATATTCATGTTTAACTCTCGGAACTGCGTGTATAGTAACATTTCTTGGTACTGTTGTTGTATATAGAAATATCATCTAATTGTTTTAATTGTAGATGGAAGAAGCTTGAAATTGTAGATGGAAGAAGCTTGAAAAAGCGGAAATAAAGCAGCGAAACATCGCTGACACATAATTGATTGTACTTTCTTAAGAAGTCCTAATATTTTCCGGACGACCATACATTACCTACTCACCGTAAACGACCGTCAGATGCGCCAATTACCGAAATTATTTGAACTTACGTCAAACGATCGAGCAGACAGGACCGTAAATATAACACAAACGGCATAAACCTAACCTAAAAATACAAAGAATCTACATACCTTCTTTGGATCCATTTCATTAATTCAGTATTAATAGGTAAAATTTATTTTTATTGGGAAATCAAAATGTTTTTAACCGCTCAAGAAACTAGTTACACCAATCTGATTCAAAACGAAAAGATATTCTTAGTTTGAGATGTGCAATTTCATACGTAATTCGCTGACGCATTAGTCTAATACGTCGGGACTTTATGAATCTGTGATTCTTATCACCCGAGTTGTTCCGAGCAGCTAATGTGTCGGCGAATTCTGAAAATGCGCGCCGGCCGGCCATGCGAAAATTCTGCTCCGCATTCAGGAGTATACAGGGTGTTTCTATATTCGACCGACAACGCTCTACCACACAAAGCTCTCGCTAATTCATGTATTTTGATATATGTACATATACCGTAAAAGGGCTGAGTTGTATATATAGAGGGTGTCAAAGGTTCAAATTTAAAATATTTGGTTTAACATATCAGACATGTAGAGAGGTGTTCAGGAGTAATCAGATTTTGACAGTTGTCTCCATATTTCTTTTGAGGGTTCTGAGTTTAATATACACTAGGTGCTCTTCGATGGAGAAGCACAGTCACTTTCATTCATATACAGGGTGTTTCAGAAAGACATGGCCAATATTTGTGAGCGAATTGGGGACATCTAATCATGAAAAAAACCTAAATTGTAATTTTTCGAAAAGTCCTTATTTACAAACATACAGCGTGTTAACTGCCTGAGGACGATTTTTTTGAAATATTTTCGAAACGAGTAAAGATGAATTAACCAAATGTAGCATATTTATTCACCTAGTTAAATGTCGTAAACTGACATAAAATTGAATAAAAAAGGATGACCATAGGCGGGTAAACGGAGGGGTCCCTTGCCTTAATTATAACCTTACTTTTTTTCCTTGTGATTTTTATTCATTTTGTGTCAAAAATGTGATTCAAATCAAAGGTTTCTACATAAAAAAGGCATACTTCTTTTTTCTCGAAAAACTTAAAGGTTTTCGAGAAATTCGAGTTTGAAAATTTTAGGACAAAACTGGCCCTTAGTACAAAGCATTAATAAAATTTTAGAAAACTTTTCGTTTCGTATTTTAATAATTTTATTGATGCTGTTTACTAAGGACCAGTTTTGTCCTTTAAGTTTTTCGAGAAAAAAGAAGTACCTATGCCTTTTTTTATGTAGAAAACTTAATTTAATCACATTTTTGACACAAAACGAATAAAAATCACAAGTAAAAAAAGTTAGGTTATAATTAAGGCCAGGATCCCCCCCGTTTACCCGCCTATGGTCATCCGTTTTGTTCAATTTCATGACAGTTTACGACATTTAACTAGGTGAATAAATATGCTACATTTGGTTAATTCTTCTTTACTCGTTTCGAAAATATCACAAAAAAATCGTCCTCAGGCAGTCATCTTTAACACCCTGTATCTTTGTAAATAAGAACTTTTCGAAAAATTACAATTTAGGTTTTTTTCATGATTAGATGTCCCCAATTCGCTCACAAATTTTGGCCATGTCTTTCTGAAACACCCTGTAGAACAAGGGGAAAAAACAATATTAGCTTTTCAAAGTACCACCATGTTAGCTGAACAGGCGGCTACTTAGTAGTCAGCACTGAATCTCGCCCTTTGGGGATATAAACTTGGGAAAGTGTAAAAAAAAAATCACACTAGTTTTGTTATATTATATTTATAATTGTTTTTTTTTTTTATTTTGTATCCTCAATAAAGGCCTTTATTATTATTATTATTATTAAATTCAAAAGGTTTTGCTGGTAGTCGAATATATAATCAACTAGACAGAGATTTGCGACAAAGTCCAAATATAAGTATCTTTAAACGTAAATTAAGGGCGCCTCGTAACACTCAACAAGGCTGTTTATAGTGTGAACGAGTTTCTGGCGTTCTTAAATGGAAAGGATGAAGCACAAGAGTACTGACGATTCAGTATTTGTTTTCTTTTTTCTAGATTTTAATTTGTGTCATGATGTTTTTCTTCTTTTGTATATTTTTAACATTGATTTCTTTGTGTAGCTATTACTAGAGTGACGTGTCTTTTATAATTTAATTATTATTATGGGTGACTAAATAAAAAAAAATTGAATTTGAAAATTTGCAATAATTCAAAAACTCCTTTAAATATTTTTTTCAAATTTAGTGACCGGTATGTTCTTTAAAAAAGTCATATTTTGACATAAACAATCTTTTTGAAAAATTAACCAATGGCATGCAATAGGGGTTGGATTGGTAAATTTGTTATTATTCTTTATTCTGAAAACGTCATTTTTGACATAAAACTTCAAATTTTTCAAAAACGGCTGGATATAGGTGTAATATATTATGCATGAAATATCTTTAGATTTACAAGGAGAATTAAAAAAATATATAATTTATATAGGGTTTTTGAAATAAGAAAGTTGACACCCATTTGCGGTATAACTACATCTACCAATTTATTGGTTTTAACCCAGTTTCTGAGTGAACAACTTGATAATGGAGGTCAGGTAGATGTTATCTATACTGACTTTTCCAAGGCCTTTGACAGACTTGATCATGGTGTCTTGATGGCTAAATTGTGTCGTTTTGGTCTATCCAATGGCTTGCTCCTTCTCTTGGATTCATATTTAAATGGTCGTTATCAATACGTTGAGTATAGAGGGTTCAGGTCTGTCAATTTTTTAGTGACCTCAGGAGTCACCCAGGGTTCTGTGTTGGGGCCATTGTTGTTTTTGTGCTTTATTGATGATATTTCCAGTGGCTTGACTAGTAGTTCGCTCTTGTATGCCGATGACTTCAAGATATACTCGGTCATTGATGGTGAGCATGATTGCTCTGTTATTCAGGAAGACCTTAACAAGATTTATGAGTGGGGTGTTCGCAACAATCTTTATTTGAATATTGAAAAATGTTTTTCAGTTTCTTATATACACGCAGATTAAAGCCTATAACGTATTTGTATTTCATTCACGATTCTCCATTGGTTGTTTGTGATCGTATTAAAGATTTGGGGATTTTCTTTGATAGCAAACTAAACTTTATTGAACATTATAATTATATGATTTCAGCTTCGTATCAGTCTCTGGGTTTTGTCATTCGTAACGCGAGGGATCTTAGGTCTCCTCAAACACTTGTTGCGTTATTCAATGCATTTGTTAGGGCTAAGTTGGAGTATGCCTCAGTTGTGTGGTGTCCTACATATGAATTTCATTCGGCGAGTATGGAACGTGTTCATCGTCGTTTCGTTAAGTTTCTGTGGTTTCGTAGCGATGGAGTTTATCCAGTCATTGGATTTCCACATGATACGCTCCTAAATCGTTTTAATTTGACATCTTTAAGTACCCGTAGGAAATGTTCTGCTATTATCTTACTGTACAAAATTATTAATGGAGATATTGATTGTCCAGAGCTGTTAGAATTGCTTCCATTTTATGTCCCTAATTTGCGTACACGTAATAATAATACAGTTTTTTACTTGTCAAGAGCGCGCGCTAATTTGTTGTTGCATTCTCCTTTGTTCGTAATGTGTAATATTTGTAACCGTGTGTCTAATGATTTTGATATATTTGAATCAAATTTGTCATGTATAAAACGTTTATTTTTTAAGTAATACGTTTAAGTTATTATTGTTATTTTGATATTATAGTATTATTTGTAATATTTGTAATTTTTACTTGCCCTTTAATTGGATATTTATCTGTCTGGGTAGTTGTATCTTAAATAAATAAAATAAATAAATAACCAAAAGTACTAGATTCTTGAAAACATTTTAGCCGAATTGGTTCCGTCGATCTACGTACTAGACCAGCTTTTCAGTTTGTTCCACAGTGTGTTTCTCCATAATCAATCGAATCCCTTCCCAGTGAGACGTACACCCGGTATACGTGGTATGTCACATATTAGTTAGGAATTTGCCTCCATGAGAAACCTGATGAACGAAACGTCGTAAAAATAACTTGTGATGTAGAAATCAAAAGTTCGGAAATGTAGTATTAACGTATTTATATGAACCTAAATATACAAAAAATAGTAATCTGGAAAATATATGAAACAAAGGTTCAAAAAATAATTGGATAAGTAACTACAGTTTTGGCAAAAAGAGAGCTGGATGATATCCGCTACATACGAGTTTACATTATAGGCCTCAAAATTCTAAGACTACTAATCATATGAATAGTTCTTTTTAATTTGATATTTTACATAATTTGTAGACGCTGACTTTGGGTTATTATTATTGTCATATCATAAAACTACACTTATAAGAATTTGTTTTGGAGTTTGTTGCTCCACCACTGGTTAGTCAATACCTAAATTGGTAATAATAATACGACCTAATGCTTTTTAAACAGAGAATAAAACATGAAAGCTGTATCTATATTTATGACTGCGACAAAAAATTAATTGAATACCTCGTCGGTATTTTTGATGTTTTTGTGTTATATCTGCCGAAGTTTATAGATTGCGTATTTAAAGTATTAAACTAAATGTATGGTTAATGTTTAAAAGATAGTAAAAGTATTAGTATTGTAAAGTAGGGAATGGCATTTTCATACATTCTAATCTTTGAATGTGATAATTTGTATTCTTTGCATAAATAAAAATCCCGATGGCAGCCAGTCGGAAAAGTATGTTATATTATTTATTTAAACTGAGAAAAACTATTAGTAAACAAATAATAGAATATTCTAACAGTCGATAAATATAGCCAAAATGTCATATTGACAGTTATTTTAACTGAAATACCCATTATAATAATATACATTCGTAAGTACGTGGTGTTACTTCTCAAAAATAATTACAGGTGTAGCGAAGATATTTTTTTAATTTTTTGTTACTTTCTATTGTCTTATATTTTCCTAAATATACATGCGAAGAAAAAACGTCCCAAATATAGCTATAGCTTGATATGTAACACTGGGATTGTCTATTAACATTAAAAAAATATAATTTTTTCAGAGTTTAACAGGCCGCCATTTTAAAATTAACTTTCCCATTTCAACCGTTAACGAACTCAAGCGAGACATTGACCTAGCCGATTTTATAACCAAACTTTGTTTCTATTGGTCAAAAAATGCGGCCTAGAACGTGCTTCCAAATTTTGATATATCCCATATATAGATATATATAAACTTTTGAACTGAGGTAATTTTTATGGTTCAGGGGTCATGAAGAAAATTTTAGAACAAAACTGGTCCTTAGTACACAGCATTAATAAAATTTTGGAAAACTTTTCGTTATCAAACTGTATTTCAATATCAAAATAAACTCAAGAAAGAGATGGATACTGCATATACCGTTTACCCGTCTATGGTCACCCTTTTTTATTCAATTTCATGTCAGTTTACGACATTTAACTAGGTGAATAAATATGATACATTTTATTAATTCATTTTTACTGGTTTCGAACATATTTCAAAAAAATCGTCCTCAGGCAGTCATCTTTAACACCCTGTATAATTAGTGTAAATAAGGATTATTCGAAAAATTACAATTTAGGTAAAAACCTTCTATAACATGGTCGCATAATAATTGATTACTTTATATATAGTGTGTAAGACGTTAATTCACTATATGTAAATGTACATTATTTTGAAATAACGATTATTACAAATTATTATTTTTAGTAAATATTTAAAAACAATTTTGTAATTATTATTAATTAAACAAGGAATATGTGGTTAACAGATTTATTATAGCTCTAATTTTTGGACATTCTGTATAAGAAAATGTCTATCGTCCTCGTCCTCTAAATGTTTATCTATTGTTTGGTCACTTTTTATTATTCATGGATATTTTTTACCCGGGATATTTACATAAATATTATTTATTTGATAATATAAGAACTGTCATTATTTAAATTTGTATAGCGTAATAGGAAATTTTGCGGTTTAGCCAACAATAAAGAAAATCTTAGTATTGCTTCTATAAATAAAATTTAATTATATAGAAAAAAAAATCGTGATCCGAATACCAAATAGTTGCACTTACCTACCTACCTGTCAACCGCAATTAAACGTTTTTATTTCTTCGAATTTGCTTTGTTTGTTTTTATTTGTTTATACAAAATGGATTTAAATAGTTTTGTTTTTGTTTCTTAAAATAATAATTGACCTGTCATTGTTATAAATAATATAAAATACTGGAAAACTTTCTACGTCATCTATTGTATAACTACTAGGATCCCGGAAAAACCTCAGTTTCTGTACACAACAATACGTCATACATTTGGAAAATAAGAATGTACCTATTGGAATAATTCTTCAGCTCCACAAATGAATCAAATATAATTTCTTTACCATCACTAAACCAAATCTACACGTTTCAGAAATCAGAGGTACACTCAGAATATTCAAAGATGATCAATCAGAAGGATTAATTTTTTGCCGAAAAAAGAAAATATTTTTTTTTTATTAAAACAAATCTTAAGGAAATCTAAATATCTATACACAATGTTCTACCCCTCACCACCAGCCACCGCAACTAAATTTTAAATGTGATCCCAAGTCATTTTAAGAACTCCAACATTAAAATACTATAAAACGCTAGCTATCTTATTCACTCTAATCTTCAACTAAAACGAGTTAAAGTTCATGCACATCTCTTCCGAAGCCAAACAATTGTAAATTCATATCATGTGTTTTTACATACAGTTAAATATTTAGAATAGGCGATGTGTTACTTTTGGTGATGCTCCTTTGAAGGGAAACATTTTTAAAATAGTTCCCAAATCGTCACATTTTTCATTAAAGTTATTAGAAAAGAGAACAGATTTGTGTGTTATTCTTATGGAATCTACTCGTTTAAACAACATACTAACTTACAATGCTTTGCTGCCAGAATGTCTTTGAAAAGATCTCTATCATACACCTCTTACTTATTATGTCCACAATAGCGTAATTAATCCGAAACCTATTTACACCCGAAACACGTGCAGATGGTTATTTAAACATAAACTCAATTTCCCCAAGTTTATTTCATTTTATCTTTGCTAAAATAATTCTATATTAATTATATTTCATTCAATTCAACTCATTCAAAATCTGGCAACAATCAAGAAAAGATGAGAAATTCGGTGATGCCACACGTTATTTGAAGATTTTAACTATAAACATATTCCACCACAGTTTCCTCAATAAATCCACATGGAACACATACTTGATTTTCCAGTAAATTTAATTTACTCAACTCCCACAATAATATAACAAATCTTTAAATGATTTAAATAAAATTCGTCAACTCCACAAACAAATTAATTTAATATGTTTCAAACATCAAACCAAACATGTTTCGGGACTCGCTGTTCGCTCGCTATTTTTCACTTTGAAAAAGAAAGCTTGAAAAAGTGGACATTAACCCACGAAACGCCGCTGACTTTGAATAAAGTGTTGTAACTTTATTTTACTTGTTGCCTTACTACCCACTAACTTTGCCAAATAATATAACAAATATTAAAACATTATTTTATCTTAAAAAACTACTAATTTATACATATTTTTATTTTACTACTATTCACATGAACTAAATCTTGCAGAATTGTTTTTAAATGACACATGTTGACACATTTGGCATTCGAATATTCATTTTTTACCGTCCTCACCAAACGGGCTACAGTTTCAATAATAATAATTAAAAAAGTTCAATGAATATGTGCAGACGGGCTACAATTTCAATAATAATAAAAAAAGTTCTATGAACTGGGTCATAAAG
Source organism: Apoderus coryli (assembly GCA_911728435.2). Taxonomy (NCBI): domain Eukaryota; kingdom Metazoa; phylum Arthropoda; class Insecta; order Coleoptera; family Attelabidae; genus Apoderus; species Apoderus coryli. The sequence goes on along the minus strand of OU452202.1, from coordinate 5,213,109 downwards.
ATGCAATCTCGATATACTGTTTCATTCATTATTAGAGATGTAAGAAATGTATTGATATATTCCATTCGATCTCAATTTCTTTTTAAGGTTGAACTAATGTCTATTGAATGAGGGAATTAATAATGTCTATTGGCCGCTTGTACGTAAACTATCTGTTTCTGAGGTAAAGGCATAAGTACATTAAAGTAGAAGACAAAAAACCGTAAAATTATTGTATTAAATCCTCAAAGTGAACTCCATTATTTCTTGGTTTGTATAAATACAAAGCCAAGGAACATACGTTTCGTAGTAAGTTGATTTGCAACACACACACACACACACACACACACACACACACACACACACACACACACACACACACACACACACACACACACACACACACACACACACACACACACACACACACACACACACACACACACACACACACACACACACACACACACACACACACACACACACACACACACACACACACACACACACACACACACACACACACACACACACACACACACACACACACACACACACACACACACACACACACACACACACACACACACACACACACACACACACACACACACACACACACACACACACACACACACACACACACACACACACACACACACACACACACACACACACACACACACACACACACACACACACACACACACACACACACACACACACACACACACACACACACACACACACACACACACACACACACACACACACACACACACACACACACACACACACACACACACACACACACACACACACACACACACACACACACACACACACACACACACACACACACACACACACACACACGGTTGACATCACGAACCTACAATATCACTCGATGAATGACATACTTATATACATATCTATTTGGATTTCATTTTCGCATTCTATGACAATATAACTCGTTAATTATAGTAAAGCCTCTTAAATACGGGTATAATTTCACGTTGATTATGTGTATAATATAATATATAGCCATGAATTTTCATAATAATTATTGTTTACGCTTATAAACAACCTTTTTGTGTTTATAGACTACTAAACTACTCTACTGAACAAAAGTCAGAACGACTCTACATATTTTGCTGATGAAAACTAATTAATTTTATTTTCTAACATTACATGTTTTATGGAATCGTTGCTATTAAAATTATTATAAATTAGTAAAGTACTATACTAAAATTTCAATTATAGGCTGAAAGGTAAAATCTATAAATACAATAATTAAAATTAAACATGGAATTCTACTGTGAATATTATTTGTTAAAGTGCCATTAATATCAAAAAACAATTACATATATTTTCATTTTAAACGAAGTGAAACAGGCTTGTATTTAATTTTTTTCATTATATACCATATGATTACTAATTTTCGATTATATGAATTAAATTTAAGATGGTTTTCTTATATACTCGTATGTATATAAGATTGGCAATAATCTATTTTATTCACGACGCGGCGGTTTAATACTATGTGCAGGGTGAGCAAAACTCGATGTCCCTCTGTTATGAGAAAACGAAAAACGATAAAAAAATTCTGAAAAGAGGGGCTTAAATGGGATTAAGGAAGGTCCATTTTAACCCACATTTGATTTTTTTTCAAATTTGGAAACTGAAGAAAGGACCTCATCAACATTTTTTCCAGAAATATACCTATATATTTTTGTATAGTTCAAAAGAGCTAATTTTTCTGAGCAACTTTTGTAAAGAAGAAATTAGCTATCTTTATTCGTTTAGCAATTATAAGCGAATTTATAGAAACAACTATATTATTATATTATATTATCTGTAAATAATTATACAGCGTGTCCGGAAAAAGAAGGTCAATCCGTTAACCACAGATTGCTTGAGCAAAAATAATATGAGTTTTAAGATGTAATTTTTCATTTTAGCACTCCATGTTCGATATACAGGGCGTCGAAGTTGAAAATTTAAAACCAATATTCTTAAATAATTCTAGTATTTATTGAGATATTGGATTCAAATTTAGTGTGTTGCTTCAGCATAAAGAGCTACTTCTTTTCAAAAAACAACACAAAAACAATGTCTTAATAGCCAAAATACGGGATGTTCAGTACCTATTGACCCCCCAAGTTTTTATTACGTACGCCAATTGACTTTTAAACTAAGTATTTATAGGTTACTATGTATTTGTGATTATTTTTTAACTCTTATAAAGTTTGGATAAAATCATTTGTTTTTGAGATATTTGAAAAAGTATTGGCTCTTGTTTGATGCCTCGGCGGCTCTGGCTAATCTTATAATGTTGAAATATCAAGGAACTCTGGTGTTACCTTGGATACCTATTTAAGCAATGTTTTATTGTTGTCAAATTAGCTGTCACAATTTTACAGTAGGTTAAGGTTTAAAAGTTAATATTTTTAATTATCGGTAATTTTATAACACAACGAAAATGGATCGTAGACGAAACAATTTTATATGTTTTTTGGAAATGACGGATATGATTTTAATCATCGGTAAGATTGAAAGACATTTGATTGATTATAATAAGTTAAATTGTATTTTTGTTTATTTACTAGGAAAATGTAACTCTAACGCTAGTTTAGCCGCTATGCGGTACGTAGAAAAGTTCCCTAATCGAATTCATCCAAGACGAAGGTATTTTTCAAACTTAGTTAGGCGACTAAGGCACAGGGAAGTTTTAAAGAAGACCGTAAAGGGAACTGCGGTCGACTCCGTCTAATTCAACCGGAAAAGGAGGAGAGTATTTTAACAAGCATCTAGGAGACACCAAATATTAGTCCAGAGTTCTTGCCCGACAGGTTGAAAATATTGGGAAATCTGAAGTACACCAGATTTTAAAAAGACAGCAGCTTTACCCCTACCACATTCAAGAAGTACAATATCTGCTGCCTCAAGACCTTGAACTGAGATCTAGGCTATGTAGGTGGATATGCGAAATGCATGACAGATATAAACTTCATCAAAAATATTTTGTTTACGGACGAAGCTACCTTTAGTAGAAACGGGGTCACAAATATTCATAATACACATATCTGGGCAGAAGAAAGTCAACGTGGGGGTTGGTGTCGGGGATAATTTCTTTTTGGGTCCTGTAATTTTACCAGGGAATTTGACTGGTGATTCATTTTTAGCATTTCTTCAAAACATACTGCCCGATTTACTTGACGATTTGCCTCTCTTAATTAGACAAAATATTTGGTTTCAACTTGATGGTGCACCAGCACATTTTGCTAGGAACGTAACATGAAAACTTTCCCCAACGCTGGATTGGGCGAGGCCAACATGCTCCTGTTAAATGGCCACCCCGATCTCCAGATCTTACTCCCTTGGACTATTCAGTCTGGGGTTGTATGAAAGATTTTGTTTATAAGGTTCCGATTTTGAGTGAAAATCATTTAATAGAGAGAATCTTACAAGCTGGGGAAAACTTTAGGTTGAAGCCTCATATTTTTCTAAAAAAAATGATTTTATCCAAATTTTATAAGAGTTAGAAAATAATCAAAAATACATAGTAACCTATAAAAACTTAGTTCAAAAGTCATTGGTTTAGGTGATAAAAACTTGGGGGGTCAATAGGTATGTTCTTTTTTTGAAAGAAGTAGCTCTTTATGCTGAAGCAACACACTAAATTTGAATTCAATATCTCAATAAATACTAGAATTATTTACAAATATTGTTTTTAAATTTTCAACTTTGACGCCCTGTATATCGAACATGGAGGGCTAAAATGAAAAATGACATTTTAAAACTCATATTATTTTTGCCCAAGGAATCTGTGGTTAACGGATTGACCTCCTTTTTCCGGACACCCTCTATATTATACTAATGGTTGACAAATAGTTTTATTGTCAATTAATGTTAAAAAAAAATGTTTACGCATAACGAAAAAGTTGATATGTTATTAGATTATGGGCAATCTCAAAAGACCCCTAGAAGAGCAGTTCAGTTATACACCCAAAAATATCCTGAACGTGTTATTCTAAACTCAAGAATATTTTCAAGATTGGAACGGAATTTACGTGCAAATATCGAAAAGATTGCTAAGAAGCAATTTTCGAGAAGATAATGCCTCGATATTTGCACGTAAATTCCGTTCCAATCTTGAAAATATCAACTTTTTTGTTATGTTAACTTAGAGAGTAAATTCTGACAAAACTGTTGCCACTATTTTGAAGGCCATCCACGAACCTCGATTCGTTAAGCTTGTCGTGAGTTGAATTGAGATTATACCTACTTAGTGCGAAGGTAAAATAAATTTTATATCATTTATCAAAAATGTTATCAATTAGTTAACAATTAACAGTAAATTTTATAATGCACAAGAGTTTAAGATGACATTTGGTTATATTATAATTATGGCCAATAAATGCACATTTATATTTTTAAAGGCTAGAATCGTACCATAAAGCCATTCTTCTGACCATATGTTAACTCGTTATTCAAATACTTATTCATCGGTCTGTACGTGTAAAATTTTCAAATGTTAATAATGATGATGGAAAATATTCTCTAAGTAAATATTCAAAATGGATATGCATACATAGGACTTTCAGTATTCCGAGAACTTTAACATCCATAATAGAAAAATAAACAAAACAGCATGTTAAGTAAATAGAACTAAAGAGAAGTTTTTTACCTGCTTGATTATAGTAGGTATAAGGTTTAGTGGAAAAATATGTTTATTTGATTTCTATGATTTTAAAAATACCATAAAAACTACCAGGAAACATTTATTCTTATAACAACGTTTATTTGACCTGATGACGTTTACTATTTTAGAAAATTTAGCTTTTTGTACATGAAGAAATATATTAAACATTCTTTATCCTTAAACTGTAAGTTGCCAAATAACCGTGACCAATAAACCGCAAAGGGCTTCATAACTAAACTAACACATCATTACTTTTTCTTTCTTTAACCTGTAACTCTTAAAATCGATCAATAGTCTTGATTCATCAAAATATCTTTAAAGTTATGTCGTCATTCTCTCTACATGTACAATTACTAAAAAACGGTTCGACGAGTTTTAACCAAATTTGATACAAACATACTATTAGATAAATAAGATATAGGGATGAAATTAATGTAAATTACGCGTCCATTAAGAGGTTAAAACAGGACCCAAATATAGAAAAATCGGTTGTGTCGCTCCAAAACTTTCCCGACAAGATATAAAAATGCAAATGCTTTAGTTTCACGCGAAGGGCTACGCTTATTGACTATCCGTACAACATTTCCGAAATTCAGCTTGAGCGATGTCATGCGTTCACGGATTTGGGTGTCACATTCGATCACAAATTTTTATTCCTGGACCACATCAATAGAGTGACATCTGAGGCGTCACGTATGTATGGCTTCATAATGCGTAACTGTAGAGGCTTTGATAGTGTTTCTGTGCTCATTACTCTGTTTAACACATATGTCAGATCGAAACTAGAGTACTCGTCTATTGTCTGGTATCCTCAGTATAATGCTCACAAGTTGGAGATCGAAGAGATACAACGCCGGTTTCTAAAGTATCTAGTTTTTAAAACAGATGGGGTTTATCCTGTTAGAGGAATCGATCATTGTTTGTTGCTGTCTCGTTTTAATATGTAGAGCTTGGAATATAGAAGAATTCAGTAGTAGTAATGTTATATAAATTATTGCGAGATAAGATAGACTGTTCTTCCTTGTTATCAAGTATAAATTTTTTAGTTCCTAGATTGAATACTAGATCAAATGCGACATTTTATTTAGACAGAGCTAGAACTAATGTGTTATTGAGATCGCCTGTACATATTATGTGCAATAATTTTGATTCGATTTCTGGCATATGTGACATTTTTACAACGTTAGAATATAACCTTAGAATGTTAGCTTCAGAAACATTTATAGTGTAAACGTGTGTATTGTAAGTTTTCTTTGTGTATTCAATTAATTTAATAGTTATTGATTTTGTATGTATTGTCCTATAATTGGGAAACTGTTGGGCAATAAATGCTTTATTATTATAATATAATCTAAAATATATGACCTGCGGAACGAAACAGAATTATAATCATAATGATTATTATAATAGTATTATTTTTATTATTTTCAATAAACTAACTACTTTATTCAAAAATTAGAAATAAAAAAAAGTGCAAGATCTGGGATTTGAACACATGACCTTCCCCATGCAAAGCGCGCGTTCTACCAATGACGACACCGATTCCTATTTAAACTACGGTATTATAAAGGGTGTCCCAAAATTATCGCAAGATTTGAATTTGCCGCTATTTATGCAGTAGAGTGTTGGCAACGCTAAAAGAAAACAAATCGACAGCTGTCAGTTTAGGTTTAGTAAAAATGGAGCGTTACACGATATAACAACGTGTCATTTGGATTCTGGTGTGTAATAGTGAAGCCATGTTTCATCCATTGTCACATATTGTAAGCGCCGAATACGCTTATAGTGATTATGAATTGAAATAATATTAGTGAATTAATATTAGTGAATTAACTGGAAAATGGCTTCCTACCTTTTCCTGGTTGCCCGTGGTTGGTAATGGCCCGCTTATGTTCCAGTTTCTTCACACACACATTACACAATAGGCACAGACGGATTATATAACAATATACGATTATTATATTTTGCTTTGAGTTTTCTTGATTTTAGATAAAATATATATTTATTTTCTGAAATAATCCATTACGACGAGGAGCGGGATGTATTTACAAAACAAAGACGTCTACTCCACCAAATGTTTTATATTGCTGTTTACTTAGCCAAACATGTTTCGGAACTCACTGTTCCATCATCAGTGGCATTAATAAGCTTTACAAAAATGTTACCTAGTGTCTAAACCGTAAACATAGATTTTCGAAATATGAATACATTTTCTGAAAACTATTCAATAGTATCAAAACAATAAATGAGGTCAATTGATAATATTTAGAAAACTTAAAAACTTAAAAATTAATTACACTAATTGCAAACAGTAAATTTCATAGTGAATGATTTAATGTAAATGTTTTTTCTTGTAAATCATTTCTATTAAAGATCTTTGAAAATATATTTATGTAGTTCTGATTTCAACCGAATATAATAACAGTAGGTACTTTCACATCACAAAAAGTATCGCACAGAACATTTGTGTATTAATTTGTTAGTGTATTTTAATACATCTCTGAATTAAACGTAAGTACCCACAATATTTTTTGGTCGAATCGATAAATCTACCTACAGAACAGATATGAAACATTTGTTAAGATTATTTAAATCTTTCCTATCATTTATACTATTTGAATTTTGGAGTATAGATACCATTTCTAAAAACTCCCTCATTTTTAGATTTTGTTCACATCTCAAAATTTCTGTGTTATTATAGTCAAACTGATGTTTTCCAGATACGAGTATTTCGTGGTTGGTTAATGCTGTTTTGTTTTTCTTGTCATACTTGTGACAAAGATTAATCTACACAATAGATAGTCAGCGTATATGGGAAATAAAACAAATATTGAAACTGTCTCGACACGAGCTACATCTATTAGAAAAACATGCAACCATGGAAATTATGGAAATTGTAGATGGCGTTATATGTATTGTGTTGAAATAAAATAATCATATAGGCAATGTTAGACAAGGACGAGTATACTTTCCCCTACGAGGTGGGAGTTTGTTTTTATATTATAGGTATCATATATGTACTACTGTGCAGCAGTGTTTTTTGTTTAAAATTATATGGTATACGTATACCTATCTACGTAAAGATTAATGTGTATGGACGAAAATAAAAGAAATTACTATAATAGTATAAATATACCGGGCTGGTTTATTAAATGTTTTAGACAATAATTTTAAATGACGAAAATAATATTATTTTAGTCATTTAATTTTAAATTTCGGATATAAGGATGCATCAAAAAGTTATATTTAAATTAACGAAATTTGGCGTTATAGATAGGACTTCCGGTTATTACCTGATTCAGTTTTAAGGATCAAACTCAAACAGCAGATTCAACTTGTCGTTAACATTATGAAAAAATAAATCTCAGAGGCGGGTAAATTAAAGGGGCATACAGGCGTGAAATGCTACCCTAACTTTTTTATGCACATTTTTTGCGTGTGTTTCAATTCGGAGATGTAAAATCTAACAAATTATATACGTAATAAATGTATCCTTCTGTGATATTGATAGAAAGTCATCGTTATCGCGTAATATCGATTTTAAGAAATGTTAATATTAAAAAGGCTGTGCTTTTTACAAGTTGCTGAAGTAAATAAGGTTTGAAATTTCCAGCATGACAATAATTATTTAAAAAAATACGGATGCAGGATGTAAAAAATTAGAATTTTTAATCTGTTTTTAATGAAAATTTAAATCTATTGAGAAATATGGTTCAGGGTTTTTGTGAAATGTATTTTACTCCAAAGATTCTACTCATCGATTATAACCGAATTAATTTACTCAAAAATATCTATACTAGTAAAATAACACAATTATCACAATTAGGTTCAAATTCTGCAACGCCGAATTGAAAAAAAACTTACAGTCTCCCTAATATTGGTTTTTGTGCAATGATCATAAAACTTTAAAAAACTAACGATTTATGTAGATTGTATTGTTAACACGTTTCGTAAAAAGCTTTAAAAACCCACCAACAGGGTGTTAAAAGTATCACGACAATAACTTTTTTCATGTTTTAACAAGTACAATCGTCTGCTTCAGATTGATCCTTAAAAACTGAATAACAGTTTCTCTATATAAAAAAATAAAACTCGTAAATATCATCCCCAAACATTTAATTTGAATACAATTACATAATACCATATTTGAAAGTAAATAAAAAAAAACAGCATTACCTAGTTTGACAGATTTGCAAATTGCAAATCAAAGTTTCTATGTATACAGGGTGTTGCATAAGTACTTGTACAAACTTTAAAGGGTGATTCTTTGACTAATTTTAAGATACAAATTTCATATGTACATGGGTCCGCTACGGCTTGGTTTTCGAGATACAGGTAGTTCAAAAAGAATATTATATTTAGGATTATATGCTTGTTCAATAGCATCGCAATTTGGTGCAATTCGGGATACAGGTGTATTGATGACACCAGAGCTGTCAAAAGAACTAATAAAAAATACGAAAAATAACAAAATACAAATATCATTCAAAAGACAACAATGCACATAATAGTCGGTACCAAGCCAAATAGGTAGTAGGTAAATATAGATTTATTTTGTTTCGGGCTTGGGCTTGGCACCGACTTATTGTAATCAAAACTACCCACCAAACGGATACATTTAATTTTACGCAGATGCTCAAAATGTTAACTTTCTTTCATTAATAGAGTGAGTGTGAAGTGAGCTTACCTCTTACGCCCACGTTTAAGTACTAAGTTTCAGTTATCAGTTATAATTTTTTATTTTCCAAGAAAGCGAAACGAGATATTTAAAACGGCATTGCGCCGCCCGCATGTATACCTCCGGGGGCGGCATCGAAAATCGCTACACGTCACAAACTTGTAAATGCTTAGAACTACCCCTATATCAAATTTCTATTTTCTATATTTTTTGTTTCATACCCAAAGCCCTATTCCTACCGAACTTATTATTTACCCGAAGAAACATTAAAAAGAAGTAAAATTTAAGTACCTAAACCGATAAAGTGGAACTTATACCTGAAGAACAGACAGACTATTATAATAGGTATACCTAATATAATATAGGTAGCACTGATAATTTTTTTATTATAGGTATTATAAGATCTACAACAATCTTGTTACATCTTTGCCACATTGTCTACGTGAAATATTTAGTCAAAAGTATGTTTCTATCTAAAAGCTTTTCATTTAACGATTGTTCGCCACTGATCATGGGACTGGTCTAGTCTTGAAACATGTATGACATGGATTAAATATTATTATATTAAATTTAATTCATAGAGATTAGGCTTTTATTTCAATACTGTACTTGTAATAAATCACCCTGTGTGTTTCTTTTACCGACGAATTGGCAACAGCACGACACACACCACATTCGCTTGTTTTTTTTTCTACCCTCCCTGCGTATCCCCTCCAGATTAATACAGAATTTCATCAATTTCTCTCTCTGACAATACAGCATTGCCGGTGCATATCTGTTGCAAATGATCTAAATAATTGTTATACGTTGCGTTTTGTTTTTGATATTAATAAACTACAAAACGGTTTCTGGCTGTGACAATACTGCTCTATGCTTTACACGCTAGTCTACGCCACGTAGTGGCAGGCATACTTAGAGATGTTCTGATTTTAATGCATTGGGCTGACTATCTATTGTGTAGATTAATCTTTGCTTGTGACTATCCACTTTTCTAAATATTGAGATGTTTGTCAACTATATACTGATGAGCAATTTGTACAAGGTATTTCATAAATCAAGTTACTTTTTTTGTTTTTAGGAGTTTTTGATTTTAAATTGCTAAAAAACCTTGAGAATAGGTTACGACTTTTATGACAAACCATAATAATATACTTTTTAAAATAATTTGAAAGCTGATGCGATAAACCCTCTATATATGACAAGGAGAGATAGCGATTTAATTTATTATTTTGGTTTTGATTATTTGTTATGTTGGGTAGTTGTTTTAATTAGTGCATTTTTCACAATTTCACTAGCTCTTGCTGAATTCTGGATCCGAATAGTTTAATTCAGAGATGTATTAAAGTACACTAACAAATTAATACTCAAATGTTCTGGTGTTATCCTGTGACAATGTAATAAATCAAAAAATTTGATTTTAAATGTGCGATACCTTTTGTGATGTGAAAGTACTGTTACTTATTATATGTTTAATGTTTTGGAATGATATCCACGCTGAGGGTGGTAAGTGTATGTTTTGCAGTTGTAACTTAGTGTTTGACGAAAATGTATCTCAATATTTTAGATATTTGATAAAGATCAATAAAAATGATAGAAACGTCATAATAAATTGTTAAAATATTATGTGGCAGTTAAAATTTTATAAAATCCTGACCTAAAATCAAGAAAACTAAAAGCAAAATATAATAAAGAAAAGGTCAAAGAAAAATAAAAACAAATTTATACGATTATTATAGCCAGGTTTTTCGAATCTTCAAATTAACGAAAACGTATATCGGTTGTTACCCCAACGCTCTCCGAATACCAATATGGCTCTTCTCGGAGTAGTCGATCCCCCACCAATTTCCAGTATAAAAATAAAAATTGCACTATAGATAGTGTGCGCAAAATAAATGAAACTTAAATATTTGTTGTTTTGACATATCTATTCAACTTAAATATTTATAACCAACCTAAATGAAAATATTATAAACCTAACGAAACAATTAGGGACGCACACAAGGCAGTGCCGTTACGCAACACATATCGACGACAGAGTTCCATTTTATTGCGGTTTAACAGCGCCAAACACTCCTCTGAAGCATCAATTCGTTGTTATTTGTGGTCGACTCTGAGCTCACGAGGCACCCACCACAAAACATACCCCTTTAGAATACGAACCACAATGTGAACAAACTGGACTAAAAGAAGCGCCATCTTTTGATTTGTCGCATACTCATAAATTGGTTTTGGCGGGAAATTTAAAATAATATTAGTGAGGAATATTTCCAATAAATTTAATTAGTTACAGATTATGATGCAACTATTAATTATTGTAGTTTTTCAAAAAAATATTAAAACGAGATACAAAAATAAATTAACAGGATAGTGTTCAAAATATTTTTGAAAAACTACAAAAAAAGTTGTACCATTATATGCAACACGACACAAAACATTAATGAGCTCGAAAAAAAATCATTTATTATTATAAAATATTTATTATTAAAATAGAAACGCACAATTAACAATATTATTTTACATTTTAATCTAGTCAAAAAGTAGGTAGTAGGTACACAATAAAGTTTATAATTTAAAAAAATAAATAAAATTCTTCTAAATATAGGTAAGTATTCTTATTCTTTCAATGTGCTAGGCATGTCATCGATGACCATGGGGTACCTAACTTATACCTACTAGGGTCACCTATGGATTCCTTTGATGTGGTAGATCCAGTACTTATGTCTATGTCACAACTAGAGGGTTCCAGTTTTCTTCTCTATAAATTCAATTATTTCATAAAAACATGTACAACATTTAATAGAAGTGCGTTGTTTGCTTACCTGTATTAAGATGTTATATTGGTGTTGCATTCCATTTAAGGCTCTTCGACACCCAAACTGAAACTCATCCGGAGAAAAATGTTTCGCACACACTAGAAGTAGTTTATCAAAAGGAATATTAAATAAACGGGGGTTGTTTATATTTGCCAACTTTAGTAGCATTTCTGGTTCTTTATTAGGGTTTGGAAATCGGAAAAAACTACCATTCTTAGTCTCACAGTTGGAACACATTTGTTTTTTGCCGGTCGAACTTCTCCAACAAAAGAGCCATAATATTAAAAATAGCACACACTGTACGCAATTTTTATGCATAATTTACAAATAAACAAACTTTTAAACAAGACGCGCACTCCTTTTTCATAATCTTAACGCAAAAAATCAAAATAAGACTTGAAATTATACCATAAAAAATGGCCAACTTTTGTGGGAAATACTAAAACATTTTAAACATAAAATATGGGGATGTTTTGTGATTTTAAAATGAAAAATATTTTAGCGACACCTAGCAATATGAAGTCATACTAAACGTAGTATAGCAGACAGTTTTCTTCACTTTTCGTTTGCAGCGCATAGTTAAAAACAGTGTCCAACTCTCTGCCCTTTGAGTTAATCTTCTAAGGGGGTATGTTTTGTGGCACACACTTTGCACAGAGCTTTCGCATACCCAAATGTTCATGTAAAATGGTAAAAACACTACCATCTGATATCTTTACAATGTCAGCTAGCTCGTCCACCTTCAATTTGCGATCGTTCATAAATTCATAACCAATTTGTGATTTTTTTTTCTGGAATAACAGCCTCATTTGCACGTCCACTGCGCTCTGCATCATTTCTGCTGATACGACCACGTTTAATTCAGGAATCCACTTCTCTATCATTTGTCTCGATGGAGCAGAGCTCGGATAATGTTTATCCCGCCATTGTTTGGTATTTTTTTCATCAAAAAGCAATGCTTTATCAAAACTCGAAATTCACTTTTTTTCAATAATAAACGTTGTTTCGCACAAAATGCTATAACTCACGAATCAATAGTCAGATTGCTGTGAAATTTATACACGTATCGTTTGAAGATTAATGCTAAATAAAAATCATATGGAAAAAATTCTCGTAACGCCATCTATGATTGGCCTAATAAAATGTAGTATTTTCTTGTGATACCGGGCGGAATATATTACTTATGATCTTTATTATTTATTTTCGTGTATAAATTTTTACTTGAAATTGGGTGTTGTGAACAATTAATTAATTAGTAATATCATGGTGCATCACTGTAAAATTTGTAGAAGAAGTAGTCACCTATAGTTCCACAGATACCTACCTGTAATTTAACAGCTGTTTGCAATGGTGTCTGTTTATGATTATTTATGTAAACATTTTAGAATCTATTACTTGACTTTTTGGATAATTTAAATTAAGAAATTATAGGGTTCTAATTCTCTAAATATTCTCAAATAGCTTACTTGAATATGCTTCATTTAACAATAAAAATGTGTGACAAACTGTTTTGCAGTCGAAAAATAGCAATTTTACCACATTATATAGTTTTTACTCGAATCTACATACTGCTTGAATAATATGTTGAGATAAATCTTATATTGTGAAATAATTATAAAATTAATTATAAATTTACCACAGCCTAAGATATACAAACTTAGGTACTTATACAATGGGTGTATGTGCTTATGAGTGTGTGCCAGTCATTAAAATCCCATTAAGGAAACAAAAAGCCAAAGGTAGAAAAAATATGGATGAAAAACCGATTATAATGCTGATGCGGTTTGTTGGATATGAACCGTGTTAAAACCAACACTATTAAAATAGTTTCTCACGCTACCGAAATACATACATTCTATATTCCCAGCTAGTGAGTTACAATTAGTTATAAAAATGTTAGTAATTATAAAAAAATGTTTTTTTGTTAGTTTAGCTCCAGGACAAAATAGCTCTTAACTTAAAAAGGAAATTACTGGCTTTACAGCTGTTTTGCTCACCAGAATACCATAGCTATACCTACATATACGGGCTTGATATATCAGTGAGGCATCCGGAAATATGTGTCCACTTCCACCGAACAGACAACTATATATGTCCGTCTCTACTAGAGAGTTAGGATGGACTGCTTTTTCAAGGAACCTAGGATATATTTGCGATTGTACTAGCGGCTCACTAGTTTTAAGTGTAAACAGCGCCTGGAAAAATGTTTATTCGCCCAAATACATAAATGCAATGTTCATTATTTTATTTTTGTTTTTTTGGTAATTGGGTTCGTCGTTTCATCTTTTATTGATCTCTCGTTAACCTAGCTTAACCTAACTTTTCTACCTGTCTTTGTTACATTGACATTTACGAAAAATAATTTCATGAGAGCGGACATAATTACTGGTTTTACCTACACAAAGGATATCTCTACATCTCTCACTGACTAACTGTAACATTCTGGATCAATGATTCCACCGGCTCATAAAGCGAAACTGTGGATCAATAGGAATGTGTGGTTCGGCCCCTTCACGGTGCGATCGATGGTCGTATGGCGTCAATTCCTGTATACACCTCCTTAAAATGGCGCGATATGCTCGATGAGTTTCTTGATAAATTGCCAATACCCCTGAACAACAGAGAACTGTCAAGTCGGTTGTGCTCATTTAATGTATTCCACCTACAAAAAAACACCATTTAAATGAAAATACGAGCGCTTATGGTGGTGGTCCTGTTGGGAAATATTAGCTGCCAATATGTAAGCTGCAACAAATGACAAATTTATATAATAACGTGTATCTTAATATCTTCTCTAAACAAATCGTGTTGAAAAATCATTAAAGCTATTTTTTCTTCCTTTGTTACAGAAGATGTCGGAGACAGCAGCCAGCAACGCTCCCTCTGTTGAAGATAGACCTCTGTCCCTTTCACGACGCGATTTTCCACTGCCTTCTCCAGGATCATCTAACAGGTCATCTTCTGGAAGTAGATTTGATCCTCAGCTACAATATCGTCATCAAGTAAGAAATTGTTAATAAAGGAGTCTTTTCAAGCAAAAAATATAAAGTTTTTTTCTGGTAAAAGTTTAGCTAAAAATATATTATGTGAAAAGTTCCTGGCTTGATAAAATGAAACATTTTTGGTGAATTTTTTCGTTCTATTGAGAGTTTGAGTTCGTCAAAATCTATCTCAATCAGTTCGCAATCGCAGTCAAGGACTTAACATTAAAAAATCGTTGTTGCACAAGATTTACATCTTACAGCATACAAAATTCAGCTCGTTCAAGAACTGAAAGTTACCAACTATCCGCTCTGACTGAATTTTCCAATGAAATGCTCCAGCGCCTCCCAACGTTTGAAAACATTATGTTTAGTGACGAAGCAAACTGTCTCTTAAGCGGGCACGTAAACAAACAGAACTGCCGGTACTGGCCTAACAAAAATTCAAGAGAGAAACAGTAACGCCCACGACATAGTCCAAAAGTTATTGCGTGGGCTGCCATGTATTGTGAAGGCATCAATGGGCCTTAATTTTTTGAGAGCGGCGATGGCGAGCACTTTCGGTAAACTGTGAACGGTATTGCGATATATTAAGGAAATTTTTGGCACCACAACTGGAGGAGTTTGAAGGTTTTAATGTGGAAACAACTTGTCAAACCTTCGACCAATCGCTATTGCGGTTGTCAATCAACTTTTCTCAGAAAAAGTGATCTCTCATCGAGGCACCATCAACTGATTTGCTAGAAGCGCCGATCTTATACCACGAACTCTACTGCAATTGAAAAACAACATCCGCACAGAAATGGTCGCCATCTCCAGAGAGAAGTGTAGACGCGTGGCGGCTAATTTCTGTTTTCGGCTAGAGGAGTGCCAGCAGCACTTGGACAATATATTTTTTGCCACTGAATTTTTCAAAACTGCAAATTCTCCCAAAAATAACATTTTTTTAACTTTAAAATTTTTTTTATTCAATTTATAAATACCCCCACTCCTTCTGGACATCTTGTACCTACGATTTGTCAAGCTCAGAGCCATGTTTGAGGTTAGAAAGTAAATTATAGTCCATGAGACTGAATTGGGTGAATATGTTGAATGGGAGGACAATTCGAGATTTAATTTGTGGATTTTTGTCATCACAAAGACTAACAACGTATGAATGGGTGTTGTCATGAGCTTTTTTTCGGATTTCTTCGTTCAAACGTTGCTATAATAAGAAAAATAAACTCCATACCTTGCTCCAACGATAAAAATAAAAATATGTTTGTTTTCCTTGGATTGTGTCACCAGGTCCAATACACTGTTTCCACTATTGATTAGTTTAAATCTTCGTAAAAATTCGCTGGGATTTCTCTATACAAGTGCCAAATTTACTGTTGAAATAGCTTCCGCTGATATTTAGATTCTTAGCTTTGCACTCACATTCAATCTGCCGTCCTTTAATAATAATAATAATAAATCGTCTTTATTTTGAAGAAATTTACAAACAAGGCGAAGTTTAGCAATATGCTACTCCAAGCACTTACCATAATTTGCAAATTATACAGACATGACAATTCACTTCTACACTACTTAGGTACTTTAATTTGTTTCGATTAACAACGAGAATATGACAACGAGACAATAAACAATAATAACAATATGCTGCAAAGGAGAAAAAAAATATATATAAATTAGCATTATTATGCTTATAAAGGAGAAAATATATAAATATGAAAAAAATCATAATTATTAACATTAATAATGTATAAATACATATAGCCAATCTTAGGATATAAGACAAAACACACACATAAATGAAATATTAAATATTATTCAATAGCCTGAAAGGCTACTGACGTTTGCTCAACAACATATTTCTTATTTTTATTCTGAATGAGTTTAAACTGGATTGTACATGTTGGGAAATACAAGAGTTATACAACTTTACCGCGTTATAAGTAAAACATTTCTTAAACATGGTTGTTCTATGCCTAGGTATAGGTATGTAGCAGATTTCTTGATCTTACATTAACGCTGTGAATGGATGAAAGCGGGCTCAGCTTATCAAACAGTACTTTCGGTATTTTTGTTTTAATAATTTTAAATAATAAAGAGTAAAAACTGAGTTCCCGTCTTTCAGACATCTTTAGCCAATTAAGTTCTTTAATCTTATGTGATATAGCATCATATTTTCTCAAGCAAAAAACAAACCGGCAGCAGAAGTTCTGTACCCTCTGTATTCTGGCTTGATTTTGTTTATCGAAGTAAGGTCCGTAAACAGTATCGGCGGGCGTAACTAAAGTTGGAGAGAACCAATGAGTCGGACAGCATTTTTTTTAAGGAAGGCGTGAAATCATGTCTGTATGAAAACAACAACTTTAACGTTCCAAAACATTTCTTTAATAAATAATTAACATGTAGGTTACATTTCAAATCGGGATCAAGCATCACACCCAAATTTTTCACATTGGAAACCAGATTCAATGGGACATCACCTATCTTAATACACCCATCTGGTATTAGAGCACGCAAGTTTTTATTACCAAAAAGCATACCATGACACTTCTCTGGATCAAGTTGTAAATTATGTTTTGCCGATAGGCTTTGTAGGGATTGAAGATCCATTTGTTTCACTAAAGGATAAATAAACCTGCGTGTTATCTGCAAAGGCATTGACTTTACAAAATTTTGTAGATGTAAGAATATCTACTGTGTACAATATGAAAAGAATCGCGACTCTATGAATTTCTCCGATCATTTCGGCATTTGTGATCACAGCAGGACGTCCTGAATGTGGTGCGTGAAAACGCATGGTTTTAATGAGTTTTGGAATGCAAAATTAAATATAACATTAATACTAGCTCAAACTAAAAGCTGTTTCTTAAAGAAGATAAAACATAAATAAAAGAAACGGTCCACTTAAATTTAAACCAAAAGAGACAGGATATGTTGTTTTTATCTATGACTATTAATCGGTATTCGAACCATTTCTATCGAAGTGGTTTTATTGTGGTATGAACAAAGACCTAAATGTTCTAATATACCGTGTGTCCACGGATGGTCGCATGAATAGGTGAAAAAAATTGGAATCAGATAATTGATCTTCTGGTTTTTGCTCCTGCTTCGTCTAAAACTAAGAAGTGCTGAATGTCAGTCCAATCGCGCGTATACGGGGTGTTGTAAATATAGATTTTACGAAATGGGTTGTAATAAACTACTTAAATTTTTGAAAATACATGAAAATTGTGTTGGGAAAAGTTGTTTAGAATGCGACGAAATTAAAAATTAAATCCACTTTGTAAAATTACAATATCAAGATAGAAGTGCACTTTAAGCAGAGTGTGCTGAGGTAATGACAAATGACAACAATATTCTTTTTTTTTTTATTATCGTAAAATAATTTGTCAAAGTAAAGTACAAAATAAATAACAAAAATACAGTGATATGGGATTGGTGATCGTTCTATTCCAAAAGTCATGTCGCTATTTCATATAAAATTTGAAAATACCGTTCCAGCACAATCAACAGATTCCAGATTGGTGAAAAATTTTTTGAGTACCGGCCAGGGTTGCGAATATTAAAACACAAAAAAAGCAAGATGATGCAGCAACCTTATTGGCTATTGGTTCACTAAATTAAACGCGTAAAATCTCCCTGAGAAATCTATCTATTGAAATTGGAATCAGCAGATCACTTATTTTGAAAATCTATAAATCAAATCATAGTCGACCTTTTAAAGGAAATTTTCTTCAAACTTCAAACATGAAGCTCGAAGTCTTGATTTTTGCTTGGGTGAAAAAATGATGGAAGATCGATATTTTCAAAATTGGATTGTTTTTTTTTTAAAGAATCGATGTTTAAAACAAATGGCGTTCCGTCTTCACAGAACTGTAGTTACTGGAGTGAGGATGTTATTAGTAGTAAACACCAGTACTTTAAAAATATGAATTTATGTATGGAGGTATCAAACCATACTTCGTTCAAGGAACACTAAACCAATACGAATATTTAAACACATTAAACTAGTGGATTGATCGGAATGGTCGAATTCCATTGCCCTTTAGTCCTCCCGATTTGTCGTTGATGGATTTTTATTTGTTAGGGCGCTTGAACGAAATAGTACCTATAGTCTGAACTAATGCCAAATGATGTGAATATTTTGAAGAATAGAATCTCAGACGCCATTCAGTGCATTAATCGAATAAAAAACTGTTGAGTTTGCACGTTGTGTTGTTTTATGGTATTAATTAAAAATTCATTTTGACTAACGGTCATATTGATAGTCGACACTTGAGTTCGAAGTTCCCCTTATTAATAGCTTGTCTCTATCTGACATTCACATTTCAGCGTAGGGTTAGAAAGAAAAAATCGCCATCAAGACTATGCATTTCATTTCATCCCGAACATTTTAAAAAATTTCAAAGTGTATTGAATTTCGCCGTAAATCTTCTTTTCCCAATTTTCCCAATACAATTTTCGTGTACTTAGTTTCAAAATTAAAGGTAGTTTATTTCAACCCATTTTTTAAAATTTATTTCTACAACATCCTCGTATACGAGCGATTTCACTGATATTCGGAACTTCATACTTTTAGACAATGCACGGGCAAAATCCACATATTCATGTGTCCATCCGTGGACACACGGTATATGATGATCATTTATATTATACAAACAGCTTTTTAAGTCAGTGATATTTGTATAGTGTTTGATTTTTTATTTAAATGTTATATGGTGTACCAAAAATAATTTGCACTACCTATGTGTAAATGAAGTTTTCTTCTAAATTATTTTTAAATATTATGAATTGTCTAATCAGTTTTTAATTGGCATCAAATTCTGGGCTTTTTACGGACAATCTGCTACAAACAACTGGCATAAATGAACATTTGCTATTTATTATTTTTTGAAGAAGATAGCCAAAAGTTTATTGTATTCAGGGTGGTCCACAAAATATTTACTTCTCCGTTTTGTTTCTTCTTTCGCCAATAAACTGAAGATATTTTGTACACAATTTTTTGTAGGAACAAATTAAACATTAGCAAAAGATATAATTATTAATCAAAATAACTCCGATTTCCGATGGACCTCCATGCCGTATAGAGACATAGAGCTCCAAATGTTTTATGGCATTTTGTAACTTTGCATTACAGATATTATGTTGTAATATGACAAGTTTATTTAATAATAATAGTAATCTTTTTATTCGCAATCAAATTACAATACCATATAACATGAACACATAAAGACAAGGTACATAAGTGATTACGAGAAGGGTCAGTAGGCAGCAATACTGATATGATATTCTGACCCGAGCATTAAACTAAACATAACTTCTATTTGTATTAAAGAAAAATAAATAAATTAACAAAAAAAATCCTTCATATTACGCATTATGCAATAATTATCGATGAGACCCTGTATTTCACAATCAAAATACTAAAATAAGCAAATAATGCGAATTCAAAGCACTGAAAAAAAAATCCAAAACAAACACTTCACATATTGTCTAAAAGGAGACTTCGGTAGGAAATCCTGAAACGAGCGCAGCTTCAATCCTTTAATCGTGTGGGCAGGTTATTATTAGATACAAAATGAAAAAGATCTGAGAAATAGTGCAGTCCTTCATTAACGAATGTTGTCGCAAATCTAATGATTCAGAAGGTATTGTATTGATTTTTGACGTATAAATTCAGTGAATGTCAGTTACTCAAATTTGCTTCATCTCGTAAGTCTATCGCCTAGGAAAGTAACATCGAGAGATTTCCTAACGGGCATCGCGTAATATGAAGCCGCACCACTTTGTGGGAAAATTAGGTTCTCTTCACAAAGGCATCCATTTAGCGTTTGTGGGTATGTACCTCTCGGAGTATGTGTCGGTTACAGCCATTTAAGTCACTACGCCATGTAAAAAGAAAGACTTCCGTCGGAAAAACAGATAATTTGGGCCTTTTTATTCATTGGCCTACTCATATAACGAAATCATTATTATTTTCATTCAACTTCTGAATTAGGTGGAACTATGTACGAGACCCTGCTCTTAAGTAATTCGTTAGGGTGCTTCCTTGTAGCACCCTTTAGCCTAATCCTTTTTGGTTTATTACCACTCTTGTCAGATCCCAAATCGAGGTAATCTATCTTTAGCCTAATCCTTTTCCTTGTCAATATCCATCCCCTCTCACGCTGTTCTGAGTTTTTCTCCTTTTCAGTAGTAATATTGACAATTTCCTTGGTTTCCATAAAGGCTCATATCAGTAATTATTATGGAAAGGAAACTCACTGCAAAGATGTGATAAGGTGACATACTCCGGGTGAACACTGAAGATCCCGAACGCTCTATTTTTGAGTTATGAAATCATAACAGCGACTAGTGACAAAAACCTTAGCCTATACCTAGCGATGCAAGGTGGCGGCAAAATCCTCGATAACCCAGCCCCACCTACAGTAAAAGCGCAGACAGACTATTGTCACGTCACGTGAGGTGACTTGTTATCACGTTGGCTAAATCTCACATGCTATCACGCCTTAAATACCTACTACGTAACACCGCAGATCATTTTGAGTAAGTTAGAGTTTATAGAGCATAAATAAAGACAAGAAAGACAACAAATTAGAAAACACACAAAATTAGGGTTAAGAAAATCAGCTGTGCTACTGATTTAATTATGCTTATAGTAACTCATACAATTACTAAAAAGAACATATTTTAAGGTAGTTTATCATTTCCCTTTACTGACCTTATGTTAAACAGGATTTTATTAGCAAATCTATTTTATTTTATTAGCAAATGTATAACAAAATTAAAATTTGATAATTATGTGTTAAAGGCAACCCTGCTCTCACGCGTGATACAGCAGGCGTGCTAAAAATGTAAATTTGCAAGAACAACTATGCAGTCGCGTACAACTTGCCGTGAGCTGCATGAGGTGACCGTAGTCTTCTTCCAAACCCATTTATAAGCCCGCCTAAATTGTATTGCAGAGTGCCGTGACATTGTGTGATAGCATGTGATCTCACTGACGTGATAATAGTCTGTCTCCGCTTTAACATTCATGATATGCAATTACAAACGTGTGTGGTGGACGAATTGTTTCTAAAAGAATTCATTCAATAAGTTCTGCAAGGATTGTATATTGTAAATTATGTAAGTGGTTTCGCTAATTTAAAAAAAAATACATATTTTACATTTTTCAATCTGTTAGTATTTTTTAAACATTTATTTTCTTCTACCTACAATATATAGACAGTCGTATGTATTCTGTTTATAATACTATTTTTCCAGGTATCACTTACTTCCGCAATGAGTCATCATAGAGAAACTTCCGCTTTTGTACCTGTAGTTCCATCGAGGACTATGCATCCAATGCTTTATCCTGGAGAAATTCATCCACTGCTGGGTTTGGATAGCAGAGAGAGACCTGGTGAATCTGCTAAATCTGGAGAAGGTAATAATCCATATCATACATATTTATATGAAATAATCAACATCCAATTCATACAAGATTTTGCTTATTATTGAAAATATACAAATAAAACTTATAGCGATATAGCTAACCTAGTAGAAATTTTTATTTTGAAAAGTTGCATCTATTTCAACAGGTTCATCCTCTATCAGAAAGCAACCCTCTGCAACATCGTCTAATCCTTCTTTTGATATAATGGCAATGATGGCTGACAAACATAAAGAACTACAGATGCGTGAAGAAGCAGCTTGTGCAGCAGCAGTCGCGCATGCTGCCGCCTTAAGCATGCTACCACCACCTCCACATCGACCGCCACCTACTTTATTGGATACATCTAACTCTCCACAAACACACCCTTATCCAGGTTTTTTGCCTCCAAGTCCGGCGAATCCGAGCACATTCAGTTTTCCTAATTTCCCACCTGGCCCACCTCAAATGCATGCTGCCGCCCATTTGGACAGAAGACTGTTGAGAGCTCCCGGTAGGGCATCGCGACCGAAAAAACAGTTTATTTGTAAATTCTGTAATCGACAGTTTACTAAAAGTTATAATTTGTTGATCCACGAGCGGACGCATACAGATGAAAGGCCGTACGAGTGTGATATATGTAAGAAAGCATTTAGGAGACAGGATCACTTGAGAGACCATAGGTAAGTTCTTATAAAATTTCATTTTATTATTTTATGAAGCGAACAAATTTGACTTGAGCATATATATAGCAATATTTAAGGGAGAGATTTCATAGGTAATTTTAAGAAAAAAGTTCCCACACATCCGGAAATGCATTGTTTCCAAGATACAAGGTGTTAAAGTTTGATTTATATTATGTGTTATAAAAGGTCCCTGTTGAAGATCCTGAGATTAATCCTTGGCACTCTAAAGTTCAAAAAATCAATCAATTTGCAGTCCTTGTACTTTATACTATTAATCATGAGGTATACAAAAATCATTGCATGTTTATTCCTTCTATATACAAGAGACGTAAAACTGAAACTCTCTAGCATTGAAAAATATAAGAAACCATATGACAATTGTGTTATATACTCTGACAACTGTGTAGTTTTTAAAACCTTTGGAATTTCTTATTAAGAAGCCCAATGACCTATAAGCCCTGTTCGATATGTTAATATAATGGGTATTAAATTTTCAAGTTGGCTGAAATGTAATCCCAAGCACATTTCTTTTACTTTGATTAAATTGATGTTATCAATAACATAGTCTTCCATGATATAGCAATTGATGAGTAAATGTCATGACTGAACATTTGTTGCTATTTAAAGGCATTTTATTATTTTTGAACCAATCAACGACATTGTCTAAATCATTTTGTAATGCAATCGAATCTTGGGTGATATCAATTTTTTTAAATTATTTGAAATCATCAACTTTTCGAGTAGAACTATCTGGATTTTCTTTAATCATGTTCAGCATATCCTCTTGCAGCTCTACCGTTCTTGCTGTCTTCGGACTTCCTGTTTCTTCACTTCGTTTTAGTGTGGCTGTTTCATGACGGTATACATGAATGCTTAAAGCTTAGTCAGAATTCAAAGGAACTAGCTCAAAAATTGGTTAGTCCTTAGAATGCCTATTTTCATGTTATTCTTCTTGTCATTTCGAATGGCTTAGGCTTCGTTAGAGAATTTTGTCCTTTTCTGATTATAATGCCGTTTTACATTTTACTCGACTTCGAACCAGTCTACCCTAGAGAATCAAAGTTATCTAGGACTGTCCAATTAATACATAAGTTCGAACGAGAACTATAAGCCTAGCTTAGGGAATTGGATACTTCCGTGGATATATATCGTCGTATGTTCTACTTAATACCTAGGCAAATTCAATCAAGTTTAGCTGAGGAAATCGGAGAGCCTGATTATTTTCTTATGCTTCATTTATTATTCGATTTCGAAGAGGTCTAGATGATTATTTATTTGTGAGAAAATCCTCGTTTGTTTTATTATTCAAATAAGTCGATTTTAGAGAATCGGATATTTTTGATATAGTCCTTATATGCTTACATTAATACTGGAATTCTTCGAGCAAGTCTAGATAATTGGGTACTTTTACGGGATTAAAATTAGTTCTACTAGTTGTTCTACTCTATATATTCGAATTGGAAGTCTGCGTATTTTTCTGTATTTTATGTCATTCCGAATGTCTTCAATACACATAGAAGGCCTATTTCGATAAAACTATTTTTATAGGAAAACGGAAAAAAAATGTTCAACCTGAGGAAGTTACTAATTAGTAACGGAACGTTGGTTGTTATCATTTTAGTTTGTTAGTGACGAAAATAAAGATGAATATTTTTATGTAGAGAAGTTTTGTAAAGAGGAATTTTTATAAGAACCGAACACCCCAAGAAAAAAGAAAACTGAAAAAAATTAGAATAGCGGTTCAAGAATAATAAAAAAAATAAATATAGTATTATTTTGTTTCTACTGTTTTGTAATTTACTCGAAATAAAATATAATTTGAAAGGCTTAAACTGGAACGTGAGAAATTATTTAAAGATTTATTATATCATAAACGGTTCTCGATAAAATGAATAATTCATATCACTACTATTATCCCAAATTCATCTTCGTTCCGATTATAGAATTATAGACACAACGCTTAGAATCTGCGGTAAGTTATTATCTAATTTTTAAGAAAATAAAAATGCTAATTTAAATAACAGTTTCGGTAAATAATTATAATAATTAGTCGATAGACTTATGAAACACGCAGACAGATTCGTGTATTGGAAGGTGAAATAGAAGTCACAACATTTAATCTGGATAAAATCTATTTTAATTATATAGGATATATTGTTGATTTGTAAGTGTTTCCCGGAGCTGCTAATTACAAAATTATAGATAAATGTTGTTTGCACTAATCAACTTTAAAAACTTGTTTGTACTTTTCCACCTCATTACGATTTGTCTACTGATGATGAGGATGTGTGTAAAAGTTTATTTACTATAACATATATGTCCTGGTGTACAGCACATAAATGTATTATAAGTATGGCTATGGTATTCTAATAATCACGAAACAAATTTGTCATGTCAGGTTCTACAAATTTAATAAAGCTCTTTGTGTAGGTAAACGTGACTTTTTTAACTTTCATTACATTTTTCAGCATACGGTTAGTGATCAGGTTTTTTATGACACCATTTCATTTAATGCGGGAACTCTAAGACGACAATGCAATTGACATCAGTACCTCCTCTTGAGATGCAATAATATAAGACTAGCAATTTGCGAAACAAGTGCCAGTCTGAGTATTTTCTAAACAGCAGACGGTTATCCCAATCCTTTACTTTTAGATGGTGGTTTTAAGTTGTAGGTGTGACTCGGAGCACAAATATGCGTTCAATTACAAATACAGCTTGGTCTTTTCGTTCCGCGCAAGAAAGTTCCAAATTTCGCTTAGGCAAAGATCACACCTCTAACGGAGTATTGGTCTGTAGGGATGTAAAATTTTTGAGGCAATTTCTTAAAATTTATTAAAAAAAAACACTTAATCCTATGCAAATCTAGATACTTACTTTAGTTAAATTTCTACCTTTATTTTACATGAAATTAAAACATTCTTGTATTTGGAACGCCTCGTATATTTATTTCTGATTCACTATTAGTGCTAAGTTATTTTATTTTTACACTAGCTGTGACGGTGATTCTTCTTATACCTCCTCTAATCATTGTCGAGAGAAACTGAAACGTGCCAAACTAATTTTGATTGTTTTTGTTGATATTGTAAATAATTAAATGTTCTTACCCATTAAATGCGTCGTAGGCTGAACTCTGGGTTAATTTCATTTGGATTGGTGTCTCTGGAGATGTTCTACGGCTCGTGTTAGCCTCATTTTTGAGCATTTAACTGTTGATGACTTATTCGCCTGCCGTACGCGCTGATTCTTTTAGATATCGATGTGATTGTATTTCTACGAATAGTATGCTATTAGATTAACTAACCTGTTTAGGGCCTTACATTTTGTTAATTTTCGCGTTTTCGTCCGCTTTTTGGTAGCATCTATTGATTGCGGTTTCTTGATCAATTTATAACTTACATGGTACGGTATTCTGTATAATCGTTCTTGTGGTGTATCTCAGCACGCTTACGCTTTTAACCTGCAAATTAATTTAATTTTCGTTAAAAAGGAAGTACCTATTTATGAATGTAAACAAACCTATAACATGTATAGATTTGTTGTTATGTTCTGTATGTCGAAAATACGTATTAATGAAGCATAATATGACACCGTATTTTAATCTATTTATACTGAATATTACTAAAACATTTCCAGTTGATTGTTCGTTATTTTATTAATAATAAATAATTAAAATAGTAAATTAGCTTAACCGAAATCAAATTTTACGATATATCTCACTTGTCATATCTATGTAACTTCCTCCTAATTGGATTTTTGCATCGTTGTGAGATTTATCAACAAATTTGTCCATATCTCAAAGAGGTTGAAGCAATAAAATAACTAAAGAGAATCCCAGTCGCAACCTCAACAAAATTTATTTAAAAACATTTCTGGATTACATGTTTCGCCCACAATTGGGCATCATCAGATCCAACAGATATGTCAAACAAATTGCTCGAGGCATCTAATATGTTATGGGTTAAAAATTATCAAAACAACACATTGTAACAATCACAAACACTCTAAAATTGACCATCGATACATTAAGAATCTGAATTTAAAATCTATCAGCTGGCATAGCAAAGTTTAATATAATATAAAGAGGCCGTACAACACAAAAAATACATATTCATTATTTATCTATTATTTATCTAGTGAGAGGTTGTTAAATACGAGGTGCGGTTCGAATGTAAAGACATCGTTAACACATTGTAAAATTGGGCTCTTTTTAGCTCTTGAGATCTCCATTTTCTCTAACAGGTTCAACTTTTGACCCTTATTACAGATGTGTAAAATTTCTGGAGTATCCGGAGGACAGTGTCCTTCTTCCAGTAAATGGTTCGCGAAGGCAGACTTGGTAACAGTTATTTCTGTGTCTTTGTATTTGGTATATTCCCTAAGGTGTTCCTTAAATCTTGTTGAGAATCTTCTGCCAGACTGACCAACATATACCGCGGGACAGTCCATGCAGTTAAGAGTATAGACACCCGACTTAGACAAAGGATCCAACCGATCCTTAACCCTAACAATGTGCTTCTTCAAGGTGTTATTAGTTTTAAACGCAACTGTCACACTGTGAGGAGCAAATATTCGGCTTATTTTTGAAGAAACACCACCAAAGTACGTCACAGACCGGAAGATTCTGTTGGAGGGGTTGCTGACAATGTTGTAGGTGAATTTATATTTGTTCAGATAACGGTAGAAAAGCTTATCGATTGTTTTGAGAGGAAAACCATTGTTGAAAGCTAGCTGTTTGATGATGTTGTGTTCTTTATTAAAAGCGTCGATGGAAAGAGGAAGATTAAACAGTCTAAAAAATAACGAATGGAACGTCGAGAACTTATGAGAGGGCGGTGAGTTTGAGTGGTATTGTATGATGTTGTCCGTAGCTGAAGGTTTTCTGTAAATCTCTAGCTCAATATGGTCTCCTCTTCGCTTCAACAAAAGGTCTAAGAAGGGTAGGACTCCATCCTTTTCCAACTCTAATGTAAATGTTATTTTACTATGTAAGGAGTTCAAAAATAACAAAAAATTATTCAGACCCAACTCATCTCCCGTCCAGATCACGCAAATGTCGTCAACATATCTTCTATATAGTGAAAGTGAATCTGCAAAGTTACTAACCATGATCCTTCTCTCTAATCCGTGCATGAAAACTTCACTTAGAAACGGGGATAAACAAGCGACGAGGGCGGATAAGGGCTCTTGTTTGGTGATTCTTAAAAGGCCTGATTATGTGGAGAAAGTTGAGACTTTTCTGAACCCCGATGATTTTACAGTTTTAGGGAGAGACCCCACTAACATATTTTTTAACAAAGTAAAACAACAATTACAGTCTACTAGTTTAACGTTGGAATATTTTGGAACATCAAAAGAGAAATTAACCCCCATGAATCCAAAGACACCGTTGTTGTACGGGCTACCTAAGGTTCATAAGGAAGATATCCCAATAAGACCTGTGGTATCTTTTGTGGACACACCATGTTACCGGCTGTCCTCATGGCTGAATGAGGTCCTCAGAGAGACCACATGTTTCACAAATGATGTTTCGATTAAAAACACCATCGAATTTGCCAACCAGTTGAAGGAGATCTCTATACCTGAGAATTCAATTTTGTTATCCCTGGATGTTAAAAACTTGTTCCCAAGCGTTCCGCCATCTGAATGCATAGATATAGTCCGTGACATGCTGATCAAGTCCGATTTATCGAGATTGAATGTTGAACATCTAATCACATTACTTTCTGTCGCCCTAGACCAAAATTTTTTCCAATTTAACAAAAAATTTTATGCACAGAAAGATGGGTTGGCAATGGGATCTTGTTTATCCCCGTTTCTAAGTGAAGTTTTCATGCACGGATTAGAGAGAAGGATCATGGTTAGTAACTTTGCAGATTCACTTTCACTATATAGAAGATATGTTGACGACATTTGCGTGATCTGGACGGGAGATGAGTTGGGTCTGAATAATTTTTTGTTATTTTTGAACTCCTTACATAGTAAAATAACATTTACATTAGAGTTGGAAAAGGATGGAGTCCTACCCTTCTTAGACCTTTTGTTGAAGCGAAGAGGAGACCATATTGAGCTAGAGATTTACAGAAAACCTTCAGCTACGGACAACATCATACAATACCACTCAAACTCACCGCCCTCTCATAAGTTCTCGACGTTCCATTCGTTATTTTTTAGACTGTTTAATCTTCCTCTTTCCATCGACGCTTTTAATAAAGAACACAACATCATCAAACAGCTAGCTTTCAACAATGGTTTTCCTCTCAAAACAATCGATAAGCTTTTCTACCGTTATCTGAACAAATATAAATTCACCTACAACATTGTCAGCAACCCCTCCAACAGAATCTTCCGGTCTGTGACGTACTTTGGTGGTGTTTCTTCAAAAATAAGCCGAATATTTGCTCCTCACAGTGTGACAGTTGCGTTTAAAACTAATAACACCTTGAAGAAGCACATTGTTAGGGTTAAGGATCGGTTGGATCCTTTGTCTAAGTCGGGTGTCTATACTCTTAACTGCATGGACTGTCCCGCGGTATATGTTGGTCAGTCTGGCAGAAGATTCTCAACAAGATTTAAGGAACACCTTAGGGAATATACCAAATACAAAGACACAGAAATAACTGTTACCAAGTCTGCCTTCGCGAACCATTTACTGGAAGAAGGACACTGTCCTCCGGATACTCCAGAAATTTTACACATCTGTAATAAGGGTCAAAAGTTGAACCTGTTAGAGAAAATGGAGATCTCAAGAGCTAAAAAGAGCCCAATTTTACAATGTGTTAACGATGTCTTTACATTCGAACCGCACCTCGTATTTAACAACCTCTCACTAGATAAATAATAGATAAATAATGAATATGTATTTTTTGTGTTGTACGGCCTCTTTATATTATATTAAACTTTGCTATGCCAGCTGATAGATTTTAAATTCAGATTCTTAATGTATCGATGGTCAATTTTAGAGTGTTTGTGATTGTTACAATGTGTTGTTTTGATAATTTTTAACCCATAACATATTAGATGCCTCGAGCAATTTGTTTGACATATCTGTTGGATCTGATGATGCCCAATTGTGGGCGAAACATGTAATCCAGAAATGTTTTTAAATAAATTTTGTTGAGGTTGCGACTGGGATTCTCTTTAGTTATTTTGTTGTGAGATTTAGTTTAAGCTAGTATAAAATAAGAAATATATTTAATTGCGATAATATTTTTGTAATAATGAAATAAAAATAAAGCTTGGCTAATTTAAGTTAGTGGTTAATTGCGCATTTGCACTTGTGTTGGGTGTGTAAATAGATTTCGGATTGATCGATTGATTCGGTATTGCGCAAAATAATGACAGAATGTAGTTTCTCTATAACGGATCCAACCCTTCCCTGTGGGGCACCCGGTATAATTTTTGAATAAAGGAAGTTTGTTTGTTAGGTTAGTTTATTCAAAATAATAAAAATATTACAACTATAATAATAATTATTATGTATGGACAGGCTATGGGATACGAAAACATCATGAACACGCAGGTGCGGTGCTTTAAATCGAGCGTCTACCTAGACGC
The DNA here is from genome assembly GCA_911728435.2 of Apoderus coryli. NCBI lineage: Eukaryota > Metazoa > Arthropoda > Insecta > Coleoptera > Attelabidae > Apoderus > Apoderus coryli. The sequence continues at coordinate 5,182,302 of OU452202.1, read as the reverse complement.
TTGTAAGGTGTACGGGTTGCCTAAAACCAAAAGTTACACAATTTTGTCGCTTCGTTGCCGTTCCAGTTGTGTTAACACATTGGCACCGTGCGAAGTCATGGTACATTTTTGTTTTTACTTTCCCGACCCAGGGAAAGTGCTGTGAATTAGCTAAAAAAATTTCAATAAAGACGGATATAACCAATTTGAAGTCCTTTGACATGGGAAAGTATTGAGAAGGTGCTAAACAAAATTAAAATTAAGACGGATATACTTATTTTGCAGTCCCCCCATGGATGTCTAAGCCAATTTCCAGATTCTGTTTCGTTACCCAGGTCACCGTAAATACAAGGGGTAGTATAAGCACTCATAGCGGCTTCCTTTGTTTTGCATTTATAGAGAGATACCGCCTATCGATACATGCAATAATAGAAGATAAGCGAAAAAGGATAATACGGGTGCATCTAGGACGTTTTTGATAGAGGAGCTACTAAGGGAATTCAGAATTGTCGTGCAAGGTTTCAAATGAGTTGAAGAGGTTGAGACCAAATACATTTAAAAGTTGTTTTAAGTTATAGCTTTTATATAAAATGTGAAATGTTAGATACATCCAGTGAATTTCAAATCTGATTGTTTTAATTTGTTTTTTTTCTTTCTCTTTTGCTACTGTCCATGGGGGATGGAGTTGCGTGGATATGTTTGTTTTGTCTTCTCTTTTTACATTTTGCATGTTTTTACTGTTAAGTTGTTTTCTGAGGTTAAGTAGAGTAGCGTTAAGCTAGACTTCGCCTCTTTAATTGTCGTGTGTCTTTTTTGTTTGGGTACATCCCAACATGGATATGTATTTACTTTGGAAATAAAGAAGATATATTATTATGTTTTGACGTAGTGTCCGAGTATTAAATATTTTTCAAACTATTTCAATGTACCTGGAAATGAGATACCAAATACTTGTTTTTCAAATTTCTCTTTATCGAACGAAAAACACTGTTTTCTGTTTATAAATTATTCTTACGAGGGCGGTAAAAATTATATATTCGTTATTTAAATGAAGTAGATAATTTTTAATTTAAAACCATTGGTACATAAAAGCTTTTTTTATTTATTTTACACAAAATTAGCCATGTTTGATTTTTAACAAAAAAATGTAACAAAGATATACAAAAGAAAAATAAATTGAAAAAGTACAAAATTACATATACTAAGTATTTAATAAAGTAAAACATAGGGATACATAATATTTTAGTAAATAAAAAAATAGACAAGATGTATTTGTAATAATATTATGTATTTTATTTAGACCTTCAATCGATCGCCTATATTGTATGTAAACTAAATAAATGTTATTATACAGGGTGGTCCAACGAAAAGTTTGCACCTAGCTTTTCTCTTTTTTTTGTAGTCGAATGCGAAAATGCTCGGACACGTCGATTTTGCTTTTGAGGGGGACACATTTTAAACATATTTTTCGATCTGCGCCTTTAACCCCCTAGCGGGGGTGAGTAACAACCCTAAAATTTTAAATGGAAAGAGGGGTCTAATGACATATCATTTGAAAGGACACAAAATTGTCTTTCTAATGATACCCTATTTGTCGAATTTTACTAAAACAGCTAATACGAAAACGACTTTAAAGACATTAAGCCGATAATTTTGGTATTAATGAGAAATACAAATAAGTTTTAATTATTACGACTGAAAACAACTACAATCATTTCTAAATTATTTACTTTGAAGAAAAACGGGATTTCAAAAACACTATCTTATTTATCAGAACTAAATTCCTCACTAATCGTTTGCGTTTTTTGTTGAAATAAAAACTGCAGATACGTGTAGGAAAAGAATTTACACCGTTTATTTTAGTCTTTTCATTGATTCAGTTTGGTTGCTTCTCAAGTTATTTTACTTTTACCGTACAAAATGATTTATTCCATTCTAGAACGAGTTGAAATTGTTAAACTTTATTTTCAAAATAATAGTAGTGCTAGACTTACGGCTCGCTTATTTAATGAGAGACATCCCGATAAAAATGTGAATGATGTGTACGTTGGCAAGTTAGTTAAAAAGTTTGTAGATACCGGATCTGTCTGTAATGTAAAACACCAGCCGCAGAAACCGATCAGAAATGAAGCTGTGGAAGTCGCTGTTTTAGGGCATGTTGAAATGGATCATAGTCAAAGTACCCGTCAACTAGCTGAAGCCTCAGGTGTCTCCCGTTCGTCCATAATACGAATTTTAAAAGCGTACAAATTTCATCCGTACAAAATCAAATTAGTACAGGAACTAAAGGAGGATGATCCTGATAGAAGGCTGCAATTTTGTGAAGCAATGAGCCAGCGTTTAATTGAAGATCCGCAATTATTATTTAACATTTGTTTTTCCGACGAATGCACATTTTATTTGAATGGAGCTGTAAATAGGCACAATTGCCGTTACTGGGATGACAGTAACCCACATTTATTCCGTGAGGTTCATACCCAGTATCCTCAAAAAATAAACGTCTGGTGTGGCATATTAGGAAATCATATTATAGGACCACTTTTTATTCCTGGAAATTTAACTGGTGAAGTGTACCTAAACATGCTTGAAGACACAATTGATCCTTTAATAACACAAATAATAGAAGATGACCAAAATCATACTGCTGATCGGCTTTATTTCCAGCAAGATGGAGCACCTCCGCACTATGTGGCTCCTGTAAGACAGTTCTTAGATGACCGGTTCCCTGGACGGTGGATTGGAAGGAGGGGCCCAATTGAATGGCCTGCCAGGTCACCGGATTTATCGCCTTTAGACTTTTTTCTTTGAGGGCACTTAAAAAATAAATGTTTTGCCACGAAGCCCGAGTCCATAGAAGATCTTCGCCAACGCATTACAGAAGAGTGCAGAAACATAACACCTGATATGCTACAAAATGTTAGAAATAGATTTGAACAAAATCTGTATTATTGTATGGAATCAAATGGGTCACATTTTCAACATTTGTTAATGTAACGTTTTAATAAATCAATTTAACAGCTTGTTTACTTTTTTTACAAAGCAATGTTAAAACTAACAAACATTGGAATGTACTAACGATTGCAGGTGTTTTCACTCGCAATAATTAAAACTTATTTGTATTTCTCATTAATACCAAAATTATCGGCTTAATGTCTTTAAAGTCGTTTTCGTATTAACTGTTTTAGTAAAATTCGACAAATAGGGTATCATTAGAAAGACAATTTTGTGTCCTTTCAAATGATATGTCATTAGACCCCTCTTTCCATTTAAAATTTTAGGGTTGTTACTCACCCCCGCTAGGGGGTTAAAGGCGCAGATCGAAAAATATGTTTAAAATGTGTCCCCCTCAAAAGCAAAATCGACGTGTCCGAGCATTTTCGCATTCGACTACAAAAAAAAGAGAAAAGCTAGGTGCAAACTTTTCGTTGGACCACCCTGTATATTATACTATAAAAATGACTTACTGAGTTAGCTTACCTATAGTAAAAAAAATAATGGTGTTAATATCATATTGCAATAATTATATTTCCACTTAAAACAGTTAACTACAGAAATATAATATATATAAATAAAAGTTTTATTGCTGTTTTCATCGTAATCCTCACCTTATATTCATTAATATACCAGATGTTTAATACTTAATCTTAAATATTTTTATCACTTTTGACGTATAATGTTACAACTAAACATAATTACTTTTCCGAAAACTGTTATTTTCTTCAACAAGTTAACGAAATGCATACAAAAAATATATGATTTTTTTCTTTATCATAATAATATTATTCGAATGTAAAACAAAAATATATACACTAAATAACAATTCTTAATCTTCATTCTATTCAGAAGTCATTTTTCTAGATAAACATCTCTTATGATACCTGTATGTTGAACATAAAACTTAATGGAATATTAAAATATTATCTTATCATAGACGTAGAAAGGAGATCATGTGGGAAGGAAATAAATGATGATGAATATAATATAGAGTACCTATAACGACATGAATATTATGTAGGTGTTCGAAATGCTAAAACAAAGATAAACTATTAAAATCAACAATATTTTAAACTAAAATGTAATTGAGTAATAAAAAAGAATCAAACATGAAGAAATTATTAGTATAAGAAACAAAAGCAGAAGAGAATAAATAAGTAATATTTTATCGTTAGGAATAATTTTATTATTAACAAACAAAATTTAGTAAAAAGAAATAGCCCATACCGAAGTAGAGTGAGTGTGAATGTGATATCTAAAAGGCGAAACTCCACGAAATACGTTTAACCCTGCAGCACTCGTGCTATGAGCATTTCTCTCACGCTTCGCCTAAAATCGAAAGATTTCACGATATAGACACTGGATGAGCCTAACTCGCTCTCTAGCTGACTTTGTGTTCACGATGCGCCCCCTGATTAGTTAAATTCGAATTTCAGTACACTGTGTTCTGCACACTTAGTATACCGAGCTTCAGTAATATGTATGACATTCAACAGACGACAGCGAAGTAGAGAACTGGTAAGCATTCCTGAACCTGAACGTGTAACGGCAGAAGATCAAGCTGGATTTTGTGGATTTTGCCCAAGAAGAATAAACCGAAAATCCAAAAAAAAAGATGCAGCACTTCATTAAAAATGATGCGTAATTATTTGAGTTTAATTTTGTCTCGTCACAATAAAAAAAATACACAATAATAAATAGTGAGAGAAATGCTCACACGCGAGTTCTGCCGTAATTTTCTTAGCGCGAGTTCTCTAGGGTTAAGAAAGAATATTTTTTGAGTACTAATATTTTCTTTTAAGATGACCAAACATATTTCGAAGTTACTAGCGTAATCATCAGTGATTAAACATTTATATAAAAAGAATTTACATTGTGTAAATTATCGTAGGTAATTACAATTACATAGAGTCTAAGCATACAAAGAGAAATAATGTATTGAACTCTGAAACAGAACGTATTGTTGTATGTATTATTGAGGATGTTATAATTTGTGTAAACACACCACTAAATTTTTTATTATATGAAATTCCTGAATTATTGAATACAGCTTTTTAGATTTAATTACACATTAGCTGCAAATATCGCAGTCTACTGTATGACTTAGATAAGGGCTTTTAACCTTCAACCTTTACAGAATCTAGAACCTGGGGACCCTGAAAGATGATAGATGATTAATTTAATAATGATAACCAGTTTTTAGCAAAAATATTGTGGATGGATTAAGCTACTTTTAAAAGAGCAGGGGTAGTTAATTTTCATAACTTACATGTTTGGGCTGATAATAACCCTCATGACATCCGTCCACGTAATTTTCTAAATTATTTTAAACTGAATATTTGGAATGAACTCACATTGACCCGCACACTTAAATGCAGAACATTTGTTGAGTTTTTTTGGAAGAAATCCCATTAAATCCCAAATGCAATATGTGGGTGCAATTGGATGGTGCTCCGCCCCATTATGTCAGAGCAGTGAGAGAGTGCTTGGCTTCCTAGGTCGCCAGATTTGAATCCATTGGATTTTTACTTATGCGGGCTACTTAAAGAAAGATGATATATGAAACTCCAGTGAGAACCAGAGAAGATTTAGAGATGCGTACCCGAAATGCATATAAAGAAATTCAGCGCAATCGGCTCGAAATTTCCAAAGGGCTCAATTCGAACATTTAATGCAAATTTGTTAATTCACTGTCGCGTGCAAATTCTCAAACATTTTTAACACCAACCTAATTTTACAAAACTCACAGCCTCCGTAATAATAATATTTTTTGTGCGATCAACAAATTTAAAAAAAAAATCGATATAACTCTAATTTGTTATATTTTAAGTTTCCAAGTTCACACTAAAAAACAAATTGTGCATAAAAAAGTTAGCATAGAATTTCACCCCTGAACCCCCAATTTACCCGGCCCTGGAGTTTATTTTGTTAATAATCTTGGCTCTTATAATAATACTTAATAATAAATTATTTTGATCAGCCTTTTCGTCTACCCGCCACTGCCTTAGTGGGAGTAAACCTATAGCAACGACCTAAGAATTTTTCTTTCTTATAATGGTATACATAAAAGACGGTCACAAAACGTATCAAAACATTATACCTGTCAAAAGGGATTTCAGACCCGCTCATTCTATTGTGTCCAGTTTTGATTAATATTTTTTTATGTGACTATTTTTTTAATCTTCAAAAAATTATGTTGAATTCAGTTTCATTAGTTCCATTTCTATACGCACATTTATAGATGAAAATAATGATTTTACAGGGTGGATCAATCATAGGCTTATTCTGTTCAGTGCGGGTATAAAAATTAAATGTACAATTTGGACGTAACTACGTCGTTTTAGCACATCAAATTTAGCCAAGCTACACCAATTATTTTTATATTGTTATTTAAGTCTGGTTACAATAAAATAACTCCTGCGTAGGTACAGAACTCCCACACTATTCGACTGCATCGCATAGCCAGGACTCAAGGGCACCGTTATCCGTTTGGTAATGAGATAACGTTTCCATGAACGAGGGTTGCACATTTTCTATGAGAGGTCATAGATACAATTGATCATTGATCACTCCCGAGAGGGAGTGATCAATTGTATCTCGTTTTGAATGCGGTGCCTTAATTCATCTAAATTTTGTGGCCTGGTTAGGTAAACATGGTTTTTGAGATGTCGCCCTAGAAAAAAGTCTAAGGGGTTCAAATCGGGCGATCTCGCTGAACCATAACAAGGTATAGTAAGTACATTAATCTTTGGTATAAGAAATAATGCTGCTCAAACATCGTATCAGACTGGATGATATCATTTATATCTAATATTAACTGAATGAGCATTGACCCTAAAAATTATTGTTTCGTATAAATATTCGGGCAACTTACGGTTTATAATTTTATAAAATAGTACGAGAGAATGCAAAATTCGCCTTTCCTTCATCATATTCTAGAAATACATGTTAATAAATTATGTGTGCGTCCTGTTTATGTTAAAAATATAATCAGAAAATAGCAAACAACAAAATGAATGTTGTTTTTATTAGAAAGATAAGCAGGAATAAAAAATATTGGATTAAATCTATAATGCCACCTCAGTTGTCTGCTACTACAGTCCCATTTACATAAATCTTAATATTTTAATACAATTTGTTGCTGATTTATTCTTTTCTGTTTTCAATGCAAGAAATAGTGGTTTACCTGTATCGTTTTCGTAGTTAATAGGGTCGGTGTAATTATTGTTATCAATAGAGTTTATTTATTACCTTCTGTGCAAAAAAACAATTGAAGCCATATTAATAAATTTTAAATCGTGGAAATTGCTACTTAGACTGGCGCCAAATCCACTTAATATGCATATTGAAAAATATATAGGTACTCGTATGCAATACAAGGTTGGGTGATTGCTGGCTGTTTATGTAATTGAGAATATTTAGTATAAATTAAAATAAAACACCTACTTAGAAATGTGTGAAAAATAATTTACAAAATACAGTCGAACCTCTATATAGTGAAAGTCCAAAATGTCACAATCGAGAACGTTTTTTGGGTCGTACTTTTTCAAACAGTTTCAGTCCAAATGTCAAAGTTGTCGTGACTAACGGTTGCACTCTCGCCAGACACCGTTTTGAAAAGAATCGCATTGCGAGTCTTCCAGGCACTCAACAACCCTTCACTAGCTTGAAAATTAACAATTTTAGCAAATTGTACAGTCTTTTGCTTTATTAAGTTTCCCAATATTGGTACGTTTTGGTGCGTACGTGCCACTTGAAACCATCGTGAAACTGCTGCATTTAAATCCTCGTAAGAACACACCCGTACTCGTTTTCGACTGCTTGGAACATTAGTTTTCTTTATGATAGTTTCGCGAGTTTTTACTATCAGAGATACACAACTTGGGGAAACACCGAATTTTGCAGGAACATCAATTTTTTTCAGCCTATATCAACTTCCTCCAAAACTTTAATTTTCTCAGCCAAACTTAAACACATACGCTTGGCCATCTTACTTGATTCTTAAGCAAAAACCAACTGAACCTAAATTTGCGATTTACTATTTTTATTTACTTGACTATAAAATGGGTTAGGAATTACCCAGGTGTCTCACAGAAATCTAAGGGCTTTATTGCCTTATGAACGCGTTGAGAACATTTTCAAAAGAATGCGATATAAAAATGTAAATGGGAAACCCGAAAAGTCCAAGATCTTAATAAATGCATACAAATTTGTACCTACATAAGAGTCCGGTAAAAATGTTATTATATAGAGTGCTACTCATTTTAAAGATTCACTATGTATGCAGGGCTTTTTACATTAAATGTACCTCTTTTCAAAAAAAAGGTTAGAGGATGTAGGGCAAGTTCAAGTAAGTGACAGAACAATACGAAGGCGGCTTTTTGATATTGGACTGCCTGTCAGGAGACCTGCAACTGGTCTAGAGGTATTTTACACCATCGAGTTGAGCGCATTAGATTTGCTAGGGATCATGAAAATTAGGGTAACGAAGAATGGAGAAATATCCTATTCACGGATGAGTCAAGGTTTTGTCTTAGGACACCCGATGGAGATGCAATAACTTACAGGAGAACTGCTGAACGTTTCTTCCAAAACCATTTCTCTCCTAGAGTAAGTTGTGGAGGCAGTTCGGTAATAGTGTGGGGTGGCGTAAGTTTTGAGCTCGAACGAACATGGTTATAATGCACAGGGGATAAGTTCATTAGAGAAGTTTAAGTACCATATATTGTTCCTTTTGCACCGTTCATCAGAGATGGTGATGCATGATAATTCCCGATTGCATGTTGCGAGAACTGAACGTTAAGCTGAAATCCCAGTAGCCTGACCTAAACCCAATTGAGCATGTTTGGGAGGAAAATACGATCTCGAGTACCAACTCCAGCAAATTTACAGCAGCCTAGTTACGTTCTAATTGAAGAATGGAATGAAACCAACCAGGCTTATATTCAAAACTTAATTGAGACTTTGCCAATACAAATTTCAGCTTTGTATTAATTATATTATAGCTTCAAAAGTAATTATAAAGAGTACCTTTTGAACAATGACTGATGGTCTGTTTCACCCTACCTGTTTTTGCATTTATGTGTTACATTAATGTTATAATTTATGTGTTACATTAATGTTTGTTTGATTATTGTTGTTGAAAATTATTGCTAATGATATTTCGTTGTCATGATATTTCGTTTTCTGTTTTGTTTTCTTTTAATATATATTTTTTTTTGTGAGAGCTTAAGTTTTGTTGATTTGGATAATGTAATGTAAGTTCCTACTTTATGTGATTTGTGTATATATGCTCGGTTAAGCAAACAGCCTTTGCTGATCTTCGCCGAGTTTAAAATAAAGTCCGTTTATTATTATTATTATTAGTCTTTTATGTTTTTCACTTTGTTTTCATTATGTTCGTTTGTACACTTATTGTTATTACCATAGGAATAATGTATACCTTTATAACTTTTACCAAAATTAAGCTTGATAACAAAATATGAAATTACAAGGTGGAACAACTTTGACACTCCACATGTGGTTTTCAAGTTAGAGTAAGAATTCAAAACTTGTGCTCGATCTCAATCTCAATTTACCTACAATAAAAAAAATGAATCAAATTGAATTTAAAATAACAAATTTATTAATTAACAAACTTCATCCATTTTTTGAGAGAATCCATTATATTGCCGGTGAATGTATTTTAGTTTGTTGTTTACTATACGTTTCATACCTTTATCTGAGAATCGGATCGAACAATTTAATTTATTCTTGGTATACGGATAAAACATTTTAAACTGCTTAAAATGATGTGTTACGAGACAGGGGATGACATTTGAAATTAGAAATTGTGGTGGCTGGGGCTGCTTGAAAATAAGCTTATAATATTTCTTTGAATTACTAGGATCTTCTTAAACATTAATTTACCCTCTATGAGATATTATTTTATCATTTGATGACATCTCCGAAGTAATTACAATAACACACAAACAAACATTGTTTATCAAATTTCATGAATATAACTATTTCATTTTTCTTTATCCATTATTATTAAATTATATGAAACAAAAATAATGTTGCCGCTGAGCGGACAAATTGTATGATTTTAAATATCTCGTGTTGTTAGAAATGTAATTAAATTTTGATTATATGTCCATATAGGCAAATACGGCACTGTATCATTACATTATATACTTATATGTTGCAACGTTTAAAACAGCCGTGATGGACGTTTTAGTTTTGTACTGATCCGGTAACTGGATCTACTTTAATTGACTTTAGAGGTTTCCTTTATCGGAACACGTTTCAGATATTTAATGCCTTTCTTAGCGTAACAATTTCACTCTATACCTACACGGTTTATTTCTTTCAATCTTGATTAACATGAAAAAGAGAAGAAAAAAAGAAAAGGAATTAAAAATTATTATGTATATACCTATATAAATTGATTGGAATTCGAATTAGTCGCATTTCTCGCTGACACCGTTCCATTACTGCTGTAAATGCCGTACAATCAATTTTTCGTTTGAAAAGTTGAGTGGATGCATTTTACAAGGGATTGCAGTATATTTGTCATTTTATTCTGTCATATAGGTAGGTATAATTAATTATGTTGTGATACATATGATAATGTAACATCATATTTTTATGTTCTCTTTTTTTTTTGTCTTTCAATTTTAAGCATTTATTAAAGCTCATCTGTTAAAATTAGAGGGTGTCCTGTAAGGTCACAGTATATACATATACATATGTGCTCTGAATCTCAGTTAAGGGGTACAGGGATACACAGACACTTACATTTTCTATCTTATATCTTTACATTGTCAGCTAGCTCGTGCACCTTCAATTTGCGATCGTTCATAACTAATTTGTGAGTTTGGAATAATAGCCTCATTTGGGCGTCCACTGCGCTCTGCATCATTTGTGCTGGTACGACCACGTTTAAATTCAGCAATCCACTTCCCCACCATTTGTCTCGATGGAGCAGAGTTCGGATAATGTTTGTCAAGCCATTGTTTGGTTTCCACTGTATTTTATTTCATCAAAAAGCAAAGCTTTATCAAAACTCGAAATTCACTTTTTTCCATTTTCTTTTCAATAACAAACGTTGCTTCACACAAAATGCTGTAACTCACAAATCAATAGTCAGATTGCTGTCAAATTTATACACGTATCGTTTGAAGGTTAGTACTAAATAAAAATCATATGGAAAAATTCTAGTAACGCCATCTATGTGTCATCCTACGGACTTATTGAATGACCTAATATTTATACACACTTATCAGTACTATAGTTTTATAAAAAGAAGTCTGCTCACCACCCAAAAATAGAACCAATTATATAGTATCCCTAGAGGAATCCCACCATTCTTACCACCGTGAAAGAGTCCAAACAAATTACTTTATTTTATTAACTAAAATTTTATTCGGTGTTTTACCTTATATAAAATTTTAGACGATATATTTACACACACTTATCACTACCAGTTTTATAAAAAACTGTTTCAATTAAGCTCAATAAGCACTGATTTAATTAGACCTTGTGTTACAATGTAATAATGTAAACATCGCATAAAACATACATAATAATAATAATTATAGTTATTAATATTGTATAATTATTTTTATTATTTCCAATAAACTAACCTAACAATCTAAGTACTTTATTGGAAAATTAGAAGTTCAAAAAATTACAAGAACAGGCATTCGAACCCAGGACTTTCCGCATGCAATGCGGGCACTCTATCACTGAGCTACACCAGTAACATACCAATTATGGGAATTACCGGGACCGTATACCTATTTTTATTTATCAACTATCTAGGTAACTGCTGAAATTTTTAACGTAATTTTCTGGAGAACTGTGGAGGTAAATTTCAAAAGTAAGCTATTGCTGTAAAGAGCATAAAAAGTTCCTTTCAAATAATGTACCACTTGACCCTTACTGCTATTTAAGAATTTGGGGGTTGTGCGCATCTCTGTCACAGGGTTAACCGATTTTAACCCAAAACTAATGGGTTCATCGTACGATGCCCCCAAACTCATATACTAGGCGCTATCGTGGAAGAATACATACAGACAGACAGACTTCCATGTGAGAATGGTCTTAGTCATCTCAGGGGACCTCAAAATGGTTATATCCGTTTTTCTCTCGCGTTCACAATACTTTCCCTGCGTCGGGAAAGTAAAATGAATTTCCTGATCTCATACTCGAAACAACATGAGAGAATTGCCTTGAATTTCGTTGTGGTGAATGAATGGTGAATTATCCTTTCTGTTATAATATCTTCCTTGGTGTGAACTGGCGTCGAATATTGTTTTTTTTTAACGGGAATCCATCTGATTGGCCGGTTTTTATAAGTAGTTACGATCTTTAAAAGGAGCAGCCAAAGTTAGCGTTTCGAGCTTATCAGCTTTTGGGGCGGGTAAACGCCAAATAGAGTTAATGTGCGCTTCAATTATTTGCTCTGGTCGTCCATATAATATTTTTAAAGTGGATATTATTTGTGGAACCCATTTTGGAAAAATGAAGAAGCTTGAATCGCTAGCTTTGGCTGCTCCTTTTAAAGATTTTTGCAGTCTAAGTAAATTCTCGTAATTATCTATATTAAATAATTCAGTAGACCTTTCGTAACTACTTATAAAAATTGGCCAATCAGATGGGTTTCCGTTAAAAATGGGTAACTCCCCTGGGTTTCGCCTTACTCAGAATGACATACCTGAACTCTCTCCATCATTAATTAAAGTAGGAATAACAATTTTTGAAGTTCTCTTGAAAATTCGATTTCTTTCCTTGATAATTTTCTTTCTTCTTCTAAAAGTTGAAGCCTCATCATTGTTTTACTGCTGATGTCACTTTTTTCGAACTTTTCTTGCTTTTGGTTTTAGACTGTAACGCTTTTTCTTTGGTGGCACAGAGCGGACACTTCCATGTGTCGTTTGATAATACTTCTGCATCGTCCTGTCCATTAACACACTCCAAGCGCACCATTTCTCTTGCATTGAGTACATTCTACCATTCTTTCTTTTCTGTGTGGTTGTAAGCATATGAGATATGGGACATAGGTCGTTGTTGGCTTTTACATGAAGTGAGGGAGCCGCATATTTGTAACCCAGTTAAATTTGTTTAACGAGCCAAGTGAAGTGAAGTAAAGAATTTGAGCTGGTAAAAAATTGTGTGCAGAATAAACGAAGAAAGAACTTGCAGTACAAGGTTCAATGTGTGATTTATTTAAATCTATCGGTAGTACTCAAATTCCTAAAACAAACAAGCGACCTTTTCTACCACGATGGGCCAAAAACTTCCTAAAATGACCTCCGTTAAAATTAGAATTTTTTTATATTATTTTTCTCTTAAGCTGCAATTAAAAGTTCGACCGGGTAAACGCCGTGATGTAAAATAAATTAGTTATGCAAAATTCTAACGAAGGTAGATAGCGATTATAATTTTAATAATGGCAAGACTGCATTTAATAGTCATTTTAACAAATATATCAATTTAAAATTTTCCCATGGTTATTATTCATTTCTCGGCGTAGAATTTTCATAAAAAAGAAAAGAAAAACAGTCCGCTAACTAAATATCACAATTTCCACACACACACAGTATATTTATCCATAATTAAATTTAACTTCGTTGTTTATTTTTTTTTCGTGTATCCGATGATATTTGCATGTAAGCCACAGCTTGTACCGGCTCTCGTCTCGGTCTTTAAGCAGGAATTCGCGTCTTGTAGAAGAAAAAACCGGGCGAATCCATTGGTGTATCTGAAGTGATTTTGCTACATACAAGATTGTTTAAAATTTGACGTGTATAATAAAAAGTAGCCAGTTTTTCATGACTAGTCAAGATAATGACAAAAAAAATGTAATCAATTTTTATTTTAACATCTCATTTTCGAAATATCCACAATATTAAATTTAAACGATCTGATCTTTTGGGTTTTTAGGACTGTATAAGTAAAACTCCACTTCATAAAAAATGCGATGTTTCGCTGTCTATATTACAGCTTTTTCAAGCACCTTTAAACAATTAGAGTTTATAACAGAGAGAGATAGTAAAATTAATTAAAAAGAACATCAGCCTGCCTCACTCTATGCAGGTAGTCATTATAAATTAAAATTATTATATACAATTAAGAATTGTTGGTGTCGTTAGAACGACACGCTTGAAAAAGCTGCAATATAGACAACGAAACGTCGCATTTTTTATGAAGTAGAGTTTTACTTATACAGTCGGAAAAACGTAAGACATCAGATCGTTTAAATTGAAAATTAAAGGACAAGAAACTTGCTGAAACTAAATTTAAACTGAAGAAATATAATCTATTATACAACTGTGGAGTGCAATAATAGTAATCCAATAAAATCAAAAGAACGTCACATTCCCAAAGCAATTTTAATTCGTAAAATTAGCTTAAATTGTTACAGGAAATGTGGGGCATGTTTCGAGAGCTCAGGTCTGTCATCATCAGCCACTTACAGCAACAATAACACTAAATACTAACTACTAACTCTTTAATCGCCCTCACACACCCCAAGATAAGGGTTCAGAGAGTTCCTGTTGTAGCTGTGAGTGGCTGATGATAAGAAATCTGAGTTCTCGAATTTTGGGCCACATTACTCAGTAAGTTATATTGGCAAATCTTTCAAAAGCCATCGCAACATTCGAGTTGCTATAAAAATTGATTATTATTTATTACGAAAGCAAGTTAAGTTGCACGAGTGAATATTTATCGAAAATTAGACGTATATTTTGATTTTCTAGGGATTGGGACTGTTTTTGACAAATATTTCTAAAAACAAAGCTGTTCACGGCATAAAAATAGAACCAATTAGTCTCCCTAGAGGACTACCGCCATTCTTACCACCGGCAAAGAGTCCAAACAAATTACTTTATTTTATTAACTAACATTTTATTCGGTAGTGCAAATTATAGATAATTGCAAAATTATCGCGTCAGTGAATTCTGATTGGAACATCAAATTTGATAGATGAATGAAATTTGCAGAAAATTACTAAATACATGCTGGGGTCCTTACCTACGAGGTATAAATTTCGTAGAGAGAGTTTTTCGCAAAATAAAAATTGTAAAAACTGCATAGTTTCTTTCTGCACCGTGTGTATTATAGAGAACTTAAGGCTGTTTGATCAGTGCCCAAATGCGAACGCTGGCAAATATTTGAGTAACGAATGTTGACGTACCAAATATACTAAATACGTCTTAAATTATCCTCCAGCCTAAGCCTATCACTACATTGAAACGATAGACTTTGATGGAGGCACATTATAGACCACCAAATTTGCCGGTTACTAGCGAATTTTTACTGTCTTAATATATTTTTTAATGGTAATTTTGCTTCAATGCAAAGAAGGATCATTCTATGGTTTTATAAAACTAGAATTTCGATACCTTAATCTATACCAAGCGTACAATTTATCTCTAATCTAGGTGATTTTGTCTCTTATTCCCCGCACGGGGAAAGTATTGTGAACGCGCTAAAAAAAATTGAGATAAAGACGGATATAACCATTTTGAAGTTCCCTGAGATGATTAAGACCATTTCCAGATGAAAGTCTGTCTGTCTGTGTATGTGTGTGTCTGTGTGTATTCTACCACGATAGCGCCCAAACGCTTTAACCAATTGAGCTAAATTTTCCTATATGAGTTTGAGGTAGTCCGAGGATGAAGCCATTAGATTTTGGTTGAAATCGCTTAAGCCCTGTGATAGAGGTGGACACAACCGGTAAATTTTCATATATCAGTAGGGGTAGAGTGATACATCATTTTAAAGCATTTTTTATCTGCTTTACAGCGATAGGTCACTTTTGATATTTTCCCCTATAATTCTCGATAAAATAGCGTTTAAAATGTCAGCTATTACCAAGTTTCTGTTCGGTCATTGGTAGGGCGTTCGTTTCGCATGAGGAATGTTACGGATTTGAGTCCTAGCTCTGGCAATACTTTTTCTCTAATTTTTGAATAAAGTAGTTAGTTTGTTACGTTAGTTTATTGAATTGAATGAAAATAATACAATAATAATAATTATTATTATTAAAATGTTTTGTTACGCAGGTCATATATTTTAGATTATATTATATCTTGTCGGGAAAGTATTGGGGTGACACAACCCATTTTTTTTAGTTCTATAGAATCATCTGTTAAAGTGTTCTTTATAAACTCGGAAAGAGTTAGAGGTTTTCGCAACGGTTAAAAAATTAGTCCGCTATTAGCCATTTCTGATACCTTTGAATTTCGGGACTGATAAAACAGCTTTAATTCCACACAAAATCCTGAAAAATTAGTTCAATAGAAACGAAAGTTTATCTTTAATATTCTAAAAATCTTGACAGAAATAGTTTATTCACAGCTCGTTGCAAATCGGGAAAAGAATTGGTATGGTCTTTAATTTGATTAATAGTTTTGTATTTAACGTGGATTTGTGCGTGTAATTGATATACTAACAAAAAAAATCAGTTTGATAGTATTTACGCCAAAAATTCATGGTATATTGATCAAAATCCTAAGAAGATCCTAAGAACTTGCTCAGTTTTCATTATGAATAACTTAATAACTATTAATTCTATTAGGGAATGGGGAATAGAATACAAGTTTCATGATTTTGTTGATGAATAGTTTAAATAAAATAATACATTGCGCCAAACGTAGTAATTACAAGAAAATAACCCAATACTCCTGATAATCATAAAATGAAACTTCTGCAATAAAATGGTAATTTAGAGAAGACACCAAAGCAATAAAATCGATAAATAAAACATTTGCCAAAATATTCAGGTAATAAATATTGTAATTTCCCTCTTTGTTAGTCAATCTGTTCAATATTATATTATCGCGCAAAAAACATGTAGGTATATGTATTATACTACTAACATTAACATAAAATCTTCAATAATTTAGTTGCAGCCAAAAGGCAAGATTGTTACGCCTGTTCTGATATAAATAAATTAACAATAATGTATCAGATTTAAGTAATAAATTTCAAGTTGCTATAGGTATACGAAACTAAACACAAATGAAAGAAAAAAAACCAACCTTCATTTCTTGATTTTAATCTCTGCTTAAGTCTTTTATATACGTATCTACATCGTATGTTAAGGATTGCTTCTTTTAATACCGTATGGAATGCGGCAAATCAGGTGAGTATTTTATACAACTTCTTTTTTAAAATCCCGCTGTTTCATTTTTAGGTTATCATAGCATATTTAATCATGATACTAAAGGGTCTGCCAATAAGAATTATATATAACTTCAAATTACTATAAAATAAAAACGTATTTATGTGTTTTTATGATTTATTTCGTACTTTTTAGTATATTACATACCATTATGCAGAAGCAGACGCTTAGACACTGAACAATATTTTCCCACAAGTTAAGCTGGCTAGTTCGGGTGATGTTAACTTTTATTTCGTCGGTGATTTGAGGATTGCTAGTGTATAATAGTGACTTTACATATCCCTAAAGGAAAAAGTCCAGCGGCGTAAGATTGCACGACCTTGGCGGACCATGTCGCGAAATTAATCACTCCTCAAAACGCTCTATATGAATAAATTCATTGTGGCTTGAGTAGTGTACGATGTGGCACCGTCCGCACGTCCTGTGGAAACAACTTCTGTAGCAAGTCTCTAGCATCAATTGCAGGCGGAAGAAAGTTTCTTAAAGATAATTTTGTCGGCATGCATGCAATTCACACCATACAGTAACTTTACGCCGGATGTTGTGGTGTCTCGACTAGTTGCTGTAGATTGTTCTCACACCAAAAGCGGTAATTTTCCGTATTGACAACAATGCGCCTCATCTAGAAAGTTGATTTGCTTACTAAAATCTGCATTTTTTGAACTGCAACAACTGGTAAACGTTCTCCGCAAGCAAGCAAGCGGTATTTTCAGCACTCCTTCATTGTCTCGGTGGTTTATTATCTCGGAGAGTGTATTCCCGTTCAAACTTGTCAATTGTGCGCCTAATAACGAGCTCAGATGGCCGTCCACCCTCGCCAGATTCTCCTCGAAAAGCACGATAACAAACTCTAACCAATCGTGCATTTTCTTAGTAGGGTACGATAACTATAGGTACGTTGCTTTTTTGATCAACGACTCATGGTGAAATTCCGGAGTATAC
Organism: Apoderus coryli; assembly: GCA_911728435.2. Taxonomy (NCBI): domain Eukaryota; kingdom Metazoa; phylum Arthropoda; class Insecta; order Coleoptera; family Attelabidae; genus Apoderus; species Apoderus coryli. The sequence continues at coordinate 5,164,211 of OU452202.1, read as the reverse complement.
TAAACACGATAACGTTTGATTCCCGTCATGACGGCTATACTACGTTTCTTTTTAAAAGTTATATTATATCAAATTTTTCAGATTGTCGAAAAACTTTAAAATTTCCTTAAATATTAATTACCCAGCGAATATTTTTGTGATCGCTGAAATAACTTTAATAATTTTAACATGGGAAATGAACATACTTTCAACTCCACAAAATCACGTTTTTACTACTTAGGTATACTACTTCACCCTAGTATGAAGAACTTATTCAAAAATTCAAAAGCTAGTCAAACTTCTCCGATCCAAGAATAAAGAAATCTCAAAACATGTTGAATGGCATTATAAAAACCTCACACCCAACACAGTACAAAAATTTTAACCGATTGCTCAGTTACCTAAGCATGAAAAACTGTAACAAATTTGTTTCGGAATTTTTATTCGCTGTTTAAAAAATGAGGTAAACCCACGTTTTTACCCCGGTAAATTGGCGCCTATGATACCATTTTTCAAGATGGCTGCTAACATACGGACAGCTGTACGGATAATGTTCGTCGCGTTGCCAACTGATAGGATGAAAATGAACATTTTTGTTAATAATTATAATACCTCCTTCATTTTTGCAATCTGACGGCAATTATAGATTCTAAAACGAGATTTTCGCATATTGAACACAGAAACACAAATAACCAAAGATTACCGGAAACCCACTAAAATGTCCGTTTATTTTACTTAAATTTCGCGTAGCAAAAACACAAAAATAGTAAGACTGTCCATCCCAACGCCAGTAATAATATGTACCTGCACCGTAAAATTTGTGCAAACGACGATAAATGCTTCTAATTAATTCTTAGGCAGGCCACACATCAAGGAAACCTGAAACATGAAATGTGAAACGAGAAACATGAAACACGTTTCATAAAATAAGTACACATTGCCGTAAATGAGAATACGCACATCAGCGAAATGTGTTTCATGTGACGTCATAGCGAAGCAAATCCTGTAGAAACATGGTTTCATGAAATAGGTTCTGTTCTATATTTTTGTTTCTTGTTTCCCGTTATTGCGTTGCAGGCAATATTTGGTCAGTTTCAGTGGTTGTGTCAGTTATTGAAAAACATGAGGTAATTACAAGTTGGAGAAGTATTCTAATAGAAACTTCAAGGAAAAAGCGTGGCAACAGGTGGCTGCCACTATACAAGAACCATGTTTAAGATTTATGTGATTATACGCATGTACCCAGTAACGTCACAGTTTAATATACAGTTACTTCACTTCGTGTCGGAACCTTTTATCTCTCTGTCTTCAAAGCAATTCGCCGCTACTATAGTTATAGTATAGTATCTTATAGTATATATAGATATAGTATAACATAGTAGTGGGCCCGAATGTGGCTGGGATTGCAACGAGTCGATGCCGTTTTTAGTATCTACTGACCCTTCTTATATATAGTTATTATTCTATGGTAACGTAGTTTCTTTCATTTTGATTTATTTTTGTTTTTTGATAATAATAATGTGGTTATAACCCCAACTACTGCGTCGTCATCAGTGTCCATTGCTAACTGAAACAAATTATTTGATTCTGGTTTGTGCATCGATGAAGCACAAACTTTCTGTTTCGTATTTCATATTTCATGTTTCAGATTTCTTATTTCATATTTCACGTTTCCAGTTTCCTTGATGTGTGGCCTGACTTAAAGTTACACTAGTTCCGTCTACTTCCATTATAACATAAAACACAAATAAAAAATACGGTTAATAACCGCGTACCGCGCACAACCTACTAGTTTGACGTTTAATCAACCATCATCTGTCATCCAGTGCCTAACGTGTTTGCAAGCTTATGACACACATATTACGCTAAAGGTTTGTTTCTACCGAAACCGCTAGGATTCTGCGCAAATAAATTACACCGCGCGTCAAAAACGTTATGCGCAGAATCCAGAGTGTTTCTGACGGTTTCTAAAGCCTGTGTTTCACGTTATTTTTATAAGAAATATTAAGTGAGGTGAGCGGTAGCTGATCATGTCCAAAACCAAAGCACCTATATGACAGTAATTAGGGGGTAAGTAAGTAAAAATTCCACTTTAGTATGGACTACTTTTTCAAATATTTATTACCTATTAGGTCAGTTAATAAGTCCGTAGGATGACACGTAGATAGCGTTACTAAAAGTTTTTCCATATGATTTTTATTTAGTACTATCCTTCAAACGATACGTGTATAAATTTGATAGCAATCTGGCTATTGATTCGTGACTTATAGCATTTGGTGTAAAGCAAGGTTTGTTATATTAAAAAAAATGGAGAAAAGTGAATTTCAAGTTTTGATAAAGCATTGCTTCTTGATGAAAAAAATACAGTGGAAACCAAACAATGACTTGATAAACATTATCCGAACTCGGCTCCATCGAGACAAATGGTAGAAAAGTGGATTCTGAATTTAAACGTCGGCGTCGTCGTACCAGCACAAATGATGCAGAGCGCAGTGGACGCCTAAATGACGCTGTTATTTCAAAAACGTCAAAAAAAAAAAATCACAATTGGTTATGAACGATCGTAAATTTAAGGTGCACGAGCTAGCTGACATTGTAAAGATATCAGATGGTAGTGTTTTTACCATTTTACACGAACATTTAGGTATCAGAAAGCTCTGTGCAAAGCGGGTGCCACGTGAGCTCACAGTCGACCAAAAACAACAACGAATTGATGCTTCAGAGGAGTGTTTGGCGCTGTTAAACTGCAATAAAATGGAAATCTATCCTGGATTTGCGAGAATGGATGAAACATGGCTTCACTATTATACATCAGAATCCAAAGGCAGTCAGCTGAGTGGACAGCAATCGACGAACCGAATCCAAAGCGAGCAAAGGCGCAGCAGACGGCCGGTAAGGTGATGGCGGCTGCATTTTTGGGAGCGAAAGGAATGATATTCCTCGACTACCTGCAAAAGGGAACCACTATCAACCGCCACACATAACTGTGCACTTTTGGATCAAATGAAGGCGGAAATCGCAAAGAAACGGTAACATTTGCAAAAGAAAAAAGTTGAGGTCTATTTTGAGGAGAAAGAGAAATGGTACCATAAAAGTGGTATCGAAAAGTTTGAAAATCGCTATACTCGTATTTCCTTCGAATACAACTATGTTGATTAATAAAATCGCGTTTTGTCAATTTTGTTTTTTTCTTACTTATGCTACGGACTTATTGAATGACCTGTTATCATAATCACTTACCTGTTACCTGTTCGAAAGGTGATGACCAGATAAAATATGTATTAGCCATTTTATATGCAACACCCATATTGCATATGGAGAAGCGTCGGGAGAAGCTATTGGTTTCATGATTTTTTTTTTTATTTTCACCGGAAATACATTTTGTTTCGGTTCATTTTAAATGTAAATAAGTGTTTTTTTGTAATGTTTGTGATTCGCTCAGTCCGCATACAAGATTAATAAAAAAAAACAGCTTAACGGATTTATTTGGTACAAAAAAGCTATTGAATATGGCGGGTAACAAATTAGATTGTGGGACTCATAAGGCGTAGTTGAAGTGTATCAAAAAGGCTGAAAACAGTAGGTACAAATATCATATTATTAGCTAAACTAAATGGAAAAATTACCTAATTTTCTTTATGCTAATAGGTTGGTATAAAAAAACTGTGATATAAAATTAATGCATACAGTCCGTGCGCAATTAATTTGAAAAACGGGACCGAAATCTAAATATTGTAACAAGATACATGAGTTTATTACTTTGTTTAAATTATTAAAGTTGAAATATATTTTTTGCGGTGACTTTTTCTGGACGACAGAGGTCTATACTTACTGAATTTCTGAAAGTGCCTGTACCTAGGTATCTGTTTTTCTAAAAAAAACTATAAGCTTATCTTTATATTGGATTTTGCAGTATTATATTATTTTAGTCCATTTATGGTTTACGGTTCCTTTAAGTCTAGGGTCTAGAACTAAAGTAAAACAACAAGCATCTTGTGACACACCAATGAAAAGGTCTTGTAAAACTCTTTTCAAAATTACAAAAAAAAAACAAACATCTCGAAAAGAAATTAGCCTCCGTTAAATTCTTATAAAAAACGGACCCTAATAATGTATTAACAATAAAACCATACTACCAGTCGTTTCAAGCAAAAATTCAAAATGCAGGATTTTGGTTTTCCCTCATTATCTCAAATGCTACAAAAGATAATGTAAATCTTAAGGCAGATTTCAGTTTGTAACAAAATTCTCTAAAACCTTCCTATATAGTTTAACCGCCATTGTAGCTCTAACTACATATTTCCAAGATAGCAACAAGTAAGCCAAATTTGGGACACACTGTATAGTCCATACTTCAGTTAGTAATATTACCCTTTTTATTTTTTTCATTTTGAAAAAATCGCGAGAGCAGCGTTAATATTGTAAGAATGTGTATGAAAATTATGTAAGTTCGTAGGAGATAAGTAAAGTATTCCAATGAAATTGCAATATTAAACATAATTAGAATATTATGGAGCTATTTAATTGAATAATACTGAATATGTAAATACGTATTGACAAGAAATTTGTATGATAAAGATACATAGAATTTTCTAATGTCAAGGACTTCAATGCAATTGCTCGGTATTATGAATTCTATGTAATAAAATATTAATATTCATAACATATTATAGGAAATTTATTATATTAATAGAGCATTCTATATTTATTTTTATTATATTTTATTTAAGTATTGTTTATTTTTTTCTAGAATTACGTGAAATATATTTCTTCAAATTAACTGTTTATTATAAGTTAAATAACATATTAAAACTTCCACAAGTGATTGGATTCACTGCAAATATACCAACGTTTAACCAGAATACCAAGAATGATAGATACATTTTGAGATTAACAAGTAAAAAACCAAACTTATTTTTTTTAGTTTAAAGACGTTCGTTTTCCTGCAACATATTTTCCATAAACATAAAGCAACAACTCAATATTGCCAAAAAACGACTGTAGGTGTTTGAGAGATGACCTTATCAATTCGATGTTAGAAAATCCATTTCTTTGGTGCGAGACGTACAACTTCATTTAATCCTATGGCCAACACTACATTCGCTCCAATTTCCTTGGCAGTGATAAGGGGCAGCTATGTAAAATTCTAAACGCATCACAAGCGATTATACTGGCAAGTGTAGTTTTAAAATCAACACCATCGGTGTATTCACAATTTGTCACATATCTTGCGATGACCAGTGACTCAATGAATCGTCTCCTCTGGTGAAAATGTGGTGCCTGAAACAAGTTCCAAATGTAATAGAAGATCATTATAACAAGAAACGCAAAAAATTATTTTATTGTTATTTATTCTCAACCTCGGTAAAATAGTTATGTCTTTATTTTAAACAAAAAACTTCCACATTCAACTAAACTTGGATATATTAAAATTTATACTAAATAACGTTTCACTGTTTATCCTGATGTCAGCTTCTTCACAGCAACTTTGCGTGATCGCGGTTTTCTATATGTTTGGGTTTTTGGGATCACTGGCTCATGATGGAGAATATCTCAGATTCCTAGGGATGCACCCAGTTATCTGTCTTAAGATGTTAAGTTTAAATATAGTGATAACTATTACCATAGATAAACCACTATTACTATACATGTGAAACCCATTCGAACTTGAACATGGATCATTTACAATTGTCAATAAAAGATGTTTGACTGTCAAACAATCTCCAAAATTAATGAGTGTCTTGCGTGTCTTAACTGAAACCACTAGTTTTAATATTAAAAGACTGCTGATCTTTATCGTTAATATTATTAAAATTTAAAACACAAATATGTTTATAAAACTAGTAGATAGCCTTAAAAATTGTTTTCAAAAACTATAAATAACCTGGTGTCCTCGAAGCACAAATAGCTCTTTGAACTTAATTTTATGATCGTAAGATTCTCTCTCTCTGTAATTTAATCGAGAATAAGTTGTTATAGTTTTGAATTAAAAAAAAAAAGTCTTTCATGTTTAGACACCTGCTATTTTTTGTATATTTGTTTATATGGTACATGTGTACTATCAGAATTCTAAAAAAATTAGTATGACCCTTCTACGCTTTCGTAGAAAATATCCTAAAATCGTAAAGCTTTAATGTCTGTTTTGGTCTGGGTTTGGGAATGTAGTACAAATTGGGCAAACCCCCAAGAAGAAATTTCTCAGTGCGCCACTGATAGACGAAGCTGAAGACGGATGAAGAGCAAGTTCTGTTCTACATCATCGACCATGTAAGCAAACAATTTGCGTAAAATTCAAACTATTAAGAACCAGAGTCCAATAAACGTGATGGTTGTCGTGATTTTACTATTTCCTCGGTCAAAACTAACTGATGATCAATGTTTTCCATTTTATCGAAATGCTCAGAACTTTGGCATAATTTTGGTTACACAGCTATGTCAATAGAGAAAACTGTAAAAAAAGGAGCAACGCCATATTTCTCCGAGAATTCTCAAGAACACCTTACTGTAAACAGAATGTTGAACGATTTCTTCCCAATTGATGCACCCAACTAGAGGAATTCTGATTCGAAGAAAATGGCGAGCTATGAATCTTCGAACTCGAAAGAGGTTTTATAAGCTAAGAAATGTTGTTCCTGATCCCGTAATGATAAATTAAGGTGATCATTTATTTGAAATATTAAAGCAGTATATGTATCACCCATTAAAATAGACAAAACTGTAGAAGACGTGAAAAACAAAATACAATTTGCAATAGCCGGATGTCTACTTCCTGCTACCAAGGTATAAAACTTAACTTACACCTCTTTAAAATAATACGCTTCCGTGGTTTTTTACATATAATCACCTAATTGCCATTAAGCTACTACTTTTCTATATACATAAAATCAGTTTATGGTCGAAGTAATCCAATAATATTACTTACGCTTAAGTTATTTAAATTATGCTTGTAGTATGTTAATTTATAGTACATGCTTTATATATTCATAAGTTTTGTATGTGCGGACGATATATTTTTAATTAATTTAGGTGTTTTAAATTTACATCTGGTATAAATATAATTTATTTATCTCTTCATTATATGTATTTATAATGTAATTTGATTGCTCTTTCAGATTATTAGTGATAATTTCGATGCAGGTCCAGCCTCTTGGGGTGCGACGGACTGCTCCTCCCACATTCCGAAAAAGGGACATTTGGTTCCACAATGGTTTGGAAACACTACTAATGCATTATAAAATCAATAATAATGTTTGAATTATGAATATTGCGTGAAATCTACTAATGTATTGAGGTATCATTCAACTGCTTATATATTGAACTGAAATTCCTTAATATGACCTTCAGTTATTCTTGATCTAAATTACCAACTGTCCCTCCAAATTGTATACCTAAAGCACTAAAAATAATAATAAATAAAAAAATATATCAATTAGTAATCCGCTGAGTAAAGAGCAGGTCGCCATGAATTCCTCGCCTTGACAGTAGTAGTTTCCTAGTATAACCCATAACAAAAATTTCAAGTAGCAAGGGTTTTTGCCACATATATGAAAAATAGACTGCTGGAGACTATTTTTTTACATAGGATGCGCGGAAAATTATACTTGAAATGTCAACTTGGGGCTGTCGGAGCATGCGCAGTGTCATTATTCTATGTGTTTTCTCGTTTCTAACCTCGAAATTTTGTGCATTATGCCACAGTTAAAATAATATACAGTTGGTTCTTATCGTGTCGGCACGTCTGATCTTCATGTCTACAAAGCAATTCGCCGCACTTATAGTTATAGTATAGATATAGTATAATATATTAGCGGGCCAGAAATGTTGCTGGGAATGCGACGAGTCGATGCCGTTTTTAGCGTCTAGTGGATCCTTCTTGTCTATAGTTAATATTCGATGATTGTGCGTTTCCCAGAAAGTAACTTATTGTGTTTTAATGCAACACGCAGACCAAACGATATACGGCGTCGCCCGATGTTTCCTCAAAATATAACATGCAAATTTCGAGTTTCATAAAATTTAATTCTAGTATTTAGGGAAGAGCCCGACTATTTCTGAATGAAAAGTTATCATTTGTAGAGTTTATGCGCATCAAAATTTGTCAAAACCATCTTATACTGAAAAACTTGTTTTATAATGTAATATACTGCTTCCGTTGCAAGTTTTGTATATTGCCCGCTTATCAAGTTCTACTTCCTGGTATTGTTTCTTTGGAGATGTAAAGACATATTATATGTTCCTAATTTTGACAGCAAAAGAGTTATATCTCTTTCAATACTTTACTTTAAGTATAACTGTGTATATAAAGCTTAATTATTTTTACAACACAAGGCATATCTGTTTAATAGCTTTGACTCTACATGTTCAATCCAAGTTATCAATAAAAAATAAATGAAAATACTAAGCCGTTTGTAGAACATGACCAATCTTTGAAACACATTTCATAAGATTATTAACTGCTTCAAAATATTTATTATAAATTATTAAAAAAAAGTATTTTTTATAATATGCTTTTTTTTTAACCCAATCCTGTTGACAATAGTATTGGATCCGATTTACTCAAAAATTAGTTTGCTATTTGCATAAGAAAAATTCGAAACGTCTTTAACTGTACTAAAATTTGAAAGTTTCTCTGATGGCTTTTGGATGAAAGTAATGGAGTTGCAAACTGTTCACTAATTGCAGTAAACATCCAACGGTATGCTAAGAATGAGCCTATTTGATAAGAACAATCCATACATATTTATTTCTTAAATTAATATAAAGACACTTGTTTATCGATAGCTTGAAGAATATTAATTATGTTTTAATGACTCGAAGTAGCCAAAACCAACTGCTAATCATCATATTTAGAATGTTTATGAAAAACGACAAATTTGAACATATTATAACCACATAGTATCAACGATATCATGCCTCTATTGTTATAGAAATGACTGCATATATGTACAATATATATTATTTTAATTATTGATCTTATTGGAAACTTCTCCCATATTCAAATTAAATTTCGCGCTTCTGTGTAATCTAATGCACATACTCATTCAGCCCATAGCGCAGTAACAAAATTTGCCAATATGGCAGCCACTACCAGCAGTCTATTTGTATATATTATGCCTGTGGTTTTTGCTAACCAGAAATAACACGAGGATTGGAATGAATTTTATTGTAAAATACAGAGGTCGGATTTTTAATGGACTAATGGAATTCTACCCGTAAACACATTGAAACTGCTGTGAAAATGCAGATTTACATCACAGTAATTGCTTTGAAGAAATATCATAGTTGGCGGTTCGAGAAATGGTATCCCGATAAAGTCCATGTTATCACAGCTATAGAACATAAAAACTCCTTTTATCTGAATGATGTACTAAAAATCCTCTAGTTTAGGTTAATAGTCATCTGTTTGTTTCATATAACTATAAATGGTTATACCTAATGTAGATTAGTTAAAGTATTTATATTCCTTCCTTAGCACGTTTACTACTGATTTATCTATACTCCACTAAAGATAAATACATTTATTTTGACTTTACTACACTACCTACAACATTCAATTAATATTCATGCAGATACAAATTGCATTCATAAATTTTCCATTAGTTTGGTATGAATCTTTTTAATATCATTAGGTATTTAATATATCAAAAAGGCTTATCTAAGTATTAAAATAACTAATTATCTTCGCTTAGTTCCATCGATTCAATTTCCATACTACAACACGAAAAATAGAAAAAAGTAGTATATTATTCGTTATTATCTTCATACTGCATCCAATTGCCTATTCGATTCACGATGACTTATCTATTTCTGCATTAATTAAAAAAATATAACATTGCATTCGTCATCCTACTCTTTCCTAAGCACGCACACCATACCTCCTTTCTTTTGCTTCTCAGGTTATATTATTACTTCGGTTCGAGGCAATTTTCTCTATGCCTATCTCTCTCAATATTTTTAATTTCTTCTCTTTTCTCTCTCGAGACGTCTAGAACTTAAGATGCAACGGTTGTGGTGGTCCTTGTCCTATACATAGTTAAAATGATGTAAGTCTGTCCCTGTTTGTCATGAGATACTGCAGTAGACTGCTGGCGATCCTTCTCGAACACATAAAAATCTTATGTAGCGTTTTCTTTCTTATGCTGAACAGGTGCGCATCGAGAGTAAGAAATTTTCTTATTTTCTTGTGTGTATACTTGGTTGAGCTCGCCTCACGGTCTTTGAACGCGCTATTCAAGGCTAACTGGACCTCAGATTATAGTCGAAACACCTCTTGCCGCCACTGCCGTGGCAGTCTATTTTCTGAAAGGGATGTAAACAATAGTTTAGTGTGTATTGTGTCTCTGCATAAATAATTGGAATTGTTTATGGTTGGATATTAATATTTATGCTACTTAAGGCAAAGATTAATTGTGTACATTAAGGGAAGGCTGTTTTTTTTATATAAAAGAACAGGGTTATCATAAAGTAAGGCATATATTATTCCAACTTATATAATTTTGGCCAAATTACATTGAGATTAATGGGATCTAGTTACTTACATAATGGAATTACATAGGTACATAATGTGGTAAAAAACGAAAATGGGTACCTACCTACAAAGCGCGGCCATACCAAAGCAACGCATATCGTAATAAGATGAGATTTAAAAGAACAACAAAACTTGGTAAGATAAAGAAGATAGGTGGAGATACAAATTCGGTTAAATTGTCAAAAAGTGATACTCTGATTGTTGGAAAGAAAATGGTCATATACGGTTGTAGACCTCATCAAAGTTATGTTGGAATTTTTGGTGCTTTATAGGTGTTGTAATACATTTCTTAGTTATTGATTTCATGTCATTAAAATGATATATAAATATTATCTAATCTTTTGCATAAAAATAGTCAAGCAACAATAAAAGATTAAATGTTTAATTAAATAAGTAAGTTTTGTATTCAGTGGCCGCTCGCAACTCATTTAACTAGGGAGGCTAAACTCACATAGACAAAGTTTCCCTTCACCCAGGAGGTACTGTCCCGTTATTTTAACTTTTTCATTATAATTCTCAATTTATTGTTTATACGCAAAGTCAACCGCAATCTGGATATTTTGTTTACCAAAAAATACGAATTTTATATTCGATGATTTAATATGTGCCTGACGTTTTGAAGACCTTTCAATGCCTCTTACTAGAGTTTTAGTATCGTCGTAACCCCACTTTACCCCAAATAGAAGAACTTTCAAATAATCAACAGCAACAAGAAAACATTTTAATTCTTACCTGGCTTCCCGTTTCATAGTCAGTTATATTAAAACCCCTATTTTGCCCTACCCCAGTCTGCACTAATGACTTTAGAGTAGGCGTAGGTCTGCCGCGCGTCATGATTTCGTCAAAGACTGAACAAATTTTATTTGATTATTAAAATATATTTTTTCTACATGCCTGTATTATATATGTTCAACCATAATTTGAAAATGTAGCACATTGTAATGCTGGGCTAGAGGGAAATATTTAAAAATGCACGGGTAAATTTCTTGGTAATGACAAAAGTAGCATCGGTACAGTTTATTATTATTTTTCTTATTTATTATTCTTGAACCTGGATCTTCAAATTTCTTTTAATTGTCTTATATTGGAGTGAGGTTCACAATCTTACACACAAATTTTTTGATTGGAACTATTTTTTTAATAGTTTCATGTCGTCTTTTCTTTTTTTCAACGTTTCGACAAGACTCAGCTTGTCTTTTTTTTTTGATTGTAGAATAGATAGACATTGGCATATTTTCACCCATGCCATATAATTTTTCTTATTTATTATTCTTGAACCTTGATCTTCAAATTTCTTTTAATTTTCTTGTATTGGGGTGAGGTTCACAATCATACACAAAATTTTTTTTAGATTGAAACTATTTCTCTAATAGTTTCATGTCGTTTTTTATTTTTCAACGTTTCGACAAGACTTAGCTTGTCTTTTCTTTTATTGTAGAATAGATAGACATTGGCATATTTTCACCCATGCCATATAATTTTTCTTATTTATTATTCTTGAACCTTGATCTTCAAATTTCTTTCAATTTTCTTGTATTGGGTGAGGTTCACAATCATACACAAAAACTTTTTTTGATTGAAACTATTTTTTTAATAGTTTCATGTCGTCTTTTTTTTTCAACGTTTAGACAAGACTTAGCTTGTCTTGTTTACTTTAGTTTCAATCAAAAATTTTTTGTGTACGATTGTGAACCTACCCCAATACAAGAAAATTAAAAGAAATTTTATTATTATTATTAAGTTATTTCGCTAATTTCGAAGGTTTAAAGGCTATTTATATATAGAAAAACAGTTATTGAATATAGTATAACACCACCTAGTCAATTTAATACTACTTAACTCATCGTATTTAGGCTTAAACCAACAAAATAAGTATTTTCCTAAAAATTATGATGTTCAATTTATTCAAAAGCATTAAAACAGTCTTAGAAAAAGTATAGTGTGAAACTGACATGAAATGACCATTTCCTACTCGTATGATTCAGGCGAATGCTGCAAACGATCATATTCGTAGGAAATATATTATGTCATTTCATCTTCGGTGCACAATATACTATTCTGGAGAAGCCTTTATTTATTTTCTCTCTTCAAAATATTTCCTACAGTAGATTTTGCAGCTAGCTTTCTAACACCAATTTCACTATTTTCTTTAACTTCTAACTATATGGTGTCCGCGCGCTTCTTCCCTTAATTCTACATGGTTTTCAGTGTCGGGGTTTTTAGGTACAACTGATCCCGTTTCTCTCATCCTCTGATGCAAAGTAGTGAAAGTGGGATGGGAAGGATGCTGCTCGCGCATTACATGGCATTTCGCCATAACAAAATGCATATTGGCATATTCTTCATTGGTCAGCGAATGTCATTAAACCACACTTAATTTATTAATCATAATCATAAACTAATCGAAAACCAATTTTCTCAAATTTTACACTTATGGCTTTAATGGAAAGATCGTTTTCACATTCAAACATTGGACGTGTTAACCCCTCATAAACAACCTAAGGTTTATCTTATATAGATAATGTAAATACAATTGAGCCGCGGCTCTGTGAGCATTATGGAATTGAATGATTTGTTCGTGAATTTAATCATGAAACTTGTTACTTAAATATTAACATATAATGATCAAAAATATTCTTGAAATAAAAGTCGACCTCCACACAATAACCTTTTAATAAATTTCTCCAACAAGTTACATTTGTCGATAGTTACCATACATGTTTCGCAGCACCGGGCTGCATCATCATTGGTTATCAAAGGTTCTTACGAAAAGCTATATTTTTTATATTATTATTAGTACATATTTTTATTATTTATGGGAAAATGTTTTTATTAACTCTGCAAAGAAGAATGTATATATTATTTTCGATTATATTATAATGACTTTAACTTACAAACTTACCATTGTGTGAAAAAAGTTTATCATTATTTTGTTATAAAAAATGTTTTGTTTAAAATCAAGTATCGTATGTTAAGGCATTAAATTTTTTTTAAAAATATCAAAACTCATATTGTTCACAATATAAGTTTTCATAATAATAACTTTCTTTTTGTAAATCATCAAAAACTTTAAATTTTCGTCAGTTATTGTTAACGGATTGCACTGTCACACAGCAATGGCGTTTTAAAAATTTTCTCAAAAAGAGATTTGTATGTGTTTCAAGAATATTTAATTATTCAACTTCACTTCGATATGGACTACTTCTTTAAAAATATTATGATAGTTTATAGTTATTATAATAAGTACTTAAGTAAGGCTGAGCTCATTAATTTTCAGATAAAATTAATTTCATATCATAAATAGATCTCCGTTAAATTTCACAACTAACCCACCTGTTTATTCACACTAATTCTGATACTAATTTTAAACTAATAAAAATATGTAATTCCTGTATTACTTAAAACAAAACAAAACCAAAATGTAAACATTGAATTTGTTGTTAAACTGCGAAACGAGTATGTAGAGACCTGTGCAGTATAATGTCAACTAACTGTAATTTTAACATAGTATATCATAAATATATAAATAGTATTGATGTCTGGAAAAAGTTTTGCTTCTTCTCTATTATAAAAAAATTAATGATCTACAAAAAGAAAAAAAAATAATAAAACTCGAATGGACTACTTTGATTTATTTTAAAGATTTTATAATTTATTAATTCCAATTTAAATGTTTAAAAATATGTACATTTATTTAACTTTAACAAATAGCTTTTCATAAATTAAATAACCATTGATGATGGAGCGTGACGCTCCGAAACATATGTTTGGTTGAGTAATAATTGATAGAGGAATCTATTAAATTTGTTTCGTGGGTGTGGACTTTTATTTTCCTTATACATTATATAGATAAATAAAAAAATCAATGTCAACTGGCTTTTAGAGCTCAAAGGAGGAGATTTCCAAAGGAAAATTTTGGATAAGATGATATTGTATATAGGTCGAATTGGCCTGAAATCTGCGGTCTTCATTTTAGGCATGTACACATAATATTTTTAAATTTAACTTGATCTCTAATATTTGTTAGACCTTCATATCTAAAATAGCTCGAGTCATTATAATAAAACATTTATTGTAATTTCTAATATTTATATTGGATATAATTCCGGGACTATTAATTTTCTTTTACATTAAACACTTAAATGGAATATGACATATGCGTTATATTTTATGAACATTTAAAAACATTTTATACCTAAAACAACTGTTTTGTAAAAAATAAAAAAATATAATGCGAAACATCGATATGTGAGCAATGAATCTCTGTATAGTGGTACAGTGTTGGCAGATATAGCATTTTGGAATGAATAAGTATATTCATAATTATCATGTAAAAAATAGTTAGTTATTTAGTAGATAATACAGTTTGAGAATTAATGAAATGTCAAGTCGAACAGTTTCTATATCCAAATCGTCGCCAGATTAATTTAAAAGTGTTACCAGTTATAATTGTTTTATTTGTATTGCATTAGTGTTGTATAACTACTGTAACGTGTTACGATAAACATATAAATAAGTTGCGCGAAAATGTCAAGTGTCAAGGAAAAAAAAAATTCCCGGCAAACCTAAATATATGACCTGGATAACGAAACAGACTCTGAAAATGCTCTTAGTCGTCTGAGAGAACTTCAAAATGGTTGTATCCACCTTTATCTAAAATTTTTTATAAGCGCTTTCACAACACTTTACCTGGGCCGCGAAAGTAAAAATAAGAAAATCGGTTGTGTCAACCCAAAACTTTCCCGACGAGTTATAATATACAAGGTGTTTCTAAAATAGGTGGTCAAAATTTGTGAGCGAATTGGGAACGTGTAATCATGAAAAAAACCTAAATTGTAATTTTTCGAAAAGTCCTTACTTACAAAGATACAGGGTATCTCTATGTTAAAGATGACTGCCTGAGGACGATTTTTTTAAAATATTTTCGAAACGAGTAAAGATGAATTAATCAAATGTAGCATGTTTATTCACCTAGTTAAATGTCGTAAACTGACATGAAATTGCATAAAAAAGGATGACCATAGGCGGGTAAACGGGGGGGACCCTTGTTTTAATTATAACCTAACTTTTTATGTATTTTATTTGTTATATATATACGTTCCAACTAACTCACTGGTGACATTTTAAATGCTGTTTTCTCGAGAATTATGGAGGCAAATATCAAAAGTGTCTTTTCATTTGCAAATAACAGGAGAAATCTGGTAGGTTAGGTATATGTTTTTGGTTTTTGACAATATAACATCAGGGAATACATACATGATAAGGATGGAGTTTGGGAGGGCATGCATACTGGGACTGACGATAGTGAAGTTTTAAGGTGCTGCTAGACTTCCAACAAAACCGAACGTCGGCGCGAACATCTTCGTGCCTATGTGTGGATGGGCAATGCAAGCTCGCAACGCATCAAAGTCGCGAACACCCAGCAACATCACCGCGTTCCACCGGTTGTCGGTATTCTGCCGTCACATCAAAAGAAATGTTCGTGGTCTCCTTCGCTGCTTTGTTGCAAGTGTAGACGCAGTCACCAATTTACTACAATCGGAACGCCGGCGCCGTTGTGATCGCCTTAATGTTCGGGGCAATGTAAGCGCTTCTTAATTTTATTTCTTTTAATATCTGTATGTTCGCAACGACGTTCTCAGCGATGTTCACTTTAGGGAATATACGAAAATAACGACGCATATGAAAGACGATATTCTAGGCCACTGGATGATACAATTCAATACACTTCTCAAGAAAAACAACATGTCATGGCTAGGAGGTATCAGTTGGGTTCCACACTAATTATTGTGTTTGCAATTTTGTAATGTGTACAATTTTCTTACAAAAAATACCACCTTATCAATATATGTTTAGATAATAAGGCAATGAAGAGCCTGGTGCCGGAATGCCAAATGGAACTAAGGGAGGGCCCTAGCAGAATATAACTAAAGTCACTTGGGCAGAAGGTAAATATACTAGTGGTTAAGCACCAACTTGTAGTCTACTATTGCCTGGATTCCCCAAGCTGGTAGAGCGGATAGGTTCGCTGGATTGGTAGGCAGAAGATGAGGGAATTGTGAAAGTGGAGAAAGCTAAATTTTTAATATGAATAAACGCCAAGACTTAAAACTCAAAAAGATTTCCATAATCAACAGAAAAATGTTAACACACTAACACAATAGTATATTGTGCAACGAACATGAAATGACATATATTTCCTACGAGTATGATCGTTTGCAGCACTCGCCTGCGGCTCATGCTGCAAATCATGCGAGTAGGAAATAGTCATTTCATGTGAGTTTCACACTATACTTTTTCTACGACTGTTTTAATTCTTTTGAATAAATTAAACATAATTTTTCGAAAAATATTTGTTTTTCGAAACTTACCCCTGTTGGCGTAAGCATAAATACGATAAGTTAGAAGTATTAAATTGACTAGGTGGTGTTAAACTATATTCACTATCACTGTTTTTGTGTTTTGAAATTAGCGAAATACTTAATTATAATAATTATTATTAATTATAAATACCTAAACTGTCAATTGGGTGCGTTTGTATTGTTGGCGTTGCTATGGTGATTTTTCATGGCCGTCGCTATTTTTGTCATTACCAGGAAATTTACCCGTGCGTAATAAATATTTCCTACTAGTTGCCTAGCAAATGAAAAACAGCATTACAATGTACTACATTTTCAAATCATGAATGAACATATAATAAGACAGTCGTAGAAAAAAATATTTTTGAGTTTTTCTTTTCATATTACAGTGTAATAAAAATTGTTAAAATTAAAATGTTTGTAACGTCTCTGGAACTGACACGCTTCACGGTTCACTTGGTTATATCGTTAATTTTTTATTGAGTTAATTTAAAATCGGTATACTTACTTAAATAAAATAAGAAAATAAAATTAAAGCTGTCCTATTAAAATATGGCTGCCACTACTTGAATCGTTATATACCTGCAAGTTATTTTTAATATTTATTTTGTTAATTATGTCGAATATAATTAAGATATGCGACAAAATCGTCGTAACTGATGGTGATTGGTTTGCCTAATGGACCGCTGAGAGATTTCTTAAAAATTTAATTACCGAATTTTTTTAAAGTGTATTCAGGAAAAAATCTACTAATTAAATTTTATGGCTTTCATTATTTTATGTTATGTCAAAATAGTATTAGCGTTTTAACACATTTATAAATATATTGAATTTTATTATGTGTTGTATCGTTAGAAGTTTGTAAAATATGTTTGAAAATATTTTATTGGAATATTAGATAATTGATTCGTTTGATATTTTAACTAAAATACTCTACGTGTTTTCGTTTGTTTTTGCGCGAAGTAAGTTTTACGTTACCCGTGAAAAGTCTTGAAAGTTCGCTCTAGGACGATTTTTATTTATTTGCAAGCGGCCAATAGAGTCAGTTGCAGTCCTCGAGGCAATGTTTCAACCTTAAAAATATGTCGCATGATATGTAATATTTTTTTTCTACTAATGTGGGCTAAAAAATTGAGATCAAATCGAACAAATCGATACATTTCTTGCATCTCTATCAATGAAAGAAAGAATAATATCGATAAATTTCTTGTATCTCTATTAATAAGGGTTGACATTTTGAGCATCCGCGTCAAATTAAATGAAATGCATCCGATAGGTCTGCTGTTTTGTTTACAATAATATTCTTCACGTCAAATCATAACATTTTATTTTAATGAAGTAAGTAGTCCATATAAATCATTACACATTCTTGTAATAGATCAAAATGAAATTATTAAATAATCACAATTTCTCACTATTTGAGTTTATTTTCTTTTTGTAAATCATTCGGATTCGGATTAGTTAAATGTTTCAAGAATAGAAAGTTTAATTTTGGGTTTAGCATTGTAATAAAATCTAAATTTAATATATTATAATTTTTTAATACATTTCGCACAATTGTTTGGTTATTTCGCGTATATCGTAATGTCACACTGAATCCTTGACCATATGCGCATGCATCAAAGAATTTCATAGTACACACAAGAGTACCTACACTAAGTTGCATGATAGTCCTGTCAAAATTTTATCAATTTGGCAATTGTACGTAACACACGTAACGGTGAAGTTTTGACCTGACATTGGTAAGCCAAGCAACCCTTTATTTTCAAGAAGTAATCACCCTTTTATTTTTTTGCATTTGTTTTGCAACACCCTGATAGCTTACTACAATAAAATTGATTAAAAACAGTTGGACACAGCTGATAACTTCCTAACATGATTTTGGAGATAAATGAATAATTTGAAAAATAAACTTTATAAGACACGTACCTCAATTGAAAGAGATTAGTACTTAAATTGTAATGGCTTCAGAACCTCCATAATAAGACCCCAGATATCCGACTAAATAGACAGACGCACACACAGACACTTTTGATGTTCAGTTTTTCTTCGAACGATAGTGATGTAAATTTCATTGTCTTTTAAAATTGAACGCTGAACACCTACGATCAACGTGCACATAATACATGTGCACATGAGGTAGCTGTCAAATGTGTATGTGGCTTGGGTAAAGAGGGCGGGGCGCAAGGTTTCTACCACTCATATTTGTCTGAGCTGTGAACGATATACAGTACACATGTATAGTATTTTTAATCTTAGTTTAAAATTATATAAATAAACCACAACTCGATATTCTTTTGTAATGTCAATATCGACCGCAGCCGTCCATAGGCGCACCCTTTTAACTTTTCATAACAATACATGCCCTACGATATTTTAAAAATCCTTTACATATTAACAATTGTATGTTCATTTGTATAAAAGTATACTGTAACGGCAAAACATAAACTTACGCTGAAAAATACTGTTTTTGTTTTTAGAAGTTTAGACTTAGATGCACACGTACCTAGTCCGTCTTGGAACAGCATACTTTTATAATAATTAATACTATTGTTAATACTTGTTATGCATATAAGTAGGTACATTTATAATAATGTGCTTCTGATATTCTAAACTAACAACAAATTTTACTCACTTAGTCAGTGACATTTCTATAGTATGTAAAAATTTATAGTATGTGTATTCGCCACTTCATTATTTTCAGACCTTAACTGATGATAATATTTAAAAGAAGACGCTGCCTTTGTACATGCAAATCTTGATGCTTAAACTTCCAACACGACTCCGCTGACTCCGTTACCTCGTCTTCAACATTTGGTTCTGTATCAAATGGTCTCCAAAAACCCATTTTCGAAATATTTTTAAAAACAAATATTATATTATATACTTACACTTGATCACAAAATAATTTCCGCTCCAAACGAGGGAGAAATGTATCAAAAAACGCTGCATTCGATACCCTTTTATAATGTAAAGGGGCATGGGAACGGATAGCCCCGGTAGAATCGTTAAATTTATATATTTTACATTGACTTTGGATAGACTATACGTTTGCGCTGGAGCTGCGAGGACATGTCCACGTAGGAATAAAAGTCAGCACCGGACCTGAGCAAATTCATCAGTATTGGTTAGGTAGGGTAGAATGAACAAATTGAAATATGTTTAGGTTAAGAAGAGTAATTAATTTGGCAGTGCACGTACACATGTGCACTTATTGCGGATCCGCCACTGTGTGACATCAGTTCAACTTAGCTGAAGTTTAGAAGGAAAACGCCTTACTTTTGGTAGTAAAATTATCAATTAAATTAAAATTACCTGAAAATTTATCAAATGTGCTCACCTAAGTAGGAGTAAGAAGATATGACTTGGCTTTGTAGCTTTATATTGACAAAAAATACATATTATATGTAGTGGGTAAATTTCACCTTGGCTCAGCAACCAGGAATAGTATATTGTGCAACGAACATGAAATGACATATATTTCCTACGAGTATGATGATAAGAGTAGGAAATGGTCATTTCATGTGAGTTTCACACTATACTTTTTCTACGACTGTTTTAATGCTTTTGAATAAATTTAACATAATTTTTAGGAAAATATTTGTTTTTCGAAACTTACCCTTGTTAGCGTATAAGCCTAAATACGATAAATTAGAAGTATTAAATTGACTAGGTGGTATTTCACTATATTCACTATCACTGTTTATGTGTTTTGAAATTGGCGAAATACTTAATTATAATTATTATTAATTATAAATACCAAAACTGTCAATTTGGTGTATGTATTTTCGGCGTTGCCATGGTGATTTGAATGCCCGCCGCTACTTTTGTCATTACCAGGACATTTTATCCGTGCGTAATATTTCCCACTAGTTACCTAGCAACTAGTGGGAAATATTATTACGCACGGGTAAATTATAAACAGCATTACAATGTACTACATTTTCAAATCATGATTGAACATATAATAAAGGCATTTAAAGAGAATTTCTATTGTATCAAACTTGACTAGTATACGTGATTTTTTTCTCTTAAAAAGGCACCTCAAGTGTAATAAATGTTAGATAAGAGTGTAGGTACTAAAAGAAAAGTAATGTATCGGAAATTACTGTACTATATACAGGAAATTTAATTCAATTCTCTAAGGGTAAGTAAAGCTATTCTGCATTTTGACTAAGAAAAATTAGCGGTTATGTAAAACAACCAACCCAACCTCATTATATTTACTAGATTGATGCTTCTTCGTTTATGTCACATTGGTTACTGGGAAACATTAAATACTGTACACAAATTTTAACATTATTTATTAGGAAGAAATTATTTAATCGAATTTGCTATTTTTATGCTACGTGAAAATATTACACAATTACATTCACATTAGATACTCTACGTACCATAACTCAACAAGGATAATTACGTTATCCTTGATATATAAACAATATAAGATTTATTATTACTGACAATCTAAAAATAGTATCCATTTGAAGAAATCTCCAGTTAAATAAATAGATACGAGTAATTTTTTCTGAGAATAGTAAATATAACTAGCATACCTAGATACAATACTTTTAAAAAATACTTAGATATACTATTGTAAGAGTCTATTCTTGGGTTTATTAACCTTTATATACAATAAATTGGATCACTATCTAGTTACTTTAATTATTTATACATTACCTTGTCCATTTATTATAATGTACCAGGTTCGGCAAGAGTGTATAATACATATGAACAGTGGCGGCTCGTGCTGCTAAAGACTAGAGGTGCTGTAGAAACCTTAATACTATGAATAACCAAATGATAAAATCTAATAAATCGGTCTGAATTTCTTTAAACGTTTAAACACTGTAAACTTATTTAAATGTTGGATAAGTGTTTTAACCAATTCGATGGTAAAATTTATGAAACCACTAAGAATCGCTTGCTTTTCGGATTTATCGGTTTCGTCATGACCTCTAAGAGCTAATTTAAATGCACTATGTACAGGTTTTCGTTAAACTTGGGAATATATCGAATCTAACATTGCTCCCTGATATTAACCGGTTAATATCAATTCAATTTGATTGTGTAAATGTTGCTTTAATTCTTGATGCTTTTTTAGTTTTTTTAGTAAACGAAATACAAATTTTTGGGCACAACAGAATTCCTACTTAATAAGAAAAGCCAATTATCATGACAAATTCAGCTTTAACTTTATGTCCTATGTTAAATTTAAATCAAAATAGCCGTCATATTGAACACATAATATTGTAGTATTGTTTTATTTATTTCTGATTGCTTAAAACAGATTTTTTACATACCTTTGGGCTGTTTCTTCTACCAAAATGTTTAAAGTTGCTTTCGAAACTTCTTTGCCGTTAAAGTTCTTTAGTTATACTAGTTACTTTACAATTTGTAGATACGTTCTTAAACTTCAAACTTTTTGTTATTATAATAAAGGTTTAATTATTTAATATTAATTAATTAATATTAGGTTTAATAAATTAAATTAAATTAATTAATAAATTATTTAAATTTGCGATTTTCGCA
This sequence comes from Apoderus coryli, assembly GCA_911728435.2. Classification (NCBI taxonomy): domain Eukaryota; kingdom Metazoa; phylum Arthropoda; class Insecta; order Coleoptera; family Attelabidae; genus Apoderus; species Apoderus coryli. The sequence goes on along the minus strand of OU452202.1, from coordinate 5,141,816 downwards.
AACTCTCATTTATTACCTTAACTTAAAAATTACTTCAGATAGAGTCATAGAAGTTTTTCATATTTTTTTTCTTGTTTATGTAGAATCTTAATTCGTAACAAAAAACATAGCATTCTATTTATTAAGATAATAAGACACTAAGTGCCAGATTTTAATGAACGGGATGTGTAATATTTCAGAGGAAATAAGTTTTGATATTTTAGGTATTAAACGGTGTCAAGCAAAACTATCTGTTAAGAGTTACACTTATAAATCTAAATTACTTAATTATTATCTTTTTATATTTATTTTCTCTATCACCCTGTATATTTAAATTAGAGTAGAGTATAGTATAGAGTACATCCATGCGCCAGATAAAGAAAACACTGCCTAATTCGTTTTTTTTTTTATTTTCCCGGACCACGTAAAGTATGGTGAATGCGCAAAAACATGAGTTAAAGACCAAAACCAATTATTGAGCTAAATTTTGGTATGAGTTTGGAGGAGTCCTACGATGAACCCATTAGTTTTTGGTTGAAATTGCTTTAGCCCTGTGATAGGGGCGCACGCAATCAGAAAATTCTTAAATAGCAGTTTTATCTGCTTTACAGCAAAAGGTTACTTTTGATGTTTGCCGCCATAATTCTCGAGAAAATTGCATTTAAAAGTTTCAAATATGTAGTATACGGCGATCGCTGACTTTAATGCAATTTCGTTTTATTTTCTATACCTTCGATCGTAGCGATTGCCACAAGCGGCGTGGCTTTTGGTGCGGAAGGTCCTGGGTTCGCTCTCTGCTCTTGTAATTTTTTATTTCTAATTTAGGTATGACCAAAGTAGTTAAGTAGGAAGTTGGGTTAGTTAGTAGTTCAACCTTCGGGAAAGTTTTTGGGATGATACAACCCATTATTTTTAACACATAGACACTTTAAGATAACTAATAGACTTGTTAACATATAGATTGGCCAGAAAATCGATCGGTACAAATACATAATATTTATAAGACAACTGTGTATTATGCTTTTTTAAGTGTAGTTTCACAATATAGATATCTATATGAATATTAAGAGATTTAGAATAATTAATTAATATTGAGGAAATAGTATAAATATATTTTAAAATATTTCTAGAGAGTGCATTTTAATATCCTGAGCTTTTACGCAAAACATCTTAGTTTTTCCCTTTGTCAATTTGAATTTAACTCTTAGGCAATAAATGTGTAAAATAACTTAAGACAAATAGATACATACAAATTTAAAGATTATTATTTTAAAAGTTGTAAATCACATAAAAACCATTGGATAATTAATAAAGAAAGCATTATTTTTATTACGTTGTCGTTTAATTTACAACACTATCATTATAGAAAGAAATAAAACGAAAATTACATATTATAAAATAAAAATTAGCAATAATTTTTATAAATAACTATAATCGAGCCTATAATATTAGTTTTACAATATTATTAATTGTTTTCATTCGACCTTGTGGACATAAAAATACTTATTTTTTACATTCGAATTGATAAACGATCAAACAAATAATGGGAACAACAATAAAATAAAAGTCAAATCTCCACGAAATAATCTTTAATAGAGTGATGGACAATTCTTTAGCCAGACATGTTCCGGAACCTGACTGGTCCCATCTTCAGCGGCTGATATTTAATAATGAGGAAACTTTCACGAGATAGGTGTACTAACGATAAACTGTACGATACAATTACGAGGATTCCATTGGAGTCACCTTGTGGAAATACATTTTAAAACATATTTTAAAAATAAGAAGTCACTATATCAAGTTTATTGACTATTTTTTCTTTTTGTTAATGATATTTTCCGAATAAAGATTTTTAAATTAAATTCAAAACAAAACCATATAAGAGAACAAGAAAAATCGTTAATATAAAAACCTTTATTCGGGAAATATGATCTACAAAAGGAAAAACGTTACTTCCGATTAATGAAAACTAGATTATGAATTTGTGCCCGTAAATATAATAAAAACAAAATAATTTTGTAGCATAGCGTGTATACACTATTTTCATTTCATTTCTATTTTTACGGCTAGTGTTTTAGTGTTTCTAATCTTTGTTTAAAATTATATAAAAAACCACGACTCGATATTCCTTTTGTAATGTCAATACTGACCGCAACCTAAATCCTTTATGTATTAACAATTGTATGTTCATTTGTATAAAAGGATACTGTGTTTTTCCTTGCCGCTCCAACACGGCAACATATAAACCTACCCTGAAAAAGACTTTTCTTTTTAGAAGTTTAGACGTAGATGCACACGTACCTATAGTCCGTGTTCGAACAGCAAGGAACATACGTTTATAATAATTAATACTATTGTTAATACTTATTATGCATACAAGTAAGTACATTTACAATGATATATGCTTCTGATATTATAAACTAATAATAATCATTAACCCAATACTTTTTCCAGTCACTGTAGTTATTTTTATTACTGTCGGTATCTTTTTATATCCCCATGGCAGGCATGATTTATTATACGTCTTTTTACGAGCAGGGAGAAATGTATCAAAAAACGCTGCATTCGATGCTCTTTTATAATGTAAAGAGGCATGGGAACGGATAGCCCCGGTAGAATCGTTAAATTTATATATTTTACATTGACTTTGGATATACTATACCTATACTATACCTATATTTGTTCGGCCTCTGTACTCCGTATGTTGGGATATGCATTACTATATGTGTATGTAGATGGTACGTGTTTACATATATCTATTGTGCTCGCTATGCTTAAATGCAGGCCGATATTGTAGATGGACAACGACTATGGTACTCTGACGAGCTCATAATAAGAGCGAAATGAATTCGTCAGTATCTGTCGACCCATGCCTCCGTCTGGTTCTACTGAATTAGACTGACGTACGGCTAAATTAAAGAAAATCCTTTGTGTAGGTAAAACCAGCAATCTTGTCCGCTATGCCACAAAATTATTTTCTTTTTGATATTTCCGATGTTTTTGCAAGATCAATATTTACAATCTGCTACTAAGAAATTACAAAAACATTTTTCTTATTAAGCTTGGTCTACTTTTGGCGGACCATATTTTATAGTTTCCACTCTCAACTATTGCGGTCAGTCCGCTGAGTCAGCCAGCCAACCGTTTTATATAAAATTTCCTATTAGTGCAGTTGAAAAAACGCATTATTTGAAAATGTTCTTAAGATAAGTTTAACAAATTATTTAAATGTAAAGCGATTTGCATAATACGCTAGTCTAGTATCATGTATACACACTTATTTTACACATTAGCTATTTTATAAATAATTATTTTGCAATATATTTCAAATCCAGGTGTGTCGGTTCAGTAAGACTGCATGTGAATATAATTAAATTTTTCTTATAAATTTAACATAAAGGAATGTAATTTCTTGGTAAATTAAAATATATATTTCATTAACACACACATTTTTAATTAGCCGCCAATTATCGATTTTGTAATTATTATAGAATTCGCTAAATGTAGATCTCATGCATTGTACAGGCTGTGCACTTTATTATGGGACAGTACTTTTTCTCAGAAACTACTGACTTAATATTACAGGACGTCCGAAAAGTGCTGCACTGACATTAACTCCAGTATTTCAAATGGGAGACCCTATATATTTTAACATTTATAGATTCCTTGGAAAAATTAAAGGTAAGTTTCATAACAACTCCCTAATCGAATTTTGTGTAATTTTTGACAAACTTATGAACTCAGCACTAGTGGAGAATATGTGCATTCGATAGGTCAGGTTAGTAAGTTGTTCCGAGGACGACACAATTATGCAATACTCAATGTTAAAAGTGTTATGTTTTGTATTCAAAATATTTTATAAACTTTTTATTAAATAAAATTACAATGTCAAAACTAAACTAAACTAATGTCAAAGATGCTGCTGGTATATCCACATAATAATAATATACAGGACTACCACATCTCCCCTTTTTCTCGTCTATCCCAATCTTCCCTTCATGAAATTGTTGGAAGTGGACGAATAAATCTTCTGTTTCGGACAAATACTCTGCCACTTGAAGATTTTATAGTATATTTTCTGTAGGGACCCACTTCCACAATAACACCTGTGTTATCCCAGCGTTTGGTTATTGGATTCTGAAGATAAACATTACGTCCAACCGAAAGTGGAATTAAATCTTTAGCGACTTTGTTGTCGTTTTGTGCTAATTTCAATCTTTTATTAGCATAGTCATCACATTTATCGCTAATAGTTTTCCATTCGATTGCAAAACCTTTATGATGGGTTGGTATTACTGATCTAATGGGTCTTCCATAGAGTATAATAGCAGGAGATTTACCCCTTACATTAGGTGTATTTCTAAACTCCAACAGTCCTTTGTAGTACTTTTCTTTATTTAACGTTCCGTTCTCTATGCGTTTGATTATTAATGCTTTCATAGATTTCACCGCTGCTTCTGCATGTCCATTGCTTTGTGGGTAATGGGGCGTAGATGGAGCAAATGCTACATTCCATTTCTTTAAGAAAGATTGGAATTCATATGACGAATATTGGCCTCCGTTGTCTGATCTGAATCTAACCGGAACACCTGTGTCGGCAAAAATTTTAAGCAAATCATTTATAATCTGTGTGCTGTTGGGATCTTTATTTCCATATTTACAAACTATTGGCCACCCTGATAAACGAAAAAGCTGATTTTTAATTTTTTTAAATTTCTTCTTCAGATGGGTCTTCATGAATTTTTTTAACAGTACACGTTTCGTAAATTATTGGCTTTGGAAATTCTGCATGAAGAATGCCAAGTCGTATAAGTGTTGTTTTATCAAGCAAAAAATCTTTAACATTCTTACAAACATAATTCCTTACTTCTGTAGTTTTATTTTCGTAGCTAATTTGACATTTTAAAGATCCAAGTACCTTAATTTTGTACCATCAGCTGATTCAAGCATTACGTGCGTTTTTTCTAAATTTCCATAGGTAAAATTGGCTTTTTGAATAAAATTTTCACCTACTACGCTTACGTGTGCGCCAGTATCTGGTGTTGCCATGTAAGTGAATATATTTCTGCTTTTAGTGGGTGCTCGAATTTCAACTTTAATTTGACGGTTGTTATTATTTCTGACGTTAGCAATTTTCAGTAAACCAACTTTTGATGGTTCATCTTCTGAGCAGTCAACAAACCCTATGTTCTTTGTACGACAACAATTTAAAAAATGTCCTTTTTTATTGCATCGACTGCATATAGAATTTATAGCAGGGCAATCTTTCAAACTTTTATGCTATGCATTGTTACATCGTAGACATTTTTTTATATTTGTTGAATTTTTCGTTGATCTATCAATTTTATGTACCTTAGAAGAATATGCTTGGGTCTCTTCCATTTGTGCGATTTCTTCCAATTCACAAAGTTTTTTGACATCATTAATGTTTGCTGATTCTGGTAATGTTCTGCATTTTTTTCTGATTTCTGCGTCATACAGGGATTCGATCATATGATCAGTAATTGCTCGGTCGAAACAATTTGAGCAGGGGTCACTCAAATGAAATAATTTAAGTTTTTCTCTATAAAAAATAGAGAAAGATTCACCTTGGTCTTGTTTACGATTCATAAATTGACTGCGTCTGATTCGAGTATTTTCTTTTTTCTTAAAATAGCCTTCCAGTTCTTCTAGAACATGACTGGCTTTAATTTGATTAAAATTTTCAATTTTCAATACAAATCGGACAACATCTAGAATATCTTGATTAAAAAATAATAAAGCTGTTACCTGGCCACTTTTATTCAGATGTATTCCTTGATACAACAAGTAATTTTCAAAATTGATTTTCCAGTCTTTGAACTGCGCTAGGTTTAGAGAATCGTTTAGTTTTTCTGGTAAAGGTATATTGCTTGGTAAACGTATATATTCCATGTTAGTAACGTCTGCACACACCGTCTTTGAGTTCTGGACTTCTTCTGGAATTCTTTCTTTGTTACTACTATCTTTCTGAATTGCTAACAATTGCCTCATACTGTTTTGTATTTCTGATAGCTGTTGTTTGAAATCCGTCTTCATATTTTTAACGATTCTTCGGTTTTCTTTTCTAAAGTTCGTAAAGCTTGGTTAGTTGTTTCAATACATGCTTCTGGAATTTCTGTAGATGTCTGGTTTGATTTCTTACTCTTATTCTTACGAGTAGACATTTTTAGCATTCTAAAACAGCTGCTCTTGGTTCTTAATTGGACTGCGCCATGTTATGTTTTGTATTCAAAATATTTTATAAACTTTTTATTAAATAAAATTACAATGTCAAAACTAAACTAAACTAATGTCAAAAATGCTGCTGGTATATCCACATAATAATAATAATACACAGGACTACCACAAAAAGTACTCCTAAGAACTTTTGTTTAATAACATACTTTATATTAAATTCATAATACAATAGAGAGAGAGAAATATAAATTGCGGTTTATTCATTTTATTGTTGTTGTAGGCGATTCATCATTCAATTTTACGTTAAATTCTCTATACACGCATCTATGATAAGCTTTGATTTGGTTTTCTACCTAAGGTTAATAATAATAAAGAATCGGTGTAAGCGACCTTTGAATTTCGTCAACCAGCACACCACACTAGTCAACACATGCCCGTGTTGACTAATAGTTAAATGGCTAATATGCCAATGGTAGTGACATACATACATCTAACCTCTGTTACATGTATGTATTCAGGCGCCATCTGACCATGTTCTGACACATTTAATAACCTGAATCTGCGTTTACAAACAACTGACATTTGGCCTAATTAAAGGAATATTATTTGACAACCTAGAACTGCGCAAAATCAACAACTTGAACATAAAGTTCCTCCAATTCTTGCCGAATATTCAGAAGCGATTATAGGAAAAGTAACTGTAAATCACAAAATTATATTCAACTTGTAAAAGCGTTTCTAGGTAATAACTTTCCACTCTGTCCCTATACAATATCGCCGATGGACTTTAGAAAAAAAGCGAATAATTACAGTTTTACTGCTACCGTATTGTTTATTGATGTGTTATGAATATTTATAATGATCATCTATGGACAGATAAAAAAATCCGCATTCCACAATTGAAGCACGAGGCCAACGAACTATTTCTGTCCCCATTTGGGTTGGAATTATTGACGATTATTGGCATAATCTTGTCCTACCTCAATTGAACGGTGTTACATGTCTTCACTTTAGAAAACGAACTTCCAGCTCTTGTACAAGACCTACTCTCATAATTACAAGGCGAATGTCGTTCATGTATGACGGTACACTTCCACATTTTACAGTAATGAATATTACGGCTTTACATCGTTTAGTAGGACCGTTATCCCATACGCATAGCCCCCTATGTCACATGAATACAATCCTTTGGATTTTTGTAAGTTTAAATCCGGATACAAGATCTTTATAATCCCAGCATATAGGTAAGACTGTAATATTATTTAAAATATCTTTCTCTTATAATGTAGCAAACATTTTTAATGATATACCTTTGGAGATAAGAAATGGATAATTATTTTCCTTCAAAAGACGTTTAAAAGAACATTTCCTTCATCGCAATTGATTGGATGTTAAGTTTGTCTTTTTATTTGTATCTTTTATGTTGTATTCCTACATCTTTTTCCATATAGTTTATCGTTTACTAAAATTATAATTGTTTATCTGATGTCAGTATTTTAATTTAATTATTTATACTCTGCTCTGAAATGTACTAATTTTTATGACATAATGATTCCAATTTTGTCTTTTTTATTAAAATAATAAATTATCTGTCTATAACAAATACTGACTGAAAAACTCCGAAACTCATATTGTTTGATCCAAAGTTTGGTATGATCCGGTTCAATGCATCATATCGTATTGGATTTACAATGATTTATCTAGCGCTAGAAATTGTATTTTACATAAAAATATTTATACAAGCCTTAAATAAGCATCAGTACATTATTATAATTACGTAATTTTGCATTGTCATATTTAATGAATATTATACAGTGCTTCCATTTTAAAACTTGCCACCAAGAATACCTCTTGATCTGAAGATTTTCAGCAAAAACACGTCGATTCTGTTTTTGAGGAGGAACTTCAAAACCATTGTTGTTGATTTGGTTTGAAGTTTTACCATTCACAGCAATTGATCTAATACTACCTTTAAAGCAAATTTGTTGGACTTGTAACCAATAACAAAATTAGGGCGATTTTCTAAGTATGATTTTCTGAAATTACATGTGTTACTTGAGAACGACTTCTGCCTTATTTTAGCTAAGAGAATCGCGTGGTTAACTTTATCAAAGGCTTTGGCTATGAACCAACATTTTTCCTGAATGGATCAACAGACACAATTGAAGGTCTTGGGTAATGAAAATCCACATATGTTTCGGGAGGATCATACACAGTATCACAGAATTCTCGGGAACGAGATAATCGGGCCTATTTTTATAGAAAAAAACCTGATTGGGGACCTCTATTTTGAACTCTAAGAAAATGTAATAAATCTATTAATCACTAAGTTGGAAGGACATGTGCTCACGAGTAACCGCGAAGATATGCAGATTCAATGCCATTTGGACATTGATCACCTCAAAACTAGAACAACTCGAGACAGTAGACAGATATCTCGGGAAATATTTCGAAAAGTTCGGCATGAATTTGAAAATAGGCTGTATTATTCTTTATGCACTTTGAGCAGTTATTACAATAATTTTCCGATTTTTTTGTTAACTTATTTAAATTATGCCTTTATCTCCGAGCGTATACTTTATAAGCTAGTTAAAATGATATGTGACGAGACAGGGGGTGACATTTAAAATTATAAAGTTGGAGTGGCTGGAAGTGAAGGGGTGGATCACAAAATTCAACTAACAGTAAAAATCGACGTGTTTTTACTGATAATCGTGTCTACTTTAAATGACGAGTTTTTCTGTGTGGCAACTTTGAAAATGAAAGCACTGTATGGTGGTCACTTAGTAGTGTGTTATAATAAGTATTTACTATCGCTGCCGATATGATTTGTAATAATTGTAGGTGTGTTCTGTGAGTATTTTTCTCACGTTACATATGTTGTTTGTAATAATAATAAAAATCTTCAAGAAAAGCATATTGAAAAAATGAATAAATATGCAAACAATTTGAAATTCTGCAAATGTGGCAAATAATAAATACTGCTAATATCGTACCTATAATTCTGTCTTCCACTGGAGATATCCCAAAAACTCTTGAAAAATTAAACATACCTTATGATACTTACCAAAAGATCGAAAAAGTAGTCGTAATGCAGGCGGATCACATTATGCGAGGCTTCATCACCTGAATATCGCCGTTCCGCATATATAAATTATAATAAATTCCGACCAACGTTAGATCCTTAGGGTACCCCGGATTTGGGAGTAAATCTGTAAAATTTAAAACTTTCATACTCAACGAACTGAGATCTAGTCATAAGATAGGAAGGTTTGAAACAGGTTTATAAATTGAACCGACAATCCGCATATTCGGAGCTTCGAGAGAAGCTCAGTGTAATGTCATACGTTGTATTCGCGTATTCTATACGATCATGTGTCTGTGAGTAGTCCGTATGTCACTAGTGACATAGACATACGGGAAGAAAGAATCGGTCATCAGTTTTGGATCTAGCAATGGTCGCGTTCATCACAACAAAGTTGATCAGATAGCGATTTTTAGAGCGATCCATCATTTCGTAACCCGCTTTTCGATGATACAGCATGATGTCAAGAACATAACATAACCTAATTTATTTGATATTAATTTTCGTCATTACAAAGAAAAATTAACGTTTAGTCTACTCATGAACATAGGCCACAGAGAATACCCGAAAATTGTTCTATCAAACTTGTTTATTTATTGCATAGGATTGTTTTGTTTATTTTATATATTTAACGCCATGACAATGTTGACAGAAATGACAGATTCCATCGCTAGATGGGTAGCGTAGCGTATTTGAAATCTGATGGAAAAAATGGCGACCGCTACCAAAGAGCTCACAATTGATCAGTTAACAAAACACGCGTTCAGCAGAAAATTGATGATCGCTACGACCAATGTAATCCACATGCAGAAATTAGGTTACCTACTCTATTTTTTTTATCTTAGTTAATTAATAAATAAATAATAAAATAACAAATCCCGTATTTGAATTTAAACATAAAACATGTAATAGGTTATATATTTTAAAATCTAATGAAGCAATTACAAAAAATGTTGCTAGGAATACCTTGAACATAAGTCGTATATACACGAGATTATTACGGAATGCGAAGTGTGCAATAAAACTATAAACACAGAGTGGTATAGGAGTAGTTAACGGTTAATCGTAGTTAATATTCGGTGCTATGGGGTTGCACAATTTATATGATAGGCAATGAGAAATCTATTGTATAAATGGTTCAGCTCCATATGTAGGGCTTCCTACGTTGTTTAATGTAGAAGACAATGTGAGAAACTACTCTCATCTAACTTACTTTTATTTTATTGCACACTTCGATTTCCGTAATGATTTCGAGTATAGGAAGTTTCTAAATAAATTGCCATTGTGACTAAGTTAAACTCACCGTTAAATTGTTGGCATAACAAAATTATACATTCAACAATGTAGGTATAGATAAAAAGTCGGTCTCTGGAAAATTTTCTACGATTTTAGCGGCACCTTCTCTATACCGTAAGACAGTTTTATTGGCTCATAAAATGTATGTAATATATGACTGACTTACCGCGCACGTTCATACAATAATAACTATGCTACTAGCTTGGTCATTTTATTTATATATTTTTACAGATTGGCGTACTTTTTATTTTAGTATCTAATGCGTTTTTTAATTTTTTTGTAACATTAATTAACTGGACAACATATCTACCCTTCATATTAAAAAGCGGGTTTGTTAAAAAAGTTGGTTTATAAGAATAAGTACTTTGCTTTCTTTTACGACTGGGTTAAGTCAAAGTTTTTTCTACCTATAACACAGGCCAACACACATTTTGGTGCCTGCGATTTTTTAACTGTTCCTGAGTAATTTTTGGATGCAGAATGTAAAAAGGTTCTCAGATTTTGTCTATCAGATCTAGTTTTTGAGATTTTTTAAAAAATTGTGTATATAATTTACGTTATAACTGTTATAATATATAATATTACTATTGACAGTTAAAAAAAACAAAGACACATGGATTTAAGTATTTATTGCAAAAACTTAATTTACATAATTACATTAGTCACTAATCACATAAAAATTTTCTTTTATACGATTTTCTAGAATGGAGTTTACTAGGGCAGTCTCGCTGAAGGCTCCAGCAGTAGTCCGCCATCATGTGGCTATCCCATCGTCCTTGATAACGATCTTCCATAGTTTTAATATCCTGGTGGAATCTTTCCCCCTGTTCTTCACTACAGTCACCTAAGTTTTCTGGAAAACGATCTAGGTGGCTGTGGAGGTAGTGAACTTTTATACTCATGTTACAGCCGAGAATATTAAAATTTGAAAGCATAGTTTCCACTAATTCTACGTAATTGTCTGCTTTATGATTGCCAAGAAAATTTTGTACTACTTGAACAAATGAACTCCAAGCGTTAGATTCAGTCTCGTTCATTGATGTGGTGAATTGTGGATCTTTAACAAGTTGCCTTATTTGAGGACCATCAAATATACCAGCTTTTAGTTTTTCCGTGCTAATGCCAGGAAATTTACGTGACAAATACCCAAAACAATTTCCATCTCGATTTAAGGCCTTCACAAATTGCTTCATTAGGCCTAGCTTGATATGCAAGGGCGGAAGTAAGATTTTTTCTCTTGAAACCAAAGGTTCGTTGATCACGTTTTGTATTCCTTGAATCATGACATCTCTTGAAGGCCAATTTTTGTTAACCCAGTGCTCATTTTTAGCTCTGCTGTCCCAAAGGCACAAAAAACAAGGATATTTTGTATAACCACTCTGCTGTCCAAGGAGGAAGTTAATCATTTTTAAATCAACACAAATTGACCACTGATGTTCTTCGTATTTAATTTTTCTCAAAACTAATGCTATTGTTTCATATTCTTCCTTCATGGTAGTAGAATGACCAATAGGAATTGAGCCATATTTGTTACCGTTATGTAAAAGAACACATTTTAAACTACGTTTTGAACTGTCAATAAAAAGGCGCCAATCATCTGGAGTGTATTCAGGCAAACCCATTTTTTCTAAGAGCCCTTTTATATTGTTACAGAATACCAAGTCATTTTCCTGAGTGAAAAAAGGCAGCAGATCCTTATCTCTTTTACGATAAAATGTAATATTAGTACCTCGACAAAGTAGATTTTTTTCTTTTAATCTGGATGCAAGTAATTCAGCGGATTCCTTTGAGAGATTCAGGTCTCTTATAAGATCGTTTAGTTCTTCTTGATTGAAACACTGCGGAGTTGCTAAATCTGCTTCAAAATCGCTGTCGTTTTCTGATTGAATTCTTTTAACTTCGTCAGACGTTGATGTTTCTGTATCATCTTCTGTCAGTTTGGGTAGACTGCTGAATGATGGAACGGGTATTTCTTCCGAATGCACTACAGGCCTTCTTGCAGAATCTAGATCAGGATATGTCCATTTGTGTCTATTGTTTCTATTTATGCCTTTAATATTAACGAGACAAAAATAGCAGTCGTCATGATGGTTCCGCGGTTCTCTCCAAACCATTGGTACACCAAACTTTACGCACTTCCTCTTTCCAGTTGTCCACTGTCGCAAATGTTCAACACATGTTTTACATATGAAATGTGGGGCCCAAGATTTATCTTGATCTCCTAAATGAACGCCAAAATAGGCAAGATAAGCTCTTTTCACAAAGTCAGAAATCCTTTTTCTGCTCTCTTTCAAAGTGTATTCACCACACACATAACAAAAAACATCGGGATGATTTACACAGGTACGTCTGCTTGTGGATGCCATTGTTTCAGTTTAGTGTCTTGATACTACAAAACGACCAAAATTTACACAAAATGATAGCACAACTTTACTTGGGAAAACTCAGTAATATACTAAATCAAGTACAGCCAAGCAGGTATAGAAGGATCGGGTCATAGGCAATTACAGGTATAAAAGTAATTAAGAGCATTGTATTGAGTAGTTCCTAGTATAGGAACATTGGGTCAGGGACAATTCCAGGTATCCATTTGGCTAATTAGATTCTGGGAAATTCCTATTTTGACGATTAAGTACATATTTATCTCTTTATTTGTTGTCCTTTATCAGAAAAAAATATATCATTTAACCTGTAACGTGTATCTCAAAAACTAGAGCTGATAGAAAAAATCTGGTGGCATTTTTGGAATCAGCACATTAAAAACATCTAAAATCAGATGTTAGATTTCTGGCACCAAATTTTTTTTTTCATTTTGTTGGCCTGTGTAATACTCGTATAACCAAGCCTCTAAACAGATTTAATGGTTGCCTTTTCTTTCAAAAATAAGACGATGGGACATGTTGTGATTGTTTAATTTAATTTGTAAAACAATTGAAGATAGGTATAGGTATTAATAGAAGAATAAAGTTTTCCATAATATGTACTTTGATTTACTAAAAACTACTAGATTCCACATCCTCAAAAAATTTTTCAAATATCCCCAAATATAAAATTTTTGCATTCTGGAAAACTCTTCATTATCCCAAGATTATTCTAGACCTATTTATTGTTTATAAAAAGCTTTGATCATTTGGGAAATGTGTGAAAATTAATTAATTGAGACTAAATCAATCAACCATATCGGATAATATTATGAGCTAATAAAATCTGGAGTTATTTTAAAATTCTTAATAAAATTATATTTAAACATTCTCTTTATTGTTTTGATTCAAAAAACATGGCTTGTAATTTTATTTTTTTCTATTAATATAAAAAATATATATGAAAAATCTGACCGAATCGAATATATCGATACATTTCTTGCATCTCTATTAATGAAAGAAAGTTGACATTTTGAGTATCCCCGTCAAATTAAATATACCCGTTAGGCCTGCAGTTTTGTTTACAAAACATTCGTCACGTCAAATACTATTTTCTTATTTTTTTATACATTTCGCACAATTATTTAGGAATTTGGGATATATCAAAATGTTTCAAATTTTCCTCGCTAAATATCATCACCGTAAATTCATATCATGACAGTGCATAATTATTCAAATATCTGCTGAAAAGAATATAATTTCTACAATTTCAATAATAATATAAAGAAGTTTCTTGGCCCAGTTTTGAACTCGCAACCTTACGATTACGAAGAGTAAAGCTTAACACATAGGCCAACCGGTATGCCATGTTGGTTAAAATTCTCATTGTTATATTCGAATGCCAAACGTGCCAGCTTGTGTCATTTAAAAACAATTCAATTTAGTTCATGAAAATAGTATTAAAATAAAAATATTATGTGTAATTATATTGGTAATGTGTGAATTTGTTGAGGAAAATGTTTGTATTGAAATTTTTAACAGTCTGGCAGCAGAGCATAATATGTTGGACCTGGCAAGTTAGTATGTTGTTTAGGCGAGTATATTTCCATAAAAAAGCACACACATCTTTTTTCTTTTCTAATGGCATTACTTTTATGAAAAAATTGACGATTTGGGAACTATTTTAAAGATGTATCCCTTCAAAGCATACCTCTATGTAAAAATACATGTCATATTTTTGATGTTCAGAAACTCCACCCTAACTGAACCCTGTTTTCGTTGAAGATTAGTATGCATCAAAGCTATCACGTTTTATTATTTACTATTAAAATGCGGTATACTTAAAAATCAGTGCAAATTTACGTTAGTTGGTATACAGATTGTGTATCTAAGTGCATAATATACAAAACCCGCAGTTTATTACACTCTAATGCAAAAGTTATTTTATCTATGTATCTACATGCTCTTCTTCCTGTGAGTTCAAATATTAAATTCTCTTAAAGCAGAACCAGACTGCATAATAATAATTATAATAAATGGCGGACCGATATAAACCTGTAAATCAAGCATAAGAACGCCGCGTAGGCAGGTCCGCAACTAGCCCTAAGGCCCTTAGCATCTATGTATAAAACTTATATAGGGTGTACTGAAGTAATATGGAATCATGCCGTAATTCGAGTATCAAAAACAACATTAATATACACCATTACTACACTACACTAAATTGATGATGTTAGTGACATTAAAGAAACATAATTTTCTGTTGTGCTATACTTATAAACCTCAAATGGTAGAAATATAAATATAATAGAAAACATTTTAACCAAATATTAAGGTATATTGAAAATAATAATTATAATTTTTTAATATTTCGTGTCCAGTAGATATATATTTTTTACTGTGGAGCTCGTGAGACGAAATAAAGTTACAACAGTTTATGTCAAAGTCAGCGACGTTTCGAGGTTTAATTTCCTCTTTTTCAAGCTTTCTTTTCTTTTTAAAGTGTTGTGTATAAATACATAATAAATGATGTTAACATTTCGAGATGAAAGATACAGATGTATAATCTAAATTCTTAGCTGGTCAGTTCTAACGTTTAAACTTTTTAAAATATGACATATTTTAAAAATTATTTACTGTGGAGCTCGTGGGTAAAAGGATGAAATAAAGTTACAACACTTTATGTCAAAGTCAGCAACGTTTCGAGGTTTAATTTCCTCTTTTTCAAGCTTTCTTTTCTTTTTAAAGTGTTGTGTATAAATATATAAATGATGTTAACATTTCGAGATGAAAGATACAGATGTATAATCTAAATTCTTAGCTGGTCAGTTCTAACGTTTAAAATTTTTAAAATATGACATATTATTATATAATATTTAGAATATTTAAAATATGTCATTTAGAATCAAAATAACCATTTATACAATATGTCTCACTAAGTTGGAACCATATGGAAAACTTTTTTATTATTACTTTTATTAAAAAAAGTTATTCTTTATAAAAAGTTCTGCATGTTCTAAATTCTTAAATACATTCATCGAATATTAATTTTTTTCAGTCGTGTACGAGGTATGTCAAAAAGTATGAATTTTATTTTAGAATTAAATACGTTTATAATTTCACAATATGGAAAATTGTTATGAAAACAAGTTAATCAGAACTGAAAATATGCAATGAAATCCATCTATATTGAAAAATTAGGTTTTGTTATCATTTAACTAATATTTTAATTTGACTGAATATTTATCTCTTGTGATTATGAAACACATGATAACATTGCGTTGACTAGTAAACCTATAACAAATAATTGGCGATATTCTACAGTTTTTTTGTTGTTGTTTGAACAAAGAAAAAAGTGGTCCTAATAACAAATACTGTTTTAAAAAAATTGGTTAGAACACAGTTAGTATCATTTTTTAATAATAGCTAGAATCTTTATTAATTTTACAAGTTTTTCTGAGGGCGGGTCAGTGTTTCAAGGTAAATTTCATTGTGTCAGCATCTTAAAAATGAATTACATCTTTTAAAAACGTAAATTATTAATAAAACCACTTTTTTGTTTTCTACAAAGTTTAAAAAAATGTTTTATGTATTAATAAGACACCATAAAGAATAACACAACCAAAAATAAAACGGCTGAATATTCGTAATTATTTTTTATAGCTTTACAAGTGAAATCAATATTTGATTTATTGGAAAATTACATGAAATAAAATAACTTTTTAACCGTCAGTATATGGTTATTTTGATTCCAAATCATGTCCCCCTTCACCCCTTAGAGTTTCATTGTCGTTTTCTGGGACACCCTGAGAAGGAGAAGGTTTTGATAGAAATTACGAATAATATAATTTTGCTTGTTAAGGTATTTGGACAATGTTTCGTGTGGCCATCGGCCTTAGCCGCAACTATACAATGTCTATGTATTTATATTTAAATGAATAACAGTTAAACACAATTAAGCGTATATTATATAAAATACAGGAAGAAATTCAGTTATTGCAAATGTTTAGTCACTCTAATAGAACCACCTTGTACCTACTTACATACAAGTACACAATATAGAGTCTCTATATTTCCCAGCAGATGTTAATATTATTAACCTGCAGGATATCAGCGATATTCTTGCTCATTATTTTCGATTTATCTATACGTATCTGAAGAATTATTGGATTCACAACTAATAGAATTAAGACTACATGCTGTATTATAGTTGCTCAGTAGCGTATGAAATAAATTATTAGCATTAATTAAACTTTACATCAATTTTGTAACTCTTCCTGTTAGTAAAATGTTCTATCTCTATACTGAAACATAATGTACAGGGTGTCCCAAATTAGGCGTTTTCTTGTCGGAAATCATGTATGAAATTAACCAAGGTCCTCCGGGGTCAAATTTTATAAAAAGCTCACTCTTGCAAACGAAATTTGGCTATCTGTAACGGTTAAGCCGCTAGGTGGCGTTTCTCAATTTTGGTCGATTTCTTTATGGCTTATAACTTTGTTGTTATTTGAGATAATTGATTTCTGCAAAAACATTTTTAATAGTACTGTTTAACGTCGAATAAGATGTAGTAACCTGTTTTATTACAGGGCCATTCGCAAAGGTACTGTGACGAAAATATTTTGTTTTTCTTTATGGAACAATTCTGTTTAATTTTGGATTTTTTTACAGCGCCTAAAATTCCCTATTCAAAAATATATAATAAGTTATAGGTATAATATTTTTTTTTACCCAACAATATATTTGACTTTACGAAAATCCATATACAAATCAAGTATGGCCATCGAATATTAACTATAGACAAGAAGGGTCAGTAGACGCTGGAAACGGCATCGACTCGGCGCATTCCCAGCTTCATTTCTATATATACTATAAGATACTCTACCATTACTATAAGTGCGGCGAATTGCTTTATAGACATGAACATCACACGTATCGACACGATGAGAACCAACTGTATATTATTTTAACTGTGGTATGGCCATGGCCATTATGACACAACGGCGCGGCTCGAGCTTTGTCGATTTGAGCGATCGAAACCTCAATATCCAACTATTTTCTACATAGTCACTGAATGTTCAAAAAAGATCCCCATTGTCATACCAATAAAGCATACTACAGAAATTTGACCAATTACTTGTCGAACGCAGGTTAGAACTTGGAGACAGTAACTCTGCAAGCGGTACGTAATATTTTCGGGCAGTTAGTGGACAATCTGAAGTGCTTCCGTGTTGAAATACCAAGGTTCGTGTGGAGATTTCTTCGCGGATATCGTAAATATGGGTTAGTATCTTTAATTTTTACGATATACACATTTACAAAGCTTCCACAAGATAAAAATCAATCGGTTTTGACTACTTTTTAACAACTAATTCTCGGTGGATTATTAGTGAACAGCGCTGTTATGCCTATTGAAGAAATGTCTGAGGAGGCGCAAGAAGCGCGAAAGAAAGACATCATTCTCGGAACTTTAGTCGGACTCAAATTTTGGAGGACATAATACATATGCTCCTAATCTCATCTGATCCATTAATAACGAGTTTGAGAAAAGTATCAAAGACAACAAAAAGTCATTCGTTACCCAAATATGTCATTGCAATGCTGACGTCTCCTATGTCTACCTATCCGGCTGAAAATCAAGATTCCAGTGAGAGTGATTAACCTATATTTAATTTAATTTAAAAGAAAGAGTTGTGCACATATCATGTTGAACTTTATTTATTACCACTTTTCTTCATTACTAAAACGAGAAAGCAATTACAAGTTAGCTTTCCCAGAATGAACATTGTTATAAAATCACATTATTGAAAGTAAGTCGGCATTTTTTCACTTTTAGTGTCAATTTATTAAAGCGCTAAACATAAAATAATTTTGCTCAATCAGATCATCAAAACTGACCACTGTGCGGCGTGAATATTGTTTTAAAAGAAACGCAGCAATAAATTTGAAGTTAATCGAAGTATGCAGCTGTCAAATCTGTTGAAAAATTTCATACGTTAAATTTATTTTGGTAAAAAGTGGTCTCAAATATTTTGCGAGTTCGGTATTCGTCGAAAATAAAATATAAATAATATGGAACCTGCGAAGAATGTTAGAGGGCGACAGAAGTGTCCCAAGAGCATCAGCGCAGAGAATTTAAAAAAAACATAAATTTACGCCATACCGAATGCGCTTCATTCATCATTTACTTCCGGCAGATTTAAACAGCAGACTTCAATTTTGCGAATGTTATGCGCAGAATGCCAACTTTGGTATGAGGTGTATTTGGACAGATGAAGCATACATCAGTAGCGCCGGAATATTTAAGCCAATCCGTTACGGCTAGGTATAAAGGACGATTTGGAAATCGAGGACCTATAGCTTGACCAGCCAGGTCACCAGACTTAACACCTTTAGATCTAATCTAGAATGAGTAAAGTGGTCAGATCTGGTACAGAGGAATTAGCATTTTTTGTGGCGTACAGAAAAGTTTGTAGATATAATATTCTTAAAATTTATAGTGACAGACAGAAATACCTTTCATTTGTATGTTTCTTGTCCAATAAATAATGTGTATATAAGATTTTTAGCATAAATCATTCACGCCATATCTATCTCCAAATGATCGACGATGGTAAGGAGTTAATGAAAAATAAAACACCCTATAGGAAGAAAAAAAAACTTAAAGGCAAATATGCATAGAAACTTCTTTATAGTATTAGACTAAAAATTTATGAATGTTTTAAAGATAACTTTCTGACACAACATAAATTCAGAGCTTTTAAGTTCAACTCTACATATACCTACGTCTTTTTCAATAAGTTTCATTAGTTGGCTGTATTATACATTCAGTCGGACCGCGCGTTTCTTCTCATTTCTTTCTTGATTTTTTTTTCTTTTATGTCGGATGTCGACTTATACTTAAGTCCTGTGGAGAATGCTCCAGTAATATCAAGAGAACCGGTTCTATACAACATTGAAACCACAGGGCTGGACATAGGTTACGTGCCGGACGGTCACGCAAATTCGATGCTGTTAATTATTTACCTAATGTAAATATATGACTATAATGAAAATAATAGCAGGTAACATAAAGATTTTTAATTACAAAAAATTTAAATAAAAAACTAAACAGAATTCATCAGTTATATTTAATTTCATTAAGAGATATATTGATTTTTGTGTGCTAATGCTATTATAAATAAACTATCATCTTGACAACCAGTTTTAAGTCAAACAAATGAGAGTTTACCATGCACGATAAAATAAACAATATTTCACAAATTATTTAGCCAGAATATTTTGGTTTAATTTTGTGTCATTATTTGGTGTAGTAGTTTTCTTGGGTGTTAAAAATACAACAGTTTCGAAGTGATATAAAGCTAATCATATTCCGTTAATGCTACTAATGTACAATAATTTAAAAGTAAATTAGGTATAATATGTCTACAAATTTCAATCAAAATTATTCTACTAACAAAGTCGTTAAAGTTCTAATGATGAATACAATAAATTAAGAATGTTACGGGGACAAGAGTAATGAAGTTAATAGTGGAACTAGTAGTGTTGCGTCCTCGACTTCAAGTAACAACATTTATGCCTGTAGGCATGCCCTAATTAAATTTTGAATGAAATCTTGAGGAACATGTTCCTATTCTTTATTAATTGCATTTTGAAGTTTCCTCAGTTTTGTATGTGTAGGTATATGACGTTTCGCATTTTCTAGAGCTGATTCCATACATATTCTACAAGTACATTATGCAATGGTCGAGATTTGTGGAAAAAGAAATTGGTTCTCACAAAATGACCGAAATTCATCACATCTATTATAATATTCTCAAGTTAGTAATCGGTATTTAAATATTTCGTACAGTTTAGAACTAAACTGTGCGAACGTTAAAGCAAATGCTACCCCAGAATGGAATTCTTGTAACGAGATATGACAAGGAACTAATTATAGGTACTATGCACTAAGTGCGTTAATTTTGCTGATAGTGATTTTAAATTAGTAAAACAACACGACTAGGTTTTGAGTAATTTGTTGGTTTTTACTCTAATGGATAATTAATAGTACTGCTAATACTAGAAATTTCTTACTTAATAGGCACTTTAAAATAACTAATAAATCATAAAACTAGTTTTTATGATAAAAAACTACAACCATCCACAAAAAATATTTTTAGAAATTACGATATGAGAAATATTTTTTTATTTTTTATTATTATAGTTGTTGGTCCTTCAAACACAGATCATGTTATTTTATTCCGGATTTTTCTATGAAGATAAACTGTTGAATATTGTTTAATTCTCCACTTTATATGTTCTGTCTTATACTTTTACGCTGCATAGTTTTATTGTTCTGTAAGTTTCTTTGAAGTTTCATGGTTTTTGCTGTCAACTTTTTCATTTTCTGAAACAATTTTCTAATCATTACAAAATATTTTCACATTTCGTCTCTAATTGATCGTCGCCGTCGTCCAAAAAAAAACTATCAACCTCGCCTCCACTTTCGGCATCGAAGATGTGCATTCAAATAGACACGTTATTCACTGAATTTCCACAGCGTGTGTCCGAATGTATCCTTTGTAGCAGTCATAATATTTTGGAGTGAATTTCATTAGACATTATTGTTTATGAAATTTAATAAAATATTTTAATGACATAGCAAGTCCTGTAATTGTATGTCCATTACATGAATTGAAAACGTTAATGTCTTGTTAGGATCATAGATATACTTAATGTGCAAGACCCAACAAGTGCGGACCTGTATATACTGTAGAACAGTGCCGGTTTGCCTTTACTACTGCAAAGACGCATCGTTTGGTAATATTAATGAAGTCCTATCTTTGTTTTATTTCATGAATACAAAATTTATTTTTTGCCATGTTCTTATTTCGTGACGTTCTTGAATTTGTTGTGTTCTTTTTATAACTTATATGGTATGGTAGAAAACTGATAACATCTAATTGCGAATGTATAAAGTATGTATTAATAATTTTTTAATCATTGATTTTTACATTCAAATTTAATAGATTGTAGTATGTGATGTATTAATTGAATAAAATATTTTAAAATATAAATACAATTTTACTTTAGTAGTACATGGTAAGTTCATCAACATTTAAAACAACCATGTGCTGACTCACAAAAGTGTTTATCGACTGCAATAGAATCTTCGGTCAATGTGTACAATTCTATTGAAGGCTTTTATTTTTGTTTATTGTTTGCCACTGATGATAGAACTGGTCTTATTACGAAACATGTTTGGCTGAGCATACTTTAATTGACGATTGTTCTACTAAACTTAGTTCGTGAAAATTCGACTTTTATTTTTTCATTACTCTAAATAATAAAATGTCATAGCTATTTCACGATTCCTAAGAATTGTCAGACGCCTAGTAAAACGTTGTTAGAGATTGAGTACTAACCAAAAATAATTCCAACGTAGAATTTAAGCGAGGAGATTGGCTTTCAATTATAGAGACGATGTTTAGAGTACAGTACGTTGTACTCTAAACATGAACAACAGTACTAATAATGCCAGAGAATAAACTATTCTCTGATAATGCCAAGAGAATATAAAAACTTTAAGCTCCTCAACGTCGATTTGAGTAAATTTGGTAAAAGTATTATGACAGACTAGGATATTATCGAGACATATGTTGTACAATTTGTTGAAAATATGGATTAACAAGTTAATTTAATTGACAAGAGTACTAAAAAAGAACTACTTAGAGTACGTCATTCTTTACATTTGTACAACAATGGAAGCCGCAAATTCAATTCAAAATGTAACTGGAAGTGGGTCTCGAAGCTTTGAGAAGCTCATTTAAGTTAAATTAAATGAGTTTTTAGGTCTTGAACTTGTAGAAAAGTTATTACAATGCGGTTACGTGTGAAAAGACCAGGTTGCATTGTGTTCTGTTTCATATATATCTACCATACTAACTATAATGGTTTCGTACGGCCCTGTTGCAACTCGGCAGCTGGGACATACACGCCGTGTAGTACCTATCGCGAGAGATGTACAGAGAAGTTTAGAATTCCTCATTTAGAATTACATGCAATAATAATAAAATACATATAAATAAGGATAGTACCAATACATTTAAGATAAGAGTTTGTTTATTTCAAATAGCTTATGTAGGTATAGTAAATACTTTACAATATATGTCCAGTTTTTGCATGTTCGGCAATGAAATGTTTTTGATAATATTACTAAAATAAGTATGTACCTACATATCAAGTTGCTAGTGTATGACTTTGAAGCCAGACTCATATTACATTTTGCTGGTCAATAAGTTATGAGGTTTATTACCCGTTTGCGCCGACAGTTTTAGGCAGCACCTAACATTAGGGGAAGAATAAACCTTGTATTTTGATAACACTTATTATTTACCTAATGTTAGGTGATGCCTATAAAATTTTCGGTTCAAATGGCCATAAATGTTTGTCATTTTAACCTTTTTCTCAATAGAATTTTAACCTAATACCATTACATTTTATACTAGAAGATCAATAACTACTTTATAAATGTTAATTAATGAAAAATAAGCATTATAAAACTTTTAATCACTTCATTGTTTTTCGAGATATCCACCACGAAAATTAATGCGTTCTTGCATAATCTCCAACTAAGTCACGAAACAGTTATTCCACTCGTTTATTGGTACGAAACCTTTGACAACGTAGTTATTTCAAGGTTTTCGGTGCAGATAAGTAAAACGTCACACTTTTTAATTTTTTTCCGGATTGCCCTGATGTTTCACCTATACAACCTATATTTTATTATTTATAACTATGAAAATCAGAAAAAATATTATTAATAAACTAGATTAATTGTGGCATTAAAAGTTTCACCAAAAAGTGACACAACGTCGCGAAAACCGTAAGTCTGTATCTTTATTAAAGGGTGACATATACCCTGCATTCTCAACCAAAAGAGAACACAATGTACCTACTGTAGATGACCTAATAATTCGACATTTTGAGACCCAATTCTTCCTGCAAAATCATTGAGTTATTGACACATAATGTCGATCATCCTTGATAAGTTTGCGATGTTTTCCTGGGTAACTGCCCTTTTTGGAGCATCTGACCTACAACCCACGTTTCACCATACGAACGAGACATTATCAACTGATGTGGTGAGATAATATTCTTCCAAATCTGTAACGAATTATTCCGCAAAAATATTTCGCAGAAGTTTCAATACCTAACATATTACACTGATTTTTTTTACAAACAGCCAATTAAATTTTGTTATTTTTTGTCATGTGACAGAATTCATGCAATAGGTACCTAATTTCAACATTTAACTGAAAACTACCCTAGGGTAGTTTTGAATCACTCTGACTTCAAATTTCTCAAGCAACGTGCTTTCGATTGTTATAAAATTATTTCGGTTTTTATCAATGTCCTAGGGATATTATAGCCGAGATTTTTTTTAAATAGGAAAAAATAAAATATCCATAGCTGTATACAACATCCTCTTTTAAAACCACTTTTAAGTAAAATCGGTTCTAACTTTAAAAGCGCCTTTAGGAAGTTTCGAATACAAGCAGCTTTTAACAAAAAGTTTGTTTAAGCAAAATAATACTTGGCAACATCTTTGACTGACGGATTTGTAAACAATGTTATGTCATATGACTTTTTAATATTGTAACACTAATTATATGTATTAACAAAATTGAAATATTTTGGAAACGGGACATCCAGGCGTTGTCTCCTAAGAGCACCTTTTTTGTTGGGTAATAAACGGGCCATCATTTTTTGTCATTACCAAGTCTTGAAAGTAAACATCAAGAAAGTTATTAATGAAAATTTAGCTTAGACATAATGTGACTAGCGCCCTCTATGTTTTAAAAGAACCCGAGTATTTTTAATCGATTCTGCGACCCCAAAAATATTCATATGCAAAAATTGAGGCCGTTATTTCTTATAATTCAGAGTCAGTTAGAAAAAATAGTAAAAGTAATATGTTTTTTAGCTCCCTGTACCTTGAAAAGGAAGGCAAAAAATTATATAACAAACTACACTTATTTTGAGCAGTTCTATCACCTCTAGCAATATGGCCATGTCTTTATGAAACACCCTGTATATGTAATTTTGTAAAAATCTATTTTATACTATTAAACAGCTAAACTAACTTTTAACTTACCAGTTTCGACTTGGTATGATCTCTTAGCGTAAACACAAAAGCACCTGCAGCTCCACTGTAATGGTATGTGGGCGATGTGTTTCTGGCTCTAGATCTTGACGAACAAACGGCTTACTTTTATAACTGATAACGGCTGCGAAATTGGTCATCATTATAAAATCTAAAAGGCTCCATCCTATCGCGAAAAATTGGTAAAAATCAGGTAACACGGCAATTTCTTCGATTTCTTGCAACTCAAATGAAAATTTGTCATTTTAAACACACACGTTAAAATAAGCCACGAAATATTCTGAAAAAATTCTAAAATGCACACAAATACGACCGAAAAATAATAACTTTATATTATATATTTGAAGACCTTAACTGCAAAAGGGTCTAAGTGCCAAAAATTTAAAATATGTGATTTTTGCATAAAAATGGTCTATGTACCAAGCCCAACGATATTCAAATAGATCTATGTGCCATCGCGATGTATTTAGTTCAGCAGAGTGGGATTAATATCACCAATCTTTATGTGCCATAACTATTTGAGGTAAAAACAGTCTAAGTGCCAATGGGAGGAGGCAACGAGATTGATGTCTTGATGTCTTCTTAATATCCTTTTAGATGGTCATCTTGGACAATATGGAAGAAAGTTAATTATATGGACAGACAAAGACAGAAAGTTGTTGATTCTTCCTGATCTTAAATGGTATGTTTAATGAAATAGAGCACAACTTTTTAGTGAGTGGACACTCATATATGCCATGCGACAGACATTTTGCATTAATCAAAAAAAGAAAAACATTTGTAAGATGTTTCACTTCTCAGTGTTCTTGAAAAAACACGACACATTTTACCATTCCGCACAGTATTCACTTCATATTCATCAAACCAACAGATTTTAGAAACCTGCAAGTAAATAAGTTTTAAAAGCGCTTTTAAAGTTAAAAGAGGATGTTGAATACGGTGTTTAATTTAAAGTTCTAAATGCACAAATATCTTTTTATATTGAATTATGTATTGAATTGAAGTTACATAATATGCTTTTATCAGAGGTACTTGTGTTCCGTGTCTCAGATGATACAATATAAACTAAGTAAACGAGCAGCATATGCGACTCTATCACTTCAGGATTAGTAACATTTATTTCTTATTAAGTGCAAATTCAAATTTGTTGATGTTGCTTTGGATGTTTGTGACTCACCAAATATTTGAAGTATGAATCTGTATTTTTCCTTAATCAAATAAATTACAATAACAATTCAAATTTGTTGTAAATACCATACAATGAAGAAAAACCTCAGGAACAATAGTCATTTTGTTTATTTTCTAAACATATTTATTATATAAGCACAGATTTAATAGACATATATAAGTACAACTCAGTTCCAACAGAACTCTGGAAATTCAGTTAAATTTACTATCACTTACTTAAATTACTTTTGTCCCATATTCGCATTAATGGTAAAAAATTGTTTGGTTTTCAAATAACATTAATGAAATAAGTAATATTGCATTCAATAATTTGATAGTTACCTACTTGAACTGAAATTGTAAGCTGCTTTTGTGTAATCCATGTTTCTTCTTGTTTTGTACCTACAATCATTGGTAACTACAACTAAATGATATTTATGTACATAGCAAAACTGAAAGTGCTATAAGAAATTTCTACTTATCATTCAAGTATAGTACTTTGCCGAGATAAATTGCACTCAAACCAGATCGACTAATAACTGTCAGAACCGATTACAGAGAATTTACATTATAAGTACCTATACGTATGTGTAAAAGTAAAAGGCAATAGGTCAAAATGAGAAACAAGAAAAAAACACTTTAGACTCGTATATATAATTCAGAGTGCCAGTTAATAATTATATGACGTTTGGTTTAATGTAAAATAATTATAACTTAGCCATTTCAACGTGATTTTTTTGATATTGGTTATTTTATTTGTTCATTTTCATGCCATTGGTAAAGTTAACTTGTAATATAATAATATAAAGGGATTTAGCTTCACAGTTTTAATTTTTCTGCCCTTAACTATATTTCTAGAATTCTAGACTGGTTCAAAACCACATTGTATCATGCATCAACAGTCCTTGTGCGGAAAATGTTTGGATATATCTAAAGTTCTAAAACAATTCATATCATCACCGACAATCCCCTAAGTTTATTGAAGGGATTAGAGAATGACTTATGCTCGCACACACTCCTCAAGAGCGAATTAAAACTCAGTTTTAATGTAGTTCTTGCTTTTATAATATATTGATTCTAAACAGTATTTTAAGACTTATTAAAAAAATAATTTACTTCACAACATATAGATCGCTAAATTGAGGCCACCTAGCTTTTTATGCAAATTCCTTCATACTCTCACTAATAATTAATTATGTTTATTCAAATTAATACGAAATAATGTTTATTTTAACATTCAACAAATCGTTTTAAATGTGTAAATTTTAAGCATAAGAAGAGAACACAGAATTAGTCAACTAAGACCTTTAACTGTATCATTACCTACTAGCCAAATCAATTTTAATTTAAATTAATTAAAACCTAAGTGGTAATAATATTGTTGAATTATTTCTTAGTATCCAAGGTTATTATTTGTACTTGGAACAACTTATTTGTGTCTTAAGAAAAATAAAGATAATATTTCATATTTTATAAATATCTAAACTACAAAATCATTTGGTTATAATAAATAATATGTGTTGCAAACTTAATATAGGTAATATATCAAAGTTCAAATATTATATTTCTTATAATATACTACAACAACTATGGCATTGGTAACTGCGAAATAATTTATAACAATAAAATATTCGTTTATACTCATTTCAACAGGCAATTATATTTTTTGTTTGATCATAAAAGAAAGTCAGTTGTATACAATTATTATTATTTTATACTACTCAAGAAAGCAGTAATTAAAATATTGGTTTTTTGTTAAAATAATAATATGTAAGTCAACTAACCCATAGGTACTTGCAATTGATTATTATTTTTGAATTTAGACATGAACGCTATACAAAAGATGAACATATATGATGACCTAATAAGTACTTAGTGCAAACTTGAGATAAAGTTAAGGTGACTAAGTTTCTAACCTTTACCGGAAACGCGTTCGTTTCGTAAAAGCAAAACTATAACACAATTTGTCCAGGATTTTATGGATATTAAAGCATTCTATTCTATGTAAAACATAGAACGTTCTCCTGGATACAACCGTATAATGTAATGTTTAGATTGTGTTTTTTATAACTCTTCTTTTTAATGCAAATACTCACTTCTAGAAAAATTGCTTTATGCAGCAAGCCATTCACAAATAAAGCCTCTCGCCAGCGAGTTCGGGCGCATCTAGTGTTGTGGCAATAGGATAGATGGAGTTGTTGCCATCGTCCGGCCATCGTTTGTGAACTGTGTTTCACCAGGCATATTACCTGTTCACACTAGATGTCGCCACAAACATCTTCTTGTCCTAAACATCACATCAAAACTGTTATAAAAATTAAGGTGCCGTTATTTTTTTCTCTGGGTAAAGTTTAGTTTCTTAGAACTTGTTTAGTTATTCCCATAGGATATTTTATTTAAGATATTGTACTTATTTGTCTTATTTGAATTCTTCTTCTTTAACTAAATTATTATTTTGTTTTAGATACATACATTCGAAAGAAAAACCGTTCAAATGTACAGAATGTGGGAAAGGCTTCTGCCAATCACGCACATTGGCAGTTCACAAAATTCTTCACATGGACGAATCTCCACACAAATGTCCTGTTTGCTCAAGATCCTTCAACCAACGGTCAAATCTCAAAACCCATTTACTAACTCATACAGATCATAAGCCCTATGAATGTAATAGCTGTGGCAAGGTTTTCCGAAGAAATTGTGATTTAAGACGGCATGCGTTAACTCATGCTGTTGGTGACGTACCAGCTGATGGATTAGGCGATGGTTATATATCCGGAAGTGGTGGGGATTTAGAACAGGATACTATGTCACCAAGGCCACGGTAAGAGAACTTATTTTTCATTGTATTTAATAGAAGAGTTGTAAAGATAGGCTACCATATTTGACATATTTGAGGATGGTGATATGATATAACGATGTAACTGACATAAACGACGTTAACGTCATTTACATCATTTATAACTTCGCGGAGCCATCAAGCGCGTAACCTTGGAAAGAGCCATTTTCGGGGTTTTGGGACCTTAGCGTTTTTCCATATTATTTTCCATAATAAATTTTAATGTGGATGAGACTGGCGTCTTTACACGCGATTATCTGGTAAATCGTGTTTGTCATACTCTTTATGCAACAGCGTAATAAAGTTGTCAACATGTTGTTAAAGGTGTCCTAGTAGGTTGTCTAACTGACAAAGTATTTTTATGCCTTTGTAAAAATAGATCTAACCAGTCCTTTTGTGCTGTTTTTGTATTCCCAAAGGGATTCTTTCTCCCTAGTCAAATGTCATACGTTTAATGTCTTTGTGGGCCAAGCCATAAAACTTAGCTTCCATCTCAAGAATAAGTCAACAAATGTTTCTTCCAGTTCTGAATTCAAAACTGTCGATGCATGGCCTGCTCCACGCTAAGATGATCCATTTTGGCCAATCACTGCACTGTATTGCTTGGAACGCCAAAATTTTGCATGATGAGGGTCTGCCGAACCATCGAATCGCGGATAGTCTAGGGATTCCCCGCGCTGCAGTTATCAGAATAGTGCGTTTGTATTAGACATGGAACTGGGCGTCCTAGGGTAACTGATGCAAGAGAAGATCGGTATGTAGCAGGTTATGTACGTCGGAATCGAACCATAACACTCTCAGGTGTCCGAACTCACTTTAGAAGAACGTATGGTCGATTAATTTCAAGTACCACAATACGGCGGAGACTTGCTGGAGCCAATTTGCGATGTAGGAGACCATTAAGAGTACCTAGATTACTTCCCAGACATATAGCCGCTCGTCTACGGTGGGCAATCGAACACAGGGACTGGCTTTCAGTGGCGAAATGCCCTTTTTTCAGAAGGTTTGGTTTCATTAGTGATATACGGCGACACAAAGGTCGGAGAAGGCCAGGGCGACCGGAAAGACTGTCTTTTGCCAGAGAAGTCGTTCCATACCAAGGAGAAAGAGTAATGTTTTGGGGAGGCATAATGCATGGTCGTCCTACGCAGCTTATTCCCATTTATTCCCATTCCAGACACTATGACAGAGGATAGATATGTTCGAAACATTATTGAACCCATCATTTATCCTCTCCGAAAAGAAATTGTGTTTGATTTGATTCCCATTATTTCTCATAGATCACCTTCAATAGATGCACGTGAAGATGGCGGAATACGAAGTTGTTCTCCTGCTCCAGAGCGTACTCACTGTCATGAACCACGAACAACATCCAGTCCTTATACTATGCGACCTAGTTATCACAAACTAGATGCACCCCACTGTCTTGACGACGACGATGATGATAGAGGTAAATTCAACAAAATCTTGTACTCAGTTAATCTGGCAATAAGATAGAACAAAATAGTGTCATTATTTAAAAAACATTTTTCTGTAACGGGTCAATTTCTATATTTATATAGTTCATTAAATTTTTTTTGTCTTTTTTTATGTTCTTAAATTTGTTTTAGATAATGTCCATTTTTGTTTGAATTATACTATAAATACTTAAAGCTTTAATTATTAATATTTGACATAATTTTATTTAGCAAATAAGCTATATTAGTTTTATTTTTTTTGATAAATTAGTCCATATTATTGTGGATGTCCAATATGGCCGGGAGGATCCCACATGTGCAAGCGCGCATCGACGTGATTATGATACCGCAGTATCTAGTCGCGTGGATGGTGGTTGGATGGGTGGACGGTGCTCCCGGTCGAGTCGGTAGACTTGCCTATGCCAAGTAGTAATTGACTATATAGTCGTGGGTGCTGGCATCTGGCGGTCGATGACCGTGGTTCGGATTCCACGCTAAACTGTAGGTCCAAGAATTACAAAGATGGATGTATTACCTAAGTGTAGAGGCCAAAAATAGAGAAGGAAGGAAGGAAGGATGTCCAATATACATATTGGATAATAAAACGTAATCGCGTCCACTAAATTGTTTTAATACTTATCTCTTCTTCAAATAATAATTACATGTTTCGACCTTACCTAGGGTCGTAATGACTTTGAATAGTAATCACATAACTACAAGGAAGTTATAAATAATAATATAATAGAACTAAATACAAAACTCTAGAATCACATAATGGTTAACAATACTACTTAACAAACAAACAAACAAATCAATAAGAATTATAAAGTTTATTAAAGATTATATTCACGAAAACGTGTTTATCTCATTATAGACAATTATTTTAAAGGGAAAAACTTGAAGTTATTCAATGACAGGTGACAGTCGGTATACTTGACTTTTACCTCTTAATTAATTGTCTAATTAAAGTATAATAAGATAGATACATTTTCGTGAATTATTATTAATGTTAATCATTTATAAAAAGAAAAAACCTTTTCATTTTGCCACAGGCATTCCACAGTTTGTTTGTTAAGTATTATTCTTAAGTATTATTTTTAACCATTATGTGATTACACAAAGGAAAGTCGGACTTCTGCAGTTCTATTGTAACCTAGTCTTATTTATAACTTCCTTGCAGTTATGTAATTCATATCCAAACTGATGATGACCCTAGCTAGGGTCGAAACATGAATTTATTATTTGAATCCATCTCAATACGAATTTTTTAGTGCGTTCACAATACTTTTCCTATCTAGCGGCAAAATAAAATTATATGTACTAAAAAAGATCCTAGTAGGTCTATAGTGTAAATGGTTTCAGACCAATTATTACTATCAATCACTTAGCTAAATGTTGTTAGTGAATTATTCTTTCCGTTAAATAAAAATCTTGAAGCAGATGATCTAAATGATGTTGTAAAAACTTTATAGATGACGATGATGATGAGGATGACGATCCTGAAATAGATCCAGGACAGGAAGATTGTCCAGAAATTGTAACCGAACAACCAGAGAGACCTGTAGCACCATCATCTAACGTGGTTCCACAACTACAAATTCGTCGTGATCTTTTACCAAAACCAAGTACAATCACCAGTGGAGAAGAAAATATATTGCATGGAGGATTCTTGGGGTCTTTCAGGTAAATATAATATATATATTTCTAGGCTCTGGCATTAACATTGCTTTGGCCGAATTGGGTATAAATGGTTACCCCTAAATAAAGGGCGCCAAAAAAGTAATTTCTGAATTCGGTCCTATATCTTCAACACTAAAAGCGTTATCCAAAATCGGATTGAGGCGTCATAAGTTTCAAGCTAACAACAAATTCTGGACAGCTTTTGTTAAACTCGTCGCCGTGAATTTAGCATAAAAATGAGACGGGATAAAAATTGAGTATTTAATTTAGCCATGTTCAAGTTCAAGTACTCCATAGAAGACAAATTGTCAGTTATTCGTCGGGAAGAACACGATATATTTAAAAACAAAGGTTTGTGATGATGTTAATGTGGCATAATTTTTAGAGTATTCCGAAACAAATCCAAGACACTCTTTCGTACAGGATAGATAACGAATACATATTCTGTTATCTATAAAGATCTCTTGTTTCCCGACGAACGGAAGGCTATGATAGGTTTTAAGCCCTGGTAGTTGACTAATGATATTCGTTTCAAATTTGTTCAAATATTTGTATTTAATGTGATTATAACATAACTATATAATTTTTGTATGTTTTGCTTTTAGAAAACGAGGTTTTGATCAAGATCGCCCACTACCATCTGCTTTTCCATTTTCAAGGCACCGATCTTTCCTAACACGACCCCATACTCCGCCAATGAATCTACGTATGTATCCACCTCCTGAAAATTTATCGATAGCAGCACCACCGCAAAGTGTACCAATGCCACCTACAGGACCAATATTGAAACCACCCCTAGATAGCGGACAAGCACAACTTTTTTCAATACCGGGCACGTCGAAACAACTAAGTTTCTGTCCACCTCCGCAAGATGCCTGTAGTAATAGTAGTAGTAATATTCCTAGCGATTTGAGTATGAGAGGGAATAGTAATAAAGACGACATCATACATAATCCTCCTGTTGTACAGCTACCGATAGTTCAAAATAACCCCCCTCCTAGGAAAACTGGATTTACAATAGCTGATATTATGGGCAGATAGTTTTGTAAGATGATTGACTGTATTTATTATTATTAGATTATGGATCTCACAAATGTGGAATAGAAATAGAACTAGAAATATTTTCCAAAAGATAATTTAGTGAATATTAAAGCATGGGTAATGTACAATAACATAAACAGGTTGATTCTGAAAAATATCAACTGGTAAAATCTTTTCTCGAAAAATATCGCGAAGTTTCCATGTTGTTACTTTGGAGCATGTCTCAATAATTAATATCTGTATAGAGAATTTTGTGATTTTTTACAGAGTGCACTGGAAAGACCAATTTTGATGAGTTTTTTTGACCTTGGAAAAATGCATTTAAAAAAATTACGTTTGCAGTTATCTTGCTCGAAAATGTCGGGGAATACTTTTAACATGGAGCTGTTTGATGAGAATTTTCTCTGCTTTTGAATTTGCTTGATCTTATTCGTTCGGTAAAGGAGCCATCATATACACCCATTGAGATATAAGGAGTCGCTATAAGCATTATTTTACATTGTACACAAATGGGTGCATTGGGTGGGGCGTAATCGTATACCAATATGGCGGATTCTTTAGAGCCGCATTAACTATTTTTGTTGACGTTTTTGCTTTTAATTTGCAGCTTGGGTTTATACTTTATTTTGAAATGTTAAGCAGTGTACAAAATACTTAAATATAGGTAATTATTGATATTTGATACCTAAATCGAGGAATAAAAGACGTTAGTACTTTATAAATTATATATTAATACCCCTTAAACAAAACAATTTTATTTAAATGTTGCGCTATGCTTATCCACTTTATTTTTACGTAAATAATACATCCTGGTATTAACATATTTAGTCGCAATAGATTTGATCAGTAAATGTATATGGTTATCAAACAATGAATTGATCAAAACCGTGCACAACTAAATTAGGAAAAATATTACTATTTACAAATTCCTTTAAAACAAGGTTTATTATGAATCCTGCGGACAACTTTTCATTAGTAGCTACTACATGATTTTTTATGATCTTTTCGGATTGGAAGCAAACGTCTAAAACATCTTTTGAAGGAATTTGTAAATCCTTTTTTTGCCTTCATTTTAATACAAAAATAACACTTATTAATGCATCTCGACATTCTCTGCAAATAATTTGCTTCTTTAAACTAAAAACAACAAATCCAGCAATATAAACAATAATGAATTTCGAAAATTCAGAAAATGGTCCAGGAAGATAATTATGATCTGGATAAATTATATTTGTGTACATTTCTCGTTGGTATCCAATTAATTCGAGACACATATTCTGTCCAGATATGTCTACGAGCAGGATCTTTAGGAAATCTAAAAACCAGAATATGTTTTTAACACACATTTAGGGGTCTTTTTTGCTAGAAAGTGATGAAAAAGTAGAGAGAATTTGTAAAAAAAATAAACTACAATGCACGTATCAATAGTTTAGTGCAGAAAGAGAATGCTACCAGACTCCTATAATAATGTGTTTTAATAAGTTCGTCTAAAAAAACCCTAAATACGTCCATGTACAATGTTTACAATATTTGGTACATACCTATGACACGTTATTCCTGATATTTTCTGGTCGATTTCACTTCTACTACTGCAACTACGCACAGCACAGGACACCATTATAGTATATTGTCAAATAACCGTCCAAAAAAACACGAAAAACATAAGTAAACTTGTAAAATACTCGTAAAGAACACTATAAACTTGAAAGCACGACAAATGATAGATATCGTATACCAATATGGCGTACCTGCACCCGCTTTTGGCCACGTTAGAGCGTCTCCCCCCACCTCAATGTATACACCACTGGTGTTAGAAATTGTCGCAATTCTCCTTTAGATAGTTCCACATTTCTCATACTCATAAAAATTTCTTGTAGAAATGTTTTGTAATACTGAACTGAGTAGTAATTTTATAAACTACTGTAAAATATTTTATTTTAAATGTATACACATGCGAATTTTCCATCATTGGGAACAACGCTGCCAGTCTTCTTCTGCGACCGTTCTTTCTTTCATAAAATCATAAGGCGAATAAAGTGGATGATCACACATTGAAAGCTAAGTTGTATTTGGTAAAAAAACCTCTTGAAAGACAATGTTAATAATGACTTGTTTCTTCATAATTTGAGTCGTTAGTTTCTGGTTTCCTTGAAAAACAGTAAGCGTCTCAAGGTAATAATATTAATTTATAGTTTAACCTTCTTGACCCCAGTGATACAATCTCATCAATATCGAAAATAAAAAGAACAAGCATCGTTTAAATTTAAATGTTGATTCTCATTTCTCGGTCAAGGATTGAAAGACAAATATTTGTTATCATTTTTCCCTTGTGGTTTTGGGTCTCATTTAATGGCATTTTGAATCTACACTAAAATCTACAGTTTGAGCACGTTCACAAAGAGTTTACCGTTGGATCGAATTTGGTTACTTACTGCCTTCCGTAAATTCACGGGAAAGAGTTACCCGGGCTTGAATTTCTGCCAGTGTCTTCTAGACACTTAGAAATAAACCAAAATATGTACGACTCGCGCCTGGCGTGTTTCGGCGACCTTGACCTTATTAGTTATTGCATACTTAATAATTAATAGTTTTTGTGAAAAAATGATACTCAGACCTGATATTTTTTCGCCTATGATAACCATAAAGTTAGCTTGTGCTTATCAAGCGCTATAATAGCTAATTGGTAAAGATATTATCTCTAAGATATATTGAATAACCCAAGAAACAGCATAGTTAAATGTTTCGTTCCTACCTCTAGATGCAAAAAAACTATATTTAGCGTAAAATCGGACCAAATTGTTCATCCATCTAGAGCAATAGTAGTAATTAACTGCAAATTACAAATTACTTTGTCATGTAATTAATTGTAAATTAAAGCAACAAAAATTGTAATTTAATTACCATTTGTTATTATTTTCATCTATAATATAATATAGGGGTCTTCTAACTTTTTACACTTCACAAAAATAATTCACAATTTAAAAATTTGTAAACGAAAACTAACATGAAAAGACGATTATAATTACATCGGTTATATTCGTTGTTTATGGACAATTGTGTCCAAAGGTTAACAACTCGTCGATATTAAGTGTTAAAGAAAAAACAAACAAATAGGATTAAATATTTATAGAGCGTCAACTATATATATTAGAACGAAATTATTTCTACTTTTAATTGTTTACAGACCCAAATTTTGTTTGTTTTTTGGTAAACTATATTTAATGAGTTTATTAACATGCAGCTATGATATTATATAACTTATTTGAAGCTACTTTATATAATTTTTGCATATGTAATAATTATTTATATAAAAAGAGTAAATTGAAAATTCACGCACACTGATTTTGTCAGATTTTCAGAAGAAATAATTTTTCCCCTCAGCTTTTTGATGATGTTATAAATGCGCTGTGCAATCTTATTATGAGTAGTCATTATGACACAAAATGGTAAACCTTATAATACATTGATATAGGAAGAAGCTTGAAAAGGGTTAAATAAAATGCAAAAAGTCGCGCGGGCACGACCTTATTCATCATAAGTTTTGTATTTTATTCACTGCTTTACTTTAATCTATCATATAGCAATTATACCTACGTATATTTTTTGTTTACCTATTCATTTGACTTGGTTGATGTTATTTTTAGATTAGGTAAATACCCAGCGAGTATGACTCTGCGATATCAATCTAAATGTTACATAACACAGCAACATGTTGCAATAGCATAGGTGTTGTGGTAATATAAATGTTTTGTTGTTCCAATTTTACACACACACTGTAATATAACAGCAACATGAAATGTTAGATCACAAAGACATGACATCCATATAACAGTTACCTAACTTAACCTAACAAAGTTATATTACTGCTATGCTTACGATATGTATTACTTTGGTAATAAATAATATATACATACATATAAATTAAAAGAATTTAGAAATACAAATACATGAAAATAAACAATTTTGTTTATAAACTGATCTGTTTAATTTTACAATATATTTAATTATACTTTCTAGAATGACATTTGAACCCGAGGAGACCTCCTGGTTTCGAATCCAACACTCTAACGTTAAACTATAATTCTATAACACATTACGTGAATATGTTACATAAATGTAACTTGTTATATCTTTGCATATTTCTAATACATTGAGGTTATATGTATGTATTATGTATTACAATTTTGATGTTTCTATGTTATGTAACGTACCATTACATGAATATGTTACATAAATGTAATATAATATATCTTTGCAATACATGTAGGCGTTATATAACAGAAAATGTAATATGATATTGAGGTTTCTCTGCGATGTAGCATACATTTTACATGTTATACAAGTGTTACCCGTTATACCTTTGCAAAGATGCTTCTATAATGAGTTTTGCATATGTATGGAATAAATTTCATATCTGTTTTTCTTTTTATTTCTTGCGAAAACGCAAAAACACGTAAATAGGTTCTAAATCAGGCATTTATTTTGTTATGAACATTATTTTGTTCCGTCGACCCCTTAACCTCCCAGCCACCGCAAATGGAAAGGATCAGCTTTTTTTTTTAACTACGCTCAACGGTTCAAAAGTACAGCGAATCCCATTTTCAAATTTTAGGTTACAGTGGTTGTAGCGGGCTGGTTTTTACTTTTTTTTTGTTTATTTTTGTGGACTGTATTTTTATTTTTGAAAATTCGTGAAAATTGGAAAGCCTACCTTGGTTTTCTTCTTTTTCTTCCAAATTGTCACAAAATTCCTCAAAATTAGACACACTTCACCTTTAACTTTACGAAAATTATTTTCAATAAGCCATCGGCGCGGTTTATAGTCGACTATACTACTTTTTAGAATAATATAGGTGCGAATCTCCAATTTCTTATCGCGCAAAGTATAAAAATAACAAAAGTTTTAACTATAAAACTGTATATCCGTAGTGAATATACAGGGACACCAAAATAAAAATTCTTATTATAGAGTAAATATTACAATTAATTAAACATTAATAATTAGGAAAGAGGGAATGTAACAGTGGTACCGTTTTACTAACCTCTCAACAACCATAATATGAGTAAGAAAAAACTACATTTGTAGCAGCATTGTGTTCAAAGTAAGTAGTCCAGGTCCGTATTCAAAGACGATAGCAAACCTCTACATTATATAAAATAAAATTTTCCTAACATTTGTAAATGTGGTTTACTGGATAAATCTTTGATAGTGTTCCATAATTTATTATGAATAACCCGTATATAGATAGTATATAAAAACGTTAATATAACGTGTGATTTCTATGTAACATAACATTCAGATTTCTTGCCTACTAGGTATATAAGCAATTCATATGATACTACTAGAGTGTTTCAGTCGCTTTAATATTCATTTATGCAGGTATGTAATGTTTTTAGGATTACTTGCCATTTCATGTAGTGAAAAAGCGTGTATACTGGTAATTATCCGTTTTGTATATTTTTATTTTAATAAAAGGTAGATAATTATTTGTAAAGTATGAATTGTACATAAAATGTAAATATGTTACTGGACATTTTTAAAGGGACTTTTACTCGCAATGTTTGTACTTAAAAATATAGTTTTCGGTATGTTTTTTTGTTATAAAACTTGTACGTACTATTATACCGATGGAACTAATATTTTTATATTTATTAATTATCCATAGAATCATAGTGAGTTTAGTTTATAAATGAGACGGTTCATTTGTTTACTATTTTCTCAATTAATATTTAATTTAACTACCTGCTAGTTTATAAAACTATGTAAGTACATGAGTCTTTTGTATCTAGCAAGGAGATTTGATTTCAAATTATTTGATTTTACGCTAATATTATCTAAAGAAAACCAACTTTGTTAAAGCCATCTTCAGCTTAAAATCTAAAGGTATTTATTTCAAATACAGCCTGTTTATTAGTTTGATGATAAAAAGTTAAATAGATTTCCCTGTTCCTAAAATTTATTTCATAGACAATCAAATTTAGTTCAGAAATCATCAATAATTATTGAAGAGCATAAGGAAGAATCATGCAACAACAAAACAACGTTATTGAAGAGAAACATTTAATTAACAATATTTTTCAAAATTTAGAAATATAATTTAACTCAAGGATGTAAACGATTGTGCAAATACACCCTGTAAAAACAGTCAAATTGAAATTCTTATTAACATTGAAAAAAAAATGTTTTTATACAAAATTTTTGAAAAAAGCTAAGTACCAGACGTTATTAACAAAGAGCTAAGTGCCTCTTAAGAAATATCCATATAAAAATGTTTACGTTTTTTCGGCATTTAAAAAAAGAATTATGGCCCGTAAGTTTTGTTTCTTTTCTTTGCTAATAGCTTTATTCACTGCAGATCCTAAAATTAGTCTTCTAATATCCTCTTTCCTTTTTTTTTTAATTTTAGTTTTTTACCAAATTTTGCTTCATATCGACTAACGCGGTGGAGTGATATTTAGTTTAAAAGTCTTGATGATTTCATCTGCACTAGTCTGAAAATTGAGGAAATTATGTCTTTCCATATCTACCACTCGATAAGGTGTAGTAACTCTTGCCGATTTAACCACATCAATCAAATCAGACGGAATAAAAGATTTTATCATTCTTTCTCTTTTTTCCACCTGAGTAAAGTCACGGTCACAACTCAAGAAACTATGGCCGCTTAGTGAAAACTTCTGTTCAGTTATGTCAAAGACACCCAATGATACCAATACTTAGCATGTTTCTAACTTAAAAGTGGGGGACATCGCAGATGCGCAAATTTTAAACGTCGGCTGTAACGACAATTTTAGGTTTGGGTCCAATTTCAATTCAATTTTTTGTGTTTTGGCACTTAGCATGTTTCTTACTTATGGTCTTCAATTGTATTTCAGAATATACCTATGCATGTGAAAAACAAAATATAACACCAATAAATTGCCCCTTATAATGTAATAATTTTTGATTACAAGTGATGTTTTCTGAAATACCGGGTAGGTATAAAGGAAGTGATATTTTTCAACTTAATATATATATTTTTAAGAAACTAAATTAATCACAAAAAAGTAAATGGAATCATTTGGTACTTTTGATCTAAAATAATTGGTTATACCGCAATTGTTTGCATATAGCACATTTCAACATTCCTGGACGAATTTGCTGCCTAATACGGTCCTTTAACTCGTCCACAAAATATGGGATAACCATTCGGGATCAATTTCAATATTTCTAATTATAATGAACAAAACTGTACCTACACAAGAGCAAAATTATTTAATTCAATTCAACAGTTGCAATTTTTACGATTTTACAAAAAATTGAAGTAACCCATGGTGTATGCCCTTTGTTATCATGATGATATCGCATTCACACTACTGATTACTAGCCGATTTGTATTGGCTACGTTTAGTTTTTCGTGAATTGATTAATTTTTCTTTGCAGATTCATGTACAATTTGCAATATACCCAAGAGTTTTATTTTGAGTACAGTTCTTGAAATACTTTTCGTTTCAAGAGCTGCCACAATTTGTTTTGTTTTCCTTAGATATCAAAAAATTCATTAGTTGAACCGGCTTAAATTACTGGCTCAGTAATATTTTTTTTTTAAATTATTAATGTTTGCTAGATACATAGAGAAAAGAAAAAACATATGTAAATCACACCACGACGACGTCTACTCCTCAAAATTAATTTTGTGGAGTAGATGTCGCGTCGTTTGATTTACATATACATTCACTCCTCTCCGTAATGGATTACTTCAAAACAAGGAAAACCTTTATGACCTCATCTAAATAACGAATAATTTTTCTGTCGGAGCAGTCATATCCAGCACATATTACCACCATAGTTGTGATATTTTAAGGCTGACGATGGGGCTGGGACTCCGAAACATGTCCCGACTAATAAAGATTAAGAAAAAAAATTAATAGTGGAGACGACGAAATAGTTTCATTGTAATTAAAACAAGGAAAACCTTTATGACCTCATCTAAATAACGAATAATTTTTCTGTTGGAGCAGTCATATCCAGCACATATTAAGCCAGCGCGAGGCTAAGCACATTAGTAGAAGGTTAGGGCAATTCTACAAAAATAAAACTCAAATTACAAAAATATACTAAACTAAACATCTTTTGCTTAACGCGCGGGGCCCGTAGCATTTGCCATTTTTCTGCTATATGGCTAGACCGCTCCAAGTCATGCCTAGTGCAGGTTGGTTTTAAGCTTTTAACTTATAGAGACTGTCACTTATTTCGGTGTAACTACATGTAGGAACATATAATGTTATTTTAATAAGTATGAAACTTTTAAAAATAGTATGTTTATAAGGCTCTTATTAATAATGTACCGACTAGTAAATAATTTATTACTTTTCTTTTCCATGAGAAAGCAATATGAAATACGTACCTATATGGACAATGAACGCAATTTCCTTGTATAATACATTATGCATGTACCTATTTAATTGTTTTAATTTAATTATGTCACAAAGACTGTGCGAAAGTTTAGCTGTGTTTGCAGTTTTGAAGGCTGTTTGATCAGCCCCAAATCCGAAGGTTGACAAATATTTGGGTAACGAATATTGACTTAACAAATACACTAACTAACATTCAATAAGTCCGCAGGATAAGTAAGAAAAAAACAAAATTTTGACAAAACTCGATTTTATTATTTAACATAGATGTCTTCGAGGGCGATTTTCCAACTTTTCGATACTACTTTGATAGTACGATTTCTCTTTCTCGTCAAAATAGGCCTACGGACTTATTGAATTACCCAATAAATACGTCTAAAATTATCGCTCCACCTCCAGCCTATAACTACATTGAAACCATAAAATCTCGATATTTTTATGTACAGAACGTATAATACCTCTTTCATGTAGGTGATTTTGACTGTTTTTAACCAAAAAAATTATTAACAAAATGTTTTTTTAGTTCTATAGAAACATGTGATAAAGTGTTCCTTAGGGCCAGTTTTATAGGTATAGTTTAAACCAAATGTGGCAGTTAAACTTAAGTTTTTCTTTTTTCTTCGTTTTATAGCTGCAGTTAACCATCAATCTTCAGAATTCTGTAGTTTAACTATCAACTGATGCTTGAAGTACCCGTTAAACTGTAAACTAGAGTTTAAATATACAAAATTGTGTAATTTTTAAAAGACATAGAATTGTTAGTAAAGTAATAGGTACATATAAATATTTGTCAAAGGGTTATAAATAATAAAAAGAAATTTACATATAAAATAAGCACCTATAGTACTATTTGTTTGTGTAATATGGAGGATAGCTTAGAAGAAATATTTTGGGAATTATTGTCTGATAATGAGAATTACGAAAATATTATTGATGTTATTGAAGTCCCTAGAAATCTTCGAACATTTAAGCAACGAATATGATATAAATAATTTTTTATTATTATATAGATATTATATATATGAAAAAGTAGTCCATTCCTAATATTAGAATATGATATGAATAATTGGAGCGATGAGGAATTTCAAAAGTGTCTCTTGAGTTTTTGCTAAAAAGACTTGGCCCAGTTCTAGAAAACAATACAATGCAGTAAGTTCACTTTTACTAACCAATTTATATTTTTACCAAGAAATAAATTTTTTATTGTGAATCATCCATATCT
This sequence comes from Apoderus coryli, assembly GCA_911728435.2. Taxonomy (NCBI): domain Eukaryota; kingdom Metazoa; phylum Arthropoda; class Insecta; order Coleoptera; family Attelabidae; genus Apoderus; species Apoderus coryli. The sequence goes on along the minus strand of OU452202.1, from coordinate 5,098,956 downwards.
CATCTAAACAAATACTTATTGATATAGAACGGTGTGCTGCTTAACAAGAATACTTCGTTTATATTAGTTTTGACTTTTGACAAAGATTAATTGTGTACATCTTTGGTTTTGATTATAAAAGAAAGTAGTTTTGATAATTTCATATAAAGTGAAGTTAGCTACATTTTGCAAGTAACCGTAATCTATAAAACTGGCCCTTATGTGTTCAAAAATAATTTTGCACTACAATTATTAAAAAATAATTGCATAATTAACCATCTCTTATACCTTTGCATTTGGGACTGATCAGCTTTAAAACTATTTGTGCTATGTATATTCAAATCCTGTAGACTTTTGAAACTAAAATGTATACTTCTGTTAATTTTATACCTACTATAATGTACATTATAATATTACTGTTTAAGTGCGGATATATTTATAAGCTCTTCTTGCATTTCATTTTATTTTTTCCACTATTTACAAATTTATTATATCTGTATATTTTAGATTAATTATATTATTATTTTATTATAAAAAATTGAATTATATTGGTAATGTTTAAAACATAGTTTTTAGTTATATTCATAATTTTTAATTAGTTTTACTTATTGTATGAACAGAATTTGAATTTGTGTTAAATTAGTTAAATAATGTCTAGATCTAGATATAAAGAATTTTTGATTTTGTATGTGATTATTTTAATAAAGAATGAATAATAATTTTTGTTTAATGGTATATTATTCTGTATCTGTAGAAACTAATAACAACTAATTATGCAAAACTGTTCTTTATAGAAATAATTTATAATGAAATGCAAAATCGGTTGTGTCGCCGCAAAATAAATAATATAATCAAAAATATATCAGCTGCGTAACGAAACAAAATTTTAATAATTGTTATTATTTAAATTGTATTATTTTCATTATTTCCAATAAACTAACGTAACAAACGACTTACCAATTGTCAGAGCTGGGTTTCAAACCCAAAACCTTCCGCATGCGCAGCGCAGGCTCTATCAATGACACCGAAAACCCTTGTAGGTTCCAACTAACTAACTGGTGAAATTTTAAGCGCAAATTTCTCGAGAATTATGGGGACAAATATCAAAAGTAACCTATGGCTGTAAAGCAGATAAAAAATGCTTTAAAATTATGTATCACTCGATCCCTACTTCTGGTTGAAAATTTGGCGGTTGTGTCCATCCCTATCACAAGGCTAAAGCGATTTCAACCAAAAACTAATGAGTTCATCCTAGGACTCCCTCAAAGTCATACACCAAAATTTACCTCAATTCGTTAAAGCGTTTAGGCGCTATCGTGGGAGAATACACACACACACAGACAGACATAGTTCCACCTGGAAATGGTCTTAATTGACTCAGAGGGCTTCAAAATGGTTATATCCGTCTTCATCTCAAATTTATTTGTAGCGCGTTCACAATATTTTCCCTGTACAGGAAAGTAAAATATAGTTATACAACGTGATTCATTGTCGATGGTAGTTTAGACGTTTATAGAAAACATAACGCAGAATTTTTTGGAAAAATTTGCATTTCACATTTTTGGATTGCTACGTTGCCGCATCTATCAAAAAGTCCTAACAACATTTATAGAATGGTCATTTTATTTTAATACTTTTTTGTTAATATCATTTTGCGAGATAAAAAAAAATTATTTGAGTTAAATGTGCTCCGAAACACGTCGCTGTTTAAACTTAAGAAAATTATTGCACTAAATTCATGAAAAATTTATATTTTGGTGATAGTACTGCATACTATACAAAGCGTACTACAATTACTATACTATTTCGGTTATACACAAATGGAGTCAAATTAAATAAATATATTAAAGACTGGTTAGGATTTTATATAGAACAAGTTTGTTGAAAATTATATTCTACGAATACTAAACAAATCTTACCTTGCAATTTGAAGATAGCAAGTTCACGAAATATTAAACAGTTTTGTTTTATTTTGTTTTTCAATCAACTATAAATTAAATACATTAAAGAAATAATCAAATTGATGCAGTGGAGTGTAATCTAATTACAATGAAACAATTTCGTCGTCTCCACTATTAATTTTTTTTAAACCTTTATTCAAAGGGACATGTTTCGGAGTCCCAGCCCCACCTTCAGCCTTAAAATATCGCAACTTTGGTGGATTTAAATCCGCATATAGGCAGAGCCCTTACCTCCACCATAGTTGCGATATTTTAAGGCTGACGATGGGCCTGGGACTCCGAAACATGTCCCTTTGAATAAAGATTAAAAAAAAAAATTAATAGTGGAGACGACGAAATTGTTTCATTGTAATTAAATACATTCTTTCAACAACAACTCAAATAACTTTTTCTTCAAATACAACTAAACGCAAAAATATAACCCTAATAATAAAATTCTCACCTCGTATAGGTGATAAACAAACGTTAAAAATGTACTCGCATATTAAATTTCTTGCTTTTGCCTCGTTATTTAAAAATGCATCCTGCCCCGGTGAAATTGATTTTGAAGCAAACAAAGGAAATATCGAAAACAAGAAAAAACATAATAAATAAACTGTAAACTAAATACTACCCCAATATCACAAAACTTACACAAGTCTGATATTAACAAACCATGTACACACAATTAATGCCAAATAAAACGTAAAGAAGAGATTTTGATTGACTCGGAAGTGGACGAACCTTGACCACTAGTCGAGTATAGATACTATCTTTAGGTTTAACCGTTGCTACCCTGATTATACCATCTTCTGTGTGAACCTTATCGACAATTGCTAAAGGCCACAGTAGATGATGCAAATTATCCTGTAAAATTATCACTACAGTATCTTCCATAGGATTTGAGGTATTCCATTTTTGTCGAGTTTGAACAGTGGACATCAACTTGTTATTATCAACATGGAAGAAATGCATAGGAGCACCATACAAAAGATTACTAAGAACACAGAGAGGCCGACTATTTAACAATGCCTCTATTTGGGTAAGAACAGTTACGAACTCATCATAGCTTATAATTTGTTGACCAATCATTTTACATAAATCTCTTTTGATAGCTTTTATGTTTCGATTTTATGTTCATTTAGTTCTTTCTGGAAATAATCAATATACTGTTGGGAGTTGGGACAATAAAAGTTTATGTATTGAGCACCAACGAAATAACTGCCGTTATCGGAAAACATCTTAGCAACGTTACCTCAACAAGCTAAAATCTTTTAAAGGCCACAAGAAAGCAATCAGGGGAAAGAGGAGAAGCAAGTTTCAATTGCATTCTCTTAGTTGCTAAACAAATAAACAAGCAAACATAAGAAGTCTTTTGGTTTTTGAACATCAATGGCAGGACACTGCAGACTACCTTGGGGTAACTTTGGATAGATCGCTGATATGGAGACCGCACATCGAGAACAGCATTGTCAATGCTAAAGACATCAGTTCGAAGCTCTACCCGATGATCTGCAGAAGAAGCAAGATGCCTTTGCAGGTCAAGCTCCGAATGATTAAGGTAATTGTGCGACCTGCCTTGATCTATGTCAGTCCAGCATGAATCTTCATGCAGCATATCTATGCTGCACCATCGTACCTGAAAGGATTAGAGGCCACGTAAAACAATGCAAGAAGGATTGCAGTGGATATACTGTGGTTTGTGTCAAACGTGCAGATCGGAAGGGACCCCAAGATCGACTAACTAAGGGAGGTTATGAAGTTGAGAGCCCAGAAATGGCAGAGACACATGCAAACCCACTGATTCGCGAAGCAGTCAACTACAATGTAGAAGTCGGTGCCAGTCGGTACCGGAGACCAAGGAGTCAACTCTAACGAAGGAATCACCAGCATGAACATATCAATCGACATTATTTATTCTTTAGTTCAGCTCAACTAACTAAATGCATGTTACAGAGAGTTTTCTAGGCACCACCAACAGAGGACTTCTGTCCTGCTGTAGAACATACGAGGACATGGAAAAGGGACAGTTCCCGATCCAAACAACAAATGATGGATAGTTTTAGTGGAGTTAAGGCTGTCACACTACCCCTGGGTGTTTATCGAGATTTTTCTTCCTTGCCCAAAACAGAAACAAACAAAAAAAATCTTCGTAAATGTTGGAAATTTGATTTCCGTTGCCTGCCGATCTCCACTGATGAGCTGTTGATCAAATCCAATATATTTGAGACAAAATAGATTGTATAGTAGCAAGGGACTGAAAATACAATTTCTCGGGTAGTAGGTACTTTATCAAGAGTGTTACAAATGCATCAGATATAGGTAACAAAATTGGTTAGCGATGATCATAATCAATTTCAGAATTCTCCAATTTTCCACCCACTCGAATAATTCCATTTTTAATGAATGGATTAAGACGTCGAACCTTAGATTGTAATGCCAAGCCTCTAATCTGTAATAGTTTTTAACCTGTAAATTGTGTTGTTTTTGCGTTATTTTATATATTAAAAGTTTTAATAAATTTTATAGATTGTTAATTTTATGGCTTGCTTGGCTGAATAAATTATTATAATTATTATTTTTCTATATCTGTCTAGTGCTCTGGTTGAAGCTTTTTTAGTACAGCTTATTCACGTATTTTTTTTTTAAATTATTCCTTTTTACATAGAAAGTTCAAATTCGAAGGCTTCCCTTTAACCGCGAATTGAAAGGGGTAAAGGCTGAAAGTAAATTCGTTGACACTGTTCTGAATTGTGTTGGGATCATGTGTTGTTGTAGAAATCTGCAATATGGTGTATAAAAGCATCGTCAATCAAATTTTCGTTTTTTGATAGTAGTAATAGATTTCTCAATAAATAAACTACGTTTGTATAATGAAGGTTTTAACGGTGTATTGTATAATCAAATCCAGCTATAACTTGACCACAATCTACCATTCTTGTTGCTGACAGAACATGAAACTGTTTCCTTGGGGTTAATCTTGTTATCAAAGATCGGCAACAAGAGTAAAATGTCTCACGTAAATATCATGGAATACTTTGTCAATTGCTCAAGAAATTGCGGTCGCCTCTCCATCTGGCTGAATGAATGATCTAATGAAAATGTTATCATCATTTAATTGCTAGCTATTCCTTCTTTACTATTGTTAAAGGTAGCTTCACATTCAGTGGTCAAGAAGAACTTTTTAGAATAAGCTGGTGAAATAATTGATGATGCATTTGATGTGAATAATATACAATTTCCAGAAACTTCTGTATGTCCTGATCTGATAAAAAATCATAATATGAAATACACGTTAAAATGCACGTTTACAAGTTAGCTGTTAAATTCTGGAGTTGATAATGATGATTTTAATAATAATAAATTTAATAATTAATAAGCTAAGTTTAATTGAATTATTAAACCATTATATTATAAATAAGTACTTGTAGTAATCAAGTTACCCGATCTTTATACACATTGTCCTGAAGTTGAAGTTGGTATCCCGGGTAATTTTTAGTTGCTTGAATTTAAGCTAATAAATATAAACAAAAATTAAAGACAGAATATAGTTGATTGCGCAGTACATAACGATACTACATAAAGCTATAGAAATTTCAATTTTCGAATTTTTGGGACACGCTGTAGAGTAGTTATAGTTGAACCATAAACTCTCACCAATGGATGTCGATGATGCCCAGATAACTGACATAAAATTATCACCTGCTGAAGTGTGTCACCGTAGGTAATTTTTAAACACCAATCTAACACGTTCATTAATTTCACGGAAGTGCCAAATCAAGTGACAGGTGCTCTTTATGTTTAGTTTAATTACCACCTACAACAGAAATAAGGTATGATAAGTTAAGTCAGTAGAGAAGTTGAATGCTAATTTATTTTATTCGGTGTTTAAACTAATTATACGGCATACATTAATGAGCATATTGTGAGCAAAATTATTTTGTTGTCCATTGCAAATATTTTAAGCAGTATTTTGATATTAGATGCAGTTGCTTACTATCTTCGGAAAATTAATTACCTAGTTATTAATAAGTTCCGAAAATAAATTAAATTTGTTCTTATACCTGTGGATAAACCAAATATGATGTAATGTGGCACCTCAGATCTTGAGAGATAAATCTGGACCGTAGGCTGTTACAGATACTCGTATAATTTTATCTGTTATATCTAAATAAGAAAACGTGACCTAAGGACTTACCTTAAAATACGTTGGGTCGCCCGATGTGCTAGACAGTACAGTTAAATTAAAGTTTTGTTTACAGTTTTTCGCAATTACACAGCCTTTCACAGATTGCGGATGTTTTATAAAATTAACCACAATCGCTGATAGTTTATGTTGACATGTGGAAATTTGGGTCACACTGCCTGCCGATCACCACTGATGAGTTGTGGATCAACGAAACGGCCCGTCTGGTGAAAGCATGGTAGTGGAAAATAAATTTCCAACATAACTAAAAGTCTTGTTACTTTATGTAACAAGCAATTCGTATATTATTATTAATTTATCGATGAATAGAATAGACTAATTGAAGATAGGGAATTCAAAAATATAGTTATATCCATTATGCAATTCCATCATATTCCGGTATAACAGAATCCTAGAACGATTGACCTCAGTAATCACTTAAATTTTCCAAACAATCGTATTCTTATAGTTTTCCCAAAGCCTCTAATGTACCATCAACCAACAAACACCAGAAAGATTTAAATTGATAACATTAATATAAACATTTTTTCTACAAATGAATCGATCAATTCTATAATTATAAATTAATATAACTTCTGTATTCAATTTCCCCCCATATTAACCACTGATGATGACAATATTACGTCTCGAAACATGCATAGTAGTCTGACACAATTTTAAACAAAATAAAGTGATTTATTTGTGGAGAAGACGCAGTTTGATTGATCATTGTATTTTATTTTCTTTTGTGTGTGGGTTCAGAAATTATAACTCAATTTTCCATTATTGTCTGCATTTTTTTTTCAATATTTTTTCAAATATTTTTCATTTTTTATCCTTATACATAAATACGATGTACGTTTCGTCATTTTTTTAAAATTTTGCCTTCTTCAGTTATCTTAAAAATATATACAGGAGACATACACACACATCAATACATTATTATATCTAGTTATCATGTCTAAAACTTATTTTTGTTTGATTTGTCAACTATTGTTAAACTATTACTGTGTGTATGTCTCCTGTATACCAGGGTCGGACCAGGAAGGGATTCTACAACTACACTGTGGGACAAACTGAAAATCTGGTGTAGTACTTAGGTCAGATGGGACCAATTCGGCTAAAATGTTTTCAAGAATCAAGTACTTCCGGTTATATCGGAAATGTATGTAAACTTCCTTATTTCAATTACGACTCTATATAAATTATATATTTTTTGTATTCTACTTGTATTTCTAATCATATTTCATGCGTAATATGTTATACTTATCGCCAGTAGCGCTATTCTGTACACGTTTCCGAGAGCCATCGGTATCGGTAATTCTCACTTACCGACAGCCATCGGCAAGTCGCTTCGTGCGGCATTCTGTATGCTCTAATACCGACCGATATCGGTAATTTGAGTCGACAAAGATCGGTACCTCACCGTGCCCTCGTTCACTCCACGGTGGACGTTACCGATATTTGTTGAGCGATTATTGGATCATTATTGATCTTTTGGTTGGAATTGCGGATTATTATTTAAGTATATTTGGACGATAGGGTGGTTTTACAGTGTAGTGTCTAGATAAGAATTATTAGATACCTATGAAGTTTCTGTGTCAATATATTATAATATTTTTTTTTTATTCTTCTTAAAACGCCATTACATGTTAGGTATTTTAATTGACATTGCTTTATTGCCTTATTGTTTAAAACACATTCTAATTTACAAACCAATGCATTTTGCACCATTTTCTTGCAGACATCTTACATTCAAACTTAAAACGTCGCACAAATTACAAATGACGCACAACAAAATTTTTGTTATTTGTTTACAAATATCTCACCGTTCATTGGCTGAACGTACCGATTCGATTGATGTCACTTGCAAGCCGACACTTGACGGTTGCATTTCCGACTGTCGGTAACAGAACAGCGTCGTTTTGATTAAATCGGTCGCGCAACCGTTGGATGTCGGTAACATACCGATACCGACGATTGTCGATACAGTGTACAGAATAGCGCTACTGGTGTTTTCGAAATATTTGAAATTTGATGTCAAAAATGACGTTCTCAGAATAAAAAGTAATAACAAGTTTTTATTATATGGAAGCTTTAATAATTTAATTTGTTAGAATATCCTAGGAGATATAGACCTACTTTAGGCGCCTACGTATATATTTTTTAGTAAATCTTAATACAGGGTATTTGCAAAAAAGGTTAAAAAATCAAATTGAAGAAAGTGTCAAAATCAAAATTTTTAAATGGCAGATATATTTTTTTTATTTTGCATTAAAAATAAAGGCAAGTTTATGAAAGGATGTCTATCCCAAAAACTGATACTTTTCAAAATATTAATAATAGTGATATGAATTTGAAATTTAATTGATTTTAGTTGACCATGATGGCTTTAGATAGCAAAAAATAAATATGACACTTGTCAAAAATAATCAAATTATGACAAATTGTATATCTAAATTTGTTTATTATTTATGGAGAATGTGATAGAGTGATAACATGAACGTGTGACAACATTTGCTATCAAATACCCAAAAAATTACAAACCATCACCAAAAGTTGTTAGACTACTAATACATAATTTCGAAAGTTTCGACACTGTGAAGAATTTGATTAACTAATAACGTGAACGTATGATACAAACTTATCCAAGGTCAACTCATAAAAAAAAAATTACTTTAACTAATGTTCAAAATTTTAACCTTGAACACTTTTCACATCATATTTATTTCCTTAAAGCCATCATGGCCAACTAAAACCAATTAAATTTCAAATTCATATCACTATTGTACCTAATAGAAAAATGTAAAATTGTCAATATTTTGAAAGCTGTCAGTTTTTGGGATAGACATCCTTTCATAAAGTTGTCATTATTTTTGATGTAAAAAATATATAAAATGGGTGGTTGCTATTTAAAAATTTTGAAATTTGACACTTTTTTTCAATTTGATTTTTACCCTTTTTTTCAAATACCCTGTATTAATATTTACTAAAAAATATACGTAGGCACGTAAAGTAGGTTTATATCTCTTAGATATTCTAACAAATTAGATTATTAAAGCTTCCATATAATAAAAAATTGTTATTATTCTTTATTCGGAAAACGTCATTTTTGAAAAATTATATCATTTATATAGAGTCGTATTCAAAATAAGGAAGTTGACACCCATTTCCGATATAACCGGAAGTACTAGATTCTTGAAAACATTTTAGTCGAATTGGTCCCGTCGACCTACGGACTTCACCTGATTCTCAGATTGTTCCACATTGTAGTTTCTCCATAATCGATCGAATCCCTTCCCGGTGGGACACCCGGTATATTTTTAAGATACTTGAAGAAGACAAAATTAAAAAAAAATTGCCGAAATGTACGTCGTATTTATGTATAAGGACAAAAAATGACAAATATTTGCAAAAAAAATGCACATATACCAATGGAAAATTAAATTATAATTTCTGAACCCATAACCAAAAGAAAATAAAATAATTTTATTAAATATTGGCATAAGTATAAGTACTTGCACGTCGTTAAAGGATTTGAAACTCGGTTGGACTGCGAATACTACATTCACGGATCATTAGTATCTGGAGGCTCCGGTACATTGTCTAGTCTGGCAGCCGAACACCAACATATCAACTCAAGCCAAGTCCTTCTAATATGTGCTACAACTCTCCATCTCGGCTTGCAATGAATGTAGGTAATTGTCATTTTCATAGAAATTTGGTAATTTATAGATGATCGCCAATGTGGCAAAATGTTCGAAAAGAAGAAGGCAAAACATAGTAAGTAACATTATTATGCGTCATAAACCTAAACACCAATTTTATATCAAAGAAAACATTTGACTATAGTTTGTCGTAGATACTCAATAAATTTTCCCCAATCAACCGTGCAAACATAATAAACTAGTCGCTGGTAATATAATAATATATTATCAGGTCCATTATTAAACTAACAAAATCAGACCTTAATGGGCATCCCAGTTTCAACGTAATTAAGTATATACACACATATTTGGTTGGCGATGTCGCACATAAAAGTCTAGGTTTTAATCAAAACCCTCCCAACACTAATAATAAGCGGAAGCGTGTATTGCCAATCCGCAGAAGTTACGATGTTTGTTGAACATGACCGTAGAATAGTTTGGTAGTGTATACAGGGGTTTTACTAAGCTCTTGTTGAGTGTAATATTCGTATATAAATATTGTTAAGGTAATACGGTATAATTATCATAAATAAAAAGCACTATTAACAAAAAGTTTAAATGTTCCAAACAAGAAAATTTGTTAAAGTTTTATTTATTTATTTATTAATCTACGGACAAAGTCCATTATTACAACTTGTACAAAACAATAGCATACAACATAATACAGAAATTATAAAACTTACATAACTCTAGACTATCCACTACAATTGAACTTAATAAAAAAAAACAAAAAACCAGCAATTGCGCGACATACAACAGCTCGCAGGACTCCAACGCTCGCTGATGTTAAGGAAATAATAAAGCTCCAATGTTCTGAGGCAGCTCACTCTCAATTGCATTTGTAAAAGACACATAGCAAACGCGAGAAAAGCGATTACATTCACTTCTGAGTCTGCTAAAGTCCGCATAATGGGTCTGCGAGCCTGTGAATTTGTAACGCTTGTGAGCCCTCTTCTTTTCAAATATGAGCTGTTTCAGCTCCAGTGAATACCACTGCGGAAATCGTTTAGAGGAACACCTCTTCTTGGGCACAAAAACCTCGAACGCATCGAATAAGATGTGGTAAAAGGTGTCGACCATGTCATCCACCGACCGATAGGAGAGAAGAAAATCCCACCGAATGCCACCAAGACGGTCATTCAAGTCGACCGACTTAAAATCGTAGTAAAACCTTTCCGCTTGACGAGAAGAAGCCACTTTGTGGGTTCTGAATGGTATATGAACAACCAAAGGAGGGTGATAACTGTCCGGCTCGATCAGAACATCCTCCGCAACGACAACCCTGGAGTCGGGATTGTGGGCCAAGACCAAGTCCAGAATGCGGCCACTACGACCGGGCGTCCTGTTGAATTGAAATAAGTTGTGAAAATTGCACATTTCGGACACGACCGTCAGAATCTCTGAGTCTCGCGGAAAAACAGATTCATCTGGAAATATAGACAAGCTAAAACGATCGTCGATCCAGGTACCGTCAGCCAAATTGAAATCACCCAGCAAACACACTTCCGCAGAAGGGAATTTTTGAGAGAGTAGTTCAACAGTATCACCAAATGCAAGGTAATGGTCTATAGAAGATCTAGGTGGTAAATAGACTGCCCCATTATATTATATTATAATATATATTATAGAAATTCCCGCCCCGAGAGCAAAATGAAAAGCTGTTCGATGCTGGTCGAGCTTTCAAGAACACAACCAGACAAAGTCCTGCGAACCGCTACGAGCACACCACCGCCGCGGGTACATGTGCTAGTGTTAGGACCACGGTCGATCCTATAAATTGTGTATTCATCCATGCCCAGCTCCGAGTCCGCGATATCGGTCGACAGCCACGTCTCAGTGAAGACTATCACATCATAGTCACAGCCAACGATTCCAGTCAGCAGTCTCACCAACTTGGTATGAAGGTCACGCACGTTCTGGTAATAAACCTTAATTGTATTTCGCGGAGAATCATTTAACGTAGGAGAAATCAGTTTTTTGAAACGATACATGGACATCCATTAGAATATCTAATCACAATATCATTCTCACCCTGAGCTCGCCTCTGCTTAAACTGGGACAACACGTCCCGTTCCAGCCCACGCTGCTCCGGAGTCAAATCAAAGTTGACATAAACGTTTTTGTTCTTCAACTTATTCTTATTAAACACAATGCGCCAGGCCTCTTCAGCGGACGCCAAACAAACCTTAAGGTTTGAGGTTGAGTTAGGCTTTCCGATCCTTTGTACGTTGATGACTTTTGGCTGAGTTCCGAGCAGCGGAGTCACGATCTCCATTACACGCGGGGAGTCCTCAGATGTCTCGGGAAGGTTGAAGATCATGATATTGGAGGATATTTGCAAAAATCGTATACGTTCAACTGCAACTTTGCTCAGAATTATCAAAAGCATTAACCTCTTAAATCAAAAATGCTACAAATCTTACATTTGAATATTAACATTAGCTTTGGAAATAATGCCCAATCCATGTTAAACCTTTTCAAGTAAAGATACAAGCACATCTTTGAAATTACAAAATGTTTGCGCTAATTTTAAATGACCATTGTAGATTGTTTTAACGGAGCCTTTAGGCGGTTTTGGCCTCCCCTCACTTCGACCTGCAGAAGATCTTTTGTAAAGGACTCTAATCTATGAATTGACCAGCTTTCCCACACTTTTCATGAAGTTGAGGATTTCTCTGGGGGCTAAATTCCTTGCCTCATCGGGTGTTAGAGTCACCCCTTCAAGGTGTTTTAGCCTTTTGCAGAAAAGTGCCATGCATTCACAGATCACGTGTTCTGTTGCGTCTTCGCAAAAACGACAAGTGTTTTCTGCGGTTAGGCCAATCTTTTTGAGATGGTACTTCACTGGGTGGTGTCCCGTAAAAAGGCTTGTAATTTGCCTTAGGTCGCTTCTCTCTAGTTGGATAAACTTCCTTGCGTTGGCCTCTGAAGGTTTGATAAACCTCAAGAAAATTGCACCAGTTAGGTAGTTGGTAATTATATCTGTAAGGTCGGGGTAATTCGCATTATAGGTATGAAACGCGCGTAGCCCAGTGGTGTTTGCCTGCTTTATGCGGGAAGCCCCGGGTTCGAATCGAGGTACACAACCGCTTTTTTTTGCCCCTGACGATTTATCAAAATAAATTGTATTTTTCATATGATGCAATAAAGCCCAATTATTATTATCTTTCAATCTCAGCTTAGTAAAGTGTAATGTCATTGTTATATTATTTAATTGATATTGGTTTCAATTTGAGAAAACACACAAATTTCATTAGATTATTTTTATTTAAATTTTGAATACATTTTTATATTACTAACAATCATAGAATAATGTTTATATACTGAAATAGAATGGACTCCCATGTTGACGAATGTGTCGATATAATTGCGCCATCTACCGGTTTGGAAATAAGCAAAAAAAACTGCATCGATATAAAACGTAACTGTAATGCGTAGTAGCTTTGTATCTCGACCGCTAGAGGCGGGATATTTGAATTATTACTAATAGTGAAAAATAAAAATGTTTTGTATAGTCGAATTTGCTTTTTTTAAAATAGACGTAGTCGCAGTATTTTATATACAGGGTGTCCTACGGTGGCAACCCATTAGATTATTTCAGAAACTACTTCGAATTGAATTTTGAAAATTTCAGTGTCTATATTGTCAAATATGCTCTACTCAAATAATATAATAGCAACGGCATATCACTTCCGGTTATACCGGAAGTTGATGGCAACTTTGTTATTTAAAATGGAACACCCTATATATTATTACATTTTTGGATTCTAAATAAGATTTCAGACATATTTCATGTATCATGTCTTATACCTAACGTCAGTCGTTTTTGGCTTATATCAAGATTTATGTCAAAATTGACAGTTTAGGGCTCCATAAGAATTCCGTTTTTTCCTTGTAAATCAGTATTTAATAATTATTTTGCAGGTATTTTCTTATCAGGTGGGATCTTCTTTTTTGAATTGACAAGACATTTTCTGATTAGTTTATACAGGGTGGTCAAAAAATTACATTGAAAACGGTTCAAGAAAAACAGTTGAAAGTCAATTTTTTCAAATGGAATGCGTATATGATTATTATTTTATCTTCCTTAGCATTAAAAAATAATGCAATTTTGTAATAGGTTATCATTTTCTAAAATGCATAGTTTTTGAAATATCGTCATTTTAAATTTTTCTGCAGCGTCTACCGTTATAATAAAAATGAAAAATACTTATTGATATTATAAATTTATTATTAATTCATGGAGAATAAAATAAAGTGAGAGTTTGTGCATCCTGTAGAGTATTTAACGAGAGAAACCCCCATTTGCTAACGATGACTAGAGAAATTAGGAAGAAACTAAGACTAAAATTTAAAATAATACAGCAGAAATGAACAGAAGATCAAACTAAATAAATTTTCAACTAAAAAAAGTTAATCAATTAACGATAACAAAACTAATTTAATTGTTCGATATGACCCCCATTTAGTCTTAAACACTTATTTACCTGTTCAATAAATTCACTCGTGACAGCTCGTGCAAATTGGACTCCAGGTAAGCCTTCGAATGAAGTTCGGATGCGTCCTACTAATTCTTCTTGTCAGACAAATTTAAAATGACGATATTTCGAAAACTATGCATTTTAGAAAATGATAACCTATTACAAAATTGCATTATTTTTTAATTCTAAGGAAGATAAAATAATAATAATATACCCATTCCATTTGAAAAAATTGACTTTCAACTGTTTTTCTTGAACCGTTTTCAATATAATTTTTTGACCACCCTGTATAAACTAATCAGAAAATGTCTTGTCAATTCGAAAAAGAAGATCCCACCTGATAAGAAAATTCCTGCAAAATAATTATTAAATACTGATTTACAAGGAAAAAACGGAATTCTTATGGAGCCCTAAACTGTCAATTTTGACATAAATCTTGATATAAGCCAAAAACGACTGACGTTAGGTATAAGACATGATACATGAAATATGTCTGAAATCTTATTTAGAATCCAAAAATGTAATAATATATAGGGTGTTCCATTTAAAATAACAAAGTTGCCATCAACTTCCGGTATAACCGGAAGTGCTATGCGGTTGCTATTATATTATTTGAGTAGAGCATATTTGACAATATAGACACTGAAATTTTCAAAATTCAATTCGAAGTAGTTTCTGAAATAATCTAATGGGTTGCCACCGTAGGACACCCTGTATGAGTACGCCTATTTAAAATAGTTGGACAATACAAAAATCTTATTTTTTAAAAACTAAGTGTTTTAATAATTTAGGGAAATATTAACTGTGAAGGTCCACTTATAGGTTGAAATTAAAAAAAATGCCTCATTTAAACAATACTTTATTTATAAACAAAGTCCATTTTACAAAAATTTTATTTTTACATAGATTTTTATTTACCTAAGATATAAAATGTTTCAACATAATTATGTATCTCATTATTCCTTTCTTCGCTTAAAAAACTACTATAAATTAAATTAATGTTTTGTTTACAATATTTTTAATTTCAAATAAGAAACAACAAATTATACTGAAAATGTTTAAAAACCAAATAGAAATGAACATACCTGGCAGTTTTATTGCAGGCAATACTCTCTTTTTGAGACAACATTTATTTGTTGAAATTTATTGATTGTTGAAATTTATTGATTGTTATTGACAAGACAACTACTGTGAAAAAAACTCGACTAACGCGCCTCTAGCGGCTTGGAAACAAGCTTTTTATCAACACAATTCTACGATTTAAATAGCGCACACCATGCTAACATCAAACTGCATAATATGACATTTGTGAATTTTGGAAATGTCACTATAATAACTTTTTCTTCAGAACGGTGGGGAAGTAACTAGTTCCTGCCAAAGTGTGGTAAGTAATTTTTACTATTTATTAAATAATGTGGTATTTTACAAATCCGAAACCACGTGTGCAAAATTAAAATTATTTAAAGTTAACAGTAGCCTTATTGTTTAAACCTTGTTTATATACTTTGGTCCAAAAATTTAGTTCATTCGTTCAGCAGTTTCAGTCTGGTTCTTTTCTAACCTGTTGATGATGTAACCTTCAGACATACTGATCTTGATTTCCCAATTGTTCTAGTTAATTAATTAATATTTAATTTTACATAATATATCTCTGCCACTATTCACAATCTATATGTTTGTGATCTTTGCATAGTAATGCAAAACACAAATTATGGTTTGTTCGAGATCCTTACGGTTCTTTACCATTTGTTCATTTGTGTTTATCACGATTGAAATTCTTAATAATTGTCTTTATTTTTTAAACTACTCGTATTTATAATTGACAAACATACAAAGTTTCCGTCATTTTAATACTAAATAAAATAAAAAGTAAATTAGAAAAACTATTTAATTTCTTGACGAAATATACAATAAATATTAAAGTTTTATGCCTATATTTTTTTATTTTGAAAATAATCCATAATCCACGAGTAGTGATTTAATATTGGGAATAAAACTCACGTCTTCTCCATAAAATACAATTATTTATGTTTTCACTTTGATTACATGCCAGATATGTTTCGATATACTACAAATCACATCTTCAGTGGCCATCTTACAAATTCGGGGGTACACACAGATCAAAGATCCAAAAACAGTACCCACAGTATAATCTACATGTTAGGGTTAATCAATAAAACTTAAAAACAAATCATACATAAGAATGTAAATACAGTTAGTTAGTATTAGTACTCATTAATGATGTTTCTTGCAAATGTCTTAAATGTATATTTAGACATATTGAGATTATCGAAATCCAAAATCACCGAATTAAAAGTTTTTAACATTCTACAGATAGAGAATTTTGTCAAGCATTAGTTCGTCTAAATGGAATAAAAAATAATTCATTGTTTCTTAATGTTCTAAATGGCTCGTTAAAAATAATGTTTTCTAAAATAAAATCTGACTGCAGTAAGCCATTTAATATCTTAAATATAAATAATAAATCAGAGAGTTGCCTTCTCTTTTGCAACGATATTATTGAACATCTTCGCATAATGGGATTGTAATTCACGTCATCACATCATCATAATGCTATTGCCTAGATCCTTAAAAATATTTCTTCATTTTTAAATCTCGAGAAGGTTGCAAAGTTCACTGGACACTGCAACTACATAGATTGTAAATCCAAACAAAACCCTGTCTTGCAGTATTCCGCAACCGAAGAGACGAATCGAAGTCGAAACAGTAGAATTATGTCTTCTCCAACAGAAAGCGCAAAACCTTGACTGGCTGGATATTACCAGTTAATGTATTAGAAAACGTATTGGACACTGTCCAAAACACTGAACATGTAGATTATGCTGTGGGTACTGTTTTTGGATCTTTGATATGTGTGTACCCCGATTTGTTAAATAAATAATTAAAAAGTGGGTCAAGAATAATGAAAGATTTTTAAGATGGTCACTGAAGATGGGAGTTGTAGTATATCGAAACATATCTGGCATGTAATCAAAGTGAAAACATATATAATTGTATTTTGTGGAGAAGACGTGAGTTTTGTTTCCAATATTAAATCACAACTCATGGATTATGAATTATTTTCAAAATAACAAAAATATATAAAACTTTAACATTTATTGTATATTTCGTCAAGACATGAAATAGTTTTTCTAATTTAGTTTTTATTTTATTTAGTATTAAAATCACGGAAACTTTGTTTTAGGTTGTCTGTCAATTATAAATACGAGTAGTTTAAAAAATGATGACAATTATTGAGAATTTCTTCGCTGATGCATTGAGCTAGCTATTCCACGCTTAGAAATTTCGGACAAATTGGCACCCCGATATTCTCGATTTTAATAATAAGCCAGTTTTCGCATTATACCTACATTTTTTTTTATCCTTTGAGCGACGTTTTCCAGAAGGTGTCCAAAATGTTTGTGCTGCCATCTAGTGATTATTGCTTATAAAAATCTACGTAGGTACTATATTTGTGGTACTATCGAGTAAAGTACTGCTCTCTAACTCACACATAAATAGTAAATAAGATCAAGAATCATCGCTAGATGGCGACTAAAGAAAATTATAGATATATCACAAAATTTATTACTTACTATGATAGAAATGAGACTAATCATAGTATTTTAAAAATTTTACAAATTACTATGATACTTACAAAATCTAAAATTACTATTTTAATTAATTACTATTTTAGATTTTGGAGCAAAGATTGTTCTGAACAATCTTAAACCACCGATGCACTAGCGACTTAAACAATCCAGGTCCGGGCTTGAAAAAATGTACCATCTTCTTTAGGATTTCAAGCAACAGGATTTCAAGCAACGTATATCAAATTTTCCATTTATTTTAACAGGACTGAAAACTAGATGAAACTTCAAAGTAATTAACGTATCTTTTGTTTTTCCTTATACAATTTAGCTTACCATATTTTAAATAGAATTGAAAGATATCTACTAGGTGGGCCAAAAGAAATCACCCTAGAAGATGCTCTCATTTTTGCAAATGGCCCTCAATGTCAAATCTGTTTTGACATTTGTGGACTAGACAGATGCAGAATACAATTGAACAAGCCTTGGAGCGAATTGTTACGCAAAAAAATAGACAAATTATTCCGCGTTCTTGGGGAGTGAACGGGGAATAATCGTGTCTATTTTTTTGCGTAACAATTCGTTTGTGGTGTTGACGCAGCGCGAATTTCGTCGCCGATTCCCCGATCGTCCAACAGCGACTGCGCAAACACTGCGCCATTTGGCCACCAACCTTGAAAGTATAGGACAACACGAGACGTTGCCAAGAGTGGCCGGCCCTGGAGCGCCCGTTCTGCCGAGAATATCGCCGCTGTTGCCGAGGATATCGCCGGAAACATCGACCAGACGCCGTTCCACGCAATTAGCCATCAGCTGGACGACCCTAAGACGAATTTTGGTCAAAGGCCTGCGCATGTTCCCATGCAAAGTCCAGTCCGTGCATCAGCTGCTGCCTGCCGACCGCCAAACGCGCGTAACCTACGCCCAAGCCATCCTCAATCTCGAGGAAAAAGTGGACGATTTTTCAACCAAAATCATAATGGGCGATGAGACTCATTTCCACGTCAGCGGGTTGCGAGTTGGTCCGCCGCTTCGTTCCCCTCTATGCCTTCATGAGCTGAGCTGCCAGTTGCTTTAGGGTCTGTTTGTATTCCGATGCTAGCTTTGACGTGAAGGTGTAAGGCGTCAGTGCTTTTAATGCAGCTTGACTGTCTGACATAATATTGATCTGCCTTTCCGGGATGCCTCTCTGCAGGCATTCTTGAGTACAACGGTTAAAGCGTTGATCTTGGAATATAATGGGACTTTTACCGAGAGATTGCGAAAGCCTGCAATTAGGCCCGTATACTCCCATGCCTGTGTTCCCTTCTATTCCTTTTTGGTCCATCCGTATACCAGACGGATGTGTTTTCTGGGAATCGTGGTCCAATGACCACTTCAAATGGGATTTCAAAAAGCGTCCGACGGTTTTCTTCCTGAATCCAAAGGTATTAGATTCAGGATTTAATACAGTACTAAGAAAGGAATCAATATACAGGGTGTTGTGTATTGTGCCAAACTTATAAGCAAGGAGGTTATGGGGGACATTATTTGTGATGAGCGACTTTTGCATTCACGTTTGAAGAGTATGCTGTAGATATACATCTTATTTATGGAGAGGCAAAATTCAATACTAGAGCAGCCGAGCGAGTTTTTTTGAAGAAAGTATTCATTTTTGACTAGGGGTCTTTATAGAAAAGTTGGTCACCATAACCCCCATAACCTGCTTGTTGCAGAACCTTTTTGGAACACTCTGGATTTTTATTCATGTCAAAATAAAATAAAGTTATATTAAATATTTTGCTGGGGTAATAATATTTTATGATAGTTGCTACTTTGGATTTTTTATTTCTACAATTTACGAATAAGAGTCGCTACCTAATAAAAAGAAGTAGGTAGGTATTACTGCATCTGTATAAGTAGTTAAAAAGTAAGGTTTAACATTTTTATTTTATTACACAGTAAAGCAAAAAATGCTTTTGTATGGTAAATTTTGCACAATTTTAAAGCTAGCTGTAAAATCACAAGAATATTCTTATTGTGAATATTTAAAAAAAAATTTATATGCGCAATATAGATCAATTTGTTTTATTATAACGTTTTGTTAAAAATTTTAAAATGACTAGTAGTAGTACTTACCTTTGTTACAGTTCTATGCTCCAACAACTATGACGTAACTTTTGTGTAATATGGTTTCAAAGAAATAAGGCTCAGCTTTATCAATTTGCAATACTTGTCGGCCGTAAATTGGGTTACAGGGCCATTCATTATATTTTGACACCCACCTTTAGCCGTTATTATGGATGATAGAAAACAATAATTGTAAATACAAGAGTTCTAGGTGTCTGCTCCATTATCTTTTAGGACTATTCAAATCAAAAAATGCAGTTTGCAAAATCTAAAAATATAATTCGGCCTTATATTTTAAATGGAAATTGAATTCATCAACCATATTACAAAATTACCAACAAAATAAAGACACTAAACTAAAATGCATATTTTAGAAATAAGTGGGAAAAAACGGGAAACGACTCTAAAAAACAGTGGCGATTCATAAATGAACTTATAAATAACAAAAACTGTTGGACTGAAATTAAAAAAGTTATTGTTGATAATGTAGAGCATGATGATCAATTGGATGTGGTGGATCAATTAAACGAACATTTTCAGTGGGTAAAAATATAGTTGTAGATATAAATAAGGAAATAGAAGGTCTTCAATATCAGTTACTCTTCAATGAAATTTGTTGTGATAGAAGCATGCATGTTCAGTTAACTAATGAGGTAGAAATTAGGGAAATTATTTTAGGATTAAAAAAAAATTCAGCACCAGGGCATGATCAAGTAACGGTACAAGATATCAACAACTTAATAGATATGATAGATCGAATTTTATGTAAACTAATTAATAATGTTCTTGTAACAGGCTGCTTTCCAGATGAACTTAAAATTACTAGAATTAGTCCTATTTATAAGAGTGGAACTAAGTGTTGTATGAGTAATTATAGACCGATTAGTGTAATTAGCGTGTTGTCAAAAATCTTGGAAAAAATATTGAAAAAAAGAATGTTAAGTTTTATCGAAAAGTTCATTAGTAGGGATGAATTTCAGTATGGATTTATTGAAAATAGTAGTACCCTTAGTGCGAATATCGATGTTTTGAATCAAATTTCGAATAAGTTGGATAAGGGAAGAGTGGTTGCTGCTGTTTTTGTTGACTTGAGCAAAGCATTTGATGTAGTTAGTATAGATATTCTTTTGCATAAGTTGAATAGAATGGGTTTTCGTGGGAACATATATAATATTCTAAAATCATATCTCCAGAATAGAAAACAGTATGTAAAACTGCACAAATTTACCAGTGGAATCCTAAAAAACATGTGCGGAGTTCCACAGGGTTCGGTTCTAGGTCCTTTGTTGTACTCATTGTATGTACTAAGTTTAAAATCTGCAGGACTTAGGGGTCGATATTACACATTTGCTGATGATACTGTTTTACTTTATGATGCGGAAAATGTTAATGATTTAGAAATAATGGTAAATAATGATTTGAGTCGGTATGCTGATTGGCTGTTGTGTAATAAACTTAAAATTAACATATATAAGACAAAATTTATATTGTTTAAGCAGAAAAATAAAATTGTACCATGTTCAAATATAAAAATAAATAACATCTTTATTGAGGAAGTGTCTCATGTGAAGTATCTAGAACTAATGATAGATAATAAACTAAATTGGAATGAACATATTAGCTATTTAACAAACAAAATTTTGCCGATCGTCAGTGCGGTATGCAGGGTTAGACATTACATAGGCAAAAAAACCAAAATGAACATATATAATGCATGTTTTCTATCTCATCTGCGATACCTAATACCTGTTTGGGGAACATGTGGAGTGGTTAATTTCAATAATTTGCAGATATTTCAAAATAAAATTTTAAAAGTATTGTTTGAATATAATATTCTTACTCACGGAGAAGACCTTTATAGGGAGTTGGGTGTCTGCAGGTTGCGCACAATAATGGAATTTGAGCAGTGCAAATTGGTACATAGGATCATAAACGGAAAACAAAAATCAAACTTAAAGTTAGTATTCTTGAATAGCATTCACTTCTATGATACTAGAACATCTCATAATGTTTATCAGCATAATGTACGAACAAATAAAGGATTGTTTAATCCAATTTCTCAGGGAATAAGTGCATACAATGGGATCCCACAGGAAATTAGAAGTATGAAAAATGAGAGAAAATTTATAAAACATTTAAAGATTTTTTTCAATATGCGCATGTAGAATTAATTGTAATTTTGTTTTGTTACTTAATTTAAGAACACTGTTGGTGAATAACCTAGATTATGTAGGGTAAGGATTTGTTGTTGTTAAGTTTATTCTTGTTGAAGTTGTTTGTTGTCAAATATTTATTAGGTTAATATCTTCAAGACCAGTGTTACATACACTGATTAGAAGATCAAGTTATTGTTAATAATGTGTATTATTGTCTGAATAAAGTTTATTTTCAAAAAAAAAAAAATATTGTTTATTCTTCGGAACACAATCAAGTGGGCCCTGATTACAATTGACATTATTATTATTATTGTGTCATCAATATATTTGGTTGACACTACAGAACATGTTACCAATGATTTTGCTATTTAACAATGTATAAATTAAATTGCACAAATTAAAATAAAATATTCATTTTATTAAACGAACACACCAAATGTAAACGATTAAAGCTCATTTTTAAAAATAACGATCAAACTAAATTGACAACATATTTATAGCCTGCAAGTAAAGTAACATATCAAGTTCTATTGTCCGAGTCGTTGAACGCTATTTCGATTTTCGAAATCTTCAATTGCATTCTTAATTGAGTTTATTGAAGCAACTTTTCTTCGCGGGCATAATTGACGATATTGGGTTCTGACTCTTAAAGCCATAAGTATTATACTATGATATAAATAGATCAATATTACTAGTTGTCATTTTTCTTCATCTGAATAATCCATTTGATTTAACTTTTCCAAACTAATTTATAAATTATTGTCAAATAGCAAAACGAGTGGTAAAATATGTATTGTCATAAATATATTGCTGACATAATAAAATGTCAATTGTAATCAGGGCACGTATATCAAGTATACTTAATTATTTTCCGAACAATAATGCTTGATCATGTCCATAGTAACCGAAATTTAAGTTTTAAACACAAATATCTTAAAAATGGTTGAAGTTAATCAGAACAAAAAGATCCTATAATATATATTTAAAATACAAGGCCTAATCAACTAAACTTTTTGACTACAATAGTTCTAAAACATTTTTTTTATCATGCATAATAACAGCTCTAGGTGGGTGTCAAAATATAATGAATGACCCTGTATGTTATTATACACTGTGTCCAAGATAAGAATGGGATCGCACTGGAATCTTGGAAACGGTAAGAGTTGTCTGCTAAATTAGAAAAAAGTTGTAGGTACAATTTAAATACCTTTTAAATGATGTTTTCAAATGTAAACTAACTTCAGCCATTTTCGAGAACTTTTGAGAAAACGATTTTTTTGCGATTTTATTTCTGACATTATGTTTACAAATATAAAAGAATTAAAAGCACTCTCTCATTGTTACTTTTTCAGTATTTTTAGCTGTTATTTAAACTTCTTCAAGAAAAATCGCCATAGTTTGGCACTTAACTGATTGAATGCAGAGTAGTAGGTTTAGCAAAAACATTCTTTCGTCGTTACTCACAATTATTTATTATCTGCCAATTTTTTTCTGTCTCAGTACAACATTTTATTCTGTACGCGGTTTTTTAAATTTAACGTCGTAGTGACAATTCGTAAACGCTATCTTATTCTCTTCAAAAAGTAATAATGACAAAGTGTTTTTTTTTATATCTGTAAAAAGAATGTTATAAATAAATAAAAACTATTATATCGCAAAAAATAATGTTTTCAAAAATTCTCGAAAACAGCTGAGGTTACTTTTTGAAAACACCAAAGGTGTTTAAATTGTACAACTTTACTCTAATTTAACCGACATTGTAACTCCTACCGTTTCCAGGATTCGAATGCTATCCCATTCTTATATTAGACACAGTGTTTACATTATTAGGATTGAAATTGCAACTGCTAATATGAGAAAATTTCTAGAAGAGTTCTAGAATCAAAGGCGGCAATCTTCATTCTCAAGAATTTTCAGTATTGAGAAAAAACTGTTTGTGAGTTCCAGAGAACATTTAATTGCCTATTTCTTTTTTTGGTATATTTTATTAACGTTAATAAACATAACAAAATAGTATGAATGATTTCCAGTAATTAAAAAAATAAAGATAATGTTTGGAGATTGCCGCTTTTGTTGTTCACTTTGAGAGATTGCCATGTTTGATTATAAGTTTGTTTAAAATCATTTTACTGTACTTTCTCCGACCCAGGGAAAGTATTGTGTTTTGTTCGAGAACAACTTTAGATTAAGAATTGCTTGTTACATAAAGCAACAAGACTTTAAGTTATGTTGGAAATTTGTCATGCAGTGTGACCCAAATTTTCAACATTTACAAAGAGCTTATACTAGCACGAGAATTGATTGAGAGAGAGATCTCTCTCTCTCAAATTTAGATTATTTATTGACAGCTAATACAAGTAGAGAGTAAGTGTATAATATATTTAAACTAAATCAAACCACTTGGTAATTCTTCAACAAATTCACAGTTTGCATGATCTGTTTGGCCATTAGGGTCCATTATTGTTTCCTCAGCAATAACCTCACGGTAGAATGACTGTAACTGTCTCTACTGTTCTCCAAAGTGTTTTCAAGTACTTTTTTAGATAATTTATTTTGGGGTGGCACGATTGATTGCAGGCGGATAATCGGTTTTAGACATTTTTCCCTTCTAAAAAACTTTTTTTGTTGTATTGACATCGTTGTTGTAAAGTAAATGTTAAATAAAATAGTTTTGCTTCAATAACGGAAAATTCCAGAAGGCAGTTGCTTTTAAGTGATCTGAAATCGTTTGTTTCCAGTAGTAAACAACACAATACGGTCTTAGTAGTAAACGTCAAACTGACAACTGGTTTAAAAATGTCGCGAAGATTTGGTATTGCATCTATCGATGCAATTAATGATATTATATCTAATAATATACCAAAAAATACAATCAAATCAAAAAAATATGTATGGAAAATATTTCTCAAGTTTTGTGCGACCAGAGAATACGAACTGAATGCTGAAACGAGTTTGCTCACGGAACTGAATATAAAGAAGCAACTGTAAAAACAATTTGGAA
This sequence comes from Apoderus coryli, assembly GCA_911728435.2. NCBI lineage: Eukaryota > Metazoa > Arthropoda > Insecta > Coleoptera > Attelabidae > Apoderus > Apoderus coryli. Next base: position 5,073,807 of record OU452202.1, on the reverse strand, counting down.
TACTACGAGTATGCGCGAGATGCAAGAAATGGAAAACGTAAAAGATTACAGCAGGATCTAAACAAACGAAAATGCAGTTCATCAAATTTGAGTTCAAGTGATTTGGCTAGAATCATTGGATTATGGGATGTATGTACACCAGAAGGTTTACAAAAAATATTGTAGCTGTTGAGTTAGCTTGGCGAGGTGGTGAGCCAGCTGATTGCCTTATAGGTTATTTCACCATTGAGAAAAATAATGACGGAACGCCAACCAACAATTGAATTCAATCCAATATTCAGTAAAACATGCCAAGGAGAATCGAAAAGTTGTACAAATAGTAAGTGGCTTGTTCCAAATATTGCAAACGAAAGTGCATGCCCTGTTCGGTTATTCCATAAATTATTGTCCAAAAGGGGGAAAAATATTACTTCCAGTCGCCTATTCTTGAGACCAAATCGTTTCTGGAACTCCGAAAGTGGCACTTGGTTTGACAATATACCGGTAGGCAAGAACATAATTAACATGTGGACCAAATCATCCGCGCAAGCTATTGGTTTGGACACTAAGTGTAAAAAGATATCCAATCATTCGAACAAATCAACTGCAGTTAGCCATTTGGCAAATAAATGAATTCCTGAACAGCAATTAATAAGAATAACTGGACATAGCAGCTCTAATTCAATTAAACCGTACTTATATTAACCAAGAACGCCATGGTGAAATAATCAACACCATGCGAGGAATTTCTTCAACAGTGGAAATTAACAATCCGTCAACTTCAGCAAACTCTTCTTTCAATTTAACATTTACCAATTGTACTTTTCACAACTGTAGTTTTAAATAAAAATTAATAATATTTGTTTGATTAAAACTAATACATTTTGTATTGAAAATTATTAAACGTCAGATTGACAATCAAATTTTTGATATCTACAAAGTAAAAAATTATCTTATCGAATACTCATTGGGCCTTGATAAATACTCAAAATTTTGTCATAGGGAATCCTTCAAGCGAGTTGCTCAAGGATAATAGCCCTCGGCCTGCGACCTTGGGCTATTATCAAGCAACACGCTTTCGGCATTCTCTATAACAAAATTATCTCGGTATTATCAAGACCCTAGGGGTATTACTACTGGTAATATTGCACACTTAGAACATTTTGTGTTATATCTACACCTTGGAATCTCTGGTCGATGATTTGAAGCAGAATTACACAAGATAAAATGTCAAATTTATATTATTTGTCGTCTTCTGATATATTTTTTTCCATATAGCAGGATTAGGACTTCATTTTCTGGCTTTATTTGGAACGCATGGTGATACAAACACTTCCATTATCCACAATAACGATTATTATTGATAGTTTGTATATTATATTAAGGCTGATATAAAAAAAAACAAACTTATTGCTTGGAATATCTATACGTAAACAGCGGATTAGGCACGAAAACATCACACCATAGATCACGCGGCTTCATACTGCATTTGATTGGGGATATTGCTGGTTTTGATACTAACTGACGTGTGGAGATTAAGTAATAAGAATTAAATTTCAATGGGATAACGACGGATTTCGTTCTCAATATTATTTTTATTCGATGCAGAATATTTATAACTATAATATATCTATGTATCTCACCATTACTCATTTTCGCATTTTTGCTTCTAGATTCCTCAAATCCATCTATCTCAAAAAGGTACTGTTATTGGTATCATCAGACTTCCAATTTTTTGAGATACCTACACGACGGTATTATTTATTCCCATATTCAATTACAAAGCTCACAGTGCTAACGGTACCTTTCTATCAGTCGGTATTATCGATTGATGAATCGAGCAAAATTGTGTCTACTGTGTAGACTGTATGCTAAGAAATAGGAAAATATAATAATAATAATAAAGGCCTTTATTAAGGACACAAAGTACAAAAAAAAAACAATTATAAATATAATATAACAGAAACTAGTGTATGATTTTTTTATTTTTTTTTTTTTCATTTCCCCAAGAACAAGTGTATAGGTATCCCCAAAGGTCGAGATTCAGCGCTGAGTACTAGCATAAATAATGCATTTGTGGATGGCGTCCCAGAAGTTCAGAATAATTAATTATTTTCAATATCAAATTTTTATAAAAGCAACAATTTTCCAACTCGGATTCTCGCTTTTCATCTAGTCTCTGAGCATAATGTACTACAAATAATGTGTAAACAGAAAAACTGTTTAGCAGGATCTGATGGGCTTTGAATGTTGTTTTGTTTTGTCGGTTTTGGTTCATATAGTTAATTCTGTTTTGTTGGATGCCCAGTTCCTTCATATTTGAAAAAACTCAATGGTAACGCCAATTTCTAAAGTGTCAAATCCTGAATCCATCTCAGATCTAAGACCTATTAGTATTCTACCATCTGTCTAAAATAATGGAGGCAATTATGGGGCAGCAGTTAAGAGAATATATTGACTATCGGAAGATTTTGCCACAGCAACGCCGTCTGGTTATAGTAAGTCCCACAGTTGCACTACAGCTCTACTGAATATCACGGATGACATAATAACAGCTAACAATTAAATTATACCAAAACGTTTGACACGATTAATCATCAAATCCTGATTTCCATTTTACACTCGATAGGTATCGAATATCCGGAATCAAATTGATTTCATCGTCCTTGCTTTGTGCAGGTCAGTTTCGAAACGTGTTCCACAGGGTTCAATATTATCGGCCCTACTCTAAGAACGGACGCTATAATAACATTAATATTAGACACCGAACTATCTTAAGTACACAGAGAAAAATCTGTAGTTTTGCCAAAAACACACCCTTTGATTCAATGAAATATTACATTCAGTATTCCTCGAATACCACAACGTTTCATTCAAGTATAAGCCTATATTTGGTAAGTAATAGTATTGTATTATCTACTCAATTACAAGGTGTTATTGAGTTTCAATGAAGGGTTTAAATACAACATTTCATTGAATCAACCGTATATTTTAGCATTGATTCAAAAGTACTAGTTTTTCCTTGAACTAACACATTCTTTTACCAAAACGACACAAAGTTTTTTTTGCATGTTTCTTGTAGTTGAATTAAACAGAAATTTATTTCAACAAACTACAAACTGTTAACGGGTTTGAATGGATTTGTAATTGTACTAATATATCAACTCATTGGCCTATATAAGCAAATGCTGAGCGAAATGCCAATAGTACAACTGCTAATTGAAAAGATAGAACTTGTGTTCGCTGTGCAATAAAATCAATAATAACTGCAATTTGACAGAAAAAAAATAAAAATATTTTCATAAAAGTAAAAAAATGAACAAATTCTCTGACCATAGTTTCATACAAACTAACGAAAAAAAAAGCAAAAGTTAATTGATATTAGATACATCCTTTTTTTTAAATTAAAGGTCTCTGCCCACTACACCGGGCCGTAGTATGACCGTAACCGTTTCGGCACATGCAAAAAAGTATTCTTTATATAGGTAATAATGAGACAACGTCCACTAGACCGTTCCGTCACCTACCGACACCGGCACCGTAGCGTTCTATGAGCGGACCGACAACAAATTCCCGACGAGAATATTTTGCATGTTCCGTGCATGACACGCGACGTTATCAAACCGGTGTACATTCACGTTGTAGTCGCACATACTCACCGTTTCAAACGAGTTGAAGTATTGTTTTAGTTCTTTAATTTCTGAACGCGAAAGCGGAATTTTTCTTCTTCATCCACTAGGTGCCTATATAACGTTCAAAATTCTCCCTCAGTTTTTCGCTTTCTTAAAGAATCATGAATCCAGTATCGTCTAACAGCATTTTTTTGGCTTCCCTCTTCCTCCTCGTCTAAAATTATGGCAATCATTGCTAATTCCCTTACAGACAATTTGCTAATAGCCGTCGTGTATTTTTAAAATAAATATAAGTATGTTTTGCCAAAACCTGTTCTAAACAAAAGTTCTAAGTAGAAGCTAGTCTTCCCAACGAAGTAATAACAAAAATAGTTGTTGCTACAACCGCACAACGTGAACTTATGGACCGTGTAGGATCCGGTCATCCAACGCGTTAGAACGGGCACGGAACGGTGTTGATCCGTCTAGTGGGCGTTAGCAGAGTTCGCAGTGCTTTTTTCTGCCTGATACGTTTATAGCACGGTCATAGTACGGCACGGTATAGTGGGCAGAGACCTTAAATTGTTCAAAACCATTCACTCCCCAAAGGCTACCTGTCTACCTTTCTATTTTCAGTGGAGACAACGACACATTATGCATGTTGTTATCTCCATTATGCTCCTCTCAGAAGCAGCATACTACTAGCGGATGTATACTTGCGCTACCGGGGGTTGATGGGAAAAGAAGTTCATAATTATCAGTTATCTATAGATATAAATTATTAGAATAAGTATGTCAATAACATCCAAGTTCAAAATAAATTTCCAGAACAGGCATATTGTGGATATCCATCAGCTTTTCGGTGTAGGTATATTTCTAACGATTTAAGAAACCGAATTCGAGTTCATATTTGAGGAAACAACTCTAATATTTTCATGAGATAGTTCTTGTACATCTTCCAATGTAATTTTATTACCGAAAAGTAATAAATGAATTACGCATAAGTAATTCCAAGAACCAAGGTATCTAACATACCAAAATTGGTAAAAAAACAGTTTGGTTTAGTGATACAATAATTTTACGTATGTAGGTATAATAACAAAATTAACGTGTTAAATGGAGTCAAATTTTTATACAAAGTTGCCTACTGTATTATGTATTAAGAAATGCAAACATTAATCATAATGTAGTTAGTCTTAGTACTTACCTTTAAACAATTCTACAATATTGTCCATAACAATATACCTAACAACAACAACTGGCAGCTACTGCTAGCTAGCTTTATCAATACAAAAATGGGAAATACCGTAAAACGAACCACACATGAGCAATCAGGGCAATAATTAAATGAGTGTTGCCAGACTGCCAGATCTGTCCAACCAAGTAAAAATGTTGTTGGGTTAACGAGAAGAATCATTGAATTTAATATAATGTGTATTTGACACCATGGCATATAAAAAGTGTATTAAAAACATGATTATTGTTTCCATAATAATTGATTCAGACAATATGAAAGTTGATTAAATCTTGATTATAAAATGTTTTTGCCGGAATGGTTTTATGCATTAAATGAACTGTACGTCTTGTTTAAATGAAACATATGATATATTAAACCAATAAAGTGGTTAGTATATTCTAATCTTAGTGTTAGAGTGACAGTAAAATTTTTTTAGCAGAAATATAAAATATTTTAAATTTAATGACTTACCAGCAATTACCTCAAGACGAAGTATTATATTGTTGGAATTACATGGACTTGAAGCCATAATAAATGTAATCGAAACAATGAATCGCGACCAAATACTAACTAATATTTGAAACTGCAACAGTATTTTTTTCCGTGTATATGCCTGCTCATAAAACAGTATTTTTTGAGAGAAGTTATTCATATAATAAAACTCAAACAACTATTAGTTCAGCTACGTAATCAATTTGGTTGTCAATTTTATTGTGTGTACCCGGTTTCGGTCATAAGATCATCATCAGAAGTTATTCATATTCGAGCTTATAATTCCGTATCCAAAGAACTCAAAAGCATACATTTTCTCAATTTTACAAGAAATTTAAAGAAATTTGTGTTATTGAATCAGTGAGACCGTTTAGATGACTAATTGGATAATGTTATGATCTTGTAACTGTAGGTTAGGGATGTTTAGATAATTATCTTGTGTATATGATAATACTACTGTGTTTTTTTTTTTCTATTTTGTTGGAAGCTATTATGCAACTTTGGTTAAGTGGTTGAACACACTTGATGTGAACTTCTAGAAGAAAATGGCAACCAAATACTTAGATATGTGAATGACCTAATGAACATCACGTGAGATGAATTTAATATATGGTCAGAGTCAGAGAGATTAGACTCTAGGTCAAAAATGAGTCCAGTAGCATTCATTCGCAGTAGTCAAGTACTTTACTATTTAACCAAAAACTGCGAGCCCACGAAAATGGGTTGAAATGAGATGTAAAGTCGTGAGAAGGAAAGAATCAATAAGGCTCAAAGACTTACGTGTCTAGGGTAATTAATACCACGCCTAAAACCGCTATTAAGTCAATAGGATTATCCCAAAAAAATTTCGTGCTTGCAGACAGATTTATGGGAATTCACGAAGTTTATTAGTATAAAGTGGACAGATTTTATGATTCTTTATAAATACATTGTTTAAATCCAAGCTGCACCAAGTTTGATTTCAATTGTGTATTGTTATGCGTTGGTAGGTATTCATTGTATTTTATTTTATCGTTTTCATGTCTATTAATTTGTAATTTAATTTAATGTTCCTACTTTTTTTCCTAATAGCTTGAAAGAGATATTATAAATAAGTCCGCACAATTTTTTTAAAATATTATAATTGCGTTTTTTTGTAAGCTGGAAAGTGTATGTGGAGATATTTTAACAATGTTACTAGGTACCTAATTTACCATGATGTGAAACATATCCTTGGATTTTATTTGTAATTTGGCCCAAATATGCGACCTAATACACACTGCAGGGACTACTTTATATTTCTTTATGACTTTATTACTTTTACTTTTCTCTCAGTACCAGAAGACATTTTACAAATTTATATTCTTTACACGCGTCAATATAACTTTTAGGCATTGTGTTTCCTCTCAAAGATGCGCACCGAAAATATGCTGTCACTGTGATTTATTTGTATATTGTCCCTGGTATAAACAACATTAGAAACGCTTTAAGAAATGATTATTTGATGAAATGTAAAATCTAAACACTAGAAAAAAAATGAGGGCAAAAAATGGAAACCTTCCAAGAATATCATTCTGCTGTTTGAGTAGCTTTTATATTCTCTATGATTATTGGTCATTATGTATATTTCCTTATTTGCGATACCTAATTAAAAACTACACATTCGAGTAAAATCAGTGTGGCTACTATTTTCTTAATAATTTAATGCTGCTATTTCAAAAGAAACATTTTGATGTGTCAGATACCTATATTATTGTGTATAGGGGAGAACAGTGTCAATTATAACAAAATTGTTATTGTGAGTTAATTTAAGTATTTGAAATTCTGTATATACCTTTAAATAAGTTGCTCGGCTTAAGAGAGAACAGTTTTAACCTACTAAAATATTACAAGTGTAAAATTGGAAAACTTTTTATTGGACCACTACAATTGCCAATCCGCCCGTGTCAATATTAACAGGGCCAGTGTCAATTGTAACAACAGATGATGAATACAGAGTATTTGAAAAAAAGGGTAAAAAATCAAATTGAAAAAAGTGTCAAAATTCAAAATGTTTATATGGCAACCCCCCATTTTATATTTTTTCTATTTTTTCGCATCAAAAATAAGGGCAAGTTTATGAAAGGATGTCTATCCCAAAAACTGATAGTTTTCAAAATCCTGGCAATTTTACATTATTCTATTACAATATAGTGATATGAATTTGAAATTTAATTGATTTTAGTTGGCTATGATGACTTTAGAAACCAAATAAATATGATGTGAAAAGTGTTTAGAAGTTTAAGGTCAAAATTTTGAACATTTGTTAAAGTAATTTTTTTTATGAGTGGACCTTAGATAAGTTTGTATCATACGATCACGTTATTATTTAATAAAATTATTCACAGACTCGAAACTTTCGAAATTATGTATTATTAGTTTAACAACTTTTGGGATCGTTTATGTTTTTCTGGGTATTTGGTAGCAAATGTTATCACACGTTCTTGTTATCACTCTCTGTCACATTATCCATAAATAATAAACAAATTTAAATAGTATTCGTTAGAATAATTTATACGCCCGCCATGATTAATACTACTAATTAATGTCTACAATTTGTCATAGTTGTTGATTATTTTTGTTAAGTGTCATATTTATTTGCTATCTAAAGTCATCATGGCCAACTAAAATCAATTAAATTTCAAATTCATATCACTATTGTAATAGAAAAATGTAAAATTGTCAATATTTTGAAAAGTATCAGTTTTTGGGTTAGACATCCTTTCATAAACTTGTGCCTTATTTCTGATGCAAAAATATAAAAAAAATGCCATTTAAAATTTTTGAATTACGACACTTTTTTCAATTTGATTTTTTATTTTTTTTTTTCAAATACCCTGTATTAATATTTAATAAAAAAATATACTTACGCGCCTAAGGTAACATATTATGCAAATATGTTTAGAATTACAAGGAGAATCCAAAAAATATATAATTTTTATAGGGTCGTATTTGAAATAAGGAAGTTGATACACATTTCCGGTAGAACCATAGGTGCTAGATTCTTGAAAACATTTTAGCCGATTTCGTCCCGTCGACCTAAGTACTACACCAGATTTTCACATTGTTACACAGTTTAGTTTCTCCATAATCGATCGAATCCCTTCCCGGTGGGACACCCGGAATATATGTTCGGATTCTCTGATTTAAATTGTCGTTAGTTTATCTAAAAATAGGAAAAGGGTTTCTAAAGCTTCTCGTATGCGTATCCTCGAAAATTATGTTATTCAAGAAAAAAACACATTCTATGTCTTCTAAACATTAATCTGTACAAGGTTTTTCGATCATCGATCAGTATTATTTCAAAATCAGTTTAATGTTTAGAAGACGTAGACTGTGATCTTTATGTGGATTTTTCTGAAAAAGAAAAATTGTTCTTGATTATTTATTTAGGACCTAATGGTCGAGTTCTACATAGCTGTCAGTAAATACAATCGGGGATTGTCGTAAAAAGTCGTTGCTGTCACGGCACTTATTAATTAAAAAATAACGGCCTCGGCGTAATTGTAAAGTAGACATTTTAATATCTGATTAACTACTTCTTTATCTAGTACATATCAAGCTCATTTATTTCTTCTTTGTTTTTCAGTTCTGACTAGGGAGTTAGTGAAGTCTCTCAAAAAAAAAAAATGAGTAAGGCTGCTTTAAATTATACACCTCAGCTCAGCTGAACTGACTTGAATTATCCACCTGCTTCTCACCTCACTTCTATTTTTATTGAAAAAGGAACGACAAACTACCAGAATTATAGTTGATCAAAAAGCGTTTGCATATGTGGGCAACTCCGGCCCCAAAAATAAAAATAACTTTTTAAAAGTAACTCTGACTTTAGCGAGCGACACTTAAACTGCAGTATTTTTTTCCCCAATACTAACCGTATTATTTAATGATTTTCAATATTTTAAATAGGTTACATAATTGTGCTGTAATTTAAGTAACAATTAAAAGTTAAGGAATAAGATTAAAGCATTCGAACCAATTAGAATGAAGTCCGGTATTTGTTTATATGCCTTCATTCTGATTGGTTAGAATTCTTACATTGAAAATAGTCTTCTGTACATTCAACGAGAATCTAGATAGATTTTAATTTTGTTATGTATTGAGAACACACAATGCGTAGTTTTTAACTTAAATACCTACGTGTAACGTTGAAATATAACAATTTTACAAAATTCCGGTCGTCCGAAATACATAACAGAAATGAAATCTATCTATATTCTTGTTTAATGTACAGAAGCCTATTATCACTTCTAGAGAGTTAAAATATAACTTTTTTTATATTACCCAAATAAATATAATGTAAAAGCATTATGTGATCGCCACTGGTATTAATATTTCCATGTAGCATCTTGTCAAAATCAAAACAGCGACGTTGCCGCAACTGTGGAAGAAACATCCGGAGTGACAAGAAAGTCCGATGTTTTTTCTCCCTTCCTCCCATGTAGTTGTTTGTTATTGTCTGCGCCCAAAAAAACTATATTTTTTTATGAATGAAATGTGATATCTGTCATCGATGGTTTTTATATTATTTAGATTTTTGTTATTGGTCCTTTTTGACTGATTTAAGGATATTGGTGTAAGATTTTTTTGTTTTCTTTTATTTTTAACTTTGTAATCTTCAATTGCCAAAGTGTATAAATTTAGCAAGATTGACTTGCCAATGTACAAATCTGTTGTATGACTGAATGGCCAATAAAGTATTATTATTATTATATAACAAATATTGATTAAGACAATTTTAAACACGGAAAATAAAAAAGAACGCTTTCATTGCAGTATGTTAGAATTATTTTAGGGTCATTGAACTGCCTTGCCTTTAGTAAACTCCATAAAGGTGACAACTTACAGATTAAAGTGGTTTTCCGCCGATTGTCATTTCCGTCGACCTCACCTGTAAGAGTGTGTATCTGCGATACAACTATTATTGGCCAAATAAGTTTCTTTTCTTATAATCAAAGGGCACTGAACAATATTTTTGTGACTTATTCGTAGGCGTCTCTTTGGAATAATTTGAAAAAATACGCTGCTTAGTGCAATTTATATTTTTCACGAATTGAGTTTCCTTTTAATCTGAAAAATCAGGTAAAAGCAGCTCCACTGCTGTGGGTAATCGAACGGTTTCTGTTTTAAGTTTTTACTTCTCTCTCTCTAAGTTCAAGGAACTCTAGACAACTATACTCATATACAAATATCAAATATCAGCCAATAACTTCAAATTAAGCAACCCTCGTAAGCATAACAGCTTTTTCGAAAAAACAAATATCACTCATCATTAATTTGGTGATATGGACTAAAAATTATTTGCTTTATTTAGGTTGTATAATTTAGTGCATTAGCCACTTATCTACAAGCACCATATGCTTAACACAATTCCGCAATTATTGATGCTAATATCGTATTAGTTTTTGCTTTAATTATGGAATTGACCGTGAGATTTTGATTGATACTATAATTTAATATTTATCAGTGTCAACACAAAACGGATAATGTGATACCTACGTTTATAGTTTATAAAGGTGATCATTTTGGACGAAAGTCGTGAAATTTACGGTCATGCCTCTTTGTAGAACCCATTTTTAAGTTTAATAAGAAATACATTTACCTATATTCACAGTGGTTAATGAAAACTTCAGTAATATTAAATAAGAATTAAGTGCAATTTGGTAAAAATATGGTTCCAGGGCTTGAAAGAAGCTCTGTTATTCTCCACCATGTGGATTTAATGTTATAATAGCATTTGCATTTTTGTGGTAGGCACAATAACAAAATTTGACATTTTTGTCGGAATATTGTATTTTATGGCGTTTTGAAATATATGCATCTCGTACATATATAATAATATAATATCGACACCTCCAACGAAGACTGTCGTAACTCAGTTTTTGGTTAAATTGAGTTATCATAAGATTCATAACTCTCAGGTGTATATTTTGGATGTGGAAAAGTGTCGTATCTCTGAAGACAATAGTAGGCAACCAGAAATATATATTAAAAAAATCGTAAGTTTCTTGGTGAATAAAACCTACGGCGAATATAATCGTATATTGAGTTACTATGCTCTTCGCCGTAAAATATCTCGCAAGGGTTGAATCTATGTCAAGATACTACTATTTTCTTCGTACTTGTTATTAGTTTTCGAGGTTCAGGGATTTCTGTTGTGAACCGAGATGGCTCAAAAGACCGATCGTCGAGCCGCAAATCCTGTCACAAAATTGACACACCCAATCACCACCATTCACAGCTGTTGTAGCTGCGCTGCCCCATCGCTGCTGTCTCTTCGCATCCTCATTTTGTCGACGCTGCTCTTCAAAAACTTGATGACCCTCGTAAATGGTATACCACCATCTCGGTCTGTCGTTCGCGATCTGCTCCCAGTTGTTCTTCACATCTAAGCCACACTTCTTCATGTTGGTCTTAAGAACATCCTTGTACCTCTTTTGCTGCCCTCCCTGATTTCATGAGCTGACTTGAAGCTGTGAATAAAGGATTTTCTTCGGAAGGCATTCCGCTGGTATGCGGATTACGTGGCCAGTACATCGCAGCTGTTGCCGGACAATCATCAATCAATGCTATATATTTGTTTCGGCATCCTCTAGAACGCTGATGTTTGTTCGTCGGTCCTGCCATTTAATTCCATGAATTCTTCTAAGACATCGTTGATGGTACTTCTCTAGGGTTTTTAAATGCCTCCGATAAGTGGTTCAAGACAGCTTCACGTAAGGGTAGGAACTACAATAGCATTATAAACTAGCAGCTTAGTTCGAACGCCGATGTTATGATTATCGAAGACTCTGGTCCTCAGTCGGCCAAAAGATGCGCTTGTCCGTCTTATACGATGCTCAATTTCTTCGTCGATATATTCGTTCACCGCGCGAATGCTGCCGATGTTAGAGAAACTCTCGATGTTCTGAAGTTTGTCTCCGTTAACTCCAATATGTGGTGGGACAACTACAGTGTTTGATGCAGGCTGCTCGAGAATCTGTGATTTCTTTATATTCCGTTCAAGCCCGATACTCTTGTATGCGCTGTTAAATGCATTTAGTATATATTGAAGATCCCCTTCTGTATCAGCTAGGACAACATTGTCATCCGCGTATTGAAGCTGAATAACTGATGTGGATACGATCTTCTCAGCTTGCAGTCTACGGATGTTGAATAGTCCATCAAACCTGTAGACGATCTCTATTCCCCCCGGCAATTGATCCTTAATAAGTTGAATGACCGTTCTCCCACAAACATCGAAGACAAGGTCGGTGCAATGACAAAACCCTGTTTTACGCCAGTTGTTATTGGAAAGGGCTCTCCCGGTCCGCTGCTGTTGAGAACTTCTCCTTTCATATTATTGTGAATGAGTCGAAGTATCCCGATGAATTTCTGGGGACATCCGTTGAGCTTCAATATCCTCCAAAGAGCCTCACGGTTAACGGAGTCGAACGCAATTCCCACAATGTATCACAATTTTCATTCCTCCTTAAAATACAAAAAAGATTAAAAAAAAACGGGAGATCAGTAACGAGGACCACAGAATCAGACTTTCAAGTTACGACAAGAAAGAGGATGCCGACTATTAAATCACTAAATAACTTAAGTTTTATTTTCAGATATGTTTATTTTTTCAAATTTCAAATTTGTTTCCCTAAATTTTATATGCAAAATTGGTGATATCTTTTATTATATAACATATTCGTCCGACGAAAACTGTAGTAACTCAATCAAAAACAAATAACTAATATCAAAAAAATATATATTTTTTCATAATATGTCTTAATTTTGAAGTTTAAATACAAAATCTACCCCACGGTAAGAATTTTGTTAAGATTTGTTTCGATTCATTTTGCAAATTTTCCAGTCAAAATTTTAAATGCGATTATCTCAGTTTCAACAAAAATGAGTTACCACAGTCTTCGCTGCAGATGTCGATATATCTTGGTCATATGTAAATAACTTGAAGAACAGTACTAGTATTCCCAGTCAGATGATTTAGATCATGAGGTTCGTGAGCCCCAAGCGATTATTGACTCATTCGCTGAAGTTGTTCAATCAATCGTCTTTTTCCGTTTCATCTTAGCTTGGTGCAGACAATGAGGAAATATTTTCGAATGTACAGCCATTGGATGTTTTTGACATCACAGATATCTACGTAATCGGAGCACTTAAGAGAATGAAACCTAAAAGTAGTTGGGGGCCCGATAGCATTCCGGCACTAGTCATCAAAGATTGTGCTTTTATACTGGAGAAGCCATTAACATTTGTATTTAATTTAAGTCTCAAATCTTCAATTTTTCCTGAAATATGAAAAACTTCGAGACTGTTTCCGGTCATTCAGGATCCTTCTTGATGTGATACGGCAAATCACTGATAAACAACATGGTTTTCTTCCTGGTAGATCCACCACAACCAATCTCGGTCAGATAACGAAGTTCCTTTTTCAGCATATTGATAGAAGCAGTCAGGTTACTGTTGTTTATAAAGACTTTTCAAGGGCGTTTGATCACTTGGATCACGGTATTTTATTAAGGAAATTGTCACAATTTGGTTTAACAGATTCCTTTGTCCAATTTTATAAATCATATATACTTATGGTAGTAAGTAGTACATTCAATTTAATTGCTTTCAGTGATCATTGATTGAAGTTACTTCTGCTGTCCTTTAAGGATTGGGTTTGGGGTAATTGCTATTCAATGTTTTTTAAAATTGCTTGAACTGATCTAAACGAAATGCCTCAATGTCAAGAAAATCTCTAATTGTCAATCGACGATTAAGTAGCATCAAATACTTGATTTGCTTTACGTGTTATACGATTATTATGATTTGTATTGTTCAATATAATGATTGTGTATATTTAGTGACTAAGAATCTCAATTTTGTTTTATGAGTTTTAGTTATATATTATCGGGCTAGATGTGGACAATAAATACCGTGAGGTAGACATAACCGAAGTAAATCAGAGCCATACACAAAGTGGAGATCAATTGATATTTTATATATTAAAACTAGGTAGGTAGGTTTCAAATGAGTGGGTCTGCACTAGACCCTGCACTGCGACCACCGAGGTTTTATTATAGCTCATACCTATTTATATTTTACCCAGCAGCTGAATCTGGTTAATGGAATCAAGTATTTTGCAGGGTGAGCTTTTTTTAGATTCGCTGGTAGAATCATCATCATCCAGACACAATGGACACTCGGAATATTCTAAGAGACCCAACCTTGTGAGATGATTCAGCGACATACACCAGTGTATGAGTGTTTGCGGATGTGCATGTGCCAAATCATGCTATTTGAAGTTTATTTGGATATATTTCTTTATTTTCACTCCTTTTCCACTATTTACGAACGCCTATGTAAGCAAGTTATTCATGATACATTTCATAGGTTATATTCTAAATAGTCAATATTTCTGCTATGTTTAGGAAAGTGCAGCATGTGCATGATATGGTAGAGAAATTTTTTGTCGTGTATTTTTAAAATCAATTCAACTACTTTAAAGGCTAAATACAGGGTGTTAGTAAATAAGTGCGACAAACTTCAGGGGGTAATTCTGCATGAAAAAATAATGATAGTTTGCTATATAAACATATATCCGCCAATGCTTCGTTTTCTGAGATACGGGGTGTTAAAATTTGTCTTAAAAACTGAAGATTTATTGATTGCTCTGAAACCGGTGGAGATATGCAAATGAAATTTAGTGAGTTTTAAGAGGTAGTTATTGCGCATTTTTTGGCAAGCAATTAAGAAATGTTCATCAGTGGCGCGCATACGGGTAATGATCTCAATATTTTTAAAGAAAAAAATGGTACTCCACTGGAATTTTTCAAATAAAAATCACTTTCCAATTCCCCGTTCAATTTGTGATAAAAAATCTCTCTTGCTGTTTTATAGTGGGGGGCATCGTCTTTGTGCAAAAAAATAAAACATCTTACCCCGTATTTTTCATTTCTTTAATCATTATCAAGAACTATCTAATACAATAAACATTAAACCAAAACAATAAGAGAAAATAACACTAATAATAAAGAAACGCTAATATGACGTTTCGTTAAAATATTCGTATTTAACAGAATGTTGACAGTAGCCTACTAGCGTCGCCGCGAGGTGTTTTATTTTTTTGCACAAATGCCCCCTACGATAAAAAAGCAAGAGAGATTTTTTATCACAAATTGAACGAGGAATTCCAGAATGATTTTTAATTTGAAAAATTCCAGTGGCGGACCTTTTTTTTTTCTTCAAAAATATTGAGATCATTACCCGTATGCATATCTCCACCGGTTTCAGAGCAATCAATAAATCTTCAGTTTTTAAGAAAAATTTTAACACCCCGTATCTCAGAAAACGAAGCATTTGCGTACATGTGTTTATATAGCAAACTGTCAATATTTTTTCATGCAGAATTACCTCCTGAAGTTTGTCGCACTTATTTACTAACACCCTGTATATTATTTTCTATATAACATTTTTTAGGATATTTTCACAATTCTAATAAAAATTATTGCAAGTTTCGAATAAGTTTATATGAAATATGTTTTTTATTTCTACCCCTTGTCCATATTTGCGAACGCCCATGTCAGCAAGTTTTTTATCATATTATTATTATTATATTAATATGATATTTCATAGGTTATATTCAATCAAAGGTACCAATAACTATAGTCAGTATTTCTTCTATGTCTATACATAGAAGATATATTTCCTAAGAAATTTGTTTTTCATTTTTAACCCCTTTTTACACTCTTTTCGAACGCCAATGTGATCATTTTTTTATGACTAATGTGTTAGGTTATACGCTATTGTCCTTGTTTCATTCTGTTGGTCTTGACTTGTCGGCTGTGTCACTCTGAAGGACTATTTAAATAATAGGTCTCAAAGATTATCGTATTTAGGTAAATTGTCATCAGCGACATCTGTAGTTAAAGGTGTACCGCAGGGATCTATCTGTTCTTCACCCTTTACACATGCCACTTTTCCTCTGTTTTAAATAAATGTAAAATCCATATGTACGCCGACGACACTCAATTGTATTGTGGCTTTCCAAAAGAAAAACAATTGGAATATGTATCTTTGATTAATGCAGAGCTCAGTCGATTGGTTGAATTTTCAAATTTGCATAACCTATTAATAAATCATGAAAAGTCCAGTGTCATATATTTTGGTGGTTTGTCAAAGATAAATTTTAAACTAAAAATAGATAATAAGCCTTTAAATGTGTCTGTCAAGGCAAAAAATCTCGCTGTTTTAATCGATGAAAATTTTAAATTTGCTGATCACGTCTCCTTCCTGCTCCAAAAAAGTTACTCAAAACTGAAATTGATATTTTCTAATAGGCATGTATTAAGTTTTCAGATCAAATCGCTACTTTGTGATACGCTTGTTTTATCACAATTTAATTATTGTGAGTATGTCTATGGTCAATGTTTGCTTCAGAGAGATTGCTTTCGAATACAAAAAACACAAAACTCATGTCTGAGATTAATGTATATGGAATACGGAAATTAAATAAGCCACACTCTAAACAAGGCCAAATGGCTTAATATGTTGAACCGACGACGATTGCACTATTTCATAAAATAATTACAAAGAGAAATCCACCATATCTCGTCAATAAAATTACTTTTAGGACGGATGTTCATAATGTGAACATAAGAAGAAAGCATATGATTGATATACCACCCCATAGAACAATTTTATTTCAACGGTCTTTTTCATATACCATAGCTGCAGAGTACAACAAATTGCCTCAGAATTTTAAATCTCTCTCGATATCCAGGTTTAAGTTAAAAGTATCTGAAATGTTGTTTGATTAGCAGTGCCGTCTGTTAAATTGTTAAGCCTTTTCAATTTTCCATAGTCCTATCGTTATACCTCCTTTCTATCTTTTTATTTCACTTAGTTTTTAGGTTGTGCATTTTTGGTTGTGTACTATATATCTTAAGGGTTTTGTATTGGTACATAATAGTATATTGTGCAACGAACATGAAGTGACATATATTTCCTATGAGTATGATCGTTTGCAGCATGAGCCGCAGGCGAGTGCTGCAAATCATACGAGTAGGAAATGGTCATTTCATGTAAGTTTCACACTATACTTTTTCTACGACTGTTTTAATGCTTTTGAATAAATTTAACATAATTTTTAGGAAAATATTTGTTATTCGAAACTTACCCTTGTTAGCGTATAAGCCTAAATACGAGAAATTAGAAGTATTAAATTGACTAAGTGGTGTTAAACTATATTCACTATCACTGTTGTGTTTTGAAATTAGCGAAATACTTAATTATAATTATTATTAATTATAAATACCAAAACTGTCAATTTGGTGTTTCTATTTTCGGCGTTGCTATGGTGATTTTTCATGCCCGCCGCTACTTTTGTCATTACCAGGAAATTTTATCCGTGCGTAATAATATTTCCCACTAGTTGCCATGCAAAGTTGCTAGGCAACTAGTGGGAAATATTATTACGCATGGTTAAATGATAAACAGCATTACATTTTACAAATCATGATTGAGCATATAATAAAGGCATTTAAAGACAGTCGTAGAAAAATGTTTTATTTCTCTAGGTTCATAAAGAATATCAGCAATGCTGAACATGCGCCTTTTAACCATACCTTATTGTTTCAAACTTGTTATTGAATGTAATTTATGTTCATTTATTGTTAATAAAGACATTTATTATTATTATTATACTCTATTTAACCAAAGTAAAATTATTCAATATTTTAAAGTTTCTAAATCCCTTCCGTACAGTCAATGATTCCTAAGAGTTAATGAAACACGTATTTCCAGTGAAATTTAAATTTATTTTTATTTTTTATGACACTAATAGCCTCCATATTATACATAATATTTTACATATATCAGTATATGATATAGAGAGCAAAAATAATAATTACTATAACATGCTACCTACTTAAATCCTTAAAATTAGAAATAAAAAATGCAAGAGCAGAGATCGTACCCAGGACCTTCCGCACTAAAGCCACGCCGATTACCACTCAGCTACGTTCAACGATAAATCAAATAAAACCAAATTGCATTCAAGTAACAAATTAATATATTTAAACGCAATTTTCTGGAGAATTATTGAGGCAAATATCAAAAGTAACCTATTGGTGTAAAGGGGATACAAAATGCTTTCAACTTATGTATCACTAGGCCCCTACTGCTATTTGTCAATTTGCGGGTTGTGTCCAATCCTATCACAGGGCTAAAGCGATTTCAACCAAAAACTAATGGGTGCATCCTAGGACTCCACCAAACTGATATGCCAAAATTTAGCTCAATTGGTTCGTGGAAGAAGACTTCCATCTGGAAATGGTTTTAATCGTTTCAGGAAACTTCAAAACGAATATAGCCGTCTTTATTTCTAAATTTTAGCGCGTTCACAATAGTTTTCCTATGGGTCGGGAAAATTAAAACGCACACTGAAAGTTATTTAAGTATGAATTTTGGCTTATCTGATGATTGTTAGGTATCATAGTAAATCTGCATGTTCCCTAAACGTCATGCTGTGCTGATTTTTAAAATTTTATTCTAATAGAGTTCTATTCTATTTTTTATTTTCCACCCTAACACTTTCAGCCCTCTAAACCAGTATAATTGAAAGATTTCTATTTAGATAAAAACAAAATAACTGTTTGACAAAAAATTATTGATATTCAATTTAGGTACATTATGAATACAATATTAACATCAAATAATATTTGTTTGTTGTTTTCAGTCCAATTATTGTCATTTGTTTCATTTCCTCTTTTAACTTTTGTACGCTCAAATTAATATTTTATTATGCAAATAGCATTTCAAATTCATAATTGTAAATTAGGTGGATTTATTCAGAAATATTTACCCCAATAAACTTTTTATTTTAATATCACCGTTAAATCCTCTTCTCGAATAAAAATTTCTAGATGAAATATAAATATTTTTTTTCCTTTTCCATTATTCCCCCTAATTACCCTTCTCAAATCAATCATAATAGTGAACCAAAAAACAATAAAACGAATAGGTATCCTAGGGATCTTACATTATTCTTTTTTTTTTTTCAAATTATTTGAATAACATGTATGACACTATAGAATAAGTTTCGCCCTTGGATAAATAATTTACGATTTTTTTAACTAAGCTTTTATTACCACATACGAACTAATAAATTCTTTGACAAAAAAGTGTTTTTTACGAGCTAAAATAAAATAAACAGGAATAATCGCATCAGTTATTCACATGCCTAAGGAAACCGAATTTGTATAGCATTCCGTAAATAAATATCTAAAACTTTTAATGGCTTAGCTACTCTTCGAAATGTTACATAATTCAGGTGCAACTTTTTGTAAGTTGGGACCTTGAGGCTCATACAATATATTGTTTTGTATACATTTATTGTTACTGTTATCTTTGGCAAAACAAAATTACTAAGCATAGCAAAGGGTTTGTCAAAAAGAGCATCAAAACCTTTAACTTCGGACATAAAAAAAGATACAATGACTTAGGTAATACTATTTTTTAATTTTTAGATTATTAAAGAGATGACATTTTATTATTCTCCTCGACTTGGAACTTAAAATAACTTTATAGAAAATATAAGGGTGAAAGATCACAAAATGTTGGAGGCCAATTTGCGGAAAGACTAAAGCCTGCTGAAAAAAATTCTAAAAATGAACCCTAATTAATAATTATTTGGCTTTTATTTGTTTATCTCAAACAAAATTTATTTGACTCAAATAAACAGTGTTTGTCCGGAATAAATAGAGTTATTTGATTTTTAAAAAATATTTATTTGGGTTGGGTTATTATTTATTTTATTTAAATAACAAATTAAAGTTAATTTCTGGTTATTTGAAACCAGTCCCCCGTTATTTGAATCAAATAAATAAGAATAAAATGAGCCGACGCGCATGGCTGTTGGGGATTTAAATTTATATAATAAATAAAAACAATGAGTCGTTATTATTTATAGTGGTGTGGAACCTAGGGCACTTATATGACCGCTTTTCGTATGTAAGTGCCTAAATGTGTAAGTTAATTATAATTAAAACGGTGACAAAAAAATCTTAAAATACTTGAGTACTAATTCACGATTGTTTATTTCATGTAAGTATATGTTACCTAAACCTAATATTTTTTATTTTTTTATATTATCGTAGTGAATTAATAAAACAAGGGTAGTAGCTACACGTGGATAATGTGTAAATGATCCTGAAATTAAGATTTTATTTAACAGTATTTAATACAAAGATGGCGGCTTGTTTAGGGACCAACAAGAAAGTGACCCAATGAAATATTTATGCAGTTCAAACAAATATTTGTTTGAAACATATTCGCGAGCGTTTATGTCAAACGCGAAATCAACTAGGCGTATTAGGTATACCTATATAAATAAACATTTTTTTGTTTTAAATATATGATTTGTTCTATCCAAATAAATAATATGATCCGGCAAAATCTGGTAGTTTGCTTCCAATAAATACTTTGTTTGTTACAAAGAAATATTTATTTCTGCAAATATTCTTTTTCTATATATTAATTTGCAAATATTATTATTGATAAAACCAGAAACTGTTTGGATCAATTGTTCAAAAAACACCTATAATACACATCTAATATTTTTGGGGATTGTTTCATTTTGAACACCCTGTAGATCGGATTTTAGATAGATCCTATATTATTATTTTTAAAAAGCACATTATTTAGTTGTAGCCAAAATTGTTTGGGTAATAGGTTCATGCTTTATAAAAGTCCATACAAAAATCTTAAATCAGATTTATAGGGTGTTCAAAATGAAACAATCCCCAAATTATTACGTGTGTATTTATTTGTAACAACCAAAGTATTTATTGGAAGCAAAATGTCAGATTTTCCGGAACAAATTATTTGTTTGGATAGAACGAATCATATATTTAATATAAAAAAAATGTTTATTCAGAATAAACAAATATTTATTTATTCCAAGTAGCAACACCTTTGGGCCAAGTACATGGAATCTTTCTTCTAAATAACTCTAGTTAGTTCAAGCAGACAAAAAATATCCTTACATTTTCGGGCCTTGTTAACAAGTAAGTATAAGTACTAAGTAAAATAAATATTTATTTAAATCAAATAAATACTACTTGGGTATTTCAAATAAACCATACGTCAATTGCTTTAGGCGCGAGGTAGAAAAATAACAGAAATACAAACAGCAGCTGCAGGTGAAATCACAGCTAATATACACAATATTAGCTGAGGTAAAATTCTATCAAGAAAGGCCTGAACAATGAACAACGATACTAGAATGTGTTGAAAAACAAGTACAACAGGAGGCGAAATTATGTAAAAGAAAATATTTTATTAAGGAGTACAGACGAAGAATTTCCTTCAGTACCCCCTCCCCCACTTACAGACAAAATGTAAAATTCTACGCTACTGAAGCGACCACCAGTTGCTAGATTATGCCCGTTAAAACTGTCCACAATAATAATTATTTGTAGGCATAATATATACTAATGTGAAATATTGCTTTGTATATAAAATATTTTATGATCAATTTTAAAAATTGGTTTACTTTACGACTTCTGGTAGTAAAGTATGAAAAATATACTGTGGGGTTATTTGTTTATTTTTCATAATAATGTCTGTCTCCACACAAGCACCAATTTATCGAACCAATGGGTACTAAAATTTTTTCGTTATGATCCGTTACAAATTAACACTAAAATTAAATTATGTTAAAATGTAACAAAGTTGAACAGTTTTTGTTTACTTTAGTTGTATTTTAACCAAGCATTTTATTATTAGAGTTTTTTATTAATAGCAGCCACAAAATACTTTATGATTTGGAATTATTATTGTTAGATTGTTATATTATACCGAGTGGCCCACCTCTGTGTTAGATTGTTATATTATACCGAGTGGCCCACCTCTGATAATTAATATATAATAATAATAATCGATTTTATGTTTTAGTAGGCACATTCTTTTGATATTTTCATTCTATTAACTTTATCCCCTAAAGGGTGTGACTTTTGACAATTAAACTATAAATGGATAGGGGTGGATGTACTATTTCAAACAGCGTTGCATCTCTTTTCAACGATATTATATAGATGTTATATTGTCAATAAAAACCATATTATTATTATACTTACTTTTTAAGACTGAAAAGGAATAACTACAATCAAAGATTTTAATTTGCTTAATATTAAAAAAGAGATGTCCTCTAATATTTTGTAAAATTAGAGGTGTAATTTTCTGGCATTCGGTGATAAATCCATGGAACTTGTAGGGCACTCAATATGCCCTCTTTTACATCACTCAGGAAAAATATTGCGTTACGGACATCGCAAAATGTAGAGGTGCACGATCTTGTTGGAAGATAAGGTTCTGCGTTGACGGTCATCTTCTTCGGCAACCGCCTTAAAGCTGGATTAAGGGTGGTTTCTAGCAAATATAAATCGAATGTCGAAAGTTCTAGATTGCAAAATATTAAGACCCAATAATAATGCTATACAAAAAGAAACGCTATATAGAAAAATGACTGAATTTTTATAATATTTTGACCACACAAATGTTCTGGGTTTCTCAGTTTCAATAAGAATATGTTCTTTAATTTTATAACATTTTATTTCAATAACTTCCACTAATTGTTTGTATATAGACGTTTAAATAATCCATGCCATACTGTGTTTGACTTGTACTTAACATGACTGCGTAACTATGTATACTGGGCCACTGATGATGGAAACTTAGTTTTCCAAAACGTGTCTGGCGCCGCAAGCTGATTGCGAACAAGTATACAAATAGTTTGGTGGAGTAGACGTTGTTTTATTTGTGTCTTACACATTCAACTCCTCTCTGATATGAATTACTTCAAGAAATATAAATCCATTTCGCGATTTAGATTTCCCTGTAAAAAGATAGGCTCGATGATATTATGATCTACCCAAACACCTTCTTTTCTTTTTACCGAAAGCTGCCTAAAAGGGTTTGAAACATAATATACCGGGATCAGGCAGTACATTCGCCTCGGTCTCTCATTGCCTAAAAAAATTGAAATTGCAAATATTGTTTGCGTGGGTAGGTCTACCAAGAGCATTTAACAAAAATGTTTTTAAATATACCGGGTGTCTCAGAAAAGTGTGGCATACCATAGTTATATTTTTTTTAATGGAACATCCAGTATTTTTTGGATATTTTGAACACTTTGGATAAAATAAAGTGAAGTAATTTTTGCGTTTTTAGTTAAACTGTTTAAAATTTTAAAATGGCAAGTTAATAGGACATACATTAGGTCGGTGTATAGCCCGATTGTAAATATTGTACAGGGTGGTCACAATTTTTTATTGTTCTTATGAATCATATTTATTTAAATAACTTTCTTATTTAGAATAGCACACCCTATATTTCATAGGAGCTATCGATACTAATTAATGTTCTCTATCAAATGGTATTAGGCTTCCCTATACCTAACTGTCACCGTTTCCCAAGAAAAAAATATTTTAACTTAAGTATTTGTCTTATTGATTTGATTACATTTTCATAGGCTAGTATGGCGTACTCTAGATCGTTTATTTCCTGAGAAATGGATTGGCCGAGGTGGTCCATAAAACTGGCACCCGAGGTCTCCACCACTAGATTTTTTGTAATGGGGATATATTAAAAACATTGTATATAATACACCAACAATTAAAACTGCTTTTGATAAAATTACACCACAATTATTAGCAAATGTCAGACATTCATTTGAAAAAAGAATTCAACTGTGTATTGAAAATAACGGCCAACATTTTGAGCATTTTTTGTAGCTAGTAAATATGTATGGTATAAGTACTTAAGTCTTTTTTTGCTGTTAATTTTTAAGAATTATTAATATGTTACTGAATGTTAAAAATTTGTACCTATATTATTATTCTTAAGTTTTAACTTTCAGAGTTTGTTAGAATTAGGTAACCAATAAATTGTAGTGTAAAAGTTTTTAAGTACGATTAGTATGGTCCCATACTTGATGGTAGAGAAACCTCGTTGACTTTTAAGTTCCAATTTTCATACGAAAAACCCAATAATAATTTAATAATGTAAATTACAGGGTGTACTATTAAAAGTAAAATCCATACGATAAATAAGTTAAAATAATTATTTCTTGGTAAACGGTGACAGTTAGGTATAGGGAAGTCTAATACCAACTTTACGTTATTTGATCCAAAGTGTTTAAAAAATCGAAAAATTACTGGGTGTTCCATTTAAAAAAATATAACTTTGATATGCCACAATTTTCTGGGACACCCGATATATTTAAAATGCTGTAGACGTACCCACGTAAACAAAATTTGCAATTTCAATTTTGTTAGGCTATGAGAGACCGAGGCGAATGTACTGCCCGACCCGGTATATTTAACTGAATCCACGAATTCGAAAGTATTGTATTTATCTTTTTTAGAAGTTCTATGAAGTTTGCAATTTAATCAAGCAAACCCATGACAAAATTTTACCCTTCTAGGACTGTATTTCTGGGGAGCATTGATTTATGTGCTCAAACATTTGAAAAGAAGCACTTGGCTTAAAAGCTAATTATGTTGGAAATTCGTTTCGTGGGATCCAAGTTTGTTTTAAAACCATTCACACAATTGGTAATTTCCTAGCTAACCATAAAATTCCAATTCCAAAAATCTAGAGTTAGTATATCTTCTTCCATGTGGTTCTATCAACTGCAACACTTACTTACAGCGGCCAAATATTTCGCAATATTGTAACCCGGATTAAAGAACACCTAAAAATTATCGATAAAGCAATCCAAGATAATTTAGATGAAATCAATGGCAACTAATCCTTCGCTAATCATATTACAAATAATAACCATTCCTTGTCCATTGAAAACAGCACACTAATAAATGTTCTTGAAGCCCTATAAATCAATTCATTTAACCACAATTATAATGATTAAATATGCGGTAACGATCAACTGGAATTTGATGGCCTTCCATTATTCAATTTTCAACAACAAATCCTAACATTTACACACCTTACCCCAATTGTGAGCTTTCTTTCCAAAAACAACTATCATAAAATGAGTTAAAGGTGTAGTTAAATAAGAGTGCTTCTCAGCAATCTGCTAAATATATTGTTTTCTTCCAAAAACAACTATTTCTATCGCCATTTTGTTTTGAATATTATTCAAAACTCACCATTTCCTTTACTATACCTATTTGATAAAAACTCACTATTTCCTTTACATGTTAACCTAATAATCTCTATTTTACTTACTACTACTTACTAAATGCTGTTTTACTGTGGTGAAAACAGACCGTAGGTGTTAACTCTGCAACACCCGTGAGAGTAACTGTATCAAAAAAAAGTAAATATCTATCTAAAAATGTAAATCTTGTCGCACAACCCAAAACTAGTCATGTAAAAGTAGTTAAATAGCAGAATGTGCAACATTTGATGAAACTCATTACAATACCCGAAAATGCCAGAACATTCTATGATAATGTGATCGCTTCCAGAACTGGAAAAGAAGAAATCCCTATGGAGTATGATGAAGACGAGTATATTTTAATTTACTCGTAGATATTATATAACAATGCAAGAATGTAAGCTATAAAATATTATGACATTTAATCTGTCGCTACTTATTAAACTAGCAGCTATAATAATTTGTGTAAACTAGGGTTAGTTGGGGTAATGGTAAACGATTTCTATAAAATGAACTTTGAAGAAGACTAAAATTTAAATCTTGATATTTAAGTGGTAAAAAGTTTTGTATGGGAAAGCCTTATGGGCTTCATGTGCGTTAACGAAAATCTCTTAAGACGTTATAGAAAAAAATCGTGTTTACCTTTACCCAAGGAAAAAATAACTTTCTTGAAATATTTGGGCAAATGTGAACATCATGATTATCGTTCATATAGCCTACGTTATTTTACAAGGGGTAATAGAAAACAAATAACCAAGTCGATGAATTTTTAATTTCATATCACTCGAAATGATGCTGTCCACAATTACCCCAAGAAAAAATAAGAATACCTAGGTAAAGTAATAATGTTGTATTTTAAATAGAAAAATACTTTTAAACTCTTATTATTTTAAGGTTTTTCAAAAATGTCTATGGTTGCCGGAAATGAATAGGTATATCATTTTTCGCCCAACAAACTTTATTTCAGGATGAGAAATAATAATATGCACCATATCGATTGTAATATAGGACCTGGTTATCTCATTAATAAAGAAGTCAGAACAGTTCTTATCCACTGACCTTAATCCTGTTATGGCAATTTCTACATCATCTTCATCTTTCTGATTAACCACACATACATATTTATATTCAATGGTATTTTTGCATAATGATGCGTATTTAACCAGAAAAAAAGTATCAGTCTGTATGTCGTCTCACTTTACCTCTTTATAAATAACAGACTGCAGATATTCTCTTCTATGAAATGTATATCTTCGATGTCTGAGGATTTATATTTTGTTGTCGCTTTTTTCACTTTCTTATTTGTTTTGAATCTCTCTGAATTAGGCTTTTTTAGTTTAGGATTTCCTTTAATCGTTCTTCTTTCTTCAGCTGGTCGACTCTCTTCCCGAGCCTCCGGAAATGCCGGATAAAGTTTTTCCTCTTTCTCCAATTGCTCTAACTCTAGAAGGATCGCTACTGAACCGAGACTCGTCTGCATTAAATATAAAGCAAGCTTTATTGG
The DNA here is from genome assembly GCA_911728435.2 of Apoderus coryli. Lineage (NCBI taxonomy): Eukaryota > Metazoa > Arthropoda > Insecta > Coleoptera > Attelabidae > Apoderus > Apoderus coryli. The sequence continues at coordinate 5,046,802 of OU452202.1, read as the reverse complement.
GATCATCTAGCGATTTTTCAGTAATTAACTCTTGAAGATAGATCTCTGGCATCATTTCGAAGTTTCTGCAGATGTTCTTGCTTTTTGAACGACAAATTGGGATGCCTTTTCATAAACCCCAAATACCAATCATGCCCGGGTCTATTGTCCTTGAATTTCGCACCATTGTGCCTCTGTTCACAATTGCCTCAAGTAAAAGTTTCCAATTGCCCCATTTTAATTTTTGCTGGGACAATTGTAAACACGCGTGTAATTATTTATTTGTAAAACCTAACCAAAAATCGAATACCCTTATAGCAAGTACCATAATAATCAACCTTACTACTTAAATAACGCAACTTAATCTTAATCAGAGATTTACTTTATCAAATTAATCGATAGTCAGTGCAAACCGGCTTCACAACTATTTTAACCGCGTTGAAAAATAATATATTTTTGTAGTAAAGAAAGATCACAACCACGTCTATTACAACAATGCCAAACCAAGGATGAACTCAGGTGTACCTGCTGTGGCTCAACGCTATAATTACCCGCCAAATTCAAAACTTATTGTGTATGTTTACAATTGCCCCTGTTCACAATTACCCCAACTAACCCTATATTCTGATGTATTTTATTAAAACTTGACTAAATCGTGGAAATAGTTAGTTGTGACGGTAACGCATTGTTTTAATTATTAATATCTTAATATCGTGCAAAGGGACTTTTATAGTAATTTTAAGAAACGAAAACAATATACACGATAATAAAAAAAATGCTAGATATGCTTCGGTTCGCTAGCATTTTTCGCGGTTTCTCACAATTTCACTAATCGGAGATAGTTAATTTTGGAATGTTTACAATTATTTTTCGTATATGTTGTTGAATTAAATAATTAATAAGTCTTCTCTACAATAAACCACACATTCACATCCGCATAAGCTCAAATTAAGTAGGTACCTAAATAACCTTATTTTTTTCTTATTCCTAATCATTAACTTTCCAATAGCATGCACACTAGATCAAACACTCACCATGTCACTTTACCTCATGATATTTATAATAATAATAATAAATCGTCTTTATGTGGAAGAAATTTACAAACAAAGCGAAGTTTAGCAATATGCTACTCCAAGCACTTAACCGAATTTGCAAATTACACAGACATGACAAATTACTTCTACAATACTTAGGTACTGTAATTTGTTTCGGTTAACAACAAGAATGCGACAACGAGACAATAAACAATAACAACAATATGCTGCAAAGGAGAAAAAAGATATAAATTAGCATTATTATGATTATAAAAGAGAAAATATATAAATATGATAAAAATCATCATTATTAACATTAATAATGTATAAATACATATAGCCAATCTTAGGATATAAGACAAAACACACACATAAATGACATTTAATAGCCTGAAAGGCTACTGACGTTTGCTCAACAACATACTTCTTATTTTTATTCTGAATGATTTTAAACTGGATTGTACATGTTGAGGAATACAAGAGTTATACAACTTTACCGCGTTATAAGTAAAACATTTTTTAAACATGCTTGTTCTATGCCTAGGTATATGTAGCAGATTTCTTGATATTACATTAACGCTCTTCCTGTCTTCCTTCTCCTACAATAGCTTGAAAATACTTAGGTATGCTCCATATTTACACCTTTTCGAATATGTATCCAATAATACCATGGGAACACAAGCCTCGTCGAATATACATCATTTTACTACCGGCTTAACTCGTATCCTCCAAAGTTTTTGTTTGCTTAATTTCGATCCATTTATATTAGTTCAACTCCTATAGCTAGCTAGCTAGCTTTGACTACATTAGCAACAACAAGAAAGAAAGAGTCGCTTTGAGAATGTCGCTTTTGTTCTGATACGTTTTATAATAATATCAAGAAATATAAATTTCGATAACTTTTGAATTTTATAGAAAATTTCATAGGTACCTAATTATATTTACGGGGTATATTGCTCATGAAATTAATCAATTTTGCAGAATTTAAACTATTCCTATAATTCTTATCATTAACGAGTTGTCAACGGTGTCCATCTAATTTGATTCACTTTGTATTCTCGAATTATAGAAACTCAGATTATACCTAAATAAGTTTATTAAATGAATAAATATCTATTAAATTGACGAAAACGCTCAAAGTTTAGTCGAATTTTTTTTGTTAATTATTGCGAGAAACATCATTTGTGTTTGTTCTATCTAATCCTATCAGTTTCACATCTGGCATTACTTTTAAACATACTGGTTACACTTTTCAATAATGTGCAAATATTTTTAAGTGGAATACCTACCAATTTGGAATCTAATGAAATATGACACCAGTAATATGATGATGATCTATAATAAGTGAAATTACAGGATATAGCTACTTGAATCTGTAAAATAAAATATATTTTGGTATTCTAAATTCTAATACACATGGACGAAACTATAACTTTAAAATCATTTTTATACAAATGTGTTAAAAACACAATTTTAAACACCCCCCAGCCTTAAAAATGTTACTTTAAGGCACTGGTGTCTTAAAGTACACTTTAAGCCAACAATGGTTGATTGTTGATTTGAATGTTTTTTGACAAATGTCAGCTTTGATAATTTTTAATATATACGGTGGTATTTAATTACTAAACACTCTTAACATTTAATTCGTAACTGCCAAATCTGGTAAATTGTATAATGATTTGAACTTTAGTGCCTATTTAATGCTTGACTCTGGCATTACTTGTCCTTGTGAGAAAATAACCACTGTTGAGAGAAGAGAGGATGTATTTGTCATAAAATCAACGAGCATCCATGGTGATGGTCGAAGAGGATCGAAGAAATAGACGTACCTATTACAGTGTTTGACAAAGTCTTAAATAAGGGTCTTGTTTATTGTACAATATTTTCAGTTTCTTACTTACTTCAAGATGTTATAGATCTAATTATTATCAAAAACGTGAGACTAATATTCTTATCATTCAACGAAAAATATGCACCCAGTTTTTCTTTTTTCATGAAATTTAAAGCAGAAATGCTCGGACACGTCGATTTTCCTTCGGACGGGGACAACCACATCCCTAAAGTTTCAAGTGGGAAGTGAAGTCGAGTGATACACCATTTCGAAGAACTCAAAATTACATTTTTAATGATACCTACAATGAAGAACGACTTTAGGGAGTTTTGGGATTAACTAAACATGCACGTAAATTTTAGTAATTAAAAGTCAAAATCCTTACGATATTCCATCCGTTTCAATGATTGTTCTACATTAACATATTTAGAATAATTTTTCAAAGAGGTTGGAGTATTAATATGATTTTTTTAAATATCCGCTTAAGTTAATTATGTTTAAATCTATTTCAAAGATTTTGTAGCATATCACCTTGTTTGGTACTGGGCTATAATCTTTTCACGAATATGTTCTATGGAATCACGTATCATGACAAAAAAATAATTTTTCATTGATTCAATCCCCCCAAAGGCACTTTTAATATTTACATTTTTTATTTATTTTGAACAATTTTATTTATCTTATAAATGTTATTAATATGTATGGAAGTTTTGAATAGGATAATGAATAGAACATAATAGATGTGAAATCGTAAAAAATTTGCTTTTAATTACCTTAGAACAAAAAACTAACAGAAATCAGCACAGTCAAAATACATTTAATATCGTAAAAGCCTACTACTAGTTGCATTACCTTGCATTACCTCGGCAGTTTTTTATTTCCAAACCTATTTTATTGACTTTTTCCAAAACAACGTCTTCTAAATATTCAGCAGTGTGTTTATTATTTTAATAAATCCCAAAAATCTTTCAATATTTTTATAGTCTTTAATGTATCTTAAAATAAAACATAGTTGATCAGAATTACTAATATCAGGGGTAGAATCAACAATAATAGAAAAATAGCGAGCAGTTTTTATATCCTTAATAAAAAAGTTAAATGGCTTTCCAGATCTGATGCGAGATATAACTTACATTTACCTTCCACGGTGGTCGATTATTTTTTTTTTGTTGTTTTTTTTTTTGCTATTGATTTCGTGCACTTTCCGGGCCCTGTTTTGCCTCCGGGCCCTAGGCGGCCGCCTAGTCCACCTAATGGTTAAATCGGCACTGCTGGAAATGAAAATGATCAGTTACATCTTGAAACATATTTAGATACACCTCACCCATAACATTTTCAGGATTAAAAAGAGGCCCTGCGTACAGGCCTCACGGAGTAAATGAGGGTAGATTAGATGGGATCTCGGGATCATACACTGACGACCGTCGAAGTGCAGCTCTGTGGAGCGCGGTTACAAGTTGGAGGGGTGACCGTTTGGAGGGTTTATTAAAAACAGACCTGACGGTGGCCCATCTAAGGGGTGTCCGTTTTAGGGGCCATTCGTACAAGTCGGGGGCTATAATTAGAGCGTAGCAAGGTGTGCGAGTGGAAAACCAGAAGGATGAAAAAAAAATGAGGGTTACTGTCATGACAGAATGGTTATTATGCCTATTCAAACCAACAGTCAAATAAAATGTAGACTCATTGTTAAAGCAATTGTTAAAGAATATATCCAGATCTTTAATAAAACGCTGGTCCATTTCTTCACAAAACTGCAGACTTCTAACAAGATCCACCTAATTTAGTTCTTGTACTAATTAAGTTTTGTACAGGTCAAAATTGTGCTAATGCGCTGATACTTTGAGTATAATGATGATGATGATGATGATACAGTGCAACATGTTGCAAAAGAGCCGGTCTCATTGTTGATGTTTCGCTCCGGCTGGCACTTTGTATTACAGATCCAGAATCTGCATACTTTTGGGCTGGTTTTGCAATGAAATAAACCATTTTTCCAGCAAAATTAAAATAATTTCAAGGCAACCAAGCTGAAGCAATGTACACACTAATTAAACGTTTGACTGAATTCCTTATGTATATACATTTACTGGTTTTAACAAAAACGATGGGAAAAGTTTTTTAGATTGCTGTTTTAATGGCATCAACATCGCAAGTTTGTAGTTTGTTGTTCTGACTGCTCTAATAACTACAATTCACGTAGTACATTCATCAATACAAAACCTTCAGTGTTGGGGTTCCTAATGTTCGCATTAACAATTCCATTTACTTAATAAATTGAAAAATATTTAAAAAAATCTTTATTAAGTTGGTTATATAAATCTCAGTGGTATTGATTATCCCTACAAAACTACATAATTGCGTTTCCCGATGAGTCATCGAATATTAAACTCTATTACCTAAGCCCGTTAATTAACAACTAGAAATACACTAAATTGATGTGATTAAGCAGATTATGATAATTAGTGCGCCAAAGGCAGCTATAATTGTATTTGCAGATTACTCAGAAACCAAATCAGAATGAATAAAATTAATTTTGTTATTATAAGTACATGGTAAACTCACCATAAAGTAGGTAATTGTACAGATGGTTGCTGATATTATCAGCTAAAATTTTAATCACTAATAATAACAATTTAACATTATTAATGCATTTTATCATACATTATGTTCAAAAAGTTCGGGCATGAGAAAATACCATGTAAACCAAGACTCAGACCAAAAATTATTACAGGAAAAATTTTCAAACTCTTTTCCAATTAGATATTACCGTGTGACCTTGACGGAGACCCTTAAGTTCTTTTTGAGATGAAGTTCAGTTTTTCAAATGGAACGTTATATTTGTGACGTCGGAAATTGAAAGACCGGAAAATTGTACATTGTACAGGGTGTCCCAAATTCGATGGTTTTGCGGGTTATCTCAGTTATTAGTAAATATAGAAGGAAACAGTTATCAAACTTAAGATACCACAATCAGAATATTAAGATAACACTTTTACTTTTTCAGAAGTTTTTAAAAGCTTTGACTTTTGGGACCTCCCTCGTGTCTCTGTTATCCTGTAACTTATCAAGAAGTTGTAAATTGGGTTTATTAGATTGCTTTAAGTAAAATATGTTTAAATTAAAGTAAGAGTTAACTCTGTCTAAGCTAAGAATTTTACACAGTTGATGCTAAAAAAAGCAAATATTTAGAGCTTAAATATTTGAAAATTATTTCGATTATTATACCTTGGGACACCCTGTACATATCATATGATTTTGAAAAACTAATTTTTTCAATAGCAAAGTCCATGGTTTAATATGGAAGTAGTTAAGGCTAGATTGTATTTTCTATCAGCGAATGTTCAAAATGATTACCATTAACATTTTTGACAATGTTCTGTACGGCGATAAAATGATTCTATTGAATTACGAACAAATTGAGGATCAATATCTGCTACCTCTTGTCTGATACCTGATATGTTGTTTCAGTTTTTCGATACAAACAGGCTTTGTGCGATATACCTTTTCCTTTCAATAACATAGATCGGGAGATCCTCCTGGCCATTCGAACGCTCGCCAAGAACAAGAAAAATAATGATAAATCAAACTTCGTCTTCTCCACAAATAAATCTCTTTATTTTGTTAAAAATTGTGTCAATAAACTAATAAACCATACATGTTTCGAGACATGATATTCTCATCTTCAGTGGTTAACATTAGGGGGGAAAAATTTTTGAATACAGAAGTTATTTAGTTGTTAATACAGGATTTGTTGATTCTGGAAATAACACTCTTATAAGTATAAATCTTATATTGAAAGTCGGTCAACTCACCATTTGTAGAAAAATGTTTACCATTAATTTTATATTTCATATCGACTTATAACATTATAATCTTTATGTTAATTATTAATTAAATGTAATAATAAATTTACGTTCATTATAACATTCAAATATTTTGGTTTTATTTTTGGGTTTAGTTTTTGATTTAATCATCTTATTTAAAATTTTAAATAAGATTCAAAATATTTGAATGTTATAATGAACGTAAATTTATTATTACATTTAAGTTATAATTAACATAAAGATTATAATGTTATAACTCGATATGAAATATAAAATTAATGCTATAAATTTTTCTACAAATGGTGAGTTGACCGACTTTCAATATAAGGTTTATACTTATAAAAGCGTTATTTCCAGAATCAACAAATCCTGTATTAAAAACTAAATAACTTCTGTATTCAAAACATTTTCCCCCCTAATGTTAACCACTGAAGATGAGAATATTATTATGTCTCGAAACATGTACGGTTTATTAGTTTATTGACACAATTTTTAACAAAATAAAGAGATTTATTGGTGGCGAAGACGAAGTTTGATTTATCATTAAATGATAAACTCCACGTAGAATTTCTATAAAACAAGAGAAATTTTATAAACGTATTCGGACCACCACAAGTGTTCGAGAAGATTACAGCGAGGTTTTTGTGTCTTTGTATAGACAAACCTTGGATATACGGATATATCCTGGAAGCAGCAGTAAAGCCCACAGAACAATGGGTGGCATCGGCTGGAAAAGTATGTTTAGTTTTCGTGAGACAAAAGGAATCTTCCTGATTATCGGTATGCAAAAATGTTAACAACATCGAGGACTATACAGCAATGTCAGAGAAATCGGCATATCAACAAAGCTGTTTTATCAGCACATAGCGTATGTAAGTAAGCATCGAGGTGACTATAGGAGAAAGGAAGATTCCATTGACTAAACACATGAATATTTTTAAACTCATCAAACACATAATACCCGATCAGATATTCATGTATCAATAGAATATATTGAATATGTTGACATGTTGTTAACACTCGGTGAATGTAACCGGTAGTGCTCATGCGGTAGCAATAAGGTACGGAGAGAAGTTTCCTACAAGACATTGCTCAATTACAAAAAGTTTCTTTCAACTAACGGCGTTTACGAGAAACTGGAACAGTACGATTTAATAAATCTGATGGACGAAGAAATAGAACCGTTAGAAACGTACGAAATGAGGAAGACATTTTACATCAGTTTGAAGAAAATCCTAACATTAGCACCAGACGACTTGCGCAACAAACTCAAATTTCGAATTCAGTTGTATGGCGGATTCCGAAAGAACAACTGTACCCTTAACACTACCGCCAAGCCCAAGATCTTTTAGCAAGCGCAGCGTCTAGTGTTTTGTTAGTGGCTTTTGGATATGAGAGAACTAAACCCATTGTTTTTTTCTAATATTATATTCACAGACGAAGCCACATTTACCAGAAGTGGGGTTTTCAACATGCATAATGAGCATGTGTGGGCTGATGAAAATCCTCATCCAAGAAAAGTAACTCATTTTCATTCTTTCAAAGTAAATGTTTGGGCAATCAACTTCTGGGTTATCACATTTTCCCAGGAAATCTAACTGGCGAAATGTATATTTTAATATTCAGTAGCAAATTCTCTCCCAATTCCTCGAAGATATTCCCTTGGCTCGTCGAACTTCTTTATGGTTTATGCATGATAGTAGATGGTGTGGTCAGTGGTTAAACGAAAATTTTGACGGACGGTGGATAGGGCGCGGAAATGATCCTAAAAATTGGCCGACTAGGTCTCCTGACTTAAATCCTTTTGATTTTACTCTCTGGGGTCAAGTGAAAGACAAAGTTTATACAGTGCCAATTGAAACTGTCGAGCAACAACAACAGAATAAAAACTAAGGTGCACTGTGTACTCTCTTAGCTCTAGAGTGAATAAGTGTATAGCAGCAAATGGTGGACATTTTGAAAAATAATTATATTATAGTTATTGATTTTGTTAACATTACTTATTTTTGTTAAATATTAATTGTATTAAATTTATTTAATTTTGTTGAGTTTATTTTGATATTGAAAACCTTTAAGTTTTTCGAGAAAAAACAAGTATGCCTTTTTATGTAGAAAACTTGATTTTATCATATTTTTGACACAAATGGAACAAAAGACACAACAAAAAAAAGTTAGGTTATAATTAAGGAAGGGTCTCCCCCTGTTTACCCACCGATGGTAATCCTTTTTCAATTTCATGTCAGTTTACGACATTTAACTAGGTGAATAAATATGCTACATTTGATTAATTCATCTTTACTCGTTTCGAAAATATCTCAACAAAATCGTCCTCAGGCATCTTTAACACCCACTATCTTTGTAAATAAGGACTTTTCGAAAAATTACAATATAAGTTTTTTTCATGATTAGACGTCCCCAATGGTTTAGGTAAACTTACCGTGGTTCCAAAATCGATAATAACCGCGATACAGGTTGTCAAATACCTTCATAATAATTATCAGGAAGATCATGTTGAAAATGTATACAGGGGGTAGCTTAGAGCAAAAATTAAAAATCGGATGCTTATTTTGTTATTAGTAATACTATTTTATCTGTTTTTTTTTTCTCCTACAGCAAAATATGATTCTTCTATGTTCGTTAGGTGAATAACGTTTTCTTGCTTGTTCTCAATCTGACGAATTCGGAATAAAGCTCGAGAGATCGAGTTAGGTTGTATAATATACGAATTCTCTTTTTTCAAAAATATAGGATCTCAGTGTGGGACTAAATCAGCGTGTAACATTTCGGCTAGCAAATCTTTTAAGACGTATAAACAGGACAATAGCTATGTACATTACCGCGTAGAAAACATCTACAATCTCATATAAAGATAAACCGAAGAAAAGCGAGTCAAATGGTATACAACATAACTACTCATTGATCAAATCATAATCAACTGACTCTCTGTAAGAACCACCCCAACTCAGTCCAGAGGATGTCTGGTCACCACTTGCATACAAACTAGACAGTCAAAAAGGATGATGTTCGTCCTCTGCACTAAAAAAAAATCTAAAAATGAACCCTAATAAATAATTAGGAAATAAAATGCTGTCGCATCCACAATTTAGTGGATGCGACAGCATTTTATTTCCTAACTATTGGACGTCCACAGTAATATGGACTATTTCCTTAAAACCTAATAAATAATTATTTGGCTTTTATGTGTTTAACTCAAACAAAATTTATTTGACTGAAATAAACAGTGTTTGTCCGGAATAAATAGTTATTTGATTTTTAAGAAATATTTATTTGGACTGGGGTGCTTTGGCAGAAATAAATATTTATTTAATTTAAATAACAGATTAAAGTTAAATCCTGGTTATTTGAATCAAGTCCACCGTTATTTGAATCAAATAAATAATAATAAAATGAGCTGACGCGCATGGCTGTTGGGGATACAAGTCCATAGCGCACGCGTTTTAGTTTAGTATTAGTCCAATGTAGAAAGTGTTTTTTATTGTGTTAGTTATGACTTATACCTAAATACTATATAATAAATAAAAAAAATAATGTCCGTTGAATCGTTATTATAGTGGTATGGAACTTAGGGCACTTATATGACCGCTTTTCGTATGTAAGTGCCTAAATGTTATAAGTTAATTATAATTAAAATAAAAACAATCTTAAAATGCTTGAGTACTAATGCATGATTGTTAATTTCATGTAAGTATATGTATAGATACCTAAACCTAATATTTCAAAGGGTCATGTTGGAGTTCTTGGTAATGAGATTGTGGATAGAGCTGCAAAATCTGCATGTACTCTCCACAATATATCGCAAGCCTTTGTGTTCAGTGATATAATAAATATAATGAAAAAAAATATTTATAAAATATGGGAAGAATTATGGAGCGATCACTCGAAGTCTTCCAATAATCATTATTTTAAAATCCATCCTCATTTGCCATGCAAAAAAGATATACCACATATTTTTGATTTCAACGTCAGTCGGTTTTACTCGTCAACAATTACACGAATTAGACTTAACCATGGCTGTTTTCCAGCACATTTAAATAAAATAGGAATTAGAGATAGCCCTTGTTGTGATTGTGGGAACTTAGGTGATCTCAATCATATATTTTTTGCTTGCTTACATAATAAGGACGCCATACAAAGCTTCATTAAACAAATTGTAGATGCAGGTTTTGATTTACCTACAGATATTGTTCGGTTACTTTTAAAAAACAACTTATGATATCTATTATCATCACGTTCTTGAAGGATAGTAAAATTAACATTTAATAACCGCCTCACCCTCCTCAATAATCTGTGGCTAATAGACTATGTCTGAAGCCAAACATTCTCAAAAAAAAAAAAAACCTAATATTATAATGAGATCCTTTTTTTTATATTATCGTATATAGTGAATTGATAAAATAAGGGTAGTAGATCACGTGGATAATGTGTAAATGATCTTGAAATTGAGATTTTATTTAACAGTCTTTAATACTAATTATTATTATTTTTAAAGAACACATTTTTTAGTTGGAGTCAAAATTGTTTGGGTAATAGGTTCATTCTTTATAAAAGTCCATAAAAAAATCTTAAATCAGATCTACAGAGTGTTCAAAATGAAACAATCCCCAAATTATTACGTGTGTAGGTATTTTTTGAACAATTCATCTAAACATTTCCTAGTTTTATTAACAAAAATATTTGTAAATTAATTTCTAGAAAAAACATGTTTGAAGAAACAAATATTTATTTGTAACCAACAAAGTATTTATTGGAAGCAAAATATCAGATTTTCCGGAACAAATTATTTGTTTGGATAGAACAAATCATATATTTAATATAAAAAAATGTTTATTTAGAATAAACAAATATTTATTTATTCCAAGTAGCAGCACCTTTGGCCCAAGTACATGGAATCTTTCTTCTAAATAACTCTAGTTAGTTCAATCCTTACATTTTCGGGCCTTGTTAACAAGTAAGTATAAGTACTAAGTCAAATAAATATTTATTTAAATCAAATAAATACTACTTGGGTATTTCAAATAAACCATATACATGGGTTGTTTGTCGAATACCGAAGGAATATGTGTTTGGTTCAGCTCCATTTTTTTTTGATCCAAACAAATATTTTTTTCAGTGTGGTAAGAGACAATGGCGAGAGCGTATAACATAAAGGTTAGAATAACTAGATAGAACTACATCCAATAATACTTCAGAAGAATTGAATACACAATTACTTTCAAGACAAATAAAAAAAAGAGCAAATTTCAGATATCACATCTATTCCGCCACGGTCCATGGAAGTAGGTAGATATGTTCATTAATAGCTTTTACAAGCCCTTTACCATATTTTTTTTCTAACTTAATATCTACTACTCATCTATAGTGTAAAATACCCTTACAAAAAATCTACTTAATATTATGGACTTTCTAAATTACTTTTTCGTTTTCATATTGCATGTGAATATTGTGAACACATATGGCTTATGTGTTCTTGAAATACACTTTAAACTACCTAAGATTAGTTTTTAAAGTAGCCGAGGAAATTTGTTATCTATAAATTATTAAAACCATATGTGTCAAAATACTGGTGCTAAATACGAGGATGGACTGAAAAATGTGTACACTGATGACGTTAGTAGGTCTGAATTTTTGCTGTATCACTATATTCATATCAACTTTCAGATAATCGATTGAAGGAGATGCGTCAGTTGTGTTATAATATTCAGTTCATCCAGTCTAACTCTTTATTATTGTTATACCTTCAGTATAGTTGAAAGGCCTGGTAGGTACGTCAAATCAAAAAACAAATTGATTCAACGCCAAAAGGCTCTTATTCATAGTATTCAACGCAAAAATTTTTGGTTTTGGCTAAATCGATCTGTTGGGACGAGGATCGTCTGTTAAGTGGACTGTATTTTTGGTTGATATTTTTATTGAATTAGATATATTAAATAAGGAAAGATGGAAAAATTATTAAAGATGCTGAAAAGCACTCACACTTATAACGTTTGCAGATTCCGTAGGGCCCTCCACGTCGTTTTCCAATGATCAATCTTCTTGTGTCTTCATAGATATCACACACCATATATTGTAACACCTTGTTTATCTAATTAATTAGCGGTTTTTTGAAAATTTTACATCCCAACCATCCCAACCCACGCTTCCACTATAACTATTAAAAATGGTACTGAATTTCAAATAATGCGCACATAGCCCCAAAATTAATGCGCATGTATTCGTTCTTTTCTATGTAGGAGAACAAGGACAAGCAGGAAAAGGAGGAAAGTTATTAATGTTACGAACTAACTAAAAAGTTGAAAATTATACAGGGAGAACCGTTCACGATCTAAATGGAACAACCAGCCGGCAGCAATAAAACCAGAGCTTTCTTCATTGCCACTAAGGCCATTTACGGCAACACTGCACAGAGTCTTAACCCACTGAAAACTAGGGATGGCTCTAATCGTCTAAGGGATTGCAATTGGTTCCCGGTGGAAGGAACATTTTCAGGAACTGCTAAATAGAGACACGAATTTCGATAACAACACTCGAGCGGTTGTCACATAGACCAACCCAACAACACCTGGGAGATGTACCTTGCCTGCTAGAAGTTGACAAAGCTATTCGACAACTTAAAAATAACAAAGCATCTCTCTCTGATGGCATATCTTTTGAGCTTTTTAAAGAAGGAGTACCAGTGATATTGGAACAGGTTCTTGTAACCAAAATACGGAACACCGAAACCGTGCTTGATGAAATGCAAGATGCCTCAGTTGTCACTATATAGGTCCATATGCGGAAACTATCGTGGTATCTCTCCTCTCTCTATCGTAAGAAAGGTTCTTGCAAGAATTTTGTCCAATCGTCTTCTCCCACCCTCCGAAGGGTGCTTGCCGGAATCACAATGTGGTTTTCGACCGACATGATAGGGCCAGGCACATTCACAAAAAGTCACGCTAAATCGTCCTCTATCCATGGATTTTATAGACGTTGTCAAGGCGTTCGACTCCGTTAACAGTGAGGCTCTGGGGAGGATAATAAAGCTCAACGGATGTCCCCAGAAATTCATCCGGATAGTTCGATTACTTCACGATAATATGAAGGCAGCAGTTCTCAACAGCAACGGACCGGGAGAACCCTTTCCAATAAACTTGCGTAAGGCAGGGTTGTGTCATTGCACGGACCTTGTCTTCGATGTTAGTGGGAACGGTCATTCAACTTGTCAAGGATGAACTGCCGGGGGGAATAGAGATCGTCTACAGATTTGATGGCGGTGGACTTTTCAACCTTCGTATACTGCAAGCTGGGACCTATCTCCACATTAGTCATTGAGCTTCAATACGCGGATGACAATGTTGTCCTAGCTGATAAAGAAGAGGATCTTCAATATATACTAAATGCATACACGAGTATTGGGCTTGAAATGAATATAAAGAAAACACAGATTCGAGTTAAAGGAGACAGACTTGAGAACATCGAGAGTTTCTCTTACCTCGGCAGAATTCTCGCGGCGATCGCAAATATGGATGATGAGATTCAGCATCGTATAAAATGGGCAAGTGCATCTTTTGGCCGTCTGAGGACGAGAGTCTTCGATAATCATAACATCGACGTTCGAATCAAATTGTGAGTGTATAATGCTATTGTAGTTCCTACCCTTAGGTATAGCTGTAAGTCTTGGACCACTTATCGGAGGCATTTAGAAACCCTAGGAAAGTAGCATCAATGAAGAATTGTTGGAATTAAATAGCAGAACCGACGAACAAACATCAGCATTCTGGAGCAAGCTGAAACAACTAGCATTGAGCCAATGATTGTCAGGCACGAGCTGCGATGGACTGGCCACGTAATCCACAGGCAAAAGGAACGCCTTCCAAAGAGAGTCCAGCTTAAGGGCGGCTCACGATATCAGGGCGGGCAGCAAAAGAGGTACAAGGATGTTCTTAAGACCAACATGAAGAAGTGTAGGTTAGACGTGAAGAAGAACTGAGAGCTGATCGCGAACGACCAACGAGATGGAGGCGTACCATTTATGGGGGCCATCAAGGTTTTGAGAGGCAGCGTCGACGACATGAAGATGTGAAGAGACAGCATATAAAGGAGATGGGGAAGTGCACCTACAAAATCCGGTAAATGTTATTGATTGGGTGTGTCAGTTTTGTGACAAGATGTGTGGCTCGAGGATCGGTCTGTTTAGCCATCTTAGCGTTCACAACAGAAACCCCTGAGTTGGAGTAATTCAAACTCGTTAGCGAATGAATGCTGATGATGTGGGTTTTGGATGGAAGTAAAGAGGACCCGAGCACTGATGATGTACCACGTTCAGATCAAAACTGCGGAAATGATCAAAACATTCAGAAACTAAAACAAAAATTTCAAGGAAGTATGGATTCTACGGAACTTCAAGCTACTGACGTTAAATCTATTCCAGAGTACCATCTATAGTATGACACAGTTAAGAATGATACACTTTTATATGGATAGCACACTTAAAAGCGTATATTCTTAACTGTGTCGTACTACTTCTCTATCTGGATAAACACCATCAGATTTAAATATAAGATATTTAAGAAATTTACTTTGAATTTTTTCAACGGCGCATTTATGGACCTCATAAATAAGATACCAGATCATTGAACAATACTCTAGTTTCGAACGAACGTAAGACAAATATAATGTTTTTAATGCATTTATATTTTTAAAACCTGTGCAATTTCTAACAATGAAACCGTATGCCCTAATCGCTCCATTCGCCTTTAAGTTAATATGAGGAACGAAAGACAATCTCGAGTCAAATGTAACACCCAAATCTGTAGAAGATTCACATCTCACGAGAACAGTCTGTCCAAGTCTATACTGAAAATTAAAATCAGTTTTCCTTCTCGAATAAGACATGCATTTACACTTCTTAGCATTTAGATATAGCTTGTTATTGTTACACCAACTCTCCACTACCTCAAGCTCTCACTGAAGACATATACAGTCCTCGTATGACACGATAGAGGCGAACAGCTCGACATCGTCAGCGAAAAACAACCTGTTAACGTGCGGACACTTGTTAAGATCGTTAATGAGGCAAAGGACTCAAGTTTAAACCCTGGGGCACACCAGATTATGCTTTATATTTTATTTGGAATTGTAGCCATTATAAATTACACACATACAGCTGTCTAGCTTCCGAATTAGCACCCTATGATCCAACCTGTCGAAAGCCTTGGCAAAGTCGGTAAAAATAATATCCAGCTGTCCCCCCTCATCTACAATTCGTGTGGCCCTCTCTGAGAAACAAGAAAGATTAGTGAGAGTGGACCTATTTGACCACGTAATGCAGTAGAGATTATATCACTCAAGATGTCTTCAAAGATCTTGGACATATTCGACAGGATGCCGATCGTACGGTAGTTGCTAATGATTGATATCTCGCCAGACTTGTGAATGGGGACCACACGTGCTTCCTTCTATTAAACTGGAAACGTTCCAATCTCAATTGCTAAATTAAACACCCTGACCAAGGGGGCCGCCAACACTCCCACACAGTATTTTATGAAAAAGACGGTAAACCGTCAGGACCCGCCGTAAAATTATTTTTTAGTTGTTTACAGGAAAGAAAAATCTCTGATTCAGTTATGTCAGAAATATTGACAGCAGAAAAGGGAACTCTATCACCGTTTACAACGGATATGGAATCATCCGGTTTCAGAAATACACTTTCAAAGGACCCTGCAAAACTGTCAACAATAATAGTAAAGAATTAGTGAAAGACATACATAATATGTCACTTTTTACCATGAAAAAATAAAATCATCTTATACTAGAGGCACACGACTTAAAGTATATTTCAAAGACGTTCCGATACTATTTATGATATACCGGTCGTTTAACTGCTTTTTTGGTAGTCCTAATAAAAACATAAATTGAATCAAAATAAGGTAGACTGCAGTATAATAAACGTAACATTTTCCTAAAGGCATTTTTTAAACGGGTGTACTTTTAAAATTATTGTGTCAATAAAACTTCGTTACAAAGAAAGGTACAGTAAAATTAAAAGTAGTAAAATATTTGACCTAAATTTTCTATTTGATGTTAGGAATGCTTACTGTAGCTACTAAACTACAACAGTTAACGCGTGATAAAGCGATTCAAGCCAGAATTGTTTTGGAAAATAATGAACAAACATGACTACATCTAACTACTCAAACGATCCAGAAGAATTCAGTAGACGCCACAGATGAATGCACAATCACAAAAAATCCGCAAGCAAGTGGATATCACTCCAACCTCCAACACACAGTAAAAGAAATTAGATACGAGGGAGACATGAAGCCGCGAGTTATACTTCTGTCTATAGTACAAACGCTCAGGACGTTGCAAGCTACGTATCAAATAGGGCAGATGTTATTAATTTTCAAAGTTTTATAAAGCAAAATGCTCCTGATCCTGAACTACTTACTACGCTGGAAATTTGGGCAAAAACAACACCTTAATTCTCTGACCTAAAATACCACAGATATTTTTAATATATTAATACCCAATCATGCAAATGCTCTTGTCATCTTACGGCCTTTTAGATACGACAAACAAGATCCAAAACAAAGACATCTATTACGATAACTTAGGTTTCCTCAAAAACTTAAAAGAGAAGAAGATCCAGGCATTGTGTTTCTTGGACTCCAACCTATACTTGAAAAGGCAGAACTACCAAAGAAATAAAAATTCACTTTCTAGATCGGGTAGACGTTTAGTTCCGAAGGCAATTTTGTATTTGCTGGAAACGAAATGACTGTTTCGAATTCGCACACAACTGATGACCATTTACTACGGTTGGGAATCACTACTTACACATAATAGATTTAAATGGACAGGGTATTCAAAATGAGTTTGACGAATTGGAAGTGCTTCTACAGAATGCAAATATAGAAATTTTCTGTGTCAGTACACTGGGTGACTTCGCGATTCGAATACACGTTTCAGAAATACAAACTTGCGACCAGTGGTTCTTTCGTTAGAATTAATGTCTTATTCTTTCTAGCTAAAGCTCTAAGTTCAATTCAGTTCTTTATTGTATACTGAAATACATTTCTAGTACAAGTCTTAACCTTAACAATATTTGAAATAAGCAAATAAAAATAAAGTACTATACCTACATAAATTAACCAATAGTTCATTATTTTATATACAAACATAAAAATTAGCATTACTCATAAGATCACTCAATATAACCAATATATATTAACATTTTGTGGAGAGTGCCACGTATTGTTTTGTATCCGTTAAATTTTATGAATTTTTGTGGATAAAGTTATATTTAAAAATCGAGTTTTATATCAAAATAAGCGGAATTTTTTCGGTTGCTCGCTGCTTAATGATTTTTGTAACTATTTCTAAAGCTGAAGTCATTTTTTGCTGTTTGTTTCATAAACTCTGCGGTTAAAGTGTTTATCTAGTGTGATTTTTTTTATCCTATGTGGATTCTCGGTTTATCTATTTCAATAGAACTACACTGATAAAGGGATTTAATTGGGTGTATGCTGTTTGCACCAGAATTAATATTGCGGTGATTTTACTGTAATAATCAAAATGGATGCTGGTATTGTGATATGTCCCATTTGTGAGAGAACCGTCGCAAAGAGTCAGCGGGCGATAGAGTGTGCAGCATGCTGTTCGTGGGTGCACAAGGGTTGCTCTGATCTTCAGACTGCAGAGTTTAACAAAATACACAGTACTTTTGTGAAGAATGGAAGTCATAGTTGGGAGTGCAGAATGTGTAGCAATATTGTTAGAAGAATATCGATGGGTAACAGTGTAACATGTAAGGCAAATATCACAAATACCTCCGAGGTTCCCGATGTATCCTCTAATGGAGGAGTTGCATATCCGCCGATAACACCGAATACTGCCGGAGGTGTTTCTTTCAATGAGGTAAAGAAATTAGTTTCACAGATGCAGTCTAAAAAGAATGTTGGTATTGGTGATGCCATAGCGGTCATGTCTAAGATGCTCGGTGTGATAATGGACCAGTCTCGTGTTTTGGCTGAGGTGCTGTCTGAAGTCAGGACAATAAAAGAAGAAAATAATAACAAGATCGCCGAGCTTGAATCTAGAGTTGCAGAAATCACCGTTGAACTGGCCAGTATACGCGAGACCAGTCGTAGGGATATTTCAACGGATGGTAATCCGGAGAGTTGGTATGAAGAAATGCAGGATAGGCAAGAAAGATCAAAGAATATCATTATCTACAATTTGAATGAGAGCTCTGATTCGAGTGTTGAGAGTAGGGTAAACCATGATAAGTCACGACTGAAGGAAGTATTGACCTCCATTAACGTTGACTTGAACGTTGATCCGATAAAGTTATTTCGACTCGGTAAGCGTGCTAATGGCGTACGACAGCGTCCTCTGACGGTTGTTCTGGGAGATGAGCACTTGGTGATGGAATGTTTAAAAAAAAGAAGATTGCTTAAGGGTATGGCAGACGAAGTCCGTATAGGCGCCGACCAAACAGTACAGCAGAGACAATATTTTAAAAGTCTGCTTGAAGAACAGCAACGTAGAAGAGCAAACGGTGAAGATCTCGTGATAAAGTATTTTCAGGGTGTGCCCAAGTTAATTAAGTCAAAAAACTAATGCCTCCGAACCGGAATCAGCCTAGTCTGACATGTTATTATCAGAATGTCAGAGGCCTTCGATCGAAGACGCATGATCTTTATGTTTCCAGTGATGTTGGTGGTTTTGATGTGGTTGCTTTAACAGAAACGTTCTTGAATGACGGGATTGACAGTGCGGAGTTATTCTCAAGCAAGTATACTGTGTTCAGAAAAGACAGAAATTGCATTTTGTCGGGGAAACAAGATGGCGGAGGTGCAGTTTTAGCAATAAAAAGTTATATAAGATCTCAAATTTTGGATATTACTGAATTAAATACGGCTTTTCCAATGATTGATGTTTTAGGTTGTAAATGTAAGTTTGATTGTTATTGTATGTCGATATTTGTTGTTTATGTGCCGCCATATATAGAAGCAAGTGTGTTTGAATTGTTTTTGGAATGTTTTGAGCAAGTTTGTCATGAAGGTAAAATACTGATTATGGGAGATTTTAATGTTAGTGGATTTGCAGATAAGAACTCCATTGATAATAAAAGTGCGAGTATGCAAAATTATTTGAACTTCCTGGGTATGAATCAATATAATAATGTCGCAAACAGTCATGGCAGGTTGCTCGATCTCATAATCTCATCGGTACCCTGTATAGTTACCAAAGAAGATGTACCATTCTTATCGGAAGATGCGCAACACCATCCGGCGCTAAATGTGGAAATTATTTCAGTTTGCTATAAAGAGTCAGTGTTTAAGGCAAATGATAGGAAAGCAAATTATAATTTTAAAAAGGCGAACTATGAAATTCTTTATGAAAGCGTGATTGGTCATATCTCTACAACTGTAATGATGTTGATGACGCTTTAAATTTGTTTTATGCTGACCTTTACTCTGTTTTTGACTCCTGTGTTCCCCTTTATATATCCTCCCTGGTTTAACTCTGAGATTATCAGAAATATTAAGTGTAAAGCCGTTTTACATAAGAAATATAAGAATACAAAATCTCGCTATTACTATGACAAATTCAGTGACATTAGAAGGCTGTTGAAGCAACAAATAACTACCTCGTATAAAAATTACGCGCGTTTTGCTGAGAATCATATTGTCACTGATCCCGGATCTTTCTGGTCATTTGTTAACAGGTCGCGCCAGCAGTCACGCATTCCCGGTTCTATGCAATACAACAATGTTATTGAGGATCCGCAAAGTATTATTGAAACGTTTGCTAAATACTTTGAAAGTGTCTTTGTGGGACCTGTGGGTTGTGGTAATGTTGATGCATTATCGCTACTGTGTGGAAATGATATCACATTTGGAAATATTAACTGAGGGAGAGATAGTTATGGCTGCTCGCAAATTAAAGAACAGGTTTACTTCCGGACCTGACGGGATTCCCTCATTCTTGGTCAAAGATACTATTTCAGTAATGTGCGTTCCTCTGTGTATAATTTATAACTTGATATCAAGACGTAATACTTTTCCTATGGTCTGGAAGAATGCTAAGGTGTGTCCTGCTTTCAAGAGCGGAGATCGTGCGGATATAACCAATTATAGGCCTATATCAATTCTGTCTAATTTTTCTAAATTACTTGAAATAGTTCTTTACAATCGTATTTATCCAATTGTTCAGCATGGGCTGGTCCAGTATCAGCATGGTTTCATTGCACACAGGTCCACACTTACAAATTTGTCAATTTTTTCACAATACGTGTCTGGGACGTTGGATAACCGCGGTCAGGTTGACGTTGTATACACCGATTTTTGCAAGGCGTTTGATAGAATTGATCATACAATCCTTATACAAAAGCTTCCGCATTTTGGCTTTAGCGCTGATGCCGTCTGTCTTCTGCAATCTTATATTACTGATAGAGTTCAGTTTGTGTCATACAATGGATATACATCGACATATTATACAGCTCTATCTGGAGTACCTCAGGGTTCAAATCTGGGACCTCTATTATTTTTATTATTTATTAATGATTTGGGAGAATTATTGAATTGTAGTAAACTGATTTATGCAGATGACTGAAAGATTTTTACAACGATAAGTACGCCGCAGGATTGTATTTCGCTACAGGGCAGTATACGATTGATGAATGCTTGGTGTGAACAAAACAGACTTTCCCTCAATCCTAAGAAATGTAATGTTGTTTCTTATACCCGCAAAACGTCCCCGACCATCTTTTATTATAATGTAAATGGAGTAATTCTTAATGGAAAGGAGTCTATTAAAGATCTTGGAGTTACTTTTGACATGCATTTCACTTTCAAGGAACATATTACAGGTATGGTGGCTGGTGCGACCAAAGCTTATGGATTTATTGTTAGAAACAGCAAATATTTCGAGAGTGTTGTTACTTTGAATACTCTATATTTTGCATATGTAAGATCCAAGCTTGAGTATTGCTCTTTGGTCTGGTACCCCTGCTATGACTGTGATATTCAAATGATTGAGAAAGTTCAGCGTAAATTTTTAAAATGTTTGTGCTTTAAGATTGATGGAACTTACCCGGATTGCGGAATACCTTACAAATATCTTATTGACCGATTTCAATTTCAAAGTTTAAGTTTAAGGAGAAATCTGTTTAGTATAAGCTTCCTATATAAGATATTCAATAGTGATGTAGTGTGCCCTGAGCTACTGGAAAAGGTATCTCTGTTGGTTCCGCGTATCAATGCTAGAAGTTCTATTGCATTTTATAAAGAGCGAGCCAGAACAAATGTTATATTAAAATCTCCCATTTATACTATGTGCCGGCAATTTAATTTGGTTAATGATCAGTGTGATATATTTTTTGATTCTCTGAATGAAATATTGTCTTCTGCGGAATCAATACTAAAGGAACTTGATATTCATTAATACTTGTGTACTTTGGTTGATTTTCGTTGTTTATTGATGTACCTACTGTTATTTAATATAGTTAAACTTTAGTTATAGTTGGTTTTTGTATGTATTGCTCTGTAAATGGAACTTGTTCTGTTGAGTAATAAAGCTATTATTATTATTATTATTATTATTATAACCAACAAACCCTTATCACATACTCACTCACTATAACTATTCAATTACTTATTAATGGCCAACAAGTAAGGCCCTTACATATGTTGGTCACAAGATTGTTTAATAAGTCTGGAAGCATATCTGCATCTGACCAAGTACGAGGGCGTAAATACCTGTATAAAGAACACAGAACCAGCAGATGACATAAAGTCTCCAGCTCATGCATGTTGCACACGTTACAAAGGGATTCCTGATCTAGTGCATACTTGATCACTCTGGAGAAAAATCGGCATTGATATATAGTGACCGTACGGAGTTCCGCTAATAACTTTATTTTAGAAAATCACTATTAAACGTCAAATATTCGGCACTAGATGATGTAGTGAGATTAAATTTGTAGTATAATATGGTATATTTAGCATTAGATGCAACAAAGTGATCACCTTCATGAAGTTTCCCCCTGACGATATCGCGTATAGAGGCATGGTTGCGCATCAAAAGTGTCCCATAACACCAATTGTTATAATGAAAATTCGTTACTGCATTTCTTGGCTTCATCGGTAAACAAAATCAACATCAGTAGTTGAGGAATTTCAACAATTTTGTGCAAAAGCCATTGACAGAACGTGCCGGAAAATCAGCAGGAATAAGTGCTTGAACGCGTTGGATACGGTATGTATACAGCAAATTGTCGAATGCGCCAAAAAGTACTACTTATTACTTACATTCAAAACCTCTGCAACTTTTCGAGTAGAAGTACCTGGATGTTGTTCAACCATGTTCAGCACATCCTCTTGCAGCTCTACTGTTCTTGCTGTCTTGGAACTTCCTGTTCTTCCATTTCGTTTGAATGGGTTTTTTTCATGAAGGCGTCGATGAATGCTTTCGAAAATTTTTCCATCAGGAGCCATACGCTGAGGCGGTGTACAACCTAGCTGTTTTAAATTTTTATCTCGTAAACGAAGCAACATGAATGTCAAAAATACAAGAGATAAAAAAAATTGTAGTATTAGTTGCTTTATCATAAGGCAATATCGAAATTAAATTACGGTTAATGGCGTACAATTTTTTTGATAATAATTTTTATTAAGTCCCCCGAACGCCACTTGACTTGTATAACCAGAAATTTTACTTCTTCGTTTAAGGAGTCGTCTTATATTTGAAGTGCTAGTCTAAAATATTTACCTAAATTACACATCTTAATTCTAGAAATTTTGATACTCTATTATCCATCAGAGGTTTTCTTCCACTCACCTTCACTTTTTCAACATTACAGAATGTAAGTCAGTGGCACTTGATCTTGTCAGTTCAATTCAATCGGAATTCAAAGGGAATATTCCCTAATGTGTGATGCAAATTTTTTACACAGAAACGAGAGCTTCTTCCATTTTGCTCTTGGATTTGAAACCAGTAATACGCAGTCGTAGCTGATCTAGAATTTAATATTGAACAAAAGAGGCATATTTTTTAAGTATTTGGATTGATTTGTCTGCTCTGTAACCTGTAAATTCAGAAACATTAACTTTGCTGTTATACAGCCACGTGACGTGGAGGGTGGCGCATATAAATTGAATAGGACATACACCACTCTCGGCTGAGGGTCGGGCCTCTAACGAACAGCCATCCAGATCTGAATATAACGAGGGTTCCAAAGTATTTATTTATACAATATGTATCTACACGATAAGCCGAAAAATAAAGAGCTCAAACACCACTCTAAAGCTAAAGCTCTATTAATAAGGGTGCATGTAGATGACCGAGGTCGGACCTTCATGTTATCCAAGCAAAAATATCTGTGAGAGAAATAAGGGCTGAACAACAGGAAAACAAACAAAAATAATACAAAACACCAAAACGTGAACAAGAGAGTATTTTATCCTTCTACCAGAATCACTTATACATTGGGATTTCGGACATTGATATACAAGAGCATTAAGTATTGATGGAAAATGTCTCAGAAAAATCCATAAAAAACCACCTGAAGCGAACATTTATAAGACGAAACATTTTTAAGGAGGCATTTTAACTGCATATCAAGCAAAATGTCTCAGCAAAATCCATCAAAAACCACCTGAAGCGAACATTTATAAGAGGAAACATTTTTTAAGGAGGCATTTTAACTGCATATCAAGTAAAATCTTGGCAAATGAATTACAAACTAACAATTCTTAAATCGCATGTTGAATTAAAAATAAAACAAAAAAAAAAGAAAACGAAGAAGAATAACAAACAGTGAGGTACACTTAAGAATCATCAAATGGAATATTTGATTATTCTCAAAGAGAGGCTACCATTTGACTATTCTTCCTCTATATTTTTTATTGAATATGGAATACTTATTTTAGAGTCACAATTTTGAAAGAAAAGAAGTAATCCATCCTGTGAAGATGTGGGGTAATTATGATAAAATAAATCATACATAATCTTTTTTATTTAAATAATAAAATAAAAATCCACATTTGAGGGCAATGTTTCAGATATACTACGCAATCATCAGCCTATCTCCACCAAATATTTTATTTTCAAAATTCTTAAAGTTAAGAGAATTTGAAATTACGATGTTTTATTTAGGTAGACTGATGATGGAACAGGATCTCCGAAACATATCCTTCAAATGTTGATTATCGTAATCTTTTAAATACGTTTTTGCTTTTATCCCCGTATATTTAATATCTATTTACCAAAGTTTGGTATTCAAATATTCCTCCCTCATAAATTGCTATTTACCGTTTTACAGGAACAAAGCATAACGATGAAGTTGAAATTCAACCGGGCTGGTTTATTGTACGAGCAGCAACTAAAACGCCTGCTGTGGAAATTCAGGACCGTCTTTAATTAAATACACAGTTTTCTTTAAAGAAGTTAAATTGAATATGACAATATTATGTTAAACCGATTTTACAATTTTTTGTATCGTTTAAATAATATATTTAAATATTATTAGCAAAAATCTAATTATTTTCTAAAAATGTTGTTTCTCAAGAAAAAAAACTACTATCGTATATTATTAATAATTCAAACATAAATATAACAATTCCACCCTTTCTCTGTCTGTTCAGGACATAAAATTAAATACACTAGATTTCGGACAACGTTTCGTTTAATATGACTAAGCTGCTTCAGGGCCTCAAACAGCATTAAAATTTGCATATTTCTAAAATATTTAAAAACCATTGCAATTAATAAGATTCACTGGACGATACAAAACAGATTAAAATAAAAACAGTGAAGTAAAGTGTATGTGCTTCAATACAGACACTGCCACTGGTGATGGACGTATGCTCCGAAACATGTCTGGCTGAAATTAGAAAGGTTTCAAGTATACGTGTATTATTCAGATACAATATTATCTACTCTATCGACAAAACATTGGTGTTACGCGCCTTTTGCGTCAAATAGGTACGTCTGTCTGGAAATCATTACATTCACTTTACATATAAAGGACATTTGTACAAGATATTTGCAGAGATAATATGTACAATTATTTGCAATTTACAATTGCGTGAAACAATTTTTCATCTTCTTATTGAGTGTCCACTATATTTTCATTTGAAGCCCAATTTGTTCTGCAACATAGTATAAACATTTTTCAGTTCAGAGCGATTATAGATCTCTTTGGCAGATCAGAATTACGGATTATTTGATAGGAGATAGGAGTTCTGAAGCTTTGGTCATTTCTTCTAAATATTAATATGTTCTTAAATATTTTAACGCTATTTGAAGCCTTGAAGAAGTTTAAGCATATTATACGAACGAAGAAAATACTTTCGTTCGTTTCTCAAGAAAACTACATTGGTTGCCCCCACGACACCAATGTAGTTTTCTAGTTTTCTTGAGAAACACTATATTTAAAAAAATAATGATTTTATGCAAAACTATTCAATCTTGAAAATGTTGGTTAAATTAGAGAACATTTGTACAATTTAAACACATTTTAAATGGTGTTTTCAAAAGTAAAGTAACTTTAGCCGTATTAGAGAATTTTTCAAAAAACTATTTTTTGCGATATTAGTTTTTATATATTTCTGGCATTATTTACGCAGATTTAAAAAATTTAAAAGCACTCTGTCATTGTTACTTATTGAGGAGAAAAAGTGTCACTACGACGTTTCGTTTTGGAAAACCATCATCAAATTTGTTTTTTTAATATGGCACTGGATTTTTTATTATTAATTTTAAAGCCATTTTCAATTTAAAAATAGGTGGTATATCACACGTAATGGTTTAAACAAGTTTTCAGTGTTTTTAGCTGTTATTTAAAATTATTCAAGAAAAATCGCAATAGTTTGCTACTTATTTTGCGTAAAACATGCATCGGAGAAAGGCTATTTTTTATTACCTTCAAAAAGCCCAAAAATTTCAACAAAATTTAAAAATCCGGGTACAGTATAAAATAATAAGTTTTTGTTAAATCTACTACGCTGCATTCAGTCAGTTAAGTGCCAAACTATGGCGATTTTTCGTGAGGAAGTTTAAATAAAACAGCTAAAAATATTGAAAACGTGTTTACACCATTACGTGTGACACATCACCAATTTTTAAATTGAAAATGGCATTAAATTTACCAATAAAAAATCTGAAAACTGTAATGGTGTAAGGGCCAAACATCCCAATACTTAGAAAATAGGATAAAAGGTCACAACTATGACAAAAAAAAAAATAAGCCCTCACTAACTATGAAGTATTAAATAAACATAAATTAATTTATAATAACGTAAAAATCCTAACTTCTGAAAAAAATTAAAAAAAAGAGAATTTCTGGAAATGGTTTTTTTACATAAGAATAATAATGCGATAAATGATAGAAAAAATTTAAACAATCTAAATAAAATATACACGTCCATTCTGTGAGTGTCTGTCGTCGGTTTTGAGCAAATTTATATTAAATAAAAATGCAAACTGACCAATATATTAGTAATATATTTTAATCAAATTTTTCCTGTAGTTTAGTGTGATTTATTTGTTATACCTATGTTGAATTATGATGTCGAAAATGATGTGAAGTAGTGTAGTTCTCTGATATTTACGTATACCAGGGTCTTAAATGTAAATTTTAAATTTTGAGTGTAGTACTACATAAAAAAAACATTTCAGAATTTCTGAAAAAGACCACAGCGATGGAAACGTCAAATTAAAGCATATGACATAAGGAAAAATTGTGTATTCTTATTATATGACTTAAAATCAAAAAAAATCTAAAACATAAAAATATTTATAATAACTTAACATAATTATAGTTTCGCCTTATACAATTAAACGCATACAAGAATAATATACTTAACATCAATTGTAAAAAACCAAGTATCCGCTTGCTCTTCACACTTTGAAAAAACTTGTACTACCACATAAGTTAGATTAGTTAGTAAATCCAATCCTCACTCACATCAAAGATCGGTTAACTACCATGAACATCAGATGCTATATACCAATAGACTACATTGCATCCCTTTTGTAAGTATAAACTCAAATCTCAACACTACACCAACAAGCATATTCCTTGTTTAATTAATAATAATAACAAAATTGTTTTTGTGTCATATGCCATATAATACTTTAACTTCAATCTACAGAAATTTGGACATAATCGCCATTTGCATAGTTTTCAGTTATAAATACGCAACTTTTCAAATTTCAAATATAATGATTACAACAAAATATAAACCAAAAATAAAACCAAAACGTTGGAATGTTACAACAAACGTAAATTTATTGATACAGTTAATCAATAATAAATAAGATGATTATAGTGTTATAAATCGATATAAAATTCCTAAAAATTAATATAAAAATTTTTTTTTTCTACAAATGGTAAGTTAACCGACTTTCAATAAAAAATGTATACTTATGAAAATGTTATTTCCAGAATCAAAAACCCCCCATTGACAATTAAATAACTTCTGTAGGTATTCAACAAAAAAAATTTTACCCCCCTAATGTTAACCACTGAAGATGAGAATATTATGTCTCGAAACATGTATGGTTGAATAATTTAATGACACAATTTTTAACAAAATAAAGAGATTTATTTGTGGAGAAGACGAAGTTTGATTTATCATTAAATTTATAATAAGGTCAAAGGAAATAAAGTAAAACCAAAAAATATATATAAAATATGCATCTATCTAATGTCTGTAACATGGTCGAAAATTTCCTTCAGTTTTTTCTTAAATTCGCCCTCGGTTTGACAAGCTCTTAAATATGCATCTATCTAATGTCTGTAACATGGTCGAAAATTTCCTTCAGTTTTTTCTTAAATTCGCCCTCGGTTTAGAAGAAGAAGATTAAAAAAGTAAAATCCCGAATAGGTAGGTGATTTTTTATAAAATTCAGAGCTCGGTCGCGGTAGATACAGAGGATCCCTTACACGAGTGAAATATTGATGGTCACTGCCACAAGTACTCGCACTTCCTCTGTAAAGATAAATTGAGGTAACCGAAAGCAACTATTCTTCTTGAAGGCATCTCTGCATGTTCCTCGAAATGGAACATTGAATATACACCTAAACGGTCTCTTCTGTAATATAAACACCCTGTCAATCTCTTCACTGTATTCTATTGAAGAAACTGTATAAAACACCATACTTACCGTGTCATATCTAACGTAATAACAGTGAAACAAAGGATTCCCGAGTTGCAAAATTTTCAATTACTCAAATATTCTGAAAATGGTCTTAGACCTCGAAAAAGTAGCAAAGATTTGCTTTGAAAACTGAAAATATCTCTCTGCTAACAATGGACATATTCTGCATTCTCGACCTACATAGGACACAGTGTACATTAGGTTTGCGGCTCGAGGATCGGTCTGTTTAGCCATCTTAGAGTTCACAACAGAAATCCTTGAGTTGGAATAATTCATACTCGTTAGCGAGTGAATGCTGATCATGATGTGACACCAATCTGTTTAACAAATTTAACAACTCCACCTCTGTATTAAATTTCCCGGAGGCGACACGACGCAATTTCACTGGAGCTCTGTACCAATACCCCGGTAATAACTCCATTCACCGGTCCAAAATCTAGTTACTGTTGCCCTTTGATCTTGTAGCAAGGCGACAGTGTTTTTCCGGAGACCGTTTGCAATATTCCGGGAGGCGAGAGCAATGGCTGCCGCGCAGCGCGATGTAAATGGTTGTTAGTCGCGCACAGCACCGCCTACTGTGACGCACTCACGGGTTTATGACATCGCGACGCCACCAAGGGCGTCGATGTCTATGAAGTTTACAAACATATTCCTAATACAATTTTGGTATCTTGTGTGCACCGACATAATATTATATTGAAGAGCGGGTCACCTGAGTTTGTAGGCATTTCAGCAAAATACCTACTTGGACTGCATACTTTATCCATTAAAAACCTAGGTGTTCTGAATAAATACAGAGTGTCCCACCAGGAACCAAATCGATCTGTATATAGAAAACTATACATTGGAGAATTTTGAAACTTTGGCAGTGTAACTATGTCGACGGGGGCCTGTAAGGAAACTTTCATTATTTGAGTTAGATAGGTACTATTTACCAATATTTATACGTTTATTAAGAAATCAAATAAACTTAACCAAAGCACAATTTAAAATACAAAAACTAAAAAATATACATGCTATTTCTTAAACCGTGCACGATAGAGAGTTAGCTAAATTAGACAAAAGTTGCAGTTTTTGATGCCTAGCTTTTTTAGTGAAAAACGCCGAATTTTATTTCCTTAAATATTTTGAAAACTAATGATTTTCGATACAAAGTTTAAAATCAAGAGTTTAATAGCTCTAATATGTCTACAAGACGGCACTATCAAAATTAACGTCCGCCGTTTTGCTTTACAGCTACCAGCATCAACTTTGTTTTTTTTTTTTTAAATTCGGACCTGCATTTTTATTTTGTTTTCTAAAATGGTTTGTCACTACCCTTAAAATAAGGCATAACTCAAGTATGATCTCGACGTTTCGATTCGATAGTAGTCATCATGAATTTTGCCGTGATACAGACCTGCATTATTTTTTGCTGAGCGAAAATAATAGTATATTACATAACATGTGCTGTAACTCCTCAAGTGCTGGGCCAAAAGCGAGCACCAGAGATATTGGGAACATATTCCCAAGCAGGAGGCATCAACTTTTCTCTAATTTAACCAACTCTCTATCTTGTACGGTTAAATGTTAAATAGTCTTGCACTATTAAATAGTAGCTACCCTGTACTTATAATTATTAGGTATAATAAAATAACTGATTTAATTAAAAAAAATGTTTCTCGCTTTAATATTCGCAAAAGTCGCTACTAGTAGCGACTTTTGCGAATTCCATAGGGAAGACGCGCAATCCGGTTCTCAATTGACAGAATTGACAATCCCGACAACCTTTCCTGTTCCATATAGTGTTTCTAAGAAAACTTTTTAGCAATTTCAACTTGGAAAACGAACAGATACAGGGAGACTCAGGAAAATGTAGCAAGCCGTCAAAGTTTTATTGAAGCTACAGGAAATGAAATTTTCAATTAATATAAATTCCATTAGGTCTTTAATTGATTTTATGTAAATGTAAAAAAAATCCGAAAATTTATAGGTATTTAATATAGACAAGATGCAGGATGCAGGACCGGGACCATTGAGGATACCAGGCCCGTGTTCCGTGGAACACGCGGAACACTGGTCACTACACCACTGAGGCACACATTTACAATTACAATAAAATTACAATAAAACAAAAATCATCGTCTCCACTATTTAATTCATAAATTATGTCAAAGGGACATGTTTCGGAGACATTTACAATTTTGCTACGTAGATGCGAAAAATGTTTGCATGTTGGAGGACATCAATATGAACAAGTTACTAAAATAACAAAAAAAAAATAAAACTTATTGGATTGCTGATTTATCATTATTTCTGAACGATGTTCGCTCATTACAAGGTTTGTTTCTCTTCTCTTTTACTTTAAATAATAATAATAATGCAGTTTATTTGTAATTCCAAAATTAACATTAAAAATACAACAATATAATAGTAGCTACATAAAAATATAGTAAAACAAAAAATATGTCACATAATATCACTTAAAAATAGCTTAGCCAAGGATTACAAAATGGGTTAAAAGGCAGTTAACACTGATTTGAAATTTTAACCCAAGAAAGCATAGTTACATACAAACATAACATATCTAATGGTTGTGCACTGATGGCAAACAACAATATTCTTCTTAAAACTAAACAAAGATATTTTCCTTTAATTGATTGACAACAATTAAAATCTAAGAGAAAAAAAGAGAAAAAAAAACCCACTCATTCCAACTCTACTCCTTATTAATGTGCTTGCAAATGTAAAATCTGTTTCTTAAATAAATATTTTCGGTAGGCAATTCTGAAACCGGCCAACGACAGCGCTTTAAACGATGATGGAATTTTGTTATAAGTCGCGTAAACAACAAATGAAAATGATCTCAAAAAAATTGCGCTGCGATGCGGTGGGGGAGACAGTAAGCCTTTAAATCTTAAATTTAATGTATGAACATCCGATCGAAAACTTATTTTATTGTAAAGATACGGAGGATGCTTTTTAAGAACAATAGAGTGAAACAAACAGGATGGATGCCAACTACGTCTAGATTCCATGTCCAGCCAATTAATATTCGCGAGTTTGTATGACACCGGATCAAATTTCCTGATACCATAAATGTAACGTAGACAGCATTTTTGAACTTTTTGGATTTTGTTTTTGTTAACTACTGTCAAACAAGGACCATATATTACATCTCCATAATTAAAATGGCTAAGAACCAATGAATCACACAATGTCGTTTTCAGTTTTAGTGTAAGCAAATGTCTATGAGGATACAACATTTTCAAGTTCATGTAGGCCTTACGCAGACATTCCGTGACATGACCATCAAAACGCAAATCCGTATCCAAATACAAACCAAGATTTTTTGTTGCTGATACACAAGGGTTTATTGTCTATAGCAATATTTAGTGTGTCCCCAATTGCATCTCTGTTCTTGCCAAATATTAACAAAAATGATTTATTTGGATTTATTGTCATTTGATGTTTTTTAGATATATTTAGTAATTTATCCAGATCCTCGTTTATGCATTGACTGACCCCAGCAACATCTTGACAATGAAAAGAGAACCTCACCTGCCGATCATCGGCATATTCATAGTTTGTGCAGTGTAAGAGACATTTGTGAATATTTGCAGTATATAAACAAAATAACAGAGGAGACAGAACCCTGTGGCACTCCACATAAAATATCCCCTCTTGCAGATACAGTTATATTGGAATTTTCTATGATAGTTTAAAGAAATGTTGTTGAAGACTTTTGTTTCTATATGAATATTGATTCGCAAATGTATCACACGTTCTGAATGCTATTTTTACATTCCTCTTGAATGGATTTTATTAGTAATCTAAACTGTTACTTGTTGCATTATTTTAGTGTCGTCTAATTAAATTTAAGTTATGTTATTATAATAAACAAACGTTAATACGTTTCGCTTGCTCATTTGATCATCATTTTAATTCTAATAACCGAGGTTATTCATAGTAGTAGTCGTGAAAAACCAAAAGCATTGTAGTAAAATGTTAAATTGACAATATGTCGAAAACTACAAATTTTCAAAATAGACAACCTATTACAAGGTCGCATTTATTTCAAAAGCTAAATACGATAAAATTATAAGAACATTTGAAAACATTGAGTTTTAACTATACATATGTTGCAGAGTGCTAGGCAAAAATTGATATTCTCTTATGTAAGATCAAGAAAAATAGCTTGACAAGTGCCTCCCTATTGGATAATTAAATTATTATTATTGGGGCTGAAACCGTCAATCTTGAAACCGCTAAATTTAGCTAAATAGGCCATTATACATAAAAAATTCATCTAGAATCCAAAAAAGTAACAATAAAATAAAAATGTTCAGTCGTCTGACCCCTGTGGAGTGTAGTATACTCCAAAATTTTCATTGCTTTCCGATATAGATAGGTACTTTTTGTCTATATGTATTCTACCACGATAGCGCCCGAACCAATTGAGCTAAATTTTGGTTTATGAGTTTGGGGCAATCCTAAGATGAACCCATTAGTTTGTGGTTGAAATTGCTTAAGCCCTGTGATAGGAGTGGACACAACCGCTAAATTTTCAAATAGCTGTAGGATCGAGTGATACATCATTTTAAAGAATTTTTTATGGTCACTTTTGATATTTGCTTTTCTCGAGAAAATAGCGTTTTAAATGTCACCAGTTAGGTAATTCGAATCTATATTCTTATAAGAATATAATATGGACTTGAGAACTTTCACACGTTGATAGAGCGTTCGCTTCGCATGCGGAAGTTTATGGGTTCGAATCCCAACTCTGACAATATTTTTTTTTATTTTTGAATAAAGTAGTTAGTTTTTTACGCAGGTCACATATTTTTTTCAATATTTATCGCGGTCTTGCCCGAGAGGGACACCGTGTAGATGTTTCTTACAATACTAAAACTCCATTGATCTAATACGGCAAACATAAATTATTTTAACCCCTTTTTCTACAACATAACATAATATAAAAATGCCAATATTCAAGTATACCATGTTATAAATTATGCATAATTTTCCCTGCTTGACTTTAAGCTTTTGTTCAGAAAGAATTGCAGAAGCTATTTTTGCTACATTTATGGACAATTTTGTGTATATTTGGGTAAAGCGCAACAATAATAAACTACCCATACAAGCTATAGTTCAGAACAGATATAATGAAAACGAAAGGGTAAAAGTAATATAAAGTGAAATTTTTGCTGTAAAATATGCAAAAGCATGCCAAGTGAACAAAAGAAGTTTATTCTGAGAGTTAAATAAGAATGTTCGTAACCCTTTTGCATTTATTGAGGCAATATAGTGGAAACCGTTTCTCTACTATTTAAAGGTGAAATTAGCATCAATAGGTAAATATTTTCTGTTAAACTAATAATAAGGTATTTTCAATTCGTTACATTTAGCCTGGCCAGTCATATAATTTAGAAACAAGTTTTAAATAAATTGACAAGTTTTTGAACTTGTAATAAGAGCTGGATGAGTTAGAGAATATAATATCATTTACATTTCTGTACTTATGTTTTTTGTAAAGTTTAAAGTTTAGTATTTATTTATAATAAAAACAGACATCTAACTTTGCGTGAAATGTTGCTTAAATTTTAATACGTGTGTGTATACAGGGTTATTCACGCCATACGACACGGAATAGTGTGGCTAAACTATTTAATTTCCTAAAAGTTTTATTCATGGATTCGATAAAAACGATTTATGGCTACATTTTAAAAATATTGTGAATCTATACAGGGTGTCCCAAATATAAGAAATGAACCATAGTTGCGTTTTTTTAAATGAAATACCCTATATATGAATCTATTTTCCGTTTCCCCGTTTAAAATAAACCTAACTTTTATTAAAGTACATCTCACCTAAACCTGACAGCTTTTTAAATATTTTTATTTTTATAAAAATATAGACATTATTTGAATGAAAAAAATCACACCTATTGGTTTGTTCTTTTTAAGCCTGTGTGGGCTGATAAATATACCCACTCATCACTTGTTACGCCGAATATAAAAAAACCCCAATACTAAATACAGGGTGTCCAATAATATAAGTTATATGAACGTAAAGTTTAATTCTAAATAACTTGTTTATGTCAAATAGAACACCCGGTATATGAGGCCAAAATTAGATGCACAGATTAATTATCTGTCAAATATTATAATACTTTCCTATGGATAACTCATGACGTTTTCGTGGAAAATGCACATATTCATAATATTAGGCGAATTTTTAATTGAACCTCTTAATTTCATGTAGACCACCCTGTATTTGATCGTGATGGAATTAATTATCTATATGTATATATTGCTAGTAATAGAAAGAAATTTTTAAAATTATAATATTTGACAAACCATATATTTACAATAACATAATAAATAAATACATTTTTAACTTAAATTATGATGATGATTATGATAATATACATAAATACATTAAATAACAAGATATACATAAATACTGATACATTTTATAATAAATATCTAGGCACATTTGAATCCTTCAACAAACTTGAACCTGGTGTAACGCGTCTAAACGCTTTTCTTTATTTGCTTCTTTATCTCCTCTATTAAAAAAGTCTTCATTTTATATGATTTTGTTCCTGCCCATGTACAACAATGTTCAACACGATTTAAAATCAATATTGAAAAGTTCTTGATGCAGTTGCACAGTGTTTAGGTGGTATCTCTCGGTAAACTGCCTTAACAGTCTCTCGAAGACAGCTTTTTTGGGATGATCTTGCGCCGGGAACCTTTGAGCGTAAACTTGCGATGACAGCAAAGCCTTTTTGGACCATTCTCCCAGAATAAAAATCATGTCCTTTGGAATAAATTCGCATTTTTGATTAATTGAGTTCAATCAAATGTCACAAATAAAAAACTGTTTTATGAAAAATTTTCCACTTTTAGGTAAGAATTTTCAACAGACTATTTGACAGTAAATATCAAATTACAAAAAATGTATTCTGTCTTCTCAAATTCTCATGGCTGACTTAAATTCTGCCTATTATTATCAATATGTGTGCCTCTTGCATGCAAAATTAAACGTATGCATATCTATAGGAAACTTTAATTTGTGCATCATCAAATACAGGGTGGTCTACAAGAAACTAAGAGATCCAATTAAAAATTCGCCTAATATTATGAATATGTGTATTTTCCACGAAAACGTCAAGAGTTATCCATAGGAAATTAATATAATATTTGACAGATAATTAGTTTGTGCATCTAATTTTGACCTCATATACCGGGTGTTCCATTTGAAATAAACAAGTTATTTAGAATTAAACTTTACGTTCATATAACTTGTATTATTGTATTTAGTATATTGGGGTTTTTTTATATTTGGCGTAACAAGTGATGAGTGGGTATATTTATTAGCCCAGACTGGCTTACCAAGAACAAACGAATAGGTGTGCATTTTTTCATTCAAATTATGTCTATATTTTTATAAAATTAAAATATTTAAAAAACTGTCAGGTTTAGGTGATATGTACTTTAATGAAAGTTAGGTTTATTTTGAACGGCGAATCTAAAAATATATTCTTATATAGGACATTCCATTTAAAAAAAACTGAACTATGGTTCATTTCTTATATTTGGGACACCCTGTATAGATTCACAATATTTTTAAAATGTAGCCAAAAATCATTTTTATCGAACCCATGAATAAAACTTTAAAAAATAACATAAAATTAAAGAGTTTAGCCACACTATTCCGTGTCGTATGGCGTGAATAACCCTGTACATGAGATTTGAATAGAAAATTCAATTTTTTAGCCTTGAAGTTAACACGTATTATCTTCTATCTTCACTTTCCACGAACAAAAAGTTTTCTATAATGATGGATCCAAAATCAAACTGTCAAAAAAATTATTCCGTATTTCGAATAAGTTTAGGAAGTATATATTTTTTATTTTGACCCCTTTTACTCTATTTACGAACGCCTATGAAAACAAGTTATTTATAACACATTCTATTGTAGGTTATTTTCTATCAAAGCTATAAATAACTAGTCAATATTTCTGCTATGTTTAAGAAATACGTTTTTTTCTAACCTTTGCACCCCATTTTACACTTTTTTCGAATGTGAATGTGGTCTAATTGTTAGGTTAAATATTTTATGTTATATTTAATTAAACGCACAAAAAATTATTCAATATTTCGGATAAGTTTAAGAACTATGATTTTTTTAATTTTTGAACCCTCTTTTAAACCCCTTGCCTAAGCCCAATGTTAATCACCACCTATAAATATCCTGTAGTATTTTCGTACCACATGTGGTTCTTGAGTTATCACGGATACAAATTTTTTCTGACCCTTTTATATAATTTTCACGGACGCCTATGGTACATTAATTTTTGTCGTGCATTTTTAACATTAATTCAACTAGTTACATATAATAGTATATTATGCAACGATCATGTAATGATGGTTATTAATACACGAGCATGAACTGGGATACGAAACGAGCCGAAGGTGAGTTTCGTATGGTTTATGCGAGTATATTAATACCAATTACATGAGAGTTGCATAATCTACTTCTTCTACACCCGATAAATAATGAAGAACTATAAATATATTTATTTATGTATAAAATGATCAAAGTATTTCCGGTGAAATTAAAAAAAAAATCATGAAACTAATAGTCTCCATATAGGATTACATATATGATATGGAGAGCTAAAAACAAATAGTACAATTAACAATACATCTGACATATTTTAAAAAAAAATTACCTTCAACAATAAGTATATTTCATCATTAGCTTCTTTTAGGAATGATTCAATTTGATCACGTATAAAAAGTTTTGATTTTTTTGCTCGATAACCAACTACTTTTCTTTTCAGAAATGGTACTAATCTTGAAAACTTGCTGACGTCGATCCCTTCTCTCATACGTTCAGCATACAGTTCAACATAGAACAATTGCTCCACAAAGTTGAACTTTTTACAACTCTTGATTTCTGCATCAGATAAGCACATTCTGTTTCTTACAGCAATCATTAAACTCGCTGTAACTTTTTTCATACTGCCGTTTGGATTTTTCAAGTATTAATTTAGAAACAGCCAAGTTTCCAATATTTTTTTATTCTGGAGGAGTACAAGATACCGGAAGATCACTATCAGAGTCAGACATATAATTTTTGGTGTTTTGACAAGAACTGTGAGATAGATTTGTATAATATATATAACATGTAATTTCTATAGCAGCTTTGTTTAAATTGAACTGCTGTTGATTTAAAAAAAAAATAGTATTATTTTTATTTATTTAAAATTATTTAAATATTCTTGAAATAAAAGTCGACCTCCACACAATAAATTTAATAAAAATGTTTCACAGCTCCGGGCTGCATCATCAGTGGTTATAAGAGAAAATTGACGAAAAGCTATGTTATTTAACTAAATTAGTACATATTATTTTGGGAATTTTATTTATTAACTCATTGTGTGAAAAAATAAAAATTTATTGTTAAATTAATTGTCGTTGTTAAACATTTAAAACTAAAACTAATGTACATTAGTAATAATGTGAACTTTTTAAGTTCATTAGTTTTAGTTTTAAATGTTTAACAACGACAATTAATTTAACAATAAATTTTTATTTTTTCACACAATGAGTTAATAAATAAAATTCCCAAAATAATATGTACTAATTTAGTTAAATAACATAGCTTTTCGTCAATTTTCTCTTATAACCACTGATGATGCAGCCCGGAGCTGTGAAACATGTATGGTAACATTTGTTGAGGATTTTTATTAAATTTATTGTGTGGAGGTCGACTTTTATTTCAAGAATATTTAACTATTCTACTCCACTTCAGTATGGACTACTTCTTTCAAATAAAATTATTTAGTTTAATTCATTTGACAATCGTCCGAAAAATAGTGTGTACACCATGGCGGCAAAACTTTTTTGCAGACTCAAGATTATCTTGCCTCGGCGATATTTCTCTCAGTTTGCTAAAATTATATTTCGCGGCCTAGGCATACAAATAACTATTTTCTTTGGTATTTTTTCAATTAATCAGGTTTCACAAATACTGAGAAAAATTCTCTAGGAGGAATGGTGAAGTTCAAGAATTTTCGGCAGATCTCATCCGTCGACCCTGTCAAAATTAATAGCGGTGGAATAAAGAATCTTCTGTGAAATATATTTTAACTGTAATTTTTGTTTACTTCTTAACTATTGAAACCAAACTTTTGACAGCAAAGCTTTATGTAGTCCAAAAATTTAACAACGGCGTATCTACTGTACTGTAATAATTCTAAGATTTTTTTTGTATACTAAAGTTGATCTAATTTATCTAATCACTTATTTTTTTTTTACTACATATATTAGTGGAAAAGTCAGTAAAAGTTAGGATAATAAAATATTCGGAAAAAATTTCCGAAAGTTTATACCGAAAAAATATGCTTCATACCTACTTAGTACCATAAAAGAAATTTTATACCGGCACTAAACTAAGGCATAACATAATAAAATGACCCCTAGGTAGTTTGTTTACAGATTCTAAATACGACAACAATTACGCAGTAGAACCTCTTTGTTATATTATTGAAAGCAACTTTTCGACTATAAAAGTGTGCCTAATGCTCCAATTACTTGTAAAAGAGTAAACAAGGTCAAATGAATTTGGTTTTTGTATATACACAACGAACATGAAAATAAAAATTAGTTAAGCCCTATACCTACAGATAATTAGGACAAAAATATTAAACCGATTAGTATGGAGACGAACTTGTACGTCTTCATCTAACTAATCACCAAAACACTTTTTGACGTGCATTTCGCTAACAGTGTCAACAGTCTCCGTAATGAATTAAAACTGAAAGTCGAAATGTTTTGGTATAGTGGTAAAACGAGGCTTCCAATAAAATTTGATAATATTGAAATTGGAAAATTCAAATAGAAATCCAAAACTCTCTGGAACGTTGAGTTGTTCTTCATGTCAGTTAAGTATATACGAGTATTCGGAGTGAAAGTAACTCATAGTCTAACTCCAAATAAATTTTCTTTTATTTCATTACAAATTCATTCTTACAGACAGGTTTCGACTACCCACACAGACATCCTCAGTGCATCAATCAAAATCTTATGTAAAAGTAAAGGCTACAGACAACAGTCATCAACCCACTCGACAGAACTGCTCAGTAACTTACCAGGTTGAAAGGTTATTTTGTATTATTTATATTTCAAATTATATATTGTCATTGTTTTATATCTAGTTTTATTGAAATTTTCATTATAATAAAAAAGTTTTTTAGAACTATACGTTAATCTATATATATTCTCGTTAATTCTCTATATTTTGTCAAAATTTTCGGTTTGTTTTTCTTTTTGTTTTTCTATTGTAAGGATTAAATTACATTATTGTTTTTCTTATGTAGTTCGTAGCGTATGATATTATTAGTATCCTTGGTACCAGTGTTTTTAGCACTGTTTAGAGGACTCAAAATGTATTGTAGTAATTTTGTTAGAAAGAATAAATGATTTTGTTTTCAAAAAAAATTTTATTCTTTGCTGTGTGAACAGGTGATGTTAGTATCAACCTCTTCCAATACACAGTAAAGTGTAATACTTTTAATTATTGTCCTTCACGTTATTTCTGTGCTCAATCATTGATTAGAGATCCTGCCAAAGAACTGTCTATATTGGTACAAGTATGCGGTTTCTGACAGTGTTTTACAACATCACCTTTTTGTCTAGGCTCAATCAACCTGCATGTTCAGCGGTTTGGAGACCCACCTAACTTGTCTAACTCGTACAATATTATTTGTATTATCGTCGAACGGTATCTACATTTCACCTCAATGTTCAACTTTAGCCACTCATTCTTAAAAACTCTGTTTCCATTCGATGGGTTGTCGTAGACGTCTTCTTGAACAATCACTTGTGTTGTTTCCTCTGTACAATCTTCCATTTATAAAGTAATTTCTTCAACTCCCTTCTTCATAACAATTATCGAGCTTAACCATGTACATAATGATACAGTCCATAACATGCAAGGTTTCGTCCGTAATGTCCATTACCAGTACAACAAGTTAATA
This sequence comes from Apoderus coryli, assembly GCA_911728435.2. NCBI lineage: Eukaryota > Metazoa > Arthropoda > Insecta > Coleoptera > Attelabidae > Apoderus > Apoderus coryli. The sequence goes on along the minus strand of OU452202.1, from coordinate 5,005,930 downwards.
CAAGATGTTGTCCAAAACAAGTTCAATAACGACCTGTTTAGAGAGGCAGTGATCAAAATGCATTGGTTTCCATTTTAAAACTACATCCGGTCTCACGATCATTAATAATCCACAGCCGGTATCGATAAGTGATAAGCAGTGTCTAACCGCTACCTCGACTTTTTTATGGCTATATGTAGATCTAATTTTAAATGGTTAAGGATGTGGGTTTTTGATAGACTATATTCAGTTTGCGCACATCAAAGCTGTTCTTTGGTCTTCTTGTGAAAAAAGGATTTTGCAGAAACTACTGTTTCTTCTTCACCACAATTACGGATTTGCTGCATCCTGTAGGGTGGTAGTCTTAAGGGAGTATAAATGTTTTATTATATTACCTGAATGCTACTAAAAGCTACTGTATTTTAATATCCCTTGTAATACATAATTGTACCAATAAAAGATGTCATGTCGGTATGGCTTTCAAACGTGTTTATAAATACCATTATACTTTCAAAGGATTTCAAATGTACTTTTTCCTGCCTACTTTTCAGTAAAATTCAAATTTTATTAGGGGGAAAATATAGTTTGTACACAAAATTTACCATTTTTATTATACTTACATTCTTCTAAAGTTGATATCTATACTACTGGTATATACGAAAAAGGTGAAGAGATATGGTAATTACCTATCTTGTCACTAAAAGATACGTAGGTATAGGTAACCTAAGATTTTCTTCTTTTATTTGTATCTGTCATGTCTCAGGAGACCTGAGACATATTGTCGATTCACTGGTTTATGTGTCCCGGAATCCGAAAAACAACTTTATTTTAAGCCAACAGTTTGATGGTTTATAAATTTATAACATATGTCTCAAATCAAATTATCCGTTTCGACTTTTGACATTTTGTCAATTTTTTTTACCTATATTTGGACATCTTCTTATTTAACGGTCAACTGGATGTAATCTATACTGATTTCACCAAAGCCTAGACCATGGCATATTGCTGAGTAAACTGCATACGTATGATGGATTTTCTTCCGGCTTGATATCTTTATGCAACTCATACTTGCATGATCGCAAACAATATGTCTTTTACAACGGCTTTAAATCTTGTTTTTACTCGGCCACGTCAGGAGTACCCCAGGGTTCTAACTTAGGTCCATTGTTGTTCGTTCTTTTCATCAATGACCTGGACCCGTGTTGTCAATTTTTTTGTGAGGTCCACCTCGGCCAATCCAGCGATTTTCGTATGTTTATGTTAAAAACTCAGGACTAAAATGCGCTGGTGCACTATTGTGCATAAACCACATTGCATTTGTTATTGCCAATGGTACGTTTTCCAGAAATCCAAGAAGCGTGTGTTCCAGAAAATCACGATAGACCTCTCCGCTAAGTCTTCCTGGTCGATATACGCGTCCAATTAACCAGTCACCCATAATTCCAATCCAAGCGTTCAACGAGAACTGATGTTGAAAACGATCTTCAACTATAGCATGCGGATTTGCATCAAACCATAAATGGTTATTATGAAAATTCCTTATTGCATTTTTTGAAAAACCCGCTGCATCAGTAAAAAAAATCAACATCAGTAGTTGAGGAATTTCAACAATTTTGTGCAGAACGCATTGACAGAATGCTATACGTGGAGGAAAATCAGCAACATTCGAAACCTCAGCAACATAATATGAACAAAATACAAGAGATAAAAAGTAGTAGTTGTAGTTGCGTTATCTCAAGAGAATATCGTAATTAAATTACAGTCAAAATGCAATTTTTATTATTTCTAATTTAGATTAAAGAAGTGAGTTTGTTAGGTTAATCGAGAGCTTTATCTTTTGAACACTGAGAATGCATATTTTATCACAATGAAAGGTACTTATGTGTAACCTCTCTAAGATATATTTATATTTGACAAGAGCAGTTGGGTTTGACTGATTTAGAATGTAGTTTAGTATATTGATTGTGTATAGATTGTGTTCGTTAACACGGATTTTCAAATTTCTATTGGTTTGCCCAATGCAAGTTACGTTTCATTTTCTAAAAGGTATTTTAATTCTACCCCTGATTTGTATTTTTTTGACTTGAGTAATGAAAATAGTTGTTTTGTTTGATTTGATCTCATAATATTTTTGATTCAATGGATGCGATATTTCTATTCTGTAGAGACATCTTTCAGCAACTAATGAGCAGAATTGAGCGAGCAAAAAACTTACTGCGCCTTATGCAAATGTATTCTACAAAGAGTGTTGTAAAATTTCTTAATTTATTCTTTGTAATTTTAGGTAAATAATTTGTTTTAGTCACATTCAAATTAATAGGAAAACGACGATTTAGATATGACTTTTTAGAAGGTCGATCGCTTGAATATGTTCAATATTATTTAATACATGAATAGTGTTTAAGTGTACCAGCTAAAGATCAGACCTGCTGCGCCATATATTGAACATTTCTTGGCGCTTAATCAGAAAATATATATGTCGCAATCTGTGGTCACCTTATCTTCAACTTCACCAGCAATCCCCAAGAAACTTTGTACAATACCTTATATAAATATATATTCTACTCTAAGCAGTAATCTTCAACGCGCAGCTGATCACTTTACAAAGTGCATTAGATGGAGGACCAAGGTTGCACACTGACAAAGGCATCCTCTTGAGGTCTATCCGATGATCTGCATAATGTGTTTTATGGTTATGTTGGGGTAATAATGCGATCTGCCTTAATCTATGCCAGTCCAGCATGGGTCTATGCAGTCCTATCGTACCTGAATAAATTAGAAGCATCGGAAAGCAAATCTGTAAAGGTGGCACTAGAAGTAGATTCGAAGGGATCTCAAGATCGACTCCATGCACTATGGAAGAGGCTCAAGGAAATCCACTGGTACGGAAAGCAGTCAATTACGACTCTGACGAAGCCAGTTCGAGAATTACTCAAAACAAGCAGCCAGTTTATGAGAAACATAATATTATATTTTTACTTCACTAACAGAGTGTTTTTCAGAATATAACAAAAATGAAAGGAAAAATAAATTACAGGCGATCTGAGGTCGGGAAGGGGGAGGGGGTGAGTTTTTAAGGGTAAAAAACGGTTAATCGCGATTTCCGGTAAAACTGCAAGTCCTATGAAAAAAAGTTAAATGGCAAAGTTATAGGTAATAAAAAGATCTACAACTTTTGTATCGACACTTTTTTCAAAAATTCGAATAACCGAGTTTTTGGTTTTGTATTTTTATCTTTTGCAAAAAAAAATATTTTTTCACGAAATTTGGTGAAAACTTACCTTTGTATGTCCCAAACGTACAGTAATTTTTTTGATTTAAAATATTAAATTGTTCACCTTATTTTGATGTAATATCGAAAAAGCACCCTAATTTTCAATCGAAAATTCTCACGTCAAAATATCTGCTTTTTTAAAAAAGTTGGTGTTTTTTGTTCGTTGAAATATCTACTTTCTGATGGTATAAGAAAAATATACACTACTATGGTAAATGTTCTCAGAAAATGCAAATAATGAAAAAAACTCGAATCCGAAAATTATTTTTTAAATCATTATGTATAATTTTGAGCTATTTATTAAAATTTACACTTTAATTACTCGAAAAACGTAAGATTTCATGTTATATTGTTCAACAAAAAAATTGGTAATCGAAATAATATACTACTATAATTAACAACCAAATAAGTTAATATTTAATAAGACATCTAGAATATTTTGAGAAAGTTTTCGAATCTTCTTTAAATTATATTGCTATTTTAAGATTACTTATATCTGAGTGACTGGATGTAAAAGGTTAAAATGTGGCTGCCGAAAACATGGTTTAAAATGCACAAATTTATGTTCAAATTGTCATGGTTCTGAAACATGCTGCAATGTGGAAGAAAAAACCTACGAGGAAGTTGATGATCCAGATGAAATTGTGGATGAAGAACCAATGCAGACCGGAAATAATCTTGGAGACGAAGACGATGATGGTCTTGAAGATTTCGAAGATCCACTAGAATCCGGAAGGTTTGTCGAATCTAACGATGGAGAAATGCCATCAAATAGACAAAAACTGATGGAGAAGTAATTAGAATGCAAGATAAGGTATTTATAAATAAGAAGATTATTGTATTTGAAAATATTATAATTAAATAACGTCATCAGTAAAAAGTATTTAAATGGTACGATTTACATGTATATTTATCTATTATGAGATTTGCTATGACATAAATGTAATGAGAATTTAATAAATCAACTTTATTACTGAAAAAAAATTGCAGCAGTCACATTTTTTAGATGAAATCCTTTTTAAATCCTATTTTTAATATTTAAAACAACCGTTTTCGCATGTGTTTTGCAATCTTGATGTTTTTTGGATTTGTAATTTTTTTATTTTACAAAATAACATGAAATGTTACGTTTTTCGAGTAATTAAAGTGTAAATTTTAATAAATAGCTCAAATTTATACATAATGATTCAAACAAAATTTTCGGATTCGAGTTTTTTTCATTATTTGCATTTTCTGAGAACATTTATCATAGTAATGTATATTTTTTTTCATACCATCATAAAGTAAAGATTTCAACCAACAAAAAACACACCAATTTTTTAAAAAAAGCAGATATTTTGAGAAAATTAGGGTGCTTTTTCGATATTAAGTCAAAATAAGGAGAAACAATGAATATTTTAAATCAAAAAAATTACTGTATATTTGGGACGTACAAAGGTAAGTTTTCACCAAATTTCGTGAAAAAAGATTTTCTTTTGCAAAAGATAAAAATAAAAAACCAACAACTCGGCTATTCAAATTTTTCACATAAATTTTGAGGTTATGTGAAAAAAGTGTAAATACAAAAGTTGTAGATCCTTTTATTACCTTTAACTTTTTTTCATAGGATTAGCAGTTTTACCGGAAATCGAGATTAACCGTTTTTTACCCTTAAAAACTCACCCCCCACCCCTTCCCAACCTCAGATCGCCCGTAATTTATTTTTCCTTTCATTTTTGTTATATTCTCTACCTTTTCCAATGGGTTTCATCCTCCTATAATTTTTTTTGGTCTCAAAAATTATCGACCCTGGTCTAATATACGTGTAATAGTTCACACGCTAAACAACAAAAGAGGAAAAGTTGCAGAAGTCTATCTAGTCTCTGCCACACTAATCAGGGAAGTGAGTGTCAAGCAACATTTGTCTTATTTCAGCTAAATTAAAAAAGTAAATAAAAAAATACCTATTTAGAAACTAAAAAAATTGTTTAACAGTATTTTAAAAATTACGGAACATAAATGATGAAAAAAGTCAGTAAAAATTCTATAATAAATCTGCTTAAAAAATTGTAAGAATACCGTTTAAAAAGATGTCACAACAAAGTAAAAAGAACAGTTTTAGAATAGGGTTTAAGGGCACTCCGTTAGAACCAGTAAAATTTATTGATTGTGCTATATACACCTAACAGTTTTTTACGCAAAAAAGTAGAGTTAGGTCAACATTGGTAACATTGGCTAAAAAATAAAATTTTAGGGTGTAGCTTGTAAAAGTGTAAATGAAATTGATCAGGCGTATTTTTTTATTTTTATTGCATCGTATATAAATATAGCATGTAATATAATTTTAACTCCTAAAACGTTTTCTGGAACAGTTTGTTTTTTTATAAATCTTCGCCATATTTAAATCAATTTTTTTAATGCGACGTTGCCAAATTATTAACTTTGTTATTGGTAGATATTAGTGTACTTTGATTATGGATACTATTAGAGCTTTTAGATAGATATAGGAACGTATTTTGAGCAAAAATGAAGCTGTTTGAGCATTAGCGACCCTCAACGAAGCTCATTTATAATTAAAATCTGTATCTTGTCAAAGCAAAATTTTAGGGGAGTTCCAGTTGAGAAAATCAAGTTACACGGATTTAGATAGGGATAAATTTTGGTTATTAATTGTGAATTTTTTTTTTCATATTATTTAATGTACTTACGCCGAAATATTAATTTTTCCCATCTCTAAACTTACAGATATTGATGATATCTCCTATACAAATTCTATACCAAATCGCCTTTTTTTTGCCGAGGGACGATCAAAATTCTGGGCTATATACAGGGTGTTCTATATTCAAAAACATAAATTGGACATGTTTCGAAAGACTTATCGAAACTTGCTCGTAAATTTACGTTGGTTAATACTTAATACCGATTTGTAAACTGCATATTATGGGACCATATTGTGGAATGTGTTTCAATAAGCACGACGATTTTGAGTTTTAAATAAAACATATATATATAATATGTGGCATATATTTGCAACATCTATTGATTAATAACGTACACTATGATATTATGAGTGGAATAAAACATTGGACAAATAATAGTCGCATCGGCTTTGCTAGACACGGAACCAAAAAGGTACGTGATATTAATAAAAAAGTGCTTCAAATCAATGAACGTCAACATTAAATTTGAGCCGATGATGGGTGACATCAATACAATAACCGTTCGTACATTAATTCGGTAGCGAATTCTGTACGTTGATTTAATAAATAAAGAACATAAATTTATGCTCGCCGGTTATTGATCTTACGAATGATGGACATTAATTTATAACCTCTGTACGTTAAACCAATGTTAGCAGGTTGTTAAGGTTACGAACGATGAAGATTAGTTTATGTCTCCAATACGTAAAACCGATGTTAGCTGGTTATTAATGTTACGAACTATGAACATTAATCTATGATTTTTGTACATTAAACCGATGTCAGCTGGTTATTAATGTTACGAACGATAAACATGAATCTATGACTTTTGTACGTTAAACCAATGTTAGCTGATGATTACATTGGGTTATAATAATTGTTTTACGTAATTATGTTCGCCGGAAATTATTATTACGAAAGATTGAGATTATTGTTCTGTATTCAATCAATAATCGCGAGCATATACATATGTATTATGTGTACTGCAAAGTGCAGTATGGTTCAAATATACTAGTATATAATGGTTAGAGAACTTAAAAGCCCAAATAAGACTCAAAATTATCTTGGTGTACGTCCATTGATTTGATGCACCTGCTTTGTAAATAAATTAAATTATATTTGTACGACACTCGAAATCTAAAGGCTTTATTTTTAATTTAGTTAATATTAAATGCTAAACATGTGAGGTGAATAGGAAGAAAAAACTATATTTGGAAACTAAAGTCCGCGGAAATTCTTCTAAACAAAATTGGGAATTATTACGAGATCTAAACATTTATGCAAGGGAAAATATCACAATACCGTCTTCTATTCATGATTAATGATTTTTTTGTGGTCACTTCTTCCAACAATTCGGACCCAGGAACGATCAATACTTTGAATTTACAATGGTGGATCATGGGGAGATACATGATATAGATGCATTGCTTGGGATTAAGTCAAATGCTGTAGGCAGTGACATGATCAGTATTGATATGCTAGTAGTAGTCCGTTTATAATGCCCTTTATACAGCATCTAGTTAATTACTATATAGAAACGAGGAACTTCCCAACATGTTGGAAAGAAGCCAATGTCATTCCAATCCCCAAAACTAAAATTCCATCCACATTTAAGGATCTTAGACCGATTAATATACTCCCAGCGATCTCCAAGGTTATTGAGAGTCATCTGCAATCAAATGAACACATCTTGATGGGCATGGGTTGTTGTCGGAGGTCCAGTCTTGGTTCTGTCAGGGTCACAGTTGCTCCACGGCATGACTTAAAATACTGGATGATGCATTGGGGGCGGTAGATCAGGGTTGATTGACGGCATTGCTGCTGTTGGACTACGCAAGAGGCGTTTGACCGCATTGGTCATGGTTTGTTGCTGGCCATTGTGGGTTATCTGGGCTTTGGGGAGTCTGCTGTGTCTCTACTCGGAACATATTTGAATGATAGAAGTCAGGTTGTCATTTTGGGAACGGCAGTGTCTGGGCCCAGGGCCTTTTTTTATGTATCAGGGTTTTTGTTGTTGTTATTATTATGCAGCTATCTTTAGTATTGCTAATATGTTAAGCTAGGAGGCTGTGCATCGACTTCGCCTTTTGTGTAACTTTTCTAAGTTCTCAATAAAGTCATTTATTATATTATTATTATTATTAATCAAAATAACAGTTTTTAGGTAAACAGTGTGCGCCTTTAGAATAGACTTATAGAACCCATACGGTTGAATTGCAGATTTTCTTCCTTTAATATATGTTCTTCTATTTCTTGAACTGTTTTAGCACAAAATAAAAAAGATTCTTGAGAGTCTTTTATTGTGTACTTTAAATGGCTTATCTTTCCACTGGCACCTTTGGAACATAGCTTAGCGGATAGCACTAAATATCCATGAAGATCCCATAAAATTTCTCCCCTCGTATCGGCGGGTTTTCAACATTACAAAGGAATACCGCACTGTGTTTTTTTTTTGTTTTAAACTGACTTTAGTTTTGTACTTTACTTAAGGGTATTTATATAAAAGGATTGCTACTTACCTTATATTTCTACATTTGTTGTATTATTTGGGAACAAATTTTAAAAATAGATTTAGGAACACACTTCACTTTTCAACTGTATACATTTAACTAAACAAAACAAAAAGGACGCGAAAACAAAAAGTCTATGAGAATGTCATAATGTCAATGTTTTGGGTATTCAGTCTATGGTCCGGGTGCATTGATTTGCGCGCGTTATTCAGAATTTAACGGTTAGGTTCGTAAAATTAATGCTTAGCATCCATTGAATCAACGATGATCGTTTATTGGTTTTTATGTTCGCTGTTCATAGGTGTATGATATACAAATAATTGTGTTAAAGGCGAAGAGCATAAATTAATAAATTTAAAACATTGAAGCAATAAATAGTGACATTATATCGATAAAAAAGAACATAAATTTTCGATGTCTTGCATTTATTGATTAATGTTTCATCGTACATTGTTTCTATGTATGAAATTATCAATCTATGATCAAAATTCATTGTAACAGTGACCAATTCATAATATTAATGTTCAAACTATTGATGACAACCATTAATTGGTTTTACGTACAATATTTTTTTCAGTGGACAGATGACAGAATTTGCATGAAATTTTCAAGGACTGTGGCGCATAAATTTTGCGATATTTCGTCTTTTACGGCATTAGTCGTTGTGGGTTTATTCATATAAACTTCTGATCTCAAATAACCTCAAAGAAAATAATCCAAAGGCGGAGGCGTTGGCCATGGTCTTCCGGCTTTAGCTTTTGAGCCAATTGTCCTTTGTACGCACGAAGTTCAATTTTTTTTGTTAAAATTAGATGTATCGTGATTTTGCACACAACAATTTCCTGAGCTCTATTCCGAAATTATGTGATTGAGCTTTTCTCAACATTTGCACTCACTGCTGCGATATTTTTAGTCGAGCGATCAAGACGAGCGCGTGTTTCCTTTTTCATGTCATTAGCAGACCTTTTTCCTTAATCTTCTCACACTGACTTTATTTGGAATCATTTTGATGGCTCATAATTGTAGGCATTTTGCGAACTGTGACTTCAAAACTTGCACCACATTGATCATGTTTTTGCACAATGAGAATTCCTAATTGTGGCCTGTAGCGCTCCATATTACTTAACCCCTTGCTGTATTTTTTTTAATGTCTGTCTGTCTGCGTGTCTGTTTGTCTGTCTGTCTGTCTGTATATCTGTCTGTATCCACGAAAACGCAAAAACTATTTAACAGATTTTAACCAAATGTAGTACAAAAATATTTTGGGAAAGGCAAGGGGTTTAAAAGAGGGTTCAAAAATTAACAAAAATTAGTTCTTAAACTTATCCAAAATACTGCATAATTTTTTATGCATTTAATTGAATATAACCTAAAATATTGATTATAAAATAGTAGACCACATTAGAGTTCGAAAATACTATAAAATGGGGTAAAAAAAACGTATTTCTAAAACATACCAAAAATATTTACTAAAATGTGTCATAAATAACTTACTTTCATAGGCGTTCGTAAATAGTGGAAAATGGGTTAAAATATAAAAAATATATATTTCCTAAACTTATTCGAAATATGGAATAATTTTTCATAGTTGTGATAGAATATAACCTAAAAAATGTTACATAAAAGAATTGGTTCACACAGTCTAAAAAAAGGGTTAAAAACAAAAAAAAAAAAATGTTTCCCAAATACACCAGAAAAATTGGCTATTAGCTTTGATATAAGATAACCTACAAAATGCAGCATAAAATTTTTATTTACATAGGCGTTCGTAAATAGTAGAAAAAGAGTAAGATTAAAAAAATATTTAAAATGTAAAAATTTTTATATTTAACTAGTTGAATTGGTGTTAAAAATACACGACAAAAATTAATGTACCATAGGCGTCCGTGAAAATTTTATAAAAGGGTCAGAAAAAAATTGTATCCGTGATAACTCAAAAACCACTTAACGGATTTTAACTACATTGAGTACGAAAATACTACAGGATATTTATAGGTGGTGATTAACATTGAGTGTAGGCAAGGGGTTTAAAAGAGGGTTCAAAAATTTAAAAAATCATAGTTCCTAAGCTTATTCGGAACACGGAATAATTTTTCATAGTTGTGATAAAATATAACCTAAAAAATGTTACATAAATGAACTGGTTCACACAGGCGTTCGAAAATAGTGTAAAAACGGGTCAAAAACGAAAAAAAATGTTTTCCCAAATATAACAGAAAAATTGGCTAATTATATAACAGCTTTGATATAAGATAACCAACAACATGCAGCATAACAATTCTGTTTACATAGGTGTTCGTAAGGAGTAGAAAAAAGGGCAAAATAAATTTTATAATACACTAAAAAAATCAATTATTTTGCGTACAAGAACTTGGCCCAGAAGATCTGAAATATAAAAGAAAAAAAAAAGGAACAAAACCGATACCTAAAAGAAATAGCTGTCTAAAACAAAAAAAAATTATATATTTTAGATAAATGACAAAAAGGTCATAAAGTTACTACTTTTAAACATAAGTATGGAGAGATAGACGTGCCTCGAGGGCGACAATTTATTTACTCATGTACCTGTTTTCAATTCTTTCAAAATTTGTTAAATTTATCGTTGAATTGGAATTTGTATCGATGTTTCAAGGGCTACACGTATCCACCTCGGATACAAACTGGTTTTTATATTTCTAGCCGTATGTATCCGTGTTACATGCAGGCTATGCACGTATTGTTATGGGGCCTTTTAGGATAGTGCCGTGGAGAACCCAAAAAACTGCTTGGCCTGCGGCTTTTGTTTCTGTTTTCTGCTATAAGTAGTTTATTGGAAAAGGGTGAAAATAAAAACAAACACGTAGTCGTAACTAAAACTAAACTAAACTAAAACATTCATGGACTTCAAAGAAACAAGAAAAGCATAATATTTTTCATCTAAATTTACTATGCGTCGCATCTGAAGTCGCCAATTTACTTCAGACCTGATCACATTTTCTTTTTTGTAACAGTTCAAACATCGACCTCTTTTTCTTCCAGAACCTTGAATTTTTTTCTAAATAATGTTGTGCTGGAAGTTGATCTGCAGTTTGAGCCTTCACTTCAGTAGGTGGCAGTTGTAGCATTTCTTCTATATAATTTTGTTTTGTGAATTTTGTGTTCTGGTGTACGATATACGAATTTACTACTGCAGTAGAAGTTCAACTGCCACTTTTTGGTACCATTTTTGGCCCTTATCTCAAGGATGTTCCATATTTGTACTTTCATCTGTATCTCCGTTGGATAAAAGTCGGTATAATATGCAAAACTGATAACTGTATCCAACGTGGATACATTTTCGAAACCATGTTTCTAGAGCATCTAATTTTTTTTTACATAATTTTTATGGCATTTTGACTTTCACAAAATAATATTTTATTAGAAAATTCCGCAAAAAAATAGCTATTGGAGCCAAATTTTTTTGTCCCATTGTGACACTCAACGTGTTAAAAAATATGGCAGTTGTTTCAATTTACCGGAAAAAATGTAAATTTTGTCAGGTCAAAAAAATCACGTGACTGCTCATGTGCATTGTGCATGTTATTTGGCATTATTTTTAAATCAAAAACATATGGCAAAATTAAAATTTTTAATAAATGTTAAGAAAAAATTTTGCCAAATTTATGATGTGTACTTTCTGTGTGTCACTGTATATTCTGCAGAGGCTTTTAAAATTATAAAGTGCTTTTACACATTTCTTTTTTATACGGTGCTAAAACTTTCACTACCCTTAATTTTCTAAAACCTGTCACCCTCTTGTTTTATCTTTCAACCTTTTAACCAGAAAAAATTACCACTTGTTGAGTAAAAAGCCATGTCTGCACTTCTTCGCCGTTCTCCAATTAATATAGGTACAAAGCATTTTTATATTTTAACACATTTTTAAAGTTGTCTATATTATTAGGCACTTTTTGTACCCTATAATTTCGATTATATTTGTTTATGTTTGTTTTTCGTCCCAAAAAGATCTTTCAAGTAAACAAATAGATGTTCTATTTAATTTTTTCACTAGTTCAAGTAAACAAAATGTATTTTATTCCGGTGACATAGAGATATGACACCTATAGATTATTAGAATCACAGTTCTATCTCGTCAGATTTATTATTGGGGTTGATTTACAATCGAATTTAATGTTATCAACCTTAAAACCCCACAAATAAACATTGGATCTTGTTCATTTTCGCCTTACATCTTATTCACAAAACGGCGTTCGCCTTTATTCATATTCCGGCCAGCGCCGGTTTAAGATCACATCGGGCCCTAGACAACAATATTGTCTGGAGCCCTGGAGGCATGACGAATTAAGCTTTATAGTAAAAACATATTAACAAATTTTGTATTAAATTAAAAGTTCAATAAAATGGATAACAAAGTATAAACTTTTACGGCAAACAATATTATAATAATAATAACAGGAAACAAAAATTATAAAGATATTCAAAATAATACATATACCTAAAACTAAGTAATAAGATACTTTAATTAAAAATAAATTAAATTTAAGAAAATTTAGAATTCTCTTAAAAGAGAAGAAAGAGGAAATCAATATTCACAAATCACCGACAAAAATAAAAACTAAGCATTAAACATTTGGATTATTTGTCCAATGGAATCACTGAACAGATCAGCTTCAGAACTACTAGAAACTGAATTATAACAATTACACATATAAAAAACTGGACTTAGACTAATAACATTAGAGTTGGGCGTGCTCAATCTGAAAGTAGGACTACTCCTGGTTCCAGGACGCGGAATATGAAAATAGACAGCAAATACTCAAAGGCTGTGGTGTTGTGAATTAAATTTTATAAAAACTTAACGGAGTTTATATCACTGCGTAGACTAAGAGAACACATACCGTATCTGTTCAATAAGTCTTGATGACTTGAACCCCTTGCAGGATAAATGCCATCCTCTCTATAAGCCAAGTACTTTAGAAATCGCCTTTGCACAGACTCCAAATCTCCAATACTTATAGCAATCGTACATAGGATTCCAAATCAATGAAGCAAACTCCAATCTGCTGCGAACAAATGCATAATAAAGGAGTTTCAAAGTGGATACACCAAAGTCTCCACCATTCCGCAACACAAAACCAAGCGCTCTAGAGGCCGACCGAATAATGTGGTGCAAGTGTGAATTTGGTATCGAAGACAACTACTAAACGAATGATGAAACTCGTCAATTGAAATCTAAATAAACCTTTTTAGCTTTTTCTTTCGCAATTTTGTCAATTATTTCGTCATAATTTATGTGGTTCACTGACTCGCTCTCAACATAAAGGACAGATAAAGCATCTAACTTTCCTGGTCTACGTTTTCCACTGGCGTTGGATATCGGTGAAGACATAAAAATTTGTAAGAGAATGAGAACATTTTGTAGAAAATTGTTTTTTTATTAAGCGGCCGCCTAATGGCGATACCGGCGCCGATTCTGGCAGAAGTTGTTGAAGTTCTTGTACTTTGCCGATATATGATAGGGATAGTAAAGCTCTTAGTGCAATATTTCCTAGACGCAGGTGGTAGGAATATTACTTTTCTTTTGATGCTGTTGGTGTTGGCAAAAGCAATTTTTTCCCATACTAGTTTATGATTTTCGGTAACATCCCGAGCGATGGTCATAGGGCAGGTGACGATCAATCGCATAAAACAACTACTTAGATAATCATTAGGCGTCCCAAAAAACACACCTAAAACTAGTGAGATTGTGGAGACTACAGGGGACTGAATGCGAGAACGTCACCAGATTGTTAACCACTGCGCCACATTCATGATTTTTCTCAACAACTCACCTGAAAAGCCATATTCTCCACGGTAGGCCAGAGATCCCAAAGGTTTATGGTTGAGTTACTTATGGATTTAGATTTGTGCTTCGTCAATATTGATGATATCCTTGTAGCCTGTTCAAAAAACTTCCAAACTCTGTTGTGAATCCAGCAAAATCTATTTTTGTACCACCCAGCGCATGTTTTTGTGATATATTGTTTCCAGCAGCGGCATACACAAAAAAAGTGGAAGCAATCAAAAACTTCACGAAACCACATACAGATAAATTGAGATAATTTTTGGATATGTCAAATTTTTATACCCAATTCTGCAGAAACTCAAGCGCTTTTAAATGATATGTTGCGTGATGATCCTAAACGTACCACATCCCTTTGATGGACTCCTGATATCGCCATCTTAGCTAGTAAGGACAGTTTAACGCAAGCAACCTTTTTGGCTCACCCTCGTAATGATTTACCATTAGCCATATTCAGCGATGCCTCAGATCATTTAATTGGATCAGCTCTGAATCTAAGGGTTGACGATAGTTGGCAGCCACTTGCTTTCGTTTTAAGAAAACTTCAGAGCGGAAATATTCGACACATAGGACGGTGAATTGTTAGCCGTCTACGATGCAGTCAGGTATTTTCAATAGATGGTAGAAGTTCATACATTTGCGATTTTTACGCATCATAAAGTCTGCCAGCCCGCAGCTTAGATTCACTTTGCGATTGTTATCAGTATTCATCAACTGGCTCATCTACATATTAGGACCACTGTTAAACCGATTTCGCAGAAATATGTTTGGCCTTGGCCATCGATTAAAAAAGATCAATTGACACCGCCATCGACAAGATTTGAACGTGTTCACAAAGATAGTGTTGCCGATAAAAGAAAATTCTCGATATATTCAGTCGTTTGCTTGAAGCTGTACCCATAGAGAATCAAGAAGCCCCTATACTGTTGATCGTGCGTTTTATGATCATTGGATATCACAATTCAACCTTCCATCAATTTGAATCATATCTGTTTAGAGAGCTCAATAATCTAACAGGTACGACTAGAGAACCACTGCATCCCATCCAGCGTCAAACGGTATGGTATAGAGATTTCATCGGAAATTAAGCCGCTATTCAATGGCATGAGAACGCACGATACACAGAAATTCTGCCTCTATGTAGTCGAGCAGCAGCCTGGTGAGAAGACCTTAATTCAACAGCAGCAGAGAAGGTATATGTCGAAAGAATACGTGCACATGGAGACAGATCAATATTTGTGTTTATACGACGCGACGTGAAGGTCCAAAGGTAGGATTATAAAATCCGTATGAAGGTACTCACAAAGCTAATACGCTTTGGAAAAGCATCCGTTTGTAAGCACACATAATTGTCAAGCCACAGTCTCTGTTGAACGATTAAAATTAGCGTGGGTTTTAATAGAAGAAGCTGATGATATTAAGGAATCTGATGTAAGTATTTCAAGAAATTGTTAATGACTCTGCACCAAAACAACCACCAACAGCTCAGTTCTGAGATCTACAATGCCTAGCGCCTTGGCAGTCTCAGAAGAGCTTAGAGTACGATCTGCTAGACGAGTTCGACTTCTTGAACATTTCCAAGCTGGCTGTCCCAATCGTTAGAACTAGCAGGAAATTACTGTGGCAGTTTATTAAATTTTATTTTATTTCAAATAGCCAAATATTACGCTGTATGTTATATTATACTAATACACTGAACCGAAAAGGTACGTGATATTAATAAAAAAGTGCTTCAAATCAATGAACGTCAACATTAAATTTGAGCCGATGACGGGTGACATTAATACAATGAACGTTCGTACATAAATTCGGTAGCGAATTCTGTACGTTGAATTAATAAATAAAGAACATAAATTTATGCACGCCGGTTATTGATCTTTCGAATGATGGACATTACTTTATAACTCCTGTACGTTACAACGATGTTACCAGGTTGTTAATGTTACGAACGATGAAGATTATAGTTTATGTCTCCAATACGTAAAACCGATGTTAGCTGGTTATTAATGTTACGAACGATGAACATTAATCTATGACTTTTGTACATTAAACCGATGTCTGAAGGTTATTAATGTTACGAACGAGAAACATGAATCTATGACTTTTGTACGTTAAACCAATGTTAGCTGATTATTACATTGGGTTATAATAATTGTTTTACGTAATTGTGTTCGCCGGAAATTATTATTACGAAAAATTGAGATTATTGTTCTGTATTCAATCAATAATCGCGAGCATATAGGTACATATGTATTATGTGTACTGCAAACTGCAGTATGGTTCAAATATACTAGTACCAATGGTTAGAGAATTTAAAAGCCCAAATAAGACTCAAAATTATCTTGCTGTACGTCCATTGATTTGATGCACCTGCTTTGTAAATAAATTAAATCATATTTGTACGACACTCGAAATCTAAAGGCTTTATTTTTAATTTAGTTAATATTAAATGCTAAACATGTCAGATTCGTCTGTCGTCTGAGGTGAAAAGGGAGAAAAAACTATATTTGGAAACTAAAGTCCGCGGAAATTCTTCTAAACAAAATTGGAAATTATTACGAGATCTAAACATATTTATGCAAGGGAAAATATCACAATACCGTCGTTTATTCATATAATATTAATGATTTTTTTGTGGCCACTTCTACCAACAATCCGGAACCAGGAACGATCAATTTTTACTTAGGTAATAAAATTAGGCCTGATATTAACTTTGAATTTACAATGGTGGATCATGGGGAGATACTTGATGCATTGCTTGGGATTAAGTCAAATGCTGTAGGCAGTGACATGATCAGTATTGATATGCTAGTATTGATATGTAGTTGTCCGTTTATAATGCCCTTTATACAGCATCTAGTTAATTACTATATAGAAACGAGGAACTTCCCAACATGTTGGAAAGAAGCCAATGTCATTCCAATCCCAAAACTAAAACTCCATCAACATTTAAGGATCTTATAGACCGATTAATATACTCCCAGCAATCTCCAAGGTTATTGAGAGAGTGATCTGCAATCAAATGAAAACATATCTTGATGGGCATGGGTTGTTGTCGGAGGTCCAGTCTGGGTTCCGTCAGGGTCACAGTTGCTCCACGACATGACTTAAAATACTGGATGATGCATTGGGGGCGGTAGATCAGGGTCGATTGATGGCATTGCTGCTGTTGGACTACGCAAGGGGCATTTGACCGCATTGTTCAGGGTTTGTGCTGACCATTGTGGGTTTCCTGGGCTTTGGGGAGTCTGCTGTGTCTCTACTCGGAACATATGTGAATGATAGAAGTCAGGTTGTCATTTTGGGAACGGCAGTGTCTGGGCCCAGGACATTGGGTAGTGCCGCAGGGCATCCAGGAATCATTGCCTTTTTTTATGTATCAGGGTTTTTGTTGTTGTTATTATTATGCAGTTATCTTTAGTATTGCTAATATGTTAAGCTAGGAGGCTGTGCATCGACTTCGCCTTTTGTGTAACTTTTCTAAGTTCTCAATAAAGTCATTTATTATATTAGTCTTATTAATCAAAATAACAGGTTTTTAAGTAAACAGTGTACGTCTTTAGAATAGACTTATAGAACCCATAAGTATGGTTGAATTGCAGATTTTCTTCCTTACTACTTACCTTATATTTCTACATTTGTTGTATTATTTGGGAACAAATTTTAAAAATAGATTTAGGAACACACTTCACTTTTCAGCTGTATACATTTAACTAAACCAAAACAAAAAGGACGCGTAAACAAAAAGTCTATGAGAATGTCAATGTTTTGAGTATTCAGTCTATGGTCCGGGTGCATTGATTTGCGCGCGTTATTCAGAATTTAATGGTTAGGTTCGTAAAATTAATGCTTAGCATCCATTGAATCAACGATGATCGTTTATTAGTTTTTATGTTCGCTGTTCATAGGTGTATGATTTACAAATTATTGTGTTAAAGGCGAAGAGAATAAACTAATAAATTTAAAACATTGAAGCAATAAATAGTGACATTATATTGATGAAAAAAACCATAAATTTTCGATGTCTTGCATTTATTGATTAATGTTTCATCGTACATTGTTTCTATGTATGAAATTATTAATTTATGATCAAAATTCATTGTAACAGTGCCCAATTCATAATATTAATGTTCAAAATATTGATGACAACCAATCATTGGTTTAACGTACAATATTTTTTTCAGTGTAATTAGCTGATTTTTGTCAATGTCAGATTTAAAAATATATTTTACCAGTTGCTCAATTTATCGCGTATTACTTATAAAAAGAAACCAAACACCTAAAATGCCAACAGTATTACTTAAAATGATTCAAATTAAAAACCCTCTAGTAACCTCTAATACTTTTATCACACCATATTCTCTGTAAATATCTCATAACACTTGATATTTTCTGTATTCCAAACACCTTATGGGTAAGAAAGAGGAGATAATTTAGATAAAAGTGAAAGAATTTCTTTGCCACTTAAGCAGTAAATATCCATCCCATATGTGTCAACTAGGTACTAATGTATTTTATCTTTTTTAAAAGTATCATATTTGGATAAGTTTTTTATACATTCATCAAGTTAACAAATAAATTTTATGCTGTTATCAAAAGTGAATATACTTAGTTAATAGTATAAAATTTGAGTATCACATTTCCGTTCCTGGTAATGGAAATATTGCTTTTCTCCCATTTGTTCGAAGGTTACCAGGGAGCATTAATTAGTACCTACTGTCATACAGATCATTATATCAAATAAGCAGGAACGAAGAATTTTTATTTCTAATGTGATAAATAAAAACACTTTTTTGTCATGCTTTGTATTTCCTTTATCAATATAATCTCCACCATTCTTCAGAATGGTCCCGATGCTTTAATACATTTATGCCATTGTATAGTGCAATTCGTGAAACACTTTAAAATACACACTTAAAGCATAAATGCTTTCGTCCTTGTCGTTAATTTTTAAACCTCCGAACGATTTTTTGAGGTTAGGTCTAAATCTGGTGGATACGCTAGATAGTGTATCAATTCGAATTTGCAATGCCATTCCCATCGCAGCTCCCAACGTTGCACTATCTCTCGTAGAATTGCTTTGAAGATGCTGATGAAGATACTCGTTTGGATTCATCATAAACGGATTCGCCTACAATATTGGTTTGGCCTTCATTGGAGTTATCTCACATGGTCCAGTATATAAAGTTAGAAACCTCGGTAAAA
Organism: Apoderus coryli; assembly: GCA_911728435.2. NCBI lineage: Eukaryota > Metazoa > Arthropoda > Insecta > Coleoptera > Attelabidae > Apoderus > Apoderus coryli. Next base: position 4,986,463 of record OU452202.1, on the reverse strand, counting down.
ATTCTCTGAGATCTCACTTCCTGAGAGGCGAATTCGCGATTGACACAGTTTTTCGGTGCAATTTTTGATCAATCGTTAGCATGCATCTATCACAAAGCGTATACATGCATAAATGTTAATGTGAAAATTGCGTAGACCTTACATGTATATCCAAGTGGTCAGCTTCAATCTGCGGTCCTTGCTTGCCATAATTTCGGCAGTTGTCATCTCAACGGGTAATCGAAAGCTTGACACTTGATGAAGAAAGGCCTTTCAGTATTCAATCCCTTTCTTTTTTAGTCTGTGGTGGTATAAAGCCTTTCAAGTAATTCATACTCTATTTTTTCAATCATAAGCGACCGACGCGTACAATTCAATAAGGTGTTTGCCTATGCTAACAGCGAATTCGATCTGAAAGTTGGATATTGTAAATAAGCACAACAAGACCATTTGGGGGATTTTGTTCTCTGCATTATATGGGTAATAACCAAGTGTCCATGTTTCAGGCAAGGATGAGGGCAAATTGACAGAAACTACTATAATGTCCTGGACGAACCAAGGAATCATTGATCATCAATGGACTAGCACTTAATACATCTGAATCTGTTAGTCTTCCGGTTTCAATAGCAAGTAGAAACATTGATTGGAGTTATCTGATAAGAGTTGAAAATGAGTATATTATGTGTATATGTGTAATAACCAGGTTAGTAGAACTAACTTCCTGGGAATATACAGTATGTCCACAGGAAAAGTGTTCATGAGGAAAAACTTTCTTATTTTTCATTTTATTGAGAAAAGTTACTCTTGATAAAAAGTTTTGCTGGTTCTTAAAGTAAGATTTAACATTTATTATACGGGGTGTTCAGAAAAATTGAAAAAACTTTAAATGGTTACTAGGAAAGGTTGTTTAAAAGTAAAAGGCAGTCTGTAATACCAATTTTCGAAAAAATCGGCCTACTTTTACATATTTATAATCATTAAATTCATTTTACATCAATTAATTCAAATTTAACAACTCATTTTTGTACTAGTAGGCGTTGATAGTGACACTACTTGGTGCAATGTTATGGGAAAGGCAAAAAATGTTATCAATATAATTTTGAAGTTTTAAGTACTGGCTCAGTGTTGAAAATTTGAAAATACCTACAGAAGAAAGAGATACGATGAAAATATTGATATTACATTCAGTAGAGGGACACCCCAAATTATCATTAAGAAGAAGAGGTGACCATCTCCAATTCATTGAAAAGACGCAAATTCAGAAGATATTAAAACAAGCCAGTTTTGAATCATGTTTTGGAAGTCGTTTGGTTTTTTGTTTGTGGGTTGGCAGTTTGGAAAGAAGATTTCATAAGAATCAATTTTTTCGACCAATGGTGTTGTTAATTTGCAATTAATTGATATAAAATAAATTTAATGATTACAAATAAATAAAAGTAGACCGATTTTTTCGAAAATTGGTATTAACCTTTTACTTTTGAACAACTTTTCTTAGTAACTTATTACCATAACTTCTCAAATAAGTACTCTTGTACCATTTAAAGTTTATTCAATTTTCTGAATACCCCGTCTAAGACATGTTAAATTTTTCTATCCCAATCTTACTTGAACACTTTTCCTGTGGACATATTGGATATGGACAATGGACCTGGAACAATCGTATTGCCGATCAATGTTTTAATAATTCTTAAATTATTATTCTAATGAATTATTTAGAGCGAAGTTTCGATCCGATGTTCATACTCTCGGCTTCAGGTTCCGAGGGATGATATATTTAATATTTCGTTTACTTGATTATAATGAAGGATGTTTTTTGTAATCAAGTTGTGCAAACTACTTAATTTGTTCTTTTTATTTTTTAATGTTTTCTTTTATTTTTATAACTCTGGGTTAGTATAAAATAAAATATTATCTGCCTTCAAATCCTTTTTACAAATAACTTTAAGTAAGTCTAGATATTGTGAAAACTATTAATTTTGTATTTTTCTCTCTTTGGCAGAACAAATGTTTTTTAAATAATTTTCACATACTGATATCAGTCTACACCTGATGAGGCCACTCCGTTGATGAAACACTTGATATGTGCTGTGTAATAAATTGTGTCAAAATTATTTAAAAACATTTTTTGTTTTCTTCAAAAAGTTTAATATTTCATAATGTAGTATGTCATATTGTTATCATTCTGTTGAGCTAATAATCAGAATAATCAGCAAATATAAAATAAACTGCAACAAAAACTATATTATGTTGACTCCAATTATTCTTATTTGATCTTCTGTAGGCTTGTATTGCGTTCTCGCCGTTTAGGAACCAACTCAAATGGTAGGCCTATGAAGATATAATAAGCGATTTCTTTTAAAATAACAAATAAACCAACTAATTAATGAGTTCGCTAAATTCCCTATGGCCAAACAGGTGTATGGTAGGTGGTAGGCTACATTTTTTTTTTCTAAAACTGAATTATTACCATAATATCTTTTACACCTGCTTCGAACATAGCATTTAATTTCAACAAATTGGATACGAATGTGATATGTTTGTTAATTAGCAATAAATAACTTATGAAGATTAAGAGTAGCTTTTTGGGCTATTTTCTAGCAATTTTTAATAAACTCAACGTTTGAAATATTTGACGAATTGTAGAAAAATAACTACAGAGAAAATATTTTAAACATTATTTGGGTATTTCGCCATTATAAATTCTAAATATTAATCCATCAATCGGATTAATAATAAAAGCCACTGCATGAAAAAAATTAAATTTATCAATGGCTCTTATGTTAAACAAAGTTGGATAAAACGTAATATCAACAAAAACGTAAATAAAAAATCTTCTTTATGGACTCCTAACGTTTCGGGACCCAATCTGTTCCCGTCGCCAGAGGATAAAAACCAACAAATATTATGCTGTAAGTTTAAATAATGATTATGGTTGATAGTTTTTGCATAATATTGACAATTATTAAAGATTTTTTGAATTGAATGAAAGTCGAAACTCCACGAAATAAGTTTAATATAATTACTCAATAGGTACTAAAATTGAAACCAAACATGTTTCGAAGCCTCGAGCGTCATCATCAGTGGTCAAATGTAAATATTAAAGAAAAGCTATATGCATAGTGTAAAATGTTTTATAGTATACTAGGAGAAATGTGTTGAAGTCTGAAACATGATACATAAAAAATTGTATGTATTATTAAGAATGTTAATTGAAAATTAAAATTTGAATATACTTTTACTTTACTGCTTTACTTTTAATAGATATTTATTGATCATCTTAGATCCGAAATTTAAAAAAAAAATTGTCATTTGAATATACTTTTACATATTAATCGATATTTTCTTATTATTGATCATCTTAGATTCGAAATTTTTAAAATAATATTTATTTAACGTCATCAACTACGTCTAATTATACAATATCAACTCGTAATTGGTCACGTTAAATAAACATTTTTTTAAAAATTTCGAATCTAAGATGATCAAGAAAAAGAAAATATCGATTAATATGTAAAAGTATATTCAAATTACAATTTTTAATTAATACATTTTTCTCGAAATGGTAAGTTTACTTTAATTGTAACATTCTTAATACCTAAAACATACACTTTTTTATGAACCCTGTTTCAGACTTCAATACATTTCTCCTAGTAGGGGAGCGCCGGGATGGTTTGGACAGCGGGACACATTCATATTTACCGCCAAATTAAAGAAGGGGTAAAAACAAAAACGGATTTAGAAGCGCAATTGAATGCTCTTAGTATCTATCTAGATTGGAGGCAAGTAGTTGTATCGTTTCGCGGCACTGCCATTTTTTTATCTATCTACGTGTCCATTCTAAGATTAAAAAGTTTTAAATCCTGTTTTACGAAACAAGTTTTGAGTTTTTTGAGCGGCTGATTGATTACCAGTTTCAAGGTAAGCCTTAAAAATCATAGTGTATAGTTGCTTTTAAGATATATATATGAACTTTAATACATTTTCAGTTTTATTAATCGAGCTACGTTGCGGGAGGGTATGGACAACTGTCCAAATGCTCCCGCAAGTGTCCTAACCCTCCCTAAATTAGCAAATTGTTACAGGAAACATGCCTCACAAGCACAAAAAGTTGACAAACAGACTTTTTTCCGCTGAAGCCATGCGGAATGCAACCGTCGAGGTATTATCTGGAAAATATTCTATTAGAAAAAGTGCCCAGGAACATGAAGTTAAAAAATCAACTCTAGCGCGATATGTGAAAACAGCAAAAGAAGTTGGTATTGAAAATATGTCATTTTCTCCCCATTTCGTCGCATGTCAAGTATTTTCTAATGAATTGGAATCCTCGCTTACCTGCTACCTCAAAAGATGTTCAAATATGTACCACGGTTTAACGCCAAAAGCTACTCGCAGATTGGCATACGAGTTTGCAGAAAAAAATCGTCTTAAATTTCCAGATTCTTGGAAAGCAAATAAATCAGCTGGAAAGGACTGGTTCACCGGCTTTTTAAGTAGACAGTCGAAATTGTCCATAAGATCTCCGGAAAACACAAGCTTGGCGAGAATTTCCAGTTTTAATAAAACTACCGTCGGGAGATTTCAAGATAAGTTAGAGGAAGTTCTGAAAAGACATGAGTACACTGGATCAGACATATTCAATTTAGATGAGACGGGTGTTACCACGGTGCAAAAGACACAAAAGGTAGTTGCGACCAAAGGCCAGCATCAAGTAGGTAAAGTCGTTTCGAGAGAGCGAGGAGAGCTGGTTACCCAAGTGGGCATTATTGGAGCGAACGGAATAGCACTTCCTCCAGTATGGGTGTTTCCGAGAAAAAAATTTGATAAACATCGAATGTTGAATGGTGTTCCAGAAGAGTATGGTGCAACTGGCTTAGTTCATTCGTCTGGATGGATGACCAGTGATAATTTTTTAAAGGTCTTAGAACACTTTACAGCTAATGTTCGTTGTCCTAATGAACGTCGAGACCTTCTCATAATGGACAATCATGAATCCCATTTATCTGTGCCTGCAATTGATTACTGCAAAGAAAATGGGATTACAATTTTAACTCTTCCACCGCATACATCTAATAAGTTGCAGCCATTAGATAGGACTGTTTTCGGCCCATTAAAAAGATGTTTCAACCAAGGAGTAGATGACTGGATGCTCGCTCATCCATTTATGATCTGGCACCTATCTGCATGAAAGCTTGGGATCGGTCTGCTACTCCCTCCAATATAAAATCTGGATTTCGTTGTACCGGAATTTGGCCATTCGACAAAAATATTTTTAGTGAGGAAGACTTTATTTGCTCATTTGTTACAGACAGGGTAGAAACAGAGAAAGACCCCAACAATGTGACTCTGTCAAATGAGGTTTTAAATAAAAATCCAGATTTATCACAGCAACCCGGCCCCTCTACACAAGAGCAAAAGTTTATATCTCCTTCCAAAATAAGACCGTATCCAAAAGCTCCCGAAAGAAAGACAACTAGAAAAGGACCAGTGAAGAGGACATCTATAATTGCAACCGATACTCCAGTACGCGATAAAATTGACAGACCGAAGTGCCAGATATTTGGACATGATATATTTTAATGTTGATGTTACCGAGTACAGCTTATGTTAATATTGAAGTCATTATTCAATAAACAATTTTTAACTAAATATTTTATTTGTTTTTTGAAAAATACATGATTTGCGTAATATATGTTCTTATTAATTGCTTGTCCAAACCCTCCCCAAAGTTGTGGAGGATTGGGACAGATTACATTAAAAAAATATATGTATCTATCAAAACTCATAGGCATATTTTTTCAAAAAAAAAAAACCAAAAGTATATGTAAGAGACATGTATCAACTATCCTCGCTACAAAATTTTAATTATTCCTTATTCACGTCCACGCCACAATTGTTTATTCAAATATTGTCCAAACGCTCCCGGCGCTCCCCTAAATTATAAAAAAAATTACACTATGCATAATATAGCTTGTCTTTAATATTTACATTTGACCACTGATGATGAAGCTCGAGGCTTCGAAACATGTTTGGTTTTAATTATATTACCTATTGAGTAATATATTAAACTTATTTCGTGGAATTTCGACTTTCATTAAACTCAAATAATACTTTCACTCCACTTATGAACTATTTCTTTAAAATAATCAATTTAACTTTTAAAATTTACTCAAGAAGTCCATGTTATGGCTAGCTTTGGTTTCTAATTCGTCTTGTAGAATTTCTCTCTCCAACACGAGGAATCTCTAGGAATGTGATTTTGACGCTGACAGTACGTTTTATTACTTTTTTGTTTTTGTTATTCTGTGAAGATCAACATTTTTTCATAAAAATGATTATTCTCGTTAACAGAATCGGTATATGGTTTTCAAGCAGCATTCAGATATTTGGAGTTTAATCCATACCATAGATCACCCAAACAAATGGTTTTAAGTAGGTAGTGTACTGGAGATAGGGTGAAACAGATATCTCTCAATCGACATCATTAAAAAGCCCGTCAAAGTTTACCAGAACAAGAAATATAAGCTCTTCGTAAATTTTGGAAATTTAGGTCACACTGCCTGCCGATAGTTGTGGATCAACGAAACGGTATGGTGAAAGCATGGTGTAGTGTGAAACAAATTTCCAACATAACTAAAAGTCTTGTTTATGTAACAAGCAATTCGTAAACAAATAGTAATGTTGCCTATTTCTCAGGGAAAGAAGTTCATCCGGTGATTAATAATTGTAATAATATATATATATATATATATATATATATATAAAAGGCTGAACAATCTTGTGGCTAGTATATTTAAATGTTTGTTAAAAGTTTTGGGGAGTCTGCCTTGGTTCTTCTGCGAAATAAAACTCTTATTTACGTGCCAAGCTTTCGGAAATTTTTAGTTGTTTCCTTCTTCAGGGCTGTGGAAAATACAGTTACAGTTACAAAACAATCACATACTGTTCAAAAATCTCTAAATACTTAAGTTATACAATTTTTTATTTATTTAATTATTTTTTCCATTACCTTGCAAAGTGAGTTAAATTAATTGAAAATTCAAGCGAACATAGAACATCGTTAATTACAACTTTTCTAAAATATGTTGTGTTACATCGATCTTTGTTTTATTTATTTGTTAAGTATATTGTTAGTTTAAAAGACAGAAAAATGTTTAGTTGGTGGTTCTCAGTATTGGAATAGTTGGATATTCCAATACTGAGAACCACAAACTAAACATTTTTCTGTCTTTTAAACTAACAATATACTTAACAAATAAATAAAACAAAGATCGATGTAACACAACATATTTTAGAAAAGTTGTAATTAACGATGTTCTATGTTCGCTTGAATTTTCAATTAATTTAACTCACTTTGCAAGGTAATAGAAAAAATAATTAAATAAATAAAAAATTACTCAATAGCCAAACAGATTTAAATAATTCCCCTTTGTTAAACCTCTTTTAATTTTTGTAACCCTAGGTAGTTTTTATGCACCTGTGACCTAGTTATTAGTTTTCATTTTGTTACACTTTTACTATATTTTATTGCCTGTATAAACCATATAAATATTTTGTATTTTAGTCTTAAGTTACACTTGATAAAGCCACTGTGTGGACGAAACATGTCGTGTGATTTTGAAATATAAATTTGTATATTATAAAAGTTTGGAAATATTTAAAACTAAAGTTGTTTTATTTTACGCAGAAATAAAAAATTGTATAACTTAAGTATTTAGAGATTTTTGAACAGTATGTGATTGTTTTGTAACTGTAACTATATATATATATATATATATATATGTTACGGGTAAAGTTAGATAAGCGAGTAAACCTAGGTTTACCCGGGTAAACTGCGTAATACCCAAGACTCTTGGGTAAAGTCCAAAATATATTTGGAATTATACACGTTTCGGGCTTTACCCGGGTAAACCGCGTTTTATCCGCTTTCGCTTGGTTAAAGTTGGATGTACCATAAATCACAAGGCCATTAATGTTTGAAAAACATATTTAATTCAAAAAACACATTTTACAAATAAAAATTAGAATTCTAAAACTGTATTCTCTTAAAGGTAATCTACTCACGAGTGCTTATTTGTTCAAACAAGACAGCAAGCTGCTGTGACATTTCGAGTTGCAAAAATTTCCAATAGCTTTACATTTATATTTATTTGTCATGCATTTAGTTTTACAGTTATATCGTTTATAGGTAACCTTGACCTCCTAAAAGTGAATGTTCGTTTGCAAGCTGACGTAAGCTCTTCTTTTCTGGTGATACACTTTCCAGATCTACAAGTTTCTCACTGCACACAGAAAACATGCCCTCCATTGTTTTTTTCTCGTTTGCTAGCTTATAAAAATCGTCATCGGCTTTCTCGATAACCATCATGAGAATGTTTCTAAAATCGCCCCTCCCTCGATCAATGTCTGGAATTTTCACTCTCACTGTATCTCCAACAGAACATGCAGGGAACTTCGATTTAGATAAAGCTTTCATCTTCTTTGCTTGATTTTCTAAATTTATTTTGCGTCTTTTCTGTTTGACTGAATATTTGTTTGGCACAAGCAAAGTTCACACCTTATGTTACCTTATGTACTTGGCTCATCACATTCTGCACATTTGGTATGATTTTCTGAAGTTTCTATATTATTGGCGTTTTCATTAAATTTTTTGTCGACGTCTTCCATATTGTCACCTTCAGTAATATCTTATATTTGTGGGCCACTATACATACGCTGTTCTTCTACACCAAATTCCCTGACGACTTTCTCAAGCTCTACTTCGGGTCGTAGATTCTCAATAGTTTCTTTAGGAATTGTCTGCAATTCAACGATGTTTTCACGGTTAAGCTTTTGTTTTATGGTTTTGTTAGATCTAAACTGGAATTTGCCGCGATCATATGGAACCCAATATATAATACTCATATTAGATCCTTAGAGTCTGTTCAGCGCCGTTGCCTAAAATACCTAGCCTATAAAGCCGCCAATGTTTATTCCCCACGGGGAGTAGATCATGCGTCTTTGCTCTTGTGTTTTAATGACCTTCTCTCTTGATCAGAAGAAACATTCACGCAGTCAAGTTTTTATACAAATTATTGCACTGTGCCGTTGATTGCCCATATCTATTGGGATGAATTAGATTCCACGTTCCGCGATTGGGTGCTCGACATCTCGTGCCGTTCACTGTGGGTCCAGCTAGGACTAATATTTTGTTACAAAGTCCTGTTTACTTTATGTGTGACATTTTCAATGGGTGTTATCGTGATATTGATATTCATGTCTCAACTTTGTCAGCTATTACTGATAGTTTTTTATTTAATGGATATTAATTATTATTTAATATTGAACTGATATTGATTGCATTTATTTTTGTAGTATTTAATGTCAATAGTGTTTATTTATTTTAAGAATTTAGTTTTTTTATTGTTTTGTTTTGTAACGTATTTATTTGGTTGTTTTTTCCCTTGATTTGATATGTATCTCATTTCAATTAATTCGAAAATGTATTTATTGATTTTCCTGTAAAAACCCAACCCAACCTGTTGGGAATAAATGCTAATTATTATTATTAACAGGTTTTGTAGCGTCAAAACAGAAAGGCATTTTTTTACTAAAACAAGCGCATCTAATATGGAGAATAAAGTAGTGATAATTTTTATCCATGTTGGAAAATTGTTCAATACGAAAAACGAAAAAACAAACTAGTACTTTCTCATAGGGATCCCCTGTATATTATAGATATTGTTTTAAACACTTTTCAGCAATTGGAATTTACTTACGTAATGAAAATGTCTAAACACTGAGCAGCACCTATCACAAATAAACTACAGATATTGGAAAATGCATAACAAAATAGGTTAAATTCTAGGTAAAGTATGATAATATAGCATTAAAGAAAGAACTCTAACCAAATACCCCGTAGGTACAAAATTACCCCTCAAATTCAAAATGTTACTTTTTAACAGATTATCTACAGCAGCAATGCGACGTTTACTTAAAGAGATAAATATAGGCTCTCATTTTCTAAGGAGTAGTTTATCCATCAAGAAATTAGTCAGAGATGTACCTTTATGGTATGCCTTTTGGCAAAATTTCGGTCAGCACCTTGCTAGTTGATGCATTATTCATAATCTTGTAGGAACAATGTCGGTGGGTGTTGATAGGCTAGGAATTTGAGCACCTGTAAAATAATAAAATTAATATATACCTGTCGTCTCGAATGATTGTTTCTTAATAGAGTTGTTTAGTGATTTTATGACTTTGTTTTAGAAAAATCATCGGAAATTCTATTTGAATATAGATAAACTCAGTAGGCAAATAAATATAGAAGAAATGCATCTGCCGAACTAAATATTTAATAAAATAAATAATATTTAATTAAAAATATTTGTGGATATAAACTTGTTTCGTGCACAGCATGTAGGGTTTCTTCAGTCCAAATGCCGTAATAATGCTTATTTATAAAGCAATTGTGTTTCAGGCTGCTCTAAAGCGCAAACTGCAAACATTTCTACACAAAAAATGGTCAATGGGTTTATTTAAGCTGTAAGATTTTGTATGGCTTGAAATGAAAATTAATGAATATTTTAACATACCTATGACAAAAAAAATCTTTTTTTTGTTTTTTCTAGTCGGTTGTAGGTGAATTTTGTTGTTATTTAGACATAGCGGACTGTCTTTTACATCGTGAACTTTGAGACTAATTCACCGAAAAATATTTGGTTATATAATTTTGGACTATTATGTTACTTGACTAAATACTTATTTTTATTGTCTAATGTAAATTTTAAAAGTCAATTTAACATGTAACAAGCACTATTGGAAAAATGTACAATAAAATATAAATATCTACCTATTTAACCATAAAATGATTACTAATTCTGATAATGTTTATATGTATGATTCATTGGTTTACTTTTAAGCTTAATTAAGGAATTTGTGTCCGTAAAAATAATAAATAATTTTTAGCATAACAGACCAAACCACAGGATTTTACTCTAATTATGAACTCATTAGAGTACCACAACAGTCGTGCCACATCGAAATAATTACAAGCAGATATATGTAAAACGAGACAATCTCCACAGTAGTACATATTTCACCGCATACAGATCGATAAATCCAATGCGCAAGTAACGTCACAAGTAAAGATAGAAATAATATTAAACAGTGCAAATATAATTAAAACGCAAAATGATAGCTGGATACCTTTTCACCCTTCTGCCAGTACAAACACAACACAAAAAACTTCCATGAAAAAACGTAAATAGACTGAGTTGTATTGTATAATCTCGGATAACATTAATTTCAAATATTATATATGAAAGATGTTAATTTTCTATAATTTTTGGTTGACCTGCATATGTCTTTACTATAACAATCGTTTGCAATAATATATAGGGTGCTTCATTTAAAAAAGTGTCTATGGTTCACTTTACTACTGAAAAAAAAAACTGGTTGTGTAGCCCCAAAACTTTCCCGACAAGATATAAAATAAACAAAAATTAATAATAATTAAAAATTAGAAAAAAAAATATTGCCAGAGCTGGGAATCGAACTCAGAACGTTGCGCTCTCTCAATAACGATAAAAACCCTTTATCAAATTACTTTATTATATTCTAATAAGAGTTACAGGTTTCAACTACCTAACTTGCGAAATTTTAAACGTAATTTTCTCGCGAATTATGGGGGAAAATATCAAAAGTAATATATCGCTGTAAAGCAGATAAAAATCCTTTAAAATGATGTCTCACTCCACACCCTTACTGCGATTTGAAAATCTGACGGTTGTGTCCAACCCCTATCACAGGTCTAAAGCGACTTCAACCAAAAACTAATGGGTTCATCGTAGGATACACCAAAATTTAGCTCATTTGGTTAAATCGTGGAAGAATATTAGGTCATTCAATAAGTCCGTAGGATGACACATAGAGGGCCTTACTAGAATTATTTCCATATTATTTTTGTTTAGTAATACCCTTCAAACGATACGTGTATAAATTTGACATCAAACTGACTTTTGATTTGTGAGTTATAGCATTTTGTGTGAAGCTACTTTTGATATTACAAAAAAAAAAGGAAGTGAATTTCGAGTTTTGATAAAGCATTGCTTTTTGATGAAAAAAAATACAGTGGAAACCAAACAATGGCTTGATAAACATTATTCAAACTCTGTTCCATCGAGACAAATGGTAGAGAAGTGGATTGCTGTATTTAAACGTGCCGTACCAGCACAAATGATGCAGAGCGCAGTGGACGCCCAATTGAGGATGTTATTCCAGAAAACGTCAAAAAAATTCACAAATTGAAGGTACACGAGCTAGCTGACATTGTAAAGATATCAGATGGTAGTGTTTTTACCATTTGGGTACGCGAAAGCTCTGTGCAAAGTGGGTGCCGCGTGAGCTCACAGTCGATCAAAAACAACAACGAAGTGATGCTTCAGAGAAGTGTTTGGCGCTGTTAAACCACAATGAAATGGAATATTTTCGTGAAAATGCTCTACTCCTGCCGAGTCGGGCTATGTAGCGAAAATATGAAAATAAACTTTTGCAATTATAAAAACAAAACACATTTCACTGCAAATTCGGTAATTTTGATGCACTTGTGAAATTACCACCGCCAATTTCATTCATTTATCAAAGATGAAGTTATAATAATGTTTTTGACAAGTGGTTATTGTTAATTTAGACCAATCACATTAAAAGTACGTGATATCTTGCACCACTACAAATTATCGCTGACTTGCGTTAGTGCAATTTTGTGTAGAACCTGGAAACTTTAAATGATAATATGTACCTACTTTATAATATAGGGTTTCTGTTTCTTTAGAAATTCACTAAAAACAGCTTGAATTCGACGTTTTAGCAGGGTAGTTCAGCATTTATTATCTGAAGATAGAAGTGTTTTTCGCGAACCTGCAGCTGGTACATAAGATAAGCTACAAACTTTGACATCGTAAGTAGTAGTAGTGACGAAGTGTTTAATATTAATTAAAACATTCGAACGTGACTTTATATAAAATGTAATGATGATTAACTTAATTATACACTGTTTCCAAGATAAGAATGGGTTAGCATTGGAATCTTGAAAACGGTTAGAGTTACAATGTCGGTTAAATTAGAGAAATAGTGTTTTCAAAAGTAAACTAGCTTTAGCCGTATTCGAGAATTTTTAAAAAAAACTATTTTTTGCGATTTTAGTTTTTAATTACTTCTGATATTATTCTTACAAATATCAAAAAATGAAAAGCACTTCCTCATTGCTACTTTTTGAGGTGAAAAGACAGCGTTTACAAATTTTCACGACGATGTTTCGTTTTTGAAAAATCATCATCAACATTGTTTTTTTAAACACGGCCCTGGATTTTTTTTTGTTAGATTTAAAGCCAACTTCGATTCAAAGATAGGTGGTATATCACACGCAATGGTTTAAACAAATTTGTTTAATCGCCACAGTTTGGCACTTATTTTGCGTAAAATATGCATCTGAGTAAGTCGTTTTTTTAATAACGTCAAAATGTACAAAAATTTCCACTAACTTTAAAAAACCGCGTACAGAATAAAATGTTATACTGGGACACAAATAAATCGGCAAATAATAATAAATAATTGTGAGTAACGACGAATGAATGTTTTTGCTAAACCTGCTACTGTGCATTCAGTCAGTTAAGTGACAAACTATGGCGATTTTTCTTGAAGAAGTTTAAATAACTGCTAAAAATATTGAAAACTTGTTTACACCATTAGGTGTGATATATTACGTATTTTTGAATTGAAAATGGCTTTAAATTTAACAATAAAAAATCTAGGGCCGTATTTAAAGAAACGAAGTTGATGATGGTTTTTCAAAATCGAAACGTCGTAGTGACAATTTGTAAACGCTATCTTATTCTCTTCAAAAAGTAACAATGAGGAAGTGCTATATCTGTAAAAATAATGTCAGAACTAAATAGAAACAAAAATCGCAAAGAATCATTTTTCAAAAATTCTCGAAAACGGCTAGAGTTAGTTTACTTTTGAAGACAGAATTTAAAAGGTGTTTAAATTATACAACTTTTATCTACTCTAACCGATATTGTAACTCCTACCGTTTCCAAGATTCTAATGCTATCCCATTCTTATCTTGGACCAGTGTATGTGTATGTGTAGTTATTATCCCATAAAAATATTGCCAAATGCTAGGAACAAAAGATAGAGAGAGTTTTCTTCGTTACACATTTAATAGCTCGCCTTCTCTGTTATACCACCGAAAATAGATCTATACGAAGTTTAGTATAATCTTTGGACGATGGTTATACCATAGCATCGTATAAATATACTGTGACCACAGTATATTTAAACTTATATTTACGATGGTTATACGTACTTTAAAAAAGTTTCGATATTACTATACCATCAACACTATAGATACGTAAGAGTTCTGGTTGTATTAAAAGTAATTGACTGACAAGTAGTAATAGAGATAGATAACGCTATTATTGGTGTTTACCTACAATATGTATCATATTCTGGCGCTGCGCTGGCAAGAAATTAAATTAGAACTATGTACCTAAGTGATGAGTTATATGCAGAATTCCTAGAACATAACTCGTTTGCTTATTTAATTTTATAGTAAATATTACTATTCCACTATTCTTTGTACTATTTCCATGGCGGTTTAGATGAAAGGGTCGATCAAAAGTGCCGCTATCTCAAAAATTGACACAGTTTATAGTAGCTTTGATAATGCAGGAACACACCTTGTAATATAACCAGTGGCGTATCGTACCTTAAGTTTTCTTTAATTAATAACATTATAATAAATAAAATAACCTCGTCTCCACAAAATAACTATGGAGTTGATGTCGTTTTATTTATTTATTATTACTCACCGCTCCTCTCCGTAATGGATTACTTCAGAAAATATAATAATATAACTAATACGAATGATGATTTCATTGGGTGCTGATTAATTTAGTCAAATTGTACAGTTAATTAATATTTTTTGAGGTTCAAAAATTAACAGCGTAAAAGCTACCATGGATTCTGTACGAGGATGAGGTGTAACATTTTGCCTCAAGTCAAGTCCGATTTTTGGGAGTATTAAAGAAGCGTGCGGTCATCAAATACCTACTTTTATTTCAAAGACCTTACACCAAATCAAATCTAAAAATGAAACGAATTTAAAAATGTACTCGTATAATATGAAATGCTCAAACAGTGGGTTTGGGAATTTAGGAAATGTCGTGGGCGTAATGAACACATTACATTCAGGACCGCTCCTTAAGGACGCAATTGTCGAGATGACCGAACAAAATCATAAAATCATGGCAAAGGACTAGAGACTGAAAATTAGTGTTTTAGCTTTAACTACTGGGATATACACAGAATGCGTATGTTACATTCTTCACCAGCTGCTAGGTAGCTAATTTGTACTGTAATTTGCAGGTCACGCTAAGCTATTTTTTTTTTAATTGAGTAGGTGACATGGGTTTCGTAGACATCAACATTTTATTACGACTAATTTTCTGGCCTCGACTACTTGAAATTTCCATTCTTTACGTTATGATATAGAAGTTTATCATACACTCTGTATAATTCCTTAAAAAAAAGAGAACATAATATACACCAAACGACCCATGAGGCAATGCGAAAACTGGTTGTTTGTTTATTTTTCCAAAAAGAATCACAAACATTTGAGAATAGATAAGAAACCACTTTTTTTTCATTTTGGTGTGTTAGGGTTGGGCTAATAATTTATAGAAATCGCTTTTAATTTATTATCAACGTGTACATTTACATCATATTCAGTGTTTCAAGAAAATGGAAAAGTCTTTCTAAATTCGAAGTCATACATTTTAACTTTAACAATAGAACAGAGAATTATAATATACGTTGGAACACTTTATTACCTGTTACCTGGGCTACTATACTTATAAAAAAAGTAAACTAATGCCTATTACCAGTTTATAAAGATTTCGGAATTTTTACTTAAGAGAAATATTACCATTAAAAAATCTTACAATTTAAAATTAATATTTTTCTATTTTTATTAAAGCTCCTCGGTCCGCCACTGGATACCATTAAGCGTGTTATATTTAATTCTATATTTACTCGAAAAACGAAGCGTTTGCTTTGATAAAACTCTCTGAATTGTTCAAATTTTATGTACATTTTACCGAGTTATTTCCAATTTTGTTTACATAATCATTTGTCACCAAAAAACACCGACAATCATTACTGCTGATTACGTAGGGCAATACGTCTACCAAAAAGCAGATAATGTGAACGTATACAATGTGTAACATTAAAATAACATTAAAACAACAACGCACGTACATGCGCGTGAATATGCATGTTTATTATACGAGGGTTGCCTGTTATATTTCGGAATTTGGCAACCCTGGTGTTGCAATCTGGTAACTGACAGCTATATCGTAAAGTTGGGAATTTTTGAGGTTATACGTACTCAGAACGTTTTGACAAACCTATACCAGCGCTATTTGTGTTGTTTACAGTAACTTAAAAGATTCATCTCGGCCCAAAAATGGAAATCGTGAACATTTTCGTGCGATTATTTTTTACAACTTTCGACGTGGCTTAACTCAGCAACAGTGCATGGATGAACTTAATTCAATTTTTGGCGATGAAGCTCCATCAAGGACCAGTGTTTATCGATGGTATGGTAAATTCAATCGTGATCGTAGTTCACTCCAAGACGAATTTCGTGTTTCAAGATGAGCCAAATCCAACAAAAGTTGGACCGTACCACTAGAACAACGCAGAACAGTCAATTCTGAGTGGTACACAACCATTTGTTTGCCAGTTGTCTTCCAAGAAATCAGAAAAACCAACCGCCGAAGACGGATCACTTTTCAACAAGACAAAGCGAGTTCTCACACATCGGCTCAAACAACTGCATTTTTGAGCACCCAAAACATCGATTTGATGAGTCATCCGCCATATAGTCCTGACGTGGCACCGAATAACTTCTTTTTATTCCCGTGCGAAAAAACAAACTGAGAGGTCAACGTTTTTCGACACCTGAAGAAGCGGTTGTTACGTTCAAAATGAATGTTTTGGAGATACCTCCATCAGAGTGTTAAAAGTGCTTCGACAATTGGTTCAAACGCATGCAAAAGTGTATAGATCTTCATGGGGAATATTTTGAAAAACAATAAAGTGATTTTCGATGATGAATATTTGTTTTTGTTCTCTAATCCCGAAATATTAAAGGCAACCCTCGTATGAGTTGGATTGTTGTATCCTTGTGTTTTGGTTTCTAGAGCTCTGTGAACCTCAGACGCACTTTTTAATAAAGAAAGATGAAATACCGTCTTGACAAGTCTGCTCATTAAATTTTAGTGGGCTTCCTTTACAAATTAATCCAAAGCTGAGATTTACTTGTAGTCGTAATCCTTCAACACCAAATATCAGCAATTTTCACTCACCTGTTTTAATTGTTCCTTTTACAAATTTTATTGACAGTTAACCGAGAATTTGAATCTCGGCCCTTTTACAAAAAAAAAATAGAATTGAATTATGCGATTATTTTTATCAATTCGTCAAACTCGATAGATTTTTAATTCCCCGATCCATATGAAAAGTATTGTGAACGCGCTATAAATTTTTTTGAAATCAAGGTGGATATAACCATGTTGTAGTCCCCTGAGACCATTAAGACCATTTCCAGATGGAAGTCTGTCTGGCTGTGTGTGTGTGTATTCTTCCACAATAGCGCCTAAATGCGTTAACCAATTGAGCTAAATTCTGGTATATCAGTTGGGGGGAGTCCTAGGATGAACCTGTTAGTTTTTGGTTGAAATTGCTTTAACCCTATTATAGGGGTGGAGACAACCTCATAATTCTGTTTCGTTACGCAGGTCATATATTTTTGATTATATTATAACTTGTCGGGGAAATTTTTGGGTGACACACCCGATTTTTTTTTCAATGACAATGACAAAAACAAATTTAACAGAAATTTATATCAATCATCCAAATATGTTTCGGAACTTAAACCAGTTCCATCATCAGTGGCAAAAGGGAAACTTACAAATTAATGTTACAGAAAATTACTATTGAGGGCACCCTTATGAAAAAACTTTTTTCTTGTGTGAATTAATCAAATTTTTAAATAACTAACATTATTATGCTATCCTGTTTTTCTTTTTCTAGGTATATCATGATGGTTAAACGATTTTTTCTCAAATAATTTATTATTTTCTAGTCACTTCGACAGTAATCGAAATATGAATTTACTAGAACTAATGTATGCCAATTTTGGCAGACGTTGGATTCGTACAACCAATCAGATGGCCTCTGAGGTCACCGCAGTTAAATCTTTTAGATTTTTTTATTGTCATACTTAAAAAGCAGAATTTATAGTAAACGGCACAATAATATAGAAGAACTACCGAGAAAATATTATTAATGCTATCAGTACAATAAGGAAATTTACAAAGGCATATTTAAGTGAAAATGGTCGACACTGTAAACGATTTAATTAGTGTTATACCTATGTGAGAAGTTTTTTAATTTTTTCTCCTCATTCATATATTTATCATATTTATTTTATTCAGAAAACTTGAACCATATTCAACACTCAAAAAGTGGGTTTAGGAATTTAAGAAAGAACGCAAGAACACTGAAAAAATTCTTAGAATGAACTGGAACCGGTAACTAGCCTCAAAGAAGGCAAAAACAAATTCATCCGCGAATAAGGTTATAGCGACTTATAGGGAAGCGTAAGAAATTAGGGTTCTTCATTGATTACCTTCAGAAACGCAAAAGCTTCTCTAGTCAATATTATACGTAGAATTATTGCAATATTTGAAGGACGAAACTACCTCATTTAGAGAAGAAAGTATTATTATTTCACCCGTCCATACGTCGGCAATTGGGCTAAAAGCAACGAATTAAAAATTGAATAGTTCGCCAATCCAGCATAATCAAAACTTTGGGCCTCCAGCC
The DNA here is from genome assembly GCA_911728435.2 of Apoderus coryli. Taxonomy (NCBI): domain Eukaryota; kingdom Metazoa; phylum Arthropoda; class Insecta; order Coleoptera; family Attelabidae; genus Apoderus; species Apoderus coryli. The sequence goes on along the minus strand of OU452202.1, from coordinate 4,967,554 downwards.
ACTATCACTTGTTTCCAAAAATCTCAAAAAATAGCTCACACACTTGAGAATATTATTCTGTACATAAATACTTATTTTGAGGAGTATGATGAATTGCATTATAATAATATCACTCGAGGAATACCTGTATTAGAGCACCGTTAGAAAAGATGTTTTAGTCTTTATGGAGATTGGAGATTATATTAAAAACGAAAATGAACAAAATCAGCAAAAAATAAAAAAACTTTTCACCTCGTCCTCGCAAACCAATATTTTTTCTTCAAGCTACTGCGGATCCTCATTACTACTTTGGTTGTTATTTTATATACATTTTTGTTTTATTCGAAATTTTATGTGACACAATTGAAATTTAATTACTTTTACTGAATTCAATTTGGTTATACAATTGAATTTTACCTAAAGGAAGTAGTACTACAATACAATGTATATAATCTTTACCATCTCAAAAATCATTTTATGGAAATAAAGGCTTCTGAAGTACCTAAGTGTAAAAACCCAACCGTTATTTCTAATACCTACTTCACAATACCTCATAATGAGTTTTTATACTTTCAGTAGCCTAATGGACGATAATCTGTTTGTATATATTCTACTTTTGGGGAATTCCCAAATTACTCCTTAATACCTTCTTTGAAGTTAAAACCTTTTCAAAATATCTTATGTCAGTCAACGAAATTCTTGTTACAATACAGGTGTGAAAATAACCTGTATTGTAACAAGAATTTCGTTTTGTGTTCAAAATTACATATTTTTAGAAATATTTAAATATCTATCCATAACGTTTTAACCATTTTTATACGTGATATTTTTCACCTATTTAGACTTTCACAATTACTATTATTATAGAAAATAATGACTGTTCCAAAAATTCATGCTATCAGTAGAATTCAGTCGGTGTTTTGATTGATATTTTACACATAAACCCCTAACCGGAACGTGATTCTCAACCCTGAAATTTCATTTTTGAAATACGCTGTAGATAAAACCTGAGAAATGAAGACTAAATACAGGTCATCACAATTAATATTAAAAAGACTATCATCTTTAATTTATTGTTTTTTCATCAAGAAGAATTAACGTGTATTCAATAAATTTTGTATTGCTACTGTTTCCTGTAAACAGCTGTACTAGCGGCATGTGATCAAACGATCACAATAATTTCCTAACGTACTTATCTAAGTATATATTGACTACTATATAGATGCAATCAATATCAAATGATAAGAACAACTATTCCGACTTTGATGTCGCACCGACAAATAGGCAATCAATTATTTATTTGTATATACGTATAATAATAGCAATATATTGATGTTATAATTTTTGATATGTAATTATTATTATTGTATAGATATCATGGGAACCTATTTGATAATATACATTGTTGAAGACGCATATTTATGGCCTGTTTGTGCATACTTATCATCTTTTTTTAGTTGGATATATGAATAAAAAATTCTTGTGACGATGAAGTTGTAGTTAAACTTAAAAAATCTGGTAACTTTAAACAATAAAGTCGTACCTACTTGCTGAAGTATCAATGCACTAGGATTTGTATATTAAGGAGGTAGCTGTTTCTGGTATACTTGTAAGTTAGATGTTGTTTTAGATTTATTTGTCTCTGTGTATCCACAAAAATTGTAAAGAACTTATTTAGATAAAAAAAAATCGTTAGTTCCGGTAGGTAAGAATGAATTGCTTTTTCGATTTCATTAATTACATCTATAGCTTCGTTGAATCTGATTGGTAGTATTCCTCCTTATGTAAATTATATGAATGTTTAACCTCTTTGAAGCATCTATTCATTGCTTTTTCTTAGCTCTAATCAAAAATAAATTGGTTAACACTGCCCTCTTCTAGAAGTCTTCTAGACATCAAGTTTCATCTGTGAAATGTTTTATTAGCATAATATGTATTTTAATTCTAATACAGTTTTTGGTTGAAATCGCGTTAGCCCTGTGGTAGGGGTGGACACAACCTTCAAATTTTCAAATAGCAGAATTTTTTATCTGCTTTATAGCGATAAGTTGCTTTTGATATTTGCCGTCATAATTCTCGAGAAAATTGCGTTTAAACTTTCACGTTAGGAAGTTGGGACCTACAACTCTTAACCCGTAATTGGTGAGGTCAAATTATTAGCACATAACTGGTGAGGTTGGGTTACAGAAACCCAGACTTTGTTAAGGCTCTCGTATGTTGCCAAATGAAAAAAAATTGGATAATTCAATGAGAATCAACAAAGTTATTCTTACTATAGCTATCAAGGTATTGCAGATTGCAAAAAAGTTAATAACTTGATTAGTAGAGTTCAATTGATGATTTAGTGAAAAAATTACAAAAAAAAAAAACACATGTAGTTAATAAATCGCATTTTTTTTACAAAAAAAAAATAACAAATAAAAAACAGGTTTTAACTTGTATTCTAGATACATAAAACTAAAAAAAATGTTCTTACTTGTTGAAATGTTCTATGAAAATAAAATTTCAGGTTTTATTGAACGCATTCTCGGCACATAAGAACTATACAACTTCCGCAAATTGGTGTCTGGCACGAACCACAGGTTTTCTTTGTTTTCCGATGCAAGCCAACCGGGCACTTCCTGCATCTCACTTGCTTGTTCAAGTCATGTCTGGCTTCTACTGGAAGTGGTTTCTGCAATATTCTGCCAATGTTCAGGCGTAATTCGCGAGGCAGACGTGCATTTAGGAGCCGTTGATTGAGATAAGGCTCCACGAGTTCTTTAGCAAGCATTTTGATGTATTGTAGTCGGGAAACTTTTGGATTTCCTGGGCATGCAGTCAAAAAGCATAGCCGTTTACCATGCTGACATTCAACAAGGTGTAGAATATCGCTAGCGGCCAACGTCGGGTACGACGACTTGTGGAGTAAACTGTACACTTCTCATCTAATGCATCAACACCACCTTTCGTGGTGTTATAGAAAGCAATTATTTCTGGCTTTTGCGTCTCTGGATCAATAGCCTGAGTATGGTGCATGGAAGAAATCAAGAGAACCGCTTTGCCTTTCTTTGGAACGAATGATACGAGTGTCATATCTTTGGTGAATCCGTAAAGGACGTCTCCTTCTTTTCTTGAGTTTGCAGGCAAAAATTCTTTTGGAACCTCTTTTTTATTCTTACACAGTGTCCCCACAAATGTCAAGCCTCTTTGAGCAAGCTTCTGAACAAGACCAATCGAAGAAAACCAATTATCTGCTGTCACGTTACGGTTCGTACCGACAATCGGCCGTGTCAGCTGCAAAACAGCTTGTGTTGGTTTGGGTAGATTTTGTTCATTTCGGACAAAGTTCTGCCATCACTGTCTTTTCCGGAATAAATATACGCATTTAGTAAATAATGTGTTTTCGCGTCAGTCAATGCCATTATTTTTACTCCATATTTCCTTGGTTTATTCGGAATTCGAAATCGACACCGACCACGAAATCCTAATAACATTTCGTCAATACAGGCATACTCTCCAATGGAATAGCACTTACCACAGTTTTCTATAAACTTCTCGAATACCCATGAAATGGCGGCTGTAGGATCTCTCTTTATTCTCCCGTGTCTATCCGAGGCATCGTCAAATCGCAGACTTACCAATAAAACATAAACCCTTTTGAGTGACATCGTACAACGAAAAATGTCTCGCCCAATGCCTTCTGTGGCAAACATAACTTCAAGATCCTCATTATTTGATTTGAAGATAGCCGTAAACATGAGAATTCCCAAAAATGCTTTGAACACCACCAAATCAGTATCTCTATAGTCAGTACGGCTTTTATCGGACAAAGTTTCTCGAATCATCGCCAGTTTCTCATTGGTTCGAAGTATTATTGCATTCAAAATTTCTGTATTGAATAAAAGTTCCCATAAAGACTGCGGCATGCAAAAAGTACCAAGAGCTTTTGCAGGACCAATTCGTCCTGGAACGTGAGAGATAATATTGTGTTTTCTGGTGCGCACGTTTGAAAAAGGCGCTTCTTTTGCCCATACAAAAATTTTTAAGAATATTTATAAAAGTAACCTAGAATATAGAAAAACAAAACAAATAAAATTAATTTTATTTAAATTAATTACGGCTGCCTTGTATACTTTAATTTTATATCACAGGTTTTGTAGGCCAAGCTCTATAATATAGACAAAAGCCAAATTTAGTTATCAAATATGTTATTTTTATGTTAAGATTATTTTTTATGCCCCCCACATACGTCCTGTACTTTTGACCTAAAATCTAATCAGTACCGCCATGTAATTTTTTTTACCAACATTCATCAAAAACTGTTGAGACGTTTTTTACTAATCTATCACAGACATTTCTGAAAAATGATTATTTTCCTATGAGATAACCCAAAGTTCCATAATAAGTAGGTATTTGTTAAACCCATAATAATTTCGTAAATAGGTAGGTATACGGCATGAATATCTCGAATTGATTTAGGGATACATAGCTGCTATTAGCAATTCTCTACAGTATGGAACGATTCACCAGTAAGGTGGAAAGGTCAAGTTCTTTTTTCCTTTCTGTGGCCAATCTTAGTGGAGGTTTTGCTGATGTTTAGGTTCTTACTGAATCAGCAGTAGTCTTATACATAAATATAATATTATGTAAGTCTGCAAAGGCAAGGTCCATCATTCTGTTATGGTTCTCTATTGTTATCAACATTATGTTTTAGGCATACACTGCCTTGAAAGTTGTATAATTTTATTAAAAGAAAATTATATTATTTTACTTCACTACTTTATTTAATTTTATTTATTTATATTATATATTACACAAATGTCTGACTTCTGTACAATTGAATGAATTAATTTAGAGTGTCCTTTTTTGTTCTTATTTCTATGCATATATAAATATAATCCTAACAATTGCATAGAAGAGAGATTTTGATTAAAACATAAAACTCATATTTACTCATCGTAGAGCGTCTATAATTTATAAAAGATAATAATTAAAGTCAACAATCATTAAAAGGGATGTTTCACAAGATTATGTATCTAACTTTGGTAGATACGGCTACTGGTTGTTAGAGTAGATATTAAAAATGGTTGTTTATGAATGTGATAGGGAAAGTTAAGGGTAGGTCAAATAAAATATGTTTTATAGATAATCGGAATTCTTCGAATGGTTCACTGTGGGAAAATGATAAAGAAGTGTATTTGTCTCCGTAGGTAATGTTGATAAGGTGATAGTAATACTAAGTACGACACTATTGAGGAAATAATATACAGGGCGTCGTGTCTTATGTGTCCCTATCAAAATTTATTTTTATCAAGTAATATGCAAATCTCTACGCTCATTGATTCTTAACCACCTTAGCTCCCTCAATCTATCACTTACATGACTATACGGACTCTAAGACCAAAAAAAAACGAACACATGACTTTTGAATTTTTTGTATTTTCTAAGTACGTTTATAATCTAAGCATGGACCATATGTGGTTATATATATATATAACATCTCCATAATTATACAGTGGCTCAGCTTTAAGCTCTCACATAACTACTGTTTTTTTAGTTGCAAACTCAATAAGTGCCTGTTACGATATAAATTTCTTAGTGTCATGAAATATCCTTGCACAACTTTATTTACATGAGTTTCGAACCTCAATTTTTCATCAAATATAATGCCTAATTTTGTTTATTTCAGTTTCAGAAGCGATAAGTTCATTATCTATTTTAATATTTAATTTGCTGGACTCAGTCCTCAAGCCAAAGTCAATTACTTTGGATTTTAACGGATTTAGCCTCAAACCATGATCAGAACAAAAACGGAAACATTCTACAAGGACCATAATTTTTCACCATAAGACACGTACATCTGGGTGTTATCAGCATACTGATACATCTGACAATCATGAATGCAACTTCCCAAATCCATCGTAAACATTTCAAATAGTAGAGGTCCCAATATAGACCCTTGAGGAACACCCCTGGTAAGAGCGATCCTCTCAGATCTTTTACTATCAATCTATTAGAACGTACTGGGAACGATTTTTCAAACAGCTACTTATAAACCCTACCGAATGTCGAGAAAAGTCTTAATAACCTAACTTCGCAGAAAGAAGCTGATGGTCTATCGTATCGAAAGCCTTACGTCAGCCCTGCAGTTTCCTTCCTGTCAATAGTTCTCAATATATTGTCCGACACTTTTATCAAAGCAGTGGTAGTGGTCAGGCCCTTTCGAAACTCTGACAGGTAAATTGGAAAAGGGTTGTTGTCACTTAAAAATTCCACTCTTTAAGCAAAGAGCACAAGCGTATATTACTTTCTCAAATAATTTGGACAAAATTGCAAGTAGACGAATGGGTCTTAAGTCAGAAATATCTTTAATATCTGGTAATTTAGGAAGTGGTAAAACGACAGCCTTTAACCACTGCGAAGGAAACCGCGCAAGTTGAATGCTTTCATTCATATAACACGAAAGTCCCCAAATTGCAATCTCCATTATTTTCTGCTAAGAAACAGATAAGGCAGGGGAGTTTTAGTGGGAGAATATTATTTAGAACAATAGATGTTTCAGTACAAGTTTTTAGTGTTATTTCCGTTTTTATATAAATGTGCCATGGTGGGAAGAACACTTATCATTTCACATTTTTGAACAATCTCTTTACAAGATATTTTTCCTTATAACGTTCAACAATACTTTGGTTTATTTTGTAAATCTCATCGACCTTAAAACTCTTGTAGTTCGCAAAATCAAAAATGACTTACTTGAATTTTGTGAAATAATCTATGAAATATTATTGTTGTAGTAAATTTATCTTTTTTTTTTCACCTATTGGCAATTTTGTAATGTCTACTGTAGAAATGCATCTCTTTATTTTCAACAAGTCTCTAATTCATGGCAAGCGCCATTTCACACCTACCGGTCAATGGTATTTTAGGGGTACCTATAAAAATATCTCAATTTAAAAATGTTTTTAGCACAATTCTAAAAACAAATAGTGGATAGTTTTATCTTATTTTAGAAAAACCTAAATAAACATTTATTTAAATAAAAGGTTTTGTTTTCGCATGTTGTCAAAACAAAACTCAATAGTATTTTTAGAATATTATGAAGAAAAAAGGAGTCTTAACTTAAGAAAAATGTCTACGGAAATAGTTCGAAAAAAAATAAACAGTACATCTTATCACTGAAGCTGGTTGAATCGAAAAAAATCAAACTGTTAATCACAAGACATACTATATTATGTCGAGCCCATCAAAAGCGTAAAAATCACATAATTATTGACGAAATGCCATTTTTTTTATGATTATGATCACATATCTTCGAAATATGTCTTTAATAAATTGAAGTCAAGTTTGAATAAGAGCTTTACTTTGGTAAAACTTTAATGGATACTTGTATTTTTCTTTAATAAAAACCCCACGAGAAAAAAATTCTAATAAGCAAATTTTTGGTAGGACGTCGTCACCATGGTCAGCGCAAATATAATAAATTATATATTTGCTCTGCATTGGTTAAATATTAATATTGGGTCAATTGAGCACTAACACAACATACACACATAAAGGCAAATGAACAACATCTTGCGTTGTCTTGTCTTTTAAAAAGGAATTTGTTTAAATTCACATCTACACATCTGTTTACGTTAAGGAATTACCACCCTTGTAACTGTTTTATCTCTTGACGGATTTTGATACACTTTTTTTGTTAGGTTGGTAGGTATTCAAAATCTGCATTAAACTAGTCAGACATTTTAGTTTTGGGCTGTAATTATGACCACTTTTATTGGCGTAAATTTCAGAAAGTGTTAATAGGAATTTTTTTAGAAAGAAAAGGATGATCCAAGAATTAGGTAAAATTTCATTTAACCACTGTCTCACATTGACAGTGTTATGGATAGGTGCTTCAGCAAGTTGTAAGTGTAAATTGTAGCGGTTCAAAATTAAACTCATCAAGTGCATCAGTAAACTCAATTTGTAGATACCTAAGAAAGCTAGCACCATTTAAATTTCCATTAAAAAAGTATGGCTCAATAATCTTTCCATTTAAAATGCTACACACAATATTTAGCTCTGAGGAGTATTGTCTGTTACAAGCAATTACCCAATCTGAATTTTCTTGTCTCCAGGATTTTCTAGGTACAAACCTTAAGGCCATAAAGAAAATTCCATTCTTGCTTCAGCACCTTTACACATTTCCAAATTTGGCTTTTAGAAATATTAATTACTACTAATATCCTTGACAGTTAAATGTGGATTTTCATTAAAATAATTGAGAATCATTTGGTTTCTTCCTTACTCCCGATTACAATGCTGGTTTCGAACTCTCTGAATTGACCGATGTTGGTCGAAAGTTTAATAGGGTAAACCACCCAGTTATTGGACACTTAAGGAATTTTCTACGGAAATATTACTGTCAAGTGAGTACGTTAGAGAGTAGGTCTGTGATTCTGGTATCAAATGAAAATCAACATTGAATTTTTTTGTTATTTTGACGAATTTTCGATAAAACATGAATATATCGTTTTGTTTGGAAAATAATAGTAATTGGACATTTTTCTTAATTATTGGACATCAAATAGAAGTGCTTTTAAGAACTAATATTATGAAGATTAGTTAAATATTATTTTATTCTGGCAGTTCAAACAATAAAGAACCACAGTTTCTTGTAAAATATTTTATTGGGTTCTACAAATTTAGCATCTAATACCCATATTTTGAAGATTCATTTTTATACATAGCAAAAAGGTCGACTCTCTTCAGTAGCACCACTAGTATATGTGTTTTCCATTTGCGTCAGTTTCGTTATTTTTAATGTTGTCTTTAAATTATTGTTCTGATGAATTAATGTCTGTAATTGAGCTTTGAATTTTGACGTTATTATTCTTACTGTTATACACATTATTACTGGAGTATATTTCTTGGCTGACAGTTCCTTCACATTCAGATTGATAATCGAACGCAAACTCCAGCTCTTCTTTTCACTCTCCTCATTGTAAAAAACAAAAACAAATCTCCATCAGCCTCATCAGGAATGTGTTTTTTGTTTTTTTTTTGGAGTGCAACGAGTGTGGAAATTGTTGTGGCATGTAATGCAAGTTAACTGTTTAGTAATTGCAATCACTGCACTTCGATATATAAAACATGTTATCTTTTCCTTTCTTCGGTTTTTGTGTGTTTTTTGTTTCAATCGCAATCTCTTTTTCTTTTTCCCTCTAGGTTTTTCTGTTCTTCCTCTAATTATAGGGCACATTTTTTTTCGAAATGTTCCATATAATTTTTTTAAGTAATCAACAATGAGATACGTTCTATGTGACGTTTGTTTTTTCTCTCAGGAGTTGGTGGATTTGATAAGTATGCCGAAATATTTTTACTACCTATACTGCTGCTTTCTAATTACATTTTCAATAATGTGCCTATTTCTTATATCTTGGATATCACGTGAGTCCGGTGGATTGATGACTTCGTTTTGGCCAAAATTAACATTAGTTTGACTCATTGTGTTCCAAATGTCTTGGATAATGTGTCTCTTTTTCATTATAGTTGGTTCGTGTTCTAAGGAAAACCTATTTTCTTCGCGCTGTACAACATGTTTTAGATAATCGCTTGAATCTGTTGATAAATGACCGTATATTTCTAAATTTTGATACGTTTATTCTCCAGAGAATTATTATGGGTATTTCGCCACTAATTCATATGAATTCGTGGCGAAATACGCATACAATGAGTTATGATTTTATATCGTTTTTTGTCATAAAGCTTACTTCACTAATTCCACCTCTGCTAATGCAGTATGAATGGGCGAGAGACCGCAAGTATCCTTATGTCGAGGATTTTTTAATTTGAACTCCAGCGTTGATTTTGGAACGCCATGTTTTTGCCGCTGGTGCAAATAAAGATTATTGCTCCTGATATCATTGACTGCATCGTATATATATCATTCCTGTCATTTACGCTTCTTTTGGGCATGATTGAAGGGAAGAGAGGAGTAGGACGTAAACAGATGTCCTGGTTGAGAAACATCAAGAACTGGACAGGCATTAGCAATACGGGCGAGCTCTGTCGCGCTGCGGAAGCAAGGACACTTATTATGATGAGATAGTCGCCAACGCACTAGAAGTGTACGGCATCTTAAGAAGAAGAAGGACATGATTTTATTGAACAGGTCCTTTCAAAAGGCATAAAATGAAATTTAGTTATTGGACACCTTTTGAATTAGTTATTGGACGACTATCTAATAACTAGTTATAACAAAGATAGAATAATGGAATTGGTATTCAGAGAGAGTGAAATATGCTGTAAATGTGAAAAAAAAGAACAAAAATATTGTCTAGAGTAGTAATTGGACAGATGTCCAATCACTGATTTTTGGCTTTTTTATACACCTAGTTATTGGATACCCCCTAAAAAACCTCCCTTAATGATTTATATTTCTAGTCTTCATTATTTATCGCATCGCAATAATATACATCTTTAGGCAGTACTAGTATTATATTTTAATAATTATTTTAAAATATACAAACAACTAAACATACCTTAGAATTTTATTAAAAATACACCATTCACAACCCATAAATGAACAGAAGCACAGTTCCCACTAAAACAACATTTGATGTTAAGGCGGCGTGGGTTCAGATCAACTCTCTAACCAATAGAGTCGCCATGTATTAGGTTTCAAATGACGTAATACTTTTAAAAATCTTATTTCAGTTTAAAAAACACAGTTTGTCCAATAACTGGGTGGTTTACCCTAATATTTGCAATGGTTACATGCTTAATAATATTACGTCCTGGATGTCGTGGGTGAAACTCACTGCGTCACGTAAAGAACGTGTTACGTCACCAGCTAATCACTTACTAGTTCCAGTTTTTCTTGTAAAGAATAAAACAAAATTTATTATGCTTTTTGCATATTTAAAACAGTAATAATAATACCAAAAATTATTTAATTATTAGTTACTGACAGCTGTCTAAATAACATTTTGTGTTTTCACAGCACACTAAGGAAAAGTGAAAATCATTCGACTGGTCAACGTTTTATTTGTTTACGTGTATTAGATTATTATTTTAATGATAATTCTTAATCAAGTTTTAAAGATGTTAGTCGGCATAATATTATTTAATTTCAATAATCCAAATAAAATCTAATTTATTCAATTATTTCTTGGACATCCTATATGTTAGAACACGTTTACGTTATCCTACAAGAATACGTCCAAAACTAAAGTTACCCACTAATTTAATGCACATTTTGAATACCTACCCAACAAAGTTTATCGAATTCCGTTAAAGATAAAATAGTTACAAGGGTGGAAAGTCCTTAACTTGGACACGCTTTATAAACTTTTAAATTGACTCATGTTAAACTAAATAATTATTCTTGTTGTGTTTCATTAGGTTAGATATATTATGTAATTATCTCATAAAGATGCTAATAGTGATAAGAGTTAAAAAAAATGTTTGGGTGAGGTGGTAAAACGCGTCTTTCAAGATTAGAACAATTATATGCACACACATACAATATTTTGGGATTATCGTATTATTATGAATTTATATCTTTGAGTGTCTATGGGGTTCTATTACCTCAGTATAATGGAACAAAGGAAACAAAAACATCAACTACCAAAACAATTTTGTATTATTTTTGTTGCTTTTAGGGATTGAATAGAATAACAAAAATATATCCTGGAGTAAACGCTTTTGTTTGCTTTCCTTGTAGGTATATTTGCTTTGGATAGGAAATATTTTTGTGCTACAAAATCTGTCACTATAATAGGTAAGTTCTAAATTATAATTTTTCAGTAGCTATCCTTCTATTTTTGTAAATCAAAAACATGATGAAAAAATTCTACTTGAGTTCTTCTGTGTTGTTATGGGAATCTCATTTAAAAACCTCTATTTGGAGCTTTTTATTGACAAAATTTTACATATTTCTGAATAGTCTATTCAAAGTTACTTATTTAGTTAGTCTATTCGACAAAATGCAATTTTAATTTATCTCTCGAATACTGCAAAGTGGAACAAAGCTGCGTAAGCCAATATAATCTTCGTAAAGATAGGTATTAAAGTGAATTTACCGCTTTTTAATAAATTACATGATTAAAGAATGGTTCAAAACCGCAGTGTATCTCATAAAACACAAAGGCTTGCGATTTTTACAGGGTGTCTCAAAAATGGGTAACTCCATTAACCACAGATTCCTTGAGCAAAATGAATTGCACTTTTCTCAAGCTGTTTTCCATTTTACGGCTCCATGTCCAATATAAAGGGTCTCTGTACCCTCTGACCCCCTAACTTTTTGTACCTACGGATATGACCTCAAGACTAACTATTTTAGAACAGCCATTTATTTACAACATTTCGTTATCCTTCATAAAAATCGATAAAATAATTGGTTTGAGAGATAATTTTATACTAAATATCAGATGTTGTTTTGTCACAAAATTGGATTTAAAATGATTTTATTTGTTTAGTCAAATATTTATTCATATATACAATTTGGTACAGAAAATAAAAATAGTTATCTTCTGAGGAAAACAAAAAACTGGTACATGGGGACTTTATTATCCTTTGACCCCCGCAGTATCTTATCTATCTACGCCAATGACAACTCTTTTTAAAAAATAAAACTCTTTTAGAATATTTTTTGTATCTTGAAAATTGTTGTTATATTGTTTTGTTTTAGAAATAATTTGAAAAACACTCGAAAACCATTGGCGTACCACATATGGGGTCAAAAAATAATAACCATATAATAGGTATATCCTATTTTAAATAGCTATATTATTTTAAAGAAGTAGTCCACATTGTAGTGGAGTAGAATGATCTCTCTCTCTATATTATTGGCCTCTACAACTAGGTAATTTAGCCATTTCTTTAGTTTCATATATTTGTGAGAAATCTTGGACCTAGAGTTTAGCGTGGAATCCGATCCACGGTCATCGACTGCCAGATGCCAGCACCTACGACTATGTATAGTCCATAACTACTTGACATAGGCAAGTCTACCGACTCGACCGGGAGCGCCGTCCACCCATCCAACCACCATCCACGCGACCAGATACTGCGATATCATAATCACGTCGATGTGCGCTTGCACATGTGGGCATCTCCCGGCTCGAGTAGAATGATATTTAGGAAGTAAAAGTCAACCTCCACGAAACAAATCTAATAAATCTCTTTACAAATTATTCTTCAAACCATACATGTTTCGGAGCATTAGGTGAAAAAAATGTTTTAAGTTAAAATAAATTACTTACATATTCTTGTAACTACTTATATTGAAATTGTTAAATTATTAAAAATTATCATTGTAAATCATTTAAATAAAAATGACTTATAGGAAGAAAACGAAAAATAAAACTCAAGTAATCAGTAATTTGATTTACTTATTTTGATAATTTTTAATAATTTAACAATTTCAATATGAGTAGTTAGAAGAATATGTAATTTATTTAACTTAAAACACTTACTTATAATGGAAAACAGCTTCTTGTAATTATACTAACCACTCAGGATGGGTCCTGGGCTCCGAAATATGTATGGTTTGAAGAATAATTTCTAGAGAGATCTATTAGATTTGATTTTGTGGAGGTTGACTTTTATGAATATAGGTATGTTATGGTATGAATATAACTTATCTACAAGAACTCTTCAAAATGTCCGCCAGTTTTTCCAATACATTATAAAAAACCTCAAATTTTGGAAAATATTTGGTTTCAACTTGAATGATCTTCGCTTAAAATGGGAACCTTATACACAAAATCTTTCAGAAATCCCCAAATAGAAAAATTCAGTCGGGTGAGGTCTGGGGAACGGGTGCATCTTGACCTCGAACAATGCAACGATTAGGAAAGATCTCATGTATATAGACCCTAACATTCCTGTAGAAAAGTGCGCGGGAGTACCATCTAGTTGAAACAACTCTGACAGGGTTTCCTGAAGAAATCGGAAAGTTAAGCGCTTGTCAAATTTGCTGATAAAATCATCCCCCAAAAAAACAAACATTAACTTTAAAACTTAATTCATGATTCGTCTCTACAATAATTTTTGGATTTTCCTGAGCCCATATAAGAGAGTTATGCAGAAAATAATTCGTTCAAATTTTGAGACAAAACAACATCTTATATTTATCAAATTATTATACAAAAAATTGGGGGGTCCCCCGTCATTTAAATCAAGCAGCATGTTTTTTAATGTTTTCTACCTTGAAAACATGCGGCTAAAATTGTAATATTAATGTACCAAGTTATTGAGAAATTTTTTGTAAACATCAAACTTTGAAAACCTGTATATCAGGCATGGGCCGTAAAATGGAAAAAATGGCATAAGAAAAGTGCAATTCGTTTTACTCAATGAATCTGTGGTTAATGGGACACCCTGTATATAGGTATGGTTTTGTTCCTTTTGCTATTCCCGTTATTCCATAATATACTAGGGAGCGTTTCGAGAATCAATTCTAATCACATTTATTTTTGGCCTGACCTTTCTATAAAGAGTTCTGTTAGTAGGTTTGCAGTATGAAAACCGAACAGTTTAAATAAAAAAAAAAACAAATTGACACGTTCACTTCAAATTTTTCTTCCAACAAAACTAATGTTCTTTTGTTTAAAAAAATACTCTACCTAGATATTCTGTGTGTCTAAACCTAAATATACGGACCCACGTGCTATTTAGAATCCTTGAATTAAAAAAAAATACTTTCTAATACCCATTGTATACGCACCTGAACAGCACCCAATTTACCCTCCAGGCGTTATTTTATAATCCTTATTAAGCTCTTGTTCACGCTATGTCTATGCCAACCAATAGCAGTAGGTTATGAGAAAAAGCAAGGCGGGACCCAAAACTTGTGCTACTAGAGTAGGCGCTTCGGCTGCCAAAACGATGCTCACTAGGTATTCAGTTGTTGCTCATCATAGCATAACATAGGTAACTGACATCAATGTTGATAAGAATAGAAAATCTTTTATAATTATTATTTGTGAGTTTGTTAAGTTGGTGGATATATATTTTTAAAAGTTCAGTGTGTATTAGGTATTAGAAACAAGTTCTTGGACAGTGTTTAATAGTTATTCATTTGAGTTTAGTTAAAATATTTAGTCATAATGAATGTGACTACTGGATATGTGGCAGAGCAGTGTCAAGATGTCGGAAAACAAGGTACTTACTTAATTAAAGTTATTTGTTAATCGTAACTCATACCTACTCAGGTATATGAAATATATTTTATTTAAATGATAGTTATTTTATATCGATGGAATCTATCTATAATAACAACTTTTCTACACATGAATAATTGATCTAGGGATCAAAATCTTACAATTTTGTCTTTGATAACACTAGGTAGC
Organism: Apoderus coryli; assembly: GCA_911728435.2. Lineage (NCBI taxonomy): Eukaryota > Metazoa > Arthropoda > Insecta > Coleoptera > Attelabidae > Apoderus > Apoderus coryli. The sequence continues at coordinate 4,952,255 of OU452202.1, read as the reverse complement.
CTAGAGAAAACTTATTCATAAACAATAATTGATAATTAACCTTTTGGCTACAAAGGTGTTTCGTAATAATTTCTGGAAATTCGAGGCGTATATAAATTCTAACGGCTTCCTTAATAGCTTGTAGCAGTTTTTATAAGCCGATATCTTGAGTACCACTTGCTTAAATAATATAATTTATCATTTTGTGAGATAGCAAATATAGTATCCACTTATGTTTTATAGTGTCTACCCATATTGTGTTAGGTACTTAGTTTCAATTAATTTTTAGTGATTAAAGATTTAAATATTCCTATCTAAGCTCGCTTTTAATCTATTCCCAAACATATTTTGAATCTATCAATTCGTAAGTTACGTTATACGAACAATTATTCTAAACAAATTATGTATTTATTTCCAGTTGTAATCCAACCGGCACCAGGCTACAATAACATGCGCGAAACAACACAAGAAGCCGACAGCACCTCCCCTCTCTTGACACCACCACACACCCCCACTTATTCACAACTGTCGCCGACACAGCACCATAACAACAATACGCCCCCTGCGACATCACATGCCTCCCTTATCGACTGTTACTGGTATCGACAGTCCCATGAATTTGGCAGCGTCAACTACAGTATTCCACAATATAATAACACTATGCACCATCAACATTATTCAAGTGGAAATCATATGATGTCGCATCATTTTCCAAGCAATTATAACACCGTTTTTGTGAATCAGTGGTTGAGGAATGCAGCATTTTATCAGCAAGCGCGATATCAAGATGTAAGGATGGCTGGTAGAGGCAGTTCGATGCAACCAACGAAAGTGGCAGGTAGCACCAGACCAAAGAAGCAGTTCATATGCAAATATTGTAACAGACATTTTACGAAGAGTTACAATCTGTTGATCCATGAGAGGACACATACAGATGAGAGGCCCTATGAGTGTGATATTTGTGGAAAAGCTTTCAGGAGACAGGATCACTTAAGAGATCATAGGTAAGGAGCAACTTCATTAATTCATAGCTATAATTTATATATTTATTTCATAATATCATCGCAAATAAAACACAAAAATACAGAGGTTCAAATCAATAAAAAAAAATTCTTAAATTGCGTTGGTATTAAAAAATAATTTTCGGTTTGTCCTCTTTTATAAAAAAAGTGAGAAAAAAACTTGTCCAAAACATACTAAGTTAAACTTTAGCCAAATTGTAATCGTAGTGCGAGCTATAACTTTGTAATATGAATTTTTATGGCTTAGCACCCACTAATTTGGCAGCGATGGCCTACCAAATTGAGTTGGTTTCAAACAGTTTGACCCTGTCTTAGTAATCATGGCTAGGTATTAAAATAAAAAACAAATAAATCACGCACAGCACTGATGTGAAACCAAATTTCAACAGCATTTATAACAACATTGGTTATTTATAATAACAATTTGGTATTGACGGTTGCAGAGTAATTTGTTGATTCCTTAAGTGCAATAAAATTTAAATCGTAAAACCCCATAAGCATTGCCTACCTGTATACAGGTTGGGTTGGGAATATATCTTTATTAGTAGGTATTATTTAAAACTTTGTATTACCTATTCAAGTAAAAGTACGGTAGATCACCTTTAACATAAAATGCTCCATTTATTATTTATAATAATATGAAACAATATTTATCTACGAGTTGTTTTATTGGGTCATCTAGAACAAAATGTGGCGTCCATGCGTCAATACTTGTAATAATGCATCCAAAGGTGGTATTTCAAAGAAAAAAACATTATCATTAGATGCCAAGGATATTTTAAAAACAATTTTTTTATCTCCCTCAAAAAAAGGGTAGGCATATTCAAAAAGAAAGTTTAACTAAAGTTCTAAATTGAGGATGATCAGATTGCAAAGTTTTACGACTAAAACTTAAATTTTATTACACCTAGAGAGTCAGCGAATTATTGTGAAATCGACAATACTTTTTTTTAATCAATTTTTCATTGTTCTCAAACCTCTATAATTATTTTCTGTTAAATAAATATTTATTAATTCAGTCTAATAAACATTTAATATATTTCATTTTCGATATAATTATTGAAACAAACAACAACGGTTCGGCAGTAATTTACGCCATCCTCAGGTTTTGCGTTTTAGTTTTTTTACGTAACATCCGTATATTCTTCCCATGTTATAATAAGAAGATACGTATATCAAATTTTCAATTTTCTTGAACTCATATGATTATTTTTCATTTGTATTTTAAAAATAATCAGAGAGGTTCAAGAAATTTGATATCGATAACATTGGTGAAGATATTCCTTCGTTCTATTATAACATGGGAAGAACATACGGAAGTAAAAATCTAAAACTGCATCCTCAACCCAACCCAAAACCTGAGGAAGGCAGAAACTGCTGCCGAAACGTTGTATTGTGCTTCAATAATTATATCTACTATTTCTATTAATAAAAAATATTTATTGAATAGAATGAATGAGATATTCTCTGGCAGATTAGATTACGTATTATGCTTTCTATATTTCCAGAATAAACCAATTCCATGGTGTTCGTTGTATTTAGCAAAAAACGGGTTACAATATAAAGATATTTCTGTCGTACCACTAACCTTTTAAATAACTTTAACTTCACATCCAAACCAACAATGTTTTTAAAATTTCGTAACTAATAAACCAATGATTATTTCAGATATATTCACTCAAAGGAGAAACCATTCAAATGCAACGAATGCGGGAAAGGATTTTGCCAATCAAGAACCCTAGCTGTTCACAAAATTCTTCACATGGAAGAATCACCACACAAATGTCCTGTTTGTCCTAAAGCATTTAACCAACGATCAAATCTTAAAAGTCACATGTTAACACACACTGATCGTCCGTTAGAATGTCAAACATGTGGTCAATTTTTCACAACCTATCAAGACCTAAATGATCATGACAACATCTCAGATTGTTCTAAATCAAATAAACAGACGCAGGGCGTTGTGAGTTCATCATCGCCTACTAATTTAAAACTGGAAAAGGATATCAGTTTACTTGATTTAAGGACACATTCAGATGAGGAAGTGAAAAAGCAGACAAAAGTAAAATTAGGATTTTCTATAGAAGATATAATGAAACGATAAAAAATTATTGTCAATTGTATCCAATTGTTGTTGATCGACCAAAGACTTTAAGTAACGTGTAGATATTTATGTAAATATTAAAATTATTTGTTTAAATCAATTATAAATAAGACTGCATTACAGTATTATATTTATAGGAATAGATGTCAGAGACGTGTAGTTACCAAATATAGTGAAGCTGTTGTTAAAAAAATTCCGTAGTTATTAGTGTATATTGTTAGGCTAAACTTCAGCAAATTGTTAATTGCCAAATAAAAAATATACTTGTGCTGTGTATAATTTTCTTTATCTTTTTACGTAACTATAATGTAGTGTTCCTATTTTGAAAAATGTATAAATAAATGTACCTTCGAAAATTTTAAATTAAGGCCAAATTATGAAGATCCAATTAGTTCTAAAGCATTAGTACCTAATAGTATAAGTTCCTATCAGTTATTATACAAACCTACATAAATAAATGTAAATAAACCAGTACACGTAATATTTCTAAGAAGTTTTATTAAAAAATAGAGTCTTGTATAATAATAATTGCTAGTTAAAAATTATTTCTACTTCTACCGTTAAATAAATTTTATAGTAACTTCATAAAAGGCAACCAAATTACTTTACTGTCTAATTTCTGGAATTACAATAGGTACTAAACGCAAGTATACAGGGTGTCCGTGGAGAGCAGAAATGTCTTTATTTTTGACTTTACGACAAAAAGTTATACTTTATAAAAAGTTCTGTTTGTCGTGAAAATCAATTTACAATATAAGAATTTTCGATCAGACTTACAGGGTGTAAATAACTTTTATTAAAAAAAATATAACACCATATACTCGTTATCTTGGAAATATTGCATTTCGGGACGTATGTTTATGGGAACTTGTTTCCATAGAATGATCTGAGAAATCACCTCCTTAAATATTGCCACGTCGTTTCGAAACACCCTGTATAATATATAGATACCGTGCTAGTCAAAGGCTCTTTTGGTTGAAGGATGATGTAAATAACTATTGAAAATATAGTTTTGCATTTAATTAATAAAGACCAGTGTTCAAAATATGCTCGACGATACCTAGATCGAACCTCGTCCTCCAATCCAACTATCGATATTTCTCATCTAACACAAAACATACTCTCTTACAAGTTGCTTTTGTCCCAGTAAACTCTGTTTCTTAAATGTTTACTAATTTATTAGTTACACATTTTTGGATAACCGCCTCGTCGGGTGGAAGAGGGGTGGTGGTACGAACAACTGCATTATTCAAATTGATAAGACATAACCACCACCAAGGTGCTGTACGTGATTTAATTTTTTATTTTTAATAGGGATCACTGTGAGGGGGTAAAAATCCGAGGGATCCGCAGTAATGGGAAATTACTTTCGGTCAAACTGATGATTTTTGGTAGATCAACAGTTTCAATGGGCACTAAGCCATAAATTTTGGTCTTCAGGCGATCTAATAAACCTTTGATCTGTGTCACAATCATTGACGACGATTAAAACAGTCTTTTTAATCTTATATGTAATATACACATAAAGTAAATATGGAGTTTCATACAATCGAGTGAACAGTAGAGCAGTTTGCGCCAACTATAAGTTTTTCACATGAAATTTAAGGGTTTCCGCCTTTTAAAATTTTTGATCTACTAACTGTGTTCTACCCAAAATCATTTGATTTCAGTTTGACCAAAAGGCAATTCCCTTATAATTTCTTGCATGATCCTTTTTATTTTTGTCAAACTTTAAACGAATAGTTTGTTTTAGAAACTTAAGTAGGTAAATAGACGTAAGTCCCAAGTAATTCCAGTATAGTAACTAAAATTTTGTCCGAGGTTGCAATAATTTGACGATGGTGATAGAGATATATCTTAGCAATGCTTCAACATGTTTCAGAAAGCAATCAGGAGTTGCTTCGTATGGGCCTAACCCAAAAGGAAAATTAAACAGCTGAACAAGATTTGGAAGAAAGTAAATGGAAAAAAAGTAAGTGGAATGAATAAATGTTAGTTCAAGTGGTTGAGAATATTCGTATGGCGAACAAAATATTGTCTATTGATATGTAGTTTTTATTCTATAATTTTTTTGTTTTTTTAAAGGTTAACAACTAAGAGAATGTCAATATATTTCTTAAATATAAAGGTATTCAAGATCCGTTGAAAAAAATAAACCTTCAACGAAATTATACACTACATACCCAAAACATCATTATTTAAAAAAAAATATTATATTAACGTAATTACATTTAAATTATATAAAAGTTTTCGTATACGACACTGACTATGAAATGGGAGGTAACAAATCTTTCATTTTTGTTCATGCCCGGCTAGAGGCGCCCTCTATTGTGATTTAACCCGTACTTGGCCATTCGTGTGATAGATGGAGCGGTATGTATTGTGACTGCAATTATACATTTTGATGTGTAGTAGGGTAGGCATTAGGCATAATGTTGTAAAGCGTTCGATAAATTATGAAATTTGATTATAAAATCTTGGGTATTTAGAATTTACCAACAAGTTATGAATGTATGTTATTAATAGAACATTATTTATGCAATCGTACACATATTTACTTGCGCGGAATTTATCTAAACAAAAAATTAACAATGGATTATGAAGGTTCAATTTTGAGTCACATTATTTACCCAAATATTCAAAATTTCAAAACTCATATGTATGCTCTTGATTTTGAAATGTGTATGTAATGTGTCTCACCTAAAAATTTAATGGCGGAAGTTGAAATTTTATACCTGGATTTAGCTGCTATTGTATTGTATAGGGTTGAAGTTAAATATCAGTGTATGTCTGAATTACTGTTATTTGCTAATGGCTAGGAATCGATATAAATATCTTAGTTCAGTATTAATTTTTTGTTCTCCACTAGTCTTTGGAATTCAGTTATGTGTTGAGTGTCAGCTGGCGCAATAGTCCCATGTCGTTGATCAATAACATATTGCAACTCCCACATTGCACAATCTATATTTCAGATACCCATTCGTTCTACAACCCCATTTTAATTGGATGATTTCTCAGGGCATAATGCATTTATAGTTCCATTCTCCAATCCTAAGTATAAGTTACAAACACTTTAATATAAGTGTATGCTACAGTCAATTCTAGTTGGGTAGGCAAGAATTTTTGACCTTGAAGAGGTAAAATATCTGTTAAATTTGAACTGAAATGCCATAATTCTCTAGTAAATTGAACACATCTTTGTCTAATAATAATATCCTGAAAATTCAAATATAGAAAAAACAATTAAAAGATTTAGGCAAGTGGGCTAAAAAACAGTTAACTCCACCATCATGTTGGGTGCTGTCCTCCCTACATGACTATGGCATACCTTTAATGGTGTGGTATAATCTGTATATAAACCATCCAGCTCCATTCGTGAAACCTATCTAAAATGGAATTAAATCCAGCAGTATTATAAGCATTGCTGACGGTGTGCGGTAGACAATGGACCACTATTACCCAGAAAAGCTTGCTTCCGCAAAGACGTTATTTCCTGTAATGTTTCGTCAACCTAGCCATATCCCCTTATGTTATTATTCGTGTTACAACGTATATCCATTAGATTTGTCGGGATTGCATACCCCAGGACTACCCACATATTTCATTACAAGGACAGCCTTGCAAACTGAATAACATTTTAACAATAAAGATTCCACTTCAGCGTTTCCGTGTAGTTTTTCCGTCAAAAGAAGGTGGAAGTAAGCCCTCCGTGTTCCATTTTTTAGTTAAATGTACAATTAGGGTTTTACATACGAAATAAAACACAATCGTCTTCTCCACGAAATTATACAGTGGCCAAGAGAAGAATTGTATAGCATTGGTATATTGGAAACGGTAGGAGTTACAATGTTGGTTAAATTATAGAAAAGTTCTACAATTTAAACGATTTTTTGCCATTTTAGTTTATTTACGACATTATTTTTACAGATATAAAAAAAATGAAAAGCACTTTCTCATTGTTACTTTTTGAGCAGAAAAAGATAGCGGTTACAGATTTCCACTACGACGTTTCATTTTTGAAAAACCATCAACAACTTGGCTTTTTGCAATACGGCCTTGGATTTTTTATTGTTTATTTTAAAGCCATTTTCAATGCAAAAATAGGTGGTATATGGTTTAAACAAGTTTTCAGTGTTTTTAGCTGTTATTTAAAATTATTCAAGAAAAATCGCCATATAGTTTGTCACTTATTCTACATGAAACATTCATCAGGCGAAATTTCAACTTAATAAAAAACCGCGTAAAGAATAAAATGTTGTACTGAGACAGAAACAAATTGTCAAATAACAATAAATAATTGTCAGTAACGACGAAAGACTACTACCTACTACTCTGCATTCAGTCAGTTAAGTGCCAAACTATGGCGATTTTTCTTGAATAATTTCAAACAGTTAAAAACTCTGAAAACTTGTTTAACCCATTGCATCGAGGCTCGTATTGAAAAAAAAACAAAGTTAATGATGGGTTTCCAAAAACAGATTGTAGATTGTTTTACCGGAGTTGTTTAGGCGGTTTGGCCTCCCCTCACTTCAACCTGCAGAAGATCTTTCGTGAATGACTCTAATCTATGAATTGCCCAGCTGTCCCACACTTCTCATAAAGATGATGATTTCTCTGGGGGCTAAATTCCTTGCCTCGTCGGGTGTTAGGGTCACCCCTCCAAGGTGTTTTAGCCTTTGGCAGAAAATTGCCATGCATTCACAGAGCACGTGTTCTGTTGTCTCTGTTGCGTCTTCGCAAAACCGACAAGTGTCGTCCTCGGTTAGGCCCATCTTTTTGAGATGGTACTTCACTGGGTGGTGTCCCGTAAAAAGGCCTGTAATTCACCTTAGGTCGCTTCTCTCCAGTTGGATAAGCTTCCCTGCGTTGGCCTCTGAGAGTTTGATAAACCTTTTTGATTGTCTTAGGCCTGGAGTGTTTCTCCAGTAGGACTTAAGTTGTTCCTTTTCCCATCTCCGAAGTTCTTCCTTCATATGGCTTTTTGGAAGGCCGAAGATGGGTTCCGGGCCGCAGAACGGAGCGTTTGCGCCCTCTTTTGCAAGTTGGTCCGCCGCTTCATTCCCCTCTATGCCTTCATGTTCTGGCACCCATGTCAGAGTAATCTTTTTCCCCTGAGCTGCCAGTTGCTTTAGGGTCTGTTTGCATCCCCATGCTAGATTTGACGTGAAGGTGTAAGACCTCAGTGCTTTTAACGCAGCTTGACTGTCTGACATCCCAACTAGCAATTCGACATTCTTAAAGAACTAATATATTTTATAATTATTTAATTGCCGCTTAGTTAAAACTTTTTTGTTTATTAAAGTTTCGTTTCGTGATTAAACTGCTGCGTTAAACTTTTCTGTGAGAAAAATTGTTTTAAGAACGTTTTTACAGCAAAATAATAAAATAGTTTTTTTATTGTCGTTATTAAGAGCGATTTGTTTTCTGCAGCAAATTTCTGCGCAAATTAATAATTACAAAATTGTTTTTTAGTTATTTTATTAAAAACAATAAAAAAATAAATATGTTGCCAATGCATATTTTATAAAATTAAAATGCTGTCATAAACATTACCTAGAACTAATATATAACATAGTCTTATTTATTTTCAACTGATATTTATTGTTATATCATACACAGATTTAAAATGTTGTCCAAACGAAAAGCAGTTGTGCATTTAATAGAAAATTAATTACAATATTAAAAATTATCAAAGGGAAAACATTAGTAACTATAATAATGAGAAGGAAACTGTAATGGAATCTAATCAAATTAATGACCATATTTACATTAATAAGACACCAAATATTTTGGAGGCTGATAAATTATCACGAGAAATTATTACTAGATGGAGAGCGGGTAGCCGAAATAGAGAATTGGTGATCAACATCATGCGTCAAGCACAACAAGTTAGCTAGAAAAAAATGCAAAACTAAGAGAAAACATGCGATTATGGGCAGTATCAAATATTATTCCGCATTTTTCCCAAAAGAAGCTTTTTGCTATACTCAATGAATGCATGCCAAATTTTCTAACTTAAGATACTCGAAATCTCTTAAAGATACTCAACAAACCGTTTTAGTAAGGGCAGTTATAACATAGATAACATAAACAAAGGGCTCAATTTAGGTTATGTTTAAATTACTCCCGTAAAAGCTAATAAGAGAGTAGCTATAGAAGCATTTTGTTTTATAAGAACACATTAAAAGCTTTTATAAAACATATTATGTTAAAGTTTGTTTTGTAAAACTCTGTTTACTATTTTATTATTATTCCAATATTGAGACGATGCGACACACGGCGGCGACTCACACAAACATCAAAGTATCAAGCACGAATACTTCAAGTAGACAGGACTTGATTAATTTGTATACATTTTATCTTACTATTTTTTGCAGCACCGTTTAATCAAATTTTGATTCTTTAAAGCATTTATATAAAAGCTTGTTTTAGTTTGTTTTACTATTAATTTATTTTAAATAACGGCAAACGATAACCAAATACATAAAATAACACATAACATAAAACTTCAAGAAAAATACTTGTAATTAGGTTCATTATCAAGCTTAGTGAAATATATATTTCTTTTCTCTTACACCATAACTGGTTTATAAAAATTTCTTCACGTTTATATAAAACATAGGTACCTACTTATATTTTGGCTAGTATCCATATGATAGATATAAAAGAATCATATCATCATCATAATATCATTCTTATGCTATCAAAGGGGTTTCAGGTAATATTAATTTTATATTACATTTTATTTGCACCTAAAATATTATGAGATTTATGTTTTTTAACGAATACACCCCTGTAGAAAACAATTCTGCAGTTATTTTATAGTAGCTATCTAAGGAGCATACTCGTCTGGGTTGAGATAATTTTGTTTTATAAGCATCGTATAAGGAAGAAGCCATTTTTGGTTTCTTTAAATTGTTTGCCATGCTCACCAAACTTTTAAAATTAATATTTTTTATAATTTGTAAAATTTTCTTAGCTAATAAGGTATACAGAATCAGTCATTACATAATGAAGGATATCCCAAAAGATTATTTTCAACAATAAGTGACAATAAAAAAAATATTTTAATAATTTAGAAAATCTAAATTCATTAATTTAAAAATTCGTGAGGCGCATTAAAATTTTAGTAATAATATACAATATATTTAACATTTGTTTCGCAGCCAAATCGGCTCATGGGTGAATTTTATCTGACTTATTTTATTATTCATTATTGGGTATTATAGCGTTTTATATTATTTTTACATCCATGATTGTTCAGATTTTATTAATGTGTACCAACCACAATGCATAATAATTATAAAATAATCTTGAGTAAAAAGGTATTTTAGAAAAACGTTTTTATCCTTTAACTGTTGCAAAAATGTTGCAATTGAGGCTCTTATAAAATATGTTTATAAGAGTTTTATAGTAGTTCTACAAATATGTCGTTTTGATCTAGTAACAGAGCTATAATAAAACTGTTTTATAACAGTTTTATTTGATTTTTATTAGATATTTATAAACGTTCTAAAAACTATTGTATAATAGCAACAAGCAACATTTATAGAACCTTTAAAGAGTCGATTTGTTTTATAAATCTGCGCCTTTTTCGTGTTTATAAGGCGCGTAAGAACGTTGTGAAAATGTTTATAAAACAATGGGTGTTTTATAAAATATATTTTATAAACGTTCTTACAGCAATTAAAAAAGTTAAATTGTTAGTTGGGATAATATTGATCTGCCGTTCTGGGATGCCTCTCTGCAGGCATTCTTGAGCACAACGATTAATAGCGTTGATCTCTGCTTGGAATATAGTGGGACTTTTCCCGAGAGATTCAGAGAGCCTGCAATTAGGCCCGTATACTCCCATGCCTGTGTTCCCCTCTATTCCTTTTGAACCGTCCAATAACAGAACGTCGTAGTGAAAATTTGTAAACGCTATCTTTTTCTACTTCAAAAAGTAACAATGAAAAAGTGTTTTTCATTTTTTTATCTTTGTAAGAATAATGTCAGAAATAAATAAAATCGCAAATAAAAAAAAATCGGGTTTTCAAACATTCTCGAAAACGGCTTAAATTTGTTTAATTCTGAAAACACCATTAAAAGGTTTCAAATTGTATAACTTTTCTCTAATTTAATTCCATTCTTATCTTGGACACAGTGTATAATATAATATCAACCTCAACGCATAAGGGACATGTTTCGGAGTTCGCTCATACCATCCTCAATCTGTCTCATTAATACATTTCAATATAAAAAATTGATTACTTCTTTAACTTTTTATTAATTATTATGGTTTTTCTGAAATTGAGATACATCTGCTCGCGTTAAATCAGGACAGTATGACTACATCATCTGCGTAAGCTCGAAAGTCAACTGTCACTTGTTCTAGCCTTCTCATCTAGATCGTCCTCAAGATGTAGCCACAAAAGGAAAATAAAATAAGCCGACCTGCGGAGGAGAAGTGATGATTCAGTTCATTTAAGGTCAGTTCATTTCACTTTTACAGTCATTCATGATTCCAAAAATTCGGCTGGAGTAATTTCACAAAACATTCTACTATTTGATACCAATTCCGGCTACCCGCCGCGCCAATCGTTTCGTTGTGAACCTCTTCCGCCCACAAATTTAAGATGAAAAATTGACTTTCCCAGAAAGTAGTTTTTATTAAAATTTCTAGCGTGTCTGGTCGTTTTATCAACCCAATTTCGCCATTTGACTCTCTAGGAAGAATTTATCACAAATTCTTCCACATTTCTGCGTTTTGGAGAACTTTTTTAGAATAAGCGTTCTCTGTGATTAGAACTTGGAGTGTTTTTTCATTGCGGAGTGTCTCTTTATTGCAGATTCCAAGCACAAGTTGGTCGTGTAAAATTAAACTTTATCTACAGCCTCAGCAGTGACAGCGTCATATACTTGAGACAGCAGTTTTTAGGACTTTCCATTGATATGTATAATAGTAATCTAACCGTCATCAGTATAGAAGTAGGTTCTACAAAAGTAACATTTTATATTCCCTAAACGAAATTTCTGTTGCAGGTTTTGATAGAAATAAAATTCAATAACCTAAATAAAGCCCACCTTCACAAAAAAAGTCATTTGTCATTATCCCTATTGTCCAAAAATAGCTTATGATTTGAAATATAGTTCAATCGCAGTTTTAACTACAATGCAACAGTGTGCTACTTGACCATCTTGATGGACAAGTAGTAAAATCCTTTTACTAGATGCAGCATGAAAAGAAAGAATTGACCAACTATAAACCATTTATTTTGACTACTGTTACATTTTGTGGTCGGCGTGACAAATTATGTGCTTTTATGAATTTGAAATAGATCCATAAATTAGGCCTAATGGAGATATGAACTACTTTCTAAAATTTAAGAGTAAATTTTTACTATACAGGGTAGTTAAGAGTAAGTATACATGCCTGATATTAAGCAAAAATAATGTACCTAATATAGAATAACTATTGGGAATCATTAACGCCTTAACTAAAATAAGCAAATCAGCATTTTGTGCAGGACAAAAGGGTACAAAGTTAGATGATATTTGGCATATTTTATGTTAAGATAATTATGTCGAATAATAATAATTACAAAGTCTTTATTTTTCATGCTCATGGCGACACTCACAAAACGTGCGCTTATGTGTAACTAGCAAGGCATCACATCACATAAATTAGAACATACATACTCTTATAGAGATATAATAGTAATAATATTGTCGCCCCTCAAAAATAAATCAAAACTCGCAATTGACCTAACACTATTCGGTAACTTATTGAAGATTTTTGAAGCATTATATGAAAATGATTTATTAAACTGAGTGGTTCTGTGTCTCGGTATGCAATACAACCTCGAAAACCGCGTGGTGCGATTATATATGGTTACACCTCGGTTGAGTTTTCTATAAAGATATCTCGAAAACCTTGCTCTGTCGACCTTGAAATTTAGGCATGCCATATGCAATGTATATCTGTCCTCCATATTCAACCAATTCAATAACCTGAAGTGTGCAGATATACGATCAAACTTCCTTAAGTCGTAAACAAATCTGATACAGGCATTTTGTGTTTTCTGCCAAGAATATTTATCCCTGACAGAGAGGCAAGGGAAGTAAACAACGTCACAGTAAGTACACGACCTGGAAATGTCTCGTTCAGTAATTGAACTGTTTCACGGGCTGTCGGCCATGTGGCACCGTCTTGTTGAAACCACATATTGAGCACATCAATATCATCCAATTTCGGCAAAAGAAACTGTGTTATCATGTCGCGATATCGAGCACTACATAGTCACTGCTTCACCAGCCTCATTTTCAAAAAAGTATGGTCCAATTATGCCTCCAGCCCAAAATCCACACCAAACAGTGACACGTTGTGGATGCATTTGTTTTTCGACAATCACATGTGGGTTCTCAGAAACTCAAAAGCGACAGTTTTGGCGATTAACAAACCCATCTAAGTGAAAATGTCCTTCGTCGCTTAGGATGATTTTGCTCGAAAAATCACCATCCATTTGTTAATGTTGAATAATCCATAATAATAATAATAATCTTTATTAGCCATCACAGATACAAACAATGTACATTGGCAAATCAATTCATTTGAATTACAAAACATAACGAATCTTGGTTGCAAACAAAGGCAAGAAAATAAGTGAATACAAAAACAAAGATAAAAAACAACACATATAAAATCAGTTAATAAAATAGCCGAAAACAGAAGACGAATCACAGAAATATCATAACTACGTCCAACAACAATAAGCAACAGCAAAATACAAATAAACTAATAGATATAAAATATAAAACGGAGTTACGAACAGACATACAACAATATATGACATAATGATACAATACAACAAATAAATAAAATATATACTAAAAATAAAACTATACTGAGGCAGTTGTTGTGTTAATTGAATTTTCAATTATTGTCCACGACGCCGAATTGAGGTTCCTGGATTGTCACCGTCACTATCACGCACTGCTTCGATATTGACATTTGAACGGGTTGTTTTTGGACGAGCAGTGAATTAGGCGTCTCCAACGGATCCTCTCTCCCAGAATTTTCCAATTAATCTCTTCACAGTTGACCTTCATCACTGGAATTCTTTTGTAAAACGAAAGATACTGGCGTATTCAGAAGAAAATTGAAACAAAACTGCAAAATGTCCGCTATTTTTTAAAATTTCGATTCTTGTAGAAAATATTCAACAGTTTTTCACTGCTGTCTATTCGAATACGCAATTCAGCGAAAATTAAAAGTTTAAAGAATCAGGTCACCTCCACAAAATTGTTGTTAACAACTATTATAGATATCATTACCTGATGATCATCAACTGATCATGATCAGTTGTTATAAAAAATAAAGACAAAACATTATCTGGAATGGATAATCGTATAAGCTTATTTGGGTGTTTAGGGCTCTATACGCACCAATACTTTAAGCGGGACATTATTAACACACAACCAGACGAAAGGAGTTAAAAATAATAAAAAGTTTCAAATTATGTTTATTATACACATATAAATGGAAACTAAATATCTAGAAGTAAAATACCACTAAAATGTAATCGTAAAAACACTATATTATGTTATGTACATTGTGGTAGTAAAACGATTTTTTTAGTAGAAATAATATTAAATAAAACACAGTATAGCTATTTGAAAGTTCTAATCAATGTTTTTTTTCTAAATTAATGGTGATTTGTGGAGACAGTATAACAAAAAAAGTCGGTTGTGTCACCCCAATACTTTCCCAAAGGTTGAACTATCGAATCGCCTCGATAATATGCAGTCAAGTTATTGTATTATATAAATACACTATTATTTAAATTATTATAATAATTTTAGTTATATAACAAGCGGCCAATAGGTTAAGTTGCAGATCTTGGTGCCATGATTTTATCGCAAATACTATTCTAAACTTAACGTTTTTGCCACAGCTGATTATTTAAAGAATCAAAAAAACTATCGACAGATTTATTACGTAGCACCTCTAGTTCACATATTTTTATTTGCATGATGGTAACATTGACATTGACTTTTGTTATCCTTCAAAGTCAATATCAGCATTTTTATTAGTTGACAATTAAGTGTAGTGTAGTCTAAAACAAATAAATCAGTAAGTATTGATTGATAGTATGTTTGATGAATATAATATTATATGTGAGCATACCACTATACATATTTCATAATATGCGGAAGCGCTATTATTCTGTGCTTCTACTATGGTAGTTTTTGTTTACCTATGTGAGATGTATAGCCTATACATCGAAATCGCATTTTGACTAAAAATAATAATAAAATTCATACCTAATTAACATCAGATATTACTAGAATATAGTTACCGTTAATTATTGATTAACCAGTTAACTGATTCTGTTGATTTTTCGCCTTTTCTACATAAGAGAAATTATTCGGTAGCTTTTGTTTACCTACACGCTAAAAAGAGTTTGGTTAATTTAACAAAAATATTGTTAATCCAACAAAAGCATTTGTTTCTATATCCACGACTAAATATCTGTTTGCACTAACAAAATCATTTAGTTAGATACCAACTAAGTCCTAATTACCATAAATAAAGCTAGGGTTGATAGAAATAAATATTTGGTAAATTCAACAAAATATTTTTTGAAGGCAACTTACATCTGCATTAACTTGTTTAATAAGCTACTTAATATAACAAAAATATTTTGTTAAATCAAAGTAACCAATATTTCTCTTAATTAATATATTCTGTTAGGACAAACACTATACTGACGTTGATTTGAAAATCCGTTTTTTTATTCTAATACAATTTATATTTAATCAAAATAAGTATTTTTAGTATATTTGATTCTAGATTTACTTACTTGAATTTACACACTTTATCACTCTAACTAAATAATCACTTTTTTTTTCTATTTAAAGTTTGAAATAAGAATCCAATATTTATTAGACAAAAACATTTATTTGTACTTTGACTTTATTCTCTGACAATAAAATTAAAAGTAAAAAAATATTTAGGACATTGTAGGAGGGTTTAAAAAAACAAACGAAATAGACATTTAGCTTAATCAAATGTGCATAAAATGAGAGCAAACTTAAAATCAGAAGAAATTCTATAATCTAAACATAAGTAGTATATTAAAAAACTCAAAATTAATACACAAATTTCATAAGTAGAAACAAAGAGTAAATATTTGTTAAATAGAATTATTGACCTAACTAAATGTGGGTAAAGAAAATTACTAAATTATTTACCTGAATTATAACTGTAAGGTACTTAATTATTTTAGTATATTAAAAACACCCCACAACCAATCCATAAATTTCGCACGACTGTCTTGTTGAAAAGTTGAAAACTTTGAGTGCTTATTTTTGCTACTTTTCACTCTTCTCAAACTCTAAATCAATCTATAACAAAAATGCTCAATGTAGGGAGATAGTAAAAACATATTAACTGTTTGCAGAAAAATACATGGAGCACTCATATTAGAATTTTAAAAGTCTTTATGAAAGAAACTGGTATATTTTATTAAAAGCGTTATCGATTTTATCAAAATTGGGAGAATTAGGTAGGTATACCTACTAATGTTAACCAAACTAGTTTTCAGTGGCTAGCGGTACATCAAAATTTGTTCTACTACCTACCTAATTACCTATATAATAATAAATATATTATATTTTATTTTATTATTTATTATTATTATAATATTTATTGTTGTTAATACATATTACCTATAATAATTAATAACATAAACAAAATGGTACTTACCAACTCAACAATATTCATAGATATCACTAACTGACACAACAAACAAACACCCATCAGTTCTTGGTATTTTATAATTATAATAGTAACTAAAACCACAGTTTTTACCGCTAAAACTAACTCTAACTAAAATAAAATGCAAGGACAGAAGCAAATGCAACAAAAAGCCTGCAAACATCACTGCCATAGAATAATGTTTATATTGGGAATCCCCGCTTTCAAGGTTGCTGTCGGCTTTTGGGTTTTGGGACAAATAAAAATCAAAGCTACTTAGAACCAAAACACAGCCAGCAGACGTTGTTGCCAGAGATTCCAGCAATTACCAGTCATAGGATATAAATAATGTTGAAGTTTTAGGGAAATTAAAGTACCTAATCTAAAATATCAATTATATCTAAATATCTCAGATCGTACATTTACATTTTGACAATAAATTTAAGTACAAGGAGATGTATATTATAAGTATAGGGAGATATCGATAAACCAAACTTAACGAATTAAGTAATATTAATATAATATTTATTAGCAAATGATTGTGTAAAGATTTATATTTTATTATATGCATTTATAGTGTAGCAGTAAAATACACAGGAATATACCTAGATGTCTATCATATTGCTATTTTGCAGATTAGGTAGCTAGACCCTATAGGAAGTGACAACACTGAGCGTAATTACCTTGCAGGTACGACAAAATATTTATTTGCCGGAAAAATCTGATTTCTTGACAAGTTTATAATTTTACAAATATATATTTTGTCAAATAAACAAAAATGATATTATTCAGATGATTAGTTTCTGTTAATTTTAACCCAGATCTTTGTTTAATTTAACTAAATATCTCTTGTTTATTTCAATTCATTAAAATGACTAATGTAAGTACATATATCTTATTTTTAACAGAAAAATTACTTGAATATGCAAAATAAAGGACAAAATATTTTGCTTGAAATAAAAAAGCCTGTTTATTACTTTAAAATCCATATTGCTATTACAAGTATATATAGTGTTACCTTAAACAAAATTTTGGAAATAAATATATTCTGTAAATTTAACCAAACAGTTTTTAGTGTGTATGTAAGTTGTATAGTTTATACATCAAATCGAATTTTCGCTAGAAATAATTAATTTTTAAACAAATATTAATAATTATATAAATTAATTTACAAAATGCCACTTGTCATAGTTTTCACATTTAATAATTTTCTTGGATAGTTGCATCGTTGTCAGATGTAGTTTAAGCTAGTATAATATATGAAATATATTTAACTGCAATAACATTTAAAAGTAAAAATAAAATGGAAAAAAGCTTAGCTAATTTGTTTGTGGTTAATTAGGCATTTGCACTTGTGTTGGGTGTGTAAATAGATTTTGGATTGCTGTCAGCTACCTACTACTACTACTTTGTTCAAAAATTAGAAATACAAAAAAATACTATATACCTATATAACAAAGGGAAATTAAAAAAATACAAGAGCAGGGATCGAACCCAGGACCTTCCGCACGCAGCCAGGCCGTTTACCACTCAGCTACGCCGCACGGTTTTTATCAGTCAC
The DNA here is from genome assembly GCA_911728435.2 of Apoderus coryli. Lineage (NCBI taxonomy): Eukaryota > Metazoa > Arthropoda > Insecta > Coleoptera > Attelabidae > Apoderus > Apoderus coryli. The sequence continues at coordinate 4,933,848 of OU452202.1, read as the reverse complement.
ACTAGAATATGTGTAGATATTCCTGAAAAGGAAGGGAGATTTGTATTTCTTATGTATCTATGTTAATTCTTTTATTCATGCATTAAACGAAGAAAAAACGTCATCATTATTATTTATATTATGCTCCAATGCAGTGAAACAATTTTTATAATGTGAGGCATTAAGCTTGACTTTCTCGTCATTCACAAAATTTTTACTTCCGAGCTTTTGTTGAGGTTAGGAAACAAATGAATGATAATGGTTTGGTTGTAAATCTAATAAATACCTAGGATCTACGAGGGAATAATTTAAATTGTATTAATGTCTTCATTCTCAAATGAGGTTGCTTTTCTGCATTTGATCCTTTAAGCGTTGCTGTGTAATGTAGTGACGTTTTTAAGAACATTACTTTCGCTTCGCAATCTCCCTCACCTTATTGGTTATTAAAAGTGTTTTTGCCTTTTTAGGGATGGTTCAATCCAGTGCTTTGAAGGTTGTTTAATTGTAGGATTGTAATGGTGAATCCACGCATTATCAACAGTTATAATTCTGCGCAAAATTTCGCTGTCATTTCGCTTGTAGAGTGCCCAATTGGCGTCCTCAGTGCTCAGGCTCAAATTCCGAACCCCGTTGTTTGACCGTTGATTATTGTGAACAACTGTCTTTTAATGTTGAATATATAACATCTTTAATTGTATTAGACCTTTTAAATACCCAAATATTCTATTAATTACCTTTATTAAAGATGAAACAAAAATACAAATTAATTATTGAATATTACATTACAGCTAAAATCTAGGTCAAGTCGTAGTGAGAGATCATAAAAAATACAAGAAATTTAGGCAAAACCTTGAATGTTATATATATTATAGAGAAAGATGTAAGGTTTATAAAATATTTCATGCACTTGCGGAGTTACTGACAGCCATCCTTCTTCAAGAAATAACGCGTCCAGCAAACCGCGGTTGAACGGCTTTAATAGAAGCACATTCGTTGTATGGCGAGTTCTTAAAAGCTTGAAATCAACTTTTCAAGTTGCCGCTGATGGATTGTCATTCTTAAAATCTTTGGTCACAGAGATGAATATCTAATGGTAAGATATACGAAGAGAAATCCTGTTTGAATTTGACAGCTTACTTTGGTAGAATAGTCCGTGACTGGTTAAACGACAAATTATCCTAACAGATGAATTGGTGGCGGTGGTCCAGTGGCTTGGTCTCCCAGATTGCCGGACGTCATCCGACTAGACTTTTTCCTTTGGAACTATAAAATAAGTGGTATACAGAAATCCACCACAAAACAGAATTCATTTCATTGCATCAATTCAAGTATGTTGTTGAGCTTTTAGACCAACAAGGTCTTAACAGGGTCCCAAAAAAGCAACTAGTGTATTGAAGCTAATTGGGCCAATCATTTTAAAGCACTTCCACGAAATTAATTTCTAGTTGTTTTATTGTATTTATGTGATTCTGCATTTCTATTATTGTTAACAGTTTTTTTCATGATATCGGGTTTGTTTAAAAAAGAATATTTTAACCATTTTTAAGTTTAGTTAATTTGTTCCTTTAACCAATTAGTTAAGCTAATGTTTTAATTGTTAAAAAATGTTGTTACATTTAGAAATTATTTAAAAAGAATTCCTACACCTTAGTTTTTAGTTAATTAAACTTATTTTGCAAAATAGAAATCTCGGCAGATTGGCTTCAAAATTGAACATAAAACTTTGGCAAACACTGTATATTGCGGTTAAGTTCTTTTTAAAATTCCACTTTTATGTAAGCTCAGCATGATATTTTCAGTAGGTATGCAGTATTTATTTCATTTAAACCACTCTTTTGCTTGTATGCAAGTCGCTTTTCAAATTTATTGTATATTTGTGGCTTTATTGTACGTGAATATGAAATATTACAGAAATGTTGGTTACGGTATAAAGGCGTGAAAATTTAAATTGACCCATATTTTTAGAATTGTCACAAAAAGTTACTCATTAACGTACCAAGAAACTAGAGGTGATGGATCTTTGTGAAGATGATTTACCTGAAACCGAAATAAGAAACACATTTTAGTCTGTCTCATATTAGACAGATAATTAAACAAATTATTGATACTCATAATACCTTATACATAGGTAAAATGTAATATAAATTAATGGATTAATATAAGCATTCAGGATTTCATGTTGGCATACTTGCAATTTGCTATGACATATTTATGATCAGCTGTTTAGTAATATTTAAAACATAATTTATAATTCAGCCAGGTGAAGAAGTCCCATTGAAAATGGCACCGCGGAAGAATATCATACTGTGACAATAGTTATTGGAACTTTTAAATAGTGATTTGCACTACTAAGGATTCATCTTAACTTATTACTCAGCTTTTAAATTGTTTTGCGTTTTTTTAATATTTTATTTTGAACAATGTTTTAATTAACAGAGAAATTTTAATTAAAATCGGCTCGGAGTCCACCAAAAGATAGCAATAGACAATAATAACACAAATAATGAAGTAATATGAATTAAAACAAAACTAACTACCAAAAATATATTCTCAAGCAAATTTAAGGCCTGGTCCAGAGATATAGAGCAGGGAGAATGAGCTTGACAGATGCGCGAACTGCTAATATCGTAGGCCGCCATGTTCCTCCATTGACAGTGGCGTATTGTCTTAAGGGGTGCATATTAAGTAGGAAAAAAAAGTTTATATAAAACTTTTTACGACTACGACTACCAGTTTTATATAAAATAAAACAAATATTGATAATTTCAATAATAAGTTATTTTATCAAACTCATTTTGTGGACTTTCATTTCAAACATTAACAATCAATTTCACGATATTTTGATAGAAATGTTTACAGTTTTGTTAAATTTTTCACGGTGCTTGTGGTTTAAGCTTTTTATATTATAACTATCTAATCTGTAACTGTGGATAGTTGCAGTTCTTTGTACGATTCTACGTTTTGTACTACTATCCGGGCTGGTACCAGAGCTCTTATGGCTTATGCCGAGTGCTGCAACAGGAAAGAAAAAAAGGTTAAAACTAGAAAAGAAATAAACCTATAAATAAATTATCTATAACCCTTCCACGCATTGTTTTCCTATCCGCGCTTGTTCCTGAGTTGTCCTGTTGGTTTTCTGAACTAAAATGAAAAGTGCGGTGCTTTAAGAATATCCATAAAGTACCTATAATTCTTTTAAGAAAGCAATTACAACAATGGTAGCTTAAACAAATTGTATAATAATTGTTTTTCAATTCATATTCCTTCTTCAGAACGTAAGCTGGTGCGCGATGAGGATGTATTAGTATCAGACTTTTTAGTTGCCCTCGTTGAGTTCTCTGTTTTATTCCTGAAGTACCTGGCATTATAGGACGTGTAAATTCTGAAGAAACTTGAAGTTGTACAGGAACAGACTTTTTCTTCAACGTACGCCTTCCAGGAAAATTTAGAAAATCCTCAGTTGTAAAATGGTTGGAGCACACTAACTTAAACGCTTTCCATACCCAATTCTCTGGCTGGATTCCCAACGTAGTCAGCCATATTATATATGATGTATATATGTATAAATTCCTCATTTCATATCAATATACCTTAGCAATTGAAATAATTAGTATTTGCCTCTATAATTCTCGATAAAATTGCGTTTAAAAATTCATCAGTTGGTTATATAGATACTTATAGAACTCAATTCGCATAAGTGTCGGTGTCGTCAGTGGTATCGTGCGGGCTTTGTATGTGGAAGGTCCCCCGGGTTCAAATCCCAGCTCTTGTAATTGTTTTTTTTATTTCTAATTTTTGAATGAGAATGTCTGTATAGATGGAATGATGTCATTCCGAAACATGTCTGGCAACCTAACCCCTTATGAAAATTGAACATTTGAAGAGTGAAATATGCAAAAGGGCCTAAGTACCATTTAACAAATTTAGCACCAGACACAAATAATTGCTTGCAGGACAAAGGAAAAAACCAATAAATTTTTAAATAATGTTTTTATTATCTACTAGTATTAGAATAATATAAAATTAACAAAACTGAAGATGTTTCACAAAAAAATATTTATTTTAGGCACTTTTATATTAAAACGGCCTAAGTGCCTTTATTATTGCAACTAGTAATTTAACAAACATTTAAATCTGTAGATAAGGCAAAATCAACACAAACTGTTTCAGTTTCTATGTTCCTGCATCTTTTGGATAAGCTGGTCATATAAAACTTGATTTTCGGGCTTTAAGTAAGGGATCATGTTTTGAATTTCTTTTATTTTAGCGTCTGGCCATGGTTTTTTAGGGTTTGAATCAGAAAAATTCACGTCTAAGTTTCTAAAATAGTCTAAAATGGTCATGGTTCAAGGTCTCTTTAAAAACTTTTACTCTGCGATATGGAGCTACTTCAGAGTAGTTATTTTTAACTTCAACCATTCCCTGTTCCAGTAAATTGGCATTCATCTTAAGCATAACCAGTTGGGATATCCCGAGATGATCAGTTTTTAAAGTACTTTTAGCTATAGACATCCAATCAAAGAAAACGATTTGTTTGCTTGACAAAAAAGGGTTTATTTTGCCTAGCGGATGTTAGTATTTTAATTAAGTCGCGGGGTACTTCCGGCTTCTTTACCCGTCTTACTTTTTCGATCAGACCAAAATCTCATCGCACGTTAAAAATGTATGACCTGTCTGTGGAAATTTCTGCACAATATCATTGAAAAATCCTTTTGCAATCAAAGAAATATGGACGGCCAAAATACCTTGATTGTTATTTTGGCCTCCGCAGTTATCAGACCACATTATTAAAGATTTCTTGGGAGTATTCAATTCCTTTGTTAGATAATCAAACATACAGCAACCTATTTCATTGCATCCACGTTTTCCCGTGGTTTCATCCCAAAGATAAAAAAATCAAGTGCCATTATCTTCAAGGTGTACACCTAGGTTAACACAAGCTAGTTGGCGATTATTATACATTTGGATGTGGGTCAATGATGGTATATAAAACTGTTTTTGCAAGTCAAAACTTACGACACAGCTAGAATTTTCCAACTTAGCTTCCACAGAATCATTCATCATCATCTTTTGGGCAGATTCTGCTTTTCTATGGTGTAGCCTTTGCTTCGATTCCACGTCCTTCTTTTGAGCAGGAGTTGCTGCTTTTTTTAACTCCATTTTATATAAATCGCACCTGGGGCATGTGTCAACTCGTGGGGGACCAAAGGATAGATTAAAACTATGTTTAAAGATGTTATTAAACCACTGCCTGGATACTGGTGGTGTAATATTATTTTCTGTAGTGTACTTTGTAATAAAGGCTGAATGGAGTTTACGAATGTTTAAATCTTCAACTAAATAGTGCTTCGAACTTTTTTCTCGTCCATAGTGACTTTCTCTTGTAGGGATTGACAATATACATTCGATGATTTTGGATTTCCAAGACTGGTCTCTTCTTTCGCGTTTTCCTCCTCGATTTTCTCGTATTGTAATATCCCCGGATACAGCAAGTTTCTGACAGATAAGCTTAACTCGTTTTTCCCCAATCAAAAAGGTGCCACAAAAAGTATTCCTGCAAACTTCGACTTTTGAATTCCCTGGCAGTTGTAAATAATATCTGAATGTGTGGTGTCTCCTGCTTGAATCTGAAGACTCATAAGTGCCATGCCTTCTTCGATTTATATTGTCACATTCTATTAATCGTAACAAAAAATTCTGTTGTTCAATGTATTTTCCAAGTGTCCAAAACTTTCTTGCCTCGAGTGTAATGGACTTGCAGGCAAAGTTGCATTTACAGGATATCTGAAGAAAAAAACCAGTGTAATAGATAATAGATGACAAAGCAAAGTTTTTGACAAAAAGAATGTTAAAACCTAAAAGCAAATTATATTCTATTAAATATAACGAACCTTAGAAGGGCCTTCCTTTCCTGGAACGAAAGAATCTTTCTTTTTGTAAGGCTCCACTGTTTCTCCGATCTTTACTGTTTTGTCGAACATCACCGGATTTCACTCTTTTCTTTATTTCCAATGGTATAATATCACTACTGGTCGATGGTATATCTTCATTAATTACTTCCAAATTCTAACTCATTTTGTACTTTACTACTTTATTATAACACAAAAAATCAACGACGCAAACGTTTGTTTACGATAACAAGTGAAAGTTTCACAAAAAGTGAGGTTAAAAACAACAAGTGCAATTTTATGGCACTTGGGTCCATTTGATAGGGATTTAAAATATCTCTAAAAGATGACACCACTATGAAAAAAATTTTACATATGCAAGTTTCTGATGGCACTTAGACCGTAACAAACTCTAATACACCGAAATTGGCACATAGGCCCTTTTGCATATTTCATTCTTCATTTGAGAAATAATTTTGTGGAGTAGACGTCGTTTGATCTACATATACATTTAACTCCTCTCAAGAAATCATATATTTTAGATTATTATTTAGCTTTTTTTTTCTGTGACGGGAAAAAAGTTTGACATATTTACTCTCTTGACAGGTAATAAAATGTCACTTTTTATCCCCGGGAAAAAAGTGAGTACTTTTTTCCCCGGGAAAAAAGTGAGCACTTTTTTCCCCGGGAAAAAAGTGAGCACTTTTTTCCCCGGGAAAAAAGTGAGCACTTTTTTCCCGGACACATAAGTAACGGTAGATATTTAATTTTAGGAAATTTTATTATACAAAAGTTACATTTTCTTTATATATCAAAACTGGCAATAATTTGTGCCGCTACTTTTGCTGCTTCTACTGACTCCGGTGGAGTGTTCGCAATTTTTAAATTAAATTACAGAATGAAATTGACAGATATTTGATTACTTTTTTAAAACGTCAAATTTCACTTCGATAATTTTCTGACTTTTTTCAATATTAAATCGAAGTTTTTCCCGTCTCAGAAAAAAATAGTGTATCATACACGGGAAAAAAGTTAGATTTTAGCTCTCGGTTTTTTGTCTCCCTCCGCTGCGCGTCGGGAGACAACACAACCTCGAGCTAAAATCTAGTACTTTTTTCCCTTGTATAATAAATAACTATTTTATTGATAGGTAAAAAAATATTTATGTAGGAAATAAGAAAGTGAATTTTTCGATGTGAGACCATTCTGTCCCCGCTATCGAAAATGTTATGTATAAAGGCAAAACAACACTCCACTGGCTAGTACCACGACTGTCATTGAATCACCAGCAGAAGTTTTCTAAATAGATATTAAAATCTAATAAAAATAACATCACATTCTAATTACATTATTTATCTTATCGGGAAAGTTTTGGGGCAACACAACCGATTTTTTATTGTTGGAAATGTTTTCTTGAACCTTTCTTATACTTTAATCGTATGAAGTTTCTTGGGTGTTTAGGTTCATTAAAATTAAAAATTGAGATAAAAATACTTTATTTCATGTCTCAGAACAACGTTTCAACAAATAACCGTTGTTTTCTTCAGGTTTTTAAAAGATATTCTTTGACTGCGTCTTTGTAGTTAAGTTTATATACTTTTGAGGTATTCGTGTTCTGAAGAAGTTTCTTCGTTAATAAATCTATAAAATTTACTACGAGGATGCAGTGAAAGTATATAATTTTTTATAAACCTGAAAAAGACAACAATTACTTGTTGTCGAAACGTTGTTTTGAGACATCCATCATTGAACCTAAACTCCCAAGAAACTCCACGCCATTAAAATAATATTTTTATAACTGAAAGATATTATCCATATATTCCAAAATGCAGCTCATAATAATTGTAGATATTAACCACAATCACATCAACAATCACCAAAAATCATTATAGCGAAAGTAATTTTAGAGTCTTAATTAATTCTACATCGCACACTACTGCCGAGACTGAAGTTTGTGCCAAGGCTGATATTTGCAGTTGTCAACCATGTTTCGTTCTAGATTTTGCGCCCTACTTCAGATTTTAAAAATATAACACTCTAATTAGTTCACAAAAAAAGGTTAGCGTTCATGGTTTTTAGGATATTGGTGTGGTTCTATACCTATATAATTTTTTTTTTTTAAATAACGGTCGGTGGCCGTTTAATACTCTGGCCATTTAATACACTGGCCATTAAAATCACCTTATATCGATTTAAAATTTCGCTCATGTTATAGAAAAAAAGCGGTATATTCGACGAATATTTTTTACTATTTAATTTAACTTCCATTTTGAGGACACACTGTATAAAAGTTTATAGAATATCCCACGAAAAATTGCTTTATAATGGAAGGCGTCATGTATACGAGTAGTTGAAAATTAAACAAGAATCTTGGTACATTATTCTACATTCGGTAGTCGTTGTATAATATATTTTTATATAATATAAGTAAATGTACTAAAGACGTTTTAATTTCATGTTATTACCACAAATGATCTGATTCACATATTTATAAATACAGTATGGGCGTAAATATTTCCCCCCTTATAACTTTTGGAGGAGACATTATATTTATAAATATATTTTGGAAACAACACAAATAAACCACGGTCAAAATAGAAATAATTAACCAGTTGCCAAATAAATAAATAAATGCAATACCAGCTCCTCGTATGGCTTGCAGACGAATAATAAAATTATTCGATGAATTCAGTAGATGTAACCTTTAAATAAAAACGTACACAATTTATTTACAATTTGACGATAGAGAAACAACAAAACGCCTTTTTATAAAATAATTAGTTTTATTGTCAGGAAATACAGGGACATCAATTTGAAAACTTACTGAAATAAAAGTTCGTTAGAGTAGCAAGTTTAAGCAAAACTTAGGCAAACCATTTTTTTAAGTTCCACTTGTTCTTATTCGTTTGTGACAAATATTATTAATTTAAGAAAAAAACTTTGTTTTTATCATTTCTCAGCAACCGCTGAAATGATTTTGCTATTGCAAATGCTATTGAAAAGAGTCTCAAAATACCTTTCATAAGAAGTCTCGAAAGACCCCCTTTTTAATTTTTTTTAGAAAGATGGCGCCAAGTCTGATGTGTGTCCCAGGATCGATGTAACAAGAGGAGTGAAGGACAAAAGATTCTTGGATTTTGGAAAGACATTTGGGGAATGGGTCCTGCTTGTTTTAAAATTAAGGTGTTTTATAAACACATTTACACATTCATCATCAACGGAGGGGCTTTTATATTACAATATACGCCAAAAATTCTATTAACAAAAGTTGTTTAGAATGCAATTTCATATCCATACCAAATTTCAGGAATATAAAAACATATTTTTGAAAAAAATATTTTTTTGCAATTATTAGTATTTTAATTTGAATCACAATATGACAAATGCTGCATAAATAGTAGGTACGTATAACAAATAATAAATATTACATTGAATTGATATCAGTTAGAAGCTTTCGAAAAAACAGTATTATTTATTATTCACAACCAACGATAAAATAGTTAAGTGATAATGATACATTGTCTCAAAAAAATTATATTGTGCAATGCTATGGAATTGATGAAAATTCGTTAAGATAAGTAATAAAGCTATTTAATATAAAATTCCCAGATAGTCTTTGTCACGTACCGCGGCCATGAGAATCTTAAAAAAGTTTTTGGCTACTGGTAGTGTTCTAAACTTCAAGACAAAAAAAAAGTATACCATGGCGCAGACGATGTTGGAGTTATTATAGCTGAGGCATCCGTTGCAAAAAATCCTAAGATGCCACTCAGATCAGGTATCGTTAATATTAGCAAGTCTTTTTTTTTTTTTTTTTTTTAATTCGAACGACGCGCTACGGACACGTTAATATTTTGCTCGTACTTTAAATTTAGAAATATCGTGTTTTTAAAACGAAAATATTATATATTTTTGCAAAAATTCATTGTACTAAGTATTTTGCATAAGTGAATCGTCAAATCTAATTTGAAAAGCACGGGTTTTTCATTCGTATTTTCATATTTTTATTTTGCATCATACGAAAACGGTGTTGCCAGTATGTCGGAGGTTGAGGTGTGTGATATCTGTGACAGGAAAGTGCGGGATTGCGACGAGGCTGTTCTGTGTGATGGGTGTCTGATCTGGAGGCATAGGGCCTGTCTGGAAATGCCTGTCAAAACTTTCGGTTTGTTTTTCTATTGTAAGGATTAAATTACATTATTGTTTTTCTTATGAAGTTCGTAGCGTATGGTATTATTAGTATCCTTGGTACCAGTGTTTTTAGCACTGTTTAGAGGATTCAAAATGTATTGTAGTAATTTTGTTAGAAAGAATAAATGATTTGTTTAAAAAAAAAAAAAGTCCGAGCTTCAACGAATTTACAAAGCAAAAAAAAAATTAGGGTCTATAAAGCTACATATAGTACATATACGTGAAGAAGGAGATCATGGTCGTAGCTTGGATTTTTGTTTAACTACTGGGAAAAAATTATAGAAGAGACATATGTTCATCATTTTCGCAGATGAATCCACATTCACAATCAATGGTGTTTTTTTTATCACAAAATTGTCGGTATTGGTCATCTGAAAATCCCAAATTTCTAATTCATTCTAGCGACAGTATTATAAAAAAGTAAATGTGTGGTGTGCCGTGTCGTATCACATTGGAGTTCTTGGACCTTATTTCATGCAAGGGAGGTTAAACCAGCACTTTAACTTACCAGATTCTTGAAATGTTTTCTTAGGAACATCTACATAATTTTAGAAATATGCCTTTAATTAATTTTCAACACGACCGACGGTTGCCCTAGTCAGTATACAGAAGCAGTTAATCAATGATTGAATTTAAATTTTGAACCTGACTTATCAATATTGGACTCCTTTTTATGGCGTCGTCTCAAACAATTGGTATATGCTGAATGATTTCCAAATGATACCGGAAAGAATTAGAAATGCTGCAAACTCGTTAACTTGAGAACAAATTTCTAAACAGTTTTAAGAAAAATTCAGACGAAGGATCGAAAGATGTGCGGATATGGGATATATTGAATAAATGTTTATTACAAAATATTAAACCTATTGCTAATTACCCAGTTGGCTTATACGTTTGTTGTCTCAATTTTGATATTTATTATGTGTGTTATTCCAAAATTCAAAGATTTTTTGTCCTTCACACCTCTTGTTACATCTATCCTGGGACACACTGTATACATATTTATAGATAATATACTGTGTCGTTCAAATATTAGCAGGGGGGTCTATTTACGTCCGCACTGTATATATCAAGAATATACGAGTATGTTGTAATTACTCACATTTTTTCTCACGATGCGATGCGATAGATGAATTCTTAACAATTATACTGTCACTATAAAAACTACATAAGACCCCCAAGGGAAATGTTACATTTATGTAAAAATTATTTTACTTCTAAAATATATGGCTTAATCGCTTTTAAGGTACGAGGGCGTGGTGAAAAGTTTAATAAATAAAAATATTTTTTAATTTATTATTTTATTTTTCATTATAGGTAATTTGTATAAAGACTAATCAAATCATATCACGGTGCACTATACAGGGTGTCCATTAAATGATACAGCGCTTAACCACAAATTCCTCAACTAAAAATTAGAGAATCGAGGCAAATATCCCTATATCCAATGTTGGTTAGTTTTGGCGCAAAAGTTCTCAAATTACTATTGTTTTTCCCGAATAATTTCTAAACCTCTTTATCGTTTTTCACTAATTTTAGAACTACGAATTACTACTATTATTGGCGTGTTTTGACGTAAATGCGATATTTTGTTAATGCCTAGAAATTTAAAAATGGCGCGTGATTCGTAAACAAAAGTTTGTATTTTTGTTGCCCCTGTACAAATGACTTTAATTATTTTTCTGACACTACCTGATTTCATTCAAGACTTCTCGTCTCTTGTAAAATTTGAGCTAGACAACATACGTTTCTCTACGTTTACTGGGCAACAGTAAAATAATAATAATATTCTGCCCTTCTCACATAACGACAGGCTTCTTCTTTATTTAAATAATTATTGGCTCTTTAAAATACAATGATATATATATTATGATTGTCAGAGTCTATCGTGATAAACATCCAGACCGCAGATTTCCTAACCATCAAACTTTCGCACCTTAGAGAAACGGGTAGTTTTCATGGAAATATTGTTAATCGAGCACGCCAACGTACAATTAGAACTGCTGAGCTCGAAGAGAATTAAAGATAATTGATCCCAAGTTAGGCTGTAGATGCTTGAGGTTCGGATTGGAGGTTTCCAATAGTACAATTCATAACATTCCACGAGAGCAGTTAATTCATCCGCATCATGTACAGGTGCAAATTCTTTTGCCAATGGACACTGAAAGTCGGCTGACGTTTTGCCATTTCATCGAGACAATGAGAATACCAGATGCAAACTTTCATAATAATAATAATAATATATATTTATTCAAGAAACTGCAGTACAAATTTTGAATTTCACAAGAATATGCTTAAAATAAATATATAGTAGAAATTCCCAACATAATAAAACATACTTAACTAAACCCTTTCTACTATTTGAGAATTACTAAGCTAAAAGCTTGTCAGCCATTCTCAAATAGTTCGAGCAATAGTTTATACTTTCATCCCTATAAAGACAATGATAAAGCAAAAATAAACAAAGAAAAAAAGAAAAAAAAACAGCAATTAATTAATACATAAACAAACACTTATATAATATTACATACATGGCCAAGCCAGCAACTAAATAGGTAAACTACTAATAGTAGACAAATAAACAAGTGGAGAGCGAAACTGCAGTATTTTTTTTTCTCCTATAGCATTTCTTAATATACTGGGTCATTTTCAATAAGCCAATTTGATAATTTGCCTTTGAAGAAAATTTTATTTTATTTACGGACGAAGCTGCGTTCACGAGATCGGGAATTAAAAAGTTACGTAACGAACATGTGTATAGCGATGAAAATGCTCATGTCTTCCAGGAGAATCATTTCCAGCAAGAATTTCGAATTAATGTTTGGGCAGGTATGATTGACAATTTCATTACTGGACCAGTTGTAATGCCAAATTGGTTAAATGGGGACAACTAGATAGTTGTAGAGTAGATAATCTTCTTGCCCAACACTTTACCCTATCTATTGTGGGATCTTTCCTTACAACTTCATGCCTAAATGTGGTTTATGGACGAGGGAGCGCGAACTCAATCTAGTATCAACGTACGCAAGTTTCTAAGTGAAACATATCCGAATAGATGGAATGGAAGAGGCAACGATACACCCGTAAATTGGCCAGCAAGATCACCCGACTTAAGGCCTCTGGATTCTACGCACTTAAATCGAAAGTGTATGCGTCTCCCATCGCTACGAAAGCCGAGTTATTGCAACAAATTATTAATGCTGCAGATTATTTTAAAACCAAGCTCTACACGATGTCGAAAGTACAGTTTAATTTTTTGAAAAGCACCATCAATTTATATTAGTATTTCGAATATTTGTTAGTTGTAGGAGTTACAATAAAAACTATGATTTTTTACGTTTTAACCCTGTTGCTATACTCTTCAGTCACGTCCTAAGAGTTCCAAAATCTAACCATCACCATGCGCGATCCCATGCCCGATAGTATATTATTTGTTGCAAATTTGGTGAAAATCCGTTTAGCCGTTTTTTAGTAATCGTGCATACGAAAAAATATTATATAAATATTTTGAAATGAATAAAAAATAAATATTCCAAAATTCGTTAAAATATCGATATTCAAAACCACTTAGGTATGACTCTTTTATAACACGTCTATCGAGGCTACTTTTCTCCATGGGGAGCTGCAACATTATTGTCCGCCGTAAAAATTATTGATTGGTATTTTCCATCTTCGCGGAGTATATGGGTGCTTATACATATACAGTAAATGTGTCGCATATATTTCATGAAATGGAGTTTATGTTTTGCCTCCTGCGATTTGCATATGGGTGCTAAATTTTGAAAAATACGCACTGCAGAGGGTCATCCGCAAAATAATAAATAAGGTACGCATATTTGCATGTACTGGTATTGCGCTGGTATTGTAGAAAGTCTCGCAAATATAAAATTTTATTATGGTTTTTATAAGAAGTAATGTATTATATATTGTATAGATACAACTATTATTTTTCACACCTTACTTAATGTCGATATATATGTTGGTATACAGGGTATCTCCGGTTAATAGATCTCCATTTAATGTGAGCTCTCTTAAAATATCAGTCATCCAGCGACATCTGTCGAAACTAGCTGAAACTAAAATTACTGCATGACCAACTGTTTTACCGATAGTCGGCTATAGAAATGTTATTCTGTTGGCGACAAGTTCTGATGAATGTATTTACGAAAATCTGGGTATATATTTAGAAGTAAATTGTGTAAGTATATTTTATATTGTAACGTTTTTCTGAGTTCGTTGTGTGAAATACTAATGCACTTTATTTAAAACTAATTTATTGACCCTTAGAATAAACGCTTAAACAAACTAATAACTTAAACGAATTAACATTATGACTATATTTTCACTATTTTTTTCTACTATTTATTTATGTCACAACACTGTTCTCAACTAGTCACTATTCACTTCATGATTGATTGTCTGTCCCTGTTATACGTTGGCTATTTATATGGTTTTCTCCTTTCTCGAACGCTTCCAGTAAATACACATTCTGGCGCGCGTACGTCCATTCCAGATCTACACTGTAAGCGAGGTACATTATGCGCCTCTGGTTAGTTTCAGTCGCGAGCTTTCGAGAACGATTTGATCTGATTACAATAGTATTACCGGATGTATTTATTTATCTCTAAGCATAGGGGACATTTTAATATTCGTCACAGTATATTATTAGTTGACTAGATTTAAAATATTCGCAACAATGTGTTTTATTGTCCTTAAGGTTTGTAAACATTCACGTAGATTTTGAGTCATTTATCCTCGAAAATAGTGTGGCATTTTGTGTGAATGACACGTAATATGGGCTTTTTGCGTATCCAAATATGAGCCAGGTTCCATATTCGGACCTGGTTTTGATTTATTTGTTCCGCTGCCGATGACATGGATATCGATAATATCGGCCAAGTCGTTCCATTTCATTTTCCGAAGACCACAGAGGGAATCTATAGGTTCGTAGCCTCGTGAGTAATGTTAGGGGTCAGAAAAAGACAACTATGTTTGTGATTTTTGCACATAAGATATCGTTTCTATATAAAATATATTATTATTATAGAAGTTTATTGTTTGAAAATAAAATTTATTTTGTGACTCTTTAGATTTTTGCGCAATATTTGATAGGGCTCATATATCAATCTGCCTTCCTATAAAATTTACAAGATTTCATATTTCCTCTCAAATCACAGTAATTTTTGCCTCTTTTCAACTTTGTTCCATTTACAATGACAGAAAAGCCTTCAAGCTAGGTGGATGTTGATTCTCATATTTTTTTCCAAACAATTTAAAAATGGTTAATAAAAAACAAAATGTGGGCCCAAGAATATTGTTAGATTTGACGTGTTATGAACAAAAAATAATTTCCTAATACCCTTAATTAAACCATTTCATTGCGTTCTTTGTAAGAACATTTTGCGATTTATTAATAAAGGGTGGTAACAAAATTATATGGAAATTGAGGTAAAAAAATTCAGAGTCATTCTATTGAAATGGAACCCATATTTATATTTTTATAATTTTATCGTATTTAATTTCAAATACTAAATTTCTTAAAATTCTTCACAAATTCTACGATTGTTAGTAAATGAATGTTTTAGTTATAACATTGTTACATTGAAATCGAAGTAGTTTCAAAAATATTCTAATAGGTGTTCACCATGAGACACATTATAAAGACATTTTTCTGAAATTTTGTGATTCGATATCATAGAGAGGGTTCTATTTAATGGTAATATTTGTAGTTGTTAATAGTAACGACAGTACCTAGTGTAAAAAAATATGCAAAATAAAAATCATTCAAACCTGAAATTTTGTTGACTACTTATATCAAAAATACACTGTTGCCGTCCAGGTACGAACAGCTTATTATATTTAAGTTTAAAAGGAACAATTCTGTGACCTTTTTCTCATTTATCTTTTCCGTAAGGCTCTTGGTGATTAGCTATAAGTATTTCCAAATATTTTTTTTTTAATTTTATTGTAGACATCAGTTATTTTTTATTTAAATTATTCGATGTTTCGAAAAAGATTAGGAATTTTTTCCTGCTAAAATTTAGTGGTACAAAAAAATTTATATTGCAAAAAAACCAAATAATGTCACATAATATACTTGTGTAAAAACCAAAACGAGTTTTAATTAGCCCCTAATGATGATTTTTTGGTGAATATTAACGAAACGGTTTTAGATACATCAATGAAATTTTACACATATATTTGATTTTTAATTCTTAATAATCCAAACCAAAAGTATTTCCAAAATTATAGTCATGAGGGGGGCGGGAGGAAATATCGCCACAAATTTTTTGTCGCTGGAATATTTCACTTTTCGAGCTCACATTAATAAAACAAATGAAATTTGCTTAAAAAAGGTCCGCCTTCTATTATTTTGATAAACGCTCAGTTTTTATAGTAAACTGAGATTAAAAAGTTAGCATTGTCCGAACCAGATTCTGAAGGCAAACCAGTATTTTCTCTATCGATATTAGCGTGTATAAAATCACATCAAACAGAGTATCTGGGTCTAACGAATTCAATATAATCATATTGATCATGGCACCTTGCATTCATTACGTTTGAAGGTAGTAAATTAAATATTTGCTTACCCTTAATAGTATCCAGAGATCTCTTTAAAGATTATTTTTTTGCAATAGTTTTAATATAAGCCAATATTTTGATAGCATTAAAAACGCGCCAAAATGTTGGTGGTTTAAATTTTATTCTACCCGTCTCGTACTTCAAATGTACAAAAAAATGAGGTACAACATTGTAGTGGTTTTTGAGTACAGGCAGATACATAGACAGACATTCTTTTCAAACTACTTACGTAAAACAAAAATATCATGAAACTTATATGAATAGCTTCCATATACATATATTTATATGGTGTCAATTTCTTGATTTTTGGTAAATAAATTAAACTTGTTTCTTTATTTTTTTGTTTTAAAAGTCATTTAATTAAGCTTGACCTTTCGACAATTTTTTTTCTGTCTTTTTCAAAAAGATTTTTTTTTCATACAATTATATATTAACAAAATTAGGCAACAGTTACACAAACTTTCACATTGTACACAGAACATACCTGCACAGCGTGGGCATTACTAAAACAACGTCAACTTAGGTACAATCACATCACATAATATAATAACATAACATAATTAAAATCGTTTATTAAACAATTCATGTCTATTTCAACTAGTTTTAAGTTAAATCTGTAATAGACAAATCCATCCATAGAATTCCTGTGTATACCTTGCTCAAATTCTCTCTTTTTGAAATTTGTTTCTTTTTTTAAGATTTTGGTATTATCGTGATCAAATATATGATCATTTGTACTTTCGTGATTTATTAAGGCAGTTTTATTTTTTTATCGCATTTGTGGCCTTTAATTCTGTTTTCCAAGTACTGTGATGTTTGGCCAATGTATACTGCCTCACATCCAGTAGATTTCCACGGTATTTCATATATTAAGTTACTCTTTTTATTGATTGGGGTTTTTGATTTTAAAGAACTAAAAAAATTTGAGAATAAATTGTGACCTTTATGACAAACTTTAATATTATAGTTTTTAAATAATGTTGACAGTTGATGTGATAAACCCTCTATATACGGCTGTCTTGATTTGTTTGTTTTGGTTTATTTTGTATACCATTATAAAATTTATGGATTCTTCTTCTTGAAAATTCTGTTGATCAAATTTATAGGATATTTATTTTTCATTAATGCATTTTTTGCTTTTGTTATGGAATTGGATCTAAAATCGGTATCAGAAAGCTGGATCGCCCTATCAGCTAATCCAATAATAACAGATTTTTTTGTGATGACGGGTGACATGATTGATAGTTAAGGTACCGTGATGACCAAGTAGGTTTTGTGTACCATTCAGTTCTAATTGATTGATTTATTGACCAAAAATCAAGAAATCGTCACCATATTTATATAGAAGAAAGGGTCAAAGAAACTTTCAAGAAAAACTGCATACTTTAACTTTGTTGCAAAGCTAATTAGGTCAATCCAGTCATGATTTGATTGCTGCTTGCACTTGTGTGCGGTGTCTCTTTCGTGAATATGTATAGATGTATTGTAGATGTATTTATTATTGTAGTTGTTTATTATTGTTAATAATATTGTGATTATTATTGTAATATCGTTATTATCATTAATGTTTGCATTTTTTCTTGTATTGTTCTTTGTAATTACTGATAATACGTTGCTTGTAAGCAATTATTGAGTTATAGAGATTTCCTGTAATTTGATTGATTTTTTTTTGTGAAACTGTTGGAAATATACGCTTATTATTATAATTATTACATATTTATATGATATGGAGAGGTAAAAAACGAGGTAGTAAGTTTTCGGGAGCCGCACCCTCTATATCTTATATGATCAATTAAAAAGTGCTCACCCTGTACAAATAACCTGTTAAGGCATTTAAAGTAAAATCTGTATCTATCCACACCACACAAGCGCAGGTAAATGTAGAATTCAAAACGTACTATTAATTCTATACTTCTTATAAAAATTGCTGCTGTCAAACTTCCACATATTTTTATGTTTCCAAATTAATATATTGTTTTAGGTGTATCAGAACTATAATCATAAAGTATTTTATTGCATCACATCCCTAAGAAGCTTTGGTTTCTTTGATTTCACATGTTCCCGTCAGCCCTAATTTGGAACAATTACAAGACAACCGAAAAAAGAAGAGATTATAAAATAAAAAACAAGAGCAAAGATACCATAGGGTTCATTTCCTATCTATCACTCGTGAATTGACAGCCTCCAATCAAAGAACGTTTAAAGTGAAAAAAATAATCGCTGAGAATTATATCGAATTAGCCTTGGATGGGAAACGAAAATCGCCCAACAATTACAACCAAACACAACAACAGACAACAATGGTATAAAACCTATTAAACAATTAAATGCAATTTGAAATCCGAAAATAGAGGGGACTATGCGATTTTTAACTGTCAAGGAAAGGTGATTGATGGATTCAGTATACTTAGTTTTTGAGATGCATCTCAATTGCAATAAAAAAGTTTGTGTTACTTTATAAGTTATACCGCAGAAAAATAAAGTTTTTGTGTTTATGGATGTTTTATTTGCAAATTAATATTATCAGCAGTTCCATCAATAATAGATTTTGAAACATACATATTGTTGTTTGTTGATACTAAATAGCAAATCACAAAAATTTTCCTGCTTCAATGTGTCATCTTCAATTTCTCGACTTTAGAATAGCTAAAATCAGTTACATGGAACCATGTATTTGCTTTACATTCTAGATACTTTTTCAAACATAAACACGCAAAAAAACTTCTGGCGGAAATGCGTCAATTTTGTTTTGAGTCTTGTTTGTGTGAGTTGCTATATATTCTGAATGTTATTCCGAATGTAAATATACAAAAATAAATAGAAGTCGCTAGGTCTCACTAGCGCCTAGGGCGCGCCGGTCCTTTATTATTCGCTGCGGCGAAATATTGCGAAAGGACTCGGAACAACAAAAACGTCAAAACAAGTATCATGCAGGTATTTGATCGAGTTAATTCGCTTCTTCTTCTGATGCCATGTCCGATTATCGAACGTTGGCAATCATATTGGCTATAATAACTTTGTTTATCGCAGCTCGAAAAAGTTCGGCGGATGTTTTGCGATACCAATCTCGAAGATTTCGGAGCCAAGATTTTCTTCTTCGTCCTGGACCTCTATTTCCGGCAATCTTACCCTGCATCACTAAATGAAGGAGATGATATTTTCCTGGGTGCCTCATCACGTGGCCGAAATATCCGAGTTTTCGGCTTTTTATTGTTTTAATTATTTCTGTGCTTTTCTTCATTCGTTGTATGACTATCTCATTACTTATTCGGTCCATCCAGCTTATTCGGAGAATTCTTCTGTAGACCCACATTTCAAAAGCCTCCATCTTCTTCAATAATGTGTCGGTCAGCGTCCAACTCTCTGCTCCGTAGAGTAATGTGGAGAATATGTAGCAACGTGTTAATCTAATTTTTAATTTTAAAGTGGTTCCTTTGTTGCAGAGAATTCTTTTTAATCTATATAGAAGGCGGTTCTAGCTTTTTCGATACGGATCTTTATTTCTTTGCTCATGTCCCAGTTGTCATTGACATTGGCGCCCAAATATGTGATGTTGTTAACCTTTTCTAGCTGTATCCCGTATGCTCTGATTTGTATTGCTGGTATTGGTGTTTTGCTGACAACCATAAATTTGGTTTTTAAAGTATTGAGTTTCAGACCATACTTGTTACATGATTCGGTCACTCTGTTTACAAGTATTTGTAGTTCTTCTTGACTAGCAGCAATTAGCACCGTGTCGTCCGCGTATCTCAAGTTATTGATGTTAATTCCATTTATTTTTAT
Organism: Apoderus coryli; assembly: GCA_911728435.2. Classification (NCBI taxonomy): domain Eukaryota; kingdom Metazoa; phylum Arthropoda; class Insecta; order Coleoptera; family Attelabidae; genus Apoderus; species Apoderus coryli. The sequence goes on along the minus strand of OU452202.1, from coordinate 4,913,425 downwards.
ACCACCCTCCACATTGTCCAAGGCTTCTCTGAAGATATATTCCGAGTATAAATTAAATAATAAAGGAGACAAGATACACCCTTGCCTTACTCCACGTCGTATTTCCACTTCTTCTGATGTGTTCCGTCCCAGTCGAATGTTTGCACTTTGATGCCAGTAAAGATTCGCAATGATTCGCAGGTCCTTATCATCGATTCCCACCAGCTGCAGAATTCTAATCATTTCGTCGTGCTTGACCCTATCAAAGGCCTTCTCAACGTCAATAAAACACAAGAAGACTGGCTGCTGCACGTCTCTGCATCTTTGAACTAAGACCTGAAGACTAAACAGTGCTTCTCTGGTTCCAAGGTTGTTGCGAAATCCAAATTGTGTTTCACTTAATTCGCTTATTGGATAATATTTGATTAAGTTTCTGGGTCGAATCACAGCTCTCTGAAAAAATATTACTCTTTTATTTCCAATTTTTGAATATAGAATATCTAGTGGTAGGTTAGGTTAGTTTATGATCAAATCATCATGAGATTTTAATGCGGTAATAATTGTTCAGGTAAGACTGATGAATTATCCAGAGAATGTAGTTAGGTAATATCTTACTACATGAAAAAGAAATAGAATTGTGTATTTCAGACAAAATTGGCTCAGTTCCGCAATAAGTATTTTGTGTGTTTATGTTTAGAATGATATGACTAGAATATATGCGTAAACATGTTTCATGTAACTATTTCGGCTATTATGAAGTCACATTATATTTTATGATTTTTTTTTATTATGACGCATTTTCACAAGAAGTTTTTTGCGTGTTTATATTGTCTAGAATATAATGCATGCAAATGTTTGCATGTAAGTGATTTCGGCTATTCTAAAGTCTAAGATATATTTTTTCAAACAAAAATACTGATTTCTGTTATTCTAAAGTCTCAGAGATATTTTCTGAAAAACAAAATATTATGACGCATTTCCGCACGAAGTTTTTTGCGTGTTTATGTTTAGGATAATATCTAGAATATAATGCGTGAATATGGTTTCATGTAAGCGATTTCTGTTATTCTAAAATCTCAAAGATATTTTCTGAAAAAATATGACGCATTTCCGCATGAAGTTTTTTGCATGTTTATGTTTAGAATAATTTCTAGAATATAATGCGTAAACTGATCTAAGGTAAGGAAATATTTCAAAATTACAATTTTAAAATAAGTAATGATTAATAATGCAATTAATATTTTAAGACTGAAGATAAAATCCACCCCATTGCCTAATATGGCACCAGAGAACAAAAGATACGACAAAGAAACTATGAGATAATAAAATCCTCCTGAAATTAACCAACTAAATTTTGGTGTATGAATTTAGGGAGTACTAGGATGAACCCATTAGTTTTTGGTTGAAATCGCTTTAGCCCTGTGATAGGGGTGGTCACAACCGCCAAATTTTCAAATAACACTAGGAGTCGAGTGATGCATCTAAAAATAAAATATAAACTGGGCGTTCCGTTAAAATAGAACAAATTCGATACTTTTCGAAGATTTTATTGTATAATTTAAAAATCTCTATAAATTGATTTCGGCTATTTTAAAACCTAGAGATGTTTTCTCAAAAAATAAAAATATGACGCATTTCCTCAAGAAGTTTTTTGCGTGTTTATGTTTTCACGTAAGTGATTCCTGCTATTTTAAAGTCTCAGAGATATTAGTTTATTTGCCTAAATATCATGTCAAAAAAAATTCCAATACCTAGGAAATCAGCCGAAAACGAAAATGTGAACAAATCGAACGTTCCAAAGAAAAAAAATCATTATTCATAAAGGCCGATTTAAATTTAAGGAAAATTAATATTTTTAATAACTGCAATATTAAAAAATATTAAAATTTAGAATTCTGTGTTCCAAAATACGAACCAAATAGTTCCCAAATATTTTCTTTGCGACCACTCACCGGCCGTATCGAATAATAACTATAGATAAGAAGGGTCAGTAGACGCTAAAAACGGCATCGACTCGTCGCAATCCCAGCCACATTCTGGCCCGCTACTATATACACTATAAGATACTATACTATTACTATACGGGCGGCGAATTGCTTTTAAGACAGAGAGATCAAACGAGTATGTAGAGTAGACTCGTTTACCAACCGTATTGTGGTAAGGCTTGACTGAAAAGGCTGTGGATTTACTCACCTATACAATAAATGATGCCTAAAATAAATAGATAACTGCGCCAAACAAATAAATCACTAATGCAAGAACATCCCAGTCTGTCACAAAAATAGGAAAGAACCGTGAGAGGGTGAGTCGTTGGCAAACAAGGAGCTCTTCCGAATAGAGATTACAAATCACCATATTTATACTACTTTGGATTGACTAAAATATCTTTTTTGCACTAAAAATATAAATCATAAATAGGAATTTAAAAAAGCATCATTTAAGCTGATTGTGTAGCGGCATGTGATTATTGTGGGTGCTTAAGTAATTTTGATTGACAGCTTCTGGAAAATTTAAACACAAATGATTATTTATGGTTTATCAGATACCTATATAACATGGCAGGTGAAGAGGTATATAGCCTCAAGACATTAATTTAGTATCTAAAATCTTTCTCCTTTTTCCTAAATAATATACAGGTTACATTTCAGTTTTGTGAAGAAATAATGATTTTAAATAGATTAATGTACAGGGTGCATCGTTTTGGTTGGATGTTCTTATAGGCTCTCTGGGAAGCAGTACATTATTTGTCTGTAAACCATTTTATTGTGAAATTCTAGATTTCAAAATTTTTAGAAACAAAAACAATAATAATTATGATATACAAAAAGAAACATTATATAAGGAAAAATACTGAACATTTGTAATATTTAAGTAGCACATATATTCTTAGACTCTCAATTTCTTAACAAAAAGTGTTTAATTTTATAACACTTTTATGTTTCAATAATTTCCACTAGTTGTTTGTATAGATGTTTAAATAATCCATGCCATATTGTGTTTGACTTGTAAACGTGACTATGTATACTAGATGATGGAAATTTAAGTTTCCGGAACATCTCTGGCACCACAATTTGAATTTGCACATATATATGAGTAATTTGGTGGAGTAGACGTAATATTTTAAAATACTGAAGCTTGCCAAAGCTGTCTTGAATTAATTTATGTGTAAAATTTACCCAGAAGCCCCCTATATCTACGCCAATAACAGTCAGTGAAAGTCAAAATAATGCAGATTATTTTAGGTTATCGAGCCCCAAATGCATGTAAAATTTCGTCAAAATTGGTTAGAGTTATTGAGAAATGAACAAAAAAGCTAAATTTGGACACCCTGTATCTCGATAACGAAGCATTTGCGGACATGGGTTCAATGGGAAAAAGTGCTTGATTCACCCTGTATAGGAAAGAATTAGTATTATCTAATCAGGTAAATTTTGTCTTCAATCTTCTATATTGATAATTATTCATATTACATTAATAAGGTAACAACTGTGACTTTAATAAGTTGCTTAATAGCAATGGTACATAACAAAAATATACAGTTCTTGAAATATTGACGATTCAGAATAATTTATATGAATGATATATGGCTCCGTTATTGGTTAGCAAATAACATGATTTTTGTGACATATAGATCGAAATATCTCAGAAAAGATTCATCTTGAGACACTCTGAATAGAGGCAATCTTTGTTTTAAAAATCTTCCTCAAAACGGTTAAAAATTTGGGATTACTTAAAACAATGAAGTCAAGCCAATGATTGTTAAATTTGTAGATATAAATCACTAATATTAAATTGTGCAGCACCCAACGAAGTATTCCAATAACATTTGTCACGCGCTCAGTATATCTCTCTGAAAATACCTACAAAAGTTAAACTAATAATCGTAATAAAAAATCAGATACGGTAATAATAAGTGAGATGTCACAACGTGTCGGAATATTAATGCCAAACAATATAATCCCCTGTGAGAACATATTATACTGTATTCTCAATGTGTGCGTGTGGAATTCAAAATTATAAATAATTCATATAATTCGTGTATTTATCGGTATATACGTTACCTGCGTTTCTTCTGAATTGTGAATAAGCTATATAATACGAAGCCGAGCATCAAGGCTGTTCTCTAAAGTGTGATACGATTTGTCAAAATGACAACGCTTCCGTACCAAACATCCTTACTTATTTATAATAACGTCGTATCCACATTATTTATATCGCTAATTTGCATCTTTGTTGGTTCTGGTTACACGATGACTAGATATATTGGCGTTGTTGTTCATATCACTTTATCTGAATGTTGATTTACTAAACATGATCAGATTTATTGCTATTTGATGAATAAATTACAAGTTTATTGTGTTTTGTAGAAAATTTTCTAATCGAATTAATCTTTCAAGTGCATCATAATTTATATTATAGAGTTTATACTCTAATTTGAGCATAACTTTAAATGGTAGTTGTGCTCTGAGAGCAAAAATGTTTATGCGATTTCTTATTTATTATAATTAGGGTAATATTATTATAACAAAGTGGTTTTCTAATTGCAGGCTGATTTAGCGAAAGTTTTTTGTAAAAGGTGTGTTTTATAGAACTTTGAAATGAAATAAAACAAAGATGATTTTTTTAATTTGACATGAAATTTACTTTATTCGAAAGATAATTTTCTGGCCTTATAATTTTCGATGACTTTTTTCAATATTTGTGGCCGTATATTGGCTATAACGCGACGAATGTTGTCCTCCAAGTGGTCAATCGTTTCGGGCTTATCGGCGTAGACTAGCGACTTCACATATCCCCACAGAAAATCATCTAGCGGCGTTAAATCGCATGATCTTGGAAGCCAATTCACGGATCTGACAGGTGAAACTATGCGGTTACCGTTTCATTAAATAAATCAATTGTGGTACGAGCTGTGTGACATGTTGCACCGTCTTGTTGAAACCACAGCTCCTGCACATCATGGTTGTTCAATTGATGAACGAAAAAGTCAGTTATCATGGCTCTATAGAGGTCACTATTGACTGTAACATTCTGACCAGCATCGTTTTTAAAGAAATGATTCCAGCAGCCCATAAAGCACACTAATCAGTCAGTTTTTCTGGATGTAAGGGTGTCTCAACATACACTTGAGGATTACCATCATTCCAAATACGGCAGTTTTGTTTATTGACGTATCTATTCAAACAAAAGTGAGCTTCATCGCTAAACAAAATTCGCTTATGAAAATCGGGATCAACGGCAATCTTGTTTTGGACCCATTCACCGAATCTACGCCTTGCTAGGTGATCGTTTGGCTTCAATTGTTGCACGAGTTGGATTTTTTAAGCACGCAAACCAAAATCTTTCCGCAAAATCTTCCATAGAGTGGATGAACACATCTCGAATTTCTGTGCAGGATGGCGGATAGACTGGTTCGGGTCTTCCTCTACGCTAAGCTCTACAGCAGCAATGACTTCTTTTGTACGCACTGTACGACGTCTCTGTGGTTGCGTATTATCATTTAGTGTAAACGTGGTGCGAAAACGTTACATAGTTAATCGAATTAATTGCTCTGATGGACGATTATGTTGACCGTAAAATGGACTTAGTGTGTGATACGTATTACGAACAGAACCATGATTTTAAAAATAAATTTGCACAATTTGGAAGCGTTGTCAGTCTATTAATGTTGAAATGCCAAACCAAACCAAACTAAACATAAACCACTTGACAGCTGACAAAATGGCCGGCAGTTAAAAAAGTGTTGCCAACTTAAAGTTCTATACCTCTATAAAAACACCCATTATAACGCACAAGTCACAGTGAATAAGTTTTAGTTAAGTACTTACCTACTTTGTTATGTTAGTTTATTGTAAATAATGAAAATAATACAATTATAATAATAATTATTATTAAAATTCTGATTCGTTACGCAGGTCATATATTTTTGATTATATTATACAGGGTGGTCCAGGTTAAACGTCATTAACTTTGACAGATACAAGAAAAAAGTAGACTTTTATAAAAAAAATTTGTTAAGAAATGTTTCCTAACAAAGATACAGAGTATTAAATTTATGGTGAAAAATTAGTTTTCTCGTCATGACTTTTAAACCACTAGATCGATTTCCGTCCAATTTCGCATACAGACTAATGTAGTACATCTCTAAGTAATTATTGACATAATTGGAAAAAATTATACCGTGGCGTAGATACTGGGGGGCGGCACCCCATTCTGTCGTCCTAATCTTCGCCGCCACTGGATATTTTACAAAGAAGATTACATTTTTGGATTACTGGTTTAATTTGAGGAAAAAAAATTCCATTGCAATTTTTCAATTTATGGCATTGTTTTTCAGATACCTACTATAAGTTAAAGTGTTGTAAGCAGGCCAACAGTTCTGACTGAACTACCAAACAAATACGATATGAGCAGCCAAAATCTTTTTAAACATATTATTTGTTACTAAACGTATGTTTTTCCACGACTCAACCTTTGTTTAAACTTCTTGACCGATCATCTTTTCGATTTGTTGGATGAGATGCCTCTCGCTACACGAATCAATAGCTGGTTCCAAATGAAAGGCGCTCCTGCCCATTTTGGAAGAAGGTGAGAGCATGAGCATGGAATGTAAACTATCAAGAGAGATGGATAGGGCGGTTGACACAAAATGATCCACCAGAACCTGGAAGGAGGCCAGATGTTACGCCTATGGATTTTCATGTGTGGAGATATTTATATGACATTGTTTATGAAATGACAGTGAAAACACGAGAAGAGCTGGTGGAACTTATTGTAGAGGCCTGCCGTCAATTGAAGGGAAATCGTCCACAAGTCCTAGCAGCAATTAATACCGTGGCCAAAAGAGTTAAAAAATGCATTGAGATTGGTGAACTCCATTTTGAAAACTTATTAGCGTAATTTAATTGTTTATTTGTAATTTTTTGTATCTTTAATGAACATAATTATGGCTAGTAAGAAATAAAATGTTTAAAAATATTTTGGCTGCTCATTGCTCAAGATTAGGAGGGCAGAATGGGGTGCCGACCACCAGTACGCCACTGTTGATTTTTTTCAAATTAAGTATGTCAATTATTACTTAGAGATGTACTACATTAATTTGTATGCGAAATTGGACGGAAATCGATCAAGTGATTTAAAAGTTATCGCCAGAAAACTAGTTTTTTACCACAAATTTAACACTGTATCCTTTGTTAGGAGACTGTAAACGGGAGTCAAAAACTAAAAAAAAACCTAAACATAGCATAACTATTGACTAGTTTTTTATATCTTTGATAGAATATAACCTTTGAAATGTATCATAAAAATCTTGCTTACATATACCATATACCTTTTAAATAAAAAATATTTTGACAGTAAAAATTAAATTTTTAGATTTTTCAGCACTTGAGTTGATGTTAAAATTACACCAGAAAAAATGAATGTACCATAGGTGTCCGTGAAAAGTCTAAAAAAGAGTCCAAAAAATCTGTATCCTGGGTAACTCATAAACAACTTAACGAATTTTAACCACACTTGGTAAGAAACTACTATAGGATATGTCTAGGTGCTGATTTACTTTTGGGAAGCATAGAGCGTAGGAAACGGCTTTACAAAGGGTTCAAAAATTACAAAAGTCAGTAGTTCTTAAATATATCTGAAATATTGAATAATTGTTGATATATTTAAAAGAATATAACCTAAAACATTTAACATATAAAAATTAGTTCACATTGGCTTTCGAAGAGACTGTGAACAGAGGTTAAAAAAACTGAAAAAAAAACATATTTAGGTAGCTTTGATAGAATATAACCTATAAAATATATTATAAAAAACTTGCTTACATAGAGGTATGTGAATAGCAGAAGCGCGGTCAAAATAAAAAAATATTTAGACTGTAAAAATGATATATTTAGTCTTTTAAATAGTTGAATGTGTGTTAAAAATACCTGACAATAAAATAATATACTATAGGCATCCGTGGAAAGTCATGAAAGGGTCCATAAAATCTGTATTCACGTTATCTCAAAAATCACTTAACGGATTTTGACCAAATTTGCTACAAAATTACTGCAGGATCTTTCTATGTGTTGTTTAACTCTTTGAAAACATTGAGCGTAGTCTAGGGGTATTAAAACGAGGTTGAAAATTATATTATACATTACACAATAATAATGAAATAGAAACGGGCTTTTTTAACAAAACAAGACGGGAGTTTGTCTGTCAACTACTATACCTTCACCAGACGGTAGTTCCGTCCACACACGACGAATAATGAAATGATCTCAAACGTAGTAAAAATCGCAGAAAAAATCATAATGTACTCTGGAGCAAAGTCTAGTTTCCTCCCTTGGATTTTGATGATCAAACTATCCGCGGGAGCAAATAATGCACTTTGATTCCTTGTCATGCAAATAGCTATTTTTATTATTTTCATAAAACTTATATTTTTTACTGCAAGTATATATCGCCTCGACAGGTTTTTGTATATTGTTTTTGATATAATATTATGTGCCAAATAATAACCTATGGCTTCATTTAATTTTTGAAAATCGTTTATACCAAATTTACATAAACTACAGTAACATCATTAAACTCATAATTCATCATCAAGGACAATAAATCCAAAGAACGTACATTATTGCATGTGAAATAATTTGAAAGTGCAAAATTATTCATTTAATACAATAACTAATTTCCTATGCAATGCAACAGAAGGGAAAGGCATTACAATATGCTAACCTACCTATAATATTGAAGATAGTTTGGTTGGAGTGACTCAATAATACCTACTTAACAATAATTATTATTATAAATTTTTTATTCATATTTTTGCTTCTTGGTAAATTAGAGCTAGACGTTTTTCGATAATCACAGCAATTAAATTTGTGTGTGTTTTTTAACGAAATATTTGAAATATGGATCTAACCGGATACAATGCCAAGAAAGGCCTTTTAATCCTTGATGATTAAAACTCTTATAGTTGAAGACATTATAAGTATAAAATTATGCGGAAACAAATATTGTTATTTTTAAATGTAAATTAAAACAAAGGAATATATTATACAACATATTTTGACTCTTAGCAATTTGCAACTAATTTTTGTTGTAATCAAATCAATTTGCATGCGGTAGACACACAACTTTTTTTATTACAGTGGCCATTACATTAATGTGAAATTATGAAAAAAAAGTATTCATTGATTTTTTGATACCCCGGTATTCTGTCAACAACATAGCAGAAATTAAAACAATGAGAAACTAATTGAAGTTTTATCCCAATTATGATGTCTAACATTTTAATAAAAAACTCAATCTTCCACAAACCGTCATTCATTTCCTACCCCATGCCGAACAGGGTGCACCCAATCAAGTCCTTATTTCTTGTTGGAACTATTCAAGGATTTATTGTTAACCAAAATGTCTAAATAGTCTCCCCATCAATCTAACATAGTCTGCATGTGGATGTTTACTCAATAGTTATTACGGCGAGGTTCTGCCAAGGATAGCATCCGATAAAGCTTTATTAGCACTAACTAGGCTCAGCGACTGCGATTCAAAATTTTGACATTCTTGGAATTATTCGAGCCCAGTATACATCATTTAACGTTTAAAAGCATAAACATGCTAAGGTTCCTTGTCTTAAGTTGCCTGAACTGGTCGATTGCCTTGTTGGTCACAAGACAATATAAAAAATGATAAAAAGAAAATAATTTTGTGGCATAGCGGACAAAATTCCTGGTTTTATCTATACAAGGGATTTTGTTTAATTCGGCAGGGTCTCATTCAAATTCAGTATCACTAGACCGAGGCATGGGTCGACAGATACTGACGAATTCGTTTCGCTCGTATTATGAGCTCGTCAGAGTATCGTATTCGTTGCCCATCTCCAATACCGGCCTGCATTTAAGCACAGTGAGATATACGCCAGCAGATATATGTAAACCATACCATCTACATACACATAGTAATGCATATGCCACCATACCAAAAAAATCCATTTTATAGGTAACACCAGCCGTAAAAATAGAAAACAAAAATAGTGTAAACACAAAACGCTAGCAGGAGGCCATTTATTCTTTTGCTAGTATCACCCAAAATATTTGGGTATCAGCAACGCTTCCGACGGTGGTCTGCAAGAGTTCGGTCGTCGATCTTAAATTTGTAGGTAAAACCAGCAATCTTTTCCCCTATGCCACAAAATTATTTTATTTTTATTATATTTAGGAACACAAATTCAAGTTTTAAAATATAATCCTAGTTTTACTCACATTCCTATCTACTTGGAACGGATGCGCGCATATACAACTGTGAGACAGCAGTAATATTTTACTTGGGTGTTTATTGTTATTTTCTCTTTTTGAACCTCCCTCATCAAAAAAGCAGCTACAAAAAATATTATCAAATCAGCTCTTCTATGTCGCCCTAGAGTTAGCAGTAACAATTTCTGAGCAATATAGTGCTTAATGCGAAGACATAATCAAAATATGGTGTATAATGTAATCTGAGATATCCAGGAATATTTTTCTTAAACCTGTACAGATAGTTTTACATATTTTTTGGAAGCGCATCTAAGATTAAAAATAGCTTCAATTATACTTCTCATACTAGGAATAACTTTAACTTCATCTTTTTAAAATCTCGTGAGACATTAAACTATTGTTTTAATCAAAGTTCAAATATTAAATTACTCAACATGAAATGAAGGAAGGAAAAACAATCTCCAGCAACTATGTAACTCAATGAATGTTATAAAAAGCCATTTACAAAAACGAATTATTGTGGGTGTCTTTCGTGTATCAACGGACGTATTCGTAACCTGGCCTAGGGGCAGGTGCGCGACCTGAACAATATGACCTGTGACCTCGCGTCTTGTATTCTTCATCATAGCCGCCTATTCACAATTATACCGGTTGATCGGTTATGCTGAATTTGACCAAGTGATGAGTGTGTACGGCTTGCCCCAAATATCTGTAAAATATTTATTCATTTTCTCTTATATAATGTAGTGTTTATAGATCTAGAATTAAAATAAAGTATCGAATATTATACTATGGGTTTGGCATATGTTTTCTCTCGCCAACTTTGAAGAACAAAATGCGTTTTTAAACCTCTATTTTGACGAAAAACTCATTGGTTTATAATAAACATGTTAACTCACTGTCATTTTAATTATAACTACTATTTCTTTTTTTGTTTTTTCATGTTATAAATAACAAATAAATAAATAATATGCATTTATTCCTTTGGAATACTCGTATAATATTATACGAGGGTTGCCTTTTATATTTCGGGATTAGAGAACAAAAACAAATATTAATCATCGAAAATCACTTTATTGTTTTTCAAAATATTCCCCATGAAGATCTATACACTTTTGCATGCGTTTGAACCAATTGTCGAAGCACTTTTGCCACTCTGATTGAGGTATCTCCAAAACATGCATTCGAAATGCAGCAACCGCTTCTTCAGGTGTCGCAAAACGTTGACCTCTCAGTTTGTTTTTTACGTACGGGAATAAAAAGAAGTCATTCGGGGCCAAGTCAGGACTATACGGCGGATGAGTCATCAAATCGATGTTTTGGGTGCTCAAAAATGAAGTCAAATGTTTATGTATGCTGGTCCCACTAATGCCTAAGGTTGTCTCAATCTCTTGATAGATAGAATTAAATTCATCCATGCACTGTTGCTGAGTTAATCCACGTCGAAAGTTGTAAAAAATAATCGCACGAAAATGTTCACGATTTAATTCCGTTTTTGGGCCGAGATGAATCTTTTAAGTTACTGTAAACAACACAAATAGCGGTCGTATGTCAAAACGTTCTGAGTACGTATAACCTCAAAAATTTCGAACTTTACGATAGAGCTGTCAGTTGCCAGATTGCAACACCAGAGTTGCCAAATCTCGAAATATAAAAGGCAACCCTCGTATATATATTATTTAGTAGTCTTTTATATTATTCCAATTTGTTTATGAATCTGTCAAACAATTTAGTATACTTAAGTAGATTCATATTGAATACTGTTAAATACTATTACTTACCAACATCATAATGAGTGACATAAGTGAAGAATCTGTAAATTGTATATACCGTACAGCTGCCAATCAAACGTATGAATCTTGGCTATCACAAAAATCAAAAAGTTAATATGAAATTTGGTATAAAAAATGTATGCTATGTGAAACTTTTATACAGTGAAATTTAACCATCAACACTAATGATTTGATAAATATTAAGAATAGCATAGATATAATAGCAACGTATCCTAAATTACGGAGCTTTCTGAAATTTCAATCAACGGGCTGTAAAACCACAAAATCCCTAGTTTTAACATCCCAACAAATTAATAAGTTTTTAACGGAAGCACGAGATAAAGTATTATTTGTTTACAAAGGTACCTAAATAGTTGCGAAAATATTAGAACACAAACTAAAATACACTAATGCATAACGGACTTTATATTATAAAACCTTCATATTTTACCCAATAAACTCTACTTTTATTATTTAGGTATACTCGAAATTATTACGGAAGGCGAAGTGTGCGCAATAATATGATAGGCAACAAGAAATCTACCATATAAAATTGTTCAGCCCCATAGCTAGGGGTTCCTATGTTAGTTAATCTGCAAGACAATGTAAGAAACTACTCTGTTTATGGTTTTATTGCAAACTTCGTCTTCCGTAATAATCGCGAGTATACCTACCTATACTAAGGTATATTGTTACACCTGGTATATTGTAATAAAAATATTGCATCCGGTCGAACTAGGTATTTTTCGCTGATTAATAGTTTATAAAAGTTCATTAAAGTTTATAAAAGTTCATGACTCTAACATCGGTATTGTATCTACGAAACAGACAAAAATTGCTGGTTAACATTTTTCTACACAAGCGGCGCGACGTGACACCAGGAATAGACAATTTCATTGGTCGATATAATTATTATATAATATTTATAATGTAACTGGTTGTTCGTGAATAAAGAAAATATTAGAATCAAATAGTTTTAAATAAAAATAACCCAGGCGCTCTAAAAAACACATTTATTTATTCGTCTCCAAAAAGTATTTGCCGTTTTTAGTCCTAGTTTTATGTTGCTGGCAATAGGCTATTTTAATGAAAATCATTCAATTAAATAGGAAATATTTAAAAATAATTATCAAATTATCATTATTTTAATGTATTTTTTATTTTAATAAAAAGGAAGAGTTGCCCATCTATAAATTTCCCTGATATGTATAAAATCACAGAATATGCCAATCGCCATAGGCTATTTTAATGAAAATCATTCAATTTAATATAAAATAATTATGAAATAATCATTATTTTAATGTATTTTCTATTTTAATCCTATATTCAATTGCATTCAGAATATTGCTTTAATTCTAACGATATGTAATTAAGATCAAAAACATCATTTTTATTATTTTTGGGACACCTAATTTAAGAGATTTAAACAAAAAAATAATTTTAATTTCGCGGTTTTTTACATTTAGTTACGAAACACATCACCTGACGCTCTGTCGTCAGTATCCAATAAAAAGGAAGAGTTGCCCATCTATAAATTTCCCTGATATGTATAAAATCACAGAATATGCTGATCGCCATAGGCTATTTTAATGAAAATCATTCAATTTAGTAGAAAATATTTAAAAATAATTATGGAATAATCATTATTTTAATGCATTTTCTATTTTAATTCTATATTGAATTGCGCATTCAGAATTTTGCTTTAATTCTACCGATATGTAATTAAGATCAAAAACCTCATTTTTATTACTTTTGGGACAACTAATTAAAGAAATTTAAACAAAGAAATAATTTTAATTTCGCGGTTTTTTACATGTAGTTACGAAACACATCATCTGAAGCGCTGTATAGTCAGTATTCAATAAAATAGGAAGAGTTGCCCTTCTATAGATTTCCCTAATATGTTGATTCACAGATTATGGCGATCACCATTTATAAGTTGTGGATCACCGAAACAGTTCATCTGATGCAACTTTTATATTTGTTCAAATTATTAGTTTCAAAGAACAATAATAATTTCAAAATCAAACATTTGTATGGAAACACTGATACTCTAAATCTGTGTCAACTTAATGCTAAGTTCTTGTTTTATTTATAATAACACTTTATATTATAATCCCTAAGGTATATATCAAATTTACTCCGGCATATTGCGACGGTATATGTTGACAAGCAAATGACATGCGACCGAGGACCCATATGGGGCCATCCACCGAAGGGGGTACTGCATCTCAGCACGTGAGCCGGCGCCCCCATAATTTTCAATACCATATAATACATGTTCATATAGAAAATTCTGGTGACAGCATTCGGTATTTTTCATATTTCATAAAGTGGGACCCCCTCTTGACCTATTGCGTATACCGGTTGTGCATATATTTAAAAATTATAAAAAGAAAAATGTGTGCGTGCATTTTATGTTATATGTGGGGATACATTGTTGTGAGGTAAAGGTGCCGCTATCCATGGAGGGATATAAGAAATGATATCCGAGTGGTCAACCAAATAAATAAAATTCAATTTAATTTATGTTATAATGCTAAATGATAAGACGTATGTATACATTTCAAATATTCAAAACCAACTATCTTTTTTGGTGTTTTTAATTTTAGCTATCCATACCAGAATTTTTCTATTTTCAGGGGAAATACATGCTTTGGGATATATTCTCATGGGTAAGAAGGGTTGTCAAAAATTAAAAAATTATATTTTGTATGTTGTATGATTTTGTATGTAATTTATACAGTAGGTACATATTTGAAGAAGATACCACAATTTAAAAATATTTATATTACGGTACAAGTCCAGTGTGCGCTAAATCCTAGCATATAGCGGCTCATCCTAGGTAGGTCTGACCAACAGGGCTCGGTATATTTATGTATGTTCGAAATGTAAAAAAAAATAAATAATTTTATATATTACGACAGCCCATCTTAAATGTGATTTAAAATCTTTTAAGCTAGTCTTTAGGCTTGTTACTGTAATCCTATTTTCTATTCTCTTTCATATTATCTTGCCGCTAGCGACTTGCCGCAGACTCTATAGTCAGTTTGTTTTACGCTTTGCCCTGTGTGGTTTCGTATTGCTTTCCTATCAGGTCGTGCATTTTTGTTTTTGTTTAGATAATAATAAATTCGATTTTCAAAATTTTCTGCTATGATTGTGATCATGATGACAAAAGGGATAGGTAATCATTTGTTTATCTCCAATGAAAAGTATGAGCAGCTTCTGAGAAAAGTGAGGGAAGCTAAAGCAGTGGTTACCAAGTCTAGCGATTCTTTTGATTTCAGTGCTATGGAAGGAAACCGAACGTATTGAAGGAAGGAAGAAAATACCGTAGGCTGATTAACCAAGTACCTTGAAAAATATAATTGACGGTAGAATCAACCATGTGAAGAAAAGACGAGAAGGCTAAGAAGAAAATGAAGATGGTTGCAAACGAGATGTATCCTGAAGGACAAATTGGACAGAACGTGAGAATCAAAATTCCAAATGTTGGGCGAGTCTATCATCGCCATCATTATGCCAAAGGAAGATGAGTTATATAAACTTGTAAGCAAAGTTGGAGTTCTAAATTCTCTATATTTACGTAACCAATTTACGGTATGTTCAGAATACTTCATGACTTTGGAATATGTAAGAAATCAAGAAGTTGGTCTACGTACGGTAGAACAATCGTTTATTGATAGGAGTTAGGAGTTCCATTGTAAAAAGTGTAATAAACATATTATATGCAATTCTAAGTGCCACAGTGCACCTGTACAAACAAATAAATAACAAGGCATTAGATATCGCGAATTATTCTTGTTTTAAAAAACCCGTAAATGCCTACGTATTTATCATTTTTCTGGCTACAAGGACTTATTTTAAAATCTTGCATTTGGTAGGGTTTCAGAAAAGCTTTTATAATTATTATTTTTAATACTAATAAATAGTACCTAATTCAAACATTGAAAGTGATCTTTGGAATCTGTTTTTAAAAAGTAGGAACCTACTTTAAAGTTAAGTGTAGGCTTTTTGTTTTAACCGCATTGTATTGTATACCTAAAAGGAAAAGTATATCTAACGCGTTGGTAACAAGAAAAAAAATCACTTGTGTCACCCCAAAACTTTCCCGACAAGTTATAATCTAATCAAAAATATATGACCTGCGTAAAAAAGATAAAAAAAATCCCGATGGCGCCCAGTCGGAAAAGTAGATTTTCGATTTATGTATTTTTTATTTATACTTAGTCTACCACTGACACCCACTATGAATAAACAAATAATAGAATATTCTGACAGTCACTAAATATAACCAAAGTGTCATATTGACAGTTCTTTTAACTGAAATACCCATTATACTATAATACATACGCGTGAGTTCGTTGGCGATTGAAATCGGCGAGCTAATTTCGAAATGGCGGCCTGTCAAAGTTTTAAAAAAATCATATTTTTTTCGTTGTTAATAGAAAATACCGATGTTACATATCAAATGATAGAGCACTTAAATCTCTACAATATTTATTTGGAGAGTTTTTTCATCGCTGGCATATTTAAGTAAATGTAAGTCAATATAAAGTAACAAAAAATAAAAAAAAATATCATCACCCGCTATACCTGTAATTATTTTGACAAATAAACACCTGTGAAATAACAATAAGACCGTACTTACGTATGTATTATAGTATAATGGGTATTTCAATTAAAATAACTGTCAATATGACACTTTGGTTATATTTGGCGAATGTCAGAATATTCCGTTATTTGTTTATTAATAGTGGGTGTCAGTGGTAGACTAAGTATAAATAAAAAATACATAAATCAAAAATCTACTTTTCCGACTGGCTGCCATCGGGATTTTTTTATTTTTTGTAACTTTATATTGACTTACATTTACTTAAATATGCCAGCGATGAAAATACTCTTCTCCAAATAAACATTGTAGAGATTTAAGTGCTGTATCATTTGACATGACATGTCAAATGATAGAGCAATTACATTGTAACATCGGTATATTCTATTAAGAATGAAAAATATATGCCAACGAGCTCACGCGATTCCGTGACCTAGCCGATTTTTTTACCAAATTTTGTTTCGATTGGTCAAAAATTTGCTATATCAAATATATATACTGGGAAGGGATTCGATCGATTATGAAGAAACTACATGGTGGAACAATCTGAAAATCTGGTGTAGTACTTAGGTCAACGGTAGCAATTTGGCTAAAATGTTTTCAAGAATCTAGCACTTCCGGTTATACCGGAAATTGGTGTCAACTTCCTTATTTCAAATACAACCCTATATAAATTATATTTTTTTTAGATTCTCCTTGTAATTCGAAACATATTTCATGCATACTATGTTGTACCTATCGCCAGCCGTTTTCGAAATATTTGAAATTCTATCTCAAAAATGACGTTTTCAGAATAAAGAATAATAACAATTTTTTATTATATGGAAGCTTTAATAATTTACTTTGTTAGAATATCCTAGGAAATATAAACTTGCTTTAGGCGCCTACGTATATTTTTTTAGTAAATATTAATACAGGGTATTTGAAAAAAAAATCAAATTGAAAAAGGGTCAAAATTCAATATTTTTAAATGGCAACATTTTATATATTTTTTTATTTTTTTGCATCGGAAATAAGGGCAAGTTTATGAAAGGATGTATATCCCAAAAACTGATAGTTTTCAAAATATTGGCAATATTACATTTTGCTATTACAATAGTGATATGAATTTGAAATTTAATTAATATCTCGAAGACAAGACAAGAAAAGATACGACAAAAAAATTAATAAATATTGTATGGTAGGAATTGTAATAAACTTGATTGATGTAATATACTGAAAATATCAAAAATAGATAGAGGTGCCTACTGTTGATATTTTGATATAACTTTTTGTTTTTGAAATATTTTATGTTAATCCCCATGGGTGTGTCGAATCGTTAATTTCTTTTTCGGTTGAAGATGCGTAAATAAAATGCGGGAGATTATGTATGTATACGAGTAGTATGTAACAAATACACATTTTATACGTAAATAAGTAGTTTTAAAAAAATGTCTTTGTGTCTGGCTGTCAAAACTCGCTTAACATATTTTAACCAAATTTGGTTCAAAGATAGATACTACAGGATATGATTAGGTACTCATTAACTTTTAGGAACCATGGAGCGTAGTCAAGGGGTTTAAAAAAGGGTTCAACAATTTAAAAAAATCATACTTCTTAAGATATTGAATAATTTTTCATTGGTAGAATAGAGTATAACCTAAAAAATTTACCATAAAAAATAGATCACATTGGCGTTCGAAAACAGTGTAAAAACTGAAAAAATAACATATTTCCCCAACATAGCAGAAATATTGACTAGTTATTTAAGCTTTGATAGAATATAACCTATGAAATATATTATAAAATACTTGCATACGACAAAAAAAATGTATCTACCTTACGCGTCCGTGGAAGTCAAATAGCTCATGTCTACATTAAAAAAAAGATTTTATTTCTAAATAATATAGCTTGGCACCAAGAGTCTTACGAGAAAGTTAAATGACAAAAAGGTTACAAAAATATTACTTTTACACTTAAATACCTACATAACAATACATTTCCTTCGCAATATAATAATTACAAATTTGATAACTTGGCTGCTAATAATGGGATTCCTTGGATGAAAATAGAACGATTCATACCTGTAAAATTTGTATCACCTACTTATTATGTTTTCTTGTTCCAATGGTCGTTTTCAACTAGTCGCCATATTTACAAACTGCTATTATGCTAAGATTAAATATGGAAAAGTATCTACGCATGTATTGCTGAAGGCGTTTGCAAGTCATCAACAAGTGATACTATTTACCAATAATTTTCTTCTATGACAGTACCCTGTAAAAATCCGTTATCCACCTGCTACGCTCACATAGGTATAATTTTTTATTACGTACCTAAAAATATAATGAGTATATTTTATAACTATATATTTTACACAGAAGGCAGAGAGCAAAGCAAAAACATGACTAATATTGACCTCGCTCCTAAAAGCGTGAGAACTTATCTAAAAATGCCCATGGGCCGCCAATAATTATACGTTAGTAAAACGCGCGTGGTATATAAAACCATCTATAAATATTTCTGTAATATCGTCCTATGCCGTATGTTCTCTTACTACGTCTATATGCTTAT
The DNA here is from genome assembly GCA_911728435.2 of Apoderus coryli. Classification (NCBI taxonomy): domain Eukaryota; kingdom Metazoa; phylum Arthropoda; class Insecta; order Coleoptera; family Attelabidae; genus Apoderus; species Apoderus coryli. Next base: position 4,894,265 of record OU452202.1, on the reverse strand, counting down.
TATATAATCCACTTGCAGAAAGAAAAATTTGAGGAAATGTCTCCCAAGAAACCGCAGTTCCAGTATCTATCAGTAGATAATGTGTATCGTTCTATAATAATTGAATATATAAATAATTTGCCGTTTTATGTAGAATATTGTAACTGATCTATACTAAAGCAATTTCTAGGAGCTAAAAGTTTCATAGCACAAAAGAATCGACAAGTTAGCCAATTGTTGGCAAACGATATTGTTGGGCCTTCTGCTGCGGAATATAATAGTTCTATATCATTAGTACGAGGGTGTGGTGAAAAGTTTCCGAGCTGGTCCAGCAATTATGATGTTTGTCGGTATTCTATTAGCGTGTAAGGAAAGTGGGGTAATATGGCGCACCTAAGCGGAATCATTTATCACACCTACATTTTACTTTCCCGCAGAGGGAAAGTATTGTGAACGCGCTAAAAAATTTTTTTGAGACAAAGACGGATATAACCATTTTGAAGGTCCCTGAGACGATTAAGACCATTTGACAGATTGAATAAAAGATAGATATTGAAAAGTTGTCAGGTATTCATTTTTGTATTGGTCAGTGTTCTCAATGATTCTTCAGTTAATTATGATTCCATTGGTTATGGGCCCAGACCCGTTAAAAGACTGTGTTAATTTTTTGTGGTAAAAGGTTACAAAGACTATTTTTAGCTCTCATATCATATACAGGGTGTTTCAGAAAGACATGGCCAAAATTTGTGAAAGAATTGGGGACATCTAATCATGAAAAAAACCTATAGTGTAATTTTTCGAAAAGTCATTATTTACAAACATACAGGGTGTTAAAAATGACTGCTTGAGGACGATTTTTTTGAAATATTTTCGAAACGAGTAAAGATGAAGTAACCAAATGTAGCATATTTGTTCACCTAGTTGAATGTCGTAAACTGACATGAAATTGAATAAAAAAGGATGACCATAGGCGGGTAAACGGGGGGTACCCTTGCTTGAATTATAACCTAACTTTTTTTTCGTGTGAGTTTTATTCATTTTGTGTCAAAAATGTGATTAAATGTTCTGCATAAAGAAGGCATACTTCTGTAACAAATTTAGATTTGATTTGGGAACTTGTAATGTTCCATAACTTTACTTTGTAAATTAAAGACAGACTACATCATATATATTTTCTTTATTAACTAAAGTACGTCTAATTCGTATCGTCTGTCTTTCTGTTCTGTTCTCGGTCATCGGCCCTTGTCCTAAATTTTGTCCAAAACATATTTTGCTTACAACTAATAACAATTATTTAAATATTTATAAACATATAAAATTTAAACAAATACTTACCCTCAGGGTGTACGTACCACATTACACTTCTTTTTTCTCGAAAAACTTAAAGGTTTTCGAGAAATTCAAGTTTGAAAATTTGAGGACAAAACTGGTCCTTAGTACAAAGCATTTTGGAAAACTTTTCGTTAGCAAACTGTATTTTAATAATTTTATTAATGCTGTTTAGAGAAGAGAGAAGATAGTAAGAAAACAGCAAATAACATGGCTTTGACTGTAACAAGTAGTTTTCTTGTCGCAGAAGATGATAATGACATATGGTTTGTAGATAATAGAGCAACAAATCATATTGGGTACTCATCGTAATGATATTTTTGAAGCATACAAAGAATTTGATGTATTACATAAAGAGGTAACTGCTAGTGGTGATGGGATTGAAGCTTTAGGAAAAGGAACCAGTAGAGTTGAAGCAGTTGTTGATCGAAGAAAATCAGAAATAAATCTTACACATATATGGTATGTACCAAATATAAAGAAGAATATATTTTCTGTTCTTGCTGCTCAAGATAAACATTGACAGAGTGAATTTACTTCCCATGCTGACAAATGTATGTTTTTGGTTAATGGTAGAGTAATTCTAGAGGTGTTAGAAGTCGTTATGGATGTTTCTTTGAGTTGAAAATTCGAAATTTGAAACCTGGTAAGTCCGTTGAAGTAAATATCGTTTCTAAAGAAAATTAATTGCAGCTATACCATGAAAGATTTGGTCATCAAAATAAACGTGATATCAAGGCTGTACTTTCACGAGAATTAAAAAATATTCAAGTAAGTCTAGATAGTCAGCTATGCGAAGGTTGTGTTTATGGAAAGGCACATATATTAAAATTTGGAACAAGAGATATTTGTGGTTCTTTTGAGCAATCGTGGTCAAATTTTAAATATTTTGTTCTCTTCAAAGATGACTATAGCAGATTTAGATTTGTCCATTTTATAAAAGAAAAATCTGAAGTATCTGAGAAACTACAAATTACCTTGAATGAAGTGAAAACAATTGGTTATTCTGTCAAACAGCTTCGAAGTGATAATGGTGGTGAATTCAATTGCTAGAAAGTTAGAGAAATTCTCCAAAATCACGGAGTGCCACATAGAATGACAATGACATACACTCCAGAACAAAATGGTTGTGTGGAACGTGACAATCGAACTGTTGTTGAGATGGCAAGGACATCATGCATTCACGCCAAGGATTACCTCAGAAGTTGCGGGCTGAACTGATAAATAGTGCAGCGTACATCCTGAACAGATCAGCAGTGTCAAGTGAAACTGATACATGTCCTTATGAAGTGTGGTTTGGTAAGACACCAAATTTAAAATGACTACGAATCATCGTTGTACGTGCTATGCTCATGTTCCGAAACAATGTAGACGAAAAATGGATAAGAAAGCTGTAAAAAGAATTTTAGTAGGATATGATAATGACGATGGTTATCGTGTTTGGTGCGAACAATCCAAGAAGAAGATTTTCGATGAAAACCCAAAGATTTCTATAGAATTTATTTCAAATACACCGCAAAGTGAAGAAAGTGTTATAGATGAGAAAAATTAAACTAAGACTAAAGAAATAGTTGGTAGAGAAAACGAAAATAAAGACGAAGAACTGGAGGTATCAGATGAAGAAACGCCAAATTATATACAGCTTCGAAATCGCAAAGTAATAAAAGAACCAGTTAGTTTTGATGAATTAGTACCTAATGACAGCGGTTGCTGATGTTCTGACAATAGAAGAACCTTCAACTTTTATGGAAGCTGTTCAAAGCAGAGACAAGAAAAAGTGGTTAGAGATTATGGAAAGTGAAATGATTTCTTTGGAACAAAATCAAACTTGGCTCCTTGAAAAACTACTCCAAGGAAAAAGAACAATACCTTGTTAATGGGTTTATAAAGTAAAAACAAATGCTGATGGTTCAGTTGATAGATACAAGGTTAGATTAGTTATAAAAGGCTTTTCACAAAGAAAAACTGAAGATTATAAAGAAACATTTATTCCTCTGGTAAGATCTGCAACAATCAGAGCACTGTTAAGTATTGTGGCTTATAAGAATTTATCATTGTCACAGTCTGATGTGAGCATTTCTATATGGAGAACTAGAAGAAGATATTTACATAAAATTGCCTGAAGGTTACGATGATACGTCAGGAAGAGTTTGTCGCTTTAAAAAGACTTTCTAGGACTTAAGCACGTTCCAAGATGCTGGAATAAGAAATGTGTAAAATACATTTTTAATTTGGGATTTACAAAAAGTGATGCCGATCAATGTTTGTTTAAGTATAAACAAAGAAGAACATAATATACTTTTAATGGAAATTTATGTTGATGATGGGCTGGTTGCTTGTAATAACGACAGTATGAAGAATGAGTTTCTTGATGGCTTAAGAAAAGAACTTAAAATTATAGATAAACCAGCGTTGTATTTTTTGGGATTTGAAATATAGAAAACCACAGATGGATCCATACATGTTAATCAAAAAGCATATACAAAACGAATATTACAACGTTTTGGTATGAAGAATTGTAATCCTGTGTCAACTCCAATTATAAGAGAAAACATTCAAGTAGGGAAGGAGGATGAACAAGAAGTTATTGAAAATTTTCCTTATCGGCAGGCAGTTGGTGTGTTAATGTATCTATTAATGACTGGGAATAGACCAGATATAGCCTATGCAGATGCAGTCAGTATGGTATCTAGAAAATTCAATGCGACATATCAAGACTGGATGAATGTTAAGAGAATATTTCGCTATTTAAAGGGTACACAAGACTATGGCATACGATATCAGGCTAAAAATTCAGACGATTTGAAAGCATTCAGCGACGCTAACCTACACACTACAGGTGTTCTCTGTATGTTTGTTTGGTGTTTGTCAGGTGCAACCGATGGGAAGTATTGTGAATGCGCTAAAAAGAAATTGAGATAAAGACGGATATAACCATTTTGAGGTTCCCTCAGACGATTAAGACCGTTTCCAGATGGAAGCCAGTCTGTCTGTGTGTGTGTATGTATGTATGTGTGTCTGTATGTATTCTTCCACGATAGCGCCCAAACGCTTTAACCAATTGAGCTAAATTTTGGTATATGAGTTTGGGGCAGTCCTAAGATGAAGCCATGAGATTTTGGTTGAAATCGCTTAAGCCCTGTGATAGGGGTAGACACAACCGCTAAATTTTCATAAATCAGTAGAGGTCGAGTGATAAATCATTTTAAAGCTTTTTTTATCTGCTTTACAGCAATGGGTCACTTTTGATATTTGCTCCCATGATTCTCGAGAAAATAGTTTGTTACGTTAGTTTATTGGAAATAATGACAATAATACAATTATTATAATAATAATAATTATTAAAATTCTCTTTCGTTACGCAGGTCATATATTTTTGATTATATTATAACCTGTCGGGAAAGTTTTGGGGTAACACAACCGATTTTTTGTATTGTTCTGTGTTCTTAATGTTTCATCAGTTAATTATGTTTCAATTCTTGAGACCAGTTATGAAACAGTATATTTAGCAACGTTCTGTTCCAGTTCATTTGCTTGTGTTTACATTCTTACATAGTACACGCGTTACTCTGTAACTAATATTGCTAATTAAATCAGTGCTTATTGAGCAGCCGGGATTTCGGAAAGCTCATGGCACCACTTCAATATTGTTGAACCTTTCGGATAATATTGTGAGAGCTTTGGATAGGGGATTGTCAGTGGTATCAGTGGCGCTAGATTATTCGAAAGCATTCAATATGCTAAGCCATGATTTGCTTGTTGTTAAACTGAAGAATTACGGGTTCAGCCATAGGTCTCTGATGTTTTTTCAATATTACTTAGCGGATCGCACCCAATTCGTATTACTTAACAAAAACGTGTCTCCCTGTGAATCAGTTATTTCCGGTGTTCCCCAGGGCTCAGTTCTAGGCCTATTACTATTTTTTAATTTACACGTCTGATGCTGCATCCTCGGTGACTCATTCTCATTTACAATTGCATTACTTTGATGATAAAAATGTTCATTTGGCTTCAGCCAAAATCAATCAAGATCTCAAAGGTATTTATAAATATTCTTTAGCCCATAACTTGAAAATCAATCCAGGTAAAACTACGGTCATGGTATTTTGCTCAGAAAACCATAGAGCTCACATTGAGTGCAACCTAGATATCAAAATAAATAACACACAATTACTTTTCACAAATCAAGCTAAATATTTGGACTTGATTTTTGATGTTAATTTAAGGTTTAAGGAACACTGTAAAAGCTTACTTCAGAGATCTTATGTTCGAATGAAAATGCTTTATGCCAACAGAAATATTCTGAATTATAAAATAAGGAAAAAACTTTGCGAATCACTGATTATGCCGATATTTTTCTATTGCCATTTAGTATACTATACTTGCCTCGATTATCGGACTAAGAATAGGTTGCAAATAGTTCAAAACACTTTCTGCCGATTTATGAATAATTTGCGAAAGTATGGTGGTGTTTCTCAAAAAATCTTTGACCTAGGGTGGCTCAAACTACACAATATCGTAAAGCTGCATTACCGTATGTTCACCTATAGGCTTCTGAAGTCTTTATATCCGGTGTACTTGCGTGAAAAATTGACTTTCAGAAACAATGTTCACAACACAAATGTACGAAATGTAAACCTGTTGACCATGCCTCAATATTCGCTTGTATTATTTAAAAGAAGTTTTACATTTCAAATAGTAAATTTGTATAATTCATATTATAATTGTTTCGGTTTAAGACCTTTTAGTTTTAGGAAGAAAATAGAAGATATGTTACAATTGGAAGATATTTAAATTTAGAAATCGAGTGATTGGACTCTCTCATGCATATTTTTTTCTTTTTTTTTCTTAGTGTATCACATCAATTTATTATTATTATTTTTCGTTTTGTTATATTTAGAAATTTATTTGTAAAGTCATCTTGAAGGTTAAGTGTTAAAGCATAGCTTATTAGCTAAACTTCGCCTTCCTGATGATTTGATATATAATGTATTTATACATTTTTAATAAAGACGTTTATTATTTTTTTTTATTTTTTTTTTCACAGTTTCCTGGTATATTTGCCGTTTTCAGAACCAAGGCTTTTATCCTTACTTGGATAACGCTTTTCGGATAGTGGAAACCGAGCCTAGGATAGCAGCTTTCTGTAAATTTAGCATAATCGAGGTTTGTATGTTTAAAATTTTTAGGTAAGTTCTAACTTTCTTGTGAATCAGCCCATTAGCCGATATTATAATAGGGTATATTTCTGCGCTGACGTTCCAGATTCTCCTCAGTTCAATTGATAGTTGTTGGTATTTACAGATTTTTTCATTGTGAGCTTTTGCGACGTTGTCATCTAGAGGCACAGATATATTTATTAAGTAGGACAACAATGTCGGGTCGGTTGTGCTGAACAGTCTGATCGGTTATTATTGCCAAATCCTAATATATCTTGTGGCATTTAGTACTTGGGATCTGCTCTTTTACAATATATTTTTGGTAATTGCGTGTAGCCATAACTTGATCCTGTATGGCTAGAAGAAAACCCTCGGTTTCAGCGAATAGATATCCAACTTTCACACAACACTAACATAGAAGATGCGCGATCCACATCCGGGTGTTGCATTGATGCTTAGAAACGTCCGTGCAATTATTTGCTCTGCCATGCATCTTTTAGTCTTTTGATTTTCTTTTCTGCTCCGGGTTGGGTTGCCTGTCCCTGGAATGGTGCCATCTCAATAGGAAAATTAGGTAAGCATGTGTTCCTTTCGAAACATTTAATCCAATTTTTTGTTTCAGATTCCAGCATCCATTCACGGCAGATAACACCTCTACCCCCCTCAGATCTAGGTAAGTATAATCTTTCTTTTGCAGATTTAGAATGATGAATTCTATATTGTGTAAAGAGGACTCTAAACATACGGTCTACCTCCTTTATTTCCGTTACCAGACCAGTGAAGGCATCCAAATGTGTACATAATGACAGGCAGGGCCCATGCATTGAGTGCCTCTATTTTGTGTTTTGCGTATAAGTTGCTTTTTAATATTATTTTCGTTCATAATGTTTCTTATTTTCGTATACTTTTGGTTACATCTTCATCAACTTCCAATGCTTGGCGTATTCCTAGATACTTGTATCTTTCTTCTGCACCTAGGTCTTGTAGTACCGTTCCGTCACATAGCTTAACATTTTTCGTTTGGATTCGTTTTCCTCTTACGGCATTCACGATTGAGCATTTTTCGATTCCAAATTCCATGTTGATCGTTTTACTAAAATCAGAAACGTTTTCAAGTACATTTTTTAGTTGCCGACTACTGTTAGCATAAAGCTTCAAATCATCCATAGATTATAATATTAATATTAATATATTATTATATTAAAACAGACTTTTTTTATAAAATTAGTAGTGTTAAATGAAAATTGAATTAAAAACTAGTGGACATAGCCATAACAATCCTATACCATTTTTCTTGTCTGTAAGAGCGGCATTTACTTATGTTAAAATATACAGGGTGTCGCATTAAGAAAAAGCAATTTTGGTCTCGCCCACACACTAATGAGCCACCCTGTATGTATATACAAGTAATGTCATTACCTAGTTGAAGTACAATTGAAACATTAAAGGTATCAGGTATCTCATACCACATGCCTTAGTAGAATATGGAAATGACATTGAATTTAATTAAGTATGTAATATAGATTTCCTTATAAAGAACTTGATAATTATAGTAGTTACTTCTTGGGACACCCTTTATACGAAATAAATATCTAGAACCTAAACATTTTTTCCACAAATTCCCATCAAATCTCATCAAAGAGATTTTGTAGATTATATCGTCGCATCTCTGCACGTTATTATTATTGTTATTAAAAAGTAAGAATTCTGGTTGCTAAAAGAAAAGAGAAAAATACAAAAACCACCCACTGGACCCACACATATAATTTTCATCTTTGATACGTTTAAAACCGTAAAAACAAAAACATACCGTATAATTGAGTGAGTTGGTCATCCCTTCCTATCATAGTAACCTGTGTTTACGCTTTCTCGCGGCAAAAACAAAAGAGAAACCAAGTTTACGGGGATGAATTAGAAAATAATGTGGGTAGAGACCAAAATTTGTAGGTACTACATATTTTGATATGAGATACAATTATTATTAACGTATTTTATCGACTTGAATCCAACATAAGAGCCAGTACTTGAGACATAGCACCCCCATCTTCCATACGACCATACTTCATAAACAATATAAGTTAAAATATTTTAAAACCTTTATGCTTTAAGCCCACCAGGAACTGAACCACCAACGATTGAAAAATTACGAAAGGAGTCTGCTTGAGCTGGCTGATAACAATGGGATAACAACCGCAATTGGCATGCTGTGAAAGGGTTTTAAATAGTGCGTGGAAAATGTTCAGTAGAACAAAGCCAGCCTGATTAAAAAACATAAAGCCCGAAGAAGACAAACTTAGCCGTTATAGGAAGTCATAAGGAGAAAGACAGGGAGATCTCTAGATTGCATCAAATAAAAAAAATCAGTCGTAGCACCATTCTTTTAATAAATTAATGTTCTTACGCCGGGAGTAATCAACTGTCAATTTAATATATATTTGGAGTATAAAGTCTCTTTCAAGGAATTAACTGATGAGAATACATACTCTAGTCGTTCAGAGTCATTCTTTTGGTCTGCCTTTTTTGGACTGCTTACAGTTAACCAAAAGTAGATAATATGGGAGATCTTGGCAACAAAAAGAGTGACGAATAAGTTATGTCACATCACAACATATTTTTGTTCGACTAAAGAAATAAAATTACTCAATATGTCCGTAGGATATGTATTACAAAAACAAAACTTGATTTTAATATTCAACATAGTCGAACTTTTCAATAACACATTTATAGTACGATTTCTCGTCAAAATAGGCCTCAGTTTCAGCGATTATTACATCATTGGACTTAAATTTCTTTCCAGCAAGCATTATCTTGAGATCTGAAAACAGAAAGAAGTCGCTGGGGGCTAAATCTGGAGAATACGGTGGGTGGGTAAGAAATTCGAAGCCGAATTCATTCAATTTTGCCATAGTTTTCATCGATTTGTGACCGGTGCATTGTCTTGGTGAACCAATACTTTTTCTTTTGCAAATGTGACCGTTTCTTTGCGTTTTCAGCCTTCAATCGATCCAAAAGTGCACAGTAACAGTCGCTGTTGATGGCGGTTCTTTCTTGGAGGTAGTTGATGAATATTATTTCGTTCGCATCCCAAAATACAGACGCCATCACCTTACCGGCCGACTATTGCATCTATGCTCGCTTTGGATTCGTTTCCTCGATTGCTGTCCACTTAGCTGACCGTCTTTTAGATTCTGGTGTGTTATAGTGGAGCCATGTTTCATCCATTGTCACATATCAACGATAGAATTCCATTTCATTGCGGTTTAACAGCGCCAAACATTCCTCTCACACGGCACCCACTTTGTACAGAGCTCTCGCATACACAAATGTTGGTTTAAAATGGTAAAAACACACCATCTGATATCTTTACGATGTCAGCTAGGTCGTGCACCTTCAATTTGCGATCGTTCATAACCAATTTGTGATTTTTTTTTTATGTTTTCTGGAATATCAGCCTCATTTGGGCGTCCACTACGCTAGCCAGCGAGAGCTCCTGAGTCGGTTCATGAACAAAATGCTATGTGATAGCTTGGTCTTATCACATTTTAATCTTGGTGATATCGTTTAAGGACCTTGTCTTTTTGATGTTGATGAGCGCAGGATACAGCGTATGCAGAATTCTTGTATACGCCTGATAGCTGTTATTCAAAGAGGGATCATGGTGTAAGTACTAAGATTTGTGAGCTGGGGTATCTGAGGATGGATCAGAGACTATTTGTTTTCTATAATAAGATTATACAGAATAAAATCCCGACGTATTTCTTTAATAAAATTGAATTCAGATAGCGTGATCATCCTACAGGTACTAGGAATACTCACATTATTACTCAATCGGTCGGTTGCAATGCTTGCGTTGCCCGATTTTATAGTCCACATAGAAGGCAGCCTAAATAAATCGTTGAAGTCTATTAAAGATAAGACTGTCTCTCTTTCCTGTGACTTTTGCAAATGCTCAAATTATTAGAGGCAAGCAATCTCAAAATATTGTATTTACAAATATCTCTGCTGCAATAGTTCTACTCCAGTGTTAATTTGGGTCATTCTCAAAGTTCTGATAAGTGTGATAAAGCCATGATTTTTATACTGTAACATTTTGTTTTTCGTGACGGAAACTTTAAATAAATATTGGACAATGCAACTTAGAAATATATTTAGGATTATGATGGAAAGTTGACATTATGCATAACTTTCAACAGTGCTAAGACTGTTAAAATAAGCACACTGTTCGTTGTCGAGTTTTAAATAATTATTTGACAATGATGACGGGGAAAGACGGGATCCCATGACAATCCTGCACATCCATAAAATTTTATTAGAAAAATCTTAGGTGTAGTGGTAAAACTTTCTAGGCTCCGTCAGACCTTGCTAAATGGAGCCACTTAATTCTAAGATGTTATCAGAGTTTATAGAATTAAAAATGAATTACATTTGACAAGTATAAACTAATTTTGCAAAACTAATTATTTCGTGAATCTTCTATTGTTTTAGAAGATTTACAGAGCTTGGTTGATCAAGTAGTGACGAGCAGCGAAGAGAGCGGACTTACCTTAAATATCAAAAAGACCAAATTCATGACCATTACAAAATCAGTCCAGCAAACAGAAAAACCTAAGGATTAACGGAGAACTAGTAGAGCAAGTCATTTGAGATATTGTCATGTAGAAGGATCTGAAGAATAAGTTGTGTAGATATGGTAACGAATGAGGACGTACTGGGAAGAATCAGATTGGAAAAGGAAATATTGAACACAATTAAAACGAAGCTGCAACATCTGGCCCACGTGACGAGGAGAGAGAAATACGTATTGTTGCGGAATATTATGCAGGAAAAGATACAGGGAAAAAGAAGCAGAGGAAGAAGAAGCATTTCCTGGTTAAATAACCTGAGAAAATGGCAAACTGTAGTTCCATCGAGTTGTTTAGAGCTGCAGCATCAAAAGTGAGAATAGCTATGATGATAGCCAACCTTCTAAGAGGAGATGGCACTTGAAGAAGAAGAATTATTATTTCGTATTATAAATTTACTATTATCTTTACCAATAACATTAAAAGACACCATTTACCATTTCAGTAAATGATTTTTTTATATCTTAACACCGTTTGCATCCTTAGGAGATAATTAAATTCTTTTCTAATAATGTTTAAAATGTAAACTACGAGTATATATGTTCATCAACAGTACATACCTACCTACACATAATAATAAAATACATTTATGTAAGTACATTTATTTTAAACAAGCCTCGTATTTTATAGATTAGTATAACGCCAAGGGGCGGACGACCTCTCATAGTAAACTGCTAATTTTCTAAATCGTATATAAACTTTGTCGTGGGTCATTCATTATTGTTTTTTTTTTCAGGGCTAACTCAATATGACTATAAGTCTACGATAATTGGGGGGTACTGTGTGCGCGGGTGCAACCCTAGGCGCCAGAGGGCTTCATTTCTGACGAACAGGTATCTGAAAAGAAACATAAAAATTTAATTTAGTAACTTATAATTATTTTTAGCTACTAAGTATCAGTTTGTGTGAGAAGGTATATATTTGACAGTGATTATTGTTGTAAATGGTTAAATGTGTTCTATATTGGGTTTCGTCCCATTTTGAAATATGATGTTGGTATCTATATCTTTGCTTTTTATTTAATATGGCATTATATTAGTGCCAATAATTTTAGAAATATAAGATGATGAAAATGACATCTAGTTCCTTGATACATACCACGTCAAGTTATTGAAAATGCATAATAATAATAATAATAATTGCTTTATTGCTCTACAGAAAATCCATTTAGCAATCATACAAAATTACTTAATCTTACAAAATTACTTAATCTTAATATATAACAATACAATTAAACCAAAGCCGAAACAGAAAGAAAGCAAAATCATACATTCAACTTGAATGTTCATTCAAAACAGTACTTAATTGATCTAAAAAATATCACTCTCATCGCTTATTAAGTTATATGTCTGACACATGTGTAGACAAGCGACTTAATCAATAAATTGGTCCTAGGTCGGTCGTTATAAAATAAATTAGAAGATCTCGAATTTTGCTTTGGTACCAAAAAATACAACTTTTGCAAGAGTTCAGCGCAATCAATCTTACTATGCAATATATTAAAAAGGAATTTTACTGCATGAATTTTTCATCTCACAGTGTAGCCATAAGACCTAGATGCACTCAGAATAATGTTATTTATACGTATATCGAATGAAAGAAACTTATCAAAGGTCACACCAAGATCCTTAATGGACTCTGGACGATTTAAAATCGTTTGACCAATCGTATACTCGAAATGAATGGCTAATTTTTTTCTGGTATATGACCTAACTTTACACTTGGAACAGTTCAAGTTCAGTTTGTTTTCCTCACACCAGCATTGAACCAAATCCATATCACGCTGCAAACGATTACAATCGTCAAGATTATTAACGGAAGTAAATATTTTCATATCGTCCGCAAAGAGCATTCAGTAGTCCAGCTAAGTCATTTATAAAAATTAAAAACTATAATGGACCCAGATTCGACCCTTGCGGAATATCAGATGACATATGGTATCTTGACGATTTATATCCATTATGGAGAACATATTGGGATCTATTAGTGATATGGGAATGGATGAGCGAAACAGATCCAGCTTCAAGCCCAAACACAGTAAGCTTGTTCAACAGAACGAAGTGATTTATTCTGTCAAATGCTTTAGCAAAGTCCGTGTAAATCACTTCGACCTGACCTCCTCCATCAACAGTTTCTGAAGTAAATTGTGTAAATACAGACAGATCAGTAAGCGTGGACCTGCCACCGATAAAACCGTGTTGATTTATTGATAAATTAGGCTTTGTCACTCTATAAATCCTCTGATATAAAATAATTTCGAACAGCTTTGAGAAATTTGATAGTATGGATATAGGTATATAATTACAAATACAAGCCCTGTCATCGCTATTAAAAATCGGACACATCTTCGCGACCTTCCAATCGTGTGGAAAAAAACAAGTCCTTCAAATCAAATTAAAAATTTTTGAAAGGGGAGTGGAAAGGACAGATATTGTATCCTTTACAAAAAAGAGGGTATTTCATCCGGACCAGAAGTAATCTTATTTTTCAATTTTCGGGCAGCCCAAAAAATCTCCTCCTTAGAAATGTCATATAAGAGATAGTCGCGATTTGCTACCAAGTCAGACTCGCAGCACAATTGTCCTCCGATCCGACAAAAACGCTCTCAAAATAGCTGGCAAATGCCTCAACAAATTGATGAGGGTCATCAATAGTCCGATTGCCATCGTTCATTACACCAGCTGTTCCAGAGTCACGATTTTTTGCGTTAATATATGACCAAAACATTTTAGAATCCGTATTTATGTTATCTTCACACAGTCGGACATATGACCTGTAAGCCTCCGCTATTGGATTCTTTAGAACACGTCTAATCTCGCTAAATTTTTCATAATAATATTCCATATTTGTACTTTTAAACTTCTTGTGATAATAATTTTTCCGTTTGTGATTTCTAACAATGCTTGAAGTGTATCAACGTGGATAGCTATGTCGAAACGTTTTGACCAGTGGAACATACAAATTCTCATAAAACATGCTCAACGCAAGATCAACACAACGAACGTCTGCTAGACATGACCAATCAAACCGAACGAGCGCAGCATAAAGCCCCTGGTAATCAGCTTTTTTGAAATTCCAGCTCTTTCTACTCAAATTAGTGCTAAAGGTATTAGTTCTTTGAAACAATGCATCTACATTAACAAGCAAAGCTGGATGATGCAAATCTTCCTGCACTAACGGATACTGTGGGGGGCATCGCAGTGGCAGCGGCGAGCGGGAAACATCTTTCAGATAAATACTGTCGACGGCCAACAGCTCCAAAACCACGGGAGGAGCAATTATTGATTTCTTACGAGGACATTTATTTTACGGATGAATGATTAAAGTCTACTTCACAAATGAATATTATGCAGCTCGATTAAATTACACTACACAATACATGTTTCGAGAACAGCGTTCTCATCATCAGTGGCATCAAAAGATGCATAGAAAGTATTATATACATTATTACATCAACAATCTGGAATTAAGGATGTGTTACAATCCGAAAATTATTAAGAAAATAATGTGTTTCACTTACCATTTGTTTCTTAAATATTAGGGTCCCATTTACATGAATTGTAGTCTACTTCTACATATTTTATGAAATTGCAAAATTTGCAAGATTCTGCAACGTTCAAGTACATTGATTTATTAATTTTTCTTTAATAAAATATAACTCCCATATTTTTCAATCTCGTGATGATAAAAAGAAGGAAAACAAATAAATTAATGTACTTCATAAAATAATGTAGAAGGAAACAGTCCATGTAAATGGAAAGTTAATATTTAAGATTATTTTTCTTTTTCAACAAATGGCAACATTTGAAAGATTTGCTCAATAATTTTCGCACACTAAATTTCAGAATTAATGTAATTTATATAATACAATTTATTTAATAAATCTTTTGCTACCACTGATGATGCGTACGCCGTTCTCGAAACATGTATGGTATAATATAATTTGATTGAGCAATTATATAATATTCGTTTGTGGAGTCAACGTTAATCATTCATCCTTAATAAATAATGATATTAGAAAATTTAAAAATTTGAAGTTTTAAATAATAATAATAAAACGTAATTTATTGTTATAAAACTCCATATTTGAAGTTTTATTTTGTGCTTCTAAACTCACTGGTTCTTGCAACGCTCATTCAAAATCTTTAAATGCAACAGTTTTTGAACAATATATAGACATTCATTGTCTATATTTTCTATTATATTAATTTATTAAAAAATGTTTTTACTAAACAAATCTAAGCTTAATTTTTAGCTTTGCACAATGTAATAGGCTATTATTAGTTTCATGTTATTTTTTTTATTTCATTGTAAATAGGTTTTCGGTTACATGTCACAGTGACATCAGTAATATTCTGCGTCGTCCAGAAAAACTGCTTTTTTGTCAAATAGCAGTAGGTGTAAGGTGATGACATCAGTTTAAAGTCATTTTTATCTGCTTTAGAGCGATAGCGATACTTTTGATATTTGCCTCCATAATTCTGAAGAAATTTGCGTTTAAAATTTCAAGTAAAAACAATTCATTTTCATTTCAGTGACCAAGAATGTCCTAGTTTGGTAACGACTGTACCATAGACGTGCGTGAAAAAAAAATAGCTGATGTCTACAATAAAAATATTTTATTTTGGAAATTTAGAGTCTTACTACAAAAAGGTCACAGAAATATTACTTTTACACTTAAATTGAAGAGCTACATGTGTCTCGAGGGCAACAGTTTTTTTTCAATGATTTCGTTAAGAAGCTGGAGGTTCAGGCTATTCAGATCAATTTTTTTAAATATAGCTATTATACAGGGTGATGACAATTTCAGCATTAAGGTCTAAAACTTACTCAAAAGCTAAATTATATAGTTTCAAGAAGAGCTCCTTGTTTCTGTTCATCAAATACATATAAATAAAACAATTAAAAATATAACGCATAAATTTGCCTCTCTCCTTGAATATTGGTTCGAAGTGAGTAATACTGAACGGAAAATTTTAATTTTTGGATCGATCTGTAGCACTGAGAATTATACATAAAGTGGTTGTATCTTCGGTTACATTATTCGATGCAAAGTTTAATTAAAATCGTTTATAAATGATTAATAATTGTGTTAAAATCAGTAGATACATATGCTAGACTGATAACAGTGATTGATAGTGCTGGATCGATAGTGTGAAGATAACAATAATAATAATATTGATACCGGCTGGAATAATGATAATAATGATAGTGAAAATAATAATAATAATGGTAGTGGGCATGTAAAGGTAATAATATTTATTTTATATTATTGCTGGTTTGTACCAGGACCGCATTTGAAATTATTAACAAAAACCTAAAATGCCAACTAAGAAGGTCTCTCAACTCTCTGCAGCCAGTGTGCTCAAAAAATTACAAAAACTCAATACAAAATACAGTGTTCAAGTACTTGTCAACTATGGTTCCATAAGGGTTGCTGTGGGATGCCTGATGAAAAATTTAAATTTTTTCAAAATTCAAAAACACAAAAATGGGTTTGCCCAAAATGTATTGTAAGCACTGATGACGAAGAATCGGAAGATGAGTCAATTTCTAGCGAACGCACACGCACACCTGTGCCTCAATCAAGGAGATCGTCTCAAATATTTGACTGCGCTCTACAAAGCAAAAGCCCTAGTAACAAAGAAGTCCTTCGTGCTATGAAGAGCATGTTTGAAGAGCTAAAACAATCAATTACATTTAATGGGTCGATGGTAGAGGAATTAAAGACGAACATGCAAGAGGTAGTAAAGGAAAATCGCAAATTGAAGAAGGAACAATCCTTTCTTAATAGCCGCGTTACGGAACTTGAGAAAAGTGTATATGAATTGCAGCAAAAGGTAGCTGAATCAAGTTTGGGGGAAAGGAAGAAAAATGTCGTAGTTCTAGGGTTGAAGGGTGATAAAAATGTAAAGACAGAGATTAAAAGTATATTTTCTCATTTAAATGTGGATGTGGCTGAGCAGGACTATACTCTTAGAGTATTGCAGAGTGATCAACCTTGTAAACCGGTTGTGGTGTCATTTACTCAGGAAGATAAGAGAATTGCTGTTATTGAGAGTAAAAAAAAAAAGCCCCTAGATACGCACGTGTGTGGAATTTTAACTGGACAGAGGAGAAAGATATTTATTAACGAAGATTTGCCGAAGTCTACTAGGATGTTGTTTAAAGAGGCCAGAAGACTAAAACAAAAGAACTTTAAGTATATATGGTATAAAGACGGGCAGGTATTTGTTAGAAAGACTGAAAATAGTAATGGAATTAAGATTTACTCCCAAAATCAGATAGAACTTTTGCTTAATGAAAATTTCTAGTTTTATTTTAGATTAAGGTAAGTGTTAAAAATAATTTGTTACAATGTCTAACTTGAAATTTGCACATTATAGTGTGAGATCCGTTTATCAACTATAGGACATATATTAACAAAAATAGCAAACCTAAACTCTTGTAATATTCAAGTGTATTTAAAATCAGGAACTGTTAATGACTGTTGTTTGGTTTGGGTTAAATTTCTTATAACAGTAATTAAAAATAGTTTTTTTCCGAATGTCTACTAGAAACTTGCATATTATACACATTAACATTAGATCTCTTGTGCCTAAATTTATTTCACTTAAAGAGTTTCTGTTGGAGAATCATGTTGATATTGCAGCTATTTCGGAGACATGGTTTACTGGGGCAATATCGGATGAAGTAATTCAGATTGATGGGTGTAGGACTGTCCGCAAAGACCGGGATTTGAGACGGGGTGGAGGAGTAATGTTGTATATACGGGATAGCATGTCATTTTCATTGTTGAGCTCTTTTAATTTTCAGTACGCGGAGCAGGTATTTGTAAGTTTTAAATTAAATAGTATTAATAATATCATAGGGGTAATTTACAGACCGCCTGGTCTTGCGGGATTAACTGATTTCCTTTTAGAATTTGAAACAAATTTAAGTGATCTTGCTGTCTCATCTGATAATTTTATTTGTGTTGGCGATTTCAATATGAACTATTTGGACACGGATTCTACCGATGTTCAGAGATTTGAAGAAATATTACAGGGGTATAAGCTTACGCAGCTGATAGATCAGCCAACGAGGATTGCACGGGAATCTTATAGCCTGTTGGGTTGGGTTGGGTTGGGTTGATGATGATGATAAAGATATGGTAAGTGATTTTTATGTTGACCACTCTGTGGATTTTTCGGATCATTCGTTGATTGGGTGTGTTGATGCTTTGAGCATTATGAAGATTAAGTCTTTCTTCCATACTTATAGGTATTACAAAAATATTGACTTTGTTCAGTTTAATAGCGATCTCTTGGAATTGCCTTTTGAACATATATTTTTTGAAAATGATGTAAATAAGAAGGTTGAGATGTTTAATTCATACATTCTGAATCAGGAAATACGAGAACTGATGCGTCTGCGTAATAAGTCACTATCCAAATATAAACGAAATAGAACAACCCAAAATTGGGAAAATTATCGCCATCTTAGAAATTTAGTAACATCAACTGTAGGTTCTAGTAAGAAAAGATACCTAGAATACTGTATTAGAAACGGTTCGGCACGTGAGAGTTGGCAATTACTTAAGAGTTTCGATGTAGTTTCTAATCATAGGAAAAATGTTCCCGAGCATTTGTCCGATGTTGATAGGATTAGCGACTGTTTCTCGCAGTTGTCGCATTTAGCACCTGCTTCGGCTTTATTAGATTTCTATAACAACAATGTCTATAATAATGCATTTGAGTTTAATTTCCAATTAGCCACATTCGAAAAAGTGGAAAAAGCTCTTGCAGAAATAAGATCAGTGGCGATTGGACCTGATGAGGTCGGTGTTCATATGTTGCATTGTTGCTGTGCTACTATAGTTTCAATAGTCACTCATTTGGTAAATTGTATTATTGAAACTTCTACGTTCGCTGATATTTGGAAGCACTCTAATCTGAAACCTATACCTAAGTCTAAAAATGCCATCGAATTTAATGATCTACGACCGGTTAGTATATTACCTACGCTATCAAAAGTCATAGAAAAAGTCTTATGCAAACAAATCAAAACATATGTCGAAACTAGCCAAATAATTCCGTCCGTCCAGTCGGGGTTTAGGGCGGGTCATAGCTGTGCAACTGCGATGCTTAAGATCACAGATGATATATTCGAGGCTTTAGATAAAGATGAGAATGTGATATTAGTACTTCTCGATTATTCGAAGGCTTTTGATCGTTTAAATCATGAAATGTTACTTGCAATGTTTAAGTATTTCAACTTTCGGCATGAGGCGTGTGGGTTTCTTAGATCATATTTGTCGAACAGAACACAGCGTGTCGTTTTGAATCAAAAGGTTTCCAAATCTGTCAAATTAAAAGCCGGCGTACCACAAGGATCAATACTTGGTCCAATTTTGTTTTCAATATATACATCACAGCTTATAACATATTTAAAACATGGTCAGGTTCATTATTATGCAGACGATACACAGCTGTATATCACATTTGCTTCGGATAAAATCACTGAATCTAATAACAAAATTAATGCGGATATAGAGCATCTAAAAAAGGCTTCAGTCGACCATTGCTTGACTATAAATCCTGATAAATCTCAGGCGGTTCTGTTTTGTAAACCTCAACTTAGAGAGCGACTCGAAAATCAGTTAAATATCATAATTGATAATGTACAAATAAAACTAGAAAGTAATGCAAGGAATTTAGGACTCTCACTTGATAAAGATTAATATATGCTCAAAGAAAACTTCTAAATACGAAACTAAAGAAGGTGCTGTGCGACTCGTTGGTTCTGTCACATTTTATTATTCTTTTTTCTTTCTTGGGTTTTAATGTTCTTCTAAGCAACATTTTTTTCCCTTTTGAAATATGTTTATTTCATTGTCAAATTACGTACTACGTTTCGGCTTATTCGCCTTCCTCAGGTACATCTCGTTTCTTACCAACATCGCATGATTCTGTGGAATATCTATGGATATATATATCTATATCATGCGATGTTGATAAGAAACGAGATGTACCTGAGGAAGGCGAATAAGCCGAAACGTAGTACGTAATTTGACAATGAAATAAACATATTTCAAAAGGGAAAAAATTTTGCTTAGAAGAACCTTAAAACCCAAGAAAGAAAAAAGAATAAAAAACTGTAACAAGGTTCAAGAAAAAGACATTACTAAAATGTCACATTTTAATTTTTGTGATGTGGTCTACAGTTCGTGTTTGTTACTTGTTGATGAGAAACGTATACAAATGATACAGAACTGTTGTGTGCGTCTCATAGGCGGGATAAGAAAATATGATAGAGGGGTCTCAGCAAAGTTGCGGGAAGTAAGATGGTTGAATATGAAAGAGCGGCGGGTACTACATATGTATAGTATTTATAATCAACTAATCACTCAAAAACTACCATCATACTTATACCAGAAGCTCAAGTTTCGTTTTGACGTACACAACTTGGATCTCAGACACAAATCTATTATAACGCCGCCCAAACACAAGACGGCTCAGTTTGAGAGGAGCTTCTCATACAATGTGGCCCGTATGTACAACATGCTCCCAGATGAAGTGAAATTATTATCGGGGTTAAAATTTAAATTGCGTATTCGGAACATTATATCTAATTTGGTCTAGTGAGGTAATGGCTGCAATGTCGAATGGTTTTGTGTTATGCTGCCAATAATTTGTTGTTTGTGTAATGGTATCTTGTTTATGTTTTTATTTTTTGCATAGGGCTAAATTTGTATTGCGTTATGTATTATGAATATTAGGTTAAGTTAGGAGGCATACGCCCCATCTTCGCCTTTTGTAATAATTGTATTGCAATAAAGTCATTTATTATTATTATTATTATTATTATAAATAAAATCTTTGTTTGATATACGAAGTACTCTAAATGTTATTCAAAAAAACTGATTTTCAACGGCGTCTTTTGGGGGCCTATATATATCCGGCGTGAATAAAGGCTATAGAAAAAGATTACAGGTCAGTTTAACAAATCGTATCTTATAGCAAACGTATCTTATATATAGCAAAACGTATCTCATAGCTAATATTCAAATACCCAATCAAACAGAAATTTTTGAAAAATATGATGAGTTTTAGTACTTACTTATTAAAATTTTGTATCACTTATTTACAAAAAACTGCTACAAGACTAACAAACATTTCATTGAAATAAAATTATGAGTAATAACAAAATTAATATGTGCAGTTTATGTATTAACCACCATAACATCCTTTAAATGACACCCTCAATTCTCTATACATTTTTGTGATCGGTATCTAAAAGTTTACATAACTCGTTCCAACATTTCTGCTCCAATAATATTTATTTTTCTGAAATGCGAATTTTAATTTCTTGAATTGTATTGCGACGCCTTTCAAGTACCTTTTGCTTCAGGTATCCCAAAAGGAAAACAATAAGGAGCCGTCAAACGGGGAAGTTTGATATCAAGCGACCCGGGAACATTTCTTGCAACTACATTCCAGTTTGCGGTGCTGTATGAGCGGTAGCCTCATGTGGTTGGAACCAAATATAATTATTATGTTCCAGTATTCGCAATTCAGGCGGTAAAAATACCCGTAACATGTTAACTTAACGTTCGGTGTATTACTCTTCAAAACATATGAGCCTATGATATCAATCATTGATGACTATTTCTTCATGGAGAGGTCTTTCATGAAGCTGCTGCGGATGTGCGTCCGACCAGTACCGATAATTTTGTTTATTCAGATCCGCTTAAATCAAAGTGCGCTTCGTCTGAAATCATCAAGAAATATAATTGAGTCTCATCATTTTCTAAAATTTGTAAAAATTGTCTATAGAGGGCAATACGAAGTGGTGTGTCTGCGTATACCTCCACGAAAATTTGATGCAAAATTCCCTCTAAGCTCAAAATCTCTTACCCATCTCAATAAGGTTTGATGTGTCGGAATTCTTCCGTGTCTTTCCACATTAAATCGCGACGAAAATTTCTTTGGACTTGCACAAATTAAATTACGTAATATAAACTGTTTTACGACAAAAATTCGTTGATTTATTGGAACGTTGACCATAACAAATTGAATTGCAACTATTGACATATTATCACTAAAATTGTCATCAACAAAATATTGTGTCTACAGCGCACTATGATAGATAGGTGATGCGAGATGCCTCCGAACCGGTTATAATAAATATGGATTCGGGTTTTCTAATTATGTAAAATCCAAAACAAAAAATATAATTTTATGAGAACGTATATTTTTTCCATATTCAAAATAAATTTGTTAAATAAATCGCTTGTCGAATGGAATATATTGCAGAAGCTCATCAGCGTACTGATTTACCACCCGTTGCGACTGGGTCTCCTTAATTGGCCAAAACTTAAACCATATCTCGTTATACGTTATAGTTAACATGTTTTTATAACACTTGCCTTTTGTGTTTTTAATGGCCGAAAAATTAAAAAAATAATTATTATGAGTTATTGCATAAAGAATCTCTAGTCGATTTGTTTTAGCTGTAAATTAAAATTACCAAATTAATTTCTTTGATAATGTTTATGACCTCCGGCTGTATGTTTTTTTATAACATCGCAAAAAGACAATTCCAAAATTAATTTTTAGGTATCGAAATTTTGATTCGCATTCCCAATCCAATTTACAACCAATATCCAAGCCGTCATATCTAAACTAATAATAGGTACATTTAAAAAACAAATAACAAAGCGAACACAATAAAAAAAATTAAAACATTTATACATTTTCAAAATGACGACCATTGGTTTCCAAACATTTTGAAATCCTGGTCATTAGAGATAGATTTGTGGCCCTCCTAATTTCACTGACATCTAGCTCTTCAATGCAGTTGATCACTCGTTGACGCATATCTTCTTTACTCGTTATAAGTGTCATCTAAAATATCCTTTTCAAATTACCCCACAAATAAAAATCAAGTGGTGTAAGGTCAGGAGACCTCGCAGGCCAATGCCACGGTCCTAACCGTCTAAACCAGCGATCGTTAAACATGTGGACTGGCCACGTAATGCCAACGGAACGCCTTCCAAAGAGAATCCTTTATTCACAGTTTAAGGTCGGCTCACAAAATCAGGGAGGACAGCAAAAGAGGTACAAGGATGTTCTTAAGACCAACATGAATAAGTGTGGCTTAGATGTGAAGAGCAACCGAGAGCACATCTTGAACGACCAACCGAGATGGAGGAGTACCATTTACGAGGGTCATCAAGTTTTTGAAGAGCAGCGTCGAACCATAAGGATGCAAATAGACATCATCGAAAGGAGAAAGAACGCAACGATGGGGCAGCGCACCTACAACAGAAGATAAATGGTGGTGATTGGGAGTGTGTCAATTTTGTGACAAGATTTGCGGGTCGAGGATCGGTCTGTTTAGCCATCTTACAGTTCACAACAGAAGTCCCTGAGTTGGATTGTGAAAGTTTTCGGAATCCGGACTAATACATTCTTCGTAACGGAACTCTTGTGCAGTGATATCATTTTTATAATGCGAATGGTCAAGCTCCTCCAAATACACATTTACTATATGAATGAATTCCTGATCCTCAAATTATTTAACTGAAGACAAATCTTTTAGGTTAGGAAAATAATTCGAAATTGAAATCGTTGATTTTAGGCATCCCAACAACTGATGTTTTGCACTACCATTGTGAATTGTACATTATCTTTCAAAAGTTCGAATAACTCTGTGTAGTATTGACCACTAATGCTTCTAACCTTCTGAAGGTAATCAATAAAAGTAGTTCCATTCGCAATACAAAAAAACAGTCGCCATAAAGTTATCCGTATTATAGCGTTGTTTTGGTCGTATTTGAGGGTTGTTTACCTGGTCCAGTTTGATGATACTGAACGAACTCTTGGCAGGGGCCGTGTCTTATTTTTACAAAATTTTTATGTCCTCAATTAAAAATTGAGTTAATCAGCTCATGCCTTAATGATAATAATATACTCTAAAAACAGTTTCGATTACACGAGAGGTTTTTATGGACTAGCAGTTCAGGCAACTCAGCCGCATATCTGAATAAAAGTATGCGTTTGGCTCTTGTTTCCAAAATTCTTCAATTTCGGATTGACGAGTAGCCTTTTTGAATATAAATTCAATGGTCTTGTCTTCATCTGAGCCAGATTTTTCTTGTACGGATAGAGTTGGCCTAATTGGTGCATATTTTTCCCAATAAATTGTTATGAGTAGGGCCCGATTTGCTTTGTAGTAATGCTTAAGCGTATTATCTCTACCTGTTAGCATTGATGAATATTTCATTACTTGGGGGCTTGTTCTGTCTTTTTGTCAAGTTCTATCACAAGCTTTTCTATTCAGTCAATTAACATTACTGATATTCTTAAAGCATCGCAATTTACTAAAGTTATTAACATATTTACAGTATTCAAGAGAAAAATAAAATACTCTTTTCTTACTCTTGTCTTGAACTTTGTTATTTCAAAGTATCAAGTAGAGACTACTGCGCATACTTCGTACTCATTCATACTCATCAGGCAGCCACACCGCTCGAGATTTTGCGTTTAGAACACTTTTAAATTAGAATATTCATTTTGCAAAAAATTCACAGGACAAAACTAATTGAAGGTTGGCAAATTATTTTAAGACTTCTGTATTGATAATAGACAAATATTACAATGCAATGAATTTACTGGCTCTTGTTTGTTGCACTAATATTCTAACCAACCAATCTTTTGCTTTGTTTAAAACTTTATAAGGCAGCCATATATATTATATTCTGAATTATGTATTTTGAATGTGATGTTGTTTTTCTTTGATGTCTAGATATTTTACTATTAGATTGGAGGCAGATTGGTCTCACATCGAAAAAGTCTAATTGACTTTCCTAATTCTATATATTTTGTTACTAAAAGTCGAGACAAACGATACAAAACGAGACGAGACGAGACAAACTGTAGTCTCGTCTCGTCTCGAAAAACATTATCTCGAGATTTCGAGACGAGACGAGATAAGGGTTTGTCTCGTCTCGTCTCAAAATTTCGAGATAATGTTTTTCGAGACGAGACGAGACAGGGTGCGGCGAGCGCACGAAACGAGATAAGGCTTTGTCTCGTCTCGTGGCAACTCTAGTCGGCCCACATACAGATTAGCTACGAGCTAGTATAAATAAAACTCTAACTTGTCTTGTTTCATATTGTGCGTGTGTAGAAGGTAGAAAGTTCCCTCCACAGTTTGGTCGAAGAGTTTGCGACTATGTTCATTGATTTCAGTGAGAAAGCTAATCACGAGGCTAATCATCTAGGAGATAGCATACGGTCAATGTATTAGATAGTCAGACCACTAAAACAACGGATATCTTCCGTACCTTTAGTATAATGTTTTTGTAAACAATGGCGAGTAAATCCTGGGATATGCCATTGTTTTGTTCGGATTGATAAAACGCAATCAGTCATTATTTAATAAAATTTAGCAGGCTCTTGTGGCTCAGACATATCTTATAAATTTAAAATATAAACAAATCGAAAATTAAGGATAATCTACGGATATTTCAAAAGAACGTACAATATTTTCCAACCAGAATATTTCATAATGTTATTTAATAACAGTATACTTTCGACATATGTTGTGGTGCAAAAACGTTTTATCATAATCAACATCGTAGTAGGTCGAGAAAGTCGTGACGTTATGGCAAATGTTTAGGGAATGCGCGTATCTCTACCCGAAAATTCCAGCACGTTCTTTTACGTCGCTAGCTTTTTGTTTCTGCGAGACGATTTAATGGGCTTCATTCAACCCGCTAATTTCTGTGGTATACGATCACGATTTTTGCATTTAATGTTATATATGTATATATTTTTTGGAACTGTCAAGGGATCGAATTAGGAGTTAGTGATTTAAGATTTTTTGTTGCTGATGTTAACTTTTGATTGAAATAATTATAATAAAAGTTATATTATTGAAAGAAGTAGTCCATATTTAAGTGGAGCGAGATATTATAGAGGGATTTATTAAGTTTATTTCGTGGACCCTAGATATTTATTTCACACATCTTCAACAAAAACGAGTAAAAGTTCGTACGTATCTCCTCCGAAGAAAAATAATTGTAAAATAAGTCATGTGTTTTTACATACAGTTAAATATTGAGAATAGGCGGTAGGCTACTTTTGGTAAGGCTGTTTTGAATGGAAACATTTTTAAAATACTTCCCAAATCGTCACATTTTTCATTCAAGTAAAGTCAGTAGAATAGAAAACAGATTTGTATGTTATTCTTATGGAATCTACTCGATTAAACAACATACCAACTTACAATGCTTTGCTGCCAGAATGTCTTTCAAATTATCTCCATCCTATACACCTCGTACTTATTATTCGCGCAATAGCATAATTAAACTGAAACCTATTTACACACGACACACCTCCAGATGTTTAATTAAATATAATCTTAATTTCTTAATGTCATTCATCAAATTCCGGCAACAATGAAGAAAAGATGAGAAATACGCGGATGCAACACTTTATTTGAAGATTTTCATCACAAAAATATTCCAGAAGATTTTCCTCAATAAATCCACACATTATACAATAGATCTATACATGGAACATTATTAGATACTTCATTTTCCAACAAATTTAATTTACTCAACTCCCACAATAATATAACAAATATTAAAACATTATTTTATCTAACAAAACTACTAATTTATACTTATTTTTACTATACTACTATTCACATGAAATAAATCTGGCAGAGCACAAGTTGACAAATTTGCCAATCGAAAATTGATTCGCACCAGAAAGGTTACAATTTCAATAATAATACAAAAACGTTCAATGATCCCGTTATATGTGCAGAGATATTAACATATTTGAATATTGCACATATGACGGGCTACAATTTCAATAATTACAACCAATCAATGATCTTTAACTGATTAGTTTTAATATCTTATACTTATGCAACCTCCATCACATCATTCTGGTATTTACGGTTGCATAACCTCTTCTATGGAATAACACACTTTTTCTACGACTGTCTTTAAATGCATTTATTATATGTTCAATCATGATTTGAAAATGTAGTACATTGTAATGCTGTTTTTCATCATGCACGGGTAAATTTCCTGGTAATGACAAAAGTAGCGTCGGGCATGAAAAATCACCATAGCAACGCCGACAATACAAACACACCAAATTGACAGTTTAATTATAATTAATAATAATTATAATTATTTCACTAATTACGAAGGTTTCAAAGCTATTTATATATTCGAAAACAGTGATAGTTAATATAGTTTAACACCACCTAGTCAGTTTAATACTTCTAACTTATCGTATTTAGGGGTAAGTTTCGAAAAACAAATATTTTGCTGAAAATTATGTTTAATTTATTCACAAGCATAAAACAGTCGTAGAAAAAGTATAGTGTGAAACTCACATGAAATGACCATTTCCTACTCGTATGATTTGCAGCACTCGTAGGAAATATGATTCATTTCATGTTCGTTGCACAATATACTATTTCGATGCCCTTAATAATTTTGTCTAAAGTAAACAATTTGATTTTTTTGATGAGTTTCAGTATATAGGTACAAAGGTTTTTTTTTTAGGTGTGGTTATACACAAAGTGATCCCAGTTCATTTTTGAATGTGTTATTGATTGTGCACATTTAACTTTTTTTTCAGATTGCAATCGAAAAACTTTTAAATCTTTAGACATTTTTAGCGTACACTATAAATTTATATACGGGGTGAGTCAAAAATGTATTTGTTGTTTTTAAGGAGAAAAAAGTAATATTTTAAATAATCTTTTGATTTTTTAGATTTGGATTCATGATTTCTGTAGCGTGTAACTATAAGCTCCTAGAGGTGATCTACGGGGTAACTCAAAAATGTTTCTATTTATTTTCAATATTTTTAGGTACGGTAGAACGTAATAGGTAGAAAAATTTTCAGGTTTTTTTAGTTTTTTAGATTGGTTTAGTAAATTATTGCACAGGGTGGTTAAAAAATGTTTCAAAGAAATTTTAATTTGAAGTTTTTATATATTTCTTTTCTTTCACAGTATTTTTAGGTAGAATGGGCTCATAAAATTTTTATACAGGGTGTATGTGTCCCATATAAAATTTTAGTTAGGTAGTTGGAACCTATATTATTAAAATTAAAATTAAATATTTGTTATCAAGTTTCTGTGGCGTCATTGGTAGGGCGTTCGGTTCGCACGCTAAAGGTTAGGGGTTTGAATACCAGCTCTGGGAAAACTTTTTTTAATTTATTTTTTTGAATTTTTTTTTTATTTTTTTTATAACCCTCAATGACTTTTGTCATAGATAAGACTACCACAAAACGACTGGGAAATCCCAAAGGGATTTCTTATACAATAATAAAAGTTGTAGACAAATTTTGTAATCAATTTTTTGAATACTATAGTGTACCAGGAAAGAAAAGTTTGAGGCGAACTAATCAGGTCATTTTTAATTGCAAATCAGACACCATGCATACGGGGTTGATTGTCTTTTTTTCCTTTCCAAAAGAAAGTATAGCCCCCACCATGTTCGTTCAATTGACCTTTACCAATGTCAATGCTGGATCGTTTTAGTTCACGGGCTATAATTGCCGTACGTCGTTCTGATCTATTACTGGTGTTAGTATCCATGAGTGTTCGGACGTTCCATGTCGCGAAGTTTAAGTGTTTAATTGTAATATTATTACTATTATTTCGACTGCAAATGGTGCACCCTCTGGACGCGGACATCCAGACAGGCGGATGGAAGGACTCACTATGTTTAGGGGACCTTTTATAGCCCCCTCCCTCCAGCTCTACAGTCCCAAATCCTGAAGCTAGCATCATCTAGCAACAGTTTAAATGTAAATCACATTTTATACATTTTATAATATATTTTTAATATTTATTGATGTCATAATATAATTATTAATAGCATAATTATATATAATTTAATTCGATTCTAATTCTGGGAAAGTACGTTTATATGACCACGCACCCTTCTCTCCTTTCTCCACCCAATACGCCCATACTGTGTTAAATTACTAGTTTTGCGCCGGGCGAACAACGTCTAGAGGCGCCCCCAATGGGGCAACGCCTCTGGAGACAAACTTAAGTATAGGTCTGCTTGTTGCCGGCATAAAAGGATTTATTTAATGCACCACTCAAAAGCAGCAAAAGCATAATCTTTTAAAACGACAACGACTCAGTATGTTGAACATAAATCTACTTTAGCCTATGATATTGATAAGAAGTAACAAAATTTCAACTTCAATTCAAAAACATAAATATTTTTTTTTAAAGAAGTAGTCTATGTTAAAGTGGAGTAGAATAATATATCGATGAAATAAAAATCCACCTCCAAGAAACAAATTTAATAGATTTCGCTCTTTTTTCTCACAAGATCTATTTAATTCAATTATAAATGATTTATAAAAGAAAATAAGAAGATAAGTGAAACTCAAACAAATGATTAATGTTGACGATTTTTAATGTTAAGTAATTTCCTTTGAAATATATGTAATTCATTTATACTATAAAAAAAATAAAAAACTATCAAAAAAAGGATTTTTCCGCGTAATGAAATTAATACATTTCCCCCTTATAATATAAACTTATTATTATTTAAAACAAAATGCAGTAAGCTTTTCGTAAAATTACTAACCACTGATGATGCCTGGTGCTCCGAAACATGTATGGTTTAAATAATTTATAGAGAATTTTTTTGTGGAGATGGACTTTTTAGGACATTGTATGCTAAGTATAAAAGTTTCTAATTAGAATGGGGCAGTCAGCTGTCCCAGAACAGATACGGTTCCAAATAGATAGGAACAAGGTGAAGTAAATTATTTATTTGAGCACATCTATTGCAAAACTGTATTTTTACTTTCCTGCTCAGAGAAGGTATTATTGTGAACGCGCTAAAAAAAATGAGATAAATACGGATATAACCATTTTGAAGTCACTCGAGACGATTAAGACCATTTCCAGATGGAAGTGTGTCTGTCTGTGTAGCTGTGTGTCTATACGTATTCTTCCATAGCGCCTAAACGCTTCTACCAATTGAGCTAAATTTTGGTATATAAGTTTGGGCTAGTCAGTCCTAGGATCAACCCATTAGTTTTTGGTTGAAATCCCTTTAGGCCCTGTGGTGTACACAACTTTCAGTAGGGGTCGACTGATACATCATTTGAAGGCATTTTTCATTTTTTATCTGCTTTACAGCGATTTCGTTCCGCAAATTTTAAAGTGTTATCTGGTGTTCCCCAGGGCTCTGTCCTTGGACCATTGTTGTTCCTGTGTTTTATCGATGATATTTCTAGTGGCTTGACAAATAGTTCGTTATTATATGCTGACGACTTCAAAGTATATTCGGTCATTAATAGTACTGAAGATTGTTCTCATCTTCAGGACGATTTAAATGTTGTATATGAGTGGTGTGTCCGTAATAATCTTTATCTGAATATTGATAAATGTTATAGTGTTTCCTATACACGGAAAATAAACCCTGTCAAATTTTCATATTGTATAAATAATAGTCCATTAAGAACTAGGTGTTTCCTATACACGGAAAATAAACCCTGTCAAATTTTCATATTGTATAAATAATAGTCCATTAACAACTTGTGATGAGTTTAAAGATTTAGGTGTTTGGTCTGATGGTAAACTGAGCTTTACTAATCATTGCAATAATATAGTTTCAGCATCCTATAGATCTCTGGGTTTTATTGTGCGCAATTCGAAAGACTTTGTGACACCTCAAACACTCATTGTTCTTTTCAACGCATTTGTCAGATCTAAACTGGAATATGCATCTGTAGTATGGAATCCTATGTATGCCATACATATAACTAATATCGAACGAATCCATCGTCGTTTTGCCAAGTTGCTGTGGTTTCGGGTTGATGGGGTTTATCCATCCATTCGGTTTTCTCATGATATTCTGCTAAACCGTTTTAATCTAGTATCATTAAATACTCGGAGAGAATATTCCGCTCTAGTATTGCTTTTTAAAATTATTAATGGACTTCTTGACTGTCCAGAGTTTTTAAGCCAGATTCCTTTCTGTGTCCCAAATCTACGTACACGTAATAACGGAATCGTATTTTACTTTCCGGCCCCGCGTACAAATTTGTTGTTGCGTTCCCCTTTTGTATTTTATGTGCCATACTTGTAACTCTGTGTCCGAGCAAATTGATATTTTTAATTCAACTTTGTCTTGTATAAAAAATATATTTCTCAGAATATAAATTTAGTGTTAGATATTAAGAATTTACTGTAATTTTTCCTGCCCTTTAATTGGATTATTTATCTGTCTGGGCAGTGTATCTTAAATAAATAAATAAATAGATAGGTTACTTTTTTTATTTCTAATTTTTGAATAAAGTAGTGAGTTTGTTAGGTTAGTTTATTGGAAATAATAAAAATAATAGAATGCTAATAATAATTATTATTAAAATTCTGTTTCATTACGCAGGTCAAAATATATTTTAGATTTTATTATTATCTTGTCGGGAAAGTCTTGAGGCGACACAACCGATTTTTTTATATATTCTCGAATAGAGTTTATCTTATAATTTTTCTAGTTTAATGAGTTTTAAAAATTGTACCAAATACTTTGTGAGTTTGGTACTTTTTATGTAGGTACTAAGATCTTATGTACTAATCTAACAAAGTGTTAAATTAAATACAATCTCTAAATAACGAGTGTATTTTACGATAGAGCTGCATATAAACTATATTTGAATTTGCCAGCGCTGTTTCTAGTAATCAGGGCCAGCGTTCAGGGTACACCTTTGCCAAATGACATATAAGGTTACGCCAATGACTTTTGTCTAATTTACATATAGTTTTTAGATACAGAAACTACAAATACACTTTTTTGTCGTGTTACTTCGTTTTCGCGAT
The DNA here is from genome assembly GCA_911728435.2 of Apoderus coryli. Classification (NCBI taxonomy): domain Eukaryota; kingdom Metazoa; phylum Arthropoda; class Insecta; order Coleoptera; family Attelabidae; genus Apoderus; species Apoderus coryli. Next base: position 4,862,299 of record OU452202.1, on the reverse strand, counting down.
AAACAATAATAAAATAATTTTTTCTACGACTGTCTTTAAATGCCTTTATTATATGTTCAATCATAATTTGAAAATGTAATGCTGTTTTTTAATTTCCCACTAGTTGCCCATTTAAAAATGTACGGGCAAATTTCCTGGTAGGTAATGATAGAAGTAGCTTCGGTTATGAAAAGTCACCATAGCAACGCCAACAATACAATTACTGAAATCAAATTGACAGTTTAAATTATGTCGTTAATTTCGAAAGTTTCAAAGCTATTTATACAGGGTGTCACAAAAAACATTCCCCACCCTTTGGGGGTAAAATTTACGACCCAAAATAAGACGAAAATCAGTTATGTCAAAATTTCGAAAAATGTCTCCTTATGAAATTATGACCATTTTGAATATTGAAATTAGACAAATCTTTCACTTGAAATTAATAATTTAAATCTGGTCATCCTTGATAAAAACAGATTAATTCAAAGAGAAAATCTGCATCCTTATCATATAAAGCCGATTCAAGAATTGCATCCTGGGAATACTGAGTTGCGCTTATGATTTTGTAGATTTTTTTTAAATTGCCTGGAAGCAAATGAAGATATTTTTAAACAAGTACTGTAGAGTGATGAAGCCCATTTTAACCAGCAAGGAGTGTTCAATCAGCACAACTTGCATTATTGGAATTACGAAAATCAGCACCAAATTAGAGAATCACATAAGCAAGCACGCTAGGCTTTGTCTGTTGGGAAATAGGATAATAGAACCACAGTTTCCACCTAGGATACCAAACGCCGAAAACTATGCCAATATTTGCGATAACAGATTACCAACTCCTCTGGAAGAAGTTCCTTTAGTACAGCGGCCAAGTATTGTATTTCAACATGATGGTGCACCTGCCCATTATTCTGGAATGTTTGAGATATATTAAATCGACGTTTTCTCAACCAATGGATCGATCGTGGATGACCTATTTCTTGGCCTCCTAGGTCCCTGCATCTCAACCCAATAGACTTTTGGCTTTGCGGTTATCTGAAATATACGGTTTACCATGTCCTACCCAACAGTGAAGATGATGTTATTGTTCTCATTTATGGAGCTTTAGCACAAATTACAAAGGAAGCAATAGGCCGTGTAGAAAACAATTATTGAATAAAATAGTGAGGATTTCAAACACTAGCCTTTGTAAATTGAAATGTTTTTGTTTTATTATCTATTTAGTTAATAAATAATTTGATTTGAACATTTTATCTTATTTTCGAAAATTACTTCATTTTAATATTCAAAATAGTCACAATTTCATAAGGAGAGATTTTTCGAAATTTTGACATAAATGATTCTTGTCTTATTTTTGGTCATAGATTCTACCCTCAAAGGGTGGGGTATGTTTTTGGGACACCCTGTATATCGTATTTAGGCTTATGCCAACAGGGCGAGTGTAGGTAAGTTTCGAAAAACAAATATTTTCCTAAAAATTATTATGTTTAATTAATTCAAAAGCATTAAAACAGTCGTAGAAAAAGTACAGTGTGAAACTAACATGAAATCACCATTTCTTACTCGTATGATCATACTCGTAGGAAATATATGTCATTTCATGTTCGTTGCACAATATACTATTGTATGTCTGTATGTATTGTATGTCATTTAGATCCAAAAGCATATTGGAAATTTTAAAAAGTTTTAATCCCTGAACTATTCTAAGAAATTTTCGGCATTGAAAAATTTTTGGAAGTTGCTTTAGTTTAAAACTGTAGGGCGAAAACTATTATGTGACAACGCCACTGGATTGAATAATTTTATTTTAGTTAGGGCCAAATTATCCCTTTATTAATCTAGTTTGTAAACTATACTGCCTAATGCTGCTGTCAAATAATTACAACGCCCAAATGATGAATTTACGAACCTATGTTTATAAGATGTACGAGTAGGTATGTAGTATTTCCTTGTACTCATAATAGATTTGATAAGAAAAATGTAGATAATAAAAGGTCGCATTTATCGATAACTAATGAAATACAATTATGCCTATAATATAATAACCGATAAAAATTCATCATGACAGTGCATGAGACAATACTTAGATATCGACCGATTATCCAGAGTTAATGAGAGACCCCGTCAAGACCTAACCTTATATGTTGTAAAACGGTTAAAATAGTCTCTCAGTAAAGTTTCCCACGATTTCGATCCACCTACGAGGCCCCGGGGCTAACTGGTAGACACGCGCTGCTTACAACAGTTTATCAGCGGCGGACTGAGATTCAAACACAATATAAACCGAAAATGCTTAAACATTGTTAAACTAAGCTAATTACATAAATACCCTCTGTAATTGTCCCCGTATGCACTGTCACGATCATCTGTATAAGCAGAAGTTGCAATTTATTCCATGAAATTTTTGTGGTATAAAAAATAAATGTGGCTAATTTATTTATAATTGGTTGTAATTTCAGGTGTCCTAAATTGCAACAAAATTCAATATGAAGCTTTCTTTGAAGTGCTCCATATTTTGTCTGTTTTTCTAATAGGTCTCGTCATATATACAGGATGCTCCATAATTAATTTTACACAGTAAAACTGCAGATACCTTAGGAGAAAATATTGCGATTTGGCCAAACTTACCTTAGTTCAACAGTTGAGAATAACCGAGATACAGGGTTGCCAAAGTAGTAATATCGTTTTCGATTTTCCTACATAACCTAGTTTTGAACCAATGTTTTTGCATAAGATTATGTGGTGGGAGGATTATTGGGGGCGAGGAAATTGAATTTGTTGCTAATTTTAATGTGAATTGTAGAGGGCGCTCTCTGCAGCACTGTGATTACATGAAAACAGGTGTAATTTTTTTGTGACTCATTGTATTTACGTTTTTGTTAAAAATATAACTTTTCTCATAATTGTTACTTATTATTATTATTAGTTAAAGTAGTGAGCGGTTTCCCGATGAAACTACTTTTATACCAATTTATTACGGATAAGAATTTTAAAAGTAGATTTTCCAGTTCACAATCCAAACGATATTTAAACGCATTCACCGATGGCGCACTCACTGTGTCCGCATTAAGACCGTTCCACATATACACCACTCTGTTCGTCAAGAAATTCTTCCTACACATTCGCGAAAGTTTTTTAGAATGAGCTCTCCATTCTCTTCCGTCGTTAACATGAAACATACGAGGTCTGTTCAAAAAGTTCCCGGAATTTTTGAATTGCGCGCGTCTGGAGAGTCCGGTGGTCAACATTTTTTTTTTATTATGTTGGTACACATGTCCCTAATGTATGGTGAAATTTTCAGCTGTATTCAATGTTTACATTCTGTCTTGTAGCGGCTGGTGTAGACGTGTTTTTTTGAGCTCGGCGATTTTTGTTAGTTTAAACAATGGAAGAATTGAAGAGTCAAAGAATTTGTATTAAATTTTGCGTGAAAAATGAAATAAAGTGTAACCAAGTGTGCGAAATGTTACAGAGAGCCTACGGTGAGTCTGCTATGAAAAAAACAAGTGTTTACGAGTGGTATAAGCGTTTCCAAGATGGCCGCGAAGACGTTGAAGACGACGAACGCTCCGGTCGACCCAGCACGTCAATAATCGATGAAAATGTGGGAAAAGTGGAAAAAATGATTATGGATGATCGCCGAATCACAATTAGAGAAGTTGCTGATGAAGTTGGCATATCAGTGGGCTAATGCCATCATATTTTTTCAAAGGTTTTGGGCATGAAACGAGTGGCAGCAAAATTCGTTCCAAAACTGCTGAATTTTGATCAAAAAAACAAACGCATTACCATCGCTCAGGAGCTGTTAAACGACGTCAACGACGATCCAAATTTACTTGAAAGGGTCATAACTGGTGATGAAACATGGGTGTACTGTTATGATGTCGAAACAAAGCACAATCGTCCACGTGGAAGCACTCAACGTCACCAAGAGTGAAAAAAGCACGTCAAGTTCGATCAAATGTCAAGGTTTTGCTTACTGTTTTCTTCGATTATAATGGCATAGTGCATAAAGAATTCTTGCCAAAAGGTCAAACCGTCAATAAGGAGTATTACCTTGAAGTAATGCGACGTTTGCGTGAAGCAATTCGAAAAAAACGCCCCGATTTATGGAAAAACAATTCATGGGTTTTGCACCACGATAACGCACCTGCTCATTCATCGTTGCTTATTCGTGATTTTTTGGCTAAAAACAAGACTTTAATCATGCCCCAACCTCCTTATTCACCAGATATCGCTCCGTGTGATTTTTTCCTGTTCCCAAAGTTGAAGAGACCCATGAAAGGACAGCGTTTTTCATCGATTAAAGAGATAAAGGCAGAATCGCTGAGAGTGCTACAGAGCATTACAAAAAGTGACTATCAAGGGTGTTTCGAAGACTGGAAAAAACGCTGGCATAAGTGTATTATATCTAGGGGGGATTACTTTGAAGGGGACCATATAGATGTAGACGAATAAATAAATATTTTTTTAGAAAAATGAGAATTCCGGGTACTTTTTGAACAGACCTCGTATAAGTGGTGTGTTATAGTAGTTGTTTACAATTTTATAAGTCTGTATCAAGTCGCCACGATGTCTACGAGCAGCCAGTGTTGTTAAGTTCATTCTAGTAAGGCGATCCTCATATGGTAAATTCCTCAATTCTGGTGGGATTTTCGTTATTGTTCTTTGCACACGTTCTAAGAGTTCTATGTCTTTCACATAATAAGGGCTCCACACCGACTGAGCGTACTCCAGAATTGGTCGTATGTAACACTTGTACAATTTTACAATCATAGCGGTGGAGTGGTCATTAAATGCACGTTGTATCAGGTAAGTCATTGAATTTGCTCTCTTGACGACCCTCATAACTTGCTTTTCCCATTTGAGATCCTCAGAGATGACAACACCCAAGTCTTTTTGTTCTGCAACCTCGGTGAGGGTCTGACCATTTATAACAGGCGCTACACGCGGGTTGTTCTTTCCGAGGTGTATAACCGAACACTTTCCAACATTCAACGTCATAAACTTACTTAAAAAAGGTATACCTTGTAAATGGCGCTACGAGCATCTACGTTCGAGATATTTGCATTTTTTGCAATTTCTGATTCATCCGTTTAGATTTGGATTTCCAAATGCACAATTTTACAAAAGCCGATCAAAGCTATTGCAATGAAACTATTTAGCAACCATAACAAATAAATTATCATGAAACTATTTATTCATCTCAGTGGACTTGAAAATGGTTATATCCGTCTCTATCTCAAATTTTTTAGGGCCTTCAGAATACTTGCCATCGGTCAAGAAAATAAAAAATCTTAATAATATAAAGCAAACAAACGTCCACAAACATTTTATTTGAAAAAATCAAATAAAAACATACATGTTTCGAGGTTTTATATCCTCATCATCAGTATTTTAGAGGTATTCAACATAATATTATATATTGTATTTTAGAGGTATTCAATATAAAAACTTCACAATTAAAAGTCAAACATTAAAACAAAACAGTTTGACTTCTAATTGTGATGTTATTATATTGAATACCTCTAAAATATATACACTGGATTGACACTGATGATGAGGATCTAAATCCTCGAAACGTGTATGTTTTTAACTGATTTTTTCAAATAAAAGATTTGTGGAGGTGCCGATATTTGTTTGTGGTAGCAGAGCGCGGTTGAACAACCTTATGAAGTAAAATAATGTATAAACTTTTAACAACTCTTATACGTTTTATTCATAATCTGACAACTATAACAACTGACAACATGATGCAATATAACACCTTCCAACAGTTTGCTTTGTATTAACTTAGGACTCCACTGAGAGTATGGCTACTTCTTCAAATTAATATAATAATATTTCGAAATTTGAATCCCATTATTATTTACAATTTATAAATTAAACAAAAATAGCTGTTGCCCTCGAGGCACGAATAGCTCTCCATATTTAAGTGTAAAAGTAATAATTTTATGACCTTTTTGTCATTTATCTAAATTTTTGTTTTGTTTTAGACATCAGCTATTTTTTTTTTTTTTTTGTATCGGGTTTTGTGCCTTTTTCTTCTCTTTGGAGGCACTATTTATACGCAGATATTTCATATTTCAGATCTAGGCCAAATTCTTGTACGCAAAATAATTGATTTTTTTTTAGTTTTATTATAAAATTTATTTTGCCCCCTTTTCTACTATTTACGAACGCCTATGTAAACAAAATTGTTATGCTGCATGTTGTAGGTTATCCGTTAAGTGGTTTTTGAGTTATCACGGATACAATTTTTTCCTGACCCTTTTATAGAATTTTCACGGACGCCTATGGAACATAAATTTTTGTCGTGTATTTTTAACACCAATTCAACTAGTTAAATATAAAATTTTTTACATTTTAATTTTTTTTTCATTTTACCCCTTTTTTTTACTATTTACGAACGCCTATGTAAATAAAAATTTTATGCTGCATTTTTTAGGTTATCTTATATGAAAGCTATATATAATTAGCCAATTTTTCTGGTATATTTGGGAAACATTTTTTTTCCGTTTTTGACTCTTTTTTTAAGACTATTTTCGAACGCCTGTGTGAACTAATTCTTTTATGTAACATTTTTTAGGTTATATTCTATCACACCTATAAAAAATTATTCAATATTTCGGATAAGTTTAAGGACTATAATTTTTTTAAATTTTTGAACCCTCTTTTAAACCCCTTGCCTACGCTCAATGTTAATCACCACCTATAAATAGCCTGTAGTATTTTCGTACCAAATGTGGTTAAAATCCGTTAAGTGGTTTTTGAGTTATCACGGATACAAATTTTTTCTGACCCTTTTATAGAATTTTCACGGACGCCTATGGAACATTAATTTTTGTCGTGTATTTTTAACACCAACTCAACTAGTTAAATATAAAAATTTTTACATTTTAATTTTTTTTATTTTACCCCTTTTTCTACTATTTACGAACGCCTATGTAAATAAAAATTTTATGCTGCATTTTTTAGGTTATCTTATATCAAAGCTATATATAATTAGCCAATTTTTCTGGTATATTTGGGAAACATTTTTTTTTCGTTTTTGACCCTTTTTTAACACTATTTTCGAACGCCTGTGTGAACTAATTCTTTTATGTAACATTTTTTAGGTTATATTCTATCACAACTATAAAAAATTATTCAATATTTCGGATAAGTTTAAGAACTATGATTTTTTAAATTTTTGAAACCTCTTTTAAAACCGTTGCGTTCTTTTATGGAATATTTTTTAGCTTATATTGTATCACAACTATGAAAAATTATTCCATATTTCGAATAAGTTTAGGAAATATATATTTTTTATGTTTTGACCCCTTTTCCACTATTTACGAACGCCTATGAAAGTAAGATATTCATGACACATTTTATAGGTTATATTCTATCAAAACTATCAATAACTAGTTAATATTTCTGGTATTTTTAAGAAATACGTTTTTTTTTAATCTTTTTTACCCCATTTTACACTATTTTCGAACGCCAATGTGGTCTAATATTTTATGTTCAATATTTTAGGTTATATTATGCAGTATTTCGGATAAGTTTAAGAACTATGAATTTTTTTAATTTTTGAACCCTCTTTTAAACCCTTTGCCTACGCTCAATGTTTCCAAAAATCTAATCAGCTCCTTCCCATGTCCAATAGTATTTTTGTACCAAATTTGGTTAAAATCTGTTAAGCGGTTTTTGCGTTTTCGTGGATACAGACAGACAGACAGACAGACAGACAGACAGACAGACAGACAGAGAGACATTTTTTTAAAACTACTTATTTATGTATAAAATGACCAAAAAGAAGTATTTCCGGTGAAATTAAAAAAAATTTTTTTTTCATGAAACTAATATTACATATATGATATGGAGAGCTAAAAATGTTGCTTACCAGAAATACAAAACCAAAAATTATTCGCTAAAGCTCATTTAGAAACTACCGCGCGACAAATTTTCGGTCTTATCTCTCTCGCAGCCGCCTAATATGAAGGGTGGATTTCTCAATGCCTAGTTACATACCTTAGCTGTTAGCTAAGTCTTAACTGACAGTTAAATAAACGTCAAAGTCTTTGCCACAGTTTCTGTTAAGCATAACTGTCCGCTAAATTCAATGCTAAGTTAACAGGCAGATAGAACTTTATGTTAAGTAGATAGCAATCAGTTAAGTTTATAAATAAACGAAAAATTGAGGTTACTTTTACGTATATTTGTGTTATACTAATACAAATTTATTTATTTCCTGATTTATGAATTCATACTTATATTTTAGTTGTTTCATACTAGTTCTTCGCTAACTAAAGATAAACTATTAATTACTTAAAATTATCCATAGGTATAATCTTTTGTTTCTTCGTACTGGACCTGTTGGATGTGAATTTTTAAATTCTTTTGTAATTTTTCTCCAAGCAGCTTTGCTATCTCGCCATGTAATGGCATCGGTTATTTTATTTTGAATTATGTGTTTATGATGGAACGGGTCTAAGTGAAATTAGCAGATAATTTCAGCTTAGAAGAATTAATTTTGAAACGAAAATCACAATTCACTGGTGTACCTCCAATATACGATCGTTCATAACAAATTTGTGAATTTTTTTGACGTTTTCTGCTCATATGAGCGTCCACTGCGCTCTGCTACATTTGTGCTGGTACAACCAAGTTTACATTCAGCAATCCACTTCTCCAACATTTGTCTCGATGGAGCAGATTTCGGATAATGTTTATCAAGCCATTGTTTGGTTTCCACTGTATTTTTTTTTTTCAACAAAAAGGAAGAATTTATCAAAACTCGAAATTAACTTTTTTCCATTTTTTTTTTTCAATACTAAACGTTGCTTCACACAAAAAGCTATAACTGACGAATCAATAGTCAGCTTGCTGTCAAATTTATACACGTATCGTTTGAAGATTAGTACTAAATAAAAATCATATGAAAAAAATTATAGTAACGCCATCTATGTGTCATCCTACGGACTTATTGAATGACCTAATATGTACCAGCGTTTTATACCTATTTTTTAGCTAATCTTATTTTTTTGCTATTTTATTCTTTTGTTTACTAGGCAATTGAAGCCTTTATTTCTCTGTTTTCTTATACATACTGAGATACAGAAATATAGGTACCTACAAATTATCAAAGTTGTTTTAGTATTTGTTTGTTGTACTATGGTGTTATTCTCACGATGATCAAAACAGTCGATCAATCTAGAGATCTAAGCCGTTAAACAGATTAAGGATTGTGAAGTCGGTTTATACAGTGGTGTAGAAGACTAATAAGGAACAAAAACGAAAAAAATAACTAATTATTTTAAATAAGTAAATTCTAAAAGGCATTGAATTTAATTACGCTACAAATGTTGAATATTTGTCGGTATGGTTTGATATTAAAATTTTTATGAAAAATGTATCACTATTCATTTTTAATTTATTCCCCAAACGACAATGAATTAAATTAAAGACATTCTGTGTAGATCATTCCTGAATCCACTTAATTCTCTGTTTATTAGAAAAAAAAAACAACAACAAAATACGATTTAGTTTTGTCTTAACAATTTTAGTAGTGATTGGTGGATTTTAGAATAAAAATATAATATTTGAATTAAAAATATATTTTAAATAATAATTTAATATTCTCTAAGTTTCACCAACATTAATATGATTTCCATCCATTGTTCTTTCTATTTTGACCGAAGATGAACTTTATTGTAAGGGTAGTTCATTTTCAGTCACCATTGTAACAAACACAAGTTGGTCTAGCGAAAACTTACGACGCTATTTTTCATTTGCGTTAGTAACCTGCAAACCGTTCACACCTGTTTTTTTTGTGGGACAATTTTTCCTGATATTTTAACGCTTTAACTGGTGAGTTCACTTTCAGCGGTGAAATGTTAATTGGAAGGGGGTTCGGATTCTAATATCATTTAAAAGGGTTCAAATTGTTTTTTCAACGTCACATAGTTCTTAAAATTTCAAATGTACTGTATGAGTTCTAACTAGAGTTGCTGCGAGACACGAGATACAAGACGTCTCGTCTAGTCTCGAAGCCGTCTTCTCTCGTCTCAAGAGCATTTTGTCTCGAATTTCGAGAGACAAGACGAGATAAAATCCTTTGAGACAACCTCGAGACGAGACGATACGAGACATCTCGAAAAATTGTAATGACTTAAAACAATTTAAACCATTTATACAAAAAATAATAATATTTTAAATTTTAATTAATAAAAAAACAGCATCTTAGGGTGTGACATTAATTACTAAACTAATTATAAATCAAAAATAAAATTTAGAATTAAATATTTTTATTTTTAATTTTTTTCTTAATCATATACTGCTGACTGTCTGGTTGATGTAATTATTGGAACTGAATAGTTTTATTTTTTTTGTTTGTATAATTTTTATGAGTATCTACATTCTTTTGGTTTGGAAATTTAATTACGGAGTTTTATCTGAATTTGGGTTAGATCTAAACATCAGCACTGCTACCGTCTAACCCTTTTCGTTGTTAATTATTAATTTAATAAGAGCATACATAAATTCTATGAACAAATGTTGTAACGAGAATAACGAATAAACAGATTATTATTATTATTATTATAAATATAAAACCTTTATTAAAGAACTGTATTGTGCTTTACAGTAAAAAAAGACCAAAAAAAAATTGAAGTAAGTATATTATCTTATATTAAAAATTAAAATATAATTACTAATAATAACAAGTAATAAGATTTCTTGAGAAAATAAAATATAAACTCTAAACTGAAGATAAATAAACAAAAATCACAAATCTTTTGGCGTAGCATAAAAATTTGATATATAGATAAGTTTCACTAGTCAAAGTTTAGATTATCTTTTAACGTACAACAAGTGTAACATCAGTTAAGACATAATAATGAACGAGCCGACTCCGCATGAAGTCGATTCCGAAGTTTAGTGCCTACTAAACTATCATGAAGCCCATGATGACCAGTGGTAATGTTGGGTAGGAATCTCCCGATAATATATTACTGTTATACGTAAAGCATCGCAAATTTATTTAAGAGAAAAATAAAATACTCTTTCCTTGAAGTTTGTTATTTCAAATTATCCAGTAGAGACCACAGCGCATACTTCGTACTCGTTCATACTCATCAGGCAGCCACACCGCTCGCTATTTTGCTTTTAGAACACTTTTAAATTAGAATAATAATTTTGCAAAAAATTCACAGAGAAAAACTTATTGAAGGTTGGCAAATTATTTAATTAACCCTTCTGTATTAATAATAAACACATATTACAACGCAATGAATTTACTGGATGTTGTTTATTGCACTTATACTCTCAGAAAATATAATTTCAGTTTAAAATTAAAAATCTTTTACTTTGTTTAAAACTTTATAAGGCAGCCCCATATATTATATTCTGAATTATTTATTTTGAATGTGATGTTGTTTTTCTTGGATGTCGAGATATTTTACTGTTAGATTGGATACAGATTGGATAAAGTCTAATTAACTCTCCTAATGTCTTTATATTTTTTTTCTAATACTCGAGACAAACAAGACAAAACGACCCTTATCTCGTCTCCTCTCGTCTCGTGGCAACTCTAGTCCTAACGCCATGAATATCAATAGCTAAACTACCAAAGATTTTAGTTTATTAAATGTTTTCCAAAACCAAACCGTTCAATACAGTAATTCCTCGAAAATAATCTTCGACCTTTTGTAATGTTACAGATATAATTTGGTTACAATTGTTAACGATACGTTGTCACAAATCAGCTGACGATTCAGACGGTGTGACATATATTTTTGGAATTAAATTTTAAATGTTCGCTTAGGAAAATGTTCATCCGCTAGGAAATGTGGCATCTAGGAATGGACATCGCCTAATGTGGAAGCGCACAATCTTGTTACAGTGTAGGTTCTTTTCACGACAAAAACATCTGTGTACTGAAAACATATCAAACTCTAAATAGCAATACACGAAAAACAACTAACAAACACGAAACTATCTTGTGTTGAGTAAACAAAATTCTGAATTTTAATTCATCTAAGCCTAGATTCCAAATATATCAAAAGGAAAAAAATGGAAAAAATAAAAGAGAAAAAAGGAAAAAAAAGGAAAAAAAAAGGAAAAAAAAAGGAAAAAAAAAGGAAAAAAAAAAGGAAAAAAAAAGGAAAAAAAAAGGAAAAAAAAAGGAAGAAAAAAGGGAAAAAAATTAAAAAAAAATAAACGTTTTTTTTTTATTTACTCAACGCAGCATAGTTTCGTGTTTGTTAGTTGTATTTCGTGTAAGTACTGTTATTTAGACTTTGATATGATTTCTGTACACAGATATTTTTGTCAAAACTTTTGTACCTAATGAACTTATGTACACATTTGTTGCACGTTTTACGTTTTGTTTCTCTTATGCGTTTGTTTTGATCTTTATTGTAGGACCGTTGATGGCTTGTTGAGCCGAAACTAGTTTCCTTTTTTATAATTAAATTAAAGATTTTGTGGAGTTGTCTTTGAAAGTTTTTGTTTGTTTTCTTATATTTTTATATTCAATGATTGTGGTTAGCAAAAGTAGAATCAGTCAGTGTTCATTAACACTAACGCTAATCTTTCCTCGAGATTGACCAATATAGTTTGCTTCACAATAATTATAACTCAATTTATAAATGCCACGATCCTCAAGAGTGTTTAAACTGTCCTTTACATTAACCAGAAAACGTGCAAGCGTATCAAAAGTCCTGAAGCCAACATTAGCATCCTGCCTTTTAAAGATCGAACCATTTGGCATTGTTATTATCGTTCTGAATATTGACAATCCGATTAAAGCATAACTTGTATATCTAGATGTCCTTGAAAAGAAAATTTAACTCCTTTTAAAAGGATATTATTTCTCGGTACCCATTTACCATTTCAGTTTTCTTTTTAGTTTAGTCTTAGTTCACTATAGAACAACGAGGAAAAATCGGGTGGTACGTATGTATATATTTTCCCGACATTCCATTTGATAGCTTAAAAATGACATAGAACAAAATATTGTAATATTATATGATAAAAAAATCTTAAAAATCATTTTGATGCCTAGATATTTATTATTAGAACCCGCCGCCGCTGTGGCCAACACCACGACAACATACATTAAATTGACACACCAAAGAGGAGATGAACACATTTAATTATTCGTTAACTGATTGAACTCCGATAATGTCACTGATGTTTAAATTCTACACTGACAGGTGTTAGGTTGATGATTGGTCTTTCTTGTTCATAGGTACTAGGCACAAGTTTTTTTTATTCATTTTATTTCGTTAACGAAGATTAAAAAGATTTGGGAAAGACGGTAAGGTCAAGCATGGATCACTTAATGTGTTTATTTATATATGTTTGGTAGTTATCGTTCAGGATCTAATAAATTGTTTACATAATGTAACGTGGTTTCTTATGTTCAAGTAAAATTTATATTATGTATTTATATTTTCATTTTCTGATATAATAATTGTTTAAATATTTTCTGGATTATTTTGAGTAAATACAAAATAGGGAACAAATCAATAAAATCATCCACATTAACGCTAGTAATGTACAGGGTTCCGCTGAAATTTGCCACCCCCTTTACTTTTTCATTTTTAAATTTAGAAAGAAACATTAAATTTGAAAGTTGTAGTAAATTTTCCAATTTTATAGTGTCGTGGCCGAAAAACACTCCAGTGACCGGAACCATAGGCTGCCACATCTCTCATCCAATCCTCGAAAGAGCCCCCAAAACTAACTTTCGCAGAACACCGCGGATCACCGCACTTCGCCACTCTGTCACTATCATAGGGACTGGATGTCAGACTGTGCGTTCAAAAGAATTGAATGTGTATATCTTTCCTTTCTTTTATTTATGGTCTTCTCAGTTCAATTTGTTTCCAGCATTTCAAGAAATTACCTCTTCCGTAGATTTCGCTCTGTGAGGGGGACTCTTTCGGGGATTGGATGAGGGATGTGGCAGCCTTTGGTGACGGTCACTGGAGTGTGTTACTTATTTATATCTTTCTACTTAAAAAAAAAAAATAACATCAGCAACATAGGGTTACTATCACCGTGGATGTTGGGAACATAATTAGTGGCAGGTTCTGTTCCAAACAAGTACTAGAGCAACACAAAACAAATTCGTGTTCCTTCACGTATAAACCTGCTATGTTTAAATTAGGTGGTTTTTTAAAAGTGGCATTAAAACAATCACTCTCAAAAGCGGAAATTGTTGTTTACTGTGCTTTGCATGATTACAAAACCCAGAACAAAAAAATGGCACGTTAATGAAAATATTTAACCACTCAGAAGGGTGTAGGTATATGATTAAGGGGAAAAAAGCAATGATAAACTAATAAATTTTCGAAAAATAATCCATCGTGAAGAGGAGTGATAATATTACAAAATAAAAGTCGTCTACTCCACAATGTAACTCTGTATAATCAAATTAGATCATCAAATTCGTGTAACCAAACCATATAATATATTTTAGGAAAATTGGCCATTTTGCTAAAGTATGCCTTAAAGCAAAATCAAACAAGAGCAAGTCCACATCTGCTTCAATAATCGCATCACTTTCACCATTGTTTCCTCAATGTCTATCCAACGCATTATCAAAGCTAAAATAAATGGAATACCTGTCAACGCGGTTATAGATACAGGAACTTCTGAAGGTTATCTTAACTGGGAATTTGCGGACAAGAATCATCTGAAAATATATCCTGATTCCGGTTCTGTTGCAATGGCGTCTACGTCTTTTTCTAGTACAATAAAAGGATATTGTTGTGTTAAATTAGAAATACTTTCTAATGTGTATGACAATACCAAAATTAAGATTTTATCCGATTTATGTACAGATATAATAATAGGTCATAATTTACTGAAGCAGCACAGCCGAATTGATATGACGTTTGGAGGTCCTAAACCACCTTTGTCTATATGCTCAATGACTGCTGCAAAAGTGGAGCCATACTCATTATTTAAAAATTTGACCCCTGACCAATTATTGCAATAAAGTCAAGAAGATACAGCCCTGAAGATATAAAATTCATTCAAGATGAAGTAACAAAATTATTAAAAGAAAATATAATCGATGCTCTCCTTTGCGGGCTCAAGTACTGGTCACTAAGAATGAATCACATCGCAAAAGAATGGCAATAGACTACTCTCAAACTATTAATAAGTTTAATTTGTTGGATGCCTATCCATTACCAAACATTGAACAATTAATTTTCAAAATTTCAAAACATGAAGTATTTAAAATCTGCATATCATCAAATACCAATACGCGATGATGACAAACAGTATACCGCTTTCGAAGCTGTAGGTCGTCTTTATCAATTTCGGCGAATTCCTTTTGGGGTTACAAATGGAGTATCTTGTTTCCAAAGGGTTATAGATGGAATAATTAAAAATGAATATCTACATGGTATATTTACTTATCTAGATGATGTTACAGTTTGTGGGGAAAATCAAGAAAAACATGATCAAAACCTTAAACGATTTCTCGAAGTTGCTCAAAAGTATGAATTAACATTTATTCAAGACAAATGTCAATATTCAAAAACTTCAATTAATTTGCTTGGTGATACAATTGAAAACAAAACACTCAAACCAGATTCATCAAGGTTACAACCCTTATTAGATCTTCCAATTCCTAAAGATGCGCCATCACTAAAACGGGTATTAGGTATGTTTTCACATTATTCAAAGTGGATTCCAAGATTTTCGCACAAAATTAGAAGACTAGTTCAATGCAAACACTTCCCCGTACATTCTGATATAATAAGTGACTTTCAAGAATTAAAGAATGATATTGCAAACGCTTTGTTATGGTCAATCAATGAAAAAGATGTATTATTGGTCGAAACAGATGCTTCAGAATTCTCTATTGCTGCAACATTAAGTCAAGCATCTAGACCTGTGGCTTTTTTCTCACGTACTCTTTCTGATACAGAAAAACGTCACTCATCTGTAGAAAAAGAGGGCTACGCTATTATTGAGTCACTTTAAAAAATGGAGACATTTCTTGATTGGACGACAATTTAAATTTATAACAGATCAAGAAGCAGTGTCTTTTATGTGCCAACAAAATTCAAGCAAAGTTAAAAATGAAAAGATAATGCGCTGGAGATTGGAAATGATGACATATAATTATGATATAATATATAGACCAGGAAAGTCAAATATTGTCGCAGATGCGCTATCACGAGTCTGTGGCGCAAGTAATGATAAAGTTTTCGAACTTCATCAATCTCTTTGTCATCCAGGAATAACTAGAATGTTCCACTTTGTTCGTTCACGAAATTTAAAAAATCTCAGTGGCGGGTAAATTAAACGGGAATGCACAACAAATATCCTGATATTGATACGAGGTCCTGTCATAGAGAAATATTGATATTATTCCACTTGAAATATTAATATTACGAAGGCTGCTTTTTGCAAGTGGCTGATGCAAAACATTTTTGCCATTTGCTGCGTGACAATAACTATTTAAAAAATATATTATTTAGAAACTGTATTTTTTAAATAATTGTCATGCAGCAAATGTCAAACATTTTTTACATCAGCCACTTGCAAAAAGCAGCCTTCGTAATATTAATATTTCTTGTGGAATAATAAAATAAATGTCGATATTACTCGATGAGTATAGGACCATTAAAGTAAAATAAATTGTATTAAAAAATACAATACTCATCGATTATAATCGAATATTAATTTACTCAAAAATAGCTATACTAGTAAAATAAGACTTAAAATAATTGAATTGAGTTTCTTAAACCTCAATGCAGTTTTTCCGATGCCTATTTGTAGAAAAAACTTACAGACTCCTTAACTTATTTGTTTTCGTGGAATGAACAAATTTAAAAACTAATCATTTGTAGATCGTTATTAATAAATATAAACACGTTTTGGAAAAAGCGTTAAAAACATAAACTCTACAGAATTACTTGAACTTAGATGTTTTTAATTTATTTCAAATCTATGGTCAGTGCAATCAAGTTATTAGTAGGACATGTAACACGTAGCCTGAATTAACGCCAATGAACTCAGAGAAATTGGAAAATTTGGAAGTCGAGATATTAATAGGCGACCCACTCAACCCGTTACATCAAATCAAGATGTTGTAGTTGACATATCAAGTCCTTTCATTGCAAATCCCAATGCTTACGTTCAGCAGCTGAAGAATCAGGTATTGCTTTAATAATTTTAAATATTCAACTGTACAAGAGCTCTACCCGCAAGATGCAGAACATAGAGTTCAATTTTGCGAGAGTTTGTTGGTTGGTCAGGCGCGAATTTGAGAATTTGGGCAACTCACTAAAAGGATACTAAAATGTTTAGAATATTTGAATATTTATTTTAGATTTTTTGTGTAATATTTAAAATGTCATATATTATAAAACTTCTCTGTAGTCTTTTAAATTTATTTGGATTTATCGACGGTAATTTAGAGTACATAGTATTAAATGTTATTATTATTAGTATTAAATAAACTGCAGTAATATTAACAATGAAGTAATTGTCAATATTTGACGTTTCTGTAAACGTAACGTTGATTATTGCGTTTGCCTACTAGATGATGGTTTCTACAAATTGCGACGCATTATCACGAAAATATATAAAATTCAAAATATTGTAGAAATGGAATATTTTAGGTATAGAGAAGTAACATCACTAAAAAGATTATTTTTTTGTCTATGGAACGGCATAGTCGAATATATACCATTCCAATTAAAAAAATTGACTTTTCCTAGTGAACACAATGTTAAAGTTTAAATTCAATTCGATCTTGTTCTGCAACTGCCTGACGACCTTGGACTATATCATTTGTATACTCTGTATCCCCTCTAATGTATTCTAAAATTTTGCTTGCTTGAATGAAATAATCATAAAAATATTGATTTTTTTGTATAAGTCGAAAAACGTCAACCTTTTCGCAAAAAAAAATTGTAGGAAAAAATGTATTAGGTTTTGGTATAGGGTATGCTTAACACAGTGGCCTTTAAATTTTATAGGAAATCTGTTGTTTGGAGAACATACTTATCATCTGCTAAATAGGTGGATTTTTTTTATAAAAATAAATAGCAATGCACATCTTTATTTGTTGAGATTTATTTTTTCTAGATCTTTTTATGGTCTTCTTATATACATATACCTCAAGGAGAATTCGCTTTCAGATTTTAGAAACATAAACAAGAGATAATCTAAAATCTAAACCACATATAATTAATAATACTGTGTGTCGACAAAATATCCATCCATAAATACTGGTAAATGAAACAAAACCAAAGTGAAAAAAAAAATGACGGTACACTATAGATTTATAAATGACCATTCGTTTTTATATAGGAAAAAATGTAGATCTTATCTAAAAAATCGATGATCGAAAATATGAATTCTTTTTATGATGTTTTAAAGGTAGCATATCGCCAGGGGGCAAGTCCGACCAACTTGTCATTGTGGCCCCACTATTGGACTCCATAAATAAAAAGAGTTATGCGTCTATATGAATATATTATAGCAGATGAACATTATTATCATCTATTGAAGAATTTTGATTGTTAGGTCTAGTGTTAGAAGGAATGTTTATCCCCTTAAATTTTAGAGAATTTTTTTAACTTATTAAGTTATTACTTTTTTGCTGCATTGATTTCGAAAAGATACTTTCTATTTAATGTCATTAATAAATTTTAAACGTAAATTAGCAGTTTTTTTTCTTAAATTTGGGAAACTCTTTCGTCTCCATGTATTAATTTGTATAAAGGTTAATCAATAAACAATTAATTTTGTCAATCCACAAGTCCTCAGTCATGCTTGGACTGAGATGCGATGTACTTAGTAATGTAGTTCTCACACTAACCATTGACTCCGTACATTTATTCGGACTGTTTCGATAGCTAGCAAAAATTACAATTAAAAAAATCCCGATGGCGGCCAGTCGGAAATAGTATGTTGTGCAACGAACATGAAATGACTTATATTTCCTACGAGTATGATCGTTTCGCAAATCATACGAGTAGGAAATGGTCATTTCATGTGAGTTTCACACTATACTTTTTCTACGACTGTTTTAATGCGTTTGAATAAATTAAACATAATTTTTAGAAAAAAATTTGTTTTTCGAAACTTACCCCTGTTCGTAAGCCTAGATACGATAAGTTTCCCACAACTAAAGTGCTTGATTTCTAGGAGTTACGAAAAAATGTTATTAAGAAAAGATGTTCAGAAATAATAAGTGAGTAAGAATCCAAAATTTTAAAATCTTTATGACTACTTTGATGTTTTGCATTATTTTTATTGCACGGACCTCCCTTTTGAAGATATTAACAAATTTGGTTAAGAAAATTAAATATGAGCTGTTTATAGGATACATCAAAAAATAATATTTATTTCAATAGTAATATTTACAACGGTTTATACAATATCTACATCAAAAAATCAATTGATTTCATTACTAACATCAAGATGGCATACTATTTTTTTCTGAATAGCACCGAATAGCATATTATTTATTGATATTTTGAACGAAGTGTATTGCTTGTTATTTTTATGTTCGCATTTCTTTAATTATCTGAATGTCTATTAAAGAGAATAAAATAAACCGATCGTGTTTAATTTATTATTTTGAACAACTTTTCTTAACGAAATTCAGTAGGGAGGTGCGTGCAATAAAAATAATGCAAAACATTAAAGTAGGCATAGGATTTTAAAATTTTGGATTCTTACTCACTTATTATTTCTGAACATATTTTCTTAATAACATTTTTTCGTAACTCCTAGAAATCAAGCACTTTACTGGTGGGAAAACAAAATTTTTTGGAAATTTTCAAAGCACACTTGATTTTTCGAAATTAAAATTATGGCACAAATTAGTTTCTGTCCAAGCAGGTCTGAACCCCAGAAGATAAAGTTTCAACTCAAAAAATTTCAGCCTTCTTCACCTATCGTTGCGTCGATCCGGGGACACACGTACCTATATTATATAGATATATAAACTTCTGAACTGAGGTCATTTTTAGGATCCACGGGTCATGAAATGCAGGACTGTATAAAATTTTTTATCAATTTTGGTTGCGTCGATCTCCTGAATAGTTAATTTTTTTTTTGAAAATCTACTAAAAATGACCCAGACCAGTTTTTTATGACATGAATTAGTGGTTCTTTGGTTTGGCAACTATAATAGATTTCAAATCATTTCTACTAAAAATTTACAGAAAATAAAACCTTTACCAATATACATATAACATTCAATAATTTTTATTTTTCAGCATTACTTATCCCTTATCCCCTTAATCCCAAGAAAGGAAAAGAATAAAAATTACTTATTACTAGTTCTCTTTACCGAGTTAAAATTCTCGTAATTGGTACACCTACCTTACACATATCTGATACCAATTTATAACAAAAATCAGAGACACTAGCTATAAGTACCAAGTTTCGGAGAATTGATATTTTTTTGCAAGAAACCCAACTATTTTTTTAGTCTATAAAAAAAGTTTCATCCACCGGGATTCAACTACGTGTCCTCAACCTAACTGAATCCTCAAATAAAAATAAATAATAACAACTCCAAGACGAAGAGGCATATAAAAGATCGTCTGAGAAAGATGCACCTCCTTAACATCTATACCTACTGATTTTGTACATTATTAATAGGTATACGTCTTTTAGTTTAGGAAATTCGATTGTTGTTCAAATTCTACTCCGATTACCACCAAAAAATAAAGACATAGCTTATAAATCAAACGACGTCAGCTCCACAAAATTCTTGGGGAGATTTTGCAAGACATGTTTCGGAATCTTATAATTCTATCTTCAGGCCTCATATTACGTAAACATATCGATGAAATTTCACAAAAAGACCTGATTTTTCGTGTTTTTGCAACACACTTCTCTTAAAAGATGATATTTGCAATTAGGGAGTAACGAGGAGTATCTATATGATATTTGAAGGAATACACGTCAGCTCCACAAATAAATCAAATGTAATTAATGTAATGTAAGTAATGTTTCAGGTATCAATGTTCCCATCGTCAGTGGTACAATCAGAAGAATGTTAAACAGCGGTTATTAATTTTTGTAGATCCTTGTTAAACATTCTGTACCACTGACGATGGGAACTATGGTTCCTGCAACATGTACGGTTTGCTTTTATATACCATTGTACACAATATATTAATTCATCTGTGGAGCTGACGTGTAATTAACATTATGAATGACAATCCACATTGAAATTGACATAATAAACAAAAAACACCCTGATACTTGTATTACATTTGAGAATTTTTCACGAAAAATGAATTCATGAATAAATTATCACTTCTTCATGATTTTCTTCATCAAGATATTAGAATTGATTCACTGCTTCCGACAACCTTTATGTAAAGCTAAATAAATATATACTCATGTATGACCAATGACCATGACTTCAATCTACTCCATCTACAATTTAATAGATATGGCAAGCGGTGTAGAGTGATAATATCTTTTAAACAGTGTTAATTATTTTTTAACGACAACCAATTGTTCAAATAAATGTGGAATTTTTGGGGGATTATTTTGTAGGACCATTTTTTTGATCTGGAAAGCTGAATAGCAAATTGTATTTTGATTTGTTAAAAACCACCCTTAATCTAAGTTTAGTCATAGTCGAAGAATCTGATCAAACAATTCAAAAAGCTAGATGTCATTGAAAAGTGAGTTAAGCGTCTTTTAAATTGATTCTATCATTTTCAATTCTTTGGAATTAAAATTTAGTATTGAATTCAACAATTAATAAACTAAAATCTTAGGCCGCTTGCTATTTAGGACTACTAAATTACTAATCGCAATTCGAAAAGCTAGGTTTTCTTGAAAAGTGAGTTCGGCGTCCTTTAAAGTGATGCTATAATTTTCAATTCAATTATGTCCAATTAAAATTTAGTATTGAATTCAACAGTCACTAAACTAAAATCTTAGGTCACTAGCTCAGTTATTTCGAACTGCTAAACTACTAATCTCAATTCAAAAAGCTAGGTGTCTTTGAAATTTGAGTTGGGTGTTCTTTAAAATGATAATAGGTACTATCATTTTCAATTCTTTCTAATTAAAATTTAGTATTGAATTCTTTCTCTGGTTAGGGGTTAAAGTTAAAGGTCCTAAAATATTGAATTGAAAATTATAGTATCACAAGTGTCCTGGGACCCTTGATA
Source organism: Apoderus coryli (assembly GCA_911728435.2). NCBI lineage: Eukaryota > Metazoa > Arthropoda > Insecta > Coleoptera > Attelabidae > Apoderus > Apoderus coryli. Next base: position 4,840,148 of record OU452202.1, on the reverse strand, counting down.
AGAAAGCTAAACTAATCATATATTAAATACTTTTAGTCAATTGTGCTTCAAAAACAAATTAATTTTAAACGCAGAAAAAACAGCTTGCATTATGTTTAGAACTAAAATGAGAAATATTACATTCGACTTAAATTTACACCTATAAAAATAACTGAAAAATCTAAATTCCTGGGTATAATGTTGGAAGAAACCCTGAGTTGGTCTCAGCATATAGGTCAACTGTGTTCGGACCTGAGCCGCGCGTGATTTGCTGTGTCGGTCCTTACGAATTCCCGAAATACGGGGGCTCTTTTGTGTGTTTATTATTCACTTGCATATACCCCAGATTGTCGTATGGTGTTATTGCGTAGGACCAGAGTTTGGATATACAATGTGTGTTGTAGAGAATTGTATGAATTATTTTTAATTTGAAACATTTGGAACCTTGTAGAGGAACGTTTATAAAACATAAGATATTGACTCTCTCATGTGTGTATATATAAAATAGTGCTTCATGTGTTTCGAATGAAGACTGAGTTAAAAAGACCTACTCACAACTACTCAACCAGAATTTTCAGGAACTCGCCTTTATGTGTTGGTGCTTACATTTTTAATAAAATACCCGATCAAATAAAATGTTCGACATCAGAAAATATTTTCAAAAGAAATCTTAAAAATTATTTTTCTACGACTGTCTTTAAATGCCTTTATTATATGTTCAATCATGATTTGAAAATGTAGTTCATTGTAATGCTGTTTATCATTTACCCGTGCGTAATGATATTTCTCATTAGTTACCTAGCAACTAGTGGGAAATATTATTACACACGTATAAAATTTCCTGGTAATGACAAAAGTAGCGGCGGGCATGAAAAATCACCATAGCAACGCCAAAAATACAAACACCAAATTGACACTTTTGGTATTTATAATTAATAATAATTATAATTAAGTATTTCGCTAATTTCAAAACACATAACCAGTGATAGTGAATATAGTTTAACACCACCTAGTCAACTAAATACTTCTAATTTATCGTAGGAAATATATGTCATTTCATGTTCGTTGCACAATATACTATTATTTGACAAGTTGTCAGAATTTTTCATTTCTTCAGCTAATAGTGCTTGTGTTTGTGTTTGATTTTTCTTTGCATTCTGTGCGTTTTTTATATATATTATGTATTGTAGGTTTTGTTTATTCTTTTATTGAATTGTAATCAAGACTTGTATTGTGTGTAATAACGACCCTATCCAACCATAAGATTGGCTTGAGGTGTAAAATAAAAGAAAAAAATGAGGTGGTAAGTTTTCGTTGGGCCACATTGTAAGATAACTTACATGTTTCCTCACTAAAGTAGTTTTGGATCTTATTTTCAAAGTATTGTTCTAAAATTACAAAGAAAATCCAGTCATGAAATAATTTCTAAATGTAAAATCAAACCGAATATTGCGAAATTGCGAACTTGATAGAGAGTTGTAGCTTGAGACACAGTTCAAGTAACTCAAGTACGTCAAGACAATTTTAGTTTTAATCTTAGATTCAGTTTAATTTCGTGCAATTCCTCCTTGGTTATGTTGCTATATATAATTTGAGAAGGCAAGTGTGATGATTGATGAAATTATTATTCCTACATAAGAGTAAGTGGTATTATATAAAATGTTCTAAAAGCAAACCTATATCATTTATCCTTAAATAAATATATTCTATTGTTAAAAATTGTGTCAAAAGATGCAAGTGTATGATATATTCTTAAAAATACATTTGTAAGTATACCACATCTCGGCCGCTCTAGGTATAATATTATATGATTCTTAATGACATCGACATGTCATTTATATTATATATCCTTACCAGAGGCCCACTTGACCATGACAAAGCTAATGGTGTTGAGTCGCATTGTCCATCAGCAAAAGACTTATCAAAGGTAAAAAAAAGCCGCTCTTTCTTGCATCTCAGCAGATCACAATGATCTATTGTGTTCAGTCAAAACGACCACTTGTATTTTACATGAGAAAGTTGAATGTAATAGCAGATAACAGTGGCGCAACCAGAATGTGCATTGGCAAAATTTTAAGAGTCATCTTCCATCTGTTTTAAGTACATTATTCGTAACATTCCAAAATACTCAGAGTATACATTTATTTTGATATCCAATTATTGGCTTTTATGATTTATGTCTAAAAATATAATAGGTAATGTTATACCCATTGACACAGAAACCGAGAATGAAACACGCCTCAATGTTTTTAAGTTCAGGTATTTGTCTGTTTAATCGCATTTTTCGTGATGGATATAGGTTTGTAAAATGAATGAATGATATCATTGGATTCATAAAAATATACTACCTAAGTGGTGGAAAAGTCATCCCTATCGGAAGATGCTATAATTTTTGCAAATAGTGGCATTTGTGAAGTAAACAGATACCACATACACTACAACAAGACATGAATCACTATACTACTAAGGAAAATATTTGTTTTTTGAAACTTACCCCTGTTCGTAAGCCTAAATACAATAAGTTCGAAGTATTAAATTAAAAAAATTAAAAAAATAACACTAAGCAGCGCGGAATAATTGAAGACTGGGATTTTCAAAGGAGCTAAGTGCCAATTTTATTAAAATTCATTTTTTCCCTTAAAAATGAGCTTTGTGCCATTGACAACATTCTATAAAGCATGCTAAGTGCCACATCTAACCGAAACAATTTAACCGCTGTCTAAAAATGGTGCCCGCTCTATAAAGACACAAGACGATCATAGCGTGCTAAGTGCCATTAGTCATCTGACTCCTAAAGATCGGCATCCTATTATTGAGAGCAGTCCACACAGTGGAAAATTCGCAACTACGCGAATATGCACAGTTTTTTTAACATTCAAGCTGCCAGTAATACAGTGTTAAACTTGTCAGAAGTCCAGATCAGGAAAGCTACGCATATTCTACATCCAAGAATGTTGTTATGTAAAGGTAGTTTTTCTGAGTGTATAGATTTTAGAAAATGCCAATATTAGAAAAAACTTATCTACCCAAAATGTACAGAAAATAACACTGGAAAAATTGCCTCATGAAAGTCACATAAATGTCGATAAAAAGATTCCGTTTTTGGAAAATTTAGAATATAAAGATTTTTACAATAAGTTTCCCATGGCACTTAGTACATTTCGTTAAACATATGGCACTTAGCACGTTTCCAATTTCGTTTTTGAAAATATATGATATATATAAAAATATTGATTTTTGTAAAGTTTTGATTTAAGTTATAAATTCATAGTAACTCGAGTATATGTTCTATTTATTTGTAAGGCGGTTTATGCAAAAATAAAGTATTTAGAAAGTGGTTCTTAAATATCTCAAGATTTTATTTTTGGCACGTAGCACCTTTGAAATTTCCAGTCTTCAATTGTTTTCACACCAATTAGGCAAACACTACTTTGCCGCGGGCGCCGTTAGCGGCTCGTGTAGGGAAGTACGGGACAACATGAGAGGTATTGTAGGCCCGGACCAGCTGGTCTGCTGAGAATATAACAGCTGTGGCTGAGGATATCGCAGGGATCCCGGAGTACCGACGTGTTATGCAATTGGGCATTAATCGGCGGGCTTTACAAAGATTTGTGGTGAAAGATATTCCCTTACAAAGTGCAGACAGTGGATCAACTCTTAGCCGTTGCACCCTGTCTGTAACTTATAAATAAAAACAAATAATCATAATTGCCCACTTGGATAAGTATTAAATTTTCTATCTCTCACCGTACTAGATTTGATTTATTATGGTTTTATAAGAATCTGAATCTGAATCCTGGAAAACAGTTAATAGAATTAGAGAGAAAGAAATGGCTCTGTTAAAAATATGGTTTGATGATATGTGCCTTACCATTAATTCAACAAGAACAAATATATATAATTCTCATGCAATAAAACTAAATATCCACAATTCAATTTACTAAGAATTATTGCGGAAAATGAAAGATCAAATATCGAATTTTGTTTATTGATTTATTTATATGTACATCCCATTTCAATGATCTGTCAATCTCTATTCCTAAATATGATATGTTATGTTTGAGATATTAGGGAATTATTATATCTCAAACATAACATATCATATTTAGGAATAGAGATTGACAGATCATTGAAATGGGATGTACATATAAATAAATCAACAAACAAAATTCGATATTTGATCTTTCAATTCCGTCAAATAAAACACATTTTCTATCAAAACTACCTAGTTACTGATTATTACGCATTAGTACAGTCCTTGTTACAATATGGCATTACAGGTTAGGTTGGTTTATACAAAGCTCACCTAAAACCTCTGGAAAAAGTGCAAAAAACCATTTTAAAACTTGCTTTTTGCAAAAAGTTCGCTTATGGACTTGCTCCTGCTTTAACATAAACGTAGAGAATCTCTTGAGTATATTCAGCATGCTCAGAACACCCGTTACAAAAAAAAAATGAATTCTCTCAATTGAAAGCAAATAAAAAGGACAGCGCACTTTTGGGTTTCTGTGCTGTACTGTGCTCTTCCGCAGGTGATAATAGGAATATATAAATTTCACAAATTTAAAAAATGGATAGCAATTGGATATTATCATTACCAAGATCAAATATTCACGGACTCATTGACTTCTAGAAATAAGTATAAAACCTAAATGTAAAGTTGTTAATAAAGAGTTGGTTGCGTATTGGTTTATGATTTTTGATTGATATTGTTGATATCTACAGGGTGTTTCATAATATATGCGCAGGACTTTAGAATGTGAGACCTCGTCCAAAAACATGAAAAAAATATTCTATTAACTTACCCTCTAAAATGTACCATTTTTGAGATACAAGGTGTTGAAATTGAAAACAAAAATCCGTTTTTTGCGAATATCTCCGAAACCGTTTATCGTACAGAAAACAGCTTTTGTAAGCATTGTCTACTCATAATAAGGGTATGGTTTTTGTAAGAATTTTTTGTTTTAAATTCGTAATTGGTGAAGATTTTGAAGGGGTAGTGGGTGTTTTTCTCCCCAATTTCTACGCCACTGGAAAAAGTACGGTTTTAAGATACCCATTTGAACCGCCAATGATTTCTACACAAAAAAGATACTCTCGGTTATAAGCTCTAAATTTGACCGTTTTTGAGGAAAATCAACTTGTTGAAAAACATGGTCAATTTTTGAAATAAATTTAGTTTTTTCTACTAATTAAACCAGATTTATTTAAACCTTAGAACAAGTAACAAAACCAAAGGATAACTTCATAATTGCAAAATTAAAAAACAATAACAAATCATACACAGTTAAATTAAATGTAGATGATGTCCGCCGTTAGCTTCAATGCACGCAGCAATTCTTCGATTTTTTTTACGGTTTTGGGAAATTTTGACAACACAACTTGTCTATCATTTTTTCAGTTTTTTTTTAATTTTGCAATTATAATTATAAAGGATAGAATATAACCTATAAAATGCGTCATAAATAACTTACTTTCACAGGCGTTCGTAAATAGTGGAAAAGGGGTCAAAATATAAAAAATATATATTTTCTAAACTTATCCAAAATATTGAATAATTTTTCATAGTTGTGATAGAATATAACCTAAAAAATGTTACTTAAAAGAATTGGTTCACACAGGCGTTCGAAAATAGTCTAAAAACAGGGTCAAAAACGAAAAAAAAATGTTGCCCAAATATACCAGAAAAATTGGCTAATTATAGATAGCTTTGATATAAGATAACCTAAAAATGCAGCATAAAATTTTTTATTTACATAGGCGTTCGTAAATAGTAGAAAAAGGGTAAAATAAAAAAAATTAAAATGCAAAAAATTTTTATATTGAACTAGTTGAATTGGTGTTAAAAATACACGACAAAAATTAATGTACCATAGGCCTCCGTGAAAATTCTATGAAACGGTCAGAAAAAATTTGTATCCGTGATAACTCAAAAACCACTTAACGGATTTTAACGACAATTGGTACGAAAATACTACAGGATATTTATAGGTAGCGATTAACATTGAGCGTAGGCAAAGGGTTCAAAAATTTTAAAAATCATAGTTCTTAAACTTATCCGAAATATTGAATAATTTTTCATAGAATTGGTTCACACAGGCGTTCGAAAATAGAATAGAAAAAGGGTCAACAATGAAAAAAAAATGTTTCCCAAATATACCAGAAAAATTGGCTAATTATATATGTATAGCTTTGATATAAGATAACCTAAAAAATGCAGCATAAAATTTTTATTTACATAGGCGTTCGTAAATAGTAGAAAAAGGGGTAAATTTTTTTTTTTTTATATATTTAACTAGTTGAATTGGTATTAAAAATACACGACAAAAATTAATGCACCATAGGCGTCCGTGAAAATTCTATAAAAGTGTGAAAAAATTTGTATCCGTGATAACTCAAAAACCACTTTTTAACGGATTTTAATCACATTTGGTACGAAAATACTACAGGATATTTATAGGTGGTGATTAACATTGAGCGTAGGCAAGGGGTTTAAAAAAGGGTTCAAAAATTTAAAAAATCATAGTTCTTAAACTTATCCAAAATATTGAATAATTTTTATGGTTGTGATAGAATATAACCTAAAAGATGTTACATAAAAGTACTGGTTCACGCAGGCGTTCGAAAAAGGGTCAAAAACGAAAAAAAAAAAATGTTTTTCCAAATGTAACAGAAAAATTGGCTACTTATATATAGCTTTGATATAAGATAACCTACAACATGCAGCATAACAATTTTGTTTATATAGGGGTTCGTAAATGCTAGAAAAGGGGGCAAAATAAATTTTATAATAAAACTAAAAAAAAAAAACAATTATTTTGCGTACAAGAACTTGGCCTAGAAGATCTGAAATATAAAATATCTACGTATAAATAGTGCCTCCAAAGAGAAGAAAAAGGAACAAAACCGGATACTTAAAAAATAGCTGATGTCTAAAACAAAAATTTATTAAATTTAGATAAAAAAACAAAAAGGTTATAAAATTATTACTTTTACACTTAAATATAGAGAGCTATTCGTGCCTCGAGGGCAACAGTTTATTATTAACGAAAATGGAGTGAAAATAATTAAAATGGTAGAAAATAGTTAACCAGATGAAGTTTTAATGAACTTATTTATTATTTATTGGACATGTACCAAAATAATTATAGGAGCAACATTCAACAATTGACCATAAATTTTCTACTCGTATTATTATTATTTAAAATTTCTGCACAGAATTACACAATTTGATACCAGTAAATTGGAGGCTTATAATGATGCTAAACGTAAACATCCTTTGCTAGTCCGGCAGATAAAAAAGGATTATTATCAAAACAGATTTCAAATATTATCTAATAACAAAATAAAGTCAGCTGGAGGCTTGCTTCCGAAGGGTCGGGTAAGTATGGTGTCAGCACGAACTTTCAGCTTGCTGGCATTGTCATTGTGTTAGAGAGCGAATTTATTTAATGATTGCTTTAGGAATATACCGTATGCTTTTATGGAGAGAATGTCATAAAGAGTTTGCCGATGAAGGTCTTATATCTAAAAAGTTAAAAAATAAATAATCAGGAGGGCCAAAGGATATTCCTCACCTCTTAATAAAGGAAGGTTTATTTTATCTGGTAAAGGCGTTTACTTTTTTGGTCAACCTATCAGTCTATCCTGGTAGCTTTCCAGCTTTGTTACACGTGGGAAGAGTTACACCTGTTCTGACACCGTGCATGTGAGGAACTATCGGCCGATTACTGTTTCCTCAGGATTTCCCAAAATTTCTAAGTATTGCTTTCTGGATAGACTTCAGGATTTTCTGAATGCCAATAGGATTATTTCACCATTCCAGCTTGATTTTCAGAGCCACAAGTAGACATTTACTGCTTTGTATTCATTCCATGAAAAATAGGCGGAGTGTGGTGAATGAATGTCCCACTGGGATCTTCTGTGATCATTTTGCGTTGGAAACTGGTGGATCTTGGTATGTGGGGAGTGTGTCAGCTGGCTTGAGTCGTTTCTCAAGAATACAGGTCAATCTGTATCGGCTAGTGACATCATGTTATTTATGCGAATTCACAACGTTAAGATTGGCGTTACTCAGGACTCGGTTTTGGGCCCAGTGCTCTTTCTACAAAAATAAACTCCCTGCATTATTTTTCCTGTGATGGTGTGAATTTGGTTATGTTTGCTGACGGTACTTCGTTTCTTCTGACCGGGAATGATTTTGATGACATAGGGCCCAGGATCCTGTAAGCAGAGTGAATGATTGGTTAAATGATCCTTAATGAATGATAATGAACCTTAATGTTGACAAGACTAATAATATGTTACAATTTCATCATGACCAAAACAATATTGAGGTGTTAATCTCCATAGTCAATGACTTACTAGCTGTGACTGTATTAGATTCTTTGGTTTCAGTTTTGATGTAAACGTGGACTTTAAATGTCACTGTCAGGCTGTTTGTGTCAATTTAATTTGAGAACCGTTCTTACTGTATCCCAGCTATGAATGCTTTATTATGCCCAGGTAGAGTCTATGGTATTTGCATCTGGAGAGGCTCGGTCATGTTGAGTAATGTTTTTCTTGCTCAGGAGATGTTTTGCGGTTCATTTATGAGATGTGCTTATTTACATATTCTAAGCGGGATGCTCCCTAAATAAATTCTAGGCAACGTAATTGCATAAAAGGAAAACCATATAAGTCAAAACTAAAACAAAGATCTCCTAACTACTTTGGGATTTTAATTGTATCACAATTTGCCCTATTATATTAAAACAATAAATAACATTAACAGTTTAAAAAAAAAGTTGAAAATATTTTAATTAGTTTATGCCAGTATAGTGTTCAGCAATTTTTAGAAACACGATTTTAATAAATAATAATTAATTATTCAACAAAATTAATTATTATTTATTAAAATCGTCTCTCTAAAAATTGCTGAACACTATACTGGCATAAACTAATTAAAAATAGTTTAAACTTTTTTTTAAACTGTTTATGTTATTTATTGTTTTAATATAATAGGGCAAATTGTTATACAATTTAATCCCAAAGTAGTTAGCAGATCTTTGTTTTAGTTCTGACTTAAATGGTTTTTCTTCTCATGTTTCTTCCAAATGTTCGATTGGTATTTGTTTAGGATAATTAATTAAAAGATTAGATATAAAGTGAAAAATTTTTAAGGGTAAGTTTTTTTGAATGAAATCAATGAAAAACAAAAAACTCAACTCGCCTTATTTTAATATTATATTTTCACCTATTCACACTAGAAATCGAAGTATCTTATATTTTTTTATTTCTGAGCACATATCATTCAATCCCAGTGCTCAATACGGTTCTGCATTATCCGATATCTCATAAAAATTTTCGGTTTATATGACCGCGAAGCTATTATGATTGTTAACTATTAAAAGGGTGCTCCGGCCCCCATATTTTACACATGGCCCCCGGCCAGACACGGACTCCTGCTGCGAGTTGGAAATGACCATCAGACCAATCTCACAAAAAATATAATACTGCAATATTCCATATGTGGTGTTTTTTTTTTCTGTAGAAAACAGAAAAATAAATCAACAGCGCGTAACGAAAAGTATAAAATAATGTATGATATTTTACGAATATTGTTATTACGTGGGATGTTTGCTAAATCCGTGACTTTCTGAATTTCCCGCGGGGAAAACTTTAGTCGCATCACTACTCCCGTGAACTGCGATCTATCAGTGGACCACTGTCAAATTCAAAGCCACTACCCTCGTTAATTTCCACAAAAAATGAAAATAGTGAATTTCGTATGCTAATTAAGCATAACTTTATGCACAGAAAACCAATGCCGAAATCAAGGATAGCTATGGCGACCGTCAATTTCAATCGTTCAAAAGTGGTTTACTGAACTCCGTTGTAGCTGCACAAGTACCAGTGACGCTGAACGTTCAGGGCGCCTATGCTCGAGCATAGGAGAAGAGGATCACTCCCATCGCTGAAGTGACCATTCCCTTCCTTGAATTTCTCCTACGATGAAAAATCAGTATTCTTACATACAATAGAAACGATGTGACCGTGATGTGATCGTGGAATAAACTGTGCAGCGTTGTCAACTCTTATTATACAAAAAGCCATCAATTTCACGTGTAAAACGAAGAAAATTTCTAAAAAATAGAGAACATAACCTTGTTTTAGCGCAACGTAAATATTATGTTATAAATTATTTTAACTAGGTAGGTGTGCAAATGTAGCGAAGAGGTTTCGTAAATTGTTTTTCTCATAGTTTTAACTGTGCGAAATAATAAAATTACAAGGGTACATTCCACGTAAATGGAGCTCCTCCTCATTACGCTCTTCGTGTTATGCAATGACTGAATGAAACGTTTCTTCGGAAACGGATTGGCAGGAGAGGTGCCCAAGATTTCCATCTTTAACGCCAGTGGAATTCCTTTGAGGAGTACTTAAAAACTGAGGTTTATAAAACCCATCCAGAAGACATTAACCTCAAAACTAGAAAAACTCGAGCCTGTAGACAAATATCTCGGGGAACTTGGTAATAAAAACGCCGCTGGCCCTGCGGAATTTCGTGCAGGCTGGTTTTTATATCCCTCAATAGTTAATGAAACCATCCGGATTTTAAGTACATTTTTCTAAGAAATCATATTCTCCAATTATACTTTCATCAATTTAATATTAAAAGTAAAGGCCGCTCGCAGAGTTTTTTAGCGACCACGTGTACAATTTCAAATAGCATTCGGGGTTCACTTGAGCTGACACTGTTAATTATATACAAAACGCGCTGATTTGAATTGACACAACAATACGAAAAGTTCAGCAAGAATTTGAAATGGCCCCACAGAAAAAACACTCAACAACGTGTGTGAAAATTTTCGGTCATAAAATAAATATTTTTTGGTGGATTTTTCATTTTATTTTTCAATATAACCTTAACTAAGTCTAATATATTGTTAATGCAGAGAGAGATACAAGCTCTTCAAAATACGCTTTTACGGCATATATGACAGCTTATTATCCCAAAGCAATTTTTTTGAAATTAATAAACATACGTTTGGGGCTAACAACGGATGTGTTGTCATAATGAAATAAGACTTTTTTCATCTTCAAATGAGGTTGATTTTGTATAGGTACTTCTCATCTTAGAATTCTTGAACTACATGTGTCGGTGCTATTCTGTTTTTGATGCTTTTGCACTTCTTAAAGTAGTCAATGAAAATAATAACTGTGTCACCAGTCGCCATAACTTTATTCTTTTCACTTCCTTGGGGTTCCCAATATTGTAATTTATTGCTTTTTTATAGTTGTTCACTTTCAGTAGTGTACTTAATGTTTTGTCATCGCAGCTATAAATTTACACAATAATTCGTTAGGATTTCATTTGTAGTATTCTTAATCAATTTTTGAATACCTAATATGCTTTAGTAGCGTGGCTTTTTGATGCACAAATGTTAACGTAAAATATTGCGTTCACCTTCAGTGAATATCCCATAAACTCAAATATCTCACGCAATTTCACTTTACAAGTTTTTGTGATTTATTTTTTGATCAATTCTGCAGTTGTGATCTTCAAGGAGCGTCCTTAACATGGTAGTACCTTCTTAAATTTGTAGATCGACTATTGGACCATTGAATATGAAGGAGAAGTTTTTCAGTATTGTTTCAAGTTTTCTTTTGATATGACTTCGCCTGCTGGTTGCGAAGTGTCGCTATGTCGGTTTTGATTCAATATCGTCAGAATTTATCGCTTCCTATTTGAGTGATCACCATCAGCAAGTTGTGGTTGATTGTCAGTGGCTCCACTTTTGTTTCTATTATATACGTTTCATTTGCTTGATGTTGTTAAGCATTGCGAAGCGCAATTATTTGCAGATTATACACAACTTTATTATCATTTTGACCCAGAGCAGTCCGGGGCTGCTGCTGATAGAATTAATAGCGACTTGAGCTCCATCTCCGAATATGCGACCACTCACAGCTTGCGATTGAATCCGACTAAGTCGAAAACTATGGTTTTTGGTCCTAAAAGGAAGAGGAATATTTTGAAACAAAGCCTAGCAATTTTCATAAATCAAGTTCGAATACCTTTTGTCAAGTCGGCTAAACACCTAGGATTATACTTTGACGAGAACATACGTTTTGAAAAGCATGTCTCTTACATAACTCAGCAATGTTATATTCAGTTGAAGTTGGTAATCTCGAGGATTTCCTATGGCATCACATGTTACTACCCGTCTTTGGATGTGTTGATTTCTGCAAGAGTTCAGAAGATTCAGAACTCTTGTTGCAGACTGGTGTGTGGCCTGAGAAGGTTTGATCACGTGACGCCCTCATTTCGATCACTGCGCTGGCTGAATATGGGTAATATTTTTAAATATGTGTAGTGTTAAACGCGTCATTCACACTTCTGTACCACCTTATTTGAGGACTAAGCTTGTGTTTCGTCAGACGATCCACACTCTCAATCTGAGGAACCAAAATAAGCTCACAATGCTCCTGTATAGGACAGCCATGTTTCTAAGAAGTTTCACTTATAATTCGTAACTATGTTCAACTATTATCAACAATGTCTAGATTTACTAAATGTAACACCCTATAAGTTTATAAACTGGTTACAAGAACATTTACTTTCCTGTCAATGAGATTCATCATTGTATCATTATTTTATTTTGAGATGTTTATATTATTTTGAATTATTTATTGTATTACATTGTTTTATTCTGTTTGTTTTCTCCTTTTCTTTTTGTTTGGTATTGTTTACTTTGTGTAATGGGTTGAATATGATTGGCCTTTGGCTAGACTTCGCCCATTTAAAAATAAAGGCTTTATTATTATTATGAGGTTTTGTCAGGTCTGCGAACTTTCGCGAGTTTATTTCCGCATTTTCAGGCTAAAACAAAAGGTGACAAACACAATAAGAAAACAGAAACATGAACAGCATATAATTTACAACCCGTGAGTATAAAAGAAATATATTAAACTATAATTGGTACAATCATATGGATATGAACGTAACAAAATTTTTATTTGTCATTATGATTTTTTTTGTGTCTATTAGCCACAGATTATTAGAAAAGCTATTTCTCTTAAAGAACTGCATTAGATCGTTGTACACAAAAACCCTGTATGTATTAGTGATATGACATGCAGATTTTGCTGCTTTATCTACGATTTCGTTTCCCAAAACACCAACATGCCCTTTTTTTTTTTTTTTGAAAGGGTCCGTACGACTTAAGTCCCCGGTTTCACTGCAGCTTCATGGGCTTATGGTGAAAGATCCCCGTATATTATGCCACCCAATCCAGCAGCCCTGTACCCTCCACTAACTTGTGGAGTTCAGTTATGTGTTGGGTGTCAATATCTGCTGGCGCAATCAGCGAATGCCCAAATATAGCGTGTCTTCTTCGTTGTAGAACTACACACTCACATATTACATGGTAAGCTGTTTCAACTGCCCCATTACACAATCTGCATTGCAGGTCCCCATTGTACAGCCCCATCTTATTTAGGTGGTCTCTCAGAGCGCAATGCCCAGTAAGCAGTCCCATAGTTATTCGCATCTGACTCCTGCTTAATGATAGCAGTTTTTCAGTGCGTTTTGTTGCGGCACCAGATATAAACCTCTTCCCATGCTCCTGCTTGGGAATATGTTCCCAATATCTCTGGTGCTCGTTTTTGGCCCAGCACTTGAGGAGTTCCCTCGCCGTTCTTTTAGACAAGCCCAGCGCAGGTTCCGTGCCAGTATATGTGGTTTCAGAGGCTTGTGCTGATTCTATGGCAATGGCCTCTGCTGTAAACACGGAACATACATCAGGCAATCTGTATATGTATGTAATTCTGTATATGTATACGAATTCAGGTACAAAAAAAAAGGCACAACCTACTCGGTTCTCGAACCTAGAACCGTCAGTATAAATATGTAAAGCATTGATATTATTTTGTTGCAATTTGAAATTAAGAATGTTATTATTACAAATAAAATTGTCTGTATATATGGGGTATGTTACTGGAAAACTAGCATTTGTTATTTGCATAGGTTCTCTATATAATGAAAATGTTTCCATATTAGTCACTTGAAAATGGGCTAATACTAGTAAACGCTGCAACAAGTAAAGGTGTTTTTTTTTAATTGTCATTATGATAAATCATAATAAAAGTTTCACAGCTGCTCGGAACAATCCTTTAAAGACAATGCCCTTCCATCAGTATACCTCCATATCGAAAACAATAGTATTTAAATATAATTCCTATACCTAAGTAAACCAACCAAGTATACTGTCTAATAGTTGTTTATTTTTTGTTGAATACTGATTCACCAAATTAATATAGAACTTTTTCAAACCTTGCGTATTCATCCTGAAATTAACAGCGTTATGGAGGTTAATCGATCTGTATCATATCGCTGATATTACGCTTTCGAAAATGTTTTTCTCGGTCAAGCACTTTGACATCGTTAAGTATGAAATGGTGTCCATTATCAAAATGATGAAGGACCTAAGCTATTTTTTTCTGTTATAAATTGGTTGACAGTTTACAATCCGACCTGTGTTGCTTAATCCTGGTGATCAAATATTGTTTAGTTTGTCCGATATAATATTTTACAATGGAATCCTGTAAAGCAAACCTCATTTGTCAAAAGAAATTCTGCTTTTTAGACTGCTGTATAGTAAGATTAGGGTTCTTAAATTGTAGAAAGCTGACCTTATATGAGTGTTTCTAAAAATCCCCTGCAGTTTGTAAGCTAAACCCTCAATGAAAGGTAACCATAAATGTTTGAGTTTCAGCCCTCTATAGCTAAATTCACACATCTATTCACACATGATAATGGGTAATTATTTTGTTTTAAGATATTCCTTATTCTAATGATATTATCTACTGCTATTGGCTTTCACATCACATATTTTCCGTTCAAAAAAATATTTTTGTGAAAAAAATTGAATATTACTGTAGAAATGTTTGGTAAAACTAATGGCACAAAAATTTGGCGTAATGCAGAGGTAGAAAGTGATCAAATATTTCAATCGTTAGAAATAGAAAGATAGCTTTGGTTTGAGTTGAATAATGATAGTGTCATAATAAAAATGTCATAATAAAAATACTTCGACCGGATGCAATATGACAATAGGACCACTGCTCATTTCGATATTACTTGCATGCAAGCCCATAAATGTCATCAACGATGATACCAACCATAAGCACTCCAAAAATATATTTTGAAACGTTACGAAATAATTCAAAAATATGTACTAAATTAACAACTTCCATAACAAACGTATGTTTTAAAATAAATGATTTATTATCATAACAGGAGAAAGAGCCATTCTTATTCAATTGAAAAATAAGTCGTTATTTCTTCTTACACAACTGCTGCGGTGAAATTACTAGATAATAGCTTCACTCACAAACAAATACTATTCAGTATTTTCCAATTACTAGAGCACAGTTGGATGTCGCTTTTTACAGACAAAACAGGGTGTTACAGAAAATACACTAACTTATTAAAATTAATGAATCTAAATAATAACACAGTATGAGTAGCTCTGGTAAGTAACCGACCTAAATTGCGACTGGTTTACAGAATATAAAAAAAAACGAAAAAACTATAAAATATGAAATGCAAAAAGGGACAAAAAACAAACGTTATTAGTGTATGCTCAGCGGGTTACTATACCTTTTCTTCTTAAAACCAATCAGGGGATGTCTGAAAGTGACTGTGATTAATACAGAATGGGAAATTACTACGTTAAAAACATCTTCAGTTGCCGTCTTTATTGTGAAGTAGGCTACTTATAACAAGTTCATGTAGATACAGAGCGAGTTTAATATTTTTTTGATAATTCTGTAATTTAGACATCGTTAGAAAAATTATTAATTAATTTTGTTACAATTTACTCCACTGCAGAATTACATTTTAATACATCACCCTCACTCAATATGTTTGGCCTAATTATAATCAGAAGAATAATAATATTAATTCAGGTGTATAACAAATTACAGTTAGGTAAATCTTAATTCGCTAAGTTACAGAAACTTGTCAGAAATCACGATAATCTAATTATTGATCTGTATTTTACACAATGAGCATACTTATATAAATGATTTATTAATTAATAAAGAAAAAAAAACTAAAGGGAAAATTCAAAATCAAAACAACAAAAGCCATATATAAAACAAACAAAATATAATATAGATCGATATCCAGCCAACATCAACTTGTAAATATTTAATTTTCGTCAAAATCCAGAAGCCACTCATTTAGTATTCTCGGAAATTTTTTGAGACTTTTTTTCGTTCTGGTATCTTGAGACAGCTTATTGTAAATTGTTTGTCCAACGTACGTAAAGCATCTCTGCCCTAATCGCAAATTTGTCCGTGGTAAGTTTAAATTTTGATTGATTCTATGTCTGGTAGAGTAGATATGATCTGGTGTATTATTAAATAATAGATTATTCCTCATCATTTGAAGTACAGCTTGTTTATAAAAAAGTTGTTTTCTTACGGTAAGTACTCTAAATTCTGCGAAGATCTGGTCTGAGGGATACTTTATATTTAGATTAAAAATTATATTAAGAATCCTTTTTTGTATATTCACAAGTGGCCTTAGTGTTGTAGGGTATGCACCTCCCCATGACACAATTACATAAGACAACAATGACTGAACCAGCGCAAAATATACTTGTATCAGTTTGTCCCTATCAAGAATAGATTTAATTCTTTTAAATAGATAAATCAGAGGCCTCAATTTTTTTAACTAAATGGTGAATGTGGGTGGCCCACTTCAGGTTATTATCGATGAAAATGGCGAAATATTTCATATATTTAACTGACTGAATATACATGGAAGTTGGTCTAAATAGCAAGGTAACTCCAACAGCATCGCACACTGGCAGCCGGTCTTTGTATGCCGAAATTGGTAGATATTGGGTTTTAGCAATGCTAATGGTTAGTAGATTATTATCAAACCATTGAATCATTGTTGTTAGGGCCGCCTTAACCTTTTCCTCAACCTCCACCCAATCCTTTCCGTTAAACAACAGCAAAGTGTCATCCGCATAATATATAATTTTACCACTACATCTCATCTCCAGGAGGTCATTTACGTAAGCCAACAATAAAATTGGTCCCAGAACTGTCCCCTGTGGGATTCCATAGTTGACAGTCTGGTAAGCACTTTTAAATTCATAAATTTTAACTGCTTGTTGTCGATCTGTCAAGTAGTTTTTTATAAGTTCATGTGAGTTACCCCGTATGCCCATATTATATAGTTTGGCTAATAGTCCACGATGACTAACTGTATCAAAAGCCTTTGCCAAATCAACAAATACTCCCGCGCACGATCTTCGAATATCCAATGACTTATACAGGGTGAGTCACGAGGAACTGTACATACTTCTACCATAAGTAGAGGCACCTTAGGGGATTATCAAATAACCATTAAAAATGTCTCCTTGTTTTTATTATTAATATTCAGGGTGAATTATGGATATTCACCAAAACAATGTTTCGTCATATCTTTTCAATGATTAAGTCGATTTATCTAATTTTTTTATAAAAGTGTGTATTGGTGTCTGGTATTCAGAATTGAAAAAATCCAGGTCCGTCTTCGAGAAAATTTGTGGGACTGCTTCATATTCAACACTTCACCCAGTATATGATTTTTCAAAAATCTGATATAATTTTTCCAGAGGGCATAAATTGACAGTTAGACCCGAAAATTTGCTATAATGAAGTATCTTACTGTACAATAATGTTTAGTTATTAAAAAGAAATCTTCAAAATAGACAGAAACGACACACACTGTGCTCCAGTATGGTAAATACCATAATTTGAATTGATTTACAGGGCCGGATTTAAAATTCTGGCATATCTGGTTCATCCCAATAATTCACCCTGCAAATAACTTTTTCCACCCGTAAGAGATAGAAAACAGATAAAAAATGTTTGTAATAATCTAGTTTTCTTATTTGTTTGAGGAAAACTCATGTGCCTAATTATTTTAATCGGAATGAAATGAACAAGCCAGGGAAATGTTTATTCATAAATTAAGAAATAAAATAACAAACAATAACCAAACAATAAAACAGTTTTAACAATGTGGAACAAAGTAAAAATCAATTTAATAAACATTACGATTATAAAACACAACAGCTCATTAACAGA
The DNA here is from genome assembly GCA_911728435.2 of Apoderus coryli. NCBI lineage: Eukaryota > Metazoa > Arthropoda > Insecta > Coleoptera > Attelabidae > Apoderus > Apoderus coryli. The sequence continues at coordinate 4,822,034 of OU452202.1, read as the reverse complement.
ATTATTCACTGTTGCAATATTACCAGAAATGACCCACTGACAATCAGAAAGTCCATTACACATTTAAACATTCGTCAAGAAAAGTGTATTAAAATAGATGGATTTCATTTTGAACATCTTCTATAATCGTAATGTTTATTAAATTGTTTTTTACTTTGTTCCACATTGTTAAAACTGTTTTATTGTTTGGTTATTGTTTTTTATTTTATTTCTTAATTTATGAATAAACATTTCCCTGGCTTGTTCATTTCATTCCGATTAAAATAATTAGACACATGAGTTTTCCTCAAACAAATAAGAAAACTAGGTTATTACAAACATTTTTTATCTGTTTTCCGTCTATTACGGGTGGAAAAAGTTATATACAGCGTGAATTATTGGGATAAACCAGATATGCCAGATTTTTAAATCTGGTCCTGTATATCAATTCAAATTATGGTATTTACCATACTGGAGCACAGTGTGTGTGATTTCCGTTTATTTTGAAGATTTGTTTTCAATAACTAAACATTATTATACCGTTAGATATTTCATTATCGCCAATATTCAATTTGGTTCTAAAATGAATCTTTAATTGGAAATGTGAGGTGAGTGTAACAAAAAATTCAAATACCCAGGTCTAACTGTCTATTTATGCCCTCTGAACAAATTATATCAGATTTTTGAAAAATCATATACAGGGTGAAGTGTTGAATATGAAGTAGTCTGACAAATTTTCTCGAAGACGGACTTGGATTTTTTCAATTCTGAATATGTCAGATAGTTGCCAGATACCAATACACACTTTTATCAAAAAATGAGATTAATCGACTTAATGATTGAAAATATATGACGAAACATTGTTTTGGTGAAGATCCATAATTCACCCTATATATATTAATAATCAAAACAAGGAGACATTTTTTAATCGTCATTTGATAATCCCTTAACGTGCCTCTACTTATGATAGAAGTATGTACAGTTCCTCGTGGCTCACCCTGTATATCTGTGATGTTAGCGAAGCCATATCATCACCAGCCAATTTTCCTTAGATAAAACCATATTGGTTTCTAGATATTAAATTGTTTTTATTAAAAAATGCGACAGTTATATTTTCGAATATTTTTGCCACATTGGAAATTAGACTCGTAGGTCTATAATTAAGGACATTATTTTTTTCACTACCTTTATAAATGGGTTTTATTATAGCTTTTTTGAAATGCAGTCGACAGTTTCCTGTGGCAAAAATCTGGTTTATTATAAAGCTAAGTGGTCGTGAGACAGATTGCCGTACTTGTTTTAGACATAGCGTTGTTATATTATCAAATCCCGAACAAGAGTTGTTTTTTAACGTCATAATACTGAATTAGACTGAGGCCCTGCTAAATTAAAAAAATCGTTTGTGTAGGTAAAACCAATAATTTTGTCCTCTTTGCAATGTAATTATTTTTCATTTACAGTAAATAACTAACAGATGATGTGAAATATGATAACGAAATCTGATTGTAACAAACTGGTTGCTATGCAAACGATCTACAGTCTATTTGTGATTGGAGAGTTGCAGGAGTATCGTTTTGTATTATCGAAAACATAAAAGCTAACTTTTCAAATGCTACTTTTTCAAAAAAAAAAAAGTTGTTTCTTATGTAATTTTATGTATAGTACAAAGTTTGAGCGACCTGCGATGAGGTTATTCTTTTCACATTTTTTAGCAAATATTTAAAATAAAATTTTAAAAATCTACTTCATCTAACACATAGCAACGTGCTAGTAAAATAATCACTATTTTTTAAAGCATTTTTGCTTTTGTTATTTTGTTTTTTGGAAATATCAGAATGAAGACTTGAACATTTTAACATAAATGATGCAAAGTGGAAATATATTTTACATAATATTGTTTTAAATGGTAAACGTGTCTGAAAACCCTAGAATGTTGCCGATATGCAATACTTGGATGATAGTAACTTCTGTGAAAACCTAAATAATTGATTTTCAAAGCAATAATACACAATGCATTACGAAATACCACACCGAATTATGAAGTATATAAAATACGCTGTGGACAAAATAAACACGCGATTCTGATAAATAAAAATGACATCTAAACAGAATTCTGTCATTAGCATCGTATTTTGTTGTAAAAACATAAAAAATAATGCTCTCTCTTCAAGAAAAAATAAGAATATTTCTCATATGTGGTGAAAATAATCCACTTAGGAACGTTGGCGATATTTTTAAAGTAAGGCATCCCGATAAACGTCTTTGTCAATTTACAGTGTCGTGCATCATTTCAAAATTTAAGCAAACTGCTCCTTTTAAGAAAGGACACAAAATATAGATAAGTGAAAACGAACATATTTATGTTAATAACAGTACTTAGTTAGATGCTACAGAAAATAAAATAACATCCTTGTCGAATATTTCAGACCGAAGCGAGATATCGACTAGTAGTTTCTATCGAATTTTGAGGAAACAATTTTCGACATTATAAACCAAAATTCATTTCTACTCTGAAGGAACGTGACTTGAACCTCAGATTCTATTGCTCAGGTTCGTTTCAAGGATAGAAAGGGAAGGATGTGGATTTTCCCAAACATATGTTTTGGACAGCCACCTTTACTTCAAATTGCATTGTAAATTCGCAAAACTGTAGGTGGTCGGCTTCGGAAAATCCCCATCTCGTCCTAGAATGTCACGACCAGTACTCAGTTTAAACAAATCTGTTATGTGGAATGATATACAATTATCTTTTCGGTTCTTTTTTTCCTGAAAAGTTAAATTAGGTACACTTGGAATTTATATATAAATATAACGAAATTCCAAGTTCTCCGATAAAAACGTAAACACCATTTTTAAGATTTTAATATTCGTGTACATAAATGCTTCTATAGGTAATCAGGCAAATAGCTTAACACTGATTAATATGTCAACAAAATGAACATTCTTACGGCTAAAAAATGATTCCTATATCTATAAATCAGAGCTTAAATTTCTAATGTACACAAAATGATATGTGTACCTATTTAGGGTGGTTTTAAGGTGACAACGCGAGCTGTAATCGTCTTAAATTCCGATTAAGTTGAACAAATATTATGAGAACAAACGGAATGTTTAAAAGGAATAAAAGACGCCGCTTTTATTGTTTCTTTAGAGAACGCGCTGGTATCGTCGATTCAATATTTGCCCACACTTCTTTTAGAACAATGCTTAAGAGAACGCAAAAATAATAAAGATAAATTTTGACAAACAAGTATTTTTTTTGTTTAATGTGACATAATGATTCAACATATAAGAATTTCATATGAATTTTTCTGTAAATATTATATACTGAAAATGCTTGGCTAGTTAAAATTGCCACAAACTCTGGTAGATCATGAAATGAAAGACTTTGACCTTATTGGCTTTGATCTAAAAATATTTCGCAACGCTTACACATAACACTTTAATTCAAAGATTTGTCTGTTCAAAGATTTACTTGTACCTGTCAGCAGTTTCATCGGTTTATGACTCATCAATATTTTCCCAAAAGATGACAGATCAATTATTATTAGTCTTCGAATAATTTATGCAATGCATAAAATCAAAAGGCAGTGCTTACCTTGAGATAATTTAGCTATTCATAGAAATTTCATTAATTACAACGGCGAACAAAGCAACATGTTGGTAGGCGCGATTGGTGAGAAAAAATCAAACCATGATTACGCATTCGAGTATTTGGGGTATGGAATGGTATCAATCAAAGTTAAGGTTCGTTTTCATGCGACATAATAATGTTATGACACTTTAAGCCATGACAATATGACATTTTAGTGGTTGTTTTCATGTATTTAATGTCACGATTTCTGTATTGTATGTACCACGAATACTCCTTATTTTTTTGCGCAATGTTCTGACGTCTTTAAATTCTCGATTAATTTTATTCCACAAACAAGCCATTTTTTGATATTCCTCCAAAAAGTGGGCGATATCGAAAACAACATTTTCCTTTTCCATTGTTTAACTTGTAAACCAATATTTTTTAACCTCACTTTAACACGTGGTCACGACAATGCGACCCTGCTGTTTTCACCAGGTATGGTACATGGAACTAACGTAAAATGTCACAAAAATATCAACATGATTTTGATATCGCGACACTAATGGCTTCAAATTGTTGCCGCGACAACGTGACTTTGAAGTTTGCATGTTTTAAAATGTCGTGACTTTTAGTGTCATAGCACTAAAGTCGCGTAATTGTCGTCACATGAAAACGAGCCTTAAGTCAAAAAAGTCAATGATGCCATGTGTAGATGCAAATGTTCTTGAATAACACAAAAAAAATCTGTTCTGTCGCGTGAAAACTTTCACGACAAGATATAATCTAATCTAAAATATATGACCTGGATAACAAAATAGAATCTGGAAATGATCTTAGTAGTCTCAGGGGACTCCAAAATGGTTATATCCGCCTTTATCTCAATTTTTTAAGCGCCTTCACAATACTTTACCTGGCTCGGGAAAGTAAAAATGTACCATTACTTTGCACAGTGCCAATATGTTAACACAATGGGAACGACACCAAATCGACAAAATTGTGCAATCTTTTTGGATTTAGGCAACCTGTACAAGGATCTTGGTATAGGCCCTATATATCGATTTAAAGCATAATAGTAATTCATATTTTTATTATTGTATTATGTTTATTATTTCCAATAAAGTAACCTAATAAACTAAATACTTTATTCAAGAATTAAAAATAAAAAAAAATCGCAAAAACAAGGATTTGAACCGAGGACTTTTCGCATGGAGCATCCATAATTAAGAAACTGCATGAGAGTTATGAAAAAGGAAATGTGTTTCCTCAACTCGGAAATTGGGAGTTTAGTTCAAGTTGGATCTACTCTGAATATATTATAAGCATCACGAATGTGTTTCACCAACAACCCGTGCCCATGATTGAAGATATATAATAATAATGTTGGTAACGGGAATTTTAAGACTGTGTCCCCTGAACAAAATTCTCCAGTTATAGCAGGAAATACGACAATTATGGAACAAGAAATTGCTTTACAACATGATAATAATAATAGTCTTTATTATTTCGAAAAGTATTCAATATAGGACATAAATAACTTATAAAATAATTCTTAATACTTAGCCAATCAAAGGGCGAAGTCTAGCAATTAGATGTGCTATTTTAATACTTAACCCAAAAAAAAAAACAGTATTGTATAAAAAAAACAATAATCTATATCTAAAAGTAAATACTTACACAAGTATACTATACTACAAATATTTAAACAAACATTTTTTATGACAATTATAAGAATGATTAAAAGTGCAGGGAAAATTTACAACTGTATCTGACTTGTAAGGAAATTATTCTTATATATGGTTTTAAATTTAGAAATCTTAAGCATTTTCATTGTGGAATCTAGACTGTTATATAATTTTATAGCATTAAAGGTAAATGACCTTCGGAAAAGTGTGGTGGTATAGCTAGGAATATGAAAACTCTCAGTATACGAGTATCGTAGACTACGCTGCATCATTTGGGACCTAGGGAGTAGTTTTCTTGTTCCGGAATTTTTTTGTTAATAAGACGGTGAACAAAGCATACTAAGAAGTATTTATACAAATTCTCAATACTGAGCCATTCCAATTCTGCGTATTTTTGGGATATATGATCATATTTTGAATACCATAAACGAATCTACAAGACGTGTTTAAGATCTTTTGCAGTTTCTGTTTATGTAGAAAGTCTAAACAAGGGTAGTACATCATTATACCATATGCGGCCATCTGTGTAATTATACTTTCACACAATTTTTTCCTCACTTTAAAATTCAAAATGAACCTATTGGCAAATAGTGTTTTAAAGCACGCAAATGTCTTTTGAATAATACCATTTACACGTTTATGGAATCTCATAACTGTATCAAAGAAAATTCCTAGAATTTTGGCTTCATCAGACAAAGGGGTGTTAAGATCGTTTATATCGACATGAAAATACATTTTCAGATCTTGACAACGAATTTTCGGTGCATACAGTAATACCTTAGTTTTGTCTGCATTTATTGTCATATTATGATTATTACAGGATGAACTTAATTGTTGTGATCCTCATTTATATTATAATTAGCGTCATCATAATCATTTGGTTCAAAATCATGCAAAATCTGTATGTGGTCTGCGTATGAGTATACAGTTGAATATTTAAGGCACTTTGCAATATCAATGGTATATATTTAAAATAAAATTGGCGCCAGAATTGCACCTTGCGGTACTCCAGATTTGACAGAGGCAATTTGAGACGAATTTGTTCTAACTAATTGATGTCGGTTTGAAAGATATGATTTAAAAAATTCTATGCCAGTGTCCTCAACTCCGTAATACTTTAACTTTGCACACAGTAGTTGATGATTAACCTTATCAAAAGCCTTAGACATATCTATTAAAGTTAGAACTGTGGCCTTTGTTTGATCCAGTTGTCTTAAAATATTATCAGAAAGGTTTAAAAGAGCTGACGTTGTACTATACCCAGGGCGAAAACCGGATTGATTTTCTAGGAATAACTTATTATTCGTGAAATATTGCGACAATTGAAATTCCACAGCTTTTTCAAGAAATTTACTAAAAACATCCTGGAGAAACAAACCCGGTTTTTGCGAACGAAGATAAAACTAAGCCAACTTATAAAAAATGCAAGTCCAGCTGTAGACAAAAATGTTTTGATATAGGATTAGTGCTGAACAGCGAAGTTTTGTTTTTGAATATTTTAATAGACTTTCATTTAGTGAAAAACGACTATTTTTGGAGAATGTTTTAGAAAAACGTAACGTCAAGTCAGTAATTCTGCGCTTTCTGATAAAAGTATGTCTATCAAGTATTCACTTCCAGTACCGTGCCAAACAACACAAACTGTGGTAGACACTATAGCTGATACAAAGATTCAGCAGGTATGTAAAACGATGTTTTTACACACGATTGGACAAACCTGTAATGCAATTTTAAGGAGAATACCTAAAAAATGTGAATGAAGCTCTCCCAGATATAAAGGATAACAGAGGAAGTATTAGAGCTAAGTTATCAAAATAAATTAGCTTAGAAAATTGTAGTAAAATTAAACAACATATTCACTTAAAATGAACAGCGAAGAATTTAAGGAAATTAAGTTTTTAAAACCCAAATTTCGACAAACGCTTCCAGATGCCAAACAAACTACTTCCTCTAGACTCTAGATTATGATAAAAAAGAAAAAATAATCAAAGAATTGGTTGGGCAAATGAAGCAGAAGAAGCAATTGTTTTGGCGACAACTGCCCGTGTTCGATGTTTCGGAAGATATTGGTAAGCAGATAGGCGAGATAATCGACGTCTAAAGTTTCATAGTTAATATGTGTAGTTTTTTGTAGACGATATGATTATAAATATGTTCCTAATATTTTGAAATTAATAATATAATTTTATATTTACTTTATTTCAACTTACCAAAATTTGATGAATATGGTTGTTAAGTCTAGTTACTTGTTTCTTTAAATGGAATACATAGGAATATTTTGGTTTTAAATTGTAAAATTTTAATTTTTTTAATAAAATTAGAGTTGAAGTAAGTTTTTCGTCTTGCATTTTTTGAACAGAAATCAAAGTTACGCAGTCACTTATTTTTAACATTTTATTTATTAATGTTATACTAAGCTATATTCCAAATATAGACATTCTGATAAATAGTAAAAAAAATAAACAATTTTTCCCAAAAAAAATTACTAAACATTGATTTCATCAGAATTGACAATTTCAACATACTTGGCTTATAGTTTGTACGCCAGCGTCGGTCTATGTGTTAATGTTAAGTCTTTATAATCCTAATGCAAGTTCAAATGTGCGACATGGAACTTGTCGTATGGGGCTGAAATGAAACTCAATTAAATCTGTTTACGCACATAGTAATGTTGTATTTATTTTAAGTTTCAGATTGCTATGGTATTTATCTATTAAATAAATATACGCGTAATAAAGTTGTATAGTTGTTTGGATAAAATAAATTTTAATAAAAAATAATTATTAATTAACATTTAGAAAAATATTGGTTATTTGCTTATCAGGCGTCTGGATGCTAATGGACATTTTAATTCATATTATTCCCAATTAATTTATTTAATGATATAGTGCCGTGTCAATAATTGCAATTCAATTTTATAGAGATATAACTTAAATTATGTTACAATAAAAACGAATGGGAGAAAACTTGAGGTATCTGCATAGTAACAATGTGACTTCACAAACTCGCTGAGCATAAGCAAACTCAACAGGGTGATTAATTCCGAGTTTACGTCATAGACAGATATGCGTTTAATAGGCCGTCATAAATAGACAAAGTAATAGACAATGACAATATCTGCTATACAGTGATTTCTTATGTAACTAAAATCCAGAAGGACCTGTAATCATGACTACAAGAATCCACATCTTTTATATCGTTTTACTTTTGTGACCATTAAAAACTTTAAAAACTCATTTTTTAAATGTTTGTCGACGCCTACTCGGCCCCCCGGTGTTACGTTCTATTAAAAATTCTTTTGTGGCGTATATAACCGAAAAAAATTAGCATTTAATATTGTAGTGAAATATGTGTGGACCCCTGTCCCATTGTGGATATGCACCATTATAACAGATGATGATTCTATGCAGCGTTTTAACGGTGCGTTAGAAAAGAATTAATAAAATAGATGCATCTACCTACCTGTGGATTAGATTTATATTATTGGCATCATTTATTACAAATGTTCCATCTAACAATAAGTGATGAATATATTTTGATGTGCAGGTGGACACGTTATAAGCATTAGGAAAAATCTCAGAGTCACAAACATCACTACTCAACCACGTCTCAGTAACAGCCACAACATCAAACGCAAGAAGCCACCACCGAATCATGGAATGAACTCATTTTGCCATTCAGTCCCCGAACATTCTGATAACAACAACTCACAGCATAACTTGAAGCAGATGAAACGGATGGTGCCTCCACAGAGAAGCCAACATTTAGTTTTTTGTTTGAATTATAGGATTTCCGTTCTTATATTTAATCACTATATCCACCTCACCATTCTCCCTCCGTAACCTCAGTTCATTCTGGACTTCACGAAGTCGAGATTGCTGCACTTGCCTCAGGTCAGCCTCTATATAAACACGTAGTGCCTTAGCATTACGTCTGCTCCTCAGTATATCAGTCACATCAGAAGCGCTATCCAGATGAGCCTTAACTGCCTTCCTACCATTTTTGTTGGGCTTACCAACCACAGAAACCTTTGTAACCGTGACAGGTCGTTCAAGAATGGATCGAAACAATCCAGAAACCTCCTCAGTGGTTGGTCGATCCTGATTGAATTCCATATTGAACAGCATTACATTATTCATACCGACCACCTCGGACATGATTGCATCGGAATCAATTTCCGACACACCAACATTCGATTTACGTCCACCCATCGATAACCGACCACTTGATGATACCTCAAGCTTTGACACCAGAGAATCAATCTTCTTTTCCAAGGAGTCTATACGTTGTTGAAGCATCTGGACAGCCCGTATACCCTCTTCACACCGCTGACAAAAATATTTAAGGCTTCGCTTATTTTTAAGCTCTATTACCTTTAGTTCGGATGATGTAAGATCACTACATGCGTAATGAAACCGAATTTTGCAGCCATCACAAACAACAGATTCTTCCTCATCTCGTATCATCTCGCCACATTCAACATTGCCGCAGACATACACCATTTTTAGGAGAGTCGGTATATTAAAAATCTGGAGAAACACACGAACTACACTCAGGCAGCAGAAAAAAGGTTTTATAGGCACAAGTACCTATTGGTGATAGTAAAGAGACACCGATAAATCAAAATTTACTCGTTATTACACTTGCACAAATTACTGTTTTAATTGATATTATTAACAATTTTACACGAAGTCAAATACACAACCAAGATAATCGGTTACGGTCTAACCAATTAAAGAAAAAGCGGAATTTTTGCGTAAATATTGACACTTAAAAACAGTCATAAAGCGAGACCACAAAAATTGGTTGGTGTGTTTATTTATCTCTCTTGATTTATATGATAAAGGCGATGTTGGCGACTCTTTCCCTCGTCTTAATTTCTACCAATCACAAACGCGCAATTTTGAATTACATACCGATTCTAGATGGAAAAACTGATGTATGACAGCACTTGTCAGCAGTTTTTTCGAGTTTACCCGCGACAAACTTGACAGCTGTTGTCACCAAAATTTATAATACCTTTTCGAATTAATACCTACATATCGATTACGTATCCATGTATAATAGTATGTTTATGCAGAATAATCTGTTACTCATTTCAAATACTATTCGGGCATCTAATTTTCCCCGTGAAAAAAATCGAAAAAACACAATACAAAGTAATTTTTTTAACAAAATGCATTCATGCAGGTGCAAAAATCATCGTCTTCGACTCGGTTCTTTGTTAAAATGTTACTTAGCAACGTGTTTGTTTTTCAACCATGGGCATTGGCGATATCGAGTAGCACGGCGCATCTTAGTTGAAATATTTAATAGGTTGAAGAGTTCAAATAAAGATAGGTATGAAGACGTAGAATCACGAAAAAAATAGCCAAAAGTTCAACAGAAATATCACGACAAGGTCAAGATAAATTTCGTTTAGAGTCGTACCTATCGTATTACAAACTTCAGATTTTAAGTAAAATTCTAGTGGCGTTAAATCTATTTCCGAGGAAATGTTTCATCCAGCCATTATCGAACAGGAATAGCATAAATTTTCTGTCTTCATCGGTCTGGTTTTTTAACGACTGAGGGATTACATTTTCTAATAGTACTAAATAGAGGTCCTCAGGTTTTCTTCTATAAGAATAGGCCTGATTATCTAGTTTCATAGAATTGCTACCCACACATTCTCGGGATGACAATCATCTTCACTGAGTTGTTGATGAATTTGTAGCTTATCGTACGAAAATGAAGTTATTTTGTTTGAGTACATCATGTACAGAACCAGCATAAATACCAGTTAATTTTGAAAGTTATTAATAATTTCTGAAAATTTCGTCTCATTGAATGAAAATTAAATTTAAATATCTCTAATATTACAAATTAATGCCTTTTTCGGGGAAACCTTAAGGTTAAGGTATGGGAACATGATATATCATTTGATACAAATTCAGTTTAGTTCATAACTGTGATATAATATATTGGGTGTTCCATTTAGAAAAAAAGTTATTTCTGTTTTAAGTACATGATCATTCTATTGTAATTTGTAACCCCTTGTAACTAAACGAGTTCATTGCTCTACGCAGTATAGCTATATCAGATCTCCTTACCAGCTCTTAATTTTTCATAATGTGTAATAATGAAATAAAAAGATTTTCTAACGCTCACCGTATTGAATGGCATTTTAGTGTAGAAAAAGCCGCATGGTGGGGTGGATTCTGGGAAAGATTAGCAAAATCTGTTAAAAATACTTTGAAGTTAACATTAGGGAAAAGATTAAAAAGTTTTGAAGAATTAGTAACGGTGTTGACAGTAGTTGAGTCTACAGTAAATGCCAGACCATTATCCTATATCCACAATGATACAGACGATTTGTTTATATTGACCCCTTCACATTTTTTAATAGGTACTCGAGATTACGAGTACACAACTGATTTGGAAATACCAAAGATGACTTACCACTATGCTTTGCAACAATGGAAAAGTAGTGAAGAACGTCTTAATTCAATATGGAAGCGCTGGTCCAATGATTATTTGCAACAACTTCGCATTGGTCATCATAAAAATAATGTCAAATGCAACCCTATAAAAGTTGGAGATGTCGTACTTTTATACGAACAAAATGTACCAAGATTACTTTGGAAATTAGCTAGAGTAAGTGACGTTTTTAAAGGAAGAGATGGAAAAGTTCGTGCATGCGAAATTGTTTTGGCAAATCGTACTAAATTAAAGCGTCCAGTGCAGTTACTCTACCCTTTGGAAATTCAAGCCGCCGGGGAGGATGTAAAAAATTGTTCAGACACATAGTATTTCTAATATAATAAAATGTAATGTCAAAATAATAATAATTAATGTCAGATAGTTTTCAAGAGATTTAATGTATTAATTTGTGATAATGTAATTTTTATAAGTTATTTAGTTTAAATAGTTTCAATTCGTGTTGTTCTTAGTAAACGATTCTTTTACGACCCAGGGATTGTTTTAACGAAAGGCGATATATATTTTTGATATCTATCTGATCAGAAGACAAAATTATAATTTTGAGCTCTCCATATCATATATGTAATACATAGGTATATGGACACTATTAGTTTCATGATTTTTTTTTATTTCACCGGAAATACTTGTTTTTTGTCATTTTATACATAAATAAGTAGTTTTAAAAAAATGTCTGTCTGTCTGTATCCACGAAAACGCGTACGTACGTAGGTACGGGGTTTAATAAAGGGTTCAAAAATTAAAAAAATAATCATAATTCTTAAACTTATCTGAAATACTACATATTTTTTTACGCATTTAATTGAATACAACCTAAAATAGTGAACATAAAATAGTAGACCACATTGGCGTTCGAAAATAGTGTAAAATGGAGTAAAAAAGATTAGAAAAAAAACGTATTTCTTAAACATAGCAGAAATATTAACTCGTTATTTATAGCTTTGGTAGAATAGAACCTATAAAATGTCTCATAAATAACTTACTTTCATAGGCGTTCGTAAATAGTGGAACAGGGGTCAAAATATAAAAAATATATATTTCCTAAACTTATTTGAAATATTGAATAATTTTTCATAGTTGTGATACAATATAAGCTAAAAAATATTCCATAAAAGAATTGGTTCACACAGGCGTTTGAAAATAGTCTAAAAAAGGGTCAAAAACAAAAAAAAATTAGCTAATTATATATAGCTTTAATATAAGATAACCTACAATATGCAGCATAACAATTTTGTTTACATAGGCGTTCGTAAATAGTAAAACAGGGGGCAAAATAAATTTTATAATAAAACTAAAAAAATCAACTATTTTGCGAACTTGACCTAGAAGAATTAAAACACCTTCCTATATTATGTTTTGAATTAACATTGTCATAATTTTATTTTTTATACTACGTTTCGGCAATGTTTTTGCCTTCGTCAGGTACATCTACAATAATCTTGGAAAATAAAAATTTTAGTATTTGAATATCCACAATAAACAATTATTTTATTATTTCAATATGTATATATATATATATATATGTTTGTCCTGTTTTTTTTGTAATTAAGAAGTATGATTATAGATTATGTAAGTATATAGAACGAGCGTTTTAAAATATTCCATTACTACATAAGTTGAGTAAATTTTAGACTCCATTGTATAATAATATTATTTCAAAAACAGTTGAAAATAGATATATATGAAGTGTTCAAACAAAATACTGCAAAATGAATATGGAATTCAAAAATATAATAATATATAGGGTGTTCCATTTGAAATAAGCAAATTGACAGCAACTTCTGTCATAGTCGGAAGTGGCAGAAATGTCAAAATATTTTAGACTAATAGATTGGATTCACTCATTTAAGCTCCCAGATATTCAACACATCGTACGGTTTGTTTTTCCAAAACCTCTAACCTACCATCCTCGTGAATAATCGTGTTTAGGGGGTGTTCCAAAAAGGTTGTTCCAAACTGAAGGAGGTTATGGGGACATTGGTGAACAACTTTTGCATAGAGACTCAATGAGCCGTTTGGCTTTAGAGTCATTTTTACTTAAAATTTTGTTACCTTCTTGAATGTAAAAAACAATGTCAATATTTTATTATTTTTATTACAAATAATTAAAAAAATATATAATATAAGGGATTCAAAGTGACGACTACCCACTGCGTTACATAAATTGATCCTTCGACGAATTGCATCGCACACTCGTTGGAAGATGTGCGGAACTTGCTGTACGTGAAGAGAGGGTGTTATCACTCTTCCTAATAATTCTTCTTGGGTGTCTAAAGGAGTTTCAGACATCAAAGACTTCATGTAACCCCAGAAGACAAAATTCAATAAGGTTAAATCGAGCCTTCGCGGTGGGCGCCTCACAGGTCCCCCTCTTCCGATCAATCGCGCAGGAAGTTGTTGCTTTAGGAGATTCTGTGAGTACGGGCAAAATGTGCCGGTTCACCGTCATGATGGAACCATATTTCATTTTCATTTCCAACAAAATGGAGCTATTCGTGTTCGACAAGGGCTGGATGAAACATTTCCTCGGAAATAGATTTAACCCTACTAGACTTTTACTTAATAACTGAAGTTTATAAAACGATATGTACGACTCTAAACGAAATTTTATCTTGACCTTGTCGTGATATTTCTGTTGACCCTTTGGCTATTTTTTTCGTGATTCTACGTGTTCATACCTATCTTTGTTTGAACTCTTCAACCTAATAAATATTTCAACTAAGATTCGCCGTGCTACTCGATGTCGCCAGGGGCGACGCGCACGACTTCGTATATACACTAAACATTACTTTTGTTATAGCAATTACCTCTGTACACATATGTAAGACATACTACATTAATAAACCATCCACTTCAAAATAGTATTGGTAGGATCATGCAGTTGAATCCAAGATTGAAAAATCGTGGCATACATCACAGAAAAACTGCATTCAAACGATGGTGTAAAATGAATGCACTTAACAGAAAACACCTGAAAACTGGATAAATCATAGATATAGCACAAAATACTCACAGTGATGTTCTGTGGCTTCAGTGTAATTTTGTCAGCGTGCAAATATAGGTATACTCAGCATAAAGCTGTTTCCGTAGTTTTGAAACTCAACACAAAAAATACTCCCAAACTTAAATCTACAGACAATAAAATTCTCAATGAAAGCCCAATTGGTAGGGAAGACTCATTTTTGAACATTTCTAGTATCTTCGAAACCACTAATAATAATATCAAGTCCACGACGTACTAACAAACAGATAGGCCGCACAAGCCTTTAGCCAAAATCGACTCAACGCGACGAGCTACAAGGGTTGCCTTTTATATTTCGGGATTTGGCAACCCTGGTGTTGCAATCTGGCAACTGACAGCTCTATCGTAAAGTTGGATGGACATTTTTGAGGATATACGTACTCAGAACGTTTTGACGTACGAGCGCTATTTGTGTTGTTTACAGTAAATTAAAAGATTCATCTCGGACCAAAAATGGAATTAAATCGGAACATTTTCGTGCCATTATTTTTTACAACTTTCGACGTGGATTAACTCAGCAACAGTGCATGGATGAACTTAATTCAATTTTTGGCGATGAAACTCCATCAAGAACCAGTGTTTATCGTGGTCGTAGTTGACTCCAAGACGAATTTCGTGAAGGTCGTCCAAAATCAGTTGTTGTTCCGAAAACTATTGATGCTGTGCGCGAACTGATATTACAAGATCGTCATGTGACCTATCAAGAGATTGAGACAACCTTAGGCATTAGTGGGACCAGCATATATTCAATATTAAATAAACATTTGACTGTCAAAAAAATTTCTTCGCGTTGGATCCCACACAACTTGTCAATCGCTCAAAAAAAGGCTCGTGTCGGTTGGTCGAAAGAACTGCTCAAAAAATACGACCGAGGTGCTTCGAAACACGTCTATGACATCGTGGATTTACGCGTATGAGCCTGAAAGTAAACAGCAGTCGACTGTATGGGTGTTTCAAGATAAGCCAAATCCAACAAAAGTTGTTCGCTCACGAAGCACTTCCAAACAAATGGTCGCCTGTTTTTTCGGAAAAACTGGACATGTTGCAACCGTACCACTAGAACAACGCAGAATAGTCAATTCTGAGTGGTTCACAACCATTTGTTTGTCAGTTGTCTTCCAAGAAATCAGGATAACCAACCGCTGAAGACGGATCACTCTTCACCACGACAATGGGAGCTCTCACACATCGGCTCAAAGAACTGCATTTTTGAGTACCCAAAACATCGATTTGATAAGTCATCCGCCGTGTATAGATCATCATGGGGAATATTTTGAAAAACAATAAAGTGATTTTCGATGATTAATATTTGGTTTTGTTCTCTAATCCCGAAATATAAAAGGCAACCCTCGTATTATATATATTTTTCCCATTTCAGTGATAGAAATGTATAAAAATCTATGAATAGGAAAAATATACTACAAGGTGGCTCACAAAACTTTTCGGAACATATAGATATGTTTTTCAATTAATATTTAAAACACTCAATCATCATTTAATTAATTTAGATAATTAAACCGTAACATCCTTCGCTGATTACAATGAAAACATGACGGCATTCGGTAGTTGTAATGGATACTGCTTCCTATCATTTACGGTTGCTAACAAAAGTGCCTACCTATTGAATAAAAAAAGAAGATATTACTAATTTTATGAAAAAGAAAAACATAAATATCCCCGAGAAAAAAAAATAATTATTAAAAATCACACAATTATAGAATTTTTCAAAAGAATATATTATGTGATTGATGAAGTTTGTCGTTCTCATGGTCATACCATTCTTCACTCACCTCGATATTATTGTATTTTCAACCCTATCGAAATGATCTGGGGCGCCATAGAAAAACCTTTGCGAAAATGTAATAGATTACCAACAGTGCAGAAGTGGTCAAAAATATTCGTCAAGTGACAAATGAAGTCGACAGTCACATACATAAAAAGATAAAAATACATACACAGAAAGAAAAGCTTCGATCTGGAAATGGTCTTAGCCGTCTCAGGGGCTAAGATTGGGGCCCAAAATTGTTATATCCGTCTTCTTTAACGCGTTCACGATACTTTCCCTGAGTCAGGTACCTTAGTGTTATAGTACGCTAATAATTTTATTCTATTGCATTGTATCAAATTATAAAAACGCGTATGTTATTAAAAAGTATAATATATTGATTGGAGACGTTTTTCAATTTTATACAACAACGAATCGGTATGGCTTTAACGTTGTTTTTGTTGCTTGAAACGAATTATAGGTACAGTTTTTCCATAAAGCAATACTAGCTGTTTATTAGCTATTGGCATTCCAATGTGAGAAAGTTAATGAAAATCAGCGGCGGTGCTACACGTTGTAATTGAGCGATTAATAACATTTACCGTAAGGGGCTAAACGGGGCTACTAACAAGACTACTGGGCCCAGTTATTTGGGCGCCTGCTGAGTCTTATTTGTTCCAATCCGTACCATAGCAGGGGGCAAAAATAAATTGACTTCATTGCACGCATTCATATTAACTTACATATTGGAACACTATTACATATCATATGATCAACTCAACCAAAATACCTTTGTGATGGAATGTTGAGAGCGCGAAATGGGTACAATGAATACCCTTGCCAATGTGTTTCAGATTTGGTCTTCGACTACAAACATACCTACCTAACACCATAGAAGCCTTTTACAATAATTAATATTCAATATTAAACACGTCATATAAAATCTCTGATTGGACCATGACGTTATATAAAACAAGTCATGGATAAACTGAAGAAACACTGTGTGTTTTGGTATTTGGTTCGGAAAAAAATTTGAAATCCTCTAAAAAATCGATCGAGTAATATATCCTAGAATATTATAAAAACATTACTTGAGTTATTTACAAGTGTATAATATTTTATTTTCTGGGTTTGTGAGTGTTGTTGAAGCGCATGATGCTTGTGAGCTGGTTTGGATCAACTTCGTGGACATCGATGTTCTTCTACATGTTTTGTCAAATCAAGAAATTAATATATATGTTTTAGTTAGTTAATTTCATGTTTATATAGAGGGTGTACCAAATCAAGTGGATTATTAGAATATAGGTATAATAATAATAATAAAGGCCTTTATTTTTTTTAATTGGGCGAGTTTCAGTTCAATTTTAGTCTACTGACCAATATTGTCTGTTTAGCTAACCCAATTTCCATAACAAATACAATACAATAACATACAGAGTATAGTAAATACAGTATAATACCAATATATATAACCAATTACAGTGTTACCTACACCTTTTTCAAAAACTTAACCAATTTCACAAAAAAATATTTTCAGTAACAAACAAACGATAATAAAAAAAGAAGAAGAAGAACTAAAGAAAAAATACAGACAAAAAAATGAAGGAGAATACCTAATCATATAACAAAAATAATAATAATAATAATAATAATAATAATAAAGGCCTTTATTCAACGACAAAAACAAAGAAGAAATGGGCGAGATTCAGTTCGGTCTTAATAAGACCGTCTGTTCAGCTAACCCTTAAATTACAGACTTACTTAAATACATTAAAAATATTATATATAATACACAAAAAAAAAAAATACATATTCTTCAATTTAAAAGTAAACATAATAGGTAAAACCAAAGTACTATAACGTTAAACAGTGCACTGTTCCTGAAACATCGCCTGAAATATCTGTCTTCTGATTGTACCCAATGACACTCCTTCATAAGGTGTTTTTAAAGAATTTACAAGTTTTGTTATCTGATAGGAGTACGATCTTACAAAATTCTGTGTTGTGCTGAGGTGGTGTTAATGTACTTCTAAATCTGATGTTAATGTGATGAACATCAGTCCTAAACTGCAATCGCTCATAAAGATATGGTGGAGTTTTGCATTTAATGATCTTCACAAACCGACATATAGAATGAAGATATCTTCGTCGTGACATATCAAGCCATTTAACGAATTTCAAAGTATGGCTTATTCGGTCAAACTTACGAATCCCAAAGATCAAACGCAAGCAAGAGTTCTGCAGTCTCTGTATTCTACGGTTATCCAAATAGGTTAAACAAGGATGGTAGATCACATCGCAGTAGTTCAGCTGCGATAGCACAAGTACCTCGCACAAGCGTGTTCTCAGCTTCCGATTCAGAAAAAAGCGATTCTGGTAGATAAGTTTCAAGTTCATATAACCCAATTGCAGTCGCTTTGTCACGTGCTCAGAGAAACACAAATCCTGATCCAGATATAGTCCCAAATTCTTTACAGTTTTTCTGAAAGCAATTGGAGAACCATTAATATTCAGTGGGTTTGGAAAAGTACGCAAGAATATCTCACGATCATACTTTCTCCCAAAAACAATGGCAATCGACTTGTCAGGATTTAGTACTAAACAGTGGTCCGTAGCAAATCTACTAAGAGACTCCAAGTCAGTGTTTATTTGCGGTACAATCTCAGCAGCATCCCTCAAGTAAAAACTGTTATACAACTGAGTATCATCCGCATAGTAATGCTGTCGACACACAGAAAACACCGATGGGAAGTTAGAAGTGTATATAGAAAATAACAGTGGTCCGAGGATTGAATCATTTGCCTAGGAACCTGCATGGGTCATTTTAATTATCCCGCTTATTGAATGCATTTTAAGTTTGCCTCGCCAATAAGATGTTATAAACGCGTTTTTTAAATTGAACCTTATTTAGGTTTCTAACTTCTAGTCGCAGTTCAATCATACATTTCGTAATAAAGTAGGAAAACGATCTCTTGAAGAATTCCGTAGAATGAGGAGGTGTAATAAGAGTATGTTTACGTCGAATGTTTATATTGTGTATGTCTGTTCGAAATCTTTTGATGTAAATAAGGAGGAGTCTTGTAGTGCAGAATACTGTGAAAGCGCAAGCCGCATGTAAATACATCCTATTTTCCATATTAAGCAAGTTCATGTCCAAAGGTTTATGGCTGATTCGTTGTGACCTTCTGATGCCGAAAATCAACCTTAAGCACGAATTTTGCAAACGCTGTAAACACCCTCTCATCATATAGGTTAAGCATGGTGAGTATATGACGACACACAGTAGTTAGGATGTGAAAGGACCATTGCCTCGCACAATCTTACTTTTAATTGTTGTGTAAGCACATGCCGGTGCTGAAATATTAGCTTTAAATTCATGAAACCTATTTTTATGCACTTCTTTACAAGGTTATCAAATCTAAAATCTGAATCCAACAGCAGTCCCAGGTTTTTAACCGTCGATTTAAACTCGAATGGGGATCCCTTAATATTGATCATGTGTTGGTAGTCCTGCAAAAAGCGAGTTCTATCACTCTTTTTGCCGAACACCATGACTGTTGGAATGATAGACAAAGTTGCATGTCATCAGCATAGTAGTGCTGATCACAGGAAATAAAAGCAGAGGGGAAATTGGAAGTAAACACTTTAGTATAACATCGGAAATTATGAAGATTTTCGGCTTAACCTGGTTTGTTGAATTATCAGGCTTCGAACTGTTAGTTACATTCATACCCTTATTTAAATTAGAATCGTTTGGCTCCAGTACAAGACAGAATCAGAAACATTCACGTTTTCTCTATTCATATGCGTTGAACTAAGTTATCGTCCGTAGTATTTGTTGTTGTAGTTGAAGTATCTTGAGGGGCTATTTACGACATTTTGTATTAAGACATCATGTAGAATCATAAATGATAAAGCAAGGGTATGTTTCTTAAATGTGAGGTTAAGTTATTTGGGTATTTTAGTCGTATCTACATTTTATTCGATCAGTTAAGACGGTTTATATTAACAAATGTATAATCGACATTTTAGCCTAACAATTTGGCACATTTTACAGATACGACTATAATATTTTATGAAATAATTAGCCACGATTAGTTAGATACGACATTTCTCTCTAATATTATAAAAATATATATTCTTGTTGGTGTGTTGGTATGAGCTAAAAATCTGAAAACCGTAAAAATTGTAGATACGGCAGAATATGACATATAGACATATAGCCGCTCGTCTACAGTGGGCACAGGAACATAGGGACTGACTTTCAGTTCAGTGGCGAAATGTCCTTTTTTCAAATGAAACCAGATTTTGTTTAATTAGTGATAGTCGGCGCCACAGAGTTTGGAGACGGCCAGGGCGACCAGAAAGACTATATTTTGCCAGAGAACAGTAATGTTTTGGGGAGGCATAATGCATGGTGGTCGTACGCAGCTTATTCCCAATCCAGACACTATGAGAGGGGATACATAATATGTTCGAGACATTATTGAAACCATTATTTATCTTCTCCCAAATAAAATTGGAGCCAATTTTATTTTCATGGGTGACAATGCTAGGCCCCATCGCACGAGAAGAGTACAAAATGCACTAGAGATTCAGAATATTCAAAGATTACCGCGCCCACTAAATTCGCCAGACCATACCATTAAGCACATGTGGGATTTCGTTGGACGCGCAATCTCAAACAGAATTATAGATATGTTCCTTCCCTATCACCCTCCAGGACCTCACACTTAAATATCTTGCTTTATTTAAATTCGGACAACCGTAAAATTTCTCCATTATTTTCCGTTTTTTTTTAGAATAAAAAAATTTAGGCAAAATTATAACTGCGAACGATTACTTTTAGTATTCAGTATTTTCTTCTAAAAGCACAGTTTTATACAGGCTGAGTCACGAGGAACTGTACTTCTACCATAAGTAGAGGCACGTCAGGAGATTATCAAATGACCATTAAAAAATGTAAAAATCGACTTAATCATTGAAAAGATATGACGAGACATTGTTTTGGTGAAGATCCATAATTCACCCTGTATATTAATAATCAAAACAATTTGATTATTAATATACAGGGTGAATTATGGATCTTCACCAAAACAATGTCTCGTCATATCCTGCATCTACATGTATAAACTTCTCATCCACACGTTTAAGACTAGGGATGTTGTGAGAACTAACGGGGACAATCATGGATATAGCACTAGGGGGAGAAGCCTTCTTTACTTGTCTCGCCCTAAACATGAGTCATACAAGAAGTCGCCACTATACGCGGGTTTATGTTATTATAATTTGCTTCCCGATGACATGAGGAGCTGTCAATCTGAGAAGCAATTTAGAAGACTGTTAAAGACATTTTTAATTGAAAACGCTTAACAGAGTTCCGTGAGTCACTGCAATGACGGCCTATATGTTTGTTTTGTTTGCAGTCATTTTGTTTGTTTGATTTTGTTGTTATATATTTTGTTTGTTTGACATATTTGTATTTTAATGTATTTTTATTTTCTTTTAAGTTTGGACTAAGATATTTTTTTATTTACATATTTTTGTATATCTAAATTTAATTATATTAAACTTGCCTGTTAAAACATACATATGATAGGTATTTCAAAAGCATATTATGGATTTGTTAATGTGACTGTGATTCTGAAATATTGACTTGCCTATGTACTTTCTTGTACTTATTGATGGCGAAATAAATATTTAATTTGATTTGATATCATTTTTTTATAAAAGTGTGTATTTGTATCTGGCAACTAACTGACATATACAGAATTGAAAAAATCCAGGTCCGTCTTGGAGAAAATTTGTGGGACTGCTTCATATTCAACACATCACCCTGTATATGATTTTTCAAAAATCTGATATAATTTTTTCAGAGGGCATAAATAGAGAGTTAGACCTGGGTATTTGAATTTTTTGTTACACTCACCTCACATTTCCAATTAAAGATTCATTTTAAAGCCAAATTGAATATTGGCAATAATGAAGTATCTTACTGTATAATAATGTTTAGTTATTAAAAATAAATCTTCAAAATTGACAGAAACGACACACACTATGCTCCAGTATCGTAAATACCATAATTTGAATTGATTTACAGGGCCGGATTTAAAAATCTGGCATATCTGGTTCATCCCAATAATTAATAATAATAATAATAGTTTATTCGCAATCAAATTAAAATTACAAAAACATTATTCTTAATACTAAATTTAATAATATAAATGACTACGAAAAGGGTCAGAAGGCAGCGGTGCTGATATTAAATTCTGACCCATACCTAATCTAAACTAAAGTTTTTTTTCTTTTTCGTCTCTTTCTTCCCATTCTGCCATAACAAAAGATAAAAAATAAAAAAAATACTCCTATTGAGTGAACATCATTCGAAAACACTTCCCTATATACCCCTAACGTGATATTCCATACAATTTGCTGATTTATAATGTGAGGTCATTATCATACATTTTTCATAATATCATACATTTATAGAAATATAGAAATAAACTAAAAACACATTTAGAAAATAACGAAGATGATAATATAACAAATGCTTACATATTTTGTAACAGAAGGCTCCGATAGGAGTTCCTAAAACGCGCAGAACTGAGTTCCTTCAGACGTGCTAGTAGATTATTGTATACAACATAAATATTAAAAGAAAATAATCTAAGAAATAGAGCACTTTTATGAGGCGGGGGGGGACAGAAGAATTCACCCTGTATGTAACTTTTTCCACCCAGAATAGACAGAAAACAGATAAAAAATGTTTGTAATAAGCTAGTTTTCTTATTTGTTTATGGAAAACTCATGTATCTAATTATTTTAATCGGAATGAAATGAACAAGCCAGGGAAATGTTTATTCATAAATTAAGAAATAAAAAACAATAACCAAACAATAAAAAGTTTTAACAATGTGGAACAAGGTAAAAAGCAATTTAATAAACATTACGATTATAAAAGATGTTCAAAATGAACTCCATCTGCCTTAATACAGTTTTCTTGACGAATGTTTAAATGTGTAATGGACTTTCTGATTGTCAGTGGGTCATTTCTGATAATATTTCAACAGTGAATAATTCTGTTAATGAGCTGTTGTGTTTTATATTCGTAATGTTATGATGATGAACCATATATGCCAGATTTTTAAATACGGCCCTGTAAATCAATTCAAATTATGGTATTTACCATACTGGAGCACAGCGTGTGTCGTTTCTGTCAATTTTGAAGATTTCTTTTTAATAACTAAATATTATTATACAGTAAGATACTTCATTATTGCCAATTTTCAATTTGGCTCTGAAATGAATCTTTAATTAGAAATGTGAGGTGAGTGTAACAAAAAATTCAAATACCCAGGTCTAACTGTTTATTTATGCCCTCTGAAAAAATTATATCAGATTTTTCAAATATCATATACAGGGTGAAGTGTTGAATATGAAGCAGTCCCACAAATTTTCTCGAAGACGGACATGGATTTTTTCAATTCTGAATATGTCAGTTAGTTGCCAGACACCAATACACACTTTTATAGAAAAATGAGATAAATCGACTTAATCATTGAGATCAAGATAAGACAAAACATTGTTTTGGTGAAGGTCCATAATTCACCCTAGGTTTTTCATTATGTTTTCAGACAGCCAAAAGCAGGTTGTACATTTCGCGTCTACGATAAAACAACTAGGTCATCAAATATTAGCTATAGACAAGAAGGTTCACTAGACACTGAAAACGGCATCGACTCGTCGCATTCCCAGCCACATTTCTGGCCTGCTACTATATATACTATATCTCTATATACTATAAGATATTATACTATAACTATAAGCGCGGCGAATTGCTTTGCAGACATGAACATCAAACGTGCCGACACGAGGTGAAGTAACTGTCTATTATTTTAACTGTGACTACGTGGAAGAGTCACCTCTGCCATTCCGCCAAAAAAATAATAATTTACGCAATGTAATTTAACATTTGCGACCTGTTTATAATCACCATAGAATAAACAATTGGTACAGAATTTGGCGGAATCGGGACACGAATATTTTCCAGAGACCTGTTTTGTACCAAAAAATTCCAAAATAAATTATTTATACAAAAACAGTTGAAGATAGGTATAGGGAAGTAGTGTTAAACTAAAATACTCCAAAATTGATGGGGAATCCAAAAATATAATAATATATATGTTGTTCCATTCGAAATAAGAAATTTGGTATCAACTTCCGGTATAATCGGAAGTCGTACAAATATTACAGTAATATAGACTCTTAGACTGGGTTGACCTCAGCAATCATTTAAATTTTCAAAACAATGGTATATTTCCTTTTCCTAAAACTTCTAAGGTACCATCAACCAGCAATCACTTTGTATGTCCTGTAAAGGATTTTTAAACTTTTTTATGAATCCTCTGATCTAATGGCTTATTGTGTCTATTGTCCATAAATTTTGACTCTATCCAGGCTAGTAATTTTGCATTCCTGTACCATTTTCTAATACTCGGTTCTACTATTAGTTGCCCTGTCTTCTGCAATCAATTCGCAAAGTTTTTGTGCTTCTGGTTTGTTATTGCGCAATCAGCACTTAAAGTGTCCGTTAAATACTCCAATTTTATTATTTTTTACTGGTATCAGTCTATTGACATACGATTCTCCTATAAAATAATTGCTGTGCCTGTCTAGGCATATTGTGTCTTTTAGGATCCACTCTTGTACTACACGTGTAGTGTGACTACTCTTCGTCGTCCATGGCGGTTCATCTGTCCTTGGGATTGGTATTGCTCATGACCTCTCTTGTGAGAAACAGTTAGATTTCTCATTTTCATCGAGTCCTTGGTGTCCTGCTACCTGCAAGAGTTTAACACTATTGCGTTCTCGTAGCACTCTTTTCGACGCAGTCCCACACCAGTTTCGACATCCTTGAGTTTTTGGAATGGTATTCACGAAACACACTAACTGTTCCTCAGTAGATAGCCTCGAAAGCCTTACTCAGTATAAGTGTCCCGTTGCTGGGTTGTAGGACTCTCATATCATATTATGTAGATATCTTAAATTTCGATACAGAATGTCATAGCGCACTTTTTATATGATTTAACGAAATTGTATCACTACTTGTTTCCGAAATCCTCATGTAAGTAGCTACTTTTTCTAGGACCTCCGGTATATATGTATATAATTTTGCATACACAGGTTAAAGAAAGCTATTAAAATTTCTTCGGAACACACTTTAACCTTCAACCAGCTTATTCATTGTATGGTGTAAAATAAAGTTATCGCTGAATAAATATATAAAATTTCTACATCTTGGACATGTTTGTAAATAACGAAAAATATATCTTTCTCATATACTTCGCACGTTTAATACACGATGTAAATGACTACTTTTATCCACGACATCGAAATAAAAATGCAACATAATAAGAAGGCATATTGTGTGTGTTTTTAAACACGATACGGGCTCCATTGGAGTGCTTTTACATTTGTCATACAACCTGTATATTTTTATACAGACCGTATTGCCATTTAACATGCAAACTTATAATATAGACAACTCTATACGGGATTTTGATCTGAAATATGCTTATAAGTTCTTATACACAGTGACGGTAAATTTAATAATAAAAGTTTTGACTTAAATAATTCATACGGGCCCTAATAACTTGTATTACATCATGTGAGACATCCGCATCGTCTAAAACTTAATACATACAAGAGGTTTCAGTTATCTCTAAAATAAATAGGAACTCATGCAGTTTCGTTAAATAACATAAGTAGGCATATTATATATTTTTTAAATGTTCAAAATTTTATTAATTGCCTCAGTGCCAATTTAAGCAGTTTTCGTTGACTTAACCCTCCGTTAGTCGCGCACGGTCTGTGAAACCGACTCAGGTGATTTTATTGTGCCAATTCATTTACACTTGGACTGGGGGAACGCTCGCACTGCCTAGCCTCATTAATTTGTGTCTTATGAGAGCAGTTACAATTCTGTATTCATTAGGCTTGCTTTCTGGTAGTTACGACGTCATTCGGTCTCGTACACCGGCGCGACTATCCGCGTTTGTTTTTTTAACGTTAATTATTATATGTAAAGAGCTTTAAAATGAGTTCTTGGGAAGCTGTACGGGAACAGCTTAAGCTGCTGATGGATGAAGCCTTAAATGCAGATGGCCCTGTGGTCTATAATGCTGAATCTGACACGAATGAATTTGATTTTGAATAAATGTCGAATCATGAGTCAGACAGCGAACTCGTAGCTTAAAAGCTCGTTTGGAAGATGTCTGCAATGCTCCAACGCAACAACAAAAAATGATTAATAAAGCTGTGCCTATTGCCCCTCGAAAAAAAATCGCAAAATTCGGTTTAGTTGCTATAAGTGCAATACATAGATTATGTGCTTGGACCATATTGTTCCGGTTTCCAAGAGTGCCGGGAAAATACAATAATTTAATTATGAACTTTTAAAAGTTATAATTTTGTTTATTATGCAGTTCGTTTTTTACCAATTTGTGTTTTTTGTATATGACTAATAAAGTTCAGTATTGAAGAAAAATAACCATTTTCAGTTTTTTGTTTGGTATATTTCGGAAAATGTGCAAAATGTACTCATTTTTTCTTTTTTTAGTCACTAGTTGTGTTATAAAAACCTACACATATGAAATTTTTAAAAATTCGCTTCCACTGTTTCTTTAGGGGCTTCATTACGGTACATGGTGTGTAGGACCGACGCGACTACTGACGTAAAGTTTGACGCGACTACTGGAAGGTTAAGGCTTTATGATCAGCCCCCAAAGAGAAGGTTGGCAAATATTTGAGTATCGAACATTGACTTAAATACTCCTTGAAATATATAGGTCCAAGTCCTCCAAACAGTTTTCTTTTAATATTTGGTTGGGATTTTTAATGGAGAACGAAATTGAATGTTTTTACAATTTTTTTTACTTGGACCTCTAGATGACATTTCAATCATGGAAGGATTCCGTATGCACGACGGGGCTCCACCGCACTTTAGTCTCGTGTCTAGTGGCACGGCAATTATTGGATGAAACTTACAATATCCACTGCCTTAGGAGAGCAGGCCCGCAGCAATGGCTTCCTCGCTTAAATCCGATGGAATATTATCTCTAGGGACACTTTAAAGCGCTGTTATCCAAAACTCCTCCACTTGAATGTGAAGAGGATCTACGACATTAATGTTGTTCTTGTTGTTGGTACATCATAATGGACAACAAAAACACAAAAAAGACAGTGCAATACATTGTTTTGTCAAACATGTTTGTTAATGAGCGCCACGGGACTTGATAAATTAAAGTAGGACTGAATGAGCCCCCTAACCCTACAGATAACACTGGCAAATTAGATTTAAATTGTATACAGGACATTTAAGATCCTTGCGTATAACTATTTTTTTTTTAATTTTTGAATTGCTTGTTACACAAGGCACGAAGACTCTTAGTTATGTCGAAAATTTGGTCCACACCACCATGCATTCGCCAGACGGCCGTTTCGTTGATCCACAACTCATCAGTGGTGATCGGCAGGCAGTGCGACCCAAATCTCCAACATTCACGAAGAGCCTACACTAGCACGAGAGATCTAAGACAACAAGATGTTTTTGGCGACATCCAGTGTGAACAGGCAATATGCCCGGAAAAACACAAACGATGGCCGGACTAGAAGCAACAACTCCATCATATCCTATTTCCAACACTAGGCCGTCTGGTGAATGCATGGTGGTGTGAACCAAATTTCCGACATAACTAAAAGTCTTGTTGCTTTATGTAACAAGCAATTCACAAATAAAGCCATAAATGGTGTATTCAAAAGTAAACTAACTTTATTGGCAAGTCTACAATATTGTGATAAAGTCACCTAAAGGTTAAATAAAATAATAAATAATATACAGTATACAGATAAACGGACACGTTAAAAATACAAACAGAAATAACAAACAAAGAAAAACAAAAAGTGTCAACAATTTAAAATAATGTTGTGTTATTGCACTGCATCTATAAATTCTTGCACACTATAAAATGTACCGTTAATCAAAAATGTCTTTAGTTCACACTTAAATCTTCTCTCGGTCTGACAGGTCCTTAAGTCCTCAGGAAGTAAATTGTATAAGAAACAGCCCGCATATGATGGTGACCTCTTATAGAACTCAAACCTAGGACGCGGCAAGTACAACCTATCTCTTCCTCTGGTTGGATAATCATGACTACTGCCACAGGAGGGAGTCAGATGTTTGCTTTTAAAAATATCAGACAACAACTTATACAAGTAAATGGATGGGACGGTGAGTAATTTATTGGCTCTATATGCCTCCCGACAGCTGCCTCTATAGGGAATGCCAAAAACACATCGGATTGCCCGTTTTTGAAGAATAAAAATCGTCAGCGTACATACAGACATGACTAGTGATGCACGGTCCGAATATTACCATCAGAATTTCCAGTTATATTACGTAATATTACCTCTACCATCCGGTAACGTTACATTGTTACTGTAAAATTTCCGAAAAATTTCGTTAATTTTCGGGGTAATATTCCCGGTAATATTCGCTTCAATATTACGTTAAAGTTGGTACCTTACTGCTTGTTTCAACATGCTGCAACACGTCTAGTGATAGCTGTTGCTTAGTTCTTACGCCATCGCTATAATATGTGAAGCTCGTTTACATACGAACTAATCGGAAATTCTTACACAATAACCGTGCCGAAATGAAAAATGTTGCATTAATGACCCCATCAACAGTTACAAATACTTTTAATGAAACTGAATCTGATTTATCCGAGGATTTGTCTGCGGATGAGGGTTTAGCAAATAATGACTAAATATTTATTTTTACCGACTGAAAACTATTTTTATCATATGTACCTATTCTTTGGCCTATCTAAGAATTGTGTGAACTATATAGTTTCAGATTTCAGTTTATTTTGTGTTTTATTGACCTTTTAGAGCCATATAGGTAATTGAGGCAATTATTGTTTAATTTGTTAAAGCTTCTTTGCATATTGTAAAACCAGCTTTTTCTAAGTTGTTCAGCAATATTACCTAAAATTACGTAATATTACGTAATATTTCCAATGTTCTTACAAAAAAATAAATTACCGGTAATTTTGCATCACTAGACATGACCATGCGTGATATTTGCTGGTAGATCATTCACATAGAGCAGGAAAAGAAGTGGACCCAGTATGCTGCCTTGAGGAGTTCCTATATCAATATTTCTAACATCTGATAAAACTGAGTTAATTTTGATAGTTATCTTTCGATTAGATAAATAAGATCGTATCCACGTATTCCAATATTTTGTAATTTAAATACGGCCCTGGATTTTTTATTATTAAATTTAAGCACTTATTTTGCGTAAAACATTCATTTTAATAACCTTACAAAGCACAAAAATTTCAGCTAAATTTAAAAACTGCGTAGAGTATAAAATGTTGTACTGAGACAAAAATCAATGGTCAAATAATATAAATACCTGTGAATAACGACGAAATAATGTTTTTGCAAACCTACTACTCTGCATTCAGTCAGTTAAGTGCCAACCTATGGCGAGTTTTCTTGAATAAGTTTAAATAACAGTTTAAAACAGTGAAAACGTGTTTAAACAATTTCATGTGATACACCACCTATTTTTGAATTGAAAATGGATTTATATTTAACAAAAAAAATCCAGGTCGTATTGAATAAACCCAAGTTGATGATGGTTTTTCAAAATATTCAAATTATATGCAACGAAACGTCGTAGTGACAATTTGTAAACACTATCTTATTCTCCTCAGAAAGTAACAAGAAAGTGCTTTTAATTTTTTTATATCTGTAAAAATTATAAGTGTACTCGTATGTAGGTGGTACTAGTTTACATATATTTACTGTTTTATATCTCATTGTGATTAAATGCAGGCCGATATCGTAGATGGGTAACGACTTTGGTACTCTGACGAGCTCATAATAAAATCGAAACGAATTCGTCAGTATATAGACATGAGTTTAATTTGCAGAATAGCGGTTTTGAACAGCTGAATTAAGACGAATGCGATGTTTGTGCTTTATATAATGAACACTCAAAAGTTTGCGATCAAAAGGAATCAAGAGAGTCTTGCATAACATGCACCCATTTCGACAAACATCATTTAATGTATATTGATGCAAGAAAAGCTTATGACCATGACAGAGACAAAGAATATCCAAATTCTTTTACGGTATACAGTGTGGACATGCAAAAAGTTCTGTTATTACCCAAAATGTCTCTGAAATCATCTGTTTTTGTTAGTAAGTTAGTGGTCTTTAATGAGACGTTTGCCTCGTTGCTAAGTGAGGAGGTAAATATTTATGTTTTATGGCACGAGGCCATAAGTGGTCGACTAGTAGAAGATGTTACATCGGCTTACCTCGCAGTAATTCAAAGAGCCTCTGCTGATGTGAAGCACTACATATGTTGGTGCGACAACTGCAGCGCCCAAGATAAGAATTGGAAACTTTATGCTGCATTTGTATCCTTTGTAAATTCTTAATTGGGGACCAGGAACTATTACAATAAAATATTTTGAACCAGGCCATTCATATGAAAGCGGATGCTATTCATGGCCAAATTGGCAAAGCATTAAAAAAAAAAGGCCAACGTATCCGACATGAACGACTTAACGTGAACTTATAATTAAAACTTCCAGAAAAAACAAAACATTGATTTTATCATATGAAGATTTTTATGAATTTAAAGAAACAGCAAGATTCAAAAGAAAAAAAGAAGAAACAATTCCAATGCTATACGAAGTAAAGGTAGTTGAATTTCGTAAAGGTTCTTAAGGACCTAGTGCCCTTGTAATGTAATTGCGGATAGCTAGAGAAAATGGATTGTAGGCAGATTTTAAATTGATTCAAGAAATGAGGATATAATAAATAAAAGAGAATGAGGCCTTACGACTCACCTATTTTGTCTATCAAAGATTTAAGAAACTTCACTTCTTATATGGTGCCGTGATCTTCTGGCCAGCCAGCCTCTTTCTTCTCTTGAAAAGTCTATCCAATTTTACGCATAAATAACATACAGTACATTCACGAACACTTCCAAATTACGGATGAATTAAACTGAATTATGAAAATTATGTTGATTATACGAATAACTATATTTTTTACGTTAAGAACAATTTCTAACGGCGATGCATGAGAGAATAATTTATTAGCAATAAGTCACCAATAGAAAACACGCGTCACTCGACTTGCTGACCAATAGCGACTCTTCTAAAGTTCATCCTAAAGGCCATCATAGGCGCGGAAATTTATTACATTCTTTAATGAAGAAAAAGATGAAATTAGCAGTGCATTGAATTTAGATCATTATTAAGATTTGATGATTTAAACTAGTATATAGAAAATACCTTAGAAAGAAAAACATATAAAGATTTTACCTAATTGAGATTTGAAAACATATACAAAACAACAATAATAAGTGTGGACGCAACAGCCCTCAATGTCACCAATAAAAAAAAAATTTGGGAACGACTTCCCACTTCGGAAAAGTCTCCCGATTTGTTATCATCCCGAAATTAAGATTATATTATAATTAGTTAGTAGTTCTATGAACGTTTGTTAAATTTAAAACATTTTCTTAAATGTTTAAGTTTTTACTAAATATAAGTATTATATAGGTACCTACTATAATTTTCATGATTTTTTTTACCCTACTTTTATACTACTGTTTTGTGATCATTTTGTCATAGTAAGTCGATATGCTATTTTTTTCCTTCGCAAAACTAAGAATTTAACTTTAGCAATTAGATATACTATTTGTTTCCTTCGTAATTCTAATGATTTGGATATATCAAACCAATTTACTATTTTTTTCCTTGTTAATCCAAATATTTTTTTAATACAAGAAAATAGTAAGTCATGTAAAATCTAAAAACATAGTACTACTAAGAAGAACATTATTTTTTTAAAAAAATACATGTCAATATCCCTAGTACCACATAAAAAAAACATAAAAATGTATATGTAATCAAATTGCTACCTTTCAAACTAAAATTAATAAAAATGAGTTACTAGGTTTTACCAAATGACGGGAGATCTGTCGACCCTTGCCTCGGTCTGGTTCTACTGAATTAGACTGGGGCCCTGCTAAATTAAACAAAATCCCGTGTGTAGGTAAAACCAGTCATTTTGTCCGCTATGCCACGAAATTCTTTTTCATGTAAAAATAATGTCCGAAATAAAGATAAACTAAAATCACAAAAAATTGTTTTTTCAAAAATTCTCGAAAACGGTTAACGTTAGTTTCATATTGAAAAAAACCATTTAAAATCTGTTTAAATTATACAACTTTTCTCGAATTTAACCGACATTGTAACTCCTAGCATTTCCAAGATTCCAATGCTATCCCATTCTTATCTAGATATTATTACAATATTTGTCCCAATTAATTATATTAATTATTAAAATAAATTTTACTAAACATTTTCGATAACACTGTATTGGTAGATGAATCTAACATTAAAGTTAATGTACCTGAATGTGGAGATTATAAATATATCGAAATACCGCCTGTTAACCAACATAATATACGACTTTCATTTCAGCGCTATAAATCAAATATTTTTCACGATATCGTTTTTTACGGTAACCAATATATTCGTAATACATCATGTGTCAAAAGGTACGTCAATCAAAATTTTGTTACAGAACCCAAAAACAATCAAGTTGCTTAAAAATGCGCCTTAATTTTTATGCATCATCTGTCGGGGCGTTTTTGAGCCACCGGTTAATTATATAGAAGGAATCCTAAACGGTTTTCTCTAATCAGAATATAATGGATAGGTCTAACAGCACCAATATGAAGCAATTAATAAAAAGTGGATACAGGATTTTACAAGAACAGGCTTAACAATGACAAATTGAGCTTAACTAATATGTTTCAATCTATTTTCATAAGTATAAAGGGTGATTTTAATTTTTTGAGATTTTTCTGGTTTCTCTGATATTATTGCAATCAAGGTTTGCTAAACCTAGTTTACAATAGTTAAGAACCAAAAATTTAAATTACAGCTTTATTTGAATAATTTACTAAAGACTAAAAACAAAATGGTTTAAACACACATTCCGAGACAATTTAGGTATAAATAGAATAAAATCTTAGCTTAAATTAAATACAGAAATTCCTATTCCTTTTGTTAAGAACTAAACAAGTACACAAGAACTGAATTATAAACAATCAAGTGTGAAAATTTATTTTAACAAATGCTCAAAATGTCAACCACCTTGTTGCCGCACTTCTACAGTCTTAAAATAAATGAATTGTTAGCTCGTTGGAGCATTTGGAAATGGATGCAAAAACAGTTCGTACTCTCGTAGTATAAAATCTATATAAAAATTGTGTCACCCCAAAACTTTCCCGACAATTTATAGTATAATCTAAAATATATGACCTGTGTAACGAAGCGGAATTTTAATAATTATTATGATTGTATTATTTTCATTATTTACAATAAACTAACGTAACAAACTAACTACTTTATTAAAAAATTAGAAAAAAAAAAGTATTGCCAGAGCTAGGACTCGAACCCGTAGCCTCCCGAATGCGAAGCAATCAAAATCAATCAAAAATTTTTATTTCATACGTTCATTTACATAACAGCATTACAAACATTTATCTTAAAACTAAATATATATACAATATTTATAAAACAGAAGTGAGCATGACTATATACAACAAAAATGATATGTACATGATGTCGATGCAGCAGGAACCTCGCGTCGCGGCCAGGCAGGCATGGTCTTAAGCCTTTCGAGTACAAATGTTTGTTCATTATTAGTCGTCTGAGGTAGGCTCGGCTCCAACCTAGGCTTTACCCAAGCAATGTGTCCGCAGTCGGCAATGAATGCGAAATATTTATATAACATTTTTAAGCTACTTGTCTGTTAAGGCTTCTGAGTAATAACGCAGGAAAAATTAGGAAAAACCTGCTTAAAGGGGGTGTCGAGTCGATTGTCCGTTTGCAGCGTTGCGAAAGATAAATCTAGCGATGCGCTGTTTGACTACGGCCTATTATCCAAGTAGATGGGTAATCTGTGATAAATTAGGGATGTTTAAAATTCAGATTATCCCTCTCTCGGTGTCGGGTCATGTCCTGTGTCAGTGGTGACTTGTGGATGTCTGTGGTGTAATATTTCTGTGCTATGTCAGTCACGTAGTCTGTAATATATTGTATGTTTGCCCGTCTATGCAGTTCATCGATGGGGGTGGAACGATCACTGCTTGTCGCATGCCGTAATATTTTGTTTTCCATACGCAGCAATCGTAATCGCTGCGTATCGGACATGCTACACCAGACGGGAGCAGCGTAAGTCAGCATCGGTCTTAGTACAGTCTTGTATAAAGTAATTTTATTGTCGGTCGTCAGTACACTGTTTTTATTTATAAGTGGATAAAGACTGTGCACTGCACTGTAGGTCCTCTGTATACTGTAACTCGTATGCGGCTTGAAATTCAGTGTTCGATCGAGCTTCACTCCCAAATGAGTCACAGGTTGTCGTTGTGGATCGATTATTGCGTCGCCTATTTTTAGTTTTTCGAATATTTTGGTATTCTTGTATTTTTTTGTCAGTATGATACCCGAATGCGAAGCGAACGCCCTACCAGTGACCCAACAAAAAACCTGGTAATAAATATTGCATTTTATTTGTTATATTTATATATTTTTGCTTACAGAATTCAGTTTTCCCCAGAAGTTGGAAATTGGCAAAAGTGATACCCCTTCCAAAAGTCCAAAATCCTAAAGACTTTAAAGATATTAGACCCATAAGTATACTTCCTACTTTTTCTAAAATACTGGAAAAAATTATTGACAAACAGCTTAGAGCTCACATTAGTAACAACTCCATACTACCGCAGATGCAGTCCGGATTTAGACCAGGTCATGACTGTGTGTCAGCTCTCACTAACATCACAGATGATGTCCTCTGATCTATAGATGATAAGAAGTTGGCCGTTTTGAGTCTCCTGGACTTTTCAAAGGCATTTGATACTTTAAGTAACAAACTTCTTTCTTCAATTCTAAAGTATGTTGCGCTGACATCGAATGCATCCGCGCTACTCAAAAATTATCTGTCTGGAAGGGAGCAGGCAGTTTCATATAACGGCGAAATTTCCAATTTTCTTGCGCTTCCTAAGGGTGTGTCTCAAGGGTCAATCCTAGGACCCCTTTTGTTTTGTATATATACTTCAAATGCACCAAAAAGTATTTCAAACTGCCAGCAGCATTACTTTGCAGATGATGCCCAACTATATCTATCTTTTACTCTGGAAGAAGCTCCCATGGCTATTAATTTAATCAATAGCGACCTTGAATCATTTAGAAGGTATGCCGAGGATTACTGCTTGAAACTAAATACCGAGAAAACCGTTGCAATACTATTTGGTCGGAAAAACGAAAGAGCCCTATTTTATAACACTTACACCAATGTTCTGAACGTGGCTGGTTCTGTTGTAGAATTCCGGAAGAAGGTGAGAAATCTTGGTTTAATACTGGATGATGAATTACGTTTCGCAGCGCGCGTAAGTAACTCTTTACAAAAAGCTTACTTAAATTTGAGGCTTTTATTTCAAAATAGGCATTGTCTTCCTTCAACCTTAAAATAGTGTTATGTGAAACTCTAGTACTATCCCATTTAAATTTTTGTGATACAATATACGATCCATGCTTGACAGTAGGCTCATATTCGGAATACGAAAGTTTGATCGAATCAGCCACACATTGACCCAAGCTAATTGGATAAATATGCAGATATTTTTCTATTCTTCTGAATAAAACGCCTCCATACCTTTACAATAAAATAAAATTTCGAACAGACGTCCATAATATCAACATTGTTTTCCTAATTCACTAAATATACCTATTCACAAAACAGAAATATTCAAGAGGTCTTATTCTTATACCGTCTCTAAATGCGTGAATTCTTGGACCAATGATTTAAGGAATACTTTTTCAAAATGTGCGTTTAAAAGAAAATTTAATAAAATCTTGATTTCTTTTTTTTTTTTTTTCATAATGAGGTGGAATGACATATCAAGCTTAATTAATAAGTATAATTTTGAAGATATCTTGTATTGATTGTATGCTAAAAGTATTTATTTTATATTACTGTAATGTTTAGTGAGTGTGATTTTTCTTTTGTATTTGTTTGTATTTACTAACACAGGGTTCGCTGAACAGACGGTTATCTGCAAATGCATAGCACCGTACTGATTCTCGCCCAATTGCGTGTATAAGAAAAAAAATTTGCTAGTTTGTTAAATATGCAATAAAAGACCTTTATTATTATTATTATATATTATATACGTTCCAACTAACTCACTGCTGACATTTTAAACACTATTTTCTCGAGAGTTTTGGGGGCAAATATCAAAAGTGGCATATCTGTAAAGCAGATAAAAAATGCTTTAAAATGATGTATCACTCGGCCCCTACTGATATATGAAAATTTAGCAGTTGTGTCCACTCCTATCACAGGGGTTAAGCAAGTTCAACCAAAATCGAATGACGTCATCCTACGGCTACCTCAAAGTCACATACCAAAATATAGCTTAATTGGCTAAAGCGTTTGGGCGCTATCGTGGTAGAATACATACCGACACACATACACACAGACAGACAGACTTCCATCTGCAAATGATCTTAATCGTCTCAGGGAACTTCAAAATGGTTATATTCGTCTTTATCTCAATTTTTTTTAGCCCGTTTACAATACTTTCCCTGTGTGGGAAAGTAATACGATAGCTACGGAAATTCAGTTTGTAAATTACAAAAAACACTTCAAAACCTGAGTTTTCGTTGCCACTTTCAGTTACAGAAACAACGTTGGCTGGTATTCTTGCACGACGAACAGCAGTTCGATTCTTCACATACTTGTCCCAACAGCTCCAGTTTTTTAACCATTTTAACGATAGCTGGCGGA
This sequence comes from Apoderus coryli, assembly GCA_911728435.2. Lineage (NCBI taxonomy): Eukaryota > Metazoa > Arthropoda > Insecta > Coleoptera > Attelabidae > Apoderus > Apoderus coryli. Next base: position 4,784,577 of record OU452202.1, on the reverse strand, counting down.
GAAGGCGCTTGACGACGAACCACCTACTTTTAATTTTTCAGCACAATTTTCACAATTTTTGTAAAGAATTTTAATAATTTCGATGCGTTGTTGAAGAAAGTATCGTTACAATTTCAGTGATGGCGTAGTTTTTACTTGTCATCTGTCAAAAAACAACAAATCTTATTTTGATAACTAGCAAATTATTAGCGGGTAATTCAAAATGAAATCTCTATTATTTGGGAAGCCGTCACTTGTCACTATGTCTACTTCAGCTTACCATAGATCCTTTTTTCTACCCATCAACTGAGCTATATTTTGTATTTACCTTTTTTTTGTCTAAAATCCCCTTTATTATTATCTTGTAACCAAATGGTTAACCATAATGATTTTGCTGATTTCCAGGTAAAATTACAAGACCATTTTTAAAAACAAATATCATTAGTGATATCATTTTGTGCACTGTCAGATATAGTTCAACAAACAAATAAGTCGACTTTAACAAATGAATTTCGAACATGAGTATTGTTTTTTCAGGCTGTTTTATACATTAATATTTTGTTTTTAATCGTTATTGATGGATATTGGTAGCTCGGGCTGCGGCCGCCCCCCGTTGACCTTATTACCCTCCTGGCAGGTGGTTTTGCCGTGAAACTTACACTACATGGTGCGTATTTTTCATTAACATGCTTGTTTGTTATTTGCACAATTTCTTGCATTTTTTTATTATTATAAACATTTCGTCTTTGGCATATTATATCTCCATTTTAATGATATACTGAATAAATGCTTAAAGCAATTTTCAAAGGTATTTACGCATTTTATTTATTATTTTTATTTTATTTATGGACCAAGTACAATAATACAAAAGCAACAACTACAATCAACATCAATTCTTTAGAGCAGACAAAATTATGGTATACTGTTGTAAAATAAGGTGAGGTCTCCGAAGCACCTGCGTCCGCTCAATCGAAGCTCACCCAGCAGCAGCCCTTAATTAAACACGCGGTCGAGAGGTGGACCCCGCCGAGCCTGACTTGTACAAATCTGAGAAACCGGTGCTGAATTCCATCAATAGCGGCCACATGACAAGCATATGCCACAGGCATACTCAAGGCTAGGTCTCACGAGTGTCGTATATAACAATTCAAATGTCCTTATATAGTGCTTGACAAAATCCAAAACCTGCAATGCCTGCGACCTGGAGCCATGTGGGCTCTATACGCCAGAGAAGCATCAAAATAAAATCCCAAATCCTTAGCCAAAGTTCTGTTCTCCAAATCCGATGGACCTATGAAATAGTCGTGGAAGATTGGTTGAAATTAACACAAAACACTTAGCAACGTTTAGTTCACACCAATGTACCAAACTAATGACGTCCTTTTGTAAAAGGTATACCTTTTAGAAAAGGACGTCATGCCACTGTATCTGCTGAAATGCGAGTTGCCTCAATTGTCACCATATACGAGTATTTAAGAAAAGGGATAGGTCCGTATGCAAAAATATCATGGTGTCTCTTTCCTTCCCATCGCGAGAAAGGTTCTTGCAAGAATTTTGTCCAATCGTCTTCTCCCACTCTAGGAAGGGTGCTTGCCGGAAACGCAATGCGGTTATAGACCCAACAGGGGTACAGCGGACCTGAGATTTAGTGCCAGGCAAATACAGAAAGAGCCACACGAAGAAAATCGTCCCATATACATGGGTTTTATAGACCTTGTCAAGGCGTCCGACTCGGTTAACCATGAGGCTCTGTCATCTACATCCAGATACTTCCGACTCCTTCAAACGATAATATGAAAGCAAAAGTTCACAACAGCAGTGGACCAGGAGAGCCCTTTCCAATAACAACTGGCGTAAAACAGGGTTGTGTAATTGCACCCACCTTGTTTTCGATGTTTGTGGGAACGGTCATTCAACTTGTCAAGCATGAACTGCCGGGGGGAATAGATATCGTTTACAGATGTGATGCCGGCGGACTCTTCAACCTTCGTAGACTGCAAGCTTCAGCTTCAATACGCGGATGACAATATTGTCCTAGCTGATACAAAAGAGGATCTTCAATATATGCTAAATGCATTTAACAGTAGGCTTGAACTGAATATAAAGAAAGCACAGATTTACTATCAGCCTGCAACCAAACACTGTGGCTGTTTCACCACATATTTGTGTTAACGGAGACAGACTTCAGAACTACGAGAGATTCTCTTACGTCGACAGCATTCTCAATGCTCATCTTTTGCCCGTCTGAGGACGGGAGTCTTTGATAATCATAACTTCGACGTTCAAACCAAGTTGCGAGTGTATAATGCTATTGTAGATCCTGCCTTACGTATAGCTAGGAATTAAATGGCAGGACCAACGAAAAAACATCAGCGTTCTGGAGGAAGCTGAAATAACTAGCATTGAGGCGATAATTGTCACACAACCGGCTGCGATGGACTGGCCACGTAATCCGTATGCCAATGAAACGCCTTCCAAAGAGAATATTTTAATCACAGCTTCAGGTCGGCTCACGAAATCAGGGAGGGCGGCAAAAGAGGTACAAGGATGTTCTTAAGACCAACGTGAAGAAGTGTGGCTTAGATGTGAAGAACAACTGGGAGCAGATCCGAGTGGAGGCGTGCCATTTAGGAGGGCCATCAAGTTGTGGAGGATCAGCGTCGACGACATGAGGATGCGAAGAGACAGCATCTAAAAGAGAGAAAACGCATTGATGGGGCAGCGCACCTACAACAGCCGGTAAATGGTGGTGATTGGGTGTGTCAGTTTTGTGACAAGATTTGTGGCTCGAGGATCGGTCTGTTTAGCCATCTTAGGGTTCACAACAGAAATCCTTGAGTTGGACTAATTCATAGTCGTTGGCGAGTGAATGCTGATGATGATTCTCAAGCTTACCTTTGGAAAATTATTTAGCTTCATTAAACCTGTACAAGAAATCAACAATAGGTATTAAGCAAAAAAATGCACCTTTTTTACACCAACTTTCCTAATCATATCTTAGAATTTTATTTGTATAAAAAAATAAATAAACAGAATGGAATTGGAAATTCAATCAACACTAAATAAAATCGCAAATATATGTTAAAATTTTTGCCTGACAGAGAACAAGTTTAAGCAAATTGTATTTTCGGCCTGGATTTTGTAATCTGCACCAATCTCAAATATTTACACAGAAGTGCTTTTTTTATTTATTTTCAAAAAGAATATCTTCAATAGTCAATATCAATAATATTTCATGAATGAAAACAAGTATAGCAAAAACCTGTTGAACAAACAATTTTTAGAAGGTTTAAAAAAATCCTTTTCTGTTGAAAATCAAACGCCGGACCTCCTGCCGCCTGGCTTGCTGCTGTAAAAGTATTATTTTCACGCAAACATTATTATAAAAATATTTTTTCGAAGTAAAGAAGTCTGTTGCGGAAATAGTCTAACACTTAAAGGATTTACCTAACGCTTAGCGACCAACTATACAAAACGGTGCTATCGCTTTGGTAATTGATTTATTATTTCATATATTTTCTAGTTTCAACATTATTTCTCTACAGCTGACAGTTTTAGACATGCTACAGACTTTAGGCTTACGAACGAAATTTTGCTAATTGTCTTATTTTAACAAGTTCCTACTTTTTGGCATTATCGATACAACAATTAATAATTTTGTGAAATAAAGAAATCTATGTCGACCATATAATATGTTGGAATCTAAAACGACTTAACGCTTAGAGACTGGCCATGGTAAACTCTACAATCGTGTGGATGACCGTCTTATTTTTACAATAGTTTCCTAATTTTAGCGGTATTTTTGACGATGGTAGCAGATTTATGCAGCATTATGTTACTTAAAAGCACACATTTAGATACCTTTTAATTGAAGCAGTGGCTTGTGTTGCTAATCCAAAAAGAATTACTTTTCATGATGCTATTCTTTGATATTTTATTTTAACTTTAATTAGTGGCAAATCATCCAAATAATTAAATAGCCGTAATCATATTCAAACTCAAATTTATTTATTTCAAATATCCACTTAAAATATATACATGTTATTTTGCTCTAAGCCGAAATAAATAAAATAAATAATAATAAAGAAACAAATGTAATCTTATATGTGCACCGCCCTGATTTTACTAAGCGGTGCCTAGAGGATGCTTCTAAACATGCTGCATGAGGATGCTTCTAAACAATCAAATACTGTTGTTGATACCGACACAAAATTCATCTTTTCTAATTCTGCGATCTAAAGAAATCTGTTTTGTGTTGCATTTGAAACGAATTTAATTTATACTCATAGACCGACCATGCGAAAGATTGTTATCATTTTGACTCTGGTTCGGACGTGCTATAACACTTAAACAACATCACGCTTAGACACCGAGCGTGCTAAGTGTTCTCTTTTTTACTAGTACCTTAGATTAAGGAAGTATTTCCTGGTTTTTAGCCGTATTTCTCTACTACTGGAGTTACTGATAGAAAAATAAAATAAAATTCTACTAATTTGAAAAGTAGAATCCGACACACTATGGAACTAAGAGGCCAATCATGCAAATCACTGACCTGCTATCATTTGGCTCATATTTTCGCAGTAATATCCTATTTTTTTACTTTTACTAATCGGTCCGTGTAAAAGACTGGCGTATAGCCTTTATGTCTAAAAATATTAACTTTTAAAGGCTTAACATTAATTTCATAATGGAACAATAACAATACGACTACATTAACATACAGCGACTAACGGAAATTAAATTACAGGTTAACTAAACAGTCCGTTTATATACAGCTCCTTGCTGGTGGACGATTATCAGTAAATAAGACAAATCAAAATTATGTTAACGTTGTTTATAGCGAGATAAAAATCATCTAATCCACCTCAATTGAGTTCAAGCTGAGTTAATTTACACGTATCTGTTTCAGTATTTTCCTGTCCAAAATGCAGATTTTTTATATGTGCTGATTTAGGTCCTGCATACATTAGAAACTTGTTAAATTATATTGAATAAAGTATAGAGTTTTATATTTTTATGCAAGTAATAGTTTATGCATCTTAAAAGTTCACTAATTCTTGCAGTAGCATTAATTGACAAAATCTTGGGGCAAAATATTTAAGCCTGACTTATTTCACATCCCCTCACTCTATTAGCACAGCTATCGAACGATAGAACAGATGGAGACGTTAAACGAAGATTCAAGCATTACTGAAATAATGAAGTAGTGCAATCATCAAATTGTCACATTAATTCCTAAACCATGTTAGATTCTATTCGTCATTATTTCACTCGAATCATCTCCTGTCTTAAACTCTTCATCAAAAATAATTATTAAAGGAAGGCAAACGCTGAAGAACTGAAATTAATAACCGGTTAGTCTTAAGATTTATGAAAAATGTATATCCTACATACTTTTATTATTGGTCATCTAAGGTGAAATGAGGAATAAAAATATTAACCGCGGGGAATATTTTACTGAAAAGGAGAAACTGGGATATTTCATTCTGGTAGTGCCCCTTCCCCTCAGTTATGGTCTAATATCTAACATCATTAATATTAACTAACAGTACAGGACGTAAAAAAATTTCTAATAAATGGCGCATGCATGAATTTACTGCCTCAGTATAGTTTTATTTTTAGTATATATTTTATTTATTTGTTGTATTGTATCATATGTCATATATTGTTCGTAACTTCGTTTTATATTTTATATTAGTTTATTTGTATTTTGACGTAGTTATGATGATATTTCTGTGATTCGTCTGTTTTTTCAGCTTTTTTATTCACTGATTTTAGATGTATGACATGTGTTGTTTTATCTTTGTTTTTTTATTATTTTATTATGTTTTGTAATTCAATTAAATTGACTTGCCAATGTACATTGTTTGTATCTGTGATGGCTAATAAAGATTATTACTATTACTATAACATGTGAATTAGGTGAAATGTAATATTTTCTCTACGACTATATAATAATAACAACTCGATTAATGTCATGTTATTGGTTAAATTATTATAAATACCCGTGAAATAATAATTCAGTATTCAATATCAATTGTTTTGGTTCCTAGGGAATTTTTGTTAAAGTTCCCGTATAATTTGGCTCCCAGGGAAACTACCGCGGTCTTTGACGGGTCAAAATTAGATCTAGGAAAAGCCTGTAACAATTCCTGTTTTAAATAAGCATCTTTGGGTGTTTTAACATACAGAAAATTCAGAGGATATATTTATACACACTTATACTAGTTTTATAAAAAACTGTTTTAATTAAGCTCAATAAGCACTGGTTTAAATAGACCGTTTGTTACAAATTTTCCAATGTAAATACACACAATCGACTTGGATTCCACATTGCCAAATTTACTTGTTCATGGCTGTGTAAGTACCTATAAGATATACTTTTATGATTTTTTTCATGTGTTTATCTTGATACTCTAGTATTTACACTATTTTGATTACGATTGATTTGATTATAAACGATTTTATGCTTCGAATTTATTAAACATTTATTATATTTGGATGTAAAGTTAAAGTGGGTCTTTCATTACCAAATTATTTCACACAAACCATTGAAACTGAAGAAGATTGAGAGGGAATTATGGGCGACTTTGACCGTAACGAAGAAAATCCAGACACTTCTATGTTGCAACATTCTGACGTGTTTGTTATTTTAATTTTATTTTTATTGGTTTAGGTTTTAATGAACTAATGTTGTTTGTTTTTATTCAAGAGCAATATAAATAAATTATTTTGATTTTAGTTTTTTGTTAGGTACCTACGACATGTGCTATTACCTATACAAATTAAAATTATTTATTTTAAGTTAGCATGTTTTATTTTTTTCTTTTGGTTTTAATACGGACACCCTGTACTTGATATGATTTGAATCTTACATAGTTTAAAAAACCAAAATTGTGTATACCTATTCAACTTGAAAATATTCATATTCGGGTGTAAATTTCATTTTGCCATATCCATTTTTGCATTTCCTAGTTGCATTTAGGAATTGTATACAATGCCTAGGAATTTTATACATTTCCTAGGTAACGTATGTAATATATAAGTTTTTTCGACGACTGTTTTAGAATATAGATATTCTGATGTCAATAACTGTTACAGAATATTGAACATTCCGTAATAGTGTTACAGAATGACGTATTAAGGGTTGCCTATAACTTTAGCGGAATGTATAATAACACAGCGGTGTTTTAGCGTAATTAATAAATATTCGTATCTCTAGAAATGGGTCAGATATATTTAAAATCTATATAACAACTGTTACAATAACTTATTGAATATCTTATTGAAATTTTTTTAAGTGTTTACATTTAAGTTTTGACAGAAGGACAAATTGTGGAATTTGTTTGACATATATGTCATTATTTGAAAGTCTCTTATGTGTAATTCTTTATTTATATTATTTATCAGATATCAACTTATACACATTGAGGTAAGTTATTAATTATATAATCTTGGTGTTGAAGTTTTAAAAGTACCTACCTATATAAATTGTTATAGAACTTTTTCAATATAATGTCTAACGAAGAAGCGCTATAATTTGTACCCCTCCTGAGATTAGAGAATTAAGTTGCAGTCGTAAAAAAAGTATAGTCTGTAACACGTGAGGAATCAGCTATTCTGAACTCGTGGACCGTCACCCTCGCCGGTCGGCTCGGGTTACAAATTTCCACTCGTTCAGGATATGCCACATTCCTCACTTGTTACAGAATATACTATTAACACATTTCATAAGCCAACCCGCTTGTATACATTTCCTAGGAATTATATACAATGCCTTGTTTTGATATATTTCCGGTAACATGTACAATACTACTGGGTTGCATTGTAGTCATATGAATATTTCGAAAGATAGATAGAAGTGAGATAAAATGAGTTCTTGTAACTTTTTTAAATGCAATTGTCAGATTTCACATGGTCATGCAGAAAGTGTAAATCTACTCTACACAGCTATTATTCACTGAGATAATTACGTGTATGTAATTAACGTTTTCTTGAACGTTCTTGAATGGTCTCGTTATTAGTGTAACATTATGTGTCTCCTATCACTATAACTCATAATCTATTTTACTTTATCTTAAAGAGTTTATGAACTCTCAATAATTTAGCCGTTAGTAAAAAAATGCGATAACCGTTTTCTTTCAAATGCTTTCAAACGAAAAAACTATATATTTCAGTCCTTCTAAAGCCATGACTGTTATTTTATGATATTAAATTTGGTGCGGACCTATATCTATATATAAAAGCGCGATATCTCAATAAAAAGACAAAACCAGTAAGTGGAATTTCTATACGAATTTTAAAAATCTCGTTCTTGCGACAAGAGGTCTTAAAAATATGTGTTGAAATTTTATATGTAGGTATCTGTAATCCTATAATAAAATATTCATGGAATATCTGCAGAAAATAAAATTTATAGTGACATGATTATTTTGTATAATGTGTTTTATTTCCCTAAATTTAGAATGCTGATAAAATTTTTGCCATATTTAATTTAATATCACTGATTAAATACTAGTCACTTCTTCTCTCTATGCTTATGTTCTCTCTTATACTAAATATTAGTTGAGTGTCTTTAATACAATTTCTCAGCTAACAATATTAAATCACATCTAACATTATCAGTGTTTTTTTTTTTCGTTTCTGATTGTAAATGTCAAAATAATTATTATTTAATTGTCAAAATAATAAATACTATATACGGAAGGTAATTATTTACAAAGGCTATACCAAAAAAGTATTCGAAAATAGCTCATTATGATTTTATGAACAAAAAAATATTTTTCAAGATATTTGACTTAACCATGTCAAATGCTACATGGAAAGCAATTTTAAACTTATTATTTTGTCGCAAACATTTTTGTTATAAACACGTTGTAAATAAGTACCTATATACCTGTTATATTTTTTCCCTTAATTTTCTTGAACAAAATATTTATAATTTTGTGGATGTATCATTCTTGGGGTTTTTGGTTTGATTCACAAACAATAGTGAGATAAAAAAATCTTTTATTTCATGTCAACCTTTTTTTTTACGACATTTCGACAAACAATTATTGTCTTCTCAGGATTTTTTTTTGTCAGTCTTCCAACATCTCATTAATGTTCTCTTTTCCTTTTTTTTTATTATTTCCATTATTGGTATTGTCATAATAGTAAGAGATTTTTTTTTTACCTGTAATTACTTTTTGTGTCGTATTTATTGTTTTGACAATTAATTCTTTATTATTTTGACAAGAATTGTCACTAGTAATGTGACAGAATAATTGTTTTTCATGGAGCATTTGATGGATGGATGGAGCATATACACTATTGGACAAAAGTAGAGCAACACTTTCGAAAAATTAGACAAATCTCGATTTTATAATATTAAATGCATGATATCGTATTTAAATACGTCGTGTCTTAAATATCAACGGCAACAGCTTTTTCCAACAATCTAAACAAATCAACTGATATTGACGTAAACTTTTAATACAATATTGTAATGCGTAAAAAGCTGAGTTTATTTTATGTTTAATTAATATTTCTGTGCTGGATTAATCATGCCAAGAGGTATTCCAATTTCGAAAGAATTAAAACAGAGAGTATTGATTGCACACTTGTAAGGTACAATACAAGCCCAATTGCAATTGAGTTTGTTTTTACCCAGAGCCAGCGTGTCCAAAATAATTTCAACTTACAATGAAAGGGGACATTTGGAGAATATACCGAAATCGGCAAGCTCGAGAAAAACAACAACTAAGATAGACAGACGCCTTAAAAGAATTTCCCACAACGATCCTTGGATGTCTGCACCGAGAATAATTGCTGAAATTCCCGAAATTGAGGATAGTCCACGGATAGTTCAAAGAAGGTTGGTAGACGCAAAGTTGTTTAGTAGACGCCCGGCTAAAAAGCCGCTTATTTCGGCAAGAAATGGAGTGACTAGGCTTGAATTTGCACGTGGACATTTAAATTGGACAGTAGACGATTAGGAAAAAGTGTTATTTAGCAATGAAACGCGTTATAAAATTTTCAATTCTGATAGAATTAAGTATATAAGACGGCAATCAATCCAAGGTTTCATACCAAATACGTTACACCCACAGGTAAAGGCAGTGTTTTCCATGGGGTTGTTTCTCATGGAAGGGTGTGGGTCCTTTAAACTTCATTAATGACACCATGGATCGATTTGTCTATAGATATCTAATGCAAAATGAAATGTTGCCTTATGCAGCATGGGAAATGCCGTTGCATTTTATTTTCTAATAGGATAACGATCCCAAACACACAAACAAACCGAATTGGTCAAGAGTGGTTTCAAGAAAATAACGTTCTGGTTTTGGAGTGGGCGGCACTATATCCTCAGACCTTTTATTTTATTTAAAATCTATGTGAAGAAGTTGAGCGTAGAATTCGTACACCATAAACCATCATTGGTAAATAAAATCAATGGAGTTTGGAGAAACCTTTCCGAAAATACTGTCCAAAAATTGATAGCTTCAATGCTGCGACGTTGCTGGCAAATAATAAATAATAATAGATATTCTATTAATTATTAACATAATACTACTAGCTATTTTAATTATTAAATGTGTTTAATGTTTTTTTATCGTAATATGTAAAATAAAATACTGTTGATACAATTTGTTGCTTTACTTTTGTCGCTTTTCATTTCGTCGATCTTTATAATTATAAATATTTCTGTAACTGCATTTCGTTTAAAGTGTCCAAAATATTGTGAAATATTACTAATATTGGGGATAATATTTCATTAAAATTAACTGGGGATTACAATAATATTTAATTAGTTTTTCAAATTCTAAGAAATAAAAGCACTTTGTTGCTCTACTTTTGTCCAATAGTGTATGTTAAATTGTACTTTAATACTATTTTTTTGCCAGTTTTGGCACTCCAGCTTTTTAGCGGATGCAGATAGAAAACAATTTTTCAGTGAAAAAGTATTTAGGAAAATTAGGGCTTTCGGAATGTGGCAAAATATAGGTATGTTCGTGGGAAAATAATACTGATATTCATATTCTCCATTTTGCAAAATCGGAAAAAATATTTTTTTGGCGTAAAATATACCTGAATGCAACGCAATTTTGACCACATCCAAAGATTTTTAATATCCAATCCTGTTTTCATACAATAGGTCTGGGGCGCCGAGTTTGGGACCACCGGTACAGTACATATAACCGTCTGTTCAGCTAACTGATAGACAATAAAATAATATACAGCAATAACATTTATAAATATAACAATACATGGAAAAGATTAAATATAGAATAATAATATCAATAATTCACATTAACCCCAAAATAGTAACAAACAACAATAGGCAAGTCTGTCCATCCCCACATCGCTCAACCATCTATCACTATTGTCAATCCCAAGTCAGCCATTGCGCTTCATATATGTCTTCGCCTAAATGAGCGTTTAGTTTTAGCTTCCCTTAATTCTTTAGACCAGGAGTTTATGCATTCAGCCACTGTACATGAGAAGGACCGTTTGTACAATTCCGTGGAATTGATAGGTATATTAAGTGTATTAGGGAAGCGCATATTGATATTGTGAATATTTGCCCTAAACTGGATTTTATTGTACAAATAAGGTGGTGTTTTATTTTTTAAATAGAAAAATATCTAACTGAGGTATGCAGTTGTCATCTGTCGTGCATATTAATCCAGTTGGCCTTACACAAAGTGTGGCTGCCTCTCTGGAACCTGCGAACTCCAAATATCAGTCCCAAACATGAATTCTGGAGTTTTTGTATCCGGTTTTTATCAACCACCATCAAGCTGGCATTATAAATGGTATCGCAGTAGTTAAAATGTATGATAATACGAGCGTCTCACACATCGAAATTTTCAGGTTTCTGGTTAGAACTTCCCTATTATTAAATATTGTTTTAAGGTTTAGATAGGCTTTCTGGAGAGACTTTGTAATGTGTTGCGAAAATCGTAATTCCTCGTCAAGCCCAAGTCCAAGATGTTTAACTTTTTTGCGGAATTCCACAACAGTGTCAGATATTTTAAGCGTATTGCCAAACGTATTTAAGAATATCTGTCTTTCAGCTTTTCGACCGAAGACAATTATTGCCAGAATTTTCTCCGCATTCAGTCTCAGGCAATGGCTATCCGTAAAAACTCTAAATGACTCTAAATCGTTGTTGATTTGTGTTTGTTGTGCATGTATTATTTATGAGTGTAACTTTTTCATTTAGCACTGAGCCTCTAATTTATAGCTCGCCATATGCTATGAGATTCACATATTGATAGAGTATGTAGAAGTTATTGGTGTGATTTTATTTTTATTTTCACCTGAAATAAGTGTTTGTATGTCATTCAATTAAGAGAAAAGCCCCTACCAAATTTCAACCCAATCTGGTATAATCTACAATTGAAAATGCAGAGGGACTAATTAGATTTTAACCCATTAACGCCCAGCGATCTACTTATAAATCAAAACAAAAACCACACAGTAAACAAGAGTTGGGACGTCTGAAAGTTTCACCCCCTACCATTATCCCGTTTATAAATAATTTATTATAATTGAACTTGTCAACATCACTGAACACCATTTTTTCGCTGTTTACCTGAATATATTGACTAAAGGGGTAATTTATGTTAAACAAATAATTTTGAAATGCGATTTATTTCCTATATTGTGTCTTTAAAAGGTATCTGATAGGTGGTTTATCCTATTTTGTATGAAATGATTACACTTAACATTCTGTTTGTGTAAAATATTTCAAATTATAAAGAAATTAACACCTTCCCATGTCATTAGAATAATTGGTCAACATGGCCAATAATGAAACTAGCTAACTAAATTACAATTTTCGATGTATCATAATATATAAATTTCTCTCTCTAGCGATCATTTGGATTTCGTAATACCCCACCTGGTCGCCCTTAGTAAGACATCCGGTATATCGTAATATGAAGTTGGGCGCACGCTGTAGAGTTGTAAAGTCGGATATATTCATTACCCATTACCATACGATAAGACACAGGCAAGCCTTTAGCACAGCCACTAATTTATTTCTATTACTGCTACACTCACAGAGAGAACAGAGCATAAGGAACATTACATACTGTTGTTATGGGCACTCTTTGGTATTCCATTTATAAAATTTATGACAATGCTTTCGCATACCACGGGTCCATATTCTAACATCAGGGGCGTTCCAAGGTTCACAAATATATTTTACAAAAAGGAAGGAAGGATATTGTATTTTACGATGATCTAATAAATTTAGGAGTAAAATTATTATCTCAATAGTATTGTGTTAAAGTTATTTTACTCGAGATGAAACGCCAAAAAACATCTAGGTGGAAGAATTGGCATCATTAGTGTCACATAATTTTTAGTTTTTTGCCATTATTATAATCTTCTCCCCGTAGACATAAAGAGCTGTGAATCAGAGACTGTATTTAAAAAAAAAATAAAATTCTTCTTCAACGCATTCTAGAATTTGGAAAACTTTGCTGCTGTAGTTTAATAATTTTTCTGTCTTGTAATTTCATTTGGGTAATTTTAGCTGTGTTATGTGTATTAGTTGTTATCTACAATTTTTCATACCTGACTGTAATGTTTATATTTGTGGGACTGTAGATTTATTTATTTATGGATTGTATTAAGTGTTAAGTTTACGTATGTACAAAAAAATGTGAAATTAGTATCTTTCTATGTTGTTTTTCTTAGTTTTACATGACATGCCAATGTACTTGTTGATGTAACTTATGGCTAATAAAGAGATACAATGTGTCCACGGATAGAGTTTGGAGGAGGAAAAACTTTTTTATTTGTCGATTTAGAAGAAAAAGTCATTCTTTATAAAAACGTCTGCTTGTGTCGAAACTACAATTCCAAATACCAAATTTACGATTACTATACAGGGTATATCAAAAATAACATGTTCAATGATTTTTATTTTTTTGTTTAATTTTATGAAAATATTTTCAAAACCGTGATTTATTACACTAATTGTGCAAAAAACACTAATAAACTTTTTCTCAAAGTGGTTAATTTCATAGCTACTATTAAAATGATAAAATTAAAAAAAAAAACAAGGAAATCAAAATCATTAAAAATGTTATTTTTGATATACCCGGTATAGTAATCGTAAATTTCGTACTCGAAATTGTAGTTTTGACACAAGCAGACGTTTTTATAAAGAATGACTTTTTCTTCTAAATCTACAAATAAAAAAGTTTTTGCTCTTCCAAACTCTCTATACGTGGACACATTCAAATAAAAAGTTTTTCTTCTTCCAAACTCTTTCCAATGTGTCCACGGATAGAGTTTGGAAGAGCAAAAACTTTTTTATTTGTAGATTTAGAAGAAAAAGTCATTGTTTATAAAAACGTCTGCTTGTGTCAAAACTACAATTTCGAGTACGAAATTTACGATTACTATACCGGGTATATCAAAAATAACATTTTTAATGATTTTGATTTCCTTGTTTTTTTTTTTAATTTTATCATTTTAATAGTAGCTATGAAATTAAACACTTTGAGAAAAAAGTTTGTTAGTGTTTTTGGCACAATTGGTGTAATAAAGCACAGTTTTGAAAATATTTTCATAAAATTAAAAAAAAACAAAAAAATCAAAATCATTAAAAATGTTATTTTTGATATACCCTGCATAGTGATTGTAAATTTGGCATTTGAAATTGTAGTTTCGACACAAGCAGACGTTTTTATAAAGAATGACTTTTTCTTCTAAATCGACAAATAAAAAAGTTTTTCCTCTTCCAAACTCTATCAGTGAACACATTGTACATAGAATGGTATGACCATGAAAACGACAAAGTTCGCCTATTTTTTCGTCAATTCTGTGTAAAAATTCTGTAATTTTATGATTTTCAATAATTAATTTTTTGTCGGAATTTTTCGGGGATATTTATGTTTTTCTCTTTCATACACTTAATAATATATTCTTTTTTTGTTCTACGACGGAAGGTTTGGTAGAAGTTGTTTTGAAAATCTTTTTTCAAAAAGCTGTGCCATCATGTCCTCATGGTAACAAGCGGAGGACTGGGCTATATTCTACTCTAATAGCAATAAAGCGTTCTTCACAAAACCTGTTTGTTATACGCTTTTCTGCATATTCTGTATTTTCTTTCTTCAAGCACTCATACATATTCCAAACTGATTGAACTACCTGCAGACTGTGGTTATTTTCCCATTCATTCATGGTGGACGACTTAGCAGCAGGACTGAAGCGATGGGAAGTCAATTTTCAAGCGGAATTGTCGTGACAGCTATGTCGTTGCTCGAAGTACGTCTGTTAAAATCTCGTGCAAATATGGGAACAATATAGGGTCGCTCTAATGGATTTTAGAATTAGATTGTACTATTAAATAATCTGCGACTGAAAAATAGCTCATTATTTTCCCTCTTCATTGCAGTTTCGTAAAAATCAATTCGACGATCTGGATCATCTTCGTTTAGCTCAGGAATTAATTAAATTTTAAACGATTGATATTTCTTTTTCTTCATTTTTTACTTTTCTACCGATAAGCAAAGCATTGTGAACGCACCAAACAAAAATTGAGATAAAGACTGATATAACAATTTTAAAGTCCCCTGAGACGATTCATACCATTTCCAGATAGTATGTATTCTTCCACGATAGTGTCCAAATGCTTCAAGCAATTGAGCTAAGTTTTGGTATATGAGTTTGCAGGAGTCCTAGGATAAACCCATTAGCTTTTGATTGAAATCACTTTAGCCCTGTGGTGGGAGTGCTCACAACTCCCTAAATTATTTAATAGCAGTAAGGGTTGAATGATGCATTATTTGAAAACATTTTTTATCTGCTTTACAGCAATAAATTACTTTTGAAATTGAAGGTATTCATAGAGAAAATTGGGTTCAAAATTTCAGCAGTAGGGTAGCTGGTACAACCTCTCTTATTATATTATAGTAAAGTAATTTATAGATCGCGCGCCTCGCATACGGAAGGTCCTGTGTTCAAATCGCAGCTTTTGTACTTCTTTATTTCAAATTTTCGAATAAAGTAGTTTGTTTGTTAGGTTAGTTTATTGGATATAATAAAAATAATACAATTAAAATACTAATAATTATTAATTAGACTCTCTAATTAGAAGCAATTCACAAGAAGGTGAAAACCAAGGAAAGTTTAACATTTAAAGATTTTTTATGAGTGCATTTTCAACCCTAAATATCTCGATAGCCGTTGGCTTTAGGTGAATTTTATAACATCAAAAATGGTTAGAAACTTAGGGATAAACAAAAAAATAATAATACAGAGGCGGTTCCATAAGAAAATCATATGCAATCCCATTTATTTGCTTACGAGCATCCATGTATACTTTTCCTTCAAATTTTATCGAATTTAGGAGTGACATTTAGTCCTTACTGTAGATAGAGGGTGAGTCTAGCATGACGCGTCGGTTTACTGTATCACAACTGCAATGGAGTCGTATGTAGAATTAATATGGCTACATTCTGCAAAACATTGCAAGTATACAGGGTGGCCCAAAAAAGAGATACATATCAAAGTTATGATTTTTTTAAATAATTTAGGGAATCTTTTTATATTCCCTTCAAGATTTAATATAAGATGTCATTCAGCTATTTTCTTACATATTTCACAAAAATCGTTTCGTAAAAACTGGTGAGTAAGTTTTTCTCCAGTCTAAAAAAACCTGAAAAGGTTGTCTACTTGCAAGATATCGCAAAGCGAGCACCAGAGATATTGGGACCATGTTCCCAAGCAGGTACATGATAAGGAATTCATAACTGGTACAGCAACAAAACGCACAAGTAACCTGCTAACTTAAAGCAGGAGACAGCCATAACCATAGGACTCCCCAACGGGCATTGCATAATACACAAACAAGAAAATCTTTTATAAATTATATGTTCAAAACTCAATTCAATAAAAAATATGTATTGTTTGACAGTAAGGTATTTTGACAGGGCAACACCCTCCATCCAGATACGCTAAATTTATTTTGAAACCGAATTTGGAAAAATATACAGGCTGGTCTATAAGAAAAAATAAAACCTTATGTCATAACTACAAAACAATTTTTTTTTGTACAGAAAACAAAAACCATTAAGTTGATCTATAAAAATATGGCAAACCACGAACGTTTTTAAAAAGAAAATTTAAAGGATTTCAAACAAAGTAGTCTTTCACTCTGATCCAGAAACTGGGAAATTTATTAACAACGCTCCTGATGAAATTTTTTATTTACATAAGGTATACATACTCGTACATTATTTTTCATCTGAAACTCATATTCTTATTTGTTTCAGGTTATAATAATTATTAGAATTATAGGCGCCTACCGCTCAAACAAGCTTTAAGAAATGAATAGAGATGTGAAAGATCTTAAAGTATAATTATTAATACCAATACCCAAGAAATTGTACGAAAATTCACCATAAACAGTAGGTTTTGCAATGTAGTAAAAGAGACATCGATCTCCGTTCGTTTCATGCTCAAAAATCTAAGCAACGAGGTATAGGAAAAAGATGCAGACAGCAGTAAAGTAATTGCGAAATATTTAAATTTGCCAAATCCTTATCTGCCTTGATGGAGGAGGCGATATAACAGGGTTAAAGCATCATGGAGGGCACAAATAGTTGAAGTCTAAGACAAGGAAGACAATTACAGCAGATACTATTGTTAAACAGATAAGTAAAGAGTAATGAATCTTCTTCGATTACAACAACCGAAATTCTAAATATTTTTTATTGGAAACCCTTCAAACGTTAATGATAATTCACGACCAATTCAGTTTATTAATTTTACTATTAGTAATTTAAATGTTATTGACAAATAAAGTTATTCATTAAAAATCTCAAATAAATAAATTAGTCGTAGGTAAATAAAAATAATAAATAACTAAATAATAATAATATATAATAATAACAAAATAAATAAAATAATGGTTAATATATTCTTCCGAAATGTTGCTGCGCTGCTCGGTTTGTAAATATTCCTCGGGAATAACATTGTCATTAGAATCTGTCTTTCGTTCATAAAGTTAATTTATGACAAAGCGTAACAATGACACCGCCCAAGATATTCGAATCAAAACCAGTCGAACGAAATAACTCAAGCCAATAATTCTTTCAAACAAACTAAAACATTTCGTTTGTTACAAAATATGTATTTGTCATTATTTTTAAAAGTTACGGATAAAAACCATTTAGTTTAACATTTTTATCTTAAATAAACAACCTAAACATGTTTGCTCATGTATGTTTGATAATTAATTTTTCATATTAAAACATTTCAGTCATATGTTTTGTTACTTAACCAGGATATTTCAATGTCAACATTAGCTAGTTTATTTCAAAATTTAATTATGGGCCAATGAATAAATGTCTGCGTTAAAAAAATACAAGCTATTACGAGAGCTCAGCATCAGGTTAAAGATATAATTTCTTATAAGTTGTATACCCACAGGTGGTTGATAGTTTCTTAACTCAGTTCATACCTTGTGCGTAGGTATCAATTTATTTTCTAATATAGCTTTTAACCATTTCTGGTTTTATCTACTAACGAAATTATACAATAATACTTATTTAATAATGTTTATTTACTAACAGGAAGTGTGTGCTTTTCCATCAACGTGGTGTATCAATATTAATAGAGTGAGATTATTTGGGGGTACCACATTTTTAAATTTTGTGTTTAATTATCTGCGTGTCAGAAATTTTTTAAATATTCTGGGTGTTGCAGAAAAGTACGGCACGTCAGAGTTATATATTTTTAAATGAAACACCTTGTATGTTGTATGTTGATTTTTTGTATACTTTCGATCAAATAGCGTCATTGTCAATTTCCCGCGCAGAGGATTTTGTCTATCAACCACTATACTTTCACCAGCCGGCCGATTCAGGTAGTCCACTTCTTTAAAATAAAAAGATTGTTGAATTTTTTAATTTGAAAACAGCAAATTTTATTTCGCTATATAATGAGATGTTGAATACCAGCTTTTCAGAGGTGGAGGTCAGTGGAAATATTGAGGAGGCACGTGCATTGTTTTATGAAAAATTTAACTCTCTTATCTCCAGTCATGTCGCGAGAAATAAATATTCTACCTGGTTTACTCCTATACAATTATACAGGGTTATTCACGCCATACGACACGGAATAGTGTGGCTAAACTATTTAATTTCCTAAAAGGAAGGATTCGATAAAAATGATTTATGGCTACATTTTAAAAATATTGTGAATATATACAGGGTGTCCCAAATATAAGAAATAAACCATAGTTGTGTTTTTTTAAATGGAATGCCCTGTATATGAATATATTTTAAGATTCCCCGTTGAAAATAATCCTCACTTTCATTAAAGTACATCTCACCTAAACCTGACAGTTTTTTAAATATTTTAATTTTTATAAAAATATAGACATAATTTGAATGAAAAAATTCACACCTATTCGTTTGTTCTTTTTAAGCCAGTCTAGGCTCATAAATACTCATCACATCATCACTTGTTACGCCATATATAAAAAAACCCCAATACTAATCACAGGGTGTCCAATAATATAAGTTATACGAACGTAAAGTTTAATTCTA
Organism: Apoderus coryli; assembly: GCA_911728435.2. NCBI lineage: Eukaryota > Metazoa > Arthropoda > Insecta > Coleoptera > Attelabidae > Apoderus > Apoderus coryli. Next base: position 4,765,039 of record OU452202.1, on the reverse strand, counting down.
AATAACTTGTTTATTTCAAATGGAACACCCGGTATATGAGGTAAAAATTAGATGCACAAAGTAATTATCTGTCAAATACTATAATACTTTCCAATGGATAACTCTTGACATTTTCGTGGAAAATGCACATATTCATAATATTAGGCGAAATTTTAATTGAACCTGTTAATTTCATCTATGACATCTATTGTGAGCAGGCAATATGCCCGGTGAAACTCAATTCACAAATAGGGGCCAGACAAGAAGTAACAACTCCATTAAACCCTATTTCCAACACTAGATGCGCCCGAATTCCCTGGCGGGAGGTTTTATTTATGAATTGCTTGTTACATAAAGTAACAAGACTTTTAGTTGTGTTGGAAATTTGTTTCACACTACCTGCTTTCACCAGACGGGCCGTTTAGTTGATGCACAACTCATCAGTGGTGATCGACAGGCAGTGTGAGCCAATGGTCCAACATTTCCGAATAGCTTATACTAGCACGAAAGATGAATGACAACAAGATGTTTTTGGCGACATCCAGTGTGAGTAGGCAATATCGGGCGCCTGTGGCGTATTAACCCAGATTACCACCCAAAGCCTTTTAAAATGTTGCGCCCCTATTTTATGTGGAAAGAAAACCGTATTTTTTAACTGTACTGTTTTAATAATAATAATAATAATAGTTTATTCGCAATCAAATTAAAATTACAAAAACATTATTCTTAATACTAAATTTAATAATATAAATGACTACGAAAAGGGTCAGAAGGCAGCGGTGCTGATATTAAATTCTGACCCATACCTAATCTAAACTAAAGTTATTTTTCTTTTTCCTCTCTCTCCTCCCATTCTGCCATAACAAAAGATAAAAAATAAAAAAAAATACTCCTATTGAGTGAACATCATTCGAAAACACTTCCCTATATACCCCTAACGTGATATTCCATACAATTTGCTGATTTATAATGTGAGGTCATTATCATACATTTTTCATAATATCATACATTTATAGAAATATAGAAATAAACTAAAAACACATTTAGAAAATAACGAAGATGAATAATATAACAAATGCTTAAATATTTTGTAACAGAAGGCTCCGATAGGAGTTCCTAAAACGCGCAGAACTGAGTTCCTTCAGACGTGCTGGTAGATTATTGTATACAACATAAATATTAAAAGAAAATGATCTAAGAAATAGAGCACTTTTATGAGGCGGGGGGGACCGAAGACCTTTAAAACGAAGATTAAGTGTATGCACATCTGATCTGAAACCAATTTTGTTGTATAGGTACGGTGGATTTTTAAACATAATAATAGAATGAAATAAACATGCAGAATGAAGTCTCCTTCGATTCCCCATGTCCAACCACCGGCAAGTTTTGAGTTTATGTGAAACGTGATCATACTTGCGGATGCCATAGATATATCTCAAGCAGCAGCAATAGATATATATTCCTTTCTAACTTCTATGTAAAAAAAAAACAATATAATGACAACGGACAAACTTAATACTAAACTACTGAACTAATACAAACATAAAAATATATATTCTTTATTATCTTATTTTTTTTGAATTTACATTCTCCACGTTCTACCTCTGGTCCAGAATGTTTCTCCACCTAAAACCTTGCGACCCAAGCCTGGGCTTCTTATAGGCTTCTGCGATAATACGCAACTGTCGAGCGCATCTAGTGTTGGCAATAGTATTTATTGGAGTAGTTTACTTCTTGTCTGGCCATCGTTTGTGAAGTAACACACTTCACAAACGATGGCATATTGCCTGCTCACCCTAGATGTCGCCAAAAACATCTTGTTGTCAAATAATAAACTGTTCACCAGATTGCATTTAAAAATAATTAAATAATAAACGAGTCACAGTCACGTCTATAATAAAATACAACTGATTTATACGTCCATACAGAAGTTAATAAAATATCCCCCATATAAATTAACAAAAGAAAACTTCAGAAAATTAAACTTTATTACACGCATATAATAAAATGAAAAAACCGTAATAGAACAAGGAAAATATAACAAAGACACGTTAAGTTTTTGATGACAATAACTGTTTTACTGAATTATATTTTATTCTTTTATTCTCTATAAAAGTGGGTTCGTTTCTTCATCGCCTATTGACTTCTCTTCTTCTTGGACCTATAAAAACTCTTTTATTTTCGAACACAAGCCACATAACAACCTAATTATTATACAGATTTTACTACTTAGAGTAAGTTACACAATGCCTGTTATGAAAACTATATATCAAGCGGGAGTTTAAGTCATAAAAAACACAAGTATAAATGTTATTTATACTCAATAAAGGTGCTTTAACCAATAAACTACAGCCTAAGAAACCCTTTGTTGTATTTTTCCTGTTTATTGTATATTTTAGTAATCTATGGTGGACTAAGTAAGACTGATTAAATACGTGGCTTCATATTAGGTATATACAGGGTGATTCATGCTGAGTGGCCTAATCAAAGTTCTCGGGAACTGCAAAAGATATGTTGCGGAAACTTTAAGGTTCGTTAATATCGGAAAGGTTCTATATTGATGTAGTATTTCCGTGTTTATATTACTTCCGGTTATACCGGAAGTAACCACCTACTTTGTTATTTTAAATGGAAGGACCACACTTTTTATTTTTTTTTCAGATTCCCTATAAAATTTAAAGATCACTTTGTTAAGCATTCTCTATACTAAAACCTAACAGATTTTTTTCTACAATTTTTTTTTGCGAAAACATTGACATTTTTCGACTTCTACAAAAAAATCATTCATTCAAGCAAGCAAAATTTTGGAATACTTTAGAGAGAATACTGAGTATACAAATGATATAGTCGAAGGTCGTCAGGCAGTTGCAGAAGAAGATTTAATTGAATTTAAACTTGAACCACGTGTTTACTAGGAAAAATCATTTGTTTTTTAAATGGAATAGTATATATTCGACTATGCCGTTCCATAGACAAAAAATAACCTTTTTATTGATATAACTTCCCTATACCTAAAATATTCCATTTCTTCAATATTTTGAGTTTTGTACATTTTTGTCATAATACAATTTACAATTTGCAGGAACCATCTAGTAGTAGGCAAATGCATAATCAACGTTATGTTTACCGAAACGTCAAATATTGACAGTTACATCATTGTTAATATAACTCTGCAGTTTGTTTGACATACCAGTTAACTAAGTTGAAGAAAATGCAACATAATTACTCGAATTTAGATGTTTTTAATTTATTTCAAATCTGTGGACAATACATCAAGTTACTAGTAGGACATGTAACACATTTAATCCTATGTAGGTACACTAAATTACCGTCGATGAAACCAAAGAAGACTATAGAGAAATTTTATAATGTTTGAACTTTTAAATATTACACAAAAAATCTAAAATAAATGTTCAAAATGATTTCCGTTCACTTCTAAACATTTTAGTACACTTTTTTTAACATCGTGAGTTGTGCAAATTCTCAAATTCATGCCTGACCCTTTCTAATAACTCCTCTCGTGTGTTAATTGGTGTTTTATACACATTATTTTTTATTCTACCCACAGGAAAAAGTCCATGGGAGTCAAGTCGGGGAACCTAGCAGGCCAATTCCACGGATCTAAACGGCGAATCCAACGATCTTCAAACATATTATTTAGTTCATTGCTCACTTCTGGAGTACAATGCGGTGGAGTTCCATCCAGTTGGTACCAGCAAGTGCCGTATTGGTTTAAAGGCAAATCTTCTATAAAATTTGAAACGGTGTTTTTTTTTGTAATATATGATCAAATATTTTCTGCCATTTAAATTTACTTCGCAAATATAAAATTCTAATTTTTTTTTGACATATTTACTCTCTTGACAAGTAATAAAATGTCACTTTTTATCCACGGGAAAAAAGTGAGTACATTTTTCCCGGACACATAAGTAACGGTAGATATTTAATTTTAGGAAATTTTATTATACAAAAGTTACATTTTCTTTATATATCAAAACTGGCAATAATTTGTGACGCTACTTTTGCTGCTTCTACTGACTCCGGTGGAGTGTTTGCAATTTTTAAATTAAATTGCAGAATGAAATTGACAGATATTTGATTACTGAAAGGTTTTTAAAACTTCAAATTTCACTTGGATAATTTTCTGACTTTTTTCAATATTAATTGGAGGTTTTTCCCGTCTCAGAAAAAAATAGTGTATCATACACGGGAAAAAAGTTAGATTTTAGCTCTCGGTTTTTTGTCTCCCTCCGCTGCGCGTCGGGAGGCAACTCAACCTCGAGCTAAAATCTAGTACTTTTTTCCCTTGTATAATAAATAACTATATTATCCATTAATAAACAAAACACATTAAAGCGAAAATTATCTTGGTACCCCCTTTCTCGGATTACGATTATGATTGTTCCAGAAATGTAAATTTCGTCGATTAAAAATGTCTTCCCTAGTAAATTTTTCTTCATCAGTCCAAGTGATTTTTTTTTGTGAATTCTGGATCCTCCTGTATATGAGCCAACATACTCTCGCAAAATTGAACTCGATGTTCTGCATCTTGCGGGTAGAGCTCTTGTACAGTGGAATATTTACATTTCTGTATACATAAGGTTGATTATAGCATTTGCCTACTAGATGGTTTCTGCAAATTGCAAATTGTATTATGACAAAAATGTACAAAATTTAAAATATTGAAGAAATGGAATATTTTAGGTATAGGGAAGTAATATATCATTAAAAAGGATATTTTTTTGTCTATCGAACGGCATAGTCGAATATATACCATTCCGTTTAAAAAATGACTTTTCCTAGTAAACACTTGGTTCAAGTTTAAATTCAATTAAATCTTGTTCTGCACCTGCCTGACGACCTTGGACTATATCATTTGTATACTCAGTATTCCCTCTAATGTATTCTAAAATTTTTGCTTGCTTGGATGAAATAACCATAAAAATATTGGTTTTTCTGTAGAAGTCGAAAAACGTCAACTTTTTCGCAAAAAAAATTGTAGGAGAAAATCTGTTAGGTTTTGGTATAGGGAATGCGTAACAAAGTGGCCTTTAAATTTTATAGGAAATCTGAAAAAAAAATCAAAAATGTGGTCCTTCCATCTGAAATAACAAAGTAGGTGGTTAGTTCCGGTATATCTGGAAGTAATATAAACGCGGAAATACTACATCAATATAGAACCTTTCCGATAGTACCGAACACCAAAGTTTCAGCAACAAATCTTTTGTAGTTCCCGAGAACTTTGATTAGGCCACTCAGGATGAATCACCCTGTATAGTGTCCCCAATGAAAAGGTACGTAAATATATATCGGTCTATCCTAAAATACCTAAGTAGAGGATCAGTGGCGGTTATTCAGGTATAGTAATAACTAAGGAGATTTTGGCTAATTATATAAATGATTATGGAGTCTAGCCGCTATTTAAAATTTTACCAGTATCATACACTTTGTTATTGATATCTGGGATCTGCGGATTATCGCTTGTTGTCCCTGGGTATTGTATATAACTTAATTAGCAAGGGGCTAACTTTGTCTGTTACAAAGCAAGCTTTGTGATGTGAAGAGAATCTGGTGAATGATTATGTGTTAGTGGACATTGGTAGTGGTATATAGGTTGCATATTATTATCTTTTACTGACTGTTTTATTTTGTTTTTAGAATTATTTTCGCGAATTTAGGATGTGCATATTAATGTTTAACGTAAAAAGAAAGCAAGTACACAAAAGTTATATAGGTAAAGGTAGTAAGTGAATAAGCTACAAAAGGATTTAGAAATATAATTTTAAAAAGATCTAAGTTCCAATCCTAAAAACAAAAATACTAAATAAAACAACACATCTTGCTACAATTATTAAATTAAATTCCTACACGAAAAAAAAGTCACATACATACAAGTAGACAAAATCACAATGCGTTTGCCAAGTCTGTAACCGAGTCCAGATCAACATTGTTATTATAGATAATAATATGTTAAACAAATATAAAAGATCGGATTATATTGAAGACAACATAATTATATTTCTTAAACTCGGATTTAAGTTTACAGAATGACATACTTTTATATATCTCGGGGAGTTCATTGTACAATGCGTAGACGTTATATGAGAAAGATAGACGTCCAATGAGATGGTGGTGAGATCAAACCCCTAAATCTCAAGTTTAAAGTGTGCACATCGGTTCTCAACTTAATTTTTTCGTATAGATATGGCAAGCACCTCGAACAAATGAGTTTATTAAAAAATACTGCAGAGTGCAGTATTCACCTTTTGTTCATGTTTAGCCAGTTCGCAGATTTTAATTTATATGATACAGGCAAAAATTTTCTAATGCCATATATAAACCGAAGGCATGATTTCTGTATCGTTTCTATCCTCAAAGCATCAACACTGTCTGAAAAAGGACCATGCAACACATCATAAGACCAAGGTATCGCATTATCTGATTTTAACTTTTTCTGAAAGAACACTACGATGGGGTTATAAAGATTTAAGCGCTAGGTAATTTCTCTGAATATTTCTACTAATATGTTCCTTGCATCGCAAATTTACATCCAAAATAATACCCAGGTTTCTCGCGGATTTCGCGCTATTCAGCTAATGACCATTCACGCTAATCCGAATGTTAGCAGACACCTTCTCTTTAACCTTTCCAAACACAAGTAGACAGCGCTTCTCGGAATTGATCTTCAAGTGGTGATGAGACGCTGCGTTCGGATGAAGTTGTTCAGATCAGCCTTTATGGCCGACTCAGCCTCATTCATTTCCGAAGGCAAAAATGAGTGGTAAAGCTGCGTATCGTCCGCGTAATAATGAAGTTGAGATGTAGTAACACTGCAGGAAGTATTGCATGTATGTATAGCATACAGTATAGATCCTAAAATAGATGCCTGAGGAACACCGCAGGAAATTATGGCATTAGAAGATACGTTTTCGACACACTAACTGTTAATATCCAGTCAGTCAAAGTTTTTCACTTTCTGTTTGGAGAAGACATAATCCTACTGTTTCGAGTTCGATTCGTCTCTTCAGTTGCGAAATACCGCAAGACAGCGACAACTCTTCAGAAATTCGACAGCAGATGTGGAGAAACCAATGAAGTTTAAAATGGCACAAGTATCTGATGATTTAAGTTCACCGTTTAAATTTTAAGGAAGCTTTGAATTCAAAATTTAATATATTTTGATTCATTATAAATATAAAAGCAAATGTATTATTGTGTTTAATCAACGAGTGAGTTATAAATTAAGCAGTCGTAATTAGTTGCAACCTAGTATGTTAAAGTATCCACAACGGTAACAATGTCGTCGTGCAATATTTTCGTAAACAGTTGTGTGTTTTAAAAATTAATACAAATTTACATAAATAAAAACTTAATAATTATTAATGATAAAATTAAAAATATAAATATATAGTAATGAATGAAAGGAATTTACCAATTCTGAGAGAATATAATGTTCTCATGATGTATATCTTCAAGCAGAATCCTATACCATCGATGATTTTATACAATTACATTCAAATTCATGTCTAAAAATATCAGGATACTAATCAACTAATGCAGTTCAATTTTATTGTTATAATGACTGAGTTTACATAGAACGTTTATTGAGTTTTTGGATTCTGTGGAAGAACACCGGCTAAATTATTATGTCTATAAGTCGTGACATTTTTGTTGCATATTGGTGTGGGGAAGATGCTGGTAGTTTGATAATCAACAGCGGACTAACTAAACTAAAAACGAATGTTGCTCATATTCTTAATTTAATTCCATATCAAAATACAATGTATATAAATACACACCTACCTACCACACTGAGTTTTTATTACACATCTCCGCATAGTTTGCTATTGTATGTGGTTTTCATTTTTATTTAATTGTTGCTTTCACTTATTAGTTGACTCTATACGCATCTAATATTTTTTTAATTTACTTAATCCCTTTATGAAATATATAGCTCAAACTCAGTTATAGATTTTTTTAATAAATATTATACATACACTATACAGGGTGATTCATTATGGTTGCAACAAACGAAAACTGGAGATTCCTGAAATTAATTTAAGCATTTTTTGCTATTGAACCCATGTCCGCAAATGCTTCGTTATCGAGATAAAGGATTTAGTGGTCAAATTAACTTTTTTGTTCATTTCTCAAAAACTATCTAATCGATTTTGATAAAATTTTATAATAATAATCAGCTATATTTTGGCTTTCATTAACTGTTCATTGGCGTAGATATAGGGGACATTTGTGTAAATTTTACAAATAAATTAATTAAAGAGAGCTTTGACAAGCTTCATTATTTTAAATTATTACTTTTTTATAAGCTAGAAAAAGGTTAATCACGTCGATGTTGTGATTTCTACCGTTTTTATGGAAACCGATAAATTGCAAGTTATTGGTCGATTTAAATCAAAATAACGTTTACCAACAAACCAAATGAAAAATCAAAGTTACCATGGAAAACGAATGTCGCAACAATAAAAACAAACATTGACAGCAACAAATTTAAATTAGTTGAAATTGTTATATTATTTCGTACCTATATGCTGAAAATAAAATTGACACATTCACCACCAAGTAATGTTGCATCTGTGTCACAAAATTACACTAACTTGTAAAAACTATTTTGCATTAAGCTTAACTCATATTAAAATTAAAGTTATTTCTTCCTATAGTTAAAATTGAAGGCCAGTTCATAATAAAAGCTGAGACAAGAATTCCTTAAAAAGACAAAGCTAATTGCATAGGTTAGTGCCAATTGTCCCACCCACTTATATTTGCAAGCATGGATCGTGTAACCTCCATTAGTCTGTGTATAAAAATTTCAAAAACAATACTTGGTCACGATTATATACGTTAATTTATAATTCATTCCACTTGCTATACCTGTTTCTTTTATGTGGTAAAAATAGCATATTAACTCACTTTTGTTTTAATTATAAACATTTCTAGTGGAAATTCATATTCGGATCAAATGCTTTTTAGGATAGAAGTGTTCAACTCTTAGCTTTATTAATGTACACAGGTTAAACTTATTTTGTAGAAAAATCCACTTAAAGCAGCTTTTACGAGAATTTCTAAACCACTTATATCATCGAAAAATTCTGTATTGGAGAAAATTAAGGATAGAATAACATTTATTATTATTATTGCATAATATCGTATAATATTGGGAAGCTATTAGTTTCATGTTTTTTTTTTAATTTTTACCGGAAATACATGTGTTCTGTCATTATCGACGCAAAATGTCTTTCTTCAGTCCGTACACAACATTGCCAAAAAAAAGCTTAACAGATTTTACAAATTTGGTACAAAAATACTATTAGACATGACTAGGAAGGATTTCGATCGATTATAGAGAAAATACACTGTGGAACAATCTGAAAATCTGGTGTAGTACTTAGATCGACGGGTCTAGCTAAACTCTTTTCGAGAATCTAGTACTCTATAGGGTGTCAACTTCCTTATTATAAATACGACCACATATAAATTATATTTTTTTTAGATTCTGCTTGTAATTCTAGAGATAGGTCATACCTATTTCCAGCCGTTTTCGGAACATTTGAAATTTTATGCTAAAAATAATGTTTGCAGATTAAAGATTAAATTACAAATTTATTATTATATAGAAGCTTTAATAATTAAATTTGTTGATATCCTATAGTAGTTACAGACCTACTTGAGGTGCTTAGGTCTAGTTTTTTGATAAATAGAAATAATAAATAAATAGCAAAATAAATCAAATTAAAAAAAGTGCCAAAATTTCAAATTTTCAAATGGCAACCCCCAATTTTCAAATTTTTCTGCATTAAAAATAAGGACAGCTTTATGAAAGGATATTTTAAAATTTATAGTTTTCAAAATATTGACAAGTTTACATTTTTCTATTACAATTGTGATATTTAATTGATTTCAGTTTGCCTATGATGGCTTTAGACAGTAAACAAATATGACACTTGGTCAAAAATAATTCTGACAATTTTAGATACCAATTAGTAGTTTAGAACGTGTGATACATTTGCTGCCAGATACCCAGAAAAACACAAACCATCATCTAATGTTGTTAAGTTTTGAGTCTGTGAAGAATTTGATACACACTTATCTAACTGATAAACAAATTCCTAAACATTTTTGTATTTGTGACCAAATATTTATTTGCTTTCTAAAGCCATGGTGGCCAACTAAAATCAATCAAATTTCATAGATCTACCCATCACTATTAATTATTATTGTAATAGAAAAATGTAAAATTGTGAATATTTTTAAAACTATAAATTTTTGGATTAGACATCCTTTCATAAACTTTTTCTTATTTTTAATGCAAAAAAATTTAAAAAAATTAAAATTGGGGTTGCCCTTGAAAAATTTTGAATTCTGACCCTTTTTTCAATGTTATTTTATACCTACCTATCGTTTTTTTCAAATCCCTGTATTAATATCCTCTAAAAGAAACACGCATTATAAAATTTCAAAAAGCTGACATAAATTTAGCTCCTGTAAATTCGCCACTTAAAAATTAAAAATGTATTACAACTAAGGACGACTCTCAGCGAAGTAAAGGATAAAGCTGAGAAAGCAGTTGTTGTTGCATTCTTTTAAAATTTTGCATGCATGGTTGCTGTGTGAAGAAAAATATTAAGTAATAACGAAATCCTAAAATATACAAGCAGTTAGATAAACACAGACCAAAATATTACATATTTTTCTTTGGGTCATTTAAAAAAAATACCCATCAACCCATTGTTCTGTTTTGTCAATGCTTTTCACGTTACGTAAATGATTGTCAAGTAATGTACCTACTTAATATTGATTTGTAGAACAAAATTAAATGAAAACCACTTTGAAAATAATTACTTAAATTAAAAATATGCAATATTTTTCAGTCAGTGTACTTGTTAAATGATGATGGGTAATGTACATGATATTTTTACTTACTACATCCTATATTATGCCTTTTAAATTAAGCATTTTTTTACTAACGGTGTGACGACGCATCTCTAAACAAGAGTCAAAACAAAAGAAGAAAAAATAGGAAACATTATCACGCAACAATAACGACCAATATACTTGTACGCTCGTCCATATACACATCCTTGTTAACACTATGTTAGTTACCATAAGCCTGTCTCTCCCTACCTCTCAAAAACCAGATGGCGCATATACAAGGAAAATATACATTCGACTTTATAACAATTTCAAAGCCTCTTCGCTCTTTCGCTTTTAGTCGTTTGTTTACTGTAATGAGGTACGTGTGCTGCGCGCGCGCCTCTTGAATATAAATCAGAATACGTCATTTTCACGTCAATAATTTCGTCATGCTTAACGCGATATGTTATCATCAGACTCATAATATCAAAAATATAGTGAACAGGTAACATAAAGTGTATCGTTATATTTTTTAACATTCGAACGTAAATTGATAGAAACCAGGTGTTGTGAATTGACAAACAATAATAACAACGATGCAAACTTCAACGGAGACTAGTATGCTGCAGGATAAGCAACAAACTTCACCTGCAACTAAATCAGCTGAAGCGGCTCAATTGAACTTATTATTGCAAGAGAACCTCTTGCAAAGATCTATTCAAAATGTGGCACTCTCACTGCAAAATGCTATGATGAATTCACTGCAGCAAGCAGCGCTTCTTCCTGTTAACAGTGCTGCAGCAGCTGCTTTAAATCTACAAGCTTTAGAGTCTTACTTAACCTTACAACGCCTAAGTGTTTCGGCTAGTGCAGCAGCATCATCAACACCTAGAGTTGATATATTAAAGATAGCAGCTAACAGTGCAAAAATTAACGAAGAAATAATAACCAGTGATGATGCAAATAACACAAGCTTAACGGAAGATGTCGATCTTGCAGAAGAAGTTGAAGAAGACTTAGCTCTTCTTGACAACGATATATTTCCTTTACCCTCGTCACCGATTGACACTAGTTACCCCAGTCTTATCATGAACAATGTGTACAATAGTCAACCGTTATCGACATGCAACTCAGTGACGTCATCCTCAACAGTGACGTCATCGACGTTGGTAAGCAGCAGCGGCGTACAAGTGAAACAGAAAGGGGCAGCGAGACCAAAAAAGCAGTTTATTTGTAAATTTTGCAGTAGGCAATTTACCAAAAGTTATAATTTATTGATTCATGAACGAACGCATACTGATGAGAGGCCGTACAGTTGTGATATTTGTGGGAAGGCATTCAGGAGGCAGGACCACTTGAGAGATCACAGGTAAATACCTATAGCTATAATTTTTTGGGTGGGGGGTGAGGGGGGTATAGGAGGGGAGTTACTGTTGTAGGACCGGATAGATGAGACAATTCATCGTATATTTTACTTTTTATAGTACAAAATCATTTCCTTTGTTATAATATTTTCTATTTTCATACAAGTTTAACCGGTAAATACCCATAATATGATTAATTATAAATATTTTTTTTTCTTTAATCAAATTATCTACCCTCGAATCAAAATTTTGTTAGTTATGCATTTGAGATAAAAAAATCCTTATAATTCTTGAGTTGAATTATTATTTTTATTGCGAAGTATCGTAATTAACTAAATGAATTAAAAAAAAAATCAACTGAATATAGATATAAACACTATGAATTTTGAGAAAGAGATGTTTGTGGCTATGAATTTTGTTTCCTAATTTAACAGCTTACCACCCGTCCTGTCCGTCGGAAGAAATATCTGGAGAAATACGATCGGTTTTATTTATTTTAGTTTAACAATGCATCTATATCGAAGTCACCTGTTTTATAGGTAAATTGTAGTAATAATAGGACATATACGATTTGAAGTTTAATATTACTAAATGAACCATTGTTAAAAACTATTTGATAATGCCATTTGAAACATATGGACAGTCACATAAAATATAATCATATAATACAATGAATAAAACAAAATCCTTCCCACAGGTGTTTCTAATAAAATTATGTTCGGTAATTGATGACCTTTATAATATATCAGTACTACTTCAGAGTTGTAATCTATAGGACGGCATCTATTATCTACAACTGCTTCTAGCTAACTTAAATTACCCTATACAGAATCGGATATATGCCATTGTCGCACAAAATTAAATAAGCGAATTTTACCATAATTTTGGGTCATAGGGTCGTACCTAGGAACTTACATATTTGCTGGTTGATAAGCTGAAGAAGATTTACTGTTAATACACTCACACACACCGCGGCAATATTATAGGGCGGGAATGCCCAAAAGCTACCTTGAGTTTGAGATGAAATTTCTCTTGAACTGTTCGCTCGATCTTGATGTTCGTTTAGTGCATCTTTCTGGCCAATTACTGTTTTTCAACGATTCGATTTCAGTTCTTCTTATCTGAATCGTTGCTAGTCAACTGGTTTGGAGGTAATTTATTGTCATTGTATATTTTTGTTTATTTTGTTGATGTTTGTCAAAGTCAAGTGACAACGCATATATAATTTTTATTGGAAATAAGGCAGGACATATCGTTAAATTGAAAATGGTATATCTCCCACTCATGATGTTAATATGTTAGAAGGATCAAAATCCAGATCTGTGAGAAGACCGAACAGTACCACATATAAGAAAGGAACTGGAAATACGTGGAAGTAGAGCAAGCTATCGTTCAATTAGCAGGATATTTAAAGAAGCTTGTTTGAAGGTCTATACAACCAAAAAAGCTCCACAACTCTAGGAACGCTGTTGAGCGGCGACATTAGGCATGAAACCTGGGAAATTAACTACTGCACCAACGGTCTTTTTTCCGTGAGTCCCGATTTATAACCATTCCATCGATGGCAGGGGAATATCAGTCCAACGGTTTCTTCCCATTCGTTCTCCATATTGGAGAAAACTTGTCGACAAGATAAGGCAAAGCCCTCACGTTGCTCAACGTGTCTCCGACTTTCTAAACGCCGACGGAATATAATCAGAAGATTGGCCTGCGTGTTGTATAGAAACGGATGATGTATCGCAGTTCATAATCAAGAAGAAGCAGCAGCTCTGGTCGAGATTTGAAACAATCTTCCTCATCAGTTGATCAACAATATGATGACTGCTGTTATGAAACTTTTTTTTATTTTTGTCGGTTTTTTGTGTTGTAATTATTTGTTGTTGTTACTGCATTTTCTTTGAGATATTAAAGTGAATAAAATAAAGGAAAAACGTTTAGAAAAGACCGAGCTAAAAGTTGGTGTTAAAACTGTACTTCTTCATACCTGTATATAATCTAAAACAAATCGTTGAATAGCGGCAGTTGTTCAGCTGGATCAACAAAAAGCTTCAAGATTCAATCTATTTCAAGAGAAACTTGATGTGAAAATTAAGGCAACTTTTTCTCTTTCCTATAATTTTGTCGATATGTGTACTTAATAACGCTTTCAATAATTTAAATAAAAACATACTTTAGTACTTTTTATAATCACATCATAAAACCGTTGGCTACGAATAGAGTTTTTTTTTTAAAATAATGCTTTTCCAACGTCGTTTCTTCAATCAAGAATTATTGAATGAAACTAGCTATACTATTTATTCCTTTACATGCTTGAATGACTGTAAAATATTGCAGAGTTACATCCGTCCTCATAAATATTTGTAGATATAATAATGTAAGTATGTACCTACTCCAGACTAGCCAGCCAAAAGTTCGTCGAAGCGTTCTTAAGGTAGAAAAGTATTAAATATAGATTATCAATATACCTATTAGCAGCGTTCCACTTAATCATTGTCTCGATCGTTGTTACCCTGACCTAGTCAATCCGGTCCGGAAATAATCTAGTAGAAGGGAGCAACTTGTGTATATCCAAAAAATGTAACGTTGAATACGAAAATGGTTTTAGTTACACAATCGTGATTTTTTTAGCCAAGTTGATTCTAATCACATGTTTTAGATCCGAATTTGGAATGGAGTCAGTGTTAGCAAGCAAAGTACTAAGCGTAAAGATTTTTATGTAGATTTAAAGTAGATAGAATTCATTCCACATTTCAGGGTTTGTTAAGATTTCGTACGAAAATTGCAGGATAGTTAAAAATATAGTAACAAAATATTCAAAAACCTATGTATATAGGAACGATTGACTCCCATGGTTCTGTTGATAAATATTTGATAAAAAAATTTCAATTAAAGTATCTAAAATGGGCGAAACTTGATATCAAACAACAGGACAAGAAAAGGGAAGATATAGAATATTTTGGATCCGATATCCTGCGAAACATTTTCGAAGCAAGTGAATGTGCGATCATTATTTCAATATTTCTTGGTATTAAAGACCGAACCAACTTTGTTTGGAGCGTTTTATACCAAGCTGAATATAATATTTTGCCTTATTTGAGCGCAATCGATATCATTTTCATTTTACTTACTAATAGTTGGAATATACATAATATTTGTTTTCATAATTCAATTTGAATAAACTATATACCGGAAGTCAAAACCCAGAAGATCTGAAGGAGGTCTTATGTAGAACTAATACGGATATATTCTGCAAAATATTGGAAGTACTTATTCAGCGGGGCCCAAAAAAGAGATACATATCAACGTTATGTTTTTGAAAAATAATTTCGTGGCATAGCGGACAAAACTAAAACAGCCTGTTTTAAGAGGATATTTTGATAGAGCCTTAAAAATACCGTTTTTACATAAATCATAAACTTTTGCAAATTTAGTGCCTTGGTAAAAAGTGAGTTTGCCCGTTTATAGTAAATTTAAAAAAATATCTGTTTAGGTTGGTGTGATCTGCCTTTGATATTAATCTATTGCTACAAAAAAATCGTCTTTTAGGTTATACAGGGTGTTCACAAGTAATTAGTAACGAAAAGTTATCGCCATTTAAATGATTGTAACTTGATTTTCCTAAGTGGAACACTCTGTAAAAATTTTACGTTGACAAGATGGAGATTTTAGTTCTGCATGAACTTTATTAAGAGTTGTCAGTACTGGAATTGCTTCATTTTCGCACAAAATACTTTTTTCTAGAAATGACCTGATTTTTTGATATTACCTCAAAGACATAGCCGGTTCACATCAGAAATGTTAGTCAAATAATGTTCATTATTTTAATGAACAAAACCCAGTTAAATTCGGATTTAACAAAATATAATAACATATGCAGAAAAAAGTGAAAATGAACCAAAAGTGTGTATTAGAAAATTTAATTAATTTCGAACATTTAATTTAAATTATTTAATGGTTAGTTATGCATTATTTGCTATTGGCATTGATAAGTTTACTTTGATTTGATTATTATTATTATTGTTTAGTAGTTAGTATTAGTATTTGTTGATGTTATGGTTAATTTTGGTCAATCTCAATTTAACTGTGGTTTGTTTATTAAAATAATAAACATCAGCTGACTAATAATTCTTCTATTGTGAGCCTGCTAAGGTTTTGAACAAATATCAAAAAATCTGGTCTGTCTAATAAAAAAACGTATTTTGAGCGAAAATACTTAACAAAAGTCATGCAGTAATTAAAGCTACATCTTTTCAATTTATAATCATTTGAGCAAATCAAGTTGTACTCATTTAAATGACGATATAATTTCGTTACTAATTGAAGATTGATTGCATCAATAAGTGAATATGAAAGCTGATTATAATCAGCCTTTTCTGGAATTTAACAAACACTGAAATATTAGTTTTCACCGTGAAAACCGTAAGACCGAAGAGGTTCTAATTAAATACAGAGTGTTTTATTAAAAAATATATACAGGGTGAGTCACGAGGAACTGTACATACTTCTACCATAAGTAGAGGCACATTAGGGGATCATCAAATGACCATTAAAAACTGTCTCCTTGTTTTCATTATATATATATATATATATATAATATACAGGGTGAATTATGGATATTCACCAAAACAATGTTTCGTCATATATTTTAATTGATTAAGTCGATTTATCTCATTTTTTTATAGAAATGTGTATTGGTGCCTGGCAACTAACTGACATATTCAGGATTGAGAAAATCCAGGTCCGTCTTCGAGAAAATTTGTGGGACTGCTTCATATTCAACACTTCACCCTGTATATGATTTTTCAAAAATCTAATATAATTTTTTCAGAGGGCATAAATAGACAGTTAGACCTGGGTATTTGAATTTTTTGTTACACTCACCTCACATTTCCAATTAAAGATTCATTTTAGAGCCAAATTGAAAACTGGCAATAATAAAGTATCTTACTGTACAATAATGCTTAGTTTTTAAAAAGAAATCTTCAAAATAGACAGAAACCACACACTGTGCTCCAGTATGGTAAATACAATAATTTGAATTGATTTACAGGGCCGGATTTAAAAATCTGGCATATCTGGTTCATCCCAAAAATTCACCCTGTACGTAACTTTTTCCCCCGTAACAGACAGAAAACAGATAAAAAATGTTTGTAATAACCCATTTTTCTTATTTGTTTGAGGAAAACTCATGTGTCTAATTATTTTAATCGGAATGAAATGAACAAGCCAGAGAAATGTTTATTCATAAATTAAGAAATAAAATAAAAAACAATAACCAAACAATAAAACAGTTTTAACAATGTGGAACAAAGTAAAAAACAATTTATCAAACATTACGATTATAAAACACAACAGCTCATTAACTCAGAATTATTCACTGTTAATATTATCAGAAATGACCCATTGACAATCAGAAAATCCATTACACATTTAAACATTCGTCAAGAAAAGTGTATTAAGGCAGATGGATTTCATTTTGAACATCTTTTATAATCGTAATGTTTATTCAATTGTTTTTTACTTTGTTCCACATTGTTAAAATTGTTTTATTGTTTGGTTATTGTTTTTTATTTTATTTCTTTATGAATAAACATTTCCCTGGCTTGTTCATTTCATTTCGATTAAAATAATTAGACACATGAGTTTTCCTCAAAGAAATAAGAAAACTAGGTTATTACAAACATATTTTATCTGTTTTCTGTCTATTACGGGTGGAAAAAGTAATATACAGAGTGAATTATTGGGATGAACCCGATATACCAGATTTTTAAATCCGGCCCTGTAATTCAATTCAAATTATGGTATTTACCATACTGGAACACAGTGTGTGTCGTTTCTGTCTATTTTGAAGATTTATTTTTAGTAACTAAACATTATTATACAGTAAGATACTTTATTATTGCCAGTTTTCAATTTGGCTCTAAAATGAATCTTTAATTGGAAATGTGAGGTGAGTGTAACAAAAAATTCAAATACCCAGGTCTAACTGTCTATTTATGCCCTCTGAAAAAATTATATTAGATTTTTGAAAAATCATATACAGGGTGAAGTGTTGAATATGAAGCAGTCCCACAAATTTTCTCGAAGACGGACCTGGATTTTCTCAATCCTGAATATGTCAGTTAGTTGCCAGGCACCAATACACACTTTCATAAAAAAATGAGATAAATCGACTTAATCATTGAAAAGATATGACGAAACATTGTTTTAGTGAATATCCATAATTCACCCTGTATATTAATAATGAAAACAAGGAGACAGTTTTTAATGGTCATTTGATGATCCCCTAATGTGCCTCTACTTATGGTAGAAGTATGTACAGTTCCTCGTGACTCACCCTGTATAACTTTGATATTTATCTTTTTTGGAGCCACCTTGCATTATTTTGCAAAATGTGGAATCATTACATCTACATACGTCCTCATTCAAGAAAAAATCAAATTTGCATTACAGTTTTGATACAGTGAACCTGTATATAATATGGTACTGGTCAAAAGCAGTTTCTTAATTTCTAGAAAAATTATAAAATACCAAAATTCTTCACGAAGCTGATGCTTCGCTCATGTATTGAAAAATATATGAATTGATTCATAAGATAATCAATATAATTTAAGAATTATTATTAAAATAATTTGCGTGCGTAAATTCAATAATCTTAATAGTTCCGTAGCATAGCGGATACGATTACTGGCTGATGATACACGGAATTTTGTTTAAATTAATAGGGCCTTTGTATAATTTTACTTAACCAAACAGAGGCTTATATTATGGGCATATAGGTATTGTTGATGTCGTTTAGCTCTTATTAGAGCGACGATGTCGCCAATTGCCCCTGAAAAGAGAGTAGTTTGGCCCATATGCTACCAGTTTTTAGTAGAGAGTTCTTTTACATCCAACAATAACCCAATAATACACAGGCTACAGATTTAGGGGTATCCTATCAAAGTAACTTAACATTTAGAAACAATTATCAAAATTCTGTAAATAAGGCTTTTAAATCATTAGGCTTTGTCAAACGTAACAGTAAACAGTTTAAGATCAGGACAATAATTACACTGTATAATACTCTTGTGCGTCCTCATCTAGAATATGCATCTAATGTATGGTCGCCTACAGCCTTCATGAATATTGATTTGATAGAGAAGGTTCAGAAGCGATTTTTAAGATTCTTATATGTAAAACAAAATAAAGTATATCCATTCATGGTATCGTACAAATCAATGCTTAAAACTTATAAATTGGAGACATTAGAGAACAGACGAAAAACGCAATCTGTATTGTTTATTTATTTTATTGTAAATTACTTAAAATACAAACATTGCAATTTTATAAACAATATAACATTTAAAGTACCGAAAGTAAATCTGAGAATATTGAATAAAGATCCTTTTTTTACAGAATCAGGGAGTTTATCTCCTATAAATAATATGATGCAAGTTTGCAATACTTTCATTGCAAAAACTGATATAGATTTAAATAACATATCGTTAAAAGAAATAACTAATTCTCTTGAAAATGTCTACGGAAATTTTGATACTTAATGAAAGATACTAGTTTTCTCCCTTATACGTGTAATCCCTTCTTGTGATCGTCCTAGTCTATTTAGCTTTAACTCTTGGGTTAAGTGTGTTTGTGTAACTTTACATGTAATTACCAACATCTGGTGTTTGTAAGGTTTGAGTAAATAAATAAATAAATATAGAAGGACGTAAAAATAATAATTACAATTATTATTATTTAATTAATTAAAGTTTCTGATGTACAACCGCGAGAATCTTTTAATTTTCTCTAATCCTAGGATATTTTGCACCCGGATGTACACAACACAATCATTTCTTAATTTACTCAATTATTTATGGACAAATACCCATTATACTTATATAATATTACACTAGTGCTATTAACAACATAATAATATAGAGCCCAAAACAATAAAGTGTTTCTTTACTGCTTTTGCAAATCGAATAGAACGTGTCAAAAATGAATTGAAACCGAATGCATGCGTTTTATGAAACAAACCTTTAGTGCTGAAGAGATCCGGACAAGTTAAATTACCAATGATAAGATAATACAACAAAATCAGCTGATATTTTTGGCATTGAGGCCAGTATCTTAAATTATAACATACACAGTGTCTCCCAGATTCGTTGCTCTATACCGGTATCTCGGATCCTATTATATCTATAGCAAATGTTAAATGAGGCAATTTAAGAGGAAACTTAGGACTTAGGACATTTGATATCCGGCTTCGGATTTACGATAGTTCAATTAGTTTTGGAAATATTGGCAACAAACCGAAAATGGCGGATTTCTGTTTTTTACAGTAAATCCAGAGCGGTTAATTTGACAGTTGTCAAAATGTGACATTATTTAGACACTTTTTTAAGACCAATAATAATAATAAGTATAGTAAAATGAGTATCATCAAAAAATCACACTTCGTAAAGCTATAGGTGTAATTTTTTTCTAAGTAAGGGCCGGTTTTTCAATGCTCCGTTAAAACTGAAAGAGTTTGTGGCAACATCACACCAATAACGTGGTAAATAATTGGCATTGTCATATTTAGACATACTTTGCAAGACATGCCCTATGAAAATAATCTCGGGATTCTCTTTTAAGTACTGGATTATAGAGTATTTTATCGGTATTTTAAATAAAATTTTATAACATTTGTGATATTTCCAAAATATTCTATACTTAAAATACTTGTAATGCTATTGTAGCTACTTTAATTTGAAGTTCATGTGCAACAATCATTTAAAACTGACAACACTGATTGTGAAGATATCCTGCCATTTTGTATCAATTTGGATTATTTTGTTGTTTTTCAGTATTTATTTTAAAGTGAATTGTGATTTTGGTTTTAAAATGAATTCTTCTAAGCTGAAAATATCTGCAAATTTCACTTACACGCGTTCCGTCATAAACACAATCTGACTGTTAATAGAGCATGTAATAAACACTTCTTATATTAACAGGGACAATAGCAGTTTGCTACAGTTAACTGATAGTTATCTAACAGACAGTTTTAACTGAGCATTGCAAAACCGGCCCTAAGTTCTTAACTACTTCGTAACTGTTTATTAATTTGTAGATTTGCAAAATGAAGTCCATTTGCATACGTTTTTTTGGATAGAATAGAGCATTCATGAGAAAAGTACTCCATTAAAGTTCTGACTTTTACCATCACGCCTGCAGTTTTTACGTTCCGATCAGCAATTCTGTATTTTATTTTTATGTTCGCAAGTGTTTCGTTTGAATATTTTATAGTATTTACATACATATTTACATTTAATTGTCCAAATATTGTGTAGGCAGTACCGTTTACTGCACGACGTTTTAACATAAGTTATTCAAATAGTAAACATATTTGCTTCACAATTTAATTTGGTATAATAGCTCTACGCCAAGCATACATACCTATATAACTAGCACATAATTTAGCGAACATCAAACATATCATTTACCTAATGCCTTCGATAATCAACAATAATAAGCAGGATTTATTGAAGCTTATTATAAGAAATTCAAACAACCTACAATTCTTAATATGTTCAAATGAACGATTTTGTGGTATGCTGTGCAAGTACAGTTTACAGATACAAATAATATTAGCCAAGTGGATCCACCCCGTCCTACTATCCATTCACGTTCATAGTTAGCAGTACCTCCTTCTAGTTTGACGGCCGTAGTGACCTGGAACACCATCTGGTTGAATTCATGCAGCATGCATTTTCTGACTGAAGGATTCCGCCTTTCTAAAAGTTTGGATGTTCATTTTCCAAACGGAAAGCTGTTGAAAGCCAAAAGACAATCCAAAGACACAGCACCTAACCAAACTTTTATCATAAACTGCATATCATGATATCTAATGTAGTCTCTAGAAGTCACCCGCAACAAATTAAAAGCCACTCATTGTTAACAGGCTAGAAATCCTGAATTAGGATGCAGCGAAAAATTTGTATATGCTTTCGACGCATCCTGAAAACCGCTCTATACATAAAGTTTGGGTGAAATAAATGGCATTGAAATTATTGAAAAAATGTACAGAAATTCATTGGCAAAAAATTTTTTTTTTCGTTTGTAAGCTAAACTTAGTTTGAACGTAAAAACCTGGGGCTCTCCATACTTTTTAATAACAGTTATTGTACAAAATCTATTAAAGTACTTTTAATCAAGGAATCGAATCCAAATGAATTAAAAATCAGTTTTTATAGAAAAAATTGACAATTTTCAAAACTTAAAATATATGTAAAAAACAATTAGACTTAAATATATTATATACATAAACAGGTTGTTCCATTTAAAATTAAACATAGAATAGTCTCATGTACTAAGATGTACAAGCATATATCAACTGATGATGACACTTACTAGGGTCGAAACATGTTTTGGTTGAATGGATTAATCAGAAGATAACTTATTAAAATAATGTAATGGATGGCACATAGTTTTATCTCCCAATAAGAAAAGGTGCTATTATCTTTAAAATATTTTAGAGCAGGGTAAATCATTAGTGCTTTTGCACTAATGCTAATTAGATAGTCGTACCAGAATTTTTATACTAGGTACTCAAAAATTACTATATTTTCAATAATGTTCAATTCAATAAATTAAATCGCTAATTCAAATTGTCTTGTGAAGATAGATTCAATGATCAGAAACCTGTTCATAAGCGACTTAATATTTACAAATCTGAATGCCAAAATAAAGGTTTCCTTCTTTAATTCTCATGAATCAAATTATTACGAAATACCTTTCATGGATACCTTCTCGAAATTTTGATCAAAAAAAACTTCATGGAGCTAATATAAAAAAATCGGTTGTGTCTCCCCAAACCTTTCCCGACAAGTTATAATATAATCAACAATATATGACCTGCGTAACGAAACAGAATTTTAATAATAATTATTGTATTATTGTCATTATTTCCAATAAACTAACGTAACAAACTAACTACTTTATTCAAAAATTAGAAAAAAAAATATTGTCAGAGCCCAATGACCCCACAGAAACTTGGTAATACGTTCCAACTAACTAACTGCTGTTATTTTAAACGCTATTTTCTCGAGAATTATGGGGGAAAATATCAAAAGTGACCCATCGCTGTAAAGCAGATAAAAAATCCTTTAAAATGATGTATCACTCGGCCCCTACTGATATATGAAAATTTAGCGAATGTGTCCACCGCTATCACAGGGCTTAAGCGATTTCAACCAAAATCTAACTGCTTCATCCTAGAACTACCCCCAAACTGATATACCAAAATTTAGCTCAATTGGTTAAAGCCTTTGGGCGCTATCGTGGTAGAATACATACAGACACATACATACAGACACACATACACACAGACAGACAGACATACTTCTTAAATGACCTTAATCGTCTCAGGGAACTTTTTGTAGCGCGTCCACAATACTTCCCCTGCGCGGGAAAGTAAGATAAAACTGGTAAATAAGGTTCAAGAAAAAAACGACATGGAACTAATATAAAAAATAATTTCAAATTAATTTTGGTACTGCTCAATACTACTTGTAAATAAGGTGCAAGAAACCCAAGTAAATATTGTCTGGAGGGCTGAAAATAAGCCATTGGCCACTATCAAACAGCCACCTGGAATGCAGGAATAAAAAAACAACCCTCAAGAAGACACGGATACCTTGTAGAAACGTTGATTAATGGACATGGAACAAATATAAAATATAGTTTTAGTTTTAAATATTTTGATCGAAGCTCATCCCAAGAAAAAAAAATCGGTTGTGTCACGCCAAAACTTTCCCAACTAGTTATAATATAATCAAAAATATATGACCTGCGTAACGAAACAGAATTTTAATAATAATTATTATTATTTATAATTGTATTATTTTCATTATTTCCAATAAACTAACGTATAACAAACGTAACTACTTTATATAAATATTAGAAGAAACAAAAAAGTATTGGCAGAGCTGGGATTCGAACCCATAACTTTCCGCATAATATGAAGCGAATGCTCTTTCAATGATGCCACAGTACCAACTTTTAGAATTTTGCATTTTATATGTAATATACAGGGTGTCTCTAAAAGGTCTGTACAAAATCATACCACAGATTTGTGGGTCCAAAATAAGCCGAATAAACGTAACTTACCTTAGTCCAAAATTGCTGCGTTTCGGAAATACAGGGTGATAAAATTGAAAAATAAAAACTGAAAATATTGAATATTATGGACATTTTCCAACGAATTATCGTAAAAACTGGTACACGTGGGTTTTTTGGATTGGAAACCCGAATATGGACACCATTTCACTGTGGCCATTAGAGGGCGCGCCACACTGTAGTTGTGATCTAATAAAATAACCGTAACTTTTTCCTCAGTGTAATTTTTTACTTTTTTGGCTCACGAAAAAATTCACTGTAAATTTCCAAGCAATAAAGGTACTCTTGTTTAAATTCGCTAGAGTAAGTCGATTTCGAGATATCTCGGTTTTTAGTGTCTGGTGTCGCACTGGAATATTTTAATTATTTTGAACAATAATAATTTGTTATTGCATTAAGGATGAAATATGGACAGTTGCTTCTTATTGTCAAATATTTTTATTTTGCCGTTAATGTACGGTCTCCTATGTGCGACTAGTCGCTGGGCCTGTCAAGCATATTTTTTTGTCAAACAGACCAAAAAATTTACGTTTTCAATCGGAAATTGATGAATTTGTCATTAAAAGTAACAAATATTATTTATTCAGTGAGTGTATTTTAATAATAACATTGTAATAATTGTTCAAAATGGCCTCCGTATGTACAAAGATTAATACCACGTAAAAAATTTAAATGAACTGTTTGCATCAATTCAGCATTGTTCTTCAGCGCATTAACTGCATTTTGTATTCTGCCCCACAGTTCTTCCTCACTATCGATTTGTCTGGAGTATGCGATCGTTTTTAAAGAACGCCCTAAAAATAATCCAACGGTGTCATATCCGGTGAGCGTGGCGGCTAGTTTACAGGAGCGTCATTGCCTCTACCAGTGAATATGTCTGGTTACTGTTGATGTAAATAATTTTGAACATTTAAAATAAAATGTGGTGGAACACCGTCATGCATAAACCACATATCCTGCCGGAGTTGTAATGGCAAATCTTCTAACAAACCTGGCAACGTATTTTGTAAATGTTCCAAATAATCAACGCCATTTAGTCTTGGCGGTAAAACAACAGGGCCGATAATAAAATTGTCAATTATTCCTGCCCATACGTGAATCCTAAACTTACGTTGATAATGAGTTACTTTGGTAGCATTTGGATTTTCATCAGCATAGACGTGTTCGTTGTGCAAGTTTGTTATACCACTTCTCGTAAAACATGCTTCATCAGTAAATAAAATTTTCTTAGCAAAATCCATATTGTGTTCTCGTTGCGCAGTAATGAATCCATACAATTCTAACCTTTGGTATTTGATACTAATAATCATATTTCGTCCTTAATGCAATAACAAATTATTATTTTTCAAAATAATTAAAATATTCCAGTGCGACACCAGACACTAAAAACCGAAATACCTATCTCGAAATCCACTTACTTTAGTGAATTTGAACAAGAGTACCTTTATTGCTTTGAAATTTACACTGCATTATCTTGTGAAAAAAAAAAGTAAAAAATTACACTGAGGAAAAAGTTACGGTTATTTTATTGGACCACAATTGCAGTGTGGAGCGCCCTCTAACTGCCACAGTGAAATGGGATGCATATTCGGGTTTCGCACTCCAAAAATCCCCCGTGTACCAATTTTTTAGATAATTCGTAGAAAAATGCCCATAATATTAAATATTTTCAGTTTGTATTTTTCAACTTTATCCGCAACCGCATCCGAAACGCAGCAATTTTGGACTAAGGTAAGTTACGTTTATTCGGCTTATTTTGAACCCACAAATCTGTGGTATGATTTTATACAGAGCTTTTAGAGACAACTACCTAACTGGTGACATTTTAACCGCTATTTCCTTCTCGCGAAATATGGGGGCAAATATCAAAAGTGACCTTTCCCTGTGCGGGAGAGTAAAAAAGATCATTGCAATTAATAATATAATATAAAATAAGCAAACCTACTTTGTTTCAGGTATATTCACTCAAAGGAAAAGCCGTTCAAATGTGGTGAATGTGGAAAAGGGTTCTGCCAGTCACGTACACTAGCTGTTCACAAAATTCTGCACATGGAGGAATCCCCACACAAATGTCCAGTGTGTGCCAGGTCGTTCAATCAACGCTCTAACCTCAAAACTCATCTACTTACACACACCGATATTAAACCGTACAATTGTAATTCTTGTGGTAAAGTTTTTCGAAGAAACTGCGATCTGAGACGTCACAGTCTAACTCACAATCTAGGAACTAACAGTGTAGGCAGTGTTTCAACTAGTAATCAACAGACTTTTAGTATAGATTCAATAATAAGTAGTAATAAGGGTGGTGGTACATTGGGTATGGTCAGTAAAAAGTAAAGTTTTTAGCTAAATTAAACTAGCAATGCGGACGGTTAAACCAATTGATCGAAGATACTGTATGAATATTGTGCTGTGGTAAATAATCTAAGAGTTCTTAAAAATATTCTAAGTAAGTTAGTTTAGTATGTTATAAAATGTTCAGTGTACTTTATGCTCACATCATAATTAAAATAATAAATATAGTACTTTAAGAAAATATTCAGTATGTTTTCTTTATTTTTATGAAGGTTGATGATATCTCATGATAACCAGAACTTGAGTAGCTACAAATATCAAGATGTTTGGCATAAATTATCATGTAATAATATCTCCCCTGCTAATTTATAGATATTTAACATATGGCAGGTGCTAATAAATAAAGCAAATATGCTTTTTAATTATATTTGTATAAATATGCGCATTATAAATTAGATTGAGTTGGTTCCGACAACAAAGAAAAATGTTTCAAAAAATTATTTCATTTTACAATTTCTATACACCAGCAACAATTTAATAATCTTAAATTAAAATGATATAAAAAACCACAACTCGATATCCCTTTGTAATGCCAATACCGACCTCAACCGTCCATAGGCGCACCCTTTTAACTTTTCATAACAATACATGCCCTACAATATTTTAAAAATCCTTTAAGTATTAACAATTATTGTTAAACGTTTTGACATTTTAAAAATATTTTTAAAAACAAATATTATATTATATACTTACACTTGTCACAAAATAATTCCTTCTCAAAACGAAAACAAACGTGTTCCGCTCGTGTCACTGGTATACTGCCTTATATAAAAAAAAATAATTTTGTTACGTAGCGGACAAAATGACTGGTTTTACCTACACCGGGGGATTTTGTTTAATTTAGCAGGGCCTCAGTCTAGTTCAGTAGAACCAGACCGAGGCATGGGTCGACAGATACTGAGGAATTAGTTTCGCTCTTATTATGAGCTCGTCAGAGTACCATAGTCGTTGCCCATCTACAATATCGGCCTGCATTTAATCACAATGAGATATACAACAGTAGATATATGTAAACTAGTACCATCTACATATACACATACTAATGCGTATCCCACTATAAATAGGCCGATCAAATCCAATGTATAGGTAAAAAATATAAATAAAAATAGAAATGAAATGAAAATAGTGTAAACACAAACGCTAGCAGGAGACCATTTCATTTCATTTCTGCTAGCTTCACCCAACATATTTGGGTATCAGTTTTCTTCGGACGGTGGTCTCCAAGCGTTCGGTTCTCGATGCCAAATAATACAAATTATAAAAATGAATTTGTGTCCGTAAATATAAATGCCTCGGTCTAGTTCTACTGAATTAGACTGAAGCCCTGCTAAATTAAACAAAATCCCCTGTGTAGATAAAACCAGTCATTTTGTCCGCTACGCCACAAAATTATTTTTCATTTATATTTACGCACACAAATTCATTTTTATAATAAAAAAACTGTCTGTATATATAGAACTACATTGCAACCTAATACCGGCGGTGTCTGATACCGTGACTGCGAAAAGTTTCATCCACTTGCGGTATTATTAAAAATTATTATGTAATTTGATAGATCTTCTTTCAAATTATTAATATAAGAAAAACTAGTGAGCAAATCATAATATTCTGCCACCGTGTTTTACTGTTGGACACAAATTTTCTTGTTTAAACTCCACATTCAGTCTTCGCCATACCATATGATGCCCCTCCGACTATATTTATATTAATCTGAGAAAATAACACGTTGCCAAAAATTATTTGTTTCATTCATATTATATTTATTTGCAAACTCTAATCATTAACCCAACTTTTTCCAGTCGCTGTAGTTATTTTTATTACTGTCGGTATCCTTTGGCAGGCATGATTTATTATAGGAACGCACGAATATGGTACTCAGATGATTTCATAATAAACGCGAAATCAATTTGTCTGTATTTCTTGAACCATCAGGGGGTTGTACTGAATAAGACTGGGACTACACAAATTTAAATAAAATATAGGTTCTATTTTATAATCTACATCATTTTATAATCTACATCAT
Organism: Apoderus coryli; assembly: GCA_911728435.2. Lineage (NCBI taxonomy): Eukaryota > Metazoa > Arthropoda > Insecta > Coleoptera > Attelabidae > Apoderus > Apoderus coryli. The sequence continues at coordinate 4,736,308 of OU452202.1, read as the reverse complement.
TATGGAAATTCAAGATTTGTATTTTGTAGATATAAGATGATTGTAGTCTTTATTGGTTACCCAGTTTTACATTCACGTCTTTGTCTTTTCATCATAGAGTGCTGATTAAACACTTCGAACAGTGGCAGCTCTTACTGCTAAAAACTAGAGGTGGTGTAGATACATCAACACTACCACTACTTGCTGCCCAATATTTTCTAGAACACTTAAAGTATTTATTTCTTTAAAATCTGTAGAAAATTCGATTGTAAAATTTATTAAACCACGGAAACCCCCCAGTTTTTGGATTTATCGAGTTCATCTAAGAGGACAAAATGCACCACAGAATCGAATGCAATCTGTTATCTTTGACACCACATACAGGTTTTTCGTTACGTTCTCGTTATAATTTTGAAATCTTGAATTTATTTGCTACCTAATATTAGGGGATAAATTGTCAAAATTTGGAACAATACAAAACCTAACATCTTTTTTACATAAAAATTTCTAAAATTTGAATGAACCAGGGTACTGTTCTACTTTGTTTATACAAATTCTTAATAATTTTTTATTTTTAGACAAACAAAGACTAACAACAATATTTCTTGCAAATATTTTTTTTTGTGGATCAAAATAGGCCGTCCACTGGTGGGGATGGTTGTTTGTAATGGTTCTTAGCAATATATTTTTTATATATTAGAGGATCCTCTACAACATATGCCCAGTTCCGTATCAAGATTTGACATATCGTTGTTATTTGAATGCCATCATTCTTTAAAATTGTATAGAGTTTAAATATATTGCTCCATGGTTCTTATTCTTATGGTAAACGTTCCGTATCAAGATTTGACATATTCTAAGAAAATATTGGATACAAACTCCAAGATTACATGTCTATTATTGAATTATATTGTGCCAGTATTGCTAAAGCAGTTTATTGACTCTTATGAAGCCCTTTTTTTAAAAGGTGGAGGTATCCATGAATCTGTTCCGCACAGGGTGATTTTTCTTCAGTGAACTAAGGAGAAATTTTGATAACTGCATACCTATCTATCGTTGGAGAGATAGATAGACAATCCTACACAAATATAATATCAAAGAAGAGCTTTAGTTGGATTAAGTTTTAAAAATTCTCTTTATCCTTATTAAATACAAATGAAGCAATCAATCGGCGATAGAAATTAAGAATTACTGATCAATCAATTTAAAAAATGGCTAGTAATCCATTAGAATGATGGATGTTTATCTATGATTCTAAAACAGAGATTAGAAAAAACTATGGGATTTTGAAAATTTAATGTTTTTATTATGAAAAATCAAAATTCTAATTTGTTTTGGAGGAGGTAGGCAAGTTGTAATATATTTATTTTATGAATGAAAAATAATGTACATACCTATTTTGTTGAAATTTCTTGATATTAAAAATTATTTTATTTAATTTTATTATTTTTTTCGTTGAGCTAAAATCAGTCATATAAGAAATATTTGTTTATTCAGTATTGGAAGCCTTCCCAAACAGAAAGTGACGAAACGTTATATTAAAATACGTTATTGTTTTACATTCTCGACATTTTTCTAAACATAAACATGCAAAAAACTTTTTGCGGAAATAAAACCTTTTTTATTTATTGATAAAATATTGTAGAAGTTAGAATGATTTGAACTATACTTGGTAATTAGACCCCGTAAACAGGCGCTAGGGTTGCCGATCTATCTATTGGATCGTTATAGATCGAAAGCAAAACAATCGATACACAGTTAAATCAGACATAATAAGATCGAACTTTAAGAAATCGATATTTTGACTATTAATTTTTTAAGGCTGCTCCGGGCTTCTGTATAGGAATTAGGAATACTAGGTGCCTACGTATAATAAATAAATAAATCAACTTACATTATCAAACAAAAAATTAACAAAATCAACTACAAATTTAACCAACTCACAGTATAAAAATACAAAACAAATGCAAACCAAATAATTCTTCTTAAAAAAGCCTAAACTTAAAAGAGTTATATACTTATAATGTTTAATGCTATAGTGTTAATTATACAGGGTGTCCTAGGGTGGCAACACATTAGATTATTTCAGAAACTACTTCGAATTGAATTTTGAAAATTTCAGTGTCTATATTGTCAAATATGCTCTACTCAAATAATATAGTAGCAACGGCATAGCACTTCCGGTTAAACCGGAAGTTGATGGCAACTTTGTTATTTTAAATGGAACACCCTATATATTATTACATTTTTGGATTCTAAATAAGATTTCAGACATATTTCATGTATCATGTCCTATACCTAACGTCAGTCGTTTTTGACTTATATCAAGATTTATGTCAAAATTGACAGTTTAGGGCTCCATAAGAATTCCCTTTTTTCCTTGTAAATCAGTATTTAATAATTATTTTGCAGGTATTTTCTTATCAGGTGGGATCTTCTTTTTTGAACTGACAAGACATTTTCTGATTCGTTTATACAGGGTGGTCAAAAAATTATATTGAAAACAGTTTAAGAAAAACAGTTGAAAGTCAATTTTTTCAAATGGAATGGGTATATTATTATTATTTTATCTTCCTTAGCATTAAAGAATGATGCAATTTTGTTATAGGTTATCATTTTCTAAAATGCATAGTTTTCGAAATATCGTCATTTTGAATTTTCCTGCAGCGCCTACCGTTGTCTCTCTGGAAGCTAGCTAATTAATTTAGTTAGCCATGAAATTATTGTCATTTTAACGTAAAATTAATAAAAATGAAAAATACTTATTGATATTATAAATTTATTATTAATTCATGGAGAATAAAATAAAGTGATTAATATCACCTGTAGAGTATTTAACGAGAGAAACCCCCATTTGCTAACGATGACTAGAGAAATTAGGAAGAATTTTGAGAAATCATTTAGAGCAGGTTGGGAGGTATACAAATCAAGTATTACAACGAACTAAGACAAAAATTTGAAATAATACAGCAGAAATGAACAGAAGATTAAACTAAATAAATTTTCAACTAAAAAAAGTTAATCAACTAACGATAACAAAACTAATTTAAAATTTTTCTGTTGCAGTTGGAAATGATCTTAAATTTTTGAGCCACCTGTTTTCCATGGATGCGTAATTAGAATGTTTTGTTTTTTGAGAACCTAAAACGCCAAGAAATTAAGAAATTCTTAAATAAAACTAATTTAATTGTTCGATATGACCCCCATTTGGTCTGAACTAAATTAATTAGCTAGCTTCCAGAGAGACAACGGTAGGCGCTGGAGAAAAATTTAAAATGACGATATTTCGAACACTATGCATTTTAGAAAATGATAACCTATTACATAATTGCATTATTTTTTAATGCTCAGGAAGATAAAATAATAATAATATACCCATTCCATTTGAAAAAATTGACTTTCAACTGTTTTTCTTGAACCGTTTTCAATATAATTTTTTGACCACCCTGTATAAACTAATCAGAAAATGTCTTGTCAGTTCGAAAAAGAAGATCCCACCTGATAAGAAAATACCTGCAAAATAATTATTAAATACTGATTTACAAAGAAAAAACGGAATTCTTATGGAGCCCTAAACTGTCAATTTTGACATAAATCTTGATATAAGTCAAAAACGACTGACGTTAGGTATAGGACATGATACATAAAATATGTCTGAAATCTTATTTAGAATCCAAAAATGTAATAATATATAGGGTGTTCCATTTAAAATAACAAAGTTGCCATCAACTTCCGGTATAACCGGAAGTGCTATGCCGTTGCTATTATATTATTTGAGCAGAGCATATTTGACAATATAGACACTGAAATTTTCAAAATTCAATTCGAAATAGTTTCTGAAATAATCTAATGGGTTGCCACCGTAGGACACCCTGTATGTCATACGATACTATAGAAATACGATACAGCTTCTCACAATTCTCCAGAACGGGGAATTCCCGGAATATAATTGGCACGCAATTGCGATGTTGCCGGTTCCTCCTATCGCATATTATTTTTTGAATTTGATAATTTATTAGTAGGTATTGCGAAATTCCGAAAATAAAATGCTAATTATTTTTTTATTAAACTTTGTAAGTAATTGTTCTTAAATCGCTTGTTATGAGATCGATCCTCGATTGAATTGACCCAAAGAGAATAGATTAAATAGGTCGATATTAACCTAAAGAATCGATTTGCTAAAATATAGATTTTAGATCGGCAACCCTAACACAAGCGTCTACGTATACGAGGCTTCGAGCCTGATGCTCAGATAGTTTGTAATTGGTATGTGCTCGAGGTAATTCACATAATCGGTATGTCATGAGTGGTTAGATAGGTGCTTTGTGAGCGGAAGTCCCTGATATTCTTGCAATTTTTTTTATTTCTAATTAATCCTTATCATTTCTGATAGTGCTGTCTTTGTCGTTGAAAGCCTGCAAAAAATGACCGCTATCTATGAGACTTAACTTAAGGCTGCACCAAAGGTGCAGCTGCAGGTCTGTCTATAGAGAAAATTTGTTTTTTGCTGCATCCCAACGGGTACTTTTCAAGGGGATTTAAGGCGGCCACACTATTTTATTAATTCATTTAATTACATCTGCAAAAGTTCAGTTTGTGTGCGACGCAGAGGGAGATATCAACTATTTCCCATAGGTTATTGAAACATATATGATCACATCCATCCATCTGACGGCTCTCATGACACTGTCACTTTAGGTTATTATCACTTTTTCAGTAATATTACTTCAAATACACAATGACAACTTCTAAATTGACTACAGCTCATTTTATAACACTACAATATACAACATGTTGATAGAAATTCATCTTAAACATAAAAATAATGTCGAAAACTCTTAGGCTATTAATGTAAACAAAGAAAATAATAATAAACTATTTGACACAAGCAATTTGTCTGTCGTTAGAAAAAAACATCTACTAAACTAAAATAAGGGACACCAACGTTAGAAAAAAATACTACCAAATTATGACAAACCAATGAACCATAATAGAGAGATATGGTATCCTAAAAAATAACGTCCGCCCTATTAACGTTAACCTTAATTTAACACCAACGATTTTCAAATAGAGAGATGTCGTAGTTCTAAAAAATAACGTCACCTATGATGATAATCATATTATAGGCAGCCATTTTTAGACTAGCAGATTTAAAATACCTATCTAATATATTTATAGTAGGTATTTAGTATAAAATTTTATAAGGTTATTGAATTTGACAAGTGGATTTATTATTTAAATTAAGTATTTATCAGATTATAACAACATTAATTAATAAGCAGCATGTACAGGGTGATGCAAAAAAAAACATTAATTAGCCGACATTTAACAAATTTTCTAGATTGCAATCGAATAAATTTTAAATGTTTAGAAATTTTTAGCATACACTTTAAATTTATATACGGGGTGAGTCAAAAATGTATTTGTTTATTTTTTTAAGGTCAAAAAAGTAATATTTTGAATAATCTTTTGATTTAGATTTGAATTCATGATTTCTTTAGCGTGTAACTATAAGCTCGTAGAGGTGATCTACGGGGTAACTCAAAACTGTTTCAATTTATCTTCATTATTTTTAGGAGATATATAGCTTTTTGAACTTTTTTTATAACCTTCAATGACTTTTGTCATAGATAAAACTACCACAAAACGACAGGGAAATCACGCAGTGATTTCTTGTTTTTTAATAAAGTTGTTAGGTAGTTGGTTAGTTTAGGACGTTATCATTATTAGTAGTGTATTGTCATAATAGATTTTAAATATTTGACGAAAATATATTATGGAAATAATTAGACAAGGATCAAAGCATTCTCATTGGGCCGGCGCGACGCCTCGCAATCGACTTAAGTTAAGCTTAGTTATATTCAGAATATTATTTAGAATGTAAGGTGTAATAAAATTTTTGTAAAACAGTTTAAAGTTTACATTGTTTTACCAAAAAATGAAAATTACATAATTCCACAACAAGTTTTTAGCCTGTTTGTCTTTATAATAGTGTCTAGAATGTAAAGCAGAAACAGGTTTTCAAGTAACTGGTTTCAATTAATCTAAAGTCGGGAGCAGGAAAATAAATCATTTCCGCTAAAAAAATTTTGTGATTTTGTGTTTTGGGAGGCTTCTATCTCGGCTTCTATATACCGAAAAACAAAATTTTATATGAAAGTGGTTTCAGCTAAAAAAACGCACCTATCCTATAGAATTATCATTAGCTGGTGAAGGATTTTCTAGATTTCGCAATGTTTACTAGATTTTCCAATGTTTCCTAGAGATTCCTAAATGTTCCAATACAATACATTAAAAAGGAATTCAAATTATTCAAACATCAGTAGTGAATTATATTTTCAAATATTTTCATCATATACCTACATGCATGAATAAAATTTAGTGAGCTGTCACAACACCTACATCTTACAACATATAATAGATGGTCTTCACACATATTACCAGATACATAAAAATAAATAAGAACCCCCTATTCATCTGTGTATGTAGCAGTATCATACTCTACCTACTTATATTTATATCTTAAAAATAATATCCATAATAATTTCAGTGATATATAGCAAATTCGTTCACCATAAATCTTGCAGAGTAAAATGCGAAAACAGCATGTCACAATAAAAAGCACGAAAGCCGCGAAAACCTCATGAAATACGTATAAACGCCTACTTTAGGTACACTTAGCACTTTTAGCAGTATAAATTGATGAGATGCATTGCAAGAGATTTCATTCGTCCCAGTGCCAGTGTTGATGGATGTAATAACTTAGCACCTGCCACAACATATTATTATGCGTGATAGTTTTATTTTGCTTCTATTTTATTGAACTATTAATTTTAGATACGGGTAATGACAGTACAGAATGTTAATGATTTCGTACTTCGAACAATTTTAATTAATTTTTTCTAGATTTATAAAAAACATATCTTTTTCTGAAAGCATAACAAAATATTGACATTCTAGAAGCATTTTGACGCCAGTATTATAAGTTGTTACCGGCAACGACAAAATTAACACTATACGGGAAACACTTTCCGGCAAAATTATTCCCGTGCCCATTTTCAAGCCGTCATAATATTATACCACAATATAGACAAAATAATGCAGATAAATTATTTATTGTTACTTCAATTTTATTATGAAAAGATTTTTCAATGTATCTTTCAGCAAAAGTTGCCAACTTCCATCCCCTACGCCTCTTTAAACTAGTCAAATCTGCGCCAGAGTCAACCAAAATAGTCGCAGAGGGTCGGCGAAAAGCATGTCCTCTATCTTATCCAGGATTTGGTAAATTTAAATATTTGGCAACAATTTGAGGCATCTGATGAATTCCTACCATTTGTTTGCAGCCCTTTCCGTTTTGATATTTAAAGAAGAAACGAGAATTTACAAAAATGTTCGGCCTTAGTGCAGAATATTTCCTATAAAGTTCCATGTGTGTCTGATTTATCACAAACGATCTCGGCTTTTTAGTTTTATTAACTGGAATACCAATGAAAAGCTTGATGGATCCCAAATCTCCTATATCATTTAAACTCAGTTGAACAGCGTTTTCTTAATGGAACTCATGTTCCTGGCGAAGATCGAAAAAAATTAACCAAGGTCCTCCAGGTTTAATTTTATGGAAAGCTCACTCGTGCAAACGAAATTTGGCTTTCTGTAACGGTTAAGCCACTAGGTGGCGTTTGTCAATTTTTGGTCGATTTCTTTTATGGCTTATAACTTTGTTGTTATTTGAGATAATTGATTTCTGCAAAAAGCTTCTTATAACACTTTTCAACGTAGAATAAGTTATAGTAACCTGTTTTATTACAGGGCCATTCGTAAAGGTACTATAACGAAAATATTTTTTTCCTTATGGGACATCCTATATAATTTTCGATTTTTTTACATGCCCTAAAATTCCCTTTTCAATAATATATAATAACTTATATATATATTTTAAACCCAACAATATATTATTTCCCTTTAAGAAAATAATGCATACAAATCAAGTAGTGCCATGGCCAATATGACACAACATCGCGGCGCGAATATTTTTTTAAAAGAAACGCAGCACTAAATTTGAACTTAATCGAAGTATGCAGTTGTCAAATCTGTTGAAAAGTTTGAAACCTACGTCAAATTTATTTTGGTAAAAAAGTTTTTTCAAATATTTTGCAAGTTCGATGGTATTCATTTAAAATAAAATAAGTTGTAATAATTTAAAAATGTATCAAAATTATAACAAATATGACATTTTAAAATGCTTTATCGAGTGTAATCAAAATATAGAAGCTGCGGATAATCTTTGCGAAAACCGATATCTAGAGAGAGTGCATCCATCGAATTCGATGTTTGAAAGATTAAAAAGTTACCTTATTAATTTTGGTGCATTTCGGAAACCACGGACTACTGTCAATAATATCGATAATCGTCAAGAACTTATTGAATTCACAGTTTTGGGTGCAGTTGCAAATAACCCATGCTCGTTCACCCGAATGTTATACATGGGCCCAACCCAATCCGCATTCAACAGGACGGCCAGGAACCAAGGACGATTTGGTTTTAATGTATGGGTCAGTGGCGGCTTGTCCTATGAAGCCAGTGAAGCAACCACCTAAATAATCAGTAAAATTAATAATATGTATGTATTTAATTTTATTTTATTGTGTAATTATTTTTCTCCATATAAAATTTAAACTATAAATTAATGTATACTTAATTTTCAACCTACTTCATCATACAACTATAATTTTGAATTTCGTCTTCATCTGAAGCAGGCTTTATCGTATACACCTATTTAACATATTTAATTTACATACCTATAAGTATTTCCCTCTTTTTTTATTCGTGTAATAATAGTAAAACATTATTTATTTCGGTATCTCTTACCTGTGTGAGACAGTTGACACCCTTGCCAGTGCTTGTGTCCTATAGCCTATTTACTTATCATACACGTTCTTATGCAGATGAAGCGTGCCTCAAAACATTTTCATCTATAATTCAGCAACAATAGGCAACACTGCCATCTGGCATATACCCACTATACAACCACCTATCGCTCTTCGTCTAAACATAGTTGCCAGCGTTTAATTGTACTAAGCATATCATACGAATCTTGCCATTAAAAAAAGACTATAAGAAGCACGCTTCATATAGATGCAACAGAGATTTCATGTAAAATAAGGTTACATGACAACGTTTGGCGAGTGTTTTGTACCTATATGTCGATTATTATTTTGAGTATATGTATATCACACAGTCGCAAATTTCCAGTGCTGTCACAGTTGTGCTCTGTGTTATACCTGTGCTAATATTATTACACATAAGTAAAGGTAGATATTTAATTTTAGGAAATTTTATTATACAAAAGTTACATTTTCTTTATATATCAATGGCAATAATTTGTAACGCTACTTTTGCTGCTTCTACTGACTCCGGTGGAGTGTTCGCAATTTTTAAATTAAATCACAGAATGAAATTCACAGATATTTGATTACTGAAAGGTTCTTACAACTTGAAATTTCACTTGGATAATTTTCTAACTTGTAATATTTTTTCAATATGAAATCGAAGTTTTTCCCGTCACAGAAAAAAATAGTGTATTATACACGGGAAAAATGTTAGATTTTAGCTGTCGGTTTTTTGTCTCCTTCCGCTGCGCATCGGGAGACAACACAACCTCGAGCTAAAATCTAGTACTTTTTTCCCTTGTATAATAAATAACTATTTATTTACTTTTCGGGAAGCTTAAAGTTTTGATTTTTGATATTTTGAATACAAATTATTCTTTCTATTTAGTTACCTACATATTTAATTTAAGTTTTAAAATCTAAAAAAGTAGTAATCAAATTAAAAAAAAAAATATATATATACGGTTATTAATTAGTAGGTACCTACCTATTTTTATAAAAATAAATGGGTAGGTACCGTAAAATAATGTTTTTTTAATAATATAATATATTATAATATCTCATACTTGATATCAGGTAAGCGAAGTTATTATGAAAAATGATGTTTATTTTTTAATTTTTACTAAAGTTAAGTTTTTTTAATCAACACTCCTTTTAGGAACAGAAAAATCTTCTTAAAAATATACAGACACACCTGTTCCAGATTTAAATAACTGCCACAAGCCGCCACTGGTATGAGTGGGTATGTTTGACGGCAGATTCATGATATTATACTCATATTTTTTCACGTTTTACTTATAAATTACATTAGTTATCAAATATACAGGGTGGTCCAACGAAAAGTTTGCACCTAGCTTTTCTCTTTTTTTTGTAGTCGAATGCGAAAATGCTCGGACACGTCGATTTTGCTTTTGAGGGGGACACATTTTAAACATATTTTTCGATCTGCGCCTTTAACCCCCTAGCGGGGGTGAGTAACAACCCTAAAATTTTAAATGGAAAGAGGGGTCTAATGACATATCATTTGAAAGGACACAAAATTGTCTTTCTAATGATACCCTATTTGTCGAATTTTACTAAAACAGTTAATACGAAAACGACTTTAAAGACATTAAGCCGATAATTTTGGTATTAATGAGAAATACAAATAAGTTTTAATTATTACGACTGAAAACAACTACAATCATTTCTAAATTATTTACTTTGAAGAAAAACGGGATTTCAAAAACACTATCTTATTTATCAGAACTAAATTCCTCACTAATCGTTTGCGTTTTTTGTTGAAATAAAAACTGCAGATACGTGTAGGAAAAGAATTTACACCGTTTATTTTAGTCTTTTCATTGATTCAGTTTGGTTGCTTCTCAAGTTATTTTACTTTTACCGTACAAAATGATTTATTCCATTCTAGAACGAGTTGAAATTGTTAAACTTTATTTTCAAAATAATAGTAGTGCTAGACTTACGGCTCGCTTATTTAATGAGAGACATCCCGATAAAAATGTGAATGATGTGTACGTTGGCAAGTTAGTTAAAAAGTTTGTAGATACCGGATCTGTCTGTAATGTAAAACACCAGCCGCAGAAACCGATCAGAAATGAAGCTGTGGAAGTCGCTGTTTTAGGGCATGTTGAAATGGATCATAGTCAAAGTACCCGTCAACTAGCTGAAGCCTCAGGTGTCTCCCGTTCGTCCATAATACGAATTTTAAAAGCGTACAAATTTCATCCGTACAAAATCAAATTAGTACAGGAACTAAATGAGGATGATCCTGATAGAAGGCTGCAATTTTGTGAAGCAATGAGCCAGCGTTTAATTGAAGATCCGCAATTATTATTTAACATTTGTTTTTCCGACGAATGCACATTTTATTTGAATGGAGCTGTAAATAGGCACAATTGCCGTTACTGGGATGACAGTAACCCACATTTATTCCGTGAGGTTCATACCCAGTATCCTCAAAAAATAAACGTCTGGTGTGGCATATTAGGAAATCATATTATAGGACCACTTTTTATTCCTGGAAATTTAACTGGTGAAGTGTACCTAAACATGCTTGAAGACACAATTGATCCTTTAATAACACAAATAATAGAAGATGACCAAAATCATACTGCTGATCGGCTTTATTTCCAGCAAGATGGAGCACCTCCGCACTATGTGGCTCCTGTAAGACAGTTCTTAGATGACCGGTTCCCTGGACGGTGGATTGGAAGGAGGGGCCCAATTGAATGGCCTGCCAGGTCACCGGATTTATCGCCTTTAGACTTTTTTCTTTGGGGGCACTTAAAAAATAAATGTTTTGCCACGAAGCCCGAGTCCATAGAAGATCTTCGCCAACGCATTACAGAAGAGTGCAGAAACATAACACCTGATATGCTACAAAATGTTAGAAATAGATTTGAACAAAATCTGTATTATTGTATGGAATCAAATGGGTCACATTTTCAACATTTGTTAATGTAACGTTTTAATAAATCAATTTAACAGCTTGTTTACTTTTTTTACAAAGCAATGTTAAAACTAACAAACATTGGAATGTACTAACGATTGCAGGTGTTTTCACTCGCAATAATTAAAACTTATTTGTATTTCTCATTAATACCAAAATTATCGGCTTAATGTCTTTAAAGTCGTTTTCGTATTAACTGTTTTAGTAAAATTCGACAAATAGGGTATCATTAGAAAGACAATTTTGTGTCCTTTCAAATGATATGTCATTAGACCCCTCTTTCCATTTAAAATTTTAGGGTTGTTACTCACCCCCGCTAGGGGGTTAAAGGCGCAGATCGAAAAATATGTTTAAAATGTGTCCCCCTCAAAAGCAAAATCGACGTGTCCGAGCATTTTCGCATTCGACTACAAAAAAAAGAGAAAAGCTAGGTGCAAACTTTTCGTTGGACCACCCTGTATGTGATCTCGTGCTTCAATAATAAACTGCTGTGTCTGTTTCTGGTATTTTCAAATATCGATAGGTATCGTATTTTGCATTAAGAGTTGCTCTTAGCATCGAATCACTTGACCACAAAGTAGATACTTTCATCTTCGTAGATAATTCAGAAAAATACGCAATAAAAACGTTATCGGAGCGGGAAGTCGTATGTTGGCAGTAGTCCATGAAACGATTATAGGTCAATTCGAATTTTTCTGGAGATTTCATCGGAAGCAGATTTAACGTAACCATTGGCGTCCCGCAAATGGCTATAGCCGCATCACTTCCCAGTTAAATCGTTTTCAAAGCACACAATTGACGAGAAATAACTTTGACGTTACTTAACTTTTCGTCTCTGTCTGAAATCACCAATAGCCTTCTTAATGGGTGATGATCGAAAGTTCTCAGGGGATGAATTGCGCTATAACATGGTAACATCTTTTTAGTCTGCAATTGTAAGTAAGTTTTATTATTTATTATTAATTATTATTTATTATTATTGTTTTATTATTTATCATTATTATTTTATTATTTGTTATTACCTATATTCTGTTTATTATTTACTTTATATCAATATTGTTTCTTTTATTTTTATTTATATATAAAGTGTTATTTTGTGTTATGTGCTTTAGATTTTCCTGTAAATGGGTGTGACCTGTAGGAAATAAATGCTATTATTATTAATAAATATTAACAACAGCTGTCAAGCAAGTTAGGCCACTTTATTGTTGGCAAAATATTTGATATAGGAAATAAAAAAAAGTTGCATTTTAAAATAATATAATTTTAATTATTTGGTAATATAGAATAAATATAACTTATGGCTTAGTAGCGATTTCAAAATAGTATGTGCACTTTGTAGGTAATAGTATATTGTGACATATATTTCCTACGAGTATGATCGTTTGCAGCATGAGCCGCAGGCGAGTGCTGCAAATCATACGAGTAGGAAATGGTCATTTCATGGGAGTTTCACACTATACTTTTTCTACGACTGTTTTAATGCTTTTGAATAAATTTAACATAATTTTTAGAAAAATATTTGTTTTTCGAAACTTAGCCTTGTTAGCGTATAAGCCTAAATACGATAAATTAGAAGTATTAAATTGACTAGGTGGTGTTAAACTATATTCACTATCACTGTTTATGTGTTTTGAAATTAGCGAAATACTTAATTATAATTATTATTGATTATAAATACCAAAACTGTCAATTTGGTGTTTGTATTTTCGGCGTTGCTATGGTGATTTTTCATGCCCGTCGCTACTTTTGTCATTACCAGGAAATTTTATCCGTGCTAGGCAACTAGTGGGAAATATTATTACGCACGGGTAAATGATAAACAGCATTACAATGTACTACATTTTCAAACCATGATTGAACATATAATAAAGGCATCGTAGGAAAAACATATTCCCGGTGTCCTATGGCTGGTGGAGTAGGCCGGCGACCCGCCTTTCAAATTCCATAGTCGTCCGGGAAACTGTTCCTTTTCCTACTAAGTTCACAAAATACTATATCATTTTGGACAGTTACCTTTTCAACTGTATGAGAATTCATATTGTCTTGGTGTAAAGCGATTCATCGGTTGATTGTTGCTTTTTGGAAGCTCAGCGATGACTACTTACATAGAAATAGTTATGGTTATGATATATAAAAATCAGCAGCAACAGTTTTGTTACCTTACCAAACAAATGCAAGGGCATGGGACTTGTTATAACTCGACCTTCATTTGAGACAAATATCGCAGAGACACTACAATGACATTATGCTCTTATTTAGAAAATATTCCCAAATATTTTTGGTAGGTATGTTGAAAAATATCTTAAATTTTTATCTCGTAAACGAAGCAACATATAAAAAAAATGCAAGAAATTAAAAAGATGTAGTTTTAGTTGTTTTATCCCCACACAATATCGAAATTAAATTACGCACAATCATACATTTTTTTTCAATAATTTTTATGAAGTTGCTCCCTTAACGCCACTGAACTTAATAATTTTGATCTAGTTAGAGACAAATAAGCTCCCTATTTCTAGCAATAACGCTGCCAAATTTTAAAGAAATCGGTTAGGAGATATTTCACTTAATAAAAAAAAAACCGGTATTTCCAAAAAAAATTAACCCCTCGTATCGTGGAAACTATGCGATGTTTATGGGAACTTTTTTTCATAAAATGACTTGAGAATTCACCTCCTTATATATTGCCGCGTCTTTTTGAAACACCCTGTATAATATGTACCAGTCAAAGGGTGTGTTTTAAATTTTTTGTTATAGGTGGATAGGGTGATTAAACTAGGTGGATTGGCAAGTAAAATATGATCTTACCCTAGAAACTATTGCATCATCCTTTATTTTCAAAGATGAGAAATTCTTGAGAATATCGGCGGTATCTATCAGTGATCGCGCGGACGCCGCCGTGTACAGTTTGTCTGAATGCGAATGTAAAGATTAATGCTAATGTGTAAATAATTCCTTTTACATCTCTAAATTGTATGTAGCTCCGTACAATAGATAGATAGCTAGAACAATACATAAATCCTATCGTTGTATAGAGTTCATAATTCAGTTTTCAATGTGCGGTTATACCTATGCTGAATACAAGAGATAATTCATATCGAGTACAATATATGTCAAACAAGTACTTTAGTACATAAATATCTGGATATGCGCTTGCAGAATATGGTATTGAATTTTTGCAATTTTATATTCTGCTTCTCGATTTTAAGTGTTTACTTGGCAACAGGATGACTAAACTTAAGTATGATGAATAATGGATGTCAATCAAATTGGTCATCACTTTAGATTGAAATTGATCAATCCTTTGTCATTGATATACAGGGTGTCCCAAAAAACATTCCCCACAATTTGGGGGTAAAATCTACGACCCAAAATACGACGAAAATCACTTTTGTCAAAATTTCGAAAAATCTCCTTATGAAATTATGACCATTTTGAATATTGAAATTAGACAAATCTTTCACTTGGAATTAATAATTTAAATCTGGTCATCCTTGATATAAACAGATTCATGCAAAGAGAAAATCTGCATCCTTATCATATAAAGCCGATTCAAGAATTACATCCTGGGGATACTGAGTAGCGGTTATGATTTTGTAGATTTTTTTAAATTGCCTGGACGCAAATGAAGATATTTTTAAACAAGTACTGTAGAGTGATGAAGCCCATTTTAACTAGCAAGGAGTATTCAATCAGCACAACTTGCATTGTTGGAATTACGAAAATCAGCACCAAATTAGAGAATCACATAAGCAAGCACACTGGAGATTAAATGTGTGGCTTTGTCTATTGGGAAATAGGATAATAGAACCACAGTCTGTACCTTGTGTAGTTCTTCCGAAAAAGCCTATAACTTTCTATAGTTATGTTTGAAATAATCGTGTGAATTTACTGGATTACGTGTATCGACATATTATTTGATTTAATTACATAAGTAACAATACTTACTGCTTATATATCTTTGGATCAATTTATTTGCGAAAGAGTTTATTATTTACCTCGGAAGTACAATGACTAGTACAGTTGTTGTTACGGTGTTTATTATTATTTTGGGGAGTTATTGTTAAGTAAATTAATTATAAACGTGTATTAATAATAATAATAATAATAATAAAGTGGCTTTATTAAACACATATTACATCGATATTACATATTATTGTGTTTATAAAGGCGAAGTCTAGCATAAATGCTACTCAACTCAACCTTAGAAAAAATTAAACAGTAAATTCTAAAAATTAATACAAAAATATTATTGTATAACATAACAAAATTGACCAAATGAAATTTAGGCATTAATTAAATGTTAACACGTAATTATATTTTAATTACATTGAAAAATTGACAAAATTAACTAATCCAGAGTAATTAGTATTATTGCGAAGCAAGAAAAAAATCACGACATTTTCTACGGAAAACATACAAACTTAGATGTTTGAAATCGTTAGGCACAGAGTTATATACAGTTGAAGCATTATAACTAAAAGATCTCTTAAACATGGCGGTACGGAATCTCGGAAGACATAATTTAGTGCTATCTCTGATATTAACATCATGCAAATTGTGCCTGAATCGCAGTTTATTTCGAAGATATGGAGGATTAGAAGAACCAAGAAGACGAAAAATGAAAACTGAGTAATGGTATTTAACACTTGTTTCGATACGCAACCATTTCAGTTCGTTAATCTTGCAGGAAATACGATCAAACTTTCTGAGACCAAAAACATACCTACAACACGTATTTTGAATTTTTTGAAGTCGATTTTGCGTGAACTTGTCTAGGCAAGGGAAGTAGCAAATGTTGGCGTAGTTTATTATTGATAGTACTAGAGATTCACACAATTTTTTTCTTAATTTAAAGTTTATCAAACTAATATTAGAGTACAGTAGTCTTAATACCATATAGCACTTCTTAACAATCATTGACACATGTTCATGAAACCTCAGCTTCACATCATAAATAATGCCCAAGTTTCTCGCTTTACTTACCATATTCAAAGACATACCATTCAAGTTTGGTCTCAATTTTGAATCAATCAGGCTTTGAAAATTTTTCGGACAAAAACATAACACATGGGTCTTATCAAGATTTAAGCGCAAATTATGATTGTGTGCGTAATGACTTATTCGCGACAAATCTTCATTTAACACACTACTAGCCTCTGCCACTCTAGATGGATCAAATTGAAAAGAGACCTGCGAGTCCTCAGCAAAGCAATTTATCTCGGAATACTTGACACAATCAAAAAATCTGCAGTATAAAGTAGGAAAAGAATAGGTCCCAAGATGCTACCTTGTGGTACTCCAGATGTAACAAGTCCAGTGTGAGATGCATTGTTTTTGACAACGGTAAACTGTTGACGATTTATTAAATAAGAATTTAGGAATTTCGATGACTGTTCATCGAAACCGCAATATCGCGCTTTTGAGACAAGTAACTCATGATCAATTGTGTCAAAAGCCTTGGAGAAATCCAGTAAAGTAAGAGCTGTAGCCTGCTTTTCATCAAGAGACCTAAATATATTATCAGTAACATTAAGTAATAAAGAAGTAGTGTTATAACTTTTCCTAAAACCTGACTGATGCGATGAAATAATTTTATTGTCAAATAGAAATTGCGACATTTGCAAATTTACAATTTTTTCCAAAACCTTGGATAAAGTTGGGAGTAGACTTATCGGGCGAAAGTCAGAATAAGAAACAGGATTAGTGGTTTTTGATAGAGGACGTATTAAGGACAATTTCCAAATATCTGGATAACAACCCGATTCAATGCAACAATTCATTATGTGAGTAATGTGAGGACAAATATGAGGAAGACACATCCTTAACATAAAGGCATTAATATCGTCATGACCATATGCATCGGATTTCAAAGACAGTACTATATCAGAAACTTCTTGCATTGTAGAAAATTTTATGGAGAATTTCAAATCTGGATTAAAACTTCCATATGAGTAGTCAGAGCTGGTCATTGCACAACTACCACCGGGACTGATAAAAAGTAATCGTTAAAGTTATCTGCATTGTTCAAGTGTCCTGGGATATCAGTAACACTCTTATTACGAATATTCAATTTGTATAATGCATTCCATATGTCTTTTTTGTTCGTACTTCTTTGACAATAATTTAGGTAGGCAATTTTTTCACGCCTGATAGCACCAACAATGAAATTCTTTATGGTTTTATAATCTAACCAGTCAGCCGGTCGTCTGGATTTTTTAAACTTTGTTAACGCCTTATTCCTAATATGAATCATTTGCTTAATATTACTTGTTATCCACGGTGCTGATGGCTTTGTTATAAGGGATGTTTTGATTGGCGCATGTTTATCGAAGAGTGCAATAATCAGATAATTTATCATACTAATTTTATCGTTAATATCATTTATATAATAAACTCTATCAAACTCCAATGAAATTAAATCTGACTCAAAAGACTGTGGACAAATATTTTTAAAATCTCGGTAAGTTACATACTTAGGTTGCCTTTTTGGCATGGAAATATTTAGTGTGCAGAACACCGCTTTATGATCTGATATAAGGTCGGCATCAAGCGTACCAGATTCAATTAAAATATTAATGTTATTTAAAAAGATTACATCTATTAGTCTCAGTGAAAATTCAGTAACACGAGTGGGTTCCTGTATAACTTGTGAAAAATTATAGGACTCAGTGCAATCAGTTACTAAATTAGGGGATGTAACATCAATGTTTATGTCTCCCACGAAAACAACTTCATCGAATTGAGGTGTAATGAAAGAAAGAATATTTTCAAGATAATTGATTTAAATTCATTGTTGAAACGCTAGCACCGTTAGAAGCATTATTCGTATAGGTTTAATTTTAACTTATTCATTTTTGTAAATTTACCGATAAGCATGTTAATCAATCAAATGATTCAAATAATAAAAATAATGTTTATGCTGGTATAGCAAAAATATGTTAGTCATTGCTTGTTGAATTAACTAAACTTTGTCAGGTATTTATTTTATCATATTATGTTCAACAACATTTGGATGCGTTAAAGTCACAGAGAAATGTTTTAATCTTAAGAGATAAATTCCAAAAGGAAAAATATTTAACAAATCATGTCTCGATTTTTAACTGTGTAGCACCACCTACACCTAATTGGATTAAGTTTAAAACGACTAACCTAATATTTGATAAAAACAAAATGCTATTCAAGCTGATGCTATTAAGGGGATGACGCCATTTGTGAGGGGTTATAAACACACATCATGTTTTAAGAATAAAATTTTCCAAGCAAAAGAAGTGTTCCATAATGGCGGTTAGTATAAAACATCGTTGAAATTCCTGCAACGATTTTATATTCGAATTTAAAAAACATCATATATGATTATACCATTGTTGAAAAGCCCTTCTTTTATTCTAAGCATGTAATTAAGCGAGATCTTTTAATTATCAAATCTCATTTACAAATTTTACATTTAAAACCAGATTATAAGATTTCATATGATAGGGACCCCAGAGCGATAGAAAAGGAGTTGGAAACCGAATTCTGGTGCCTCCTGTGGTTTCGTGACAGGGCACCCTGTTGAGTTTTTTAACCGAAACACCACCACACTCTAATATTGTCGTCGCTATGCCCATTGTCATTTGTATCTTTTTGCGTTTCTCGTTAATGGACTTTTAAAGACCTTTTTTTTCCTCGTCGTTGGTCGGAGAGAATTTGTACCTATATTTAACAGCATCTTATAGAACAGTAGAAGGTTAAAATAAAGCAGTTATAAATCTCTGTGGGGAATTATTATAAAAATGTTATTTTAGGTGTTTTAATTTCTCGAAAACGTAGACAAATAAAATTGATTGTAATTTATAACCGCAACAGTAATTATTTTAACATTCATAGAGACACAGGACCGGATTTTTGTGGATGCTTAACTATAAAATTGGGCCAAGAAAAAAATACTACCTAGCACGCACGGGCGTCCCATTTAATATCAATACTAACTGTACTAAAAATAATTGTGGTACAGACGTTAGTTAATAGAAAATAGACTTTGGACTACGATGCGTGAAAACCGTTCATACATCTCAATTGTCAGTGGCTTGTTAATTTGATGAAACAGTATGGTGAATTTTCATGGTTTTTAATATTGTCTATAAAATGTCATATTTACAAAAACGCCAAGAGAGAAAAATACACTGCCGTTTGCGATAACAATCGCCTGCCATGCAATAAATACAAACAATGAATAGCTTCAACTTCAGACACGTTGAATCCTAAGCACCATATATGACAATTATTGTAACTACCCCGGATAATCTGCTGCTGTCTGCACCAGTAATGAGTAATATTGTAAGAACCTGCCGGCGTTTTGTTAAACGTCCTTTCATCGAAGAAATCTTAGTTAGACTTAAAATATTGAGTTTCGCAGATAAACGATAAACCGACCTCCCTCACCAGCCACCACTAATAAATTAACATTCTATTAAACTCATTCCATATTTAAAATTGCTTATAAAGTAATTCTCATATTAAATTACTAAAAAAACATGTATTATGTTATGATAAAACTGGCCCAGATTTCCTTTATTCCTCTTTAAGCTAAATACATATTTATTTAATAACGCTTGTATAGAAGCACATTACAAACCAGCAATTTTCAGATTACTGCCCCTCAATATTAAGTTAAAAAAGACCCATTCATAACATAAACTCGCTACGGTGTACTCCATAGAAGATGCACATTGATATTTTAAGTAGAATTAATTTTGCCCGATATGCCGGTCAAAATTACTAGCAATGCAATTCAATTGAGGTGTGCGTGTGACACATAATGACGGATTCGATTCGTTTCCATTATGCGCTATTATACCATAGCACACAAGTTGCTTTCACCAATAACCACTTACACTGCAAAAAATATTTGTTTGGATCAAAAAAAAAAATGGAGTTGAACCAAACAAATATTTCTTCGGTATGCGACAAACAACCCATGTACTTGAGACAAATACATGGTTTATTTGAAATACCCAAGTCGTATTTATTTGATTTAAATAAATATTTATTTGACTTAGTACTTATACTTACTTGTTAACAAGACCCGAAAATGGAAGGATATATTTGTTTGCTTGAACTAGCTAGAGTTATTTTGAAGAAAGATTCCATGTACTTGGCCCAAAGGAATAAATAAATATTTGTTTATTCTGAATAAACATTTTTTAGTATTAAATATATGATTTGTTCTATCCAAACAAATATTTTGTTCCGGAAAATCTGATATTTTGCTTCTAATAAATACTTTGTTTGGTACAAATAAATATTTATTTCTTCAAACATGTTTTTTTCTAGAAATTAATTTAAAAATATTTTTGTAAATAAAACTAGGAACTGTGTGGATGAATTGTTCAAAAAACACCTACACACGTAATAATTTGGGGATTGTTTCATTTTGAACACTCTGTAGATCTGATTTAAGATTTTTGTATGGATTTTTATACAGAATGAACCTATTACCCAAACAATTTTGCTAACAACTAAGTAATGTGCTCTTTAAAAATAATAATATATATCTGTCTTAAATCAGATCTACAGGGTGTTCAAAATGAAACAATTCCCAAATATATTACGTGTGTTTCTGGTTTTATTAATAATAATATTTGGAAATTATTATCTAGAAAAAGAATGTTTGAAGAAATAAATATTTCTTTGTAACAAACAAAGTATTTATTAGAAGCAAACTACCAGATTTTGCCGGATTATATTATTTATTTGGATAGAACAAATCATATATTTAAAACAAAAAAATGTTTATTTTTATAGGTATACCTAATAAGCCTAGTTGCTTTCGCGTTTGACATAAACGCCCGTGAATATGTTTCAAACAAATATTTGTTTGAACTGAATAAATATTTCATTGGGTGACTTTCTTGTTGGTTCCTAAATATAAACAAGCCGCCATCTTTATATTAAATACTGTTAAATAAAATCTCAATTTCAAGATCATTTCTACATTATCCACGTGTATCTACTACCGTTATTTTATCAATTCACTACGAAAATATAAAAAAAGGATCTCATTATAATATAAGGTTTAGGTATTTATACATATACTTACATGAAATAAACAATCATGCATTAGTACTCACGCATTTTAAGATTTTTTTGTCACTGTTTTAATTATAATTAACTTATATCATTTAGGCACTTACATACGAAACGCGGTCATATAAGTGCCCTAGGTTCCACACCACTATAATAACGATTCAACGGACATTATTTTTTTTATTTATTATATAATATATAGGTAGTTATAAGTCATAACTAACACAATAAAAAGCACCTTCTACATTGGCTAATGCAAAACTAAAACGCGTGCGCTATGGAGTTGAATCCCCAACAGCCATTCGCGTCGGCTCATTTTATTATTATTTATTTGATTCAAATAACGGTGGACTTTCAAATAACCAGAAATTAACTTTAATCTGTTATTTAAATTAAATAAATATCTATTTCTGCCAAAGCACCCCAGGCCAAATAAATATCTTTTAAAAATCAAATAACTCTATTTATTCCGGACAAACACTGTCTATTACTTATTAGTCAAATAAATTTTGTTTGAGTTAAACAAATAAAAGCCAAGTAATTATTTATTAGAGTTCATTTTTAGAATTTTTTTCAGTGTACAGCGATATGACTTAAATTACACCCTATTTAACAAAACATTGTTGCTGTTAAATTACAAACTCTTTAAGGCTGTCTGATCAGACTCCAAATATTATATTATATTGACTTCAAAATAAATTTTTAAGAAATTTTATTTTTATTCCTATATAAACCTCTGTTAAAGTGTTCTCTCTATGATCCAAAAAGAATTTTTCAAATCGATTAAGAAATAAGTGCACAATCATGAATGCCTTATACCTATATTTGGAGTCTGATCAGCCTTAAGAGGTGTCCCAGTGACGTCTGTCAATTAGCGTATTAGGGTATCCCAATTGTTGTATTGTTTTTGGCGCAGAAATTGTTACCTAAGTCGATCAGATCAAGTTAAGTTATTTTCAACTCGCTATAATGATCGGTAGGTGAGCATTAAAAAACTGCAATTTTCTTATGAAAATGTTATGTAAATAATGTGGTTTGTATTAGAGAAATAAAAGTCGAGACTCCATGAAAAAAATTTAATGATTCACTCTTTGAGCTCTAAAAATTCTCAAAGCCGACCAGGCATGTTTCGAAGCTACTGCTGGTTAAATGTTTACAGAAAAGCGATTTGCATTATGTAAGTAATGTAATTTTTTTTTTGATATTATTTTCTTGATTTCAGGTCAGTTTTTAAATAATACTGTGGTTTTATGAAAGGTACATTTTATTATATAAGAAATGTCGAATAAATCTTGACGTTTCGATCATATTTTTGATCTTTCTCAAAATTGTCTTAAAGCTAGCTTATCTTGTTTATTATGTTTGCTTTTAGACAATTTAGAGAAAGATTAAAAATATGATCGAAACGTCAAAATTTATTCGACATATCTCATAAAATATAATTTACCTTTCACAAATCCGCAGTATTATTTATAAACTGACCTAAAATCAAGAAAATAATATATATATATTATACAAAAAGAGGTCTAAAAAATTATGTTAATTATAGTCTAAGTATAAAAATAAAAATGTATTGACAACTCTGAGACAGAATGAATCGTTGTGTGTATTCTTGATTTGTTGTAATTGATGTATACTATTATACTAAATAAATACATCATACAGCAATACTGTTTTCTTCCTTTTTATATATATCATGTTAATATTCCACTTTTTAAAAAATTCGATGCAAGGCGACTAAATCTACGCTGTAGAGATATCAAAAGATAACTTTTGTACCAACATCTACACCATTCTGATATCTCATCTCTACGGCGCAGATTTGGTGGCTTTGCATCAAATTTTCGAAAAAGTGGAATATTAAGATGATATATATAAAGAAAAAAGCAGCATACTGTAAGTATAATGTCTTGATTTAGTGTACCTAATATATATAAGTATTAAAAAAAACATTTCTCAGAAATGGTGAATTTATATCAATTATAACAAATCAAGAATACAGTCAGAGCTCCATACATCATACACTCTTTGTATACTGAGATTATAATTAACATTATTTAGACAATGCAAATTGCTTTCTGTAAACGTTTAACCACTGATGATGAAGTAGTAGTTTCGAAACATGTTTAGTCAGCTTTGAGAATTTTTAAAGCTTAAAGAATGATTTATTAAACTTTTTTTCGTGGAGTTTCGACTTTTATTTCTCATGTTCAATCATTCAACTTCAGTATGGACTATTTTCTCAAATTAAATATGGTTTTATAATGTAAGTGAATAGGACTTGCAATTATGCAAAACTCCTTAACACCGCTCCTTAGTAACAGCCGAACTAATCATTAAAGTCACACATTGCCTGAGGAAATTTTCTTTTTATCATAACCAGGTTTCAGATAAGCGCAGAAGTTGGAAGTTCATATCACAATCCCTCACCAACAATGTATTTTAGTCTCCTTTAAAGTTCCAGAATATCGCAAGCACCCCATGGAACCCATCTCTTTTCTTGGTTAGGCCAGTGATCTTCGCGCGGCCGCTTAGACAGTTAAATAATCTTCGGGAAAATGTTGGAGTAACGAATAGCAACATTCAGAATGTTGACGACTTTTTGGTTCTTCATTCACTGATGTAAAAATAAGAACTAAAAGTGTTCTATCATTTATGAGCTAAATTTTCGGAAATACTTCCTTATTCAACATATTATTGTAGTAGTTTTTCTAGCATTAAAAGTTACATTTTCAGGTCTCGTGCTGGTTCTAAATTGTTTTCCTTTTCTAAACCAGTTTACAATTTCTGTTTCAGATCTTGTTCAACTAATAATAATTATACTCTCGACGTTGGCTTCTAAATTTTCATTCGGCTTCTCTGCAATTCCGAATAACATGACATTTTGCCCCCTTTCAATCCCTAGACCTTACTTATTCATACACCTTTTTGTCACCCTGAGTTTTCATTCTTGATTCGAAAACTTTGTTGCAAAGTATTTTATATTCTACTTCGATATTTGTATTTGTGAGAGTTTTAATACTATTTTCTATATTATCATGTTGAAGAAGATGAAGTTTTTGAATATCAGATGCTTTTCAGTCATGCTACACCAAATCTTACCACCTACCCTTACTCCTATTTTTGACGAATTAAAATACAGATAATTCTCTTCGAAAATGCGCAAAACTCCCTAAGAAGCACCGCAGAATCCTCCTGAAGCCGCTCATATTGGACATTTGTGACAACACAAGATATATCGTCTGTAAAAGCTGAGAGACAAACACAGAATATCGGTACATATACAGAATTGTGGCACATCGTTATTGGAGTTTGTTCACCTAATGTTTTAAAAATGTTCACAAAGATATCAAAATTCCATGCACTCCCACCGATTATTTGTTTTTTGTTTAATTATTATTTACATTATAGTCAATGGGATAGATATTTGAACTGCCAGATACTCTAAGAAGACATTCGAACTTTCTATCTGAGTTCCCGTTAAGCTCTTAGGAAATTGAGCTAATTAAACCTGATTTAAAACTAGAAGACTCATAGCTTTAAAATAATTAAAACAAACTATCATGTGCCCTTCTTCACATTTAGTCTATTATTGCAAAATTATATTCAAGATTTGTATACACACATCAGTCGTCAGTCTGAACATACCTTCAGCAAAAATATCCTTTAAAATTCATTATATTTGCTAGTAAGTATCATTGTAGTTATTAAGCGGTAACTAAAAACACGTTATAACAAATAAACGACTATAGCCTATTATTATTCTACCCATTTAACACGACCCTGTTGTGTTTTCATTTCGCTGCTCTAATAAGGACATGTCTGTACAATTACCATCAGTAGTTGCAAACTGATCAATTTCGTAACGCTTCGGTGGCTATAATCCAGCAAAATTGAACAGTGAGTAAGGCTTTTTATAAAGAGAAGTGAAAACGGATTGCTTGTTTTTTAAACGCATCTGTCTTTTACTGGTGGTATAGATATAATTATTATTATTGCATTACACGTATTTATGTGAAATAATACCTACTTGAATTATTTAAAGGTAGGCAAGGGAGAATATGGATAAGTAACTTGCATCCATATGATAAGCATAACTTATTTCAGTTTTTAGGGATCAGGTTATACAACTAAATTTGCAACGACAACACGTATATGCAAGGCGTCTTTTATTTATTATTATTTATTTAACCCACCTAGATATCTAGTAACTTTGTTACAAAAGTTTATGTGGTATCATCAAATCAATCAAAATTAAATTATATTAAAAACATGGCAGAAATGTGTGACCAAATATTATTTAACCATCATTATATTTTCTCAAAACGGTCTAATTATCTTACTTCCCTTTTTTATGATTTGAGTGAATTGGTATTATATCATTTGGTCATCAGTTTTTATTTTATGGCTTTAAGAAAAACCACTAACGACGTAGATGTTTACAATAGCGGACTAAACTGACAGAGCAACAAAACCTACCTGGCTTGAGAAACTTTTAGATAAACTCGAACATCGACAACTGAATAACGAAACCGGCTTCTGATCTTCTAAAGGCCTCCGAATCTGAAGGAACAACTGATCTTTAGACATGAATCTCATCCAGTTATCATTCGTCCGGCCAATTCATTGACCATGCCACGATTGTAAATTTTAAAAAGGTATTTACATTTACATACAATACTGTGAAATTTTACAATAGCCTAAAACCTGAGATGAAGTATTTAGATGTCAGTTACGAAAAAACATAAAAAAAACATTATTAATTGATTGTATTGTCACTTAATATAATTTTAGGCAATTTGTTTTTGATTTATAAATTTATTACTGTATCTTTATTGGATATATTCGACGGTTCAAATTTTCTCACACCGTACTTAATATTATTTTGATATTTTCGTTTTGAGATATTCTTTTGTCTTATTATTATTATATATTTTAGTCTTTTTGTTATTATGGTTAAGTGGTAGAATAGCTTTGTTTATACATTTTATTAATAATTAAATACATATTAACCTTAACAAAAACTAACCTTGTCTATTTTTTCTATGACGCATTTTGCACTGCCTTAAGGGAAAGTTTTAAGTGTTTGAAAGAAGGTAGTAAGTAACTTTCTATCGGATCCTTTCTGAACATCGACACTATATGGATTGAATTTCTTGTTCTAGTTACTATCCTACCAAGGTAGCTTGGATAATTTATGTTTTGGTTAATTAGGAATTTGCACTTGTATTGGGTGTGTAAATAGATTTCGGATTAATCGATTGATTTCGGTATTACGATGAGTAGATAAAAATAAAAAAAAAGTGTGGCATCCGTGAATTTCTAATTAGTCTTGATTGTTTGATTTTGCATGATTTGAATTGACTGAAATATAAGTATAGAAGTTTTTTAACTACCAAAATATTTTAGTAAAAATGAATTAAAATAAATTTGGTTAAATTAAGTTTGTGTATAGTTAAGCATCTGCACATGTGTGTGGTATAAATAGATTTCGGGTTAATTACGTTATTGGACGAATAATGAATACGTAGTGAATGATGGCGATAATTTCAAAAAATGTCTGGCAGCAGAGCATTGTAAGTTACTATGTTGTTTAGGTGAGTAATATTCGATACGAAAAGCACACAGACACACAATTTTTTTTCCTTTTCTAATGTCTTTACTCTCATGAAAAAATTGACGATTTAGGAACTATTTTTAAAATGTTTCCCTTCAAAGAAGCCTCAACAAAAGTAAACGATACATTCCGCTGAATATTTAAACGTATGTAAAAACACATGGCATATTTTACACTTGTTATGCTTTTTAGAAAGTCGACCACAACTTGGCCTTGTTTTCGTTGAATATTAGAGTGAATACGATTATATTAT
This sequence comes from Apoderus coryli, assembly GCA_911728435.2. Classification (NCBI taxonomy): domain Eukaryota; kingdom Metazoa; phylum Arthropoda; class Insecta; order Coleoptera; family Attelabidae; genus Apoderus; species Apoderus coryli. The sequence goes on along the minus strand of OU452202.1, from coordinate 4,708,547 downwards.
AGTCAAAATATCACATTGGAATTTCTAGTAGTAGTTTCTTCTAGTATTTTTACAGACTTAGGTTAGGCAGACCAATGATGATTTTGCATGCGGAAGGTCCCGGGTTCAAATCCGAGCTCTTGCAAGTTTTTTTTATTTCGAAATTTAGAATAAAGTAGTCAGTTTGTTAAGTTAGTTCATTGGAAGTAATAAAAATATAATTACTTATAATAATTATTATTATTAGTAAGTAGTAAGGTACGAAAACATCATGGACACGCAGGCGTCATATGATTTAAATAGATATTTGGGATCTGTACCTAGGCGCCTGTAAGTTGTTCGGGTTGGCTAAAACCAAAAAGATTGTACAATTTTATTGCTTCGTTGCCGTTCTAGTTGTGTTGGCACCGTGCGAAGTCATGGTACATTTTTATTTCTAGTTTCACGCCCCAGGGAAAGTATTGTGATCGCACTAAAAAAAATGAGATAAAGACGGATATAACTATTTCGAAGGCTCCTGAGACGACTATGACCATTTCCAGATTCAGTTTCGTTACCCAGGTCATATATTTCAGATTATGTTATATCTTGCCGGGAAAGTTTTGGGGTGACACAAGCGATTTGTTTATAAAATGATATGAAACTGTAATTAATTACAGAAACATGATAATGTTATTTCTAATTGTAGTTAATTAGGTACTTCTAAAACTAATTGACACCTAGCTCTACTGGTAAGAGATACTATTCGCAAATACCGTCGCCGAAATCCTGAAGACGACACACTCTTAATATATGTTAATTGATGTGCACATAACAGACTCAGAAAAAAGAAGTTAGGTAACTGAATTAAGAAAAACGTATTTAAAAAACTTTGGAGAGGCTGAATCATAAAATTTGTATAATTTTTAATAGAAAAAAATTCCTGGCTTGTATATCAACGTTTATGTGCATGTACATAATATATCTTTGCGTTAGTAGCGGAATTTCTTTGAACCCACAAAAATTAGTTGCGCATTTTTTAATAGGTTATATAATTAGATAATGTTTCAAGCGTTATTATTGCTAACCACAGCAACGTAAGTATTTCTAATTATCTTGCCGATGTTTTTATTAGTTTAGCAAATTTCACGCCGTTTACATGTTATTGCTAATTTACAGACGAATACTATACAGGGCTACTCACGTTATTGTGCAATGATTAATTTTGATCTATAGTTTAATTGTTTGGCACAATGAGTGCCGTTGTCTCTTCAATTACAGATAAAGATACAGCGATGAAAGCAGCTTTGAATCAATTTAATTTTCACCAGTTCTCTATCAGTAACAGATCTTTTAAATGTAAGGTTGAGACTATTAGCACCACTATTGATCTGAATTAGGATTAAGGATCTTAAGAGCTTGCAGTCTTTCAGTCTTTCATAATATAAAGTTGATAACGTCCGTGCTTTTCTAATGCAATTTCTAATCTACAGTACAACTAACATTTACCGAAGAATGCACAAACATTGTAATACACACATGTAAAAATAATAATAATCATAAAACAATATAGAGCTTAATGCAAAATTAATATAAACTATCCGAAGAGCGATCAAAGTATACTCACACATTATAGTTCTTCGCAATTCTTAAACGCAACTCAAGAGAGGACAACACATGACTTTAATAATCATTATAAAGAAACTATAAAGTACATAATATAGGCAACATGAACTTCAATGTCATAACATTTTTTACGTGCAAGCCATTTTTGGTGATTCAGCGAAATTTGCAGAACAGTTAGTTAATTTTAGCCATTTCAATATCGAACATATGAACGTATGGTGAAATACAATATTTTTCTCTCCAAATGAGGTCGTTTTTTTGCAGTTCATCATTTAAACGTCGCAATAACCCAGAACTTCTGTAGACAAGCCATGAAACACGAAGATTGGCATCGTCGAATACCGTTCATTTGTTTATGTTGACATTTTTTGTAACACACGGTCTAATTGCATCAGTGTTTATTGAGCTTGATTAAAACAGTTTTTTAGTAGTGATAAGTGTGTATACATTTTTTTTCTTTGCTTATTCATGAATCTTAATCCTAATGTTTTCAATTTGATTTTTCTTGGGGTGTTGTTGTAATTTTTTTTCATTACATTATTAAACAAAAACAATATCCATTTTTTATTTTCGACAAATTGATAAAGCTACGCTAAGCAAAAACAACTACCCCAAAAATTTTGTAAACAAAATTTTTAAAAAACGCATTCACAAATTTTTTAAAATGACGATCAACAAAAAAAAGTTACAAACAAGAATACAAAATACATATCCATTCTTTATATACCTGTTTTCTCAGAGTCCTTCAAAAAAAATTAAAACCCTATAATTTCCAAACATGCCACACAAAAACACAAACGCGTTGAGACCAAAAGTGTTTAGCAATTTAAAAATAAAAACACCACATCTCAAAAAATCACGTGTAGTTTACCAAATTCCATGTAACAATTGAGATGGTGTGTATTGGACACAAAAACTCTATTAACAAAACAGCACTTAAAAAAACATATTGAGGCCACAAGCCACACTTTCAACTTTTGTAATACAAAAATTTTAGACATCGAAAAACACACAATAAAAAAGAGAATTTTTAGAAATGATATGCAGCGTTAATGACAGAACTGACATTCGGCATCTAAGCAGTATCTAACTACCACAACATTATAAAATAAATATAAGTACCAGTTGTACCCCCTTTGTATTTATTGTAATAAATGTATACCTTTTAAACATTTCACCTGTATATGTCAAAAAAAAGCAAAAAAAAAAATAAAACGAAAAAAGCCATATCGACTTGTACTACTACCACTTCAACACAACGTACCAAGCAATTAATAGTCAAATCCATCTTTATAAAATTAGTTTTATATATTTGAATATTGTGTTTGTAATAATAAAGAAAATTGTTTGTAATTACTTTCACGCACAGGGAAAGTATTTTGAACGCGCTAAAAATAAATTTGAAAGAAAGACGGATATAACTATTTTGAAGTTCCCTGAGACCATTTCCAAATGGAAGTCTGTCTGTGTGCATGCATGTGTGTCTGTATGTATGTATGCTATTAGGATTTGGTTGAAATCGCTTAAGCCTTGTGATAGGGGTGGACACAACCACTAAATTTTTATATATCAATAGGGGTCGAGTGATACATCATTTTAAAGCATGTTTTATCTACTTTACAGCGATAGGTCACTTTTGATATTTGCCTTCATAATTCTCGAGAAAATAGCCAAAATTTCTTTCTTGTAAGAATATAAACTCATATACTTGTAAATTTTCAAATTCCCATTGCTGGTAAACTATACGGTGGATCTCATTAGACTTTTATTTCGTTCGAAGAGTGTAACAGTGAATCAATGTTTCATTCCTGGTCATAAATATCGCTGGGTTGCCGCTTTCAAAGTGCGAAATTCGTGGATGCAACAGTTCTCGGTCTAATATTTGATCGATGGTTAGCAAACTCTGCACCCTCTTTATGCACATGCACATACATTTTATATTGCTTACTTACAATTTCAGTGGATATTTTCTCAAATTAGTTTAGTGGATTTGCACATAGTCTGCATTTCAATGACCACGAACCAGTTGTTCTCCAGCACGATTTTTTTGCATTTTTTTCATTAATTTCGCATTTGTACCCTAACCGGGGCGTTCTCAATTTTTTCAGTGTTCGTGACACCTTCCTTAAATTTTGAATATTTAACAAAGGAACCGATCTAGAGGTTAATACCCGCTAGACATGAATAGTGTGAATAGCATACCGACAAACATTCAGACCTGCTGTATTATGAGTCCAAAAACTTTTTAAGTCAATTTTCATTAATGACATATCCCAGGAACTTACAAGCAACCATTTGATGTTTGCTGACGATCTGAAGCTGTTATTGCTGTGTTGTGTTATTCGACACACTTCGGATTGCATGTTGTTGCTGCGCGACTTATCTAAGCTTGAAGATTGGTGTAACTATAATAAACTGCCTTTAAGTATTAATAAATGTAAGTTTGTCATATTTTCGAAATCGCAAACTGTTTTTGAATATCGCTATCAGCTGAGTGACACTACGCTTGAGTGTTGTGATTTTGTCAGGGATCTTGGAGTTTACGTCGACACTGAATTGTCATTTAATTATCATAGTCAAAGTATTACCCGCACTACGCATGTTTGGCTTTTTGTTTCGTATTGCCAAAGATTTTAGTGATATTGAATGTATAACTAATTTGAATTGTCCTCTGGTAAGATCTAAGCTTGAGTACGCATCTATAATATGGTCTCACATTTACCAATCTCATGCAGGACACATTGAATACATACAGCGCAAATTCCTTAAATATTTAGCGTTTAAAATTGACGGTAGATTCCCACGTAGAGGATTCGATAATAGAGCACTGCTCGATCGCTTTCAAATGGTTTCGCTGGCTGCTCGCAAAGTGCATGCCGGACAACTCTTTCTGTTTAAGATTATAAATAGCTTGGTGGACTGTTCAAATCTACTCCGATCGTTGAATTTTAAGAGACCGCGCCCCTCTGCGAGGAGTAGCAGACTATTTCACGTTCCTGTTTTTCATACTAATTATGAATCCTACTTCGAGCATGCCAAACATGTAACATAGAAGGATTTAGTCAAGAAATTAACTATTTCAATGAGTCTGTAAGATCTTTCTGCGCTCAATTGTCTCGGTTGCTGCAAAATCTGGCCATCTGATGTGTGTTCGTATTTTGTTTTGTAGGATTATTAATTAGTAGCTTATTTATTTAGTTATATTGTCTTGTAATTGGGTCTGTAACCTGTTAGACAATAAAGAATATTATTATTATTTTTTTTTCACGATTAAGTCTGTTATTCTAGGTGGCCGGAATTATTGAAATTCAAGGCTTACCCAGAGTTCTACGGATTATTCGGGTAATTCCCAAGACAACTGTTTTGGAGCAATCGTCGGCGATGCTGTCCTGGAGCCCCAGAAGTAATAGCGATTGAACAAACGACTTCTCGACAAGCCCATTAGAGGATATTACAAACGGCATGATTTTTACTTTTTGTTCATATATTGATTTTATTTCGTACGTAAATCTATATATTTTTTTCTTTTCTCTGCTACCGTTTTGTTTATATTATGATCCAAGGGTACCGCCACGTCTAGTATAAAGAATCTTTTTTACAGAATAGTGTCAGGACGATTGTGATATACTTTGCGTACTGTAAGGATGTCCAGATTCCAGTAGATTTTAAACTCATTGTTTTCAAGCACAGCAGTAGGTTTGTAAGCGTAGTAAGGAGGAATATTGTTCAGTAATTTTTTTGACTTACAGATATTTAAGTAAATTATTTTGGCCACGTTGTCATGGCGTTCGGTGTACTGGGTGGGTGCTAAAACTGTGCAGCCAGAACTCAAATGCTGTATGGTTTCTTCGACTGCTTGACACAGCCTACATTTGTCATCTGGTAATTTTTCCTTCAGCACTGCTTTTCTATATGCCTTAGTTGGCACCACTTGATCCTGGATGGCACTCATAAACCGTTCCGTTTATGTATAGTTAGCCATTATGTAAATATGCCACTGATTTTTGTTTATCCTCACATTGGCTGTTTAAGGCTGATATGAATTTTCCATGCAAGGGTTTTTGTTTCAGAGATTCAATTTTTTCTGCGACAGCCAATGTACAGTCAAAATTTGTGTTGTCATTCAATTGCAATGGTGAGTACATATCCACATGTTGCATACTACGGTGTAATGGTGTATCTTTGTTGATGAAATATTGTTTTAACTTTTGTTTCTCTATGTTACAGGTTTCTTCGATGTTGCACAATCCTCTGCCACCACTGGACCTAGGGAGATAAAGCCTGGTTACTGAGGAATTGGGATGGTGCATTCTGTGTTTCGTAAGTATTATTTGTGTACTTCTGTCCAAGTTTTGAAGGTCAGTGGGAGACCAGCTAAGTATTCCGTAAGTATAACTCAGCGCAGGGACAGCCCAGGTATTGATTGCGATAAACTTTTCTTTTGAAGGTAGTTGAGTATTGGCGATCTTGTCTCAAGCACATATCTGTGACTTTTTGTTTCATAGTAGTGTTATCTATTTTTCCTCGTTGCAGCATGCCCAAATATTTATAGGGTTCATCCAAAGTCTTTATTTCAACATTATCCATTATTATTATTATTATTATTATTATTAAGTCCATCCCCGTATATCCAAGCCTATGCCCCAGAACTCAGGCAAATAATAACAAAACCATTGCACGTTATTTATTTAATGGCGTCGTATTAGATAACGAACAAACCAGCTACGAGTACTTTTGAAAGTAAATATTAGACTTCGTCAAAAACCGCATCAGCAGGTAAAGTTTTTGCACGTGTTGATACCATTTTAGATCACCATCACACCTGGTTTTAATTTTTCGCTAAACTGCCGTTTTAAGAGCAACAAATACTAACAAATTTTGTTTACTGAACAACACACATAAGTGGAGGATCGTGCCAAATCGGGTGTTAAACTTCTCAATATAACCACATATTATTATCACAGGATTATTTCTCTTACTTAACACCTTCTTAAAGTAGTATAGCCATTATCTAAAAAGGGACCACCCAGATAGGTAAAAAGGTGTCTTGTAAGTAGGTACATTTTAAAGTTATTGTTGTGGTTTTAGAACGTGTCAGTGTAAGCTGTCTATGGTAAATCGTGGTCAATATTTTGGCGTAAACTGACAGTCACTCTGTTGTTGGACATTGAAAACATGTAGGTATATAATATAGCGATACAACAATCTTAATTTAAGAATTAGATTTTAAAAGCCTTGGTATTTATACAGTGTGGCTTTTAGTAAAATAAGAAGGATGCAGTATATTTATTACCTACTATTTTTTATACGTAAAAAAAAAACATACTATTTGGTAACAATAATAGATAATAATATCTTCATTAATAAATGATGATATTTTAACTTTCTATGAAATATCATAGAAAGTTAAAATATAAATTTATTACAAAGAAGTGGCGAGATCTAGCTTTGCTACTCAATTAACCGCTTATATATATAAATAAACTGGTGCTCTTAAGGCACGAACAGCTCACCCGAGTCAAATTTACTGTATAAAATGTACCTACTGTACTGGGTGTCCCACCGGGAAGGGATTCATCGATTATGGAGAAACTACACAGTGGAACAATCTGAAAATCTGGTGTAGTTCTTAGGTCGATGGGGCCAATTCGGCTAAAATGTTCTCAAGAATCTAGAGCTTCCGGTTATACCGGAAATGCGTGTCAACTTCCTTATTTCAAATACAACCCTATATAAATTATATTTTTTTTGGATTCTCCTTGTACTTCTAACATATTTCATGGATAATATGTTATACCTATCGCCAGCCTTTTTCGAAATATTTGAAATTTTATGTCAAAAATGACGTTTTCAGAATAAAGAATAATGAAAATTTTCTATTATATGGAAGATTTAATAATTTAATTTGTTAGAATATCCTAGGAGATATAAATCTACTTTAGGCGCCTACGCATATTTTTTTAGTGAATATTAATACAGGGTATTTGAAAAAAAGGAAAAAAAAACCAAACTGAAAAAAGTGTCAAAATTTTATATATTTTTTTATTTTTTTGCATCAAAAATAAGGCAAGTTTATGAAAGAATGTCTATCCCAAAAACTGATAGTTTTTAAAATATTGGCAATTTTACATTTTTCTATTACACTAGTACATTCATATATAATGTGAAAAACTCATTTGAATTCGTCAACACCATTCAAGGTACTACTCTTCCTAAAAATAATGTCTTGATTTCGCTTGATGTGTCATTGTTTACTAATATACCACAGAACTTAGTTATTGATATCATAGATAAAAAGTTGAGATTCATATCAGCATAATATGTTAATATACCAAAGGAACTTTTATTAGAAGCCATCACCTTCTGCTTCAAGTCGAGTTATTTCACATCGTATCTACAACTAGATGGAAGTGCAATGGGCAATCCAGTCAGTCCTACATTAGCCAACATAGTTATGAATGACTTGGCAACTAATGCTATAAATCGATTGCCGTTCACTCTACATTTTTTAATAATTTATGTTGATGATACGATAATGGCGTTGCCAAAGGACCAATGCAACGAGGTCTTGAATTATTTTAATAGTTACCACCCGAGCCTTAAATTCACTATTGAAAAAGAATCAAACAGCACCATCTCTTTCTTGGATGTATTGATAAATCAAAGCGAAGATGGAACACTTACAACGAATTGGTACAGGAAAACCACTAATTCAGAATAATAAATTACTTTTCTAATCACCCAGCTACGGTACATGGGTTATTACATCGATCTTGCAGATTAAGCGACCCAATATACCATAATGATAATTTGACCATAATCAGAAATTTATTAAAACAGAACAGTTATCCGAAGTCTTTTGTAAACCATTGCGTAAGTTCCTTCTTCAGAAAACAATTACAACCTAAACCTAATAACGACCAACAATTTAAATACTTCAAGTTCCCTTTCATACGTGACTTATCGGAGAGTGTTGAAACGTGTTTTAAAAACACTGTTCGTTAGATTGGCTTTTTATAATAATAAGACTGTGGGCAACTCATTATTTACAAAAATCAAAGATGACACCCCTGTAAGAAAACAATCAAATTTAATATACAAGATTGAATGTGAATGTAAAAAATCGTATATAGGCCAAACTAAACAACATCTGGGAAAAAGAGTTGATCAGCATAAACACGATGGTAGAAATATTAACATAGTGAAAACTGAAAAACCCGCACTAGCCCAACACCACTTCGATACAGGGCATAATTTTAAATTTGAAGATCCTAAAATAATAGATAGGGAAAAAAATTATAAAAAGAGAAATGATTCACATTAATATGACCTTCGTTCTATTATACCTATTTTACTGAAAATTAAATTCTCTAACTTAAGCTCTTTCAGTAATTATATTTTCTGAATAAAATTCTTTTTTTAATCGTTTTAATTTAAAAGATGTTTACTGCTTTAAGTAGGTAAAAAAATTAAAATTTATTCATTGGATCTTCCATAACAGTTTTGTTTATGGGGAGATTTCATTAAAGGAAAAAAGAGGTAGTTTTGTTTTTAAATTAATATGTAAATTTTATTTTAAAATTGTTGTTTATAATATTGTATTTTCATATATAAATGACATTGTCATCAAAATATATTTCTTTGATGGTTTTGGTGATAATTTGTTTTTTCGGGTAGGTACCGATTTTGTTCAAACTAATTTTTGAAATCGATTTAGGGCAGAATTGGTTTTCTTTTAAAAAAAACTACAAATTGTATTAAATATTCAATATAATTTCCAATTTATTAACGTAAATAAAATGTATTATTATGTGTAATTTGGTAATTAATCACTGCAACCATACTTGAATTTGATTCAAAACGCCATTGGAACATTCCTCAAAATATAAATTTTAGGCTATTTTTTTTACTTTTACCAAAGGGCTTTCCGATGTCTCAGCTAGTATTTTTGGCTTTGACGCTAAAAATTGAAAAAGTAAAGTTTAAATTATATATTAATTCGTAAAATCGTAATCATGTTATTTATATAATATATCGTTCAATCTAACACTAAAATGTAATTATTTTGAAAAAATCCACTCATTAGTGGAATTGGATAATTATTTACATTTGTTATACATATATACAGGGTGATTCTTAACCTAATTTAAAATTACAGCAATAATGACTAACAAACAACATGTTTGTAATAATAATTTTAGTTTCGGAAATAAATTAAAGGAATGTCATGACGATATGTTTGATATTTCTACTATTCTTCTCGAATTCGAGTTTATATTATACGATTAGAATAAAAGTATGTCGCATAATTTCTCAAGAACTTATGGCATACGGGGAATCACATGAAAATTCAGTGGCTGCAGCTCAGCTATATGTCTAAAGGTTCCACCAAATTATATCATCCGGGACGTGATGCGTTTGACGTGTGGTTCAGATTGGTAGAGAAACTGGAATTTTGCGGACGAGGCCTGGACAACATGGGGGAGCCAGTAGACCTATAGTCGTAAATCTGGAAGAAATATAAAATGTCGTCGACGAGCAGTTAGAACACTACAGCAGTACAGTTTAGCGTATCATAATTCACAGTTTTGCTAACGTTAAGGCAACGTGCAAACCATTTCACATGCAGCGAGTAGAAGCCTTATTTATAAGGGATCTTTCGTTTCCAGTGAACTTTTGCGAGTGGTTGTTACATCAGCAGCAGCCTCATCCAATCTTTACCATGGTCTTTTTAGTTACGGATGAAGGTAATTTTTACACGTAATGGTATACATAATATCCAAAACACACATTATTGGGCATAAAATCCGCATGTCCCTCGGCGAACACACTTCCAACAACGATTTTTCAGTAAATCTGTTGGCTGCAATTGTGAATGGAGTGCTGCTTGCCCTATCATTCTGGAAAATCATTTAAGTTGTGCTTTTCATTTACAGTTTTTGTGTTATAATTTACCGATACTCCTCGAAAAAGTTAATCTGAACGTTAGGCAGCATTTGTGCTTTCTTCTCGATGGTCTTCCACCACATCTTGCGCGACTAGTGAATAACATATGGATCATGTGTTTACCGAAGGATGGATATGCCAAGGTGGTCCTATCGGGTGGACCCTTCGATTGTCTTACCTTAATCCGCTTGAATTTTAGTTTGGAGGTCACATAAAAACTATGCTCTACCAGTTAACACTGAACAAGAGTAGCGAAATCTCATACATGCTGCTGCTAAAGTAAGTGGACGACAGCCTCGTTTGGACCCTGCGTATGTGGGGGACTCATGGATTCGGCGAGCTCAACTGTGCATTGGAAATAACGGATAAAACTTCGAACAGTTACTATGAGCAATTAGTTGCATTTATATTATGAAAAATACAATTTACACTTGAAATAAATAGGCATCACCAAAACTAAAAGTATTTTACTATTGTGTTTTTTCATTATTAGTCATTATTGGTTCTCAGAATCACCCTGTATACAAGATGGTCGGCATAAATCGAAACAATTTAATGTAAAATCATATAAATATGTATTTTTAATACATAGGTGGCTAAATTTGTATAAAGGGTTTCCAAAATTGAGGTATTATTATAATTTTGCTGTCATTTTTTTTTTCTAATTGTGATTTCTATTCGAAATTTTTTTATTTTCAGATTCTAAATATATTCCGGTTAGTTAATACTAACGTTACGCGAAGGAACAACGTGTTTTTATTATTAAAACATTTTTTGAAAATGCCAAAAGTTTTCAAGTTGTAATTGAGAAATTTAGAGCAAAATTCGGTAGAGAAAATGCTCCAACAAATCGTGCCATCAGCTGATGCTTAAGAAATTTGAAGAAACTGGATCCGTTCATGATAACAGAAACATAATTTATTAACGTAGTGGTTGTTCACCCGAGAATATAGCAGCTGTGAGCAGAAGTGTTGAAGAAGATACAAAAACATCCATTCGTCATCGTTCGCAGGAATTAAACATCAAACGATCCACATTATTCAACATTTTGCATCGTGATCTCCGTGTAAAGGCTTATAAGATCCAGCTGACCCAAGAGTTAGAACCAGCCGACCACGCATTACGTCGGCAATTCGTTTCTTGGGCCATCGAAAAACAAGAAGAAAATTAGATTTTTTTAACAAAATAATCTTCACCGACGAAGCCAATTTCCAGCTCAATGGCTACGCAACAAGCAGAATTGCCGCATTTGGGGTGAAGAGAATCCAAGGGTTACCTTCTTATAGAGCAACCATTACAACCACAAAAAGTTACGGTTTTGTGTTGTTTGTGGTCCAGAGAAATCATCAGACCATATATTGTTTTGAAATGGAAAATGGAAATGAGATTACGGTCAATGGAAATTGCTACAGGGAGATGATCCGAAGCTTTTTGTGGCGGAAAATTGTCGATTTACGCGTAGAGAATATGTGGTTTCAACAAGTTGGTGCCACTTTTCACACAGCAAGAGAAACAATGGATCTTTTGAAAGAAAAGTTCGAAAATCGTATTATTTCTCGTAGAGGAGGAGTAAATAGGCCACCAAGATCGTGCGATTTGACACCTTTAGATTTTTTTGTGGGGTTTTTTGAAATCGAAAGTGTACAGCAATATTCCCACAACAGTTCACGAGCTTAAAACCAACATTATCGAGCAGATATCAACCATTGACAACAATTTATTGCAAAACGTGATTGATAATTGTAGTAAAAGATGCCAAGCCAATAGGGGGGGTCACTTAACCGACATAATTTTTAATTTTTAACCGGAACCTAGTCGTAATAAACTGAAATAAAAATATTTTTAATATCTGAAAAAGAACTCTTTTTTTTTTTTTTAAATTAAAATGATCCCTCAATTTTTGATACCTATTACAATATAATTTGTATGTAAAATAGGTAATGAAGCTTTAATAAATTACTTGCGGGGTCTCGAGGCCTGTCGAGAGTCAGTACCTTTGGATTTATTTTATAAAGTGAAAGTGGTTTATATTTTTTCAGTATGCATAGAGCTCTTGTATAGACGTATTCGTGATGAAACTGAACTGAATCAATAGGTTTTTTATTATTTGCGAAAAATTTTGTATTTATATAAAATTATATATTTTAGAATATTCAATTATATCGTAACTAGTATAGCAGTATTATTGACTTTTATGAAAAATATAACTTATTAAAAACATGGGATATAAATATACAATACAATTTTTTATTTGCAGCCATTGAAAATCAATAATACAGACAGCACATACCATACAAATCTGGCCTCCGTGTATAATTAATTATTTTTTTTACTTTACAATGTAAAATAAGAATTACCAAAAATTACTTACCCTCGTCCTGTGAAATTACTAGTTCGGCTGGTCTTTCGTTTATTGTTTTCAAATTCCCTAAAATAGAGCATTAAAAACACGAAAGTTCTTATCTAAGTATGAGTACTACTTAGGTAAGAACTTTCGTGTTTACGAGAAAATTAATTATTAGACCTCAATTATTGTTAAGAATACTTCATGCCTCATGCCAATATGTTAAAATATTATACTATAATTTGTTTATAAATCAACATCATGCCTACTAAGAGCAAAGTATTTTCTGCTGCTATAGATGCGAAACTATCAACTTAGAAAGGGCCCGGCGATAAGAGAAACTTATATTGGTATTGGAATATTAGTCCCCAACTTTTAATACAATAACTGACAATCAAACATTGTTTCTCAATTAAAACCACCACTGTTGCACAAGTCACTTTTATGCCTAGTAGGGGAGTGAGACTGCTCTTCCTAACAGTGGTTCCTAACTAACAAACCAACACTGTTGCACAAGTAACCTTTATGCCAAGTAGGGGAGTGAGACTGCTCTTCCTAACAGTGTTGCTTAACTATTACCGCTGCTCTCAGCCACCCAAGCGAGAGCAAAGTAATCTTCGGAGGGATAAAACTAATCACCCTTCGAACATTGAACCTGAACAGCTGTCCATCTAATATCATTGCTACTTCAGCTACTATGTAAATGTAATTCTTTACGCGAGAAAAGGGCAATTTATTGGGCGTAAATTAACTCGTTCGGTTTATCTGACATATTCGATTAGAGTAGCAGTTTTTGGAGCCGTTTTCGAAAACAATTTATTGGAAAGTATTCACCAAACGACAAGCAGTCCAGGATATTTTTGTTGGGAGCATAAATAATAATAGTAGTAGTCTTCAATTTAACAAATAATCAGACAATAAATCTTTGTACGATGGCCTACCATTAATTACTATAACCTCAAAATTCAATGTACGAGTGTAAGCAAGTGGGGTCTCTTTCTCCTAACGTATACACCAACTTCCTGGTCAATTGCTCTGTTAGGGAATGCTTGAAAACCTATTGAAGTACGTACATGGCCTACTCTTGTAAAAACAGAAAAGTGAGAGAAGCATGCAGTCATCAAGTACTTCTATTTAAAAGGTTTATCAGCATTTCAAATCCAAGAAGAAATGGATTAAACACATCTCGAACAGTGGGTTTCAGAATATTTACGTAGATTTATAACTGTAAATGAAACATGTGTACCTACACCATTACACTTCTGGAAAATAAGTCACAGTATTGGACCAAGTGAACCTATCCCAAACCACGCAAAAATAGTGTTTCGCCGAATAAAGTTATAGCGGCTGTTTTTGGTAGTACGCGAATGGAATTAACTTCACTTCCGATAGACGCATGGCTGGTACCACATATACTTGGTGATTCAATAAGTCCGTAGAATCAGTCAGAAAAAAAATTATTATTCAACATAGTTGCCTTAGAGGGCAATACAATGAGTATAGTGATTTTCCAACTTTTCGATGCCACTTTTATAGCACGATTTCTCTTTCTCGTCAAAATAGGCCTCAGTTTCAGCGATTACTTCATCATTTGACTTAAATTTCTTTCCAGCAAGCATTTTCTCTGGGAGGGTAAGCAATTCGAAGCCCAATTCATTAAATTTTGCGAGAGTAGTCATCGATTTGTGACACGGTGCATTGCTTGGTGAATGAAAACTTTTTTCGGTTGCAAATGTGGCCGTTTCTTTGCGATATCAGCCTTCAATCGCTCCAGAATTGCACAGTAACAGTCGCTGTTGATGGTGGTTCCTTTTTAGGTGTAGTCGATGAATATTATCCCTTCGGATCCCAAAATAGAGCCCCCGGACTTATTGAATGACCTAATAAGTATAACACAGTGTTATTGCAACGTTGAACGTATCGTACAAAATGACCACCTAAAAGATTGTTTTCACCATAACAAAGTGTGGGCGATGATGATAAAATTAACGAGTTGAAGTTCAGGTTGTTCCTTCATCATTCGTCAGTTTCCTAATCTCAAAAAATTGTGCAATGTAAAATGTGAAAATTCCAGCGCGAAAACCACATTATCGAATATAAAAATTACATTAGTATCATTATCTTACAAACAGTAGTTAACATGCTTCAAAACATTCAGCGATTTTATATTAACTTCGTCATAATAATATGTACTTACAAACAGCATTTTTACTTAAAATAAGCTTTGTTGGACCTAAAATATATATTTAATATTTAACAACAGAATGAGCATATGTTACTTTGGAACTTTATGGAAAGACATAAACAAATATTTTTACTAAACGGTTTTGAACAGGAAGTTTTTGTGTGTTTGTTTTTGTAAAACACTAAATACCTAGTTATTTTCAATATACATAATAGATTATTCAAAAGAAAAAAATATAGACAGCTGCGAACCGAGTTATTCATTGGCCTCGCAGTTTAAACTATATTCCATAATTTATTTAGGGTTTAGTCTATAATAATAAATTTTGCATATTATGTCTGTTAAAATTCATTAGCTGCAGAATGACTCTTTATAATTCATTGATTAATTTATATTTTTTTCATATAAATTTATTTTAATAATAATAATAATTTGTGATAGTGCTGTCTTTGTCGTCGAAAACCTGCAAAAAAGGACCGCTATCTATGTGACTTAACTTAAAGCCGCAGGTCTGTCTATATAGAAAATTTGTAGAATATAATATTATTAGATAGCTTAGTCGACCTACTACTTTTTTATTATTTGAACAAGTGGCCAATAGTTCAACCTTAAAAAGAAATTGAGATCGAATGGAAGATATCAATAACTTTCTTGCATCTCTAATAATGAAAGACAGAATATACCGATACATTTCTTGCATCTCTATGACCCAGTTCATTGAACGTTTTTTATTATTATTGAAACTGTAACCTGTCTGGCGAGGACGGTTAAAGATCAATATTCGAATGCCAAATGTGTCAAAATGTGTCAACTTGTGTCATTTAAAAACAATTCTGCCAGATTTAGTTCATGTAAATAGTAGTAAAATAAAAACAAGTATAAATTAGTAGTTTTTTTAGATAAAATAATGTTTTAATCTTTGTTATATTATTAGGGTTATTCTTTCGTAGTGATTGATCTGAACAAGTGAATGCGATTAAACTGAATGTGACTATACTGAACTGAATATTTGGCGAAACCGAAACATCATCTTTTTTGTGATTGTCTTTCACTTCACCTCGAAAACTTGTGAAAACAACCAAATCTGCTCTGAAAACTGGAAAATTATTTCTTCCATTCTATTATTATCCATGTTTTAAACTTTTACAATTTATTGGTTTGATTCGAAATCATATTCCAATTATCTCTCAATATTCAATACTTTTAGAGGTTAACTGTTAACTTAACGAACTAACCGGTACCTATAGGTTGATCAGTAAGCATCAAGTGAGGTAGGAATTTTAATCAGTTTGGTAGAAGTGACCGATGTCGAAAGAATACGCACAATCGTGAATGAACTGACAATTTTCAGATTGTTCACTTAGTTCAGTACGAAAGAATAACCCTATTGTAGCAGTTGAGTAAATTAAATTTGTTGGGAAATCAAGTAACCAATAATTTTCCATTTTGCTTAGTTGTTTGATTGAATTGAATGAAATAAAATAATATAAGAACCAAACTATTTTAGCAAAAATAAAATAAACTTGGGGAAATAAAGTTTATGTTTAATGAAGTACCTGCGAGTGTGTCGGGTGGAAATAGATCTCAGATTAATCATGGTATTGCGTGAATAATAAGTACGAGGTGTAAATTCTGGCAGCATAGCATTGCAAGTTTGTATGTTGTTTAAGCGAGTAGATTCCATAGCAATAATAATACAAATCTGTTTGATTTTCTAATGACATTATTTTAATGAAAAAAGTGACGATTTGGGAACTATTTTAAAAATGTTTCCCTTCAAAGAAGCCTGAACAAAAATAAACGTTGCATTGCGCTGACTATTTAAACGTATGCTAAAACACATGGCATATTTTACACTTGATTTGATAGTCAGAAATCTGCGCCTAGCTTTACCCTATTCTCGTTGAAGATTAGAGTGAATAAGATAGCTAGCGTTTTATTATAGTTAAAGATTGAGTTATTTGCGAAACAGTATATCAACGTTATGTAGTTGATAATTATGTATGTATAAGGTCGAGGTAATTCGAAACGGTTGTAAATCAATGGTGGAGTGCCCGCTTTGCATATGCAGAGAGCTGGGTTCAAGTTCCAGTTTTTCTTGCAGCTTTTTTTATTTCTAATTTTTAGTTAGTTTGTCAGGTTAGTTTATTGGAACTAATACAATTATAATGATAATAATTATTATTATGTATGGAGGGACTATGTGATAAGAACATATCATGAACACGCAGGCGCTATGCTTGGAAACTATATTTGGGGTCTGTACCTAGAGCACAGTTAAAATAAGAGACAGTTAGTTCTCATCGTGTCAGTACGTCTGATATAGGTGGGTACAAAGCAATTCGCCGCACTCATAGTTATACTACAGTATCTTATAGTATATTGTATAGTAGCCGAGCCAGAAACGAGCTGGGAATGCGACGAGTCGATGCCGTCTTCAGCGTCAAGTCGACCTTCTTGTCTATAGTTAATTATTGGCACCGAGCGAAGTCATGGTACATTTCTATTTTTACTTTTCCGACCTAGCGAAAGTATTGTGAACGCGCTAAAAAAAATTGAGATATAAACGGATCCAACCATTTCTAAATTCTATTTCGTTACCCAGGTCATATATTTTAGATTATATTATATCTTACCGGGAATGTTTTGGGGTGACACAACCGATTTTTTTAACATTGTAGAAGTATGCAAAAAATTATTAAATTTCACTTGGATCACAAGCAACTAGTAACACTCAATTATTTTGGAATAGTAGGTACGTATTTTCATACAGGATTCGATATGCAAAAACTCTTTAACCATATTCTGTTCTACACCTATACGGCTTCTTCAATGTTTTAAATTTCATACGGTTTTTTATAAATATCTAAACACAATTCTCTTTAAAACTAAAAATAACTACACAATCGACATCATAAATTTGTTATGCTAAACACAACTCTATTTTGACAAAAATAAATAAAACATGCAATAAACCGTAACTTTTAGATAGGTATAGAAAGATTTGTAACAGAACGGGACCTCAGTAGGAAGCTACAAATAGAGCATACGTGCAACTATCACAAATAAGACAATCCAATTTGATAGATGTTATGAATTGTTAAAAACAAATTAAACGCATTAACTTGAATTTTTGCTCTAAGTTTTCCTAAAATGATCTGCGTTCTTTAGTCCTTTTCCAGGGTTCAATTCCGAACTTCTTTCCGTTTCTGCATTTTCAGGTCTTTTTTGAACTGGAATTTCGTAGGAAAACTTAATAATTTACGCCAAATAATGAAAAATTAAGAGGATTTCATGTCCGTAAATATAATAAATGAAAATAATTTCGTGGCAAAGCGGACTAAAATGTTGGCTATACCTACACAAGGAATTTTGTTTAATTTAGCAGGGCCCCAGTCTAATTCGATAGAAACCAGACCGAGGCATGGGTCGACAGGTACTTGACGAATTAAACAAAATTCCTTGTGTAGGTAAAGCCAACATTTTAGTCCGCTTTGCCACGAAATTATTTTCATTTATTATATTTACGGACATGAAATCCTCTTAATTTTTCATTATTTGGCATTAAACATCGACGGCAGAACGCTTGGAGACCACCGTCCGAGCATTGCTGAAACCCAAATATTTGGGAGATGCTGGCAGAAGGATAAAATGGTCTCCTGCTAGCGTTTTGTGTTCATACTATTTTTATTTATATTTATTTCTATTTATACGACTGGTTTTACCTATACATTGAGTTTGTTCGGCCTCTGCATGGTATGGGATATGCATTACTATGTACATGTAGATGATATATGTTTACATGTGTCTACTGTTGTGTATCCTATTGTGCTTAAATGCAGGCCGATATTTGTGATGGGCAGCGACTATGGTGCTCTGACGAGCTCATAACAAGAGCGAAACGAATTCGTCAGTACCTGTCGACCCATGCCTCGGTCTGGTTTCTATCGAATTAGACTGGGGCCCTGCTAAATTAAACAAAATTCCTTGTGTAGGTAAAGCCAACATTTTAGTCCGCTTTGCCACGAAATTATTTTCATTTATTATATTTACGGACATGAAATCCTCTTAATTTTTCATTATTTGGCATTAAACATCGACGGCAGAACGCTTGGAGACCACCGTCCGAGCATTGCTGAAACCCAAATATTTGGGAGATGCTGGCAGAAGGATAAAATGGTCTCCTGCTAGCGTTTTGTGTTCATACTATTTTTATTTATATTTATTTCTATTTATACGACTGGTTTTACCTATACATTGAGTTTGTTCGGCCTCTGCATGGTATGGGATATGCATTACTATGTACATGTAGATGATATATGTTTACATGTGTCTACTGTTGTGTATCCTATTGTGCTTAAATGCAGGCCGATATTTGTGATGGGCAGCGACTATGGTGCTCTGACGAGCTCATAACAAGAGCGAAACGAATTCGTCAGTACCTGTCGACCCATGCCTCGGTCTGGTTTCTATCGAATTAGACTGGGGCCCTGCTAAATTAAACAAAATTCCTTGTGTAGGTAAAGCCAACATTTTAGTCCGCTTTGCCACGAAATTATTTTCATTTAATAATTTACGTTTTGGTTTCATGATTTACTAAAATAAAGTGTAAAATCAATGCTTACTTTTGTTTGGAAAAAAAAGAGCAGGAACAATTTCCAATATCCAAAAAACGGTATATATGTTCCATGAAGAGATATTTAGAAATAGTAGGTAAAATTGAATTCCTTATTTGACTTAAATTATATCATTTCTTTAAATCTAAATCTTCGTATTCAGTTTAGGGTGCTATATAGATTGGGAAAAATTATTTGTTGGAAATATTCTATTCTACATATCAAAGAATTAACGGGGAAGTTAATTATAAACATAAATGATGCTATTCTTGACATAACTAACAATTCACTTATTCACTAAAATTACAGATAGTTATTATGTGTATAGATAATGAAAGAAAAAGAGTAACTATAGGTTTTGCAAAAACCTTATTTCTTTTTGTTTTTTGGAATTGAACAAAATTACTACATCATGTTTACATATTATATTTTTGTTTATGTGTTTCCCAAAAGTAATTTATTATTAGCTATATATATACTTTTATCTGTTACAGTCCTTCGTCGTTTTTCAGTATCACGTTTTCCTAAAAAGTTTCCTGTTTTAATATTGAACCCGACACATAGCTTATTTCTATACTGCAATTTTATTGCGTAAGGTAGGTACATACTGTAAAGAATTACTTACTTTGTGATTTATCTAGAGGTAATGTCGTAATTTTGACTTGTTTTCCCTTTTTTGCTGGAGCGGATCCTAAAATAATACCAATATAAAATATGTGGCTATAAAAGTGCATCAAAGTCTAAAAACCTTTTTTGTTAACGGTGCCTACTTGTGCATCACTTGTTGATTCGTGTATTGGTATAAGATCATTAGGTTTATCTGAAATTATATAAAATTATAGCAATTGAATTTGAACGAGGGTCTAATGGGACAATAATCATAGTACACCTGAGCCGCAGTGACTTTCTGCTGCACTTTCCCGGAGTTAGGTCTTAATATTTCAATAAATAACCAGTATTCAGTTATTATTATTATCTCTCTTTTTCTCTGAGGTTTCGATTCTGGATTAGATACACCTCTATGCGGGAGCATAAGGTCTAGTCTGTCTAGTCCGTTGAAATATTTAGAAACTTTCGGGTTAGTGAGCACGTGTCTAGTATAACAGATTTTTGTAGTTGTTGGTATGAATGGGATGGTAAGTTTAGCTTTTTTTAGGGCGTTATGAAGTTGGTGAAGTATAACTCCAGTAGCAGAAATTATTATTGGTATAATTTCAACTTTGGTTTGATGCCACATTTGTTTTATCGCTTATTATTATTAATTTAGTTAATTAATTTAATGGAAAGTATAACAGTCATATCACAAACTAATTAATATTCCTAAATACAGAACTAAACAAGAACCTAATGCAAAAGGAATACTCACAAACAGTTTTCCCTTCAGGATTTTCATTTTGGGTAGCTTGAATTTTCAATGGTTCTGAAAAAAGCCAATAATAAAAAGTTATTTCGTATAAATAATTTAATATAGTATATATTTGATTGCGATGAACACTAGGCCCATTCCACGTTGTAGTCTGCCTGAAAAACAGCAGAAGAACAGTCTAGACAGATTTTATCTGCTCTCTATCTAACAGATATTGTCACGAATCCATGAAGCAATAATCTGATTGTAGAATTCGTCATATAGAGATCACTGCTTTATTTTAGGAAAGAGGTGATATAGGATGAGTCGCGAGCAACGGGTCAAACTGTAGGTGTGTAATCTAAACATCAAAAAATATGAAAAATCAGAAATGTTGTTATCCGATTTGTTTTCAAGTTTTAGCATTAACACAAAATATTGCATTAATTTTGGACTGATTTGTCGTAATTTTGAGTAATAATTGTTGTGCTGTTAATATTCTGATATGGTTAGTATAAAATCTGACATTGAATCATCGTTTCTATCATTTGAATGCGCATATGTTTAGTCAAATCGTGAATATATGGTTTTTGAAAGCAGAAAATGTAGGTGCTATAACATTTTAGGTTTTTTATTATTTTTTGACGTTTTGATCACACCCCTACGGATTGGCACCTTCCTTCCAATTCACTCTGTATATAGCATGTGCCCTTTAAGGAGGTTGAATCCAGACTTATTCCCATAACATTTGGTGAGATTGTAGATAGCACAGTATTAATCAGGCACCCTGAACAAAAATACATGTGTTCGTCTTTGAAAGTAACAATTAGATATTCTTTCAAAGTCTTGTTACATTATTTAAGAAGCAATTCATAAAATAAATAAAATTGACGGTATATTATTTGAAATGCCCTGTTGAAATAAAGAATATAAAAATCTTTTGCACACATTACTTCCCGCATACGGCTTAAAAATCAAAAAAAAATATATATTAGTGTAAAAGATACAGGGTATTTGGGGAACCTGATTTAAAAAATAAAAATACCCGAATATCGGGACCTCCAAGTCCAAGTTAAAAAAAAAAAACGTTTATAAATGGTGTCCTAAATAGCGTGGGATAGTATTGCTCTTTCAGAGACCGTAACAGTCACGAACTCGGTTGTATCAAAATTTCTATTGGTTTCTGAGATCCAAAGGGTTTGTAGTGAAAAACACCAAAATGTATTTTGTTGATTAATTCAAAACCAATGAGCTTTGAGATACAGTTTACATTCCGGAGTTTTATAATTTCTTATACTCTACAAAACGGTATCCTTAAATTTAAGCTACGACATTTGGTGCCCGAGCAGACATCATCAGGTTTATTATTTTTTAATAATTTTTATTTCACAGTTTGAGAGACAATTTAATTTGCTACACAACCTTGTAATACGCTTGGTACTTTGTACGACCCCATATTTTTGGCATATCTTTATAAGTTAAAATAATACCAGCCTTTAAACAAGTAACAAAAGTTATATCACTTTATTAGTAGTTTGTTAATTATAATGGCAATTGTAATTTGTATATTCTAAAAATGGAGTTTTCAAATAATGGAAAAACACACATATTTATGATATTTATTTATAAGACCGCTTGTCGTAACGCGGTTGAAATGTATCAACATTTGTACCCTGAAGAAGATTACCAAATCCCAAAATATTTAAAAGATTAAAAATTAGAATGCTAGAGCACCCATCTTTTAATACGCCACAAAAAAGAATTTGCACAAAGAGGACGTATTTTTAGGTATTTTTTTTCCAGAAATTATAATTTTTTAATTAGTACCTACTGTGCAATATTT
Organism: Apoderus coryli; assembly: GCA_911728435.2. Classification (NCBI taxonomy): domain Eukaryota; kingdom Metazoa; phylum Arthropoda; class Insecta; order Coleoptera; family Attelabidae; genus Apoderus; species Apoderus coryli. The sequence continues at coordinate 4,685,684 of OU452202.1, read as the reverse complement.
TCCGGAATATGTTGGTAGCCACATTATAAAAATTTTAACAACATGTAAGTTTCTCTAAGGGAAATGGAAAAAAAATCTGGCTTATCAAAAATTTTGTCAAAAATAATACTGCGTCGGCCTAAATTTAGACACTATCGCTGTAGCATTTAAGGCCAACTGACTACGCAGAGAGAATAGTATTTTGTCGTTAGCTGTTCGAGGAATGCAAGAAGACCCCGACATTTGGAAAATCAATTACTGTCGGTTGAAAGCAAATTCCGAAATAATGGATCCGCAATGTACATTACCGGTATACTCTAACCAATCAATGGATACCTCGGGGTATTAGACTGAAAGGTGGTAAGACAGATCTTCTTTCAAGAAAATTTGACTTGTTTAAATTACCTTATATTTCTAGTAATAATAAGTTGAAACCCATTGGCAATAACGAACCTGTAGACCAGACAGCGCGATCCCGTGATGTTACCCCAATGGATTTCTCCATGGGGAGCTTCATTAAAACCCATTTTTGCCCATTGTTCCAAAATCGGACCTTTCATATTATAATTTTTGTGTCGCATTTTATTAAATGGCAGCTAAATTATTTGGTAAGAGCAAGTAGTGGGAATCCTGTACAGGCCTTTTTCATACCCGTTGACTGATGACAGTTAAATAGATTGAGTTTGTAAAAGTTTTAAGTTGACAAAAAAAATGTGTGACAAAGAGTAAGCGTATTTTTGTCTCTTTATTATTTGTTTCATAAATGACACTGCACAGATATCTCATCAGTAAAGGGCGGAATATATGCAAAGTGCATATATTTGTATATTTTGCATATTCTTACAAATTTCATAAAAAATTGCATATTTCGGCTAAAATAAAATTTGTGTGCATATTTTTATGTTTTTCGTTTTATCAAAAGATTAAGTACGACCCTTGCAGGTAACTGAAATAATTTAACAGGTGGGTAGGTTTTATTGTTATATTGTTTATGGACCCATTTTATTATTATATGGTTTATTGCCGGCATTTATTGGATGTTTAGGAATTTAGTTAGTTTACCTCCAGAGCCAGTAATTACTCGATGAGGTACATGGATTAAGGCCGAGATATTCTAGGCAGACCATTTTGAAGCCATTAAAGACATAGTTTTAGATTTAGAAGACAATTCACAGTGTGTAGTGCAAAGTCAAGCAGTATTAAAAAATGCAAATTTAGCTAAGGAGCTTGTTTTTATTAAGGTTAATTTTAGTTTCATACCAGATATAATAACTTCGTTAGAAAGTAGGAATATAAGTTTAAAAAGAATCAATTAAAATTGTTGGAACTTTTTCCGACAAATGCAAAAAAGTTCCCGGTGATGTAGGAAATCAAGTACGAAGTAAACTCGAAGTTATTGTGGGAAAGAATGAAGGCTTTAAGTATTTAATGGAAGTCAAAAATATTTTTGATACTAAACCATCCAACGAAGTAATACCTTGGCCTTATAACTTACTACCCAAATTAAAATATTGCCAGATCACATCGGTAGATGTTGAAAGAACTTTTTCCTTGTACGAACATATTTTTACAGACAGAAGGCAAACACTTTTATCGGAAAATTTTGAAAATTATATCGTTATAAATGCATTTTATACTATTTCAGTTTAAAAATTTTACCTATTATATTTTTCTTTTAATTTTACTTAAAATAAATAATTTTTGAAAGAGTCGGCGTTTCTTTATTTCCATTTTTCCATGTTATATTCAAGGCATATAATTGCATATTTTGACAAATAAATGCATATTGTTGCATATTTCAAAGAAAAACTGTGCATATATATGCGCATATTTTAACTGAATTGACGTGCATATATTCCGCCCTTTACTCATCAGCCTGACATAGTGTGTCGAAATTAGTAACGTTCAATTATTTTTAGGTTCATGTGTAAAAACGGTCAGTTAACATCAATGTTCCATAAATGGCGCTTATGACTACACCATATTTTTGTTGATAATTTGCTTATTTAGTGACTTCTTCCTTACAAATAGCAATGGGGGATAGAAATTTGTTCACAAAAGTATTTGTAAAATTAAATGCAATAAAGCATTTTTGTCACGCCGCCGCCAGAATACGGCGAAGAAAGTGCAGAAGATAGTGGTGACGAAGATGAAGGCAACGATGAAAATAGGTTTTGCGGTTGTCAACTAATAGCTGCAGCAACGGCAAAAATATATCATCAAGGCCAAACTTTCACCATTGGGGATCCCGGCAGTGACAATGACGTGCCCTTACAATTACCTGAGAACGACATGATCGCCAATCAAGGTGGTATCATTGGTAATGAATATGACAAAGATGATCTCATTCCATTATCTGAGTTCGCTCAGAAGTATTTCACTTATTCCAAAAAATAGAAACTGGCAAAAAGGAATCAACGCGTCTCCTAATTTTGAACCATTGCTAAAGCCAATGACTTTACCAGAAATACCTTCTGATCCAGTATCGAAATTTTGTTTGATTATAATATAGACTATGTCCAAGAACGGTAGAATTACAATGTCGGTTAAATTAGAGCAGAGCTGTACAATTTAAACACCTTTCTACAACACAGTTGTCACCGAAAAACCAAATAAATGTGCTGTATGCAAAAAAAAAATTCGACAAGGGCTTGTGAAAAGTGCTCTGTGAATTTACACGATGGTTGTTTTAAAGAATTTCATGTAAAATAGAAAAATAAAACCATTACACTAAAAATCAGATGATATTTTTTATTGGTACCTTTCATGACCATTGTTCCAAAAGAGGAACATCAGTTACTTTCGAAAATCTTATTCATTTTTTTCTATTATCCATATTTCTAAGTCAGTTGTGTTCAAAATAACATAAAAATTCCCTTCCTCGTAAAAACATAGACAAAAAAATAACTCGGGTATACCTAAATGGGAAATACAATCTGTCGAATTCTGCCAGATAATTTAGATGACCTTATTATAAGAATTCCAGAAGCCTGTAATGAAATTACTCTTAGAACGTTGGAAAGAAATCAAAAAAAGGTTATTGCAAATTCAAAGAAATGTTTACAAAATAATGGCATAGTCATTTCGAACATTTACAATAGTTCCGGTTCGCCTTAATAGATTTTGCAAAATTTTTCAAAGTTTAGGGGTTTAGGGTTTTTGTAATATTATTTGATGATTTTAGAGTTTTTTTAATTACATCATCGGCCAATACCATCAAGTAATTTAATTTATAAATCTATGACAAAGACCGAGTCATACCACGTACTTACAAACAAAATCCTTTAATGATCCTTTTAAATAAAAAAATAATTCTTGGATAAATCGGGAGGTTCTTGAAATGATGAAAGATAGGGATAATGCATATAAACGTAAATGTGAAGACCCGGGTAACATATGCAAAAATAATGAATTTAAGAAGATAAAAAATAAACTTGCCAACAAGATCAAAAACTTAAAGAACCAATATTTTCGTACTAATTGGATAAATGCAGGTAATAATGTAAAAAAACAATGGAGATTTATTAATAACTTATTTAAGAAAAAAATAGAAACAACAGATTCATTTATTATAGATGGTAATATTACTCAAAATAAACATAATATAGTTGACGGGTTTAATGACTACTTCGTGAGTGTTGGGAAATCCATTGTAGATCAGTTGCAACAGGAAGTTAGGGCTGCGGGTCCTCTTAGGGATTTTGAAGAAATTAAGTCGGAACACACAATCACTAGGCTAGCTAAGACCACTGAAATGGAGGTTGAGGAGATTATCCTTGATTTAAAACGTAATTCCGCCCCTGGAGATGACAATGTAACTGTAACAGACTTGCTAAATCTGAAAAGTCTCATCATCAAAGTTATTGTAAAACTAATTATTAATAATGTGTTTAGTACCGGTATATTTCCAGATGAACTGAAAATAAGTAAAGTCAGTCCTATTTACAAAGCCAATAATAAAAATCTTTTGAATAATTATAGGCCAATTTCTGTTATAAGTGTTTTTTCAAAAATACTAGAAAAAATTATCAAAAAGCGGCTCCTAGATCATTTAAATAACCATGTAACACTGGACCCATACCAATATGGTTTCGTTAAGAATAGCAGTGCGCTGGCGGCCACATTTGATTTTATTAATTACTTATCGGAGGCATTGGATGAAATAAATATTGCTGTTGTTGTGTTTATCGATCTTCAAAAAGCGTTTGATATGGTTAGTATTGACTTGCTCTTGAAAAAGATGAAGTATTTGGGTCTGCACGGTGTAGTTTATGAAATAATTAAAACCTATTTGTGTAATAGAAGTCAGTATGTGAGGATTGATGAATACAATAGTAGGCCATTGGGAAATGCTCATGGTGTTCCTCAAGGTTCCGTTCTCGGGCCATTACTATACACCTTATATGTCCTTAATCTGCAGAGCACTAATCTTGAGGCCCGATATTTTACCTTTGCTGACGACACGGCATTGGTTTTCACAGGAACTAACGAAACAATTTTGAGAGAGAAAATAAATTATAATCTTGATATATACTTAAATTGGTTATTCTACAATAGGCTTAAATTGAATGTTGAAAAAATAAAATATATGTTATTCAAGAAAAAAAATAGGCATATTGATGCTATTCAGGTTGTCATTAATGAATGTCAGTTAGAGAGGGTCCAGAGTATGAAATATTTACGACTTATGGTCGACGAACAATTAAATTGGCAGTGTCATGTTAACTCACTTATCTCAAAAATACGCCCTATGATTCCAATAATCTATAAATGTCGTAATTATCTCACACATACAACTAAGCTATCCATATACAATTCGTTCTTTCTCTCTCATTACAGATACTTAATACCTGTGTGGGGTACTTGTTGTCAAACATATTTCAATAAGTTACAATTTTACAAAATAAAATCCTGAAGATTCTGTTCGACTACGACAGACGCACACATACGCTTGATTTATATAGGGAACTGGATGTTTGGCGGTTGGCGAAAATATTGGAACTGGAACAATGTAAGCTAATTTTTAAAATAATTAATAATATGCAAAGAAGCAACAACGATTTGATATTTATTAGTGGCATCCACGATTATGATACCCGGGCACAAACAAACATTTATGTGAATACACATAGAACTAATGTAGCATTGAATAGTCCATTGTGTAAGTCTTGTACAGTATTTAACAACTTACCAGATAATGTTAAAAATGTCAGAGTCTGAATGTATTTATAAAAAAAGTGAAAATATCATTGCAAATCTAATATTAATAATTCTGCGCGAATTGTATATTACTAATGTTTTTCCGAGACCAGTGCATTCTCGCACTGTTTAGGATTTAAAATATAAGATGTTATTGGAAAGAAAAAATTTTGAATAAATACTGTTTTCAAAAAAAAAAAAAAAAAATTCTTTATACGTAATGCATATGAAAAAATACAGGTCCGTATGATATTTATCTGAATAAAGAAATAAAGGGGCTAGAAGAAAGGGACCTTCAAACGTGTATTTTTTATTAAAACAAAAATTATCTGCTCGAGCTTTTCTAATATTTTCTCTTTACGGACTATAGTAATTTCGAAACATAAATAAATAATATAACGATGTGGCATTAAGTTCTGAAGAACTTCTATACGATTTCAAAACATAATATTATATAAATACCTTACCAACTTGTATAGCCACTGGTAGAAATTGTGGCCGAGCTTCCCCACGGTCCATTAAACACATTACTATAACTAGAACAAATAAAACTAAAGCTAACTTCATTTTTAAGCGTATTTATTATTGAATGCGAATATTAAAAATTAATTTGGATACAAGTTAACATAACAATAGCCGTTTTAAAAAATGTGCATGCTTTTATATACATTCGAAGGCAGACACGTCATTTTTTTTACAAGAAAAACAAATACTTTTTACATTATAATGCCAATGATTTGTTTATTTATAGAGTTTGAGTCAGATCAATATACCTGCCTGATGCTGTTCATGATTGCAATATAATTAATGGTTGTTAATTCAACACCACTTATCTTACATTTTTTAGTTTTTCTATGTAAACTGCAGAGTATTCTCTTTTTATTTGTGAATTAATAAATCCTCGAACAACATGTGAAAACAATGCAATAATCGTGTTGCTTGCGGTAAGATTGAGTCATTTTATCTTAGTTGAGGACTAAAGATTTTAATATAATCACAACTGTTAGATATTTATTAATTAAATAAAAATTATCAAATTTTAGTTCTCCATCACATATCATATTATGTATCTGTAGGGTATTAATTTAATGAAAATTGTTTTTTTTTTTTATTTCACTAAAAATACGTGTTTTTGGTCATTTTATACTAAAATAAGTAGTTTTAAAAAAATGTCTGTCTAGTAACTCTAATAACTCAAAACCACTTAACAGATTTTAACCACATTTAGTACAAAAATACTACAGGATATGTCTACGTGCGGATATTTCGAAACATCAATGCGACTCCTTAGGTCCTCCAGATTTTCCACAAGAGTAGCGTAAACTAAGGACCTCACACCTGAATAAGAATTATTATTTTTTCATGAAAAAAATCCGGTGGGTTTACATACGGGGATCGTGCAAGCCATAAGTGCTGTCCACCTCGGCCAATCCAGTGATTTCCGTATGTTTCTGTTAAAAACTCACGAGCAACCGGACTAAAATGTGCTGGTGGACCATCGTTCCTAAACTATATTGCATTTCTTATTGCCAATGGTACGTTTTTCAGAAATCCAGAAAGCGTATGTTCCAGAAGGTCGCGATATATCACTCCGTTAAGTCTTCCTGGTAGAAATACGGCTCCCAGAATCAGTCACCCACAATTCCAATCCTAACTGATGTTGAAAATGATCTTCAAATATCGCATGTGGATTTTCATCACACCACAAAAAGATATTATAAAAATTTCTTATTGCATTGCAAAAACTCGCTTCATCAGCAAACAAAATAACATTAGTAGGTAATTGAGGAATTTCAACAATTTATTGACAGAATGTCAAACCTGGAGGATATTCATCAGGAATAAGTGCCTGAACGCTTTGGATTTGGTAAAAATGGGAATGAAGACTGGGAAAATATGATCTATGTAGGTATGTAGTTACAAATACACTGACAACATTTTTTGAAGACATGTTTTTGATAGAAAAAAAAATGGAAATAAAAAAAACACAAAGTTAACAAAACACAAACCAAATTAATTAAAACATAATTTTCGCAATTTGGTCACCAAACTGGATTCGAATATTAGCAATTTCAAGAGGAGGTTAAATATACTCGCTGTTGAAAAAGTTGCTTCATCACTCCATAGAACTTTTTTAAAGCAATCAATAAGCTCTACTTTATGTACGTATTACCAAAAAAAATAAATAAATAATTTAGATAATGCTACACATAATCTGTGTATCTAACATTTGAAACTGTTTGAGATAATTTTTAAAAAATATCAAATAACATTTTTTGTTGATTATAATTCCAACTGCACAAATAACTAAAACTGATTCAAATACTGTGAAAAAAAGATAAAAACGGTAGCTGATATCTATTGCGGCATCAAATTCTGTCACATAAATTTTGCAAAAGGATATATAAATGTCAGAAAAGTTTATGTATTCTTACCACCCATATTACACCCTTGAACAAGCACACAAGAAACTGATATATGTATTAGGTATATTAGTGTAAACTTGTATGGGTGTTTTTTGGTTTGCACTTTAAGGACAAGGTGGCATTTGTGAAAGAAATGCCCTAATATAAAATGTCTCTTTAATTTATTTATGTGTGAAGATAGCGAATATTGTATTACTACCTAATAGATTTTTAAACATGTTATTGTGTGTGAATATCCAGACACTGGGTGATATATTATAAAGCAAAAATGCCATTTTTACAAAAAATATGTGTTGAAAAAATATAAAAATCTAATAATAGGTAAAATCATTGTTCTTTTAAAGGAAAAACAAAAACTTAGTAGTCATCCCCATTTTGCTAAGTTTACCTGAGTTTTTCTTAACATTTTTGACTTATGTCATGGAAGTTTAGTGCTATAATGGCTGTTTGGCTCTAAGAATGGATTGCGGAGTCGGAACTTTAAATTGTAGACATATCTGAATTGCGCAAAAAACCTGGAATAGATTCTCATTGTCCCTGAGTATCTCACGCAAGCCAGGTCAAAATACTCTTGCTACAGATCTTTTATTTGTTTTGTATAAACCTGTAAACGATCTTATATCTCTGTGAGTTTTCTTGTAATTTGTTATGATGAGGTTTCGTAAAGTAAGGGAGGTTTTTTTGGGAAAGCATTTTTAATGAGAGAAAAGAAATGATATTAAGAAGTCAAATAATTTAAAGGTATTTAAGAAATTACTGAGTGGGTTTCTGGCAGATAATTGATTACACTTGTTTTGTTATAATATAGTTTAGTTATGACATCGGAGAATGAGATGAATTTAGTTTTAAGTGTTGGACTATAATACTGTAATTTGTACTACATCACTGTGATTGTTGTTTTTTTTATTTTTAGTATTATTTTGAATTTTGTTTTCCTTGATACCAGTGTTTCACACTGTTTTAGGTTTAGTTATATATACTTTGTAAATTGTATAATTGTTGATAATAAACTTTTAAGAAAAAAAAATCAGGGCTTGGTCTATGTAGCAACTGATCGTGTGTTGCATTGCATTACTGTGCCTGTTTAGTGGTTCCTGAAAATATTCCTTAAACCGGGATCCAATTGTCGTGCAAGAACCATCCCTGGTTTGCAGTGGGTTAAGACTCTTTGCAAATGGCCTTAGTGGCATGAAAGATAGCTTTGGTGTTGTTGCTGTCGGTTAGTTGTTGCATTTCGATCGATTTATCCTTCCACCACTGATTCTTCAGATGTTGGATTCTTGTTGCACTTCAGACTTCGCCATTTGAAAGAGACTTTTTAGATGCTCAGTTGCGGTAATTTTGCCAGTTAGTGTATATACGTTAATATACACAAACTCGATTAGTTTTTCGTTGGAAACCTGAATTTGATTTGCTTAATAATAGGAACGTTTACTGCTGGTAATAGGACTAAATGAACTCCTAAATTATACGTGACCTAACAAATATTAGAAGTCACTACATCCGAAAATTTATTATGATTGTAGGTGTGTTGTGGACATTTTCTAAATGAAGCATAAGTGTTCTGTTTTGAGAATGTAATTTTTATATTCCACCTGTACTAATTATGAACGTAGGCAAATCGATATAATTTTATGTGATTCACCCTGTATTCACTAATTTCTAATTTTGTTAATTGTGTATTAATTATTAATTTTATGTATCTAACTCAATAATTTGAGACAAAAATGGTCCTTTTTACTCTGTTCTTTCTTCTTGTTAAAAAACCAGTCTATTCTTGTATAATTAAAAACAATGGCTAGGTATCTAAAAAAAATTAAAGGAAACAGCCGTTGCTCCTAAATTTTAAGAGGATATAAAGTTTATGATTTCTTCTTTTCATCATAAGATATATGGGCGATCTCCTACTGAGTACAATTAAATATCTGCATTATTTATATTGAATTTTCGATTTGAGATTTGTTTTTCGGGTTTATTTTTCTTTAGGACTCCAATTATTTAAAGGAACTTAGTGGTAGAATTTTCGGATTAACTAGAATATTATACGAAATATACTTTAGGATATGATGAATCACTAAATAAAGCCTTTTAGGGGCATATAATTAAAGAGTTAAGATTAATTTGAATCGGTTAAAGTTAAAGTAAACACTGCATACTGATGCAATCCACCTTTATCAAACAAATCCACTAAGAAATCCTTCTTCTTCTTTCAGATTACTTACAAAAGCAACTGCGAATGAGAAAAAAATCTAATATTGTCAATGAGCTTTGTCCAGTGTACCTTCATGGGATAAAACCCTGATATAAATAAAAACGTTAAGGAAGAAACATGTAGTCTGACTAAATCTTAATAATTCCGCTTCCAAACTTATCTCATTTCATCACATCACGTGAGGATAAACTAATATTTAGGAATATAATATTATGAAGTTTCCCCTCTAATTAATGTATAGTTTTTACTACACAATGGTCGGGAGACTTGATTTTACAAAAAAAATGGTCAATTGAACTTTGCCAACATAATAATATGTCGCGGTCTAATTCTATAGCACAGTATAAAGCTGTGGCTATAGATCAGGAGCTGGCATCAAAAATGAGCAAGAGTTGACAAGAAGTAACTGTAGAGTACGGTAGCGAGACATATAACACCTGGACGCTCGGAAACGATTTCTAAAGCTTAAAAGTTATGGAAAACGAGGAAATATAATAGGATGAAATTCTTCAGAACATTAATTAAAACTATTCAGTTAATGGAGGAAACAGTCAGACTAATTTCGGATAAGATCACATTAGTTAGTTGAAGTGAGAATGGTTAATGTGCGCTTTAGTAAGTCTTGACTTACAATGTATACCATCATACTGAGTATTAAGAAATCGATTTAGTGTTTATAGCTTGGACGGTCATAGGAGGTTGAAATGCATCACTTTTGTGTGCAAACTAATAAACAATATTGACTGGCCTGAACTGTTGTGTCAATTAGACTTTTTTATACCTCGAGTTAATTCAACACATAATATGATGTTCTATAACAGCACGGCCAGAACGGAGTTATTTCTGAAATCACCTATCAATAATTTTTGTGATAATTTTATTAAAATTAACAATATGGGTTATACGAGGGTTGCCTTTTATATTTCGGGATTAGAGAACAAAAACAAATATTAACCATCGAAAATCACTTTATTGTTTTTCAAAATATTCCCCATGAAGATTTATACACTTTTGTATGCGTTTGACCCAATTGTCGAAGCACTTTTGCCACTCTGATTGAGGTATCTCCAAAACGTGCATTCTGAATGCAGCAACCGCTTCTTCAGGTGTCGAAAAACGTTGACCTCTCGGTTTGTTTTTTACGTACGGGAATAAAAAGAAGTCATTCGGTGCCAAGTCAGGACTATACGGCAGATGACTCATCAAATCGATATTTTGGGTGCTCAAAAATGCAGTTGTTTGAGCCGATGTGTGAGAGCTCGCATTCTCGTGGTGTAGAGTGATCCGTCTTCGGCGGTTGGTTTTCCTGATTTCTTGGAGGACAACTGGCAAACCAAAGGCTGTGTACCACTCAGAATTGACTGTTCTGCGTTGTTCTAGTGGCACGGTTGCGACATGTCTAGGTTTTCCGAAAAAACAGGCGACAATTTGCATGGAAGTGCTTGGTGCGCGAACAACTTTTGTTGGATTTGGCTCATTTGAAACACCTATACAGTCGACTGCTGTTTACTTTCGGGCCCACACGCGGAATTCCACGATTCATCACCTGTCACGATGTTATAGACGTGTTTCGAAGCACTGCGATCGTATTTTTTGAGCATTTCTATCATCCATGCACTGTTGCTGAGTTAATCCAAATCGAAAGTTGTAAAAAATACTCGCACAAAAATGTTCACGATTTAAGTCCATTTTTGGGCCGAGATGAATCTTTTAAGTTACTATAAACAACACAAATAGCGCTCGTATGTCAAAACATTCTGAATACGTATAACCTCAAAAATGTCAAACTTTACGATAGAGCTGTCAGTTGCCAGATTGCAAAACCAGGGTTGCCAAATCCCGAAATATAAAAGGCAGCCCTCGTATTTGTAATGACTTTTTGGTGTTGATTTTTGGAGAGGTCCTCTCGTTTCCTGGCTGAAGGTTATTATTAACTTAAATTGACTTATTGAAGAATACCTACCTGGTTTTTATGAACAATAATATATCTACAAGTTTTTTTGATTCTTTATAATATGTATTATTATTGTTTGTTCTTATTCTCTGAAGTGTCTAGTTGGTTTTAGTTTAGTTTTTTTTTGTTGGAAATAATTCTTTTCTTGGTAGATAGTTATAGATTAGTAATTTTTAATTTGTATACTTACTGCTCTGTAAATGGTGTAAATTGTTGGGCATTAAGGCTTTATTTATTTATTTATTTTCTCAATCCATATATCATTTATTTTTTACAAAAAATAATTAGTTTTACTTGATGTACAACAGAAACAAAAGAATAATGAATGGAAAAAAATAAAAAATCATGATTTTAGCAAATTAATTCGTTCGCAGGCATTGCTGTGCCAGCAAACAAATTTGTTTTCTTTATTTTCATTTTGTTTGCGAAACGATAGAATTTTGAGAAACCATATTTTCATATCTAGCATAATTCTAAAGGTATTCACGTCTGAATATAAAAAAAATAGGATGTATAATGCCAAAACCTTCCCGAAGGTTGAACTATCGATATCGCCACAATAATATCTAGTGGAGTTCATTGGATGGTGTAGGTACATTATAATCTAAGAAATAATGATATCACCTGGTTAACGAAATTTTTTCTTCAAATATTTAATATCTAAATACTCTATTATTTATATTATAGAAGTTTAGTTTAAAAATAATAATTACATTCTAAACTAACCCAACTACTTTAATCAAAAATTAGAAATGCAAAAAAAAAATCAAGAGCAGAGATCGAACGCAGAATCTTCCTCACGTAACGCCAAGCTTTACCACTGAGTTACGGCCGACGGTATAGGCTTTATCTCTTTATTTTTTAATGCGTTCACAATACTTTCCTTGGGTCGGCAAAGTCATATTGGATATTGTCTTTTGTTTTCACTATATCTCGCAAACTGAGCAACATACGAAAAATTTTACGACACCTTTTTTGTAGAAAAACTAGGCCGTATTTTTCGATCACGGAGTCACGTCTGGTTCTCCCCTCTTGCTAACAGTTCTATAACAAGATTTTATAAATTTGTATGTCAATTTGCACTTGGTCATCACGACTCAATACCTGCCTAGAGTAGAGGTAGAGTAGAGGTTATTTCTTGATAATCTGATCATTTAATTTGACTTCCGGTTTGATCGAAATGTAAACTGAAAATTGTAAAAAAAAGTATTTTTGATTAACTTTAGAACTATCAGAGATGCGAAAATAAAAAGTTGTACAGTTGGTTTTTGTATGAAATTTAATTTTCTACAAAATCTATCTCTTGAGATTACCTCGTATCTCGCTTAGTTTTGGAGTTATATCGAAAAATTGAAAATTATGCATTATGCAACATTCAGTAGCAGAATCAGTGTGTATGTTATTCATTGTAGGGAATAATTTTCAACAAAAAGGTCTCTTGAAAGTAAAAGCTTTGGCTCTTTCGGCTAGTGTCCTAATAATAATAGCCATTATGATATTATGCTTTTTCAATAATAGCCTATTTTCCACGAATGTCAAATAATATACTGATCTGATCTGCCTCAATCCGAACTCATAACGATACAACCACCACAGTGAAATTCACTATTATATTGAATTCTTATTCTCTAAAGCACTTAACGTGAACGCGGTTAAACTAAACCTGTATATTGCTGAATACGTGACTTATTTTACATGCCACACAGTTCTGCGCATTACTTGTCACTCCGTGATTGGCCGGCGATGGAGGATGTGGTGCATTACACGATGTCAAAAAGGAGAAAGATATGGACTCGTATCGCAAATTTCTATTCACTCTCTTGTTTTACGTTCATAAGAGAAGAGTGTATTAACAATCAACTTGAAATTTTCGGATAAAATTTTAAGCACCTTTGGTTTTAGGTTTCAACTTACAAATGCAGACTAAAGATGAAAATGTTCTAAGCTTCCACGTGAGTTAATTTCAGGCAGAACTTCTTTGCGTTTGAACAACGTTTACAAAAGTCAATTGAAACTCATTCTGTCAAAACCTGCAAGTATGGACGAATTTGCTTTATAGATTAATCAACCAATACCAATGATAGCAGTTCCTATCACAGATCTAGAAGTTTCTAGATCTGTGGTTCCTATATACTGGCACATATTTCACCAGGCTACCAAATTTGGGGCGTTATAGAATTATCAAAACATTATTTCTACCTTTAATTATTATTTATCTTTTTTGTCTTTAAAAAAATGAATAGAAAAAATTTAGGTGTGTTAAATGCGGCAACCTGTTCGTAAAAATAATTAGAGACTTTGTGGGCACATGTAACTGATATTTTAAATAGAATAGAAAACAGATAACGCGAGATAATAAAATAAAATATTGAATGAAATTAAGTGAAAAAATGATGGACCGTCGACAGCTATACGGATACCTTTAGTAGTTTGTCCGTTCACTGAAGCGAAAATATTTTCAACATATTATGAGCGATTATCGAAATACTACATCATGTCAGCTTCGGTTTCACTCAGAGAGGAAAGAATGGGTGAAATTTAACCGATAAACAATGTTTTTAAGGACAAATTACTTGCATTGTGAAAAATATTTTAGAGGACGATTATTTAGCACAAATAAACAAGGTGATACGACAATACCAAAATCCATTGAAATTAGATATAAACGTGTTTTTTGAAATTGTAAAATATTGATATTAACACGACACACATTGGATTTCGTTTCCTTTACTACTTATATACATCACAATAACTACACACAGTGACGGCGCTAAATAAACTTTGCGAAACTAACTAAACTAATTACCAAAACAATTTTTATTTCAATAACCAGAAGAGCACATTATAGACAAGCTATTTTGAATCAGATTGTCGCATCTTCTCCGGATGGACACCTTGTATATTATAAGTACACAAATCCAAATCTAAAATTGAGATGCAATAAAAAAATTGTAATTTATGTTAAAAATAAAAAAAAATCAGGTATTAGGGTGGGTTTGTTAAAACAAAATAAGTACTATCTTCAGTAGTGACATTCCGTCATATATTATGACTTCATGAGTCCTAAAATAATACATTGAACATTGAACCTAAAATTATGCATAGTCAATGTTATATATTGTGACGAATATTAAAATGTCCCCTACGCTTAGAGATAAATTAATACATCCGGCAACACCGCGGTGGCTATACTATTGTAATCAGATGTAATCGTTCTCGAAAGCTTGCGACTCAAACTATCCAGAGGAGACTCTGTACAGATTTAATAGGCTATACCTCGTCCAGGGCTGCGCCGTGTTAATTTGGTAGAATGTGCCTTGCTTACAGTATAGATCTGGAATGGACGTACGCGCGCCAGAATGTTGTAGAACAAACGACTATTTACTGGAAACGTACGAGAAAGGTGAAAAACCATATAAATGGCCAACGTATAAGAGGGACAGACAATCAGTAATGAAGCAATGAGTGAATAGATAGCGAGCAGTGTTGTGACATATAAATAGTAGTGAAATAAATAGTCATATTAGTTCGTTTAAGTTATTAGTTTGTTTAAGTGTTTATTAATTAAGTGTAAATAAATTAGTTTTAATTCATATCTCGATATTATTTCACACTATTAACCACTAAAATCGTTACAATATTACACCATGTATAAAGTCTTGATTTTGTTCTTAAATTGTAGCCAAACAAATTTTCTAAAGGTGTTTACCCTGACGATAATGCTCCACTATAATTTCTGGATTGAACCCTTTGATTAGTTTCATAGCATTTTACAACAGGTTTTGTTATTCGATTTGATTAGTCAACTAAATCTTCTTCCTCACGATAATGGTGTACTCTATATCGGAAAAAAAATGCATATAATTTTTCGTGTAAGTTTCCTGAATCATTTGTTTTTAATGTTTGTCAGTAACGTTCAGCTTGACCATTTGTAGCAGGATGGCCGGGTGCAATAAAAGATAGTCGAATTCCATTTCTCATAGGTTGGATCTTGTATGGATGAAACCTTAAATCTCGCCTTCAAATTCTGTGAAACGAATTGCGCCGTCGCAGGACTTGTGATGTTTTCCGAACGGGTTCACTTGGATTCATTTTCGAATGTCAAAGAAAAGATCAACTTGGTTAACATTGCATATTAAACATTTGATGCGCTTACGTGACAAAGCTCTAACAACATATAAAAGACAGAGAAACCCAGGTAACTGGGAAGAGTATCGTCATCTGCGTAAGTATTAAAAATGGACGATCACACAGGATAACTGAAAATTGCTGCGAGAACTTCTTGGAATGTTTTGAGCACGACATAACATCGTGTTTTTCTTGTTTAGTTTAAGTGAGGAGGCTGCGCCTCAACTTCGCCTTTTGTAACACTTTTTGTTTCAATAAAGTCATTTTATTATTATTATTATTATATCATGATAACATGTCAGTACGCACGGTTATTCAATTTCCATATCATACCCTTAATTGATTATTATTTGTGTGTGTCCAGGCCTCATAGAAATGACTAAGAGGTAGATTTGTATAATGCTAGACCTGTCCTTCATCGTGCATTGTAGGTATATTGTATATGGATTCCAAAACAAGCCATTATGCTCTGGCTTATGCCATGAGTTATAACATTTACTGACTTGCTATCAATTATTGCGTTTTCTTTTCTTTCTTTGACCAAGAAATTGTCAATCTAAACCCATACTTTGCAATGTTAGCATGGGTAAAAACTTACTTCATTGTGGTTTAAAGACAAGATAATTCATATCTGCATATACATATATGAAAACATTGTAATAATTTTGCCGTTCGCTAAACTATTTTATAAGGATATTTTAAAACTCTGTTAACATACGTAGTCGGTACACTTGAAAAGATGTAACTTGATATGTAAGTATGGCTATAGTATATGCGTGTACCATATTTCACAAGATATTTTAACCTTTGACACTTTGTTATTGTTGTAGTAAGAAGCAAGTTACCTTCTTACGTACCTGTTGTTATTAGATACCATCACCTACTGCCACGTTTAATCTCAGGAATTCTTATTATTTTTTACTTTTTAGTTTACATAAAATATACCTAGGTAGTTAGAATATTATTTGAAATAGCCTTGTGTCTGAGTCATTGCATATTACGATATAATTATTATTTTATTAATCATTCTTATACAAATTACAGTTATCTTAGAGTTTTATCAAACGAATCTTTTGTAATATCAAATAACAACTTGTCTAACAAATCTGCATTTACAATAGATTTTAATATATCTATTAAATGGTATTTCTTAGTATACAAAGTTACACGTGATTTTACTCCGAAGTCTTGTGAACGCGCGCAATCGACGATTAGATATGATGTTTCGTATACTAGTAGAGGGACTATTTTCGATCATGTTAAGAATTGTTCAGTTTTTGCTACAATAGACGTTTTGTAGTGTATATTGTACAAGGAATATGACGTTATGCTATGGCCATCTAGGTACAGGACACCCTGTAAATAACTTATAGTGTGGCAAACGAATCTGTAACAACGAAAGGAATTCGGGCAATAAATTCCGATATTGCCAAATTCAACTACAAAAAAGCACTAGTTCTAGGCAAGGAGTAGGATTAATTTGCAAATCGATTTTTTACAATTACAAATAATAATAATAATCAAAAAATTTATCAAGTTTTCTTGGGTATTGGGACAAAATCTAAACTCAGTATTTCTGAATTTTAAATTCTATTGCAACGTTTCGTGCAATATATGCACATCAGGCTACAAAAAACACAAAACCTCAATAAAGTAAAAGTTATAAAGTTATATAAATAAAAACACTCAACAAAAGGACGATGACCAAACAGACTAACATAACATTTTAAAAAATTAGATTATATTGACACAGAGTCTAATACCTACCATAGAAAATCTGGTCAAATTCCCTAAAAATATTAACATTGTTTTCGAACCTATAACAGCTAAATAGAACAAAATATAATAAAATTAATATTCACAGTGTCAATGAGAGATGGGAATTCTCTCACCACACAGATCATAAAAAAGTAAGTAGATAAAATAGATATCATAAAAAGAACTAAAGTAACTCATAGGCGTAGGTCAACCATTTTGTTATGTTTTAATTAAGTTAGTGTAAATGACACTCAAACCGTTAATGTCTCTCTGATTATTAATGGCATCAGGCTCCTTATTGATGTACACCATTTCCTTGAAGAGTCTCGATCTTTCTTTGTGTTCAATGCCCAATATCACATAGTTTTTAAAATCAAATAAGTTGTGTCATTTACACTAACTTAATTAAAACATAACAAAATGGTTGACCTACGCGTATGAGTTACTTTAGTTCTTTTTATGATATCTATTTTATCTACTTACTTTTTTATGATCTGTGTGGTGAGAGAATTCCCATCTCTCATGGACACTGTAAATATTAATTTTATTATATTTTGTTCTATTTAGCTGTTATAGGTTCGAAAACAATGTTAATATTTTTAGGGAATTTGACCAGATTTTCTATGGTAGGTATTAGACTCTGTGTCAATATAATCTAATTTTTTAAAATGTTATGTTAGTCTGTTTGGTCATCGTCCTTTTGTTGAGTGTTTTTATTTATATAACTTTATAACTTTTACTTTATTGAGGTTTTGTGTTTTTTGTAGCCTGATGATGTGCATATATTGCACGAAACGTTGCAATAGAATTTAAAATTCATAAATACTGAGTTTAGATTTTGTCCCAATACCCAAGAAAACTTGATAAATTGAAACAAAGTGGGATGATAGTTTGATAATTGATAATCAAAAAAGCTCAGCATTTTTAAGTGGTTGTTAGATTTATGTTTATTTAATAACTAAAATTGTTATCATTGAATATTAAAATAGGGAACAGAAATTATGGTCTTCTGTAAAATCAGCAATACCACGCGAAACGGGTGTTTAGACGCCGCCTGAACGATCCTCTCGAACGTTTTGTAGCCATGCGGGTGTTCAAGTAGCAATTGGTGGAAACTGAGTACTTCCTCGCAATTTTTACCGCCCCTCTTAGAATATTGAGTAATATTGAATTATCCAGTGGCAGTTGTTGTCATGTATGAGTTGCAATATTATCAAATTATTATTGTATATTTAGTGTTCGGTTACTTTAGTGTTTTGTGATTTTAAACAATTTGCAGTTTTGATACTTTGTTTCATTGTTTGTTAGTTCTTACTAGTTTTATTATTTATTTTTTAAAATGAACAAATTTCCTCGCAGAAAAACTCTCAACGGCCAAACAAGAGAAGTAATAGCGAATGTGTTTTATATTGCATTTTCGAGAAAATAAAGACATATTATTATTATTAGTATCATAGGTAGGTAATAATAATATACAATAATTGCATTCAAATAAAAGCAAAACAAAATATAACCAAAAAACAAAACAAAAAAAATGAGCATGTATAGTGTCAAAGTCGCCTCGTTTGACGGCATTTTTTTTGTTTTACATGTTTTTTTTTTCGTTGTTTGCGATGAAGAAGCCGCAAACAATTCCCTTAAAATATCACTTTTCGGACCCCTCGCGTATCTCAGAAACTGTAACAGTTATTGGAAATATATGTTAACGGCGTTTAATAGACGTTTTTATGTGGAGTCCATACGCGTACATTGAATTTTTTTATTTGGTCTCAGTTTTAAAATATGAACCAAACTTATGTTTTTTTTTTTAATAGATTTGTTTAGCCATTTAAATTGTATATTTTTTTCCTTTTCAATATCTGTTATACTTTCCGAGACACGAGAGGAGATCCGAAAAGTTTTTTTTTAATTCGGCCCTTTATCTCGAAAACTGCATGTGTTACCCAAAATATTATTAAGACGTGAGTTTCACAAAAAAGTAGCAACGTGTCGAGAAAATCGCATCTTGCTAACTTTCACTATAACGGAGCCCCCACAATTACAACGAAATCTGGACACCCTGTACTACATTGGAGATACAAATACCTCCGTGAAATAAATAGATATCGTCAAGAGAGGCGAAATATTGTTTATTTGGAGCTGTTTGAACTAGTATTACTTCATAGACCCACTGACGACCCAAAAAATTATGGAGTAAATCGAATTATTAGGTCAAACTCATCCTTAGAACGCCTCCATATATTTATTATTTCATTTATTTATTTCTTAGTACGGGTAACAATGTACGGTAAAATCACCAAATTCAATCACTAATAGGGTGCAAAAATTAACTGCGTACCACACTAATTACCTTGCCATCAACCGCTTACCAAAACGACCATCAAAAACGTCCCTCCCGTCAACGATATCAGGGCCAAACCGGAACCACGTCATTCACAGGAAATAATACCGATCATAGTGGCGGCAGGACAATATTCAAAATTCCAACAGAATTGGACATACATGAAAATTAAATGCTGTTACACATAAAATTCCTCATCCAATATGTTGGTACAATTTCCCTATCCACTCCAGATAGAAAATAATTTCCATGAAAGAAAATAATAGTAATTAAACAATAATTGGT
Organism: Apoderus coryli; assembly: GCA_911728435.2. NCBI lineage: Eukaryota > Metazoa > Arthropoda > Insecta > Coleoptera > Attelabidae > Apoderus > Apoderus coryli. The sequence continues at coordinate 4,665,402 of OU452202.1, read as the reverse complement.
TTAATGAAATTCACGGGTTGCCTAACTATAGAGCCCAAAACCTTATCAGTACCTGCCAAAAATTTGTATATGCGTACAAGTTTACCAGGAAATAGCATAGTTGCAGGCATTCCTTGAATCACAAAAGCAGTGCCCACAACAAGGACAGAGAATGTAAAATATGTCCTTAGCAATTTCAGCAATTCCGGACACAAACGACAACTAACGAATAAACTGCCCTAGCTATCTTAGTACCAGTATTCACTTGACCACCAAAACAATGCAGACTAATGTAAACAAACGCCATGCTGATTTTGTATTTTGTATCTTTTGCATCACATTTTTGTTTATAAATAGAAACTATTTTTGATGTTTTAAGGCACTCTGGAAAAACACCTTCCTCAAAACTCTTATTAATGAACGCGGATAGAGGATCTGCAATTATTTCAATAATATTCAATACTACATGACCTGGAATGTTATCTGTACCACTTGATTTTTTCCTACAAACCTTTCTGGCAACTCTAATAACTTCGTCAACCGTAGGTAGTAGAGCAAAGATAAAAAGATCTTAAGTGACATTTATAGGAGTTGCTTTTTTCAAGTTAACCTAGAGAAACTAATAAAGTAATCACTACGCAATTTCGGTGGGTGTTGTCTTTAAATGGTGAGAGGCATGAAAAACTTCTGGAATAATCTTTTTATTAGTACTTTTACCAGGATTTCGCTTTTCATTAATTATCGTCCAACATTCCCTGCTCATGTTATCAGCCCGGGTGATTCGGCTGTCGTTATAGAACTTTTTGGCAATCTTAATTTTGTGGCTGTATATTCTTTTCAGTTCTTTATATTTCTGTGTATAAAAGTTGTTTTGTATTCTTTTACTTAGCACCGCTATCTCTCTAACAGTCTTAGACAGCTCACGTTGTGGCGTTTCATAAAAATTATTGAACAAATTATTACAATTTAGTGGCGAATTCGTTATTGGTAGCCATTGTACCCTATTTATTTTTTATTTTTAAACAACATAATATTGTTCGGTGTAAAACACCTTTTCAATTCCATTGATTTTCGATGTTCATGGTTGAGGTTGAGAAAGCCCTCCAATGTTATGATCTGGTAGCTATGATTAGAGAGGTCGCTCTCAATAACAACTGTGTGGAACTCCTCAATATTAGTAAATATACTGTCAATACATGTAGCACTCAACAGTGTTATTCTCGTGGGTTTAAAAATTATTTGATGTAAATCGTACTCTTGGAGAAGATTGGTCAGACCTTTACTCTTTGAATCGGCCATATTAATTAGATTAACATTCAAATCTCCACACACCACTATTTTATATATGTGCGAGTTAAACCCAATAGAGTTAACTTAGGCAAAGCTTAAATTTAATATTAGAACACGCAACACAACCGGAAATGTCAACGTAACTACATTAAAAGAAGTTACTAAAGAAGCCATGTTCATAATATTGGAATAGTTTTTGCCGACATGTTAAGGAGTTGGAAGAAATATTTTGGAAAAGTGACTAAGTTTTGGAGGAAATTGAGCACATTATAACTTTAGGACAAATTGGACGACAGCGAGACTCATGATAATGATGATGGTTAAGCTGACGAAATCTAACAGATTGCCAGCTTCTATAATCTAATACTAATTATGATCGTTATATTTAATCAAAATATTTAAAACAGTTATTTATAGTTCCTAAACGACTCGAAGCAACAAAAAGATCCAATATATTTGAAGTATTCTCGATAAGTGTTAAGTTGTTTTAGATTTTTTTTGTTTAAATCAAGTAAGATTGCTAAAGTATTAATTTATTTCATTAAGTTGTTTTAGAATATTTTTGTTTTTCATAAGAACGTTTTAATTTTTGTTTTTATTTGTCGTAAGCAACCTTTAGTACCTATTTAAAATAAAATAAATAAATAAAATACTTCTTGGGTGTTATAGTTTAATACCATCCGCTTATATGTAATGTGTAATTTTTATTAATATTCATTTTTTGTTGTGTGTTTTTCCACTAAGTTATACTGATGATGACCTTAGCTAAGGTCGAAACATGTCTAGAGTAGGATTCTGATTTTAATTAAACAATTTGGTGAATGTGACGGACTTTTATTCCAAGAAATATATAGAATGTTTCATCTAAAGAGTATAAGTATAATGGTATAACTGGAGGTGACACAATTCTATCTAGCTAAAGTTATGTTGTTAATACATTTCTATACGTGTTTAAATCATCCTTAGAAGCTAATGGAAGCTTCAAAACTATATGAAGGAATGGTCCATGGTGTATTTTTTATAGGTTGTTGTAAAGTTATCCATAGCAGAACCAGAGCCTAACAGAAGCCATCAAAATAAAAATCAGAATCGATGCCGATGTGTCGAATCGTCATACTGCCATCGTCTGTCAGGTTACATTTCCAGATACCCTGTATGTGGTTAAACTTAAATACCTGCCTACCTAGTACATTCAATAACAATTATTTATATAAACGTCCTCGTAATTCGAAAAGTCACACTTGTAACGACTATGGGAAATGTCATTACGATCCGGTTTAACTGAGACCTACCAAGTGGTTCAGAGGAGCGTGAATTAAAATCAATAAAATAATTTTATATCCCCAGCTACTCTAACAAGTCTATCGTGTACAATGTTTTCCTTTAATGGAAAACAGAGATATTGTGTAAAAGTAATGCTCTATAAAAACGTATAAATTAGCCAGGGGCGTACATTGGTCATTAAGTTTAAATGCATCAGAAAATAGTGTTAATAAATGTACTATAATCTATGTTATTATCGAGGTTATTATCAAATATCTTTTGAAATTCGGCCCTTATCAGGTATTGCAGGCATGGCAAATATCTAAGAATTAACTAGTTACAAATTGGGTGTCCATCTACAAACATCATGTTATGTTCTTTTCATTTTTACCACTGTCATTTAATTTCGTGTACCAACTTGTTCAATACAATTAACGTTGTCTAAAATTTACCCTCAGCATAGTGATGATGCCAATATTTCGATTTAGAGGCGATGACATTGCTCACAAGAATCTGTGCCACAAGAGACTTTTAAGTATAATCGACATTATTATGTAAAAAAGCAGACGTCTAATCCTTTATCTGTAACTGCTGCCTTTATGACAAGACGGCAGGCAATTGCATTTGGACATAGGTATTCGGTAATAGACAGTATCCTTTATATTACATCAATGATTTTTTTTTAAAAAGAAATGTATTGAAGTCACGACTACCGCCGGTGAGTGTGGGACTGAAACTTGGGAAGATGGCCCAGGTTCTCCCACTAGAACCTCTCCGGAGAAAGCAGCTATCTATGTGCAGATACCCAGAGGGAAGACAACAGATTCCTCCCGGGCCTCTCCTTTCGAGTACAAAAACATTCAGGACTTAGTCTCCTTGTCTTCTTGCCTTAATTACTTGATTTGGTTGACATGTTAGTGTCTGCAGTACATGTACATTTTCTTTGTTACAATGTTTATTCTTGTTCAATTTGACATCTTGACCTCTCGAATTTTCCGGCTTGTTCTGCTGCGTCGCAATCCACCACTGTTTTCACTAGTGGATTGACTTTTCGAAGACTAGAAGATCTCTTTCTTTAGGATGCGGTCGTTCCTCATATACAATGTGGCGTTGCCTGCCAATATACTGTCTCTGTTTCCTTCCTTCCAGTTTCTTTAGGTATGACACAGGTGCATCCGATGCATAGCTCACCATTGGTTGGACCACATTACTGCTTGATGATCAGTGGTAGTAGTGCATTGTTGTCCGTTAGCTGCGTTGTTTTAAATGTGCTTCCTGAACGTTAGTTTCCTGTCCAAGTAACTCCCAGGTATTTTCCAGTCTCCTGCCATAATTTATTGTTACGTGATCGACTAGTAGTTGTTTTCTTTTCTCGCGTATCAGCAAAGTAGTGCATTTCTCTGAGTTTATCTCCACTTCATTTATTGCATCGTTCGTCTACCTGATCTGCCGCTCTTTGGAGGTACCTGGTGACGAGTAGGTGTGGCTATCAGAGCTCTTGGATGATTTAATGGAGAGTAAAACTGATATAGTAGAACACCTTGCAGTTGGTTTAGTCGAAGATGGATACAGTTGATCTGAATTCTTCAGTTGAAGTTGTGGATTATTTTCTCCACTATTGGATACTGCATTCAAGTATTATTATTTTACGTTACGCACGGGAAAACTTATTAATTACTTAACAGGTAATATTGAGTTTTCATGTTTAATACCCTATGATACGATAATGTTTCTACCAGATCATGCAACACGTGGGTGAAAAATAATACTAATAAAAAAGTACACACTTGTACACACTCTTGAATCCAGTATAACAGTAAAACCACGTTATAACACACATCAGTTTGGCATTATAAATACCTATGTCCACTGAAAACGATACTTGTAGATGATCAAGGTGGTCTGAATTTTATGCATCATTGGCGTCGAAATAAAAATTTATTTTGATTGCAATGTAAAATTAGTACATTTTTAGGGGATTTTTTATTTTAAATTTGCAATATATTTATATACAGGTAGTCCCACCGGGCACCCAATCGATCTGTATGTTTTAGTTTAGTTTTTGAAATATTGCCAAATGGGAAATTGAATGCAGTAATTTCATTACAAGTAGTAAATACATCTAGGTATAGTTTATCCAAAGTTAATTTAAATTATATAAATTTAACGATTCTACCGGGGCTATCCGTTCCCATGCCTCTTTACATTATAAAAGGGCATTGAATGCAACGTTTTTTCATACATTTCTTCCTCGTATATAAGATCGACAGTAATAAAAATAACTACAGTGACTGGAAAAAGTATTGGGTTAATGATTAATTGAAAAAAAAAAGAGTTTGCAAATAAATATATGAATAAAACAAATAATTTTTGGAACGTGTTATTTTCGCAGATTAATCTAAATATAATCGGATGGACATCATATATATGGTATGGGAAAGACTTAAAAAAAAATGGTCAGGATAGAATCACCCATAGGGAAACGACTGTCGTGTGATCCTAATACAAATAGGCATGAGACAATTTTCTCAAATGGAAAACCCTGTAGGTATATTAACTAATATTCGGAAAGACAAGCAGCTTCCCGTTCAAAGATGTGCTATGTTTCTAGCCCTAAATGAATCATTTAACGAAAGTATCTTGTAAGTAATTACTCTAATGAAGCTTGAATGAAATTGTTTATTTTGCATGAATATTACTATGGAATTATTATTATTAGTTTGATTAAATTTAGTTTTCTGATTATTTTGGTGTGCCTTGCTTGTAGAATGCTGAGACCATATTTATGTAATGTTAAGTCAAGAAAAACAGGGTTAAGTGGCATGTGGCATTCTATGGTGAACTTCACCTGATTTCCCATTAGTGGTCATATCTGCTATTATAATTACATAGAGTATGTTGCTTACATTATAGAATTGTATTATTTTGAAATATATTTTTTGTGGTGATTGGCAAATAAGGTTAGTTATTATTATTATTATTATTATTATGACAAAATATAGAAAATATATGCAGAAAAGTTAATGAAACGTATCCTAAATAGCAACCAGCGTTAAAGTAGCTAAAAATATTGTCTTTATTTGAGGTCGTTTTTTGCTCAGTTTTGAGCCTTAAGTCATGAAAATATTTTAAATTCGTACATACTTCATATTCATTGGTTGTAAATCAGGATACATTTCGTTAAACTTTCATTCTATAATTTTGTCGCATTTCCAATGAATAATAATAATAATGACTTTATTGCAATATATATCATATTACAACAGGCGAAGTTGAAGCTTAGCTTCCTATCTTAACCTAAGTATTTTACCTACAACAATACATTGGAATTTCTTGTATTTGAGATATACCTACCTATAAACAAAAATTTTCACAAAATACCAAAAAATAAAAAAAAAAATACATAAAATAAGAGATAACTTTGTGTCTTGGGTTGAGCAAATCTTTTTGAATAAAACTATTTTACGTTATGCCAAGCTTTCGATATATTTTTATATCTTCCTCGGGGCTACAAATATAAGAGTAAGCTAAGTATAAATATATATAAAATTTAAAAATATGTTTACCTTAGTATACGCGGCAAGTTTTACATTGGTAAAAATAATATAAATTGTAAATTAAAGAACATTAATATAAACTTTTTTGTCAACTTTGTAAAATAATGATTAAAATTTAACATTTTTAAGTTAAGTGAATTTTTTGTGATTGACACTGACATGTTTATTCAAAAATATTTTGTTTAGTTTATTTGTGGTAAATTGTTTTTTAAGTGAAATGTCAAGTTTTTTAATTAGGTTAGAAAGTAGATTCAAACGAAATATTACTGTCATCATGGGTGTTATTATTAATAGTAAATAAATATGAATATATATTACTGATTTCATTCGAGTCTTTCTTTTTGTTTAACGTATTTTCGGTATTATACGTTTCAAACATTTCAATGAAAAGTCTTTTATTTTGATTTATTATTATACGTTTCAATCATTTCAATGAAAAGTCTTTTATTTTGATTTTATTCACAGGCAAGGATTTTTACATTATTTAAGTCTGGAAAATGATTTGTATTGATACAATGTTCAGCCAATGCACAAGTTTTTTTGTTAAGTCGAATATCACTTTTATGTTAAGTAATTCTATCTTTAAAAACTCGGGAAGTTTGTCCGATATATACTTGGTTACAGTCTGAACATGGTATATTATAAACTACGTTAGATTTTTTTAAAATGGAGTCTTGATCTTTAGTTTTTGTATATAAATTGTTAATCGTTTTTGATGACTTGCTGACAATTTTTAAATTTGGAAGATCTTTTTTTATAATTTTAGTTATTTTTGGGGTTATAAATTTTATATTTGGAAAAGAAATATAAGAAATTTCGTTATTAATATTAGAATCATGGTTATTTCTAACTTGAACATTTGTATTCTGATTTTCTGGTGTATTATATAATATAATAATAATAATTTTTGTATTAGTTTTCGTGGATATGAATATGATTCTAATATTAATAACGAAATTTCTTATATTTCTTTTCCAAATATAAAATTTATAACCCCAAAAATAACTAAAATTATAAAAAACATCTTCCAAATTTAAAAATTGTCAGCAATTCATCAAAAACAATTAACAATTTATATACAAAAACTAAAGGTCAAGACTCCATTTTAAAAAAATCTAACGTAGTTTATAATATACCATGTTCAGACTGTAACCAAGTATATATCGGACAAACTTCCCGAGTTTTTAAAGATAGAATTACCCAACATAAAAGTGATATTCGACTTAACAAAAAAACTTGTGCATTGGCTGAACATTGTATCAATACAAATCATTTTCCAGACTTAAATAATGTAAAAATCCTTGCCTGTGAACAAAATCAAAATAATTTTTTTAGTATTATTTTATTAAATAAGACTAGGCTATGCAATAGTCTTCTTTCCTTCATTGTGAGCCACCCAATTTCCCTCATCATCGCAGTCACATCCCTATCGTATTTTCTTATGTTACCAATTAGGCGGATACACTGGTTCTGTATTCGCTGAATACGCTTAACATCATGCTCTAAGAAACAAGGACCATACATACGTCACAAAATGTAAATTGTGACGGAACCAAACTATCGCACAATAATTTCTTTAGTTTTAAGTTTAGCAAATTACGTTGATTGTATATAAGTTTAAGATTTGCAAATGCTCTCCTAATGCAATTATTCACATGTGGCTCAAATCCGTGTCCATGAACAGACCCAAATTCCTAGCATTGCCCGAGCTTTCCAGTGTGTCTCTACCAACGTTAATTTTTAGGCGGTTTGAATATTGATTTCTTATGGATGTACGTCCAAAAATCAGCAGCTGACACTTCCTCGGATTTAGCTTCAAACAATGTTTAGCAGAAGCATCCACCAACAATCCCAGGTCCTCATTAAGTTTATTGTTACCTTAAAAGGATTTCATGCCGTAAATATAATAAATGAAAAATAATTTAATGGCAAAGCGGACTAAAGTGCTGGTTTTACCTACACAAGGAATTTTGTTTAATTTAGCAGGGGGGCCCTGCTAAATTAAATTAAATTAATTCAATAGAACCAGACCGAGGCATGGGTCGACAGATAGTGACGAATTTGTTTCGCTCTTGTTATGAGCTCGTCAGAGTACCATAGTCCCTCTGCATGGTATAGGATATGCATTACTATGTACATGTAGATGATACGTGTTTACATGTGTCTACTGTTGTGTATCCTATTGTGCTTAAATGCAGGCTGATATTTGTAGATGGGCAACGACTTGGTACTCTGACGAGCTCATAACAAGAGCGAAACGAATTCGTCAGTATCTGTCGACCCTTGCCTCGGTCTGGTTCTATTGAATTAGACTGGGGCCCTGCTAAATTAAACAAAATTCCTTGTGTAGGTAAAACCAGCACTTTAGTCCGCTTTGCCATTAAATTATTTTTCATTTATTATATTTACGGACATGAAATCCTTTTAATTTTTCAGTATTTACCATTAAACATCGACGGCAGAACGCTTGGAGACCACCGTCCGAGCATTGCTGATACCCAAATATTTGGGAGATGCTGGCAGAAGGATAAAATGGTCTCCTGCTAGCGTTTTGTGTTCATACTATTTTTATTTATATTTCTTTTTATTTCTGTTTATACGACTGGTTTTACCTATACATTGAATTTGTTCGGCCTCTGCATGGTATAGGATATGCATTACTATGTACATGTAGATGATTCGTGTTAACATGTGTCTACTGTTGTGTATCCTATTGTGCTTAAATGCAGGCTGATATTTGTAGATGGGCAACGACTATGGTACTCTGACGAGCTCATAACAAGAGCGAAACGAATTCGTCAGTATCTGTCGACCCATGCCTCGGTCTGGTTCTATTGAATTAGACTGGGGCCTGCTAAATTAAACAAAATTCCTTGTGTAGGTAAAACCAGCACTTTAGTCCGCTTTGCCATTAAATTATTTTTCATTTATTGTTACCTTCTAAGATGTGTTCTGGCTTGAAAGATAGGTAAATTTGTGAATCATCAGCGTAAAGGTGTAAATGTGTATGTTTTAGGTATGTACAAAGCTGAGATGTATAAAGGATGAAAAAAAGCGGACCCAGGATAGATCCCTGTGGAACACCACTGGAAATCCCTATCCGACTGGATACTTGTCCATTTAGTTTCACAGACTGCAGATGCAGATAACTTTTTATCAAAAGGCAAGCATCACTGCTAAAACCAAGATATTTTAAAATACTCAAAAGCAACTGATGATTTAGTTTGTCCAAAGCTTTAGAATGATTCAACAAGATAAGTGCGGCCAGCTCACCACGATCTGTAGCGTCTAATATATCATCAGTAACCTTTAAAAGGGCAGTGGTGAAGCTAAGATCCCTGCGAAATCCTGATTGTGTATGCGTTAACAGGTTGTTTGTTTCTATGTACCCACGTATTTGTGTATCTACAATTCTTTCGAGGATTTTTGACATAAATGAAAAATAATTTAATTGCAAAGCGGACTAAAAAAAAATCATTTTTCATTTATTATATTTACGGACATGAAATCCTTTTAATTTTTGACATAGCTGGCAGAATGCTGATGGGGATTGGGAATCGGTATCAGGAACGAGCTTTTCCATAGATTAGGAAACGTATGTGTCTCTATACAACTATTGACGAGATGCAGAATAACTGGGACAATATATGGATAACAGTTGCAAAGCATCCTGATTCCCACACCGTCAGTACCAACGGCCTTCGATTTTACGGAAATCAACGCCCTCTCAATCTCATCCACACCGACCAAACGAAAATCGAAATTACCAGCTCCATCTTTCTTATGCTGCAGATAAAAATTTAGGGTGTCCCGATGCGGGTTGGTTGATGCAGCCGCATCGATGAAATATTGATAGATCTTATTTACATCGTCCAACTGCAATTTTAGATTTAGAGTAGATATTTAAATCTCGCAAGACTCTCCAGTTATTTTTTGCATTATTGGCTGTTATGTGGTTAGTAAGGTATTATTTTTTTCATTATCCACAGCAATTGTGACCTGGTTGCGCAAAAATTTGTATGTATGCCAGTTTTCAGAGGTTTTTGGTTTTTTTATACTTATTAAGGGCTTTACTTCTCAGGGCCATTTTGTTTTGAAAATCCTGCGTCAACCAGGCTGCCCTTTTTTTCGAAATGCGAGCTGTCCGTATTGGTGCGTGTTTGTGAAAAAGTCTGATAAGATAATTGTCATTATGGAATGGAATAGCGCGAAGGTCATTGTGGAAGTGTGCAATATCGAAGTTGCGAAAGTTCCTGTAAGTCAAGAAAAAAGGTTTTTGCTTATATATTTGAAGTTTCAGTTTACATTTAATTAGTAAGTGATAAGAAATGTCAAGTTTGGGATCAACTTTACAACTTATCACGAATTCTGTGTTCGAACATATGATAAAATCAATAAGAGTTGCATTCGTTAAACCATATCTTGTAGGGTCATTTATAATCTGACACAGACCATAAGACTGCAAAACAGAGAAAAATCTTTGGGTGTATATAGAGTCCAAATCTAATTCATTGATATTAAAGTCTCCAAGACAGGGCGAATCATCACAGCCTAGAAGATTTCGAGAGACAGCCAATTCAAATTCTTCAAGAAACTTGCAAACCCTGGGGGCCTGTAGATCGCCCTACGCGTGTTTAAATGTTTCGAGTTTTGAATGCAATCCACAATTGTTCAAAGTAAATAGCTGAGTGATTACTTATCAGTTTGCATTCCAATGTACTTCGAACATATAGAATGATTCTCCCACCCCTGCCTTGTCTACGATCAAATCGGAAAAGCCTATACCCATTTATATTTGTTAACCCATCAGTTATTAAGTCATTTAGCCAGGTCTCAGTTATAGCCAAGATGTCGAAGTCAGTACCTTCCAGATAGTTTTTTACATCATTAAAACATCAAAACTTCATTATTTGAGTAAATACGTGTCCATTTTCACTATTTTTATGATGTTTATAAACAACAAACGTTTTCTAAGTTATGAACTAAATGTCAGATTACTGCGATTTAATTGTTTCGAGTTTCGACGTATACTTACGTTTCATTGCTACTGGAGAGACTGACTGTATAAAGAATTTTTAATTACTTTATTTTAATAAAAGACAAATAATTTAATTTAATATTTAACGTTCCACTATTTATTCACTTGTTTCATTTGGTACATCAATTTTTGTGTTCATAATTATTTTTATTATAACTAATAAACATTCTTTTAGAATATGTACATTTAAACAGAATTTATACGTAATTTAAGTTACATGTATATTAAGAATTTTACCCACTTCACTACGTGAATTGCATACGAAAAGAAAGAAAGAATATTTAGTAATACTTAATGCAGTTATTGCGAATTATAATTATTATAAAAAGCACGCCAATTTATTAGACGCTAGAATTAGGGGAATTACCACTTTCTATTTGTGTGGTGAACTAGAACAGTACAACAAGAAGACGACAAGACGACTGCGTAATACGACCTGTGACCTTCGCTCGAGGCGAGTTCAAATCAGGCTACAATAATCGCAAAGAGGGGGTTGAAACATACGTACATAGATACCTCCAAATCAAAATCAACGGCCAACCGTGAAAGAAGAAGAATAGTATTTTTGTAATATTATATTAATTTACTAACGTCACTCAAAATCTACAGGACGCTTCAGAAGTAAAGCTAATATCTGAAAAGAGAGAATATGGAATTCCAATAGCTACCTATTAAAATTTATAGAAGTAATACATTTTTCTTGAAACTTACTTTTATTTCGCAAATCTTACCACGGTGGGATAGGAATATATGGTACACCATTTTCAAGAGCATTTGATTGTATTTCAGAATATTGTCACAAATAGAATATGAAATATTAGAGTACGCCTTCAATATGTCACAAATAGTATTAGAAAATTAAGGTAAGCGGACTTCACCATTTTAAAATAAATACAGCAGTTATATAGAAAAGGGGTTGATATTTATTGAATATATATTCTATTGGTTTTAATAATTTACTCGCTTGGCTTGTAGAGCTACTCGAGAGTCGCCCACGTACTTCACGCTCACAAAAGAGGATCTTAAAAGAATTTATATTCGGAATCGAATAGAATCTTCCATAAACACAAAACTCTAACTAAAAATCCTGGACTTTCTGACTAGCGAATGCTCACACTTGTATTGCGAACTCCATAAATATACGAGTAATTTGTATAATATGCTAAGCAACAGCAAAATATGTAAAAACACACAATTATCAGTAAGAAAACCCAAACGACAGCAAATTACCACAAGAAAGTATAAGTGTTACTTATTGTTTGAAAGAACTTAAAGGCTCACTCAGGAATGCCTACACTTTAACTAGAAATCGTGCTGCTGCTCTAAAATGAGAAACATCCCTCAATTTAGGAATAACAAACGCAAATAAATTCCTTAGTGTTTTGACTATTAAAGAAAACAAATACCTAAATTATTTTATTTTCGCAAAATGCATCGTCAAACACAAAGGTGATAAAGTTTTATAATTGTAATAATTAATTTTAGTTTTAATTATGTGAATTGCATTGTAATTAATTTACCAACAATACCCTTATTATAAAAACACCTACACCTTGTCCAAAGCACAAAGCAATGTACTTAAGTCATGTTTCTTAAATTATTATAATAATATAGTATATGGCAATTTTGCTTGTTTTAATTGCATTTAAATACAATTACCTATCAGAATCAGCTATAAGTATATTGAACATAATTTATTGGCATAATTGTTTACATAACATATTAGAGAAAAACTGTGAAACAAACTAATTTCATGAATCAAAATAACACAAGTATTCTGTTGCAACTTGAACCTAGAACATGCAGTTCCAGAACAATTTCGATGGTGCACTCGAAATGAGAAACTAAACTATTGAATTATGATTTACCGTTAGTTCAAGGCCTAAAGTTCAAATAAATCAATTTTAGAAATGCGCGTAAATATAATCGAAAAGATCTTTACGGGGTTTTTTGTTGAATGGATTTATTTTTGAGAGCTGTGGAACCAGGAACCTATAGGTATTTAGTTACGTCTGCTGCATCTACTTGCAGTTTGCACTTCGAACTACGAGTCTGAAGATTGAAGATTTCCAATACTGTGCTGGTATAGACAACATAACTCCTCCTCAATTCCTCGACAAACCCTATTTCATAAAAACTCTCCAGATTAGCCCATCAGATTAGGACCGACACATTATAGTAAACAAACATCAAAGACCTTGAAGCGGTATAACAACAAACAGAAGGAGACACATACACACACATGACCTGCTGAAACAACAATCTGGTATAATAATAAACTTTTATCCGAACGAAATAAATGAATAATAATCATATTATATGATATTAGTCTCCTGCACAGGGAAAGTATTGTGAACGCGGTAAGAAAATGTTCAGATAAAGACGGATATAACGATTTTGATGTTCTCTGAGACGATTAAGACCATTTCCAGATGGAAGTCTGTCTGTCTGTGTGTGCGTATGTATGTGTGTCTGTATATGTATTCTACCACGATAGCACCCAAACCAATTGAGCTAAATTTTGGTATATGAGTTTGGGGCAGTCCTAGGAGGAACCCATTGGTTAAGCTTAAGCCCTGTGTTAGGGGTGGACACAAACGCTAAATTTTCAAATAGCGGTAGTGGTCTAGTGATACATCATTTTAAAGCATTTTTTATCTGCTGTTAGGTCACTTTTGATATTTGTCCCCATACTTCTCGAGAAAATTGCATTTAAAATTTCACCAGTTAGAAAGTTGAAATCTATATTCTTATAGGAATGTTCTATAAAGTAATTGAGTAATTTAACACATTGGTAAAGCGTTTGCTTCTCATGCAGAGGTTATGGTTCGAATCCCAGCTCTGACAATGTAATTATATATTATTTTTTTTGAATAAAGTAGTTAGTTTGTTACGCTAGTTTATTGGAAATAATGAAAATAATACAACTATAATTAGAATTATTATGAAAATTCTCTTTCGTTACGCAGGTCATATATTTTTGATTATATCGGGTGTTTAATTTGTAAGGGCCGATGTTGAATGTGAACCACACCTAAACGTCAAGTGTTTTCTGCATTTAATTTGACATTTCTCATTTTCAGACTAACTCAATTATTCAGGCTTATTATGAAAATGGGTGTTCAAATCAAAATGCATATCGTAAACTTCGTGATTTTTTCGGTCAATTTAATCGTCCAAATGTGCGTACAATCGGAAAAATCGTGCAAAAATTTGAGCAAACCAAGTCTGTAGGAGATGTGAAAACACCAGTGCATGCTCGTACAGCTCGTACTGCAGAAAATATTGCTGCTGTTCGCGATAGTGTGGCTGAAGAGCCGTCCACCTCAACTCGTCGTCGTGCCCAACAATTGCACCTCTCATGCTCGTCGTTGATGAACATTATGCATAAAGACTTGCATTTACACGCTTACAAGGTGCAATTGACTCAAGAACTAAAGCCTCTTGACCATTCCAAACGTCGTCAATGGTCAGAATGATGGCAAGAAATGGCAAACGTGGATGATAAATTTTCAAAGAAAATCATCTTCAGTGATGTGGCACATTTTCACATCAGTGGATTCGTCAATAAGCAGAATTGCCGCATTTGGGAGAATGATAATCCAAGACTGATTGTCGAAAAACCAATGCACCCACAAATAGTGACTGTTTGGTGCGGTTTAGGGGCTGGCGGCATCATCGGGCCATATTTTTTCCAAAATGAGGCCGGTCAGGCAGTTTCTGTGAATGGTGTTCGCTATCGTGAGATGATAACGAACTTTTTATGGCCCGAATTGAAGGATATAGATGTGGACGATATGTGGTTTCAACAGGACGGTGCCACTTGCCACACAGCTAACGAAACAATGGCTCTTTTGCGCGACAAATTCAATGGCCGTGTTATCTCACGTGGTGACGTTGTCAATTGGCCGCCAAGATCATGTGATTTGACAACGTTGGACTTGTTTCTTTGGGGTTATTTGAAAGTAAAGGTGTACGTCGATAAGCCAGCAACAATTCAAGAGCTAATGGATGAGATAATTCGGCACATTGACGGCAGAGAACCTCAATTATGCCTCAGCGTCATCGAAAATTTGGACCATCGGATGGAGGTGTGCCGCCGAGGTCGCGGCGGCCATTTGGCCGATATTTTGTTCCATACATAATTGAACTATACCAATATTATCATAATAAAAAGAAATGACAATAATTTCCTAAATAATTTGTGTTTTATTCAAAATCAACATTGGCCCTAGAAATTTAACCACCCGGGAAGTTTTGGGTCGACACACCGGATTTTTTAATATATGAAAATATATTATAAAGGAAAGTCTAAGCAAATTTATTCTACTAAGCCGATATTTATACATTTTCAAAAAATTTCCTTTTTTAATTACCTATAAAATACATGCATTTTACAATTTAATGGGTTTGTGGTAATTCTTGCTTTTACCTCATTTCTATGTCTAGACTCTTTAGTCTTTTTGTTTATTCAGTAATTTAGTTTATATGCAGGAGCATAAAATCTATAAGGATTTATCAACAGTAAAATTGAAGAGAGAAAATCATATTATTATTCAAAACAAAAAAACTGACGTATAACAAATGACCCAACCCAACATTTTAAATCAAAATACAGATTATGTGTTTTATATATTCGGGCATGTACTCTGAATTTATTATGTCAATCTACATCAAAGAAATTTTCTATAAAGTTCTCTATCTCATCTCTCTGTCGGATGATTTTTTTTTATTGTTCATTGGGTAATGATGATATTCATCTTGTTTTCATACTGTTTTTGTTAATTTCTATAATATATATACTAATTATTGTAATCATAGTATATGTTACGTTCTGGAATATTCAATGTGCAATTGAAATTATTTAGACATATGATCAGATTCAGAATACTGTCGAAGAATTTCTAACTTGTTCTAATTCTTCGATAGTCAATTGGTTTTATAAGTATTTTAAATTTAATGTAATTTTTATTTGATTGTATGCTTATTTTATTATTTCTGTAAAATATTTGAAATCGATATTGTTTAAATAACCACTGTATAGTATTAAGATATTAATTAAGGGTAATGATACCTACTTCCTTCTCAAGGTATATGTGAATGATATACCTAGGTATTGATGTCTAATGTGGCAACCCTAAATACGAATGTAAAATTGGATAACATAAGGATAACATATTTATACACATATATACAGCAACATAATTATGCTCCGAGGAGCCACCTCGTATATGAATAATATTTTCCATTGGATTTCTTTAAGATAGGATAATAATATTCTTGGAATCAATTTAATTTAGGTGTGAAAACTAATTAAGTAATAACTGTGGCGATTTTTACACTTACAATAAAATAGCTTGTAAAGAAGAGTAATCAAACAACAATAAATTGAAAATGTTTTATATTTATAAGCATAGTTTAAAATGAAACTTGTGTGTGCCAGATATCCGTGTCGTTAGTAAAATAGAATTAGTTGTGAAAATTTCTCAAAAATTACCTGTATTCTCCTATATACATACATAATATGCTTATCTTCTCTATTTATTTATTTTACATAAATGAAAATTTTATGCAAAATAAAGTCTCAACGCTATATTGTATATAAATTTATGGCTACTTCTTCGTCTTGCAGCCTACTGCTACATGCAGATATGCAGAATTTCAAAATTAAAAAAAAGACATTGGCGTACATACCTTTAATTAACAATTAGCTATTCGGTTAAATAGAACCTTTGATGTATCTGCTACGGAAATACACATACAGTTTTTGTTAATTGTGAAAACTTGCTTGCTTCAGGTGTCTACATATTTGCTTTCTGTGCTATCGAATTATAATTAAATTAAAAATGAAATAAGGGCCATCTGAAAAGGCAAAACTAATATAATGATAGTAATTTGCATAGAATAAAAATAAGAAAAGTTGTTTTGTTTAGGACATTTTTTTTTATTTAAAAGCTCCTAACTAAAGCTTTCAAGTAAGAAATTGAAAATCGCATGATTGCCTTAAAAACTCAGCCTTATTCATACATTTGTTTAGAACGTATCTAACTTTATTTTAAAATAACTCACATTTTATATATCACGAAATGTCGTAACTCATTCAAACTTCTTTTTCTTCTATATTTGATAAATCTTTTCTGTTTCTAATATACACTAAAAAAACAAGACTAATACAATATTTGGGTATGTGACACTCGTTTAAAAAAGTGTCAAAACTTCAAATTCTCTCCTGAAAAATCACGAAAACTGAGATATGTAACTTCGTGAGTTGACCGACGTTATATTTGGCGACGACTTCACTATGTCTTATTACCAACACATAGATGCACTAGTATTCCTATAGTCTTGTTCGGGCTTTGTTTAACAAAACAAGACTGTAAAAATTCGAAGGTTTTTCTGTCAAACATTGTACTTTCACCACACGGCCGTTTCGTCCATCCACGGGCCGTGGTCGATCGGTACGTAGTTGACAGCCGGACTCTCCATTTAGCCCTGATGTACATCCGCACACAAATATGTGTTGTAAGAAAAATGTAGTAATATGCCGTTTGAATAGAAATTCACTATATTGGCCAGACAGTAGGCCACCTACCCCATTACCAAAACATAGAAGCACTGAAATTGCCTATAGCGGGACGCCCCACACGGATATGCCTGTCCGGTCGATATATTGAATCTTTTTCCACATGGCACATTACTAGTAGATGTCACCAAACACATTTCTCTGACAAACCATATCCATATTATGGGGATATACTTATACCACAGTTAATTCGAAAGTGTGGCTGTCAATTGCTCACTGATCACCACTGATAAGATACAAGTACAATAACTACTATAAATGATCTTAGACCCATTAGTGTCCTTCCAGTACTTTCAAAGGTTTTAGAAAAAATTAGGTATATCAATCAGGTTTTAGGCCAGGCTACAGCTGTGCTACAGCGCTTTTGGATATCGTTGATGACATAATTCGTGCGACAGACCAGGGCAAGGCCACGGTGCTTGTTCTATTGGATTATTCTAAGGCATTTA
This sequence comes from Apoderus coryli, assembly GCA_911728435.2. Lineage (NCBI taxonomy): Eukaryota > Metazoa > Arthropoda > Insecta > Coleoptera > Attelabidae > Apoderus > Apoderus coryli. The sequence goes on along the minus strand of OU452202.1, from coordinate 4,647,243 downwards.
ACACAAATGATCATGAGACGCTTCTATCCGTTTTGAAATTTGTTGCGTTTTCTGAACAATCAATCAGATTCTTTCACAGCTATTTGCAAAACAGGTTTCAATTAGTTCAAACAAGTAATGGGGAATCTTCAAAGGAAAGACTGACGTGTGGAGTTCCACAAGGCTCAATACTTTCACCTTTATTGTTTAACATTTACACATGCTACATAGGGTCAAGTTTAAAGCATTGAAAGAAGCATATATATGCGGATGACCGGCAAATTTACTACAGTTTTACTTATGACGACTATTATCTAGCTAATCAAGATATTAACGAGGATATTAACAGAATTGTGGAGCTCTCTCAAAAGCACGGTCTCATGATCAATGCCTCTAAGTCTGACGTTCTTGTCTTTGGTAAAAACAGGCGCCTGTTGGAGTTGCAACTGAATATCAAAGTAAATAACTCAAGTTTAAAGTTCGCAACTTCAACAAGAAATCTTGGCTTGGAATTGGATGTCGAATTGCGGTTTAAAAAGCATGTGAGCATCAATGTCCAGAGAGCATATTCGTCATTAAATATGTTATATCCCCATAGGCATCTACTATCACAACCTTTGAAAAAAAAACTTAGCGATAGTTTAGTCTTAAGCTACTTTAACTTCTGTGATGTTGTGTATGGACCGTACCTGGATTGTTGTGACAAAAACAGAGTTCAAAAGGTTCAGAGATCATGCCTTAGATTCGTGTATGGAATTAGAAAATTTGAGCCCGTTTCGCACAAATTGAGGGAGGTGGCTGAACATGCAGGATCGAAGAAAGCTACATTCGCTAGTTTTATTTCATAATATAATAAATAACCGTCGTCCTCCATACCTCTCTAATAAAATTAAATATAGGATATACGTTGAACTTACGATTTCGCGGACTTATTTCGCCTCCGCCTCACAAAACTTCATTATTCAAAAGATCATTTACTTACCAAATTTATATACTATACAATAACATACCAGAGGACTTCAAAAAGTTAGGGGTTACAGCATTTAAGTTTAAATACAGGAATCGACTTTTGGATTTCAAATAGATTTTTTGTTTAATTTTTCTTTTCAGATTTTTTTTGTGGAATGTAGTGAACTTTGATTGTAGTAAAAGGCATGACTAAGGAGTGCAGTTATTGGTCGGACGTAGTAGAAATTTGGTTCTAAAGTTATACATTTTGGGGTTGAACTTAGAACTATTATGAATTGTTTTCAACTCCATTTTGCATATCAATTCATTATTTATGTTATATATTTATGATATTCTTACTTAATCTGTATGTTTTTATGATTTGAATGCAAATAAATGCATTATTATTATTATAAGGCTTGGATCGATGAAACGGCCGTTTGGTGAAAGTGTGGTGAAAGTACAGTGCTTGACAGACAATATCTAGAGTTTTTAAGTAGTTTTGATAAACAATCGCAACATTTAACCATTTTAGTCAGTACATGAATATAATTTTAGTTTAACTATTATATTATATAATATTTGGTATTTTATTATCGTTGATGTTTTCAATGAAACAACACGGATAATGTCTAAATGGCAACTACCGTTTATTCAACTATACAACAATCACCTGTGGATCATGCGCGGTTCACAATATATTATAAGCAATGTTGCCACATCTCCCCTTTTATTTAGAATTAAAATACATTTCTTATTATATAAATAAATTCAATTTTCTGTCCCACATGATAAACCTATATACAAATAGGTTTACACAATAAACTAAATTTAATACAATATAATCACAACTACTAAAACTTTAATCTATCAGGTTTCTTTAATTTTCTACCATGTTGTGTTGTATAAAAGAAAATCTTTTATTCTTAACCTGATTACTATACATTAACAACATATGATGAAGAAGAGGATGATGAAACCGTTCCAAAACTTTCTTCATCACTAATGACATTTTTCTCCTAAGTTTTATTAGAGTTATTTTCTTTAACTATATAAGAGTTAGGATTAAACCTTCTACAAACAATTCCTGGGATCCAAATGTCTTTATTGTTTCTATACATTATTTCACCTTCAGAAAAGATTTTTAATTTTTTTAGTATTACTCTCATAATAAATTTTTGAGTCTTTTGTCTTTTTTGTAATTGTTCTCACTGTTTTTGAAAATTAATTTGTTTTGGTTTTAAATAATCTAAATTTGTTGGTAAAAATCCTCTAATTTTTTTACAAAATAAAAGTTCTGATGGTGATTTTATTGTTGATGAAATAGGTGTGTTATCCTACCGACTGCGCCATATAATATTTGGTATTTTATTATCGTTGATGTTTTCAATGAAACAACACGGACATCTAAATGGCAACTGCCGTTTATTCAACTATACAACAATCACCTGTGGCTCATGCGCGGTTCACAATATATTATAAGCAATGTGGCCACATATTGTATTACCATGTGGTTGCTTATAAAAAAAAACATTTTCCACTAATTAATACTTATATTATTGGAAGAAGGTATACAGTTATATTGTAATACAATTACTTTAATATAATTAAATATACACGCTGTCCTGATTACTGATCATGATGTATTTGTAGAGTTCGACTTTTAGTTATTTATCTTAAAAAAGTAGTCCATTCTGGAGTGGAGTAAATTCTATTTAATAGGAATGAAAGTCAATCTTCCACGTGACTTTCATGCCTATTAAATTTTAGTTATTTGGTTAGTGCTGACTATTTCAAACCTCAATATCCCCCACCCAGCCCGATATTTTTCGGAATTACCATATTTAACTTTGCTATAAATATTGGGTGTTTACTTCTCGAAATATGTGTGGGTATCTATTAATTATCTGACCAATTCTGACTGTTATTTTGGTGGATTACGCGATTTAGAAAAAAAGAACATTCTTCAGAAAAATATACAAGGTGTTTCTAAAATAGGTGGTCAAAATTTGTGAGCCAATTGGTGACGTCTAAACCTAAATTGTAATTTTTCGAAAAATCCTTATTTACAAAGGTACAGGGTGTTAAAAATGCCTGAGGACAATTTTTTTGAAATATCTTCGAAAAGAATAAAGATCAAATGTAGCATATTCATTCACCTTGTTAAATGTCGTAAACTGACGTGAAATTGAATAAAAAAGGATGACCATAGGCGGGTAAATGAGGGGACCCTGCCTTAATTATAACCTAACTTTTTTTCTTGTGACTTTTATTTCATTTGTGTTAAAAATGTGATAACTTAAAGTTTTATACATAAAAAAGGCGTACTTGTTTTTTCTCGAAAAACTTAAAGCTTTTTGAGAAATTCGAGTTTGAAAATTTTAGGACAAAACTGGTCTTTAGTCTTTACTCGTTTCGAAAATATTTCAAAAAGATCGTGGTCAGGCTGCCATCTTTAACACCCTGTATCTTTGTAAATAAGGACTTTTCGAAAAATTACAATTTAGGTTTTTCTCATGATTAGACGTCCCCAATCGCTCACAAATTTTGACCACCTATTTTAGAAACAGCTTATATATTAAAGAAAATAAATTTGAGTCGGGTAAGTATATTTTTAGAGGGCCACCCTATAGAATCTTTTTGCTAGAATAATCACTACCAAAGTTATCACCACAATTCCACATATAATTTCAATTATTCATGTATTCAATTTATATTTTGTTCGTACCTGCTGACTAATTCATAATGTACGATATTGGTAAGCACGCAAAGTGTTGACGAAAAAATTCAATTTCCTTAAGATAACTAACGATATCTACTATTTAAATTACAAACTACATTATGGAAAATAATGTATTCATGATGTTTGTGGGTGGTGCATCTTCATTCTTCGTTTTACTTTTGTTTCTTCGAAGTGCTGATATTTCCCGCTATGAGGCAGCTATCGCCTACAGGATGAAGCATAAAGTACATATTATTAGTAGATTTTATCACAATTTACAACTTTATAGTTTGTAATATTACGAACAGTAACACATTAAGTATTTATGTAAGTTATAAAGTTGAGTAGTAATTTGAGATTTATATTTTGATATAGACACTAGGCTTTAAATAATAATCCGAAAAATGTTTTGTGGTTTTACATATTAAAATCAGTCTTCTATCACATCCAAACGGGTGTTTCAATAAGAGTGCCCGACTTAAATTGCGCGCCAGTTTAGCCGCCATAATGGCACATGATTTTGACGTGACAGGTCGATAGACGACAGATAGGAGTTCGAAAACATCAAAGTTTCATTTCCAGGATAATTCATCTATTGCAAAAATAATAATCGAAAAGATTGCTAAAGTGTGGCCGATAATCTGACAACATCGATTCATTAAAAAAGGACAAGAATTGGACATTACAACAGGAACTCTTCAAGGTATGCTCACAAAAGACTAAAGACACTTGGCTGTGAATGCATACAAAATCCAACTAACTCAACAAGTTCTTACAAAACTAATTCCATCCTTATACAAGAAGTGCATGTCGATTTTGCGCACAAAATATGGTTGTTGGGTGTCCATTGTGCTCTAGAGCAATCCTGAGCCGTTTTTCTTCGAAGACAAAACTGGTAATGGAGCAACGTTAAATGACGAACGTTATTGTTCTATTATAACCCAGTATTTTATACCTCAGTTGGAAAATACTGCTGTGGATGACAATCGAGTAATTAAACCGCGAGTTTCAAAATTTACGAAAAGTTACAGGAGCATTGATCATTTAGATCACAACTCCTTACACCACTGTAACCAACCCAAAAAAAAAACAAATACTTACAGATTTATCGGCGAATACGATTATTGCGACTTTTTTGATCTCAGAAGGTTAGAGGCATTACTGGTGAATACCACGTACGTACGAGTTATCAGAAGACGAAGCGAAGTGACCCCATTTGCCAAAAAAATCCTATTTTACCATGAAAACGCATCCCCCCATACGTCGGTCGCTGTGGCTAAAATGAATGAACGAAGTTTAAATTTTTCCGCCATCCAGCATATTTACCAGATTTAACACCCAACCATTATCCTTACTTTATTTCTTGACCTCGCAAAAGTTGCTCGGATGTAATAAATTTGAGGACAACGAGAAAATGCTGTAAATGCGGGTTTTGATGAGCTTCATGAATCAGAATAACTAAGAACACCTTGTTCGTTTCTGTTTAGTGATCTTCCTTGTATAGTGTCGCGTTTTCGCGTTCATTCGACCTAGTCTACGACGCGTTGTTTATTCTTTTTCTCCGATACTTTTGCTCAACGTATAGTCTTATTATTTCTACTTCTTTTTCGCCTTCAAATCAATTGATTCATCTTCACGTTATTTTCCTGCTGTACTGTAATTTTCTTACTGGGATTTCATCAATTATTCATCCTGGTGTATGGTGTTAACGAGGAGTGAGAACTCATAGATACAGAATAAAGAATGATGAACATAACTAAAACAACAGGAACTGCCTTGATAATGTCTAAGGAAAATATCAATTAAAAATAAAATTGTTTTAAGAATTGCTTGTTACATAAAGCAACAAGACTTTAAGTTATGTTGGAAATTTGTTTCACACTACTATGCTTTCACCAGACGGCCGTTTCGTCGATCCACGACTCATCAGTGGTGATCGGCAGGCAGTGTGACCCAAACCTCCAACATTTACAAAGAGCTTATACTAGCACGAGAATTGATTGAGAGAGAGATGTATTTGGCGACACCTAGCGTGAACAGGCAATATGCCGGGTGAAACACAGTTCACAACGATGGCCGGGCAAGAAGCAACCACTCCATTACATCCTATTGCCAACACTAGATGCGCCCGAATCCCATAGCAGGGAGGCTTTATTTAAGAATTGTTTGTTACATAAAGCAACAAGACTTTAAGTTATGTTGGAAATTTGTTTCACACTACTATGCTTTCACCAGACGGCCGTTTCGTCGATCCACGACTCATCAGTGGTGATCGGCAGGCAGTGTGACCCAAACCTCCAACATTTACAAAGAGCTTATACTAGGACGAGAATTGATTGAGAGAGAGATGTATTTGGCGACACCTAGCGTGAACAGGCAATATGCCGGGTGAAACACAGTTCACAACGATGGCCGGACAAGAAGCAACAACTCCATTACATCCTATTGCCAACACTAGATGGGGATTATGGGATTATGGGATTCGGGCGCATCTAGTGTTGGCAATAGGATGTAATGGAGTTGTTGCTTCTTGTCCGGCCATCGTTGTGAACTGTGTTTCACCCGGCATATTGCCTGTTCACGCTAGGTGTCGCCAAATACATCTCTCTCTCAATCAATTCTCGTGCTTGTATAAGCTCTTTGTAAATGTTGGAGGTTTGGGTCACACTGCCTGCCGATCACCACTGATGAGTCGTGGATCGACGAAACGGCCGTCTGGTGAAAGCATAGTAGTGTGAAACAAATTTCCAACATAACTTAGAGTCTTGTTGCTTTATGTAACAAGCAATTCTTAAATAAAGCCTCCCTGCTATGGGATTCGGGCGCATCTAGTGTTGGCAATAGGATGTAATGGAGTTGTTGCTTCTTGTCCGGCCATCGTTGTGAACTGTGTTTCACCCGGCATATTGCCTGTTCACGCTAGGTGTCGCCAAATACATCTCTCTCTCAAAATTGTTTTAATTTGCATGGCCTTCCAAAATCTTCAGCTTCTTGATCAGGAAAACATAACAGGAAACAAGATTAGTTTAATTTTGATAAAAACGCCTCAAAATCTGAACGGCAAAGAACGTCGTGTTCCTGTTTTTTCAATTGGAGAGTTGTTGACTGATATTTACTTGCATAAAAAATTCTACCAGAACGGAAATGAGTATGTATTGCATAGGTATTTATGGAACTTTAAATGCTGCTTTGAATGCAACATTGAACATTCATCCCTTAGCCCTATATCATTTATGCAATCGCGAAATCAAAACCATCACATCCTCAGCGTATTCAACAATAGATTTATTGGAAGCTCAGTGACATACAAGATGAACAAGACAAGGTCTAGAACAGAGCCCTGCGGAAGACTTAACCATTCTTCTGCGTATCCGTCTACCGCTTCTAAGGCAGTTAACCAACAGATTTTGGTGAATTATCTTATCTTACTTATCTCAATGCATACCCAGGTACACCGAAACTGTAAAGCCTATCTAAATTATGTTGAATGCAGTCAAAGCTTAGTTAAATCATAGACAACCAAGTCCTCAAAAAATTTTGACAAAGATTGTACTGTGGATTCCCATATACGAAACCTTGAACTGCTTACAACTACTGCGGCAGCGTTAAGAGAAATAGAGATTTTTGGTTGCAAATCATCAGGCATATCTAGACACTATAGCAGAGATACTAATATTGACTTTTCATCCTGTACATCTTTCGGTCGAACAGATAACCATAAGTATTAAGTTACGGGCAGTTGACACATTTATATACCAACATTTTATTTTCTACTACAAGGGGTATGTATCATCGCTGATTATATGAGACATATACTGTTTGTGTTCGTTTGGTTTTTATTACTTTTCTTTTGAAAAGCTTTTTTGTTGTTTTTTATAGCGCCCAAATATCAATTTAATATATTCGCGAATACTTTTCGTCATGTTATAAATTATCTGATAAATATTAATTGCCACATAAACGGATTTATAGATTTACTTAAACAAACGGTCATTTAGCATTTTGAAAATATGTGCTCTAGTATCTGTTAAAAATTGATAGTCAAATAAGCAGAACGCAACATTAGACGATTCTTTGTATTGCAACATGCAAAACTTCATACGTTGGTTCAGCAAGTCTGACAAACACCCAACCCATCGTGCACGACGAATTGAGTACTGCTTTAACCGCCATTATTTCTTATCACATGACAATGAAACGTGAGTCTTTGTTGAAGTTTCTCCATAGTATCGACCAAAATTTTGAGGTATCCTCACAGATAAAATTTCAATGGCGTTAGATCGAGTGATGAAGCAGCGAGAAGGCCAGGCAATAGCCCTCCTCTACCTCTCCAACGCATTGGGTAGACGTGATTATTTAGCTGAGCACGTATAGCAACGCTCAATTGAGGTGTTGCGCCATCGTCCATGAAGAACATGTTTAGACGGGTTCCAAGTGGTAAGATAAGATTCTAAAGATACTCCAAATAAAGTTGTGCTAATTAACCATGCAAGCAATACGTATGTGCCAAGAATTTAATTGAGAATCCGTCCCAGATATTAGTTAGTTAGATCTGGTATTGATAAACTCATACATCTGGGTTATGGAAGTTTATGTTACCCTTTTTCATCCTAAAAAGAATTGTACATTATTTCGCTGTTGATCCAATAACCAGTTTGCAAGCTGGATCATCTTTATAATAAATTCATGCACTTTTTGCAAATTAAATGGATATAACAGCTGTTCTTGTTGTTAAGCTGTGCTGAAAATTTGCGGGTGTTAGTTAAAGGTGTGTGATCTACTGCATTTAGAATATTTTCCTCGAATTGCGGGGTACGTAATATTGTAGGTAGGTGGGTAGGATTAAATGAGAGGGTCTGCACCGGACTCACCACTGCGACCACCGAGGGTTTATTGTGGCATACCTATTTATATTTCACCCAGCTGCTCAATATTTTTAATTAAGTCGATTGTATTGCTCGGTAAGCTTCCTTTTAGACTCGCTGGTTGAAGATTTACTTTACTAAATATTACGAATCTAGTTCTAGCTACAGTACATGTTCCGCCGTCTCATCATCGTCTCACAATCGGCCGTCGGAATTTTACAAGAGACCTAACCTTGAGAGATGATGATTCAAACGACAATGACCAGAGTATAGTCCAACCAGCGTACATGAGATCTACTCATACACAACAACTCCCTGGCCTTTGATTTCGATAGGTTAATGAATTCCTTCGAATATACCAAACCTGAATAATTTTTACAAAAGTTCTAAACTTTTGTCTCATTCAGATATTAGTTATGTATTTGACAGTGCTAAAAGATATGCCAGTTGCGGGTTGTGGTCCGATAAATTCTCCTTCAGCACCTTCTCTTGCCAAAGAATCGGCCATTTCATTTCCCTTTAGATCAGAGTAGCCAGGGTACAGACCAGAGTCAGATTATCAATTATCCCGATAGCCTATTTTGACAATTCCACACTGTCCTTGATGCGGTTTGGGCCTCTAGGGCCGCTTGGCTATCAGAGAAGATTTTTATTGACTTTCGCTCCTGCTCGAGCTGCTTAGCAAACATCAATGGACAGAACTTCTGCCTGTAATACAGTAGCCCCATGCATTGTGAATGTTTTGTCTTGGGTCTGCTTCCTTAAACTCCGGCACCTGTACCTGAGTTTGTCTTCGAGCCATCAGTAAACCAGCAATAGTCAGCGCATTGCCATGCATTGATCTCTGCTGGGGAACAGAGTTTTATAAGGTAGATCATAGTTTATTGCTGCTGGCATTACATCAAAGTTCATTCCTAAAATGCTGTGACTTTCAATGTTGGCCAGGAGTGTGATGTTCTTCACATACGTATCGCTATACCATACATCTAGTAGTATGATACAATATGTATGTAGTCCACCTGGCTTCCTTCTCCAGAAATATATGAAGAGGAGTTAAATCCAGGAGTACTTCCATAGCTGCTGACGGTGTGGTGGATATCGTACTATATAGTTCAGAGTCATACATGCTTGAAGAGGAGTGTTAGAAATATTTGTTATTTGTTGTTTTTTAAATTAAGGTTCACATCCAGATCGAGATGACATTTTGGTTATATTTGTCGGCGGTCAGAATATTCTATTATTTGTTTACTAATAGTTTATGTCAGTGTCATCATCATAATCAGCATTCACTCGCTAACTAGTATGAAGTACTCCAACTCAGAGATGTATGTTGTGAACTTTAAGATGGCTAAATAGACCGATGTTCGAGCCGCAAATTTTGTCACAAAATTCACACGCCCAATCACCACCATTTACCGGCTGTTGTAGGTACTCTGTCCCATCGAATGGTTCTCTCTCCTTTCGATGCTGTATCTTCGCATCCTCATAAACGGTATCCGCCTCCATCTCGGTCGGTCGTTTACGATCTGCTCCCAGTTGTTTATCACATCTAAGCCACACTTCTTCATTTTCGTCTTAAGAACATCCTTGTACCTCTTTTGCTGCCCTCCCTGATTTCGTGAGCCGACCTTAAGCTGCGAATAAAGGATTCTCTTTGGAAGGCATGCATATTACGTGTCCAGTCCATCGCAGCTGGTGCCTCACAATTATCGACTCAATGCTAGTTGATTCAGCTTCCTCCAGAACGCTGATGATTGTTCGTCGGTCCTGCCATTGTAAATATATCAGATGGTAGTGTTTTTACTATTTTACACGAACATTTGGGTATGCAAAAGCTCTGAGCAAAGTGGATGCCGCGTGAGCTCAGAGTCGACCAAAAACAACAACGAATTGATGCTTCAGACGAGTGTTTGGCGCTGCTAACCTGCAATAAAATGGTATTCTATCGGCGATATGTGACAATGGTGAAACGTGGCTTCACTATTACGCACCAGAATCCAAAAGGCAGGCAGCTGAGTGGACAGCAATCGACGAACTGAATCCAAAACGAGCAAAGACGCAACAGTGGGACGGTAAGGTGATGGCGTCTGTATTTTGGGATGCGAACGGAATAATATTCATCGACCACCTCCAAAAAGGAACCATCATCAACTGTTACTGTGCAGTTTTGTATCGATTGAAGGCTGAAATCGCAAAGAAACGGCCACAGTTGCAAAAGAAAAAAGTGTTGTTTCGCACCAAGACAACACACCGTGTCACAAATCGATGAAAACTATGGCAAAATTGAATGAATTGGGTTTCGAATTGCCCACCGTATTCTCCAGATTTAGCCCCCAGCGACTTTTTCCTGTTCTCAGATCTCAAGAGAATGCTTGCTGGAAAGAAATTTAACTCCAATTATGAAGTAATCGCTGAAACTGAGGACTATTTTGATGGGAAAGAGAAATCGTACTATAAAAGTGGTACCCAAAAGTTGGAAAATTGCTATACTCGTTGTATTGCCCTTGAAGGCAACTATGTTGAATAATAAAATCGAGATTTGTCAAAATTTTGTTTTTTTTCCTTAATTATCCTATGGACTCATTGAATTACCTATTATGTTTGTACCCTTAGTCTAAGGGGGCCAACTTTTTGGAAAGTCAATACGGGACATTCTCAGGGATAGGGGTTTGAGATATATGGGGGGGAGTCCATCTACATTAGATAACAAGTGCAAATTATTGATACGTATTTAGTATTATTTATTTTTGATATGATTTTTTCATTTTTTTAACCAATTCTGGATTCTCATTAAGAATATTATAAGTTTTCATAACTATCCATATTGAATTTCACAATACGCATTGCGCGTAATGTTTCAACTTTGAGAGAAGATTTTTCGGATGTGCATGTGTGTGTGAATTCATCAATCGTTCTGCCGGTGCATTCGTCCTGGCACACAAAGTAGGTACTGGACGATTGTCAAAGAATTCTTGAATCGTATTCCGTTTTTCTTACACATCCACAATAACCCGAAACCGTCGAATTTGTGCTCCGGCTAGACTCTGCTCCCATGCTCTACGCATATCTACAATCCAATGGGGATTCAGATCGGTATAGCCTAAATTGACGCTGCATAAAAGCAAGTGCTAATTCAGCAACGCATTTAGGCAAATGACAACTGTATAAAATCCGCTGAATAATTAATTGTTTGACTTTTTTCCGTCATGCGTTGGTTAAACTATCAAATTTGGGAAATGCGTGACATGCGGGACGCATCAGACATTTTGCGGGACTATTTGAATAATTATTGCAAGGTGGGATTACATATCCTATTGCGGGACTGTCCCGCAGAATCCGGGACGGTTGGCCGCCCTACTTTAGTCATGAAATTTATAGCGCGCGATGTTCGATGTTCTCTATGTGTTTCATTTTCTTTCCGATGGATAGTTCAAATAATATTAATGACCCGAATAAGATAAAATTCGGCATTTATACTAATTATGAGTCATAGAACATGTCGCAACTAAAAATATCCCCACAACTAACTTTCATCCCTCACCAATCCTTGAATTTAAAAACTCTGCCTCGTACAAAAAGTACTAATTTATTATTAAATAAAATTATACAAAACAATAATTATTACTATTCATTCATTAAAACAAAATAAAAAAAAAGGTACTTTTCTTTTATTTATGAAGTATCATAAATAATAACGTATCTAACTAAGTATGTAATTCATATTAACTAAAATTTTATGAGCCCAAAAATGAATCATTTCTACCTCTAAATTATCATTTTTCTCTTATGTCTTATTTGGCCAGACCACAACGTTCAACAAGGGCAATTTGTCGTAAATAACTTATTGAGGTTTACCAATTAGTGTTGTGTCACAATTCAACGCCGTAGATAAATCGGAATGGACACTTTAAGAGAGGTTCAAGACAAGGTTTCTTAATTTTTTGTCACACATCACTATTGTCGTGGATCATCTGCACCTCATATTTGTAATTATATAGAAAATCGCTATACATATATAAATTAATTATTATTACAACTTAAATTTAAACTATTAGACAATATAATTTTAAACTTCAAGAACTTCTAGAATTATGGTAGTAATGATATTTTTCCATTACTTATACTTATTAGGCCTACCTGTTTAGATGTATTTAAGCTAGATCAGTTGCATTATTTGTTGTTATTAGTTCATCAATTTTTTTTAATTATAATAAACAAAACAAACAAATGGCAAAGTCATATAATTAAATACCAGTGATAAATCTTTTTTTATTTTTATTAAAAACTTGCATATCCCTGTATGAGCTATTTTTGCTCTAGCAATATCAGACATCTAAAGTATCCTTTCTACATCGAGCCACTATTAAAACCAAGTTTATTTTAAGAAAAGTTAATCTTTAAACATTAAAAGAGCCAAGGACTGTTTTTGCTAAAAAAATTAGATTTTTGTAATTTTCTCGGAAAAGGCTAATAACTAGAAAAATATAATTACGCTATCATAATAAGAGTCCTTAGTGTAATTATAATTTGTAAGAAATATGGTCAATAGAAAATAAAAGACTTGATATTGTTTTAACTGCAAATTGACACACCCTGTATACTTTATCATTTCAATGCAATAATACACACTAAATAGGAATCAACTCCTATACAAACCTTTTTTCTATAAATCTTTTTGTTTTCGAGATCAGGGGATAGTTCGCGTTGCGTGCGAGATACCGACGTATTATTTGTTTATCTCTGTAACATTGACAGAATAATAGCGCAACTCATAGTAGACAGGTCAATTAAACACCTTTAATGTACTATAAGGAGAATATAGTATTTAAACATAATTGAAAACAATAACAAAATAATTTTCTAAATTCATAAGTAGAATAACCAAAGGTGTCTAAAAGATGTGCCCCTGAATTTGCTATAGTGCGAAGTCGACTGCAAGAACCTCTAATAGTATCAAATTTTGAGTGAGATAGATAATAGTATATTATGCAGCAATCATGTAGTGGTGGTTATTAATACACGAGCATGAACCGGCAAACAAAACGAGCCGGAGGTGAGTTTCGTATGGTTTATGCGAGTGTATTAATAACAATTACATGAGAGTTGCATACGTTATTTTTTCTACACTCGATAAATAATGAAGAACTATAATAGTATATTGTGCAACGAACATGAAATGACATATATTTCCTACGAGTATGATCGTTTGCAGCATGAGCCGCAGGCGCCGACTGTTGCAAGTCATACGAAATGGTCATTTCATGTGAGTTTCACACTATACTTTTTCTACGACTGTTTTAAGGCTTTTGAATACATAATTTTTAGGAAAATATTTGTTTTTCGAAACTTACCCCTGTTAGCGTAAGCCTAAATAAGATACGTTAGAATAATGAAATTGACTAGGTCGTGTTAAACTATATTCACTATCACTGTTTTTGTGTTTTGAAATTAGCGAAATACTTAATTATAATTATTATTAATTATAAATACCTGGTGTGTTTATATTGTCTGCGTTGCTAGGGTGATTGATCATGGCCGACGTTACTTTTGTCATTACCAGGGATTTTACCCATGCGTGATAAATATTTCCAACTAGTGGGAAATATTTACTATATTGAACAAATAATAAAGGCATTTAAAGACAGTCGTAGAAAAAGGTAATTATGAAATTAAATTTTTATATCTGCAAATACTAACAAGAGAACATATTTTTAGGTCGCTCTTGTTATTATGGTAGTTGCAGAAGCTTGCAGAGGAAGTGAACTATTGAATATGGAATTTGACGCTGTAACAGAGTCAGGACATTTATTCACAGTTAATATTAGAAATACCAAAAATAAAATTGACATAACTTTTGTGATCATATATTCATAAAACAACAGTGTTATAGACGTTATTCGAAAATATATGGCATTACGACTCATTGGAACTTCACACTCAAAATGTTTTATTTATTTTATAAACACTACGCACTAAGCGTCTTTCTTAAAACTAGATATTGCGATGTTATATACCGCAGCCTGCTTTCGACGTACACCTGCCTCTTTGTTATCTGATTCAGGAGCCAATATTTGCAATCTGAAGAGACATGGCAGTTGGAAACCTCCACAGTGGTAGAAGATTATGTGGAATCTTCCATGAAAAATCTTCAGCCAACTGAACATAAATTCATCATCATCTTGTCCAGGTTATGCAGCGTCATTTGCGTGGGAACAAACTCCAGGTCAACTTGAAATTTACCTACCACTTAGTTTAATTAATTAATGTGAATATAAATATTAATGTTAATTACAATTTAATTTTCAATAAACTTTCTGTTAAAAACCCTGTATTTATTATTTAATCCCCGGGGTCCTCGTGAATATTTAATCCGAGGGAAATAAAGCGACACTTCAGTCCCTGCTATCGGGGAGTGAAGTTGTCATTTCAGAGTTCAGACAAATATTTACGTTAATAGTCATAACACGCGGTGATATTGATTCCAGTTAATGCACTGCGACTGCCTAATTCACTTATCGACTGTGGCAAATTTGAAGCTTACAATTTAAGATATGGTTGGATATTTTAATTTTATTTTTCACTGAGTCTGCTATGTAACCCTCGGCAACTGTTGAAGATTTCCACCCTGCATGTCGTCTGAGGCAACTTAAATCGGCTCCAGCATGTGCAAGCAGGGTGGCCGATGTTCGCCGAAAACAATGTCTAATTTAACTCTCGGGCTTTGGCAACAACTTAAGGAAGTACGCTATTAACTTCGGCACTTATATTAATTCCAACTGTCTGGTTTATACATCTTCCATGTATACTTTAAGAAAAAATCGGTTGTGGCGCTTGAAAACTCTCAAATATATGACCTACGTAACGAAACAGAATTTTAATAATTATTATTATTATAATTGTATGATTTTCATTTCCAACAAACTAACTACTTTATTCAAAAATTACAAAAAAAATTGCCAGAGCTGGGATTCAAACCTTCCACATGCGAAGCAAATTCAAATTTTTCAACAAGGTTTTATTCATTCTCACATAATACATCACAGACACTTAACTAAGTAAAAACGTGTAGTCGAAGTATGCCTAGGACGAAATAGCTCAATACTCAATATACTGGAAATTTGTCACAGTGAATGTGCAGGGACATTTAATTTTTAATTAATAGAAATTACAATAAAAACTAGTTTCCAAAATTAAAAAAAAAAGCGTATATGTAGATATTTTCTACTTTCCATAGTAACGAAATATCCAATTACATTATTATAATTATTATAATAGAATAATAATTATTGATGAAAAGAAATATCTGCAGCTGTAGAAAAAATTTTGTATGTAATATGTGTGCGAAGAAGTTTCGCGCATTCAACAGAAATAAATTAAATTAATTGCCCGAAATTACCATTCCCACACTTTTCACATAAATATCTAAAATCTTGCCTAAAATCTTAATAAATATGCTATTGTAAATCAATATTTATAATCGAAGATGTTTAAAAAAATATATAAACACCATTCAAATAAAGCATGGTGCTGGTGCAAGAAACCATACTCTGACCACCATTTTCAATTTGTGAATGTGTTTTTTTACTGGGTTTCGATGAATCTGTCTGATAAATTTGAACACAAGTCTGTGTTGGGTGGCCATTCAGATTGTACCACGATAAAAATAGATACCTTGTACAGAGTTTCTAAATTAAAATATCGTTGGTAAAACACTGATATAATGCCAAACCGTATCAAAGAGATCATTCATTTTTAGAGATGGACGAAAATTGCAGCATTGAATTCTTTGAAAATAGGTTTAGATTTCATCTCGCCTAGCATGTTTAGATTTAACAGTAATTAGGAATTTTATTTTATTTCTTAGATAGGTACTAAATAATATGTTTCGGAAATAATCTTAGTCCATCATCATTCGTTTATTTAGAATCTCGTAAAAATATCGAAAAATATGTCAAGTATCTAGACTTGAATGAATCTCAATTTGTAGAAAAAAGTTTAGGTTATTAATAAATAAAATAAAAAATGAAATAAAACTCGTCTCCTCCACAAATGAACTTTCTATTTGTCAATCACTATCAACTACCGTACATGTTTCGAGAATTGAATTCCCATCCTCAGTGGTAAGATATTATTTTATACAGATCAAAAGTTATCACGTCTCATCAAATATAGGTTCTAAAATCAATGTACTCGTACATTACTCCTTAATGATATACAATATAAAAGTATTACATTTATATAAATGTTCTATTTTATATTATACTCACCATTTGTTGAAAAAAGAAAATATTTTATATCATACATAACAAGAATTAAAAAACTTTAATTAATAACTTGAAGAGTTAATAACATAGTTTTTTGCGTTTTTTACGCATATCTTTAAGCAATTTTAAAGATAATCAAAAGTTAATTAAATGAATTATGAGTTTATGACTTCTCATTCTCGTGGTACAAGTAAAATGGCGAATATCATCTATAAACGGAAACTATCAATTTTGACTTCCAGGAAGATGACAGGTGAAGTTGACGTACATTGCAATTGATATCTAAAGATGGATATTGGTGTTAGATATTGATAAATATGTATTTGGTATTTTAATATATTATAGTTAACAATTTCTGTTACTCAGAACTAACCACCAAGATCGAGTGCGAAAATGCTACAAATGAGCCGATATAATACAAGAAATGAGACAGAATCATCTGATATCAGGTACTCATGTCAAATTTTCAGTTATTGCTCTTACAATAATTGTTAAGTATTATTATTATTTAATCTTACATGATGTTTGACTGTATTGTAATTTCTACCTCTATTACCATGAGGTGTATTCTTTACATTTATTAAAATTTAAATTTATTAAAATTAAAATGGAAATGAAAAAAAAAAAAATTATTGTACTTAGAATAGAATAGAATCCTCTCTATTTTTAACTCGGCGAAGGGCACCAAAGCTGTTTTCTTAACGTACTTGGATAAGAAGATTTTTTATCTGTAAAACTTAGTTTATGCAAATTTTATTTATAAATTACATAAAACTTTTTTCTAAAAAGTGAGAATCAATCTAGTTTAGGTTAGAAATAAGATTATTCTGAAACATGTTTGGCACATTTAAGTTAAAATACAAACATTTTGGTGGATACGACAGTAGTCTAATTCCTTCATATTATAACTGAGAAGCCACAGTAAGATGGACTACTTTATAAAAATATAAAAAAAGACTAAGATTTCTTTTTGCCATGCGTACGTGTGAATTCTAAACAATTTTTTGCTAGGACCCCACGTTTTCGAGACATCTGATCTTAAATTTGGCAAATAAACAATATATTATAATACATAAATAAAACCACGTCTACTCCACAAAATACTTAATACGAATTAAAGTGCCAGACACACAAAATAAATATTTGGATCTAGTTTTTTTTTAATATTACTTATAACTTGGAAACTATACGTTGTAGCAAAAACTCATTTATATACGATTCCCTGCAACATGGGTTCTAAACAATTTTTCGCTAGGACACCACGTTTCGAGATATCTGATCTTAAATTTGGCTAACAAATATATATATTCTTTCCTGATTTTTCATTATAACTTGAAAGTGATGTGTAGCAAGAAAACTGCTATATATACAAATAAAAGCAGATAAACTTACCTGCTAGATAACTCCTAAACAATTTCTCGCCAAGACACCCAGTTTTCTTAAAAGTTGGTAATTAAAGTAATATACTTTTTCTCCACTACTACTACTACTCTACTACTACTACTACTCTACTACTACATTAGAACTTGAAAAGTATATATTGCAGGAAAAACTTCTTTATGAAAAATAAATACAGATAAACTTTCCTGCAAAATTATTCCTTAAAAATTTTCGGTAGGACACCTAGGTTTCGAGCTATATCTAATCTTAAATGTTGATAATTACGATAATATATTTCTTCTCCTTATTTTTTATTATAACTTGAAAAGTATATGTTGCAGGAAAAACTTATTTATCTAAAAATAATAGCAGATGAACTTTCCTGTAAGATTAGTTCTAAACAATTTTTCGCTAGGACACTCAGTTTATAGAGATATATCTGTTCTTAAATCACACCCTAAACAATTATTATGGAGGTTCGTGTGAAGCAAATCTAGAAGAACGCGCATTCCCGGTAGTATGATTGGTAACGGCGAGGTCCTCTTGGAGAGACTTGAGAATATAGTGACCGCTTTTGTCGAATTTTTTTCAAAGTGGTTTTCTGCCATCGCAACAGGTGGACTATTTATACTCCAGATGGAAATGCCGATATTCCAGTTAGTATTGGAAAGTTAACTGTGACAGACATTCTCGATTCATTAAGGAAGTTAAAACCCAAGATGACGGCAGGACCAGATAATGTTCCCGCACTCGTTGTGAGGGATTGTGCCTATGCTCTGTTGGAGCCTTTGTGTATATTGTTTAATAAATCAATCTCATCACATGTATTACTTGCTTTCCTGACGCCTAGAAAATAGCGCGAATATGCCCTGTACATAAGGCGGGTGATAACGATAGAATAACAAACTATCGCCCAATTTCAATAATATCGAATTTTTCAAACATTTTCGGAACGGTATGGCAGAACGAATTATTTAATCAAGTTAAAAATCTCATATTGTGGCAACAACACGTGTTTTTTCAACAGAGATCGGCGGTTTCTAACATGGCAGAATTTCTGCAAGCTACTTATCCCGCCCTTGAAACCCTGACTGCAGATTGACGCAATATATTCTGACTTTCCAAAAGCATTTGATAAGATGGATCACACAATAATGCAACTTAAAATGAAAAATGTGGGCTTCACCCTAAACTTTTTCCACTCGTATTTATGCTTACGCAAGCTGTATATCGAATATAACTGGTTCAGATCACATGATTTCACTGCGACCAGCGGAGCCCCCAGGGAAGTAATCTCGCGCCCTTATTGTTCGCCATATACATAAATGACATTACGCAAAATATTCGGAGAAAATGTCTGTTGTTTGCCTATGACTTAAAATTATTTTGTGTTATTGAAAACTTGCAGGACTGTCAGGATCTGCAAGCCCATTTAAGCAGCCTTATAGTATGGTGTACAGAAAATAGAATACCACTAAACATAGGCAAATGTAAGTATGTGAGCTTTTGCAAGGGGAGGAATATTCTTGAAATGAATAATTATAGTATAGATGGGGCGGCCTTGGAGAGGTGCGAAGTTGTCAGAGACCTTGGAGTTTGGGTTGATAGTGATTTGTCCTTTAACCATCATGTGGAGCGAATTGTGAATAATGCTATTCGAATTTTGGGTTTTATTGTTCGCTCTATTGTGGGTGTCCAAAGCGTACCTTGTCTTGTGTCACTATACAATTCACTAATTAGACCTAAATTGGAATATGCGTCGGTTGTTTGGTCCCCTATATATATCAGGTGCCTATAAATAAAATAGAAGCTGTCGAACGAAAATTTTAGGATTATGTGTTGATATCCCTGGATGTGGATTCGCTTTTCACTAATATTTCTAAAGATTGCATTGCGGACCATTGATAAATATTGGGCGGACATCAATAAGTTCACGGATATAGATAAAATCAAATTTGAAAACATCATTGCTTTCATCTTTAACCAGAGTTATTTTTCGTTTGATAACAAATTCTGTTCACAAACGTTTGGTAGTGCAATGGTTAACCCTTTGTCTCCCATATTGGCGAACATATGTATGCATGAACTCTAAGTAGTGTGATTCCGAGCCTACCGTTCAGCTTACCTTTTCTATTTATTTATGTTGATGATATCATCACTTGTATTCCTAAACACCAAGAAACAATAACCTTACAACATTTCAATAGTTACAATAATAATCTACAATTCACTTTTGAAAGGGAAAAAAAATTCGATCTCCTTCTTAGGTACTTTAGTTATTAAAGACACACTAACCTACTCATAACTGATTGGTACCGAAAGGCGACTTCATCGACCAAGATTCTTAACTTCAAATCTACCCACCCCTTGCATCAGAAGATCGCTGTTATTAAAATAGAATTCTAATGTTGTCCCAGCCCAAATTTCATGAAAAGAACTTTAATGGTATTAAAAAGATCGCGTCTGAAAATGGCTACCCAAAAAACATTGTTAATTTTATTTTACATAATAATCACGAGAGATATCCGGAAAATTTGTCGGATGCCAAATACAAGAAATACTTGAAAATCCCCCAAGTATGTGGACTTAGCAATAAATAAGTCAAATGCTTACAGACCCCTAATTCTAATATCGTAACGTATTCAAAGAACAAAGTACAGAATTTGTTCACAAACTTGAAGGATAAGAGCCCTGAACAGAGTGTTTCTGAGGTGGTATACTCCATAAGGATTGTGAAACGATTTACTTTGGTATGACAAAGATTACATCAAAGACTTAAACAACACGCTAATGATTGCCATCAGATAAGCTGGTCTCGAGTACAAAAACAGCCCTGTCGAACCACCATTTCGAAACAAATCACTGTTTCGACTTTGATAACACAAGCATTTTGGACCGCGAGACTAATTATAAAAAGAGAGCATTATCTGAGATGCTCCACATTAACAAATTTGAAGAAAATGTGATAAATTTATTTAGTTTATTTGTATTGTGGTGATCAAATGTTATTTTTTTGTTACGTGTATTCAATTGAGTTGAAAATGACCTTCTTATTTTATAATAAGAACGACTAGACAAGGTATTACTTTGTAATGTTTTTTGTTTTATGTACACTTTGTTGTCATGATATTTTGTTTTAGGCCCTGAAGAAGTCTATGTTTAATAGACGAAACGTTGGCTAAAGTTTAGGTTTTTTATTGTTGTCCTATACCGACAATTCATGTTTTGAGAAATTATTGCTTAAAGACACAATTAACTGAAGATTGATTTATTTTAAAGTTAATGGTCACTTTCCCTACAGAGGATAGAGGCATGAAACGTTGCTGAGAACATTCGACTTTCAATCTCTAAACTATCGCAGAATTTATTCGTATCAGGTCTTCTTATTCAAAATTATTCATGTCATGATTGACTGTCCTCGTCTTTTACAACATATTAATTACCTAACGCACACACTAACTATGAGGGTAGAGCGCCGGTTTACAGAGCTTGCAGTTTGTCCAATTATCATAAAATACACAGGTTTGTTGACTTTCTCAATGGAAACTTTAACACTTTCAAGCGTCAATTGCACGATTATCTAACTAATTTTTATATTCATGTTGAGAAGGGGGTTATGTGGCTAAATCGCGAGTAATACATCATTTGATTTTGATTGATTCATATTTAGAATATTAAATAGGGGCGATGTAGGTATCCTAATAATGAGCTTTTATAACGAAATATTTATTTTAAGGCAGAAAAATTATTATACCCATAAATAATTTAAAATACGTATTAGTTGTATTTTTTGGCGTTACTTATGCATTGGACTTATCGATTTGTCATGTATTGTTGTGAGAGGAGTGTATGTATGTATATTATACAAATCTAGTGAACGTCACACTGTTTCATACAGGTAGATTGATAGGTTTACTCATTACAAGAGCTGAACAACATTTTTAGTATCAGCTATGCACATGCCCTAACTTACTTGCGGCTCTTATTTTAAATGAAATCTCTTTGACTTCTTTTGCATAATTGTTAAACGTATTCTTTTTCTTAAGAAGTCACTATATCTTAAATATAATGTTGATAATAATTACATATTTATATTTAGTAAAACTATCTTAACTTATATGGACACCACAGAGCTGTGAAATATTTAAGATACTTACATTATTATATATTTGCAAAAAAATCGAGTGATCCACGTGAACAAAACCACGAAAGTCTCCAAAGAAAACAAACGCCTATCGCCGAATGGAGTTTAACTTGACAATTTTAAAACAACCGCATCGTAGTTGGTCATAAATAAAACACAGGCGAAGATGGTTATACGCGTGGGCAGAACATAAAAGCATCGTGGCTCTAAATCATGGCACTCTCTTCGTATATACGGCTTATTCCATAAAGCACTGCCACACACGCCGCCGGACCGCATTGTGCTGAAAGACAAGTGAAGATCGTTTCTACGGTAACGACCCGAAAATGGAATTTGAAGTATACGGTTATTTTATCAAGTTGACCATTTGTTTTGGTGGAGACATGTAATTTTATCACATTGATACATTGAAAAAACTCGCTAACAAGAATTGTATAAAAATATTTAAAATTACTACTTATTAATGCCGTATTATAATCTTATGATAAACACAAACATGGTTTTAAATATACAAGTTTTGTATGATATTATTAATACAAACACGGAAGATCAGAAGACAACACAAACTAGATCACAACAGATATTAACATAATTAGAGTTAATACTCACATACCTATACGGTGAGGACCCAAAATTTGGTGATGTAATTTGGAGCGATAATATAAGAACAAGACAGCTTTAAATGTCATATTGGCAGCTAAGTACAGTCTCGATTATTTTTTTTAAATAGAAAGAGTGGTCAAGTGATACCTCACTTTAAAGATCTTTTTATGCGCTCAAAGCATTCTCCAATTTTGAAAACATTTGTTTTAATATTTTTTACCTAACCAGCAGATTAGTAGGTACTGATTCATTGTTTATTTTACAAAATGAAACACAACGAACTGTGGGGTAGATTAGGAATGTACCCTTGTGCATTGTTCCCGACTTTTCCCTCAAATTTGGCTGGGCGATAACCTAAGGCTTTCGATCGATTTATTGTATTTTATATTTTCTTTTCAGTTTATTTTAAACAATTACAGGGTGGCGGGTTTTGACGCATATGCGTAAATAAAAGTTTGTAGTTTTGTTGTCCCTGTACAAATGACTTTAATTATTTTTCTGACACTAGCTGATTTCATTTTAAGACGTTACTCTCTCTTGTAAAATTTGTGCCAGAGGTACCGTTTCTCTATAAAAAAAATAGTTACAATACCTTGATTGATCATTGGTGTCCATTTGGAACAAGATAAACATTAAAACAGGATTAAATCTAACTACTACTAATTAGTTTAATCATTATAACAAATGTTCAAAATGTTCATCATGTTCCTGCGTACATAAATTTATTCTTTTCAAAAGTAACCTGCACTTTTGGGCATCGTGTCCGGCTTGATTTTAAAATAATCGACCATTGATAATTCTTTGCAATAACTCAGCTTCCGTATCGATGGGAGAAGCATACACTTTTGATTTAAGAGCACCCCACAGGAAAAAGACCAGAGGCGATAAGTTTGGTGATCTTATTGACCAATTTACGGGTGCATCTTTGCGTCTTCTGATCTATATATTAGTATATGTTTCATTTAGAAATCTGCGAACGTTGATGCTAAAGTGGGGTGCCGCTCCGTTATGTTGTAGTTGTAAGGAGAGACTCTCCAATAAATTGGGTAAAGGGTTTTGCCAGAAGAGTAGGTAGTTATTAGTTAGATAGTACTTATAAAGCAATAATAATAATTTATTTATTATCAATCTAACAGGTATTGTTATCCATTACCAAGACAATTACTACATCAAAATCATCATACAATAATAGTATCGACCACAACTACTTAAGGCTGTGCGATCAGTCTCCAAATGCAAGGCATCAGAGATGGCTACTTATGCGTTTATTTTTTAATTGTTTTGAAAAACTCATTTTGAGCACATTCATAAAGAACGCTTTGCCAAATAATGATCCTAGAGAACTGAAAAAATGGACTGTTAATAATTTCTCTGTTAACACACGACAAAATCACCTAGAGGTATTATACCTTCTATACATAAAGATATCGAAATCCTACTTTAATAAAAGCATAGAATGAACCTTTAACTTTTCATTAAATAAATACTGTCATTAATAAATGTACAGCGTGTCCTATGGTGAGGACCAATTAGAATATTTCAGAGACTAGCTTGAATTGAATTTAGAAAATTTCGGTTGTAATGTCCAATATGGACACGAATTTGCTTGGCACTGTCGATGCCACTAGTGTCCCTCTTGTTCGCATTGATGACTATCATCCTCCTCTCTGTATTAATTTTAAGATAGAGTTGCCTCGATTGAACCCTTTCAGAGTAACTGAGGATGCCACGCCGGGTGAATTTAACTTCAGAAAAGCTGATTATGCCGTTTTATATAGTAGAATCCTTAATACCAATTGGAAGTGTGTCTATGATCAGAGTTGTGTTGATGCCTCATGCGATGCCTTCTATAAAATTTTATCAGATATTTTTCGTACATGCATCCCATTTAAAATTCATAGACGACGACGTTTTCCACAGTGGTATGATTCAGTTATGATCAGTAATATATTTTCTAAGGAAAAAGCACATCGTAATTATAAAAAATTTCGTACTCAGTATTTCAAACAAAAATTTATTAACTTGAGACGTTTTGTTAAAAATCTGATTAAGGACGCTCATACCAGTTTTATTGCAGATGCAGAGAGAGAGATTCAATCTAATCCTACCAGATTCTGGTCGTTTCTGCATGCTGGGCGTGGTGGCTCAAGAGTTCCTGGTGTCATGACCTATGATGTTCATGAGTATAATTGTCCTCAGGATGTTGTAAATGCTTTTGCGTTATACTTTGACAGTGTTTATGTAAGGTCGGTTGATGGCGTTCAAGCTGAGGAGGTCGCAGCCAGTTTGCTCATCGTATCATTGGAATGTGTTAGCGAGAATCAAATAATCAAAGCATCTAAAAAACTTAAAGACAGATTTACCGCTGGTGTTGACGGCATTCCAAGTTTTTTTGTAAAAGACTGCATCCACTTGTTTCACCATTAACCCATATTTTTAACTTAATTCTTAAAACGGGTGTTTTTCCAGAGACTTGGAAATTTGCAAAGGTTATTCCTGTTTTAAAGAAGGGTGATTCATCCATTATTAGCAACTATTGGCCCATTTCTATCATGTGCAATTTTTCTAAGCTATTCGAAATGATAATTTATAATGCAGTTTTTGATCAGGTAATGAATATGATAACCGTTGCCCAACATGAATTTTTTGCGAAGCGATCTTGTGTTACAAATCTTTCGGTATTTTCTCAACATATATGTGAGACTATGGACGTCCGAGGTCAAGCTGGATTACTTTGGACTTTCCAGAAATTTGCTGCTTATTTATCCCAGAGGCGACAGTTTGTGCAGATTGAGGGTGTTCGGTCAAGGGTCTTCACACCGACTTCAGGTGTCCCACAGGGTTCAAATTTGGGACTTTTCCTATTATTAATATTTATTAACGATATAGTTGACTCCATTCACTGTCGTAGCCTTCTTTTTGCTGATGACCTAAAGAAATATTGGACCATTGAGGATGAGCGTGACTGCGTATATCTTCAGTCCTGCTTGAATTTACTTTGTGAGTGGTGCCATACAAATAAATTGACACTAAACATAAATAAATGTAATGTTATGTCATATGCAAGGAAGGAGAGTCCAGTCATGTTTGAGTATACATTAAACAATATAGCATTGAATCGCGTGAGCATTATTCAGGATTTGGGCGTTACTGTCGATTCTTGTCTAACATTTATTCTACATATAGATAGGTTGTCATTAGCATGTTCTAAATTGATGGGTTTCATTATAAGGAATTGTATATACTTTAATAATATAAACACATTGAAATTACTATTTAATTCCTATCTCAGATCTAAATTGGAATATGGTGCAATTATATGGCAGCCTATCTATTATTCCCATCAACGTATATTAGATTCTGTGCATCGCAGGTTCTTAAAATATTTGGCGTTTCGAGAGGTCAATATTTACCCTCCCAGAGGAACTGTTTACAATGGTTTGTTAGTCAGATTTAATGAAACCTCCTTAAAATCTAGGAGAGCCGTCCAATCTATTCAATTTATTTACAGTTTATTACATAATAACATTGATTGTTTGTTGCTGCTCTCAAAAATTAACTTGTATACGCCTCGCCGATTCGGTAGATACTATTACGTAGATCCACACATATTAACACAATCGCCAATACATTTCATGTGCAGTAATTTTAACAGGGTATCTCATATTTGTGACACTCACTACTCTTCTTTGCCGTCTATATTGCCGTCTATATTTAAGTTTGGAGTGAATTTTTATTTTATTTTATTTTGTTTACTTGTTTTTCTTTTTATTTGACTTCTTTTTTTGTTTTCAGTATTATGACTAGGTATTAATTATTAGTCTGTAGTTGCTATTTAATTTGTTAATTATTAGGTACACTTTGATTTTTGCTGTAATTGGGTTTTGCCTGTAGCAAATAAAGTGCTTATTATAATTATTATTATTATTAATATGGTATTGTCAAATAACATAATAATAATAATAATAATAGCATTTATTGTCCAACAGCGAAGCCAATTACAGGACAAAATAATAATAATTCCAAAATGGTGAAACCACAAAAAAAATAAACTTAACACACAATCCATAATTTCTTTAACACTACACGAAAAAATATCACAATATTTACACATAAGATTGTAGTTTCTGGTACAAATAGAAATAGGAGATCTCAACATAAGATTCGTCCTAGCATAACCACAATAAAATGTTGTACTGGACCTTATATGCTGCCTTGGAACGTTGAAATTAATTCTTGAAAGCAAGTGGGAACAATCTATATTGGAGTGAACTAAATTGTAAAGAAATCGCAAATAATTTATTTTGCTTCTAAGTTCAAGACTTGGTATCTCAAATCGATCCGTCATTAATTGGTAGTCAGTACCCCTTGGAGGATAATGACCATCCTTTTTATACATTAAGTACTTCAAAAATCTACGTTGCACTTTTTCGACCGTATTTTGATGAGTCACATAATATGGATACAATATCAGTGACCCATATTCCAGTTTAGAGCGCACGTAGCTAAAGTACAGCGTTTTAAGGGTATCTGTGTTTCTAAATCCCCTGCAATTCCTAACCAGAAAACCGTATGTCCTACCTGCCTCTAGTGTCTTATAATTGATATGCTCAGCAAACGTAAATTTCGAATCAAATATAATTCCTAAATCAGTGACAGATTCACATCGTGAGATTTGCACCTGATCAATGGAATAAACGTAATCAATGATCACCCTCTTGCGCGTAAAACTGATATATTTGCACTTCGACGGATTAAGTGAAAGTTTATTTAGTACGCACCATTGATGCACCAGCTCCAAATTGTTCTGTAGGTTACCACAGTCAACGATACTATCAATAGAACTGTACAATTTAAGATCATCCGCAAACATCAGCCGATCACAATTCATTCCATTCTCCAGGTCATTGATAAATAACATAAAAAAGAGGGGTCAAAGGTTCGATCCCTGAGGCACTCCTGAAGAAGCTGTATATGTATGTGACTGGTAGCCATTGTGAGAAACATACTGAGGTCTATTTTGCAAGTATGACTGAAGAAACAATTTTAGGTTTAAAACAAAACCAAACTGGTCAAATTTTCGCATCAAAATGCCGTGATCCATTCTGTCAAATGCCTTAGTGAAATCTGTATATATTACATCAATTTGGCCTCCACGATCTAAAACCTCAGAAACATTTTCAGAAAGAACCGCTAGATTAGACACAGTAGATCTATGGGAAAAGAAACCATGTTGTACAGTGGAAATCTGATTTCTAACAAAACTATAAATACGATCATATAGTACAGACTCAAAAATTTTTGCAAAATTCGACAGAATGGAAATCGGGCGATAGTTATCAATCACAGATCTGTCACCCGACCTCAGAATAGGAACAACAGCGGCCCAACCAAAACCGGCATACAGTCTTTTACAAAGAAAGATGGAAGACCATCCGGACCTGATGTCATCCTGTTACTGAGCCTTCTGCATGCTTTTAATATTTCATCCTCAGTAACCGATTCAATCGAAAACGAATCAACATAAGGACAATCATGACCAGAATCCGCGTTCGAGGAGTTAATAAATACACCCTGGAAAAAGGTTCCGAATGCATCGACAACGCCCTGAGGATCACTATATTCATCGTCCCCAAAAGTCATAACACCCGGCAATCGTGTAGACTTATGTTT
Source organism: Apoderus coryli (assembly GCA_911728435.2). Classification (NCBI taxonomy): domain Eukaryota; kingdom Metazoa; phylum Arthropoda; class Insecta; order Coleoptera; family Attelabidae; genus Apoderus; species Apoderus coryli. The sequence goes on along the minus strand of OU452202.1, from coordinate 4,618,665 downwards.
ACAGTGAAAAAACCTCCAAAACTCTTTGGGATTATGTTTTATACTGTTTTCCACATTACTAATATATGACGTACGAGTATACGCAGTTTTTATATCTAATTTTAATCTAGATCTAAGAGTTGCAAATTGTTGGTACAAAACCTCACTATGAGTCTTCTTGAACTTATTAAATATTTTTTCTTTTTTCTTGATATTTGCAATTATATTGGATATGTACCAGGAAGGAAAACTACGCCTGAATACCATACACTTAGGAACATTACACTCATTAATCGCATTCAAGATGCTATAGAACCTAGAAACACATGTATCAACATTAGGAATATGTCGTAACTCCGACCAGTCCGCATCCAACACCGCGTTATACAAAGCATGAAAATTTGCTTTTTTAAAGTTATATGATGGATTATTTGCATTACTAGTAAAACGTTTTTGTCGCTTACCTGAGAGCAATGAAACGCTAACAATCAAACATGGATGAAAATAATCCTCTTCAACTAAAGGACAATTATTACGAATAACATGACATAAAACATTAGAAATAACTAGGTCAAGAAGGCAAACGCATAACACTTGTTGATGGCGACTTTGTTATTTTAAATAGAAAACCCTATATATTATTATATTTTTTAATAATATTCTAGATATGTTTCATGGATCATCTCCTATGCCTAGGATCAGCGGTATTTGAGGTACCTATATCAAGATGTATGTCAAAATTTAGTCGTACATTTTAAAGCTAAATAATGATCACATTTCTTTCTCATAATAAAATCTTTGTTAATTATATTGAACGCGGTTTCTTATAAAGTAAAGTCTCTTTTATCCGACTCCTTAAGTTATATTCAGATGTATTCATACAGGGTGGTCAAAAAAGTAGACTGAAAATGATGGTGGAAAAACCGTTGAGAGTCAATTTTTTCAAATAAAACAGGTATATTTTTATAATTTGATCTTACTTTGTAGCAGGATGTCGAACCGAAAATGCATATTTTGCGAAATATCGGCAATGTTTCATCAGCACCGTTGACTATTCTCGAATATTACTAATTAATTTAGTTAGCCATGGAAATAATAAAAATTTTCGGCAGTAACATAAACTTCAAATCAAACTTCAAAAGTTAATTGTTGTTTACCAGTTGTTGGCCAGCGATATCTCCTGATCACCGCTAGATTTTTATGTTTGGGGTGCAATGAAACAATAAGTGTATTCAACACCAGTTAATTCAGGGGACGATTTGGCATTACAATTGGACCAATAATGAAATTACCGCCCAACCATGAATTCTACCTAAATTAATGCTGGAGATATTTCTCCCAGAATACATGAGCATTTTCATCGCTATAACATGTTGGTTATGTAAATATCTCGATCTCGTGAACGCAGCTTCGAACGTAAATAAAATTTTCTTATGAAAGTTTGCATTTGGTGTTCTCCTTGTCTCGATGAAACGGCAAAACGTGAACGTTGGCTAGACTCTCAGGGTCTATTGGCAAAATATTTTGCAACTGTTGGACATGATACAGACCGAGTAACTGCTCTCGTAGAATGTTATTAATTGTACTTTTGGAAACCTCCAATCCGAACTCCAAGCGTCTACAGCTTAACATGGGTTCATCTTAGATTCTGTAAAACTACCTATTCGAGCTGAGCAGTGCAAAGGCACGTTGGCGACCTCGATTAACATTATTGCCATGAAACTGCCCGTTTATCTAATATTTGGGAAAGTTTGATGGTTAGGAATTCTGCGGTCTGCATATTTTCACGATAGACTCTTTTTTTTTAAATAGACCCCAATGATCAATTTCACGGTATTGCAAATATTTTTTTTTTTGTAGAGAAAGGGTATGTGTAGCGGAAATTTCACAAAAAACAGAAACGTTTAGAGTGATATTAACAAGTGCCAAAAAAATAATTACAATATTTTTAAATTTCTAGGCATTAACAAAAGATAGCGTTTGCGTCAAAACATGCGTATAATAGTAATAATTCTTAATTCCAAAATTAGTGAAAAGCGATAAATGCGTTTTTGAAAATATCCCGGAAAAACGATATTAATTTGAGAAATTTAGCGTTCTGTAGAGGCAAAATGAAGCAACATTGGATATAAGTATATTTGCCTATATCGGCCTAATTTTAGAATTTGTCGTTAACCGTTGGACACCCTGTAGTTATTTAGTATGAAACAATTCAAACTAAACATTATTGTCTACTAAAAATGTAAATGACATACTATTATTGATCTACAATATTATTAAACCACTCTGTTCAACACATGACTGCCGTTCACACAGGCAGTAAGTATCTGTCTTATTTTATACAGATTATTCTATATTCCAAAAAAATGCGGAAACATTTAATTTTCTGAGAGATTCCACAATTAGCATAATACCAATGCGCATCATGATCGTGTTTGCCCTATGGGTCCTTCACAAACCGAACCCACTAAATTGGCATTTGACACGCAAAATCTAGTAGCACGGAAGCAAATTTAAAGAAACCGTTCAAAGGCTTTACAGTTATGGGAATAGCGATGTTGTCAAATTTTTTAAGTTCCTAAGGTATTAAGAAAATATGATGAAGGTTAATCCATGCATTATTGATAAAGAGGAAATCAATCAATGAATGTACATCCATTGAAAAGATAATAGTATTTTATGCAACAAGCATTTAATCGCAGCTATGCAAATATGAATATTATGAGAGTTACGAAACTAGTGTAGCGGCAATTTTTAAAATAGAGTTTCGCGAGACTCTCGCTTTGGTCTGGGTTTTGTGTCGCTGTCGGTTTCTAAGAACTAAGACCGAGACATACAATTTAGAATCCACACTCAGAATTACCAGACAAACAGAAACCAACGCAACGAGAACTCCCGGTCCCGAAAAATAATTTTTTCCGCAAACATCAAAAAATTTCGACTTTATAAACGACTCTATTACGTGTCTGACAGCGCAGTGCACGGAATTTCCGTACAGTTGTGTTAATATATTGGTATAGTCTTTCTAATTTTAATTCAAACGGATCTAAAAAAAACACAACTCTCCCTTTGTAATGTCAATACCGACCGTAAGCGTCCATAGGCGCACCCTTTTAACTTTTCATAACAATACATGTCCTACGATATTTTAAAAATCCTTTATGTATTAACAATTGTATGTTCATTTGTATAAAAGTATACTGTATTTTTCCTTGCCGCTCCAACACGGCATCATATAAACTTACGCTGAAAAAGATCTCGTCTGTGTTCGAACAGCAAGGAAAATACCTTTATAATAATTAATACTATTGTTAATACTTGTTATGCATATAAGTAGATTCATTTATAATAATGTGCTTCTGATATTATAAACCAACAACAAATTTTACTCACTTAGTCAGCGACATTTTCTATAGAACGTAAAAATTTTATAATATGTGTATTCGTCACTTTATTATTTTCAGACCTTAACTGATGATAAATATTTAAAAGAAGACGCTGGCTTTGCTCATATAAATCTTGATGCTTAAACTCCCAACGTGTTCCGCTCGTGTCATATATGGACTGGCCGTGTCGGATATATCAGACACTGTATACAGTGACTGCAAAAGTTCATTCACTTGAGGTTTTATTAAAAATTATTATCTAATTTGATAGATCTTCCTTCATTTTATTAACCTACGAAAAACTATTGAACAAATCATGGTTACAATATTCTGCCACCGTCTTTTACTGTCGGACACAAATTTTTTTGTTTAAATTCCATAGTAAGTCTTCGCCACACCATATGATGTCCATCCGATTATATTTAGATTAATCTGAGAAAATAACACGTTGCCAAAACTTATTTGTTTCAGTCATATATTTATTTGCCAACTATTTTTTTCTTCAATTAATCATTAACCCATTTCTTCTTCCAGTCACTGTAGTTATTTTTATTACTGTCGGTATCCTTTGGCAGGCATGATTTATTATATGTATTGTCTTATATACGAGGGAAAATGTATCAAAAAACGCTGCATTCGATGCCCTTTTATAATGTAAAGAGGCCTGGGAACGGATAGCCCCGGTAGAATCGTTAAATGTATATATTTTAAATTAACTTTGGAAACACCACCGTGCCACGTCATGGTATATTTTGATTTAAACTTTCCCGGGGAAAGTATTGTCAACGCGCTAAAAAAATTGAGATTGAAGTCTCCTGAGAAGACTAAGACCATTTCCAAATTTTCTTTCGTTACCCAGGTCACATATTTTAGATTATATTATATCTTGCCGGGAAAGTTTTGGGGTGACAGAAACGATTTTACTTTCCCGCAAAGGGGAATTATTGTGAACGCGCTAAAAACAGAATTTGCGATCGGGACGGATATAACCATTTTGAACTTCCTTGCGACGATTATGACCATTCCCAGATGGAAGTATCTCTGTCTGTGTGTGTGTATGTATGCTTTCACCAATTGAGCTAAATTTTGATGTATGAGAGAAATAGTCTATTGTACGTGGAGTTTATCATTTTGTCGTATGAATTTGGGGGAGTCCGAGGATAAACCCATTAGTTTTTGGTCGAAATCGTGTGAGCCCTGTGATAGGGGTGGACACATCCGCCAAATTTTCAAATAGCAGTAGGGGCAAGTGATACATCATTTTATCTGCTTTACAGCGATAGGTTACTTTTGATATTTGCCTAAAATGAGAATTATAATGACGAAAAGATGTTTGTGGCGACATCTTTTACTTACTTTTACTTTGGAGAAGTTATTCAAAGAATAGATCAACGAAACGGCCCGTCTGGTAAAAGCATGGAAGTGTGAAGTAAATTTCCAACATAACCTAAAGTCTTGTAAGTTTATGTAACAAGCAATTCGTGAGAATTATAATTATTTCATTTATGGAGTAAACGTATTTTATTCACATAAACCATAAACTCATCGACAATGGAAACATAGTTTTTCTACACCCGTACTATAATAATATACTTATGTGCCAATAATCCGTTTCATAATGAGATCCTGTTTTGTTAAGTCGTCTATTGCAAAACTGTTAACGTGACATGTAAATTCAATCTTACATAAGTGATACGTAATGATCACCAAAGTGTTACGTAATGAATATTACATAACACTTTGGGGATTTTTATTTTTTATTATGGAATTATGTCAAACACAAATGTCAAATAAAATCAAATATTTAAATGTCATAATTACCTTTTCTTCTGTGTTAAGTATTTCTGTTTAAATTTCTGAAATGGATTCTGATTCTGAAAAGTCGTAAAAAAAGTATAGTACATAACTCGAGCGTAAATAATTTTCCATGCTCGCGACTAGTTTCTCGCATGTAAAATATAATTTTTCTACTCCTGTTTTGTTAAGCCGTCTATTGGAAAACTGTTAACGTGACATGTAAATTCAATCTTAGATAAGTGTTACGTAATGATCACCAAAGTGTTACGTAATGAATATTACATAACACTTTGGGGATTTTTATTTTTTATTAAGGAATTATGTCATACACAAATGTCAAATATTTAAATGTCATAATTACCTTTTCTTCTGTGTGAAATATTTTTGCTTAAATTTCAATTCTGAAATGGATTTTGATTCTGCAAAGTCGTAGAAAAAGTACAGTACATAACTCGAGCTGTAAATAATTTTCCATGCTCGCGACTAGTTTCTCGTATGTAAAATATAATTTTTCTACTCCTGTTTTGTTAAGCCGTCTATTGCAAAACTGTTAACGTGACATGTAAATTCAATCTTACATAAGTGTTACGTAATGATCATTTACAGCACATGTTTTAATGTGACATGTAAGTGTTACGTAATGAATATTACATAACACTTTGGGAATTTTATTTTTTTCTTATGGAATTATAACAACCTAAATAATGCAGCTACACCACTGGTACGCAATGCAGGCATTGCCTAGCGACCTGACCATATGCTGCCCAAAAAGCGCCGACTTGCAGTTACATGTCAAAATACGTCATTTTCGTTACATAAATATTAATATTTGTTTCGTTATAAATAATTAACAAAAGTGCTTTATTTTGTAAACATTAGACAACGGGTATTAATCCACACCCCTTAACCTTTACAGAGTTATGTCAAACACAAATGTGAAATAAATTCAAATCTTTAAATGCCATAATTACCTTTTCTTCTGTGTTGTATTTCTCCTTAAATTTTAATTCTGAAATGGATTCTGATTCTGAATTTAAATGCACTCCACCGAATATTATGTTAGAACCCGAAAAAGTCGTAAATAGCTTATGCGGATTTTATGGCTTGGCGCATGGCGAATAATGTCACTTCTTTTTCGGAAAATGTGCTGCTGGCATATTTTGCAACTTAAACCATCGTATTTATGGTCTGTATATTATAATATGTTTTTTGCCTGCCTGCACTTAAACAGAGTTTTACCGCCCGCATATGCGGGAGGTAAATGACCATTTAGCGCCCGCTCTTTTTATTTTTTTTCATAGATGGCGCTACTGTTAGATTTCCAATAATAACGTTAACATCAGTTGTTTTCACTCACTTAACTTAATGTGCATTCCATCTAGAGGATAAGTTGACAATTAATTGAGAAAGTTTACTGAGGTAGTCGTCTGCCATTCCGCTAAACTCATTTAAAATTGTACATTATTAATTTGTTATCAATTTTTAATTATTATTGTAGTACCGAAATATACCTAAGATTCTAAAATCAAATTTCTATAGTGTACACGCTCAGATAATAATTTGACAGTTTCTTTCTACATCTAAAATACTCAACATTGACATGTGAGCCTGTCACATAAGTTTATCTGATCTGAGTTTGTCAAAGGATAACGCCTATTATCATGTACGTCAAAAAATACGCCCATTAATTACTGTCAAAAACTGTCAGTTCATAACAGTAATAATTAATTATTAAAATAAAGTTCTTTTGGTTTAATATTGTAGTATGAAGAGGCAGGCGAAAAACAGTTGTAAGCACCACTGGCGGTAAAGCCGCTGCAGCCCTTCGCTATATAGCTGCCCTCGCTCGCTTCGCTCACTCGTGCGTCTATACAGCGGCAGGCTGCAAAGAGTGCTTTACCGCCCGTTATACTTAATATACTATAAGAAGTGTGCTGAATATAAGGGATGATACTAACTTTATCAATTATCAATCAATTATCCGAAATTATGGCATACTTGAAAAGGCAATCAGATGGCTATAGAGGAAAAAAGTCCAACATTGTATAACTTGACGAGATTAAGAATTTTAATCTTAATGCTCTTGATTACAGACAGAATTGATTACATTTTTTTGTGGTGTGAGTCGAAGGGCATTAATGTAGATATTTCTAAATGTTTTGTTATACATTTTAATAGATCAAGAATGCCTATAAATTATAATTTAATATTGATGGCTCTGAATTGAGCTCTGATGACACCGTCAGAAACCATGGGGTCCTGCTTGATAGTTCCCTGTCGTTTGCTCCTCACATTACTAACATCACTAATAAAGCATTTACAATGCTGGGATTTCTAAGAAGAAGTACTGCCGACTTCAGCGACATGAATTCTTTCAAGTGTTTGTATTCCTCTCTGGTTAAACCACATCTGGAGTACGCGTCCGCATTGTGGAACCCTTCTTATCGCTGCCATATTCACAATTTAGGAAAAGTACAAAACAGGTATTTACGTTATATTTCGTATAAGCTCGGACATCCTCCTGGGATGAATGCTGCTTTTGATTATAGATCTGTACTAGTACATTTACATCTCACTACCCTCAAGGGTCGCAGAGACAAGAGGGGCCTTATTATTTTCTTTAACTTATTAAATTACTAACTTCCGGCTCTACTAAATCGATTCCAGCAGCAGCTCGACAGCAGCTAAACAGGATATTTGGTTCCAGACGTGCGGTAGATTTGTGGTCCGCTTCCCTTGGGGAATTGTCGAATGTAATTTTCGTGTAATATTATGTTAAAAATCTTAAATTTATTTATTTAATGGTCGTCTGCTCATATATCTACCTACCGTTGTGGCACTGATTTTTTTTTTTTTAATTTTACAATTATGTATTTTAAGCGGTTGTACGAGTATTTATATTTATTATTGTTAGTGTTTATATTGTTATTATTATCAAATTGAAATTGAACATCAAATGTCCGTAAATAAAGAAATACAAAATAGAAAAGCGTGGAACAACAGATATTTGTTTGCGGTTATGACAAATTAATTAGTCATCTGATTTGCCTTTTTGTAAATTAGATAGAATTATAGCATTGCATTGGAACTTTTCCAAAACAAATGCGTAAATCGAGCTATTTATTACATAATGCTCTCAGGTTCCCGAGTTACAGACTAAATGTGTCGTGAGTATTTTTAGTTGTTTATGTCAACTATTCTAAAACACTTTTTTTTGTTTATATATGGTTTTTTATTATCTTGTAATGAATTACCCAATAAAAATTAAGCACAATACATGTTGCTATCAATAAAACGTCCTTTTGTCAATTAGTAGAACCTGGTAAAAAAATATAACCCAAGTTACTTATCTCTATACAAGGCTAATTTAGAAACATTTCTCTCTATTTTGGTTTCTAGCTGTTACCTACTCGAACCTATAAAACCATTAAATATGAGAAGCCACCCGTGATTCCGACACGTTCATTGCTGCTTATCTGATAGCTGAGTGTCGTAAATATTACGGTACTCTGTTACAGTGTGAAGAAATTAATAAATAGGTAGGTATTCTTTCTGAAGAATGGAATCAAAAAACCAGATGTATTGGTTTTTATTGTAGACAATTCTATTTAGAAAAGTTGTTTTATGTAATAACGATTGTTTTTGGATTAGTTTTAATAAATCAAATTTGAGCTTTTTATTTGAATTTAGAGTTTCTTGACGATATAATGATAGACTAATAGATCTCATATAATTAATATATTAACAATTTGAATTACATTTTGAGTAAAGAATCGAATTTTGAATTCTTAAATTATTATTATACGATTCGAATTCCAATTATTTACGACATAATTTAGATTTGGCGCATTATTTTGTATTTAGATCGGTAGGTGGCTTTCAATTTGCCAACATAATGAGATGTTTGCATTAAACGCGTTGTAGATAGATAATATTTATGGAGCAGTGGGTAAACTATTTTTGGTTTATACGTTTCCTTATTTTACCGCTAGTGAATTTTGTTTAGATTTTTCACGTCAAATTACCTGAATTGCTCTCACTAGATTAAAATTATTAAGTCCAGTGGCATTTATGGGGCATCTTAACGAACATTATCGATAAAATGTGTACGCTACTGATTTTTTTCTAATTCTGATATTTATTTAGATAAAGCAACTACTTTTTTTGCTTCCTAGATTTTTTTCAGAATATCTTACGTTGTTTTAGAGATCAAACTGCTTTAGAATTTGAATTTATTATAAAACAAATTGCTTTATATTTGTTACATATTTATGGTATAAATAATCATTGTTTTAAAAGTAGGATATTGAATGATATTGTCAAATATTAATATTTACATATATTTTTGATTAATAAAATACTTAGATACATTTCATAAAAAGTAATATCATGAAATTATAAAACATGGCGCAGTCGAATAGTCAACTTCTTTCCACATTTCGAGTTGATCCTGTCAAGAAATTTGCTGAAAATCTCCGGCAGTTTATGAAAGATACTAAGATTTATTTTACAGCAACTGAAACTACGAAAAATCCAAAGAAACTGTGCTGGAAATTTTTTGGTATCCAATAGATTGCCGTTACAAAATTAACGCCAGAAAAGGGTAATAGAATAAAGTGAGATTTTTAAAATTATATGGACGATATAAAACACCTGACATTTTTTGTAACTGTTAAAATAAAATTATTTTTAGATTGCGTTAAAAGTGCCAAACAAAAACTCCTACGTGATTATCCATATTTGCAAAAACCTGGTGAAGTATGTAAAGCAATTGAAATGTCTGAAAAAGTTATGAAATTTTGATATTTTCAACAACAAAAAAAGTGCCGTAGGGGTTTGGAAGCTGTTCACCAAATATATCAAATTTAAGAAAATCACCACTTTAGCTGCATTTAGTGCGAGAGAAATTTGGAGATTTGATTAAACCGTATGGTGGATGAGGATCACGTGACGCCAGCGCGTAGTGTGAAATCTCCGTTTTAACCTAATACCAGAAAGTTGGTTGAAGTTCATGTTTTTCCCACTTGCACTTTTCGCACGTGTAATTATTGGCTCCATTGTGAATCATAAAATAAATAATCACACATACAACAAGATAACTTTCCGATCTGACATACATAATTTGAATGTTATATTTAGAAATCTTCTGTCTCCCCCAGCACATAAAACTTCGGGTTTCGAACGGTCCTTTTCATAACAGATTTACAAAATTTATAATAATATACCAGCTAACCTGAAATGCCTAAGTCTCTTTTCCTTTAAAAAAACAACTCCGTAATATTATACTTAATCCGGTCTGATTTATTTTATTTTTTTTCTGATTTTTGATTTTTTGTTGTGATTATTATTCTTGGTGTTTTCTTATTTCTATGATTATTTTTATAATATTGGTATATTGTCAATAGTTTCTTTTTCTGTAAAATACTAGCTACAAGAATGATGTATTATACATGTTCTTTTACTTATTATTTTGAAAAATATAACTACTTATGTTTTTCTTCCTCTGGCCTAGATTTTGAAATCTAAGAAGTCTTACTGCCATCTAGACCATTTTGCAGTTCTATGTTTAAGATAAAATTAAGTACGGTATTGTAATTTATTTTCTGAACTGCAAATAAACTTATTATTATTATTATGCTAATAGACCCTTTTCTGACCTTAAATAATAAAGTGTTTAGACTGCCGTATTTATTAGTGTTTACTGTTTGCGCCCGATTAACCGAATCTCCAAATAATCAACGCAGTTAAAAAAGCTCATGACAGTTCTATGGCCCCACCGTCAAATCTCTCTCGCCCAAAAGGAATGAGTATAGAACTTTACTACCAAAACATGTAGCATGTAGCACCATTATCACCAATCTAATATTTTGGCAGAAAAAACATATATATTGCTAAAGATACGTTAGCTCCTAGATCAAAAGTGAGTTTAGAATTATATTTGATACGTTCATACCCATGTTTCAAATAAATTTAGGATATTCTTCTGCTCGCAAGCTGATTCTTAAGGTCAAAAATTCCTAGTACATTAAATAATTATTACCAGATGTTGTATCAGAAATCATTTTCAATAATATTAAAGAAAACAGAAATTGTACAACAAATATGTAATAAAGAAGGAGGAAAATGTTCTTTTAAAAGAAATTTAACAACCAAAATAAAAAAATGCTCTGAACCAAGATCGTTCATGGTTCGCTTATGCAGTAGGAATCATGATTTGTTCAAATGTCCAGTTTTTACAAGGGGAGATATTTTAGAATTATAATTTATCAAATTATCCTGAATTTGTTATAAATTTATGTTATAAATAACATAGTGGTTATACGCAGTCAAATACTGACTGCTGTTTATAGAGGGTGTTTCAGAAAGACATGGTGAGCGAATTTGGGACATCTAATCATGAAAAAAACCTAAATTGTAATTTTTCGAAAAGTCATTATTTACAAAGATACAGGGTGTTAAAGATGACTGCCTGAGGACGATTTTTTTGAAATATTTTCGAAACAAGTAGAGATGAATTAACCAAATGTAGCATATTTATTCAACTAGTTGAATGTCGTAAATTGACATGAAATTTAATAAAAAAGGATGACCATAGGCGGGTAAACGGGGAGACCCTTGCCTTAATTATAACCTAACTTTTTTTTCTTGTGATTTTTATTAATTTTGTTTCAAAAATGTGATAAAATAAAGTTTTCTACATAAAAAAGGTATACTTCTTTTTTCTCGAAAAACTTAAAGGTTTTCGAGAAATTCGAGTTTTGAAAATTTTAGTACAAAGCATTAACAAAATTTTGGAAAACTCTTCGTTAGCAAGCTGTATTTGAATAATTTTATTAATGCTGTTTACTAAGGACCAGTTTTGTCCCAAAATTTTCAAACTCGAATTTCTCGAAAACCTTTACATTTTTCGAGAAAAAAGAAGTAAGCCTCATGTAGAGAATTTTATTTTATCACATTTTTGAAACAAAATGAATAAAAATTACAAGGAAAAAAAGTTAGGTTATAATTACGGCAAGGGTCCTCCCCGCCTATGATCATCCTTTTTTATTAAATTTCATGTCAGTTTACGACATTTAACTAGGTGAATAAATATGCTACATTTGGTTAATTCATCTTTACTCGTTTCGAAAATATTTGAAAAGAATCGTCCTCAGGCAGTCATCTTTAACACTCTGTATCTTTGTAAATAAGGACTTTTCGAAAAATTACAATTTAGGTTTTTTTCATGATTAGATGTCCGCAATTCGCTCACAAATTTTGGCCATGTCCTTCTGAAACACCCTGTATAACCTATTATTTTTATTAACGGGATAGATTAGACCATTTTATTTTGATATCCTGTTTGTTGTTATTTCATAGAAAACTGCCTCTGCCCAAGTCAGGACAAAATAAAAATAGTTTATTTGATAAAACTTTTATTTTGAATTAACGATTCAGTGCTGGTCGATATTAAACAATCTTCCCCCAACAGGTTTCGGTTAAGATTTTAATTAAAAAAGTAGTTGTTTCATATTATAATATAAAAGACATTACCATACGATTTTTCAGTTGTCGACCTCTGAAAATCCACAAAAATAGTAATTTGTAAATTCTGTAATTGACGTATTGCTAAGAACCACATAAATACACTTCTTCAATAACAGCATACCGCATACCTTATACATATGTTAAATTATTATATTTATAGCAGTAAAGTATAATTTGTTATTATAAACTTATAGGTAGTTGCATTTATTCAGATTCGTATAGTAAGCAAATTACTGTAAATACATGGAGTTCTCTCCGTAAAATGCTCTTTGGATGAATGGGGCTTCATCAACGTGATCTGCAGCCGCCTGAGGCCGCAAATCTGTTGTGAACTCGACAAGCGTTATTTTCTCACACCCGCACACGCTCATTTCTGCTCTTTTCTTCTGGTTCTACATGAACTTTATTAATCTGTTTTGCCCTGATTTTAAATACTTGTATAATATGAACAGTAACAATTTGTGCAATTTATTTAAAATATTAGTAGGCTTCAGGTAATCTAATACCACAAAAAGTACTTAAATATTTAGATTTGTTGATAGGGTTGTCAGGTTTCACATAAAAATGTGAAAAAATATCCACCCGAATATAATAAAACAAACCCATTTAAATGTTTTTTTTTTTATTGCGAAATTTGGCTATTTGTAACGGCGTTTCTCAATTTTCGTCGATTTCTTAAGATGTAGTAATCTGTTTTATAGCAGGGTCATTACCTCTACGGTACTGTAGCGAAAATATTTTTTTCCTTATGGGCATCCTGTATAATTTTGGATTTTTTACAGCCCCTATAATTCCCTTTTCAAAAATATATGTGTTAATTTTTTTTTGTTACCAACAATATATTTGACTTTAAGAAAATAGTCCATACAAATCAAGTATGGCCATGGCCATTATGACACAACATCGCGGCGTGAATATTGTTTTAAAAGAAACGCAGCAATTAATTTGAACTTAATAAATAATTTAAATATTTTACGAGTTCATTTCATCTAAAATAAAATAAGTTGTAATAATTTAAAAATGTATCAAAATGCCATGCTCCCATGCTCGTCCACCGAATGTTAGCGGGCGAAATAGGTGCAAAACAAAAACCTAGCAAGTCGACTTACTGTCAAAACGAATTCTCCACACCATTGGACTCAGATCGAAGAGATCTATCTGCTGGTAGCTTTAAAGTTGTATTATTCGAAAAACTAAAGAAAGTAAGCCGAATTACTACATTAAATTTTTTTTAATTCTGTAATAAATATACCTTATATACAAATCAAAATTCTAGTATATCGCTTTTGCCATACAAGAAATAATTAAGTTGACATACTATTTCAAAATATTTTATTCTCCAAGTATGTTTACCTAGTAGTAAGTAAATTTGCGCGAGCAGTACCAGTTATATTGTATGTATCCTAGTAAAAGAGTCACGTGTGATAAAATTCTGCCGATTTATTGGATAATTTTAGCACAGCACAGGTCAGTATCGACCAAGACTTCGAAGGGAGTGGGCACGGGGCAAAGTGATGAAAGAGTTGTCTGAACAAGACTATTCCTTGATGAAGGAAGGAGTTTCTCACTATAATTTATCTCATGCACCTCTACGAAGATATTTGCCTTGTGATCTTAATATTTACCAGCGTTGGAATGATTATAGAAAAACATGTAAGAAATTGGTAACTTATGAGATTACAGGAAGGTTTTCCAAAAAGAAAATATGGGTTTTTCGAAACCATCGCAAGATGAATGCCCGAGTTGTAGTTTATACGCCGAAAATATTAAAGTAAAGGATAATCATGGAGAACCAAGATAAGAAACGATGCAATCAAGAAAATGAAAAGAACGAACACATTGGCAGGCAAGAAAAGAAAAATAAGAAAGCATCTCTGCTTCCTTCTCAACAGGACTTACATCCCTAAAATTGTGAGATTTGTGATAAACACAATGACCACAAAAGAAGATACACTGCCGCTCGTAGATCATACGATCATAACGTTACTAATAAATGGGAAGATAATGTCGACTTGTTCGCAGTAGACATGCAATAAATATTAATAATTCAAAAAATGCCGATACAAAATTCTTTTTTTGTAAGTAGATTAATTTGCTTTAATGAAATTTTCGCAAATTTAACGAAAAAAGGAACCCACTTGTGTATGTTATGGCATGAAGCCGCACAGGGCCCGATGTATTCTCGACGTTTTATAACGTTCTGAAAATACTTGACGAAAAAAAAAATATATTTTGGGCAGATAATTGCGCTGCCCAAAACAAAAATTGGACCCTTTTCAGTTCTTGCATCATATTCGTAAATGAAGACTGGGGTTCTGAAACCATAACATTTCGGTTTTTCGAATCTGGACATTGGTTTATGAAAGCTGATGCAATACACGGCGCTATTGGAAGAACGTGGAACAAGACCAAGGAGGTTCTTGATTTTGACGACCTTCTTCTATTAATTAAAAAATCTTGCAAAAATGCGAAAGTAATTAAACTTCATGCAGCTGACTTCTTAAACTTTGAAAATGGGTGCAAAATCCGAAAGGGGTTAATAACATTCCGTTATTAAACGATATGAGAGAATGTCAGTTTAGAAAAGGAAGTAGATCTTTATTTTTTAAATCTGAACTTGATGATCTTGAATTTAAAGAAGTAAAATTTTTGAAGCCGGTTTAAACACACTGCGTTACCTTTTAAACTCACTTTGTGCTATTCCAAAGTCAGTAACTCAACTTACTAGTTGTTGGAATTGGAAAAATAACTTACTAGATTTTTATATTGTAAAATTTTCCAAAATTTCAAAAATATGTAGTTTTAGTATGTCATTCATGGTAGTTTTTAAGCATCCTTTTAGGAATATAATTTGTTTTCTTACAAGATTGTGTTACTTAAGTCTTACTTACTATGTCCTTGAACTTTCATGTAATTACGTTAAGACATAAAAAAGTTATGCAATAATTTATTTAAATTTTTTTATTTTATTGATTTTCCAAAACATATCTTTTTCGACTTACTAGCGTTTTGCTTAGCACGGGAGATGGTGTCCCAAGAGCATCAGCGCTGAGAATTTAAAAAAAACATAAATTTAGGACATACCGAAAGCGAGTCATTTATCATTTCCTTCCGCCAGATTTAAACAGATGACTTTTGCGAATAGTATGTGCAGAAGTGTGCGCAAAACGCTAACTTTGGTATGAGGTGTATTTGGACAGATGAACCATCAGTAACGCGGGAATATTTAATAAGTACAACTGTTAGTAGGCTTCAGGTAATCTAATACCACATACTTAAATATTTAGATTTCTGGATAGGGTTGTCAGGTTTATAATAATTTGAAAAAGCGCGATAAAGCAGATGTGCCGCAGGCAAAGAATTTTACAACTTATTTATTTCGCCTACGAATATTGCAAATCGGTAGGCAAAAAGCAATTTAAAAAAAAACATTTAAAAGGGTTTGTTTTATTATATTCGGGTGGATATTTTTTCACGTTTTAATGTGAAAAACGGGTTTTTCATAAAAAGCGGGACAATATATCGTAATCGCTGGACGCAGAAAAAGCTTGACGTTTCACTTGAAAACCTGACAATCCCACTTAAAGTGTGACCCTATTTGTAGAGTTCAAGGTGGACTTTTACTTACTATAGAGGGTAATTTGAACGCAAAATATGCATTTTAATTAATTGATTAAAGGAATTACTTTATGTGATAAAAAATATATTTTCTTTACCAGATATTTCGCCATCTGATCATTCTCAAGACAAAAGAGGCATTCGGCATTCTAATAATTCTAACCTCAAAAAATGAGGATGCAAACGACATAGTAACCAGTTTACAGGGTGAGTCGTGAGGGACATTCTCCTTATAAAATCTCTTATGGGGAATACCAAATGACCAATTAAAAGTGACAATTCCAACCCAACCCAATCCAACACCCTGTATAGCTTTGCATCAATAAGTTAATCTAGAAGCTCGTTTTCACTAGCCTAAACAGTTTTTCCTCACATCTACTATATATAAGGAAATAATAACTTTGTACCAAATATTTAAATTTTCACGAATTGATGATCTTATAATATGGGTATTATATAAAGTATTCCAGATAACCCAAGCAAACTCCAGCCTAGATGTTAACAAAAGCATAGAATAGCCGCTTTAAAGTGAATATATCGTATCATTAAACTGTCGACACTTGACAAATCCCAGCATTTGATTAGCTTTCGATACTACATTTGTAGACTGTGGGATGAAGAGTCAAAAATGAGTCCCAGATCTTTAATATAATTCAGTCTAAAGAAACTAACGCTTCATCATTCTGAAGCAGCTCTGTATTGAGTCAATGCGCTGAAATATGTTCAGATCGTCGGCATAGGCAAGTCTGCCACATGTAAAGGACTCAAGTAAATCATTCCGGAATAGGTTAAACAATAGGGTTCCGATGTGAGCACTGTGGGCTCCAGAAGTAGATAGAAAGATTCATGGTTTAAAAACCTTGGACTGCACGAACTGTAGTCGCTGGAATAAGTAAGACTTAAAGAAATCGATCCAATATTTTGTAACTTACAGAGTATATAACTGATGATGACTGTCTATATGTATGTTGAGATATTTTCGGAGAGTACAGATAAATAAACCTATTAAGAAGCTGAGAGTATATATTCTCATATTTATACCGGGTATCCCACCGGGAATGGATTCGATCGATTATGGAGAAACTAGACTGTGGAACTATCTAAAAATCTGGCGTAGTACTTAGGTCGATGGGCACAATTCAGCTAAAATGTTTTCAAGAATCTAGCACTTCCGGTTATAACGGAACTAGGTGTCAACTTCCTTATTTCAAATACGACCCTATATAAATTATATATATTTTTTTGTAATTCTCCTTGTAATTCTAAACATATGTTATGCATACTATGTTGTACCTATCGCCAGCCGTTTTCGAAATATTTGAAATTTTATGTCAAAAATGACGTTTTCAGAATAAAGAATAATAACAATTTTTTATTATATGGAAGCTTTAATAATTTAATTTGTTAGAATATCCTAGGAGATATAGACCTACTTTAGGCGCCTACGTATATTTTTTTAGTAAATATTAATACAGGGTATTTGAAAAAAGGGTAAAAAATCAAATTGAAAAAAGTGTCATAATTCAAAATTTTTAAATGGCAAGTTTATGATATGATAGGATGTCTATCCCAAAAACTGATAGTTTTGAAAATATCGGCAATTTTAAATTTTTCTATTACAATAGTGATGATATGAATTTGAAATTTAATTGATTTTAGTTGGCCATGATGGCTTTAGATAGCAAATAAATATGACACTTGCCAAAAATAATCAACAATTATGACAAACTGTTGTGTTAGGGACCTCTAAGTGTTTTCAAATTGAAGTTGGTTGGTTTTAGGTCAATTATAGAAACAAAGTATTTCGTCTGTCGACGTTTCGACTTTTATTAAGTCATCCTCAGGACACTAGAATACAACAAAAAAGAAAAACATAAAGGGTGACTTGAAATTTACAATTAATTGTTAAATACACAAATTAAAAAAAAATATTAAAAAAATATAAATAAATAAAAACATCAAGACATGTAATGTATTTTTTTTCCCCTTTGTTTCAACACAGATCAAACTACATACTACAACGGGTTCTCTATACTCACGTGAACAATTTGTTTCTTTTGTCAATATTTTCAGTTGTGAAGGACATTTACATATGATGAAATCAAAAAGGGGGTTTCTTTTAAACATATATTTTCCTATTTTAATAGTGCATAAACTAAAAGTGAATAGGCACAAACGAACAGAAAATGATACATTTAATTTTTTTTTTTTTTTTAATTTTAAATAAAATTCCATCTTTTCCTATCAAACAGGTGTATATATATAAATATTACTTTCCAAGGTGTAGGTGGTTATTATACGGGGTTTATTTATACAAAATTGATTATTATCTTCTTCGTGGGATCCTATTAATTAAATTTGCATAAGCAGAGCTCAAATTTTGGGTGTCAACTTGTTTATTTACGTTATTTTGATGTATTTTTATATCTATCATCTCTTTCAAAAGTCTTTTTTTGTAGTTTCGCTGTCCACCAAGAATTTCTGTGTTTTCAAAATCAATGTCATGTAACGTCGCATTAACATGCTCAGTTAGAACAGATTTGTTTGGAGCATTAACTAAGTTTTGGGGTCTGATGTTCACTTGATGCTCTTTTATTCTTGTTCCTAAATACCGACAAGTTTGACCTATATAGACTTTATTACAATCTTTACACGGTATTTTATAAACAACGTTGCTCTCAAACTCCTTAGGGGTTACTGATTTTAGTTTACTAAAGAATTTTTTAGTTGTGTTTTCGTTCTCGAAAGCAACTTTGATATTAGTGTTAGTAAATACTTTACCTAATTTTTCGGATAAACTACAGACATAGGGTATTTTTAAATATCTTTTATTATTATTTGGATTTAAATTAGGTAAACTATTTTGATTGGTTTCAGGTTTGAAGAGTATTTTATTAATAAGTTTCTCTGGATAACTATTTTTCAAAAGGTAGTATTTAATTAGTGTTAAATTTTTTTCATGAAACCCTTCGTCAGACAAAGATAAGGCTCTATGTTTTAAGTTGTTAATGATATTATTTTTTTGATTAAAAGAATGGGATGAGTTAAAATTAATGTATCTTTCAGAGAAAGTGGGCTTGTGATAACAGTCAGTGATGATGATATTATTGTCACCTCTAATAAATTCGATGTCCAAAAACGATAGCCTATTTCGATTTTCTTTTTCAAGTGTAAACATTAACTTTGGATGAAAATCATTAAAAATAGATAGTGTCTCATCAACCCCATTTACCGGAATGCACGTTAATATGTCGTCGACATATCTTTTATAGAACGGTAATTGGAATGGCAATCTTGGGATGCAGTTTTTTGTAATTCTGACAATACAATATCAGCGCATATTGGCGATAAACAGTTGCCCATACCAAGACCATATATTTGTCTATAAAATTTGTCTTGGAATTTAAAATGTCTTGATGTTTTTATTTATTTATATTCTTATATATTTTTTTAATATATTTTTTTTTTATTTGTGTATTTAACAATTAATTGTAAATTTCAAGTCTCCCTTTATGTTTTTCTTTTTTGTTGTATTCTAGTGTCCTGAGGATGACTTAATAAAAGTCGAAACGTCGACAGAGGAATTACTTTGTTTCTATAATTGACCTAAAACCAACCAATTATGACAAATTCTAGACATTAATTAGTAGTAATAATCATGGCAGGCGTATAACTTATACTAACGCATACTATCTACATTTGTTTATTACTTATGGATAATGTGACAGAGTGATGTCACAAACGTGTGATAAATTTGCTGCCAGGTACCCAGAAAAACACAAACCATCACCAAAAGTTGTTAAACGGATAATAGATAATTCCAAAAATTTCGGATCTGTAAAGACAGAAATAAAACGAAGGAAACCTATTTGTGACGATGAAGCTGTAGAAATAGCTATGCTGGGGTACTTCACGCCATATCTTACGACATCTCTGAGAAAATTTGCTGTGGAGTCTGGATTTCTAAAAGCGATCGATTATTATGTCTGGGGTACGATCAAAAATGAAGTGTACAGCAGGCATTTAACCACTAAAAAGGACTGTATGCAAAGAGTTCGGAATGCATTTGCCAATTTGAGTCAACCATCTATTCGGCGGGCAACACATGAACAATTAATTTTGAGATGCGAAAAGTGTTTAGAAGTTCAAGGTCAAAATTTTGAACATTTGTTAAAGTAGGTAATTTTTTTATGAGTTGATCTTAGATAAGTTTGATCATACGTTCACGTTATTAGTTAATCAAATTCTTCACAGACTCGAAACTTTCGAAATAATGTATTATTAGTTTAACAACTTTTGGTTTATGTTTTTCTGGGTATTTGGTAGCAGATGTTATTACACGTCCTGTCTCTGTCACATTATCCATAAATAATAAACAAATTTAGATAGTATTCGTTAGTATAATTTATACGCCCGCCATGATTATTACTACTAATTAATGTCAACAATTTGTCATAATTGTTGATTATTTTTGTCAAGTGTCATATTTATTTGCTATCTAGAGCCATCATGGCCAACTAAAATCAATTAAATTTCAAATTCATATCACTATTATTGTAATAGAAAAATGTAAAATTATCAATATTTTGAAAACTATCAGTTTTTGGGATGGACATCCTTTCATAAACTTGCCCTTATTTTTGATGCAAAAAAATAGAAAAAATATAAAATGGGGGGTTGCCATTTAAAAATGTTGAATTATGACACTTTTTTCAATTTGATTTTTTACCCTTTTTTTTCAAATACCTGTATTAATATTTACTAAAAAATATACGTAGGCGCCTAAAGTAGGTCTATATCTCCTAGGATATTTTTACAAATTAAATTATTAAAGCTTTCATATAATTAAAAATTGTTATTATTCTTTATTCTGAAAACGTCATTTTTGACATAAAATTTCAAATATTTCGAAAACGGCTGGCGATAGGTACTACATAGTATGCATGAAATATGTTTAGAATTACAAGGAGAATCCAAAAAAAAACATAATTTATATAGGATCGTATTTGAAATAAGGAAGTTCGACACCCATTTCCGGTATAACCGGAAGTTCTAGATTTTTGAAAACATTCTAGCCAAATTCGCCCCATCGACCTAAGTACTACACCAGATTTTCAGATTGTTCCACCGTGTAGCTTCTCCAAAATCGATCGAATGCCTTCCCGGTGGGACACCCGGTATAATAATTTCAAATGCCTTCGAGAAGTTACATGGAGGAGAAATTGGTCTATAGTTGGTGATTCCATTGTTTTCCCCCGATGTTAGGATAGGTCTGATTCTTGCAGTCTTCCAGCAAACAGGAATTGGGACAACTTGAAATAGTTGAAAAATGAACAATTAAGACAAAGCTTACTTAGTATTTTTGCCAATATTTCAGTATATAGAAAGAAAACTTGTTAACTTGTCGACTAACTTTATTTGAAATCCCAAACCAAAAGCCAATTAACTTAATATAAAAAACAACTGTTAGTAACATACCCATAATTTTTCGAATTGTACCATACTTTACCTCAAACATATTTCTTTTGTGATAAGGGAAGTCGTGATGTTAAAAGTAAAATCAACGCTCCTTGTAAAAATTCATTTTTATGTAAATATTATTCCTACTACGGTCAAATTATAGTCTATCTACTTTTACTCGGTAGCTCAACAACAGGACTACGTCAATGCACTCTGCCATATCTGTAAATCGGTTCCGCATTTCCTTCGATATACTGAAATCGCGAACAAAACAGCCCACAACGGCCGGGGGCCGAACCCGATTTGCTTATGGTTCATCTCGAACCAGCCCCCGGTGATGTTCTAGTTCTCAGCCTACTGTAGTCACGAAACGACCTTTTCAAAACTAAAACTGACTTTTTGAGCCATAATTGCAAGTTAAGATACTGTTACACGAAAATACACACATTTTCATAACTGGGAAGTTATCCTGCTTGACCGTACGATTTTATTAACAGGAACAGGGTCGGCGTTTAGAAGTAACACAATAATTTATATTTATAACTTTTAAGATATATTATAATATACAGGGTGTCCCCTCTCAATTGGAAAAAACTTCTGGGGCATATTGAGGAACCATAGGCAAGCAGTTTGAGATAAGAGACTGATGTCCGGAAGTGCATGGTTTTCAAAATACAGGGTGTGAAAGTTTTTTTCAAAAAACCTTTTTTTATCAATATCTCGGAAGAGACGTTAACCGATTTTCTTGAAATTCGCTGGTGATGTAAGCTTAATAAGACGCTCAGTTAGCACTAATTAAATGTTAACTATGACTTCCAGTGGCGCCCCGGGGGACAGTGTCACGAATAAAATTGACAAAAAAATGTACGCTACTGACTTTTTTTGAAAATTTTATATTTTTTTCCAAAAGCTCAGTTAAAAATACAACTTTTTTCTCACTTGATATTTTTTCGTATCTCTCTCCGTTTATGAGAAAAATTTTTTATCAAAAACTTTATTAAAAGGTTCATTATTATTAGAAAGAAAAACAAGGAGGCTTTTTTACAAATAATTTATTATTAATAGTGGAGCAAATGCTCAAAGTGTTCACCATGCATTTCGATGCATTTTCTGCAACTGTCGAGCCAGGATTCGCGCACCCGAGCAAACACGCCTGGATCGTTCGCGATAAATTCCGCTGCCACCACAACTCTAGCAACTAGGTCCTCCATTCTCGGCACAGGAGTTGCATAGATCAACCGTTCCATTTCGCCCCAAAGAAAAAAGTCCAGGGGGGCCAAGTCCGGCGACCTTGCTGGCCAAGGGACGGGACCACCTATACCAATCCACCTATTGTTGTAGATTTGGTCGAGGTAACCTCTCACGGTGCGCGCAAAATGCGCTGGACAACCATCGTGTTGGAACCAGGCCTCTCTACGCAACTGGAGGGGTACATCTTCCAGCAGCTCGGGCAGAATATCTCGCAAAAAAACTAGATAGCTATTCCCGTTGAGATGATCAGGTAGAACGTACAGCCCAATCAAATGGTCGCCCAGAAAACCTGCCCAAACATTAACACCAAACTTCTGCTGATATCCTCTGATGTGCGTAGCATGGGGATTTTGTTCGCTCCACTCGTGGTTATTACGAGGACTGAATGTCCCATCGCGCGAAAATCCTTTTTCATCGCTCGTGAAGATTATACTTAAAAAATCAGCGTTTTCATCCGCTTGACCGAGCAACCACTCGCAGAACTCGAGCCGCCGAAGAGCGTCGCCAGGCAGTAGATGCTGCACCTTTTGAAGTTTAAATGGATGCAGATCGTGGATTTTCAATACTCGATAGACAGTATTTTTGCTGCAATCAAGTCGAGACGCAATCTGACGAGTGCTAGTGTTGGGCTCATTCTGAATGCGTGCCATGACTTCATTCTCAACGGCATCTCTGATCGGACACTGCCTTGCAAATTCTCGAATAGGCTGCAAAGATAACAAAGCCTCTTAGATTGGCTGTAAAACAGAAACGCGCAAGAAAAAAACACAGAAAGTTGCAATTTCTGCAATACTTACCACAAATGAGCCGGTCTCCCGTAGATTTTGATTAATTTTGACAAAAATCTTATGGTTTGGCAATTCACGATTTGGGAATCGCTGCCCGTACAACCGTTGTGCTAACAAAGAATTACCGCGCGCTTCCCCATACAAGAGATGCATATCTGCAAGCTCGGCTAATTCAAAACGATTCATTTTTGCAATTAGTGTAACGTTTGAAGATAATTAAGTACTTATAAACTGACACTTTTATTAAAGTTTGACATGTTTATGTGTTACCATGACAACATTGTTTTGTTTTAGATTTTCACTAATAATAATAAATTATTTGTAAAAAAGCCTCCTTGTTTTTCTTTCTAATAATAATGAACCTTTTAATAAAGTTTTTAATAAAAATTTTTTCTCGAAAACGGAGAGAGATACGAAAAAATATCAAGTGACAAAAAAGTTGTATTTTTAACTGAGCTTTCTGAAAAAAATATAAAATTTTCAAAAAAGTCAGTAGCGTACATTTTTTTGTCATTTTTATTCGTGACACTGTCCCCCGGGGCGCCACTGGAAGTCATAATTAACATTTAATTAGTGCTAACTGAGCGTCTTATTAAGCTTACATCACCAGCGAATTTCAAGAAAATCGGTTAACGTCTCTTTCGAGATATTGATAAAAAAAGGTTTTTTGAAAAAAACTTTGACACCCTGTATTTTGAAAACCATCCACTTTCGGACATCAGTCTCTTATCTCAAACTGCTTGTCTATGGTTCCTCAATATGCCCCAGAAGTATTTTCCAATTGAGAGGGGACACCCTGTATATATTATAATATTAAATTTAAACCACTAAAAACATTAATTATATTGTGTTAGATATTGGAGACACTATAAATATAATGAAGATTCATGTAAGATGACGCTGGCCCAATATTACAAGAGTGTATATTACAAATTTAAAAATATTGGCCTAGTACTCTTAAGGGACTATGTCATCTGGGCTACACATAGAACCTAGTTTGATGTACTTATCATTATTGCAACGAACACACATAGCGGAAATACAAGGGTGTAGTCATTTTCGTTACATGTTTGGTATTCTAAAGGTGTATGTTTATACATAGGACCCTATTTAACACTGAAAAAAATATTGTACGTAAAACCAATGAATGGTTGTCATCAATATTTTGAACATTAATATTATGAATTGGTCACTGTTACAATGAATTTTGATCATAAATTAATAATTTCATACATAGAAACAATGTACGATGAAACATTAATCAATAAATGCAAGACATCGAAAATTTATGGTTTTTTTCATCAATATAATGTCACTATTTATTGCTTCAATGTTTTAAATTTATTAATTTATGCTCTTCGCCTTTAACACAATAATTTGTAAATCATACACCTATGAACAGCGAACATAAAAAGTAATAAACGATCATCGTTGATTCAATGGATGCTAAGCATTAATTTTACGAACCTAACCATTAAATTCTGAATAACGCGCGCAAATCAATGCACCCGGACCATAGACTGAATACTCAAAACATTGACATTATGACATTCTCATAGACTTTTTGTTTACGCGTCCTTTTTGTTTTGTTTAGTTAAATGTATACAGTTGAAAAGTGAAGTGTGTTCCTAAATCTATTTTTAAAATTTGTTCCCAAATAATACAACAACTGTAGAAATATAAGGTAAGTAGTAATCATTTTATATAAGTACCATTTAGTAAAGTACAAAACTAAAGTCAGTTTAAAACGAAAAAAAACAGTGCGGTATTCCTTTGTAATGTTGAAATCCCGAGGATACGGGGGGAGAAATTTTATGGGCTCTCCATGGATATTTAGTGCTATCCGCTAAGCTATGTTCCAAAGGTGCCAGTGGAAAGATAAGCCGTTTAAAGTACACAATAAAAGACTCTCAAGAATCTTTTTTATTTTGTGCTAAAACAGTTCAAAAAATAGAAGAACATATAATAAACCTTAAAGGAAGAAAATCTGCAATTCAACCGTACTTATGGGTTCTATAAGTCTATTCTAAAGGCGCACACTGTTTACTTAAAAACCTGTTATTTTGATTAATAATATAATAAATGACTTTATTGAGAACTTAGAAAAGTTACACAAAAGGCGAAGTCGATGCACAGCCTCCTAGCTTAACATATTAGCAATACTAAAGATAACTGCATAATAATAACAACAACAAAAACCCTGATACATAAAAAAAGGCAATGATTCCTGGATGCCCTGCGGCACTACGCAATGTCCTGGGCCCAGACACTGCCGTTCCCAAAATGACAACCTGACTTCTATCACTCACATATGTTCCGAGTAGAGACACAGCAGACTCCCCAAAGCCCAGGTAACCCACAATGGCCAGCAACAAACCATGACCAATGCGGTCAAATGCCCCTTGCCTAGTCCAACAGCAGCAATGCCGTCAATCGACCCTGATCTACCGCCCCAATGCATCATCCAGTATTTTAAGTCATGTCGTGGAGCAACTGTAACCCTGACGGAACCCAGACTGGACCTCCCACAACAACCCATGCCCATCAAGATATGTTTTCATTTGATTGCAGATCACTCTCTCAATAACCTTGGAGATCGCTGGGAGTATATTAATCGGTCTATAAGATCCTTAAATGTTGATGGAGTTTTAGTTTTGGGATTGGAATGACATTGGCTTCTTTCCAACATGTTGGGAAGTTCCTCGTTTCTATATAGTAATTAACTAGATGATGTATAAAGGGCATTATAAACGGACAACTACTACTACTAGCATATCAATACTGATCATGTCACTGCCTACAGCATTTGACTTAATCCCAAGCAATGCATCAAGTATCTCCCCATAATCCACCATTGTAAATTCAAAGTTAATATCAGGCCTAATTTTATTACCTAAGTAAAAATTGATCGTTCCTGGGTCCGGATTATTGGTAGAAGTGGCCACAAAAAAATCATTAATATTATCAACATCATGAATAAAAGACGGTATTGTAATATTTTCCCTTGCATAAATGTTTACATCTCGTAATAATTTCCAATTTTGTTTAGAAGAATTTCCGCGGACTTTAGTTTCCAAATATAGTTTTTTCTCCCTTTTCACCTCAGACGACAGACGAATCTGACATGTTTAGCATTTAATATTAACTAAATTAAAAATAAAGCCTTTAGATTTCGAGTGTCGTACAAATATGATTTAATTTATTTACAAAGCAGGTGCATCAAATCAATGGACGTAGAGCAAGATAATTTTGAGTCTTATTTGGGCTTTTAAATTCTCTAACCATTGGTATATTTGAACCATACTGCACTTTGCAGTACACATAATACATATGTACCTATATGCTCGCGATTATTGATTGAATACAGAACAATAATCTCAATCTTTCGTAATAATAATTTCCGGCGAACACAATTACGTAAACCAATTATTATAACCCAATGTAATAATCAGCTAACATTGGTTTAACGTACAAAAGTCATAGATTCATGTTTCTCGTTCGTAACATTAATAACCTTCAGACATCGGTTTAATGTACAAAAGTCATAGATTAATGTTCATCGTTCGTAACATTAATAACCAGCTAACATCGGTTTTACGTATTGGAGACATAAACTAATCTTCATCGTTCGTAACATTAACAACCTGGTAACATCGTTTTAACGTACAGGAGTTATAAATTAATGTCCATCATTCGTAAGATCAATAACCGGCGAGCATAAATGTATGTTCTTTATTTATTAATTCAACGTACAGAATTCGCTACCGAATTTATGTACGAACGTTCATTGTATTAATGTCACCCATCATCGGCTCAAATTTAATGTTGACGTTCATTGATTTGAAGCACTTTTTTATTAATATCACGTACCTTTTCGGTTCAGTGAATAGGTGTTATTAGTTTACCGGACAACAAAGTTGTATGTTACCCGTCTCATTTAGATCCATAATAATATCAGGGTTCTACATGACTCATAGGACCTTATTAAATTATATCTTTTTGCGTACGTTGATGCAACAAAGTTCTATGCTAGAACATACACCATTGTAATCGAATTCGGTTGTCTAAAAATTATATGTTATGTTTACTGTTTATGTTAATTATAGCGGTTTTCATTGCAATACACTGACTGTATTTTTACAAATTAACCTAGACAGTGAGTTTTCTAAATTTAGTAAAGTTTCCACATATTAACAAGCTTACTATGAAGTTGTCTGTGCCAGGCCACTCCTGTATCCAGGAAGTGGATGCCGTCCATAGTGTAATCCAACGATCTTTAAGCAAGTCAGAATATTTCTCACCAGTTTCTCTATTAAGACTTCTGGTAAAAGTACATAGTTGGAACCCATACAAAATAATTCAAATGGCATTCCGTGACTTAATCGACTTCCAGTCATATTCGCTGAAAATCAATTATAAGGAAGTTCCTTTTTCAAAGATAGCATGTTTACAGGTTTCCAAATGTTTTTTTCAAAACAAATATAAAACTTCATTCCTTGATTCAGATTATGTGTCATATAATTTAAGACCTAGACGAAATATTAGAACCCAATCTCATGGCACTGTTGCCTCATTAAGTGAAGCGAAGGTTATTCCAATGATGCTAAAGCAATTACTTTACCTCAGAATAAGATTGAAGCCTTACTTTCAATGTTTAAATGAAAGCCGGAAGTTGATAGAGAATATTACAAAACTATACTTCCGCAAAATCCAAATAAAGAAAAGAAACGGAAGAATCAATCGGAAGAAAATGTTCATCTTTTTACTATTTTATGTTTTTAGTTAAGTTAAAAATGCATAATCTTTTTTTAAGGGCATTCACACTTTAGTTTAAGAATAATATTTTTTATTTTTTAAATATATAAATCATTTTGTTAGTATTCCAAGGTTGTATGATACACATTTTGAAAAAATATTTTTTTTGTTGAAGAAACAAAGTTCTATGTAGTTTTTTGTAATCAAAATATATATATTTTTTGGCAAATAATTATTTTCTGAAGTAATCCATCTATCGAGGAGTGAATGTTATTATTGGAATAAAAGGCGTCTACTCCACAAAATGATTTATATATATACGTTAAAATTATTCTTCGTTTTAGCTGCCAGACATGTTTCGGACTACACGTCCATCATCAGTGGCTTAAAGAACTTGTACAATGTTGTTACATGTGAGAGTCATACCTCATACAGAATTAACAGAGCGGTTTTACATGGATTTATGATTTAAACGTCTATACATATCACCCTGATGGAAAATTTGGTTGTTAAATTGTTAAAATAAAATAAAATTAAAATATAATCAGAGTGTTGAACATTTGTTATTTCTGTTGTTAGTAATCTTAGTTTTCTTTTTTTTTTCTTTTCATCGTCAATGAGAACAGTTTATGGTGAAATAATTTGGTAAGAGCCTACAGTAATATGGCTGTTTAAGAATTACAGCTTAAACAACCATATTACTGTAGGCTCTTACCAAATTATTTCACCATAAACTGTTCTCATTGACGATGAAAAAAAAAAAACTAAGATTACTAGCAACAGAAATAACAAATGTTCAACACTCTGATTATATTTTTATTTTATTTTATTTTAACAATTTAACAACCAAATTTTCCATCAGGGACGTTTAAATCATAAATCCATGTAAAACCGCTCTGTTAATTCTGTATGAGGTATGACTCTCACATGTAACAACATTGTACAAGTTCTTTAAGTCACTGATGATGGACGTGTAGTCCGAAACATGTCTGGCAGCTAAAACGAAGAATAATTTTAACGTATATATCGAGGGTGTAAAGCCAAAACCCGATAACGACAAAAATTAACTTTTAGAGAAAATCGGGTTTAAAGTTTTTTAAGACATTTGCAACATCATAACTAGAAACTGGTTGTATCGATTTTTTTCAAATTTTCTACACATAATAATAATTTATTTTTTGTTCCAACTAAGGTTTCTCGATTATTAAAAAGGTT
Organism: Apoderus coryli; assembly: GCA_911728435.2. NCBI lineage: Eukaryota > Metazoa > Arthropoda > Insecta > Coleoptera > Attelabidae > Apoderus > Apoderus coryli. Next base: position 4,588,889 of record OU452202.1, on the reverse strand, counting down.
AAGATTATGTTTTTAAATCAAAAAGAATTAATAATTGTACTTCACATACAGGGTTTTGGCATGAGAGATATTTAAAAATTTTAGGTATAGGTTCAGTCATTATCTCACTCAGCTTTTTCTTTAACACTTATAGCTATGCTTAAGATTTTGTGGGAATATAAAAATCTTAACTCAGGCATGAATACATATTGTAGGATATCCGGACCATGCTGGACTCACTATAACGCATTACAATATCGTGTATTATTATATTTGTCCATAGATCACCAATCAATCCCCAAAGTTTATACGTAGGTCCGCTTCAATTATGGCTTTTAAATGAAAACTACAGATAAATATAAAACAGTTAGATGAATTTATTGTATAAAAAACTAATAGATTAATGGAAACATAAATCAGAAGATAACAAATTGAACAAAATAAAACATTTGAACTTCTTCTTCTCCTCTTTCATTCAAACTCATCATCGGTTTCGTCATGGATACCAAGATCTGGTATACGTTCTTTAATGTCCTCAGACGTTTTAAGGCTGCTTATCCAACCATGAAATTCTTCAGGTATGATGTCCTTCTTGCATAATTGCAACAGATCTTTCTTTTTCGCAATACTTATGGGTAAGGGACTATCATAAAGCTGTGCCAAGCAGGTTTTAGGAAATTACACACATTTGGAGACTATAGACTCATGTGGTTCTTCGTAATTATATTTTCTCTTTGATCGTGTTAAAGGAGTTCTTAAAGGTACAGCTTTCGTATTTTGGGAAATGTCCTTTAACGTACTTTATTCTTTTAGTTTTGATCCACGAAATCTTTTCGCCATTAATATGTTTCGTGCGGTTATGAAATATACTTCTGAATCACTAGGTTGATATGTCGGATCTTCATCAGAATACTCTCCATAAAATGGATGGATTAAAAGCCATAATTGAAGCTGTAAAATATTTTAAAATAATTATCATTTTAAAGTTAGGTTTGTTTTCGACCAACAAACCTGCAAAGGAAATGGGTTCGTCTAAATTGAAACTGCTGCCCATTACTTATATCTTCCATTTCAGCTATGATTTTGCATTGACGTCATTCAATTCTGAGGAAATTCCAGACAAATCTACCATTGCTGATTCTGCCAAATCAAAATCAAAGAACTTTTAAACAAACTTATGTTATTTTAGGTTAAAAATATAATTACTGTAAATATCTAACAAACTTACCTGAACTATCATGTACACATTTCAAAGCCAAGCTTATAAGTCTTCTTGTACGTTCAGACATGGTAAAAAATTTAAATTACATCAACGATATAATATAATACTTTATCAATAATTATAATAATTTAGTATGTATCACTGTCCAGTTCTTTTAATTGTGAGAATATGTATGAGAAAACGCATTTACCTAGTTTTGGCTATCACGCACATTTCAAATAGTTACTATGCAAAACGCAGGCAAAATACGTTATATGCAACTTATCGGGTTTTGTATAAGACGATTTTTCCTAAAAGCGCCTATGAAATATAAAACCAGAAAGCTGTAACTCCATTTAGCGGCTTTTCGCAGGACTTTTTAGTAGTTTTAAAACAGATGGAATATACAGGAAAAGCAAATAAAATGATTTACCAAATTTTAACTAGATCTTATGATAAATAGTATAATGTCAAAACTCTTTAACAATAGTTATAGTGTTGTGATAAACCTATATTAATTGTAAATTTTCATTAGACAATCTGACAAATTAAATTATAGGGTTTTAGTTTTACCAGTTTGCCAGAAATTATGGGTAAGTATATATAAATGCATTTGCCTCTATAGAAATTTTGAATATTAGTATTTACTGGCTTTTTATCAATTCAGATTTAATGAAACTACCACCAGGAGTGACCTAAATAATTTTGCATCATATAGAGCAGAAAAAATAACTTAGGTTACTTCAAAAATCTGTTTTTCGAGATTTTGGTCACTTACCGGGTTTTGGCATTACACCCTCGATATATAAATCATTTTGTGGAGTAGACGCCTTTTATTCCAATAAATAATTATTCTTTTTTTTTGTGTTACCTTTCTATTTACACCCAACACAATAAACGGAAACAAAAATGTTTTAAAAAAATATTACCGTAGTTTCAATCCTAAAGGAAAATATTTGAAACTAATTTTTCTCGTTTTCAGCATTGTGTTACTTAGAACCAAGTAATATTGGGCCAGCGATGGCTCAAATTAAATTTGATATACCTATAATTTAAGTATTTGCAACTTTTTCATAAGTATTTAGGAAAATTTGGCAATACACTTAAAATGCTAATTATCAGGATCTAATTTTAATCGAATTATTTGAAGATAAGTTTTTAATTTTATTGACTGCAACGAGTGTATGTAAGCCTTTTTACAAATCCAGGTATTCTCACTTTAGCCTTGCTTCTGACGGACTCTGCTGAAATGACTCTCTTGGCCAAAGGTAATTTTGCGCTTTTTAAATTATGGAAAACTGTAGTAGCAAAATTGAAAGGCACGTTTTACCACTACACCAAAACAATTTTTTAAATCTCAATGCGAGTTCCGATAGCATTCATCCTCATCAGAGAATGAAAACTAGCTAACCTTAATTACACAACCACCTTACCTTATTATTATTTGTTATCAATAAAGTATGTAGAATTATTTGTGCATTGTTTTGTATTCTGACCGTTAGACAATAAAGTGTATTTATTTATCTTGGAAACAATGCTTTTCCGGACGTATGTTTGTGGAAACTTTTTTGCATAAAATGACCTGAGAAATCACCCCCTAAATATTACCGTGCGTTTTTCAAACAGCGTGTCAACTACTATAAAATATGTTAGCTCTTATTCACTCTAATCTTAAACGAAAACAGGGTAAAGTTGGGCATGGATTTCTGACAATCAAAACAAGTGTAAAATATGCCATGTGTTTTAACATACGCATCAGCGCAATGCAACGTTTACTTTTGTTGAGGCTGCTTTGACGGGAAACATTTTTAAAATAGTTCCCAAATCGTCACTTTTTTTATTAAAATAAAGTCATTAGCAAAGAAAACAGATTTGTGTGTTCTTCTTATGGAATCTATTAGCTTAAACAACATACCAACTTACAATGCTCGGCTGCCAGACTATTTTTCAAATTATCGCTATCCTACACCACGTACTAATTATTCGCACAATATCGTAATTAATCAGACATATATTTACACCCAACACATGTACAGATGCTTATTTAAACACAAAATTATTTTCCCCAAGTTGATTTTATTTTTGCTAAAATAATTTGGTTGCTGGAAAACACTATTTATATTTCATTCAATTGAAATCATTCAAAATCTGGCAACAACCAAGAAAAATTACGAGAATCGCGATTGCCACACTTTATTTGAAAAATTTGATATTCTCATTATTCGCGTAAGACTGAAGTCAATCAATCAATCCGCAATTAACTTACACAACCAACACAAGTGCATATACCTAATTAACCTCAAACCTAAATTATCCAAACTTTAGTTTCAATTTACTTTTACGAAAAAAAAAGAAAACAATAGAGCTGAAATATTCCAAAGACAATTATGACAAATGGCATTTTCAAAATAAAAATTAAATTATAATTAAAACATTTGTATTAAAATGGAAAAAACCTACTTAAATTCATGCTGTAGAAATGTAAAATTGGTAACTATATTCTAATATTACCTTTTTTTAAAATCTTTACTTAACACACAATTTACAATAATGAAATACATTCTAGTTCTTTAATCAGTGTTTGTAAACACTGGTCTCAACAACAGTTTTTTTAGACCTAGTGCTAATAATTTAAATACATTATTTAGTATATTTACAATACTTGCAACAAAGGTACATTAATCTTTGCTTGCAAGAAAGAAAAGAGCGGAAAAATGGCCTCAAGGTACAATTGCCCCCGGGCCAAAGCAGCTTTTCAATAATTTATTAATATTTATTTCTAGCCAAAATTCGATTTGATGTATAATAGGTTATACAATTTATTTATTTTTGTTTCATTATAAATATAAATAGGTTACACATTAGGTGTTATCCGTTCGTAAGCTCAGATCAGATTTTCTATAAAACACAACCGGGCAAGATTAACATAATATGCTATAAAGCATTGTGAGATTAATTTCTCAGTTCACTGTGTCTAGAATGTGTAAAAGGAACAAATGAGTGAAAATTGTTGCTATTTTCCGAAGAAGGATAACGCCATAAAAGTTATCAACTGCAACAGCCTAGAACAGGCTATTCATGAAAACCAAGGAGTCGAACAATTGATAATGCGAGGGGCAGTCTACTAAATTAGCACAGCTGTGCCTCACTTCTTTGTTCAGTTGAACTGATATTGAAGTTGAAGCTACCTATAAATATTGGTAGTTAAGTTTCAAATATTATTTGATATAAAATAAAGGAACTCAAGATGCAACTTCGTCCATTGCCGCATATTTAATAATAATACGTGTAGAACAATAATTGGAAGAAAAGTTAGTGAAAAAAAGAAAATATCGAAGCCTGTTACGTCTAATACAGAGGCTGAATATGGTTATCTTCCAAAACTCCTGGAATCTGAAATCATATTTTATTGGAGGAATTTATTGATTTTTGGACAATTAATAAATTAAATTTTAAAACCTACCGGAGATATGATACAAGGAAGCTTATTAATAATTTTTTATCCAAGTATTATTGTCATATTTTAATGGAATAAAGTTCGTATTATAAACAGTCCAACATTTTTCCAGACAGAATCTTTATTGATTCATGCCATTTACAACATGAAATTTGTTATATCCTTTATTGACTGACCCCCTAACGGAGTTTAAAAGTAATAAAGACAAAAATCTTACCACATGCAAACATGCACAATAATATTATGTTCTTCGCAAACAGTGAGAAATGATAATACCATATCCGTATGAGTTCAAAATCGACCTAACAAACGATATGGCTGGCTACCGCTGAGAATATTGAGAATATAAACGTCATACAACTGTTCTGCGAGCAGATGAAATTTGTTTAATATCGCGTATTATTAATAAGAGTACAGAAATGCTCATTGTGGGTTAATCTTTCTTTTTTTATTAGTACATTCAAGCAATAAAGCGATAAACAAAATGTGCAGTAAGGTTTGATATAGCATAGTTGACGTTAATTTCGGGTATGTACCTACGTTCCAATTACTTTTACAAATGAATTTGACATATAAAGAGTGTCATAAAATTGTAATAATAATACAATTTTTTGGAAAGTATGACCAGATCATCGGCGTATGATTGAAACTCTATCCCCTCTCGCTCCAGTGCTGCTAGCAGGTCGTTTACCAGAAGTGACCACAAAAGGGGGAAAGAACCCCACCCTGCGTATTTTTGCTAGTAAACAGGCTATTTTCTTTAGCTGGAAAGGTTTATGAAAGCGCAAGAAATCATCTAGCTCCATACAGAGCAGAAAGCTTAACTTTATGACATTATAACTTCCAAAACTTAATTTGCAGTATTAATTTTAATAACTTGTGTGTTAGTTATTACTTTTAACTTGTAACATCTTGTATGTTATAGTTTAAATAATAAATTTTTATTTAGTAGTTGTGTGATATATTTAACTATTTATATTTTTATTAGGCCGATACTGATATTTATAGACGATATCGAATTTTGCGACCGATGTCGGTTAAGGAGGTCAATCTGGCCGATATAGCGATATGGGTCGATCTTTATTAATAAATAATTCAGCTTGCAACTATTCAAAACATGTATAATGACTGTTAGAGTAAACGTGAACTTGGGGGCTATGGGGTCTCCTCCCAAATCAAAATTCACTAGTTAATCGCGTTTAGTAGCATTTCTTTTACATAATATGTTTATGGGACTGAAATTAATCTGTGAACTTTCTACAGTTTTTTAAATGTAACAACCATAATTCGTTCCAATAAAATATAATTTTATCAGGCCAGAGCAATTAGTTGCATGCGAGAAGACTAATCGATATAGAAATTATTTCGAATCGCAGGTGCATCGAAACAGCAATGTCTCCCTAATCTTTTTGACATTAAATGTCATCTAGATCTAGAACATTAATGATAAGTTCGCGTGATTGGTAGATGTTCACCTGGTTTGGCAGCAACGCGTCAGAAAATGACGAAAGGATGTTTTCCTGACCTGTTTTATGCAATCATTGAAATATTGATAAAATTTGTCTGGGACCCAAAACTAGTTATGCGCACAAAGAAGGTGAACCTCAACTTAAAAAAAAAATCTTCATTGGTCGATTTCATCACTGTGCAAACTGCTACCTTTTCCTTCCCATCTGATCTAGTAATCTCCAATATCATTGCCGTCTAAAAGCTTATTGTAGGTATTGCCCATATCTTGTTATGCTACCAAAACTAGTAAATTTAGTATTGTATTCCCGTTCCTTAACTCTGTTGAGCTGCCAGTTGCTTCAGGGACAGTTTGCTAATTAGAGCCTATATGTGTAACGTAATTTTTTTTTATCTATAATTTAGAGGTGCAGTGGTGGGATTTAGCCAAAATATTATGCAAAGGGAGAAGGTTCTATGTACCGTGTTTCTTTATTGCTACTTGTTTATTGGATTAAAATTGGAATTTTAAACTTTTTTTTCCATAGTAGATCATTTATTTATTTATAATGTGCTAGTCGGAACAGCTGACGTAACAATCATAGATAACGGTAGAGGGCCACTGCGTGGCTAACATTTTGAAATGGGATTTTTTAGGTTCCCTGAGTCGATTAAGACCATTTGCAGATGGAACTCTGTCTGTCTGTGTGTGTTTATGTGTGACTGTTATGTATTCTACCACGATAGCGGCCAAACGCTTTAACCAATTGAGCTAAATTTTGGTATATGAATTTGGGGAAGTCCTTGCATGATCCCATTAGTTTTTGGTTGAAATCGTTTAAGGCCTGTGATAAAGGCGGACACATTCACTAATAATTTTAAAGCATTGTTTAACTGCTTTACAGCGATAGGTTACTTTTGATATTTGCCCCCATAATTCTCGGTAAAATTGCGTTTAAATGTCACCAGTTAGATAGTTGAAACCTCTATTATTATAATAAAGATACAATATTTCTAAGCAGGTTTCTGTGGCGTCGTTGGTAGGGCGTTCGCTTCGCATGCGGAATGTTATGGGTTCGAATCCCAGCTCTTGCGATACTTTTCTTTTTTTGATTTTTGAATAATTTAGTTAGTTTGATACGTTACTTTATTGGTAATAATGAAAATAACACAATTATAATAATAATTATATTAAAATTCTGTTTTGTTACGCAGGTCATATATTTGTGATTATATTAGAACTTGTCGGGAAAGTTTTGGGGTGACACTATGTACCGACAGTCAGTCACAGGTCTATCTGATAAGTTGTAGGGCGAAATTTGTATATACGAATATTAATTTTTCTAACAATTATATATTTTATTATCAATTATATTGTGTACAAAAGTGCTAGTGTTTGTGTTAATTTTAGAATAATAAAACACTAGCACTTTTGTTGTATTATAGATAATAAATCAATTAACCATAGCCTACTTATGGAGGATCTTCTTAAAACGTGGAATTGTTCAGAAGAGGAATCTCTAGATCTTTGGGTAAGTACCTGCAATACGATTTCTTTTTCTAAATAATTTTTGATATACTTAATTATAAAAGGGCATGGTGGTATCAAATTCAAATTATAGACAATAATATTTTATTTGTTTTATTAACAAACAAAATTTTCATTACGACGTTTCTTTTCTGAAAAACCATCATCAACTTGGTTTTTTTCAATACGGCCCTGGATTTTTTATTGTTAAATTTAACGCCATTTGAATTAAAAAATAGGTGGTATATCACATGTAATGGTTTAAATAAGTTTTTCGCCATAGTTTGGCACTTATTTTGCGTATTAGACGTTTTTTTTAAAAATTCAAAAAGCACATTTAAATAAAGTCGTTTTATTATTTATTATTATTATTAATATTTTTGTTGCTATACCTCTTAAGATAGATAAACATTATCTATCTTAACAGATCTCATCCCTATAAAACAAGCAACATTTTTAATTTTTATTTATTTTTCAGGAAATTAGTGAACCCAATAATGATATAGTAGGATCATCATCGCCTTCTATACGTCTGTGGCCAGCACGGTCACTGAAAATGTGAAGTATACTTGAAAGCTCACCCATGGACAAAGCTCTTTTAAATTAGTATGTAGCTATTTATGTTAATTTTTATTATTTTAAAATATACGAATTTAAATTATAATATGTTTGTTTCATTTTATATTTAAAATAACGTAAATATAAAAAAAAACGGTCATGCTATACCTACTAAAAGTTGAGTTGATTGAATACTTATTCAATCAACTCAACACTGGTGAATAAGTATGGTAGGTAGTAATAATCGCTCTAATCATTAACTTTTGTCACTGCTTGTCTATAATCCTATGATTTTAAAATTAATTCTTGGTAATATATACAAATTAAGACTAGTGCGATATATTCATTTTTTGAGTTCATTGAAGTTATTGCTTATAGTATAATTATTAAAAAAACTAATACCAATAAAACTTTAACAGTTTAATAGTGGTTATTATAATTTTAATACAATATTTTTAATTAAAAATTCACTCAAAAAGAAAATATTTTGCACTAGTTTTAATTCGAGTATGAAAATCTCCAAGAGTTATTTTAAAAATCATAAGATACAAATAACATAATCTATGTTTCAAATTATTCAATCTATTGTCAACATGAAACTTGACCATACTCAATTTAACTATAATGGGGAAATATTAGTTTCAATTTGGTTTTAACCTGTAATCAATTTAGTAATAAATAAATTCAAATTGAGTATATCACTTCTTCAATTTAACTAAACGCTAACGTCAATTAACATATATTTATTATCAAAATGATTATAAGTTAAAATCAAATTGGAACTAATATTTGCTCATTTTGATTTTATTGAGTTTTAAACTGATGATATCAGTATCAGCAATTTGAGCATAAGCTAATGTCAAATTAAAACTATAAATAAAATCAGTATTTTCAAATTGATTATAATGATAGCTTCGATCTGAAACTAACGTATGATTATATTATGACCATAAGCTTGGGTTTAGTTTGACACTACCTTTGGTTTGCTCCTATTCATGACTAAGCAAGGTTCAGATTGGCTCTAATAGGTTCAATTAGACCATAGATTTTTTTGTGTGTAGTTTTATATTTATTTACGATTTTGATTCATTATTTCACCAACAATTCAACATTTAACGAATTATGTGTGTTTTTTGTTTTGTAACATGTTTCCAAATGCAAATATTATTTTTATTTTACATTGTGACTGTTTTATATTACTATTTTTCTTTTTAACATCGACCTCTAGTTAGTTTGGCATCTGTTTTTGGTGAGTTTTCACTTGCTTGTTTTGTCACTTTAGTATTGTTTACCGGTCATTTTCATGTTTGTATGTTTGATGTTTTTGCAGCTTTGTGGTGGCTGATGAGGGGATCTGAGATATCCCGAAACATGTTTCACTTTTAAGATAATAAACAGTTTGTGGAGGTGACGTTGGTATTTTTATTGCAACTAATAAGTTTATTTTTGTAATTTGTTTTTCTGACAAATAAAAATAATAATAAAGATATGACGGGGGAGGGAACGTTTGACTAGCACCATATATTATGCTTCGTGTTCTAGTTTTATTGGATTTGACTAGTCGTGGAAGATTTATGCTGGCGCAATTATCTTATAGGTAGACGTATTTGAATGATTTTATGCATATTATGAACATTTATTTCGAGAAAAGGATTCCAAGAATCTTTGGAAGAAATTATCATTTTTGAAAAAAAGTAAGGATTTTGTTCTCCCTCAACATCTTTGTGATGTTGAACAAATTAATAATTATTTTTCATCAGTTTATGTTACTGACGAGCCGCATAGGGACCTAATTAATTACTATCAAGGCAATATTTTTCCTAATGTTGCTGAAGATATGTTCCATTTTAACCTACTGTCTGTGGATGAGGTGGCTGATATCATCCATTCTCTTAAATCTAATGCGTAGGTATGGGTCTGATGAGATAACATTACACATGTTAAAATATGCTAGTCCTTACATAAATATATTTATAACACATATAATAAACTCCTGTTTAGAAACGAATTATTTTCCTGATGCGTGGAAGGAGGCCGTTGTTAAACCGTTGTCGAAGGTTACGACGCCAGAAGCCTTTTCAGACTTACGACCTATAAGCATACTTCCAGTGTTGTGAAAGATTTTGGAAAGAGCAGTTTATCGGCAGATTGTTCAGTATGTGGATTTTCACAAAATTCTTCCGGATTGTCAAGCTGGGTTTCGCTCAGGATTCAGTACTTCCACGGCTCTTAACCAACTGACGGATGACATTGTTAGAGGAATTGATGATAAACTACTGACGTATCTTGCAACTTTAGATTTCTCGAAGGCTTTCGATACTATAAGTCATACTTTGTTGTCTGCCAAATTGAAGTTTTATGGCTTTTCTGTTGGTGCTGTGCAGTTTATTCAATTTTATCTATCCAATCGGACTCAACGTGTATACGTAAATGGTAATCGGTCATCCTTAAAAAATGTCAGTTCTGGAGTTCCTCAGGGATCAATTTTAGGGCCGCTTCTTTTCATATTGTACACGGCAGATATTCTTACATCTACAAAATTTTGTAAAGTCAATGCCTTTGCAGATGACACGCAGGTTTATTTATCCTTTAATAAAGCAAATACTGGTGAAACTATTGAAAATATAAATATGGATCTTCAATCTCTACAAAGCCTATCAGCAAAACATAATTTAAAACTTAATCCAGAGAAGTGTCATGTTATGCTTTTTGGTAATAAAAACTTGTGTGCTCTAATACCAGATGGGTGTATTAAGATAGGTGATGTCCCATTGCATCTGGTTTCCAATGTGAAAAATTTGGGTGTGGTGCTTGATCCCGATTTGAAATTTAACCTACATGTTAATTATTTATTAAAGAAATGTTTTGGAACGTTAAAGTTGTTGTTTTCATACAGACATGATTTCACGCCTTCTCTAAAAAAAATGCTGTCCGACTCGTTGGTTCTCTCCAAGTTTAGTTACGCCGATACTGTTTACGGACCTTACCTCGATAAACAAAATCATGCCAGAATACAGAGGGTACAGAACTTCTGCTGCCGGTTTGTTTTTTGCTTGAGAAAATATGATCACATATCACATAAGATTAAAGAACTTAATTGGCTAAAGATGTCTGAGAGACGGGAACTCAGTTTTTGCTCTTTATTATTTAAAATTATTAAAACAAAAATACCGAAAGTACTGTTTGATAAGCTGAGCCCGCGTTCATCCATTCACAGCGTTAATGTAAGATCAAGAAATCTGCTACATATACCTAGGCATAGAACAACCATGTTTAGAAAATGTTTTACTTATAACGCGGTAAAGTTGTATAACTCCTGTATTTCCCAATACGTACAATACAGTTTAAACTCATTCAGAGTAAAAATAAGAAATATGTTGTTGAGCACACGTCAGTAGCCTTTCAGGCTATTAAATAATATTTAATATTTCATTTATATGTGTGTTTTGTCTTATATCCTAAGATTGGCTATATGTATTTATACAGGGTGTTTCATTAATATTGCAAAAAAATTTAGGATGAGTTTCCTTGCTTAAAAATAAGAAAAAAAGTTCATGTGAACCTGTGTCCGAAAATGCTTTGTTTCGAAGATACAGGGTGTTAAAATTTTATTTATTTTGTGTAAATTATTTAAAGCGCACAGTAACTGATTGCGCAAAAGTAAATGTTCACTTTTTTCATCGAGTGTGCTATGATTTGTCATGGCAATAGAAAGCAAATAACAAATGACAACTGAAAAAAAAAACATTTTAATGCATCTCATATTGACATTGATTAGTCAAGTATTTAATTATTAAGTTTGTTAAGCTTTTCAAAATGAATTACACAAATAGTGAAATGTGCGATATGCATTTCGTTTATGGCCTGGCCAACGGTAATTCATTAGCAGCTAGACGTCTTTATGAAGAAAAATACCCTAATCGTGTCATCCCGTATCATACGATGTTTTCTCGTCTCCATCAACGTCTTCATGAAAATGGAAGTTTTCAAAAACAAACCGCTGAAAACGGGAGGCCCCGCACAGCAGCAACTCCACAGGTAGAAGAACATGTGCTTCATCAGATTGAAGAAACTCCTACAACAAGTACCAGAAAGATTGCTTTAAATATGAATCGTGCTTTAAACGTAAATGTAAGTGCTTCAACAGTTTTCAGAATTTTAAAGAACATTCTCTTATACCCTTATCACATCCAGCGTGTACAGGCACTCTTACCCACAGATTTTCCCCTAAGAGTAGATTTTTGTCGATGGATGCAACAAAAACTTGGAGAAAATCCACATTTTTTAGGACGATTATTATTCACCGATGAGGCAAATTTCTCCAGAGAAGCCATAATTAATTTCCACAACAATCATGTATGGGCAGGTGAAAACCCACATGCAATTTTAGAAGGCCGTCATCAACACCAGTTTTCACTTAACGTTTGGGTGGGGATTATTGAAGACCATTTGATAGGCCCATATTTTTTACAACCGAGGCTTACTGGAGAAGTTTATCGTCGTTTTCTTGAAGATGTATTACCCATACTTTTAGAAGATGTCCCACTACAATTGAGATTGCAAATGTATTTCATGCACGATGGCGCTCCTCCACATTTCAGTTTAGTTGCGCGGGAATATTTAAATACTGTGTATCCAAATCGTTGGATCGGTCGAGGAGGAGCACAACCCTGGCCCCCGAGGTCTCCGGACCTAAATTCATTGGATTTTTTCCTTTGGGGTCACCTTAAACATTTGGTTTATACGACCCCAATAGAAACTGTGGAGGAATTAAGAAACCGCATCATTGCATCCTGTGAAACAATTAGACACACACCCGGAATATTTGAACGCGTTCGCCAATCAATGCGTCGTAGGATAGATGCTTGTATTACAGTTGGGGGTTCACATTTTGAACAATAACTCTTGTAATTTAAACAAAGGACTTTTTAATGAGATTGTCATTTCTTAAATATTTTTCTTACAAAATTGTTAATGTCAGTTATTGTTATTATTGTTATTATTATTTTAGTAGCTGACTGTTTCACAGCATTTTTGTTAAACGTTCGTTTTTTTAAACGCCCTTATGATTAATATTGATAAATAAAAAAAGATAATATTATTATTATCTTTTTTTAGGTTTTATAACCTTTGCGTTTTTGCCTTTTCCAGAAAAATCGTTATTGTATTATTATGTTTCGAAAATTTAAGACAAATAACTATTGCTAAATCTTTTGTGACAAAATGCGTTTAAATTTATTACTTACAATAAATAACAATTAACCTTAAAACAATTTTCTAAGATAAAAGAAAATTTATAATACATAAATATTACGTTTTAAAATTACAGGCATTGACTTTTTCAAATCTAAATACCTCGAGAACGGTTGCTCGTAGCGACTTCTACCAAGTATGCATGTTTTGCGGAAAAACTGATATATAAATCCATTTTTATTCTTAGAAATAAAAAGAAGTACGATTAAAAAAGTTATGACTCTTTAAATAGGTGAAAACATATGTAGGTGGCGCCACCTACAAGAAAACGCCAAACTAATATCAAAATTAAATTTCTCATGTCAAAAACCCCTACATACTAATTTTTATTAAAATATTCCAATTATGTCAAAAGTTATTTACAAAAACCAAAAAAATAAATAAAATTTTAACACCCTGTATCTTCGGAACAAAGCATTTTCGGACACAGGTTCACATGAACTTTTTTTCTTATTTTTAAGCAAGGAAACTCATCCTAAATTTTTTTGCAATATTAATGAAACAGGGTGTATATTATTAATGTTAATCATGATGATTTTCATCATATTTATATACTTTCATAATAATGCTAATTTATATATATTTTTTTTTCTCCTTTGCTGTTATTATTAAATTAAAGTACCTAAGTAGTGTGTAAGTGAATTGTCTCATATTGCTAAACTTCGCCTTGTTTGTAAATTTCTTCCAAATAAAGACGATTTATTATTATTATTATTATTTAAATCAATATTTTTTCAATAGATCGGTTTCCATCTGCAACCAAAAATGATAATAATTTACGCATATAATTTCACATTTTCTTAATACAATATTTTTCTGTATTCACCCTGTCTGTTAAATATATCGTTCTCATCGTTAATGTAGTTCTCAGCGGCATTACCCTTAGTCCATACCTAATGCATACTGTGATCTTAAAACGCAAATGAAGTAGCTATAATTATGTATATAAGTAGCTAATTATGGCAGCTTCAAGCACAAATGAGATTTTAATAACACCTTTGCTCTCACGTATATTGCTCAAAATTGTATGTATTTTATTATCATGCAGACATTTTAAATCTAATGCAGAAACATTAAGCGGCATAAAACATTCTTCCAGTTTAACTAATTACTTAAATATGTTGAAGCATTAAATGAAAAATACCTAACGCTGTTAGGTTGTAAATATGTAGTATGTAAAAAAGGTAAAAAATCACGGAACAATACCAAGACTCAATCAAATGTAATAATCAGTGAATTGTATCAAAGTCAAACAAAAAACAGCACAGTCATTCTTTGGCTACCCCGCAGAGTTCTCCTTTATTCCACCAATTTAGACAAAATAAAATGAACGTCAATCGATGTATGTAGTGAAATTCCAAATATTAAATTATCATAAGCGTAGAGATGTAGGTATATATCTAATAAATTTAATATTAAGTTAATTATTATTTTTAGCTCTACATTTCATATATCTATGTAATATAATATTTATGTACCTATATATTATGGAGGCCATTCGTTTAATGACATTTTTTTTCTTACTTTCACCGGAAATACCGGGTGTCCCACCTGGAAGGGATTCGATCGATTATGGAGAAACTACACGGTGGAACAATCTGAAAATCTGGTGTAGTACTTAGGTCGATGGGACTAATTTGGTTAAAATATTTTCAAGGATCTAGCACTTCCGGTTAAACCGGAAATGGGTGTCAACTTCCTTATTTCAAATACAACCCTATATAAATTATATAGTTTTTGGATTCTCCTTGTAATTATAAACATATTTCATGCATACTATGTTGTACCTTTCGCCAGCCGTTTTCGAAATATTTGAAATTTTATGTCAAAAATGACGTTTTCAGAATAAAGAATAATAACAATTTTTTTATTATATGGACGCTTTAATAATTTAATTTGTTAGAATATCCTAGGAGATACAGACCTCCTTTAGGCGCCTACGTATATTTTTTTAGTAAATATTAATACTAATAATTAATAATCATGGCGGGCGTATAAATTATACTAACGAATACTATCTAAATTTGTTTATTATTTATGGATAATGTGACAGAGTGATAACAAGAACGTGTGATAACATTTGCTACCAAATACCCAGAAAAACATAAACTATCACCAAAAGTTGTTTAACTAATAATACATAATTTCAAAAGTTCCGAGTCTGTGAAGAATTTGATTAAGTAATAACGTGAACGTATAATACAAACTTATCTAAGGTCAACTCATAAAAAAAATACTTTAACAAATGTTCAAAATTTTGACCTTGAACCTCTAAACACTTTTCGCATCTCAAAATTAATTGTTCATGTGTTGCCCGCCGAATCGATGGTTGACTCAAAATGGCAAATGCATTCCGAACTCTTTGCATACAGTCCTCTTTAGTGGTCAAATGCCTGCTGTACACTTCATTTTTGATCGTCCCCCAGATATAATAATCGATTTAGAAAATCCAGACTCCACTGCCAATTTTCTCAGAGATGTCGTAGGATATGCCGTGAAGTACCCCAGTATAGCTATTTCTATAGCTTCATCGTTACAAATAGATTTCCTTCGTTTTATTTTTGTCTTTACGGACCCAAAATGTTTGAAATTCTCAATTATCCGTTTAACAGCTTTTGGTGATGGCTTGTGTTTTTCTGGGTACCTGGCAGCAAATTTATCACACGTTTGTGACATCACTCTGTCACATTATCCATAAATAATAAACAAATGTAGATAGTATGCGTTAGTATAATTTATATACATATATACGCCCGCCATGATTATTACTACTAATTAATGTCTACAATTTGTCATAATTGTTGATTATTTTTGGCAAGTGTCATATTTATTTGCTATCTAAAGCCATCATGGCCAACTAGAATCAATTAAATTTCAAACACTTTTTTTTTGCCAAGGAAGAGAAATCGAGATATACATACTTATACATACATATACATACTTCAACTCCACTAAAACTCTCTTGCATTTGTTGTTTGGCTCGGGAAGCATCCGTTTTACATGTCCTCGTATGTTCTGTCCTCTGTTGCTATAGTCTTCTGTTGTTGATTGTTCTTTGTTTCTGTTGTCCTCTGTTGGTGTTGTCTAGAAAACGCTCTGTAATATACATTTCATAAGTTGAGCTGAATTAAAGAATAAACAATGTCAGTTCATGTCTTTATGCTGGGGAGAAATTCATTAGATTTACGAAAAACTTATACACGAGATACCGAATGACAACAAGATGTTTGTAGCGACATCTAGTGTATGCCCGGTAATAAAAAGTTCACAAACGATGGCCGGACAAGATGTAACAACTGCATTAAATTCTATTGCCAAGACTAGATACGCCTGAACCCCCATATACCCATATACCTACCAGTTTTCCTTACTATTCCTTTTGATCCATCCGTATTCCATACGGATGTGTTCTCTGCTCGCCTCGTCACTGTGTGATAGACCGAATCTCGATTTGCTCTGTTATATCCCCACATAGGAACGTGTTTGCACCATAAATGTAAAGTGCGACATCTCTTGTTTAATTGTTAACGTGCCGTGTGTCCCCAATTTACTTGTGCTTACGTAGCGCAAATACTTTTATTGTTTTTATATCCGTATGTTATTTTATTGTGTAGTTTTTGTTCATAAGTTTGATATTTTCTGTTGTGTTGTAAGTTATATTTTATAATTAATTTATTTTATTCATTATGACTTTTCATTATTTTAGGACTCATGATTTTTTTTTATTAAACACTATGTGGAGTTGACCTTAAAGTTTTTGTTTGAAACTGAGACTCCACTTCGAACATGGAAAATATTTTTTGTTTCAAAAAGTGAGCTCCATTTGTTCCAGTTCAAATTTTGATAGATTTTTTCCAGCAGAATACTAGATCAATTGATATAAATATCATTAACAAACTTTGTCCACATGGCGCCAAATCAATTGAGTGCTCATCATCAAAATTTTCACAAAACAAAATCAAAAAATGGGATAATTCAATTTATAATAAGAAAGAAGGGACCTTACTTTCAGTAAAACCAGAAGAGCTGGGACTCTGAAGATATCATACTTATGTAGGCACCTCTCGATCAGGACGCTTTGCAAAATTTCAGAAGAACATATTTGACATAATTTTTCACTCTAAGAAGCCCTGTATATATTTCTTGATGAGTGGAGCAACGTGAACCCTCTACTGCGGAGTTCAATCACTGTTTTATTTAAGGGGATGAAAATCTAGATTATATTGCATTTTTTCCTTAAGTTGCGCTACTGCTAATCTCCTAAAACATATCGAACATTCCATAATGCTGAAATAAGCGGGCGCATTTTTAAGACAGTGTGAAGTCCCAACCATTAAAACGCACATCATTGTCCAAAATCGATGGTTTTATAAAAGGGTGTATTGTTGTCAAGTTAGCCTTGATTACCGTCGAATTAAAAGGATCGATGAAATAAATGGCAGGTGGTTGTGTGTGTGCGAGCGTTATTCTTTTGATTGATGAACAATAATTGTATTCGATTTGTATTGGTTAATAGGTGTTATTATTATCATTGAGTGGAATCTCAGTGTGTCATCAGTTGTATAAATACAATGTCTACCAAAAGTTTTGTTTGGAGAATAATAGCGATTTGATTTTTTTTTTCGTTCTACATGGAGAAGATATTTTTAAGTTTCACACACACCTTAAGCTTATTTACAAAGTATTTTAATTTTTATCAAACTGTCAAGAATTTAATGTTATATATTGCTGAGGAGAAACATAGGACAGGCATTGGATAAGCTTCCAACCTTTATAACATCGTGGCTATAATTTATAGTTAGTTCCATTCAATTTAAAATCATGGTTCATCCCCTAAACCTGCAGCAGCACCATCTTTGAAATTAAGAAATAATAATAATCCTTATTGGTGTACATCTAACAGAACCTTTTCCACAAGTCAAAGAGAACAAACTAAGATGTAACATAAGGTAAAAAGCAACATGAAACACTATCAAACAACTGCGTAAAATAAAACAACTTTAGTTTTAAATATTTCCAAACTTTTGTTTGGAAATATTTAAAACTAAAGTTGTTTTATTTTACGCAGTTATAATGAATTTCCAACAAGTATCGGCTAATTCTATTCAACTATCAAACAGTTAAATCAATTAACAGAAATTCATCAAATGAGTAGAAACATTTCTCTACTAAATAAGCTCTTACTTTTGACTTAAGTGGCCTCCCTAACTCACTCAGTAGCACATTAAAAACTTTTGCTCCGTAATAAGTTTAGCCTTATATTGCTCCCAAATGGCGTACCGTATGGGCACCGAACATATAACAACATATAGAAGGGTCAGTCGCCGCAAAGCGCGAAAACACCCGAAACGTTCCGGTTGCGGTTGCCCCTTACCTCACGCGCCCGTTGAAAGCTGTGCGGCTAGCAGGCAGCCACGTATGCTTGTATATACCGAGTGGAACAAAACGACTAGCGGAGCGTCATCTTTGTCTTTTTATACGATGGCCTAGTAAAATATTGTATTCTAATTTTTTTTGTATAAATTAAGGTGCAGCGACAACTAATGCCATTAGCACCATTACTAAAATGACTTAATGCACCAAAACAAGTATCTTGAAGTGTAGATATTCAAACATTTTTAATATATAATATACACATAAACAAATAAATATAGATAACAATTGTTAGACTGTTTCATAGGGTAGAGGACAAAGAAAAACACCAGAACTATTCAAAAATGCGACGTTTCGCAGCTATATTGCTGCTTCCTCAGGCACTACAATGAAAATACAAAATTACACAATCTTACAACTAAGTACAGCAAAATAAAATTACTATGTTCAAATTACGACACAAAATGAATCCATAAAAATGTAAAAAATGTAAAAAACATCAATAACTAAAATTACCTTAGGCGTAGTCAGGTACAAAAAACAAAAAACAAACAATAATATTGATCTTCAATGAAACTTATCGATACGTACATACTGTGAGAATATTTCATGATCCTAACACAAATAAAATACTCATTTAAATTTTGGTATCGCATAGCAATTATACAAAAAAAAAAAAAAACGATACAAAAAACAGTTCCCTTCTATGTAAAAAAAACACCAAAATTGATAGATAAATCCATCAACTCAATGTGTACCGAGTGCACGCTATATATTACATGGGTTATCGTAAAAGTACCGAATAGTCAACTAACAAAAGTATGACGATAAACCACAAACATTTCCCCCGTTTTAAACACTCGAAACCCTATACCTTTCTATCACATTGTTATAGATATTGCTCAAGTTCTGTGTATCAGTGCGTAAATTGATTGTGTCATTCAATTGAATATGAATCATTTCAGATATATTTCTCTTTAGCCAGTGGCTTTCCCTATCCAACACCCTCAGGTCGTCAAACAAAAAACTGTGACCAGTCTCAAAATGATGAGCGGACAGAGCGGTCTTATCCCTTTCAGTATTACTATTGCGACAGTCACTCATATGTTGGCTAACTCTCCTCTGAATGTATTGCTTCGTTTGTCCAACGTACATTTTACCACATTCACATGGGATTCCGTACACAACACCTGAGAGTTTATCCTTTGGAGTTTTTTCCTTTAATCTGGTATGGAAAACTCCATTTATAGTCTTTAAGTTGTAGAAAGCCAGGCTTACTGGCGTATCTCTGAAACACGCCCCAATCCTTTGTGACAAGCCCTCAATAAATGGGAATCTAAAATATCGGCGTTCAACCAAAGTACCATCCTCATTTGGGACGGACGAAGTCCTGTGAAACAGATCAATACACCTGTTGACGAAGGATCCCGGATAGTTATTCTGTTTCAAAATCTTCCTAATCACGGACAAATTGCCCTCGTGGAACGAGCAATGACTTAATTTCAAAGCCCGAAATAAGAGATTATGCACGACAGCCATTTTCTGTTTAACAGGATGGTTTGAATAATAGTTCAGGACTCTACCAGAACTAGTAGGCTTCTGATACCAATTTGTCGTCATAGAACCGTCAGGGTCCCGATTAACCATAACATCAAGAAAAGGAATACGGAAATCTTTCTCTGACTCGATAGTAAACCTCAAGCTTGGGTGATAGTCATTAAAATACTGCAACACTATCGAAAAAGAGTTCTTTGGGACTGCCAATAAAGTATCATCAACATAAATTTTAATAAACGGTATATGAAATGGAATCACTTTTAAAACGCTTTCCACTAAATCGTGTTTTTCTTTGTCCTCTACCCTATGAAACAGTCTAACAATTCGTATTTGCGAAGGACACTAAAAGCATAATATAGATAACAATTTAATACATAAATAAATAAATACATAAATTAACAAATGGCAGACAGATAAAAGGGTAAACACGAACAAAGTGCAAGGCTAGATTCTATAAGTTTAAAACTGTTTATCAAGTGCCATCTCGCTGTAGAAGGTTTTATAGACCTCAGGTGGTTATTGACCCAGTCCCACTTCGCTTGCCAAACTTCGTTAACCCTAGAACGCAAATAAGTCCTTGCATCATATTTAGTTATGATAGTAATATATACTTCATTGCTCTGGCTCTTAGCAGCAGTATGAGCGAGTTAATTTCCTGTTATTCCAACATGACTTGGACTCCATAAATATGTTGCAATTCGCTTGCTATTCAAAACTGAACTCATAGCCGATATAGGACCAATTTCGTTATAGAGCAATTTGAACCAAAAATCATTTATCACCGAATATATAACATACAGAAGGGTCAGTCGTCGAAAAGCGCGAAAACATCCGCCACGTGACGTTTGCCGTTTGTTCCACTCGGTACAAGAATACGTATTCTTGTACCGAGTGGAACAAAATGACGCGACGTGCGTTATCGATGTCTTTTTATATAGTGTCCTAGTAAAATATTGTATTCTTATTTGTGTAGGTACTACAAAAGTTACACCTATTCCATGATATATAATAATAATAATAATAATTTATTGCAGTACAAAACACTACAAAAGGATTTGGAAAAACAATTTAAAAAAGATAACAGTTCCAATCCGAAAATAACATAACATAACACACAATAATAATAATAATAGAAATATACATCAAAAAATAATGACAAAAATTTCATCAAAAACAATATATATTAATATATGTTGTAATGAAAGAATATATTATGAAATTCGAAATCAGCTACTCACCAAGTTTGAAACTCAGTTCATCGATAGCAGATACCTCTTAAAATCTTGCTTAAATCTGGACACAGGCATTTCTTTTAACGAATCGCTCATTCCGTTGTAGAGCGCATAAACCGTATAAGTAAATGACCGCTGAAAACTGGCTGTTCGATTAGGAGGTGGTGATATTCTGCCGCTAAACCTTAGGTTGAGCGAATGAACATCTGTTCGGAATTTAATTTTATCATGCAAGTAAGGTGGCTTTTTTGAGCAAATGATTCGATGGAACAATGTTGCCGAATGGAGAGCGCGTCTTTTGCTCATTTTCAACCAACCTGCACTACCTAACTTGTGCGACACCGGCTCGTACTTTCTAACCCCGTATATATATCTCAAGCATAATTTTTGAATTCTTTCAACCCTGCAAATATCTACTTGGTCTAAACATGGACCATACAACACGTCGGCATAATTAAAATGAGACAAAACGAATGCATCACACAATCTAATCTTAATAAGCTCTGATAGAACACCACGATGTGGATATAATAATTTGAGAGCATAATAACCCTTCTGAATTGTTTTGCTTATCTGATCTTTAAATCTTAGACTTATCTAGGGTTACCCCAAGGTTTTTAGCAGACCTAACCGGTCTTAGAACTCCGCCACCAACAACAACTCTCATGGCAGACGCGATATTATCCCTGTGCCTCCCGAACACAAGCAAAGAACACTTATCAGGGTTGATCCTTAGTTGATGCTGAGACGCTGATTCAATCAGTCGATGCAAGTCATCGTTAATAACAAGCTCTGCACGATCTAGTTCGGAAGAAAAGAAAGAACGGTAATACTGAGTGTCATCAGCATAGAAATGGATCGAGAGAGTATGGAAAACAAACTCATATATTATTATAATAAAATTATTGGTTACCAACCCGTTGCTAACGGGGAAATTTCCAGCACCGCTTTAGTGGTCATGGTTAGAGTGTTAGAGGTGTATCTTAGAACTGAAAACAGTCATCTGGCGATATTGAAATTTGATGGAATGCCTTGATCAGATCGATTGTGGAGAAGACGGTTCGTCCAGCCTGCGAGAAGTTCTGGATGTGAGGAACGGGATATCGAACGTGTTAAGTGCGTGCGTTAAGACTTCTATAATCACCGCACGGTCTCCATTCGTCCCCTTGCTTAGGGGCAAGGTGAAGCGGTGATGACCAGCATCATTGAGACGGTTCATAGGGTCAAACTTCTGGCATGTGAATCCCGGCTGTGGTTTTTGTGCAGTGAAGTGTGTAGTAATTCCTGCAGAACGCGTAATGTCAATAAATCTGGAAAGTAGCATGGCGATGCTTCTCGTGAAGCATTTTACGTGGGAACACACTTAAGCCAGCATTCCCTAATAATTCAGCATTGAATTAAAGCCTTTGATAAAGAGACTGCTTGATTTCGATGGCCCGGTGTCGTTTGCCTATATTAACGACTTGTTTCCTGCACTATTTGCACGTTCTGGTGTAAAACTGCACGGTTTAATGCACTTTTGCGCGTCGTCTTCGAATTTGCTATGGTACCACATGCCACGCGACCGAGATCGTGATCTATTGCGAAAATTTTTCCTGCTTTATTATTTGACCTCGGAGATCTCTCCGCGTAAGCTGGACATCTCTTGCTGCATTTACACCAATATAATTTCGTAATTTCGCCTCTCAATTTAGTGTTCGGCAAGCTGTTAGCCTGCGTAACTGTGTATTTCACGCAATGCATTATTGAATCAGCCAGGTTTACAGTTTTTCCTAAGCTAAGGTCAGTATGTCCTGCCAAGATGGGTTGCACACTAACAGCTAACCGGTTAAACCATAGTGCGCGTAATACGGTATCGTTAACGTTAGATCCTGCGAGCGTTTGGAGGTGTCATAGAAACTGCGATGGTTTGCGGTCTCCCATCTCTTCAAATTCTAACAGGCTGCGAGTTTTCTGATCTTGAGATGCACACATACGCCTTATCAATAATTGTTCTTTTAATATTGAGTAAGGATTTACCGCGGGTTCGTTGAGTACCAGATCTCGTACCTCATTGGCAACACGCGAATCGAAGGCTTTATTTTAAATAGAAAGTCCCAAACCACTCTGCAACTTTATCTAATGTGTCTTGTCACCTTTGGTGTAACGAATATATCAACAACTTGAGTTGTGCTGCAATAATTTAACATTGATAAACTTAAGTCAGAGGAATTTTGTGCAAATAAAGATATTGAGTCCACAAATTGTTTGAGATATAAGAATGTGTAAAAAGATATACCAGGTACCTATTCATCGGGAAGGGTTTCGATCGATTATGGAGAAACTACACTGTGGAACAATCTGAAAATCTGGTGTCGTATGTACGTCGACGGGTCTAATTCGGCAAAAAGTGTTTTCAAGAATCGAGTACTTCCGGTTATTCCGGAAATGGGTGTCAACTTCCTTATTTCAAACACGAAGCTATATAAATATTATATTTTTTTTGGACTGTCCTTGTAATTCTAAAGATATTTCATGAATAATGTGTTATACCTATCTCCAGCCGTTTTCGAAATATTTGAAGTTTTATGTCCAAAATTACGTTTTCAGAATAAATAATAATAACAATATTTTATAAGGGAAGGAAGTTCTAATAATTTAATTTCTTAGAATATCCTAGGAGCTATAGACCTACTTTAGGCGCCTACCTATATTTTTTATTAAACATTAATACAGGGTATTTGAAAAAAAGGGTCAAAAATCAAATTGAAAAAAATATCAAAATTTTTAAATGGCAACCCCCAATTTTATATTTTTTAGCATAAAAAATAAGGGTAAGTTTATGAAAGGATGTTTGTTCCAAAAATTGATAGTTTTCAAAATCTTGAGAATTTTACATTTTTCTATTACAATAGTTTCTGTTACAATAGTGAGATGACTTTGAACTTTAATTGATTTTAGTTGGCCATGATAGCTTTAGAAAGCAAATAAATATGACACTTGTCAAAAATAATCAACAATAATGACAATTCTAGATACTAATAAATAATAAACAAATTTAGGTAGCATTGTAAAAGAAAAATGTAAAATTGCAAATGATTTCAAAACTATCAATTTTTGGAATAGACATCTTTTCATAAACTTGCACTTACTTTTGATGCAAAAAATATAAAATTGGGGGTTGTTATTTAAAAATTTTGAATTTTGACAATTGTTTCAATTTGGTTTTAGCCTTTTTTTTTTCAAATACCCTGTATCAATATTTACTAAAAAAATATACGTAGGCGCCTAAAGTAGATCTATAGCTATTAAGATATTCTAACAAATTAAATTATTAAAACTTTCATATAATAAAAAAATTGTTATTATTCTTTATTCTGAAAACGTCATTTTTGAACTAAAATTTCAAATATTTCGAAAATGGCTGTAGATCGGTATAACATATTATGCATAAAATATCTTTAGAATTACAAGGAGAATCCAAAAAAAATAATTGGTATGTTCCAAAAATTGATAGTTTTCAAAATATTGACAATTTTACATATTTCTATTACAATAGTGATATGACTTTGAACTTTAATTGATTTTAGTTGGCCATGATAGCTTTAGAAAGCAAATAAATATGACACTTGTCAGAAATAATCAACAATAATGACAATTCTAGATACTACTAAATAATAACCAAATTTAGGTAGCATTGTAAAAGAAAAATGTAAAATTGCAAATGTTTTCAAAACTATCAATTTTTGGAATAGACATCTTTTCATAAACTTGCACTTACTTTTGATGCAAAAAATATAAAATTGGGGGTTGTTATTTAAAAATTTTGACACTTGTTTCAATTTGGTTTTACCCTTTTTTTTCAAATACCCTGTATTAATATTTACAAAAAATATATACGTAGGCGCCTAAATTAGGTCTATAGCTCTTAAGATATTCTAACAAATTAAATTATAAAGCGTCCATATAAAAAAAAAAATTGTTATTATTCTTTATTATGAAAACGTCATTTTTGACATAAAATTTCAAATATTTCGAAAATGGCGGTAGATAGGTATAACATATTATGCATAAAATATCTTTAGAATTACAAGGAGAATCCAACAAAAAAAAATTATATAGAGTCGTATTTGAAATAAGGAAGTTGACACCCATTTCCGGTATAACCGAAAGTACTAGATTCTTAAAAACATTTTAGCCGAATTGGTCCCATCGACCTACGTACTACACCAGATTTTGTGATTGTTCCACAGTGTAGTTTCTCTCTATGAGACACCCGGTATTTGTGATTAACTAAAGAAAGATATTAACAAGATATTATCCTGGCTCAACTGAAATTGCTTTGCCCAACTCGTTTCTATTCTTCCTGTTGATTATTCAACCCTGCGCCTCTGATTTAGTAATGACAATTAATTACAATATTTACATACGCATATAGAGATGGTGTAGAAGTTACAGTCAGCACCCGCATCGCGTAAATGAAGACTTCTTTCGACAACGATTCGAGATTTTATCGAAGGAATGTAGTAATGTAAATTTCCATACAATATTTGTCTAGACTAAACCTCACATAGTCGTACTATGAATTTTATATACAATAATGTTGAATGGCTTTTTCGAAAAATATGACATATTTCTAAAAGTCAATATTCGTACGACACACATAACATGTGTGCTCCGAATTTCCTTCCCTGGGATTTGACAAACGCTGCTAAATAACATGTATTTATTTAAACACTTGTAATATCTGATAGAATGTATCTAGAGGCTCCTAATCAATTAATTAATAAAAGCTTTTTGCATACACCCAACAAATTTTTAATGTTCAAAAATATAAGGTGGCCAAGCTCTCAGTTTATCTCTCAAGTCCATATTTACTTGCTGTCAAATGAGCATATATCAATAACTATTCCATGCGGAGTTATTTTTAGGAAAGCAATTTCGGCGAATATCAATCACGCATATTATAAAAGCGTATCCCAGTTATGCTTTGTGTATGCAATATTTTATAAATTATTGTTGTAGACTTACGCTACATTTTATAGTTCGCTCAATGCTACTCTATTTTTTAAAGAAGGAGGACCAGTGATATTGCAAAATTCTCATGTTCTAATAACCAAAATATGGAAAACCGAAACCGTACCTGCTGAAATGTGAGTTGCCTCAATTGCCACTATATTTAAGAACGGGGATGGGTCCGTATGTGGGAACTATCATGGTATCTTTCTCCTCTCTATCGCCGGAAAGGTTATTGCACAAATTGTGTCCAATCGTCTTCTCCCACTCTCGGAAAGATGCTTGCCGGAAACACAATTTTAGACCCAATAGGGGAACAGCCGATATAATATTTAGCGCCAGTCAAATACAGGAAAAGTCTCGATACATGTGTTTCATAGGCCTTGTTGTCGTTAACCGTAAGGCGCTGTGGAGGATACTACAGCTTAACGGATGTCTCCAGAAGTTCATCCGGATACTTCGACTCCTTCACAATATTATGAAAGCAGCAGTTCACAACAGCAGCGGACCGGGAGAGCCCTTTCCAATATAAATAAAGTGGCGTGTCAATCAATTTATATTCAAGTATGAAATGCCGCGGGAATAGAGATTGTCTACAAATTTAATCTCATCTCGGTCAAAAAACGTTTGGATATTCGTAACCTATATGTTCGCGTTGGATTCCACATTTGTTGACTGGTGCTCAAAAAAGGGCTCAAGTCGATTGGTGCCGTAAAATGCTTAAAAAATACAGTTGTGGTGCATGCAAAGCAAAGCCGTATAGAGCATCGTCACTGGTGACGAGTCGTTATGCCTATGAGCCAAAAAGAAAAGGCCAATCGGCAGTTGGTCGTTCCCAAAGCGTTAAAAAGCAAATGGTGGTCTGTTTCTTCACGAAAACCAGTCATGTCGCAATTATGGCTCTAAAAAATCAGAAAAACGTTAATTCCGCGTGATATGTGACCATTTGTTTGCTCGAAGCTTTCGGAAAATTAAGATAAACCAATCCAAAACGGCGAATGGTGTTGTATCACGACAATGCGAGCTCTGACACATCACTATAAACGAATATTTGGACACACAAAAGATCGAATTGATGGGTCATCCACTAGCACTAATAAAAGATAAACTGCGTGGAAGAGGATTTTCATCACCCGAACAAACCACGTTTTAGAGCTATCATCTGCACACTGGATAAAGTGCTTTGAAGAGTGGTTTCATCGCATGCAAAAGTATATGGATCTTAAAGCGGATATTTTGAACAGCAATAAAAACATTTTTGATAAACTAAATTCGTTTGTTCTTTCTATTCTTAATACATAAATGGCAACCCTCGTAATGTAATCAAGGTCGTCCTAAAATATAGGTGTATTAAAAATGTTGGCCGAATGTAAATCATAGATGCCTATGATAATTAATAACTATCCTGTACAAGGTAACATTTCCGATGAATTCCCAACGTGAAATTTGACAGACAGCTACAGACGAGCATTTTTATACTCTAAATAAATATAGTATTTTCAGCTTTACAAGTATAGCGGAGAGTGGGGCAAGGCGAAATTATATATCACTTTTTTAGGTTACAATATTTAAAAAAAAAAAGGTGTAAAAATGTTATTACACTCAAATCTGAACTCATTATCAGCACTTACTCGCTAACGACTAGAAATTACTCCAACTCAGGGATTTCTGTTGTGAACCCTAAGATGGCTAAGCAGAGCGATCCTCGAGCTACAAATCCTGCCACAAAATTGGCACACCAGATCATCACCATTCACCGGCTGTAGTAGTCATGTCATGTCATGTCGTCGACGCTGCTCTTCAAAAACTTGTTGACCCTCGTAAATGGTACGCATCCATCACGGTCTGTTGTTCGCGATCTGCTCCCAGTTGATCCTCACAACTAATCCTCACTTCTTCATGTTGGTCTTAAGAACATCCTTGTACCTCTTTTGCTGCCCTCCGTGATTGCTTGAGCCGACCTTAAGCTGTGAATAAAGGATTTTCATTGGAAGGCGTTCCGTTGGCATGCGGATTACGTGGACAGTCGATCGCAGCTAGTGCCTGACAATTATCGCCTCAATGCTAGTTGTTTCAGTTTCCTCCAGAGCGCTGATGTTTGTTCGTCGGTCCCGCCATTTAATTCCAAGAATTCTTCTAAGACATCGTTGACGGTAAATCCTGTTTGAAATTATTGTATTATAATTCTAATAAGATACTAACTGGTGACATTTTAAACGCAATTTTCTCGCGAATTATGGGGGCAAATATCAAAAGTGACCTATCGCTGTAAGGCAGATAAAAAATGCTCTAACAAGATGTATCACTGGACCCCTACTGATATATGAAAATTTAGTCGTTGTGTCCACCCCTATCACAGGGCTTAAACGATTTCAACCAAAATCTAATGGCTTCATCCTAGGACTCCCCCAAACTCATATTCCAAAAATTTAGCTCCATTGGTTAAAGCATTTGGGCGCTATCGTGGAAGAATAATTATAGAGATACACACGCATACACACCCAGACAGACTTCCATCTAGAAATGGTCTTAATTGTCGCAGGGAACTTCAAAATGGTTATATCCGTCTTTATCTCAAGATAGTAGAATAGATCTGATAATGCCTGCATAAGACGAAACATGGAAACATTTTTACATAAAAGACGAATACACGATCCTGAGATTTTTATTTTAAAGTCTTCATGAAATTGTAGGTCAATAGACATAATTAGACATTTTATTTATTACTTAATCTGTTAACAAGTCGTACCGTTTTTGCCACGTCAGACATCAAGTTAAATAGCCCACCATATAACATAATAATTTCTTATCTATCCAAACATTATCTGCATTCGTTGTTCCAAAGTTGTAATGTGTTCAATTTAAATATTTGCTTAATATACCTTTAAACTACGTTTACTGTTTAAAACCTATTCCTAATCCGTAAATCTGAGATACCCTCTATATACAAATTTATGATATTTGCCGTAAAAACGTGATCTATGATCTATTACCACCTTTGGTATGGCAGTCGTAAATTACCGACATACTAAAACCAATATACAATAGTGGTGTTGCTATAAAATAAAGAAACGAAGACATATCATCGCATTTTCTTCTCATAAATCAATTTCCCAACGTTAAAGCCGTTCAAACAAATAAACAAATGGCCCGCGTAATAAGGCAATAAAATTTCGAAATATCTTGCAAGATCTCACACACACACACAGAAACATATAACACGTTTAATCGAATGATGATGGCAACCATGGGCGTAGTTTAGATTCATTTCATACCTCATTATACGTCAGTAATAAATAATCCTGGTCAGAGATAATTTAAAACAGCTGGAATTCAGTGGTAATAGTGTAGTGATCAAATTAGTATGATATGCTCGTGCGGGACTTGTATTTCGATGTCTTTCAACAGCTTACAATAATTGCGTGTAATTTAAGTCTATCTATTATAATATCTTATTAGGAATTCTCTTTTTATGCGATCGCAAATTTTAATAACTAAATATCTGAGCTATTTGTTCAACGTCAAGTCAAAATATTACTAGAAACCGAATTCTCTATTTCATACTAGTCCAATTAAATAATAACAATAATAATATTTATTTCCAAATACAAATCAAAATATACATACAATATCAGAATGACTGGAAACAAATATTAGAGAAACAAATATATACTTATAGAAAATTAATATTAAATTTTCTAATCAAGTCAAAATGCTCGCATTTAGCAAAAGCGCTGATGCGTTTGTCCGGTAAATACGCGCAAGAAGAGTATCGGACTTATAAATATATTTTGTTATATACAGCTCGTGTAGTTTAATATTAAAAAAAAAGATTACATTCTCCTCACTTCGTGATATCTGCAAACAATGTAAAATACCGAATAAATGAAATAAAAAAAATAAATAAAGCGTTTAGTATAAAAAAAAAGAAAATAAAAAACAAAACAAAAATTCTTATATTGAAAAAACAATTACAATAACCCATGGAGACTTCAGCTTTTCGAACTGTCGACCATTACAGGAAAAAAAATTGTTATATCAATTCCGCAAGGTAGGATTATTTTCCTTTAGTCAGCCTGTTATTTTATGCCTAAAAGAACGACACGAGACACACAACCTTAGCTGATTTGGCAACAAATTGAACAGCTTATGTCCTACGATGAGAAACATTCTCTGTCCAATAGACCTCCTTGCTCGGGGAACACGCACATTATGGAGTGATCTTTGCCTTGTTAAATGACGGTATTCCGGTAAATTCGAAATTAGTTTGTGTTTGTTTAGGTGTCCTATAGAACATTTCTAAAATATTTCCCTGCCGGTCAGGACGCTACAATGCCCGAACAATCTGGCGGTAGGAAATCTAGTGTCTAATTTAAAAATTATTTTCAATATCCTCTTCTGTGTTAACATCAATGACTTTAAGTGTTCACTATAAGCTCCGGCCCACCCAATTATACCATAGGACAATAGATACTGGACCAATGCATAATATAGGGATAAATTTTGTTTTTTTCTCGACGTCCTCCCAATTTGTCCCTTCGACAAATAATGCTGTATCATCGGCGAAAGAAAATACATCTCCAACACAATCCAATTGCAATAGACCATTTAATAATTATTTATATAATTATGGAATTATACGACCTGCAGATAAAAAATTCCAAATATGAGCTTTTATCAAACCTAAGTGATGCTTTTCATTGCCTGCTGTCTTAGAAATATGAATTTCACACCACGTTCAAAGTCAACTGATGTAATCTATTGAAAATCTATTATAGACTAAACAAGCTGGAATTTCTCAATTATGACATTCAAAAGCAACATAATTATGTTCCAATAGATAATGGTAGAAGAAAAGCTGATAATTTTGCCGGATATTCCTGTCTATCAAAAAAGGGGTTAGTGAGCCTCACTAGTTTCCTCATTTGGCACACCTTCTACATCTATTGTTTACCCCACTTCTTCATATATTGTTTACTAGTTTTAGCTATTCTTCTAGCAAATTGCTTTTTTTTTTTTCAAATATATCGTCGCCTTGCTTATGGAAGGGTGTAACTCAAAAATGCTAATTTTAGGTAGAGTTTTTTATCTGCCTTACAGCGATAGATCACTTTTGATATTTGCCCCCATAATTCTAGAGAAAATTGCGTTTAAAATGTCACCAGTTGGAATACAATAATTTCAAAGAGGATTTACCGTCAACGATGTCTTAGAAGAATTCTTGGAATTAAATGGCGGGACCGACGAACAAACATCAGCGCTCTGGAGGAACCTGAAACAACTAGCATTGAGGCGATAATTGTCAGGCACCAGCTGCGATGGACTGGCCACGTAATCCGTATGCCAACGGAACGCCTTCCAATGAAACTCCTTTATTCACAGCTTAAGGTCGGCTCACGCAATCACGGAGGGCAGCAAAAGAGGTACAAGGATGTTCTTAAGACCAACATGAAGAAGTGAGGTTAGTTGTGAGGATCCACTGGGAACAGATCGCGAACAACAGACCGTGATGGATGCGTACCATTTACGAGGGTCAACAAGTTTTTGAAGAGCAGCGTCGACGACATGACATGACTACAACAGTCAGTGAATGGTGATGATTGGGTGTGTCAATTATGTGGCAGGATTTGCGGCTCGAGGATCGGTCTGTTTAGCCATCTTAGGGTTCACAACAGAAATCCCTGAGTTGGACTTATTTCTAGTCGTTAGCGAGTAAGTGCTGATAATGAGTTCAGATTTGAGTGTGATAACATTTTTACACCTTTTTTTTTTAAATATTGTAACCTAAAAAAGTGAAATATAATTTCGCCTTGCCCCACTCTCCGCTATACTTGATGATAGCTCTAAAACATGGTTTGATCGGGCGATGAAAATCGTCTTCAACGCAGTTTATCTCTTATTAGTGCTAGTGGATGACCCATCAATTCGATTTTTTGTGTGTCCAAATATTCGTTTGTTCGTGTTCGTGATGTGTGAGAGCTCGCATTGTCGTGATACAACACCATTCGTCGTTTTGGATTGGTTTATTTTAATTTTCCGAAAGCTTCGAGTAAACAAATGGTCACATATCACGCTGAATTAACGTTTTTCTGATTTTTTAGAGCCATAAGTGCGACATGACTGGTTTTCGTGAAGAAACAGGCCATCATTTGCTTTTTAACGCTTTGGGAACGACCAACTGCCGATTGGCCTTTTCTTTTTGGCTCATAGGCATAACGACTCGTCACCCGTGACGATGCTCTATACGGCTTTGCATGCACCACAACTTTCGAGCACCAGTCAACAAATGTGGAATCAAACGCGAACATAGGTTACGAATATCCAAATGTTTTTTGACCGAGATGAACTTCTCAGCGCGTATACTGTCAAAAATGTCAAACTTCAAGATGGCGATGACAGATTACACCTGTCAATACCAGTGTTGCCAGTTCTCAATACATAAATAGCAACCCTCGTACAAAAGCAAATTATTACGAATGACAGTCATAATTCATAACTAGTTCAGAACTAAAATTTAATCTAATTTAAAAAAAAAACGTTGCATATTTTAGAAGATTTGTTAAACGAATTAAGTAACCGAGCATGTCAATTAAACGGAAAATGTATTGTCAATATGTGTTGTATTCGTCCCGGTAACCGGATCCTTTTATCACACAGAATGTTGTTCGTATGGGACTATCTCTTCTCATTCTGGCATATGACATTACTCTATTTGGACAGACGACATCGATGTTAAAGGTCTTTGTTATATCGTCGGATTATTTTTATGTGACGGCGCGTGTGGTCGGCCTTAGTGACATTTATTGTCGTCATACACGGACGTTTGTCGCTCACACAATTAAAATTTTAGTATTAAATTAAACCAACTCAATAAACGCATGCCGTACTACCTACATAGTCCATGTATTTATCAGTCAAATAATAATAATGATAGTAATTACATTACCAAAAAGATTCTGCAGCATTTTGTTTTTGTTATTGTCCAAGGTTTGTGTAGCGAACTTCTTTCTTACATTCGTACTATCATAATTCAGTCAGGACCGTGCTCAATGGAATTTATAAACCAGTGAGTTGACAAAAGCACCCAACTAGCAATTCGACATTCTTAAAGAACTAATATATTTTATAATTATTTTATTGCCGCTTAGTAAAAACTTTTTTGTTCTTTAAAGGTTCGTTTGGTGATAAAACTGCTGTGTTAAACTTTTCTGTGAGAAAACTGTTTTAAGAACGTTTTTACAGCAAAATAATAAAATAGTTATAAAATATGATATCGTAACAGTTTTATAAACGTTTATAAAATATTTTTTATAGGACGAATTTGTTCCGAATGATAATTGGTTTTAAAAGCATTTTGTAAAAGTACTAGTCTGGATTAACTTGTTCCTTTAAAAACAATTATAAAATTATTCTGTTAAAGTACGTTTCGTAATAATAAAATAGTTTTTTTATTGTCGTTATTAAGAGCGATTTGTTTGCTGCAGCAAATTTCTGCGCAAATTAATAATTACAAAATTGTTTTTTAGTTATTTTATTAAAAACAATAAAAAAATAAATATGTTGCCAATGCATATTTTATAAAATTAAAATGCTGTCATAAACATTACCTAGAACTAATATATAACATAGTCTTATTTATTTTCAACTGATATTTATTGTTATATCATACACAGGTTTAAAATGTCCAAACGAAAAGCAGTTGTGCATTTAATAGAAAATTAATTACAATATTATAAATTATCAAAGGGAAAGCATTAGTGACTATAATAATGAGTAGGAAACTGTAATGGAATCTAATCAAATTAATGACAATTTATAAGACACCAAATATTTTGGAAACTGATAAATTCTCAGGAGGAATTATTACGAGATGGTGAGCGGGTAGCCGAAATAGAGAATTGGTGATCAATATCATGCTTCAAGCACAACAAGTGAGCTAGAAAAAAATGCAAAACTAAGAGAAAACATGGGCAGTATCAAATCATGTTCCGCATTTTTCCAGAAGAAGCTTTTTGCTATACTCAATAAACGCATGCCAAATTTTCTACCTCAAGATCCTCGAACTCTCTTAAAGACACTCAACAAACCGTTTTAATAACGGCAGTTATAACATACATACCTACATAACATAAACAAAGAGCTCAATTTAGGTTATGTTTAAATTACTCCCGTAAAAACTTATAAGAGAGTAATTATAAAAGCATTTTGTTTTATAAGAACACATTAAAAGCTTTTATAAAACATATTATATTAAAGTTTGTTTTGTAAAACTCTGTTTACTATTTTATTATTATTCCAATATTGCGACGATGCGACACACGGCGGCGACTCACACAAACATCAAAGCATCAAGCACGAATACTTCAAGTAGACAGGAGTAGACTTGATTAATTTGTATACATTTTATCTTATATATTTTTTGCAGCACCTTTCAATTAAATTTTGATTTTTTAGAGCATTTATATAAAAGGTTGTTTTAGTATGTTTCACTATTAATTTATTTTAAATAACGGCAAAGGATTACTAAATACATAAAACTTCAAGAAAAATACTTGTAATTAGCTTCATTATTCATTATCAAGCTTAGTGAAATATATACTTTTTTACACCATAACTGGTTTATAAAAAATTCTTCACGTTTACATAAAACATAGGTATCTACTTATATTTGGGCTAGTGTCCATATGATAGATATAAAAGAATCATATCATCATCATATCATTCTTATGCTATCAAAGGGGTTTCAGGTAATATTAATTTTATATATACCCTTAAAATATAATGAGATTTATGTTTTTTAACGAATACACCCCTGTATAAAACAATTCTGCAGTTATTTTATAATAGCTATCTAAAGAGCATACTCGTCTGGGTTGAGATAATTTTGTTTTATAAGCATCGTATAAGGAAGAAGCCATTTTTGGTTTCTTTAAATTGTTAGCCATGTTGACCAAACTTTTAAAATTAATATTTTTTATAATTTGTAAAATTATCTTAGCTAGTAAGGTATACAGAATCAGTCATTACATAATGAAGGATATACCAAAAGATTATTTTCAACAATAAGTGACAATAAAAAAAATATTTTATATAATTTATAAAATCTAAATTCATTAATTTACATAATTCACGAGGCGCATTAAAATTTTAGTAATAATATACAATATATTTAACAGTAAATTTTGTTTCGCAGCCAAATCTGCTCATGGGTGAATTTTATCTGACTTATTTTATTATTCATTATTGGGTATTATAGCGTTTTATATTATTTTTACCTCCATGATTGTTCAGATTTTATTAATGTGTACCAACAACAATGCATAATAATTATAAAACAATTTTGTGTAAAAAGGTATTTTAGAACAACGTTTATATCCTTTAACTGTTGCTGTTGATAGCAAAAATGTTGCAATTGAGGCTCTTATAAAAGAGTTATAAAATATGTTTATAACAGTTTTATTTGATTTTTATTAGATATTTATAAACGTTCTAAAAACTATTGTATAATAGCAACCAGCAACATTTATAGAACCGTTAACGAGTCGATTTGTTTTATAAATCTGCGCCTTTTTCGTGTTTATAAGGCGCGTAAGAACGTTGTGAAAATGTTTATAAAACAATGGGTGTTTTATAAAATATATTTTATAAACGTTCTTACAGCAATTAAAAAAATTAAATTGTTAGTTGGGCAATTTATGTCACCTAAATTGTTTGATAGGTTAATAAAATGTTTTGCCAATTTTGTCAAAGTAATTTTTGTCAATATCAACGATCTGCATTTTGAAAGAAATCTCTTGTTATAAAACATTATGTTTTTAGAAACAATAAATATTTTGATCTGATTTGATTCGGAAGTAATTTATTGATTTTTCCAGGAAAAAACTCAAGCGACACATTCGTCCAACCGAGAATGTTTTACAATACTTATTTCATTTTATTTTGCTGACACCGCCAAAATTAAAATTTGGCCTAGTTCTGCAAACGAAATTTGACAACTGCAGAAAATGTTTTAAAAAGTTATTGCGTTAATATTTTAAAGACACTTTTAATAGAGTACCCAATACACAATTTAAAATACATTATACAACATACCTAGTTCTCTTTTGTTTTCTTATACATATACAAGGTGACTCATCCTGAGTGGCCTATTCAAAGTTCACGGGAACTACAAAAGATATATTATGTTGCTGAAACTTTGGGGTTCGGTAATATCGGGAAGGTTCTATATTGATGTACTATTTTCGGGTTTATATTACTTCCGGTTATACCAGTATCCAACAACCTTGTTATTTTAAATGGAAGGAACACATTTTTATTTTTTTTTCAGAATCCCTACCCCCCACCTTGTTAAGCATTCCCTATACCAAAACCTAACAGATTTTTTCCTACAATTTTTTTTTGCGAAAAAGTTGACGTTTTTCGACTTCTACAAAAAATCAATATTTTTAATGATTATTTCATTCAAGCAAACAAAATTTTCGAATACTATTAGAAGGAATTCAATGGTATATATTCGACTATTAATATTAAAAAACACCCAAATGTTTATATTTTTTGTTTAACTATTTAACAAAAAGGGCATTATGTTTTCATCAAACTTTTGTACCAACCCAACAATGGAAATCTGGTAGTTTTATTGATTTATTCCATACATTTTGTCAACGTATATTTCACGTTACAAAAATATATAAAAGCCACATTAAATAACGTGAAATCAAACATTATTTAAACGTTTCTAAAATGCGTAATTAAAACGATTACACAAACGTTAATTATAAGCTTTTAAAAAACGATAAATGCATAATATGTATATTTAATACATGCATATGTCGTTTTTTAAATGCTAAAAATTAACGTTTGTGTAATCGTATTATTAACGTCTTTTAGAACCGTTTAAATAGCGTTTGATTTCACCGTTGAATATATATACATAAATATGTTCAGTACACGTTTTTATATAGCATTTAACTAACGTTTCGTTATTAGTGTTCTGTAACGTGAAAAAGCGCGACATATAAAAGTAAAATGTACGTATTTAATGTACCTTTTTTTGGAAAGGTGTTTGGTAATGATAAACGTTAAATAAACGTATGTGTATGCCGTTCGATAGACAAAAAATACCATATTTAATGATATTACTATTACCTAAAATATTCCATTTCTTCTATACTTTGAATTTTGTACATGTGTGTCATAATACAATTTACAATTTGCAGAAACCATCTAGTAGGCAAATTCATAATCAACTTTACGTATACAGAAACGTCAAATATTGACAATTATATCATTGTTAATATTACTGCAATTTGTTTAACATACCACTAACTATAAGTTGGTGAAAATGCAACATAATCACTCGAACTTAGATGTTTTTAATGTATTTAAAACGTCAAGTTTTTGGCAAAAAAAAATTGTAGGAAAAAATCTGTTAGGTTTTGGTATAGGGAATGCTTGCAAAGTGGCCTTTAAATTTTATAGGGAATCTGAAAAAAATAAAAACATGTGGTTCTTTCATTTAAAATAACAAAGTAGGTGGTTACTTCAGGTATATCCGGAAGTAATATGAACCCGGAAATAGTACAAAAATATTGGATCCGATATTACCGAACCCCAAAGTTTCAGCAACATATCTTTTGTAGTTCACGAGAACTTTGAATAGACCACTTAGTATGAATCACCCCGTTATGTTACGTCCATTTGAGGATTCTTTTTACTGGCAAACACGTTAATGACTTTTTTATTAAAATTCGGAATTTGTTCAATAAATTCGCTTTCAATTGATAAAACTGCCAAAGTTGTTAAAGGTTAATCGTCCATTGAATTGCGCTAAAATGTTTTACTTCTTTTTAATGTCGAAGAGCTTCGTTCTGCCTCTGCGGTAGTCATCGGAACAGTAACAATTATTTTCAGAAGTTTTATTACTTTTTTAAAATATTCTTTCTTCCAAATGATTATGAACTAAAAATTTTAAAATATTATGCTACATATTCTTCTCTTGTATAGATTATTGAAAATTAGTTTTTAAACGCTGTTAATCTAACATATATCATATGCATTGATTGTGGTAAGAAATTCTTTTTCAAGGAGCAATATATCATATTTTGAAAAATTCTCAGAAAAAAAATAACGAGGCTGCTGAAAATGCAACTCTGTTGCAACATTAATTATAACTATGATAAAGCAAACTGTAACGTCACCCCCAGGAAACAACTTAATTTTTTCACGTTAACAGCACCTCAGAGACATGTTTCAGAGGTTAAAACTCCCATCATCAGTCGAAAACCAATGACTCAAGAACGGAAACGTGTGCCACAACGAACAGTTGGAAATAATTCCCATTGTGTAGTCATGGAGCTTTGCAGAGGTAGAAATTCCGAATTTTCATTTTATTATCAAATTAACACATCCTTCTTAAATACTACAAATTAAACTAAATACTAAAAGTAAGTCTTCATATTTATAAACAATTAAAACGCATTTAGAGTAGGTTAGAATGGAAAGGGCAAATAGCCTGGGCTTGAGTAACATCTTATCGTCTTAAAAATGTTGGTTTGTGTATTGAAAAATGACTTTGGATATTTGGATTTCAATTTCAATACACAAACCTATACAAGCACTACTACGTTCATTTTCAATATAATTTATTCGCTTATGCCTAACTTTAGTAATTTTTTCCTCAAAGGACGAGAATAAACTACAGTTTCTTACGTATGGTTTCTATATCTGCTCGATGGGTTCAATACACATTAATTATTAAATAATTGCTTACCTTTAATAGCATCCAGATATTACTTTAAAGATTTTTTTTTCAATAGTTTTAATATAAACCAATATTTTGATAACATTAAAAACGCGCCTAAATTGTTGGAAAGAATACGCTATGTGTAAGTGCATTTTTTCATGTAGGTAACGTTAAATAAACCGGCGTAAAATAACGCTAGAAATGTTTATTTTGATAGTTTAAAGTTTAAATTTTATTCTTTCAGATATACAAAAAAAAGGAGATACAAAATCGGATCCAGTATACCTGAAAGAGTTAAGATAATACACACGTAGAAATACGCTGGATGATTTATTAAGTGGAACTGCGACGTATTTTTATAGATGTAGTAAGCCTGTCCCCGCCTACATTCGGTCCTAAGAACGTAATTTTCTCGTATAGATACCAGGGGCCGTATTCTCGAAATCGTGATAGACTGTTCTCATGAGAAACGTGACGTCAGTTCTCTCGAAAAGCATTAAACCGTATTCTCGAGTTTATGTGACCGTTGACATCATGGCGCAACAAGAGAACACGCTTCTCTAGCTATTTTACGAGGCTACAGACGGTTCTCCTGAGAGAACGCAGTTCGAGTTTCCACAATATAAAATTTCGGTGGTTTCTAACCTCGCATTTCGTACATTAGTACTTACATATATATGTTTAAGTAGTAGTTTCCATATTAGTTTAAGGATGGATGGAAGAGTGGTACCTAGTATATGACATAATTCTATATATCTTCAAGGTATAATTTACTAGTTAGTACGCCTTGCTTGGTAGATAATATAACAGAATTATACCTATATGATTGATTATAGATCCAGAGGAACAAGAAAACCATCATCAGCACGTTAACTGTACTTTGCATTAAATGCTATTGACTTACATGATCAAATATTTATTAAATTAGACAAGGACTTGACCGATACCCTAATTGAAATGGTAGCCCCATAAGGCTAGGTGTCTGGGATAAGTATTGACGTAAAAATCTGTTCAATTCTTAATAAATAAATATGTACTATAGTGTCGACAAACAACATAGCAAGTATATTTTTTCAGATACCTACTAATAATTATTTTTCGTGAAGTCGATCAAAATTATCTTTTGTTCATGTACTGATAAAATACACTATTTTTCTTTGGGAATTAGGTACTCAACTAAAATTATTTGTGAAATACAAGTTCAATCCACGTTACTAATCCAATTTAAACTCTTATTTTATTATATTATAGAAGTAGTCCATTTTACGTGGAATTTACCCTTATAATTTTATTATTTCCCACATTTAAAACTATGAGAAAAACAATTTACGAAAGCTCTTTGCTACATTTGCACACCTACCTAGTTAAAATAATTTAAAACATAATATTTACGTTACGCTAAAACAAGGTTATGTTCTCTATTTTAAAATTTCTTCGTTTTACACGTGAAATTGATGGCTTTTTGTATAAAACGAGTTCACAACGCTGCACAGTTTATTCCACGATCACATCACGGTTACATCGTTTCTGTTATATTCGAGAATACTGATTTTTCATCCTTTGACAGAATGGACCATGTTGTTCTAATCAAAAAGCTTGATGAACAGTTTGGATTTCGGCATGATCTTAAGATCTTTTTTAGTTCATATCTACGCAACAGAGAGCAATACATCTTCTATAATGGTCATAGATCCTGCAATTACACTGCCACCTCTGGAGTTCCCCAGGGATCGAACTTGGGACCTTTGCTTTTCCTTTTATTTATTAATGATCTTGATGCCCGACTCAATTGTCATAAGTTATTGTTCGCAGACGACTGCAAAATTTTTCAATCTATAAAAAGTTATGACGATTGTGTGCAACTCCAGTCTGATCTCTCTTGTATTGAGGAATGGTGTATTCAGAACAGGTTAAGCTTAAATGCGGACAAATGTAAATACATAACATTTTCACGAAAAAAAGAAATAGTTGATTATGACTATGCCGTGAACCGAACTCAGATTTCTCGCTGTAGCACTGTTACAGATTTAGGTGTTGTGTTTGATGAGAAATTTTCTTACATTGACCATATTAATGCCAAGGCTTCTGAGGCAAGCAAAATGTATGGATTTATTGTGCGTAATTGTAGAGGTTTTGATAGCATTGATGCCCTCAAAATGTTGTATTACTCATATGTTCGTTCCAAACTTGAATATGCGTCGCTGATCTGGTTTCCGATATATGATGCCCATAAGTTCACTGTGGAGAGACTTCAGCGTCGTTTCCTAAAATATTTATCATTTAAAAGAGATGGCGTTTATCCTGAGAGGGGGATCGATTATGGGTACCTTCTGAGTAGGTTTCAGTTTAGAAGTCTTGATTTTCGAAGATCTTTGTGTGCATTGTGTTTTCTGCATAACTTGATTTGTGGAAGGGTCGATTGTTCGGGGTTGCTTTCTGCATTAAATATAAATGTTCCGAGACTGCACAATCGCACTAGTCGTGTTTTCTACTGCAATCGAGCAAGAACTAATATTTTAAAAAGGTCACCGGTGAGCATAATATGTAGTCATTTTAATCTCATTTGCGAAGATTGTGACTTATTCTTTTGTTCTCGAAGTGAACTCATTAACGTTGCGAACAATGTTTTGCCCCTATAATTATTATGGTTGTGTGCTGTACAGTTGTATATTTTTGAGATTAAATACGGAATTTATGTTTGGTTGTTCGTTGGGTTGTTATATTGTTTTGTACCGAGAAATGTTAAGTATAACTAAGTTTATTTTTCTATGTATTTTGTCCTGTAAATGGTTATCTAACTGTTGGACAATAAATGCCTTTATTATTTATTATTATTATTATTATTATCGTAGAAGAAATTCAAGGAAGGGAATGGTCACTTCAGCGATGTGAGTGATCCTTTTCTCTTATGCTCGAGAATAGGCGCCCAGTGCTATTCCTGTGCAGTTCCTATTATAAGGCGACGGAGGTAATTTAGCTGTTCTACCCAACAGAGTCGTAAGTCAGTTTGCTGCAAAAAATATAATAGAATATCTCGACTTTAATGTCAATTAAGCAGTTCCTACTATATATATTATAGAAAATTTGAATTTTTATTTGAATAAAACGACGTCTACTCCACAAAATGATTTATATATA
This sequence comes from Apoderus coryli, assembly GCA_911728435.2. Lineage (NCBI taxonomy): Eukaryota > Metazoa > Arthropoda > Insecta > Coleoptera > Attelabidae > Apoderus > Apoderus coryli. The sequence continues at coordinate 4,546,430 of OU452202.1, read as the reverse complement.
TACGTTACAATTCTTGCTTTTAGCTGCCAGACATGTTTCGGACTACACGTCCATCAACACCAATTTTCCAACAAGGTGATATGTATAAACGTGTAAATCAAAAATCCATGTAAAAATGTCTCTGTTAATTTTGTAGGAAGTATGACCCTCACATCTAGCAACATTGTACAAGGTTCCTTAAGCCACTGATGATGGACGTGTAGTCCGAAACATGTCTGGCAGCTAAAAGCAAGAATTTTAACGTATATATATATAAATCATTTTGTGGAGTAGACGTTGTTTTATTCAAATAATAATATTCGCTCCTCGATAGATGAATTACTTCAGAAAATTTGAATTTAACTAAAAAAAAAATGGTCACAATTAAAATGAACGATTACTAATTTATTATGTAACGTAGTTTGGTCAAATTGACCACCTTACATCAACTAAAATAAAAAAAAAATCGGTTGTGTCGCTCCAAGACTTTTCCAAATAGATAAATATAATATAATCAAAAATATATAACCTGCGAACAGAATTTTAATAATAAAATAAATAAAAATATTGCCAGAGCTGGTATTCTAACCGAGAACCTTCCGCATGCGAAGCGCACGCTCTATCAATGACACCAAAAACCCTTTACTGTATTATATTCTATAACATTTGTAGGTTCCAACTACATAACTGGTGAAATTTTAAACGCAATTTTCTCGAGAGTTATAGGGGCAAATATCAAAAGTAACCTATTGCTGTAACGCAGATAAAAAATGCCCTGTGAGGGAAAGTAAAATGAGAAACTAAACCATCTAACTTAAATCTAATATAGGTTCTAGGTTAATTTTCGATATTATAACCAGTTTTAGCTTACGTGACCGTGAGGTATGTTTAAATTTGCCATTGTCTTTAATTACCTTTATTTAAATACCAAATTTCTACTATTCATTTGCCAAGAAGTTTTTTATGATTTTAATTCAACCGAAAGCCTGCAGCAGAACAGAAGTTATGTGGGTTTGTTATGGATGGTACGTATATTTTTTTATTCAAATCAAGTAATTTATTTATTAACTGTAGAAAAGCTTGTTTCTGTTGTTTCGCGTTAAGGCATGTGTTAAATTGCAGTGGTAATAAATTTCATTAAATGCATTGCAAAAGAATTCATGTATAATGGTGCCAGTAAAGATTTAAAAACCTTTTATTTTTATTATGTGATAAGTTACAAGTAGGAAACACAAAGTAGAAATATATAGAAAAACTTAATGTAAAAGTATTTTGAAACTTCGGACTAAATTACTGACTTCACTTGCTTTACAAACAAAGGATTGTGTTTACATTAATCTCGCCGCAATTAAATTTAGAACTGGTCATTCCAGATTTGGTCCAATTCATTTCGCTTTAGTTGTGATTTCACAGGTATACCACCACATTATTATGACAAAAATTGCTCCTCAACCAGCAGAGAGATTTAAGTAGCACTCCCTGCACTAGCACACATCTCACCAAAAACATATCGAAAATCTCATTGTTTTGGTAAGCTGGCAGTAAAGTTCAAAGTTTGAAAACACCTTTCGAATACAATAAGGGTATAAGCAACCCTTTAAACGGTGGTTAGTTAAGGATGATGTCATGACATAACAATAAGAAATGTATGGTGACATGAGCACGTAACACTCCAGTACAACAAAGTTCAGAAACGATTTCCAGCACTATAGATACGCTCGAATCTTCCTATCAGGACGTTTTATTTACGAACGTTGTTACACTACATACAAGCTCTCCAAAAATGTTGGAAATTTAAATGCCTGCTGATCAACACCATGATTTGTGCGCCAACAAAATGGCTCGTCTGGTGAAAACATGGTAGTTTGAAGCAAATTTCCAACATAAAGTCTTGTTGCATTATGTAACAAGCTTATTATATATTTTTGTTGCGGAGAATTTTTTTTTCATTGTGATCCAGATATCCCGCACACTACACACATTGTGACTTAGAAGTCAAGTAAACCTCCAGTGAATAAAATGACTCACACACTCATCCAATGATTGTAACTCAATTGATAATTGAGAACTTTCGCTCCAAAATTAACTATCTCCATTTAGTGATATTGTGGGAAATCGCGAAATATGCTAGCGGACCCTAGGAAGCAAATCCTACCAATTTGTTTATTATCTAAAAATTCCTATGTGACTCCACCTTACTCATTTTACGATTTTTTGGAGATAGCTGTTTTTGGAAACAAATCTCACAATTTGTTATCGTCTACATACACTGAACCGAAAAGGTACCTGATATTAATAAAAAAGTGCTTCAAATCAATGAACGTCAACATTAAATTTGAGCCGATGATGGGTGACATTAATACAATGAACGTTCGTACATAAATTCGGTAGGTTGTTAATGTTACGAACGATGAAGATTAGTTTATGTCTCCAATACGTAAAACCGATGTTAGCTGGTTATTAATGTTACGAACGATGAACATTAATCTATGACTTTTGTACATTAAACCGATGTCTGAAGGTTATTAATGTTACGAACGAAAAACATGAATCTATGACTTTTGTACGTTAAACCAATGTTAGCTGATTATTACATTGGGTTATAATAATTGTTTTACGTAATTGTGTTCGCCGGAAATTATTATTACGAAAGATTGAGATTATTGTTCTGTATTCAATCAATAATCGCGAGCATGTAGGTACATATGTATTATGTGTACTGCAAAGAGCAGTATGGTTCAAATATACTAGTACCAATGGTTAGAGAATTTAAAAGCCCAAATAAGACTCAAAATTATCTTGCTGTACGTCCATTGATTTGATGCACCTGCTTTGTAAATAAATTAAATCATATTTGTACGACACTCGAAATCTAAAGGCTTTATTTTTAATTTAGTTAATATTAAATGCTAAACATGTCAGATTCGTCTGTCGTCTGAGGTGAAAAGGGAGAAAAAACTATATTTGGAAACTAAAGTCCGCGGAAATTCTTCTAAACAAAATTGGAAATTATTACGAGATCTAAACGTTTATGCAAGGGAAAATATCACAATACCGTCTTTTATTCATGATGTTGATAATATTAGTGATTTTTTTGTGGCCACTTCTACCAACAATCCGGGCCCAGGAACGATCAATTTTTACTTAGGTAATAAAATTAGGCCTGATATTAACTTTGAATTTACAATGGTAGATCATGGGGAGATACTTGATGCATTGCTTGGGATTAAGTCAAATGCTGTAGACAGTGACATCATCAGTATTGATATGCTAGTAGTAGTAGTAGTTGTCCGTTTATAATGCCCTTTATACAGCATCTAGTTAATTACTATATAGAGACGAGGAACTTCCCAACATGTTGGGAAGAAGCCAATGTCATTCCAATCCCAAAACTAAAACTCCATCAACATTTAAGGATCTTATAGACCGATTAATATACTCCCAGCGATCTCCAAGGTTATTGAGAGAGTGATCTGCAATCAAATGAAAACATATCTTGATGGGCATGGGTTGTTGTCGGAGGTCCAATCTGGGTTCCGTCAGGGTCACAGTTGCTCCACGACATGACTTAAAATACTGGATGATGCATTGGGGGCGGTAGATCAGGGTCGATTGACGGCATTGCTGCTGTTGGACTACGCAAGGGGCATTTGACCGCATTGGTCATGGTTTGTTGCTGGCCATTGTGGGTTACCTGGGCTTTGGGGAGTCTGCTGTGTCTCTACTCGGAACATATGTGAATGATAGAAGTTAGGTTGTCATTTTGGGAACGGCAGTGTCTGGGCCCAGGACATTGCGTAGTGCCGCAGGGCGTCCAGGAATCATTGCCTTTTTTATGTATCAGGGTTTTTGTTGTTGTTATTATTATGCAGTTATCTTTAGTATTGCTAATATGTTAAGCTAGGAGGCTGTGCATCGACTTCGCCTTTTGTGTAACTTTTCTAAGTTCTCAATAAAGTCATTTATTATATTATTATTATTAATCAAAATAACAGGTTTTTAAGTAAACAGTGTGCGCCTTTAGAATAGACTTATAGAACCTATAAGTACGGTTGAATTGCACATTTTCTTCCTTTAAGGTTTATGATATGTTCTTCTATTTATTGAACTGTTTTAGCACAAAATAAAAAGGATTCTTGAGAGTCTTTTATTGTGTACTTTAAATGGCTTATCTTTCCACTGGCACCTTTGGAACATAGCTTAGCGGATAGCACTAAATATCCATGAAGAGCCCATAAAATTTCTCCCCTCGTATCGGCGGGTTTTCAACATTACAAAGGAATACCGCACTGTGTTTTTTTTCGTTTTAAACTGACTTTAGTTTTGTACTTTACTAAATGGTACTTATATAAAAGGATTACTACTTACCTTATATTTCTACATTTGTTGTATTGTTTGGGAACAAATTTTAAAAATAGATTTAGGAACACACTTCACTTTTCAACTGTATACATTTAACTAAACAAAACAAAAAGGACGCGTAAACAAAGTCTATGAGAATGTCATAATGTCAATGTTTTGAGTATTCAGTCTATGGTCCGGGTGCATTGATTTGCGCGCGTTATTCAGAATTTAATGGTTAGGTTCGTAAAATTAATGCTTAGCATCCATTGAATCAACGATGATCGTTTATTAGTTTTTATGTTCGCTGTTCATAGGTGTATGATTTACAAATGATTGTGTTAAAGGCGAAGAGCATAAATTAATAAATTTGAAACATTGAAGCAATAAAGAGTGACATTATATTGATGGAAAAAACATAAATTTTCGATGTCTTGCATTTATTGATTAATGTTTCATCGTACATTGTTTCTATGTATGAAATTATTAATTTATGATCAAAATTCATTGTAACAGTGACCAATTCATAATATTAATGTTCAAAATATTGATGACAACCATTCATTGGTTTTACGTACAATATTTTTTTCAGTGTATGTTTGAAGTGCAAAACCTAAACTGGGTGAACCAACAAAACTACACGAGCAGAGTGTTATAAATGTATTTCTTTAAGAAACTTAAATATTGTTCTATTGTCCAGCCTATGTAACCCAGAGATCTATAACAGTTTTGAATAGGTAATAAAACATTTCGTCGTCCCCGCCGTCTTGCAATTACAAGTAGTTCAGTTTACAGCATATCTTTATCAAACAGGATATTTTTCTGTGTTAACCAATCAATAATGGGAGCTTTTTTCCACGATGAGAAAGGTAACTTTTCTCTTAATCGCGAGTGGTAGCTTGCATTGACTAGAACTATTACAGAATGTTGTGGTACGTATTCAATCATTTGTTGGAAGTATTCGTCGAAGACGTCTGCAGAATCAGTTCATGATAATGGTTAGTCCTCTTTTATTCAACAGGCCTTCATCAAGAAAGATTTTGTCACTTCCGATATGAACAATAATTAGTCACCGTCCCTTTCCCTTTGGAGTTTTCATCCCTGTTAACCACCCTTCCATGAAGGCTTGTAACCTTTTTATCCCTCCATGCCTTTACCACAGTGTGTCTTTCGTTAATCCACGTTTCCGTTTTCCGTTTCTGTCTCTTCGTATTGACTTAAGAGCAAATAATGTCTTCCTTATCGATGAGAATAGATCCTCGGTCTTGTTTTTCCAGGCGAAACTTACAATCTCCAAGAGTTTTTTATAATTTTCTTCTAATTACAGGAGCAAGGGCATTGTCATCTTCAATCGCTGCATGAATTTTGTCTAACATTGAATCTTTTTAGTTAAATTGGTTAGTTAAATACAATAATTTTAATTTGGACTGACAGGAAAAAGACAGCCGCTTATGGTTTATGATACTTTTATTATCCTACCCTTTAGTTTGTGCTTTGCACCTCAAACACATAGGCTATAGATTTTCTTCTCTTTATTATCCAAGCTCGCCATTTTCGTAACAACTTCTGAGCTACTGGAGCTAATACTGCGAGCGGCTGTAATCTACTACTTACGCAAAGCCCATGAATTGAGTCACCTCCGGGAAAGACCCAGTCGCCCCCGATTAACAACATTATTTGAGATGTTTGGAAGTCCTTTATGTGCAAAACCTCTAGGAGGAGGGATATAACATTGAGGTTGTGTATCTATATGTATGGCTGCGCTCAAGGAATACCAGATTTCGTCGATCAAAGGGTGTGCACGGTCTAAAATGATGGAAATTTAGTGCTGTTGTTTCCTGTTCCTATAAGTTTACATGCGTGTCTGGTAACTGTACTCCATGCATCCGAGGTGTTGATACGCTGTAATGAAGGTTTGTGAGTGTGGAGACAATACCACAAAGGCGATCGCTGAAAAAGTGAAGTTCAAGTGTTCTACTAGATTTGGGCACCGTAAGTAAATCTATAAAAAGTAAAAGAAGATTTTGCAATAGAAATTTCATCAAAAATACAATTATTGCAACTAAATAAATAACGTAGGTAACTTATAAAATTACTTAAAATGGTATTTAGTGTAACAGGAAATTAAGATTACTAATGATCCTATGAATGACTCTTAAATTAATAAATTTTAATTCCAAGAAAAATCAATGAAATAAATTTTGAAAAAAATGGGAAAATTCTTATTCTTTAATTCAAACCAAACCAAAAATTTAAATTAGTCTTTCCGAATTTCTCTAAAACTCCCCTGCTCCCCAAATGAGGAACGAATAAATAAATAATTATAAAAAGTATAAGTAAATAAAGTTATAACTAGGATGATTGTGAAAAACCGAAATCCATTTAGAAGATGCCAGGTAGGTAGTATTCTAATCTTAATGCAGGTAATCTACTTCAATGGTAGCTAAATAGCGAAGATTAATTAACGAAAGAATGCACTATCACTGTTTGATATATCAATTAAGTATTTTTGAATGCATGATGATTAGGCCGATTTTGGTGGATGCCTACCGCACACACTGAACGTTATATGGCTTGTTTAAAATTAGCTTCTCTGCCTCAATTTATTAAATATTATGTTGTCTTATTGACGATGTGAATATACTAACTAATTAGGTTTCTGGGTTGGGTTCTTTTTAGCTTAAAATTAATAGATTCTTGGTTTTCTTTATAGTTACCTACTTAAATTAAATTAAACATGATTTGTGGATTTATTTTACCAAACAGTAGGTAAGACTACTTCGTAATGTATTGAATTTTTATAATTATACTGAATGTAAAACAAGCTTTAAGGGGTGGAAGTGGACATGAAAACATATTTTTCTCTTTAAAACATAAAAATGTTTGGAGTTCTATACAAATAACTCAACTCATTTTTTGATGTCCACTGTTATAACGGGGCTGGTCATGGCTTGATCTCACTATGAAACAATAAGTTGACTGATATACTGTGACAGTTCGCAGGATCCTGGAATCAAAATCATGTAATGCAAAGTAACGTATGGATAAAGCTGTTGAGGTTGTTAAAAGGGGGTTGTTACAGAATAATAATGATAAACGTTTTTATTTAATGAACCTTAGATCTTCACTCAAAAATCATAAACATCGTAATTAACTAAAACTTGAAAGATACCGAAAAAAGTGATTCTTGATAACAAATTTTGCTTGTGGAAAAAATAAGAACAACCTACTATGAAAAAAATTATTTTTATTACACAGGGCGTCTCAAAAAGGAATAAACATAAAATATGAAAATATTTTTATCTACGACTATTTATTAATAGACGTATTTTGCTTGTGATACTAAGTACAAAATGTAACTCATATTACACAGGTGTGGAATATGAGTTTCATATTCCACACCCGTGGAATATACATTTATATACATATTCGAGCTTGCTTAGATTATTGTTACTATGGCAATTAGAGCATTTGCATTTGACACAAATAAAAAATATTTGACGATTGTACTAATTTTACAATTTAGTGTGGTGTATAGAGATTAAATTGTTCTAAACACGAATCTTAATGAATTCTGAGAGTGAAAACGAAATTTCATGTACTCCTCCAGAAATCCGTGCAGCCGCATAAGCAGCATCACTAGAATTACTTCCAGAAAAATCACGGAAAAATTACAATATTGTATATGACAGATTTGGGAACTGGGGCCTAAAAAATGGGACAAACTCATTTTCCGAAGACACTTTGTTAGTATATTTCAAGGAATTGACAAAGAAATATAAATCGTCTACTTTGTGGAGTCATTATTCCATGCTTAAAAGCACGCTTAATCTTAAACATAACGTGAATATAGGATCTTTCGCAAGAATTCGTGCTTTATTAAAAAGACAATCAGATGGCTACCAACCTAAGAAATCAAAGGCATTTAGTGGAGATGAAATACAAAAATTTATTGCTGAAGCACCAGATATAAAATACCTAGCTACCAAGGTAAATTTTAATAGAAATAAATACGTTACAATTTAACCGAATAATTATTTATTTGATTTTGGTAGGTTGCATTAATAATGGGAGTGATGGGAGCCTCTCGATCAAACGAGTTATATCAAATGAAAATAGACGATATACAATTTTTTGACGGCTGCATTAATGTATCTGTTCCAGTGACGAAAACGAAAGTTCCCAGAATTTTTACCGTAACTGGATATTTTTATAATGTCGTAAAAAAATATGTAGATCTCAGACCATCAAACGTATTATCAAGTTCCTTTTACCTAAATTTTCAAACTGGAAAATGTACTAATCAAATTATTGCTATAAATAAATTTGGCAAAATGGGTAAAGACATAGCAGAATTTTTGAATCTACCAAGTCCAGAAAGATACACAGGCCATTGCCTTCGGCGATCTTCTGCCACTTTGTATGCCGATGGGGGCGCAAATATTACAGCCCTAAAACGCCACGGGGGTTGGAAATCAGCCTCTGTAGCTGAAGGCTATATTGCTGACTCCAAGAAAAATAAACTGGAAACTGCTAACAAAATTTTTGCATCAAATCAATCCAAATTCTATTAGTATTTCGAATGCAAATCAATGTCCATCTACGTCTTCCGATAGCGTCCACAACTTTGCAATTACCAATAATAGCACTGATGTTAATATACATTCGACAACAATACCTGCCACCATAAATTTTAATAATTGTCGTGAACTTACAATTAATTTTCTACATAAATACGACTTGTTACATTTAAAATATTATACGTTTTGTTAATTTACTAATAATTATTGTAAAATTTCTACATATTTGGAAATAAATATTTTTTGAAAATTTAAAATTTATTGTCAAAATGAATAGTCGTAGATAAAGTATAGTATTTGACTCGCGTATAATGGCTATATTACACTCGCCTGTGGCTCGTGTAATATAGCCTACATTATACGCTCGTTAAATAATATACTATTTTATGTCCGCATTTTACTACTTTTACTTAATTATTACCTTTACATTAGGTAGGTACCTTATTATTTTTGTAGTAGTTGTCAGTGTCAAAAAAAAGTTGTCTTGTCACTGTTAAAAGTATTCCCCAAAATGCTGACCGTAGAACAAAAAGTTTTTATAGTACAATGCTATGGAAGTAGTCACTGCTCTTATCCCTATGTGTGTGTACGTATCCGGAATTTTTACAATCCTAAAATATTCACGATCTTCAATATCATTATGAGTTATATTATATAGTTTCTCCAATCTGCAAGCACCCGACACGCCTAATATCGTTGCGACCTACAAACAATATAATAAAACTATATTAATTTAATTTGTTCAGGATAAAGAAAAAAAAAACGAATTTACCTTTTTCTTTAAATAGGCAATTTAAGTGGAATACTTGGATATATCAATGGAAAGATATAAAAAACTGGTTGCCTTCAACATTGAATATTCTGCCCATACGCTGCCGGGAGATGTAAACTTTTGATTCCTTAGCACAGCAGGAATTTTTCACAAATCTTCATTCCACTTCGCTCGAACCACTTTTGAAATACTCTGTATGTATTTTCATACCTTTCTTTAGATTTTTCAGGAATTTTTACATGAAAATTTGGGTATGCGAAAGCTCTGTGCAAAGTGGGTGCCGCGTGAGCTCATAGTCAACCAAAAACAACAACGAATTGATGCTTCAGAGGAGTATTTGGCGCTGTTAAACCGCAACAAAATGGAATTCTGTCATCGATATGTGGCAATGGACGAAACATGGCTTCACTATTACACACCAGAATCCAAGAGGCAGTCAGCTGAGTGGACAGCAATCGACGCGACGAACCGAATTCAAAGCCAGGAAAGACGCAACAGTCGGTTGGTAAGGTGCTGGCGGCTGTATGTTGGTAATCGAACGGAATAATATTCCTCAACTACCTCCAAAAAGGAACCACGAACAACAGCGACTATTACTGTACTCTTTTGGATGACATCGCAAAGAAACGGCCACACACATGAAATTACATATATTTCCTACTCGTATGATTTTCAGCACTCGTCTGCGGCTCATGCTGAGATCATACTCGTAGGAAATATATGTAATTTCATGTTAGTTGCACAATATGCTATTTTATTATTGTGTTAATTTTATGTCAATGTAATTAACGTCATACTTACCAAATTTTTGTATTGGCATTTGTAATAATTGCCAAGTCCATCCATCATATATTCTTATTTTGATTTTATCTACAACTAACTACGCAATATGTTAGATATTTTGTAAAATCAGATTTTTCTAACTTAGTATGCAAAAAAGAGGAAAAAACGTAAACAGAACTCAACAGAGTTAAGAGTGCGTTTGGTTTTCCTAATGTAAACTGAAGAATTTTCCCTTAAGATATTTTCGTTGCTTTTTTACTTTCCCGCACAGGGAAAGTATTGTGAACGCGCTAAAAATTTTTTTGAGATAAAGATGGATATAACCATTTTGAAGTTCCCTGACACGATTAAGACCATTTCCAGATGGAAGTCTGTGTCTATGTGTGTCTGTATGTATTCAACACGATATCGCCCAAACGCTTTAACCAATTGATCTAAATTTTGGTGTATGAGTTTGAGGCAGTCCTAGGATGAAGCCATTAGATTTTGGTTGAAATCACTTAAGCCCGGTGATAGGGGCGGACACAACCACTAAATTTTCATATACGGGTTCCAGTCCTTGCTCTGGCAATACTTTTGTTCTTCTAATTTTTGAATAAAGTAGTTAGTTCGTTACGTTATTTTATTGGATATAATGAAAATAATACAATTATAATAATAATTATTATTAAAATTTTGTTTCGTTACGCAAGTCATATATTTTTGATTATATTATAACTTGTCGGGAAAGTTTTGGTAACACAACCGATTTTTTCCACAATGGGGTAAGCGATGAAGTCCTTTGATGTGTACTGATTTATTTGTATCATTCTCTTTGTCAGATCATAATAATTAATCAATATTTTAAGAACAATATCTAGTTTCTAATGCTTACTAATTGTTTATTGTTAATCTAACCACTGATGATATGAATACATTTCCCGAAACATGTATGGTTTTGATAGTTTGGTATCATATTGATTATAGAAGATTATATTGTGCCTTTCATTTCAATAATTGTAGAAATGTTTATCTTTACAGTTTAGGTACAAGCCTTCGAGGGCTATACAACGTGTATAGCACGATTTCTCTTTGTCGTTTAAATGGGCCTCAGTTTCAGCGATTACTTCATCATTGGTCTTAAATTTCTTTCCAGCAAGCATTTTCTTGAGATCTGAAAATAGGAAAAAGTCGCTAGGGGCTAAGTCTGGAGAATACGGTGCATGGGTAAGCAATTCGAAGCTCAATTCATTCAATTTTGCCAGTTTTCATCGATGAAACAACACTTTTCTTCTTTTGCAAATGTGGCCGTTTCTTTGCGATGTCATCCAAAAGAGTACAGTAATAGTCGCTGTTGTTCGTGGTTCCTTTTTGGAGGTAGTTGAGGAATATTATTCCGTTCGATTACCAACATACAGCCGCCAGCACCTTACCAACCGACTGTTGCGTCTTTCCTGGCTTTGAATTCGGTTCGTCGCGTCGATTGCTGTCCACTCAGCTGACTGCCTCTTGGATTCTGGTGTGTAATAGTGAAGCCATGTTTCGTCCATTGCCACATATCGATGACAGAATTCCATTTTGTTGCGGTTTAACAGCGCCAAATACTCCTCTGAAGCATCAATTCGTTGTTGTTTTTGGTTGACTATGAGCTCACGCGGCACCCACTTTGCACAGAGCTTTCGCATACCCAAATTTTCATGTAAAAATTCCTGAAAAATCTAAAGAAAGGTATGAAAATACATACAGAGTATTTCAAAAGTGGTTCGAGCGAAGTGGAATGAAGATTTGTGAAAAATTCCTGCTGTGCTAAGGAATCAAAAGTTTACATCTCCCGGCAGCGTATGGGCAGAATATTCAATGTTGAAGGCAACCATATTGTGCAACTAACATGAAATTACATATATTTCCTACGAGTATGATCTCAGCATGAGCCGCAGACGAGTGCTGAAAATCATACGAGTAGGAAACGGTCATTTTATGTGAGTTTCACACTATACTTTTTCTACGACTGTTTTAATGCTTTTGAATAAATTAAACATAATATTTAGGAAAATATTTGTTTTTCGAAACTTACCGCTGTTGTCGTAAGCCTAAATACGATAAGTTAGAAGTATTAAATTGACTAGGTGGTGTTAAACTATTCACTATCACTGTTTTTCTGTTTTGAAATTAGCAAAATACTTAATTATAATTATTATTAATTATAAATACCTAAACTGTCAATTTGGTGTGTTTGTATTGTCGGCGTTGCTATAATGATTTTTGATGGCCGACGCTACTTTTGTCATTACCAGGAAATTTACCCGTGCGTAATAAATATATCCCACTAGTTGCCTAGCAAACATTTATTACGCACGGGTAAATGAAAAACAGCATTACAATGTACTACATTTTCAAATCATGATTGAACATATAATAAAGGCATTTGAAGACAGTTGTAGAAAAATAATATTATGTAAATAATAAATAATATGTGTTTTAAGCATTATCAAATATGACAGGTTAACGAATTTGAAGAAATTGCAAAAAATACTAAAGACAAAACAAAAATGGATACAAATATTGTAAAATTAACAGAGAAAGAATCATACATGGGGGTTTTTAAGAAAATTTCTACAATTATCCACGGGTACTTTATTTTTCTCTAATCCGGCGTTTTTATGTACTAACATTGTACAGTACTAATTAAAAATCTTTTAAAATCTATACCATAGAAATATAAACAGACATGCATTTTCATTTATGGAATAATAGACTGACATATCTCATTGTGTTTTACAAAAAACGTTTACATTTTTAAATAATCCTAGATAATAGCACTTTTCGACTTCTGATGCCGGCGTTTTTGTGCCGCATTCAGACCCATTTCTTTATAAGATGACACTATGGGCGGGAAATAGTATACCTAATCTGTTAAGAACGATAGAACTTAAAAGCTGTTCTAATATGGCAGCATATAGTTATACATTGGATACGCAAAGAGGCTTAAATGTTGTTTTTGACAGCTTTCAAAATTTCAGTAGCAGATACCCGCAGAGAACAAAAATGTTAATCTCATATACCTTTACAAAAAACAGTCAAAATTCTTATAGAAACTCTAATGGAATTACGAAGGTTTTTGCAATAAAGGTGATGGATATTATCTGTCATCCTATAATATAACGAAAATTAAAAAATATTGCTGTAATGTAGGTAAAGCTAAACCTAGTACATTTTATACTAAAGTCCAGTGGCGGAGCGTCAGATATGTTTTTAAAATTTATTGGGTTAATGCTTTAAAGACCTACACAACCTACCTAATGGAAAATACTTTTTTCAACATACCTACTTCTCTGTTGTTTCCTTACAGGTAAAAGGTGTCCCTTTGTGTAAGTTTTTCATTGAATCATAAAGTACATAGGATAGGGTTATTTATGGAATAACACATCGGGCAAATGGCCTCCACGGCTTTGCATACACATACGCACTCGTTGGTCGAAATTTTCCATGACCATTCTGCATAAATGTGGCTGAATTCCGTTGACGCAGCGTTGAATCTCCTCCTTGAATGCACGCGTGGTTGTGGGTTTGTTGACATAGACCTGTGATTTTAAATAACCCCATAAAAAGAAATCTAATGGTGTTAAATCACACGATCTAGAGGGCCAATTCTGATCACCGAAACGAGAGAGTACACAACCTAGAAATGTCTCATGCAGTAATTGAGGTGGTTCACGGGCTGTATGACATGTGGCACCGGCTTGTTAAAACCACATATTGGCCACGTCAATATCATCATCAATTTTGGCAAATATATATAATGTCGCGATATCGAGCACCAGTAACAGTCACCGCTTGACCAGCCTCATTTTCAAAAAAGTATGGTCAAATTATGCCTCCAGCCCAAAATCCACACCAAACAGTGACACATTGTGGATGCATTTGTTTTCGACAATCACATGTGGGTTCTCAGAACCCCAAAAACGGCAGTTTTGGCGATTAACAAACCCATCAAGGTGAAAATGTGCCTCGTCGCTTAGGATGATTTTGCTCGAAAAATCAGCATCCATTTGTTGATGCTGCATCCATTCTGAAAATTCTCTTCGCTGTGGTCATTAGGCTTCAGTTGTTGAGTTAATTGAAGTTTGTAAGCAAGGAGTCATATATCTTTAGTGATTATACGCTGTAGAGAGCTTCTTGCAATTTGCAATTCTTGTCCACGACGCCGAATTGAGGGTCCTGGATTGTCACCGACAATCTCACGCAACGCTTCGATATTGATGTTTGAATGACTTGTTTTTGGACGACCAGTGTGTTTGGCGTCTCCAACGGCTCCTATATCCCGGTATTTTTCAATTCATCTCTTCACAGTTGACGAAGTTAAAACACGCGGCAACGAAGCTTTCATTATTTTTGAAATATTGTTCAATAATGAAGACGACACGTTGTTTTATCGTGGGATGCTCCATTCTTAGTAACCTTAAACTGTCAGCTGTCGATATGTTTTGTTTTTGGGGTTACCAACACTTTACTGCATAAATGGCGGCAAATTCAAATCTTGCGTTAATTTTGGGACACCCTTTATATTAGATGCATTCAACGATTCTTCTTACTGGCAAACACGTTGATGACTTTTTCAGTAAAGTCGGATTTTTTTTAATAAATTTGCTTTCAATTGATCAAACTGCCAAAGCTGTTAACGGCCTTCGTCCATTGAATTGCGCAATTTTTTTTTATTAATTAATTCAAAACTAATTATTGGATGGGGTGGTGCATAGACCACAACATTTTGTATCAACTTAACTTATTAACTATTGTCCAAACCAGAATACTCAAAATTATATTATTTAAACTTTACATAAGGTACCATTTAGATCTTCTCTACAGGGACTACCAAATTCTTATCCTCCGTCCAGTATAATCTCCACTTCACCTGCGATCTTGAACGATTATTTTGTTAATGTGGCAAAAAATTTAATGAATAATATAGTCCCCTCCCAGGATCCGCTCTCATATCTATCAAATACTAATGAGAATATACATAGTTTCTTCCTAACACTCGTTGCAACTCCAGAGCTTTGCAGTACAATTAAAGACATCAAAAACAACGTGTCATCTGGAACTGATGGAATCACTTTGAAAATGTTGTCTAATCTACCGGAATGTACATTAATCCTTTTCACAGATTTAATTAAAAAGTCATTCCAAAATGTAATTTTTCCACAATGCCTTAAGACATCTATAATTATTCCTCTGCACAAGGGCGGCGATAAGGATCAAGCTTCAAACTATCGTCCAATTGCACTTCTATCTACTCTATCCAAGATCATTGAAAGAAAAACGGACACTTCTATCATTTCTGCACAAATATGAAGTATTAACTAGTCACCAATTTGGATTTTTAGCTAACAAATGCACTAATGATGCTATATTCTCCGTCTTCAACAATGTTTACTCGAACTTGAAGAATCTCCACTTTACAGCATCAATTTTCTGTGATTTCTCCAAAGCATTCGACAGTGTAAGTCATAACATCCTAATTAACAAGATACAGCACTACGGAATTCGGGGGGTTCCACTGGGATGATTTAAGTCGTACCTTAGCAACAGAAGTCAGTGTGTGAGGGTCAATGCGGCTGTGTCTTCTTGCAGGCCGATGGATTGTGGAGTTCCACAGGATTCGGTGTTGGGTCCTATTTTGTTTTTGCTATTTATCAATGACATTACGTGCCTAGACATCAGCGGTAAAGTATGTCTCTTCGCTGATGGTACCAGTTTCACTTGGTGCGTCCCGGATAGTGTGGTTCTTCATAGTACCATATGCAGAGACTGTTGTCTTTGAACACTGGGAAAACAAAATCTGTGTCATATAAACGTGCGCTGCAGTCTTTTGAACTTAATAATTCCACTATTGACGTCGTTTCTTCTGTGAAGTTTCTGGGCCTTGTTGTTGACAGCTCCCTGAAGTGGAAGTTGCACATTAATGCGTTATCAAAAACATTAATCTCGAAAGCTCGATCCTATACAATGCAAAAAAAATGCACAACCCAATGGAAATCAAATTGCTATCATCCCTTCCTCGATTCCGTAAAGCTCTAAAAACGTATTTGTTACAAAAAGCTTTTTATACAGTAGGTGACTTTTTTAATGTGCATTAATTTTTGAGCCATTCACACACTGGATAGTAGTTTGTATTGTGTGTTTTGTATATATATACATATTGAACTGTAGAATATTTACTTAATTAATTTACTTTAAGTATCGTATTGATTTATTTATTTGACGATGTACCTGTATGTATTAAATATTATTCTTATGTTTTATATGTTTTGTTTGTTGATGTATGTCTACTAATTATTTTTAATTTTTTTGGCAAATATATATTTTATTTTTAAACTTATTTTATAAATTTTCTCTACTAATGTTAATAAAAAATAATGCTCTCTCTACTCCTTTACCACTACATGAGTATAAGACTCGATTTAAACATTAAGAAAATATACTGCTTTCGCAAACTCACTTAACCATAGGACAGCAATGTTATAATATTATATTGGTCAAAAACTATACAGGGTGTCTTACATCACTATTTAAGTGGATGATTTCTCAGATCATTTTCTGAAACAAAGTTACCATGAACATACGTCCTGAAATGCATTGTTTCCAAAATACAAGGTGTAAGTTTTTTGTAAATAAGTCAAGTATCTCCTTACCGATTTCTTTAAAATTTGGCAGCGTTGTTGCTAGAGGTAGGAAGCTTATATGACCCTATCTATATCAAAATTATTAAGTCCAGAGATGTTAGGGGGTCAACTTAATAAAAACTATTCAGAAACAAAATATACGCCACTGACTGCCATTTAATTTCGATATTGTCTTGAGATAAAGAGAAGAGATTTTTATCATATGTTGCTTCGTTTACGAGAAAAAATTTATAACATTTTTCGACATGACACAGTTAGGTTGACATTATTTGACTGCTCCTGTCATTTTGAATCTGTAAAATTTGCTGAAGCCCCTTAACATGAATTACTATACAAATGCCGAGATGACCGACATGCACTTCATTTATGGACTCGGTGATGACAATGCATTAGAAGCTAGACGGTTGTACACTAAAATATTTCCTCAGCGTATGGCTCCTGAAATCATTTATCGACGCCTTAATGAAACAGGCACACAAAATCGAAGCGGAGGGAACAGGAAGAACGACAGCAAAAATGGTAGAGCTGGAAGAGGCTGATGTGCTGAACATGGTTAAAGAAAATCCAGGTACTTCAACTTGAAAAGTTGCTGAGGTTTTGAATGAATAGTAGTGTTTGGCACATTCTTAAGGATAATCTGTTATATCCATACCACATCCAACACGTTCAAGTACTTATTCCTGCTGATTTTCCGCCACGTATGACATTCTGTCAAAAGCTTTTGCAAAAAATTGTTGAAATTCCTTAACTACTGATGTCGATTTCGTTTACTGATGAAGCGAGTTTTTCAAGGATTGCAATAAGCAGATTAGCAACAAAATTGAAAAGCATCAAGATTCTTTGTATCAATGTTTCACAATCAAATTGAGTAAACCTCATTGGGTTCGGTTAATATTATTCAGGAACTATATTCGATAAATTGGATAAACATTCAAAAGTTTAACGAGTATGCAAAGGAAAACCGCATTGGATTTTTCTGGATGTATTTGAATAGGCTTTTAAAGGTCATGATGAACCCAATAAATCGGAAAATCCATGGATATTCCTAAGTTAATAAATTCACGAAATAACGAGTTAGATGACACACTTGCCGAATATTCCTAAAAATCTACAGTTTTTCAAGCAACGTCTAAAGAAGGAAATATATTATGATGGATATATTGCAAGTAAAGTACAAAATACTGAGAAAAAATAACGAATGAGGCGACAAAAAATGTTTATGGGAAGTCTCTAGATTTTGAAAGTACGAGCCGCCAATGATTCGTGCTATTGATTTGGTATTTTACTTTCATCTAAAGTAACATTTGGCAACGTAATCTTACAAATACCAAGTAAAATAGATACGAGAAAGCACATCTGTAAAATCACATGGATTCACAAAATGACACAGCTTTTTCCCGATGGTTCTTAATTGTTGTTTAATCCACTCGTATTCATATATTACAAAAGATATACATTCAAATATTATATAATAGAAGAGTAGCAAAATATAATATTAAACCAGGTAGTTTTGAGAGACCGAAACCACCACACTCTTTATGTATAAGTGCCTTGCTATTATAAAATATGTTGTCAATATGTCACAATTTTAAAGTGGGTTGATATTAGATGGTTTATTTTATTTCTAATCGTTTCAGGCCACCTTTTGTATCTTCGAAAAAGAAAGTATACATTTAACCTTTATTAGCAAAATTAAGTAGTAATTATTGATAATTTTTATACTTTTCTCCCAGTACCTATAGAGATACAGGGTGTTTCAAAAAGACGCAGCAATATTTATGACGGGTGATATCTGAATACAATTAATGAAAAACGTTCCTATAAACATACATACATACGAAATTTGAACAGCGTTGTTGCTAGAAATGGGGGCTTATACGGCCTTAAGTAGATCAAACTTTATTAAGTCCAGTGGCGTTAGGGGAACAACTTAATACAAATTATTGACAAAAAAAAATGTACGCCACTGACTGCAATTTAATTTCGTTATTTTCTTGAGGTAAAGCAAGTAAAACTACAACTTTTTAATCTCTTGTATTTTTTCCATATGTTGCTCCGTTTACAAGAAGCAAAAATTTAAATCATTTTTCAACATACCAAGAATATTTGCGAATAATTCGACTGAAAATTAATGCCTTCATGAAACAGGTACAATAAAACGAAGTGGAGGAACAGGAGGGCCAAAACAGCAAGAACGGTCGAGCTGGAAGAGGATGTACTAAATATCGTTCAAGAAAATCCAGGTACTTCTATTCGCAAAGTTGCTGAGGTTTTGCATGTAAATAATATTACTGTTTTTGTTATATACCGATACCACATTCAACGCGTTCAAGCACTTATCTCTACTGATTTTCCTCCACGTATGGCATTCTGTTAATGGTTTTTGCACAAAGTTGTTGGAATTCCTCAACTACTGACGTTGGTTTTGTTTGCTGATGTAACGAGTTTTTAAAGAAATGCAATAAGGAATTTTCATAATAACCATATATGGTGTGATGAATATCCGCATGCGATAGTTGATGATCATTTTCAACATCAGTTATCGTTGAACGTTTGGATTGGAATTGTGAGTGACTGCTTAATTGGACCTGTATTTCTGCCAGGAATACTTATGGGAGAGGTAAAACGAACCATTGACAATAAGAAATGCAATGTGGTTTATGCACGATGGTGCACGAGTGCATTTTAGTCGGGTTGCTCGTGAGTTTTTAAGAGAAACATACGGAAATCACTGAATTGGCTGAGGAGGACCTCAGGTTTGGCCTGTACGATCCCCGGATTTAAACCCGCTGATTTTTTCATGTGAGGCCACCTGAAGTCCTGTGGAAAATGTGGAGGACCTAAGGAGTCGCATTAATGCTGGGTGTAATTTGTTCGCCAGTCAATGAGGTGAAGATTGGATTCATGTATCCCAGCTAGAGGTGATCACACAAAAGTTGAAATATTATACAGATCTAAAGTTTCTATTAGAATAATCTCGGGTACAATTGAATTGAGAAAAGAAAAGTTATTTCGCGCATTTACAATACTAGCAAAATGTTGTTCAAGCGAGGACGGGGTGAAAAAGTTCCAGCTTGATAAAGAAAGATTTATGATTTTTTTCAGTTTATCTTTAATGCTCCTTTAAGAGAATTTTTATAGTGCGATCAATCAAGGTCCTCAAAATACGCTGTTCTTACTTCCGACACATTTTTGGAGCTTAAAAATCAAATGATAATTGTTGTGGGTCAAATCTGGTGAATATGCTGGAAACAATTCGAGCTAACCTCCGACATTGAGCTGGTGCGTTGTCAGGGTGATTTTTTTACGCCAAATGTGGTCGTTTTTACACATCTTCATTCACGATTTGCAATAACTCTGTGTAGTATTGTCGGTAATCAATGAAAATAATCGCTTTTGCATCCCAAAACACAGTCCTCATCAACGTATTCGCCAGTAAAATTGTTTCTAAGGTCAGTTCATTAGGCTCAATCTTTGACATTTGACAGTTATTTCAATAGTCAACTTAAGGTCGTTTCTGTGGCAAAAATAAATGAAAGTGCCTATACTACGAAAAATAGACATGTATCGGCAAAACGAAAAAAGGATCGAAAATTGTTTTTCCTATTTTACGGATTAGCCTAAAAAACAAAAAAGTTAAGTACATCCTGACGGGAAAGTTATCCACAAACCGTGTACTTTCTGATCAGTCGAAAAAAAAAAGTATATATTTATTACAGAGCAATAATTCTGGTCAAACAAATCGTTGGTATCAAACAATAACAATAGGATACAATAATAGTTAAGGCAAATTTGAAAGCTACATCCTTTTAAAAATGAAAAATATCCATTCATTATTTTTGTACTTCTTGAAAACCACTTATCATAGGTGCTGTGTAAAAAAGTTTTTGATATTTTTGTGAAATCGAACATCTCCTTCTCTTACAACCCGAAACGCCAAAATCTTCCTTGATTTATTAGTCTAAAAGACATTACTCATTTTGCCAAAACACCGGTAGAGACGGGACTTAATATGTGCCAAAAAATCAGTTGATGCCAAAGATATAATAATAATACTATATAATATTAAATCTTTGGTTGCCGAACTGTAAAAAGTATACATTCAGTTCATTCCATTATCTAAGCTGAACTTTATGTAATTTTAAAAGTTGTGTTGAATAATATAAAATATAAAGAAATATTATATTCATATGCTTACTTACAAACAAGAACATTCTCAACATAACTAGTAGGTATTGTATTCATTTAATTAATATTATATATTGGAATACTTACTAAGCCGCCATCTATTAGTAAATACAGGTATTTATCTTATACAGTCATGCACAACAGCTTATTATCACTCACGGCCACCAGTGGCGTTACTAGGCACCGTAAATCGTGATTTGTGAGATTAGAACGAAAAGCCCAAATTTACCTACTTGATTTTTAAAATGCTTTAGCTTTTTAAACAGTTAACTTTTCAGGATGCCGAGAGTACATTTTCCATAGACGAAGTGCCAATTTTTCAGTGGAAGCCAATTAGTTCGTAACGTTTTTTTTTTAATTTCAATCAACTTTTCAATAAAAAATGCAATCAAGTTTACCTGAAATTATAAATTGCTTTTGGTGTTTAAATATTTAACTTTTATGCATAGGTGATGTGTCAGAAATAATTTCGCAGTGGAAGCCAATTAGTTCATAACGTTTTTTTTTTATATTTCAATAAGCTTTTCAGGAAACAATGCAATCAAGTTTACTTCAATCTTTAAAATGCTTTAGCTTTTTAAATAGTTAACTTTTCTGGATTCCGAGAGTACATTTTCCATAGATGAAGTTCTAATTTTTCAGTGGAAGCCAATTAGTTTGTAAAGTTCTTTTTTTTTTCGATAACCTCTTCAATTATGTTTACTTAATTTTTAAAATGCTTTAGCTTTTTAAATAATATTTAGCTTTTGTACACTTTCCATAGAACAAGTGACAGAAATAATTAGTTTTTGACGTTTTTTATTTAATTTCGATAGCCTTTTCAAAAAAAAATGCAATCAAGTTTACTTGAATTTTTAAATAGCTTAAGCTTTTTACATTTTTAAATTTTCTGCATGCCGAGAGTACACTTTCCATAGATGAAGTGTTAGAAATAATTTTTCAGCGAAAGTAAATTAGTTCGTAACGTTTTATTTTTTTATTTCGGTAACATTTTCAAGAGAAAATGCAATCACGTTTACTTGAATTTTTAAATAGCTTAAGCTTTTTACATTTTTAAATTTTCTGCATGCCGAGAGTACACTTTCCATAGATGAAGTGTTAGAAATAATTTTTCAGTGGAAGCCAATTAGTTCGTAACGTTTTATTTTTTTATTTCGGTAACATTTTCAAGAGAAAATGCAATCACGTTTACTTGAATTTTTAAAATGCTTTTGATAAAATGCAATCATTTTTACTTGAATCTTTAAAATGCTTTAGCTTTTTAAATATTAGCTTTTTAAGTAGGTAACTTTTCTGTATGCCAAGAGTACATTTTCCATATTCTGAAGAGCCAATTTTTCAGTGGAATTTCGGTAATATTTTCAAGAGAAAATGCAATCACGTTTACTTGAATTTTTAAAATGCTTCAGCTTATTAAATAATATTTAACTTTTGTGCATGGAGAGTACACTTTATATGTATAAAGTGCCAGAAATAATTTTTCACTGCAAGCCAATCAGGTCGTAACATTTTTTTTTTAATTTCGATCATTTTTTCAAGCAAAAATGCAATCAAGTTTACTTGGATTTTTAAAATATTTTAGCTTTTAAATATTTAATTTGTTGCATGTCGAGAGTGCATTTTCTATAGAAGATGTGCCAGAAATAATTTTTCAGTGGAGCGAATTAGTTTCTAACGGTTTTTTTTTTATATTTCGACAAAATGCAATCAAGTTTACTTGAACCTTTAAAATGCTTTAGCTTTTTAAATAGGTAACTTTTCTGTATGTCAAGAGTACATTTTCCATATATGAAGTGCCAATTTTTCAGTGGAAGCCAATTAGTTCGTAACTTTTTTTTTATATTTTGATAAAATGCAATCATTTTTACTCGACTTTTTAAAATGCTTTAGCTTTTTAAATATTAGCTTTTAAATAGGTATCTTTTCTGTATGCCAAGAGGAGATTTTCCATATTATGAAGTGCCAATTTTTCTGTGGAAGCCAATTAGTTGGTAACGTTTTATTTTTTAGTTTCGATAAACTTTTCAAGAAAAAATGCAATCAAGTTTAGTTGAATTTTTAAAAAGCTGTAGCTTTTTATATTTTTAAAAAATTTCTGCATGCCGAGAGTACACATTCCATAGATGAAGTGGCAAAAATAATTTTCTGCGAAAAATTATTTCCTAACGCTCTTTTTTTTTTTTAATTTCGGTAACGTTTTCAAGAGAAAATGCAATCACGTTTACTTGAATTTTTAAAATGCTTTTGATAAAATGCAATCATTTTTACTTGAATCTTTAAAATGCTTTAGCTTTTTAAATATTAGCTTTTTAAGTAGGTAACTTTTCTGTATGCCAAGAGTACATTTTCCATATTATGAAGTGCCAAATTTTCAGTGGAATTTCGGTAATATTTTCAAGAGAAAATGCAATCACGTTTACGTGAATTTTTAAAATGCTTCAGCTTATTAAATAATATTTAACTTTTGTGCATGGAGAGTACACTTTATATGTATAAAGTGCCAGAAATAATTTTTCACTGCAAGCCAATCAGGTCGTAACATTTTTTTTTTAATTTCGATCATTTTTTCAAGCAAAAATGCAATCAAGTTTACTTGGATTTTTAAAATATTTTAGCTTTTAAATATTTAATTTGTTGCATGTCAGAGTGCATTTTCTATAGAAGATGTGCCAGAAATAATTTTGCAGTGGAGCGAATTAGTTTCTAACGGTTTTTTTTTATATTTCGACGAAATGCAATCAAGTTTACTTGAATCTTTAAAATGCTTTAGCTTTTTAAATAGGTAACTTTTCTGTATGTCAAGAGTACATTTTCCATATATGAAGTGTCAATTTTTCAGTGGAAGCCAATTAGTTTGTGACGTTTTTTATTTAATTTCGATAGCATTTTCAAAAAAAAATGCAATCAAGTTTACTTGAATTTTTAAATAGCTTAAGCTTTTTACATTTTTAAATTTTCTGCATGCCGAGAGTACACTTTCCATAGATGAAGTGTTAGAAATAATTTTTCAGCGAAAGCAAATTAGTTCGTAACGCTCTTATTTTAATTTCGATAAGATTGTCAAGAGAAAATGCAATCACGTTTACTTGCATGAGCTTTTTAAATAATATTTAACTTTTGTACATGGCAAGAGTACATTTTATATGGATGAAGTGCCAAACATAATTTTTCAGTCGGAGCCAATGCCTTTGTAACTTTTTTTTTTCGATTTCGATAACCTTTTCAAGAAAAAGTTCATCAATTTTATTTGAATCTTTAAAATGCTATAGCTTTCAAATATTTAACTTTTCTGCTTGCCGAGAGTACATTTTCCATACATGATGTGCCAGAAATACTTTTGCAGTGGAAGCCAATTATTTCGTAACTTTTTTTTTATATTTTGATAAAATGCAATCATTTTTACTTGAATCTTTAAAATACTTTAGCTTTTTCAGTATGCCAAGAGTACATTTTCCATATATGAAGTGACAATTTTTCAGTGGAAGCCAATTAGTTCGTAACGTTTTATTTTTTTATTTCGGTAACATTTTCAAGAGAAAATGCAATCACGTTTACTTGAATTTTTAAAATGCTTTTGATAAAATGCAATCATTTTTACTTGAATCTTTAAAATGCTTTAGGTTTTTAAATATTAGCTTTTTAAGTAGGTAACTTTTCTGTATGCCAAGAGTACATTTTCCATATTATGAAGTGCCAAATTTTCAGTGGAATTTCGGTAATATTTTCAAGAGAAAATGCAATCACGTTTACGTGAATTTTTAAAATGCTTCAGCTTATTAAATAATATTTAACTTTTGTGCATGGAGAGTACACTTTATATGTATAAAGTGCCAGAAATAATTTTTCACTGCAAGCCAATCAGGTCGTAACATTTTTTTTTTAATTTCGATCATTTTTTCAAGCAAAAATGCAATCAAGTTTACTTGGATTTTTAAAATATTTTAGCTTTTAAATATTTAATTTGTTGCATGTCAGAGTGCATTTTCTATAGAAGATGTGCCAGAAATAATTTTGCAGTGGAGCGAATTAGTTTCTAACGGTTTTTTTTTATATTTCGACGAAATGCAATCAAGTTTACTTGAATCTTTAAAATGCTTTAGCTTTTTAAATAGGTAACTTTTCTGTATGTCAAGAGTACATTTTCCATATATGAAGTGTCAATTTTTCAGTGGAAGCCAATTAGTTTGTGACGTTTTTTATTTAATTTCGATAGCATTTTCAAAAAAAAATGCAATCAAGTTTACTTGAATTTTTAAATAGCTTAAGCTTTTTACATTTTTAAATTTTCTGCATGCCGAGAGTACACTTTCCATAGATGAAGTGTTAGAAATAATTTTTCAGCGAAAGCAAATTAGTTCGTAACGCTCTTATTTTAATTTCGATAAGATTGTCAAGAGAAAATGCAATCACGTTTACTTGCATGAGCTTTTTAAATAATATTTAACTTTTGTACATGGCAAGAGTACATTTTATATGGATGAAGTGCCAAACATAATTTTTCAGTCGGAGCCAATGCCTTTGTAACTTTTTTTTTTCGATTTCGATAACCTTTTCAAGAAAAAGTTCATCAATTTTATTTGAATCTTTAAAATGCTATAGCTTTCAAATATTTAACTTTTCTGCTTGCCGAGAGTACATTTTCCATACATGATGTGCCAGAAATACTTTTGCAGTGGAAGCCAATTATTTCGTAACTTTTTTTTTATATTTTGATAAAATGCAATCATTTTTACTTGAATCTTTAAAATACTTTAGCTTTTTCAGTATGCCAAGAGTACATTTTCCATATATGAAGTGACAATTTTTCAGTGGAAGCCAATTAGTTCGTAACGTTTTATTTTTTTATTTCGGTAACATTTTCAAGAGAAAATGCAATCACGTTTACTTGAATTTTTAAAATGCTTTTGATAAAATGCAATCATTTTTACTTGAATCTTTAAAATGCTTTAGGTTTTTAAATATTAGCTTTTTAAGTAGGTAACTTTTCTGTATGCCAAGAGTACATTTTCCATATTATGAAGTGCCAAATTTTCAGTGGAATTTCGGTAATATTTTCAAGAGAAAATGCAATCACGTTTACGTGAATTTTTAAAATGCTTCAGCTTATTAAATAATATTTAACTTTTGTGCATGGAGAGTACACTTTATATGTATAAAGTGCCAGAAATAATTTTTCACTGCAAGCCAATCAGGTCGTAACATTTTTTTTTAATTTCGGTCATTTTTTCAAGCAAAAATGCAATCAAGTTTACTTGGATCTTTAAAATGGTTTAGCTTTTAAATATTTAACTTTTCTGCATGCCGAGAGTGCATTTTCTATAGAAGATGGGCCAGAAATAATTTTGCAGTGGAGCGAATTAGTTTCTAACGTTTTTTTTTTATAGTTCGACAAAATGCATTAAGTTTACTTGAATCTTTAAAATGCTTTAGCTTTTTCAATAGGTAACTTTGCTGTATGTCAAGAGTACATTTTCCATATATGAAGTGCCAATTTTTCAGTGGAAGCCAATTAGTTCGTAACTTTTTTTTTATATTTTGATAAAATGCAATCATTTTTACTCGACTTTTTAAAATGCTTTAGCTTTTTAAATATTAGCTTTTAAATAGGTATCTTTTCTGTATGCCAAGAGGAGATTTTCCATATTATGAAGTGCCAATTTTTCTGTGGAAGCCAATTAGTTGGTAACGTTTTATTTTTTAGTTTCGATAAACTTTTCAAGAAAAAATGCAATCAAGTTTAGTTGAATTTTTAAAAAGCTGTAGCTTTTTATATTTTTAAAAAATTTCTGCATGCCGAGAGTACACATTCCATAGATGAAGTGGCAAAAATAATTTTCTGCGAAAAATTATTTCCTAACGCTCTTTTTTTTTTTTAATTTCGGTAACGTTTTCAAGAGAAAATGCAATCACGTTTACTTGAATTTTTAAAATGCTTTTGATAAAATGCAATCATTTTTACTTGAATCTTTAAAATGCTTTAGCTTTTTAAATATTAGCTTTTTAAGTAGGTAACTTTTCTGTATGCCAAGAGTACATTTTCCATATTATGAAGTGCCAAATTTTCAGTGGAATTTCGGTAATATTTTCAAGAGAAAATGCAATCACGTTTACGTGAATTTTTAAAATGCTTCAGCTTATTAAATAATATTTAACTTTTGTGCATGGAGAGTACACTTTATATGTATAAAGTGCCAGAAATAATTTTTCACTGCAAGCCAATCAGGTCGTAACATTTTTTTTTTAATTTCGATCATTTTTTCAAGCAAAAATGCAATCAAGTTTACTTGGATTTTTAAAATATTTTAGCTTTTAAATATTTAATTTGTTGCATGTCAGAGTGCATTTTCTATAGAAGATGTGCCAGAAATAATTTTGCAGTGGAGCGAATTAGTTTCTAACGGTTTTTTTTTATATTTCGACGAAATGCAATCAAGTTTACTTGAATCTTTAAAATGCTTTAGCTTTTTAAATAGGTAACTTTTCTGTATGTCAAGAGTACATTTTCCATATATGAAGTGTCAATTTTTCAGTGGAAGCCAATTAGTTTGTGACGTTTTTTATTTAATTTCGATAGCATTTTCAAAAAAAAATGCAATCAAGTTTACTTGAATTTTTAAATAGCTTAAGCTTTTTACATTTTTAAATTTTCTGCATGCCGAGAGTACACTTTCCATAGATGAAGTGTTAGAAATAATTTTTCAGCGAAAGCAAATTAGTTCGTAACGCTCTTATTTTAATTTCGATAAGATTGTCAAGAGAAAATGCAATCACGTTTACTTGCATGAGCTTTTTAAATAATATTTAACTTTTGTACATGGCAAGAGTACATTTTATATGGATGAAGTGCCAAACATAATTTTTCAGTCGGAGCCAATGCCTTTGTAACTTTTTTTTTTCGATTTCGATAACCTTTTCAAGAAAAAGTTCATCAATTTTATTTGAATCTTTAAAATGCTATAGCTTTCAAATATTTAACTTTTCTGCTTGCCGAGAGTACATTTTCCATACATGATGTGCCAGAAATACTTTTGCAGTGGAAGCCAATTATTTCGTAACTTTTTTTTTATATTTTGATAAAATGCAATCATTTTTACTTGAATCTTTAAAATACTTTAGCTTTTTCAGTATGCCAAGAGTACATTTTCCATATATGAAGTGACAATTTTTCAGTGGAAGCCAATTAGTTCGTAACGTTTTATTTTTTTATTTCGGTAACATTTTCAAGAGAAAATGCAATCACGTTTACTTGAATTTTTAAAATGCTTTTGATAAAATGCAATCATTTTTACTTGAATCTTTAAAATGCTTTAGGTTTTTAAATATTAGCTTTTTAAGTAGGTAACTTTTCTGTATGCCAAGAGTACATTTTCCATATTATGAAGTGCCAAATTTTCAGTGGAATTTCGGTAATATTTTCAAGAGAAAATGCAATCACGTTTACGTGAATTTTTAAAATGCTTCAGCTTATTAAATAATATTTAACTTTTGTGCATGGAGAGTACACTTTATATGTATAAAGTGCCAGAAATAATTTTTCACTGCAAGCCAATCAGGTCGTAACATTTTTTTTTAATTTCGATCATTTTTTCAAGCAAAAATGCAATCAAGTTTACTTGGATCTTTAAAATGGTTTAGCTTTTAAATATTTAACTTTTCTGCATGCCGAGAGTGCATTTTCTATAGAAGATGGGCCAGAAATAATTTTGCAGTGGAGCGAATTAGTTTCTAACGGTTTTTTTTTTATATTTCGACAAAATGCAATCAAGTTTACTTGAACCTTTAAAATGCTTTAGCTTTTTAAATAGGTAACTTTTCTGTATGTCAAGAGTACATTTTCCATATATGAAGTGCCAATTTTTCAGTGGAAGCCAATTAGTTCGTAACGTTTTTTTTTTTTTTAATTTCGATAACCTTTTCAAAAAAAAAAATGCAATCAAGTTTACTTGAATTTTTAAATAGCTTAGGTACACTTTCCATAGATTAAGTGTTAGAAATAATTTTTCAGCGAAAGAAAATTCGTTCGTAACGCTCTTTTTTAATTTCGATAAAATTTTCAAGAGAAATTTTTTTTTTTATTTCAGTAACCTTTTCGAGAAAATATGCAATAAAGTTTACTTTTATCTTTAAAATGCTTTAGCTTTTTAAATAGTTAACTTTTTTAGATGAATTGCAAGAAATAATTTTGCAGTGGAAGTCAATTAGTTTGTAACGTTTTTTTTTTTAATATTGATAACATTTTCAAGAAAAAATGCAATCAACTTGACTTGAATTTTTAAAAATTTAAATTTTCTGAATGCCGAGAGTACACTTTTCATAGATGATGTGTCAGAAATATTTTTTCTGTGGAAGCCAATCACTTCGCAACGTCTTTTATTTTTAACTTGGATAAGCACCCGCAGGTAAACCATTATTTTACTGTCTCATACAATAAATAACTATTATTGTTCGAGACACAAATTAATACATAGAGTTTCATTTAATTAGGAAGTTGGCAAATTAAAATTTCTTTTGATATATCGGATATTGCTACCGTTAACAACTTGATTGAGCAGGATTTGCGATCTTTGGTACAGGAATCTGCTAGACATCAGATGACCATCCAAATCGAATATGCTTCTGTTTGGTAGACATAGAAATACCACGAGGGAGCTATTGAAGGTAGAAATTGATGGCAAGATTATTCCATTTAAAGAATCAGTAAGAAATCTTGGACTCGAACTTGAGAGTGATCTAAGATTTTCTGGTCATATAAGCAATTGCCTCCGTAGAGCGTACACCAGTTTGAAACAGCTATATCCGCATCGACATTCAATTATTAACTGATTCTCTGGTGTTAAGTCATTTCAACTATTGCGATACTGTTTATGGTCCATGCTTAACGAGTATGGACAGCACGCGAGTACAGCGAGTTCAGAAGTGCTGCCTGAGATATATCTATGGAATACAAAAATTTGATCCAATTACTTTCAAATTAAAATCTGCAAATTGGTTGTCTATGGAGGCAAGGCGCAAACTATATGCTGCATGTCAGTTTCATGGTATAATTCAATCAAAGTGCCCACCATATCTTTACAATAAGATTGTGTTTCGATCAGATGTTCACACGCTGAACCTGAGGTTTAGAGGACTGCTCTCTCCACCAGCACATAGAACCGCAATATTTGAAAGGTTTCTGTATTTGTGCTGTTTACAATCAGATTCCAGACAGCCTTAAAAGTTTGTCTTTGATAGGTTTCAGGAGGCATTACAGAGATTTGCTCTACTCAAGCGAATAATTTACTCTTTTTATTGTGTTTTTATACATTATACAACCTCATTGTTGGGTTGATCAAGTATATTTTGTAGAATTGTCTTTATTTAATTTTTCGGGGTAAAATCTTAAAAACAGTTTATAACTGCCTTTTAACCCTTTTTGCGACCACAGACAAATCGAGAATCTGTCGTTGTCATTGTAATAATAATTCTTTTATGTTTGTAAAAGTGTTCTGAATTTTTGGTTGCAAATAAACTGATTATTATTATTATTTTAAAACAGGCAATAATACGTAGGATTTATTAAAAAATGAAAGACCCAATATAGTTTTACCACATCAAAACGTAGTCTATATGTTGGTTTTGGAATTATTCAGTTCAGGGTTAGGATGGAGCTATGGGAAAAAAATTGTAAATTATAGGCCGTTGAGCAGGAGCGGACAAGTTTTACCAAAAAAACTTTTGCTCTTTGCTTAGGTGTTTGGGTATTATATCTTTAAAACTTAGCATTCTATTATTTTTTTGTTTATTTCGGTCTTTATATGTATACAGGGTGGCCCATTAGTGTGTGGGCGGAAGATATATCAAGATCTATAAGCGATAGACAAAAAAATCCTTTACAAAAATTTTAGTAACTGAAGAGACCTACAACGCAAAATGTTTTTAATTATACAGAATAGTTCACAAACGCGCAGCGGACCAAACTTGCTTTTTCTTAATGCGACACCATGTATATTTTAACATAAATAAATGCCGCACTAAAAGACAAGAAAAATGACATAAGGGTTGGCATGCCTAGGTAGTTTTTGAAATATTTCTAAATAAGGGTTAATTTTGACATAAATTTAAGGCGTTGTGGTAACTACAGAAACAAAAAATATATCAATTTTTCGTATCAGGTCAATTTGAATTTCCTTATTTTCTCCGTTTTACTGGATTTTATTGGCATCTGATTTGTAATTTTTTGGGTGGTCACATTTTCTAAATTGTATTTTTATGGGGAAATGTTGAATGGGACACCCTGTAAATCTGGTTAAATTTGAGAAGTCCCTTTCCCATACCTTTTATTGGTATCATATTCCATGAGGTTAAGACTAACAGTTTTTTCATAAAAAAATATTTCCAAAGAAACAATTTATAAACAAAAATCGCGAATTTTTGACGTTTTATTTATTTTTTTATGTAAAAACAAAAAAGGTAAATTATAGCTTTATTTTAATAATTTACAAATAGACGATCTTAAAAAATAAAAATAATTTTTTTCCACCAATTGCGAATTTTGTCGGGAGTTTTTCTTTTTTTTAAATAATTTTTTATGAAAAAACGGTTACCCTTAAGCTCATGCAATGATATCGATAGAAAGTATTGGAAAGAGACTTCTCGAATCTAAGCAGATATACAGGGTGTGCCATTTAATATTTTCCCATAAAAATACAATTTAGAAAATGTGACCACCCTGAAAAATTAACGGAGAAAAGAAGAGAATTCAAATGGACCTGCCAGGAAAAATTGGTTGGTTTTTTGTTTCTGTAGTAACCACAGCGCCTTAAATTTATGTCAAAGTTAACCCCTATTTACAAATATTTCAAAAACTACTGGATCTAGGCATGTCAACCTTATGTCATTTTTCTTGTCTTTTAGAGCGCCATTTACATAAGTTAAAATATATAGGGTGTCGCATTAAGAAAATGGAAGTTTGCTCTGTAGCGCGTTTGTGAACTACCCTCTTCAGTTCCTAAAAGTTTTGCAAAGGATTTTTTTGTGTATTGCTCATAGATCTGGAGATATCTTCCGCCCACACACTAATGGGCCACCCTGTATAATTAAGCTTTATATTTTGTGGAATTTTTTGAATTGAAATAAATATATTATTTATTATTATTATCTATCTAGCTTAGAGGGGAATGTAACAGCTATCCTTAATCGACATAGAGTGAAGCTGAAAGATCGGCACCCTAGCGGCTGTTTACGGGGTCCAATTGCCAAGTACTTTTCAAACCATTCTAAATTCTACAATATTTTATCCAATAAATACAAATTTTATATTTCTGCAAAAATTCTTTTACATGTTTATGTTTAAAACAATGTTGAGAATGTAAAATAATAACGTATTTTCATATATCTGGTATGAGCTATTCGAAAAAATGAAAATGATACATTTCCGCAGAAAACTTTTCGTGACTTTCTGTTTGAGGAAGCTTTCAAATACTAAATAAACAAATATTTTTTACATAACTGATTTTAAGTAAACTAAAGTTGATTCAAATAATGTTCATCACATAAAAGCACTTGATTTAAAACCTGTTTACGTGATTTTACGTTTTCGCAAAAGATGAAAAATATATCAATTTTAGCATACGTGTAGATATGAATAGCTCGATATACAGGGTGGTCCAACGAAAAGTTTGCACCTAGCTTTTCTCTTTTTTTTGTAGTCGAATGCGAAAATGCTCGGACACGTCGATTTTGCTTTTGAGGGGGACACATTTTAAACATATTTTTCGATCTGCGCCTTTAACCCCCTAGCGGGGGTGAGTAACAACCCTAAAATTTTAAATGGAAAGAGGGGTCTAATGACATATCATTTGAAAGGACACAAAATTGTCTTTCTAATGATACCCTGTTTGTCGAATTTTACTAAAACAGTTAATACGAAAACGACTTTAAAGACATTAAGCCGATAATTTTGGTATTAATGAGAAATACAAATAAGTTTTAATTATTACGACTGAAAACAACTACAATCATTTCTAAATTATTTACTTTGAAGAAAAACGGGATTTCAA
Source organism: Apoderus coryli (assembly GCA_911728435.2). Taxonomy (NCBI): domain Eukaryota; kingdom Metazoa; phylum Arthropoda; class Insecta; order Coleoptera; family Attelabidae; genus Apoderus; species Apoderus coryli. The sequence continues at coordinate 4,513,087 of OU452202.1, read as the reverse complement.
AAACACTATCTTATTTATCAGAACTAAATTCCTCACTAATCGTTTGCGTTTTTTGTTGAAATAAAAACTGCAGATACGTGTAGGAAAAGAATTTACACCGTTTATTTTAGTCTTTTCATTGATTCAGTTTGGTTGCTTCTCAAGTTATTTTACTTTTACCGTACAAAATGATTTATTCCATTCTAGAACGAGTTGAAATTGTTAAACTTTATTTTCAAAATAATAGTAGTGCTAGACTTACGGCTCGCTTATTTAATGAGAGACATCCCGATAAAAATGTGAATGATGTGTACGTTGGCAAGTTAGTTAAAAAGTTTGTAGATACCGGATCTGTCTGTAATGTAAAACACCAGCCGCAGAAACCGATCAGAAATGAAGCTGTGGAAGTCGCTGTTTTAGGGCATGTTGAAATGGATCATAGTCAAAGTACCCGTCAACTAGCTGAAGCCTCAGGTGTCTCCCGTTCGTCCATAATACGAATTTTAAAAGCGTACAAATTTCATCCGTACAAAATCAAATTAGTACAGGAACTAAATGAGGATGATCCTGATAGAAGGCTGCAATTTTGTGAAGCAATGAGCCAGCGTTTAATTGAAGATCCGCAATTATTATTTAACATTTGTTTTTCCGACGAATGCACATTTTATTTGAATGGAGCTGTAAATAGGCACAATTGCCGTTACTGGGATGACAGTAACCCACATTTATTCCGTGAGGTTCATACCCAGTATCCTCAAAAAATAAACGTCTGGTGTGGCATATTAGGAAATCATATTATAGGACCACTTTTTATTCCTGGAAATTTAACTGGTGAAGTGTACCTAAACATGCTCGAAGACACAATTGATCCTTTAATAACACAAATAATAGAAGATGACCAAAATCATACTGCTGATCGGCTTTATTTCCAGCAAGATGGAGCACCTCCGCACTATGTGGCTCCTGTAAGACAGTTCTTAGATGACCGGTTCCCTGGACGGTGGATTGGAAGGAGGGGCCCAATTGAATGGCCTGCCAGGTCACCGGATTTATCGCCTTTAGACTTTTTTCTTTGGGGGCACTTAAAAAATAAATGTTTTGCCACGAAGCCCGAGTCCATAGAAGATCTTCTCCAACGCATTACAGAAGAGTGCAGAAACATAACACCTGATATGCTACAAAATGTTAGAAATAGATTTGAACAAAATCTGTATTATTGTATGGAATCAAATGGGTCACATTTTCAACATTTGTTAATGTAACGTTTTAATAAATCAATTTAACAGCTTGTTTACTTTTTTTACAAAGCAATGTTAAAACTAACAAACATTGGAATGTACTAACGATTGCAGGTGTTTTCACTCGCAATAATTAAAACTTATTTGTATTTCTCATTAATACCAAAATTATCGGCTTAATGTCTTTAAAGTCGTTTTCGTATTAACTGTTTTAGTAAAATTCGACAAATAGGGTATCATTAGAAAGACAATTTTGTGTCCTTTCAAATGATATGTCATTAGACCCCTCTTTCCATTTAAAATTTTAGGGTTGTTACTCACCTCCGCTAGGGGGTTAAAGGCGCAGATCGAAAAATATGTTTAAAATGTGTCCCCCTCAAAAGCAAAATCGACGTGTCCGAGCATTTTCGCATTCGACTACAAAAAAAAGAGAAAAGCTAGGTGCAAACTTTTCGTTGGACCACCCTGTATATGAAGTCTATGTTAATAATTTTATACTATGTTTATAGAAGTGATTAAATCATTGATCGTTTGCAACCTTCGCACTTAATTAAAAGTTCAAATGAATTAAACATTTACTATAGAATTCCACTGTTGCTTACTACGAATTATTAGTTTTCGAAACATTTAGGTATTAATTATAGACATTATATGAATATGCCATTCCCAAATCTAATACTTTGAATGAAATCATAAACTTAATGCATGATGAGCAATAATGACAGGTAGGCATAAAATAAAACAACAAACGCTAAATATTTAAATATATTCATTTATTTAGGATAGATATATCAAATTATTATTAAAATTCTTATTTTTTTATTCAATTTAATAAATTATTTATAAGCTAAAACTATTTATTGCATCATCCAAACTTATACAAAAATAGAACGCACTGTCATACTTTTTGTCAATAGCAAAAGGTATACAATTTAGTCAGAAATCTTATGTTACAATTTTTATATTATTATATTTTACAACTCCATTTAACATTGGTTTGCTTCTACTTAAACCTAATTTATTTTAAGTCGTATTTTCCTTTATAATAACTTTCCTTTATCAAGTAATAATTATTAGTTTCAATCTTTAACAAAGTTTTTCTTTAAAAAATATGTTAAGATGCATTGTTTGTTCCTATAGGAATACGACCAAAGAGGACAAGATTGCACTTACACTTAAGCCTAATTCTCAGAAATCACATATCTACTTAAGAAACTAATAGCAGGGTAACCTAAACAGCAACAAAACATATTGAGCACCCTGTTAGATATATTAAATGATATTCCATTTAGGTACGTACTCATAAAATAAATTTTTCAGACAAAGTATTTCGCGGTCTCAACCAAGTCCACGAAATGAAATTTCGCCAAACCAACCATGACAGTGTTTTCATATTGGACATTTCTAAAATATGGCAATAACAAGGTTACTATCATTTATTATTGAGCATAGAATTTACATATTATACATCTAATTACAATTACATTTTTCATACTACCGCGTTTAGATTTTTCAGGTATTTGTTAAATCAAAAATCGCTGAGTTATACTTTTCAGTTCTGTAGATGTGCCAGATACCGAAAGATCACTAGCAGTGTCACGCATTATTTTTGTGGTTTGACAAGAACTCTCAAAATATTTTGTATATGTTTCAACATGACATTTCCATAACAACGGTGAGCGCCTTTGTTACTTAAATTGACATAATGATGTATTTACTTGATATTATCACAGTATAATAAATAATACAGTATTCCGACTCTCCCCTTGCGAAGCGTCATGCACATCTCGTCGCGCATGCTGCCATTATAGGATAAAACTTGGCAATAATAGCATTGATGTAGGTAGATACCGTTCACTCCTGTGTTCAGTATATAGTTCATTGTCGGCGTGTACGAGGTAAGAGTGTTTTTATTAACGTGTTTTGTGATTAATACAATGAAAAGTCAATGTGGAAATGTGTGTTCTGGAAAACGTTGTCACAATAAGCGGTACACCTCTTTTTTTGCTTCCCCAAAGATCCTGTTAAGTGAGTAATAAGAAAAAATAAAGATGAATACGAGATACTTTTACACTTATGACAACTATTTGCATAACTGTAAAATTCATATTAGGAAATGACAGTGTTTTAAAACTAAATGCAAGTGAAACATAAACACAGGTTGTCGCGTGGCTAGAGCATAGCATGATAACGCAATCAGCTAGGTGTTATTTTATTGACAATCATCATAAAGTTTCAAGGAGTCTTTGCCAAAATTTGCTTTTAAAGTTGCAATAATTGCATTTTTTTTTTACATGATCCTTATTTAGTTATTTATTTTGACAGGGCAAGAAAGTGGGCTATTAGTAGTGGTCGAGAAGATCTTCTAGATCACAATATACGGTAGTAGAAGATGGCGCATTTCGCATTTCGCATTTTAATTATGGCGATGTGCAAAGTGCCAACGTGGACTCGGAATGCTGTTCTTTATTATGCTGTGGTATCCAGTTGTTACTTTTGTTGATTGCACGAACAGTAATGTGTATAACATGGCTGCGAATTTTTTCGGTAGGTACGCTAAAAAGTTATTTCATGGCCTAGGTATACAAATAACTATTGTTTATTGCCATAAATATGAAATGAATATGAATAAAAACAAATATCCCAACAGCAACCCATTGATCTCTCCTCTAGAAATAGGGGAGGTTTTAGTTATAATAAAATGTATTATTGAAAACATCGTTTGGTCACTTCACCAAAAAACTTTTTTTTTGTTAATAGCGACGCGCGTTCCGCATTGTTACCATCATCAGGAGTGAATCAAAATTATATTGCTAACGATATTACAGCCTTATATAATTTAGTTTTAAATATAGTTAAAAAGTATTAATTTTAAATTGAAAGGACATATTATTTCGGAATTTGAACCATCATCAGCATCAGCATTAAAAATAACATATTTGATGTGAAGGTAGAGATCTAAACAATTTGAGTTTTAATTCTCTCCCGAGGATTCCAACAGTGTCAGCGAAACGCTCGTCGATATTTAAGTGTTTCGGTTTGAGTTTTTCAATATTACTTTACGCCGAAGGTTGTACTCATCGATTATATTAAAATGTATAATAAAATTACAAACAAAATGAGAATTTGAGATATATTTACAACAGATTTTAGGCAATAACTGTTGAAAATTCTTGACCACATTTGCATAGACGTACCTATATTTAAAAAAAGGGTAAATTTAGTAATGGCAGTAAAATTAAAAACTAGGTCTACACTTTATCAGACTTTTGTGAGTTATTGGCAGTTCGCTCAATTAACCATATTTATATCTCTTATGTGTTACATGCCCTTGTAGGAATTAAGCACAGTAGAATCAAAGAAATTCACTTCAAACAACGATTGAACCTCACTGATGAGTAGTGACTTGACGAACCGGCAGTCTTGTCCAAGTATGTAGGTGTTTTACTTGAGCTTATATCATATGAGTACGTGTCCTAATTTTGAAGTTTAAACTTACATAATATAACTTTAATATAGAAAATACTCATGATTAAATACGTGACATAAAGACTAGACAAAATTAGTCCTGGTACAAAAATATAACATAAATAATTTTTGTTTGATTAAAATTTTTAGTTTAGTTAACTTTATAAAGAGAACCATAAATTTGTTAACATTATGCATAGATTATATGTACAAAATGCAATAACAAAATAAATTAATATTATTGTTTGATGAGAAAGAAAATACTGATTTTTCCATGGCATTATAAGCCATTTCTAATGTAATTAATTTTGAAGAACTAACCATTAGTAACGACTCAAATAACTGTAGGCTGGTGTGGTAGGATAATGAATTGTCCTGAAATACAAGCATACAAACATTTAGTAAATTAGTGTGGTTTAATACTGTAACAAATTAGGAAATACGTAATGCACAAAAAGAGAATGAGAGATTACTAAATCGAGAAAGTAAAGAATAATAGATAATTACTTCTGATAATAAAATTATAGATATATTATTTTATATTATCATACTGAAATTAGTTGTTATTAGAAATACTAAATCAATAAACTATTAAAAAAATAAAATATGGTAGTATTAAGTAATTTAAAATTGTGTTAAAAGGTCTTACATTGCATATAGAGGAGAGGCAATAAAGCCCTATTTTGGACCATAGCCACAGAGCCCTTTTATCGCCATACACATTGATTACATCTAAAAATAGAGGAAAATTAGTAAATTAATAGTTCTATAGACCACAATCAAAATTACTGTAGTCCGCTTATTTTATGGTAACTAAAATTACTAACACTACTCTATATCAAACACACCTCAACTTGAATTGAAAATTTTAGGATAAAGTTTTTAGTTAAACGAAAATTAGAATTACATGTGATAGGAAAAAATGGTGAGTATCAAGCCCAATAACTTTATTACAGAATATTAGGAATAATTCTTAAATTCTATTAGAACTGTTATTCTTATGTAATTTGATTTTTTCCATAAGTAATTCAAAATAGTTAAGTAGGAAAATAATCGTAGAACCTCTTAATATTTTGAGCATATTAATTTATTTTGTCTAAATATAACTTCGATTGACACAAGATTAAGTTGAAATCTAGTGAAGCAACATATGATTGTAGTGTAATTATTTAATATTATGCATTCTACTCTACTTCTAATAATGCATTTCTTTCAGGAAGAGTACAGGGCGGACATTTTATTAGGGGCCTATAATAGCCCTCCTCAGAAAATACCGACTTTAGGAAAGAAACGGTAATACAATTTTTTTGTTGGTTTTAAAGATTTGTTTTATTATTTGTCTGTTAATAATACTTGCGGTGCTGTGCGACACCCCGTATAAATTTACACCTAGCTGATATAGATTGTAGTTTTGTAACTTATCGGTGTAATTTTATAATATGATGATAACAACAGCCACAGAAGGCAATGTTTGGTGAGGTCATCAATTTGCTAATAGAATAGATAATATTAATTGCTGTCTAAATTACACAAAATTCGATTAGAGAGTTCTTATAAAAGTTACTTGTATTCATTCCATGGAAAGTAAAAATGTAATTATGTTGTTTAAGGGTGCAGCATTTTTCGGACCCTCTGTATTATTAACACTGAAATATTTAAAAACTAGCTGTTGCCCTCGAGGCACGAATAGCTCTCCATATTTAAGTGTAAAAGTAATAATTTTATGACCTTTTTGTCATTTATCTAAATTTAATAAATTTTTGTTTTGTTTTAGACATCAGCTATTTTTTTTTTAAGTATCGGGTTTTGTGCCTTTTTCTTCTCTTTGGAGGCACTATTTATACGCAGATATTTTATATTTCAGGTCTAGGCCAAGTTCTTGAACGCAAATTAATTGATTTTTTTTAGTTTTATTATAAAATTTATTTTGCCCCTTTTCTACTATTTACGAACGCCTATGTAAACGAAATTGTTATGCCGCATGTTGTAGGTTATCCGTTAAGTGGTTTTTGAGTTATCACAGATACAAATTTTTTCTGACCCTTTTATAGAATTTTCACGGACGCCTATGGAACATTAATTTTTGTCGTGTATTTGTAACACCAATTCAACTAGTTAAATACAAAAATTTTTACATTTTAATTTTTTTTTATTTTACCCCTTTTTTTACTATTTACGAACGCGTAAATAAAAATTTTATGCTGCATTTTCTAGGTTATCTTATATGAAATCTATATATAATTAGCCAATTTTTCTGGTATATTTGGGAAACATTTTTTTTTCGTTTTTGACCCTTTTTTAAGACTATTTTCGAACGCCTGTGTGAACTAATTCTTTTATGTAACATTTTTTAGGTTATATTCTATCACAACTATAAAAAATTATTCAATATTTCGGATAAGTTTAAGAACTATGATTTTTTAAATTTTTGAACCCTCTTTTAAACCCCTTGCCTACGCTCAATGTTAATCACCACCTATAAATATCCTGTAGTATTTTCGTACCAAATGTGGTTAAAATCCGTTAAGTGGTTTTTGAGTTATCACGGATACAAATTTTTTCTGACCCTTTTATAGAATTTTCACGGACGCCTATGGTACATTAATTTTTGTCGTGTATTTTTAACACCAATTCATCTAGTTAAATATAAAAATTTTTACATTTTAATTTTATTTTTATTTTACCCCTTTTTCTACTATTTACGAACGCCTATGTAAATAAACATTTTATGCTGCATTTTTTAGGTTATCTTATATCAAAGCTATATATAATTAGCCAATTTTTCTGATATATTTGAAAAACATTTTTTTTTTTCGTTTTTGACCCTTTTTTAAACTATTTTCGAACGCCTGTGTGAACCAATTCTTTTATGGAATATTTTTTAGCTTATATTGTATCACAACTATGAAAAATTATTTCATATTTCGAATAAGTTTAGGAAATATATATTTTTTATGTTTTGACCCCTTTACCACTATTTACGAACGCCTATGAAAGTAAGTTATTCATGACACATTTTATAGGTTATGTTCTATCAAAACTATAAATAACTAGTTGATATTTCTGCTATTTTTAAGAAATACGTTTTTTTTTTAATCTTTTTTACCCCATTTTACACTATTTTCGAACGCCAATGTGGTCTAATATTTTATGTTCAATATTTTAGGTTATATTCAATTAAATGCGTAAAAAATTATGCAGTATTTCGGATAAGTTTAAGAACTATGAATTTTTTTTATTTTTTGAACCCTCTTTTAAACCCTTTGCCTACGCTCAATGTTTTCCAAAATCTAATCAGCTCCTTGCCATGTCCAATAGTATTTTTGTACCAAATTTGGTTAAAATCTGTTCAGCGGTTTTTGCGTTATCGTGCATACAGACAGACAGACAGACAGACATTTTTTTAAAACTACTTATTTATGTATAAAATGACCAAAAACAAGTATTTCCGGTGAAATTAAAAATTTTTTTTTTCATGAAACTAATAGTCTCCATATATACATATATTACATATATGATATGGAGAGCTAAAAATATCTTTCAAACCAACCAAACTTTTGTATTAACATTTCTTTTTTCTAAAGGCATTAGTTTCTGAGAAAATATTGGGCCCTAATAATATGCGCACCCTGTACAAACCGCACGTCCGATAAGTGTATATCATACTCTCGGGAACGTATAGGGGAAGTCAAAATAACCTAATTGTTCATAGACAAATAAGTGTTTACCAGAGATACGGATATTCCTTCTGCAAATACTTCCACTAAGTTTTATTTAGGCACTTCATCAATCAGACATTTTTTTAAGACAGATGTTGCCAATTATACATTGTTATTGAAATAAAAAAGCATCGCGTTATTCTGATTTATTATATTTTGAATAATATACAATATACCAAGGCAAACTCTTTTTAAAGGTAAATTATTAAAGTAATTAAAAAATTAGCCTATAGCTCTAGAAAAAACTTTTGCACACGAGTGTGGTGACAATTCCCGGTAGCATTTACGTAAAGGTGCTCTATAAAAGCTAACAGAATGATCAGTGCAACATAATGTGCAGCATGTATAAGTTTACTTGGTATGTGAAAGTTTTCCGTTTAAAACATCTACTAGTTTTACGGTTTTACGAGTCTTTATGACGTAAATAAACTGTTAAAATTTCTTGACGTTATATGAGTCCGTTAAAAAATTAAAACTCAAAATGTAAGTCACTGGATACACTTGGGGCCCTTATGTCTGTTAGGGGGCACTTTAAGACTTTTTGTCATTGAAAAACCATGTTTATTTTGAATTTATCTATACGCCCACGGGAATATGTCATGTAGGTACTAACTTAACATGTTTTTTTTAAGATAACGTATTTTAAGCTACAAATTATACGTTACCCATTGTCGCAATATCATTGATATGTTTAGTTTCTGAACCACAATAATTAACTGTATTTTAGACTTATTACAGTTTTATCTGGTCTCAGACAAAGCTCATAAACTAGTTTGATCTTGACACTAAAATAATGAATCCCTTTAATAACTAATTTGCACCACTTTCTATTTCTAAAGACAAATATGTCATCAGATAGTATCGAATTTTCCACACAACAATTCATTTTAGTACTAAGTTTTGCGCGAAAAAACTAACTTAACTTTTAAATCTCCAACAAACTATTCCATTCCTACATTTGAGAGATTTCTTGATAATTTAAAATTTATTCAAGCAACGAAACTGATACTATTCGTAATTATGCGACAAGTTATCGACGTACGGGGTTTATATCTATTCGACCAATGTGTTATTAATTGTAGGCATCCGGTTGAATTGTGTCATTCTTTGAAGTTATCTCCATTTGATCGACCAGTATGCTCCTATTGGTGGTGATTCCACATACTGAACAAGTTCTTGAATGCTTTTTTGCTTTTCCCTCGATTGTATCTGAATTTTTAACCTTGGGAAAAGCCTAACGAAGTTGCGTAGTTCTCTGACCTGTTGCGCACAATGTTCCAGTCGCCACTTGTACAAAGATAGGGACCCTACCTCAGGAAAAATTTTGAAATCTTTATGGTAAAATTATTTTTTGATCATCTGACCTCTTGGAGTATATTCAAGGGGCACTTTCAGAAGGGTGAACATTCTTCAACATTGTCTGGATTCTGACGCGAAGTTAAGAACACGCGTCGGATATTTATGGGGCAGACCTCGAATATATAGCAGTTTGTAGCTTTTAGGCTATAAAATATTAACATTGGAGAACAAAATTAGTAAACTATTTACCAATATTTTCTAAGGGATATTAAAATATAAATAACTTTCAAATATATACATAACAAAAGAATCAATTATATTTCCCATGATACATTTTAAGATGCCTTTTGTTACTTTAATCCAATCCAAACTATACCCCAATGGGATTTTAAAAAGACGATGTCACAACAGAAGAAAAAAATATAACCTTTTAGATGGTCTAACGTATTGTTACACTTTAAAGAACTGGCAATAAAATTAGCGACCTTATTTTTTTCTCTTTATAACCAAATCGCGACATCTTTTGTCATTTTTTAAACGGTTAATTAGTCACAGGGTGTTAAATATTAAATACTATTGCCAAAAATACAATTTCACTGTGAATACGTTATAGGTGCTAAAGTCTTATATAGGTACACATGCACACACAGTCAACAGACCTTGACTAATTGGGTTTATTGCCTTAATCCTTTTCTCAAAAATATCACTATTTACTACACATTTAGTTTTAAATTACAGGACCCGACTTGGCCATTGAAAATAGACTAGCTATTTAATACTACTCTGATATATACAGGGCCAAATTGCTAGAACTGATAGAACTGCTTAAAATAAGTGTAGCTTGTTATATAAATTTTTGCTGAAAGGGCGTTCCTTTTCAAGATCCAGGGAGTTACAAAAATATTATTTTTACTATTTTTTCTAACTGACTATGAATTATTAGAAATAACAGTGTCAAATACGTATCTACCAATATATCCACAAGATCTATAGGAGAGTAATAATTCATTAATAGATATTATTATCATATCCAAGATTGGTATTAAGTAATTTCGAATTTGTGAATGAGCTAAACTGTTACTGAACAAAATATTTATTCTTTTAGTCTTTTAATGCACACAAATATCATTGTTGGAGTTGTAGTAAATAAAGAGTTGAATTACCACCAACCGTTGCAAACTAACTCACACGCCAGACCTATACTCACGTTACAACTTGGCGCCAACGTGGTAGCGAGTATAAAAATGAACGGAAGGAACGAAATTAATACTCCCAATTTGGATTTGAATAATATCAGAACAGGTAATTTTCAAAATCAACAGCGGCCACCGCTCACGCAACAAGAACGTCCTCAACAGCCGTCACAGCCCAGCACATCCAGCGATGTAACAGGTATGCCAAATTTACATAGTTTTTCGGCACCAAACCCAAATATTGGAGCAACAGCAGCACCACAAGCACCCAACGTAGCATACATGCAGCAGTAGTGTCACAAATGAATCAAGTGAACATGAATAACCACATCGGTGCTAGTGCTAGTGGTCTAAATACAAACAAAAACACGTTCATACCTATAATTTAGAATGTAAAAACCTACCAATCTTTGATGATAGAATGATACACCCGGTTGATTTTTTAGATACGTTGGAGAGTGTATTTCACATTCAATCTTATGATTTTAAAAGTATTATGCATTTAATAAATTCCGCATTTGCAGAATCAGCCAAAATTTGGGCTGATGCATATTTACATACATTTCACAATTATACATCATTTAGACGTGCATTTTTGAATCAGTTTTGGAGCCAAATTAAAAAAATGATAGAAACGGGTAAATACAAAGCAAATGAGGAATCTGTTATTGACCATTTCAATAAATTTGTCAGTCTAGCTAGACATTTAAACCCACCTTACGTGGAACAAGATTTGATAGCAGAAATCGCTGATCATTTTCCAGACAATGTGGCTTACTATTTAGCATGTGCCACTACATTTAACGAAGCTCTAGAACGATTGCGACACGTCGACAGATGGCAAAATATGATCGAAAATCAGGTAAGTTTTACCCAAAAATATCGACGAAAGAGTTCAATTGAAAAAAAAATTATTATACAACAAATTCAAACAATACCGAAATCGGCGGACCAAAATTTGGTAAAAAAAAAACGCCACTATCGATCTTGAAGCTTCAGAAAACGAATCGGAAAACGAGAATGTTGTGACCCAACCCAATAGGCCCTTTGGTGGAAAATCTTTCTTGTAGCGCCACCATAAACCTTGACACGCCACGTGATGACTGTAAAGAAGAGTGCGACATAGACCTACAGTAGTTTAGATATAAGGTGTCCACAAATTGTAATAAAAATTTGTGGAAACGATTTTCCTTGCTTAATTGATAGTGGTTCACAAGTGGGCTGCATTTCAGAGCACGTGTGGTCCCAATTGTCAAATTTTTACGACCCTATACCGCATTTACCATGCACAGTATGAGCTACACTCGAATTCTGCGAATTTTTACGCTAACAAGCAGCTCATGCTCCGCGTTTCTTGAATAATATTCTGTTTACTGACCAAGCTATCTTTACACGGCAAGGGATGTTCAATTCCCACAAAGCCCTCTATTGGTCGGAAGAAAATCCTATGGTAAAGTGAGTGACTCATTACCAACACACATTTAAAATTAATTATAAAATGAATTTGTGTACGTAAATATAAATGAAAAATAATTATTTAATTGTTCGCTATGCCACGAAATTATTTTTCATTTGAAAATAATGTATCGGCTGCGACCTTAGACAATCGGTTTATTGGATACCACATTTTACCTCCAACTCTAAACGGTGAGTTATACCTCAATTTTCTACAGAATAATTTATGCGAAATTTTGGAAGATTTATCACTAGACGAACGAGCAGCTATATTTTTTATGCATGATGGTACTCCACCACATTTTAGTAGAGAGCCTAGAAGGTGATTAAGTGAACATTTTTCCAAAAAATGGATAGATCGGGGTGCTGATGCTCCAAGTCATTGGCATCCTCAATTGCCTGATCTCAACCCGCTAGATTTTAATGTTTGGAATTACCTTAAACAAAAGGTGTATGCATCTGAAGTTAATTATGTGGAAGAACTACAACGAGGATTGAGTTGCCTTAATGGGTAATCCTGAATAATATATTCTCTAGGAAAGCGGATTCGATTAAGCATTCGTGAAAATGGGGACATTTTGAGCACCTAATGAAGACACTCTAAATATTAATTTTATAAATCTTTACATTTTCAATTATTTTAGTTTTAGTCTAAAATTAATTTTTTATTTTTTGTCTGTATTTTTATGTCTTAATAAACTTAAAATACCTTGGAAACTGTACATCCAAGCGTTTTTTTAGGGGTAATAAACGAGCTATCATTTTTCGCAATTACCAAGTCTCTAAAGTAAATATCAAAAAAGTTATAAATGAAAATTTAGCTTTAGCGATTGTTAATCGATTTCTTCCGTTATTTTTAATAATTCATAGTCAGCAAAAATAATAAAAATAAAAAAATTTTTAACTCCCTGTATCTCGAAAAATTTATATAACAAGCTACACTTATTTTAAGCAGTTCTATCACCTCTAGCAATTTGGCCATGTCTTTTGTGAAACACCCTGTATATTCAAATACTAAATTCCAAGCACAACGTAATTAAAAAATAAACTGTTGCCCTTGAGGCACATTCTTCAAAAGCGACTTCTATGAGTTTGTTGTGATTAGCGACAGGCAGTCTATATACGATTCCGTATCGTTTATTTCTCTACCATTTGTCTCGATGGATTAGAGTTCGGATAATGTTTATCACGCCATTGTTTGCTCTCCACTGTATTTTTGCATTTATTGTTACAATTTTATAAACGGCATTGTATTTTTTGAGAATCAATGTTTTCGAGCACGACAACTGATTTTGATCGACCTTCGTGAATGAGATGTCGTACATGATTAAATTCGTTATACCAGCATTTCATAGTGAAAAAGAAAGAGGCTGCATCACCAAACGTGCAAATTAGTTGATCAGTACCCTGTTGTTTTGATAATCGACGTCGAAAATCGTAATAGATCATCACACGAAAATGTTCACTAGGTAATTCCATTTTTACACGGACACATTTTCAAATATATAATTATTGTAAACAACAAATTGTAAAGGTTTAAAGACAGAAACCAAAGATGATGGTTGTTCTTTGTGGGAGTCAGACCGATGGTCACATACTCGTCCCTAGTTTGGTGGACGAAGATAAAACAGCATAATCCCATGGCTGAAAGGCGAGGTACAGAGACTTACCTGCCTAGTTATCAGGGATGCGTTAGGATCTACTCTGACAACATCAATGGAAGTATTGCTTAACCTTCCACCCTTGCATATCCTGATAAGGATGGAGGCGGAATCAGCACTCATTAGACTGCGAGGGTTGACATATATTGGGGAGATCATGACGATAACAGACCCAAATTAATTTCAATTCGAGATCAATTTCGAGGTGCATATTATATATAGACCGAGAGGTTCTCAACCGAGACAGCATATGGACACTAAGAGGGATCACCTGGTTTACAGATGGTTTGAAGACGAATGCCTCCGTGGAAGCGGTGCAGTAATATATATAGTGAGATGAGGAACTCAAATCTAAGATTCTTACTAGACAAAAACACATCAGTTTTTTAAGCAGAAGTGTTTCTAATTTTGTAAGGTGTATACTAAAAAGATTGAGGACATATAAGTACAAACAGGCGAATCAATATAAGCTCAAATAGCCTGGCGGCATTAAGAGTCTAGTATGGGAATGCCAAAAAGAACTTAGGGCCTTGGCGGACCATAATAGGGTTAACTTAATATGGGTCTTAAAGTACTCGTGGATCGAGGCAAATAAGAGACGCGTGCCATTAATATGTTTGTGTGCCATTAGTATGTTTGTTCGAGCATGTTTCAGTAGTTTTACAATCTCTTTGAAGCTTTAGGGCGGTTCTTGCACTATTTGTCATGTCTAGCTAACTAACTCTCATACTTGCACTAACTAGATTTAACTTCTGAAATTCAGTACTTCCTCTGACAATAATTAAGTGCAATACGAGTAATTTTATAACTAACTAATTATGTTGCGAGGAGACTAATATTTTATTGTCACTTATAAACATTGCGACAATTATTTACCTAATTAGCCGCATTTCACGAAATACATTGAAAAAATATTTTTTAGCAAACAGATTAACTGATGTGTTAATGTTAATTTGATGTTGCCGACACAAAAACCAGAGCAATACGTAACAAGTAGATAAAACAATAAAATTTCATAAAATAAGCTTTATTAGTGACATAGGCATATAACAACAAATTAAATTTGGAAATGCGGACGCATACACACCTACAGGTAATTTTGTTTCATTTAATATCTTTATTATTTTACAAAAGTCATAATACTATTTTTATGGCAATAAAGTGATGTTTATGTAAACATAGAGAGAAAAAATGGCTGTTGCCATCAATAAAACGCTAACTACTCAAAATCTATTTATTCTAGGCATGCACCATCTAATAATGTGCTTTTACTTATACGATACAGTACCGGCTTTAAATAGCTGAGAAATTATGATCGCAAACACAATATACAAATAATGTATTTATTAATAACCTCGAGACGTCAATAATTATAATGTGTAATATATGAGATAATAAGTAGCAAATGGACCTGATTGTTTTTTTTCTTTCGACTATTGGTGAGTGACAACATACCTTTATAACACACTACACTGTTATGATTATACCACTGATGATGGAAACTGCGTTTCCCGAAACATGTACAGTCTAACTTACATTAGCTTGTACGCATGTTATATTTGATTCATTTGTGGAGTTGACGTGTTTGATTTCAAGAACATATTTACTCCTCGAGGGTTTTTTTTAATATCGTCGATAAGCTTGACTTCTATTTGATAAAAATTCATATTAAACTTATAAGTATACATCTGAAGAAGCCACTGTATTGGTGAAACAATTGTTATGTGTGTGTAGTAAATATTATGAACACTATTTAAAATATTTGTTGTTTTCTTCAAAAAGTTTTTTTTAATAGATACTAATTTCATTCTGGTTCTGCTCTGTCTTCAATGTTCTTTTTTGTAGGTACAAAACACCAAATTGTTTATTTAAAAATATTTTCAAAAAATATTTCGTTTGTATTTGTTCATTATATTTAAGGTGTGTAAAAAGAAAACTATAATCATTTTTTGTGTTTTACCATACATTTTTGGAGATAATTTTACCTCTAAACAATAATCATATTCGATGTTTTAAAAAATTAAATATTGCTGACACAACTTGAATTTTGCCGCATATCATAAGGAAAAAAGGTATTGTAATGTGGACTATAAACTGTAGGATTTACAATTATTATATACTGACATTGATTGAATCTTGAAATAGTTCCAAAAATTACGCAAATCAAAGATAAATAATTCGGAATTCTTATTAGAGGCTGTTAGGATACTTTTCGATGGCACCCCAACAATTTTTCTAAACAAAGGCTTCACAAATTAGAATGCAAAAACATATTTTTTAATTTTTTTTGGATATATTTCTTGGGTTTTTTGGTTCGTATTGACAACAATGGTGAGATAAAAATTTTTTATTTCATGTCAAAAAAATTTTCTCTCTTTACGACGTTTCGACAAAATAGTTTTTGTCTTCTTCAGGTTTTTTTTTGTGTTTTTTTTTCGTCAGTCTTCCAACATCTTTAGTGTTCTCTTTTTCTTT
This sequence comes from Apoderus coryli, assembly GCA_911728435.2. NCBI lineage: Eukaryota > Metazoa > Arthropoda > Insecta > Coleoptera > Attelabidae > Apoderus > Apoderus coryli. Next base: position 4,496,600 of record OU452202.1, on the reverse strand, counting down.
TTATTATTATTTCCTTTTTTTGTATTGTAATTTTTGTTTCGGAAGTACGTTTAGAAGCAAATGTAAGAGAAAAAAAATATTTTTTAATAAAAATACAAATCTAATCAGAAGTATGATATAAAGAATAGAATCGATTTTACATATATAATTGAACAAAGAAACAATTTAATTTTTTTTCATAAATAAATTATTAATCCTAAGTACTGAATTCGGATAGAAGATTATCATATTGTGTACCAATGCCCTGTGAGAGAATCAATTAAACAAGAGACCAAAAAGTTTCTAAATTAAACAGAGATTCTAAGTTATTTATTAGAAAGCAGAGGCGGTGCACGAAAAAGTTCAAGAGGCTCAAATTCAGTACAAATCATAAAAATGTACTACCCTGTAGGTTTTGCAAAATTTGCAATAAACCTAGATCTTGAGTTTTTGACGTGTAACAGGAGTACTAAATTGTAATCTATTATTCCTAAAACTGTTGGAGAAAACTTACGAAAATCGAAGAAATCCTGAAACTTTGACACCCTGTATCTCAGAAATAAAGCTTCGATGGATATATGTTTGTATACCTATAAGCTTTTCACCTTAAAAAATATATTCCATAAAATGTTAGTCCTGCTATAAATCACCCTGTATATATAAGCATATAGCAAGGAAGAGTTGCACTTTCTAGTCTCAATTAGCCTATCGCCCAAAAAAACGTATCTACAGTGGATTTGCAATAAAAAAATGAAGAAAAACGGAAATTTAATCGTACCTAATATATTTTTCTTGTTATTCGGTTATTTATTTCTAACATAAAAAAAAAATTAGATACTTCTTCAAATTATTAATAGTTCATAATTATTGTAGTTTTATCCTCAGTTTAATTCCCCTGTATCTTATTTCGATTTTAAAATACTTGCACTCGTCTTGGCAATCTTCAAGTAGTGCATGGTGTTCTTATATTTTATTATTCCAATGTCATCATAAGTCAAATTATTTTCATCAGTCACGTAATATAACGTTCGTCTAGTGTCTATTTTATTTATAAGTAATAAAACAAATATTTAAACAAAGAATCTTGCATATTTTTAACTATCTAATTATTATTTTACTATTAGCTTTGAGATCCATTACTTGCTATAAACGAAATTATATTTAGACGTAGGTATTATTAAAAATATCTTACTAAATAAAGCTCATATAATTATTTAACGAGAAAGTCTCACCTGTGTTGTTTAAGGTTATCCTGTCGTTTGAAACTTTTACCGCACACCTCACAACTGAACGTCAGTTCAGGACTCTTATGTGTCCTTTCATGAATCATCAGATTATATGGTTTAGTGAACCTCCTCTGACAATATTTACAAACGAATTCACACTTAGCGCGCATCTTTCTACGGAACTGATCTCTGGATACGTCGTTGTCTAATTGCATTATAGCGAACATTTTTGTATTTTTGCTTTTTATCTAATGCTTAAAATCCGTTTTATTGTATCGTATTTTTTATTTATCTTATCCTTGTGATGATGAGAATAAATCTTGGTTGACCTGGCTTTTCCGATGCTCTTTAAACTATTGTATTTTTTTTATTGTATGTTATGCGACGACGCTCGTTTTCTTCTTCCGGGTACCCACGACTTACATATACTATGTAGCATAGGAATTTTATAGATATTTTTGTGATACAATATTTTGTGGTGAATCAAATATGCAAATGTTCTTCCGTGTACTCCTAATCTGAAACAAATAATTTGCATAATACAATATATTTATTTTAATTTACAAATATTAAAACAATAATTATATTTTAACATCTATTTTAGTTAGAATTATTATTAAATATACCTAAGGCGAATGATTGAACATAGGGGGGATAACTTTTAGTTGTAGCGGGTAAAAATTATGGTGACAGTCCGCTGCAGCTGGCAAAATGTGGTAAAGCAATAACAGGAATTGTAGGTGAATTGCATCAAAATACTTTTATATGAACACAAAAATCATTATAAAAAAAAGGCGCCACATGCCAAAATGGATCAACAAAGATTTGGAAAACCAAATTTGAACCAAACGAAATATTAAAATTCATCATGTGGTACAAATTACAGTAATAAGCACTACAAACGTAACTATATCAAGAACAGTTTGCAAAGCTGCATTTAAACAAGAGATAACGCTCTAGTAAAAAAATAACAGTAAAAAATTAAAATCAGTGAGTAGATTAGTACGATATTTAGGGACCTTAGTTATTGATAAATCATCATTATTACCTCATCCAACTACGGGGGGTGAGGGAAAATTTATAGGGGGATGAATGACTCTAGACTAAATTTTTTTTCTGGTAGTCACTAGATGAATAAAATCTAATGATTCACTGAAAAACCCCTAAAGCAATATCCGCGTAATGATATCCTATCGAAGTGAAAGTAAATATGTTTTATACGTAATTCGGTAAATATACGTATAGCAGAATCATAAAAAAAATTTCATGATGAATTTATGTTATGTAGTTAGTTCTTATGAAAATACGATAGATGATCTATATTGAATATAAATAAATTAAAGTGACTAAATATTTTCGAAGTTCGTATGATAGGAAAACAATGTATCATTTACTAGTATTTATGACGACGTATCAATGTCATTTTCACTTTTAATTATAAATATTTTTGTTTGTTATATTAGTTATGTTATCATTTTTGAGAAAAATTAGCAACCCGTAATAGAGCATGCAAAATGCACATTATTAAAAATAAACTGATATCAAATTATAATAACAGTTAGTGATTAGATATTTTTCAAAATTTTCCAAGAGTAAACTTGGTCTTCGGTCTTCGGAATGAATGGTTGTGTATACTTATAATAATTTAGGAATAATAATTTTTATAGAAACTTTACAGAGTCTAATTCAAAATTATTTATTACCGCTTCTGATTATGTTAAAGGAACTGATGTGATGTCCAATTTCAGCAGTGCTGTAGAAATAAATCAATAATTTGCCTTTAAGAATACTAAAATGTTCTTTAAATTCAGATTTGGGGTTTTCTGCATAAAATATGGCAGCAATTAACCATGTTCCCAGCGAGTTATGACTGGTTATAGCGGTGAAGAAATATTTTGAAAATTCTCCTTATAAAACCCAATATGTATAGGGGCTTTCAAAAAATCTTTTTTGAAGTTAGTTTACTAAAAGAAATTGATCCTTTATAACCTCTGCTGCCACTCTCTTGAGTCACACCTTACTCACGTGAAATAAATTACTGTAATATATTTGCAAATTTTTTGCAACTTAAACCATACAGGCTGCAGTATAATATGATAGGGGAAGTAAAAACTTATTTGACGGAACAATATCAGGCAAGAAAAAATTGGTTAAAGATTCTTAAATAAATCATGTTATTGTTAAATTATTATATTTAAGTAAACTCTGGCGCCATTTGGCAGGTACTTAACCTACAAAATATATATAGCCTATCTGTTTTAAGTTTTAATAAAAGTTTCGACGCTTTTATCCATTATGCAATCAACTGACTGAAATGTCAATGACACGATCTAATATTATAAATATAAAAAATAAATAAATAAATATTTCTAAGATTAGTGGAAAATATGCAAATAAAGGCAAGGTGCATTTTTGCCGAACTCTAGTTATAATTGTCGGAACTCTATTTGCTCTATCTATGAAATAAAGAATGTTACAATATAGAGCTTTAATAATATTATATTTGAATAATGTTTATCGATAACCCCGCTGTATTTTTTTTGTCCTACCCAGAGCATTCTAACTTCATGTAATCCCAATAAATTATGCTGTACGAATCTTTAACTTAACATAAGTTGGATTAAGGTATTCTTAATTTCCTGTAAATTAAATTGAAATATTCGCATAATGAGAAAACATTTCTAGAAAATAAAAAATACCGTCAATGACCATAAAAAATAATATTCGTATTCTAACAATTCTGAAAACGTCATCATTTACGCCAATAATTATTGTATTGTTTACTTATTCACGAATTGTTAATTTCCTATATGACGTAAAATTATTATTGAACAGTTATTAATACCTAGAAAGTACCTATATTTTTATACTTAATAAATTCATTTTATATTAACTTTGGTTTTATATTGTTTTATTTTCCGAATAAATAAATTACCAATATTAGTCATAGTTTAATAATTCTCGCAATTCATGTAGCTCTAGCTCTCTATAGAAGTAAAAGATTTTAAATAGTAAAAATATTCTATAACGACAAATATTTATTTTATGACGTATTAGGGAGATTCTATGATAAAATTAAATTAATGTTTAATGGTTTTATCTGGAATTTATCAACTAATTTACCAAAAGTATTTTTGACGTTCGTCAAGTATTCTTAACTCTTCATACTAACTACATGCTATTGAAATTAATTCATTAAAAAAAGATTAAGAACGAAGAAAAAACACATGCCCATCTAAATACTACTCTTGCTCAAAAAAGTAGCATAAAAATTAATAAATTATTGATGGTTCATACCAAATTAAATTAATTTCGACAAATAAGAACACTGTTTTATTTAATTCCACTAATAATCTTATTTTAATATTAAAACATGACAGGTTGTCTACACATTATAGCTTCTTCGGATCAATGATGAATAAATTCAAAATTATTTGGTAAAACCAGGTAGGTAAAATTATTATTATTAGGTTAGGGAATATGTTGGAAACCTCAAAAATAAACAGGGAAGTATAAAAGACAATAGTAAAAGGTTACTATAAAGTGATAATATAATTGAACATGAACATATTTAACGTTTCATGGCTAAAATGTACAAGCGTTACATGCTGGAGATGCCCCAAGACGATTAGAATTTTATCGCTATTTACTTTACAGCAACAAACACAAAATAATAGATTAATTTCGTTCGTCAGGAGACCTGACAAATCGTATATTATCTACTAGGGGCCGCATAAATAATAGTGATGCTAAACATGTGTGAGCGCTACAAAATCCAAATGCAATTAAACGATGACGATCTCAGCTACGATTCAATGTCAACGTTTGGGGTGGCATATTCAACAATAATTTATTGCCTTTACATGTTTGGTATTAATGATCGCTTCAATGACGAGCTTTTAATATTAATATTATTCAGAATATGTGGGATCAACACGACGCAACGGTGCCCCATCACATAGAGGAAGACAAGTTACTGCTTGGTTAAATGAACATTTCCAGAATAAATGGCTAGGTCAAGGAGATTTAATAGCATGATCACTTCGTTCCCCCGATCTGAATCATCTGGATTTTTATTTATGGGGACGTATATGAAGCATGTTAGATCAGCAGTTACTTGAAAGAATTGAAGATGCAGCTAACTTAATAAGAAATGATCCAAATCTTAGGCGTCCGGTGACCGAATTTTAGTTTGGCGATGTGAGGCTGGTATTCAAGACGAGGGTGGACATTTCAAACATTTTTTAAGTTTAGTTATATTTATTTACGTTAATTTTTGGTTTTATTAATAGGGGTAAACGACATTTGAGAATCACGTTCAATACTAAAAATATATTCGAATTAATGCAGCTGTCATGTGTGAAAGTTTGTTATAGGGTTTTTAGAAGACCCTGTATATCATATTCTTACATATTATATTGAATTTTAGCTTTCAGAATTTGTTACCGAGCAAAATAATTTATGCACGAATGCGAAAAAATAACAATTATTAAAATACAAAACATATCATCTTTCACAAATATAAAACATTGCTGCACTATAACCAGAGAGGTTTGTTTAGTATTATGTACTGATTATGATAATATTCAATTTTCCTGTTTGAATTTCAATTAGACACTTTGTATAACGGCGAATTTACTTACCTACTGTATAAAAAAGCATAAATACCGTGCATTTAACATTTAAGCAATCGTTTGTTAATAATGAAACTTATGGTAATGTGATATTTTAGCACAATTTTTTAAATGTTAAGTTGGAAGATGATTTTCAATTAACATTTATTATTATGATTATGTGCTGAATAATTTTAAATGTTAGTTGAAGTTGCGCTGCTTCTTATTAATAGAAATCGAATAGTTTGATGCTGTGTAATATATTTAAAACTTTTATATTGAGAAAGATTTAGCACATTAAACAACAATAAGGCTTTCGTTTCTATAGTTTTTAGTGCTTTTATTTTGGGACTAATCACATTCGCTAAAGAGAATTTCCAAATTTGGTATTAACGATTTATTGAAAACGAAACCAATTTCCATTTTACCAGTTATTGTTCGCTTAGGTCAGAGACGGAACAATACATTTTTGTTATTTTTGCACAATCAAGTAATAAATACTGTACTTTGCTATTTCTTTATTCGATTATTATATTTTTAAGAATTTAATTTTGACTATAATTTCTATAAATTTAAATATAGCTAAATGTCAACACAATACATAGCAATAAGAATAATAGTCAGGTATCCCGTCTTAAAGCAATTATACAAATTATAAAACAAATCTAAATAATAATTAAAAATGACAATAAAATAATGCACAATAAATATCGGTACACTATAATGTAATCAAACTGCATCGCCTATAAAACGGTAGTAGAACTAAACTATTTAGCCTATTTTGATATCTCGTATTTCGTAAGAACTTATTCAGAATGTCAATTAGATTTCTCAAAAGAGTGACAATATATAAGCCATTTTGAACTTCTCATCGGTTTTTCTACAAATGGGAAAAAAAGATTATCGCACCCTGATGAAATTCTTTGTTTTGCAAGATTTATCGTTTATCATTTTACAACTGTTCACAGATGGAGATGGAGTTTGAACTTAATTGTAGATACCAGTGTTAAAAGCAATCCACGAAGTAGACGTTCAAAAGTGCAGTATCATCAGAAATTGTTCAGCAAATTTATGACATACTACTTGGTGATCGCAGAGTAAAAATGCGCAAATTGGCTGATACCTACTAGTGATGTATCGAACGAAACGTTAGGTTATATTTTGTATGAAAATTAAAGACAAATCTTTATAAAATTAACAACAGTTAAATAATTATTTTAAAACCATTTTGGATCGTTTTAATCAAAATAAAATTAATTTGAAACATTGTTTTAAACGTTGATCAAACTTGGCTTCACTATTATAAACTAGAACCAAAATAATCAAACCAATGCGATGAAGCTGGCGCAAGTACTACAAGGAAAGCAAAGAGGTCTTAGTGCAGACAAGGATATGACAACGGTTTTTGGTATTTAGAATTTATAATGAGGGTGATGTTGATGCCATATAATAATAAATCATGAAATCTCTATATGGAATTAAAATTTACTTTCTTATTGATATAATATATTATGTCCGTTACCTAAATCTAATAATTATAAAAATGCAAGAATAACTCCGTTTGAGAAAAACATGGTAATTAATTTATTACTTTACCCTAGATATCTTGTTGAGAAAAGTACAAGGTAACTACTTAATGATGTCTATAATGTATACCATTAAATCTGAATTAAGATATTACATTTATAAATCAAAAGACGTCTGCTCCACAAAAAGTGTAACATACTAGGTACATATTTTAATTTATTTTTAATTTGCTGATTACTTTTCCCGTACTCCCAAAAAAAATTTTCCATAATATGTTTGTATATCAAATCAAATCATTTATTTTGTCATATGTTGTACATTATGAGGTACATTGACACGTGAATACTTAATCTTGCAAAAACAATTAGGTACACAATATAACAATTACATACAAACATAACACAGTCTTACAAGTTATTAAAGAATTAATACGGCAAAAATAAGAAATTCATAAGCAAAATGCAAGATAAAATAAATGCAGATAAAATAAATAAAAATAATACAATACACAACAGAACAAGTACAACAATTACTCTAGAGGAGGGCATTCCAGAATTGGTTAACAGTCACAGCGATCGCAGCATCAATGTCTTGTTACAATAAATTTGGTAAAATCCCGAATGCTATAAAACGCATTAGTTGCTAACAAAGTCTTTATTTTTTTCTTAAATAATGTCTCGGATTGGCACCCCCTTATCTCATTAGGAAGCAGATTAAAGAAATACAATCCCGACTATAGGGGTGACTTTTTGTAAAATTCATGCCTCGGACGTGGTAGACAGAATTGCTCTCTTCCCCGGGTTAAGTGCGTATGTACATCACCTCTTCTCCGAGCTCTTCCCTTCTTCTTACAGTTAAACGCAAAAGACAACACCCTGTACAAATAAACACATGGAACAGTGAGTATCTGATTTCGAATAAACGTATCTTTACAGGTACCACCATATGGTATGTTAAAAATTAGTCTTAGTGCTCTTTTTTGTGTGATAAAATGTTTGAAATATGTATAAAAATGCCACTGATGATGGAATGATATGTATTCCAAAACATATCTGGCTAAAGAACACCATTTGACAAAGATATATTATCTGAATTTTGTAGAGAAGATGTCTTTTGATTTATAAACCACGCTCCTCTTCGAATATGGATTACTTCAAAAAATAAAGACCATCTCAAGAATATATATAATTTAATTTTAATCGCGCCAGTGTAAATTTTTTCGAATTTGCTAAAGAAATAAAACTTATTTGCTTTTTCGTCGACAATATACGTTTTGTAGAGCACTAACTTTGAATATAATGAATGCAACTAATAGTAAATTTAACTGCCTTCGTGGGTAAAATATGGGAAAAAAGTATCAAATATAGGGTTTGGTTTCTAAATGAATCATAGTTTTTAGTGCTTTTATTTTGGAACTAATCACATTCGCTAAAGATCTAAGATTAATTTCCAAATTTGGTATTAGCGATTTATTGAAAATGAAACCAATTAGTTTGCCATTTACATTTTACCAGTTATGGTTCGATTAGGTCAGAGACGGAACAATATATTTTTGTTATTTTTGCACAAATTAAACTGCCTTCTTCGGTACAATAATATCTTGGCATGATTTTCTTCTCAAAGTTCAGTTATTATTGCATTGTGACTTTCGAAAATTATTAGATTTACGTATGGGATATAGAAAAAAGTATCAAATATAGGGTGTCCCATTAAAAAAATTGGATATTGCAAATCGAAATTTGACAATTTTTTCCAACGACGTTACGAGGTAGCTTTTTTAAGTAATGGGTGAAATTGTATAATATAATTTTAACTACCACCGAACAAGACATTTTTTTTTCTAAGGTCATCAATTTGTTAAAAACAATACATAATCACTATTTCTCTATAAATTACAACAAAATACATTTATTTATTCCAAAGAATCTCAAAATGTAAAAATATAAAGGGTGTCCCATTTTAAAATCTGATGTTAATATCATGCATTTTCGGATTGCACTCAAACAATTAAAAAATATCAAACTTTTGTATTCACACATTTTTCTCAAGTAGGTTCTTTCTGAGAGAAGGTCCCCTAATAAAATGCCCACCCTGTACATTGACGTGTATAAAATGCATATTTGTACTTTTTTATTTATAAATGAATTATGTTGACAAAAGGAAAATGATTAATTCTGAAAACTACCTTCTCAATTAGTTTCATGCGTAAATTCATGAAAAAAAACCTGGTTTTCACAACAAAAAATCATATATTAAGACACTTGCACTTGCTTACAAAAATCAGAAAATCACAGCAAAATTTACCGAATTTTAGTATCAATTTTTTGGTAAATCCACTCTTTTCTCTAGGATTGGTTCCATCTCTTTCGAAGCCTAAATATATTTTCGCCTGAAATGCGTTTGAGTCAAACGAGGAGGACCTCAAAGCTGTAGACAATTATTTTCGAGAGGGCCTGGTTCAATGATGTGATAGAATTATTGGAAATATATTGGAATAAAAATGTAAAGTAGTTTTGGGGAATTTTATTGTAAAACATAATGTATCAGGCACACGCAACTTTTACATCAAACTGACGACTACGGAATCAAATCTGACGTTTCCCAATAAGGGTATAATATAGTTCTTTTATTTATACTCAAAGAAATTGTGGTTAAAAAATGATTTCTTATTTTTAGCTAAGCTATCTTTATAAATTCTAAATCAAATATACAGATTTGCAAAAAGTCTTTATTGATCACTTGTAGAATAATATGCTGCTTTTTGATAAATTATATGTCATTAAATTATAAAACATCCTTTTCACATTTTAACAACTACTATAGCGTCCCAAACCAGTTATGAATAATTATGATAATATTACGGTGTCCAAATAAATATTACCTAGACTATTATGGATACGACTACTCCTAATATAAAATTTTATGGAATTTAATTAACGATAATAAATCAACAAAAACAAACTAAAATTATGTCAGCAAATATTCAAATTGTCTCCCATTTTATTCTAGGCAAATTCTACATATTTTGGTAACAGCATTAACTAAATTAATAAGTTCAATATTTGGATTTAACAAAATTAATCAGCTTTATTAATAAAAAAGTTATAGTTATTTGATTTGATGAAAAAAATTCACTACATTGAAATATATTATTTTGGCAAATTTAGATACTGGGTGTTCAAAATTTAGAAAAATATGAAGAAAGCTAACAACAATGTACCATTATGTGTAAAGATAAATATGATAAAAGATGATTAAAAAAATGTGTTGGTCTTTGAGCGATGTTTTGGAAAACTGCGAACCGAAGAGATATTTTCTCTTTTCTCCTAAGCGATAACATTGGACAATAAACACTTTTTCTTCTAATATTAGCATTTTGATAAATGTTCATTCAATGTCATAATTTCAACAATAAGACTTTGACACAATTGAATATCTTTTTTGATGATAACCTGTTTAAGGACACTTTTTATTTTTCATTCGTTATCACATAAATTCGTACATGTAGGAAATAAGTCAAGATTTGGAACTGAGACGTAACTTTTCAACCCCAATAAATTTTACTTATCACTCTTCCTCATATATCTTTACAAATAAAGGTACTTTGTTTGTTATCTTTCTTCATATATTTCTAAATTCTGAACACCAAGTATTTACATTTGCCAAAATAAGATGTGCCTATGTAGTTTCAGAACAAGCAGAATTTTTGATGCAGAGTGACTTTTTTTCATAAAATAAAAAGAAAATTCCGCTTGAGGAGTCAATCCGTGAACACACTGTATATTTTATTTTATTTCACAAATTAAATTAAAGAAAACCACAAAGCTACTCTAATGGTATAAATGTAGCTCCCTTTTTTCAATGTTTATATTTTTAGATACATAGAGGCCACATATGTTTCAAGAGACAATTATATTTTCGACTATACCTTTTACACCTCAAATTCCGTAATCTTGGTTAAAACATCAGAAATATTTAGGAAAATCGGCCATTCCAAAAATGTATGTCAAGAGTTAATCATCTTGGTCCATACAAGGACTTTTCAAAAAATTACAATTTAGGTTTTTTTCATGACTACATGTCCCCAATTCGCTCACAAATTTTGGCCAGCTTTTTTTGAAACACCTTGTATATTTTTTGAATAAAAAAGATTTAGCCCCATGCGACTATTTATTGTTTTCAAACCTGAAGTAATGGGTTGGTGGTAGTAGATTTGGGTCGAATTAAGATGTCGTCGTTGGCACAAATTGTTATTTTGCGGGCCTTGAAGAATGTTATTATTTAAAGTGCAAAAAAATTATAAACACGTTGGACTAAATGTATGCTAAAATGAGATTATGTTGAAAAACAAAATAGTTTCTTCACCATATCACACAATCGAATTCAACAAATTTCGTTATTCTTACCCTAGCGATTCACTAAGTTCTATTTATAGTATTCAACAATTATATCCTAAACACGCAGTCTCAATCCTAATCAACGAAAAAGTCCAAACATATACCAACCTAAGAAAAAACATTGCATTTATATGGATTCCGTTCCACATAGGCATACTAGAAAATGAAATAGTAGACCACACCGCAAAAGATGCCATAATGGACGAAAACGCCCTAGTCATCCCAGAGACCATTCCGACAGACGTCAAAGCCTTTATCAAACAAAAAAAAAACATGCGAAAAATGGCAAAACATGTGGAACCAATCGCAATCGAAGCTATCAGAATCCAAAAAGTCAACGAAACCTTGGAGCTCACCGGGAAAAAAAAATCAACAAGTCGCTATAACAAGACTCAGAATAGGTCACAAAAAGCTCACTCGTGAATTTATGATCACCAAATCTGATAGACTCAAATGTAAAAACTGAAATACAACACAAAACACAATCAATAAAACACCTGAACAACAACACACTGACAACTGAATGCCAAGAAACCCAACAAACACGAAGAGAACTGGACATACCAGAGAACATGGAAGAAGCATTAGGCTAAGAAATAAATATCAAAAAAATACATAAATTTAGAATAGATTGCGAACTATAAAATAAACAGTGAAAATGTATAATGTATTGTATAAATACAAACAATTAAAAAAAATGGTTTCCTTTCAAAGTCACGGAATTGTCAAATCACCTAAATAGCCACTTGATGAGGATAAATTATTTAATTCAGAACAGCTAGTAATCCTGAGAAAAAATGAATAAACTACTTATTAAATGGTGAAAGTTAAATTTTAATTCAAGAAACTGGCAAAAATATATATTTTTGACATGAATTCCTCATGCTCAGGAATCAGTTTATTAATGTACTCCAAGAACAATGCGATTAAGAGAAAAATAGTGATCAAAAACCTAAACTTGACAAAGTGCTGTATTTTGTACCGCGTTAAGCTATAGAAGAGGTTGCAGTTTATTGATTTCATCGGCACTTGTCTTAAAATACTCACATGCGTACTTATATTGATGTGAGGCTATTATCGTCATCGACTGGACTTATAGCTAGCTAGACCATAGGGCAAATCCATATAAACTAAAAGATTGTGAATACAGTAATTTTAAATTTTATTTAACTACGTTGCTGATGTTTTTAGCAAATATCACAATTACTTAGGATACAATTTGTATGGTAATTAGAAAAATTCTCAAAACCTAATCAAATGTCATTAGTTATTCTTCTTATTAGTTTATCTTGAGGCTAAATTCACTGAGTCTTATGTTAATTTCAAATACCTACGTAACTCTGTAATGAGGTGATGATATTTATTACTGAAAAACACTTTTATCTATATCTAATAATTAGTAATACCATAGCTATAATAACTATAAAGCAAACTACATATACCTGCAATCAGTAGTTATATACTTGCACGCAGCTAATTAAGTGAAATCCTTGTTTTTATGCAAATCATTCTATTTGAAATAAGCAGGATTTATAAACTATGTGTATAGATCATCTAATCTGAATATTCATTTAATCACGAATTTGTAATTATTCTTAAACGGTTTTAATGTTCACGGTAGCATGCTTATTGTTTTGATGATCAATAGAACTAAACAAAAGTTATGCAAAATGATAAATTGGATGTCTATTCATTTATAAATTCATACGCCCAATGTACAATGTGATTCAGTACAAATGCGTGGCAGCCTTTCAAATAATTATGTGAAATTGAATGAAAAACATTAGTATAATTTAGTATCAAACGCACTACTTATTAATATTCATCTTTGTGCTAAATTTGATAGTTTTCAAGTAAATGAGCAACAAATAATCACGGAACATCGATACTAATGTAAACGTATAAACTCGAGTAACAATGGCTGTTAAAGGTGTCCGAAAAAATATCAGAAGTGCCTATAAATGCTGTGTCAAAAGGTCGAGACATCTCAGAAATCCTGTATATTCTGATCATGTTTAAATTTGGGAAATTTCGTGTACAAAGCATAATGTAGCTCATTTGTTATAGCAAGCGGTTAATTGGGATTTAATCACTTGTTATATTGACACATGAGGAAAAGAACAATATTAATTAACCTAATCTTTATTATTTAACCAACCAAACTACATCACCAACTAATAAACCACAAACCACAATAAAGAAATTACGAAGAACTATTGACAATAATAATAGTTTGGTTAGTCTACCATCAAATCGTAATTGGGTAGATTTAATTGATATTTAATTTAGAGATTTCGCGTTATCTGCATCAACCCGAAAAAATTTTACGTATTTACCCAACGTTATTTATCAACAATTAATTAGGTATGTAAAAGAGCTTGAAGCTGGCCCCAAGAAATATAGAGGAAAATAATTTCTTTCCTAAACTTTTACACCAGTATTTAACATTGACAACAAATTTTGAAGTTTTTTAACCCCCTAACACTGTAATATTGTAAAATTATAGAATTTGTACTAAATTATAGAATTTATTTTCATATATTCATCTATTTAATTTAGTTTTCATTCAATTAAATCCGTGTAATTGCAAGACACTGTAAGATTTCTCTTCTACCTTTGCCGGTGATGATTAATTGTAGATCTGTGTAACAAATGAGCTGTGCTGTTTTATGTAAATATAAAAAATTCCTTTTGTATGGATATTACAAAGACTAATAAATAACTCGGAGCGGCAATGAAAATCAAGAAACTAAAAACATTTATTTAAATTAAATGTAAATACAATTTTATTCAAAATGAGTAAATAGAAATAGAGTCGATGCAATTAAAATAGAAATGAAAAACTTCTAAATTTATGATTGCTTGAAGTAATTGAAAATTATTAAAATTAACACTAATATTATGTATCATTTCAGTGCCTCCAAATTAGGAAATAAAACTCCTCAAAAATGATTGTAATAATATTTAGGAAAAGCTTTTGTGTGAAGCATGTTTCGTGAACATGATCAGTGCAATTATTGTAAAACAATACACTGACCATTTTAATGTAAAGATAACATATATTAATAGACATTCTTGTGGAGTTTCACGAATAATTTACTAAATATAAATAAAACCTAACTCAGGATTTTATAAATACGTTCGTGTAGTTTTACTCTCTTTATTTACCTTGTTAAATCGCAATAATCTAGATAATTAGGCAGCGTAGGCGGAAGAATGGATTTCTTCTTTCTTTCTCTTGAAGATTCTCATAAAATCGTCACTAATATTATAGGTACTTGCGGTACAAAATAAAATTTTTGACTACCGGCAATAAAAAATATATGACACTTTATTTGAAACAATCAGAAATGACGTTGTGACTTAATTTTTTAACGAACACAACTAGTGAAAAATTGAACTATAATTGCGATGGAGAAATGAGCCTTATTTTGAGTCTCTTGTTTTTTTTGCAACTTTCCGACTACCGTGGCGCCAAAGTAGGCACTGAGAGTCGTTTTTGCACCCGGAGTGAAAGGTGATTTATTCCCTCTACTCTTTCGCAGCGATGCTCAACTGTTTCTTACTGTTCATTTGTTTTCTCACACGGCCGCCTGCGTTTTATTTTACCGATACATATTGATCTAAAGGTCATACTCTCCGGGTGCGTCTGGTATTATGCGAAAGATTCATACCATGGGCGTAGGTACAATAATCTGTTTCAGAGAAAGTGATATTTGTTTCGATACCTATAATGGTAATTTATTAACAAAAATTAAAAGGTTCGTTATTATATAACGTAGTACGATAGGTTGGGTAGGTCCTAATGTTTGATATCCTTTGACTCCTATTATTTATGTTCTGTTGTAGATTATAGGTAGGCAAGTACTAGAAAATATTTTTTAGTCAATTGTGAATGATATTCAAACAGAAACTACTCTAACAATTGATTGCATCTTTTTAATAAGTTTAGGTATTTCTAGAATAGAAGGCAGATAATAGTTATCACACGTGTTACGTAGGTATTAGTATTATTAACAGTATATTATAAAATATTATAAAAAAATATTTCAATTCAACGAAGACAACAAAGACATACAATATTTTCATTACCGCACTAGTGCGGTAATGTATTCAAAAACGCACTAGTGCGGGAATATAGGTTATTATAGCATTCAACATAGTGTCGAATCTTTAGTTTTTGTAACTGTTAAGTAAAGATTTCAAAATTTAAACGATGAAGACAATTAGTTTCAGTGGCTGGCACTGGTGAGAACTCCCCAAATTCAAAATGAACTGTTACCATAATAGTTTAAAAATTCAAACTAACAAAAGGCCGAACGACGTATAAATGTTTCTTGTGACATATACTTCAATAGGCTAGTTCTCGTTAACTAAGAAAAAGTGACTTACTATATGATAAATATTGTCCTCGAAGTCCTTTCTAAATAATGATGACACTGCTATATAGGACTGGTGGCGTCGAACATTGATATAAGGTCTGATCACTTTAGCATTTGTATATTATTAATATTTTCTTGGCCAATGTGAAATTAAAAAAAAACTATTGAATATTTATTAACTTCCAAATTCCCCAAGAATAAATTTAAAGTATGGCGCGTTACTAAAAACAAAAAAAGAAAAAAATGATATATGTCAGCCAAAAATGACAACAATTACATTATGTTAATAAGGGGATGACTTGCAAAATAGCTCTTGTATCCCACTCACACACCTATGGAATGTCAATGACAGTAAAAGACAGACAATCAAAACCCATCGCGCTGATGATCGAATGCCGATAAGAAGGAAAAAAAATATGTAAGAAGGCGGTGTCGACTAGCAATTGTTATTATGGAAAAAAGTGACTGTATGCGCCGCGGCTCTGACTTTTTGACGAACGATCATCTATGATAAATTGTGTTGGAATTTCTTTTCTCTATGAATGCTATGCATCGCCTACTGGGAGCGCACCGTTTAAAATGCGAAGATTATAATAATAATATAATAAAAGGGAACGGTATGAATGCTTTCGTCTTCAAAATGTTTTCAGCACGGTACATTTGATTTGTGGAGGATGAAATTCCATATAAGCGATACATAAAGTATCAAAGTTAATTATGTTTTAATGTTTTATTGTGTGGATCTAAATGTGCTATAAATTAATATTCTAATATTGCTAAATAATCTGTTCTAGGTAATTGCATTCCTATAGTTCATTGTGTTATGATTATTTCTGATTTGAATATTTAAATGCCAAATAACGTATCGCATATTATTTTTAATGGAACATTAGTAAAATGTCATAAAATTATCATGAAATTTATTTGAAAAATCTTAAGCAAGCTCCACATTATATTTGACAGTTTCAACCTCATTATAGTGCTACTGCCTATCAACATTTTCTGTTAAATAAACAAGTATACCTACTTGTGTTGTGGCTCAATGGGAAAATCCAGTCAATCGAAATTTTGTCAATAACAGGAAATACAGGTTTAACTCAGTTATATATACCACAATTTAATCAGAGACAATATAATGCATCATGTCCCCTTTCAAATTGTGGTTAGTTCATGCTGCTATTTAAAAAGAAAAAATTATGCAGGAAGACATACATGATCATGTGGAGTATTTAGCACTATATTAAAATAATGGATGAAAAATCAGAAGTTACCAACAGTTAAAAAATTATATAATGGATTTATTGAAATGTTCTGAACTCATTGTGTAATAATTTAACACACAAGGAAAAAGTGTACCTAAGTTATTTAGGAGCGAACATTTCAAAGTTCTATTAGGATGCCGGTTATCAAAACGAAAGAAAAAAAATAGGTATAATAATTAAATGTTATAGAAAACAAATTAAACATGAACTGTGGTGTCTCCGCGTATTTGGCCATCGCGTCTTGTAGAATAATATCTTCTGGATGCTTCGCCAGCACAATCACATTAACTCCGGAAGATTCTGACCGCTTGTGTAAGCGAAACCTTCAGAGACGTCCTACTAATCCGAGAAAGTAAGTTTAGTCAATTAGTTTAAATGATAAAATTAATTTTATTGTAATGCCTTATTTTCTCCACGTCAATGGCTTTGGCATTTTGTTCCGCTTCCTTTA
Organism: Apoderus coryli; assembly: GCA_911728435.2. Taxonomy (NCBI): domain Eukaryota; kingdom Metazoa; phylum Arthropoda; class Insecta; order Coleoptera; family Attelabidae; genus Apoderus; species Apoderus coryli. The sequence goes on along the minus strand of OU452202.1, from coordinate 4,478,763 downwards.
AATTCCTTTGTTATATTTATTGTAAAATTTCTATTTCGCGACAGTTTTCAACTGTAATTATAATTTGATGTTTTAACTGCAGATTGCATATTCTTAATTGTGATTTAATATTTGTTGCTCAATTTTCTAATTACTTTCTTTAATTAGTATTTTCTTACTCTGTTGCAATTGACCTAGTAAGTAGTTATACCTACTTTCAACAACACAACTTTTATTAGATATACTTAAATCAGCAAATTCTTAACATCATGGAGAATTTGCCCTTATCAAAGTTAATTAAATTAATGCAGATTAGTACTCTCTCTATTTTATTGTTTATATCCTGAAAATTAAAACCAAATTCTCAGTAAATTATTCGGTTGTCTGTCTGTCTGTCTGCTGGTCACTCGGAAAAATTAAAATAAATAATAGTAGTAAATAAATAATAATATAGGTATTTATTTAAATATTTTAAAACAGAGCAAAAAATTTGTCAAGACGTGTAAAGCATCATAATGTGAGGGCACTTTTTACAGATAAATATATTTATTTTGAAGACACACATAAAACAACGTCTACTCTACCAAACTATTTGTATATTTGTTCGCAATCAACTTGCGGTGCCCGACGAACTAAGTTTTCCGAAACATTCAACTCCCCTCTGATATGGATTACTTCAAGAAATATTTATTTTTTTACATTTAAATCAAATGTATTTTCTATGCTATTCAAACAAAAAATAATAATAATAATTGGTACGATTGATAGGTTATTGACATGTGAATTAGAAAAGATGTACAATTTCGTTGTATGCCATAAAGAATTATACCAGATGTTTATCAAATTAAATTAATATAAAAAAATATATTCTGCAATTATTATTATCTAAAATTCTCTGATTTGTTTTATTTACATTTTTTTCTGGCTAACTGACTAGCAGATCTAAAAATCTCTGCATTCAATTATTCTATTTAACACTTGTCTCTCTTGGCTATTATATTTCACTGATATTGTTCTAAAATAAATTAAGAAATTAGAACTACCTACTTCCATTAATTTTGTCTAATAATTCTTAGATTTAAAAATATGTTGCACCGAGAAAAATTATTTAAATTTTTGTTATTATACTCCTTATTATGTAGTAACATCAGGTAATTTTGCCAAGACCAATGGTGCGTTTATTTTGTGGAGATTATGCAATTGTTTCTTACGATCTTCATCCTTATCAAGTGTGATGCAAGTTTAATCGTTTTAATTATACTCTAGAATTTGTGTTGTGTCCCACACATACCCACTGGGGCCCGCCTCTGAAAATCAATAAAAGGGTTTACACCAAAGAGACGATATCGATATAACGTTTTATTAAAACCGCACCCCTTTTTATATATTTTTTTCTTTTTCTATAGCATAATAAACACGAATGTCACCGTAACCGAAAATAACATATATTTATGCTAATAAAGTTCGGAGAGCGTAGCGACCCGCCTTTCCATTGTGTTTTGGCGTCCATCAGAATAGTCCCCCCATTGATATTCACTATTGTTTGTTGTAATATTACATACACTTCTTGGTTCTTTAACCGATATAATGTCGTATTATGTATTATTATTTTTTTATTAAATATTATTTTAAATTTGCTTTTATATTGTAGGCGTATTGAAGAAGGTTGTGATTCGATGTAACTGTCAGCGGATATAATTCTACATACATTACATGGTGAAAATACTCGTTTGGTGTTACTTGAAATATTGTTTTACGTAAAACATGAAATAGGCTAATTTAAGTTACCACACACAGTGAAACGTTTGTGTTAATACAGCCCACATTCTAAAAGAATTTTAGTTATCAGGGTGCTAGTTATCAACATTACTCAGTTGATATCTAGACTTTGTACCATTTCGATCTTGAACCAAATAATACTACGCCAACTTGCCAAAATTTTGCAGTAATTTACAGGGCTCGTAAACTAATCTTGATTTTAAATAGCCACGTACAAACATTTACATACAAGGAAATATTAAACATATTTAGTAATATATATCGTAAGGTAATTTTACTTTAATAAGGTAAAGGTGGTTTCCCGAGAAATTAAGGTGGATGGTCAATTTTATCAGCAGTGTTTGGTATTATGCTAGCTAAGTATATCATCAGACTTAATATATATAATATGTTATAAAATAATTGGCTAACATCAATAGCTTGTTGTAATTGCCAGTTTTATAGCTTAACTTGTTCTAATTCTTCATTTTGCTCGAATTTGGAGATGAAATATCCATACGTAGTACGAATAGTATTTGATACGATTATTTTATCAAACAACTATTAGTGTAATAGGTAATGGAAATACTTTGTGAATACACCAAAATGTACAATTAATATTGACAAACTTGTCAAAGATTTACAGCTAAAGCATATCTGCCTTCGCATTATCGAAAATATACCAAAGCTAACTTCAAAATACAAAATAATGTTCTATTCTTGAAATAAAAGTCAACCTCCCCGAAATAAATTTAATAGATTTCTCATCCAAATTTTTTAAAAAACCCAATTTTGTATATGTTTAAAAAAATTCAAGGCGCAATTGCTGAAAGATCATCATCAATCTGCAACATTTAAGATTTTTACATTTTAATTAATGATTTATAAAAAGAAAATTCGTAATAAGGCTCAAATAATGAGTAACACAAAGATTTTTTACAATAGATTTTAATAATTCAACAATGATTTTAATAGATTTATAAGAATATGTGATTTATTTATCAAAAGAAATTTTTAATACTTATTACAATACATCGAAATATTAAACACATCCTTCCTTCCAGGCTTAATGCATTTCTCCTAATTAGTAACTAAATAATTGTAACAACAATGATGAAATAGCTTTTCGTAATTTTGATAACCGCACTGATGATGCGGCCTGGTGCTGCGAAACATGTTTGGTAGATGTAAATATTTTTTGAGAAATCTATTACATTTATTACGTGGAGCTTGAATTTTATTTCAATAATATATTATTCTACTCCACTATGAATTCATCCTTTAAAAAAAATAATGTTCTTTTTTCTCTAGCTTCAAATAGATACTTCGGTGTTTCTTTTAGTCAACATAAAAATATACAAAAGCAAAGACCACAGTCCCAGTGGTAAGTTACGGTTACGGTTTTTTAAGCCCAGGCTGGTAGCTCCAACGGGATCATTTAGAGGAAGACGACCTATATCATCCCGTTCGAACTACCGGCCTGGGCTCAAAAAACCCTAATCATAACTTATATATTGTTGATATAGAAATCGTAATATTATAACAATAATAATAGTATTTATTTGATTGTTAAAAAATAAACATTAACTCGAGTTGTGTTCTACAATATGGCACATATGAATTGCACAGCTGTAAGTATATCGTTAAATTTTGTGTTCATTACTTTCAACAACTTCATCACCATATCTGATATATTTTCCATTATAATACTTAATTATTGTGAATTGCTTGTTACATAAAGTAACAAGATTTTCAGTTATGTTGGAAATTTGGTTCACACCACCATGCTTTCACCAGACAGGCCGTTTCGTTGACCTACAACTCCTCAGTGGTGATCGGCAAGCAGTGTGACCCAAATTTCCAACATTTACGAAGAGCTTATAGCACGTACATAAAGTAACAAGACTTCCAGCTATGTTGGAAATTTGCTTCTCGTCCGGCCATCGTTTGTGAACTGTGTTTCACCGGGCATATTGCCTGCTCACACTAGATGTCGCCAAAAACACCTTGTTGACTTAATTATTGCTTTATAATAATATACACGAAAAAATTAACATAATAATTAAAAATACACAACAGAAAAATTAGTTGATGGTTCTTAAGCAGCTGGCCCTAATAACAACTCATAAAACGATCCTCAAAAACTTTTTTTGAGCTTTATCATTTATTCACGTTTTACTGGTGCGCGTGCTCAGTAATAATGTAAACGTTAATCACCTGCAAATGAATAAGGGTTTTAAAAACTCCCAATTAATAAGGTATTTAAAATTCAGGTTTTGTTTTGTAGTTGGTTTCAGTTATATACGAGTAAGTCGTTATTTGCCTAAATTGTATTATGCAGATAGCGAAAAATCGCTTTATAAGCAAATCACTAAATGTAACTACAGATGTATATTTGTCACGGACCGATTTCATGATCTGGCTTTAATAAACTTGCTGTCGAGATGAAATTTTAAAGAAACTCTTATAGATGCCTAGATAGGTATCGACTTGTATCGTTGTCGATTCTTTTAGTACATTTGAATATAAATACAAAAGCTAATTCAATTTAATGTAGTTACCATCAAAGAGTGTGATTTTCAAAAACTCTTAATGCCAGTGTCACTGCAATGGTATAAGTAGATAGATACCTATCCTTCCAGCGATTGTAATTTACTATTTTGAAATTGAACACTTTTCTAATGCCATTTTTAAGTTTCCCTTAATTACACACTATTAAATTAATATAATATTGCAGTAACATGCCTCTGATTGCCTAATAGAAAACAGTATAAACCTAAGAAGACACAAATTAACCCGAATAAACTCATAGATTGAGGATGAGGAGCTACTATCCATATTTGTTGCTAACAAACCACCATATGAAAATTTCACAAGGCTTTTATCAATGTGCAATTGAATATATTTGGTTAGTACGACACTATGACATATTCTGTTATGTGTTTTAATATTTACCCTATATCTATATATAGATTATCTATAAAAGTTCCAAGTTAAAACCTTCGTAAATAATTGATGACTTAAAACAATTGCCTACATCAATAATACAATACAAAAAAAAAACATACACAAGCTGCGGTACTCGTAAAGTACCTACTAATGAATTTCACCATTTTGTTGCCCCCCTTTTTTAAAAGATTGGTCCACCCTTTTAATCCTAAACATATAATCACACACCCCTCTCTCTTTTACATAAACACAGTTTCGTTTCGATTGGTACTGAATAGCTCCCGGGTACCACGCTCGCTAATCATATAGGGTGACTCATGCAAAATTGAAGTTAGTATCAAATGATTTATTATAGCGATTTATTACACTGTATTGACAGGTGCACGTATTCGTAGGTATTTTCACATACAAAGTTGTAGAACTGCCTTTAAGGCAAAATATTGTGTATATACAAATTTTTAAGAAATTATGGACAGTTGCAATATTTTATACAAACAAATTTGTATCTTGTAATTTAAGTAGATATTACCTACCCACATCATGAGAAAATCTTTACATTTATTATAATTTAGAATTAACTTTGCTCACGTTGCGACGAACACTGTGCAGAATAAATCAAAAATTACAAAAATAATTATCAATGTTGTTATACCCTCGACTATACTTTTCCGCGAACCTACAAAATACGGCGTTTTATGAACATATATTTTTACTAATGTTAGTGTAAATCTAATTATTTAAGAAATTTTGAGGATTCCAAACAACTTGAAATTGAACCCACCGTTAAGACATCATAATCATCGAATATTAACTATAGATAAGAAGGTTCAGTAGACGCTGAAAACGGCATCGACTCGTCGCATTCCCAGCCACATTTCTGGCCCGCTACTATATATACTATAAGATACTATAGAACTAGAAGCGCCGGCGAATTGCTTTGTAGACATGAACATCAAACGTGCCGACACGAGGTGAAGTAACTGCATATTATTTTAAACTGTGATCATAATACGCAAGACTAAAACCGGTTTGATTTTGTTCTTGGTATTGTATATTTATGTAGGTACCTAGTTTTGGTTTTAGTTCCGCTGTCCTATATGTAGTTTTGATATGCCCGGTCTTGTTGTTGGCTTGCTGCAAGTGTTCGATTTGCATACACAAAAAATGAGCATCTAACCACAATTTTACGATAATATTATATACCTATGTGAGAATACAAATTATCCTTCAGTTATTTGGGCGATTATTAAATTGAAGAAAAAAAGTGCAAGAGTCTTCCAAGGTAGTCTTGATCTCGGTCTTGCTTTTTTGGAAAACCAAAACTAAAGACCGACAGACCAAATACCAGTATCTCTCATAACCAGGTTATTTACAAACATAGTCCAAGAAAGTTAAAGATGTTGGGTCGAGTCCCACTAAATTGACTAATATAAGACATTATTTAAGAACGTTGCCGATGTGTTGTTAAAAATATGATGAAATAAAACGATATAAAACTTTTATGCAATCTTGGCAATTTATAAATATATAAAAACAACGCAAAACTACCGGTAGGTTTATTAAATATAAATTTTCCATATTTCAGTTTAAATTTGTTAAACATTTTTGTTGTGAGAAAACGAGACCATTTATGAGGAATGCCACCCTGTAGAAGTACAACTTTATTATTCTTTCGCATCACGGCGTCATGCAGCGCCTTAATTGGGTATCGTGGTACCCAGTAGCTGTTACGCGATTGTTTATCTGTCCGGACAACCAACCAATAGAAAGCTTTCTTGTTATCCCCACTACTAGATGTTAACGCGTAACCAGTAGCGAAGTACCACACAGGTGGTACCACGATATGTGGTGCCCGTATAATTCGCCCGAAAGACCGGTAGCTATATAAATCGGTGAAAATAGGTGGTGCCTTATATATAATATACAAGATTTTAAATTATATAGAAGACAAAAAAGTAATTTAATATAGAATTTTATAGATTGTTCAGCGTACCAGAATTTTTGGTGAATTAGTAGTAAATGAATATATAAAAGGTGCGACGTAATGACGGCAACATGATGGATTTTGACTTTTATCGAATTGTTTGTTGGCACTGTCCCTTGAGTGGGTAAAACACACATTTCAATCGGTAAATTGGCGTTTGAATTGGTAAAAATTGTTCGATTTCCTACGTTAAACAAAGTGTTATTTTGACAACGAGTTTTAAGTCAAACAAATGTTAGATTAGAATAAATGTAATTTTATATTAATATGCCCAACGATGCCACGATTACTATAAATCTTTCTGACTGAAACATTCATATTTGAAATTTTTTATAGTAGCTATACAAATTCAAAAGTTCGTTCTATTTTCTATTTCCTTAAAATATTTCCGTTTTTTTTTTTTCATCGTAATTCTTAGTGACAAAAAATGTATTCCCCTTACGGGTGTAGAATATGCATGGAAAGAGATTTTTGATACATGATTCTTTTTACAAAGAGAAAAAAACTATAACCTAAGTAACATCAGATAATTTGTAGTAAAAGAAAATCCCCCAACATAAATATGTTACAGAATAATTAAATGATCGTTAAATTTAACCGTTCCATATAGAGAATAATATATTGAACCTGTAAGAAATTCAAAGTAGATGTCAATTTGCATAAAATGTGTTCAAAATGCAATGATATCATATCAACTCGGCTATTTTGAATAGAACCAAATTTCCGAAAATCACTATGTTTTCTATATATTTATATAACTTTGTTAACTGATATAATCTTGTAAAATCCGATTGATTATTTGTTATGTTTGTTTTTTATTATTTATTACGGAGAAAATAATAAACGAGGTCCCAACCAGTATTAGAAATCGTAAAAAGTAACTTCTTATATTAGGTATATTAAAATAATAAATACTTAATTTATATCGCTTTTAAAATAAAATCTTCCAAATAAATTTCATCTGTAAAATTTATTTTAAATATGTATTTGGTTAGTAATATACATTAAAAACTTTAATAAATTGATTATTTTAATATTTTTAACAATTTTATTCAGGTAATTTACGATAAATCAAAGTTCACATCAATCAATCAAGGCATAAGTATGTAAATATTTATTTTTTATAAAATCACAGTTAGCCTATAGTAGATATTGCACATATTCTGAAGGCATTTTAAGATCAAACATTGGGAAACCTATTTAAATATAAGAGATAAGTCTTCATCTATATACTGAATTTGTTATCCAAATATTTATGACCATTTTATTGCTACCTATGTGAAAATTCCTAAATATATCCTATCAAGACAATCCTTTGTTCAAACTATACTAAATTCCACACTTTCTATGAAGATTGTAATATTTCTTCCCAAACAAATAAGCACACATAAAATATATTATTATTTCCAAGATTTGGGTTGTTTTGTCTCTTTTTGTGTTTCCGTGAAAGAGTGTTATCAAATTACAAATATTTGAGGTGAAAATAAGTACCTAGCCGTAATGCTTACGTATATAGTATATTTTAAAAGGCGCGGCAATCGTTTGAGAAAGGCTCCATTATTGTACTAGGTATTTATCATTATTTAAACAGTGTATATTTAATCCAATTCTGTATATCCATCTAAATTACGTGGAACGTGCTTGTAAATGTAGATACGGTATTTAGGTAGTATCTATAAAGTGTATCGTTAGACAGGGTATTTATCTCATGTATACAATCAATCCGATATAATTTGGTATTTTACGATTTCACGGCCAACAAATTTTGCAAATTTAAATTTATTCAAATAAAAATCATGAGCATACATCTATTTTAATCATCCTTTGCTGAACTCTGCCCAGGTCCTGGGTCTAATAATTACAGCTTTTAATTCGCAACGTACGTATTTCCGTTGACATGTTAGCTGTTATTGCAGAACATTAGATATTTCATTAATACCATACCGAAGATCTGAGTATCCGTAATAGCACTATAATACACCTCAAAAAAAATTATTGATAAAGATTTGTACAGGTTAACATATCGACTCCACTTGGCCCATCCAACTCTTTGGTATTCCGATGTCTAAATAATGCTTCAGATCCGTGGAAAAATAGGGTTAGACCTCCATCGCGTTATACCATATTTGCCCCCAAACAGGGACTATGCAGATAGTCCACGCATTTTTTTTGCCTTGAGATTGATTTATATATTGTCTCCTATTACTCCTACCGAAAGATTCAACTTTTGCAATCTTTGGATTCCTGTAGAATCACTTAATCACATTATCATTCTTTAATCATCATTTAGTGACGCATTATATGTACATTTACTGTACCTGACGAATAAAGACGTATTATTATTATTATTAATGGTTCATAATTAAAAAGGTATGCCTTGTAACATTTCTTTAAAAATTTGAAATAAATATCTAAAGTAAAGTAAAGTTCCATTACATCTAACCTGGTTTAACGATTAATTTTGTTATTAACAAATTATACTTTTCAACCTTCGTGAAAATTTACAATTTTTAACATGAACACATCCAGAAAACTCTTAACAATAGTTGATGGTCGTATCAATTGAATTAAAATAACGAAACAAAACTGACAAAATAATGTGAGGTTTCTATAAAAATAGTTTTACAGCAAAAGGAATTCACAGCATTTAGGAAACGAGATTATGTTCAAAGGATATTAAACATAATAAGTACTGTACATGTGTATAAAATAATGTTGTTTTCTAGTTGGAAGGTCTGATGAAGGTGCAAATCATGGCACCGAAACGTCGCACCAGATGTAAAGATATTTTAGACAGTACAATAAACATGCCCTGGTGTTTTTGAGAACATTAAACTCCAAGAGTCGAAAAGTTTTAAATGCAAATAAGAAGGTTCAAAAATATGAAAAGAAAAAGTGTACATGTGTTTAATAAAGTATACTATTATATTCCCATCGAGTCAAATTATTTATATAATAATACAATAGTTCTAGTCATTTTTTTTTATGATAAATCCCAATGATCTTTTTGTTTGGGAATGACATTTTTTTAATATGGTTAATGGTGTATTTAGATTTGGTCAACAGGTAAACGGTCTACACACATTTATGAAAGATTAAAAAACACTATTATTAGAGGTCAATCTAACAGATACTCTATGCAAAATTATCTAGAAAATCTTAAATACAAAATGTTAAAAACAAAAAGACACACCACTAGGGAACTTCAGAAAAACATTTCGCTTCCATAGGTCCAAAAAATAATGCAGGTTACGTAGTTTCACTGAATTTACCAGCGTACCTACAAAATTTCATTTTGAAAAAATAAAGAATAATCATAAAATATCTTTCTTAATATATAGACAGGTCTAACTTGATATTTAGGAAAAATAAAACATTTCAAAAATAAATCCAGCAAAATTATAGAGGATAATAATAAAACCAGGACCTCCAAAAGAGATATAAACCTGTTGAAACACATTGTATCTACTTAAACTTATTTATAATGGCTTTGAAGAAGCTAATATTATTATATTAAAATCTAATGCGAATTTATATAGTCGACTGTATAGCGGTGACAATAAAAAATTAAGCACTCGTATATTGCCTTCCCACGAACCCAAGCTGTCTATGAATTCTTAATTTAAATAAACTATACGAATAAGGTGGCCATTTGCATAAATAATAAACCTGTCTTGATTCTATTAAAATGAATATGAATGGAATAACACAAAGCAGCACTTGTGTCGGTAGCTTTTTTGTTATATTCTCTCTTCCAAAAATGGTATACCTTAAAGGTATGATGACATCGTTTTCTATTTTTATCACATTTACATTTTTCCAAATCATATAATTTAATATTAATGGATATGTGCTGCTTTTACGTATAGAAAACATTGGTTTTAAACAACTTGTTTGTTCATGTGTAATGGGTTTATAGGTAAATAAAATAATAATAATCTAATAATGACGATTGTATTAGATTTTTCTGTAATATCAAATATAATAAACATTATAATTATCTGAAAACTATACATGTATACGTTGTACTGTACATAACGGTATATAAATGAAAATATATCTCCATTATTTGAACTCGAGATTTAGGAAAATAATTGTAAATGATTTCAGAGTTTGAACACACCCCCTAAAGTATTAGTATATTTTTGATCATCTGGAATATTACTTAAATACTCTACTTTCAAAAATTTAATAATAATTTCACTAAAGATTAAATGGCTGCAGTGATAACGGAGACCAGTTAATAGACGCGCAATAAGGACAGGCACTAATAAGACAGCCTATTGTACCATGTACGCATGCCCACATGGTTTTACTAATGAGGAATACCTTAATAAAGGTATTGCCTGTCCCTATTTGTGCAGGGATAAGATCCGCCTTATTTTGACGTTTGGCGGATTTGACGTTGGTGACAACGTATTGTTGACAGTTCGTTTTGTTTTAAATCACACAATTTTATTATTTTTGTTGTTATTGTTTATTGGTACCTTTTTGCGGGACTCTCGGCGTTTTATTTTATCGTATCCAATATAACCTAATATTGAAAAAATCAAAACAATTTAAAAGGGTTAGGAGCTATTAAAACAGCGAGTATAGAATTTGGTTCGAATTACTCAGATTTGCGACAGCAGAAAAGGCTGAGGCACTAATAAGTAATACATAAGATGATTCCTTAGTGCTAGTCAGTAGTTAAAAGTTCCAATAACTCTCTGATAATGAAAATAGTGAATTTGATTACTAAACACACTATTACAGAAATATTTTAAGTTTCGTTTATAGACTAAGTTTAGGTGCTACTCAAATCAACCACAAAATCAGAAAAAAAATGTATGTGAAGTAGATATCACATTATAGGTATCTTAATGTGTGGACAAATAGTAATTAGCAGTTGTTTAGACAGATATCGGAGCCATTTTGTAGTTAGGCAATCCAGCTAAACCATTGCTTTAAGTTTTATAATTTTAAAAACAAACGGCTTTGACGAAATCATTTATAAGGGTACTAGTCCTAGTATGTTATATATATATAATTTAAAACTTTGACACCTTGTATATGCATAGAGGTTCTTATTGGCAATCACCCTGTAGATAAAATCGAAAACCCAAATAATTTTTGACAGCAAATTGTGTACAAGAAAAGGTAAAATTTGTAGATTAATAAACTAGACTAACATATATCTATTTTGATCTGATAATATTGTGTATATTACATCATATTATTTCAGCGTAACCCATGTACTTTCGCGGATTGCGCATGTGGCAAGGCCAGAGATTATGGGGTGTCGATATGTATAAATTACCCGTTTATTTTAGTTTTTGAAAATCTGAAGCAATTAGCTAAAACAATTGGGAAGATAATGAGACAGAAGAAATATTGAAATGGAAAGTCAATAAGAAAAGTATTAAAAGTTATATTTATACTACCCAAAAGAAAAATATCATTTACTATAATATACCTAATATAATCAATAATAATTATGAGTGTGTAGATAAAGTTATTATTATCAGAAGAAATAACGTACTATAATAAATGTATCTACGTATTACTTACAAAATTCTAACAAATAGTTATTCCTTTTATATTTAAACAGTGACCGGTAACACTTCAAAATTTCAAAATCGACAGCGTTATTTTTCCAACGTCTTTTTGATTTGCCCTATACTATTATTACTTAGTAATTATTTAAAGAGAGATTTTGAGAAAATTTACACAATTTTTTTTTGTCAAGGTTATGTAAAAATATGGCCATTATTATATTTTTTTTAATTAACTAGAAAGGTCTAATTGTATTTTAATTTAAACCTTTCAAAATATACAAAAGAAATCAGGGAAAGTGGCTATGATATAAGTTGTAAGTACTTATCACCAGAAACATTTAGGAAATTTAAAAACAAATTTTGATTTGATTATTGCTAACAAAAAAATAGTACCTACATAATGTGCAAAGAAACAATAAACTTAAAGTTTATATTTATATCAATTCCATAAACATTTAAAATGTTTAATCATTACAGAAAATACCAGTTTTTAACCAGTAGCAGAAACCACAAATTGTATAGAATAAATTAAACGTTAAGAATTCTCGCAAATAGAACGAATTACTTAATTAAATAAGTATCAACACAATTGTAAAATGTAGACAAACAACATCTTTTAAACCAACACATTTACTTCATAGTTGTTAGAACCTTTTTAAACGACATAAATAATATAAACAACAAAATACATTTGTCTACCAACTATAAAAATGAAATATTATATTAACTAAATGACTGTATTATTAAAAAAATATAACTAACTAACCTTATGATATCAATCACTCTGCCAAAAACTTCTTCTTCACTCAAAAACTGTCTGAAAACTACTAGTCTGCCAAACGGGCTTCTGTACCAAACTAGCGATGGTAGCTCAATGGTTCGCATGAAGTAGTCTGTTCTACCAGAGAGAATCCACCCGCTCACCCCCCGAGTCTTCCATATAGGTACCAAACAGGTACTGCCTACCGTGGCGATCGGATAGCTCTTAGTGCCGTACGACTTAAGGCTCATCCACAGGCCAATGTCAATTCAGGAAGCCGTTTAAAGTGTGCGCGATTTTAAACGTTATGTATAGTGTACGTTAGGATTTTGTTGTATTTTGTGTACAGGTACTACCTTTGCGAAGGAGTTGATTAAGTTTTTAAAATGTGCCGCATCAGAAATGTTGTACTGAAGGTGTTTCGATCGTATATAGCATTATAGTGGTACTTTTCCTATTCGTAAAGCAATAATGTATTGTTCAGTGGGCATGATGTAATTTAAATGAATTGTAAAATATGTTGTACTTGAAATATAATATAACGAAACGGAGATATATGAATGTTTTTAATATAATATTTATATTGAAAAAGTCGAGTTGTAATTTCAATATTGGAAAATAAAAGTCCAATCTGCACGAAATAAATTTAATATAATAATCGTCAGTATTTAGTTAATATAACATACATTATATTAGATTTATTTCGTGGAGATTGGACTTATTTATATTTATTTTCCATTATTGTAATATCTAAAGTATCTTATAGAAAGGATATGATCGATTTTAAATGTAAAATGGCTTTTCGTGAAATGTTTAAAATTTTAATTATACTTCCAACTGTAAACTGTGTTTACAGTGATAGAGTCTTATAGTTTTTAGAGATACAAAACATAATATCAATGGGTTTTTACAATACAGAGAGTTTTTGAAAAGTTTGCATTTTCTGATACACTATATCTCTACTATTACATAGAATCTAGCGGCATAACTACTCAATTTTTTTCAGCATTATTTCAATTTTGAGTTACTTATAGTATTTTAGTAAAATATACCCTATATTTTATCTACATACTTTTTATGTGTTCAAATATTATCGATATATTATTATATTATTTATTTTCAAAAATAAATGAGATTTTCACATTTCTAATTCGAAAATCAAAGATTGGCATGATAATTTTTAAAATTTGTGTTAACATTATTCATTCAGTTTCGTACATGAATATTAATTACAAAATTACTAACATTTTCGATTGTAAGAAATACAGGTGGCATTTAAAAATTTTAAAAAACAGCCTCATGACTTTTTTTGTTCTGAAGGTGAAAATGTTTAGTAAAAAGTTCTGGGGCGAAATTCGAAAAGCCCTAATAAAACAACCTCATAAGGTTGAATTATATATTTACGATTAATTTTTAAAATTGAATTTAAGAATGAATTTTTATTCTTCTTACATTCTAATAATATTCGTTAATAAAATATGTTTCTTTATGGGGTTGCTGTAAATTCAAATAATAAAAAATTGGAATATATTTTGGATTTTATCGATGTAGAAATGTTACTGAAATACATTAAAAAGTTTAGTTTTTACTTTCCCGCACAGGTATTGTGAACGTGCTAAAAAAATTTGAGATAAAGACGGGTATAGTATTATATTGAAATTCCCTGAGATGATTAAGGCCATTTCCAGATGGACCAAATGAGCTAAAATTTGGCATATGAGTTTAGGGTAGTCCTAGGATGAAGCTATTAGATAGGAGTGGACACAACCGCTAAATTTTCATATAGCAGTAGGGGTCGAGTGTTACATCATTTTAAAGCATTTTTTATCTGCTTTACAGCTTTTGATATTTGCCCTTATAATTCTCTAAAAAATAGCGTTTAAATTTTCAGTTTTCGGTTAGGTAGTTGGAACCTAGGTATACTGTACGACACAGTTAAGAATGATACACTTTTATATTGCCTATCCATATAAAAGTGTATTATTCTTAACTGTGTCGTACTATACAGGGTGTCCCACCGGGAAGGGATTTGATCGATTATGAAGAAACTACATGGTGGAACAATCTGGTGTAGTACTTAGGTCGACGGTACCAGTTCGGCTAATTTATTTTCAAGAATCTAGCGCTTCTGGTTATACCGGAAACGGGTGTCAATTTCCTTATTTCAAACACGACTCTATATATATTATATTTTTTTTGGATTATCCTTCTAATTCTAAACATTCGTACTTTGTTGTACTTATCGCCAGCCGTTTTCGAAATATTTCAAAAATGACGATTTCAGAATGCAAAAATAATAAAAAAAATTTATTATATGGAAGCTTTAATAATTTAATTTGTTAGAATATCCTAGGAGATATAGACCTACTTTAGGCGCCTACGTATATTTTTTTAGTAAATATTAATACAGGATATTTGAAAAACGGGTAAAAATCAAATTTAAAAAAAGTGTCATAATTCAAAATTTTTAAATGGCAACCCCCCATTTTATATTTTTTTTTCTTTTTTTGCATCAAAAATAAGGGCAAGTTGGCCATGATGGCTTTAGATAGCATATAACCGGAAGTGCTAGATTCTTGAAAACATTTTAGCCGAATTGCCCCATCGACCTAAGTACTACACCAGATTTTCAGATTATTCCACCATCTAGTTTCTTCATAATCAATCGAATCCCGGTATAGTACGACACAGTTAAGAATAATACACTTTTATATGGATAGGCAATATAAAAGTGTATCATTCTTAACTGTGTCGTACAGTATACCTAGGTTCCAACTACCTAACCGAAAACTGAAAATTTAAACGCTATTTTTTATGGAATTATAAGGGCAAATATCAAAAGCGACCTATCGCTGTAAAGCAGATAAAACATGCTTTAAAATGATGTAACACTCGACCCCTACTGCTATATGAAAATTTAGCGGTTGTGTCCACTCCTATCTAATGGCTTCATCCTAGGACTACCCTAAACTCATATGCCAAAATTTAGCTCAATTCGTCCATCTGCAAATGGCCTTAATCATCTGAGGGAATTTCAAAATGATTATACCAGTCTTTATCTCAAATTTATAATCGATCGAATCCCTTCCCGGTAGGATACCCGGTGTATATCACAAATAAAATAAAAAATTCTCAAAGTTGATGGGGCGTCATTGGTAGAGCCTTCCCTTCGTATGCGGAAGGTTACGGGTTCGAATCCCAGCTCTGGCAAAACTTTTTTTTCTTCTAATTTTTGTATAAAGTAGTTAGTTTATTACGTTAGTTTATTGGAAATAACGAAAATAATTATTATTAAAATTCTGTTTCATTACGCAGGTCATCTATTTTTGATTATATTATAACTTGTCGGGAAAGTTTTGGGGTGACACTCCCGATTTTTTAAAATTACAAGAGTTGTGGTCTATGAACTCCTCGCATTTAACTTAAAAAAATATATCTAATCACAAATACACTGTTGTACGATTCAAACATCTTTTAAATGCTGTTTTCAAAAGTAAGCTAACTTAAACCGTTTTCGAGTATTTTCGAAAAACGATTTTTTGTGATTTTAGATTTTATTTATTTCTGACATTATTTCTACAGATATAAAATAACTAAAAGTACTTTCTCATTATTGCTTTTTGAGTAGAATTTTCACTACGATGCGACGTTTCGTTTTTGATAAATCAGCATCAACTTGGTTTTTCTCAATACGGCCCTGGATTTTTTATTGTTACATTTAGAGCTATTTTCAATTCAAAAATAGGTGGTATATCACATGTAATGGTTTCCACAAGTTTTAAGTATTTTTACCTTTAATTTAAAATTATTCCAGAAAAATCGCCATCGTTTGGCACTTAGCTGACTGAATGCAGAGTAGTAGGTTTTTCTTCGTCGTTACAATTATTATTGATTATCTGACAATTTATTTCTGTCTCAGTACAACATACCTATTTATCTGTACGCAGTTGTTTAAATTTACTTAGTTGAAATTTTTTACCTTTTTAAGTTATTATCAATTAATTAACAAAACGCCTTTCTCAGATGAATGTTTTACGCAAAATAAGTGGCAAACTATATGGCGATTTTTCTAAAATAATTTTAAATAACAGCTAAAAACACTGAAAACCTGTTTAAACCAATACATGTAATATACCGCCCATTTTTTTTAAATTGAAAGTGGCATTAAATTTAACTTTAAAAAATTCAAGACCATGTTTAATAAAAAACAAGTTGATGATGGTTTTGAAAAACGAAACGTCGTCCCCAAAAACTAACAACGAGAAAGTGCTTTTAATTTTTTTATATCTGTAAAAATATTGTCAGAAATAAATAAAAACTAAAATCGCAAAAAATCATTTCCTCAAAAATTATCGAAAACTACTACAATTAGTTTACTTTTGAAAACACCATTTAAAATGTACAACTGCGTAATAATAAAAAAACAAAGATCGAAAATTGCAAATTTTTAAAAAAGACCCTGTATTTTGAAAACCTAGGAAGTCTGAATATTCTGCTTATAAGGTACCTGTTATATCTCCAGCAGCAGTTGGGGAAAATCAGTAAACTATGTGCGAAATATTTACTATTTTCATATTTCTACTATACTTATTAGATTATAGTTTAGAAAATTTGATTCATACTTACCTTAATTTGGATTTAAAAACACATTCATTTAAGTAAGATCTTATACCACTCCAAAAAATTTTAAATAAATGTAGTCTTTACGAGAAGGGAGATATTAAATGGGGAAAATTGTATGTAAAATAGGAATAGACCATTTTAATCAGTAGACTAAAATTAAATTGAAACTCGACCAATTAAAAAATAAAATAAAGGCCTTATTATTATTATTAAATTAGTGGCGCTTAATATGTAAGAAAACTCAACAGTTCCTTGCCCTTACGTTTTTCAACGAACAGTCTAATGTTTAACGTAAATCACCTTCGCCTCACAAGTACACGATTTTCGTCTGAGATCGATACTTGCAGGCTGGTAGAAGGAACATTAAATGGTACAAAGTCCTTAGGTATTAAACATTGCAATTTCTTTCTAGAAGAAAAGTGAGATAATATCCTTAGTATGTAGGAAATGATAGGAAACACTGAACAAGTCCTTGCATTTTAGGTTCTTCAACGAACAATTTATTCATTAAAGTAAAACAACCGCCTTCGGCTTAAAATTGAGGATCTTGATGTGAGATGGATACAGTTACGTAGTTGGAACCTATAACTCTTACTAGAATATAATAAGGAGATTTGATAAAGGGTTTTTGGTGTCATTGATAGAGCGTGCGCTTCGCATGCGGGAGGTTCTGGGTTCCAATCCCAGCTCTGGCAAAAAAAAATAGTTTTTGAATATTGTAGTTAGTTTATTGAAAGTAATAGAATTATAATAATTATTATTATTAAAATTCGGTTTCGTTACGCAGGTCATATATTTTTGATTATATTATATCTTGTCGGGAAAGTTTTGGGGCGACACAACCGATTTTTTTTAATATAGCGTTCTGGTAACATTAATAATAAAAACATTCGTACCTATGTCGATGTAGTTTTGTAGTTGTGTGTGTATTATAATATTTAAACAATTATTTTATTGAATTTTAGGCTCCCTTAGTTCAAAATGATTTAGAACTTAGAAAAAAAAGAGTTACATGTACAGTCCCAAAGGATTATTCTGAGTATGTTTGAGTGTTTGAAGAAAGAAAATCCAGAATACTCAGGAAAGCGTGTAACAAACAGAATTAGCGCACTCAGTAAAATATCAGTTTCGCCAATTTATCGCGTTATAAAAATGGGTTATGTGGAAAGAAGTCAGTCCATCAAAAGTTAAAGAATATTGATAACAGTGATAGGGAGATAATCAAAAGAATTGTTTACAATTTTTACAAAGAACGGAAAGTGGCAGCGTTAAAAATAATTCAGGAAAAAATAAAAGATCACAGTAGGTGTGAATACAAATGCCTATAGCAAGAGCTTTTTTAATGAGTTGTGGTGGCTTTAAAAACAAACAAATCGACAACACAATGGTTATTATGGAAACGAGCCGAATAGTTCAAGTTTGAGAGGACAATCTACGAGAGATAAAAGAATATCAGCAATCAAATCGGAGTATTATATACTTAGATCAAACCTGGTTTGATAAACATAACATTGTTCGGTATGGTTGGGTTAATAAAAGCAAAAATCGTAGTTTGGATAGTTCCTGTTCAAGAAGTAAACGCACTATTATTCTAAATACAGGCAATGAAAACAATTTTGTGAAGAACGCTATATCAACAAGGTATCAGCGAAAAACTTCAGCTTCTATCATTCAAGGTTGCTAACAAAAGTGCCTAACAATGGTCCAACAAAAGAAGATATTACTAACTTTATGAAGAAGAAAAACATATATATCCTCAAAAAAATTCCGTCAAAAAATGATTTATTAAAATTCATAAAATTACAGAATTTTCCAAAAGAATATGTGATTGATGAACTTTGTCTTTCTCGTGGTCATACCATTCTTCGCTTACCGCCATATTATTGTATTTTGAACGCCTTCGAAATGATCTGGGATGTCATGAAAACGTTTGCGAAAATGTAATATGTTACCAACAATGAACACTTTTTTCTGGAAACGTGAGCATAAGGGTTATACAAATATTGCATGGTAATAAATAATCTGTTTGTATAAAGAAAAATTTTATAAACAGTAAAATATATTTGCATAAATAACATTAATACAATTTTATAGAACAATGTTGCATAACGATTAAAATACAAATTATACGTTCCTTATTCAATCCATCCATCGGTGGCCATCCCATAGTGCGCACCGCGCATTTCGCGATTACACCGTCAGAAATGGGGAAACCCAAAACAGGTTGATGTTTACCACATGAAAGTGCCGGTTTCTTCTAGCAAAGATTTATTTGTGAATTGTGTATAATCTTTGCTTCTAGCATTTTGAATGTTAGATATTATTTATTCATAAGTATAGCTATTTTTATTTTGTTTGTTGTGGCGTGGTGTGCAATTGTGAACTATGGAACGTTTTGACTTCAATGGTGAAGTGCTGAGGAAGTTTGCAGGTAGGTAATAATGATATCAAGCTCTTGTTTGTCCACCATTAAATACAGCAATTTTAAAAAGATATCTTCGCTACATAGGCATGCATAGGTGCAAATGTAAATTTAATTTGCTGTTAGGTTAGGTTGTCCACGCATGATTTTGATGAATTATTATTGTTTTCTGATTTGTAGTTTTGATTAACTATTATGTAGGTACTTGTGTAGGTGCGTTTAGGACAAATATCCAACAAAATAATTTTAGGTGTTTTTTATGATCGCGGACGTATGTCCCAATGAAATTGCCACCCCTTTAAGTTTTAATTTTTAAATTTATAAAAAAATATTAAACATGAAGAATGTGGTAGGTAGATTCTCTAATTTTAGTAGTGTCGAGACCAAAAAACGATAAATACAGCTTGGTTTGATTAAGATATAGCCTAAATCAATGTTTTTTTTTTGCAACACCTTATAAATTTTTACGTCGTTCAATAGAGATTTTTTTTCATTAAATACTTATCTCCAATAATAGTTATCACAAAATTCGTATTCAAATAATATAATTCATATTTTGCATATTATGCCAATACCTGATATCCAAAATCTGTCCTTGAAATTCTCAGAATTTAATACCTAAATGAGTATGCGACAAGTAGGTACTTATTGGCATATCAAAATATGCATTAATTAAATACGCATTTTGTACAATAAAAATAATTAATCTTACTTGATACATGTCATAAATTTATCACTTTAATTATCTTTGTTGGTGTTCATTAACCCATTACCTCCCACGAAAATTTTTTCTTCATTTTTGTTTTTTTATTGCTCTAGTTAGTTACTAAGATGTACACTTTAAATAGAAAAATTATAAAAAGTTAAATTTTCAAAATAGTTTTTTGAAATAATAGGTGTACTCAAATGGGTACAATGGGAGGATGTAGTAAAAAAATGTAATATATTAAATTGCAAGTTTTTCATTGGGTCAAAAATGCACTACAGCTAAACATTCGTTCCTTACTTCTTAGTATGGAACTGTATGAAACAATCACGTTCGATGCACAAAGTGACATTACATTTCATACAAATCCATCTTGCTTGCAGATGACATTGCCGGCATTTTAGTTGTTTCTCAATTTTTTCCGGAAAGTGTCCCTCGCCATCTTCGGCAACACTTCGCGCCAGAAAATGTAGCCGCCATGCATTTACAGTTGCAACATTTAGGGAATGTGTAAAAAGTGGCCACCGCCATTTCTTTCCCCGTATTAGTTATTTACTGCTTGGTCTAACAGGTCGACTTTACCATTGACGAATTGTAATTGGAAAACAAATGTGGCTGAGGCACGTCAATTTTTGCTTTTGCTGCTGAAGACCAACGTTTTACTTTTCCTAAAGGCTCTACGCTGTCATGAGTGGTAACCATAGTGACAATGTTATTGTCTTTCCAGCGGACAAACAATAAATTATTTTTCTCTTCATAAATTTGCTGGAAAACACCACGCTGCAAAGTGAAGGTATCTCTTGATTTCTTGAAATCGATTGTACAATTGGTACAGAAATATCCTCGTCAACGCTCCAGTACATAGGCTCACTACGTAATTTGTGATAGCCACAAAGCAGTAATCTTCCCAAGAATATTTTTATATCCGCTTCGTCCACAGCAAAAGTATGCTTATTTTTTTGTGATGCAAACAAGTTAGACTGGTCAACGATAAATTTTATTACGCTTTATCAAACTGTCTTTCAAATGTCTCAACTGGGCTATCATTTTTCACCTCTTCTGTCATTTCTCTTAGTCGTCCCTCATATCCTTTAGTTTGATTGTTCATACTAATGTCCACATAATTTTTGCTCCATTTGGGTTCTTCCTTTTTACTCCTACTTTTGGAACTTCGATTTTTTTTTTGGAAATAGTACTGATAATGGCGCATCGTCATCACTATCTTCAGATTCCCCAACGTTTTGAGCATCTTCAGATAGGGGAGTTTCGTCTTCCGAAATATAGTGAAGTTCGACTTCGCCAGGAATATCATTAGGAAATTTGGAACTAGCCAAATCATTATCATCAAATTCTTCCTCATCTGTTTCCATATCCACCTCGGGGGGAATTACAACTATTTCTGGTTCGTGAGTTCCATAAGAAGCTTCTTCAACAGCTTCGACAACGTTTTGAAACGTTATCCGTAAAAATATTTTGTATCTATTGGTTGAAATTCAGAATCCTTATTGAACCAACTTCTGAAAAATATACCTAATTTACTGCTACATATCTTCCCAACGTACTCAAATGAGTACAGTAGCTTTCCCGCCATTTTTACAACAACAAAAAAAAACAAATTATTGGATCTAATATTATAAAACAAGTAAATACATACCACAATAACTCATGCTAAACTTCCAATGGACTGATTTAACGTCCAGCATGTAAAAACTTATTTCTAAAATGCACGTGCTGTCTGGACTTGTTTAAACAAATTCACAAATTGACATTTACAACTAGTTTGATATTTGCGGAAAAATATTCGAAACAGGCGTTTGTTGAACATTTTAGAGTCTTAACAAAAAGTTAATCTAATCAAAAATTCAGCCAGATGGCGTTGCGTGGAAGAAATATCTGATGTACCCATATAAGTATACTGGGAGGTAACATAACTGGTAATTTTTACAAAACATTTCGTGTGAAACAATTAAAAAAACTAAATTTTCAATTTTGGTTTTATTTATTTTTACAAGTTATTAAAAGTGAAATATGAAAATCGAAGCCACCTCTTCATAACAATTTTTATGGCCTACAAAATGCAAACCATTTTTTTAAAATACGAACCTGCACATTTCATTATGTTTTTAGATCCCACTTGTCATTCTGATTGCAACGGTAGCTAATATTTCTAGGTTTACAAAGGTTCTACCATAACTTAATTATCATCACTTCAGAGAATATACCGCTGCAGTCAGAATGACAGGTAGAATCTAAAAACAGTATCAAAAGTTCTGGTCCTTATTTGAAGCAAGGACGAAACTGCGCTTCGAGAAAATCAAACAAAAAAGAAAAAAAAAAGTTTGCATTTTGCAGACTACAAAAAATTACTTTGAAGAAGTGGCTATTGTTTTCATATCGCAAATTATTAAGATTTTATTGTTTAAAGGGTTATGTATTTCTTTTAGAAATTCGAGGATCTGGAAGAAAAGAAATCTGGCCGTCTGCAAAATTTGAGACATTGTGATCATTTCTTTTGGTTATTATATATATAATATAATTTCCAAATAATAATTTATTTTATATTATTTTCCGTTGTGTGTTTCTTAAAATAATTATTGCACATTTTTATTATTTGTTTAGATATATATTTAGTCCTAGTCACTTTGGTTTAGTAGTTGAGGTAGTTATATATGTTATAATATAAACAGTTTAAAAAATAAATTTGTATTTTCTTTACAGCTGTACTTACCTGTAATAGAAAAATACATTTGCCACAGGTAACTTAAATGTATACAACTCTTATAGAACATAATATAATGCAATTGTATATTGAGTATAGTATTAACAATACCCTATTTCAGAAAATATGGTTGTATGCTAGAAAACAGTTGATTTTTCACAAATAGTATACAACTTTTTTTACACCCTTTATATATTTTTTGAATAACCGTCAGTATTTTTTCTCTCAGTGCAAAAAATGATTTCAATGCAAAACAGAAGGTTGCTACACTCTGCAGTGTTATATAAGTCCATTCGAGAGCCTCAATATTTGTATAACAAAATCACATTTCGATCTGATATTCATAATGTGAATGTTAGATTTAGAAATCATTTGTCACCTCCAAGCCACAGAACTGTTGTCTTTGAGCGATCGTTTTCCTTTCAAGTTTACATCATCTACAATAACATCCCCAATGACCTGAAATATCTGAATACTGGCACATTCAAAAAAAAAAACTTCGCTATCGATGGTTGAATCCACATTAACACTTTACCTATTACTCGTTGATCGTTTAATGCTTTTGGTTATTATTTTAATTTTGTTTTTTTTTTTTTCTTTTTTTTATATTCTTATATTGCTGTTATGTTGTTCATATTTTGTGTTATTTTGTATTATGATGACTTTTTTTTTGTACAATGAAATTCTGTTTTTTTTTTTTTTTTGTAGTGTAGATTAGTTAGGGATTATGTATAAGGCTTAAATCACATGTCGTATATATATGTATGATGGGGTATTATTTATTTATATTATTGAACTGTTAATTTAGGGTTAGATTTTAATATCAGTTTTTACTGCCATCTAACCCCTTTTGTAGTTCTGTTACTGTATTGTATTATATCTGGAATTGTTTTTTTTTTTGTATTTTGAACTGCAAATAAACTGATTATTATTTATTAAAAAACATAAAATTACAGAATTTTCCAAAAGAATATGTGATTGATCAACTTTGTCTTTCTCGTGGTCATAGCATTCTTCGCTTACCGCCATATTATTGTATTTTGAACTCCTTCGAAATGATCTGGGGTGTCATCAAAACGTTTGCGAAAATGTAATATATCACCAACAGTGATCAACAATATTCGTCAAGTGACAAATGCAGTAGACAGTGACTCGTGGCAAAAACTGTGTTACCCACGTCATTAAAAAAAATAGATGAATATCTCAGCGACCGATCCAAGAATTATACAACCCGGGCTTGACAGTGACTCCAGTTCCGACGAAAAAATAAACAGTATCTACGTAATCCTTATTTTTTTAGGGACTAAAACTTTAAAATGATTTTCAAAAATTAATTTAATTTTATTCGACTTATTTCTCCTTAATATATAATTTTTAAATGTTATAATAAAACAAACACAAATGGTAAAAATTATGTGACGCTCATGGTGTCCATTCTTTAATTTTCGATGCCTAGATTTTTTTGGCGTCTACACCATTTCAAAAATTAATATTATGCAACACTTAATACGCCATTCGTTCATAGTAGGCTCGTATTATAAATTGAAAAATGTTATGGGACACCCAGAAATCATATTTATATGAAGTGATTATTTTGTTTTTGCATCACACAACATGAGTATTTATTTACCTATTATTTTCCAAAAGTGTTATAGAGTCACTTATCTCCCACATGTTTCTCAAACTTGAAAAGCAAAAATCCGCATAACAAAAATTCAAAATTAATAGTCTTAAATCTTAATTACTTTTTAATATGATTAACTTGTAATATTTGGTATACGCAATCATTAAAATGTCTAATAAAAATTCCTCCATCTCCCATTTTGGTTTCAGAGCTTTTCCATAATGACTCAAATTTTCTACGGTTATAAATATCTTTCTTATCGTGTATTTGCGGTTCTAAAATGGCTTGTGTCGGCATTTTTTTCGTCTCATTGTCACAAAACAAAACTAAATAATGTTTTATTATTTCTCTTTTTTAACATTTTAATATTCCAACAAATATTTCATGCCATAAAAGTGAGTGTTAAGAATTATGACAAAATAAGTTAGGATGGGAATAAACATGATTCTCTACAGTAATGTCAATATCTTTGTAGAATGAGGTATAACTATATCTACGTAGTGACCTAAATTTATGTTTCAATAAGTACTTTTAGTCCGTGGTGGACAGTACATTCCAAAAAAGTAATGCCGAAAAGTAACTAATATAAAATTAATTATTACGGAACATTGCAAAATCGTTTTAACTTTACTTAAAAGCACCGGTTCTAAATAGTATAGCAGGTAAGAAAGTAAATTAGTTTATAATAATAAGAAGTATTATTACTTTGCCATTGTTTCTTGTCCAAAAAGTCTGATGTTATATAGAGCATCGAGGTAAACCGAGGAGTATAGTTTATATTTTCTCAGTTGAAAACGAAAAAAAGCTTTGGGCGGCATACATCTATCCATTTTAAAAGCATGGGCGTATCATTTTATTTATTATTTTAGCAAAATAAAGCAAATTTACCGGCTAATGTTTGTTCGTCGGTCCTGGCATTTAATTCCAAGAATTCTTCAAAGACATCGTCGATGGTACTCCTCTAGGGCTTTTAAATGCCTCCGATAATAATAATAATCTGTTTATTCGTTATTATCGTTACAACATTTGTTCATAGAATATATGTATGTTCTTATTAACTTAACAATTAACAACGAAAAGGGTTAGACGGCAGCAGTGCTGATGTTTAGGTCTAACCCAAATTCAGATAAAACTCAAAAATTAAATTTCCAAACCAAAAGAATGTAGATACTCATAAAAATTATACAAAAAAAAAACAAAACTATTCAGTTCCAATAATTATATAAACCACACACAGTCAGCATTATATGATTAAGAAAAAAATAAAATAAAATGCGGTCCTTTCCTTTCTTTTATACAATTACACAATTTTACACAGGTTAATAGGTGATACTTAAAACTATTTATAACAATAAAAGTAGACTCCGATAAGAGTTCCTGAAACGCGCAGAACTCAATATTTTTAAATGTGCAGGCAAATTGTTATAGACAGCATAAATATTATACGTAAATGATCTCAGGAAAATTGCACTTCGATGAGGAGGAGGAGTTAGGAGTCCTTTGAATCTTAAATTTAGCGTATGCACATCAGATCTAAAACCAATTTTATTATTTTCTGAAGTAATCCATCTTCGAGAGGAGTTGAATGTGTAAGACACAAATAAAAACAACGTCTACTCCACCAAACTAACTCCTACACAAACACAACACTACTATAGTTTGGTGGAGTAGACGTTGTTTTTATTTGTGTCTTACCAATTTTATACGGAGGTCTTCTAAACAATATTATCGAAAAAAATAAACAAGCTAAGTGCAATTTTCTCCTATTCTCCATATTCAGCCAGTGAACAGCCTTAAGTTTGTGAAAGACAGGCTCGTACTTACGGACACCATAAATATATCTTAAACAACATTTTTGAATACGTTGTATTCTGTTTTATTCAAAACTATTCAGACAAGGCCCATAAACAACATCGCAATAATTAAAGTAATTTAATACCAATGAATCTGTAAGCACAATCTTCAGAAAATTCGGCAAAACATGATGATGCGGATACAACATCTTCAGATTAGCGTAAGCTTTGTTTAAGTTTGTAGTAATATGCTGAGTAAATCTCAGATCAGTATGAATTTCCAATCCTAAACTCTTCGCAGATTTTTTACATGAAATTGTATTATTATCCACATTTACCTTAAATAATTGTTCAGCTATTTCTTTATGTTTACCAAAAACCAATAAAACTGATTTAGATGGATTTATTAACATTTGGTGTTTTTTTGAATTTTCCACTAAGCGTGCTATATCTGTATTGAACAATTGTAAAGCCATATCAAGGTTGTTGAAATCAAAAGAAAATTTAATTTGTCGGTCATCAGCATATTCGTAATTCTGCGAATCCGGTAAACATTTGTATATATTAGATGTGTAGAGACAAAAAATAAGGGGTGCTAAGACCGAGCCCTGAGGTACCCCAGATAAAAGACTGCCTAATTCTGATTTACCGTTTTCAGTCTCAACAAATTGAGATCTGTTATTAATGTAACTTGTCATTAATGTTAGTGCTGAGTTAGAGAACCCTGAAAATTTTAAGATAGATATGAGGAGTTCGTGATTTATTTTATCGAAAGCCTTAGAGTAATCTAGCATTAAGAGGGCAACCGTCCTACCAAAATCGATGTCACGAATTATATCATCAACAATATCAAGTAATGCTGTAGTGCAGCTATATAAGTGTTCTGTGAGTCTTGGACCACGGTCAATATTCGTCGTAACTAGACTAGATGTTGGCCGGTGGTGAGCTTTCAATTGCTCAACATGTAGGCATCTTCTGCCACCAGCTGCCACCATAACAACATTCATGCTTAAAATCTGCAGGAATAATGAAAGTAACGTCACAAGAAGTTGCAAGAGATAATGATAATAAAATGGTAATACGACCAAAAATGTGGCACGTTTAAAATACTTATTGTGATTAGGCAACTACTTGATCACCTATATATCTGACTGGTTGGATTTATCATCCATCGTTCGTCTCTCGGTGTTTTACAAATAAGCAGGTCCGCTCATCAAGGGCTCATATGAAATGCCTTCGTTTTGATCAGTACCTGGTAGAAGCGTTATTTCCAAGTAACTTTAACTATACTATACCTTTTTAAATATCTTCTGCATTTTACCAGTTTTCGATGTGCCCCGGAAAGTTAAAGGTATAACAGCTGAAATTTGAGATTTATTTTGACGAGCCATTTTACAGTTCACAATTTAAAATAGCTTAATCTAGACCAAAGCGCCTCCTATATTATTTTGGATCACTAGTTCAACTATACTTACTTCCGGTTAATAATGGTTACATAATTTAAAAACTGGCAAAATGGAAGCTCTTAATTTGAAAAAAAACTAAAATGCTAAGCTATCTGATTGACAGAACATGTTTTAACCGATACGCCTATGGTAATCTAAATCAATTGGAAGTGGAAGTGTATTTGTGAAAATATTAGAAACACTTTTATCAGCACCAGACTAACTCTAACAAACAAAACAAATCAAGCAAGGCATAGCTTTACGTCACGAGGATTATTCGTTTACTTACGTCGATTTCGCATTGAAGGCGTAGGTACTGTATCGGCGTGATTTCTATTTATATAATTTAGCATTTGCTTCTAATTAGATCATTTATTACTATGATCAATCATGGATCCAGGGAGTAATTCACTATGGTTAGGATGTTCCTGCACTAATAATGCCGATGTTGTCGTCAACACATCATTAGCATTCACTGGCGAAACGAATATCAATTACTTCAACTCATGGATTTCTATTGTGAACCCTAAGATGGCTGAACAGACTGACCCTCGATCCGCAAATCCTGTCACAAAATTGATACACCCAATCACCACCATTCACCTGTTATCTTCTCAGATTAATCTACATATAGTCGGATGGACATCATATGCTATGGCGAAGACTTAATGTGGAATTTAAACAAGAAAATTTGTGTCCGACAGTAAAACACGGTGGCAGAATATTCTAATCATAATCTGTTCAATAGCTTTTCTTCGATTAATAAAATGAGAGAAGATCTATCAAATTACATAATAATTTTTAATAAAACCTCAAGTGGATGAAACTTTTTGCAGTCACTGTATTAGACACGGCCGGTATACGACACGAACGGAACACATTTTTTTTTTGGTTTTTAGTGGGAATTATTTTGTGTACAAATGTAAATATATAATATTTGTTTTTAAAAATATTTTTAAAATGGCTTTTTGGAGACCATTAGATACAGAACCAAATGTTGAAGAAGAGCTAACGGTGTCAGCGGAATCGTGTTGGGAGTTTAAGCATCAAGATTTACATGTGCAAAGTCACCGTCTTGTTTTAAATATTTATCATCAGATAAGGTCTGGAAATAATGCAGGGAAAATGTCCCTGACGAAGTGAGTAAAATTTGTTGTTAGTTTATAATATCAGAAGCACATTATTATAAATATACCTACTTATATGCATAACAAGTATTAACTGCTGTTCGAACACGGACTAGGTACGTGTGCATCTAGATCTAAACTTCTACAAACAAAAACAGTCTTTTTCAGCGTAAGTTTATATGTTGCCGTGTTGGAGCGGCAAGGAAAAATACAGTATACTTTTAAGTATACAAATGAACATACAATTGTTAATACATAAAGGATTTTTAAAATATCGTAGGGCATGTATTGTTATGAAGAATGGTGCGCCTATGGACGGCTGCGGTCGGTATTGACATTACAAGGGATATCGAGTTGTGGATTTTTATATAATCCTAAACTAAGATTAGAAAGACTATACATGGATGTTTAAAATTACTAAGCTTGCAAATGGAAGTATAAATATAGGTACATTTTTTCAATAAAATTTGAAGTAGCATAGTTTTCAAAATATTAATTCAATATAACTTCTAATGAAGAAACGAAATATATAAAAAATGGAAAATAATATCGTGGCATAGCGGACAAAATTACTCGTGTTACCTATTTTGTCCGCTATGCCACGAAATTATTTTTCATTTTATTATATTTACGGACACAAATTCATTGTATAGAAATATATATAATTGCTTTGTGACATTTGAAGATTTCCAAACATATCAAAATCTATATATTAATATATTTTTCTCCAAAATATCATTATTTTGTAGTCTCTTGCAATGGCAACAGGATTTTTTTCTGTACTAAGTTCGTATACAGAAAATACGGATGAAATTGAAATCATATCTGAAACCTAAATTAATAATATATCGTAATCGCCTTCGCAATTTTCTGTACCGGTATTGAATAGGTTTAAGCATAATGACATTTTGTTGCCGCACAAAACCAAAATAATTTTATAGACAGTCCTGGTTCAAACGCCTAGTAAGATAGAAATATTCATAATAAAGGCTTCGCACTGTGTCCCATAATATATTTAATACACTATTTTTATAGTAGCAACACAATACAGTATGGCGAATGTCAATCAGTTGGCTGGTTCCACCACAATTTTTAGGTTAGGTACAATTTCGCGCGCAAATTCTTAACGTTCTCGGTGCTTTACTTTCCCGCACAGTTTGTGCGCATGCTTCGCGTTCGGTTCGTTCGGAATAAATGTTCAGATCAGGACGCACCTTAACTATGTAGATGGATAGATAGATAGATCTTTATTTACCATAGTAGCAATTACAAAATTTCATAATTACAATTTACAGCACGTCCAAATAGAAAACTTACAATTCAACTTGTAAAATCTTGGTATAACATATATGTATGTATAAACAACAATCACGATTACATTTTACAAACAAATTTCAATATATTTTATATCAAATCCAACAAGGCGAAAATGAGTGTGACATGTACTCATCAACTGAATAAAAACAATTACTTAAGATCAGTTCCTTTATTTTTCTTTTAAATGTATTCTTGTTTAAAATTTTGAAGCTAGCAGGAAGCTTGTTGTATAATTTTATATTTAGCGAGTTAGTTTGACTTTTGTTAAGTCTAAAATGTGGCGCAATGGTCAGCCCAACGGAAGGAGTATTGTGGTCATGAACCTGTCCGTGCCCAGGGAACCTATCCTTATGCTCATGAATTTCCATGAGCTGGTGACACACATAAACACAAGGCAAAGGTAATGGACGACAGTGATCAATAGGCCCCGCACCAGCCAACAGTCTAATAGCTTTCTTCTGTAGCCTAAAAATCTGTAACGCGTTGGGTGAGTTGCCCCAAAAAGTAACCCCGTATACAATACGCGAATGAAACAAGCCATAATAGACAGACTTAAGAACCTCAAAGGAAAGCGCCGTTCTGAGTTGCCTAATCACAAATAAAATAC
Organism: Apoderus coryli; assembly: GCA_911728435.2. Classification (NCBI taxonomy): domain Eukaryota; kingdom Metazoa; phylum Arthropoda; class Insecta; order Coleoptera; family Attelabidae; genus Apoderus; species Apoderus coryli. The sequence goes on along the minus strand of OU452202.1, from coordinate 4,447,413 downwards.
CAGACAGCTTACTACTCAGCTGACTCACGTGTTCGGCCCAATTCAAACCGCCATCAACAACAATCCCAAGTATTTTGCAAGAGTCATTACTAGCAAATTTAGGGTTACTAGAAAAACAAATTTGTTTAGTTTTGTTGCAATTTAATTGTAAATTATTTGTTGAGAACCAGATTTCGGCTGCTTCCAGGACATCCTTAGACAAAATTTTGAGATTCTCAAACACACCCGATGTACTTAAAAAGGACGTGTCATCAGCAAACAATACACAGCGACATTTGTCGTTCATGTAAGAACATATATCGTTTATATATATTATGAAAAACAGGGGACCCAGTACCGACCCCTGGGGCACACCGTGCTTGACGTCAACCCTGATGGACTCAATATTTCCCACTCTAACACACTGTTGTCTACCAGTGAGGTAGGACTTTATAAGATTCCAAGGAACACCTCTCACACCGTAAAATGCAACTTTTCCAAAAGAATAGTATGCGAGACACAGTCGAACGCCTTGACAAGGTCACACACCATCAACGATGCGTGCTCCCCCCGCTCAAAGGCATCAACTATGCCTGCCACAATCTCCGACACTGCTTTGACCGTGCTCCGTCCGGATCGAAAACCAAACTGAGCAGAATCAAACAGGTCATGTTCTTCAAAATATTCTATTAGTCTATTTTTCAGCAGTACCTCAATGACTTTAGAGAAGATTACAGTAATTGATATTGGTCTGTAATTACCCAGAACCGAGCAATCGCCCTTCTTGAACACAGGCGTTATTCTACTTAGTTTAAATCTTTCGGGAAAAATACCGGTAGTAAAACATACGTTTGCCAAATTGGTCATAGGCACAACAAGGATATCCATAGAATTTTTAATCAAAACAGAATTCAAGTCATACACGTCATTTGCGGTTGACGATTTAATACTATTTATAACTGAGAAAACCTCATGCTCTGTGACTGGAGCAAGAAAAAAGCTAGCGCTGGGACTTTTCACACCCTTTAAAAAATCGACGGTATCAAACGCATTCGCAGGTAGATTCTGAATTATATCCTCTGCCACAGAACTGAAGTAGACATTAAAATCATCCGGAGTCAGACCAGAACCGGGCAAGTGCTTACCTTTAGAGTTTACTAGGTACCAATTTCCAGCTATCCCTTGCTAGATTCGCAGACTGACTCAAATACCCATCAAAAGCCAACCGCTTCGCTGACGAAATTTCCCTTTTAAAATAGGAATAAAGCTCATTGTAAACAGTCCAGCAAAGAGCATCCCTTTTTACATTGCATATAATTTTAATACCCTCCAAATATTCCTTTTATTTTCACTAAATAAATATGTATAAATGAAAAAACTAGACAAACTAATAAGGCGAGAAACTCCAAGAACATTTTGCGTAGTAGGTAGTTAAACATTTTCGATAATACATAGGAATAATGAATATTTGGATGCCTATTTCTAATTTGTACAACATTTATATACACAAGTAATTTTAACTATAATAAAACGCTCTTTTCTTATTCACTCGAATCTTCAACGAAAACAGGGTGAAGTTCGGCACGGATTTCTGACAATCAAAACAAGTGTAAAATATGCCATGTGTTTTAAGATACGTTTAAATAGTCAGTGCAATGCAACGTTTACTTTTGTGTAGGCTTCTTTAGGGAAACATTTTTAAAATAGTTCCCAAATCGTCACTGTTTTCATTAAAGTAAAGTCATTAGAAAAGAAAACAGATTAGTGTGTTATTCTTATGAAATCTACTCGCTTCAACAACATACCAACTTACAATACCCGGCTGCCAGGAGCGGCACTCTGTAATATCAATTTTAAGGATAGAGATAGAGAATAAGCAAGCGATAAGGATCGCTATTACTTCATTATCGGTACTCTAAAAGCGAATCCTTATAGCCTCGGTAATAGTTCGACAAGTTTCGTGTTTCTCAATCGGATAGAGAAAATACTACTAAGCGTCTAAAAAACATAAAACAAATTTGCTGAAAGCCATAAAATACGATAATAAGAAGATATTTAATTGACATTAACCTCACATTTCCTTTGTTTATTTTACTTTTTATTTTGGGCTTAATCTTAATAGATTGATAGTGTTTAGTAGTTCTTTATTTGGTTTTTGCAAGGAGCGCTGTATATGTGATTGTTGAAAATGTTTATAATTATTGTAAGAAATATCACCTGAAAATCATAATACAAACAACCATAACCTAACCTCTTTTCATTTTATTGTCATTGAATGAAGATGAAGAAAGATAAAAAAACTCATGCATGCATTGAATAGACTGAGACAGCACGATCATAGAAACACCTTTCAAGTTGTCTTTATCATTCGCTTCTCTATCGCCCATTCGGTCATGTTCAGCTAGACACGGAAAATACCGAATCTGGTTACAAAGTACGAAATAGCGAAGCGAAGGGAATCTCTATCGCTATTTTGTTACAGAGTGCCGCTCCAGACTGTTTTTGAAATTATCGCTATCCCACACCTCGTACTAATTATTCGCGCAATACCGTAATGAATCCGAAATCTATTTACACCCGACACATGCGCAGATGCTTAATTAAACACAAACTTCATCTCCCCAAGTTTATTTTATTTTTGCTAAAATAATTTGGTTGATGAAAATTCCATATTATTTATATTTCATCCAATTTAATTCATTTAAAATCTGGCAACAATCAAGAAAAGATGAGAAATCCGCGAATGCCCCACTTTATTTGAAGATTTTCACCATAAAAATACTACAGCACATTTTCCTGAACAAATCCACACATTATACAATATATTTACACACGGAACACGATTAGATACTTGATTTTCTAACAAATTTAATTTACCCAACTACTACAATAATATAACAAACATTAAAACATTAATTTATCTAAAAAAAACTCCTAATTTAAAGTTATTTTTATTTTACTACTATTCAGGTGAACTAAATCTAAAACTAAATTGTTTTTAAATGACACAAGTTGACACATTTAGAATTCGAATATTGATTTTTTACCATCCTTACCATCTACGTTCCGGGCGTCTGCATTTAAAGACCATTTTAAAAAACCTACCATGGCATATCTGTTATCCAATTCTGTAAACGTTTACTCTTAGTAATCGTAAGTTGCGAGTTCAAAACTCGTTCATTAAACTTTTTTTATTATTATTGAAATTGTAGTTCGTCTGCACATATTGTTACTCGAACGGATATATTTAATTTGACGCGGATGCTAGAAATGTCAACTTTCTGTCACTAATAGAGATGCAAGAAATGTATCGATATTCTTTCATTATGAGAGATACAAGATATGTATCGATATATTCCATTCGATCTCAATTTCTTTTTAAGGTTGAACTATTGTCTCGAGGATTGCAACTGAGTCTATTGGCGGCTTGGTAATCCTTATAAAATCTGATAGTGCTATCATTGTCGTCGAAAATCTGCAAAAAAATGACCGGTATCTATGTGACCTAGCTTAAAGCTGCACCAAAGGTGCAGCCGCCGGTCTGTCTATATAGAAAATTTGTTTTTTGCTGCATCCCAACGGGTACTTTTCAAGGGGATTTAATGCGGCCACACTATTTTATTAATTAATTTAATTACATCTGCAAAAGTTCATTTTGTGTGCGACGCAGAGGGAGATATTTACTATTTCCCATCCATCTGACGGCTCCCTGACACTGTCACTTTAAGTTATTAACACCTTTTCCGTAATATTACTTCAAATACACAATGACAACTTCTAAATTTAGTACAACTATATGGAATAACCATTTTATAACACTACAATATACAACATGTTGATAGAAATTGATCTTAAACATGAAAATAATGCCGAAAACTTTTAGACTATTTAATGTAAACAAAGAAAATAATAATAAACTATTTGACACAAGCAATTTGTCTGTCGTGTTAGTAAAAACATATTACCAAAACCAAATTATGACGTGAAACTAGAGGTGCAACTATATTGGAATTTGTAGATTTTTTTTGATTAAATTCTTAGCAAAACATATGAGACAGGCAATTTCGTATATTTATAGTCACAATCGTATGTAAGAATAACGTACCCAATCGTAAATTCTATTGAAAAAGTATTAATCTTTAAAAATATGACTCACTTCACACATACTACGTTCCTTTTATAAATATCACTATTCCAAATGTCATATAATCTGTGACAGCTACCGCACACAAAAGGTGACTGTCAAGCAAACTATTAGTAAAATAAGTCACACCAACGTTAGAAAAAAATATTTCAAATTATGACAAACCAACGAATTTCAAAGTAGAGAGATATGGTAGAGTCATAACTGCAACCAACGAATTTCAAATTAGAGAGATATGGTAGAATAATAACTGCAACCAACGAATCTCAAAATAGAGAGATTTGGTAGTTCTAAAAAATAACGTCCACCACTATTAACGTTAACGTTATTTTAACATCTGGTTAAACCAACAAATTTCTAAATAGAAAGATACGGTAGTCAATTTTTAGCATAAACTTTAAATGTATATATGGGGTGAGTCAAAAATGTATTTCTTTATTTTATAAAGTAAAAGTAATATTTTGAATAATTTTTTGATTTCTTTAGATTTCAATTCAAGATTTCTTTGAAAGTTAAACTATAAGCTCCTAGAGATGATCTACGGGGTAACTCAAAAATGTTTCTATTTATTTTCAATATTTTTAGGTAGGTACGCCGTAATAGATAGAAACATTTTCAGATTTTTTTAGAATTTTTTGTTTTAAATTTTTTTTTTTTAATTTTTTTTACAACCCTCAATGACTTTTGTCATAGATAAGACTACCACAAGACGACTGGGAAATCCCAAAGGGATTTCTTGTGTACAATATAAAATGTGAATAATGAAAGTAAGAACCTCATTACAAATACGAATTTTTAGGTATACGCTCTGATATACCTACGCCTGTTACTTTTTTTTTTAACAATACAGAAGTATTTAAAAAATCAGTTAATTCGAGGGCTATTCCCGTTCACTATGACTATAAAAATAAATACGGCCAAACGTGGTAATAGGTGCTCCTCTTTTTATTGTAATAATAACGACCAGGTGTTTTGCACCTTTTAACAACCGTCAGCTTTGAAGCTTTAATAGATATTTGAAAGAACAGTAACTAAATGCGCGAATATCGTTTAACATTTTTGCTTCTAGGCCACAAACTTGTCAGTAAAAAACACATAAAAATTTGACACAACAAATAATAGGTATATATGTACACTTATACTTATAATAGAAAATATCCCTATATCCGCTGGGCATCCAATCCATTCAGCTAGATATACTTGGTATTACGACAATTCAGTGGCGGAGCGTGATATACTTCGGTACAGCGATTCTGTAAATGAAATTTGTCAGACCTTAAAAAATGTTTTTAAAATTTATTGTGTCGTGGAAAACACGTTGATGACTGTTTTATTAAAATTCGGAATTTGTGTAATAAATAAACGTTCTTCGTCCATTGAATTGTGCAAAAATGTTAATGTCGTAACCCTCGTTTTGTCTCTGCGGTGGTCATCAGTAACAATTATTTTCAAAAGTTTTATTACTTCTTTAAAACTACCATTAATTAAAAATGTTAAAAGAGATGTGGCGCCAGATACTGCTTACATTCTCTCTAGAATATATTATGGGCAATTATGTTTTTATACGCTGTTGATCTAACATTATATGCATTCACGGAGAAAAAGCTATTCTTATTATAAGTTTATTAATCTTAAGTCAACGCTACGTTGCATTTCCTACGCCGTAAGTGTAGTAATACTTCAATTAAATAAAAGAATCTGATTTAGTAAGACTATGTTAATACTAAGGCAAAAAGAGTAGATACTTGAATCAATTACAGAGGTATTATTGTTTCATATGGAATGGTATTCTTTGTTATATTATACCTATATGCACTATACTTCAATGGATTCTGTATTACTTTCTAATTATTAAACATAATTAATAAATTCAGACTTAAATACTGGGATTTGTACTTCAAACCCAGCTGTAGACTATTGTATCTGAGTCCTGTCCGTTCATCGCTGGAATACTCTACCGTGAGGATAAGTTTTTTCGATATGCTGCATTCAGACTGGGGATACAAATGACTGAGTATCATAGATCGGACATAAGGGATATGTTAAATTTGGAAACTCTCGCCAAGCATAGCGTGTTAAAAGATTTATGTTTAATTTTTAATATATTAAATGGTACTGCTGATTGTGCTGCAATTTTGAAAAGGATCTCATTTAATGTTCCAGCGCGTAATTTGCGACACTGATAATTCCTTTTTACCTACAATAAGAAATAACAATAAATATTTTTCACCAGTCGATAGAACTCTTCGAATTCTAAATGAGATTGATTGTATTGATGGTTTTTGTGGTTCAATTTAGAAGTTTAAGCGTCAATTTAATTGTATTGAATGAAATATGTGATTTGTTTAATTTGAAATTATGTAATGTGAAATTATCTCTCATTTAACATTAATCGAATTTATGAATTGCTTGTTAGATAAAGTGACAAGACTTTTAGTTATGTTAAAAATTTGTCTTATACTAACATGCTTTCACCAGACGGTCCGTTTCGTTGATCCACAACCCAACAGTGGCGATTCCCAGGCAGCGTGACCCAAATTTCCAACATTTACGAAGTGCTTGTACTAGCACGAGAGATGAATGACAACAATATGTTTTTGGCGACATCTAGGGTGAGCAGGCAATATGAAACACTGTGTTTCACCGGGCATATTGCCTGCTCACACTTGTATGTGTGGGTTGTGTTGTTGTGCCTATACTAACTTGGATTCTGGTTTAAGTTCTTGTTACTAGAACAATATATTTTTTCCGTGTAGAGTCATAAGTCAGTTGCTACAAAAATATAATAGAAAATTTCGACTTTAGTGTCAAATAGACAGTTCCTACAAAATATATAGGAAATGCACAATGGACCTCGCAGGTCTCTGTTAGTTAAAAACAGAAAAATATTATAAAATCATTAATATTAATTTTTTACATATTATTCTTTTTTTATAAAGTTCTCTGACTTATTCATGCAAAAAAGGAGGTATAGCTAAATAAGCAATTTGCATATAATTGTTCGTTTTCACTATTATTACACACATGTATGTATCTATAAATAAGTATATAAAACCATTCAAGTGCCAATTAGTAGTTTTTTCATTCCTCTTCATGGAAACCGCAAAGAAATGACAAGAATGAATTATAGTAATACTTAATAATAATAAGTGGTAATAATAATAATACTAATGTCGATTGTTGTATGTGATTACCGCAAACCGCACAACAATCCGATATCCAATTATTGTTATTGAACATTTTGAACATCGAGCTAATAGTAAACGGATATATCTTATGAGAAAAGGTTATATGTGAAAACCCAGTAGCGCACATAGGAATTTCTTATCAGATGAGAGTTTACTCTTATTGAAAACTTTTCTAGTAATTGTATTTATCATCAGTAAATATTCACATCTTCAACAAGAAAGCTAATAAAAAAACCTCATTAATTTCGTATATTTAACTAATACTGTCAAATTTTGGTATGTCATTTCGACATTAATAATATGATGTAATTATTTGACATAACATACTTGATATTGCTTTAAGTTAATAATGAGAAATATGTTGCATTTAAGAGAGAGCTGTTGACATTTCGGACTAATATTAAGGGATCCTTAGGACATTACAATTTAACAAAAAATATAACTATTGAATAAAAGGCGTCTACTCCACAAAATGATTTTGTGGAGTAGACGCCTTTTATTCAATAGTAATATTCACTCCTCGATAGATGGATTACTTCAGAAAAAAAAATATAATATTATACTTATAGTAATTGATTTTATTTTTCTATTTTTGATTTTTTGTTTTTTTTTTATTTTACTTTATCTTATTAATGCTAGCTTTATTAGTGTATTTTTATTAGATTATAGAGAAATTTCAACATGTAATTGGATCGTCTGATCTGTATGTTGCAAATAAATAAATAAATAAAAGACTTAAGGTAATAACAGCGTAAACGAAACAAGAATAATAAAATAAAATTACAACAAACATGAAACAATTTCAAATAAATATATAACGGTATTTTTTCAAAAACTCGTGTTTTTCCTTGTCAATTCCGAAAACCACAGGGTAACTACATACAAATATAGTTTTATGACCTAATAAGTGACAAAAATTACTAAATACTATAGATATAAATATAATATGCTGATTCTGTTAGTCTTTGTAAGTGATAAGTAAGAAGACGGGGTTGGCAATGGCTTCGTGTTTACCTCGTTCCTTAGTGAAGTTTTTATGCACGGATTGGAGACAAAGATTATCATTAGTAACTTTGCAAGTTCGCATTCCCGATATAGTAAATATGTCAGCGACTAGAAATGAGCCGGGTCTGGAAGAATTTTTTTTTTTGAGTTGCGTTTAAAACCAATAGATAACACCTTGAAGAAGCACATTGTCAAAATTAAGGCTCGAACTTTTATCTGTGTTTCTGAATATTGTGTGTAATATAAATGTATATATATATTTATTAATATAAATATAGAAACTGTATAATTACAGTGTCAACTACTTATGTTGAATAGATTTCTTTCATTTATTGTGTGTAATTTTGTAAGTTTTATAGTAAGCAATGTTTTAAACCTTTTTAATTGGGGCATGTAAGTCTGATTTTCTTTTATGCTGTATTTATGTTATTTGTGTATTTTTCTCCCTTTTTTTTATAGATCTGATGATGAACTTTTCTGAGGATGGGACTAGAAATAGTTAGCCGTATTTTATCGCTTCAACCTGATGGATGATGGACAAATTTATTGATTGAACTGATAAGTTTGTTTAAAAAGCAATATTCAAAATACATAACCAAAAATATTCAACTAATAACAGAAAACAGATACATAGAACGAGACATTGAAATTTATTTCATATTATCATTTTTATGAAAGACAACGGAAAAGGATATAACATATTTGTTGCAGGAGTGTTTTCATTTCTCAAAGCAAGGTTGATGTTGGTGTTAATGGACACATTAGAGACTTTTTCAGATAACTCTGATATGTAAAGTAGTTTCAAGTTTATAATCGTTATTGAATTATTTTGAACTGTCTAAGGTTTGAAAAGTATTTTGTTGTATTCCTCACTGACTGAAAAACACAGTGACATTTGAAGTTAGTAATATTTTTTATCCTCAGCAAAATATAAATTTCATAATTATATATTATCATCAAAAATTAAGAAATGTTATCTACTCCGAAAATTTGTTGTTTTTAAATATTAGAAATTCAACATGTTTTCATTCAACAAAGGATTAAATCAAGTTTTGTTATTAGTTGCAAAACAATCAAGTGCTAGAAAAGATTTACTAAAATATTTTAGAATATTAATGCAACATTTTATTTAATAATAATAATACTTTATTGTCTAGCAGGTCCGAAACCCAATTTGAGAATATATTTAGCTTAAAACTAGATTAATTAATTAGTCTTACAATCCAACCAGATTAAATAAATTTGAAAAACAGCAAAAGTAATGTAATGCTAGAGACACTAAACTATACCTATAAGTAGCAGTAAAATTATATCACAATTAACTATAATAAAACGCTCTTCTCTTATTCAATCTAATCTTCAACGAAACCGGGGTAAAGTTCCGCACGGATTTCTGACAATCAAAACAAGTGTTAAATATGCCATGTGTTTAAATAGCACGTTTAAATAGTCAGCACAATTCAACGTTTACTTTTGTTGAGGCCTCTTTGAAGGGAAACATTTTTAAAATAGTTCCCAAATCGTTACTTTTTTCATTAAAGTAAAGTCATTAGAAAAGACAACAGATTTTTGTGTTATTCTTATAGAATCTACTCGCTTCAACAACATACCAACTTACAATACTCTGCTGCAAGACTGTTTTTGAAATTATCGCTATCTTACACCTAGTACTCATTATTCGCGCAATACCGTAATTAATCCGAAATCTATTTACATCCGACACAAGCGCAAATGCTTAATTAAACATAAACTTCATTTCTCCAAGTTTATTTTATTTTTGCTAAAATAATTTCGTTGTGGAATGAATTTAACATTATTTATATTTCATTCAATTCAATTTATTCAAAATCTGGCAATAATCAAGAAAAGATGTGAATTTCGCATACTTTATATGAAGATTTTCACCATAAAAATATTCCGGCACATTTGCCTCAACAGATCCACACATTACACATGGAACATTATTAGATACTTGATTTTCCAACACATTTAATTTGGTCAACTACCACAATAATATAACAAATACTAAACATTATTTTATCTATAAAAACTCCTAATTTATACTTATTTTTATTTTACTACAATTCACATGAACTAAATCTGGCAGAATTGTTTTTAAATGACACATGTTGATACATTTGGCATTCGAATATTGATTTTTTACCGCCCTCACCATCTACGTTCCGGGCGTCTGCCTTTAAAGACAATTTTAAAAAACCTACCATGGCCTACCTGTTGGCCAATTGTAACCGTAATTTGCAAGTTCAAAATTGGGTCGGAAGGTCATTCAACTTTTTTTTTATTATTATTGAAATTTTAGCCCGTCTACACATATTGTTACTCGAACGGATACATTTAGTTTGACGCGGATGCTAGAAATGTCAACTTTGTGTGCCTAATAGAGATGCAAGAAATGTATCGATATATTCATTATCTTGTTATTGGGGACCATATTAAGTATCCATACTCCAATCTTGACCTCACAAATGCCAAATACTCTGCTAGGGAGCAGTCTATTTCGTGAAAATCTCTACCCACGCGCATTATGAAACCCAACATACGAACGGTGCTCTGTTATATTGTCAATATGAGAGTCAAATGACATTTGTGTCAATAAAAATTCCAAGATGCTTGATGATTTCGCAAGATTCTAAGTCGCAGTGCCACAAATTGTCACGTTTATTGAATATCAAACTTCTGAACGTTAGCTATGGGGGCTAAAATACAAAAATTGTGTTAATATAAATATTTACAATAGTTAATGGAAAGCAGTGCTTATCTTGTGTACAGGGTGGGCAAATTTCGATGTTTTTATACGGTACAGCCTAAACCATAATAGATAGAGCGAAACTAAGTGAGACGTCACGTTCGATTTTTTTGAGCTTAGTTTAGTGCCGTAATCGGAGAGCGGCTAACTTGATTAGTTTTCTTTATACAGGGCGATTATCAATTTTTGTCATTTTCTTTTTTCTTTATATTTCGGTTGTTACTAGACTTACGGGAAAAGTGTTTTTCTAAAAGTTAGAGATAATTTGATGCTTAATGCAGTTGCGCATGAAGAATTTTTTTCGAAGTCGAATTGTTCAAGATATCGCTATCAAGTCTGTTGTCTTAAATGAGACACCCTATATATTAAAGAGTTAGTAGATTTTAAATTTCATTCCCTTTACAACCATATTTAGTAAAACTTAATAAAAATAAACAAAAATAATATTTTATGCATGTTTGCAAATCAAATAAAAATTTACTAAGGATGCTTGATTCATAATTCAAATCACTAAAAATGCTTAATGATGTTAATTGTTTCAAAGTTTTCAATACAAGAAAAATGCTAATGCAGCTGAAACGTGCTCCATCTGATACCCAGAAACAGCACTGCATTATAGAAAAATATTTGGAAGGTTAAAAGAAAACCTTATTTAATTATGGTACATTTACAAAATTCAGACCTAAAACGTATGATTAGGTAAACATATTCAGAAGAAATAAATATTAATGTTATTGCAGCTGAAATTGATAATCTGACAATTTTAAGTGTGGTAGAAAAAAAATTGAAATTAAACTAAACTGATCTTAAAGTAAATGTTCAAAATGTTGTCCATTATTTCGAATACACATATCACACCTCTTCTCAATACTTCTAATTATAAACATGAATGTTTGAAACTGAATTTATACATTGTCTGAAATTTTCTTTTAATTCTTCAATACCTAGTATGACTTTTAGTTTTGTAAACTTTATCTTTTAAATGTCCCCATAAAAAAAATCACATGGTGTTATATGGATATGGACCGTTAGTGCTTATCCAATTATTACCAAAATTTGTAAACAATTTCTATTATTATGCGGTGGTGCGCCATCTTGTTGGAAAAACACATTTCTTCGTTCTGCCAGTGGAATATTGTCTAAATAATTCGAAATTATTTGAACACTAACAATCTCGTTATAACGATTGCTCGTAAGATTTTCTTCAAATACCTTGTAGGCTAAAATTCCGCTAGAATTTATTGCTCACCAAACATTAAAACGAAATCGATCTTGATATTGGACAGTAGCAACACGACGAGGATTGCTATCAGACCACCAGTGATCGTTATGTCGATTAAATATCCCACCACTACTGTGAGCCCCATCTGTCCAAATAACATTTGAAAAAAAATTTGGATTTTCTCTCACCTTGGCTCGATACCAATTGCAAAATTCCACACGCCGGACCAGATCATTTGGTTGTAAATGCTGGGTTTTACGAACAGCGTAATGTCGGAACTTATGCTGTTTTAAAATATTGAGCACCCGCGACGGGATATGACACCTTCTATTTCAATTTGTCTGCTCGAAATTGTCGAATTATCAATAACAGCTGCAATGACATTAACATTTACTTCTCTGTATCTGCGCAATTATAAGTTTTGGGTCTTGGTTGTGTAAATGATCCATAATTAATAAGGTTTTCTTTTAACCTTCCAAATATGTTTCTATTGGGCTGTCTTCTTTCTGGGTATCGGTTGTAGTAGGTTTCAGATGCAGCATTAGTATCATTATTACATTGAATAAAGCATTGCAACATACCAAAATTTTCAAAATTTTCGTAAGATATTCCAGTTCCGTAATAACCTGTCAATTAACGAATGCTTTAATTAATGAATGCTGACAATAATTATCATTTGACAAATACATTACTAAATGACAGTATCAATAATCTGTTATTTAACTTTAATTGTTTTCAATAAGCCACAAGGCTACTTACAATTTATTTTATTTGAAATATAATATGGTTGTTCAGATTAATTTAGTTTACATGTATTTATTTTCTTTCTTTTCTTTAATCACTAATATGCTAATACTGAGTTCGACCCTGTTCTCGTAATGCAGGTGGCCAAATATTCCTTATAATTCCTTTAACGCGAGCCGCCTGTCTGTGTTTTATATTCTTTTGTTTTTGAACGGCGCCGGCGTTGCGACGCAAAGTAAAATTTTGAATTTTTCACAGTCCACTATAGGTAATAGCCAAGATCAGATCACTGCCATTTTCTTGGTACAAGCAAAGAAATGTATTTGGTTTGGCTTTGTAAATAATCTTTAATAATTAATAATAATATGTTGTTTGTTGAATTTACTATTTAATTTGTTACATAATAAAATAAGTTTAATTAAAACACAAAACAATCCAGTTTCTTTTCCAAACAACACACAAAATAAATCGCTGAGCTAGCGAGTCAAAACAATGGTGTTTATTTTTTTTTATTAAGTTTTACTAAATATGTAGCTACTTGTCATACATGGTTGTAAAGGGAATGAAATTTAATATATAGGGTGTCCCATTTAAGAAAACAAAGTTGATAGCGATATCTGGAACAATTGCACTTAGAAAAAAATTCTTGATACGGCACTGCATTAAGCATCAAATTTTCTCTAACTTTTTTTTATAAAAGCACTTTTTCCGTAACTCTAATAACAACCGAAATATAAAGGAAAAAAGAAGATGACAAAAAATTAAAATCGCCCTGTATAAAGAAAACTAATCAAGTTAACCGCGCTCCGATTACGGCATTAAACTAAGCTCAAAAAAATCGAACGTGACGTGTCACTTAGTTTCGCTCTATCTATTACGGCTGTACCGTATAAAAACATCGAAATTTGCCCACCCGGTACATCAACTATTAACAAAAATAAACAAAAAGATAAATTTCTGTATGGAGAGCTATTAGTGCCTCAAAGTCACCAGTTTATTATTGATGTAACAAATATAGGTATTTTATTTTAATATAAAGGCAAACTGAAAAAAAATGCACCAAGGAGAATTTATTAATATTAACTGTCAATCTAGACAACAGTGGTATATAGGCATACCTACTTCTTGTATATATATTTGCAAAATTTGATCTTGTATTTTTTGTGAAAATGTTCTAGGCAAATGCATGTGAAATGTAGGCACTTCCCTGATAGGAGAACAGTGTTTCGTATAATGAAAGAATCTACGTCTATGTATACAACCATATACAACTTCGCTAAAACGAGTGTGAATCACTAAAAAATGACTTGGAAACAGTTGAAATCACGCTGAGTCTCGCGGATGTGAAATGTAGATTTTATCGGCATTTTTGTTTTTAATAATAATTTACAGGGGACTGCACCTTCTTTTGGCACCACGCAGCAGATGTCTGTTTGGTCCTTTCACTTTTTTTCTCTTTTAATATTTATGAGTAGTATGTACGAAATACTACTGAACAGTTGGTTTCTCTCATAAAACGGTAGCCGAAGTGAGTAATGGGACCGAATGGGAAAAATTATGGGTCGCGCATTTTATTTTGAATATTTGGTTTGATAAATTTACGTGTTGCTTTTGTTATGGTTTTGGAATTTAAGGAATTTCAACTTTAATTTTAAGATCTTTAATCTTTCCACTCACATAGTTGTTGACACATTGTTAACCCAGCAGGATTATATTACATGGTAGGTATCATTTGTTGAAATAAATTTATCAATCTAACAGCATGTAGATTGTGCATTGAATTTCATGTCAATTCCATGGTTTCAATTCAATATAATACACATACAGTGAGGTCCAGAAGTCACGCACAAAATCGATGAAATTTGTTGGAAGAAACGCACGCACACGCCTCTTTTTGTTTTAAGTTCACCGTTTTTCGACGTAACAGAAAAGTATACAGGATCAATTGTGTGGTATATAAATGTAATTGCATATGTTTTGCTTATCGAACTCTCTGTATATTATTAATTTTTTTAATTCTCCATTAGATTCTAAAAAATTTGATATATCACACAATTTACCTAAAGTCAATGGTTATCGAGATATTTCGGACTAACGATTCACGAGACGAGAAATCATGTCTCGAAAGGAGTTTTTCGTCTCTCAAAATTTTCGATAGTCTCGAAATTTGCATTCATAATTTTTGTTGTGAGCGTTGTGACATTTTTTAAGCTCTCCAAAACTATAATTCTTCGTTAATAATATATTTTATTGTAACCTTCGTTTTTGGTATTATGAATAAAATACCTTAAGAAAATTTGTTTTATTTATGTTTTGATAATTTTATTGCACTTAAAGCAGTGGCAGCTAGAATATACATGCTGCAGAGCTGCAGCACCTACTCCTGATAATAAAATATTTGAATTTTTTGAGAAGTAGTTATCTTATAATATTATAAGAAAAAACTAAAAAAATTATTTTAATGTTGTTATATTATTTCGCTATAATTTTTGCCGTTTGTCAGCTCCCAGTCGTAGTTATATTTTTATATTAGGCCTCCCACGCCCGTGAGACGTAAAATTATCGTCGCAGTACTGGTGGTATACGTCACAATACATGACCTTGAGCCGACCAAACGCAAAATAGGATTTATTTTCAGGCTGAGAAATCTAATGTAGTTTTGTTTTTAGAGCGTGATGACGTATACAAACAGAGCTGCAGGATGGACAAATTGTGATTGTAGCGTTTGGCGTTTGTTTGCCGGTATAGCTTTTATTTTATATTTGAGTTTATTGTTTTAAGTGTTTTGGTTTTGTTATTTGGAAAATGGAATTAATTTCAAACGCTTTGCCCAAAACCTTGAAATTAAACAATATGGACGTCCTACGCCTGACTTAAATATTGAGGTGTCTTCCACAAGCCGGGGAAAAAGTTTGGTAATGTAAGAAAATGTAATAAAAACATCTATGAGAAATACGGATGGATCTGTGGCTGTGGCTAATCGCAATTTCAAATAAAGCTATTCGCCCAAAACAAGTTGCGCATACGAACAAATTAATGCAACTTTGCGTGCGATTCAAATAAAGCCCCCCTGATTGATATCTAAAAGTTGTTCGAAAATTATACATCTACATGGCGCGCGAAAACATGTCTCTTGAAAACGATTGCATTCTTTGAAAAAGATATTTATAACAGAAGACATAAAAGTTAAGAAATGTTTTTGTGATTTTTAGAATAATAAAGAATTTAAAGGGTTACCTATAGATTTGTATTGCAAAACTACATTATTACGAGTGTCTCCCTGAATGCTCAAACAAACGGCCGCCATTCTCAATGCAGTATTGGAGCCTTCTAATTTTTGATGGTATCGCTGTTTCAATTTCTGCGGCAGAAATAGGACGTAGTGATCGAACTAAAACTCAAAATGAGGTTTACGAAATGTTTAACATTACATTTCCGGACACTAGGATATCTCAGTCTACGGTAAACACAATTGAAATGATATTTAGGGAAGTAAGACACGACTAGACCTTCCTAGAGCTGGTCGACCTCCAATTTCTCAGTATAAGCAAATAAACGTCGTTTTGTCCATGGAAGCAAAATCCTCATAAACCGAGTCAAGAAATAGCACTGCATAATGATATTGGAAAATCATCGGTGACAAGGACTTAAATAAAACAAAAATGTCATCCGTATAAAGTAAAATTAATTCATAAGCTGAACGAACATGAACCAGATTGACGAATGGAGTTTTCCGAAATTTTAACGAATAGAAATAGGTAAAACTGTCGTGAATTTCATACTCAATATCCTCAGTCAGTCAATGTTTGTTTGGCTATTGTGAATGACAGAATTATAGGACCTTGTTTTTTTCGATGGCACTTTAACAGGACAACGTTATTTGCAATTATTAAGAAATGAATTCATTTCCAAATGTATATAATCCCAAAATTCCAGAAGATTCAATTTGATTTCAACAAGATGGTGTGCCTCCAAACTTTAGTATAGAAGTGGACCGACCTGCTAGGTCGCCTGATCTAACCCCTATGGACTAGGGTGATATATTGAAATCGAATCGAATATATCGATACATTTCTTGTATCTCTATTAGTGAAAGAAAGCTGATATTTCGAGCATTCGCGATAAATGTATCCGCTTTATGAGGATTTTTTTTACAATAACATTCGTCACGTCAAATACTAATATTTTGTAATTTTTTTATACATTTCGCACAATTGTTTGGCTCTTTGGCATACTTATATCAAAATGTTTCAAATTTTCTGCGCTAAATTCATATCATGACAGTGTTAATAAAATATCTGTTAAAAATAATTTAATAAAAATGTCAGGAAACAATATTCAATAATAATAAAAAAAGTTTCATTGCCCAGTTTTAAACTGGCAACCTTACGATTAAAGGGCGGAATATATGCACGTCAATTCAGTTAAAATATGCGCATATATATGCATAGTTTTTCTTTGAAATATGCAACAATATGCATTTATTTGTCAAAATATGCAATTATATGCCTTGAATATACCATGGAAAAATGGAAATAAAGAAACGCCGACTCTTACAAAAATTACTTATTTTAAGTAAAATTAAAAGAAAAATATAATAGGTAAAATTTTTAACCTGAAATAGTATAAAATGCATATAACGATATATTTTTCAAAATTTGCCGATAAAAGTGTTTGCCTTCTGTCTGTAAAAATATGTTTGTACAAAGAAAAAGTTCTTTCAACATCTACCGATGTGATCTGGCAATATTTTAATTTGGGTAGTAAGTTATAAGGCCAAGGTATTATTTCGTTGGATGGTTTAGTATCAAAAATATTTTTGACTTCCATTAAATACTTAAAGCCTTCTTTCTTTCCCACAATAACTTCGAGTTTACTTCTTACTTGATTTCCTACATCACCGGGAACTTTTTTGTATTTGTCGGAAAAAGTTTCAACAATTTTAATTGATTCCCTTAAACTTATATTCCTACTTTCTAACGAAGTTATTATATCTGGTATAAAACTAAAATTAACCTTACTAAAAACAAGTTCCGTAGCTAAATGTACATTTTTTAATACTGCTTGACTTTGCACTACACACTGTGAATTGTCTTCTATATCTAAAACTATGTCTTTAATGGCTTCAAAATGGTCTGCGTAGAATATCTCGGCCTTAATCCATGTTCCCCATCGAGTAATTACGGGCTCTGGAGGTAAACTAACTCCTCAATTACTTGCAAGGGTCGCACTTAATCTTTTGATAAAACGAACAACATAAAAATATGCACACACATTTTATTTTTGCCGAAATATGCAATTTTTTATGAAATTTGTAAAGATATGCAAAATATGCAAATATATGCACTTTGCATATATTCCGCCCTTTACTTACGATCATCAGTGATATTTGAAATAAATTAGTTGTATTGGAGCAATGAATACATAGAATATCTACAAATTACGAAAAAGGTGTATTATTACCTAATGAACATTCTATTATTGTATGGACTACTTTTATAAATAAAACAATATATATACTGGCAAATATTTGAGCACATTCATGGATAAAACATGATTGAAATTATTAGCAAGTCTATACAGACAATTTGCTAATCTGTCAATATATTTATTTTCATTTGAAAATCCTGCGGTGTTAGAGATAAATATAAATTCATCTAATTTGGACTAAAAATTATAGGTTTTCTCTAATATTATTGATATGTTTCATTTTGTAGTTAGTACCTATCAGATTATAATATGTGTATCGTTTATAGTGGTGGAATGTACGGTATACAGAGTAGGCAGAAACGACGCGCGCGGTCTCCACACACAGAACCTCACAGCGGTGACCCTTTGACCCCTTAGGAGAGGCCGAGACAACGGCAGGGGCGCTACCGGTGCCCGAGGGGCTTCCCAGGCGCATTCCACCTACTCTTCTCTCTGCCGGCGTATATATACTTTTACCCTGAGGGAGCTCCCAGGAGTAGCCACCAAAGATCGGACGGACAGGACAAAGAGATATATAGATGGTCGACAGACCAAACAAATTCTGCAATACGCCTTGTTGTCAAATCTTTCTATATATACCTAATCCAAGTAGTTACTTAATTATATGATAACAATATTTTGCATTTGAATCTATAATCGATTATTTATCAAACATGAAAGAGTGTCTAAAGAAATCAACCAAGCTCTTATAGCTAGGTATTTAAAACGCCAAAAATAAAACCATTTAAAAAGTTACAATCCATCGAAAACACAAAAGTCCTTCTGTCTGTAAGTACATATTTGCTATTCATCAGTAGAGTACTTATAAGACGGCATTCAGTGGTGTATTAATGGGGGGGGGGGGGGGCTAGGGGGTCCTCAGAGAACCCAAAATAAGTATCGAAAATTCGGAAATGTGGTCCAAACGGTAAACAATCGTTTCAGAAACGATTAAATGGACTGGCAACTTTGTCGATACACAAGAAGATGTCTCTCTCAACCTCTGAGGTTATTGACCAGTTCTTTCTTCTGTTTTCCTTCTTAGAATGACAAAATAACAGCAACAATAAAGTATTTTGAATAGGTACTGGACTTGGAATTTATTGTACGCAAATAAATGAAAGCATCACATCCCCGAAATATTTATATTTAATATGTTTCGATTCTTTTATCATGAAATTATAACAAGCTTTTCAAAGTGTGTTAATTTGCTTTCAAATTGGGAAATATTATACTTATAAGACGCGCCATTTGAAAAGATATGAGAAAAATCCTTAGTTTTGTGCCACCGCGACCGATAATTTCTATCACAAGCATACTTGAATTAAGTTTGTTTTAATTTTTTATTTTATTTTTTTTTTTCATTAGTTTCAGGTACTAGAAAACAAAATTTTTTAATTTTTAGAGAAATATTACAAATCGCTTCTCTAACTTTATTGACTACGTTTCGGCGATGGTTTATCGGCTTCTTCAGGTCAACGTAGTCAATAAAGTTAGACAAGCGAAATGTAACTTTTCGCAAAAAATGAAAAAATGTTGATTTCAAGAATCCAAAGAAAAAAAATTAAAAGGAAAAATGGTTCAAGAACATAAAAAAAGAAAGATTAAGTTTAGTGTTATTTATTAGGTACTCAATCGTTTTTTAGATATTCATGGGTCAGCTGCATCGTTACACTAATTTTCATGGGAAAATGTTGCGGAGCAATGTGAATCCAACGATTTTTTCTCATATTTGCTCTTACAATATTAATTCTTTTTGAAACTATGAAATGTCAATCTATATAGTTCTATTATTTCGACTTTCGATGTTTCGTAAACATGTTACAAATCAGACTAAAGCCCATGTACCTATTATAATTTTTGTAATTACATGAAATGTTTAGTCCTGAAAAATTTGGCAACATGGTTAAATAAAACCATATAATATACATGCAGAGTCAAACAACTTATTATATTGATAAGTTGCGGGTCGTCGCGTCGTGCAATTTTTTCCGATTTTTTTTCTCTTTTTCCAGATTATTATTCCATTGGTTGTATAAGGTTATGGCGGTCGCTATATATATGCAATAATTGAACGTTTATGTTATTTAATAAAAACAAAAGAAAAAGAAACAGAAAAACGTTACGTAAAATATATGCACACAATCATAATTCTGAATATTCATACACACTAAAAGAAAATAATATATAATGGTTATATAATATTTTTCTGAAAAACAAAAAAAAAATAAAATTTAGTAGGTATTTGATTTATAATTTTCACATTATAATTTTATCTAATTATTTCCTGTAATAATTAGAATTTGATGTATAAAATAGATGTCATCAGCTACTACAAAATAACTTCGTAATGCACGGTTGCCTTGTTCTAAACATGTGTTAAATTTAGACAGTTAGAATGTGATAGAGTCATATCAATATATTTATTAAATTTTATATAGAAGAAAACAAACGAAAACTTTGAAAGTCACCTCCATAAAATCTGTGTTTTAATGATGTAAAAGAAAACTAGTTTCCGTGGCTTAACAAGCCATCATTAGTCCATATGACAAAAACATCTGTCTAAATAATATTCCACCAAAAACAACTAACAACCACAAAAATATCCTGTTTTGAGTAAATAAAATTCAGAATTTTAATTCGTCTAAGCTTAGATATATATATATTTGTTGTTGATATAGGTATTTGGAATCTAAGCTTAGATGAATTAAAATTCTGAATTTTATTTACTCAACACAGGATATTTTCGTGTTTGGTACTTGTTTTTGGTGTATTATTATTTAGACTTTGATATGTTTTCTGTACACAGATGTTTTTGTCGTGCGTAATAAATATTTCCCACTTGCCTAGCAACTAGTGGGAAATATTTATTACGCACGGGTCATTACCAGGAAATTTTATCCGTACGTAATAATATTTCCCACTAGTTGCTAGGTATAACTAGTGGGAAATATTATTCTCCACGGGTAAATGATATACAGCATTACAATGTACTACATTTTCAAATCATGATTGAACGTATAATAAAGGCATTTAAAGACAGTCGTAGAAAAATTATTTTTTATGAAACAGTGAGGCAGTGCTTTGTTTCACCCGGTCCAATCCATTCAAAAAATTCTCTGCGATTTTGTTTTTAGAGTACCAAATTCGCGGCTGAAAAAATTTTCTTGTATAATTTTTGGTGTAGCGTTAGCTCATGCTGTGTCAAATGTCGATGTAATATTGTTTGAAAGTCCATTAGTTGCAATTATCTTACATACTTAAGTTTGACCGTTGTTTCAGTGCTTAATATATTTTTCTTTGATTTAAAGTGGTGTTATACGTTAGAAATAGAAGTATTTGATAGCCGCATGCTTCTATGATGTTTCAATTTTTACCTAATTCCATACTCAAAATAATACAAACAGAGCAATTGACCTGAAAGTTGATATATACGCCAGGCATAATTATAGTAAAACCTTTATTGCCCACCATTTAAAAATAATAATAATTATTATAATTGTATGAAAAACGATTACATCCACAGAAAGTGACCGTATGGTGCGGTTTGTGGTTAGCGGCATTCGAAAATGAGCAAGGAAACGCCGTCACCGTCAATTCTCATAACCGATTTTTTGTGGCTACAATTGGCTAATGTTGACATCAGTCACCTTTGGTTTCAGCAAGATGGCGTCACAAGCCCCACAGCTGACCCAATCCAGTTATTGCATGAGAAATTTCCCGGTCGCGTAATTTCTCGATTTGACGATGTCAATTGGCCGCCTCGTTCTTGTGATTTAATACTACTGGATTATTTTCTCTGTGGCCATTTGAAAGACCGGGTTTACGTGAACACACCACAAACAACTGACGCTCTGATGAAATTCGGCGCTGCATTGACGAGATTGTTGCAGAATGTGGTTCAAATAAAACTGAATTTGTCAAAAAAAAATGTTGTTTGTTAGCCAATTCACTTCCTAACCTCAAATTTGCCCACCCGTCACAAGACATTAAAGACGGAAACTTTTAGGCGACCCATGATAAAGGAGGATTTCTGGAGGTATTTCTATATAAACTTTTAAGATGTGTAATCTGCGCACTTAAAATTCTATTCCACCCTGAAAACTTAGCATAATACTTGCGGGATTGATAATTAGTCACCTGATGACGTAGAACACTTTAAAAAATTTATTCGCATCAGAAAATAATAACCATTAATTTTTTGTTAAATAATATTATTTAAACTTACGAGTACATTATGATTTTCTACATGTATATTTACCTTGAAGTACCTAAATGATTGCCTTTAATAATTAATTAGACATCCATTAAATCATAATTTAAACTCATAATAATAGTCGTTTATTTAAAAAATTGAGAAATAAATATTATACTACACGGGGTTATCCAAATGGTTATCCAATGATCGACACCATTGGTAACTTTGATATTATGCATAAATCGGGAGATTTCACGCATATCACGAACTATCGTCCCGTTCCAGTTATCTCAAACTTTACCAAGGTCTTTGAACCGGTTTACATGAAAAGATTTTCAAACGAATTAAAAATCGTGTTATTCCTCAGCAGCAAGCAGCATGGCTTCTTCCGAAATCGATCTGCTGTCGCAGAGGGTTGACGCAATTTAAGGATATTGGTGTGCTTGTTGACAGCGACTTAGTTAACATATATCAGATATTACTTTGAATGCTGAGGTTTATATTCAGATCCTCAAAAAAATTTACAAACACCAAGTGTCTCTTGACTCCTTACAACTCGATGGTGTGCTCTAGGCTTGAATATGCACTGTTAAAACAGAATAGTAAATTTCCGTAAAATATAACTGTAATTTTTATTTAATCATTCCCTCACGTATTTTTTACCTTGACTGTACAACTACATTATTAGTCGAAATATTACCATTTAAAATTACGCCACATTTAGTGTAAAAATACAATATTAAGGTAAAATTACAAATTAAAGTTACACTTAATTTGGTGTACAATTACACAATATCGTAAAATTACAAATGAAAATTACGCTGCATGTCATGTAAAAATACACTAATAACCTTAAAATTACAACATAAAAGTACGCTTAGTTACGTGTACTTTTACACAATTGCTGTCTAAATAATACCAATATTTTAACGTATTTTTGCGGTAAGGCCCGGAAATTTACAATGCTCGTAAAACAATAATGGAATTTACTTAAAATTTATAGTGTTCTTACATAAAAAATGCTTCTTTGGTCTGGTCATTATTATATAATATTCACATAAATAAAATTGAGAGTGTCCAAAGCTAATTTTTTAAATTTCTTGCATTTAGGAATGATGGTCATTTTCCACCACGTTTTGATCACCAACTCTTAATGGACCCTTTTGACTTTTGGTCGCTCTCAAGACGTCGTACTTTCGCATCGCGAAATGTGCCTCAGATTCGTACTAACTATACACGAATCCGGAACACCCTTATGGCGAGCCTGCAACGATTGCAATTCCTTGAGATACGAAAATATTAATTTTAAACATGCTGTATCACGGCATCTATGCGCTGACATGTTTGGCTAATTTTGATTGTTTTATTTTTATACAGCTGTATGTGTGTTCTGATCATTTGTTGCGCTCGGTAATAATAATGACTCACTTTGCGCATTTTGTTAATATAATAATAGATAGTTTGTTTATTGTAATCATGGATTAATCACTTGAATATTGTATTTATATTGAGTCTTGAAATTGGGTTTTGCGCTATCAGACAATAAAGTGTATTTATTTATTTATTTATTATTAATGATTCAAAATCGTTTAAATTAGCAAACATTTAGTAGTTGTAACGTTCTTTACTATATGGAAGAACGAAAGAAAAACAATAATTGCTCATCGCATTTTCGAGTTTGGGTAAAAAATATGATTTTTTTTAATGGAAACACATGTATGTTATCATTTTTTCTATTACTTACTAAAATTTTAAAACAAAAGAGCTTATATAGGATTTTGCCCTAAAGTCAAAGTAACCATGATATTATATTATATCAATCGATAGGACTTTTTAGCTTTTTTAATAAAAAAGTATTTAAAAAAACTTGAATATTGCATATTGAAATTTGACAAATTTTTCTGACGATCTGCGACACGGTATAAATTTCCAACAACTATCTGCCATAGATCGTTAAAAGGTAGCTTTTCTAACCGCACAAGACATTGGTCGCGTTCATCACAACAAACTTCATCAAGTAGCGATTTTTAGAGCGATCCATCATTTCGTATAAGTGTCAAGAACATAACATAACCTAATTTATTTGGTATTAATTAAAAAATTCTAAAAATGAACCTTAGTAAATAAGTTATTGGCTTTTATTTTTTTTAACTCTAACAAAATTTATTTAACTTAAATAAACAGTGTTTGTCCGGAATAAACAAAGTTATTCGATTTTTTTAAATATTTATTTGGCCGCCAAGGCTTTGGCAGAAAGGAATATTTATTTAATTTAAATGACAGATTAAAGTTAATTCCTGGTTATTGAAAACAAGTCCACCGTTACTCGAATCAAGTATTTGTTGGGGATTCAACGCCATAGCCAATTTTTAAGGATTAGTCGAGTCGAGTGTCGAAGGTGGTTTTTGTTGTGCTACTTATGACTTATACCTATATTATTATATAATAAATAAAAAAATAATGTCCGTTGAAACATTATTAGTGGTGTGGAACCTAGGGCCCTTATGGCCTTTTCGAATGAAGTGGCTAAATGTTATAAATTAATTATAATGATAACGGTGACAAAAAAATCTTAAAATGCTTGAGTACTATAATATAATAAGATCTTTTTTTTATATTATCGTAGTGAATTGAATAAAATAAGGGTAGTAGATACACGTGCATAATGTGTAAATGATCTTGTAACTGAAATTTTATTTAACAGTATTTAATACAAAGATGGCGGCTTGTTTATAGTGTTTATTCGTTTGTATAAGGGAGCAACAAGAAAATCGCGCATTCAAATATTTATTGAGTTCAAACAAACAAAAGTTTGAAACATATTCACGGGCGTTTATGTCTATCGCGAAATCCACTAGGCCAATTACCTAGGTGTTTAAGAAAATTATAATTTTTAGTAAAAACTAATAAATTATTTAGGTAAAATAAATTATTGCTTGTAAGCAAAGCAAATTAATTATTTATTTAAACAGTTGTTAAGACAAAGTACTCCAAAACCGATAAGGAATCCAAAAATATAAGTATATACAGGGTGTTTCATTTGAAATAAGAAAGTTCCAGCATCAAGGCAATAAACAAATATCACACATTCATCACAAATCACATATATTACATAGATTTTAAAAAACAGGTGACTCATCATATAAACTGGTATTAGCAGGGATCTACTATGAAAAAATACCAGACAATTATGGCCACTTAGTCTGAGAATATTTATGTTGAATTTAGATAAAAGCTCAGGACAATTAATCCTACAGTGAAGCAAATTTTACTCAAAAATTTTATTGAAAGAAAATAATTCATAAAAATTATAAACCCTTGACAGCGTATATTCTCACCAGCATTTTATAGTCGTTCCTATTTCTCTGGGGAATTTAACCCTAAACATGAGATATTTTAGAACTTTCTCCGTATCTACTCTTTCAAAGATTGTACGGGTTCCGTAAACAGAACAATATTTAATATTAATAATAATTGCCCTTCCCAAGAAAGGCACTTATTTTCATTTATTAGCATTTAACGTCAGTATATCTCAGTATAATAATGACTTGAAAAGGGGTTGAGATTCTCTTATTCACTCTAATCTATTTACACCCGAAACACGCGCAGATGCTTCATTAAACATAAACTGTATTTCGCCAAGTTTATTTTATGATATTTTTTCTAAAATAATTTGTTGCCTCAAAAATTTCATATTATTTTTATTTCATTCAATTCATTCAAAATCTAGCAACAATCAAATAGAGATAAGAAATTCGGTGATGCCACACTTTGTTTTTTTATTTTATAAAAACTAAATCTGGCAGAATTGTTTTTACATGACACAAATTGACACATTTGGCATTCGAATATGGATTTTTACAGTCCTCACCAGACCGGCTACAATTTCAATAACAATAAAAAACTTTATTTAGTTGAAATGATCTAAAAAGAAGATATACTTGACTATGTGATTGTATTATTATAAATCAAAAAAGATTTTTCCATAAAATGGTAAGTTGAACGTTAAATTTGCATATCAATAAACGAACTAAAAACTGGGGTGTGTCTTACAGACTTCAGTGGAATTTTTGACCGGAATTTTATGTTTCTTAGCGTTAAATTCATTCGATTGTTGACTTGCTACTGATAATGGGACTCGTCTAGTCCCGAAACATGTATGGCTGATTAATACTTAAATCTATTAAATTTATTTTGTGGAGATCTGACTTTTATTTAAACACTAAAAAAAAATTTCAACTCCACTTAAGAATCTACCACTTTTTCAAATTAATAATAAAAAAAAGTTCAATGAACTGGGTCATAGACATGCAATATATTAGTCTTTCTTTCATTATTAGAGACACGAGAAATGTATCGATATATTCGTTCTTTCATTCTTAGAGATGCAAGAAATGTATTGATATATTCCATTCGATCTCAATTTCTTTTTAAGGTTGAACTATTGTCTCGAGGATTGAAACTGAGTCTATTGGCCGCTTGTAACTATTATAAATACCTATAATAGTTAACAAGAATCAATCTTGAATTAAACTAAACTAAAACTAATTTAACCATTTTGTAATGATTTCTGTGTTTGTGCATTACCCATAACATGAATACTGTATTTTCTTATTCTATGTTTATATGGTGTTAATTTGCTAAACACTAAACGTTAGGAATTATCTGATTTCTGAGCGCACGCCCCTTCCGGTATGCGCTACTGTCTATGAGCTGAATTAAAAATGTATTCCGCCTCCGTTTAATACGGTAGCGACCGACATTGCAGAGCTTCTGTGTGCATACCTATAGGTATAGAGGAACGTATAAAATTTTACGTAGCTTCCGGAATCACGACAGAACTCACGCAATTGGCTGCTTTATAATTTTATACGTGTATGTGGGGACTGGGTGACTTGCGCTCTTGAGTAATACGGTAGCTATTCATTAGTGGAGTGAAAGAGCAGCCGCGTAAACCTCAACAGCAGTAGTTTTATTGGATATGTGATATTAAATACATAGATACAGGGTCATCCAGTTTCGAAAGCCAAAACTTTAGAGGCAGACAGAAAGCCACAAAATAAGATCAGTTTGTATTATAAACTATATTCGAAAAATGATTCGTTACAAAGAGGTATCAAAATTTTTATAAAAAATTCCAAATTTAACAATATTTTAAAACTACTTTAGATATTTAAATGACGTTTAAATAGATAATATTGATACATCTTTTTACAAAAATAATATTATTTTACTTTCACCAGTGGAGTGCGTACGGGCATATTTTCGTACAATTTTAATGAAAAATATGGTACTGACATTTTTAGAATCGTTGTTCAATTTACAACAAACAAGATTCTTTAGTTTGTTTTTCGTCCCATCATTTAAAAATATATATTCTGTAAGCTGGAATTCAAACCAATTTCAATCTGTCCTAGTAGGCCAAGAAAACAAAAAGACTACTACTGTCACTATTTTTGTTTTTATTATGACGGTTAATTGAAATCTGTCAGGTAATTTAATTTCGAGTTATTGTTATTAGTAATGAAAAATAATATTGTGTGTCCGCTACGCCACAAAATTATTTTTCATTGTTATTAGTTTTTTTGTGATGGAAGCGGCACTTCGTGAATTTCGTAGACGCTATCCAAATAAAAGAGTTCCAGATGCTCGCATTTTGAACACACAGAATTTTCGTAACTTTGGCCTGCGTGATTATAACGGACAGAACAGAAGACGTCGATATAATATAATCGTATACTTCGTACCTTTGATAACAATCCGAGGCTAAGCTCTCGAAACGCAGCTCAGAACCTTCACACTAAGTCTAAGATATTACGAACAATACAAGATGAGCACAGACATGCATCTAGAGCCTGTTCAGCATTTGCACTATGGTGATGCTGAAAAAAGAATAAGATTTTGACAGTGGCTTTTAAACTCGACCGAAGAACTTTTTACATAAAATTTTTTGGACGGATGAGTCCTCTTTTACCAGACGTGGGGTAACAAATTACCATAATATCCATAATCATAAATCAGAATCCTCGAGAAATTCAGCGAAGATCATTTCAAAATGAATTGTCCGTAAATGTTTGGTTGAGCTATATTATATTGATGGTAATGTTTGTGGTCCATATTTCCTACCCCCAAGGTTGAACTCGGAACTATTTTTGGAGTTTCTTAACAATAATCTGCTGAACAACCTATTCATTTAAGGCATGGATGGAGCTCCTCCGCATTTTGCACCTTAAGGTTTTTTAAATAAATTGAATTTTGTCAAAATTTAGCATAATTTTCATCTTTCAAATACTTAGGAAGTATTTAAGTCATGTTGACGAAATTAACTCTAAAGTGTAATTATAGATCATGTTTGGTATTCCTATTGTAATAAACTTGGAATCTTATAAAGGGTGTTCAAAAATTAAAACTACTAAATAAACGTTTTAATGTATCTAGTAGCCTATGGAATCAGAAATGTCAAATTAATGGTAATAAAATAGCACAGATGAATCTCTAACAAAATATTCATGAGATGTGTTCGAAATGTTGACCATCCATTACCAGACACTTCGATATTCTTTTTTGAAAACCACGGCTAACTCTACAACATTTGCGGGGTAACAGTTTGAAAAGCATCTCACATTCGTATTTTCATATCGTGTGTTGTTGTTGGAGACGCCTTGTAGACAATTCCTTTCACGTATCCCCATAAAAAGAAATCCGGAGGACTTAAATGCATTTCTTTCCAATCCACCTGTTCTCAAAATTGGTATCCAAAAATTAACGAGTCTCGTGATGATAATGAGGAGGAGGTCCATCTAATTGAAACCACATGGTTGTTCTCCTGTTTAAAGTAATTTCTTCTAATAATACAGGAAGTTGGTGTAGAAGAAAATCGAGAAACATCATACAATTTAATCATAGCTCAACAAAATTGGAGTCCTATTAAATACGGGTCCAATGTTCAACCCTACACATTAATGGACCACCTATTTTGATTTCTGACAATTCTGTATTCATGCGGATTTGAGTCAGAATAATAATGGTAGTTGTGTCTGTTCACGAGACCATATACGCAAAATCAATTCTATTGTCAAAATCATTTCCAGAAAGCTTTGACAAAGCTGAATTTTAAAAGCATGAAATCTATATTTTCTAAGCACTCGTGAAATATTTGCCTGACTAATATTGGTGTTTTCGGATATCTGATTTTGACTAATATTATAGGATTTTCAATAACTGAACCGACTATAGCAAAAATAGTTTCTTCATTTGCGAAGACAGTTTTTCTTGTAACGTATTTCTTATAGCTAACACTTCCAGTTTCCTTAAACTGATTTAATAGTCTCTCAAAATCAGCTGGTCTTGGATGATTTCGTATGGGAAACCTTTGAGCATAAACTCGAGAAGCCAATAAAGAATTTTGATGACATTCTCCAAGGATCAATATCAGAATCAATACGTTCTTCTTTTAAGTAAATAATCTTCATTTTAACAAAGCAACACCGAAACTAACAATATTGTAAATCAATAACACTAGTAAGGGATGAACAGCCAATTAAATTGATAGATAAAATAATTTATTTGACATTTCTGATTCCATGGGCTACTGGATACAATTAAAACGTTTATTTGAAAAACAACACGTTTTATGCCAAAACGCGGAGACTTAGCTATAGGACACTCTAATACCATTCAACAGGTAATTAGAAAGTACATCGCTAGGTAAGTTCAGAAATATGACGTTCCATTTAAATTAATGAGGTTATAGCAACTTAAAGTTCTTATTTGTAGTTTTAATTTTTGGACATCCTGTATAAGACTCCAAGTTTATTACAATTGGAATACCAAACATGATCTATTATTACACTTTAGAGTTAATTTGGTCAACATGACTTAAATATTTCCTATGTATTTGAAAGATGAAAATTATGCTAAATTTGGATAAAATTCAATTTATTTAAAAAACGTTAAGGTTTAGGTATTATAAACCTTAACGAAATAGACTCTTAATTTGATCAGAGGATCTAACAGTGCAATAATATATTTCCTTTAAAAAAAAAACATAACTTTGATACTTTTCGGTTATTTGGGCCACCCTGTATAATATGAAACCAATTTTAAAAAGTAGCCATAGTAGATGCCCACACGTCCAATAAATGAAACTTTTTCAAAGTCAAGTAGTTTGGCCACAATATTCCGCGCCATAAAGAGTGAATAACCCTGTATTTCAAAAATATATTTTTTGCATAATATAAGCTTTTAAAATTAAATAATGAAATAAAATAAAACAGTAAACATCTAGATGAACATTGAACATCCTTTGGATCGAAGCTAAGTGTACATGGCAAGTGCGTATAAACAACAATCTTTCCTTTATTTCTTGAGTATGTGGGTAGTAAAAACTCTTAAACGGATCGTCATAAAATGAATATATCCCAACCAATTTAATTGCAGATAGATTTACTACAACAGTCGAAAAACAATTTTCAACTCAACGCGACAGCTTCCTATGTCGTATATTTCTAAAAGCTAACTGTTAAGACACTAACTGATTTGAGATAACCACAAAAACAAGTAACTGGAAATACGATACGACTAGATCCATGTGTAATCAAATGGTATATTTTTATATCTTCAGGCCTGCAAACAGGCAAGGCTATTATCGTAGTAAGCAATGACAAAATCTCGTCGATAAGTCTTTCTCTAAGCAGAGCCTACTGGCCCAGCACAATACGTTTGTTGTTATGAACGGTGACCACACACGAGATTCTCTTACGCCGCACCTACAATTTTATAGATGAAGAAGAAGAATACGAGAATGTCAGCGAAATGAAGAAGAAGAGGTATTTTCTGCAAACCTACGCATATAGGTGCTATTATAGGCGCGCATTTCCGTTCCTGTAAAGATATTGAATCATGAAAATGTGTATGTATATATAGTTTATTTGTTTTTGATATACCGAAGTGAAAACAAATAAAAGTATACTGGGTATATGAATTTAAACGTTGGGTTGGGCAAAGTATGGAGTATTGTTTGTGGAAGATTTTAATTTTCATACTTATTGACTATTTTGAATAAATCTTCATATATGTATTATACAACGTATCCGCAATTTTTAATATCTTCTTTTTTATTTTTATTTTTTGTCAATATAGTATAATATTGTGTACATGGTGGCCCCAATTAGACGTTTTCTTATGGCAACTCATGTTCCTGTCGAAGATACGAAAAAAACCTAGGTCCTCCAGGGTCAAATTTTATGAAAAGCTCACTCGTGCAAACTAAATTTGGCTATCTGTAACGGTGGCGTTTCTCAATTTTGGTCCATTTCTTTAATGGCTTAGAACTTTTTTATTATTTGAGATAATTGATTTCTGCAAAAACTTTCCCATAGCACTTTTCAACACGTTACGTCTAAACGAGAATTTTATTACAAATTAAAATCTGCCTTAAGATTTGCATTATCTTTTATAGTATTTGAGCTTTGAGATTCTGCATTTTTAATTTTTGCCTGAGGCTTGTAAATGACTGATAGTATGGTTTTATGGTTAATACATTATTAGGGCACTTTTATTAGAAGAATTTAATGAAGGCTAAAATAATTTTCTAGCCTCATTTGTTTTCGAGATATTATCATTAACTTTGTATTTTCTTATCGACGCCATCTTGTTTTTTTGTATTTTTGAAAAGCCTTTTGCAAGAGCTTTTCATTGATGTATCACAAGCTTAGATTGTTGTTTTACTTAAGGTCTTAAATGCGAAGTTTTTGTTTTTTACACACAGTTACAAACATCATTTTATACTGTAATCAAGACTACAACAAATGCAATGCAATGAGAATTACGGCACAAAACTTCCTCCATTCTCCATAGATATTTCGCACTTATCTAACAAGGACGCATATTTCTTCTTAATGTGTTTCCATTTATTGAGTTAACAACATCGCGTATCCTGTCTTCTATTTCCTGTGAGGTTTATGAATTTTCTCTGCCCGAAAATCCATAAACCTCATTTTTGACATAACCCCATAAATAAAAATCGAGAGGTGTGATGTCTGGTGACCTCGCCACCACCAAAAGTATTTCTGACGACCCCCATTACCTCTCTGATACTGTAGGCCGGAAAGCCATCTTCTTGGAACTGCATGTATCATGTGGTTCATTTAGCAAGGGAAGGCAGAATTTGTTCTTACAAAAGATGCAAATATCTATTTGCAGACAGATTCTCTTTGAAAATAAAGGACCCAATCAAACTATTGTCTAAAACACAAAAATAAATCTTTTATTTATTTGTGAGGACTAAATAGAACATAAATTACTTTCATCCCACACCACACAAAAGCCAAATCTTCTTTGCAAACGCCTTTCTTCTACATGGTGTGAATTTTCTGCATTCCAGGAATGACTGTTATGTGTATTGAATGTTCCGCAATTCGTAAATCGGGTTTTATTGGTCCAAATAACTTTAGATTGGAAATTGACATTTATTTATAAACCATTGACTAAACGTGATGCGTCTATTAAAGTCATTTCAGTGAAGACCTTGCACAGTACGCGGTTTATATGGATGATAGTGATGTTTTCTCAGAACTCTTTGCAGAGATGATTTAGAAATTCCTGTTTGTTCTTCCAGTTTTCTTACCGATATTGTTGGGTCATGTAAGACGTTTTCTATTATAGTCGCATCTCTTATATCATTATTTTTTGTATAGGTTTGGGGTTTCGGTTTTACAAACGATCCATATGCTAATAAGTTCGTAACTATGGATCTAAAATGTCTTTGGTTGGGTTGACGTCGTTCCGGAAACTGTTCGTCATACGCCTGCGATGCAGCGACGGTATTCCTGTTAACTTTAAAATAAAGTTCATATCATATCCCAGTTTTCTTCGTTAGAATACTAATTTTTATTATTAGTCATTCTTATATACATCAAAACGCTTTTCATCTAACTAAAAACTACATTAAACACACATCAATCAATGTGTGTGTGCGACATTGATTGACTGACAACGGAAATTGATTTTATGTTTGTCATAATGGCCGCTACCCGTCATACTCCCAGCCTACTATAATTTTGCATTGTAGAACTTA
Organism: Apoderus coryli; assembly: GCA_911728435.2. Classification (NCBI taxonomy): domain Eukaryota; kingdom Metazoa; phylum Arthropoda; class Insecta; order Coleoptera; family Attelabidae; genus Apoderus; species Apoderus coryli. The sequence continues at coordinate 4,413,620 of OU452202.1, read as the reverse complement.
AGTAAAACACCAAGCTAAGCTTGTGATACACCAATGAAAAGCCCTTGCAAAACTCTTTTCAAAAATACAAAAAAACAAGATGGCGTCCATAAGAAAATACAAAGTTTATGTAAATATCTCGAAAACAAATCAAGCTAGAAAATTATTTTAACCTCCATTAAATTCTTCTAATAAAAGTGCCTTAATAATGTATGAACCATAAAACTATTCTACCAGTCATTTACGAGCCTCAGGCAAAAATTAAAAATGCAGAATTTTGGTTTTTCCTCATTATCTCAAATACTATACAAAATAATGCAAACCTTAAGGCAGATTTTAATTTGTAATAAAATTCGCTAAAACTTTCCTAATTTAACCGACCTTGTAGCTCTAACCTTTTCCAAGATAGCAATGCATGTAAGACAAATTTGGGACACACTGTATTTTTTAAACCGAACAATATATTTGACTTTAAGAAAATAATCCATACAAATCAAGTATGATCATACCTATTAATGCAGTTGCCTGGTTTTAACTGTTTTGCACGCGAAAATCACTATAAACAATCAAAACAATACACAAAAGAGAAAGAAATAATCAACAAAAAAATAACCACAAACAAGATACTAGAAACAACTAACCCAAAAATATATGGAACAAACAAAAACACCTGCATAAATATATAAGAAAACATTTACCACATATGCTCAAATTGGCCACCTTTCTGATCTAGACACATGTGGCAACGTTTTTGTATAGCATTTATTGCAGATCTTATCTCGAAATTGGTAACTGTAGCAAAAGCATTGTGCAATGCTTCCTCCAACAACTCTCTTGAGGTAATTGATTGTAAATTAAGTCTTTAATTCGTCCCCAAAGATAGAAATCTAAAGGTGTCAAGTCTGGAGACTGTTGCGAATCCTACATTCACCGAATGCAGAATACGTCGTATGTAAACCCTTTGTTAGAGAACAACTACGCAGATACACATTATTAGATTACTTTTAGTGAATACTGATTTATTATATTAACTGACATGAAATTAAATTATATCAAAATACCGGGTGAACAATTCACAACATACTCTCGCCTCAAGAAAGGACGAATCTTCGTTCCGGTTGTTGACTAGTAACCCAACCTCTCGGGATGTTTAATTTTTCTTCCACTACACGTCAAAAATGTGCTTTCTGAAGATTTCTGGTAACTGCTAGTCTTCTCAACCTCCTTTTGTACAACTTCAGATGATTTCTTCTTTAAAATATCAGATTCTACGTTACTGTGGACTTCCAATGGAAGTATTATAGTGGACGTAACAAAAACCCATCTTTAGTCTTTAATCGAACTAAACGTATTTGACTATCCTTTCCTAATATCAGTTCTTGGATTTTAGCTAGTGACCAATCAAAAGGTTTTGTATTGTCACTTCCAACCATAACCACATCACCTTTCTGAATTTCATATGCTTGTGATTTATTTGAACGTAATACCAAACTTCTCAAATACTCACGTCTAAAACGATTTCTTAAATCAGTCAATTCTATGGAATCAAGATCAGGTACTCCTACTTCTTTGATGTCTTGCAGAAACATAGAGGGGGTTAAACTTGTGAGGTCAGAATTATTCTCAGAAATGTAAATAATAGGTCTCGAATTAATTATGGCTTCACAATCACAAACTAATGTAGATAGTTCTTCAACATTAAGCGCCGCTCTACCCAAAACTTTTCTTAATAAACCCTTTAGAGTTCTAATTAATCGCTCCCACCATGTCCAGCTATAGGTCTTCGATTTCCTATCTACTCATCACCAAAATTTTCATTTAAATAGTTAGTTCTTACCCTTGAATTACGCGGAGGTTTAGTTCATCTAAGAATGGTTCAACTTGTGACATTAAAATCTGAATGTATCTATCTGAATTTAGCATCATCAAAAACATAGGGGCCAATGAATCTACCGTCAAACATACCCACCCATACATTAAAACTAAATCGTCCTCGGTTCCTGGCCGTCACTGTTGAATGCGGATTGGCACTATATTTTCAGTTGTACCTATTAAATATTCCAGCGCTGCTGATGTACCTATACTTCATCTATCCAAATACACGTCATACCAAAGTTGGCATTCTGCGCACACTTCTGCACATACCATTCGCAAAATTGTAGTACTCTGTTTAAATCTACCGGAAGTAAATGGTGAATGACTCGCATTCGGCATGGCCTAATTGTATGTTCTTTTTTTAATTCTCTGCGCTGTGCTGATGCTCTTAAGAAACGTGTTTCGCCCTTTAACATTCGGGTGGACGAGCATGGGTTATTTGCAACTCCACCCAAAACTGTAATTTCCATAAGTTCTTGCCGATTATCTGTATTATTGACAGTAGATCGTGGTTTCCGAAACGCGCACCAAAAGTAATAAGGTTACTCTTTAATCTTTGAAACATCGAAATCGATGGCTGCACTCTCTCTGGATATCGGTTTTCGTAAAGATTCCTTGCAGTTTCTATATTTTCATTGCACTCGATAAAGCATTTTAAAATGTCATATTTTTCATAATTTTGATACATTTTTAAATTATTAGAACTTATTTTATTTTAGATGAATATCGAACTCGCACAATATTTGAAACCACTTTTTTACCAAAATAAATTTGACGTACCGAACTTTTCAACAGATTTCACAGCTGCATACTTCGATTAAGTTCAAATTGATTGCTGCGTTTCTTTTAAAACAATATTCACGCCGCTCCGTTGTGTCGTAACGGCCATGGCCTTACTTGATTTATATGGATTATTTTCGTAAAGTCAAATATATTTTTGGGTTTAAAAAATATATATATAAATTATTATATATTTTTGAAAAGGGCATTTTAGGGGCTGTAAAAAAATCAAAAATTATAGAGGATGTCCCATAAGGAAAAAAATATTTTCGTTACAGTACCTTTACGAATAGGTTACTACATCTTATTCTACGTTGAAAAGTGGTATGAGAAAGTTCAATCAAGCCGTTGTCAATTTTAATTAACGTTGTTATTGCGTAGGTATATTGTCGAATTATCTACGAAGATAAAAGCATCTAAGTTATTCGATACTTAGAGCAACTCTTAATGCAAAAGAAGATATCGTCATTTCAAAATACCAAAAGTTACGAGCTTTCCTAAAGCGACAGTCGGACGGCTATCTATTTCATAACTAAGGCAATTTTAAAGTAAAACGTGAAAAAATTTTGTTGTTATTACTTTTAGATTAACTACGTTAGTGTCGCTGGGGCATGCCGACATGACGAACTGTACAAACTGAGTTGAAATGACAGCATAGAAGATTTGAGATCCAAGCCTTTAATTAGTATTCCAGAAAATCAAACTCTAAAAAGCCTGGATCGTTTGTGATAAATGAGATACATGGAACTTTATAGGAAATAATCAGCATCAAGGCCAAAAAAGTTCTAAAATACTCGTTTTTTCTTTAAATACCAAAATGGAAAATGCTGCAAACAAGTAGCATTACAATGTAGTACATTTTCAAATCATGATTGAACATATAATAAAGGCATTTAAAGACAGTCGTAGAAAAAATCTGTTATTAATACAAGCAATAATGTTGCCGGGGAAAAAGTTCAGCCGGTGATTAATAATTGTAGTAATTGCTATATAACAAATAAATAAATAATTTATTAGCATTATATATAATAATTTTATAAACATAAAATAATAACTAGAATTACAGGGTGTCCCAAATTTTTTGCCTTAGTGTTAAGAGCACGTTTTTTTAGCAATTCTTTAGAGTGAAACGTACAAATATTAAGAACTTTTACATTTCCAGAATAACCGCCTACAATTTAGATAAAGGGTTACTCAAAAATGTTTATATTTATTTTCAAGATTTTCAGGCAAGGTACGACGTAATAGACAGAAAAACTTTTTAATTTTTTAGAATGTTTTCATGAAATTATTGCACAGGATGGCTCAAAAATGTTTCATAAGAATTTTTTTATATATTTTTTCACAGTATTTTTAGTTAGATGGGGTCATACATTTTTATACAGGGTGTATGTGTATTGTTTCCATTTATTTGATCAGGTTTTTAAACCATATTTTCAGCGACAGGTTACTTTTTTTTATTAATTTATTTAACTTTGGAGTTTTCTTAGTTTGTTAGAGCGGTGTCATAAAATTTATTTATATACAGGGTGTCTCAAATGTAATTCTGTTTATGTGATTAGGTTTTCAACCCATATTTTCAGTTCTTTTTTATAACCCTCGATAACTTTTGTAATAGATAAGACTACCACAAAACGACTGGGAAATCCCAAAGGGATTTCTTGTTCATTAATAAAGTTTGTGTATTGTTCTTTTAATATCACATTGTTTTTGAATTTTTGTTCAAGAGCATAAAATCGCTTTTCTGCGTTATTGAAAGAATTGCCTAACCTTTCAGGTACGTCTTTTAGTGATAGAGATACGGTAAACCGCCCGGAACGATCCCGCGTATGATTTTCTAGGAAATGATTTTCACATTCGTGTTCTGCTTGGGACAATTTATCTGTACGAATAGAAGTATTTTCTAATTTCCAGAATTTTTTTAAGCAGTTCATTAGATTGTCGTGCTCTATAGATAAATGGCATGATGTGGGACCTGAATCAGTAAAATCCGAGGATATAGGACCGGAAATGATCCATCCTAACTTGGATTTTTGAAATATGGGACTAGAGTTATGTAGTTTAATTTGTCCCACGCAAAGAAGGTCATAGAAGATGCTTGCACCAAGTAGTGCATCAATTTCGCTTGATTTATTGAATTCTGGATCCGCTAAAGTAATATTGTTTGGAATATCAATAAGAGATGTGGAGAAAGACTGAATAGGTATGTTATCAGTGATTTTGTTCAAAACGAGGAAAGACAGAGTTTGTTGATAATTATTATAGATAGATTTAAGAGTAGCTGAAAGTCTTCTAGAAACATTTGTGGCTTGTAATAATAATAAAAGACTTTATTGTAAAAATAAAATATTTTACAAAAGGCGAAGTTGAAGCTGCAGCTTCCTCACTTAACCTAACTAAAACTATAAAGAAACATTTACAAATCAATCATATAACACAAATTCTGCCTTAACACCCAAATGTAAACAAATTTGATATGCAAATAAATATCATTCAATACAATACCACTCAAATGCTCAGCACTGAACCGAAAAGGTACGTGATATTAATAAAAAAGTGCTTCATCAATGAACGTCAACATTAAATTTGAGCCGATGATGGGTGACATTAATACAATGAACGTTCGTACATAAATTCGGTAGCGAATTCTGTACGTTGAATTAATAAATAAAGAACATAAATTTATGCTCGCCGGTTATTGATCTTACGAATGATGGACATTAATTTATAACTCCTGTACGTTAAAACGATGTTACCAGGTTGTTAATGTTACGAACGATGAAGATTAGTTTATGTCTCCAATACGTAAAACCGATGTTAGCTGGTTATTAATGTTACGAACGATGAACATTAATCTATGACTTTTGTACATTAAACCGATGTCTGAAGGTTATTAATGTTACGAACGAGAAACATGAATCTATGACTTTTGTACGTTAAACCAATGTTAGCTGATTATTACATTGGGTTATAATAATTGTTTTACGTAATTGTGTTCGCGGGAAATTATTATTACGAAAGATTGAGATTATTGTTGTGTATACAATCAATAATCGCGAGCATATAGGTACATATGTATTATGTGTACTGCAAAGTGCAGTATGGTTCAAATATACTAGTACCAATGGTTAGAGAATTTAAAAACCCAAATAAGACTCAAAATTATCTTGCTGTACGTCCATTGATTTGATGCACCTGCTTTGTAAATAAATTAAATCATATTTGTACGACACTCGAAATTTGGAAACTAAAGTCCGCGGAAATTCTTCTAAACAAAATTGGAAATTATTACGAGATCTAAACATTTATGCAAGGGAAAATATCACGTCTTTTATTCATGATGTTGATAATATTAATGATTTTTTGTGGCCACTTCTACCAACAATCCGGACCCAGGAACGATGAATGTTTACTTAGGTAATAAAATTAGGCCTGATATTAACTTTGAATTTACAATGGTGGATCATGGGGAGATACTTGATGCATTGCTTGGGATTAAGTCAAATGCTGTAGGCAGTAGTAGTAGTTGTCCGTTTATAATGCCCTTTATACAGCATCTAGTTAATTACTATATAGAAACGAGAAACTTCCCAACATGTTGGAAAGAAGCCAATGTCATTCCAATCCCAAAACTAAAACTGCATCAACATTGAAGGATCTTATAGACCGATTAATATACTCCCAGCGATCTCCAAGGTGATTGAGAGAGTGATCTGCAATCAAATGAACACATATCTTGATGGGCATGGGTTGTTGTTGGAGGTCCAGTCTGGGTTCCGTCAGGGTCACAGTTGCTCCACGACATGACTTAAAATACTGGATGATGCATTGGGGGCAGTAGATCAGGTTCGATTGACGGCATTGCTGCTGTTGGACTACGCAAGGGTGATTTGACCGCATTGGTCATGGTTTGTTGCTGGCCATTGTGGGTTACCTGGGATTTGAGGAGTCTGCTGTGTCTCTACTCGGAACATATGTGATTGATAGAAGTCAGGTTGTCATTTTGGGAACGGCACTGTCTGGGCCCAGGACATTGCGTAGTGCCGCAGGGCATCCAGGAATCATTGCCTTTTTTTATGTATCAGGGTTTTTGTTGTTGTTATTATTATGCAGTTATCTTTAGTATTGCTAATATGTTAAACTAGGAGGCTGTGCATCGACTTCGCCTTTTGTGTAATACAGTAATTAAAGAAAAATAAAAATAAATAGAAAAAAAAATATATGTTAGTATGACATTAACAACTTATAATCCAAATCATAAACCTTTTTAAGTAAGCAAGTCGGTTATATTATTTTTTACAAATCGTTCACCAGACATGCTTTTAGAATGCAACGGCAACTTATTGTAAGCTTTACAAACATTGTAAGAAAAAGATCTTTCGAACATTGCTGAAGAATGAGGCGGCATTGAAACATTCATTGTATGTCGTATATTCACATCATGTAAACTTCCCCGGAATTTTAACTTTTCATACAAATACAAATACATGAAATACATTTAAAATGCCAATAGATCAATCGACAGACATCAACCGAAATATAGATTGATTTCATTAACACTAGTGCTGCATAATTCAAGATCAGCAACATTAAAAATCTTATTGCCAATAGAACACATTGTATTCAATGCTAAAGTTATCAATATAAAACACTTTCTTAGAATTAATTCTCAACTGTATTTTAGCAACTTTGAAGTATATAAAACTTATTATATCACAATTAATTTTACTTCCATTCTTTATAATATAATATAAAAATATTATTTTTTGAAGTAGGTAATCCATTACGACGAAAATTTTACAAATTCTAATACGCACTTGTTTGATTTGGATTAGAGTCAAACTACATAAGTGTATTCTTCAAGTTTTTCTTTATTGAAATGATTTATAAAAAGAAACCTTTCACATTAAATTGTGTATTGCAGAATTTTTGCTGCTTACATAATAGTTTAAATTAATTTAAGTTTTCAAAATTTTTTAATGACTGACCTCAAGTTTTTTACTATTATAAAAAAAATGTTGTCCCAAAGTGTATAGTATAAATGTTTAAATCCATTTTGTAACGTAGACGGTAAGATTTATTGATGCCATTGAAAATGGAACAGGAAGTTCCGAAACATGTTTTCTATATATTTATCTATATAAAGATATTTAGCAGAGTAGCCTTTGATTTACAAAATAAAAATATTAGACATTTAGGTATAGATATTGCGCCTATCACAGAGAGTACGAATTTTGTACTGCTGATACATTGATTTATATGAGATTCTAAACGGATAAACACCATGTTCCCGCAAATACCGGGTGGTCCATTTATCTTGAGACAGCCTTATATCTTTCGGAAAAAAAGTTCAAATAAAAGTTGTTTGCTATTATGGGGTAAATGCCGTGTTGGTATCCATTTGTGAATTTGACAACCGTTTCAAGGTTATCTCAAGGTCAACTTTGGCTTTTTAAATAGAAACATAGATTTATTTATTATAGAATCGTATTCTACAGAAAAAAAAAACAAATCACTTTTGTGAACAACATTTTTTTATTCCGATTGAAATAATAACATTTTTTACAACAACAAGAAAAAGGTCTCGACAAAACCTTGAAATTTATTATGATAAATGCTCAAAATGATTACCTCGAACTTCAATGCACTTATCAATTCGCTTTATGAAAGATTCCTGACACATTTCTGCAAGCATTTCTAATGCGTTCCATCATATTTTCCGGTATAGTTGGGGCGTTCTGATAAACCACTTCTTTAATACTTCCCCATAAAAAGAAATCGAGGGGCGTTAAATCAGGGGACCTAGCAGGCCACACAACGGGGCCACCTCTTCCAATCCATCGATCAGGGTATTCATGACCTTACACTTCACGGGAAATTCTGGCATAATGTACAAGACAGCCATCATGTTGAAATCACATATATGCCCGCTCTTGGAGTGGTATATCTTCAAGTAGAAGTAGAAGAGATTAACCCAAATTATTATCGGAATCAAAAAAATGTATTAACAAAAGTTATTTGTTTTTTTATGTAGAATCCGATTCGGTAATGAAAAATATATGTTTCCAATAAGAAAAAACGAGTTGACCTTGAGATAATCTTGAAACGGTGACAAACTCGCCGATGGGTGCCACCATTGTTTTTCCCCCACAATAACAAATAACTTTTATTTGAACTTTTTACCGAAAAATGTGCCGTTTTTAAGATATAAGGCTGTCTCAAGATAAATGGCTCATCTCATCAGGGTGAACCAAACTTACGTTTTTTTTAAATGGAAAGCCCTATTTATTATTCCACAATTTCATTGGTTTAGACTTGACATTAATCATTCTAAAATTTTAGAAAATTATACAGAGTGGTTCAAAAGTCACCACTATATGCAAAACATGGCGAATTCCAAGGCTTCTGTACTGGAACTGAAATAATTTAAACTCTGCTTCTTATGGGCATAGCTTTTTGATCGTTATCAACTTTTAGAAAAAGATAATTGTTAGTATATAGTGCAAAACCTGTATACAGGGTGAGTCCAAACTCAAATTTGCGTTTTTTTTTCGAATTTTCCAAATGAGACATCCTGTATATAATATCAAAAACTGAAAGGAAAATTGATATACTTTTATTCTTATATAGCCTTTCTTATACCTAAAGCTATTAATTTTTAAAATATTTTCATTAAACAAAAAATATTAGAAAATTTGGACCTAACATTTTGCATATACCTAATTTCATTTTTGATATTTGTTATTAAAAAAAATTACACAAGATCACCAAAATAATATTTTTCAAATTGAACCTATTTTTTAATAGTTATTTATTTATCATAACCGTAATCAAAACTGATATATAATTGCAATATTTATCAACTAAATCAACAAGGCTTTGATCGAATGACAAGTGACATTTAATCATTACATTATTTTATTGTAGAAATGTCATTTATTAGATATTTATTATTATTTAAAAGTGTATTCTATTAAGTAGGGTGAATTAAGGTATGTTCGTGATATAGGTAAGTTCGTGATAGAATTATGAAAATTTCTCAGCAAGTTACCTTTTGCTTTAGATGGATTACATCTCGGACAGTAGTAAGTGTATGTTCCTACTAGATGATGCAACCTGTCGCGTTTCTATATCACGAATATTTTAGGCATTAGAAAACTTTGTTTACATGTGGTGCTTATTACGTTGTGATTTTTGGCGGGTTTTGCAACTGGGAAGCGATCTACAGAAATAACAGGAATAATTGAAAGCTGAGATAATGAAATTTACATTAATCTATAGTATTTTAGATGAGGAATCTTCCTGTACACAATAATTAACAAATTTTGACTTAATTTTACCGTAATTGCTTATTCCGTGGAGCTTGTTTGTTACAATATTTTTCATGCGTTGAAGACATTCAAAATACAAGGGTTATTCAATGTTAAATATCTTTTTTGTGTGCAGTAAAATTATTCCATATTTTTAGATAATGTTATGTTTATAATAGACTACAATCCTAAACTAAAGGTAAAGTTATTGCACATTAGATTGTAAGAAAAAAAAATAGAGCACAGTGGATACAATGTTACTACTGTTTGGTACGATATCACCTAAAATGTCAAGCATATGACGAATAAATTGTTTTAATGTGCAATCGATGCAATGGAAATACCAGTGGTGACTCAGCATAAGATGTTATGCGTTAATGATACAATGTAACTGTTAATAAAATCTTACCTACCAATTTTTAGCATTAATTGTAGTATCACGAATAAACTTACCCCATATATCACGAAATTACATATCCTAGTCACGAAAATACCTTTCCTTGACTAGGACAGTCATTTGAAAGTTTATTTAAGTAATTTTCTGAGTTTCCTCATAAAAAAATACATAAATCTCAAGAATAACTATCGGGTGTTAGTCCCTCACAATTGTAGCAAAAACGCATGCTATTTCCATTACTCTCCAACGAAAAAACGAAAATCATCACGAATATACCTTACTTTACCCTACCAATTAGTTTATTAATAATTACTTAATTATATTTTGGTTGAAATGAATTTTCCCAAAAATGAGTTAATAAATATGATTTGGATATTGGGAGAATGTATACAAAATGTTTTACTTGCGCAAAGAATTTACCAAGAAAGCTATCCTGCTCGAAGGTAACCAGAAAAGATAACAATGGAAAGGTTAATGAATCGTTTTAGAAACACGGGATCAGTAAAATACCAACCCGAAACAAACTAGGACCAAAACTGTTTTGAATGATGATAAATAATGTTAAAAGTGATAGAAAATGCACATATCAGCACGCGTGAAATTGCCTGGGAACAATCGGTAAGCCAAAGCTCAGTAAAAAGAATTATACATAAAAACAAAATGCATCCATACCATATACAGTTGCATCAAGAACTATTGGACGATGACTATGTCCGTTGAATTACGTTCTGCCAATTGGCGCAACACAAATTCACAATCAGGTAGATTTTTTTGACTGAATTTGTGTTGTTTGGAGATGAAGCCACATTTCATACAAATGGATCTGTTAATCGTATTAATTTTCATTATTATGGATCCAGTAATCCCAATTTCATAGGAACACATAGCCAAACCCGATGGTCTTTAAGTGTTTGGGGAGGAGTGGTTGAAGGTATTTTAATTGGTTCCCATTTTCTAGAAGGAACAGTAAACGGTGGAGTATATTTAGCCTTTTTAGAGAATATTCCCCTAAACATTCGGCAAAGGATGTGGTTCTTAGACGATGGAGCTCCAGTACATCACACTAGAAATATAGAAAAAATCCAATCAAGTGTGTTTGACACACATGTATTTACTCTCTCTTCTGATCTATGTGTATGAAGATGCAAATATAATTTTACAAATCGGTAACACAAGATAAATAAATATAAAGTACGGGTACAAAAAGGCATTTTTTATCAATTGAAAGATTGTTCAATACCTATCACCAATTTTATATAAAGACATTTGTAGTGGAAAAGAGTCTCAGAGACTAGTTTTATAAGTAGTTATGGCTGCTATAAAATAATAAAATTTCTATAAATTATACAAATCAGTATCCCTATTTCCAGTAAAGGGGACACAAGAATTTTTTCCAGGCCATCGAGAATATGCCATATTCTTACCGGACACCATATCTATTAAATTCAAGTTATTAGATACTTACTAGAATTTTCTACTGCATATACTGTCCTGTTTATCAACAACATCACATTCTCAATATACTTAATCAAAAGAATTCTTAATGTAACGTAAAAAGATGTGTTTAAAAAATTGACAATGATATCTAATAACTCCGTATTATGTGTTTGACATCCTTTATTCATCTTACATACCCGAATGGTGGTATCTATTATTATCTATTGCGTACTGATCAATTGACGCCGCCACTGCTAACAGTCGCGTGGGAAATGCACAGTAGTATATCTGCGTAGCGCCCCCGCTTGTCCCCTCACCCACCCAGCTTCGCTTAAAAACCACCTCTGCATCAGCGCGAGCTTAGCGTTCTTTTCGGTTGTAGATATATTTAAATTCATGCATAAGTCGCGGAGTAACAACGAGGAGAAGTACAAGAAGGACCTTCGATTGGGAGACAACATTTAAACAGGAGCGTAGTAGTTATTTTGATCGACACACTCAGAAAATGTTAAACTTCAATTTAAATAAGATACATTTATTGTTAAAAAAAAGTGGAAAGCGTCACTATTCAAGAGTCTAATGATACACTTCAGGCATAAATAATGCAAGATATTAAATCATATAAACCGATATACAGACTATCCCAGAAAATGTGGGAAATCTATCAGATGCAGATAGAACATGACATAATAAGATGACAATATCTTTAAATAATAATAATAATAATAATAATGACTTTATTGCAATTATCATATCATATTACAACAGGCGAAGTTGAAGCTTAGCTTCCTATCTTAACCTAAGTATTTTACCTACGGCAATACACATCTACAATACAATACAAATCTGTTTTCCTATATTCCTTCATCCTGGAGATATAGTCCTGGTTCCTAATTTGTAATTTGCTTGCATGCTTGTTAAGGTTATAGGTATAAACTGTGCATTTTTGACAGAACCAAGAAGCACAACAAGAAAAATTTAGATGAAGAATGACATTTGACATTGCTTTTATGTGCTTTACCATTAGTGTTCCTTTTATCAAATAAAACAATATATTCATATTGAGTCTCGCTCATATAGTTCTATGTCACAAACCATAAGGACAGGGACAAGCTGCTTCAGCGGTTTGCATAGAAATTAAATGCAATGAAATACAAGTATCAATTTGCACTAGTTATACAGGGTAATTCACACTTTATGGCGCGGAATATTTGTGCGAAACTACGTGACTCTCAAAAAGTTTCATTTATTGGACGTGTAGGCATCTACTACGGCTTCTTTTTAAAATTGGTTTCATATTATACAGGGTGTTCCAAATAACCTAAAAGTATCAAAGTTGTGTTTTTTTAAATGGAATCCCCTGTATATTATTGCACGTTTAGATCCTCTGATCAAATTAAGTGGCTGTTTCATTAAGGTTTATAATACCTAAACCTTAATATTTTTTAAATAAATTGAATTTTCTCAAAATCTAGCCGGATTTTCATCTTTCAAAAGTATTTAAGTAATGTTGACGACATTATCTCTAAAGTGTAATAATAGATCATATTTGGTATTCCAATTGCAATAAACTTGCAATCTTATACAGAGTGTCCAAAAATTAAAACTACTCAAATAATAACTTAAAGTTGCTATAACCTCTGTAATTTAAATGGAACGTCACATTTCTGAACTTACCTATGGATGTACGTACTAATTACCTCTCGAATGGTATTAGGGTGTACTATAGGTAAGTCTGCGCGTTTTGGCAGAAAGCGCCAAATAATTGTTTTGTACACCATTTGGTGTTTTTTAAATAAACGTTTTAATGTATCTAGTAGCCTATGGAATGAAAAGTATCAAATAAATTATTTTATTTATCAAAAATAATAATAATAATAATAAAATGTACTTTATTGGTACAAAACCCCAAAAGGTCATTGACCGAAGTCCTTCAGCCTATAATTATTTATCAATTTAATTTGCTGTTCATGCTTTACTAAATGTTATTGATTTACGATTGTTAGTTTTGGTGTTGCTTTGTTAAAATGAAAATTATTTACTCAAAAGAAGAACGTATTGATATGATATTGATCCATGGAGAATGCCATAAAAATTCTTTATTGGCTTCTCGAGTTTATGCTCAAAGGTTTCCCATACGATATCATTCAAGACCAGCTGCTTTTCAGAGACTTTTAAATCAGTTTAAGGAAACTGAAAGTGTTAGCAATAAGAACTACGTTACAAGAAAACCTGTCACCGAAAATGGAAAAACTATTTTTGCTACAGTTGGTTCAGTAATCGAAAATCCTAATATTAATCAAAATCAGATATCCGAAAACACCAATATTAGTCAGGCAAGTATTTCACGAGTGATTAAAAAACATAGATTTCATGCTTATAAAATTCAGCTTTTGAGGTATCGTTAAATGGTATGATGGCACTGGATTTTCTTCTACACCAACTTCATGTATTATTTGAAAATAAATCCTTTAAACAGGAGAACAACCATGTGGTTTCAATTAGATGGAGCTCCGCCTCATTATCATCACAGGTGAATGGGGAGAAAAAATTGACCTCCCATATCTCCAGATATCTTTTAGCGGGATACGTGAAAGGAATTGTCTACAAGACGCCTCCAACAACACCACACGATATGAAAATACGCTTAAGAGATGCTTTTCAAACTGGTAGGTACCCCGCAAATGTTGACCAGAGCCGTAGTTTTCAAAAAAGAATATCGAAGTGTCTCGAAATGGTCGGTCAACATTTCGAACACATGTTATGAATATTTTGGTACAAATTTATCTGTGTTAAGAATAATTCTTTTTTTTTATTTGTAGATCATTTGACATTTCTGATTATTCCATAGGCTACTAGAGACATTAAAATATTTATTTTAAAAACACCAAATGGTGTACAAAACAATTACTTGACTTTTTCTGCCAAAACGCGCAGACTTAGCTATAGTACACCCTAATACCATTCGACAGGTAGTTAGTAAGTACATAGTAGTAGTATGTTCAGAAATATGACGTTCCATTTAAATTAATGAGGCAACTTAAAGTTCTTATTTGAGTAGTTTTAATTTTTGGACACCCTGTATAAGATTGCAAGTTTATTGCAATTGGAATACCAAATATGACCTATTATTACACTTTAGAGTTAATTTCGTCAGCATATGATTTAAAAACTTCCTAAGTATTTGAAAGATGAAAATTAGGCTAGCTTTTGAGAAAATCCAATTTATTTAAAAAACCTTAAGGTGTAGGTATTATAAACCTTAATGAAGCAGACACTTAATTTTATCAGAGGATCTAAAAGTGCAATAATATATAGGGGATTCCATTTAAAAAACACAACTTTGATACTTTTAGGTTATTTGAGACAGCCTGTATAATACGAAACCAATTTTAAAAAGTAGCCGTAAGTAAGTCACGTAGTTTCACAACAATATTCCGCGCCATAAAGCGTGAATAACCCTGTGTTATGTTGGGGCAATTTAAATTGTTTCAAATTGACCAACACATCTTTTTTGCATGTTTGTTGCTATTAAAAACACTTATTCTGTTTAAAAATGACTATTTTATGTATATGTTTGACAAGTGGACTGTATTATATTTTTGACAACAACTCATTCTTGATGACAGTAAAATTCCATTGCATATTAGAAACAGTGTTACAGGATGTTAACAAATATGCGTTTAACATGCCGCCCACCTTGAAATAATACAATATTTCAATAAAAATAATTAACTTATACTAAATTGCAATGTCTTTGATCAAGTTAACATCTTATTTCAGTGAACAAATTGAAAATTAAACGAAAATTATGCAATCATAACATATTAGTCGGTAGGAAGTACACATAATTTATTAATAGCACGTTTCACCACACCATTTTTTGTTTTAATAGACACTACTCGCACTACATTATCTTTTCCTGGATGAACATTTTCAATGCGACCTAGATGCCATTTCAAAGGCGGTAAATTATCGTCCTTTATAATTACTAACGTTCCTGGTTTGAAATCGTTCTCCAAACCTTGTGTCCATTTGGTGCGTTGGTTGAGACTTCCAAGGTATTCCGTGGACCATCTATTCCAGAAGTCTTGTAACATTTTTGTGAGTAACTGAAACCTTTTCAGTCTACCTGGAGTTTCGTCTCTGTAGTCTGGTTGTGGAATAGCCGTTAATGGTTCACCAATTAAAAAATGTCCAGGGGTTAGGGAATTATAATCAGACGGATCTGATGAGAGGGAACACAACGGACGGGAGTTAAGAGAGGATTCAATCTGGACGCATACAGTGTATAACTCTTCAAACGTAAGTTTTGTGTTGCCTACAACTCGACGAAGGTGATATTTAGCAGAATTAACCGCTGCCTCCCAAATGCCTCCCATATGTGGGGATCTTGGAGGTATGAATTCCCACCTCATTGAACGATTTGTCAAAAAATCTGAAATACTGTTTTGAGTAGCTTCTTTGAGGAACCAAGAGAAGAAATCATGCAACTCATTTTTTGCCCCGATAAAATTTGTAGCGTTATCTGACATTATTTTAATACACATTCCCCGTCGACCAATGAACCGCTTCAGTGCATTCAAAAATGCCTCAGAAGTCAAATTGCTGACAATTTCTAAATGTGTTGCCTTGGTGCTCAAACAAACAAATATACACAGGTAGGCTTTCGCTGTCACATTTCTAGATACCCGTATTTCAAATGGACCCGCGAAATCTACACCAGTGTTTAAAAATGGCCTGCCAGGTATCACTCTTGATTCGGGAAGGTTACCCATTAATTGATTTCGGAAAAGTGGCTTGTTTCTAATACAAATTGTACATTTTCGTAAAACCCGTTTAATGGCATTTTTGCCTGTTAAAATCCAATATTTATTTCTAATAGAAGATAGAAGTGCTGTAACACCTGCATGAAGATTACGAAGGTGTTCATGTCTAATAATCAATTCTGTGAGAGGATGTTTTGCAGGTAAGATTGCTGGGTGTTTTTGATCGAATGGTATGTGAGCATTCAACAATCTACCGCCCACCCTAAGTATTCCAATTTTATCTACGAATGGATTGAATGATAACAATTTACTTTTTGACTTTAATTTCTTATTGGAGTTCAAATCTATTATTTCGGTCAAAAATTCTAATTGAGCTAACTTAATTAAACAGGACATTGCTTGCTCAATTTCTATGACTGACAACCTACCAGTTAATTTCTGTGCAGGTTTTCTTGAATTATGTAAAAATCTAAGAGAATATGCAGTGATTCGCTGTAATTTCAGCAAAGAAGAATATCTAGAAATTATACTATCATTTGCAGTTGAATGCATAGTTATAATTTGTGATTTTCTCTCAGGTATTTCTACAAATGAATTTTGGGAACTTACAGGCCAATTTTCATCTGAATGCATTAACCAATAAGAACCATGCCACCATATCTCACTTCTGTGAAGTTCCAATGGAGTTAAGCCTCTACTAATAACATCTGCGGGATTGTGTTCCGATTGAACATGACCCCATTCACAATGTTTTGTCAACCCCTGTATCTCACATACACGATTCGCAACAAAGGTCTTCCATTGGCAAGGTTCACCTTTGAGCCATGCGAGTACGATAGTTGAGTCGGTCCAACAATATATTTTTTTTATATCAGTTATTAGGTTTTGCACTGTATCTAATAATCTAGCCAAAACTAAAGCTCCTAACAGCTCTAGCCGAGGAAGTGACACAATTTTCAAAGGAGCGACCTTCGATTTAGCACACAACACATTACTCGAATATCGATTATTTGGATAAATTGCTCTCAAATACAAACATGCTCCGTAAGCATATTGAGAGGCATCTGAATACCCATGAATTTCAACTCCTAAAGGTATATCATGAAATACATACCTTGGTATTTTAATTTCACTTAATGTAACAAAGTCTGAGCTGTACCTTTGCCATAATGTAAACAATTGAATAGGAATGCTCTCATCCCAACCAAGTTTCAATTTGAAAAGTTCTTGTAATATGACCTTACTTTGAACAATGGCTGGACCCAGAAGTCCTAATGGGTCATAAATTTTTGCAATTGTAGAAAGAATTGTCCGTTTAGTCACCTTATTATCAATTGAAATATTGACATGATATTGAAAAATATCGGAATGTGGCACCCAACCTATTCCTAGTGTTTTGACCTCATTTCCACCCAAATTACACATAGATTGTGATTTTTCTGAAGCCATCATATTTAATAGTTTAGCGTCATTAGAAGACCACTTTCTGAGGTTGAAGCCTGCACTATAAAGAATAGACCTGACTTCTGACATACTGTCAGTTAATAACTTAATATCGTTGCCGCCTGTCACCAAGTCATCGACGTAGAAATCATTCAAAATGATACGCGATGCTTCTGGAGAAACTTGTTTATGTTCAAATGCCAACTGTTGTAAACATCTAATTGCAAGAAAAGGAGCACTGGTTGTGCCATAAGTGACAGTATTTAACTCGAAAGTTTTTATCTGATCACATGAATCTGGTCTCCATAACACCTTCTGAAACCTTCTGTCACCTTCATCAACCCAAATGCATCTGTACATTTTTTCAATATCCGAAATTATGGCAAACTTATTGAGACGAAATTTTAGTAGGATCTTAAACAAATTCTGTTGAAGAGTAGGACCCACACTTAGCAAATCATTTAACGAATGGCCTGAACTGGTTTTGCATGAACCGTCAAAGACAACACGGAGTTTTGTTGTTTGACTTGTTTCCTTTAAAACTGCGTGGTGAGGTAAGTAAAACGAGGTACAATTATCTAAATCTGTCTCTTTCACTTCCGTCATATGAGATAATAACGAATATTCCTTCATGAAATCATTATACCTACTTCTCAATTGTGGATCTTTTGACAGCTTACGCTCTAATGAAAAAAGTCGCGTCTGAGCTATATCTTTTGAGTCGCCTATTATGGAGCTTGAAGATTTAAATGGCAATTTAACAACAAACCTTCCTGATTCGTCCCTTCTGTGTGTTGTTTGAAAATAATTTTCACACCACTCTTCCTCTGCTGTGAAAATTGTGGCACTTTTGCACTCCTCAATCTCCCAAAATTTTGAGAGTTGATTATTTAGTTCTATATTGGAAACATGACAAAATAGTTTTTCCGACAATTTCTTCGGAATCGAACCTGACACAATCCAACCAAGTTTTGTTTTCTGCAAAACTGGTCCTGGTTTAGAAAGAGCAATCTGACCTACACAAATTAGATCCCAGAATATTTCTGCACCAAGTAATGCATCAATTTTACTTGGTGTTCTGAATGAATGATCTGCAAGGACAACATTCTTTGGGATGTTGAAACTGTTTGGGTGAATTGACATTACTGGAAGATTTTCAGTAATTTTTGAAAGTACAAAATATTTTAATTCAACTTGATACTCACAAATTTTTGATTTTATTGTCGTGACAACATACTCGACCACATTACTTGTGGTTTGGTTAATACCACCAATCGACATGCTTGTACTGAAGATGTGTGATTTTAACCTGTGTACTAACTCTCTACTAATAAAATTTGCCTGAGAGCCTGAATCCAAAAGTACTCGACATTCTTGCCATTGCCCTTGATGATCTCTTATATAGACTTGAGCGGTTGATAACAAAGTCTGTGAAACTTCCTTTATCCCTACATGTGATACTACTTTATCAAAACTTTCAACCTCTGTGTTTGTAGGTTTAGTTGGAGTTTCATGATCTCCCTTTGTCACAGAAGAACCATCTGAATTGCTTTGGCCTTTTGAAATTAAATGCAACAGGGAATTATGTTTTTTCGAACACACTTTGCACCCACGTGACTGGCAATTGTTGGCAAAATGATTAGGCTTTAGACAATTTATGCACAACTTGTTCTTTTTTACTTCTGAAAGTCTTTGAGAAATTGACATTTCACGAAAGGTCTGGCAACTGAATAATTGATGTGGTTGATTGCATATTGGGCATGAATTACTGCTATTTGAAACATAAGCAACTGCATGTTTAGTTTTATTTGAATATGGAACAGATTTTGAACACTGGGGCTGTTTATCTGAATGCAAACTTTCTAATATTTGGCACCGAGATATTAGAAATTCTTGAAAATTAGCAATAGTAGGCAAATTCTTTGGATATTTGTTGGCTGAACACGATTCCCACTCACGTTTTGTTGCGTTATCTATAATTTACCACTAATTAAATAAATTAGAACCGTGTCCCATGAGTCAACTGGCAAATCCAAAAATTTTAAACACCTAGTATGTTTCAACATATTATCAACCAAACTTCTTAACCCTGTGTATGATTCCTTTGTTAACGCTGGATATTCAAAAATAGACTTTAAATGATTATTTATCATTACCTTTTTATTTTCAAATCGATTTTTGAGTAACTGCCACGCCACTGCATAATTTGCAGCCGACACCTGTATAGAATCGACAATAGCTAACGCATAATCTTTCAATGATGATTTCAAATAATGAAATTTCTGAATGTCTGATAATTCTGTATTTGAATGGATAACTGACTGAAATGTGTCATAAAATGACATCCACTGATCATAATCACCGTTGAAAGTTGGTAAACTTAATGTAGGCAACTTAACATTTGTTAACTGAATAGCACTTTCTGAATGCTCTGAAATGGTAACAGGAACCTCACTCCTATCCTGAATAATTCGCGTTGCTTTAGCCAAACAATCGTAAAAACCATTTTCAAAAGCGTCTGTCTCAATTTCCTGTTGATGGCTATCATCTAAGAAATTTATTTCACCCTGTATGTCTGAAAATTCTTTTAACAAATTTTGAAATCTATCTACCCTAAGTTGTAATTGTATTACATCACCTGTAGGCTCGTCAAAATCTGCTAAATATTTCGAAAATCGAGTTAATTGACTTTTAACTAACCCGCGTTTTTTTACTAGAGTTTCCATTGCCACTGTTTATACCCAGATTAACGGAAAATACTTAAAGGATAATGTAAAGGACTGGTCTTACGTTTGCACAATAATTCTGTGTTGAATTCGTTCAATTTACGCTTGACCTGCTCCTAACTATCGCTTCTTCTATAAACCTCCGCCCTCCAATTGTTGAGAAACGGCGTCGGTCGTCTGATGTTGCTCCGCGTCACTAAGTAGTACCAATTGCACACAACTTGTGTTTGGCAAGAGATCCGGCTTTAAGGACCAAAATGTTATGTTGGGGCAATTTAAATTGTTTCAAATTGACCAACACATCTTTTTTGCATGTTTGTTGCTATTAAAAACACTTATTCTGTTTAAAAATGACTATTTTATGTATATGTTTGACAAGTGGACTGTATTATATTTTTGACAACAACTCATTCTTGATTGCAGTAAAATTCCATTGCATATTAGAAACAGTGTTACAGGATGTTAACAAATATGCGTTTAACACCCTGTATGAAGTTCGATTGGCGCGAACATATCCTTCAAACCTTACAGGCTTCCAATCAACGTTAGGTAATAGACTCAATCTTGTGAATCTTCTGGCAATAGAATTACGCACAATAGCCACTCTTCCAATGTTGTCACGACCTTGTTTGATTGAGATGATGCGCGGCGAAGATGCCATTGTGTTCTTTCATGATAACTAACCTCTAACTTAAGTATTTTTTCTTGTTGGCTGCCGTATTCTAAATTGTAGCCCGGCGAGATATTCAAGAGTTCCATCGTTTCCAATATTGCTGGGTAAATTTCTGAACAAATTGAAAAAAAACTAAAACGGTTTATAGGAACATCCAACACATTATCAATGATTGGTTTATTAAAAAATGAGAGGGTGTTAACGGTAGGAAATCGGAGGAAAGATTGGTGTGTCAGATGTATACAGTGTGTACAATTTGGGCGCTATTACAGTCCCCTGCGGTACTCCGGGCTTTAGTTGACGTGGCCTAGAAAGTGCACAGTTGACTTGCACTTTAAACGTCCTGTCTTTTAAATATAGTAGAAAGTATACTTAGTGTAGTATAGGTATAGTGTTTTGCATTGTCCTTTGTTGAATCCCAGTTTGGAGTCACGCATGAGGTCAGCAGCAAGCAGGGTCGTACTATGTTCAGACCTAAAGCCAAACCGTATGTCTAGTGTGGCACACAAAGCCAGGCCGTTTACCACTGCGCTACGCCCGACGGTTGAAGATATAAATCGAAACTGCCTTATAGTTACCGATCGCCACACTAGAAAAAATTATATCTTATTGCTCTGTGTTTACAAATGATTTTCAATTGACAGTACATAACAATTTTTTAATGGTATTTGAAAGCAATAAATTTATTTCGTACAATATAAACGTTTAATCTGTCGCATAATACTGTCGTAGTCATTAAAAGAGATGAGTTACTTGCCGAGGCCTATAAATTAATATTTAATTAACACGTTGATTACTAAACTAGGTTCATTTTCTACTTGTCAGGGATTGATGATCGCCCACGTCGTATATGTGATATTCTGTTTTGTATACTTATTCGGAGCAGACAATAAAAATCTGATATGGTAATAATTCACTTTTATATTCGATGTAATTTTGAGCAACACGAAATTTAGGGCAATAGTTAATTAACAATTAATTCAACAAATACTTATGGGAATAGGTAAGGTATATTGTCGGTATTGAAATATCGAAGAATTAACTATTTTGGAACATATATGAATTTAAACATATACAGGGTGAGTCACGAGGAACTGTACATACTTCTACCATAAGTAGAGGCACGTTAGGCGATTATCAAATGACCATTAAAAAATGTCTCCTTGTTTTGATTATTAATATACAGCAAAACAATGTTTCGTCATATCTTTTCAATGATTAAGTCGATTTATCTCATTTTTTTATAAAAGTGTGTATTGGTGTCTGGCAACTAACTGACATACTCAGAATTGAAAAAATCCAGGTCCATCTTCGAGAAAATTTGTGGGACTGCTTCATATTCAACACTTCACCCTGTATATATGGTGAGTGTAACAAAAGTTCAAATACCCAGGTCTAACTGTGTATTTTTTCAGAGGGAATAAATACACAGTTGGACCTGGGTATTTGAACTTTTGTTACACTCACCTCACATTTCCAATTAAAGATCCATTTTAGAGCCAAATTGAAAATTGGCAATAAAGAAGTATCTTACTGTACAATAATGTTTAGTTATTAAAAAGAAATCTTCAATAGACACAAACTACACACACTGTGCTCCAGTATGGTAAATACCATAATTTGAATTGATTTACAGGGCCGGATTTAAAAATCTGGCATATCTGGTTCATCCCAATAATTCACCTTATATGTAACTTTTTCCACCCGTAATAGACAAAAAACAGATAAAAAATGAGTGTAATAACCTAGTTTTCTTATTTGTTTGAGGAAAACTCATGTGTCTAATTATTTTAATCGGAATGAAATGAACAAGCCAGGGAAATGTTTATTCATATATTAAGAAATAAAATAAAAAACAATAAGCAAACAATAAAACAGTTTTAACAATGTGGAACAAAATAAAAAACAATTTAATAAACATTACAATTATAAAAGATGTTCAAAATGAAATCCATCTGCCTTAATACACTTTTCTTGACGAATGTTTAAATGTGTAATGGACTTTCTGATTGTCAGTGTGTCATTTCTGGTAATATAGCAACAGTGAATAATTCTGTTAATGAGCTGTTGTGTTTTATAATAGTAATGTTTATTAAATTGTTTTTTACTTTGTTCCACATTGTTAAAACTGTTTTATTGTTTGGTTGTTGTTTTTTATTTGATTTCTTAATTTATGAATAAACATTTCCCTGGTTTGTTCATTTCATTGCGATTAAAATAATTAAACACATGAGTTTTCCTCAAACAAATAAGAAAACGAGGTTATTACAATCATTTTTTATCTGTTTTCTGTCTATTACGGGTGGAAAAAGTTACATACAGGGTGAATTATTGGGATGAACCAGATATGCCAGATTTTTAAATTCGGACCAGTAAATGAATTCAAATTATGGTATCGACTTAATCATTGAAAAGAGATGACGAAACATTGTTTTGGTGAAGATCCATAATTCACCCTGTATATTAATAATCAACACAAGGAGACATTTTTTAATGGTCATTTAATAATCCCCTAACGTGCCTCTACTTATGGTAGAAGTATGTACAGTTCCTCGTGACTCACCCTGTATACGCATATATTATGTACTTTAATTTAATATGTTGATATTGATAAAGGCGATCAATATCTCCAAGTGGTACAAAATGATTAATCAACGGAAAATCAATAAATCTTTTGACACCAAAAGTTTGTGTTTCTTTATGTTACAGATATTCTGCGACTAGTCGACCAACAATAACTTCCTTCCTAAAAGGTTCTCATATCAAAAGGATTTCATGTCCGTAAATACAATAAATGAAAAATAAGTTAATGGCAAAACGGACTAAAATGCTGGTTTAACCTACACAAGGAATTTTGTTTAATTTAGCAGGGCCCCAGTCTAATTCAATAGAACCAGACCGAGGCAGATACTGACGAATTCGTTTCTCTCTTGTTATGAGCTCGTCAGAGTACCATAGTCGTTGCCCATCTACAAATATCGGCCTGCATTTAAGCACAATAGGATACACAACAGTAGACACATGTAAACACGTCTCATCTACATGTACATAGTAATGCATATCCTATACCATGCAGAGGCCGAACAAACTCAATGTATAGGTAAAAACAGTCGTATAAATAAAAATAAATATAAATAAAAATAGTAGTATCATTAGATCATTGTTAAAAATTAAAATCCTTAAACAAAATATATTTTAGATGAAATAACTATTTGCAAAAATTTTTGGGTCCAATTGGCAAACAAAATATTGAAAAATAATAGAGACAATTAACAATAATTTAAATTTAGAATAAGTGCCCAAATTAATAAAGTCCCTTCTTTGCCACCCACGGACATTTAGAGATATTTAATTCGATACTAGAGATAAAGACGGACAGATCTGGCATCTATGACATTATAGTTGTAAAGATTGTGACAACGATATACCTATAGGACAGACTAGACGACATCTTAACTTATAGCACATTATTTAAGGTACGTATGGTATATAGAGAAATGTAATGTAGCTGAACATATGTTTAATAATACGAGGGTGGTTTGAAAGTCCTTAACTTTTTGAATTTTCCGCACAGTAACTTTAATTTCAACACTGCTCCCGCCAACTGTCATGTATCGGTAGACTACTGTAAAATTTTGAATTTTGACCACGTTGCGTCATATAATTTATGTTTGACAGCCATTGAAAGCAGCTAACCTCGTTAATTTCCACAAAAATGGAAAAAAGTGAATTTCGAGTGCTGATTAAAAGCATTACTTTCTGCGCAAAAAAAAACACATTACCAAAACCAAGGAGTGATAAATACTATTGAGGCTCCGGCAATTTCAATGATTAAAAAATCGGATGTGTCACCCCAAGTTATAATATATGACCTCCGTAACGAAACAGAATTTTAGTAATTAGTATTATTATATTGGATTATTTTCATCATTTCCAATAAACTAACGTAATAAACTAACTTATTCTAAAATTAAAAAAAAAAGTATTGCCAGATCTGGGATTCGAACCCATAACCTTCCGCATGCGAAGCGAACGCTCTATTAATGTGATAAAGTTCTCAATTACCGTATATATTCTTATAAGATTATAAGTTCCAACTACCTAACTAACCTATTATGGGGGCAAATATCAAAAGTGACCTATTGATGTAAAGCAGATAAAAAAGCATTAAAATGATGTATCACTCAACCCCTACTACTGCTATTTGAAAATATAACGGTTGTGTCCACCCCTATCACAGGGCTTAAGCGATTTCAACCAAAAATGAGTTCATCCTAGGACTCTCCCAAACTCATATACCAAAATTCAATTGGTTAAAGGAAATGGTCTTAATCATCTCAGCGAACAACAACAATGATTATATCCGTCTTTATCTCAAAAAATTTTTTAGCGCGTTCACAATACTTTCGCTGTGCAAGAAAGTAACAGTGGTTTACTGAGTTCCGTTGTGGCCGCACGAGTGAAAGTGACACTGAATGATCAGGTTGTTACGCCAGAAATCGTCAATAAAATCAGTGAAATGATATTGGACAATCGAAGATTCAAAGGGTGTGAGTTGACTGAGGCGGTAGGCATCTCAACAGAGCGGGGACGTCACATTTTGCAGTAATATTGGGATATGAAAAAGATGTCCGCGCGTAGTTTGAGGGTCCTTATTATTATTAGTTAGACGGAATAAAATAATGTGAAACACATTGGATTAAATGAATCGAGCTAAAATAGTGAGCAACATGGATTGGGCATGAATATATCAAAGACCAAACTGCTAGTCTTCTCCAAGAGACCCATCGCTGAAACAATTTTGATTAACGGCAATCAGATTGACCAAGTCTCGTGTTTTAAATATCTGGGTACCATAGTCAACGCGTGATGCGATTCGAAACGAGTGATCCGTTCCAGAATTGAACAAGCCAGGAAAACATCCATAAACAAGAAAATATTTTTTACTAGTCCTGATCTCAGTTTGGGGCTGAGGGTTCACATGATTAGATGTTATGTCTTCAGTGTATTGCTGTACGGATGTGAATGCTGCACCCTGGACCCAGCAACTGAAAAGAAAATAGAGGCGTTTGAAATGTACTTATATCGCCGTATGCTCCGCATCTCATAGGTCCAGCGAATTACTAACGAAGTGCTTAGACGAATGAAGAAGCCGAAAGAACTAATGGCCCGCATTAAAGGAAGAAAAACTAGATACATAGGCCACATTATGAGAGGCAAAAAGTATGAACTGCTGAGATTTTTTTAATAATTAGGAAATGATCTTTTGGTAGACGTCAGAAGTCCTGGTTGAAAGACTTCAGAAGATGGTTTGTGTGCACTTTCATTGAAATATTTAAAGCTGCTGTGTCCAGAACAATGTTAGCTTTGTGGATTTCCAAATTTCGAAAGGAGAGGGCGTCATAAGAAGAAGAAGGTTAGTTTATTGGAAATAATAAAAATAATAGAGTTAAAATAATAAAAATTATTAAAATTCTGTTTCGTTACGCAGGTCATACCTGTATATGTCAGATTATATTATATCTTGTGAGGAAAGTTTTTTGGGTTGAGAAACAAATATATTTCAGACTGAAATGCGGTTTTAATATTATTGAATTATCGGTTTGGTAACATTCGGATTAAGTCTCGCAACGTCACTTTCAGAAGAAACAAAGCCGATGACACACAACAAATATACTCCAGTAATGGAGACGATTGGCCAGTTGACTTTCGCGAGTGCAATTAAAAAAAATAATAAAAAGGCCGATGAGACTATGTATGATATTTATTGAGATTTTCTTATCCATATTTATTAATTTATTTGGTTATAACTAATGTGGATTTTAATGTAGTGAAGATATTATATTACCTTGTGTCTAATAAGTTTTAGAATACCGATTCGTTGTTAATTGCATAGAAAATTACATAACAGGTCGTATTGTGTAGGTACGTGAGTTTTCTTTTGTGTGCCGAGAACGGAATTATCTCAGTTTGAAGTGTGTGAACAGGATTTTCTGATAAAGAATTTTAGTATCTCTGGACAAGAATTAAATCATAAAATATTAGTATTTGACGTGACGAATGACGAAACTGCAGACCTAACGGATACATTTTTAAATTAGAGAGAGAGAAACAAATCCAGTTACAATAAAACTAACATAAATACATAACGTTTCAAAATTATAAAGGATTCAAACATTACAATCAGAAATAATAAACAAAGTTAAAATAAGAATGGTTTACACAACAAATACTATTTATCAAAAAAACACATCAATATCGTTACTCATCGAGTCACAAATAGAACACATCTCAAAGAATGGCGAAAAGAGCAACAAGTCGGTTCGCGTGGTTGGTAAGTAAAAGCTCGAACCATAATTGTGCCGTCTCGTATTTGGAGTATAAAAAGGTATCATTGAGGATAAGTCAGGAGAGTCAATGATGCTATTCACGATCTTGAATAGGAACACGAGTGAAGCTACGCTTATCAAGAGGTACCAAATTAAAACTGCGAGGAAGTTCATCATGGGGAAAACCCATGATTGGATACACTTCGTCACACTTAAACCACAAATATATATATCAAATCTTTGCTGAATCCTCTCTAAGCTATTCGAGTGCAACGCATAATTAGGACTCCACACAGCAGCCACATATTCAAGTTCGATCGAACAAACGAATTATACAGTAAAATAATAGTATTAGGTGACACAAAATGCTTTGTATTTGGCATAACAAAACCCAGACTCAAATAGGAAAACCAAACCACATCAACTACATGCCCCGCAAAACTAAGTTTAGCTTCAAAGAGCACCTCTTATACACAAATCTTATTGGATTTATTCGACGAGTAAAAGTTACAGTACAACACTCACACTCATTCAAATTAAGATCAAGCTTGTGCACCAGTCAAGCAGGACATTCAAATCTGCAATTGAAGACCAAGCCAAAAGTTGAGGTAATCATTGAATAAATTTTAAACTCATCAGGAAAGAGTAGGGAGGGACATTTCACAGCATTAACAATGTCATTAATAAAATACATAAATAAGAGGGGACCCAACCATAGAAATCTTATATTATATATGTACTCTAGAATGCTAATTAAATCCAGCCGAATACCAAAAAGTGTAACGGGTATGCAGAGTTTTCTCGAACTACGCATGCTCCTCAGTCACTTATTTTCAGTACAGAGCTGCCATATTTAAAACTATTTTGTCGTTCGCCTTACAGAATTTATGCGACATATCTGTTTTATAAATAAATCCATATGTTGCGTCATACGAAACTGCTTGACAAAATCAAATAATTCAATGTTATCGGTAAAATTGTAATACTGCTTAGTTTTCAGCAATATGAACGAAACATTTTTTTCCAAATCTTATTAAATTTAGGAGATTTCGCAACAGCGTCTATTTTCGCAAATGACATTTCTCGTAGTGGGAATATCTGTCAGAGGCGGCTTCACAACAATTCCGATAGGTTTTATAATTGAATTATGGGTTTATGCGTGGTATATTTTAATTGTTGATAGATATACCTATTTGTGATTAAAATTGTTTTTAATATTTGTTATTTTGGTTTGGTTGTTTGTTTATTTAACAAACAATGAGTTGTATAGTGTTGTGGTGTAAAAATGAAAGTATCATTCCTGGTATTAAATATTTTCAGTAAGTTATTGTTTCGGGTTTCTAACAGTCTCAGTTTGAGTCAATATGATACCATTGACATGATACTCATTTTTAGCTTGACAAAAAAAAGACATGATGTTTGGATGCGGGCATTGGGATCCTAGTACAGAAAATGTATGTGATGGGAATGTCATATGCAGTAAGCATTTCGCTGCAGAAGATATCATTTGTAGAGAAGACGGCAAGAGGATCACCCTCGTACCCGATGCAGTTCCCAAACTTTTGTTGAAAAGAAGAGATTATGTAAATGAGAGTGGAAGTTAAATTCTTAATCGTTTGATATCAAGACACTGTTTACTTAAAAGCAGTCAGTCAAAAATGCATGATATTTATGTCAAGAATATATTTCCTACGTTGTGTAGGTATACAAAGTTCGTTTGAATTCTGTTGTTAAACTGGAATATACTTAATTATAGAATCCTCCATGAAATTGCTGAGAATAAAAGTTCTACCAACCATGTTTTGTCACAAAATACTATTGCGAGTAGTACGGATGATATGGAAGTGGTTTACATGGACACGGAAAATATTCGTGAAATCACTGTTTCTTGCACCCCTTCTTTGAAGGCTGTAGAGAGGTAAGAGGCCTAAGGTGGTTGTATAAACAAACAAATATTATATAATAATAAAATAAATAATTAGAATGCTCAAGTCCTTACGATATTTTCCAATATTAGAATTTTTACTTATTTCTCGTTTCTGCTTAGATTTATTATTATTGGGTTGTACCTGTTAGACAATAAAGTATTTAAATATTTAATGTAATTTTTTATTTCCTAAATTCCTTTATTCCATTTTTTTATTTGAATTACCAAATGGTAAAATTTAATTTTAAATATACCTATAACAGTAATATTACATTTAATCAAAGCCGGTCCTGTTGAAAAATAAGTGACTGGTGATCATGCGCATTATGGACAGCTCTACACTTTTGGTTACATTTTTGTACTACGGGATTATCATTCTAGAGTATATATATATATAATATAAGATTTCTGTGGACCCAACCGAGAACTGTGCTGGACTCCCGATGTTGAACGGATAATACCGGACTTGAATCCACGGTACTTCACATACAAGTTACGTTCCTGGAGATAAGTAGACATAATTCCGTGCTTAAGCCTGTTAATTTGACGCGGATGCTCAAAATGTTAATTTTCTTACATTAATAGAACTAATTTAACTAAATTTGTAATTATTTGTATAAACAGTTTTATACTGATACAATATTGCAAAACTCCGTCGGTATCACATTATAGGCATTCCTTTAGGCACCTTGTTTGTTAGCACGGTTTTTCGACGTAAAAATTTACTGCTATTTGAAAATTTGAGGGCTGTGTCCACACACAGGGCTAAAGCGATTTAAACCAAAAACTACCTATTAGCTCAATTTGTTGAAGCGTTTAGGCGCTATCGTGGAAGAATACATACAGACACACAGACAGGCAGACTTCCATCCGGATATGGCCTTAATCGGCTCAGGGACCTTACCAATGTAGTCCATTTCCCTCGAGAAAAAAACGCCAAATTGTGATACAAGCATGAAATCTGGCATAGTTATAAAATACGACGATTTAAGAGATTTGACAAATGGCGGACAAAAAATCCATAAATTTATTCAATATTGGTAATATTAATATTAATATATACTCTATCCTATATAATTCGAGGATGGAGATTCCAAAAAAATATATTTCAGATCGATGCAGCTTAAATGACCTTGAAAATTGTGATTTGGCTAAAAAAATAGGCATGTCTGCAGATTTTACATTAAAAAATTGTAAACGGTAAACGTTTTACTTTTTATAACAAAAATTAAATGACCTTGAAAATTGGGATTTGGCTTAAAAAAATGCAGATATTACATTAAAAAATTGTAAACGGTAAACGTTTTAATTTTTATAACAAAAATAGAGTAATCGACATTAAAAAGTGATAAAAAGCCTATTTTGTAAAATTAAAGATTTCTACTACATTGACAAACATTGGTTAAAATTTATAAAAGATTACGAAAATGAACTAAGTGAGATTATATTGTTTTCCATATGAATCTACGACAAAGAAGTAGAAAAACATGATTTCTAGTGGACATGACCGTGATTAATCTTGAAAATCTCTATTTAAACTAAAAGGAAGGAAAAAAAAACAGCTAAAATGTTAATTTTTTAATTAGGTATCTAAGGTGACTTGTTTATTTTCACATGCCCCTTGACAAATGGTAGGTACATGCAGGAGCACAAGGAAGACCCGCTTTACGACAGGAACATCCACATTTTTCAAGTTCCCTTAGAGCAGACCAAATTGGGGGTTGTTGGCTCCATTTGGGCTTCCAGCGATTTGCTTTTAATGTCGAGCCCCATCCTTTAGGTGACGGAGGAGGTTCATCATGTATTAAGGACCGACCCCATATTTGGCCGGCTTGGTAAGCAGCTCTACGACACTGCTCAATAAGGCTTCCGTTTGTTGGTGCACACATTGCAATTTGTTTATCACCACTACAAAATTGCACTTTACTTAATTCGTTGACCTTTAATAATTTGCTCTTGGGGTCATATAATTTCACCATGAATGCTTCCATTTGTGCAAATATATAATCCGGTATTTCTTTTACACTATCTTTTGATGATAAATATTGGAAAGCCGAAGTTGACTCCGGGTATTCTTCCCATGTTTTCCAACATTTAACCTTTGACTTTAGGGTAAAAAAAAGATATAGTGTCACAACCTGTGAACGAGTGGAATCTACGGAGAGCTTGTGACTTCGCCGGCCCCAAATTGTTGGCAAAAATGTGAGCAGGAATGTATCTTTGGTTTTTTCCAACACCGTATAAAAACCATAATTCATGGAGACCTTGTTGTTTTAGATGTATATACAAACGCAGTAACTCACTATTAAACTGTGATAAACTAATTTATTAATATAGACTGACAATATATAATATGATAATTATAATTTTTTTAGAATTGACACTGACACTACTAATAATAAAATATATTTTTCGCCTGCCTGCACTTAAACAGAGTTTTACCGCCCGCATATGCGGGCGGTAAATGACCAATTAGCGCCCGCTCATTTTAATTTTTTTTCATAGATGGCGCCACTGTTAGATTTCCAATAATAACGTTAACATCAGTAGTTTTCACTCACTTAACTTAATGTGCATTCCATCTAGAGGATAAGTTGACAATTAATTGAGAAAATTTACTTAGGTAGTCGTCTGTCATTCCGCTAAACTCATTTAATTATTTAAAATTGTCCATTATTAATTAGTAATCACTTTTTAATTATTATTTTAGTACCGAAATATACCTAAGATTCTAAAATTAAATTTGTATAGCGTACACGCTCAGATACTAATTTGACAGTTTCTTTCTACATTTAAAATACTCAACATTGCCATGTGAGGCTGTCACATAAGTTTATCTGATCTGAGTTTGTCAAAGGATAACGCCTATTATCATGTAGATACGTCAAAAAATACTCCCATTAATTACTGTCAAAAACTGTCAGTTCATAACAGTAATAATTAATTATTAAAATAAAGTTCTTTTGGTTTAATATTGTAGTATGAAGAGGCAGGCGTAAAACAGTTGTAAGCACCACTGGCGGTAAAGCCGCTGCAGCCCTTCGCTGTATAGCTGCCCTCGCTCGCTTCGCTCACTCGTGCGTCTATACAGCGGCGGGCTGCAACGAATGCTTTACCGCCCTTTATACTTAATATACTATATATAGTGTGTCATAATATTTCAAACTAAGTAGGTAAATATTAATTTTTTACAACACCCTCACTGTTTGAAATAAGTCCTTGAGCCTTTATACAATTCAAAAACTTGATTCGATCAAGAGGCTTCGTAAAAGAGGCGGCTAACATCACATTAGTTGGAACAAACTTTACCGTCAACAATTTGTCAATTCCCAAGTACCATTCTCGATCAGAGCATCATATTCATGATTCATAGCTTGAATCCAACTTTCTTTATCGGATCTACTGAGGACTTCTTGGACTGTAGTAGGATCACTATCTTCTTCTACCAAGACAGAATAAGTTACATAATCCCTCAGGTATTCTGGAGGTTTTCTAGCTCTTCCTTGTCTTTGTTCTGCATTATCAATGCGTATTTCTGGCATTGGAATGTTAACATCGAGGTTAATATTTTCTTCTAAGGCTTCTTCATCTGAAATTTCAGTTTCTTGATTTTCATCTGCTATACGTTCTAAGCATTCGTCTGCAACATTTTCTGCTGTAATACTAGACGTTTCTTCAGAAATATAATAAAAATCTTTTTGTTCGTTTTTTGAAATATTCTGTAATAAAGTTTTATCATTTTCAGCTTCAATGAATCTAACATCTCGTGACACAAATACATTTTTATTCTGTGGGTTATAAAGTCTGTACGCTTTAGACTCTGTACTGTAACCTACAAAAATGCATGGTATGGCTTTCGGATCCAATTTATGTCTTTTTTCCGCAGGAATATGGGCATAAGCCTTACATCCAAAAATTCTGACATACTTAACTGTTGGCTTTTTACCAGACCATAATTCTTCCGGCGTCTTATCAACACATCTACTCGGTAGTCGATTCATTAAATAAACCGCTGTATTTGCTGCTTCAGCCCAAAAAATAGTTGGTAGTTTTGAGTCTATCAAAAAACAACGAGCTTTCTCTATTATCGTGCGGTTTAAACGTTCAGCCTTCCCATTTTGTTGAGAAGTATACGGGACTGTTTTTTGATGAAGAATACCTGATGAATTCAAAAATTTTTCGAAATCATTTCCACAAAATTCGCCACCATTATCGGTTCTTAATGTTTTAATTTTGTTACCAGTTTGATTTTCAGCAAAATTCTTAAATGTTTTAAAATATTCAAAAACTTGGTCTTTCGTTTTGAGAAAACATACAAAAATTTTATGACTGTAATCATCTAAAAATGTAAGCATATACCTTGAACCAGATAAGGAATTCTCTTGCATCGGACCACAAACATCAGAATGTACTAATTCTAAAAGTTTATTCGAATGTGAAGTACTATCTTGAAACGGCAGGCGATTACTTTTACCTTGTAAGCATACTTCGCATACGATATCTGAACTTAGCTTTACTGAATCATCAATTCCATGTACTAAACCATTTTGTAGTTTGCTGAGATTATACAAATTCACATGTGCCAATCGTCTGTGCCACAAAACATTTTGTGTTTGAACTGTAGATACTGCAACCATAGCGGAATCAACATGATTTGGCTGAATATCTAATTTAAACAAATTGTTTTCATGTGTAGCTGAATCTATAAGCTTATCAGAGGAGTTGAAAATTTTGGCTCCATTATTATCAAAAATTACTGTATGTCCTTTTTTTACGATCTGACTAACGGTAAGTAAATTAACTTTTATATCAGGAACGTAATAAACATCATTTACATCAATTTGTGAAGGTTTATTGTTAACAACAATTGACAAATCAACATTACCTATGGAGTCCGTTTTCATTTCTTCATTATTTGCGGTTGTGATTTTCAAAATTGATGCCTTTCGCTGATCTTGTAGTATTTCACAATTCGCAGTCATATGTGCTGAACAACCAGAGTCTAAATACCACATATCATTTTTCTGTTGAACTACAAATGCCGAAAATAATGCAGAATTTTTCTTACTGTTATTTTTCTTTTTATCGCAGCTACTTGCAAAATGTCCATATTTATTGCACTGATAACAACGAATATTCTTCTTGTTATTTCCTGTCGACGACCCTGTACGATATTTGTATTTATTTTGTGTATCCGAATTCGGTCCTGTACGCGACCCATTACTACCGTACATCGCGACACCTTTCACTAGTTTAACGTCTTGTAAAAGTTTTGTTTTAATGGAGTCAGCTGTAACTGCCGTACCAGAACTTTCTATGCCCATTATCATTGGCTGATAGCTATCGGGTAAACCAGCTAATAAAATAGTTCCTACCCATTCATCACTCACCTT
Source organism: Apoderus coryli (assembly GCA_911728435.2). Classification (NCBI taxonomy): domain Eukaryota; kingdom Metazoa; phylum Arthropoda; class Insecta; order Coleoptera; family Attelabidae; genus Apoderus; species Apoderus coryli. The sequence goes on along the minus strand of OU452202.1, from coordinate 4,378,582 downwards.
CAGACCTATGTTTGATAATTTATGAGCAGTAGTAATTATTTTGTTTACAAAGTCTTCAACCGATGAACTGTTTTCAAAGGAAGTTGTTATCAACGTACGTAATAATCCAACACGCCGTGTCAAACCTGAATCTTGAAATGCGGCTTCAAGATTTTCCCAAACTTCTTTAGCAGTTTTTGCTGTTTGAACATGTACAAAATTTATTGCATCAACTAACAATATTATTTTTGCCTTTGCTTTGACATTCTTTTTGTCATCAAGTTCAGTACCTTCAACACAGCTCCACAAATCTTCTAATTCTAAATACGTTCTAACGGCGAATTTCCAGGAATCATAATTCTCCCGACCACGCAGTTTTTCAATTGGAGGCAATTGATATCCGGATGACATGGTGAAATTCGTAATACGTATTTTCTGAGAACACTTTTACTTCTGACAGATTAATAGTTCATAAAATGATCTGGGCCTATAACCTGTTGTTTTAGATGTATATACAAACGCAGTAACTCACTATTAAACTGTGATAAACTAATTTATGAATATAGACTGACAATATATAATATGATAATTATAATTTTTTTAGAATTGACACTGACACTACTAATAATAAAATATATTATATAGTGTGTCATAATATTTCAAACTAAGTAGGTAAATATTAATTTTTTACAACAGACCTAAGTCTTTAAATTCAAGGCAAAAAGAGAGGATTACAACATCTGTATCGGAGCATCTAACTAGTATGGATTTTGCTCCATTCCTGACCATATCTTGCACATGGAGAAAAATTCTTCCATCTGCCTCCTCTATATTTTCACAAGGGATGTTACTCAGGTTTGTTCTGATGTTTTCTAAAAAAAAGGTTACCGAAGCCTAAGTTGTTTGATGGCAAACCTACCAACAAGTTACCACCAGATGACATAAGATTTTCTTTAACATTTGTTACACAATTTATGTCTAACGTACTTAAGAGAGTTTCCGCCAAATAAATAAAGAGTTCTTCTTTATTAGAGAAATCTTTTAGAAACCTTCCCCAGTTGGTAGGAAGTTTGTTGTCTTTAAAAAACAGTGGTGGCGTGTGCATAGCAAACCAAACGAAAAAAAAAACATCGGAAAACATATTTTTTATTAGTTAACTATGAATCAACATTTTAAAAACTAAATTTTAAGTCCGATTTAATGTTTTAAGGGAAAACACTAAACAAGTATTATTTTTTGGTTTAATATAGATTTTCAAGGTTAGTTAAGGTCAGAACACCATGATATATATATTTTTGAATTTCTCATCCTCGAATTATATAGGATAGAGTATAGTATTGCTTAGATTTTGAAAGACTGAAATTTGAGAAATTTTTTGTCCGCTATTTTGGAAAAATTGGGGTATCGGGTGTCATACGGCTCCAGGAGGATGGCTTATCGGGTCAAATCTCTTAAAATGTTGTATTTTATAACTATGCCAAATTTCATGCTTGTATCACAATTTGGCGTTATTCCTTAATATTTTGCCCGAGGGAAATAGACTAATGGTATATCCATCTTTATCTCAATTTATTTTAGCGCGTTCACAATACTTTTTCTATGGGTCGGGAAAGTAAAAATAAATTATAATGTCTTATGGTTAATGATGCCCTAAAGTCAATTGACGTCTCCGGCTCTTTCAAGCACGACACGCTACTGATAGAAAAGTAAGCCTAACTCCCTCTAATTGGTTTTTAGGTGTCTTAGAATTTTTCATTGTAATACATTATTAACTATGTGGATATTCACTTTAAACGATATTATGCTAATAATGTATGACATAAATTTAGAATGCATATATGTATTGTTTAAACTGTTTTTGCTACTCAAATGAAAGTATGTAGGAAGTTTTGAATATTAATAGACAATAAAATATTTAATAAGTCTGCTGTATACATCGTTATTTTTATTACTAGTTTGTTAGTTAAGAAGCATCAAAAAATCAATAATATATAACTACTTTTGCCTCATTCCTGAAACACTGTTGTAAAGTATAAATTATAACCTAAAAGAAAAGGTGCCGAAATGGTCAGACAAGCATTCATAAGGCCTAAACGGAATATTCAATTTTGTTTATGGCTTTTTTTTGTACTTCACACCCATGTAGAATATCAATCAAAATCAAGATAATAAATATCCCTCATTAGTTCGTTGAATATGTACATTACTGATTAACTATATTTTATTATTGGAAATGACATTCAAAGAATGTATTTGAAAATTATAAAAGTAATTAATATCAATATAATTAATTTATATGGAGTCTGTCAGAGCATTCGAACATCAACACCTGAGTTAATACATTTTTATTAAAGCCTTGAATTAAAGTAAGAGTCAATTCAAAATTGTGAAACTCACATACAGAAAAATGAATTTTAAGAGTTTCCACAAAACCGCCACTCAAAGAGAGTAGAGGCATATGTGGTAAAGTCGTACTATTTTTCTTATAGAATGAGTCAGACATACTACAGAAACTCGGCTGTCCCATGCCAAAACACAGTAACTGCTGGAAATTGAAATCGCGGTAAATTCGAATTTTTTAAAATTTAATGGCCTTTCACAACTAATGACAGGAACGGTTTGAAATTTGGCACGGTTAAATAGAGGTAGTGTAGAATATTAACCATAGACGAAAAAAAGTCGTATTTTTAAAATTTGAAGTAGGGCTTAAGAAGCTTTGTTTTTTCGTTGGATTTTATTTAGTATTTAGTAGAATAAATTGTAAAAAAACGTAATATCGCTTGCTAAATATAACAATCAAACTATGTTAGTTTATAAACCTATAGTACCTTACTTTACTGCGGTTTCCTGTGTTTTTTCAAACAATTATTAGTGGTTTTTTTTAAATAAGTTGGTTTTCAAATAGAGCAGAGTTACATTTAGTATGAAGTGAGTATCAAAGATTTACTGGGTTTTTAGTGGGCATTTGAAATTACTGTGTTTTATATTTAGATATATATTTGGTGTACAACAATTACTGTATTTTGAACTAACGAAAACTTCAAAACTTATTGCATTTTTACGAATATTATACAGAAATTAGGTACAGGGTGTGATACCTACACGGAAAAAAATACTGTTGCAGTTTCAAATATTAGTTAGTATTTGGTCGCGATTCATTGTTTCGAATACATTTATTATGGCTTCAAGTCCATGTAATTCCAACAATATAATACTTCGATTTGAGGTAATTGCTGGTAAGTTATTAAATTTAAAATATTTTATATTTCCGCTAAAAAAATCACAAGAAGTAACAACTCGCATCTAGTGTTGGCAATAGAATATAATGGAGTTGTTACTTCTTGTCCGGCCATCGTTTGTGAACTGTGTTTCACCCGGCATATTGCCTGTTCACGCTAGATGTCGCCAAAAACATCTCTCTCTCTCAATCAATTCTCGTGCTAGTATAAGCTCTTTGTAAATGTTGGAAATTTGGGTCACACTGCCTGCCGATCACCACTGATGAGCCGTGGATCGACGAAACGGCCGTCTGGTCATGGTAGTGTGAAACAAATTTCCAACATATAAGTTATGTTGGAAATTTGTTGCTTTATGTAACAAGCAATTCTTATTATATTATGTTTCATTTAAACAAGATGTACAGTTCATTTAATGCATAAACCCATTCCGGCAAAAACATCTTATAATCAAGATTTCATCAACTTTCATATTGTCTAAATCACAATTATTATGGAAACAATAATCATGTTTTTAATACAATTTGTATATGCCATGGTCTCAAATACACATTATATTAAATTCAGTGATTCTTCTCGTTAACCCAACAACATTTTTACTCGGTTGGACAGATCTGGCAGTCTGGCAACACTCATTTAATTATTGCCCTGATTACACATGTGTGGTTCGTTTTTCGGTATTTGCCATTTTTTTATTGATAAAGCTAGCTAGCAGTAGCTGCCAGTTTTTGTTGTTAGGTATTGTTATAGACAATATTGTAGAATTATTTAAAAAGTGGGGTGTATAGAAGATTTATTACTTATTTTTGAAGGTAAGTACTAAGACTGACTACATAGTAGACTAAGTGATTTATGATTAATGTTTGCATTTCTTAATACATAATACCGTAGGTAACTTTGTGTAAAAATTTGACTGCATTTAACACGTTAAATTTATTATTATACCTTCATAGGTAAAATTATTGTGTAACTAAACCAAATTGTTTTTTACCAATCAATTTTAGTATGTTAGATACCTTGGTTCTTGGTATTACTTATGCGTAATTCATTTATTAATTTTTAATTGGAAGATGTATAAGAACTATCTCATGAAAATATTAGAGTTGTTTCCTCAAATATGAACTCGAATCGTTAGAAACATACCTACACGAAAAAGCTGATGGATATCCACAATATGCCTGTTCTGGCAACTTATTTTAAACTTGGATGTTATTGCCTACATACTTATTCCAATAATTTCTATCTATAGATAAATTATAATTATGAACTTCTTTTCCCATCAACCCCCGGTAGCGCACGTATACATCAGCTAGTAGTATACTGCTTCTGAGGGGAGCATAATGGTTGTCCCCACTGAAAATAGCCAGGTAGCCTTTGCGGAGTGAATGGTTTTGAACAATTTGATTTAAAAAAAGGATGTATCTAATATCATTTAACTTTTGCTTTTTTTTCGTTAGTTTGTATGAAAGTATGGTCAGAGAATTTGTTCATTTTTTTACTTTTATGAAAATATATTCCCAGTTGTACTATTATCAAATATACTTTGCATTTGGCTCAGCATTTGCTTATATAGTATACAATGAGTTGATATATTAGTACAATTACAAATCCATTAAAACCCGTTACCAGTTTGTAGGTAGTTTGTTGAAATAAATTTAGGTTCAATTCAACTGCAAAAGACATCCAAAGAAAACTTTGCGTAGTTTTGGTAAAAGAATGTGTTATAGTTCAATGAAAAACTAGTACTTTTGAATCAATGCTAAAACATACGGTTGATTCAATGAAATGTTGTATTTAAACCATTTATTGAAACTCAATAACACCTTTGTAATTGAGTAGATAATACAATACTATTAGTTACCAAATATAGGCTTATACTTGAATGAAACGTTGTTGTATTCGAGGAATACTGAATGTAATATGTTATTGAATCAAAGGGTGTGTTTTTGGAAAAACTACAGATTTTTCTCTGTGTAGTAATACCAAAATTTGTTAAAACGAGGATTTTAGTAAAATGGCAGTTACTGTGTTTTTCATTTGGACAGCCGAACTGAAGTGACAAATAAAGACAGCAGATTCTAGGAATGATTTACTGCCGATTCATACTATCTAAAAGTGCTTTTTTCTAGGGATTGCGAGACGACATGCACTTTAAGTCTCATCTGCTCTCGACTTATATTTTAAGACGAGAGTATAGGCTTAAATTATGAAGTGTGAAGATCGAATTACCTCTTTAATTTTGAGTAAAAAAAATGCTTTTTAACTAGGTACATAATATATAAGATCAAAAACGTAAGTCTCTACACTATACGTATAACCGAAAATAAAATAGTATATTGTGCAACGAACATGAAATGACAGGCGAGTGCTGCAAATCATACGAGTAGGAAATGGTCATTTCATGTGAGTTTCACACTATACTTTTTCTACGATTGTTTTAATGCTTTTGAATAAATTTAACATAATTTTTAGGAAAATATTTGTTTTTCGAAACTTACCCTTGTTAGCGTATAAGCCTAAATACGATAAATTAGAAGTATTAAATTGACTAGGTGGTGTTAAACTATATTCACTATCACTGTTTATGTGTTTTGAAATTAGCGAAATACTTAATTATAATTATTATTAATTATAAATACCAAAACTGTCAATTTGGTGTTTGTATTTTCGGCGTTGCTATGGTGATTTTTCATGCCCGCCGCTACTTTTGTCATTACCAGGAAATATTATAATTAATTAATATTATAATTATAGGTACGGTTTACATGTGTTTTTTCGGTATGGTAGACATCCATTGAATTAAACTTTTATTTTAACCTCAAGACTCCACGAGACGAGACGAACCTAGTCTCGCGGCATCCCTAGCTTTTCAAATGAGCTACATCTCTGTATATAGGTAGCCCCTTGATATTGATTTATTTGAAAATTATTCAGATTCCAGTTTATTTAAAAAATTCGACCAACTTTTTCCCAGCTACTCTATGATTATCCATTATGACCCACCCCTGGTGAATTTTTTGAAAACTGGGTAGAACCATGTTATCTAGCATAAAATGTTTAACTAGTGTAAAAAATTTCATTTGTTTATTATAAACCGACCGTTTCGAAAATACCCTTAAAAAACCCCCAACCGGATGTAAGTTTTAACACCCTGTAACTCGAAAACCAGGTTTTTTCCGACATACCTATTATTTTTTTTTTCATATTTTTGAAAGTTCTACCTCTTGTTCAATTTTAGCACATGCAATTCGGGACACCCCGTATATATCGAATGCGTGAATGAAATTTTCACTTTGGAACCGCAAGTAGTATTTAATACTATAAAATTTTAAAAAACCTATCATGGCATACCTGTTGGCGCAATGTACCTATTAACGTTTACTCATCGCAAAGATTAATCTTTGTGTAGATTAATCTTTGCTCATCGTAATCGTAAGGTTACGAGTTCAAAACGGGGCCATGGAACTTTTTTTATATTATTATTGAAATTGTAGTCGGTCTGCAAATATTGTTACCTGACATTATTAATTCTTTTAGCAGATATTTCATTGATTATACAGGGTTATTCACGACATGCGACACGGAATAGTGTGGCTAAATTATTTAATTTCCTAAAAGTTTTACTCATGGATTCGATAAATTCGATAAAAATTATTTATAGCTACATTTTAAAAATATTGTGAATCTATACAGGGTGTCCCAAATATAAGAAATGAACCATAGTAGGCGAATTTTTAATTAAATCTCTTGGTTTCATGTAGACCACCCTGTATTTGATTTGATTTGATTGCGTGGAAAATTTAAAACATTTTGTTATAAGCAACGTGACAAATGTTATTGTAAACAAAACTGCAGACCTAACGGATACATTTAATTTTATGCGGATGCTCAAAATGTCAACTTTTTTCATTCATAGAGATGCAAGAAATATATTCGATTCGAGTTGGAAGAAGTTTTAAAAGCAGCAATAATACTTTTTAAATTAATTGTTGCTGTTCCGATGACACCGCAGAGGGAGGACGAAGGTTTTCGACAGTAAAAAATGTCTTCTTTCTTTTTACTGTCGAAAAGCTTCGTTCTCAATACAATGAACGAAGAACTTTTGAAACCTTTTATTTATTAAACAATTTCGGAATTTTAATGAACAGGACATCAACGTATTTACCAGTAAGACTCGTCCAATATGGATTTAATATATAAGAAAACAAAATAGAACTAGTTATGATGTAAAATGTATTTTTTGTACGACCGACTTTTTTTTATTGTTTTTGTACGACCGAACATTTTTTGAGGTCTGACAGATTTCGTTTGCAGAACCGCGGTAACAAAATGTCACGCTCCGCCACTATACCAAAGAGTACGTTACACCTATGGTTAGATCACGTTTCTCTATATCAAATTTTTGTTTTCTTTTACAAAATTTTAATTTAAATAATATGGTATTTCAAACGTTGTTTGTATTTTATTTGATTAAAAAATAACTTTAGGACAAAATATGACATAAATAACACACTGTCGAGCACTATCTCAAGTTTAGTTAGGGTTGCTATATTTTATGTGCTACTTATTGCACAGTATAATAAATAATACAATATTCTGACTTTCCGCTTGCGAGCCGTCCTGCGCATATCGTCGCGCATGCCGCCATTATGGGTTAAAACGTAACAATAATCGCATAGACGTAGATAGATACCGTTCACTCCTGTGTTCAATATATAGTTCATTGCCGGCGTGTACGAAAGAAATAAATATTGTGCTTGTAATCTAATTCTGTGTTTTTCGTATAGTGTTCGTGAAAATTAAAAGGATTTTATTTTTATTAACGTATCTTATGATTAATACAATGAACAATCAGGGAGGACATGTGTGTGCTGCAAAATGTTGTCCCAATAAACGGTACACTTGCTCTAAAAATTTTTTTCGCTTCCCCACAGATCCTGTTAGGAGAGTAATAAGTAAAAATAAAGATGAATACTAGATAATTTTACGTTTATAACAACTATTTGTATAACCGTAAAATTTTTATTACGAAATGGCAGTATCTAATATGTTTTTAAACTAAATGAAAGTAAAACATAAACACAAGTTGTCTCGTGGCGAGATATTATGATAATGCAATCAGCTAGGGGTTATATTATTGACAATATATATATATGGCCCTTGTTTGACTAAAATTGCTGAGAACAGGATTCAGTTGCAGAATTCAGGCACACGGCTTGTATGTGGAATTCGTAGGGGTGAAAGAGGCTAGCAATAAGATTAAGGAAATCGACTGGTTACGAATGAAACAACGTCGTATTTTCATTCACTAATTTTGATTCATAAAAATGATCACATGGAAATAGGCGGCATACTTATATGAAAGTTTGAAGTTCCGGGGATCGGTGTATGATGTGAATATTCCCCATAAAACTGTCATTACGCCACCGCTAGACTCAACATCAATCTTTGTGCGGTCATTTTCCTATACGGTTTCAAAATATTACAACGCTCTACCGGAGAATATAAAAAGTTTACAGGGGTTTTCGTTTAAGAGCGCTGTCTGACACGTAATAGAACAAATTAATTTGTAAACATAAGCTACCTACTTAATTTGGCCAGCGATGTAAAACTATTTTCAGATAGGTTTAAGCTGAAATATAAGTTACGTTTAGGTTAAGTGCTTCAACTTGTATAAAAATGTCTTTTTTACTAATAAAGTCTGTATTATTGTTGTGTTTATTATTATTATTAAAAATCACCCAATCACGTCAACATTTAACTGATACCACCACTCAAGGCTATTTTCAATCACTATGACACATCACAAATATTTCTGAAATTGACAGCGATATTATTATGTACTTAAATATTTTTACAAAAATGAAAATACAGTAGTGTGGTTAGAAACCGAAAACTATAATTATTCTTAGTCAGGACCTGACTTGTAACCCAAAATGGCGGCGTCATACGTCATAGTTTATTTCAAAGTGCCAACGTGGAGTCGGAATGCTGTACTTATTAATGCTGTGCTTATTGTGACAAACCCCATATACCGGGTGTCCCGCTGGGAAGGGATTCGATCAATTACGGAGAAACTACACTGTGGAACAATCTGAAAATCTGGTGTAGTACTTAGGTCAACGGGACCAATTCGGCTAAAATGTTTTCAAGAATCTAGTACTTCCGGTTATACCGGAAATGAGTGTCAACTTCCTTATTTCAAATACGACCCTATATAAATTATATATTTTGTGGATTCTCCTTGTAATTCTAAACAAATTTCATGCATAATATGTTATACCTATCGCCAGCCGTTTTCGAAATATTTGATATTTTATGTCAAAAATGACGTTTTCAGAATAAAGCATAATAACAATTTTTTATTATATGGAAGCTTTAATAATCTAATTTGTTAGAATATTCTAGGAGATATAGACGTACTTTAGGCGCCTACGTATATTTTTTTAGTAGATATTAATATATATATGTATTTGAAAAAAAGGTAAAAAATCAAATTGAAAAAAGTGTCAAAATTCAAAATTTTTAAATAGCAACCACCCATTTTATATATTTTTTATTTTTTTACATCAAAAATAAAGGCAAGTTTATGAAAGGATGTTTATCCCAAAAACTGATGGTTTTCAAAATATTGACAATGTTACATATTTCTATTACAATAGTGATATGAATTTGGAATTTAATTGATTTTTGTTGGCCATGATGGCTTTAGAAAGCAAATAAATATGATGTGTAAAGTGTTTAGAAGTTCAAGGTTAAAATTTTGAACATTGGTTAAAGTAATTTTTTTTATGAGTTGACTTTAGATAATTTTGTATCATACGTTCACGTGATTAGTTAATCAAATTCTTCCCAGACTCGAAACTTTCGAAATTATATATTATTAGTCTAACAACTTTGGGTAATGGTTTATAGTTTTCTGGGTATTTGGTAGCAAATGTTATCACTCTGTCACATTCTCCATAAATAATAAACAAATTTAGATAGTATTCGTTAGTATAATTTATAAGCCCGCCATGATTATCACTACTAATTAATATCTACAATTTATCATAATTGTTGATTATTTTTGACAAGTGTCATATGTATTTGCTATATAAAGCCATCATGGCCAACTAAAATCAATTAAATTTCAAATTCAGATCACTATTGTAATAGAAAAATGTAAAATTGTGAATATTTTGAAAACTATCAGTATTTGGGATAGACATCTTTTCATAAACTTGCCCTTATTTTTGATGCAGAAAAATAAAAAAAGTATAAAATGGGGGGTTGCCATTTAAAAATTTTGACACTTTTTTCAATTTGATTTTTTACCATTTATTAATATTTACTAAAAAAATATACGTAGGCGCCTAAAGTAGTCTATATCTCCTAGGATATTCTAACAAATTAAATTATTAAAACTTCCAAATAATAAAAAATGGTTATTATTCTTTATTCTGAAAACGTCATTTTTGACATAAAATTTAAAATATTTCGAAAACGGCTGGCGATAGGTATAACATATTATGCATGAATTATGTTTAGAATTACAAGGAGAATCCACAAAAAATATAATTTATATAGGGTCGCATTTGAAATAAGGAAGTTGACACCCATTTCCGGTATAACCGAAAGTACTAGATTCTAGAAAACATTTTAGCCGAATTGATCGCGTCGACCTACGAACAACACCAGATTTTCAGATTGTTCCACAGTGTAGTTTCTCCATAATCAATCGAATCCCTTCCCGGTGGGACACCCGGTATAAGTAATACAGCTAAAGAAATTCTATAAAGTCGTCACCTCTTAGGCATGTTAGAAACTGTTAAAGATTTAAAAAAAATTGGGATTATATATGAATGATAGAGCATATTATTCCAAATAAAAGAAATATACAAACACTACAGACAACTAGTTGACAGTACAATCAAGACAAAAACATATAACCAATTACATTTAACGTTGTAAATCACACATGACAAAGGAGTTGTATTAGATGTTTGATGTAAGGTATGTGTATGTTCATGTATATTATAAAATGTTATTTGAATTATTCATGAAATAAGCGGGTGCTAGAATTCCATTACAATTATTATTAGTTCAGTATAATAATTTTTTAAAACTGGTACAGGTACTTACAATGGCGTAGAAAATAGGAACTCAGGGGGATCAAGACCACTGGAATCCCATGGATTGTAAACGTTACATAAATAGTTTGCATTTGGCAAAGTGGCGTAATTTTATGAACAAGCATAAATATACTTACCATAAAATGAATTAACATCTTTTACGATACTCAAAATTTTTTGGAAACCTGCAATTTTGAATTTCATTTGATACCGGTGCGAGATATAAATGGCGATCAAATTAATATTAAACATTATACAGCGGCCATCTTTGTTTTTCAAATGCTCTTTAACATTATCATTTCACTATTCATTGGCAAATCATCATGGGGAAATGTACACCGTTACACAACGATTAATCTATTTAGGCAGGGGCGTAGTGACCAGTATTCCGCGTGTTCCACGGAACACGGGCCCGGTATCCTCAAGAGGCCCGGTATTGTATCGGATGGGTCAGGAATTGTACGACAAATATTCCGATACGACATCGTCTCAACTTGTTTCATTTAGGAATTGCTTTAAGGGTGATTTATGTAAGATAAAATCAATTAAAGATAAAATCAATTAAAGAGCTATTTAAAATCTCTTTACTGTGTAGACAAATTATTTTTTGGTTCTGAAATACAGCGATTTGTGAAAAATGCCAAATCCTATTTTCTTAACTATTTCGAAAACTGTTGATTTTCGAGAGAAAGTTTTAAATAAAAAGTTTAATGGTTCTAACTTCTAATATGTCTATAACATGGCACTTCCAAAATCAACACGTCTTAACGTTTCGTTTTGCAGCTGCCACCATTAACTTTGTTTTTTCAAATACAGACCTGCACTTTTATTTATCACGACCTTAAAATAAAGTCTAACTCAAGTATGGTTTCTGACGTTTCGATTCGATAGTAGTCACCATCAATGATATTTCCTTAATACAGACCTGCATTATTTTTTGCTTAGCTAAAACACGAAATGTGATACTACATAATGCCCTTTAAAATACTTTATTTACGCTCAGCAAAAAATAATGCAGGTCTGTATCACGGAAAAATCATTGATTGACTACCATCGAATCAAAAGGTCGAGGTCATACTTGAATTATACCTTATTTAAAAGGTAGTGACAAACCATTTTAGAAAACAAAGTCAAAAATGCAGGGCCGAACTTAAAAAAAAAACAAAGTTGATGGTGGCAGCTGTAAGGCAAAACGGCGGACGTTAATTTTGAAAGTGCCATCTTGTAGACATATATTAGAACCATTAAACTCTTGATTATAAACTTTGTGTCGAAAATCAATAGTTTTCAGAATATCTAAGAAAATAAAATTCCATCGGAAATTCCATGGAACACAGGCCCGTAACAGCATCACTACGCCCTTGTATTTAGGCTATACGTTTCGCGTATTACGTGAACATAATCGATCTACACAGGTTTCTATTCATATTGTAATTAAAAAACTTGAGACCATTGATGGAGTTTGCTATATCAAGAATCCAACCCGTTATATACGTACTGCTGAAAATATCAATGCTGTGATCTAAAATGTGGATGTGGTCAATTAGACGTTGTTATTTATTCCCAAGAAATTGACTTTTGTAAATATGCACATTTGCTAAATTGAGTGAAGGAAGTCATGAAACACGATTATATCCACAAAAATTAATAGTTTTGTACATATTATGCGCTGGAGATATAGTGCGACCTTATAAGTTTTTGAAAATGAAAATAGCATTGCAGTTACTCGAGAACGCTACAAATCAATGATTACGTATTCAATGTTTGTTAGTTTATTTAAGGGAATAAATTGTTTGATTGATTGAAATTAAAGTACCTATTAAGTGTATAATAACTTAACATGTTGTGAAACTTTAAACAATTTTCTTTACTAGAATAATAAAGATTTTGTTTAATTCAATTTCTAAAATTCTAAAATCATCAGGTGGTATGCCTTTCAGTCCGTTGGCAAATATCTTCTATTGAATCAAGCTTCATATCAAAACATTTATTTTTCAAGTTTCCCCAAAAAAAATAGTCCAAAATCGATAAATCGTGTAACGTGGCAGGCCAGTTGGGCATCTTCCACTCTCCCGTCCCATGAACTGATTATTTAAAATGCTAACAGCAGCAGCACAACTCGATCTTGCTGGAAATGAAGCCGAACAAAGTAGGGTTTTGGTCATCTTCTTATATTATTTCGATTAAATCTTCAAGCAAGTTTAGGTATACTTCACGAATTTAATTTCCAGGAATAAAAAGTGATCTTGCAAAAAATATGTCCTGTTAGCTTAGCTACAGCAAATATGTCTATTAAAACACTTTTGGAAAAAAGATTACAATCATCGGACAAGCTAATATTAAATAATAAGTTCCGATCTTCAATGAATCTCTGGCTCAAATAACTGCAGCGTTCTAAAAGATTTTCCAATACGAGGTTTCATTTTGATTTTTAGGAAAAACACGTATTTTTTGTAAAATATCATTAGATTTTTATTCCATTCGATAGACAAAGGTTTGCCATTTATAATGAGAAACAATATCAGGCAGATGGCCTCCACGATCTCTTTTGCAGGATGAAATTGTCCATCACATTTTCACACATTTGCGCGGCTCTATTTCATCAATAACGGCACGAGTATTGTCTTTAAGTATTTCAATTAACTTCTTTCACGTAACCCCAAACAAAAAATTCTAATGGTATTAAATAACATGCTCTTGCGGGGCAATTATTGTCATCACCCTTTCGAGAAATGACTCTGTCAGGAAAATTTTCTCGCAAAAGAGCAACTTCGCCACTTGTGTGTAGGGGTTCGCGAGATTATGCTGGCGGCCTCGGTCTTATCTCGTAAATCGAAACCGAGACCAACATATTCGGATCGAGACCGAGACTTACCTATCGAGACCGCGACCAAGATAACGAGAATCTCGGTCTCGAACAATATTTTCTAATTTTCTCAAAACTATTTTTCTAAAAAAAAGTTTTTATTGAATCTGCGGAGACCAATTATTATTAACAAATAAATATTACTAGTCAAGCCGTGAGATATTACTTTTTTTTTAAATAATAATAAAACGTACTTTATTGGTACAAAACCCCAAATGGCCATTGCCGAAGTCCTTCAGCCTCAGTGGAGATCGGCAGACAGTGTGACCCAATTAGGCAATTACGAAGAGCTTATATTAACACGAGAGTTGAAAGACAACAAGATGCTTTTGGCGACATCTAGTGTGAGCAATATGCCCGGTGAAACACAGTTCACAAACGATGGTCGGACTCTATCATATCCTATTGCCAATACTAGATGCGCCCGAATTCCCTAGCGGGAGGCTTTATTTACGAATTGCTTGTTACATAAGGTAACAAGACTTTTAGTTATGTTGGAAATTTGTTTCACACTAGCATGCTTTTACCAGACGGGCCGTTTCGTTAATACACAACTCATCAGTGGTGATCGGCGGGCAGTGTGACCCAAATTTCCAACATTTACGAAGAGCTTATACTATATAGCACGAGAGTTGTTGGAATGTTGGAAATTTGGGTCACACTGCCTGCCGCTCACCACCGATGATTGACAAACGATTAACTTTTAAAATTTGATTGTTATATTGTTCAGAAATCCTCAAGAAAACAGAGTAATTTTGAGGTTTTAATCTAATAATTCACTCAGGATAACAGATTTCGTGGCTTCGCGTTGTTCGAACGAAAGAAGTTGTGGGAGAACTCAACCCAGTATTCTGATTAGAAAATTCACCCTGATAGTATCAATGAAAAGAAACAAATATTCTTCGATTCTTTAATATTAAAAATAACCTATTGGTTCGTCAGTTAAAAAATATGTTTGCATAACTTTAGAGTGTATTCTGAAACCGAACTCAAGATATGGAAACAATATTCCATTAAGGGTTTGATAAAAGGCTAAGAGCTGTTGGGTATGAAATTATTTTTAGCACAACAGAAATTCTCCAGCTTTGTTTCACACTACCATGCTTTCACCAGCTATACTAGCACGAGAGATGACTGACAACAAGATGTTTTGGCGACATCTAGTGTGACCCAACTTTCCAACATTCCAACAACTCTCGTGCTAGTAGGTATAAGCTCTTCGTAAATGTTGGAAATGTGGGTCACACTGCCTGCCGATCACCAATGATGAGTTGCCGAAAGCATGGTAGTGTGAAACAAATTTCCAACATAACTAAAAGTCTTGTTACTTTATGTAACAAGCAATTTGTAAATAAAGCCTCCCGGCGTATCTTGTGTTGGCAATAGGATTTAATGGAGTTGTTACTTCTCGTCCGGCCATCGTTTGTGAATTGTGTTTGACCGCGGGCATGCTCACACTAGATGTCGCCAAACACATCTTGTTTTTAATAATTTCGATACGGTGTTGGAGGGTGTTTCGTTCCATTTTTATTAAAGGTTCATTTAGTTATTATACTAATTATGAGTTGTACAAGTAACTTTTAGGTGGCCTTTAAAATCCTTGTTACGGACGACCAGGAGACACTTGAGTCTTGACGGGTACTTTCGAGTATGATGCAAAGCACGTTTCGCAATGGCTGCCGCTTCACATTCCATTTTTATTGGGTTAATGATACTAAACAAACCTTAGCACATTATCATATTTTGAAAATAAACTTTATGATTTCATCTCGTTCTGCAATGAAATAAACCATTTTTACAGTAAAAATTAAATATTTTCAAAGGCAATAAACTAAACGAATATACCTACAGTCTAACAATAAATCTAAATTCTTTTAAAAAGGCTTTGATAGCTCTAATAAAGTTTTAGTGGCATTTAAATCACAAATAATGTAGATTTGATTTTGTAGATTGTTGTTACCAATAACTGAAATTTAGAGACCAGGTAATTTTGTACCCTAATAAATGACTTACCGCTCGAACCCTACTCCCTACTATCCATTAGAAATTCCAGGATATTGCAAAATGAGGAAATGTGACAAAATAGGTCAAACTACATCCAGTGGCGGCTTGTGGCAGTTTAATGTGGTGAAGCTTAACATAAAATAAAGTCATATACTTAATAGGTACCTAAAATTAATAGGGATATCCCTACTTCGTCAACTGTATAAAATATAGGTTTTGTTTATAAGTAGGTACCTCACCTAAGTATTGTTTTCTTAAAAACCTTAATTAAAGTGTAATTAATATCTAGAATATATTTACCTACTTCATAATAATACTAAATAAAACACATTTTATGAAACTGTCAATCAAATTACTTTTATGCTACCTGTTAGCAAATCATAATAGGTACCTACGTCTCATACCAAGTGTTATTAAAAGCTCTGGTTTTATGCATTTGTCTTTATTTATATTTATCAAACATTTATTTAAATCTGGAACAGGTGTGTCTGGAAATTTTTAACAAGATTTTTCTGTTCTTAAAATGAGTGTTGATTAAAAAAACTTAACTTTAGTTACAATTAAAAAATAAACTATCATTTTTCATAATAACTGCGCTTACCTGATGTCAGCGTAAATATAATTTACGCTGCTGATGTGTACTACTTCCACTTGCTTCTTCCATATTAAAGTATGAGATATTATAATATATTATATTATTAAAAAAACAATATTTTACAGTACCTACCCATTTATTTTTGATTAAAATAGGTAGGTACCTACTAATTAATAACCGTATATATATTTTTTTAATTTGTTCACTACTTTTTTAGATTTTAAAACTTCAATTAAATATGTAGGTAACTAAATAGAAAGACTAATTTGGAGTCAAAATATCAAAACTTGAAGCTTCCCGAAAAGTAAATAAAAATAATATTAGCATAGCACTAGAAATTTGCGACTATGTGGTAGAGATAGATATAATCAAAATAATAATCTACATATAGGTACAAAACACTCGCCAAGCGTTGTCATATAACCTTATTTTACATTAAATCTCTGCTGCATCTATATGAAGTGTGCTTCTTATAGTGTTTTTTTAATGACAAGATTCGTATGCTATGCTTAGTACAATTAAACGCTGGCAACTATGTTTATACGAAGAGAGATAGGTGGTTGTATAGTGGGTATATGCCAGATGGCAGTGTTGCCCATTGTTGCTGAATAATAGATGAAAATGCTTTGAGGCACGCTTCATCTGTATAAGAACGTGTATGATAAATAAATAGGCTATTGGTGTGTCACCGGACACAAGCACTGGCAAGGGTGTCAACTGCCGCACACAGGGAGGAGAGAGACCGAAATAAATAATGTTTTACTATTATTACACGAATAAAAAAAGAGGGAAATACCTATAGGTATGTAAATTAAGTATGTTAAATAGGTGTATAGGATAAAGCCTGCTACAGATGAAGACGAAATTCAAAATTACAGTTTTATGGTAAAGCAGGTTGAAAATTAAGTTTACATTAATTTATAGTTTAAATTATATATGGAGAAAAATAATACACAATAAAATAGAATTAAATACTTAAGTATTTTGGTGAAGTGGTCAAATTGTATCTCTCAATATTAGACTACGCCAGAGACGTAACTAACTCACCGATTAGGTAATAATATAATATGTTTGAAGTTTTAGAATGTGTTTTTCTTTTGTATTGTATTGTATATTGTAAACATAAGCGTTTTGTTAGATATAAATACTATGCAACAAATATAGTTTGTGTTTGAAATTAGATGTATTGACATAGTAAGCCAAGATATTTGAAACATTTACGCAAGTTTCATATTATATATACAGAGTTTCCCGGAAATTAATGCAACACAAAATTGCATTTTTTATAGAGCAAAAGCATCCTACATATCTTTCCAAGTTTTGGATTTATATGCATATTGCTATGTGACATTTCATATCGCAATTTTGTTCTAATTAAACATTATACAGGGTTATTCAACCTTTATGGCGCGGAATATTGTGGCGAAACTACGTGACTTGCAAAAAGTTTCATTTATTGGACGTGTAGGCATCTACTATGGCTACTTTTTAAAATTGATTTCATATTATACAGAGTGTCTCAAATAACATAAAAGTATCAAAGTTGTGTTTTTTAAATGGAATTCCCTGTATATTATTGCACTTTTAGATCCTCTGACCAAATTAAGTGTCTGTTTCATTAAGGTTTATTAACCGAAGTCCTTCGGCCTATAATTATTTATCAATTTAATTTGCTGTTCATGCTTTACTAAATGTTATTGATTTACAATGGTTAGTTTTGATGTTGCTTTGTTAAAAAGAAGAACGTATTGATATCATATTGATCCATGGAGAATGCCATGAAAATTCTTCATTGGCTTCTCGAGTTTATGCTCAAAGATTTCCCATACGAAATCATCCAAGACCAGCTGCTTTTCAGAGACTTTTAATTCAGTTTAAGGAAACTGAAAGTGTTAGTTATAAGAACTACGTTACAAGAAAACCAGTCAGCGAAAATTGAAAAACTATTTTTGCTACAGTTGGTTCAGTAATCGAAAATCCTAATATTAGTCAAAATCAGATATTTGAAAACACCAATATTAGTCAGGCAAGTATTTCACGAGTGGTTAAAAAACATAGATTTCATGCTTATAAAATTCAGCTTTGTCAAGAGCTTTATGGAAATGATTTTGACAATAGAATTGAATTTTGCAAGTGGGTGTTAGATAAAGTGGCAGCAAATGAAGCATTTTCTGATAATGTGTTATTTAGTGACGAATATACATTTCACAACAATAGCCTCGTGAACACACACAACGACCATTATTATTCTGACTCGAAAAATTGACCTCCCATATATCCGGATATCTTTTATCTTTTATCGGGATACGTGAAAGCAATAATTGTCTACAAGACGCCTCCAATAACACCACACGATATGAAAATACGCTTAAGAGATGCTTTTCAAACTGGTACCCCGCAAATGTTGACCAGAGTTAGCTGTAGTTTTCAAAAAAGAATATCGAATGTCTCGAAATGGACAGTAAACATTTCGAATACATGTTATGGATATTTTGGTAGAAATTTATCTGTGCTTTTTATTATCATCAATGCTGTTTATACATAATTAAGAATAATTCATATTAACTTTTACAATTGCAGATCATTTGACATTTCTGATACCATAGGCTGCTAGAAACATTAAAACATTTATTTAAAAAACACCAAATGGTACAAAACAATTATTTGGCTTTTTCTGCCACAACGCGCAGACTTAGCTATAGTACACCCTAATACCATTCGACAGGTAATTAGTAAGTACATTGCTAGGTAAGTTCAGAAATATAACGTTCCATTTAAATTAATGAGGTTAAAGCAACTAAAAGTTCTTATTTGAGTAGTTTTCATTTTTGGACACCCTGTATAAGATTGCAAGTTTATTGCTATTGGAATACCAAATATGATCTATTATTACACTTTAGAGTTAATTTCGTCAACATGACTTAAATACTTCCTAAGTATTTGAAAGAAGAAGGCTAGATTTTGAGAAAATTCAATTTATTTAAACAATCGTAAGGTTTAGGTATTATAAACCTTAATGAAACAGACACTTAATTTGACCAGAGGATCTAAAAGTGCAATAATATACTGGGCATTCCATTTAAAAAAACACAACTTTGCTACTTTTAGGTTATTTGGGACACCCTGTATAATATGAAACCACTAATGTCGCAGCCTCCATATTAGGTTTCTCTTAACTAAAGACATTCAGAACCATTTATTTTATAGATACAATTAATTCTATACAAAATAAGTTTTTTTTACAAAAATAGTACGTGTAACAAGTATACTGAATTGTAATCCATTATTTCTAAAAATGTTACAGAAAAGTCACAACAACCGTAATGGATTACTTCACAAAATTTAATTTTTTTTTCTCATTAGGTATATTATGTATTTTAATGTCTTTTTTTTCAATCATGCATAATATCCTAGGATTCGTCAGAATTTCTTTAAATATTTTATTTATAAATATGTTTAATAATCCGTGATAGCGCTGTACCTCCAATCTTAAATAGTTTATATAAATTATAAAAAGAAATGGGTCCAGGTATACTTCCCAAACAAACTCCCACTATATGGTTGGGAGACGATTTAAAGAGTATGTAGGGATATGTATGTATAGACACAAAGTTGAGAAGAAACTTTACAAGCCGACGGTCGAGTAAGTCGAGAAACCGAGTTTTACTGAGTAGACAGCAGTTTATCTGAATATTTATTTAAATGGTCTTTCTAAAAAAAGACGAGTCGAGGTTTTGTTTGGTCGTGAAACAATCTCATTTCTGGTCTAAGATAAGATGCGGCATAGGCCCCCTAATATTGTGGGGTCAGGTGCAGTTGGAATGAATAACAATACAAATAAATTATAAATAGTGTAAATGTACCTCTCACAGCGTCTGAGAGAGATAAGTACGAAGTAACAAAAATGTATTAAGGTCTTAACCTTACTAGATCCTTTTCCTCATCAATAAAACCTGATGTTTTGTCACATTCGATCGATAATTTGATGACAGAATATTTTAGTTTCTGTTCATAATCCTAATAATAAATAATGTAGATAATCGGCAATAAATGCAATCGGAATACACAATATCTCAGTAGGATGTGCTTAATAAAAGCACGCCTCGGCCTGCCATTGGTTGAGTGTATAAAATACTATTTCTTATGTGAGTGTGTGTGATCGGGAACAGTTGAATGTTGTTGATGGGAAATATTTTACTGTGGACCTCTTTGATGTTACGGCTTTTGAATAAAGCAAGTTTGCACCATACTTCGAATAAAAAGACATAAACGAAGGATTTTGTTAAAGCTGCAATCGTGTCCTGTTGAGAGAAGCACACGAGTAGGTATCTTAAACTTTCACGAATATGAGTCGCATTAGATTGTGTTTAAAATAAGAACGAAATCAGATTGGGCTAAAATAAGTTATAATGGGGTACAGATTTAGTTAAATTAAAAAAGCACCCCTTCATTTCAAAATGCTATCTGCCGATCTCCGTTTTAGGCGTTATTTGTATATATGGAAAAATAATGCAACATTAAATTTTAAGGATCACAGCCTTAAATAGGTATTTAATACAAAAACACAATATAGCTGGATTGAGAATCAATATAACTTTTATGGGAACTGAGTAATTTTAAAATAAACTCAAATATGAAGTTATTTAAAATTACATTTTAATGTTTCTAAATACTTGTTTCAACTTCAACACTAAATTTTATTCATATAATATTTCGAAATCTTATTTAGTCAAATAAGATGTTATTTAGAATTAAAAATAAATTTGTAGATAGGTATAAATAATTGCTGGTTCAACTTTTATAATTCAAATAGGAATTTAGTTCCTATTAACAAATTATATATTGACTGCAAATAAGTCATTAAGACTGATCTCGAAATTTTATTTATTTAAAGTTAGAAATTAATGTGTATTCCAACTTCTAATAAATATGAATTTCATTCGTATTAGCAAAGACGTTGTTTACAAATAC
The DNA here is from genome assembly GCA_911728435.2 of Apoderus coryli. Classification (NCBI taxonomy): domain Eukaryota; kingdom Metazoa; phylum Arthropoda; class Insecta; order Coleoptera; family Attelabidae; genus Apoderus; species Apoderus coryli. The sequence continues at coordinate 4,356,817 of OU452202.1, read as the reverse complement.
TTTCTCAATGGTTACCAATCCACAAAAATACTTACTTCCTTCTCCTTCATCTTTATTTATGATTTGCCATTTCAAAATTTTATTATAAATAAGTTAAGTATAGTAATATGTGATTTTTTTCTAAAATCCTTGCATTAAATGCCATTAAGTACAGGGTATAAAAACCAATTTATTTTTAGAATGATGACAGTAGCCTTCTATCACCAAAATTGTATGAGAGACATTAATCTTATTTAGAATTAGAAAAAAAAAACCTTGTGTGTGGAAGAGACATTTTGCTCTTCTACACGAAATCCTACCGCTATGAATACTAAAGAACGTTTAATATCATCCAGCTTTATCAACTTGGCAAGCTGGACGACTTCTATTGCGTTAAAAATAATTCCATACCCAACAGCTGTTAACCTTTTATCAAACCCCTAATGGAATATTGTCTCCACATCTTGAGTTCGATTCCATAATACACCCTAAAATTATGCAAAATATTTTTTACTGACGACGAACCAATGGGTTATTTGTAATATTAAATAATCAACGAATATTAATTCTTGAAATAAAAGTCGACCTTTCTAATGTAAGTCTTTTTAATACTTTTCTCTCTTTGTAAATCATTGAAGTTAAATTCTTTGAAATAGTATACTTGACTGATTGCACTTTCACACAACAACAATCAATCAAGTATACTATTATCGACAAAGAATTTAACTTCAATGTTTTACAAAAAGAGAAAAGTATTAAAAAGACTTACATTAGAAATGATGTAAGTTTTGATTTTTAATGTTAACGCATTAACATGTTTCACACTTAATTTAACAATTTTTTATTTTTTATGACTTAAAAATTTGTATGACTAAATAATTATTAAAATTTTTTCAAGCCGTGAGTTGATAAATGAATTTCCCATAAATAATAAGTACTAACTAAATAAATAACATAGCTTTTCGTAAGAATCTCTTATAACCACTGATGATGCAGCCCGGTGCTGCGAAACATGTATGGTGACAAATGTAATTTGTTGGAGATATTTATTAAAATATATTGTGTGGAGGTCGACTTTTATTTCAAGAATATTTAATTATTCTACTCCACTTCGATATGGACTACTTCTTTCGAATCAACGAATATTTGTTTATTTTCATTGACACTATCAGGGTAAATTTTCTGATGACAATACTGCGTTGATTTCTCCCACAACTTCTTTCGTTCGAACAATTCAAAGCCACGAAGTCTGTTATCCTGACTGAATTATTAGATTAAAACCTCAAATTTACTTTGTTTTTTTGACGATTTCTGAACGATATAGCAATCAATTTTTAAAAGTTTAGGTTAATCGTTTGGCAATCAAAATCCCAATATAGTCCAATCCTTATTTATTATTAGAATAAATACTAAAAATCGGTTCGGAAAAGCATTTAACCTCATGTACACGCCATATGCAGATTTCCGTAGAATCGGAAGATCTAAGGAAATACCGAACACCGAAACGATATCGTCTTCGATTGGAGCTACAAATATGGCAGTTGTAAAAAAGCAGCGGGAAAACCCACCTTAATAAAAATTCGGGACAAAGCAAAGCAGCAAGCTATTTATGTAATTTGAAAATTATTGGTTTTACATAAATATCAGGTCAACATTTATTATTAGGTAAAAATATTAATTAACGTAACTTACAAGTGATGCATAAAAATATTTGTATATGGTGCGGGCTAAGTTCATCTGTCAATGTTCATTATAATGCGATGAAGTAGGCCGTGATTGTCAATTTTTGTGGTGCATTGTCTGATCACCCTTTGTTCGATTTTGTATATAAGGTTAAGAAAATGTCATTGTGACAGCCCCTTTATTGTTATCCAATTTACAGATTTTTTCCTTTTATTTTATGTTATTACAGTAGATTAAATCAAAAAGAGGTGTGTGAATATGGATATAAAAGTAATGTTATTATATTTACGCCCATTATTTGAAGATAAAACGACATTAAATTTGAGTTGTCCTATAAAATTAAAACATAGGTATCTTAGTAGGTTAATGGTTTGTTATTAATTTTTATTGCCGCATAAAGCTATTTTTCATTTTATAATTCCTAAATAAATAAAAGTTAATCATGTTGAATATGTTGAATAAAACTGCGTCTACTCCACAAAAAGATCTTTATACACACGTTACAATTCGTGTAGGTTGCCAGACATGTTTCGGACTATATGTCCATCATCAGTGGCTAAAAAGATAATCATCCTAACTCTTGGTGGAGGAAAGGAAAGATGCAGGAGGAATCTCTAGTCAAAGATATCTTTGTAATTATGACAAATTAAGAGATCATTTAGAACGCGAAAATTTTGATTTTATGTATACATCAGAAGATCCTGAAATATGTACACAGATGTTTGTCAACATAATTAGTGGTTACTCAAAATTATGCACTAAAACCGTCAGAATAAAATCTAGTAAAGTAAAGAAAAAACCATGGATTACACAAGGTCTAATTAATTCTATGAGCATCCGAGATCAGTTGTATAAAAAATATAAACGCACAAAAAATCTTACAGATTTCAATGAATATAAAACATATCGAAATCAAATTACGAACATAATTAACGAACTAAAAAATAACTATTACTCCAATGTTATAAATGAAAATAAGGGAAATGCTAAAAAGTTATGGCAATCACTCAAAGAATATTCGAATCAAAATAAAAATAATGCAACACATACAATTAATGAAATTTTAGATGCTGAAGGGCGACCAATAACGGATCAACGAAATATTGCAGAAATATTTAACAAGTATTACACAACGATCGGTGAAACGCTTGCTCATACAATATTAACAAATAATAAAAATTTGCTCCAGGAATGTGAACCAGAATCTCTTAACGCGAACAATTTATTTCTTAACCCTGTAGATGAGATTGAAGTAAAGAACATTATAAATAGCTTAAAAAACGAATCTTCATCTGGTTTTGATAACTTCACTTCTTTTTTCTTAAAACAAATATCAACTTTTATCTCTAAGCCATTATATGCTATATAATCAAATTTTCTCAACAGGGATATGTCCGAATCATTTTAAACTAGCAATTGTTACCCCCGTTTACAAAAAGGGTGAAAAAAACAAAGTCGAGAACTATAGGCCAATAAGTACTATTTCAAATATAACAAAAATTTTCGAAAAAGCTTTTAAAAGTAGACTTGTTTCTTTTGTGGGAAAACATAGGATATTGTCACACAAGCAATATGGTTTTACTTCTGACAAATCGACAAATGATGCAATGTCCAAACTAGTTGAAAATGTATATCGATGTATGGATGAAAGCAAGCCATGCGCTGGAGTATTTATAGACCTTGCAAAAGCATTTGATACGGTTTGCCATCGCAAGCTTTTAACCAAACTAAATGCAGTGGGAATAAGAGGTAAAGCGCACACACTAATTAAAAATTATTTATGCGACAGACGTCAAATTGTGAAACTCCAGTCCACTTATAGCAGTTCCCGAGCGATATCTTACGGGGTCCCACAGGGTACAGTTCTTGGTCCAATCCTGTTTTTAATTTACATAAATGAATTTTTCTCAATAAACTGTGAAGGGCAAATAATTTCTTTTGCTGATGATACAGTTCTGTTAGTGGAAGCAGATAACTGGAATGAAATTGAAAATAAAATAGAGACCGATCTGAATAAAATAATTTGTTGGTTCGACAGTAACCTACTCACAATAAACATGGACAAAACCTACTATGTTCCCTTCTCTCATTATAAGGATCGATTACCACAGAACAAAGTAATATATATTTTTTTGCCCTGTCGAAACCGTACTTGGTCGCTACATAGTGCTACTCATGTCAAATACCTGGGAATCATGATTGATTGCAGTTTGCGATGGGATATCCAAGTACAATATTTGGTAAAAAAAATTCGTTCTCTGATATATCTTTTTAAATTACTTAAAAAAATTTTAGATAAAGATAAATTAGTGGCTGTGTATTTTGTCCTGGTCCAATCTCTCTTAGTGTATGGAATTATTGCATGGAGTGGAGCATACTCAACAACTTTACAACCTCTAGAAATAGTACAAAAGAGAATTCTAAAACTAATATTCAATCTTAATATACGCCATCCGTCTGAATCAATCTTCACCCAATCTCGAATTTTAACGACCAAAAATATTTTCTATAAAGCAGCTTTACTTCTACTAATTAAAGATAAAAGACTAGTAAATATGAACACACATCGACATCCAACGCGGTTCAGACTAAATGAAAACCTAATTCTTCCCAAAACTAAATTACAGATAGGACAGAGATGTTTCGCGTATGTCGGTAAGCAAATTTATAACAAACTGCCTCTGGATTTAAAAGAGAAAACCTCTTATAAATCATTTAAAAAAATCTTTTCAAATTGGCTTATAGATAATAAAATTGAAATAAGCACCTAAATGGATATGGGGTGAAATCTGTGTCTAATAAAATCGGGAACGATTAGAATTCACTTTTCAGTTTAACTCATTTATTGCTTTTTTTATTTGTTTCTTTTTGTTTTGTTTTCGAGATATTTCTAATTTTGGGTTGTAAAATGATATAGGTAATACTTAACTAAAATGGCTTCATGTGCACTTTTATCTGTTCTACCTTCATCTACAGTTGCAGACAAGTTTTAAACTATGCAACACAGGATGACTTACATAATATTTCACAGGAGTTTGATTAATATTTATTTCACATTAATTATAAGATATATTGTACCGACATTGTAATCCTTGTACTTACTGAAATAAATATTATTATTATTATTATAATTCTTCATTTCCCACCCCCCTGAAAACACCTAGGGTATTTTCAGAATTATTCTAAGGTTGGAAGAGGGCACAGTTTTACTAATGGGCGTTTAAACATCCCAGAAGTAGTCCTCACAACCGCCACTCTACAAACTCCATCCGAACCTGGTATGAGTTCGGTTATTCTTCCAAGAATCCAATTAAGAGGAGTAGTTAGTTCATTTTTTATCAAAACAAGTGCGCCGATGGTAGCAGGAGCATCAGGTCTATTCCATTTAGACCTTTGCTGTAGAGTATGCAAGTACTCCTGATGCCAGCGGCGCCAAAAATCAGTATGTAATTTTTGCACAAGCTGCCAGCGCGACAAACGATTCACATTGAGGTGAGAAACATCAGGGTCAGGTACAGCAGTGAGTGGCTCCAAAGTAAGAAAATGCCCTGGAGTGAGGACTGCAAGATCATTCGGATCGCTACTCAAAGAGCAAAGAGGTCGCGAATTTAACACAGCTTCCACCTGTGTTAGGACAGTGGAAAATTCTTCGTAAGAGAGCACCTGCTCCCCAATAACTCTCAACAAATGCGTTTTCATTGATTTAATATTAGCCTCCCATATGCCACCCATATGAGGGGCAGCAGGTGGATTAAAATGCCAATTAATCGATTCCCTACTAGCAGTTGCAGCGTATATTTCTCGCAAATACTTGTCAGCACCGACAAAATTAGTCCCATTATCAGAGTAAACATCAGTACATCTACCTCTACGTGCAATAAATCGTCGAAATCCAGCAAGAAATGCTTCGGTGGACAAATCCGACAGCAGTTCCAAATGTACAGCCTTCGTACAACAACAAACAAAAATACAAACGTACGATTTATTCTTGACTGCACCTCGTATTCGTCGGGTGGTTGTAAAGTACGGTCCTGCTATATCCGTACCAACGTATGTAAAAGACTTCACCTGGGACACTCGATATTTCGGTAAATTGCCCATAGGAGGTTGAAAATTAGGAGGATGTGTTCTCCAACACACTCTGCATCGAGAAAGCACACTTCGAATTACTCTTTTAGCCGAAAGAACCCAAAAGTTCTGCATTAACAAAAAATGTGTGGTCTGTATACCAGCATGTAACCCAAAAACATGTATTTGGTTTATTAGTAAAGTAGTAAATCTACAATTACCAGGTAAAATAACCGGGTATTTTTTGTCGTATGTCAAACTCGAATGTCTAAGTCGGCCACCGACCCGTAATATACCGCCATCATCGAGAAAAGGGTTTAATTTTTGTAAATATTTAGGAAGTTGTTTTTTATTTTTCAAAGCGGACATTTCATTATCAAAATAAACAACCTGTACGCGCTTAGCCAACACAAGCAAGGTATTATTAAGCTCAAAACTTGTAAGAAAACCTGTAAATTTTTTATTCTTACAACCCCTCGCGTTACTTATAAATCGCAAAACATACGCAAGTATCCGTTTTATTTTCGAGAGAGATGAATAATTTTCTAACATAGCGTCAAGAAAATTAGTTTCAATAGTTGTAGCAAGAATAATTTTACGTTGTTCTTTATCTACGTCTGTAGATTTTGCATATTTATGTTGTAAAACTTGCCATTCATTTTCCGGAGTAAACAGAAAATCTGGACCTTTCCACCATAGCGAAAACTCAGCAAGTTCATTTGGAGAAAGACCACGCGAGCCACAATCAGCAGGATTGTGTTCACTAGGTACATGATACCAATGAGTAGCGGGCAAATGTTCTTGTATGAAACATACCCTATTGCTGACAAACGTCTTCCAGCAATGAGGAGATCCCCTTATCCAACAAAGGGAAACTGTGCTATCACTAAACGCGTACAAGTTCCGAAACATTATCTTATCTTTGAAAGTATCTAGTGCAAATCGAAATAATTTTGTAAGTAAAACCGCAGCGCAAAGCTCTAGTCTTGGTACAGATAGGCGTTTCAATGGCGCAACCTTTGATTTGGAAATAAGTAAATAATTGATTATCTGGCCAGTCAGAGATATGTTACGTACATACAACACAGAACAGTAAGCCTTTTCGGAGGCATCGCAAAACCCTATTAATTGATTTGTAGATTCATTCGACAAACATTCGATATGTCTAGGGATATGAAAGTTTGTAAATAATTTTAACTCCTGTTTAAAAGTTTGCCACTTTGAGATGACATCCAGGGGCGGACTGTCATCCCACCCTAAGCCTAGAGACCATAGATATTGTATAAGCAGTTTCGCACATACCGTAATCGGACCCAGAAAACCCAGGGGGTCAAATATTCTAGCTAACTCAGAAAGTATTGATCTTTTTGTACATTTTCCATCTCCAAGGTTGAATGAATAAAAGAACGCATCCAAAGTAGGACACCATTGCAACCCTAAAATTTTTAATGTTGTATCGTTTTCAAGATCTAAAGACAATTTATTAGTTTGTACGAAGTCGCTAGGTAAATCGGAGAAAATATTTGTATCGTTACTCGCCCACTTACGAAGCTCAAAACCACCTCTATTTAATAATTCCATAAGCTGGGACTTTAATTCTAGTATACCATCTATCGTGGAACTGCCTGCCACAATGTCATCGACATAAATATCATTTTGTAAAACATAAGAAGCAAGAGGTAAATCATTGTAATCTTTTGACAATTTTTGCAATGTTCGAATTGCTAGGTAAGGAGACGATACAATACCAAATGTAAGAGTATTTAATTGGTAATCTTGAATGGGTTCATTCGAATTGAAACGCCACAAAATGCGCTGATACCGTCGATGCTCTGATGATACAAGAATCATACGAAACATTTGACGAATATCACAAGTAATTACGTATCTATGAATTCGAAATTTTAACAAGATTTTTACTAAATCCTGCTGTAATTTCGGTCCTGCGTATAGGACATCATTTAATGAATCATTAACAGACGTATGGCTAGATGCGTCAAAAACGACACGCACGGGGGTTGTAGAAGAATCGCGCTTCAGCACCGCATGGTGCGGAATGTAAAAATAATTGTTTACTTCATTTAGAGTAGGAGTTAAAACACGCTGCATATGAGAATTATCAAGGTATTCTTTCATGATATCAGAATATGCACTGTACAATGTATTATCATGTACAAATCGTTTTTCCAAACTAACTAATCTACGCAATGCAATAGAGCGCGTGTCACCAAAATTTGGTGCATTTATTTTAAAAGGCAGCGAAACTACATATCGCCCCTCAGTATCTCGAAATGTTGTCTCAGAAAAGTACTTTTCACAGTACTTCTCTTCGGGGGAGACACATTTTATATCGGGTACTTCCTCAATATTCCAGAATTTTTTCAAAGTCTCATCTAATTGAATATCTGAGTGTGTAAGGAAGAACGTTCTGACTTGCCTCGAAATATTAGGAGATTCTGAGACAGAAAACTTTCCTAAAAGTACCCACCCGAAAACTGTATTAATGCAAGTGGGGTTGTCTGGTCCATTATCAATCTTTCCACTGGTAAGAATATTCGGGAAAATATCCGCACCCAGTAACAAATCGATTCTGGAACTTGTATTGAAATTTGGATCAGCAAGTTGTAAGTTTGATATAAACGGAAAATCATTTATATCAAAAGAAATATGAGGCATGTTTTCGCAAATGTTATCAACGATAACAGCATCTAAATCAAAGGTATTACTGGTATTTTGCAATGTTGAAATTATACAGTGTACGCCAGATTTCGCTTTCGTACTCATTTTATCTAGCCCTTGTAATGTAAGTGCAACATTAAATTTAGTTAAACCTAAGACATTTGCACATTGTTTCGTAATGAAACTAGACTGTGCACCGGAGTCTAAAAGACCTCTGGCCGCATGCCATTCTCCATATGTATCTTGTATCTTTAATAAAACTGTAGATAACAAAACGTCATGCTTATTAGTTAACATGCCCACTTGTACTGATCTAACATCTGAATTATTGGTACCCACATTGCTAGCACTAAAAGTAGATGCGTAATTTTGCATGTTTGTATTATTAGAGGATGAGGCAGCTTCGTTTGAGCTGTTGTGCTGCACTGTGTGTACATTACTTAGTTCACTAAAATGTAAAAGAGAATGATGGTTTTTATTACAGAAACGACATCTTTTGTCAGAGTGGCAATTTTGTAACATATGTAAATTAGCAAGACAATTTATACAAGCCTTTTGCCTTTTGACAATTTCAAAACGCTGCTTGGGAGTTTTTTCAAGAAATGAAGGGCACTTGTAAACCAAATGATTGCCATTACAGTGGAAGCAAATAATCGACCTTTGTTGATTAGCATTTACAAAAAAGGCAGATTTATTTTTGTAAGAATTTGAAGAACTAGTTCTGGTTTCATTGGAAAATGACTTACGATCAGTATTAAAATTTTTCTTTAATTTGTTATTATGTTTGACTGACTCCAGAGCAGTACATTGTTGATTTAGAAAGTTTTTAAGAGTATCGTATTTGGGCATCTCTTTAGATGCATGAGTTTTTTCGAAGTTTTCACTTGTAACAGGATCAAGACGATCCAGCAACATATTAGTGACAATAAAATCCCACTGGTCGGTTGGATAACCCAAAATTTGTAGAATTGACAAATTGTCTGTAAAGGTGCGAAGTAAATCACGCAAAGCAACAGCATTTTCGGAGGTGAGTATAGGTGAGCTCTCTAAGGATCGCCACGCAGCCACAGCTCTACCACGCTTATCCTCGTATGTAGAAGTCAAAATGTTATAAGCAACACTATAATAATCTCCCACCATAGGAAGTTTTTCTAGTATCGTAAGTGCATGACCCCCTAAAGCGGATATTAAATGATTAAACTTCTCGACATTACTCATTTGTTTTTTGTTATGTACGACCGTATTAAAAATCTCAATAAAAGTTGGAAATTTCGTAACATCCCCGTAGAATGTCGGTAATTTTAATTGCGGCAGCTGAGACCGTTCAGGCTCCGAAGCATTAGAAGTATTCGCAGCAAATTGAGTTCCATCAATAGTAGGAGTATCATTTAATTCACTTTCAAATAACTCATAATAGTAAGTTTCAATATTTAAAAATCGAGAAGTAAAATCATCTTGTATCCGATTTTCACCAGTTAGTGCCTCCGCATCATCCGCAATCAAGGACAACAGCGCATTATGGTGTCTCTCAAAATCTTTTATTGATCGTTTCAGATTACGAAAGGAGACTTTAAATTTCAGTTTTAATCCAGGGTCTGTTTTAGTATTAGCTGCAATCCTTTCAACTAGTGCAAGGGTGTTAATTGCAGTTTGGCGTAACGCCGTAGCACGTGAAACTTTAATATTAGTAGTTGCTGGTGGCATGTTGAAATTTTTATAAGTACCAAATGTAAACAAACATAAAATATTCAAGTATAAAATGCAAACAAAGCAGGGACCAGTAGATGAAAATAAATATTTCCGAAATAAATGCAAAGTAAATCGCAGAACACAATGTTCAGCTAGCAGCCTATGCAAAAAAAAAGACAGATAAATTCCAAATGTATTTGGAAAACAAAAGAGTAAAAAAAAACGAAATGATAACGAGTGCTGAAGCGAAATAAATTTCTCTGTATAGAAATTTAATACCCACTTAAATTCACTAATTTAATAAATTGGAACTCATTTAAGAACCAAATTGGTTAATTAGAATTTTTCTTTTTTCATTTTCTGTAAACGCATCCAAAAACAATAACACACTGCGGCACTATACAGCGAATCAGCAGCGCAAAATTTCCAAAAATAAAAAAAAAAAAAAAAATAAGAAAAGAGAAAGAGAAAAAAAAAATAGATCCGAGAATCCGTATAGATCCGCGGATCCGGCTCGAAGGACCAAATGTATTATTCTAGACTATATTTTTTATAGGTTTCAACCAGTCGTGCAATGAAATAAATAAAAAGAGAAGAAAAAAAAAGGTAGGGAAATATATAATGAAAAGGGAACTCACCGGGAAAATTCCACAAGTTCTTTCAGGTTCTTCAGTTGGTATTAGCACTCGCGTTTAGACCGTGCACGGTTATCGTTTTATATAAAAAAAAAAACAACTATAATAATTAGCAATAGTAACTACACATTCACAATTCAATTTTTATAGCTTCGTAGAGATTCAAGTCGTATCGTATTCTGCCTGCTTGTCCTTATTTCTTCTTTCATTTTTCAGGAGATAAGGAACGTAGGTATATTAGGATGGGTGTAAATACAGGGTTGGATTCAATGGAAGTTTGAAAAGGAGTAAATATTTTCGAAAGTAAAAATATGAATTTAACACGAACAAAGTAAATTATAAATTGTTTGTGGATGCAGAAACATGTATTAATTAGAAATTGAAAATCAAGTAACTGTAGTAGCAGTAATAACCAGAAAAAATTCCAATAGATTAATAAGCAAAGCAAAAAGTAGGATAACAATTAAATAGATAAATAAATATACAAAAGGGTGGTCCAGGACGAACCAGACACACTCGATAACTTATTGACTCCAGATAAGATTGTTTTGTTCTTCTGTTATTCGAAGATGAAGCATATTTTATGTAGAAATCTTGTTCGTTTAAGGACCTAGAGAAACTACAATTTTTATTTCTTTAGCGACGTTTCGCAATATTTAATTGCATCTTCAGGCCTCGAAACTAGTCAAATTTATACATCTACAACTAGTTATTCTTTTCATAACAACACACGAAATACACAACTAAAACGTAAAATTAATTGTTCATCAACCACAACAACATTCAACAACAACATTCAATCTTTTTGTTTTGTTATGCTTTAATATTTGGAAGATTAGGTCGATAATATCTTAGTCCAAACTTATAGACCAAATCTTCCAAATATTACAGTATAACAAAACAAAAACATTGAATCTTGTGTCGTAAATGGATTGGTTTCGACGCCTGAAGATGCAAGTAAATATTGCGAAACGTCGCTAAAGAAAAAAAAACTGTAGTTTCTCTATGTCCTAAAACGAACCAGATTCCTTCATAAAATTAATTTCAAGGACGAGAATTATCCACAAATTACAATGAAGCATATTGTATTTATCCTCGATTATCTCAACGTGTCTATATTTAAATCTTATTTGATGATTCATGCCATTCAGTGAGCTACTGGATTAACTGTATCCCTTGCCAAACCGAAGAGCATAAAAACTTAGATGTTTCACGTGAGTGGAATAGAATTCGATTAGATGATTTATCTTGTAGGCTTACCGACTCACAGTATCACTTATTTAAAGCGTTGCCAACCCATCCCGACTTTGAGCAAACTGTCCTGCATACGGAGAAGACCGTTATCAGTACGCCAAATGTCCCGAAAAAAATGCGTACTGAGAAGATCCTTGTTAGTACGCCCACAGCCTTCTTTAGACAAGCCATGAAACAGTATATTTGGCAACGTTGAGTTCCAGTTGATTTGTGTATGTTTACATTAAGTATTACATTGTAACATGCGGTTTAACAAAAGCAGTGCTTTTTGAACTTAATTAAAACAGTTTTTTTTTTGTAAAACTAGTGGTGTGTGTGTAGATCGTCTACATTTTCTGTAATAATAATAAGCACTTTATTTGCTACAGGCAAAACCCAATTACAGCAAACATCAAAGTGTACTAAATAACTAACAAATTAAATACCAACTACAGACTAATAGATAGAGATAGATATATTTATTCACAATTTTATGTTACAAAACATCTACAGTACGTCAAAAAAGAACAAAAATTAATCAAACAAAGTTACAGCAACAAAGAAAGGCTTACAAACAAATTAAAATAGCAACAACATAAAACAAACTAAAATCTAGAAAAATCTTACAATATCGCTTCTGAAATAGTCCTCAAAGGTATAAAAAGCTTGAGATATCAAAAATGATTTAATACTTTTGTTAAACTGGACTTCACCAAGGTTCTTTATGTGAGACGGCAGCTTATTATAAAATTTAACACAATAATAGGCAGTGTAGTCCTCAATAGGCGGTGAAATTCAGGCAATATGTCATTTCGATTTCGCGTACCATAATTATGCGTATCAGAGTGAAGAGTGAAATACGAGGCATTGGTTCGAATGTAGCCAAGACAGTTAAAGATTTACAAGGAAGGCAAAGAAAGTAGTCCGTGTTCAACAAAATATTTTTTACAGCAGTCACGCCAACCAAGCCCCAACATTGTAAGTAAACATCTCCTCTGTAGCTTAAAGATTTTCATTGCATGGGAACTATGTCCCCAGTTTAAAATACCATACGACATATGGGAAACAAAATAATTGAAATGCTCTGCGCAAGCCTTCTGATGAGATATATGATCCTGCACAGCGAGCACCCAAGCTCTCGAACATGGCTCTCCCAGGTTAATTTAGGATCAAGATGAACCCCAAGGAACTTCACGCGAACATCGCTCTGAAAATCGATAGGCGCAGAACGCAAAGTAAAGTTCATGCTCTGAGTTTTAGCCTGATTCAAGCTCAGTTCATTTGCCAGAAACCAATTGCCTATGTCAATCTCAACAGCATTTACCAACTCCCCTAAAGGGTCGTTTGGTCGATATCTAATCAGACTAGTTGTGTCGTCAGCAAAGAGGATTATATTTGAGTCTTCTTGAAATCTGTATAAATCATTTACGTATATTAAAAACAGTAAAGGTCCCAAAACCGACCCCTGGGGCACACCCCGTCCAACCCCTCGTCTCTCCGAGTATCGTCTCCCATACAAAACGTGCTGAAAACGATCGCTGAGATAGGAGCCAAGCAAGGCAACACTGTCAAGATTAAAGTTATAGTAAGAGAGTTTCTGAAGAAGTATTTCGTGTGAGATACAGTCAAGAGCCTTAGTGAGGTCATAAAAGGAAGCAAAGGTGTCACAGCCCTGCTCCATGCTATCCGAAACATATTCCAAAAGGTTATTAATTGCAGGAGTAGTAGATCTTTTATTACGAAAGCCGTATTGACTTTGCATAAAGAGATTATTTGTTTCAAAATATTCAGTTATTTGATTTTTAATAATAGATTCAAGGATTTTTGAAAAAATTGGCAAGATCGATATTGGTCGATAGTTACTGGGATCATCAACCGATCCTTTATTTTTGTAGAAATCGACCAAGTTGTTGGATTTGTATCGAATTGTCTGTAAACTTCAAACATATCGAAACACGCTGTTATTTTCTAATATATCTTCCCAGCGATGGTATAGGTGAAATTTATATCATGGTAGGCATCTCTATGTTTTCAAAATATTCTCATTTAGAGAACCCAATAATTACTATATCAAATAAAATGATAACCTACCATTAAATATACCTTCGGCAATGCAACCATAATAGATCGTGGTAGTCGCATAGTTTCACATTCTTTTTGGTAGTTTAGGCCGTCACTATGGTTTTCCTAAATGAATTTAATGATGCTGTTGTAGATCGATGGAATCAAATTGTGGTGGTAGTAGTGAAACGTATAATTCAGTGTTGGGCATTTTTATACAGGGTGATTTTTGATCGATGGTAAACGCATCATTAAGTTCTCTGCTTAAACAGAATATGTGGGAAGTTAGGTGTGATTTAAGTCACACTTTACTGTCTGTCGCACCTGTTCAATGTAATATTATTCAGGACTAATTAAACATCAATTTGGCTGCTTCTTGATTAAAACGGAAGAGAAATGGCATGTGTAAAGGCTAACAAGAAATGGACCTAGGGCAGAGCCTTTATTCGCAGATGCCGTAGAGAAAATTGTCCCGAATACGTGACTCTTTGCAAACTATATTACTCAAGTAGTCTTTCAGTATTAACACTAATGATGAATGAAAGTCTCAAACTCAAACAAGGATAATACTAAATGGTGATAAATTAAGAAAAAGCAGACACAATTAATTTTATCCAAAATAAGTTTGTTTTACATATAATTAGTCAATATTTCAAAATGTCGATTTTTCTTTAAGACGCTCGGGATTAAGTTCCCTGTTGAAACAGAATATGTGGGAACATAATATGTGTGAATTTTGTCACTCTCTATTATCTGTCACAACTGGTCAATGTAATATTATTCAGGACTAATTTAACATCAAAAAGCTCAGACCACGCACTTATTCCTGCAAGTATTGTTCTTCAAACTTCATCCCCATAAAAGGTGTGGCAAGCTTGAAGCAAATTTAAAACTTTTTCTCTACAATTGCCTTGAATTAAGTATGGGTCAACTTAAACGATTACAGAAACAATTTTATTTGGCTCAGACTCTCTCATCAATTAATCTAACAATGGTCATTACACCAAAGCAATATACCATTATTTACTCTCCAATACTTGAAATTTTCTCATGCGTTACGGAATATATCTGAAAATATTAAAGACACGTTTTACCACCTCACCAAACCACTTTTTTTCAATGTGTCCGTTAGGTTCTCCGCTATAATGCTAGATTGTAAATGTTTGTTGTGGCGCGAATTGATTAAAGCTCACTGTTTGCGTATTTTGCCAATATTTAAAATTCTAAACATTATAATTATTAAAAATAATCATTTCGGATTAACAATAAAAGCTGTGGCTCAACGAAAAAATCTAAATTTGATGTTGGCTTTAATGTTAAAAAAAATTTGGTTGAAACTTGTCTTTATGCAGTCCTATAATGTTTCGGGGACCAATTATTCAGTTGTTACAAATAAAAGGAAAAATAATTTTGTGGCATAGCGGACAAAATGACTGGATTTACCTACACAGGGGATTTTGTTTAATTTAGCAGGGCCTCAGTCTAATTCAGTATAACCATAGACCGAGGCATGGGTCGACAGATATTGACGAATTGGTTTCACTCTTATTATTAGCTCGTCAGAGTACCATAGTCGTTGCCCATCTACAATATTGGCCTGCATTTAAGCACAGCAAGATATACGCCAGCAGATATACAGGGTGTCCCACTTAAGATGGATAGAAGCCGATAACTCTATTATTTTTTGAGCGTTTTTTATTATTTTTGGTATTAGGAAGGTGTACTGTTACGAGGTACATATTTTCATCGAGTTAAAAAGTGCGGTACCACATTGGCGTACGTTTTAATTGGATTTAATTTTTTTTCGTTCAAGAGTAAACTACCTTTAGGACATAATTTATTTCAATTCTGAAAAATTTACTCGAGTCTTTGTCATCCAAAATACTGGTATATGTGCATATTGGAAGTATTTCAGAAAAGCTTTGCAAGTGGTCTGTAAAATTTGTTTCCTTTTTGTGATTGTACCTGACGAATAACGAGTATTATTATTATTAATCAAGTTTAAAAACTCAGTCCATGAAAACAAACTGTTATGTTGTGTCCGTTTATTAAGAAATAAGGAAAACGTTGAGGCTACGAAAAATCATTAACTTTAAAAATATGAATTAAACTGTGAACTAAAAATAATAACAACGAACTAAAAGTCTTCGAGCAAGCCACCATATGCACTAATGCATTTTTCATAAATTTTTAATGACACTCACTGTACGAATTTTTATCAAAATTAGAACTTAAGTATTTTGAATGACAAAAACTCTAGTAAATTTATCAGATTTGAAATAAATTATGTCGTAAAGATAGTTTACTCTTGAGCTAAAAAAATTTAAACCCCATTAAACCCGCACTTTTTACCTCGGTGAAAATGTGTACTTGGTAACCGTACACCGTCCTACGAACATTTATAGAAAAAAAAAGCTCAAGAAATAACAGAGTTATTGGCTTGTATCCATCTTAAGTGGGACACCCTGTATGTAAACCATACCATCTACATATATAATGCACATAGTGATGTATATTACAGCATACAGAGACCGAAAAATCCAATGTATAGATCACACCAGTAAAGAGAAAAAACTGAAGAATTTCAATAACCAGATTGGTCGAATCTTATTGTATTATGGTTAAATTTTTTCTTACTGTTACTTTGATGTACACTTAGCCGCAAAAATAACGCACAACCAAAAATTATGCTCAATTTCAAAGTTGATTTTCTCGCGAACCGATAAATCGATTTCGATATTTTTTTCTTTGGTAATTGCACTGTGATAGAATTTTTTATTCAGACTTCAGTTTTAGGCTTATACAGGGTGCAAAAGTAAGAATAGTTTTTTACGTTAAATTTGAGACACCCTGTAGGGAGCATTAGCAACAACAACGCATGACATGGTGAAATCATACTGTAGCCTCATTTTGGTTTTTTAAGTTCTCTGATATCTGTAATATCAAAGAAAATACACAGTTTTATACCAGAACATGTTTTTTTATTAAACTAACATTAAACTAAAAATAACACTAACAATAAATATCAAAAAATGACATTAGTAGCGCGTGTTTCCACCTCTACTTCTAAAGACTGCTTCACATCGCCTCGGCATACTGGATATTAAATTGAAAATTAGATTTTGGTCATGTCCATTCCAAGTTTGGTAACCATTATTTGAACATCTTGCAGGTTGGCAGGCATCAACTCGATTATATCTATTTTGTGTATTTTCTTTCATATTCATATTTCAGATATCAGAGAAATTAAAAAATCAAGATGTTTAGAATACATTAGGCTACAGTATGATGATTTCACCATGTCATCCGTTGTTGTTGCTAATGCTTCCTACAGGGAGTCTCAAATTTAACGTAAAAAACTATTCTTACTTTTTGACCCTGTATAAGCCTAAAACTGAAGTCTGAATAAAAAATTCTATCACAGTGCAATTACTAAAGAAAAAATATCGAAATCGATTTATCGGTTCGCGAGAAAATCAACTTTGAAATTGAGCATAATTTTTTGTTGTGCGTTATTTTTGCGGCTAAGTGTATTTGCAATGAAATAACATTACATCATCAGAAAACTCTTTGTACTGTAGTAGACCTACATATTTACAGCACAATACCAACGTGGACCTATGTAGTGGCCCGCCCTGTATACTAGATAGGTCAAAAATTACATCAATTTTATAATCAGTCAAAAATAATTAAGTTAATTAATTTTACGCCATATTTTCTGGGTGGCAATGATTTTGTGACCTTATATATCTACTATATACTTATTTATTCACGTTTTATTTATTTATTATTTACAGTTTTGAAATTCTCAACCACCCTGAAATACATGTCTCTGCTCGCATTCCGTTATCTCCAAATAAATTTTCGCTTTGTTTAACTTATTAGTTCCCGTCATACTTTGCCGGTCGACAACTTTATTTACGATGGTACTCGGATAAAACGTATTCTTCCAAAATTTCGTCAGTGGCGTATCTACATCTACAATATATCTTATATTAGTAACGATATATCTTGATACTTAATATCCTTAATATTTTCAATCCTTTGTGTAGATCGTGTGTTAGAGGGTATATTAAATTAGTAAGCATTTTTTTTTTCTTATTTTTCTTGAATCATATATTTATACAGGGTTCCTCATAATAGACTACCCATTTTAATATTTGAATTAAAATTATTTTAGTTAACGAAACAAACTTTTTATTTTACTAAATTACAGCTAACTCTTTGGGATTTATGATAACTTAGAAATATTTGGCTAATTTAATTCTAACTTTTAAAAATCACATCTCTCATGACCTCTACCAACTTCAACACATTTTGCAATATTAGATAAAAAGTGCTTCATTACACGGCGTAGCAAACCTTTCTCTATTCCTTCAACTTCTTCTTCACAAATTTTGACTATCAGTTCCTCGATTGTACCTGGACGCCTCGCAAACACTTTAGCTTTTAAATATACCCACAGGAAAAAATCGAGTACCGTTAAGTCGGAGGCAAATCTCCGAATCGAGAAATGAGTCGGCCATTAAACATTTCTCGCAGGACCCTCATTGGGTTTCTGGCGGTATGAAGTCCCATCTTGTTGGAATAGTAAGGCATTGTTTAGTAATCCTCGTCTATTTAATTCTGGAATGAGAAATGTATCTAGCATATTAACGTAACGCTCGGATGTTACTGTAACAGCGCGGTTATTTTCATCCTCGAAAAAATAAGGGCCAATAATACCTAAAAATCCTAATCCATACCACACAACAAGCTTTGGATTATGGAGGTTCTGTGTAAAGATTTCACGAGGATTTTTATTTGACCTCTCTAGGATAAGGGTTTGTCTGTGCTTCGACGTCCAGGCTTCTTCAAATTTTCTACAGAACCATTTTCACGCCAATGACGAACCCATAACTTAACCGTTTTACGATTTGGCCCGTGACCCCTATTGTTGTTATTAAACTGATGCCGGAATGCACGTCTAACTTCTTCAAAGCAAAAAAATTAAATAATTATTGATGAAAACTAACAAACTTCTCGTACAAAATTATTAATTTAAAATTTATTTGTGACAGGATTAATAATTTACTTAAATCCCAAAGACTACAGAAGATAATCCCACAGGGAACAACCTATTTAGTTATCTCGTAGGGAATTTATTAATAATATAAAATTGGTAGTCTATTATGGGGAACCCGGTATAACACTAATGAGATGTTGGAAGACTAATAATAAAAAAAATCCTGAAACGACAAAAAATTCTTTGGCGAAACCTCGATAAAAAAAAAGAAGTATGACATGAAATAAAAAAACTTTTATTTCATTTATGTTGTTACTAATACGAACGTAAAAACCCAATAACGAAATCCAAAAAAAAATGTCTTATTTATGATAAATTCCATTTTTTAAACTTGATTGATTTAATAAATTTTACATTTAACTAATATTATTTTTTTACTTACGATCTTGCGACCAAGAGCCAATCCATTCATTGAGAGAGCCAAACTTGACTGAGAGGTAAAGCTCGACGTTTGATATTTATACGATAAATGTAGTTTCATAGTGTTTCAAAACTCTCTGGTAAGGGAGGGAGCTGAAGATGCATTTGTCGGACCAGAATCCGTAATTGGCATGCGACAAAAGTTCAGAGCTTTTGGCAAAATCATCCAGGTTTGGTACATTCGAAGGAGTTTATTAATCCATCGAAATAAATCAAAATCCAGGCAGTTGTTGAGTATAAGCAGATCTCATCTGCACTGCTTTGTACTATTATTTATACACTGGTAAATATCGTTTGAATCATCATCTTTCGAGGTTGGGCCTTTTGTAAAATATTATATTCCTGCCCACCCGAAACATTCGCTGAGGTAGTCCTTCTACCGCCAAGTCTAACAGAAAGCTCAGCCAGCAGAATAAGGGACTTCATTAAGAATATTGAACTGCTGGGTGAAATATGATAGCTAGGACTAGATCTAACCTTGCACAATATGACTTAAATCTGTGTGCCAAGGTCACACCTGCATTGCAAACTGATTCGTGGAGGCTGTGAAACTGTACAAAATTCAAAAGAAAATAATTTATATAGCAGTAATCTCGTTCTTTTCTACAAAGCAGATTGATAACACAATGTTTTCAAACAAAACTCTCGAAACCGTAAGGTGTACCCTCTTGAAAATGTATCTGCGGACAAAATCTGGTTTAGTATTATAAATTATGTTAAAATTACACTGCTGAAGTACGAAGACGGGTTTGAAAGCAAAGATCAGAGCCAGGCATACCGCAGTTTGATTAGTAAATTTGAGGTAACATGGCCTGCAACTGATCTTTTGAGATCCGTAAGACCAAGGATTAGTAATGTAGAAGTTGTATAAGTTCTTCAGGGAAATCGAAACTTAACAAATGCTAAATCGCTAGCAACTATTAGTGTGAATACGATTACAAACGCCATATACCACGATGTTATCCTTATAAACTAGACGGAGATCTGAAGTAGGTACAAATTTCCGTTACAAATGTTGGTTCAGAAGAAAATTGAGCTTGAATGGTTATCCCATATTTTTTGGGCAGACGACACCCGTTTCTCTTTTAATGGTAGAGTAAATACTGTCGAGTTTGGTCAAAATAAAATAAAATCATTGGCCTTTTTGGGGAAATACAGAAGGGGGGGGGGGGGGGGGGGGGTAACCATAACTGTAAGTGTTATTGGTGAACTAGACCTGCAAATGTTAACAGATTATGGAATTTCACAGTTGAAAAACAAGCACTAAGGAAAAGAAAACATATAACTGTATTATTTTAAATGGAACACCCCTATGTTATTCCATTCTCAGATTTTACAAAATATTCTATACGTAATTTGTGTTCTATATCTAAGTTCAGCGGTTTGTAAGGTAGTCATCTCTCAAGGATTTATGTCAAAATTGACGTTTTATGGCCGAAATTATCCCTATATTTGTAACCAATAGGTTCGTGATATTTGCATAAAATGCAGAACACAAAATATAGTTGGTTCGGAATCCTTAGGGTTTCTCACTATATGTTCGCTTGTGTTTATCACAATTGAATTATGAATATAACGCTGTCTTTCGGTATTTCGCAACTGAAGAGACGAATTGAATTCGAAACAGTAGAATTATTGTCTTGTCTAACATAAAGTGCAAAACTTTGACTGACTAGATATGAATAGTTAGTGTGTAGAAAATGTATTGGACAATGTCCACAACAAATTTCTGTTGCGTATAACTATAGGGTTACACATTAGGGTTGAGGAATTCTATCTGCTTTCGAACTCTAACAGTTCTCATAAGTATGGCTAGCAAAGCCATATAGCATGGTGCATAAAATGACTGTCTTGTATATGCAAATATATAAGAAGTCGTGGTTGTTTCGAACATACGTGAAAACATACGTCGAAAGGCCTTCCCTTAAAGCAATGTTCTAGGGAAGTAGTAACAATATACTGGATCAATTTGAAAAAATTGCCTCAATATAATTTTTGATCACCCTTTATTAATTAAATGCAAAATATCTTACGGAATCCGCATAATTTATTAATAAAGGCTTTGAGTATCATCTTCACGTCCTTTCATTTTAATTCAGTTTTTAGATATTCACAGGATATAGGACTGGTAAAAAAGAAAAAACTTTAACTAAGCCGACGTTTCGTTCATATATTCGAATTTTTTCAGAGTTACGGCGAACAAATGACAGCTTTATCAAAATCCTACCCTCTAACATTAATATCCACATCTCACATATGAACGAAACGTCGGCTTAGTAGACTTTTTTTTACCAGTCCTCTATCCTGTCAATATCTAAAAACATAATTAAGGCTTTCTTATATGAACTTTCGGTGTAACCCGAAGGAAAGGTCATACTCGAAAACGAAAGACATTACACCATTACCATTGCGGTTATAACGGCACAAGGATAAGTAGTATTCACTTATAAAATTTATAGGCTCATCTATAATTAATCAAGCAACCTACCAAGTGAATAGAATTGACAATAAAATCTGACACCAATCCCTAATATGAGCCTAATGTCAACACTAGAATCGCTAACATTTCTTTAGAAAAGGTTAATTTCAAATTAAATACATACCTATTTAATTATTATGATTTCTGTTTAACACAAGATTTTGCTATTATTGTTTCCAATAATTATGCTATTCTATTCTGCTCCAAACGTTGAACTCCATATATTTTCATTGCAAGCAATCCGCATGATGCAATCAAATTTCTGTGTTCTCTGGGAAATATTTCATAAAACAAATAAGTGCTAGAATTTACACAAACAAATTTTACCCAATAAAATGCATCTATCGTAAATAGAAACCAGCTTATCTACAAATGCTTTTGTTGACGTTACGGGTTAGGTAGTTTCGATTTCACAGTAGGTAATAAAATACAGCCCGCCACTGAAGTCCCTCTTTATCTTAGATAATTATTTGTGTCTACTTGGGTGGGGTATGCAGAGTGTTGTAACTTTTCGGACCTTATCAATATCAGAAGATAAGTAAAACCACATTGTTTTGGACTTTTTCTTCACAAGAACATCGTAGCATGTACAATAATAAAGAAGTAGATACCTATATATTTTTAATTTAATGACTTATTTTATAAAATTGTGTTAATTAATTAATTTACCTTATAAATCCAGCTTGATTAATGTTTAGTTTGAATTGATGTGATTTTCACTGGACTTAGGCTGGATTAGTCCCAACAGGATCGATGATAACCAAGGTCATTTATTTCCTCAATATTGGCCACAATTATCGTTTGACGTTTCTCAAATAAATAAACAGCGAGGATTTATTGCCACGAGAAGTTTCATTAAAAAAACATCGATTACATTTTTATAGCACCTATTTATAGAGCAGATAGGTAAAACTTAAGTAGGATGATTTTGAGAAACTTAGAATAGTGAAAACGGAACTATATACAACGGTACAAGAACAGATCATACATTTTTGTATCTTATTTTTTTTATTAAAATTTAAAATATTCAAACTAGTTCTGTTTGTAAACACTGGTCTCAACAACAGTTTCCAGTAGATCCATCGACGCCGACGGTGCTAATTATGTAAACACATTATTAAGTATATTGACAATACTTGCAAGAAAAAAGAGGAAAAATGGTTTCAAGGCAGAATTGCCCCTGGCTAAAGCAAGTTTTCAACAAATTATTAAAAGCTGCATGAAAAACAGCCGGCCTCAAGTGGCTATACGTACTAGATGCTTGAGTTATCGGACTATTCAAACCCCTATTGGTTCTGACATTGGGCTGATAGATATTCTGACGGGATCTTGTCAGGTCACCGTGGAATAGAGCATAGAGTAGACGCGTATTTGACTTTTGTGATATGTTTACTATTTTAAAAATAAATTTACATTGCTCCACACAGTGAATATACTCAAGTTTATGTAAATTAGTTGCCCTATATGTCAGATCTGTATGGGACAATATTTTTATTATTTTGTAATGCAAGACCTCAACTTTATGGAAGGCTACTCTGCTACATGTGCCCCACACCGGCAATAGATATCTTAAGAATGACAAGAAATAATAAACGTTATAGACATTTAATTTACTTTTAAAAAATTTCAAATCACTTGTACAAAGAACTAAACTTATAATAATGAAAATATTGAAATTGCTCTTTTGCCATACATCCAGTGAGATCTGTAAGGCAAGATGCGCTAGAATCATTGTTGTCCAGAACTACCCGTGAGTTTATTTTGAATTGGTCAGAAGGAACCGATTCCTTTTTAGACAATATTATGAGGACAGATCCAAAAAATTTACAAAATTTGGTCTATTTAATCGGGAAAAGTCACACTATTGAAGACTTAAATCCCCATGTATTCAGTGATCATCATTATCAAGAATCTTAGCAAACCACTCTACACCAAAAAACAACAATAAATGTTACGAAAGTAGTTGAAACAAACCTTTCTCTACAAGAATCTTCATGCAAATTAAATATTTAAAATATCTGTATAAGAACAGGGCAATACACCCTAAAGGGATATTTTGACAGTAATTTTAAAATAAATGATATTTGGTATAAGTTCTCACATACTTAGATTGTCACAAAACATATCAATTTGTAAAAGTTTAGAGACTTGGTAGAAATTTAATAATTCCGTATATTGTCAATTTGAAGACAAACTGTTTAGGCACAGTTAAAAGTTAATGTGCGATGGTTTAGGCTGGTGATTAGTGATTACTATAGATTGTATATTAACTTATCGATGTAAACAGTTTTCTACTAAATTTTACATAGTGGTCAAAATTAGTAAACTAAATTTATTGCCATTTAAATGGGTGTAACTTGATTTTTTTAAATGTAACACCTCATAAATTTTGCTTTGACAAGATGCAGATTTTAATTCTGCATGAATTTTGTTAAGAGTTGTCAGTACTCAAATTGATGATTTTTCGCTCAAAATACGTTTTTCTATTACTTATTATTATGGTTTAGTAGGTAGTATTAGTACTTATTAACGATTTTTTTATTTAATTATGTAAAATCTAATTTAACTGTATTTGTTTACTAAAATTACTAATGTTCTGACTAACATTTTTTAAGTCAGCCTGCTCTGTTTTTGAACAAGTATCAAAAAAATCAAGCCAGTGTACCGGGTGTCCCACCGGGAAGGGATTCGATCGATTATGGAGAAACTACACTGTAGAATAATCTGGAAATCTGGTGTAGTACTTACGTCGACGAGACCGATTTGGCTAAAATGTTTCCAAGAATTTAGTACTTCCGGTTATACCGGAAATGGGTGTCAACTTCCTTATTCCAAATACGACCCTATATAAATTATATTTTTTTTGGATTCTCCTTGTCATTCTAAACATATTTCATGCATAATGTGTTATACCTATCGCCAGCCGTTTTCGAAATATTTGATATTTTATGTCAAAAATGACGTTTTCAGAATGAAGAATAATAACAATTTTTTATTACATGGAAGCTTTAATAATTTAATTTGTTAGAATATGCTAGGAGATATAGACCTACTTTAGGCGCCTGTTATAATATTTAGTTCATCCTGTCTAACTCTTTTATTATTGCTATACGTTCAATACTAGTATTTAGTTGTCATTCATATAATGTCATATTTATAGTTAAATGTCATACGTTATGCTGCATTCTAGTTAAATAAAGCCTTGTTAAAAGGGTTTAGTTTATTACAGCGCCTACGTATAGTTTTTTAGTAAATATTAATACAGGGTATTTGAAAAAAAGGTAACAATTCAAATTGAAAAAAGTGTCAAAATTTTTAAATGGCAACCCCTCATTTTATATTTTTTTTAGTTTTTTGCATCAAAAATAAGGGCAAGTTTATGAAAGGATGTCTATCCCAAAAACTGATAGTTTTCAAAATATTGACAATTTTACATTTTTCTATTACAATAGTGATATGAATTTGAAATTTAATTAATTTTAACTGGCCATGATGGCTTTAGAAAACAAATGAATATGACACTTGTCAAAAATAATCAACAATTATACGCCCCGCCATGATTATTACTACTAATTATTATCTACAATTTGTCATAATTGTTGATTATTTTTGACAAGTGTCATATTTATTTGTTTTCTAAACCAATCATGGCCAGTTAAAATTAATTAAATTTCAAATTCATATCACTATTGTAATAAAAAAATGTAAAATTGTCAATATTTTGAAAACTATCAATTTTTGGGATAGACATCCTTTCTTAAACTTGCCCTTATTTTTGATGCAAAAAAATATATAAAATGGGGGGTTGGCATTTAAAAATTTTGAATTTTGACACTTTTTTCAATTTTATTTTTTACCCTTTTTTTCAAATAATCTGTATTAATATTTACTAAAAAAATATACGTAGGCGCCTAAAGTAGGTCTATATCTCCTAGGATATTGTAACAAATTAAATTATTAAAGCTTCTATATAATAAAAAATTGTTATTATTCTTTATTCTGAACACGTAATTTTTGACATAAAATATCAAATATTTTGAAAACGGCTGGCGATAGGTATAACACATTATGCATGAAATATGTTTAGAATTACAAGGAGAATCAAAAAAAAGGAAAAAATTTATATAGGGTCCTATTTGAAATAAGGAAGTTGATACTCATTTCCGGTATAACCGGAAGTACTAGATTCTTGAAAACATTTTAGCCCAATTGGTCCCGTCGGACTACACCTGATTTTCAGATTGCTCCACAGTGTAGTTTGTCCATAATCGATCGAATCCCTTCCCGGTGGGACACCCGGTATATATAATAGAAAAACGTATTTTGAGCGAGAATGGAACAATTTGCGTGAACTTAACTCTTAACAAAATTCATGAAAAATTAAAATCTGTATCTTGTATACTTGTAAACTTTAGGAATGGCGCGAGACTGGCATGTAGTCTCGGCGAGACGAGACCAGGCTGAGAGTCTCTAGTAGTCTCGAGGTTGAAATAAAAGTTTAATTAATTGGATGTCTATCATACCGAAAAAACACATATAGTTAGTGCATGTTATTTGTCAGTTAATCTCATATCTGACACAAATGAAAAAAATAAGAAAACCTTACTTAAAAACACACGAAAAAAGTAGAAACAAATAATTACGCTACCTTAAGATTTACGTAAATCTTAAATGGTTTTAATAATAAAATTTTTAAATATAATTAAAGGGAGATCGAAGAATAAACAAAAGGTTAAAGTCATAAACTTAATTTTTGAAAACAACATACATATAACAGATATCAGAGAAATTAAAAAACCAAAATGTTTAGAAAACACGAGGCTACAGTATGATTTCACCATGCCATCCGTTGTTGTTGCTAATGCTCTCAAATTTAACGTAAAAAACTATTCTTATTTTTGCACCCTGTATAAGCCTAAAACTGGAGTCTGAATAAAAAATTCTATCACAGTGCAATTACTAAAGAATAAAGCTAGTACTGTTCAAAAAAAATTATCGAGATCGATTTATCGGTTCGCGAGAAGATCAACTTTGAAATTGAGCATAATTTTTGGTTGTGCGTTATTTTAGCAGCTAAGTGTATATTTTCATAAATTAATAATTTTTTTGCCAACTGTAAGAGGGGTGTTTTATTTAATACAACATAACCTTGGTATGTAACCCTTTTTGGAACCACCCTGTATACTTGTTGCCAAATGTGGCTGCATTAGATCTATATACGCGACGTCATTGAAAAGAAATTCAATTTGCTTCAGGTTTCAAACAGTAAACCGTATATATTATTCGGTTTATAAATCTTTCCTATTGTCCAATTTGGGGTAATCTGTTCCAAATTCCATTACTTTAAGCAAGTACAAATTTCAAGGCCCCATTAAGTTGTTAAAACAAGCACGTACGATCCCTTTTGCGATTTTAACGTACTTTCTGTATTTCGGGTGACTATAATAAAACAATATTAAATCAGTGATCATCACTTTTAAATCATCGAAACATGATTTTCTAATTATCAAATTCTTCCTTTAAATCGACTACTAGGTGTATAAATTGTAAGTTTATAGGATCAGCATATGGTTACGATTACCGTAAGTATGCTTACATAAGTAACCAATAAATTTATCGCCTTCCCAAGCTGATGGGCACCCGAAGTTTTATTGTTGACAAATTTATAGGTAGGTATTATATACAATGGCGCCTCTCTCATAGCTAGGTATAAACATTACCAAAAAAAAACAATAAAAGGATGTGGCAATAAATTGCAAATATTGATCCCAACACCTTTTTAACGACTATTCGTTAAGAAATTACATTTCCTGTCTCTTGAGCACATAGTCAAACTGCACCAGATATGTAATAGTGCTAAGCACGTGCCTTATCAACTTTTATGAGATGTAATAAATAGTGCTGAATAATTTAGTTAGCACAAATATTTAGTTAACATTTTGAAAACGCATGTTATATTTCTTTTTAATGTTTTATTATCCAAATTGTGGCATTGATATTTTTTTTAATAGTAAATGCCTTGGATTTGTGTTTGTACAAATTGTCAATAACTGAACTTTTCGAGAAAAGTGGAGAATTCGAGCTTTGATGTTATACGAGTACCTCTTCCATAATATCTAAATGGTGGTCATACGGCTGAACAGAGGAAGGAGAAAAATCTTCAGAATTAAGGAAATAGTTACACATCTCTTCAACAGAAAGTATGCAATGTAGTCGAAAAAAATTCCAATTTATTCATTCCCAGTCGAACTGGATTTTAAAATGGTAGTAGTATACCCATATATACTGATAAAAAATAATACTCGTTGATCTTTGATGATTACCTGCAATCTTTTTATACATTTGACTGTTTTTTGAGTAAAATGAATAATAGAAATTTATGAAACTTTATTACTGATAATATGTAAACAAGTTTCTGTGTTCTGCAAAACTTAAAACGCTAGAAATTTTGTTAAATCATCTAAAATTTTACATACTAAGAAGTGTTATTAAATTCATAGGAATATAAACTTTAGAATCTCTGGAAATTAATAAACTGAAAAATTCTAATTCTCATTATCATTTAATTTTAAATGACCAATTAAAAACTTCTTCTCTTCTTTTAAATTGGTTTGTGTGATATCGATCGGCCACAGGTATGGGGAATTTTCATCACTACCTAAAATTTATTTTTGGTAAAATTAGGTCAGTTATTACTGGACATCTGAAGAAGCCACTGTGTGGTGAAACATATATTATGTTATGTAGATTGTAATAAAATCGGGAACATTTTTGAACGTATGTTGTCCTGCATAATAAAAGTTCTTGCCACAGCCGTTTTCTCTAAAACGAAGCGTTTGGAAGGATATGACCCTCTATAGATTTCAATTTGGACAAAATTTTCTCCATTTTCTAATTAATTAATTCGTCCAATTCTAACAGGTACTTTTTATTTCTGTTCGAAATGTGCATGCATAAAATAAAAAAATTTCTATATTTTACTATTGAGACACTTTAATGTATTTGCTAGTACCAACGTTTAGATAGATAACCACTGTTAGGTATCTTCTTCAGGTGCGTATTGTGTATATTCAGATCAGGTTTTTGTATCAATCATCAATCAAGCATAATTATGAAATAGAATTTTTTAAGATGAAAATCTTATTTATGCAAACATATTATTATAACGCTTTGTTTCTGAGATACAGGGTGTCAAAGGTTCAGCATTTTTTCGGTTTTTTCTAAAACAGTTTTAGGAATAATGGATGACAATTTAGTATACATCAAAAATTCAAGACTGGGGTTATTGAGAATTTCAAAACCTACAGTGTGGTAATTTTTTTTAAAACACGTACTGAATTTGAGCCTCTCGAAATTCTTTGTCTTTCTATTAAATAATAATTTAAAATCCCTGTTTAATTTAGAAACTTTTTGATCTATTGTATGTTTTTCGAGAACTACTTATTTCGAGAGAAATTAAATTTATTTGTAATAGAACGGAAATTTTTAAAAAGTGACTTTTGAGATTTAGAATCAGATAAAAGTAGAGACTACATTTTATTTTATGTTTAGAATACAAACAACAAATTAGGAAATAGAAGATTTATAAGTTACCTAATTGTAAACTAATAAACAAAAATTAAAGTAAATAATCAAATCAATCCTGAAACTTTTTTGTAGCCGCACTTTAACAACTTGTAGAATATAATTTTTTATGATGGAAATCTTATACAACCATACCTATATCTGTGGATACAGGGATCTCAGAAACAAAGCTTCCACTGATATAGGTATGGTTGTATGAGATTTTCTTCATAAAAAATTATATTCTATAAGTTGTTAAAGTGCGGCTACAAAAACCTGACAAAAAAACCTTGTACATATTGTCATTATTAATGGTTTTTTGGACAAATTCAAATATTTCTCGAAACATAATAAAAAAACCTTTAGTTGGCGTGGAAATGAATTAAAATGTTTGAAAAGGATATAACAATTTGTGATACCACATTCCCCCAAGAAAATAAATAAATAAAAATTCTCCTCCACAAGTTTTATTATCATCATCAATTATACAAGGTCAAGTGTGATGAAAAGGACAAAATAGTAGCAAATGAACATGAAAAAATATAAATTCAAACACAATTGTTTCTTTCTAGATAATTACGACATTTAATAATTAATAAATCAATAAGAGCAAGAAAACAAACACTGGATTTATTAGGGAATCCGATATCTTAATGTTGACATAATTATAATTAACACATTATTTGTCTCAATTTGAATACCTCGGTAGGGTATTGCTAAACCTTAAATAATCATATTAATAATATAGTATTTTAGATATTGGTGCAGATTAACAATCTCTATAATACAGTTTATTACTTATTTGCTTATTTTTTAAAAATATTTTCTATTTTTACCTTTTTAATGTAGGTATGTCTGCCTTTAAGGTGTATGTATTTTGGTTATTGCTTCCCGACAAATAAATGTATACAAGTAAAACAATACCGGGGATTGCAGTATTAACATCTCCGGCATACTTCTTTTGGCTGTATTTGTTTTGCGATAAGCAGTTTTCGCACCAACTTTACGTAAAAATATTGAATAACCTAATGGATATTTTAGACCATGTAAATAAAAGAAATGACACCGAATTTACTTAGTCTTCAACCATTTAAAAATTTTTGAACAAAGGAAAAATTACCTATCTCGAAATATTTTGTACTATAATTTACCATTTATAAACAAATGTATTTATTTTTTCAATGGGTGTCAGTTTCCTAATCTGTACAAAAAATATGCTTACTAAATAATGTGTGAAACATGATGAATGATGACTATAAGACTATAAGATAAGTTTGTTAGCTTTCCATACCGTATGCATGGGTCATTTTAGATCTCAATAAGCATGTCTGTCATTCTCTCAGTCTGTAGTCTGTATACCTACTTACTTTACATGATTACTATAAAACGGCTCAACGGATTTTAAGCAAATTTGGTACAAAAATACTATGGCGAGGGACTGAATAGACACTGAAACTAGTAGGTAAACGGTATACCTAATTAACAAAATAGGCTTATGAAGCGGTTGATCTCGACCTATTACAAAATAAGCTTCAAAACTTTGGTATTGATACAAGCGTTGCTGATAGCATAGTAGCTTTCTTTGAACATTGTAAAATATTTTTGCGTAACCACAAAAATCAACTTATAGGTCCCAGGATAGTGCACAGTGGCCTTCCGTAAGGATCTATCTTATCACCTATACTTTTTAACATATACACTGCCGACCTACATGGCCTTTTTGATGATAATATCAAAGTTATTCAATATGCTGATGACATTTGCCTTTACGCCATCCATGGTTCATATCATGACTGTGTTAAAAGTCTAAAATATGCAGTATATTGTTTGCGAATTTGGCTCCGGGATCAGGGGTTTTCTATATCACCTGAAAAATCAGCCGTCATGTTTTTTACAAGACGCCGGATGCAAATGCACCCGGGTTTAGAAATAAATGACTTCCGTTTCCCGGTAGTTAGTAGCTACAAATATTTGGGGATGATAATGGATTCGAAGCTCCTCTGGGGAAAATATATTAATTATTTAAAAGAAAAATGTGAGAAAGGCATTAATATGTCCACTTTATCACTTCTCTTCTATAGAGCATATACTAGATCTATAATGGACTATGGATGCGTTTTCTATGGCTCATCCTGCAACAGCAACTTAAAAATTATAGACAGAATCCAATATAAAGCAATTCGAATAGCTATTGGCGCAATGAAATTATCTCCATGCCATTATGCCATTCTTGCGGAGGGTCAAGAACCTCCATTACACCTTAGAAGAATGTTCCTGGCTAAAAAAATGATTATAAAAATAAATACATTCAATAATGAACTGTCAAATCAAATTTCCAAATTAAGTGTTAGTAGACTTTAGACTTTATTCACCATTCTTACATACTTTGTACATTTATGGTTCGCATAGCCACTAAATTATATAAATTAACGAAAATGTGTTACAAACGAATAATTAATTATCTACCATAATAATAAATTCAGCATCATAATGGCTGACCTATATAAATACATCAACTGAAACAACAATAATTCAACTAAAAATAACAATAATTACACTAAAAATAACAATATTCAAACTAAAAATAACAATTTTTCCCACCTAATCGTAATTAAATATGTAATATTCATTAATATTATAGAAACACTGACTTATGAGAAATTCTTTGGAAAATTTACAAAACTTTTTTAGTGTCATATCTTATAATAGTTTACATCTAATTTATTGTCCTGCGTTATACGAATCCTCGAGAACGGAGCAACCAACTCACTCGCATGTCTGGTTCCATATGCATGAAACTCGGAGTGAGCTTGAATATCATGCCTTTTTTTATGTACATTAAGAAGGTTCTCGAGTATGTACACGCAAGGTAGAGGCAAAATTCTGTATTTAAGAAACAAGGCTCTACAGTGATCTCGGTGACCCGCGCCATCAATAATCCTCACTGCAGCCTTTTGCAATACAAATGCTCTGTGGGATGACACCGAATTTCCCCACAAAACCACGCCATAATTTAGGTGACTGTGTATCAGAGCAAAGTAAATCGTTTTCATGATGTCATTAGAGCATACCAATGAACGCATCTGCCTCATGACAAAAAGTTGACTTGACAGACGCGCACAAAGTGCCGACACATGATTAGACCAGTTCAGTGTGGAGTCCAGCGTCAACCCAAGCAGCTTAACCGGATTTGATCTAATTGCAAATTTATCAGAATCGAACACTATTTGTTGTGTTTTGGCCTCATTTAAACACAACTTATTAGCACTGAACCAAGTTTTCGCCGCATTAAAACACTCATCTCTATCTCGCGCACTACGCGTTAACAATGACGTGTCATCGGCAAACAAAACGCTGGTCCCGTTACCTAATATATCTATATTAAGAGCTAAATCATTTATGTACAGCAAAAAAAGGATAGGTCCTAATACCGATCCCTGCGGAACACCATTCTTAACACAAACGATACTTGAATTTACATTATTTACAGAAACTAACTGCCTTCTATTAAGCAAGTATGATGCAAACAGTTTTAGCGGCGTACCTCTAATGCCATAGAATTCCATTTTACTGATCAAAATATTATTATCAACGCAGTCAAATGCTTTGGTAAGATCACACAATGTAGCATGAGTTATCTTACGCTTATCAAAACCATCGACAACAAACTCGACAAATTTTAAAATTGCCGATGTTGTCGATCTTTGTTTTTGAAAGCCGAATTGTTGAGGACAAATTATTGACTTACTCGTCAAGTATGATAGTAACTTCTGCTTCAGTAATATTTCAAATATTTTGGAAATCACAGGAACCATAGCGATAGGTCTATAGTTTTCCATATCATCGATGTCCCCTTTTTTGTGAATAGG
Source organism: Apoderus coryli (assembly GCA_911728435.2). Classification (NCBI taxonomy): domain Eukaryota; kingdom Metazoa; phylum Arthropoda; class Insecta; order Coleoptera; family Attelabidae; genus Apoderus; species Apoderus coryli. The sequence goes on along the minus strand of OU452202.1, from coordinate 4,323,394 downwards.
TGTAATTCTGGAAATCTTCAGTACATTTGGCCAATTACCTTCGTTTATGCACTTATTGAAGAGTACGGTAAGGGGTATCTCTAGCGAATCAAGGGCAGCCTTCATCATCGGCGCATTTAGATCGTAATAATCAAGGCACGGTTTATTTTTAAGAGACAAAACCGCCTCTCGAACATCAGATTCTATGACCGGTGTCATAAAGAACGAAAACGCAGGCTTATCAAGCTTTTTAAGATAGTGGAAATGATTCTCGGGTGAAAGAGCTAAAGTGCTTATTATCTTGTCACAGATGTTGGCAAAATGATTATTAAAATCATCTACGTTCCCAGATGGGGACGCACCAGACCGCTTAGAATTCTGTCTCTCGTTATTCACTATCTGCCAGATATGTTTAGATTTATTCTCAGATGCAACAATTGAATCCGAAATAGCTGCCTTTTTAGCCTTTTTTAAAGCTTTTTTGTAGTTGTTTCGTCTCTGGCAGTAGTCTTCCCAATCAGATATATCACATGTTTGTTTAAAAGTTTGCTTACTAAGCATTACACTATTTCTCAGCGCTCTCAACTCACTCGTAAACCACCGTACACCCGTATTTCTGATGTTTACGTTTTTAAGAGGAAAGCACTGATTCACAGCTGACGATAACATACTTGTCAAAGTTTCAGCATATTCATCAGAGGATAATTCGGATGCCGTCACACTTGCCCAATTTACGCAGTTAATTGCATTTCCAAATTTTGCTAAATTTATATTATTTACAAACCTTTTTTTACAAAAAACATTATTACTAACTTTATACAAATCAAATAACACATAAATTCCACAATGGTCAGACACAAGTGGCTCGCAAACCCCCGCGCCCCGGCCGTCCACCACAACATTCGTAACAATATTATCCAAACACGAACTGGTGGCCGCCTTAATTCTCGTGGGTTCACGAATCAGGTGCCTAAGACCATAAGTCTGAAACATATTAGATAACTTAACAGACCATACGCTTTGTGATTCCAAATCCAGGTTAAAATCACCTGCAATAATGATAAACTTAAATCTATAGGACAAGTAATCAATCAGATCCAACATATAATCAAAAAAATTTTGCATATTTCCTGTACTGCTCGATCTATACAAACTAAGAACAACGCAGTTTGTGTTTTCGAGTACCGCAGCACATATTTCCAAATCAAAAGCATTACAGAAAACGCTAACATCGACACTACGCATTTTAGTATTATCGCGCACATACATTGCAACACCCCCATGCATCTTTGTAGATCTTCTGCAATATGAAGAAACCAACGAATAATTTGGGATTCTAACATTATTTAGTTTATCACTGTCAAGCCAATGTTCTGATATACAGAGAATCTCAAAAGGATTGTCCGTTAAAAACGCATCCAAAGCTGCTAGCTTATTAGACAAACTTTGTACATTCAAATGAAAAATCGAACTTTTAAAATGTTGGGTTGAATTGTTAAGCCTCTTTGACGTTCGGTTTGGTGTGCTTTTTGGAATGAAAAAACCTATTTACAAGCACCTTTTCGGGCCAAATGTCATCCCTCAAGATACTAGTGGCTTCTTCGGATGGTAGCTGAATCTTAAAGGACGCGTAAATTTCGGGCCTACGTGAGTTCAATCTTGTCACTGAAACGTGTGGTGCAAAACCCTTCAAATATCCTGCCAGCTCCAATTCCTTTGTGTCAGGATCAAAATTTGTTACATGATAATATTTTGTATTGTTAGCATACAAACTTGAGTTTTTTGGGGCTGCCCGAAACCGACAGTCTGACTCCGAGGACTTGCTCCCCACCAATATTTGTCGATTCGGTTTCTGTCTCTTTTGGAGTTGTCTCTGATCATTGTTGGGTGCATCATTAGCTTCCAAGTTTATGATGTTATTGAGAGTGTTCTTGGTTTCTGCCTGATGGACTGCAAATGCCAGTTCACAATTTTTGATAGCACCAATATCGCGAGATGACAAATTTGTAGTTTTCTTCTGTGGCGGCTTCAATACTGATCCAAGTTGTGCTGTTTTCGAAGCTGTAGTTTTCGAAGATGAAGCTATGTTCGTATTTTGTGATGAGTAATCGGCTTCAGAGGCATGTCGATTTAGTAAGACAACTTGTTCTTGTAACGCTTTGATCGCTATATCTTGATTTTTAATAGGTTCATCTTTTTGATGCAACAAATCGGTCAGTAAGCCTATTTTTTCTGTAAGGACCGGGGTAAGATCTAATTGGAACCCCGGCGTGGTCATCACCGATTGATCATTACCTGTTTTAGAATCCAGTACTGTTTTGGAATTAGTGTCATCTTCCAATGGTGTAAAACGCGCATCTGAGCGCGTATCGGAACAGCAGAGCACTTTATTATCTTTGTAAAATTTCACGTTTTTTAACATTTTTAGGCAACTGCTATGCGATATTTTGCCACATTTTACACATTTTAGACCTGTTTTGACCGGGTTCCTGCATCTGACACAAAATGCATCACTAGGATTACTTTCTGTATTATTGGAACTATCACTCATATTTGAAAAATAATAATTAATTGCACTTTAACACAAAAATTGGTGCTTTCGCGTATCTTCCCTTGTTTAAAAGGCACGAAGTAAGTACCTATCTTCTATTTATTTATCAATATGTTTATCTATTTTAAGTGTTGACATTTACTATTGTATTTGTAATAAATCAATTTTACACATATACCTTCAATTTTAACTCACAAATTAATACGTAACAGGCGAGTCACATCGAATATCAATTTCTGGCGGAATTTCAATATTTAATTTAACGTAACAATAACCAAACTAACGATTTCGATTACGACAAATATAAACAGTACTATACACGACGTTCGCCCAATCCCAATAGTAATCTAACAGATAATTACTGGAGATCCAAGAAATCTCCTTTGCTTGTTGCAGCGTTTCTAGATATTAGCAATTTTCCTATGCTGACAGAAAATCATCCCAAACTTCCTTTATTTAATCATCCTTTTGAGGTTATTGGAGCTAGGTTTGCCGTAACATATCCCTCTTACTCTGTGCTTGGTATCCTGAATAAACTCATCTTAATCTCAATATTAAACACACATCTGAACTCATTAAATATATATACAGATGGTTCCAAATCCGGTGACCAGGTTGGTTGTGCCTTTGTTGCGCCGGAGTTGCCTTACAGTCAGAGAGATCGACTACCTAAATATTGTTCAATCTTTACTGCTGAGGCAGTCGCGATTTTGCGAGCATTGGAATGGTGCTTCAGCAATAGATTTATCACCTCCACAATTATATCCGTCAGTCAGTTCTTAAAGCCATAGAGGGTTCGGCATACGATTATTTAAAGAACAATACAATAATGAACATCAAATCCACTTTGCACAAAATTATCAAAAGTGGTAGGTAAGGTTCGTGTGGTCCAAAGAACACTCTGGTATTCCTGGTAACATATTGGCGAACAAGCTGGCAAAGGAGGCCCGAAGTCTTAATGAAATAAGTAATTTATTTGATTACGATCATGTAGTAACTTCTTATAGAAAAGATATTAATTCGCTATGGGAGAAAATCTGGGAAAAACAGGCACGAATGTCCAACAATCCATAATTCCAGATACATCCTGCTTTGCCCAAGAAACCTGATATACCGCACATTTATGTTTATAATATAAACAGACGATATTCGACAACACTTACCAGGCTTAAACTTAATCACGGGTGCTTCAACGCCCATCTATTCAAAATTGGCATAAAGACCTCACCCAATTGCGAGTGCAACGAATCAGTTGGAGACCTAAATCATATATTCTTTTCCTGTCCTCATCACACATCAGAAATACAAGCGCTAGCTGTAAAGTTGCGTAATCAAAATATAGTTTTCCCTACATCTATAACATGCTTGTTATCAACAAATAATAAAGAAGTTTTTGACTGTATTATAGAATTTCTAGAAAAATGTAAGTTGAGTATATAACCCACCACATTAATCATATATTTAGAAACTTTGAACACTTTACATCATAAAAACAATTTGTGGCTAATTAGGGCCATCCCCCCCTAAAAATTACGTTATTTTCTTTGTGCCAATAGACCTTAGCATAAAAAAGACGGTGATGCACAATTAATGTATATAGGGCGTCCGTAATTCATTTCAATATACAGGGTGATTCGCATAAGTACCGACACATAGCAGGGGAATATAGGGGACCCCAAAATAGAAGTTATAAAGGCATCGGCAAAAAAGTAGTAGGAAAATGTAACTCCAACGGTCTATTGCTACTAATCATATGCGCAGAACAATATCTTGTTATTACAAACACACTTTTTAGACAAAAAGACAAGAGTAAGACGACATGGCAACCTTCAAGGTCTAAGCACTGTCATTTAATCGACTACGTAATTGTTCGCGCGAGTGACTGACGTGAAGTAAAGAGCACCAAAGCTTTAACGAGTGCTGATGATGGCTGGACGGATCCAGCATGACCCTACGTCTACGTGCAAAACAACCACAACAGGGAAGGAAACTAAGGCGAAAGCTTAATATTGAAGGCCTAAGGGACAACCGAGCGAAACTGTATTTCCAACAACACCTTCAGGCCAAGCTCCCGGAAGAATATCCGGATGATATTGAAGCACACTGGTCTTTATTTAGGTCCGCCGTGGTGTCTGGTTTGTGCAACGAAAACAGCGGGATTGGTTCGACGAAAATGATGAATAGATTGAAAGACTAATAGAGACTAGGCGTAAAGCATTCACGACCTGGCAAAATGACCACAACTATCGTGGTATCTCTCTCCTCTCCATCGCCGCAAAGGTTCTTGCAAGAATTTTGTCCAATCGTCTTCTCCCACTCTCGGACGGTTGCTTGCCGGAAACACAATGTAGTTTTAAGCCCAACAGGGGTACAGCCGACATGATATTTAGTGCCAGGCAAATATAGGAAAAGTGACGAGAACAAACACGTCCTCTACACATGGGTTTTATAGACCTTGTCAAGCCGTTTGACTCCGTTAACCGTGAGGCTATGTGGAAGATATTAAAGTTCAACGGTTGTCCCCAGAAATTCCATCGGATACTTTGACTCCTTCAGGATAATATGAAGGCAGCAGTTTGTCGGAACGGTCATTATCAACTTGTTAATGATGAACTGCCGGGGGAATAGAGATTTACAGATTTGATGGCGGCGGACACTTCAACCTTCACAACAATGTCGTCCTAGCTGATACAGAAGAGGATGTTCAATATATACCAAATGCATTTAACAGCGCATAGAAGAGTATCGGGCTTGAACTGAATATAAAGAAAACACAGATTCTCTACCAGCCTGCACCAAACACTGTGGTGGTCCTACCAGATATTCGAGTTAACGGAGACAGACTTCAGAATATCGAGAGTTTATCTTGCCTCGGCGGCATTCTCGTATGAGGACGCGAGTCTTCGATAATCGTAACATCGACGTTCGAACCAATTTTCGAGTGTATTATGCTATTGCAGTTACGTATAACTATGAGTCTAACTCACCACCTCACTTACCGGAGGCATTTAAAATCCCTAGCGGGAGGCTTTATTTATGAATTGTTACATAGAGCAATAAGACTGTTAGTTATGTCGGAAATTTGTTTCACACTACCATGCTTTTACCAGACAGGCCGTGTCTCGTTGATCCAGAATTCATCAGTGGTGATGGTGTTGGCAATAGGATTTAATGGAGTTGTTACTTCTTCTCCGGCCATCGTTTGTGAACTGTGTTTCACCGGGCATATTGCCTGCTCACACTAGACGTCCCAAAAACATCTCTTTGTCAAAATGGGTTTTTCCGACGAGGCACCCTTATGTTTTTAAAGAGTCGGTAGACAAACAAAATTGTTGATATTGGGCATCAGAAAATCCACATTAGAATATGAAAAGTCATACACAATTTCCTCAGAAAGTTACCGTATGGGTTGGAATTATGGATACCTCAGTTATAGTTTTATTAATGAAACAGTTAACTCCCAAATTTATTTAGAACTACTACAAATTTCGATATACCAACAAGATGGAGCACTCCCACACTATTCAGGAATAGTTCTAGATTACCTCAACAACACTTTCCCAATTAGATGGATAGGCAGGAGAGGTTTTATCGAGTGGCCAGCTAGGTCCCAAGACCTAATCCTATTAGATTTTTATCTATGGGGTTATCTGAAATCCATTCCAATATTGAAGACTTAAAGAATAGAATAGATCCGAAATACAAAAAATCCAGCCACAAACGCTAACAGAAAAATGTGAGTAGTATTAAAATAATAATAAGTATAAGTTAAGAGTTTCTTTTTTAGATATAGTTAATAATGTTTTAAGAAATATTTGTTATATTATTGTGGAAGTTGAATAAGTTACATTTTGTAGGAAAATCAAGTACCTAATCATATTCTATGTGTAAATATATTGTGTAGTGTGTGGATTTGTTGAAGAAAATGTACCGGAATATGTTTGTGGAGGCAGAGCATATGTTGGTATGTTATTTAGGCCTGTAGATTTTCATAAGACAAGCACATACATCTTTTTTTCTTTTCTAATGACATTATTTTTATGAAAAAAATTATCGATTTGGGAACTATTTTAAAAATGTTTCCCACAAAGGAGCCTCACCAAAAGTAATCAACGACCTGACCTGAATATTCAACTGTATGCGAAAACAGATGGCATATTTTACACTTGTTTGATTTTGGAGGAGATTTACACGGCTTGCTCGTTTTGGTTGAAGATCGTCTTAAACCTCTCCTGAATTTACCTGCTCCAAATGACGCATCGAGCCTTCAACGAATAATGGGAATGTTTTCACATTATTCTGTGGATTCCGAAGTTCTCACTCAATATTAGAACACTTACATATTGTAAAACATTTCAAATTCCAGAAAATGATATTCAAGAATTTGAAAATATGGAAGGATATAGCTGAATCACTCTTATGGTCAATTAAAGTAGATGAACTTGTTGTAGTAACTGACGCCGCATATTATGCAATAGCAGCTACTTTGGCAGGCAGACCACTCTCATTTTTATCAAGGACTGATTTTAACCGTAAGCATTCACCTATTTAAAAAGAAGTTTGTGCCTGTGTTGAAGCTATTCGTAAATGGCGACATTATCTGATCAATCGACCTTTTAGCCTTATAACAGTTCAAGAAGCAGTTTCGTTCATGTTTAACACAAAATATTCTAATAAAATAAAAGACGAGAATAATATGCATTGGCGTTTACAACTTTCCTACTACAATAATTACATTATCTATCGTCCAGGTAGTTCTAATCTACCCACAGATGCCATTACCCAGAATATGTTAGGCAAGCTCTATGAATTACATGAATCTTTGTGTCATGCAGGAGTAACAAATATGTACCATTTTATACGCGTATGAAGTCTTCTATAATCGGTAGATGATGTAAAAAGTATGGTACCTATCTTCATCTGCGCTGAGCTAAAACCAAAGTTTAATAAAACTAGTATCGGTCACCTAATAAAATCGACATCGCCATTTGAACGTATTAGTATTGATTTCAAAAGAACTTTACCCAGCTGTCCAACATTAAATGCCTTCTAACTATTGTTGATGAGTTTTCACGTTTTCCTTATGCCTTCCCTTACTATGATATGAGAGCTTGATTAACCGTGGCTATTCAATACATCAACAAATTATTTTCCATATGAATGAATTAATATATGCATGCCGCATATATTGATTCATTCCGATTGTTGACCATCGTTCATAGCACTGGAACTACTTGATTATTTACATACTGGAGGAATAGCGACAACTCGAACGCGCTACAACGGAAACAGTATAATTTTAACAAAACTGTAAACCTTGCTTTTATAGACAAAAGACCTACAAAAAACCTACACAATGAGAAATTGTTCTACCTGAAGCTTTGTTTTCTATAAGAGCGTTACTATGTACTTAAACCAACTACATGAACGTATAACTGTTAAAGTTCGATAAACCACCCTAATACTTAAATATTCTGAAATGATATTTGAATAAAAAGAAATATAAACTTCTTGTGACAAAACTCAATAAAATCTATTCTGACAATATTTTTTTAACAACAATATATATATAACCATAACAATACTTGAATATATACAGTGTAAACTTCAACAATAACAACCTGATTAAAACAATCTGACATCATTCTTCTTATAAAGCACAACAGAAAAAGCATGTTGGTCAAGTAGAATTATTAGAAACTAATCCAGAATATCCTTTAATAAGACGAAATATAAGCCTACTAATTGAGTGGAAATATTTACTAAACATTAATAAAATGGGAGCAGTTTAGATTAATTGGAAGACAAATGGAGTAATTTTCACCATGTGTTTTACGGGTGTTATGGATTTGGTTTACTGCAAAAAATGATTGCAACGCGCGACGCATTTTGACTTTTAAAATTTTAAATTCTTTGTTGGCAGTGTCCATTGAGTGGCTCAAAAGTGAAATTTCTATAGGTAAAATTGACATTTCAATAAGTAAAATTGGCTTTTGAAAGGATAAATATTGTTGCGGGCATAATATTGCGAAATATGAAATTTTATTTGACTCAGGAGCTGGGGACAGTCAATTAGAAATTGTATTAATTTAAAAAGTGTAAAAATTTATCATCTATTTTTGTCTATAATTTGATATTTTATCAGATTTATATCAACTGACAAGTTACACCAAATTATTATTTTTTATTCTCTGTTCAACTGACAGCACAATCATGGCTATATGTAGGATGATGGCAAGAAGAGGTCAAATTAAATGTCTTTATTCAGACAATGGAACAAATTTTCGAGGTGCATCAGAAGAACTAAAATCATTTTGGAAAAATATAGATAACAAAAATATGGGAACAAAACTTTCGGAACACATGATAGAATGGCATTTTATACCACCTGGAGCCCCACACATGGGAGGTTGTTGGGAGCGATTAATAGGGTCAGTGAAGAAAATTTTACAGAATGTTTTAACAGTAGAAAATCCTAGAGAAGAAGTGCTACAGACTGTTTTCGCAGAAGCTGAAAATGTAGTGAATAATAGACCATTGACGTATGTTTCAATAGATCCATCTGATAAAGAATGCTTAACACCTAATCATTTGTTGTTAGGAAATAAACGTGATTCTTTACCAATAAAATTTGAGAACGTAAATCCTAGAAAGTTATGGAAGAAGACTCAACATATTCTCGACAGTTTTTGGACCAGATGGGTTAAAGAATATTTACCCACTTTAACAAAAAGAAGTAAATGGATCGACACTAATTCTTCCATTCAAGTAAATGACGTTGTTGTGGTTATAGACCCGACATTTCCAAGACATAAATGGCCATTAGGTAGAATAACGGCTGTTTATCCAGGAAAAGATGGGATTGTTAGAGTAATAGAAGTTCGAACAGCCTCTGGTGTTTATCGCCGTCCTATCACCAAAGTTTGCAAATTAGATGTAACAGTTGATGATGGTGAAAACTGAAACAGTTTGCACGATGGGGAGAATGTCGAATTTTTATTATGAATTATAATTTTATAATCATTGTTTGTATTTGTTGATATTATCATCCTGTAGTAGGAGTTGAATAGAGAATAAAAAATAATAATTTGATGTAACTTGTCAGTTGATATAAATCTGGTAAAATATCAAATTATAGACAAAAATAGATGATAAATTTTTACAAAAAGAAATACCTGATATGCGCAGATCCTGCGCACAGACAGTGGTTGAACGTCATAACCGCGCAACAATAGTGCATTATCATATCCCCTTATACGGTAATGTCCATGATCCTTGAAATATACGTACTTAAAAAATTTTCTTTGGACACGTTCGATCCTGTCCTCATGAACCCCGGTATATGACAGACGCATATTCTAATTTGGACCTGATCAGGGAAAAATACAACATCTTTAAGCAACTAATGTTGTGAAAATTTGTTGTTGTTCTGATAACAAAGCCCAGAGACCGAAATGCACCTTTAATAAGGGCCTCTATATACTGATTGAAAGTTAACTTACTATCAATCAGCACGCCAAGGTCCCTAATGGTAGAAGATAATTCTAGTACAGAGCTGTTAAGAATGTAATTAAAACGAATAGGAAACTGACTCTTCGAAAATGTCATCAACCTACATTTTGACAAATTTAGTGGTAATTTGTTGGTTATGCACCATCTCTCAACCATTGCTAGGTCAGTCTGCAGTTGCAGACAATCTGCATTGCTTTCGATTAACCTGTATAATTTAAAATCGTCTGCAAATGGCAGAAAATATTCAATCCGATGTCGTTAATGTAAATGGAGAAAATTAAAGGAGGAGACATGACGTATATTATAAGTATTACAATTAAGCAAATACCTAAGCAATTAAGGAACTCATACACATATTAATCCAGACAATTTGTTATAAAAGAAAAAACAAAACTTATTAAATACATACATTTCTGGTAATGCGTCAAGTGTTGTGGCCACCGCCCGTTTTAATTCACAAATACTATTATAATTTGTGCACATAATTGGTAAAGGGGACTTATAAAATACATTTGTTCTGGCTCGATCAACATAGAAAATTAAACTGTGCCTTATGAAATAATATTAAAGTTTAATTCGAAGGAGCTATCAATAGCACCATGGATCAGTCTATGCAAAAGACACAAATATGTTAAAGTTCGTCGAAATTCTGTTACATAATGCAACAAAACTTTAAGTTATGTTGGAAAATTGATTCACACTACCATGCTTTCACCAGATGACCAATGAGGTGTGGATCAACGAAACGGCCCGTCTGGTGAAAGCATGGTAGTGTGAAGCAAATTTCCAACATAAAAAGTCAATTCGTAAATAAAGTCTCCCGATAGGAAAGTCGGGCGTATCTAGTGTTGGCAATAGGATTTAATGGAGTTGTTACTTCTTGTCCGGCCATCCATTGTTTCACCGGACATATTGCCTGCTCACAATAGATGTCGCCACATACATTTTGTTGTCATTTAGTATATAAAGAATCTGATATATCAATCATCAATTCATAAAAATGCACTCGTACTATGTATTGAGTGTTTGTAATTGTACTTGTAGGTACTCGAGTATAGATTTTAACGATGTACTTGTACTTAATATCTAAAATTTTACCTGTAATACGCACAACTAGGTATGCTAACGATATTTCGATACTTTGAAAGTATCGATACTTTTGCTACAGTATCGAGTATTTTTGGTATCGATATTTTTGAAACGATTCCAAGTTGGCATCGATACTTTCATAGCAATATCGGTATCGAAAATAATTAATATACACCCTGTTTCATTAATATTGCAAAAAAATTTAGGATGAGTTTCCTTGCTTAAAAATAAGAAAAAAAGTTCATGTGAACCTGTGTCCGAAAATGCTTTGTTTCGAAGATACAGGGTGTTAAAATTTTATTTATTTTTTTGGTTTTTGTAAATAACTTTTGACATAATTGGAATATTTTAATAAAAATTAGTATGTAGGGGTTTTTTGACATGAGAAATTTAATTTTGATATTAGTTTGGCGTTTTCTTGTAGGTGGCGCCACCTACATATGTTTTCACCTATTTAAAGAGTCATAACTTTTTTAATCGTACTTCTTTTTATTTCTAAGAATAAAAATGGATTTATCTATCAGTTTTTCCGCAAAACATGCATACTTGGTAGAAGTCGCTACGAGCAACCGTTCTCGAGGTATTTAGATTTGAAAAAGTCAATGCCTGTAATTTTAAAAGGTAATATTTATGTATTATAAATTTTCTTTTATCTTAGAAAAGTGTTTTAAGGTTAATTGTTATTTATTGTAAGTAATAAATTTAAACGCATTTTGTCACAAAAGATTTAGCAATAGTTATTTGTCTTAAATTTTCGAAACATAATAATACAATAACGATTTTTCTGGAAAAGGCAAAAACGCAAAGGTTTTATTATTATCTTTTTTTATTTATCAATATTAATCATAAGGGCGTTTAAAAAAACGAACGTTTAACAAAAATGCTGTGAAACAGTCAGCTACTAAAATAATAATAACAATAATAACAATAACTGACATTAACAATTTTGTAAGAAAAATATTTAAGAAATGACAATCTCATTAAAAAGTCCTTTGTTTAAATTACAAGAGTTGTTCAAAATGTGAACCCCCAACTGTAATACAAGCATCTATCCTACGACGCATTGATTGGCGAACGCGTTCAAATATTCCGGGTGTGTGTCTAATTGTTTCACAGGATGCAATGATGCGGTTTCTTAATTCCTCCACAGTTTCTATTGGGGTCGTATAATCCAAATGTTTAAGGTGACCCCAAAGGAAAAAATCCAATGAATTTAGGTCCGGAGACCTCGGGGGCCAGGGTTGTGCTCCTCCTCGACCGATCCAACGATTTGGATACACAGTATTTAAATATTCCCGCGCAACTAAACTGAAATGTGGAGGAGCGCCATCGTGCATGAAATACATTTGCAATCTCAATTGTAGTGGGACATCTTCTAAAAGTATGGGTAATACATCTTCAAGAAAACGACGATAAACTTCTCCAGTAAGCCTCGGTTGTAAAAAATATGGGCCTACCAAATGGTCTTCAATAATCCCCACCCAAACGTTAAGTGAAAACTGGTGTTGATAAAAATTGCATGTGGGTTTTCACCTGCCCATACATGATTGTTGTGGAAATTAATTATGGCTTCTCTGGAGAAATTTGCCTCATCGGTGAATAATATTCGTCCTAAAAAATGTGGATTTTCTCCAAGTTTTTGTTGCATCCATCGACAAAAATCTACTCTTAGGGGAAAATCTGTGGGTAAGAGTGCCTGTACACGCTGGATGTGATAAGGGTATAAGAGATTGTTCTTTAAAATTCTGAAAACTGTTGAAGCACTTACATTTACGTTTAAAGCACGATTCATATTTAAAGCAATCTTTCTGGTACTTGTTGTAGGAGTTTCTTCAATCTGATGAAGCACATGTTCTTCTACCTGTGGAGTTGCTGCTGTGCGGGGCCTCCCGTTTTCAGCGGTTTGTTTTTGAAAACTTCCATTTTCATGAAGACGTTGATGGAGACGAGAAAACATCGTATGATACGGGATGACACGATTAGGGTATTTTTCTTCATAAAGACGTCTAGCTGCTAATGAATTACCGTTGGCCAGGCCATAAACGAAATGCATATCGCACATTTCACTATTTGTGTAATTCATTTTGAAAAGCTTAACCAACTTAATAATTAAATACTTGACTAATCAATGTCAATATGAGATGCATTAAAATGTTTTTTTTTTCAGTTGTCATTTGTTATTTGCTTTCTATTGCCATGACAAATCATAGCACATTCGATGAAAAAAGTGAACATTTACTTTTGCGCAATCAGTTACTGTGCGCTTTAAATAATTTACACAAAATAAATAAAATTTTAACACCCTGTATCTTCGAAACAAAGCATTTTCGGACACAGGTTCACATGAACTTTTTTTCTTATTTTTAAGCAAGGAAACTCATCCTAAATTTTTTTGCAAGATTAATGAAACACCCTGTATATTATACTGCCACCGCCATTTCTTAATTATTTTATTCAGTTTTTTTGCGACAGTTTCTTCCTAAATACGCGTTATTCTGAATAAATTAATTATATGACATTTTTTTTTAAATTTTTGTATACCACATCATACATTGATTATACATTGTAATAGGTACGTTGTATTTTATAAAATATATTTTATTTTTGTGCGTATTTTTATCAGTATTTTATAGTTTATTTTATCACTTTATGTTCACAGAACATACTTGATAGATTTCCTACGTTATATAACACAATTTATATATATTTTTTTATATTTTATTTTTAAAGGTGTTGTGTACACTTTCGATACCGATACCTAAGAGTATCGATACCTACCGATACTTGTCTAAAAAGTATCGGTAACGGAATCGATACTTTTTATTATTTTTGCATCCCTACGCACAACAACTCCGCTGTCGAGTAAGTAGTTATAAAATTCACTAATTTTACGTATGAAAACAAATTAAGAGAATATATATTGCTAGGTATATTTTTATTCGTAAAAATGAATGTAAAATCTCATTACAATTTCAAACAATTGTGTTTTTTCTTATACAATGCATCTATTTTTTATTTGTGTAGATTGGTGGCGTGGCTGTTAGAAAATTCTCCCTTTGATTTGCACATGGTGGACTCATTAGCTCCTTGTGATCTAAATAGTTTGCTAATAATCTTTTAAGGTCCTCGTTTTCTCGTCGTAATTTCGAAACATCAATGCTCAAAACTTTTCTATCTGAAATATCAGAAATAAAACCTTAAATACATTATCTACTCAGTTGAGGAGTTTTGTAATTTTTTACATTATTTGACAGATTTCCTTGCTCAGGATGTACTTTACTGTGCATTGTAAAAAAAGTACGTGGTTTTCCGGAGTCTATAAAATATAATTAAAAAAATAGGAGAAGCTGCAATAGTTAAATAAGAATTGACGACAAATGGGAAGTGTTTGAGAATAATTCTCTAACAGTCCAACACTTTCCACCTAGAATTATTGTATCTATATATTAGAGTCTTCGTGGCTCAAATATATAACAATATACGTTCGTCAAAATAGAACATTCTCTATACAGGGTGTCTACTTAAGTTCGCACTAGCTATATGGAAAACTTTTTTTATTATTAATTTTACGAAAAAAAGTTATTCTTCATAAAAAGTTCTGCATGGTCTGAAACCTCAAACGCAACCATCAGATATAATTTGTTTCGTCGTATACGCGGTTTCTCAAAAAATATGAATTTGGCTCAAGAGTACAGTGCAATATCGAAAACTGTTATTATGAAAAATTGAGCACAACTAAAAACGACGTTCAAATATGCAAATACATCCAATTATATGGAAAAAATCTTGTTTTTTTTTTATCTACAATAACACTACAAACAATGTAACTATAATTACGTGAAATCTAGGATGGACTGATAAACAATGACTTGTTGATAGTTGAATGAAATTTGTTAACATGCCGGTGGAAGAAAAAGTAGAAATTGTGTTAATCGCGGGTGATAATTATAAAACTTATCGTGAAGCAGCTGAAATATTTAACACCAGTAATGAGAATTATTTTATTTTTTTTTGTTTTTGTGGAGCAGACTTGGTTTTATTTGAATATAAATGAGAATTATGGAAAAATTCAAAATAAATTCTCAAACAAACGTTAAACAATCGTTGCAAGTCAAAAGAAGTTATATGCAATGCTATCTGCAGTGGAAAAACCTAAATTGTCTCTGCGAAAAAGGGCGTATTCGCTTCCAGATAAAATTGGTAGACACAATATCAATAATTTTGAAAGAGAACACGTTTCATCCATATAATCCACAATATATCCATACTTTAAAACCTAGAGACTACGTTGTTTTCTTATCCAAGGATAGTTAGAAGACAATCCTTGTTTGGATAAGAAAATATTTTTCCTGATGAAGCTTTTACAAAATCAGTTGCATCATTTTTTTTGTGACCTTCCTAGACATGAACGGCAACACGTATGGGACCAGCAAGACGGCGCAATATGTTATAGTACGATGGAAGTAAAGCAATACCTTGCAAATATCTTTAATGGAAGGTTAATTCATAGATATTCCGATATTATTTGGCGAGGTAGATCGCCAGATTTTATCCCCTTAGATTTTTTACTTAAAAGAAAAGGTATATCAACACAGGCCTTTCACAAACGTACAACATTTGGAAACAATTATTACGGAAACAATTCAGCGTATAACTCCGAATATAATTAGAAATGTATTGAGGGAATTTTCGTCTAGAACGAAAACCTCTATTGTAAAAGAAGGCGGATACGTTGAAGGAATAGTGAATAGTGAATTGATCATAAACTATCACACGCTTGTTTACGCAAGTAACATTATTAGCACTGTATTCTATGTAGTTGATAATTATTGTTAGATAAATAATGTTGTTGTATGTAATGCATCATCAAACACAGCTTAAGAGACCGTAAGACCATGCAGAACTTTTTATGTAGAATAATTTTTTTTTAAGTCAATAATAAAAATGTTTTCCATGTGTTGCGAACTTAATCATGTCAAACAACTTTGACTTTCCTGCCACTGTCAGTGTTCTAAAAAAGTACAAAAATATCTTGGGCATTACAACAATAGTAACTAATTTGTAGAATGGAAACTCAAATACAATAAACTTCACAACATTTAGAGTATGTTTAAATGGTTCGTTTTAGATCGTACAAAGAAAACATTTCGCTGACATTTCGACGTATATCAAGTTATCCTCAGGGCGATAAATATAATGTGTGTCGAAAAAAAATTAATAAAACTATGAACATGTACTATACATAGAAGTTATTTATTTTTTGTCTTTATGGCCAACTACTAATTAAAAACAATTATTACATATTGTTTCGTTGCTAAAATTGAGTATATGCAGCTACTACTTCTTACAATGACAATTCCCATTTTTTGCTTTGAAGATATCTCAGGTAAGTTCGTTACAATAGAGTTCCATTCTTTTCTTAAAACTCCATACTTATAATACATTGTCTAATTATTGGATAACTTCGCGACTCTATTTGTTAATATATTGAACCGATGGTTGGGGTTAAGTCGAACAAAACAAAAAAACTAACTTTTATTGACACCATCTGTTAATTTTTTTTGCTAAAAAATAAACATGCAAAAAACACACAGGCAAAATACGTAACATAAAATTAATCAAAACCAGAGGCGGCTAGTCCTATAAGGCAAGTGAGGCAGGCAGTGCCTCAATTACCTTTTGAACCAATTAAGATTTTTTTAACCGGAAATGAAAGTTAATCCTCCACGAAACGAAGCAAATATATTACTAAGCTACCAAACCAAAGTAATAATGCTAAACTACTACATGTTTGCAACAAAGGTGCCCTCCTCAATACTCTTGAAATAATGGAGATTACTACTATTAATAATATACCATCTATTGTATGTTTAAAAGAACAAACAGAATTTACTTCCACTAGGTTTTTGAAATCGTTGTCTTTTATTGAATGAGTTACTGGCATGTTCTCAAACTTTACAATGTTCACTTTGTGGAATTTCATTTGTATAATACTGTGATTTGTGTTATGATACTGTAGAATGACGAATTGTTTTGATCTGTTTTATGTGAATTTATTTGTATAATCTAATTTTAATATGTGTGTTACTGAATGACATCTACCTTATACTAGGTTAATTTGTGGTAGAGTACAGATTGTCACCTGTGTGTAGTTTCGAGTGTATTTCGGTGTCTGATCACTAGACGTCGCTATGCGTCAATATCATATTTGGCCAGTCCACTGTTATCAAATGGTAACTATGCCGTCCTTTGGACGCTAGATGGCAAGTGTTGCGCATATTATTGTAATTCCTTGAGAGTTCTCAACTGTTACTGCTACTACGAGGTTATTAAGACCCCTCAATCTCAATTATGATTTATAAAAAGAAAATACACATATAAAAAACACATATATTTTATTTAATAGTTGGTGAGTACTCATATTGTTATACTTAATTATATATGAAAAGTAATATCGCGTTCTTGTTTTCAGACCCGAATGCATTGCATACTCTATGAACTGTGAATGCTTGTATCAAAGATTAATCTACACAATAGATAGTCAGCGTATATGGGAAGTAAAACAAAAATTGAAACTGTCTCGACACGAGCTACATCTATTAGAAAAACATGCAACCATGGAAATTATGGAAATTGTAGATGGCGTTATATGTATTGTGTTGAAATAAAATAATCATATGGGCAATGTTAGACAAGGACGAGTATACTTTCCCCTACGAGGTGGGAGTTTGTTTTTATATTATAGGTATCATATATGTACTACTGTGCAGTAGTGTTTTTTGTTTAAAATTATATGGTATACGTATACCTATCTACGCAAAGATTAATGTGTATGGACGAAAATAAAAGAAATTACTATAATAGTATAAATATACAGGGCTGGTTTATTAAATGTTTTAGACAATAATTTTAAATGACTAAAATAATATTATTTTAGTCATTTAATTTTAAATTTCGGATATAAGGATGCATCAAAAAGTTATATTTAAATTAACGAAATTTGGCGTTATAGATAGGACTTCCGGTTATTACCTGATTCAGTTTTAAGGATCAAACTCAAACAGCAGATTCAACTTGTCGTTAACATTATGAAAAAATAAATATCAGAGGCGGGTAAATTAAAGGGGCATACAGGCGTGAAATGCTACCCTAACTTTTTTATGCACATTTTTTGCGTGTGTTTCAATTCGGAGATGTAAAATCTAACAAATTATATACGTAATAAATGTATCCTTCTGTGATATTGATAGAAAGTCATCGTTATCGCGTAATATCGATTTTAAGAAATGTTAATATTAAAAAGGCTGTGCTTTTTACAAGTTGCTGAAGTAAATAAGGTTTGAAATTTCCAGCATGACAATAATTATTTAAAAAAATACGGTTTCGAAATGCAGGATGTAAAAAATTAGAATTTTTAATCTGTTTTTAATGAAAATTTAAATCTATTGAGAAATATGGTTCAGGGTTTTTGTGAAATGTATTTTACTCCAAAGATTCTACTCATCGATTATAACCGAATTAATTTACTCAAAAATATCTATACTAGTAAAATAACACAATTATCACAATTAGTTTATCAAGTTTTCTTGGGTATTGGGACAAAATCTAAACTCAGTGTTTCTGAATTTTAAATTCTATTGCAACGTTTCGTGCAATATATGCACATCATCAGGCTACAAAAAACACAAAACCTCAATAAAGCAAAAGTTATATAAATAAAAACACTCAACAAAAGGACGATGACCAAGCAGACTAACATAACATTTTAAAAAATTAGATTATATTGACACAGAGTCTAATACCTACCATAGAAAATCTGGTCAAATTCCCTAAAAATATTAACATTGTTTTCGAACCTATAACAGCTAAATAGAACAAAATATAATAAAATTAATATTCACAGTGTCAATGAGAGATGGGAATTCTCTCACCACACAGATCATAAAAAAGTAAGTAGATAAAATAGATATCATAAAAAGAACTAAAGTAACTCATAGGCGTAGGTCAACCATTTTGTTATGTTTTAATTAAGTTAGTGTAAATGACACTCAAACCGTTAATGTCTCTCTGATTATTAATGGCATCGGGCTCCTTATTGATGTACACCATTTCCTTGAAGAGTCTCGATCTTTCTTTGTGTTCAATGCCCAATATCACATAGTTTTCAAAATCAAATAAGTGCCCCGTATCACTATGATGTTCAGAAAGAGCGGTACAACTTTTTTTGTAGCGACAGTCTAAACGGTGTTGATTGATACGATCCTTGATATAATTTTTCGTTTGACCAATGTATTTACCTGAACATTGTGTACAAGGTATTTGGTATATAACATCACACATATGTTCCTTCTTTGGTCTGTCTTTAAGTTTACTGAACAAGGATCGTGTCGTTTTCTTGTAATACGGGGCAATGGACACTAAATCTGACTTTAATATGTTGTTAAGTCTATGGAAAACACCCGGTATATATATCAGTGGTAACCTGATCAATGGTAACATGTTTTGATTGTCATTCTGTACTGCTCTATCTCGGATCCGGTGTTCATTGAAGATCTTGTTCAACAAATTCACAGGATAGCCATTATTTGTTAGGAGACCCTTTAAGATTGTCAGATTGTTTTCTATCAAGGTGGAATGACATAGCCTTTTGACTCTCGTTAACATGGATTTAACCAAACCTATCTTATGTGTGTTTGCATGGTTAGAAAAGTAGTTTAGACATCGCCCCGATGATACAGATTTCATGTACCACTCCGTAACTAAATCACCAGCGTCTCGACGATGAATCATAATATCTAGAAATGGAAATGATTCATCGTCGAGACGCTGGTGATTTAGTTACGGAGTGGTACATGAAATCTGTATCATCGGGGCGATGTCTAAACTACTTTTCTAACCATGCAAACACACATAAGATAGGTTTGGTTAAATCCATGTTAACGAGAGTCAAAAGGCTATGTCATTCCACCTTGATAGAAAACAATCTGACAATCTTAAAGGGTCTCCTAACAAATAATGGCTATCCTGTGAATTTGTTGAACAAGATCTTCAATGAACACCGGATCCGAGATAGAGCAGTACAGAATGACAATCAAAACATGTTACCATTGATCAGGTTACCACTGATATATATACCGGGTGTTTTCCATAGACTTAACAACATATTAAAGTCAGATTTAGTGTCCATTGCCCCGTATTACAAGAAAACGACACGATCCTTGTTCAGTAAACTTAAAGACAGACCAAAGAAGGAACATATGTGTGATGTTATATACCAAATACCTTGTACACAATGTTCAGGTAAATACATTGGTCAAACGAAAAATTATATCAAGGATCGTATCAATCAACACCGTTTAGACTGTCGCTACAAAAAAAGTTGTACCGCTCTTTCTGAACATCATAGTGATACGGGGCACTTATTTGATTTTGAAAACTATGTGATATTGGGCATTGAACACAAAGAAAGATCGAGACTCTTCAAGGAAATGGTGTACATCAATAAGGAGCCCGATGCCATTAATAATCAGAGAGACATTAACGGTTTGAGTGTCATTTACACTAACTTAATTAAAACATAACAAAATGGTTGACCTACGCCTATGAGTTACTTTAGTTCTTTTTATGATATCTATTTTATCTACTTACTTTTTTATGATCTGTGTGGTGAGAGAATTCCCATCTCTCATTGACACTGTGAATATTAATTTTATTATATTTTGTTCTATTTAGCTGTTATAGGTTCGAAAACAATGTTAATATTTTTAGGGAATTTGACCAGATTTTCTATGGTAGGTATTAGACTCTGTGTCAATATAATCTAATTTTTTAAAATGTTATGTTAGTCTGCTTGGTCATCGTCCTTTTGTTGAGTGTTTTTATTTATATAACTTTTGCTTTATTGAGGTTTTGTGTTTTTTGTAGCCTGATGATGTGCATATATTGCACGAAACGTTGCAATAGAATTTAAAATTCAGAAACACTGAGTTTAGATTTTGTCCCAATACCCAAGAAAACTTGATAAATTGAAACAAAGTGGGATGATAGTTTGATAATTGATTATCACAATTAGGTTCAAATTCTGCAACGCCGAATTGAAAAAAAACTTACAGTCTCCCTAATATTGGTTTTTGTGCAATGATCATAAAACTTTAAAAAACTAACGATTTATGTAGATTGTATTGTTAACACGTTTCGTAAAAAGCTTTAAAAACCCACCAACAGGGTGTTAAAAGTATCACGACAATAACTTTTTTCATGTTTTAACAAGTACAATCGTCTGCTTCAGATTGATCCTTAAAAACTGAATAACAGTTTCTCTATATAAAAAAATAAAACTCGTAAATATCATCCCCAAACATTTAATTTGAATACAATTACATAACACCATATTTGAAAGTAAATAAAAAAAAACAGCATTACCTAGTTTGACAGATTTGCAAATTGCAAATCAAAGTATCTATGTATACAGGGTGTTGCATAAGTACTTGTACAAACTTTAAAGGGTGATTCTTTGACTAATTTTAAGATACAAATTTCATATGTACATGGGTCCGCTACGGCTTGGTTTTCGAGATACAGGTAGTTCAAAAAGAATATTATATTTAGGATTATATGCTTGTTCAATAGCATCGCAATTTGGTGCAATTCGGGATACAGGTGTATTGATGACACCAGAGCTGTCAAAAGAACTAATAAAAAATACGAAAAATAACAAAATACAAATATCATTCAAAAGACAACAATGCACATAATAGTCGGTACCAAGCCAAATAGGTAGTAGGTAAATATAGATTTATTTTGTTTCGGGCTTGGGCTTGGCACCGACTTATTGTAATCAAAACTACCCACCAAACGGATACATTTAATTTTACGCAGATGCTCAAAATGTTAACTTTCTTTCATTAATAGAGACCTGTGAAGTGAGCTTACCTCTTACGCCCACGTATTAAGTACTAAGTTTCAGTTATCAGTTATAATTTTTTATTTTCCAAGGAAGCGAAACGAGATATTTAAAACGGCATTGCGCCGCCCTCATGTATACCTCCGGGGGCGGCATCGAAAATCGCTACACGTCACAAACTTGTAAATGCTTAGAACTACCCCTATATCAAATTTCTATTTTCTATCTTTTTTGTTTCATACCCAAAGCCCTATTCCTACCGAACTTATTATTTACCCGAAGCAACATTAAAAAGAAGTAAAATTTAAGTACCTAGACTATTATAATAGGTATACCTAATATAATATAGGTAGCACTGATAATTTTTTTATTATAGGTATAAGATCTACAACAATCTTGTTACATCTTTGCCACATTGTCTACGTGAAATATTTAGTCAAAAGTATGTTTCTATCTAAAAGCTTTTCATTTAACGATTGTTCGCCACTGATCATGGGACTGGTCTAGTCTTGAAACATGTATGACATGGATTAAATATTATTATATTAAATTTAATTCATAGAGATTAGGCTTTTATTTCAATACTGTACTTGTAATAAATCACCCTGTGTGTTTCTTTTACCGACGAATTGGCAACAGCACGACACACACCACATTCGCTTGTTTTTTTTTCTACCCTCCCTGCGTATCCCCTCCAGATTAATACAGAATTTCATCAATTTCTCTCTCTGACAATACAGCATTGCCGGTGCATATCTGTTGCAAATGATCTAAATAATTGTTATACGTTGCGTTTTGTTTTTGATATTAATAAACTACAAAACGGTTTCTGGCTGTGACAATACTGCTCTATGCTTTACACGCTAGTCTACGCCACGTAGTGGCAGGCATACTTAGAGATGTTCTGATTTTAATGCATTGGGCTGACTATCTATTGTGTAGATTAATCTTTGCTTGTATCTATGCACATTGCAATGTAGTTTTTCGTAACTGATTGTATTACCACTGATGATGGAGCTTGTAGCTTCGGAACATGTTTGGTAGCTTAGTAATGTATTTATTTCGTTTCGTGGAGGATTGACTTTCATTTACGGTTAAATAGATTTACTCCACTCAAGAATTGAATACTTTTTTAAGACAATTAAGATTTTTTTACTGTTAAAAAATGGCGCACAGATTGATAGATTATATTATACCTACGCACATGATGATTTGTTTTAAATTATGAAAATAACTGTCATGTAAATTATGCGTCCATTTAATGCTCGCTATCCAATGTGGCAACAGTGCTCTGCCCGCGGCTTGCCCGTCGGCGAACGCAGAACGAGAGTAGGCCAACGTCAATAAAAACATCCATACTGGCCGTAATTAAATCATTGCCTCTCGTCCCTAGCACGGCGAGTTGCCACTTTTAATTATTGTTATCTACTACCACATTGATTAATATTAGTCTCCGATTTTTTATTAAATAGAAACTGATCAGCTAACAGTTAACTGCACATTTGTATGAGTTTTACAAAGTTTTTTTTTATTTAAAAATTTATGTTTACTAGTTTATGTGAGTTGGATTGATTATCTATTGTATTGCTATAAATTGCATATTCAGTCATCGCAGGCATGTACTCATGTACGTATTTTATTTTCAAAGTATCTATTATATGAGTACACATTCCATTTAGCTCTATCAACGTTAAACTTAAACACATTAATAACAATTGGAGTTGCACACTTTTGTCTAGCATAGTAGGTATTACTGCAGAAATACATTAATGTGTGAAACAAAGATGGTAAGTCCGGGATTGCCTCTTCAAGCGTTTTTAGATGTACAACAAATTGAGTGACAAAGACAAAATAAATGAGGGGTAAAATGCCCCATCCACGTCTGTCTATATACCCCTTCATTTACTACTTCTCTCAGTTTGACTTATTGATCATGCATTATCTTTGATCTTTGTTCAATTCTTTTGCTTTCTTATGTTTTGATTATAATATTATTATAGTACCTATATACGCATTAAGAAAAATTTGTAAATTATCATGCAGTAGATTGTGCATTTATATCATTTCTGGTTTTTCTTTATAATAATCGTAATAAATTAAGAGACACTATAGGGACAGGCAATAAATAAATATGTATTTAGTAATTTTTAGTGTAAAGATTCTTAAAGTGAAGCATTTTTTGTGCTAGTGTAGTGATAGTGAATGGTTAATAGTATGGAAAATATGGATGTTCTAGGTCCAGGCTTGTAGTGCAGCAACGCCGACAATAGTACAGGCAAAGATTAATCTACACAACAGATAGTCAGCCCAATGCATTAAAATCAGAACATCTCTAAGTATGCCTGCCACTACGTGGCGTAGACTAGCGTGTATAGCATAGAGCAGTGTTGTCACAGCCAGAAACCGTTTTGTAGTTTATTAATATCAGAAACAAAACGCAACGTATAACAATTATTTACATCATTTGCAACAGATATGCACCGGCAATGCTGTATTGTCAGAGAGAGAAATTGATGAAATTCTGTATTAATCTGGAGGGGATACGCAGGGAGGGTAGAAAAAAAAACAAGCGAATGTGGTGTGTGTCGTGCTGTTGCCAATTCGTCGGTAAAAGAAACACACAGGGTGATTTATTACAAGTACAGTATTGAAATAAAAGCCTAATCTCTATGAATTAAATTTAATATAATAATATTTAATCCATGTCATACATGTTTCAAGACTAGACCAGTCCCATGATCAGTGGCGAACAATCGTTAAATGAAAAGCTTTTAGATAGAAACATACTTTTGACTAAATATTTCACGTAGACAATGTGGCAAAGATGTAACAAGATTGTTGTAGATCTTATAATACCTATAATAAAAAAATTATCAGTGCTACCTATATTATATTAGGTATACCTATTATAATAGTCTGTCTCTTCATCAGGTATAAGTTCCACTTTATCGGTTTAGGTACTTAAATTTTACTTCTTTTTAATGTTTCTTCGGGTAAATAATAAGTTCGGTAGGAATAGGGCTTTGGGTATGAAACAAAAAAGATAGAAAATAGAAATTTGATATAGGGGTAGTTCTAAGCATTTACAAGTTTGTGACGTGTAGCGATTTTCGATGCCGCCCCCGGAGGTATACATGAGGGCGGCGCAATGCCGTTTTAAATATCTCGTTTCGCTTTCTTGGAAAATAAAAAATTATAACTGATAACTGAAACTTAGTATTTAATACGTGGGCGTAAGAGGTAAGCTCACTTCACAGGTCTCTATTAATGAAAGAAAGTTAACATTTTGAGCATCTGCGTAAAATTAAATGTATCCGTTTGGTGGGTAGTTTTGATTACAATAAGTCGGTGCCAAGCCCAAGCCCGAAACAAAATAAATCTATATTTACCTACTACCTATTTGGCTTGGTACCGACTATTATGTGCATTGTTGTCTTTTGAATGATATTTGTATTTTGTTATTTTTCGTATTTTTTATTAGTTCTTTTGACAGCTCTGGTGTCATCAATACACCTGTATCCCGAATTGCACCAAATTGCGATGCTATTGAACAAGCATATAATCCTAAATATAATATTCTTTTTGAACTACCTGTATCTCGAAAACCAAGCCGTAGCGGACTCATGTACATATGAAATTTGTATCTTAAAATTAGTCAAAGAATCACCCTTTAAAGTTTGTACAAGTACTTATGCAACACCCTGTATACATAGATACTTTGATTTGCAATTTGCAAATCTGTCAAACTAGGTAATGCTGTTTTTTTTTTATTTACTTTCAAATATGGTGTTATGTAATTGTATTCAAATTAAATGTTTGGGGATGATATTTACGAGTTTTATTTTTTTATATAGAGAAACTGTTATTCAGTTTTTAAGGATCAATCTGAAGCAGACGATTGTACTTGTTAAAACATGAAAAAAGTTATTGTCGTGATACTTTTAACACCCTGTTGGTGGGTTTTTAAAGCTTTTTACGAAACGTGTTAACAATACAATCTACATAAATCGTTAGTTTTTTAAAGTTTTATGATCATTGCACAAAAACCAATATTAGGGAGACTGTAAGTTTTTTTTTCAATTCGGCGTTGCAGAATTTGAACCTAATTGTGATAATTGTGTTATTTTACTAGTATAGATATTTTTGAGTAAATTAATTCGGTTATAATCGATGAGTAGAATCTTTGGAGTAAAATACATTTCACAAAAACCCTGAACCATATTTCTCAATAGATTTAAATTTTCATTAAAAACAGATTAAAAATTCTAATTTTTTACATCCTGCATTTCGAAACCGTATTTTTTTAAATAATTATTGTCATGCTGGAAATTTCAAACCTTATTTACTTCAGCAACTTGTAAAAAGCACAGCCTTTTTAATATTAACATTTCTTAAAATCGATATTACGCGATAACGATGACTTTCTATCAATATCACAGAAGGATACATTTATTACGTATATAATTTGTTAGATTTTACATCTCCGAATTGAAACACACGCAAAAAATGTGCATAAAAAAGTTAGGGTAGCATTTCACGCCTGTATGCCCCTTTAATTTACCCGCCTCTGAGATTTATTTTTTCATAATGTTAACGACAAGTTGAATCTGCTGTTTGAGTTTGATCCTTAAAACTGAATCAGGTAATAACCGGAAGTCCTATCTATAACGCCAAATTTCGTTAATTTAAATATAACTTTTTGATGCATCCTTATATCCGAAATTTAAAATTAAATGACTAAAATAATATTATTTTAGTCATTTAAAATTATTGTCTAAAACATTTAATAAACCAGCCCTGTATATTTATACTATTATAGTAATTTCTTTCATTTTCGTCCATACACATTAATCTTTGCGTAGATAGGTATACGTATACCATATAATTTTATATTAACCGACAAAAAACACTGCTGCACAGTAGTACATATATGATACCTATAATATAAAAACAAACTCCCACCTCGTAGGGGAAAGTATACTCGTCCTTGTCTAACATTGCCCATATGATTATTTTATTTCAACACAATACATATAACGCCATCTACAATTTCCATGGTTGCATGTTTTTCTAATAGATGTAGCTCGTGTCGAGACAGTTTCAATTTTTGTTTTATTTCCCATATACGCTGACTATCTATTGTGTAGATTAATCTTTGGTACAGGTAAACGTAGATTTAGAAATGCGAAATTCTGGGTATATAATCAATTATTTAATATATCGGTGGTCATTTTCAAAGCTCTCATACGTCGATAAACTATACGTCGTTAAAAAATTAGCGAGACCTATTCCAGATTTAAGCAAATCTTTAATAAATATTGGCACCGCGGGAAAAAGTAACAGGAGTTTTAATAATGATTGGTTAGCAGGGAGCGGAGTTAAAACAATTATTTTGTTGGCATTGTGTCTTGTTTTCAGTAGCTAATAATACTTGGTCTAAAAATGGGTATTCTGATATAATCAACAATTTTTTTATAAAAATCTTTGTACTGCCTCACAACCCTCAGGACTCACGGGCCGCCACTGATCAAAACACACACTTAGACAGTATAATTCAAATAATTCGATGTATATATAGTAAATCTCTATTCACATAACACATTCCCAGTTATGCAGTAGATATCACCAAACACATTTCTTTTGCAATAAAAAAATGTTAGTAATATAGCTCTGAACATGAATTACCTTTTAATATTTCCTGATATTTTTTCAAGCCTTCTAGTAATGCATCCCAAACTCGAACACGGTCTTCACCAAAAACTTTCTGAAACCGTTCCCAATAGTCTTTGATATCTTCATCTTCTATTAACCTTGAAACTGAATAACGGATATTTTTTAATCTTGCATTTGTAGTGGGCATGCTAAAACCGATCAAATTATTATTAAAATACTATAAATTAAGTTATCACAATGATATGAACGAAATTTTGGGCAACCCTCTTACGTTTTATAAAAGCAAAGGGTAGGGTGGCGTGAGTGTGCCAAACGCAAAACCCGGTGACACACCCCTGCCAAGATGGAGAGACTCAGATTTTTTCTTGGCTACAATCACCACCTGTGTACGATCGGACAGATAACAATGCGCGAAATTAATTGATGTATCGTCAAACCTATAGTGCAATTTTCCACAAAATAAATTACGATCGATTGTGTCGAAAGCCTTGCTTAAATCGAGAAGTACTAACGCAGACGTATCCCTTCTATGTAAACCATTTATAATGTCGTCCAGTACCGCGAGTAAAGCGGTAGCGGTACTTAGGCCCTTACGAAACCATAACTGAAATTTGTATGAACTCCAAAAGCTATCGATCGATATAAATAGCATATTTTTTTTTATTATTCTTGAACCATTATTCTAATTTTTTTCAGTTTACTTTTTTCTTGGGGTGTTCGGTTCTTATAAAAAAATTTCTTCTTTACATAACTTTTTTAAATAAAAACATACATCTTTATTTTCGTCAATAAATAAACACTAAAAAGATAACAACGACGTTTTGTCACTAATTAGTAATTTCTGCAGGCTGAACATTTTTCTTGCACAAATTCCAATACGTCAATATCAAACAACAACAAACAATTTTCTTTGTAGTTTACAAACAGAACATTCAAAACATTCAAATATATTTGAACATTTTAAATGTATATTTACGTTTTAAATGTATATTTATAAGAACCGAACACCGCAAGAAAAAACTAAACTGAAAAAAAAAGATATAAATAGCAATGCAGAAGAGGCTCTCTCGGTTGGAATTTACACAGAAACATTTTAACAAGTTTAACTCCATTCCATTTGTCTCGCACCAGAGTGAACGAAACTCGTGACATCCTCCTGTAATAGGCAGCATCGGGAAAAAGTTTGAATTCAAATATTGTTTTATGTCATTGAAAAATAGATTAAATAATAAAGGACCTTAATGGGATCCTTGCGGAACACTAGAAGTATCCACACGAACAACCGGAGTTCTTCCAGTAAAGTAGCTATCCAACTAACCCAATAAGGATGCAGAAGACACCAGCACTATGAGGTTTATGAACAAGTCACCGGTGATTAGCACTATCGAAGAACTGAAGAACCTGGTAACGGTCCTCCAATGATCGCGAAAAGTAATCTGTCAACTCTCATAAATTAAGTTCACTGGACCTTCCAGATTGAAAACCAACCGCTTAATTGATTATTGATGGGCCTTGACTGAAAATTAAATACTTGATAATTAAATTTTCAAAAAGTTTATGAATAGAATTAGTTATACATAACTTAATTTAAAGAAACTTCAGATTAACCGTTTACACACAAAGGTGCTCTGAAAAGGCGGATAGGATGATCAGCGAAACGTTAAAGAGTTGAATTTGACGCAGGATCCAGAAGCACTCTTTCGATAAGTATAGTTGCATGTGGAAGTTTTCTGTCTAAAATAGTTCAAAAAAGTTTTTTGGTCCATATACCTACTAAAGATAATAATAATAACTAATTTGAAAAACTAGTCCATTCTTAAGTGAGTTGTAATTTTAATGTTTGAATGAAACTCAAATCCCACAAAATAAGTTTAACAGAATTTATCAGCCATACATGTTTCGGGACCAGACCCGTCCCATCATCAGTGGCAAGTAAATAATCGGAAAAACTTTTCACTAACACATAGAATATCCTGGTCGAAAACTCCATTGTAGTCACCTTATGGAAAAATATTTTTTTTTTGAAAATATATATTTTTTTTACAAGGGAAACTCTGGAGAGACAGATATTTCTCGCATTGAATAATATAAATAATACATACCCCATTTTATAAGATCCATAATAAGCCACAACAAATTCTTTTAATGCTCTAGACACATAAATAGAGCTTATTACCAATGGATGATGATACTGACAAGTAAAGAATTCACTTGGCATCGGTTTGGCAACTTTGACAGATTTCGTGGAAGCTTTTTCTTTGTGCCTAAAATAAAATGAAGTAATGTGAGAAATACAATGAATATGGTAAAAAACTGTAAAAAATACATACACGGTGTTCCAGAATAACGTAGACATTGCTCTATGTCCACGCTATTCGGATTGTTGGTATTTTGTCTAATTAAAACAAACAAGTACCTAGCACTAAGTATTTTTTTAATCAACTATGCATTGTTTTTGACCCATATTGATAATGGTTAACAATTACACCAAAAACGAACACGTTGATACGACCTGGTTCTGGCAATGTGTGAAGGAAATTGTCGGAAAAGTGTAAGCCGTGGCGGGAATGTTTTCCTTTTAGACATGTAACGAATAGACAAACGGTTCCAAATGTGACATACGACTGCGAGAGATGGGCAGTTTAAATCATCAGTGGTTCATTAGGTAGGTAGGTAGGTTCAAAATGAGTGGGGCACCGGACCACCGAAGCGACCACCAAGGGTCTATTGTGGCTCATACATATTTATATTTCACCCAGCAGCTCAATCTCCTTAATGAAGTCGATAATTTTGCTGGGTGAGCTTCTTTTAGACTTCACCAAATATTGCGAATCTAGTTATAGGTACCGCTGGGCAACAACATAGTACCTACATATTCCACCGTCTCATCATCCTCCAGGCACAGTCGGCACTCAGAATTTTCCAAGAGACCCAACCTTGTGAGATAATTGAAACGACAATGACCAGTGTATAGTCCAACCAGGCAGCGCAGATGAGATCTAATCATACCCAACAACTCCCTGGCCCTGGCCAATAATCAGCGGTCGGGACGGTTGTGTTGTATTTTGTTTTTCTGTTCGGTCCCTCCGCGGGTGTTGGTTCGTTTGCCTTACTATGTTTTGATTCGACTAGCTTACTTTTCTTAGTCATACATCGTCGTGTGCAATTTTATTGTGTGTGCATTTCTATTACAATAAGCTTGACCTAATTTACGGTGCCGCTGTTGGTTATTTAAAGAAATAAAAAAAATAATAAAATAAATTCCTGAATCGTATTAAAATGGCTGATAAGTGTGATACCTGTCAGAAATCCCTTTTTGAAAAAAAAAATTGGCCTGGACACAGCAACTACGAAGTACCAAAACAACATTAAAATACCTACATGACAAAGTATTACAGCTTAAAAATTCCCAGATACCTGTGGAGAATGTTGACGCACTTGGGGCCTGTCTAAGAAAGAACATTGATCTTTTTCCTGTCATTAATGAAATCTACGACATTTTAAGTAACCATGACTCCAAGTGGAAGCTGTGTTATAACAAAATAGGTGACATACACAACCGCCAAATCAAAATCTCTGAAGATGGCCAGGAATCTTTATACAAATCTATCAGGGAAATGAAGCAAGATATTGTCTATCTGATATCGGTATTCATGAACAATCAGGATGACTCTGTTAATATTAAGGTGCATGATGCGACAAGGAACGAATTAATAAAGGAGGTGGGTAACTTACGTAACACTGTTAATCAGATGTCACTTATGGTGGAGAGACTAGCTGCTAAAGATAAGCCAAACATCTCGAGTACTAAGCTGGCGCCGGGTAGGACAGGTAGGAAAATTTCGAAACAAACTAACACTCATCACATGACCGTTACTTGTCCCTGATTCCACAGCATAGCAGTATCGGCATATCCACAGATAAAACTCCATACCAATTGAAAGAATATCGCGCTGTCCGGGAACAATTAAATATAAATATATGAATGGAGTTCCCACAATTGTCAATAATACGGAAGCTTCTTTAAACTAATAGCATCGTCTAGCAGGAACTATAAACACCTAAAAATGATATACCAGAACGTAAGACGTTTAAACACAAAAATAAGTGAATTTTATAGCAATGTGGTTGAGGGGGAACATCATATCGTTGCAGTCACGGAAACTTGGCTTCAGCCTCATGTGAACAACTCGGAACTGCTCGGAACCAACTATGTTGTTTACCGTAAAGATAGAAATTTTACAGCACTCAACTTGAGAAGAGGTGGAGGCGTGCTATTGGCGATCAGAGCGGATGTCGCGTCACAACCTATTGTCTTCCCTAATGAAATTAGTTTACCTGCCTCTATTGATGTAGTTGGATGTAGGATATTAATAAAAAACTTTAAATCTTACTTGCTTTGTGTTTATGTTCAGCCGGGGGCTAATATAACGGTATATGTTCAGCTATGTGAATTTTTGAATCATTGACGTTTTTGTTTGGGTGTAATTTAATTATATTGGGTGATTTTAACTTACATTTCGATTATACTAATACGAGTAGTCACTTATCAACTGTACGTGATACTATGCATTTATTTAACTTGAATCAATGTAATCAAATTGTTAATGTTCAGAATAACATTCTAGACTTAGTATTATCATCAATAAGATGCGATGTTGTTCATTGTGTTCCGCCGCTGGTGAGAGAGGATGTATATCATCCAGCTCTGGACATATTCTTGTTGGATTCTTCGAGTCTTATCTTAAGGGACGTACCTTGTTTGTTGAGTACAATGGCTTTAAATCTAGGGATTTTGTAGCTACAAGTGGTGCACCGCAGGGAAGCAACTTGGCTCCACTTATACTTTCGATATACGTCAACGATATCACTGCGAATGTATTTAGTTCCTGTCTCCTGTTTGCTGATGATCTGAAGCTCTTCAGGATAATACGTAATCCCTTGGACTGTGAGCTGCTTCAGACGGACTTGGTGGCGCTGGAGCGTTGGTGTACAGATGAGAAATGAAAATGTATGTCGTTCGCCAGGAGTGCTGATATCGTCCGGTATGAGTACAGCATTGGCGATGACATTCTTCAGAGATGCAAGGAAGTTAGGGATCTGGGTGTCCTTGTTGACAATGAATTGTCATTCAATCCTCACCTTCACAGTATTTGCCAAGAGGCGACTAGAGCACTTGGGTTTATTATAAGGTCAACAAGGGAATTTCAGAATATAGACCCTCTTAAAGCCCTTTACCAGTCGCTGGTGCGGAATACGCGTCTGTCGTGTGGTCACCGATTTAGCAGATATATATCAATAAACTTGAGCAGGTTCAGCGTAAGTTTTTAAAGTATATTTCGTACAAGATTGATGGACGATATCCAGACAGGGGAGTTGATCACAACGAACTCTTAAACCGTTTTGGTTTTCAATCGTTGCAGTGTCGAAGAGTGTCTGCATCTCAAATATTTCTTTTTAAATTAATCAACTCCATGCTGGATGGCCCTCACCTCTTACAGGAAGTGAACCTCAACGTACCACTGGCATATACAAGGAACATGCACTTATTTAGAGTTCCCCCAGCTCATACGAATTATGAGACGAGGGCCCCCGTAATCAATGCATGCAATCTATGTAATAAGCATAAAATATCTGTTCATACCAATTTTTTTAGTAATAATTTAGTGGCATTTAAACATAGTTTGCAGGCTCATTTAGTTAATTTAAGAATTTGATATTAAGTTTTTATTATAGTTTTAGTGTAGATTAAGTTCAATTGTTTATATTATGGAATCAAAGAATTGTCTTGTAATTGAGTGTAACCTGTTAGACAATAAATAAATAAAGATAAAACAGCCTTACCACATAAGACCAACACAAAAGAAGATTGGCATTACATGATTGTATCTGGAATCCCAATATCGTATATAGCAAACCAGATTGCGCACTATGCTAAAAAAAAACTTGGAACTACAGACTTCTTCCGATTTTTTCCAATGTTGAAGCAAAACGACAGTTCACTCTCCGATTCTAAGACTGTCGTTAAGAACAAGGCACATTTTGAGCGGCTAATGAACAACGGCAGCGACCCGAGACCTACCGCCAGCCTGCAACTCAGAAAACATGACTTCGAAGCATAACTTAACTGCGATTGGGTCCGACGGAGAGGCCATTGCAGCATGTAAATCCCATATTCTCCAAAGTAATTCCGAGATTATAGTCTAATGTAAATTGTGACTCTAAGCTCGTCATTGGCCCTATGACCCCACCTATAGTGCGAATGTCGCTAGACTGAGAGACCCTTCCATATTAAAAGCTCTTAGGCTTTATCTTGCATATCTCTACGACCCCTCCAGTGCGTGTTTTGAAGGCTACACCAACAGCAGCATTAAACTAGCGCTAGCATCTGAGGGCCTTCCCAGTGAGGTGAACTCACTGCGTGAGCTGTATTATCGTTACCACAGTGCCTATGAGATCGGCTTGACTGAAGTTGAAACGGACCTCTCTGCCTTCAGATCGTTCTTCTCCTCGGAAAAGATGCAGCAGCTTCAAATATTAGGGAGAGTCACTCAAATTATTTTTCTGGTGGTTCTCAGGGTGCGCGAAATTTTTTCTAGATAATCTGAAGCGAACAGAGGATCAAGCACCCTCTGGAAAAATAAACGATAGCAAGCTTAGTATATTTTTCCTCAATATTCAAGTAAGACACTAAACTGATTAACTATTTTTATTATTGCAACAGCTAAATTTTCCAGAAATTATTGCTATCACTGAACATTGGCTCAACATTTGTCAAACCATATGCTACAATATCTAGATTTACTAGAAGTTAATAGTAAATAATGTCCGCAAATAACTAATTCGTGACTAATTTCGACAATTTATTATCTGAAAAACTGTTCTCTCGTCTACAACAACAAATACGATCTCTATATTGTTTGCATTTACAGAACACCTGACACTGACAGGCACGTTTTATCAAAAATTACTAAGCTTGCTTGAGTCTCTTCCTTTAAATTGTAAATTGATTTTGAGTGGTGACTTTAACATAGATTTCTTCAGTGTGTGTGCTGCTCAAGAATCTCTTCAAACTATATTTGAATTTTTTGGTATGGACATACATATGTATGTTAAATCTCCAACCAGAATAACTAAAACCAGATCTTGTACTATCGACTACGTCGATACATTCATTGAGTCAAATGTCACAGACTGTACCGTCCACGGTGCAGGTGTTTCGGATCAAGAAGCAGTAATTATAATAAAGACCAAAAGCAACTGACTAAGATCACCTCTCTGATGATATCAACACTGCATTTTCCACTTCTACGGAAATATTATTGTGGAAGTTGAATAAGTTAAAGTTTGCATGAAAATCAAATATCTAATCATATTCTATGTGTAAATACATTGTGTTGTGTGTGAATTCGTTGAGGAAAATGTGCTGGAATATGTTTGTGGTGAAATTTCCAAAAATATATGGCAGCAGAGCATATGTTGAATCTCGAAAGTTAGTATGTTGTTTAGGCGAGCAGACTTCCATAAGAAAAGCACATCTTTATTCTTTTCTAATGCCATTACTTTTATGAAAAAATTAACGATTTGGCAACTATTTTAAAAATGCTTCCCATAAAAGGAGCACCAAAAATAACCCGCGACCTGACGTATTTTACACGTGTTTGGCTTTGGAGGAGATCTAGACGGCATGGAAGTCGTTTTGGTTGAAGATTAAAGTGAATAAGAGCTATCGCGTTTTATTATAGTTAAAAATATTAAAATTGGTATATATTTTGTGTTAAAATCTTTGTTATGTTACTGTGTACCTCTTTGAATGTATTTAATAAATAAAGTTATAAACAAAAATATTGTTGTTGCTTCTATACACCTATAATAATAAATGATTTTTTATTAAATATATTCCTTACTCCTCTGCCTATATCGGCCGCATAAATGATATTCAAGGAGAACATATTGTTATATTCTTACAGCGTTGCAAGCCAAATTTTAATTTTAGCCTCTGTCTTGTTCCACGTTTGGGTTAGATATCTATCTCTTTTGCAATGTACGGGACAAAACAAAATTAACTTTATTAATGAAATGTGTGGTCTATTCTTGAAGTCAGTGTGTCAAATCGTACCTATTACATGGCAGTTAGGTAGATAAATAACTATTAACCTGTCAAAAAGACTAAGAAACAGTTGTGACAAGAAAGAACATAATATGACATATTTAGTCAATATCATTTACTGTCAAAAATTTCAACGACTTACATTTCCTCACCAACATCACCACAAACTACCTCAATATCACCCTCGTAAATTTCAGTCTGACTCTTTGAAGACATTCTATCATCTTCAAAAAAATCTTCTTCTTTGACCATTTCCATCACAATATCTTCGATAAGATCGTCACTGTGCCGTATGGCGCCCATAACACCCTCTAAGTCTGGTGGCTTAAAAGCTTGTGTGCGCATGAGTACGGACGACATCGTGGAACCTTGTGAACTTTTGGTGTCACTTTTCACAGACTGTGGACGGGATGACCCTTGGCATTCCGGACAGTACGTGTACGGATAAAAAAATACAATTAACGCACTGATGTATGATTTATCGTTAATCCCGAGTGCCTGAAAATAAAAACAAGATGAGAGACCAAGCCTTGTTGTGGTATTAGCTAGGTTCTATTTGTCATGTTGCGTATGACATCTATTTTCTTTTGTATGATCAGATATTTTTACAAAACTGGGATTTCCTTAATGATATTGATGACTTAGATACGGCTGTTGATCTTTTTTATCAGGAATTGACGCTGATCTTTGATATGTGTAATCTATTTTTAGAACTAAAAATAGCAATTTTTCATATCCTTGTTGGCATACCCTCATCAAATCATAAATGATAGAAAAAACAATTCTAAACTGTATAGAAAATGCAAGAATAACGGTTCTATAAATTATCTTAACCTATTCAAGCAACTACGAGCGGAGATTAAAATAAAAATTGATGTTGCTTATAATAATTACCTATCTTCTGTTCAGAGCTCAATCAAAAGTGATCCTAAAGAGCTCTGGTAATTTGTTCAGAATAAGCGTCGTAAGTGTCGTAATCCAGCTACCATGTTTGATGACAATGGAGACTGTAAGGAAAACCCTACTGATGTTGTCAACGCATTTTCTGATTTTTTTCAGAGCGTGGTGCTGAGGGCGATTAGGCTGACAATAACTTCTGGTTGCGACGGAATTCCCACATTTCAGGGGCCGTTCCACTGTCACTCATCTGGGGCAATTTTTATAGCATCTTTATTCGGCTGTTGGTGAGTGTCTTCAGGTCGATGTTGTTTTTACAGATTTTTCTAAGACATTCGATAAGCTCGATCACGGCATTTTAAAACGGAAACTAAACAAATTTGGATTCGTAAAAGATTTAATTTTGTTTTTTTGAGTCTGACGTTTCTGGTCGTAGACAATACTTAATTTTAAAAGAAATGATGTTATTTAAAGAATTAAAGAACTTGCCGGTTTTTAACGAAAGTTGGTTACGTATAAAAGGATGTACTTACCTGAAAGATGTTATCTAGTCTCACTAAAGTTTTTTGATAATCCTTATACGGTTCTAATAAAACTCTTAAACGCTTTTCTGTCAAAAATCCTGTTTTATCAGAAATACGAGTCAGTAGATGTTTCACAACACATTTATGAATTGAGTTTCGTTCCAATTCCATATCAGATTCAAACTGACTATTGCGAATATCCGCCAATGAAATTCCAGGACCTAGAAATGTCTTATTTTTATTATCTCTATATTCTCTAATTTCTACAATAAAACAACCCGTGTTTAATTGTTTTCTAGAGTTTCATGAGTACGAAAAAACGCAGTCTGATAAGTGTAGTTGGCCATATGCTTCTACTAATTCGACCTCTAATCTTCTTAAAATCGGTGATAAAATGTAATAATACACAGATAGACATTTTTTAATAGAATTTCATCGTTAACTAAGTCCATACGAACGAGTATTTGCTTATTGTTTGAGAAAACAAACTATAAATTACCGCTTAATGGGTTCTCTATTGACAATTATTTAGTAAGATTAATTATAATTGATCAGACAAAGGAATTTTACGCTTAAGTCTTTCACATTACAAAGAACTGGATCTAAAGAGTCGCTCTAGATTATCAAGGTTTAATAAGAGTAGGTGGAAGACTTGGAAAATCTAATTTCAACGTAGATAAATTAACTCCTGTATAAAATGTGTCATTTAAAGAGGCCTGTTTTGTCATTTTGACAGCGATAAAAAAGGTGCAACGTTGTTTATCACCGATAAAAACGCCTGTTCCTCTTAAGCGTCTACATCTAGTATGCTTACGTCCCTTTAATGTCTGCCCTGTCAGTTATTTATAGTATATTAAGTATAAAGGGCGGTAAAGCATTCGTTGCAGCCCGCCGCTGTATAGACGCACGAGTGAGCGAAGCGAGCGAGGGCAGCTATACAGTGAAGGGCTGCAGCGGCTTTACCGCCAGTGGTGCTTACAACTGTTTTTCGCCTGCCTCTTCATACTACAATATTAAACCAAAAGACCTTTATTTTAATAATTAATTATTACTGTTATGAACTGACAGTTTTTGACAGAAATTAATGGAAGTATTTTTTGACGTACATGATAATAGGCGTTATCCTTTGACAAACTCAGATCAGAGAAACTTATGTGACAGGCTCACATGTCAGTGTTGAGTAGGTATTTTAAATGTAGAAAGAAACTGTCAAATTATTATCTGAGCGTGTACGCTATAGAAATTTGATTTTAGAATCTTAGGTATATTTCGGTAATACAATAATAATTAAAAAGTGGTTACTAATTAATAATGGACAAATTTAAATAATTAAATGAGTTTAGCGGAATGGCAGACGACTACCTAAGTAAACTTTCTCAATTAATTGTCAACTTATCATCTAGATGGAATGCACATTAAGTTAAGTGAGTGAAAACTACTGATGTTAACGTTATTATTGGAAATCTAACATAGCGCCATCTATGAAAAAAAATTAAAATGAGCGGGCGCTAACTGGTCATTTACCGCCCGCATATGCGGGCGGTAAAACTCTGTTTAAGTACAGGCAGGCGAAAAAGTATATTGTTGATAATTGATACTGAAACATTACAATATACAACACCAAACCAAACAATTTATAACAATTGTGTATTTAATAACGGTTCATTTAAATAATTTAATTGTATCAATAAAGATAATTATTGTTGTTTTTCATTCATATATTCGGTCGGAAATTTATCTTGCCAAAAAACACTCTATATAGCTTTTCTTTTAAGGATAAATTTCTTTTTAACTCAAAATTTTTCCAACAGTAATTTTGCTCGAAAAACTGCCATTTGTCAGTTTTTCTCGTAGAATTACTGACTGGCAAAATTATTTCGTTACAAAAAGAAATTTATCCGATAAAAAAAGCTCTTGTGTTTTACTGTTGATAAAAAAACATCCTATCATTTTATCACATCACCATACTTCAACTACTCATATTTTCCCATGAACATGTAAAATTATTACATTGCGGTCAACAGCAATCATTATAAATGATAAAATATTGATCACTTGGAGGCAGGAATTTAGCCAAAAAGAGCGTAGATTCGTGCATAACATGCAATCGAGTAAAACCTAGAGGCCACAAATTTATTATGGGTACACCTTTTAGAACGTGTCAGATCTTCATTTCCTTTTGAGCATTGTAATGGATTCTTGTGGTCCATGTCTCGTTAAAGATAGACCAACGCGCGATGCAAAGATAATAAAATCTTGCGTTTTATTAACAGCCATTTGCACCGCTTACACTTAAGGTGCACTTAACGTTAAGTGGAACTTAAGTGGACGTATTATGTTGCACCGTCACTTATAACACACCTAAGTGGGACTTAAGTTAGGCCGACGTAATCTACAGCTTAAGGTCCACTTAATTCATATCTAACCTCACTTTTGATTTTGTTTTCCATTATTTTGTCTAGGTATGTCAATAAACATTATTATATGAGGTATGTTTACATTATGTTAGGTACTTGTTCTGTCCTAAATTTCATTTAGACATAATAGTAACTTTATTTTAAAGAAGTAGTCCATTCTGAAGTGGAGTGAATGTATTGTAATAGGAAATAAAACGTCAAACTCCACGAAATCAATTTAATACACTACACTTAATGTGTTAGGTCGATTAAATTACCAAACATGTTTCGAAGCTCACTAACTTCATCATCAGTGGCAAAATTTGTAGAGAAATTGTATTTTGAAAGTATTACATTATTAGGAGTATATTAAGAGTAATTAATGTGTTGAAGTCACCTCGAGGAAAAATTATTGTTAAATTATTAATACTAATGAAATTAAATTATATTACTACATTTTGTTGTTTTTCTTTTTGGTAATCATGTTAAACATTAATTTTTAAAAAATTGTATGTGGTTGGGTATTTTGTTTAACCAAAATATTAGTTGCTGCGTAAAAAACAACCACATAAAATTTTTTAAAAATTAATGTTTAACATGATTACCAAAAAGGAAAACAACAAAATGTAGTAATATAATTTAATTTCATTAGTATTAATAATTTAACAATAATTTTTCCTCGAGGTGACTTCAACACATTACTCTTAATATACTCCTAATAATGTAATACTTTCAAAATACAATTTCTCTACAAATTTTGCCACTGATGATGAAGCTAGCTTCGAAACATGTTTGGTAATTTAATCGACCTAACACATTAAGTGTAGTGTATTAAATTGATTTCGTGGAGTTTGACGTTTTATTTCCTATTACAATAATAGTAACTGCCTAATAATTTATAATTATTTAATATTTCACATTATTATATAATATATTTATAATGGATTTACGTTTAGTTTTTGATGATGATTTCGACGACATAAATTTAGTTTTACCTATATGGAGTGCCGCGAAGAATATATTCGAGCTAATCATTTTGAGGACGTTTTCTAAAATATAGGGTTGTCAAACAAACGGCTTTAGTGAACCTTTTCAACGCGATATAGAATACCCTCACAACTTGTAATTAGGAATTTTTTAAGCCAAAAACAGTTTTTGTATTTACAAGGCCTGGCGCCAAATCACGGACGGGATCTGCGATTATTGTACAAGGCCCACCCCAGTTTTTTTTTATTTGAGACTGTTCATCGGCTGCCTCCCTTCGTAAATGTTTCTTTGTTTCCATAATATTTGCGTAAAGAATCACATTTTCGCGGATAATTTTCTGGTGTTTCAGCATTAACCGGTTTGAAATTATTTTCTACACCCCGTCTTTTTCTCGCCAAATTTGATTGTTGCTAGTTTTACATTCTATTATTTCCTATATTCTCATACTATCCTCAGAAGTAATATTGTTTCCTATAGGAAAGATTGGGAGCCCGTTTCTTTGTCTCTTCCATCTTAAAACAAATGAATAATATAATACATAAAAACTTGTGTGTGTTTGTATTAAAATGCGACGATGCCACATATTTCTTAAACTCAGCTAAGTATTGGCTGGTGCAATTCATATCCTAGATAAGGTCCACCTTATCTTAAGGTAGACCTTAGCTAAGTTGTAGATTTAAGCGAGGCGGTGCAAATGGCTGTAAATGTCTGTATTTGTGCAAACTGTGATATATTTAATAATGGTTTGTGTGAAGTTCTAGGATTTACTACTGAGCACTTTAGTAATTAGAATTGTTGGGGTTTGAATTATTGTTATTTTGTTTTTATGTTATATATCAATGTATTGGAAATTATTGGTATTAATTAAAAATATTTGTCCTGTAAAGGGTTTGTAAACCGTTGGGCAAATAAATGCTATTAGTATTATGATTATATCTTGAGATTACTAGTGATTTAACATCAGGTAATTTTATTACTGCTTTGAGACATTTTAATAATCATAAATAAATAAATGTCTTTATTGTCTAACAGGTTGCAACACACCCAATTACAAGACAATTATCTGCAAAAATAACATTATTCTTATACTAGACTTCTACAAAAACGCTAATCATCATCATCAACTTAGATAAATCATATCGCTACAAGAGAGAAACTAGAATATAATAGAGCAATAATTCAGAAAAGTTAAATAGTAAACGAGGCTGAACACTACATCCAACAGCAATAACACATCGATACAAAATACACATCAGATATTGAGATCTCGCAGGAACCGGAACAAGCAAGCGCAAAACGATCTTATGGGTTGATTAAAATAGTTGACGTCACTATTTACTCTGTATACGTTACAAGTTTGGCTTAACCTCAAAAGAGGTGCCTTGGTATCCTAGTTCGTACGAAAGGCGGGAACATAGAAAAACCTACTATTTCTTGCAAAAATTTGAGGAAGATGAAAATTAATTTGGCGAAGCAGATCTGAGCAACCTATGAAATTATTAATAATTTTTAAAATAAACAATTGACCTGCAGAAATCCGACGCGTTGCCAGTGAAAACACATGGAAACGATAAAGCAGTATCTTATGATCATACCCTCTGTGCGGAAACCTACCATCAAGGGTAAATGCCAAATATGTATGCAATGTGACAAATATGGGATTGATATATGGGAGACCATATAATTGAGTCATATTCAAGCTTGGATCTCACAAGAGCACAGTATAAATTCATTATATTGAATATCCGTGAAGTCCTTGGTAACTCAAAACAGAAATTCAAGCATGTCCAATGCATCCCGGGTGATGCATGATGCCAAACGATAAGTCTGTGTCAATATAGACTTCCAGATCCCTTAACACTTCGTAACGCTCAAGAGCCGTATCATTTAGTTGGTAATGGAATTCAAATATATAATAATGATAAACAGTTTATTTGCAGTCATATATCAAGAAAAAGTACAATACAATAACGTGTAAACATAATAACAAACGCAATCATAATTAATTACAAGACGCCAAAAATAACTGCAAAAAGGGTTAGAAAGCAGTAAAACTGATTTTGATATTCTAACCCGTACGGAAAAATGAACAATTTATACTACATGTATAAAAGTTCCCGATAACTTTCGATTAACAAAATTAATTTGAACAATAATTAACGCAAAAAAAAAGAAAAACAACAAAAACAAAATTAAATTAAATTCATAATCATAACCACAACACGATATGAAAATTATGCTTAAACCAAATTTAACAGTTCACTTCTAAGAAGTACAAGAAATCTTGATATATTATGAGTCTTAAAATTGTGAGGAATTCCATTGTAGGTGCTATAAACATCATAGGAAAAGAATCGCTCGAATAAAAGAGTGCGATGAGGAGGAGGAGATTGTAAACCCTTAAACCTCAGATTAAGATTGTGGACGTCAGACCTAAACCTAATAATAATAATAATAATAATAATAAATGACTTTATTTCCC
Source organism: Apoderus coryli (assembly GCA_911728435.2). Classification (NCBI taxonomy): domain Eukaryota; kingdom Metazoa; phylum Arthropoda; class Insecta; order Coleoptera; family Attelabidae; genus Apoderus; species Apoderus coryli. The sequence continues at coordinate 4,280,291 of OU452202.1, read as the reverse complement.
AACATATAGAATCAATATTAATAGAAACAATATTTATAACTTATTTAACATACAACTGTTTGAGAAATCAGGGGAAGTTCACCATACTGGTGCTCTACCACTTAACCCTGCTATTTTACCTTACATAAACATTTTGTTAACAAAATATTCTTGAGCCCTAGCAATATTCACACATTTATAAATTAAGACTCGAAATAAAAAAATAAAACATAAAACATATATATAACTATAGTAATGACATCATCAATAACAACAAACAATGGTATATATAATTATTATACTCCTATCTTCATATTTAGCATAGAAATAAAAGCAACTACAAATATATGAATGGCGAACCTGAAGTATCTCCGCAAAACCATTACTCAGCCTGATTTTCAAATAATAACGTAAACATACTCTTTTTGAATTCTGACATCTTGCTAGACTTAAGCTCAGTCGGTATGGCATTGTACAGTCTAGCGATACAGTAGCTGAAGCCTCTCTCGAAGAAAGACGATCTATGTAAAGGAGGAGTCAATAGACCACGAGACCGGACATTGAGATTATGCACATCCGTACGATAAACCAGTCTATCAGCCAAGTAAGAAGGCTTCTTACACGTAATTATTTTGTGGTACAAACACAGAGAGTACAATTTAAATGTTGTGCATATTAAGCCACTTTCGTTCAACCAACTTATAGGACACTCGTTCAAATTTCCTAATACCGAATATAAATCGAATGCAAGATTTCTGAACGCGTTGAATCTTCAATTTAGTATCATTATCAATACATGGCGCGAGAAGAGGAGCACAGTAAGTAAATTCTGACAGAATTAAGGATTCACATAACATTTTTTTGGTTTTAACATTTAAAGATGACCGATGGGGATACAAAAGTCGAAGAGCAAAATAGGCTTTCTGAATATTTTTAGTACACTGGTCCCGAAACTTAATGAATTGTCTATAATAACTCCCAAATTTTTTGCTGAAGTTTCAATAGGTACAATTGTATTGTTGATCATTATTTGTATTTGTGAGAGTAACGCTTGATACTCTGTCTTCTTACCAAAAAGTATTGCCAATGATTTGCTGGGATTTATTGCTAAACAATGCTCAGCTGATTTGTGCGCAAGGCTCTTCAGATCGCAGTTCATCTGTGCAACAGCATTTCGGCAATTACGAGAATCAAACGATAACAGAAGCTGGGTATCATCGGCGTACATTCTCAGTCCACAAAACTTCACAAATCTCGGGAACTGGGAAGTATAAAGTGTAAACAATAGAGGTCCCAAGATAGACCCCTGAGGAACGCCTGAATTAGTCCCCCTAGAACTAGAGAATTTGTCTTGGACCCTGACGCGCTGCTTTCTATGTGACAGATAAGACTGGAATAGCCTTAACGAACCCAAGGCTACACCGCAGGACTCAAGGATTTTAATTAAAATATCGTGATTTATGGTACCAAATGCTTTACTAAAGTCAAGCAATACCATCAAAGAATTTTTCCCCTCGTCAGAAGCATGAACAATATCATCAACGATATCAAGCAATGCGGTGCAACAACTGTACCCCGTAATTGGGACTCTATTAACTTTTCTAAAATTTTAGACATTCCGGGAAGAATACTAATAGGTCTTAGATTAGAGGGTTCCTGAACACTCTCGATTTTAGGAACTGGGTAGACAATGGCATTTTTCCGGCAATTTGGAAATATTCCAGCTGGGAAGATACTATTGACAATGTTTATAATGTATTTGATAATAAAAGGACAGCACAGCTTTATCTAATCTTTTCGAACAACATATTTTGCAAGCTAGAAAATACGGCAAACTTACATTTTTGAACGTTCAAAGGCAGTTTGATAGATGCACACCATTCCGCAAGCGTAAACACGTCACTTGGGGCCGTTGTATTCGTGCGCAAAAAACATCCTCCAAGAAGCATGTCAAGTTAGTTACTGTTGGTCGCTTTCGGAAAAAAGCCATGCTGCTGGGGGTGAATTTGTTGTTTCAGCTGGCTAACAATTTTTCTATGCAGTGTTATCTGAAAAACCTTGGAAACGCTGGCGAGAAGAGAGATGCGTCGATAATTTGAACACGAGCATTTTCCGCAGAGCTTGCACCTTAGACAAGAAAAGAGAGAGAGGACAAGTAACAATCCAGTCTATAACAAAAACTCCACTGCATGCATGCCTCAAAACTACATTGAGACCAGAAATTCCAGGTAGAACAGACAATGTTTATCTACAAATCAAATACCGGCCGGTCAAAAACAGAGTAGGTTATAAAACAGCAGGTAGTTTTGTTAGGTAAGGGTAAGAGCACAGAGTACAGTAGAGGTATCTCTGGTAGGAATAACAACTATATTGTGTTCGAGTCACATTTGTCTTGTTCAGTCGTTCTCGCAGTATATACCTGATAGAAAACGATTTTGTAACAAAATAATTTTAATATTTAATAATAATAATTTAATTATTATTTTAAATAATCATTAAAAACTGTATCCCAAGTGCATTTTAAAATGGTTGGATGTTCAAGTTTCAAGTGTAACAGTAGATCTGAGAGAAAAGAACCAGGAATTACGTTTCACAGGTAAAAATTCAAACACTTATTTTATGGTGTCTATAATTAAATGCTTATAAATCTAAAAATATTAGTCTATCGTATTTTATTCTTTTAACATGCATATTTAATATTTGCATTCATGATTTTGTAATTATATTGGTCAGCCAGGCACAAAAATCTTTAGTTAAGCAGTGGTGGCGTACATTGATTATTATTATTTTTGTGTTCTAATTTTCGTAAATTATTACCAATTATCTACTTATATATTTTTTATCCTAAGGTTTCCAATGAAAAACGCAAGTAAACTTAATGTCTGGATTCAAAAAATGCATAGGGGAGATTGGTCACCTAATGAAAATGACAGGCTTTGTTCCAAACACTTTGATGCAAGTTGCTTTCATAATATTGGTGCTGCAGCCTTCTTGTTGGATGATGCAATACCTACCATATTTGAGACCCTACCGAAATACCTTCAAGAAAAACCAGAAAGAAAACGAGTAAGTGTTTTTTTATGTCAAGTGCAAAATTTATATAAAATAACATTTTTTTATATCATTGTAGCGTGCAAAAAATCCGATTTCTAATACAATGGATCACTTAGAACAATCTATAATAACTTCCAATGAACACTTAGAAGAGACGCCTAAAGAAAAACGTTTGAAGAAGCAATTAGTTCAAGAAACAAAGAGAAGTGCCATTAAGTCAAAGAAACTAAAAGTGTTAAAACAGAAAGTTCGTAGATATAAGAGGAAAATAGGGTCTTCTAAAATTTTGATCAAAGAACTAAGAACAAAAAATTTACTAGCAACTGAGCATTCCGCTTTAATTAATAATTTATCTAGTATTAGTGAGGAACTAGCAAAGCGACGAGTAGGTGAAAAAGTAAAATATTCACCTGCGCTAAGAAAATTTGCAATAACTTTAAGTTTCTTTTCCCCGAAAGGTTATGATTATGTGCGTCGCGTCTTTGACACCTGTCTTCCACATCGAAGCACTATTGGGAAATGGTTTAAGAATGCCATGGCTGAGCCTGGATTTACTAAGGAATCATTAGATATTTTAGAATCATATGTGAAGACCTCAAAAAAAACTGTGTATTTGTCTTTAATTATCGATGAAATTTCTATTCGCAAGCAACTGGAGTGGGACGGTAAAAGATTTCAGGGTTATGTTAACTACGGCATTGATTTAGAAGACGACAATAATTCCATGGCAAGAGAGGCTTTCGTCTTATTGGTCAACTGTATTAATGGAAAGTGGAAGTTACCCGTGGGTTATTTTTTTACGGACGGTTTAACCGGCACTCAAAAGAGTGCTCTTGTCTCCCAGTGTATCAAGCTAATTCAAAAAATAGGAGCTTTTGTTGTTTCACTGACATTTGATGGAACTCCCTCAAATATTAGTATGGCCAATATATTAGGTTGTAAAACGGATGTGAATAATATTAAACCGTATTTCACTTTAAATAATAAAAACATTTATATATTTTATGACTGCTGTCATATGATTAAATTAGTACGGAATACATTTGATGAAAGAAAAATTATTATAGATGCTAATGGGAGGAATATTAATTGGGATTATATTGAAAAATTAAATAACCTTCAAAAGTCTGACGGCATGCATTTAACAAATAGACTTCGAAATGCACATCTTAATTTTTTCAAACAAAAAATGAAGGTAAATTTAGCGGTGCAACTTCTTAGTCACTCAGTCGCAGACGCTTTGGCTTATTGCAAACAAGAATTAAAGTTAAGTGAATTCAGTGGATGCGAAGCAACATGCCATTTTATTACATTATTCAATAACGTTTTCGATATATTAAACAGTCGGTCCCTTATCCCTTATAGTTTTAAAAAAGCACTATGTAAACAAAATCATGCCTTAATTAACAATTTTATCACTGATGCTATTGATTATATTTCAAAACTTAAATTTTCTAATGGTGAATTAGTTATGAAATCTAGAAGAAAAACAGGCTTCCTAGGTATAATTATTTCATTAAAAAGTTCCCTGTTGCTATATAATGAACTGGTTATTACTGAAAACTCACTAATGTACATTCCATTTTATAAAACGAGTCAGGATCATTTAAAACTCTTTTTCAGTTCCATCCGCTCCAAAGGTGGATGGAATAATAATCCAACATGTAGACAGTTCGGTGCGGCATATAAAAGATTATTACTGAGAACAGAAAATCGTGAGACAGGGTTGGGAAATTGTATACCTCTTAGAGATATACCAATTTTAACGGGATCAAGTAGATTTAAGAATCCTGATTTAAACATAAATAGGTCAAGCAGGTTTGATCCTGAAAGTAGTAATGATTTCCCTGTTAATGGAGAAGACCACGCATGTCACATAACTTGGAGCGACTATGTATATATCATGAACACGAATATTATCAATAATTGTTCACTGCAGGTTATAATTTATATTGCTGGTTTCGTTGTACGACAAATGCTAAAAGCTATCAAATGTGATGAATGTTTAGGAGCTCTCGTTGGTAACAAAGAAAATTTTCTTAGTTCTTTGATTGCAACAAAAAATTTGGGTGGTCTTACATATCCATGTAATGACATTATAGAAGTATGTAAAATATCTGAGCATTTTTTGCGTGTTAATGAACATAAATTTTCAACAATTAATTTTATTGAAAAACTTAAGAGCAAAATAATGTTTGTTTGTATTGACAAGAATTTTTTTAAAGTTTTGCAACAACATGTTTTAAGTTCAATTAATAATCATACAGGGTGGTCCAACGAAAAGTTTGCACCTAGCTTTTCTCTTTTTTTTGTAGTCGAATGCGAAAATGCTCGGACACGTCGATTTTGCTTTTGAGGGGGACACATTTTAAACATATTTTTCGATCTGCGCCTTTAACCCCCTAGCGGGGGTGAGTAACAACCCTAAAATTTTAAATGGAAAGAGGGGTCTAATGACATATCATTTGAAAGGACACAAAATTGTCTTTCTAATGATACCCTATTTGTCGAATTTTACTAAAACAGTTAATACGAAAACGACTTTAAAGACATTAAGCCGATAATTTTGGTATTAATGAGAAATACAAATAAGTTTTAATTATTACGACTGAAAACAACTACAATCATTTCTAAATTATTTACTTGGAAGAAAAACGGGATTTCAAAAACACTATCTTATTTATCAGAACTAAATTCCTCACTAATCGTTTGCGTTTTTTGTTGAAATAAAAACTGCAGATACGTGTAGGAAAAGAATTTACACCGTTTATTTTAGTCTTTTCATTGATTCAGTTTGGTTGCTTCTCAAGTTATTTTACTTTTACCGTACAAAATGATTTATTCCATTCTAGAACGAGTTGAAATTGTTAAACTTTATTTTCAAAATAATAGTAGTGCTAGACTTACGGCTCGCTTATTTAATGAGAGACATCCCGATAAAAATGTGAATGATGTGTACGTTGGCAAGTTAGTTAAAAAGTTTGTAGATACCGGATCTGTCTGTAATGTAAAACACCAGCCGCAGAAACCGATCAGAAATGAAGCTGTGGAAGTCGCTGTTTTAGGGCATGTTGAAATGGATCATAGTCAAAGTACCCGTCAACTAGCTGAAGCCTCAGGTGTCTCCCGTTCGTCCATAATACGAATTTTAAAAGCGTACAAATTTCATCCGTACAAAATCAAATTAGTACAGGAACTAAATGAGGATGATCCTGATAGAAGGCTGCAATTTTGTGAAGCAATGAGCCAGCGTTTAATTGAAGATCCGCAATTATTATTTAACATTTGTTTTTCCGACGAATGCACATTTTATTTGAATGGAGCTGTAAATAGGCACAATTGCCGTTACTGGGATGACAGTAACCCACATTTATTCCGTGAGGTTCATACCCAGTATCCTCAAAAAATAAACGTCTGGTGTGGCATATTAGGAAATCCTATTATAGGACCACTTTTTATTCCTGGAAATTTAACTGGTGAAGTGTACCTAAACATGCTTGAAGACACAATTGATCCTTTAATAACACAAATAATAGAAGATGACCAAAATCATACTGCTGATCGGCTTTATTTCCAGCAAGATGGAGCACCTCCGCACTATGTGGCTCCTGTAAGACAGTTCTTAGATGACCGGTTCCCTGGACGGTGGATTGGAAGGAGGGGCCCAATTGAATGGCCTGCCAGGTCACCGGATTTATCGCCTTTAGACTTTTTTCTTTGGGGGCACTTAAAAAATAAATGTTTTGCCACGAAGCCCGAGTCCATAGAAGATCTTCGCCAACGCATTACAGAAGAGTGCAGAAACATAACACCTGATATGCTACAAAATGTTAGAAATAGATTTGAACAAAATCTGTATTATTGTATGGAATCAAATGGGTCACATTTTCAACATTTGTTAATGTAACGTTTTAATAAATCAATTTAACAGCTTGTTTACTTTTTTTACAAAGCAATGTTAAAACTAACAAACATTGGAATGTACTAACGATTGCAGGTGTTTTCACTCGCAATAATTAAAACTTATTTGTATTTCTCATTAATACCAAAATTATCGGCTTAATGTCTTTAAAGTCGTTTTCGTATTAACTGTTTTAGTAAAATTCGACAAATAGGGTATCATTAGAAAGACAATTTTGTGTCCTTTCAAATGATATGTCATTAGACCCCTCTTTCCATTTAAAATTTTAGGGTTGTTACTCACCCCCGCTAGGGGGTTAAAGGCGCAGATCGAAAAATATGTTTAAAATGTGTCCCCCTCAAAAGCAAAATCGACGTGTCCGAGCATTTTCGCATTCGACTACAAAAAAAAGAGAAAAGCTAGGTGCAAACTTTTCGTTGGACCACCCTGTATATATTTTCTTATAGAATCTGCTGTAGTAAAATATCTAAATATTAGAATACATTTTATAAGAAAAAAGAAATCTGAAGTGTTAGACCCAGTTAGGAACCATATAACAAAACAATTTTATTCAAAAATCAATAATACTTGTAAAACGGTGTTTTGGTATAGTCTGTAAGTTATTTTAAATTTAATATTGTTTTTTCTTTATTTTTATTTTTTAAACCATAATAAAGTCATTTGTATAAAACCGTATCTTCTTTCCAACACTGCTCAATAATATCGTTGATTGAAATATTTAATAAGATTCGGAACGCTGGTCTCTTTTTCGTGCTTTGCTGAACTGCACTAGCGCATCTGTGAACGGGCAAACTAAGTTCTCATTCAAGATGCCTGACTGACACAACTGTATCGATCGATCTTCGACACTGATAGTTGGATATTGCGGTACAAAAGCAACAGATGGCATAGCGGCGTTTTACCCCATTCGTTAATGAGACGTTGCCGTGAGTAGATTTTTTTCTTTTATTCTCTAAAGATTCTCTAGATTCCTTGACTACTTTTATTAAAAATATCGTTGACTGAAATATTTTCTTTTAATAAATGAGATAATATAACATGTAAGATCCCTAATATATTTAATATACAATTTCATGCTTAATTTATAAACGATATGATATTAAATAATATACAAGGGTTTTAAAAGAAATAAATGACTAGGGAAGTAGGGTTCAAGTCATTCTAGACGAGGAAGTAGTCGTGCGGCCCCACGAATCCTTGGTTTTCAATAAAAATTATGGAGCGGATGGAATCATGAGTTTAAAGAGACCAACACACAAATTTTGTTTATTAATTAGTTGCCTACTAAAAAATTTTGGAGATTGATTTGACACATATAAATTAAAAAATGGGTTGGTAGAAAATATAAAACATGACTTAATTTTAGTTATACGGGAACATGACCAGTTTTGGTTTGATCAGTGTGGTGACCATCGCAATATTATTATTAAACAATTAATAAAAATAAAATTATTTAGGGCTGTTAAGTGGGCTAGTTCTAGTAATAATAAAATTAAAGATAACGAATCAGGTAAACCACATAGAAAAATAAGAATATTACATTAGAGTTTGGACTTATAGGTATATTAGTCATCGGCCAAACTGTTTCTTATATTATGTTATGCAAATATAGTTGTATTCACGGTTAGATGGAATGGATTTGTTTTTTATTTATTTTCTCAAGTTGCTGTTAAATTTTGGTGTATTGTGTAATTATTAATAAAAACATACTGAGACTAACAAATAAAAACATATACAAAAAAAACTTTCTAAATTACGAGTTTCATTTTTTTTTGTCGGACACTGGAGTCCACAGCGGTTTACCAACTCAAGTGTAAAGATTGTCCAAAAGTTTAAATTGGTCAAACTGGATGCAATTTCAAAACACGTTTGAAAGAACATAACAATTCATGTATCACTAATAATACAAATTCTACTTATTCCAATCATTTCATAGCAGATAACCATAGTTTTAATAGCAAAAAATTGACTTTACTAGAAGCACTAGAAATTAAGAAATACAGAAAATCTTCTAAACGACCAAACCAATATAAATAATTCTCCTCTTTTGAAATTGTTTGGCTGTCTTGTACCTTTAAATTTTATTTGAATGTAAAAAACTGTTATGTTGGTATTTACCACTTGAGTTCATTTCTGGGGTTTCCATATATTTTTTTATACCTTACACTATATTACTTTACTTACCTGTTTTTACCTAATAGTATAGAAACCAAACTCCAGGTAAACAAAGTAATATTGTGTAAGGTATAAAAAAATATATACGGAAAAACCCAGAAATGAGCTTATGTCAGATATTCTTTTACCATTTTAGAAGAAGCTACTGTATAGCGAAACACGTGTAATGTACATAAATTAAAAAATAAAATAAATTAAAATTAGACAGTTACATAATATCAAGTTTACAGGTTGGGTAGATGGGGGATAGATACTACATAGTTTGTAGGTTACTAAGATAACCTCCCATATTCCAAAAACCATACGTTTTTCAACCCATGTTTTTAGAGGTAAACCACCCAAAAATTAGTTATTCCACATTCTGTTAAAGTTCTGATGGTAAAACTACGACTCCCTGTATAGCATATATTTTTTTTCACACTGTTACAGACCATTATGAATCGATCTTTGCCATTGTCATTTATTAAGAAAACTAAGATATGTCAAACAATTAGTTAAATAAAAAAATTATTATCTTTTTGCCTTTTAGAAGCCTTCAAGAACACAGAATCAAACAAATTTCCCTGCGGAAATGTATCATTTTCTTTTCCCTGCCTTTAGAATAGCCGAAATCTGTTACATTAAAACCCATTTTTGCCTTGTATTTTAGACGTTTTTCCGAAAATAGAAAAAAATTATATATAACCTTCAACTTTTTAAGGTTCGGGTTAAAATCTTTTTATTCTCTTCAGATCGCCCATGAGGTTCAATAGGTATATCCTTAGCGAGTCGAAACCAATATAAAAAAAATTCTTGTGCATTTCCTATGGTACCATTTCCACAGTCAACAATTAACTGAATATTGAGATCTATCAATTAGCTCCAAACATGCCGTACAGTTATGTTTACTCTGTGACATACTTGGGAGATAATACTAACGAGCAAACTTAAAAAGAAACCAAACTTCAGAAATCAAAAATAATATTGTAAGGACAACCTGTATATACGCAAATGTATAAGTATATTATTTGTTTTATGTATTTAAAATTCTTTTACTTGCTATCCTAAACAATTTTTTTTATAACTTGTACATTGAATTTAACCGTTAATGGAATATTTAATTTAACATAGGTAATGTATGATTTATATTTTAATGATTTATCGTGGATAAGTAATATTTTTATTAAAGCAAATTATATATTTAGAGACAATAAATTTCTGGAAACAGTTCCATACAAGAAACGAAAAATCCAAAGACAAAACCACTTGATTAATTTCATGCTCTCCTACGTTAAAACACTTTCACAATGAATAAGCGAACAAAACCGTTGATTGAAATATTAAATATTTCAATCAACGACAAAACTACCTCCGTTTATTACTACCACTACTGTTGAATCGGCAACATCTAGTTTTTCGACGGCGTTTCAATAGATGTTCGATGCTACGACGAAAATATTCATAGGTATTAATTCGTATAGTCGCCGCAACATATCGGATGACGCCTGTTACCGGGTAGGTTTTCCGTAGGAGAGGGGTAAGGCGAGCATAGCGGGGCGCACTGTCCTTACCCCGCAAGCGACGACCCCCTCTCGTCCGGCGTTGCGTATCTTATTAAATATTTCAATCAACGATAATATATAAACATATTAATACATTTATTTACTAAAATAGCGAAATCTGGGAGAGAATTTATAAATGTTAGTTCACCTATATTACATAATACTATATAGGCTTAGTATTAATTCAGACCATATAGAAAATATTAACCATATTGCGTATTCATTTCGCCATAAAGTGCACGTTAATTTTAAAAAATTTTCGTTTGAATTGGAAGCATCATGATTTTGTTATTAACTCTCTCATTAATTCCCTAAACATGTTGCGGTATCGGACTTATGACCAATTCTTTGTCTTTTCCCGTATCTCGTGTATCAGGTCTTGGGTGTACCAGGAGGGTGATTTATATGTTTTAGTATAAATTCTCAAATTACGGCCGCACATGGTAAATATTTCATCAAGAATCTCATACAATGCCGACACAGATTGATTCACATCACTGATATGATCAAGGAAAGACCAATCCTGAAACAGAAGTTGCTAATACAACAATGGATAGTTAGCCTTTCTAAAATTGTACTTTTCACTGTAAGTATAATTTTTTTTTGTGAAATACTCGTAGCTTTGGTTTTAAAACAGATATTCTACGCCGGATGATGATTGTCCTCATCCACCAATGACGGAACACACGGTGTCACTACGCATTGAAAGTTTGAGAGAACCAAATCAAGTATATTATAATTATGAGTCGTATTATACTGCTCCAAACCCGATCATCGACATGAAATTTTGTATCGCTAAGGATTATTATTAATATAATACTTTATCTGCCACTCCAAGCGCAACTCTTTGTTACTGCATTTAGGCTATAGTTTGACTTTCGACAGAATGCAGACATTTTGTTTGTGCAATATGTAACTGTATTTTAATTTGGAAATACACAGTATTACAAAGAAGTGAACAAAAACATACAGTCGACACAACAGCAGTTTTAATATTGCGTTTTAAAAATGCGCCCTCTAGTGTTAGATATAAAAAGTCAAAGTTGCATGGCCCCTTTTGCTGAAAAAAAATCAGAAAGCTGTACGATCAACAATATAGGAGATATGTACAGCCTTAGTGAGACATAAAAACAAATTATTTTAGACAATGGAAAAAGGCTAAATTATACGCTGAAACGTACGTTGTGAGTATGCGTAAGTGTTTTGATACAATAATTATTTATTATACAAGGGAAAAACGTACTAGATTTTAGCTCGAGGTTGTATTGACAAAAAACCGAAAGCTAAAATCTAACATTTTTTCCGTGTATAATAAACTATTTTTTCTGTGACGGGAAAAACGTCGATTTAATATTGAACAAATATTCCAAGCCAAAAAATTATCGAAGTGAAATTTGAAGTTTTAAAAACCTTTAAAGTAATCAACTATCTGACAATGTCATTCTGCCATTTGATTTAAATATTGCGAAACCTCCACAGGAGTCAGTAGAAGCAGCGAAAGTAGCGTCACAAAAATTATTGCTAGTTTTGATATAGGTAAAGGAAATGTAACGTTTGTAGAATAAAATTTCCTAAAGTTAAATATCTACGTTTACTTATGTGTATACATATCCCGGAAAAAAGTATTTACTATGTAAGTATACTGTGATAATACCCTCATATAAATAAAATTTTGCCAATTTGGCAACAACTTACATTGTGCCCAAATAACGATTTAAAATCAAAAAGGGAAAGGAATACAATAGCTGTATCGCTATAAGTCACTAATTTTAGGTTTACTAGGAGAGTGGTAGTTTATAAATTGGAAAATAAATCAAACCTTGTTCCAATCCCTTCAATTTAATCAGCCTTTGAGCATTTCTATAACTTGGTAGCTGTTTCTTATCGATTGTATGTAAGCTAGGCGCTTCCCAATCAACACCCATTTGTTGCTCATATAAAATTTTATCAGTATCTAGGATTTCTTTTAATATTGTTTGTACACTTTTAGTATTCATTTCCCAAATTTTTCCAAATTTCTCGTTGTTCACTGCAGTGAAATGATCAGCTTTTGCTTCAACCTAAAAAATAGCACATACATACATTATAAACTAAGCTTCAGTAAATATTTTATATAAAAAGTTGTAACAGGCAGTTGTAAAGATAACAAAGCGTTAGAGCTAACTCAGCAATGCAGGCTAAAAATGGAAGTTTATTAAATCACTAAAAATGTTTTAACCGCCACTAAACTGAAAATGCAGTTTTGGTACAAATAAAAATGTACATTTTGTAAAACAAAACCGAGTACAAGAATGGAATTATTTGAAAGTTGGCATTTCAATACTAATTGGCAATAGTCTTGAAAGGCATAGGCTGGAATATCATTTAAACTAAGCAGTAAATCAAAATTTTACATCACTAATTAGTCTTGAAAGGCTACTACTGCACTTTTTTTACATGTCGACAGGCGTTTCGCTAACAATGTTAACATCTTCAGGAGATAATTCAAACTCCTGGCGATGGTTACGGTTGTTAGATTTTATTAGACTTTGTACTCGTATATTGTGTTAACTGGTTTTGAGTTGAAAACAGATTGTTGAGAGTTGTCAATATAGAAAAATACAGTCCACTCATAGTCTATTATTATAGTTAAAAATAGATAACATATAGTTGAGAAATAGTAGAATAGAGTAAAAATAACAACGGTGTTAGCGAAATGCGTGGTTCTATGACAAGGTTCACCACTGAATTAACATAAAACGACGTTTCACAGCTTTATTTGCAGCGTTTTGCTCTTTTTTTTTGTCATTTGTGTCATTTCACGATAATAAACTTCATCGAAACTAGTAATATAGCATTAAAAAAATTGCTCATAATGACAAAATATAAGCAAATATACAATATATGAGCGGAAGATTTAAAGGTTCTATAAAAGGTGGTTTTCTCTAACAAAACATTGAAATATGTATTGGGTTATAAAGTACACATTTGGGAATTATTTACACACACCATATGTAGTAAATGGTCTCCACGGATTTGCTGGCAAACGCGTATTTTTTCACAAATTTTTCAATAACGGGATTGTATTATACATGTGCCTATAGCAAGATCGTCAATGCTTGAATGGCGTCCTCGAAGAAAAACGACCAAATTATTCCTCCAGACCATAGAATGCAGTATTCAACTAGAATACTTCGGGTAACATCTATTAAGAGTTTCGGAAAAGTTTAAGTCTATCAGTTTCTTAAAGCTGAAATTATAGTGGATCAAATATCCCGCATTTTAAAAATAGTTGCAATTGGCCACCACAGCGGCAGCGCTACTATAAAACCATCTGAATGCTATAGCAGCGCTTCAGGTGAATTAAGATCACGTTCTCAGGTTGTAATACAGAGTCAGCGGTCTATTTTATATTAAAAATCTTTTGTATATGGTAGGATATGATACACAAAATCTACTATAATATATATAATAATATATAGGGTGTGTGTAAGTGAAATTTATAGCTATTTTACCCCATCTGCCCCCGTCGCGTCCGCTTAGATATATTACCAACTGTACAAAATTCTATTATTTACAGTGTTCCAAATAGAGATCGATGCGATTCCCGGTGGGAGTATAATTTTAACCACGTACTTGCACTTAATAGCAGATTAAATTTGATTTGTGCTCTGAACAACTCTGTATTTAGGTCTACATGGGCTTTTTAGTAGCTTCGGCCCGAGGATGCGAATATACGAAATAAATTGATAAAATGATACACTCTCAGAAAAATAAACAAACATATAAATGTCATCTAATTTCCATGTATGTCTTAATAACAGAAATGTGTTAAAAAAGTCAGTGGCGTAGTGTAATTGTTTTGAAATCGTGGTTGCAGTTTCCAATAGGCCTGAGAAACGAAATCTGTTTCTACTAGGTTTAGAGGAGATAAGAATTATTATGAAACCAACAAAAAAATAACTATTTTGACGCTACTCAACTTATTAGATAGATACAATTGTTGTACGTCAATTATTATAAAACAGAACAATACAAAATAATTATCTATACAGACACGTAAATAAAGACGGTATATGCATTATTTCATATAGAAAACACGTAATAATATTTTTCCTAACGAAAACATTACGTTACATGTACGCTGATATGCTACTATTAATTCAGAAATTATGAAACATAAAACATTTAATTTTACAATTCTTGTTGTTTACTATTATATTACTGTCTATTTTGCACCTAGGTATATATATATATATATATATAACTCATGGTTACTGATATCGCTTCGAAATCCCAAAATCTACGCCATTGTACTTACATGTGAAACGTAACCTCACTCGGAAAATCACTCGATCTCCAAACTAAGCAGTTTTTTCCCTATTATTGAAAGGAAAACCAGTTTTACACACCAAAAATTCACTAAAGTGGAGGAGCCTAGTAAAAATCACTCAATTCGGGTTATAAAACTGTACGTAGCACTACTAGCACTGCAAACGTCAAGCGTAAACAATAAACTAATCGATACAAATGCCTCCGTGGGGTTGCCACGCATTTGTATCCGGTAGAACTGGATTTTTGTGAATCGTATTATATTATATTTAATTGTTTTCTGGACGTTAAATATTTTATGAACATAATAATGGAAGCCGAATACAAAAAGAAATATAAATATTGTATAGTTCTGCAATGTAAGAACACTGTGACCAACTCTGATAAAAATTTATATTGCGATGTGAAATACGAGCTCTGATTCTATGAATAAAACGAAAAAATGTCAACAATGTTGGATTTTATTAGTAAACATATAAAAAGTTCTGCAGCATACAAACATCTTTGTGATTTTTGTCTTGTTATGCCACTTCTATGTTTGTTTATTTTTCTGAGGATACACTGTTGTACTTAGTATAATAATATGTGAATTAATAATATTCCTTACCTCTAAGATCCTATTATGTAATTTCTTAATTTCTTCCATAAGTTTTTTCACTTGATTAGTAGTTGAATTCTCGTAATCGCTAATTTTCCTTTTGTATTCATTAATCACATCTTGCAGTTTGTTCATGCGACGTTTCTGTTGTGACTTGATTATAATATTTTCATCTTCTCTTTTTTTCAGCAACTGATAATTATAATCTAATTTTTCACTATTTATCAAAGCTAAAGCTTTAATCCTTTCCATTTCTCTTTCTAATTCCTCCATGTCATTTTCCAGTTTTATTTTTGTTTCTCTATAAAGTTCCTAAATTGGAACATATTAAATTTATACGATAATCTGAACCAAACCATGAAATATTACACAATTTAATTAAAGACACAAATTATTAATAAGAGAGAGGTTTACACATCATATGTGCATTTACTGAATTTTAACAGCAAAACGGCTTACCTCAAAATTCATTCGCAGGTCTGTCATCTTGTTTTCAAAATACTCCAATTGCTCAAATTTCTTATCGCTATTTTTTATCTCTTCCTGCTCTTGTTTTTTGTATAGCTCATCCCATTTTTTATCACTAGTTTCAATAAGCCGTTTTCTTTCAGTCAATACTACTTCTTCTATGAGCTCTATTTCTTGTTTTATCGCTTTTCTCATAAATATGATCTTTAAGAGATACAATAGCAATAGTAAGAATAAACTGGCACAAAGAGGTGCAGTAATGTGTGATACAGAAAACAGTGAAGATAATTAGAGCATCCATGAGCACTTAGTTTCAGATATTTTTAACATATTCTATTCTAATGATAATAATGAACTATTTATATTATGTTTCGAAGATTTTGTACTTTCATCGCTTATGCAATTCTGACTCATTGAAAAATCAAATTTGTCGTTCTGATTAATCTGGGATCTTGGAGTTTACGTCGACACTGTCGTATCCTTTAACTATCACATTCAGTGTATTACCCAAGATGCACTACTCACGCTTGGCTTTTTCTTTCGTGTTAGTAAAGATTTTATTGATATTGAATGTATAACTAATTTGTACTGTGCTCTGGTGAGATCTACGCTCGAGCATATACAGCGTAAATTCTTAAAATATTTAGCGTTCAAACTTGACTGAAGGCTCCCATGTAGAGGGTTTGATCATAGAAAACTGCTCCATCGCGTTCAGATGGTTTCGCTGGCTACTCGTAGAGTTTATGCTCGACAACTCTTTCGTTTTAAGATTCTTAATAGCTTGGTGGGATTGTTCAAACGTACTCCACTCTTTGAACATTAACATACCACCACTGGTGGAGCCTCTGCAATGAATACCAGACTATTTCACATTCCTATTTTTCGTACTAATTATGAATCTGACACTTAGAAACTGTAAGATCTTTCTGTGCTCACTTGTCTCGGATCCTGAAAAATCTGATGTGTGTGCGTGCATTATGTCGTAGGCTGTAATGTGCCTGTCATGAATTGTACCTACTATATTCTTTCTTACTGTGTATTGTATATTGTAACATTTTGAGTATAAAAATATCATAAGCATTTGTCTTATAATTGAGTGATTCACCTGTTAGAATATAAAGAACCACACGTGGACCACCTATGTAAAAAGATAAGGAAAAGCTTGTCCATGTTGAGTTCCTTGAGGACTTTCATGAATTTGAGTGCATTAATCACTGTTTACTATGCATTAGTTTATTCGGCGATCTCGTATGGAATAATGGTCTGGGGAAGGAGTACTGAAATTCAAAGAGTTTTCATACTCTAGAAACGAGCAATTAGGTGTATTTTCAATATACCTTACAGAGCCACCTGTAGAGATGCTTTTATAAATAATGGTCTTCTTACAGTTACATCTATCTACCTATACAAGTTATTGTCTTATATTTTTAAAAATAAAAATACTCTACTAGAGGAAGGGACCAATTGCATTTGCCTCGCCCGGGCCATGAATTCCTCAAGAGATCGCCGACATATGCTGGTTGCCATTATTACAATCTTCTCCCCGTAGACATAAGGAGCTGCCAATCAGAGATTGTATTTAAAAAAAAGTTAAAATTCTTTTTCACGAGCAACGCATTCTATAATTTGCAAGAGTTTGCTGCTGTGGCTCAATAATTTAATTCCTGTGTTTTCCTTTGTGTGATCTGTGTTTCCTGTTGTCTAGAGTTTTTATATATATTGTATGTTTTATATTGTAGATTATATTGACGCGTTTATGTACAAAAGAATGTGAAATTATAATTATTGTTGTTCTCATTATTTTAATTCAGTTTTTGTATGTATCTTTCTTTGTTGTGTTATTTTAGTTTTACTTGACGTGCCAATATACTTGTTAATGTACCAATTTATGGTTAATAAAGATATTATTATTATTATTTATTTAATTATTCATATGAATTTTTGGATTTTTGTAAAAGTGTGTTTGTTCCTGAAAACAATATTCTAATATCACTTGATCTGGTTTCTCTGTTCACGAACATTCCGAAAGAGATTGTTGTTGGGCTAGTAAATAAAGAGAATTTTACCTGTTTCTCAATTCTTTGTGCTAAAGTGTTGATATCTTCCATCTGCCTCCTCTGATCTCTAGTGAAAGTTCTCTCTGCAGATTTTATCTCTTCTCTTAACATAGCTATGATGCCTTCTTTTTCTTGAAGCAACATATCACACTTATCCTTCTGGCTCATCATTTCATCATTTATATTAAGAGGATCGTTATATTTTCTAATCACCTACAAAAATTAAGAATAAAATAATATACTCTAACAAATTTACCTTATATACGTTCAAGACAACTGAAAAAATTGAACCTCATACACAAAATGTGTTAAGATTATTTATTAGTTTTTTATTTGCCAGATTCTTCTAGTCTCTAGACGATTCTCGAAACACGTATGGTTATTTTGACAAATATACAGTTCATTTGTGAAGTAGACGTTGAATCATTTCAGACAGACTGTATCCATAATTTACTCACTGTCAGAAAATGTGTTTATGTGTGAATCTGGAAGAATTTCATTGGATTTGTGTATTGATAACTTCATTCATTGTCTCTTATAACTTGTTTAAATAAAATGAATCTTCATTCTTCTTAAACCCAACCCAACCCTAGCAAACCCACTTTCACTTGACATTTTCTGTTATGTTAGAATGTATTCTTAGGTGTGGTGGAAGGGTACAGATTTCAATAAAAAAAAATCTCCACCTTTACTTTATCCCACTTCTGATAATTGAAGTGAAATTTACTACTTAATTAATATTTAATTAAAGATACCAAATTTGATAGCTAAAACCAAAATTATTCGCTCAAAACTATTAACAATTACTAACTTATTGTCTAGTAACTTACTAAAAAATATTTTATTAATTTGATTTTTTTACTAACAAAAATGTTTTTAAGATATTAACAAAATGCGGGGGTTTAGCTTTTTTTTCTATTTGTCTTCTTAAAAAAATCATTAATAGTAAACTTGGGATTTCAACATGGGGAAGCGTTGCCTATTAACTAATATTTACCGCCCATTTTGAAGTAATTTCATCAAATAAAGTTTTAGCTGTTTCTGCTTCAGCATCCAGTTGATCCAGAATGTCATTCTTCTTTCTTGCTTCTTGTTCTCTTCTATCAACCTCCCTTGACTCACTAGCAATTCGAACATTAGTTATATATTCTGCACCTAAAAATATATTATAATATTATATAATATGTACCTACAATGTTACATTTTCCTGATATTTTGTTTTTCTATTTGAAATTGCGCATATGCTGAGTGTGAATTCAAACTTTTTTAGGAATAAGAAGAATGGGAGTATCAAAACAATTAGAATAGGTACAGTGCAACCTAATATGCAAAGTCTATATAGATAGGTAGATAGATAGATCTTTATTTACCATAGTAGCAATTACAAAAATTTCATAATTACGATTTACAGCACGTCCAAATAGAAAATTTACAATTCAATTTGTAAAATATTTGTATAACATATAGGTATGTATAGAACAACAATCACGATTACATTTTACAAACAAATTTCAAACTATTTTATCTCAAATCCAATAATAATAATAATAATAAATCATTTATTGTGAAATCAAAAATCACAAAAATCAAATGAACTCATACATAAATTAGTAATTTCAGCAAAAGGAAAGAGTTTGACTTTAAGTCATTCTTCCACTCTTCCTAAGATATAAAAACAAAAATACATATACGCACACAGTTAAGAGGAAATAAAAAGCAGGAAAACAGAGCTAATCAACAATATTTAAATTTTAAGTACATAAATTAATAGCACATCAAATAACAGAAATACACATTCTTAATTGGCTTTTAAATGAACTTGGTGACAAGTCCAACAAATAATATACAGAATTCAGCAATTTAGGCGCCATAAACGAAAATGAACCCTCATATCTAGCGGTTCTGTGCTGGGGAATAGTGAAAGAATTAGTCCGTATATTCACATTGTGAACACTAGAACGCCTGTTCAATAGTCTATATAAGTAAGACGGCGATTCAGAATGATACAATTTATATAGCATCATAATGTAAAAAAATTTCAGTCTAGAACCGAGTCTAATCTCAGACAGTCTCTCATAGAATGGAGTTATATGTGCCCTATAAGGCACTTTACAGACATACCTAATGCAAGCATTCTGCACTCTTTGAATCTTGGCTTTATTATAATCTGTTAGAAAGCTATAATATACCTGAGAGCAGTAGTCAATGTTGGGATACACCAATGCTTTAACCAGAGAAAGCTTCGTCCTTTCATCCAAAACATCCTTAAGATGATACAATGACTTCAGTCTATAAAACGCATTCTTATAAACATGGATGCAATGCTCATGAAAAGACAGTCTGGTATCGAAAATAACACCCAAATTACGGGCCTCTCTCTTCCACTGGACTTCGACGCTATTAATCTTTACACCGAAAGCAGTCTCAACAAGCTCAGTCGCACGCTCATTTCCAAAACACATTGCAATTGACTTTTTTGGATTAATTTTTAGTCCATTGTCAAGGCACCATCCCGAAAACCCACACAGATCCCTGTCCATATCCCTCATCACTCTAGGCAAGTCACCCAAAGGGAATGACATATAAAACTGGATGTCGTCCGCATACATATGGATACGACAGTGTTGAACCACGCTGCCTATGTCAAAAGTATACAAAGAAAACAGAAGAGGGCCCAATATGCTACCCTGAGGGACACCACATGTTGTTTCTTTAAAGTCAGATAAATCTGAAGGACTGATTTTAACTCTCTGTTTTCTATGAACTAAGTAATTCCGAAACCATTCCATGCATGTCTCGGTGAAACCAATATATTTCAACTTAGACAAGAGCAAATCAAAATTCACCAAGTCAAACGCCTTACTCTGGTCCAATAAAA
Source organism: Apoderus coryli (assembly GCA_911728435.2). Taxonomy (NCBI): domain Eukaryota; kingdom Metazoa; phylum Arthropoda; class Insecta; order Coleoptera; family Attelabidae; genus Apoderus; species Apoderus coryli. The sequence continues at coordinate 4,259,308 of OU452202.1, read as the reverse complement.
CAAGAACCGTGAGCTCTGAATTGTCCATTGCTCGTGCAATATCATCTACGACTTTTAGCAACGCAGTGTTAGTGCTATGCATCCTGCGAAATCCGGACTGAACTTCAGGCAATAAATTATTCTCATTCAAAAACTGTTGCACTTGCCTGCTAACTATACGCTCAAAAACCTTGGAAAATGCGGGCAAAATGGATATTGGTCGAAGGTTACTGAATGTAGACGGACGGGAAACCTTAGGCAGTGGTATAACATTAGCTGTCTTCCAACTTTCAGGAAACGTGCCACTCTCAAGAGACTTATTAAAAATATGTGTTACCACATGTATACAAAAAGGAAGCACCATTCGGATCATTCTTATATTCACACCATCAATGCCATAAGACTCAGACCTGACTGAACGCACACTCTCAAAAACATCCTCATTTGATATCTCATGAAACTCAAAACGAAGATGTTCCCCAAATGTAGTAGTGTTATAAAATTGTATATTATCATTCCTTACATTAATCGGTCCCGCGGCATTTAAAAAATAGTTATTTAAATCATCGGGCTTTCTTAATTTCTCAGGAATATGGGAAGTACCCTTGCCCTTCGAAGAAAAAACGCCCCACTGAGAAAACTTGCTCCAAAGTTTTTTTGAGTCTGTTTTGAAACGCTGAATTGTTTGGGAAACATAAGCCTTCTTTTCAGCATTAATCGCGTTTTTGACATAATTTCGCATTTCTACGTAGTGTAAACGTGATGCCAATGAACGAGTCCCCAAATACTTTCGATGCGCTTTATTTCTTAAATTTATCATTTTTTTTATGGAATATGTAATGTATGGACGAAAAGGGCGATTTGCTCTAATAGATCTGAGAGGGGCATGTGTATTAAAAAGTGTTAATATATTTTCATTAAGTTGTTCGACTGCCGTTGAAACATCAGTGGCGAGAGCAACAGCATCCCAATCAAATGAGAGCGCATCCTCTGAGAATAGTTCGGAGTTAAAGCTATGAAAACATCTATAGATAATATCTCTCCCAACTCCCCCCACAGACTCAACAGACAGAGTGCAGAATACAAGCAAATGATCAGTCTTACAACCAGTGTCAATCGTAGTAGAGAAATCCAATTTCAAGTTGTTACTGATGCAAATGATATCAATCAATGATTCACTGGTATTTGTTATTCGTGTTGGCCCATCAATTACCTGCACTAAATCAAACTGTTCCGTTACCGAGAGAAACTTTAGGACATCGCTCGATTGCCGATTCAAAAAATTTATATTGCAATCACCCATAAGTACAATAGAATCAGTATTCAAATATACTTTCTCCAACGAATCAGTCAATTCATAGACCGAATCAATATTAATATGTGGTGGTCTGTATATGACACCCATACCGATCTTCTTATTTTTTAAAGAAACTAGTGTCCACAATTGTTCAATACCACTGTCACTAATAAAAGACAACATAACCCTTGACCTAAACTTATTTTTTATATATACGGCTAAACCCCCACCCCTGCTTGGGCGATCGAGTCTATGCATATCGTAACCCACCAAACTTATGTAATCATTGGGGAAATCTTGCCTCAACCATGTCTCAGACACTGTCAGTACATCAAAGCTTTGCTCTAATGCAAAATTCTTAAAATTACCGAAATCCGCTACAAGAGACCTTATGTTAATATGTGCGCATTTGAGCTTCAGTTTTTTGACTTTGCAATTGTTGGCACACCCTGTACATATTTTATAAAACTCAAACTCAACTCTATCAGTCATCTGTGATTTGATGTTTTTGTAATATTCCCGTTCCATTAAAGTTTTATCAGTATTTATAGAGACGCCCCTGTAACTGACACCCAATTTACGTTTGGACTTCAGCACCAGAGACACATCCTTCCTAGACGTCAGCTCAACTTTCACTGGGGCAGGTTTGTTGTTTCGATCTTTACCAATCCGTGTAACGTTGATCCTCTCTGTTGCTATGTTTCGTGGGTAGGGGCTACATTATTAACATTTACGATCGAAGTCATTTGTTTCTTAAATAAGGCTTATACACCATCATTTTCAAAATGAGTGTGACATATATTCATCAACTGAATAAAAACAGTTACTTAAGAGCAGTTCCTTTATTTTTCTTTTAAATTTGTTCTGGTTTAAAATTTTGAAGCTAGCAGGAAGCTAGTTTTATATTTAGCGAGTTATTTTGACATTTGTTATGTCTAAAACGTGGCACAATGGTCAGCCCAACTGAACGAGTATTGTGGTCATGAACCTGTCCGTGCCTAAGGAACCTATCCTTATGCTCATGAATTTCCATGAGCTGGTGATACACATAAACGCAAGGCAAAGGCATTATCCCGTACCCAAGAAAAACTGGACGACAGTGATCAATAGGCCCCGCACCAGCCAACAATCTAATAGCTTTTTTCTGTAGCCTAAAAACCTGGAACGCGCTGGGTGAGTTGCCCCAAAGAATAACCCCGTATACAATACGCGAATGAAACAAGCCATAATAGACAGACTTAAGAACCTCAAAGGAAAGCGCCATTCTGAGTTGCCTAATTACAAATAAAATACCAGACAGCTTACTAATCAGCTGACTCACGTGTTCGACCCAATTCAAACCGCCATCAACAACAATCCCAAGTATTCTGCAAGAATCATTACTAGCAAATTTAGGGTTACTAGAAAAACAAATTTGTTTAGTTTGGTTGCAATTTAATTGTAAATAATTTGCTGAGAACCAGATTTCGGCTGCTTCCAGGACATCCTTAGACAAAATGTTGAGATTCTCAAACACACCCGATGTACTTAAGAAGGACGTGTCATCAGCAAACAATACACAGCGACATCTGTCGTTCATGTAAGAACATATATCCTTTATATATATATTATAAAAAACAGAGGACCCAGTACCGACCCCTGAGGCACGCCGTGCTTGACGTCAGCCCTGATGGACTCAATATTTCCCACTTTAACACACTGTTGTCTACCAGTGAGGTAGGACTTTATAAGATTCCAAGGAACACCTCTCACACCGTAAAAATGCAACGTTTCCAAAAGAATAGTATGCGAGACACAGTCGAACGCCCTGGCAAGGTCACACACCATCAACGATGCGTGCTCCCCCCGCTCAAAGGCATCAACTATGCCTGCCACAATCTCCGGCACTGCTTTGACCGTGCCCCGTCCGGATCGAAGACCAAACTGAGCAGAGTCAAACAGGTCATATATAATATTCAATTAGTCTATCTTTTAGCAGTACTTCAATGACTTTACAAAAGATTACAGTAATTGATATTGGTCTGTAATTACCCAAAACCGAGCAATCGCCCTTCTTGAACACAGGTGTTATTCTACTTAGTTTAAATCTTTCGGGAAAAATACCGGTAGTAAAACATAAGTTTGCCAAATTGGTATTACCTGAGTTACAATAACTGCGAGTGAGGTTCTGCGTCGAGCTCCGACCATTAAATCAAAACTACAGCATATCACTCTGATTCCTGACAGGACTCCTCAACAAATGAAGGAGTATATGGAACTCAAACCTAAATTCACCCCTCGTAGAAATCAGGGTCAAACTACCATAAGGATAAAATACATACGTGGTATCCCCACTATAGTTGAAGTTAGAGAACCATTCTTAAACTAACCACTTTGTCTAATGGCAATGAGTTTCATTTCGATATTCTCTACCAAAACGTAAGGGAACTCAACACCAAAACTAAAAACTTCTAGAAAAATGTGTGTTCTAGTGAATATGATGTTATTGCTGTAACGTAAACGGGGATTCAGAGTGATGTTTTCAGTTCTGAGTTCTTTAAAGATAATTATATAGTGTATAGAAAATATTGTGATAATGCAGCGCTCGAGGTGTCCAGGGCGGGAGGAGTGCAACACCGGGAGTTTTCAGCTGCAATTGATCTTATTGGGTTCAAAATTACTAAAAGTAATTTATATTGTTATTGTTTTTGTGTAGTTTTTTGAGTACGTTGAGTACAACATTGATTTATACGGCGCAAACATTTATATCGTTGGTGATTTCAATACTCACTATTGTAACTCAGGTAATATAGGCATCGCACCATATACAGTCATAAACACTTTTACTAACGTATTTAATTTAAAGCAATACAAAAGTATTCTTAATGAGAAAAGTCATATGTTGGATCTAGTTCTGTCGAACTTCCCTTGCGAGGTTGTGCACTCATGTGCTCCTTTGGTGAATGATTGCAAGTCTTCTATTTTTCATCTATTTTTCAAACAAAACATATTACCGCAAAAGAATTTTAAAGCAAATTCACGGAATAAAAAATATAACTTTAGGAAGACGACCTTCTTTCTTCTATACGAGCAATCCACATCTCTACGATTATATTAAAATTATGTTCGATATGTGTGTACCAGTTTTTAAATCACATTCAAGAAAATATAAGTACCCGAGCTGGTTTACACGTAATATACTACGTGATATACGTAACAAAGCAAGAAGTTGGCGTAAGTGGAGGTCTGACAGGTCGTTAACGCAGCTAAACATTTTCAACAATCTTAGAACTACAATAAAACGGGAAATTGAAGTCGCATATAGAAATTATATCGCTGGTATTGAGAGTACAATCAAAAGTGATCCTCAACTTGTGGAAATGTATTCAAAGCAAAAAGAATCACTCGAGGATTCCTGGTGATATGATTGATGTTTCGGGGGAGCCTCTATCGGGCCCGGTGGACATTCGCGTTTGCCGATTTTTTTAGTATTGTTTACGAGATACCAAAAATGACTACAGGCCCTCATAATAGACCATCATTTATTTTAAGAGACTGTGTCCATGCTTTTGCAAAACCATTAGAAATTTTAATAACAAATCCTTACAGTCTTCCATATTTCCAGATGCCTGGAAGTCTCTCGTGTCATGTCGTGTGTCGGTTCGGATCGTAACAACAACTACCGCCGATTTCAATAATGTCAAATTTTTCGAAGGTCTTTGAGATGGTTGTGTATGACAAGCTGTTTAGTCAGATCAAGAACCGAATTGTTCAATATCAACATGGATTTTTCACCGGACGCTCGACAGTTAATAACCTAGCTTGCTTTTCTTCTGACCTCAATAGTGGCTTTCAGGTTGACAAGATTATTTAATTTTTCTACAGAATTACTTGTAAAACCTATTAGAATGTACTACAGAACATGTACCGGAAAAGCGGACAAGGGAAATCGCTGAAAAGTAGTTTTAGTTTCCTAAAATGTCCGCTAGAGGGCGTACGTAAATGTCTTAATTTAAAAACACTCTTTACTTAAAAATATACTTATATTACGTAAGTGTTAAACTTAATGTGAATGATCTAACTACAATTCTAAAACTTTTTCATATAAACCTTTTTTTCCCTATCTTCTTAAATAAATAGTGGAGGAGCCGGAGAATGTTGGTTTGTAAAAAGTTATCTAACTATCTTATGGATAGTCCGATGTTTATAAAATTGGGCTCAGTATAAAGGTAATATGTTTGGTAGTATTAAAAAACTATACAACAATGTTTCTGTTTTTGTCAATTTTCTTAGAAAAATCAAATGGAATGCTACTATTCGTATTCGCTAGATGGAAAGAGCATGTAAAAATCAAGAAAAAGAAGTCTCTATCTTTTTCCTGTACATGTAAATGATTGAATATACTTTTGCCTAAATTTACATGGACAAAAAAAAGATAGAGACTTCTGGTTTTCACTGTTTTCTTTATTTTTACATGTTCTTTCCATCTAGTGAATACTAATAGTACCATTGCATTTGATTTTTCTAAGAAAATTGACAAAATCAGAAACATTGTTGTATAGTTCCATCTAGCGGCTATATATAAAAAATAAATAAAAGCACCAATACTTTTTTTAATACTACCAAACATTACCTTTATACTGAGCCCAATTTTATAAACATCGGACTATCCATAAGAAAGTTAGATAACTTTTTACAAACCAACATTCTCCGTCTCCACAACCATTTATTTAAGAAGATAGGAAAGAAATGTTAATAAGAAAAAGTTTTAGAATTGTAATTAGGTTATTCTCATTAAGTTTAACACCTACGTAATATAAGTATATTTTTAAGTAAACAGTGTTTTTCAATTTAGAGTTAGATCTACGCCCTCTAGCGAACATTTTAGGAAACTAAAACTATTTTCCAGGATTTTTCTTGTCCGCTTTTACTAACAAAAAATATTCCTAAAACCGTAACATGATTAGTTTTCGAGATAGAGCCGGCCTCCTTTCTTATCTGTACACACGGTACATACAACATGATAGCGCACTAGAGTTTAGAAGTAATTAACGCTTCTAGTGTATAAAACACACAGCAAACTGACCAAGTGTACAAATACCTACTAGTTATATTATTAGTATAGTTAAAACCAAAGATATACCATCAATAATAAAATCCTCCAAAACTGCTTCGCTTTTTTTGATTTGAGATTGAAGTAATGTTTTTGGTTCCTCCTGTTTCTCGGTTTCCTCGGTTTCGGGCACATCCTGTCTATAAGAAAAAAATTATATTTCATTAATGGTTACCTGATACCTATAAATAGTCCAAAATGAAACACAGTTCACAAACCATGGCCGGACATATTGCCTGCTCACACTAGATGTTGCCAAAACCATCTCTTTGTTAATAACCTAGTTTCGATAAAACAATTTTTTATCGTTCAACAAGATAAAAGCAGCGTTTCATTATCAACAATAGGCACGCTAGAGTAAATTATTATTATTTTTTCAGACACTTAAATATCGCTTGACGGTTTTCGCACCATATAGTATAGGTCAAGTTCCATGAAGGACTATTCAGATGATAGAAAATCTCCGGCAACAGTAGCAACTTATGAATCGGAAAAAAATCTTTTGTGTCAGCCAAAGAAGAAAAAACGGACTCAAAAGTTATAAAATAACTGTTCTTCATATTATATCACAGTATTAGCTGTGATTATATTTTGAATTTACTGTACAAATACAAAAACATGCGTGTATAAGAAAAAGAAAAACACTTTTTGATATTTAAATGGAAGTTGTTACGTACACACCACCCGTAAACCCTGTCCAAGTCCACCTGAAGCAGAGAACAATCGGCAGCACTGTCAATCACTGAAAATATCTTGAAATCATAAGCGTACGAAAGTGAGTTGTTGGTTATATCAATAGAAAGATCATCAATAAAAAATAAAAAAAAATAAGAACCGAGCCCTGGGGCATCCCAGAAGTCGCCACAATATTCACAGACCTGAACCGTTTGTACTCGACCTACTGAGAGCGTGCATGTAAACAGCACTGCAAGAATAGAAGACACTTAAAGCTCATTTTGGAACCTCTTGTTAACGACCAACAGTTCGGATTTGTTTCGCGAAGGTCAGCAGAGCTTAACCTGCTTGAGTATTCAAACGATTTGTGTCGTGCCTTGGGAGAGGGATGCCAGGTACATTCGATCTACACCGATTTCTCCAAGGCTTTTGATAGGGTGAACCACCGGTATCTGATGCGCAAGCTTCACTTGACAGGCTTACCGGTTGGCATTTTGCGCTGGATACAGAGTTATTTGCAGGACAGATCGCAGATTGTGCGTGTGAATGAGTTCCAGTCAAAACCTATTCATGTTTCATCAGGTGTGCCCCAAGGTTCACATTTGGGACCACTCTTGTTTAATTTGTTTATTAATGATATTGAACGATGTTTTCTTTATAGTAATTTTAAATTGTTTGCAGATGATCTTAAATTTTATGGTAAGATTGGTTGTGCGACGGACTGTTATTTGCTGCAGGATGATCTGATTAGACTTATGCATTGGTGTGACCGAAATGAAATGGTGCTTAATGCTTCAAAGTGTTTCTATGTGGGTTTTCATCGTGCGAGGGAACCTTTCTTGTATGAGTACGTTATCTCCGACACTTGCTTGACTTGTAGGACTTTTGTAGTTGATCTTGGTGTTAGGATAGATCATTCCTTGACCTATGTGGATCACATAAATTGCATGACAACTAAGGCATTGAAAATGTTAGGATTTATTAAACGTATTACTTCTGATTTCACAGATATAAGATCGATTAGACTGCTATACAATGCATTGGTCAGACCACATTTGGAATATGCATCGGCGGTTTGGAATCCGTCTTATGCAAGCCATGTGGACAGTATTGAGACGGTTCAGCATAAATTTTTAAGATTTATGCATTTTAAGCTTGGACGTCCTCCACCGCCAGATTATACTTACGACTACTTTTCACTGTGCGATGATTTGAGATTGACCATTTTGGCTGAGCGGAGAAGCGTGAAGGATCTGATTGTTCTGTACAGGGTGTTGAATGGTTTAGTCTCCTCTTCGCACTTATTGTGCGAGATTACCTTTCGCGTTCCAGTGCGTCGGGTCAGAGGTACTCGGCTGTTTCATGAGCCGTTCTGTCGCAGAAATTGTACGTCTCATGGATTTATTCCACGAGTTTTGAGATCGGCTAATCGTCACCTAGCTGTCGATCCGGATCTCGATTTTTTTTCACCTTACGGTGAGTTTGTTAAGGGTTTGCGACAACGTCATCACATTCGCTAAGACATTTTGTTTTATTGTTATTAATGTGCTATTGTTTGATATTTCATTTTTATGTTCAGCTCTTCAAGATGTTTAAATTTTTGTAGCTGTATGCTTATTATTGAATTATTGTTTTTATGGTTCTGTAATCTTGTTGTAATTTAATTTATATTTGTGTTTTGTATGATGGACTTAAGTCCGTAAATGAATAAATAAATAAAATAAATAAATTATTTGAGAGAACGAAACGAGACAACTTGGTCAATAGGATACCATTGATCAAGCCTGTCGAAGGCCTTAAAGAAGACAGTGTAGGTGACATCTACCGGACATCTACTCACAAGTTGTTCAGACAAGAACTGCGTTAAGACTACTAAATTGGTCGAGGTAGAACGACTCGAAAAAAAACCATGTTGGACAGAAGGAATTTGTCGCCTCTACGTGATTCATTAAAATATCATGGCGTACAAATTCAGAAACTTTCGCAAAACACGATTGAATTGATATAGGGCGACAATTCGTTACATCACGTTTATCACCTTTTTTATAAACTGGAGTCGCTCTAGATGATTTCCAAATGGACGGGAAAACGAATGATTGCAAGGCGAGATTGAAAATATCACATAATGGCCTAGCAAACACTGCAGAACAGTCTCGAATCAAGAAAGATGGTATACAATCAGGACCCGATGTAAGTTTTGACTTTAATCTTCGTAGCGCTTCATAAACATCAGATTCAGCAATCCTGCGATCAGTCAGTTCAGTTCAGTTACTCAAGCACAACATCAACAATGGCTAGGTGTCTGACTGCTGCTGATCTGGGCGTGCTTTTCGACTCTTGTCTATCATTTGTGCCTCATGTGGCTGCCAGGACTCGTGAAGCTATGAAATCCTACGGTTTTATCGTGAGAAGCTGTAGAAGTTTTCATAGTATTGAGGCATTGAAAGTTTTGTGCGTTCGAAACTCCAATATTGCTCCTTGATTTGGTATCCGATCTATGGGATTCATGTGCAGAATGTTGACAGTGTCCAAAAGAGGTTTTTGAAATGCCTTTGATTTAAGGCAGACGGTATTTATCCTGACAGAGGGATTGAATATTCGTTGTTGCTAAACAAGTTCGAATTCAAGAGTTTGGAGTGAAGAATATTTTTTTCTATAAAATTTTTATATCATGGTCTTTTACATAATAGAATCGACTGTTCTGAACTCCTGGCTCAAATAAATTTAGACGTGCCAAGACTGGGCGCCCGCAATCCTTTAACGTTCTACTGGCAACGCCTTGCACTAACCTATATACAAAATCGCCCGTATATGTCATGTTTTATTTTTAATGAAATATTTAAGTATTGTGTTCAATACTATATAATATGTATAATATTTTGGTTTTGCTTTTTTTGTGTGATATTACCTATTGTACCATAATTTTGCTCTGTTAAGGGAGAAATCTGTTGAGCCATAAAGGCTATTATAATAATTATTATTATTATATCGAAAGTATGGGAATTAACATAGGACATACCGAAATATTCCGCAAATTTATTCACAAGCTCATGCTGACCCTGAATATCCTCACTATTATAAACCATATCACCAAGCAAACGTCCTATGTTTTTCTAGAATTAATAAAAGACCAGAACTTTTCAAGGCCACTATTGAGTCTACGCTCAGCCTCACTCAAATAGATTTTGCAGGAAGAGCGATGAGTCAGAAATAACAGAACATCTGCCCATTATCAGTTTGAATTAAATCATGATTTTAATTATACAAATCAAACGATGTAAATAATGATTTTAATCGTAATTTAAAACGCTTGATATAAAACAGCCCGACCCTGTCTATAGGTAGCCGATGTCACAAGCACAGTGGCCTCACACAAATACACAACGACGTTAATCTTATTTTCAATAGAATTTGTTTATTATAATAAATTCTAAATCCAAACTTTGAAAATACATTATCTTCACTAAAGCTACGATTCATCCCAATTGCAGAGACTGAGAAAATATAATCAAGTCATCAACATAAATATAGTAAAACATTCCTGTTTATCCTTCCTTCGGAAAAGATCGTTCAAGTCAGCCAGAAAAAAAAAACTTAACTTTTCGTTAGAAAACTGTATTTCAATAATTTTATTAATGCTGTTTACTAAGGACCAGTTGTGTCCTAAAATTTTCAAACTTGAATTTCTCGAAAACCTTTAAGTTTTTCGAGAAATAAGAAGTATGCCTTTTTATGTAGAAAACTTTATCACATTTTTGACACAAAATGAATAAAAATCACAAGAAAAAAAGTTAGGTTATAATTCAGGCAAGGGTCCCCCCGTTTATCCGCCTATGGTCATCCTCTTTTATTCAATTTCATGTCAGTTTACGACATTTCACTAGGTGAATAAATATGCTACATTTGGTTAATTCATCTTTACTCGTTTCGAAAATATTTCAAAAAAATCGTCCTCAGGCAGTCATCTTTAACACCCAGTATCTTTGTAAATAAGGACTTTTCGAAAAATTACAAATTAGGTTTTTTTCATGATTAGATGTTCCCAATTCGCTCACAAATTTTGGCCAGCTTTTTTTGAAACACCTTGTAAAGATAAGATTTCTCACACACACATAGGAATCATCACCAATCATAAAATGATCGGGAAGTTCAAAACATCGGTAATCGCTAACAACCTCAAATAAACCCACGAAACTTAAATATCCAATGAAAGTCGACGATAAACAGTACAGTTTCGATACCGATACCTACGAATATCGATACTTTTTAGACAAGTATCGGTAGGAATCGATACTTGGCAAAAAGTATCGGTATTGGTATTGGTATCGATACTTTTTATTTTTTTAGGATCCCTATGCATGCAATGGAGCGAGGGAGGGAGACAGAGTGAGGAGAAAGAGGAAGAGAGTGACCCACAGAGAGTAAGAGAGAACGAGAGAGCGATGTTAATGGGCAGTAGGAGGTATTCCACATACGTATTATCTTAGATTAGAAAAGAGAGGGGATACCGCACGTTCGTATATCTGAATGCATGGCAAGTGTTACGCTTTTAATGCGGCGGCCATTTTTTATGTGCCGAAAAACAGTGCATTTTTGATGATTTTATTTGTGAAAATTGGGAATAGAGATTTATTTTGTATATTAATAAAATGGTACGTTGTGTGGCTTTTGGATGCCCAAGTCGCAGTGAACAAAAGGAGTCCAGAATTTCGTTTCATAGGTAAAACTTAGAATGATGTAACAAGTCGCTTCTAGTTTTTATTAGTTTTTAATAATTAAAAGTAATCTTTAGGCTATTATCTTTTAGTATGTAGTATAACAGGTTTCAGTTTACCTAATGAAAACTGTTTGATACAACAAAGCATTTAAAATCAACATGATAAAGCATTATTTTTTGATAGAAACCTCTATAGATGTTTACTTTATCAGGGGCGTGGATATTTTATTTTTCCAAAAAATTTGTTTTTTACACATTTTTGCGTTAAAAGTGAATAAAATAATCTCACTTTAGCTTTTTAATTATTTCAATAGAACAACATGCACTAGATAGCCCAGCAAATCACATAATATACTTTTTAATAAAATCTATTTGTGTCAAATATCTAATGTTCGTGTATATTTCATAACAAAACTACAGTCTCAAAAACTAGATCCTATTCTCGAAATCAATTAACAAAACTCATTCTATTTAAAGGACAATAAAAACGTTATGTATTGGTGTTGTGTCTACTGCAGTACCTATATTGTTAATTTTATGTTTGTATTATTCAATAAATACAATGTATTAACATATTATGTTGTTTCATTTATCAATTAAATTATCTATATTGCATATTCAGCTCATAGATTATCACTAACCCAAAAATCAGCATTATATAATTAGATTTGTGAACAAACTACCAATAAGTATCAAAGAAATAAATGGATTGAAGATATTTAAGAATAAAGTTAGGAAATTACTAGTGGAACTAGAACCATATCAATTGGCGGATTATTTTGATATGTAGTTAGTATCAATTTTTTTTTGTTTTTCTCTTTTTTGACGTCGTTTCATTTATTTGTATGCTCGTGTGATTGTGGATATGTAGGTACCTACATTTATTTGAAATAAAGAATTGTTATTATCATTATTATTAATATATCCACATGCCCATATCTTTTTTTATTAAAACTATTAATAATTATCAAAATTAAATAAAATTTCAAAAATATATCACATAAGTTATGTATGTTACGCCTCTGAATCTAAGGGATATGTGCTAGGTGGTAACACAACGACCGGCACAGTTACGGGTCCACTCTCTTTGCTTGTCTAAGGGTATTATACTGAATAAAAAATCCTAGGTTAGAAACTTGTTTTAGAAGCCTTTGGGATGTTTGAGAATAAATAAATAAATACATAACGAGTTAAGCTCACTTTTTCAATGCTTCCCTTCTTCTTTCAATTCGTAACCTTCTTGCCAATTTACGCTCTTCAGGATCTTTTGAATCTACTTGTGGTTCACTTTCGTCTAGTATAATTTTACCCATTTGAATATTTTTTCACTAAATATTGTAACGATAGTGGTGTTCACAGTTCACTAAATAAGTGTCTCTTAAAAAACAATCAGAACATTTCAATTTATTTTGTAAATTCTAATGTTATTGAATTTCATATTTATTTATTTTCTTATAGTTACTGTTGCCTAGATACCACATTGCCATTTGACATTTTACGAGGCGTTATCCTTCTAAAGTTCTGATAAGCTGCGCTGATGTGATATAATCACCTGTCACTCACCTCACATACTTTTTTCTTCCAAAGTAACGCAAAGAATTTTAGATATAAAAACAGAGAACAGCGGACTACAATAACACAGCTGTGTATATTAGCTGCGTATCTTTAGACATCTATGCATGCGCTCTTTAATTTAATGATCAGTAAGCTGCAAAGGGGGGTAGGAATTTTATTCCGTTGGGTCACCAGTGAAGTGACCGATGTCAAAAGAATACTCGCAATCGTGAATGAAATGACAGTTTTCAGATTGTTCACTTAGTTCCGTACGAAAGAATAACAATTGCTCTAAATCGCACCCGCAAACACAACTTATTATAATTGATTGCTCTTCTCTCTCCTTTAATTTTTTTTTACAGTGACCATAACAGCCCAGAAACTTATTAGAAAGAGGCACAATTATCTCAGCTCATTACTTCTCAAAACAATAATCAGTAATCACTGCTAAAATGGCTCCAAATAATAATATGAAACTGTCATTAGTTGTATAGGTAGTCTACTAATATCAAAATTTTCCTGCACAAGATCCATATTCTTAAAAATTGGGTTAGATATTATGCGTTTTCTTTCTACACCTCAGCTCAACATGATTTGACATGTTGTCTTATACTCACCTCAGTTGAATTTTTGTTGCAAAAATTTCAAAATTGCCATTGAACATAACGCATTATGAGGTTCGTTTTCACTGAATTTTAGTATAATTGACTGACTGACCTAAAAGTGAATGCCACATCTTCATAAAAAATAAAAATAAATATTAATCTTTTAAAAAGATCAAACGATTTAGTGAGATGAGTGAAAATAGCCGATATTTGGCGCTATTAATTAACATGATAGCTGTGGTTTTACCCTCCAATTTTCAAGAACTGAAGTTCTTCAAATATCATTTAACTAGACACAATCCACGACAAGGTATCATTTGGCACATTACCAAGTAATCAATTCCATACTCATTCATCAAAACCATTGTCTTTATAAGGAGGACGTTTATAAAGACAATGCTTTTATAAAGAAAATGCAAGTGAGGTGAACGGTAGGTGATCATGTCCCATCAGCCCAGCTGAGGTTGAAGAACACTTGTAGCAGGAAGGGACTGATGATCGACTTCTTTGTCCCTGCGTCATTGGCAACGCTGATTTTGTAATTGAAAATTGAATTGACACTTGATTGTCATTTACCTTAGTAAGTTGGCAGCGTTGCTTGTGTAGAAATTTGTTTTCTTTTTTTGATAAGTTTACAATGGCGGTAGGTATTATTTTTTAATTCTATATAAATCTTCAATCATCTACAATATTTTGTGAAAAAATATACTAATTTGAAAGAAATGAAAGAGAAAAGTTCTAAATTTATTTTAAAATATATATATTTTTGTATTGGCAAATTAATTTAAACCAAAAAATTGTATTCATTCTAACCTATCAAGTACCTTTTCAGGAATATGTATTTTATGTTTGTATCATCGACATGTATAATCTTTATTAGTTTCATTGTGCTCACGAATATATTAACAAAATGTGTACTTTTAGCCCGTTGCAAAGAAACCTGCCAAGGAAGTTAAAGACAAATCCAAAAATGTTATGCGAGAATTGCGTATTCGTAAATTATGCCTCAATATTTGCGTTGGAGAGAGTGGAGATAGATTAACCAGAGCGGCCAAAGTAAGTATCCTAAGATTTCTATTTTATACTGGTTTTGTAATAACCAATTTTTAGGTATTAGAACAATTGACTGGACAACAACCTGTATTTTCAAAAGCCAGATACACTGTAAGATCCTTTGGTATTAGGCGTAATGAAAAAATTGCCGTACATTGTACAGTAAGAGGAGCAAAAGCCGAGGAAATATTAGAAAGAGGACTCAAAGTAAGAGAATACGAATTACGACGAGAGAATTTTTCAGGTTAGTGAATTATTCTTTTTATCACTAGATTAACTTTAATTTAACCGAAATCAGTTATTGATTTTGTAATGTCGTTAAATAACCAAGATAATCTTTCATTCTATACCTACGTGTAGCGTGTAGTAATAGGTATTCCTTAAAATGTTGTGAAAGTCATTGCTACAGTTGCTTTTGTCAAAAAATTAAATGAAAGTTTTACCCGGTTCGTCAAAAACCAAAAAATGAGGTTAGTAATGGCCTACAAATATTTTGTGATAAAATTTCATGAAACTATTCAGGTGCATCAAACTATTTAAAAACAACGAAATAAGTAGGTAGTATTTTTTTAATATTATTTTTTAAAATACAATATATAATATAATCCAATTTTTCTAGAAACTTGCTTTTATTTCTAAAACCTTTACATTTACACAATACAATACAATTTGAAATAAGAAAGTTGGGTTTAATAACCGGAAGTGACACAAATAGATATAATTCTTCTAAAGTAGTCCATAATATCGAGGAGCAAATCAGATGATTTAAATAAAAATTTCGTCAACTCCACAAACAAATCAATTTAATATGTTTCAAACATCAAACCAAACATGTTTCGGGACTCGCTGTTCCCATCATCAGTGGTACATTAAATTATTCAAAATTGAAATTCATCTAGAGATGGTTAACTGAATTACGTGATACAGATTCATTTGTGAAAACAGGAATTTTTTATATATTTTTTTTATACATTAAAATATTTTGTAACTACGTAAATTGAGTGATGTACCACAAAATATTACATTTGCTGCCAAATACCCAGAAAAACACAAACCATCACCTAATGTTGTTACACTAATAGTAGGGTACCCTACATAATTTCGAAAGTTTTGAGTCTGCGAAGAACTTAATGAATTAATACTGAGATCGTATGATACAAACTTATCTAAGGGTAACTCATAAAAAAATTACTTTAAAAAATGTTCAAAATTTTGGATTTCTAAACATTTGCACGCCTTAAAATTAATTGATCAAGTGTTGTCCGTCGAATAGATTGTTGATCAGTTTTGACCAAGTGTTCTATTTGTTTGCTTTGTAAAGCCATCAGGGCCAACTAAAATCAATTAAATTTCAAAGTCCTATCACTATTGTAATAGAAAAATGTAAAATTGTCAATATTTTGAAAACTATAAATTTTTGGAGTAGACATCCATTCATAAACTTGCATTTATTTTTGCAAAAATATATATAGATTGGGGTTGCCATTTAGAAATTTTGAATTTGATTTTATACCCCTTTTTTTCAAATACGCTGTACTTATTAATATTTATTTAAAAAAATATAGGCGTCTAAAGGTGGACTTCCCTCCGAGCGACTGTAGCTGGCGATAGTCGCGTAGCGATTATCGCTCAGCGATCGTCGCTATGGCTATGTTTTCCTCCCAGCGTTTGCGACGATTAAATTTCCCGCGTGTATCGGTAATTTTACTTCAGTTGTTCGTTCGTTCTGTGGCTGTGTAGTAGTTTTCACAAATTTTTCAGATGAGTTTAACGCGCAAACTACTTGTGGCCTATATGCGCCCTCCTTCCAAGCATTATCCTTTACAACTTGATCCTTATATAAAGGACAATGCAAATTAAAGAGGGAGGGATGTTTACCTACTGCCTCGATCAATTTCTCATCTTCTGCGGCGCTGAACAAGATTTTATCTTGTGAACACATAGCGTACTACATTAAAAACCAAACGAAACTAACGAATAGTCGCTGGCCGCAGCGACTATATTTGCTCTGAGAGAAGGCGGCTTGCGACGATCGCTAGGCCGAGCGACTATCGCCGGCGGCTGTCGCGTGGAGGACAGTGCTTCCATAAAACAACAACGGTAGCAGTATCATAGCGATCGTCGCAACAGTCGCCCGGAGGGAAGTCCACCTTAAAGTAGGTCTATAACTACTAGGATATACCAGAAAATTCAATTATTAAAGCTTCCCATATAATAAAAAAAATTCCGATAGCAGCCAGTCGGAAAAGTAGATTTTCGATTTATATTATGTACTTGTATATTTTTTATTTATACTTAGTCTACCACTAACACGAATTAATAACGAACAAATAATAAAATATTCTGGCAGTCGCCAAACATACCCAAAGTGTCATATTGACAGTTATTTTAACTGAAATACTAATTAAATTATACTATAATACATACGTAAGTACAGGTGTAGCGGGTGATTTTTTTTATTTTTTGTTACTTTATATTGACTTACATTTACTTAAATATGCGATGAAAAAAACTTTCCAAATAAACATAGAGATTTAAGTGCTCTATCATTTGATATGTAACATCGGTATTTTCTATTAACAATTAAAAAAATATGATTTCTTTACAACTTTGACAGGCCGCCATTTTAAAATTAATTTTCCGATTGCAATCGCCAACGAACTCAAGCGAGACATTGGCCTAGTCGATTTTTTAACCAAATTTTGTTTCGATTGGTCAAAAAATGCGGCCTAGAACATGCCGCAAAATTTGCTATATCCCATAGATATATAAACTTTTAGGATTCAGGGGTCATAAAATGAAGGACTGCATAAAAATTTTTCAAAATTTCTGTTGTGACGTTTTCCTGAATAGAAGAAAATCTACTAAAATTGTAATTATCCTTTAACCTGCAAACGTCATTTTTGACACAAAATTTCAAATATTTCGAAACCGGCTGAACTTATGTATAACATATACATGAATTATCTTTAGAATTACACGTAGAATCCAACAAAAAAATAATTTATATAGGTTCGTATTTAAAATATGGAAGTTTGTCACCCACTTCCGGTATAACCGGAACTAGATTCTTGAAAACATTTTAGCCGACCTACGTACTACACCAAATTTTTCGACAGTGTAGTTTCTCCATAATCGATCGAAACCTCGGTATAGCGAATATAAGGCAGTATTTCATCAATTAACTACATATTCCAATAAAAGAAAATCGTATTCAATAGCAAAAGAAATCAAAGTCCACAAAAAAACACATTTATGGTACTTGTCATACATGTTTCGGGCATGTAATACCCATCATCAGTGGCTGAAATGTCTACAGCACTCAGCATTAAAAAAAAAACAGTCACTACAAAAACAACCGTCATGGTCCACTTACCATTTTGTGGAAAGAAATGTTGGATTCTTCTTTCAGAATTATTGTATTTAACATAACGGAGAACGGGAGAATTTTTGAAGATTTTACCTTATGGACATGTATGGCAAGTACAAGTGTTTATTTTGTGGCGTATATACTTTGATTTCTTTTGCTATTGTAAATACACTAACAACAACTATGGCTAAAATTACTTGAACATTTTCTCCACAGTATTTAGAGATACTTGTTAAAGCGGCTTCAGGAAGAAATAAAATCTAGATAAATGTTTTCTTAAATATTCTTGAAATAAAAGTCGACCTCCACACAATAAATTTTAATAAATATCTCCAACAAAGCAGCTGCGGGCTGCATCATCAGTGGTTATAAGAGATTCTTACGAAAAGCTATGTTATTTAACTTAGTACATATTATTTTTGGGAAATTTATTTATCAACTCTAGAAACAAGAATGGATATATCATTTTCAATTGCACCAAAATGATTTCAACCTTTAAACTTACCATTGTGTGAAAAATTTAAGTCATAAAATAAAAGTTTTTGTTAAATTAAGTTTGTTGTTATCATTTAAAACTAAAAAACCCAAAACTCACATCATTTCTAATGTAAGTCTCATGATATTTTTTCTTTTTATAAATCATTGAAAACCAAATTTCTCTTCGACAACAGTATAAGCACTTGATTGATTGCACTTTCGCACAACAATGGCGTTTCAAAAATTTTGAGTTTTAAGTTTGTTGTTATCATTTAAAACTAAAAAACCCAAAACTCACATCATTTCTAATGTAAGTCTGATGATATTTTTTCTTTTTATAAATCATTGAAAACCAAATATCATGAGACTTACATTAGAAATGATGTGAGTTTTGGGTTTTTTTAGTTTTTTGGATGCTGCTGGAAACTCAATGTCAAAAGAATCAAGGATATTTTCTATAATTAAAATCAGTCTGATCGCTATAATATAACTTGTGTGATTGTGAACAAACAGGTAATAAATAATATTTTAAAATCAAAAATATAACTTTAAAATTAACAAAACTATCATGTATCTAGCCAGAATACCAGAACAAAAAGAAGAAATGATGGCATCTCGTCTTAGATGAATAATAATATCATTGTTGTTTCTAATATCATTGTTGTTTCTATGCGAACCCCGAAACCAAGCTGCACTATCGCGACTTAATTTTTTTATCCACCACTCATATTGTTTCTATAACAAGGCGGTCCTGTTAATTCTTCTAATGTTCATAATATGCAATTAAAGTTGTTGAAAATATAAAAATCATGCGAAGAGGAAATGTATATAATTTTTCTTCTTTGATTAAAACACGTCTACTCCATAATATATATTACAGTATATATAATATGTTATTTTTATTATTGTTAGTAGATACTTAAACATTTTTATCTTTACAGCATCTGGTAACTTTGGTTTTGGCATTCAAGAACATATAGATTTGGGTATCAAATATGACCCCAGCATTGGTATCTACGGTTTAGATTTCTACGTAGTTCTAGGCCGCCCTGGATTCAATGTAGCACACAGAAGGAGAAAACAAGGAAAAATTGGTTTCCCTCACAGACTTACTAAAGAAGATGCTATGAAATGGTTCCAACAGAAATATGATGGTATCATCTTAGGAAGTAAAAAGTGAAATGTTAAATAAATGTTTATAAAGAAATAAAGCAATCTTTTATTAAGAACAAATTGTTACCTATAATTGGCGTGAGATTTTCTAGCTTATAGCGAAGAGTTAATTGATTATTTTGTTAAGATATTCTTGGACTACAATCATGGCCAACTAAAATCAATTAAATATCAAAGTCCTATCACTATTGTGTTAGAAAAATGTTAAATTTTCAATATTGTGAAAACTATCAATTTTTGCAATAGACATCCTTTCATAAACTTGCCCTTATTTTTGATGCAAAAAAATATATATATAATTGGGGGGTGGCCATTTCAAAATTTTGACACTTGTCAATTTGATTTTTACCTTTTTTTTTCAATTACCCTGTATTAATATTTACTAAAATAATATACGTAGTCGTCTAAAGTGGGTCTATAGCTGCTAGGATATTCTAACAATTTAAATTATTAAAGCTTCGACATGAAATTTCACATATTTGGAAAACGACTAGATATGTATAACATATGCATAAAGTATCTTTAGGATTACAAGGAGAATCCAAAAAAATATATAATTTCCGGTATAACCCGAAGTACTAGGTTCTTGGAAACATTTTAGCCGAATTGGTCCCGTGGACCTACGTACTACAGCAGCTTTTCAGATTGTTGCACAGTGTAGTTTCTCCATAATCGATTGAATCCCTACTTCCTGGTCGGACACCCGGTATATCCTTATATTTATCATAGAATAAGGAAGCTATGCGCTATTGTGGTAGAATACATACAGACAGACGGACTTCCATCTGGAAATGGTCTTAATCGTTTTAGGCAACTTCAAAATGGTTATATCCGTCTTGTGCGCGAAAGTAAAATAGTAATACGCCCAGAGTGCATAATGTGGAACGTTTAAAATATCCATTGTTCAAGCAACCATTTGATCACCTATATCTTACCAGTTGGATTGTTCGCTTATGAACAAATATACAGGCATGCGCATCAATAAGTGAACATCCAATAATAACATGCTATTAACATATAAAATGCACTGGTTTTGTTCAGCACCTGGCAAAAGCCTTTTTGCAATTAATATTGTAAATGCTATACTATGTAGGTACTAACAGCCACAATATAAAATAACAAAGTCTCTAACTGTGAGTACTATAATTACACCCACCAGTCATCAGGAAGAAAGGAATGTTTCCATACTGGTTTATTTTATAAATGGTAAGTCATTCAGTCGACGGATTTCTTAGGTTGCGAACATAAGATATATCCATGAGCAAGGGTGGTCTTGTTATCGCTATAAAGAACTCTACCTCAGTTTGATAGCGACCACGGTAGAAACATTTAAAATAATTTATTCATTTAGTGCATATTTGTCTGTCCGAATCAAAGATTAACTCAATCTTTGACCGAATATTTCAAATGGATCAAGTAGCAGTGATTACTATGACTTGTGCAAAGTGGATACTGTTATCTTCAATGGGGCTAACACATCTGTATATTTTTGTTAACGTGTAAATAATCAAAACCCATTTTTAATTTAAACCCTTTCTTTATTTGCTTAATGAAATCTGAACACTGATTAAATACATTACGGTAAAATTTGAGCGCGAGTAAACTTAATATTTACTACCAACCAAAGTTTAAATGAAATTTGCTAGTTACGTATGAATTAGCGAATCTCAATTTATACCCCTTGTATGCAATGAATCCTGTTTCACAAAATGTTCCATATAAATAGACTTCCATATAGAAGAATAATTAAAAACTTTTTAAAGATTTTTTCGACATACTATTCCACCTAATATTATTAATTGTCTCTCCTAAAATATACAGTAACACAACTCCAATTAAACAACCTATAAAAAATCCGATTCTAGCTGGTAAATTTAGTACTTCCAATATTGGGTATACCCATCTGCCGCTTCTAAAATTTATTATAAGTATCCAAACAAGATAGGTTGCCATAAACCCAACTAGAATTGTCAATCCAGTTTTTCTTTTTGGATATTTTCTGTACGATGTAAGCAGTTCAATCAAAATTAAAACCATGATGTTTGTGTGCATTGCATGATTTAACCATACCGGGAAAAACTCATCGAGTACTCTTGGAAAAATCAGTTCTCTGTCGACTAGATAAATGGCCCAAAATGTCAATCCGACAAACATGGATAATGGAAATGCCAAGCAGCATATTAACTAAAAAATAAATACAATTATTACGATCGTTTATTAATAAAACCTGTGACAATTATAAATAGAGTTATTGCACGCCCAATAAGGACACCTTATTTTAACATGTACGCATGCCCACGTGGATTCACTGATAAGGAATACCTTAATAAGGATAGTAGAGAGTTATTGGACACGCAATAAGGACAGACACTAATAAGACTAACCTTATTTTGACACGTACGGATGCCCACTTAGGTTCACTAATAAGGATAGTACCTGTCCCTAATGGTGCAGGGATAAGACCAGGCCTTAATTTGCCTTAATAGTGAACCCCAGTGGACATGTCAAAATAAGGCTAGTCTTATTAGTGCTTGTTCTTATTGCGCGTCCAATAACTCTATTTACATACACACAAATATCTTACTTTGGCACGCTGTCAGCTGTTTATTAACGATTTCTTATTTGTGGGTTAGTGGAGTATTATTTTTGTATACGTTTAATGTACATAAAACAAACAACATTCAAGTAGACTCCACTGTTTTTGTTTACAAAAGACAGGAACTAGTTTCGGTGTAAGCCATCATCAAACAATAAGAATATAAAACCCGGAGAAAAAAAAATAAGTACATTACATAGGTACAAATGAAAAACACTAAAACAGTCACAAATTAGACAAAACCGGTACATTTACATTAAATGATTATATTAAATTATGACAAACATTCTCGACATAATTAATATGTTTCTGCACGTTTAATTTTTGCATTCGCTGATGGCTAAGACCCAAACTTTTGATAATACACTGGAATTGAGATTTTTGAATAGAGATCTCTGAATCAAACACGTCTACACCGCAAAATAGATTATATATAGCATATATGTGTTAAAACCTTTTTCTTTTTAAAAATAGCCAGACATGTTTCGGACTACACGTCCATCATCAGTGGCTTAAGGGACCTTATGTATAATTATTACATTAAATGCTCTAACATTTAATTGTAGTTGCGATTTGAACACTTATACACATCTGTATATGAGCAAAACATTTCTTAATCCAAGTAGGCATAGGATTTTGAAATTTTGTACAGTTACTCATTCTGAATAACTTTACTTAAAAACATTTTGTCGTAACTTCAACCGAAGGCATACTTGATTTTTCAAAACTAAAATTATGTCTCCAATTAGTTTCAAACCTAGCAGGGCTCGACCCTAGAAGCTCAAATTTACACTTGAAAAATGTTTTGTCTTTTACAACAGTCGTTTCACCTATCCGGGGACACTGTATATTTATTTGGATTGATCTAAACATAATTAGTTCGCTCGCTCTAAATATAACTTATTTTAATCAAACATTAATACAATCAATCTTAACTCCATGTTTATTTTAGCAGAGCTAACGTCCAGGAAGTGGCTTTACATTTGGAATTTGTATGAGGATACCACTCAGGAAGTGATATCCTCTCATACATGAAACAAATTCCCAAATGTAAAGTCGTAACAAGCCACTCATAATATAAAGCTTCACCAAGGGAATTCAGACGACTCTAGCTAGCAACAGGTTTAATGGGATTCTACTTCTTCTCCAGAGGTCATTCGAGACTTTATTTCAGTAAGCATTGTTGCCTAAAACACCAGATGTAGCTTTCTTCATCTTATAATATAAAACTATGGTACTTACTGAATACTTATATAAGTCCAGCAGTGTAAATATACATTCATATATGGTATGGTGGCAAACACTTCACTAGAATAATTAATGCGCCTTAGAAAAATTGAATTTATTGAAGGTTACTTATTGCAAATCTGGCAGGCGATTTAGGGATAAATATGTAATTAATAAAAATAAACTATTCCTTATATAAACAGCTTAAGTTTACAGGTGAATTCAGCGTGCAATAATCATTATTAGTTGGCCAACCACATCTTAATAATTATATTATTACCATATCCTTAAATCGTCTTATAGAGGGAGGTTTATTTGGTTGAGGTTCATTTGTACCAACTACATCATTCATCAAGCATATTGTAAAGAAAAATGACTGCAGTAACTGAAAGAAAAATAAAATAATTAACAAATATGTACCTATTTCTTGTTCTGTAAATACGTGAACTAACAGCATTCCAGAAGGTTAAGAACTTTAATTTTCCTGCGTAATCCTCTGCTTCAGGAACTACATGTGGATGTCCTCTGTTACTAATTTCTGCTGGTATTTCGACAAATTTCCAATCATAAAAACAGGCAAACCAGAAATGTAAGGCAGCAAAAAAATGAAATGTTTGTTTCATTTCGGCAGATTTTTTAAGAAATATAGGTATGAAAATAATACTCGCAATACATAAAACGCATATATCAGATTGAATTAATGATTAATCTTGTAATAAATCATTATTTATAATACACCACATAACACATTGTTATGTGTAATACACGACTAGAATATTTTTGATTTAGGAAATAATGGAATCCTTGACCTTATAATATAATACCTAACCTAACACCACAGCATACCATTGACAACGTAGACCGTAGATACATGTTCGATGACATTGATTGGGCTATGTTACTATGTTCCGAAACTTACTGAAATCAACGCTTATTATATTACTGAAAGTAGGGTTGCCAGGCTTCATTTAAAAAGCGGGACGCAGACGAAAATTGTTTGTAGGTTTTAATAAATCTTAAAAATACGGCTTTTCTTAACTTAATTTTTAATTTTCTCATCATAAATTCGTGGGGACTGAAGATAAGAAACAAAATTTTATACTATAATTTCAACAATTCTTTTTCCTCATGTGTACCCGCACATACGTGGAATACAAGATAAGTTTAAATAACATGTGTTTTTGCAATATAACGCATGTTATTTATCGGATTTATCAGACGGAAAAAAAGCAATTAAAAAAACATTTAAAAGGGTTTGTTTTAACTTAATAATTGGGTGTATATTTTTTCGCGTTTTTAAAGGTGGCAAACGGGATTTTCACAAAGCGTGACGTTTCACGGGAAAGCGGAACAATATTATCGCCTAATATTGGACGCCTGGCAACCTTAACTGAAAGTACTGAGAAATGTGTTGTGTTCTAAATTCTAAAATTAAATATGTACTGAAGTTACTAAAGCGGAACGCTTTTGACAGTAAAATATTGAACCTAATTTGCAATTTTTTGGATTTTCGTTTAGACAAGTAATGTTTATAAAAAATGCCTTAACCTATAACATATAAAATTAGAAATAATACAAAAAATAACCCACTAAAATGCGGAAAAATTATCACCTCTCACTAATTTCAGTAAATCTCAGTAATGTTTTGATGTTTGCAGGATGGTTAGTATAATGATATTTCAGCAGTACTGAAAAGCAAGCTTAATGAATTATGAAACGCGGTTTTAGCACTTTCAGTGTTTTCAGCAGTGAAATTTCTAGGTACTACGTAACTGGAATGGCCTCGAATAAGAATAAGGTGCAGCAGCATTGTGACACATTTGTATGAGTGCGACACAATCATGTGGACGGTATTCTGTTGCATATCTGTAAATGGCAGTCTCATACGTATACTTATACAGCATCTTCTGGGGTTCCTCAGGGATCAAACCTCGGACCACTATTTTTTTTGTTATTTATTAATTACCTGTAGAGCGCACTGGATTGTGATCGGCTAATGTTTGCGGATGACCTTAAATTGTATTCTTCGGTGGATAGTATTACTGACTGTACTAATCTTCAGTACAATTTCCAACTCGTACATCAATGGTGCATACTAAATAATCTTTCATTCAATCCATGCAAGTGCAAATATATCAGTTTTACGAGGAGGAGGGCGATCATTAATTACACTTATTCCATTGATCAGGTGCAATTATCACGGTGTGAATCTGTCACTGATTTGGGAATCACGTTTGAATCAAAGTTTACGTTTATTGAGCATATCAGTAAAGTGGTACTTGAGGCGGGTAGAACTTATGGTTTTCTAGTTAGGAATCGCAAGGAGTTTAAAAACACATATGCTCTTAAAACGCTGTACTTTGCCTATGTGCGCTCCAAGCTTGAATATGGGTCACTGATATGGTATGCATATTATGTGACTCATCAAAATATGATTGAAAAAGTGCAGCGTAGATTTTTGAAGTATTTAATGTACAAGGCGGATGGTTATTACCCTGCAAGGGGTACTGACTACCAAATAATGACCGATAGATTTCAGATACCGAGTCTGGAATTTAGACGCCAAATGCACTCTTTGCGCTTTCTCTTCAATTTAGTATACTCCAATATTAATTGTGCCCACTTGCTTTCGCGTTAATAGTGTGTCAAGTTTTGGACTAGAGATTAGTGTCTGGTATTTATAAATATTCTATACAAAGGCGAAATACAAACTATTTTTCATCGGTAAGTTTTTTATTGTATTGTTAAAAACAAAATCTGCTTCTTAAAAGCAACTGAAAAACCTGCTGGATTTCTCCGTTTACTCAGTGTGTTAGACAGAGAACGCATACCGTCCATGGTGTTATCTCTACATGTCTCAGTGTTGTTGTGTTGCGCGTCCCTTCCAGTTACGAAGTTACTAAGATTGCTAACATCAGGGTTATTCTTTCGTAGTGATTGATCTGAACAAGTGAATGTGATTAAACTGAATGTGATTATACTGAACTGAATATTTGGCGATACCGAAAGATCATCTTTTTTGTGATTGTCTTTCACTTAACCTCGGAAACTTGTGAAAACAACCAAATCTGCTCTGAAAACTGGAAAATTATTTCTGCCATGATATTATTATCCATGTATTAAACTTTTACAATTTATTGGTTTGATTCAAAATCATATGCCAATTATTATCTCTCAATATTCAATACTTTTAGAGGTTAACTGTGAACTGAACGAACTAACCGGTACCCAGAGGTTGATCAGTAAGCGGCAAGGGGGTAGGAATTTTAATCAGTTTGGTAGAAGTGAGCGATGTCGAAAGAATGCGCACAATCGTGAATGAACTGACAATTTTCAGATTGTTCACTTAGTTCAGTACGAAAGAATAACCCTATCATTGAGCTTGTATACTATACAGTGACTATAAATATATAGTCACTGTAGTATACTATGGACCGGCCATTAATCTATACCCGACGAAGGATAGAGCTAGAGTTCGTAAAAAGACATTTGTTTACTGTGTAGTTAAATGGGATTTCCATGTAGTTCCCACAATTTTTTATAGTTTTTTAAGTTATTTTAAAAATGGAAAAGTCCTGCGGTGCGGTAAATTGTACACAACATTGGAAGAAAGATATCCAAATAAAAATTCATAAGTAAATAATTTCTATATGGTTTCAACCATACTCATTCAAATGTAGCATAACCTTCAAGCCTATATTTATATTATTGTATTAGGTTTCCAAAGGATCCAAATTTAAGGAAATTTTGGGTAGCAGCAACTAGAAGAAATGGTTACAAACCGCTGTTCTTTGTGGTTTCCATTTCGTAGAAGAGGAGTATGAAAAAAATGTGCATGGTAACAGAGTATTGAAGAAAACTGCTGTGCCATCTCATTTTGATTTTCCTCCTCATTTAACCAAAACAATCAAAAAATTAAGACTTTAAAGCGAGGACTCCCTGTAAATCCGGAAGGTAAGACAACATAAGGTTGGCGATTTTCCAAAGTTTTATAGTTTTGTTACAAATAGGTTGTTAAAAAGTCCGTATTTTCTAAATTTCCTTTAAGTTTCAGAACAAGCTTCCCAGTCAGGTAATACTGAAAATGACCCCACAGTAGAGTCAACATTTGTGTTTTTCTAGTGCATATCCTTCCAATATTTTTAAATTTTATATAATTTTCTCACTATTGGTAAGCTATTTTTATGATAATTTGACGAATTAATGTCATACCTTACGAAATTAGTAACAATTTTTATAAAAACTATTTTTTAAGCAAATTATTAGGTTCCTCGATATAAGTACAATGCGCTAGTTGGGTTTCTACCCACTTTAGCTCCATCTTTCTTTCAAACCTCTCTTTCTAATGTTTTCCGCATTGCTGATGGATAATATTGAATAATATGTATATGGCCGGTGCATTTCTAGTATAATAGACACTTACTAACGTACAAACTAGACGTTTACGGAATGCTTCAAAAAGCTAGTTGAGTTGGAAAGTGTAACAATTCGTGGCGCGTTAACGAGTTGACTTAACCTTAAATTTTTATTTTGTGGACTATTGCGTTATTGTTAATTGTAACTAATAAATATTTTGTGAGTGCAAAGATATAACTGAGCTGTGTAGGAAAGTACCTACGAAATAATAAATTTATCATTTTGAATTTTTGTTAGCATATTTTTAAATATTATTTAGAATTGATGAAATTTTGAATGCAGCTGTACTCGATGAATCGGATGTTGAAGATGAGGACATAGAAGTGCGAATACTTAAAGACTTTCCTAAAATTTGATTCATGTTGATTTGAGTCACAGTCCACCGGCAGTCATCTTCATACGGATTTTGCCCTAACAGAGGTCTTAGATGATGAACATCGTGTTCATCCGTAAACCGAAATCGAGATTATCGTTTATTGAACTAATAGTTTACAAATATACGCACCTACATTAATTTGATTTAACTCAAAAGTAATCAAACAAATGACTTATGACAGAACACGATCGGTATGGACCGAATTCCAATTCGGGGAGTTTCGGGTAACGTATAAGCAATAACAGGCACTCGTGAAGGCACGTGAGATGACGTAGCGCGTAAACCCAAAACCCAAACCATTGTCTAAAGACAATGCCCAAACGCAAGGAAAATCGTCGTGCGCACGGTTTCGTTTACGTAAATTAAAAAAATTAATATATGTTGGTGTAAGACTATTAGAGTAATCTAACACTTTTCTATATCATTATGAATGAGATATGATATAATAATGGTTCGTTTTATTACTGCTAAATTATATGTAATTTTAATACTCAACATATGTTTGGTTTCTTAAAGGAGGAAACATTAGGTCCTCATACATAAAATTTGACATTTTTATAGCAGGCAGAGATATTGAGGTGGGAGAATGAACTTTGACCAGTGCGCATACGATTTTCGGAGGATGAAACGGGCGCCGCCATGTTCCTGTATTATTGTGCCAAGTGTGGCAAACAAATCTGGTGTTAAACTACGATTCGTCTATTAAAGCGGGAATTTTAAATTTAGGCCAACAAGAGGCCGCTGTTTTATGTTGGCAGCTTCAAAATGTTTTTATTTTTAATTATTTAGTTTTAGTGTTTAAGTTTAAGAGCATACCCTAAAAATGTCGTGTATTCAAGTCTAGTGCGATAGGTAGTAAACTTTAATACTTAATAAAGACAAAAGACAAATTATTTCAATCGCTATAGCTTGTATGTTGATCTGAAATGAGGCATTTATACAAATTATACATTTTATAATAATTTTGAAGAATTCCAAAAGATGAAAATTTACAAAATATATAATATGGCTGACTATACGTTGGGAATCCAGCCAGAGAATTGGGTGTGGAAAGCATTTAAGTTAGTGTGCTCCAACCATTTTCAAACTATGAGGGTTTTCTGAATTTTCCTGGAAGGGTTACGTTGAAGAAAAATTCTGTTCCTGTACAAAAAGCTTAAACCACAAGCACCGTGAAAAACTGTAAACATTTTCATAAAAATAACGTAAAATTGATTGCTAATGTTTGAACAAAATAAGTTTAATAAAATAATATATCATTAAAATTATCAATATTATAACCACTGATGAGTCATATATCGCCGAAACGACCGTGTGGTGAAAGTATAGTGGTTGACAGACAAACTCTCGGAATTAAGTCTTTCAATCTTGTTTAAAATTTCAAATATAGGCGTCCCGCTAAAGAGAGTATCGGCGCATCTATGTGTTGGTAATTTTGCATTATGGGGTCAGTGACCTTACACGCAGTCGATATAGTGAATTGATGTTCACTCGTCACATTACCAACAGAAACTAGATGTCGCCAAACACATACTTTTACATCTATGTACCGTGTGGGGTATATATACCGCAGTATTTAGAGAGTTTGGCTGTCAACTACTGACCGATCACCACTGATGAGTCGTGTATCGACGAAACGAACGTCTGGTGAAAGTATAGTGGTTGACAGATAAACTCTCGGAATTAAGTTTTGTTTCGTTATACAAGTCCATTTCAATCAAAATTTGTTTATTTTAAATAAAACAAAATGCATATTGAAAACCGGTAGTCACGAGTCGTAAACAAAATTTTTATATACTTTCTTTTCCCACTTAATTTTTATTCAATTAAGACGATACGCCACTCTCAATGGTAGAACATGGCGCCCCACTATATTAGCAGGTCGCGCAAGTGTCAAGCTCATTCTCCCTCCTGTGTATCTCTGATACCTGGTTACATCATGGAATCATGGTACAATTGGTTAGGTTAGGTAGGACAGCATACGTTAATTTCCTTTTATACCGAGCCAATGAGAATCATCATGCGCGCGTCTGCTTGGTGTAAGCCGGGTTTATACAGCATAATCATAAATATATGCATAATACCATTGTCTTTTGTATATAAAGACAATGATAATACACAAAAGTTGAATGCATTGTAATCATAGGCACCGTTACAAGAGTCACTTATAACGCTAATATACCTAGTTGTAAGTGTAAATTAACAAATTATAATGCAGTATCATATAAAACGCAAACTTTGAATTAAGAAATTCAGCTGTACTTCCTCTAAAATTCAAAAGTAGATACATACGCTTACTCATATCAAAGATTAATGTACGTTAATCTTTGCTCATATAGTTTAAACTAATTTATAAGTACCTATTCTTATGTTGTATAAATCGGGAGCTATGTTTAGAATTAAGTCAACGAAAATTGGGATATTGGGATCAAAGAACGAATAGCAAAAATAAAAGACTGGAAATAATACAAAAATTTGAAATCCAGAAAACCATATGTATTAACAAAGTAAAACACTAATAAATTTAGGTAATGAAAAATAACCAATGAAGACTTGCAAATGATATAAATTATTTTTGAATTACATACTTACCATTTTGTAAGACTTGGACCACAATTCTAGAAGGGCATGTTCCGTTAATGTGTATACTACCACCCGCTTTCATACTGCGACTTTTACACAAGCTGGTATAGCCTAACATAAAACAATGGCATTGTGTTATCAATTATTAAGCACATAGGCATAAAAACCTTTAGAATTAGTTCTGTTACAATTGTAGACACATCACAATTAGCAAGTTTTCTTCTCGTATGACATGCATAATCTACTTCTCTATTCTCCTGTCCTATCCAGAATGCCATTTCTTCCGAATTCCTAAAATTTAATATTGTTTCTTTAATACTTACGCTATGAATATTGTCCAAATGTGTAATTAAATTAGCGTGCCGGGAAAATTTTTCTTGATTGTTACCTACCTTTTAGTTTTCGATTCCATAATGCGATAATATTCGCAACTTTTTACTGTGGAGCTCGTGGGTAAAAATATATATATATATATATATTCGCAACTATAACTTATAAATTATTATTTTATATGTAGCAATAAAAATTGCTGTTATAAACGAGTTTGTTTTTGCTTTTTATCTAGTAACAGATTCAGTTGTTTATATTATTCAGAGCACTAGCTTATGGCGCCAAAATATTCAAACAGCAACAACAAAGCGAAATGCACGCCACCGATCCGCGACGGCCACCCACGGAAACACGACCCAAGGGCGAACGTTCCCATTGGCTCGGTATAAAAGGAAATTAACGTATGCTAGGTAGGACAAAGATTAATGTACATTAATCTTTGATATAACGAACTCTACCTCGATGTAATACGCGCATATCAAATATAGGTTGTACTCAGTCATCAGCTATCACGTGATGAAACATTTAAAATTAATCAAAATTTAGTGTGTAACTGATCTTTGTCCGAATAGGGTTGTCACCTTTTTGAATTTAGAAAACCGGCCTTCGGGACCGTCCACCAAAAAGAAAACGCTGCAGGTGTAAAACTAGTCTAAAAAAATGCAAACAACTTTAAAACCAGAAAATAGAACTTTATTGTTAAAATTAAAATGAGTGCAACATTTAGGCACAACAAGCTATAGCTATAACTCGAGCTACATCTATCGGATAAATGCACAAATATACTTGTTTAAATTTTAAAATGGTATTTTGTATTTGATTTTGTTGCTTTAATAAGTTCTGCGTTGTTACTTAATGGTGAATAAAGTTCAACAAGAAAGCTTAATGTTAGACGAATGCAAAGTCCTGCTTTCACCATTTCAACTGCCAGTCTGTTTCTGTCATCATCCCATAGTTGGTTCATGATGCTGAAAATCCTTTCCACATACGCATTGCCACAAGGAACAGACAAAACTACCTGAACTATTTTTCTTAAGATTGGAACTTCCACTTTCTCCAAAAATAAACACCATTTTTCCAGAACAGAAATATCTTGATGAATAAAAGAAGGAGATGCGTCTTGAAGCAAACTTCATGCGTAAAGACTATCGCCATCGCTGTCATGCAGTTCTATGCCAATGTGCGACGCAATTAAGATTATTTCATTCAGTTCTGGAATGCGGTCCTTCAAATTAAATGATTTAAATATTAAAAAAACGTTGTTCCCAAAATCAAACCATTTTTCTAAGTATTCTATTGCTCGATCGTAGACTTGAACTGCTTCATCTTGAAATTTTTTTCTAAGGTTGGTTGTTAGGTGCGCTAGAGCCTGATTCGTTTTGAAGCCGAAAAATAAATCTTCTCTTCGTTTCATTGTTTCTTAAATCAGACATAATGATGTTAAGGTGGTAAGAAAACCGGCCTTTTTTGGATGCTGACCGGCAACCGGCCTTGTTAACGGGAAACCGGCCAGGTGGCAACCCTAGGTCCGAATCAAATATTAGGTAACTCAATATTTGTCCAAATATTTCAAATGGATCAGGTAGCAGTGATTACAATGATTTTCTGCAACGTCGATACTTTTATTTTCAATGCGGTCAACACATCGATACGTATGTTTTTGGTAACCCTAACACGAGTACCTACCACAGAAATCTTATATTATATATATATACTCTAGAATGATAATCCCGTAGTACAAAAATGTAACCAAAAGTGTAGAGCTGTTCATAATGCGCATGATCACCAGTAACTTATTTTTCAACAGGACCGGCTTTGATTAAATGTAATATTACTGTTATAGGTATATTTAAAATTAAATTTTACCATTTGGTAATTCAAATAAAAAAATGGAATAAAGGAATTTAAGAAATAAAAAATTACATTAAATATCTAAATACTTTATTGTCTAACAGGTACAACCCAATAATAATAAATCTAAGCAGAAACGAGAAATAAGTAAAAATTCTAATAATGGAAAATATCGTAAGGACTTGAACATTCTAATTATTTATTTTATATCATTATATAATATTTGTTTGTTTATACAACCACCTTAGGCCTCTTACTTCTCTACAGCCTTCAAAGAAGGGGTGCAAGAAACAGTGACTTCACAAATATTTTCCGTGTCCATGTAAACCACTTCCATATCATCCGTACTACTCGCAATAGTATTTTGTGACAAAACATGGTTGGTAGAACTTTTATTCTCAGCAATTTCATGGAGGATTCTATAATTAAATATATTCCAGTTTAACAACAGAATTCAAACGAATTTTGTATACCTACACAACGTAGGAAATATATTCTTGACATACATATGATGCATTTTTGACAGACTGCTTTTAAGTAAACAGTGTCTTGATATCAAACGATTAAGAATTTAACTTCCATTCTCATTTACATAATCTCTTCTTTTCAACAAAAGTTTGGGAACTGCATCGGGTACGAGGGTGATCCTCTTGCCGTCTTCTCTACAAATGATATCTTCTGCAGCGAAATGCTTACTGCATATGACATTCCCATCACATACATTTTCTGTACTAGGATCCCAATGCCCGCATCCAAACATCATGTCTTTTTTTTGTCAAGCTAAAAATGAGTATCATGTCAATGGTATCATATTGACTCAAACTGAGACTGTTAGAAACCCGAAACAATAACTTACTGAAAATATTTAATACCAGGAATGAGACCTTCATTTTTATACCACAACACTATACACCTCATTGTTTGTTAAATAAACGAACTACCAAACCAAAATAACAAATATTAAAAACAATTTTAATCACAAATAGGTATATCTATCAACAATTAAAATATACCACGAATAAAACCATAACTCAATTATAAAACCTATCTGAATTGTTGTGAAGCCGACTCTGACAGATATTCCCACTACGAGAAATGTCATTTGCGAAAACAGACGCTGTTGCGAAATCTCCTAAATTTAATAAGATTTGGAAAAAAATGTTTCGTTCATATTGCTGAAAACTAAACAGTATGCAATTTTACCGATAACATTTAATTATTTGATTTTGTCAAGCAGTTTCGTATGACGCAACATATGGATTTATTTATAAAACAGATATGTCGCATAAATTCTGTAAGGCGAACGACAAAATAGTTTTAAATATGGCAGCTCTGTACTGAAAATAAGTTACTGAGGAGCATGCGTAGTTCGTGAAAACTCTGCATACCCGTTACACTTTTTGGTATTCGGCTGGATTTAATTAGCATTCTAGAGTACATATATAATATAAGATTTCTATGGTACCTACCTAATAAAAAACCATATATTTATTTCAAACCCTTATCTTTATTTGCTTATTTCTTTATCTGCTATTATTGAACAATGATTTAATACATTACGGTGAAGTTTGAGCAGCAGTAAACTTACTTAATATTTACGCTACTGTAAAACCAAAGTTTAAATAAAATTTGACAGTTATGTATGAATTAGTTAGTGCGTCTCTTTTATACGTGGAACGTATGCAATGAAGCTTGTATCACAAAATGTTCCTTATAATAATACACTTAAGTATATAGAATAATTAAAAGCTTTTTAAAGATTTTTTAGACATATTATTCCACCTAATATTATTAATTGTCTCTCCTAAAATATACAGTAACACAACTCCAATTAAACAACCCATAAAATATACTATTCTTGCTGGTAAATTCAGTACTTCCAATATTGGATATACCCATCTGCCGCTTGCAAAATTTAGCATATGTATCCAAACGAGATAGCTTGCCATAAATCCAACTAGAATTGTCAATCCAGTTTTTCTCTTTGGATATTTTCTGTACGATATAAGCAGTTCAATCACAATAAAAAACATGATGTTTGTGTGCATTGCATGATTTAACCATACTGGGAAAAACTCATCGAGTGCTTTTGGAAAAATCAGTTCTCTGTCGACAAAATAAATGGCCCAAAATGAGAATCCGACAAACATGGATACTGGAAATACCAGGCTGCATATTAACTAAAAAATAAATACAATTATTCCGATCGTTTATTAATAAAACCAGTGACAATAATTATAAATAGGGAGAAAAAAATCTTAAGGTACATTTCTACAAACTAAAAAAACACTAAAATTCACAAATTAGACAAAACCGGTACAATACAGGGTGGGCAAATTTCGATGTTGTTATACGGTACAGCCTAAACCCTAATAGATAGAGCGAAACTAAGTGACACATCACGTTCGATTTTTTTGAGCTTAGTTTAATTCCGTAATCGGAGCGCGGCTAACTTGATTAGCTTTCTTTATACAGGGCGATTTTCATTTTTTGTCACTTTCTTTTTTCCTTTATATTTCGGTTGTTATTAGAGTTACGGGAAAAGTGTTTTCATAAAAGTTAGAGATAATTTGATGCTTAATGCAGTGGCGTATCAAGAATTTATTTTCGAAGTCCAATTGTTCAAGATATTGCTATCAACTTTGTTTTGTTAAATGGGACACCCTATATAATAAGGCGTCAGTAGATTCCAAATTTCATTCCCTTTACAACCATCTATGACAGGTAGCTACATATTTTGTAAAACTTAATAAAAATAAATAAAAACTATATTTTATGCATGTTTGCAAATAAAATAAAAATTGAGTAAGTCAGCTTGTTTCATCATTCAAATCATTAAAAATGCTTAATGATGTTAATTGTTTCAATGTTTTATTCAACACAAGAAAAATGCTAATGTTGCAGCTGAAACGTGCTGCAACTGACACCCAGAAACAACACAGCATTGTAGAAAAATATTTGGAAGGTTAAAAGAAAACCTTATTAATTATGGATCATTTACAAAATTCAGACCTAAAACGTATGATTAAACATATTCAGAAGAAATAAGTGTTAATGTTATTGCAGCTGAAATTGATATTCTGATAATTTTAAGTGTGGTAGAAAAACAATTAAAATTAAACTAAACTGATTTTAAAGTAAATGTTCAAAATGTTGTCCAGTATTTCGAATACACATATCACACCTCTTATCAATACTTCTAATAGCATTATAAATATGAATGCTTGAAACTGAATTTATACATTGTCTGAAATTTTCTTTAAATTCTTCAATAGTATGACTTTTAGTTTTGTAAACTTCATCTTTTAGATGTCCCCATAAAAAAAATCACCAGCCATCTTGCTGGAAAAACACATTTCTTCGTTCAGCCAGTGGAATATTGTCAAAATAATTCGAAATTATTTGTTCACTAACAATCTCGTTATAACGGTTGCTCGTAAGATTTTCTTCAAATACCTTGTAGGCACCAAACATTAAAACCAAATCGACCTTGATGTTGGACAGTATAGCAACACGATGAGAATTGCTATCAGACCACCAGTGTTCCTTATGTCGATTAAATATCCCACCACTTTTTATGTGAGCCTCATCTGTCCAAATAACATTTGCAAAAAAATTTGGATTTTCTCTCATCTTGGCTCGATACCAATTGCAAAATTCCACACGCCAGACCGGATCATTTGGTTGTAAATGCTGGGTTTTACGAATTGCGTGAGGTCGGAACTTATGCTTTTTTAAAATATTGAGCACCCGGCGACGGGCTATGCCACCTTCTATTTCAATTTGTCTGCTCGAAATTGTCCGATTATCAATAACAGCTGCAATGACATTAACATTTACTTCTTATTCATCTGCGCAATTATAAGTTTTAGGTCTCGGTTGTGTAAATGATCCATAATAAATAAGGTTTTCTTTTAACCTTCCATGTATGTTTCTAATGGGCTGTCTTATTTCTGGGTATCGGTTGTAGTAGGTTTCAGATGTAGCATTAGCATCATTATTACATTGAATAAAGCATTGCAACATTTCAGTCTCGTAATAAACTGTTAATTAACGAATGCTTTAATTAATTAATGCTGACAATAATTATCATTTGACAAATACATTAATAAATGACAGTAGATTAATCTGTTATTTGACATTAATTGTTTTCTATAAGACACAAGCCTACTTAAAATTTATTTTATTTGAAATATAATATGGTTTTTATTTATATTTATTAAGTTTCACTAAATATGTAGCTACTTGTCATACATGGTTGTGAAGGGAATGAAATTTGGAATCTACTGACGCTTTAATATATAGGGTGTCCCATTTCAGAAAACAAAGTTGTTAGCGATATCTTGAACTATTGCACTTAGAAAAAAATTCTTGATACGTCACTGTATTAAGCATCAAATTTTCTCTAACTTTTATGAAACCACTTTTTTTTGTAACTCTAATAACAACCGAAATATAAAGGAAAAAAGAAATTGATAAAAAATGAAAATCGCCCTGTATAAAGAAAACTAATCACGTTAGCTGCGTTCCGATTACGGCATTAAACTAAGCTCAAAAAAATCGAACGTGACGTGTCACTTAGTTTCGCTCTATCTATTACGGTTTAGGCTGTACCGTATAAAAACATCGAAATTTGCCCACGCTGATGGCTTAAACAGAAACTTTTGATAATAGACTGGAATTTTAATATGATAAGTTATAAGCGTTTATAATTATATGGAACTTTTTTCTATTATTAAATAGGAAAAAGTTCCATGGCCCAGTTTTGAACTCGCAACCTTACGATTACGAAGAGTAAACGTTAACACAATTGGCCAACAAGTATGCCATGGTTAGTTTTTTAAAATTGTCTTTAAATGTAGACGCCCAGAACCTAGGGTGAGGACGGTAAAAAAATTAATATTCGAATGCCAAATAATTCTGCCAGATTTGGTTCATGTGAATAGTATTAAATTTTTTTGGATATACCTAATAATGAATAAATTAAATTTGTTGGAAGTATCTAATCATGCTTCATGTGTAAATATATTGTGTAATGTGTGGATTTGTTGAGGAAAATATGCTGGACTATGTTTGTGGTGCAATTTTCAAAAAAGAGTGGCAGCAGAGCATAATATTTTGGACCTCGCAAGTTAGTATGTTGTGTAGGCGAGTACCTAGATTCCCATAAAAAAAGCACACACATCCTTTTTATTTTCTAATTACTTTACTTTAATGAAACAATTGACGATTTGGGAACTATTCTAAAAATGTTTTCCTTCAAATAAACCTCAAGAAAAGTAAACGTTGCATTGCGCTGAATATTTAAATGTATGTAAAAATACATGGCATATTTTACACTTGTTTTGATTGTCAGAAATCCCTGTATAAATTTATCATGTTTTCGTTGAAGATTAGAGTTAATGAGAACTATCACGTTTTATATTTGTTAAAATAGGTACCTACTAATTTACTTGTCGCCAATTCGGGTATTCCTCCACCGCGCATATGCTGCGCGGACGGTCAAGTTTACCCAAACGCGGGGATTCACCGTATCAATTTTTATTACGACCGGTGATTTACAAAACACCCAGTCTGGAATCTGTGTTGTTTTAATTTTATAAGCGTTTTTATGGGTAATGGTTAACCGTGTTACAACTTACAACTGTATCATTATTCATTTATTAATTAATCTTTTAAAAAATCATATTATCTCGTTTACTTATGGAATAGGAAAATGGACACCTACAGGAGGAAGTAAATAACACATTATTTCGTATTAATACACAAAAAACGTATTCCGAAAAAAAAATACGCCTAAGGTCCGAATTCTCTCTGTTGTTGTAGACCAACAACACTTTGCGATTTCAACGGACTTTGAAAATATTATACGTTGCATCCTTTGATCTATATTATATATACATACTAACCCATAGGCGTAACCATATTAGCGGAAATGTAAAAAAAAAACATGGTAGGTAATTATTTTAAAAATTAACTATATTTTTGAGTACTATTTAATAAATAAATTTATTGGATTTTGAGAAGGCCTAAAACCGGTTTGAGGTTATCTCAGGGGTATGGGGACTAGTCCTAGACCCCATTGGTACATTCTGTTTACGCTGATGCACTAACCATATCTAAAACTATGATAAAGGGTTAAGCCAGCTAATAAGGCCTAATGTATAGTCAGGCGCACAACAAAAGGAGTTAATATAAAAATAATTTCATCTTAAATAACTTTCTGCTACTTTTGGTCGATTGTTTTGGACAAGTTGACGGAAATTAAATTCAACATTTATACAGTAAAGTTGCCAAACAATCTGTCAATCATAAAATAAATATTTGTGTGGAAAAGTGCTACTTAGCAAAATATAATTAAAATCAAGCCAAAAATAAAAATAATAAATAAATTAGTTCACAGTTTAAAACGAATATTTGTGCACTTGTATTTATTAGAATTACTAAAATAATTTGTGTCCGAAAATAAGATAAATAATTTTGTTCTCCGCTATGCCACGCCCTTATTTATCCTAGCGTCTTTTATTAGAGAATAACTGCATCAACCCTGGGGGTTATTAGCAGCTGGTACGAATTTTACATTACATTACATTTAGCAGATGGTACGAAATTTACATTACATTTACAATTACATTTTTTTACATTAGAAACTTTGAGAATTAATTTACATCACTATTATAGTACATTGCATTAATAGCGTTTTACATTCGTATGAGTAGTAGGTAAGTAACATTAATTTGTTAATTATATTTCCACTTGTTATTAAAACTCTAGTATGTTTGTATTTAGATTTCATTTAAAATATGACTCTATTAAAAATGATTTTATATTGTTTGTATACTTGCTGCTATTCAGTAATTCTAATAGTGATGATTTTTTACTCTTTGAGCGAGTTAACTTTCTTAATAAGTTAAACACCTTTTTAAAAATACAAACTTTTATTTATTTGAACAATTACGAAAGAACATTAGAAATACAATTATTATTATTACAACTTAATTACTAGAGAGCTTCATACAGACTGAATAAAAAATGTAACATTGGGTACTCAAGCAGCCCCTTCCATGTGTACAGCTTCTTGGAATGAGTTTACTATTATTATGATCTCAGCAGTATATAGGGTGATATAACGAGCGGAAATTTTATATTGTTTGTATACTTGCTGCTATTCAGTAATTCTGATAGTAATGATTTCTTACTCTTTGAGCGGAAAACCTAGCGCACTCCATTAACATATGCTTTATTGTAACACTTGTGGAACAATTATCACAGAAGGGTTGCGCCGATTTTGTGGTCAGATAACTATGGGTGAGTCGAGTGTGTCCAATTCTCAGTCGAGTCAGTCTGGTGGATAGTGTGTTTATTGATTAATAGATTTCCGGACAATTCCCTTTGCCCACCGGATGGGAAAAACATGGAAAGCAATTTTAAATTCTTTTCCGAAAATGTTTTTTGTATCACTGGTGGGTGTGAAATGCGTGTGATTAGGCCACAAAATTGATGAACAAGACCCTACTGAGACCATATGCAATTGGAAATGAGAAAATGAAAAAATTGCATAATAAAAATCTTCCTTTTGCAGTTTGACCTCTTTTATAAAAGTTATTAAAGTACTGTCGAATTCTAGCAATCCTAACGCTACTTAATACTCTCAAGGCTATCATTCTACCAGCCAATGTTTGTCTTTGCTGGCTTTCTTCATTCTTCATCTTATATTATAAAACTATGTTACTTACTGAATACTTATAGAAGTCCAGCAGTGTAAATAAATGTTCATATATGGTGGCAAATACTTCACTAGGATATTTAATGCGCCTTAGAAAAATTTAATTGATTGAAGGTTACTTGCAAATCTGGCAGGCGAATTAGGGATAAATATTATGTAATTAATCAAAAATAAACTATTCATTATACAGGGTGAGTCACGAGGAACTGTACATACTTCTACCATAAGTAGAGGCACGTTAGGGGTTTATCAAATGACCATTAAAAATGTCTCCTTGTTTTGATTATTAATATACAGGGTGAATTATGGATCTTCACCAAAACAATGTTTCATCATATATTTTCAATGATTAAGTCGCTTTATCTCATTTTTTTTTTAGAAAAGTATGGATTGGTGTCTGGCAACTAACTGACATATTCAGAATTGATAAAATCCAGGTCCATCTTCGAGAAAATTTGTGGGACTGCTTCATATTCAACACTTCACCCTGTATATGATTTTTCAAAAAATCTGATATAATTTTTTCAGAGGGCATAAATAGACAGTTAGACCTGGGTATTTCAATTTTTTGATACACTCACCTCACATTTCCAATTAAAGATTCAATTTAGAGCCAAATTGAAAATTGGCAATAATGAAGTATCTTACTGTATAATAATGCTTAGTTATTAAAAAGAAATCTTCAAAATAGAGAGAAACGACACACGCTGTGCTCTAGTATGGTAAATACCATAATTTGAATTGATTTACAGGGCCGGATTTAAAAATCTGGCATATCTGGTTCATCCCAATAATTCAATTAAATTAACAAGCCAGGGAAATGTTTATTCATAAATTAAGAAATAAAATAAGAAACAATAACCAAACAATAAAACTGTTTTACCAATGTGGAACAAAGTAAAAAACAATTTAATAAACATTACAATTATAAAAGATGTTCAAAATGAAATCCATCTGCCTTAATACACTTTTCTTGACGAATGTTTAACTGTGTAATGGACTTTTTGATTGTCAGTGGGTCATTTCTGGTAATATTGCAACAGTGAATAATTCCGTTAATGAGCTGTTGTGTTTTATAATCGTAATGTTTATTAAATTGCTTTTTACCTTGTTCCACATTGTTAAAACTGTTTTATTGTTTGGTTATTGTTTTTTATTTTATTTCTTAATTTATGAATAAACATTTCCCATTTCCCTGGTTTGTTCATTTCCTTCCGATTAAAATTGGGATGAACCAGATATGCCAGATTTTTAAATCCGGCCCTGTAAATCAATTCAAATTATGGTATTTACCATACTGGAGCACAGTGTGTGTCGTTTCTGTCTATTTTGAAGATTTCTTTTTAATAACTAAACATTATTGTACAGTAAGATACTTCATTAGTGCCAATTTTCAATTTGGCTCTAAAATGAATCTTTAATTGGAAATGTGAGGTGAGTATAACAAAAGTTCAAATACCCAAGTCTAACTGTCTATTTCTGCCCTCTGAAAAAATTGTATCAGATTTTTGAAAAATCATATACAGGGTGAAGTGTTGAATATGAAGCAGTGCCACAAATTTTCTCGAAGACGGACCTGGATTTTTTCAATTCTGAATATTAGTTGCCAGACACCAATACACACTTTTATAAAAAAATGAGATAAATCGATTGAATCATTGAAAAGATATGACGAAACATTGTTTGGGTGAAGATCCATAATCCACCCTGTATATGAATAATCAAAACAAGGAGACATTTTTTAATGATCATTTGATAATCACCTAACGGGCCTCTACTTATAGTAGAAGTATGTACAGTTCCTCGTGACTCACCATGTATAAACAGCACTTTACAGGTGAATTCAGTGTGCAATAAAAATTATTACTAGTTGGCCAACCACATCTTAATAATTATATATTACCATATCTTTAAACCGTCTTATAAATGGAGGTTTATTTGGTTGAGCTGCATTTGTGCCAACTACATCATTTATCAAGCATATTGCGAAGAAAAATGTCTGCAGCAACTGAAAGAAATATAAAATATTTAACAGATGCGTATTTGTTGTTTTGTAAATGCGTGAACTAACATTCCAGAAGGGTAAGAACGTGTAATAATAGGTATTGCAATATTTTAAATTATTTGGAAATTTTGGAGATCATGAAGGCTAAGGCAAATAATAGTGTCACTTGCTTGAATGACCAAACATCTTTCATTGAGTCCCCTATTATTAATTCACTCTTTAATTTGTAACGTGTTCATGTTTTGTGCCCCTCTTTAATGTTTTTTGCTTGCCTCATTTAAATTTACTATTTTTACGATTTTTTAGCATTTCAGTTCAGTTCAATTCTTTTTGGACATACTGTACTGTACTAACAGAAAAACGATAAACGTTTTTCGTTTTTTCCTTTTGATATATGTATTTGAATCTGGGCTTAGATGCATTAAAATTCTTATTTTATTTATTTGCTCAACACAGGTGTTTGTTTGTTTTTCGTGTAATGTTATTTATGTTTGATATTTTTTCTGTACCTACACAGATGTTTTTGTCAGAATGGTAAGTTACCTTATGAACTTATGTATAAATTTGTTGCCCGTTGTACGTTTTATTTATTTTTTCTCTTATGCGTTCGTTTTTATCTTTATTGTAGGACTGATGATGGCTTGTTGAGCTGAAACTAGTTTCCTTTTTCATAACTAAATTAAAGATTTTGTGGAGTTGACTTTGAGAGTTTTTGTTTGTTTTCTTTTATTTGATTACAATATTTCGTGAATCCGAGAATTTAAATTTTCGAATCAATTCGAATATTAAAATATTTGGAGACCTACGTATTAAAACGCATGTGCAATGTTGATATTATTTTAAAAATTTTAAATGAAGTATTCTCTTATTTTTACAGTTTTAATTGAAA
This sequence comes from Apoderus coryli, assembly GCA_911728435.2. Classification (NCBI taxonomy): domain Eukaryota; kingdom Metazoa; phylum Arthropoda; class Insecta; order Coleoptera; family Attelabidae; genus Apoderus; species Apoderus coryli. The sequence continues at coordinate 4,215,317 of OU452202.1, read as the reverse complement.
ATTTCTTCGATAAACATCAAATATCAATTTTTTAAGTGCTTCCAATATTTATAATTTAAACGACAGTAAACCGATTCTTAAATCCAGGCATAGGTAGGTACACTCAAGTTCAATTGATATCGATTGCTATTAGAAAACATAACGAGAATTTTGACGAATACCATTGAAAATGTACAGTCTTGTTACATTATGTAACAAGCAATTCATAAATTAAGCCTTCAGCCAGGGAGTTGTTACTTCTCGTCCGGCCATCGTTTGTGAACTGTGTTTCACAAACGATATCGCCAAAAATATCGTGTTGTCATTCATCTCTCGTGCTTGTATAAAGTTTTTCGTAAATGTCGGCAATTTGAGTCACACTACCTGCCGATCACCACTGATGAGATTAGGATCAACGAAACGGACCGTCTGGTGAAAGCATAGTAGCGTTAAACAAATTTCCAACATCACTTAAAGTCTTGTTACATTATGTAACAAGTAATTCGTAAAAATACTTTATTTCATATCGCAAAACAACGTTTCGGCAACAAGTAAGCGTTGTCTTCCTCGGGCTTATAAACTTCTCTCACTGCAACTTCGTAGTAAAGTTTATAATATAAAATAAACTTTACTAGTTTATAACCCAACCCAAGGAACTCCGGTACCATTAATTCTTCATTCTGATTGATTAGAATTCTTAAATCATTATATTAAAGCTGTAAATCTGATTGAAGTGATAATGCAAATCAAATCAACCTAGTCTACTGTAATTTAACCTAACATAACTTTGCAAAAATTTTAGCGATCACATAATTTGAATTGGTACCCGCGGCACTCTGTACCACAGTAAGATACCCGACGCCCGCCGAATAACAGTGGTTGGTGAAAGTATTAGTATATATAAGATGTTTTGAGGCAAATTCGGAATTTGAAATTCCTAACATTAAAAGTCTTGCTAATGCGTCCAGCAAGGTTGTTATAAAACTGTGGCATTGGCATCCCTTGTAAATTTTAACCCACCAGTGTGTAAATTAGTATTTTTGAATAATTCTTTCTTTTTCTTGGAGTAAAGGTTCTATTATAAAAGGGAAACATTTTTCTTTGAAATATTGTTTATTTCATGTCACGGTACTACTAGGTATTTTTGCAGAATTGCATTCTGCCAAAATACCTGCTAAAGTGGTGTAGGTACATCAAACTATTCGTCCATGCATGCGATGTTGGCAAGAGAAGTATTGTACCTGAAGAAGGCTGATGAGCCGAAACGTAGTTCCTGCAGTGACATGATATAAAAAATATCTCAAAGAAAAAAATGTTTCCCTTTTATAATAGAACCTTTACCCCAAGAAAAAGAAAGAATTATTCAAAAATTGTAACAAGGTTCAAGAAAAAATACAAGATTAAAATAAATTAGTATTAGTATTTCGAATACCTAATGTTTATAAATGGGTTCATTGACATTGCGCTGAGAGAATAGTTTTAGATAATTAACCTATATGTCTATAATACGTATAAATTTATATAAGAAAGTGTTGCAAAATAAAGCCAGTTGAATTTCTTACCCAATTCCAAAAAGTTAAAAATTTCAGTCTTCCTTTTAAAAATCGGTGTTGATCACCTGGCATTTCCATAATTGGAACGAAATTATATTTGTAATCATACCATATACTTATGGAATGTATAGCCAAAGCACTAAAATGAAAAATCGTTTTAGATAAATACGAATTATGGGACATTATTGTCTTATAGAAATGCACAAACGATTTTAATATAGGTTATATTCGATCAACATGAATTTTAAAACTAATTGTTACTGTAAAAAGCTGGTGAGGTTGCATAATTTAATGTTTTTCAATAATCAAGGAGATAGGTACTTTGAAATAACCTTGAGATAATTAAAATAATAAACTAATTGAGTACTCAGTGGAGTTCAGATTCTATTTTCGTTTCATATAATAAAATTTAAGTATACATATACAGAAAACAATACCTATACTGGTGATGCCGAAGGTAATAAACGAAGGGAAATGTAGAGAAGAGTGAAATGGTTATTAGGTAGGCTAGTACAACCAACCCGAATTGGAACACAAAAAATAGCCAAATGACAAAAGATACTCCGATTGTTGGTATTTGTAGCGATAAGTTCGAACGTAACCTAACCACAGGCGTGCAGGTTTTGATTAAATAACAAAGGGAAAAATTAGTAATGTAGGTATAGGGAGTTCTGCCTAAAATGACATACTGATTGTTTACGCTTATTTGCGCAACCATATGTTCATTGGTTAGTGTCAGCCTTTGCCATAGTAAACAACAATGTACCAATGTTAATGGCAGACATAGGAACGGTAAACTTAGTGTTCTGTGAAGAAAAAAGTAAATGTGGAGTGTCTAATACAAGATATAAGGTATGTTTTTATAACATAATAATCCAAATATGTTTGAGTTTATTTGTACTATTTATTTCCTTAGGTAAAGGATCTATAATGTGTGCTATTCCTACCCTAATTTGTGTGATATTTTAGAGGTTGGAATAAGTAATGTTGGCTGCTTGTTGATTGTAACACTTGGGGTAAAACGACATACTATGTTCTCGGATAATATATGACATACTATGTCATTTTACCCTGACAACAATATTATTTGCGAAATAATCGAAACAGATGAGCCATTTAGTACAGTAGACGATGAAAATGATGCCGCTTGCCTTTTTTGTAACGATATGTACTCTAGGTCAAGACCTAAGGAGTTTTGGTTGAAGTGCCAAATATGCTCAATGGGGGCACACGCCGAATGTGCTGGAAAGTCTCCAAAATCAAAATTATATATCTGTGACATCTGTATATAGAGCAATATTGTGAAAATTTCGAATAAACAGTTTTAATTATTTTATTTTTTGGTTTAATTTGATTAATCAATTAATCAACGCATGAATTGTCGGGTATGTCATTTTATACTAAGTGTCTGCCTAAAATGACATAGGCAGCCACATTTTAAATACATTTCTATGTAATTTGTAGTTCTGGAATTATATTTGTCAATAATAATACCTTTTCTCTGAATAGTTTTTTAAAAATTGCACTATTTGGATCAACATGAAGCAAAATATAAGCTCTAATGTTTAGGGTATGTCATTTTAGGCAGAACTCCCCACCTACATATTCTATTATATTATATTATTCACAAACACATTTATTGTCATTTTGGAAACTACATGTTATATTTTTTATCCAATTGAACTGTAATGTTAAACGAAAGTTCATGTTACAGAAAATATGTCTTAATATCACTCACTATCAGAACTTTCCGATCTATTTGCACATTCGTGTATTCGGTTTCTATTTGCAAAATGGGTTTAATACAATGTTTTCATATATCAGTGCCATTTAAATCATCTACAATTATTGATTAATATTTCACTACACAGTCGAATCCAAAGTAAGTTTTTTGAGCTGTGCTGAAACTAGTTCAATGGAATTAAATATGCAATAATCCGGAGGTAACCTCAAAAGTGTAAGTCCATGAAGCATGTAAGGATTATCACGAACATGTTATATTTGGAAATTTTCTTGTCTTTCAAGCTTGGCTTTTGTTCGCTTTATTTCATGGCGTATTTAAACAACAATTGGTTGTATTATCGACCCAACCATAAGTAAGAGACAACATCATGGGTATCGAACCATGTGTCATCAATATACACGATTGGCCTTTGGATTTCCCGGTGTTTTTGTTTGGCTCAATAATTATTCGTTTCCGTGTTGTACCAATCGCCGTGACTTCATGAGAGCCATTCGTCCTTTAAGGATATTGCTTTAGGTTTCGACAAAACTAAGAAGCAAATAGCGGAGTACCGTGCTTTGCAATTTAAATAAATTTAAAATTGCTATTAAAGCACTGCTGATGGAGATCTGTATACTCTATGCAAGAGTTTTTAAAATAAAATAAATGTACTTTTGTTTCTTGATTTTTGTTTTGTTGTTAAAATGTTCAATGGATATTTTTCAATTTAATTAAATTTTGTAGACGATGCAAAGCACTGAATGTGTATGTTATGCAAATAAAGAATTTATTATTATTATTATCAACTTAGCAGAATGTTATGTAAGGTTTCTAAAGACTTAGGTATAGTTATAACTTGCGTAAATACTGATTTTTTATCTAATTAACTTGAGAGTAGGAGGCCTGTTCACTTTATGAAACCCATAAACCACTGCCTAATGAGCTTTGTACTACAATCGTCGATTTGCGTAATATTTTCGTTGGGTTCTGCCTTCTATGGTTGTGGGCAATTACTTCTCCTGCGTTAATTATTCGTTTCTTCTATTTTTGAAAATATAACTGTATCTACTTTATTATTATTAGCCCATTAAATTGTGTTCGCATTTGTTTTGAAACACACTGTATATGACCTACAAAAACGAGTAAAAAAAAGAATTTACCAGGACAAAGTGCTCAGGTAGGTACTAGAATTGGTTGAGTACACAGGGAAAAACAAACTAACATTTCATTACTTAAGTATTTTATTTATTTTTTCGCCTGCCTGCACTTAAACAGAGTTTTACCGCCCGCGTATGTGGGCGGTATATGACCATTTAGCGCCCGCTCTTTTTATTTTTTTCTCATAGATGGCGCTACTGTTAGATTTCCAATAATAACGTTAACATCAGTAGTTTTCACTCACTTAACTTAATGTGCATTCCATCTAGAGGATAAGTTGACAATTAATTGAGAAAGTTTACTTAGGTAGTCGTCTGCCATTCCGCTAAACTCATTTAATTATTTAAAATTGTCCATTATTAATTAGTAATCACTTTTTAATTATTATTGTAGTACCGAAATATACCTAAGATTCTAAAATCAAATTTCTATAGCGTACACGCTCAGATAATAATTTGACAGTTTCTTTCTACATTTAAAATACTCAACATTGATCTGTGAGCCTGTCACATAAGTTTATCTGATCTGAGTTTGTCAAAGGATAACGCCTATTATCATGTACGTCAAAAAAAAACTCCCATTAATTACTGTCAAAAACTGTTAGTAATAATTAAGTATTAAAATAAAGTTCTTTTGGTTTAATATTGTAGTTTATGAAGAGGCAGGCGAAAAACAGTTGTATAAGCACCACTGGCGGTAAAGCCGCTGCAGCCCTTCGCTGTATAGCTGCCCTCGCTCGCTTCGCTCACTCGTGCGTCTATACAGCGCCGGGCTGCAACGAATGCTTTACCGCCCTTGATACTTAATATACTATTACGTTTTCATTTTGTATTGCATCATGAAACTCTATCCATATTCTTGTTTATCTACTACAACTATTGTATATGCGGGGTAGACCATTTAAATGTGTCTACCATGTATATGTTCAGTTATTTTGCAATCCTGGATCACGTCGATGTTTTATTCAAGGGGGGTATTTTTGAAACCTACATCCATTATCGTATCGTATAAGATCGTCCCCTTACACAACCCCTTCAAATACTGGACGGAGAGGGGGAGGTATACACATTGATTTAAAGACAATTCGATTCTCTTTACAAAGATGCTAAAAGTTTGCTGTTCTGTTTTAAAATTAATGTGGATTTTTTATAAATGATAAAATAACTCGAAATGAAATGGAACAAACAAAAAACCTTCCGGAGGATTATTTTTATGATATGGGAAAATGTTTGACATCCAGAAAAGTTAAAATCTTGAGATATCATAATATTGTCGGTGATTTTTTCCTAATTGGACAAGCGAAGCTTGCTTGAATTTGTTTCAAGACTGCATCTACTCTCGAATTGAGTAAATACTCGAAAATGGTCACCATATGACAGTGAATGACAAGATGGTTCCCTGCCATACTCTAGAGTGCCGATGCGTGACTTTTTGCATCAAAATCTTCCCGAACAGTGGATTGGTGGAAGAAGTACCATTAAGGTCATCAGATTTGACACTACTAAACTTTTTTGTGGGGTCATTTAAAAAGTGTTATGTATAACGTCATAATAATGGTGGCATGTGGTGAAGTAATCGCGAAAATGCGTTATAATGTTTGGGAAAATATACAGGCAGGATTTTAAAATTCCATGGAATACATGGGTTGCAATTTACGCATTTAATCAACTAAATCTGTTTAGATAAAATATTTCTTTTACCAACGCAATAAAATATAACAAAAATAGATATATTTAAAAGTAATTGAATTACCTTTAAAACAATGTACCATTAGACCCCAGCGTGCGGCAAGGGTGGGGGATAACATGTCAATGAGTCTATGTTTAAAAAAAAATCTCCCTATTTGGAAACAAAATTGAGGTGTAACGGGGTTTTACAGAAAAAATTTCAAAAAGTTATGCTAGGTATGGGCCACGCATTAAAATTATACACAACACGTTTTTTGTTGTTAATGTTTAGTTTTATATCTGGTTGGAGGTTTTAATAAGCAATGATATTATTATAAACATTGTTTAAGTGCGTAAGTTCTTCACTTAGGTATATCAATTGGCTTATTGACCTGTTTTTTATTTCCAAACGATTAAGATAATTGTTTAAAATGTTAATGTTGTATCACAAAAATTATTTACGAATTGCTTGTTACATAAAGTAACAAGACTTTTAGTTATGTTGGAAATTTGTTTCACATTAACATGCTTTCACCAGACGGGCCGTTTCGTTCTTCCACAACTCATCAGTGGTGATCGGCAGGCAGTGTGACCCAAATTTCCAACATTTACGAAGAGTTTATAGTAGCACGAGAAATGATTGGCAAAGAGATGTTTTTGGCGACATCTAGCGTGAGCAGGCAATATGCCCGGTGAAACACAGTTCACAAACGATAGCCGGACAAGAAGTAACAACTCCATTATATCCTATTGCCAACACTAGATGCGCCCGAAATCCCTAGCGGGAGGCTTTATTTACGATTGGCTTGTTACATAAAGTAACAAGACTTTTAGTTATGTTGGAAATTTGTTTCACACTAACATGCTTTCACCAGACGGGCCGTTTCGTTGATCAAAACTAATTGTTGAACAAAGTGGTTAGGTAGATAGTTGGGTTAGTTTAGAATGTTATTATAATTATAATAATATAAATAATAGTGTATTTTTTAGATTTTAAATCTTTGATGAAAACATTTCGTTACCCAGGTGATATCATTTTTTAAATTATAATGTACCTCATCCGCAATGAACTCCACTATAAATTATTGAGGCGATATCGATGGTTCAACCTTCGAGAAAGTTTTTTTTTTAGTTAATAATAATCAATTTAATTTGGTTAAGTCAGGGGTTAGTCAGAATCATAGTGAAAGTTAATAAATATAAGAGCTATTGAATAGAATATAATTAATTAATTATTCGCTAATTTTGAGGAGGAGTTTAAGGATTTGTTCCAAATGTACAAAATATTCATATTAACTTTTTCGTTTATATGATTAAATAAAGGTAGTTGTCAATACTGGTTTATTTATAAATGGTAGGCCTTCGAGTCGACTGATTTCTTGGGGTGCCAACAAAGTGCTTTTGTTTCTTTGAATTTGAAAAACTAATTAAATATTATTGTAATCCCCAGCTAATTTTAATGAAATATTATCCCCAGTATTAGTAATACGTCACAATATTTTGGTACACTTTAAACCAAACGAAGGTACAGAAATATTTATAATTATATTTCCTCGATAATGAAGGCAAAAGTAAAGCAACAAATTGTGTCAACAGTATTTTATTTTACATATTATGATAAAAAACACATTAAAGACATTTAATAATTAAAATAGCTAGAAGTATTATTTTTAATTTCAATTAATAATTAATAGAATATCCATCATTATTTGTTATCGGCCAACAACAAGCATTGAGGCAATTCATTTTTGGACAGTATTTTCGGGAAGATTTCTCCAAACTTCATTGATTTTATTTACCAATGATAGTTTATTTGTGAATACTTGTGTACGAATTCCACGTTCAACTTCTTCCCATGGATTTTAAATAAAATAAAAGGTCTAAGGATAGGGCCGCCCACTCAAAAAAACACTGCCTTTACCTGTGGGTGTAACGTATTTGGGATGAAACCTTGTATTGATTCGTCGTCTTACACGCTTCATTCTATCTGAATTGAAAATTTTATAACGTGTTTCATCGCCAAATATCATTTTTTTTTCAGTCGTCTACTGTCCAATTGAAATGTCCACGTACGAATTCAAGCCTAGCCACTCCATTTCTTGCCGAAATAAGCGGCTTTTTAGCTGGGAGTCTACTAAATAACTTTGGGTCTATACCAACCTTCTTTGAACTAACCTCAATTTCGGGAATTTCAGCAATTATTCTAGGTGCATACATCCAAAGATCGTTTTGAGAAATTCTCTTTAGGCGTCTGTCTGTCCTAGTTGTTGTTTTTCTCGAGCTTCCCGATTTCGGAATATTCTCTAAATGTCCTTTTTCATTGTAACTTGAAATTATATTGGATGCGCTGTATCTGGGTAAAAACAAACCGTCTTGCAATTGACCTTCTATTGTACCTTCCAAGTGTGCAGTCACTCTTCTCTGTTTTAATTCTTTGGAAATTGGAATACCTCTTGGCATAATTAATCCAGCACAAAAATATTAATTAAACATAAAATAAACTCAGCAAAAATATTTTAACCTTTACTCTCACTAAAACCTTCCTTTTTTAGGCAAATATGAAAATGTTGCTTTACTTTTGACGTATTACAATATTGTATTAAAAGTTTACGTCAATATCAGTTCATTTGTTTTGATTGTTGGAAAAAGCTGTTGCCACCGACAATAGCAGCCTACTCTGATATTTAAGACACGATGTATATAAATACGATATCAATCATTTATAGTATATTAAGTATCAAGGGCGGTAAAGCATCCGTTGCAGCTCGACGCTGCCGCTGTATAGACGCACGAGTGAGCGAAGCGAGCCAGGGCAGCTATACAGCGATGGGCTGCAGCGGCTTTACCGCCCGTGGTGCTTACAACTGTTTTTCGCCTGCCTCTTCATAAATTGGAACTACAATATTAAACCAAAAGAACTTTACTTTAATAATTAATTATTACTGTTATGAACTGACAGTTTTTGACAGTAATTAAAGGGAGTATTTTTTGACGTACATGACAATAAGCATTATCCTTTGACAAACTCAGATCAGATAAACTTATGTGACAGGCTCACATGTCAGTGCTGAGTATTTTAAATGTAGAAAGAAACTGTCAAAATATTATCTGAGCGTGTACGCTAGAGCAATTTGATTTTAGAATCTTAGGTATATTTCGGTACTACAATAAAAATTAAAAAGCGATTACTAATTAATAATGAACAATTTTAAATAATTAAATGAGTTTAGCGGAATGGCAGACGACTACCTAAGTAAACTTTCTCAATTAATTGTCAACTTATCCTCTAGATGGAATGCACATTAAGTTAAGTGAGTGAAAACTACTGATGTTAACGTTATTATTGGAAATCTAACACTACCGCCATCTTTGAAAAAAAATTAAAAAGAGCGGGCGCTAAATGGTCATTAACCTCTGTATAAGTGCAGGCAGGCGAAAAATAGTATAAAATCGAGATTTGTTTAATTGTTCGAAGTGTTGCTCTACTTTTGTCCAATAGTGTATATCCATGAGCAAGGGTGGTCCTGTTGTTGCTATAACGCGGTCAACACACCTATATTTTTGGTAAGGCTAACACGAGTACCTAATCAAAAACCATTTAAGTATTTATTTTAAACTCTTATCTTTATTTGCTTAATGAAATCTGCTATTATTGATTGAATACATTACATTAGAATAATTAGAAACATTTTAAAGGTTTTTTAGACATACTATTCCACCTAATATTATTAATTGTCTCTCCTAAAATATACAGTAAAACAATTCCAATTAAAGAACCGATAAAATATACTATTCTTGCTGGTAAATTCATTACTTCCAATATTGGATATATCCATCTGCCGCTTGTAAAATATAGTATATGTATCCAAATGAGATAGCTTGTCATAAAACCAACTAGAATTGTCAGTCCAGTTTTTCTCTTTGGATATTTTCTGTACGATGTTAGCAGTTCAATCAAAATAAAAAACATGATGTTTGTTGTGATGTTTAGCCATACTGGGAAAAACTCATCGAGTACTGTTGGAACAATCAGTTCTCTGTCGACTAAATAAATGACCCAAAATGAGAATCCGACAAACATGGATACTGGAAATACCAGGCTGCATATTAACTAAAAAATAAATACAATTATTCAGATCATTTATTAATAAAACCAGTGACAATTATCAATATTGCCAATAGGAAAGGATGTTTCTATTAACACACACAAATTTCTTATCTTGGTACACTCCAAGCTGTTTATTAACGATTTTCTATTCGTGAGTAGAGTATTGTTTCTTATAGTTTTAAAGTAAACTCCACTGTTTTTATTGGCAAAAGACAGGAACTAGTTTCGGTCTATACGAATATACAACCCAGAGGAAAAAAATCGTAAGGTACATTACATACAAGCTAAAAACAACACTAAAATTTACACAAAATTAATATGTTCCCACGTTTTATATTCGTATTGGCTGATGATGGTTTAGACAGCAACTTTTGATAATAGACTTGAATTGACTAATAATTAATTAATTATCTCCTAAAAAGAATTTAAATAAACATGTCAGGTAGCAATATGTGCAGAACGGCTACAAAATAATAATAAAAAAAATTCCATATCCCAGTTTTGAACTTGCAATCTTACGATTACGAAGAGTAAACGGCTAACAGGTATGCCATGAGTGGTTTTTTAAAATTGTCATTAAATGAAGACGTCTAGAACCAAGATGGTGATGACGGCAAAATAGACATATTCGAATGCCAAATGTGTCGATTTGTGTCATTTAAAAATAATTCTGCCATATTTAGATAATGTTTAATTGTATGTAAAAACGCCGTGGTATGTTTTACACTTGTTTTGATATTCAGAAACTCAGCCCTGTTTTCGTTGAAGATTAGAGTGAATAAGTGAGCTATCACATTTTCTTATTTATTACAAGCGGTCAATAGACTCAGTTGCAGGCCTCGAGGCAATAGTTCAACCTTAAATAGAAATTGAGATCGAATCGAATATGTCCAGGATGTCCTAAATTCGATAGTTTTGCGGGTCATCTCGGTTGTTAGTAAAGATAGCATACGCTGTTTATGCAACTAGAACCTGGCATACGCCCACGCGGGCAGAATAGCAGGCCGCTTGATACACGAAATGCTTGTTTGTCAAATAGGTTTTCACCCATGCAGCAGATCTTGTCACTGACTTCATAAGAGTAAAAGGTGAGTACAACAGTGGAATACCTAGGCGGGTTCTGGCCCACTTGGATGGTATAGTTACCATCGCTCGAAGAAGTGGATACCACAAAATAACTGGAAAATCACGCAGTGATATCTTGTTAATATATAATAATGAGTGCTAGTCGCGTCTTTGTCGAAAATCTGTAAAAAAGGGCAAAAGTTGGACCAATTTGACACAAATTGCGCCGCGAGGCGCAACAGTAGTGCTGTCTATATAGAACATTTCTTTTTCCTAAAGGTGTAACGGGTACTTTTCAACGGTGTACGAATGCCGCAAAACTATGTATTTTACCAATTTATTTACGTCTACAAAAATTCATTTTGTGTGCAACGCAGAGGGGACTACTGTTTTCTATAGGAAATTTTCGAAAGAACAACTGCAGCAAATGCTACTATTACTTTTAGTCAAATTATCTGTTTACGTGTTTTAAATGGGTACAAAAACAATTTTAAAGTCGACTACGACCATTCTTTTACGATGCTGTATCCGCAATTATTGCGTTTTTCTTTAATTTTAATAAATGTACCATATCGTGAATGCGACTCGTACATTCTTTAATTTTTATTGTCACAATAATTTCAAAATGTCATTTGAAACTTTCTTTTATAGATTTTACACATTGACACACTTTCGAAACACTATTAAATAATAACGTACAATATTTAAAATAAGTTGGTATACGGAAAATGTTGAAAAACACGTCCGAATCATACAAAATATTCAAAGTTCGTTAACTATGTGACATTACGTGTATGTATACAGGGTGAACTATCACTCAGTACAAAAATTTTAACCACATTCTCAGGAAAGCATGAAAAACCATAAAAATTTTGTTTCGGAATTTTTATTCGATGTTTACAAAATGGGGCAAATCCACGTTTTTCCCTGGTAAATCGGCGCCTATGACAATTATTTTTCACGATGGCTTCCAACCTACAAACCGCAGTACGCGGCGTTGCCAATTGTAGAGAGGTGAAAATGAACATTTTTGAAATAATTATTATAATACCTGATAAATAAATCCATCATTACTACTGCAGAATTGTACACTACTTCTTCGTTTTTGCAAACAACAAACTCCTAAAAGGATATTTTTACATACTTATTGAATACACTAAAAACACAACAGATTTCCGAGAAGTAGATACACTAAATGCACACTTTTTTAATATTCGCTGATGCCGATTTATTTTAAATTTAACGAAATATTAAACTATGATAGCCAGTTGTAGCGGCGCTGTTTTATAATATTTGATCAATAACAATAAATCTGGAATACTCCAAATTGTAGATAATTTCTTCGTTTTTGCAAACTTCTAAACGATATTTTTGCATTTTGAACACACAAACACTAACTAAACATTGCCGGTAGTACACTAAACCCCAGATAAGTAAAACTAGTACTTACTTATCTGGGACTAAAATGTATAATGCCTGTTTAATTTTAATTTATTTAAATCCTTATTTCCAAACGGGACGAAAATGTAAACACAAAAATAATAAAATATCGGTTAATAGGTTAATAACTGCTCGGGACACCTGATCTATTGTGCAGACAACTTCGACGTCATCTGTCAACCAACAGCCTAACGTGTTGCCAAGTTTATAACACACATATTAAGCTTTTTATTTTGAGTAAAAAAATAACTTATTCAAACTCAATGTGTATTGTGTATCGAGCCATATTATGCTACTTTTAATCCTTGACCTCCGCATGTGCTTTGCATGTGTATACCACGTTCGCAAGAAATTCCTCACAAATTTCTCAGATCAGATTGGCTGATGTGGCATCTTACCTACCACTCGCACTCACTTGAATTTTTTTTTTAAAAGCAACGTGAAACTGTCAAAATTATCATTAGCTACACGAAATAATTTGATTTTAATATCTCACGTAACTATGGTTGTTTTTACATTACATTAGACGTTAGAAATTGCGCATTGCATACTTTACACATTAGGCAGAATAAAATACACATATGATAAAACGGGTTGCCTACGTACACTACACAAAAATTTTGTCGGAAATATTATTATCATTATTATGAAATAACATAAATATTAATGATGTGATGCATGGTGAATTAGATTTGGAAGCCAAGAGCTAACTAAGAATATTTAGCGCCTATTGCCCATCGCTTTTTTGGCCAAATCTGGCAAGCCTGCATTCACGAATAATTATTATGCAGATTTTGTTACTATCGATCGAGTTTGTTATGAAATTTGAACAATCGATATCGTACATTTTCAACGGATAAAATGGTAATATTTTTAGTATAAATACAACAATAACTAGAAACTACACTAATGGTAATAAATACCGATGTTTGATCCGACACATTGGCACTATCGTTGGCAAAGCCCAGCGGTATATCCAATAAAATGTATTGATATATCTGCTAAATTTTATATCGTTATAATGAAGCGTAAATTGTCGATGTGACTATGGATATTTTTTATTCCGATATATCGATATTTTGATAATATCGATATGGCGATGTTTTCCTTTGTCATTTGTCATCGCGTTTCTGACGTCGAATTATTATATTACTTTATTGATTTGTGAATGTTTGAAAATTGAATTGAATTATTGAAAAACGCGGAATTAACAAGCATGGTAATAATATTATACCTACCTATGGGAAATACAAAGAAAGAGCAAATCGGGCGGCAGTGGAATACCGGAGACGTTTTCCAAATAGGAAAGACATGCCTAATCTAGTCCTCGCACATTTGTAAATGTTGTAAGTACAACGTTTGTGAGATACTGGTACATTGCAAGCTCAAACGGGTGGACAAGGAGGACAGAATAATTTAGAACATGTAGTGGCTGTACTAAATTTAATAGAGGAGGAACCGTCCATAAGTACTACGGAGATTACCAAAAGATTGGGAATATCTCAGAACAAGGAGGATTCTGAAGGAGAACTGGTTTCAACCGTATCACATACAAAAGACACTAGAAGTAGTTCAGTGGTTAAGCGCATCAACAAGTGTGGTGAAGTTAACGGTGGTCTCTTTGAACATTTGCTGTTGTAGTGCTTTGAACTGCTAGTGTTATTTGCATTTGAGTGTTTTTTGTTGCCCTTTGGGTTTTTCCTAATGGATGGGAACCACCTTGTGATCGTCGGGCTGAGTACCTGACATTAAACAAGAAGAGTGGACGAGGTAAATCAAGCGGTCCCCAGGAAGTTCAAAAATCATGGCGGCATAGCATGTTAGACCTATCCGAAAGGTAGGAGCTTACGTAATATTTAATATTTCGCATGATTGAAGTCACATAATCATCTACATTTTCTAAATAAATGTTTTACATTAAATGCTCGGTAAATCGATACACTTGGCAACATGGCGCTGTATCATAACCTTTAAACTAATGTCTAATTTAAACTTCAGTTGGGCAGGCGTTCATAGGCGTCGTAAAAAGGGAGTTTAACATGATTTACAAAAAAAATATTTTCAGCCTTAATAAAAATGTTGGAAAGGCGATTCTGTTAAATCTTATTTTTCTCTACCTCTAGTTAAAATTTTTGTACTGAGTGATAGTTCACCCTGTATGTAAATACAGATGACATATAAACGAATCCATAAAAATAAGTGGGACCAACACTAGAAAAAAATATTACCAAATTATAACGTGACACTAGAGGTAACCTATATTGAAATGTGTCGATCGTTTTTTGAAAACAATTTTCTACTACGACTATACTATTAGCACAACATATGCGACAACCAATTTCGCATATTTTAAGTCACCATTGTATCAAAGAATAACGTAAATTGCATTGAAAAGTATTAATCTTTCAATTTACTTTTACGAAAATATTCTCGCCGATAAATATATTTCAAATGTTATATACTAACTTACTGAACTGAATCTGACAACGATGCAAAAATAGAGCTGAAATATTGCAATATGACAATTTTGAAAATAAAAATTACATTATAATTAAAAAATTTGTATTCATTCAATTCAAATTCATATACGTGTTTATAATTAATTATGTTTTTCATTTTCTTTTTGTATATTATTTTAAATTTCTTGAATTGTGATGTTGACTTAGACAAAATGGTGAGTGTACAATTTGATGATGGTACTCGTATAAACTTTAGGTGTCGTCTTAGTATCACCCTCTACTATGGTAAAGTTATAATTTCAAATTAAGTAAGGAATTGTATAGGATGATGCTGAAATATAATCCTCTCGAGGCAAGCTGTTGGTATTGGCGACATCTAGTCATGTAGGTATTAGAAGGTACCCAGTAGGTGGTAAACCTACATAGGCAGAAATGTTCTATGTTCTACATAGATAACTAAGAACCTTTCTGCCTTAAAAAAGTATTCCATTTTGGAGTGGAGTAAATTTGCAACAATGTTTCGTGGAGGATTGACTTTTATTCCCATTAAATAAACATTTCTAGTTGGAATAGGTAGGTTGTTGGTATTGAAAACATGGAAAACAATTTTAAATTCTTTTCCAAAAATGTTGTTTGTATCACTGGTCACTGACGCGTGAAATGCGTGTGCTTAGGACGCAAAATTGCACAAGATCCTACTGAAGACCATATGCAATTGGAAATGAGAAAATGAAAAATTGCATAATAAAAATCATCCTTTTGATCATAAACTGTGGTTAGGCGTTTGACTTCTGTTATAAAAGTTATTAAAGTATCTACTGTCGAATTCTAGCAATCCTAAAGCTACTTAATACTCTCAAGGCTATCTCATTTTACTAGCCAATGCTTGAGTCCGGTCTGGCAGTGGCGTCCTCTCATACATCAAACAAATTATGAATAAAGATTCACCAAGGGAATTTGGACGAATCTAGTGTTGACAACAGCTTTACTGGAATCGACTTCTGCTCTGGATGACATTGTAGACTTTATTTCAGTAGGCATGTTACATTTATATATGGTGGCAATAACATCACTAGAATATTTCATGCGCCTTAGAAAAATTAAATGATTGAATGTCGACGTGCAAATCTGGCAGGCGAATTAGGGATAAATATGTCATTAATCAAAATCAACTATTCCCTATATAAACAAACAAATTCTACTGAATGCAATAAACACTATTATTAGTTGGCCAACTAAATCTGAATTATAAATTACCATATCCTGAAACCGTCTTATAAATGGACGTTTATTTGGCTGAGCTGCATTTATGCCAACTACATCATTTATCAAGCATATTGCGAAGAAAAATGTCTGCAGTAACTGAAAGAAAATTAAAATATTTCACAAATACGTATGCGTTGTTCTGTAAATGCGTGAACTAACAGCATTCCAGAAGTTTAAGAACTTGTAATAATAGGTATTAAAATATTCCGCGAATCCGACTATTTAACTTTTCGAATCAATTCGAATACTAAAATATTTGGATACCTACGTGTTAAAACGCAAAGAATATGCGCATGTGTAATGTAGATATGTTAAAATTTTTATATAAAATATTCTCTTATTTTTTTATTTTTAATTGAAAATTTCTACGAAAAAGATCAAATTTTTTAAGTGCTTCCAATATTTGTAGTTTAAACGATAATAAACCGATTCTTAAATAGGTATACCTACATACATAACCTCAAGTTTACTTGATATCGATTAGAAAACATAACGAGAATTGTGTTGTAAACCAATGAAAATCTACGACGAATATAAAAAATCTTCTTTTGTACAAAGAAATTCAAAATCTGACAACAGTGATTTCTATCCTATTTTATTGATCGATAGGGTAGGGGTATACCAAAACACCTACGTAACCTCAAAAAACTGATACGTATTATTAATCTGTATATTAATACATATTATACAAAACATATGAAAACATATTGAAATACGTGTTTTAGACTATCAAATTTTAAGAATTCTAACCAATCAGACTGAAGTACGTATGGCATTTGTTTATATGCCATTCTACATTCTCATTATTGTAAATGCTTTTTTGAACCTTTCTTATACTTTAATGGAAGGTACCTATGGAGTTTATTGGGTGTGTAGGTTCATTGAAATTAAAAAATAAAATAAAAATACTTTATTTCATAACTCAAAACAACGTCTCGGCAACAAGTAACCGTTGTCTTCTTCATGCGTATAAACTTCTTTCACTGCATCTTCGTAGTAAAGTTTATAATATAAAATAAACTTTACCAGTTTTAACCCAACCCAAGGAACTCTGATTAGAATTTTTAAATCATTATATAAAAGGCTATAAATCTGTTTGATATTAATGAAACAAGTAGGTACGTATAAAGTCAGCTGCGCGTAGCTATAAGTGATAATGCAAATCAAATCAACATAGACTACTGTAATTTTGGAATTAACATAACTTTGCGTAAATTTTAGTCCGAATTCGAGATTTTGGTCTAGATAGTCGTGAAGTCTTTTAGGTCCTTTTGTCTCTCTTCATTTCATTCTAAAGATATCAATTTTTCTCTAGTGATCACATATTTTGAATGGATACCCGCGGCACTCTGTACCACTGTAAGATACCCTACGCCCGACGAATAAAAGTCTTGGTACTGGTTTTTATAAAACTGTGGCATTGGTAGCCCTTGTAAATTACCCACGAGCATGTAAATTAGTATTTCGAATACCTAATGTTTATAAATTGGTTCATTTGCTGAGAGAATATTGAATTTCTTACCCAATTCCAAAAAGTTAAAAATTTCAGTCTTCCTTTAAAAATTCGGTGTTGATCACCTGGGATTTCCATAATTGGAGTCAAATTATAATTGTAATCATACCATATACCTATGGAATGTATAGCCAAAACACTACAATGGAAAATCGCTCTAGCTCTTGATAAATACGATTTATGGGACATTATTGTCTTCTAGCAATGCACAGACGAATTTATTATAGGTATATTCGATCAACATGAATTTTAAAAGTAATTGTTAGTGTAAAAAGTTGGTGAGGGTGCAGAATTTAATGTTTTTCAATAATAAAGTAGATAGGTACTTTGAAATAACCTTTGGATAATTAAATAAAAACTAATTGGTTACTCAGTGACGGAGTTCAGATTCGATTTTCGTATAATAACCTATGGTGATGCCAAAGGTAAGAATCTTTGCCGAAAGAAATATAAGATCTGCAACTTTGAAATTGTGAACAATATAATACATTGCAGAAGACTGAAATGTATCTTATTAAGTTTATTAGGTAGAGTATAACCAACCCAAATTGGTACTCAAAAAATAGCTACAAGACAAACGAAACTCCAATTGTCGGCATTTGTCGCGATACGTTCGAACATAACCTAACCATAGACGTGCCATTTAAATCATCTATAATTATTGATTTACTATTTTACAACACAGTCGAATACAAAGTAAGTGACTGATTACGTTTTCGTAACAGTTTTTTGAGCTGTGCCAAACTGGTTCAATTGAATTAAATATGCAATAATGCGGAGGTAACCTCATGAAATATGCAAAGATTATCAATAACATAATTCGATTTGGAAATTTTCTTGTCTTTTAAGTTTTTATTTCAGGGCGTATTTAAACCACAATTGGTTGTATTATCGACCCAACTATAAGTAAGAGACAAAATCATGGGTATCGAACCATGTCTCATCAATATACACGATTGGTTTTTGGATTTCCCGGTGTTTTTGTTTGGCTCAATAATTATTCGTTTCTGCGTTGGACCAATCGCCGTGACTGCATTCGAGTCATTCGACTATCAACTTAGCAGAATGTTATGGAAGGCCTCTAAAGATTTAGGTATAGTTACATCCTGCATAAATAAAATAAACATTAAAAAAAAAAATACTTTCTTTCTCTCTCTAATTAACTTGAGAGTAGGAGCCCTGTTTCCTTCTTTATAAAAGTCATAAACCACTGCTTAATGACATTTGTACTACAATAGTCGATTTCCTTAATATAATAAAAACTGCACGGTGCGGGGAGAGGGACACATTGATTTAAAGGCAATTCGATTCTCTTTACAAATATGCTAAAAATTTGCTGTTCTGTTTTAATATTAATGTGGATTTTTTTATAAATGATACTAAAATAAATTGAAATGAAATGAAACAAACACGAAAATTTCCGGAGGATCACTTTTATGAGATGGGAAAAATGTTTAACTTCCAGAACAGTTAAAGTTAGATATCATAATATTGTCGGTGAATTTTGGACGAGCAAACTTTACTTGAATTTGTTTCAAGACTGCTTGAAGTGAGTAAATACTCGAAAATGATCACCATATGCCAGATAATGGCAGGAGTGTGGTCCGCCATACTTTAGAGTGCCGATGCGTGACTTTTTGCATCAACATTTTCCCGAACAGTGGAGAGGTGGAAGAGGTACCATTAAGTGGCTCTCTGGATCGTCAGATTTTACATTACTAAACTTTTTTGTGGGGTCATTTAAAAAGTGTTGTTTATACAGGGTGAGTCACGAGGAACTGTACATACTTCTACCATAAGTAGAGGCACGTTAGGGGATTATCAAATGACCATTAAAAAATGTCTCCTTGTTTTGATTATTAATATACAGGGTGAATTATGGATTTTCACCAAAACAATGTTTCGTCATATCTTTTCAATGATTTAGCCGATTTATCTCATTTTTTTATAAAAGTGTGTATTGGTGTCTGGCAACTAACTGACATATTCAGATTTGAAAAAATCCAGGTCCGTCTTCGAGAAAATTTGTGCGACTGCTTCATATTCAATACTTCACCCTGTATATGATTTTTCAAAAATCTCATATAATTTTTTCAAAGAGCATAAATGGACAGTTAGACCTGGGTATTTGAATTTTTTGTTACACTCACCTCACATTTCCAATTAAAGATTAATTTTAGAGCCAAATTGAAAATTGGCAATAATGAAATATCTCACTGTATAATAATGTTTAGTTATTAAAAAGAAATCTTCAAAATAAATAGAAACGACATTCACTGTGCTCCAGGATGGTAAATACCATAATTTGAATTGATTTACAGGGCCGGATTTAAAAATCTGGCATATCTGGTTCGTCCCAATAATTCACCCTGTATGTAACTTTTTCCACCCGTAATAGACAGAAAACCGATAAAAAATGTTTGTAATAACCTAGTTTTCTTACTTGTTTGAGGAAAACTCATGTGTCTAATTATTTTAATCGGAATGAAATGAATAAGCCAGAGAAATGTTTATTCATAAATTAAGAAATAAAATAAAAAACAATAACCAAACAATAAAACAGTTTTAACAATGTAAAATAAAGTAAAAAACAATTTAATAAACATTACGATTATAAAACACAACAGCTCATTAACAGAATTATTCACTGTTGCAATATTACCAGATATGACCCACTGACAATCAGAAAGTCTATTACACATTTAAACATTCGTCAAGAAAAGTGTATTAAGGCAGATGGATTTCATTTTGAACATCTTTTATAATCGTAATGTTTATTAAATTGTTTTTTACTTTGTTCCACATTGTTAAAACTGTTTTATTGCTTGGTTATTGTTTTTTATTTTTTTTCTTAATTTATGAACAAACATTTCCCTGGCTTCATTTCATTCCGATTAAAATAATTAGACACATGAGTTTTCCTCAAACGAGTAAGAAAACTAGGTTATTACAAACAATTTTTATCGGTTTTCTGTCTATTACGGGTGGAAAAAGTTACATACAGGGTGAATTATTTGGACGAACCAGAAATGCCAGATTTTTAAATTCGGCCCTGTAAATCAAATCAAATTATGGTGTTTACCATACTAGAGCACAGTGTGTGTCATTTCTGTCTAATTTGAGGATTTCTTTTTAATAACTAAACATTATTGTACAGTAAGATACTTGATTATTGCCAATTTTCAATTTGGCTCTATAATGAATCTTTAATTGGAAATGTGAGGTGAGTGTAACAAAAAATTCAAATACCCAGGTCTAACTGTCTATTTATGCTCTTTGAAAAAATTATATCAGATTTTTGAAAAATCATATACAGGGTGAAATGTTGAATATGAAGTCGTCCCTCAAATTTTCTCGAAGACGGACCTGGATTTTTTAAATCTGAATATGTCAGTTAGTTGCCAGACACCAATACACACTTTTATAAAAAAATGAGATAAATCGACTTAATCATTGAAAAGATATGACGAAACATTGTTTTGGTGAAAATCCATAATTCACCCTGTATATTAATAATCAAAACAAGGAGACATTTTTTAATGGTCATTTGATAATCCCCTAACGTGCCTCTACTTATGGTAGAAGTATGTACAGTTCCTCGTGACTCACCCTGTATAACTAAGACCTTCATCACAATAATGGTGGCGTGTGCCGAAGTAATCGCCTAAATACTTTAGAATGTTCGGGAGAATATAGAGCAAAGATTTTAAAATTCCATGGAATAAATGCGTTGCAATTTACGCATTTTAATTAACTAAATCAGTTTAAACAAAATGTTTCTTTTACCAACGCAAAATATAAACAAAATAGATATACCAATATAGTTTCCACTTGCTCATTACTCAATAATAAATATGGAATGTTACATCATCTTAATATAACTTAATGAATTTCAACCTCATTAAACATTAATCAATATCAACTAATATCATAAGTGATACTGATTCGTATCCCTTCTGATTGTATCCACTCTAATATTCCAACTTTTAACGAACTGATAGATGTCATATGTCACCTACAGAAAAGATATTCACATACAACATCAAATACACATTCTCCATTTTATGTCGATTAGCCGTAGAATACGTACTTGTTTTGAAAAAATTTTTTTATAAACTATTTTAACTACACTAAAATAAGTATAACAGACATAGAAACTACTACGGTTTGATGTTTTCATTGTATAAAATATAAAACCAAGTTATGATTGTATGATTATGTATAGATATATTAACGTTAAACATTTTTTTTTTCTAAAAATGGTGAGTTAGGTTTACATATAATATTAAATTATACTTATATAAATGTTTTTCTAGAATCAATCAGCTTAACAATATTAATTAAATAACTTCTGTATTCTAATTTCCCCCCATATTAACCACTGATGATGAGATTTTCATATCTCGAAACCTGTATGATAATTGATTAATAGTATTTTGACATAACTTTAACAAAAGTAATAAAGTGATTTATTTGTGGAGAAGACGAAGTTTAATATACCATTGAAAAATAGATATATTTAAAAATAATTGAATTACCTACCTTGAAAACGATGTACCATTTGACCCCCCGTGCTGGAAGGTGTTGCCACGCCGTGTTGAGAAATCTCCCTCTTGGGAAACAAAATTGAGGTATACGGGGATTTTGCAAAAAAAATGTCCTTAATAAGTTATGCGAGGTATGGGCATTTTCAATAGGGCCACCCATCACAATTATACATAACACGTTTTTTGTTGATCGTGTTTAGTTTTATCTCTGGTTGTAGGTATTTAATGAGCAATGAGAATATTATAAACATTGTTTAAGTTTGGTGTGTCAGTTCTTCACTTGATATCAGTAATTTTAATGTAGGTATATTAATTGGCTTATTGACTTGCTGTTTATATGCAAACGATTATCATAAAATTATTTTAAATGTTAATGTTGTATCACAAAAATTACCGTTAAAATTAATATTATTCTGGGTTAATAACGCTTTTATAAATCTTCATTATAGTTTTTTTACTCTTCCGGCCCACGTGAAAACATTTGTGATCGCGCTAAAAAAAATGAGATTAACACGGATATAACCATTCTGAAGTCCCCTGAGACCATTAGAATCATTTCCAGATGGAAGTCTGTGCGTCTGTATGTATTCTTCCACGATAGCGTCAAAACGCGCTTCTACTATCTAAATTCTGGAATATGAGTTTTGGGGAGTCCTATAGGATGAACCCATTTGGTTGAAATTGCCTCAAACCTGTGATAGGGGTGAAAATTGCGTTTAAGTGTTACAAATATGTAGTACGGCGACCGCGGCGACTGCAATAGGTTTCATTTCTTTTACTGTCGGCCGTAACTCAATGGTAATCGGCGTTGCGTTTTACCATATGTAATTATTATTTTTAGTTTTTTATTTCTAACTTTTGAATAAGGTAGTTATATAGTTGGGTTAGTTTAGAATATTATTATCTATTATTTTTATAATTATAATAATATAAGTAAAAATGTATTTTTTTTTTAGATTTTCAATCTTTGATGAAAATATTTCGTTACCCAGGTGATATAATATTTTAAATTATAATGTACAGCATGCGCAATGAACGCCACTATAAATTATTGAGGCGATATCGATAGTTCAACCTTCGAGAAAGTTTTGGGGTGACACAAGTGATTTTTAGTTAATAATTATCAATTTGCCGATGACTATGATACATTCAGAAACCATTATGCTGATGATGCACAAATATACCTTCATTGTGGTATTGCAGAATTTCAAAGAGCGATTTTTACTGTTAATCAAGATTTAACGTATTTTTCAGACTGGTGTAGACGCCATGGCCCCAGATTAAACTCCAATAAAACTGTTGCGTTATGTATTGGTAATGAGCGCCATACAGAGTTGATGCGGACTTCTGGTAGTGTTATCATTGATGGAACAGTGGTGTAGTGGGCAGATACCGCAAAGGATATGGGTATCTTACGTATTGATTCCAAATTAAGTTTTAGTGACCACTGTTGTCAGTTATATAATAATTCGTTTTTTAGGATCAAATGTAGGTACCATTTAAAATATATTTTGGGTGATATATCCGCACCTTGACTACTGTTCCCAAGTGTATTATTATTACTTGTCTAATTATAATAAAACTAAAATTCAGAGAATTGAAAACGCGTGCGTAAGATTTATTTGTTCTGTGCCATTTGCGTCTCATATTACACCTTTTTGAACAAAGCTTACCGAACCTAATCTGGCGGTTAGGTTTGATTATTTCTAGTCTGTTTTACTACATAAAGTAGTTACTTCTCATACGCCTGAGTATTTATTTAATGTACTTTTAAGAAGATTTGATGTTCATGGACTGGGTTTGCTGTTTATATACCTCTGTAGTTTCAGCTAAAATATTTTAACACAGATAAGACAATATTATATATATAAATTTAGGTTCTTTTACTATGCGACAAATTTGAAGGTACTGCTGTGCATGTCCATGCTCTTTATTTATTCAATAAAATGAACGGTGTGTCCAAAGGTTGATGTGTATAAGTTTTATATATAATTATACTAATATGGATAAATGAATACACTTTATTGTCTAACAGGTGGAAACCCAATTACAAGACATAAATAATACTAGTAATTAAACAATGATTACATAAACAAACTACTTACCTATTACTATGACCAAATGCACAAAGTGAGTTATTATTATTACCGAGCGCACCCAATTATCAGAACACAGACACAGCTCCATAAAAATAAAATAATTCAATTAGCCAAACCTATTAGCCCATAGATGTAGCGATAAACCATGTTTAAAAGTAGGTACAGATCTAAACATCGAAGAAATTAATATTTTTGACTCCCAACGAATTGCAATCATTGCAGGCTCGCCATAAGGGTTCTCTGGATTCGTAGTACGAATCTGAGGTACATAAAAGAGTTTGGGATATCTGGAGTCAAGCAACAGATTAATTTTAACTGGGAGGTGTTGTAGCAAGTGTGGGCAGCCCAAAGTACCATTACAAGAATCACCTGGGATGCAAAAGTACGACATCTTACGAGCGACTAGAAGTCAAAACGGTCCAATAGAGTTGGAGATCAAAACTGCGCGGTGAATAATGACCATCAAACCTAAATGCAAGAAATTTTAATAATTTTCTCTGAACACCCCATTTTTTTTGATACGAATATTGTATAATGGGAACCAGACCATAAAAGCATATACTCAAACCTAGAACGCACCATATGGAGCAGGCGCGCAAAATATTTGCCATATAGTTGAAAGTAATGTACGTATCTGTAAATGTAAATAATACACTAATAATAATATATTAAATAATAACGATAAAATAAATAATAATAAAATTAACTCAACCTAATGATTAAACTTGTATATGTTACGGCTAAATCTGTTACCCTGCTATTATGTAAACTATCCTGCGAGTTTAGAAACTGGTTGTGTAAAGGTAAGTTAGTTTAGATATTATCCAGCTATAGTTTATAAAACTATCTAGCTAGTTGACAAATTAACACAGTAATCATTTTAACCCTAACATATACATTTACAAAACAAAATCAAGTTTTCGTTTTTGCGTAGCAAATCTATCAATAATGCGCTCTACATCTAAATCACTTGTAGTAAAAACTAGGTTATTCTACGTAAATAAAACGCCCAATTGGTTCGTAAATAAGTTTACTTGTCAAAAAAAAAAACTAATACTACTAAAATAATATGAAATAACAAAAACAAGTAAATTAATTATATTAAAATATAACAAAATATCGAAAGCGTCCGTTTATAAAATATTATAAACACACGTTAAGTTCCTATTGTAGCCATTTTGAATTAGCGGGTGTTGTGTACATTCAAAAAGAATACTAATTTTATAGCGCAACCCAAATGAACCCTTATATGCTATTCAAATTGCTACTGGTTCGATTCAAGCTTTACGAGCGGTTTTAATTAAAGAAGATCAAACAAAGAATATCAACTTTATTAGTCTGTATTAAAATAATGTAAAATTTACTAACTTTTATAATTCTGCATGTCTGCTAGTCACACACAAAAAAAAAAAGAAAATTATTAATTAAACGACCCTTCTGTTCAAAAACATAATAAAAACTTTATTTCAAATAAAATACAAGATTTGGGCTTTTCCCTGTTATATGGTTATAATATGGTTTGGGTTTATTTGGATATACATATAAAACACATCAATGGAATTGTATTGGTCTCTATAAGTTTTAAATATGATTAGATCTAATATTCCATTACAGATTCAAAACAAAGTGGGTTTTATACGGATTTAATAGGTTAAAATGAATAGTGTTTAATATGGAATTACTGAATAAAAATTACCATAAAACGAATTGGTTTCAATATGGATTAATAAGAAATTCTTTATTTGGGAATTGTTGGTTTCAATAAGGCATTCCAAATCAAATGTTTAATTTGGTTTTATCAGTTTGAATTAGTTTTTATGCGGCATAAAACTGCTTATTTCAATTGCGTTTAATATGGAAGTACTGAATAAAAATTACCATGGAACGAATTGGTTTCAATATGGATTAATAAAAAATTCTTTATTTGGAATTTATTGGTTTCAATAAGGTATTCCAAAATGAAATGTTTAATTTGGTTTTATCAGTTTGAATTCGTTTTTATGCGGCATAAAACTGCTTATTTCAATTGCGTTTAATATGGAAGTACTGAATAAAAATTACCATGGAACGAATTGGTTTCAATATGGATTAATAAAAAATTCTTTATTTGGAATTTATTGGTTTCAATAAGGTATTCCAAAATGAAATGTTTAATTTGGTTTTATCAGTTTGAATTCGTTTTTATGCGGCATAAAACTGCTTATTTCAATTGCGTTTAATATGGAAGTACTGAATAAAAATTACCATGGAACGAATTGGTTTCAATATGGATTAATAAGAAATTCTTTATTTGGAATTTATTGGTTTCAATAAGGTATTCCAAATCAAATGTTTAATTTGGTTTTATCAGTTTGAATTAGTTTTTATGCGGCATAAAACTGCTTATTTCAATTGCGTTTAATATGGAAGTACTGAATAAAAATTACCATGGAACGAATTGGTTTCAATATGGATTAATAAGAAATTCTTTATTTGGAATTTATTAGTTTCAATAAGGTATTCCAAATCAAATGTTTAATTTGGTTTTATCAGTTTGAATTAGTTTTTATGCGGCATAAAACTGCTTATTTCAATTGCGTTTAATATGGAAGTACTGAATAAAAATTACCATGGAACGAATTGGTTTCAATATGGATTAATAAGAAATTCTTTATTTGGAATTTATTGGTTTCAATAAGGTATTCCAAATCAAATGTTTAATTTGGTTTTATCAGTTTGAATTAGTTTTTATGCGGCATAAAACTGCTTATTTCAATTGCGTTTAATATGGAAGTACTGAATAAAAATTACCATGGAACGAATTGGTTTCAATATGGATTAATAAGAAATTCTTTATTTGGAATTTATTGGTTTCAATAAGGTATTCCAAATCAAATGTTTAATTTGGTTTTATCAGTTTGAATTAGTTTTTATGCGGCATAAAACTGCTTATTTCAATTGCGTTTAATATGGAAGTACTGAATAAAAATTACCATGGAACGAATTGGTTTCAATATGGATTAATAAGAAATTCTTTATTTGGAATTTATTGGTTTCAATAAGGTATTCCAAATCAAATGTTTAATTTGGTTTTATCAGTTTGAATTCGTTTTTATGCGGCATAAAACTGCTTATTTCAATTGCGTTTAATATGGAAGTACTGAATAAAAATTACCATGGAACGAATTGGTTTCAGTATGGATTAATAAGAAATTCTTTATTTGGAATTTATTAGTTTCAATAAGGTATTCCAAATCAAATGTTTAATTTGGTTTTATCAGTTTGAATTAGTTTTTATGCGGCATAAAACTGCTTATTTCAATTGCGTTTAATATGGAAGTACTGAATAAAAATTACCATGGAACGAATTGGTTTCAATATGGATTAATAAGAAATTCTTTATTTGGAATTTATTGGTTTCAATAAGGTATTCCAAATCAAATGTTTAATTTGGTTTTATCAGTTTGAATTCGTTTTTATGCGGCATAAAACTGCTTATTTCAATTGCGTTTAATATGGAAGTACTGAATAAAAATTACCATGGAACGAATTGGTTTCAATATGGATTAATAAGAAATTCTTTATTTGGAATTTATTAGTTTCAATAAGGTATTCCAAATCAAATGTTTAATTTGGTTTTATCAGTTTGAATTAGTTTTTATGCGGCATAAAACTGCTTATTTCAATTGCGTTTAATATGGAAGTACTGAATAAAAATTATCATGAAACGAATTGGTTTCAATATGGATTAATAAGAAATTCTTTATTTGGAATTTATTGGTTTCCATAAGGTATTCCAAATCAAATGTTTAATTTGGTTTTATCAGTTTGAATTAGTTTTTATGCGGCATAAAACTGCTTATTTCAATTGCGTTTAATATGGAAGTACTGAATAAAAATTATCATGAAACGAATTGGTTTCAATATGGATTAATAAGAAATTCTTTATTTGGAATTTATTGGTTTCCATAAGGTATTCCAAATCAAATGTTTAATTTGGTTTTATCAGTTTGAATTAGTTTTTATGCGGCATAAAACTGCTTATTTCAATTGCGTTTAATATGGAAGTACTGAATAAAAATTATCATGAAACCAATTGGTTTCAATATGGAGTAATAAGAAATTCTTTAATTGGAATTTATTGGTTTCAATAAGGTATTCCAAATCAAATGTTTAATTTGGTTTTATCAGTTTGAATTAGTTTTTATGCGGCATAAAACTGCTTATTTCAATTGCGTTTAATATGGAAGTACTGAACAAAAATTATCATGAAACGAATTGGTTTCAATATGGATTAATAAGAAATTCTTTATTTGGAATTTATTGGTTTCCATAAGGTATTCCAAATCAAATGTTTAATTTGGTTTTATCAGTTTGAATTAGTTTTTATGCGGCATAAAACTGCTTATTTCAATTGCGTTTAATATGGAAGTACTGAATAAAAATTATCATGAAACGAATTCAATATGGATTAATAAGAAATTCTTTAATTGGAATTTATTGGTTTCAATAAGGTATTCCAAATCAAATGTTTAATTTGGTTTTATCAGTTTGAATTAGTTTTTATGCGGCATAAAACTGCTTATTTCAATTGCGTTTAATATAGAATTGCTGAATAAGAATTTCCACGATGCGATTGGTTTCAATACGGATTCAATAAAAAATGTCATTCATGTCCGTTATCCTAAATAATGCAGATTTCTTGAGCTCCTTATTTTAAGAAATTATTGCATAAAACAACACGGCGTCTTAAGTTATTAAAATAAAATATATACCTAAACATTAATAATGTAAGGGTTATTCTTTCGTACTGAACTAAGTGAACAATCTGAAAATTGTCAGTTCATTCACGATTGTGCGTATTGTTTCGACATCGGTCACTTCTAACAAACTGATTAAAATTCCTACCCCCGTTGCCGCTTACTGATCAACCTCTAGGTACCGGTTAGTTCGTTCAGTTAACAGTTAACCTCTAAAAGTATTGAGAGATAATAATTGGCATATGATTTCGAATCAAACCAATAAATTGTAAAAGTTTAAAACATGGATAATAATATCATGGAAGAAATAATTTTCCAGTTTTCAGAGCAGATTTGGTTGTTTTCGAGGTTAAGTGAAAGACAATCACAAAAAAGATGATCTTTCGGTTTCGCCAAATATTCAGTTCAGTATAATCACATTCAGTTTAATCACATTCACTTGTTCAGACCAATCACTACGAAAGAATAACCCTATAGATAGGTGAGGTCATTGTCTTTATAAAGACAACTACTACTTTGTTTTTTGTGTTTTGAAAAAATAGTTATGATTTTCTTACCGTATCCACTGTTGCCGATAACATGCTTAAACATAATATTATAATGTTATAGCTGCTCAGATTTTACAACATATTATGTTACGTCACCAAGAAAAAAAGGTCAATTGTTGGCCAATTTAGTATATAAAAAATCCTAGTACAGATTCATTAAATTCATCTTACAGTACAAATTTAGTACCAGATTTAGTGCAAAATTGTAATAATAATTATTATGTTACAACCGGCAACGCTGACCATTTACTAATACTCAGTGTTGCCGAGGTATAGTCTTCACTATTACCAAAGACATTAATCTTTGATATTACCTACCTATATACATAATTATATACATAGTAATTTTTACTAACGCACAGATAGGTATTCAAAATTTAATTACATTTTTTACATAAGAAAAGATGGCAAAGTATATCCAAAGAGTCACAATTGCGTTGGCATGAACATACATTTGCTCCTGGTTTTGCCTATGACATGATAACTAAATAAATAAAAAAATAACTAATAAGAAAAAAACTAAAATTGAAATAATGGACAACCTGTAAAATATATCACCATTTATATTTTAGTTTATAATAAATATCTCAAATATATATGAATATTTTATTAAGAAAATCGCGACAAAACTGCGGATTTGACGTAAATCTGGCAACTAGTAAGTAGGTATAGTGGTTTATGCTTGACGCTTGTGAATAGTTCAGAGTTCAGTGTTGCCGATTGCAGCTGACTTCTGACACGGTATAGAATTATATCATAGTATATTTCAAAATTATTCTAGAATGGGTGAAGACATGAATATTAATACAATCACATCCAGAAGTGTGTGTGAATAAAACATGTATGTCGTCATAACTCAATTTTGGTAGCTTATTTAATACCTACTATTCTCTATCTATAACAATAATAGCGTATATTTATATACCTATTATCTATTATTATATTAATTGCTATGGCGCATATTTTGTTATTGCCGTTATATAAAAAGTCAAAATATCTAAATGTAATTAAAACATCTGTTGCAATCTCTATGTCGTCATTATATATATATTCCAGAAAACAATAAAAAACTATCGTCAACTGAATAAACTCATGCATAATAATCAGACAACAAAGTCTGTAATAATCTTGATTTTGGAATTGTCGAATAAAATATGTTACAATTTGATAATTCCCTATGACAACACTGCTGCGGTACAATTTCAATCTAGTACGAAAAAAAAAGCATGCGAAGAACACTGGCCACACACGTGTTGTTTGTGTGTGGCCAGTGTTCTTCGCATGCTTTTTTTTTCGTACTAGATTGAAATTGTACCGCAGCAGTGTTGTCATAGGGAATTATCAAATTGTAACATATTTTATTCGACAATTCCAAAATCAAGATTAGTGTTTTGTTATGGCGTCGGTTTATGTTTTGTTTTTCATTATCAATAATATGTTAATTACTCTATCTCAATTGTGTAATAAAATAAGTGTAAATGCTAACCTAAATATATATTATAATATCTTTCATCTATGACTATCTAACAGCATAAAATAACTAAATAACTTTGTGTTGTGTGTTGTGTTTTGTTAACGACTATGTGATAAAAATGCTTATCTCAGATTCCTTGATGATGATATAGTACAGGAGATTGGATTGGATTGGATCACCGAAGATATAAAAAACTTACAAACCTTTGTATTTTATATATTGAAGGTATTTTTGCTAGTTTTATTATTGATTACTTTTTAAATTTATATTCGTCTGTAAATCTAAATAAATCATGTTGTTTTAGACGATATTGATGCTCTGAAAACGCAGATAAGCGAAAAAAACGCAGATAAGGGAAAAGCGAATTAAAATGTTAAACCCAGAGGAAATTCTGAAAGAAAATTCACGAAAGCCAATGAGACTAAATAATTTGAGGGAACAACTGAAAGCAACAAATGAGTTATTAAATGTTCAATGGTTGCAAAAAATGTCTTCGACGTTGTTTCAAAACTAAGTAAGAGTGAAATCATATTATTTAGCTTTATCCATCTAGTACTTAGTAGTTTATAAAATGTTTGCTTGCTATTTTTGTAGAAACTGTGTTCTTGGTCCTTACCAAGAACACAGTTTCTCCTTAGAAGGTAGCTTTGGTATTTTGAAAACCGTATAATTTTGAACGTTCAAGTATCATTGATATCATGACTAAAATAGAACTTTTGGGTTCTCACTTGCTACCGTTTTATAGGTTTCATTATGATCATGAGGCAGATTTTCCTTATGACACAAAGTTAAAAAAACCAATTCAGGAAGTTTATTTTATTTCCACACCAATAATTTAATTTATTATTATTTGCAATGTTTTTAAACAAATTTTGTATTCAGTGCGATAAGAAGTCTGCCGTTGTTCTATGATTCTTATACGTTTGCAATTTAAGGTTTTGTTTGTGGACTTATTTGTTGTTCTTTCTATATTTCAATATTAATCTTCAAGTACATTTCTGTCTCATCCACCTAATTATAATATCTTTTATTCAGTCTGGAAAATTAACAAGAACCCTGTCCGAGGACATTACAATGTTTGTATTGTAAATACTTACGTTTTACCATTTAAACTCTGAAATGCTCCCCAGTACAGGTTCTGCATTGAAATGTGAATGTTTAATTGTTAGGTTTTCCAGCATTAGGTTGCTGCAGGCCAATGATGAGTGTATTATACTCTCGAAACGTGTCTCTATAAAGGCGTTAATATAAAACATATTTGTGGTGACATTTGTTTTTTACTTTGCTATTAAAATTGTACACCGCTCGCTGTAAGAATGGCCTATTTATTCAAATTTTATTTCTGTTTGGGCATATTTAGATGGCATATCTGAAGCCAATACATGGAACTGATTCGTTTTGCATTTTCAGATATTACAACATTTTATTTAATTAAAAAAGGGACTGATGAATTCGCCATGCGTACCCAGTTATCAAAAGTAAATACCTGGATTGGGATAAAGGTATCCGATATTAATAGGGCGCCCCGGCAGAGCTGTGGTAAGTACCAATTAAATAAAAGGATTGTTTATGTAATGAACTGCTTAACAGTATTTTCATAACTGATATTTTAATATTCCAATGTCTAACTTTTCCACAAAAAGTTAGTCATGGACTTGAAATTTTTTTTAGATGGGATGAAAAATAATTCAAAGAGAATACGGAAACCTCTGAAGAAATAAACGTAGAGAGTGAAGATATTTTAGACAATAAGACATGAGGAACGGAAAGTTAGTATTATTCAATAACAATTTTATGTTATAATTTTTTCTATAAAAAAAGTCCTAACATCTTTTTTTTTTTATTAGTATTTTATAGTCGACAAAAATATTGGGTTTACTTTTTATCCGTTTTATACACTTTTTACGGGATTCTCTAAGGCACTCATTTTATATCGCGTATGTAGACCAAGTTTACTATGTGGCTATGTGGTGTATCTGCTGTCTTCAGGCAAGCCCAGTAAGATTTTTAGGTAGTTATGTTTTTTTTTATTTTGCCAAAAGTTCAGAACTTAGAAATGTTCAGTAGTATGGTTTACCAAATTTGGTTCAACAAGTACTTATTTACGTATAAAATGACCTAAAACACTTATTTATGATAACATTCCAAAAATAATTTTCATTAAACTTAGCCGCGCAATATATTATGGAGCCCTAAAACTTTAATAGCTACTTATTTAGTTCACAATATATATCTTCTAAAACATTTCCATAATCAGATTATTATTGAAACCCAAGACAAGACGTCTTTAAACTTCTTTACGCCTACGCCAGTGTGGTGATTTTAAAAGACTAGACACTTGCCTGATATAAATTAAATAATTAGGTATATTATGATTATTAATTTCGCGTAAAAATTTAGTATTCATCATTTTACATAATATATGTATGACAAAAAATATATGTTAGCTCAAAGAACTATTAATATGTTCTAAATAAAACATAATTGAATTATGATTTTGATATCTTTGTTTTTGTATGTACCTAATGTTAATGATTACAGTTTCTACTTACGAAACATGTTTTGCTACCGTTTTTATGTCATTTGATATAACTGACGTTGTTTGTGTTATTACTATACTACTACTACTATACTGTGAGAATAAACTATTTTATTAATTGTAATTAGGTATTAGACAATTAAGCACACGTCTTACCACTTCATTTCAAATCACTTTTATTTTATTTTCAAGTGATGTTGACAAGCATTTTAGTTCTCTTTTGAAGATGCTAACATTGTTACCAAAACGCGCCTATACATTAAAAAAATTGTTTGGTGAAGTGATAAAACGTACTTGTTTCTACTCATCGATTAAGTATTATTAATATTTTATATTTTGTTTTAGGTGAACATTGAGATAAATATTGACATGTAATTTTAAAATAGAAAAAAAGTACATGTAACCGAGTGCAGACTGTTTTTTGCTTCCACAAATCCCAAAGTTATGGTTTTTTAAAACAATAATTCTAGACATATATAAAAAATAATAATAATAAATGAAAATTAATTCGACGAAGAGGTAAGTAATTCTATAATACTATAGACCTTAACGTTTTTCAACAAAATTGAAGAGTTATAATTTATTTATAATAATATACAGGGATTTACATTTAAATCCGTTCTAGATTTAAACAGGTTCTATTGGGCAATCCTGATAGAAACTGATAACTACAAATTAATCCCAATAGCTTTTGCATTTGGATTTGCTTATAAAACCATATTAAATCCGTTCTAAATGTAAACAGGTTCTATTGGGCAATCCTTATAGAAACTGATAACTACAAATTAATCCCAATAGCTTTTGCATTTGGATTTGCTTATAAAACCATATTAAATCCGTTCTAAATGTAAACAGGTTCTATTGGGCAATCCTGATAGAAACTGATAAATACAAATTAATCCCAATAGCTTTTGGATTTGCTTATAAAACCATATTAAATCCGTTCTAAATGTAAACAGGTTCTATTGGGCAATCCTGATAGAATCTGATAAATACAAATTAATCCCTATAGCTTTTGCATTTGGATTTGCTTATAAAACCATATTAAAACGTTCTAAATGTAAACAGGTTCTATTGGGCAATCCTGATAGAAACTGATAACTACAAATTAATCCCAATGGCTTTTGTATTTGGATTTGCTTATAAAACCATATTAAATCCGTTCTAAATATAAACAGGTTCTATTGGGCAATCCTGATAGAAACTGATAACTACAAATTAATCCCAATAGCTTTTGCATTTGGATTTGCTTATAAAACCATATTAAATCCGTTCTAGATGTAAACAGGTTCTAGTGGGCAATCCTGATTCATACTAATTATTTCAAATATGTTTTTAATTTGGAATTGCTGTTTCAAATACACACTATGAACCGTATTAATCCATATTAATTTTTTTTTTATATGGTTCTATCTGGCATTTTCAACAGGGTTCAAATCAACTTAATTTAATAATTAAAATTAATAAAGAAAATTAATAACAACAACGAAATCAATATGTATAAATAAAAAAAGAATAAAACAATTAAAAGAATGAAAATCTAAAAGAAAATCTTATTCATTAATGTACAATTTAAAATAGGTAAATTAATCTAATTACGAATAATTATATTAATTTCCATACGAAACTTTAATTACAATTGCAAACTGAATTTATTTAAATTACTAAAAGAAACAACTTAATCTAAAGATTATAAATAAAAAACTTATTTGGAACAAAAAGGCCTTCAATTAAAAGAATTAACAAAAACTTACGGAAACTTTAACTTTAGAAAAATTCACTATTTCAGAATGAAAAAGAAATGGACTTAGTCTTTGTACTGGTATACTTTGAAACAAACACTAGAAAATAATTCTTAACTGTGAAAGAAATATTTAATTTAACTTTATACAATTATTGATACCTCTAGACCCTACCAAGGCTAAAACGAATCTAATTCGAAAGTCCTATTGCATTTCCAAAAACGTTTCACAAATATCAGAAGTAGGTACTATCGACTGAAAATAGCCAATAAGACGAATAAGGGCATTTTTACAATATACCTCTATAAAAATACAGCTACAGGGTGAGAGATTCAGAAATAAAATACATTTTTATGTCGACTGTAATAATGATTGTTGATTGCTAAGATGTCTTATGTTGGAGATTTAAGAAGATCAATAAGACACTACTGTTTGTAAAGTTATGAACAATACGATTATATAATGACTCCTTAATCTCCAGAAAAGCTAACTGGATGAAAACCCATGTTAATATTTTCTACGCCCCTTATATATATGGGAAACCTTGTTAACTCCCCAACTACCAAGAATAGTCTGACATTTAATCGGCAGGTATTTCGATAATGTTAAATGACCAGACAAAAGTATATTCTATTGCCAGTGTGTCTTTGTTTTGTTACACTATCTTCGCTTAGACTCAACTAGTTACAATTACAATTATGTATACACAAAAGGGATGAATAAGATATAACAAATATAGGTATTTAGGTATATACAAAAAACTGGTTCTATTTGCGCTCGCTGGTGTATTGATTATTTCGGAATGTCTTAGATAAACAACTAGTCTGGTTTTTTAGATATTTTCAACATCAATATTTCGGTAAATATATAAAATGGCAAGACCCTTAAGTCGATCTTGTGCTACTGTAGAACGCAGATAACTTTTTAAAAGGCTTAACGTAAAAAACTACGTTCTGCAATAGCTACAGACATGGGAATGGTTAAAAGTATTTTAATACTGTCGTAAATAATGGTTAAATGATTTTCTCGACATATTTGTAATAGAGAGAGAGAGAGAGATGTTTTTGGCGACATCTAGCGTGAGCAGGCAATATGCCCGGTGAAACACAGTTCACAAACGATGGCCGGACAAGAAGTAACAACTCCATTATATGCTATTGCCAACACTAGATGCGCCCGAATCCCCTAGCGGGGAGGCTTTAATTACGATTTGCTTGTTACATAAAGCAACAAGCCTTTCAGTTATGTTGGAAATTTGTTTCACACCACCATGCTTTCACTACACGGCCATTTCGTCGATCCACGACTCATCAGTGGTGATCGGCAGGCAGTGTGACCCATATTTCCAACATTCACGAAGAGCCTATACTACCCAAAAACATCTCTCTCCATATAATTCTGTGACAGCGTGTTACGGGCTAAAGGCATCCACAGAATATAACTGTTTAAACTGGCGGAATGAGAGATCTTCAATGCATATGATGAATATTTATTTATAAAATCGTAACATACCTTAAAGTAATCATGAACGAATAATTTCGCTACTATTGTACTACTTAATTTTATTTAAAAAGCATCCAGATAAATGCGATGACACGCAATACCACAACAACAGTACCAAACAAGCTCTGAGCGTCATAACTTTGGGGATGATCATTAATCCAACAAGTTGGCACCTAAAAGAAATGGAGAAAGAATCATTTAATAACACGAACAGTTCATTCAGGGTGAGACATGGTTGTGAAATTGATGGAGCGTACCTTCTTACGGTTGACCACTGTTTACATCTTCACATAGTGCCTGGATAATAGCTGGCCTGGAGTATGAATTTGATCATCCAATGCATTCACTAAAATATAAATATATTTTCATTACCTATTTCTTTAAAATATCATTAAATATTAAAATTTCTGCTTTGTTTACAATAATAATAATTGTTGTTATTAATTGGGGTTATTTGCAATAAATAATGTGATATGTTGAAAGACAGCTGACAATTGAGGGATGTATTGGAACATTTGGACTATTCCGTTTCTTATTTTGGGGCCTACTGTTGTTGTTTTGGTCTTCGGCTGGTCGTAGATTCCTGTCCGATTTATTCAATTACTCATTTTGAGATCGTTCGATGAGCGGTGTAATTACCGGTTCGGAGGAATAATTATGGTTCGCAGACACGGGGATGTTGTGATTGTATTTATTGGAAAAGGAACACGGAAAACGTACATTATCACCCAGCCCTAATCTGACGTGGGGGGCAGGCTGACGGTGCAAGATTTTGACACATAAAACGGTACTCGTTCATTTTGGTTTCGGAGGGTCCTACCTGAAAGGTGTATGAAGTAATAATCCACCCAATTTTCGTGAAGTATAATATTTTCAACAAATAAGGGCAGCAAATTGTAGTTTTGTAACTCAAGAGAGTTGTTTGCCTCAGCGGAGCGCTGGATTGAAAGTTGAAATTATATTAAGTACGTGCTTTACAAATATACCCTCCTAACCTAAACACCACGAGGCCATCTACCATCTTAGGTGAGTGTCACTTACTATATTCAGGCAAAATAAGTATATTTTCGGTGCAACAATTTCAATTACTTACCATTTCGG
Organism: Apoderus coryli; assembly: GCA_911728435.2. Classification (NCBI taxonomy): domain Eukaryota; kingdom Metazoa; phylum Arthropoda; class Insecta; order Coleoptera; family Attelabidae; genus Apoderus; species Apoderus coryli. Next base: position 4,177,094 of record OU452202.1, on the reverse strand, counting down.
ATGAGGCTATTATAATAGTGTTTTCGATTAGGCCTCAAAAGCCACCCTCAGCATCACCGCGGAGCGGCTGAAGCGTGTGTCAGACCCTGAGTCAGGGGCACGAGTTGTGCGAAGGATTACCCAGTTGCTACTGTCGGTAGAAGCGAATTTCAGCACGTGTCTGATACAGTGCAGGCAGTCAAATTCATCGGAGCAGGGTCCTGGCATTGTTAGGTCATCCAAGGTTGGTGTCGTGCAAGACAGACTGGACACGATCTTCGTCCAAGCGGCGTGTGAGTACCCAACTCGAGTAGAACTTCATCAAACTTAAACCAGGTATTTTAGTGAAGTAGGTACAGCATTCATCAGTGTCACTTTGCTGTAATTGTTTCTGAATCAATGCATATAGATTACCATTAACGTTAGTACTTTATCCTGTAACTTCACAGTTGTTTTTTTGTCAGTGACCTGAAATAGTTCACTTAGTGAAATAACTTTAAACTTGGCCGTGGTGGCTTTTCATATTATTTTCTCTTTGTTTGTGAACACACAAGCGTATCACTAGAACCGCTGTACGGTGGATAAGCTTTGATTTATTGTTTTAATATTATTATTATATATTGGGTATTTCTTTTAGTAGAGGAGTATTACTTACCTTTCAGGAATTTGTTTATACGTTATGTTGTGTATATTGATGTGAGCCTTGTATGATCATACCTAGGTAACAGTACCACGTTGAGTAAATGTTAATTGTTTAAAATACGCGCTAACTATATGGATTAATTGCGTCACGATTTTTATACATTTAAATAGTACTGTGCGCATGTTTAAGGCGGCACAGATACAGATAACCATTTCCAATAAATCCGCCATCCTCTCTTGGACTCAATATTAGTTTTTTTTTTTAATTACCAATTTGGTTTTATAATTTCATAACCTCACTTTTAATCTCACCAATCGATTAACTGTCAGTTTAATATTTATCGGCACTTCTTAATTGATGGCCCACATAGTAGGGAGTGCATAAGCTCCGCTAGAGATTACGACGCATGCGCACACATATCCAAGTATAAGAATTCAAAAATTTGAATGTGTATTGTTGATATTATGTTTAATTAATTGTAGAGTACAATTGAGTTTGTCGGCTATAAGGTTTATAATATATTTACAAATTATTATTATAGATTTATATATTTACAAGGCAATATTATAGGTTATATATTTATTTACAAAGAATTATTATTATAGATTATATATTTACAGAAGCATTATCATAGGTTATATATTTACAAAGATTTATTATAGGGTTTATATTTACTACTAAAAATTATAGGTTATATTTATTTACACATTGTTTATAGGTTATATTTACACATTGTTCAATTTAATTACTTTAAAATTTCTATTAATAAATTTCTGATTCGGGATCATTTTGGATACGGTGTTATTTACTTTCCCTCTTAGTGAGTTCCCGTTTTCTTTATAGTACTATCGATCGATCCTTTTATACAGGGGCATTTTTGAAACGGGTGGCGTCCAGGCAGTTTTGTTCCACTCCCAATCTCTGATTGAGCTAGGCCATTAAGTAAAAGGATCGATGATAATATAAGGAGATAATGCCATCTCTGATTTAGGAAGGATCAGGAAATAAATTTTCTTTTAGTTTTGCCACCCGTCAATTTTTGTTTTGCTTGCTGCTGCGCACCGAAATTACAAAAGGTTCGCAGAAGCGTAGCAAGCGGCTGTATTCCTGTTTCAGTTACCGCCACTATAAGGAACTCGCCCTCACATACCTACTCGTAAAAACAATCAGTTTTTGTTTAACCCTCGAAGATTTTGATAAATTATATTTATGCTTGCTAAGTTAGATCTGTTTGATGCACATACTAGTTTAAATCATGTTCCTCATTAGTAAAGATTGATATAATTCACCTCGATGTTGTTTTTGCTGACAGTTTTACGGAGTTTGTTTGACACTTTTATGTATAAAAGTGTCAAACAAACTCCGAATTGTAATTCCAACTGTTCTGGGGCTCTATTCTCCTATTGAGAAAAGAAGTTGATTGTGTAAGATTCTATACACATTTTCGAGTGACATTTAACCTACTTTGTATGCGACTTTACTGATTTTAGGCACAATAGTTGTTGTTGAAATGTCAAAATTGTCAAATTTAGTATTATTTTTATTACCTATAATAAATAAACATCATTTTTTGCTCATTTTATTATTTGAACATAGTTGGTTTATGTACCAGTGGAAATATAATTAGTAATTTTAATTGCTTTGTCTCGATATGATGTCGCTTCTCTAACTCTGGACCAAGAGAAAGCGTTCTCCTGATAGTTGATAGAAGTGAAAATTTCAAGAATAAGCAAATTGCGTTGGTCTCTCGAAATAATAATAATAATAATAATAATAATAAAGGCCTTTATTGAGGATACAAAATACAAAAAAAAAAACAATTATAAATATAACATAACAAAACTACCCTGTTGAAAATACCGTATAGAATCATATTAAAACTTGATCTGGATCTATAAGTATCTATAAGTGAATGTAGGTTTTAATCTGGCTTTGACAAGCTCTATGTTATTTTAATAGTAATCTTATATGATTCAATATGGTTTGGGTTTATTTGGATATACATATAAAACACATCAATGGAATTGTATTGGTCTCTATAAGTTTTAAATATGATTAGATCTAATATGCCATTACAGATTCAAAACAAAGTGGGTTTTATACGGATTTAATAGGTTAAAATGAATAGTGTTTAATATGGAATTACTGAATAAAAATTGCCATAAAACGAATTGGTTTCAATATGGATTAATAAGAAATTCTTTATTTGGGAATTGTTGGTTTCAATAAGGCATTCCAAATCAAATGTTTAATTTGGTTTTATCAGTTTGAATTAGTTTTTATGCGGCATAAAACTGCTTATTTCAATTGCGTTTAATATGGAATTACTGAATAAAAATTGCCATAAAACGAATTGGTTTCAATATGGATTAATAAGAAATTCTTTATTTGGGAATTGTTGGTTTCAATAAGGCATTCCAAATCAAATGTTTAATTTGGTTTTATCAGTTTGAATTAGTTTTTATGCGGCATAAAACTGCTTATTTCAATTGCGTTTAATATGGAAGTACTGAATAAAAATTACCATGAAACGAATTGGTTTCAATATGGATTAATAAGAAATTCCTTATTTGGAATTTATTGGTTTCAGTAAGGCATTCCAAATGAAAGGTTTAATTTGGTTTTATCAGTTTGAATTAGTTTTTATGTGGCATAAAACTGCTTATTTCAATTGCGTTTAATATGGAAGTACTGAATAAAAATTACCATGAAACGAATTGGTTTCAATATGGATTAATAAGAAATTCTTTATTTGGAATTTATTGGTTTCAATAAGGTATTCCAAATCAAATGTTTAATTTGGTTTTATCAGTTTGAATTAGTTTTTATGCGGTATAAAACTGCGTATTTCAATTGCGTTTAATATGGAATTACTGAATAAAAATTGCCATAAAACGAATTGGTTTCAATATGGATTAATAAGAAATTCTTTATTTGGGAATTGTTGGTTTCAATAAGGCATTCCAAATCAAATGTTTAATTTGGTTTTATCAGTTTGAATTAGTTTTTATGCGGCATAAAACTGCTTATTTCAATTGCGTTTAATATGGAAGTACTGAATAAAAATTACCATGGAACGAATTGGTTTCAATATGGATTAATAAGAAATTCTTTATTTGGAATTTAATGGTTTCAATAAGGTATTCCAAATCAAATGTTTAATTTGGTTTTATCAGTTTGAATTAGTTTTTATGCGGTATAAAACTGCTTATTTCAATTGCGTTTAATATGGAATTACTGAATAAAAATTGCCATAAAACGAATTGGTTTCAATATGGATTAATAAGAAATTCTTTATTTGGGAATTGTTGGTTTCAATAAGGCATTCCAAATCAAATGTTTAATTTGGTTTTATCAGTTTGAATTAGTTTTTATGCGGCATAAAACTGCTTATTTCAATTGCGTTTAATATGGAAGTACTGAATAAAAATTACCATGAAACGAATTGGTTTCAATATGGATTAATAAGAAATTCCTTATTTGGAATTTATTGGTTTCAGTAAGGCATTCCAAATGAAAGGTTTAATTTGGGTTTATCAGTTTGAATTAGTTTTTATGTGGCATAAAACTGCTTATTTCAATTGCGTTTAATATGGAAGTACTGAATAAAAATTACCATGAAACGAATTGGTTTCAATATGGATTAATAAGAAATTCTTTATTTGGAATTTATTGGTTTCAATAAGGTATTCCAAATCAAATGTTTAATTTGGTTTTATCAGTTTGAATTAGTTTTTATGCGGTATAAAACTGCGTATTTCAATTGCGTTTAATATGGAATTACTGAATAAAAATTGCCATAAAACGAATTGGTTTCAATATGGATTAATAAGAAATTCTTTATTTGGGAATTGTTGGTTTCAATAAGGCATTCCAAATCAAATGTTTAATTTGGTTTTATCAGTTTGAATTAGTTTTTATGCGGCATAAAACTGCTTATTTCAATTGCGTTTAATATGGAAGTACTGAATAAAAATTACCATGGAACGAATTGGTTTCAATATGGATTAATAAGAAATTCTTTATTTGGAATTTAATGGTTTCAATAAGGTATTCCAAATCAAATGTTTAATTTGGTTTTATCAGTTTGAATTAGTTTTTATGCGGTATAAAACTGCTTATTTCAATTGCGTTTAATATGGAATTACTGAATAAAAATTGCCATAAAACAAATTGGTTTCAATATGGATTAATAAGAAATTCTTTATTTGGGAATTGTTGGTTTCAATAAGGCATTCCAAATCAAATGTTTAATTTGGTTTTATCAGTTTGAATTAGTTTTTATGCGGTATAAAACTGCGTATTTCAATTGCGTTTAATATGGAATTACTGAATAAAAATTGCCATAAAACGAATTGGTTTCAATATGGATTAATAAGAAATTCTTTATTTGGAATTTAATGGTTTCAATAAGGTATTCCAAATCAAATGTTTAATTTGGTTTTATCAGTTTGAATTAGTTTTTATGCGGTATAAAACTGCTTATTTCAATTGCGTTTAATATGGAATTACTGAATAAAAATTGCCATAAAACGAATTGGTTTCAATATGGATTAATAAGAAATTCCTTATTTGGAATTTATTGGTTTCAATAAGGCATTCCAAATGAAAGGTTTAATTTGGTTTTATCAGTTTGAATTAGTTTTTATGTGGCATAAAACTGCTTATTTCAATTGCGTTTAATATGGAAGTACTGAATAAAAATTACCATGAAACGAAGTGGTTTCAATATGGATTAATAAGAAATTCTTTATTTGGAATTTATTGGTTTCAATAAGGTATTCCAAATCAAATGTTTAATTTGGTTTTATCAGTTTGAATTAGTTTTTATGCGGCATAAAACTGCTTATTTCAATTGCGTTTAATATGGAAGTACTGAATAAAAATTACCATGAAACGAATTGGTTTCAATATGGATTAATAAGAAATTCCTTATTTGGAATTTATTGGTTTCAATAAGGCATTCCAAATGAAAGGTTTAATTTGGTTTTATCAGTTTGAATTAGTTTTTATGTGGCATAAAACTGCTTATTTCAATTGCGTTTAATATGGAAGTACTGAATAAAAATTACCATGAAACGAATTGGTTTCAATATGGATTAATAAGAAATTCTTTATTTGGAATTTATTGGTTTCAATAAGGCATTCCAAATGAAAGGTTTAATTTGGTTTTATCAGTTTGAATTAGTTTTTATGCGGTATAAAACTGCTTATTTCAATTGCGTTTAATATGGAATTACTGAATAAAAATTGCCATAAAACGAATTGGTTTCAATATGGATTAATAAGAAATTCTTTATTTGGGAATTGTTGGTTTCAATAAGGCATTCCAAATCAAATGTTTAATTTGGTTTTATCAGTTTGAATTAGTTTTTATGCGGCATAAAACTGCTTATTTCAATTGCGTTTAATATGGAAGTACTGAATAAAAATTACCATGAAACGAATTGGTTTCAATATGGATTAATAAGAAATTCCTTATTTGGAATTTATTGGTTTCAATAAGGCATTCCAAATGAAAGGTTTAATTTGGTTTTATCAGTTTGAATTAGTTTTTATGCGGTATAAAACTGCTTATTTCAATTGCGTTTAATATGGAATTACTGAATAAAAATTGCCATAAAACGAATTGGTTTCAATATGGATTAATAAGAAATTCTTTATTTGGGAATTGTTGGTTTCAATAAGGCATTCCAAATCAAATGTTTAATTTGGTTTTATCAGTTTGAATTAGTTTTTATGCGGCATAAAACTGCTTATTTCAATTGCGTTTAATATGGAAGTACTGAATAAAAATTACCATGAAACGAATTGGATTCAATATGGATTAATAAGAAATTCTTTATTTGGGAATTGTTGGTTTCAATAAGGCATTCCAAATCAAATGTTTAATTTGGTTTTATCAGTTTGAATTAGTTTTTATGCGGCATAAAACTGCTTATTTCAATTGCGTTTAATATGGAAGTACTGAATAAAAATTACCATGAAACGAATTGGTTTCAATATGGATTAATAAGAAATTCCTTATTTGGAATTTATTGGTTTCAATAAGGCATTCCAAATGAAAGGTTTAATTTGGTTTTATCAGTTTGAATTAGTTTTTATGCGGTATAAAACTGCTTATTTCAATTGCGTTTAATATGGAATTACTGAATAAAAATTGCCATAAAACGAATTGGTTTCAATATGGATTAATAAGAAATTCTTTATTTGGGAATTGTTGGTTTCAATAAGGCATTCCAAATCAAATGTTTAATTTGGTTTTATCAGTTTGAATTAGTTTTTATGCGGCATAAAACTGCTTATTTCAATTGCGTTTAATATGGAAGTACTGAATAAAAATTACCATGAAACGAATTGGTTTCAATATGGATTAATAAGAAATTCCTTATTTGGAATTTATTGGTTTCAATAAGGCATTCCAAATGAAAGGTTTAATTTGGTTTTATCAGTTTGAATTAGTTTTTATGCGGCATAAAACTGCTTATTTCAATTGCGTTTAATATGGAAGTACTGAATAAAAATTACCATGAAACGAATTGGTTTCAATATGGATTAATAAGAAATTCTTTATTTGGGAATTGTTGGTTTCAATAAGGCATTCCAAATCAAATGTTTAATTTGGTTTTATCAGTTTGAATTAGTTTTTATGCGGCATAAAACTGCTTATTTCAATTGCGTTTAATATGGAAGTACTGAATAAAAATTACCATGAAACGAATTGGTTTCAATATGGATTAATAAGAAATTCCTTATTTGGAATTTATTGGTTTCAATAAGGCATTCCAAATGAAAGGTTTAATTTGGTTTTATCAGTTTGAATTAGTTTTTATGCGGTATAAAACTGCTTATTTCAATTGCGTTTAATATGGAATTACTGAATAAAAATTGCCATAAAACGAATTGGTTTCAATATGGATTAATAAGAAATTCTTTATTTGGGAATTGTTGGTTTCAATAAGGCATTCCAAATCAAATGTTTAATTTGGTTTTATCAGTTTGAATTAGTTTTTATGCGGCATAAAACTGCTTATTTCAATTGCGTTTAATATGGAAGTACTGAATAAAAATTACCATGAAACGAATTGGTTTCAATATGGATTAATAAGAAATTCTTTATTTGGAATTTATTGGTTTCAATAAGGCATTCTAAATCAAATAATTAATTTGGTTTTATCAGTTTGAATTAGTTTACTGCTTATTTCAATTGCGTTTAATATAGAATTGCTGAATAAGAATTTCCACGATACGATTGGTTTCAATACGGATTCAATAAAAAATTTCATTCATTTCCGTTATCCTAAATAATGCAGATTTCTTGAGCTCTTTATTTTAAGAAATTATTGCATAAAACAACACGGCGTTTTAAGTTATTAAAATAAATTATATACCTAAACAGTAATTATATAGATAGGTGAGGTCATTGTCTTTATAAAGAAAACTACTACTTTGTTTTTTGTGTGTTGCCAAAATAGTTATGATTTTCTTACCATATCCACTGTTGCCGATAACATGCTTAAACATAATAATATAATGTTATTATAGCTGCACAGATTTTAGAACATATTATGTTACGTCACCAAGAAAACAGGTCAATTGTTGGCCAATTTAGTATATAAAAAATCCTAGTACAGATTCATTAGATTCATCTTACAGTACAAATTTAGTACCAGATTTAGTTAAGTGCAAAATCATAATAATAATTATTATGTTACAACCGGCAACGCTGACCATTTACTAATACCATTGTGTTTATTATAATATAGTGTGTCAGCGCTTGGATAGTACCTGTCAACTAACAACAGATGGCGTCATCATATACCAGAAATTTATTAATGAACGACTGAAGTTGATAACGCCGTCTGTTGTTAGATGATGGTACTAACCAAGCGCTGACACACTATATTATATTAAACACAATGCTAATACTCAGTGTAGAACCTAACTTAGAACACCCTGTAAAGGAAGGTAATAATTGCTTAGGTGTTACTTAACTTCCGGATATTAATAATTACATTACATTTTGAATACTCATGACAAATTAATGTCGACTAATATAACATAGGTAAATCAGGTGATTATAATAAATCACTAACTTGCAAAATACACCAATTATTGTAATACTTTTTGATTGGGAATTCATTCAATAAAATGTGGTTAAAGTGTTAACAACACGAGTTTTAATTAACATCCCTACATGGCGATCCTGCCTTCATCAAAACTAACGAGAATGCGACTTGACTTAGAAGAGTATGACTTTGACATTGAATTTATAAAAGGTAAGGATAATGTAGGACCGGATGCCTTATCTAGGATAAATATAAAAAACTTGAAACAAATCGAAAATAATTGTGACCAAATTTTAGCAATTACCAGATCACAATATAAAAACGTAACTAAAGCTCCTACATTAATAAGTAATGATTCTCCTGTAGTTAAACCTAAAGTATTTGAAAGCATGAATAATTACGAAGTATTAAAAATCCCACTATTAAGATTTGAACTTAGGCCTAATGTTATTGTGGTACCTATATATTTATAATAAAAGGAAAATATGCGCGCAGAGTAGATTCTCTATCACTAACAATAATATTTCATTAGTGAAATTATTATCAGAGCTTGAAAAGATAGCCGGGGATAAGAAAATCTACTCCATGAGATTAAATGTAGAAGATAGAATATTTACGAGGTGCACCGTAAATGAATTTAAACATGTGGGTCAAAAACTTTTTAGAAAGTTAAATATAATACTTTGCCAGTCTCCAAAACTAATAGTAGATCGTAAAGAAAAGCTTGCGTTAATTGAAAAATATCATAACGATCCATTACTAGGCGGCCATAGTGGTCAAAAGCGAACTTTTAAAAAATTAAAATCAAATTTTCGGTGGAAAAATATGTCCAAGGACGTAGTTAACTATATCAAAAAACGTCAAAAATGTCAAGTTAATAAAGCTCAAATAAGCCATACTGAGCCTTTAAAAATAACGCCAACTCCTCAAAGGGCATTTGATATAGTCAGCATCGATACCATCGGACCTTTTACAAAATCTGACCACGGTAATGTGTACGCTGCAACTTTACAGTGTGAGCTAACCAAATATGTTATCATTATACCTATACCAAACAAAGAAGCATCTACATTGGCTAAAGCTATTGTGGAAAATTTCATTCTTGTATACGGACCCGTGAGAGAAATTAGGACCGATATGGGCACCGAATACAGAAACGAAACGGTTTCCAATATTACAAAAATTCTGAAAATGGAACACAAAATGTCTACTCCTTATCACAGTCAGTCTATCGGTGGTTGTGAACGCAGTCACAGAACACTTAATGAGTATCTTCGAACATATATCAATGCTTCACATACAGATTGGGATATTTGGAGCAGATATTTTGCATTCTGTTACAATACTACACCTAGTACATATCACAACTATACTCCTTTCGAGTTAGTCTTCGCCAAGAAAGCCTGTTTACCAGAATTATTTGATGGAACACGCGTAGATCCATTATACAATATAGACGCTTACTATGAGGAAACACGGTATAGGTTGCAGCTTGCACAAAAGCGAGCTAAAGAATACTTAGACGATGCCAAGAGAAGACGTAAAATTCTACTTGATGCAAATGCAAAAGAGTTGTCGTTAAAACCAGGCGATCTAGTTTTGTTGTCTAACGAAGATCGGCATAAACTAGACTCTTGGTTCGACGGACCATTTGAGGTTGTGTCAGTAGAAAACCCGAATTGTACTATTAAAGACAACAAGGGGAAACAGTATACAATTCATAAAAACCGTTTTTTTTTAGGTAAGGTGGTGAAAGTGGACACAGTGTATATTTTATGAAATAAACAATGTTTTTATTTAATTTAGTGAGAATTTAGAATTTGTAATATTGCTACTATATCGCTAATTATGTTTAGGTAAAATTATAATATAGAGACGTCTCCTATTACAAAAAATATGCATGCATGCAAAGTGAAGAATTTATTGTTAGTCTAGTTATAGGTAGTTACTTATGGTATTAATTAATCGGTATATTATATTTCGAGTTTAAGTCTAGTTATAAGGGGTCAAATAAAATATAAAATCATAACACTTTACTAAACATGTGCCTACATTTCAAATATAATAGTACTACTTGTTCAGCAATTTATGGTTTCTAAATTATTTGTATTTTGTTTAGAATTTGCGGTAGTATCAGTTGGCAATTATTATTCTTTTGATTCTGTTAAAATGCCCTTCACCAGTGGCCATAGTGAAGGACATTTTCTCGGAAAGGGAAGGTGTAGAACCTAACTTAGAACACCCTGTAAAGGAAGGTAATAATTGCTTAGGTGTTACTTAACTTCCGGATATTAATAATTACATTACATTTTGAATACTCATGACAAATTAATGTCGACTAATATAACATAGGTAAATCAGGTGATTATAATAAATCACTAACTTGCAAAATACACCAATTATTGTAATACTTTTTGATTGGGAATTCATTCAATAAAATGTGGTTAAAGTGTTAACAACACGAGTTTTAATTAACATCCCTACATCAGTGTTGCCGAGGTATAGCCATCACTATTACCAAAGATTAATGTACATTAATCTTTGATATTACCTACCTATATACATAATTATATACCTAGTAACTTTTACTAACGCACAGATAGGTATTCAAAATTTAATTACATTTTTTCCATACGAAAAGATAGCAAAGTATATCAAAAGAGTCACAATTGCGGTGGCATGAACATACATTTGCTCCTGGTTTTGCCGATAACATGATAACTAAATAAATAAAAAAATAACTAATAAGAAAAAAACTCAAATATATATGAATATTTTTTGAAGAAAATCGCGACAAAACTGCGGATTTGAACTAAATCTGGCAACTAGTAAGTAGGTATAGTAGTTTATGCTTGACGCTTGGGAGTAGTTCAGAGTTCAGTGTTGCCGATTGCAGCTGACTTCTGACACGGTATAGAATTATATCATAATATATTTCAAAATTACTATAGAATGGGTGAAGACATGAATATTAATACAATCACATCCAGAAGTGTGTGTGAATACAACATGTATGTCGTCATAACTCAATTTTGGTAGCTTATTTAATACCTACTATTCTCTATCTATAACAATAATAGCGTATATTTATATACCTATTATCTATTATTATATTAATTGCTATGACGCATATTTTGTTATTGTCTTTATATTTATAAAAAGTCAATATATCTAAATGTAATTAAAACATCTGTTGCAATCTCTATGTCGTCGTTATATATTCCAGAAAACAATAAAAAACTATCGTCAACTGAATAAACTCATGCATAATAATCAGACAACAAAGTCTGTAATAATCTTGATTTTGGAATTGTCGAATAAAATATGTTACAATTTGATAATTCCCTATGACAACACTGCTGCGGTACAATTTTTTTCTTAGTCTAACCTAGCCCAAATTCCATTGCTAGCATCGTGTTTTGTTATGGCGTCGGTTTATGTTTTGTTTTTCATTATCAATAATATGTTAATTACTCTATCTCAATTGTGTAATAAAATAAGTGTAAATGCTAACCTAAATATATATTATAATATCTTTCATCTATGACTATCTAACAGCATAAAATAACTTAATAACTTTGTGTTGTGTGTTGTGATTATTATTATAAGAAGCAGGTAAGCAAATAAATTATTCTTTTTACCAAGGTATATCATTGTCTTTATAAGGAATAAAAAACATAGCCTATGCTCTGCTAATATAATATTATAGTAATCATTATCATTAGTACGCACGCAAGTGATTATTCAGATCAACCTAATACGACAGCTAATTGTGTGTATTAGCTGTACTAATACCTAATCTATCAGCATACAATAATATTGTCACTATAATATGTAATTTGGGTGAAGTGGTAGAATACATTTATTCTTGTGAACTTTATCAACGTTAATAAAGAAAAAAACGTTTTAATAGTTGTCTACCTAATTAACTATATCGAAAAAATCCAACTTAAGTAATTACTTACATTTTCAAAATATTCGTACTTAGTTACTTTTCCCAAAACAACAAAACAAAGTGTATACCATCAACCAGAATACACCCTGTACATATAGGTACTGTAATAATAGATATTTCACCACAATCAATTAATAAAACAAATGTGTTAAATTTTCCAAAACGGTGAAATATGGAACATTATTCGTAGTTATTTTAACAATTTTTATTTTATTAAATTTTCTTCAATTTATACACACATTTAAGACTTTTGGGAGATGAAAGAAGATCTAAAGAATTAATGATAATTTATTATTATATTAAGAATTGAGAATTAATGACAATATTTAAGAACTTTTTACTCTTTTTAGTATGGGGTATGCTTATCTCAGATTCCTTGATGATGATATAGTACAGGAGATTGGATTGGATTGGATCACCGAAGATATAAAAAACTTACAAACCTTTGTATTTTATATATTGAAGGTATTTTTGCTAGTTTTATTATTGATTACTTTTTAAATTTATATTCGTCTGTAAATCTAAATAAATCATGTTGTTTTAGACGATATTGATGCTCTGAAAACGCAGATAAGCGAAAAAAACGCAGATAAGGGAAAAGCGAATTAAAATGTTAAACCCAGAGGAAATTCTGAAAGAAAATTCACGAAAGCCAATGAGACTAAATAATTTGAGGGAACAACTGAAAGCAACAAATGAGTTATTAAATGTTCAATGGTTGCAAAAAATGTCTTCGACGTTGTTTCAAAACTAAGTAAGAGTGAAATCATATTATTTAGCTTTATCCATCTAGTACTTAGTAGTTTATAAAGTGTTTGCTTGCTATTTTTGTAGAAACTGTGTTCTTGGTCCTTACCAAGAACACAGTTTCTCCTTAGAAGGTAGCTTTGGTATTTTGAAAACCGTATAATTTTGAACGTTCAAGTATCATTGATATCATGACTAAAATAGAACTTTTGGGTTCTCACTTGCTACCGTTTTATAGGTTTCATTATGATCATGAGGCAGATTTTTCTTATGACACAAAGTTAAAAAAACCAATTCAGGAAGTTTATTTTATTTCCACATCAATAATTTAATTTATTATTATTTGCAATGTTTTTAAACAAATTTTGTATTCAGTGCGATAAGAAGTCTGCCGTTGTTCTATCATTCTTATACGTTTGCAATTTAAGGTTTTGTTTGTGGACTTATTTGTTGTTCTTTCTATATTTCAATATTAATCTTCAAGTACATTTCTGTCTCATCCACCTAATTATAATATCTTTTATTCAGTCTGGAAAATTAACAAGAACCCTGTCCGAGGACATTACAATGTTTGTATTGTAAATACTTACGTTTTACCATTTAAACTCTGAAATGCTCCCCAGTACAGGTTCTGCATTGAAATGTGAATGTTTAATTGTTAGGTTTTCCAGCATTAGGTTGCTGCAGGCCAATGATGAGTGTATTATACTCTCGAAGCGTGTCTCTATAAAGGCGTTAATATAAAACATATTTGTGGTGACATTTGTTTTTTACTTTGCTATTAAAATTGTACACCGCTCGCTGTAAGAATGGCCTATTTATTCAAATTTTATTTCTGTTTGGGCATATTTAGATGGCATATCTGAAGCCAATACATGGAACTGATTCGTTTTGCATTTTCAGATATTACAACATTTTATTTAATTAAAAAAGGGACTGATGAATTCGCCATGCGTACCCAGTTATCAAAAGTAAATACCTGGATTGGGATAAAGGTATCCGATATTAATAGGGCGCCCCGGCAGAGCTGTGGTAAGTACCAATTAAATAAAAGGATTGTTTATGTAATGAACTGCTTAACAGTATTTTCATAACTGATATTTTAATATTCCAATGTCTAACTTTTCCACAAAAAGTTAGTCATGGACTTGAAATTTTTTTTAGATGGGATGAAAAATAATTCAAAGAGAATACGGAAACCTCTGAAGAAATAAACGTAGAGAGTGAAGATATTTTAGACAATAAGACATGAGGAACGGAAAGTTAGTATTATTCAATAACAATTTTATGTTATAATTTTTTCTATAAAAAAAGTCCTAACATTTTTTTTTTTTATTAGTATTTTATAGTCGACAAAAATATTGGGTTTACTTTTTATCCGTTTTATACACTTTTTACGGGATTCTCTAAGGCACTCATTTTATATCGCGTATGTAGACCAAGTTTACTATGTGGCTATGTGGTGTATCTGCTGTCTTCAGGCAAGCCCAGTAAGATTTTTAGGTAGTTATGTTTTTTTTTATTTTGCCAAAAGTTCAGAACTTAGAAATGTTCAGTAGTATGGTTTACCAAATTTGGTTCAACAAGTACTTATTTACGTATAAAATGACCTAAAACACTTATTTATGATAACATTCCAAAAATAATTTTCATTAAACTTAGCCGCGCAATATATTATGGAGCCCTAAAACTTTAATAGCTACTTATTTAGTTCACAATATATATCTTCTAAAACATTTCCATAATCAGATTATTATTGAAACCCAAGACAAGACGTCTTTAAACTTCTTTACGCCTACGCCAGTGTTGTGATTTTAAAAGACTAGACACTTGCCTGATATAAATTAAATAATTAGGTATATTATGATTATTAATTTCGCGTAAAAATTTAGTATTCATCATTTTACATAATATATGTATGACAAAAAATATATGTTAGCTCAAAGAACTATTAATATGTTCTAAATAAAACATAATTGAATTATGATTTTGATATCTTTGTTTTTGTATGTACCTAATGTTAATGATTACAGTTTCTACTTACGAAACATGTTTTGCTACCGTTTTTTGAAGATGCTAACATTGTTAACAAAACGCGCCTATACATTAAAAAAATTGTTTGGTGAAGTGATAAAACGTACTTGTTTCTACTCATCGATTAAGTATTATTAATATTTTATATTTTGTTTTAGGTGAACATTGAGATAAATATTGACATGTAATTTTAAAATAGAAAAAAAGTACATGTAACCGAGTGCAGACTGTTTTTTGCTTCCACAAATCCCAAAGTTATGGTTTTTTAAAACAATAATTCTAGACATATATAAAAAATAATAATAATAAATGAAAATTAATTCGACGAAGAGGTAAGTAATTCTATAATACTATAGACCTTAACGTTTTTCAACAAAATTGAAGAGTTATAATTTATTTATAATAATATACAGGGATTTACATTTAAATCCGTTCTAGATTTAAACAGGTTCTAGTGGGCAATCCTGATTGAATCTGATAACTACAAATGAATCCCAATAGCTTTTGCATTTGGATTTGCTTATAAAACCATATTAAATCCGTTCTAAATGTAAACAGGTTCTAGTGGGCAATCCTGATTGAATCTGATAACTACAAATTAATCCCAATAGCTTTTGCATTTGGATTTGCTTATAAAACCATATTAAATCCGTTCTAAATGTAAACAGGTTCTATTGGGCAATCCTGATAGAAACTGATAACTACAAATTAATCCCAATAGCTTTTGCATTTGGATTTGCTTATAAAACCATATTAAATCCGTTCTAGTGGGCAATCCTGATTGAATCTGATAACTACAAATTTATCCCAATAGCTTTTGCATTTGGATTTGCTTATAAAACCATATTCAATCCGTTCTAAATGTAAACAGGTTCTATTGGGCAATCCTGCTAGAATCTGATAAATACAAATTAATCCCAATAGCTTTTGGATTTGCTTATAAAACCATATTAAATCCGTTCTAAATGTAAACAGGTTCTATTGGGCAATCCTGATTATATCTGATAAATACAAATTAATCCCAATAGCTTTTGCATTTGGATTTGCTTATAAAACCATATTAAATCCGTTCTAAATGTAAACAGGTTCTATTGGGCAATCCTGCTAGAATCTGATAAATACAAATTAATCCCAATAGCTTTTGGATTTGCTTATAAAACCATATTAAATCCGTTCTAAATGTAAACAGGTTCTATTGGGCAATCCTGATTATATCTGATAAATACAAATTAATCCCAATAGCTTTTGCATTTGGATTTGCTTATAAAACCATATTAAATCCGTTCTAAATGTAAACAGGTTCTATTGGGCAATCCTGCTAGAATCTGATAAATACAAATTAATCCCAATAGCTTTTGGATTTGCTTATAAAACCATATTAAATCCGTTCTAAATGTAAACAGGTTCTATTGGGCAATCCTGATTATATCTGATAAATACAAATTAATCCCAATAGCTTTTGCATTTGGATTTGCTTATAAAACCATATTAAATCCGTTCTAAATGTAAACAGGTTCTATTGGGCAATCCTGCTAGAATCTGATAAATACAAATTAATCCCAATAGCTTTTGGATTTGCTTATAAAACCATATTAAATCCGTTCTAAATGTAAACAGGTTCTATTGGGCAATCCTGATTATATCTGATAAATACAAATTAATCCCAGTAGCTTTTGCATTTGGATTTGCTTATAAAACCATATTAAATCCGTTCTAAATGTAAACAGGTTCTAGTGGGCAATCCTGATTGAATCTGATAACTACAAATTAATCCCAATAGCTTTTGCATTTGGATTTGCTTATAAAACCATATTAAATCCGTTCTAAATGTAAACAGGTTCTATTGGGCAATCCTGATAGAAACTGATAACTACAAATTAATCCCAATAGCTTTTGCATTTGGATTTGCTTATAAAACCATATTAAATCCGTTCTAGTGGGCAATCCTGATTGAATCTGATAACTACAAATTTATCCCAATAGCTTTTGCATTTGGATTTGCTTATAAAACCATATTAAATCCGTTCTAAATGTAAACAGGTTCTATTGGGCAATCCTGCTAGAATCTGATAAATACAAATTAATCCCAATAGCTTTTGGATTTGCTTATAAAACCATATTAAATCCGTTCTAAATGTAAACAGGTTCTATTGGGCAATCCTGATTATATCTGATAAATACAAATTAATCCCAATAGCTTTTGCATTTGGATTTGCTTATAAAACCATATTAAATCCGTTCTAAATGTAAACAGGTTCTATTGGGCAATCCTGCTAGAATCTGATAAATACAAATTAATCCCAATAGCTTTTGGATTTGCTTATAAAACCATATTAAATCCGTTCTAAATGTAAACAGGTTCTATTGGGCAATCCTGATTATATCTGATAAATACAAATTAATCCCAATAGCTTTTGCATTTGGATTTGCTTATAAAACCATATTAAATCCGTTCTAAATGTAAACAGGTTCTATTGGGCAATCCTGCTAGAATCTGATAAATACAAATTAATCCCAATAGCTTTTGGATTTGCTTATAAAACCATATTAAATCCGTTCTAAATGTAAACAGGTTCTATTGGGCAATCCTGATTATATCTGATAAATACAAATTAATCCCAATAGCTTTTGCATTTGGATTTGCTTATAAAACCATATTAAATCCGTTCTAAATGTAAACAGGTTCTATTGGGCAATCCTGATTATATCTGATAAATACAAATTAATCCCAATAGCTTTTGCATTTGGATTTGCTTATAAAACCATATTAAATCCGTTCTAAATGTAAACAGGTTCTATTGGGCAATCCTGATAGAAACTGATAACTACAAATTAATCCCAATAGCTTTTGCATTTGGATTTGCTTATAAAACCATATTAAATCCGTTCTAAATGTAAACAGGTTCTATTGGGCAATCCTTATAGAAACTGATAACTACAAATTAATCCCAATAGCTTTTGCATTTGGATTTGCTTATAAAACCATATTAAATCCGTTCTAAATGTAAACAGGTTCTATTGGGCAATCCTGATAGAATCTGATAAATACAAATTAATCCCTATAGCTTTTGCATTTGGATTTGCTTATAAAACCATATTAAAACGTTCTAAATGTAAACAGGTTCTATTGGGCAATCCTGATAGAAACTGATAACTACAAATTAATCCCAATGGCTTTTGTATTTGGATTTGCTTATAAAACCATATTAAATCCGTTCTAAATATAAACAGTTTCTATTGGGCAATCCTGATAGAAACTGATAACTACAAATTAATCCCAATAGCTTTTGCATTTGGATTTGCTTATAAAACCATATTAAATCCGTTCTAAATGTAAACAGGTTCTAGTGGGCAATCCTGATAGAAACTGATAACTACAAATTAATCCCAATAGCTTTTGCATTTGGATTTGCTTATAAAACCATATTAAATCCGTTCTAAATGTAAACAGGTTCTATTGGGCAATCCTGATAGAATCTGATAAATACAAATTAATCCCAATAGCTTTTGCATTTGGATTTGCTTATAAAACCATATTAAAACGTTCTAAATGTAAACAGGTTCTATTGGGCAATCCTGATAGAATCTGATAAATACAAATTAATCCCTATAGCTTTTGCATTTGGATTTGCTTATAAAACCATATTAAAACGTTCTAAATGTAAACAGGTTCTATTGGGCAATCCTGATAGAAACTGATAACTACAAATTAATCCCAATGGCTTTTGTATTTGGATTTGCTTATAAAACCATATTAAATCCGTTCTAAATATAAACAGTTTCTATTGGGCAATCCTGATAGAAACTGATAACTACAAATTAATCCCAATAGCTTTTGCATTTGGATTTGCTTATAAAACCATATTAAATCCGTTCTAAATGTAAACAGGTTCTAGTGGGCAATCCTGATAGAAACTGATAACTACAAATTAATCCCAATAGCTTTTGCATTTGGATTTGCTTATAAAACCATATTAAATCCGTTCTAAATGTAAACAGGTTCTATTGGGCAATTCTGATAGAATCTGATAAATACAAATTAATCATAATAGCTTTTGCATTTGGATTTGCTTATAAAACCATATTAAATCCGTTCTAAATGTAAATAGGTTCTATTGGGCAATCCTGATAGAAACTGATAACTACAAATTAATCCCAATAGCTTTTGCATTTGGATTTGCTTATAAAACCATATTAAATCCGTTCTAAATGTAAACAGGTTCTATTGGGCAATCCTGATAGAAACTGATAACTACAAATTAATCCCAATAGCTTTTGCATTTGGATTTGCTTATAAAACCATATTAAATCCGTTCTAAATGTAAACAGGTTCTATTGGGCAATCCTGATAGAAACTGATAACTACAAATTAATCCCAATAGCTTTTGCATTTGGATTTGCTTATAAAACCATATTAAATCCGTTCTAGATGTAAACAGGTTCTAGTGGGCAATCCTGATTCATACTAATTATTTCAAATATGTTTTTAATTTGGAATTGCTGTTTCAAATACACACTATGAACCGTATTAATCCATATTAAATTTTTTTTTATATGGTTCTATCTGGCATTTTCAACAGGGTAGTGTGATTTTTTTTTTACATTTTCCCAAGTTTATATCCCCAAAGGCGAGATTCAGTGCTGACTACTAAGTAGCCGCCTGTTCAGCTAACCCAAATAACCCTAGCCTAACTTAACCTAAGAACATTAGACAAACATATAGTACAAATCTTATCTTAATCAAGTATTATAAATATGTAAATATGTACTTCCACATTATACAATAATAATTGAGGCACATCAAATTAGAGTGATCACACGCTCCTTTGGATATTAAATAAATACTTGGATAAATTATTCTTGAACTGCCCAATACTTTTAGATTTCCGGATATCAATTGGCAAATCATTTACAATGCGAGTGACGTTATACGAATATGACCTCTTAAACAATTCTTTGGAATGAGTTGGTGGAGTCAGTGTTCCATTACTCATCATTATTAATTTTTTCTACAGCTTGCAAATGCTCAGAGGTAGTAAACGACATATAAATTTGTGTGTCATCTGCAAAAAAGTGCTGGTAACAATTTTTGACTGAAGAAGGAAATTGTGACACGTACATTAAATAAAATAAGGGTCCTAAAACTGAGCCTTGAGGAACTCCCTTTAGAATAGTGGCGATATTTGAGAATATATTGTTATATGTAACTGCCTGTTGTCGATCCTGTAAATAATTACGCAATAGTTCTGAAGCGCCGGGACCCACTCCAAGGTAATGCAATAAAGCCACAAACATTTTATGATCCAACGTGTCAAAAGCCTTGGAGTAGTCCAGCAAAACAAGAACTGAGATTTTATTTTGATCTATAGCTCTGAAAATGTCATCAGTAATTGTGAGCAGGGCGGTACAACAACTGTGGTTTTTCTTAAATCCAGATTGGTTAATTGGAAGAATTTTATTTTTATTTAAGTGTACTAGAAGTTGATTTTGTATAACTTTTTCTAGGATCTTTGAAAAAGTAGGTAGAATACTGATAGGACGCAAGTGATTAAACGAAGATGGATTTGTTTTTTTAGGAATGGGGATAACCTTGGCAATCTTCCATTCAGATGGAAATTCTGACTGACGGAGGCAGCAATTTATAACGTGAGATAAATACGGCAAAATAAATGGAACACATAAAGTTATTGTGTCAATATTTATGCCGTCCCAGCCTACAGGTTTACTTTTAATAGTTTTAATTATATTTAAAATGTCAACTTCATCAACGAAAGTGAACTGAAAGGCAGGTGATAAATTATGTAATTGATTATTTTTATAGAAATTTACCGTATCAATATCTGGATGAATTGTCGGAATTGATGTTAAGAAATAGTTATTAATATCATGCACATTACTAAGCGGCAATGGCAATTCAGTAGTGCGTTTTGTAATATTTAGATTTCCAAGTGTTTGCCACATATTTTTTTGGGAAGGATTAGATAATTTCTGTGCGAAGTACGATTTCTTTTCTCGCTTAATGGCAACTGTCACCATGTTTCTAAATTGCTTGTACCTCTCCCAATATGAAAGGTTTTTTTTTTTTAAATTTGAAAGCAACTTATTACGATCTTTTATCATAGCACGTATATTTGGAGTAAGCCAAGGTGAAAAAGGTTTGGTAACCCTGTATGTATTAAAAGGAGCATGGATATTCAACAGGGCTGTGATATTTGTGGACATGAAGTTGACTTTCTCATTAATATCCTGGATGTCATAAATATTTCTCCATGGAATAGATTTCAGATCATCCGAGAACTGAGCGTAGTTAAAATAACGAAAATCGCGAGAAGTTTTATAGGAAATACCTTTATTTGGCGTGGTTATGTTAAGGATGCAACAAATTAACTCATGGTCTGAGACATGTGCAACAGTCTGTACTTCCACATTAATACCATCCTCTTCACTCGATATCATATAGTCAATTAAAGAATTTAAGAGTATTTTTGGTTATTCTAGTTGGCTCATTGACAAGTTGAAACAAATTCAAACTGGCGAGAATGTTCTTAACATATTCTGCCTCCAGACTATCGTGTTTTGTGAGATCTATGTTAAAATCGCCCATGCAGTACAGTTGCTCAACGACACTATTAAGATCAACAAGTGTACTCTCAAATACATTTAAAAAATTCATATAGTTCGATGAGGGTGGTCTTTATACAACTCCGATCGCCGTAACTACACGATTAAATTTAATTTTAATCCAAAGCTGCTCAATATCATGAGTGCTATCTAAGCCTACAAATTCAAAACATGACTTCAGATAAAACCCAACTCCTCCACCCCTACCATTAATTCTGTCACGTCTAACAAATTGATATCCAGGAATTATCAGCTGTTCGTCAGAGATCCCTGCATGTAACCAAGTCTCCGCCACTCCAAACACATCAAAGCTCTGAGCAACAATTAAATCGACAATATCATTGTGATGGGCAAGCAGTGATCTTACATTTAAAAATGCTATTTTAATTGCACTCATTATAAACATTAATTACACAACCAAAATCAATCTAATCTAGAAAACCGAAGATTTAAGAGATACTCAAAAACAGCGCCACAGAACAACAATTTTCTGAAAAAATATATGATAAAGCTAACAATACAAAGGACAAAAGTGAATAGAAATACTTATAAAATAAATAGAAAAAAAAATTAATGAAACTACTTAGAGTTTGATCGATGTCGATTATTCATTCTAGCTGCTCTTAATGCATTATTTGTCAGACACTTATTATCAGGTTCCGGATGCACATTATTTTGTCGATTTTTCTTAACTGCCGTCGCTGGATTAGCATTAGCTAGTTGACCTGTAGTTTGTTCCTTCTTCGTATCAATGTTGTTAACCTTCACAATCGCGTCAGCCTTAACTTCATCCACAGTATACAGCCTATCATTAACTTTAAGCTTGAAGCCTTGAACTCTTGTAAAACAGCCAAGTGATCGTAATTCCTTAGACTTACTTTGAAGTAATTTTCGAGCCTCTCTATCTTGAAAACATAAGTCATCCGTCACAAATATTCCAGTGCCCTTGAACTTTGAAGCGCTTCTCAAGACTTCACTTTTCTTCATATATGACGTAAAGCTTAGTTTAGTTACGATACCTTTAGCACCTCGCGCGTAGTATAAATTATTTATGTCGGATTCAAGAACTTTGATTGATAAAAATGATTCAAACTTATGTTTCACTACCTGAAACAAGTCAGATGGTGTTGTTTTACCTCTTAAACCAAAGATGACAATAGAGTTCCTCCGTTGTTTTCGCTCATGAGTTAAACATTTTTGTTCCAGTGTTGCACATTTCTGTTCCAATGCTTTTATTTGTAGAGCTTGTTCTTCGAGAATTTTCATTAATTTTGCGTTCTCTAGTTTAATCAAATCCCGCGTATTTTTCTCAGAGTTAGTAATAGCTTCTAATAACAACAACGTATCAGTTGAAAGAGGTTTAGCACTCATTGTATTTAAATGCAAAAGGCATACGCCAGTATGTGTAGCGAGTACCACGCGAGGCGCAAAAAAAAACTAAAAAAACTAGATAGTACAAATTCTATCAAGAACTGCCGATGTTCGCGTATAATTTATACTCAATGAATATTAAACCAATACTATTACTAAAACCATCAGTTAAATTCTTAAACAAAGTACATACCACGAACCACACAGTCAAGTCATCTCGTATTAACACAAAATATATTATTAACACTTTTCAAAAGCACTTTCAATATAACAAATAGTGGGAGCTACATTTATACGTGCGATCAACCCAATAAATAAAAATAGGTCAACCGTTCGCATGAAATGATCTTTCTCTCAACTCGAGAATATACCCCCTGAGGTTAGGTTGATCTTACAAGATTGGTGCAGAATATGCGTGCCTCTGTCTGTATCACGCAAATGTATTCGAATTGGTCGCAATCTAGTAATCCTCGGTTAATTGATATCAGTTCTTGAACCTTCTTGTCTATAGTTAATATTCGATGCTATATGTATCGATCCTTAAATGTGACATATTTATCTATACAAATTTATCAGCAGATAGCAAGAATTATTTTTTATCAGTATCAATGTTGGTATTTTGCTGATTCACACAAACTTTCAATGACAACGCACTTCACAAAACCACCAAAAACAAATCAACACTACAATTATTAGATTTCCAGAAAATATTTCCGCACACACTAGGGTTGCCAGTTTTTCAAACTGGCAAAGCGGGACATCCCTGGCCGTCAAAAAAATAAAATTTGTATTCCTATATCTTTATTATTAATGACAAAAAACTATCCAACAAATAAATATAAAATATGATTAGGTACTTTAACAAAGAACAAAAAAAAGTTTTACTTACCTAGTGCTTGCGAATACTGCCTGCTGCTGTGTATTTCGATTAGTTTCTAATAATATTAGAAACTAATCGAAATACATTCTTGAAGTCCTAATATATTACATCACGTCAAAAATATATTTCCAGTCTCTTAACACGCCTCCATGTGCTAAATTGAAATCGTGAAGGTGTGACCAATACTATCTCACTGATATAGCATGTGCAGATTCATGAATATGGCATGCAAGATTTTAATACTTACATCTGTTCACAATTTTGACCACAGTAAATCTTAATTTTACGCGATATAAACTTCATACATATTTGCTGTAACCTAACCTATAAACAGTGATTTCTGTGGCGCTCCGCGTGTGCGCAGATACTTACAAAATTCCCATGGAGGGAAAATGTCCCCCGTTGCTCCTTATAAACGACGGACATGACCGCTAATATCCGAAATCAGGTATTATGCACATTAACTGTTAGTTTGTAGTGAGTATGCTGGGTAATCACTACCATAGTAATTAAAATATTCAGTTAAAATGTATATTAACGGATTCCGGATATTAGCGGTATACCTACCTGTTTTTTCGAATATTGTATTGTAAAAAACTGTGTAATAAATAATATAATTAATTTTGTATTAATAGAAATTTACAAAATATAAAGAACTAAAATGTATCATAGCTACTAAAAGTACAAAATGAGAATAAAAAATGAAACAAAAAAAATATAAATTTATCGAGCATTAGGTTCATATTTTGAGTATTTGTCACTAGACGCTTATGTTATTTACAATGAATAAAAAAATGTTTCAAATTAAACAAAGTCAATAACATGCTCTTGATAGCGGCTGACAAAAGACGATTCCGTTCATCTGTCCACTCAGCTCTCATTAGGCTGAATATACTTTCGGTATTAGCATTATGGCCGTGTATACAATAGAAAAAACAAAAACATTTTAAAACTGCAGATGAAGCACTTTGAATTCGCGCGGCAAAATATCCTCGCCATTTAAAGTCGGATGCAAAATTTCAGAAAATTCAGCGTTACTTTCAAAGTCTTTTAAAAAGTTTTTAAGGTTCACATATTGGTTGAATAAAAGATAATCATCTAAATCTACTCCTTTTTTCTTTAAATACTCCACTGATTTCTCCAGGGATTCCCAATTTGGGATTTCGTGTAAATCCATCCCCTTAAATATGTCGAATTCTACAAAATGTTAAGATTGTTTCATTCTCTAAAAACATAAGTTCTATAAGACACTTCATGATTTCGATCAAAATATTGATTACGACAGAGAATATTGGAACGATGATTTGAACCATCTGTTGAAATTCCTATAAATTATAAAAACTAAAGTTTTTCAAAGTAATATTCAGTGCATGTTGGGTTATTTACAATAGCCTCTGTTTTAGTTCGCACCGACGAAATTTTTGAGGCTAATTACGAGTCACTTAGAAGCTCCTTGCTTAATTGATTTGGTTTGCCATTTGATCAGATATTGACATTTATTCCGCATATTTCTCAGAGCGTTTCATATGCTACCAGTGTTATGGTTTTATTATTAAACATTGCAAGCAATTTAATATAAACTGTTTGTGAATATTGTAGGTACTTCTCTTTTGTCCGTTCCAAATCCTTACTATAATAGCCACATATTTACGATTGAGACAGTTCGACGTAGGTACAGGTCAGACATTCGTAGATTGCAGAGCAGACAGATCGAATAATCTTTTGCCGTTGAAGTTTCAATGTTGGCGTACTATCCGTCTGATAGAAGAGCGTCCCTAAGTATGTCCCACAGGCAAGCTTATTTCGCAGGACCACGGCAAATAATTAAGTTTTGCCATGTAATGATGATACAACAAAAGTATACACGAAAATTTACTTTAAAAGAAAGTATATACAAAATTAAAAATGATTACATACAATAATTATGTCATACAGAATTCTAATATAATAGACCGCTGTGGAACTAACACTCTCTACTCTGAATGTGTACCTATACAACAACATCTGAACAGTTTTATACTAAAATATTTAAAAAGAGTTAAATTACAAGATTTGCATAGCCGAAATTAGCCATTCATCTAGATTTTGCAAATGCATGTATGTAAATAAATAAACAAAATAAATAAAATACTGTAAAGAACATTGGGACGTTCATTAATATTTTGGATATAAATATCGCGTGTCTGATAAGACCAATGAATTTGTAAAATTCAAGTAAAAAATGCCTATGTAAAAACTTGTCTTTATTAACTTATACATTTTCATTTTAAATTGGTTCTGAAACATTAATTACTAAACTAAAACTAAAATCGAATAAATAAAAAAACTACACTACACGTTTAAATTATTTGATTTTACAATAATAAAAAAATCACAGATCTAAAATTTTAGATAATATACTTAATCCCTATTAAATACACATAATATAAATATATACAAAGTAATTTAGAATTTTATAAATGTTGGGTGTTCGACATTCTGATCAAATACTCGTATTAGGTACCTATACATGCGCGGTCTGTCGAAAGTTAGTGGGTTGGTCCTAGTAGTTGTTTTCAAAATGTTTATATTTTAACAAGCAGAGACGAAATTTTACAAACGGTTTATATAAAAATGGACAATTTTAACAATATTGTCAAAACCGCCAAAGCCTAAATCGTTTAAATTGGACTAGCAATAGGGAATAAAAATAATTTTAAACTATCAAACTACATATTAGTTCAGAAGTTAGCAAATATGAAACAGATAAAACGAACAAAATAGAATAATGTGCTATCTTGGGAACGCCTATTGTTTTCATAAACACGGTTGACCTATTTTCAAAGAAGTAATTTACTGTACTTAGCCAAAGAATAAAGCAAAAATTACTGTTGCTCGGATATAGGTTTGTTTTCACAAGCATCTGATACCGTGAGGATTCTGTACACTTGATTCTCCGCGTTTCTAGAGAGGTTTCTGATTATGTTCAGTACACTCACTCATCATTTTTGGACAGATGATTATCAGAAGAGTTAGAGGGTCTGTTGAAGATCCATCGGACGTGGCTAGGCACCGAAGAGATTCACCCGACCACGTAACGTTAGATGAAATCGAAGCACTAATGTGCACTTATATCTATCTTGTTCAATGAACATTCTAAATATATAACTAAAAAGTATTGTACATGTTATTTAAGTTCCATTAGTATCTATTTGTGTCATGTATAAATTATTATATAATATGATTTTGGCAATATAAAATAGAGTTGAGTTAGATAAGGAGTCAATTCCACTGATATTTGTTTTTCTTCCAATATACTTAGGTTAGCTGTTGCTACAACCAGTTAGAAATCGGTTAGAAATTACCATGCGTAGTCGATTTGGAAAATGTCCAAAAATTGTCGGTGGTCCCAGTAAGAATAAACTTTATATACGCGTGGCTCAAGAACAGTGTCATGCTTAGATGTGTTAAAATCATTAATCGATAGCCAAAATAGTAGATTTCGAATTGAAAATTGTAACAAATTCAATTTTTTTAAATTTATCCCTTTTACATTTTTTAAACCCAGCGAGTGAAATTCTACTTAAGCTCATCTCAAGATAGAAGAAATTTGATTAGATTCATTTTGCTGTTGTAGGTTTGTATCTGTTGGTTTTTGGAAAAAATCTGCTCCTCCCAAGCTGATGGTAATAAGAGAGTCTGTTGTTCATCAATTTCTCTATATTTTACAGAAGAGTTTAAGTATAGATAAATGGAAGAAATATCTGGAAGACAAGGCTCCTGAAAAAGTGAAAGAAGAAAATGAAGCCACAACGCAAACAGATAAGGGCATAAAATCCAATGAAGATGACACCACAAAAAGAGTTGCGAAAGAACCAACGCCCCACAAAAAACTACTAAAACTATATCAAAATCCACATCATTTTGTTGTAGCTACCGATGAAAGAAAAACGAAGAACATAAGTGTCAAGATCGATGGATAGGCAGCGGTGTTCGTATGATAATGATACACCAAGCAACACGACGGTATTTTTTTTATTCGTGTGGCAATGGCGGACGCAACATTTTGACCCCCTAGTGCTCTCCCCATTGCAAAGTCTCAAAAAAATTGAAGAGAACACTGTGGACATGCGTAATTCATAGGTCAAAACAATACTGAAAGTCCCTCATAGTTTCTTTAAATTTTAAAACAATTTTGGTAGTTAGCATTATGACCCTATTCTCATTATACTGATCACAATTCGATTTCCGCAATTCAATTATTGAACTGATATTTTACATTAACTCAGTCTTCATTCCATTCGTCTTGGTAATTATTTTTTGATATTTCGACTGAGTTACATTTTAGAACATTTTCCCGAACATCATTTTTTAATTGCTTTTCTGCATCAATTAGTGTGTCGAGAAATGATCTTGGATTATAACTCGGCTGTTCGCCACCTAAATCCGCTGGTAGAACGTCTTTGTGAACTAGTTCGTGTAGTGTGCTCAAATTGTTACCATGGGCAAAAATTCGTTCTTTCATTTCATCTTTAAGGAATGTTTTCATAAGTGTTAGAGCTGCATCCACATACCAAGGTTGACCTAAAATGAAACCTCTAAATATAGAATCGTTCAATAATTAAACCAAATATGAAATAAAATGTATGTGTTTAATAGTGAAATAATAATTAATACAATTAAATTCATATAAAGGGTAAAGCTGTAAAAAACACTGTTCATTATTTTTCAACAATTATTGCTTTATATGTATAATTTACAATCACCGGAAAAATAATCGATTAACTCAAAAAATTGATGAAGTTTGCTCATTAATACATTTGTTATTTTTAATTCGATTTGATTCATTTTTTTTTTCATATTATGCAATCACATACACAAGGTGTATTTTCTTACTCTACCTTTGAAACCAGATGTGGAATGTATTGGACTGCGTGCCAGGAGACCTGCAACTGGTGTCGAGTTATTGAGACACCATCGATTTGAACGCATTAGATTTGCTAGGGAACATGAAAACTGGGGTAACGAAGAATGGAGTCACGGTTTTGTCTTAGGATGGATGTCAAAGAATTTACCGGATAACTAGTCAATGTTTCTTCCAAAACCATTTTTGGGGTGACGTAAGTTTTGAAGCTCGGACGAACTTGGTTATGATGCACAGGGGAGCCATGACATAGGATAGGTCCATTGTTCATCGGAGATGATTTCATGCATGATAATGCCCGCCGCACGTTGCGTGAATTGTATGGGAGTATTTAGCCGAGTAGTAAATTGGCCTGCTCTAAGCCCAGAACTAAACCCAATTGAGCATGTTTGGGATGCTCTTGGGAGGAAAATACGATCTCAAGTACCAACTCCAGCAAATTTACAGCAGCTTAGTAACATTCTAACTGAAAAATGGAATCAAATCGACTAGGCTTACATTCAAAACTAAATTGAGACCATTCCCAGACGAATTGCAGCTGTTATCCATGCACGTGCAGTTTGTCTTCAAAGGTCGATGTTAAGTTAATAAGTTTACAATATTGTTATCATAGGAAATATGTAAGACTTTGTATCTCTTACAAAAATGGAGCTATTGTAATAAATTAAAAACGAAATTGATAAATCAAAAGACGTCTGCTCCACAAAATTCATATTTATATACATGTTCAAACTCTTGAGCCAGACATCTTTCGGAATTTACTATTATTCCATCATCACTGGCATTATTATATTAATTTTTCAGGTTATGTTAATTCAAACATGTATACAAAATAAAAATTTAAGTATTTAAGCTATTGTTACATCTTATCATTTTATGTATTTTTTTTTGGAGATCAGAACATAAAAGTATTTAACAAAATAAAAAAAAATTAACTTAAAATTATCATAATTTGTTACAAATTGTTAATTTGCCATAAATATGAGCATTTCTTCTTATACATCATGATTTATAATTTATAAATAAATCTCGCTCCTCTTCGAATAATGCATTACTTAAAAAAAAATTAAATTATAAAGAAATGATGTGTCTTGGTAATAAAATAAGTAATTATAAAGTGGAAAAACTTTAATAGTCCACATGTGGTTTTAAGGGTAGAGTAAGAAAACACACTTTGTGTTACCTTGTAGAAAAAGACGTACGACAAATTTTTCAAAACGTGTCCTAGATTTCATATAAATTTACCTACAATATGAAAAAAAATAAATCGAATTTCAAATAACAAATTTATTAATGAGCAATCTTCATCAATTTCTTGAGTGGAATTTTGCCGGTGAGTATAGAATAAGTCTTTCGATATATTTATTATGACCCTATTGTCTATTTCTTTCTGAATAAGCTATTTATAAGGGGGATGATAGAATCGTCTGCCAGTGCAGTTGGGAACTAAATGTTGAGCCACTGAAGAGATTTCTGAGAGATTTTCTTGTATAAAAATGTTATTACACTCTTAATTAATTTTTAACAGATTAGATTAGATGGCCGAAGTTTTTGATATTCTATTCTAGAATGAAGCTCTCAAACATGTCTGTTTTTGAAGAAAACAATTCGAATATAAGCTATAGTGCGGAGGAAGAATATGCGTGTTCCTTTTGTGATTCTATTACACTCTACTGCATCATATGGATTACATTTTTAATTTTATTAGATATTGAAGGAAATTGTGAAGTAAGCATTCAGAATTGGTTGCTGTGCAATCCATCCCAATATTTTAAAACCTCCCGTAGGTGTTCAATATTTTGAGAGAGAAAACGTAGGTCTATCCGTTTCATTTTAGAAGGTGCAAAATCTTAGTACAAATATAAATTTTTTATTCCATTTAAAATGTGACCTGAACTCAGAATGTATAGAAAAAAATTAAATTCTCCGGAGGCAAAATTTGATGGAAAAGTAAGAGAAGACGAAGAACCAAAATTTAGCACAAACACTAGAAGTAATTAGGGCTGTAGAGAAAGTAGGTTTCGAAAATAAAAGATTTTAACCAGAGAACACTTATAAAAGCTCCACAGTAATAACAGCTCCAGGTGGAATTGTATAAAAAAAATGTAAAGTTATACGGGTGAGTCACGAGGAACTGTACATACTTCTACACATTAGGCGATCATCAAATTACCATTAAAAATTGTTTCCTTGTTTTCATTATTATTATACAGGGTGAATTATGGATCTTCACCAAAACAATGTTTCGTCATATCTTTTGAATGTTTAAGTCGATTTATCTCATTTTTTTATAAAAGTGTGTATTGGTGCCTGGCAACTAACTGACGTATTCAGAATTGAGAAAATCCAGGTCCGTCTTCGAGAAAATTTGGAGGACTGCTTCATATTCAACACTTCAAACTGTATATGAGTTTTCAAATATCTGATATAATTTTTTCAGAGGGCATTAATAGACAGTTAGACCTGGGTATTTGAATTTTTTGTTACACTCACCTCACATTTCCAATTAAATATTCATATTAGAGCTAAATTGAAAATTGGCAATAATGAAGTATCTTACTGTATAATAATGTTTAGTTATTAAAAAGAAATGTTCAAAATAGACAGAAACGACACACACTGTGCTCCAGTATGGTAAATGCCATAATTTGAATTGATTTACAGGGTCGGATTTAAAAATCTGGCATATCTGGTTTATCTCAATAATTCACCCTGTATGTAACTTTTGCCACGCGTAATAGACAGAAAACAGATAAAAATGTTTGTAATAACCTAGTTTTCTTATTTGTTTGAGGAAAACTCATGTGTCTAATTATTTTAATCGGAATGAAATGAACAAGCCAGGGAAATGTTTATTCATAAATTAAGAAATAAAATAAAAAACAATAACCAAACAATAAATCAGTTTTAACAATGTGGAACAAAGTAAAATACAATTTAATAAACATTACGATCATAAAAGATGTTCAAAATGAAATCCATCTGCCTTGAAGTGTATCTTGACGAATGTTTAAATGTGTAATGGACTTTCTGATTGTCAGTGGGTCATTTCTGATAATATTGCAACAGTGAATAATTCTGCGTTAATGAGCTGTTGTGTTTTATAATCGTAATGTTTGATAAATTGTTTTTTACTTTGTTCCACATTGTTAAAACTGTTTTATTGTTTGGTTATTGTTTTTTATTTTATTTCTTAATTTATGAATAAACATTTGCCAGGCTTGTTCATTTCATTCCGATTAAAATAATTAGACACATGAGTTTTCCCCAAACAAATAAGAAAACTAGGTTATTACAAACATTTTTTATCAGTTTTCTGCCTATTACGGGGGAAAAGTTACATACAGGGTGAATTATTGGGATGAACCAGATATGCCAGATTTTTAAATCCGGTCCTGTAAATCAATTCAAATTATGGTATTTACCATACTGGAGCACAGTGTGTGTCGTTTCTGTCTATTTTGAACATTTCTTTTTAATAACTAAACATTATTATACAGTAAGATACTTCATTATTGCCAGTTTTCAATTTGGCTCTAAAATGAATCTTTAATTGGAAATGTGAGTTGAGTGTAACAAAAAATTCAAATACCCAGGTCTAACTGTTTATTTATGCCCTCTGAAAAAATTATATCAGATTTTGGAAAAATCATATACAGGGTGAAGTGTTAAATATGAAGCAGTTCCACAAATTTTCTCCAAGACGGACCTGAACTATCTCAATTCTGAATATGTCAGTTAGTTGCCCGGCACCAATACACACTTTTATAAAAAAATGAGATAAATCGACTTAATCATTGAAAAGATATGACGAAACATTGTTTTGGTGAAGATCCATAATTCACCCTGTATATCAATAATGAAAACAAGCAGTCATTTGATGATCCCCTAATGTGCCTCTACTTATGGTAGAGGTATGTACAGTTCCTCGTGACTCACCCTGTATATGAACAGAAATACAAATATGTATCTAAAAGTAAAAGTAATAAAGATTTCATGACAATTGGAATATATGATTTGTCTGAAAATGGCATCTTACATTTTTGTGACGTTACCGTTCGTATCAAAAATCCTAGCAACTTTACTTTTTCAAATCGAACACTCAATATTTTAACAAATACTATGTAGAATTGTCCTTTTATTATAATACTTTTTTACTGACATTTCCGTATTATACCTATCCCTATCGGTTTTAGAGATAAAAAATTACTTGTGTTGTGGTCCAAAATTTAAAAAACTTAAGTTGCTAGGACCTTTTTATACAAACGGAAACGTAGCAATATAATATAATAAACATTAGCCTACCATCGAGCGTTGATACAAATTTGCATTTGCAAATATCAATTTAATATACTAACCTATGAAATGTATACCACGAAACCTGGCTGGATAACAATCTTGTAGTCCTTCAATCATCAATCTCAATACAGACGGTTTTAAATTCGAACTTTGTCTAAACGTAAATCCAGTCCAGTCTACTATAACCACGAAGCCATTGGCCTGATTGTGAATGTCTGTTGTTAAATAGTCTAGGCTGTAAAGTAACGCTCTGTAGATGCTCAACAGGGTGTAACTACAATCCCAATTTGTTCCGGTAAGGATCAGTACGCATCTGCCTTTCCTGTCTTTATGTTTCAACACACCGGGCAATCCTACAAGAAATGCAGCATAAAATAATTAAGTACTATTGTTTTTACGATTTTACAAGTTTATGAAGAACTGATTTTATGTTAGGTACGTATTTTTTTATTATTTATTTTATCTACTCGGATGTATTATTTTATACCTATATAACAAAAAAAAAAACAGTTTTGTTAGTGAATTTTTGTCTACAAGGATGTTTGAGAAACGCGCAATGTTTCTATTTTATTATTTTGTGACATTCCTAGTTTTTTATTTTTAGTACCTATAGCTAAGAATGTTTATCTATGTAAGGAAACGTTGACAATAAACTAAATTAGTTTTTATTCTGTTCGACTTAACCGCAACCATCCGTTCAAAATACTAAACAAATAAGTCGCTAAGTTATCCAATAATTCATGAAGAATCTTGTAGGTATTGGCAAAAATTTCAGTAGGTATATAAAAAAATCTGTTGTGTCGCCCAAAAACTTTCCCGAGAAGGTAATATAAGTTAAAATATAATATGACCTGCGTAACGAAACATAATTTTAATAATTATTACTATTATAATTGTTATTATTTCCAATAAACTAGCCTAACAAATTAACTACCTACTTTATTCAAAAAGTAGAAATAAAAAAAAAAATGCCATGCCAAGCGCATGCTCTACCAATGACGACGCCGATGAAAATTACTTTATTATATTATAATAAGAGATATAGGCACCAACTGGTGAAATTTTAAACGCATTTTTCTCGAGAGCTATTAATGTGAATTCGAAAAGGAACTATGCTGTAAAGCAGATAAAATATTCTTTAAAATAATGTATCATTCTACACCTACTGCTATTAAAGAATTTAGGGCTTGTGTCCACTCCTATCTATTCATCTTAGGACTCCCCTATACTCATATATCAAAATTTAGCTCAATTGGTTGAAGCGAGTTATCCTTTGCATTTCGTGGTGTCCAGACGTGTTTAACTAGCTCTGATATCAATTGCACTGCGAATAGATAAAAGTGTATACAACATGCACGAGTAAGTCCAACATGGCAATAATCCAAAGAAGCCAATCCAAAATTCTTCGAATGATAACAAACGCCTTATGGTATGTAAGTAATCTCCCTATACACGAAGACCTAAAGATACGATTTGTAAAAGACGTAATCAAAGCCAAAAGTGTCAAACATTACGAAAAACTGGAACATCATGTCAACGAAATAATCCATCCACTACTACAGCCCACCTTGAATAGAAGACTTAAAAGAAATTGGCCCGCAGATTTAAAACAAGATTAGATAAAATTTGTCAATGGAGAAGTCTTCGCAACACCATTTGAGAGCGTCCATAGCTCCGTGTCATCATATTAGTCTATAGAATATATTGTATTCTGATTGCTGAAATTATGTATAATAAAAAAAAATTGGTTGAAGCGTTTAGGCGGGAAGAACTCATACCACTTCTATCTGGAAATGGCCCAAATCGTCTCAGGGGACTTCAAAATAGTTATATTCGTCTTAATCTCAAATTTTTTTAGCGGGTTCACAATACGTATGCGTCGGGAATATAAAATGTGGTGGTGGTAATAATCTCAGGCAAGTTCAGTGATTTCACAGGATTTAACGTCTTTTTAAATCAAATTTCTGATTCTATTGATCCATCCATTACTTGATAAATAAAAAACCTTTTTACACGTACTTTCTATTTATTTATTTTGTGTTACTGGTTTCGCAAATTCTTTTATTTGCATCTTCAGGCAGAGACAGAACATACATTTGTAAATACAGAATTCACTTGATTGGTTTTGTTAAAATACTTACAAATATTTAACAATAACAAGATTTGTCGGATTAATAAGACATACTCGTAATATTATAAAAGAATCTCTTGTTTTTTACATTTCTTGTTAGGCTATTTTATTGCAACTAAGATTTGAATTTTGAATAGAAACAAATTGTTTTATTTTATTTTCAACAGAACAACATTTTGAAATTATTAGATATACAGGGTGATTCATTATGGTTGCAACAAACGAAAACTGGAGATTCCTGAAAACAATTCAAGCATTTTTTGCCATTGAACCCATTTCCGCAAATGCTTCGTTATCGAGATACAGGGTGTCCAAATTTAGTGGTCAAATTAATTTTTTTGTTCATTTCTCAAAAACTAGCTAACAGATTTTGGCAAAATTTTACATGCATTTGAGGACAGATAATTACCTGTTCATTGGCGTAGATATAGGGGGCATTTGGATAAATTTTACACATAAATTAGTTAAACACAGCTTTGACAAGCTTCATTATTTTAAATTATTACTTTTTTAAAAAGAGCAACTTATAAGCTACAAAAAAGTTAATTACGTCGATGTTGTGGTTTCTACCATTTTTATGCAAACCGATAAATTGCAAGTTAATGGTAGATTTAAATCAAAATAACGTTTACCAGAAATCAAAACGTTCTTCAACATTTCGCGGCCTATTAGCCCGAGGGTTGTTTAAAGACTATACATGTTCATTATGGTTTGTATTTATGCCATCTCTAGTAAACGTTGCTTCATCTGACCAGAGCACTCTCTCTAAAAATCTTTCATCTTCTTGATGCTTACCAAGAACCCAATTACAAAATAGTAGGTGCCTTTGACAGTCTCCAGGATGTAGGGCCTGGACATCTTGATGATGATAGAGATAGAGCATTTCTCGATTTAATAGTCTCCAAACAGTTGTTCGAGGTAATGCCAACTGAGTTGGAATTCTTCTAATGCTTATTTTCGGATCGTCTAAAACTAAATTCACTATGTTTTCTTCAGTTTGAATGTTTAGACGATGCGGTCGTTTGTTAACTCCAGGTAAAATGCTGCCTATCGTTCTAAGCCTGTGAAATGTAGCCGTCCATGTTTTGTGAAATGGATGACGATAACTAATTTGGTATTCTCTGGACGCTGCTCTTGCATTTGCATTACACAAACATATTCTTCAATTGAAAACTCATTTTAATTTAGAAAAAAACATTCGCAATATTAAAAACAACTACGAAATAATAAAACAATTTTAACTAAATTTGTTGCTGTGAAAGTTTTTATCTTATTGTTGCGGCATTCCATGGCAACTTTGATTTTCCATTTGGTTTTCTGGTAAACGTTATTTTGATTTAAATCTACCATTAACTTGCAATTTATCGGTTTCCATAAAAATGGGAGAAATCACCACGTTGACGTATTTAACTTTTTTGAAGCTTATAAGTTGCTCTTTTTAAAAAAGTAATAATTTAAAATAATGAAGCTTGTCAAAGCTGTCTTTAATTAATTTATGTGTAAAATTTACCCAAATGCCCCCTATATCTACGCCAATGAACAGTTAATGAAATCCAAAATAATGCAGATTATTTTAGGTTATCGGTCCCCAAATGCATGTAAAATTTTGTCAAAATCGGTTAGCTAGTTTTTGACAAATGACCAAGAAAGTTAATTTGACTACTAAATTTGGACACCCTGTATCTCGATAACGAAGCATTTGCGCACATGGGTTAAATGCTTAAATCAGTTTCAGCAGTCTCCAGTTTTCGTTTGTTGCAACCATAATGAATCACCCTGTATAAGAAACCTTTTTGTGAGAATCTTGTGTAATTTTAGGTATTAGTCTTATTTAGGCTGACAAATCTCATCTAGAAGCCTCGACTTGATGTGGTCACGGATGAAAGACCTAGTCTACAAAGAAGCTCTTGATTCATCCGAGGAGTTAGAAGCGTAGAATACAGGCAGCTACCGATGAAATAAATGGTGCACACTTCGCACTACTGCTTTAAACTTCATATTTATTAGTTTTTGTGTTGTTTTTCTTGCAAATCTTCACGATTAATGATTATATAACAAAACCTTTTCCTAATACTTTGTAGCAGGAAAACATAATCTGCAATAAATCGTTTTTTCTTGAAAACGGATTCAAATAGCGAAAATGACCATTATCTTTTCACGAAAAAAGACTGCTCTGTCAAAAAATTAACATATTCATTTTTCTCATACCAAAAAACATAAAGCAGCCAATTTTGAAGTCAATAGCCCAAGAAACACGATAATACTGGTAAAAAACCAAATAAAATAATAATTTAGATCACCCTCTGTTTCATAATACATCAACAATTGGATAAAATAAGTTTAGGCCAATCACTATTATGTGACCCGTAGTATATCCAGTTAACGGTTGTCACATTTTTAAGGAAACACCCTGTGTAACTATATAACTTCACTCCAGAACGACCAAGCGGCCTCTGTGGGGTATGAGCGTAACCAGTGACTGCTTGCAAATTCGTAGTTAGCCCCAGTTACCATTGTGACTGATTAATTGATGTGTTGTATTTATTGTGTAGTTTTGTATTACATTTTAAAAAAGTTTTGCGAAAACTATTGAAATGATGTGGAAGGGTTTTAGGGATAACTGTTTGCGTAAGACTCAAATAAACGAATGGAACCTACAAGCCGTTCAAAAATGATCACACGCTTGCTAAGATCATTGAGCAAAATAACCAAGCCAAACATTCAACGTGCGCGGCTTGAAGAAGATTGTCCTTTCACTGCGCGTACGCCAGAAAGTGACCTTTGATTTCCGTGGGTTCCCAGATGATCAATAACGAATTTCACCTTGGAGTTTTTAAAAGATTGTGTGACGCAGTGAGATTAAAATGGCCATATTTTTAGTCAAAAAAAAAAGACCATTCCAGAAACTAAATTCAAGAAATTAATTGGGAAAGTATTGTTCACTCGCATGCGGATTACTTGGAAGGATGCCAGAACTAGATGAGTAAAGTTAATACCAGACCCAGTGGCGGATCTAGAAGTCTATCTTCAGCGTCGGCGCGGCGGTAGTCGTAGATACGAATTTATGTTTATATGATAAAAACAAAATAAAATTTTTGTAATAGTAATAAAAAATAATAATGCGCTAATAATAATTAACCAATTTCAAAACCTAAGCTTACTGAATAAAATTACAAAATCTAGATGATTTTTTCCTTTACTCGCAAGAACAATCAATAATGCTATCCAAGTCTAATTCTACGTCTCGATGCATATACAACTGCTAGTCCATTTAGTCTTGATTCTCTTGAAGCAGACCTTAAGCACGATTTGATTAATTTCAATGTGGAAATATCATCAGATGTAGCAATTGGAATGGGGAGAGTGATAAGGACGATTAATAAAAAAATAATTAACGATAGATATTTTTATCGCCTTTTTTTAAAAGATATGCGGCATTGCGAGGACCAGTATTTGAATCACTCTTCCACTTCCGTTTCGACAGTTCTAATCCAGAAATTAACGAATCATTTATGTGATCCGCATTTGTTGAAAAACCCCGAATACCGTTTCGATAGAGCCCACACCGCATTTCAATGATTATTCGTAAAATATTTTACGAAGATCATATATTTTAGGCAGTCAATATAATATAGGTATAGCGCTGATTGAGAATGCCACAGAAGATTTAAAAGCTCGGCTTTCAGAAGAATTGGATTATTATTTTATGCCCGGATTCATATGAATTCTTCTGAAAGCCGAGCTTTTAAATCTTCTGTGGCATTCTCAATCAGCGCTATACCTATATTATATTGACTGCCTAAAATATATTGCTTAGCCAATTTACTCGGTGGATTTGTTGTCGGCATGTACGAGATATTTTAATTTCAACATCCAATTCGATCGCAAGTGTGTCTACATGTTCATATATTTTTTTTAAATTCGATGGCGATGCTATATATTTTCTGTATAATCGCTGGGTGGGAAGCCCTCTTAGTGCGTCAATGTAACTGGCTATACACAAAAATTTTAAGTTCACCCATAAGAAGTTTTGTAACAGATCATGTCGAATATGAACTGTACAAGTGGCATTAATTAAGCACAATTTTAAATAGTTAATACATATAATAATTGCTGACCTTAAATTCATATTTTTGATACCTACGCATTCGTTTACCTAATGACTGACTTGATGGTTTACATAAAATACTAATTAGTTTCGTTGCCTTAATGAATCGACGGCAGACATTGCAAATTAAATACTATGTGGGTTGTTGAAATACTAACGCTACACTAGAAACTAATGAATACTTTATATGAGAGGTATAAAAAAATACTATATGGTGCAAAAAGTATCACATTCCTTGTTCAGAAGAGAAGAATTTCGAAAAACTGCCAAATATCAATTTTATTTAAAAATAAGGACACAAATTGATTGACTTATTACATAACGTGTAGTATAGTACTTATCTAAGCAGTAATTTAGCGAATCATAATAATTGTTGCGATTCCTAACCGGATATTATCAATCGTCCAATTGAAGTAAAATGGAGAACTGTTATGGAGAATGAAAAATTGTATTAAGGACTGTCTGATCTACTTTTAACAATTGTAATTATTATTTGACAAATCTACCAAAAACTCAATCTATGCTACCAGTCATACTGGGTGGAATAAATCATAACAGAAATAATAGAGGCCTTTATTTTTTATTAGGTGAGTCTTAGTTCAATTACAGCTTAACGGCTTGTCTGTTCAGCTAACTAGCGTAAGAATATTATTTAAAATTTAATAACTCGTTTCATACTCCATGTGTGCTTTTGCAAAAATTTATTCCTGTCAGGACAATACAATTATTACATAGTTTAAAAATAATAAATTATACTATTTACAGTTTTTTTATTAAAATTATTTTGCATTAACTTACTACGGCAAAGCTCGCCGAGAAACCGCAAATATTAGAGGGGAGTGTTCCCTGGATTTTAAAAGAAAAATATTATAATACGGCTATATTGTTTGTCCATGGATGACTCATTCGTAGTTGTGCTTTTAACCTCATTTTAATAGTTTTTCCTAATAACGTGATTTTAATAGCCTATTTGTTAATATACGAGGTAATTGAAAACTTTTATGGTTTTTACAAGAGTTTATGCATAACATTTCATAGGTTAGTATTTGCCATATCATAAATAATAAAATATTTATTAGTAAACAAACATGGGCGTCGCATAGAGGTTTGAATTTTCCTTTTCTAATAAATGTTTGATATTTTTTTATAATACACACTTTTGTTAATTGTGAATAGATTTTAGTTAAACAAGGATCTAAATTGCAATGTGAATAATATTGCATTTCTGGATTACTTATATGGTAATAAAGACAACTTTCTTAATTCGATTATTTATCAAAAATCAAAAGGTGGATTAGGTTATCCTAGTGAAGATGTTTTATGTATTTGTAGAAAAAGTCAACGAATTAAGAGAAGAAAATATATGAAAAACACTTACAAAATTAAGAAGAAACTGTCTGCTTCTTCCCGAGGTTTGTTCTAAAAAAACTTTAGAAGTTTTGCGATTTAAAAAAACCTGAGTATTATAGTGACCGCCCATAGGAATATTTCTGAGACTATTTCTATTTTTTAAGTTTCTAAGTTTCGGCAACAGTGTTTTTGAGTATCGTAATAGTTATTTACAGGATTATATATTATAGGGAAAGTTTTGGCACGACATAACCGATATTTTTTTAATACTTCAAGCACTTATTTTGCTTATTTCCATATTATATTGGTCGTGTTTTGTTTGCATTTAGTTAACATTATATTTTACAACGTACCTCTTATTTGAATTGTACCGATTTGATGTTGGTATATAATACTTTTATTTACATTGATGATAAATTTATAAATTATGAATTTATTATTCATTACGTTATTATTAAAAATAAAAGTTTTTGCCTCCACACCTTGTGCCCCACCCAAATTCTGTTTGAAACTTACCATTTTCCAAGGCTTTCCTAATATCCAACGCACTTAATCCATAATTTAGGAATAGATCTGGATTCCTTTTTCTATACCAGTAATAATTTTGAAACAATTCAAAACTATCCTCAATGTTAAATTTTCTGGCAAACAAAAATTTTTCTAAAAATTTATCTTCATGTACAATGTTACATTTCTTAATTTCTAAATCGTCCGATTTGCTTATTCTATTTCTTAGTAGTTTTATAGCTGATTTTCTGTCATTTACATCGAAATTTTTAGTTGGCTTTATTAGGTCGGGTCTGTGGTCCTTATGTCGCCAATCGAATTCTAAATATTCTGAAATCTCTGATGAGGACATCTGAAATAAAAGAAATGATGCATTAAAACTGTATCTAGTTAAATACGTCTTAAAAAGGTTTTGTAAAAAAAACAAAGATAATATTATCCTCTTTCAATGGATTTTTGTCTTAAACATGCACGATACTAACACAAATACTTTTTCCGAAAAATATATATTTGCAATTTTTATTGCAATAACAATACTTCCCGTCTGTACTATACTAGTACGAGGCAGGTAACAATTTAACAAACTAATTATAAATAGGAAATTACTAAAGTGGTTTATTTCCCTAATTCAACAAGCAATTTTAGTTCACCAAAATCTAATTAGTATAGCTAGAAAGTTATTAAAACCTACGCCGTACGCATTCTACTTTTCTGACCCAGGGAAAATATTGAGAACGCGCTAAAAAAAATTGAGATAAAGACGGATATAACCTGAGACGACTAAGACCACTTGCAGATGCAAGTCTGTCTGTATGTATTCTTCTACGATAGCGCCTAAACACTTCAACTAATTGAACTAAACATTAGATTCTTGATAAATAAAACTACGTCTACTCCGCAAAACGTTCTTTATACATGTTTAAATTCTCAAACTGCCAGACATGTTTCAAGACAAACTTGTCTCATCATCAGTGGCTATCTGCATACAGATTTACAGTTAAATTATAAACATTTACAATGTGACTTTGATCTAACAGGTAGGCTAAAGTATAGCGGCTATTTCACAATAATATCTCATATTTGTGATTACATTTTTCATTTGAAAATCATAGCATTCGAATAAATTTTAAAGTTATAGTAAGGTATAACGACTTCGCAGTGTGTTATTGTTGTGAAATTTAGGAAGTGACATTTAGTTTTTTGTTAAAACCACTTTAACCCTGTGGTGCACACAACCCTCAAATTCTTAAATAGCAGTAGGGGCACTTTTTGTGCTCTTTAATAATAATAGTTATTATGTGTGGATGGAACATAACAAGTGTTCAGCTGAGGACGGACTATGTGAGAAGAAAACATCATGAACACCCAGGTCATATATTTTAGATTGTATTATATCTGATTTTTTATTTTATGAAGGGCAGCTAATCTTCAGTTAAGTAGCAAATAAGCACTGTTATTATTTTGACTTTAACATCCTTCAGTTATTAGCGGCGTAGGTTTTAGTAACTGTCTAGCTACTAAGTAATTAGATTTTGGTGAATGACGCCTAGCAGCTTATAAGGCGGATGGTAGCGCTGATTGGTCACCATACCATTTGAAATAAATATGATAATAGCAACTAGATTGTTTCTTGACTTTGTACTTTTGTAAGCCATATTTTTAACTCATCATAATAATATTATCTAATTATAATAATATTATAATGAGTTATCTAGCTATAATATAATTATAATGAGTTAAAAATATGGCACAAATACTATTTTGGAGCAAAATGTGTTAAAACGTTCGAGAAAATTCACGCGTTCCAAAAACTGTCAATATTTTCATCAAATAAAAATAATAATGAAAAATATATGGCAAACAAATTTAGAAATAAACATAATAACAAATACAAATCAAGTTGCTGATAAAACATTGTATATCTAGAAATTTTAAAATTAATTATGCAATTTCTTGGTAACTTAATTCGAGTAAAAATATGGTGAAATTTTTGGTAACTACCGTAAGAGGTATTCTTTTCACTTCCTAGTATTTTTATATTTGTTTTTAGTAACTTTAAATTAATAATATATTATTTAAAGAACCTATGTGACGCTGAAGTTATCATGGGTATCGAACTTTTTCACATAACATTTTTTGTTATTTTTTTATTTATCGAATTATAATTTAAGAAATTAAAAAACCAATAATTAAAAATCTGAAAATAACCACCCCAGCATATTTTTTGTTATAACTAAACCGTATTTATATACGGTGTGTTTATTTCTTTCTTCCGGTTAGGAAATTACCAATCCCTCCAAATCCCAACACCAATCTGGAGGAAGATCTGACCGTAATAATAGTAATAATAATAATAATCATAATAGCCTTACAGTAACAGTTGCAATGTAAAAGGAAAACCATGTTAAGGTTTATGTCTAGACTTGTTGGAGGTTTTGGAGATTTTAGACTGAAGAAAAAATACTATTTTACTTCGTCGAACGATCAAACTAATTTTTTTTTCTTAACAGAATCTACAAAATTTCTCTAATTATCCTATAAACAACCTGTTGTGTTTTTTAAATATCTTTTGAGTAATAATAGGCATGTTAAACATTGATCCGCGTGATGTAAAGTATACAAATATTTATTGAGGAAGCAAACAACAAAAGTCACACAATTTCAACGTTTCAGTTTAAACATGGTTCCAATTAATATTTTATTAAAACAAAACTACCAAATTCTAACAAGGAATAACTAGTATAATGTAAGTTTGTTTATAAAAACACTTTTCATACTATTTGCTTAAAAATATTTAATTAACACATTTTAATGTAACATATAATTTTCAACTATAGCCTTGGCGAATTCAGTGTTCCACAGGAGGACATAATGTTGTTACCAGGTTTATTGGAAATTCATTTATTATACCAAGCCAACCCATCAAACTGCAAGCATAGGGAAACTTACTATCAGCAAATTCCTCACTAAGCAATAAAAATCTTCTCAGATCCTATTAGTCTCCTGTTTCTGGAAACTCTTGCCCTCCAAAACTAAAACACGGTTTAGAAGTCACACACACTCTTCAAGCATGGCAGAGATTGTGTTGAAGGTGTCCTAAGGGCAAATCGGCCTGTATGTTCTGGCTATCGTAGGAAACTTCGATAAACTTGAAAAATTAATGTTGGAAGATCTTCGAAGAAGCAACAACTCGCAGAAGTGATTGGTTCCTGTTTTCAACATGCTACATAAAAATCTTGATATGTGAACAGTGTGCACAAGAGGCGGACCGATATTGCTCATGCAGAACCAAAAGCAGCAACG
Source organism: Apoderus coryli (assembly GCA_911728435.2). Lineage (NCBI taxonomy): Eukaryota > Metazoa > Arthropoda > Insecta > Coleoptera > Attelabidae > Apoderus > Apoderus coryli. Next base: position 4,132,194 of record OU452202.1, on the reverse strand, counting down.
TGATGTCATGTGTTTTTTGACTTCTGTAACGAGAATACGAGAGAAGCTTGAGACTGGATTGTGACTGGCGATAAAATTTCATCACGATGAGCCTGAGTCAATGCAGGTGTAACCAAAAAGGTAAAATTCCAGTCAGCTGGAAAACCTCGATTCAGAAAATACTCTGTTGATTTATTTGATTGATTTAAAGAGAGGCCGTTAATATAACCGAAAAATAGTATTACACACTAGGAATACTACTGCTTTTGCATGACAATGCACAACGTACAAGGCGATGGTTTCCATGAGCTCTATTTTGTGACCATTTTTTTTTTTTTGTATAAGCAGACTAATTGGATGATTTGACAAATGTATTATAGGGTAAAAAGAACGTATTGAGATAGAGAAATACTAATTATTTTCATGTTGTCCTTGTTCCCTTCTCTTGGTATGCCATTCCTTCACTATATTTTATGCTTGTCTGGTTCTAACAATGTTACAACAAAGTAGTTCTAAATGCCACATACACCAACACAACGTGCTTTATGGAGTTTCCATTCTTTTTGCGTAGCCTATGTTTGGTTTGCCTTGCTATCGAAGCTTCTTCTCCATTACTTGTGATTATTCCCACAATTCTTTTTTTTGAACTATTTACGTGGAATAATAAATAACAGTATTGTCATACACAAAAACCGGGCAAATATGAACGAAAATATTTACTAAGATATTCACATTTTTGGGTGACTTGAGTTCAAAAGAAATCAAGGAATGAGAAGAAAGAACTAGTACCTATGATAATATGATAACAGGAAAATATGTTAAAATCGTGCCAAAAAACTATTGACTTTCCAAATCGGGACGAATTTGAGTAGTAATCTGATTTTTCTCAAAGCTAGACTTTATATGGAGAGGCAATACTCAATAACAGTCTTTAACGCCAAGGCGTGTTCGAATATCTCTGTTGTTTGAAGAGAAAAGCGATTAGGAGTAAGGCATACAACTTATAGGTGTTCAATGATTGATCCATCAAGTTACAATGTGGCGACAAATCACTCTAGTGTGATCAAATAGTAAAAATAGGCTATAACGTTTCATAGAAATACGCAGCAACATTCAGCAATATATGTAAATATTTGAAGAAAATGCAGTTGGTCATGAAATCTCTCAAAATTATTATGATAGTTTTTGTTAGTTTTCAATCGCGTGCAATTTATTAAGAAAAGTGGTTTCAAAAGAATTAGATTAAAGAAAATAACTATTTAAATGAAGTTTTTATACATTCATCAAAACCTCCATTGATTCCTTGGAGGAGGAGTGGTTACCTCGGAAGGCCTCACTCATCAAGGTACATAGATGGATTCAGAAAAGATACAGGAATATCATATCCAAAGATCAAAAACAGTGTAGTTTTTTTACTTCAGTTCAGATTCAAAGTTTAACAAAGTCTATAACGTTGGATAAATAGCAAAAAAGTGTATAAGAGAAAAATTAGATAGTCTAGGAATGTACCTGAAATTTTGAAAAAAAGAATAAATATAATGAAAGTGAGGATAGTAGCACCAGGGAAGGTAAAAAGTGGAAAAATTTGAGACTCCTATCATATAGAGACAGAACATTGAGATAAACTAATATGTACGAGTAAAAAAATCGGTTGTGTCACCCCAAAACTATCCCGACAAGTTATAATATAATCAAAAATATATGACCTGTGTAACGAAACATAATTTTAATAATAATAATTATTATTATTGTATTATTTTATTATTACCAATAAACTAACGTCACAAACTAATTACATTATTACAAAATCAGAAAAAAAAAGTTTTGCCAGAGTTGGGATTCGAACCCATAACACGCATGCGAAGCGAACGCCCTACCAATGACGCAACAGAAACCTGGTAACAAATATTGTATTTTATATGTAATAATATAGGTTCCAACTGCCTATCTGGTGATATTTTAAACGCAATTTTCTCGATAATTATGGCAAATATCAAAAGTAATTCATCGGTGTAAAGTAGATAAAAAATGCTTCCAAATGATGTATCACTGGACTCCTACTGCTATTTGAAAATTTGGCGGTTGTGTCCACCCCTATCACAGGGCTAAAGCGATTTCAACCAAAAACTAATGGGTTCATCAAAGGACTCTCCGAAACTCATACACCAAAATTTAGCTCAATTGGTTAAAGCGTTTTGGCGCTATCGGAAGAATACATATCGCGGTCATGATACTTTCCCTGTGCGATCTTTTATTCAAAGACATCGAAGACTACACACTGCCATAACTGATGTCTTTGAAGTAAAGTTCTAGACGTCGCACTGCACATAGGAAGCAAGGCAGGTACGAATTAAATAATCTCTTTCTTTCCAAAAATTAAAGACTTTTATATGGTTTTTGAGCTTTGGATATGGTGTTCCTGTATCTTTTTTGAATTAATCCATGTACCTTGATGAGTGAATGCCGAGGACTGTTAGAAGGAATTATATATCAATGGAGGTTTTGATGAAGTTATCAAAAGTTAATTTAAATAGTTATTTTCTTTAATATTATTTTTAGATTTGTTTCAAACAATTTTCGTCAATAAACTACCATACTTTTTACTAATAATTATGCATTAATGTTAAATATTTTTCTATCTAATTTGCCTAATACAAATATCCTAAATCAACCTATATAACTTTTCAGAAACTGATTTTATTATTATTAGTATGAAACGAATAGCATATAAATGAATTTTTATTTTTTTTAATACTCACGTTTCAGTGTGTTTGGGGGTAATCAGTCAATGATAAAAATTACAATACTGTCAACAAAAAACTGGTGGCTATGTTAAATAAACTCGTTAGTTTGCATAAAATAAATTATAACCTACACTAAAATATTACTTTTAGTCTTAATAGGTATGAACAAATGATAAGAAAATATTTTACCATTCCTCTCCATAAATAATATCATAAGCTCACATAAAATGCAAGCACAAATGAGGCCAGTTGTTTGTTTTAAATGTTTATCATACGTATATTACATGCCTGCTTAGTGACACATTTACCTTAGGTATGTATCATAAAAATGTTCTAAAAATCCCACCATAAAGTATATCCGATTCTATAAATCATAAAATAGAGGAACACATTAATTTACAAGAATTTCTTTGAGACACCTAATGCACAAAGTGTATTGTTTGTTGTTATTGCAGAGAAACAATGGGAAGGAAGTGTGCCGTTAAATAAACAGGAAAAATATTGTTTAATTTTATGTGACAAGGAAAACATTGTTAAAAATTGTCGACTGTTTTATTCAAACATGACTCAAGTATTTTGTTTTGTTTCTCTCTTTAATAGAGAACCAAAGTTAAACATTAATTAGGGTGTTTCTATATTATGTCATTTTTCAACTAGTAATACTAAAATATCTTAGGAATCAAGTTTTCTAAATTTCAGAAATTTTATATATACGGGTCACATTTTTTGGGTTGTTTTGAAACTGTAACAATCAAATTTGCAAAATTGCCGCCCATTCGTCCCGATCAACATCATTGTCTTCAGTAAGCGCCTAGTTCGCCGGGTCCAGATGTACCATACTCCTCTTAAGTAAGTAACTTGCTATATTGCAGCCGTATCAGGTGTATAGTCTCAAGTCTCGCGTTAACACATCCCAGACATCGCATCTGTTACGGCGTTAAACATCTCATCGCACCAACGCAGCAAAGTGCGCCCGGTTTAGTGTTAACCTCGACTCACGGCGGAAATCAACTCCTGGGTCCATGACTCTGAATTTACAGAGTATATGCCCGCTGTGATAGCACCGGTCTCTATGTTTCTCTTTTCCATTTATCATAGACTATTAAGGGCTCTGCCTATATGCGGATTTAACTCCACCATAGTTTTAAGGCTGATGATGGAGCTGGGACTCGAAATATGTCCCTTTGAATAAATATTTTTAAAATTATTAGTGGAGACGACGAAATTGTTTCATTGTAATTAAATTAACAGTATTTTAACAGTAGTTTAGCTGTTATTTAAAATTATTCAAGAAAAATCTTCATAGTTTGGCACGTAACTGACTAAATGCAGAGTAGTCGGTTTTGCAGAAACATTCTTTTTCGTTATAATTATTTATTATTATTTGACAATTTATTTCTGTCCCACTACAACTTTTTATTCTGTAGGCAGTGTTTTAAACTTTTGTGCTTTTTGAAGTTATTCAAAAAACGCCTTTCTCAGATGAATGTTTTACGCAAAATAAGTGCCAAACTATGGCGATTTGTCTTGAATAATTTTAAATAACAGCAAAAAACACTTAAAATATACCACCTATTTTTCAATTGAATATTATTATTATTTTGCACCTTCTCTCAGAAACTACAGATTTTAGAAAACAAACAATTCTTGATTCTAAAGACAATAATGAATTGTTGTTAAAAATATTTCTTGAGGATATATAGAACACTTTATCAGATTTCGTTCACGATTGCGATAGACCTGACTGACTTCTTCTAGGAGAAGTCCGACAGAAACCGTGTTCCAGATAATTTAGGGTATTGAGAAATCTAATTTTAAGGAACAACAAAAAATTCTTTACTTTATCTTTTACTATAAATTAAATTTTTTTAAAGATTTAATTAAATTTTAATTAACAAGATATAAATAAAATAAATATAAACTCAAATAGCTTTCCTATATACCTAAATGAAAATGCAGAAATATCACCCGTACATTCTAATAAGTTTTAAATCATATATTCGCCTTGTTCAACAAAGATTTTAAAGAGTAAAGATTTTCGACAAATGTTACGTTGTTGTTGTACAAATATTGCCAAAAAAACACCTTCAGTACGAAGGCTTTATAGTCATGTCAACCTGTATCATTGTGAACGTTTTCGATCTTCAAAAATTGACTTGTAGGTATATCCAAATTCGTATACCTAAATCAATCATAAGATAATTTATGAAATAATAGCGAAAACCACGTGTTATCGAAATGTATTTCTAACGTTCCTAACTAACAAACAACTATAAATAAACTGTTTACTGTTTGATTGTTTTTAACAATTTGCTATTACCTTTGAAACTACTTAATTAGTGATTAGACTTACCTTACATAGGAAGAGAAACAATAATAAACTATTAACAAAATAATAATTACCGTAGTTTGGGTATATAAATATAGACTAATATCAATATTATCAATTTATAAAATTATTTACAAGCAAAATATTTGAAAGATACCTAATCATTTTTATCAGTCGATATATTTTCGCCATGAAATTAATACTATTCATGATTGGCCTTGCGTATGAATAGATTAGATATTTCTAATTTACTGTATCGTTATCATGCAATTACTGCTTACAAGCTTCCACTCAAGATAGTTGCCAGTGAAAGACAAAAGTTTCATCACGGAATTTTCGTAAGCTAAGGAAAAATATTACCTAGAATTCCATAATATAGAATACTAAAAGCCAGAATTCTGACATGTACAGGATGAGTAACAATGCACGCTACACGCTACGAAATTTTATGGCAAAAATTTCAAAAACCTTCATAAAAAACCAACACGTATTGAGACATTCTGTTTTTCCTAAACTAAACTACCTATTTTGTGACAATTGTTTTTTAAAAACATCAAATAGGGTACAATGTGGCTTTTTCTGCCAATACTTTTCTATAGAACACCCTATACTATTCGATAGATAAATAATAATAACTGCATAAAATAAAACAACTTTAGTTTTAAATATTTCCAAACTTTTATATATACAAATTTATATTTCAAAATCAAGTGTAACTTAAGACTAAAATACAAAATATTTATATGGTTTATACAGGTAATAAAATATAGTAAAAGTGTAACAAAATGAAAACTAATAACTAGGTCACAGGTGCTTAACGATTATGATTCCAGAAGCTTAAATATTATGAACCCTCAAGCTCCAAAACTTTATTCACTTCTGAAGCTTCATAAAAATGGTTATCCTGTAAGACCTGTCATCTCGTTCTACACGTCTCCCTCATATAAAGTTTCTCAAAGACTGACAAAAATTATCGTAGATATCACTAAATTTTCACCTAAATATGCCATAAAAAACTCTTTTGAATTATCTCGGAAAATACAAAATATTACATTACCTAGCAATGCTAAACTTATATCATTTGATGTCACTAACCTCTTTCCAAGTGTACCTATAAACGAAATTACACCTCTCATAGAAAACCTACTAAATTCTAATAAAACTAATTGCATAGTTAAACAAGATATTTTAACAGCCTTAGAAACATGCTTAAACCAAAATTATTTTGAATTCAACCAAAACATTTACAGCAGTACCAATGGTTTGATAATGGGCAATCCTTTGAGTCCCCTATTAGCAGAAATTTTTATGAACAATCTTGAACTTAAAATAGAACAACACCCTCTCTTTAAGAACTTTCTCTATTGGTATAGATACGTAGATGATGTACTTGCTTGTTTTGTAGGAACTGATAGACAACTTACCCAGTTTTTTGAATTTATCAACAATCAGCACCCTAACATAAAATTTACAATAGAACAAGAAATGAACAACTATATCAATTTTCTTGATTTAACAATCACTAAAGTAAGTAACAGACACTCGTTTTCGATTTTTCATAAACCTACACATACAGACACAATTATACATAATACATCTAATCATCCTATCCAACATAAACTAGCCGCATTCCACAGTATGATCCATAGACTTGTTAATATTCCATTAAATAAAGTTAACTTCAAGAAAGAACTTAATATAATTAAACAAATAGCAGTAAACAATGGTTATCAACCGACAATAGTAGAAAAAATCCTAAACAAAATTAATTACAAAAAAATAATCAACACTGTTTTCCCTCAAAGCCCAAAAGATCCCCAAAATTATGGCTTAATTACCTACTCAGGCCATAATTGTTCCTATATTTCAAAATTTTTTAACCAACATAATATAAAAATAGCTTTAAAAACCAACAATACAATAGGAAAAATTATCAAAAATTCAAAATCAAAAATAGATAAGAGAGAAAAATCTGGAGTGTATGAACTGACGTGTGGAGACTGCGATCGGGTTTACATAGGACAGACAGGTCGAAGTTTTTCTAAAAGAATTAAGGAACACTACTTAAGTTATATCAAGAAAAAAGACAATTCTAATTACTCTAACCATCTTTTAGAACATAATCATAATTTTAACGATAATTTCAAGATTATTCATATAGAAAACAAAAGTAAAAAGCTGCATCTTTTAGAATCATTAGAAATAAACAAACTTAAATATTCTAACAAATTACTCAATAGCCAAACAGATTTAAATAATTCCCCTTTGTTAAACCTCTTTTAATTTTTGCAACCCTAGGTAGTTTTTATGCACCTGTGACCTAGTTATTAGTTTTCATTTTGTTACACTTTTACTATATTTTATTACCTGTATAAACCATATAAATATTTTGTATTTTAGTCTTAAGTTACACTTGATAAAGCCACTGTGTGGACGAAACATGTCGTGTGATTTTGAAATATAAATTTGTATATATAAAAGTTTGGAAATATTTAAAACTAAAGTTGTTTTATTTTATGCAGTTATAATGAATTTCCAACAAGTATCGGCTAATTCTATTCAGATAAATAATAATAAATACATTTCATGGTAAGTTAAGAAATCTGATATAATAAATTTATAACCACTTAAAGTTCTTATTTGATTAGTTTCAATTTTAAATTAATTGTGATATTTTGGGGAGTGGAATCTGGTTGAATTGTTGACATTTGTGTTCTAGAAAAGATAGCATTCGGTTTTTGTATAAAATATAATTTTTTTCATGAAATAATGAACACCTACAACTGATATAAAAATGCAGTAAAAATTTCATTTAGTAATTTCTATGTTGACTTTCTAATCACCTTCTGAAGTACTTTCATAGTTTTTCCTAGCACAGAATTTATTCGTTAATTTTAAAGTTTTATCCGATGTTTATGTCACATTCGTTCAACCTGGAAAGGCTTATATTCCAAAATATAATACGCACTGTATGAAACCGAACAGATAAAGTACGTGACAAAATCTCGTTGGCAACGTATTATGGCACTGTAATTTAAATACTAAAATATAACACCTACTTAAATTACACTCTTACGGCTTAGTATTAATAAAGATTCGTAATATCAGATAAGGTCAGACTAATCTTTAATCACATTAAGTCTAAAAAATATTTATTTAAACATAAAGGTACTTTCAGAACCATAAAATCCATATTATATTCTAGATCTCCTCCAGATAAACTAGGTATTCCCCAAGGTTATCGAGTTATTTAGTTTTTGACAACGAATTGGTTAAACCGAAAAGATTTTGTCTGGAAGCGGAGGGTGTCTCAAATCTCCTTTGGAACTTTGCTGTTGCAGTATGGCAACGTATGGCAACGTAGCCCGATAGTATGAAAGTGTTTTGAAGTTGTCGCAACAAAGGTTATGTTGGACTGGTTGTAAAAACAAGACTTTCTTACACACAAGTACTGAGCTATTCGAAGTGGTATTGCCGCTGTACCGTGGTGAAGAGCCACCTTTTCAAATATCGAATAGTGAAACTCATTATTTGGATATTTCGCCACTTTTTAAAGGTCTAAATATTCCTATCCTTTGGGATTAATAATAAAAGCCACTGCGTGCATTAAAAAATTAAAATTTGTCAATGGCTATTAGGTATGTTAAAAAAAGTTGGATAAAACTTAATTTAAACAAGAATGTAAATTAAAAACCTTAACTTTATGAAGTTCTACGTTTCGGGAACCAATCTGTTCCCGTCCATCGTCAAATGATAAAAATCAATATTTATTCTCTAATTTTAAGTATTATTAGTGTTGATATGTTTCGCATGTTGACAATAATAACATGGTGTGGTACCTATACAATGTTGAACCAGGTTCTGTCACTATCTATACAAAAATTGCTGTTCACCCTTTATTATTCTCACACTTTCTTTTAATTTTCTCTCTGTGGAGTTGGATTCATTTTCTAGAATTTCGACATTGTCCCCTAATATCCTATGACCTGTTTGATATACGTGTTCACCGTTGTTAGATTTTTCAAAATTACTTCTCATAATAATGTAGTCTTGGTGTTCTTTTACTCTAACTTTCAGTGACCTATCTGTTTCTCCAATATCAAACACATCGAATATTGCAAAAGCAATTTTATATGAAAGTTTATTGACTTTCATTATTTGTTTTAGTTATTCTTAAAAATGAACGTAAAGTATCTATTAGCTAGGTATCCTTTTTATTTTATCTGAAAGACCGTTAATGCAAGGAAATTTTAGAGTTGCAATATATGTTGTTTTGAATTTGTCTATCTCGTGGAACGTTTGGTCTTGACGGAATTATTATTTTTAATTATTAAATAATTATTTAATAATAGAAAAGCTGCAAGACACGTGAGAATGATACTTTTGTCATGCGAAAAGCACTTCGTCAAAGACCAAAAGTTCCAAGGTCGTGTACAAGCACTTTGTCAGCGAATATTAACTAAACTGTGACCTTGTGTGCAAAAGCACTTTGACTGGGCCACGCACATTCGTCGTTAGTGTAAGTACTTTTGTGCAAGATTCACAAATCGATGTCAATAAATACTTTTTGTTCTAAAATGGCATGTTATTGACGAAAATAATTATACCCTTCTATTATTTTCTTGTTCTATAGACTGGGTCAAAAGAAAAGTGCTAGAAAGAAATCGACACAATGTGTCGTCGTGTCGGATTTTTGTTGAAAAAAAAAGTTTATGATATTACTAATTATTGTTGATACTGTTATTCTACATGATTTTAATTCTCGTTTAATATTATCATATAAATGTAAAAATAAAATAATTAATATTTGCGGTTAGGTTTTTTGTAATAGATTATATTGATATGCGGCTATTATAGTACTATTATTATTATTCCCAATTATCAAATTCAATAAGCCTAATTTGTGGTAACCAATTTTAAAACTTTGTAATCATGATTTCCAATTTAAATTTGTCTTTTGACTCAGAGTAAGCTGCTGCTCTTCTTGAATGTCATCTTATCACAAACTTTATTCTAGAGCTTTTCTTCAACAACTCTTATTTCTTTCTTTCAGAAATAATAAAGGATATTGTATTAATATTGTTTTGATTTCATTACCTTTTCTATAGTTTTTTATGAGGTGTTCAAATTAGGGGACATAATAACTACCTACCTATTTATCGTTCTTCAGGGTGTTAGGTCGTTTTGTAGAATATCTCCACCTCGATTCACCAATGCGAGGGAGCTTTTTTGAGAATCATAGAGTTGAGAGATGATGTTCAAATGATTTATTTATACACTTCATTGGTTATATTGCAGACCCCACTTTAAAAATTTTTATTTATTATTTAATTTGTTTATACAGGGTTACTTGTAAGTAGACCATAATATTTTGGACGTGATAGCAGGAGTCATTAGAAGCCAATTTAACTATATAGTACCCTGGTCCAAAGTTGACCCTTTTCAAGATATTCGGATTTTTAAGATTTTTTGGGAAAGTGTCACCTTGAAGTCGAATATTTATAATATTTTTTTTGTTTTAGTCTTGTTTTGAAGATTTTTTGGTGGTTTTATGTTAACAATAAGGCACCTAATTAAAAGTAAAATTTAAAGTACCAGAAATCTGGTAATTACTGAAGCGGTAGCCCTTTAAATCTACATTAAATGTAAAATATTAACAACACTTTTATTTAAATCGACGGTTTGTCAAAAATATTTCAGTAACATTTTTTGTGCAGATTATTTAAAATAAAATTTCATGTTTTTAGCTATCCAAAAAGGTAAAATAGTTGGATTATCTGTGTATGATCTTTTGGTAAATTCGATACCAAAGCACTGAAGTAGTCAAATCCCGACTAACGCTATTTCCATATTTAACACTGTGGTGATTTAAAGCGTTGTGATTGGTCGTCTACAACAACACTATGCTCCTAGTGATCCCCGGTGGGGATTCCCCACTTAATTGTTAGTGTGCTTTCGTCATTTGTATGCAATACATCGAGTTCGCTGTGTTAAAGATACTGTTATTTTGTTATTTCGTAGTAATTTAATATAATATTATTCATTTAATCAAAAATCATTCAAAATGGACTTACTTTAATAAAGATATTTTGTGGGAAGGGTAAAACAAAGAACATTGAGTTGAAACAAATTATTTAATAATTCTTTTATAATTTTACAATTCATGCTCTACGTGCCCACAAATGACGAAAGCGCACTAACAATTAAGTGGGGAATCCCCACCGGGGATCACTAAGAGCATACTGTTGTTGTAGACGACCAATCACAATGCTTTAAATCACCACAGTGGTAAACATTGAAATAGCGTTAGTCGGGATTTGACTACTTCAGTGCTTTGTTATCGAATTTACCAAAACATCATACACAGATAAGCCAACTATATTATCTTTTTGGATAGCTAGAAACATGTAGATGTTTTTTAAATAATCTGCACAAAAAATGTTACTGAAATATTTTTGACAAACTGTCGATTTAAATAAAAGTGTTGTTAATATTTTACATTTAATGTAGATTAAAAGGGCTACCGCTCCAGTAATTACCAGATTTCTGGTACTTTAAATTTTACTTTCAATTAAGTGCCTTATTTTTAACAAAAAACCACCAAAAAATCTTTAAAACGAGACTAAATTAAAAAAATATTATAAATATTCGACTTTCCCAAAACATCTTAGAAATTCGAATATCTTGAAAAGGGTCCACTTTGGATCAGGGGACTATATAGTCAAATTGACTTCTTATTACTCCTGCTATCACGTCCTAAAATATTCAGGTCTATTTACAAGTAACCCTGTATATGTGTCCTTAAATAATCTTTAATGAAAAGAGAGAAAAATGATGCATTAATGTATTATTTAAAAATATTTATTTAGTAAATCTTTTCTAAAATTTTGACGTGCAGCGATTACACATTAATATGTTTTTTGAGGTTCTTTTTCAATATTACATTTGTGTCCAATATATCTTTCAGCTCCTGTTCTAAAATTTCGAATATTTGTAAAAAAACTGAACAGATTTTTATAAAGTAATCCATAATGTAGGAGTGATAAAGATGTATTTTCAAGATCTTTTTTCAATATATTGTGATTTTTTACCTCCTCTACCAAGGTCCCATGTATACTAATTTGGAATCGATATCAAAATCGAGGCCATATTTTCTCACAGTTCTTAAATTATTTCAATTTTTACATTTTGGTTTCTTTTTTAAACCATTTACAAATAAATAGTCATAATAGCAAAATGAAAATAATAATAATAATAATGCATAAAAACAGACAGCATACACAAGCAGACCGATGCACAGCAAAAGTCCAAACATGGATAGTCTGATTCCTGTTTTCTGACTCAAAACATTGAGGAAATTGAGAATGTCTATGTAAGATAACATGCTGCTTGTCCTACTATATTGTAACAGAAAAGAGATTGTGAAGAAAGTAGTTTGGTCCTAGATTTGATAAACTAGAGCACGCCAAGAAAAAAGTATCCTTAGGCAAGGCGAACCAACATGCAACTTACTCACCGGAGAAAACCCGTACAAATTGAACTCAAAATACTCCATAAATTCCAAAAGCAGACTGTTGCTAACGCTGAACCTGTATTAAATAGTACACATTTTGTGTCATTATCTTTAACAAAATAAGTGAATAATCTGAATATTATATGCTGTAAGTTATTTTGGTTTCAATAGTTTAATCATCAAGTTTAATCATTTATTGAAACATATTGAATTTTTTAAAAGTAAATAAAACAAATAAAAAATTCAAAGTCAACTCCACTATATTCTTTTTATAAAACAATAGTTAATTTCGGCCATCATCAGCCTGAAATTGAACTATAAACTTTTCAGAATTAAGTAAGTTAGGTTAAGTACTTACATAATTAACTTGTTCTCTTTAATTTATTGTAAAATTTTAAATGTCTTTTTCTTCCGGCTCAGTAATTGGATTTATCTGTCTGGGTAGTTGTATCTCAAAATAAAGTAAATAAACAAATAATGTTCAAGAAAATTTTTCAGATCAATGTCAACATAAAAGGAAATGAACACCATGTTTTAAAAGCGAATTAAATCTGAAGTAAAAAGAAAAACTCCCCAACAGGAGTAAACCGCGCTCACGTAAAGTTGCTCTGAAGAAGCTGACAAGTTGATCAGCGAAACGTTAGCTAGTATAAATTTGACACAGGATTTATCCAAAAGAATAATTGTTTCTGGAGTTAATAGTAGTTTCAAATCAGATGTGTAAATTAAAATCCTTGAAACATTGAACGAACTTAAGACAATTGATCAGAATAGAATTTGGTCAGAAGTAGGATGTAAAACATTAAAAGAAAGTCTCAATCTAGCTTAGTATTTGAAAGAGATTTTCAAAATAGCCGATAAAGGAAATCCGTTGTTATAGGCTAGTTGTTTAATAATGTTGCTCTCTCTCAAAAACATCATCTTATAAAGATATGGAAAAAGCTCTATAAAAGAGACAAAGCTGCGAATTTATGGGCGGGTGTTTGGATTTGAAAGGGATGAGACAGTCAGTGGTTGTCGTTGGTTTCCTATAACTCTAAAGTTCCCAGAAACAACATTTTTAAAAATTGTGTGATCCAAGAATAGAATTTTACCTAGAATTTCAAATTCTATAGTGAAACTAATAACATAACTATTATCAACTTCCTCCTTCTCTCTGACAATTTTAAATTAATAAATACTTTAGAATAGATTAAAATTTTATGATACCTCTTTGTGTTTTAACAAAAATGTTTACTTACATGTTTTAAATGCTTTCGAATGGACTGTTGGTGTTGGATTATGTTTTTATTTGTTTAAGCCGTTGTTATACTCGTGTTGGTGGAGTGGATTTATTTATTCAGCAAATGAAAGTCAACTTCCATGGAATAACTTGTGATAGATTACTCTACGAGTCCATAATAAGCCATACACACACGTTTCGTAGCTACTAGCCCCATCATCAGTAGTCAATGGATCAATGGTTTTAAGAAAAACTTAATTCATTTTGTATACATTATATAATATGTTTCTTAAGAGAGGAGAAATGTACTAGGTCACTTCGCAAAGAAAAATTATTTTTTCATTTTAAGTTTAAATTAATAATTAATATATACATTTTCCATCAAATAGAGAAATCAAGTTTCCTTTTTATAAATCATTTAAGTAAACTACCTAGTAGTAGTAATTGTGTTTAAAAAAAAATTCTCTTCGATGGTTTCACAGTGTTTTGCTGACTAACAGTCCTCTTAAGATATATATACATGGTGTTTCACCGCGAAACAAATTGATCGGTATATAGAAAACTATATATAGGAGAATTTTGAAAATTTGGCAGTGTAACTATGTAGGCGGGGGGCAGATGAGGTAAAATAGTTATAGTTTATTGACACTTCTGGTTATACCGGAAGTAGGTTTGAATTTGATTATTTCAACAACGTTCAGGACACGTATGGGTAAAATTTATGCTTCCGTAATATTCTGTGAATTGTTAAGACCTGCCTCTACCGCAGCTTGTCTTACAGACATTGTTGGATTTGCGGCATACGAAATCGATCTGTATGTTTTCGTTATGTAGAAAACATACAGATCGATTTCGTTCTAGATGGGACACCCGTAAAATCCATTGACCACTGGTCATGGGGCTAGTAGCTGCGAAACATGTATGGCTTATTATGGATTCGTAGAATAATCTATTAAAAGGTATTTTGTCGAGGTTGAGTTTCATTTTCTGAATTTACTTTTTATTTGAGATTTAAATTCTCTTTTAAAACAAGATCTTCATTTAATTGAATATTGATTGATTGATCTGAGAAAATTTCGGGAACATTGTAATTCAAGGTCTCTTGGTTTACATTTTAGGCTGATGATGGCTAAAATATTCCCCCTATTTTATAAAAAGGATACAGTGGAATTGACTTTGAGTTCTTGATATCTTTATTTATTTAAAACTTTCTACTCCACCTTCCGTATAATGGATAATATATACAATAAGATGGAAAATTGTCATATTTAAAGAAAGTAATAGAGCGAATAGAACTTTTAATTTTTAACTAAAAAGCTTACAGTAAATACAAACATTACCACATGGTGGGTAGTCAGATACCTACGCTAATGGCACACACTCACCGTTCTGTTACCATTCTCAGTTTAATTTCAGTAGTCCCCTAATATCTACATCTAAAATAAGCCATACGTAGGACAAATAAAATGCCGGTATTCAAAAAGTGGTAACGGAAAACATTACGAATGCGGAAATTGCCAGTTAAAGGTGAAATGAGAAAACATTAATTATAGACTTCCCCCAGATAAATGTACTACCTTGTTCGCTTTAGTCCATAAAATCAGGAACATTGCAAAATTTTATTTTATAAGTTCTTTAACATTTTCTAGAATATGGCGCTTAAAAAATAATTTTTTCTGTAGTAGTTTAGGAAAAAGATTTTATTTCCAAAATTTATTAAAATTAAGAAACCATATTAGAGAGACAGACGAAATATTTGATTAACTTCTAATGCATACTTCATGGTTCCAGTTTATAATACTACTTCAAATATAATACCTAATGGTTCTCATTTTTGAAGACATAAAAATGCCATGAATTATTATTATCAATTAATTAATTAAATATTCTTTTAACCGCTGCTAAATATACCTAATATCAAAACTAGTAATTTTAAAATTAATCAGTATGTGAGTACCTATCTACTGAATTCATTAAAAATGTATAAATAGTTTATTTTAGCTATCATCATTAAAAAAATATATATTTTAATCTAATTCTTCTAATTTACAAGGTTTATTAGCTTGTTAAACCTCGTATAAGTACTTAAAATTGTGATTCTTTGAGTGATTCTAAGGCGAAAAGTTTCTATAAATATAATAGAGCGTGTTTTTAATTCCGCAAATATTTGTTTTTCAATACTTATATTCATCTGCAACCCTAATATACTTCGAAGATTTATCAATTAATTTGCTTTTAGCTTAAAAAAATGTGTTTGAATTTTTTGCCGAAAAATACTTCGAAAGTGCCTCTTCCTCCCTCGTCAATTTTTTCCCATGCAAATCTTTTCTCATTTTTATTGCACGATTATTATTTGTTTGTGTGTTGTGACTATAGGTTGATTTGTAATATCGACACCAACTGTGTGCATAGGTTTTGTAATAGAGTATTTTTATGAAGGAGCACGACTTCTTTTTTCTCCCATTGCCTCTTTTGACTTCTAGGATTGAAGAGTAGTATTCTCCAGAGAATATATTACGACTAAAAAATATCTCCACCACTGACTTCCATCAGCATGAGTCTGTGGAATTGAAAACGCTTTCTCGTAGTTGGACAAATCATAGATTTCAAGATACAGAGGGTTAAATTTTAAAGAGAAGATATTTCGCTTTGCATATATGATAGTTTTTTACTCAGAGTGTTATATAATCATCAACCGAAGCCTCATGCGAACAAATCCGGTCTGCACATGATTCAAGCTTTGCCCGTGCTCTTTTCGTAATAAAACCTTAACTTCTTGAGCGATTTGCATATATGATACTTTTCTATACTACTACTAAAAGTGATTATATTAAACTTTACCAGTTAGATGAAAAATAGTACGCTAACAGTTTTTGTTTAAATCTCTGTTCAATTTTGAGCATAAAAGCTCTCTTGAGTTGTTTTCTGCCATGGCTTGAATAAAAACGGTTTTCAATTTGGGACAAAAGTAAATATTTCACAATTTCCATGAACAATTATTTCCTTTTTTAGACTAATAAATATACATATCAAACTAAATCTTAAAATGAAAAAAAAAAAAACAGTAAAACAGAACAAAGCAAGCCTCACTTGCAACCGCCCAGTTGCCTTGTTATTGAGTTACAAATTCTCGCAATAACAGATGTTGAGTACAGTAATGATTTAAAGTGTAATTGTAAAATACATCGAGGAGACCATGGTTGCGATCCTGCTCTCCGCTCCAACGATTAGGATATTCGCAACGCGACTGAAGTGTGGTGGACAACTATCCTGCAAGAATCACATACGGTAGGTATCTTTCCAGAAGTGGAACTGCTTCTAAAAGTTCAGGAAGAACGTGCTCTAAAAACATTTGGTATCGGTAGTCACAGAAAATTATTCTTGGAAATTAATTTCATCTTGGTGTGAAAATGACGTTCGATCCATCCGTAAGCACAACATGACTTAAAACTCTTGGATTACTTAGGGTTTTCGTTCGTGAGCAATAACAAAAGGATAATCTTAGGCAGGCCACACATCAAGGAAACCTGAAACATGAAATGTGAAACGAGAAACATGAAACACGTTTTATAAAATAAGTACACATTGCCGTAAATGAGAATACGCACATCAGCGAAATGTGTTTCATGTGACGTCATAGCGAAGCAAATCCTGTAGAAACATGGTTTCATGAAATAGGTTCTGTTCTATATTTTTGTTTCTTGTTTCCCGTTATTGCGTTGCAGGCAATATTTGGTCAGTTTCAAAATGAAAGACGACGAAGAATTTAATGTAGTGGTTGTGTCAGTTATTGAAAAACATGAGGTAATTACAAGTTGGAGAAGTATTCTAATAGAAACTTCAAGGAAAAAGCGTGGCAACAGGTGGCTGCCACTATACAAGAACCATGTTTAAGATTTATGTGATTATACGGATGTACCCAGTAACGTCACAGTTTAATATACAGTTTTACTTCACTTCGTGTCGGAACCTTTTATCTCTTTGTCTTCAAAGCAATTCGCCGCTACTATAGTTATAGTATAGTATCTTATAGTATATATAGATATAGTATAACATAGTAGTGGGCCCGAATGTGGCTGGGATTGCAACGAGTCGATGCCGTTTTTAGTATCTACTGACCCTTCTTATATATAGTTATTATTCTATGGTAATGTAGTTTCTTTCATTTTGATTTATTTTTGTTTTTTGATAATAATAATGTGGTTATAACCCCAACTACTGCGTCGTCATCAGTGTCCATTGCTAACTGAAACAAATTATTTGATTCTGGTTTGTGCATCGATGAAGCACAAACTTTCTGTTTCGTATTTCATATTTCATGTTTCAGATTTCTTATTTCACGTTTCCAGTTTCCTTGATGTGTGGCCTGACTTAGAGGTAAGTCCCTAGAAACTGAAGACTGCATATCACATAGATGAATAAACGTTGCCATATTGTTACATAAGTTATGCTTAATTCTCGCTCCAGACATTCACTTCCTCATGGGCTATCTGAAACTACCTCTTGTAGATTATAAGCGTGCGCAGAGTCTTCTATAGTTACGTTATACTCTATAAAGGAAATGCATATCTGACATTTCACAGTAATAATTAAACTATTATTAACGTGAAATAGTCACCAAAAATATTAACTACTCAAATAATTATCTCAACACTATATTAGGTAACAACTGAAAAGTTGTATGCCAAATTATGGTTTTCAAAGCACACCTGGAACAGACATTAAACCGTTTTCATTACGTTGCCGTCCAAGGGAAAGTATTGTGAACGCACAAAAAAAATGTTGAGATCAAGACGGATATTAGTATTTTGGACTCCCCTGAGACGACTAAGACCATGTCCAGATGGATGTATGTATTCTTCCACAAAAGCGCCGAAATGCTTCAACCAATTGAGCTAAATTTTGGTAGTTATATCAGTTTGGGGGACCCGTAGAATGAACCCATTAGTTTTTGGTTAAAACCGCTCTAACCCTGTGATAGAGGTGCACACAACCGCCAAATTTTTAAATACCAGTAGGGGTCGAATGGTACATCAATAGTTTACTTTTGAAATTTACTTCAATATTTCTCGACAAAATTGCGATTAAAATTTGACCAGTTAGATAGTTGGTAATTATATGTGTAAGGTCAAAGTAATTAGCATAAGGGTTGTAGCTCAGTAGTACAGTGCCCTCTTTGCAAAGTCCTGGGTTCAAATACCAGCTCTTCATACAAAGTTTTTTATTTAAAATTTTTGCATAAAATAGTAGTTTGTTAGGTTAGTTAAATAATCCATAATAATAATAATAATTATGTATGTATTATGTATGGACCAACTAGGCGATACGAAAACATCATGAACACGCAAGTGCGATGCTTTAAAACGACATTTGGAGTCTGTACCTAGAAGCTGGTAAGTTGTAGGGGTTGCCTAAAACCAAAAACGTTATACAATTTTCTCGCTTCGTTGCTGTTTTAGTTGTGTTGGCACCGTATGAAATCATGGTAGGTACATTTTTATTTTTAGTTTCCCGACACAGGGAAAGCATTGTGAACGCGCTAAAATAGTTATTTAACTAACAAGTGCAGAAAAGGCACTTTCTGCATGTTTTAGGTACAAATTTGTTCCTACGAGTACTTCAAATTTCGAAAAACCAAAGAATACAGGCTGTAGAAATAACTCGCAATAATTTAAAATACGTTATTATGAGAGAAAAAGACCCATAATGGTAAAAAAACTAGCTTGAGTTTGTAGTTTAATATACGAGGCATGTTTTTTAAGTAAGTACCGTTTTGGAATTAAAAAAAGACGTGCAAAGATATCACAATAATTTTATTTTTACATGAAAGCCTGTGCCTTAATCTACTTTTCTACATAATTTCCGTGAATACTGAGGCACTTGTCATAACGTGGCACCAGTTTTTGAATACCCTCCTCATAAAATTCTGCCGCTTGACGCTGCATTGATTGTCTCATTACGAGGCAGAAACTCCACTAGCAATACTCCTTTTCTGTCCAAAAAACCTGTGCACATGATTTTCCGGGCAGAAATTGTTTGCTTAAACTTCACTCTTTTGGGTGATGATGAATGTCGGCATTCCATGGATTGTTGTTTCGATTCTGGTGTGACGTAGGCCACCCATGTATCGTCACCAGTAACAATTTGGTCTAAAAAATCTTCACCTTCATTGTGGTACCGCTCAAGGAAAGTCAATGCACTGCCTAAACGTTGGGTTTTGTGATAAGGAAGTCAAAACATTTGTGATACAGTGGTTAACAAGTCAGGCGGCGGAATTTTATGAGGAGGGTATTCAAAAACTGGTGCCACGTTATGACAAGTGCCTCAATATTCACGGAAATTATGTAGAAAAGTAGATTAAGGTACAGGCTTTCATGTAAAAATAAAATTATTGCGATATCTTTGCACGTCTTTTTTTAATTCCAAAACGGTACTTACTTAAAATCATGCCTCGTATTTAAAACAGCTTGCCGAAAAGTAATTTTTCTGCACTGAGTGTGGAAGAGTAACTTTACCGCACGCTCGTAGGAAGCCAAGGTAAAATAAAGATGGATATATCCATTTTTAAGTCCCCTGAGACGACTAAGACCATTTCCAGATTCTCTTTCGTTACCCAGGTCATATATTTTGCATTGTATTGTTATTATGAAAAAACTATTATTTGTGTATAATTTTTTTCTTTAAAAATATGGTATGCGTACAGATGCCACTGGTATATACACCTAAATATGAAAAATATGCACCTTTATTAACTGTCATAATATGTACAAAATATGATCATCGAAATATCTTAAATAATTTCAAATACTTATATTAATATCCAAATTTTCTTTGAAATTTAACACACTATCTTTATAACTGCATGCTTTCCGCACCTATGTTCATATGAAGTTTTTTCGTCTTAGAATAAACAATAAATAATTCCCATTTAAAGTCTATGTATTTGTTTGTGTTACCATTTGGTAATAATTTAATTTAAATTATGTTTCAGCCTAAGGTGAGAATATGTGTGCAATTTTCTTTCTTCATGAGCTTGCTTTGAAAGTTTAAGCATTAATAGAAACTTCTAATAGATTTGCAATAATTAATGACAAAACTTACCTTTTCACTCTAAATTGTGAGAGCAGAGATTGACAACCTTGAACCGTAGGTATACCACCAAACTATACACTTCTAAATAATTTACCACTACTGCTCACAACAAAAAATAACTTCGAACTACATATGCTGCGATTTTACTATATTTATTCAATTAACTGTTTAAACGAGTGCAACACTACATAAAACCCGTAATGTGAAACAGTACTTTTGATTACTGGACAATTCACCGGCCATTAGATGCCACCTATGAAACGATGATTCACAGAGAAACACAAATGTTTTGAAATAAAAACTTTCTTGCCTGTGTTGTGTGCATATTATAACAAGGTTTGGAAGGTGGTTGCCAGTGCGCGGTACCACTATAGGCAATAAGTGTTTAATAGTACCATGAGATTGGATACCTATTGTATAAAGGACGGTGGGGATATGTAGACCGGTAAATGAAAAGAGGTGTAGTGTTTTATACGGGGATAGCTTGTAAAATTTTATAGAAACAATGTTTCACGGTGTGATAAATAACCACAATTTTATGTTTTATTACATCAGTACAATATATCACAAAATAACACACTGATATAGAATTCAAAACACCTATGTAATTGCATTGAAAATTATGGAATTATGGACTTTGATTTGGACAACATTAATTTGATTAAATATTAAAACTGCTTTCAGAACAGCGGTAATAGGCACCCGACCTTTTTGTATGAAAACAAGCTTTTTTTGCCACGAACATATCTGGTTATTTTACCATATTATCACAATCTTTAGCCTTTTATACGAGGGTTGCCTTTTATATTTCGGGATTAGAGAACAACAAACAAATATTAATCATCGAAAATCACTTTATTGTTTTTCAAAATATTCTCCATGAAGATCTATACACTTTTGCATGCGTTTGAACCAATTGTCGAAGCACTTTTGCCGCTCTGATTGAGGTATCTCCAAAACATGCATTCTGAAGGCAGCAACCGCTTCTTCAGGTGTCGAAAAACGTTGACCTCTCAGTTTGTTTTTTACGTACGGGAATAGAAAGAAGTCATTCGTTGCCAAGTCAGGACTATACGGCGGATGACTCATCAAATCGATGTTTTGAAGAGTGATCCGTCTTCGGCGGTTGGTTTTCCTGATTTCTTGGAAGACAACTGGCAAACAAATGGTTGTGTACCACTCAGAATTGACTGTTCTGCGCTGTTCTAGTGGTACGGTTGCGACATGTCCAGTTTTTCCTAAAAAACAGGCGACTAGTTGCTTGGAAGTGCTTCGTGCGCGAACAGCTTTTGTTGGATTTGGCTCATCCTGAAACACCCATACAGTCGACTGCTGTTTACTTTCGGGCTCATACGTGTAAATCCATGGTTCATCATCTGTCACGATGTCATAGACGTGGTTCGAAGCACCGCGATCGTATTTTTTGAGCATTTCTTTCGACCAATCAACACGAGCCTTTTTTAAGCGATTCACAAATTGTGTGGGATCCAACGCGAACAAATTTTTGTGACAGTCAAATAATGTTTATGCAATATTGCATGTATGCTGGCCCCACTAATGCCTAAGGTTGTCTCAATCTCTTGATAGGTCACATGACGATCTTGCAATATCAGTTCGCGCACAGCATCAATGGTTTTCGGAACAACAATTGATTTTGGACCAACTTCACGAAATTCGTCTTGGAGTGAACTACGACCACGATTGAATTCACCATACCATCGATAAACACTGGTCCTTGATGGAGCTTCGTCGCTAAAAATTGAATTAAGTTCATCCATGCACTGTTGCTGAGTAAATCCACGTCGAAAGTTGTAAAAAATAATCGCACGAAAATGTTCACGATTTAATTCCATTTTTGGGCAGAGATGAATCTTTTAAGTTACTGTAAACAACACCAATAACGCTCGTATGTCAAAACGTTCTGAGTACTTATAACCTCAAAAATGTCCAACTTTACGATAGAGCTGTCAGTTGCCGGATTGCCAAATCCCGAAATATAAAAAGCAACCCTCGTATTATATTGAAATGTCCACGAGAAGGTCCATTTTTTCCAAATCATTCTTAATTATTTTTCGATCTCCATACCATATGCAATACACATATTTTTGTTAAAATTCGTTACGCTGCTTTTTAGTTATCGTCTATACGGACTGACAGAATGACAGACATGTATAAAAAAATTCTTATTAGGTCTAAAATGACCCAAAACACATATTCCGGGTGAACATAATACAAAAAAAATTCATGTATTAACTATAAATGCGTATTTTTAGTCATTTGAGACCCAAATAAGCATTTTTAAAAAAATTTCATTCTGTCAAAACGATGCACCCGAATAAGCAAATTTGACACAAAACTACTACTGGATAATATGCCGAGGAACTGATTAGATTTTAGCACTCATTGGGTCGTAAATGGTAAAAAAGAGGGTAAAAACTTAAAAAAATCATATTTGGTAAACTGAATAAAAATTACTTTGGCCGAAAAAAGACGGTGATGTAGAATTAATGCATACATGGCGTTCGTAATTAATTTGAAAAAGGGAAGAAAATCTTTAAATACTTACATATTTTTTCACTGCTTATTCTTGAACCGTAATTCTAATTTTTTCAATTTGATTTCTTTTATTACACAACTTTTTTTAAACAAAAAACAGTATCTACCATTTTGTATTTTCGTCAAATTACTTAAATAAAATGAATAACGACCTTTCGTTACTAACTAGTAACTTCTTCAGATTTGAACACAATTTTTCTTTCCCACACACGGGGAAAGTATTGTGAACGCGCTAAAAAAATTTCAGATAAAGACGGATATAACCATTTTGAAGTTCCCTGAGACGATTAAGACCATTTCCAAATAGAAGTCGGTCTGTCTGTGTGTATGTATGTGTGTCTGTATGTATTTTACCATGGTAGCGCCCAAACACTTTAACCAGTTGAGCTAAATTTTGGGTACATGAGTTTGAGGCAGTCCTAGGATTAGATTTTGGTTGAGATCGCTTAAACCCTGTGATAGGGGTGGACACAACCGCTAAATTTTCATATATCAGTATGGACCGAGTGATACATCATTTTAAAGCTTTACAGCGATATGTCACTTATGATATTTGCCCCCATAATTTAAAGTGTTTAAAATGTCAGCAGTGAGTTAGTTGGAATATTATAACTTGTCGGGAAACTTTTGGGGTGACACAATCGATTTTTTTTTGTATCTAACATAAATTCCAACATATTCACATCAAAAATACAAACAATTTTCTTTAGTATTACAAACACAACATACAAACATATAAAACTCATTTTATAAAGATGGATTGGATAATATTGTCATTTTATTTAAGCAATTTGACGAATATAAAAAATGGATATTGTTTTTTGTTTAAAAAAAGTTTTGGAATAAAAAAAATATAAGAACCGAACACCCCAAGAAAAATCAAATTGAAAAAATTTAAATACTTAGCTTCTATATAGTAATATATCTTATGAAGACTTTGAGGGAAATATTATTATGCAATCTGCGCCTAGGGGTTCAGATTGCATAATAACCTCAAATTTTGTGAAGATACGTCGATGATACGATTTGGCCACATAATCAAAATGAATTAGACAACTTTTTAACCTCTATAAATTCTAAAGAACCAACAACTAAACTCACAATTGAAAACGAAGAAAATAACATTTTAGTAATTCAAAATTATAATTCCTTCAAGACCGAGATATAAGGGTGTCCCAAAATTAACGCAATATTTGAATTAAATAGAAAACAAAGTTTTTAATCTTTAGTTTGAAATTTTTTTATTGAATCATAAAGTACATAGGAGGGTTATTTATGGAATAACACATCGGGCAATTGGCTCCACAGCTTTGCTCACACATACGCACTGCTTTGTCGAAATTTTCCATGGCCGTTTCATTGATGCAGCGTTGAATCTCCTCCTTTAATGTACGCGTGGTTGTGGGCTTGTTGACATAGACCTGTGATTTTAAATATCCCCATAAAAAGAAATCTAATTGGTCTTAAATCACACAATCTAGGGGGCAATTCTGACTACCGAAACGAGAGATTACACGACCTGGAAATATCTCATGTAGTAATTGAAGGGTGTCACGGGCTGTTTGGCATGTGTCACTGTCTTGTTGGAACCACATATATTGGCCACATTAATATCATCCAATTTCGGCAAAAAGAACTGTGTTAGCATGTCGCGATATTGAGCACTACGAGTAGTAACAATGCTTGACCGGCCTCATTTTTAAAAAAGTATGGTCACCAGCTTAAAATCCACACCAAACATTGAAACGTTGTGGATGCATTTTTTTTCGACAATCACATGTGGGCAATTTTGGCGATTATCAAACCCATCAAGGTGAAACTGTGCTTTGTCGCTTAGGATGATTTTGCTCAAAAAATCAGCATCCATTTGTTGATGCTAAATAATCCATTCTGCAAGCTCTCTTCGCATTAGGCTCCAGTTGTTGTATTAATTGCATTTTGTAAAGATGAAGAGATCTTTGCCCGGAATTTTGTTATTTTTCATTTCTTTTTATAATTTATTTATTTTATTTGTATTGTATTGTGTTGATCTAATGTTATTTGTTACGTGTCATTCTATTGAGTTGAAAATGATGAATTTATTGATTTATAGTAAGAACGACTAGACAAGGCCCTGAAGAAGTTTATGTTTAATAAACGAAACGTTGGCTGAACATTAGGGTTTTTTATTTATTTGTCTGATGCCGACTGTTCATGTTTTGAGAAATAGATTTAACAGTCCAACGGTTTTCAAAACAGATAATACTCATTTTTAACAACTAAACCTGATAATGAAAATTAAAAAACTAAAAATTGCATTTACAAAATTCCCTGTGATTGTAACATATATTATATTATTATTATTATTGTGATATTATTGTGATATTGTGTATGGTCCTTGTTTGTTGAAGTCAGACCAAGATCGTATTCAGCGTGTACAAAAGTCCTGTTTAAGGTATGTATACGGAATTAGAAAATATGATCCAATAAGCCACAAATTGGTTAGTGCAAAATGGCTTTCTATGAAAGATAGACGATTTCATCGCGCTGCATGCTTTTATCACAATTTACTGCTTGACGGGCATCCACCATATTTGTTTGAAAAGATTAGGTTTAGGTCTGATGTACACAATCTTAATCTGAGGTTTAAGGGTTTATTGTCTCCTCCAGCTCATCGCACCTTGTTATTCGAGCGATCCTTTTCCTATAACGTCTATAGCATCTACAATGGAATTCCTCACAATTTTAAGACTTCTAAAATAACAACGTTTCGTGTACTTCTTAGAAGAAAACTATTGAATTTAGTTTAATTTTCATATTGTGTAGTGGTTATGATTTTAGATTTAATTTTATTTTAATTTTGTTTGTTGTTTTTCTTTCTTTGTATTCATTGCAGTTCAAATTGATTTAGTTAATTGTAAGTTTTCGGGAACTGTTATAGATGTAGTAGTATAAAGTGTGAATTTTTCCGTACGGGTTAGAATATCAAAATCAGTTTTACTGCCTTCTAACCCCTTTTGCAGTTATTTTTTGGATTTAGTTATGATTACGGTTGCTATATTGTAATTGTGATTGCGTTTTTATTATGTTTACACGTTATGCATTGTAAATTTTTCTTTGTATATGACTGCAAATAAACTGTTTATTATTATTATTATTATTATTATTATTATTATTATATTGGAGAAACAGGTAGGCAATTGAAAGTTAGAATAAAAGAACACCAAGAGTAGACTAGGAGAAGGGAATTTCAGAAATCTAATATAGCCTAACCCGCGTACCAAACAGATCGTAGGATTCTATGGGACAATGTCGAAATTCTAGAATACGAATCTAACTCCACAAAAAAGAAATTATCAGAACCATAAAGGATGAACAGCGATGTCTCTCAGAATTTTCTTAATATATTGATAGAATTTCATTTAACATTGTATAGTTCAAACACATTACCTTATTTATCGCAAACGTTAAATTGATACGTTGAGAAATGTGAATATGCTAAAACTATTCATAATAACATTTACTTAAAATACATAATATTAAATATTATTATTTTTTATCATCTGACGACGGGAACAGATTGGTTCCCGCAACGTTAGGACTTAGGTTTTTGTTTTATCCAACTCTTTTTAACATATATATGAGCCACTGACAAATTTATATTTTTTCAATCACGCAGTGGTTTTTATTATTAATCCGAAAGGATTTATGATTGCTATGTAATGCGCGTTAATCTTGGAATACTTATGTAGATTAAATTCAAGCACTTTCAAAAAATGTGACATTAATAATTATATTAGAATAATAGTTATATTAGAATATATTATAATAATTATGTAATTAATGTATATATTTGAATGTTGTGTTTGTAATAATAAAGAAAATTGTTTGTTATTTTTGATGTCAATATGTTGGAATTTGTGTTAGATATAAAAAAAATGGGTTTAAACCTGAAGAATTTAGTAATTAGTAACGAAACGTTGTTATTGATTTTATTGAAGTAATTTGAAAAAATTAGGATTACGGCTCAAGAATAAGTAAAGAAAAAATATGTAAGTACTTATTTAAAGATTTTCGTCCCTTTTTCAAATTAATTACGGACGCCCTATATGCATTAATTGGGCTCGAATATTAATAGATATATTGGAAATCTTCCAATATATCTATTAATATGCATGGGCTGTCTATAATGGGGTTAAAAAGGGACAAATTAAAAGAAAAAATTGTCAAGTGTCAATATTGACACACTTTTTAATATTGAAGTAGTAGTTATACCTAATTGGGTCACAACAAAAAAATCAGTATCCAAAAGGCGTCCATGAAGGTCTCGAAACGGGGGCTAAAATATAAAAAATGTGTTAAGATCGAAATATACTAATAAAATTATTTTCTGAGGAAGGTCATTATAAGAGGCGTGCGATGAAGTCTGAGATCAAGAAAGTAATTTTTACAAAATTATTTTTCTTATTTAACACAATGCTGCCGTTTTACATACTACAGTATCCGTAATATACTCGTAATAACAAAATATTAATAAATATATAATATAATCCAATATAAAGTTCAAAGAAACATAGGTATGAAAAATGAATAAATAAATAAACCAACAGATTTACCTAAACTTCCTGCATTTTAGGCTTATTTTTAATAATTTTTCAATTTATATTATACAGTCGACACTGTTTATAGTGAAACTCTACCGGGTGTTCCACCGGGAAGGGATTCGATCGATTATGGAGAAACTACACTGTGGAACAATCTAAAAATCTGGTGTGGTACTTAGGTTGATGGGACCAATTCGGCTAAAATGTTTTCAAGAATCTAGCACTTAATGTTATACCGGAAATGGGTGTCAACTTCCTTATTTTAAATACGACCCTATATAAATTATATATTTTTTGGATTCTCCTTGTAATTCTAAACATATTTCATACATAATATGTTATATCTATCGCCAGCTGTTTTCGAAATATTTGAAATTTTATGTCTATAATGGCGTTTTCAGAATAAAGAATAATAACAATTTTTTATTATATGGAAGCTTTAATAATTTAATTTGTTAGAATATCCTAGGAGATATAGACCTACCTTAGCCGCCTACATATATTTTTTTAGTAAATATTAATACAGGGTATTGGAAAAAAAGGGTAAAAAATTAAATTGAAAAAAGTGTCATAATTCAAAATTTTTAAATGGCAACCCCCCGTTTTATATTTTTTTTATTTTTTTGCATCAAAAATAAGGGCAAGTTTATGAAAAGATGTCTATCCCAAAAACTGATAGTTTTCAAAATATTGGCAATTTTACATTTTTCTATTACAATAGTGATATGCATTTGAAATTTAATTGATTTTAGTTGGCTATGATGGCTTTAGACAGCAAATAAATATGACACTTGACAAAAATAATCAACAACTATGACAAATTGTAGACATTAATTAGTAGTAATAATCATGGCAGGCGTATAAATTATACTAACGAATACTATCTAAATTTGTTTATTATTTTTGGATAATGTGACAGAGTGATGTCATAAACGTGTGATACATTTTCTGCCAGGTACCCAGAAAAACACAAGCCATCACCAAAAGTTGTTAAACGGATAATAGATAATTTCAAAAATTTCGGGTCCGTAAAGACAAAAATAAAACGAAGGAAACGTATTTGAGACGATGAAGCTGTACTAAGGTACTTCACGGCATATCCTACGACATCTCTGAAAAAATTTGCAGTGGAGTCTGGATTTTCTAAAAGCACCATTCTCCATAAATAATAAACACATTTAGATAGTATTCGTTAGTATAATTTATACGCCCGCCATGTTTATTACTACTAATTAATGTCTCCAATTTGCCAGAGTTGTTGACTATTTTTGTCAAGTGTTATATTTATTTGCTATCTAAAGCCATCATGGCCAACTAAAATCAATTAAATTTCAAATTCATATCACTATTGTAATAGAAAAATGTAAAATTGCCAATATTTTGAAAACTATCAGTTTTTGGGATAGACATCCTTTCATAAACTTACTCTTATTTTTGATGCAGAAAAATATAAAATGGGGGGTTGCCATTAAAAAATTTTGATTTATGACACTTTTTTCAATTTGATTTTTTACCCTTTTTTTCAAATACCCTGTATTAATATTTACTAAAAAATAGATGTAGGCGGCTAAGGTAGGTCTATATCTTCTAGGATATTCTAACAAATTAAATTAGTAAAGCTTCCATATTAATAAAAAATTATTAATATTCTCTATTCTGAAAACGTAATTTTTGACATAAAATTTCAAATATTTCGAAAACGGCTGGCGATTCTAAACATATTATGCATGAAATATGTTTAGAATTACAAAGATAATCCAAAAAAAAAAAAAAATAATTTACATAGGGCCGCATTTGAAATAAGAAAGTTGACACCCTTTTCCGGTATAACCGGAAGTGCTAGATTCTTGAAAACATTTTAGCCGAATTGGTTCCGTCGACCTAAGTATTACACCAGATTTTCAGATTGTTCCACAGTGTAGTTACTCCATAATCGATCGAATCCCTTCCCGGTGGGACACCCGGTATATGTATAGTGAAAAACTCTTTGCAGTGCAATTTTTTCAAGACTTAGAATATTTTAATGAAATTTAATATAAAAAGCTGCATACAGTGAAACTTTAAAATGAGTGCGTAAAATAAAACAACTTTAGTTTTAAATATTTCCAAACTTTTATAATATACAAATTTATATTTCAAAATTACACGACATGTTTCGTCCACACAGTGGCTTTATCAAGTGGAAATATTTAAAACTAAAGTTGTTTTATTTTACGCAGTTATAATGAATTTCCAACAAGTATCGGCTAATTCTATTCAAATTTTAAAATGAGTAGTACTCTATAAATATATAACATTTTTACCGGACTTTTATGTATAAATACTTACATAATTGTATTTAATTCTAAATGATAACTAAAATAATTCTAAATGAATACTATGTTGTCTCCGTTCGGGTAATAATCTAGTGGTTAACAATTAATTTAACCAATTTATTTCTATTTTCTATATAGACCGGGAGATACTGACAGATTTTCGGACTCTATTATCCAGTACCTATGCCTACATTCTTATGATAATAAGCATTTCATTAAATTAATTAATTTATAAGAAAAATGGGTTGGGTTGCTATTTCATCGTTTTCTCTGCTTGTTTATAACAAAAAATTGCATACATGTCATAAGCTAGCAGCCTGATTACAATCGTAAAAAATTGGGTATTAATGTCAAATTAAGTTACCAAAATAACTCTTTGGACCCGTGATACCGATTTGCCAACAATGCCACAGATTTCTTCTTCTGCGGAGGCATACTCGTAGCAAAACACAAACACATGATTTTTTTTTCTGAAGTAATCCATATTTCGCGGAGTCAATGGAATCTTGAATAAAACACGTCTACTCCACAAAATGATTTTATATTATGTATATGTTGAAACTTTGTTCCGTTAGCCAGACATGTTTCGGATTATAGAACCTTATTGTAAAGTATTACATTACAAATAAAGTAAAGCATCCTCTGGTGTGCCTCAGGGTTCAAACTTGGGTCCCCTACTTTTCTTGATCTTCATTAACGATCTTAACGAGTGTCTGCAAGTTAACAGGTTGTTTTTCGCTGACGATGTCAAGCTGTTCGCCACTATCGTGTCGTACGAGGACTGCATAGGTCTTCAGAGTGAGCTTGAGGCGATGGAGAGTTGGTGTAACAATAACAAGCTCTATCTAAATGCTAAGAAGTGTAAATGCATGTCTTATTCGAGAAGGAAAACTGCTTTTAATTTTCAGTATCGACTTGGACAGACTGTTCTCGAGAGATGTGCAACTTCTACCGATTTGGGTGTTACGTTTGACTCGAGATTGTCTTTCGTTCCTCATATTAACTTAAAGGCGAATGAAGCGATTAGGGCTTATGGTTTCATTGTTAGAAATTGCACGGGCTTTAAAAATATTAACGCATTGAAAACATTGTATTTCTCTTACGTTCGTTCGAAACTAGAGTATTGTTCAATCATCTGGTATCCTATTTATGAGGTCCATAAGCACGCCATTGAAAAAATTCAAAGGAAATTCCTCAAATATCTCGTATATAAATCTGATGGCGTTTATCCAGAAAGAGGGGTGGATAGTTCGATGCTCTGGAATAGATTTAACGTCCGTAGCTTGGAGTTCCGTAGAATCCTTGCTTCTCTGAAATTTTTGTACGGTCTTTTAAATGGTAAAATCGATTGCTCTGAGTTGCTGGCTGAGATTGATATAAATGTTCCACGCCTGGGGAGTCGTAACGGATTAATGTTTTACTGCAAACGTCCTGTTACGAATCTATACACGAAATCGTTAGTTTTTGTGATGTGCAATAATTTTAATACAATCTGTAACGATTGCGACATATTTCATTGTTCGTTGCACGACTTAATTGAGACTGCTCGTAGTTTTTTTGGGGAGTGATGTAATGCTAATGTAATGTAATATAATGAAAGTAAATGTCTACATCTGAATTTAATTTGTTATTTTGTTCAATATTATTCCGGTTAGTTTCTTGATTGTAATTGATTTTGGTTTGTTTGATTTGCTGTAATTTAATTTGATATATTATCTTTGTTATTGTTTATTATTTATAATGTTGTATTATATGTTGCTCTGTAAAGGGATTTATTCTGTTGGGCAATAAACGCTTATTTATTTATTTATTTATTTACATTGAATATAACAGAAGGCTTCTGACTTGAAAATCTATACAGATCACTCTGTTGGAAAAAGTATGTTAAAATTAACTTAAGACTAAGACATAATATTAATAAATGTTTATGTTTGATATTTGGTCGTTTTTCTTTATTTTTTCTCTTCATTTTATATTTTTTAGATTATCATAATAATAAATCCATGATTGTATAAAGAACTTTTCGAAAATTTAATTTTATTTTTCTACGACTGTCTTTAAATGCCTTTATTATATGTTCAATAATGATTTGAAAATGTAGTACATTGTAATGCTGTTTTTCATTTACCCGTGCGTAATAATATTTCCTGGTAATGACAAAAGTAGCGGCGGGCATGAACAATCACCATAGCAACGCCGAAAATACAAACACCAAATTGACAGTTTTGGTATTTATAATTAATAATAATAAATAATTATTATTAAGTATTTCGCTAATTTTAAAACACATAAACAGTGATAGTGACTATAGTTTATCATGACCTAGTCAATTTAATACTTCTAATTTATCGTATTTAGGCTTATACGATAACAGGGGTAATTTTCGAAAAACAAATATTTTCCTAAAAATTATGTTTAATTTATTCAAAAGCATTAAAACAGTCGTAGAAAAAGTATAGTGTGAAACTCACATGAAATCACCATTTCCTACTCGTATGATTTGCAGCACTCGCCTGCGGCTCATGCTGCAAACGATCATACTCGTAGGAAATATATGTCATTTCATGTTCGTTGCACAATATACTATTCTTAACCATTAAGTATCAAAAATACATTGGAAGATTTTCAGCCTCTTAAACACATTCAGCGATGTAGAGCTTTTTAATTAAAAAATGAAAATGATACAGTTCAGAGTAGTGCAGGGACCCCTTCAGTGACAGTAACACATGATTGGTATACTGGGCTAAATCGCGTCCGAAAATCTGCTCTTACCTCCCGGTCTATTACAGTGATCACAGTATGGTTGTTGAATACGAATAGATATGCAATTTGAGACACGCACGAAATTAAATATACGCAGGTGAAAAAAACGGAAACAGACTACAGGAAATTGTTATATTAGGTTATATGATGGTTCACGTAATCTTATTGGTTGAATTTGATTATTTTATTTATAGCCTTTCTATATACAATATTTTTTAAAATTAGACATTGAATTTTGAATTCAGTAATTTATCAGACGAAGTTATTAATTAAAATTAAAAAGCCATTCGCGCTGTTGACATACAGTATCTATTAAGTTTATTAACCTCACACTTCAGAAACGTCGATTGAAAGACACACTAAATCAAAGCAGTTGCTGTTTGACAGATAATTGAAGAGGATATTCATGTGACTTACAGAATTATTAGGGCTAGAAATATATGTAATTAAAAGAATCTTGTAATATCGTCTGGGAGTCAGGAAAGTTTGTTGTCATTGGGTTCCCCATCAATAATTAATGAACCATAAAAACAATTCATCACACTATTCGATTATAAATGGTGACGAAACTTGGAACTACCTATATGTGTTTGAACTTAATTCTAAATGTCATAATCCATCCTATAGGTATTTTCAACTGATTCAATTTGTGAAATTTAAAAAAACGCGATGGCAGCCAGTCGGAAAAGTAGATTTTCGATTTATATATTTTTTATTTATACTTAGACTAACACTGACACCCACTATTAATAAACAAATAATATAATATTCTGACAGTCGCCAAATATCACCAACGTGTCATATTGACAGTTATTTTAACTGAAATACCCATTATACTATAATACAGACGTAAGTAGGGTCTCATTGTTATTTCACCAGGTGTTCATTTGTCAAAAAGAATTACAGGTGTAGCGGTTGATGATATTTTTTTTATCTTTTGATACTTTATATTGATTTACATTTACTTAAATATGCCAGCGATGAAAAAACTTTCCAAATATACATTGTAGAGATTTAAGTGCTCTATCATTTGAGATGTAACATCGATATTTTCTATTAACAATGACATGATTTTTTTAAAACTTTGACAGGCCGCCATTTTAAAATTAACTCTCCGATTACAATCGCCAACGAGCTCAAGCGATTCCTTCACCTAGCCGATTTTTTAATCAAATTTTGTTTCGATTGGTCAACAAATGCGGTCTAGAACGTGCCGCAAAATTTCCTATATCCCATATAGTTCACGCCATACGACACGGAATAGTGTGGCTAAACTATTTAATTTTCTAAAAGTTTTATTCATGGGTTCGATAGAAATGATTTATGGCTACATTTTAAAAATATTATGAATCTATACAGGGTGTCCCAAATATAAGAAATGAACTATAGTTTTGTTTATTTAAATGGAATGCCCTGTATATCAATATATTTTTAGATTTCCCTTTCAAAATAAACCTAACTTTCATTAAAGTACATCTCACCTAAACCTGACAGTTTTTTAAATACTTTAATTTTTATAAAAATATAGACATAATTTGAATAAAAAAATTCACACCTATTGGTTTGCTTTTTTTAAGCCAGTCTAAGCTGATAAATATACCCACTTATCACTTGTTACGGCAAATATAAAAAACCCCAATAATATCTGTTATATGAACGTAAAGTTTAATTCTAAATAACTTGTTTATTTCAAATAGAACACCCGGTATATGAGGTCAAAATTAGATGCAAAAAGTAATTGTCTGTCAAATATTATAATACTTTCCTATAGATAACTCTTGACGTTTTCGTGGAAAATGCACATTTTCATAATATTAGGCGAATTTTTAATTGAACCTGTTAATTTCATGTAGACCACCGTGTATTTGATAATGCAAAAATTAAAGTTTAAATAGAGTTTTCCTATAGATATGTATATCTTTACTTTTGCATGGAAGAGGCACACATACTGGTAATAATGGGAAGAATTTTCAAAATTATAATATTTATCAAGTCAGCTATGAGAATTTGAGAAGAATTCATTTTTTTAATTTGATATTGACTGTCAAATAGTCTGTTGAAAGTTCTTACCTAAGAGTTGGGAATTTTTCATAAAACAGTTTTTTATCTGTGACATTTGATTTAATTCAATTATCAAAAATGCGAACCTATTCCAAATGAGACAGAATAGACATGATTTTTATTCTGGGAGAATGGTCAAAAAACGCTTTACTGGCATCACGAGTTTACGCTCAAAGGTTCCCGGCGAAAAATCTTCCCAAAAGAGCGGTCTTCGAGAGACTGTTAAGCAGTTTAACGAAAGATACCACCCAAACAAAGTGCAATCAAGAACTTTTCAATATTGATTTTAAATCGTGTTGAATTTTGTACATAAACAGGAACAAAATCTTTGAAAATGAGAACTTTTTTAATAGAGGAGATGAAGGACCAAATAAAAGAAGCGTTTAGAAGCGTTAAACCAGGTTAAAATTCTTGAAGGATTTAAGAAAAGGTTTCTAATGTGCCTAGAGTCCAATGAGTAAACACGAAAATAATAAAATGAGAACTTTTTTAATAGAGGAGATGAAGGACCAAATAAAAGAAGCGTTTAGAAGCGTTAAACCAGGTTAAAATTCTTGAAGGATTTAAGAAAAGGTTTCTAATGTGCCTAGAGTCCAATGAGTTTGAACAATTATTAAAAAATTTATCAGTATTTATGTATATCTTGTTATTTAATTTAAGTTAAAAATTTATTTATTTATTATGTTATTGTTTAAATATATGGTTTGGCAAATTCTCATGGGTGATTTGACAAATATTATAATTTTGAAAAATTCTTCCTATTACTACCAATATGTGCATTTTCCACGAAAACGTCAAGAGTTATCCCTAGGAAAGTATTATAATATTTGACAGATAATTACTTGGTG
Source organism: Apoderus coryli (assembly GCA_911728435.2). Lineage (NCBI taxonomy): Eukaryota > Metazoa > Arthropoda > Insecta > Coleoptera > Attelabidae > Apoderus > Apoderus coryli. Next base: position 4,096,189 of record OU452202.1, on the reverse strand, counting down.
CGTCTAATTATGGCCTCATATACCGGGTGTTCCATTTGAAATAAACAAGTTATTTAGAATTAAACTTTACGTTCATATAGCTTTTATCAAAGATTAATGTACACAATAGATAGTCAGCCCAATGCATTAAAATCAGAACATCTCTAAGTATGCCAGCCACTACGTGGCGTATACTAGCGTGCACAGCATAGAGCAGTATTGTCACAGCCAGAAACCGTTTTGTAGTTTATTAATATCAGAAACAAAACGCAACGTATAACAATTATTTACATCATTTGCAACAGATATGAACCGGCAATGCTGTATTGTCAGAGAGAGAGATTGATGAAATTCTGTATTAATCTGGAGGGGATACGTAGGGAGGGTAGAAAAAAAACAAGCGAATGTGGTGTGTGTCGTGCTGTTGCCGATTCGTCGGTAAAAGAAACACACATGGTGATTTATTACAAGTACAGTATTGAAATAAAAGCCTAATCTCTATGAATTAAATTTAATATAATAATATTTAATCCATGTCATACATGTTTCAAGACTAGACCAGTCCCATGATCAGTGGCGAACAATCATTAAATGAAAAGCTTTTAGATAGAAACATACTTTTGACTCCATTGTAATAATTTGTTGATGTATACAGGGTGAACTATCACTCAGTACAAAAATTTTAACCACATGCTCAGGAAAGCATGAAAAACCATAAAAAATTTGTTTCGGAATTTTTATTCGATGTTTACAAAATGGGGCAAATCCACGTTTTTCCCTGGTAAATCGGCGCCTATGACAATTATTTCCAACCTACAAACCGCAGTACGCGGCGTTGCCAATTGTAGAGAGGTGAAAATTAACATTTTTGAAATAATTATTATAATACCTGATAAATAAATCCATAATTACTACTGCAGATGTACACTACTTCTTCGTTTTTGCAAACAACAAACTCCTAAAACGATATTTTTGCATACTTATTGAATACACTAAAAACACAACAGATTTCCGAGAAGTAGATACACTAAATGCACACTTTTTTAATATTCGCTGATACCGAGTTATTTTAAATTTAACGAAATATTAAACTATGATAGCCAGTTGTAGCGGCGCTGTCTTATAATATTTGATCAATAACAATCAATCTGGAATACTCCAAATTGTAGATAATTTCTTCGTTTTTGCAAACTTCTAAACGATATTTTTGCATTTTGAACACACAAACACTAACTAAACATTGCCACTAAACCCCAGATAAGTAAAACTAGTACTTACTTATCTGGGACTAATATGTATAATGCCTGTTTAATTTTAATTTATTTAAATCCTTATTTCCAAACGGGACGAAAATGTAAACACGAAAATAATAAAATATCGGTTAATAGGTGAATAGGTCATCTGTCAACCAACAGCCTAACGTGTTGTCAAGTTTATAACACACATATTTCTCAGATCAGATTGGCTGATGTGGCATAATCACCTACCACTCGCCCTCACTTGAAATTTTTTATAAAAGGAACGTAAAACTCAAAATCATAATTAGCTACGAAATAATTTGATGTTAATTTCTCACGTAACTATGGTTGTTTTTACATTACATTAGACGTTAGAAATTGCACATTGCATACTTTACACATTACGCAGAATAAAATACACATCTGATAAAACGGGTTACCTACGTACACTACACAAAAATTTTGTCGGAAATATTATTATCATTATTATGAAATAACATAAATATTAATGATGTGATGCATGGTGAATTAGATTTGGAAGCCAAGAGCATTGTGTTTATTAAAATATAGTGTGTCAGCGCTTGGATAGTACCTGTCAACTAACAACAGATGGCGTTATCATATACCAGAAATTTATTAATGAACGACTGAAGTTCATAACGCCGTATGTTGTTAAATGATGGTACTAACCAAGCGCTGACACACTATATTATAATAAACACAATGCCAAGAGCTAACTAAAAATATTTAGCGCCTATTGACCATCGCTTTTTTGGCCAAATCTGGCAAGCCTGCATTCACGAATAATTATTATGCAGATTTTGTTACTATCGATCGAGTTTGTTATGAAATTTGAACAATCGATATCGTACATTTTCAACCGATAAAATGGGAATATTTTTAGTATAAATACAACAATAACTAGAAACTACACTAATGTTAATAAATACCGATGTTTGATCCGATACATCGGCACTATCGTTGGCAAAGCCCAGCGGTATATCCAATAAAATGTATTGATATATCTGCTAAATTTTATATCGTTATAATGAAGCGTAAATTGTCGATGTGACTATGGATATTTTTTATTCCGATATATCGATATTTTGATAATATCGATATGGCGATGTTTTCCTTTGTCATTTGTCATCGCGTTTCTGACGTCGACTTATTATATTACTTTATTGATAGTGAATGTTTGAAAATTGAATTGAATTATTGAAAAACGCGGAATTAACAGACATGGTAATAATATTATACCTACCTATGGGAAATGCAACGAAAGAGCAAATCGGCCGGCAGTGGAATACCGGAGACGTTTTCCAAATAGGAAAGACATGCCTAATCTAGTCCTCGCACATTTGTAAATGTTGTAAGTACAACGTTTGTGAGATACTGGTACATTGCAAGCTCAAACGGGTGGACAAGGAGGACAGAATAATTTAGAACATGTAGTGGCTGTACTAAATTTAATAGAGGAGGAACTGTCCATAAGTACTACGGAGATTACAAAAAGATTGGGAATATCTCAGAACAAGGAGGATTCTGAAGGAGAACTGGTTTCAACCGTATAACATACAAAAGATGCCGGCACTAGAAATAGTTCAGTGGTTAAGCGCATCAACAAGTGTGGTGAGGTTAACGATGGTCTCTTTGAACATTTGCTGTTGTAGTGCTTTGAAGTGCTAGTGTTATTTGCATTTGAGTGTTTTTTGTTGCCCTTTGGGGTTTTCCTAACGGATGGGATCCACCTTGTGATCGTCGGGCTGAGTACCTGACATTAAACAAGAAGAGTGGACGAGGTAAATCAAGCGGTCCCCAGGAAGTTCAAAAATCATGGCGGCATGGCATGTTAGACCTATCCGAAAGGTAGGAGCTTACGTAATATTTAATATTTCGCATGATTGAAGTCACATAATCATCTACATTTTCGAAATAAATGTTTTACATTAAATGCTCGGTAAATCGATACACTTGGCAACATGGCGCTGTATCATAATCTTTGCTAATGTCTAATTTAAACTTCAGTTGGGCAGGCGTTCATAGGCGTCGTAAAAAGGGAGTTTAACATAATTTACACAAAAATTATTTTCAGCCTTAATAAAAATGTTGGAAATTTTTTGAAATGCGATTCTGTTAAATCTTATTTTTCTCTACCTCTAGTTAAAATTTTTCTACTGAGTGATAGTTCACCCTGTATAAAAAAATCTAAATATCTAAAAGCTTTTGATTTAATTATTGCTCGCCACTGATTATGGGACTGGTCTAGTCTTGAAACATGTTGTATGGCATGGATTAATGATTATTATATTAAATTTATTTCGTGGATATTAGACTTTTATACCAATACCGAAATCAAAAATAGGTATTAATGTACATTATTCTTTGTCAAAATTATAACTCCACTTAAGAATGGACTAGGTACTTTTTGAATTTATTACATATATTTTAAATATTTCACGTAGACAATGTGGCAAAGATGTAACAAGATTGTTGTAGATCTTATAATACCTATAATAAAAAAATTATCATTGCTACCTATATTATATTAGGTATACCTATTATAATAGTCTGTCTCTGTTATTGCGATTTTCATTGTTTTCATACCTACTGATTTTGTTTTGAAGAGAATTAATATAAATATTAAATTTAATTTAATCTTTGATACTACCAAAGATTAATAAGTTAATCTTTGGCTGCGTAGTTATTTTTTTGTGAATATTTTTAGCTCTCCATATCATATATGTATATATGGAGACTATTAGTTTCATGAAAAAAATTTTTTTTTTAATTTCACCGGAAATACTTGTTTTTGGTCATTTTATACATAAATAAGTAGTTTTAAAAAAATGTCTGTCTGTCTGTATCCACGAAAACGCAAAAACCGCTTAACAGATTTTAACCAAATGTGGTACAAAAATACTATTGGACATGGCAAGGAGCTGATTAGATTTTGGGAAACATTGAGCGTAGGCAAAGGGTTTAAAAGAGGGTTCAAAAATAAAAAAAAATCGTAGTTCTTAAACTTATCCGAAATACTGCATAATTTTTTACGCATTTAATTGAATATAACCTAAGATATTGAACATAAAATATTAGACCACATTGGCCTTCGAAAATAGTGTAAAATGGGGTAAAAAAGATTTAAAAAAAACGTATTTCTTAAAAATAGCAGAAATATTAACTAGTTATTTATAGTTTTGATAGACTATAACCTATAAAATGTGTCATGAATAACTTACTTTCATAGGCGTTCGTAAATAGTGGAAAAGGGGTCAAAACATAAAAAATATATATTTCCTAAACTTATTCGAAATATGGAATAATTTTTCATAGTTGTGATACAATATAAGCTAAAAAATATTCCATAAAAGAATTGGTTCACACAGGCGTTCGAAAATAGTTTAAAAAAGGGTCAAAAACGAAAAAAAAATGTTTCTCAAATATGCCAGAAAAATTGGCTAATTATATATAGCTTTGATATAAGAGAACCTAAAAAATGCAGCATAAAATTTTTATTTACATAGGCGTTCGTAAATAGTAGAAAAAGGGGTAAAATAAAAAAAATTAAAATGTAAAAATTTTTATATTTAACTAGATGAATTGGTGTTAAAAATACACGACAAAATTAATGTACCATAGGCGTTCGTGAAAATTCTATAAAAGGGTCAGAAAAAATTTGTATTCGTGATAACTCAAAAACCAATTAACGGATAACCTGCAACATGCAGCATAACAATTTGGTTACATAGGCGTTCGTAAATAGTAGAAAAGGGGGCAAAATAAATTTTATAATAAAACTAAAACAATCAATTAATTTGCGTTCAAGAACTTGGCCTAGATCTGAAATATAAAATATCTGCGTATAAATAGTGCCTCCAAAGAGAAGGAAAAGGCACAAAACCCGATACTTAAAAAAAAATAGCTGATGTCTAAAACAAAACAAAAATTTATTAAATTTAGATAAATGACAAAAAGGTCATAAAATTATTACTTTTACACTTAAATATGGAGAGCTATTCGTGCCTCGTGGGCAACACTTTATTTTTAATAATTATTGTCATGCTGGAAATTTCAAACCTTATTTACTTCAGCAACTTGTAAAAAGCACAGCCTTTTTAATATTAATATTTCTTAAAATCGATATTACGCGATAACGATGACTTTCTATCAATATCACAGAAGGATACATTTATTACGTATATAATTTGTTAGATTTTACATCTTCGAATTGAAACACACGCAAAAAATGTGCATAAAAAAGTTAGGGTAGCATTTCACGCCTGTATGCCCCTTTAATTTACCCGCCTCTGAGATTTATTTTTTCATAATGTTAACGACAAGTTGAATCTGCTGTTTGAGTTTGATCCTTAAAACTGAATCAGGTAATAACCGGAAGTCCTATCTATAACGCCAAATTTCGTTAATTTAAATATAACTTTTTGATGCATCCTTATATCCGAAATTTAAAATTAAATGACTAAAATAATATTATTTTAGTCATTTAAAATTATTGTCTAAAACATTTAATGAACCAGCCCTGTATATTTATACTATTATAGTAATTTCTTTTATTTTCGTCCATACACATTAATCTTTGCGTAGATAGGCATACCATATAATTTTATACTACCCGACAAAAAACACTGCTGCACAGTAGTACATATATGATACCTATAATATAAAAACAAACTCCCACCTCGTAGGGGAAAGTATACTCGTCCTTGTCTAACATTGCCCATATGTTTATTTTATTTCAACACAATACATATAACGCCATCTACAATTTCCATGGTTGCATGTTTTTCTAATAGATGTAGCTCGTGTCGAGACAGTTTCAATTTTTGTTTTATTTCCCATATACGCTGACTATCTATTGTGTACATTAATCTTTGCTTTTATTATTGGACACCCTGTATTTAGTATTGGGGGTTTCTTATACCTGGCGTAACAAATGATGAGTGGGTATATTTATCAGTCCAGACTGGCTTAAAAAGAACAAACGAATAGGTGTGAATTTTTTCATTCAAATTATATGTCTATATTTTTATAAAAATTAAAATATTTAAAAAACTGTCAGATTTAGGTGAGATGTACTTTTATGAAAGTTAGGTTTATTTTGAACGGGGAATCTAAAAATATATTCATATACAGGGCATTCCATTTAAAAAAACACAACTATGGTTCATTTCTTATATTTGGGTAACTATGTATAGATTCACAATATTTTTAAAATTTGTATCGAACCCATCAATAAAACTTTTACGAAATTAAATAGTTTAGCCACACTATTCCGTGTCGTATGGCGTGAATAAGATGTATATATAGATATATAAATTTTGGAACTGAGGTCATTTTTAGGATCCAGGAGTCATCATTTGACTGCATAAAAATTTTTCAAAATTTCGGTTGTGTCAATCTCCTGTAAATAGTTTGATTTTTTTTTGAAAATCTACTAAAAACGATGTTTCTTTGAAAAACACGGACTTTGTTACCATGGTTTCTTTTGACTATCAACAGCAACAGGTAGTTTGATTAAGGTTATACACAACGTCCACAGGACATGGTAGTTAGTTTTAATTTCGAGGGTAATTTTAAATTCAAGTTAGACATATTAAAAGTATTACATAATACTAATTAACGTCTTTATTTAGCAAAGTCTAGTCCAGTGGCTATTCACATTTAAACTGTTTTTTAACAAAAATAATAAATTATAAAGCAAAGTAAAACTGAAATAAAACTAGAACTAAAAATTACCCTGACCTAAAAATAAATAAACAAATAACAGATAAAATAAAAATAAATATTAATAGTAACAAATTCAGCAACAATGCAGAAAAGAAACATAATTAATATACATAGGGTATGAAATCAATTACAAAAAAAAAGAAGAAAAACTATTTCACGAAAAATTAACCTAGAAAATCAGATTTTGCTACTGGTAGAGTAGTAGGTGCTGCTTGAGATATGCCATAAATTTTCGGTGTAGTATCTTGTCCAAGAAAAACAATGGTTACAAAGGCATGGGCTTTTTAAGTAATGAACTTCAAAGCATACAAACATCTCAGACGAATGATCTTTTTTGGCTTTACTCGAAATTAACAACGAGATTCGAACAAAAATGATCATCTTAGGCGGCTTAAATACAAGTTATCATTAAATATTTTTTCTAAAATTTAAAACTATTTAATTTATTTACCATTAAGGTCATAAAACAAATTTTAGGTAGGGTAGGATATAGGTACTTATACTAAATTTATAACATCTATTATACCTATTTATATCCGTTTTTTGTTTAACTATTCATTTGTTGTTTGAAGGTCACATTATTCAAAGTAATTTAGCAAATTATTGCCGAATAATTAATTATTATACAGAGGCATGGTTTGTTATGAATATCAAGAAATATATCATGATATGATAAGTTCAACTGCAAGAAAAAAGAAAAACTTAAATTAAAAAGGCAATTATTATTAAAAATTATATGATTCTCTATTTTTCGCATAACTAGAAAACGTCCAATGTTATTTATTAACTGTAATGAGCAACTCAAAGATTGCTTATGGTCTGCAGGTCAATTAATGTTCCAATTAGTTTTTAATTGAAAATTGGTACGAGGGTGGTTCATAATTCCGCGAATTGTGGGGATATTTTTCATTGTGACATGTTCTATGACTCATCATTAGTACAAATACCAAATTTTAAATTCTTGTAGGGTCTGGTGTACCCCAGAGATCAAATCTGGCTCTCTTGTTGTTTTTACTGTTTATAAACCTAGTGGAGAAGTTAAGGTTTTTTCAGATTACTTGTGTCAGCTGAATTATACGAATTAATAAACATTTTTAAAGCAAATTATTCTTGATGAGCTTTATATTTCTTGCCTAAGAGGCTTCACACTCAAGGCAAATAATAATTATCAATTTTATAGTCATAAAGCATTTACATTTTCTTGTAGACGTAGACAAAATATCACACAAATGTGGACTTATCAAATAAAATAACAATACCTACAAAACATGTAAAATATAATAAATACATATGAATGAAAATACTTAACAAAACGTACATTATTTTCTTACCTAACTAAACAATTCATTAACACAAAATTTAATTAAAAAAAAACTAATTAAAAATTATTAAATTATAAACAGTGCTATGAAGAAATATCTATTTGTTATGAAAAATGTGTTTCATTCTTTTATAGTATTAGTTTTATATTTTTAGCTTTTAATTCTGTATTTATTTTTCGTTTTCCATATCATAATTATTACTTATTATTTTTATCTTAGACCTCTCTTTCCTTGTCTAAGATTTTTATGGTATCTAATAATTCTTTGATTTGTTTTGTGAAATTGATATTTCCTTTTAATTAATAAAAAATTGTAGTTAACACTGATATCTAATATATGTCGCACATCCAGATATTATGTTAGACTGATAAGCTAAAAACGTTTCGAAATTTAATAAAAATATAACTTTAGTATGCGAGTAGAATAGATGGCACCGCCTCTATAGGAAGAGATGTTTATGTCTCATTTCTTAGTCTAGACATGAACCGTCTGAAAATAAGTGAACATTTAAGTATTCATTAGGAAGTTCACAGTTGTAAACGAACATCTTTGCGGAGTCTAATATTTAAGTTTCTTATATTTTGAATGCTTGGGTTAAACATTTTGACAGGTATATTTTTGTACTTTATTTTGTTTGTTGTATTACTATAATTGGTACCTATCTATATATTAAAAATATAATGTCAACAACCTGGAAGTTAGATAGGTCCAAATGAGTTGCTCTAAATCGTCCATTGCGACTACGCACACCAAAGTTTAATGTGGCCCACCACTATTCATATTACTTTCCCGCACAGGGAAAGTATTGTAAACGCGCTAAAAAAAATTTGAGATAAAGACGGATATAACCAATTTGAAGTTCCCTGAGACGATTAAGACCATTTCCAAGTCTGTCTGTCTGTGTGTATGTATGTGTGTCTGTATGTATTTTACCACGATAGCGCCTAACGCTTTAACCAGTTTAGCTAAATTTTGGTATATGAGTTTGGGGCAGTCCTAGAATTAAGACATTAGAGTTTCGTTGAAATCGCGTAAGCCCTGTGATAGGGGTGGACACAACCGCTAAATTTTCATATAGCAGTAGGGGTCGAGTGATACATCATTTTTTAAATCTCGTCTAGGCAGAAGCACCATGAATATTTTTTCGAAAGTACTAAACTTATGAATTGATGATTTAAATGATAATGCAACTCCTGCACATCTACAATAGCTCTTTACTCTCGATAAGTTGATACGTCTCTTCAAATTTACCGTATACCGGGTGGTCCAGTTTCGAAAGCGGAAACTTTAGAGACAGAGAGAGAACCACAAAATAGTATCATATATAAACTAAATTCGAAAAATATGAAAATTTAATATTCTTGAAATAAAAGTCGACCTCCACACAATAAATTTAATAAAAATCCTCAATAAATGTCACCATACATGTTTCACAGCTCCGGGCTGCATCATCAGTGGTTATAATAGAAAATTGACGAAAAGCTATGTTATTTAACTAAATTAGTACATATTATTTTTGGGAATTTTATTTATCAACTCTAGAAATAAGAATGTATACATTATTTTCAATTGCACCAAAAAAGATTTGAACTTTAAACTTACCATTGTGTGAAAAAATAAAAAATTTTTATTGTTAAATTAATCGTTGTTAAACATTAAGACTAAAACTAATACATTTAAAAAGGTCACATTATTACTAATGTAAGCCTTGTAACATTTTTCTTTTTGTATATCATCGAAACTCTTAAAAATTCTCTCTCTACGAAGACACTAGATTGCAGTTTCACACAACAATGGCGTTTCAAATTTTCTTAAAAAATAGATTTTTGTATATGTAGGATAGATGCAATTGTAATGTTGTTTTAGAATTCTAATAAATATATTAACAATAATATTGTGGTGACATCTATTTCCTAGAGCCAATATCACTTCCGTACATGTGATCTACAATGTTAGATTTCTTTTTTATCTCAACTCTATACTATACAGATCCCTATGTTAAGTGTATACAGATTTCTTTGATTATTAATATGGGATGGTATTTTTCTTATGGTTATGTTTATGTTGTTTATATAATCTATGAGCTACACATTAATACACAATAATATCAGTTAGTGTGACAATCTATGTTTTAATTTTCATATACTTAATTGTACCACAAATAAAATCAACACACAATCTCATGTCAATGTTTACATTTACGTACGTGGTTTTCCGTTATGTAATTATCCTTAGTTTATTTACATTTGCGCTTACAATTTAAAATTAAATGTAGTAATCGAGAAGCTAGTTTAAGAAGGATAATGATTTAAAAAAAAAAATCTGGTGGATGTGAACTCAGTTTGATCATTTAGACAATTTATTGATGGCGAGTTGTTAATTGCTGTTATTTCCATAATTTCTAACGTATTGAGTAAAGTGCCTTTATTACAAATGTGTAAGAGTTTAACGTTGTTGTCTATATCAAAAGAGTGGCCGAGATTTATGACATGGTTTGCTATAGCTGAGTTACTGTCAATGCATGTATAATTTCGTGCTTGAGATTTAGTGATAATTCCATTGTGTTCCTCAATTCTAGTTTTAATAGCACGTCCAGATTGGCCGATGTATTGTGCAGAACATCCTGTTGTATTACATGATAATGCATATACGCCAGATTTTTCGTTTGACGGTGATTTGTCTTTGCTATTATTCAGAAGGAGGTTGATAGTATTATTAGTACGAAAACATATTTGAATGTTGTTTTGGCTAAAAACTCGTTTTAGCGCTAAACATAGTGGGTGTGTATATGTTATTGGATAAAATTTCGGTGTGGAAGAGGTATATACTGATCTTAGATTTCTATTTATATACTTATTAATGTGTTTATAGTATATTCTGTTAATTGTACTAGCTTGAAAATCGTTCGATTTGGCTATGTGGTATATAATAGAAAGTTCTTTTTTGAAATTTTCCTCGGACATTGGGATGTTAAATAATCTGTGAAAAAGAGAATTGAAACCTGCAAACTTATGTGCATATGGATGGTTAGATGAAAATGGGATTGCTATGTCTGTGCTTGTATCTTTGTGGTAAATAGAGAAGGATAAGTTATTGGATAATCTGTGAATACGCACGTCTAAGAATGGTAATGATCTGTTGTTTTCTATTTCTACTGTAAATTGTATCCTATGGTGTAAGGAGTTCATAAATGTTAATGTGTCATTCAAATCATGATCAGATCCTTTAAATACTGCAAATATGTCGTCCACGTATCTAAAATATACAACTAGCCTATCTTTATGTATTTGGTTTTGCATTATTTTATTTTCCAGGTTGACCATGAAGATTTCAGCTAGGAGTGATGATGTAGATGCTCCCATTGCTAATCCTTCGCATTGTTTATATATTTGGTTGTCAAACTGGAAGAAATTCTGATCTAATGCGACGTTTAGTAAGTTGACAATGTCGCGAATGCTGGGTTCATTAAGGGATGAATCACTATTAAGAAGATCGTGGACGAGTTGTACGCTCTCACTTACTGGAACACTGGTGTATAGATTTTTCACGTCAAATGATACAAGAAAAGAATTTGCAGGACAGTGGGTATTGGTTAATTTTTGACATAGTTCAACTGAGTTATTTACTGAATATGGGGGTTTAAAATTTGTGCATTTTTTAATAGTGTAGTTTAACCATTTAGACAATTTAGAAGCTGGTGATGTTGAATAACATACTATTGGACGAATTGGCATGTTGATTTTATGTGTTTTAATTTGTCCTCTTAATTTTGGTATTTGAGGATTCATATTTGTAAGTCTAAATTTGTTAGTGTTGAGGAGTGATAATGTATCTTTCGTACTATCTAAAGTTTTCCTAAGTTTAGTTTGATAGGTTTTAAGAGGATTAGATTGTACTATAGTGAAGTCGGGTGTATTGAGAAATTCATTAACCTTATTAATATACGTTTGTTTGTCACATATGACAGTGCAGTTACTTTTATCGCTTTTACTTAGGATTAAGTTGTTATTATTTAATTTTGATTTGATATTTTTAATAATTTTAGTTTCACTAGAGTTGTTTATTTTGTTGTAATTTTTATATCCTTGGTTTAGAATTTTTGAGATATTAGAATTTATTATTTCTTTTTCTGGAGGATTCAATGTTTCAATAATAGATTCGCATTCTGCGGCAGTAACTTTTAGGTTATCTTTAGTTATGTTATTATGAATATTGTATTTTAAACCTTTATTAAGCATTGAAGTTTCTTGTTCTGTAAAATTGATATTTGAGAGATTCAGAACTCTATTGTGAAACTGAAATGTATTTGATTGTACTATGTTTGGAAACTGTTCTTGAAAATTTTGGTTATCGAAATGTGAGATATCGTTATTTTCGAAAGATACATTATTCTCATTATCATTATTTATATAATTAATGTTATGCAATGTGTCAAAATTATTGGAATGATTTTGATTTTTCCTAGATCTTAGATTATTAATTTTAGCATTAAGTCTATTTTTCTTGATGGTACCTTTATATCTGACTGTGTCCTGTATTTGTTGTTGTAAGCAGTCCCATTCATAGTGATGTAATTTGTGTGCTAGTTCAGCTGTTATGTAATGAAGTTTTGTTGTTATCATATCCATCTTTCCATGTAACTTCTTTATTTCTTCTCGTAGCCATGTGATTTTGGCTATTTTTACGGCTTTTATTGCTGATTGTGATTTATTCCGTGTATGAATTTGTATATAGTTTGGTATTAAGTTTTCATTTTTACACAAGCAGTTGAAGTATATGTCGAGTTTAAGATATTGACGTTGAGTAGATAGCTTTTCGTATTCTCGGACTAGGGTAGCTTGACTAGCATTATTCATTCGAAAGAAGTAGTCCATACTGAAGTGGAGTAGAATAATTTAATATTCTTGAAATAAAAGTCGACCTCCACACAATAAATTTAATAAAAATCCTCAATAAATGTCACCATACATGTTTCACAGCTCCGGGCTGCATCATCAGTGGTTATAATAGAAAATTGACGAAAAGCTATGTTATTTAACTAAATTAGTACATATTATTTTTGGGAATTTTATTTATCAACTCTAGAAATAAGAATGTATACATTATTTTCAATTGCACCAAAAAAGATTTGAACTTTAAACTTACCATTGTGTGAAAAAATAAAAAATTTTTATTGTTAAATTAATCGTTGTTAAACATTAAGACTAAAACTAATACATTTAAAAAGGTCACATTATTACTAATGTAAGCCTTGTAACATTTTTCTTTTTGTATATCATCGAAACTCTTAAAAATTCTCTCTCTACTTCATTACATAACAGCTGAACTAGCACACAAATTACATCACTATGAATGGGACTGCTTACAACAACAAATACAGGACACAGTCAGATATAAAGGTACCATCAAGAAAAATAGACTTAATGCTAAAATTAATAATCTAAGATCTAGGAAAAATCAAAATCATTCCAATAATTTTGACACATTGCATAACATTAATTATATAAATAATGATAATGAGAATAATGTATCTTTCGAAAATAACGATATCTCACATTTCGATAACCAAAATTTTCAAGAACAGTTTCCAAACATAGTACAATCAAATACATTTCAGTTTCACAATAGAGTTCTGAATCTCTCAAATATCAATTTTACAGAACAAGAAACTTCAATGCTTAATAAAGGTTTAAAATACAATATTCATAATAACATAACTAAAGATAACCTAAAAGTTACTGCCGCAGAATGCGAATCTATTATTGAAACATTGAATCCTCCAGAAAAAGAAATAATAAATTCTAATATCTCAAAAATTCTAAACCAAGGATATAAAAATTACAACAAAATAAACAACTCTAGTGAAACTAAAATTATTAAAAATATCAAATCAAAATTAAATAATAACAACTTAATCCTAAGTAAAAGCGATAAAAGTAACTGCACTGTCATATGTGACAAACAAACGTATATTAATAAGGTTAATGAATTTCTCAATACACCCGACTTCACTATAGTACAATCTAATCCTCTTAAAACCTATCAAACTAAACTTAGGAAAACTTTAGATAGTACGAAAGATACATTATCACTCCTCAACACTAACAAATTTAGACTTACAAATATGAATCCTCAAATACCAAAATTAAGAGGACAAATTAAAACACATAAAATCAACATGCCAATTCGTCCAATAGTATGTTATTCAACATCACCAGCTTCTAAATTGTCTAAATGGTTAAACTACACTATTAAAAAATGCACAAATTTTAAACCCCCATATTCAGTAAATAACTCAGTTGAACTATGTCAAAAATTAACCAATACCCACTGTCCTGCAAATTCTTTTCTTGTATCATTTGACGTGAAAAATCTATACACCAGTGTTCCAGTAAGTGAGAGCGTACAACTCGTCCACGATCTTCTTAATAGTGATTCATCCCTTAATGAACCCAGCATTCGCGACATTGTCAACTTACTAAACGTCGCATTAGATCAGAATTTCTTCCAGTTTGACAACCAAATATATAAACAATGCGAAGGATTAGCAATGGGAGCATCTACATCATCACTCCTAGCTGAAATCTTCATGGTCAACCTGGAAAATAAAATAATGCAAAACCAAATACATAAAGATAGGCTAGTTGTATATTTTAGATACGTGGACGACATATTTGCAGTATTTAAAGGATCTGATCATGATTTGAATGACACATTAACATTTATGAACTCCTTACACCATAGGATACAATTTACAGTAGAAATAGAAAACAACAGATCATTACCATTCTTAGACGTGCGTATTCACAGATTATCCAATAACTTATCCTTCTCTATTTACCACAAAGATACAAGCACAGACATAGCAATCCCATTTTCATCTAACCATCCATATGCACATAAGTTTGCAGGTTTCAATTCTCTTTTTCACAGATTATTTAACATCCCAATGTCCGAGGAAAATTTCAAAAAAGAACTTTCTATTATATACCACATAGCCAAATCGAACGATTTTCAAGCTAGTACAATTAACAGAATATACTATAAACACATTAATAAGTATATAAATAGAAATCTAAGATCAGTATATACCTCTTCCACACCGAAATTTTATCCAATAACATATACACACCCACTATGTTTAGCGCTAAAACGAGTTTTTAGCCAAAACAACATTCAAATATGTTTTCGTACTAATAATACTATCAACCTCCTTCTGAATAATAGCAAAGACAAATCACCGTCAAACGAAAAATCTGGCGTATATGCATTATCATGTAATACAACAGGATGTTCTGCACAATACATCGGCCAATCTGGACGTGCTATTAAAACTAGAATTGAGGAACACAATGGAATTATCACTAAATCTCAAGCACGAAATTATACATGCATTGACAGTAACTCAGCTATAGCAAACCATGTCATAAATCTCGGCCACTCTTTTGATATAGACAACAACGTTAAACTCTTACACATTTGTAATAAAGGCACTTTACTCAATACGTTAGAAATTATGGAAATAACAGCAATTAACAACTCGCCATCAATAAATTGTCTAAATGATCAAACTGAGTTCACATCCACCAGATTTTTTTTTTTAAATCATTATCCTTCTTAAACTAGCTTCTCGATTACTACATTTAATTTTAAATTGTAAGCGCAAATGTAAATAAACTAAGGATAATTACATAACGGAAAACCACGTACGTAAATGTAAACATTGACATGAGATTGTGTGTTGATTTTATTTGTGGTACAATTAAGTATATGAAAATTAAAACATAGATTGTCACACTAACTGATATTATTGTGTATTAATGTGTAGCTCATAGATTATATAAACAACATAAACATAACCATAAGAAAAATACCATCCCATATTAATAATCAAAGAAATCTGTATACACTTAACATAGGGATCTGTATAGTATAGAGTTGAGATAAAAAAGAAATCTAACATTGTAGATCACATGTACGGAAGTGATATTGGCTCTAGGAAATAGATGTCACCACAATATTATTGTTAATATATTTATTAGAATTCTAAAACAACATTACAATTGCATCTATCCTACATATACAAAAATCTATTTTTTAAGAAAATTTGAAACGCCATTGTTGTGTGAAACTGCAATCTAGTGTCTTCGTAGAGAAAGAATTTTTAAGAGTTTCGATGATATACAAAAAGAAAAATGTTACAAGGCTTACATTAGTAATAATGTGACCTTTTTAAATGTATTAGTTTTAGTCTTAATGTTTAACAACGATTAATTTAACAATAAAATTTTTTTATTTTTTCACACAATGGTAAGTTTAAAGTTCAAATCTTTTTTGGTGCAATTGAAAATAATGTATACATTCTTATTTCTAGAGTTGATAAATAAAATTCCCAAAAATAATATGTACTAATTTAGTTAAATAACATAGCTTTTCGTCAATTTTCTATTATAACCACTGATGATGCAGCCCGGAGCTGTGAAACATGTATGGTGACATTTATTGAGGATTTTTATTAAATTTATTGTGTGGAGGTCGACTTTTATTTCAAGAATATTAAATTATTCTACTCCACTTCAGTATGGACTACTTCTTTCGAAATATGAAAATGTTTATTAAAAATTATAAATTTATTAATATTTTTAAAACTACTTTAGATATTTTAATAAAATATTGGATACATAATTTAGATGCAATCTTTTTTCGCAAAAAATATTATTTTACTTCCATCAGAGAAGTACGGAGACATCTTCGGGAAATTTTAATGAAAAAAAAAATGGTGCGCCACTGTTTTTGAAAAAAACTACTTACTACTGTCAGTGTATTTCATTTTATTCTGACAGTTAATTGTATTGTGTCAGGTAATTTAATTTCGAGTCATTGTTATTAGTTGTAGCAAAGATTAATTGTGTACATTAATCTTTGGTTGTAGTGTAGTAGTGTGCAAGTAAAGATTAAAATCTTTGGTGTAAGTATTTATCTCAAGAATGCTTTTTCCTAACAACGAATACGCAGATATTCATTCTTGCTACGGATTTTTCAGAAGTGGCAGTTCCTAAATATTGTAAACGCTATCAAAATAGAAGAGTTCTAGATGCTGGCATTTTCATCAGAACACATCAGTATGTTCGTAACTTTGGCCTGCGTGTTAATAACGAACGGAACAGTTCGATATAATCGATATAATATTCAGAATAAACGTATACTTCGTACTTTTGATAACAATCCGAGGCTGAGCTCTCGGAAGGCAGTTCAGAACATTCACCTACGTATAAGTCTAAAGCATTACGAACACTATACGATGACCATAAACATGCATATCACCTACAACCTGTTCAGAATTTGAAAAAAGAATAAGATTTTTCTAGTGGCTTTTAAATTCGACGGAAGAAAATTCTGACTTTTTACATAAGATTTTCTTTTACCAGACGTCGGGTAACAAATTACCATAATATTCGAATATTTGGCCACATCAGAATCCTTAAGAAATTCGACCAAGATCAGATTTTTCTGTGTTTGGTTGGAATCTATGTTTGTGGTCCACATTTCGTAAACCCAATAAAGTTTCACTCGAAACTGTTTTGGCGTTTCTTAACAATATTCTGCTGGACAACCTAGAGGATATACCCATTAAGTTAAGGCATGAGAGTTGGATACAACTGGATGGAGCTCCCCCGCATTTTGGAATGGCTGTAAGACAATGGCTCAATAACATTTATCGTCAACTGTGGATTGGCCGGCTAGGGAGAAATTACATGAACGTGGGTAATGGTCACTCAGGTCACTTGATCTTTATCCGCTAGGGTTTTACGTTTGTGACACTATCAAAGATATACCCTACGCTAATCCAGTATTAACAAGATAAGATTCAATTTTAAAAATTCAGCAAGCCTGCAATGATATGGCGGCGAAATCCGCATGAAGTGCTGCCAAATGTATTGTGGTGGGTGGACTATATTTTGGCCGACATGAAGTGAAGGGCACCAAAGCGTTACCGAGTGATGATGATGGCTGACTTGTGCGATCCAGTATGACTCTACATCTACCTGCAAAACGACCAAAACTGGGAAGCAAATTAAGGCGAAAGCTTAACATCGAATGCCTAAAGGGCAACCGAGCGAAACTGTGTTTCCAACAGCACCTGAAGGACAAGCTGCCGGAAGAATATCCGGATGCTATTGAAGAACACTGGTCGTTATTTAGATCCGCCGTGCTCTCTGCTGATGAGGAGACCCTAGGCTATGTGAAACGAAAACATCAGGATTGGTTCGACGAAAATGATGAAGAGATACAAAGACGAATAGACACGTAAAGCATTCATCACCTGGCAAAATGACCGCAACTCAACATCAAAACAGCGTCTCTTTCAAACGGCGAAGTCTGAAGTACAACGAAGAATTCGATATCCAAAGAATCAGTTGAGGACGGCGAAATCTCATGCCACTAAGACCATTTATGGCACCTCTGCACAGAGTCTTAACCCACTGCAAACATGGGATGGGTCTCGTCTTCTAAGGGATTGCACGTCAATTGGTTCTCGGTGGAAGGAACATTTTCAGGAACTACTAAACAGGGACACGAATGTTGATAATGCAACACTCGATCGGTTGCCACATAGACCAACCCAAAAAGACTTGGGAGATGTACCTTATCTGCGAGAAGTTGATAAAGCTATTCGGCAACTTAAAAACAACAAATTAGCTGGCTCTGATGGCATATCTCCTGAACTTTTTAAAGAAGGAGGACCTGTGATATTGGAACACTTTCATCTTCTAATAACTAAAATATTTATCGTTGAATTTGTCTTTTAATGGTTCATTTATATCTGACATAAGATACAGGGGTGTGCATTTGTAAAAAACGAGAAAATTACTGAAATGCCAAATATTGCAACACTGTGTGATTTTTAGAATTACGGTAACAGTTTTTTTAGCAGAAATGCAGCATTTATATATTTTTTTTTCTATCCAAACACTTACTTACGTACGCTAGAGGTACGCAGAAGGTAAACGAGAATAAATTCGAAACTGTGCATGTAAACCCCATACTATTATATATCGTTGACTTTGTTTTTAGGGCTCTATCTAAATATGTTTCAATATATACGGTATGCTATTTAAAATAAGGAGGTTGAATGCCCTCACTGCAATTTGAGCCACCCTGTATATGTAAAGCTTAAATAAATAAAACTTTCAAGTTAACCCAACAAAAGTTTTTATTTAACTTTTTGTTGTATTGTTTATAGTTTCTCAGATAAGGTAGTAGTCCATATTAAACTGGCCACCCGGTACAAGGTTGGTTTTGGTGATAGGTTGGTGAGATTTTTTGATTCATATCTCTCTGACAGGAGCCAGTTCGTCCAACATAACGGTTGTAGATCTCACCAGTTCTTTGTTACAACCAACACATTATATACAGGGTGTTTTAGAAAGACATTGCCAAAATTTGTAAGCGAATTGGGGACAGCTAATCATGAAAATACCAAAATTGTATTTTTTCGAAAAGTGCTTATTTACAAACATACAGGGTGTTAAAGATGACTGCCTGAGGACGATTTGGTTGAAATATTTTCGAAACGAGTAAAGATGAATTAACCAAATGTAGCATATTTATTCACCTAGTTAAATGTCGTAAACTGACATGAAATTGAATAAAAAAAAATGACCATAGGCGGGTAAACGGGGGGACCCTTGCCTTAATTATAACCTAACTTTTTTCCTTGTGATTTTTATTCATTTTGTGTCGAAAATGTGATTAAATACAGTTTTCTACATAAAAAAGGCATACTTCTTTTATCTCGCAAAAACTTAAAGATTTTCGAGAAATTCGAGTTTAAAAATTTTAGGACAAAACTGGTCCTTAGTACAAAGCATTAATAAAATTTTGGAAAACTTTTCGTTAGCAAACTGTATTTCAATAATTTTATTAACGCTGTTTACTAAGAACCAGTTTTGTCCTAAAATTTTCAAACTCGAATTTCTCGAAAACTTAAGTTTTTCGAGAAAAAAGAAGTATGCCTTTTTTATGTAGAAAACTTTATTTTATCACATTTTTGACACAAAATGAATAAAAATCACAAGGAAAAAACGTTAGGTTATAAGTAAGGCAAGGGTCCCCCCCGTTTACCCGCCTATGGTCATCCTTTTTTATTCAATTTCATGTCAGTTTACGACATTTAACTAGGTGAATAAATATGCTACATTTGGTTAATTTTTCTTTACTCGTTTCGAAAATATTTGATTATTATTTATATATCTTTGTAAATAAGGACTTTTCGAAAAATTACAATTTAGGCTTTTTTCATGATTAGATGTCCCTAATTCGCTCACAAATTTTGGCCATGTCTTTCTGAAACACCCTGTATATTTCCCAGGCTGCACTTAAGACATTGGGATTTGTCTTGAGGTTAACCTCGGGATTCTGTAGCGTTAGCTGTCTGACATCGGGGGATCATGTATTGGTAAGAACTAAATTAGAGTATGCGTCGATGGTTTGGTCACCGATTTACCGTGTCCACATTGACAGATTGGAGAAATTGCAGCTTACAAACATTTGTTTCCGAATAGACGGACGTTTCACCATCGACAGTTGCTGGATACGTTTAACTTCGACTGCTTGTAGTTCCGGAGGGCGGTCAACTCATTTGCGTATCGACTGCCCTCGCCTTCTCACGGATATTCACTTTAATGTGCCACAGCTTCGGTACAATTATGAAAATAGGGCCCTTGTGACTAGAGCCTCTATATTGTGTGACGTCTGTGCGTACAGAGACATGTGGACTTTTTCAGCTGCAAACTATCTTTATTCAAATGTAAAGTATATTATTAATTGATGCTAATGCTGTTAGACAATAAATATTATTATTATTATTAAATCTTCAAAATGTTTTCAAAAGTAACGGAAAATGTGATTTGTGGCGACCGTTGTTCTTGTGCCACACTGTATATATACATATATATTTTTTTAATTTAGTCTGTAGGTACTGTAGCGACCATTGTGCTTGTGCCACACTGTATATATATATATCAAGTTTAGCTATTGTAGTTGTAAATAATATAAATATACTGAATTCCCAAAATCAGCCAAGAGAAATTGTGGCATTTTTGAATTTTTTCTTTTCTCTACCTAGAGGCATTCTTGGAAAAAGCAAACCATAAACGCGCGGGTATTATTAAAGTCACGTACCGGACAGATGCCTTACTTTACCCAAAAATGCATTTCTATGATTTCGGACAACTGTCTAACCTTTCTTCTTTTAACTAACAAGTCACCGCGGGAATGTCTATTTGTATATTTTTCAATGATTTTTCTCCATTTCAGTTTTTGGGGCCTAAAGGGTAACAGTTGGGTTAGATGCGTCGTATTTGGCGAAACACACATTAATTTGATTGCAAGTATTTATCACATGTGGACTAAGATGTGAAGACAAATTCTTGCTAATTACCGCATTTTTCCCAGGTTGTTTCTTCAAAATTGGCAACAATAAATTCACAAACCAATAAAAATATATATTATCTGTTGTGTTGGGTTGGGTTCCATTCAATTCTTTTTCCATTTCATTAAAATATATGTTAAAAGTATGTAGCTCTAACAGTTTCGATGTTTGAAGCTCTTTGTTTCTTTTTAGAAATAGTGTCTGCCAATCAACCACGTCCCTGGATAGAGTGGACATTAACTCCACTAAAATTCTCCTTCTTTTGTTGTCTGGCTACATGTCCTCACTTGCTCTATCCTCTGTTGCTGTAGTCTTTTGTTGGTTGTTTGTCGCTCGTTGTGTCTAGAAAGAGACACTCTGTAACATAAATATAAATTTGGTTATCCTGAATTAATAAAAGGATAACCTATTAGTGGCTGTTGTTGCTGCTGGGGATTCCGGTTGATTCACGGATCAGAGGGTTTGTATATGTCTCTGCCATTGACCAGACCTTCTGAGCCTTCAAAAAACACGATTTTAGAACACATACAACAATTTATACATTCTACTACGTCGTTCAGCAGTGACTAAAAATATTTGGTATGTAAATGTAAAATTATCCAGTCTCGACAGCGATACCATTTGTGTGGTTCCCCCTTCCGCCTTCTACCCAGAGTCACCCCGAAAATTGTAAAAATAGTAAGAGCTACAGTATATCTCAAATCTCGAAAACATGAAATGCATAAGTAGTAGAACCTAAAAGACAAATATAATTCCTTTAGCGTTGAAAACCGCAAAGTTATTATGGCCCATTCTTATGCAATTTTCCGCGTTCTTCCTTAACGTACTACGGAAAGGAAACTTTAAAGTTAGATTCGTGAAATTGCCTGCATTCTATATTTTCAGGTACGTATATTTTTCATTTAGTTTCATTAAGAAACTCCAAATTTTAACGATACGAATTTTTAAACACTTTGATTTTTGGCCAAAACAATGTTTCAAAAATCAAAATTCATATTAACAGTATCCTTAATGTTTGCTGTGATTGCCACCATTAAAGCTTGGTTATATTCTTTGGCCGAAATATTGATTTATTTGGATTCACAAGGATGGTGCAGTGAATGCGATAACTCTAGAAATTCCAGCATGGACAACATTTCAGCAGTTTCTTTCACTTATTTTCTTAACTGCCGATGTAACCTTCAGCTACTGAACTTGATATCCATCATTCAAATTATTGTTTTAATTGAAACATAATCCGCCACTATTTACCAGCAATGTTGTCTATAGACCAACGTTTTCGCTCGACAATAATGAAACACTTTCCAGCTCAGTATGCAATATTCCTAAGAAACATTTTTTGGAAAATAATAATTTTCTCTAAACCTGTTGAAAATAGGTATAGGGACTATTAATACAATGTCTATTTATTTTACTTTCCCAACCCATAGCGAAAGTATTATTGTGAACGCGTTAAACAACAAATTTGATATAAAGACGGATATAACCATTTTGAAGTCCCCTAAGACGATTCGGACCATTTGCAGATGGAAGTCTGTCTGTCTGGGTCTCTGTATGAATTCTTCCACGATAGTGCCTAAACGCTCCAACCAACTGAGCTAAATTTTGGTATATGAGTTTGGAGTCCAATTAGTTTTTAGTTGAAATCGCTTTAGCCCTGTGATAGGGGTGGACATAACAACTCAAATTTTTAAAGAGTAGTAGATGTCGAGTGATACATCATTTGAAAGCATTTTGATCTGCATTACAGCAATTACTTTTGATTTTTGCCTCCATCATTCTCGAGAAAATTGCGTTTAAAAGTTACAAATATGTAGTACGGCGACCGCAGACTTTAATGGAATTTGGTTTCATTTCATTTACCGTCGGCCATAGCTCAGTGGTAATCGGTGTGGCTTTGGGTGTGTAATGTTCAGGGTTCGATCCCTGCTCTTGCAATTTATTTATTTATAATTTTTGACCAAAGTAGTTAGGTAGGTAGTTGGGTTAGTTTTAGCATGTTATTATTATTTTTATAATTATAATTGTTTAAGGCTCTGTATATTATATAATTATTGTTAAGTGTTGTCATAGAGACAAAAAAAAAATACAAAATCTGATTTCTATGTAGATGATATGTTGACTGGTGGGGAGTCAATAAGGGAAGTTTCTAAAATATGCAAAGGTGTAGGTATCTGATATTCTATTACGAGGATGTTTTGAATTAAGAATACTCAGGAAACCTCTCAGAATTCTCACTGGCCAATTGGTACAAAGAATGAATAGCCAACAAAAACGATCAACATGTCATGCTATATGATACAGTATTTAGCTGAAATATTTGTATAGGATCATTTCCATTATACCTCCAAAGTATTCGTTGCAAACATCTCTCAGAATCTTTCACTAAAACTTGTCGATATATTTTTGCAATGTCTGTAGAAACAACGTAGGTATGTTGCCTAAACCTTCATAAAATAAATATAAGATCATCTTGAATAGTCGGACCTACCATTTGTAAATTATTAAAATAGTATCCAGAACTGGTAGGTGAAGACGCATCAAATACAACACGAAACTTAGTTGTTACAATAATAATAATGTATTTTCAGATTTTACATATTTGATCAAAACACTTCGTTACTCAAGTGATATCATATTTTAAATTATAATGTACAGCATCCACAATCAACTGCACTAACTTAGTGATTATTGAGGCAATATCGATAGTTCAACCTTCGGGAAAGTTTTGGGTTGACACAACCGATTTTTTTAAGTGGTATCGAATTGTACCAAATATACGGTGCCCCAATAAAAAAACAACTTAACTTTTAAACACTGTATAAAAGGCACTATATTCACAATGTAGCCATAATTGATCTACATATTTAGGCGTTGAAAAAAATAAAAATAAATCCAATTATATTTTAATAATAATATTAAAAATATTATTATTAATATTGTAAGAATCTTATGCAGAATCAAAAAGATAGTATGCAGAAGCGTCCATAATAATACCATATTCAATTACCTTTATCTACTACACGATTGACCCTGTATACTTTTCCTTCAAGTTTTATCGAATTTATGTGTGACTTTTGTCCTCGCTGTATTTTTAAAATGTGGTATATACCAAACGTCCTATGTCTGGAATAATTGTTAGACCCATTTAAAATCAATTGGTTTTCAGACGAATTTCTTCACCAAGGTAGGTAGGTAGTAGGTTTAGTACCATAACCATAAAATCAGAATAAACATAAATTTGAATAAGCACTTATTTCTATTTATTAACTATTACAGGTAGGGAAAAATTACCTGCCCAAGAGGGCTATGTATAGGTGTAAGTGCATAAAGTTTAGTCAGTATATTTGTTTTCGTTAAGCCTGTGCGACAAAAATTTTACTGTGGTTACTAAGTTACTGGAATATCTATCTAGGATTGAATCAGTAAGTTTTTATTATTTATTTTTACATATAACGATTGTTCCAATTTATAAACGCTAAGTTTATTATAATATGTTAATAGCTTATTTATAATATCATGATCAAACTATAGAACTCACTATTTGCTATGCCGGACTCATCTAACACCTTGTTTATAAACACCATATCATCAAGTCCTACCTTATTTTAGACTTCTTACAAACAAGCTATTTTGGGAGTTTTTTTTTTAGTTGTCCAATTTGAGACATAGAAAGCAAGTATCTCTACTAAAAAATTAGCCTCCACTTTCAATTAGTCTAAAATGTCAGTGCGATACGCATATAGTGCTGCAGCTCTAAAGAACAGTCAAGTTATTCAGAAAAGGGTATTAAGCTGAGAAAACAAGTGTGTTGAGTAGAAGTAGAGCGAAAAACAACTTTAACTTACGAAATATTGTTAGTGGTGATGAATCAAATCATTAATTGATTTTTATAAAGATAAAAATCATCTGGTCTCGAAGTGTATACAAAAAGTTAGCCAGACATTTGTCCAAAAGCGAGTCATATATCATCACATCGAACAAATTTATTAAGACAGAATTAAAGTATTCCAGTTGTTATTTTATATGTTCAACAAAAACATTTTGGAAAGGATTTAATTCGAGTAGCTTATCCAAGAACACTATCCACTCTCTTAAAATTCCTAAATCTAATCTACTGCGGATCAAACCTTATTATAAATTTAATTAAAATGACAAAATATCATCATACAATCAGATATATTTATATCAGTGGAATATCTGTACGCTCAGTTATTCTTGGAGAATATTTTATTTATTTATGTTTTAAATCAAGTGACTAAATTGCATTCAAAAAAGCTGTTTTAGGTTCTGTTTGATCCAATATATCGAGTTTCATATCACCTTCCACAGATAAGCTGAAAGCAGTGAGGCAGGTGTTCAGAAATGCTTTCCTCGGATGTCGATCAGAAGCTCGAAAAATTCTTATTTGGTGGTGGATGCAAAGAACCGATTTGCATCACTACTGAAAGCCAATGAAATATCCTTCGTATTTATAGGGTTATCGTCCCCTTGATTGAACTCGTCTTCAACGTGATCTATCCTGTAAAACTCATTATCAATCAGAAGTTTATTGTTCACTATTTTAGCCAGTTTGGTTTCAGAGAGGGGCTTGTTTCATATTTTACCAGCTTGACGATCTGGAAAACATAAATCTTGTGAAATGGTTGAGCGACTTGTTTTAAGTTTTAGGCAGTTCTTAAGTATTTTAGATAATTTAAAAAACTAACAAGAAAAATGATTTTGGGTTCTGTGGTTCTATTAACACGAATATTGTCAAAGTAGCTTTCAAGAAAATTGAACTCAACATAAAGTTAATTAAATCTTTTAATGGTGACTTTACTATACTTAAGAGATAAATTATTGTTTTTCTTGTGTTATCAAAATGTATATTATTTAGCAATATTTTATTTGTGCTATGAATTATTTTAAAACTGTGAAAGACATGTTTCAGATACCTACCCCAAAAATGCCAAAATTATCTTCTTCAACTTAGTCAAACTTGGCAAGGGCGAACTGATATTCAAATATGCTACTGATAAATGCTTCATTACTTTTGAATAATTATAAAAATAAACAAACAAGTTACACAGTACAACACAATAGCCGGATTGGATTAAGAAAAAATAATGAAAAATTAGTTTTACTTTTCACATATACCTAACCAATTGTTTTGAAAAATACTAAAAATTAAACAAAAAAATGTTAAAATATGAATTTCCTTATACAAAACTGGAAGAAATAGATAAAATATAGTGTAGAAATAGTCCATGGTGCGTGGAGTTTATCATTTAATGATAAATCAAAATTCGTCTTCTCCACAAATAAATCTCTTTATTTTGTTAAAAATAGTGTCATTACATTATACAACCATACATGTTTCGAGACATAATATTCTCATCCTCAGTGGTTAATATTAGGGGGGTAAAATTTCTTTCATTGAATACAGAAGTTATTTAATTGTCAATAGGGGTTTTTGATTCTGGAAATAACATTTTCTAAGTATACATTTTTATTTTAAGTCGGTTAACTTACCATTTGTAGAAAAAATTTTTATATTAATTTTTGCATTTTATATCTATTTATAACATTATAATCATTTTAATTATTATTGATAAATTGTATCAATAAACCTACTTTTGTTGTAACATTTCGACTTATTGGTTTTATTTTTGGTTTATTTCTTGTTTTACTCATTTTATTTAAAAATTTTTTTTTGAAAAATTGCGTGTCGATAACTGAAATCTACAGAAATTTTGACATATTCGCCATTTGCATGGTTTTCAGTTATCGACACGCAATTTTTCAAAAAAAAATTTTAAATAAAATGAGTAAAACAAGAAATAAACCAAAAATAAAACCAATAAGTCGAAATGTTACAACAAAAGTAGGTTTATTGATACAATTTATCAATAATAATTAAAATGATTATAATGTTATAAATAGATATAAAATGCAAAAATTAATATAAAAATTTTTTCTACAAATGGTAAGTTAACCGACTTAAAATAAAAATGTATACTTAGAAAATGTTATTTCCAGAATCAAAAACCCCTATTGACAATTAAATAACTTCTGTATTCAATGAAAGAAATTTTACCCCCCTAATATTAACCACTGAGGATGAGAATATTATGTCTCGAAACATGTATGGTTGTATAATGTAATGACACTATTTTTAACAAAATAAAGAGATTTATTTGTGGAGAAGACGAATTTTGATTTATCATTAGATAAAATATAGATTGCAGCACTATAATATATGTCGCACTCAGAGAAATTGCGTCGACCTCACTCTTTCAGATGATCTAACTTGAACTACTCCATTTCTGATTTTCACCGGGGTGTCGACTACCTATATTCACCACGACTAAAATATGCCTCGTATTTATCGTTCCCTTGATTGAATTCGACTTCAACTTGATGATCTATCGTGTAAACTCGTTATCAATCAGAAGTTTATTGTTCACTATTTTAGCCTGATCTTGAAATAGTAAATCTTGTGAAATAGTCATGCCAATTGCTTTTTTTTTTTATAAATGGTCCGTACGACCTAAGTCCCCGGATTCACTGCAGCGCCATGGGCTTATTGTGAAAAGTCCCCGTATATTATGCCACCCAATCCAGCAGCCGTGTATCCTCCACTAACTTGTGGAGTTCAGTTATGTGACATCTGCTGGCGCAATCAGCGCATGCTCAAAAATAGCGTGTCGTCTTCGTTGTAGAGTTACACACTCACATATTACATGGTAAGCTGTTTCAACTGCCCCATTACACAATCTGCATTGAAGGTCCCCGTTATACAGCCCCATCCTATTTAGGTGGTCTCTCAGAGCGCAATGCCCAGTAAGGAGTCCCATAGTTATCTGACTCCTGCTTAATGATAGCAGTTTTTCAGTGCGTTTTGTTGATGCACCAGGTATGAACCTCTTCCCATGCTCTTGCTTGGGAATATGATCCCAATATCTATGGTGCTCGCTTTTGGCCCAGCACTTGAGCAGTTCCCTCGCCGTTCTTTTAGACAAGCCTAGCGCAGGTTCCGTGCCAGTATATGTGGTTTCAGAGGCTTGTCTAGCCAGCCAATCCGCTCTCTCGTTGCCTTCAATTCCCGAGTGCCTGCGACCCACACTAGCTTAACCCTATTGTGGTCCGCCAAGGCCCTAAGTTCTGTTTGGCATTCCCATACCAGTTTAGTTGTAACCTTGGGGCTTCTCAGAGCCCTTAAGGCCGCCTGGCTTGTTTGTATAAGCCCTCAATCTGTTTAGTTTTGCACACTGCAGAATTGCAAAGACTTGCTTGAAATACGGATGTGTTTTTCCCCAGCGAGAATTTTAGATTCGTGTTCCTTGTTTCACTATATATTCCTGCACCACTTCCACTTTCGGTTTTTGACCCGTCTGGAAACCAGGTTATCCCTCTCAGTGTCCATATTCAGTGTTGATCAAGAACTTCGCGGTTCATAATATGCACTTCGAAGTTTATGTCAAATTCAAATTTTGGTCTGATGTGGTCCATGGGCATGTCTATGATGCCATCCCCAATACATACCCCAATCTTGGTATGTCCCCGATAAGTGAGTACAGTTCCTACCAACCCTCGCAGTCTAATGAATGCCGCCCCCGCCTCCATCCTTACCATGATGTGTAAGGGTGGGAGGTTCAGCAATACTTCCATTGCGGCTGTGGGAGTAATTCTAAAAGCGCCCGTCATTGCTAAGCAGGCAAGCCTCTGTACCCTGCCCAACTCAGCAACGACGGTATGCTGTTCCGTTTTCATCCACCAAATCAGCGACGAGTATGTTATCGTAGGTCTGACTACCGCAGTGTACAACCAGTGCATCATATTTTGGATTTTGTCCCCATAAGCGTTCTCTCCGCTCTGGTTTGACAGTTGTTAAGGATTTTAGATTTATTAAAAAACTAACAAGAAAAATGATTTTCGGTTATGTGGTTTTATTACGCGAATATTGTCAGAGTCGCTTTCAAGAAAATTGATTCCCAAAAGCTCAAAAAATTTACTCAACGTAAAGTTAATTAAATCTTTTAAGGGGACTTTACGATAGTTTTAAGCGTTACATTATTGTTTTTCTTGTTTTATCAAAATTTATAATTATTTATCCATATGTTATTTGTTATATGAATTATTTTAAAACTGATAAGCAACAATATTTAAAACCAAGTATTAAATTTATGTAGGTATAGGTAGGCAACCAAATATACAGGTAAGCAGTAAAATCCCATGATAATCGCTGCAAACACAATATATATTTATTACGTGAACAGTTTGTTGAAAACGAGAGTACCTACCAATTAATTTCCCCTACTATATTTTTGATTTTCTAAAACCTATCAGAGGGGAACGGAAAACAAAATAATAATAGTAATATTTACAGACTTACTTAATTACAATTAGAACAGGTAGAAGTAATAAATAGTACGAAATCATATTATGCTGAGGTACTTATTACTGTGTGGCAATATGGTTATCGAAAATGAGTTATGTAAAATGTTATACAAAAAATGATAATGCAGTTTCATTGAAATTACGATTTTATACCAAAAATTATGTAGACTTTATTTCATAAAATTGGATTGTGTACTGTGTACGTTTATTTTGTAACATTTTGATGATTTTATTTATGTGTGCGTGATCAAAATTGGAAAAAAGTGTAGATAAACAAAGTAAGTAAACTAAATATATTTTTATAAATATTTATACTTAATTATAATTTCTTATTTGTAAGTAAGCACAAATAATAATAATAATATCTACATTTTCCATCAGACTACGTTCTAAGAAAACCAAGCTACTTAAATTGATGAAAATATAAGAACTTTAGTAATTTCATTACTATGAAGTATTACTATTGATTAAAAATACAGAGTGCCTGCCAGGAATCAAACGAGATAGATTATTACAGAAATTATATTTCAGAAATATACGAATGGGAGACGAGGGTCATATCGCTAAAATATTTCACAGTTCATTCTTAATTTCGAGTTGTGCCGCGACTTATTTATATTTCAAAAACAATACAAATTTATATACAGGGTGAGTTATTAGTGCGTCGAAGTTCGATATTACCTCAAAGACCAAAAATTTCACGCAAAATTAAGCAGCCAGTGTGTAGGCAGTCATAAAGTACGTATTTTAAAATTATTGTTTTTGTACAGGGTGGCTCATCTCATCAGGGTGAACCAAACTTACGTTTTATTTATTATTCCACAATTTCATTGGTTTAGACTTGACATTAATCATACTAAAATTTTAAATAATTATACAGAGTGGTTCAAAAGTTACCACTAGTATTATATGCAAAACATGGCGAATTCTAAGGCTTCTGTACTGGAACTGAAATAATTTAAACTCTGCTTCTTACGGGCATAGCTTTTTGATAGTTATCAACTTTTAGAAAAAGATAATTGTTAGTATATAGTGCAAAACCTGTATACAGGGTGAGTCCAAACGCAAATTTGGGTTTTACTCGAATTTTCCACATGAGCAGGACAATTGATAAGCTCTTATTCTTATGCAGCCTTTCTTATACCTAAATCTATTAGTTTTTAAGATATTTTCATTTAAACAAAAAAATATTAGAAAATTTGGACTTTACGTGATCATTTTGCATATACCGAATTTCATTTTTGAGATTTGTTATTGAAAAACATTACACAAGGTCACCAGAATAATGTTTTTCAAATTCAGCCTATTTTTTGAAAGTTATTTATTTATCATAATCGTAATCAAAACCGGTATATAATTGCAATATTTATCAACTAAATCAACAAGGATTTGATCGAATGACAGTGGCATTTAATCATTAGCTATGTATTACAAAAGTGTATTCTATTAAGTACCTATAACTATTAGTTTATTAATAATTACTTAATTAAATTTTGGTTGAAATTAATTTTCCCAAAAATGAGTTAATAGATATGGTTTGGATATTAGGAATGCAAAATGTTTTACTTGCGCAAAGAATTTACCAAGAAAGACATCCTGCTCGAAGGCAACCAGAAAAGATAACAATGGAAAGAATACTTAATAAATCGTTTTAAAAACACGGGATCAGTAAAATACCCGAAACAAACTAGGACCAAAACTGTTTTGAATGATGAAAATTAATTGAATGTAATGTTAAAAGTGGTAGAAAATCCACATATCAGCACGCGTGAATTTGCTCGGGAACAAAGCTCAGTCAAAAGAATTCTACATAAAAACAAAATGAGGATCACTATCTCCGGCGAATTATCTTCTGCCAATGTGCACAACAACAAGTTCACAATCAGATAGATTTTTTTGAGTTTGTGTTGTTTGGAGATGAATATGTTTCATAAATGAAAATATCTTAAAAACTAATAGCTTTAGTTATAAGAAAGGCTATATAAGAATAAAAGCTTATCAATTTTCCTTTCAGTTTTTGATATTTTATACAGGGTGTCTCATTTGGAAAATTCGAGTAAAACGCAAATTTGAGTTTGGACTGCACGATATACTAACAATTATCGTTTTTTAAAAGTTGATAACTATCAAAAAGCTATGCCCATAAGAAGCAGAGTTTAAATTATTTGAGTTCCAGTTCAGAAGCCTTAGAATTCGCCATGTTTTGCATATAATACTAGTGGTAACTTTGGAACCACTCTGTATAATTTTCTAAAATTTTAGTATGATTAATGTCAAGTCTAAACCAATGAAACTGTGGAATGATAAATAGGGCTTTCCATTTAAAAAACGTAAGTTTGGTTCACCCTGATGAGATGAGCCACCCTGTAAAAATAACAATAATTTTAAAATACGCACTTTATGACTGCCTACACACTGGCTGCTTAGTTTTGCGTGAAATTTTTGGTCTTAGAGGTAATATCGAACTTCGACGCACTAATAACTCACCCTGTATATTCAAGAATGGAAGTCAACTTCCACGAACTAACTTTTAATAGATTACTTTATAAGTCGTTAATTACACCATACATATTTCGGAGCACTAGTCCCATCATCAGAATAAGAAATGAAGGTTTCTTTTATAAGAATTAGAAGAAAGAGGTTTATATCCTTTAACTACCAGTCTTCTTCTTCACGAAATTGTGAGTTATAAAATTATAATACTTTACATAATAAAACATAAGCATATTTTTGTTTTCAAACACTAATACATTTCTTAATGAATTGCTTGTTACATAATGTATCAAGACTTTCAGTTTATGTTTGAAATTTGTTTCACACTACCATGCTTTCACCAGACGGGCTGTTTCGATGATCCAAAACTCATGGACAGGCCGTGTGACCCAAATCTCCCATATTTACGAGGATCTTATACTAGCACGAGAGATGAATGTCAACAAGATGTATTTGGCGACATCTAGTGTAAACAATGTTTACAAACGATGGTTGGACGACAAGTAGGCAACACTAGATACGCCCTAATTCCCTGGCGGGAGCCTTTATTAATGGATTGCTTGATACATAATGTAATAAGACTTTAAGTTTATGTTGGAAATTTGTTTCACACTACCATGCTTTCACCAAACGGGCCGTTTCGTTGATCCACAACTCATCAGTGGTGATCGGTATCTAGTGTTGGCAATAGGATATAATGGAGTAGTTACTTCCCGTCCAGCCATCGTTTGTGAACTTTGTTTCACCGGACATATTGCCTGCTCACACTAGATGTCGCGAAAAACATCTTGTTGTCACTAATACATTTCTTTCCGTATTATTTATGTAGATAGATATGGATTAAGTTTTCGTCAAATCGATTGACCACTGATGGTTGGGGTGGGAGATGCCCACATATTCAAACACCTTTCGGTGCGATCACGGTAGTCAAGTGCCTGGTGGCGCGGACAGTCATTGGATGGGATTTTTATTTTTGTAAAAATATTGAAGTAGGTACATAATAATATCGCTGTCAATTTCAAAAATATTTGTGGTGTGTCATAGTGATTGAAAACATACTTGAGTCAGTTAAATGGGGGCGGCAGATGCCCACATAAGCAAGCGCGTGTCGATGCGATCATGGTATTAAGGTACCTGGTCGTGTGGATAGTGGTTGGATAATCCCGGCCGAGTCGGAAAAAATGCCGTATTTATGCAGGAAAGTGCTGTACATCCATTATATATTCAAGCCTAGTTATAATTTTTTTAGTGTGAGAGACATTTTTTTTTGTATGTCTGCTGTTTTTGAGATATTTTTTTAATTCACATGTGAAGGGCCGAATTGTTAGATGAATTTGATTATTGACGTTTGACTTCGTTCAGTTTTACCGTGAGTAGTGAGCTGAGTTGGGGTATAAAACCTTTTATTTTAGTGGATTACATCGTATAGTTAAGCTGATTTTACACCTTTGCAACTTAGTGTACAAGCAAATACCTAACTTGCGATCCCATGAACAATAATTTGAAGTGAGTCAAACTTAAGAATTTTTTTTCGAATTAGTAAGCGTCTTGACCTAAATAGTTTTATCGCCATGTCCATTAATTTCGCATAAATAATAAACAAAAATTATATAATAATTTTTTGCTATATAATTTCTCCGCTCCAGCAGGCATTAATTACGAAATTATATATAATTGTTTACCTTAACAGTGTCCAGTGTCAATTTTTTTGCAACTCGTTTTTTGCGTAACATAGTAGAATTCTGATAGTAATAATTTTATGCTGTCTTAGTTATGTCTATTTTCGTTATGTTTTTACTGAAATCTTATAACTTGTGCTGTTTTATATAGTTTTATGGCTTTTTGTGTTTTAGCTTGATAGAGAACCAAAATAGCTTCGAAACGTCGCAATATTAAATAATTTACGAAAAAAAGAAAGAAAAAAAATGTGTAAACAAATAGATTATTTTATTGCACCATTCTGTAAACCGGCACTTCCTTGCACCGAACATACAAAAATCTTTGGCATGAAGTGCTTGAAACGAACACCAATTCTTTTAATTAGCCAAAGGCTTTTATCGCTGCCATGTCGACGGTGATTTTCTGCCAGTTTCAGACTAAGGTATATCCGAGTAGAATCCTTGTTAGATGCTTTATCTATTATTTTTGTATCCACGAATTTCCATATATCATTCCATTTAATGGATTTGGTGTTTATATGTTATTGCATAAATGATAAAGTATCAGCATTGATATAATTGTCTTATCATATTCTGATAAAATTATGTGATAAGATATGGTAAATCAATATTTATGATCTGTTGCTACATACATATTATACGTAAACCATAATTCTGATTGGTAAGAGTTAAACCGAACTTTGAATAGTTCCCGCGACAAGAAGGATATTTTAATTTTTCGTTGTTGAAAACCAATTTCTCAAATTGAGGTATGAAGGAGTTGTAGAACTGATGGCATTTTCTTTTGTCTATCACGTGTTGAATTTTATGAAAATATTCAGATGATCATCGTTTTCATTTGATCTAACGGCCAAAACTTTCAATTGTCAAAAGCATCAACAATACCACCCATAAAATGCCCAATTGCAGACACAGTAGTAAGCCCCAATCTAAAACCAAACTGCTGACGAGTAAACAAATGATTGGTTTCAAAATACCTACCAATTTAAATAGCATTTTCTCAAATATTTTACCCATTACTGGGACTATGTAAATAGGTCCATAGTTTTTTGATTTGGAGGTACCTTTTTATGTATAAGTATAATTCTCCCAATCTTGAGACAGTCAGGAAACATCGCCGTTGAGAGAGCCAAATTTATATTAGCTTTGTCATTGGCACAATTACCAAGTCTTTAATACATTTAATTATTACGATATTCAGTTCATAAATGTCCTTGAAAATTTTATTTCTAAAATAATCTATAATGACTCTCATTTCAACATTATGATACCTCTCTAAATCGAAAAGCACCAGGAATATTCACTGACAGTTGTAGTAGTTGAATTGGTGTAAAAATTACACGACAAAAAAATTATGCACCATAGGCGTCCGTGAAAAAAAAATAGCTGATGTCTACAATAAAAAACAAATCGGTTGTGTTACCCGAGAACTTTCTTGAAGGTTGAACTATCGATGTCCGCAATAATTTATAGAAGAGTTCATTGCGCATGCTGTACATTATGATCTAAAATATCAATATATCAATATCACCTATGGGTAACGAAATGTTTTCATCAAAGATTTAAAATCTAAAAAATACACTATTATTTATATAATAATAATATCATTTTAAACTAACCCAAGTAACCTAAGTACTTTTTTCAAAAATCAGAAATAAAAAAGTAATAAACTATTGCCCTCGAGGCACGAGATACATAACTATATGTGTAAAAGTAGTATTTTTGTGACCTTTTTGTCATTTACCTTTGTCGTGAGACTCTTGGTGACAAGCTATATTTCTAAATAAATTTATTTTTTATTTTTATTGTAGACATCAGCTATTTTTTATATCAATTATTCCATATTTAGAATTATTATGCCGCTTCTCCACTGTTTACGAACGCCTTTGTAAACACATTTCTTATGATACATTTCATAGGTTATATTCTATCAAATCTATAAATTTGTTTTAAGTTTTTAACCTCTTTTTACAGTATTTCCGAACGCCTATGTGATCTATTTTTTATGTTAAATGTTTTAGGTTATATTCTATTAAATCAATAAATAATATTTATTTAATATTTCGGATAGGTTTAAGAACTATAAATTTTGGAACCCTTTGTTGAACGCTTAATGTTTCCCAAAAATTAATTAGTACCTATAGAAATATCCTGAAGGGTTTTGGACCAAATTTGTTAAACTACTTAATTGAGTTTTGAGTCATCGTGGATAAAGATGTTTCAGACCCTTTTTTAGACTTTTCACGGATGCCTATGGTACAGACATTTTTTTGTCGTTAATTTTTTACACCAATTCAACTACTTAACACGTTCGCTGCGACTCAGATTTAGAACGAGGGCGTCTAGTGCTAACAAACTTTTTTACATAAATCTAAGGTGTTTCTTTGACAAATTGCTTTTATATATGACCTAAAATAAGTTTCTGCAAAATTTAGGTCCAAAAGGACCATGACTTCTAAATAAGTCACGCACACTGAGCACTAGAATTTTTGCAGAAACCTGTTTATAAAAGCTATTTCTGAATTTGTGAGTAAAAAAACGAGAAGATTTTTTATAAAAATACCATGAAAATAATTATAATTCAATTGCTCTTATGGAAATTTTCAACGCAATCTCCAATGCAAAGGTATAGTGTGTGTGTAGTGTGCTTGATATAGCAGTATTCCCCGTAGGGCCTAGGGGATTTTTCTTTGGATTGTGTGTAGTTTCCGTCGGCGTCATTTGTTGTGCAGTTTTCGGGGGGACTAATTGGTCGATTATATTTAGCCGGAAGTCGTAAAAAATCATCCTCCGATTCATACAACATTTGTTCTAACTCCCGTTCAGATAAAGGTTGTATATAAACTTTTTTCGAAGTAGTTCGGATCCTTTTCGCTTTAGAAGGCCCCGCCTCATCTTCCGCCATCACTATTGTTTTTTTTTTAATTTTCAACACGTATAACAACCATCGCGTAAAATGTAAAATCCACCCAGAGCTACAATAACAACTGAAGGCTCGAAAACACGTGTAACCGATAGGTAATTCAAAGTTACAGCATCGGATGGCCACAGTTCTTAACCCCCACATCATTAACTCGCCCCAGAATTGTTTTTTTAGTTTCCAAACCCTTAGCACCACGCTCACGTAAAATAAACTCGAATGCTGCAGTGCTAACTTTTCGTTATCGCTTGAAAACTTGTTGGACAGATGACTTATTTATAAGTCATGCGCACATGACAAATATAGGAGTCATGAGCAGCGAACGTGTTAAAAGGCTAAATATATATCATGTTTATAGTCTAATTTTTTAATATATGAGGTTCGATATTAAAGACATAGTCAAATAGTCTTCCGAAACCAAAGCTCAAAAAGTTATTTTTTAATTATTTTTTTATGTTAATTAATTATATTTTTTTTAATGGACATTTGCATTAATTTGGAGATTTCCTTGATTTTGGTGTGTTGAATATTACTATAGATGTTTGATTAAGTATTTATCTATTTACGAATTACTATTGTAACAAAAAGTAATTATGCTACTTTTAAAATAAATAAATATTATTAGTATTTCTAAAGTGTACATAGATGAGAAGGGGGCGGCAGATATTGAGTTGCACCCGGACGGCCATCATCTTAGCGGCGGCCGCGCCCCTGTAAGCAATTTAGTTGCTGAAAGTTATTTGTTACAGAACCAATTGTAGTTTTACCATTAAAAATTATAAAAAAAAAGCTTTCTTATCAGGTACTTGAAGCAAATAAAATTAATTTATATTACTACTTTATGTTAAAATACCTTATGCTGTAAAATATGTATATTGTAGTTCAAACTGATTATGACTCAACCTTGAAAACAAAAACACTTTCCTTATAGAAAATACGACTTAGAATAGGCAAAAAATTTATTTAGCAATGTTTTGTTAAACAACAGTTTTTTTTTTCACTAGAAAAAGTTGCGGTTACACTAAAAATGAGCGCCAACATGTTTTCCCACGACATGAAATCAAGAAACAATTCGAGCAAACAATCAAACACTCTGGTGGCTGAAATATATGAACATCAACAAATAACAAAGGAATCCCGTATACCGGTACCAACCACTGCGATACTTTTACGTAAACACAATAGTGTAAGAGTGAAAAAAGAAGCAAATTGTATTAGTTTTGAAAAAGGAAGAAGGCACTCTCTTCAGTTTTCAGAGCCAAAAGAAATTCTGCAGAATAAATACAGCAAAAGGTAAGAATTTTAAAAATGTTCTTGTTTAACGTATGTGATTTATTTTAACAAAATTATAATATATTGATCATTTTGATGTGTTTCATGTTGTTGGAAGTATTTTTATGTTGTTTTTTTCTGACAATGATTCAGTCACATATCTATTTGTGCTCTTAATTATTTAAATATCACAGGTTAATAGTATATTATCCAACAAGCACTTGATGACTGCTATTAAGTC
Organism: Apoderus coryli; assembly: GCA_911728435.2. Taxonomy (NCBI): domain Eukaryota; kingdom Metazoa; phylum Arthropoda; class Insecta; order Coleoptera; family Attelabidae; genus Apoderus; species Apoderus coryli. The sequence goes on along the minus strand of OU452202.1, from coordinate 4,057,480 downwards.
CTGGGTATGAGAATTACGACTTCAGCGTCCCAATTAAATGAGAGATGCATATTTTTTCTACATACATACTATCTTTCACCAAGAAAACTTGGAATTTTCTCTGGCATATATTATTGACCATTTCACACATAAACGTGAATTTTCTTTAATTGCATATTTGCTATATCTAGTGAGTTTGGGTGTTGTTTAAATAATACTAAGATAATATTACTCAACACTACCACAATAAAGAGGAACAAGACAAAAAAAAGATAAATATTTACTAATTATTCAAATATTTGTAGACAAAATATACTATTCCAGTCGTATACAATGGCTATTATTCGTTCAGGTGAGTAAATCTCACTCGTCTCAGTTCGTGACATAGACCTCATCCTCGTGAATAATAGCCATATTATACAGCGATGATTGTTGGTCGATGTCGATGCTACATAAGACATTTGAGAAAACTAAGCATACGATTCTTTTGAAAATAAGTGATTACTTATCCAGTCCATCATTCTATAATAATGTGATATTTCTGCTACTAAAATAGTGGAAGTTGATACCAACTTTCTTATTTTAAACGGAATACCCCGTATATAATTATATTTTTGGATTCTTTATCTGGAGTATTTTGTTTTAACACTCCCCTATCTTCAACTGTTTTTGATTAAATCATTTATTTTGAATGTTTTTTGACCCAAAACAGATGTCCGGAAATATCCCCTATTTTGTCACCCGCGTAGACACACGCTTGACATTTTGATGGTAGTTGGAAAAATATCTTAGAAATATCAATTATCTTAATAGATTGGTTCATCAGGTTACAGCGTGATCGCATACCACTAATACAAATAGTATACAAGGCGTTTCTGAAAAGGTGGTCAAAATTTGTGAGCGAATTGAAGACGTCTAATCATGAAAGAAACCTAAATTTTAATTTTTCGAAAAGTCCTTATTTACAAAGATACAGGGTGTTAAATATGATTGCCTGAGGACGATTTTTTTGAAATATTTTCGAAACGAGTAAAGATGTTCGTATTAATCAAATGTACCATATTTATTCACCTAGTTAAATGTCGTAAACTGACATGAAATTGAATAAAAAAGGATGACCATAAGCGGGTAAACGGGGGGACCCTTGCCTTAATTATACCCTAATTTTTTTTCTTGCGACTATTATTCATTTTGTGTCAAAAATGTGATAAAATAAGTTTTCTACAAAAAAAAAGGCATACTTCTTTTTTCTCTAAAAACTTGAAGGACTTTTCGAAAAATTACAATCAAGGTTTTTTTTGTGATTAGATTAGACTTCGGTCACAAATTTTGACCGCCTTTTTTAGAAACACCTTGAATATCAATTTTATCGAATGAAACACCCTGTGTATTATCTCATATTCTGAAAGACAACCATGATTTAATTATCTTTCAAAATATGTGCCATGTTCATATGCCTACATGGTAAGGTTTTAGAAATAAAAGTTTCTCTAGAAAAATTGTATCATTTCGGTATATTCTCATTAGATAGACATGAAACGTCACAATACGTCACGAAACAATAAAATTCTATCTAGCAATAATTGACATTTAATGCTTAACTTTTAAAATGTTGTTTATTAACGAAAGTTTCTTGAAAATAATCAGTGAAATGAAACTTGTTTATTAATCATGGATATTGTAAGGAAATTAAAGTAAAGTAGCTAAAAAAAAAACTATTTATGTTGTCTTCATATGAGGTTCTAGCTTTCCCTAAATATCGCTTTTTTTCTCTCAGCTTTAGCCCTTAATTTTATTGATACTAAAAAAATATTTATTTAGAAATTAAGAAAGTGAATTTAGAATTTTTCTATGTGAGACCAATCTGTTCCCGCTATAGAAAATGTTAAGTATAAATTTAGAGAACAAGGTAAAACGACTACTCCACTGGCTATTACTACGACTCGTATTGAATTACAAGCTCAAGTTTTCTAATAAATACTAAAATAAAAATTTTAATTTGCTTTTTCGCATCAAATTACCTGAGTATATACAACAAAAAACCAAATTAATAATTGCATTGCAATAAAAAAATTTATAATCTATGTCATCAGATGTTAAAAAAAAACATCGTGTCAGCTGTTCAAAGCAACTGTATTATAGATAATTGAAAACACTAAGGGACGAAGGTTTATGTGACAAAATGAAACTTTTCAAAGTTTTTTATGTAAACTATAATGTAACTTACTCTCTTCATTCATTCAATTAGTACTAACTTCTTAAATATCGTTTATATAATGGTGTGAATTAAAAATTGGATAAAATTTACTGGCAAAAGATTGAGCAATGTCATTAATGAAAATTGAAACAGCGGTGGGGCTAGACTGCTGCCCTGCGGTGCTCCACTAGTTGCAATACTTTTCAAGGACTTAAAACCATTATACTCCACAAACAACTTGCTGTTTTCAGATATGACGCAAAGTATAAAATCAAGTCCCAGGAAAACCCAATAGACCTTAGTTTTAACTTGAGAACCTTATGATCCAATCTGTCGAATGCCCTCGAAAAGTCAGTATAAATTACATCAACCTGCTCGAACTTAGGGCAGGATATGCATTTTGCAAGAACACAGCTAACTTAGTTTCAGTCGATTGCTTTTGGGAAAAAACCATGCTGCTCCAATTGATTCGATTTGTTATCTGATGAAATATCTTGTCATATATACACATCTCGAGGATCTTCGAAAAGCTAGATAGTATGGATATAGCCGGTATTTTTTTATCAAGTTTAGCTCACCCTGCTTTATGTATAGGGCAAACATGTGCGACCTTCCACATTTCGGAAAAAAACCTTGGATTGAATCGCCTTATTGATTAGTATGCAGAGAGGCTCCGCAAAGGCAAATGCACAATCCCCAACAACGAAGGCCAAACTTTAACGTAACTTACTCTCTCAATTCATTCATAAATTAGTACTAATTTCTTAAATATTATTTAATGGTGTCAATTAAAAATTGCATACAATAACATCTTAATTATTTGAAGCTGCTGAGAGATTGACAAATATAAAGAAGGAAACCGTAGTTTTCAGAAATGTTATACCGCATCCACTCGTGTATAATTTCAGCGTGAAGCTTAAATGTTAGGTTCCCGTGCTATAGTTCTTACAATTTAAGTTTATTCAAGAAGTAAACTGCTTTTATTATTGTATAACCGACAATAGTCAAATCTTAATAAACTCTAATTAGGACAAAATATTTTCAGCGATGACACTGTCATTTTCATATCTTTCTTGATTTTCAATATCAGTCGTGATGCTCATGGCATGAAATATTGCATAAAATGGGTTAGTGTTACTTTTACTTCTAGTCCGAAAACCTACATACCTAGTACATGCACGTCTGTAATTATGCCCCAGTGCAAATATTCAGCATGTTATTTTTTGTAGTGTGCAAAGCTCCCGTGTGAGGTCTATAGCGTCAATCGACGTCCCACAACAGAATATAAAACGGGGCCAGTCCTTCATGGAGAGGGGAGAGAAAAAGCAGCAGGAACGACAGGATCATAATGGCGGCGGTTTTTCCACACCGTCCACACCGACACTCCGACCGCATTCTGTTAAAATTATTAGTGGCAGCAACAAAACATCACCACCTAGCAGGCTGTTAGCAAACTCACCAAATTCACCTGCCAGAATTCGGAGTTTGGTAAGTTTTTATTTTTTGATTTCATTGACCTTTGGCATATTATCCATAAAAACTTTAGAGAACTTTTTGTTTTGGGCAAATAAGAAGTTATATCCAACCAAAGCGAATTGCCTATATACGTAAAGATTTCACAAAAAATGTAGAAAATATGGTCCATTTTCTACTTTTTTGGTGGAATCTTTACGTATTTTCGAATAAATTGGCAAATAAATATTATTATTTGAATTGGACTGTTATATTTTGTATTGCTATTATATTTTCCTTGATACTGGCAGAAATTGTGATGTCCAAATTAAACTTAAGTTTATTTATTGTCTTATAAAGAAGTTTTCGTAGATTTTTTTCCTGAACATAGAGGATATTACTAAATTCTACGTATTTTTTTTGTTTTTGAATCAATTAAGTCGAAGGTTCTAATAAGCCGTGTCCTAAAGTGACTGTTATATAGGGTGTTAAGGTTTTTGGTTTTTTAGAAAATCCAAGAAAGTTTATAAAGTGAAATTTAATTTTACACAAGTTATTGGCTTTCACACACTTACTGGACGAAGAATTTCAAAGCCCTATTCAATTGCATTACAATAATATATTGTAATACATATTTCCGGCGTTGCCGTAGGTAACAATGGACGTCAAGTGATATTTTGACATAAACTTTATTTATCTTCTTATCTTGACCTGTCAAAATTGTAATTTTTTCTGGAAAATTAAAAAAAAAAAACATACTTTTCAAATTATCAAAACATGTGAAAAATGCAGAAGTTATTTGTATTTTAATTTTGTACCCATGTAAATCAAATTTTTAAGACTTAAATTTAATTTAATTTTTATAGATGGTTTTTATTAACTAGATAGTTATTTTGAGGGCGCCTAACGATTAGTATATACAAAATAACCAGATAGTTTTTATTCAGAATTGAAAGGAAATCGTTTAGAAGTAAAAATTTTGGGATAAACTTAAGTTCAAAAGATTCAGCTAGCTTTTTTTAAGCAAAACCTATCATAGGTACTTTACCAAAAAAATAACAAAATTTAAAAAAATAAAATAATGAAATTTATTAGTCAACTGACTTTTGAAGTCGTATAAACTATTTATTTTTTCATTTGCTAAGTAATCCGTTGCATAGAGCTGTGGGCTGTATTAGAAATAAAAGGACGTCTACTCCACAAAATTTCTTTTATGTATGTTCAACTCGTAAGTGAGATGAGAGTGCCAGGCATGTTACGGAAATTATTCCATCATCAGGTGCATAACATTTGGATTTTTACATAAATATAGTGACCAGGTCAACTTCGGCATTTATACAGACTAGCAGTATAATTAAAATTAATTAGATGTAGAAAAGATTTTAAGTTGACCTGGTCACTATATTTATGTAAAATTCCAAACGTTATGCCACTGATAATGGCATAAGTTCCCAAACATGTCAGGCACTCTCATATAAAAGAAATTTTGTGGAGTAGTCGTCGTTTGATTTCTATTTTTTTTTTGTTTCAACATAGTAAACAAAATATTCAGGGTGACTCGTGAACCCCTGTAGATACTTATGGTTGTGAGAGAGACTGTCTTACTATGTCGTATGAAGTTGCATTTGCCCAAACATAAGAATTTCTGTTGTTTGAAATCACCGTCTTTGGTAAATTGAAGTTCATCTATAAATAATTATGCGAAGAATTGTTCTTCTATGGTTTGTAATCCAAAGGGAATATGGTCACCATTTTCTAACCTTTGAACTCCTTGGATATGATATCCGAATTAATGTTCTCCGTACGAGTGTTTAGGGAATTTTTATAATATTTTTTTGCTCTGCCAAGAACTATATCAGTAAGAATACTGGTAAAAAGAAATTTGTCATTGTTGTTTGAAACAGACTGACGAAAAACTCTGATAGTGTTCTGCTATCCGGAAAATGTCTTCTATAGCAATGCTGCCGCACCCTGCCATTTGAAGTGTCATTAGTAGTTAATAATAGCCTAGGTGCATCCTATATTCATCATGCGTATGTACAGCAGCTCGCGACTCACCCTGTATAATATTTTATGAGTTAGGTGAAGCTATAAACAAAAAATACCTACTTAATTAAAATAACAATCTGCTTGTTTTTGCGGTGTGGTTAATATCTTATCTTAATCGATTAATTCTGCATTTTCGGACTCAAGTTCTTTGTCCTTTCCTGAGTCTTTAAAGATCTTTCGAAATTCGATATTTTGTTTCACCTGTTAAACGACCTTTCTGCTCCTGCGCTGTGAAAAACATTTTTAACAAAACAGCGAGAGCAGGATATTTTAGCATCTAAATTCTTTGATATATAAAATGAATTATTGATTCCGAATATTATTACCATCATGTTTAAGTCATACAGGGTGTCCTACGGTGGCAACCCATTAGATTATTTCAGAAACTACTTCGAATTGAATTTTGAAAATTGCATTGTCTATATTGTCAAATATGCTCTACTCAAATAATATAATAGCAACGGCATAGCACTTCCGGTTATACCGGAAGTTGATAGCAACTTTGTTATTTTAAATAGAATACCCGATATATTATTACATTTTTGGATTCTAAATAAGATTTCACACATATTTCATGTATCATGTCCTATACCTAGCGTCAGTCGTTTTTGACTTATATCAAGATTTATGTCAACATTGACAGTTTAGGGCTCCATAAGAATTCCGTTTTTTCCTTGTAAATCAGTATTTAATAATTATTTTGCAGATATTTTCTTATCAGGTGGGATCTTCTTTTTTGAATTGACAAGACATTTTCTGATTAGTTTATACAGGGTGGTCAAAAAATTATATTGAAAACGGTTGAAGAAAAACAGTTGAAAGTCAATTTTTTCAAATGTAATGGGTATATTATTGTTATTTTATCTTCCTTAGCATTAAAAAGTAATGCAATTTTGTAATAGGTTATCATTTTCTAAAATACATAGTTTTCGAAATATCGTCATTTTAAATTTTTCTGCAGCGCCTACCATTGTCTCTCTGGAAGCTAGCTAATTAATTTAGTTAGCCATAAAAATAATGACATTTCTCTGAATTAGCATAAACGTCAAACTAAATATGAAATTAGTTGTTGCTATCCAACCAGTCGTTATTTATCAATATTTGTGACCATTATATTTTACAATAACTACAACAAAATGGAAAATATTTATTCATATGCTGATATTGTAAATGTATTAGTAATCCATGGAGAATGTAACAAAGTGATTAATAGAACCTGTAGAGTATTTAACGAAAGAAACTAGACTGACTAGAGAAAAATTAAGAAGAATTTTGAGAAATCAAATACGGTGGGGGCAGTGTCATGCAAATCGAATACTACAAAAACCTGTAACTACAAATGAGGATAATGTGGTAAATGTTTTGGCATATTTTAATACATATCCTGCATCATCAGTGAGTGCTGCTGAACAAGATCTAGGAATTTCAAAATCCTCTGTCCAAAAAATATTAAAAAGTAGTGGTTTACATCCATTTAAATTCAAATATCTTTGTGGTCTAGAAGCAAGTGATGCCGAACGACGTGTACGGTTCTGCGAAACCATTTTACCACGAACGCAAGAAGATCCTGGGTTTCTGCAAAAAGTGATTTGGACAGATGAGTCGAAATTTTCGAGAGATGGAATCGTTAATACACAAAATAGTCATTTTTGGGCTTCTGAGAATCCGCACGCTACTCGAGAACAAAATTTTCAAAATAAATTTAGTGTGAACGTTTTTTGTATGGTGAAAGACACACATGTTGAATATTTTATTTACGAGCATAATTTAAATACGGAAGGTTATCTTTATATTTTGCAAAATGTTGTGGCGCATTTTTTTGATGATCTACCATTAAATGAATTAAGAAGTTGTTGGTACCCGTTAGTGTGACGTTTATGTTAATTCAGAGAAATGCCATTATTTTCATGGCTAACTAAATTAATTAGATAGCTTCCAGAGAGACAACGGTAGGCGCTGCAGAAAAATTTAAAATGACGATATTGCGAAAACTATGCATTTTAGAAAATGATCACCTATTACAAAATTGCATTATTTTTAATGCTAAGGAAGATAAAATAATAATAATATACCCATTCCATTTGAAAAAATTGACTTTCAACTGTTTTTCTTGAACCGTTTACAATATAATTTTTTGAGCACCCTGTATAAACTAATCAGAAAATGTCTTGTCAATTCGAAAAAGAAGATCCCACCTGATAAGAAAATATCTGCAAAATTTTTATTAAATACTGATTTACAAGGAAAAAACGGAATTCTTATAGAGTCCTAAACTGTCAATTTTGACATAAATCTTGATATAAGTCAAAAACGACTGACGCTAGGTATAGGACATGGTACATGAAATATGTGTGAAATCTTATTTAGAATCTAAAAATGTAATAATATATAGGGTATTCCATTTAACATAACATAGTTGCCATCAACTTCCGGTATAACCGGAAGTGCTATGCCGTTGCTATTATATTATTTGAGTAGAGCATATTTGACAATATAGACACTGAAATTTTCAAAATTCAATTCGAAGTAGTTTCTGAAATAATCTAATGGGTTGCCACCGTAGGACACCCTGTATAAGAAACATCGTTTGCGTAAATTAATTGAAGATCCATTAAACATTTCTTGACAGAGTCTTCAAAATCCACTAGGCAAGAAAATGTTTAGCCCGCGGCGGTGGTTAAGTAAAGCAGTGAACGAAGTTGCGTTTCTAACGCTGTTAAAGGAAAAGTTGTATTGTCGTAAAATTGTTATATTGTGCGGTCAATTTTGCGCAAAGGAAGGAACCATGATTCCGATGATGCTACTGAGTTCGCAATGATTACTGTAGATGGGCAACCACTCAGGAAACGGGCGGATGAACTAGGAAGGATCGCACTGTAGTATCATTTAAGGTTTATTTATATGGTTGCAATTCTGTCGTTGTTGACGTAAAAAAAATACACAAAATATTAATTTCTCAGAGTGTGAGTGGATAATTGAACATTTTCAAAGAACTAATTTTTTTGACCTCCAAGATCTTCCGATCTGCCAATAACGGGTAAATTTGTGGTCGGATCAAACGAATAATATACTCAAATCAGATTCCCAATGATACAGAAGTTTTTAAACTTTCAATTAGAGAAGCTATCGAATGAGGATAACAGAACAGCTTTTAAGAACTTTCGAAGAAACGTAGTGAAATGTGCAGAAATTGAAAGTAGTTTTATTAAATTATTTTATAACTCAAACTTCGTTCTTTTTTTGTGAATAAACAGTTCCATAAATTTCTTCACAATTTACCATTTAGTGAAATTGCACCATAATATATCAGCAGGAAAAGTTATTTGTTGCATATACATGGTTGTTGTTTAATAAACAATGTGGATTCTCAGAATCAAAACAAGTGTAAAATATGCCCTGTGTTTTTACATGCTTAAATATTCAGCGCAGTGCAACGTTTACGTTTGTTGAGGCTTCTTTGCAGGGAAATATAAATAAAAATAGTTCCCAAATGATCAATTTTTTCATAAAAGTAATATCATTAGAAAAAAAGGATGTGTGCTTTTAACTAAGTTGCGATGGTACAATAACTTTCTAGGTAGGATATCGACTTGTTCAAAATAAGTCGAGTTCGCGCAGTCACGTCATCGGTGTCCAGCATACCATACTTGCATGCCATGCACTGTATGGTATATGAGGCTTGGATTCGATAACCAAACAATTTTTTTTAACTTGTGGCATTAAAAGAATAGAATAGACTTATTTTATGTTTTAATAATATTTTTATTTATAAACTGTCTAAATTATTATTGCTGCCCCAACTGTTAGTTCTGTTACGCATTTCAATACTAATAATAATAAACATTTAAAAACATATGTAAAAATGTGCCAAATACACTTACTAATTGTAAACTTCATTGATATAATTTTGAAATTCCTTTGATTCTTGAATTTTCTTTACTCTTTTTGTCCGATCAGTACTTAGTTTTAAACGACGTGGTAATTTCATTAATTCATGTTCCAAATCACTTGGGTCGAAATGTTTGGAGCAGACACATACACAGGAAATATTAAATGTACCTGCACGACAAGAAACAGTAAGCCATTTTGCCCTAAATTCACTATCGCAAGGGAAACCAAAAAAATAAATTTTAATAAAGTTTTTACAACAAGTATTCGAGTTGCAACCAAATAGAGTGCATCTCATTCTAATTATCACAAATTAAAAACCCTAATACAGAATAATTACGAAACAATACTATAAAATTATATAAAAGAAATCAGAAATATCAAAAATATGGGTCAAAACAAGGAAATAATACATGCTATTGTACTTTTATATGACTTTTTACCAAGCACGGGCACAGATGACGTCACACTTCCCTACCTACTTGCGCACAACCGAGGCGATATGCATGGTAATCATGATATGATTAGCATGGTACAATAACTTAGAGAGTTATTGTACAATGCTAACTTGCGAGGTCCAACATCAATATGCTCTGACTTTTTTTGCAAATTTCACCATGTTCCAGCACATTTTCCTTAACAAACCGACACAATGCACACTATATTTACAGATGATTTGATACTTTATTTTCCAACAAATTTAACTTATTCAACTTCCACATTAATATAACAAATATTAAAACATTATTTAAAAAAAAAAAAACTCCTAATTTATCCTTATTTTTATTTTAATTCTATTCACTTGAACTAAATTGTTGTTAAACGATGGACGTTGGCAAATTTATTTTCGATTATTTCTATTTTACCACCGTCACCATCTAAGTTCTGGGCGTCTGCATTTAACTACAATTTTTAAAAAACAATCATGCTACACCCGTTCGTGTATGTGTTAACGTCGAGTCTTCATAATCGTAAGGTTGCGAGGTCAAATCTGGGCCATGGACCTTTTTTATTAATATTATTGAAATTGTAGCCGGTCTGCACACATTGTTACGTGACATATTTATAAAATTCTTTTTACTAGATATTTATGGTTATGATATAGCGCCAGAAATTTTGATATATTCCAAATAGCCAAACAATTGTGGAAAATGTATAAAAAAATTATTAAATATTAGTATTTGACGTGACGAATGCAATTGTAAACCAAACTGTCCACCAAACGGATACCTTAAATTTGACACGGATGCTCAATATGTCAACCTTCTTTAATTGATAGACATGAAAGTAATATATTCGATTCGATCTCAATTTATTTTTAAGGTTTAACGTTGAACTATTGGCGCGAAGACTTATTGACCGCTTGTATTTTTAATAATAAAAAAAAGATAGCACAAACAATCAATGTGGACAGATCGCCTACAAATTTTGCCTACTTGCATAACTATAAACCATTATTACCATTTCTCTTTTAAAAGTTTTCACGTATCGCTTAAATAAAAGTCACTTTGCAAAACCAATAATATGGTCAAATTAGTGTAGTATATTTAAGAGTGCTACGAATAAAAAAAAAGAGTGCTAAGAAAAGTCAGGACGATCTAGGAACACACTCTATATCGCTCAATTCCATTTTGTATACCTTTCTTACATTACATAAAAAATAGTTTTAGTGAGAATATAAAATTTATTTATTTAACAAACTGGTAATAAACAGTCTTTTTAGAACTAGTTTCGGTCTAAGTCATCATCAGCCCTGTATAATATTAAATCCAATTACTGAACAACGTGTTACACAATAACAGCACCATTCTCAAATACTTGACATTATTAGAGTTACATGGTTATAGATTAAAAGAACAAATTGGAAACTTATTAGAATTACTTGATTAAATAATTTTTTGCAAAGTCAAAACCCACCCACCGTTTTTATTTTATTTTTTTTTATTTATTCTTTGCTCCTCAGAATGATAACAATATGACATGTCACATTATGGGATAGTCAATAATATTACATACAACATAAAAACAAAAAGGCTAAATAAACACTTTCAATTATATTATTAGGTAACATACATTAAATTACACAAAATTAACATTTGGAGGAGGATGTGGAGTTTAAATAAGTTTGTGTTGTTTTTGTATTTGATAATATAAAAACAAGAAACAAAATTAATTTCTGTCTCATGGCCTCTATAATTCTTAATTATTTAGATATGCTAAAAAGAAACATGTTAAAACCATTCAATTTATATTATACTGTTACCTAATCTCCTAACTAAATCCGTGAAAAGTGAGTGTAAATACTAGAATAAATAATATTAATTACTCATTAAAGTATTGTGTTTAATTAGTGCTATTCTTACTGCAGTCAGTGCATGAAAAATGTAATTTATGATACTCATTTCCTTGCAGTAATGAAATGTGATTAAGCCAGTTTGGATTTTTTATTCCATTGTAATAGGTAATAAGAAAATAATTCACTATTCCATTTTTCCTGTCTTATACTTGCGTAAGAGAGTTTGTTTTGTCTTTGATAAACATGTGAGTTTAATGGAAATTGATACCCAAAGAAAACTAATTACTTTCTAAATAATGAGTGTTATAGACATTGTTAGCTCTCCATATCATATACAGGGTGGTCCAACGAAAAGTTTGCACCTAGCTTTTCTCTTTTTTTTGTAGTCGAATGCGAAAATGCTCGGACACGTCGATTTTGCTTTTGAGGGGGACACATTTTAAACATATTTTTCGATCTGCGCCTTTAACCCCCTAGCGGGGGTGAGTAACAACCCTAAAATTTTAAATGGAAAGAGGGGTCTAATGACATATCATTTGAAAGGACACAAAATTGTCTTTCTAATGATACCCTATTTGTCGAATTTTACTAAAACAGTTAATACGAAAACGACTTTAAAGACATTAAGCCGATAATTTTGGTATTAATGAGAAATACAAATAAGTTTTAATTATTGCGAGTGAAAACACCTGCAATCGTTAGTACATTCCAATGTTTGTTAGTTTTAACATTGCTTTGTAAAAAAAGTAAACAAGCTGTTAAACTGATTTATTAAAACGTTACATTAACAAATGTTGAAAATGTGACCCATTTGATTCCATACAATAATACAGATTTTGTTCAAATCTATTTCTAACATTTTGTAGCATATCAGGTGTTATGTTTCTGCACTCTTCTGTAATGCGTTGGCGAAGATCTTCTATGGACTCGGGCTTCGTGGCAAAACATTTATTTTTTAAGTGCCCCCAAAGAAAAAAGTCTAAAGGCGATAAATCCGGTGACCTGGCAGGCCATTCAATTGGGCCCCTCCTTCCAATCCACCGTCCAGGGAACCGGTCATCTAAGAACTGTCTTACAGGAGCCACATAGTGCGGAGGTGCTCCATCTTGCTGGAAATAAAGCCGATCAGCAGTATGATTTTGGTCATCTTCTATTATTTGTGTTATTAAAGGATCAATTGTGTCTTCAAGCATGTTTAGGTACACTTCACCAGTTAAATTTCCAGGAATAAAAAGTGGTCCTATAATATGATTTCCTAATATGCCACACCAGACGTTTATTTTTTGAGGATACTGGGTATGAACCTCACGGAATAAATGTGGGTTACTGTCATCCCAGTAACGGCAATTGTGCCTATTTACAGCTCCATTCAAATAAAATGTGCATTCGTCGGAAAAACAAATGTTAAATAATAATTGCGGATCTTCAATTAAACGCTGGCTCATTGCTTCACAAAATTGCAGCCTTCTATCAGGATCATCCTCATTTAGTTCCTGTACTAATTTGATTTTGTACGGATGAAATTTGTACGCTTTTAAAATTCGTATTATGGACGAACGGGAGACACCTGAGGCTTCAGCTAGTTGACGGGTACTTTGACTATGATCCATTTCAACATGCCCTAAAACAGCGACTTCCACAGCTTCATTTCTGATCGGTTTCTGCGGCTGGTGTTTTACATTACAGACAGATCCGGTATCTACAAACTTTTTAACTAACTTGCCAACGTACACATCATTCACATTTTTATCGGGATGTCTCTCATTAAATAAGCGAGCCGTAAGTCTAGCACTACTATTATTTTGAAAATAAAGTTTAACAATTTCAACTCGTTCTAGAATGGAATAAATCATTTTGTACGGTAAAAGTAAAATAACTTGAGAAGCAACCAAACTGAATCAATGAAAAGACTAAAATAAACGGTGTAAATTCTTTTCCTACACGTATCTGCAGTTTTTATTTCAACAAAAAACGCAAACGATTAGTGAGGAATTTAGTTCTGATAAATAAGATAGTGTTTTTGAAATCCCGTTTTTCTTCAAAGTAAATAATTTAGAAATGATTGTAGTTGTTTTCAGTCGTAATAATTAAAACTTATTTGTATTTCTCATTAATACCAAAATTATCGGCTTAATGTCTTTAAAGTCGTTTTCGTATTAACTGTTTTAGTAAAATTCGACAAATAGGGTATCATTAGAAAGACAATTTTGTGTCCTTTCAAATGATATGTCATTAGACCCCTCTTTCCATTTAAAATTTTAGGGTTGTTACTCACCCCCGCTAGGAGGTTAAAGGCGCAGATCGAAAAATATGTTTAAAATGTGTCCCCCTCAAAAGCAAAATCGACGTGTCCGAGCATTTTCGCATTCGACTACAAAAAAAAGAGAAAAGCTAGGTGCAAACTTTTCGTTGGACCACCCTGTATGTAATATATGTATATATGGAGACTATTAGTTTCATGAAAATAATTTTTTTTTTTAATTTCACCGGAAATACTTGTTTTTGGTCATTTTATACATAAATAAGTAGTTTTAAAAAAATGTCTGTCTGTCTGTCAGTCTGTCTGTCTGTCTGTCTGTCTGTATGCACGAAAACGCAAAAACCGCTTAAAAGATTTTAACCAAATTTGGTACAAAAATACTAATGGACATGGCAAGGAGCTGATTAGATTTTGGGAAACATTGAGCGTAGGCAAGGGGTTTAAAAGAGGGTTCAAAAATTAAAAAAATTCATAGTTCTGAAACTTATCCGAAATATTGCATAATTTTTTACGCATTTAATTGAATATAACCTAAAATATTTAACATAAAATCTTAGACCACATTGGCGTTCGAAAATAGTGTAAAATGGGGTAAAAAAATATTAAAAAAAACGTGCTTCTTAAACATAGCAGAAATATTAACGAATTATTTATAGCTTTAATAGAATATAACCTATAAAATGTGTCATAAATAACTTACTTTCATAGGCGTTCGTAAATAGTGGAAAAGGGGTCAAAACATAAAAAATATATATTTCCTAAATTTATCCGAAATATGGAATAATTTTTCATAGTTGTGATACAATATAAGCTAAAAAATATTCCATAAAAGAATTGGTTCACACAGGCTTTCGAAAATAGTCTAAAAAAGGGTCAAAAACGAAAAAAAAATGTTTTCCAAATATACCAGAAAAATTGGCTAATTATATATAGCTTTGATATAAGATAACTTAAAAAATGCAGCATAAAATTTTTGTTTACATAGGCGATCGTAGATGGTAGAAAAAAAGGGTAAAATAAAAAAAAAATTTAATGTAAAAATGTTTATATTTAACTAGTTGAATTGGTGTTAAAAATGCACGACAAAAATTAATGTACCATAGGCGTCCGTGAAAATTCTATAAAAGGGTCAGAAAAAATTCAAAAACCACTTAACGGATTTGGTACGAAAATACTACCGGAAATTTATAGGTGGTTATTAATATTGAGCGTAGGCAAGGGGTTTAAAAGAGGGTTCAAAAATTTAAAAAATCATAGTTCTTAAACTTATCCGAAATATTGAATAATTTTTCATAGTTGTGATAGAGTATAACCTAAAAAATGTTACATAAAAGAATTGGTTCACACAGGCGTTCGAAAATAGTCTAAAAAAGGGTCAAAAACGAAACAAAAATGTTTCCCAAATATACCAGAAAAATTGGCTAATTATATATAGCTTTGATATAAGATAACCTAAAAAATGCAGCATTAAATTTTTATTTACATAGGCGTTCGTAAATAGTAGAAAAAAGGGTAAAATAAAAAAAAAATTTTAATGTAAAAATTTTTATATTTAACTAGTTGAATTGGTGTTAAAAATGCACGACAAAAATTATGTATGTACCACAGGCGTCCGTGAAAATTCTATAAAAGGGTCAGAAAAAATTTGTATCCGTGATAACTCAAAAACCACTTAATGGATTTTAACCACATTTGGTACGAAAATACTACAGGATATTTATAGGTGGCTATTGACATTGAGCGTAGGCAAGGGGTTTAAAAGAGGGTTCAAAAATTTAAAAAGTCATAGTTCTTAAACTTATCCGAAATATTGAATAATTTTTTGTGCGTTTAATTAAACATAACCTAAAATATTTAACCTAAGCAATTAGACCACATTGACATTCGAAAAAAGTGTAAAATGGGGTAAAAAGGTTAGAAAAAACGAATTTCTTAAACATAGCAGAAATATTGACTAGTTATTTATAACTTTGATAGAATATAACCTAAAAAATGTGTTATAAATAACTTGTTTTCATAGGCGTTGGTAAATAGTGTAAAAGGGGTCAAAACAAAAACATATATACTTCCTAAACTTATTCGTAATACGGAATAATTTTTCGTAGTTGTGATAGAATATAACCTAAAAAATGTTACATAAATGAACTGGTTCACACAGGCGTTCGAAAAAGGGTCAAAAACGAAAAAAAAATGTTTTTCCAAATATAACAGAAAAATTGGCTACTTATATATAGCTGATGTCTAAAACAAAACAAAAATTTATTAAATTTAGATAAATGACAAAAAGGTCATAAATTTATTACTTTTACACTGAAATATGGAGAGCTATTCGTGCCTCGAGGGCAACAGTTTATTTGATAATGGTTTTGCACATTGTAATTATTGATATTGGTGGAACCAATTATTCTTTAAAAATATTTTATTCTTCAATTTGTTTTTGACATTCATTTAAAGTATAGAATTTGGCTCGAAATATGTCTGCTATAATATAAGCACAGCTAATACACAATAGCTGTGATATAACTATGCATAGGCTGTCCATAAAGAGGTAAAAATGATTAAAATATTAAAAATTATTAAAATGTAGACAAGTTGTCAGGCGTCAATAATTACCTACACAAAAAGAATCTGTGTCGAACAAGCGTCAACGAAAGGTTTCGAAAGGGGGCTGAAAGATAACAGTGTGTTAAAATTAAAGAATAAACTAATAGAATTACCTATTAATATATAAAACTGTACTTAAAATAACATCAAAATCCGTGTGTCTGTTCATGTTTTAAAAGCGGTCAGATTAAGTGGCGTGCGGTGAAGGAAGCAATTTTTACAAACATAAATAATTTAACACAGTTTAGAGATACAACAGTTAGTGCTAAAATATTGATAAAAAATGTAATTAATCGAACACAAATCACAAAAAAACATGAACAGTTTTGAACTTTCTGCATTTTTGGTTTTTCCGAATGACGTAGTGAACGTTAGTATTATTAGCAATTCAATATTTTTAGTTTAGTCTGCAACTCGCGCCAACTTTCGTGTGGCACTTGAAATCGGAAAACGTAGAAAACCATTGCTTGATTGCAGTTGCCGAAGAAATATGCCCCGAAACGGCAAATTTATTTAAAAGTGTCAGTTTGTCAGCAAACACCGTAGCTCGGAGGATGCAAGACATCGCAGAAAATATATCATCTGAACTGTTTGACAAAAATGGACATCTTGAGTAGTTTTCTCTAGCCTTGGATGTGTCAGATATCGCTCAGATGTTGATTTTTATCCGCGTACTAGATAAAAGCTATGAAGTATCTGAAGGACTTCTTGATATTGATAGTTGGAAAATGCCATTCACAAAAAAAAACCTTCGATGGAAAATCTTGAAATCTAACACAATTTATGGATGCAAAATTATGTGTGGTTGCACTTGTGTCAAAGGTTGTAGGTGTGAAATGATGGTGGTTCAAAATCATTAATCTTACATTTTATCATTCATCAACAGTCCTTGTGCGGAAAATGTTTGGGGATGTCTGAAGTTCTAAAACCAGTCATATCAGTTGTTAACTTCATCAGTTCCACTGAATCACCGTCAATTCCGCGAGTTTATTGAAGAGATTGGAGAAAATGACTTACCATAACATACTGCCGTACTCTGGCTTAATTGCAGAAAAGTGCTTGAGCGCTTTTTTGAGCAGAGCAGAGCGATTTTTTTTTGAATGAGAAAAATCGTCTTTTTGCCCATTTAGAAAATAGTGAATGGCTGTGGAAGTTAGCTATGTCGATTTGACAAATCATAAAACGAACTGAATTTGAGATTGCAAGGAGAAAATCAGCTTCTCTCTGATTTATACCGCAATATCAAATCAAAGGTAGAAAGTAATACTATTTCAATCGCAAATATGTTAGAAATGTTTCACACATTTTAAAAAATTGTGAAATATTCAACCACACTACTGAGACTGAATTTCCCGTGGATTTTGCAATCTAAATTAAACGATGAGCATTTTAAATCTCTTTTAATAATTATTGGTACAAGCAAAGATTAATGTTGTGTATATTAATCTTTGGTACAAGTAAAATTGATCCACAGCTACAAACTAGTATCGGTCGAAAACCAGAATTACATAAATCTCATTAGTGTACGTTTTTTGTTTTACTGTGATTAGTGGGATTCATTTCAATTATTTGTTAGTTATTAATGTGCTTAAGCTTAGATACTTAAGTTAAGTTTTCTGCGTCATCATTTCTGTCATTCAATTTTACCTTACAAGTAAAAAAAACGGAGTAATTATCATTCTGTGTTTTCTTCTTCAACTTATTGGAACAATATTAACAAGAATAAGACAGTCTTAAGCACTGACTGGGTTGGATTTGGCCTGCGGGCCGTAGTTTGGCCCTGTTATAGATGATGGTACTATATAGGTAGATGGGTTATAGGTTATCTAGGTCTGGTGTCGAATAAAACCCATATTTATAATGGTTCATCTTCGTTGAGTGCACATCAAAGGCTGGCTTAAACGAGATACGTATTAGACCGATGTGCTAGGCTGTTGTCCGGTTAAAATATAAAGATGTATAAGAGATAGTTATTTCACATTCGGACCTAGGAACAGAAAAACATTATTATGAATTCGTAATTGATAAAAGGATGAAAGTCTTTATAATATTTTAGCCTCACACTGGATATCATCTTCCTTATAATGCAGCGAAATATCTTTACTAGGTGTTTTCGAACATTCCTCACAGTTCTAAAGTTTTGAAGTTTCAAAACCTGACAAATGTTCCCCTAAAGCCTTTAAAATTTGTACTAGAAACACTATAATTAAAAATTTTATAGAAAACTAACTATTTTAATATATATCTCGGAACTTATTGACAAAGTGTTCATATTGAAAGAATGCTTCTGGATCAATCCCACTATAAGTTCAGTTCTCTGTCTAAAATCTGTGGCTTGGTCGAAAAAGGGGCCTATCTACAAAATTGCAAAAATTTAGTTAGTGCACCTATCTTACTAAATGACACATTCTCTTTTCAATAAAAATGGTCCCGAGTGAATAAATGTCAATTTAGTCGATTTGAAAAATGGCCCAAGTGTGAGGGCCAAAGTACAAAGTGAAAAATGTTAAGCCCCATGTACGTGTTAGGCCTGTTTATATGGTCCTATATATCAGACAGATTTATAATTTATAAACATATAACGGCCTAAGTGACTAATAGGCTTAAAAAAATAGGGGCCTATGTGATCTTAGGTCTTTTTAATATTTTCTCTTATTTTTCTTTTTTGAGCCCAACTGCTACTTATTAAACGTATATTTAGATTTATGGGCCTATGTGAACTTTGGCAATAAATACACTTGACAAAGGCTGAAGGGTAACAGAAAAATAATACCTTATAATTTTTCGTCCAGTCGAAACTTAGGGCATTACTAATAATAATAATAATACTCAATATGTTTAATAATTAAAACGGATCTCAGTTTTGTCCTTTCTAAATATTGAGCTTACGTAACGATTTTGAGGGCCTATGTGAATGTCAGATTTAAGGCCTATGTGAGTTAGGCCCAAACTGTAGGGGCCTAATAAACAAAAATATGTTAATAAATAGAAACAACCACAAATTATAAATATCATTACAATTATTACGTTTCTAATAACATGCTGGCCAAATTTTATTTAATTCGGTTGAAGCGTTTATATTTAATGAATGTTTTTTAAAAATTTACAAATGCTTGATTATCTCCAAACTTGATTTTGGTAGATAGGCCCTTTTTCGACCAAGCCACAGAAATAACAGTGTACATAGGTCCACTTACTTAAATTTTCCGGTTATATAGAACGTCATTATTTAAGGACACGGCTCTAGGTAAACTGGAATTATAATAATATTGATTTGAGACTAAAGAGTCAATGACCCGGTAGAGTTTTACCGTAAGTAAGTTATTTCAGGAAAGATTTCCTACAACTTAACCAAACATGTATCCATGAATTACATAATATACAGGGCGAGCTATCAGTGCCGTACGTATGTTGATTGCTGGTCGATGGTACATTAGGTTTTGGGAAAAAGTTTCAGTGATTAGTTCGGTCAACTATAAATCTATCAATCGATAATAATATTATAATATTGTCATATCTGTATAACTTCCAGTTATAACGGAAGTTGATACAAACTTTCTTATTTCAAATGGAACGTACTATTTGGAGTATTTTTTTTAATACTTTACTTATTTTCAACTGCTTTTAAATAAATAATTTATTTTGAATATTTTTGGTCCATAACAAGTCTCCGGAAAATATTCGTCATTTTGCCGTTTAAATAGACAAAATCTTAAAATTTAGAAACATCTTTGGACAACCAACTGTTTTGATAGATTGATCCATCAGGTTACCTGGTGGTCGCAAATTACTGTATTATGATCTACTAAAATTAGAAATAAGTAATTTTTCTGAAATGGCACACCCTGTACATTATAATTTGTTTTGCATATTTGTATACCTAAATTTTAAGGTTTCTGAAAAAAAAAACAAGTTTCTCGAAAAATTACATTATTTTGTTGTATTTTAATTAGAATTGTTATTAATCATCATGAAAAATTGTAATTATAATATTTTGAGATATAGTGTGATTTGAGAAGTGTCGTGAACGTAAAATAGAAGAAATTAATCACGCACATTAATTAATTTGTCTATTATTCATGGATAATGTGACAAAATTATAGAAAAACATGCAAAAAGATTGATGACACCTATTTTAATTAACAACTAGCGTGAAAATATCTAAAAACATTTTGATGTCTTCATCTGAGGCCGTAGCCTTCGCTAAATATCGCTTTTTTGCTCTCATTTTTGACCCATAATTGATGAAATTATTTGGTCAGCGTGCGCAAAGTTTCTCTTGTTCATTGGTTGTAAATCAGGATACATTTCTATAATTAGACATTAAAACTCCATCCGAGGAATTATTTTTAAAATATATTTCTCAATATTATAATTGCAATTTTCATGCCGTTTAATGAGAATAATTATTAATGGCTACCTAATTATAACCTACCCAACCCAACCAACCTAGCATATAATAAAATAATCCAATTTTTCTAGGAGCTTGATATTAGTTCAGAAACTTTAAAGTTTTGGTATAGGAATATGACAGAATATTTGATAATATACAGAGGTTTCCATTTGACAAAATTTATTTATGCCTATTTTTACTTTGCGACTACCCTATAACGTGGTGGATCAATCGGTCAAGATAGTTTATGGTCATAAGATATTCTTGTACTATCTTCAAAATTTCAAGATTCTGTCAATTCTGCCTAATATTTTTCAGAGACCGAAAAATTCTATTTGAAATAGATGTCCAAATATGACAGCCTCAAACGCGTTTTAGTCTATCTCAGAACTTAACTAAAAATGTGTTAAAACTAATCAAAATTAAAGTTAATTTTTACTGAATATTTAAAATAATTTGCACGTTTTTTTACCAGTAACTCCAAAAACTCTCCTTGGTTACGCCTATGATCACGATGGCGCCTACCCGGACAGGAATAGCTATTCGGAATTTAAATCCGAAAACTTGGGTATAGTAGTTTGTTAGCATGCTTTTTTTGTCTAGAAATATGGCCGTCTTTTATTTATTATTTTATTTTTATTTCTTTTAATTATCCTGATAGTTATAGCCGGATATACGGGCAATAACTATTAGGATTTCTGTGAGAATTTGTCGTCTTATATTTTCTTAGCTGTTGTATGTATGGATCTAAACATGAGAGCCGGCAGAAATGTTTTAGGTGCTGTCGAATTTGATGCTAAATTCGAGGAATTTAGTAATGGGTTCTATATTACATAGTCGATTTGTGTTTTCCACTGAAAACTGTCCAGTACCTATAAGGATCGAAAGACACACCATGGTTGAGTAACACCTGATATAGCGCTGGGGGACAGTTTTTCAGAGCTTTAGACTATCAATGTAAAATTTTCAAACATCATAATATTAAAGAACTATATAATACTTCACATAGAGAACACAAAAGACAGATATTTGACGCCAAGAGAGCTTATATTAATTTTCGCTACTACTCAACAAACAATAAATCGAAGGTCTGCTGGAAAATAATCAATGAGGAGGTTGATCGGAATGGGGAGCGTCGGTACCCTTCTGCATTTGCGGATGCTGATGGTCATGAGTTTGTATGTGATGGACATGCTGCAGACGCATTTAATACGTACTTTATTAACTCCATTTAAATTCAAAATCTTTATTCGGCCATCACAAATACAAATATTGTACAATTTGCAAGTCAAAAAGCAAAAGATATATTCAAATGAACAAAAAATCCAGACAAAAGCAACACATACATCTAAAAAATATTCAATAAATTAAAAAAAAAAAAACAATAAATTAGTAAATAAACAAATTTAAAAAATTACATAGATATCACAGGCGAACACATGACTCGGTAAATTCCTGCAGCGTGTAGAATGTCCCTGATATTAAAAAATCTTTCAATTTGCGCTTAAATATTTTCTCCATTATTAAAACTATTACTGAGTCGAATGAAGCTCGCTCGAACCAGAGACTGCCGGATATTGTTGATGACTCCTTTTTTCTCTACCCTGTCCATGAGAATGAAATGTGTAAAGTACTGCGTAAGGTAACACCGAAGAATTCAAGTGGCCCTGATCGTGTCCCGTGTTTAGTATTGAAACACGTAATTGATTATATAGCGCCTATTTTAACGCATTTTAGTAAACTGTTACTTTCTTGAACGCAGAATTCCCCATCAATTAAAATTGGCCAAGGTTGTGCCTGTCTTCAAGAAAGGGGATCTTGAGTGTCTGTGTGTTGTCAGTTTTTTCAAAGGTTTTGGAAATGCGTCCTACCGACGACTTGTCCAATTTGTAAACAAATTCAATATCATTGGTGAAAACCAATTTGGTTTTATGCAGGGTTTATCTATCCAGGATGCTATTATTCAGTTCGTCGGTGGCGTATTGAAGAGCGTGGAAGAAAGGCTTAAGTGTTCATGTTTATTTTTTGATTATACACGCGGTTTTGAGACGGTAAATCAACAGACAATTTTATCCAAATTGCATGGTTTTGGTGTTAGGGGGACACCTTTAAAATGGTTAGCATCGTATCTTACATGTAGGAAACAAAAGGTAAATCTCAAACGTGGCGGTAAAACTTGATTTGGATTTGGATGTCGGTGTTCCGCAGGGTAATACGTTGGGACTCCTGATATTCATATTGCTCATATCCGACATATCCACAAATATAAATTCCTCAGAACGCATAACGCTTTTGCAGACGATACCTCAGCTATATTATCTGCTGATAATGTTAGGGATCTAAGATCAAAGGGACATGAATGTTTGGAGCAAATGCGAGGTTATTGTACCAGTAATGGTTTGGTGCTGAATTTGGGGAAGACAAATATATATAGAGGCATGTTTTTTAAGTAAGTACCGTTTTAGAATTAAAAAAAGACGTGCAAAGATATCGCAATAATTTTACATGAAAGCCTGTACCTTAATCTACGTTTCTACATAATTTCCGTGAATATTGAGGCACTTGTCATAACGTGGCACCAGTTTTTGAATACCCTCCTCATAAAATTCTGCCGCCTGACTTGTTTTTCCAAAAATGTTGACGGATTTGCACAAAACCCAACGTTTTGGCAGTGCATTGACTTTCCTTGAGCGGTATCACAATGAAGGTGAAGATTTTTTAGACCAAATTGTTACTGGTGACGAAACATGGGTGGCCTACGTCACACCAGAATCGAAACAACAATCCATGGAATGGCGACATTCATCATCACCCAAAAGAGTGAAGTTTAAGCAAACAATTTCTGCCCGGAAAATAATGTGCACAGTTTTTTGGGACAGAAAAGGAGTATTGCTAGTGGAGTTTCTGCCTCGTAATGAGACAATCAATGCAGCGTCAGGCGGCAGAATTTTATGAGGAGGGTATTCAAAAACTGGTGCCACGTTATGACAAGTGCCTCAATATTCACGGAAATTATGTAGAAAAGTAGATTAAGGTACAGGCTTTCATGTAAAAATAAAATTATCGCGATATCTTTGCACGTCTTTTTTTAATTCCAAAACGGTACTTACTTAAAAAACATGCCTCGTATATAGATATAGTAAATATACACTTCTCGGCTAAGGAGGTGGACTATAGCATTAGAGTTGGGCATGGCGATCATCGCCTTGTACAGAGATCCTGTGTAAGATTCTTGGGCTTAGAGATTGACTCGCAGTTAAATTGGTATAGGCAAATCGAGCTTATTTCGGGCAAGCTTCGCAAGTTTTCGTTTTTAATCTAAAAACTGAAGAGCTTTGATTCCATCGATGTATTACGATCGTTCTATTTTGTTAATATTCACTCTGTTTTGTGTTATACTATTGTGTTGTGGGGTAACTCACGACGTATAGATGAAATACTTTTATTGCAGAATAGGATCATCAGAACAATAACATTTTTATCAGCAAGATATTCCTGTCGTCAATTGTTTAAAGATCTGAATATCAATTCATATTTTGGATTGTGTTTTCTATGTATATTCCTATATCAGTAACTTTACCAACACTAGTCAATCGTCCAACTATGAACTTAGATATAATTTGAATTTAAAATTGTCTATTATGCACAAACTCTCCTTTTCAGCGAATAGTTCTTATGTGATGCCTACAAAATTTTTTAATAATTTGCCTCAGCGCTTGAAATTAATAGCGACCGCCAGAAAATTTAAAACTGTAGTCAAAAATTGGCTCCTGGATCATAGCTTTTATTCAGTGAGTGAATATTTTATATGTAGTTTATGATACTTATACTTAATAACATAGTGATTTTATAGCATATTTCTCAGTGTCACTTTCAGTAAACGGTTTTCGAAAAAAAGTGAAATATAATTTACACTCACAGTTGATTGACTAGGGATGTTTCAACTTTCAGTAGGTAGTTATTAAATTTAATTGTCTAGTTATATGTATGGTTATTTTTGTTTATATTGATAAGTTTTGTTTTTGTCTTATTCGTAATTTAATTTGATATAAGGGTTTTCATTAGTATCAATTAGGGTGTTTCTGTTTGAATAGTTTTCGTAACTAAATAAGAATTGGAATTTTTTGTAGTTAAGAATATAAATATGATTGTTTTATATTAATACAATTCATATAGGTTATGTGTTTAAGTGGTTAATGTTGAGTAGCGGCCTTTTTTTTACTCAAAAGAAAAGAACCAGCTAGACTTCGCCATTTAAGATGTATATTTTTCTTTATATAATCTTTATAAAGCCTATTATTATTATTATTATTATTTAATATCTTGACGCATTCTATGCACCTTTCCTGTACCTGAATAAATAGTGTTATTAAAAATATTTCCAGGGGTGACAAACTGCTTTCAGTGAAAATATGGTCACTTTAATATATTCAAAATATCTCAATTTAAATTAAAAACGATTTATAAAAATGTGATCTAAAAATATAGTGTCTAGAGTTTCTGTAAGTTTGTTTCAAGCCCCCCAATTCGATAATTTTTACATACCACTTTTGAGCTGACGACGCGACGTAGCAACTCAAAATATATTGCAATGTCTTCTCGAGGTTAAATTGTAAATATCTTCCAATTGTATGAATTTCCTCCTGAAAGACGATGGTATAGGTTCCCATCCATAATAATATCTGGTTGCCGGGCCGGATCAGGTCCAATAATTTGTTATTCTCCAGCTCGCTTCCCAGTTACTTTGAACGTTGCTTCACTCTCTGCTCTTTCTAATACATTTTACAGAGGTGTGGGGTCCGTTATGACCTAAAGGGCTCTAGTGGTTGACTACGTTCTCAGCAGTTGTTCCCATTGACGGCAGGCAAACATACCATATGTTTACACATTTTTAGATTAGCACATTTAGTATAATACTTTTTAGATATCAATACCAAACTGCTTATATGCATATTACATAATTATATTGCATATAATTATGTAATATGGAGAAGCTATTAACTTTTTAAAAAACTTGTATTTTTTCATTTTCACAGAAAATAAATTTTTGTGTCATTTTAGATAGAAATAAGTCGAGTTATGAGTACCAATCGTATAAATATTTATTTAAACTTACTTATTATTGTAGGTATTTAAAAAATGTTATATTTGTATAAAATATCCAGTAAAGGTTATTGCTTTCTCCTTGTTACAGAATATGTATATCGTATTTTAATTTTAGTTTTAATCTATTTTATATATTATACAAATTAATTTGATATTTTGTTTTGTTAGAAATGTAGAGTGTAAATAATTTAGGTAATAGAGAGAAAAAAGGAGACAAGAATGGTTTTTGGATGTAAACATAAACTGAACGTAGAATTACACGCATAGTAAACGAGTGGTGGTCCCTAGTACCCGCAAAACGCAGACAATGATCCTTTAAGCGTTTTGTGGATATTAGAAAGAAAATACTAAAGAACTAGATAACCAGTTATATACCTAATTCTTGTTTGTTTATTTGTTTACTTAACTATTGTACTACTGTAAAATTATAATGGAGAATCTGTGAATGTAAATTAATAAATTATTATTATTATAGAAATTGTTCTTTGTTATTTTGTTTCAGTCACTCTCTTTATCGAATACACGAATTAGTAGTCCTAAAACATCAGCAATAGTTCATTCATCGCCAAATCCAAGTATTTCTCCAGATTCAAGAAATTTGTCGTCTGGCTACACAGAGAATTGGGATACTGAGAGCATTACAAGTATAGGTAAGCATTTTATGAATCTAAGAAAATAATATTGTAGGCAGATATCAGGAATAAAGTCATTTTCTTCAAACGACTATGTAGATCTCCTCAGTAACTATGCATCAAGCGCGAAAAAGTAGCAGATTAAGCTCCGAAACGTTGATTGAAAAGAAAATGATTACATTTACAAATGATAATTGATACCTATCTGCAGCTTTTTATCCATTGGGAAATAAATTTCATGGAGATTAGACTTTTATTTCCCACATACGGTATATCTTTGTTCTTTTTCAAGTGATTAAGTTTTATTTTCCCGACCCATAGGGAAAGTATTGTGAACGCGATAAAAAAAAAATTTTTGAGGAAAATACGGATATAACCATTTTGAAGTTCCCTGAGAGATTAAGACCATTTCCAGATGGAAGTCTGTCTGTCTGTGTGTGTGTGTCTATATGGTATTCTACCACGATAGCGCCCAAACGCTTTAACCAATTGAGCTAGATTTTGGTATATGAGTTTGATGCAGTCCTTGGATGAAGCCATTAGATTTTGGTTAAAATCGCTTAAGCCCTGTGATAGGGGTGGACACACCCCCTAAATTTTCATATATCAGTAGGGGTCGACAATAAGTTTAAGAAATTTGTTCTGTAAAGGGTTTGTATAAACTGTTGGGCGAATAAATGCTATTATTATTGCATTCTTTAACATCAGACACATTCCACTGTCCTGAAACATACCAAACAAATTCACTGTATTCAAAAATAAAAAGAAATAACATTTTATACATTATTATACTTAGTGGCTTAAACATGCCAAAAAAATGAAAGTTAATAACAAAGTTAAAAAGCAGTATTAAAACTAGAAGCGTCACATATATACTTCATCATGAAATACAAATGTTACTTTTTTTCAGTGTATACAAGCTCATATCATTTGTAATATACCTTATTTCAACGAAAATGAAAAGTTTAGAATTTTGTTGTTTTCAATTTGTTATTATTCTATATTCAAAGAAAAGATATTCACCAAAAATTACGTATGAACCCAAATAATGAATTGTATAAATGTAGAGTGGCATAGGTCTCATTTTCCCCAAACATTACCCTCCGTAATAGTAAACTTACTATAGTTATAGTTATGATTCGCAAATGTTATTTAGTATTTAGAAAAAAGCTGTGAAAGAAACTAATCTGTGCAAATGGAAGAAAAGAATACTCAAATTTGCCGCGTTGATCACAAATACGCGATACGATTGTTGATTTTGCCAATTTGCAAAAAAAAGTATCTATCCCAGTTTTTCTCTATATACCTACCTATACATAATACAAAATTTATAATCAAATTCTTAGGTATTTTTTATGTTGTCAATTATTTTTCGATTTTCTTTTTAGACAGGTTAAAAAGCTCAAGTATCTTCTTCATCAAGCCAAAAAGGACCTAGAACAGAAAGACAGTGATATCTTAAAACTTACCAAAGAAGTAGTTGAATTACGGTTGTATAAAGCGGCTCTAAATTCTCCAGAAGAAAAGTCACAATCAAACAGTAGCGATGCAGTAACTGTCAAGGTATAGTGGCGGTTATTGCACAATATTTGTCTAAAAGACAATATTTGTAATATTTTTAGTTAAATGTAGATTTTCAGAATCTTATATTTGTTTGAGAAAACCACTTTTTTAGTTTACTAAAATCCTAATCCATTTCTGGAAATATGAAAACAATAACACGTCTACTCCACAAAAATACGTAAGTTCAGTCCAGGTACATAATACAATGATTCATTTCAATCATCAGGCTTATGCAATTATCTTTACTATATTATTTATTATTAAATTATTAAAAGAGGGACAGTGTGTGGACTCATGGATTTTAGTTGAAATGTTTAACACCTAATTTAAACAACATTATAAGGGTGTTAGTAAATAAGTGCAAATGAAATTTTGTATGTCTTAAGAGTTATTGTTGCGCATTTTGACATGCAATTAAGAATTGTATATTCATAATTACATACGTGTAATGATTTAAAAAAAAATGGTACGCATTGAGATATTTAAAATGAAATACTCATTCAAGTTGTGATAAAAACGCTCTCTTGCCTTTTTCTTCGTAGTTTTATGCAACAAAAAATAAAAGATTTTAACGCGTATTTTTAATTTCTATTAATACATCATCAAGAACTATCTAATACAGTAATATTAAACCAGAACAGAAAATAACACTAATACATTTTTTTTTTAATTGGTTTAATGTCGCATCAACCCTATGGGGTTGTATTTATACATTTGATTGCAATTTGTTCCACATGTTTTGCCAGTTTTAGTATGTATTTTGTTTGATAAAGGCTTTGACGTCTGGGAGCGTGGTCTCTGGGATGACTAGGGCGTTTTCATTCGTTATGGCAGCTTTTGCGGGGTGGTCTACTATTTCATTTTCTAGTATGCCTATGTGAGACGGAATCCAAATAAATTCAATGTTCTTTCTTAGGTTTGTGCAGGTTTGGACTTTATCTCTGATTAGGATTGATATTGGGTGTTTAGGATATAATTTCATATTTTTCTCCAGGGGTGTATATGAAGCACCTAATAAACCAAATTTAAAAAGGCATAAAAAACACAAATCATAATACGATATATTTTTCGAAGGTTATCGAGAGGATAATGTCGGAGAGAATTTTTGGTTGCCTAACCAAATTTAATATCATAAGTACGTGTCAGCATGGTCTCCGACCAGGTTTTTCAACGGAGACATGTACATTCGAGTTTGTTCAAAAAGTTTATGATCTATCTTTAATCAACGCACTCTCTTATCAATGTACTATGCATTAATCTACCCAACGATATCTTATACCATCATTTCTTGGGGGCGATCGACGGAATTGCATCGAATATTCGTATCACAAAAGCGGGCTATTCGCTTGATATTTGGACTATCTGGCCGTGACACATGTAAACCTTTATTTATTAGAGAAAAAATATTAACAGTTCCATGTATATCCATCTATAAACTGTTACAGTTCACGTTTAATAAGATGGGATGTATTCAGAGGAACGGTTCACAACACACATACTTGACAAGGGGTAGAAATCAATTGTGTCCCTCACGATCAAGGAGGAAATTTTACAAGAGGTCACCGATGTACTCTGGTATTACTTTCTTTAATATGTTACCAGAGGATATAAAAAATGCCTCAAACATAATCTCATTTATGAACAAATTGAAGCATTTACTCACAGTAAACGCATTTTATGGTTATTCGGAGTTTCTCGGTTACCTTGGGGGGACAGTTCATTGAATATTGTACATGTGATTTTATTGTTTAGGATATTATTTAATTTTATACAAATTATTTTAATGTTCTAGATTTTATTTAATTCATATGATTTTATTGTTTGAGATTTTAGTGTATATTGTTTTTTAACTTATTAATTAATATTTAGACGCACTCAATGTACCATTGTACCTTCTGAATAAAGAATATATTATTATTATTAACTGATACCGGATGTTATGCTGTTGCTCTGTTGTTTGCTCTATCCAGTCCTTTGATGTGGTGGATGTGTAAAAAAATTGCTCAATTGGGTCTGCGTGGGTCAATAAATAGGTGGATTGACTCCTATTTATAACAGCGGAAAATGGCGGTCAAGATTCACTCATGTATATCGGAATTCGAAGACATTGATATAGGTACTCCTCAGGGTAGTATACTCGGACCGCTGCTTTTCCTGCTGTATATCAATGATCTTCCTTCCAGTATATTTCATGGCGCTCTATATATGTACGCTGACGATACCACCATATTTATATACGATAGCGATCCAGATGTGCTACAAATTAAAATCAATGAGACCATGGTGGAATTTCAGTCTTGGTGTCAAAAAAATGAGCTGATTATAAATTGCAGCAAACAGATGTTTTGCGTTTTAATAAATATGGAAACCCGCTGTAAGCATCTAAGATATTCTTCAACTACTATCAAAATTTCAAAAGTATATCCATTCAGCTGACGGAATATCGAATATTTCCCGGAGACATGTTCCATGTTTTTCTTCAAAAATGTCACAATCGATGCTCGTACGTACCCTGTTAAACTCAAAATTTTGTTTTCATTGGAACATATATGCTATTTTGTTAAATGTGACTACATACCAAAGTTCACTGATATATCTAAAGCGGTTTCGAAAATATTATTTTTTTTTGTTCCTAGAAATTTCTTTTTGCTCGTAGAAATTCAACGAAATATTTTTGGATCATAGTTTATAAAGCAAACTATCATTAAGTTTTCACGTAGAATCACGTATACACCCTTAAATATTCGCAAACCATTAAGAAACATGCACCCTGTATATCAAAACGTACTTTTCTGGAGAAGGTGTGTTTTATTGTTCTCATTTTTGTTTGTTGAGTTTTTGGATTTTGAAAGGTATACACTTAATAAAGCAAACTAAAAAGTTAAATGGTTCACCCCTAAAAGTTTCTGTAAATAAACATCACCGAGTATCTATAGTTTTATTTTAATTTTTTTTAGGAGAATGAAAGTGAAGAGCCTAGTCCTAGCAAAGATTTAGCAGATTATAGTTTTACTCATACAGCACCATTAAATACCTCATGTACTGATTCCGGTCATTTTGAGGATGGCACAAATTCCTCTGTACACTCAAAAGATTCAGCTCTCTACGATGAATCTCGATCACCATTTACCAAAGTTGAAACATCCGACAAAGCTATAACAGTGGAAATGATGTCGGAGCATATAGAAAAAAGTAAATTAATAATGGAGTATGAGAGACGAATTCAGGAACTGATAAAAACTCATGAAGAAGAAACGTATCATTTGAAACAGAAACATAATGATAAAGTGGAAGAGCTCCTAAATAGGATTACTGAAATTAACACCAGGTAATCGTTTTCAGTTGGGAAACTTTTATTGCACACTGTAGTTTAATGCAATGCTATTAGAAGCATTTGATTAAAAATGTGAATGTGATTTCTACATATTTTCTTAGATATTGGGAGTTGGTGCCAGAATTGGAAGTTGCCAAAGAAAAAATAAAAGAATTAGAACAGAAACTTGAAGAAGCTAGCCTAAAGTTGGAAGAACAGGAAGTGCGCGCAAAAGACACATACTTGAAAATGTATGCACAAGGCCAACAAGCTGCCAAATTGGAACAAGAGCACAAAGTAAGTGCAATCTTAATTATATGACGAGAAGTAATAAAACAAATAAATGTCAACGTCTCCAAAATATATTCAAATCATTTTTTTATTGTTGTCACCCAGATATGTTTCGAGTGGCAGTGCCATTATTCAATAAACTGTTGCCCTCGAGGCACGAATAGCTCTCCATATTTCAGTGTAAAACTAATAATTTTATTAAAAGGTCATAAAATTATTAGTTCATTATTCATTATTAGTCATTTATCTAAAATTTATATATATTTTTTTGTTTTAGACATCAGCTATTTTTTTTAAGTATCGGGTTTTGTTCCTTTTTCTTCTCTTTGGAGGCACGATTTATACGTACATATTTTATATTTGAGATCTTCTACGCCAAGTTGAAAATAGTTGATTTTTTTATAATAAAATTTATTTTGCCTCCTTTTCTACTATTTACGAAAGTAAACAAAATTGTTATGCTGCATGTTGTAGGTTATCTCATATTAAAGCTATATATAATTAGCCAATTTTTCTGTTTTATTTTGACCCTTTTTTACACTATTTTCAAACGCCTGTGTGAACCAGTTCATTTATGTAACATTTTTTAGATTATATTCTATTACAAATATGAAAAATCATTCCGTATTTCGAATAAGCTTAGGAAGTATATATTTTTTATTTCGACCCCTTTTACACTATTTACGAACGTCTATGAAAACGAGTTATTTATAACACATTTTATAGGTTATATTCTATAAAAGATATAAATAACTAGTCAATATTTCTGCTATTTTTAAGAAGTACCTTTTTTTCTAAACTTTTAACCCCATTTTACACTATTTTCGCACGCTACTGTGGTCTAATATTTTATGTTCAATATTCTAGGTTATATTCAATTAAATGCGTAAAAAATTATGCAGTATTTCGGATAAGTTTAAGAACTATGAATTTTTTTAATTTTTGAACCTTCTTTTATTCCCCTTGCCTACGCTCAATGTTAATCACCACCTATAAATATTCTGTAGTATTTTCGTGCCAAACATGGTTAAAATCCGTTAAGTGGTTTTTGAGTTATCACGGAGACAAGTTTTTTCTGGCCCTTCTATAGAATTTTCACGGACACCTATGGTACATTAATTTTTGTAGTGTATTTTTAACACCAACTCAACTAGTTAATTAAATATAAAAAAATTAACATTTTAATTATTTTTTTTATTTTACCCTATTTTCTACTATTTACGAACGCCTATGTAAATAAAAATTTTATGTTGCATTTTGTAGGTTATCTTATATCAAAGCTATATATAATTAGCCAATTTTTCTGGTATATTTGGGAAACGTTTTTTTTTCGTTTTTGACCCTTTTTTTAAACTATTTCCGAACCAATTCTTTTATGGAATATTTTTTAGCTTATATTGTATCACAACTATGAAAAATTATTCCATATTTCGAATAAATTTAAGAAATATATATTTTTTAAATTTTGACCCCTTTTCCACTATTTACGAACGCCTATGAAAGTAAGTTATTTATGACACATTTTATAGGTTATATTCTATCAAAACTATAAATAACTAGTTAATATTTCTGCTATTTTTAAGAAATACGTTTTTTTTTTAATCTTTTTTACCCCATTTTACACTATTTTCGAACGCCAATGTGGTCTAATATTTTATGTTCAATATTTTAGGTTATATTCAATTAAATGCGTAAAAAATTATGCAGTATTTCGGATAAGTTTAAGAACTATGAATTTTTTTAATTTTTGAACCCTCTTTTAAATCCTTTGCCTACGCTCAATGTTTTCCAAAATCTAATCAGCTCCTTGCCATGTCCAATAGTATTTTTGTACCAAATTTGATTAAAATCTGTTAAGCGGTTTTTGCGTTTTCGTGGATACAGACAGACAGACAGACATTTTTTTAAAACTACTTATTTATGTATAAAATGACCAAAAACAAGTATTTCCGGTGAAATTAAAAAAAAATTTTTAGCTCTCCATATCATATATGTATATATGGAGACTATTAGTTTCATGAAAAAATTTTTTTTTTTAATTTTACCGGAAATACTTGTTTTTGGTCATTTTATACATAAATAAGTAGTTTTAAAAAAATGTCTGCCTGTCTGTCTGTATCCACGAAAACGCAAAAACCGCTTAACAGATTTTAACCAAATTTGGTACAAAAATACTATTGGACATGGCAAGGAGCTGATTAGATTTTGGGAAACATTGAGCGTAGGCAAAGGGTTTAAAAGGGGGTTCAAAAATTAAAAAAAATCATAATTCTTAAACTTATCCGAAATACTGCATATTTTTTTACGCATTTAATTGAATATAACCTAAAATATTGAACATAAAATATTAGACCACATTGGCGTTCGAAAATAGTGTAAAATGGGGTAAAAAAGATTAAAAAAAAACGTATTTCTTAAAAATAGCAGAAATATTAACTAATTATTTATAGCTTTGATAGAATATGACCTATAAAATGTGTCATGAATAACTTACTTTCATAGGCGTTCGTAAATACTGGAAAAGGGGTCAAAACATAAAAAATATATATTTCCTAAACTTATTCGAAATATGGAATAATTTTTCATAGTTGTGATACAATATAAGCTAAAAAGTATTCCATAAAAGAATTGGTTCACACAGGCGTTCGAAAATAGTTTAAAAAAAGGGTCAAAAAGGAAAAAAAAATGTTTCTCAAATATACCAGAAAAATTGACTAATTATATATAGCTTTGATATAAGATAACCTAAAAAAAGCAGCATAAAATTTTTATTTACATAGGCGTTCGTAGATAGTAGAAAAAAGGGTAAAACAAAAAAAAATTAAAATGTAAAAATTTTTATATTTAACTAGATGAATTGGTGTTAAAAATACACGACAAAAATTAATGTACCATAGGCGTCCGTGAAAATTCTATAAAAGGGTCAGACAAAATTTGTATCCGTGATAACTCAAAAACCACTTAACGGATTTTAACCACATTTGGTACGAAAATACTACAGGATATTTATAGGTGGTGATTAACATTGAGCGTAGGCAAGGGGTTTAAAAGAGGGTTCAAAATTTTAAAAAATCATAGTTCTTAAACTTATCCGAAATATTGAATAATTTTTTATAGTTGTGATAGAATATAACCTAAAAAATGTTACATAAAAGAATTAGTTTACACAGGCGTTCGAAAATAGTCTTAAAAAAGGGTCAAAAACGAAAAAAAATGTTTCCCAAATATACCAGAAAAATTGGCTAATTATATATAGCTTTCATATAAGATAACCTAAAAAATGCAGCATAGAATTTTTATTTACATAGGCGTTCGTAAATAGTAAAAAAAAATTAAAATGTAAAACATTTTATATTTAACTAGTTGAATTGGTGTTAAAAATACACGACAAAAATTAATGTTCCATAGGCGTCCGTGAAAATTTTATAAAAGGGTCAGAAAAAATTTGTATCCGTGATAACTCAAAAACCACTTAACGGATAACCTACAACATGCAGCATAACAATTTTGTTTACATAGGCGTTCGTAAATAGTAGAAAAGGGGGCAAAATAAATTTTATAATAAAACTAAAAAAAATCAATTAATTTGCGTTCAAGAACTTGGCCTAGATCTGAAATATAAAATATTTGCGTATAAATAGTGCCTCCAAAGAGAAGAAAAAGGCACAAAACCCGATACTTACAAAAAAAATAGCTGATGTCTAAAAGAAAACAAACATTTATTAAATTTAGATAAATGACAAAAAGGTCATAAAATTATTACTTTTACACTTAAATATGGAGAGCTATTCGTGCCTCGAGGGCAACAGTTTATTTTTCATGAAACTAATAGTCTCCATATATACCTACATATATTACATATATGATATGGAGAGCTAAAAATGGCAACTCTTGTGATCTAATTATACATTTCTTTGTATAAGTTTCGTAGCCCAACTGCTTTATGAATTTAAATTTATTTTGTGCAAGAGATAATTTTTATAGTAAAAGAAGGTTACATAACAAAATTCATATATACAATTTGGTATATGAGTTTGAGGGAATCGTATAACGAACCCACTAAACTGATTGCAGGAACAGTGGAACAGTTAATACTATATATATATTGGCCTACCTATCTTACTTGCCTCCACACATATAACAGACGCACATGCCTCCACCCTTTCCGCTAATGCTACAGCTGTATATTATATACCAGACGATTCGCATTTGCCATCTTATTAAGGGCACGGTGAGAGGGGTAAGGAAATACAAAATAAAACTTATACAAATAAAATTGAAACACAAGATAGCAAATGGCCTCCATACACGTAGCGACAAATTGGCCTCCAGTGTGTATATAAAACAACACGGATGCGACGCAGTGGCCTCCAGCGCTGTTGCACGCTTTCCCCTCTTATTTATTTGATTGTTTTTACGTCGCCGAAATAGTTCAGTGAAATATTTGAGCTTATGTATGTGACGATGAATAAAAAAGTGTTTAATACCTTACTTAATACTATACTATAATACCTAGTATATAGATACGATTACGTGATATTGGTGCGAAAGATACAGAATTATCTCGAGTTTTAATTATGTTATTAACTTCATTAAGGGTGATCCAAAAAAAATATAATAATAATATTTTGTACTTGCCTTGTAACTTTTTTAAACGTGTACCAATTCTTGTAAATATTGGCTTGTCTGAAGAACTAACTGCAGATTTAGTCAAAAAACTTTCGGTTTCGGCGATCGCTACAGCAGGTAAATATGCATATTTTTCGAGCAGATATCCTGTAAGAATTTGTGGTACGAAATTAATTGAATTTTTAGAATCATAACTGGCCGAAGCAAAAGATTGGTCGCAATGGCAACAAACAGGCCGAAAAAGGTAAATGAAAATTAAATAACAAAACTTAAAAATATATACAAGGACCTTAGCTGAGGTAGCGTAGATTTTTTTAAATTGATCTAAGATTGACAGGAACTAATGAATTTCATCTCCAAAATCTAAACCAAAAGAAAGTTTTACAGGAACTTAAATGAAAAGATGGCTTTTTCCTCTTTTTTTCAAGATTAAGTAGGCCTCGTATATGACAAAATTCAAATTGCATCGATATCTTATTAGTAAAACAAATTACTGCGATTCCTTTACATAATATTAATATTTTATTGCAATTAAATACATTGATTTATGGATTATAGTCAAATTATGATTATACTTATAGATTTGTACCTATGAAAAAAATTTAGCGAATTATCTTAAGAAACAACCAAACGAGCTATTTCAAATGATAAAAAGATTGCGTATCCTAGTTCAACATATTTTTGAAGTTTTTTTAAATTTTTCATTTATCGGTTTAAGAAATATTTTTTAAACAGCGTGAGTCATTTGTACAAACTTAATGAATTAGTCGTGGCAGCTAAACAGTAATCGAAGTTAACAAGGAAAGGGATCATAAACAACTACATAAACAATATGCACATATCGTACGAACGGACAGTTAACATCAATATTGCAAGCATTCAATAAAAAAAAAATTACACGGATAAATAAGAGAGTTGAAAGAGGTGATGAATTAGGCTACTCAAGGGTTGGTTATAGCGCAGCTAATCTTCAACTTTCATAAGAAAGAAACATATCAGTCTGAGATAAACAACAGTTTGTACAAGTTCTGATGTTTGACCTCGACTGTTGCGTGACGAAACCTGCACAACAAAAAAAGAATCGCATGTGTAGGAGTGAAACTTTGTGATTTTTTTTACCCACTTCAATTGTCTATTATTCAATTTCAAATGTCAGTGTGTGAAAATCTTTTAAATATTTCCGGAGCCTGAATGTTACTTGGATGTTAACATAACATCCATTAAAGTTAGTATACCTAATATGGAAAGTAAAAATGATTTTAACTAAAATTATATACACGGTGAGTTATTAGTGCGTTGAACCTCAAAGACCAAAAATTTCACGCATAACTAAGCAGCCAGTGTTTAGGCAGTCATAAAGTACGTATTTTAAAATTATTGATATTTGTACAGGGTGGCTCATCTCATCAGGATGAACCAAACATACGTTTTTTTAAATGGAAAGCCCTATTTGTTATTCCACAATTTCATTGGTTTAGACTTGACAAGTCAAATATTTTAATAACCAGAAGAGATAAGGACATGTGATTTTCAGGAGATTAAAGACAAACCATTATGTGACTAGAGCCATGACTGTAGATTTTTTAAATTTAATCGATACTTAAAGATCCGAGATTTCCGTTAAAATTTGATTATTTTTTTATAAAAAATGAAATGAAAAAAAAAATGTTAGCCTAATTAAAATTATAAAATAATAACAATGATCTGTTAGATAATTATTTATTAAATGTTGATTTTTGGTTAAATATAAATAAATTTCTTGAAAAAGTAGTTCATTCTTAAGTGGAGTTATAATTTCAGTAATGAAAAATAAAATAAAAATAATTTCGTTGAGATTGGACTTTTATTTTTCAATACTGATCATTAAATTTGTCTAAATTCAGATTATTTTTACAGTAGTGCTGTAAATTCATCGTTAAAATATTGCATCATAATCACCTTTTATACGGACTATAATAGACTTTTTATGGAGAAAAGGAAAAACCTGTTTCAGCTTATTGGCCAATAGTTTTTACGGAAAATGTTTAAATACGTTTTAACCTAAACATATAGATACTTCATAATTTCGCACTTATAACCGGTAATATTAACTCGAAATTGAAACTCAAAGTCCAATCTACTATTTTAATTCAAAACGTTCTATCAAACACACCAATGGGCAAAAGAACATTTCGAGAACACTGGTTCTCATCATCAACTTTTAACGATACAAAGCAATAAAATCAATATACAAAGTCAATATTGAAAATGGTTTGAAAAGAACCCATTGGCTGGTGGAACGCTCACAACTGTGGATTGCAAAACCGGCACTCACTCGCAAAATCGGCATTCACTCGCTAATGAGTATGAATTATTCCATCTCTGTTGTGAACTCTAAGATGGCTAAACAGACCGATCATCGCGCCACAAACCTTATCACAAAATTGGCACACCCAATCGCCAACATTTACCGGCTGTTGTAGGTGTGCTGCCCCATCGATGCGTTCTCTCTCTTTTCGATGCTGTTTCTTTGCACCCTCATGTCGCCGACGCTGCTCTTCAAAAACTTGATGACCCTAGTAAATGGTACGCCTCCATCTCGGTCGGTCGTTCCCGATCTGCTCCCAGTTGCTCTTTACATCTAAGCCATACTTCTTTATGTTGGTCTTAGGAACATCCTTGTACCTCTTTTGCTGCTCTCCTTGATTTCGTGAGCCGACCTTAAGTTGTGAACAAAGGATTCTCTTTGAAAGGCGTTCCGTTGGCATGCAGATTACGGGGCAGCTGGTGGCTCACAATCATCGCCTCAATGCCAGTTGTTTTGTCTTGTCTTCCTCTAGAACGCTGATGTCTGTTCGTCGGTCCTGCCATTTGATTCCAAGAACTCTTCTAAGACATCGTTGATGGTACTTCTCTAAGGGTCTTAAATGCCTCCGATAAGTGGTCCAAGACTCACAGCTGTACGTAAGGGTAGGAACTACAATAGCATTATACACTCGCAATTTATTTCGAACGTCGATGTTCTGATTATGGAAGCCTCTCGGCCTCAGTCGGCCAAAAGATGCGCTTGCCCATCTTCTGCGATGCTGAATTTCATCATCGATATTTGCGTACGCCGCGAGAATACTGCCGAGGTAAGAGACACTCTCGATGTTCTGAAGTCTGTCTCCGTTAACTTGAATATGTGGTGGGACAGCCCTATTGTTTGGTGCAGGCTGGCAGAAAATCTGTGTTTTCTTTATATTTAGTTCATGCGCGATCTCCTGTATGCGCTGTTAAATGCATTTAGTATATATTGAAGATCCCCTTCTGTATCAGCTAGTACAACGGTGTCATCCTCGCATTGAAGCTCAATGATGTGGATACGATCTTTGTCTCAGCTTGCAGTCTAGGAAGCTTGAAGAGTCCGCCGCGATCAAATCTGTAGACGATCTCTATTCCCCCCGGTAGTTCATCGTTAACAAGTTGAGTGACCGTTTCCACAAACATCGAAAACAAAATCGGTGCAATGACACAACCCTGTTTTACGCCAGTGTTATGGGAAAGGGCTCTCCCGGTCCGTTGCTGATTAGAACTGCTGCTGCAAACTTTGTAATAAACGAAAGAAAACTAGCAGTGCCATTAATTACTTGTGAGCGTTTCGAGAGGTTTTCAAACATTTTTATTTTACTTTTATTAATTTTATCGCTTTGGACCGTTTAAAGCTGATGATGAGAACCACTGTTCTCGAAACATGTACTTTTGTCCGTCGGTTTGTTGGATAGGGTGTTTTCAATAATTAAAATAGTGATTTGGATTTTGAGTTCCATTTCCGATTTATTGATTCCAGTTTGAGTAAAGATTACACGTTTTGGTTAATTTTAAACTTTTTGTATCATGAGTCTCTTTTATTTTAGCATCAAAACAAACACTAACACACAAAATTCTATTGTCGGCAGAGCAATCTAAATTAGTAAAACGATACTTTAAGAGCCATATTCAAAAGAAAAATGAAGAATTGATTAGGAAACATCCTAATTTATTGAGCAATAAGGGCTGGGTTAGAATGAAGACATACGATACTTACCTTACATAATGTAACAGTTTATTATGTTTAGCCTAAATAATAGTAACCAAAATATTACCATTTGATTGCTAGAATTTATTTGAATTTGACGATATTTGTTTTTATGTTAATTACCTTTTTTAAAAAACTTTCTAATTTTTAGTTCAAAGAGAAAACATATACAGCTTCTTAATGTTTCAAGTTGTTTCATTTTACGTACAAAACCTGAATTTCCAACCCTTATCCTATTTTTCCGAATCACCAACGGTGTTATTAAATTATCAGACTGTTCAAATATCGTAACTGCCTCCACCACTTATCTTACACTTGTAATGCAAGTATATTAATACTACTATTGTTTCAAATGCGTGATTGCCAAATCTCAGAGGCCAGTAGGTCCATTAGATGTATGGAGGCAACTTCGTTCAGCTCACATATAATTTGTATATGTGTATATGTCCAAGGCGCCACCTGAACTTTTTTTCTCGAACTAAACTGTATAACTGTATATGTGTAAGTGGCGAACTGGCCTCCACCACAATTTTCGGCAGTGGCCTCCTGGGGTCTATTCTAATCATTTAAACTACTTATACACGGGGGTACTGAGTTGCCTCCGAAATTTCGCAGTTGCCTCCGTTTTGGAGGCAAGTTCGTTCAGCGAATGTATTGATACGGAGGCCAATTTGACACTATGCATATATATATATATATATATGGTATGCAAAGATTGTTGGTATTGTCCTTCATACGTATTAACAAAAATTTTTTAAGGCACTCTCAAAGTTATTTTGCGTGGC
Organism: Apoderus coryli; assembly: GCA_911728435.2. Taxonomy (NCBI): domain Eukaryota; kingdom Metazoa; phylum Arthropoda; class Insecta; order Coleoptera; family Attelabidae; genus Apoderus; species Apoderus coryli. Next base: position 4,016,007 of record OU452202.1, on the reverse strand, counting down.
ACAAAACAATAGAAACGAGCAAATCACTATAAAGATCCTGTTCAACAAAGTTGAGTGAATTACTTTTAAAAGTATCTAATGATTTACAAATTGCAGATTACTATTTCCTGATTTTTGTAATAATTAATAAAATTACAAAAAATAACTTTTTGGAAAAGTAGTCAATTCTCACAGTGAAGTGCAATGTTAATCAAAATAAACAATTCCTCACCTCCACAGAGTTTTATTTTTTAATTATTTTTTAAATAATTATATACGGTTATAAATGCTTCGAGGGTCTATGCCCCCTGTATCAGTCACAAAAATACAGTCGAAAATTAAAACCAAATTTTAAATATGTGTGGTGAATCTATAAAAGACTGAGACTAAACCATCCTTATCACAATAAACAACTATGACAGCACACTGAAAATTAAAAAATAAATTATAATAAGGGGCGAACACCTATAATTTAAAAAATATTAGAATACTTTGGTAAAATGATTTTTTTTTCAAATCATATATTATGTACGCCTTTATTTTTATTTTTATTTTAATTTCGGTATTGTATTTTTGTGATTAATGATAAGGGTGTCGACCCTCGAAACATGAATCATTTCGCTCAATCACTCATGGTGGAGGCCATAATAAAGGAGAGAGAGAAACATGAATCACCGTATATAATTATTTTAATAAATAATTTTATGGAGGTGACAATTTTTCTTTATTTTGATTACAAATTACTTTCAAAATATTGTAATTTAACTACAATTCCAGTGTTTGTCCGGTTTTAGTTACTTTGATAATTTTTTATCTAAAATCAAATAATTGAGTATTTTTTCTTGCTAGAGCTGAAATACAGTAAAAGAGCCCAATTTAAAAAAATTTCCAATTATCAAAATTTGTTGACAGCAGAACTTGTAAAATCAAAAGAGCTATGATTTGTAGTGTTCAGACAATAGCATTAAACATAGGCAAATGTAAATATATGAGCTTTTGCAAGGAATATCATTGGGATAAAATATAGTGTAGGTCGGGCGGTCTTAAAGAGATGCGAGGTTTACAGAGATTCTGGTTCTTATACTAACAGTCTCTCGTCTTTTAATCTCTAAACTGTCGCACGATTTACTATCAGGTCTACTAATTCAAAGTTATTCATGCCATGTAAAATCGAACAATTTCCCACCCACTCAAAAATCATAGCAATAGCTTTACCTGCCCAACATATTATTCCACTCGCGGGTAAGGCATCATTATACTGTGTTATATAGTTAAAAAACTATTGTTTAAAATATGGGGTGCCGCGTGTTGTAGGTAGCACTTTTACTTTCCTTCTTATTCGTAATGTAATCAGTATATTATTATATACAGCTACAAAGTATTTCTTTCAAACATGTTTCCAGGGTCTATACCCACAAAAATACAATCAAAAATTGAAACCAAATTTAAAACGGTGAAAAAAATAAATCATTTAACAGAAAATCACTTCTCACCTCAATGAACATTATGACTATTTACAAATAACAACTACGTCTAATAGTAAGTAATTGCTGTAATTAATTACATTCCAACTATTACTTAGACAACTCTGCTAATAGACAATGAATTATACTACTTATAATATCTAAGATACCTACTTTAGAAAACACGTTATACCCTTTCACACTGTTACTGTTAGCATTCCCAGGAGAGAGGTAAAACTCAAGGATGCTAATAGCAAAGATTAATGTACATTAATCTTTACTAATAGTGTAATAGGAAATAAAACGTCAAACTCCACGAAATAATTTTACGTTTTATTTCTTATTACAATACAATCACTTCACTTCAGAATGGACTACTTCTTTAAAATAAATTTACTAATAGTGTTAACCAAATGCTGGTCGAGATTTCAATAAGGGTTTCAGTGAAGTGGTAAAACGTATTTTCGAATTTTTGTTCGATGCCAAAAGTTCTGTTCATCGATTATCTGATATACATACAGGATGAATGCTGGTCGATGGTACAATAGAAGTATTGGGAAAAGTAACAATACGAATGTTTTTAAAATTTAAGAGATTACTTCCTCTAATGTCTACTACCGATCAGCAATCACCCTGTATTTTGGTCGACAAGGTAGTGTAGGTACCTGTGCATATTAGAAAATATTTATGATAAAAATATTATATATACCTACCTATATTCTCATTTGTCATAATTTTAGGTATTGGATTTAGCAAGACCACATCCAAGTAGAATATCGGTTCCAGAGTTGCTAGAAGAATTACAAGTAACAAAGAATGAGCTGGAAAATTTAAAGGTAAACCAAATTTAAAGTGGTTCGTATTTTATACAGTTATATCAAAATATAAGATATTAAAAAGAGTCGCATGGCGATAACCACACTAACTTATTTATTTATATAAAAACATAATATTTAAGACTTAAGTGTAAGTTCGCACTAGTTATAGTTAAAATCTAGTTTAAAAACATCACACCGTATTTTTAAATGAAATCCATATTCGAAGCGTAGTGTCAGACAAACAAAAACAAAAAGTTCAAGTCAACTTCACAAAGCGACAGAAAACAACATTAAATGAAACTAGTTTCGGCTTAACCCATCATCAGTCAAGTTGAAAATCCCATGAGGGGAGAAATAAAAACATCAAACTAACGAACAAAACACATTAAAAATAATAATAATTTAGTAAAACATATCGGGTGTCCCACCGGGAAGGGATTCGATCGATTATGGAGAAACTACACTGTGGAACAATCTGAAAATCTGGTGTAGTACTTAAGTCGACGGGACCAATTCGCCTAAAATGTTTTCAAGAATCTAGTACTTCCGGTTATACCGGACATGACTGTCAACTTCTTTATTTCAAATACGATCCTATATAAATTATATATTTTTTGGATTGTTCTGCATAATATGTTATACCTATCGTTACGTTTTCAGAATAAAGAATAATAACAATTTTTTAATATATGAAAGCTTTAATAATTTAATTTGTTAGAATATCCTAGGAGATATAGACCTACTTTAGGCGCCTACGTATATTTTTTTAGTAAATATTAATACAGGGTATTTGAAAAAAAGGGTAAAAATCAAATTGAAAAAAGTGTCAAAATTCAAAATTTTTAAACATCAAAAATAAGGGCAACTTTATGAAAGGATGTCTATCCCAAAAACTGATAGTTTTCAAAATATTGATAATTTTACATTTTTCTATTACAATAGTGATATGAATTTAATTGATTTTAGTTGGCCATGATGGCTTTAGAAAGCAAATAAATATGATGTGTAAAGTGTTTAGAAGTTCAAGGTTAAAATTTTGAACATTGGTTAAAGTAATTTTTTTTTATGAGTTGACCTTAGATAAGTTTGTATCATACGTTCACGTTATTAGTTAATCATATTCTTCACAGACTCGAAACTTTTGAAATTATGTATTATTAGTCAACACGTTTTGGTAATGGTTTGTGTTTTTCTGGGTATTTGGTAGCAAATGTTATCACACGTTCTTGTTATCACTCTGTCACATTCTCCATAAATAATAAACAAAATTTAGATAGTATTCGTTAGTATAATTTATAAGCCCGCCATGATTATCACTACCAATTAATATCCACAATTTGTCATAATTGTTGATTATTTTTGACATGTGTCATATTTGTTTGCTATATAAAGCCATCATGGCCAACTAAAATCAATTAAATTTCAAATTCATATCACCATTGTAATAGAAAAATGTAAAATTGTCAATATTTTGAAAACTATCAGTTTTTGAGATAGACATCCTTTCATAAGCTTGCTCTTATTTTTGATGCAAAAAAATAAAAAAAAAATGAAATGGAGGGTTGCCATTTAAAAATTTTGAATTTTGACTCTTTTTTCAATTTGATTTTTTACCCTTTTTTTCAAATACGCTGTATTAATATTTACTAAAAAAATATACGTAGGCGCCTAAAGTAGGTCTATATCTCCTAGGATACTCTAACAAATTAAATTATTAAAGCTTTCATATATTAAAAAATTGTTATTATTCTTTATTCTGAAAACATCATTTTTGACATCAAATTTAAAATATTTCGAAAACGGCTGGCGATAGGTATAACATATTATGCATGAGATATGTTTAGAATTACAAGGAGAATACAAAAAAAATATAACTTATATAGAGTGGTATTTGAAATAAGGAAGTTGACACCCATATCCGGTATAACCGGAAGTACTAGATTCTTGAAAACATTCTAGCCGAATTGGACCCGTCGACTTAAGTACTACACCAGATTTTCAGATTGTTCACCAGTGTAGTTTCTCCATAATCGATCGAATCCCTTCCCGGTGGGAGACCCGGTATATACGGAGATAACAACACATTGGACTTGAAATGTTTTATGAAATCGATACTAAGTTTCACTTCAGAGATTAAAAATTCCTTTTTTATATACGAGATATCTGCTACCATTTAAACACAGTAGGTAACTCTCTGAGTTTGTATAAGTAGTATTAGTAGCAAATATTATTTGTCTGTTTTGTAATTTATGTCTCTTGAACTGTCTGTGTATTTCCGATCAACTAATAATATGTAACATCCATAAGAGCTGGAGATTGACCAATATCGATATTGTATTATGTGTGTATTTATGTCTTAAAAATGTTATCTATGTTTGTTTTATAGGACGTAGAGTACGCATCAACTTCTAACAATTTACAGCCATTATTGAGTGCTAAAGAAGCACTGTCACTTTGGGTACTTGGTGCACGAAAGGTAACATTCAACCATACATTGCACCCTTATTATGTATTCTGTTTAACACTATATTTTGAGGAAAGTATTCGGAATGTTAGAAGTGGTTAATTATATTGTCCAAAATATGCAAAAACTATTAAAATTCGACGGGTTTTCATATTGTAGAATCTTTTGAAATTTTCTTCAGGATTATCGTTGACCATCTAACCACAGCAAGTCCTTATTGTATGTAGATCCCAAGAGATGAAATACATATGTAGCGATATAAATGAATATAAATAAATAATAAATAAATAAATCTTTAATGTCTAACAGGTTTACACCCAATTACAAGACAATTTCAATGTGTCAACTTAAAAATAATAATTCTATGCAATTTATAGACTTAAATATAACACCAAATACTGACTACACTACGAATAAGAACAAAATAAAAAATACACTAATTATTATTAATACAAAACCAAGAGTACGCTACGCTGACAAGCCACCCCATATCTTGAGTAAAAAAAAAATCATTCCCTTCTCAACATGAATCTAAAAAATATAACAATTATAAGTTTAAACTAGTTAGATATTCGTGCAACTGACACTTGAAAGTGTTAAAATTTTCATTGAAAAAGTCCACAAATTTGTGTATTTTATGGTAATTGGACAAACTGCAAGCTCTGTAAACCGGCGCTCTACCCTCATAGTTAGTGTTTTGATACCTTTAAAAAATATATTTTTTGAGATTTGATGGCGTTCTGTACCCTCCTATTATTCTCATTGAAGTCTAAAGTAGTTTGTAGGGAAGTTTACTGTGAGTTTAATGCATATTTTGGACTATACTATACTTTTTATTTCATATTTTGCTTACAAAACTCTGCACTTTGCCACATATTATTTTAGGTTTGTAGTACATTTGCATGCCACTGTAAATCGTTTTAGGTACGTAGAAAATTCTTGTCCAAACTTGAATAATTAATAATAGTAATGATGTAATTTATTAGTAAAATAGATGAGTAGAAACTTTAGCGTAGAGTAATATGGAAACACACCAAATATCTTTTTTAAATCTTGCACATTTCGCTAACCCTATTGATTTCTTTCTCTCGTGAGGATGTTACCAGTATTTGAGAAACGCGCGTTGAGATTTAAAAAAAGTGTTATGGTGGAATGGTAGTAGGATATTAGTAGTTGCTACTCAGATATTACTGAATTTATTTATATTTCCTTAAAATGTGTCGTATTTCTAGTAGGTATCTATTATCATAACATTTATGATCGAGGCGTGTAAAATCTTGGAGTAGAATAAAAATATACGATTTACCAATTCACCAAAACACTAAATCTTGACATTCCATAAGTAAAGCCTCCCGCCAGGGAATTTGGCCGTATCCAGTGTTGGCAACAGGATGTAATGGAGTTGTTACTTCTTGTCCGGACATCGTTTGTGAACTTTGTTTCACCGGACATATTGCGTGCTCACACTAGATGTCGCCACAAACATCATGTTCTCATTCGTCTCTCTTGCTAGTATAAGCTCTTCGAAAATGTTGGAAATTTGAATCGCACTGCCTGCCGATCACCACCGATGGTGGGTCTGGTGGTGTGAAGCAAATTTCCAACAGAACTTAAAGTCTTGTTGCATTATGTAACAAGCAATTTATATAATATAGTTTGTTAAGATGACAATCTTATACAAAAATATATTCATGCCCTGAACAATGGCAGTACCTTATTAACTCATAATGTTTGCCATTATCAATAATTTTGACTCAATAGCTACCAGTCAAGTAAACATGCAACCACTGTCTTAAAAATGATCCAGACAAAATCCAGTTTATAAAATGGCTGTAATAAATTTACCTTGAATAATTATGTTGAGTTGTATTTAATAGTAAAACATAGTGCAGATATCAATTTCATATCTTACCTGACAAATATTATTATTTGAAGAAATTGAAAACAAAAATCATTGCTAAATTTTCCAGACATATTTATTATAGCAAATTTCTCAAAATTAGTAGGTAAATTTCCACCAACTATAAATAAAGCATTCGGTAGATATTTAAATTTGTCTGATGTTCATGTTAATACAAACACAACGAACGAGGGAGCATGGCCGCCGGAAGGGCGGGGCAAGACGGGGCGTTTGCCCCCCTGGAACACGTAAATACAGGAAAATATCACATACATAAGTTTAGTGGTAAATGATTTAAACCGTATCCAAGATATACAGAATACTGCAGATTATATCAACAAAGTTATTAAATTTTTTCGTGACAGTCCATATAGAAGAAAATATGTCCCTAAAATCCCATTATTTTGTGACACGATGGTTCTCAAAGTACAAATCCATCAGAATATTTTTCGAAATTTACGAAGAAATAAGAGGGGCTTTGGGACATTTGGCTTATTCAATAGAATTCAGCACAGAGACACGATCAAAAGCTAATCAATTATTAGCTGCAGTTTCGACTTGTAAATTCATACTCTGTCTCCACATCATTTCACATTATAGTGCTAAATTGGAACCGGTGTGCAACATAACGGCAAAAAACCATATTAAAACACTTTTGTCTGCACTAAAAAATGACAGATCTGACGCTGAAAAATATTTTAAGGAAATTTTCCAAAAATCTGAAAAAGTTGGTGATAAATTTGACATACCACTAAGAATTCCTAGACTGGGGTCAAATCAAATTTATAGAGCTAATTACGAAACATCTTGCGAGGAAAATTACCGTGTTTCTTTGTTTATTCCATATCTAGATTAAATTATCCGCTCAATTGAGATAAGATTTTCGGAAGAAACAGAAATTGCATTTTCTTTGTGCCTGTTTCATCCAGAGTTAACTGTAACAGAAGAGTATAGGAAATTAATAGAAAAAATTCCTAACATAGCCAAAGTATACGATTTAGAAAATTTAGAGACTGAGAGTGAAACATGGGATGAAATGTGGATAGAGAAAAATAAAAATGAAAATATTCAGTTAGAGTTCGCCGATTTATTGGAAAAACATTGTGAGTTTTTCCCTAGTAACAAAAAATAGCTATTTTTTTGGCTTTATCTCCAACAACGGCCACAATTATTGAAAGATCGTTTAGTACCTTAAGACGGGTGAAAACTTGATTAAGGTCTACCATGAGTGAAGAAAGACTATCTGGATTATGTCTGCTCAGCGTACACAGAGAACATGTAAATAAGAACAAAGACGGGTTTATTAAAAAAGTGATAGATCGATTTTCACAAAAACGAAGGAATATTCAACTGCTATTTTCTGATTAGACTTATGTTCAATTTATGTTATAACCGATCAGGATCAGTTTATCTTAAGTTTTTTTTTAATTATATAATATTTTAAGTACTTAATATATAAATTAAACTTCAAAAGAAGTTGGATTGACTGTATAAGTATAGGTATTTTGCCACATATTATATACATAATACTTTTGTTTTCTTTACTTAGTATTTTTTGCCTTGCCCTCCCCTAATTTAATTACTTCCGGCGCCCATGCGAGGGAGGGCACATAATCAATAGGTAACTTTTAAAAAGTCATATTAAAACTTATGTCGTCGTTGGAAACAATTTACTGCGATATATGAAATTGCAACGTTTTCTTTTTTGGAGATTTTCTAGGCAATTTTAGACCTATATGTAGAAGAATTTGTTCCCGCAAAATTTATCTTAAAACCTGTCCTTTATGCAAGGAATTTGTGATTAGTGTATGTTGGATTGTCTTTTTGATGAAACGTTTATTTGATATTTAGTGCACAACAACGAAAAGCACATTTCGTGTTGTGTAGAAAATCAGTTTTAACCTTTAATTATTAGGCGTAAAACATATAAGATTTATAATCTTAGTACACAAATAATGTAATTTAGTCAATTCTTTGAAGTTTTGCAATGACAGTTTAGTTATTTTTTAATCTTCTAAATATATTTTCCACAATGTTTTGTGTTTTAACTATCTCCGATTTAAATAATTCATAAGAACTCATGTCCTGTTAGCTTTCTATTCACCTCACTAATGCCACTGATGAAGAGAGTAGATACTCATTTTCGAAACATGTATGATTGATTTTTGAATTAATCATCAGAAGATTATATTATGGAGTAGACGTATTTTCATTTCATAACATTTTCACTCCTCGTCATTAGGGATTATTATTAAAAAAAAAACATTACCCTCAGTTGTGCTGCATTCATGGATTTAAAAAATATCAACCACGGCTATTTAAGACAAAAAAAAATCATGTAGGTACAGGGTGACTATACTCGATGTCCCACCTCTGTTATGAGAAAATGAAAAACGATAGAAAAATTCTGAAAAGAGTTTCTTAAATGGGATTAAGTGAGCTCCATTTTAACCCCCATTTGATTTTGTTTCGAAGTTTCCAGAAACATACCTATATTTTTACATAGTTCAAAAGAGCTAATTGTTTTAAGCACCTTTTGTAAAGAAAAAAATGTGCTATCTTCATTTGTTAAAAAATAATAAGCAAATTTGTAGAAAAAACTAATATCAAAAATTCGCAACCGTCACAATTTTTCAACAAGTAGGCTTTGGAAACAAACTGTAATTATATCTGTCAATACTTAAACTAATGGTTGACAAATGGTATTCGTGTGATAACTTGTAATATAAGTCAAACATTTGCTATTCAATCAAGAGAGAAGATACGTAATTATCCATACCTTTGAGTGTAGTCTCACTGAGAATTAAACATCAATTGTTAATAATATTTATTTATTAAACACTAAAAAATTATGATATTATTTAATACTAACTCATCTAATCTCCGCCTTACTTCGTGTTATTTTGTACCAAAATAAACCGGTTATTTTTTAAACGTACACTTTTAATCAACCAATGACTTGAGAGTTCATTGCATGCATTTCTATTTTTTTTCCTTTAAATGTTCTAAGTTATGGGTTGGCGTTTTATATACTTTATTTTTCAGTGTTCCCCCACAGGAAAAGGTCAAGTCAGGTGATTTAGGCTGTCACTTTATTGGTCTATTTATGTTTCCCGAAAATATGAAAAACTTCTTACGCAATTCTTGCTTGGAGTGCCGCCTCCTTCATACTGGAAAAACATATTTGCTCGTAACTGCAATGGCACATCGAGAAAGACAGAAAGTTGCTCTTGAAGAAATTGCAAATATTCTGCACTTGCACTTGCACTATTTTCATTTAATTTCTATTTTTACGGCTGGTGTTACCTATACATTGTATTTGATCGGCCTCTTTATGGTGGGATATGCATTACTATGTGTATGTAGATGGTACTAGTTTACATATATCTACTGTTGTATATCTCATTGTCATTAAATGCAGACCGATATTGTAGATGGGCAACGACTATGGTACTCTGACGAGCTCATAATAAGGGCGAAACGAATTCGTCAGTATTTGTTGACCCATGCCTCGGTCTGGTTCTACTCAATTAGACTGAGGCCCTGCTAAATTAAACAAAATCGCTTGTCTAGGTAAAACCAGTCATTTTGTCCGCTATGCCACGAAATTATTTTTCATTTATATTTACGGACACAAATTCATTTTATAATTTTGTATAAATTAACGTTTCGCTATTCAAACACCCCGCTAAAATTTAACTCGTGCGTGAATTGTGAAAGTCAAAGCGGATATCCATGTGGTTTCCAGTTTCTGTGTATAAGCTTGCCATAAGCACAAGTACCATTGTCGGTTAGTTAACAGACTCAGACAGCTGGGATGGAGTGAATATGTTATAAAGACGCAAGACTGTTGCGCATAAAATTTTGCTGTATTTAAGTGATTCGCGTTAAATTTCGTGTTTTAAGGCATTAATCGTTGTGGTTTTGTTCAGATAAACTAGCGACTTAAAATAACCCCAAATAAAAAAGTTCAAATGCGTCAAATCGCATGATCTGGGCGTCCAATGCCGATCTGCAAAACGAAAAATAACACGACCAGAAAATGACTCGTGCAGAAATTCAACGGTTTCTCTGGCTGTATGGCATGTTGGACCGTCCTGTTGAAACTTAAAACCACATATCCATATATTAGAATTTTTAGCATTTCACGATAATAAACATCATTCACGGTTAATGCTTGACCAACTGCATTTTTGAAGAAAAATCCCGCCCAAAATGCACAGCAAACATGACTCTTTTTTGATGGATGCATGTGTTTCTCAACAATCACTCGTGGATTTTCGAAGCCCCAAATGTGACAATTTCATCGATTAACGAAGCCATCAAGATGAAACTAAACTAACTTCACTAAACATGATTTTCGTTGAAAACTAACTACTCAATTGTCGTTGTTCCAAAATCCAATCAACAAACACTCTTCGTTGCCCATGGTCTTCCGGCTTTAACTCTTGATTCAAATGAACTTTGTACGCATGAAGTTTCAAGTCTTTGATAAAATTCGATACATAGTGATTGTTGACACACCAATTTCCTGCGCTCTATATCGAATTGTTGTGGTTGGGCTTTTCAGTCGACCGACCAAGACAAACGCGTGTTTCTATTTTCTTCTTATTAACACACCCCAGTTTGCTCAAACTTTGTCATTAATCTTCTCACAGTGGCTTCATTTGGAGCACTCCGATGGCGCATAATGGTAGGTATTTTGCGAATTATGGCTGCAAAACTTTCACCACTTTGATAATAATTTTTCACAATGAGAATTCGTTGTTGTGTACTGTAGTTCTCCATTTTACTCAACCTCCGCTGTCTACTATCGAACGTCAATTTTTTTTAATGTCAAATCACGACACTAAAAATAGCCCACAATTCAAAACCGGCGCTCTTATTGAAATACCCTGTATTAGCATTTTGATTTAAAGTTGGCATTGTAGTAGTTGATTTTTTCAATTTCCATAGCTTAGTTATTGAGTTCTAGTAATAAATAAAACATTTAATTTCAGGCTATGTATCGTCAACTTATGGAAGCAAAAAACAGAAACAAAATTGATCCTGAAATTACATTACAGTTCCTGAAGTCAGCAGTGTACTATTTCTTGACAGATCGGGAAAATAGTCAAGGGCATCTCAGAGCTATTGAAAGTATTTTAGGATTTACCAGCAACGAAATTAGCAATATTGCCAAAGCAAGATTAGCTTAATATTTTTCAGTTATTAATGAAAATACTGTATCTTCTTTATGAATAGTGCCTCAAAATTGTAGAGAATTTATTCCTAAGTATTATGTAGGTGTTACCATTTAAAAGTTTTACTAATTGAGTCACTGAAATACTGTTTTTAGTTTGCACTAATATTTTGAAAATAAAATCCAACAATTATAAAGAAAACTTGGGAATTATGTTCATGTTGACAAGAGTGCGGTTATGCACCATACAAAAAATAACAGGTGTTTTATTGATAACAAAATCACTTACACTGGAACGTTATCATCAGATTCCCATAATTATTTTTCATCCAAATAATGTTCCAGGATCAGATTCTAGCATCTCAGTTGCTAATACACGATTTTGCAAAGTTTTTTCTAAGTTTCTAAAGAATTCTAGAGATAGATATATCGACGTCCGCGCGATTCCAACCTATCGGATTTGCGAAAAATAGTTCTCGGAGAAACACAATTGCCAAAACTGATCTATAAGTAGCATAGTTATAAATTGTATGATAAATAGACATTTCAGTGACTCTATACGTTCTCTATAAATAGATAGATTCATTTTAAATCTATTGATTAGAATAAGTAGGTATAATTAAATACCTACGAAGAATTGACTGTGATTGTGATAAAAGAATGTTTATGTGACTGATAAAATTCTACTTGTAGCTAAAATTATATCTTTATTATTAATTTAAGATTGTATTCTATTTTTCTCGAGTGCAACTCTCTCATATAAGCACTGAGTTGCAATTATGCTTCCTCATTCCTATTTCTAGAATACATTAATAATTGACGACAGGACTAAACCTGTTATGATAAACTGAAACATTAGATATTGAGAAGGCGAATGTAATAAATTCAAGGGCCTTGAAAGAAGGTTCCTAATCATAGTTTTAGTATATTTTTCATATTGCTTTAGTCTTGTCTTCTTCTGGTATTTACAAAACTGAATCGTTGCTACTTGCCCGCATTCTACTTATTTGATATAACGGTTTGCCATTTTAATGAACAAGGCAATTTATTTATTTTCCTAATCTTGATTCCTTTCCTTGGGATCGTTAAAGCAGGACTGTTTCAGGCGCGAATTTTGATTTGCTATATTAAGTCGTCCTTGTTTTATCTGAACTGTTGGATGCATCTGGGAACAGAATTGGGCTATATTTGTCCAGTTATAAAACAAGGTCATGTTATTTAGCAACTTGAAATTATGTTCTTTAAAAGCTTTTGCAATTTCCAAAACAAATGCTTCAATAACTTTGTTTCTACAGATTTGTTAAAGAAATAAATATATTTTTAGAATTCTTTCTATATCTCTCTGTTTACTTTATTTAGTTTTCAGTACGAAAAAAAAAGTGTTTTTAAATGGAACATCATTTTTTTACTTAAGATGCCTTAACAATATAAATTCAAATGCTTCAATTGTTGCACCATGTATAGGTACATGGAACTTATCAAAAATGTTACAACTTTTTCGATATGGTGCCACATATTTTCTATATTTTCTGGGGAGTACCCAAAAATTCATGAAATTCATCAAGTTATCCAGTATTTAGGCTATAAAATTTGAATATCTGACAACACCACGTAAAACTGAACGAACGATAAATCCATTGCGGAGATAAGTGGGAAGTTGCATAATGCCCATATTTGAGGCTTATACATAATATGTTATAATCAATGATAAGGGATGAGGTCCGAATCGAAATATAAACAACAATTAACAATAATTTTTATAAATTAATTCGCATAATTGAAGTAAAAGCATTTTTTAGGACTAAAAACTGTAAACCCGAGAAGGGACATTTCGATTACTTGTTCGTATAGAACAATGTTTTATTTTCATCTCAAAAATATGGACTAAAAGTTGTATTAATAATATTAAATCACTATGTAACATCGAAAATGAGTATTTAATTTAAAAAAAAATTTTTGGTTATGGCTTGCCCAGTAAAAATAACAGAACCAAATATGCCGTCTTAAAATCAATATGTACGTCCTAATTTGCAAACTATATTCCACGTAATAGTTAAGACAATATCTATTTTAAGACATTGTACGAACTTGCCTAAAAGTAATACTTATTTTGTGTTGTTTCTTAAACATTTTAAATTTAACACGATTTTTTATAAACAGCTGTAATGCAAACGCTTTTCCATACAGTTGTGGATTTTAAAGCGTTTGCACTATATGTACGAGTATAACGAATTCAAACCTTAGCACAATATTTTTCAAAACACTTGCAAAAAAATGAATGTATAAATAAAGTCTTTGGTAATTGGAATAATGGTAGTTTGAATTTTGACCAGAAACCCTATAAACCTACATATTGGAAACCCTATTTGAGGAAATATCGTTAATTTTGATTGTTAATATTTTTTTTCTACTTTTTAAATTGAAATTACTTATAATATTTTAGAGGAATTGTGTTTCTAATTGACATTACGTCACGCTAATATTACAAGGTTGCATGTGGTATTATTCCAGTTTTGAGATATATTGAATTGCATGATTTTTAATCCTTAATTTAAATATCAACTCTATTTTCATTTTATTGTGCATGTTAATGGCGATCAATTTAAGAGTTTTTGATGAATACATTTTCAAAACAACAAACCAATTTCGAAAAATTAATTTATTTAATAAAACATAGGACTATTTTTGAACTTTGGAACTTAACTTTTCTAACAAAATAACATAATCGTATATTATACTAGTAATTATTTTTGTCTAAAAATGGACTCAGTACTGCTGATCCATTTCAAGAATCCACTTGGCAGTGCAACAATCCTGTCACATTTTATTGGTTCCGTTGGAATGCGTGATTCGCTCTCAAAAATAACATGAGCTCTTCTGAGTTTTCGTTGATGCAAGTTAACGAATTTGAACGAGTTAGATTCATTATTCGGTTTGAAAGATTGTATATTTCAGCTCAAAAAACCTTCTGGAGAACTGCAAACATACTACTTTTGAAAATGGCACAGTGTTAAAGTTTAACTGACTTGTATAATATTAGAAGTCTATGAAATCCTCTTTCTTCTTCTGAATTATTGTGTAAGGTTTCTATCGATTTACTTTTAATAAAAAGCGGAGATGTGAGACCGGAGAATGTGATTCTATTTTGCTCAATGTCCTCTCTATAGCGCTATGTATAGCATCGACATCTTGAATGCAAGAGTGAACCGAAGACCCGAAAATTTAATTGTTATTCTGGTGCATTTGGACTAGATACATTAGAGCATAACTCAAAATACTATTTCTATTTTGTGAGACACAACTATTGCTCCATAAAATCATTTCTGTAAATTCTGGATGGTCTGCCAGTACTCTGTGCATAAACTACCTACTTATTTCATCAGAATAAAGAAATTAACAAACATTTAAAATATTATAACGAGATTGTATGTTGCAACATAGAACCATGTAATACTTTTATAATAAATATTTATTTATTACAAAGTTCTATGTTTTAACATACACCCTTGTTATTTATTTATTTATTTGAGATACTGCCCAGACAGACGAATCCAATTAAAGGGCAGGAAAAAAAAATACATATATAAGTACATTACAAACATAAAAAATAAATATTATAATTTAATTAGTACCTACTCTACTAAAAACTTAAAATTAACTTCTCAAAATTATTTTCCTTATGAACGATAATTTAGTGTTAAACAAATCAATCTGGTTTGATAAGGAGTTACAAACAGAACACATTGTAAATAAAGGAGAATGCAGCAACAAATTTGTGCGCGCTCCCGACAAATAAAAAATAGAGTCAACGTTACGTGTGCGTATACCTGGTGCATAGAAAGGAATCATTGCTAAAAGTTCCGGACAATCAATCATTCCATTAAAAATTTTAAAAAGTAAAACAAAAGCAGAAAACTCCCTACGTTTGCTCAAAGAAATTAAATTAAAACGACTCAACAAAGTGTCCTGAGGAAATCCAATGACTGGGTAAGTCCCATCACAGCGAAACCACAGAAACTTAACAAAACGACGCTGAATTCTTTCAATATTTGTGGAATGTACATCATAAACAGGATTCCATACCACAGAGACATACTCCAGCTTAGACCTCACAAATGCATTAAATAGGGTAATGAGCGTTTGCGGGGACTTAAACTCCCTTGAATTACGCACAATAAAACCAAGAGACTTAAAGGATGCTGAAATAACGTTATTATAATGTTCAATAAAGTTCAGCTTACTATCAAAGTATACTCCCAAATCTTTAATTTGATTACAAACAGTTAATGGACTATTGTGTATAAAATACAGAGAACTTACAGGCTTCATCTTACGTGTATAGGAAACAGAAAAACACTTATTTATATTCAAAAAAAGATTGTTACGAACACACCACTCATAAAGCCTATTCAAATCCTCTTGAAGGAGATAACAGTCATCGGTACTATTAATGACAGAATACAACTTGAAGTCATCCGCATATAAGAGTGAACTACAAGTTAAGTTGCTGGAGATATCATCAATGAAACACAGAAATAATAAAGGTCCCAGTACCGAACCCTGGGGAACTCCAGAAGTTACCATAATGTTGACAGACTTGAATCCTTTGTACTCCACATACTGACAACGTCCCTTTAAATAGGACTGCAAAAATAGGAGAATGTTATATGATAGACCGAAACGGGATAATGTCGCCAATAAGATGCCATGATCAAGTCTGTCAAAGGCCTTGGAGAAGTCGGTGTAGATAACATCCACCTAACCTCCACGATCTAATTGTGTGGCTAGAAATTGTGTTAAAACAAGTAAGTTGGTTGTTGTAGAACGACCCGGAAAGAATCCATGCTGCACAGTTGAAATCTGCCGACTTACATGATTCATTATAATATCATGCAATATAAACTCGAAAACCTTCGTAAAACAAGACTGAATGGATATGGGTCGATAATTTGAAATATCATGCTTATCGCCTTTTTTATAAACCGGCGTAACTCTAGAAGATTTCCAAATAGATGGGAAAATGCATGATTGCAACGACAGATTGAAAATAGTGCATAACGGTCCAGCGAATACAGCAGAACAATCTCTAATCAAAAAAAAAGGTATACCATCGGGGCCTGCTGTAAATTTCGGTTTTAATTTTCGCAGCGCACGATAAACCTCAGATTCCACAATTTTTTCGATCAGACAAAAAAGGTACGTTTAATGACTCAAGCATGCAATCATTGATATCAAAAGTATGGGAATTAACGTAGGATGTACTGAAATACTCAACAAATTTATTTACCAGTCCCTGCTGATCCTCAATACTCTCCCCATTATACGTCATACTACTCGGCAAACGTCCAAAATTTTTACGCAAATGTATAAAAGACCAGAACTTCCCAGGATCATCATTAAGTCTACTCTCGGCCTCAGTCAAATAGGATTGGTAAGAAGAATTTACAACAGATTTAATATACCGCCTCAAAACTTTAAATTCATTCAATGCATCAGGATCACAAGAAGATTTATATATTTTCCACAGCTTAGATTTTAATTTAATATTGCGTACAACATCATTTGAAAACCATGGAGGATACTTACAAATTTTTGCATAGGAAATCTATTATCTTTCTACATACCTACTATATATACTTGATTTTCTCATGATAACTAAGGTTCTATGTTGCCTACAAGATTCCAAACTTATATTACAGAATTTTTTTCATAATACTTTGTACCATCATAAAACAGAAAACGTAAAAAATGTTACATAAAAGTTCGTAATGTTAGGGTGACGATTAAAGTCCATGTAAACACAGGTGGAGTTTACTACATCCATAAAAATACGTATAGTTGGGTGCAGTTTGGTTTGATTGTGTTGTTGTTAATGTGAGGTGTGTTTAATAATAAAAAAATTGCTATTACACAAACTTTAGGTGCATTTTTGTTACTGTGCCTCGAAGACAAATTATAAAAGAAAGTGGGCGTCCGTTGCCTGATCTGACCATCGACCATCGAGCAGCTAGCCGGGGAAAACCATACGTAAGAAAGAAGTGGTTTGATTGTATTGTGTTGAATGTGAGTTGTGTTTAATAATAAAAAAAAAATGGCTATTACACAAACTTTAGGTGCATCTTTGTTACTGTGTTTCGAAGACAAATTAAAAAAGAAAGTGGGCGTCCGTTGCCTGATCTGACAATGGACCATCGCAGCTAGCCGGGGAAAACCATAGTAAGAAAATTTAATTAATTACTAAAGTTGGGGAAAATCGAATACATGATATTGAAAATGAAACTAGTTTTTCTACAGGTGTAGGTACCGGTAAAGAAATTCGAAATGCAAAAGAACAGAACTGGAGAATATTCGTGTGACTGGGATTGGTGTTTCTGAGGTTATAATTAATGTTGCAAAAGGTAGATTTTCATTTTCAGATGACCACCGCAGAAGCAGAACGAAGCTTTTCGAAATTAAAAAGAATTAAGACATTTTTGCGCAATTAAATGGACAAGGAATGGTTAACAGCGTATATGCAGTTTTATCAATTCGATTTATTCAGTTTACTTATTTCATCTATAAATTATCTCACAAGTAATATTTAATTCTTTAGTATTTTTGTTGTTTAAGGGTTGGCTAAACTGTACATCTAGGTATTCTTATGAGGTTATGTTCCACATTTTATAGTGTTTGACTATTCTCATTTCCCACAGATGAATAATAGGTAAGTAAATATTATCCATTGATGAGTATTACATATTCTTGAAGTCACTGTGTTGTACTTCTTTCAACTATGAATTTTACAAAAACCGTAAATATGGAAACAAAAAAACCAGAAAAGGTGGAAAGAAGACTTCAAAAAAATTTATCTCGGGAACTTCGTCAAGATATACGTGATAAATTAGCCAAAACCACTAAAACCACAGAAATAAAAGTAGTATGAAACAAACTTCACAAACGATGGCCGGAGAAGTTATAACTATTGCCAACACTAGGTACGCCCGAATTCCCTCCCTGCTCACACTAGATGTCTCCAAAATTATCTTGTTGTCATAAAATTTGATAGTTTTACAGTAGACACATTTTTAAGTTATACTAAGTAATTTTAAAAAGTTAATAAATCGGTTAAAAGCATATTATGAAGACATACATTGATATTTTTTGGAATATAATAGTAAGCTCTATTAGTTTGTTTGTCCTTAAATGTAACCCTTTGAGCAACAGTCAACAAATTTAATTAAGTAAAAATAACGATTTAAGTTTACTTATACCTTTATTACATATTATAGTTTGTACATAAACCCCACCTTTAAAGACAGTAATAATATAAATTTACTTACTCCTTAACATTTTTTCATTACAAATTTAAAATAAAATTTAATACCCAGCACATAGGTAACAATTAAATAATAACTCACACAGATAAAACAGTTTTATTACAAAATTTACTTAGAAACAGTTTCATTCTATACTTATTGTTCTTGTAACTCCCTTTCCAAGGGTTCTAAGTCTGTGTCATAATCCGTAGCATCATTGACTGTTGGCAAGTAATACCTATTAGGGAGTTAAGGCAAAGCCAGTGACGTATACGTAAACGTATCTTTTGACATCTACGCATGCGCTCTTTAAATTTATGATACGTTTAACGATACGAAGCCCGTAAACATATGTACGTCTACGCGTATCGTATACTTGAACGTATTGAACCGATTGTTGTCGGAATTACATGAACTTGTACGAATATCTAGAATAGAACATTAAAAACTCAATCTAAATTGAAAATTAAGCTAAGCTATTTTGCAATAAATACTTTATTATTATTATTAGTAGTAGTAGTTTATTTTGTAACAATTATAAACATTTTTCTGTTATTGTTTATACATATACATAATAAAATATATATGTATTTGGTTAATAATTAAAAAAACAATAATATTAACAACATAGTAAATGGAAGTAGAAAAATCTAAAATAGTCTTTTTCTCAAGTAAAGTGTTATCTCTACCTTCCGCATATACGATACGTATTGGATGGCACCTTAACTCTATTTTGAATGACTGCTTATCTAGTGTAAACATAACCAAAATCTCACGTTTACGTATAGAGATACGTATACGTCCTTGGTTTTGCCTTAACTCCCTATTATGTAGGCAGATTCATGCGCCAAATTAGTGTTTGTTTTGCTTCAACGGCATATGTTCACTTATAAGTGCAGTTATCTTTTAGAGCATGACATTTTAAGAATTGGCTTGCGATATGTCAATACGTCAATTTATATCTCTATTGCATCTATGTATAATGTATAAATTGGACTGAACATGTTTTTTATAGGATACAAGTCGACTTATCCCAAAAACAAAAAGTCAATTTTCCTGCTTCGTGTATTACTTACACGTATTTTCTTTTAGCAGGCGATGAAAGCGTTTTGTCGGAATGTAATTGAGGGTAAGTCGACTTATATCTTTATTGCATGTGACCACAGCATTGTACAGAAAAATGTCAAATTGTAAAGATGTCGAAAACTATACATTTTCGACATAAACAATCCAATACAAAGTTACCATTATTTTTCATGTCAAATAAGATAAAAAGTTATAAACAAACATATAAGTAGCCTCCTAAAATAATTTTAAAACTTCATAAATAACATAACGAATGTGAAATAGTTTCTAACTGATGTGCTACATCTTTAGAATCACCACTGGTTTTAAATAGTATCCGCACTTCTCTATTTACCATGTCTAAACAAAAATTACATTTAAGGAAAAACTGTTAACTAAGAGCTTATTATTATATTCCCAAAAATATTAATGTAAGTCTTCATAATAGGTTTTTATCGGATTTATTAGCTTTTTAATAATGACTTAGTATACATTAAATGTGTCCACTGTAAAACTGCCCACATTTTATGACTACAGGATGTTTTTGGCGACATCTAGTGTGAGCAGGCAGGCAATTCGGGCGTATCTAGTGCTGACAATGGGATATAATGGAGTTGTTACTTCTCGTCCGGCCATCGTTGTTAAACAAAGTTGACAAGCGATGGCCAAACGAGAAATAACAGTAATTAAATAAAATATTTGTATGTAGAACTTAAGTATTTCCGTAACCAACTAGGTCTATTCTGTGGACACATGCAATAAAGGAACAATTAAAATTATTCGATAATGAATTGCTTGTTCCATAATGAAATAAAATTTGTTAAACAAAGTTTACAAACGATGGTCGAACGAAAAGTAACAACTCCATTATAACCTATTGCCAACACCAGATACGTCCGAATTCCCTAGCGGGAGGCGTATCTATCCAATTTTACTTGTTCCTTTATTGCATGTGTCCAGAGAATTGATCTAGTTGGGTATGGAAATACTTAAGTTATACATACAAATATTTAAATTAGTTAATTAATTTAAATAGGTAAAAATATTTGTTGTCATTTAAAATTTCTAGTACGCAGAACTAAACTTGCTAACAAAGAACATTTTCACATTGTTATTTTGTCGCCAGGGAAATATGTAAGGCAAACTGTGATAGAGAGTTAGGAGGGGTCCTGATAATAGTTTTAAAAAATATCTTTATTTCAATATGTTAGTAAATTATAATGTAGTTATGCTCGTTTCTGTGTCATATATTATAGAATAGTATTTTTACCGAATATATGATACATCGCATAAATTAGACAACAGTGAAAATTGCAATTTAGATTTAACACAAGGTCATTGTATCAACATCAAAAAAACTCCGGCGGCTGCTGTCACCTCTGTATTCTCTGAGGTAATATATTGTAATTCAAAAGTAATAATGTAGGAAAAAGGACAATAATTTAAAAATATATTTTCTTTTGTATTATTGGTATCTTGTCATGGAAATGACATCCATCCATCCTAAGTATGAACCTACAGTTTAGCGTGGAATCGGAAAGTACGCTCCTCGACTGCCATCCTACTATGTAGTCAACAATAACTACTTGACATAGGCAAGTCTATCAACTCGGCCGAAAACACCGTCCACCCATGCAATCTCTCTCCGCGCTATCAAGTACTGGACTACTGTGATCGCACCGAGAGGTGTTTGGACATGTGGGCATATTTCGCCCCCAATTTAAATGTAATAATTTTGAAGAAATAACACAAAAACGAAATTAATATGGGTTCCTTAATTCAATTTAACTTAATGTTTGTATTTATATTTAATAATGACAGGCAATAATTGTCTTGTGATTGGGTATGTTCAGTAACTTTTAGTTATTTATAAAACATATTTTCAATTTAAAGAAATAGTCCATATTGAAGTGAAGTTAATATTATAGTCGAAAGTAGGAAATAAAATTAAACTTATTTCGTGTAGATCATACTTTTATTTGAAAAATACATGATGCTTAAAGAAAGAGAATGAAAGTTATGTTTTTTAAATGGAAGGCCCTATATTTGATCTCATTATATAGGTGTACCTGTACAGGGTGGTACAAATTGGACACTTTTGATAGGAAACACCGATTTCTAGCGGAATTAGAAGAAAACTAACCTACATGTCACGAGCTCGATTTTCAAACGAAATCAAATGCCGAATTTATCTTGAAAAAAAAAAACAATATCATAATAAATTAATTTAATCAATTTAATAAAAAATTACAAGAACAAAGAGTATATCATTTAATAAAGCAAACAGATTTATTACAACAGGTGTTCAAATTGAATACCATTTAAATTAAAGCATATTTTAACAGCATAATTCTACCGCAGATATAAAATCACATAGCATATCACACTGCTGCTTCCAACGCATCTCGAGAATCAGGATTCCGCTTTTATGTGAGGTCTCTTATTCTTCCCCAAAGGTAAAAATCCAAAGGCGTTAGATCGGGTGACCTTGCCGGACAATGAACAGGGCCCGGTTGCTAAGCAAATTGTCCCCAAATTGTTGGTTAAAAAATGGCCTTATAATCTGTGCGTTATGACACGGCGCCCCGTCTTGTTGAAAGTATACGTTTTCGATTTCCGTTAATGGCAAATCATCAATAACTGGTTCAACAAATTCCCGTAATATTTCCAGATATCGGGCTGCTGTAAGGCTGCCCTCAAAGATATAGGGACCAATAAACCTTCCTCTGAAAATACCGACCGAAACGTTAAAGCTGTATCGGCCTTGATTCTGTGTCTCCATCGTAATATGAGGATTTTCCAAAGTCCAATTGTAGGAATTGTATCTGTTGGAAATACCAGCACTGCTTATGCACTCTGCATTCCGGTTTTCATTTTCTCAAATACCATTGGGAGAAGTAGAGCCTGAATTGTGGGTCATTTGGTTGCAGTTTGTGAATATTTCTCACTCTATAGGGTTTGAATTTATTGTTTTCCAGTATTCGCAAAGCAGTAGTTTTTGGTATACCTGTATTCAACTGCCTTTTACGTAATGAAAGATTTGTCCGATTTTGATTTTCCCCTAATAGAGTTATTTCTTCTACTTCTCTGTCCCTATTTCGAGCTTGGTATGTTCTTGGTCTTGGTTTTTTAAACGCACCGTAGCTGTAGGTGAGAAGATTTCGCTGCAAACGGGAAAACAAATCCCGAAAATGTTGTCTTCTTTCAGAGTAACGGTCAAAGTAAAGATTGCTGGCAGACTGAGCATCTTCATGTGATTCCCAATAAAACTTTAACATGTCATATTTTTCGTAATTCTCAAACATATTTAAAAAAAGGAAAATCTTGTTTCAATTCAAATCTTTGATTTGAATGAAAAAATACAGCGACTGTTCGTTACTAAAGTTACTTCGCTATGTTTTTGCAGCACGTCACGCCAAATTTTCAAAGACGCATCTAACATTATTTGAAAACATTAATAAAACAAAAGTTCCAAAAGATAAGTGGCAAGTATTATACAGTATGTCCACGGATGCGGTTAACAAGAGGACAAATGGACCAAAAATTGAAAGATACGAAAAAAAGTTATTCTTGATAAAAATGTTTGCTTGTCGAGAACTACCATGAGAAAAATTATTTTTATTAAACAGGGTGTCTCAAAACGGCATAAATATAAAATTAAACAAGAGCAAACAGTCATATTTTGGTGTCTTAGTGTAAAATGATAAATAGAAAAAATGCTCCAAATTTAATCCTGACCCTGATTCCAGAGTTACAGAAGAATATTTAAATTTATGAAAAAAAATGTTTTTTTTTTCATGTGTAGGTACATTTCCGCTATTTAATACTTTTACTTAATTATTACCTTTACATTAGGTATCTTATTGTTGTTGTAGTAATTGTCAGTGTCAAAAAAAAGTTGTCTTGTCAGTGTTAAAAGTATTCTCCAAAATGCTGTCTACGGTCAGCATTTGGCAAAGAGTTTTCATAGTGCAATGCTATGGAAGTAGTCACTGTTCTTATCGCTATGTAGTAGAGGAATTCCACCGCAAATTTTCTGGCGTATACGTTTCGAAAGTTGCTGTTCACAAATTGGTGAAAAAATTTGAAAGAACAGGTTCAGTTTTTGATATTAAAAAAGAAAAGAAAGAATATAATGAGGACGATACCAGTACAGTTTTGATATTGGAGTCACTAAATGAAAATCCATTGTTTTCTTTAAGAAACAGGGCTAAGAATTTAGAGGTGGTTGGAAAATCTACCATTCAAAAAGCTTTAAAAGAAAATAAAATTTATCCTTACAAGCCTCAATTCAACCAAACTTTGTAGACTAGGGATGACGCAAAAGGGCTAGATTTTTGTTAGTGGGTTGGAAATCAGATTTTAAACGGCAATAGAAATTTTCACAAGCTTCTAATATTTTCTGATAAATCAACATTTTCAACCAACGGAACTGTTGCTTCTCAACATGTGAAATATTGGAGTAAAGAGAATCCCGATTTTAGAATTCCCGCAAGACGTCAGTACTGCAAAAAAGTGAATGTGTGGTGTGCTAGTTGATATTACGGTATCATTGGGCATTATTTTTTCGATGGTACTTGTAACAGAGCAACTATTAGATACATTCTTTGCGATCATCTCGAAGAGCCGCCCCTGGATGATCGCAACGCAATGTATTTTCAACACGATAGGCGCTGGAGAGGTTAGAGAATGGCTGAACCAGAAATTCGGTGTCAGATGGATCGGAAGAAATGGACCAATTTTATGGCCCCCAAGAAGTCCCGACCTGACATTAGCCGATTTCCTTTGGGGCCGTCTAAAGCAGCTTACCTATGCGCAAACAATTGATTCCAATATTGAACTTTTAAAATTAAGAATCAGGCGAGCCGTGGAATCATTGACAATTCAAGAGATTCGAGCCAGTTTTGATCACATTAGGAAGCAGTGGGAAATGTGTGTTGAATATGGGGGAGGGGTGTTTAAACCATGATTATGATTGCGTTATGTTTATTTCTGTTTATTAATTTTCGTTTCAATTTTCATTTTAATTTGTTTAATTTTATGTTTATGCCTTTTTGGCACGCCCTGTTTAATAAAAATATTTTTTTACATGGTAGTTTTCTTCTAACCTCTCTAAAAATTGGTGTTTCGTATCAAAAGTGTCCAATTTGAAAATAAGAAATACACTGGATATACCTACAGTGTCAAAAATACTACTACTTATAATATAAATGTTCATTAGTAGTCTTTAATATAATGCACGATGTGCAAAAACCACCTTGTATAATTAATGATTTCAACTTAAAATTGTTTAGAAAATAAACTCTTATCTAATATCACTAACATATATTTTATTTTCTGTATAAGTATTTTAGATAATATAAATAGGTAACTCATTATGTATTGGTTATTGTAAAGTGCAATACAATTAATTAGTATTTAAAAATTATTTGACCAATATTTTATAAAAGCGAATATTATATTTAGATTTATATAAAATAAAAATATAATTAAATGATAATTTTTTTGACACTAAAGTTCTAAAGGTTAAAATTATTTGAGGTATCTGCAGTAATAAGTAATTGTTAAAATTAAAATGGTTAAAATAAGTGGTATAATATATCAATGCTGCATATTCGTGTTTCTTTGTAAATCAATCAAAGCAAATCATAACAATCAGGATGACGGTAAGATTACAAAAACTTGATTTTATTACATTTACAAAAAACAAATAATTGATACTTATGTTACTTTCGCATAATCTCATCCGATTAAATATCATATTATACTTAATAGGAAACGTTTTGTATTTATGTACAAAATAAAAATTCAATGCAATTCTTGATTGAGGAATATGTCTTTTCTACTTCTTAACTTCCGTTAAAACCAATCAGAAACCTGTTTTAATAACAGTAAACTAAACCGGCTCAAAAGTCATCCGTATACAGTCCATTAGGTGAAAGGTACTTCTTCAAGGAACGCTAACAGATGGTTTTGCAAAAATCGTAAAAACTGTTACCCGTCTAACCTTCCAAGTAGCGCAAATGGGCTCATGAATGTTTAATATACTCGTATTACACTAACTTATAAATTAATACCAAATTGTTCTTAAAAGCGATCGTTTCTAACACTGTGTAGGTTTGCTACTGTCATTGTCTTTATAATGATAGTCTGTCTGTCTGGTGGCTAAACTTTGAATGGAAATCAAAACTTTCCCCTGTAACATATTTAGGTAGAGGGGAGTGGACGCGGCTGAATGACCCTTTCGAACACTGAAAAGTGCCTATCTGTTAGTTTATTGTATGGAATTTCAAATTATTTTATCAAAAATGTTTCAATCCAACTAGGGTTGTCCGACCAGAGTATTTTGAGGTTAATATTTCACTCTAACTAAGGTTGCCAGACCACAGAATTTTGAGGAAGGACAAACTTATACATATATCCGTAAATAAAATTTGTTTGAAAAGGTATTTTGTACTTGGTCCACAAAATTTGCTATAAAAAGGTGAAGTGCATAATAACGTGGTTATTGTAAAAAATGAAAAATGTGAAAAAAAACTTATATAACTTGACCTATAAAATTCTGCGATATAAAATTAGCATACACAGAGACAGAGAGCGTTCGTCAAGGCTGTAAAA
Organism: Apoderus coryli; assembly: GCA_911728435.2. NCBI lineage: Eukaryota > Metazoa > Arthropoda > Insecta > Coleoptera > Attelabidae > Apoderus > Apoderus coryli. The sequence goes on along the minus strand of OU452202.1, from coordinate 3,989,223 downwards.
ATATAAGTTAAAAAAAAAGATATAAAATTAATGTAGTGCACATTGAGAAGGTTGTAAAAAGGGCTAAAAAAATTTATCTTTATACATATGGAAAACTCAACGGGATCAGTTTTTGCACATTTATTCATTGTTTTAGCTTCCATCGGTTTTAACAAAACAAACAACTAAAGTATGTAATTATGTAACTACTAAATAACATTGTTTATTCCATTAAGAATAGAAAATAATATTGATGTTACAAAACATACACAAATATAACAATAAATATATGTAGTAGGTATAAACAACAATTAATGTGCGTCAGCTTCCATAACAACGACAGACCCGGGTTCCAACAACAAAGAACTATTAGATTAGGTAAATTGACGTAGTCCAGGAGTGTTCCATTTAGAATTTCCACAAGAGAAGGACGACCACTTCTGTCCAGACGTCGAAAACAATAAATGTTTTTTGCAAAAATATGTAAATAGGTAACTATAAAATCATGAATGTGGTGGTACCAACTTTTTTACGCAAAAACGCTATTTTTGAGGGAAACTTATTTTATTCTAAAAATATAAATTTGGAAAGGTAGGAATAAGAAACAGATGTACCATTTGTTATTATGAAATGAAGATTTTTATTTTTTGAGGCAAGCAGATACCTACCTACTTTTCCTCAAAAACAAATATACAGGGTATTGCAATGTAAATGTGCATTGATTTTAAATTATTTATATTTAATGAAATACGAAAGAAAAATTCACTTAAAGTATAAAACTACAGAATTTAGTTGAACATTTCTATTAGGTAGATATAAAAATCCCAATGGACGAATATAACTTCCATAAATTAAAAACAATTCGCTTTAGGTGGAAAAGTCTCTTTAGGCGGGAAAAAGTCTTCTAACTTATCTAAAGTTTTAGCTATTATAATAGAGGTAGTCAAATATGTCAAGTTTGCTTAAAGAAAATAGGATGATAACATGGATTGCTTTTCTTCAAGAAAAAGACGACCATATTATAAATGTCGGTATGTTCAAATCGTGACCTGATTGGTGTAAAAATATGGTTATCCCACTATTCCCTTAAGATTACTACATATTTACTATAAACCAAAAATTTATGAATGAACAACTGGAGTAGCCAACGCGGTCTGGTGTTAGTTGCTAGATACTAACCAAGCGCTGACAGACTATCCTTATAAAGACAATGCGACTGCCCAATTATGTAAATTGCGTTGTCGTGTGCTTGAAGTTTGCTTCATCCGTTCAAAAAATCGAATAAAAAAAATTGGATCAATTCTGATTCTTCTAAACATTCCTCTCTAAAATATTACTCTTTGTGAATAGTATTGTGGTAGAATATGTACACGCTGGGTGGTGAAAGATGGAATAATTGTCAGCGTAAATATCGTGCAACTTTGGCCCTGAGTACGACCGTATTAAGTGATATCTCACGTATACTGTGTGTGGGATATTCTGCAATTTGGAAAAATTTTCATCATAAACTTGGGTTCTTTCTTGTCGGTGTGGTTGTCCAAGGCTATAATCTTAGTGGTACGCATTGTGTACGCGAATAAAAACTCGATGGTCAGGATGATTGTCTCTATTCGGGTGCCACTCATTATATACCTTTTTTGCAGCCTCTCGGGCATTCCCGTTGCATAAACCATATATAAAATACATTTTTGCATATTCCCGTAGTGTGTACGGCATATTTTTGTAAGGATAAAAAATATACTTCCAAATTAATGAAACTATGTTCAAGAGAAAGACTAAGCTAAATAATAGGAATCCACAAGCAGTCTGTGCTGTTCATAGACTGGCAAACCCCTGCGATCTGTTTAGTTGTATACCAGTTGTTAATAAGAGGATTCTATAAGTCTTTGCTGCGCATAACAGGCCGGCAAAAATTTCCATGCAGTTATTGGGCAATGCTACCCGAAATTATTGATAAAAATGTTATTTTAATATTAGGGATGAGAGCACATTATCTTAAAAAACTGACATGGAATTTTTACATAAGTCAAATTGTGTTTTGACCAGCACAACAAGCTGCAACAGACATTAAAAAGAAATTCAACTTATAGATTTTATGAAAACCGTGAAATTTTTACAAACATACTGCAAATAAAAGACCCACAATACTGCTACTTAGTTCAAAAAAATAATCATTAAACATCTCCTTGGGTTTATATCACAAATGACCTCTCCTTTTAATTTGGGCCATGAATTATGATACACCCTGTATATCACATTGTTTAAGAATTTAAGTGATTACTTCGGTCAATCCTATATATATCACTTTATAATATTGTGATAATTGTGACACTTAATACCAACGTTTCAATTGCAAATATACGGATTTATATTTTTAGATTCCTTATCTATTTTGGCGTATTTTGTCTTAACACTTTCCTATCTTTAACTGTTTTAAATAAATAATTTATTTTGAATTTTTGTGGCTCCCGAAAATATTGGTCACTTCGTAACCTGAATAGACAGACTCTTGAAAACTTGAAGGAAGTTGAAGAATATTTTAGAAAAATCATTTATCTTGATATATTGACCCATAAAGTTACAGGGTCGTCGCAAACTACTGTAGAGCGATCTACCAATAACAATAGGTATATATCAATTTTCTCAAACGGAACACCCGGTATATTATCAAATATTCTGAAAGACAATCAAATTCCCTTTCACATTATATGCCAGGGCGTAAGTGATTTCAACCAAAATCTAATGGCTTCATCCTAGGACCACCTCAAACTCATATAAGTACCAACATTTAGCTCAATTGGTTAAACCGTTATATAATCAAGATATAGTATATTTATAGGGTGCTTTTTGAAGTTACAATAATTATAATCTAGCAGGTTACATCAACAAGAAATATCAACTTCCAATTTTTGAAATGGAAGATATTGACAAATGTTCGGCAAATGACAATTTGTATTGCAAATTTAATATACAAATTCAAAGGAAAGATGTCGACTTGCAAAATTTTAGCGTAAGTAATTTCTACAGGGTTATTCACGCTTTATGGCGAGGAATATTGTAGCGAAACTACGTGCCTTTCAAAAAGTGTGGAGATCTGCTATGGCTACTTTTTAAATTGGGTTTGATATTATACAGGGTGTCGCAAATAACCTAAAAGAATCCAAGTTGTGTTTTTAAATAGAATTCCCTGTATATTATTGCACTTTTAGACCCCCTCTGATCAAATTACGTGTTTTAAATAAATTGCATTTTTTCAAAATCTAGCCTGATTTCCATCTTTCAAATACTTAGAAAGTATTTAAGTCATGTTGACGAAATTAACTCTAAAGTGTAATAATAGATCATGTCTGGTATTCCAATTGTAATAAACTTGCAATCTTATCCAGGGTGTCCAAAAATTAAAACTACTCAAATAAGAACTTTAAGTTGCTATAACCTCATTAATTTAAATGGATCGTCATATTTCTGAACTTACCTAGCAATGGTGTCGCGTCCACTCTTACTGTATGCGTCTTATTTATATACTAGGATATCTATACTATATCTTATACTATCTTATAAAAAGAGCTCTACTTCAATATAAACTATCAGCCATAGTGGTGTGATTTGATGAAAATTAGGTTCAATTTTTACAAAATTCATTTTACTTAAAAAAAAATACGCGTGCAGCACAGTACACGTGATAGAAGTAAATACTTCTTTCACGAGAGAGGAAGGGAACACGAGTGATGGTACAAAAGGGACAACCGAAGGATAGCCAACATTAAGCCGCTATATACATAATAGTGTATGGTATAGGATATAGTCTCTCTCTGTCTCCCCCTCATATTTGCTATATGCTTAATCTCTTTTGCAAGACGAAAATTTTACAAATCGTGTCCTTACTCTCATGCGGCCAAAGAAGTATTCATTTCAAATAATTCGCGTGCAGCACAGTACACGTGATAGTAGTGAATACTTCTTTCACGAGAATTTCAAACTACAACGGTATCTCGTATAATACACCATCTTTAATAACACGCTAAGTGTAGCTGTCCCTATGCATGCACTCGTTTTACATAATAGTTTATGGTATAGGATATAGTGTGTAGCATACACCACAAATATCTCTGTCTCTCGCTCCCCCATATTTGTTATATGCTTCATCTCTTTTGCGGGACGAAAATATTAAATCGTGTCGTGAAGTGACGCGTGACGCGACGTTGAAAAATCACTCTCATGCGGCCAAAGAAGGATTTACCTCAAAAACTTAAGGTTTAGATGTTATAAACCTTAATCAAACAGACACTTAATTTGATCAGATGATCTAAAAGTCCAATAATATACAGGAGATTCGATTTAAGAAAACAAAACTTTGATACTTTTAGGTTATTTGGGACATGCTGTAATGAAACCCATTTTAAAAAGTAGCCGTAGTAGATGCCCACACGTCCAACAAATGAAACTTGTTGAAAGTCACGTATATCATAAAGCGTGAATATCCCTGTATGTTAACACATACAAACTGAATCTGATTAGTTCTTTTTATTTTAAAGAGACTGCAGTATAACCCCAATCTGATACATAGAGGGATATGTGTACCCAAAAAATATGAAACAATAAATCAGAAGAAAGAGTATGCGTTAAGCAAAGTTTCTGAATCATTGGAATTATATAAAATTTCAGCAAGACATATTGATTTCAAATGTAAGATACAAACCAAGAGTTCATCTCCAACGGAAATTTTAACAGAGTAAGGGCAAAAAATATCGAGGTATATGCAGATTGAATAACGACTAACAGGGTGGCGGTTTCGTATAGCAACACTATTTCGATGTTTGATTATTTTTTCAATGTAGATCAATTTATTGTGAAAATAGTGCCCATTATACAGGGTGCATATCAAAGTTATGTTTTCAAGCAAAATAAGCAGGCCTTGTATTATCAATAGGTACCTACCTATTTTGAATAATTTTTAACAAAATAATTATTGTTTTAAAATGTAGTGATTCTCAAGAAAAAAATATCAGAAGCTATTATTAAATTATTAATAGGTAGTACCTAATATGCCAGATACAGGTAATAATGATAGTTCATATTGTATAGTATGTCCTGAATTAAATATTGAATTTTTACCTGCTGACTCAAAGGAAAAGTGAAAGAATGCGTATGGTAGCATATGTGATCCGTCGGTAGTAGGTTGCTGAATAGGAGGGCACCTATCGCTCAAGAAACTACAGCCAACAATGGTGTGGAAATGCAAGCAGTTGACCGACAACCGGAAGTTAATTTTAGGTAGGTTAATCCTCCCCCCATAGCTCCTGGACGCAGTAGACACATGCGATGGAGTACTACCCTGAATAAATATGTCGTGCGGTACTACTTCAGATCCACACGCCTAGAAACAGAATTTACTGGTTATAGCGATAGATTGTAACAGATATGTTTGCTCTTGAACATCCAGAATACAATGAGTACAAGGGAAATCGCTGGAAAATAGTTTTAGTTTCCTAAAATGTCCTCTAGAGGTCGTAAATCTAACTCTAAATTGAAAAACACTGTTTACTTAGAAATATACTGATATTACGTAAGTGTTGAACTTAGTAGGAATGATCTAAGCACAATTCTAAAACTTTTTCATATAAATCTTTTTTCTCTACCTTCTTAAATAAATGGTGGAGGAGCCTGAGAATGTTGTTTTGTAAAAAGTTATCTAACTTTCTTATGGATAGTCCGATTTTAATAAAATTAGGCTCAGTATAAAGGTAATATTTGGGAGTATCAAAAATAGTATTCAAATAAAAGAAAACAAACAAAAACTTTCAAAGTCAACTCCACAAAAAACTTTTAATTTAGTTATGTAAAGGAAACTAGTTTCGGCTCAACAAGCCATCATCAGTCCTACCATAAAGATAAAAACGATCGCATAAGAGAAAAAATAAACAAATAAATAAAACGTACAACGGGCAACAAATCTATACATAAGTTCAAAAGGTAAAAAACTTACCATTCTTACAAAAACATCTGTGTAGAAAAAATATCAAACATGAATATGAATAACATTACACGAAAACAAACACCTGTGTTGAGCAAATAAATAAAATCAGAATTTTAATGCATCCAAGACCAGATTCAAATATCTCAAAAGGAAAAAACGAAAAACGTTTAACCTTTTTCTATAATAATAATAATAATAATAATAAATGTCTTTATTCATGGGCGAGTTTCAGTACTGTAATATTTAAAGAATATAACAGTCTGCTCAGCTAACCCAAAATGCATTCATACAGTAGCTTACCTGACATATAACACATTCATTAGACAATTCTAAAATTATACATAACTACATAATAATGCAGCAAACAGCATAAGCAGAAACTGTATATAAAGGAAAAACATAATACAACATATAATATTTATACGAGTACATAGATTGGTGCTTATATCAAGAGAACATAAAAAAGAAGTAACAATTTATTAGTACAATTCGATCGAAGCTTAGTTAAACCACACTTGAACCAGCGCCATACATCTACATGTACCAAAATCAGTAAAAAGGAAAAATCATGAGCCTGAGTCACTGCACCAGCATACAAAAGACCGGAAGCTAACCGAGCTGACCATTAAACAACGTATCCCTCATGAATGTTTTAAAACGAGATTTAGACAGCGATTTCAATTTAGCTGCCAGTCCATTTATACACTTTGTTATGGCATAAGAAAAGGATCTCTTAAATAGTTCGGTGGAGTGGGCCGGAGGTGTTAGCGTGTTTTTATGGCGTATATTAATATTATGTATATCCGTTCTAAAACGAATTTTCTCGTATAGATACGGTGGAGATTTGTCACACAGTAGGTTATAGAACCGACAGGCAGTATGGAGATATCTGCGTTGTTCCATGTTTAACCAACCCACTAGTCGAAGAGTATGGCTAATCCTTTCAGTTCTTCTAATTCCGAAGATCAGGCGTAAACATGCATTCTGTAGCTTTTGAATGCGCGTTTTCATGGCATAAGTGAGGCACGGCGAATATATGACGTCGCAATAGTTCAAGTGCGATAATACCATAGCCTCACAGAGCTTTTCTTTCAGTGACCTAGTCAATATATGACGGTGCTGGAAAATTAATTTTAAATTGATGAAACCCATTTGAATTGATCGAGTTATATGATTGCCAAATCTGAAGCCCACATCGATGGTGAGCCCAAGACTCTTAACCGAGGATTTAAAATGAATAGTAGACGACTCCATGGTAATGGAGTCCTGATGGCTTTCCAAAAAACGAAGTCTATCGTTCTTTGCCCCGAACAGAACTGCTACCGTTTTATCCGGGTTGAGCTTAAGACAGTGATCCCTTGAGTAACAAGACAACACGTGCAAATCGGCATTAATTGCAGCAACTGCTCCCAAAGTATCACCAGGGTGAAAGTAGAGGCACAGCTGCGTATCATCCGCATAATAGTGCTGATCACAAGACACAAGACACAAACGCTGCTGGAAAGTTGGATGTGCATAAGGTAAATAAAAGCGGAGATAGTGCTGAACCTTGTGGAACACCTCCAGTATTTGCTTTGTAGTTCGATCTATTACCTCCCAGATTCACTGCTTGATGTCGCTTAGCAATGTAATTTGCCATCAGGTCCAAGGCATTTCGAGATAAACCAACATAATGAAGAATCGACTTTAACATGCGGTGGTTCACCGTGTCGAATGCCCTTGAAAAATCCAACAAAATTAGTACAGTCAATTTCCTTTCATCGGTTGCACTTAGAATATCATCGGTCAGGTTGAGAAGGGCGGAAACGCAATCGTGGCGCGCCCTAAAGCCAGATTGAAGAATGGGTATCACGGAGTATTTTGAAAAATATACACGGAGTTCCTGCTCCATGACCTTTTCCAAAATCTTTGAAAAGGCCGACAGAATACTTATAGGACTCAAATTGTCAAGCGTTTTTGTAGATGACTTTTTAGGCAGTGGTAGAACGAGGGCATTCTTCCAGGAGCCTGGAAAGACTGAATGTGAAAGACACACATTCATTATATGGGTTATATATGGTAGCAGAAATGGAACACATAGACGAATAGTCTCGATGTATAGGTACAGTATGTCCAAAAAGAATTGAATTGAACTGGACTGAAATTCTAAAGAATCGTAACAATAGTAAATTTAAATGAGGCCACCTCCGTCCAATGCTATTTGTTAGGTTGCTGAACATGCTCAGTGTTCCTACTAAGGGCTGCTATTTCGTCTGCTTTCACGTTACCCTCTATCCCTGAGTGACCAGGTATCCACAATAATTCGATATTACAATTATGATCCTTTGCTAAAATTATTTCATATCGGGTGCTCAGTGTAATGTAGTCTGATTTTGTAGATATTTTATTAGCCACAATCCTCTGTAAAGCACTGTGTGAATCTGTACAAATGAGTAATCTATTTGTGTGTGGTGCAATCAACCTGATTGCCTCCCTTACCGCTAGCGTCTCTGCTGTACATATTTGCGTATTGTCCGTTATTCTTCTGCCTTGTTTAATGTAGAGTGGTGCACAGTATATGCCTATACTGCTAGTGTTTTCAGACTTAGAGGCCTCTGTGAAGGCCACCGTATAGTTGAGGAATTTATGATTTATTAAATATCTGAAATGTTGCTGAGCATCGATGTCCTTTTTCTTTAAACCAGAATGATGATATATGTATCAAACTAGTTTGCATCTCATAAGAAAATTCATAACATGGTCTATTTTCTGATCTATACAAGTCATGATAAAATTGTAATATATGGTCCATAGCTTCCACTAAAGATGGAGCAGGTTTTCTTCTCCAATAATTCAGCCCACCGTTGAAAAACTCGTACAACTGCAAAATTAAGGTGGCTATTTTGCTATTAAATAAAGCCAAGCTATTGCCAACGAATTTAACACACAGCCAATCTCGTCTGATTTTCAGCGGCATTTCTGCTGCTTCTGACAACAGTGCATTAATAGGGGTGGATCTCATACAACCATTAATCAGTCTAAGCGCTTGGTAATGTATTTTATTAAGTTTATTCCAGATAGCTTTACTTGTATGTAATATTGCTTGGCTTCCATATTCTAAGTGTGACATAATTATGCCATTGTATATTGTGTTCAAAGTCTTCGGGTCAGCTCCCCACCAAGTTCGAGTGATTGATTTCATCACATTAATACCTCGTATTGCTTTGTTAACGCAGTAGTCAATGTGCTTAGTCCATCTCATATGTTCATCAAACCACACACCCAGGTACTTAAATTCAGTTACATAATTTATAGGGTCATTGTTTATACTGATTGGTTGTGGCTTTGTTCGTCTATGACCCTTTGAAAATACCATTGCTTTAGATTTACCAATGTTGATGACCATGTTTCTGTCAAACATCCATCTATGAATATTGGTTAATGTCCGATTAATATTTACCACCGCACAATGAACGTGATCTGCAACACAAATTAGCACCAGGTCATCCACATACTGCAGCAATTGAACTTGGCCTTGATCTTCATTTTTAAGTGATGTCATGTAGATGTTAAAAAGCAATGGACTCAACGGCGACCCCTGTGCAAATCCCGTAGTGGTTGTTCTTGGTGACAATCGGCCATTTTCTTAACTTAATTATACAACCGTAAACCTGCTGGTCGTACAGGCTAATAAATCCGTATATACATTTCAGTAGATCAGTTGCAGCTTTCTAATATAAAATGACAGGTTTATTCAAATCTAAAAACCCGTAAGTAAATTTCGGCCCATTACTTTGCGGCTTTTTAAATCTTTTGCAATAGACTTTTACTTAGCCTAGAACGCTGTTAATTGAATTGCAGTCCTAATCGTTGTAAAATTACTTAGGTGTTGTTTAAAATATAAAATATCTACGGAAGGGAACCATTATATTTGATATTGCAGAGAAACTCCGTAAGTGCATTATTTTAAACAAATAGGTACTTTCTTTATCAACTTAAAACTATCACCAATGCATTTCTGGTGTTAAAGAAACATGGAGGCAATTTCCTAGCAGACAGGAAGTCTAGACCAAAACACGTTTATGCAAATATCACAAAAGTTCCATTTTGTAGATACGGCACTATTTATTACGACGGCAGTATAACTTTGATATGCACCCTGTATTTAAAATTATTGTTAAAATACATGTAGCCTTAATAGACCAACACAATATTCCTGCAACAAAAACCAAAAAATATATTATCTAATTTTTTGAAAAAAGTCCGCTCACCCTGTATAAAGTAGTAGAAAAACCATTATTTGACATTCGTTTTACATTTTACAGGCAACAAGTTATCGATGTATAGTTTGTATAACTTTTTTAGGATGTGTTTCTATGGGTATTGTGTTTTCATAATTATTGCAACTATGGCGGATAAAACGAATAATCAAAGGAATACAAATGTTGCTCAATATATAATACAGACATTTTCACTAAAAAGAAATATTGGTAGTTGCAATGAAACTAAGCATAAAAATAGACATTTTGAAAAACTAAAATGTATTGAAGGCATTCGCACATACAATTGTATGCTGATCATATGGTTCCACATACGTATGTCTTATGCACATGCTTATGTTAAGGATACAGATTATGTCGAAAAGGTAAGTAAATATACATTTTTAAAGTGACCTATTATTATTCTACTGTAAGTAAAATGAACTTATCAAAAAATCAACTAAACAATGGACCGACATTTACAACTTTCTCAAACGAAATAAATTATCCATCATCAAAGTGGAGTGTCAGTTTCAAATAAAAGAAAACAAACAAAAACTTCCAAAGTCAACTCCACAAAATCTTTAATTCAGTTATAAAAAAAGGAAACTAGTTTCGGCTCAACAAGCCATCATCAGTCCTACAATAAAGATAAAAACGAACGCATAAGAGAAAAAAATTAAATAAATAAATAAATAAAACGTACAACGGGCTACAAAACTATACATAAGTTCTAAGGTAAAAAACTTACCATTCTTACAAAAACATCCGTGTACAAAAAAACATCAAACATGAATATGAATATGACTATGACATTACATTACACGAAAACAAACACCTGTGTTGAGTAAATAAATAAAATAAGAATTTTAATGCATCCGAGGCCAGATTCAAATATATGAAAAGGAAAAAACGAAAAACGTTTAACCTTTTTCTATAAGTACAGTATGTCCAAAAAGAATTGAATTGAACTGGACTGGACTGAAATTTTAAAGAATCGTAAAAATAGTAAATTTAAATGAGGCAAGCAAAAACAGCATTAAAGAGGGGCACAAAAATTGAACACGTTACAAATTAAAGAGTGAATTAATAATAGGGGACTCAATGAAAGATGTTTGGTCATTCAAGCAAGTGACACTATTATTTGACTTAGCCTTCATGATCTCCAAAATCTCCAAATAATTTAAACGGGAGCCCTTGTTACACCTATGTAATAACATTGAGTTATTCAAAACATCGAAGCTGTGATTTGTCGCGATTAGATGGTTTGCAAAAGTAGATGGAGTATTAAAAATATCGGTATCCTTATAACGGTTGTAATAATACAAATGTTCCTTGATTCTCGTAAGGATCCTACGGCCAGATTGGCATAGGAATTAAAGATTTTGTGGAGTTGACTTTGGAAGTTTTTGTTTGTTTTCTTTTATTTACAACTTTAATGGTTCGGTATCTCTTGCTACTATGTTTCAATTCCTTGATACATACAGGTTTTGTGCGATACATTATATCCTTTAAATAACCGAAACGAAAACAATCAAGCGGAGTGAAATTTGGGAGATCTCGCTTGCTATTCGAGCGCTTCCGTTCCTCCTACCCTTATCTCAGGCAAACGATACAGTACTTATACTTACTATGAACACCACGTCCGTAGTACGGAGGAGGTCCATCATGTGGAACCAGATGCAAAATCAAAACCATCTCCTGCAATTTCCTGAATGGCTAGGACGATATTGTCTCTCAGCATTGTCTCATATTTTTTAGGTGTGAGATTAAGAACAACGTTAACTTTTTCAGGGTATTGAGTTAATCGCCTATCGATCATCCAGTTAGGATTTTCAACATTCCCATAAGTAGGACCTCATATTCAGAAAAAAAAACAATATTTCTTAAAAAATTAACAGCCTCTATTATTCGGCCTATCATAGTCTCGCAGTACTCGATGCGCCTATCCAGATCATCTTTATTAAGCTCATGCACAAGTCTCAGTTTATGCAGGTGGAACTTCAGTTTCTTTTGTAAAATAGCGTGGATCGACCTAATACTAAGATCATGTATGCTGATCCAATTTTCTAAACTTAAATGAGGATCTTAAATGTTCAAACTGCTCTTAGAAGGTTGGCTGCAATATATCTAAATATTTCAAATTATAGTAGGTGAAATTCGGCAGCAAGAAATTTTATGTTATCATTTTACAAAAGGTCAGTTATATAGCAAGAAACAGATTTTCCATCTGGATGCATAATCAGAATAATCAAATCCTTTTGTTTTCGCATACCTATTATATTTTTATATTTATTTATAATGCTCATCAGGTTTCTTATGTTAATGAGCTTCTCCATAGCGATTTAAGAGATCTGACACCAGAAGCTCTGGAAAATTATCAACTAGGATCTGTGAACGGCCTCATCGCCTGAATGGGAATAATTATTTGCAAAATACTTTACCTGCGTTATTTTATAGGTCACAAACATCTTGTTAAAATTTTATTTTGTTTGGCGATAAGAGACCGACGCGTATGTAGTAGGGAAAAGGAGGGTAAGTTGGCGAAGTTAAGCTTGATATCCAATTTGCACATATTTTTTTGAAATTAATAATAAATATTTATTAATATTTTGAACTCTACTTATCATAGTAATTAACCAACACAATATTATAGCTGTAGCTAAACAGATTTATTTTCTTTTAATGTTAAAAAAAAAGGTGTCATAATCGTCATCTTACCCACAGGCGTTGATAAGTTGACGAACTGCATTGGGTAAGTTGACGAAACAAACATATCAAATGAAAAAATAACAATCTAAATTAAAAAAAATAACAAATTCTAACTTAAAAACCTTTGGTGTAGAAAAGGTTATAAATTGGAAAGTTTTTTCAATAAGGACTAAACATTTGTAAGTTTATTTACAAGTCCAAGTTTTTTTAATTTCTTTTCATAACAGAAGTCGCACACCCACACTTTAGCCTTGGCTTCTTCTGAGTCAAGATCCGTGCATTCAGAATGAGCCCATTTAAAACACATATTACATCGAAACCATAACTCATTGTTTTTACCTTCATCATTACAAATTAAACAGAGTTTATCGTCTTCTTCATTCTCTTGGTCTGAATCCTTATCACTATCATGATAAGGTATTTCTACTGAACTCTCTGAAGAAGAAGAATCAAATAAATGACGTTTTGTATTTTTCGTTTTATTTTGTTTCACTATTTTTGTCATCTTTATTTTTTTTTGTGGTTTTTAGTTTATGTGATCTTTCAATTGACTTTAATTGTTTTTTTTGTTCTTTGTCTAGCTTTTCTTGTTGTTTTCCTTCCAACGCAACTTTTACCGGTGTGCTGGAAAGTATCAGGGAAGGTAGTTTTTTTCTACAACGTCTGTTTTTAATGACGGCTTGTGGTAGAGAAGGTAATCCAAATGTCGATTTGATGTTTTGGCTTTCCTTGTTTGGGCTTGTTCGTGAATTCAATATATTACAATTTGAAGTTGAAGGCGTGGAATAACTGTTTATTATTGATGACGGCTTAGCGTGGTTTACTCCAGAATAGTTGAAGGCACTGACTCTGTAAAAATATTACCTTCCCCAATTTCATGTAAGTTGAGTTCTGGTGGGCAAACATCTTCTATTAGTGTTGGAGTTAATTCTCGTTCTGTTGTTTTTGAAGTTTCGAAATCAAGTTCGGTGAATATTTGAGAGTCAAATGGTTCTATACCAGTTGCTCTAAAACCACTTATGGCGTTCGCAACCGTTGCAACTTTCAAATATGCTTTTCCAAAAATAGAGGCTATATCATGTAAAGTTATAGCTTTACCGGAATTATTTGTTAAAAAGTCATCACAGGCTCTGCTGTATGCAGTTTTTAAAGGCCCGTACAGTGACACATCCAGCGGCTGCATTCGGTGACTTGTGTGGGGTGGAAATCCAATAACAGAAATAAAATTTTCCCGACACAAGTTAATAGCTTCTAAGGTTACGTGGCTAGCGTGATTATCCATTAACAATAGTATTCTATTGTTTTCGCTTGGTCTTGCATGCTGGATGAAGTGGTGTAGATATTTTACAAAATTTTCTGAATTCATCCAACCCGTTTCATGTGCTACGCCAACAAATCCGGGAGGTGTGTTAGCCATATATGCTGGTTGCATTCTCACTCTTGGGAAAATTAAAAATGGTGGTATAAAATTCCCATTTGTATTCATGCAACAGACGGCTGTTACATTTGTCCCTCTTTCGGCCGATGATACTTTTATAACTCGACGTTTTCCCCTTGGTGTTATCACTTTAGGATTTTTCGTGGCAACGGTAGAAACGCCAGTTTCATCGAGGTTATAAATTTGGTTTGAAGCAAAATTGTACTTTTCCTTAATGTCTTTTAGTGCATTAAAAAACTTAGAAATATTTTGCTCATTAAAAGCCATAAGCCTTGCATTGGACGTTGACTCAGGCGTTCTTAGTGATAACTTGTATTTTTTCATAAACCACTCAACAAAGTAACGACCTGCTTTCTTTTTGGTTTTGTTAAATCTATTGGGAATTTGACGTGCCCCTGCGTAGTCAAAAATTATTTTACTAAACTGTTCTTTGGTCAGACCAAATGCACGTTCATCAATATCAATAATATACTGACGCATATCTTGAAGTTGTTCTTCAGAAAATGTATTTTTAAAACGTCCTGCGTTCGAAGGGAAAACCTAAAAATAAATCAGTAGCATAGAATAGTTTGGAATAAAATAGTATAGTTAGTTATGTTAAGATACCTCATCGGGATACTTCCGTAAATACCTTCGTAAAGTTGGTTCCGGTATGTTATACTTTTTCGCTGTCGAATTTACACTTATATGATTATCTCTGACATTACTAAATGCCCTATTCATATCTTCTTTACTCCAAGATTGTCTCGTTGTTTTGCGTACATATATTCTGCCCATTTTTATGCTAAAAACTGCACAAATTTTAATAAATATTAAAATAAATGGGTGTAGGTAAGTTGACGAATTCGTCATCTTGTCTACTTTGTTTTTCGTCATCTTACCCTCCCCTGCTATTTTAAAGAAAACCGTTGGTGATAACAAAAATAAATAAACTATTTTGTTAATTCGTTGTCTGCAGTACAACTTAAGCATGCATACTTACCTTGCAATGATAAATTAAATAATAAGACTTATGAAACCACCCCTTGACGTTATTTTTGCGTTCACTAAAATTATAACGTGAGTCACGTGTTACACTCTATGCTATTTGTAGCAAGACTGATGATATGGTTTCGGCGGCAAACCAAATCTGTGGGACGTCCGTGTCAGGACAGCTGATTCGACAGGTTCGGCTTTGTATAAAACGTTGTATTTGTTTTGTTTTAGCCAATTCGTTATCTTACCTACTTCGCCAACTTACCCTCCTTTCCCCTACCCCATATTAGACAAAACGTATAGTTTCTACATGACGGTTGTTCGACACATAACAGTTCATGGATTTCTGAAAGCTATTTATGGAGAACACTGGAACGGAAAGGGAACCGCAACGGCGTCCTTTTATGTAAAAATATCTTTGCGCTTTGTTATATTTGGACATACCAGTACTTAGTTAGAAGTCTATTCTCCAGAAATAAAAATTCACTTTGAGTAGAATTCATGGCTTACAAACAACAAATTTCAGATGAATACCACAATCATTACAATTATCGCTAGAACTGTAGCAAGTAATGAGTTAATTACAAATATACCTAATTCTAGGCCTTCTCAAATAGATGGGTTCAACTTCAATACATTTGGGATCTATTGCTCATACAAACCTTTTTAATTATTGGGAGCTGGATGGTGATGATAAAAGTCCTTGATATTATGGAAAATTGTAAGACATTCACAATAAAGCATGTATTTATATTGCTTTTGCATCGAATATTTAGGTAGGTCGTTTCATTCTAATACTTTTTAAGATAGCTACATAAATACAGGGTGGTCCCACTTTTACCTGCATAAATTTCAGAATGGATAGATAATCGACAGATAATGTGAGTTTGGTTAATAAACTATGTGCGAAAAATGATTCGCTACAAAGTTACCGGGTGTTGAAATTTAAGAAAAAAATTCGAATTTTATTAGTATCTTTATAACCAATTGAGATATTTCAATGAAATTTGGCACGTGTGGAGAGGTAATCTAGCTTCATTTTTTCATGTAATAATATTATTTTTATTTCCACCAGTGGCGTGCGTACGACTACCGATTGAGATATTTTTAATGAAAAAACAGATACGCCACTGGTTTATCTCAAAATGAAAATTATATCTGCAATTCTTGTTCAATTTAAAAGAAAAAAGTACTCTTGGCCTTTTTTTGGTCTGACGCAACATTTTCGAGTAGAAAAATAAAAATCGTCTAAATAAAGATTTATTGCCTGAGGACTATGTTAAAAGGCATAACTATTGCAAATGGTTATTGAATAAAGGTCAAGTAGATAGAGAATTCCTGCATAAGGTTTGCTGGACTGATGAAGCTTCATTTACAAGAACTGGTATAACGAATTACCACAACTTTCATATTTGGTCACAACACAATCCATACGAAGTGCGAGCGAGAAAGTTTCGACACCAATTCAGTGTGAAGGTGTGGCTAGGAGTAATATCCAATAATCTTCTCGGACCATTCTTTTTACCAGCCAGGCTCTCAGCACAATTATTTTTAGACTTTTTACAGAATAATTTAAATGATTTAATGCATGACGTGCCACTTCATTTACGTGCGAATGGTTGGTTTCAAATGGATAGAGCACCAGCATATTTCGGGCGGAATGTGAGAAACTAGATATCAGAGCATTACGGAAATCAATGGATTAGCCGTTTCCCTGGAGAAGTCGAAAATAATCATGAGGGACCTATATCTTAGCCCCCAAAGTCACGTGACTCCACTTGATTTCTTTATTTGCGTCTACCTAAAAGAAAAAGTGTATAGGGTGCCGGTCAGAAAACGCGAAGAATTAGTCAAATTCAAAAAGTTTGTGATGAGTTGCATCGTAACAATCACATTCAATCGGCAGCAATTAATAGCATCACCAGAAGATGCCAATTGTGTATTGACAATTACAATAGTCATTTTGAACCGTTTCTGTAAAAAAAAAACTGTAAAATCTGCTAAAACGTATAATGATATGATATTTTTTTGTTGTTGATTTTCAATACATTTGGTTTAGACGATTTTAATTTTTTTACTCGAAAATGTTGCGTCATATAAAAAAAAGCCAAGAGTACTTTTTACTTTTAAATTGAATAAAAATTGCAGATATAATTTTTATTTTGAGATAAACCATTGGTGTATCGGTCTTTTCATTAAATATATCGCAATCGGTAGCCGTACGCATGCCGCTGCTGGAAATAAAAATAATATTATTACATGAAAAAATGAAGCTAGATTACCTCTCCACACTAGCCAAATTTCATTGAAATATCTCAATTGGTTATAAAGATATTAATAAAATTCGAATTTGTTTCTTAAATTTTAACGCCCTGTAACTTTGTAACGAAGCATTTTTGGCACATAGTTTATTAACCAAACTCACATTATTTGTCGATTATCTATCGATTCCAAAATTTATGCAGGTAAAAGTTGGACCACCCTGTATAAAGATTGTGTGTTAAAGCCAGCATATCAAATTATTTTGTACTGGACCGTACTTCAAAATACGGGGTGTGGCCGTAAAATAATGACACTGATGCTTCTGATTAGTCTTACGGCATTGGTCTTTTGCAGTGACAATTTTAGAGGTTGGATATCGGCCGTCTCTTCCATTATGTTAGTCTTTAATAACGTGTTGTATAGAGTTTTTCCAGTTTTCAGCAGTGACATTTGCTACTGAATCAATGAAAAGTCGCCGTAAGCTTTAAGTTTGAACGTTGTATTGTGCCTGGCTGCATAACTTTTTATGCCATTAATCAATCAATAATGTCCGCTTTTCACCACGATGCGGTAGGTAACTTTTCTAAATCGCGAGTGGTAGCTTGTATTGTCTAGAATTATTATAGAATGTTGGAAATATTCTTCGAAACTGTCTGCAGTCATCTCTTCATGATAATCATTATTCCTCTTTGATTCAAAGTCTAACCGCCCTTCGTCAAGAAAGCCATTGTCACTTCCCATATGAACAACAATTAGTTACCGTCACTTTGCCACTGGAGCTTTCATCCCTGTTGACAACCCTTTCATGAATGGTGGTCGAGAGCTTGTAACATTTTTATCCTTCAATACCTTTACCACATTGTGTCCTTCGTTAATCCACGTTTTTCGTTTCTGTATCTTCTTATAGACATCAGATAATCTCTCTCTTAGCAAATAATTTCGTCCTTATCGCTGAGAAAGTATAGATCTTTGGTCTTGTTTTTCCCTTCCATAATTTTGTTCTAATTATACATCGCTATTTTCAATCACTGCATGAATTTTGTCCAGGAATGGTATTTCCTTAACAAAACGTCCATTTTTCATGCCTTTAACGATTTCTATTGGTTTCTTTCCAGGGGCCTTCTGTGAATCTTGTAGTCGATCATCTTCTTTTTTCAATAATTAGTTTCATTTTATTCGCCTTATTTCCCCTTATTATTCTATTTTTTTTAAATGTTATAATAAAACATACACCCCAAGATAAAAGTTATAGTGACGCTCATGGTGCCCATTCTTTCATTTTAGCCACTTTTTGGCGTTTCAACTCGCAGTAAAATAACTATAGGTCAATACAATAATTTTAATTTGGACCGACAGTAAAAAGACACGAATTGTCTACGAATTTGAATTTGGCGCTAAATAAGTCTAGTCTATATTATGTTCTATTTTAGTGTATACTCTTTGATTTGTGTTATGTGCCTAGATGTAAGAAGAAGAGTATTTTAAAAATGTCAATTGTCATATTGGTGGTTGGGGAGAGCGTTTTGGGCGGGGAATTGATGAGAAATAAAAAGTCGTTTTGTTTTACATTTTTATTTAATTTCCGATAAAAACCATCCTGAATCGCCCCAACACCTTTATGGTACTTTTATTCTCTTATTATACAGAGTAATAACATGTGCCAAATTTTGTATTGGAATGTGATGTTATTTTTGTTAGATGCACATATTTTGATACTTGAGTAATAACAAATAAAACATGGTAGTTAAAACTCAAATTACTGTCGATAAAAATACCCGGAAATTCATACCTTCCACTCTCTTCAAGTCTTCACCGTTCGTGGTTTTTGTGTTCAAATGAGAATATTCAGCGTGAAGATATTTACTGCCACAAATCACACACTGTGTCTTATTGTAATTAATATTATTAATTAAATTAGCATTACACCAGGAAACTCAAAATTCAAGATATCCACCACTTCGGCAAGGCTATTACTCGAAAAATAAATAAAAGTATCATCAACAAACACATCAATTTTCAGTGATCAACGACATACACGATATTATTAATAGAGAGTAAGAACAAGAGTGGTCCCAAAGAACTGGCTTCTGCTACGCCATGAACTTTTTCCATCTGTGATGAAACAAAACCATTAATTGTTGTTCTTTGCATCTTGATAGTCAGTAAGCCAATTTAAATCAACCCTTGAAATCCAAATGTTTTTCAATTTGAAAAGAAGTTTCCCCCTATGAATTGTCTCAAAGACTCACGTGACATCCAAAAACACAGCCACCATCAGAGTCCATCAGGATAACAGGATAGCCGAGTTTGCATTCGTCTTGTTATTTTATAGCCACACTTCGTAACGCTAACAATGATATGTTAATTTAAATATTTTGATTCCAGATATCTACCAGTTTTACTATTTAGCTACGCAATCATAAATGCTAATGTATCGAGAATACTAAATTATGCAAATTTTGAAATGTTAGATGCGAATCACAATGCTTGTGTTAAAAATTGGTGGGCCTTATTTTTCTTTATCAACAATAACTTTGTACTCAATGAAATGGTAAAAACTTTTAAATTAATACTAATATTAAGTTGATATAAACCCACACAGAGTTTGTTGATGGCAGGTGAAATACTAGTTGATGAATAGATGTGTTACCCAAAATTTTAATACATATTTGGAATTATTTCAGCATATACATTAGATGGACCATTCGTTCCTTTAAGGTATAGGTCTAGGTACTACCAATATCCACTTTTTTGTATCTCAACCAATATACAGGGTGTCCGGAAATGACTTGTACAGCGGAATAGCATAAATTCCTTGGCCAAAAATATTATGATTTAGGTCAAGTTATCTATATACAAAATTGCTTGGTTTGTGCGCTAGAGGGCTTTAAAAGTGAATATTTTTTTAACGTTATTTCAAATAATTCGAAAAATTGTTACGGTCAATTTTTATCTTAAAGTAAATGTAAATGTAAATAAATAACCAATTTGCTTCACCTTAATTAAAATTTTATTCATAATTACATTTACATCTATACCTTGTTTAATTGCCAAAATCATATTTTTTTACGTTTTTTCAAATAAATCGAAAAATATTTGATAGATTTTATTCATTTTTTTCAATACACGTTTGCACCAACCAATAAACTACAGTTTTTTATTAAAGAGACTCCAATTTCCAAAATTACAAATTAGTCACAATATCTTATCTACCTATATTTTTTGTAAACCTCGTATAATCAATACCAGTTTTTTTCTGTGAATAGTTCATTTTATTTAGAAACTATTTACTCTCTTATAAAATTTTAGTTTGTCAAGCAGTTTGCAGATAAAAAAATATTTTTTAAATCCCTACATGCCTGCATCAGTACTTAATAATTATTGTAACTTAGCACAAAGTATTTATTACAAGGTGGTTATGATTACTTTGACAAATACAAAAAGATGATATTATTGTAATGTCATTTAACCTGATCTGCGTTTAGAATTTCGTCTTTTTCTTTTTACGGTTTACCTCGAAGTCATTATGAATTTTAATTACGTATTTATTATGTATTAAGTACTGATTCAGGCATGTAGGGATTTAGAAAATATTTTTTTATCTCTAAACTGTTTGACAAACTAAAATTTTATAAGGATGTAAATAGTTTCCAAATAAAATCAACTATTGACAGAAAAAAAACTGGTATTGATTATACGAGGGTTACAAAAAATATAAGTAAGTATTTTAAACACCCTGTAATTTTAGAAATTGGAGTCTCTATAATAAAAAACTGTAGCTTATTGGTGCAATCGTGTATCTAAAAAATTAATAAAATCTCTCAAATATTTTTCGATTTATTTGAAAAAACGTTAAAAGAATATTCACTTTTAAAGTCCTCTAGCGCCCAAACCACGCAATTTTGTATATAGATAAGTTGACCATCATATTTTCGGCCAAGGAATTTGTGCTAGTCCGTTGTACACGCAATTTCCGGACACCCTGTATATTATATGACTGTTTTTATCGTTTTGGCATTCCACTTACTGTTTATACTCATGACCAAGAAACAAAGTTTGAGTCGACACTGTTTACGCAATTTTCAAAATCTCTCGGATCACATGAAATTGGCAGAACAAAATTGATTATATAATAATTATTGTATCTTACGATGGGTCCTTATTTAAAAGCCCCTGAAAACCCTATAGAGAGAAAGAGGAGTTATTGTGTATTAGGGCATCAAGAGGTCCATGCAAGAGTGTTAAAAGATCCAAAAAGGACCTTGGTTATTTCTGAAGAGAACAAAAATATGGTAGTTATTATCAATAGAGTGTTTTTTCATTAAACGAAACATGAATAATTTCTCTGTATTTTTTGTTAAAGAATTCAGTAAACTATTTAGTTGTTTTTATACGATTTGATTATATATATTGTTATAAAGTTGTTTTGTTTTTAAACATAAATAAATAACAAAATATCTTTGAAATTGAAAAAATTACAAAAGTGCAACTTCTTTAACAACTTTCTCTTTTATCCATCAAAAGACTTTCTAATCATCTTTATTAATAAAAAAAAAAACGAATTCTGAAGTGTTTCTAATAATTTACTAAAGTAATATTAAGAACACAAAGACTTACAAAAATCTTTTTTTATATATACAGGATTAACTATCACTCAGTACAAAAATTTTAACCACGTGCTCAGAGAAGCATGAGAAACTATAAAAAATTTGTTTCGGGATTTTTAATCTATGTTTACAAAATGGGGCAAACCCACATTTTTCCAATGGTTTCCAACATACGAACAGCTGTATGGATAATTTTCGCGGCGTTGCCTATTGTAGAGGATGAAAATGAACATTTTTGTTCATAATAATTATAATACCTGATAAATAAGTCTATCTGGAATACTGCATAATTGTACATTACTTCTGCGCTTTTGCAAACTCCTAAAATCATATTTTCGCGAACACACTTACACTAATAACAAAAGCCGGAAACACAGTCAAATGAACGTTTATTTTACTCGGTTATTTTTTACAACAGGGGCGTCTCGCGTAGCGAAAAAACAAATTGTTCAAAGAGGTCACCGTTAACTTCACTTTATTTACGCGCTTAATCACTGAACTTCGGATACGTGCAAAAACTCCAGGATTATTGCGGATTTGAGACGTAACTGCTACTGCTGTTCATCACCAATCTCCGTTTCATAGACAATAGCCTTCATGTGACCCTAAAGTGCCGGTTTATTTTACTTACTTTCCCGTAAACTTTCATCGCAAAATGAAAACCAACAAATCATAGATAAGCGTTAATTGAAACAAAAAAAAAATACTGTTAATAATCTTACGGTATAAGCCTGCATTATAATCTGATAAATATTTTTGGGATTTGTTTTTGCAAAGCAGCAATAACGAAAAACAACATCCACTCACTAATGCTTAAGTTTCCTCGACATTAAAAATATATTTGACAATTTGGTTATTGCTGCTTTGCAAAAACAAATCCCAAAAATATTTATCAGATTATAATGCAGGTTTCTCTGTGTGGGACAGTAAAACAATCTCAAAAATTATGGAATATGATATCTAGATCTCCATTTCTCTAAACTAATGGGGAGACAAATAATATTATATTTAACTTTGAAGGAGACATGTTTCGAAAATATAAAATTTTCATATTCAGCCCACAAGCACAATCTAAATATGTAATTGCAGAGAATCAAACCGTAGGTACAGCCAAAAACAAAACTATAAAATAATACGGACCCGCTTTAAACAAACACTTGCCGACCCCACATGCACTTGTCTGTTAAAATACGGGGTTAAGTATTGCCCTAGGTACTATACGAGGTTAATTCATAACATATAAACTACTATAACAATAAGAAATGATTTAAAATGAGATTAGTAAAGATCCAAATTTGAATAAAAACAAATATTAAGGTAATATCAATATTTTTTCAAACTCAACGAAATTATTAAATGAGCAATTACTATTTTAATCTAAGTAGGTATAATATTTTAGGTAAAGTTAACTTGGTAGACTATTAACAGATACAATTCATTCGTATTTATTCAAATTACCTGTATATTTATTACTACTACTTATTATACTTTAAAAGATTATACAACATTTTTGGAATTTAGTGCGTTAATTTTGAATCAAACTCTCGTAGGTTTAGCGGTTTAAGGAATGCAAGGATTAAAATAAGACAGGATGAATCATCTTATAAACACAACCGTGTTTTATAGTTTTATTATGTGTTCACTAAATCTACTCTCAGTTTTTAACTGCCATCTAACCCAGTTTGTAGTTCTTTTGTGTTTATGCTTTATAAATGCATATACAATGTAGAATTTGTACTTTATGGTATGCTGAACTGCGAATAAACTTATTATTGTTATTTACCTCTCTCTCCTGAAGGAATTAACAATCAAGGACTGGCAAAAGCATAAATGCGATTTTAAGAGTAGAAAAAGTTTCTGCTGAAAATCCAAACTCCAGACTTTTATACGGTTGTGACTCTACTCAGTAGTTAACTCTATATGTTTATGAATCTCGCGTACAGGGGACACACTGTAGGTTTGCAGACAGTCTGACCCTGAAAGCGGTGTCCCTTCTTTGATCAGAGTGGAGGGGATTAGTGAAGGGTCCTATATTTATTCTGTAGTCTTTGACAAAGGGGTCCGACAAATGTGTACGGCGGTATAGAAAGATATGTGCTAAGAATATCCGACCGGATAAAAAATGGTAAATTGTTGTCACCGATAATTTTTATCCGGTGGTGGTAATGTAAACACTTATGCCAATTATATATCCGACACATTTTAAGGCCTTATAAAATATCGGTCCGATGGAGAGACATACATTTTTGTTTTTTTCAGTGCCTTCCGATAAGCTGGTATGTCTCCGTCGATATGCAATTATATTCCTGTTCAATAATCGGTTTATATGCTATATTGAAATTTAAAATGCCTATTAAAAGAAGTCTTTGCGTGCTATTGGTCATCTCATATGTGATCAATGCTTTGGTTATATATCTAACTGATACAGATGTTTCGTATAAATATGTACCTGAGTAAGTCTAAAAAACTACTATTTGAACACATATTCAACTACCAATGAAAATAATGTCAATTCCTTCTTACTTTGATTAAAGCATTTTAATAAAAATTGCAACATGCCTTTAGTCTAAAAAATAAAGATCCAAATCTGTTACTGTGCCAAGAGCATTAAATACAAAATTTCAGGTTGCTATATTACATACAATATATATATATTTTTATAAAATGTATCTTAATTTATAATAAATTTCTAAGATATTATTGCTGATAATCTGAAATACAAAAAAAAAAAACATTAAGAAGTAGTTTTTGAATGAACACTTTTGTAAGTTGTATAAAAATTGTTAAATTTCAAAAATACCTAAATAACTTTAAAAGGATAAACATTTGTACATCATGTATATATTATTTTTATTTTATTTTTCAGAACAATCAAATTTTGGCATTATGTGTATGATACTAAATTATTAATTTTATATACTATGACTGCCACAAATGCATCTACTTACGTACTGGGTTTACTTTTTGGTGTAGTCTACTATGAAAACAAAGACAAAATTATTTATATACAGAAGGTAAGTAAGCTACAAACTTTTTCAGTATATATTTTGTCAACGTTTAATTAAAATTTACAGATTTACAAAATTCTATGGGCAGTTTTGTTTATTGGACTACCATTAACTTCTATCTATTTGAGTTCCTATGAATATAAGGGATTGTCATCAGCTTTGCTGGGTCCGTTGTTGAAGCCAATGTATGCAGCTGGGTTTGGTGTGGGCATTTTGGGAATGAGCTATAACATCGGAGGTAATACTACTAATATCTCAAAAAATCTACTATTCTACCATGTAATTTATTTGTTTTGCTTATCCGATCAATTTTGATAATACCTAGAAAGTAAAAATAATTTGCATTGTTTATTCTATCCTAAAAATATTTTGTTTAAAAAAATAAGATAAATTTATTTATGAGACAAAGAAAAACGCTTTCATACTTGTGCAGGATGTAGTTAAGTAGCTTTACGCTAATCTTTGGCAAAATGTACAAGGTTAGCGCAACTTTACCTATATTGTACCTACATCGCATAGCATATCGTATCAGCTCACAATTTGACAATATACTTGCGTTGATGCCATCCGGTATTTACCTTCAATACACCCAACATATCTCGCACTTCAGATACGTCAAACTCTATATTGTTGATCCAATGACCTTTAAGGATTGAATCGTAAACGGGCAAAGGACGTAACGGGTATTTCATGTAGACGGAAGCAAAATAGTATGCAAATTCATTTGCTGCATTATAACAGACTACTTGATTCGCCTCTCTCACGACGGACACTATCACACTATCTTCTGGAGGATCTTCTGAATTTGTTATAAATTGACGTCTGAATGATCTATATCTATGCTATAATGTTTTTTTAAAACGGATCTGCCCAAATTATTCGATGTTATCCAGAGCCTCTAAGTTTATGCTTTATAAAAAAAATTGCTTATTCATGTCGATGCGCAATGGTGAACTATATGATTGAAAGTGTCCCACATAGGTTCACTGTCATTCACTGCCATATTATACTCAATCGAATCACAATTATTACATAGGCAGAATATTACTATTTGTTATGGAAATAGTCGATTCTAACGAGGAGTTTTATCTTTTGAGTATAAATAAAAGGCGTCTACTCCAAAAAATTACTCTCTTATAATTCTTTGTCAAGTTTAAATCACAATGATTGTACCATACATGTTTCGAGATACAATGTTCTCATTATCAGTAATAATTATATTATTATAAGATGTTACATTTCTATATATTTTAAAATTATAGTGATTCTTAAAGTTAGTTTATATTATAACTTGAAGAAATAGTCCATTCTCTCAGTTGTAATTTATATTATAGTTATACATTCTTGAAATATTTTGTTAAGTGGTACTCACCATTTGTTAAAAAAAAATTAAGTATTTATTTATTATGGAACAATTTATTATTGACAACACGATGTTAGTGGCGACATCTAGTGTGAGCAGGTAATATTATATTATATTATATTATATTATATTATATTATATTATATTATATTATATTATATTATATTATATTATATTATATTATATTATATTATATTATATTATATTATATTATATTATATTATATTATATTATATTATATTATATTATATTATATTATATTATATTATATTATATTATATTATATTATATTATATTATATTATATTATATTATATTATATTATATTATATTATATTATATTATATTATATTATATTATATTATATTATATTATATTATATTATATTATATTATATTATATTATATTATATTATATTATATTATATTATATTATATTATATTATATTATATTATATTATTATTATATTAGTTTTTTTTCTCATAAGAATTATGAACTGATATTGTATAATGTTCTTCAAATGGGGTGTATCAATAATTGACATAATATTTGGGACATATGTATTATTATTAGCTAATTCGCGCTTATTGTGTAGTTGATTTACAGAATACTGTTTCTAACGGTTTTAGAAGCCTGTGAAAACGAACCTAGTTACGTGAAAAATTAAGCGCAAATTAGCTAATGATAATGTTGACTTTTACGAAAAAAAACTAAGTGAGGTTATAAGTAGGTGAGCATGTATTGTATGAGTATTTCAGTTGTCAGAGGAGGCGCCACTTGTGTATGGTAGGGAATCATATGTCATATTTTATATATTTTAGTTTTATTGGAAATTGTCAATTGTCAAATGTTTTTTTAATGTCAATGAATCGTAGGTATAGATGTTTAAGGAATGCAAGGATTAAAAAAAGACAGGATGATTGTGTTTTATAGTTTTATAGTGTGTTTACTAAATCTACTCTCAGTTTTTAACTGCCATCTAACCCAGTTTGTAGTTCTTTTGTGTTTATGCATTATAAATGCATATACAATGTAGAATTTGTACTTTATGGTATGTTGAACTGCGAATAAACTTATTATTATTATTTACCTCTCTCTCCTGAAGGAATTAACAATCAAGGACTGGCAAAAGCATAAATGCGATTTTAAGAGTAGAAAAAGTTTCTGCTGAAAATCCAAACTCCAGACAACTACGGTTGTTACACTACTCTGTAGTTAACTCTGTATATTTATGAATCTCGCGTACAGAGGACACACTGTAGGTTTGCAGACAGTCTGACCCTGAAAGCGGTCTCGCTTCTTTGATCAGAGTGGAGAGGATTGGTGAAGGGTCCTATATTTATTCTGTAGTCTTTGACAGAGGGGTCCGACAAATGTGTGTGTGTGTGTCTCATAAGAATTATGAACTGATATTGTATAATGTTCTTCAAATGGGGTGTATCAATAATTGACATAATATTTGGGACATATGTAGATATAAATTTGACAACGAATTATTATAGATTCATTTGGTGGAGTAGACGCCTTTTATCTATCCTTATAACTATTTAGCTTTCCAGTTTGAAATCTTAAAAGGGAGCGAAAGGCTAAACAGTTCCAGGGCCCGTCTCGCCTCTCGGCGGCCCTGGGTATAACAATATTAGATTGGTCTCTTTTGAATTATTTTTCTCACTCACTCCTTGACAATATGTTATGCGCATGCAGAATTTAATAACTTGGCAATTTCAAGTTTTGATGGCATACCTACTTAAAATATAACGCATATTATGTACAAGAGTACTCAAGGTTGCATTGTAGTCATTGCAAAATTATGTCAGATTGTAAAGTTTTGAATATAAAAAGGTTCTGCGTTTTTAAAATGCATTTGTCAGATTGCGAATAGTCGTGTAAAAAGTATAGTCTCAGATAATAATTTTCATCTTGAATAATAGCCCTCGTTATACATTCGTTGAAGAATATACTATTATTAATTAACTTCTAAGAATATTTTATTTTTCAGGCATTATTAAGCACATTTGTGAATGGAAACCTGCATTATTCTTAAGCAAATTCACATTTTCTGTGTATATATTCCACACTGTTATTGTATTTTACAAAAATTTGGCGACTAATCAACCAATGACAATATCACATGGAAAAATTGTAAGTGTGTTAATGTGTTACTAACACATAATATTTCAAAATCTAATAATTATTATTGTTTACCTTGTAGCTACAGTCGATTTTAATAGAAATTCCTCTGTCATTTCTATTTGGGATCTGGAATTATTTAATGATAGAAATACCAATGAACAAATTATCAACAAGTTTTTTTCCAAATATTAATATTAGGACTATAAAGGACAAATAAAATAATTTAAGAACATGATGTCGCCAAATACATCCTTTTACATCCCCATTTCAATTAAATTTTACCTAAGCGCTCGAAGTTATGTTTATATAGGTATACACCGTGTTCAAAAAGTCCGGGTGGTACGACAAAATAACTTGAAAACAAAGACTGACGGAAAATTATTTTAGATAATATTTGTACGACTCTTTACAAAGTGTTGGTGGCTGACCTTGATTATTATTATTTGAGCATCAAAATCTTCTTAAGATCAGGTCTGGTTTTTCAAACAGAACCCCATATTTTTGACCTCGGAAATGAAGAGAGCGAAAATTGCTACATTCAGTTTATGCCTTAATTGTTTCGATGAAAATTGCTACATTCAGTTTATGCCTTAATTGTTTCGATCTAAAGAGGTTTAGGTCAAGGGCAAGGTCAAACAACAGTTTACGTTCGGCGAGGTAATTTTAAAACTAAGATTTGGACAAAACATATTTCATGCAAAGTCCATTTTGTTCACAACATTCTTCATTACGATTTGGTTACTGAAATACCTACAATGGTCTTAATTATTGAGCGAGACCGAATAATCATTATCATCATAAGTTGGGTCAAAACGAGAGATCGTTAGGAGATACGCGGATTATATTTGATCAGACTTTACCATGCAGAAATAAATGAACAAATTTCGAAGGCTGCAGAAAAGGACACAATTATTGATCATTTCAATTTAACAGCTACGAATGTAGTGAATAAGTTGACTGTTGCTCTATTAGTCACTGAGGGTCCTCATCGTACAGTCTCTGCGAGACTATAATGGACTGAATAATAGAGGGTACTAATTTTTCAGGAAATTTTTTTTCCTGAGGGAGCGACATTCTATTAAAATACACATAATATGAAGTAATGGAGCCAATCAACTAAATACCCTAAAAAAATTAACGTCCGCGCCACTGTTCTTAATAATATGAATCCCTAGGTACTTTTTTGTTCAAGGGAATCTCACTACTGAAAAGTATAAGACAATGCTGAGAGACGATATCGTCTCAGCCATTCAGGAAATAGTGATATGATTGATGATGGAGCTCCGTGGTGTTAAAGCATACTTATAACGGTTGCTCTGAAAGATGGCCAGCGAGATCTCCCGATCTTACTCCACTTGATTATTGAATTGTGTGACTGTTTAAAATATAGGTATGGCGTGTCGCAGAAAACCTGTAAATATTGAAGAACTGAAACAACGTATTAGGCAAGACATAGCAAATGATCATCAATTTGCCATAGAAGCGTTTTATCACCTTATGGGACATTGTGAAATTATTAATTGTGATTGTCTGTGCTGCACTTTCATTATAAACTAAAATCTTGCTTTCATAACTATCTGCTATTAAACCATGTTGTTTGCTATTATTTGTCAGCACAGTCAAAAGAAATAGCTTATCCAAAGTCATGTGGTATGTACAATTTTTCGCTCCTTTAATTTCCGATGTCAAAAATATAGGATTCTGTTTGAAAACTAACGATCTCGACCTCAAAAAGACCTTTGAAGATCACGGTCATAAACACAATCAACGGCACACATTAATAGTGTTCGATAAGGAGCCTACAATTTTTATCTGAAACAAAGTTTCGTCAGAATTTTAATTCTCATGTTATTTTACGTAACCAGACTTTTTGAATACAGTGTATATAAATATTTAATCCATCTTCAGTTAATTGTGTCTATAAGTAATCATTTCTTAAAACATCGGTATCGGACAAATAAGAAAAAATCTAAACTTCAACCAACGACGAGTTTATAATATTTAGGAATTTTTTACCACCAAAGTGTGATCGATTTATTTATTCTATTTGTATTGTTTTGTTTTGATCTTATGTTGTTTGTTGCGTGTCATTCAAGTAAATTGAAATGATGATTGAATTGATTTATAAAAAGATAATATAATGACTAGACAAGGTATTACTTTGTGTTTTTGTTTTATGTACAGCTTTAGTATCATAACATTCTATTTTAGGCCCTGAAAAAGTTTATGTTCAACAAACGAAACGTTGGCTGAAGTTCAGGTTTTTACTTATTTGTTCGATTCCGACAATTCATGTTTTAAGTAAAAATTTAATTTTAGATAACTTATTATTCTAATTCTTGTATTACTGATATATTTGTGTACATTACATTATTTTATGTATTTCAAAATAAATAAACCGCTTGCAAAATATTTTAATATATTTAATTATTGAAAATGTCCACTAACAACTTACCAACCCATTTTTTTTAATTAAATTCATTTTCACATTATTATTTTTTTTATGTAATTTGTTGTCTTGAGAATTCAGTTCTATTAAAAAATTATTATTTTGTGGTTTTTTGATATGAAGCTCCTAGGAAAAAAATGTTAAACATCTGTACCATCAACTTGATGGCCATGATATGTATTTAAAAATAAATCACTATTAACTACTTCTTTAAAATATAAATAATGAATATAAATAATTATAAAAGCACACAAAAAATTATCGACAGATATACAACATTTTTTGATCAGTTCAATTAAAAATCCAGATTTCCAGTCGGAAAAGTACAACAAAATCAAAACTCTTTGAAAATCACTCGACCTGTTTTTTAGAGCAACTTGAATCGCAAAAGGTTGAAACTTATTGGCACACGAATGGATAATGTTTTGGGAAAAAATTGGAAAACTTTAATTTGTTAAATAGATAACAGTTAGCAACTCATTATACCACGATACACTTACAATTATTATTACTTTATTTGTTGGTTCTACTAAGCTAAATAAAATTTTCTGTTTTAAACAAATGTCTTCTTCTATTGATTGATTCTATATTGATTTGTTTCACTTAAATTAAGTAAACATGATTCGTTTGATTTTTGGTAACCGAAAGTACTTGATATCAGCAAATCTTAATGTACACAACATTTATCTTTGGTATCAGATACCTTAGAAACTCGGGCATAGTTTTTACAAGTTGCCACGGCCCAATTTAACGTTAGGCAAAATACAAAATATTAAATAAAAAGCCATTTAACTTATATTTGGAACCAATATCGAGACACACCACATAATATAAACACAGTCTAATTAGATTGTTTTAAAGAAGAAGTCCATTCTGAAGTGGAGTGAATGTATTGTAATAGGAAATAAAACGTCAAACTCCACGAAATCAATAGGCGTAATGGCGGAATGCATGGCACGGCATGCGCGATCCCGAACGGTTTCAGAAAGCTTAATCGTTGTAAGTGTATCGTGCGATTATGTAAGCTTTTACAACATTCTGCCGCTACTATTTAAAAAGACACTTTACCATTTGTTTACATTTGTCTGGGGGGAAACATGAGTAATCACATACAACCTAAACCAGATAGTTTGACCACATGTTATAAATGTTTGTAGTT
The DNA here is from genome assembly GCA_911728435.2 of Apoderus coryli. Lineage (NCBI taxonomy): Eukaryota > Metazoa > Arthropoda > Insecta > Coleoptera > Attelabidae > Apoderus > Apoderus coryli. Next base: position 3,956,924 of record OU452202.1, on the reverse strand, counting down.
AGTAATGTTTTTAGATCCCCTGATTACGAATAACATATTTTTGGAAAAGTATATCGGTCTGTATTCACAGTTAAGTCAATAACGCGTAAAGCTATTTGGATGATGTTTTTCTTCCAAAAATCAAGTTTCATAAATACTGGTGTTTTTGGTGGCCATCGGCTTAACCGAAATTTTTTTTTTTTAGAAATTATTTTTCTTTCTTGGGATTCTTTCTTGGAAATTCTTTTTAAAATTTAAGAAAATCATATTTCCTACAGGAATAGGCGTATATTATTGATGTATAAATGTTGGAGGCAGATGGCGAATTCGGCCTATGGCCGACGTAGTTGGACATATGGTTGTAACAGGTAACGGAACAGGGTCACTGTGAACCACATTTTCAAATGGGACCTTATGGCAAGTGATATCTCGTTTAAAAGGTATTGAAAATATCTCTTCAGCCATGCATTTTTTTTGGGTTTAGACTGATTTTGTAGGATAAATTAAATAAATTACTAAAATGATGTTTCTCATTTATTTAATAAAGATTTAAGAACCAGTTTTTAAATTAAGTGTTCAAAATGTGTTCCATCTACTTCCTGGCAGTAATGCATTCTATTGCTAAACTCCTGCCGTACTCGTGCAAATGTGTCAGCGAAAACTGCCCTACATTCTTCAACAATTCTACCACGATATTCCGCATCTAAGTAACGTCTTACTGCACCATAATAGTGTGCAGGAGCACCATCTTGTTGGGACGTTTTTTCCAAATTGCCAATTTCAGTTGGATTACTTTCCAGAGTTTCAAGAATTAACGGCTCAATTGCGCTTTGTTACATCTCCAGATACAATTCACCGATTAAGTTAGCCTTGAGAAAAATAGGCCCAACTATGTGGTTTCCCAAAATACCTTCCCAAACATTTACTTGTTCTGTAAATTGTGTATGCTTTTCACGAAAGATGTGAAGATTTTTATGACTCCAATATCTCACGTTTTGTGTGTTGACATTTCCATTGAGGAAGAAAGTACATATTTTCACAGAATTCTACTGTTCGGTCGGGGTCATCATCTGAAAGTTGGTGCAATATTTTTACTTTGTATCGATGAAAAATGAAAACCTTCCAGTGTTGGTGTGTTAACCTGTAGAAATAAATTATTACAAATAGAGGTTTGAGATGATTACAAGACAAAGAATTAAAATAAACAAGAACCTAAGTCAGTACGAAAAAAAAAATTTCGACAGAACACAGAATCCGTCCTGCCTCTGTGCTCTGCCGCTTCCCACATGTTGATTTCTACATGTAAAATCAAGACGTCACGAAAAGTCTATTCCGTGCACCCCTTGTTGATACCGGATAGTATATAAAAATGTTTTGATAATCTAGGGAATTTTTATTTTACGAAATTTTTTTAGGGATATTTAGTTAGGTTAATGTTTTTTTTTTAATTTTGTGTGTGTTGTGATCATTTCGGACCTCTATTTGCAATTTATCTCTATTAGGTTTTATATTTATATTATATAATACATCATTAGGTTATAACACACCAACACTCGGAGGTTTTCATCGAAATTAGTGAAAATCATCTGAGTGATTAATTATAGAGAAGAGACGCGGAAAAATTATAGACTCATACTCATAGATAGAGCGAATTAAGCTCTAGGCTGTATATAAGTTTAACAAGACTTAAAACACAATAAGGTCTTTCGAAGTTATTACGACTTAGTCTACTATAGTTTTTGTTTTCAGTGGCGGATCGTGACCTATTAAAGGGGCAGTGCTGCAGAGCCTAGATATGTAATACAAAAATTCAAAATAAAACCTGTGCTTTTATATGTGGGTTATATAGGGACCTACGTAATAAAATATATTTAAAATGTGTGTACGTGATTTGTAAGATGCTGGTTCGAATTTCCATGCATTTGGCCTTTTGAGCGAGATGAACTAAATCATCAACACTCACATGCAACAGTTTTGCTGTCTACGGCTGTTGTAGATATTTGGGATTTTAGAGGGAACTTCCAAAAGATTCATGTTCTATTGGATACCGCCATTCCGGCGAATTTCATTTCTGAAAAATGTGCAAATCGCCTAGGACTCTCTAGCAAGCACTTTGCAGTTCCAATTGAGGGTTTCAGCAGCAAAATGATTTCTGACTCTAATAAAGAAATGTCTCAATGCACAATTAAACGCCATAGTTTATCTGGACCCATGTTCACTTTCAATGTTATTATCAGGTTTACTCCGAACAACCAAAAATAAATCTTGATCCACACGTTCGCACACTAATGGATACCAGTGTTATTTGGACGAACTACCATATGGCATAAACAAGAGATTTATGACTCTTCGCCTCAAACTAAGCCGGGATCGGTGAGCCACAATAAGCACCATGGACACCGATGAGCAATTAAAAGAGGAATTCTACGCGCAGCTTGATAGAGTGCTGACCAACGTCCCTGGTTCCGACAAGATCATCCTGCTAGGAGACTACAACCCAGTAAACACGCATACGTTTATTTAACGTTTATCATTACAAAACGCATATGCGGGCGGTAAATGACCAGTTAGCGCCCGCTCATTTTAATTTTTTTTCATAGATGGCGCTACTGTTAGATTTCCAATAATAACGTTAACATCAGTAGTTTTCACTCACTTAACTTAATGTGCATTCCATCTAGAGGATAAGTTGACAATTAATTGAGAAAGTTTACTTAGGTAGTCGTTTGCCATTCCGCTAAACTCTTTAATTATTTAAATTTGTCCATTATTAATTAGTAATCACTTTTTAATTATTATTGTAGTACCGAAATATACCTAAGATTCTAAAATCTAATTTCTATAGCGTACACGCTCAGATAATAATTTGACAGTTTCTTTCTACATTTAAAATACTCAACAATGACATGTGAGCCTGTCACATAAGTTTATCTGATCTGAGTTTGTCAAAGGATAACGCCTATTATCATGTACGTCAAAAATACTCCCATTAATTTCTGTCAAAAACTGTCAGTTCATAACAGTAATAATTAATTATTAAAATAAAGTTCTTTTGGTTAAATATTGTAGTATGAAGAGGCAGGCGAAAAACAGTTGTAAGCACCACAGGCGGTAAAGCCGCTGCAGCCCTTCGCTATATAGCTGCCCTCGCTTGCTTCGCTCACTCGTGCGTCTATACAGCGGCGGGCTGCAACGAATGCTTTACCGCCCTTTATACTTAATATACTATATATAAACTGGTCAACCTAAGTATAGTATCCGTTCTAATTGCCTTTTTGAAACGCCTGAGAGAATTAACTGAATTCAATTTTTATTCGAAATTTGCTATGTTTCCTAAAAATATTCTATATAACAAACATATTATGCCATATTGCTCGAACCAACAACGATCAGAATCCAACTAGTAAGTAAATCAAATGTGCTATTTAAAAAATTAAAATAAGTTTGGTACGCGTTGTTTTTATGGTATACCCTGTATACTTATTTTAAGAAATATGTACTTTGTATTTATAACATTTTTCTGCAAATAGGGTGGTAAATAATGCGTAAATGGATCTTAACGCTCTAATTTTATACCCTGTGTAAATATCAAATATGTTTAAGCCGTTTTAGTATCATAATAAAATCTTGTGGTGTTCTATCTTATTGATACCTATTACTTACCTAAAATAGCGCTCAAAAGTGTTATGTTCAAAACCAATTTGGTTGAAGCGACCTTTACAGTTGAAATGTATTCCTAATTGGTTGGCCATTAAAAATTTCATAATTCTTCTAGAAAATCAATACCGAACATCACTTAATTTTTAATAACTTTTAACTACTTAAATATTTTTTGACTAATTGTAGCACTTGATTTTTATTATATTCGCACTATTTACAATCATAATTATTATTCTTTGCTACCTCCATAATTCTTCTACAAAGTCCCTCAGTACTGAATCTCACTTAATTTTTAATAATATTACACTTGTTAAATATTTTTTAACTAATTGTAGCACTTTCTTTTTACTATATTCGCACTATCTTAATAATTCTTTTAGAAAGGCTCTCAATAACGAAAGTCACTTAATTTTTAATAAGCATTAAACTACTTAAATCTTTTTTAACTAATTGTAGCACTTTATTTTTATTATAACCGCACTATCAACAATGATACCTAATTATTATTGTTTGCTTTGATGTAACGTAATAAATATAAAATATATTCTAAATTCTAATTCTAAGATCTACCCGCGATTTACCTAAAACCATTGTTGCCAAGTCGGGTAGGATCTTAATGAAATTTTAAGTCTGTCTTATTATACCTAAACAAAGCTTTAAATTTTATAAATCAAAGGCGTCTACTACAGAGAATATTTTTATATACATGTTCGAATCAGCCAAACATGTTTCGGAACTTTACTGTTCCTTCTTCAGTGGCATTAATAAATCTTACAAAGAATTCTTACCTAGTGTCTTAAGGTATAATATGGATTCAAACATGTATACCTACATACACTTTGTGGAAAAAATTTTATTTATTAGCACAAAACATGAGGTTTATATAAAATTTTTCGAAAACTTAAATTTGGTTATACCTACTACTTATTATGTAAATAGCAAATTTCTGTAATACACCATTTAATGTGGAATGTTTCTTTTTGTAAATCATTTCAATAAAGAAGAATTGTTGTTTGACTTTAATCAAATTCAAAAAAGTGTGTGTTAAAATTTATAACCCCGAAAGTATACGTACCTATTATAAAAAATAATTATATTATATAATATAACTTTATATCTCCTATAGTATGAGAAGAAATTCTCACTTTGGCATCACTGTTAAAAAACAACTGTATGATTTTATTCACTAACAAACATTACGACCTTCATATACGTTTTCGGCCAATCATATGCTTTATAATTTAATGGTGTAACAACGGCCTGCCTTCAACGTTCAAGAAACGTTTGAAATGTGTGAAACTACACTACACAAACAGGTGTTCATATAGCAAAAACAAAAACATTTTTTTGTGATTGCTTGGGCCGGTTACTAGGTATTTAAGTAGGTATAATACCACTTATTTTTAACTTCTTATTCACGATTGGAAAAATATGTTGTAAAACTATTTTGAAACTTATATTATTGCATAAAAAAAAGAAAAACCCAACAAATCCTTATAAGATTTAATTAACTTGTTAACAAATATTTCGCATTACTCTTGTAAACTTAGAGTACCGATAGGTATAGCTAGTTGTAGTAGGAAGATTTTGATAAAGACTTTTTTTTTTCAATTCGTGATGTACACTATGTCCGAGATAAGAATGGGATAGCATTGGAAACTAGGAAACGTTAGGACTTACAATGTCGTTTAAATTAGTGTAAAGTTATACAATTTAAACACCTTTTAAATGGTGTTTTCAAAAGTAAACTAACTAAATCGGTATATTAGGGATTTACTTACATATTTTAAAGTGTTTGTTTTACTGTTTCAACTGGTAGGTAAATTAAGGTTAAACCTTTATATATTCGAGATTTTTGAAAATACATTTAGGACGTAATATTGGTTGTCATTTCAATAATTCTAGTTTTACATCAAACGATTCATTGACACATTTTGTAAAAGTATTTGGAATCGTAATAAACAACGTTTTAAAATTTCCCACTTTAAATATTCCTCATTTTAAGAATAATTTCACACGTTCTTCTAATTGTATAGGTACATTTGGAATTGTGATAACATACTTTATAAACGTAATATAAACGTTTTGAATTTTCCCATGTTAAGCAATAAGAATTTTTATGGGATATTTTACACGTTACCTTAACTGTAATTTTAGAATTATTATAAAATACTTAAAAAACGTCATTTGAACGTTTTCATTGTCGCCTCTAAAAATTATGCGCGTCTAATGAACATTTTCCAACGTTATTTTAGCTATAAATATCGGTTTATTATAAATTACATAAAGAACGTTTTATAAACGTTTTTTATTTTGACAATGTTTGACACGCTTTAAACACCTAAAACAAACGTTTTTATTTTATGGTTTATTTATAATACATATACAACGTTACTTAAACATAATAAATGTACGTAGTTGTATTTAGATAATAACAACACGTGTCTATAACGTTTAAATTGAACGGTGTAAAATTAAACTTAAAATAAACCGTCACTTTTCTAACGTAAGACCAATTATCAACGATTGACACGTTAAATCAACGTTTAATTTACGTATATATGTTTACTGGGAATGCTTGAGTTGGTCGAGACTCTGCTCTTTGGCCTAAGACCATCGGCAAAGAAGGAGTAGGAAAGTGTAACACCAACGGTCTATTGCTGCTAACCAAATGCGCAGAACAAGATCTTGTTATTACAAATACACTTTTTAGACAAAAAAAAAAAAACAAGTTTAAGACTACATGGCAACATCCAAGGTCTAAGCACTGGCATATGATCGCCTATGTAATTGTTCGCGCTCGTGACTGACATGACGTGGAGAGCACCAAAGCTTTAACGAGTGCTGATGATGGCAATTGATACACCGGCAGCGGCTACATGCTGAATTTTGGATGCGTTGACATGCTGAATATCTTCATTCATTACAGCAGCATGCTAAATGGCTTACGGCTATTTCCGAAATAATGTGATGTACTATCTATTTTCGAATTGAAAATCGCTTTAAATTTAACAATAAAAAATCCAGGGATGTACTTAAAAAAAGTTGATTATGGTTCAAATACGAAACGTCGCGTCGTAGTGAAAACTTGTAAACGCTATCTTATTCTCCTGAAAAAAGTAACATTGAGAAAATGCTTTTAATTTTTGATTTCTCTAAAAATAATGTCAGAAATACATAAAAACTAAAATCGCAAAAATTCGCTTTTTCAAAAATTCTCGAAAACGCCTAACGTTAGTTTACTTTTGAAAACACCATTTTAAAGGTGTTTAAATTGAACAATTTTTTTCTAATTTACGAATTGCTTTTTACATAAGGTAACAAGACAAGTTATGTTTGAAATTTGCTTCACCAGACGTTGATTTTCTCTAATTTATCCGACATTGTAACTCCTACCGTTTCCAAGATTACCATGCTATCCCATTGTTATCTTGGACACAGTGTATATTAATGAAAACAAATTATTATTATACCCTGTATATACAATCGACACTGTTTGTAGTGAAACTCTCTATAGTGACAAACTCTTTACAGTGCAATTTTTTCAAGACCTAGAATATTTTAATGAAATTTAATGCAAAAGCCCTGCATATAGTGAATCTTTAAAATGAGTAGCACTCTATATAATAAATTTTTTACCGGACTTTTATGTATAAATTTTTGTGCATTTACTGAGATCTTGGCCTTTTCGGGTTTCCCATTTACATTTTTATATCGCATTCTTTTGAAAATGTTCTTAACGCGTTCATAGCGCCTAGTAAGGCAGGTAGATTTCTGTGAGACACCTGGGGAATTCCTAATCCATTTTATAGTCAAGGCCTAGTAAATCGCAAATTTAGTTTAGTGTAGTTGCAAAATTGCTGCAAAATTTGGTGTTTCCCCAAATTGTGTATCTCTGATAGTAAAAATTCGCGAAACTATCATCAAGAAAACTAATGTTACAAGTAGTCAAAAACGAGTACGGGTGTGTTCTTACGAGGATGTAAATGAAGCAGTTTTACGATGGTTTCAAGTGACACGTACGCATCGAAACGTACCAATATCAGGGAGTTTAATAAAGCAAAAGGCTTTACAATTTGCTAAAGAATTTAACTGCTTTAATTTTAGCTAGTGAATGGTGGTTGAATGCCTGGAAGACTTGCAATGCGTTTTCAAAACGCTGTCTGGCGAGAGTGCAAGCGTTAGTCAGGAGAACTGTGACATTTGGACTGAAACTGTTTTAAAAAATGTATTGAAAAAGTGCGAGCCAAAAAACGTTTTCCATTGTGATGAAACCGGTTTTTTTTTTAAATATTTGCCAAAAGAACTCTCGCTATAAGTGATAAATGTTCTGGTGTTAAAACAAGTAAAGAAAGGGTAACACTTATTGTTGAAGCAAACATGGAATCGACAATGATGGTGGCACGACAGATCTCCCACCTGACCAAGACATAATTGACGATATAAAAAGTATAGACGATCATGAAGAAGAAACTGAAACCGGGGAAGTAGGTATGGCGACACCCCAGCGGCCTCCCTCCCTCCACTCCCATTAGTTGCGGCACCGGTCGATTTTTTATTCAAAAATTTTGAATATTAAAAAATATTGTTTTATACCAGGGAGTCGAACCCGGGTTCTTGGTGTATGAGTTAAACAATTTCAATTCACAAAACATTTATTTCATTTGTCATACACATACAATACAGTTACAAAACATATTTATATACAAAATATTTACAAATAGGCCAGGACACATATCAGTTTGGCTTAGATAGCTGAACAGGATGCGTCCACTGATTTCCCTTAAGGGCAGGCATCGATCTTCAGCCCCTTTTTTCAACCAACCGCATTGCCCATGGATACTCATAGGGTCAGGCCAGCTCCGGTAGTCCTTCTCCAGCCATTAGTCCAGGTAATCGCAACGAATCGCACATGAAAATTGGAAAAATTAACATATTTAGCCGCAGCAGGTTGTTACCAAAGTTGATGCGGGAAAAATGCGCTAAAAACCCGCTCAAAAAGAAAACCGAGAGGCGTCAAATGACGCTGGCTTGATGAGTTAGCGTCCAGTCAGTGGTGTCCGTCAGTATTTTACATGAGTCTTGTGTTTATTATGTGGTTTTGTCCCTGTCCTTGTCTATTGATGGTATGTGTTAGGGTGGTTCCTCAAAGTAAATAGGCAAATGTTGGTGGATGAGCCTATGTTTGTAGTGGATACCATCTCTATGTCTTTGTTGTCCAATGTTTTGAGTCAGTGGTGAGTTCCGGATGAAAGTCTTGAAGAATGTCTGAGAAATTTCTTCGACATAATCATTTGAACGCCACTGATTTAATGTAAGTCAGTAATTCGGATATAGCGGTCACTGTTTGTCGCATGTCGAAGTATTTTATTTTGCATGACTTGTAAACGCTTATATTATTTTTGCAGATTTAATTTTATTTAAGCAAGGTTTAGAAAACGTTATTCAATGATCGGTAACTAAGTTGGAGATTAGTGTTAAGGAGTTAGAAGCTATTGTAAACGTTTTTGACTTAATAGTAAAATTTATTTGGTATATATACTCTACAGTTACGAATGTGATAGCGTAGGAGAAACCTAGCAGCCACACCAAAGCTAGACGACCCTGATCTTCGCGCGACGGGTTTAAGCAGGGTATAGAAAACGTTATTTAACGATTGGTTAGGTAAGCGTTTTGAGTTAATAGTAAAATTTATTTATTATAGATATACTCTACAGGCACGTATATATATATATATATATATATATATATATATATATATATACAAAACGTTAAAGTGGCCTCCAAAATATATATACGCTAAGCGCACTGGGCTCCAAAACGGAGGCGACTGCGTTTTTTCGGAGGCCACTACGTACCCCCGTGTATATAGTGTTTTTTCAGGTCTACAGGGTATACCCACCCATCTGGCAAATTTTAGGGTGGAGCCCACTGGGTAGTATACACATATACAGATATACAACCGGGTTTGGAAAAATTCCACCACGTGGCACGTTAGACATACACAGATATACACACTTACTTGTGCGCTAGTTGCACTGGGCTCCACGTGTAAGTACACATATTAGCCTCCTAAATTTGGCAACGTTACTGGTGATACCAGCTCACATATATCGTAAACTTTCATGTGTATATTTCGGCGGTAGAATTATTTATTTTAGGTATTGTAAAGTATATTTGATTTCTCAACCTGTCATAGCAACACACGTACTTGTCCGCTAGTTGCACTGGGCTCCACGTACTAGTTGGCAAATAATAAACACATAGTTTTTTCAGTTTTATTTTAAAATATGCTTTATATGGGAGTGACTTCGAATTTCTTTTATGTCTTGAAATATAATTTCCCATAATCATAGATAATTCTTAATTGGTACTTTTCTCGGATCCTTTGACTCACAATTTTTTCCGGGACAACAACTTTATAGCCATATTTTAGTCGAGCAAATATAGTTTCTTTCGCACATTTTTAATCCATTCATTTCATCCTGTTCTTACATATATTGTTCTTGTTTATTTATTTTTCTTTGGGTTTGAGTTCATTACAAAAAATACTTTTTGTTTTAAATCAATGCCACATCTATTATAACTAAATAAATAACTTCAAATTGATCACTCCTATAATACAAAAATGTTGAGTATATTGTTTCGGTTTAAACCTAATACTACTTCTGAAAATAATTTTAAGGAAAGAGCAATTGCGTTAAAAGGTGTGCAGGATTTAATATATTATGTTACTTTGACATGACTTTGACTTAAGTTAAGTTATATTAATAAAGGCTCTCATAAGCAGCTGAAATGGACTTAGTAAGTCTCGGGTCAATTTTGTAAGATGTACTAATGTTAACCGTCCCTATTTGGCTTTAAAACCAGAAGGCATGAATAAAATAAAAAAAAACAAAAGTAAAAACACCGTAAACACGTAAATGTAACATATGGTAAGAGAGAATACATGAAGTTAGAAAAATGTCTAGAGTCAACCATTTAAACTTTTATAATTCGACCGAATGAACTGACCACTGTTTCCGTTGAGCTTCTGTCACGATGTTGGTTGATTCTAGTAAACAAGGATTCCTTATAATAGAGTACCTACTTTACAATAGATTATTGTCAAATAAAATTATCAGCGAGGAAAATATACGAGTAGTTACCGTGTTATTTCAATATTTAATATTTGTACTAATTGAGTAATATGAATATGAATATTAATTTTATATTGTGTTGAAATTCCAAATTTAAAATTTGCTTGTTTTCAATCATTTTTGAATTACTAATAACTAAGAAAACAATACTTTATTTTTTATGTAAAAATAAAGGCCAATAAGTTAAATGCACATAAATTATCTATATACAAAGCGCCTGCGAATAATAAAATCAATGAAGAAGAATTTCAGTATAAAAAAAAGCGAGAGATTGTAAAAAATGTAAATTTTGCTATTAACAAAAAGTAGATGCCACTAAGATAGATGTACATAAATAGTTTATATATATAGAACACGTGTTCCGGCAATGGAGGCCTATAATATAGATGCACATATATATTGTTTAGATATACAGCTAGTGTAAATTTGACGCACGACTTATCCATAAGTATTGATTCAATTATTTAAACAAAGATCTACAAAGATTTAAAGCCTAAGGAATAATGTAGTATCATCATTCATCGCACCCGTCAGACTTCAATTTCAGTTAAAGTATTACCTACCACTTGAAACATTTTAACAAACCCAATGACTTTGAGTAACTTAAACAGTATTTGTTAGTTTGTTTCTTTAGTTATCTATTATACAGGGTGTCCATGAAATTACTATACAACGCTTAACCACAAATTTCTCAACTAAAAATATCTAGGCGAATATACCAAATATCCAAAGTCCAGAGGCGTTAAGTTGGGTGACCTTGCTGGCCGATTTCCGATCCATCTATTAGGATATGTTTCATTTGAAAATCTGCGAACGCTGGTACTAAAGAAGGATGGCGCTCCGTCGTGCACAAACCACATTTCAGCACGAATGTGTGGTATTCTCATTGGCTTGATGAAATAGTAAAACGTCAGCCGACTTTCAGGGCCCTTTGGTAAAACATTTCGCACCTGATACGGATGGAGTAACTGCTCTCGTAGAATGTTATTAATTGTACTTCTGGAAATCTCCAATCCGAACCCCTAACGTTTACGACTTAACTTGGCGTCCTGGTTTAACATTATTTCCATGAAAACTACCCCTTTCTCTATGTTACTTACTTCTTAATATTCGTGAAAGTTTGATCGATAGGAATTCTGGATATTTTTCACGGTAGACTCTGACACTCATACGTCCATTTCTCTCACATAATCCATATACCAGAAGCATGTCGACCTTCTCAGCGATAGAATAATGGTCCATTTTAAAGAACCAATAATTATTTACGTAAAAGAAATAAAAACTATCGTTATGTCAGATTATTTATTTTATTGTTGCCTAGTAAACAAACATAACAATTATTTTAAACATTGTTCAGAATTAAAACTTTCGATATTTTTTCGTGTCGAATAAATAGGCAATGATCCATTTCAAGGTATTGTAAATAATCTTTTTGTAGATAAACTGTATGTCTAGCGCAAATTTTACGGGAGACAGAAACTTTTCTTTACGAATCACGCACCATTTTTAAATTTCTAGGCATTAACAAAAAATCGGTTAGTTTCAAAATTAGTGAAAATTGATAAAGGCGTTTAGAAAATAATTATTCTGAAAAAACGATATTAATTTAAGAACTTTAGCGCCCTGTAGGCAAAACGGCTAGATCGGCTTATTTTTAGTTGAGGAATTTGTAGTTAAGCGTTTTACAGTCATTTCATGGATATATTATACCTACTGTATTATGTCTTATTTTATTCTTTTAAGTAGCTATTATTTATCTACAGACCTGGGCAGTACTTAAGTACATGTACTTAAAATTGTACTTAAGTACAGCATTGTACTTAAGTACATGTACTTGTAATTATTTTGATGTACTTGAAATGTACTTAAAATGTACTTGAAGAATATCCGTATACGCTATATTCTATTTCTGTTGTCGTTTTAAGAATACAAATATGATTGATGTAAGTGCTTGTGCTAGTGAGGAACATGACTGTTTCTCCACTGCGGAGGATCCAGAATACGTTCCTCCTAAGAGGAAAAGACAGATAAAGGAATTTCGCATAGATAACAATGTTGCTTCTACAAGTTATACAGGTAGTGACACTGGAGAGCAATTTTCAAATATGCAAATAATTTTACATGGAAAGTTTTTTAAAATAACTCAAATAGACGACAATTAAACGATCAGTTTCTATAAGAACAAATTATTTAAAATGGGGTCACACGAGTGCGTACAGTGACTATTTATTATATAACGAAAATAAAAAGCTAAAGAAAATGTCAAATATGAATATTCAACTGGAACAAGATGATAAAATAAAAAGATCCCAAGTGAGCATACGACAATTTCTCGTAGAAAAAAGTACTACCGGAGCCTCTACAACTCTACACTCTACGGACCTTATGTAGTAATGTACTTGAAATGTACTTGTGATGTACTTAAAATTTATCTTTCATAAGTACATATGTACTTAAAATAATAAGTACTTCTGAATCAAGTATTTAGATTTTCGGTACTTTAAGTACATTTAGAATGTACTTGTACTTGAATATTTTAAGTACAATTGTGCTGTACTTGGCCCAGGTCTGTTTATCTATAACTTGAGTTTGTTATTTATTTTATTTAACGTTATTTTATTGTTTATAGTATAGAGAATATTTTATATTTCTTTCAAAATAATTTTTAGAATTACACGATACATTTTTTTAATCCATTCATTTCGTTCTGTTCTTGCATACAATGTTCTTATTTATTTATCTTTCTTTGGGTTTTGGTTCATTACAAAAATACTGTTTTTTTTTAATCAATATACCTAACTAGATAAAAACTTCATAAATAAGTTCAAATTTACTGGAGGGTTAATATCTGGCATTTTAACTTAAATTAATTTGTATTAATAAAGACTCTCATAAGCCTAGCCTCGGAACAATTTTGTTAGATGTACTAATATTAACCATAAATGTGGCTTTAAAACCCGAAGGCATAAATAAAATAAAAAAGTACCAAAAGTAAACACAACGTAGATATGTGGTAAGAAGACATGAAGGTCGAAAAATGTCTAGAGGCAAACATTTGAATTTTTACAATTCGATCGAAAGAAATGAACCCTGTTTCCGCTGATCTTCTGATGTTGGTTGCCTCTGGTGAAGGAATAGATAAGGATTCCTTATAATATAGTACCTACCTTATAAGAACAAAATATTCAGCAAAAGAATCTCACTAGTTACCGTGTTATTTCAATGTTTCATACTTGTACTAATTGAGTAAGTTGTAAGTTGAAATTCCAAATATAAATTTTCTCAATTTGCTTGGTTTTAATCATTCTTTGTCTACCAGTAACGAAGGAGACAATACTTTCTTTGTATGTAAAATAGAGGCTGATCAGTTATATGCACATAACATTATTTATATACAACCCGTCTGCAAAACCAGAAAACCAATCAAGAGGAATTTAGGTCAGAAAACGACCGCGAAGTTCATTATAAAAAATGGAGCCCAATAAGATGAATGTAAGTAATTGATATTCAACTCTTCAACAAAACAAGTTCAATAACGAAGTGGAATTTAGTTATAAAAAGACGGAGGCGATTAAAACGTGCCTGCGTTTATATAAATGATATACACGGCAGAGGCTAGTCAAAGTAGAGGCCATAAAGATACATTTACATATATTGTTTAGATATACAATATGCCTCGATATGGCAACATCGTCGGTGACCATTAGGTCGAGATAACATATCCAATTATATGCACCGGAGGAGAGTTTGTCATGTCATATGCGGAGCCCGGTTTCTATCTTGAGTCTATACTTTTTTCGTATATATTTTTTTTTACGAAATCTCTTCCCCTCTCAAGTTGCCTTTGTTTATTTTTTTCCGGGGAATTCAAATATGCAATGTATACACGCGTAAATAACGTGGTTCTGGTGGAGGCCAGGGCGCCTTATCCACGTATGGAGCCCACTAAGATAGATGTGCACGTATATATATATATATAGGCGTAGCACAGCACATGGGAAGCAAGGCATGTACGAATTAAAGAAGTTTCATTCATGTGCCACGATAGTTTAATTGGTTAAAACACCTGACCGGCAATTGGGAGATGTTGGTTCAAATCCAGCGTGTGTCACGAGATTTTTTTGATTCGTACAAGTTAGTTTATTTCATTTTTCTTTGTATATCGGTGATATACTTTACTCTGTCAACTTAGTTGAATATCTTTGTTTGTTTGTTTATTTATATATATATAAATAAATCCGCATATCTATTTTGATTCCTTTCACATTGGAACCTTTCTACATCCCCTAGAAGGAGTGGGTTTAGAAGAAAACTATCCGCGTATATTGGATAACCCGCCGATATGTGGCGCAACTGACTACTTTTGATGTCTAAATTGTAAAAATTGAAATATACATTTTTTCACATATAGCATCTTTTTGTATCTTTACAAAATAAGGTTTTCTTGATTCCAGGCTGTATATTTCCTTTCATAATCCGCACAATTTTGTGTCCAATTTTCAATATATTTTTCATTTTACAGACTATTTTGTATCTGGCGTTGTTGCCAAGTGATACTTATTTCTGTTAAGATTAAATATTCATACATGATACTATTTTAACTCTATTTACTGTATATTTGTATTTATTGGTAAAAATGATTAAGTATATCTTTAAAAATTAAGCATTAAATTTGCAAATGTACAGTGTGGTCAATTTATCTTGATATCATTTTGATTATTTGATGAATTTTTTTTATTTTCAGAGATAGAATGCCGAATGAAAAATGTATTGTAGGGTATCTTGCTAAGTTTTTTGCTAGTAAAAAACCAAAAGACTGTCATTTTGGAACAGATACCAGCACAAGTGCGTTTTTTTAACACGCAGTTTATTGAACGCTCGTTAAAGACTGTGGTTTATTCTGATTTTTTTGATATATGACACTTTATGTATTGTATCAGTAGTTTTCGATTAATTTGCAAAAAATGACCGAATGACATAAAACGCCAACACTTTAACACTCAGGCCTATGGAATGATAAACGTCAGTTTGAGACACATTTTGTTCTAATAATTGTACGTAAGGTTATATGAAATCAAAATAGTGTGCCGTATCAAACGGCATGATTACTAGGGTGGGCCGAAAATATGAATTTTTAAATTTATTTTCGGAATAGTGAAAACAAGTTGCATTTTTTTATTATAAAAAAAAGAAGTTAATAAAACTTTTTTTGATTGAAGTGCATCTTCTGCCCCCTACCATAACCTAAAATTATAAAAATGTCTGAAATTCAAAATTTTGTATTTCGATATGGAATAGCTCGAAAGGCCTTGCTTTGGATATGTTAATCAAAACATGTATGTAAACTTTTTTTCTATCAGTTTATATTCTGCCCCCTACCGGCCCTGCAATCTTAGAAAAAAAAAATAACGACCTTTTTGATCGAACGAGGTTAAGTAGATGATGAGCTGAGTTTTCCTGGATTCTGGTTCGCTAAGCCCGCCGAACAATGACCTTAAGATATTGCGAGGCAAATTTTGTTAAGGTATCTCTGATCAATACATATGTCACAAAATTTTACTTCTGGTAATTTGCAGTCCATAATTTCATATTTTATAACTGGTAAATTTTCACAGTGGGCTGTAAGCTTTCCCAGTCGCACTGAAATCGCCTTAGGACCCTTTGTTTGTCCATCATTATGGTGAAAAATATGTCTTTTTTAAGGGTAGCTCATTGCCATGAAGCTGACAGACGACTCGTTTGAAAGGATGTCCTAACTTTGATTCAAGTTGAGCTATGACTCCATTTTTTGATTCGGTGTTGACCTGTACGAATTCAACTATACGTCGACAGATATCTTTTGCTGATCCAGAAGAAGGCATTGTGTGACCCAGAAACACAGAACCTGGCTCTTGCACCAAAGAAGCATGTTCTTCCACTAACGTTCTTCTGTGAAGCCTGCCATCTATTTTTTCAAAAGACAATGTTTCATCTTTTCACCCGTCAAGGTAAATGGAATTTATTGCTTGCCCGGATTTTGAAAACTGTATGCAAAATTTCATTTCTTAAACTCTCTCTAGCTCTTTATAATTTATTTGTATATATTACTTGTTCTGATCATTTTTTTTATTACAAAGGCAACATCTTGTAAAATAGGCGATGCAACTGCTACACCAGATCTGTCTGACAAACCATATCTGTCAAACATTTAAGCGGGAGTAGGTAGTTTAGTTCTACTTTTAGAATTGCTCTAAAGTTTGTAAAAGATATTTCCCAAGCTGCATTGAAGTTAAACAAATTAGAAGCTAACGTTTTACTGTTGATAGTGTTCGTCTTCGAATAAATATTTTGTCGTTTTGCGTGACTATAAACTCGTAAACAATTCTTTCATCCCTTGCATTTTTTCAAATCTTCTAGCGTTGTTTGTTAATTTTTTGGCTTGCTTTTTTGGATCAATACCCCCTATAAATATGTTTCTTGAACTCCTCTGCTCTTGGAGAAAGTAACGTTCTTTTAACGGTAGCTGTCAGAACAACCGTACGTTGGACAAATAACATTTTAAAGTAAAATAACAAAAATCGTACGTCGTTACAAAAGCTTTAAATATCTATCGTGTTGTGTTTTGATCACTTGCAAAACACGTTCACGGATTACTGTAGGATTTGCCGCTTTCTCCCACAAACTTAGAACCTTGTCAGCTAGTATATTAGAAATTTGGGAACCTATTGCCTCTTTTCCACAGTGCGGTGGTTATAGACTAAGCCTTATCCATAAAAAGCACTTTAACAAATCTTCTTGGGTAGGAAGAGTATTATCTTTTAAATCTGAAGGTGATCCCACTAACGGACACTCGGTGCATCGTCTTGGGTAACAAGTTTTTGAGAAACTCATAACTCTAATATACTTCAAAGAAAAACATCTTATCTAACAACTGAAGACTGAATAGAAATACAATAATCACTTGCTTATGAGCAGCCGTCGATATCACGATCCGCTGCTATTAATCGTTTTCAGGCTAGCTGTTTATAACACATATTATGAAGGTTTTAAATTTCTATAAAAGTAGCGATGAGTTTTTTATAGAAATTTAAAAACTTCATAATATGTGTTATAAACAGCTAGTAGTGATGAGTTTTTTTTTAAATACTAAAGTATATCTTCAGGAAAAATAAACCAAAAAGAACATTACAAGCTTATTTTTAAGGGCTGGTAGGCGACATAAGACAGATTACAATAAAAAAACCGTTAATAAAATATTTTTTGTAACAACAAAAGGCATCTTTTGTGCCCTATTCCAAAACGAAATTCCAAAAATTAAAAAAAAAATGATTTTTCGGCCCACCCTAATGTATACTATATAAATATACAGTTTGTTTCAGATGGCGCATTATTTTGATACCAAATATCTTACATGGAATCAAAATAGTGCAGCACATGAAACAAAATATATATTAGAATCAAAATAGTGGGCCGTATCAAACGACATGTATATTATTTCAATATAAATTTCGTTTTGTATGACGCATTATTTTGATTCCAAATATCTTACATGGAATCGAAATAGTGTAGCACATGAAACAAAATGTATATTGGAATCAAAATAGTGTACCGTATCAAACGACATGTATATTCTGTCAATATACATTTCGTTTTATTTGACGCATTATTTTCATTCCAAATATCTTACATGGAATCAAAATAGTGCAGCACATGAACCGAAATGTATATTGGAATCAAAATAGTGTGCCGTATCAAACGACATGTATACTCTCGCAATATACATTTTGTTTTATATGACGCATTATTTTGATTCTAAATAACTTACATGGAACCAAAATAGTGCAGCACATGAAACGAAATGTATATTGGAATCAAAATAGTGGGCCGTATCAAACGACATGTATACTCTCGCAATATACATTTTGTTTTATATGACGCATTATTTTGATTCCAAATAACTTACATGGAACCAAAATAGTGCCGCACATAAAACGAAATGTATATTGGAATCAAAATAGTGTGCCGTATCAAACGACATGTATACTCTCTCAATATACATTTAGTTTTATATGACGCAATATTTTGATTCCAACTATCTTACATGGAAACAAAATAGTGCCTCACATGAAAGGAAATGTATATTGGAATCAAAATAGTGTGGCGTATCAAACGACATGTATACTCTCTCAATATACATTTAGTTTTATATGACGCATTATTTTGATTCCAACTACCTTACATGGAAACAAAATAGTGCCGCACATGAAACGAAATGTATATTGGAATCAAAATAGTGTGCCGTATCAAACGACATGTATACTCTCTCAATATACATTGCGTTTTATATGACGCGTTATTTTGATTCCAAATAACTTACATGGAACCAAAATAGGGCCTCATATAAAACGAAATGTATAATCTGTCAATATACATTTCATTTTACATGACGTACTATTTTGATTTCATTTATGTAAAATATGCATTTTGATTTTTATTCGCATTGTTTTGATTCCACGTATTCAACTAAAGAAATTGCTAAATTAGGTAATGGGTAATATTTTAAAGGGTTATTTTTCAGCAAAAATAAGCAAAGCTAGAGCCCTTTAAGTTTAGGGAAAAAGTTGTTTTTATTTAATAACTCGACTATGGAAGAATTTGGAAGAATGAAATGTAGCAGTTAACTGCTAATAAAATGTGAGTTGCTGGTAGTTTTCATAATACTTATTCGAACTACTATAGCGTCTCCTAAAATTGACATGTAACTAATTAAAATTCCTAAAAGAGCTCATCTCAATTATTATAAGTCATAGTGCTTTATATAATTTAATATTGTCTACAATAGTAAACGAAATCAAGCAAACATCTACATAATATGCTATTTATGTCATAAAAAGTAGGGAAATAAGGAACTCGTTCAAGGTTTTTGATTTACTTTAGTCAATATATCATCCCCGGGGTGGTATTGGAGCGTGCATATCGGTGATAGGGACGAAATTTCAACATACATAATTTTTATAATGTTTTAATTATAATCTGAAAACTAAGCGTTTTTTGCGACAAAAGTTGCCTGAGATATCATCGCCAAAAATGTGCCAGTTTTTGTAGCTCGTTTACTTTAACATAATTGTTAATTACACATTTGACAAGACCATAAATTTTTACTCAAGTTAACTTGTTAATAATAAATAGATAATATTTTCGCATAAGTAAATTGTGATAGTTTTTTTTTAACGACTAATTATAATTAATGAGTAGAGCCTTTGGTGTAGGTAGACTAATTTGAACAAAACGTTTTATAAACCTTCACCACTTCTTTAAAACTCTACGAATTAATTATTATAGTAAAATAATCGAGGTCTTTCGTTTCACAAAATTATAATTTTAGTAGGTATCTATATTTTTGGAGGATTGTCAGTACGGAATTAAATATTTTCATACATTTGGTTCTAGCTCTTTAATCACATTCTCAATAATATCTCATCCTCTAATATAACAAAATTTAAATATTTCTAATAAAAAAAGACATATCTCTGTACATAATATTAAAGATATAGTATAATTAATTCATTTAAAAAGCAATAGAGTTTTACAGAACTGTGAAAATATTTATGTATTGTTATCAGATTAACTTGAAATACTTTGAGTGAAACTTAATTATCTAGTAAAAAGAAGATAATAATTAAAACTATTCCATAGTGAACACCAGAAAAAAAAAAAGACTAAACTTGTTGAAGACACCATGTGAACGGATATTATAAATTTATTTTATTTAGTTTTAAATAATTATCAATACCTATACCTATGTCTGCTCAGATGAAAGATACGAGCCAAAAACAACCAAAAAATAGTATTTTCCTAGTTTTTAAATTGTTTTAGAATATTTTTTGCATAAAAAAATATGGAAAATTAGTTTCTCTACAAAAAGTTTCCTATTAGCTATACCTGAATTTTTCCTACTTTTCGAATTCTAATAATTATTGTATTTCAACCCTATCTCCAGTATGCAGATCTATTATAGGAACTGAGAATTGATAAAAAAATGAATTGCTTATAATTTTTAAAGGAATCAAAATAACGCGTAATATTGTAAGTTATATACAACAACAGTGTTGTCATGTTTTGTAACTGTGGTTGAAATAAAGGATTCAATACAGTGCTCCGTATAAACAACAAATATACTTCTACTGTATATTAACAGCGCCAAAAGAAAAAAATTGCGGAATTTCCGTGAACTAAAATTTATTATACTTCTTTCATAAATAGCATCAAACTGATTCCCCTATCTGCTTAACGTGACCAACTAAGAGAATGCCATTAAATACGATAAAAAATAGACTATGAAAAAAAATGAAAGCCCTAAGATCTGTGTCTGTAACTCCAATACTATGTGAGATATAAGGCAAAACTATTTTGCGTCCGATATTCGGACGTAAAATAGTCAAGGAAACAGTTTGATATGTGCCGAGCTATAAGAGGGACGCAAAATAGTGTGCGGGATGTATATATATATATATATATATATATTATACATTTATATAGACACCCGACAACTAATTATTATATATTTTTTTATATTATTATGTATTTTTATATACAAGGAAAACCTGGTTTTTGCCAAATACTATTAAGCCAAATCTAATTTCTGCTGCTTATACCCATACGGCACAGAAGTATGATTATCCAAAAATCGGCGCTTTAGAGATAGTGGTTTATATCTCTTTTGTATCGGGACGGTAACCACCTCGTGTTTCTTTGTACGACGGATCTGGTTTGATTGTACGTATACCGACTCACAATCAGGTTCCAAAACCATGTTTTTGATGGTATCAAAATTGATTAGTTTACCGGTGTCGTATGTTAAAGAGATACCCTTAACTTTACACACAATTTTAGAGTCGTCGTCGTTACACCCTACTTTATATGCATAATTCTTGGGACCGCCACTAACAAATTCTGTAATATACAAACCACCCAACTCGTCAGTCATTTCACCCAAAAATTCGCCCAGCGGCACCTCGTATTGCTCGGGTTGTGATACATAAATCACAGAGTCTGTATCGTAGTACAACACCCTATTTTCCAACTTCTCCAAATAACTATAGAGTTTGAGCCTAGCCTGTGCTGTGGTGTACGCTGCTAAGCAGACATTAACTGTGGGTAGTGGGTCATATACCTCTTCTTTTAGCTCCCAATTGACCAGCACCGTATATTCATTGACAGGTAGGACGATATTTACAATAATGGTTGGATTATACAGCATTGAATACGACTCTCCAGAGTTATGTACAATAGATGTCTTACTTTGATTTTCGCGTTGTCCTAATTTGCCCCAGAAACTAGTAATTACAGATTTTCCCAACTGCCTGAGTGCAGTGTTACTTTCGATTTCTGCGGCCGATAGACTAACACCTGGTGAAAATACGCCTCCAGGTACAGATCTTTTTCCTCTTTAGTTTGACAATGCTGGGGCCAGCCAGAAGCTTGCTGTTTAATTTGTAGAAAATCGTTAATAAAGGTAGTAAATAAACCCCCGGATTTCGTAACAGGGTCGTACTGCTCAATTTCATATTTCCAAATTTCGTAAATTTCCAGCATGCAGTATCTTTTTTCAAGAGCTTTTGTAATTTCATCGCTAACCCATGTTCCAAATAGCGCCCTTTCTTCCTCTGTATGTAAACACTCGTCATAATTGTTAGTTTTACCACATGTACGACATAAGACAAACATTAGCTTTCCGTTCATCTTTGATGGTAATACTGGGTGACACAAGTTAGTCGGGGGTAGAATTTTGCAGCTGATCAGCCCCTCTACCGCTAATATATCAATCTTGTTACACTCTTTGCCAACATACACGCGCGGATGACCGACTGGATACTTTCCATATTTGTTGACCCATGGATACAGCGAACAAACGTCAACATATTTTATTTTTTCACCCTCTTTACATTTATAATAGCTAACACAGTTTCCTGTTCTACCCCCATAAAATGCGTCTCGTGGGTCTAAAGGTAAAGGCCCCAGCAATGGTGCTGTACGCTCGATAATTTCCGGGGTCCGGTCAAACTGACAACCCCACAACTCGACAACATTGTAACCCATATTTTTAAGGTGAGAGATTTTCTCCGTTGTGTTTTCATATCGGCTGTTCGGTGTTGAACCATCGGAAAGTTTGATGTCTCTGTTATACTTAAAACACGAGGGACAACCATGGAAATAGCACCCTTGGAATTCAAAGACCTTTAAACCACCCAGCACGGCTTCTTTGCCATTTCCAGCGTGTTGAATATTAATTCCGTGTTCTATTTCTTGCCATAATAACCATTGCAGCGCTACTTTTGATTGGTTATCAGTACACTGTAACCACCCTTTGGTATGATTCCAATCGTATTGGGCTTAAGGTAATTACGACGAAACACCAGGTTACATGTCGACGGGAGAGTTGAAGTCTCGAGAAAAGGGCACACATTGCTTTTGTTTAGAATAAGATGTCGAAATTTTAGACAAGCGGCAGTCAGAATCTCTACGTCTAGCCAATTAATTCTTTCTGAAAATCAAACGTGTCGTTCTTATGCTCATTGTACCTTTTTATTAATTCATCACGTTCTTCGGCTTTTAGATTGTCGGGATTATAAAACTCTAAAGCAGGTAGAGGCCCAACATAATTTTGGTTTTCAAGTGTATTGAATAGGTGGGGAAAGTAGCCCTTCTTTAAGGTCTTAAGACCAAAAGCTTTAGGTAGTTTCGCCAAAGCCATAGGAAAATAATTTAACGAGTCTATAAATCTAATATTATCTAACTGCATAATAATTAATTTGGTACCGTTCAGGTTTCAGGTCTGTTTTAGTGAGAATATGACTTAAAATAAATTAGTAATCGTAACGGCCGCCATAGTGGGCTAAAACAACGACGTGTTTAAATTGTTTTCTCATTGCTAGTATATGAAGCATGAACCCCTCAACCCATTTATTCGATTTTAAAATTTGTAATCGTACACCACATTTCTTACAAATAAAGGCATCTGAATTTAAACAGCTATGGCACACCTGCCAATCGTTTCTCTTGACGCGTCTCCAGATCGTAAAATATGAATATGAAGTCGTCTTTTGGGGTCTGTTTATTAAGCTGCATGTAGCAAAAATGGGGCGAGGGCTGGTGTTTCCTATATATCTTGCAGAAAATCTCACCACATGTGTGTATTCTATAATTTTTGCATGTTTTAAAACATAGAGGGCAGGATTTTACTGTATCGCATAACCCAGTAGTCTTGTGGTTGTCAAAACACTGATGGCCGCGAAAACTTCTATTACACTCGATGCATTTGACGTTTGTGTCAGAAACACACGCAGGGGTCTGCTGACAGGCGGGGCACGTGCCATCACATCTGTGTTTAGTCTTATGATCGTAAGGAATATTACACTTCTCGCAATAATATCTACATACAAACGCTGATGTTAGTGATGTGATGACGTTATAATGCCTGTTGTGATACAAGAGGTTTAACGCGTTACCCTCTCCAACACCTTTAAAAATAGTGTCACGACCCTTAGTACCATATGTATAAACAACAATTCTATACCCCTGTAAATGTTCTTGGAACCTGGTGAGTTCTGGTATCCCCCCACCCTCTTCAGTAATTTCTACTAGGGCCGCATTCATTAGAGCAATAGCTCTTTGTTGTTGTATTTTGTTTATATCGCGTCGTACTTTTCCGTAGTCAGGATCGTTGCCAACAAGCGCCGTAGCCAAAACAACCGCCCGTGGTAAACATAGATTATCCTTGTTCTTGATAGTAATTATACCACCTCTAGCAGCACACTCCTCTTCAAACGTGTCATACTGTCTAGCTTTACCGGTTCTCGCAGGCATTCTAACACTTGTAACACCAAGACAAAATGTGTCCGTGTTCACAGCTGTAGCGTGTGATTGGTATATTGAATAAATAATACTCCACACATCTTTGGAACTTACAGAACTTAGTGGTTGAAAAGCTACCCACCCGTCGCCACTTTTGAAATCACGACATCCGAAATTGATTCCAACCATATCGGTAGGCACTAAACCCTCTGTAGCCTTCCCAACTATCTGATTAATTCCGTTTTGTAGCCATGCTATGGGGTCTGTGTTGTTGGGTATATCCTTCAATTTAAACTCCATCACACGCCCCCGTAATTTAAATTTCTTCACATACTTTGTAGTATCCTTTATAACCAAGTATTTCTCCATTCTAAAAATATGACACAATTAATTATAATAATAATTACCGCTTTAAACTATAAAAAAAAAACAGATATATATAATTCACAGGGGCTAAACTGATAATTAATAATTACCTCTTTAAACGCTGATATTCACAACAGATTTATATGTGCAGTATGAGATAGATCTCTCTTAATTCTGCTTACTTTATTAATTCACTGACAATAGTTGAACTGATAATACATTTTTGTTTTTTTTTTTTTGCAAATGGCTAGTATTTTTATATTCATACCGCCCATGTGTGAGATAGTTGTAGGTGCCGCCATCTAGGGAGTTGTCTGCAGCACACTAAGTAGGGGTAGCCGCCTATAGTTCTATGCTTTAATTATTATTAAAGTGTTTACAACAGTTGTTTATTTTTCAGCACACCAGCAGGCCCATTTACACCAAAATGTGTCGGTGGTGGTGGTTGTAGTAATAGCAGAAACAACAGGTATGTACATTTTCAATAAATTTAATAACTACATTTAAACTGGGCGTATTATAATATATATATCATTGCTGCTCTTCTTCTTCTTTATCACCTCACCATATTGACTTCTTAAATAGAATGAGTTTTGTCAATTGATTTCGAGAATGGGATCTAATTTTTGAGAAACGGGGTATAAATTCATTGTCGTCAAATTTTAGAAAAATTCCAAAATTCGTTGAATTGTTGATTAAGATGGTGTCGTTCGGGGGTATCCTAAACGTTTTCTATACCCTGCTTAAATAAAAGCTTCTAACTCTACAATAGCTTCTAACTTAGTTACAGATCGTTGAATAACGTTTATACCCTGCTTAAATAAAAGCTTCTAACTCTACAATAGCTTCTAACTCCTTAACACTAATCTCAAACTTAGTTACTGCTCGTTGAATAACGTTTTCTCAATATTATTATTTGACTATTATTAGACCGTTTTACTATTAAGTCAAAACGTTTACAATTCTAACTCCTTAACACTAATCTCTGTCGTTTTCTTGAACAATGCTATATACCCTTATTATTGACATTAGATTTGTTATATTACACAGCCCATTTTAGTATACACCTTTATATGCCCCGGTTGTTTGTGTTTCTGCGCTTTCAAGAAAGGGGATGCCCTTTGGCGAAAGATCTTGCATTTTCAAAAGGTTGTTTGTGTTTCTGCGCTTTCAAGAAATGGGATGCCCTTTGGCGAAAGAACTTGTATATTTCTTCACTTTATAACCTGTCGTTTTCATTATTAAAAATGGTTGGTTATAAGGTAACTGAGGTTGCGTGTACATACTTTAATTTTGCGCTTCAGTTTCAGATAGTGCCACGGCTGCTGCTGCTGCTGTTGTCAGCCCAGGGGTCCACCATCACCACAGCCGACAGTCAAATTATTTTATTATTATATATATTATTTATAATACTGTGTTTTATTTTTCTTGCTATAAAGCCTACCAATATTATTTTTCTTGATACAAAACCTACCATATAATATTTTAATTCGTATGTGGTGTAACTAGTTATACCACCACTTTGTTATTTTCCATCAGAAATGGGTACTATTCTCCAACTTAATGTTTATATTGGTACGGGTCCCTGTAGAGAGAGAGAGAGAACTGTTCAGAGCTGTTGACAGCTGTTCAGACCAGTTGATAACATAAGAAATGGGCATTACTCTCCAACTTAATATATATATTGATACGTGACCCCTTATTTTTATTGCTATAAATCCTACCAATGAGCCTGAGAGTTCGTATAACAATTTAAGACTACGGTACCCTCTTCCACTTTTCAATACATTAAAGTATAATAGGGTCATGCCTCTTTTAGAACGCTCTCTTCCGCTTGTTCTATAGATTAAAGGTGTCAATGACCTTATGTTCAACGCTACCATGTCTTAACATTAAATATAGCAAAGGGGCCCCTCAAAAGTACCCTCAAGGAGCCCGATAATAAAAATCTAACATCAGAGCCTGCAGTAGAATAATTTCACCTTATAGTTCCACTCTACTATATCTCCGCATATACCTGTTAAAAAATATTTAATATAAGTATGCTAAAGGAGCCTGAGACTTCGCTGTTATTAAAAATCTAACATCAGAGTCTGCAGTAGATGCAGTATAATAGGGTCATGCCTCTTTTAGAACGCCCTCTTCCGCTTGTTCTATAGATTAAAGGTGTCAATGACCTTATGTTCAACGCTACCATGTCTTAACATTAAATATAGTAAAGGGGCCCCTCAAAAGTACGCTCAAGCAGCCCGATATTAAAAATCTAACATCAGAGCCTGCAATAAAATAATTTCTCCCTTATAGTTCCACTCTACTATATCTCCACATATACCTGTTAGAAAACATTTAATATAAGTATGCTAAAGGAGCCTGAGACTTCGCTGTTATTAAAAAATCTAACATCAGAGTCTGCAGTAGATGCAGTATAATAGGCATTGAGGTGGGGGGAGACGCTATAACGTGGTCAAAAGCGGGTGCAGGTACGCCATATTGGTACTGAACCTCTGTCATTTGTCGTGTTTTCAAGTTGATAGTGTTATTTTCGAGTATTTTATAAGTTTACTTAAGTTTTTCGTGTTTTTTTGACGGTTATTTGACAATATACTATAATGGTGTCCTGTGCTGTGCGTAGTTGCAGTAGTAGAAGTAAATTCGACAAGAAAATATCAGGAATAACGTTTCATAGGTATGTACCAAATATTGTAAACATTGTACATGGACGTATTTAGGGTTTATTTGTAAGCGAACTTATTAAAACACATTATTATAGGAGTCTGGTAGCATTCTATTTCTGCACTGAACAATTGCCACGTGCATTGTAGTTTTTTTTTTACAAATTCTTTTACTTGATTTCTACTCTCAAACTCTCTACTTTTTTATTACTTTCTGGCGAAAAAGACCCCTAAATGTGTGTTAAAAACATATTCTTGTTTTTAGATTTCCTAAAGATCCTGCTCGTAGACATATCTGGACAGAATATGTGTCTCGAATGAATTGGATTCCAACGAGAACCAGTGTGCTTTGCTCTAAACATTTTGCACCTGAAACTTTTTACAGAACGTCGCTAGTTTGTGTTAGGCTGAAACTCGATGCTGTCCCTACTCATCCGCATTATTTAGTAAGTAAATCTTATTATGTAGGATAATTGTTTAACTCAAATAACAACTAATTATTATGCTATACTATAATATATCACAAAATGTGGTAATAATATGCTTTTATGACATGTTATATGTGGTTAGTAGCTAATAACATGTTTAATTTCAGGAAAAGTCCTCCAGTAAACCACCGATCACAATAATATCTGACATTCTAATCCAATCCGGGACTCCTCCAAGGGACATAGATATGCCTAAAACGCCACCTGCTTAACCAACTACATCTGCCATACCCACTCCAAGAAGGCGAAAAATATGGAGAAAATTGAAAGAGGTTGAAATAGTCAGCAAAATTAGAAAAAAAAAAGTATCTATTGCGACTAAATATGTTAATACCAGGATGTATTATTTAAGTAAAAATAAAGTAGATAAGTCACTTAGCATACGGCAACATTTAAATAAAATTGTTTTGTTTAAGGGGTATTAATATATAATTTATAAAGTACTAACGTCTTTTATTCGTGTATTTAGGTATCAAATATCAATAATTACCTATATTTAAGTATTTTGTACACTGCTTAACATTTCAAAATAAAGTATAAACCCAAGCTGCCAATTAAAAAACAAAAACGTCAACAAAAATAGTTAGTCCGGCTCTGGAGAATCCGCCATATTGGTATGCACTTACGCCCCACCCAATGCACCCGTTTCTGTACAATGTGAAAGAATGCTTATAGCGTCTCCTTATATCTCAATGATAATAGGGTCATGCCTCTTTTAGAACGCCCTCTTCCGCTTGTTCTATATACATTAACGATGTCAATGACCTAACACTAATGGGACCCTGTACGCTCAAGGAGCCCGATATTAAAAATTATTATTATTATTGTATATTATATATATGAATATAACTTTAAAATTGGACTATGTGTGTTATCACCGCCCCGGGGCCAAAGAGGTCAAATAAATATTAGATTATCTTGCTGTGTGCATACCAAAATAACAATATCAATTTTAACATTCTTTGTACACGTCACAGCCACGTGACCATGTACTATGCCATTGTCTCTCCAGTTTAACCACTACAATCTTTTTCTTTAATTATAAGGTGAATTGATACAATGAAAATGAATATGGATTACTTTAGAAAAATATTAAATACGCTAAAGATCTCTCCCCTGGTACCCATATACCTGATATAACGATAAGTAAGGTTAGGTTGAGCAATTTGAGGCATCTCTCTCTTGAGTGAGGCATACACTAAATCGAACTTGTATACCGGGGCTGGGGGCTGCTCTCTTTTCTCTATATGGTTTATAATATTAAGACTCTGTGCAGCAGGTATATGGTTTATAAAATACGCTAAAGCTTCCGCCCGTGAGACCCTCTAGGAGCAAATTTGAGACCCTATATACGCTAAAATCTAACTTTACACCGGCATGCTGGCGCAGGGGTGCTTTCTTTTTCTATACATATACTAATATTAAGGTTGCCGCTGTGCAGCTGTGCTCTCTTTTTCTATATATATATATATATATATATATATATATAATGACTAACTATGTCGGGCTAATCGGTCTGTTATGAATCAATTAAAACTCATTTATCTTGACACCTCTATATTTTACTTTCAACGATAAGTTTTATAAACAGATTTTTGGTACACCTATGGGTTCACCAATAAGTCCAATTCTGGCACAGATTGTCATGGATTCCATAGTTCGAAGGATTTTACAGTTACTACCCTTTCAAGTTCCATTTCTATTCAAATACGTAGATGATATAATAACTTCTGTTCCGATGGACCAGGCTGACCTTACATTGGATACGTTTAACTCAGTAAATCCACATATATACAGTTTACCATTGAAAAAGAAAATAATAATACCATACCCTTTCTAGATACCTTGGTAGTCAGATCAGAGAATAATAAAATCATTCTAAATTGGTATAATAAACCAACTTCATCTGCTAGGTATTTAAATTTTTACTCCAATCATCCAATTAATCAAAAGTATAACACAGTCTTAGCGATGAGGAACAGAATCACACATATTTCTCATGACACCTTTTTACAAGAAAACTTGAAAAAACTTTTTGACATATTCCTTAACAATGGGTATCCTAAAACTATTTTACGTAAACTCATTTTCAGTTCAAACTTTTATGACGGCCCTACGGACGATGGTGCTGAGAATTTTAGAAAATTTTACAAATTACCCTATATTGAAGGTCTAACCAACAATCTTGTCAAACATTTTCGGAATTTTAACAACATACATATTGCCAAATACAACAGTATGACAGTCCGTACGCTATTCACAAAAATAAAAGACAGGAACCCTACATTGAAAAACAAGAACGTGGTATACAAGATTTCATGTTCTGATTGTCAGAGTTGCTACGTGGGTCAAACTTCACAAAACTTAAAGCAGCGCATTGTGCAACACAAAAGTGATATAAGGATTGGAAAACAATCTTGTGCGCTTGCTAATCACTGTCTGAATCTAGACCACCGTATTAATTTTGACGAACCAGTAATATTGGACATAGAAAAGAACCTCACAAAACGGACCTTCTTAGAGATGGTTCATATAAACAAGACAGGAAATACTATTAATTCACGATCTGATATTAGCCAGCGTGTGATATACTCCAATCTTCTAAATGACTGAATGTTTTAAACCACATGGTATATACCTGAGAATTGTTGTTAAAGTTTATCTCTCCTGCATATGATAGTAAATAAAATAGATATACACCCACACGTATTGAATGAAATTGCCATTTTCTACCAGATTTTAATGTGTTTGTTTCGGTGAATTGTTTTTACAGTATTTTTATCAACGTTTTTATTGGTTAAGTCATGTATTGTGCCTACATATATTAACTCTGATGTAAGTCTTTTGTTTTTATTTGATTGCTGTATGACATAAGTTGATTCATTGAATTCATTGTTAGCTTTTCCTCCTGAAGAAGCCACGAATGTATTGGCGAAATATAGAGGTGTCAAGATAAATGAGTTTTAATTGATACATAACAGACCGATTAGCCCGACATAGTTAGTCATTTTATTACGAGTACGGTCGATAAATTCTGTGTGTGGTTTAGGCGTTTAACTCATACACCAAGAACCCGGGTTCGACTCCCTGGTATAAAACAAACTTTTCTAATATTCAAAATTTTTGAATAAAAAATCGACCGGTGCCGCAACTAATGGGAGTGGAGGGAGGGAGGCCGCTGGGGTGTCGCCATACCTACTCGGGGAGTCTCCTGAATTAATTTTCTTAGCCCGGAGTTTTCCTTTTTAAAAAACTTTATTTTCAAAATACAAAATTACAATATTTCTGGTTTATATTAACAAATAAAATTATTATGACTGAACTTGAAAAATAGCGTCTTCTTCCTATATATAATGTTTACTGCGGTGTCATTTGATCTCGCTTGGTCAGCATTTATACGGAGTGGACCATCATATAACTCCTCCCTCCTTAGAATAAAACTACGCCTGGTTTAGGGGTAGTTGGATATGTTGGTATGTCTGAGTTTCCAAGTTGGTCTTCTTTCCATTGAGTTTTCGTCCTATAATGCACTTATATACCATATATGAGCATATTCCAAACACTAACATATAGATCAAAATTGTCCATAGACTCGGAAATTTTGAAATGCTGTCAAAAATTGTATATGGCTGATTTTTCATGATTTTATTTTGTAACTCGTGTAGACTGTCTAAATTTATCTCTTGCAGATGGATACTTAAATTAAGGAGTGGAAGGTACTCTTTGGTTTCGTTAAAATCTGGGAAAATGATTGGCTGTTGACTGGAATTGGTTTCCTTTTGGTTATTGATTATTATTTTATCTGCGGTCTTTATTTGGCACCCAGTTGGTATTGTCGTTAAGTAACTTCCTAGTAACCTTTGGTTTTCTTCTTGAAAAGGGCATTTTAATTGTACGATAGTTTCCTTTGGTAGTACTAAAATCCATTTATCTGATTGGTCTAGTTGATTTATGATTGGTTTTGTTGCTGTGATATCTGTTTGTTGACAGGTGGGGGTGTTTTTGGTCGATCCTAGTAGTTGTACTTCACAAGGGCTGTTTTCTTCGATTTCTTTCAGCATTGGTTTGTAGCAGAGGAGTGTTTGTGGACGTACGATTGTACGGATGGAGTGAGGTTCTTGGGAGTTGAGATCGACTCGCATCTAAATTGGTACAGGCAAATCGAGACTGTTTCGAGGAAGCTCTGCAGGCTGTCGTTTTTGATCTGGAAACTCAGAAGCTTTGTTACCCTTGATGTGTTGTTATGTTTCTATTTTGCACATGTCCATTCTGTATTATCCTATTCAATTGTGGTATGGGGTAACTCGCGACGCACGGACGAACTACTAATTTTACAAAAGAGGATCATTAGGACAATGTCATTTAAATCTGCGAGATTTCCCTGCCGCCAATTGTTTAAGACCTTACATATTTTAACTGTTACCTCAATTTATATATTGGAGAGTGCGTTCTATGTTTATTCTAACATCGATAAATTTGAAAGCACAAGCCAGATATCCAATTATGAGCTAAGACATAAGCTGAATTTAAGACTACCTGCTCACAGACTCTCCCTATCGGCAAATAGTTCTTTGGTAATGCCTATCAAGATTTTTAACCATCTGCCTCGGCATCTGAAAGTTATCCCTGGTTCAAGAAAATTTAAATGCGGCGTTAAGGCTTGGCTTTTACAGCACAGTTTTTATTCGTTGAATGAATATTTTGGACATACTTAATTGTTAAAGTGATTGTTCGATATAATTGTTGTTTGTCAATGTAAATATTACTGTATTTTGTTATTTATTTTTGTAGATTGTAGATATTAACGTGCTGGTTGTGTAATTGTAATTATAGTCATTTTGAGAATTGCTATTTGTGAAGTTTTTGACACATTCTATGTACTATTGTTGTACCTGATGAATAAAGATTATTATTATTATTATTATTATTACAAGGCGTTCCAAAATGTGAATAGTGTAACTGACTTTTTACTAGATATGTATTACGCGGAATGACTACCTTAAACAGACTCTGATGTTTGACTGGTAGAGAATATAAATGGTAATAGTCGAATTTATTTGGATATGTTACAGGAATGTGTAATAAAAAAGTGATTTTATTTTTATAAATAAAGCAATCTATTTCAATGAGTTTTTCGAACAAAAATATGTTTTCTAAGTTAATAGGTAAAGGCAATGAATTAGGACCTACAATGTGTTCCAACTTCTTTAGTTCGGTTAAAAGGTTATTTGTTTTAATTATGCTAGGGTGCATAGTTTTGAGTCTAGCAAAAGTTATTGAATTTTCTAAGTCTTGGAGCATAGAGTCAATTATTTCATAGAAACTGATAATTTGATTGATAATGTCTTTAATAAAATTATAGTTTTCGGGAATTGTAGTTCTTTGCACAATTAGCCCAATTTGATTAATTCTTTTTTCTATTAGCTTTTCATTTTGATTAATTTGTTGAACAGTATTGTTGAAATTCTGGATTATGCTTGTTGAAATTGAATTCTGGTTTTTGATAATTGTTGCCAAGTTATTTTGATTGGTTTCTAAATTATTGATGAGTTTTTCGTAGCGTTCGCCATCCGACGCATCGAGGTTACCAGTTATGAGTTTGAAAACTGAGCCTGCTGCATTAATAAGTCCTCTTTTGGTCCTTTGGGGGTGAGGTATCAAATTTTTGATTTTGGTTTCAACTCTTTCTTGAATTAAATTAAGAATTTTTATATAGTTAGATGTTTCGTTAAAATATTCATTATGTTTATTTAAAGAATTGGTTATGTTTTTGGTTCTGAAATGTAATTTGTTAACCTCCGTTATAATGGGATTTAAGTCGAAGTAATGTATTAGAGTAAAGGTGTATTGTACGAGTTTTGCTTGTCCAAGTTTAAGAGGTAGTATGCCAGGGTTATCGTCCAGTTGCCTAAGTACTATTTTGTCTTCTGCGTAAATTGTGGCGGCGAGCCTGAAATAAAATTTTGGTTTTTAGTCAAAGCTGTATGTTTGCCTGAGGGGGCGTTTTAAATTGTCCATATGAACTTTAGTTTGTGATTCTGTAGAAACGGTTTTACGGTTTTCATTTACTGAGAGGATTTTGGTGGGTTTTAGGAATTTGTCTGTAAGTTTTTGTCTTATGTGTTTCTTAGGGTAGACTTTTTGGTTTTCTGTGAAAATATCGGGTTTATCTCGGTTTTCGTTAATTTTAGAAATAACCTTCTCTTTATTTCCAATTAGTTTTTCATTTATATTAGAGTATAAAAGACGAGCCTTTTCTTTGTGATTATTAATATAGTCAGTTAGTAACATTTGGTCTAATTTTATATCGAATGGATCATTATCAGAAATATGGCCGTTAATAACGTCTATAGGTTTAAATTTCGTAACAGAATGTATTGAGTTATTATATGCTAAAATGGCGTAAACCATTTTTTGACTTATTGGAGATTTTGAAAACTCTTGATTATTAAGGAGGCGAATGTGTTCGCTTAAAGTGGAATGGAGTCTTTCAACTTGCCCGTTAGATTGTGGGTGATACGGAGAGCAAAAATGAATTTTAATTTTATGGAGGTTTAGCATTTCAGTTACAACCGTATTTTTGAATTCAGTTCCATTATCTAATATAATTTGTTCTGGGACACTATGATGAGAAAAGAAAATTAATAGTTTGTCAACAATTTCTGAAGCTGCAAGTGACTGAAGGCCATATGCTTGCGCATATTTTGAAAAGCTGTCGATTATTGTAAGGAATTTGGTTTTTTCTAAAGTGTATACGTCTATATGAATTATTTGAAAAGGACGGGAAGCAGTAGGTGTGACGTTCATTTACATATTTATAGGGTGACGTTCGTATTTACTTCTTTCACAAATTTCACAATTGTTTATATAGGTTTGTACAGAGTCTTTTTGGTTTGGCCAATAATATTTTTGTTTAATTCTTTCGAGGGTTTCGTCGATGCCTCTATGATTATTTTTTGATTCATGATACATTTTTATGATGTCAGAAATTTCAGTTTTATCGGTAACGTCTATTAATTTCTTTAAACAACGTCTTAACTTTAGTGAAGGCCATTTGAATGTTTTTCTTATAACTTCGCAAAATGGTTCGTAAATATCTGATTTTTCAAAATAAAGGTAATATTGCTTATCAGGCACGATAATTTCTTTAAATGTATTTAAAATATCGACATCAAAATTACTTTTGGAAATTTGGATGATATAGCGGCGTTTCTTTTCAAATAAGATTGTCAATTTTGGTTTTGCAGGGGAATGTAGTACTTGTTGTATAATTATTTGATTCGCACCGTAGTTTACAGGAATATCATGTATTGGAATGTCGACTATGGGGTCTTCGTTTACGTTTGTAGGTATAGTCATGTTATCGTTGTTCGCTGCATCATCATTAGGTACTGGGAGTTCTATGTCGTTGTATCGAGTGTTGTCAGTGTCGTCCACTTGGGCAATAGTTGAAATTTGGTCGGTGTTGTGGTCAGCTGTTTCGTTTTCTAGTTGTTTATTAAAGTCTTCGATATAATCTTTTAGGGAAAATTTTTCGTGCGTTTCTTTAGTGTGAATTTCGATGCGTGACAACGCGTCAGCATTAGTATTTAATCTACCTTTTTTGTACTTTATTTCGGGGAAATATTCATCTAGTTTTATGCGCCATCTTAACAATTTCGATCCGAGGTCTTTAGCCGAGAAAAGCCATTGGAGGGGTTTATGGTCGGTAATTTAATTTCCTTCCAAAAATGTAAGGCCTAAAATATTTGGTTGCCCATACCAAAGCTAAAAGTTCCTTTTCTGTGGTGGAATAGTTTCTTTCTGAGTCGTTGAGTGTACGTGAGGCGTATGCTACCGGGAGGTCTTGTCCTATGGGACCTTGTGAAAGAATTGCGCCTAAAGCTACATTGCTTGCATCTGTTGTAAGGTTGAATGGCTGTGAGAAGTCCGGATATTGTAAGATAGGTTCGTTTGTCAGTAAGTTCTTACAAAGTTCAAAGCACTCCACAAATTCTTTGTCGTGTTTAATTGTTGCTCCCTTTTTTAGACATTTCGTTAGTGGTTTGGTGATCTTAGCAAAGTCCTTAATGAATCTCCTGTAGTATCCGAGCAATCCGAGGAATCCTTTAATTTGTTTGGTAGTTTTTGGAATGGGATATTTCTTTATACTTATTATTTTGTCAGGGTTTGGCCTAACGCCGTCTGGTGTTACAATATGTCCAAGATAGGCAACTTCTTTACGTAAAAATTCGCTTTTGTCCAACTGTATCTTGAAATTGGAGTTTCGAAGTCTTTGAGCGCGTCTAAATGCTCTTGGAGTGAGGTGGAGAACAAAATTATGTCATCCAGGTACACCAGGCATTTCTCATTTTGGATGCCACGAAGGATATTATCCATAATTCTTTGGAAGGTCGCTGGAGCGTTCTTCAGCCCAAATGGCATTCTTAAAAATTCATAATGTCCATGTTCTGTACTAAATGCAGTTTTTTCGATATCTTGTTCGTGCATTTGTATCTGGTGGAAGCCACTAGCCAGATCCAATGTGGTAAAATATTGGCATTTGCCCAATTTGTCCAGTATATCCGTGATATTAGGCAGTGGGTACCTATCGTCTAAGGTTTTAGCATTAAGTCCTCTGAAGTCTACTACAACACGCCATTTTTGTTGGCCGGAAGCGTCTGCCTTTTTGGGTACTACCCAGATTGGTGAACTCCAAGGCGAGGTGCTTGGTTGGATGATTTGTTGGTCTAACATTTTAGTTATTTGTTTTTGGACTTCTTCCTTATGGATAGTTGGGTAACGGTATGATTTGGTATAAACGGGGATTTCGTCCGTAGTTCTTATGCGATGTTTGATTTTACTTGTAAACGTCAGTTGATCATTTTCATTATAAAAAATGTCTGAATAATTTCTAATTAAATTTAAAATTTTTATTTTTTCTTCTTCATTTAGATGGTCTGTACGAAATTTGGAAAGGTCAAGTTTATTTGAAAATTTTGGGGATTCGTCAATATTGTTTAAA
This sequence comes from Apoderus coryli, assembly GCA_911728435.2. NCBI lineage: Eukaryota > Metazoa > Arthropoda > Insecta > Coleoptera > Attelabidae > Apoderus > Apoderus coryli. Next base: position 3,919,783 of record OU452202.1, on the reverse strand, counting down.
TTTATTTCCGACATTACCTTAGAATTGAATTGTTCTACGCCTATGGGTTCTGATAGGTCTAACGTAATGGATTCACAGGTATTGTTTAAAATAGTTGTGAGTGCAAAGCCTTTTTTTGCAGTTGATAGTGATTCTGGGATTTCACAGTTATGAAATTTTTGATGTGGTATTATAATATCACCATTTTTTATGGAAGTCCTAATCGTAATTACTTGTTCAACACGCGGTGGGATCGTTATATTGTTTAGTTCACATCTTGTTTTCTGGAATTGTAACTTAATATGCGTGTACGGTGTAACTAAATAGTTGTTATTGTAGTCTAAAGTTGCTTGCAATAATTTTAAATTATCTAAACCTAAAAGTCCATCAAAAATATTATGAAATTTAAATAGGTAGAATTTTATATCTTTATTTTCGGGTAAATTAAATAATTTTGAAGCAGGCATAAGAACACTATGTCTATGAGCTGATTTCTGATATACTGTAGACACAACGAATGGATCGTCTATTATTTTATTCGGAAATAACTTTTTGGCAAGAATCGGGTCCAAAAATGAATTACTTGAACCGGAATCTATCAAAATTTTAAGGTTATTTTCTGGAAATATAATGTATGATAATTCGTTAGGGTTGGACATATTAAAAGATATTGTAGGTGTTTCTAACCGTTCGGGGTTTCCTGGCCGTCCTGTCGAAAATTTGAAGCATTTTCTACAGACTGATTATTAACTGGTTGTTCTTGTTGAGGTAGGTCATCGCAGGAGTGTTCGTATTGGTTAGGATATGCAGAGTAGAAATCTTGATATTGGTTAGGTTCATTGTACTGGCTCTCAGCGTAATAATAGTCTTGTTGAGGTAGGTCATGTGATTCTACATTGTATAGTTCTTCAAAAGTGAATTTAGGTGGGTTATAATTATTATTAGGTTGATTTGTAAAGGGTTTAAATTGAGAAGTTTCTATGCCAGACATGGGTGTGGGTGTAGGTTGTTTTACATTTTGAGGTTTAAAAACATTAGTTCCATTAAGAGGATTTCATGTCCGTAAATATAATAAATGAAAATAATTTCGTGGCAAAGCGGACTAAAATGTTGGCTTTACCTACACAAGGAATTTTGTTTAATTTAGCAGGGCCCCAGTCTAATTCGATAGAAACCAGACCGAGGCATGGGTCGACAGGTACTGACGAATTCGTTTCGCTCTTGTTATGAGCTCGTCAGAGCACCATAGTCGCTGCCCATCACAAATATCGGCCTGCATTTAAGCACAATAGGATACACAACAGTAGACACATGTAAACATATATCATCTACATGTACATAGTAATGCATATCCCATACCATGCAGAGGCCGAACAAACTCAATGTATAGGTAAAACCAGTCGTATAAATAGAAATAAATATAAATAAAAATAGTATGAACACAAAACGCTAGCAGGAGACCATTTTATCCTTCTGCCAGCATCTCCCAAATATTTGGGTTTCAGCAATGCTCGGACGGTGGTCTCCAAGCGTTCTGCCGTCGATGTTTAATGCCAAATAATGAAAAATTAATTAATTAAATAAATAAATTAATTTTTCATTATTTGGCATTAAACATCGACGGCAGAACGCTTGGAGACCACCGTCCGAGCATTGCTGAAACCCAAATATTTGGGAGATGCTGGCAGAAGGATAAAATGGTCTCCTGCTAGCGTTTTGTGTTCATACTATTTTTATTTATATTTATTTCTATTTATACGACTGGTTTTACCTATACATTGAGTTTGTTCGGCCTCTGCATGGTATGGGATATGCATTACTATGTACATGTAGATGATATATGTTTACATGTGTCTACTGTTGTGTATCCTATTGTGCTTAAATGCAGGCCGATATTTGTGATGGGCAGCGACTATGGTGCTCTGACGAGCTCATAACAAGAGCGAAACGAATTCGTCAGTACCTGTCGACCCATGCCTCGGTCTGGTTTCTATCGAATTAGACTGGGGCCCTGCTAAATTAAACAAAATTCCTTGTGTAGGTAAAGCCAACATTTTAGTCCGCTTTGCCACGAAATTATTTTCATTTATTAGTTCCATTGTTATTTGGTCTGCCAAAAACTTGCGAGTTTGTGGGGAATCTTGTTCCGTTAAAACGAGGTCGAATATTAACCGACTGTGGAGAAAAATTCGTTCGAAAAGCATTGTTTGAAGTTTGATAATTAAAAGGTCTTTGTGAAAAGTTAGTTTGAAAGGGTCGCGTATATAGGTTTTTTTGCATGGGCCTAAAATTTTGAGTATTCTTTTTAAAGGATATATTAGGTTTATTTTGGTTTTGAAAATAATGAATATTATCCTCTTGTGAAACAAATTGTAGTGCTTGCATTAGAGTAGCGGGACGCATACATCTGATTGTAGTTCCCAGAGGCTCTTTTAATCCCGATAGGAATGTTTTCAAGGCAAGGTCGTTATACAAATTTATTTTTAATGTTTTACCAGCAACTGATAATTCGTGCGCATCAACAAAAGAACATAAAAGATTTAGTATGTGTAAAATCCTGTCGTAAAATTGACTAGGTTTTTCATTAGGTGCTTGTCTCATCATAACCAGATCCCTATTTAAACAAGTTTCGTCTCTTTGATCGGCAAAATTACGTCTTAAGGTGTCCTTAAGTTCATTCCAGGTGTTAACATTTTGGATGTTTACAACTAATTTAGCATGACCACTAAGTTTGCCAATTAAAGAATTTAATAGGTATATATTGTGAAAATTATTTGGGTTAGCTATGTCGTAAAAAGAATCAATCAAAGTTTGGCAAGTAGATAAATATCTGTTTAAATCATTAGCGTTACCGTCGAAGGTAGGAACACAGTTTAGATATTCAGGTTTAAAAGTATTTGCCATTTTGCTATTACTATTATCTAAAGCAATAATTTCATTCAAATTATCTTTAATATTGACTTCTAAGTTTTGGTCGTAAATAGCAGAGTCAGTTGAAGGAGTTTGCAATGAGAGATTTTCTAAATTTTCGATAAGATTATTGATTGACATTACATTTATCACTTACACTAATACAATCAGGTTCGCTCTGGCCATTACTATAAGTTCCAAATCTTGATTAGGCGATGATGGTCCTTCTCAATCACTTTGTCCTTGTGACGATAGACAATATTGATTCTATCGACCGATGATCGATTGTTCAAGAGCACTTTATAGTTCTGCGATAGATTGGGATTTTTCGATGTCCAGAAAGTCCCTTCTATAAAACACCCTCGCACCAACGTCACAACAAAGGTTCGTATTTTCGGTAAATCCGTTGACACGAAAAAGCAATACGATTGATTCGCTCACTTCCGAAAATCCTACCGACTGCGCCAATTAATTTTCTTAGCCCGGAGTTTTCCTTTTTAAAAAACTTTATTTTCAAAATACAAAATTACAATATTTCTGGTTTATATTAACAAATAAAATTATTATGACTGAACTTGAAAAATAGCGTCTTCTTCCTATATATAATGTTTACTGCGGTGTCATTTGATCTCGCTTGGTCAGCATTTATACGGAGTGGACCATCATATAACTCCTGCTAAATTTATTGAAAATGAAATACGAAATGCATTTGACATTGTGCGAACTACTTTCAGGGGCCAGGAAAGGGTACCTAATCAAATCTTTATGCATTTAGATAAATGCGAGAATTTTGTTAGGCAACAATTAATTCTCAAAAGTAATGTTCAAAAGAAAATATCTGAATATTTTCTCTAGTACATAGTATACAGGATTATTCACGCCATACGACACGGAATAGTGTGGCTAAACTATTTAATTACCTAAAAGTTTTATTCATGGGTGCGATAAAAATTATTTATGGCTACATTTTACAGTTTTTTAAATATTTAAATTTTTATAAAAATATAATATTGTAATACACACTGTATATTGTGTTATGTGACATTATAATTCATAAAATTGTATGATAATAAGTTGTCAATAAAGATTCTAAACAGTCAACATCAGTAACTTAACTTTACCGCAAATAATCGCTCTGCTAATAGAAACCCTTTTAACCATTGGCGTTTAATAGTTCAAGTGCAGTTCTTTGTGAATGTCCTACTTTAGTTTATTTTTATAATTAATTAATTAGAAATGTAGTTAACCTCATAATTCTATAATAGTAACCTTACTATCAAAACCCGTTTGTACATTTGATTCGCTAATGTGTTTATTTGCAAAACAAAAATTGTGTAGTAAATATTCCAGAAACATAGACAGCTAACATAAATTATAATATATACAAATGGATTATTTTTTCAAATTGTATATTTATATTTGTCTTGTAATAGTTTTGAGCTGGTCAAGAGAAGTTCAAACAAGATGTCACACCAAGAGTGCAGGTATTATAATAGTAATATTATTTATTCTAGCAGAATATAACATTTGCAGCCTGGCTAAAACCCTACACAACATAACTTTTTACAGAAAATAGCCAAACCCAACACAAAATAAAATTAAACATAAACACCTAAACAAATAATTCTTATTCATTTTTCAAATATTTTAGGCAAGATTCGTTTTTCACAAATACCTACTTTGCTGCAATACCGAATATGCAGAACACAAAAAAATAATCAAATCACATCGCATAAACAGTTCCCAATGGTTTTGAGATGTTTGTCTTTAATTTTTTATATTGGCCGATCTCCATTTTTATGTAAAGAGAAAACTTCCATGATTTAGGAAATATGCTATGCATTAAAGATTTATTGTATATTAAAAATATAGGATTTATCAATTTTTCCTTACAACTTTTTATAAAAATTGCGGCTATTTTATCTGGCCCAGAACCTTTTTTTATATCTAAAAAATTTATTATTTTTAAAATTTTATCTTTTGATATTTTGATCTGACTTCTATTTACGCATCCCACCAGTGGCGGACTACCTGCAGCAGGCAAAGTGTAATTTACACACGTTGATAGTATGTGGCATATAAATCAGCCACTTTCTGACCACCTTCCGCCATAGAATCACTATAAAACATATAGGCTGGGATTCGTTTTTTATATACTTCCAGAACCTATTACTATTTAAACGAATATCTTCTTTTGTCTGACTCATAAAAAATTGAAAATCTCTTCGAATTAATTGTTTAGACCTTCTACGTAAGGAACTACGTATATTATAATAAAAATCAATTTTATGCAGTTACAATTCGTGATACTTTTCAACACATGTATCAACATCACGATCCGCAAAACCATTTTCCCAATTCACCCTTGCAAGTTCCGCATTGGTCTCATCATAATCTTCTTCTTCTTCTGGTCCCATATGCAGACTTGCACGTTGGGGATCATCTTTACATTCTCCTCAATCAATCACAAGGGTGTTGTCTTCCGCTCGACGAAAGATGGTTGCCGCGTCCGGTATGTCGCACCAATCCCTGATGTTCCGGAGCCATGAGTGCTGTTTTCGGCCTGGTCCTCTTCGGCCCTCCATTTTGCCCTGAAGGATGAGCTTCGGAATGGCGTAGCGCGGTCATCTTAGGATGTGCCCCAGATAAGACACTTTTCGGGACTTTACTATGTCCAAGAGTTGTCTTTCGACCCCTGCTCTTCGCAGCACTTCTTCGTTTGAAATGTGTTCTATGTATGAGATCTTGAGTAGCCTGCGAAGAGTCCACATCTCAAAAGCTTCAATGCGATTTATTGACCTCACTTTTATTGACCAGGTTTCTGCTCCATATAACAGAACGGGCCACACATAGCACCTGATCACCCTCAGTAGGAGGTCTAACGGTAGACGTTGTTGTAGTACGATATTCTGAAGCCTTCGAAATGTTGTCTTAGCCATGCCAATTCGTACTTTAATTTCCTTATCGCAATCCCACGCGTTATTAACAAGAGAGCCCAAGTACTTAAATGTATTGACCCGTTCAATTATTTCGCCGCTTACAATGAGGTTGGCATTTTGGGCTTGCCTACTTATTACCATGACCTTCGTTTTCGAAATATTAATGTGTAAACCGTGCTGCTGTTCAGTATCATTAATTTTGTTTAATAGACATTGAAGATCGTCCAAAGTGTGGGCTATCACAACTGTGTCATCCGCATATCTAATATTATTTATAGGCATCCCGTTCACCTTAATGCCTCTAGATTCATTCTCGAGAGCAAGCTGGAATATTTTCTCCACATAGATATTAAAAAGCATCGGTGACAAAATACAGCCCTGACGTACGCCCCTGGTTACCTCAAATGCTTCGGTTGTGACTGTGTTGCTTATTCTCACTTCGGCTGTCTGGTTCCAGTATCATAATCAACAGGTTTCAAATTCAAATTTTCGACTCTCTTCGGATGCAAAATTTTTATTTTGCAATATTGAAAATTTATATTAAGTGCTGGGTGATAAGGGATGACAGGATCGACACACTTCGACACATATCTAATGCCGAATAGCATAAAATCAAGAACCCTATCATGCGAATTTCTAATGTCATTAAACTGCATAAAGCCCTGAAAGGAGAATGTATTGATCATTGTACTGAACTGAACCTCCACGCTCCTTGGTAGATTCACTCGCACGTGGAATCCAGGTTACACTAGATAAATTGCAATCGCCCACCAGTATAAAAATATGTTTTTTAAGAAATTTTTGATTTGAACGAAGTTTATTTAAAAAAGATTGGTATGCGACAAAACCACAGACCGGCAAGTAAATACAACATAAATAAATCTGAACACCCGATTCACATGTAATGCACACCCATAAGTCCTCGGCGCCAGATTGAAGCTGAGGAACACGCATTGATTGAAACTCGCTTCTGACTGCAAACAGCACCGCATCCGTTTTACTTGAGTCGGCGGTTTCTCTGTCTCTACGATATACTTTGTAGTTACCTTCAAATAACTCACACTACTTTTAAGCAATGTTTCTGTTAGACATAAAACACTAAGGTCCGATACTACGACACTGTGCTATAAATCAACTGTTTTTGTTCTGAGACCCCTACAGTTTTGATAATAAATATCCAATGAACCAGACATCTTTATTATAAAGGTACATTTAGATTGGTTTAGTTGCCTTTGTAAAGACCAACAAACATGAAAAACTTGGATCATTTAAACATTCTTGACATGAAGAACATGTGAATTCGCCAACTTGCATCCAAAAATATTTCCATTCTTCACCCAAACAAATTTACACTTATGAACAAGTATGTTTGCCAAATTAAGATGTTCGTTTATAGAAAAGTTGTCAGAGATATTAGCACTTTTAAGGGAACCATCTTGCTAACGTTTTACTTTTGCCGCCAATAGGAGATTGTCTTTCAGTTTGCGAGAACTCAATCCGACAATTATGTTCTTTGGCTTTCCTCTTGCAGGATATTGAGTGTCAGTAGGTACTCTATGAATGAACTCAATTGTATTTTGATTAATATCGCAGTTCAGATGTCGTGCGATAGTGTTAAAAACCATGCTCAAATTTTCATTCGGTTTCTCGGGTATTCCATGTATCTGCAAATTCCTCACTCGCGAATTCTGAACCAACTCATTTACCTTTTTGTTTAAAGTTTCAACTGTTGACTTCATATTTGCATTCTCTGCCACCAACTTATCCAATCTTCGCGAAAAGCTTTTCAAATGTTGTAATTTTATCGTTTCAAAATCTTATCAAATTATCATTGAATTCTGATCGTATAAGTATGCTTCATGGCAGACGCTACCACTAGTATTATATGCAAAACATGGCAAATTCTAAGGCTTCTATACTCGAACTGAAATAATTTAAACTCTGCTTCTTACGGGCATAGCTTTTAATAGTTACCAACTTTGAGAAAAAAATAATTGCTAGTATATAGTGCAAAACCTGTATACAGGGCGAGTTCAAACTCAAATTTGCGTTTTACTCGCATTTACCAAATGAGACACCCTGTTATAATATCAAAAACTGAAAGGAAAATTGATAAGCTTTTATTCTTATATAGCCTCTCTTATACCTAAAGCTATTAGTTTTTAAGATATTTTCATTTAAACATAAAAATATTAGAAAGTTTGGACTTTACGTGATCATTTTGCATAGGTATACCTAATTTAATTTTTTTGATATTTGTTATTGAAAACATTACACAAAATCACCAAAATAATATTTTTCAAATTCAACCTATTTTTTAATAGTTATTTATTTATCATAATCGTAATCCAAACCGGTATAATAATTGCAATATTTTTCAACTAAATCTACAAATAATTGTTTCACGGTCTTCAGTCTAAATTCAATTTGCGGAAGTGAAGGTTGTATATTGTAGGTATACAGGGTTATTCACGCCATACGATACGGAATAGTGTGGCTAAACTATTTAATTTCCTAAAAGTTTTATTCATGGCTTCGATAAAAATGATTTATGGCTACATTTTAAAAATATTGTGAATCTATACAAGGTGTCCCAAATATAAGAAATGAACCATAGTTGTGTTTTTTTAAATGGAATGCTCTATATATGAATATATTTTTAGATTCCTTGTTCAAAATAAACCTAACTTTCATTAAAGTACATCTCACCTAAACCTGACAGTTTTTTTAATATTTTAATTTATATAAAAATATAGACATAATTTGAATGAAAAAATTCACACTTATTCGTTTGTTATTTTTAAGCCAGTCTAGGCTGATAAATATACCCACTCATCACCTGTTACGTCAAATATAAAAAACCCCAATACTAAATACAGGGTGTCCAACAATATAAGTTATATGAACGTAAAGTTTAATTCCAAATAACTTGTTTATTTCAAATGGAACACCCAGTATATGAGGTCAAAATTAGATGCAAAAGTAATTATCTGTCAAATATTAAAATACTTTCCTATGAATAACTCTTGACGTTTTCCTGGAAAATGCACATATTCATATAATAAGGCGAATTTTTAATTGAACCTGTTAATTACATGTAGACCACCCTGTATTTGATGATGATGATATTAATTATCTATTAAACACTATAAGGTTTTCCTATAGATATGTATATTTTCAATTTTGCATGGAAACACATATTGGAAGACTTTTTCACAATTATAATATTTGTCAAGTCAGCCATGAGAATTTGACAAACCATATATTTTAACAATAACATAATAAATTAAATAACAAGATATACATAAGTACTTATAAATTTGTTCAAAATGATTGGACTCTAGGCATATTTGAATCCTTTTCTTAAATCCTTCAACAACTTTAACCTAGTGTAACGCTTCTAAACGCTTCGATTAATTGCTCCTTCATCTCCTCTATTAAAAAAGTTTTCATTTTTGATTATTTTGTTCTTGCCCATGTACAAAAATTCAACACGATTTAAAATCAATATTGACAAGTTCTTGATGCAGTTGCACTGTGTTTGGGTGGTATCTTTCGTTAAACTGCCTTAACAGTCTCTCAAAGACCGCTTTTTTGAGATGATTTTACGCCAGGAACCTTTGAGCGTAAACTCACGATGCCGGTAAAGCGTTTTTGGACCATTCTCCCAGAATAAAAATCATGTCTATTATTTCTCTTTTGGAAAAAGGTTCGCGTTTTTGATTAAAAACTGTTTTATGAAAAATTCCCAACTCTTAGCTAAGAATTTTGAACAGACTATTTGACAGTAAATATCAAATAAAAAAAATGTATTCTGTCTTCTCAAATTCTCATGGCTGACTTGGCAAATATTATAATTTTGAAAAATTCTTCCTATTACTACCAATATGTGCTTTTTCCATGCAAAATTAAAAATATACATATCTATAGGAAAACCTTATAGTGATTAATAGATAATTAATTTCATCATTATAAAATACAGGGTCGTCTAAATGAAATTAACAGGTTCAATTAAAAATTCGCCTAATATTATGAATATGTGCATTTTACACGAAAACGTCAAGAGTTATCCATAATAAAGTATAATTTTGAAAATTCTTCTTATTACCAATATGTGTGCCTCAGCCATGCAAAATTAAAGATATTATATATCTATAGGAAACCTTTACTTTAACTTGTATTTTTGCATCATCAAATACAGGGTGGTCTACATGAAACTAAGAGATTCAATTAAAAATTCGCCTAATATTATGAATATATGCATTTTCCACGAAAACGTCAAGAGTTATCCATAGGAAAGTATTATAATATTTGACAGACAATTACTTTGTGCATCTAATTTTGACCTCATATACCGGGTGTTCCATTTGAAATAAACAAGTTATTTAGAATCAAACTTTACGTTCATATAACTTATATTGTTGGACACCCTTTACTTAGTATTGGGGGTTCTTTATATTTGGCGTAACAAGTGATGAGTGGGTATATTTATCAGCGCAGACTGGCTTAAAAAGAACTAACGAATAGGTGTGAATTTTTTCATTCTATATCTTTATAAAAATTAAAATATTTAAAAAACTGCCAGGTTTAGGTGAGATGTACTTTAATGAAAGTTAGGTTTATTTTGAACAGGGAATCCATTTAAAAAACACGTTACTTATATTTAGGACACCCTGTATAGATTCACAATATTTTTAAAATGTAGCCATAAATCGTTTTTTTCGAACCCGTAGATAAAACTTTTAGGAAATGAAATAGTTTAGCCACACTATTCCGTGTCGTATGGCGTGACTAACCCTGAATATAAAAAAAAGTTAATTTAAATTTAGATTCCTTTCTATATTCATTCCTTCATAATTATTTCTTTTTGTATATCATTTTCAATAACAAATTTAATCAATTAAAATCATCTGTGTAAAGTTATATTATTTTTTTAGGTATTGGCAGACAAAATCGATTACCAATTTTTGATATGGAAGATGTAGATAAATGTCCAGAACAATATAATTCCTATTGTAAATTCAGAATTAAAACACAACATGTGGATGGCAAATATCGAGATTATAATGTATGTACTCATGATATATTAGGCGGAAACATTATTGTCTCAAATTAAAAAAAAATGCTATAATCATGATCAGTGAGGACCAAAAGTCACTCATAAATTCGCCAAAATTTGAAGCAAACTTTTACATATCTCACTTTTAGATTAGTTGTTCGTAAGAGAAAAGTATACAGGGTCGATCATGCAGTAGATAAACGTACCTACTTGCATGTGTTTTTCTTGTAAAACCCCTTGTATATTATACATTTTTTTGATTCTACATACCATTTTAACAATATTTTGTGTGTTATAAAAGTCGCCTAAAGGCAACGGTTACCGAGATATTTACGGTTGAATAGCACAAAAGTATAAAAAATCTTTAATTGTTAAAGTTTCCTTGGTTACTACTGATAGTTGAACTAAAACTCAAAATGATGGTTCAAAAATGTTTAATAACAATTATTTTGACATTAGCATATTATGTTTTTTTTAACATCCTTCTGGTCCTCCAGTCGCACACCTCGGTATGCACTTAAGCCCCCAGCGTGTAGGAATGCCGTACTTCAGCCTTGAAGGCTTATTGTGCCATTTTAGGACCATACTGACTCACTATCATTCTTCTACCACGCAACATTCATTCTTCGCCTAGATGGGCCACTGTCAGGTACCGTGTATAGTAATAATAACAGGGGCAATGCGAACTTGCCCCTCAGCAGCGATGGAAACGTTGCTGCATTTAATGCCTTTGCCTGTCCTAGTCAAAAATGAGGCAGCAATTAGCGCTCTGAAACTGGCACAGGTAATGGAATACAAATCTGGCGATCTAGAGGGACACATTGGATTCAGGAAGAAATCCGTCGGACGCTTTGCCACGCAAACATAATTTTGAAATCCCATTTGAAGTGGTCATTGCAGACCGTCAAAATTGGCTAAATGGGGAACCACGATTCCCAGAAAACACATCCGTGAGGTATACGGACGGTTCAAAAGGAATAGAAGGGAACACAGGCATGGGAGTATACGGTCCAAATTGCAGGCTCTCTGAATCTCTCGGGAAACGTCCCACTATATTCCAAGCAGAGATCAACGCTATTAATCGTTGTGCTCAAGAGAGGCATCCCGGAAAGGCAGATCAATATTATGTCAGACAGTCAAGCTGCGTTAAAAGCACTGAGGTCTTACACCTTCACGTCAATGGGAATGCAAACAGACCCTAAAGCAACTGGCAGCTCAGAGGAAAAAGATTACTCTGACATGGGTGCCAGGACATGAAGGCATAGAGGGGAACGAACCGGCGGACCAACTTGCAAAAGAGGACGCAAACGCTCCGTTCTGCGGCCGGAACCCATCTTTGGCCTTCCAAAAAGCCATATGAAGGAAGAACTTCGGAGATGGGAAAAGGAACAACTTAAGTGGAGAAACACTCCAGGCCTAAGACAATCAAAACGGTTTATCAAACCTTCAGAGGCCAACGCAGGGAAGCTTATCCAACTGGAGAGAAGCGAAGTAAGGCGAATTACAGGCCTTTTTACGGGACACCACCCAGTGAAGTACCATCTCAAAAAGATGGGCCTAGCCGAGGACGACACTTGTCGGTTTTGCGAAGACGCAACAGAGACAACAGAACACGTGCTCTGCGAATGCATGGCACTTTTCGGCAAATGGCTAAACCACCTTGGAGGAACGACCCTAACACCCGACGAAGCAAGGAATTTAGCCCCCAGAGAAATCATCAACTTTATGAAAAGACAGCTGGGCAATTCATAGATTAGAGTCATTCACAAAAGATCTTCTGCAGGTCGAAGTGAGGGGATGCCAAACCACCTAAACGACTCCGAAAAACAATCTACAATCTACCGTGTATAATGAACCCCCTAAACAGTCACCCACCACGCGTCATTCATTCTACGGACCATCGCCAGGTCCGTTTTTTATAAACTCCTCAGACGGTCACCCATCCAACTTGTAGCCGCGCTCCACAGAGCTGCACTTCTACGGCCGTCACTGTATGATTCCGTCTAGGCTACCCGGCCCGGCAGCATATTATGTTAGTCTGCGGTAAGCAGAATTGAAAACAAATTTATAGTAGGACACATACGAGATTTTCCTAGAGTTGGTCGGCCTCCGATTTCCCTGAATAGGCAATAAACGTCGTTTTGCCCATTGAAAAAAATTGCCATGAAGCGACTCATAAAATAACACTCGATATTCGAAAATCATCGTGAGAAGGATTTAAAAAAACAGAAGTATCATCAGTTTCAATTAAAATTAATTCGTGGACTAAACGTAGATGATCCAGATTGTCGAATTGCGTTTCGCGAAATTTTTAATACCACCTTCACAGGTCAACGTTATTTTGCAATTTTTCAGAAATTAATTGATTCCCGATTCGTCGTACTATATTTCCAAATGCACATAACCCTGTCTCCAGAATTAGTATAGAAGTGTGTAAATATTTAAACGACTAATTTCTGCGTCGGTGGATTGGGCGAAGGGGAACAGGTGAAATCGAGTTGCCTGCTAGTTCGCTTGAACTAATCCCTATGGAGTAGGTTGTTTGAGGATATCTAAAACACGAGTGTATGTAAATAATAAAAATATTGATAGTTTAAAAAATAGAATCAGATATAAACTTCAGTCCATACTTATCTCCTGAAATAATAAGAACCATGATTTAAGAAATCGAATAATCGAATTACGGTTCGCTTACTGTCAAGAACATAACGGAGCACATTTCGAACAACTGCTACTATCGAGATGAGAGTAGTTTAATTTATTTGTAGATTTATTATAATATTATATCAAATATTGTTAGAATCTTATGGAGAAATAAAAACATTTAATAATTTACTGGCGGTTCTATAAGATGCAATTACGTCTACTACACGATTGACACTGTATACTTCGAGTGTTTCTTACAAAAAAGAATTAAACAATTTTGCAACTACCAGAATTCGAAAGCGGGGCTCCTAACTCACTCTAATCTAAACTCCGAATTAAAATAAATAAAATATCTCGAACTATACTATACAACATATCATCCCATTTTTGCAAAACAGTGGCGTGATCCAACACGCCAAAGGCCAGTGAGATACATAATCTATTATGGTCAACTTGTAAATGCTTCCTTTCACTGGATCAGTGGCATAATGAATCTAGGGAAAATTCATTCAATTCTGTACCTCAAACTTTCTGGCCATCCACTGTAACGATAATTCCAAAGCCCACTAATCGATAGTCTGAGACCTTTTTAATAAAGGACAATCCATCAGTCTATATCCTCTATTCTTCTGTTATACCGGAAGGTTTTTATTTCCTAGTGTAACAGTAGATAATTCTCGCCGAGGGGTCAAAGTTGAATGCATTTTCTACATCCACCGCAATGCCCAGCCAGTCAGGATCACCTCCTCCTGCATCTTATGATGTGCAGCCCTAATCATTTTTTCGTCGTGTTTGTAACTTTATTTTAAAGATATTTTATTGTCTCTAGAATTCTTTAATTAGATCATTTTTCTATCGAGACGCTATTGACCTACGCACCAATTTTCACCCATCGAAAATTTACTAATGATTTTAATTTTTTTTCAAAAGAAATTCAGTGAATATGATCCTAATGTCATACATAGAGCACTTTGCGTACCAAAAAAATATGCCACTTATGATCAAAAAAAGGATTATGTGAAAAGAAGATTTAATCAAACACTAGACTTGTACAATGTTTCAATACACGAAGTTAACGTAAGCTGTAAGCTTGAAAGTAAGGATTCAACAATTATGGAGTTTATTATTGAGTAAGTAAGAAATAGTTCATTCTCAAAGTGGAGTACAATATAAATGTAATAAAGGAAACACGTCACCTCCACAAAGTTTGTATTAATATTAAACTTTATGAATTTTTTTTAAATGTGACGATGTATTTTGGTGATTACATATTACATTGATTACCATAATATGTATTTAAATATTTCATGTGCACCGCTAGATTTTAATGGCTTAAACTAATCCATCGAGGTTACTAGTTTAAGCGACGTTTTCTAACCTCAAAAGTAGAGAAATGTGGAGATATTTCAATTTCCTCGAAGAATATGGAATAATTTAAAATTAGATAAATACAAAGATCCAAATTTTAATAAAAACAAATATTAAGGTAATAATATTTTTTTAAAACTGCAGGAAATTCTGCTTTAATCTAAGTAGATATGATATTCATTTAAAAAATACAGAATGAATGTCTTTTATAGTTTTATTTTGTGTTCCATAAATTTACTTTTCAGAAATAGTTTAAAATATTTAGTTTAGCTAAATTTCCAAAACTAAGAAAGTTACTGCAAACTGATAAAATGCCAAAACCCGATTCGCTAAATAATGTAAATATGTGCCAAATTATTTACCTCGAAGATTTCTTCCTGAAGGAATTAACAACGAAGGAGTAGCAAAAGCACAAATGCGATTTTTTGCTTGTTAGAAAAACTTTCTGCTGAAAAATATAAACTGCAGACTTTTGCACGGCTGTAGCTCTGCTCTGTAATTAACTCTGCATATTTATGATCTCCAACGAAATTCAACGCCGTCTACTAAATTTGAGATCTGTAGAGTATATTATGATATTATTATATGAGTGAAAATACTTAAAAAATCTGGGTAATATTGTTATTTTATGGCGCTTTTTGCACATTATTTTACATTTCTAAACTACATACTAACATTTTTCAGACTAAAATTGACAATAAAAATTATAGGTCACAAAATAGTTCGAAAATCATGCGACTATAGAAAATGAAAAAAATGAGTCTCCATTCACAGAAAATTAATTATGTTTATTCAATTTCAAAAGATGGCAAGGTAAATAATATAATTTGTCGGTTTCTTTTGGACAAAAAAACGATATTCCTAGATTTCCAGCTTTAGAAGAATAGCCTTGCACAGGAAAGCAATAAACACTCACTATATTTATTATGTAGTAGTATTATCAAAGATATGAAAAGGCGCTGTACAAAACGGTTACTCTATACGTAAACAGAATCACAAATAAACAAATACAGCTCACGCGTACAGGGAAACACTGTATATAGGTTTGCAGACAGTCTGTCCCTGAAAGTCGTTTTGCTTCTTTGATCAGGGTGTAGGGGTCTTATATGTATTCCGTAGTCTTTGGTATAACCACAGTAGAAATGTATATGGTATAACTAGGGATTTTTATTTGTATGCGAAAATTATTTACGTATTATTTTTACTAAATACTTGTGCCCGCTCTAACACGTTGAGCTTCTTATTTCCCATATAGATACGATATACCTACCTATACAATTATTTTATTAAAATTCGCGTGGCTTTTGGGAGAGGCAAACTATATTAAGATCGGTCCTGAGAAAAAAACCCGAGAAACGGTAAACAAACAACAGAATTGACAGCATCAGCCACGACACCCGATCTGCCATTTAAGCAGTGTGGGGTAAATACACTCTTAAGTAAGCTCTTAAATTTTTAAGGGACAAAATAGATTTTTTCAACTTTCCAAACGTATTGGCCGGATACCTTAACTTCTCTATAAGTGAATCTATATAGTTCCAATAAATTACATATACATTGGGGCCACTGAATAATAATTTTTGCCGAGACGATTTCAAAAATGTTCGTATAATTTTCAAGTAAAATCGTATATTTTGCTGCATGCAGAATATGTCGAATTCGACAATTTTAATCGTGATTCGAGATGTGGATTACTTCGTAAGTTGTTAATTAATTTGTTTTGTTTTTTAGAATGCTTTTATATAGTTACCATATATTAGTACTAGCTTCGACACTGTTAGACCGTCGAATTAAATGCAGTAATGCCAATATAATATTTAAAAATATAATTCAGACGTTTTCGATAAAACGAAACATAGGCATGATGTTGGAACAAACACAATGCAAAAATCATCATTACGAAAATTTAAAATCTATGGATGGCATAAAAACATATAATTGCTTATTAATATTATGGTTTCATATAAGACTATCGTTTGGTTTACCTTATATTCAAGATACTGATTATGTTGAAAAAGTAAGTACTTGCCTAACTTAGTATTGCTAATATATTTAATATTTAATTCTGCCTAAAATGATCTAGATCTAGGAGACAACAAATATGGAACCAAGAAGGTTGCCATCTTCTGGGCAATTTTAAACTGAAGGTTGATATCAGAGCTGCCGAAAATACTTTTGAGTAGTATTTAAATACTAAATATTAGATTCTTTTTAAATACACATGTTAAGTATTTAAATTTATTGTTAATATTTTATTTATTTGAAAATACACAGCCAGTATAGTACGACACAGTTAAGAATGATACACTTTTATATGGATAGCCCATTTAAAAGCGTATATTCTTACCTACTCCACTTATTGAGCAGAAATATAACAATAAATTGTAATGAACAATAAATACAAAATTGAAGTTGGTTGGTTTTAGGTCAATTACAGAAACAAAGTAATTCCTCTGTCGACGTTTCGACTTTTATTAAGTCATCTTCAGGACAGTGAACAATTTGTTTCTTTTGTCAATATTTTCAATTGTAAAGGACATTTACATATGATGAAATCAAAAAGGGAGTTTCTTTTAAACATCTATTTTGCGATTTTAATAGTGTATAAACTAAAAAACAACAATTTTTTTTTCTCATAATATATTGATTTTTATTTTTCTATATGTTTTTGTTGTGATTCGACTAAATATTTTCGTAAACTTAGGTACTGGAAAAAGCTGAAATAATTCCTACCTTGATAGGCGTTGAGACTGCTTTCCACCGGTACCGGCTCACTGGTATGAAATGGTTGCACAATGCAAGAGAAAAGTGTGAACTTTGGGAAAACGATTAATATGCACTTTCCACGATCTGTACTGTACGACGTTCCGTGACCGACTTATCCTTTTTTCGTACGCCGTTCCAATGCGCATGCCCTCTTCCCGATAGGATACAAAATACAGCAGTTTCCAGTATATATTTTAATTTGAAGAAACAATAATTAAGAAACGAGGTATTTTATTGCTGTAATTTTACGTACGAGGGCATGTTCAAATGTATAACCAATAAGTAAAAAATAACAAGAGTTACGGAAATGAATCACGTCATTATCGAAAGCAATCATTTTAAATACATTGACATAGTGAGCGAAAGTGTGCAGTAACATAATCCGCCCATCTAAAATATGTTAAGATTTTAAATAGAAAAAGAAAAGAGCAAACACGAGAGCGAAACACATTATATCCTGTCCCTGTATCAAGAACAAACCAATGTTAGAAAATAAGGGACTCCAAAAATACATCAATATTCCAAAAAATCCAAAACCCAGAAAAATAAAATATAACAGAAACAAAAGAAAAGGGAGACATAAAAAAAAGAAAAATGAAAAAGAAAGAGAAAAAAAAAAAGAATGTCTATTGCAACGGCAATGGACAAAGTTTTACCAGTGGTCGTTTGAACAGTCCAGTGGTGGTACGTACAGTAGCAACACGGACGATGCCATCTCGACCAGGATGCAAATTGACAATACGTGCGAGACGCCATCTTAAGGGTGGCGTTTGTTCGTCTTTGATCAGAACGAGAGAACCTTCATTTAATGAAGGGGGAGGATTAAACCATTTTTTACGCTGCTGTAAAGTATTTAAGTACTCCTTATGCCACCGATTCCAGAAATCGCGATGAAGTCGAGTCAATAATTGCCAACGAGATAAGCGATTTAATGAAATATTTGAAAAATCGGGCTCTGGAGGAGCTGATAATGGAGCGAGAGTGAGAAAATGACCGGGTGTTAGTACGGAAAGGTCATTAGGATCACTACTAATCGGACATAATGGTCTCGAATTGAGCAGAGCCTCAATCTGTACCAAGACGGTATACAACTCCTCAAAGGTAAGAATTTGTTCTCCGATCAATCTCAGAAGATGAGACTTGACGGATTTAATCCCAGCCTCCCATAAGCCGCCGAAATGTGGTGAAGAAGGTGGATTAAACGACCATGAAATATTCTCTTCTTCAACAGCATCTCTCATAAACTGAGATAGCTGTTTTGAAGCGGCGACGAAATTCGTTCCACAATCACTGAAAATTGTGTTGCAACGACCTCGCCGAGCAATGAAACGTTTCAGAGCCGCAAGAAATGCATCCGAAGACAAATCCGATACAAGCTCGATATGAACTGCTTTAGTAGCGAAACATATAAAAAGACAAATATATGCTTTCTGAGATTTTATACCGCGTGATTTACTGAGAGTAATATAAAACGGACCTCCGAAGTCTACTCCGACACATTGAAAAGGCTTAACTGCATTTATACGAGGGGCAGGGAGGTTACCCATAGGGGGTTGCAAAGAAATAGGCTTGGTTTTGAAACAAGTATGACATTTAGAAACTACGTCATGGATGGCCTTGCGTGGCGAAATTATCCAGAATTGCTGCGAAATTAAATATTGCAAAGCCTGAGCTCCGGGGTGCAAATAGATACGATGAAAATAATGAATAATCAGTTCAGTTAGACGATGTTTTCGAGGAAGCAAAGCAGGGTGCTTGGATTCATAAGATAGTCCAGAAAGAGAGAGACGACCGCCCACCCTGAGAACACCATCTTCTGCGAGAAAAAGATTTAATTTACGAAGGGGTTTTGAGGGGAGTTGACCCTTTTTTAACAGACTGATCTCTTCACAGAAAACAGAAGATTGAATAATCTTAACGAGAGTTAACAAAGCAGAGT
This sequence comes from Apoderus coryli, assembly GCA_911728435.2. Classification (NCBI taxonomy): domain Eukaryota; kingdom Metazoa; phylum Arthropoda; class Insecta; order Coleoptera; family Attelabidae; genus Apoderus; species Apoderus coryli. Next base: position 3,900,177 of record OU452202.1, on the reverse strand, counting down.
GTAATTCAATCTTAGAAAATGCATTCATACGTTTATTACGAGGGTACTTCACATTATTATAGAAACGAAGGATATACGCGATAATATTGCGAATTTTACAGAGCGAGGAAAATTTAGAAAGAATTTCTTCGACTATATTTTCAGAGATAAAGGTAGATAGTACCACTGTCCGTTCCTCTTGAGAAATATTATCTAATTCAGATTGATCAGTAACTATTAGAGGATCCGAGTTAGAGCTGACTAAATCAGAACATAACCATGACGGTCCTGTCCACCATATTGAATGGTCTACTAACTCATTAGGAGTTAAACCACGAGAGGCACAATCTGCAGGATTGTCTTTTGAACGAACATGGTGCCAACATTCTGGTGAAACCGATTCCTGAATTTGCGACACCCGATTAGAAACGAAGCTTTTCCATCGATGTGGAGATGACTTAATCCAAGTAAGAACAACTGTGGAATCAGTCCATGCGTAAATGGAGTTAAATATGAGAATATCTTGGTAAGTTTCTATGACAGAAGTGATTAGTTTTGATAATAGACTGGCAGCGCACAACTCAAGTCGGGGGATCGATAATCTCTTTAAAGGAGCAACTTTGGATTTGGCACAGACTAGATTGGTATTAAATGAAAAATCGGAATAAATATATCGGAAATAAATCACTGCGCCATAGCCTTTCTCACTGCTGTCGCTAAATCCGTGAATTTCGCAAGAAGAAATAATTTTTGTAAAAAGACACCGCGGAATTTGAAGTTTTGTTAACATACTAAGTTCATGTTTACATTTTTGCCATCGGTCAATAATATTCGAAGGCAACTGATCGTCCCAATTTAAACCAAGGGTCCAAAGATATTGAATTAAATGTTTCCCTAGAAAAGTGAACGGGGATAAGAATCCTAAGGGATCAAAAATACGGGAGATCTCCGAAAGAATCGTCCGTTTTGTACAGGGACGATCAATAGGATCAACTGAATAAGAAAAACTGTCTGATGAAGGTAACCATTTGAGACCGAGAATTTTGATTACAGAGTCATTATTATCGAAATAGAGAGAGGTTTGATGTTGAATATCAAGAGGAATATTTTGGAGCAACGTCGGATCGTTACTGGCCCATTTTCGCAGTTCGAAACCACCATTATTCAATAGAGAAATTATTTCTCGTTGAAGTGAAATTGCTGTTTCTAGGTCATTACATCCTGTTACAAGATCATCGACGTAGAAATCAGATAACAATATTTTTGAAGCACTCGGAAAGTTGCCAGCTTCATCCTGAGCTAATTGCTGGAGAGTACGAAGAGCTAAAAACGGTGCAGAAGCGACACCATAAGTGACAGTATTCAACTGATAGGCGCTAACAGGTTCAGAATCCTCGAATCGCCATAAAATGCGTTGATAATTTTTATCTGAGGATGCAACCAAAATCTGACGATACATCTGACGTATATCGGCAGTGAAAACGTATTTATGAAACCGAAATTTGAGCAAAATCGGAAAGATATCTTTTTGAAGTTTAGGTCCTGTCAGTAGACTGTCATTGAGAGAGATGTGGTGGGGAGCCTTAGCCGACGCATCAAACACAACCCTTAATTTTGTGGTGGTGCTATCCGGCTTAATGATACAATGGTGAGGAATATAATATGAGTTATCCGAAACCGAATCTGAAATTAGGGTCATATGACCGCTATCGAGATAATCCCGCATAAATTCACAGTACTGATCACGCAAAACGGGATTATTTTGCAATCGACGCTCGAGCGAATGAAATCGACGAAGGGCAAGAGAGTAGGTGTCTCCGAAATTTAGAATAGTGGAATTTTTAAATGGAAGAGAAACTACATATCGACCTGTCTCATTACGACGATAGGTAGTTGAGAAGATGTTTTCACAGAGGACATCTTCAGGCGATTGGAAATGTTGAGTAGGAAGTTCTTCGATTTCCCAGAAACGTTTAAGAGTTCTGTCAATCGAAGGTTCGGTGGTCACATGAAATGCATTTATAGTAGATGTCAAAGTATTGGGAATTGAACCAAGTAAAATCCAGCCAAAACTAGTATTTAGAGCTACTGGCTCATAATTGCCACCAAATAGACGACCTTCTTTAATAATTAAAGGAAACAATTCTGCCCCTAATAACAAGTCTATCGGGTTAGGCGAATGAAAGTCTGGATCAGCGAGATTTAGGTTAGAAATGTGATTCCATTTTGCACAGGAAATTGGTTGATTAGGTACGTTGGAACATATTTTATTCATAACAATAGCGTCAAGAGTGTATGTTGGATTTGCTTGAGTGACAGGACGAATATTGCACGTAACATTTTTAGAAACAATAGATGAATTATCACCTAAACCATTTACAAGCGCAGAAATTCTCGAGCTTGGTAGAGCCAATCTTTGAACACATTTTTTAGTAATGATATTTGCTTGCGAACCACAGTCAATGAGGGCTCTAACTTTCTGAAAACGACCGAAACCATCTAAAATTTCAACTTGCGCAGTTGCAAGCATAATAGTGGACTTTAAAGCAACTTGACTAGTCAATGAATTCACGGGAATTGAACCGCTACCCGACGCGGAAGGCAATGGATTAGAACCAGACGAACCTCTCTCAACATGAGAAGTCTGTTGATCATTATTAGTATTTTTAGTAAAATGAAGAAGGGAATGGTGATTACCGGAACAGGTACGGCATATCGATTTAGATTGACACGAATTATACCGATGACCGGAATGTAAACAATTTGTACACCAATTTTTATCTTTGGTAATACGAAAACGTTCATGAGCTGATTTACTCAAAAACGAGGGACATTTGTAAATTGTGTGGGATGAATTACAATAATTACATGAAGATGAAGAAGTGCTAGTTTCATTTGAAACATTTGATTGAACGACGAACGAATTACGTTTGGAACGAGGGTGAGGCGAAAAATTCAATTTACGAGAGGAACTATTATCGTTAGTAAAAGTCATATCAACAGATTCGAGGCCAATACAAATACTTAATAAGAAAGATTGAAGGTGATTATACGAGGGAATTTCTTTAGAGGGTTCACGAAGTTCATAATCCTTGACAGTTTGATTATCTAATTTATTAATCATCATGTAATATAGAACAAAATCCCATTGATCGGTAGGCAAACCGATTTTATGAAGAGCTAGCAGATTATCTTCGAAAGTATCAATTAATTGTTGAAGACCGGACGCTGAAGCCTGAGACAACTTGGGAGCATTAACAATTTCTTGCCAACAAGTTTTAGCGAGAAAACGAGGATTTTCATACTTCTTTAGAAGAGCTGCATAAGCATCATCGTAATATTGAGCTTTGAGAGGATATCTTTTTATAGTTTGCAAAGCTTGAGGGGTTAATGAACTAACGAGATACTGAAACTTATCGATCTTAGGAAGAGTTTTGTTATCATGAACAACACTGTTGAAAATATCAATAAATGTAGGCCAATTTTTATAGGTACCATCAAACGTATGTAAAGCAAGTTTTGGTAGACGAATGTGACGAGGTTGATTTTCGTCATTCGAAGAATTCGAATGATTACTTAAAATCTCATTATCATTTTGATGTCGGATTTGAGAAAATAAATTAGCGAAAATAGTTTTAATTAAGAAATACGTATCCAGGAAATTACTACGAATATTCCTTTCAGTATCAAATTCAGGGTTCTCGAACGTAGAAATTATGGAAACAATACTGGTATGGGCAGCATCAAATTTAGCGTAAATATCGCCGATTAACTCATATCGCATACGGAAACGAGTATGTACACTAACATCCGTAATAGCTGATTGAGCAACGTCAGCAAGCTCATTCACATGGTCAATCTCAAGTTGACGCAAAGCTTTAGTTTGCTTTAATTTATTTATAGTTCCAGCAGTAGCCATAATGCAACGACAGGGGTTTCAATTATAGAATGAAAACGGTACTGAGCAAAAGAAACGAGCAGAGAATTTACCGAGTAGGGAGAAAAACAGAAAATTAACCAGAAAATATTAGTATTTAGGATTGGAATAACAAGAGTTGAATAAATTTATGAAAATCTACAATTTCTAGTGATGAGCGAACTTGTTAAAACACCCTCGTATCTCAAAAGTGAAATATCAAATTGTCATACAAGTATAATATATTAACCATTAACGGCAACAAATAAATAACAATAAGTACCTACAGACGTGAAACAAAAATACGGACTATAGGTACCTAGTCTACCTAGAGCAAAAAATTATACCTATGTATATGCCTATCGCATACCTACATGAAATAAATTTATCTCTATTTTTCAAAGTGAAATATTAAAATTAATGAATATTATTAGAATTGGGAATTATATTATTAATTACTGAACAATTAGAAAATAGTTATTAGTACACCTAGTATGAATTACAGCAATAATTCGCGAAAATTATTTAAAAATCCGGATAATCCGGCTCGAAGGACCATTGTTTTTGTTGTGATTCGACTAAATATTTTCGTAAACTTAGGTACTGGAAAAAGCTGAAATAATTCCTACCTTGATAGGCGTTGAGACTGCTTTCCACCGGTACCGGCTCACTGGTATGAAATGGTTGCACAATGCAAGAGAAAAGTGTGAACTTTGGGAAAACGATTAATATGCACTTTCCACGATCTGTACTGTACGACGTTCCGTGACCGACTTATCCTTTTTTCGTACGCCGTTCCAATGCGCATGCCCTCTTCCCGATAGGATACAAAATACAGCAGTTTCCAGTATATATTTTAATTTGAAGAAACAATAATTAAGAAACGAGGTATTTTATTGCTGTAATTTTACGTACGAGGGCATGTTCAAATGTATAACCAATAAGTAAAAAATAACAAGAGTTACGGAAATGAATCACGTCATTATCGAAAGCAATCATTTTAAATACATTGACATAGTGAGCGAAAGTGTGCAGTAACATAATCCGCCCATCTAAAATATGTTAAGATTTTAAATAGAAAAAGAAAAGAGCAAACACGAGAGCGAAACACATTATATCCTGTCCCTGTATCAAGAACAAACCAATGTTAGAAAATAAGGGACTCCAAAAATACATCAATATTCCAAAAAATCCAAAACCCAGAAAAATAAAATATAACAGAAACAAAAGAAAAGGGAGACATAAAAAAAAGAAAAATGAAAAAGAAAGAGAAAAAAAAAAAGAATGTCTATTGCAACGGCAATGGACAAAGTTTTACCAGTGGTCGTTTGAACAGTCCAGTGGTGGTACGTACAGTAGCAACACGGACGATGCCATCTCGACCAGGATGCAAATTGACAATACGTGCGAGACGCCATCTTAAGGGTGGCGTTTGTTCGTCTTTGATCAGAACGAGAGAACCTTCATTTAATGAAGGGGGAGGATTAAACCATTTTTTACGCTGCTGTAAAGTATTTAAGTACTCCTTATGCCACCGATTCCAGAAATCGCGATGAAGTCGAGTCAATAATTGCCAACGAGATAAGCTCACTGGTATGAAATGGTTGCACAATGCAAGAGTAAAGTGTGAACTTTGGGAAAACGATTAATATGCACTTTCCACGATCTGTACTGTACGACGTTCCGTGACCGACTTATCCTTTTTTCGTACGCCGTTCCAATGCGCATGCCCTCTTCCCGATAGGATACAAAATACAGCAGTTTCCAGTATATATTTTAATTTGAAGAAACAATAATTAAGAAACGAGGTATTTTATTGCTGTAATTTTACGTACGAGGGCATGTTCAAATGTATAACCAATAAGTAAAAAATAACAAGAGTTACGGAAATGAATCACGTCATTATCGAAAGCAATCATTTTAAATACATTGACATAGTGAGCGAAAGTGTGCAGTAACACTATATTATTTGATTTATTTGCTCTTCAAGGATTTCCTGTGCAAAATTTTAGTTAGAACTATCAACAATTTAGTTAATTTCAAATAAAGGAGCAAGTTCGGTTCCAAATTCTTAAATATGAACCGTTCTCTGTAACAGTGGGTGATATTTCGCTGTTACGTTGCAGGTCAGTGCAGGTCAGATGAATCTCTTCTGATAACCATGCTATTCTGTCAAAACTGTACATTAGCATTAGCCAATAGAGCTGATTTTCGTTCTAACGATTGCTGATCTACCCAAAGACAAGTGACGCCTACGAAGCTCCTATTTTTAGAAGACCAAATGTCATCGCTAGTAAAGACATAGTCTACGGCCTTGGGGATACTCACAAACTGCTTCATTATAGATGTTTAAATTTAAGAATCAAACGTTACCAATCAGCCAGACATGTTTCGAGACCAATTTACATCATCTTTCAGTGGCTTAAGTTATTCTTTCATGTTTACAGGTGTAATTATTGGAATATAAACATTTATATTGTCTAAACATTTTTGAATGAAGTATTTAAAGAGTCCTACCATTTTTTGAAAAATTGGTGAACATTTAAAAACTACAAATTTCAAACCAAGGCCATATCATTTAATTTTTGAAGATAACAATAAAAAAAAATTGGAAATCGAATTAGCAAAGTTCGTTCTGTACAGCAGATGAGCCTATTTAATATAATTAAAAAGTGACATGTCTAGGTTTGTGATATTTAGTAGTAATTCTCTTCTTTTGAAATTTGGCAGGATGGTTTAACAGTCAAAGCTAGATCATTCTACTCGGTAAGGTATTAATTAATATTACCTACCTCCATTATTATAAATGAAAGATTTAACTACACCTCCAATGTTTGCAAAATTTTCGGAAAAATATTAAACAAAAGATTTGACAAAAAATAATATTATTTCTCCCTTACAATTCGGATTTGCCGAAGGTACAAGCACTAAAGATGCTATAGCTCTTTTAAATATATACTTCTTTAGATCAGGGACGACCTTGTACGGGTGTGTTTATAGACCTGGCCAAGGCCTTTGACACTGTCGGTCATGAATTATTATTAAAAAAATTAGAGGAAATTGGTGTCAGCGGTCATGGTCTAGGTTTGTTCTCCAGCTACCTACGTAACCGTAACCAAATAATAATAATAGTTTATTCGCAATCAAATTAAAATTACAAAAACATTATTCTTAATACTAAATTTAATAATATAAATGACTACGAAAAGGGTCAGAAGGCAGCGGTGCTGATATTAAATTCTGACCCATACCTAATCTAAACTAAAGTTGTTTTTCTTTTTCCTCTCTTTCTTCCCATTCTGCCATAACAAAAGATAAAAAATAAAAAAAATACTCCTATTGAGTGAACATCATTCGAAAACACTTCCCTATATACCCCTAACGTGATATTCCATACAATTTGTTGAATTATAATGTGAGGTCATTATCATACATTTTTCATAATATCATACATTTATAGAAATATAGAAATAAACTAAAAACACATTTAGAAAATAACGAAAATGATAACAAATGCTTACATATTTTGTAACAGAAGGCTCCGATAGGAGTTCCTAAAACGCGCAGAACTGAGTTCCTTCAGACGTGCTGGTAGATTATTGTATACAACATAAATATTAAAAGAAAATGATCTAAGAAATAGAGCACTTTTATGAGGCGGGGGGGACAGAAGACCTTTAAAACGAAGATTAAGTGTATGCACATCTGATCTGAAACCAATTTTGTTGTATAGGTACGGTGGATTTTTAAACATAATAATAGAATGAAATAAACATGCAGAATGAAGTCTCCTTCGATTCCCTATGTCCAACCACCGGCAAGTTTTGAGTTTATGTGAAACGTGCTCATACTTGCGGATGCCATAGATATATCTCAAGCAGCACTTCTGTATCCGTTGTATCCGGTCCTTGTCATACTTGGTCAAACATGGTCCATACACTACATCGCAATAATTGAAAAAGCTTAAAACCAGCGCCTCAGTAAGCTTGATTTTTAAATATATATATATATATATATATATATATAATGGTGAAGATAAATAATACACTAAGTAAATCTCTGCCTTGTTCTTATGGAATTCCTCAGGGAACAGTTATTGGTGCGATACTATTTAATATATATGTAAATGACTTGCTGAGTTTTGATCTGCCGGGAAGTTTACTGTCATTCGCAGATGATACTGTATTTTTCGTGGAAGGAGCATCATGGCAAGAGGTGGAAAGCAAGGTAAAGATGGGGCTTCAGATAATAGTGCAATGGTTTGATAAATATCTCTTAACGATCAACTTCCAAAACACAAAAACTGTTTATGTTCCCTTTACCAATAGTGTAGCTACGCAAACCGAAACAAATAAGATCACCATTAATCTAATGCAGAGAGAGGCGAGTTTTGATGTGAGCAGGGCTGATCATGTTAAGTATCTCGGTATTATACTCGATCGGCATCTAAGATGGGATATCCATGTTCAAGCTCTGGTCAAAAAGATTCGTTCATTTTTGTACATCTTTAAAAATACAAAAAAAAAAAAATTAGCAGCAAAAGAAAATCTCTCTCTGTATTATAGTTTAGTACAGTCTCTATTATCCTATGGAATTGTGGGTTGGGGTGGAGCATATAGAGCCAATCTAGAACCTTTGGTAATCGTACAAAAATTGATTGATTTAGATATTCGATTCCCGACAGAAAATTTGTTTAAACTAGCTGATGTGTTGACCATAAGACAGTTGTTTTATAAGAGTGATGTTCTCCAACTTAATAACTCGAGGAAATTTTTACGGACGCCAGACCACGATTATTTAACTCGTGATAGGAAAAAGAAAAAAGAGACTATACGGGAACCTGCACGTAAAAAAACAATCGGGCAGAGGTCATTTACCTTTATTGGTCATAGGGTCTTTAATCAAATGCCAGTGGAATTGAAAAATAAAGCGAATTTAAAAAAATTTAAATCAAAACTTTCAAGTTGGTTGGGGGGTCAAAACATTGAGTTTATGAGTTGAAGCTGCTTCTGAGTCTGCTTCCCTGTATCATCATTATACAGTTTGGTTACTTTATTTTGTTTTAATATTTATTGTTTATCTTTGAATAGGAATTTTCGTTACAATTATAATTTAAGTTTTTGTTACTAATTTTGAAAATATTACCAAGTTTATAAGTTGAAGTAATTAAAAAGTGCGTAGAGAGTTTTTAGAGTGTCTGTAGGAGGTGGACAAACTTCGCAAAGTTTTTACATCCTGCAGGCACCATCTCCCTCCCTATTATTTATTTATTTATAAATCATTAGAGTAAGTTAATAATTTTGTTATATTATGTAATTTATGGAAATAAATAAAAAAAAAATAAAAAAAACTAAATATTATAATAATATATTATTGAGCATGTCGTTATTAAAGGGCTCATAAAGTTTAATTCACCGTGGTATATATAGTTCAGTGTATGGAATAGTGAGGGTGAGGATGTGTGGGAAGGTTTTGTTAGATGAGTATGAGTGTAGAAGAAATATAATATGTTTACAGTATTCATTTGTAGTTAATTTAGGCTTAATACTGAATGTGACACCTCATCAGCTTGTGTTGCTAGAATCTAGGATGACTATGGAAAGAAGAGTGAATGAGTGTCATAAGTACAATTCTTGACCTATTAGACATGGTTAGTTTCAGGTATTTAACTTTAAGGTTATGTATGTGATGTTTTCTTACTAGAAAACATCTTCATCCTCACTGTTCCAAACTCAGTTACACACGACGCCTATGTTAAATTAAACTTTATGGATTGTTACTTCACCTGTAGATATGAAAGATGAATTTAAACAACTGAAGATGAGACAAATTTGTCTCAAAACATGTCTGGCTGATTAATAACATTTTATTCTTCAACATCTATCAAAACGCATTTTATTTATCTTATCTTTGTAATTACTTCAGGAAATAAAAAGTAGTTATTCCTGTATAATATATATTTGGACAGCTCTGGTTAATATTTGGTTATGTTAAAAACATAATGAATAATAATTATTGTATGCAACAAGTATTATATAAGAGTTCCCAAATTCCTAGTTATATAACACAAAACGTTTATCGTTTTCTTTTGCTAATATACTAGACTATTAATTTAAATAATTACTATCCGTGAAATATATACAGCAATATTCAATGTCAAATTGGACAAGAAGGCGTAATAATTGAAACTATTTTAGGCATTCTCAACCACGTGGATACAACTTCTATATACATGGGATCTATTCCTTATCCAGACATATTTAATTATTAGTGGCTGGCTGTTAATAATAAAAGTACTGGATATGTTTGAGAGGTCCAAACATTTTACTTTCAAATATGACGTATTGATATTATTAATAAATCGGATGTTTAGGTAAGTGTAATTGAAACAAAGATAATAAATATAGGTATAATAACAATAAGCCTTTATTAACAAGTTTGAGCCACCTGACTAAAATACAATTTTACTTATAATATAACGCTAGTACCTATTGTTACAACAATAATTCAGCGACGAAAAAAACTGCTACATTCTAGATCAGAAAATTAACCGCAGAATAAAGATAAAAAACATTTAACGAGAATCGTTCTATGAACAGGGAATTTAAATATAAAAACATTGTGTATGTACCGGGTGGCCTCTTTAAGAGGGACCACTACCTTATCTGAGAAATTATAAACGGTACAACAAAACGTAAGAAACTTTTGTTGGGTTAACTTGAAGTTTCTATTTATTTAATTTTTACATATACAGGGTGGTCCATATTGCAGTGACTACATTCAACTTCCTTATTTTAAATAACACTCCCTATATATTGATACATATTTAGATAGAGCTCTAAAAGGCAAAGTCATTTCACATTTCAACTAGCGTACGTAAGTTATTTGAATGATTATTTAGATTCTGTTTGGATAGAAAAAAAAATGCGTAAATGCTGTACTTCTGCCAAAAGAACTGTTACTGTTATTTGAAAAATCACACAGTGTTGCCATATTTGGCATTTCATTAATATTCTCGTTTTTTTTTTGAAATGCAGACCCCTGTATATTATGTGAGATATAAATGAACCATTAAAAGACAAATTCCACTAAATGTCACATGCGGTGCCCTCGAGTCATTGTTTCTTAAATATCAGTGGTGAAACCAGGACTAAGCTGCCAATATTTTTATTTTACAATTTCCGTAAAAAACCGATATATTGACAGATTTTCTGTAGAGTTGTATCTTAGGTACTGTAATTTTTTCTAATTGAGACAACTCTTTTCCAAACACTATTGCTAAAATATAAAATTAACTTTGTGAAACGGTTTTACCATTAATATTTTAGAAACAGTGACTAGAGGACATTATATATATTGTTGAATTTGTCTTCGAATGGTTATTTATATCTGACATAATATATAGGGGTGTGAATTTGAAAAAGACGAGAAAATTAATGAAATGCCAAACATGACAACACTGTGTGATTTTTCAAATTACAGTACCAGTTATTTTAGCAGAAGTACAGCATTTATGTATATTTTTTATATCCAAACATAATCTAAACTAGCTGTTGCCCTCGAGGCACGAATAGCTCTCCATATTTAAGTGTAAAAGTAATAATTTTATGACCTTTTTGTCATTTATCTAAATTTAATAAATTTTTGTTTTGTTTTAGACATCAGCTATTTTTTTTTAAGTATCGGGTTTTGTGCCTTTCTCTTCTCTTTGGAGGCACTATTTATACGCAGATATTTTATATTTCAGATCTAGGCCAAGTTCTTGAACGCAAATTAATTGATTTTTTTTAGTTTTATTATAAAATTTATTTTGTCCCCTTTTCTACTATTTAGGAACGCCTATGTAAACAAAATTGTTATGCTGCATGTTGTAGGTTATCCGTTAAGTGGTTTTTGAGTTATCACGGATACATTTTTTTTCTCACCCTTTTATAGAATTTTCACGGACGCCTATGGAACATTATTTTTTGTCGTGTATTTTTAACACCAATTCAACTAGTTAAATATAAATTTTTTTACATTTTAATTTTTTTTTATTTTACCCCTTTTTTTTCTATTTACGAACGCCTATGTAAATAAAAATTTTATGCTGCATTTTTTAGGTTATCTTATATGAGAGCTATATATAATTAGCCAATTTTTGTGGTATATTTGGAAAACATTTTTTTTTCGTTTTTCACCCTTTTTTAAGACTATTTTCGAACGCCTGTGTGAACTAATTCTTTTATGTAACATTTTTTAGGTTATATTCTATCACAACTATAAAAAAATTATTCAATATTTCGGATAAGTTTAAGAACTATGATTTTTTAAATTTTTGAACACTCTTTTAAACCCCTTGCCTACGCTCAATGTTAATCACCACCTATATATATATAGCCTGTAGTATTTTCGTACCAAATGTGGTTAAAATCCGTTAAGTGGTTTTTGAGTTATCACGGATACAAATTTTTTCTGACCCTTTTATAGAATTTTCACGGACGCCTATGGAACATTAATTTTTGTCGTGTATTTTTAACACCAACTCAACTAGTTAAATATAAAAATTTTTACATTTTAATTTTTTTTATTTTACCCGTTTTTCTACTATTTACGAACGCCTATGTAAATAAAAATTTTATGCTGCATTTTTTAGGTTATCTTATATCAAAGCTATATATAATTAGCCAATTTTTCTGGTATATTTGGGAAACATTTTTTTTTTCGTTTTTGACCCTTTTTTAACACTATTTTCGAACGCCTGTGTGAACTAATTCTTTTATGTAACATTTTTTAGGTTATATTCTATCACAACTATAAAAAATTATTCAATATTTCCGATAAGTTTAAGAACTATGATTTTTTAAATTTTTGAAACCTCTTTTAAACCCGTTGCCTACGCTCAATGTTAATCACCACCTATAATTATCCTGTAGTATTTTCGTACCAAATGTGGTTAAAATCCGTTAAGTGGTTTTTGAGTTATCACGGATACAATTTTTTTCTGACACTTTTATAGAATTTTTACGGACGCCTATGGTACATTAATTTTTGTCGTGTATTTTTAACACCAATTCATCTAGTTAAATATAAAATTTTTTACATTTTAATTTTTTTTTATTTTACCCCTTTTTCTACTATTTACGAACGCCTATGTGAATAAAAATTTTATGCTGCATTTTTTAGGTTATCTTATATCAAAGCTATATATAATTAGCCAATTTTTCTGGTATATTTGGGAAACGTTTTTTTTTTTCGTTTTTGACCCTTTTTTTTAAACTATTTTCGAACGCCTGTGTGAACTAATTCTTTTATGTAACATTTTTTAGGTTATATTCTATCACAACTATAAAAAAATTATTTAATATTTCGGATAAGTTTAAGAACTATGATTTTTTAAATTTTTGAACACTCTTTTAAACCCCTTGCCTACGCTCAATGTTAATCACCACCTATATATATATAGCCTGTAGTATTTTCGTACCAAATGTGGTTAAAATCCGTTAAGTGGTTTTTGAGTTATCACGGATACAAATTTTTTCTGACCCTTTTATAGAATTTTCACGGACGCCTATGGAACATTAATTTTTGTCGTGTATTTTTAACACCAACTCAACTAGTTAAATATAAAAATTTTTACATTTTAATTTTTTTTATTTTACCCGTTTTTCTACTATTTACGAACGCCTATGTAAATAAAAATTTTATGCTGCATTTTTTAGGTTATCTTATATCAAAGCTATATATAATTAGCCAATTTTTCTGGTATATTTGGGAAACATTTTTTTTTCGTTTTTGACCCTTTTTTAACACTATTTTCGAACGCCTGTGTGAACTAATTCTTTTATGTAACATTTTTTAGGTTATATTCTATCACAACTATAAAAAATTATTCAATATTTCCGATAAGTTTAAGAACTATGATTTTTTAAATTTTTGAAACCTCTTTTAAACCCGTTGCCTACGCTCAATGTTAATCACCACCTATAATTATCCTGTAGTATTTTCGTACCAAATGTGGTTAAAATCCGTTAAGTGGTTTTTGAGTTATCACGGATACAATTTTTTCTGACACTTTTATAGAATTTTTACGGACGCCTATGGTACATTAATTTTTGTCGTGTATTTTTAACACCAATTCATCTAGTTAAATATAAAATTTTTTACATTTTAATTTTTTTTTATTTTACCCCTTTTTCTACTATTTACGAACGCCTATGTGAATAAAAATTTTATGCTGCATTTTTTAGGTTATCTTATATCAAAGCTATATATAATTAGCCAATTTTTCTGGTATATTTGGGAAACGTTTTTTTTTTTCGTTTTTGACCCTTTTTTTTAAACTATTTTCGAACGCCTGTGTGAACCAATTCTTTTATGGAATATTTTTTAGCTTATATTGTATCACAACTATGAAAAATTATTCCATATTTCGAATAAGTTTAGGAAATATATATTTTTTATGTTTTGACCCCTTTTCCACTATTTACGAACGCCTATGAAAGTAAGTTATTTATGACACATTTTATAGGTTATATTCTATTAAAGCTATAAATAATTAGTTAATATTTCTGCTATGTTTAAGAAGTACGTTTTTTTTAAATATTTTTTACCCCATTTTACACTATTTTCGAACGCCAATGTGGTCTAATATTTTATGGTAAATATTTTAGGTTATATTCAATTAAATGCGTAAAAAATTATGCCGTATTTCGGATAAGTTTAAGAACTATAAATTTTTTTAATTTTTGAACCCTCTTTTAAACCTTTTGCCTACGCTCAATGTTTCCCAAAATCTAATCAGCTCCTTGCCATGTCCAATAGTATTTTTGTACCAAATTTGGTTAAAATCTGTTAAGCGGTTTTTGCGTTTTCGTGGATACAGACAGACAGACAGACAGACAGACAGACATACAGACAGACAGACAGACAGACAGACAGACAGACAGACATTTTTTTAAAACTACTTATTTATGTATAAAATGACCAAAAAGAAGTATTTCCGGTGAAATTAAAAAAAATTTTTTTTTCATGAAACTAATAGTCTCCATATATACATATATTACATATATGATATGGAGAGCTAAAAATCATCCAAATAACTTACGTACGCTAGTTGAAATGTAGGCTAAATATTGAAGGTAAACGAGAATAAAATCGAAACGGTGCTTGTAAACCCCATCATATCATATATCATTGACTTTGCCTATCTAAATATGTATCAATATATAGGGTGTGTTATTTTAAACAAGGAAGTTGAATGCCGTCACTGCAATATGAGCCACCCTGTAATGTAAAAATTAAATAAATAAAAACTTCAAGTTAACCCAACAAAAGTTTCTATTTACCTTTTTGTACATATGTACATATACACCAGGATTCGGCGTAACCAATTGAAATAAATACCTATTTACGGTACAATTAATTCAGATGCTGGCGCTCCCTCACCCTTATCCAATGCAATATTTATATTTTTGATGATACGCGGTCCCTACGCCTTAATCCGGAAATAAACCGATTAAAAAATTACTGGATTCTGTAAGATGTTCTATCTATACAAGGGCATTAAACTATATCACCATAATCGAAATAATTTCAAAACACTATAAAATTTTACACTTTTAATTAAACGTGTAAGTGAGTAATTACTAGAGTTTAATGAGACAATGAAAAACAACATTATACAATCAACGTTAAGCATCACATTAATGTTTTAGGAATTTTCATTTAAAAATAGCATAAACTTTGTTATACCATGACGCCTATTTCGCCTCTTACAGAATTTTGTTGTATAACGTTCAAGAAAAAATATTCGATTAATGATATAATAATCTGCTTATTTTTGAAACAATCTAATGAAATTTTGGAAACTTATCACAAACTGTTTCTTTCTTGTAGATGTCCTGCTCAATATAATATATTTTATAAACCCGATTTGTATTATTTATTTTTCAGATATATTCCACTCGTAATGCTGCATTATGCATTTTATACGAAAAATGTTATTGGAAAATTGATAAATTATGGTAACTATGATATGGTTGACGAAAACTATATGGCTTGTTCCAAATATTGGTGGACTGCATTTTTGTTTGTAAACAATTATGTTAACCCTGGAGAAATGGTAAGTGACTAAGATGATTAAGATGTCTATAATAATATACAAAGTTAGTTTGAAGTGTTAATCCACGAGCGGCTCCAAGATGCCAATCGTAATCCTTGTAAATGCGCCAGTTCTGCTCCAAACTTCAACGTCTACATTTAAAAAAATGGGTATTGCATACTGTCGCCTCTACATAGACAACTGCAATTTTTCTTGCACTAATTGCAGTGTCCATGTACCTTAAAATGTTAGCAACAGCCCGATGTCTATTTCGTGGAAAAAGTGGTGCGGAGAAGGGGTAATAAGGTATTAGTTAAATGGCTCGGCTTGGATGAGTCACACAACAGTTGGATTTCTACGGCGAACAAGTTATAAAGCACAATGACAGAAGTACCTCCGTACGATGATTTTCTAAATAAAACTAATTTATTTTATAAAACCGAAATTTTAAACGCAAGTGAAAATAAATATTTATTTAATGGTGTTTATCCAGTGAATAATATATGTGATGTTCAATGTGGTCTTCGCATTGCAAGAAGTTTCCAACCAGCGCAGCGGTTAGAATTACTTATGGTGAGAAGTCTAATGTAATATCGTTTGCTCAATGTGAATGGAGATCGTTTATAAACTATCTAAAACATAATTATTTCGCTATCGATGATGGTGGCGATGACGATGGCAATGACGAGGGATTCTATGATGATTATATTATTATTTGTTATCAGGATGTAATACATATTAATTGCGATGAAGAAATTAAAATCCTATCTTTTCAGTGCATGAACGAGGTAGTGCTACAAGTGAAAAATTGTAATTTAAAAAGAATATTTTTTCACTACTGATGTTGAAGCAATAATACATTTAGGTAAATATGTATTAAGAAATAACATTTCTGAATTACTCTCATATAATTTTAACATGTTTTATCATAGTTTTTTAAATATTTATAAGTCAGATGTGGATGTTGAAAAAGAGTATTTATTGTTCTGTAATATTGTCAAAATGTCGAAAGAAGATTTATTGCATTTCAAAAATAAACTATTTCGTCATTTAAATTTATTGTAATAATTATAAATAAAAAACAAATATCCAATTTAAAGTGTTTTATTTATTAATAATAATTTTCATTTAAATGAAATTTATACATATAAAACTACAATATTCATATTTTTTCTTTTGATTTACATATTATTATATACAGTATAGTACAAAAAATTCTATTACATGGCTCTTTATTGACAATCAATTTACATATCATATACAGTATAGTACAAAAAAATTTCTATTTTACACACATAAATTTAAATAAACAATAATCTTAACTATAATATTATACTATATTAATCTTAACTGTATACATGTAAGAATACCTTAACGTGTCAACGGTTCATGTGACTCTTAAAGACAATTTATTACCAGACGTGTCTAACAAATATTTTTAGTTTATAGGCTGGGAATAATTATTTGTTATCTTTTCCATAATGTTAAGTGAGTTACATGTTCTACTTTTGTGTGTTTATATTATAGTAGATTTATAGATGATAGAGTAGGAAAGAAAGGACTCTTGGTAAAAAGAAAGGAACACTTATTCTTAGGCCGGCATATAGAACGGATGCCATAATTGTATTATATTCTGATTTTATTAAATGATTCTTGTTTATTGGAAAATATAAAGTTGTTATTGAAAATTTCTTGTTTTCTTACATACACATAAAACTATTTACATTATAAAATGTATCTAATTCTAAAATTACATAATGTCCCCAAGGGAGAGTATCGTGGGTATTACTTATTAAATACCGCTTATCATCAAATGGACTTAGACATAATTTAGTCTGCTCACTAAATACCTGGTTTTTAAAAGAAGCGATAGTTCGTTGCATTTCAAATTTTTCCTTTTTATCGTTTAAGCAAGCCAAATAATCTTCAAATTTTTTACTGCAAGGTTCCCTCCCACCCTCGCCGTGAACCACGAAAGAATACATTTTGGACCTTACACCAACAAATTGAGACATGAATTGCCCGATATTCTCATCTATCATTAGACCAATTACCTTTTTGTTCAAGAGAGGGATTCCATGTGGGTTATTCAAGGGCTAATCACAAGTGTCAAATTTGTGAATGTCCTGTCTTATTAGATTGTTGTAAAGATCATCACAGGCTATTTCATAAATTAGAGAGTAAGTAAGTTTCCATTCAGATGCATCCAATTTTTCCAATATGAAGTTATAATGAAAGTCGTATACACATGTCTTTGATATTTCTGAAATAGCCATGCCGATATAAAGTGGTTTATTAAATACTAATTGTGTTTTTAACATTTCAACCGCTACATGATTTTCATTGAATATAGTGCAACTATGAAAGTTTGGCGCTGAGATATAATTGTTGGCGGTATAACGACCTTCCCTTTTAGTTAAAAGAACGATTCTGTGATTTCTAATATTCTCCATAGTCTTGCCGAATATACTGTTGATATATAATTTGAACAAATTTTTAGCGAAAGCCGTTGTGGCCTCAGTATGGAGCTTTGTATTTAATTCAATATAAGGCCTCAACCAAGCCCCCTGTTTGAATTCTAACATTATATGTATTTTGTTAATAAAATACCACTAGCTAAAGACTGTTTCAACTTTCCGTAATGTATAATATATTTGGATTTGTCAAGTAGTGTTGTCATTAGTTTTAGTAGTTTAGATCCTGGTGGTATTAAATGTTGCGGACATGAGGAGAAATCTTTATGTTTATCGTGTAGTGCTTCTGGATACTCCAGGTCAACCTCTAACATAAATCCAGTAGGCGAATCGGTATTGCGGTGACATCTATGTTCGTGTCTGTCTATGAAAACGCGCCGTATGGTAGGAATAGACTCATTGCCCAACCGTACAAATTATTTACATCAAAATACGCTAAATAGTTTGATGGAATAGATGGATCGTAATTATCCAAATATTTATTATTCGCTTTGGAATAATGGTTGCAACATTGACTTATTCCTCCACGTATACCCCGTTCAATAAACAATAACATATCAACGTCTGTTAATAGTTCTAAATTGCATTTTGTATATTTTAACGTACATTGCCAACTATATCCTGGTACATATAGTACCAGGCCGGATCCAAACTATATGTCTTAAGTCCTAATATACGAAATTTTTCAAATATATCAGCTAGTAGTAAAATGTCAGTTTTTAAATACAAGTTTGAGTATTCCTCTAAATTTCGTATATTAAATTCGCGCCAAACAGTCTCCGTGTGTTCATATTTCTCGTCGCTAATATTACAATTATTTAATTTATTATAAAATTTACAGATTAGCTGTAATAAAGTTTCTCCATGGAGTCCATATAGTCATCGAGAAATACCCCTTTACTTGTCAACAATGTAAATTGGTCATTTGTCAGGTCTGAAAATTCGGTTCTTAAATTTACAAATACCTCTTTGCTTAATGTTGAGGCTAATTCGTCAAGCGAAGCCGCCAAAAAACGAAAGGAATCTATAAATCTAAATTTTATGTCCTTATTTTTACTAAAATGTGCAAATGAAATCAACCTTTCCTTATTCACCGGCAACACTGTTATCTTTCGACTATTCCCAGCAAGCTTGCCTTTAATAAATTTTAATTCATAATTCCCCCCATTATGAAACTACAAATTTTTTTGATAATTTAAATTGCATGATTGGTGTGCATATCCGCGAAACTCCCCTGTAAAATGATCATGATCGCGAACAACTATATCTTTCTCATTAAAATTAATTTCACAAATATCACATGCGTTAGCGCGTATTGTGTTAACATTCTCAATCATAGGTACAATATTTTTTATCTTTGAATTAATAAATTCCGACATTATTATTTCTAACTCGTTAACAAACCACACCTATATACGACTTGTAATGCGATAAGTTATTATCATTGGTGCATTTTAAATTTAAAAATTTGTAAATGTGTATTGTTATAAGGTTTTAAAATAGATTCAATGTCACTGTAAACGATAAATGGTGCTTTTTGCTTAAACATATCATTTTTAAATTTAACAGTTGGATCTTTAGGAAATAAAATTTTGCAATGATTTAATTTTTCACAATCGGTGCTATGTGCTTCTAATTTATTCTGATCGCGAAAATATCAAAAACACCGATCGCAAATAAACCTTTTGCAATTGCTTTTATTTAGTTGGGAAGATACAAAACGCGATAAATCTTGTATCCACACATAATGATATTTAATAGTCTCATCATCACCCTCATTGTTATCATTTACCTCAATTTTTTTTTCTTTTGGAAAATATTTATTTTCAACAATTAGTAAATCAACATGCCTGTCTAATTTACTTTTTGTTAAATAAATAGGTACTGTTAAATAATTCACGTTCTGACATTTCTAAAGAATAAACATTATTCGAAATCATATTTAATTTGTCAAATTTTGAAATATCTTTAATCTTTACTGGAAATTAAATTTTAGTAAAATTTAATTCTGTTAAATAAGAGGATATGATGAGACGCGATCAACATTTTTTTTCAGCGGGAAATAATGCGGAGATCACTGCCCAAGCGAAACACGATTCGTCGTCGTATTTAACAGTGATGCACGCTTTCTTGTTCAGAATAGTTTTAGGTAATGGAACATAGGATGATGCGAAAGATCTAATAGAAAATTTGTTTATATTGACTTCCAAAAATATGATTTTGTTTAAGCTTCTTGTCTTGGAATTCCTAACATTAAGTTAATACTTCATCTATACAATTTTCCCTTAACCACATTTGAAGATCTGTACCCGCATATATGATAGTGTTTTTTGTATGAAAATATTTAAAATCTAACATTTCTTTAGCATCAGATTGTTTTAAATATTCCCCACAAAACGTCGTATTTACTGTTGCTATTCCTTTTTGCCTCTAAACGGTGGCAATTATTAATCTTCAAATCGAACCTAAAACTGCGGTCGATTTGCCACACGAACTATCGAGATTATAGGACCAGCCCGTTCGCTCAGCGATAGAGGTCGTGAGTAAAGTTGGAACAAAATAATATGTAAATGCCGCCACCCAAATTTTGTGGGCCCAACAGAATCTCCCGATTGTTCGGTATACCCGTTAAAAGTTCGAGAAGCGTATAAATATAATTTATTAAAATAATGGCTAGGTAGGTATATAACTGTATAAACATTAATAATAAATACATCAGCACAGACACACACACATACGCACTTCTCGCTATACAATAGGTACGGCTAAAATACAATGAAAGGGACTATAATAGCCTCCTAACTATAAAAGAAGAATTAACTTATTTAAGGTTAACTTAATTGTTGAATAAAATTATTAAAAAGAAAATAACTTATTCATACAAAAAAAAACAAATGAATATAGAGGTGAAAGCAATATATTAGTATATAGTAGGCACTGTAAGTTACAGAATTATCACACAAGAGCCTGGTCCCTTAGACGTACACATAACTTTATGGCCGTTTACAGTAATTACACAGCTATTAACAAAATATCTACAAAGTAGTTACAATTCAGCTTACTTTTAGGTCAACTTACCATAATATTTTTCCTATTTTGTTGTATCGGTCTTCAAACCATCATATATTCTTATGTGTTTATTCGGTGGTTTATTTAATTTTGGTGGCGTTCTTATTGTCTTGACTTTCGCGGTTTGCGATGTGGCTGCTTTCATAGTTCAGGCATACCATTGTACCCCATTGCTAATCCACAAGAGTACTAGAATTTGGCAATTCTGGTGACTGCACGCCATCCGCTTGGCTTTGGACCATTTTGTTTGCGGGATAAAATTAGTGAAAGGGGTTGCTGCAATTTTGGTGCAAATTGTGGAGGCACTTGTGTTGGCGAGTTCATAATATAGTGCCCCACACAGTTTTGGATATTTATTTCACCATTTGTAGCCCTCTGCACACGAGTCAGTACCCATGTCTTCTTAAAGGCCACCCAACATCTAAGGTAGGATAACTATTAATATTCTTTTGTAGTAGCTTCCACAGCTTAGTAGATGCTGCATGTCGTGCTTCATTTTGCTTTTAGGGCTTTTTTTTTGTTTTGGTTTGCCGCTTCCGTTTTCACTGTATGCGCTTCGGCACAGCCTTGCATGATATTTCTATCAACCAGTACTTATCCAAATAGCAAGACTGGAACTTGGTCACGCTGGAAATTGTAGCCAACGGTCCTGTTGCTGTAGGACGGTTTGAGCTGGTTGCCGGTGCGAGAACGGCCCGCGCCAAATCCGGGCTCCGCAGCTAAGTGCTATACTTGTATAAGTTTTCTATTATTCTCGATAAACAGTCTTCCATCCGATTTCGTGCCCGTGGTTATTTATAGAAATGACTATTGTGTAATTTTTGTAAACGGACATAACGTTATGCGTGCGTCTAAGATACCAGGCTCTTGAGTGAAAAATCTGTGACTTAGAGTGCCTAATATATATATATATTGCTTAAATACGGTTGGTATTAACTGTAGGTTAAACGCGGTATATCGAAAAGGAAAAGGAAAGTAGCGAAGATAAACAAACTCATACATACGAATTGCTTGTTACATAAAGTAACAAGACTTTCAGTTATGTTGGAAATTTGTTTCACACTACCATGCTTTCACCAGACGGGCCGTTTCGTTGATGCACAACTCAGCAGTGGTGATCGGCAGGCAGTGTAACCCACAAACGATGGTCGGACAAGAAGTAACAACTCCATTATATCCTATTGCCAACACAAGATGCGCACGAATGCCCTAGCGGGGAGGCTTTATTTACGAACTGCTTGTTACATAAAGGCACAAGACTTTCAGTTATGTTGGAAATTTGTTTCACACTACCATGTTTTCACCAGATGGCCGTTTCGTCGATCCACGACTCATCAGTGGTGATCGGCAGGCAGTGTAACCCAAATTTCCAACATTTACGAAGAGCTTATACTAGCACGAGAAATGTTTGACAAATAGATGTTTTTGGCGACATCTAGCGTCAGCAGGCAATATGCCCGGTGAAACACAGTTCACAAACGATGCATAGATTATTCTAAAATAGTAATTTAACAGAGAATTAGGGGGAATGTAAATTAGCATAACAGAAATGTTCATTTTGTTGAGAGAGTATCCCATGACTTGCACGTTTAAAGGTAGAAATTATGTGTTATAATGTATGGGATGGAAATCTATGTATGTGAGTCTTGGCAAGGCCTCCTTTCTTGTCATTTCTATCCTCTCTTGAAATTTTATAGTCGAGAAACCTAGTACGAATTATATAGGTATAAAGACCATCCCATTATCTAAGTTGACATGTTTAAGTTAAATACGCTACAGTATTCTTAGAGATCAGCCGACAGGGGATTATATTAGTGTTTATATCTTACGAACGTAGAGATAAGAAATGCCGCTATCAGTTTGTTTCTTTTTGAAGGTTCTTTGTAAAGTGCCAAGTAATGTGAAATTCGTCTGATAGTCGGTTACACAAATATCAACGATGCCGGAGATGCATTGTATGAAATGAATTCGTATTTGATAAAGGATAGGATATTTCAGATGAATTAGTTAATACGCTTCATTTGAAATTAGATGACCTCATTTATAACAGGTGCAGATTTAGGTAATTCCTAATTACAACTATTTATTTAATAATTTGTTGACAGCATCGCCCTCGTTCAAGAACTCTTAATAAGTGCAAGATGTATACACGACATCGATAATCTTCTAAAAGTTGCTTTAGAGCAAAATTTCTTTCAATTCAACAATAAAATATATCGCCAAAATGATGGGTTAGCAATATGCGCTAGTACAAACTCGCTTCTCGCTGAGATATTCATGCTGAACCTAGAAAACCAAATCTTACACCACCCCGTACATCGAGACAGAATCTTGCCTTACCTTCGTTATGTCGACGACATCTTCGTTTTATTCAGAGGGTATCAACAAGACCTATCGGACACACTTTTGTATATGAATTCCATGCACAATAAAATAAAATTTACATACGAGGTTGAAGTTGATGGGACTTTGTCTTTTTTGGATGTTAACATTCATAGATTCTCAAATAAGTTATTATTTTCTATATACCACAAAATTTAAAAAATACAACCTCAACATATGTTTTCGAATTAAGGATTCTGTTGGAACACTCCTCAATAGTAGTAAAGATAAAATCCCATGGCACGAGAGATCCGGCGTATATGTGTTATATTAGGGGGACCGGAACTGTAATGCTCAATACATCGGACAGTCAGGCCGCTCAATCAAGACTAGAATAGCAGAGCACTATAAAGTTATTACTAGATCGTAATCTAATATTATGATATCTAATAGCAGATCGGCACTAGCGGAGCACATAATAGATTCGGGTCACCCCTTTCACCCGGATAACAATGCAAAGCTCATACACATCTGTGATAAAAGTATACTCCTAAATACCCTTGAAATAATGGAGATCACCTCTCTTAATAACAATCCATCAATTGTGTGTCTTAATGAGCAAACAGAGTTCGCATGTTCTAAGTTTTTCAACTCCTTGGCTTTTTTGAAATAAGAAAATACTTACCTTATTTGGCATTATGTGCGAATGGTTATAAGTTTGTATTATGCGCCTATATACATCATGAATAAATGCCTTTGCTATAGTGAGGAGACGAGAATTCATGTTAGCCCATAAATACATAAACAACTTAGGGAGCTTGATAACATGTTTATATAAATCATAACCTTCAAAACAATGTCTTCTTCTACGTGTTCAAATCCTGAGTCAATTACATGCATTCCTTTTAGTAGTAATCTGTGAGACTTGGAACATAACCTAACTCCACACATCTATTAATGTAATAGGAGATTTTACACCGTTCCTTTTAGAATACAATGAACTAATCATACTCCTTAATAACTCAGTTGGATTTAACAATATAGAAAGTTGCTGGATTGGTTAATTGTTATTAAACTTGATTTATTTGTTTGTACTATTAAGAGCGTGGTGTAAGTTGGAACCTGGAAACTATCACCTATAACATAACTCATATTCATACCAACAGAAAGTTCATTAAATCATTTGTCAATGACGTCCTTGCAATTCCGGGTTCGAGAATTTTAGCAAAAACAAACAAACCATTAAATAATTTTGAGAACTTTTATTAAAAAACGAAATATGATATACAAAAAGAAAATAGATCTAAATATGTAATTGTAATTTTAATAAATCAAATATTTTATATAAAATGGTAAGTTGAACGATAATTTTGCATTCAATAAAAAATGGGGTGTGTTTTCCAGACTTCAATAGAAATTTGCCTAGAATATTGTATGTCTTGGCGTTATGTTTTGTACGATTGTTGACATGCCACTGATGATGGAACTGGCCTAGTCCCGAATCATGTATGGCAGATAGATTCTAATTTCTATTAAATTTATCTTGTTAAGATTTGACTTTCATTTAAACACTATTTATTTTTTCTAGTGCCTTACGATCACATGGTATTTGTCGCTGGATGTGCAACTGTATCTTATGTTGCTAACTGTTTTATATGTTATACTGAAATATCATTTGCCTGTTAAACGAATTCTTTGTATGGTATTAGCAATCTCATATATAATACATGGGCTTGTGATATATATAAACCACCTAGATGCCTCTTACAAATTTACACCTGAGTAAGTATATCCTTAGCAAATTAAAAAAACCCAAAACTTTCCCTACATGATATAATATACTCAAAATATATGATCTGCGTAACGAAATATAATTTAAATAATAATTATTATTATAATTGTATGATTTTCATTATTTCCAATAAACTAACGTAACAAACGACCTACTTTATTGAAAAATGAAAAAAAAAATATTGCAAGAGCTGGGATTCGAACCCATAACCTTCCGCATGCGAAGCAAATTCAAACTTTTCAACAAAGTTTTATTCATACTCACATAAAAGGTTCATTCTAACCCTACGTTTTTGTATAGTCATGACACAGTTTAATATACAGTTACTTCACTTCGTGTCGGAACGTTTTATCTCTCTGTCTTCAAAGCAATTCGCCGCTACTATAGCTATACTATAGTATCTTATAGTATATATAGATATAGTACAACATAGTAGCGGGCCCGAATGTGGCTGGGATTGCGACGAGTCGATGCCGTTTTAGCGTCTACTGACCCTTCTTATCTATAGTTATTATTCTATGGTCATGATACTGTTTCGGAATTGTCAGGATCAATTACAGGCGCATACGATGACCTGGCACTGTTTTATTTCGGTACAGAAAAGATAGTTGGTTGGAACAGAAAAACGCTGACTATAGGTAAGTGTCGAAACTACATTTAATTTTAAGTTTTCTGAATGTGTACGGTATAAACTATATCATGATTATATTTTTGAATATCTAATAAAAAACATTCAATATGTAATAACGTAACATAATATACTAAATTCTCAATAAACCAATTAATTATTTAAATTATGGCCAAGATGTCAGTGTTAAGAACATTTACCTAAATAATTTTGTGTTTTTTGTCTATGTGCTCCTAGGAGCACTATCATAAAATGTGTCAGTAGTGTCCACCAACTCACTGCCTCCTTCGTCACTCATTTTTCTTAAAATACACTATCTTACTTCTTTATTAAACACTAGGTAGCACAACAAACAATTAGTAGAACCCCACAAAAATAAAAAAAATAAATTCAAGAGCAAAAACGCTAGAGGTTAGAGAATGGTTATTTAACAGGAGACAAACATAACATGGAACAAAGTGAAAAAAATAAATGGCGCATGTCAGTCGTGGATCACTCAAGACGGTTTTTGCTTTTTACCCATGATCGAAATGACGGTGCCGAAACCGGTGCTTGAACAGTTACAGGTTTGGTTGGATCGTTAACGAAATCGTACAAGGAACGAGCATCGCTCGGTGGGAACGCATTAAACGTATTGCGCATTGATTATTTTATTTCTCATTATTGGTTCTTAGTGCTGTATACCTGAATGTAACTCCAATTATAATAGCGCATTACAGTTTTCTATTTCCCAAACATGATAATTTAACAGAAATTATTACAGGCTATTCCTAGATCTAAATTTAACCCGTCAAAGTCCGCGGTAGATAATTAGAAAGTAGTAGATAATTATATATTAGATAATTACCTTCAACCAAATGGAACTATAAACCTAAACATAAGCCCCAAGCGTGTATAATATTCTATTTATTTTTTCCAAATTTGCCTAAATATTTGTCAAAAACAGTCCTAATCCCTAGAAAATCCTTGGAAGAACGAAAATGTGAACAAATCAAACCTTCCAAAGAAAAAATTACTTATTCATAAAGGTCGATTTAATTGAAATTTTAGATATTCTTCTTTTAAATTTAAGTAAAAATGTTTCTAATAACTGGAATATTAAAACAAATTAAAATCTAGAATTCTAAGTTGAAAAATAGTTTACAAATATTTTCGTTGCCACCGCGCATCGGCAGATTATGTACAGTAGACTGGTTTAGTAATCGAATTATCTGTTCATGGCTTGTCTAAAGAAGGCTGTGAAATTACGTTCAAATTCGAATATGCACAATTTTTACATTAACGATAAAATAAAATTAATATCCCATAGATGCGAGCGAATGAAGGCAGCAGCGAAGTTACTGGAAATCGGACCATTCTTGATCGATCTTCATTGATTATTTGAGAAGCCAGGCGCGTGTATGTAAGAAGGTTGAGTCAAGCGGGACGGGCAGAGTTAGTTAATAATTATTTCTAATCCTGCATGATATTTGTCATTTTTTGAACAAGCGTGTCTCAACTACAACTTGCACCCCATAATCTTTAAAACGGTTCAGATTTTTTAAAAATGTTGAAACGCATTAATTGTAATCAATTTGTAACATATTTTTAAAATTATTCCTTCATCCCTCTTCCGTCCAGAACTACCCCTTCAAAAATTGTAAATGGCAAGAGGGTTCGAGTGACATGTCATTGTGAAGCTATGCTTTAATGTTTTGTTAAACTTCAAACAATTTGTTTTGAAAATACAAAATTATTTTATGCTCAATGAAATTTTTACCATTCAATTCGGATACTCTACTCCGCCCCAAGGGCATAGAATAATAACTATAGATAAGAAGGGTCAGTAGACGCTAAAAAACGGCATCGACTCGTCGCAATCCCAGCGAAATTCCGGCCCGCTACTATGTTATACTATATCTATATATACTATAAGATACTCTACTTTAACTATAGTAGCGGCGAATTGCTTTCAAGACAGAGAGATAAAACGTTCCGACACGAAGTGAAGTAACTGTATATTAAACTGTGCCAAGGGTGTAATATTTAAATAACAAAACTAAGACATTGTTGCAGTGCCCAAAAAACAATTTTGTTGTTTTATATTTTGAACCATTAATTGCAAATTTATTTTTAAGATTGTAGCATGACTTAATAAAAAAAATATATTCAGGTAATGAAAAATGGACTACTTGGTTAAAATGAAGATTTTCTCTTTAATACATATTATTAAAGTTTATATTTTCTCAGTTCAAAACGAAAAAAAGCTTTGGGCGGCATACATCTATCGGTTTGGAGGCATGGGCATATCATTATTATTTTAGCAAAATAAAGCAAATTTATATATACATATCGAAAATACGGTGGTAAGGCGGCAAACTGAGAATAGTATGTAATTGAGTTAGGCAAATTTGGTGTATTGCATATTCTTTTTTGCAATTTTCGCTTACATCTTTAGCAGATAATAACAACGCATTCCGAACAAATCCATTTTTGCGACCTGCATGAAGTATGATGACGTGTTTACCTCTAGAAGATACGGAGTGCCTAAACTGCATTTTCTGTATTATCCACCCAACCGTATTTCAACACGTCGTCAGTATCAAACCACGTCTCGTCTAAATAAACTATATATCTACCTGATTCACGATAATCTTTAATCTGTTCTAAGTATTCTTCCCGCAATTCAACTATCCTTCTTAATTCCATTACAGCTACTGTATTGTCAATTTTTTTATATTTTTTAATTCCGCAGTCCCTTAATATTTCCCGCAATGTGGCCAAGCATTTGTAATTATATTATCTGTAGTATTTAAGTTTTTCTCGAACCATATCTAAAATAGGCACCTATTTTGTTTATACAAACTATACACAATTTTCCTTCCTTCGTCATCAATTTATTGAAATAAGTTGTTGACACTGATAATTTACTCAGCTTGTGAATTTGTTTACAGATATTTATATCACATTCTTGATGTTCGTTTTTGAGGCACTCATACATTTAAAATTATTCGTTGGCATTGCACATGTAAGTCTTTATTTTTAAATTCTACACTACAGTTTAAATTATCATGTTCGAATGGTCTCCAAAATGCCATATTGCAACAGTTACAAAAAAATTAAATATACAACGAAAATAAAAATCATATACCAATTACTTACTGAAAATACTTCTTTAAGTGCGACACTGGAAATAAACTATCTCTCGACAACTGGCTCCTTGCAAGAGATAATGATAATAAAATATTAAGTGCATAATGTGGCACGTTTAAAATACTCATTGTGATTCGGCAACTACTTGATCATCTATATATCTGACTGGTTGGATTTATCATTCATCGTTCGTCTCTCGGTGTTTTACAAATAAGCAGGTTCGCTCATCAAGGGAACGCTCAATAAGAACATGTTATTAACATCTGAAATGCCCGTACCTGGAAGAAGCCTTATTTCCAAGTAACATTAACTATACTATACAATTTTTGACGTTTCGTGGCTACGTTGGCATATTCATCAGACAGCTTATGAACACAATTATTACTATTAAAATTATTTTAAATAAAAAAACAAAATTAATAAATATATCTAGTTTTAATCTGTTTTAATATTATTAGTTTTATTGTTGTGACATCTTATATAAATATATTATGTACCTGGTTAATTAAATTAATAATAACAAGAATAATAATAATCATGTATTGTTTCTGAAGGTTACAAACCTTATAACAAGAGTATGGTTTAAGTAATAATTGTTTTTTGCTTACTTCCCAACGCAGCGTCACAAATTTTAATAATTTTCATTAAAAATTGTCACTAACTGAACCTAGAACCCCAAAAATAAAATTAAAATAACAATTAATGCTTCCAAAAAAAACAATAACAAATTTTATTCATTTGGGCACTGCAACAATTTTCTTCTAATAGAGTAGGTGATTGTGCTTTATTACTTATTAACTTTGTTGGAATTTGGTATCTCTCAATTAGAGGAAATATTCACTAAAACGGGGCAGAAATTACGTAATTCCCCATTACTATCAGACTTATTGGATATTTGTTTTAGGTTATTACGTTATCCAGCTTCTATATATGACAGAAATCTGCTGCTGTTATACTTCTCGACATTTTCCAATACATCATCCTACATATTGGGATTAATATTTGGTGTGTTATACCATGAAAATAAGGGTCGGATTTTAAGAAGTAGGGTAAGTCATATATCTTGCTATGCACGGTGCTTCTATATTTTTAAAGTATAATGCTTGATAGATGATGGCCATCAAAACCTGTTTCATGACGACATTAAGTATCTTTTTTATCTAGAATACTCTAACAAAGAGTAACATCGCTTACTATTTGGTTGTATAAGTATATATTATTAATGTAGATTTATTCGGTAATACTGTTTGTGCTTTTTCTGTTTGTGTTTTTTTGAAGGCTAACATATGTTTATGTCTTTTGTTGTTTTTGTTTTTTACAGGGTTAAAATTTATCTCAGTACATACTGCCTTTTTAAGCCTTTCTGTAGTTCTACATTATATAGTTAGTAAGTTTAAGTTGTATAATCTTTTTGTTTTTGTTTTATAGAACTGCAAATAAACTGATTTATTATTATTATTATATCAATGTTATGTTTTTTAAGTGGAATGCCCTATATTTTAACACATTTCTGAATTAAGTATGAAAAATAAGACAGACTTTTGTAATATTTATTTGTAATTGCAAGGTTTTTAGAAAAAAATAATTGTTACCAAACAAGACTATTTATTTCAAAACTGCTCAGGGATCTCACAATTAGACTGTTTCGTGGATTTATTGGCCAATTAATTGTGTAAAATACTATACTGGGTGTTCAGATTGTTCGGTTCTATTCTAGCCAAAAAATATGGTTAAAATAGATGGTGCCCGTGCAAATTTTTCACGACGTGTAAGGTATATTTAGGCGGAACTTGTTAACAATTGGATGGCAAGATGTGGGCCTTATAACTGGCCTCTTAGATCTCCAAGTTTCACTCCGATATATTTCTCTTTAGTAGGATATATTAAAATTCTAGTATATACTACACCTCCTACCACTGCACAAGCCTTGATGGACCTAATTTTAAATGCATTTGCAATCTTCAGTCCTATTAATTTGCAAAATCGAAGATGTACCTATGTACTCTGTATTGAAAAAGATGGCCGTGATTTTGACTATATACTACCCAGCGATGTGTCGGGTTTGTCTGTCTAACGTTCCAAATCTATCGTTAGAAATTTAGTAATTAACAACTCCTTTGCTTGTTAATACTTTTCTGTGTTTACATATACAGAGTGCTTCAA
Source organism: Apoderus coryli (assembly GCA_911728435.2). NCBI lineage: Eukaryota > Metazoa > Arthropoda > Insecta > Coleoptera > Attelabidae > Apoderus > Apoderus coryli. Next base: position 3,868,620 of record OU452202.1, on the reverse strand, counting down.
AAAGACTGTAGTGTCCCCGTATATTATTGGGTTATACCTCCAGATTCGGGGGACATTTTAAATTAAACTAACTCGGATATCTAATTAGGAAATATATATTTTATGATATATCGTTACAAATGCTAGTAGTTATTACAAAAGCTAAAATGGTTCTCCTCTTAATTATTCTTAAAACTAGATTAGGTAAACTGTGTCAATCGTAGTTATTGATGACACAGCAAGACTACATAATTTATTATAAATATTATCTAATAATATTTATAATATGTACTATAAATATAAAAATATACAGGGTAAGACATATTGCACTACATCACCCCCCTTTAATGGAATGGACTTAATTTGGCCAGGAATTAGGTACATTCTTTGCTCTAAACTAGTTGGGTAGGTTTTTATTTGAAAAATTAAAATGTTGGCTTGAAAAAAAAATAGTGAAATATGTCTTCAAAATAATATCATAATAATACGATCTACTTAGTAATGATCTTATATAAACTTAAAATACGTAAAATTGAAATATCTTCTTTAATTACTCAAACACTAAATCCCTTAATATTTGTTACCCAAATTATGTAACTGTTTTTTTTTTTCACTTAGGTGCACTTTTATTTTATGTTTACTCGTTATTTAATTATAAATCGAAACATATATTACTTATAATAAATTTTATAATAATAAATATAAGAATGTAGATACCAATCGATTACAATAATATTTGTATACCTTCTATGATGTCAATCAAAATAATAAACTAAAAGGCTATAGAGATACTATGTATTTGAGGATATACAGTCGATATTTTAAATTTTAATCTTTTCGTGTATTATACGTTATTTCGAATTTGACGTTTTTATTAAGTTATTTTCAACAACTTGAGGATTCTTATAATTACAATTTATATGATATTTAGTTTCTTTAAATTCCTGTCAGCAACTTCTTCTACTTACTTCCCTCTCTCTCTGAATATTATGATTACAAGCTAAATTTCGTAGCTTAGACAATGCATTCCCTGAGGAATAGTTGCCATTAATTAATCATGATACTCTATTTCACCTTTATTCTTGAAACCATACTTTCAATTTATAACTTCATATTTATTCAATTTTAATTCAACTTCTTCAATATTAGGATCATCAGCCATGCTTTGAGCTTAGACAATTATATTCTCTAAAGATTTATTGCCATTAATGATCGAAAATACTGATTTTTAATTAACTTGTGTTATATTCCCGATGATATTCTAAGATCTGCGGGCATTATTATAACTCTTGCTGATGGTAACTTAAAGAAATTGTTTATATTATTTATCTCAAGTTTTGACATTTTACTTTCATTTGTTGAACTTGGATCTTTAAAATTTAGTATTGATATTTCACTAAATATTTTTTATAATAATAAGGTCATCATCCGGTTTTAATAAGTTTAGAGAATACAGATATGAATAAAGATAACTTGGTAAAAAAAAAATACGTAGCACAAAATATAAAGTAATTAAGTATATCTTAACACTTCAAGTATGAACATATCCAACAGAATTCGAAAAAAATTTAATAAAATTAATGAATGCAGTATGAAATAAACAATATTTAAGAATTTAAATTACTAAAACTTCTAAGTAATTGCAAATGAATTTCCGAATTAAGCCATAAGAAATATAGGTATAATTGGTAAAACATTCCCTTGAATAAGACAATTATAAAAATACATATAAATCTATGAAAAATATTCTTATAAACGTAAAAAATAATATACTTAATTATATACGCACATCCCATTCTTTTTTTTTTTTTTTTTGTTTTACTAAAATAAATAAAATTCATTCAAAACAATTTAATCAAAATATTTGTAACCTTGCCCTAAATTCTAAAGTAGTTTGAAAAATTCTATTATTTAAGTAACATCAATGTTTATTTGTTTTTATTATATCACTTTTATTATTTTTAAACACCTATTATTATGAAATGTCTTCAACGCGTATATTTAAAACAAAACAACATACCGTAATTTAACCATTGATATTTACTCTCCATTATATTTTCTTTCCTTTTTCGGATCCATGATTACAGTTTTATATTACATGTTCTATTTTGATTGTCCATTTTGTTGCAAGTTATGTTTTTGGTTCTTCGGAAGAACTTTTTAAAAAGGAAAAACAAAGTTTGAACACAGGTTCTTTTATTTAATCTTTACAAAATAAACGTTTCACTTAACGTGAGAAAAGCATAAAAGACAATTACAATAGAGATGTACTTGTATTTATAACATCATATTATCTGTAATATAAGTACTGGCTGAATAAGCAGAATAACTGTCTATGTGTACAGGAATGCGTTCTTAACTCCTCCGGCCTTAGTCGAGAACTATGGGGTTGTCCACAAAGTTCGAGTTGTCATTTCTTCTTTTGCTTGCACGTACTTTTTGAATCATCCCTGGTAATGTTCTTTCCTTACAGAAATCATAGATAAAGTAAGCAATAGCAAAAATTAATATTAGATATAGTACAATAGTAAATACACTTGTTTTAGTATAATATATTGGTACTTCGCGAATGTTATTGATTTGATGTTTTTGATTATTTAAGTCACTATAAATGTCCTTAAATTCGTCTAGATTAATCGTGTCTATTTTTAATGGTTTTAGTTCTGAGTTTTCACTTCTTAATTTTAAATTGAATTCAGATTGGAGGTTTGGTAGTTCAATGGGTTTAAAGTTTGGTTTATTTTTTCGCGAATTTCTAATGAGAATGTTTTTTACTTTTAGTTCACATTTATTGTCCATGCCAACCACATAACTTCCGTTTAAGAAAATATTGTCTTTATTTTGTCCACATATTCGTATTGCTACTGCACTGTTTGGAGCAATTATTATCCACTGATTATTTTCCATTTGCTGGACTTTCACTTCTTTTAAATTAACTGGTATTTGTTTACAGAATGAGGTATTATTTGTGTATTTTATTATCTGTACCTCGCACGGGGTTTCATCAGAAATCTTCGTAGTTTGGACATCTTGACAAAGGAATTCTTCAGCTGTGATTTCTTTGCATTTTTCGTTAGAAGAAGCATAATTCTCTTCATTTAACAACAGGTATTTGGATTTAGGTATAATAATTTTATAGAATCTCGGAGAAGGGGTAGGAAATGAGTAAAGGTGGAAGTAATTATAATTTTCGGCTTCAACAATAGGAATTTCTAATATAAATATTATTTGGTTACTTTTACTATAACTTTTTATGTCAATGACTTTTTCGAATAATAATATGTTTTTGGGATCTGCTTCAAAAGGAAATATTGTGTTTTTATCTAAATGTTTTTCTATAGAAACAATTTCTGAAAATAAATCTTGAGGTTCGATAATAGAGTTATGAAAAGTATTTATTTTCGAGAAAGTGATTGCTACTTCAATTCTTTCTAAAATATCATACATAATTTGAAATATGTTAGAAAACTGAGTTATGACAGTTTGTATTAGAAAATAGTTGTATGTCTCAATACTAAGTAAATCGTTCTTTTTAATAGTTTGTTCCAGGTGTAAAATCCTATTTTTTAAAATAATTTGATTATGTTCGAGTGTGTTAGTAGTATTTTTCAATTTATCAATAGATTTTGAAAGTAATGTTATTTGGTCGGCAAGTAAGGTTTTAATTGTATTTTGGTTTTCGGATAATGAACTAATAGCTCTATCATACCTTTCTGCATCTGCTTGATCTAGATTTCCAGTAATTGATTTGATAATGGAACCTAATCCGTCAATAAGGCCCCTTTTTGTTCTATTATTATTTTGAAATAACAGTGGATTGATTTGATTTATTTGAACAGTAACTTTTTGTTCCAATATGTTAGCAATGCGAAATTCATGTTTATATTGTTCTTTAAAGGTAGAACTGTCAAATACTAATTTAAGTTTAGAGTATGAATCCTTTATTACTGTAAATTCTTCAAGTAAGTTGGATATGTCATACATTTGTACAAAAGTCCACACGTCAGTTTGATGATAAGCGGTCCCCAGTTTGTATGGAAGTAATCCAGGATTATTATTTAGGTTGTGGATGTTAAGTAGTTCTGAATTTACTCGGAAGATGAGGATGGCTCTGTAAAAACAGGAGGTTTTTTTAGTTCTCTTATATGTACTATTTTTTCTTTATTTCTATTATTTATTTGTACACGATTTCGACTTAATATTTTGGTAATGATAAAAGGTCCTAAAAATCGTTTATCTTTTTTATTTCGTGCCTTAGAATTTTTGAGAAACACGGTTTGCCCTAGTTTGAATTCAGTACTCTCATCTCCTTTTGTATTATTTTTACTTACTATGTTTTCTTTTTTTGCAATGAGTTTTTCAGAAACTTCTTCATATACATGAGTTAGTTTTTCTTTATGGTTCTGTATATAATCGTTATAAAAGGTGGTTGGTATAAATATTTCATTAGGATTTCTATTAGATGTATGTCCAAAGGTTAATTCGAATGGTGTAAAATTTGTTGAACTATGTATTGTACTATTATAACCAATAATAGCATAATCCATGAGATCATTATTTTCGTCAGGATTTACTTCTTTAAGTATTCTTAAATTTTCTATCAGAGTTGAATGGAATCTTTCGACAACAGAGTTTGACTCGTGATGTGCAGCTGTGGTGAAATGAACATTTATTTTATGTAATTTTAATAATTCTTTAATAGTTTGATTATTGAACTCAGTCCCTTTGTCGACAATTATTTTTTCTGGTACTCCAAAGGATGTGAAGTATTTTACAAGAGCTTTACTTATGTGTATTGCTGATTTTCCTTCTATGAAAATAGCTTGTCCGAATTTTGTAAAAGAATCAATAATAGTAAGATAGCTTTTGCCGTTAAAAATGAAAACATCTATGTGAATAATTTGAAATGGTTTAGTAGGAGTTTCTGTGGTCATCATAGGAAAATATGGGGTTTTTCTTGCATATTTCATGTGTTGACAGATTTCACAAGAATTTATATAGTTAGTTATAGTACTTTTCATATTTTTCCAATAATAGTTTCGTTTAAGTTTTTCAAGAGTTTCATTAATTCCTCTATGGTTAGTTTTACCTTCGTGATAACCTTTAAGTATAAAGAGTTGTTGTTCTTTATCAGACACTGTTTCTACCATTTTTAAACATCGAATAAGTTTGGGTTGTCCCGAAAAATGTTTGATATACGTTTTAGCGAAATTTTTATAGAGTTCATCCTTATGAAAATACATGTAATAAGTAGTATTAGGGTCAGTGAATTCTTTCAAGAATTTTATAATAAATTGTTCATTGTTATTTTCTGGAATTTTTATTTTATGAATTTTGTGGTTTTCATAAGTTTCTTGTTTAATATCTAGTTTAAAATGAATATTTGGAAATACTAAAATTTGGTTAACCTTATTATTGACTATCTCATCCGATATTTTGATGCTGTCGCTTGTATTATCATCTAATGTTGAATGTTGAGTGGATTCAGGTAAGTTTTTATTGGGTGGTTTAATTTGTATATCTGATATTATGATATTAATTTGCTTTTCTTTATTAGGAGGTTGGGTTTCTTTACTAGTGGAAGGTTGAGGAGAGGTGTTTGAATTTCTATTAGGTGGATCGACATCTATATTTTTAAATATTCTAATACGTCAAAGTTAATGTCACCAGGATTGTTAATTACCGATTCTTGTTCATCTGCGTTAAGATTTATACGAGAGAGACAATCAGCATTTGTATTAAATTTGCCTTTTTTGTATACTATTGTATAGTCAAATTCTTCTAGTTTAAGTCGCCATCTTATGAGTTTTGAATTGGGTTCTTTGAGGTTAAAAAGCCAAGTTAGAGGTCGATGATCGGTGTATATTGTGAATTTTCTACCATATAAATATGGACGAAAATGTTTACATGCCCATACGATTGCCAAAAGTTCTTTTTCGATTGTGGAGTATCGACATTCGGTTTCGTTCAGTGTTCGTGAAGCATATGCAATAGGCTTGTCATTAGGTATTTCTCCTTGAGAAAGAATAGCTCCAATTGCAAAGTTACTTGCGTCGGTGGTTAAAATAAATTGTTTATTAAAATCTGGATATTGTAAAATTGGGTCATTAATGAGAATCTGTTTGCTAGTATTAAAAGAATTGATGAAGTCTTGATCGTGTGTAACGTTAGCGCCTTTTTTTAAACATTTTGTCATAGGTTTTGTGATCTTTGCGAAGTCTTTAATGAATCGTCTGTAATACCCTAGTAATCCTAAGAAACTTTTAATATCTTTTTGGGTTTTCGGGATAGGGAAGGATTTTATTGCGGATATTTTATCAGGATTAGGTTTAACTCCTTCCGGTGTAATAATATGTCCTAAATACTGTACTGTTTTTTGAAGAAATTCTGATTTATCTAATTGTACTTTGAAATTGCTTTTCCTGAGCCTGTCGAAAACTATGTTTAATTTATTAATATGTTCTTCAAGAGAACTACTATATATAATAATGTCGTCTAGGTATACAAGACAGGTTTCATTTTGTAATCCACGTAGAACGTTATCCATAACGCGCTGAAAAGTAGCAGGTGCATTTTTTAAGCCAAAATGCATTCGCTTGAACTCATAATGTCCTCCTTCGGTTGAGAAAGCTGTTTTTTGAATGTCATTTCGGTCCACTTCAATTTGGTGAAAACCGCTTGCTAAATCTAGAGCACTAAAATAATTTGCATTTCCTAGTTTATCGAGAATTTCTGTTATGTTTGGTAATGGATATTTATCGTCGACTGTTTTTTCGTTTAATTTCCGATAATCGATGACTACGCGCCATTTCTTTTTTCCGGAAGCATCAAGCTTTTTAGGAACAATCCAGATCGGACTGGACCAGGGTGAAATACTATCCTGAATTATACCTTGATCGAGCATTTTTGAAATTTGTGATTTTACTTCCTGTCTATGTACTTCTGGAAAACGGTATGTTTTTGTGTGTATGGGAGTTTCATCTTTTAATTTAATTTTATGTGTTATTTCGCTAGTAAAACTAAGCGGTATGTCCTCGCAATAAAATATATCGCGGTAATCATAACAAAGGTTTCTAAGGGCTTCCTTTTCTTCTTTGTTACAATGATCTAGTCTAATATTTCGTAAATTTCGTTTTAGTAGGTTATCATGTTCCTGAGTTAATGATTCGTTGGTTTCTATTTTGTCAATAAAATTTACCTCAATTAAATTTAAATATTCGATTTCAATTGGCCCTGGTATATTTAATTCTACTTCATCTTCATTTATGTTTGTTATTGTTGTTAAAGCAAAATTATTATTAACGTTAACAAGTGCTTTCGGCATTTCAATACCGTCAGCAATTTTTGTGTACGGTAGTATACCAACAAAAGGTTTATTATTATATTGTTCATATTCAGGATTGGACTTAGGAAGTTTTACAGGAATCTTTACAACTTGTTGAACTCTTGCTGGGATTGTAATACTATAATAAAAAGAATTTTGAGATTCGTCTTCAGAGTCAAAAATAATAGGAATTATTGCATTTGGTGTTGTCAATTTCTTTGTAGTAACATTGATATTAGCATTTAATTGTTTTAATAAATCTACTCCAATTAAACCTTCAAATTTTTTACTAAAATTAAAGAGATAAAATTTGTGATTCAGTTTTACGTTAAAAATTTTAAAAATAGGAATATCGACTACCTCATGATGATAAGAAATATCGTGTGCTGTTTGAATACTAAAATTTTCATTATAAATAAATCTACGATACATTTTATGTGCTAACTCTGGAGATATTAAGCTTTTGCTGCTACCTGTGTCTATTAGAAAGTTTGCATTTAATGTAGGAATAAAAATGTAAGGAAGGTTGGCTTTAAGGCAATTTAATTGTATTAAGTTGGATGTTTGTTCGTCGAGACAATTGGAAAATTTTCAAGTTCGGTACTGTCTTGTGTAATGTCTGTGTCTTGTGTGTCTTCTTTGCTAGGAACAGCTTGAGAGGTATCATATGCGTTTTTATAAAATTCTGCTTGGTTATCATATTCTGAATAATTGTTACCATCATAATAATTATTATAATAATGATACAGGTCAGGATTTTCAATGTCATAATAATTATATTCGTCGTAGTAAGATAGATTTTCATAGGGGTTTTCCAAATTGTGGTTATGTAACTCTGTAAATGTAAAATTTGGGTGTTTAGGTCTGAGACGAGAATTTGAGCTTGAAGTGTCCATTGGCTCTGGTTTAAATCTAGTGTTGTCATTATTGGGACGATTTTGGGTTTGCGGCATCTGTGAAGGTCGCTGTAGAAAATATGGTTGTCTCTGGCTTGGGAAATTATTTTGACGAAACATTGGTGAGAAATTTGGTCTTTGAAAATTTGCAAAATTGGGATTTTGTGGTCTTTGAAAATTAAATGCTGGTCTTGTAAAAGACGTAGTTGGAAATAATGGTCTCTGTATAAAATTTTGAGATGTTGATGGATTAGAAAATTGTGGTTGTTGTGGAAATAAAGTTGGTGGTCGAAATTGTGGTACCTGAAATGAAGGTTTCGTAGGCGGTGGTCCTGTAAATGATACTCTTTGTAATGGGCTAAAATTTGTTTGTGTGTTGAGCGAGTTTGAGCGTTGTGTTGAATATAAAAAGTTTTCTTCCTCTACGAGATATCCCATAGCAATTTCCAGGCTTATTGGATTTCTTAGCCTTACATTTGTTTGTATTTGTCCGGTTAGTCCCTTAATAAAAGTTTTAGGAGCTAAATCGTCATAATTTTTAAGATTAATTATTTTCTCTTCTGCCGTGATTGTTGTTATCGAGTTTAATTTAGAAATAATTAAACTTCTTTGGTCTTGAATACGCATACCAAAATTGTAAGCGGATTCGTTTTTAAGAGGCTTTAGTGATAATAGGTCTTGTAATAAACAGTCAATATTTCTTTGATCACCAAAACTTAACATTAAAGCATTTTTAATATCATTCCATAATCTAAGTTCTGTTCTGCATCCGATGAGCATAAGAGCTCTGCCTGTTAATTTACCTAAAATAGCTCGTATGAGAAAGCTATTTAGTGCATTATCGTTTTGTCTGGAAAAAGTTGCTAGCAAATGCTCACAACCATCAATAAAGATACTTAGAGTATGGGGATTACCATCATAAAACGGTATTGAATCTACGTAAAGTTTTAATAATTGAAAATTGGTTGGAGTTTCAGGCATATTTGTTGTGTTAGATAAAGTGAAATTTGTAAATTGTGTCAAAAGGTCTTGTAATTCTGGATCTGACATAAAATGTTATGAGTTTTTCTTAATAATATTATTACTAAAATTGAAATTAAATTGAAAATCAACCAATGTTCACCGAAAATATATAACTAACTTAAGGACTAATGATAGGATAATAAAAAGGACTTACAGTAGGAATATTTTCATTTCCGTATTCCGTTTTTCTTCTTTTCTTAATCTAGTGTCCCCAGGTTCGATCGATGTGAGATTTTCCCCAGGACTTCTTAATTCTACGTTTTTTGGCTGCCTATAGGTTCCTGTCGATGCTAGACGTTTCCCCAGGACTTCTGTGCTTACTTTGTTCACTCTTGTAGTTCTCCCGTTCACTATCACGACCGTTTGATTTTCGACTTGATATACCCTCAAGAAAAAATCTTTTCGCCGCGATTTTTTTTTTCAATTAACTGTTAAAACAGAAATTAACTGTGCGATACAATTAATTTTGAAAAATCCTACCGACTGCGCCAGTTATGTTTTTGGTTCTTCGGAAGAACTTTTTAAAAAGGAAAAACAAAGTTTGAACACAGGTTCTTTTATTTAATCTTTACAAAATAAACGTTTCACTTAACGTGAGAAAAGCATAAAAGACAATTACAATAGAGATGGACTTGTATTTATAACATCATATTATCTGTAATATAAGTACTGGCTGAATAAGCAGAATAACTGTCTATGTGTACAGGAATGCGTTCTTAACTTGCAGCATCCAACTCCTATTTTAAAGAAGCTTTACTTGAAGCCTATAGGGTCTGCTTCTTGCTGGATTGCAAAACCATCTCGTCTAATTCTGAATATTTCCTAAAACTATTGTTCCGAGGCAGGATCGCCATGTAGTGTCCCCGTATATTATGGGGTTATACCTCCAGATTCGGGGGACATTTTAAATTAAACTAACTCGGATATCTAATTAGGAAATATATATTTTATGATATATCGTTACAAATGCTAGTAGTTATTACAAAAGCTAAAATGGTTCTCCTCTTAATTATTCTTAAAACTAGATTAGGTAAACTGTGTCAATCGTAGTTATTGATGACACAGCAAGACTACATAATTTATTATAAATATTATCTAATAATATTTATAATATGTACTATAAATATAAAAATATACAGGGTAAGACATATTGCACTACAAGACGAGGCAATTTTTAAGGGAAGTACATTGTTTCCAATATATAAGGTGTTAAAGTTTTTTATATATTTTTTTTTCTTTAATTAAGTCAAATACGGGGGTTGCCTTTTATATTTCGAGATTTGGCAAACCTGGTGTCGCAATCTGGCAACTGACAGCTCTATCGTAAAGTTGGACATTTTTGAGGTTATACGTACTCAGAACGTTTTGACATACGAGCGCTATTTGTGTTGTTTACAGTAACTTAAAAGATTCATCTCGGCCCAAGAATGGAATTAAATTGTGAATATTTTCGTGCGATTATTTTTTGCAACTTTCGAAGTGGATTAACTCAGCAACAGTGCATGGATGAACTTAATGCAATTTTTGGCGATGAAGCTCCATCAAGGACCAATGTTTGTCGATGGTATGGTGAATTCAATCGTGGTCGTAGTTCACTCCAAGACGAATTTCGTGAAGGTCGTCCAAAAACAGTTGTTGTTCCGAAAACCATTAATGCTGTGCGCGAACTGATATTGCAAGATCGTCATGTGACCTATCAAGAGATTGAAACAACCTTAGGCATTAGTGGGACCAGCATACATTCAATATTGCATAAACATTTGACTGTCACAAAAAAATTGGTTTGCGTTGGATCCTACACAATTTGTCAATCGCTCAAATAAAGGCTCGTGTCGATTGGTCGAAATAAATGCTCAACAAATACGATCGCGGTGCTTCGAAACACGTCTATGACATCGTGACAGGTGATGAATCGTGGATTTACGCGTATAAGCCGGAAAGTAAACAGCAGTTCACTGTATGGGTGTTTCAAGATGAGCTGAATCCAACAAAAGTTGTTCGCGCACGAAACACTTCCAAGCAAATGGTCGCCTGTTTATTCAAAACAACTGGACATGTCGCAACCGTACCACTAGAACCACGCAGAACAGTCAATTCTGAGTGGTACACAATCATTTGTTTGCCAGTTGTCTTCCAAGAAATCAGGAAAACCAACCGTCGAAGACGGATCACTCTTCACCACGACGATACGAGCTCTCACACATCGGCTCAAAGAACTGCATTTTTGAGCACCCAAAACATTGATTTGTTGATCATCCGCCGTATAGTCCTGACTTGGCACCGAATGACTTCTTTTTATTCCCGTACGTAAAAAACAAACTGACACGTCAACGTTTTTCGACACCTGAAGATGCGGTTGGTGCATTCAGAATGCATTTTTTGCTGATACCTCAATCAGAGTGGCAAAAGAGCTTCGACTATTGATTCAAACGCATGCAAAAGTGTATAGATCTTCATGGGGAATATTTTGAAAAACAATAAAGTGATTTTCGATGATTAATATTTGTTTTTGTTCTCTAATCCCGAAATATAAAAGGCAATCCTCGTATCACCTTACCGATATCTTTGAAATTTGGCAGCGTTGTTGCTAGAAATAAGGAGCTTATATGGCCCTAACTAGATCAAACTTATTAGGTTCAGTGGTGTTAGGGAGGCAATTTAATAAAAATCATTCACAAAAAATGTACGCTACTGACTGTAATTTAATTTCGATAATGTTTTGTGATAAAGCAACAAAAACTAAAACTTTTTTTATTTCACTTATTTTGTTCATATGTTTCTTCGATTACGAGATAAAAATTTAAAACATTTTTCAACATACCAAAAATATTTCGGAATAATTCAACTGAAAACAACACGAAGCAAGATAAAAATAAATAAATAAATAAGTAAGATTAACATTTATACCTAATACAAAAAATTACAATAACTGTTGAGTCCTCTAGCTCGGATACATAAATCCAATCTTCTCCTAAGTGACTGGCGAACACTCTCAAAAATACCAGGGTCGTTTCAAATCGAATTACACCCATCAATCATGCGATTCTTTAGGTCCTCCACATTTTCAACAGGAGTAATGCAAACTAAGGACTTCAGGTGAAAAAATCCAGTGGGTATATTTCCGGGGATCGTGCAGGCCATAAAAGTGAAGTCCACCTCGGCCAATCCAGCGATTTCCATATGTTTCTTTTAAAAACTCACGACCAACCCGACTAAAATGCGGTGGTGCACCACATTGCATTTCTTATTACCAATGGTCCGTTTTCCAGAAATGCCAATGCAATAGAAGCTAGGCGGTTGTACACTGAACGCTTTCCCCAGCGAATGGCTCCTCATGAAACAGGCACATTAAAACAAAGTGGAGGAAGAGGAAGGCCAAACACAGCAAGAACAGTAGAGCTGGAAGAGGATGTGCTGAACATGGTTGAAGAAAATCCAGGTACTTTTACTCGAAAAGTTGCTGAGGTTTTGAATGTAAGCAATAGTACTGTTTGCCACATTCTTAAGGACAATTTGTTATATCCATACCACATTTCCTCAACTACTGATGTTGATTTTGTTTACTGATGAAGTGAGAAATGCAATAAGGAATTTTCATAATAACCATTTATGGAGTCATGAAAATCCGCATGCGTTATTTGAAGATCATTTACAACATCAGTTCTCGTTGACCGTTTGGATTGGAATTATGGGCGACCCGTATTTCTACCAGGAAGACTTACCGGAGAGGTATTTCGCAACTTTCTGGAACACACGCTTCCTGGATTTCTGGAAAACGTACGATTGGCGGTAATAAATGCATATTGGTTTATGAACGATGGTGCACCAGCGCATTTTAGTCCGGTAGCTCGTGAGTTTTTAATAGAAACATACGAAAATCGCTGAATTAGCCGTGGTGGACCTCACTTTATATTTTTACGCTACTCCTGTGGAAAATGTGGAGGACCTAAGGAATCGCATTATTGCTGGGTGTAATTCGATTAGAAACGACCATGGTATTTTTGAGAGATTTCGCCAGTCAATGAGGAGAGGACTGGATTCATGCATCCGAGTTAGAGGTGGTCAGTTTCAACAGTTTTTGTATTTTTTTGTATAAGGTATAAATAAATTTTATTTATTTATTTTTGTTCTACTTCGAATATCAGTCGAATTATTAGCAAATATTCTTGGTATGTTAAAAAAAATTTAATTTTTATCGCTCAATCGAAAAAAATAAAGGAGATACAAAAGTTTTAGTTGCTTTATCTCAAGACATTATTAAAATTAAATTACAGTCAGTGGCGTACATTTTTTTGTCAATAATTTTTATTAGACTTAATAATTTCTATTTCTAGCAACAACGCTGCCTAATTTCAAAGAAATCGGTAAGGAGCTATTTGACTTAATTAAAAAAAAAAACGTTAGGTCCTGAGTTCAAATCCCAGCTCTGCCAACTTTTTTTTTATTTCTAATATTTGAATAAAGTAGTGAATTTGTTAGGTTAGTTTATTGGAAATAATAAAAATAATAGAATTATAATAATAGCTAATAATTATTAAAATTCTGTGTCGTTACACCTGTAGGTACTGTTATCACAACAAAGTCATTATTATTAATATACCTACACATTATACAGGATGTTTAAAAAAATGGTCAATATTTTGTTCCTTAGACATTATATGAAAAAAAGTTTTCATAAACATAGGGCCGGAAATGAGTTGTTTCGGAGATACAGTTTTTTAAATACATTTCAAATATCTTTTCGCCGACTTTCTTGAAATTTGAGAACGCTGTTTGTAGTAACAAGGGGCAAATTGGACCAAAATAAGATTCACATGATTAAATACAGTGGGGCACTTTGACCAAAGTTCTTTTCAATATAAAAGTGTACGCACACGCCGGTGCCGCAGACTTTTTCTAATTTTGATATTGTCTTTAATAAAGCAAATTTAATATAGTTTTAAAAACTGTTTATATGATCTTTTTATCATAAACTCACCTAGGCAATCACCTCCTTAAATATTGCAAATCTTTTATAAACACCTTGTACATTTTTTACTACTACTATTATAAAAGCGCAATTATTCTAGTAATTTCTTAAAATACAGGGTGATCCATTTGAAAGACTAAACTGCCTAGGAGATTATAGGCGGCAATCTTAAAAATAATTTTTATCGACAGATGAGCTAAGCTAAGAAAATGTAAGATACCAAATTTTCAGGAACATTCTGCGTTTTGATATCCATAAACTTCTAACTTATCATCAACCGTAAATCATATTGTAGAAACACCATGTATATTAAAAGAAAGAGCAAATGCACTCATGTGTTTCAGAATGATACATGTCTAAAAATTATATTTTATAAATTTATTTTATTAACATGGTTAACATAATATTTACAGATATATCCAATAATGTGGGCAATTCTGTTTGTCGGACTCCCCACCGCATCTATATATTTGAGTTCTAAGGAATACAAGGGACTGTCAGCCGCTTTGTTAGGTCCTTTGTTCAAGCCCCTGTATGCTGCTGGGATTGGTGTTGGAATTCTGGGAATGAGCCACAACATCGGAGGTAAAATAATTGAAATAATAATAATAAAAGGCTTTATTGTTAAAATAAACATTTTACAAATGGCGAGGTTGAAGTTTATACTTCTTAACTTAACCCAAGTATCAATTATTAATCACAAATACAATCCAACAAATCCATGAATTAATTAATACCTAGGTAATAGAAATAATAAGTAACTCAAAATGAAAATAAAAACAAAACAAAAACACATGAATCTTAAACTTCAATCAACTTAAACTTCAATCAACTTTATACAAATCTTTGTATGAGATTCTTTACTGTTTGTTTAAAACGATATCCCTTTAATAGTTTTACCTCATTATTCATCATTGAAAATTAGTTCGTTAAAGTTCATACATACCATTTGTGTTTTGAGAACAACGTTATACCTTTTGTATAGTTGTATTTTATGGTAAAATGAAGCAATTTAAGTATCGAAAAAATTAAAATATTTTACGTAGATATAATTCGTTTGTTTAGATATTGTTATTTGGAATTTAAGGATTTGACAAAAAGTCATACATTCCTGAGCGCCAGTCTACCACATATTGCAGGACTAGAAATACCTAATACTGAATATATTTATTATTAATAATAATTGTTGCAAATGAGAAGAAACAAAATATAAAAAAATCGGTTGTGTCACCCCCAAAACTTTCCTGGCAAGAAATAATATAATCTAAAATATGACCTGGGTAACGAAATATATTCTGGAAATGGTCCTAGTCATTCCAGGCGACTATAATTATGGGTCGCGAAAGTAAAAATAAAAATTTATGTAATGTATAACTTGGCACGCTGCCAATATGTTAACACAACCGGAACGGCAACGAAGCGACAAAGTTGTGTCAACTTTATGGTTTTAGTTAGGAGGGACAGGATACGCCTACATGTTCAAACACCTGTCGGCGCTATCACGGTAGTCAAGTACCTGGTGGCGCGGTAGTGATTGGATGGGTGGACGGTGCTTCCGACCGAGTCGGTAGACTTGCTTATGCCAAATAGTTCTTGACTACAGAGTCGTGGGTGCTGGCGGATGGCAGTCGAGAACCGTGGTGCGGATTCCAAGCTAAACTGTAGGTCCATACTAACGCTGGTTGAATGTCTATCATGACAAGATTCGAAGAATACAAGGAAAGAAAAAATTAAATTAAAAAAGGACCTATCAAAGTTTAGGGGCATTTTATGTCACGGATGGCCCGCCCCTTATTTCCAAGGCGATATTGAAATGTACTGGGTATACTGGCCAAGTTTCATACAAATTAATTTTACCGCTATTACGAAAAATGATATTCAGTGTATTACTTTAAAGAGCGAATAGTTCAGAAAGGAAAGGCCTTACGAAAGAACTGTATAGAACATTTTAGTCTTATATTATTTCGAACGAACCGTCCTTGAAATTTCCCGCAATACTTCCGGGACACTCTGTATAAATCTGTTCGTTAAATATGCATCATTTCTTATAATGATTCTACAAAAGAGCCTTTTGAAAATCTTATAGTTCATAAACATTGTAACGCCATGAAGTTATAATATATATTTTTTATGTTCCATATTTTTTTAGGAGTCGTCAAGAAAATTTGTGAATGGCAACCTGCAACATTCCTAAGCAAATTCACTTTATGTGTTTATATTTTCCATGGAATTATTATATTTTTCAAAGATTTGAATGCTAAACGTCCTTTGCCGGTTTCCGATGGAGCTATTGTAAGCTGTTCAAGTAGGACCACTGGTAAACAAATATTAATTAGGTTTTTTTATTGCAGCTCACATCGGTTGCCACCGAAATTCCTCTATCTTTGCTGTTTGGTGTATGGAATTATTTTATAATAGAAGTACCAACGACTAGAATACTAACAAATATTTTACCAAAAATTAGACCTCAGACCGATAAAGCCACAAAAGTGGAATAAAAACAAATATGAATACTTGTTACATAATGTAACAAGATTTTATGTTATGTATAACAAATAGGTGAAGAGATATTTTTATTACATTATATGTATATTCAACCTCAAACTTTTTTAGCATATATATAAATTTGTTTTTATTTTTCTTTGCCCTTTCCTTTATTATATTTGCTGTGAATTTTCTTGATTTTAGGTCAGGATTTTATAAAACTACCACATAATATTGTAACAATTTATTATGACGTTTCGGTCATTTTTTTTTTTTTTTGTATCTTTATCCAATATCGAAACTATTGAGAAACAATTTCTACAAACACTAAGTTGCAACTGCAAAACTTACACTTACCACCCTCAGCGTGGATATCATTCCAAAACATTAAACATACAGGGTGGTCCAACGAAAAGTTTGCACCTAGCTTTTCTCTTTTTTTTGTAGTCGAATGCGAAAATGCTCGGACACGTCGATTTTGCTTTTGAGGGGGACACATTTTAAACATATTTTTCGATCTGCGCCTTTAACCCCCTAGCGGGGGTGAGTAACAACCCTAAAATTTTAAATGGAAAGAGGGGTCTAATGACATATCATTTGAAAGGACACAAAATTGTCTTTCTAATGATACCCTATTTGTCGAATTTTACTAAAACAGTTAATACGAAAACGACTTTAAAGACATTAAGCCGATAATTTTGGTATTAATGAGAAATACAAATAAGTTTTAATTATTACGACTGAAAACAACTACAATCATTTCTAAATTATTTACTTTGAAGAAAAACGGGATTTCAAAAACACTATCTTATTTATCAGAACTAAATTCCTCACTAATCGTTTGCGTTTTTTGTTGAAATAAAAACTGCAGATACGTGTAGGAAAAGAATTTACACCGTTTATTTTAGTCTTTTCATTGATTCAGTTTGGTTGCTTCTCAAGTTATTTTACTTTTACCGTACAAAATGATTTATTCCATTCTAGAACGAGTTGAAATTGTTAAACTTTATTTTCAAAATAATAGTAGTGCTAGACTTACGGCTCGCTTATTTAATGAGAGACATCCCGATAAAAATGTGAATGATGTGTACGTTGGCAAGTTAGTTAAAAAGTTTGTAGATAACGGATCTGTCTGTAATGTAAAACACCAGCCGCAGAAACCGATCAGAAATGAAGCTGTGGAAGTCGCTGTTTTAGGGCATGTTGAAATGGATCATAGTCAAAGTACCCGTCAACTAGCTGAAGCCTCAGGTGTCTCCCGTTCGTCCATAATACGAATTTTAAAAGCGTACAAATTTCATCCGTACAAAATCAAATTAGTACAGGAACTAAATGAGGATGATCCTGATAGAAGGCTGCAATTTTGTGAAGCAATGAGCCAGCGTTTAATTGAAGATCCGCAATTATTATTTAACATTTGTTTTTCCGACGAATGCACATTTTATTTGAATGGAGCTGTAAATAGGCACAATTGCCGTTACTGGGATGACAGTAACCCACATTTATTCCGTGAGGTTCATACCCAGTATCCTCAAAAAATAAACGTCTGGTGTGGCATATTAGGAAATCATATTATAGGACCACTTTTTATTCCTGGAAATTTAACTGGTGAAGTGTACCTAAACATGCTTGAAGACACAATTGATCCTTTAATAACACAAATAATAGAAGATGACCAAAATCATACTGCTGATCGGCTTTATTTCCAGCAAGATGGAGCACCTCCGCACTATGTGGCTCCTGTAAGACAGTTCTTAGATGACCGGTTCCCTGGACGGTGGATTGGAAGGAGGGGCCCAATTGAATGGCCTGCCAGGTCACCGGATTTATCGCCTTTAGACTTTTTTCTTTGGGGGCACTTAAAAAATAAATGTTTTGCCACGAAGCCCGAGTCCATAGAAGATCTTCGCCGACGCATTACAGAAGAGTGCAGAAACATAACACCTGATATGCTACAAAATGTTAGAAATAGATTTGAACAAAATCTGTATTATTGTATGGAATCAAATGGGTCACATTTTCAACATTTGTTAATGTAACGTTTTAATAAATCAATTTAACAGCTTGTTTACTTTTTTTACAAAGCAATGTTAAAACTAACAAACATTGGAATGTACTAACGATTGCAGGTGTTTTCACTCGCAATAATTAAAACTTATTTGTATTTCTCATTAATACCAAAATTATCGGCTTAATGTCTTTAAAGTCGTTTTCGTATTAACTGTTTTAGTAAAATTCGACAAATAGGGTATCATTAGAAAGACAATTTTGTGTCCTTTCAAATGATATGTCATTAGACCCCTCTTTCCATTTAAAATTTTAGGGTTGTTACTCACCCCCGCTAGGGGGTTAAAGGCGCAGATCGAAAAATATGTTTAAAATGTGTCCCCCTCAAAAGCAAAATCGACGTGTCCGAGCATTTTCGCATTCGACTACAAAAAAAAGAGAAAAGCTAGGTGCAAACTTTTCGTTGGACCACCCTGTATATTATAATAACAGTACTTTCACATCACAAAAGGTATCGCACATTTAAAATAAATATTTTTGTTAATTTATTAAATTTTGCTAATTACATTGTCACAGGATAACACCAGAATATTTGTGTATTAATTTGTCAGTGTATTTTAATACATCTCTGAATGAAACTATAGTATAAGTAATATAAGCTAATATGAGAGCCACTAATAATGAATGGAAATAATAATAATAATGGTAGTAGGCATGTAAAGGTAATAATATTTATTTTATATTATTGCTGGTTTGTACCAGGACCACATTTGAAATTATTAACAAAAACCTAAAATGCCAACTAAGAAGGTCTCTCAATTCTGTAGACAGTGTGCTCAAAAAATTACAAAAACTCAATATAAAATACAGTGTTCAAGTACTTGTCAACTATGGTTCCATAAGGGTTGTTGTGGGATGCCTGATGAAAAATTTAAATTTTTTCAAAATTCAAAAACACAAAAATGGGTTTGCCCAAAATGTATTGTAAGCACTGATGACGAAGAATCGGAAGATGAGTCAATTTCTAGCGAACGCACACACACACCTGTGCCTCAATCAAGGAGATCGTCTCAAATATTTGACTGCGCTCTACAAAGCAAAAGCCCCAGTAACAAAGAAGTCCTTCGTGCTATGAAGAGCATGTTTGAAGAGCTACAACAATCAATTACATTTAATGGGTCGATGGTAGAGGAATTAAAGACGAACATGCAAGAGGTAGTGAAGGAAAATCGTAAATTGAAGAAGGAACAATCCTTTCTTAATAGCCGCGTTACGGAACTTGAGAAAAGTGTATATGAATTGCAGCAAAAGGTAGATGAATCAAGTTTGGGGGAAAGGAAGAAAAATGTCGTAGTTTTAGGGTTGAAGGGTGATAAAAATGTAAAGAGAGAGATTAAAAGTATATTTTCCCATTTAAATGTGGATGAGGCTGAGCAGGACACTGTTAGAGTATTGCAGAGTGATCAACCTTGTAAACCAGTTGTGGTGTCATTTACTCAGGAAGATAAGAGAATTGCTGTTATTGAGAGTAAAAAACAAAAGCGCCTAGATACGCACGTGTGTGGAATTTGAAATGGACAGAGGAGAAAGATATTTATTAACGAAGATTTGCCGAAGTTTACTAGGATGTTGTTCAAAGAGGCCAGAAGACTAAAACAAAAGAACTTTAAGTATATATGGTGTAAAGACGGGCAGGTATTTGTTAGAAAGACTGAAAATCGTAATGAAATAAAGATTTACTCCCAAAATCAGATAGAACTTTTGCTTAATGAAAATTTCTAGTTTTATTTTAGATTAAGGTATGTAAGTGTTGAAAATAATTTGTTACAATGTCTAACTTGAAATTTGCACATTATAGTGTGAGATCCGTTGTATCAACTATAGGACATATATTAACAAAAATAGCAAACCTAAACTATTGTAATATTCAAATGTATTTAAAATCAAGCACTGTTAATGACTGTGGTTTGGTTTGGGTTTATTTTCTTATAACAGTAATTAAAAATAGTTTTTTTTTTCCGAATGTCCGAAACTTGCATATTATACACATTAACATTAGATCTCTTGTGCCTAAATTTATTTCACTTAAAGAGTTTGTGTTGGAGAATCATGTTGATATTGCAGCTATTTCGGAGACATGGCTTACTGGGGCAATATCGGATGAGGTAATCCAGATTGATGGGTATAGAACTGTCCGCAAAGACCGTGATTTGAGGCGGGGTGGAGGAGTAATGTCGTATATACGGGATAGCATTTCATTTTCATTGTTGAGCTCTTTTAATTTTCAGTACGCGGAGCAGGTATTTGTAAGTTTTAAATTAAATAGTATTAATAATATCATAGGGGTAATTTACAGACCGCCTGGTCTTGCGGGATTAACTGATTTCCTTTTAGAATTTGAAACAAATTTAAGTGATCTTGCTGTCTCATCTGATAATTTTATTTGTGTTGGCGATTTCAATATGAACTATTTGGACACGGATTCTACCGATGTTCAGAGATTCGAAGAAATATTACAGGGGTATAAGCTTACGCAGCTGATAGATCAGCCAACGAGGATTGCACGGGAATCTTATAGCCTGTTGGATTATGTCATATGTTCTGATAAAGATATGGTAAGTGATTTTTATGTTGACCACTCTGTGGATTTTTCGGATCATTCTTTGATTGGATGTGTTGTTGCTTTGAGCATTATGAAGATTAAGAAGATTAAGCCTTTCTTCCATACTTATAGGGATTACAAAAATATTGACTTTGTTCAGTTTAATAGCGATCTCTTGGAATTGCCTTTTGAACAAATATTTTTTGAAAATGATGTAAATAAGAAGGTTGAGATGTTTAATTCATACTTTCTGAATCTTTTTGAAATTCATGCTCCAGTACGCACCGCTAGAATTACCAAGAAAAAAGCTCCATGGCTGAATCAGGAGATACGAGAACTGATGCGTTTGCGTAATAAGTCACTATCCAAATATAAACGAAATAGAACAAACCAAAATTGGGAAAATTATCGCCATCTTAGAAATTTAGTAACATCAACTGTATATTCTAGTAATAAAAGATACCTGGAATACTGTATTAGAAACGGTTCGGCACGTGAGAGTTGGCAATTACTTAAGAGTCTCGATGTAGTTTCTAATCATAGGAAAAATGTTCCCGAGCATTTGTCCGATATTGATAGGATTAGCGACTGTTTCTCGCAGTTGTCGCATTTAGCACCTGCTTCGGCTTTATTAGATTTCTATAACAATAATGTCTATAATAATGCATTTGAGTTTAATTTCCAATTAGCCACATTCGAAGAAGTGGAAAAAGCTCTTGCAGAAATAAGATCAGTGGCGATTGGACCTGGTGAGGTGGGTGTTCATATGTTGCATTGTTGCTGTCCTACTATAGTTTCAATAATAATAATAATAATAATATAAATTTATTTGCGTATAAGAAAAAAAATTCAAAACAATATTACATTATGCAACTTAAGATTAAAATCATTATACACAAAAAGGAGTATGAAACATTCTACGAATGATTTAAATTCAACCCCTGGAGAAACCATCCTCGATCCTGAGCAACATACATTTAAAATTTTAGCAAGCACACAAAATTTCGCATTCGATTAGTGTATGAGTAAAGCAGACCTCAATTTTCTCTTAAATGCAGTAACACTCAAAGACTTCAGGTCAGCCGGCATGTCATTATACAAGCGGAAAACGTTATATGTAAAAGACCGACGAAAAAAAGTTGTTTTATACAATGGTGGAGAGATTAAGCCCTTGTGTCTTAAGTTCAAATTATGAACATCAGTCCTGTATCTTACTTTCTGCGACAGATATTCGGGTTTGTTATTTATTATAATGCTGTGAAACAAAGACAAGGAGTGATGCTTGCGTCTATCGCTCATGCTCAGCCACCCAGTGTCCTTCAACTTAAATGTAACAGGATCGTACTTGCGTATTCCATATACAAATCTTAAACAAGACTTTTGCATTTTCAGTATCCTATTGGAATCAAATTTAGTAAGGCAAGGCCCGTATGTTGTGTCACAAAAATTGTGGCTCAGGACAAGCGACTCAGCAAGTGCTAGTTTCATTTTGCGTGTAAGCAGGTGTCTGTTGGGATACAACATCTTTAGCGATATAAATGCTTTGTTTAAACAGGAATTTACGTGCTCTGTGAAACGAAGGTCAACGTCGACTATTAAACCTAAGTTACGTGCACTATCCACAGGTAATAACATTTGATTTTCAATTATAATATTTATTGTATTGCACAATTGCTTACGTTCTTTTCCAAATATCATTACGGTCAATTTTGATGGGTTAATTTGTAATTTATGTGATTGTGATGTCAACCACAGTTCCGCCAGGTCTGCATTGATACGCCGTTCAGCTGTAACCCAATCTGTTGGAGCGAAAACATAAAGTAACTGTAGGTCATCCGCAAATTGATATTTGTTACAATAAGCAATACTTTTTGTTACATTACTGACGTATAGATTAAAAAGTAGTGGGCCCAAAATTAACCCCTGTGGTACTCCACTGCTAATATTAGTAGAAGACGACCTGCCAAGTGATGTCTCAACATACTGCGATCTGTTGGCTAAGTAACTCGCTATGAAACTTTTTGCACTGTCCGAAAGCCCAAAATAATGCAACATATTTACCATAAGACTATGATTAATGGTATCGAAGGCTTTACTATAGTCAAGTAATATAAGGGCGGTGGCCATGCCAGAATCTGTGGATCTAATTATGTCATCTACAATATTTAACATTGCTGTTTCACAACTATAGCCAGATCTAAAACCAGACTGATTAGAAGAATTAGGAAAATAGTTACTAAGAATACATGAATTTACTATGTTTGTCAAATAAGGCAGTACTCGTGGACAACATAACAATACCATCTCCAAGTTTACAGAATCGGGACCCATCGCCATTGACCTGATAGCATTTAATGCTTTAACGACCTCTTCCACTTCTATTGTACTAAAGACAAATGTCTCTTTAAACTGAGTTATTGTGTTGTTTAAATAGAAATTTTCTAAGTTTTGATTTATTTGTTGGTTATTAGAAACTCTTGAGAAAAAATTATTAATTTCATTGGGTTTATTTAAAAAGTCTGGCATCGCTGGGGTAGGTTTTACGTTAAAAATATTAAACTCTTTTAATTTTTCCCAAGAACTTTTTGGTTATTTGTTTGAGAACAATAACTCAAGTAGGCATTTTTTTCGTTTTTTATTGCTATATTAGATTGATTTCGCATTTGCTTATAATAGGACCAAGCAGCGTCCGACCTTTCACGCAAGTATCTGGCGTATGCTTTTTCTTTGAGCTTTATCAAGAACGCGATATTATCTGTCATCCAAACTGGTTTTTGTTTTGTTATAACTACCTTTTTCAGAGGTGCTAATACATCAAATATATTTAAAACTAATTCGTTAAGATATAGTATTTTATCATCAATATTTTCAATATAACAAATATTTTCGAAAGGTTCAATATTTAAGAATTCGTCTAACAACTGCTTATTAATTATTTTTATATTCCTTAACAAGATCGACTGTTTTTGGTGTTTCTGTGTTTCATATTTCAATTGACAAATTACAGCTGCATGATCTGATATATGGGTCATCTCCATGCATCTAACTGTACAACCAGATACAAGCGATTCAGGTATACATACCAAGTCCAGTAACGTACTAGTACTATTTGTAACTCTCGTCGGTTCATGAACTATTTGACTTAAATCAAAAACTCTAAAACAAGACAGGAGCTCTTGCGTAGATTGGCAGCTCAGGTCAAGTATATTAATATTAAGATCACCGCCTAGAATAATATCCGACGAGAGCACAGCATAGCTGGATAAAGAATTTTTTAACATATCTAAAAATTCATTAAAGTTACCTTTTGGAGGTCTGTACATTGATCCGAAAATAACATTTTTGTTTTTAGACAAACTTACTTCGATCCATACATACTCAAGGCTTGGATGACATGATGAGTCCAGTACTTTTAATTTATATTTTGACGAAATATAAATTGCCACTCCACCACCGCGGCCACCGCGATCCCTCCTCACCAGACCATAACCCAAAATCTCCAGTGCATAGTCAAGGATATTCTGAGATAGCCATGTCTCCGATATACCCAACACATCAAACTGTTCTTGCATCAAAAAAGTTTTGAGGTCTGCAAAATGATTTGTTAGCGATCTTACATTTAAAAACGCAAAGCTAAGTGTACTCATTCGAGGAATGATTGTCGCTGACCGTACTTAAGCTGAATACATACTATCCCTCACCCGTTATACAATAATATATTATATTAGAATTTTATTCCATACATGTTTACATGTTATACGAAGGTAAAATTTTAATTAGAAGTAGCCCTAGCCTACGAATAAGATTACAACAAAAGAAAAAACAAAATCAAAAAGCAAAATAAAATTAATCAAATAAAGCACACATATGATTCAATAATAATTGAAAGTCAAATCCAGGCAAACAAATCTATAACATATATTTAATTAATTGATGACAGCTGTGACATCCTCCTCCGATTTAATTCTCTTTTTAGTACCATTACATCTGGTGTAGATTTTACCATCCATAGTCCACACTTTTTCCTTCCCAAACCTCTCTTTAGCAAATTGTAGTATTTGGAATCTTGTGTTAGTTAAGTCTTCTGACAACACCATTCTTGAATTTTTCATCCTTCGCTTATTCAAGTAAACCTCGTTTTTTGCTTGCAAATTACCGAACCTTATTAAGACTGGACGTGCTTTTTGTTGATGTGTAGTTTTTCTTCCAATACGGTAGCATTGATCAATTGCAATATTCTCTATTTCAAATTTACTGGATAAAAATGCTGTTACCCTGGACTTAAGATTGTCATCATTTTCTTCAGAAAATCCGTATAGACGCAAATTATTTTTGCGAGCATTTTGGTCCCAATTATCTAAACGCAACTCCATAAACTCCTTGTCTCTTTGCACGTGTGCGATCTTAGTTTCTAAATCAACAATCTTCTTATCCAAATCCTTTGTTAGATCTTCAAAATTTTTCAAAACCGACTCTGTAATTTTACTAACTATACTATTCATAAATTTATCATCGGAAAGTATCTCACTGATAATTTTTTTCGATGTCTCTTCCACTATATCCATTAATCCTGTTTTTTGCCTTCCAGTGAACACCATTTTGGCAATTTAATACTGATATACTTTGGTTTTATAGGTATGTTCTTTGCGACATGCGCTTACGTGAGATTACAATTTAAACGGCCACTTCTAACCAACTACAATTTATATAAAAGTCGGAGCGACAAAATACACGTCTACTCACACCGAAAATACATAAATAGTCACTCATTTGGTAAATTGTATTATTTAAACTTCTACGTTCCCTGATATTTGGAAGCACTCTAATCTGAAACCTATACCTAAGTCTAAAAATCGAATTTAATGATCTACGACCGGTTAGTATACTACCTACGCTATCAAAAGTAATAGAAAAAGTCTTATGCAAACAAATCAAAACATATGTCGAAACTAGCCAAATAATTCCGTCCGTCCAGTCGGGGTTTAGGGCGGGTCATAGCTGTGTAACTGTGATCCTTAAAATCACAGATATATTCGAGGCTTTAGATAAAGATGAGAACGTAATATTAGTACTTCTCGATTATTCGAAGGCTTTCGATCGTTTAAATCATGAACTGTTACTTGCAATGTTTAAGTATTTCAACTCAACTTTCGGCATGAGGCGTGTGGGTTTCTTAGATCGTATTTGTCGAACAGAACAGAGCGTGTCGTTTTGAATCAAAAGGTTTTCAAATCTGTCAAATTAAAAGCCGGCGTACCACAAGGATCAATACTTGGTCCAATTTTGTTTTCAATATATACATCACAGCTTATAACATATTTAAAACATAGTCAGGTTCATTATTATGCAGACGATACACAGCTGTATATCACATTTGCGTCGGATAAAATCACTGAATCTAAAAACAAAATTAATGCGGATATAGAGCATCTAAAAAAGGCTTCAGTCGACCATTGCTTGACTATAAATCCTGATAAATCTCAGGCGGTTCTGTTTTGTAAACCTCAATTTAGAGAGGAACTCGAAAATCAGTTAAATATCATAATTGATAATATACCAATAAAACTAGAAAGTAATGCAAGGAATTTAGGACTCTCACTTGATAAAGATTTGAGGTTTACAAAGCATATAACAGAGTGTGTTCGGAAGGCGGTTTCAAGTCTAAAATTAATATATGCTCAAAGAAAACTTCTAAATACGAAAGTAAACAGGGTCCTGTGCGACTCGTTGGTTCTGTACATTTTAATTTTTGTGATGTGGTCTACAGTTCGTGTCTGTTACTTGTTGATGAGAAACGTATACAAATGATACAGAACTGTTGTGTGCGTCTCATAGGCGGGATAAGAAAATATGATAGAGGGGTCTCAGCAAAGTTGCGGGAAGTAAGATGGTTGAATATGAAAGAGCGGCGGGTACTAGATATGTATAGTATTTATAATCAACTAATCACTCAAAAACTACCATCATACTTATACCAGAAGATCAAGTTTCGTTTTGACGTACACAACTTGGATCTCAGACACAAATCTATTATAACGCCGCCCAAACACAAGACGGCTCAGTTTGAGAGGAGCTTCTCTTACAATGTGGCCCATATGTACAACATGCTCTCAGATGAAGTGAAATTATTTGGTCTAGTGGGGTAATGGCTGCAATGTCGAATGGTTTTTTGTTATGCTGCCAATAATTTGTTGTTTGTGTAATAGTATCTTGTTTATATTTTTATTTTTTGCATAGGGGTAAATTTGTATTGCGTTAGGTATTATGAATATTAGGTTGAGTTAGGAGCCATACGCCTCGTCTTCGCCTTTTGTAATAATTTTATTGCAATAAAGTCATTTATTATTATTATTATTTAAATCTTTCCTATCATTTATACTATTTGAATTGTGGTGTATAGCTACCATTTCTAGAAACTACCTCTTTTTTAGATTTTGTTCACACCTCAAAATTTTTGAGGAATCCGGTTTTCTAAATATTGAGATGTTTGTGCAATATAATATACTGATGAGCAATTTGTACAAGGTATTTCATAAATCAAGTTACTTTTTTTGTTTTTAGGAGTTTTTAAAACTAAAAAACCTTGAGAATAGGTTATGACTTTTATGACAAACCACAATATTATACTTTTTAAAATAATTTGAACGCTGATGCGATAATCTCTCTATATATGGCAAGGAGAGATAGCAAATTAATTTATTATTTTGGTTTTGATTATTTGTTATGTTGTTATATGTTTTGTATAGTATTTTTTTAAATATTTTATTTATTATTATTAATTATTATTACTATTTTTATTATTAAATTGGGTAGTTGTTTTTAATTACTGCATTTTTCGCAATTTCAATAGCTTTTGGTCTGAATTCTGGATCCAAGAATGGCAGAATTGCACATCCATTAATTTGTTTGTATAACTTGTCATTAAACCTGAAATAAGTAGAATCCAACGTAAGCTCCACTGCAATAATAAAATCTTCTTGCGGAATATCGGTATAGTTTTTTATTTCATTCAACTTTTTTTTGATTATGTCTTTAACTATTATTATAGGGATACTTGTATACCATGAAACCACATCTAAAGAAATTAGTATATAGTTATTAGGAATGTTAATATTTTTAATTTTATCTTTAAAATCACATGTGTTTTTTTATATAATATTGATTTTTGAATAGACATTTTTTAAAATCTATTCACCCAATTTATCAGAAGATCGCGGAGTTGAGATCTTTTAATTTAGAATTTTGAAACTGTCTGAGCCTTCATTTCATAAAAAAAAATTGATATCATTAGAAAGATTGGGTTACAGAATAGCTATCCTAAGAATATTATTTTGAATATATTGTTCAATTCTATACATCCACAGCGCCCAAGAGTGACTGTTTCTGATATTAGGGAAAAAAGTATCTAAAGATCCCACAAGTTAGAGATCTTATTAAATGTCTAGAGACTCCCCAAACTAATATTGTGACGTACTCAATCAAGAAATTACAAGACCTTTTCACTAACTTGAAGGATAGGACAGCGCTACAGAATATATCTGAAGTGGTTTATTTGATACCGTGTATGTCTTGTGATGTCGGCATAACAAAAAATAAATTGTCTCTAAGATTGAAGCAACATGTAAATGATTGTCATCCTGGTAACTGGTGAGATGGATTCTCTTTCAAAGACAAACCTTGCAACACATCACTTTGAGACACACCATGATTTTGACTTCAACAACCTTAAAATCCTTGATAGTGGGGCTAATTACCAAAAAAGATCATTGTCTGAGATGCTGTTTATCAATAAGTTCCGAGATAAGTCGCTGAATTATAGATAATGTTATTTTAATGACTAAATAAAGTAATTAATTCACTGATTTCCTATTGTATTGTATAGATTTTATATTGTATTTGATTATATAGGCCCTGACGAAGTTTACATATAGTGAACGGAACGTTGGCTGAAATTTAGATGGTTTTTATTTGTCCAATACCGACAATTTCTGTTATCCGTTGAATAATTTATATAGAGTCGTATTTAAAATAAGGAAGTTGCCTTCCGGTATAACCAGAGGCACTAGATCCTTGAAAACATTTTAGCGGGATCGGCCCTATCGATCTAAGTATGACGCCAGATTTTCAGATTGTTCCCCAGTGTATTTTCTCCATAATCAATCGGGACCCTTCCCGGTGTGACACCCGGTATATGTATTTGTATTTCGATAAAAAAATATTATAGAAACAATACTTGTGGAGCCTGCGTCAAATTCACACTAACTAACGCATCACTGATAACTCTGTCAGCTTCTTCAGAGTGGACGCGGTTAATCTGCTTAGTTGTCAGCCTAAAACTAAAAATTTAGTACCTGCATGTTCCATGAAATCACTTTCTCTTTTGGTTACTGATAACAAAAAATATTACCAAATAACGAGGTTCTTAATATGTGAGCTTTTGTAAATTTAATGGCGTCCTACGGAAGCCAAGGCAATGGCTATCTCACGAAGATGAAATAATATTTAATAGCAGCAATGAAATAATATAAATGGCAAAGGATCATGCTTTTTTGTCTCTACTGAATTTAAATTATTCAAAATTATATTGTTTGTGCTCGTTAATTACAAATTAAATGCACCATATTATACGATAGAAACTTTAGCCGTTGGCTATTACTTTAAGTGCAGTTATTTGTCCAACTTTAATTTATTTTTATTGTATTACCTAATAGATATTATTAAAATTAAATTACATAGGAAATTTGTTAACCTAACTATTCTAAATAGGTACAATACTATGAAAACCCGTTTTTACATTTCATTCGCTAAGCAGTTGTGTAGTAAATACTCCAGAAACATAATATTATAGAGCTATGCATAAATTGTATATAGAAATGGATTATTGCTTCAAATTGTATACTTATATTTGTGTTGTAATACTTTTGAGCTGGTCAAGAGAAGTTCAAACAAGATGTCACACCAAGAGTGCAGGTATTAATAGTAATATTTATTCAACAGAATAGGTATATCATTCGCAACCTACCTAAATCTCTACACAACATAACTTTTATTAAAAATAAACATAACATAAAAAAAATCACTATTCATTCTTCAAATATGTGAGGCAAGATTTTCATTTTTCACAAATACAATACATCAAGCGGTGTTATACTAAATTCCTGGTCAAATAACATAAATGTATACCCCAATAATGCAATACTTAATATGCAAGTGTCGATAGCAGAAAAGTCTTCACTAAAAATCTGGTATTTAATATCAAATAATTATGCTTTGGAAAAAAATTAAAATGTATTTTTTTTAAATTGGACAAACTTTAATAGTAGTCCTATGAATCCAAAAGAACGATAGTTCCTCTTGAAGATGAATCTAATATGTTATTAAGAAATCTACTAAAACGATATTATACTAGAAGGAATTCGGATGCTGAAATAGATTTTATTACGTACCTTCCACGAGCAAGGCGTGATTGTGCAATTAGTATAATCACATAATATACTATACTTACCCATGACATTCCGCACCCAAACCCACGCCGATTACCACTGAACTACGGCCGAAAAGAAATGAAACCAAATTGCATAAAAGTCTGCGTTCTCCGTAGTATACTTTTTTTTAACTTTTAAGCGCCATTTTCTCGAGATTGATGGAGGTAAATATTAAAAGTAACCTACTGCTGTAAAGGAGATAAAAAATTATTTCAAATAATGTATTACTGGACACCTGCTATTTAAAAAATTCAGGGCTTTGTCCACCTTTATCATAGAGCTAAACCGATTTCAACCAAAAACTAATCGGTTTATCCTCGGAGTCCCCTAAACTCATATGCCAAAACGTAGCTCAATCGGTTGAAGCGTTTAGGCGCTATCGTGGAAGAATACATACAGACACGCAGACAGACAGACGTCCATTTGTAAATGGCCTTTATTGTCTAAGGGGACTTCAAAATGGTTATATCCGTCTTCATATCAATTTTTTTTGCTCGTTCACACTACTTTCCCTATTGGTCGGGAAAGTAAAAATTATAATAATTATAACTGAATTTTCCTTACAACTATAAAAACTCCTTAGATCTGTGGGTTAAGTTCTCTTGTATTATTGACATATCATACTTTCGGTAATCATAATTAAAATACGTATACGTAATTGTCCTATGACTAAGTGAATCACAAAATAATAGAACTTTACACACTGATAAAAGCAGTTTTTATTGTTATTATTTTATTTTTGGTGTGTGGGACGAAAAAAAAATTGAACTACCGATATCGCCTCAATAATTTATAGTGGAGATCATTGAGGATGCTGTACATTATAATTTAACATATATCACCTGGGTAACGAAATGTTTACATCAAAGATTTAAAATCTAGAAAAAAACATTATTATTTATTGTAGTAGGAAATAAAAGTCTGACTCCACAAAATCAATTTAATACGTTACACTCAATGTGTTACATCCATACATGTTTCGAAGCTCACTAGCTTCATCTTCAGTGGTAAATTTCAAGAGAAAATTGTATTTGCAAATGTTACATATGACTAGGTTGAGAGTAATGTGTTGAAGTCTGAAAAAGGACCTTTTTTGTTATAATGCAGTTACGTTGTTGTAATTAAATAACTCACCATTTTGAGGAAAAAATTTTTGTTAATGTTATTAAAATAAAATCATGTTAATATATGTTATATCTGGTTTTTCTTTTTTGTAATCATTGCAGAATAGAATTTTTTTTTTTAACAAAGTTGTGGTCTGTCTTTCTACGCAGTACTTGATAGACAAAATGGTTGATATTTCGATTGTTAATAATAATTATATTCAAAATTGGTGATATGTATGTTGATCCCTCTAGTGGGTGGAGGTATAATTAAATACCTAGAGGGATCAACATACATATCACCAATTTTGAATATAATTATTATTAACAATCGAAATATCAACCATTTTGTCTATCAAGTACTGCGTAGAAAGACAGACCACAACTTTGTTAAAAAAAAAAATTCTATTCTGCAATGATTACAAAAAAGAAAAACCAGATATAACATATATTAACATGATTTTATTTTAATAACATTAACAAAAATTTTTTCCTCAAAATGGTGAGTTATTTAATTACAACAACGTAACTGCATTATAACAAAAAAGGTCCTTTTTCAGACTTCAACACATTACTCTCAACCTAGTCATATGTAACATTTGCAAATACAATTTTCTCTTGAAATTTACCACTGAAGATGAAGCTAGTGAGCTTCGAAACATGTATGGATGTAACACATTGAGTGTAACGTATTAAATTGATTTTGTGGAGTCAGACTTTTATTTCCTACTACAATACATTCACTCCACTTCAGAATGGACTACTTCTTTAAAATAAAAAAAAAAAAAAAAAAAAAAAAAAAAAAAAAATTATTATTTATATTATTATAATTATAAAAATTATAATAACAACATTCTACACTAACCCAAATATCTAACTACTTTATTAAAAAATTAGAAATAAATAAGTAAAAATAATAATTATAACATGCTAAACTAACCCAACTACCTACCTAACTACTTTGGTCAAAAATTAGTAATAAAAAAAATGCAAGAGCAGGGATCGATCGCAGGACATTCCCTACTCAAAGCCACGCCGATTACCACTGAACTGCGGTCGACGGCGGTACAGGAAATGTCACCAAATTAAATTAAAGTCGCCGCGGTCGCCATACTACATATTTTATCTTTTAAATTTTCTTAAAAATAAAGAATACAAATATCAAAAGTAACCTATTGCTGTAAAGAAGATAGAAAATGCTTTCAAATGACGTATTACTCGATACCTACTGCTATCTAAAAATTTGAGCGTTGTGTCCACCCCTATCACAGGGCTAAAGCAATTTCAAGCAAAAACTGATGGGTTGATTCTCGGACTCCCCCAAACTCATATACCAAAATTTAGCTCAATTGGTTAAGGCGTTTAGGCGCTATCGTGGAAGAATACATACAAACACACAGACGCAGACAGACTTCCATCTGGCAATTGTCTTAGTCGTCTCAGGGGACTTGTTGAATGAATGAAATTGTTATATCTGTCTGTATCTCAATTTTTTTAGCGCGTTCACAATACTGTCCCTATGGGTCGGGACAGTAAAATATCGGTATTTTAATTATTGATTGTTTCCTATATTTTTTACTTGCTTCATTTTTTATGTTTATTTTGATGTGTACCTACATTTCAAAAATAAATATATACTTATGTTTTATTTAATTAGGAATAAAATGGTTTTAAATTATAATAACAACATATAATTAGAAAGAAACATGGAAAAACCTCTACATGATTATACGAACTGTTGGTGCAATTTAAGGCTATTTTATAACTGTATTATATCATTAAACAAAGGAAAACTGTAAAAACTAAACCAAAGTAACATGAACTACGTTAAAGGCACCTGAAACTGTTTGCTCAATTTTATTTCTGCAAACTATTTTATTGTCCATTTTAAGTTTATTCGATTAGCAATTTGATTCTCAAACGCCAAAATTGCTAAAACACGTTCCGCCAACGACGAACAATTTCGCGTAATAGTGGAACGGAAAAAGTTCTTAAATAATTTTAACAAAGAAAGTCCTTTCATTACTGCAACAATTATTGGTATAGTGAGCAATATAAGGAAAAACTAAAGTTTGTATTAATTCTACAACATTTATGTAAACAAAATTTCCAATAGTTAAAATACTTTCCAAATCCGTACAGTTTGTAAGTAGCATTTTTTTAGATATGCTTTATAAATCGCATAGGTATATTATAATATATGAATTGAAAATAGTTACTATGTTGATTAAGTTCCTCAAATGTAGCATCTAGTTTATTTACTGGTTGATTAATTATAAAATAAAAATATAAGATAATATATTATAATTTTTAGTTTCAAGGGATTTATTTCGCGCGACTTTTTACATATTCGTGAAAAATAAAATCAACTGCAGATGCTACATCGAACTCTCATATTTTGCATCATTTTTGTTACTGGATTAATGTAGTGTAATGTATTATACCAAAGAACTATTGAACACAAAAATATTATATTAAATATTGTCTACCCTCTATCTATCTATCAGATTTATAATATCTCAAAAGTATTAGTTAAAGAATTCAAAAATTTATCCAGCCCCTACGAATCTTTTTCTGTTCAAATTTCTAATGAATTCATTGAGAAGCCAAATTTTGATCTCTTTAGACATATGGTCTCTTTTTCCAATACAAATTCCTAAAACCCTAGCATATGTTTCAGTCACACATAACAAAACTGGTTTTGTTAATTTCTAGCCACATTATATTTTGAACAATGCCGTTGGCCCACTTATCAATGAAGTTTGCAAGCAGAATTATCTCAAATAGTGTAGACTAATAGAAGGAAAAGAAAGGCGAAACTATTTTAGTTTTCGAGGAACAAATAGTTTTTTTAATGCTGTTCTGAGCCCTTGGTGCCCGAGTCCGTCTAGCACTTGATCCCTTTTTTATAAGGCCTACCTTTTGGAAACAGTACACAAAACAAAAAATACATCTTATTCATTTTTCTAATTAAAATCTAACATTTTGTTTGGCTTATGATTTTTTTAAACTACTAGTCGGTCTCCAAATATTTATAATTTGTTCACCCAATTACCTATACTATTAAAATAAAATTAACTGAGTTTTACGACTGTGGATCGCTGTATACTTTATAGATGTCACCGGTAACTTAACACTCTTTATTTATTGGAAAAACACTCTTTGAATACCTTTTTGTTTACTAAGATATCTAAAGCTTGTAATCTGACAATTATAACAGGCTTTAAATTCGACTACCTATTCGAAATATTAAACAATTACTAAAAGAAACGGACTTTAACTTTACTGAAACTGAATTAAAAACAAAAAGGTCTTTAACTTTAGAGGCATTAAACATAATAAACAAAAGAACTTACTGAAAAACTTTACGTCGACCGATTATTAAGAAACTTTAGAAAGCT
This sequence comes from Apoderus coryli, assembly GCA_911728435.2. Classification (NCBI taxonomy): domain Eukaryota; kingdom Metazoa; phylum Arthropoda; class Insecta; order Coleoptera; family Attelabidae; genus Apoderus; species Apoderus coryli. Next base: position 3,833,347 of record OU452202.1, on the reverse strand, counting down.
TACTATTTCAGAACTGAAAGTGAAATGGACCTTATAAGTTGAAATAGTACTTTAATACTTTAAAAAAACTAGCAAAAATTCTTAAACTATAAAAACGGAGAAGTCCAAACTCTTAAATATAACTAAATTATATTTTAATTTTATAAAACTAGTACGTCTGAATTATAGAAGAACGAGAACAGTTCTAACTTTTAGAAGTACGAAGGCATCTCAAGTCACCTCATATTCAGAAAAAATACCCCTTCTTTGTTGAAGGAACTAAATGGGTAACCAATTAAAAAGAGGCATTTCAAACGAAATATAACACTAAACGTAACTGCAAACTTGTCGACTAGATGTCGTTAGCTGTTTAATTTGGGGAATTAAATTATAATATAATTTACTTATGCTTTGAATAATATTACGATATTATTCAATTTAATTCTTATAACTGCTTAAAGATACTTAATTTGTGCTAACTATATTTCAACTTAATGCAGATAGTTCCTTTGCTGTAGATTCGAATACATTCCACCCCCATGTAGTAAAACTACAATAAGGATAAGATATGATTTCGCACATTCAACGAAATACCTTCACTCAGCTAGAAAAAAAGACCACCCAAGATTAATTTCCCCTCCATGATTCAAAAATTGGGAGGCATAAAAAAAGCTTTGTAAAGTTAATATCGCACCTCACCGAAATTACAACTAATTCTTTAATTGAAACAATTTAAAAGCGTATCTACAATGTTAAGGAAAGCAATCATGAGCAAATCATGTTTTAAATACCAACAAAATCTGCCACCGAAATATCTAGAGTGAGATAATATGTATGTACGTATTTTGTTACAATTGCCCCCACCTTAAAGTGATGCAATTTCTTAATTTCATTAAAGTAATTGCCTTCACTCAAAACTATCGAAACAAAACAGAACTTAGCACTATGTTGGTCTAGTGCTAAGTTCTTCTTTCGCGATCAACATGTCGGTAGGACTCCTCCTTCACTGATAGTCTGTTTTTATGAACAATAACAACCATCTTCTTCAAGTAGAACGTAATTCCAAGTGAACTTTACTTCCAAACGTAGTGCTTCGCAATGAAATTACAACAAAACAATATCAGCCCTAACATAAAAACACGATACATAAAAATCTTACCAAATCTCTTAAATAATACGCGCCATGCGTATCCACTGCTTTTTGTGCCTTGCTTGATCGGTACTTTCCATCCACACCTCGTATATAAAAATAATAAAGTGATTTATTGTGTATATTAATTTACAAAAATTATTACAACAAAGATTTATAAAAGCCACTCTTACACTCAGCCCAATAGGAAAAAAAAACAATAATAAGTAGCATTAAACACTAAATCCAGCTGCAGATTACAAAGTATGAAAAAAAAAATAGATTGGTTCTTAATTAGAGAAAAAAAAAGAAATTTTACATTTATAACAACTTAAAACTACTCCGAAGAAATACATAAATAAATACATCATGCATAGGTATAATGTAATATGTTATGACAACATTAATCTTTGCCTAAGCTCTCTCTTGAACGAGTAAGGAGACAACTGGAGAATATCCACGTATTGATTCATAATTTTCGCGCCCCTATAAGAGAAAGAGCCTTCAAAATGTGAACTTCTATGTAATGGAATAGAAAAGTAATTGAAACGCAATTCTCTGTCATGTAAATTAGAACCCCGTAGCAAAAAACTGTGAAGATATTGTGGAGTTTCACTATTTAAAATTTTGTAGATTAGCATAGCGAATTGATATTTTATTCTTATCTCAATTTTTGGTTCTCTCAAATGAACCAAAAACGGTGTTATGTGAGAAGCATATCGTCGTTGATCGTGAAATACCTCCAATGTGTAAAAAAGTATATTTTACAGGAGGAGCAAAATCACTTTATTTATGTGGTTTGGCTTCAAATTGGTGTATAATTCAAAAATAAAAGGAACATAAATTTGAATAACCTGTATAATACATAATCAATATACTAGAACAATGTTTAAAGCCCAATTATTGAAAAAAATGTAAAATTTTACCACATAGGATATCTCAACCATCTTGGGTTATACATAGGAGAATTTTCCAAAACACATAGGAGTTTAATCAAACCATTTTATTAAAAAAGTGAAAAAATATAAATTGTATGTGGGAGATACTTAGCAAACTAATAAAATAAAATTAACTTCAGCATAAGAAAACTAAATTGAAATGCATTATGTGTATAGAATTCTTGTTCATTTGTTATTTTTCTTTAGATATGTATCTATTTGTAACTTATCAGTTGGTTTCTTCTTGCCGGGTTGCTTATTTAGAACTTTCTTGTTATTTCCAAGCTTGGCTTTTTGGTTCTCAGTTTTTTGTGACTTATAAGTTGGTTTTTTCTTGCAAGATGGTTTCTCAGAACTTTTTTTTCATTAACAGTATTTTCTTGCGGGTTTTCGGCTGCATTTTCACAGGATAGCGTCTTATTATTGGCCTTCTTTTCAGGCTTGAATAGCAAGTTATCGTAGAAAGCATGGTGCTCTTCTTCAATAGCCGATTTCAGGCTTTGAAGATCTTTGAATTTCGATTCTGAGATAGGCAATGGTTTGTCATAAAGTTGTGTTAAGGTTCCTTTGTCAATTGTCAATTGACTTACGACGAATATATCCTATGTGGAATATGATCACATAGGAGATATTTAAAAACGAATTTAAGAGAAACATACATAGGAGATTTACAAAATCAGGTTTTATTCGCAGAAATATTTCGATATCCTCATAGGAGATTTATCAATATAGAGATCATCTAAATACGAATCAGAAGCAAATATAAGCTGAAAATCGGTTTGAGCGCCACATAGGAGGTTTTTTACGGCTAACGACGATATGGAACCTTGCACACAAATCGAACACATGCGTTCTGTATTCTATCTATATCTTAAGCCTATTATATTCCGGCAAAAAGTAATAGTAAACCTGAGAACAATATGTGACATGTGGATAAACTAAAGATTTTATTAAATTTAAATTCGTGCTCTCACAAAGGAACTTTTTCAAATGATACATCGATTTAAGTTTATAGAAAGAGTTTTTGTATACAAAATTACAATGTTCATCAAAGCTTAATTTGTGATCTATAATTACTCCCAGATTTTTAGCTTTATGTTTCCAAGGTATACCAGTGTCACTTAATTTAATTTGTCCAATTTCACGCATTAGTTTTGTTTGTCGCTCTGATCCAATGCACATGGCCACCGTCTTGTCAGGATTCAATCTCAGACCGTTACGTTGACACCACAAAGACAAGCTATTCAAATCCTTGTTAATAAGTCCCAACACTTGCTCAAAGTCTTCCCGACGGCAGTGCGCATATAATTGAACATCGTCAGCATACATGTGAAAATGAGAGTGACTCAAACTCAAAGGCATATCAAAAGAAAATATAGAGAACAGTAGAGGGCCAAGGATACTGCCTTGTGGTACTCCGCTTTTTAAAAGTTTAAAGTCAGAGTAATTTGAACCGACCCTAACACACTGCCGTCTGTCAAGAAGATAGCTGAAAAACCATTTCAGCGCGCCATCATCAAAACCCAAGAAGGAAAGCTTACTAAGTAAAAGCTCAAAATCGACAAGATCAAATGCTTTACTTTGATCAAGCAAAACCAATATGGTCGATCTTGAGTTGTCCATAGCACAAGCAATATCATTCGTCACTTTAAGTAATGCGGTTGTTGTAGAATGTTTTTCACGAAATCCTGACTATAATTAGGGCAAAACACTATTATCGGGCAAGTATTGTTTTATTTGAAAACTTACAAGTCGCTCAAAAATTTTGGATAAAGCCGGAAGCAGGCTGATTGGTCGAAGATCATTGAAGCCAGAGGGAGAAGGCACTTTCGGAATAGGTATGATGCAAGCAAATTTCCATGTTTCAGGGAATATAATAATATCACCTGAATAGAACAATTCCTCAGACAAAACGTTAGGTTGGCTGCCCTTCGTGGAAATCCCCCAACTAGTCAAATTCCTAGAATTATCACAATTATTTAACGTATGTTTCATGTACGCTACTTTTTCACGCCTTATCGCACTTTTGACAAAATTTCTCAACTCGACATAGTACCTTCGTGATTGTTCTGTTCTACTTTCAATATACCTACGATAAGCTCTATTCCTAATGTTAATCATTTTTCTTATATTATAAGTTATATAAGGTAAATTCCGACGCTTAGTACGAAAGTTCCTAACAGGTGCATATATGTCAAATAAAGATAGCATCATACTATTTAAGCATTCAATGTCATTAATGTTGGGCAAAGTATTGATGTACGCCCATGATAAATTTTGTGCTGCTTCAGAGAAACCCACATTATCAAAATTATTAAAACTGCATTTTTTACTTTCCGCTTCTAAAGATAAACAACAATAAACAAGCATATGATCGGTCCTACAGTGAAGTATATGGCTTCCCATGATGGGTGACTTCTGCTGTTCCCGTCCTTGCAATTTTCGTAGATCCTAGTATTTGCCTGCTTTTCCAAAACTGAACATTGACCCTTCCGATCTTATGATCCGTACGTCCCCTGTTTGTGTCTACTTTTGGCTTCGCTCCATGACTGTTCCGCTCTACTGTTGTTGTCACTCATCCGTACTTTGCGTGTGACCCTCGTAAACTTATGATGTTTCTTGACAGCCTGCGTGCCCTTCTCCGCTTTATCCAGAGTTGTCTTCATCCGGCCTTTGCTTCTAAAAAAACAAAAATTAGCATATGGGTATGGGATATTGGGATTAAGTTAGTTATCATCTGTGTGCGCTAACGTTGACCCTTGTCCAGGGCTCTAAGATCGATGCAAAAATCTGCAGCTCTTTTGCCCGTCCACGCTTTTTTTTTCCGCTGGTGTGCTCCACAGCGATGCGGATTGTCGTATAATTTCATCCTTTAATATATCTCCTTTTGAGCTACAGTTACCCTATATAATGATAATCTGGCAATTGGCGGGCTATCGCTCACATATATCCTATGAGTCACTAGACTCTTTCCCTTTAAGGGTTCATCTGATTTAGCGAAAATGTCCTAGTATTCCGCTAATAACTTTAATAACTTCTTGTCTCCATGGCCTCTCGCGACGATTTTAGCAACCGCCTTTTTTTCTTCGTTCCTTTTAAGAATCAATCTTCCTTGATACCTACTTTCATCCTTCCTGTTGCTTCCAAGAATCAATTACCCTTGATTTCTTTACTAACTGCAGCTGAGGATGACGATGGGATTGAAGTCTGGCTCGCCCCCCCCCCCCCCCCATACTTAAGTTGCCAATACTTAGGGAAGATATTCTCGTCTCCTGAAGCAACTGGAGTGATTCCAAGTTCAAGTTGTGGCTCTATCCAAACCATACACAGAAACCGAATTAAAATGAATGTGGTGATTTATTGGTCTGAGGTATTGAAGAACATTTTTCTGACAATAGTTTTTGATGACAATTTTGATTTAAAATTTCCTGCGTTACATTTTTGTTACACTTTTGTGGCTGATGATGGAGGAAGTCCTCCGAAACATGTCCCAGTTTTAATTTTTATTAAAGATAGTGGAGGTGACGCACCTGGTGGTTTATTGCACTCCACTGTTGTAATGGATTCATTTTTCAATAAAATAATTGTTTCATGGTTTTAATTCTAAATTCACTTTGCCGAAATGAAGGTTGTATATTGCATATAAAAAAAAAGTTAATTTAAATTCTTTTCTACATTCATTCATTCATAATTATTTCTTTTTGTATATAATTTTGAATAACAAATTTACAATCAATGAAAATCATCCGTATAAAGTTATATTTTCTTTTTAGGTATTGACAGACAAAATCGATTACCAATTTTCGACATGGAAGATATAAATAAATGTCCAGAACAAGATAATTCCTATTGTAAATTCAGAATAAAAACACATCTCGATGGCAATTATCGTGATTATAATGTACGTAGTCATCATATTATGTCTCAATTTTTAAAAATGCTCTAATCATCTAATCTAATAATCACCAGTGTACTAGGTGTCCCACCAGGAATGGTTGCAATCGATTATGGAGGAACTACACTGTGGAACAATCTGAAAATCTCGTGTAGTAGTACTTAGGTCGACGGGACCAATTCGGCTAAAAGGTTTTTAAGAATCTAGTACTTCCGATTATACCGGGACTGCGTGTCAACTTCCTTATTTTAAATACGTCCCTATAATTCTATGTTTATTTGGGATTCTAAGATAGGTCATGTATAACATGTTATAACTATGTCCAGCCGTTTACGAAATAACTGAAATGTTATGTGTTGCAGATTAAAGAATAATTACAATTTTGATTATATTGAAGCTTTAATAATTTAATTTGTTGGGATATTCTAGTAGTAGACCTACTATTTTTTTTTGTTATTTATTTCTTAGTTCCACCGAATGATAACAATACAACATGTTACATACTACATAATAACTAATAGATACATATTAATCCATTTTATAGTTCAAAAATTCATCCACAGAATAAAAACATTTATTCACAAAATAATTTCTCAACTCCAGCTTAAATCTCCTAAATGTTAAGTTTTTAAATTTGTTAATTTTCAGAATCTTATTATAACACTTTACGCCGATATAGTTAGAATTTTTCTGACCAGTACTTAGGCTAGAAAATGGCAAAACCACGTTATTTTTGTTTCTAGTGCAATAATTTTAAGCAACGATTCACTTTGTTTTTATATATGCATTATGAGTGAGTACATGTAGAGGCAAGGAAAAGTCATTATTTTCAAATTCACAAAATGTTCCCTACATGATGCTGTCTGAGGAATTTTTTGTATCGCTCTTATAACCTTTTTTTGGGCCCTGAATACTCTAGTGATTGAATATGATTCCATTTGCCAAGGTAGACTGGACTAAGCCAAACTATATCAATTTCAGAATGCTGGTTGATACAGTACCTCTAATATTCTTTATCAGAAACACACAGCTACTGACTTTTGGTAGTATGGTGTCAATATGTATGTCCCAGATCAGTTTGTTGTCTGTATACACTCCCAGAAATTTGGTATTTCTCACATTTTTTATAGACTCACCTCCTATACGTATCAGATAACTCTTATTGCTGGTGTTGTTTGCTATAGATATATGCAGAGCAACCGTTTTTAATGCATTAAGCGTAAGTCCGTTATGCACACACCATCGATACGCCCCAGTGACCACGTTGGCCGCCTGAACTAACCCTGCTTCATCCTTGGCTGAAACAAAAACACTAGTATCGTATGCATAAAGAATGGGATATCCAAAAATACCCAGAACTTCAGAGATATCGTCAATAAAAACATTGAACAAGGTAGGTGAGAGACAGGAGCCCTGCGACACCCCACTGCTCATGCAAAATGCGGGTGTCCGTATCTCGGATCTCGAACGGACACCCGCAATTTCAACCACCTGTGTACGATGTGTAAGATAGCTACGTATCCATGCGGCCGCTATTGCTCTTATACCAACAGCATTCAGTTTCAGAAACAAAAGATCATGGCTTATGGAATCAAACACCTTGCTTAAATCAAAGAAAAGGCCAAGAGCTATTTCCTTATTATTTATTATTGAGTGACTGCTCTTAAGCTATTTCTGTTGATCGACCGATCCTGAATCCATTCTGGTTGCAATAGAGGATCTTAAATTTTTCGAGATAATTATTAACTCTCATGTTATATAAGCACTCAAATATTTTACAAAATTGACTTTGTAGTGCCAACGGTCTGTAATTATTTGTATCTTTTGCATCACCTTTTTGTTTATAAATTGGAACTATTTTTGATGTTTTAAGGCACTCTGGCAGAACACCTTCCTCAAAACTCTTATTAATGATCGCGGATAGAGGTTCTGCAATTATTTCAATAATACTCAATACCACATGACCTGGAATGTTATCTGTACCAATTGATTTTTTCCTACAAACCAAAACAGGGTGTTTGAAAAATTTTTACATTTATTTATTTTTTTGCATAAAAAATAAGAGCAAGTTTATGAAAGAGGCTTGTTCCAAAAATTTATAGTTTTCCAAATATTTGCAATTTTACATTTTTCTATTACAATAAGACTTTGAAATTTTAGTAGGCCACGTTGGCTTTAGAAAGCAAATACATATGAGAAAATTTACTAATTATTTTGCTTTTTTCCAAAGAAATTCTGTGAATATGATCCTAATGTTCTACATAGAGCACTTTGCGTACCAAAAAAATATGCCACTTCTGCTCAAAAAAAGGATTATGTGAAAAGAAGATTTAATCAAATACTAGACTTGTACAATACTTCAATAAAAGATGTTAATGTAAGCTGTAAGCTTGAAAGTAAGGATTCAACAATTATAGAGTTTATGATAGAGTAAGTATATAAATATCGCCATGTAAACATCACTATAATTTGAAGAAATAGTCATTTTCACAGTGGAGTACAATATAAATGTATTAAAGAAGACACGTCACCACCACAAAGTTTTGGCATTGAATTAGTAGCACAAGTTGTATTTATATATTCAGTTAATTTTATGCGAAAAAACTTAATAAAATTTTCATTTTAGTATTTATTTAGAAAACTTGTGCTTGTAATTCAATGCCAGTCGTGGTAGTAGCCAGAGAAGTAGTTGTTTCCCTGTTATTAAATTTATACTTAACATTTTCGATAAGCGTGACAGCGATAGCGGTGACAGATTAATCTCACGTCGAAAAAATTTAAACCACTTTCTTAATTTCTATATATTTTTGTAATAACAATATAATAAAATATTTTTTTTTTAATTATTTTCTTGATTTTAGGTCAATTTGCAAATAATACTGCGATTTTACGAAAGACACATTGTATTTTATAAGAAAAGTCGAATAAATCTTGAAGATTTATTCGACTTTTCTTATAAAATACAATGTGTCTTTCGTAAAATCGCAGTATTATTTGCAAATTGACCTAAAATCAAGAAAATAATTATAAAAAAGAGGTCAAAGAAAGAAACGAAAAAAATATATAATAAAGTATATGATACATATTTAGAGGATTTAAAACTGGGGTTTTAAATCCTCTAAATACGATGGGTCATGAGTCATAAAATATACTCTTACCTAAAATTGAAAATAATTTAAATAAAATTGGGCTATAAGCGTCTTTGCTAAATGATTCTTTGATATCATAGACATCATAATATGTCCTAATTTAATTAATTGTAATTAAATTATTTTCAGTTTTAGGTAAGATATTTTATTAATATACTATACCCTATCGGCTATAGGCTCTCAAATTTTACTAAAAACTTTGCGGAGGTAATGTGTTATGTTGATTACATTGATTAATATAAATTATTATTCCACAAATTTTTCATATCACACATTAAATATATTTATGAAAGCAGTGATGATTAAGTGTGGGGCATTGATATTACAAACGTGTTTGTCTCTAAATAAAGACCAAATAAAATACATTTTGTAAAATGGTTAACTGTGTATGACTATGTCACGACAATCTCTTGACATAAGAAAATAAGTTGTAATAAAAAATATACCTGTAAGATTGATTGACCACACTTTTTGGGACACAATGTATATTTAACTGATTTGTAGCATAGTAAACCTAGATACACCCACAGTAAAATATTTCACAAATTTAATTTGTTTGGCCATAACAGACCGAGGCATATGAAATGATCAACCCTCTATTTCAATTTCATCAGAAGTCTTCTTTCACACGAGCCCGACATCTAATTTTCACACCTATCCGATTAGCAACCGGTTTGAATTAGTTTATTAGAGAAAAGTGTTTTAGTTTTGTTTGTTCCAACTACCATGGATAATTAACGCATAATTGCACTATAGCCATTCTATATCGCAGGATTCGCTATACAAAACAATGCAAAGAATTTATTGGATTTATCCAATTAATTTAAAAAGAGAACTTATTTAAACTATGGTTTTTATACATTGTTTGAAGACCTGCGAGAAAACGGGGAGAAATTTTTAAATTATTCCCGTGTCAATTCCTTATCCCACACCACAGGCCTCGCCTCCACCAATTTTATCAACTGCTCGGTGTCTATTTAAATTCTTCCAGCCATTTTGTAACACGATGTGCATGGTTTCGCGGATGTCACAATAATGCCGGGTGACAAAAGATCGGGGCGTATACAAGATCTAATTTTGCTTTCGTACTTCGATAGGTTTATTCGGGTTTGGAAATTTGAACCGTTCTAGGACAGTTGTCGGACTGTTTGAGAACTGCGCCGAACTTGTTGCGCCTTGGATAAAATTCTCGGACCGTTCTATTACTGTTCAAAATTGTGAAAAATCCGAACGCTTCATCTTTATCTATACCAAACATAAATAATATATAACCTAACTTTAATGTACAAACAATAAAATAAGATCGGATGGTCTTGACTTCTACTTGATGAAAATTCATATTAAAGTTTTTGAAGAAAACAAGAAATATTTTTAAATAGTTTTCACAAAATATGGAAGGGAAATGTCGACCATCTTGTTCGCGGCACTTCTATAGTCTTAAAATAAATCAATTTTTAGATCGTTAGAGCAGTTGGGGAGTAATGCATGCAAAAGCATTTCGAATTCTAATTTTCATGTCTTCTATTTCGTTAATACACTCCCCATAGAATTTATGGCTCCTCTACGTCCCATCCATATTCAAGGGAGATTTTGGTTTAACCAATTTTTATTTTATAGGTTTGTCCAAAAATGCATGTTAAAACCATTTTATTTTTATTTTTTGAAAGGCTCTATTTGCAAACTATTAAAACAAAACTGTAATTTAACTTTTTGGTTTTTAAATAGAAAAAAAAATTAAAATGACAAAAAATTGCAACTTTTTTTTTTTTTTCAATAATTTTTATAAAAAAACGGTTAGCCTTAAGCACATGAAATATGATATCAATAAAAAGCATGAGAATGGAACTTCTCGAATTTAGGCAGATATACAGGGTGTCCCATTTAAGATTTTCTTATAAAAATACAATTTAGATAATGTGACCTCCCTGAAAAATTACAAATTAGAGGTCAATGAAATCCAGTAAAACGAGGAACAGAAGGGAATCAAATAGATCTGACAGGAAAAATGGGTACTTATGTGTTTTGTTTCTATAGTAACCACAACGCCTCAAATTTATGTCAACATTAACCATTATTCACAAATATTTTAAAAACTACTGGACCTAGACTTATCAAGCTTTATGTCATTGTTCTTGTCTTTTAGAGCGTCAATCATTTTTGTTAAAATACACAGGGTGTCGCATTAAGAAAAAGCAAGTTTGGTCTGCTGCGCGTTTGTGAACTACCCTGAATAATTAAAAACATTTTAGGGTTGTACACCTCTTCAGTGCCTAAAAGTTTTGTAAAGGATTTTTTTGTCTATCGCTTATAGATCTTGAGCTATCTTCCACCCACACACTAATGGGCCACCCTGTATATTATATGATTAAATGTTATATTATAATTAAACGTATCTATATTAAAAAAGATGAACTACATTTATTAAAAAAAAAAACAATATTATATATTTAGTATATCTAAAAGAAGACGTTTTTAGTATATGTTAAAATTAAACTCAAAACATAAATAACACGTTTATTGATATGCGCATGTGTAGCAAATAATCCAAAAACAGTCAGAGATCAGTTCTTACCCAACAGCAGGGATCGATTCTGACAGTTCTAGAACCGTTCTTGAACTTTTTTATTTCAAACCCGAACAGCAAACTGCTGGTTCTAGAACGGTTCTAAATCAGTTCAAGAAAATCCGAACATGTAAATTTGAACTGCGCACACTCCGGACAGTCCTAGAACAGTTCTTCTACGAACCCGAATAAAGCTGATGTGTCTAGTGGCGTTTACACGGCGTCCGGCAGCGGATGTCGGTGAGGTTTCGCTCGACGTCTAACCGAGACGTTTCCGACTGCCGGACAGACGTGTGAAAGCTTTCATGTAATGTCACGTACCTCGCGATCGGATATCTGATGCCGGATGATTTTATCCGACACGTGTGAAAAGCCACGAAATGTCGATTAAAGCAACAATTTTTTGTAAATTTCACTTCGTCGGTCCAAATAATATTGTCCAAAAAATTATTGCCTTCTTGCGCCCCGTTAAAATAAATTCACAAAATGCCACTCGTCTCGGAAAGTCCGCCTCTTTCAGATGCTGGACTACTGATAACGCATATCTATGAAATTTATGCTTGGGTAATATTCTGTTGAGAGTTGTTGTTGATTTTGACAAACCTGCCTCTACCGCAGCTTGACTTACATAAATTGTTGGATTTGCGGCAAAATATCCCAAAATAGCAATATCATTATTCTCATTGTTTCTTTATTTCCATCACTGCTTTAACAGATCCCAATTTCTTAAAATTTTCAATAATTTGTTTAACAGCATATTGAAATAGTCTGCCTTTTCTGAGGAAAGCGAGCGAGCAAATGTGTCACATGTTCTTGATATTACTTTATCACTTTATCCATAAATAAATTTAAATAATCTTCGTGTATAATTTTAAAGGCCCCGGCATTGTTATTAATAATTTGAAACTGGTAAGTGACAGCGTCATAATGACAGTTTTTCATTTTCATTACCTAGATGGATTTAAACTTAAAACTTGTAAAAAAAATTACCGTATGCAATTTACTCATTTCGCATTATTTCAAAAACTAAACAATTTAGAGATATATAACTTAATAAGAAAAAACTATAAAATTTTGGGGTGTCAATTTAAAAATATTGACTTTTGATAGTTTTCTCATTTTCATGTTTAATGTGATATTTTGCACACCCTGTATTACAATTTACCAAAACAGTTCAAACTTCTCATGAACTGACTATTTTTGAGATAGAAATAGGATCTAAATCAATTAATGGAGGTCTCCTTATAGGAAAATTTTATAATGATTTTAGAGCTTTCAAACGTTATTTTTGACATAAAACGTTAAATAAGTCAGAAACTTAGATATGACACATGATACACAAAGTCTAGTTGAAAATCTACGCAGAATCCAAAACTATAATAATATGTACGGTATAACCGGACGGGTCAATAACTTACAACTCTTTTACCTCATATGCGTCGACATAGTTAAACAGCCAGATTTTCAAAATACTCCTGTCTATAGTTTTCTATACACGAACGTTTTGCCTCCCGGTGCGACACGTTGTAGATGCATGATGCGCCGATACTCTCTTAGCCTTATAAGATACGCGCTTGTTTAACAACACAAGATTTAATTTGCGAGAGTTTGTATAATATTATGTAGTTGACGAATTACATATACAAATGACCTCCCAGTTGTTTTCTTTTTCATCCTAGGAACAACCAAACTAATGTCAACTGAAAATCTGGTCCGATATTGATGAGAAATATTGTCAAATAGCATTATTTTTTATTTTTTAATTAGAGTATGCAACTATGGTAATGTAGGTACCTCCAAACCTTCAAGTTTATAATATATGAGTTTTAAAATTGTATAACTTCTACCGGATTCAAGGCTGTAGAATGCGACCCATCTCATACAATACATAACCTCATAATTAAGTAAGCTCTTCACGAAAGCTCCACACCTACATTTGACGTAGATTTTTTATGGACAAAATACATTTCAACTTTCCAAACGTGTATGTCGCAAACCTTAGCTTCTCTTTATCTGAATCGATACATAGTTCAAATTAATCATATTTACATTGGTATATCGAATTCGGCAATTTTAATCGTGATTCGAGAATGGATTCCCTGGTGTCATACTCAACGAGTGTGGATTACTTCGTAAGTTGTTTATTTTTATTATTATTTTAGAATGCTTTTGTATAGTTACCATATATTAGTAATAACTTCGACATTGTTAGACGGTCCAATTAAATGGAGTAATGCCAATATATTTAAAAATATAATTCAGACGTTTTCGATAAAACGAAACGTGGTCATGGTGCTGGAACAAATACAAAGCAAAAATAATCATTACGATAAATTAAAATCTATGGATGGCATAAAAACATATAATTGCATATTAATATTATTGTGTCATATAAAACTGTCGTTTGTTTTCCCTTATGTTCAAGATACTGACTATGTTGAAAAAGTAAGTACTTGAATATATTAATATTTAATACTTGATTTTGACTAAAATGTCCTCTAAAATAATCTTGGTACTTGAATTCTTTTCTGAAATCTAGATGACAAATATGGAACCAAGAAGGTTGCCAACTTCTAGACAATTTTGAATTGAAGGTTGATATCAGAGCTGTCCACAATACTTTTGAATAGTATTTAAATACTAAAGATATTAATATTTATAAAAGTATTTTTAAATAGTAAATAGATAGTTTAAGTATTTAAGGTTATTATTATTTTATTTATTTAAAAATACACTGCCCGTACAGATAGTACCTACTGCATTTAATCAATGAATGAATTTACGATATTACTTATAAAATTTACTTAACTAATTATAAGTAATCATTACGTGCCATGTCTATCAATTTAGGTATTTATACAATTGAAAAAATAATTATTTGTAGTATTAGAGCAGTAGTGCAGCTGAATATGTCAACGCTGTCAGACATAGAAGAACAAACCGAACGCATGACATACGAGTACATTGACGATCGGTTGACAAATACAATAGATTATGACGTACACAGGTTGATAACTTTGGGACGTGAAAATTCAAATCATTAAACAACTCAGACCAATCCAATTTGTTATTAATCAACTTTAATATAAACAGAAATGAAAAATATTAACGGCGAATGGAAAGAGGAAAATCTTATACCTTCATATTAACACGTCATGGGGAAATCCAATTATTGTATAAGTTCCGTCTTCCTTGTACCAGAAATAGGTATTTATAGGTATTTATAAAATCTGCGTTGAACATTTTCAATATTCTGAAATATTTCGGATTCCACACATTCGACGAATATACTCTAGACAATTTCTTACAAAAGATGAATATAAGGTTAGAATAGTATTCGTGTTTGTAAAAGATTTTGAGTCCCAAAGCTCTCAAGGAGTTAGAAGTTATGTAGTCATAATGATGGGTAAAACACAATCTCGAGTCAAACCACAGTCCTAGATCCTTGTAAGTTTCGCAGCGTTTAAATATTATAGATTAGTTAAGTTCATAATTAAATACTAGGTATTACTGCATCGCCTTTCTTGAAAACGAGATGATAACACACTTGTCAATGTTAAGATGCAAATTACTAACCTTACACGATAATAATAATAATAATTCTTTATTTTCAAAATTTAACAATGTAACATTACAGAAAAAACAATATACAAATATTGAAAATAAATGCTGAAAAGCCACGGAAACCAACAATCTGTGGTTTGTGCGTGGCTGGATCCGAAGGCTTATTTTCAATATCACCAACACTTAAATAAATAATTCTAGTATCAAAAAAAAAAATAAAGCATTCTAAAGCTAACACTTCTGACCACTGGCCAACTGGTACATGAAAACAAAACATGAATCAAAAGATTATAACAATCCAATATATTAAAAATAGATTGTATATCAACACATCAAAAAACACATATGTATACTTAAATTATATATGCAGAATTTAGGTAGTTCATTAGAGGTTAAAAGTCAATTAAATTATGAATTATTAATGGCCTAAATGATACTATCCAACTTTTAGTTTTCTTTTCAAAATGAATATGCATAGAACTGTTCATTTTTCTAAGATCGTCCGGCACACAGGAATAAAGACGCGCACCAGAAACCGAAACGACCGTTGTACTAGTTTTAGTCGAGTCTTAATTTGTGAATATACATGAGCTTTTTTGTAACGCGTGTTATGAAGATAATATCCATCACAAGACTTTCCGAATACAACAGCTCACTAGAATATGTTTGCTTTTTATTATATATGATTTTTATTATTTGTTTTTGGATAGTTTCCAGAGGTCTTAAATGGATTCCATATGCTGCTCCCCAGCCCGTAATTCCATATTGCAGTAATGATTGCACTAGGGCATAATATATTTTTATTAGATGGGATTTCGGTAAAATTTGTTTAAGTTGGCGAAATTTATATATTAAGCATCTTAATTTCTTTGTCAGCGATGTTACATGTTTATCCCATTTCAAATATTTGTCAATTTCGATGCCTAAATATTTCATACTTTCAACTTCTTTTATTGGTTGGTGTATAGAGCCTTTTTTAATTCATGAAATTTAATTTACTTTTATAGGTTGAAAACGAAATATATTTGATTTTTTCAAAATTTATGGTCAAACACATATCGTCAAACCATGATTTTAAATGGGCTTAATCAGCAATAAGTTTTGCCTCGTTGCAATTTGCCTTTGCCTTTGTATTGGATAACAGTGTCGTCTGCAAAAGAAGATATATACACTTCAGTAATTAAATGATATAAACCATCTATATATAGTAGAAACAAAATTGGCCCTAGTACAGTGCCCTGTGGAACACCACACTGAACGTCTTGCGGTGAACTTAGTTGTTCGTCAATCGCCACGTACTGAACTCTTCCTGAGACATACGATTTTATCAAATTCAGACTTATGCCCCTAAAACCGATATCTTCCATGACGTTATATAATTGTTTATGGCCAACAGTAACAAAAACGCCGGCTAGGTCTAGAAACACACATAGAGTTGTCTCTTTATTGTCTAATGATGAATAAAAATTATCAGTCAAATATGTACGTAATGGGATCTTGTTACGGTCAATTTCTATTTTCAGTAAATGCGTATATTTAACCACAATAAATAACCAATTGCACTCACTTTAATTAAAATTTTATTCATAATTACATTTTTATCTATACCTTGTTTAATCGCCAAAAATAAAAATTGAATTACTTGTTGTTTCAATAAATAAATATTCTTAGTACGGTCCTGTATATGGTGTGCGGTTAGATTTAATTTTGTCTTTCATCGTTTTTCATGCCAAGTGAACACCTAAAACAGAAAATGTCTATTAAATAAGTATTTAAAATTTTTTAAAAATAAAATTCATACTTACTACTTATGGTGGAGCCCTCGTAATTCTTTTTCTTGAGTCCAGAACATTAATTGTCGTAATATTTTGGGCATTTGATAGAATTCATGCAGATTTAATGTTGAATGGGGTGGGATCTTTTAAAAGGTATCTGGCCTAGGAATGATCATTACCAATAGTTGCAGTCTAACATCCAATCTGTAACAATATCGCTACGTTAAAAATTAACTATCTGAACATCTCGATAGGCGTTATGCATTTTAAGTCGTTATGACTTACCTTTTTGTGTTTGTTGTCATATTTCCGTTTCAGTTCGTTTTTGTTTAGTTGGTAGTCTGCTAGCCCTTGTTCATTCTCCTTTTTGGCCGGCTTGCAAATAGGCAGGTGCTACTTGGTCCTTGAGGGCTGCTTTGAATGCCGAGGTTCTTCTGAAGGGTGGTTGACGGGGGTAGTGCTTGGCGAGTCGTTGGGGGAGTGGTTCTAGTTTATTAGACCGGACGATGACGCTGGGTAATACTACTGCGATTCACCTGAGCTCCGCTGAATTGTCGGCAAGGAGATCAGTGGCAGTGTCATTTGAAGGAACACCCGCTTCTTGTTTTTGTTTCGGAACAAGCGACTAGAGGCTCCATTCCTTCGTTTTCTTTCCTATCTTGTGTCGTATGTTTTGGTTTCTTTATTTTTCAGTTGTCCTGTTCGTTGGAACGGTACTACCGTGGGGAAATGTGTGGTATCGGATTGGGGTTGTAATGAAAGTATATGTTAGGTTAAGGTTTCAGTTTGGCATATGCTATAATTATGCTGGGTTCTCTTCGTGTTGGATCCCAGGACTTTGTTCCTAAAAACTACACAATTGTATAGGTTACTATACATTATTTAATTCCCGGCTATGACACAAAACAGTGGCACTGTAACTAGTGTTACCGTTTTCTTACCCGATTTTGACTAATATATTGTAGTGTTTAATTTTCGTTTGGGTATTATTGAGTATTAGAGTTCCTGAAAGCCTAATTTCGGCTTTATTATTATTGTTTACCGTAACGTGTAGGTTATATATTTTCACTTTGAATTACTTGAATTAATTTACAACAATTTACAACAATCAGCTGATTTCTGTCACCTTGAGTATCTCGTATGACACTTGAGTATTTCATATAATTTGCTTGATAATCAGTTCCTTTTACAGGAGGCAGTTCATTATTTTAATTTGCTATTTAATGGTGTTCGTAATGCAGTATGTTCTATCAGTGGACATAATGCTTCGGTGGTTCGGCTTACCGATGTTGTGTTCCGCCGTGCGTGTGTTAGTTATTTCAATTTGACAGAGCAGTGTCTTCACTGCGGAGATGTTTTTCTATCTAGTAGCAGGCTGTGTTGAGTGACATGACTTGAGTGACAGTTTATTGGCATTGTCAATTTATTAACAGTTTAGCGTCTGTTTCTTAGAATTTGATTGGATAAGAACAACTTTTGGCGGTAAGAATGGTAAAAATCGCACGTTATTGGTCGTTGGTTGGCGGCTAAGGACTTTTCGCGGAACAGTTGTTGATGATTAGTCCTACTGCGTGCACCTGCCATTGGTGTTAGAATTTGTAGAAAAGTTTTCTACCCGTTATGCATATGGGATATAATTACAATTTCAATTCACGCGGATTGTGTTGGTAAATTTGTTGAAGAGATTTTACGGCGCTGATGTTGGATTTTATTGGTTTTCGTGGATTTTTTATACCAACCCCCACTACTTGATGTAGGATCATATACGCCATTTTGGTCTGTTGTACTACTGGGGCTAGTCATCAATACCTCTTTGAGAATCGTTGCACGATAGCAGTTGTATTTGAATTATGCTGTGCACGATAATTATGTAAATAAATTGTTGCTGAGGCCATGCCTTAGTAAAGTCTTGGAGCTACCCTTCTAGAACGGTTTTTCGTTACGGATTGGGATTGAGTTCTAATGAAAATGGATAGAGATTGATAACTTGAATTAGATCAGAAGCTATGTTTTAAACGAATACCTATGTGATTTACGAATTTCATCTACCGAGGTCGGACGAATTCCTGATATGTTCGAAAAACTACTGTATTGACGATTCCTCTGTATATGCGAGAACTATCGTATGTCCCTGGATTTTCCAGTGGAACATTTAATTTTTTTTTTCATTCTTATTGAATTATGATTTATTTATGAATACTTCATTACGAATTTTGATTGATGCATTGATGGTCTGATACTGTGAGCCAGTGCGCAAGATTCTGTTTGTTTATCTTTGCGATAACTTGGTGTTTGATTTTTAACGATTAAATAAATAATCAATTTATATGTCGAATGCGTGCTGACTCCGATATTATGTCCTCAATGTAATCAGTTATTTCATATTCTTCTAATTATTATATATATATATATATAATAATAATATATATATAATAATATATATATATATATATATATATATATAATTCCACGTACAGTATTGATATATTTTCACGTACAATATAGTATAACTATATAGTGTACTGAGATGTAAACTCAATGGTACCACAGAGGTGACTCAGATTTTTGAACGGTAGGTGTAGGTATAATTCATGTAGAATATTATTCCGGATTGACTTTAAAGATTTTAATTCAAAATTATTAGCTATTATCATTAACTGTCTGTGAGACACAAAATTTTACTATTTTCTTGTTCTTTTTCTTTTTTTTTTTTTGTTTTTCAAATTCATTATAGGATTCAAATGATTTTATAAGCCTAGTTGTTTTATTCTCGGAGTCGGTCCCCGAATTATTTACTATTCTTGCTTTTCCGGAATTCGACCGATGCCCTCGGTGAAGATAAAGCAAGTGGCGCCAGGCAAGAGAACACTTTTTAAGTTAGAAAAACATAGTGGTTTCTTTATATAATTTGAAATTTATTTGAGTTGATTAGCAGAAATTTGGTCATGTCCAGGTGCCTTGTTTGACTTTAGTTCATGGATATACGTTTCTATCTCTTTTGTATCTACAGGGTAGAAATAAATATTTTGAATCAAAACATTGTGCGGTATAACAGATATTTTAGGCTTAGTTATTTTTTCAGCCATTTCACTTCCTAATTTTGCATAGTAATTGTTGAATTCGTCCGCTATTTCCTTCTTATTTGTTATGATTTCATTGTGTACATTAATACGTTTAATTTTACTCTTTTTCTTCTTGCTGTTACAGAAATTATTAATAGTGTCCCACAACTGCTTTGTATCTGTAGTATTATCAATTTTTGATTTATAGTAACTATATTTTGCTGCGGTAATTAACGTTTCTAGTTTTTTCGTATAATTTAAATATTATGATTTTACATCGGGATTGTTAGGAAATTTTAAAGTATTTTTGTAAAGGTTTTGCTTGATATTTAAAGAGGTGATTGAAGCTGTAGTAATCCAAGGATTTCGTTTTTTTTTTGTTTATTTTTTAGTTTTAAGCAATCCCCTCCATAATTTCTTTTATTAATATCTCTATAGCGATATTTACATCATTTACAGCATAAATATTATCCCAATTTTTATTTTCGAATATTTGCTTGAGTTTCGTGTTATTAATTCTTTTTATTTCTTTTAAGTTATTATAGTCATTTGAGTTATATGTAGGTTTCAAGTTTTTATTAATAACCGCTATAATTGGATAATGCTTTGGCTTATCAAATAATTCTGCAACGCAATACGATCAAACTTCGACGTAACGCTGAAATACAATTTCATGTCATCGGTATATAGTAGGTAGAGACAATATCATTAATAATAAAATTATGGGACTATCATCATGATCAAAATGCCCAGAATTAATACGAGTAATTTCTTCAAAGAAAGCACCATATATCTGAATCGTTTGGTTCCGAGGAATATAAAATACAAGTATGTAAACAAAAGTATGATCAAAATACAACTTGACAGCAACAACAGTATGCAATTTATGTGATACGCTTGAGAATATTTAAATACACAACCGTATAAGATTATTTCAATGCTTACTCAATTCATTCGATGACGTGTTTAAATAATATTAGGTACATTATTAAGAATGGAAGATTTAACTAAATATACAGGGTGTTTCAGAAATGCACTTATTTTAAGCAGTTCTATCTCCTCTAGTAATTTGGCCAAGTCTTTCTGAAACACCCTGTATATTCTGTTATTGAGAATGTCGTTATTAAAGGGTCCATAAAGTCTAGGATGACTCTGGGAAGAATAAATGACATAAGTAGAATTGACATAGTGTATATATGGTTAATTTTATTTAATTTTAAGGTTTTATAGATATATCGTAAGGAGATTCACGCGAAACTTATTATTTAAGTGCCTAAATATATGGGGATTAGATTATTATGCCTATAGAAATTTATTTCTAGGGTTTCGATCGACAACGTTAAGCAATATGCTTTTTGGGCATGAATGGAATATTTTTACGTTACCTGTATACATGAAAGATTAACTTAGGCCACTGAAGATGAGACATATTGGTCTCAAAATACTCGTATGTCTGACTGATTTGATTCTTTAACATCTATAAAGGAGCATTTTGCGGAGTAGACGTTTTATTTATCAAAATATATACCGCTCCTCCTTGTGATGGATTACTTCAGGAAATAAAAAGTCTTTCTTCCTGTAATTACTTGGACAGCTCTGGTTGATAATCTGTTATATTAAACACATAATGACTTCTCTAATACAAGTATTATATAAGAGTTCCCAAATTCCTGGTTATAGATGTCTAACATTTTAGTCTTTTGTCAATATACTAGACTTGTACTAGTTCGTAAAAATTACTATCCGTAAAATATATAGCAATACATATTGTCAAATTGGACAATAGGGTATGATTGAATCAATTTTTAGGCATTCTCAACCACTTGGGTACAACTTCTATACATATGGGATCTATTGCTTATCCAAACATTTTTAGTGATTAGTGGCTGGCTGTTAATAATAAAAGTACTGGATATGTTTGAGAGGTCTAAACATTTTACTTTCAAATATGACGTATTTATATTATTAATAAATAGGATGTTTAGGTAAGTGTAAGTGAAATAAAAACTAATGGGTTAATGTAGGTATAATAATAATAAAAAGGTTGTATAGCGATGTTGAGCCAAATGCTCTTCTTCCACCTAACTAAAAACAATTTTCACTTATACCTAATATAACAAAAATAATTCACAGGCGAAAAAATCTCCTACATTCTAAAATTAAAATTTACAAAACACATAAGAACAATATAATAACAAAAAAAAATAAATGCTAGCCATGCTACTCTGTTCTAAAATGTGTAACGTAAATAACTCCACAATAAACTTCACAGGGAATCAGGCACATCCTGAGGAAAAACGAATCGTTTCACTCGCTCTCTAAGATAAATCCTTCAATATTATAGAGGGAATCCGCGTAATACGAAAAAACACACTTAAAGAGAATCGTTCTATTAACAGGGATTCTAAATATAAAACAATTTCGCGTATTTCTATCATAGACATCGCAATTCGGCCTAAGCAATTGAAATTAATATTCAGGTGACAATGCACATGCCGGCACTCCACCCGCAGCCTTATCCAATGCAATAAAACATTATTTTGATGTCTTAACCCATAAGTAAAAAATGCTGTAATTTCTGGATTTAAGATGTCGTAGAGTCAATAATCCAAGGGCCATTAACTAAACTGATCGAAAAAATGAAAGGATATTGTGAATTCTCTGAGAAAAAAATAGTTTTCGAAAAAAATTGTATAACGTACATTTACTTCCATCTCTTCCAGAAATGAAAGACATTTGCTTAACTGAAAAAATGTTTTAATTACAATTTACAAGCAACTTTTTTCTAATAATGTAACAAAACAGATAATTGTGAAAAAGAAACAAATTATTAATAGCGTGTAATTCCACCTCTATTGGCTATTGCTGCTTCTACTCGGCGAGGCATACTTAAAATTAAATAATCCAAGTCATTTTGATCTAAGGTATCCCATAAATGTGGAAGAACTTGCCTCAGTGACCTTACGTACTTCCGTTGATGAGAAATTAGTGCCCTTCCGTGCATGTCCCAAACATGTTCTATGCAGTTTAAATCTGGAGAGAGTTTGGGTAATGGCAAATGATTAATTTCATGGAATGTTAGCCGTTTTTGTACTATTCTGGCTCTGTGCGGGCGAGCGTTATCATCGAGCAATCTGAAATTGGGCTCAAAATTCCAACATTAATTATCCACTATTAATGTTAACAATGATGTCGTGGACATAAATTTCACCTCTCATGGTACCTTCTCAAAGATACAACTCCGTTCGATCTCCGTAGAAAATTCCAACCCAGACCATTACACCTCCACCTACAAATGGATGCACCTCTTGAACATATCGGTCATTAACTCTTAAATTTCTTGGTCTCCAGACACGAACTGTATGCCAGTCAGTTCGAAGACAAAAGCGGCTTTCATCGCTGAACATCACAGTACGCCACTCATAATTCCAGTTTGCTTTTTCATTAGACCTAAGCAAACGTTGAGCTCTATGGACGGCCGGCGGTCAATGGAGGGCGTCTTGTAGGCCTATATCAATGTAAACCTGCTGCATTTAATCGCTTTAACACCGTCCGAGAGGTAATACGAATTCTGTTTGCAGCGAAAATGTCTTGGCTGAGCAACGTGCAGTTTCTTGTAGCATCCATCCTAGCTCCTCTCACTAATAGTCGATCTTCCCTAGCATTTGTCGATTTTGGTCTACCCTCCCTACGCCTGTCCATGACAGATCCAGTCTCATTAAATCGGTTATTAAGTCGGGAAATTACACTTTGAGAGACATTATACCGATCAGCCACATCGATCTGTCGCGCACCTCCAAGAGGCAACCCAATGGCTTGATTTGCTTCCTCTACCGTTAAATGACGTCTATTCATATTGTCGATGACAGAATAACACGAATATCGCAAACTGCGCTTAGGAACACACAAAAAAAACTAAACTTTACAAAAATAAAATCTGCATTTCGGGTGATAAAGCTTTTTATCTATTTGGGTACAATTTTATATGTTAACAAACAACTTTTTTAAAAGGCAAACGGCATAGGTATTAATACCTATACCACATTTTTTCTAGAAACTTTTCTTCACAGCGAAAACACAATATCTTTAACTTTTTTCCATTAGTTTATATCACCATAACCGAAAAGAGACAAACCAAGCTGTTGCATAACATCCTTCTCAGTTGCACAGTTGGAACATGTCTGTTTGTATGTTATATGTAATTGGATGAGGCAGATGAATCAATGGTATCAATTATCATTTCAAAACAATATAAAATTTAACACTTAACAACAAAAGTTTATGCAATTTTTAAATGAAAATAATTGAAAATTGCATAAACTTTTGTTATACTCGTATCACGCAGATGAATCAATGGTATCAATTATCATTTCAAAACAATATAAAATTTAACACTTAACAACAAAAGTTTATGCAATTTTTAAATGAAAATAATTGAAAATTGCATAAACTTTTGTTATACTCGTATCACGACGCACGTCTATCTCGCCTCTTAAAGAATTTTGCTGTAGGACGTTCAACAAAAAACATTTGATTAATGAAATAACATTTGCTTATTTTCGAAACAATTAAATGAAATTTTGAAAATTATCACAAAATGTTTGTTTCTTGTAGATGGTTTGCTCTATATATTTTGTAAAGCCAATTTGCACAATTTATTTTTCAGATATATTCCACTCATAATGCTTGTGTATGCAGTTTCTACGAAAAATTTTATTGGAAAATTGTCAAATTATGGTAACTTTGATATGGTTGACGCAAACCATGTGGCTTGTTCCAAATATTGGTGGACTGCTTTTTTGTTTGTCAACAATTATGTTAACCCTGGAAAAATGGTAGGTGACTATATAAGATGACCATAATATACAAAGTTAATTTGAAGTATTAATATTAATATTTAACAATAAATAAATTAGAGAAATATGTTAATTTCCTAATTGTTTAAAATAAATATTTTCCACTGCAAAAAAGCAATGAGATTGATCAGCAAAATAATGATGATGACGAGACCATAGAATATCATTATGTCTGGATTAAGGACTTATCACGGTGTGTATCTTCTCTATTAAATAAACATAAAACTAGAAAATTTGTTTGCGATCGGTGTCTTTGTTATTTTCATGATCAGAATAAGTTAGAAACACATAGCACTGATTGTTAAATTAAATTACTGTAAAATTTCATTTCCAAAAGATACAGTTGTAAAATTCAATAATTATATTTTTAAAGAAAAAGCTCCATTTATTATTTATAGTGACCTCGAATCTATTTTAGAATCACTTAACGGTACCAAAGTTCAAACAAAAACAAATCGGTCCTCCCATTTTGTTAATAAATGCAGTTTTCTATGGTTCCTAATGGATGACATGCCCAAGATCGATTTTTGGCAAATATGGTTGTTGCTTTTGTACGTAGTTGTGTATTTTAGTCAATATAATCCTTAAGCCAAGTCGATTGTTTGAATTGTAACACCCTATATATTTTTTTGATATTACTCCATTGTCTTATGCCTGCTTGAGATTCCTATAGTGAATTACATAGCACGTTTTGTCCCATAATGTCGTCATCAGTTTAGGTAATTTAGATTGTGGTGGTATTGAGTGTTGAGCGCAAAATGGAAAGTCTTTATGTGGCTCGTGTAGTCTTTCTGGATACTTGAAGTCAACGTCTAATATATATCGACTAGGCGAATCATCTGGTATTGCGGTGACATCAATATTTTTATCTACCCATTCAAACCCGACATACGGTAGATATTGGGGCATACAGTATGTATTTTGATGCTTTGGAATGATCATACTTCTCCATATACTTATTTTTAACTCTTGTATAACGATTTGAACAATTAACAACGCCCCTACTGATCTCTCTTTCAACTAACAATCAACGTATGTTAATAGTTCTAATTTACATTTTGTATATATAAATTCTAATTTACACTTTGTATATTCAAAGTGTAAATTAGAGACCAAATATTTCAACATAAAATTCCAACTGTAGCCTGGAAGTGCGTAACTCCAGGCTTGATTAAATTCATAAGTCTTAAATCCCAAGGTACGAAAATTTTCAAATATGTCTGTCAGAAGTAGGCTATCAGTCTTTAAATACAAATTGTCATATTCTAAATTTTCAATATTAAATTCACGCCAAACAGTCTGTGCACGTTCATATTTCTCCTCACTAATACTACTATCGTTTAACTTGTTATAAAATTTATTGATTGGCGGTAGCGATGTGTCTTTGAGTCTGTCCATAGAGTAATATAGTTCTATGGACCTACTAAATACAGGTTTTGCTTCGTTTGTCCAATATAGACTGCGTTACAATCATTACATGGTATTTCGCATACCAGATGTGTTTTTTTATTAAAGGTGTCAAGTCTCTGCTACGGCACTCTCGGCGAGCCGTACTGCCTGTATCCACAACAGTGCGACAACTAAATTGACAATCTCGGTATACGTCGCACCAGAGAGCCTCCATCCCATGTCCTTAAGAGTCGTCTAGGATGCGAACCCACCATATTACTCACGCATCCATTGACACCCCAGCAACCGATTGCAGCGGTGCTGGAGTTTTCAATCGTCGTAGACTTCAGTTTCTGTCCGGGGGCCTTGTGATTGCTGATATGCAGCACCATGACCACGTTAAAAAATCTCACGCACAGGCGTATTCCATCGAAGGAGAAATCCAAACGTCACCATCGAAAGCCCTGCGGCGATCAAGGAATCGCGACGGGAGCAGGATTGTGTGATGTGGAAGCTCGTAGTAACAAAT
This sequence comes from Apoderus coryli, assembly GCA_911728435.2. Classification (NCBI taxonomy): domain Eukaryota; kingdom Metazoa; phylum Arthropoda; class Insecta; order Coleoptera; family Attelabidae; genus Apoderus; species Apoderus coryli. The sequence goes on along the minus strand of OU452202.1, from coordinate 3,806,519 downwards.
CGGCACGTATGCGGCGAGTGTGTGATGGCCGTTCAGGATTTGGTACTGGGAGCTACTCATGTCCTGCACTGAGCAGTCCTTTTTAGGGTCCACTCTACTCACCCCGCATGGGGAGGGAGCTATAAAAGGTGCCCTAAACATAGTCAGTCGTCCCATCCCATTGTCTGGATAACCGCGTCCAGAGGATGCACCATTTGCGGTCGAAAAAATAATAATACAGTTAAACATTTGAACTTCGCGACATGGAACGTCGGCACTCTTGGATACTAACACCAGTAATAGACCAGAACCAGAATCAACCTGTATCCATGGTGTCGGATTTGCAATTAAAAATGACCTAATTAGTTATTTGGACGAACTACCATCTGGCATAAAAAAAAAGGTCAATGACCCTTCGCCTCAAACTCAGCCGGGGTCGGCGAGCCACAATTATAATCGCGTACGCGCCAACAATGGACACCGACGAAGAATTAAACCAACGTTCCTGACTCCGACAAGATCATCCTGCTAGGAGACTTCAATGCTCGAGTTGGTCGAGACTCTGCTCTCTGGCCTAATACCATCGGCAAAGAAGGAGTAGGAAAGTGTAACTCCAACGGTCTATTGCTGCTCACCAAATGCTCAGAACAAGATCTTTAATGGGTCCTGATGATGACTGGACTGATCACCGACTTGTGCGATCCAGTATTCTATGGTCTCATGATCATGATTATTTTCATGATCAATCTCATCGTTTGTTTACGCTGGAAAATATTTATTTTGAACAATTATCCAGTTAACATGTTGTTCTAATTTACTTTTTGTTAAATAAATAAGTATAGTGTTAAAAAAAAAACCTTGTTCTGTCATTTCTAAAGCGTAAACATTAACAGAGATTATATTTTCCTTCCTTCCTTCCTTCATTTTTTGGCCTCTACACTTAGGTAATACAGCCATCTTTGTAATTCTTGGACCTACAGTTTAGCGTGGAATCCGAACCACGGTCATCGACCGCCAGATGCCAGCACCCACGACTATATAGTCAATAACTACTTGGCATAGGCAAGTCTACCGACTCGACCGGGAGCACCGTCCACCCATCCAACCACCATCCACGCGACTAGATACTGCGATATCATAATCACGTCGATGCGCGCTTGCACATGTGGGCATCTCCCGCCCCGAGATTATATTTAATTTTCAAGTTTTGGAATAACCATAATTTTAACTGGAAAATATATATTATTAAAATTTAATTTTGTTGAATAATGAGGATAAGAAAAAACACGATCTGAATGAATATTGGAAGGATATAATGAGCTTATAATGCTCTACGCAAAACAGGCTTCGTCATCGGTTTCGACATTCATGCTTTCTTGTTCTTAAAACTTTTAGGTAGTGGAATAAACGAAGAAGCTGCAGATCTAATAGAAAGTTTGTTCATATTGACTTCCAAATATATAATTCTATTTTTCTTGAAACTCCTCACATTTATTTAACAATTTATCAAGACAATTTTCCCTAAACCACATTTGAAGATCAGAAATAGCATTTTTCGTGTGAAAATAATTGAAGTCTATTATTTACCACAAAACGTCGTGTTTACCTTCAACATTTGATGAAGTTTTAAGGCGTTCTTCACTCTTCGTTTCAATAGAAAATATGGATCTGCCGAAAAATTTACAATATCTTTATGTTTTAAATTTGTTTCTTATTCTTGAATTAAATGCAGATTGCACTTTCTCCCATTTAATCCAATCACTTCTTTCTTCTTCTTAATATTACATCCCTGCTTATTTGTTAATAATACTATAAAGCGTTTAAAATGTTGAATAGAATTTTGCAATTTATTTCCTAAACTAATATTAAATTCAATCTTTTGCATCTCCCGCAGTTGTTTTGATGAAAATGTAATGGAAAATTGACCCTGCTTTTTCCACTGTCTTTTTACTTCTTTGCCCACTTCCCTTAATTTTGGTAAAATATCATCAAATATTTTTTGTTTGTTAATGATAATATCATATATTGCCTCCATAATTAATTTCTGCTACTGCTATTGGTGATATCATTTCAATTTAGTATGGTAAAATATAAAAAAAGATAAAATTAATTGTTTACCCTATTGTATTTGTTTTTAACCACAACTAATCACTTTATCTGTCTTATGCGTTCTTACTTGGTAACAATAATACTATTAATTATCTGCAATTTGTTTTTAACCACAAATATTGAAAATAAACTTTCATTTGTGTTATGCGTAGGTACTCACTTGGCGTGATGAAATGCTACTATTAATTAATTCGCTTAAATAGCCACTATCTCCACCTAATCGATGACGTATTTCCAATTAATTTGCAATATATCAGAAAAATGTGCTCCTGCAAGACCGGAAACAGACCAGACATGGCCATCTATATTTAAATCAAGGTCACCTAGGGCCAAGATTCTGCTATATTATTATTATTATTGATTAATGAGTAATACGAAATCTAATTTATAATCAAGCCCAACATTTCGCCGGCAATGATCAAGCATCTCATTCTATATTTAATCGGAAGGTCTCATGACGACAAGATTTCAGCTGTGTAATAATTAAAACCAAGTTTACTTTGTATAGGTATATTTTAAATTTATATATTCAACTCCAATATTCTGCCGTATTATTATTATTGTTTAATAATTAATCTGAACTTTACTTTATGTTTTAAATTTATATTTAAAAGCTAAATCAAAATTCTATAGTCAAGGATAGAGCCCATATGTAACACCCTGCATGAGACGTAATACGCTAAATGTGGCACCTTACGTGATGCGCCCTGTATGTTGCTCCTGACGTCAGCCCCTACGTGTGACGTGCAACACCTTGGCTCTATATGTGACGTCCTGTATATAACTCCTTGCTTCTATATGAGACGTCCTGTATATAGCACCCTATGTTACACATCAACGCCCTGTATATGTGTGACGCCATGCGCTATAAGACATCCTGTATGTAACGCCTTGGGTATAGATGAGACGTCCTGTATAAGAAATGCATTGCAATTGGCATCCCAATAATTGGCAAGCCGATTGTGACATCATACGCTTCTTCACGATGGTAAACATTTCCATACACGTCTTTGGTTCTATATGGAACACCCTGTATATAACATTCTAAGTAAACCCTGTATACGTTCACTTCTTCACGCAATGGTAACCATAGCCATCCACTTCTTCACGCAATGGTAACCGTAGCCATCTACTTCTTCGCGCGAGGTAACACATGCCATCTACTTCTTTACTCTCTTTCTTAACACATGTCATCTACTTTTTCACACAATGGTAACCATAGCCATCTACTTCTTCGCGGGATGGTAACACATGTCATCCAAGTGGTCTAGAACCTCCATAGCTATTCTACTGTTACTATATCAGTAACATTTGAGAAATTACAAAACATGCTAGTGAACACCCAGAAAAATGATTCAAGAATACGTTTCCAAAATACAGTGGAACATCGAACACCAGTCTGTAACACCTGACATTCGTAGTGGAAATGTATTTCCGATTGAAACACAGATTAAGTCAGAATGGTGGGGCGGGCTATGGAAAATACAGCTAGTTTTAACTACCAGAACCCAAAAATCTACGTACATGACTCCACTGCAACTTTTGTTAAGAGTTCAACCTTCCACACCTTTGATTCAAGGCTTAGTGATGAATTTGTCAAAAGACTTGACACTAGGTCGCTTTCGTAATTTGGATAGAGAGCATGTAGCCTCAACTTCCGTGTTGGATACAAGAAACCAAAAGCGTAGGGATAAGGTCCCATATTCTCTACGTGACTTCAGAAAGTGCAAAACTTTGACTGACTGGATATTAACAGTTGGTGTACTAGAAAACGTATTGTCCAAAACAAACAAACCAAACCCCAATGTGTAACACCATAGTTACACACAACAGAAAATTGTTTTGGACATAGTCCAATACGTTTTCTAGTATTCTAGTACACAACTGTGAATATCCAGTCAGTCAAAGTTTTGCACTTTCTGTTGGAGAAGATAATAATTCTACTGTTTCGACTTCGATTCAGCCCTTCAGCTGCGGACTACCGCAAGACAGCGTTTTGATATTCATAATTACATATAATAACGAGCGTACAGTCCGTCTTTGTCGAAAATGGGGAAAAAAAGAACAAAAGTGTGTGCGAATAAACGCAAAGGAACGCCGGAGGCGTTCCAACAGTGTTTCCTATATGACAACTTTATTTTTTGCATCACCCGATAGGCTATATATCAAAGCTGATTCAATGCATTAAAATTATGTATTTTATTCATTTATTTACCTGTGCAGAAACGATATTTTAGCGTGACAAGGAGGTGAATACGATTTTCTACGAGGAAATTCAAGAAAAAAGCATTATAAAGTACTGCTATTACTTTGAAATAAATACCTGTTTTTGTGCTGTGGATAGATAGAAAAACAATTTTAAAGTTACGTACAAGCATATTTGGTACGCCACTGTGCCTTTTTCATATCCTATATTTTCAATTATTGCGTTTTTCGTTCATTTTTATTAATCTATCAAACCTTAAATGCGACTGGTATATTCCTTAAAATTGACAAATCTAATTTAGTTCAGCTGTCACACATAACGTTCTTTTACATTCTTCCAAATAAATATACAATGACACTCTTTAAAAACACATGTTAAATATAAAGAACAAAATTTAAAAGACACTGATATACGCAGCATTTGCAATATTACTTACAAAATGTGCGAAAAACCACATAAAATCATACCGATGACACCCATTTTTGCCTTCAATATAGAGGCGACACTAACGACCACCACACAGGAAATGAACATTATGTTTCATTTGGCTATGATGCCTATCCTTTTCACAAACAAACACATTCAAATTCTTTCATCCATTGCAATTGAAAATAATACATACATACATAACCTATAAAATACTGCCATGAACAGTGAAGGCTTATCTAATTTTTTAACAACTGCTTTAATTCCAAATATAATTATCCCAGAGAGTGATTTTTTAGAATGTGGCCCAATATGGCAACAATGGCGCACATCGTTTACGACTCGACTAATTCCGTGACCAGTCACTCCAATTTTGCAAATGGCCACTCATCATAAACTTCCGCAGAAAACAACAATAAACACAATTAATCGAAATTAATAAACATTAGTAAATATAGCATACACACTTGCACAGTATGTAGTTTAATTCAAATACATAACAGGTATTCAATATTTCAGGCAAACATTTGTTGTTGTTAGCTACCTACTAGGTATATTATGATCAAAACAAACAGGCTAATATTCTTAAAATTAAAACATTATACCTACCACATCAACGGTAAACAACATATTATTGTTATTCCAAAGTGATAGATACAGAAATATACAAAAACAATGCAAGTAAGGAAGTACCTACTTTTACCCGAGATATATCACTAGCAAACAATTACAAGTAGAGTTATTTTTTTATTAATGAAGTCTATAAAAAGGCCACAATACAGACAACATTTTTTACATCCAGCTACATAAATATGCTTTTAACAACGTGAGTACTTTGTAAAACTAAGTATCTACTATTTACTGAAACTTATTCTCGATCAGAAAATACCAACAATTACAATTTACAGTTTTTATAAGGTTCGTCATTTATCAGGAAGAATTTGTTTGAGATACCTAGGTAGGTATGTCGTTTATATTGTACTTATTAATGAAGTTTATAAAAAGGAAGGTAGGTACATTATTATTATTATTATTTAGATTTGTTTGAAACTAAACTAAAGGTTACTAGGTCAATTTCATCTTATTGATCTCGGTCAGGGTTGTTTCCAAATAACTAATGACGTACGTACTTAGCTGAATAATTTTATTATAGATTTACAATTTTCGTATTAAACCTAACTTTACCTGTTTAATTAATTAAATTTAGTATATTATATTAATAAAATAAATGTTGTACTATTTTAGGACAGCTAAAATAAAGGTTACTAGGTCAATTTCATCCGGTCAGGGTCAGGATAGTTTCCAAATAACTAACGACGTACGGTACTTAGCTGGCTAATTTTATACAAAGGTTCTCCATTCGTCAAGAAAGTAGATATTCATACGTACGTCGTTACTACATTCCTATAATAGATCAGGTGGTGAAGGGTAGCATAACCAACTACGTACATTAGGACAGTGTTGCCTACGTTATCTGTTATATAAACGGATTTCACAATATCTGTAGGTGCATACTTACGCTGGCTGCATGTGAATTAAAGCAGTATTATTTGTCTTTGTTTATCTCATTGCGTGACAAATTTTGCTTCACTTTATCACAAATATTCGCAGCTTGATATAAGTGGACTTATTGTCATCTGTGGAACAATGCTATTATTTAAAATGACGTCATACGTACGACGTACGTATCTAAGCTAAGACCGAGAGAATTTGATCATATGTTTTGGATGACGTCATATTGTTTATCTTACGATTTATTTACCAAAAAATTAGGGTTTCTTTTTTAATTTACAAATTCCACTACTAAATTAAATTAAAATGCCTACATTTAGTTTTAATTTCCTGATACCGAATTTATTCTTACGTTACAAATAACTGGATAAAATACAAGTCTCATTACCTACCTACCTACCTGTTTTTGTCCAAAAACTAATTACAGATGATGACCTAGATCAAAAACATTCAATGAAACAAAATAGGTACGTAATTTTGTTAAGTTTAAGTCTTAAAGTAAGTATAGCCATTATATATATTCATATAAATAGCACAGAATAAATAATATTCTGTGTAAATAGTACTTATCATGTTTTTATACAAAAATTATAAACCGTAAACACAACAAATCAATATAGAATTAACTACACTTTTTATTTTATACACCACGTATTATTATTATTAGCGGATGCTGACGACCAAATTTCCATTTCCAAATTGATTTCTGTCTCTTGCCTGTAGGTCCATATTTTGAATGCTTCAAGTTATTTCGTTTTTTTTTAAGTTACCGCCTAAGCGAGTACTAACTATTATTGGCCTCTTGCCCTTTCACAGTAGGATACAGCCAGCACAGTTTATTTTTATCAAATATAGTTACAATGCATACTACTACTGTTTACTTTTAACCTCCAAGCCCCATAATATAACCTATTTATTTATGACGTGAAACTAGAAGTGTCAACCAAACAAAAATAAGGGACACCAACGTCAGAACAAAATTCTGCCAAATTATGACAAACCAACGAAGCCAAAATAGATAGACAGATAGTCCTAAAATTAACGTCCGCCGCTATTAACGTTAACGTTAATTGAACACCAACGATTTTCAAATAGACAGATGTGGTAGGTTTATAAAATGATGATCGGCAGCCATTTTTAGGCTAGCAGATTTAAAATACCTAACAAATATATTTATAGTAGGTATTTAGTATAAAATTTTTTAAGGACAAAAAAGGAATATTTTCTTTAAAAGAGAAATTTTTAGCATGGGCTTTAAATTTATATACAGGGTGAATCAAAAATGTATTTCTCTATTTTTTTACCATTTTTTTTAACACGATAGGTGACTTTATTTTCTTTAAAAGAGAAATTTTTAGCATAGGTTTTAAATTTATATACGGGGTGAATCAAAAATGTATTTCTCTATTTTTTTAAGACTTTTAGACATGCTGCATAACATTATCAGCGATAAGTGACTTTTTATTTTCTTTAAAAGAGAAATTTTTAGCATAGGCTTTAAATTTATATACAGGGTGAATCAAAAATGTATTTCTCTATTTTTTTACCATTTTTTTTAACACGATAGGTGACTTTATTTTCTTTAAAAGAGAAATTTTTAGCACAGGTTTTAAATTTATATACGGGGTGAATCAAAAATGTATTTCTCTATTTTTTTAAGACTTTTAGACATGCGCCTGAACCTTATCAGCGATAAGTGACTTTTTATTTTCTTTAAAAGAGAAATTTTTAGCATAGGTTTTAAATTTATATACAGGGTGAATCAAAAATGTATTTCCTATCGTCAAAAAAGTAATATTTTGAATAATTTTTTAGTTTCTTTAGATTTCAAATTAAGTTTTCTGTGAAAGTTAAACTATAAGGTCAAATATATATACAGGATGAATCAAAAATGTATTTCCTTATTTTAATAGAAACATTTTTAGATTTTCAGCTCTGCCAATACTTTTTTTTAATTAATTTTTGAATTTTGTTTATGAATTTTTTTTTTTGAAAATTTTTTTTGAGAATTTTTTTTTTGAAAATTTTTTTTTAAATTTTTTTTTTTTTTTGATTTTTTTTTTAATAGAAACATTTTTTTCCTTGAAATTTTTTTTCTTGATTTTTTTTTAATTTTTTTTTATAACCCTCAATGACTTTTTTCATAGATAAAACTACCACACAACGACTGGGAAATCCCGAAGGGATTTCTTGTTACATATAATAACGAGCGTACAGTCCGTCTTTGTCGAAAATGGGGAAAAAAAGACCAAAAGTGTGTGCGAATAAACGCAAAGGAACGCCGGAGGCGTTCCAACAGTGTTTCCTATATGGCAACTTTATTTTTTGCATCACCCGATAGGCTATATATCAAAGCTGATTCAATGCATTAAAATTATGTATTTTATTCATTTATTTACCTCTGCACAAACGTAATTAAAGTGTGAGAAGGAGGTGAATACGATTTTCTACGAGGAAATTCAAGAAAAAAGCCCTATAAAGTACTGCTATTACTTTGAAATAAATACCTGTTTTGGTGCTGTGGATAAATACAAAAACAATTTTAAAGTTACGTACAAGCATATTTGGCACGCCTCTGTGCCTTTTTCATATCCTGTATTCCCAATTATTGTGTTTTTCGTTAATTTTTATTAAGCTATTATACCTTAAATGCGACTGGTATATTCCTTAAAACTGACAAATCTAATTTTAGTTCAGCTGTCACACATAACGTTCTTTTACATTTTTCCAAATAAATATACAATGACACTCTTTAAAAACACATGTAATTATTAGCGCACATAATTTTAAACACTTTCATACCAAACACATTTGTAGAATTAGTTGAAAAATGCGAGAAAAATCAAAAAAAATCTTAAGAATGACAAACACATTTTTTTTTAAGATGTCGCCCTGTTCACGGAAAGAGGAAATAAACTGTTGTGTTATTTTACTGTGTTGCCATGCTCCCACATAAACCCTTATTAAATAATTTTACTATTTATTATTATTTATAAATATAAACAAAATAAATTTTTCCACAGGTGTTATCGATAAAAAGAGGTTAGGTTCTTATTCTGCATTACAACATCTAATAGGTTATTTTATAGAGTTAGAAATTGAAGTGAGTTACCTAGGTGATAATATGCAAATTTACCTCAGCTGAATTGAGTTGTAGTAGTGAGTTCTGACGGATTTCACAATATCTGTAGGTACATACTCACGCTGGCTGCATGTGAATTAAAGCAGTATTATTTGTTTTTATTTATTTATTTAATTTTGCTTCACTTTATCACAAATATTCGCAGCTTGATATAAGTGGACTTATTGTCATCTGTGGAACAATGCTATTATTTAAAATGACGTCATACGTACGACGTACGTATCTAAGAGCGAGAGAATTTGATCATATGTTTTGGATGATGTCATATTGTTTATCTTACGATTTATTTACCAAAAAATTAGGGTTTCTTTTTTAATTTACAAATTCCACTACTAAATTAAATTAAAATGCCTACATTTAGTTTTAATTTCCTGATACCGAATTTATTCTTACGTTACAAAGAACTGGATAAAATACAAGTCTCATTACCTACCTACCTGTTTTTGTCCAAAAAGTAAGTAGGTACAGATGATGACCTAGATCAAAAACATTCAATGAAACAAAATAGGTACGTAATTTTGTTAAGTTTAAGTCTTAAAGTAAGTATAGCCATTATATATATTCCTATAAATAGCACAGAAAAGTCATATTCTGTGTAAATAGTACTTATCATGTTTTTATTTAAATACACACAAATTATAAACCGTAAACACAACAAATCAATATAGAATTAACTACACTTTTTATTTTATACACCACGTATTATTATTATTAGCGGATGCCGACGACTAAATTTCCATTTCCAAATTGATTTCTGTCTCTTGCCTGTAGGTCCATATTTTGAATGCTTCAAGTTATTTCGTTTTTTTTTTAAGTTACCGCCTAAGCAAGTACTAACTATTATTGCCCTCTTGCCTTTTCTCAGTAGGATACAGCCAGCACAGTTTATTTTTATCAAATATAGTTACAATGCATACTACTACTGTTTACTTTTAACCTCCAAGCCCCATAATATAACTTATTTATTTATGACGTGAAACTAGAAGTGTCAACCAAACAAAAATAAGGGACACCAACGTCAGAACAAAATTCTGCCAAATTATGACAAACCAACGAAGCCAAAATAGATAGACAGATAGTCCTAAAATTAACGTCCGCCGCTATTAATGTTAACGTTAATTGAACACCAACGATTTTCAAATAGACAGATGTGGTAGGTTTATAAAATGATGATCGGCAGCCATTTTTAGGCTAGCAGATTTACAATACCTAACTAATATATTTATAGTAGGTATTTAGTATAAAATTTTTTAAGGACAAAAAAGGAATATTTTCTTTAAAAGAGAAATTTTTAGCATAGGCTTTAAATTTATATACAGGGTGAATCAAAAATGTATTTCTCTATTTTTTTACCATTTTTTTTAACACGATAGGTGACTTTATTTTCTTTAAAAGAGAAATTTTTAGCATAGGTTTTAAATTTATATACGGGGTGAATCAAAAATGTATTTCTCTATTTTTTTAAGACTTTTAGACATGCTGCATAACATTATCAGCGATAAGTGACTTTTTATTTTCTTTAAAAGAGAAATTTTTAGCATAGGCTTTAAATTTATATACAGGGTGAATCAAAAATATATTTCTCTATTTTTTTACCATTTTTTTTAACACGATAGGTGACTTTATTTTCTTTAAAAGAGAAATTTTTAGCATAGGTTTTAAATTTATATACGGGGTGAATCAAAAATGTATTTCTCTATTTTTTTAAGACTTTTAGACATGCGCCTGAACCTTATCAGCGATAAGTGACTTTTTATTTTCTTTAAAAGAGAAATTTTTAGCATAGGTTTTAAATTTATATACAGGGTGAATCAAAAATGTATTTCCTATCGTCAAAAAAGTAATATTTTGAATAATTTTTTAGTTTCTTTAGATTTCAAATTAAGTTTTCTGTGAAAGTTAAACTATAAGGTCAAATATATATACAGGATGAATCAAAAATGTATTTCCTTATTTTAATAGAAACATTTTTAGATTTTCAGCTCTGCCAATACTTTTTTTTAATTAATTTTTGAATTTTGTTTATGAATTTTTTTTTTTTGAAAATTTTTTTTGAGAATTTTTTTTTTTTTTAATTTTTTTTTTAATTTTTTTTTTTTTTTTAATTTTTTTTTTTTTTAATTTTTTTTTTAATAGAAACATTTTTTTCCTTGAAATTTTTTTTCTTGATTTTTTTTTAATTTCTTTTTATAACCCTCAATGACTTTTTTCATAGATAAAACTACCACACAACGACTGGGAAATCCTGAAGGGATTTCTTGTTAACTATAATAACGAGCGTACAGTCTGTCTTTGTCGAAAAACGGGAAAAAAAGGGCCCAGTTAAAGCCACTTTTGCACCCATTCCGCCGTAAGGCAATAATCAATTTATAACACTACAATATACAACATGTTGATAGGAATTGATCTTAAACATGAAAATAATGCCGAAAACTGTTAGGCTATTAATGTAAACAAAGAAACTATTTGACACAAGCAATTTGTCTGTCGGTGAGAAAAAAACATCTTACCAAAACCAAATTATGACGTGAAACTAGAAGTGTCAACTAAACTAAAATAAGTGACACCAAATTATGAAAAACCAACGAACCCAAAATAGAAGATACGGTAGTCCTAAAAATGGAAAAATAACGTCCAACACTATTAAGGTTAACGTTATTTTAACATCTGGCTATGCGCTAAGTATTTATCAGATTATAACGACATTAATTAATAAGCAGCATGTACAGGGTGATACAAAAACAACATTAATTATCCCACATTTAAGAAATTGTAAATGTATAGAAATTATAAATATATACGGGGTGAATCAAAAATGTATTTCTTTATTTTGTTAAGAACAAAAAAGTAATATTTTGAAGAATTTTTTGATTTCTTTAGATTTCAAATTAAGATTTTTTTGAAAGTTAAACTAAAACCTCCTAGAGGTTAACTACGGGGTAACTCAAAAATGTTTATTAATGTTATTTATTATTTAAGACTTTTAGACATGGCAGAACCTTATCAGCGATAGGTGACTTTATATTTTCTTTAAAAGAGAAATTTTTAGCATAGGCTTTAAATTTATATACGGGGTGAGTCAAAAATGTATTTCATTATTTTGGACAAAAAAGTAATATTTTGAATAATTTTTTGATTTCTTTAGATTTCAATTCAAGTTTTCTTTGAAAGTTAAACTATAAGCTCAAATTTATATACGGGGTGAATCAAAAATGTATTTCTTTATTTTTTTAAGGACAAAAAAGTAATATTTTGAATAATTTTTTGATTCCTTTAGATTTCAAATCAAGATTTTTTTGAAAGTTAAACTATAACCTCCTAGAGGTTATCTACGGGGTAACTCAAAAATGTTTATTAATGTTATTTATTATTTAAGACTTTTAGACATGGCAGCACCTTATCAGCGATAGGTGACTTTTTAATTTCTTTAAAAAAAAATTTTTTAGCATAGGCTTTAAATTTATATACGGGGTGAGTCAAAAATGTATTTCATTATTTTGGACAAAAAAGTAATATTTTGAATAATTTTTTGATTTCTTTAGATTTCAATTCAAGTTTTCTTTGAAATTTAAACTATAAGCTCCTAGATGTTATCTACGGGGTAACTCAAAAATGTATTTCTTTCTTTTGTTAAGGACAAAAAAGTAATATTTTGAATAATTTTTTGATTTCTTTGGGTTTCAATTCAAGATTTCTTTGAAAGTTAAAGTATAAGCTCCTAGAGGTTGTCTACGGGGTAACTCAAAATGTGTCTATTTATCTTCAATAATAGATAGAAACATTTTCAGATTTTTAGCTCTGGCAATACTTTTTTTTTAATTAATTTTGTATTTTTTTTTGAATTTTTTTTTTCTGAATTTTTTTTTTTCTAATTTTTTTTTTCAAATTTTGTTTTTCTTCAAATTTTTTTTCTTCATTTTTTTTTTTATTTTTTTTATAACCCCCAGTGACTTTTTTCATAGTTATAAAACTACCAACAACGACTGGGAAATCCCGCAGGGATTTCTTGTTAATATATAATAACGAGTGCTCTTCACGTCTTTGTCTAAAATTGGGAAAAAAGGCCGAATTTAGAGCCACTAAACCAAATGTTCGGCCGGAAGGCCAAACAAGAGCGCTGTCTATAACGAAAATGTATTTTTTAAACTTTTACATTTACTATTTTCCAGACGTGATTGACTTTGATAAAATAATGCATTTTTCTAATTAATTTACATCTACAAAAACGAAATTAGAGAGTGAGTGCGAGCTGAATAACTTTTTCTACGAGGAAAATAAAGAAAACAACAGTACAAAACTGCAAAAAATGCTACTACTGAATCGATAAACTTACCTTTTTGCAACATCCACACATACAATAAAAGCATTTTGATTGATACTAGGAACTCTTTAAAAGAGAAATTTTTAGCATACACTTTAAATATATATACGTGGTGAGTCAAAAATATATTTCATTATTTTGGACAATAAAGTAATATTTTGAATAATTTTTTGATTTCTTTAGATTTCAATTCAAGTTTTCTTTGAAAGTTAAACTATAAGGTCCTAGAGGTTATCTAAGGAGTAACTCAAAAATGTTTGTATTTATTTTCAATATTTTTTTTTCTTGAATTTTTTTTTTAATTTTTTTTTTTTAACTTTTTTTTTTAATTTTTTTTTTGAATTTTTTTTTTTAATTTTTTTTTTTATAATTTTTTTTTTTAAATCTTTTTTCTTAATTTTTTTTTTTAATTTTTTTTATAACCCTCAATGACTTTTTTCATAGATAAAACTACCACAAAACGACTGGGAAATCCCGCAGGGATTTCTTGTTAATCCTTATAAAATATGATAGTGCTGCCTTTGTCGTCGAAAATCTGTAAAAAGGCCGAATTTAAAGCCACCATAACACAGTGCAATCTAACTGGCAATTTTAGTTTCGAAACTTTTAATTAGGCTACTTTTCAACTGTGCTTTAATGCGGTCTCAGTATTTTATTAATTAATTTAATTACATCTACATAGTTAATTTAAGTGTGCGACGCAGAGGGAGATATCAACTACTTTTCTTGGGCTATTCACAAACATAGGACCACATCCATCCATCTGACGTATAGGTTATTATCACTTTTTCAGTAAAATTATTTTAAATACTCAATGACAACTTCTAAAATTACTACAGCTATATCGAAGAACCATTTTATAACACTACAATATACAACATGTTGATAGAAATTGATCTTAAACATAAAAATAATGCCGAAAACTTTTAGACTATTAATGTAAACAAAGAAAATAATAAACTATTTGACACAAGCAATTTGTTTGACGTGTTAGAAAAAACATCTTACCAAAACCAACTTATGACGTGAAACTAGAGGTGTCAACTATATTGGAATTTGTCGATTTTTTTTTAAAACCATTTTCATGACTATATTCTTAGAAAAACATATGGGACAAGCAATTTCGTATATTTTTAGTCACAATCGTATAAAAAGAATAACGTAAATTGCGTTGAACAAGTATTAATCTTTAAATCTCATTTCGCAACAACGAGGAGTAGCAATTTTCACTCACCTATTTTAAATGCACGTTCCTTTTACACAACAAAAAAAGTGTGTGAGGTTAGAGTTGAACAATGTGCAACCCAAAATATTTTACAGCTGATCTGAGTTGTAACATATGTATAGGATGACGTCACAAATTAATCTAAAATACTTACATTTAGTTTTAATCTTTTGCTACCGAATCGGTTCTTTCATTACTGTTTTTGTTACAAAAATTCTTAGTAGGTATATTAAAAACTTTCAATGAAACTAAATATAAATATGTGATTTTGTACCTATATTAAACAAGTAGCCACATACCTATAGGTATCCATATAATAGAAGGAATAAGGAACTACCTAAATTAATTTGCTACTTATTTATCTTATACCTAGAAAATCACGTACCTATGATTACGCTTACTTGCTCAATGTTTTTATTACACAATACACAATAATTAAAACTCGTTAAACGACACTTTACAGTTTTGTGTTAGGTACATAATTTAACTATATTAATAAACTAAATTTGGGCTACGGGCGACTTTAACGACAGTGGATTCTTTTGGTTTTTCACACACATTTTAAAAACATTCGTAAATTTATAGGTATAACCTACACACACTGAAAATATTATAATAAACCGTCTATGTCGCCTGCATTCACTGTTCACAGATCTTCGCTGAGCAGAGCTTCGCTGTTGGCCACTTTATAGTCCACAAAATTTTAAACAAACGCCTGTATGTCCACATTTTTAACGCCTCTATTTTTTATTAACAATTTCTCACTAAAATTACTTCAAATACACAATGACACCTTCTAAATTTACTACAACTATATGGAATTGATCTTAAACATGAAAATAATGCCGAAAACTATTAGGCTATTAATGTAAATAAAGAAACTATTTGACACAAGCAATTTGTTACCAAAACCAAATTATGATGTGAACAAGAAGTGTCAACTAAACTAAAATAAGTGACACTAACGTTAGAAAAAAATACTGCCAAAGTATGACAAGCCTACGAACCATAATAGAGAGATATGGTAGTCCCAAAAAATAACGTCCGCCGCTATTAACGTTAACGTTAATTTAACACCAACGATTTTCAAATAGAGAGATGTGGATTTATTATTTAAATTAAGTATTTATCAGAATATAACAACATTAATTAATAAGCAGCATGTACAGGGTGATGCAAAAAAAAATTAATGAGCCGACATTTAACAAATTTTCCAGGTTGCAATCAAATAAATTTTAAATGTTTAGAAATTTTTAGCATACACTTTAAATTTATATACGGGGTGAGTCAAAAATGTATTTGTTTATTTTTTTAAGGACAGAAAAGTAATATTTTCAGTATTTTTTTGATTTTTTTAGATTTCAATTAAACATTTTTTGGAGGTGAAACTATAAGCTCATAGAGGTTATATACGAGGTAACTCAAAAATGTTTCTATTTATTTCTCAAGACTTTTAGACACGGTAGGACCTAATAAACAGAAAAAAAAATATTTTTTTTAATTTGTGAGAATGGTCTCATACATTTTTAGCGTAAGCACTTTAAATTTATATACGCGGTGAGTTAAAAATTTATTTATTTATTTTGTTAAAAATAAGGACAAAAAAGTAATATTTTTTGATTTCAATTTTTTGATTTTTTTAAAAGTTAAACTATAAGCTCCTAGAGGTGATCGACGAGGTAACTCAAAAATGTTTCTATTTATTTTCAATATTTTTAGTTTTTTTTTTTAATTATGTGATAAACACGAAGGAAATACAGTGTGAATCTGAAAGGATTCCGAACCAACTGTTATTTGTGTTTTATAGATCATGCAAATATCACAAACCATTTGGAAATAAACAACGGTCACCTTATGCAGCTCACGGCAAGTGAGGAGCCTACGCTACGGCGGCGTCGCCATTGTCAATGTGGCTATGTTAGAGATCTGTCGACAGGCATTATAATATTATTTATTATTTTACGATGTTTATATAAAAGCCCATGTTGGTCTAAGGGTATATTATAAGTGACAAGGACGACGTAGAAATAAGAAATGTACGAAGTAAGAAAACAGGAACAATGTTTGTATTTTGGTTATAGTAGAATCGAGATGAGAATATTAAAAGAGATAATAAGTAAATGTTAATGGTTGAACAAGTGATTTTTTTTCATTATAATTTCTAACAGTATATTATACTTTAATATCTGAGTTTTTGAATATTGCTTCATTTTTCCCCGATTTCAACGTACGCCACTGACTAATGCCCATAATCGGCTACACAAATATTAAATTTATGAATTGAATTCGTATTTGTTGATAGTATATTTCAGATGAACTAGTTTATTACGATTTATTTTAAATTAGATTATCTCAATAATTCTTACAGGTGTAGATTTATATCATCCTAAATCCCAACAACTTTTCTTTCTAGTGTCTGACGACCACATGGTATTTGTCGCTGGATGTGCAATTGTTTTTTATGTCGCTAATTGTTTTATATGTTATACTAAAATATCATTTGCCATTAAAACAAATTCTTGGTATGTTATTAGCAATCTCATATATGATACACGGGCTCGTGATATATATAAACCACCTAGATGCGTCTTACAAGCCTACACCTGAGTAAGTATCCTTAGCAAATTAAAAAAAAATAGTATATTAATGTTGTAGAAAATAATTTAAAGACGTTGGTAAATGAAAGTTCTAGTCAATGATTGTAGGGTAGGCGAAGGATGTTTTCGTAACAATGAGTGATAAAAAAAATAGTATTCATAGGCAGTTTTCGATACGAAAAAGTAAGCCAAATCTGAGCCAGAAGTTCAGGGCAGTAAATCAATAAATCGCACAGTTTATACAGAAAATGAAAACAAGACTAATTTTCCTATAAATTAATTTAAGGAAAATACCTGGTTGGTTATATCCACGATTTAAATCTAAATCAGACAAGCAAAACCCGCTAATACTATTCATCAGTTAATAGGGAAAGCATTTTGAACAGACGAAATTTTCTGGAACAAACAAAATCCACACGTAGCCCGAGAACGGGAGTACCAAGATAATTTTCGCTTAAATGTATTTTGTTTATAAATCGATTATAAATTGCAATTTTATAATTACGAAGAAAATTTAGATGGGGGAAAAAATTTGGACATATTAGGGATCGCCTTTAATCCAATATAGCACTTGCTGGTACCAATTGGATGGAACTCCAGCGCATTGTACTGCAGAAGTGAGTAACGAACTCAATATTATGTCTGAAGATCGTGGGATTCGCCGTGGAATTGGTCTGCTAGGTCCCCTGACTTGCAACACATGGACTTTTTCTTGTGGGGTAGCATAAAAAAGAATCTGTATAAAACACCAATTAACACACGGTATGAGTTATTAATCGACAAATAGCTCTACGATGTAACTATTTGGCATTTCTGTCAATTTTTAACGTTTCTGTATCCGTAACGTTGATTATGGCGTTTGCTTACTAGATGGTTTATGCAAATTGCAGCCAATTATTACAAAAATGTACAATATTCCAAATATTGAAGAAATTAATAATAATAATAATTTATTTCCAAATAATATAAACATTCTTGTAAACACAATTGTATATTTTACGTATAGGGAAATGACATAGGTATCATTAAAAAGGTTATTTTGTTGTCTATCGAACGGCATAGTCGAATATATACCATTCCTTTATAAAAAATTGACTTTTGCTAGTTATCACTTGGTTTAAGTTTAAATTCGATTAAATCTTGTTCTGCAACTGCCTGATAATCTTGGACTTGGACTCATTTGTATACTCAGTATTTCCCCTAATGTATTCTAAAATTTTGTTTGATTGAATGAAATAGACATAAAAACATTGATTTTTTTGTAGAAGTATGTAAAACGTCAACATTTTCACAATAAAATTTCTAGAAAAAAACTGTATTTTATAGGAAATCTGAAAAAAATTAAAAGTGTGGTCTTTCCATTTCAAATAACTACGTAGATAGGTACTTTCAGTATAACCGGAAGTAATATGAACCCGGAAATACTACATCAATATAGAACCTTCCCGATAATACCGAACCCCTAAGTTTCAGAAATCAGAATCACCCTGTATATAAAGATATTTTCTGGAGCAGAGTTTTTTTGATTTATAAAAAACCCGCTCCTCGTCGTTATGAATTGCTTCATAAAATAACTTACCTAGTTTTAATCTGTTTTAATATTATTAGTTTTATTGATATAATGTCTAATAATGTATATGCACCTGTTAATTAAAATATTATTAAATGTATTACTCTTTCTTGCTTATAGATTTTGTTGGAAATATTAATAATAATGACTTTATCGTGTGAAAATAATTACACAAAAGGCGAAGTTGAGGTTGAGCCTCCTATCTTAACCTAATTTCATTAAAACGAAACAGAAATTACATAACTACCCATTACTATCACACTTATCTTATATTTTTTAGGTCATCACGTTTTCCAGCTTATATACATGACAGAACTCACCTACTGTTATACTTTTCGACATTTTCCAATATATCATCCTATATAATGGGATTAATATTTGGTGTGTTATACTACGAAAATAGGGGTCGGATTTTAAGCAGTAAGGTAAGTCATATCTTCTTCATTATTGGTATACACGGTGCTTTTACATTCAAATTAGAATGCTTGATAGACCGCACCGGTGTAAATTGGGCAGCCAGAGCCAGCAGCCAAAATTTCTGAATACAGCCAAACGACCAGTGGCGCGCCGAGATGTTTCAAGGTCAACGTCTTTATATATTAAATGAACAGTATTTAGAATGCAGGACACAACCTTTCTTAGTAAAACTATTAATATACAGTATTTAAAAAAAATTATAGAGTAGATTTCTAACAAATTCAAAATTTAACTGGTAGCAAACCGAATGGTAGAACTTCATGAAACTTGAAACTAGGCTGCATCTAATAACCTAGGTGGGAGCGACTCCCAAGATTTATTTTTTGACAAAAACCCATATATCTACTTGTAAATTTTCAAATTCCAATTGCTGGTAAACTATACGGTAGATTTTCATGAAACTTAAAAATGTTTGTCATAAGACTTTACTGCATCAAATAGTCTATACGGTGGATCTTCATGAAACTTGGAAATGTTTGTCATGAACCTATACTGCCTCAAATAATCTAGGTGGGACTCCCAAGACTTAGTTTTTAAGAAAATTCAGAAATACGCATAAACTTGTAAATTTTAAAATTCCAATTGCTGGCAAACTATACGGTGAATCTTGATGAAACTTGAAAATATTTGTTGTAACACTATACTTCAACGAATGATCTAGGTGGGAGCGACTCTCAAAACTTACCTTTTGAGAAAATCAATAAAAAAACCATATACTTCTAAATTTTCAAATTCCAGTTGCTGTAAAATGTCTCGAAGTCCCAGGTCATCAATTCGAACATTAATTTAAAAACTTTCTTTGAATTGTTCTACATTTAGTGTTATCCTTTTTTAAATTAAATATTACATTGGTATCTTAAGATGCCCAATGTTCTTAAAATGTTCAGTAATTTGTTTAACAGCATATTGTGATGGTTTCCGTTTCTGAGGAAAGCGTTTGGCAAATCTGATATAAATAAATTGTATTAATCTTTATGTGTATAATTCAAACGCCCCGGGCTTTTTATTAATAATTTTAAACTGGGAAGTGACAGCGTTATAATGACAGTTTTTGATTTTCATTGCCATCATAGCTATAGTGGTTATATTCTTATTTGAAATCGTAAAAAAGCTTTCGGCAACATACTTCAATCAGTTTGGAGGTATGGGCATATCCTTATTTTAACAAAATAGAGCAAATTTATATATACATATATTTGGTGCTTGAATAATTCTTTTGTAATCTGGTTTTATGATCCCCAAATCATCTCGATCGGATTGAAGATACAGTGGTAAGAAAGAAAACTGAGAACAGTACGTCCTTGAGTTAGGCAAATTTGGTGTATTGCATATTCTTTTTTGACATTCAATGATTTTATTTTATCAAGTAATTCTTTCTTTGTTGACTTTGTTTTAGGAATAATTAATTGTTTCTCTGTCATAAAATTAATAATATTTAGAGAGAGATGTTTTTGACGACACCTAGCGTGAACAGGCAATATGCCGGGTGAAACACAGTTCACAAACGATGGCCGGACAAGAAGTAACAACTCCATTATATCCTATTGCCAACACTAGATGCGCCCGAATCCCCTAGCAGGGAGGCTTTATTTAAGAATTGCTTGTTACATAAAGCAACAAGACTTTAGGTTATGTTGGAAATTTGTTTCACACTACCATGCTTTCACCAGACGGCCGTTTCGTCGATATACGACTCATCAGTGGTGATCGGCAGGCAGTGTGACCCAAACTTCCAACATTTACAAAGAGCTTATACTAGCACGAGAATTGATGATTGATGGAGAGAAATTCTTAATAATATTTAGTTTTCTGGTATTGGTGTTAGGAATTTTAATGGACTGTATCGAATGATAAGATGCGTTGTCCATAACAATAATAGAATTATTCGGAATGTTTGATAGCAGTTGTTCAGCCATCCATTTTTCAAATAATTAAGCATTCATATTTTCATGATAATCTGCAGAAGATTCGCTTACATTTTTAGCAGATAATAACAATGCATTCCGAACAAATCCATTTTTGCCACCTGCCAGTGGCGGCTGGTCGGGGTAGGCAAGGTAGGCACCGCCTACCTTTAAAACTTCGCCTAAATTAAATACTCAATTTATTATTATTGACTCCATAATAATTTTATTAAATTAATTAATTATTTTATTTTCTACCTTTAACCTTTAAAACATCCCCTTTAATTCAATAATTATCTGTCGGTATAATATAACTACCGCAAAATAGGTTTACCACTGGTGCTATAACCCACTACCGAGACTTCGCATTTTTACAGGCAACTGTTATCGTCGCCTACACCGTATACTCGTATACACATATACCTATATACATACCAAAAGTTTTGCGCCACCGGTCACCGGGTAATAGTATGCACTACCAAATATGGCCTAAAATACATGTATTTTGCTCAAAATGATTTTTCTTGAATATATTTAAATAAATTTACAGAAAAAACTGGTGGTGATTGAGAACGTTTATATAATACCTATTGAAATAATATTGGTGCTATTGCGTAGGAACGCGTTTACGTTGAGGTATACTATTGGCACGAATTTCAATTTGTACGTTAGGTATTTTTGTTTACTGTTTTTGTTTTGTTACATTACGTTTGAACTATTTGTTCGTTTGTTGTTTAAATACTAGTGCCATTGATTAAAAAGTGTATGGATTTAATTATTTAATAATAATAGTAATAATATTTTGACTAGTACAAGTAAAGATTAGTGGTTGTGCTGCACAACTTGTTGCGGTAAGTAGTAATTAGGTAATTAGTAATATTAATGTTTTTTCAATACAAATAATTTTGTATTTTATTTGTATTTGATTATGTATTAGATTTCCCATTCACTTTTACATTCTATAGAAAATGTCCCTGACTAAGTGAGTAAAATTTGTTGTTAGTTTATAATATCAGAAGCATATTATTATAAATGTATCTACTTATATGCATAACAAGTATTAACAATAGTATTAATAATTATTATAAAGGTATGTTCTTTGCTGTTCCAACACGGACTAGGTACATGTGCATCTATGTCTTAACTTCTAAAAACAAAAACAGTCCTTTACAGCGTAGGTTTATATGTTGTTCTGTTGGAGCAATAAGGAAAACTACAGTATACTTTTATACAAATGAACATACAATTGTTAATACATCCTTTAAAATATCGTAGGGCATGTATTGTTATGAATAGTTAAAAGCGTGCGCCTATGGCTGGCTGCGGTCGGTATTGACATTACAAAGGGATATCGAGTTGTGGTTTTTTATATCATTTTAAACTAACTTTAGAAACACTATACATCATTTTGCCTTTACCCGGGAGATATGCCAACGTGCGTGCGGTGCAATGAGATAAACAGAGCGTAAACCTGCCTTAGAAACATCGGTGCAATTGGCCATAAGAAAATATGTACATTTCAAGCTTAATTTATAAATAGCAAAAATATAATAATATATTGTTATCTTATTATTGTATAGATATTTTGATAAACCAGGATGTATACGGTATAAGCTGCTACATGTAGCTGTAGTAGTTTGCTAACCGTAAATATATGGTAGTGAATGGGGCATAATTTTTAAAAATATAAAAAACATAAGATTTACTTTACGAAACCCGTATTTTAACGTGTTCTTTTTTACCTTGATAATTTTCTACTTTTCATCTAAGGCACTTCACAATCTAAAAAAATGTCGCCTGTGGCACCATTTTCTTCATATCCATTTTTTACTTAGTGCCTACCTAATAAATAAATAATAATTACCCACGAGCCACCACTGCCACCTGCATGAAGTATGATGACGCGTTTACCTCTAGAAGATATGTGTGCCTAAACTGCATTTTTTGTATTACCCAACCATATTTCAACAACTCGTCGTGAGTATCAAACTACGTTTTCGTCTTACACTACGTCAATTAAATTTCCCTTTCTAATCACTCGATAAATTGACACTGATAATTTCGTCAGTTTGATATATATATATTTTTAAGATAATTAAATCACATTCTTCTTCATGTTTGTTTTTAAGGCACTACTAATACATATTTAAAATTATTATTCGTTAACACTGCACATGTAAATCTTTATTTTTAAATTCCACACCACAGTTTAAATTATCTTGTTCGAATAGTCTCCAAAACGCCATATTGCAACAGTTAAAAAAAATAAATAAGTATACAAACAAAATACTACTAATACTTCTTTAACTGCGACACTGGAAATACATATATCTCCCTACAAATACCAGACACAAAGACACAATGTTAATAAAATAATAGACAGGGAGAATAAAAATGCTAATACGCACATAGTGCATAAAGTGACACGTTTAAAATACTCATTGTGATTAAGCAACTACTTGGTCACCTATATATCTGACTGGTTGCATCGTTCGTATCTCAGTGTTTTACAAATATATATATAGGGTACGCTGATCAAGTGACCGCTCAATAACAACATGCTATTAACATATTATGAAATGTCCTGGTTTTGATCAGTACCTGGTAAAAGCCCCATTTCCAACTGATAATATAATATCTTTACCTATATGTATTTAAACTTAAAACTTGTAATAGAATTGCCTTATACAATTTACTCATTTGGTAATATTTCAGAAACTAAACATTTTAGAGTTATATAAAACTTTATATATATTAACTCTTATTTTGATTGCTTCATGAGATAAAACTATAAAATATTGGGGATGTATTTAAAAATATTGACTTTTGACAGTTTTCTCATTTTCATATTTGATGTGATATTTTGCTCCCCCTATATTAATATTTACCAAAATATACTACCTAAATCAATTAATGAAGGTTTTGTTATGGAATAGTATATTCTGTAACAAGTGAGGAATGTGACATATTCTGAACGAGTGGAAATTTGTCACCAGAGCCGATAGGCGAGGGTGACGGTCCAGAGTTCAGAATAGCTGATTCCTCACGTGTTACAGACTATACTTTTTCTACGACTGCAACTGAATTCTCCATCCAATCTCAGGCGGGGTACAAATAAGCTCTTCTTCGCCGGACATTATATTGAAAAAGTTCTATGACAATTTATATCGGTACTTTTAAAACTTCCAAACCAAGATAATATAATTAAACACTTACCTCAATGTGTATAAGTATCTGATAAATAATATAAATAAAGAATTAGAAATGTTTAAACATAAACGACATTCAAATAATATATATCAAACAATTTTAACAATTTGTCGTTCTGTCAAAACTTAAATGTAAACAGGTAACAAAATAATTTCAAGAAGGTATTACATTGAAAAGTGAAACAGTTGTTATATACATTTTAAATATATCTGACCCATTTCTAGAGATACGTATAATTATTAATTACGCTAAACACCGCTGTGTAATTATATATAAATTCCGCTAAAGTTATAGGCAACCCTTAATACGTCATTCTGTAACACTATTACGGAATATTCAATATTCTGTAACAGTTATTGACATCAGAATACGTATATTCTAAAACAGACGTCGAAAAAAATTTTATAATGATTTTAAAGGTCGCAACCGTCATTTTTGACATACAACAATGGCAATAAAAATGCAATGTGGTTTATGCATGATGGCACATTTTAATATGGTTGTTCGTGCATTTAACAACAACATATGAAAATCGCTGGATTGGCCAAAGTAGAACTCACTATATATATAGCCTGCACGATCACCAAATGTAAACGCCTAGAATTTTTCCTGTGGAGTCATTTGAGGTCGTACGCTACTTCCTTGGAAACTGTGTAGGAATTATAAATCGAATTATTGCTGGATATAAATCAATTAGTAACGACGGTGTTTTTGAGAGAGTTCACCAGTCAACGAGAAGATTGGATTCCTGCATCCGAGCTGGAATAGTTTTTGTATAATTTTTATTAATAAAAGATTGTATATTATAGAAACAACCTTCAATTTCAGTTTAGCCGCCTTCATGCGAAGTTGCTTTGAAAAGGCTTACAGGATAATCACTGGAACTTTATAATAATAACTTCATTTTCTTAAAAAGTGCCATCACAAAAAACTATATATTATGTGCTTATAGTATAAATATGTTCCTTAAATCTATTATTGTCAAGTTGTCGTCCAGTATGTCTTATCTAAATTGTACATTAGTGCCTAACAATTAGCAAATACTTATTAGATACTCAATATGAGATTGTATTGAAAATAAATGTACTGATCCACTGAAACCAACAAGTGCTTTGTGCGTGCTCGTAACTAGTATAAATTTGACGCAGAATTTAACTGTAAGTTTAGTTGCCTGTAAAAGTTTTCTGCCTAAAATAAATTGTTGATACCAATTGTCAATTGTTTTGCACGGAAAAGGTACATGTCATAAAATGGAAAATTGGTGTCCCACAAACCCAACTGTATTTTATCATGTTAATATTATTATGGCCAAATTTTCTCTTTGTTCCTACAAATAAAAATAAAAGCCCAATTCTCAAAATTTCTGAAAATATAATAATAATAAAAGACTAAAGTGGCTAGGAGTTATTGGGCTTACGTCGCAATTCTGCGTTTTGTTTTCCATGAACATCTAACTTATCACCGACCGTGAATCACATTGAAGATAACACCATGTGTATTAAAAGAAAGAGCAAATGCACAAATGTATTTCAGAATGATTCATGCTTAAAAATTATATTTTATACATTTAGTTTATTAACATGGTAAATATAAAATAACATTTACAGATTTATCCAATAATGTGGGCAATACTGTTTGTCGGACTCCCTACCGCATCTATATATTTGAGTACGAAGGAATACAAGGGTCTGTCAGCCGCTTTGTTAGGTCCTTTGTTCAAGCCCATGTATGCTGCTGGGATTGGTGTTGGCATTCTGGGAATGAGCCACAACATCGGAGGTAAGATTAAAATAATCATTGAAAATTAGTATACATAAAATTCAATAGCATGTGTATGTTTCTTGCGTGCGATCCAGTTGCACCCCTCAATAATTTTTCTTCTTGTCGATACTAAGCATGGTCCGCCCATCTATCGTCACGTGTTCAAAAATGCTGGTATGTTTTGGTTAGCAGTAACTACTTATTTGTTGTGTTTTTAATGTTAATGCAGGTCAATGTAGAACTTGATTCTGCATTAAATAGTGTTCGATTTAGGAAAAGCATTTAAACGTTGTTTAAAGTATTTCAATTATGATCATATTTCTTGGCCACCTTGTACCTTTTACAAATTTCAAATACGCTTTTAGGCATCGGGATTTCAGTTATTATGATAAAGGTCTAATTCTTATTAGGTTTAATCCCTTCAATTTTGCCATCACGTGTAGACGGAAATACAATTCTTTTTAATTTGAGACTGCAAACTCTCATTTTACATTTTGATATCAAAAAATATCTAATAAAAGAACTCAGCTAAAGTCATAAAAGACACTCATATATGTTTCTTTTGATGTAGAATTTGTAGAAATATCATTCCATTTAAAATAAGCGACTTAGTGGTTACTTCCTTTGAAGCTGTAGATAAAAATTATCTAGACGGTGTTACAAAAAGAAACATTCTCACGTCAGTTTTGTTGCCAAAATACTGTATGCATTCCCATCGCATTTTCTGGAAAATTTACTAAGAAGTGCAGAATATGGATTTCCTTCTCTTGGTTGCTCCAGAAAACAAGATTATAAAACCGTGTGTGTTATTTTTCCACGATAGAATAGGAATAGTATAAAAAAACACATCAGTGCGGAAGTATTTGTAATTTTGCAGTGTGCAAAATTAGACAGATTGAGATCATATACAAATAAGCGAATCAATATGTGCTCAGACAGCCAGGCGGTCTTAAGAAGTCTCCTCCTAAAGTAACAACTAACGGGGGAAGGCCGAAGAGAACTTGGGAGTTTGGCAGACCATAAAAGAGTTAGCCTTATATATAACATATTTCCAAACAAGAATATGGTAAGAAATAACTGCGGAAATAGCAGAACGCATTGGATAACTGCTAGCACTATACATGAGTCAGCTGCGAAATACCTTAGGACTCCTCACATAGACTGCGCCCTGAGAATTCACCTAACCAAAAATTAATCATTCTTATTATTATTTATTGCAGTCAAAACTATTCAATCACATACAACAAAATACAACTGGTATAATAATACTCTTGTGCATGCTGCAGGTCAACCGTTATAAATGAGAACCAATTGAGACTCCATAAAAAAGTGGCGACCGATGCTGAGCGAGATAGACAATATTTAATAATAATAAGCGTCTTTGTTGTTTACGAAAAAAAAATATCTTAGACACAAATTAATACTTTTAACGGTGGCGAGATCTAGCTGTAGCTATTCTCTCTAACCAATGGCATGTAAAACACAAAAATACAATACAATACACACTGTCCCCTAATTAATAACATATTAACAAAAACATAATATATATCAAACATCTAGCTCCTTTCATTGTACAAAAATTGTTTAAGTTTATTCTTAAAAGTTACCGCAGTGGAACAGTTCTTAATATGCTGCGTTATAGGAAAAAGATCGCTGAAATAAGGCAGTGAAGTGTTTTGACAAATATAGCATCTTTAACTTAAAATAACTTTTTTTAACAAATTTACTACTAAAGTATCAAATCTAAGTTTCGAGTCAAGGGCGATTTCTAAATTCTTGCAACTGCTTGTACCTCGCAGGACGGTATTATTTAGCTCTACATTAAACAAATTCGAATTCAATAAATATATCATCAGCATTTTTACCAAAATGAACAATTTGCGTTTCATTAGGATTTAAAACAAGACCGTGACACTCAGAGAGTTGAGAAATGGTTTCCAGATAATTATTAATGGCTCTGGCAGCAAAATCAGCATCCTCAATTTTATAAGAACAATAAAGCTGAAAAACATCAGCATTCTGATGTATACTGCAGAATTGCAAAAGGGACTGAAATCCGCCGTGTATACAGAAAACAATAAAGGTCCCAGGACACTGCTCTGAGGTACTCCTTTGACAACAGCCCCAAACGCCGAGAAATCCGACTGAAACACAACCCTCTGGCTCCTACCGCTCAAGTAATTTTTAAAGAAAGAAACACAATTTTGTGATAAGCCAAAATAATGTAATTTGTGCAACAGTGTTGTGTGCTGAATAGTATCGAAAGCTTTACTATAGTCAACCAAGACCAGTGATGTATTCAAGCCTTTGTCACATGCATCATATAATTCGGGTAGATTTCATAGTGGTTTTACGGTATTCCTTTAAATATACTGTGATATAATTTAAATATACTGTGACTATACCAATAGACAGAACGTATTTTAACTAGTTGTGATTGTAATTATCGCTATATACTAAACAAATTGTTATGCATATGCGTTAGCTAAATCTGCATTTATTCTAAAATGCCATGGGACTCTTTAGATGGGTCCAAATTTTGTGACTTGTATTGCTGTCAAACAGACAGTGAGAATTGGTGTTGTAATTAAATAATGTCCTATGTTGCGTGATAAATGAAATTCGGTGTACCTATATGAATCTCTTCGTTAAATACGAATAATTTCTTGAAATGTTCTACAAAATTCACGAAAGAAACGATTTTTTAAAAACTGCCTTTTGAAAATCCCATCGTTCATAAACATTGCAACGCCCTAAAGATATAATTTATATTTAATATGTTTTAGGAATCATCAAGAAAATTTGTGAATGGCAACCTGCAACATTCTTAAGCAAATTCACTTTATGTGTTTATGTTTTCCATGTAGCTATTATATTTTTCAAAGCTTTGTATACTAAACGTGCATTGCCGGTTTCCGATCGAGCTATTGTAAGGCTTTCAGTAGGACCATTGATAAACAAATATTAATTAGGCATTTTTCTATTGCAGCTCACATCGGTTGCCACCGAAATTCCTCTATCTTTTCTCTTTGGTATATGGAATTATTTTATATTAGAAGTACCAACGACTAGAATACTAACAAAAATTTTACCAAAAATTAGACATCCGACCGAAAAAGCAACAAGAGTGGAATAAAAATTAATAATAATAGAAGAAGTAGATCAGTAGAATAATATTAGTAGTTATGAGAATCGTCAGCAATAATAAGAATCACACAAATAAGGAGACAGTTTTTCTTACAAAAACCTTGGGATGGGATATTAGGAAAACAGGACATAGGTATTATTCACAACCTGTATTTTCGTTTTCGATGCGAATAATCACAGCAAAGGAGAACCGTAAAGTAATGGAAGGTACCGTTCAAAAGGAGTAGGTGACGTTCAAAGTGCGGTAGTTGTTCCTGTTAGTGGCTTGATGGTACATGAATAAAGAACGCATGAATAGAGTTTTCCGAACATTTCTTCAGATTTTATAATATATATTATTAATCTTAATTAAGATAAATACTGGTACATCATAAATTCTTCAAAAATTGCTCAAAATAATGCCCCCATCAGCAATATAAGCACGACTGTTAAAAAATATATATTCATATTAATTGTATCCACTCTCGAACAGCCAGTTATACCACGCGTGAGAGCAGTGTTGCACTTTTTACATATTTATCTAATGTTAACACAATTTTGTCATAGATCTGCCATAAATTAAAATAGATTTGCTAATAAAATGGTGTTTAACATAAGGTTTGAGTAAAGCGAAATGATAAATT
The DNA here is from genome assembly GCA_911728435.2 of Apoderus coryli. Classification (NCBI taxonomy): domain Eukaryota; kingdom Metazoa; phylum Arthropoda; class Insecta; order Coleoptera; family Attelabidae; genus Apoderus; species Apoderus coryli. The sequence continues at coordinate 3,776,310 of OU452202.1, read as the reverse complement.
ACCTTAAAAGATCCTATAGTTTAAAAACGTGCTAGCGACGACACTTGGTCAACTAAACAAAATATGTAATAAAAATGATCTGCGTTGTAACGTAGTGTGTATCTGATAGCATCTGAGAGTTTGCCAATGTGATAACACGTGACCTCACATGACATGATAGTCGTGTTCTGGTTTTGATATTGTCACGTTTAGGTTTAACGTGAACTACGAGGGCATTGAAAATAAGGACCTTATCTAAAAGATGAAACACCGAATACCAAGTTTAAATAGATTAAGTTTATTAACAGTTAAAGTTGAGAAAGTTGAGAAGAGTTTACAAAATGATGAAATGACTATAGAGTTATAATAATAGAATACAAATAATATTACTTACATTAAAATATAAGACCACATAAGGTCAAGATGCACTATGGTTACATTTTACTGCCTTCAGGTTTTCTTACTATTAGTTTAAAATCAGGACACAACTAAACTTATTTCTCTGGTGAGGAGAATTTATAATAAAAGAGTTATCCCTCTCTTAAACAATCTTGCGCCTCAATCCTCCCTCTCTTGACCAATGATAATGAGGGAGGCTGGATTTAATCAAAGACGGTTTCCTGATTTCTCTATGCTAATTGGTTATTAATATAATAATAATATTGCACCACCACCCCTACATCGCGTTTATTTAGTTGTGGTGGTCAGAATAGCTGATGTTGCATTTTCCAGTATGACTACCCTTGAAAGCGGAGGGTAAGAGGCAGGGCTCCTGATTATCGAGAAATAGTGACTCATCTAGATAAACTAGAATAAACAGGAAAATAATATTTTTGTATTTTTCCATCGAACATCTGGGGTTTGTTATTTATTTATAATTTATATTCATTTATTAATAATTTTGGAATCTGTACTCGTGACAATAGCATGGCAGCATGGAATAAATTTTTGCAACCTCAGATAACCTCAAAATTCAAAATAGGCATCCTGTTCTAACACGATGTAGGTGGTATACAGTATACAAAGTACCGAGTGGGAGTGAGACACTATGAAGATATGGTAAAAAAGCACAAATACGATATTTGGTTTAATATTTTGTTAGTCGTACATGTTCAATGTTCATGTATTAGAATGACATACATAGTTTAATATTTAGATTTGAAAACTTCTTAGGATGAGGCTCACAAATTACAACAACTGGTTAAATAACGCCTTTTGTATTATAGTGTTTTTGGAAAAACACTATAATACAAAAGAAAAACACTATAATACAAAAGAGAACACTAGTTTGTCCACTGGACGATTTTTGTATGTAAATTACCTGAAGAAGGCAACGGATGTATGTTGCCGAAACGTTGTGTTTTTTAAAAATGTTTGACAATAAATAACAAGGCGTTATTTAACCAGTTGTTGTAAATTGTGAGCCTCATCCTAAGAAGTTTTCAAATCTAAATATTGAAGAAATAAGGCTCAAGAAAAGAAAACTAGATACATAGTTTAATGTATTGTTTATTTTTTGTACTGTGATTATAGAGTAACATTTCTTTTATTACAATATAATGTACCTATTATAGAATTAATAAAACTGTTTTTGAATAAAAACTTTCTTTTATTTCTCACAATTATTTATCTCAATCTACTTAAAAAATATAATTATTTTAATCAAATTAATTACCAACATAAAAGTGTTTTTATTTAATGATACATACCTATATTTGAAAAACAATTACGTATATGATTAAAAAAAAAAGTATAGTTTTTTATTTAACGTGATAATTATATTAGATTAAGTAATTAATTTCTCTCCAGGATTATATATAAAATTTATTTAAAATGACAAAACAATTATTTCAATACCAAAATATATTCTGTCTATAATTTCTACATTCCCCTTAAAAAGCAATAAATGTTCTATCAACGATAGTGACACCAAAGATTAATCTACACAAGATTAATCTTTGGTGACACTTAGTCAATACTTTTTATTTAATTTCAATACATTTTTATAATTGAAGCATTTGATTGGAATTCAATTAATTCTTATACTTAAAGCAATAAAGTCATATATTTCGCAATTAATCATATAACTATAATTGAAAGAAATGTAGCTTTGATTGTGGAATACGGAATATATGCTGTCATTGCTTGAATGAGCATATGGTTCATGATATGATAGATTTTTCTCTGTGTAAGGGTCCGTTCGACATGTGTCCCTGGTTTCACTGCAGCCTCATGAGCGTATTGTGAAAATTCCCCGTATTTTATGCCACCCAATCCAACAACCCTGTACCCTCCACTAACTTGTGGAGTTCAGTTATGTGTTGGGTGTCAATATCTGCAGGCGCAATCAGCGCGTGCCCAAAGATAGCGTGTCGTCTTCGCTGTAAGGCTACACACTCACATATCACATGGTGAGCTGTTTCAACTGCCCCATTACACAATCTGCATTGCAGGTCCCCGTTATACAACCCCATCTTATTTAGGTGACTTCTCAGGGCGCAATGCCCAGTGAGGAGTCCTATAGTTATTCGAATCTGACTCCTGCTTAATGTTAGCAGTTTTTCAGTTCGTTTTGTTGCTGCACCAGGTATGAACTTCTTACCATGTTCCTGCTTAGGAATATGTTCCCAATATATCTGGTGCTCTTTTTTGGCCCAGCACTTCAGAAGTTCCCGCGCCGTTCTTTTAGACAAGCCCAGCGCAGGTTCAGTGCCAGTACCTATATGGGTTTTCAGAGGCTTGTCTAGCCAGCCAATCCGCTCTCTCGTTGCCTTCTATTCCCGAGTGCCCCGGGACCCACACTAGAATAAACCTATTATGTTCCGCCAAGGCCCTAAGTTCTTTTTGGCATTCCCTTACCAGTTTAGTTGTCACCTTAGGTCTTTTTAGCGCCCTCAAGGCCGCCTGGCTATCTGAACATATATTGATTCGCTTATTTGTATAGGCCCTCAATCTATTTAGTTTTGCACACTGTAAAATTGCAAAAACTTCGGCTTGAAACACGGATGTGTTTTTCCCCAGTGAGAATCTTAGATTCGAGTTCCTTTTCTCACTATATATTCCTGCACCACTTCCACCTTCAGTTTTTGACCCGTCTGTAAACCAGGTTATCCCTCTGTGTCCGCATGCATTCTTGATTAAGAACTTTTCGGTCCATAATATGTACCTCGAAGTTTATGTCGAATTCAAATTTTGGTGTGATGTGGTCCATGGACATGTCTATGATGCCAACGCCAATACATGCCCCAATTTTGGTATGTCCCCGATGAGTGGATACAGTTCCTACCAGCCCTCGCAGTCTAATCAATGCCGCCCCTGCCTCGATCCTTACCATAATGTGCAAGGGTGTGAGGTTCAGCAAAACTTCCATTGCCGATGTCGGTGTAGTTCTAATAGCTCCCGTGATAGCTAAACAGGCTCATTCAACACCTTAGTCAAATTTTTCATAATATAATATAACCATGTCAACGATTATCACATCATCGCCTTGTTTTCTGCAGACAAGCTTTGCTTAAGCAAAAACAAAGTATTATTTTTTACTAAAATATTATGATGTAGCTACTATTTACTACATACTGGGTGTCCCACCGGGAAGAGATTCGATCGATTATGAAGAAGCTACATGGTGGAACAATCTGAAAATCTGGTGTAGTACTTATTTCGACGGGATCAATTCGGCTAAAATGTTTTCAAGAATCTAGCACTTCCGGTTATACCGGAAATGGGTATCAACTTCCTTATTTCAAATACAACCCTATATAAATTATATTTTTTTTGGATTCTCCTTGTAATTCTAAACATATTTCATGCATACTATGTTGTACCTATCGCCAGCCGTTTTCGAAATATTTGAAATTTCATGTCAAAAATGACGTTTTCAGAATAAAGAATAATTACAATTTTTTATTATACGGAAGCTTTCATAATTTAATTTGTTAGAATATCCTAGGAGATATAGACGTATATTTTTTTAGTAAATATTAATACAGGGTATTTGAAAAAAAGGATAAAAAATCAAATTGAAAAAAGTGTCATAATTTAAAATTTTTAAACAGCAACCCCCCATTTTATATTTTTTTTATTTATTAAGGGCAAGTTTATGAAAGGATGTCTATCCCAAAAACTGATAGTTTATAATAGTGATATGAATTTGAAATTTAATTGATTTTAATTGGCCATGATAGCTTTAAATAGCAAATAAATATGACACTTGCCAAAAATAATCAACAATTATGACAAATTGTAGTAGTAATAATCATGGCGAGCGTATCAATTATACTAACGAATACTATCTAAATGTGTTTATTATTTATGGATAGTGTGACAGAGTGATAACAAGAACGTGTGATAACATTTGCTACCAAATACCCAGAAAAACATAAACCATCATCAAAAGTTGTTAAACTAATAATACATATTTTCCAAAGTTTCGAGACTGTGAAGAATTTGATTAACTAATAACGTGATCGTATGATACAAAATTATCTAAGGTCAACTCATAAAAAAATTACTTTAACAAATGTTCAAAATTTTGACCTTGAACTTCTAAACACTTTTCACATCTCAAAATTAATTGTTCATATGTTGCCCGCCGAATAGATGGTTGACTCAAATTGGCAAATGCATTCCGAACTCTTTTCATTTTTGATCACACCCCAGATATAATAATCGATCGCTTTTAGAAAATCCAGACTCCAATGCAAATTTTCGCAGAGATGTCGTAGGATATGCCGTTTTATTTTTGTCTTTACGGACCCGAAATTTTTGAAATTATCTATTATCCGTTTAACAACTGTTGGTGATGGCTTGTGTTTTTCTGGGTACCTGGCAGCAAATGTATCACACGTTTGTGACATCACTCTGTCGCATTATCCATAAATCATAAACACATTTAGATAGTATGCGAGAGTATAATTTATTTATACGCCCGCCATGATTATTACTACTAATTAATGTCTAGAATTTGTCATAATTGTTGACTATTTTTGGCAAGTATCATATTTATTTGCTATCTAAAGCCATCATGACCAAGAAAAATCAATTAAATTTCAAATTCATATCACTATTGTAATAGAAAAATGTAAAATTGTCAATATTTTGAAAACTATCAGTTTTTGGGATAGACATCCTTTCATAAACTTGCCCTTATTTTTAATGCAAAAAAATATATAAAAGGGGGGGGTTGCCATTTAAACATTTTTAATTTTGACACTTTTTTTCAATTTGATTTTTTACCTTTTTTTCAAATACGCTGTATTTATATTTACTAAAAAAATAATAATAATAATAAAACCTTCAATAAGTTTAAAAAAACAAAATTAATGCAAGATTGGAATCAATATAAAGAACTTAAAAACATGACTACTACAGCAATTAACCAAGAAAAAAAGCATTATCTTGAGTTCAGTACAAATAGAAATAAATCAAATAGCCGCACCCTCTGGCGTAAACTAAGTGACCTTGATATTTATAAGAAGAAATCAGTGGCTAATATTCCTCACAACCTAAATAAAGCCGAGGACATAAACAATTTTTTCCTGCAATTTTCTAATTATACTCCACCTGATATATCTTTGGTAGATTTTTATTGCAATAATAAAAAATATAATTTTGACGAGCCCTTTGAATTTACTCTTGTTGATGAAGAAACGATTAGAAAGTTCCTGATTGATGTCAAAACTAATGCTGTGGGTCCTGATAATTTTAACATTGAAATGTTGCTGCTCTGTTGCCATCGTATACTTCCATTTGTAACACATATTGTAAATTCATGTTTGTTATATAATTTCTTTCCGGATTCATGGAAGACTTCCAAAGTTATCCCTATACCTAAGAACAATGAAGTCCATGATTTTAGTTGCTTCCGTCCGATTTCTATACTTTCGCCACTATCAAAAATATTAGAAAAAGTAATGACATCGCAGATTAAATCTTATGTTACCAAATATAACATTTTACCATCTAGGCAGTCTGGTTTTCGAGGAGGATATAACTGTGCGACGGCGCTTTTAGATATAATATATGACATTTTGAGAGATCTGGATAATGGTATGGTTTCAACCTTGTTATTGATAGATTACTCTAAGGCATTTGATAGAATTAATCACAAAATTTTACTAGCCATATTAAGTTATTCAGGTTTTTCTGCCAATGCCTTGGAGCTTCTTAATAGCTATTTGAATAATCGTTATCAGTATGTCGTAACGACTCTTGGTGCCTCAAGCATGGGTAACATTTTTTGTGGCGTTCCTCAAGGGTCAGTTTTGGGTCCTCTCCTCTTCTGCATATATATATCCAACCTTCCAGATTCGCTCAAATTTTCTACTCCTTATATGTATGCTGATGACAGTCAAATTAAACATTCATTTTTTTTAAGTGACATGAATAGGGCATCGGTTCAAATTAATGAGGACATACGATCTTTAGTTAACTGGTCGAACCAACATCAACTAGCTATTAATGCTTCTAAAACTAAAATCTTAGCATTTGGTAAATCTAAATCCGTAGTGGAAAATAACCTTGTTATAACAATTGATAATGTACCAATCGAGTTCTGCAGTTCAGCTAGAAATCTGGGTATTGAAATGGATACTGATTTACGGTTTAAAGGCCATGTTACAAAATGCATTGGCAAAGCATATGCTGCATTAAAAATGCTTTACCCTCATAGACATAGCCTACATGAACAGTTGAAAATAAAGTTAATGGATGCTCTTGTATTAAGTAATTTTAACTACTGCGATATGGTTTATGGGCCATGTTTGTTGAAAAGTGATCAGGATCGCATTCAACGTGTGCGGAAGTCATGCTTGCGTTATATCTATGGTATTCGCAAGTATGATCCCATAAGTCACAAATTGACTTCTGCAAATTGGCTTTCAATGAAGAGCAGAAGACTCCATCATGCTGCGTGTTTCTATCAGGGTCTGATGTCTACCAGGTGCCCAACTTATCTTTATAATAAAATAAGTTTTAGGTCAGATATACACAACATAAACCTCAGATTCATGGGTCGCATATCTCCACCACCACATAGGACTTCATCATTCGAGCGAGCTTTTACCTACGATATCTATAGAATTTATAACAGTATACCAAGCAATTTCAAAAATCATAAACTCTTGACATTTCGGTTCCTCCACAAACGTTACGTATATCAGTTAGATAACGACTAGTTTCCCTCATCTACATATACTTCCTAATTATTGTTATTTTTTATATTTTGTTATATTACTTACATCTATTATTATTTTATTGATGTGATATTATGCTTTTTATTTTTTGTTTGTTATTAGGGTTGGAATATATATATATCAGTATCTACTGCCTCCTAACCCTTTTTGTAGTGCTCATAATTATATGTATATAAGTTTTTAGGAACGCTATGGTTAGTTTTACTTTTTTTAATTTATAATTGTTATCTGTATTATGAGTATCTGCAAATAAACTGCTTATTATTATTATTATTATATACGTAGGCGCCTAAACTAGAATTATATCTCCTAGGATATTCTAACAAATTAAATTATTAAAGCTTCCATATAATAAAAGATTGTTATTATGCTTTATTCTGAAAGCGTCATTTTTGACATAAAATTTCAAATATTTCGAAAACGGCTGGCGATAGATATAACATGTTATGCATGAAATATGTTTAGAATTACAAGGAGAATCCAAAAAAAATATAATTTATATAGGGTCGTATTTGAAATAAGGAAGTTGATACCCATTTCCGGTATAACGGGAAGTGCTATATTCTTGAAAACATTTTAGCCGAATTGGCCCAATCGACCTAAGTACTACACCAGATTTTCAGATTGTTCCATAGTGTAGTTTCTCCATAATCGATCGAATCTCTTCCCGGTGGGACACCCGGTATTTATTGCCCAATGTTTATAATATTTTATTATTTTGTAAAAGATTATTGGTGAATAAATATTATTTATTATTATTATTTAATAATTCCAATATCTAGACACCCCCGTAATTAACAAAAATTAAATTTCATTTAATCTAACACCTGCTACACTACGTATAGCTAATTTTTTACACCTAACTAAAATTTAAAAAAAATACAATTTCGATTCTCACTTGTTTCTAAAAGAATTTTTAATCTCTTACCAAATATTACAATACCTATAATGGAAAGAGAAAAGGAAAACAGAACACTAATGAGATGTTCTGTGTAAGGTATGAATATTTTTACACCTATTTTAGTTTTTTGTGTCTAGTATATGTGTATTTTTGAAAATTGTATTTATATTTAAAGAATTTTTAGACTGACTTTATAGAAAAAAAATAATAATGATAAATAATTATAAGTTTTAGACTAATAGAAAAAAAAAATTTGACATGAAATTAAAAAAAAAATGCACTTTTGTTGTTAATACGAACCAAAAACCCCAATAATGATATCCAAAGAATTATAAAGTATTTTTTGGTAATACTGTTTTAGCGAAGAAATTGCAAATTAATTCATATGTCAAAAACAGTAAGAGATAGGTATAGAGCATGATAAAATAAATGTGCTCAGAATCACATTTAGAATCCAAAAATCCAATAATAAATAGGTTGTTTCATTTGATATTTTAAAGTTCGGTTCAATACCACACGAACTGGTAAAAATATGTTGAAAAGCTAGATCCCGACATCAAATAACGGTAACGAAAGTATCAGCAATATATTTCTATTCGTTCGCTAGATACTCTGTATACCTTTAAATTGTTCGGCAGATAGTGCTATCTACAATATTGTCTATTTATATGGTTCTACAAAAATTTTAAATAAAAACCAAATAATACAATTTATTTGCATTAAGTACTTAGTAGGTATAAGTATCAATATTTTCTCAAAAAACACCTATAGGTACCTACAATAAACATCCGAAAAATTATACCGAATTAGGTATCTGAGGGTAAGGATTATTACTATGAGAGCCACTTGTGCATTACAGTGTCGCAGTCTAGGACCGAAATGGAACAGAAACCGGATAAAAGAACTGAACGGCCGCGTATGTTGCCACACGAATTGCAGGATGGTGAACACTTTTGCATGAAGTGTCTTTTTGAACAGGAGTCTGTTCGGTTATATGGTGATCAATATCGGTAATGCGGAAACAAAAAGTGATATTAGGTCTGCTGTGATCAGCAACAACGTGGATTAGGCCTACTGGGGATACCACAATAAAAAAACGCGCCAAATACTCTACCTCAGTGGTGCTGTGGAAAGGAGTATATTTTTAATAAACATGGAAGTTGAGTTTGCTTTAGATGTTTAATCGAAAAACTTGAGAATGGAAACTATGATCAATCTGTTCGGTTATATGGAGATCAATATCGGTAATGCGGAAACAAAAAGTGATATTAGGTCTGCTGTGATCAGCAACAACGTGGATTAGGCCTACTGGGGATACCACAATAAAAAAAACGTGCCAAATACTCTACCTCAGTGGTGGTGTGGAAAGGAGTATATTTTTAATAAACATGGAAGTTGAGTTTGCTTCAGATGTTTAATCGAAAATCTTGAGAACGGAAACTATGATCAATATCATCAGTTACTAACAAATATATGGTGGAGACTTGCTTTGCAACATCGAAAATTGTATATACCCAAACTCAAATATCGATATTTTCGGAACGAAAGGAGATATAGAGTTACGGTATTGATTACTGTTCACAAGTTTATTACAATTTTTTGACAAATTACAACAAAGATAAAATCCAAAGAGTTCAGAGTGCTTGCATTAGATTCGCGTGCTCAGTGCCATACAGGTCTCATATCACTCCTTTTCTCGATCGGCTAAACGAGCCTAGATTGTCTGTCAGACTTGAGTATCTTTACATAATATTATTGTATAAAGTGTATCACTCGGATACACCTATCTAATTAAAACAACTATTACAACGGAGGGCTGCTGTTCATAGTGTGAATCATTGAGATATAAGGAGTCGCTATAAGCATTATTTTACATTATACCCAAACGGGTGCATTGGGTGAGGCGTAATCGTATACCAATATGGCGGATTCTCCAGAGCCGCATTAACTATTTTTGTTGACGTTTTTGCTTTTAATTTGCAGCTTGGGTTTATACTTTATTTTAAAATATTATGCAGTGTACAATATACTTAAATATAGGTAATTATTGATATTTGATACCTAAATACAGGAATAAAAGACGTTAGTACTTTATAAATTATATATTAACACCCCTTAAACAAAACAATTTTATTTAAATGTTGCGCTATGCTTATCCACTTTATTTTTACTTAAATAATACATCCTGGTATTAACATATTTAGTCGCAATAGATTTGATCAGTAAATGTATATGGTTATCAAACACTGATTGATCAAAACCGTGCACAACTAAATTAGGAAAAATATTACTATTTACAAATTCCTTTAAAACAAGGTTTATTATGAATCCTGCGGACAACTTTTCATTAGTAGCTACTACACGATTTTTTATGATCTTTTCGGATTGGAAGCAAACGTCTAAAACATCTTTTGAAGGAATTTGTAAATCCACTTTAATGCATCTCGACATTCTCTGCAAATAATTTGCTTCTTTAAACTAAAAACAACAAATCCAGCAATATAAACAATAATGAATTTCGAAAATTCAGAAAATGGTCCAGGAAGATAATCATGATCTGGATAAATTATATTTGTGTACATTTCTCGTTGGTATCCAATTAATTCGAGACACATATTCTGTCCAGATTTGTCTACGAGCAGTATCTTTAGGAAATCTAAAAACCAGAATATGTTGTTAACACACATTTAGGGGTCTTTTTTGCTAGAAAGTGATGAAAAAGTAGAGAGTTTGAGAGTAGAAATCAAGTAAAAGAATTTGTAAAAAAAAAAAACTACAACGCACGTGTCAATTGTTCAGTGCAGAAAGAAGAATGCTACCAGACTCCTGTAATAATGTATTTTAATGAGTTCGCCTAAAAAAACCCGAAATACGTCCATGTACAATGTTTACAATATTTGGTACGTACCTATGAAACGTTATTCCTGATATTTTCTGGTCGATTTCACTTCTACTACTGCAACTACGCACAGCACAGGACACCATTATAGGATATTGTCAAATAACCGTCCAAAAAAACACGAAAAACTTAAGTAAACTTGTAAAATACTCGTAAATAACACTATAAACTTGAAAGCACGACAAATGATAGAGGTCGTATACCAATATGGCGTACCTGCACCCGCTTTTGGCCACGTTAGAGCGTCTCCCCCCACCTCAATGGTGTGAATATACGGCATAATACTTTCACGATTCCATAGCATGTGACTTCGAAGTTTGAGGGCTGCTTCTCTTATGTGGCGCCTGAACTTCTGAACAAAGTAAATGATTTGTTGGACTTGCCTTTGCCACGATTTAAAACAGAATTATGGTTGCGTTTGGCACAGTAAGTTTTTGTTTTTATTTTATTTTCTTACAATTTAATGTCTGATGTATATTAATTTAGAAATGGGTAGAGTTGAAGAATGGCTTAAAGCCAAATCTCTTTCCTTTTGTGTGATGATTGTCGTACCAGATGTATATTTAATATTTGATGTATAATATGTACGATTATTATAATGTATTATTATTTTGTAAAGGTGATTTGTAAAATATTATCACACAATAAATCGTTTATTTAATTATTTATTTATTTGTATTCGGGAGGTTCTTGACCAGCTCTCTTTCTTTTACTTATCCGCTTATACAGGGTAAGAAAATAAAGTTTGGGACTATGTCAGATACTCAATTTTTTATGTTGGAAATTGTTCTAAGCATCTTTTTGATGTTTGGACTATTCTCAAAAAAGCAATTACTCAAATTTTTCGAAAGTTGACTATAACTCAAATTATCGAATTTTTAAAACGTGTTATATGAATCCCTAAAAAAAGGACTTTCCCAGGATGTCTCTTGAGAAAGGGTATTTTCTCTCATACTGTTGCATAAAGTGGGATTTGAAGACTTACCCTCTAATTGTTGCTGTTTTCGTCAATTTTTCATATTATCTAAAAATACAACATATAGGTAGATGCAGGTAGATTTGCCCGAGAGAGTAATAAAATATTAAATATTTAAGTGATTTTATGTACAGGTATACCATTATTAATTGTTCGGCAGGTAGTGCTATTTACAATTGATTTGGATTAAGTAGGTAGGTAAGTAACACTATTTTGTCATAAAATACCTTTACCTTCAATGACATCCCAAATGTTATAATTAACTCAGGGATAGGATTATTTAACGTCTATAAAACCACTATATATAGGGTAGGTTTAGGAGAAAAAATATCAGAACCACTTGTGCCTTACAACAGTGTTATACTTGCGAATCTACTTTTTTCTACAATGTCGAAGCCAGTCGAGAAAACGAGTAAAGTTGTCGATAAGACGTGGTTTAAAAAGCGGGCGTATTTCCGGGAGCCCGTGGTTGAGAAAGAGCTGTCTCAGTCTAGTACCGAAACCGAAAAGAAGCCGGATAAAAGAATCAGACGGCCGCGTATGCTCTCACCCATGTATCGGGCACATGAATTGGAAAAGAGGCAGGATAAAGAACACTTTTGCATGAAGTGTCTCTTTGAAGAGGAGTGTGTTCGATTATATGGAGAACAATATCGGTATTGCGGAAACCAAAAGTGTTAATAGGTCTGCTGTGAGCAGCAACAACGTGGATTAGGCTTACTGGGGATACCACAATAAAAAAAACGCGCCAAATACTCTACCTCAGTGGTGGTGTGGAAAGGAGTATAGATTTTTCATATACATCGAAGTTAAGTTTGCTTGAGATGTTTATTCGAAAATATTGAGAGCGTTAATTCCATGATCAATATCATGTAAATGTCAACACAAAAGTAATATTTTTAGTTACAAACGAGTCTGTATAGTAAGTAGGTATACTAAAATATGTATAAGTGTACCTATTTGAAGAAATAGAGCAAGTGTTTTAAAGAACAGTTATCCACGAATACTGTAACAGTTTCACACGCGAGTGTATTGTTTTAATTTTGTTAATATATCTTAATTATTGAACATATATTTTGGGGTAAGTTGAGTATTCAATATTTTATTATGGACTTGTTATTTTACAATTAAATTGCTTTAAGCTATTAGCATTTTGAATAAGTGCATTACTTTTTGGGAATTCACATTGGCAAGAATGCTAATTATTTTAAAGTACCTATCTATTATTGGAAGTAGTAGTGAATTTTTGTTTTTCTGTCTTCTGATCTGCAATTGCAGTGTAGAAATTGTCATACAGTATAAGTATATACACAGTACAAATACATAAACACATCTCCGCCACAATACAAGTAAATAATATACAAATGAAGGCAGTTACGATATATACAATATCCAAACATTGATACACAAAACAAACATATACACAACAAACATAGAAAGATCTTACAAATTTCTACAATCAAAAAACTCACTTAGGCTATAAAAGGCGTGGGAAGTTAACATAGTTTTCAGGGTAAATTTAAATGTATTCATAGTAGATACTTCCTTTAATGTTCGAGGCAAATGGTCATGTAATTTAACCGGCAATACTAGTGGACTCTTGGCCACTAAAGATAATCTGTGTCGGGGAATCCGAAAGTTAAAATTCTCACGCAAAGCATATGGTGAACCACTAAATAGTGCATAATCAGAGGGATTATTCTTCAAATACATAATACTGTTAAAAATGTACAGGCAAGGCAGGGTTAGAATGTTTAAGGCAGGAAAGAGTGTGCGACAAGAGTACATTTTAGGCTTGAACAACATTGTTCTGCGACTATACGCTTCTGCATCAAAAAAACCTCATGTGCTTGAAGAGAATTAGCCCAACAAATATTAGCATAATTTATACATGAATGAACGTATGCAAAATAATAATTCTTCAATAAAGTGAAACTAATTTCAGACCGCAGGCGCCATATCACAAAACAATATACGGATAACTTCTTCAGAACATGATCCACCTGGTGTGACCAAGTGAGCTGGGGGTCCAGGTAGACGCCCAGGTACTTGGCCACATTACTATGTTCAATAGTTTTATTGTTAATATGAACTAAAAGACTTTTATTGAGATCCCGTGTTGAAAAGACCAATAACTCAGTTTTATCTTGATTTAAAATTAAATTATTTTGACTGCAATAATCCTGCATCCCAATGACAAGCTTATGCGAATTCCTACTCAACTCACCAAAGTCGTGGCTGGAAGCTAAGGCCGCCGCATCATCGGCAAACATGACCATAAAATTTCCAGCAAAATAGGGGAAAATGTCTTGAATAAAACCTATAAAAAGCAAGGGACCCAACAAACTGCCCTGAGGCACTCCAGTGCTAGTAAACCTGGAGTCAGATTTATATAATCTTGATCCCTCCCTAAGGGCTGTCACCTGTTCTCGAGCTGTTAAAAAAGACCGAAGCCAATCGAGAGGTATCCCACGAACCCCAACGGTATAATATTTTTCCAAAAGCAAATTTATGTCAACAACATCGAAGGCCCGTTCAAGATCGTAAAATAAACATGCTGTCTCTCTCTTACATTCCATATTCAAAAGAATTTCCTTATACAAAGTCATGACTGCATGCTGCGTGGAAAGGCCCTTCCGAAATCCAAATTGCAAAGAATTAAAAAAATTAATTTTTTCCAAAAATGAAAGCAATCTGATATAGAATGCTCGTTCAAATATCTTTGAGAAAACAGACAATAATGCTATTCCACGGTAGTTTTTTATCTCGTGGATATCATTTCTCTTATGAAGAGGAATAATCACCGATCTCTTAAGAGATTCAGGAAAGCAGCCTGAGCTGAATGACAGATTTATTAGGTAAGTTACTGGTTCAAGAATATATTCTACAACGTTCCTCAGCACCGAACAAGGTATGCCATCGAAACCAGCGGAAGGCTTTTTCGTTACACTATCCAAAATTCTCAACACATCATCGTCAGAACACGGAAACAGACACATACTATACTGCGAAAAACCCGAATCCGAACCAATGCTCCTATTGACATTCTTTTGAGTCAAGGTAGCAATCGAGTCAATATAGTAATTGTTTGGGACACAGTGTACAAAAGATCTCCTGACAAAACGTTTGCCTAAAAACAAAGTAGTTATACAAAAACTACAAACTGTTAAATTAAGTTGGCTAAATCTTACTAATTCGGGATTTATTAGTTAGATACAACACCACGAATAGACAATATTATAGTAAAAATAGCTAACTTCAGAAAACTATAAAACCAGTGTTCCCAATACTTCAGACCGAAAATATCCCGGAATGAGCATCAAATTACACCACTTTATACACAACATTGTGTTGTTACAAACTGTAGAGTTGAGTGTATCCAATAGTAAATCGTCGTGAATGAATCGTGAAATTCAGTGGTTATAAGTGTTGGAAAAATTTTGAATTTCGGCCATATAAAGTATTAAATTGTATTTAACAAACTTGTATATAAGTAGCGGAAAAAGTAAGGAAATTGTGGCAGTTACATGCATTTCTGTAGTGTCAGTGAATTCACCCGTTCATATTATTTATAAAGTGTTAATACAGTCCACAACTTATCCCTTGAAATCTGAAACATATATTTTTATGATGAGTGATCTCTCAAATGTGGAACTGTTCAATAAGTTATTAAAAGAAATAAAGGAAACTTCGGAAGATACTAAGGCAAGTGTGACCAAGTCAATAACAGAAGAAATAAAAAAAGAAAACCAAATTATTTTAGAAAAGATTTCCAATCAAAAGCAGGCAATAGAAGATCTAGAAAATAAATGCTTTTCCATTGAACAAAGAGTAATAGAACTTGATCGAAAACTACGTAAAAATAATATAATCATTGTCGGACTGGACACTCCAACAGATAGGGCCGACTTGCTTCCGTTTGTATTGGATTTTTTTAAAAACAGCCTCACAGTCGAATTGAATGAAATAGACATCAATAACTTGTATACAATACAAAGCACCAAAGGCAAATCAATCAAGGTTGAATTCGTAACATTTTTAAAAAAACAACAAATATTGACCAATGCTAAGAAATTGAAAGGCTCGAATATTTACATAAACAATGATTTATGCGCAGAGGACAGAGAGGATCAAAAAATCTTGTTAAGGCATTTGAAGGAAGCTCGTTCTCTAAATCAAAATGCAAGGATAGTTAAATTTAATAAATTGCAAATTGGAAGCCAAATATTCACCGTAGTGGATTTGGAACAAAATAACAGCGGACATACTTTTGAGCAAGACATCCCTGCAGCCATATCATCGAACAAAATTGATGAACCCTTAAATACTGTGATCCAAAACTCTGTGGCTACTGAAGAAGTTATCCCTGATCAATATTTACAAAAAAAAAATAGTGGAAGCGAAAGTCACTAAAGATAAGATCTTTAAGAACAAACCAGAAAGGCATAGATCAACGTCAAGGTCTTCTTGTTCATCTATGAAGAGTCAAGAATCGGACAGCAAGAAACGGGATAGGGAAGAAAACGGAAAAGAGTCAATTGAACCGCGGGTAAGCTTAAATCCGAAAAAACAAAAGACCGTCCAAACAAAAGGAAAACTAAAACCTATTTAATTTGTTGAAATATGGATAGATAAAATTAAATAAAACGAGTGCACACAAGTGATATCATTTCATGTCTAGTGTCCAGTACAAACTATCGGAACTTTTTTACTTGGATATTCTATTATTTTTTACTTACCTGCTTAATTTTAGTTCAGTCGTACATTGAAGTACGTATGATTTCAATTTACATATACGTGAATTTTTGTTTAGAATTTTATTTAATATTTTAATAGATAATTAAGTTTGGGTTTATATATTTATTTTTTTTTTTTTTTTTTTTTTTTTTTTTTTTTTTTGCATAGTTACTTAATTAATAATACTATCCAGTTATGGATCAGTACATTAGGGATTTTCAGGTCAACGAAATGGAATGCTCTAGAATTGATAACAGTCTTGAATTTTTTGAACGGGTTAATAAGGGATACTCGAAATTTAAAATTTTTCATTGTAATATAAGAAGTTTAAATAAGAACTTTAACGAAATATCAGTTACCATAAGCGATTTTGGTGACAATTATTTTGACATTTTAATTTTTAGCGAAACTTGGAGGCTGGAGCTCCCTGATTTGTTTGAAATGCCTGGATATTTTATGATATACAATGGTGGTAATGTGAATCAAAATGATGGTTTGGTGGTATATGTAAAGAATATTTATAGGCTACATTATAGCTATAATTTAGTGAATATAGGACGCATTAAAATGATTGCGTTAACCTTGAAAATAGAAAAACACAATATTTTAATAAATGCACTGTATAGACCTCCAGCTACCTGTCCATATGATTTTAATATTAACTTAAGGAGTTATTTGGAGGCACAAATTTATAACAAGGACGATATTTGTTTTTTCATTGGAGATATAAACATAAACATCAAATCTGGGAAAGATTATTGCCAAGAATATTTAAATAATTTGAACGAGTTTGGTTTTGTATCTTTAATTAATTCTATTACAAGAGAAAAAAATGGCTCAAGAACTTGCATTTACCACATTTTTGCAAAAAATTTAAATTCTAATTGCCAATCTTTTATCCATAACTTAGATGTGACCGACCACTATCCCATCGTTGTTGTTTTTGATGTTGAACCACCTAGAAGTCAACCTAAAAGAAATAAAGTTAGAAAGCTAAATGTAAGGAAGCTAGAAAATATGATTAAATTTGAAACTTGGAACGAAGTTTATAACTCAGATAATTTAGACCATGCGACTGAGGAACTCATTAAAAAAATCCAGAATGCAGTGGACACAGCTACAGAAGTCTTGTTAGTACGTGAAAAAACTAAAAAGAGACAACCATGGATTACATCAGGTCTTTTAAATTCTGTTAATACTAAACAAACCCTTTTCAAAAAATATCAAAACAATCCCCGAAATAGTGAAATTGAGCGTAAATATAAAACCTATAAAAATAAGTTGAAGAAACTAATAGATGAAACGAAAATTAATTATTTTCAAAAAGAACTGGAAACTAATATGTCTAACACTAAGTCTGTTTGGAATATCATAAATAAATATACAAATAGTAGCAAAAAACATAATGATATAAACTCTCTTAAACATGGAGATAATGTGATAACTGATAAGAAAGAAATTTGTAATGCTTTTAATTCGTATTTTGCTACGATAGGAGAAAGTTTGGCTGATACTATTCCTAAGCCCAAAACATCTGTTATTTCTAGAAATATTTTGAATAACTCTTTTTATTTTAACCCAACAGAGGAAGTTGAGGTGGGAAATATAATCCATAATCTAAAATCACATAAAGCTCCTGGATTTGATTCCATAACATCCGAAACTTTAAAGACAATTAATATTTACGTTAAAAGGCCAATGACTTTTATAATAAATAAGATAATTCAAACTGGTTACTTCCCAACTTGCTTAAAAGTAGGAGTAATCAAACCTCTTTACAAATCTGGGGATAGTTCTGAAATTTCTAATTACAGACCTATAACTCTCATATCGAGCATCTCTAAAATTGTCGAAAAAGTTATTAAAAACAGGATGACTACGTTTATAACTAAGTATAAATTAATATCAGAGAGACAGTTTGGTTTTAAAGAGAATGTTTCTACTGAGGATGCAATCGTACATCTCACTAATGAAATCTATTCCAATTTGGATAAAAATAATAATGTAATATGTGTGTTTTTGGACTTAGCCAAGGCCTTCGATACTGTGGACCATGCAATTTTGATCAACCTACTAGAGGACATTGGCTTTAGAGGAGTAGCGCTTAACTTATTTAAAACTTATCTGACAAATCGAATTAATTTTGTTCAGATTGATGACCAAGTAAGTATTGGAAGGCCTGTAAAATATGGAGTACCTCAAGGTACCGTTCTCGGACCAATTTTATTTTCCATATATATAAACGGCCTTTTGACTTTAAAAAGTACAGGACACATATCATCATTCGCTGATGATACTGTTATAGTATACTATGGATCAACATGGAGTGAAGTTAAATGTAAAGCAGAAGTTGACCTTCAAAACATAAAGAAATGGTTTGACGAGATGTCTTTAACTATTAATATACAAAAAACTAAATACTTACCAATTAGCTGCAATAGATCAAATACTCCGACATATAAAAAATTAAAGGTTACGGTAGAAGGCAATACTTTTGAAATTTTCGAAGTTGAACATATAAAATACCTTGGAATACAGGTGGATCGATTTTTGAAGTGGGATAAACATATTCAATATGTGGTGAATAAATTGCGTACAATTTTGTTTAAATTTCGCCAATTAAAAAAAATTTTACAGGTTCCTCATTTAAGAATGATGTACTTCTCTCTAGTACAATCTCACTTGCAATACGGTATTGCAGGTTGGGGTGGTGCTTATAACAATCATCTTCGTCAATTAATTGTAATTCAAAAAAGATTTATCAAAGTGATATATAATAGGAAATTTGATTATCCAAGTGATCTACTTTATGCTGAAAGTAATTTTCTCGATCTAAGGCAATTATATGTTCTAAAGGTGGCGGTGTTTCAACATAGAAGGCGACATGAGTTGCAAAACATATCGCATGATCACAATACCAGGCATAAACAGACAAAAGGGATAAGAACAGCAAAAGCAGCAAAATCTATGACTCAGCGATCTTATTTATTTTTAGCTGCCAAAATATATGCTACTATTCCATTTGAAACGAGACAAATTGTGAAAGATATTCTATTTAAAAAATATGTAAAAAAATGTCTCTACCATACTCCAAGAATGACTATACACAAACTAATAGAAATTTGATTGTCGATTTTGAGACCATTCCGACCTTCGTTGAGATGATTTGCAAAAGAAATTGTTATTTTGTTTTACCTTTTGAGTACTGATCATAATAATGATAAAAGAAAAATATGTTTTCTTTTTTGTTGGAAGAAAGAGAAAAGAAAAGAGAAGAAGAGAAAAAAGAAAATAAAAAAAAATTATTCAATTACATTTTTCCTAATAATATTAAAAATTTTTTAGTTTATAATTTCTAGTTTTATATTACTTTTGGATTTAGACTATGGATATTTGATTTATACATGTTTTATATATTTTTTCTCTGTATGGGTATATAAATTATCTATGTGCCTTATTGTTATTGTATGTATTTGAGAAGAACTCAGCATGGAACTTTTTTATATATTACACCCCACACACTAGTCCTAGGACTTCAGTGGAACTATTGTATAAATGAGTGAAAAGGTACATTGTGGTAATAAATATTATTATTATTATTATTATTATTATTATTATTGTTGTCAATGGCTAATTAAAAAGATTTATGGAAAAGGCTAAAAATAACTAAAAAAAACGCTGAAACGCTGTAATGCTGAATACAGCCGAAATGCCGAAATTGTGGCTGTTTGGTATAGTATAGCCAGTACCAGGTAGGAAGCCATACTAGACGAAGAGTGGTCACCAGTCATGTCATATCCCAAAAAAAAAAGAACCAAAAAACAATTTGACAATTGAAATCACTAAAAACATAGTCGGCCAAATTATACCAAATTATCCCAAATAATTTGTTGTTAGAAAATTACACACAGTGACCTCAAATTATCCCAAAACGGTGTAATTACACCCGAATTGGGAACACTGTATAAAACAAACACTTAGGTAGGTAGGGTGGGTTCGCCGGTTATCCGACCACGACCCGTTTTCGACCAGCTTTGAGATTTTTGCCCAAAAATAAGAAAGCAACGGCTTGATGCGCCTCGTCAATAATCCCCACCTACCCCTTAAACCATCCGCCACCCGTTAAAATCCTTATGTGGAGACTCCCGCCTAAATAAAAGTCAGTTCCAGTGTTGTTCGCAGGTGCTTTTTCGTATTAAATTTAGTACGTTTTGAGAGACTTCATACGTTAATACGCCGGAACGATATTCTAGTTAAAAACGTACTAAATTCTAGTACGTTTTTAATCAAATCAATATTTATCCCCTAACTCAAGGAAAACCAAATATTCTGACGAAATGGCTAATAGATACGAAGAAGTGAAACTTTACTGTCATCTGTCATCTCATCTAACCATCTTTGTTGGCTGTCTGCTGTGTGCTTAGACAAGCAAAGAGAGTGGACCCGTAACTGTGCCGGTCGTTGTGTTACCACCTAGCACTTATCCCTTAGATTCAGAGGCGTAACATACATAACTTATGTGATATATTTTTGAAATTTTATTTAATTTTGATGATTAATAGTTTTAATAAAAAAAGATATGTGCATGTGGATGTATTAATAGTAATAATAACAATTCTTTATTTCAAATAAATCTACCTACATATCCACAATCACACGAGCATACAAATAAATGAAACGACGTCAAAAAAGAGAAAAACAAAAAAAAATTGATACTCCTAACTACATATCAAAATAATCCGCCAATTGATATGATTCTAGTTCCACTAGTAACTTCCTAACTTCATTCTTAAATATCTTCAATCTATTTATTTCTTTGATACCTACTGATTGGTAGTTTGTTCACAAATCTAATTATCATATTATATAATGCTGATTTTTCGGTTAGTGATAATCTGTGAGTGAGAGGTACTGCAGTAGACACAACACCAATACATAACGTTTTTATTGTCCTTTAAATAGAATGAGTTTTGTTAATTGATTTCGAGAATGGGATTTAATTTTTGAGACTGTAGTTTTGTTATGAAATATACACGAACATTAAGACATTTGACACAAATAGATTTTATTAAAAAGTATATTATGTGATTTGCTGGGCTATCTAGTGCATGTTGTTCTAAATATTGAAATAATTAAAAAGCTAAAGTGACATTATTTTATTCACTTTTAACGCAAAAATGTGTAAAAAACAATTTTTTTGGAAAAATATAATGTCTACGCCCCTGGTAAAATAAACATCTATAGAGGTTTCTATCAAAAAATAATGCTTTATCATGTTGATTTTAAATGAATTGTTGTATCAAACAGTTTTAATTAGGTAAACTGAAACCTGTTATACTACATACTAAAAGATAATAGCCTAAAGATTACTTATAATTATTAAAAACTAATAAAAACTAGAGGCGACTTGATACATCATTCTAAGTTTTACCTATGAAACGAAATTCTGGACTCCTTTTGTTCACTGCGACTTGGGCATCCAAAAGCCACACAATGTACCATTTTAATAATATACAAAATAAATTTCTATTCCCAATTTTCACAAATAAAATCATCAAAAATGCAAACGTAGTTTTCTGTTTTTCAGCACATATAAAATGGCCGCCGCATTAAAAGCGTAACACTTGCCATACATTCAGATATACGAACGTGCGGTATCCCCTCTCTTTTCTAATCTAAGGCTGTGTGCATCTGAATGAGCAAGGAAGAGGTAGGGATGTTGATATCGAAAAAAAATATCGATATATATATATATCAATATTTTAAAAATATATTGTATCGGTTATTCGATATTATGTTACTAAATATCGATATAACGATATATCGGAAATAAAAAAAAACAAACATTTGATTTCGAAAATTTTATTACATACTTATATTTCAAATAACTAATACTAGCATTGTCTTTAGACAATGATACAAGACACCACATAAATGAAAATATGGTCTGTAGAGGTTAAGAAAAGTTTAAAAGATAGTTGGGGAATACCCTATTTGTGGTAGTTGACAAATGTCAACCGCTACATATTAATCTTCGAGATGCTTACTATAGGCGCCGCTATGTGTTGAGTAAACATCAAAAAGCAAAGTATGAAGAAGAAAAAGATGGTTACTAGGCTAGTTATGGGGGTTATGTCGATTTTTTGTTTATCGACTATTAGTAAAAAAGCGATAAAAGAACCTTTCATTGTTTTGGGGCAAAGCAGAAATGAAATATAGGTAATTATGTATATCAGTAATTTTAAAAAAATATCGCAATCGATAGCTGTATTTTAATATCGATATTTCGATATATCGTTAATGAAAATATCGACGATATATATCGATATTTTGGAGGGAAAATATCATCCATTCGATATATCGATATTTTTCCAACATCCCTAGGAAGAGGTCAAATAAAAGACAAAGAAAGAAAGATCTCATTTAACCTAACAAATAATAACAAACGGTTTTGGGTTTTGGTTTTTGGCGGTTTTACCAGTGTTGTATGGTGTATTAGTGACAATACAATAATAAAACATTATTCTATGAATAATAATAAATATACATTATATAATATATTTATATAATAATTGTGCTTTCTTCTGCTCTTGCTTCTATATATATTCAACAAAAAAATAATGGACATGTAAGTAACACAGCTTGTATATATAATATACCACTTTTTGATTTGTCGTACCTATGTAGTTAATAGTAAGCACAAAACAACGAAATTTTATAGTAAGCTTTCTAAGTGTAGTGAATACAAATAGCAAATAAGTATATTCATTAAAAATTACGTACGTATGTAAATCAACTGTTTTAATTTTAGGTGGCTACTAAAATCAAAAGAAAACATAAGCACATGTCACAATACAAGCACAAGCAGTATCACTACAGCAAAAACTGTGTCATTTGAGTCTGAGTCAGTTGTCTGCAATAAGATACATAGGAGTGACAGTGACAACATATGTTCCGATTCTGAGTCGGAAGGTGCAGTAAGTGGAGCAACACCATCAAAAATTAGAAAGAAAGAAGTACAAACAAAGTTTTAGGCAAGACTGGCAATCGAGATTTGATTTGTGGTGCCAAAACCAAAGAGAAGGCACATTTAAGTGTAATGTATGTGATAAAGATATTGTTGGTGGGGCAAGTCATATTGCACGACATGAAAAAACCATGCTGCATTTGCGAAATATTAAGAAAGCCGAGAAAACTCCGAAACTTGCAACATATGCTACAGCTACAAATGAGATCTACAGAACTGGAGCAGCTAATGCTCGTAAAGCAGAACTTATGACTGTAATGTTCCTACATGAACATAATTTACCATTTTTAATTATGGATCATCTGCCAAATTTTTTACGAGCTGTTTGCCCTGACTCTCAAATAGCCAAGGACGTAACGATGGGACGAAAAAAAGCTACCTATATAACCAGAGACTGTATAGCAGCTGAAGCTTTATGCGCTTTATCATGTAAAATAAACAACTCTGTTGCATACTCTATTATAATGGATGAAACAACAGATATTAGCACTGTTTTTTGACTCCTCAATAGGTAAAGTTCAAGACAATTTTTGTGGCCTGATTCAAATGGCAAATGGAACAGCCGCAGAAATATATAATCGAACAATTGAGCATTTGAACTATAACAAAATCAAATTAGACAATTTGATAGGACTGGCTGCTGATAATGCAAATGTTATGATGGATGATATAAAAGGTGTAAAGGCCTGTTTTCGAAAAGAACATCCAAATTTATTTCTGATGGGCTGTATATGTCACTCATTCCACCTATGTTCTTCAGCTGCTTGCACTAAATTGCCCAGGTCAATTGAGGAATTTTAATAATAATAATAAAATAATTTATTGAGCAATACTGTAGAATTACAAGTTCAATTACATTTTTGGTTATCTTAAAACTACACAGCTCACACAAAAGGTAAGAGATTTGGCTTTAAGCCATTCTTCCACTCTACCTATTACTAACAATTTTAAATATAAATAATCGTCGATACAGCAAATCAATTCACTATAAAATTACATTGCTAATCGTGACTTAATTTGAGTTTTGAAAATTTCTAAAGGTAAGTCCAATAAATCAATTATTCTATTGAGAAGTTGAGGTGCTATATATGAAAAGCAGCCTTCAAATTTCGATGTTACATGTTGTGGAATTGTAAAAGTATTATCCCTTATGTTTACATTATGTACAGAAGATCTTCTATTAATTAATTCGTACAAGTAAACGGGTGTCTGAGTATGATAAATCTTATGAAGCAACAACAAGAAAATGTAATCAAATCTTAAGTAAAATTTGGGCTCGTTAAGCCGATGTAAAAATGGAGTGATGTGAGATCTGTAAGGTACCGAACTTGCATATCTTATGCACGCATTCTGAACTCGCTGGATCCTATTTTTGTTATAGTCAGTTAAAAAATGATAGTAAACCTGAGAACAGTAGTCAACGTGTGGATATACAAGTGCCTTAACTAGTCTTAACTTTGTTGTTTCACTGAGGGAGTGCTTCAATGAATATATTGATCTGAGTCTATACATTGCCCTTTTGTAAACTGTGAGGCAGTGTTCGTTAAAGCTTAGTCTTGAATCAAATATTACACCGAGGTTTTTCGCTTTCTGCGCCCACTCTATAACAGTGTCATTGATTATAATAGTATAATTTTGAGTAATTAGGTCCTCATGACGATCACTCCCCACACACATAGCAACCGTTTTAGAAGGGTTTATTCGAAGACCATTACTCTCACACCAGACGGAAAAATTATATAAATCTTCGTTACATTTAGCAATCGCATCGGGTGCATTCATGACATGGAAAGGTATATAGAACTGAACGTCATCCGCATACATGTGCATATTTAAATGTTTTAAATTTGAGGCAACGTCAAAACAGTACACGGAAAACAAGAGCGGGCCCAAGATGCTGCCCTGAGGAACGCCGCGCTTCATCACTCCCACGTCAGACCACCGTGTTGAACTAAGTTTCACCCTTTGATGACGATCAAATAAATACCCCTTCAGCCAGTTCAACGAAACCGGATCAAAGCCCAAATATTTCAGTTTGGAGAGAAGCAGATGGAAATTTACCAGGTCGAACGCTTTACTCTGGTCAAGAAGAATAAATGCTACACATTCAGATATGTCAAGCGCTCGAGCCAGGTCATCAGTAACTTTCAAGAGGGCCGTCGCAGTATTGTGCCTCTTGCGGAAGCCGGATTGAAATGGCGGTAGAATACTGTTTAAGTTTAAATATTCTTGTATCTGTGCGCTAACAATACGTTCAAATATCTTCGACATCGTTGGCAATATGCTTATAGGCATTGTATGAAGTGGGTGACTGAATTTTTGGAATTGGGATTACATTAGCGGATTTCCAAATTTGTGGAAACACGCCGGAATTAATAGAATCGTTAAAAATTTGCTTTCAACACCTCACAACAGTGGCCAATTATTATTTTAAGCATTTTGACGTTAATATTATCCACACCGTATGCTTCAGACTTAATGCATCGAATATTATTCATAACATCGTCTGATGTTATATCATGAAACTTAAAAGAGAAATTATCATTATATAAGTTATTCTTGAAAAAATCTATAAAGTTATTCGGTACATCAGACGAGCCCGCAACATTTAGAAAGTGGTTGTTTATATCATTAGCGTTTTGAA
Organism: Apoderus coryli; assembly: GCA_911728435.2. Taxonomy (NCBI): domain Eukaryota; kingdom Metazoa; phylum Arthropoda; class Insecta; order Coleoptera; family Attelabidae; genus Apoderus; species Apoderus coryli. The sequence continues at coordinate 3,749,954 of OU452202.1, read as the reverse complement.
GAGATTCTGGTAGATGTGATGTCTGGTTACGTTTGGTATTGACACCCCATTGTGAGATATCGCGCCACAACTTTTTTGGATCAGTTCTATGGTTTAATGTATGTTGGATATATGCATTTTTCTCTGCTTTTATAGCATTTTTAATATAGTTTCGTAATTCAACATAATATTGCCTTGTGGCGGGAGTTTTCAGGTTTAGGTACCTTTTATAAGCTTTATGTTTCAATTTAATCATCTCTCTGATTGTATATGTAATATACGGCTGTAAGGGGCGTTTAGTGATATATGTCTTAATTGGCGCAAACCTGTCAAATAAGTTCAGAATGCGGTCATTTAGTTGCTGGGTTCTCACGTTTAGATCATCCAAGGCATTAAGATCATTCCATGCAATGAGGTTTGCAGCCTCGTGAAAACTATCGGCATCAAAATTCGAGAAATCGCGATATATTAGAACTTTAGGCGATGCTTTATCGACTTGCAGTAGTATGTTACAAAATATTAGCAAATGGTCCATGTTGCAATACAGATCACAGACACCCGAAGAGGAGAAATTCAAACTACTACTAAGAAAAATAAGGTCAATTAATGATTCCGTGCTTTCGGTAACCCTTGTAGGTTCATCGATGATCTGACTAAGGTTGTAATTATTAAGAACTGAGTTCAATTTTGTGACTTCAGACGATATGGCAGTTAAATAATTAATATTAAAATCGCCCATAACAAGCAATGTATGAGTTTCCAAAAACACGTTCTCCAATGGATCATACAATTCATACACAGAATTTATGCTTAAGCTAGGTGGTCTATATATTATTCCTATGCCTAATTTATTGTGCTGAATACTTAGTATTAGCCAGAGTTGTTCAAGATGACCCTCAGCAGTATTAGAAAATACAGGTTTCACCTTTATGTTTGATTTAACATAGACGGCAAGGCCGCCGCCCCTTGTAGGTCGGTCAGCTCTGTGTAAATTATAATTTTTGATAGATAAATATTTATCAGGATATTGACTATTCAGCCACGTCTCGGATAGCGCTAAAATATCATAACTTTCAGACAACAAAAAATTTTTTATGACGGAAAAATTATTTACCAAAGATCGAATATTAATATGTCCAACTTTGATATTTAGTTTTTTGATTTTACAATAGTAGGCACGCCACTCACATACTTAATGTAAACATTCAGCTCACCCTTTGCTCTTCGCTCTTCAAGCTCGCCACGTACCTTTATATAATAGTCTCGCTGTAACTTTGTCTGATCCGTCGAAATAAATACTCCCTTGTATTTTGCGGGAAGCTTCCTTTTGTTTTTCAGAACCTCGAAAACCTCAGCTTTAGTAGGCAAGATCACCCTGACTGGTGCTGGTTTCCCATTTTTACCAATACCGATCCTCCTAATATTCAAGTTGTCGGATGATATGGCAGGACATACTACACTCAGAATCTCATCAACAGAACTCACATCCCCAGCATGCTGATCAGTAGCATTAGGCATATTATATATTATTATGTTTCTTTCACGTTTCATTCGCTCATTAATTTCGTTGATCACTGATTCCCTTTCAGAAGTATGCACATCAGTGTTTCTCAACTTAGGATTGTCGATGCTGTTCATCATCAAATTCAACCTATCTTCAAGACTATCTACCTTTTCCCTCATTTCAGCAATTTGTTCTCTTGTATTATCACGGCTGAGTCTCGCCTCAGTTATGAAGTTTTGTATATCGTTCTTCTGCTTCAAAAGTATTTTATAGAAAAGTGTCATAACTTGTACTACATCATTCATGTCGGCATTCTTCTTGGATAATACGCTATTGATCTGCACGGCGATCGGATCATCGACGTCAATGACCCGGTCCTGCTGCACAGATGAACGAGGTGTGATACCCAGACTCTGCCTTCCACTCGACCTTGCCTGGTGACAGCTCTTACATGCCCAGTCATGCTAGTAAGGGTGGAACAACCCTTATGATACCATGTACGGCATTCACTACACTCAACTGAGCGTGCCGTAGGTTTAACAACCAAATCACAAATGCCACAAAGAGATTCCATAATGAAACAAGAATGTGCGTTTCAACTAAATCTACAAGACAAAATAAGAGCAGACACGGCACTGTCCACCTTGCTATATTGTATTTATTCTATTTGTTTATCACTAACTGATAGTGTATAGGTATCCAATGTTGTTGTTTTTTTTTTTGCTATTTTATTTATCTTTCCCAATCCGAATTTAAACTTTATTATGAACAATTCACAGTTAAAAAACAATATTTAGACAATTCTATTTACAAATTGTTATACAAAATACTTCAATGCATATACTTTGAAAAAATCGCGATTTAACTCAACGTATATTCACAAAAAATCCACGATTTATTGCGGAGAGAATTCTACACGATATATTCGCTTTGACGTTCAATCACAAATTTATAACTTTTTTTCAAATAGTACCAAGAGATCAGGGTTTTTGAAAGAGTGTCAAATATTTTTACAAGAGAAACCGCACAAAATGTTACAACCAAGTCAAACCAGATGGCTTTCTTTAGAAGTAAGAATATGTTTAAATTTAAATAAATTTTATTGAATGTAATAATATTTATTTATATTTGTTGGTTTTAGGCTGTTGTCAACAGAATATTGGAACACTGGCAATCTCTAATTTTGGTATTTCAACAAGCTGTCCTTGAGGATAACTTAATAACTGTTTCTACAATTTTAGCGAATCTTAGGAATCCCATATATAAGGTTTATTTTCAGTTTCTGTCTTACATTTTAGATCTCGTAAACAAGTTAAATGTAGAGTTTCAAAGTGAGCATTGTAAAATATTTCTACTAAATGCAAGAATTAGTTCATTGTATAGAACTGTATTAAGAAATTATATATAAAAAAAATGTAATTGACAGTATAGACCATCTAAGCAAAATTGATCCTAAAACTCCAAGAAATTTTGTATCTCTTAATGATATATACTTTGGGGCAAGTGTGGAACTTACAATAAGCAATAAGGATCTTGACCCAAATGAGATCGAAAATTTCAAATTACGTGCTCTAGATTTTTATGTAGAATTGTGTTGTCAGATTAAAAAGAGATTTCTCCAAAAAATGCATTAAGCGGTGCGACTAAATCAATTTCACAAGTAATGAATCTGTTTCCAAAACTTGTCACAAATACTAAGTATTAGACATCGAATGGAGACTTCTTGCAGACTGTGATGAATTAAAAGAATTTAAAGACTTAGATGTTGAAAAGTTCTGGTATGAAATAATCAATATAAAAAATGAAGTTGAAGATTTTATGTTTCCAAATTTATCCAATCTGTTAAAGGGATTAATGTTCCTTCCACACTCTTCTGCCTCTGCCGAGAGACAATTTTCTCAATTCAACTTAATTAAAACAAAAACTAGAAATCGCTTGCTTGTTGAGAATTGTGATGCTATTTTGCACTCTAAAAATCTTTTGGGTGGCGATACATGTTATTCATGGACACCATCAATATCTCTCTTGAGTAGGGACCCCGTTTACCGACCTGAATTACCGTAGTCTACGTACATATTTTTTTCCTATTTACGTTGAGTTTTTATATTTATTTTTTATTAAACAATTATTGGTGAGTCATTTGCATCGAATGTTACCTATTTATTGCCCAATTAATTTTTACGTAAGTATTACACTACTTCTTGTATTGTCAATCATTGTACTTGCGATGGGATGCAAATTACCCTCAATGTTGAATGTATGTGATACCTTTCTTTAAAAGAGTGATTATTTTTGTTTGTTAGTTTGTAGTAGTAATATAATACATAAGTTAAGATACATATCATTCAATAAAATGATTTAATATTTGCATAGTAGATATTTATTGGTGTTGGGTTACTACATACACTACAATTGAATTTCGCGCGCTTCTTCGGAGTTCGAAACCACTAAAAACAGTCTCAGATAAAGTGATGTGATATGCTCACATATCAATGTCAAATCTTTTTTTTTGCAAGGTTACTATTACTCGATTACTAGATTTAAGGAAATTGTGAATCTATTACGAAATTGACGCGCCATCTAGTACGAAAAAAAAAAAAAGCATGCGAACAACACTGGTCAGTTCAGTCGCATCTTTTATAGCATGACCACGCGTTGTCGAAAAGAGCGTTTTTTGCAAGTTTTGTTATAGTGAAAGGTGTATTGGAAAATAGCAGATAAATATAAGCGTTGTTTGATTCTTTTTTGTGTTTTCGTAAGGCTACATACATGACTTCCTAGTCGGAAACTGGTGTTTTTTTAGTTTTTTTACTGTTCTCTTAAAAAAAAAAGTGGTCGGAAAACCGGAAGCAAAAAAATGCTAAAATCCGGTTTTCGACCAGTTGGTCGAAAAAGGGAAACAAGGCGGTTATCTCTCACACTTATGCTGTAAATGCTATAGTATCTCTTTTTATTGAACAAAAAGATCAGTTCAGGTATATTCTGGAGACCAGTTTCCGACCACGTATTTTTGAAATAGTTTGCGTTACAATGGACATTTAAATAAGATGATTTTTAGGTGGTCGAAAAATGGCCCTATCTTTCGACAATAGCAGGTTTACGTAGTATTTGACTGGTCGCATAACGGGCTTGTTTCTCAACCGCCAAGGTCTTTATCTTGATAGCTTATGTATTAATAGGTATCTGACGAGAAACACCTTGTGTTTTTTTTTTTAGATTTTAGATCAAATGGCACCCAAAAAAAAAGGAAAAGCGCAGTCCGTCAAATCGAACAAAAGACACTGGTAAGTCCATTAAAGAAAAGTGATTTACTAAATAACGCCTAAACTATAACCACTAACTAACCTAACAAGCTACTTGTTAGGTTAGTTAGTAACTGTTTTTACTCGTAACTAGGTACCTATACTAATTAAATAACTTATAGGTAAGTTGGTTATTTTAAACAAGCACGATCTAGCAAAACGCTATTTTGTACACTATAGTTGTAGGTACTTACCCAATCTAGGTACCTACAATGTATTTTTTTTTTACAGCTACAAAACCTAAGACAGCAGGAACTAAGAAAGAAACAATAAGAAGCAGAAAATTTTTCAGATACAGTGAGGAAACTTACATGAAATTAAAGAGCATACAATAAGTATTAATAAAGCTTCACAGCATTTTGGGATTCCCAAAACCACTTAATTGACTACCTAAAAGGCAGAAGCTCGATTTTTAAAATAAAGATGGGACCATCTCTTCTTCTAGGGGAAGAAGTTGAAAAAAAAATAAGAGATTGGACAGTTAACATCGCGAAATGTGGCTTTCCTGTTAACAAACAGGATTTATTGGAAACTGCAGCAAAAATTGTCAAACATTGAAAAATAAAACTGTTGGTTTGCTTGGTGTGAACGTCCTTGAAATTCGAACAAGTTTGTTTTTATTTTCGTTGTTGTGATTTATTATTTTAGTGGTAATTTGATTTCGTGCGTGAAAGGGAGAACAAGTGGCAATGTCTGATGTAAGTATCTTATTTTATTATATCAAAATGAGACCTACAATCAGGTATATGCTCTTCTAGAATACTTTTAATAAAAAAGTGTGGACATCGGAAGAAACCTCCAACCTAATAGAGGGCTACAGAACTTTTAAATGCTTATGGGATGCAAACCACGCAGACTACAAAAACCGAAGTAAGAAAAAGGATGCTTTGGTAGAACTAGGGAAAATGTGTGACGTATCCACCGCTGAAGTTGAGCAAAAGTTGGCAAATATTAACTCGCAGTACCGAAGAGAGAGGCGCCATTACAAAAAATTTAAAAAGTCAGCTTCTTCCTTTCGTTTAAAATGGTTTGGATATAATTTGATGGCTTTCCTCTGAGACAAAAAAAACTGCACGTCCGGTGTCTCTATGAAACTGAATAAAACTTAAACAAAACATAAACAGTGTTTATTGATTTCTGTCCGTGGCTGGTGTAAACCCAAACCCAACAGTTTTGAAACACTTTCAAAACAAAACTGTTCGAAATTTCTGTTCAAACGGACAGCTCGTGTTTTGTTTTTGTCTGTCCGCTTGGTGGAAACTCGGCATTAGAGTAAATGCAAAATAAACAAACAGTTTTGTTAATAAATGTTATGATGTTTTCTTATACTACTTGTGTGTTGTGTGTCGAACATGGCTTACTTTATTACTGCTGCCATCTCCTGGCACATTGCTTAACTTCTACTTTTATTTAGTATAATTAAATAAGATAACCGGTATATATATATAACCGTATTCTGCAGAATTTCAATGGGGTGTTAACTTAGATAAGGAAACATTGTCTAAGGGTGTTAATATCCAGCTAACATACAACATGTTAGCTGTGTTAATATTATCATTGTGTTTATTATAATATAGTGTGTCAGCGCTTGGTTAGTATCTGTCAACTAACAACAGATGGCGGTATCATATACGAGAAATTTATTAATGAACGACTGAAGTTGATAACGCCGTCTGTTGTTAGATGATGGTACTAACCAAGCGCTGACACACTATATTATAATAAACAATGATATTATGTTCAATTCTGCATAACCGAAATGTATACCAGAATACGGTTGTATATATACCGGTTATCTTATATAATTATACTAAATAAAAGTAGAAGTTTAGAAATGTGCCAAGAGATAGCAGCAGTGATAAGAAAGTAGGCGATATACGCCACACAACACACAAGTAATAGGGAGTTAAGGCAAAGCCAGTGACGTATACGTAAACGTATCTTTTGACATCTACGCATGCGCTCTTTAAATTTATGATACGTCTAACGATACGAAGGCTGTAAACATATGTACCTCTACGCGTATCGTATACTTAAACGTATTGAACCGATTGTTGTCGGAATTACATGAACTTGTACGAATATCTAGAATAGAACATTAAAAACTCAATCTAAATTGAAAATTAAGCTAAGCTATTTTGCAATAAATACTTTATTATTATTATCAGTAGTAGTAGTTTATTTTGTAACAATTATAAACATTTTTCTGATATTGTTTATACATATACATAATAAAATATATATGTATTTGGTTAATAATTAAAAAAACAATAATATTAACAACATAGTAAATGGAAGTAGAAAACTTTAAAATAGTCTTTTTCTCAAGCATATACGATACGTATTGGATGGCACCTTAACTCTATTTTGAATGACTGCTTATCTAGTGTAAACATAACCAAAATCTCACGTTTACGTATGGAGATACGTATACGTCCTTGGTTTTGCCTTAACTCCCTAATAATATATAAAGTATAAACATTATTCTATGTAATATAAGAAAACCCACAGATCTAGAAACTCCCCTTCCTAGATCTGTGAGAAAACCTCATAACGTTCTGTGTTCTGTTATTGTTTTATTTTTATAATAATTATTAATAACACAGCAGTTTGTTTATTTTGTATTTACTCTAATAAACCCACAAAGCGTATTTTCATTAAGCAAATTTGGGAACCGATACAATTTGTATATTACATAACATGTGCCCTAAATTTAGTGTGATGTTACTTTTGTTACATGCGTATAGAGATTTTATTGATAAGTAAAAATATTTATGTAGAAAATAAGAAAGTGAATTTAGAATTTTCCGATGTGAGACCAATCTGTCCCCGCTATCGAAAATGTTATGTATAAATTTAGAGAACATGGCAAAACAACTACTCCACTGGCTAGTAGGTTCCCATACTATTGAATTACAAGCACAAGTTTTCTAAATAAATACTAAAATGAAAATTTTATTTACCTTTTTCGTAGCAAATTAACTGAGTATACAAGTACAACAAAAAGCAAATATATAATTGAAATGCAATCAAAAAATATATAATTTGTCATCAGATGTTAAAAAATTGAAATTTACATCCGAGGTTGTATATTACCACGCAACATTTTGTTGATTTATTACGTAACACTGATGTAAAATTGAGTCTAACCTATAATAGACGACATAACAGGTAACCAAAATGGACGCGTTCTTAAGGGAACCCCTTATTTGAATAAAATCAACCTTTGTTATCTTTTATCGCTAGAGGGCACCAATATCAAATTTCGTTGATTTCTTTTATGTCCTATAACCTTACAGATGATTAATTTTGGTAAAAAGCGCTTTTTCCTGTAGTATCCATTGCAATAGGCAGTTTTTTTTACAGGCGTTTAGATTTTGGTACGTCGCTCCAAACTCATTTTTTTTATATATCTAGACCACCTCATATAATTTATGAGATTTTTGAAAAGCTCGTTTCCTAAATTTTGAAGTATCACTTGTAATGTTCTGAGGACGTCAGGTCCGGTGACCTGGCAGGCCATTGGATGGGCCTTTGATTCCCATCCGATTTTCACCAAACTGGACATTAAGGTAATCGTTTATGATCCTTGGACAATGTGCAGGGGCACCATCATATCTTCCAATATCTGCTATGTTAAAGAAATATATGTTTTAAGTTTTTAACCTCTTTTTACAGTCTTTTCGAACACCTATGTCATCCATTTTTTATGTTAAATGGTTTTAGGTTATATTCTATTAAATCAATGAAAAATTATTCAATATATCGGATTTGTTTAAGAACGATACATTTTTGAACACTTTGTTAAACCTCTTACATACGCTCAATGTTTTCCAAAGGTTAAGCAGCACCTAGACATATCATGAAATATTTTTGTACCAATCTGTTAACTGAGTTTTGAGTTATCTTGGAAACAGATTTTTCTGACCCACTTTTAGACCTTTGACGGACATATGATGATGATACATAAATGTTTTGTCGTATATTAATAGGGAGTTAAGGCAAAGCCAGTGACGTATACGTAAACGTATCTTTTGACACCTACGCATGCGCTCTTTAAATTTATGATACGTTTAACCATAGAATGAGAAAGCTATCTAACTAGCTTTCTTATTCTATGGTTTAACGATACGAAGGCCGTAAACATATGTACCTCTACGCGTATCGTATACTTAAACGTATTGAACCGATTGTTGTCGGAATTACATGAACTTGTACGAATATCTAGAATAGAACAACAAAAACTATCTTAACTATATTAATAATTAAGCGAAGCTATTTTGCAATAAATACTTTATTATTATTAATAGTAGTAGTTTATTTTGTAACAATTATAAACATTTTTCTGTCATTGTTTATAGGTATACATAATAAAATATATAGATATTTGGTTAATAATTAAAAAAACAATAATATTAACAATATAGTAAACGGAAGTAGAAAAATCTAAAAGAGTCTTTTTCTCAAGTAAAGTGTTATCTCTACCTTCCGCATATACGATACGTATTGGATGGCACCTTAACTCTATTTTAAATGACTGCTTATCTAGTGTAAACATAACCAAACTCTCACGTTTACGTATAGAGATACGTATACGTCTTTGGTTTTGCCTTAACTCCCTAATAGGGAGTTAAAGTTGTTCATGAGACAAGAACGTATACGTATCTATTGACAGCTAGGCATGCGCAAATGAATTTTTCATCACGTTTGCGGATACGTATCCCGTATCGATCTCTTGCGTGTCATTCAGACGAGAACGCATTATACCGGATATCCTCGATTGTATGACCGGAGGTATCCGAACGAGTTAAACAAATATAAACATAACCTAAGAGAAATGCGTTACGTTGCTAATAAAACTTTAACTCATTTTCGATCCTAGATTTTTCAATTGAATTATCCTAAATAATTTCCGTCACGTCAGCATAGATACGTCTCGTCTCATGTACAACTTTAACTCCCTAATAATAAGACCGTGCTTACGTATGTATTATAATATAATGGGTATTTCAGTTAAAATAACTGTCAATATGACACATTGGTTATATTTGGCGACTGTCAGAATATTCTATTATTTGTTTATTAATAGTGGGTGTCAGTGATAGACTAAGTAAAAATAAAAAATATATAAATCGAAAATCTACTTTTCCGACTGGCTGTCATCGGGATTTTTTTTTTACTTTTTTGTTACTTTATATTGACTTATATTAACTTAAATATACCTACCAGCGATGAAAAAACGTTCCAAATAAACATTGTAGAGATTTAAGTGCTCTATTGTTTGAGATTATTGATATTACTAGTAACTAACAATGAATAAAATATGATTTTTTTAAAAGTTTGACAGGCCGCCATTTTAAAGTTAATTTTCCGAACAACAAAATGTATAGGGTGTTCCATTTGAAAATATACAAGTTATATATGTAATAGATAAATGAAATATGCGTAATTCCAAATATTTTACTTAAAACTCAATTTCCATCTTCTTGATAAGTCACAGCGTAACCGAGACACGACACAAAATGCAGAAGTTTCAAAAATGCTCTGTCTCTCAAAAAGTACATGGGTTATATTGAATTATGTTTGTTGCATCTTCAGTTTCTTAAAACGTATCATAATGCTTGACCAAAGCAATTTATTTAAAAATTGTGTTCAAACTTGTTTCGTGATGCCTCTAACCTCTTCTAAATAATAATTTACAAATCAGTCAAAATCTGTAAGGTGAGACATACTGTATACATTAAGTAGGTGTTTAACATACCAAGATATAATTTACAGATTTACAATACACTATATGGGCAATTCTGTTTGTTGGACTCCCTAAAGTATTTGTATATGTGGGCTCTTATAAATATAAAGGGTCTGTCATCGGCTTTGTAAGGCCCTTTGTTAAAACCGTTGCCGTGGTATGCTGCTGGTATGGATGTAGGTATTCTGGGAATAAGCCTGAACGTTGGAGGTAAAATAAAAATGATTACACAGGGTGAGTCACCACAGACAAGAACCCACTACATTCAAATTCCAACTTAACATAGATTGTGATATTTGTATGTACATATTTGTAGAGTCTGTATTAACACACAATAATATAATTTGATCAATAATATAATTATTAAATAATGTCACTGCAAACAATATTTTCTTTTATATGTTTTTAATAGAAATAACGCACCGTAGAATGCAATAATTGAAAGATAGCCTTCTTTTGCTTACCATACTTGCATCAAAGATTAATTTAATCCTTGCTGTTATTTTTAGTCATACTACTATATAGAGCAGTGGCAGCTTGTCCTATGAAGCAAGTGAGGCAACGCTTCACCTAAATAATCAGTAAATAATAATATTGAAGTATTTAGTTTTATTTTATGGTGTAATTATTTTTCTCCATATAAAATTTAATCTATAAATTAATGTATACTTAATTTTCAACCTGCTTTACCTTAAAACTGTAATTTTGAATTTCGTCTTCAGCTGAAGCAGGCTTTATCGTATATCGTATTATACACCTATTTAACATACTTAATTTACATACCAAAGGTATTTCCCTCTTTTTTTATTCGTATAATAATAGTACAACATTGATTATATCTATCTCTATCACACAGTCGCAATTTCTAGTACTATTCTAAATGCTAATATTATTGTTATTTACTTTTCGGGAAGCTTAAGTTTTGATTTTTGATATTTTGAATACAAATTAGTCTTTCTATTTAAGTTACCTACATATTTAATTTAAGTTTTAAAGTCTAGAAAAATATTGAGCAAATTAAAAAAATATATATAGGTACCTACGATAATTAAGTAGTAGGTACCTACCTACCTATTTTTATCAGAAATAAATCGGTAGGTACCGTAAAATGTTGTTTTTTTAATACTCGTGATATAATATATTACTTATAATATCTCATGCTTTAATATGGAAGAAGCAAGTGGAAGTAGTACACATCAGCAGCGTACATTATATTTACGCTGGCATCAGGTAAGCGCAGTTATTATGAAAAATGATAGTTTATTTTTTAATGTTAACTAAAGTTAAGTTTTTTTAATCAACACTCCTTTTAAGAACAGAAAAATTTTGTTAAAAATATACAGAAACAGATTTAAATAAATGTTTGATAAATATAAATAAAGGCAAATGCATAAAAGCAGAGCTTTTAATAATAATAAAAGTAAATTGATTGACAGTTTCATAAAATGTGTTTTATTTAGTAATATTATGAAGTAGGTAAATATATTCTAGATATCAATTACACTTTAATTAAGGATTTTAAGAAAACAATACTTAGGTGAGGTACCTACTTATAAACATAACCTATATTTTAAGTAGTTGACGAAATAGGGATATCCCTAGTAATGTTAGCTACCTATTAAATATATGACTTTATTTTATGTTATGCTTCACCACATTAAACTGCCACAAGCCGCCACTGCTATAGAGTTTCAGAAAGAGTATAATACCTACCAATAGGTGAGAATAAAGTGAAGGGTTACAGAGGGTCCACTGTGAGGAGAAGCCAAGACCAGTAAACCTTGGTGATTGCTTAAGATAACAAACCGCAGATCTATTGAAGTCGAATTACATATTCACCATTTTGCGGAAGTATAACAAGTTTTATTTAACCCTTAATTTTCATGTATGGAAACTGGACTACAAAAATTATCAATTCGCCGCAATTTTAACTCAACATGTCCATGTAAATCATAAACAAATCGGTTGTGTCGCCCCAAAACATTCCTGACAAGATATAATACACTCACGGACAAAATTATTGCATATTTTATTTTAAGTCTTTATTTTTGCCCTTTAACACTTGTGTGATTTCGGTTGCTAAACTGTTACATTACAGACTTTTACGTTATAATCAAATTAATTATATATTGAAGTTTTACAACAGATTCGTGGAGAAACTAATTCTGCAATTGAGTTACGAGCTGGCTTCCGTGCTCGAATATTTCTTTTTAGGATGTCCCATACATGTTCTATGGGATTTGCGTCAGGACTGTATGGTGATCACTCTAACTTCGCAATCCCGACATCCTTAATGTATACTGGTTTACTGTTCTTGCAGGATGGGCACGGGCTAATGCTAATGAGGGACATCGTCCATTAGCACAAAGTTATCATATCCAATAAAGCCGGCATATGGTATAACATGTTCTGCAAGGATGTTGCGTATATACCAGTCAGCATTTATCCTTAAATTCGTTTCAATGAGCTCCGTGCGATTCTCCCAACTAATGCCAGCCCATAGCATAATGGAACCCCACCAAAGGTAAGATTACATCCTGCGAAACGTTCTCTTGACCTTCTGTATACTCGACTACGTCCATCAAGCTTCCATAATTGTATTCCTGTTTCGTCTGTAAAAAGCACTTTTCCCCATTGATGTTCATTCCAGTCAGGATGTGCTCCTGCAAATTGTAACCTTTCGATTTTATGGCGTGGCAGAAGCTGAGGAACTCTAACAGGACGTCTTGGTTTTAAATCGATCTTCTTAAGTCTCCTTATTATTGTTCTGGTGGAAACATTGACTTGCCTTGCATTTAGTAATTGATTTTGTAGATGCGGAGCAGTAAGTGTACTATTTCGCAAATATTGAATTCTTAAATATTGCTCATCACTTGGCGTTGTACTTCTTTTACGTCGTTGACCAGAGCGCCTTTTGTATCCTCCAGTATCATTGTAACGTTTTAGTACACGAGAAACAGTCGATTGAGGGACATTAAATCTCTGTGCGCGCAATGTCTTCTTGTCTATACCCCTCATTGATTAAAAAAACAATTTTAACCGAAACTAACTCATTTATAGGTGGCATCGAACTGAAACTACAGATTGAAGAAATAATGCACTAAAAATGTCATTCTGCAACGATAAATAAAGAGATGCCATTGTTTTAGTCCTCAAGGTACACCATGCTACGTTTATAGTTTTCCGCTTATTCAGTTATAATTTAAGGTTATCGCTTATTCACTTATAAAAGCTACGTCTAAACATTATTTTATCTGTAATAAATTGCAATATACGTAGAACCACAGTATATTTGTTTACGATGGTAGAACACTCAAATGTAACAGATTTAGCAACTGAAATCACAAAAGTGTTAAAGGGAATAAAAATAAAGACGTAAAATAAAATATGCAATAATTTTGTTCGTGAGTGTATATTCAAAAATATATGACCTGCGTAACGAAGCAGAATTTTGATACTATTAATTATTATAATTGAAGAGCTTGGCGGCAAAAGGTAACAAGCCACATGTCGCAATTTTAAATACTGATGTTGCTTATTGCCTTTTGTGCAAAATATTCAATATAATATTTTAATCGTAAAAGGAAATTTACAAACTACTACAAAACACCTATTATCTAATTGCGAAAGATTAAACACAGATCACTTCTTTCATTAAGAACAACAGTTAAAGATAGTTTTCTCATTTTTATGAGAAGTGTGGCTTGTTGCCTTTTTCGCTTCAATTGTTCTATTTCCAATAAACTAAAGTAACAAACCAACTATTTTATTCAAAACTGCCAGGGATTCGAATCCAGAACCTTACGAATGGCAAGCACACGCTCTATGAATGACGCCAAAAACCATTTACTGTATTATATTCTAATAAGAGTTATAGGTTCCAACTACATAACTGGTGAAATTTTAAACGCAATTTTCTCGAGAATTACGGGGGCAAATATCAAAAGTAACCTATCGCTGTAAGGCAGAAAAAAACCGTTATGTACAAAAAACCTTTTCCGGACGTATGTTTATGGGAACTTTTATTCATAAAATTACCTGAGAAATCACACCCGTAAATATTGCCGCTCCTTTTTGAAACACCCTGTATAAATGGTGTTTGATGATGAATTTATGTGAGGTCCATAGGCGTACCTTTAATTTTTGAATTTGGTCAGTTTCAAAATATGAACCAAACTATTTTTAATAGAACTATCTTGATATTTTTACTTGGATATTTTTTTCCTTTCAAATAATAATATGACACTTATTAATAGTTCTATTTTTAGAAATATCAAAAATTGAGGGCGTTAATAAAAAATGTATTGTTATGAGGTTTGTTGGCCACCCTGTAATTTTGGAATAGTGTTAAATTATGTCGCGATTATCCATTATATTATTAGTCTTTAAAATAATGTAAATCTATATCGGTTAAAAAAAACTTTTTCTTTTGTTACCCCCCGCATGTGGCACATCATCGTACTCACGACGACAGCAGCAACAGAAACGTGCCTTAAAATTAGGGGTTGCAATTTGAAACAAATATGACTTAGATGGTGGTGCTACCATGCGGCAGATTTCGGATCATATACGTATCATACAAAATTGCTAAACATAAATCAAAATTGACGTGGCTCTGCTTTTCTTTTAAACGTTTAACATTATCACCCCTCGGTACTAAATTTTTTCACTAGCTTTCCCAAACGCTACGGTTAAGAATAAACCCTACGGCAATGAATAATATCTACTATAACACAACAACCCCGCAAACTCCAGATCAAAAGTGACACTGTAAAGAAATATAAAGCGAATTTAAATTTAGCAACACACGTTTTACCACTTCACCAAAACTCTTTATTGAATCTCCACACGCGATTCGCAGCACGTCATCCTCAGATAAGAAGTAGTTTTATTTCTCTCCTGATCTGAGGATGCTAACAGTGTTAGAGAAACGCGCGACGAGAATTAAAAAGTATTTTGGTGAGTCTGTTAATATTATTCTGCTCCAAGTGTTGTAGGTACTCATCGATTATAATCAAACTTAAAATAATGTTTGGCAATGTTTGGCCTAAACTGTAATTTTAATGAAAGTGCATAGTAATTAAAAAATGATTGAATTAAAAAAGCGTCAACTCCACAAAATCTAATTTAATCACTTCAAGCGCTAAATCAATCAATAAAACACGTTACCATACATGTTTCGACATGCATAGGTACATGTCATCATCAGTGGTATATCTATATAGAATAAGAAATCTCGACATTAAAATGTTTGAATTACATTTTGTGGAAAATGTTTAATATAAATAAAATGTGGATTCTCACATAATTTTCAAAATATCGTTATTACTAAGGCACCACTAAACTAAACGCTCTTTTGAAAATTATGTGAGAATCCACATTTTATTTATATTAAACATTATCCACAAAATGTAATTCAAACATTTTAATGTTGAGATTTCTTATTCTATATAAATATACCACTGATGATGACATGTAGGGGAGAGTGGGCCACGTTGAGACATTTTTCAGTTTTTGTCACTGAGTAATGCTTTTATATTAAAAAAAAGACAAAGTAACAATCGCTGGTTATTCATCACTCTATTGCAAACATATTTAGTAGAATTAAGTGGCAATACCTCCAATCACAAAGCGAGAATTTTTAAATTAAAAAAACATGTTTTTGTCCCATGGTAGCCCTCTTTATGGGCCACTATGAGACATGAAATAAATGATCTAAAATTCATTCAAAAAAAATATTGCATATTTATTAACAACTGCAACAAAAAAAAATATATAAACCAACAAGAAAATCCTTTTTTTTTAACGTAAAAATAATGTGTATTCTGATTGTAACCTAGAATTAAACTTAATACTAGTTAGCGAATATCGATATTATCAAACTTAATACCAAAACTGATAAAAGCTTACTGCCGTTTCGTACTTCGCGATTTTACACATGGTGGTAGAACACACCGAATATCTGAAACGCTTACAAAGGCCGTATCTGCAACCGTTGGAAATACAATACATTTTAGAACTGTGTCGCAAAAAACTAACATTAAGATCATTATCTTTCTTTTCCAAAACTTTGGCCACATAAAACACAGATTTTTTATCATGAAATTCGATCAAAACATATGCGTTAATATCAATGTCTTCGTCAATATTTAGGGCAAAATCAGTGAATGACTCACAGTCTGATGAGTCAGACACAAATGAATTTCCTTCGCTGCCCGATGACGAAATATTTGCTGTTCTTTTTGAATTTAATTCAACCTTTCTTTTTGTTCCTTGCGAGCGTTTCAAAGATTCCGTCCTCTTCTTACTTTTCTGCTCGATTTCCTCCTTTTCTGGAGTGTCCTTTATAATTTTGCTTCGACCTGTATTTCTTCTTGTTTCAATTTTCTATTTCCTACCACTATCACATTTTGTGTATCGCATTCATTTTGTAAGCCACTCGGTCCTGGTTGAGGTTCACTGTCATTTGCTTCTATTGCTGCCGTATCGTAATGGTATGATCGGTAACACTGTTCATTAAAAAATCGACTTCATCAAAAATATGTTTATCAATTGGCATTATGCCACATTTTCGAAACCCAGAACTGATCTACATTATACTTATTAAATGAGGTTGCTCTGGACAAACTACATCCTTCTGGCTGTCGCACACTTAAATCTGTATGCCTCTTTTTAAACCAGTGAAGCCAGTCTATCCCAGCAGATCTACATTATTTTGCTATCTGCCGGAGAATGTTTGGTTTTTTGAACATATCTAGCAAGTGTCTGATATTTTACGTTGTTTCTCTCCGCAGCAATCCTTAAACTCATTTTATGCGTTATGACATCATCCACAGCTTTCTTCATTGAATCTGGACTAAACATGCCCTTTTGAGATCTTCCCTTTCTACCTCTCGACATCCTAAACATTTAGAGAGTTTAAAAATTGAAAAAAAGTGAAGGGCCACCTTGAGACAGAGTCTCAAAGTGGCCCACATCATGTGTCTTAAGGTAGCCCAAAAGCATACCGATCAGTTTTATGAAATTTTCTAAATAAAATCTTATAAGATATGCATTAATATAAACAAAATTCATAAGCTGAATAATTACTTGTTCCAATAAAATTATATAAATGGCACAATGTCACTTGAAAAATGTATATCGACGATTTTTCTATAAATGTATAAAAAACTTACCTGTACACTATACTAAATTTTTCGCTTAAAATTTTTATTTGGCCACGTGCGTTCCCACCGAGAACATAAGTAATACTAACTTTTGGAATGATGCACGCGGTGAAGAAAACTTTGGGCTTTGGCGCCAAACTTAAAAATGGCGGCGTTTGTCTCATGGTGAACTGGTCTCAAGGTGGCCCATTCTCCCCTACCTATGTATCTCGAAACATGTATGGTAACGTGCTTGATTGATTTAGCACTTGAAGTGATTAAATTAGATTTTGGGGAGTTGACGCATTTTTAATTCAATATTACATAGGTACTCCTCATAAAAAAAATTTACAAGAATTTTTAAAATGATTGTAATTAATCTGATGTGTAAAATAATAGCAAATAATTTACCAAAAACTAGTACAAAGAAATATAATAAGAAATTATAATAAAATATCTACAAAACTTATCGAAAACATTTATTTTTATTTTGTTCCTACTACCTACTTAGGTACTAACGTATATACGTATACATATGTATACCTAATGTACCTATAAATAATTAAATGTAATCAATAGTAATCATACACAATAAAAAAATGTATGTATTATTACTTGTATGGCTCACTGTAATTGCAGCATCGACAACCTTTCAATTGTCTGACTGTAAAAGGCGGCTTGCTTTGATCCCAACAAACATTCCTTATAGACCTACGGCCAAGTTCAACAGGCCGGAAACTTTTTACGCAAAATAATGGCGAATATTTTTGTATTGCTAATAAATATGAATGTTTGTTACCAATCAACATGAAAAAAAATCAGCATTGGATCTTGAATACGAGGGTTGCCTTTTATATTTTGGGATTAGAGAACAAAAACAAATATTAATCATCGAAAATCACTTTATTGTTTTTCAAAATATTCCTCATGAAGATCTATACACTTTTGCATGCGTTTGAACCAATTGTCGAAGCACCTTTGCCACTGTGATAGAGGTATCTGCATTCTGAATGAAGCAACCGCTTCTTCAGGTGTCGAAAAACGTTGACCTCTCAGTTTGTTTTTTACGTACGAAAATAAAAATAAGTCATTCGGTGCCAAGTCAGGACTATACCGCGGATGACTCATCAAATCGATGTTTTGGGTGCTCAAAAATGCACTTGTTTGAGCCGATGTGTGAGAACTTGCATTGTTGTGGTGAAGAGTGATCCGTTTCGACGGTTGATTTTCCTGATTTCTTGGTAGACAACTGACAAACAAATGGTTGTGTATCACTTAGAATTGACTGTTCTGCGTTGTTCTAGTGGTACGGTTGCGACATGTCCAAAAAACAGGCGACCATGTGCTTCGTGCGCCAACTACTTTTGTTGGATTTGGCTCATCCTGAAACACCCATACAGTCGACTGCTGTTTACTTTCGGGCTCATACACGTAAATCCACGATTCATCACCTGTCACGATGTCATAGACGTGTTTCGAAGTACCGCGATCGTATTTTTTGAGCATTTCTTTCGACCAATCGCCACGAGCCTTTTTTTGAGCGATTCACAAATTGTGTGGGATCCAACGCGAACAAATTGAATGTATGCTGGTCCTACTAATGCCTAAGGTTGTCTCAATCTCTTGATAGGTCACATGACGATCTTGCAATAGCAGTTCACGGAGAGCATCAATGGTTTTCGGAACAACAACTGATTTTGGACGACCTTCACAAAATTCGTCTTGGAGTAAACTACGACTACGATTGAATTCACCATACCATCGATAAACACTGGTCCTTGATGGCCAAAAATTGAATTAAGTTCATCCATGCACTGTTGCTGAGTTAATCCACGTCGAAAGTTGTAAAAAATAATCGCACGAAAATGTCCACGATTTAATTCCATTTTTGTGCCGAGATGAATCTTTTAAGTTACTGTAAACAACACAAATAGCGCTCGTAGGTATGTCAAAACGTTCTAAGTACGTATAACCTCAAAAATGCCCAACTTTACGATAGAGCTGTCAGTTGCCAGATTGCAACACCAGAGTTGCCGAAATATAAAAGGCAACCCTCGTACAACATCTCCCACTTAGTTAAAGTGTTTACTTGCCTGGTTCATAAACTCGCTGAATACTATACAAACCATAAATCCAAATGTCTGGTTAGGTACTTTGATGGAAACTCAAACTGACACACATTATTTGATCATACATGTGTGTAGATATATTTGAGTGTAGTACATACATACTGGTGACTAGGTGACTTTTTAGACAAAAATCCACAGGCAACAACAACACATCGCAAAGATACTCTGAAAAAGCTGAAAAGATTATCAACGAAACGTTAGCCAGAACCATTGTTTCTATAAGACTAGGTGACTATCGGTTGCGTGCGTTTTTGAAGTTTCACATTATCTATTTCATCTTTTGCTGCGGACTTTACTTGAATCGGGTTTTACTGAACTGAACAGATATGGGATTGAATTAATGTTTACTGCCTGTACCACTCGTTTTTCTTTTGCTTGTTAGTAGTAGCGAAGATTAATGTACACAACATTAACCTTTGGTAGTAGTTTCTTAGGTTTAAACTTTAAACAAAGTGTCAATCAGTGAATTGAAGATTCTCCATGGTCAAATCCCGCAGCTATACTCACAATTCATCAATTTGTAATAGGGCAATGGCATAGGAATAATATAATCATTATATTTATTTCATTTCACTAACTACTCGTATATTACATAAATAAGTATTCAATTTATATTGCGCTAGATCTAACAATAAGGTTTTAATTTGATTTATTTATTTATCAATATACTTTAATATGTTGTGGAGTTTGGGGAAGATGAGAAAGAGACTGATAAGTACTCTCGAAATTGAGGGAAATCACAGAAGGGCTGGGTGTGATTACAGATGGGCAGTTCCTCTTCAGGGAGGCCCATAGTAAGGAACAACATCTGCTCAGAATTGTTGAAAATTCAGCCGCGGTACTCGACTACAGCCAAGCGAAATCGACACAAGTCACGGGTGAGGTGCTTCTGGACGTTGCGCAAGCCTTAGACAGAGTTGGGCATGGTGGTCTCATTTACACAATAATTCAATTTGGATATCCCTCGGGCATCATCAAATTGATGCATTTCAGATGTTAGGTAGACTATTCTCAGAGAGCGATATCTTGGATAATTTATATTTAGCAGCGGAACTCTACACTACCTGATCAATTTCGATATTGAATTCTATTGTAGAAACCGACAGTCACTTTAAACAGTACTCTTTGTTGCCGTCGACTACTCTTCGGCAACTTTCCGTGCAATATTAAACGACTTATAAACATTTGCCAAAAATGTGCTCTTTCAGTTTCGGCATTTTTATATATTTTATTTGCTCATTTAATGATTTGTGATTTTATTGTTCTTATTATTAGTTTATTCACATTAGCGTTCTGGTACATATCACTTTAGTAATCAATCATGCTGCCAGTTATTGTTGCAACAGTTTACCGTTGTCAAAAACAATGCATCTCACACTGGACTTGTTACATCTGGAGTACCACAAGGTAGCATCTTGGGACCTATTCTTTTCCTACTTTATACTGCAGATTTTTTTGATTGTGTCAAGTATTCCGAGATAAATTGCTTTGCTGATGACTCGCAGGTCTCTTTTCAATTTGATCCATCTAGAGTGGCAGAGGCTAGTAGTATGTTAAATGAAGATTTGTCGCGAATAAGTCATTACGCACACAATCATAATTTGCGCTTAAATCTTGATAAGACCCATGTGTTATGTTTTTGTCCGAAAAATTTTCAAAGCTTGATTGATTCAAAATTGAGACCAAACTTGAATGGTATGTCTTTGAATATGGTAAGTAAAGCGAGAAACTTGGGCATTATTTATGATGTGAAGCTGAGGTTTCATGAACATGTGTCAATGATTGTTAAGAAGTGCTATATGGTATTAAGACTACTGTACTCTAATATTAGTTTGATAAACTTTAAATTAAGAAAAAAATTGTGTGAATCTCTAGTACTATCAATAATAAACTACGCCAACATTTGCTACTTCCCTTGCCTAGACAAGTTAACGCAAAATCGACTTCAAAAAATTCAAAATACGTGTTGTAGGTATGTTTTTGGTCTCAGAAAGTTCGATCGTGTTTCCTGCAAGATTAACGAACTGAAATGGTTGCGTATCGAAACAAGTGTTAAATACCATTACTCAGTTTTCATTTTTCGTCTTCTTGGTTCTTCTAATCCTCCATATCTTCGAAATAAACTGCGATTCAGGCACAATTTGCATAATGTTAATATCAGAGATAGCACAAAATTATGTCTTCCGAGATTCCGTACCGCCATGTTTAAGAGATCTTTTAGTTATAATGCTTCAACTGTATATAACTCTGTGCCTAACGATTTCAAACATCTAAGTTTGTATGTTTTCCGTAGAAAATGTCGTGATTTTTTTCTTGCTTCGCAATAATACTAATTACTCTGGATTAGTTAATTTTGTCAATTTTTCAATGTAATTAAAATATAATTACGTGTTAACATTTAATTAATGCCTAAATTTCATTTGGTCAATTTTGTTATGTTATACAATAATATTTTTGTATTAATTTTTAGAATTTACTGTTTAATTTTTTCTAAGGTTGAGTTGAGTAGCATTTATGCTAGACTTCGCCTTTATAAACACAATAATATGTAATATCGATGTAATATGTGTTTAATAAAGCCACTTTATTATTATTATTATTATTATTAAATATCCAAGAACTGAAAATTATAGAGATACGATTAATGAGAGAAGCTAGTGACCTATTTTCAATAGAGGATACACAGTTTCGTGAACTCTTCAGGCTTGATAAGGATATGTCTCAGTGTGTTTTAATTCTTCCACAATTGGAAAATCAACATATTCCTACTGCTGTTCCATAAAAATGTTTGCATTTGGAAGATATTCCTTGGTTAAACATCACATGGAAGCTTTTGAATGTTCTATTATGTTTATAAATAAACAACCTAGTATTTTTTTAATAGGTTACAGGGATTTCTGGCCTTTCGATGATTGCGGCATCAGGATATCCTCTTTTACCCTGGTTAAGGACCCCTATTGAGCATTCACCTCCAGGTTTTCCAGAAAGCCGTTATACACAAGCACCTGTTCAAACAAGAAACTGTGTGGGATGGTGTATAACAATTATTCCACGAAAGAAAAAAACTAACCGCACACACAACACCCTTCTCTATATGAAAACCGAGATGAAAACTATGAAAAGTTAGGTTATACGTTATACTGGACGATATCGTAGAATTCCATACGTCCAGAGGTAACGCTTCGAATCGACGATTTTAGTTGAGTTGTGGCGAATAATTTGTCACGCAGAGTACCGCATATGCTGTCATTTTGTACATTTGTGTCAAATCTACGCTTATTTTTGCAGGACATAGCTATAGGGTAATATCAGAATTCCTTTTTACTAAATTTAACCATACGTTTCTATATTAAAAAGAGAGTTATTATCTTGCCCCATAAAATTACCAATACCTCAAAACTAACTCAAAGTACAGAATCTGAAGGGTCCTTTCACCTATATACTTGCCAACAACTCTAAGTGCTTACTGAATTTTAACAATTTATGTTATGTGCTTCGACGAATCTAAATTCTGATTTAGATGCCTAGAAACTTAGTACTTCTTTATCGACTTATTTCCTAATGGTCTAGGAACATTAAAATGGGTAGGTATATGGAAATTCTGGAAGCTTTTGATCTAAATAATACCGTGTTCGTCTTGGTATAATTTGGTAGCAACCTATTTTGTGTGAACCAAGTCAGCCTCTCGAAATAAAATAAAAACGTTCAAATGCTTAAAATATTCCGGCCTGTCTCAATTGAACTGGCTGCTACTCCATCGAAGCGTTCCATCTGTGAAATTATCACGGCACACTAAAAAGTTTATCTTTTGTAAAGCGGTTGTTTTGTAGCAGTCCGAGAGAGCAGAGCGGCATTCATTCTGTTGAAAACGAATACCCTCCCGTTACTTTAGTTAGTTCATTTATTGCCATTGCCCCGGCATCAAGACGCTTAGCTCTGTCAAGCGTAGATATTACATACGCGACTATAGCCAAGCGAAATTGTATTTTTTGTCGGTATTTCAAACGCGAACAACTTTTAAAATAAATTGTAGTTATTGTAAAAAATGCAGTGAAAATGACTCTAATAATAACACTTAATATATTTGTGAGGATCTTATTAACTAATAGAATTTTACATGAAAATACTTTATAAAGTTTCATATTAACATATCGCATCAAATTAAAAAATAAACATGGAAACCGGTGGTTGCAGTGCGTGCTTTGTTTTCTTGTTCCTAATTTTCGCGGCAGCTTTCATTTTAAAACAATGTGAGGCTGCAAGTAGCAAATGCGAAACCATCTCGTCGGATCTTTGTAAAAATTTGGGATACAACTCGACTTTGATGCCAAACTTTATGGGACATGACAGTCAAATAAATGCCGATTTAGGGGTAATTAGTCATTTATTATATCGTTTTTAATTAGTCTGTTATCTTTATGGTAGGATGTGTTTTTATTATCTTGTTTTTTATATAGGCATTTCAGATGTTGTAAAAGTGTTACCCCTCTCGTTCCGTAGGTTTACTGTGTGTTTTAGTACTTATAAATATAATGGATTACTAAAATACTTCCATAGGTAGGTATACCGAAGGATATGTCCAAATTAAAAATACATACTTACCTACCCACAATGTGCATTTCATTAATTTTATTGGTTTACTACTATTACTCAACACAGAATTCAATTTAATACCTAGGTATTATGATTATTCTTTGACAAAAATAAAGTAGTACCTATAGGGTGAAGTTTCAAGTTTCGAGCCGAAGGCGAGTGACATACCTATCCCCTTGGCGAATAATAGCCATTCATACCTATTACATACGAGTAGAATAATAATAGTCCACCAATATTTGAATGAATACCTAGTATACTCACTTACCTATTTATAGTTATGTTTAGGTTTATTTTCATTTAAGTTACAGAACAGATAAGTAAAGTACAGGGTGTTTCAAAAAGACGCAGCAATTGATTTCTCAGTTCATTTTATGAACAAAATTTCCCATAAACATAAACTGACCACTGCATTTCAAAAAAGCTGTAATAAAACCCATTTAAGTATAAAGGTAATGAAAAAAATAAGGTCTTTAATTGTAGACCTGTTAGTCTAATTTCCAATGTGACAAAAATATTCGAAAAAGCACTAACAAATAGAATTGTCGCATTTTTTAATAAAAACAATATAAGTAATATCTAGAAACCAATATGGTTTTATCGAAGGAAAATCGGGTGGTGATGCTAGAGCTTCGCTAACATCACAGATACCTATATCAGTCATTGGATAGGGGAAGATCGTGCGCGGGAGTATTTGTTGATTTGGCAAAGGCTTTTGATATAGTTAGTCATCGTGGACTATTAGCCAAACTATATAATATCGACACCTCCAACGAAGACTGTCGTAACTCAGTTTTTGGTTAAATTGAGTTATCAAAAGATTCATAACTATATATTTTTGATGTGGGAAAGTGTCGTATCTCTGAAGACAATAGTAGTTCTTGGTGAGTAAAACCTACGGCGAATATAATCGTATATTGAGTTACTATGCTCTTCGCCGTAAAATATCTCGCAAGGGTTGAATCTATGTCAAGATACTACTTTTTCTTCGTACTTGTTATTAGTTTTCGAGGTTCAGGGATTTCTGTTGTGAACCGAGATGGCTCAAAAGACCGATCGTCGCGCCGCAAATCCAGTCACAAAATTGACACACCCAATCACCACCATTCACCGCTGTTGTAGCTGCGCTGCCCCATCGCTGCTGTCTCTTCGCATCGTCATTTTGTCGACGCTGCTCTTCAAAACCTTGATGACCCTCGTAAATGGTATGCCACCATCTCGGTCTGTCGTTCGCGATCTGCTCCCAGTTGTTCTTGACATCTAAGCCACACTTCTTCATGTTGGTCTTAAGAACATCCTTGTACCTCTTTTGCTGCCCTCCCTGATTTCATGAGCTGACTTTAAGCTGTGAATAAAGGATTTTCTTTGGAAGGCGTTCCGCTGGCATGCGGATTACGTGGCCAGTACATCGCAGCTGTTGCCGGACAATCATCGCCTCAATGCTATATATTTGTTTCGGCATCCTCTAGAACGCTAATGTTTATTCTAAGACATCGTTGATGGTAGTTCGCTAGGGTTTTTAAATGCCTCCGATAAGTGGTTCAAGACAGCTTTACGTAAGGGCATTATACACTAGCAGCTTAGTTCGAACGTCGATGTTATGATTATCGAAGACGCTGGTCCTCAGTCTGCCAAAAGATGCACTTATCCGTCTTATACGATGCGCAATTTCATCGTCGATATTTTCGTTCACCGCGCGAATGCTGCCGAGGTAAGAGAAACTCTGGATGTTCTGAAGTTTGTCTCCGTTAACTCCACTATGTGGTGGGACAGCTACAGTGTTTGGCGCAGGCTGCTCGAGAATCTGTGTTTTCTTTATATTCCGTTCATGCCCGATACTCTTGTATGCGCTGTTAAATGCATTTAGTATATATTGAAGATCCCCTTCTGTATCAGCTAGGACAACATTGTCATCCGCATATTGAAGCTCAATAACTGATGTGGATATGATCTTCTCAGCTTGCAGTCTACGGATGTTGAAGAGTCCATCAAATCTGTAGACGATCTCTATTCGCCCCGGCAATTGATCCTTAATAAGTTGACCGTTCTCCGACAAACATCGAAGACAAGGTCGGTGCAATGACAAAACCCTGTTTTACGCCAGTTGTTATTGGAAAGGGCTCTCCCGGTCCGCTGCTGTTGAGAACTTCTCCGTTCATATTATTGTGAATGAGTCGAAGTATCCGGATGAATTTCTGGGGAGATCCGTTGAGCTTCAATATCCTCCAAAGAGCCTCACGGTTAACGGAGTCGAACGCAATTCCCACAATGTATCACAATTTTTATTCCTCCTTAAAATATAAAAAAGATTAAAAAAAACGGGAGATCAGTAACGAGGACCACAGAATGAGACTTTCAAGTTACGACAAGGCAGAAGATTCCGACTATTAAATCACTAAATAACTTAAGTTTTATATTCAGATATGTTTATTTTTTCAAATTTCAAATTTGTTTCCCTAAATTTTATATGCAAAATTGGTGATATCTTTTATTATTTAACATTTTCGTCCGACGAAAACTGTAGTAACTCAATCAAAAACAAATAACTAATATCAAAAAAATATATATTTTTTCATAATATGTCTTAATTTTGAAGTTTAAATCCAAAATCTACCCCACGGTAAGAATTTTGTTTAGATTTGCTTCGATTCATTTTGCAAGTTTTCCAGTCAAAATTTTAAATGCGATTATCTCAGTTTCAACAAAAATGAGTTACGACAGTCTTCATTGCAGGTGTCGATATGGGCATAAGGGGTAACTCATATGTAGTTATAAAAAAACTACTTGACAGATCGACAAACCGATACAAGTAGGTATATTTTGCGCTGGTTCAGTCATTGTTGTCTTATGGAATTGTGTAATGGGGAGGTGCATACCCTACAACACTAGGGCCACTTGTGAACATACAAAAAAGGTTTCTTAAAATAATTTTTAATCTAAATATAATGTATCCCTCAGACCGGATCTTCTCAGAATTTAGAGTACTTACCGTAAGAAAACTTTTTTTTAAACAAGCTGTACTTCAAATGATGAGGAATAATCTATTATGCAATACACCAGATCATAACTAAGTACTCTACCAAACATAGAATCAATCAAAATTTAATTTAATTAATAATTTTAACTTCCAAGGACAAATTTCACATTAGGGCAGAGATGCTTTACGTACGTTGGACAAAAAATTTACAATAAGCTGCCTCAAGATACCAGAACGAAACATAGAATAAAAAAATTTCCGAGAATATTAAAGAGTGGCTTCTGGATTTTGACAAAAATTAAATAGTTAGAAGTTGATGCTGGCTGGATGTCTATCTATATTATATTTTGTTTGTTTTTTATATGGCTTTTGTAGTTTTGATTTTGAATTTTCCTTTTAGTTTATTTTTTTTCTTTATTAATTAATAAACCATTATTTATATACGTATGCTCACTGTAAAATACAGATCAATTAGATTATCGTAATTGCTGACAAGTTTTTGTAACTTAGCGAATTAAGAGTTAACTAACTGTAATACTATTATTATAATACGTCCGAAAATGCATTGTTTCCAAGGTACAAGGTGTTATTTTTTTGTAAATAACGGTTTTTTATAAATAAGTCAAATACCTATCTCCTAACAGATTTCTTTGAAATCTGGCCGCGGTATTGCTAGAAATAGAGAGCTTATATGGCCCTAACTCGATCAATATTATTAAATCCAGTGTCGATATTGTCTTGAAATAAAGCAACTAACACTACAACAACATACCTACCTACGAAGAATATTTGAGAATAATTCGACTAAAAGTCAGTAACGTTGACGTTATTTGATTGTACCAATCAGTTTGAATCTGTCAAATTTGGTTAAGTCCTTTAACAGATTCACTATACAAATTCCGAGATGACCGACATGCACTTCATTTATGGACTCGCTATAATGGCAATGCATTAGAAGCTAGGCGGTTGTACACTGAAAGATTTCCTCGGCGTATAAATAATGAACAGTTACTTATGATCTCGGTTATGATATGATAAAAAAACACAAAAAACTTTATAAACATTCTGTAAAACTAGTTTTGGAATTAAAGGCACCTGTAGAAAGCGGCAAACCGTTGCCTGGTTCGACAACTGAAAATTAAATGTTTTCAGTAAACATAGAAAAGGATTGCAGATTGACGTAAGATAGGTACCTAACTGATATCTGCTTAGTTAATCCTCGACGTACCTACGCTATTTTTTAAACAATACATGTTTGAGTTACTGTTTTTGTGACTACATCAGTTTGTCCTATGTTACACATTTTTTTTTAATTTTGGAAAGGGTCCATCGGGTTCCGTTCGACATAATAAGTCCCCGGTTTCACTGCAGCCTCATGGAGTTATTGTCCACTTACTTGTGGAGTTCATTTATGTGTTAGGTTTACTTTTCAGGGTTAGATAGTTTATAAATAACATGTTGTACCTACGTATGTGTTTGTAATTTGCTTTTGATGCAATCCTGTTTTAAACAGTAAGAATTATTCTGCCACGTAATTGTATGAGGTAACTGTAACTCATCCATATACCGGGTGTCCCACCAGGAAGGGTTTCGTTCGATTGTGGAGAAACTACACTGTAGAACAATCTGCTAAAATCAGGTCGACGGAGCCAATTCGGCAAAAATGTTTTCAAGAATCTAGTAGGTACTTCCGGATATACCGGAAGTGAGTGTCAAATTTTATTTTAAATACGACTATATAATATATATTTTTTTTTGGATTCTACTTGAAATTCTAAAGATAGTTAATGTATAATAATATGTTATACCTATGTCCAGACGTTTTCGAAAAATTTGAAATTTTATGTCATGAATAACGTTTGCAGACTAAATAATAATTACAATTGTTTAATAAATATTAATACAGGGTATTTGAAAATATGGTTATAGCTTCAAATTGATTTGTTTTGCATCCGAAATAAGGACAAGATAATGAAAGGATGTCTATTTCAAAAATGTATAGTGGTTTTCAAAATATTGACAATTTTACATTTTTCTATTACTTACTATTGGACTAGTTGGCTATGATGGCTTTAGAAAGCAAATAAATGTGACATTTGTCACAAATAATCAACAATTAAGTATGACAATTATAAATACTAATTAGTAGTAAAATAATCATGGCGGGGCGTATAAATAATACTAACATAGACTATCTAAATTTCTTTATTATTGGGAGAATGTGACAGAATGATAACAAGAACGTGTGATACATTATTTGTGCCCATATAAACCACAAACCATCACCTTATTATGTTAAACTCATATAGTGCATACTTACGAAATTTTTGAGTCTGCGAAGAATTTGATGAACTATTAACAAGAACGTATAATACAAACTTATCTAAAGTAAATAATGTGTCGCCCGCCGAATAGATTGTTGACTCTAATTGTTGATTATATTTGTCATATTTATATGCTTTCTAAAGCCATCATGGCCAATTGCATTGTAACTCTATTGTAATAAAAAAATGTAAAATTGGCAATATTTTGAGAATTATAAATTTTTGGAATATACATCCTTTCATAAACTTGCCCTTATTTTTAATTCAAACAAATAAAAAAATTGGGGGTTTTCATTTAGAACCCTTTTTTAAATACCCTGTATTAATATTTATTAAAAAAATTACATAGCCGCCTAAAGTAGGTCTATAACTACTAGGATATCCCAACAAATTAAGTTATTCAAGCTTCCATATAATAAAAAAATGTACTTATTCTTAATTCTGCAAACGTCATTTTTTATATAAAATTTCAAATATTTCTAAAACGGCTGGACATTAACATATTATACATGAACTATCTTTAGAATTACAAGTAGAATCCAAAAAATATAATTTATATAGGGTCGTATTTAAAATAAAGAAGTTGACACCCATTTCCGGTATAACCGGGAAGTACTAGATTTCTGAAAACATTTTAGTCCAATTGGCCCCGTCGACCTAAGTACAACACCAGATTTTCAGACTGTTCCAGCGTGTAGTTTCTCCATAATCGATCGGAACACTTCCCGGTGGGACACCCAGTATACACATCCTGCTCGCTACGTTTTCATTATCTAAACTAAATAATTTACGATTAATAATGTTTATTAGGTACTTTAAACATTTGATGTGTTTTCAACTCCCTCATGTCGGCCTTGATCACTTAAAAGATGCAAAAGCGGCATATTTTGTTTATTTTTACATTTACGTTGTAAAAGTGGGATTTTCGAATAGCAGATGGCTAAATATAAACAAAAGTAAAAATGTGACGGCTTCAAGTTATACATCAAACAAAGTGGCAGATCTTTGATGTGTTTTTATGTAAACTTAAGTAAGGATATTGTTTATTCTAACACCATTTATTTTTTTTTTGTCAGTTAATTTTAGCACAACCAAAACTAAGTTCACATAACAATGGTTTGGAGATGTTCATATCTGTATAAAAAAACTTTGTGGAGTTGAATTTAAGGTTTTTATCTCGAAAAACTATTGTATTTTATTTTAATAAATATTTTTCTTTTGAAAGTTAAACACTATGCCGATAGATGTTTTTCTTATTTTAATATTTAATGGAAAAGCATGCATAATACCACCTACCTAGTTAGTAGGGATATTGGGATCTGAGATTTTATGTAAATCTCTCGTCAATTCAAATAACTTCGAAATTAATTGGCTAATATGGAATTTAACCATAATTTTATACTTTCACTATTTTCATTTAAAAATTAATAGGTAGCTATAAGCTGTTATCATAATTAATAAATATATAATAATACTACCTATGTGTTGTGTCTTGTGTCAATAAGATAAACGTCTCAAACGATACATAATAATATATGAACTACTATGTATGTACCTATAAATACTCTGTAAGAGACCTATAAAGGCATAGTAGGTAGTTAGCAGAATATGCAATTGATTATCTAAATATTAATATCAACCAGACCAAAGCATTTTTTAATTTATCTTAAAAATCTTTACAAATTATTGTAAAATTATTTATACCTACTATGTATCATAATGATTGTTTCCGTCTACCTATATGGTCCTTACATAAGCCTTATAGGTGATGCTTATATTATGTCTTGCAATTAGCATAGACATATACGTATAACAAAGGAAATGGGTAATCTTAAATTACCACGCTATTGATATGCCCTCCCGCCGCTGTGTCCAATATTAATATTTTTTTAGCTAGAGCGAGCCCCGAGCGAGCATCAAGAAATGCTTCGTCCGGCACCTGTATACGGCTAATTACAAGGCGGCATGTAACACAAAGGCGCCTTAGCATGCTTGATTATGTCCGGCCGTGTAGAGTTTCTACCTAGCCGTTCTCAAACCCGACTCGTCGGGATTCTTTTATTTTATATGGATAGGCGTCAATCATTTGCGCCATAATATATTATTAGATCGTATAGGCAAAGATTAATCTACACAATAATCTTTGGTATAGGTATAATACAAAAAATAATATAGTAGTATGTAATGATTTAAATTTGCTATTCACTATGGTAAATTTTGATTCAAACATATGAATAGTGGAATTCAGGATAAATGGTTTTGACTAAGTTGTATTCCGATATTGCCCATTATAAAACCCAAGAATAAAAGGACAGGATTGTATATTTATTATAATTTTCGGAAAGCAGATAATTTTGTCCCTCGGCCAGGTGGAAGTGTTCACTTGTGTTACGGCTTGCTTTTTTTTTTTTTTTTTGATTAGGCCAAGGCAGAGAAATCATCATGACACCTAGGGAGTTCCTTACCACTTCCCTAGGTAGTGTGGGACTCTAACGCAAACTAAAACTCTGCCTTATCTTTGTAGTATGGCTCGGGAACCCTCCCTTTTCCATGTCCTCGCTTGATTGTCCTCTGTTGCTGTTGTCTTCTGATGTTGATTGTCGTCTGTTGCTGTTGTCCTCTGTTGGTGGTGCCTAGAAAACACTCTGAAACATACCTTTAGATGAGTATACCTGACCTGAAAGAAACAATATTAATTGGTGTCCTAATCCTGTGGATTCCTTCGTCAGAGTTGACTCCTCGGTTTCCGGTACCGCCTGGCACCGTCTTCTACGTTGTAGTTGATTGCTTCACGAATCAGTGGGTTTGCATGGGTTTCTGCCATTGCAAAGACCTTCTGGTACAGCTTGCATTAATTTTAAAACATTTATATACTATTACAGACCTGTAGCACATTTTTTTTTATTTCATTAACCACATCAACCATTTTGGTTATTAGCGGCATTTCTATATACCTTACGGATTTCTATAACAATTATTTAATTTACTTAACATATAGGAACATTACAATGAAATTGTCAGATGCATTATCTACTTAAATTTTCTTAATCAGGTCGGTTTCTGTAAGGGACTTAATTAATTTATGTATAGTTCGAGGTTCATCATTAAGTGTTTTCTAACTCTAACGGTATATCGTATTTTATACGCAAATCAGAAAACTGTGGACATTCCACTAGGAAATGCTTTACGGACATACCGATATTGCATGTATTGCACGTAGGTTGTGGAGATTTGTTTAGGAGATGTTGGTGCGTTAAATTTGTGTGTCCTATTCTTAGACGTGTCACTATTACTTGTTCTTTACGTTTACTTGGGATTTGATTCCATGGATTCACTGATTTTTTAATTTTGGATAACTTTGAGGTTGACAGGTTCCACTCACTTTGCCACTGCTCTTTTATTTTATATAATTTTTAAAATAACTTAGTGGGGTTTTAATATTATTACGCACTGTGTTTTGTGTAGTCACTGCTTTGGCTAACCGATCAGCTTCTTCGTTCCCTTGGATTCCAACATGTGAGGGTATCCAGATTATCGCTGTTTCGATGCTGTAGCACATTTGCATTTCTTTCCTTGTGATTTTCTACACAATAGGATAAACCAGGTAGTTTATTACCTACAGTTGATAAAAAAGTGAAGTTTAAAAAAAAATTATTGATAAAAGTTTTTGCTTGATTAGATAATACCATTAATCACAAGAAACTTCAATTTAGTTGTATAGGGTTGGCCAAAAATACAATTCTCTAGCACATCTCTAATCAGAGCACCTACTGACTTCTCAAATAATAATGACATACTTGTCATCTAAATGCTATCTACTGATCAAAAGGTTTTTTATAATAAAATGTTGTGGGGATGGTCATTTATCATATCACTACGTCATCGACATGCAGAAATTTAGAGAACAATTTGTAGGAATACAAATAAGTCAGATGGCAATCTGCAAAGTAATAAAAAAACTTTGAATAACTGTTTCCGTTTTTAAATATCAAAAAGAAAAGACAACGATTATAACGATACTGCCACACTTTTGGTTCTGCAATCTGAAAAATAAACTCCTGTGATGTCCCTTAGAAACCGTGCTAAACAGTTAGAAGTTGTGAAAAAAAGTTAGTATATTTTGAAGATGTTGAAGGAATATTAAATATTTCCGTTCATACAAGAGGGACATGAAGCGAAAAGACTAGACTTTTAAATATTCTTGAAATAAAAGTCGACTTCCACACAATAAATTTTAATAAATATCTCCAACAAATTACATTTGTCACCATACATGTTTCGCAGCTCCGGGCTGCATCATCAGTGGTTATAAGAAATTCTTACGAAAAGCTATGTTATTTAACTTAGTACATATTATTTTTGGGAAATCTATTTATCAACTCACTGCGTGAAAAAAACTTAAGTCATAAAATAAAAAGTTTTTGTTAACTTAAGTGTTGTTGTTAAACATTTAAAACTAAAAAACCCAAAACTCACATCATTTCTAATGTGAGTCTCATGATATTTTTTCTTTCTATAAATCATTGAAAACCAAATTTCTCTTCGACAACAGTATAAGCACTTTAACAATTGTTGTGTGAAAGTGCAATCAATCAAGTGCTTATACTGACGACTTTTATTTCAAGAATATTTAATTATTCTACTCCACTTCGATATGGACTACTTCTTTCGAATGACTAGACTTTTGTTTGTTGGTGGAGACAAAATTTGTAATGGAGATATTAATTTTTATAAGTGCATTTTGTCTTCTGATGAGTGTATGTACTTTCAACAGGATGGATGTCCGGCACATTATCAGGTTACGGAATGGCTTAATCATAAATTTGGTCAAAAATGGACTGGTAGAAAGTGTCCAATTTTGTGGCCTCCAAGGATTGACTTAACAATCGCGGGCATGTATCTATAGGGCCGTATAAAACAAATTGTTTATGCTACTCCAATACCACAGTAAAAATAATAGACAGTTACTTCACCTCGTGTCGGCACGTCTGATGTCCATGGATACAAAGCAATTCGCCGCGCTCATAGTATAGTACATAGTATAGTCACAGTTAAAATAAGTATATATAGATATAGTATATATAGTAGCGGGCCAGAAATGAGCTGGGAATGCGACGAGTCGATACCGTTTTCAGCGTATAGTGACGCTTCTTGTCTATCGTTAATATTCGATGCCAATACCAAATAATATTGATGTGCTAAAAGATAAAATTACTCAGGATGCCCGTTCAATATCAATATATAAGAAATCAGAAATTCCTTGAAAGAATACCTTAGTGTGGTACCTAGGTACTTTATATGCTTCCTGTATAATTTTTAAATTTGATAACGTGAATCATATTCATTAATCAAACAAAAACTTTTATATTTAATAACTTTTCTAATATATTACTCTTTAATGTATATTGGTGCACAACGCATACCACCTATGTCGTCTTGAAATGAAGGGACCATTTCGATACCGCGACTAAAAACTATAATTCGTCTCAGAGAACGCATGACGAACCTTTAACATTTTCGAGAATTCTATTGTGAAATGGAAAAAAAGCAGCCACATGAAGATAATTCCATGGCCGTATTCTTATACGTACAGGGGCGTCTCATTCCCATTATTATTTTACTAATGTGAGTTGAAATTCTTTCACAATATCAAAAAAACGACTATTCGTACATACCAGAACGCGGTATTTTTCCAATGATTTGTTTAAGATTTTTATGAGACAAAATTTTTATATACATAAATTAATTTTAAAGACTATTTTCGCAATTACTTCAACGGGATATAATTTGATATTTAAGCCAATAATACAGAAAGTCCAATAAATCTCTAGTTTATTATATCATTTTTGGATAACTCAGATAAAACAAGCTATAATTACTTACCTAATTGATAAATGTAATTATTTTATTTACAAAACTGTGGGGGTTTAATAATAACAAATAAATTAACATAGAACTATTTAGTAACAATAATAACAAAATAAATTAAAGAAAATTTACATAAATACAAAAATTTTTTTTTTTTAGTATAATTGCTCAAAGTGGTTACCCGCTTATTAAACGAACGCCTGATTTTAAATAAGAGATTATCGTTTCGAAACGATTCCGCGGCGTTCTGAATTCTTTGCCATATAATTCCCGAGTATTGATCGCCTCCCCATAAACCAGTGATTTCATGTATCCCTATAGGTCAAATCGGGGCTCCGGGCAGGCCATGGGATTTGACTTCCACAATCTATCCAGCGTTTCGGAAATATAGCATCAAAGTAGGCTCTGACTATCCTTGAAAAATGGGCTGGGGCCCCATCTTGCATGAAAAACTTGTTTCTTCTTAGCTCTAACCCTAAATCTTCCAACTTGTCTTGCATCTGATTGCTGCAGAGAGCGCCCTCTACAATCCACATCAAAATTATTAAGGCTGTTTGATCCGACTCCAAATAAAGGTGCATGATTGTGCACTTATTTTTTAATCGATTTGAAAAATTCTTTTTGGAGTATAGAAAGAACAATTTAACAGAGGTTTATATAGGAATAAAAATTTTAAAAATTTAGAATTTTTCAAATCGATTAAAAAACAAGTATTTCCGGTGAAATTAAAAAAAAAATTTTTTTCATGAAACTAATAGTCTCCATATATACATATATTACATATATGATATGGAGAGCTAAAAATGTTGCCCACGAGGCACGAATAGCTCTCCATATTTAAGTGTAAAAGTAATAATTTTATGACCTTTTTGTCATTTATCTAAATTTAATAAATTTTTGTTTTGTTTTAGACATCAGCTATTTTTTTTTTCAGTATCGGGTTTTGTGCCTTTTTCTTCTCTTTGGAGGCACTATTTATACGCAGATATTTTATATTTCAGATCTAGGCCAAGTTCTTGAACGCAAATTAATTGTTTTTTTTAGTTTTATTATAAAATTTATTTTGCCCCCTTTTCTACTATTTACGAACGCCTATGTAAACAAAATTGTTATGCTGCATTTTGTAGGTTATCTGTTAAGTGGTTTTTGAGTTATCACGGATACAAATTTTTTCTGACCCTTTTATAGAATTTTCACGGACGCCTATGGAACATTAATTTTTGTCGTGTATTTTTAACACCAATTCAACTAGTTAAATATAAAATTTTTTACATTTTATTTTTTTTTATTTTACCCCCTTTTTTTACTATTTACGAACGCCTATGTAACTAAAAATTTTATGCTGCATATTTTAGGTTATCTTCTATCAAAGCTATATATAATTAGCCAATTTTTCTGGTGTATTTGAAAAACATTTTTTTTTTCGTTTTTGACCCTTTTTTAAGACTATTTTCGAACGCCTGTGTGAACTAATTCTTTTATGTAACATTTTTTAGGTTATATTCTATCACAACTATAAAAAATTATTCCATATTTCGAATAAGTTTAGGAAATATGTATTTTTTATATTTTGACCCCTTTTCCACTATTTACGAACGCCTATGAAAGTAAGTTATTTATGACACATTTTATAGGTTATATTCTATTAAAGCTATAAATAATTAGTTAATATTTCTGCTATGTTTAAGAAGTACGTTTTTTTTAAATATTTTTTACCCCATTTTACAGTATTTTCGAACGCCAATGTGGTCTAATATTTTATGTTAAATATTTTAGGTTATATTCAATTAAATGCGTAAAAAATTATGCAGTATTTCGGATAAGTTTAAGAACTATGAATTTTTTTAATTTTTGAACCCTATTTTAAACCCCTTGCCTACGCTCAATGTTTCCCAAAATCTAATCAGTTCCTTGCCATGTCCAATAGTATTTTTGTACCAAATTTGGTTAAAATCTGTTAAGCGGTTTTTGCGTTTTCGTGCATACAGACAGACAGACAGACAGACAGACATTTTTTTAAAACTACTTATTTATGTATAAAATGACCAAAAACAAGTATTTCCGGTGAAATTAAAAAAAAATTTTTTTTCATGAAACTAATAGTCTCCATATATACATATATTACATATATGATATGGAGAGCTAATAAGTGCACAATCATGCACACCTTATACCTTTATTTGGAGTCTGATCAAACACTCTTAACAAATTCAAATTCCTCCGCCCCAAAACCCTGCACCACATAATCCCCTGCAGAAACATTGGTTCAAACTAGGTTATTTATAAAAATCTAAAACGATATTACCACGTTGGCAATCCTGTACCTGGGTTATTATCAACTTTTGAACTAGGGTAAGTTTGCACATATCTCAATATTTTCAACCAAGGAATCTGCAGTTGTACTGTGTACCATTAGTTAATTACGTCCTGTATAAAAGCTTTGGAAACTGTAGCCGCACATTTCAAAGCATTTTTATTTTTTCTTTAGGTTAAACTTACACTTTCCTTGATGCACGTATGCGCACAATAAACTGGTACCTATCAACATATTCTGTATGGAAATACCTTTTTTTTTGCAGTGCTGTGTAGACGCTCATTTATATCCTTTATTAAATGTTTCCAATTAACAATGAGCGAAGCTATTGTGTAATTCTCTTTTTGCATTAAATAAATAAATAAACTACATACGATAGACGTTTCAGTCTAGCATGCAGCCATCAAATCCATGTTAATGACTATGATAGAAACCAATTTATCATTACCAATATTGTTGCGATGGTATTTGAAAACAATCAGCATTCACTCGCTAACGAGTATGAATTACTCCAAGGCAGGGTTTCTGTTGTGAACCCTAAGATGGCTAAATAGACCGATCCTAGAACCACAAATTTTGTCAAAAAACTGACACAACCGAGGACAAAACCAATCACCACTCTTTACCGGCTGCTCTTCAAAAACTTGATTATGGTATGCCTCCATCTCGGTCGATCTTTCGCGATATGCTCCCTGTTGTTCTTCACAACTAATTCACATTTCTTCATGTTAGTCTTAACTACATCCTTGTACCTCTTTTGCTGCCCTCCCTGATTTCGTGAGCCGACCTTAAGCTTTGAATAAAGGATTCTCTTTGGAAGGCTTTTCGTTGGCATACGGACTTCGTGCTATGCCTAACAATCATCGTCTCAATGTTAGCTGTTTCAGCGTCCTCCAGAACACTGAGGTTTGTTCATCGCTCCTTCGATTTCATTCCAAAAAAAAAGTGATTTAAGACTCACAGCTATACGTAAGGAACGTTTATGTTATGATTATCGAAGACTCTCGTTTCATACGGCCAAAAGATGGGCTTGCCCATCTTATTCGATGCTGAATCTCATCATCGATACTTGCGTTAGCCGCGAGAATTCTGCCGAGGTAAGAGCAACTCTCGATGTACTGAAGTTTGTCTCAGTTAACTCTTGTATGCGCTGTTAAATGCATTTAATATCTACACACACCGCCAAAATTCTTGGACACCCTCGTAAATTTTAAAACAAAATATTTATATCATGGCTGCTTCCTGATGCATTTAATCTTTATTTATTTCACTGTTGCTAGGCATCTAAAAATGCTGACAAAATCAATTCCCCACAATTTTAGATATCAATGTTTAAAAAGTGGTGCATATCGATTTAGCGTGTTGAAGTGATTGTTGAATTTGTCTTTGCAATTATGCTTCGCAATAGAATTTCAGTATTCAATAGAGCAAGAATATTGACTTTGCATGATGAGGGTCTGCCGAATCATCGAATCGTGGATAGACTAGGGATTCCCCGCGCTTCAGTTATCAGAATAGTGCGTTTATACCAGGAAACTAACAGCGTTGACGTCCTAGGGTAACTAATGCAAGAGAAGATCGGTATGTAGCAGGTTATCTACGTCTGAATCGAACCATAACACTCTCAGCTGTCCTAACTTTAGAGGAACGTATGGTCGATTAATTTCCAATACCACAATACCTAGGTTACTTCCCAGACATATAGCCGCTCGTCTACAGTGGGCACAGGAACACAGGGACTGGCTTTTAGTTCAAAGGCGAAATGTCCTTTTTTCAGACGAAAACAGATTTGGTTTACTTAGTGATAGTTGGGGACACAGAGTTTGGAGAGGGCCAGGGCGACCAGAAAGACTATCTTTTGCCAGATAAGTCGTTCCATACCAAGGAGGCATAATGCATGTTCGTCGTACGCAGCTTATCCCCATTCCAGACACTGACAGGGAGATAAATATGTTCGAAATATTATTGAACCCATTATTAATCCTCTCCGAAATGAAATTGGAGCCAATTTCATTTTCATGGATGACAATGCTAGACCCCATCGCACGAGAAGGATACAAAATGCACTAGAGATTCAGAATATTTAAAGATCACCGTGGCCATCAAATTCGCCAGACACGAATCCCAATGAGCACATGTGGGATTTCGTTGGACGAGCAATCTCAAACAGAATTAATCCTCCTATCACCCTCCAGGACCTCACACTCGCGGCTCAAGAAGAATGGAATAACATCCCAATGGATACCATTAACGCCCTTATTGTTTCCATGCCCAGGCGAGTTAATACCTAACTACAGAACAGGGGAGGACACACCGAATATTAATGCATGTTTGTTTTCGCACAAAAATGGTTTTCTTCTAGATCTCAAATTCTGGTAATCATTTTATTATGCACTATTTTTTTTTATAAAACCACATTATTTACGGCAAGCACCCTTCCGATATTCGAAAATGATAACCAGTGTATGCCAGGGTCTCAAATACCATGAGCTGTTTCAGCATATCTCAATTGGCATTGGAAGTGCTCATTCACCTTCAGCCCTTGCTAAGTGATTATTTCGAAAATATTTATTATCCGTACGATATTGTTCATCTCTTTGAATATTTAAATTTTTGCCCAGTTGGTTTATAACTGGGCCCACAACCCTTATGTACCTAATAAAATTTATATCATCCATTTCCTTTTGTATTTACAGTTTTATTCTTCTCATTTTGGCAGCATTATCTGTTTCTAAACTAAGTACTTTCAATTTTTTTCTCAGTATTATATTTAAAGTTAGAACTTGCCAAAGGTTTGTAAAAAAATTTAAGTCAATTCGTGACGAATTAAATCGAATGCCTATGATTCGTGTTATCCCTGATGCCAATTAAATCAGTTGTAATTCATAAAGGATCGTCTTCCTCCTATTTTTCGTGTTTGTTATTTTACCAAAAGATAAAAATTCTTAGAAAAACTGGTGTAAGTAAATTTCTGTTTGAACGCTAACGAAAACAAAACTGGAAAGTAATAAAACATGTTTTATGACGAAACTCTCTTTCATGTAGGTACACATTTCCTTTCATATAAAGTGTATGTATGAACGCAACCAATTACATATATTATATATTACATTATAACAGGACCGTATTCAATACTACGTAATATGGAAAGTGAAGAAGATAGTACGTAATTAAGAATTAAGTGATTTAGCTAATATAGAAAAACTTATTGAACAACAACTGTCCTTAAAAAGGAAAAACTGGCAACTCAGTGAAACAAAAATAACTTGCGTTTCGTAAATGCAAGCTATTCCTCATTATAGGTTTTATGTTTTCTTCTTTTTCCTGAAAATGATAATACCAGATATGTCACAACAGCCAATAGTAACGCGTTTGTCATATCCATGTCGCCGTAACCTTTTAGATCAATTGAAACCATGTGTTCTGCTTTCACAAATCAACAAATTTTATTCAAAGTTGAATAGGTGGAAATAAATAAAAAGCTGCAATATAATTATCTAATGCACTGGCCATTGTCTCATATAGGTTGATATCATATCGTCTGATATTCAACTACTACATCACCGAAATAGCTATAGCTTTAGCCTAATTAACAGTGTGATGCGTAATAAATATTTACGCCTGCAATCATCTCACTTCAATTAGTGCTTTCCAGTTTAGGACAGATACGTATAATAAAAGGAAACTCCTCGTTTTACTTTATCACTATTACCTAATTAATGAATGAATCGGAATGGTCTGCATTTAGAATCCTACCTAATAAATTTAAAACATGCCAACGGCCACATCATCCTATTTTTGAAGCTAATTTATCGAATCTTACAAAAGTTAGAACACGTGTTCAATTAATGGGATCTCATATTGAACATTCGTTTAAATTCATTTCGCTTTTTCAGTATTCAGTAGAGGTTTGTTGAAATATGAGATTAGATTCTCACATCGAACTTCTTTAAACGCTTTAATCTACGCCAGTGTCATTATGAGATATTTATCATCTTCATTTGAACCTCATTATCAACTCAATCATAAAAAACGGACAAAAAGAAAGTTAGTTACTACTTTTACTTATTATTATTCTTGCGCAATGCTTTCGATATCCCAAGGGACACTTTTAGCATCAGAATCACTCATATTAATAGTTTTTCTATTTAATTGAATGTAAATCACATTGAACGGAAATAATGACGTTGTTAAAGTAAAAATTGCAACAATCAACAAAGGCGGTTGCTATAGCACCGATTAATTTGGGCACCTAATAATTTTGAATTTTTATTTACGAAACTGTTTCCCATCTTTTAAATAAATCGAATCTGTTTTACATAAATGTTGAATGATACACAATTGATATGACTCTTGTTAATGAAACTTGTGTAAATAACTAACTTTACACGTGTTTCATTATGCTGTTCATATCGGACTCGTATCATTAATAACTATTATTGTTTTTATTTGCAAAATGCCTATTTATGGTGAACTAATTGTTTAATCATAGGTAGTGTGATAATTATAAATAAAACTATATTTTTAATTTATATCTTTAGATTAAA
The DNA here is from genome assembly GCA_911728435.2 of Apoderus coryli. Lineage (NCBI taxonomy): Eukaryota > Metazoa > Arthropoda > Insecta > Coleoptera > Attelabidae > Apoderus > Apoderus coryli. The sequence continues at coordinate 3,707,523 of OU452202.1, read as the reverse complement.
ATTTGTCGTTAACAAAGCGACAAATTCTATCGAAGTACTATCATCTTACAAGGGACACCCTGTATAATTTGAAGCTACTTGTCAATGTGTTAATAACTTGTAACTTTAATTGAATAAAACACGTCTATTTCACGTGTTTTATTCAATTAATGCCATTCACTCCTCACTAAATGGATTACTTCAGAAAAAAAAACTTCCTTAAAAACTTTCGCACCTACCATTTATTTTCTTTAGTGTTACACCTTATATATAACAATAACAAAAACCTCCTAATTTATTTTATGACGTTATGAATGAGCATTTACATAGATCAGCAATAAAACACAATACATTACCTGTGCCGCGTCTGTGTAAAAGCAATAAAACGATATTTTTACGATAAGCAAACATCTATATACACTTTTGTTGCCAGTGTTTATAATTTTTTTGTACAACATTTCGGCGACTTGAAAGGTAAAATATTAAATAACGCATATCGACATTTTATCGTATTTATCAGTGGTATATTTTGTCATTAAAAACCTTTTGTCGGTGTTGATATACGTTTTTATATAGGTACCTACACATATGGAAACATATTTTTAAATTATGTTCTTTTTCTTTTCCAAAAGGATGCGCAGTGTTAAGGAGGGATTGAAACAAAAAGTGTTCTAACTCAAATATTGACATACTGCATGACATTTCACAGGCCTAAGTGTTTTTATGCTGTTTTTTTTTGTAGGTATAAAGAACGTATAAATTAACATGTAGACACCGCAGAGAGACAACAGTTGCATTCGGTTTTGCAGGATTTGTATATTCTGCTTCGTATTGCCTAGAATTCGAGATTATTCTATAGATTTCGCACCCGATAAATCGCTTAGATGAAATAACTCTGGATATTTTAAGATGTCAACTAGCCGACACTAATGAAGGATGTCAACTAGTAGAATGCCGGGTCACAGTTTAAAATAATATACAGTTACTTCACCTCGTGTTGGCACGTTTGATGTTAATGTCTACAAAGCAATTCGCCGGCGCTTATAGTTATAGTATAGTATCTTATATATAGTAGCGGGCCAGAAATGTGGCTGGGAGTGCGACGAGTCGATGCCGTTTTCTGCGTCTACTGAACCTTCTTATCTATAGTTAATATTCGATGGCCGGGTGCTGTTTCGTTTAGCCGAAATCACTTATGTAAGAAATGTTTCTGTATTGAGTATACGGTGTCTCTAAATAGCTACAAATATTTTCCTGTGGAAATGTATCATCTTCAATTTCCCGACGTTAGAATAGCCAAATCAGTTACATGGAAACATGTATTTGCTTTACATCTAAACGCTTTTTCAAACATAAACGCGCAAAAAACTAGTGCGCGCCGGTATTTTATTATTCCAGGCGGCGAAATATTGCGAACGGAGTCGGAACATCACGAACGTCAAAACAAGTATCTTGCAGTGTCATGTGACATGATGTGACCGAGTTAATGGATATGTGATGGCTGTCACAAAACATAAAGGGTATGTTTTGTGGTGGATGTGTCTCAGTGGTACGAGGGTTGCCTTTTATATTTCGGAATTAGAGAACAAAAACAAATATTAATCATCGAAAATCACTTTGTTTTTCACAATATTCCCCATGAAGATCTATACACGTTTGCATGCGTCTGAACCCATTGTCGAAGCACTTTTGCCACTCTGATTGAGATATCTCCAAAACATGCATTCTGAATGCAGAAACCGCTTCTTCAGGTGTCGAAAAACGTTGACCTCTCAGTTTGTTTTTTACGTACGGGAATAAAAAGAAGTCATTCGGTGTAGTCAGGAGTATACGGCGGATGACTCATCAAATCGATGCTTTGGTTGCTCAAAAATGCAGTTGTTTGAGCCGATGTGTGAGATCTCGCATTGTCGTGTTGAACAGTGATCCGTCTTCGGCGGTTGGTTTTCCTGATTTCTTGGAAGACAACTGGCAAACAAATGGTTGTGTACCACTCAGAATTGACTGTTCTGCGTTGTTCTAGTGGCACGGTTGCAATATGTCCAGTTTTCCCGAAAAAACAGGCGACCATTTGCTTGGAAGTGCTTCGTGCGCGAACATCTTTTGTTGGATTTGGCTCATCTTGAAACACCCATACCGTCGACTGTTGTTTACTTTCGGGCTCATACGCGTAAATCCACGATTCATCACCTGTCACGATGTCATAGACGTGTTTCGAAGCACCGCGATCGTATTTTTTGAGCATTTCTTTCGATCAATCGACACGAGCCTTTTTTGAGCGATTCACAAATTGTGTGGGATCCAACGCGAACAAATTTTTTTGACAGTCAAATGTTTATGCAATATTGCATGTATGCTTGTCCCACTAATGCCTAAGGTTGTCTCAATCTCTTGATAGGTCACATGACGATCTTGCAATATCAGTTCGCGCACAGCATCAATGGTTTTCGGAACAACTGATTTTAAAAGATCTTCACGAAATTCGTCTTGGAGTGAACTATGACCACAATTGAATTCACCATACCATCGATAAACACTGGTCCTTGATGGAACTTCATCACCAAAAATTGAATTAAGTTCATCTATGCACTGTTTCTGAGTTAATCCACGTCGAAAGTTGTAAAAAATAATCGCCCGAAAATGTTCACGATTTAATTCCATTTTTGTGCCGAGATGAATCTTTTAAGTTACTGTAAACAACACTAATAACGCTCGTATGTCAAAACCTTCTGAGTACGTATAACCTCAAAAATGTCCAACTTTACGATAGAGCTATCAGTTGCCAGATTGCAACACCAGGGTTGCCAAATCCCGAAATATAAAAGGCAACCCTCGTAGAATGTTGGCGTTGCGTGCAGAAGTTCCTGGGTTCGAGTCCAACCTATTCTAACAATATATTACTTTTATTTCCAATTTTGGGATAAAGTGGTTAGGGTAGGTTTGGTTAGTTTATGATCAAATCATCATAACATTCGGTAATTGTTCAAGTAAGCCTGATGAATGGTCCAGGGAAGTTAGTTAGGTAATTGCTTACTACAGAAAAAATAAATGAAAATGTATTCACACAAAATTGACGCATTTCAGCAAGAAGTTTTTTGTGTGCTTATGTTTCGAATAATGTCTAGAATATAATGCATGCACATGTTTTCATGTAACTAAGTAATTTCAGCTATTGTAAAATCTCAGATATTTTATAAAAAAAATTATGACGCATTTCAGCAAACAAATTTTTGCGTGTTTATGTTTCAAAAAGCATTTTTGTGATTTGGTGTTTAGATGCATAATATACTGACTACACAAACATTTTTTATATAAGTGATTTCGGCTAAACGAAAGTTTACCTACATAAATTTTTAAAATGGATCTCAGATATTTTTCTACATGATATGCTCGATATTTAATTCAACCTGCTAACTATTGGCCGATGTGAAACATTCGGTTTATGAATCTTAGGAAGGCCATAGAAACGAGGAATTTTAGATTCCTGTGGAATGAGGAGAATGATTTCTTGGTTAGTTTTGATGTGGAGTCCCTTTTCACAAAACTTATACCGGTTGTACAGATAGGACAGAACGCCGGCTCTAGCTCGAAAACTAATCATGTTAAGGTTTTGGGAATATTTATTTTTTAGTAAAAGAGGACAAGAGAAATCGCTGGAAACTAGTTTTCTTTTCCTAAAATATCCGCTAGAGGGCGTCAATCTAACTCTAAATTGAAAAACACTGTATACTTAAAAATGTACTTATATTACATAAACGTGTTAAACTTAATGAGAATGATATCACTACAATTCTAAAACTTTTTCATATTAACCTTTTTTCCCTATCTTCTTAACCTTCCAGTAGTCGCGTCCAACTTTACAACGTCAGTAGTCACGTCGGTCTTACAGACCATGTACCCTAATTGGCCGCCCCTAAAGAAATAGTGGAAGCGAATTATTAAAAATTTCATATGTGTACGTTTTTATAATACAACTAGCGACTAAAAAAAGAAAAAAATAAGTACATTTGGCACATTTTCCGAAATATACCAAACAAAAAATTGAAAATGGTTATTTTTCTTCAATACAGAATATATACAAAAAACACAAATTGATAAAAAACGAACTGCATAATAAACAAAATTATAACTTTTTCACAAAAAAAAAACTTTTTTAAGTTCAAAATTAAATTATTGTATTTTCCCGGCACTCTTGGAAACCGCAACAATATGGTCCAAGCACATAATATATTTAATGCACTTATAGCAACTAAACCGAATTTTGCGATTTTTTTCGAGGGGCAATAGGCACACCTTTTAATCGTTTTTTGTTGTTGCGTTGGAGCATCGCAGACATCTTCCAACCGAGAAGTTATTTTGAAGCACTTTAGTTATAATAATTAACGTTAAAAAAACAAACGCAGATAGTCGCGCCGGTGTACGAGACCGAATGACGAAGCAAGCCTAATGAATAGGGAATTGTAACTCATATCATAAGACACAAATTCATGAAGCTAGGCAGGGCGAACGTTCCCGCAGTCCAAGTGTAATGAATTGGCACAATAAAATCACCTGAGTCGGTCTCACAGACCGGGCGCGACTAACGGCGGGTTAAATAAATGGTGGAGGAGCCGGAGAATGTTGCTTTGTAAAAAGTTATCTAACTTTCTTATGAGTAAACCAAATATTTCTGTAGGATATTCACATTGATAGATATTCTCCCTCACATCACCATCCAGCTCAAAAGTCCTAATAAATTCGTTAGTTCATCGTGCCAACCTGAATATCTTCAATCAGAGCTATCACATCATACGTCTGTTCTACTCTTGAATAACTACTTATAAATTAAGATATCCAAAGATATATAAGAAAATATAACTCATCTAGTTACAAACACCGATAACAATTGTTAATCTCAGTTCCCAGTTGCTCAAGTCGTTGTTCTTCCATATGTAAGTACAAGGCATCAATGCTGTTTTTCAAAAATGTTGAAAAACTATAACATTAGGTAAATCTAGATTCGCAACCTGTTCAAAATTTGCTGATTGTTTAAGAACCATAACGCGTACACCGCCAATATGTTTAGTTTCAGTGCGGTATAACCAAACAAAACGTCACCTCCACAAAGTAATTTTTATTCGCATTCAGTTGCAGTTTAGCCGCGTTCACGCAAAGTTGCTTTGAAAGAGCTGACAGCATGATCAGCGAAACGTTAGCTAGTGTAAATTTGACGCAGTATTTATCCAGAATATCAATCTTAAAATATAATTTTACTGCTCTAATGAAGTACTAGTAAAAAAGTGTCGAGAGTCAATGGCAACTAGAACCTTGTGCTTCGCCACCTTCGACTTCGAGCAATTAAAATCCGCTCAAAAATGTGTTGTGTATGTTCAACATCAACAAAGTCCAACCCATATTTCTTAAAAAAGAAGAAAAGAAAAATGTAATAATTTTAATGATGTATTATTTTTCATTTTCAGCTGAGAGCATACGAACCACTACTTACCAATAAGTGCTCCAAGAACATAAGGTTGTTTATATGTTCAGTTTTTGTTCCCATGTGTTCAGAACACGTGCCTAGACCAATACCAGCATGCAAGGGTCTATGCGAGAAAGTGAAGGAGGATTGTTTAGATCCATTAAAATCTATGGGAATGGAGTGGCCCCAAGAATTAAATTGCTCAAGGTACGTAGATCAGTAGATCATATATTGTGTACCATATAAAATTATTTTTACTAATATTAAAATATATTATGAAGGAAACCACTGGCATAACCAATGGCACATTCAGTGACGTCTATAACTGTGGGACGTAGCTTGACAATTTTTTTATTTAATATAAAACGCTAGCTATCTTATTCACTCTAATCTTCAACGAAAACAGGGTAAAGCTAGGCACGGATTTCTGACAATCAAAACAAGTGTAAAATATATCATGTGTTTTAACCTACGTTTAAATAGTCAGCGCAATGCAACGTTTACTTTTGTTGAGGCTTCATTGAAGGCAAACATTTTTAAAATATTCGAAAGAAGTAGTATCGAAGTGGAGTAGAATAGTTAAATATTCTTGAAATAAAAGTCGACCTCCACACAATAAATTTAATAAATATCCTCAACAAATTACATTTATCACCATACATGTTTCGCAGCTCCGGGCCGCATCATCAGTGGTTATATGAGATTCTTACTAAAAGCTATGTTATACTAGTTAGTACATATTATTTTTGGGAATTTATTTATTAACTCACTGTGCGAAAAAACTTTTTATTCTCTCAAGTCATAAAATTTCAAATTATTTCTAATGTGAATTTTAGATTTTTTAGTTTAATTTTTAAATGTTTAGTAACACAAATTCAATTTCAAAAACTTTTTATTTTATGACTTGAGAGAATAAAAAGTTTTTTCGCACAGTGAGTTAATAAATAAATGGTACACTTTTTACATTAAAGTAATGTCATTAGAAAAGAAAACAGATTTGTGTGTTATTCTTATGGAATCTACTCGCTTAAACAACATAACAACTTACAATATAAGGCTGCCAGACTGTTTTTCAAATTAACGCTATTCTACACCTCGTACTCATTATTCGCGCAATACCGTAATTAATCTGAAGTCTATTTACACCCGACAATACTTGTTTAAACACAATTAATTTCCCCAAGATTATTTTATTTTGCTAAAATAATTTGGTTATTGAAAAAATTCAATATTGTTTTTATTTTATTCAATTCAATTAATTAAAAGTCTGGCGACTATCAAGAAAATATTAGAAATTCGGCGATGCCACACTTTATTTTGAAGATTTTCACCATAAACATATTCCAGCATATTTTACTCAATAAATCCACACATTACACAATAGATTTACACATGGAACATTATTAGATACTTGATTTTCCAACAAATTTAATTTACTCAACTCCCACAATAATATAAGAAACATTAAAACATTATTTTATCTAAAAAAACTACTAATTTATACTTATTTTTATTTTACTACTATTCACGTGAACTAAATCTGGCAGAATTGTTGTTAAATGAAACATGTTGACACATTTGGCATTCGAATATTGATTTTTTATCGTCCTCACCAGACTGGCTACAATTTAGATAATAATAAAAAAAGTTCAATGACCCCAATATGTGCAGACGGGCTACAGTTTCAATAATAAACGAGACGGGCTACAATTTCCATAATAATAAAAGAAACTTAAATGAGAAACCAGTTGTCTGTGTATTTCGTTAGTCTGTCATCCACATCAATTAGATAATTTTGCGGCAAATGTTATGATTAATTTGTCTTGTTCTCAAGTGCATTATATTTTGTCCAAACCTAATGAGAAATTCTAGAAGTCGCATTCTCTTTTATATACAAACAACAATCCAGCTAGTCTACCTACAATAAATCGAAAGTGTAAGTCACGTAAACCAAAAATCAAAACCAAACATTTAGACATGTACTCTAACAACAAATTATTTAAAAAACAATAAAAAACCGAAATACATCAGAATTTCAAAAAGAACAAACTCAGCAATAACAGTAGGTACTTAAGTAGACAGAGCAACAGGGATTAAGAGTGTGAACTGATCCAGTAGAATTGACAGAGATGTGCTCTACGCATTATAATACAAAAATTTGAAATGTGAGATGAAAAGTTAAAATAATAATAAATGACTTTATTTATTTTTTATTACAAAATAGTATTCCATACGGTAATAACAGAAAGTAAAGGAGAAAGGGACTCAACCCATTATGCATATAACTGACTGACTCAAATTGTATACCTACAATAAAAAAATAAACTCACAAAACATAAAACAACATACAGAAATAGAATTTGGGTTATTGACAATTAGTGTCAATTTTAAAATCTTAGTAAAGTCATAGATTTCAATTCATTAAAAATACGAATCTGTCCATACTGTTCAGACCATAATATAACATAACGGGTGCATTTAACACTAATAACACTTGAAAAAACATTTGGTCGAGTTATATTTTATCAGAAAATTTCTTGAATCTAATGGTCACACCTCGTATAAGGTTAAAATAAATGTCACTGCCATACTGATGGCCGTCAGATAGAAATGTGTATTGTTGGAAGTTGGCGTATGCGTATTTCATGTGAAACAGCACGAATAATTTGAGCTTTGTAAATAATGGTTCGATTCGGCAATGCTTCTACGTTGGAAATTGAGAAAAATAGCGATGAACTTACGCCAATCAATAGAAGAAAATAAAAAAATATATATGGAAACAGTTTGAAGAATTGAAAAAACATTATCAGCAATCAGCACTAGTGTGATCATTTGCACTAGTGCAAAATTATCGCGTTTCTGTGTTGAAACTTCAAATTTGACAGATGAATGAAATTTTCTTTAAAAATGTATAGGTAAATATCATTAAATTTGATTTTCAATTACCTTTAATTACTTCTCACAGGACCTGTGAGCAGTAATTATGTGACAACACCCATGACCATGAAGATTGAGCATATTGAGGTGGCTGTAGAGATATGAGCCAGATGGTAGGATTGAATGGGTTACATTCAAACCCGATGTTCGTTTCTTCAGGTTATCAGCGGTCACATTTGTGGAAACTTCTTTTCATCTATTTATAAATGAGACTGTCGGTTGCTATATTCAAAACAACCACTGTTTTAATTATTTCTTACCAGATGAACTAATTAGGCATATCCGTGAATGTAAAGAAATCGATATGACACTGAATACTTCGTAATATTTCTACATGAGCTTATACCAATTCAGAAACCCCTTGTATCCGTGTGTGTGTTTAGTTAATAATTTCTCAATTAACTTTGATATGACGTTGATGACAGAAATAGATATACAGTTAGACACATCATTTCTATTACCAGATTTAAAAAATGGGGTTATAAAGCTCACCTTCCAAATACTAGTAGAGTGGCCGGATTTGATAGAAGCATTAATATAAAGAGGACAAGCCCTGCAATCATATGTATATTAATATTCAAAAAAATAGATTTTTATTAAACCAGAAACTTTTCATCATTAAGACTAACATTACTAAAAAAGTATAAATTAATAAATGCGTATTAATTTGCAGCTTTCCTGAGCCACCTGAATTATGTATGCAACAGCCGCTAGAAGAAAATGAGAATACACAAAGTCACTTTTTATATGTAGAAGATCAACATTCTGGAATGAATTGTCCACCAAATTCTATATTTACGGATGGACATTGTGTACCAATTTGTAAGATTAGGCAGAATCTGAATTCCGATGAAGTTTACACTTTTGAGGTAAGTGTAATGTGAGAATTTGGGACTTTTCCAAAACTATATAAATAAGACTTTTACGGGTAGTGCCTTAATTATAGTCAGATATAAGAAAGGCAAGTCTTGTAATATTATTATTTTTATGAACATTATACGTTATATTATACCTACTAAAAATTTTGTTTCAGATATGGGTAGCAATCTGGTCAATATTTGGAATCATATTCACCGCATTTGCCTTGATAACATTTGTCATCCAACCAAAAAGGTTTCGTTGGCCAGCACGACCTATATTATATCTAACTTCATGTGGTTTTGTCACATGTATGATTTATTTAATTAGATGGATTGAAGGACCTTACACATGCACTGGTAAGAAAAAATCTATTGTTTTAAAGTTAAAAGTATTGTTTTTGACAAAACTACTTGTTAACTCAAAAAATATACAATTTTATTTCTTCTTTGGAACACCTAAAACTAGGGAGCTGCTAGTCCGACGCCATAAATATCTTGGGATTGGGCAAAGGTCAAAGTGCCTTAGTAAAGACGGGCAGTTGTCTACTTGATATATCTGAGTAGTAGGGGGGGAGTTATAGTCGTTTGAGGTGCCGGTGCGGATCGCCTTACCTAGTATCCGAAACTAAGTAATGCACTGCCTCTCCGCTTCGGTCAAATGATGCCGGGCAAACTTTAAGATGTCGGTGCATGGCGATGTGGCACTAATTTTCGATCGATTAGCCCCAAGCATCTGATTTGATCTTGCGACCTGTTACTATTCAAGATTGGTATTAGGTCCATTTGGCAAGGAGCTAGCCTAACAATAGGACTATGGGAGAGAGGGATCCCCACTAGGTAGTTCTACTAACGCCCTCAAACGGTTGTATGTAGTATGGGACCCCTAGGTGGCAGTGGGGGTTTGACTAACTACTTCTCTTGAGAGGGAGCATGAATCGTGGCAAGTAGCTTGATGTGTCGGAATCAGATCACCCTGATTCTAATATCCGAGACGATGTCATGTGCAACCCGCCGGTCGATTGTTAACGAAGTAGGCGCGGACACAAAACACTCCTGAGTGTAAGGCATGCTGCCGTAGAAAAAATTTACAATCTGACCTAACGGGCAATGCGTTCCATCCATAGACTCTCAAAATAAGAAAAATTGGTGAGTTATGCTAATTTATAAATATTTTTAATTCCAGGTAATCTGCTCCAGGATTCACCGGCCGAAAGTATGTCCTGCGTTGGTATCTCACTCATCCTACTTTTCTGTGATATTGCATTTTCATTATGGTGGACAGTGTTTTGCTTTGTATGGTACCTCAGTGCAATGAAGGAATGGTCCACCGAAGCGATAGAAAAGATTTCTACCCGTATTCACACAACAGTATGGATACTCTCAGCTGTTCCTATGTTTTACATTTTAGTGTCAAATAATATAACAATAAATTATTTATCAGGTTTTTGCGAGGTTAGAAATAAGTTGTTGGTGTTTTTCCAATTATTTTTCGTGAGTGTTAGTTGTGTTCTAGCTGTGCTAACATCAGTAGCATTGAAAAATGTGAGAAAAACATTAGTACTAGCAGGTAGGTCACCGCTAAAATTGGAGCGGTTGTTTTATAGACTCTTAATAATTAGTATAGGCATTTCTTTGCCACATTTCACTTATTTATTGTGTCAGTTCTATAATACGTTTAACATGGCTTTACTAAAATTAGTTTTAAGGAAATCTAGTATTATTTTTGCGACCTTATGGGTATACAGTCCGAAAACATTTGAAACGTGGAGTAAAGTGATTTGTTTTTGTGATAAAACCAAATTAAAAGAAAGGCGCTTTGAAAATTTGATTCCAAAATTATTTGAAAGGAATCAAAGTATTGAAAAACCAAACAATCCAGTATCGCTTATGAGCAGCAATCAGAAGAATGTTAATAATATTGTAATTAACGAAAACAGACGAAATCTATTCAGTCTTCTCTTTGGTAGTAATCACCAGAATGTCCCAATAAGTAGAGTATAGAAGGCGTGCAATGTTTTTTTTTTCTATTAAGGCACAATTTGGTTTCAGAATACCCTTCAGAAGTAGTCATTATTAGAATAATATGTCAATTCGGAAACGTACACAAAAATGTTTAAAACAAATGAATTTTGCATATCACTTTTAATCTATTTTTATTACGTCCAATTACCATGATGTTTGTCTTCTGAAACCCTAATAAGGAACAAGGAATTATTTATAATTTATTAAATATGTAAGCTGATTTATTTTCTGATAGATAGCACCGGATATCTATCAGAAAATAAATCGGCTTACATATTTAATAAATTATAAATGTTGCTAGGTGAGTGTGAAACTGAGTCACCTTCCCGATTCGATTGTGGTTTATAGCTAATTAGCAGCTCAATAAAAATCTGCTATGGCAAACATTTGACGCCCCCACGTTCCCAAGGGTTAAATGAGAAAACCTTAATACAGAATTGTCTCAACCACTCTACTTGTCGGTGCCTCGATTCACTCAATTGTCTAGTGTTCGTAATACGACCACTTCTTATATGAGGTGTGGTTAATAAATTAACATAGTAAGCATAACCTTCACATTCAACCTTACTTATCGTTATCGTTTTTTTTCAGTTTTCTTTAAGCGTCCGTTCGAGATAGAGTATCCGGTTTCACTGCAGCCTCGTGGGCGTATTGTCCATTAGCCTGTGGAGTTCAATTATGTGTTGGCTTTCAATGTTTGTTGCCTGTCCAAAAATAACGCGTCGCCTTCAATTAAGGTCGTACACTCACATATCGCATCAACTACCAATATACACAGCATTGTCCATTATATAGCCCTTTTTGGTTTAAATGACTAATCAGGGCACAGTATTTGGCAGCTGATCTCTACTTAATGATAGCACTTTTTCACTGCGTTTCGCTTTTGCCTCAATAATGAATTGCTTACCATGTTCCTGTTTAGGAATATGTTCCCAATATCTCTGATGCTCGTTTTTGGTCCAGCTTTTCAGAACCTCCCACACCGTTCTGTCAAAAAATCCCAGTGCAGGCTCCAGAACAGCAGAGATCTATCTAACAAGCCAATCCGCTGTCTCATTGCCCTCGATTGCCGGGACTTACATCAGGTAAACACGGTTATGGCGGGCTGATCTTTTGCATTCCCACACCAGTTTACTTGTGATCTTAGGATTCTTCAAAGCCCTTCAGACCACCGGCTGTCTGAGCATATATTTATTCGCTTATTTGTACATGCCCTTAACCTGTTTAGTTTTGGATACTGCAAAATTGCAAACACTTAACCAAAAACCCCGGTTATGAAACGTTTCAATAATTCTGCATCATTATTCACTTCATTTTTAGAAACCCTGGGCACCTTAGATTTGTCGTTATTTTTGATCACAAATTCAACAAATTTTGAATTTCACACTCAACTGAAAAAATGTCAAGGCATGATCAACATTACCAGCGACTTCACTGATTCACTTTTTGAAATTTGAACCGTTGGCGTTGATATGCTTGGGCAAACAGGTCAACGTTGTGTTCTTGGAAAGCATTATACCATTCGTAAAGCCATGTTTTACTCACAGCAGAGACCAAAACGAATATTTAACATTTCTAAAACATTGCTGCTCTTCCTTCCATTCTTATAACAAAAATTACTGGAAATCCATTATACAAATTAAAACACGTTTTACCCGTTTGACCACTGGCAAAAAGATACTTTTCAGACGTGCACCAACACTACAACTAAAAAACTCTAGTTATCGCTAGTTTTAAATGTTAAACAGTTTAACGTTATTCATAATTATTGTACAACGCATGTTCAAATAATTATTGTTCTTTAAAATAATTGAATTGTTCATATTTAATAAACGCTTAGTGCCAAATAGACATTTGTAATAGTACCATAATAGTGCCTTAAATAAAATGAACAGTATTTAGTATTATTGTATATAGATTTTGTAATATAAAATGTAAATTATTTATATTTAAACAAATATTTCAGTTAGGTAAACCAATATTAATTTGTAAATTAGTATTTACAAAATATTAAACCATTGTGATATTAGATTTTATTTTTTTATACAATCTTTATACGTTTTATGTAATTATGTTTTAAGTGCCTATTTATAAAAACTAAATTTTACATGACAGAATAAAAACTATCATAAATTCAACAGCGTACATGTTTTATTCTACAGCCCAGTGCTGCAGTAATTTCTTTTTCCTAATAATTTTAGACACATTTGATTTGTAAGATGCTGTTTCGAATTTCCATGCAGTTTGACCATTTCAGCGAGATGCACCAAATCATCAACACCACTCCAATGCGTTTCACCACCACAAAGTAGACACACAAAACATTTTTTTATTTCACAGCCACAGATCCATCCGTATTTGTCATAAATGTTTTTATTAAATTTTCTTAAATATCTGTTTCCCCGGCTTAAGGAAGGCCGTCGAATTTGTTTAATTTCAAGTTTTTCGTCAATGATTAATCTTGAAAAGTCCTTATACTTTGAAATTAAATCCATTTCCAATTAACAAAACCAAAACAATAAAGTCAAAATATAAATCAAAATCTATACCGGCAAACCAACAACGCTACAAACTGTCTATTCAGCAGCGCTCTAAAGACTACATTAGAATAAAATAATTCTCCATTGCTATTGGTCGACTATCTATATTATGTTTATACATATAACAAATATGAGGGAGGGAGAGAGAGACAGAGATATTTGTGGTGTATGATACACACTATATCCTATACCATACACTATTATGTATATAGCAGCGAGAGAAAACGAGTGCATGCATAGGCACAGCTACACTTAGGGTGTTATTTTACAAGGCAAAGATTGTATATTATACGAGATACTGTTGTAGTTTGAAATTCTCGTGAAAGAAGTATACATTTCTATCACGCGAATTTTTTTTTTTAGTTATAAGATAACTACTTCCCAAAAAATTGAAATCATTAATTTTCATCTTCCTCGAATTTTTGCAAGAAATACGAGTATATGGCTTTTCTATGTTCCCGCCTTTCGTAAGAACTACGAGACCAAGGCACCTCTTTTGAGGTCATGCCAAACTTAACATAATATACAAAATAAACAGTGCAGTTAACTATTTTAGTCAAGCCATAAGATCGTTTTGCGCTTGCTTGTTCCGGTTCTTGCGAGATCTCAATACCTGATGTGTTATTGCTATTGGACGTAGTGTTTCGCCTCATTTACTATTTAAGTCTATTATCTGAGTTGTTGCTCTATCGTATTCTAGTTTCAGTCTTGTAGCGATTTGATATATCAACTTGATGACCATAAGAAATAAAGTTATATATTTATATAATATGTTTCCGTTTAAAAAATGTTTTTTTAAAATTCCAATTTTTGTTGTTGTTGTTTTTTGTGGCATACAACATTAAAATGACTACATAGCATGCATCCCATGGATTTCCTTTATAGGTAAGAGGAGGAAGAATTAAAAAAAATGTACCAAAAAATGAACCGGCATGATCCGGACTATTAATCTTTTATCTATTCTCAGCCACTATCCAAAGATATTTACATATTCAGCTCCTTCTAACTGCCGGTCTAAACATAAAGAAAATACAGTGTTAAAATTTGATGAAGAAACGTTAGGACTCCATAAAAATAAGTTTTTTAATTTAGGTTTTTCTTTATATTAAGTTTTATCCAACTTTTTTTAACATAAGAACTACTGACAAATTTACATTTTTCAATCACGCAGTGGCTTTTATTATTACTCTGAAAGGATTATTTTTGATTTATGAATGTTAACATAATTTTAAACAGTGGCGAAATACCCAAATGACCTTTAATTGGGTTTACAATATCTGAAAATAATAAAATAAATATTTGGAATCGTATTCCTCCAGATATTAGAGTAAGTAGTTCCAATGTAATTCCTAACATCCTCAGCCACTTTTAATTAATAAGATATAAAAATTAGTATGCAGAAAAATACGTACTTCGCACGGTAAATTCCCGCAAACAATCAATAGCAATAAACACTAAATAGGCTACTACTAATTTGACAATGTGGTTATAGAGCTAACAGGGGTACAGCCGACATGATATTCAGTTCCAGGCAAATACAGGAAGACACGGGAGCAAAATCGGCCTCTATACATGGGTTTTATAAAGACCTTGTCTTGACGATTTTGTTTTCGATGTTTGTGGGAACTGTCATTCAACTTGTTAAGGATGATCTACCGGGTGGAATAGAGATCGTCTACAGATTTGATGGCGGCGGAATATAAAGAAAACACAGATTCTCTACCAGCCTGCACCAAACACTGTGGCTCTCCCACCTAGTGATGGACGGCCCGAATATTACCATCAGAATTTCCAGTTATATTACGTAATATTACCTCTACCATCCGGTAACGTTACATTGTTACTGTAATATTTCCGAAAAATTTCGTTAATTTTCGGGGTAATATTCGCTTCAATATTACCTTAAAGTTGGTACCTAACGTACCTAACGTCTTACTGCTTGTTTCAACATGCTGCAACACAACACGTCTAGTGATAGCTGTTGCTTAGTTCTTACGCCATCGCTATAATATGTGAAGCTCGTTTACATACGAACTAATCGGAAATTCTTACACAATAACCGTGCCGAAATGAAAAATGTTGCATTAATGACCCCATCAACAGTTACAAATACTTTTAATGAAACTGAATCTGATTTATCCGAGGATTTGTCTGCGGATGAGGGTTTAGCAAATAATGCCTAAATATTTATTTTTACCGACTGAAAACTATTTTTATCATATGTACCTATTCTTTGGCCTATCTAAGAATTGTGTGAACTATATAGTTTCAGATTTCAGTTTATTTTGTGTTTTATTGACCTTTTAGAGCCATATAGGTAATTGAGGCAATTATTGTTTAATTTGTTAAAGCTTCTTTGCATATTGTAAAACCAGCTTTTTCTAAGTTGTTCAGCAATATTACCTAATATTACCTAAAATTACGTAATATTTCCAATGTTCTTACCAAAAAATAAATTACCGGTAATTTTGCATCACTACTCCCACCACAAATTCGAGTTAACGGAGACAGACTTCAGAACATCGAGAGTTTCTCTTACCTCGGCAGCATTCTCGGGGCGAACGCAAATATCGATGATGAAATTCAGCATCGTACAAGATGCGCAAGTGCATCTTTTGGCAGACGAGAGTCCTCCATAATCATATCATCGACGTTCGAACTAAGTTGCGAGTATATAATGCTATTGTAGTTCCGACCCTTATGTATAACTGTGAGTCTTGGACCACTTATCGGAGGCATTTAAAAGCCCTAGAGAAGTACCATCAACAATTCTCGGAATCAAATGGCAGGACCGACGAACAAACTTCAGCGTTCCGGAGGAAGCTGAATCAACTAGCATTGAGGCGATGATTGTGAGGCACCAGCTGCGTTGGACTGGCCACGTAATCCGCATGCCAACGGAATGCCTTCTCAAGAGAATCCTTTATTCACAGCTTAAGGTCGGCTCACGAAATCAGGGAGGGCAGCATAGATAAGGATGCTCTTAAGACCAACATGAAGAAGTATGGCTTACATGTGAATAACAACTGGGAGCAGATCGCGAACGACCGACCGAGATGGAGGCGTTTCATTTACGAGGGTCATCAAGTTTTTGAAGAGCAGCGTCGACTACATGAGGATGCAAAGAGACAGCACCGAAAGGAAAGAGAACGCATCAATGGGGCAGCGCACCTACAACAGCCGATAAATGGTGTGACAAGGTTTGCGGCTCGAGGATCGGTCTGTTTAGCCATCTTAGACTTAACAAAAAAAATCCCTGAGTTGGAATAATTCATACTCGTTAGCGAGTGAATGCTGATGACTTTGACAGAATAATTTAAAGTTAACAGGAGCAAGGGCCTTTGTTATTTTAACTGAATATTTAAAATTAAATATGTTTATTATTCGTTCTATCTCGACAGAATAACAACTACAAAACAAAGATAGAAAATATCACATTAAATGTGTTCCTTAAAATATTAAATATTCAAATACATATAATTTCGAGCCAAAACATTACTAGTTACATTTTCGTTCACAACAATTTCTATATCACATCATTTTGAATTACGAAGTAGCTTTCTTGTAACGCTCGCTGACATCTTTCCAGTTAATTATGTCAAAAATTGCATTTACGTAGTCTGCCCGTACATTTTTGTACTGTAAATAATATGCGTGTTCCCAAACATCAATACCAAATAGAGGTATCAGTCCAGTAGTACCTTGTAATGGATCTTGATTGCCGCATGTTGCAATTTTGATTTGACCTAAAAACAGTTTCATTAAACTAGTCTCCAAAGTAGAGGCGTCGGAATTATAATTTACAATAGAACTGAGACAAATCTTATTCTTCCAAGAAATTAGTTTTTGAAAATATCAGATTTTTGTTTTAATTAAAGAATTTTTTATTTTAACTTTACATGTCATAGTTCTGGTTTTTTTTGTACGAAGATATTTTTTAAATAAACAATTTTTCTGAATTGTTGTGTAAGTTTTTTAACAGTTCTCTTGAAACAAATTCTAGACTTTTTTCAACCATTCCCCATTATTTTTCTAAGTAAAAAAATATGTCAAATGTGTATTTTGATAACAGTAATACTTCTTCAAAGTTGTAGCACTATCTTGTCTTTCATTAATACTTCATAAAAAAAATCACTGTTTTTCTCTGAACGATACTTTCTCTAGACCTTAAAGAATTGAAGTTAGTTCAGCTCGAATTAAACGCATGTCATTTCAGGAATGCAAACTGTAAATTTGCTATTTTGAGTGGTCTGTGATATGTGCCAACCACATCTCTATTTGATTGTTATTGGCTTTAACATAATTAATATAAATAGAATTCTAGCATGTCATACATAAAGATTGGAGTGCTCCGTTCCAATTTAAGAAATATCTTTGTGCATATTAATAATACATTGTTTTTGAACCAAGCTTTTTAAAAAATCAATTAATATTTGCCAGGATTTTGTTTAAATTAACCTAGCTAAACGATGTTACTTAATGTCTGCGTTAGAGGTCCTATAAGAAATAAGAATCAAAATTCTATTTGAGGTACGGCTATGCAATACACAGTTATTTTGTCTGAATTCCTACTAAATTACTTAATTACGTAATATACCCACGTGAATTTTTATCAAATCCCAGCCAACCCCAACCAGAACCCTGAATAGCAACTGTTGCTGCTGATAATTGCTTTTTCATCTCCTCCATACCACCAAATGATGCTTTTATGGAATTACACAGCTCGTTACTGGGTTGTGTAGTGCATGGACTCAAATTTTGCCAGAATATCGAATGATTGATATGACCACCTCCATTGAATTTGATTGCTGGTGCTAATGATATCATAGTGCTAAAAATTAATGGAACAAATTACTATTTGGGACTTTCCAAAATCCAAAATCTCGCCATAAAAATGTCATTTGTATGGTCAATCTTAAGATATTATTTGAGTAACTAAAAATGTCTATTCAGATATAATTTTTCAAGTCTACTTACCTAACGTCTCCTTTATCGACAGCGGCTTTAAGTTTTTCCTCAGCAGCATTTAAATTCGTTACATAAGTCTGATGATGCTTAGCATGATGTAAATTCATAATTTCGCGAGAAATGATTGGTTCCAATGCAGCATAATCGTATGGCATATCTGGTAAGCAATGTTTGGCCCTTAGTCCTGACCTACAACAGATTGACCGATAAATAGGTAATGGAAAATTTTTAGTAAATTATCCGGTATAGATAATGCACTACTAGTAAACAAGTAAGTAAATAGTTTATTGTATTAACAAAAAATAATTACCTTACAGCAACAGTAGTAATTTGCCTAAGAGAAAACATCACGATACACAAAATTTTATACCAAAGTAGTTTATTTCACAAATATAATAAATATGGAAAACTACAATAGGCGTTTTTATTAATGTTATGAAATTGAATAATGAAATTCCACATTCCACACAAACAGATGAGAATGACAGATAACAGAAAAATATTCGTGAAGCATATTAAGTCGAATTCACGCCATTTACCGATTATAACCGCGGTTATGATGAGAGTTGTTCTTGGTTATAAAGACAATGGCATTGTCTTTAAAGACAATGACAATGGTTTTGGCCCTTCGTCACCAAGGTGTATTAACTAAATAGGTTTCCTCGATTGATCTTGACCGACCACAAGCAACTACGCCACCGGCGACCGGCTTGCTTTATTACCGCATTATTTACAGAAATAAACATTTATCTATGGCCATTATGGATCTCTTTTCTGTAAGCTTTTAATTAAATATTATATATTAACAATTTTTATTTATTTATTTAAGTTAAACATTAGTGTTACAATAAAATGCAATATTCAAATTATAAGTTTTTACAATAATTTTAAATGTATGTTTAGGGAGTTACAAACTTTGTCCACAGTTTAATATACAGTTACTTCACTTCCTGTCGGAACGTTTTATCTCTCTGTCGACAAAGCAATTCGCCGCACTTATAATTGTAGTATAGTATCTTATGGTATATATAGATATAGTATAACATAGTAGCGGGCCCGAAATGTAGCGGGGATTGCGACGAGTCGATGCGGTTTTTAGCGTCTACTGATCCTTCTTATCTATAGTTATTATTCTATGCTTTGTCTATGTTTGTTTTGATGAATACATCTCAAAACGATCTATTCGAAAAAATATAATGTAATTTTCATGCCTTAAAAAATATTCTTGTAAAAAGTTTTTGCATTAAAAATAGTTAGCAATTTTATAAAATTTTGCATTACATATTATCCAAGTGTCACAAGGGTGTTTTCTCGGTAAAAATCTGTTCTGTAGTATTTTTGTACCTAGCATTATGATATTGTCCTTTATAAAAAAGTCGTTATACCCAATATAGGTATAATCAGTCAAAACGAGTTTTTTTAAAAAGTGGTCAGACAACTTTAAACAAAACACAAAACATATTATGTTTTGTGTTTTGTTGAATATTATTAATATGATAATAATATTCACAAAAACATCAACATGTCCAAGCTCTTATTCGAGGAAGTATAAAATTCTTTCAGTAGCAGCTCACAACATTATCGTAACTAAAACGCTAATCTCAAAAACAATAAACTAAATTTGCGCAAAATTAGTGGCTACACAACCCCGGTCGCCGCTGACGTCACGACCCCCGCGAACTCACTTCACCAAAAAGCTGCTCAATGAGGTAACCTATATAAGGGTTATTCTTTCGTACTGAACTAAGTGAACAATCTGAAAATTATCAGTTCATTCACGATTGTGCGTATTCTTTCGACATCGGTCACTTCTACCAAACTGATTAAAATTCCTACCCCCCTTACCGCTTACTGATCAACCTCTAGGTACCGGTAAGTTCGTTCAGTTAACAGTTAACCTCTAAAAGTATTGAATATTGAGAGATAATAATTGGAATATGACTTCGAATCAAACCAATAAATTGTAAAAGTTTAAAACATGGATAATAATATCATGGAAGAAATAATTTTCCAGTTTTCAGAGCAGATTTGGTTGTTTTCACAAGTTTTCGAAGTTAAGTGAAAGACAATCACAAAAAAGATGATCTTTCGGTTTCGCCAAATATTCAGTTCAGTATAATCACATTCAGTTTAATCACATTCACTTGTTCAGATCAATCACTACGAAAGAATAACACTATAGTTAATGCGCCTTGGGTTATAATCAGAGATATGCAAAGGGGGGAGAATGAGCGTCAACATGCGCAAATTTTCTAATCACGGGGCCGCCATCTTCTAGCTTAGGCTTACAGGGTATGGTAAATTTCTTTTTACGATACGAGGAACGTTCATAAATTGTAGGTTAATAATTGCAAAACCAACTGATAGCAATAATTGTTGCAATTATTATATATTAAGACAATTTATTTTGCTCTACAATTTTTTTGATTAGGTTCCTACCTAGTGCTTGTTCTTTATTCAAAAAAAATTGAGATAAAGACAGATACAACTATTTTGAAATCCCTCATACGATTAAGTCAATTCCCAGATGGAAGTCTGTGTCTGTATGTATTCTTCCACGCTAGCGCCTAAACGCTTCGATAAGGAAGCTTGGTATATGAGTTTGGGAGAGTCCTATAGAATGAACCCACTAGTTTTCGGTTGAAATCGCTTTAGCCCTGTGACAGAGGTGGACACAAGATACAACCCCAAATTCTTAAATAGCAGTGGATGTCGTTCAGTGATACATCATTTATCTTCTTTACAGCAATATATACTTCCCTCCATCATTCTCGAAAAACTTACATTTAAAAGTTACAAATATGTAGTACGGCGACCGCTGACTTGCAATTTGATTTTATTTCTTTTACCGTCGGCCGTAGCTCAGTGGTAATTGGCGTGGCTTTGGGTGCGGAAGGTCCTGTGATCAATCGCTGCTCTTGCAATTTTTTTTATTTCTAATTTTTTGAATAAAGTAAAGGGTTAGTTTAGAATGTTATTATTATTATAATTATATCGTGCGAATATTAATATTTCTCGTATAAATAATTCTCTCCTCCTCTCACCTGTAACTCTCAATGAAGTAGCCGATATTATTGATACACTTAAAAATTGACTCTATGCTCCGGGAAATGATAACATACAAAATAAAGTATTAATAGCTGCCTTAGTAAACTTAATTTATACAAAAGGTAAATTCCCCGATATCTTACTCCAATATTTAAATCAGGAGACACAAAATGTGTTCGAAACTATCGACCCATAAGTCTAATTCCTAATATAGCCAAAATCATTGAAAAAACTATAAAAAAGCGACTAATCTCATTTTTGGATGCCAATAGTATAATTTCCAGTACTCAATTTGGTTTTCGCGCAAATAAAAGCACATCCGACGCAATAGCACTACTCACAAAAAAAATATATCACAGTCTGGATGATGACAGACCGTGTGCCGGCATTTTTATAGATTTAGCGAAAGCTTTTGATACCGTCTGTTGGAAAAGCTTGAATTATTGGGCATTAGGGGTGTTTGTTTTGAATTGTTGAGGAGTGCAGAGACTCCAAAGAGTAAAAATAAATAATGCTATCAGTTCCAGATGTACTATAAACTACGGAGTCCCACCCCCAGTATTGGGCCCTATTCGCTTTTAATGACCTCCTAACACTAAAATCACACGGTGATATAATTTCTTACGCTGACGACACAGTTTTATTCGTTTCCGCCAACACTTGAAAGATGTTGATAGGAAAATTGAAAGTGCTCTAAGGTTAATTACCCATTGGTTTGACTCGAATCTATTAACGATCAATTCATCAAAAACAAACTATGTACCAGTTGCGATCAAAAAAGCATGTTTGTCACCACATACCCTCGCTATAGATCTACCACAGCGTCAATACTTGTGGAAATTGAAACCTTCTGATCAAGTTAAATACCTTGGAGTAATATTGGATGCCTGTTTTAAATGGATCAATGAGGTCACTAAAAAAATTAGATCCCTATCTTTCATGTTTAAAAAGCTGAAAACTATCCTCTCACCTGATCATTTAATATCTATGTATTATGCTTTAGTACAACCACATTTGATGAATGGAATAATTGGCTCGGGAGGAGTATATTACAACATTTTAAGACCGTTAGAGATATCACAAAAAAGCGATTTTAAAGATAATTTTTGGATTAAATAAGCAATATTAATCTGAACTTTTGTTTAAGGATTATGACATTTTATCAATAAGAAATATA
Organism: Apoderus coryli; assembly: GCA_911728435.2. Classification (NCBI taxonomy): domain Eukaryota; kingdom Metazoa; phylum Arthropoda; class Insecta; order Coleoptera; family Attelabidae; genus Apoderus; species Apoderus coryli. The sequence continues at coordinate 3,684,534 of OU452202.1, read as the reverse complement.
TTTTATAAGCACAGTCTTCTTTTTGCACAGAAAAATAGCTTACTAAATTCATTAAATACTCATGAATATAGAACCCGATTCCGAGAAAATAGAAACATAAACATAATTAAAAGTAAAAAAGGTATAGGACAGAGATCTTTCGAATATGTCAGTATAAAGGTTTTTAACAATATTCCTGAGGAGCTTAGGGATAGAATGGTTTACAAGTCTTTTGGGAGGATTTTAACAAAATGGTTAATTAATCAAAGTTTGTCCATTCTGTGAAGCATTTAGTTAAATTTTATTTCGGTTGGTTTGTTTATTGGTGGTATGATTGGTAGTAGTAATTATATAACATAGTTTTAATTTTGGGAATTTGTCAATTATTGTACACTTGCACACTCGAACGCGGCAGATAACCCTGATTCATGCAGACAAGCTTGATGCTTAAGCAGAAACACGGCGTGACGCTATTATCTGTTTTGTGTATTGTGTTCTTCTACATTTATTGTGCTGAATTTTGTGTATAAGATAATATGTGTAGGTATTAAGTTTTGCAACAATAAATGTATTATTTTGTTTTTTTGACCTTCTGTTAAATGTTTAAGTAAGTTTTCTTTATTTGGGTTGCAGGTCGTAAACAATAAAAACGAAATTCTTCCTTTATTGAATTTATCAGTTGTGTACACAGAAATCTTATATTATATATATATACTCTAGAATGATAATCCCGTAGTACAAAAATGTAACCAAAAGTGTAGAGCTGTCCATAATGCGCATGATCACCAGTCACTTATTTTTCAACAGGACCGGCTTTGATTAAATGTAATATTACTGTTATAAGTATATTTAAAATTAAATTTTACCATTTGGTAATTCAAATAAAAAAATGGAATAAAGGAATTTAAGAAATAAAAAATTACATTAAATATATAAATACTTGTCTAATTGTCTAACAGGTACAACCCAATAATAATAAATCTAAGCAGAAACGAGAAATAAGTAAACATTCTAATATTGGAAAATATCGTAAGGACTTGAGCATTCTAATTATTTATTTTATTATTATATAATATTTGTTTGTTTATACAACCACCTTAGGCCTCTTACCTCTCTACAGCCTTCAAAGAAGGGGTGCAAGAAACAGTGATTTCACGAATATTTTCCGTGTCCATGTAAACCACTTCCATATCATCCGTACTACTCGCAATAGTATTTTGTGACAAAACATGGTTGGTAGAACTTTTATTCTCAGCAATTTCATGGAGGATTCTATAATTAAGTATATTCCAGTTTAACAACAGAATTCAAACGAACTTTGTATACCTACACAACGTAGGAAATATATTCTTGACATACATATCATGCATTTTTGACTGACTGCTTTTAAGTAAACAGTGTCTTGATATCAAACGATTAAGAATTTAACTTCCACTCTCATTTACATAATCTCTTCTTTTCAAGAAAAGTTTGGGAACTGCATCGGGTACGAGGGTGATCCTCTTGCCGTCTTCTCTACAAATGATATCTTCTGCAGCGAAATGCTTACTGCATATGACATTCCCATCACATACATTTTCTGTACTAGGATCCCAATGCCCGCATCCAAACATCATGTCTTTTTTTTGTCAAGCTAAAAATGAGTATCATGTCAATGGTATCATATTGACTCAAACTGAGACTGTTAGAAACCCGAAACAATAACTTACTGAAAATATTTAATACCAGGAATGATACTTTCATTTTTACACCACAACACTATACACCTCATTGTTTGTTAAATAAACAAACTACCAAACCAAAATAACAATTATTAAAAACAATTTTAATCACAAATAGGTATATCTATCAACAATTAAAATATACCACGCATAAACCCATAATTCAATTATAAAACCTATCTGAATTGTTGTGAAGCCGACTCTGACAGATATTCCCACTACGAGAAATGTCATTTGCGAAAATAGACGCTGTTGCGAAATCTCCTAAATTTAATAAGATTTGGAAAAAAATGTTTCGTTCATATTGCTGAAAACTAAACAGTATTACAATTTTACCGATAACATTGAATTATTTGATTTTGTCAAGCAGTTTCGTATGACGCAACATATGGATTTATTTATAAAACAGATATGTCGCATAAATTCTGTAAGGCGAACGACAAAATAGTTTTAAATATGGCAGCTCTGTACTGAAAATAAGTGACTGAGGAGCATGCGTAGTTCGAGAAAACTCTGCATACCCGTTACACTTTTTGGTATTCGGCTGGATTTAATTAGCATTCTAGAGTACATATATAATATAAGATTTCTATGGTTGTGTACAAGTATATCCCTGTTGAAAATACCGTATAGAATCATATTAAAACTTGATCTGGATCTATAAGTATCTATAAGTGAATGTAGGTTTTAATCTGGCTTTGACAAGCTCTATGTTATTTTAATAGTAATCTGATATGATTCAATATGGTTTGGGTTTATTTGGATATACATATAAAACACATCAATGGAATTGTATTGGTCTCTATAAGTTTTAAATATGATTAGATCTAATATGCCATTACAGATTCAAAACAAAGTGGGTTTTATACGGATTTAATAGGTTAAAATGAATAGTGTTTAAGAGGGGCGTTTGAATAAAATCGCTTGCAGACCTATTTTTGCGCATGGTAGACTCCACTAATACGTATCTGGTAGCAAAAATTTTGATAGGGAGTTAAAGAGTAAAGATGGGATTAGGTATTAAAGTATTTTGAAGTTGAAATATTGGATAGTTAGTTCAAAAACAGAGTTAGAAAATCATCATATTTCGCTTTGCAGGCATAATTTTGCGCATGGTAGTCGCCACTAAGACGTATCTGCTAGCAAAAATTTTCATAGGGTTTTAAAGACAAAAGATGGGATTAGGTAATGAAGTATTTTCAAGCGGAAAGATTAAATAGTTAACTCATAAATTGAGTTCAAACATGGGTAATTTTTTCACATTTACAGATATATTTTTGTGGATGGAAAACTCCACTAATACGTATCTGGTAGCAAAAATTTTAATAGGGTTTTAAAGACTAAGGTTTGGATTAGGTAATAAGCTATTTTGACGCTACAACAATAAATAATTACTTAATAAATTGAGTTCAAAGTCAGCAACTTTTTCCTCATTTTGTGCTATGATTCTAATATTTAATAATGATAATATTACTTTATTACCTTATTTACATATTTAACAATCACTTGTAATTAAAATTGTACGTGAAAACTTTCTGTATTAGACAATATCCATATTTAAAAAAATCCCTCATATTTCCCTTCAAATATCCGCCATTTTCTTATAATTTTTTTATAAATGTAGGCAACAAACATATAATGCGTAGTTGGGACAGTATTGAAGAGATGGCGCTGTTTATACACAGTGAGACAAAAATCTAATGGTTTTGTCGTACTTATATTATTAATATTTAGTTGTATGTGGTATAGTATATTATGTATATGCGTATGTACTAGGAGTAGGGATTATTAACTTTAGCCATGTACAGTAATATCAGAGAATAAATAAACATCTATGGTAATATTATGTAGGTATACCTACTGTTAGAGGATAAATACAAGAAGGAATAAAGTACGAGTAGTTAGTTTGTTACGTTAGTAGTAAGGAAATAATACAATTATAATAATTATTAAAATTCTGTTTGGTTACGTAGGTCATATATTTTTGATTATATTATAACTAGTCGGGAAAGTTTTAGGGTGACAACCGATTTTTTATGATCTATAGAGAGATTACAAGAACTCCCGACTGGTAGTTATTATAAAATTATAAGATACCCTTGGTGGGGGTTTAAATAGCGGTTAAAATTTCACCAGTTAGGTAGTTGGAACGTATATACAGGGTTATTCACGCCATACGACACGGAATACTGTGGTTAAACTATTTAATTTCCTTAAAGTTTTATTCGTGGGTTCGATAAAAATGATTTATGGCTACATTTTAAAAATATTGTGAGTCTATACAGGGTGTCCCAAATATAAGAAATTAACCATAGTTGCATTTTTTTAAATGGAATGCCCTGTATATGAATAAATTTTTAGATTCCCTGTTCAAAACAAAACCTAAATTTCATTTAGGCACATCTAACCTAAACCATAATTTAAACAATAACATAATAAATAAATAAATTTTTCACTCAAATTAAATAACAAGATATACCTTCATAAAAACTGATAAATTTTATAATAAATGTTCAAAATGATTGGACTCTAGGCACATATGAATCCTTTTCTTAAATCCTTCAACAACTTTAACCTGGTGTAACGCTTCTAAACGCTTCATTTATTTGGTTCTTCATCTCCTCTATTAAAAAAGTTTTCATTTGCGATGATTTTGTTCCTGGCCCATGTACAAAATTCAACACGATTTAAAATCAATATTGAAAAGTTCTTGATGCAGTTGCACTGTGTTTGGGTGGTATCTTTCGTTAAACTGCCTTAACAGTCTCTCGAAGACCGCTTTTTTGGGGTGATTTTGCGCCAGGAGCCTTTGAGCGTAAACTCGCGATGCCAGTAAAGCGTTTTTGGACCATTATCCCAGAATAAAAATCATGTCTATTCTTTCTCCTTTGGAATAGGTTCGCATTTTTGAATTGAATTAAATCAAATGTCACAGATAAAAAACTGTTTTCTGAAAAATTCTCAACTCTTAAGTAAGAATTTTCAACAGACTATTCGACAGTAAATATCAAATTAAAAGAAATGTATTCTATCTTCTCAAATTCTCATGGCTGACTTGATAAATATTATATTTTTGAAAATTCTTCCTCTTATTGCCAATATGTGTGCCTCTTCCATGCAAAATTAAAGATAAGTATACATATCTATAAGAAAACTTTAATTTAACTTTAATTTTTGCATCATCAAATACATGGTGGTCTACATGAAACTAAGAGATTCAATTTCAAATTTCCCTAATATCATGAATATGTGCATTTTCCAAGTATTATAATATTTGACAGATAATTACTTTATGAATCTAATTTTGACCTCATATACTGGGTGTTCCATTTGAAATAAACAAGTTATTTAGAATTAAACTTTACGTTCATATAAATTATATTATTGGACACCCTGTATTTAGTATTGCGGGTTTTTTATATTTGGCGTAACAAGTGATGAGTGGGTATATTTATCAGCCCAGACTGGCTTAAAAAGAACAAACAAATAGGTGTGAATTTGTTCTTTCATATTATGTCTATATTTTTATAAAAATTTAAATATTTAAAAAACTGTCAGGTTTAGGTGAGATGTACTTTAATGAAAGAACGGGGAATCCAAAAATATATTCATATACAGGGCATTCCATTTAAAAAAACACAACTATGGTTCATTTCTTATATATGGGACACCCTGTATAGACTCACAATACCTAATACCCTACTTAATTTTTAAAATTTTTACTGTTAAAATAATCACTGTACCAATCGTAAATCAAATAGATAGGTACTATGTTAAACCGCATATTAAACTAAAACTTAATTTTTCTCGAAAATGCAGCATTCTATCATATTGAGATAAGAATACCTCATATTTCCTAAGAATGTTGTCAGAATTCTCCAAAAATTAGTGAAAAAGAAGTTTTTTATTAAAAATGTCCGTTGATACCCGTTTAGACGCCTAAGTTCGCAATTTAATTCAGCAGTGTATGGCTAACGAATGCTTCTATTTAGGGAAATATCTTTTTCACCTTTCACTCCAATGGCTAAAGGCGCTTTCGCGATACCTTTAAAAAACCTATGCTAAGCCGCCATCTTTTAAAAACTATAACTCCTTTCAGAAGCAATTTTGCATTAGAAGTTTGGCGTTGAATTGCCATGAAATCTGCTCTAGAATTTGTGGCTTTCGCTTGGTCCATTAGTTTCTGGACACATTGTATACTATTAGGAAAGACACTCTTTGATGCATGAAATAAGCGTCTCATGGTTTTGAAACTGACAAACTAAAACAACAGGGCTAACCTAATACATTTTGAAAAACACTGCAAGCATACAGGGCGTTCCAAAGAAGAGATAAGTATGTATTATCATAGTTCTGTTTTTTTTAAATAGAACACCCTGTATGGGAGTATTTTAATAGTCCCTCAAAAATAACTGGGATTCGTTTTAAGGTGTCATTTACCTATGTTTTACGGTTTTCACAAAAATCATCAATTTGTGAAAATATTTAAAAATCTTGACTATTTATCGCAAATAAAACCAGTTTTTTTACATTCATCCTTTTTATGTATATAGTATAGTATATAACTATGACTAGTCTACGCGAAGATAAGCATCAAACGTATAAGAATACGAGCACAAAAAAGAATGTGAAAATAATTTACGCAAAATAGAAATATGACATTTTAGGGTCACTATGTATTAGTTTTTGGCGACACCTATTGAGGAGAAGAATGTATTAAAATATTCTATAAAATTACTCTAAGTTAAGAAATGAATGATTCGGAATACAATGAGATTCACTAGCGCCACCATCGGACATTTTTGTAAGTAACCATTTCGGATTCCCCTCTTAATATGGAATTACTGAATAAAAATTGCCATAAAACGAATTGGTTTCAATATGGATTAATAAGAAATTCTTTATTTGGGAATTGTTGGTTTCAATAAGGCATTCCAAATCAAATGTTTAATTTGGTTTTATCAGTTTGAATTAGTTTTTATGCGGCATAAAACTGCTTATTTCAATTGCGTTTAATATGGAAGTACTGAATAAAAATTACCATGGAACGAATTGGTTTCAATATGGATTAATAAGAAATTCTTTATTTGGAATTTATTGGTTTCAATAAGGTATTCCAAATCAAATGTTTAATTTGGTTTTATCAGTTTGAATTCGTTTTTATGCGGCATAAAACTGCTTATTTCAATTGCGTTTAATATGGAAGTACTGAATAAAAATTACCATGAAACGAATTGGTTTCAATATGGATTAATAAGAAATTCTGTATTTGGAATTTATTGGTATCAATAAGGTATTCCAAATCAAATGTTTAATTTGGTTTTATCAGTTTGAATTAGTTTTTATGCGGCATGAAACTGCTTATTTCAATTGCGTTTAATATGGAAGTACTGAATAAAAATTACCATGGAACGAATTGGTTTCAATATGGATTAATAAGAAATTCTTTATTTGGAATTTATTGGTTTCAATAAGGTATTCTAAATCAAATGTTTAATTTGGTTTTATCAGTTTGAATTAGTTTTTATGCGGCATGAAACTGCTTATTTCAATTGCGTTTAATATGGAAGTACTGAATAAAAATTACCATGAAACGAATTGGTTTCAATATGGATTAATAAGAAATTCTGTATTTGGAATTTATTGGTATCAATAAGGTATTCCAAATCAAATGTTTAATTTGGTTTTATCAGTTTGAATTAGTTTTTATGCGGCATGAAACTGCTTATTTCAATTGCGTTTAATATGGAAGTACTCAATAAAAATTACCATGGAACGAACTGGTTTCAATATGGATTAATAAGAAATTCTTTATTTGGAATTTATTGGTTTCAATAAGGTATTCCAAATCAAATGTTTAATTTGGTTTTATCAGTTTGAATTAGTTTTTATGCAGCATAAAACTGCTTATTTCAATTGCGTTTAATATGGAAGTACTGAATAAAAATTACCATGGAACGGATTGGTTTCAATATGGATTAATAAGAAATTCTTTATTTGGAATTTATTGGTTTCAATAAGGTATTCCAAATCAAATGTTTAATTTGGTTTTATCAGTTTGAATTAGTTTTTATGCGGCATAAAACTGTTTATTTCAATTGCGTTTAATATAGAATTGCTGAATAAGAATTTCCACGATGCGATTGGTTTCAATATGGATTCAATAAAAAATTTCATTCATGTCCGTTATCCTAAATAATGCAGATTTCTTGAGCTCCTTATGTTAAGAAATTATTGCATAAAACAACACGGCGTTTTAAGTTATTAAAATAAAATATATACCTAAACATTAATAATATAAGGGTTATTCTTTCGTACTGAACTAAGTGAACAATCTGAAAATTGTCAGTTCATTCACGATTGTGCGTATTCTTTCGACATCGGTCACTTCTAAGAAACTGATTAAAATTCCTACCCCCCTTGCCTCTTACTGATCAACCTCTAGGTACCGGTTAGTTCGTTCAGTTAACAGTTAACCTCTAAAAGTATTGAATATTGAGAGATAATAATTGGCATATGATTTCGAATCAAACCAATAAATTGTAAAAGTTTAAAACATGGATAATAATATCATGGAAGAAATAATTTTCCAGTTTTCAGAGCAGATTTGGCTGTTTTCGAGGTTAAGTGAAAGACAATCACAAAAAAGATGATCTTTCGGTTTCGCCAAATATTCAGTTCAGTATAATCACATTCACTTGTTCAGACCAATCACTACGAAAGAATAACCCTACCCTGTTGAAAATGCCAGATAGAACCATATAAAAAAAAAATTATTATGGATTAATACGGTTCATAGTGTGTATTTGAAACAGCAATTCCAAATTAAAAACATATTTGAAATAATTAGTATGAATTAGGATTGCCCACTAGAACCTGTTTACATCTAGAACGGATTTAATATGGTTTTATAAGCAAATCCAAATGCAAAAGCTATTGGGATTAATTTGTAGTTATCAGTTTCTATCAGGATTGCCCAATAGAACCTGTTTACATTTAGAACGGATTTAATATGGTTTTATAAGCAAATCCAAATGCAAAAGCTATTGGGATTAATTTGTATTTATCAGATTCTATGAGGATTGCCCAATAGAACCTGTTTACATTTAGAACGGATTTAATATGGTTTTATAAGCAAATCCAAATGCAAAAGCTATTGGGATTAATTTGTAGTTATCAGTTTCTATCAGGATTGCCCAATAGAACCTATTTACATTTAGAACGGATTTAATATGGTTTTATAAGCAAATCCAAATGCAAAAGCTATTGGGATTAATTTGTATTTATCAGATTCTATCAGGATTGCCCAATAGAACCTGTTTACATTTAGAACGGATTTAATATGGTTTTATAAGCAAATCCAAATGCAAAAGCTATTGGGATTAATTTGTAGTTATCAGTTTCTATCAGGATTGCCCACTAGAACCTGTTTACATTTAGAACGGATTTAATATGGTTTTATAAGCAAATCCAAATGCAAAAGCTTTTGGGATTAATTTGTAGTTATCAGTTTCTATCAGGATTGCCCAATAGAACCTGTTTATATTTAGAACGGATTTAATATGGTTTTATAAGCAAATCCAAATACAAAAGCCATTGGGATTAATTTGTAGTTATCAGTTTCTATCAGGATTGCCCAATAGAACCTGTTTACATTTAGAACGTTTTAATATGGTTTTATAAGCAAATCCAAATGCAAAAGCTATAGGGATTAATTTGTATTTATCAGATTCTATCAGGATTGCCCAATAGAACCTGTTTACATTTAGAACGGATTTAATATGGTTTTATAAGCAAATCCAAAAGCTATTGGGATTAATTTGTATTTATCAGTTTCTATCAGGATTCCCCAATAGAACCTGTTTACATTTAGAACGGATTTAATATGGTTTTATAAGCAAATCCAAATGCAAAAGCTATTGGGATTAATTTGTAGTTATCAGTTTCTATAAGGATTGCCCAATAGAACCTGTTTACATTTAGAACGGATTTAATATGGTTTTATAAGCAAATCCAAATGCAAAAGCTATTGGGATTAATTTGTATTTATCAGATATAATCAGGATTGCCCAATAGAACCTGTTTACATTTAGAACGGATTTAATATGGTTTTATAAGCAAATCCAAAAGCTATTGGGATTAATTTGTATTTATCAGTTTCTATCAGGATTGCCCAATAGAACCTGTTTACATTTAGAACGGATTTAATATGGTTTTATAAGCAAATCCAAATGCAAAAGCTATTGGGATTAATTTGTAGTTATCAGTTTCTATCAGGATTGCCCAATAGAACCTGTTTACATTTAGAACGGATTTAATATGGTTTTATAAGCAAATCCAAATGCAAAAGCTATTGGGATTAATTTGTATTTATCAGATATAATCAGGATTGCCCAATAGAACCTGTTTACATTTAGAACGGATTTAATATGGTTTTATAAGCAAATCCAAATGCAAAAGCTATTGGGATAAATTTGTAGTTATCAGATTCAATCAGGATTGCCCACTAGAACGGATTTAATATGGTTTTATAAGCAAATCCAAATGCAAAAGCTATTGGGATTAATTTGTAGTTATCAGTTTCTATCAGGATTGCCCAATAGAACCTGTTTACATTTAGAACGGATTTAATATGGTTTTATAAGCAAATCCAAATGCAAAAGCTATTGGGATTAATTTGTAGTTATCAGATTCAATCAGGATTGCCCACTAGAACCTGTTTACATTTAGAACGGATTTAATATGGTTTTATAAGCAAATCCAAATGCAAAAGCTATTGGGATTCATTTGTAGTTATCAGATTCAATCAGGATTGCCCACTAGAACCTGTTTAAATATAGAACGGATTTAAATGTAAATCCCTGTATATTATTATAAATAAATTATAACTCTTCAATTTTGTTGAAAAACGTTAAGGTCTATAGTATTATAGAATTACTTACCTCTTCGTCGAATTAATTTTCATTTATTATTATTATTTTTTATATATGTCTAGAATTATTGTTTTAAAAAACCATAACTTTGGGATTTGTGGAAGCAAAAAACAGTCTGCACTCGGTTACATGTACTTTTTTTCTATTTTAAAATTACATGTCAATATTTATCTCAATGTTCACCTAAAACAAAATATAAAATATTAATAATACTTAATCGATGAGTAGAAACAAGTACGTTTTATCACTTCACCAAACAATTTTTTTAATGTATAGGCGCGTTTTGGTAACAATGTTAGCATGTTCAAAAGAGAACTAAAATGCTTGTCAACATCACTTGAAAATAAAATAAAAGTGATTTGAAATGAAGTGGTAAGACGTGTGCTTAATTGTCTAATAATTACAATTAATAAAATAGTTTATTCTCACAGTATAGTAGTAGTAGTATAGTAATAACACAAACAACGTCAGTTATATCAAATGACATAAAAACGGTAGCAAAACATGTTTCGTAAGTAGAAACTGTAATCATTAACATTAGGTACATACAAAAACAAAGATATCAAAATCATAATTCAATTATGTTTTATTTAGAACATATTAATAGTTCTTTGAGCTAACATATATTTTTTGTCATACATAAATTATGTAAAATGATGAATACTAAATTTTTACGCGAAATTAATAATCATAATATACCTAATTATTTAATTTATATCAGGCAAGTGTCTAGTCTTTTAAAATCACCACACTGGCGTAGGCGTAAAGAAGTTTAAAGACGTCTTGTCTTGGGTTTCAATAATAATCTGATTATGGAAATGTTTTAGAAGATATATATTGTGAACTAAATAAGTAGCTATTAAAGTTTTAGGGCTCCATAATATATTGCGCGGCTAAGTTTAATGAAAATTATTTTTGGAATGTTATCATAAATAAGTGTTTTAGGTCATTTTATACGTAAATAAGTACTTGTTGAACCAAATTTGGTAAACCTTACTACTGAACATTTCTAAGTTCTGAACTTTTGGCAAAATAAAAAAAAAACATAACTACCTAAAAATCTTACTGGGCTTGCCTGAAGACAGCAGATACACCACATAGCCACATAGTAAACTTGGTCTACATACGCGATATAAAATGAGTGCCTTAGAGAATCCCGTGAAAAGTGTATAAAACGGATAAAAAGTAAACCCAATATTTTTGTCGACTATAAAATACTAATAAAAAAAAAAGATGTCAGGACTTTTTTTATAGAAAAAATTATAACATAAAATTGTTATTGAATAATACTAACTTTCCGTTCCTCATGTCTTATTGTCTAAAATATCTTCACTCTCTACGTTTATTTCTTCAGAGGTTTCCGTATTCTCTTTGAATTATTTTTCATCCCATCTAAAAAAAATTTCAAGTCCATGACTAACTTTTTGTGGAAAAGTTAGACATTGGAATATTAAAATATCAGTTATGAAAATACTGTTAAGCAGTTCATTACATAAACAATCCTTTTATTTAATTGGTACTTACCACAGCTCTGCCGGGGCGCCCTATTAATATCGGATATCTTTATCCCAATCCAATGAAAATACTGTTAAGCAGTTCATTACATAAACAATCCTTTTATTTAATTGGTACTTACCACAGCTCTGCCGGGGCGCCCTATTAATATCGGATATCTTTATCCCAATCCAGGTATTTACTTTTGATAACTGGGTACGCATGGCGAATTCATCAGTCCCTTTTTTAATTAAATAAAATGTTGTAATATCTGAAAATGCAAAACGAATCAGTTCCATGTATTGGCTTCAGATATGCCATCTAAATATGCCCAAACAGAAATAAAATTTGAATAAATAGGCCATTCTTACAGCGAGCGGTGTACAATTTTAATAGCAAAGTAAAAAACAAATGTCACCACAAATATGTTTTATATTAACGCCTTTATAGAGACACGTTTCGAGAGTATAATACACTCATCATTGGCCTGCAGCAACCTAATGCTGGAAAACCTAACAATTATACATTCACATTTCAATGCAGAACCTGTACTGGGGAGCATTTCAGAGTTTAAATGGTAAAACGTAAGTATTTACAATACAAACATTGTAATGTCCTCGGACAGGGTTCTTGTTAATTTTCCAGACTGAATAAAAGATATTATAATTAGGTGGATGAGACAGAAATGTACTTGAAGATTAATATTGAAATATAGAAAGAACAACAAATAAGTCCACAAACAAAACCTTAAATTGCAAACGTATAAGAATCATAGAACAACGGCAGACTTCTTATCGCACTGAATACAAAATTTGTTTAAAAACATTGCAAATAATAATTAATTAAATTATTGGTGTGGAAATAAAATAAACTTCCTGAATTGGTTTTTTTAACTTTGTGTCATAAGGAAAATCTGCCTCATGATTATAATGAAACCTATAAAACGGTAGCAAGTGAGAACCCAAAAGTTCTATTTTAGTCATGATATCAATGATACTTGAACGTTCAAAATTATACGGTTTTCAAAATACCAAAGCTACCTTCTAAGGAGAAACTGTGTTCTTGGTAAGGACCAAGAACACAGTTTCTACAAAAACAGCAAGCAAACATTTTATAAACTACTAAGTACTAGATGGATAAAGCTAAATAATATGATTTCATATTATACTTAGTTTTGAAACAACGTCGAAGACATTTTTTGCAACCATTGAACATTTAATAACTCATTTGTTGCTTTCAGTTGTTCCCTCAAATTATTTTGTCTTATTGGCTTTCGTGAATTTTCTTTCAGAATTTCCTCTGGGTTTAACATTTTAATTCGCTTTTCCCTTATCTGCGTTTTTTTCGCTTATCTGCGTTTTCAGAGCATCAATATCGTCTAAAACAACATGATTTATTTAGATTTACAGACGAATATAAATTTAAAAAGTAATCAATAATAAAACTAGCAAAAATACCTTCAATATATATAATACAAAGGTTTGTAAGTTTTTTATATCTTCGGTGATCCAATCCAATCCAATCTCCTGTACTATATCATCATCAAGGAATCTGAGATAAGCATACCCCATACTAAAAAGAGTAAAAAGTTCTTAAATATTGTCATTAATTCTCAATTCTTAATATAATAATAAATTATCATTAATTCTTTAGATCTTCTTTCATCTCCCAAAAGTCTTAAATGTGTGTATAAATTGAAGAAAATTTAATAAAATAAAAATTGTTAAAATAACTACGAATAATGTTCCATATTTCACCGTTTTGGAAAATTTAACACATTTGTTTTATTAATTGATTGTGGTGAAATATCTATTATTACAGTACCTATATGTACAGGGTGTATTCTGGTTGATGGTATACACTTTGTTTTGTTGTTTTGGGAAAAGTAACTAAGTACGAATATTTTGAAAATGTAAGTAATTACTTAAGTTGGATTTTTTCGATATAGTTAATTAGGTAGACAACTATTAAAACGTTTTTTTCTTTATTAACGTTGATAAAGTTCACAAGAATAAATGTATTCTACCACTTCACCCAAATTACATATTATAGTGACAATATTATTGTATGCTGATAGATTAGGTATTAGTACAGCTAATACACACAATTAGCTGTCGTGTTAGGTTGATCTGAATAATCACTTACATTTTCAAAACAATCGTATGGTTACTTGTCGCAAAACTTCAAATATACCATCGACCAGCAATCAACCTGTATCTTATACAAATAACCATAGGTACCAAAGATTATTATACATAATATATTATTTATATTAATCTTTGCCTATACTGTGTATCTAATACATTGCGTGCGTACTAATGATAATGATTACTATAATATTATATTAGCAGAGCATAGGCAATGTTTTTTATTCCTTATAAAGACAATGATATACCTTGGTAAAAAGAATAATTTATTTGCTTACCTGCTTCTTATAATTCGGAATAAATTTTATCACATAGTAGTTAACAAATCACAACACAACACACAACACAAAGTTATTTAGTTATTTTATGCTGTTAGATAGTCATAGATGAAAGATATTATAATATATATTTAGGTTAGCATTTACACTTATTTTATTACACAATTGAGATAGAGTAATTAACATATTATTGATAATGAAAAACAAAACATAAACCGACGCCATAACAAAACACGTGTTGCTTGTGTGTGGCCAGTGTTGTTCGCATGCTTTTTTTTTCGTACTAGATTGAAATTGTACCGCAGCAGTGTTGTGATAGGGAATTATCAAATTGTAACATATTTTATTCGACAATTCCAAAATCAAGATTATTACAGACTTTGTTGTCTGATTATTATGCATGAGTTTATTCAGTTGACGATAGTTTTTTATTGTTTTCTGGAATATATATATAATGACGACATAGAGATTGCAACAGATGTTTTAATTACATTTAGATATTTTGACTTTTTATATAAAGGCAATAACAAAATATGCGCCATAGCAATTAATATAATAATAGATAATAGGTATATAAATATACGCTATTATTGTTATAGATAGAGAATAGTAGGTATTAAATAAGCTTCCAAAATTGAGTTATGACGACATACATGTTGTATTCACACACACTTCTGGATGTGATTGTATTAATATTCATGTCTTCACCCATTCTAGAATAATTTTGAAATATACTATGATATAATTCTATACCGTGTCAGAAGTCAGCTGCAATCGGCAACACTGAACTCTGAACTATTCACAAGCGTTAAGCATAAACCACTATACCTACTTACTAGTTGCCAGATTTACGTCAAATCGGCAGTTTTGTCGCGATTTTCTTAATAAAATATTCATATATATTTGAGATATTTATTATAAACTAAAATATAAATGGTGATATATTTTACAGGTTGTCCATTATTTCAATTTTAGTTTTTTTCTTATTAGTTATTTTTTTATTTATTTAGTTATCATGTCATAGGCAAAACCAGGAGCAAATGTATGTTCATGCCAACGCAATTGTGACTCTTTGGATATACTTTGCCATCTTTTCTTATGTAAAAAATGTAATTAAATTTTGAATACCTATCTGTGCGTTAGTAAAAATTACTATGTATATAAATATGTATATAGGTAGGTAATATCAAAGATTAATGTCTTTGGTAATAGTGAAGACTATACCTCGGCAACACTGAGTATTAGTAAATGGTCAGCGTTGCCGGTTGTAACATAATAATTATTATTACAATTTTGCACTAAATCTGGTACTAAATTTGTACTGTAAGATGAATTTAATGAATCTGTACTAGGATTTTTTATATACTAAATTGGCCAACAATTGACCTTTTTTTCTTGGTGACGTAACATAATATGTTGTAAAATCTGAGCAGCTATAACATTATAATATTATGTTTAAGCATGTTATCGGCAACAGTGGATACGGTAAGAAAATCATAACTATTTTGTCAAAACACAAAAAACAAAGTAGTAGTTGTCTTTATAAAGACAATGACCTCGCCTATCTATAGGGTTATTCTTTCGTAGTGATTGGTCTGAACAAGTGAATGTGATTAAACTGAATGTGATTATACTGAACTGAATATTTGGCGAAACCGAAAGATCATCTTTTTTGTGATTGTCTTTCACTTAACCTCGAAAACAACCAAATCTGCTCTGAAAACTGGAAAATTATTTCTTCCATGATATTATTATCCATGTTTTAAACTTTTACAATTTATTGGTTTGATTCGAAATCATATGCCAATTATTATCTCTCAATACTTTTAGAGGTTAACTGTTAACTGAACGAACTAACCGGTACCTAGAGGTTGATCAGTAAGCGGCAACGGGGGTAGGAATTTGAATCAGTTTGTTAGAAGTGACCGATGTCGAAACAATACGCACAATCGTGAATGAACTGACAATTTTCAGATTGTTCACTTAGTTCAGTACGAAAGAATAACCCTTACATTATTAATGTTTAGGTATATATTTTATTTTAATAACTTAAGACGCCGTGTTGTTTTATGCAATAATTTCTTAAAATAAGGAGCTCAAGAAATCTGCATTATTTAGGATAACGGACATGAATGAAATTTTTTATTGAATTCGTATTGAAACCAATCGCATCGTGGAAATTCTTATTCAGCAATTCTATATTAAACGCAATTGAAATAAGCAGTTTTATGCCGCATAAAAACTAATTCAAACTGATAAAACCAAATTAAACATTTGATTTGGAATACCTTATTGAAACCAATAAATTCCAATTAAAGAATTTCTTATTAATCCATATTGAAACCAATTCGTTTCATGATAATTTTTATTCAGTACTTCCATATTAAACGCAATTGAAATAAGCAGTTTTATGCCGCATAAAAACTAATTCAAACTGATAAAACCAAATTAAACATTTGATTTGGAATACCTTATGGAAACCAATAAATTCCAAATAAAGAATTTCTTATTAATCCATATTGAAACCAATTCGTTTCATGATAATTTTTATTCAGTACTTTCATATTAAACGCAATTGAAATAAGCAGTTTTATGCCGCATAAAAACTAATTCAAACTGATAAAACCAAATTAAACATTTGATTTGGAATACCTTATTGAAACCAATAAATTCCAATTAAAGAATTTCTTATTAATCCATATTGAAACCAATTGGTTTCATGATAATTTTTATTCAGTACTTCCATATTAAACGCAATTGAAATAAGCAGTTTTATGCCGCATAAAAACTAATTCAAACTGATAAAACCAAATTAAACATTTGATTTGGAATACCTTATTGAAACCAATAAATTCCAAATAAAGAATTTCTTATTAATCCATATTGAAACCAATTCGTTCCATGGTAATTTTTATTCAGTACTTCCATATTAAACGCAATTGAAATAAGCAGTTTTATGCCGCATAAAAACTAATTCAAACTGATAAAACCAAATTAAACATTTGATTTGGAATACCTTATGGAAACCAATAAATTCCAAATAAAGAATTTCTTATTAATCCATATTGAAACCAATTCGTTCCATGGTAATTTTTATTCAGTACTTCCATATTAAACGCAATTGAAATAAGCAGTTTTATGCCGCAGAAAAGCTAATTCAAACTGATAAAACCAAATTAAACATTTGATTTAGAATACCTTATTGAAACCAATAAATTCCCAATAAAGAATTTCTTATTAATCCATATTGAAACCAATTCGTTCCATGGTAATTTTTATTCAGTACTTCCATATTAAACGCAATTGAAATAAGCAGTTTTATGCCGCATAAAAACTAATTCAAACTGATAAAACCAAATTAAACATTTGATTTGGAATACCTTATTGAAACTAATAAATTCCAAATAAAGAATTTCTTATTAATCCATATTGAAACCAATTCGTTCCATGGTAATTTTTATTCAGTACTTCCATATTAAACGCAATTGAAATAAGCAGTTTTATGCCGCAGAAAAGCTAATTCAAACTGATAAAACCAAATTAAACATTTGATTTGGAATACCTTATTGAAACCAATAAATTCCAATTAAAGAATTTCTTATTAATCCATATTGAAACCAATTCGTTTCATGATAATTTTTATTCAGTACTTCCATATTAAACGCAATTGAAATAAGCAGTTTTATGCCGCATAAAAACTAATTCAAACTGATAAAACCAAATTAAACATTTGATTTGGAATACCTTATGGAAACCAATAAATTCCAAATAAAGAATTTCTTATTAATCCATATTGAAACCAATTCGTTCCATGGTAATTTTTATTCAGTACTTCCATATTAAACGCAATTGAAATAAGCAGTTTTATGCCGCATAAAAACTAATTCAAACTGATAAAACCAAATTAAACATTTGATTTGGAATACCTTATTGAAACTAATAAATTCCAAATAAAGAATTTCTTATTAATCCATATTGAAACCAATTCGTTCCATGGTAATTTTTATTCAGTACTTCCATATTAAACGCAATTGAAATAAGCAGTTTTATGCCGCATAAAAACGAATTCAAACTGATAAAACCAAATTAAACATTTGATTTGGAATACCTTATTGAAACCAATAAATTCCAAATAAAGAATTTCTTATTAATCCATATTGAAACCAATTCGTTCCATGGTAATTTTTATTCAGTACTTCCATATTAAACGCAATTGAAATAAGCAGTTTTATGCCGCATAAAAGCTAATTCAAACTGATAAAACCAAATTAAACATTTGATTTGGAATGCCTTATTGAAACCAACAATTCCCAAATAAAGAATTTCTTATTAATGCATATTCAAACCAATTCGTTTTATGGTAATTTTTATTCAGTAATTCCATATTAAACACTATTCATTTTAACCTATTAAATCCGTATAAAACCCACTTTGTTTTGAATCTGTAATGGCATATTAGATCTAATCATATTTAAAACTTATAGAGACCAATACAATTCCATTGATGTGTTTTATATGTATATCCAAATAAACCCAAACCATATTGAATCATATAAGATTACTATTAAAATAACATAGAGCTTGTCAAAGCCAGATTAAAACCTACATTCACTTATAGATACTTATAGATCCAGATCAAGTTTTAATATGATTCTATACGGTATTTTCAACAGGGTATAGATAGATGAGGTCATTGTCTTTATAAAGACAACTACTACTTTGTTTTTTGTGTGTTGACAAAATACTAGTTATGATTTTCTTACCGTATCCACTGTTGCCGATAACATGCTTAAACATAATATTATAATGTTATAGCTGCTCAGATTTTACAACATATTATGTTACGTCACCAAGAAAAAAAGGTCAATTGTTGGCCAATTTAGTATATAAAAAATCCTAGTACAGATTCATTAAATTCATCTTACAGTACAAATTTAGTACCAGATTTAGTGCAAAATTGTAATAATCATTATTATGTTACAACCGGCAACGCTGACCATTTACTAATACTCAGTGTTGCCGAGGTATAGCCTTCACTATTACCAAAGACATTAATCTTTGATATTACCTACCTATATACATAGTAATTTTTACTAACGCACAGATAGGTATTCAAAATTTAATTACATTTTTTACATAAGAAAAGATAGCAAAGTATATCCAAAGAGTCACAATTGCGTTGGCATGAACATACATTTGCTCCTGGTTTTGCCTATGACATGATAACTAAATAAATAAAAAAATAACTAATAAGAAAAAAACTAAAATTGAAATAATGGACAACCTGTAAAATATATCACCATTTATATTTTAGTTTATAATAAATATCTCAAATATATATGAATATTTTATTAAGAAAATCGCGACAAAACTGCGGATTTGACGTAAATCTGGCAACTAGTAAGTAGGTATTGTGGTTTATGCTTGACGCTTGTGAATAGTTCAGAGTTCAGTGTTGCCGATTGCAGCTGACTAATGACACGGTATAGAATTATATCATAGTATATTTCAAAATTATTATAGAATGGGTGAAGACATGAATATTAATACAATCACATCCAGAAGTGTGTGTGAATACAACATGTATGTCGTCATAACTCAATTTTGGTAGCTTATTTAATACCTACTATTCTCTATCTATAACAATAATAGCGTATATTTATATACCTATTATCTATTATTATATTAATTGCTATGGCGCATATTTTGTTATTGCCTTTATATAAAAAGTCAAAATATCTAAATGTAATTAAAACATCTGTTGCAATCTCTATGTCGTCATTATATATATATTCCAGAAAACAATAAAAAACTATCGTCAACTGAATAAACTCATGCATAATAATCAGACAACAAAGTCTGTAATAATCTTGATTTTGGAATTGTCGAATAAAATATGTTACATTTTGATAATTCCCTATGACAACACTGCTGCGGTACAATTTTTTACTTAATCTAACCTAGCCCAAATTCCATTGCTAGCATCGTGTTTTGTTATGGCGTCGGTTTATGTTTTGTTTTTCATTATCAATAATATGTTAATTACTCTATCTCAATTGTGTAATAAAATAAGTGTAAATGCTAACCTAAATATATATTATAATATCTTTCATCTATGACTATCTAACAGCATAAAATAACTAAATAACTTTGTGTTGTGTGTTGTGTTGTGATTATTATTATAAGAAGCAGGTAAGCAAATAAATTATTCTTTTTACCAAGGTATATCATTGTCTTTATAAGGAATAAAAAACATAGCCTATGCTCTGCTAATATAATATTATAGTAATCATTATCATTAGTACGCACGCAATGTATTAGATACACAGTATAGGCAAAGATTAATATAAATAATATATTATGAATATTAATCTTTGGTACCTATGGTTACTTGTATAAGATACAGGTTGATTGCTGGTCGATGGTATATTGGAAGTTTTGCGACAAGTAACCATACGATTGTTTTGAAAATGTAAGTGATTTGGTATTCAGATCAACCTAATACGACAGCTAATTGTGTGTATTAGCTGTACTAATACCTAATCTATCAGCATACAATAATATTGTCACTATAATATGTAATTTGGGTGAAGTGGTAGAATACATTTATTCTTGTGAACTTTATCAACGTTAATAAAGAAAAAAACGTTTTAATAGTTGTCTACCTAATTAACTATATCGAAAAAATCCAACTTAAGTAATTACTTACATTTTCAAAATATTCGTACTTAGTTACTTTTCCCAAAACAACAAAACAAAGTGTATACCATCAACCAGAATACACCCTGTACATATATGTACTGTAATAATAGATATTTCACCACAATCAATTAATAAAACAAATGTGTTAAATTTTCCAAAACGGTGAAATATGGAACATTATTCGTAGTTATTTTAACAATTTTTATTGTATTAAATTTTCTTCAATTTATACACACATTCAAGACTTTTGGGAGATGAAAGAAGATCTAAAGAATTAATGATAATTTATTATTATATTAATAATTGAGAATTAATGACAATATTTAAGAACTTTTTACTCTTTTTAGTATGGGGTATGCTTATCTCAGATTCCTTGATGATATAGTACAGGAGAGTGGAATCACCGAAGATATAAAAAACTTACAAACCTTTGTATTTTATATATTGAAGGTATTTTTGCTTGTTTTATTATTGATTACTTTTTAAATTTATATTCGTCTGTAAATCATCATGTAAATCATATTATTTAGCTTTATCCATCTAATACTTAGTAGTTTATAAAATGTTTGCTTGCTATTTTTGTAGAAACTGTGTTCTTGGTCCTTACCAAGAACACAGTTTCTCCTTAGAAGGTAGCTTTGGTATTTTGAAAACCGTATAATTTTGAACGTTCAAGTATCATTGATATCATGACTAAAATAGAACTTTTGGGTTCTCACTTGCTACCGTTTTATAGGTTTCATTATGATCATGAGGCAGATTTTCCTTATGACACAAAGTTAAAAAAACCAATTCAGGAAGTTTATTTTATTTCCACACCAATAATTTAATTAATTATTATTTGCAATGTTTTTAAACAAATTTTGTATTCAGTGCGATAAGAAGTCTGCCGTTGTTCTATGATTCTTATACGTTTGCAATTTAAGGTTTTGTTTGTGGACTTATTTGTTGTTCTTTCTATATTTCAATATTAATCTTCAAGTACATTTCTGTCTCATCCACCTAATTATAATATCTTTTATTCAGTCTGGAAAATTAACAAGAACCCTGTCCGAGGACATTACAATGTTTGTATTGTAAATACTTACGTTTTACCATTTAAACTCTGAAATGCTCCCCAGTACAGGTTCTGCATTGAAATGTGAATGTTTAATTGTTCGGTTTTCCAGCATTAGGTTGCTGCAGGCTAATGATGAGTGTATTATACTCTCGAAACGTGTCTCTATAAAGGCGTTAATATAAAACATATTTGTGGTGACATTTGTTTTTTACTTTGCTATTAAAATTGTACACCGCTCGCTGTAAGAATGGCCTATTTATTCAAATTTTATTTCTGTTTGGGCATATTTAGATGGCATATCTGAAGCCAATACATGGAACTGATTCGTTTTGCATTTTCAGATATTACAACATTTTATTTAATTAAAAAAGGGACTGATGAATTCGCCATGCGTACCCAGTTATCAAAAGTAAATACCTGGATTGGGATAAAGATATCCGATATTAAACCGGTGTGAAAATAGCAGCTAAAGATAGCAGCCAAAATATCCGAACAAGCACGAACGCCAGTAGCCTCGCACTATATGCGCGCGCACATCGTATCGAGCCAGCGCTCATGACGGGCACGAACAACTTGCCACGTGGTAATAAACATATAATTTACAGACAAATAACTTATTTAAAAAATAATTCATAAAATTAATAATGAAGTTAATATTTTGCAAAATATTGGACCAAAAGACAGTTTGAAGGTGGATGGTGAAAAAATTTATTTAATTTAAGCAAAACAGTATTGGGTAACAAATTACGTACCCATTTGCATTAGTACAATAATTTAACTAAAAATTAGTGGAAGTGACGTAATAGGGCGTTAAAAGATAGCAGCCAAAACCGTCCTAGTGGGGAAAACTTAATAACTCCGAAACTATTGACCCTGCCATATCGGGCATTCAGAGTGTGTTAGATAACAACATGGGCAATATAACGTATATACTCATTATCACTTACAGGCCGTCGCAGGGGCGTACTAAAGCTTTAAAAGATTGCAGCCAAAACCCTCCTGATGGTGAAAAATTAATTACTCCGAAACTATTGAGCCTGCCATATCGGGCATTCAGGGTGGGTTAGATAACAACATGGGCAATATAACGTATATACTCACTATCACTTACAGGCCGTCGCAGGGGCGTACTAAAGCTTTAAAAGATAGCAGCCAAAACCCTCCTGATGGTGAAAAATTAATAAATCCGAAACTATTGAGCCTGCCATATCGGGCTTTCAGAGTATGTTAGATAACAACATGGGCAATATAACGTATATACCCACTATCACTTACAGGCAGTCGCAGGGGCGTACTAAAGCTTTAAAAGATAGCAGCCAAAACCCTCCTGATGGTGAAAAATTAATAACTCCGAAACTATTGAGCCTGCCAAATCGGGCTTTCAGAGTGGGTTAGATAACAACATGGGCAATATAACGTATATACTCACTATCACTTACAGGCCGTCCCAGGGGCGTACTAAAGCTTTAAAAGATAGCAGCCAAAACCCTCCTGATGGTGAAAAATTAATAACTCCGAAACTATTGAGCCTGCCATATCGGGCTTTCAGAGTATGTTAGATAACAACATGGGCAATATAACGTATATACCCACTATCACTTACAGGCCGTCCCAGGGGCGTACTAAAGCTTTAAAAGATAGCAGCCAAAACCCTCCTGATGGTGAAAAATTAATAACTCCGAAACTATTGAGCCTGCTATATCGGGCTTTCAGAGTATGTTAGATAACAGCATGGGCAATATAACGTGTATACCCACTATCACTTACAGGCCGTCGCAGGGGCGTACTAAAGCTTTAAAAGATAGCAGCCAAAACCCTCCTGATGGTGAAAAATTAATATCGGGCATTACGAGTGGGTTAGATAACAACAGATTCAATATAACGTATATACTCACCATCACTTACAGGCCGTCCCAGTGGCCTACTATAGCTTTAAAAGATAGCAGCAACTTAATAACTCCGAAACTATGGAACCTGCCACATTAATTTTTTCGAATAAGTTAGAATCATAATGCCTATGAAAATGCAGCCAAATCACGCAACTACTTATAAAAATAAATAACCCCGAACCAATGGTTCTGCGGCCTTAGAAGGAATTTATTTATTTAAACGCAGAAGATAATTATCAATAGCTTGATTTCTACATAATAATAATTATTATTATATACCTGAACATGAACTAAATATTTAAAATTATATTATATTACTATTATTTCTAATCAATTGCACAATGTAAAAATATAAAACAGCTGCCCTAGTGATTCAAAATATCCAAAATACCTAATATTTAAAATAATTTTACACAATATATTCTAAAAAAGCAAATAATTAAAAACAATTTTATTATACCAAAATAAAATACAAGAAAATGTGTAATAATCAGTTGGAGAATCCTAACAATCCATTTAGATGTAGTATGAAAGTTAACCTAACCTGGAACACGTAGGGTACAGAAATTATGAAACATGTAAAATGAAAAACTTATCTATCGTAAATATAAAGTTTAATTTATTTACACAAAATAAATATAAATACCAAAACATTTAGGTCGTTTTAGCATCCTACACAGTAGGTATATTACATTTTTTAACATAGAAATACTTAATATCTCCTTCTCCTTTTACTTTTGTAACTAAGATATAATTTATATAATTATTTCTATTAAAGTAAGTAAGTAAAATAATACTTTTTATTAGATAATCTGTGGCTAAACGATAAATCATCTAAAGCCATTTCCCTTAAAAAAATAATATAATACTTTTAATAACACCTCGTATCTCTTAAATTATTATTTCTTTAAATATGACAGAAGTAATTACTGATTTTGTATGTTTTTATCTATTTAGATAAATTGAAAGTAGGTAGGTACGTAGATTTGATATATTCAATGCTGGTTTACTATTATTACCAAAAATTGAATGCTATAGAACGAACGATCGAAAATTGTATTTATTAAAAAGAATGTTTGTTTGTTTTTTGGCATTATGCAGGTAAAGAAAAATATTACTATTTAAACAATTTTATAGTGTTTTGTATTTTTAGATATTGTATAACGTTTTGTTATCAAGAAATATGGGTGAGGATCACGTCGTAAATGCATTTCCTCTCATTACGAAGTAGATGGCTTTACCCCAGGTAAATAATTATAACACACCAAATTGGACTAGGTGTCCGTACGACTTGATGCAACGATTTCATAGGTGCGAAATTTGTTTTATTGCTTATAAAATACACACATACACAAAGACAGACAGACTTCCATCTGGAAATGGTCTTAATCGTCTCAGGGAACTTCAAAATGGTTATATCCGTCTTTATCTCAATTTTTTGTTAGCGTGTTGACAATACTTTCCATGTGCGGGAAAGTAAAATAGATTAAATATTAAATACCTAAATGTACATCTATATAGGTAATGTATATCTATATGTATAAAATATAATTAGAAGAGAAATTATTTTGTGGCATAGCGGAAAATATATGATATTTACAATTTAAAGCTTTCATATGTGTCTATAATAATAAAAATAATGGGTATAATTCATAAAAATAGGTATTTACAAGATTAGCGAGCAGAAAAAGATTGTGTTTAGTTATGTTAGGTTATTTTAGGCTAGGTTAGGTAACCTTAGGCTAAGTTAGATTAGGTTATGTTAGGTTAGGTTAGATTAAGTAAAGTTAGGATTGCTTATAATAAAAAAAATTAGGTTAGTATTTGAAATAATCTTGCAAAGTCAATAGTATTTTGAAAATATTTCCTAGAAGTTGATATATGTCTTTTTATGTTTAAAGAAAATCGTTGTTTTCTTAGTCGCCCATTTAATCCTAATATCAAACAGTTAAAATTAAAACATCTTATGATCAATAAACAACAGTAAATCAGAAACGGTAAAATCTTGTATATTTCGAACAATCGAGATATTTTAAGAAAACAACCAATTCTGGACATCCTTAACTAAATATATCTTCTAGTTGTGTGTGTAGTTTGTTATATAAATTTTTGCCGAAGGGTCCTTCCTTTTCGAGACACAGGGAGTTAAAAAAAATATCAACATTCATACGAAAAAATTGTGACGGTTATTTCTAATAATTCATAGTCAGTTAGAAAAAATAATATATTTTTTATCTCCTTGTATCTCGAAAAAGAAGGCTCATTTGCAAAAATTTGTATAAAGAACTACACTTATTTTAAGCAGTTCTATCACCTACAGCAATTTGGCCATGTCTTTCTGAAGCACCCTGTATAGGATAAACTAACAGAAACTTATAAATAATCAAACATATTTAGTATTCTATTCCTGAAACCTTCGTTTTCTTGATATATATAAAAAAAGTATTTAAAAGTAATCTTTAAATAGGGAAAAAATAAGTAATAAAACTAACATATTAGATTAGTTAACTATGTTCTGATCTGTAATTTAGCATAACTGATGATAGGACAAGTGTATTACTGATGGTTAATAATTCATATCAAAATAATTAATGTCCACGAGGAGTTACCATATCCAAAGCTAAATTTCACTAGTGTATTTTTATCTTTGATATAGATCAATTAAAGTATGCCTGCCACACAAATCAGGTTTTTATTTGCTTAATCTTTACATTGCACAATTGCCAGACAATCTTACTTAGAAAAATTGATTTTTGGCACACATAATTATCGCTTTTTAATATAAAGTTAATGAAATTATATATTATCTACTTGTTATAAAAGTAAAATATTAAAAAAAAACAATAGTATATTGTGCAACGAACATGAAATGACATAAATGGTCATTATATGTGAGCAACTAGTGAGAAATGAAAAACAGCACTACAATGTACTACACAATTGAACATATATAATAAAGGCATTTAAAGAAAAAATTATTACAGTATAAAGTATGTAAATTTTTAAATATATTTCGTTTAAAACAGGAAATTAATGTTTAATTTCAAAATATTTTCACAAAGTGACTATTTTTTGTACCAAATTCCATTGCTAAGTTAAGATAAAAGTAATAGAATTATTTGTGACGTTAGTGAGGAGGCCGTTGGTCCTGGAACATGTCCGGAATTTTGCAATGTACAGACTGCAAATATACGAGTAATACCTACTTGAGTTTTATTTAAATTAAGTTGCACAATTTTTTCTGAAATTTACCAACTTGCTACATTTATCCCTATATAAACAGTCTTGGACACACTCACTACTCCTGATTAATAATTGTAGCACCGTCTACATCTACGGTAAAAAAAAAAAAAAAATTTTTTTGATGCACAGACCATGATATTTGTTTACAACTAAATTTTGAAAAATGTTGAATTATATTACGCAATTTATACATACGATGTATCTATTGATATTTCACGTGTGTTTTGTATTTGATGTTTTGTTTCTGTTCTGATGCTAGATGACGTATGTACTGATGTTTTTTAATCTTGTTGATATTTGTAACTTATGTAACAATTTTTACAGGCCTTGAAAAAGTTTAAGCTTATTAAACGAAACGTCGGCAGAAATCTAGTGATGGTTTAATTTATGTCCTTAACTGACAATTTCAAATCAAATATAATTGAATTATGATTTTGATATCTTTGTTTTCGTATGTACCTAATGTTAATGATTACAGTTTCTACTTACGAAACATGTTTTGCTACCGTTTTTATGTCATTTATTATAACTGACGTTGTTTGTGTTATTACTATACTACTACTACTACTATACTGTGAGAATAAACTATTTTATTAATTGTAATTATTAGACAATTAAGCAAACGTCTTACCACTTCATTTCAAATCACTTTTATTTTATTTTCAAGTGATGTTGACATGCATTTTAGTACTCTTTTGAAGATGCTAACATTGTTACCAAAACGCGCGTATACATTAAAAAAATTGTTTGGTGAAGTGATAAAACGTACTTGTTTCTACTCATCGATTAAGTATTATTAATATTTTATATTTTGTTTTAGGTGAACATTGAGATGTAATTTTAAAATAGAAAAAAAGTACATGTAACCGGGTGCAGACTGTTTTTTGCTTCCACAAATCCCAAAGTTATGGTTTTTTAAAACAATAATTCTAGACATATATAAAAAATAATAATAATAAATGAAAATTAATTCGACGAAGAGGTAAGTAATTCTATAATACTATAGACCTTAACGTTTTTCAACAAAATTGAAGAGTTATAATTTATTTATAATAATATACAGGGATTTACATTTAAATCCGTTCTAGATTTAAACA
This sequence comes from Apoderus coryli, assembly GCA_911728435.2. Classification (NCBI taxonomy): domain Eukaryota; kingdom Metazoa; phylum Arthropoda; class Insecta; order Coleoptera; family Attelabidae; genus Apoderus; species Apoderus coryli. The sequence goes on along the minus strand of OU452202.1, from coordinate 3,655,991 downwards.
GGTTCTAGTGGGCAATCCTGATTGAATCTGATAACTACAAATGAATCCCAATAGCTTTTGCATTTGGATTTGCTTATAAAACCATATTAAATCCGTTCTAAATGTAAACAGGTTCTAGTGGGCAATCCTGATTGAATCTGATAACTACAAATTAATCCCAATAGCTTTTGCATTTGGATTTGCTTATAAAACCATATTAAATCCGTTCTAAATGTAAACAGGTTCTATTGGGCAATCCTGATAGAAACTGATAACTACAAATTAATCCCAATAGCTTTTGCATTTGTATTTGCTTATAAAACCATATTAAATCCGTTCTAGTGGGCAATCCTGATTGAATCTGATAACTACAAATTAATCCCAATAGCTTTTGCATTTGGATTTGCTTATAAAACCATATTAAATCCGTTCTAAATGTAAACAGGTTCTATTGGGCAATCCTGATAGAAACTGATAACTACAAATTAATCCCAATAGCTTTTGCATTTGGATTTGCTTATAAAACCATATTAAATCCGTTCTAGTGGGCAATCCTGATTGAATCTGATAACTACAAATTAATCCCAATAGCTTTTGCATTTGGATTTGCTTATAAAACCATATTAAATCCGTTCTAAATGTAAACAGGTTCTATTGGGCAATCCTGCTAGAATCTGACATGGCAAGGAGCTGGTTAGATTTTGGGAAACATTGAGCGTAGGCAAGAGGTTTAAAAGAGGGTTCAAAAATTAAAAAAATTCATAGTTCTTAAACGTATCCGAAATACTGCATAATTTTTTACGCATTTAATTGAATATAACCTAAAATATTGAACATAAAATATTAGGCCACATTGGCGTTCGAAAATAGTGTAAAATGAGGTAAAAAATATTAAAAAAAAAACATGCTTCTTAAACATAGCAGAAATATTAACGAATTATTTATAGCTTTAATAGAATAAACTATAAAATGTGTCATAAATAACTTACTTTCATAGGCGTTCGTAAATAGTGGAGAAGGGGTCAAAACATAAAAAATATATATTTTCTTATTCGAAATATGGAATAATTTTTCATAGTTGTGATAGAATATAACCTAAAAAATGTTACATAAAAGAATTGGTTCACACAGGCGTTCGAAAATAGTATAAAAAAAGGGTCAAAAACGAAAAAAAAATGTTTCTCAAATTAACCAGAAAAATTAGCTGAGTAGATTAATCTTTGCTTGTAATAACTAACTACAAATACATACTGTCGTTAGTGTCATAATAGAATAACTGCATGCCAGCGTTGCCAGATTGTAGTTGATTTCAAGAAAACTACTATAAATATATCAATGTGTATTTTATTTTCCTAAATAATACACAAAAAATACCTATTGTTGTATAGGAGGTTATAATTGTTATTTTTACTTTTTATTTATAATTTTGGACTAAAGTAGTTAGCAGGTTAGGTAGGTAGTTAAGTAGGTTAGCAAGGGCGAAGCCCTTGCCAAGTGGAGGCCCGATATGAGCGCATGAGGTTTAAGTTTCAGATTAGTTAGGTAGGTAGGAGGTTAGGTAGGTGGTTAGTTAGTTAGTTAGGTAGGTAGGAGGTTAGTTAGGTAGGTGGTTAGTTAGGTAGGTAGGAGGTTAGTTAGGTAGGTAGGTGGTTAGTTAGGTAGGTAAGAGGTTAGTTAGGTAGGTAGGGGGTTAGTTAGGTAGGTAGGAGGTTAGTTAGGTAGGTAGGAGGTTAGGTCGTTAGGTAGGCAGTATATGTGCGCATGAGGTTTAAGTTGGAGATTAGGTAGGTAGGAGGTTAGTTAGGTAGGTAGGAGGTTAGGTCGGTAGGTAGATAATTAGTTAGGTAGGTAGTTAAGTAGGATAGCAAGGGCGAAGCCCTTGCTAAGTGCAAGCCCGATATGTGCGCATGAGGTTTAAGTTTCAGATTAGTTAGGTAGGTAGGAGGTTAGTTAGGAAGGTAGGAGGTTAGTTAGGTAGGCAGGCGACGATCCTTTTACAAATCACCAATACATCGCCTTCGAAATTTTATGCAAGTATGCGCCTATTCAACACGTAGAAAGAAGCCGACAATATAATTGGGAAGTGTTTCGGGAATCACCCAAATGGAGCACAGAAAGAAATAGCCAGCAAGTCATAAACGTTGAGTGGTATGAAAAAGCCATGCAGGAAGCTTTACAAAATAGCACGGAAATAAAGGGAAGTCGAAATAAGACCGGTACTCCGTATTGGTGGAACGCGGAAATAGCATCGCAAAGATCTTTATGCCTAAAAGCCAGAAGAAATATCTTAAGAGTAACAAGACAGAGGCTTTCTCAAGCCGAAATCGACGACGCCAAATCTCATTATAGACGACAAAAAAAAACATTACAACATCAAATAAATAACTCAAAAAAACTAAAATGGACCGAACTAACAAGTCAGCTTGAAAATGACATATGGGGAAACGCCTACCAAATAGTTATGAAACAGCTACGCGGATTACGGCCCTACCAACCTTCCTTGGAACTCAAACAGAAAATAGCACGGAAACTATTTCCAGTCAAACAGGAAACCCGAGACAGACGGGGTAAAAGCCCACATGTGGAACTATTTACAATGGAGGAGCTCGAGAAATCAATAGCTCTACTCAGAAACGGAAAAGCGCCAGGGGATGATAATATTCCTACCGAGGCCTTGAAGGAAGCAGTGAAAGCAGTTGGCCAAACTATCTTAAATCTACTGAATAACGTCCTACGAGAGCAAGTGTTCCCACAAGCCTGGAAAAACGCAAGATTGATTCTAATACCGAAAGGTGTCGAAGATGTTCGACCAATCTGCCTCCTTCAAACAATCAGCAAGTGCTACGAATCACTAATAAAATCCCGGCTCGAAATAGAGATACAAAGGACGAGGGGTTTCTCGGATTACCAATATGGTTTCCGTAAAGGAAGGTCAACGGTGGGAGCCGTCGATGAGGTTCTCAAAATTGTTCGGGAAGATCGCGATAAGACATGGGCAGCACTGGTTACACTCGACATAAAAAACGCTTTTAACTCTGTGTCGTGGAAGACCATATTAGAAGAGCTAGAGGATAGAGGGTTGCCAATGTATTTACAGGCTATTATCGATAGTTATCTGAGCGAGAGAACTTTGAGCATTGACAAGGATAACCAAATTAAAGTGTATGCGGGAGTCCCTCAGGGCTCAATATTGGGACCTTTGCTGTGGAATATTGTTTACGATGACTTGCTGGGATTGAGGTATCCAGACGGCGTAAATGTGGTCGCTTATGCCGACGATATTGCGATTGTTGTTAGGGCTGCGGACAAAACGGAACTCATGTTGAAAGCCGATGAAGCGATCGAAATGGTTGACAAATGGACGGAAAAGAAACAACTTGAACTCGCCCCACAAAAAACGGAGGCCATCATTCTAAAAGGCAAGCGAGACAGGTCAGCTATAAATTTTTACTGCAAAGGAAAACTAATCACACCGGGGAGGACACTGAAATACCTGGGAATTGTCATAGATGAGAAACAGTATTTTACGGAACACATTAAATACACAGTCAATAAAGCCGAAAAAAGGGTAGCAGCTCTTATCAAACTCTTGCCAAACATAAGAGGTCCAGGGAGCCACAAAAGGGTGGTGCTAAACTCAGTTGTCCAGTCAACGCTGTTGTACGGAGCACCTATATGGCAATTTGCACTAAAATTTGCAAAATATAGAAAAATGTTGGAAAAGCTGCAACGCAAAATGCTACTGAGAATAGCTAGCTCGTATAGGACGGTGTCAACGGAAGCTCTCTATGTCATTACGGGGGTGATTCCAATAGAATTGATGGCCGAGGAAAGAACAAGGATACATGAACGGAACGAAGGTGCCTTAAATGACATAAAAAAGGAAGAACGAGAGAGAACACTTGAAGAGTGGCAGACAAGATGGGGGCAAGCTGAGGTGGGATCCTGGACAAGGAAATTAATTCCAAATATAAGTAGTTTTCACCAATGCAAATATAGACCTCTAAATTATACCATGACGCAACTACTAAGTGGACATGGTGCTTTCAAGACTTATACAAAAAAAATCAAAAAAACTGAAACTGATAAGTGTATGTACTGCGATGATGTAGACTCTGTGGAACACACATGGTTCTACTGCCCACGATGGAACACAGACAGAGTAAAACTAGAACTAACACTTGACCAACAAATAACACCAGAAAACATAGTGCCCAAGATGATGACAAACAAAGAAAGCTGGAATGCAGTATTGGTATTTGCTGAAACAGTTATGGAACAGAAAGAAAGGGACGAAAGACAACAAAATGTTTTACACTGAGAGATAGACACAAACTGCAATGAAGTTTATGCGAACAGCGGTACCATTGCAGTGGCGAAGAGGCAGAGTTTTTTTAGTGGGTGGAAATCCTACAGTACCGGTTGCCGTGTGGTGATTAGCACCACATGGGTCCCGGTCTCTTTGAAAGATTTTTTCTCTGTCGAACAAAAAAAAAAAAAGTTAGGTAGGTAGGAGGTTAGGTCGGTAGGTAGATAATTAGTTAGGTAGGTAGTTATGTAGGATAGCGAGGGCGAAGCCCTTGCTAAGTGCAGGCCCGATATGTGCGCATGAGGTTTAAGTTTCAGATTAGTTAGGTAGGTAGGAGGTTAGGTAGGAGGTTAGTTAGGTAGGTAGGAGGTGAATTAGGTAGGTAGGAGGTTAGTTAGGTAGATAGGAGGTTTCCCTCAGGGGGCTCGCAGCTTGTGGGCGCGGGAGTGGTGACCCCGAGGACCCCTAACTGGTTACCTCCCTACTCCGTCTCTTCGCTTACTTGGGGTGGTATCCTCTTCGCTTTCTCCACTTTCCTGTCTGGTCTCCCTTGATCAACTCTTGCTGTCTTCCGACCCCGACGCTATTAGGTAACGAGGGCTAGGGGTCATTTTCTTTTCGTGTATCAAACGGACGAACTATGACGACATGGCGATGGACACGGACCAAGGGCAGCCCCCTACTTCAAAATTATGGAAAGTACAACGAAACGGGATAAAACTTACGGTGCAGGGGTCGGATCCCCAGTACCGGTCGGTGAGGGCTGTGTGATGGCAGGCACCCCCCGATCGTCAACCAGCTACTGTCAGGTACCAGAGGTGAGAGACCAGGCCAGGGTACTGGAAGATGCTACTGGAAACGGAAAAAGTATTACGAACCTAATTGAGCTTTCGGCGGAGGGAACGGAACTACGCAGTAGCCAGCAATTCAACCCAATATTACAGAGTTTTTTCGAGAAAGGGGCCAGAGGCCGGCGAGGCAGCGCACCAGCGAGTACTACAGAGGGAAGTCTGAATACATCCATAGTCGATCTACAATGGGATGAAGAAACGCAGTGCTCCAAAAAAAGGAAAATAAACACAACGCCGGAGAAGGGTGACCTAAATAGAGATATTTTCGACGAAAACGTTAAGAAACGTGGAATGAGGAGGAAATTAGTCTCCCTGATAAAGGAAGCAAAACAGGAAGCCAGAGATTGTATCAGAGATGCACAGGACAACCAGGAACCCAGGAGTCGACTAATGGACGGGTTAGAAACGCTCTACGGTATAATTTCGCAGATGGCAACGGATGAGATAACACAAGCACTAGCGATCAGGGACAGGGATTACGTCGGACTGGGAAACTCAGCCGAAATGGAAAAATTAACTGCCACTTCAGATAAACTTTGGAAATTTTGCAAAGAAAATAAAAATGTCCATAAGGAGGTTAAAAATATGGCAGATGAACTAAGAGCACAAAGCAGAACCCTAACAAGGGAACAAACCACCGACCATACTAAAACACTAAAGATTCAAGAAGAAATAGAAACACTGAAGAGAGAACTGGACGTAGCAAATGGTAAGATAATAATACTGGAAAAAACGGGGAAGGAAAAGGGTGGAAACAGAAAAGAGGCAAAGGAAAGAGACACTCAAACCGAAGACTGCATACAGACACATAAACAAACTTGCGACGCAAGTACGCAAACACCTAACATACAAGCAGGAAACAGGAAAATAAACCAAGCAAAATACGAGTCAATAGAAAAGATCAAAGGAATCCTTGGGAAAGACAAATGCTTCACGAACTACAGAGAAGCACTAGAAATAAAGGAATGGCCTTATAATGCTTATGAGGCACTAAGCTTCACAAAGAATCAGGCAGAGCTCGAAAACCTAGAGGACCTGGATGTAATTATCCCAATTGATGAAAACTACGAGACTAGTTTTTCAAATTTTCCGAAATTAAAAGAAAAATACTATGTAACAAATAAAATAAAACGACAAATAACCAGGTTAACCGAAGTAGCCTTCCAAGTAAAGGTAACTAAAACACCGGATGATGAGGGAAACTTAACTGAAGCGGAATGCTACCAATATTTCCCAATGCTCCTAAGCAAGGATACGAGTCTGGATAGATTATACGAAGGAACAACCAAGCTAAAAGACCTATTAGTGAAACACGGTAGGAAAAAAGCTGCAATCATAATATACTTAAATAAAGAAACAAATGAAACCCTCATCAGAACCTTCGAGTATGTCTTCTCGGGGTCGGGTATCGTAATAGTAGCTAATAAAAACAAAACCGATAGAACTATCAAAGCTAACGCAAACACCGAGGCAGTAATAGTAAGAACAGATGAAAACAGATCATACGCCGAGTTGCTAAGGTCAGTAAAGAGGGAACTAAACTTTGACAACATGGACGTCCAGATAAATTCCATAAGGAGGACAAGAAATAACGATCTTCTTTTCACAGTAAAAGATAAAGAAAAGGCGCAAACCTTAAGGCAGGAAATCCAGTCCAAGGTTCAAGGGGTCAAGGTCGTAAACCCAAGAACAAAACCAGTAATCTTTCACGTAAGAGGAATAGATGCAGTAACGACTCAAAAAGAAATAGAGGAGAGAGTAGCTGAAACCGCGCTAGTAGCCAAGGAAGAGATCAAAGTAAAATCGCTGAGACCGGCCTTCGCAGATACGCAAAACGCAACGGTAATGGTAGACTCAGAAGCTGCCAAAGTCCTGGAGAAACTGAAGCACATTAGAATTGGATGGGTACAATGTAGAATACAAAAAAGGACGAACATCAAAAGATGCTTCAAATGTTGGAAGCTAGACCATTTCATGGCCGACTGTAAAGGTCCGGACCGCCGAAACGCATGCTCAAAATGCGCACAAGAGGGACACAAAGCTGAGCAATGCGATAAAACCCCCTTCTGCACAAATTGCGAGGTAGAAGGACATCAGTCAGGGCATTTAAAATGCCCTCTATATAGAAGAGCGTGGGCGGAGGCCACGAAAACCCAAACCTCCAATGTATAAGTTCCTACAATGTAACTTAAACCGCTCAAGGGCAGCACACGATTTAGCAATTGCCACAGCCAGGAAACAAAACATTGACCTACTGATCGTGAGTGAGCCAAATAAAAAAATAGTGTCGGACAACAGATGGATCGTGGACAATAACGTAGACGTGGCGGCCCTCGCGGTAAATAGAAACATTGTTATTTTAGGTGTACATAAAAAGGACGGCTTTATATGTGTAGAGTTTGAAAATTTTAATGTGTTTGCGTGTTACGTTTCTCCTAATATAAGTTTTATCAGTTTCTGTACATATGTAGATAGCTTAATGAACGAAATAAGGCTAAGAAAAAAGGAAGTGCTGATGGCTGGAGATTTCAATGCAAAGTCTAGCGAGTGGGGATCCCCGACCACTGATGTTAGAGGAACATATCTGGCCGAGGCACTAAGCGCGGCAAATGCAGTAGCCCATAATAAAGCGGGCATGCCGACCTTTAGCAGAAGGGGCTCGACATCGTTTATTGATCTAACGATCACATCTCAAGGGCTAGCAAAACACCTCTCTTCATGGACTACGATGGACTGCGAGACACTGAGCGATCATCACTACATCTGCTTTGAAATAAAAATTGGGAAATCCAACCTACAGCAGGGAAAGCAAAGATCCGGACAATTCACTATTAGTAAGGACTGCGCAAAGGCGTACCTAGAAGTTATATCGCGCCAGAGGGGTAGGAGCGATAACCCATTGGAAAATATGGAGATATTGAAGGAGGCAACCCAATTAAGCCAAGTCACATCAGGGGGTAAGAGTGCGGCGCCATATTGGTGGTGCGAGGAGGTTAAAAATGTAAGAAATTCCTGCAACCAACTAAGACGAGAATACACAAGAGCCAGGGCAAAAAACACACCACAGGACGCAATTGACAGAATGTATAACATCTATAAGGCAGAGAAAAGGGAACTAAAGGCTTGCATAAGAAATAGGAAACGCGACTGCTGGAGGGAGGTTTGTAATAAACTGGAAACAGATATCTGGGGCGAGGGATACAAGATCGTCATGAACAAATTTAAAAGCGAATTGCCTCAGTTCGAAATGAGTGGTAATATGAAACTCAAAATCATTGACGAATTATTTCCAAGGCGAAATGACGTTTGGCGGATCGACAATTGTGTTCTGGCGCCAGCTTTCACCACAGAGGAGCTAAAAAATGCTGCAGAACAGATGAAGGAAGGAAAAGCACCCGGACCAGATGGAATCCCAACAGAGATAATTAAAATAGCAGTAAAGGAATATCCAACTTTACTATTAAGCATAACGAACGAGCTACTAAATGTGCAAGAGTTTCCAGACGACTGGAAGGCAGCGAAAATTATCCTGATTAAAAAATCAGGAAAACCTCCAGAGAGTCCTTCATCCTACCGCCCAATATGCTTGATAAACACAGCCGCAAAACTCTATGAGAGGATGATTAGGGATAGATTGCTGACCGAGTTGCGAGGGGAACAAAGTCTATCGGACAACCAGTATGGTTTTACAAAGGGCAAGTCAACCATTCATGCAGTAGAGTACGTAATAAACAAAGCTACTGAAGCTAAAAGATACAGCGGCAGGACAAGGAAATGGTGTGCCTTGATAGCTGTTGATGTGCGAAACGCCTTTAACTCGGCATCATGGGGGATAATAATCAAGCAATTAGAACACAAAAACATATCGGCTTATCTAATAAATGTGATCAAACAATATTTTACGAACAGAACAATACAAGCCCGAAACATTAATAGAATGCAAGTGACGTGTGGCATCCCCCAGGGATCCGTCTTGGGACCCTTATTGTGGAATTTGTTCTACGATCCCATATTGAGAATGAGAGTGGAGGACGGAGTTCAGCTTATCGCATTCGCAGATGATCTGGGTATACTAATAACAGCAGATAACAGAAATGAGTTGATTTTCAAAGCCGAGGACACCCTGTATAAGGTCGATGCATGGATGAGGGAAAATTGCTTAGATCTGGCCCCAGAAAAAACTGAAGCAATCATTTTAGCAGGTCCCAGAAAAAGAGACGTTTCATTTAGATTGGGCAACTTACAAATTATACCGGGGAAAACCCTAAACTACCTGGGCATCACGCTAGATGGACAACTATCTTTCGGACCACATGTGGAGAAAGCTGTACAGAAGGCCTCGTCGAAGGCAGCGTCGCTGGGCAGAGTCTTGCCAAACATTGGTGGACCAAGCTGGGGAAAGAGAGCGATTTTAATGGGGGTTACAAATTCCATTCTATTGTATGGGGCACCGATATGGGTAACAGCGCTAAGGATGGAAAAGTACCGGAAGATGACATTGGGCTTACAAAGGAAATCATTGCTAAGAGTCGCGAGTGGATATCGAACGATATCAGCGCAAGCCCTGCAGGTAATTACTGGAACCCCACCCATTGATCTTATAGTTGAAGAGAGATCCAGGCTTTACGAGAGAAATGAAGATCGAAATAAAAAAACCGAAAGAGAAAGTACAATACAACAATGGCAACAACGCTGGAATGATGAAACAGTTAAAGCACAATGGACAAAAAACCTAATCCCTGAGCTCTCCCCGTGGATTAACTGCAAACACAAAATCGTTGACTACTATTTGACCCAGATGCTGACCGGACACGGTTGCTTCAAATCGTACACATTAAAAATAAACAGGTCTACGGACGACCGTTGCGTGTACTGCCAGGAAGTGGACACAGTTACCCACACGTTATTTCAGTGCCCACGGTGGCACATTGGAAGAACCGAAGTTGAACTAGAACTGGAAACACAAATTAACCAGGAGAATGTTATAAACTTAATGCTGGATAGCAAAGATAAATGGCAGACAATCCACAATTATGTGAGACGCGTATTAAGGAAAAAAGAAGAAGAAGAAAGGATGATACAACTGAACCCGAACCCCTAATCACTATCTGTGGAAGGGGGACGTAGGGAATATCGATAAACGTTGCTATGGAAGACCAGCATAACAAATTGAAGAAAAGACAGCCTGTTGAACGAAGTTATGCCTAGATTGGCGGTTCCATTCAACACAAAGGCGGTTCATTGAGGGCCTCTTGATTTTGTTAGCTTGAGCGCAAACTACGTCCTCAAAAAAAAAAAAAAAAAAAAAAGGTAGATAGGAGGTTAGTTAGGAAGGTAGGAGGTTAGTTAGGTAGGTAGGAGGTTAGGTCGGTAGGTAGATAATTAGTTAGGTAGGTAGTTAAGTAGGATAGCGAGGGCGAAGCCCTTGCTAAGTGCAGGCCCGATATGTGCGCATGAGGTTTAAGTTTCAGATTAGTTAGGTAGGTAGGAGGTTAGGTAGGTAGGTACGAGGTTAGTTAGTTAGGTCGGAGGTTAGTAAGGTAGGTAGGTGGTTAGTTAGATAGGCAGGAGGTTAGTTAGGTAGGAGGTTAGTTAGGTAGGAGGTTAGTTAGGTAGGAGGTTAGTTAGGTAGGACGTTAGTTAGGTAGGAGGTTAGTTAGGTAGGAGGTTAGTTAGGTAGGAGGTTAGTTAGGTAGGAGGTTAGTTAGGTAGGTTAGTTAGGTAGGAGGTTAGTTAGGTAGGAGGTTAGTAAGGTAGGAGGTTAGTCAGGTAGGTAGTTAAGTAGGATAGCAAGGGCGAAGCCCTTGTCAAGTGCAGGCCCGATATATGCGCATGAGGTTTAGGTTGCAGATTAGTTAGTAAGTAACTTAAGAAGGGCGAAACCCTTGCCATGTGCAGGCTTGATACGTGCGCTTGAGGTTTAGGTTGCATGTTAGGTAGATAGGTAATTAGTTAGGTAGGTAGTTAGTATAATTGAAGAATATATATGTTTATTTTGTGGAGCAGACGTCGTCTAACTGATTTAATTATATCTAATTATTATTTTTACTTTGTTATTTCTAATTACTTTCCCGCACAGGCCCATTAATAAAATAGATAAATATATTTATAGTAGTTTTCTTGAAATCTGTTATACAATCTGGCAACGCTGGCATCTAGTTTATCTATTATGACACTAACCACAACATGTCCATGTCATTGATATACAGTGCGTAAGTACATACCTACGTTAAGTATGCAATAGTAGTAGACATATTAGATTAAAAAAATATATAAAAACTGATTATTTTGTCTTCATCCGTACCTAATTTTGTTCAAAATAGTCTTATTATTAATCCCATGAAGAAAAAATTTAAAAAAAGTCGTTATTTCTTTCTGGTCGATTTATTTATTTATTTTATTTATTATAATTTACCAGACCCCATAAATGAAAATATCTTAAAAACTAATAGCTTTAGATATGAGAAAGGCTATATAAGAATAAAAGCTTATCAATTTTCCTTTCAGTTTTTGATATTATATACAGGGTGTCTCATTTGGAAAATTCGAGTAAAACGCAAATTTGAGTTTGGACTCACCCTGTATACAGGTTTTGCACTATGTACTAAAAATTATCTTTTTCTAAAAGTTGGTAATTATCAAAAAGGTATGCCCGTAAGAAGCAGAGTTTAAATTATTTCAGTTCCAGTACAGAAGCCTTAGAATTCGCCATGTTTTGCATATAATACTAGTGGTAACTTTTGAGCCACTCTGTATAACTTTCTAAAATTTTAGGATGATTAATGTCAAGTATAAACCAATGAAACTGTGGAATAATCAATAGGACTTTCCATTTAAAAAATCGTAAGTTTGGTTCACCTTGATGAGATGAGCCACCCTGTATAAATAACAATAATTTTAAGATACGTACTTTGTGACTGCCTACACACTGACCGCTTAGTTTTGCGTGAAATTTTTAATCTTTGAGGTAATATTGAACTTCAACGCACTAATAACTCACCCTGTATATGGTTGCTGTGTTTGAAACTGGACTCTGAGTTTATACCTATTTAGAAATTTTGAGGCTGTTTTTCTTTTGTTTGTTGTGTGTTCATTGTTTGTAGAGATGTAACACTTTGTTACGTTGGCGTTGTATAGAATAAGTAATTATACTATGATTCCTATTATAAGTTTGTAACTCTTATTGGAGTCAATAAAGAAAGTTTCTTAAAAAAAAAAGTTTTCATTGATTTTACAAGTTTTATTATATTTTTTGAAAATATTTACACAATAACTAAAAAATAAATATTACAAAAAAAAATAAAATTAACAATAATAACAAAATAAAAATTGCAAAAAAATTAAAATTAACATTTACAAAAAAAATCCTAAACCTAACCTCGTAAACCGCCACTGAATATTATCTACCTATTTTGACAGCACCGGATTGTACGTCTTTGTGCAACCTGTAAAGCATCAATTGCATACAGGTTGCAGCATCTTCGGTGCTGTCATGCCCACTATCGCTGCCCTGAATGGTTTTCTTCAGCAATATTCTGGACAGGGTTCTCAGTGACGGTTTTATTAGAGACCCGTCCTCAGTGCAGTTCACGAACGTATAGCTTGTATCGACCACGGTTTTATGGATCAATTTTAGAGCTTTTAGGTCATTCTCTAAGCTATGACCCATTAGAACCGTGTCTCGATTGATGATTTGCTTCAGTTCGCGCTGCACCTCGGGTAGAGTCTTTGAATAATATTTTTTGAAGTCCTCCTCAGTGACGCCTGAAAACCGTGTGTTGTAGTCTACAATTTTGTTTCTAGGGCGCACAAACTTATTGTAAACTACAACACCCGACATGCTGACAACAGTCACTTTTGTCACCTCCAGGCCGGCTACCGTATAACTCATCTCGCAGTCGAGAGCATAGACGCCGTAGTTTCCATCATAGGGCGGTTGAAGCAGCGGTTCCGTTTCCGTAAAACATACCTGGAAATGCAATAAAATGTTAGAATCCAGAATTTTCAAAAAATTTTTGAAAAAAACAAAAAAAAACATATGAAACCAATTTTCCAATACCTAAAATGTTACTAAAACTAATTTTATTTGTTGGAAATTTGGTGATTCATTTGTTTTACAGATTTTCCATTTTGTGTAAGGTTCTTTATAAAATGCAAATTTTTTGGATTCAAACAAAAATACCCCCTAAAAGTGGTGGATACCGAGTAAAAATGCGATGTTGGTAAGAAAAAAATGCATTTGAACAAAGCAAATAAGACTAAACGTTGTGCATGACAAGAAATAAAAAAATATTTCAAACAAATTTCCATTTTATAAATAAGAAAAAGAAAAAACTGCAAAAAAAAATTGTATCAAGGTTCAAGAGAAATGCAAGATCAAAATACTTCAATATTTGTTTGTTATTAATAAAAATGAACATAATATAGCATACCTAGAAATTAATGGACAAAAAATTAGAATTTTAATAGCGTCTATTCGAATTCACAGATTGCAAACAAACTATATGCCAGTCTCGTCTCGAAAAGTCGAGTCGAGACGAGACCAGTCACGAGTTTCGCAGCATCCCTAACTAGAGTATATAAAATTACATTTTTATTTTTATCACTGTGTGTTCCATAGTTAAGAAAAATTGAGCAGGGCCGATACAGCTTTAACGTTTGGGTCGGTATTTTCAGACGAAGGTTTATTAGTCCCTATATCTCTAACATTAATAAAACAAAAATATCAAAAGAAAAGTAGCAAGTATTATATATATTTGGAAAGGTGATTTAATTTCTAAAACGAGTATGCAAAAATGTACAGGGTAATCCATAAGAAAAATTACAAGTTTATGTCATAGCTTCAACACCAGTCTTTAAAAAATAAAACTAGAGACACCACTGGATTCCTCTCAAAAAAGTGCCTCGCGAATGTTTTCACAGAAACAAAAAATAATCATAAATAAATAAGTTACAAGGGTAAGTTAAAAATGCACAAAAGTCAAATCCACCCTGTATCTTTTAAACGGTTCACGATATCGAGGTGCGGTTTTCGGCATTTGATTTCGTTTGAAAATCGAGCTCGTGACATGTAGGTTAGTTTTTTTCTAATTCCTCTAAAAATCGGTGTTTCCTATCAAAAGTGTCCACCCTGTACAAACTAATGTTCATCGCAAATAAAAACCTTAAGTGAAAATCTATAAACCGAGCAAATAAAGACGTTAAAGCGTATTTCCGCCAGGTAAGTGATTAAGGAATTAATTGATGAATGATATAGACGTATAAACTTACCGGTGCTTCATTTGGTCCGTTCCAAACATGTCGGTCCGCCCTGCAGCAGCCCAAGGAACCTTGAGCTCCATTGCAGCATGGGTACTTCATCGGACCTAACATGAATCTATTCGACCTTAGTTTACCCCAATGATAGGAACATGCATCTTGCGAAATGTAGTTGTACATAGTCGTGTCAAAGAAACTGCCGCATCGTACACAGACCCTGGTGTATGCGTGTTTCCTTGCTGCCTGGGTTCGTGACACTGAATTCGTTTGTTTGTCCTCTTCACTGGAATCGCCCGAACTATTGCTGAAGTCAGATAAAGAGGAAACTTTGTTTGGATTCATGAGACCATTTCGGAAAAACTGAAATGGTCTTTTGTTTGGTTCTAGTGGGTACCCCCACAAGGCCAAATCCGTGATTTGCAAAATGTAAAACATTTTCAAATACAGGGAGAAAACCATTTCAGTAAATCCGAAATTGTTGATCTCAGTTGTCCTCGATGTTGGTTGGGTCTTAGGAATTCCACTAAACGAATCACGCCTCCTTATCTGCTGTTGCCTTCTAGATTGGCTTCTAGCAGAAGAACTACAACCTGAAAAGTGTTCATGTGTAATTAATTAATATTGAATTAAAAATGCGGCAACTCCACAAAATCTAATTTATAATCACATTAAGTCCTAAATGAATCAATAAAGGAATTCCATTTTCTATATAGAGAGTATGGATTTATATTCGGTGTAATAATTTTGTTTTTCTATCATTTTCGAAGGACTTTTGAAATATTGTGCCCCCCAGGGGTCTCTCCTGGGTCCTGTTTTATTTAGTATTTATATAAATGATATAATTGTGAATTTAAAGTGTCACTTTCTACTTTTTGCTAAAGAATTTTTATGTGTAAATATAGTAATAGCTCTAATACTATCTTTATGGTTTTGGGGTGTACAACTATTTTAGGAAATAAAAATAGTTGATTTTTCTTTCTATGTCAAAATTTACAAACAACGTTTCGTTCCATTACTTGCAACTTATTCAGGTTTTTTTTTTTAACTGAAAACAAAACCAACTTAGTTTCACAATACAGGTTAGTATAATTTTTGTAACGTTTTTAATATTACCTTTTTGACACAGGTTTTTATTAAAATTGTGTATAAATAAAGTAAAAATATTTACAAATTTACGTACTTATTAAACGACATTAAACACATGTCAAATAATGTCTTACTCTATGTTTGTTTATTTATACACAATTTAAATAAAAAGTTGTTAGTAAACTTGTGTCAAAAAGGTAACATTAAAAACGTTGCAAAAATTATACTAACCTGTATTGTGAAACTAAGTTGGTTTTGTTTTCAGTTAAAAAAAACCTGAAGAAGTTGCAAATAATGCAACGAAACGTTGTTTGTAAATTTTGACATAGAAATAAAAATCAACTATTTGGTTTAGCCTTATTTACAACTTGATAATGAGCATCATTCGCATCTTGTAACTATAATCTCCGGGCTTCGGATAATGAATTAGACACAGTGTCAACAACTTCCAGGTCAATGTCATCAACAAAATCTGCATCACAAAAGCAGCAAATGTCTACTGGACCAATTGTATATAATAATTGTATTTTTAACTATTGTTCTTTCTAAACATTATTCATCTTCTTATTGTTCTTTCAGTTTGTTAAATAAAGTTTAATTGAATTGTGATTTCTATTCAGTGAATTGTCTTACCAAATACCACGCGAGCTCAGATCTAGCAGAATATTTTTTACGATCTGTTTTCTCCTACTTTCATCATCAAGTTAATTTAACCCGATCTCGTGATTTTGTCAGAACAGCTCTCGTTAAATTGCCAATGAAATTAATTAATCGCAAAAAATATCCGGCTAAATCTGAGCTCTTGTGGTACTATCCCCGATAATATCGTAATTAGCCTGTCCAATACTTGGATTCGTTGTGTTGGACAGTGTAAATAAATAAATAAATAAATTAACTAATTAACACAACATTTTTCACCAGATTGATATGATCAGAATATTTTTGTAAAAGTTAAATTTTTGCATATTACATAGTATTATATACAATATATGTAGGTACTTACGAAATGACCGGGATCTTTGCATTTTGAATTTTTCTTTTCACTTTAAACAAAACAGTTTGGTAACACACTGCAGTTTGTTGAGCTCAAGCACTTGTCACAAATTTGGAAACTAGACTGAACTGAAGTTGGAACTGATTATGCTTAAATACTTTTTTCAAATGCGAAAACCAACCCTTTCAGGTAATTGGGATTAACAGAATCTTGAAAAAATTATAATTGTATGTACGTATTAGGTAGGGTAATAAATACCTACTATTTTTAATCCCTATAGAAGAAATCATTATTTATTCGAATTAAACATTGGATAAACCCTTATATTTGTATCATAATTGGAAATTTTATTGGACCCAGGTACATACATACAAAGGATTCGTCTCAAACCTTTCTTGACCCAACTACTTAAAATTGTTAATTCTAAATTGGAGTTGTAAATTTTTAATAACAATAAACTGTTGCCCTCGAGGCACGAATAGCTCTCCATATTTAAGTGTAAAAGTAGTAATTTTATGACCTTTTTGTCATTTATCTAAATTTAATAAATAAAAATATCGGGTTTTGTGCCTTTTTCTTCTCTTTGGAGGCACTATTTAGACGTAGATATTTTATATTTCAGATCTTTTAGCCCAAGTTCTTGTACGCAAAATAATTGAATTTTTTTAGTTTTATTATAAAATTTATTTTGCCCCCTTTTCTACCATTTACGAACCCCTATATAAACAAAATTGTTATGCTGCATGTTGTAGGTTATCTTATATCAAAGCTATACATATGTAGCCAATTTTTCTGTTATATTTGGAAAAACATTTTTTTTCGTTTTTGACCTTTTTTCGAACGCCTGCGTGAACCAACTCTTTTATGTAACATTTTTTAGGTTGTATTCTATCTATACTATATATGTTTTTATTTTGACCCCTTTTACACTATTTACGAACGCCTATGAAAACAAGTTATTTATAACACATTTTTTAGGTTATATTCTATCAAAGCTATAAATAACTAGTCAATATTTCTGCTATGTTTAAGAAATTCGTTTTTTCTAACCTTTTTACCCCATTTTACATATTGTTCGAATGTCAATGTGGTCTAATTGTTTAGTTAAAATATTTTAGGTTATGTCTAATTAAACGCACAAAAAATTATTAAATATTTGGGATAAGTTTAAGAACTATGATTTTTGAACCCTCTTTTAAACCCCTTGTCTACGCTCAATGTTAATCACCACCTATAAATATCCTGTAGTATTTTCGTACCAAATGTGGTTAAAATCCGTTAAGTGGTTTTTGAGTTATCACGGATATAAATTTTTTCTGACCCTTTTATAGAATTTTCACGGACGCCTATGGTACATTAATTTTTGTCGTGTATTTTTAACACCAATTCATCTAGTTAAATATAAAATTTTTTATATTTTAATTTTTTTTTATTTTACTCCTTTTTCTACTATTTACGAACGCCTATGTAAATAAAAATTTTATGCTGCATTTTTTAGGTTATCTTATATCAAAGCTATATATAATTAGCCAATTTTTCTGGTATATTTGAGAAACATTTTTTTTTCGTTTTTGACCCTTTTTTTAAACTATTTTCGAACGCCTGTGTGAACCAATTCTTTTATGGAATATTTTTTAGCTTATATTGTATCACAACTATGAAAAATTATTCCATATTTCGAATAAGTTTAGGAAATATTTATTTTTTATGTTTTGACCCCTATTCGACTATTTACGAACGCCTATGAAAGTATACATGACACATTTTATAGGTTATATTCTATCAAAACTATAAATAACTAGTTAATATTTTTGCTATTTTGAAGAAATACGTTTTTTTTAAATCTTTTTTACCCCATTTTACACTATTTTCGAACGCCAATGTGGTCTAATATTTTATGTTCAATATTTTAGGTTATATTCAATTAAATGCGTAAAAAATTATGCAGTATTTCGGATAAGTTTAAGAACTATGAATTTTTTTAATTTTTGAACCCTCTTTTAAACCCTTTGCCTACGCTCAATGTTTCCCAAAATCTAATCAGCTCCTTGCCATGTCCAATAGTATTTTTGTACCAAATTTGGTTAAAATCTGTTAAGTGGTTTTTGCGTTTTCGTGGATACAGACAGACATTTTTTAAAACTACTTATTAGCTCTCCATATCATATATGTATATATGGAGACTATTAGTTTCATGAAAAATAAACTGTTGCCCTCGAGGCACGAATAGCTCTACATATGTATTGTAAAAGTAATAATTTTATGACCTTTTTGTCATTTATCTAAATTTAATAAATTTTTGTTTTGTTTTACACATCAGCTATTTTTTTTAAGTATCGGGTTTTGTGCCTTTTTCTTCTCTTTGGAGGCACTATTTATACGCAGATATTTTATATTTCAGATCTAGGCCAAGTTCCTGAATCCAAATTAATTTTTTTTTTTTTAGTTTTATTATAAAATTTATTTTGCCCCCTTTTCTGCTATTTACGAACGCCTATGTAAACAAAATTGTTATGCTGCATGTTGTAGGTTATCCGTTAAGTGGGTTTTGAGTTATCACGGATACAAATTTTTTATGACCCTTTTATAGAATTTTCACGGACGCCTATGGAACATTAATTTTTGTCGTGTATTTTTAACATCAATTCAACTAGTTAAATATAAAATTTTTTACATTTTAATTTTTTTTTAATTTTACCCCTTTTTTTTACTATTTACGAACGCCTATGTAAATAAAAATTTTATGCTGCATTTTTTAGGTTATCTTATATCAAAGCTATATATAATTAGCCAATTTTTCTGGTATATTTGGGAAACATTTTTTTTTCGTTTTTGACCCTTTTTTAAGACTATTTTCGAACGCCTGTGTGAACTAAATCTTTTATGTAACATTTTTTAGGTTATATTCTATCACAACTATAAAAAATTCTTCAATATTTCGGATAAGTTTAAGAACTATGATTTTTTAAATTTTTGAACCCTGTTTTAAACCCGTTGCCTACGCTCAATGTTAATCACCACCTATAAATATCCTGTAGTATTTTCGTACCAAATGTGGTTAAAATCCGTTAAGTGGTTTTTGAGTTATCACGGATACAAATTTTTTCTGACCCTTTTATAGAATTTTCACGGACGCCTATGATACATTAATTTTTGTCGTGTATTTTTAACACCAATTCATCTAGTTAAATATACAATTTTTTACATTTTAATTTTTTTTTATTTTCCCCCTTTTTTTTACTATTTACTAACGCCTATGTAAATAAAAATTTTATGCTGCATTTTTTAGGTTATCTAATATCAAAGCTATATATAATTAGCCAATTTTTCTGGTATATTTGAGAAACATTTTTTTTTCGTTTTTGACCCTTTTTTTAGACTATTTTCGAACGCCTGTGTGAACCAATTCTTTTATGTAACATTTTTTAGGCTATGTTCTATCACAACTATGAAAAATTATTCCATATTTCGAATAAGTTGAGGAAATACATATTTTTTATGTTTTGACCCCTTTTCCACTATTTACGAACGCCTATGAAAGTAAGATATTTATGACACATTTTATAGGTTATATTCTATTAAAGCCATAAATAATTAGTTAATATTTCTGCTATGTTTAAGAAGTACGTTTTTTTTAAATATTTTTTACCCCATTTTACACTATTGTCGAACGCCAATGTGATCTAATATTTTATGTTCAATATTTTAGGTTATATTCAATTAAATGCGTAAAAAATTATGCAGTATTTCGGATAAGTTAAAGAACTATGAATTTTTTTAATTTTTGAACCCTCTTTTAAACCCCTTGCCTACACTGGATGTTTCCCAAAATCTAATCAGCTCCTTGCCATGTCCAATAGTATTTTTGTACCAAATTTGGTTAAAATCTGTTAAGCGGTTTTTGCGTTTTCGTGCATACAGACAGACTGCAGAAGAAGGCAACGGATGTATGTTGCCGAAACGTTGTGTTTTTTAAAAATGTTTGACAATAAATAACAAGGCGTTATTTAACCTGTTGTTGTAATTTGTGAGCCTCATCCTAAGAAGTTTTCAAATCTAAAGTTTAAAAAAAGGGTCAAAAACGAAAAAAAAATGTTTCTCAAATATACCAGAAAAATTGGCTAATTATATATAGCTTTGATATAAGATAACCTAAAAAATGTAGCATAAAATTTTTATTTACATAGGCGTTCGTAATAGTAGAAAAAGGGGTAAAATAAAAAAAAAATTAAAATGTAAAAATTTTTATATTTAACTAGATGAATTGGTGTTAAAAATACACGACAAAAATTAATGTACCATAGGCGTCCGTGAAAATTCTATAAAAAGGTCAGAAAAAAATTGTATCCGTGATAACTCAAAAACCACTTAACGGATTTTAACCACATTTGGTACGAAAATACTAAAGGATATTTATAGGTGGTGATTAACATTGAGCGTAGGCAAGGGGTTTAAAAGAGGGTTCAAAAATTTCAAAAATCATAGTTCTTAAACTTATCCGAAATATTGAATAATTTTTTATAGTTGTGCTAGAATATAACCTAAAAAATGTTACATAAAAGAATTAGTTCACACAGGCGTTTGAAAATAGTCTTAAAAAAGGGTCAAAAACGAAAAAAAAAAGTTTCAAAATATACCAGTAAAATTGTCTAATTATATATAGCTTTGATATAAGATAACCTAAAAAATGCAGCATAAAATTTTTATTTACATAGGCGTTCGTAAATAGTAAAAAAAGGGGTAAAATAAAAAAAATTCAAATGTAAAAAAATTTATATTTAACTAGTTGAATTGGAGTTAAAAATACACGACAAAAATTAATGTTCCATAGGCGTCCGTGAAAATTCTATAAAAGGGTCAGAAAAAGTTTGTATCCGTGATAACTCAAAAACCACTTAACGGATAATCTACAACATGCAGCATAACAATTTTGTTTACATAGGCGTTCGTAAATAGTAGAAAAGGGGGCAAAATAAATTTTATAATAAAACTAAAAAAAATCAATTAATTTGCGTTCAAGAACTTGGCCTAGATCTGAAATATAAAATATCTGCGTATAAATAGTGCCTCCAAAGAGAAGAAAAAGGCACAAATCCCGATACTTACAAAAAATAGCTGATCTCTAAAACAAAACAAAAATTTATTAAATTTAGATAAATGACAAAAAGGTCATAAAATTATTACTTTTACACTTAAATATGGAGAGCTATTCGTGCCTCGAGGGCTAAGTTGTTCTGATAATTTGTGAATTTTAAAGTATTTTACATTAATTTGTGTTGTATTAATATTAGAGTTCCTATGATTTTCATTATTACTATATAGTATCTTAACTATTAGTTTTTTTGGATAACTGTTTTTTTGTATAAATGATTCAATTTTCTTTAAGTTATCTTTATGAAATTTTTGATGAGATAGTTTTAAAGCCCTATCCGTTAGGTTTTTTATAATATTGACTTTTTGTGTAAAATGGTGATGGGATTGGTAGTTCAGATATCGTTCCGAGAAGGTTGGCTAAAAAAAAAATATTGTAAGTATAACCTGTCTTCAGATATTAGAATTCGATTGTTGTTTTTTTTTTTATTTTAATGTTTTAAATTTATGTTCCTGTTTTAATGGTGTTTGTTTTTTTTTTTTTTCTTTTATGTAATTTTCAATTAATTGTTTTTGATAATATTTTAAATGTATACGTTCCTTCTTGATATACATATAATTTGTATTTTGCAGCACTCTGAGGATCATCTAGAGACGTTAGTGATATTTAAAACTGAGTTTTATTGTTTACGACCTACAACCCAAATAAAGAAAACTTACTTAAATATAAATGTATTATTATTATTAATAATACAAATAACAAATGTGTATTTTTTAGATTTTAAATCTTTGATGAAAACATTTCGGTGCCCAAGTGATATCATACTTTAAATTATAATGGACAGCAACCGCAATGAACTCCACTATAAATTATTTAAGCAATATCGATACCAAAAAAAAATTGTGTGAAAATATCAAAATAAATGTTATCTTCAGCTGGTCAGTGGTATGAATTAAATTACGGTCTCGTGGTGTCGTATGTAGTTAGCGGTCTATCAATATTTAAATTCTTTTGTCCATGGATTAGCTGGACATGACAATCACCTTACTTCCACTTTGTTGTCAAAGACACGCGAGTTTAAGACAAGTGAGTGAAAATTGTTAATATGGCATTAAAGGCTAACCCATTGAATACCAAAATATTGTCAGTGGGTTGTGTTGTGAATATGAAAGAATGCTACATTATATTATGTATTATATATTACTCACATTTATTAGCTATAGTTTATACTGACTGATTTAATAATTATTTCCAAAAAATATACATGATATATATCGTTTCTTCCGGCAGGTAAGATTTTTGAAGATAATATTTAGCATCATTTAATAATTCTTATTTCATTATACCATATTAATGAATAGATTGTCCTAGCCACACTAAGGGAATATATCAAAAATATACCCACATACATACCTAGTAAATCTATGTTTGTGTGATATTTATTTATTAAAAACCGAGATAGAATATGGAGGTACTACCTAGTAGATAGGTAGGAAAAATATTTTTGTATTAATCCTACATCTACATATTATAAAATTTTCTTATACCACGAATTTACTATATAAAGTCCTCGATACAATGGAGTTTAACATATTGTCTGTTATATCGCCCCATTAGTGGTTACGGGACAATCTATATATTATCAGATATAAATTAACTTGGTGTGATGAAAGTTTAACACCGATTTTACGACATTTAGATAAACATTTGCATAATATTTGTATTTTTTATATATAAAAAATACTAGCTAGATGTAATCAATCTTATATTTAAAGAACTAGCCGTCTATAGACTGGAACTTTGACTTTGGGTTCCTTTTGATTGCTCAATAGTTTTGACAGTGTATTGAAGTCATTTTCGTTGGGTCCATTTAAATAACGCAGAATTCTTGTTGGATCGTTAGTTCTCTTTTTAGCCACCATATACCTGCAAGAAATAATAAATTCTTAACGATCTTACAATTTAGTATCTTTGATAACAATAACATAATAAATAATTTCTAAATACTAGGTGACTCATCCTCGAAGTTATGGTTGTTTACATTTGTATAAACCGACTGGAGTACTGGACAAAGTACCTATTTTCGAACTCCCTTAAGAATATATAGATACTATATACAATGAAAATTTTGATCGTTAGCTTAGTATTTGAGCGCCTCGAACCTTTATCAGCCAGGTTTGTACAACCACGTTTAAACTCAGATTTTCATCATTTTACTGTGGCAAACGTTGGAGATCTACTCTCACTGGCAAAGTTTCTGGAGCATGTCACTCGTGTAATTGATCGGGGTGGTCCAATTGATGTGATATATACAGATTTCTTCTTATTTTTCGAATGCCTCTGGTTCATAGATAACACATACCTAAGGCTTAGTCCGGAGTTCCTCAAGGCTCCAATTTGGGTCCGCCACTTCTCCTAATTTACATAAACGATCTAAATAATATCCTCCATATTTCAATTGCAACTTATGAAGCAAGTTATCAGCTTTAGAAATACGTTAGAGGTCGTATTAATGTGACGCTTTAGTCAATACACCCTAATACTAATTTGTACACCAAAAGATATTTATTTTCCAAAAATAATCAAAAACTGACAATTTATTTAATAAACTGAATTTAATTTGAATATGTATAATTTCAAATAAGTGGAACTGGATTTATATTGATTTTTCATTTAAAGATGTACACTGGCTTACCCACAAACAAAAATAAAACTAACAAAAATGGATGCCAATAAAATTAACAAATGAAAATTATATTTTCATAATGAATTTGGATATTCTTTTAGTGATTGGTTAAGAAAGAAACGTGATTATGCTCATTTATTCGAAATAAGTTTAATATTCCGCAACAAATACAAAAAATAATGTGATTATTAAAATAAACACATTTCGGTTTTATGGCGAGGCAGGCTTAGAGAGCGTCAAAATGAGAGGTCTTAGCGAGAGATAGAAGTCGCTCGTGCTATAATGGTGTAAAAAATCGACAAATAGCAAGAAAATAAGAACCAACTAAATATCGCAAAGGCGAAAACGATTAGCTACAGCAAAAGACCTTCAAAGTACTCTCATCTCATCAGGTAACCATTTCCGACCAGACTGTTAGAAACAGGTTACGGGAAGCAGATTTAAAACCAAGAACACAGTACGAAAACCTGTTTTATCTCGACATCATAAAGCTATGCGATTAAACTTTGCTCGTGATTATTTGGGATGGCAACTTGGTAGTAGACCAGTACTTTTTACAGACCAATCAAGATTTCGTCTCACTCGTTGTGATGGCCCGGTGCGTGTGTATAGACGTCCCAATGAACGATAATAATGGTCTGGAGCTAACAACCGATTTTGTAGTAATACCAGAAAGTCTTACAGCTGCAAGATATATTGATATCATTCTGTCAGATCACGTTATTCCTGCAGCATATGGTATAGGTACGCCCTGATTTCCTTTTCATGCAAGGCCGCATACTGCTGCGATTACTATAGAATTTCTTAACGATCATGAAATTCGTAAAATGGATTCGCCAGTGATAAGCCCTGACCCTAATCCAATTCAACACTTATGGGATATATGATACAGACGTATTTACGTATTCGACGTCGTCCAAAGATACCTCAACTAACAAAAGACCTAGTCGAAGAGTGCGGGACACTATAGATACCACAGGAAGACCTTCGAAGGCTCGTGAGAAGTATGCCAAGAAGTCGTTCCTGCTGCTGAGGGCAAACGCGATACTAAAACACATTGGTTTTCAGATAGCGGAACATTGCCATTAAAAAAACTTTTCTTTTCATTTTGTTCGCACTTTTTTTTTTAATTGTTTATCTTAGTTTACGAATAAAGGATTAGTTGAAAGTTCTATTAATCGATTTATTTGAATAAAATATGTGTATTTCAGAATACAAATGTTCATCTGTATATAACTATAACTTAATAAGTTACAGGGTTATCCAAAAGGGTTCCTTTATTTTTTTTTCTTTTGAGCAATTTAGTTCTATGGAATTTTCGTTGGGATAGTCTAGAGGCGAATTTGCGACTTGTTGTCTCATCCCATCTGGAACTAAAATCTCACAGTCCGATATATTTTGTGTACCAGAGTTGATACTAATTATGCTAAGATTATACATACCTTTTGTTGTCTCTCATGTCGGAAACTGCACCCCAATTACCCTTTTTATTGAAAATCTGTGGAACCTCGGAGTCCATCATGTATTTGTTACTTCTTACATCTGTTGGTGAACTCATATGAGGAAACACGGGATTCTCTAACCAGTTTTCATCATTGTTGTCCAATAAGATATTTCGATCTAATTGCCATTGGTCTCCATACCTTAATTACATAGTGACTATTAGATTTAAGAGTATCCATTAACGTTAGGATGCAATTTTTGGCATAAAAGACTAGGGATACTTAAATTATTATTAAAAATCTTAACTAACATATAAAAAGCGAAAATAAAATGTATATTCTTAAACTATATTGGTATTCTCTACGACGATTCATCTTCCATAAGTCATCATCGATCTTTTTTTCTGTTTTTTTTTAAATTTAATGAATTATCTGTTAACGTTTGCCCTAATCGATGAATTATTGATTGGTCCTATCGTTCTTCCGGCGAGGTTAAGTGACAATTACCTTCAATTTCTTATTGACAAACTGCAAGGACTTTTAGAGGACGTCCTGCTGAATGTCCGACTGGACATGTGGTTTCACATGGATGGGCAATTTATAAAAAAATCAAAGAATAAAAAATAATTTATTTAAATAAAAAATAATTTACCATTTAATGTTTTGGTTTTTTTATATTATTAAAAGCAAATTCATTTCGAAAATTATGAAGGAAATAATATTGGGTCATTGAACGTAGATATAAACAATCAAATACGACGTTTCGCTTTTTACTAAATAGCGTCTTCAAACAACTACAATGACAAATTATAATTATATCAACAAAACACATTATGATATTATCTACAGCTATTAAAAAAATACATAATATATTATATACAGTGTGTCCCAAATTTGGCTTACATTTATTGCTATCTTGGAAACAGTTAGCTACATGGTCGGTTAAATTAGGAAAGTTGTAGAGATTTTTTATTAGAAATTGGATTTGCGTTATATTTTGTGTTATTTGAGATAGGTAATCAGGAAAAATCAAAATGCTGCATTTTGAATTTTTGCCTGGTAAACTACTATCGTATGGTTTTATGGTTAATACATTATTAGGGCACTTTTTTTAGATGAATTTAATGGAGGCAAACATACTTTTCTAGCTTCATATCTGTACCTCAGAGCCAAACTATGCCAAGTCCAAAATTGGCAAAAATGAGTTAGATATGCCAAGTCGCTAATATTGTGGTCCTATATACATTGAACATATTTGCGCTTTAATATAAACCCCTCTTTAAAAGTTAGCCTAGGAAAAATAATGCCAAGTCCATCATCTGCCAAGAGCAAATACATGCCAAGTCCAGTTGGCTTAGTAGTGCAAATTCAAAGAGTGCGGGAAAGGACAGGACAGAGAAGTGGTCAAAGAAAACACATGAACAAATACTATTTTGAAGTAAATGGTTTAAAAGTACTTGTCTGCAAAACGTTCTTTTTAAATACTTTGAGTATTTCGCATCAGTCAGTCGACACTGCTGTAGTAAAGAAAAAAGAAGGTGGCATACTCACACCAGACAAAAGGGGTAAACGTGCTCCCGTAAATAAAATATCCGAAGATGTGGGATGAAAGTATTTCCGGGAGGCAATGAAGTTGCTTCTTGTCTAACCAAATGGGCCGTCGAAAATATTTCTGATCAAATCGAAGAACTAACAATATGGTCTGACAATTGTCCTAGTCAGAATCGTAACGTAATTATGGTCATGAGCTATTTTTGGATACTGCATCTTAAACCCAGTATTAAAACGATTAACCATGCGCTGATTGAGAGGGAAAGAAAAAAAATACCCCAGTTTGAAATTGTGACCCCCTGGGACTGGCAGCAGATGGTTCGCTTGTGCGGCTCAAAGAAAAAGTTAAATGTGGTTAACATGGAAGTAAATGATTTTAGAGATTTTAAACAACTGTTCGAGGGAAAGGCAGCGCCGTATGTTGCAAACAAAAAATCTGAAAATGGAAAAGATTTTCTTATTTCAAATTCAGTCCACTTACAAGTTCGATAAGAGACTCCTGGTGTACTGTTTTACAAAACGAATTTTAAAGAAAACAATTTCTTGCAGGTTGATTTTAATAGGAAAACTAGACGCACAAATAACATTCCAGTAAATATTCCGGCGATATGAGATGGACCTAAGCCAATCTCGACAAAAAAAATGCTCATCTCCAGAAACTGATTCAGTGGATACCTACCAGATTTCATGAATTTTATAGAAATTTGAAGCATGGTAACAAGGAATCAGAAGATTAAGTTTTAATTTCAAGTTAATAAAAAAAGATAGTAAGCTAATTATATTTGGTTAATGTACCTCTTATAACTTTTTGATCCTGTAAAGTTGCCAAAGTCATTTTTATAATTACTAAGTTCTAAGCAATCTTGTTCCTATAATACAGTTTAAATTTTTTACTTATATTTAAGCATAATAATTATTATTATAATAAGACACAAATAGCGCCAGACATGTTTCGGAACACTAAGTTTCCATCATCAGTGGCTCAAAATAAACAGTCACGCAGTCATTTAAGTTAAAGTCAAACAGTATGGCATGGATTATATAAACGTATACAAACAATTAGTGGAATTATTGGAATAAAATCTTATAAAATTAAATATAAAACATTTTCTTATTGAAAAAGAAACTCAGAAAAATTTTGTTGTCATAGTATATAAAATTTAGTCATTTTTATAGTTTCTTTTTGTATATCATGGTTTAGTTTAAAATCTTTATGAAAAATAGAACTTTCGAGAAATGGCAAACAGATTAACATAAAAAGTTGTTATTATAATATTTATACAGTCGTTAATACAACCTATATTTCAAGGTTTTTTTTGTTTTATGAATATTTTCAAATATATTAAGTCCAGTTACAACATTTCTTTTTTGGACCTGGAATAAGCCAAGTCCCCAAAATATTTTTTTTGGAATGCTAAAACATGCTAAGTCCGTTTTTGGGAAAAATACATTTTTAATTTTCAAAATCTTTAGTTTGTTATAGAATACACTATTAAATAAATACTTTCACAAAAAAATCATTAAAATTTTTTAAATAATAAAGTATATACTGCCTTAAACACGAATTTTAAAACTTAAAATACGTCTCCTGCAAAATCAAGTTTTTGGACTTGGCATATAGGCTTGGCTCTGGGGTACAGATATGTTTTCCAGATATTTAGATAAATTTTCTTGTGGACGCCATCTTGTTTTTTTGTATATTTTGCAAGAGCTTTTCATTGATGCATCACGAGTTTATTGTTTTTTTTAAATTCCAAAAATTGTTTCACCAACACAGTGGCTTCTTCAGATATATACTGATACAGTATTAGGACAGTGTTGGTGAAACAATTGTTATGTGTGTGTAATAAATTTTGTGAAAATTATTTAAAACATTTGTTGTTGTCTTCAAAATGTTTACAATTTCAGTTGTCAGTCAATTGTGTGTGTGTGTGTTTAATGTAGTTTTTAATTACATGAAAAGCGCTTTGACGTATAAGAAACGACTAATAATAATACCTAATCATTCCAACGAAGAAAATTTGGATATGTTAAAACTTTATTTTAAAGCTAATAGGAATACAGTTGCAGCGCGTATTATATAGGGATGGTATTATATAGATAATGAAACTAATCTAAGCTGATTGTTGTGTATATTGACGTTCTATGACCCAATATTATTTTCTTCAGTATTTTATATGCTTGAAAATGAACACACAATATTTTACAAAACTTAGTCATTAGCCATCAATTGTGGAAGCTGCGTTTCTCAAGTTTTCAACAATACGTTAATTATTGGCAATTGGATAACTTTTATCAGATCAGATATCAATGACTGTTATTATTGTCAGTATTCTTATGTTCCTTATTAATTAATTAATTATTTTTGTGTTTGTAAACCCAAACTGTGATATATTTTGGAATCAGAAAAGAAAAACCTTTTTGATTGTTGTTCAAATTCATTATTCCCTATTAGTGATGAAACGAATAACGAATGAAAAAATACAGCCCTTATAGGT
Organism: Apoderus coryli; assembly: GCA_911728435.2. Lineage (NCBI taxonomy): Eukaryota > Metazoa > Arthropoda > Insecta > Coleoptera > Attelabidae > Apoderus > Apoderus coryli. The sequence continues at coordinate 3,626,245 of OU452202.1, read as the reverse complement.
TTTTAAACACGGTTTTTTTTTCAATATCATTAATTTTTTTTTTTCAAAACAAAAGAAAAAATGAAAAATTAGTAATATTGATAATTAATTATCCTAAAACAAGTAAATTAGAAAAGTTTATTGTACAAAAATATTTTTTAACAAAAATGTATTTATATTATGGTTAATGATTGCTAACCGCTAATCACCTAGCTCGTAGTTTACAGACATGTGGGAGTCCGAGTCGAATTCTCCATGCCACCTTGATCTTCTGACGACCTAAATCGGAATCACTGATTGTAATTTCCTCTTCGTCATGTGCTCTGGGGTTAGCGATGGAACTTAACTTTAAATTATGTGCTATGTTCACAATTTCAGATGCCCGAGTGTTTGTCAGTCGATTCCTCTTTTTGGAATGAATCCCGGAATATAAATGAAATGATCAAGCGCAAGTTACGTGTTTTGTTTTTAGGAATAAATTAAAAACAAAAAAAAATGGTTTGTTTGTTTTTTCCCAGGTTTTCTATTCGATCTAAAAAAAAAACGGTTTTGCATATCACTAATTAATGTGGACGATAGTTTAGATATGTGAACGAATCGTCGTTTTCATATACATATACCTACAACTTTTTGAAATTTAGCTTTAACTATTTATTCAATACTTTCTTTGTCAAAAATATTAAAAATGCATATTCGTAGGCGGGGGAAAAGTTCGGGCTTGACTAATTTTATTTTTCAATATAATCTTCATCAAAACACGCATTTACAGCATGGCGACATCTTCGTTGTCCTCAAATATTTTACGTATAGTGGAGGTAGAGATATATGAAAATAATTTTATGACATCAATTATCCCAAAGTACCATAAACCAGACAACTGTGAGATTTAGGGTTACAGTGTTGCCACGGTATCCAATATTACGTAGCCGACAACAATGTTTAGGTTTGTTTTTGTATAACATGACACAACACTGTAACAATGCTTAACAGGTGGAGCTTCTATCGATTTTTATGGGACAGGACAGTACTATTGTATACAGAAACGCAAAAGTAAAATAAAAATTTATTCACACTACGAATTACATAATAAACTAAATCGCTCTCATAATCCACGCCAATATCAAAAGTTTCAATTTGGTTGTTAACGCCAATGTAAAAATCTTCAACTTTTATTGCATGTTCTACTGAATTTTTCCAACTTTGAACAGGTATATTATCAATAATGTCTCTTACTAAATTTACTACATTATAACTAAGCGTTGGTGATGTATTTCGTTTCCTAACATTTAATTTTACCTGATGCCACTTATTTTCTATGGAATTAAAAATACAATAGTATGGCGGAAGACTGTGTGTCCCATTTCACTTGCATATGTGTCACAAACGTATTCCTTCACAATCTGAAAATGTTTCAAAACAGCAAGAAGATCTTTTTTAGAATAAGATTGCTCAAAATATATGTCATTTTGCAGCATAGAATTCTGAATTTGTAGTTTGGTGTTCCCCGCATTTGGTACTTTTCTCAGCTGACGGCTATGATAGCTGGCATTATCCATTACGGTTACACTATTTTTCGGTATATTTGGCAATAGCTAATTTTTGAACCACTCTTCAAACAATTCTGCAGTAGTGTCTTCATGGTAGTCCAATTTTGAGTCCTTTATGTTTTTTGCCGATAATAACAATTAGGCCTTTTTCCTTTATTAGAAGGTGCTTTCGTCACAGATTTTCCCGAAGCGTCCACCTAGCCTTTATTCTCCGTGCTGTGCGTATCAAACCACGATTCATCCAAATATATAATAGAGCGACTTTGAGAACTAAATTTTTTATTTTTTTTCTAAATATTCTGTCGGACTATATGTAATCTGCGTGATTCCATAATACAGGGTGGTCCAACGAAAAGTTTGCACCTAGCTTTTCTCTTTTTTTTGTAGTCGAATGCGAAAATGCTCGGACACGTCGATTTTGCTTTTGAGGGGGACACATTTTAAACATATTTTTCGATCTGCGCCTTTAACCCCCTAGCGGGGGTGAGTAACAACCCTAAAATTTTAAATGGAAAGAGGGGTCTAATGACATATCATTTGAAAGGACACAAAATTGTCTTTCTAATGATACCCTATTTGTCGAATTTTACTAAAACAGTTAATACGAAAACGACTTTAAAGACATTAAGCCGATAATTTTGGTATTAATGAGAAATACAAATAAGTTTTAATTATTGCGAGTGAAAACACCTGCAATCGTTAGTACATTCCAATGTTTGTTAGTTTTAACATTGCTTTGTAAAAAAAGTAAACAAGCTGTTAAATTGATTTATTAAAACGTTACATTAACAAATGTTGAAAATGTGACCCATTTGATTCCATACAATAATACAGATTTTGTTCAAATCTATTTCTAACATTTTGTAGCATATCAGGTGTTATGTTTCTGCACTCTTCTGTAATGCGTTGGCGAAGATCTTCTATGGACTCGGGCTTCGTGGCAAAACATTTATTTTTTAAGTGCCCCCAAAGAAAAAAGTCTAAAGGCGATAAATCCGGTGACCTGGCAGGCCATTCAATTGGGCCCCTCCTTCCAATCTACCGTCCAGGGAACCGGTCATCTAAGAACTGTCTTACAGGAGCCACATAGTGCGGAGGTGCTCCATCTTGCTGGAAATAAAGCCGATCAGCAGTATGATTTTGGTCATCTTCTATTATTTGTGTTATTAAAGGATCAATTGTGTCTTCAAGCATGTTTAGGTACACTTCACCAGTTAAATTTCCAGGAATAAAAAGTGGTCCTATAATATGATTTCCTAATATGCCACACCAGACGTTTATTTTTTGAGGATACTGGGTATGAACCTCACGGAATAAATGTGGGTTACTGTCATCCCAGTAACGGCAATTGTGCCTATTTACAGCTCCATTCAAATAAAATGTGCATTCGTCGGAAAAACAAATGTTAAATAATAATTGCGGATCTTCAATTAAACGCTGGCTCATTGCTTCACAAAATTGCAGCCTTCTATCAGGATCATCCTCATTTAGTTCCTGTACTAATTTGATTTTGTACGGATGAAATTTGTACGCTTTTAAAATTCGTATTATGGACGAACGGGAGACACCTGAGGCTTCAGCTAGTTGACGGGTACTTTGACTATGATCCATTTCAACATGCCCTAAAACAGCGACTTCCACAGCTTCATTTCTGATCGGTTTCTGCGGCTGGTGTTTTACATTACAGACAGATCCGGTATCTACAAACTTTTTAACTAACTTGCCAACGTACACATCATTCACATTTTTATCGGGATGTCTCTCATTAAATAAGCGAGCCGTAAGTCTAGCACTACTATTATTTTGAAAATAAAGTTTAACAATTTCAACTCGTTCTAGAATGGAATAAATCATTTTGTACGGTAAAAGTAAAATAACTTGAGAAGCAACCAAACTGAATCAATGAAAAGACTAAAATAAACGGTGTAAATTCTTTTCCTACACGTATCTGCAGTTTTTATTTCAACAAAAAACGCAAACGATTAGTGAGGAATTTAGTTCTGATAAATAAGATAGTGTTTTTGAAATCCCGTTTTTCTTCAAAGTAAATAATTTAGAAATGATTGTAGTTGTTTTCAGTCGTAATAATTAAAACTTATTTGTATTTCTCATTAATACCAAAATTATCGGCTTAATGTCTTTAAAGTCGTTTTCGTATTAACTGTTTTAGTAAAATTCGACAAATAGGGTATCATTAGAAAGACAATTTTGTGTCCTTTCAAATGATATGTCATTAGACCCCTCTTTCCATTTAAAATTTTAGGGTTGTTACTCACCCCCGCTAGGGGGTTAAAGGCGCAGGTCGAAAAATATGTTTAAAATGTGTCCCCCTCAAAAGCAAAATCGACGTGTCCGAGCATTTTCGCATTCGACTACAAAAAAAAAGAGAAAAGCTAGGTGCAAACTTTTCGTTGGACCACCCTGTATATTGCCTTGTTAATGCTGGTATATTTAAATCTGTAATAAAAATATACAGTTACAAAATTATAATTTTATTGTTTGTTTAAAAACTTAATTCACCATTTACACCACATCAAGAATTTTTAATTAACATACAACTAGAAAGTTGTAAAACTTACCCTATTTTTGTTAGCAATTTCCTCAAAGTTGATATACTACAATTAATGCCCGTTTCGTCTTCTTGTATTTTCATATGCAAGGATCTTATTATGGGTACAATTTGTTGTTGATATAAACCATAAATTTTTCGTCGTACAATATCTATTTCACACTCAATCAGACACTTCATTTTACCGGAATCGTTTCTCTTTTTTCTTCTCACATTTGGTTTATTAACAGCTCTATAAACTGTTGATATCGGAGTTTTTGCTAATACACTTCACTTCACTTATCGCAACACATTTGGTAAGACCTCTTTGTCTTAAGCTGTTATATACGTTTTGTATTATAGCCCTTGCGTCTGCGGATAAATGTTTTCTACTTTCGATACACCAAAACTGCTATTTTCCGAAAAATTTTCACACCACGGACACCACATCTTCTTACTACAATATCACTATCAAAACTAAACCGAATAAAATACCAAGCCCACCCTGGTGTAAGCAGGTACCTGAGCAGAGGGTTTATGATCATTTGGGATAATTGGTATTATAAAGTTATTTTCTTATATGTATATTCCTACTATACCAGGCATTTTTGAGGCTACTAAATAAATGATCGGTAGTCGCCGGATAGAACAAGATCTTCGGCATATGAAATCGTTTTTGCACTTGCTGGCGTCATTTCTGTATCGAGCAGGACATTTCTCACAACATCCTCGTAGTGAATATTGCAAATGTTCTAATAACATAATGTTATCCTAAGTACACAACTATACGAAAAGTAAAATATACCTACTAGTTAACTCTTATCACGATTTCCAAGATTCCAATGATTGTCATTGGATTGAAAGATACTTAATTAAAATTAGTTATTATTAATTTACCTGGTCCAGGGTTTTCTATAATTATTTTGTGTTTCATCATCTGAAATGCCTTGCCTATTATTCTCGTATAAACTTAAAAGTGCCATTACTTCGTCTTGACTTAAATCACCATCTCTGAATCTGCAAACAGAAATATGCTAAATAACATTTTCTATTACAATTGTTGCACAAAACAATGCGAGAACATATGATGCTCTAAAATACAGTCTACTATCAATGCTATCCGCAATAAATTCTGTAAGGATTTCGCCACCATCGTTTATACAGAGTACAGGTTTCAACTTCAAGAACTATCACTTCTCTGCTCATGTACACCACGATAACTTCTGAAGGCGCCTACCACTAGTGTCAGAAAGAATCAGAGAAAGCACAGTTACTTTTTATTACAGAAGTAATCTACATACTACATATTAAAGAAGTAATCAGTAATCGATTGGTTTTTTATCTATAATCGTCCCATCTCAGCCTACAAGTGGCAATGTTAATCTCTAAATAACTAATGTAAATTGTAGTTTTCTCTCTGAAGTTATACACTCGCACATATCTGACCACACAGCACAAAAGATCACGATTGAATATAGCCCCAAAAGCAATTTATATTTTGAAAAACGTAATTTTAGTGATGAAAATATAAATAAATTGTCGCAAAAGATATACATATATCTTAGTTGCATGCCAAAAAATGCGTAATAACTACCTCTTAAAACCAGCATATATTAAAATGCCAACGTGCCGAGCCAATCAAAATCTGTATATTATGCGCATGCGGGATGCGGGCAATTCACCTGATATTATTTTCGTTTGGCGCTCAATTTTTCTCATATACCAATCATATTATTGTTTATTTTGTTTAAAAGAGCAATTTTCATTGCTAATATTCTGTCTGCGTCGAGTTTGTTTACTTTTAAACATAAATTCCATTGGTGTATAGATATGCAGACATTAAGTATTTGTTATTTAATATTTTGTGTTTAATTCTAGCAAAGTCTATATTTATATTGGATAAACTTGGGTTCTACCGTTGGTTATAGTACAGCGAATATTAGCTGTGGTTATAGGTAGCATAGCATACGGAACCTACGCTACGGTTCCTTATTCTGTGGTTGTAGTTAAGAAAATGGATTCGGTAGGTAAGTACATATATGTTGAGATTGGTGTAATAAATTTAGATTTCATTTGGGAACTTGTTGTTCCATAACGTTACTTTATAAATTAAAGACAGACTACTTCATTTATATTTTCTTTATTAATTAATTACGTGTAGTTCGTCTCGTCTGTCGTTCTGTTCTGTTCTTCGGTCATCGTCCCTTGTCCTAATTTTTGTCCAAAACATATTTTGCTTACAACTAATAACATTTATTTAAATATTTATAAACATATAAAATTTAAACAAATACTTACTCTACAGGGTGTACGTACCATATTACACCTCCCCGGAATTTTTAAAAGAATTTACTGTTTCCGAAAAAATAGTAAATTATTTTTACTCAGGAATTGCAATATGCATAAGTACCTAAATGCTAAAATATATATATTCACCAAAATTTACAAAAAACTAGTTTTAGATAATACCTATATTACTTACATTTTATAACCCATTTATATTATATAAAGTATAATTCTATTAATAATTTAATTTTAACTAATTAGATACATAATGTTAGGAATTATTTATACAATTAAAATATAAGTTACGATCATTCTTTAAAGAGTTTAGTTCTATTTTTATGTACAATTATTTCTTTTTTATCTTTAGAGATTTTAACGTTTGGAGATAAGTCTTCAATAACCCTATATGGCCCTAAAAAACAGGGATCTGAAAATTTATTAGCAGTTTCATTTTTTAATAGAATGAAATTTCCTTTTTGATAGATTGCAGGGTTTTGATTTTTGTCGTAATTTTCTTTCCTTTTTAATTTAGATTGTATTAGATTTTTTCGAGCATCATTTTGAGCATGTTGCATCCTATATTTAAGTTCAATAGGATAGCTGTCAAAGTTGTAGACTGGATCTACCGTATTTTTTAAGTTACTTGGAAGATAACATTTCTTTCCAAAAACTAACTCAAATGGTGTGTATTTGGTTTCCGTATGTACTGTGGTATTATATGTAAAACACCAATACGGCACCCAAGTACTCCAAGCTGCATTATATTCAAAACTTTGAGTTCTCAAATATGCACCTAAAACTTTATGAGAATTTTCCAAAGCTCCTATACTTTCATGGTGGTAAGCGGTTGACTGAATATTTTTAATTTTAAGTAATTTACAAATTTCATCCATAGTTGCGGAAATAAATTCAGCGCCCCTATCTGTTGCTATTTCTAAAGGAATTCCGTATCTTAGAATAAAATTTTCTACGAAACTTTTTGATACAGTTTTCGCGTCTTTGGATTTTAAAGGATAAGCTTCGACAAACTTCGTTAATTCACATTGAAGAGTCAGTATATAAGAAAATTCATTATCATCTATTGGTAGAGGTCCAACTATATCTAAAAATATTTTTTGGAATGAGGTATGCGCTGTAGATGTTATAACCATTGGTTCCTTGGTATATTTATTAGAATGTTTTTGCTTTTGACATGTAGTACACTTACTTACAAAATTCTTAATGTCTTGTTGCATACCTGACCAAAAATAGTATTTTTTGATAGTGTTGAACATTCGATTGATACCTGCGTGACCACTTGTAGGAAGCAGATGGAAATCGTTTATAATTACTCTCTTTTGTTCGGGATCCACTACTTTTTTAACTCCTTGTACTATACAAATTCGGGGACCGGTCCAATTAGAGTTACTTTTTATACCTTCAGCTAGCCATTTAATAAAATGTACATTATTTTCATTCTTTAAAATAACTAATTCGCGAATCTTAATCTTTTTGCATAAATCAATTAAGTTTCTCAACATTTCGTCTCGCGCCAACGCTGATCGAAAATTTAATTGTGCAAAATAAATCATAGAATGTAGTGGTACATAATAAAAGTTACCCGATTTTTCAGTTATTTTTTCACTAAATTTGGAGAGTTCTTTAGTTGACAAAAGTCTAAGTTCAGTGATGTTTTTTGGAGTTTTAAGAATTTCCACAACATTGGGTTGATCAGGCCTAACATTTGTAGTAGTTCTTTCATCCAACTCACACTCTTCGTCATTCGATACTTTACTCTGTGCCCTTGTCATAACATTCATTACATTCTGGCTCATACCTTTTAATTCATCAGATGTTATAACTATTCTAGATAATGCGTCCGCTATGACATTTTCCTTACCTTTTACATACTCTACATGAAAATCGTACTCTTCTAATCCTAGTCGAAATTTAATTAACCTGCTTGATGGATCCTTTAAATTAAATAAATATAACAATGGTTTATGGTCTGTTAAAATTTTAAAGTGGCGACCAAATAAGTATGGTCGGAAATATCTCACGCTCCAGTATATAGCTAAAAGTTCTTTTTCGATGGTCGGATAATTAACTTCCGCCTTGTTTAAAGGTCTACTTGTATAAGCTACGGGTTTTCTATTTTTATTTAGTAAAACTGCACCTATTGCAATATTTGAAGCATCAGTTTGTACTATAAATTCATTTTCCTTAGAAAAATCTGGATAATCTAATATTGGAGGTTTTGAAAGAGAATTTTTCAGAAAATTAAAAGATATTTCACATTCATCCGTCCATTCAAATCTAGCATACTTTCTACACAACTTATTAAGGACAACCGTTTTTTCAGAAAAATTTGGAATAAATTTCCTATAGTAATTCGAAAATGCCACAAATCTTTTCACTTCCTCTGCATTTTTAGGCCTTGGATATTGTTTAAGGGACTTAATTTTTTCAGGATCTGGCAAAATACCATTATCTGTAATAATGTGACCCAAATATAAGATTTGTTTCTTTAGAAATTCGCATTTCGATGGATTTAATTTCAAATTTACCTTTCTAAGCCTACAAAAAACTTGCATAAGATTTTTGTTATGCTCATGAAGAGATCTTCCAAATACTATGAGGTCGTCGAGATAAACAAAACATTTTTCATAATTTAATCCTGACATTGCTACAGTCATTAATCTTGAAAATGCACTAGGACTAATTTTTAATCCCATCGGAAGTCGTTTCATTTGCCATTGCCCTCGATCAGTAGTGAAAGCTGTATATTTTCTGCTATCTTTATTTAATTCTACTTGATAATATCCTTGACTGAGATCTAAATGAGTAAAATAAATTGCACCTGCTAAAGAATCTAGAATATCGGTGATGTTTGGAAGTGGAAATTTGTCGTCTTGAATTTTAGAATTTAGTAATCTATAGTCGATAACAAGTCTACTCTTTTTTTCTCCACTAGAATCAACCTTTTTGGGAACTAGTAAAACTGGTGAGGACCATTCACTTTGTGCATGCTCTATTATACCATCTTCACACATTTTAGAAATATGTTCATTTATTTCCATTTTTTGTGATTGTGGAAGCCTATATGGTTTGACATAGGATGGAGAGACATTATCTTTTAATGCAATGGATTGATTATAAATATTAGTTACAGACAATTTATCTCCCGGTAAATGAAAAACATCTGCAAATTTTGCACAAATAGCCTCAATAGAATTTTGTTCGTCTTTGTTTAAATAATTTAAGCCCAATAAATTAAATAAAGATTTCACTCTCTCTACAGATATATTCTCACTGTCATACTTACATACATTATACTCACTCGCTTTCTCAATTTTTGGAATATAGTTTTGTAAACAAACCTCACTTTCTCTCGTATTTAACAATTTCACAGGGATCTTTCCTTCTGTCGGTTTAGCTAGTACTCCTGCGACAAATACTCCTTCGCACACTTCTCTCGGACGTACCACGCAATCTTCATTCAAGCCTGTATCTAGATAACGAATAATTTCACATCTTGGGGGGATAATTAAAATATTGTCGCCGTTACTATTTAAAGGTAATGTTATTTTATTTTTGAAGTGGGTAAGTGTAAGACTATGGTTCTCGTAATTTATAATTCCGTTAAATTTTCGAATAAAATCATCACCAATAATGCCTTCTGTTGCACAGGGTAATGACTTAAAAACATAAAATTTTTGGTTAAAACTAGTGTTTCCTATCTTTAATTTTAAAAATGTAAATCCTTCTGCACGTAAAGTTCCACCTATACCTTTGATTTCTATTTCTTCTTTATGTAAAGTAAATTTAGATTTTAATTGTTCAGCTTTGATTGCACATAAAGTTGCACCTGTATCTATTAAAAATTGAAAATTAGCATGCTCTACTGAAAATGTAACAGAAATGGAATTGTTATTGGAATATGTAAAAACATGATTTAAATTCTTGCCTTTAGGCACGAAAAAAATCATTAGAAGTACTTGGAACTAATTCTGTTGTTTCCTGAAATAAGGAATCTTGATCTAGAGTAATGATATTTTGTTGTGCAAGTCGTACATTATGTGACGCTGACCTTGAACCTCTCCTATTACCTCTATAAACTTGTTGTCTAAAATTTCTATTATTATTATTATTATAATGCTGATTATTATGATTTGTTGTACGGGTGTTATTTTGATTATAGAAATGTCGATTTTGGATATTGTTTTGTGAAATATTACGGCCACCGGTTCTAGGGCGAAAATTTCCACGCGGAACATGTTGCCTACCTCTTGCGGAAACTCTAAACATTTGCGGTGAACTTCGTATTGTAGTTGTTTCCTCATCTATTGCAGATCTGATTGCATCCTTCAGGAACAGAAAATTTCTAGATGCCACTATTGTACTTAGCCTCTGATTTCTCAAACCATCAGCAAACCTTTTAATAGCTACCTTTTCATTTATGGGTTTTAAAACAGAATAAGAGTCGGCGTTACCATTCGCTTGCGATATTGTTAAATTTACAAACAAGTCTTCCAATTCCTTTCCAAATTCCTCAATAGATTTTTCGCCTTGTTTTGCGCGATATAATTTTGCTTGAAGTGCTGTATCTGATTGACGTGTAAGAAGATATGATTTCATGTCGTTAATTAAAGCCGCGATAGTAGTGTAATTCTGATTTAGTCTTAATTTTGCACCACTGGATAAGCGTGTTTTTAAAATAAAATTGATTAACAATTGCTTACCTTCAGGATCTAACATAGAATCATACAACTCTACAGCATCAATTAGTTTTTTCGTGGTTTCTTCATAATCGTCCATGCTAGGTAAAAGACTAACAGCAGTTTTTATATCAAAAGAAGTCATTTTCGGTTCAGAAATGTTAACTTCCTCGTTTCTATCAAATTGTAAAATTTCGTTATAAAGGGATTTAATTTTTGAAATTAAGTCTTTTATTTCAGTTATTTCAGAACTTCCTATTTCAGATTTTTCAGCTTGTTTATTAATAATTTGTATTTCTTTAGATAAATTAGAATATATAGCTCTTGCTTCGTCAACTTTTTTCGGTCTCCTATCTATATTATATTTACTTACTTTTGATCTAATTTGTAATAAAGATTGGTAAATTTCCGAAATTTTATTAATAGCCATCCAAGGTATTGAAGCTTATTTAGTATGTTAAAAAAAATGTATTATATTTATATACCAAAAATTAAATTTAAAATATCTACTTAAATATTTAAAATTGTTACTAAATTTAATAAAATATGATTACATAAACAAATTACACGTATACCTATAATAGTCCACATAAATTAAAACACTGGGTCGATGCACACGTTGCACATTCCATAGGTCATCAACTTTATTGTATATACAGTGATTTGAATTTTCATACCTGATCTTCTTGATTTAATATATTTAGGGATTTTCTTAATTCGTGCTTATTAATTTCTCGTCTTATTGTTCGTTTCATACCCTTTTTATACCTTTGCATCAATACATATACCAAACCCAACAATACCATTACTACTAAAATTATTAACAACCATTCTGCCAATGTCAATCCATGATTTAAATTTGCTGCTGCATCTCCACTTGCAGTTTGCGCTATCACAACTTGGTCTTTTGATTGCTTAGTGCCCATTATGCCATATCTGATATTATATTTTTAAATAAAATAATGAAAAAGGGCTGGCAGGATCGCCATGTAATAAATTTAGATTTCATTTGGGAACTTGTTGTTCCATAACGTTACTTTATAAATTAAAGACAGACTACTTCATTTATATTTTCTTTATTAATTAATTACGTGTAGTTCGTCTCGTCTGTCGTTCTGTTCTGTTCTTCGGTCATCGTCCCTTGTCCTAATTTTTGTCCAAAACATATTTTGCTTACAACTAATAACATTTATTTAAATATTTATAAACATATAAAATTTAAACAAATACTTACTCTACAGGGTGTACGTACCATATTACATTGGATCTCTTAACGTAAACCACCAATATGCACAAACACAGAGAAGTTTTCCAAACATAATACTTTGATTACTCATTTCAACAACATTCATGAGATAGATATTAAACAATCCGTTTTACATTTTAGAGTTTTTGAAGATTTTACAGCTTGGAGACAACAGGAAAACAGAAGTGGACTATGCTTGCCGTAGTAGGAGTAAATGTCATAATGGACAAGAAATTATATTATATAACTGCAATAGAAGCGATTCTAGAGGTTGGGCATTTATTCACCTACTTAATAATACGGGTGTTTGTGGAAATCTTGCTTTTAGGTTTTGTAAGTTCATGTACAAAACGTAGCATAAAGATTGGAGGTTCTATTCGTATTGGTGGAATGTGCCCCTCACGAATTTCCGTCAATGTAGCAACAGATGGTAACAAATTAATGTAATTTTACTGCTATTGGTTTATATTAATTTTTTAAAAAGGTTCTGTACAAGTAAAATTTGCTGAAAAACATGTGGGACACAGCGACGACTTAAGAACAAAAAGATTATCAAATGCAGAGCAACACCCTATTGTTTCCCAGTTAATGGCAGGAGTATTATTCAGGATGCTAGAACGATTCATACTAAGAATAAATTTGGTAACACTTTACATACTATTTCTTATTGTTACTTGTATAATATTATATTAGATTTGTTTGGTGTTGTACCTTATAATATATATGTATGTATGGTAGTGGTGTATTTATATTAATTTGTATGTTCATTGTAATTATTATTTATTATAATTGTGTATAATTTAATATCTATAGCTAAAAATAAACTATTTCCTGACTTGCTATCGGTAATGCATAAAATGATTTTAAAATTAGATAGGTATCTTCAAATTATACATAAATATATTTGAGTATCGTTTTTCCGATATACGAATGAAGGTTTTTCAGCTAGGTATATCAAGAAATGCCTACTACAAAGGAAAGTTCAACAGACATTCTTAGCGAATACCTTATACATATTAATATTTAAATTATTATTTTACTGAAAAACTCATCCCAATTAAATATCGACTAAATTTCAGTTGCAAAATAAGTTGAATAGCGGTTAAATTCAAATTCAAAAGCGCGCCAAGGATAGCCCCGCCCGAAATGCTCTGATTGACTCGGCACGTTGGCATTTTAATGTATGCTCTTAAAACCCACTAAATTTCATTTGCATATATCTACCGGTTTCAAAGTAATCAATAAATCTTCAGTTTTTAAGAAAAACTTTAATATCAGAAAACGAAGCATTTGCGGACATGTGTTTATATAGCAAACTGTCATTATTTTTTCGTACAGAATTACCTCCTCAAGTTTGTCGCACTTATATACTAACACCCTGTATATAAATTAGAAAACTCTCTAGTTGATATCCAGTGGAATATATTTAAAACATTATTATTTACCCATTTTAATGAGATTTTTGTATTAAAATCATACCCAGTTAGAAACCTACAAAAAAATAAATATAAACAGGAAGTAGGTTAGTTGTATGAATTGGATGCACTGTATGTAGTAAAAAATGTTAACTATAATTATAAAGATCTTTATACTAAAAAAAAAGAAAGAATATGACCTATTGTTATTAAACTGTAAGAAAAAGGACTTTACTAACCGAATAAAATGTTCTGATAACAAAACAAAAACCACTTGGAAACTTGTCAATGAAATTACAGGAAAAGTTAACAAAAATAATATAAAAATAGAAGGTGATATTGACGCTGTGGCAGATGGGTTTAGTGATTTTTTAACAAAATCAGTGGCAAACGTATTAACTAAATTAAATAATATACCGTTTGATTGTAAAATAGAGCGAAATGTAGAATCGATCACTATCGACCCTGTTGATACTAATGAAATACTGTCTGTAGTTCAAAGCTTAAAAAATAAATCCAGCAGTGGTTATGATGAAATATCTACTAAACTAATAAAATCTATAATACACGAAATATGTAAACCATTAGTACATATAGTTAACAACTTATTCAGACATGGCATTTTTCCGCAGCAACTTAAACTCACGCAGGTAATACCAGTATTCAAGAAGGGAGATGAATCGAATATCGAAAACTATCGCCCAATAAATCTATTGTCATCCTGTTCAAAAATATTCGAACGTTTAATGAGCAACCGAATAATGGATTTTTTCATAAATAAGAAATTGATCGGGGTTTCGCAACATGGGTATATTAAAGGTAAATCGACTCAAACTGCGGTATTTGAATTTACAAAGCAAATTGTTAAATCAATGGAAGATGGTCATATATCGTTGGGACTGTTCTTAGATTTATCTAAAGCCTATGACACAGTAAATCATCAGATTCTCTATACGAAATTGGAATTGTATGGTATCCGGGCCTCTGCTTTAATGTGGATTTGTTCATATTTAACAGACAGCAACAAGTAGTAATTAGAAATCAGCTAAATCAGGTACTTAAAAAAAAAAACTGAAGTAAACATCGTTATTGCACAAGGGAGTGTGGGAAGATCTTATAGATGTAAACAAATCGAGTAAGGACACTAAGGTTGTAACGTATGCTGATGACACAAACCTGCTTATTACCGCGAATACATTAGACAGCACACTCGAAGAGACGGACTGGTTATTCAGAAACGTACAAAATTGGTTTACAAAAAATAGACTGGTTTTGAATAGCGAAAAAACAAAAATAATATTATTTAAAACGAAATGAAAATTAATTGTCCAGCCAGAAACAGTTGTAATTGACGATTCTACATTTAACTAAAGTAAAAGTGCTAAATTTTTAGGAATCGTTATTAATGACAATCTAACATGGGGCGACCATATGAGCCACGTTGAAAAGAAACTAAACACTATCTGTTACAGTTTTATAGTAATATGTAAATATATAGACCTTAAAACTAAATTTATCATTTACCACTGAAACTTCGAGTCACATGTAAGATATGGTATCGTGTTATACGGAGAGGGCAGAAATATGTCAAAGTTATCAATATGCCAAAAAAGAATTTTGAGAATTATACTTAAATTAAATAGTAGAGAATCTTGTAGAGGTAAAATTAAAGCTAATAATTTGTTAACTGTCACAGGTATATACAACAAGAATGTAATTTATTTTTTTATAAGAACCGAACCCTATTTGCACAAAATTCTGGACAGACAGCATATCCAACTAGGACATATAATTACAGGTATCCTAGACACAGACTTTCTGTAAGAGATACTAGTGCATATTATAATTGTATTAAAATTATAACCATAGAATAATAAATACTATAAGAAGCTCCACTAGACGCTGAAAACGGACTCGTCGTATTCCCAGCTACATTTCTGGCCCGCTACTATGTTATACCGTTGATTGAAATAAATATTTCAATCAACGGTTATACTATATCTATATATACTATAAGATATATGTGCGCTCACCAACAATTTGAAGTGGTTGTAGAAAGTGCGGCGAATTGCTTTTAAGACAGAGAGATCAAAGGTACCGACACGAGGTGAAGTAACTATGTTATAACAGTCTACCAAACCACATAAAATCAATACAAAATCTCAAACTATTTAGAAAAGAGCTATATAAGTTTCTAGTAAACATAGAACCATATGATATTGACGAATACATAAGTAATACCATTTTATAGCATGTCCATAATACTTAATATCATTGTATATAGTTTGTAAGACGTTATTTCATTTTATGTAACTTAGAAGATATTGAAATAAAGAACATTATTATTATTAAATGGATTCTGTATGATTATTTAAGGAGCAGAATAGAACATTTAAAAATTTCTTATTCTTGTCAATATTTTCTTTCGTCCATTAGCTGCTTCATTAAATTTTACAAATTTTCAATGTAAAAATGTACGCATATTAATTAAATGCCAACATAATCTTAATCCAACTACGATATGAGTTTGATGGAGTGGAAATGATGTTTATTACTTTGGAAAAAGCGCTTAAAAGTCTAATGTCTGTAATATACTTAGTAACGAAATGGAGCTAAAAGAAATAATGAAAATGGTTATTTGCATATAGGTAGGTTATTTATACATGCTGACAGGGCAATGTTTGAATATTTGAATAGATAATCAATATTTTAATTTTCTCAAGAAAATCACAAAAATAAATATTTATGACTGTTTGTCAACTGATTTAGGATTTGTAGTTTTTGTCGGCTTATTATTAAATCACCCTGTATCAATAGACTAATAATGGGGATAAAACAAGTATTAATATACAGTAAAATTGTGACCTCACACGTATATTTACTACAGGTTTAGGAGAACAGTATTTTCTAATTTCTCAATGTTTCAACGCTATATTAATAATAATTATAATGATAAATGGATAGAAAATATACCACCCTTAGAGTACAAAGCATTCCATCTTTTACAGAACAACAAATTCAAACTTTAATGTAATCCAGATAGCGTGACTGTTAATCCTCTAGGGCTAACAGACCAGATATTGTGCTCTTTTGTAAACAAGAAAAAGTATGTTATATACTAGACATAACAGTTCCATTAGACCACAATTTAAACAAAATGGAAAAATACACAGATTTAGCATTTAAAATTATTTATCAACTGAAAAAAGTTACTAAGTTTGTCATATCATCGAATGGAGTTGTAGGAAAACAAAGGTAAAATCTTTAGAACTGCTGGCGGAGATGGTTTTGGTTTATATTTTTTATACCTCGGTTTATAAAACGCATATCTCTTCATTCATTCATTCATTCATTATATAAAATGTTAAATAAGTTTTAATGTTTATTTTTGTAAAATTTTAATTTAATAAACAAATATGGAAAATATACAGATTAAGCATTTAAAAAATTGAAATCAACTGACACCTACTACCGTTTGTCAAAATATATCATCGATTGGATTTGTAGAAAAAACATTCGTAAAATCTTTAGAAGTCTTGTGTTATATTTTTTTATACTTCGGTTTATAAAACGCGTATCTCTTAATTCTCTTATTCCTTATGCTGTTTTTGTTTGTTTTTTTTTTATATAAAATGTTACCGAAGTTTTAATGTTCATTTTTATATTATGCATTCGTTTCTTTAAATAAATATTGTTATGATTTAATAAAGACTTTTAATTTAATAAACAAAATTGGAAAATGTACAGATTTAGCATTTAAAATTATTTATTAACTGGCCAAAGTTACTATTCTACCGTTTGTCATAAATCATCAAATGGAGTCGTCGAAAAGACATTCGTAAAAACTTTAGAACTCTTGTCGGCGATGGTTTTGGTTTATATTTTTTTTATACTTCGGTTTATAAAACGCGTATCTCTTAATTCTCTTATTCCTTATGCTGTTTTTGTTTGTTTTTTTTTATATAAAATGTTACCGAAGTTTTAATGTTCATTTTTATATTATGCATTCGTTTCTTTAAATAAATATTGTTATGATTTAATAAAGACTTTTAATTTAATAAACAAAATTGGAAAATGTACAGATTTAGCATTTAAAATTATTTATTAACTGGCCAAAGTTACTATTCTACCGTTTGTCATAAATCATCAAATGGAGTCGTCGAAAAGACATTCGTAAAAACTTTAGAACTCTTGTCGGCGATGGTTTTGGTTTATATTTTTTTATACTTCTGTTTATAAAACGCATATCTCTTAATTCTCTTATTCCTTATGCTGTTTTTGTTTGCTTTTTTATATAAAATGTTACCTACGTTTAGAACTCTTGTCGGCGATAGTTTTGGTTTATATTTTTTATACTTCGGTTTATAAAACGCGTATCTCTTAATTCTCTTATTCCTTATGCTGTTTTTGTTTGTTTTTTTTTTATATAAAATGTTACCTAAGTTTTAATGTTCATTTTTATATTATGCATTCGTTTCTTTGAATAAATATTGTTATGATTTAATAAAGACTTTTAATTTAATAAACAAAATTGGAAAATGTACAGATTTAGCATTTAAAATTATTTATTAACTGGCCAAAGTTACTATTCTACCGTTTGTCATAAATCATCAAATGGAGTCGTCGAAAAGACATTCGTAAAAACTTTAGAACTCTTGTCGGCGATGGTTTTGGTTTATATTTTTTTATATCTCGGTTTATAAAACGCATATCTCTTAATTCTCTTATTCCTTATGCTGTTTTTTTTATATAAAATGTTACCTAAGTTTTAATGTTCATTTTTATATTATGCATTCGTTTCTTTAAATAAATATTGTTATGATTTAAGAAAGACTTTTAATTTAATAAACAAAATTGGAAAATGTACAGATTTAGCATTTAAAATTATTTATTAACTGGCCAAAGTTACTATTCTACCGTTTGTCATAAATCATCAAATGGAGTCGTCGAAAAGACATTCGTAAAAACTTTAGAACTCTTGTCGGCGATGGTTTTGGTTTATATTTTTTTTATACTTCGGTTTATAAAACGCGTATCTCTTAATTCTCTTATTCCTTATGCTGTTTTTGTTTGTTTTTTTTTATATAAAATGTTACCGAAGTTTTAATGTTCATTTTTATATTATGCATTCGTTTCTTTAAATAAATATTGTTATGATTTAATAAAGACTTTTAATTTAATAAACAAAATTGGAAAATGTACAGATTTAGCATTTAAAATTATTTATTAACTGGCCAAAGTTACTATTCTACCGTTTGTCATAAATCATCAAATGGAGTCGTCGAAAAGACATTCGTAAAAACTTTAGAACTCTTGTCGGCGATGGTTTTGGTTTATATTTTTTTATACTTCTGTTTATAAAACGCATATCTCTTAATTCTCTTATTCCTTATGCTGTTTTTGTTTGCTTTTTTATATAAAATGTTACCTACGTTTAGAACTCTTGTCGGCGATAGTTTTGGTTTATATTTTTTATACTTCGGTTTATAAAACGCGTATCTCTTAATTCTCTTATTCCTTATGCTGTTTTTGTTTGTTTTTTTTTTATATAAAATGTTACCTAAGTTTTAATGTTCATTTTTATATTATGCATTCGTTTCTTTGAATAAATATTGTTATGATTTAATAAAGACTTTTAATTTAATAAACAAAATTGGAAAATGTACAGATTTAGCATTTAAAATTATTTATTAACTGGCCAAAGTTACTATTCTACCGTTTGTCATAAATCATCAAATGGAGTCGTCGAAAAGACATTCGTAAAAACTTTAGAACTCTTGTCGGCGATGGTTTTGGTTTATATTTTTTTATATCTCGGTTTATAAAACGCATATCTCTTAATTCTCTTATTCCTTATGCTGTTTTTTTTATATAAAATGTTACCTAAGTTTTAATGTTCATTTTTATATTATGCATTCGTTTCTTTAAATAAATATTGTTATGATTTAAGAAAGACTTTTAATTTAATAAACAAAATTGGAAAATGTACAGATTTAGCATTTAAAATTATTTATTAACTGGCCAAAGTTACTATTCTACCGTTTGTCATAAATCATCAAATGGAGTCGTCGAAAAGACATTCGTAAAAACTTTAGAACTCTTGTCGGCGATGGTTTTGGTTTATATTTTTTTATACTTCGGTCAAAGATTAATCTACACAATAGATAGTCAGCCCAATGCATTAAAATCAGAACATCTCTAAGTATGCCTGCCACTACGTGGCGTAGACTAGCGTGTAAAGCATAGAGCAGTATTGTCACAGCCAGAAACCGTTTTGTAGTTTATTAATATCAAAAACAAAACGCAACGTATAACAATTATTTAGATCATTTGCAACAGATATGCACCGGCAATGCTGTATTGTCAGAGAGAGAAATTGATGAAATTCTGTATTAATCTGGAGGGGATACGCAGGGAGGGTAGAAAAAAAAACAAGCGAATGTGGTGTGTGTCGTGCTGTTGCCAATTCGTCGGTAAAAGAAACACACAGGGTGATTTATTACAAGTACAGTATTGAAATAAAAGCCTAATCTCTATGAATTAAATTTAATATAATAATATTTAATCCATGTCATACATGTTTCAAGACTAGACCAGTCCCATGATCAGTGGCGAACAATCGTTAAATGAAAAGCTTTTAGATAGAAACATACTTTTGACTAAATATTTCACGTAGACAATGTGGCAAAGATGTAACAAGATTGTTGTAGATCTTATAATACCTATAATAAAAAAATTATCAGTGCTACCTATATTATATTAGGTATACCTATTATAATAGTCTGTCTGTTCTTCAGGTATAAGTTCCACTTTATCGGTTTAGGTACTTAAATTTTACTTCTTTTTAATGTTTCTTCGGGTAAATAATAAGTTCGGTAGGAATAGGGCTTTGGGTATGAAACAAAAAATATAGAAAATAGAAATTTGATATAGGGGTAGTTCTAAGCATTTACAAGTTTGTGACGTGTAGCGATTTTCGATGCCGCCCCCGGAGGTATACATGCGGGCGGCGCAATGCCGTTTTAAATATCTCGTTTCGCTTTCTTGGAAAATAAAAAATTATAACTGATAACTGAAACTTAGTACTTAAACGTGGGCGTAAGAGGTAAGCTCACTTCACACTCACTCTATTAATGAAAGAAAGTTAACATTTTGAGCATCTGCGTAAAATTAAATGTATCCGTTTGGTGGGTAGTTTTGATTACAATAAGTCGGTGCCAAGCCCAAGCCCGAAACAAAATAAATCTATATTTACCTACTACCTATTTGGCTTGGTACCGACTATTATGTGCATTGTTGTCTTTTGAATGATATTTGTATTTTGTTATTTTTCGTATTTTTTATTAGTTCTTTTGACAGCTCTGGTGTCATCAATACACCTGTATCCCGAATTGCACCAAATTGCGATGCTATTGAACAAGCATATAATCCTAAATATAATATTCTTTTTGAACTACCTGTATCTCGAAAACCAAGCCGTAGCGGACCCATGTACATATGAAATTTGTATCTTAAAATTAGTCAAAGAATCACCCTTTAAAGTTTGTACAAGTACTTATGCAACACCCTGTATACATAGAAACTTTGATTTGCAATTTGCAAATCTGTCAAACTAGGTAATGCTGTTTTTTTTTATTTACTTTCAAATATGGTATTATGTAATTGTATTCAAATTAAATGTTTGGGGATGATATTTACGAGTTTTATTTTTTTATATAGAGAAACTGTTATTCAGTTTTTAAGGATCAATCTGAAGCAGACGATTGTACTTGTTAAAACATGAAAAAAGTTATTGTCGTGATACTTTTAACACCCTGTTGGTGGGTTTTTAAAGCTTTTTACGAAACGTGTTAACAATACAATCTACATAAATCGTTAGTTTTTTAAAGTTTTATGATCATTGCACAAAAACCAATATTAGGGAGACTGTAAGTTTTTTTTCAATTCGGCGTTGCAGAATTTGAACCTAATTGTGATAATTGTGTTATTTTACTAGTATAGATATTTTTGAGTAAATTAATTCGGTTATAATCGATGAGTAGAATCTTTGGAGTAAAATACATTTCACAAAAACCCTGAACCATATTTCTCAATAGATTTAAATTTTCATTAAAAACAGATTAAAAATTCTAATTTTTTACATCCTGCATCCGTATTTTTTTAAATAATTATTGTCATGCTGGAAATTTCAAACCTTATTTACTTCAGCAACTTGTAAAAAGCACAGCCTTTTTAATATTAACATTTCTTAAAATCGATATTACGCGATAACGATGACTTTCTATCAATATCACAGAAGGATACATTTATTACGTATATAATTTGTTAGATTTTACATCTCCGAATTGAAACACACGCAAAAAATGTGCATAAAAAAGTTAGGGTAGCATTTCACGCCTGTATGCCCCTTTAATTTACCCGCCTCTGAGATTTATTTTTTCATAATGTTAACGACAAGTTGAATCTGCTGTTTGAGTTTGATCCTTAAAACTGAATCAGGTAATAACCGGAAGTCCTATCTATAACGCCAAATTTCGTTAATTTAAATATAACTTTTTGATGCATCCTTATATCCGAAATTTAAAATTAAATGACTAAAATAATATTATTTTCGTCATTTAAAATTATTGTCTAAAACATTTAATAAACCAGCCCTGTATATTTATACTATTATAGTAATTTCTTTTATTTTCGTCCATACACATTAATCTTTACGTAGATAGGTATACGTATACCATATAATTTTAAACAAAAAACACTGCTGCACAGTAGTACATATATGATACCTATAATATAAAAACAAACTCCCACCTCGTAGGGGAAAGTATACTCGTCCTTGTCTAACATTGCCTATATGATTATTTTATTTCAACACAATACATATAACGCCATCTACAATTTCCATAATTTCCATGGTTGCATGTTTTTCTAATAGATGTAGCTCGTGTCGAGACAGTTTCAATATTTGTTTTATTTCCCATATACGCTGACTATCTATTGTGTAGATTAATCTTTGCTTCGGTTTATAAAACGCATATCTCTTAATTCTCTTATTCCTTATGCTGTTTTTGTTTGTTTTTTTTTTATATAAAATGTTACCTAAGTTTTAATGTTCATTTTTATATTATGCATTCGTTTCTTTAAATAAATATTGCTATGATTTAATAAAGACTTTTAATTTAATAAACAAATTTGGAAAATGTACAGATTTAGCATTTAAAATTATTTATTAACTGGCCAAAGTTACTATTCTACCGTTTGTCATAAATCATCAAATGGAGTCGTCGAAAAGACATTCGTAAAAACTTTAGAACTCTTGTCGGCGATGGTTTTGGTTTATATTTTTTTATACTTCGGTTTATACAACGCATATCTCTTAAGTCTCTTATTCCTTATGCTGTTTTTGTTTGTTTTTTTTTTTTATATATATAAAATGTTACCTAAGTTTAATGATCATTTTTATATTATGCATTCGTTTCTTTAAATAAATATTGTTATGATTTAATAAAGACTTTTAATTTAATAAACAAAATTGGAAAATGTACAGATTTAGCATTTAAAATTATTTATTAACTGGCCAAAGTTACTATTCTACCGTTTGTCATAAATCATCAAATGGAGTCGTCGAAAAGACATTCGTAAAAACTTTAGAACTCTTATCGGCGATGGTTTTGGTTTATATTTTTTTATATCTCGGTTTATAAAACGCATATCTCTTAATTCTCTTATTCCTTATGCTGTTTTTTTTATATAAAATGTTACCTAAGTTTTAATGTTAATTTTTATATTATGCATTCGTTTCTTTGAATAAATATTGTTATGATTTAATAAAGACTTTTAATTTAATAAACAAAATTGGAAAATGTACAGATTTAGCATTTAAAATTATTTATTAACTGGCCAAAGTTACTATTCTACCGTTTGTCATAAATCATCAAATGGAGTCGTCGAAAAGACATTCGTAAAAACTTTAGAACTCTTGTCGGCGATGGTTTTGGTTTATATTTTTTTATATCTCGGTTTATAAAACGCATATCTCTTAATTCTCTTATTCCTTATGCTGTTTTTTTTTATATAAAATGTTACCTAAGTTTTAATGTTCATTTTTATATTATGCATTCGTTTCTTTGAATAAATATTGTTATGATTTAATAAAGACTTTTAATTTAATAAACAAAATTGGAAAATGTACAGATTTAGCATTTAAAATTATTTATTAACTGGCCAAAGTTACTATTCTACCGTTTGTCATAAATCATCAAATGGAGTCGTCGAAAAGACATTCGTAAAAACTTTAGAACTCTTGTCGGCGATGGTTTTGGTTTATATTTTTTTATACTTCGGTTTATAAAACGCATATCTCTTAATTCTCTTATTCCTTATGCTGTTTTTGTTTGTTTTTTTTTTATATAAAATGTTACCTAAGTTTTAATGTTCATTTTTATATTATGCATTCGTTTCTTTAAATAAATATTGCTATGATTTAATAAAGACTTTTAATTTAATAAACAAATTTGGAAAATGTACAGATTTAGCATTTAAAATTATTTATTAACTGGCCAAAGTTACTATTCTACCGTTTGTCATAAATCATCAAATGGAGTCGTCGAAAAGACATTCGTAAAAACTTTAGAACTCTTGTCGGCGATGGTTTTGGTTTATATTTTTTTATACTTCGGTTTATACAACGCATATCTCTTAAGTCTCTTATTCCTTATGCTGTTTTTGTTTGTTTTTTTTTTTTATATATATAAAATGTTACCTAAGTTTAATGATCATTTTTATATTATGCATTCGTTTCTTTAAATAAATATTGTTATGATTTAATAAAGACTTTTAATTTAATAAACAAAATTGGAAAATGTACAGATTTAGCATTTAAAATTATTTATTAACTGGCCAAAGTTACTATTCTACCGTTTGTCATAAATCATCAAATGGAGTCGTCGAAAAGACATTCGTAAAAACTTTAGAACTCTTGTCGGCGATGGTTTTGGTTTATATTTTTTTATATCTCGGTTTATAAAACGCATATCTCTTAATTCTCTTATTCCTTATGCTGTTTTTTTTATATAAAATGTTACCTAAGTTTTAATGTTCATTTTTATATTATGCATTCGTTTCTTTAAATAAATATTGTTATGATTTAATAAAGACTTTTCATTTAATAAACAAAATTGGAAAATGTACAGATTTAGCATTTCAAATTATTTATTAACTGGCCAAAGTTACTATTCTACCGTTTGTCATAAATCATCAAATGGAGTGGTAGAAACGACTTTCGTAAAATCTTTAGAACTCTTGTCGGCGATGGTTTTGGTTTATATTTTTTTATACCTCGGTTTATAAAACCCATATCTCTTAATTCTCTTATTCCTTATGCTGTTTTTTTTTATATAAAATGTTACCTAAGTTTTAATGTTCATTTTTATATTATGCATTCGTTTCTTTAAATAAATACTGTTATGATTTAATAAAGACTTTTAATTTAATAAACAAAATTGGAAAATATACAGATTTAGCATTTGAAATTATTTATTAAATGGCAAAAGTTACTATTTTACCGTTTGTCATAAATTATCGAATGGACTTGTAGAAAAAACATTAGTAAAATCTTAACTGTTGCCGGAGATGGTTTTGGTTTATATTTTTTATACCTTGGTTTATTAAACGCATATCTCTTAATTTTCTTATTCCTTAGGCTATTTTTATTTGTTTTTTATATAAAATGTTACCTAAGTTTTAAGGTTTATTTTTATAAAATGTATTAGTTTCTTTAAAATAATAGTGTTATGATAAGTTCAAAATGTTATTCACGCTTTTTGCTTAAATTTCATCTATTTTATAACTTTCGAAAATTTCTGCCGGATCACAATCGCGTGTAGGTTTGGTTTTCATTTTGTACTAAGCCTGTAAGCTGTACAGTACAGTATAGAATTAACTTCAAATAGTCATCAAAACAAACACGTAATTACTCATAGTCTATACTCTATACTAATTCAAATTGCAATAATACCAAATAAAATTTGTCTCGGAGATTGAACTAATTGCTCGAAACTAACTTCATAAAGAACCATATAAAATTGATTAGGAAATAAAAGCTTTTAGTACGTACCCCGTTGAGAAGTTACGAGTTTATTGGTAGCGGTCTATTGTAATTAGAAGCGAAAATTTATATTGTAATAAACATTTATAGAAAAAGCGATCCATTACAATAGAATAATGATATTTTCATAGTTATTAGAAACCTTAGTAGTGATCTTCTGGGTCATGCAAGTTTATCCACAAATCGGGGAATTTATTATTTTAGAATTGCTTCAACCAAGTTGGTTGGTCTATGCGGCACCCTAATTATATACAGAAAAAATAAAAAGTACTGAGCCATTTTGTAAGCTGTTCTTGAACACTGGATTTTACTGTCAGTTTAGTTATTTCGAGACCTTTTTGTTACTGCATATTTAAGAAATATCCCATTAAATACAAAAACTAACCAATTAAATACTTGAGAAGTTTACTTACGATAAAATTGAAATACTTAGAATTTAATTTAAAAATTATGCTGAAGTATGTACTCATTAATATAAAAAGTTGAAATATGAGGTATATTAAAGAAAAAAAAGTTTTACTACGCTTCTCGTGTAAGCTTTTTTCAATTTTTAAATATTTAGTATTTTTAAAACTTGCTCCAATATATGCTTTGTATACGAGTCATTTGCTTAAATCCTAGACCAAAAACCAAAAATGTATTAGACGTGGAGCCTAGATTAACCCGTTTTCTTTCGAAAAATATGTAATGTATGTATCCAATAAAATATTTTAATTGAATTACGAGGGAAATTCAATACCATTGCAACGCAAATATTTAACAATAATTTTATTTAATTCTTACACTGGCGTTGTAGGGTAAGCATTAGAAAAGGAAAAGATGCGTTCAGAGTTGTATTTAAAAATTTTTTCTACTCCTGTTTTGTTAAGCCGTCTATTGCAAAACTGTTAACGTGACATGTAAATTCAATCTTACATAAGTGTTACGTAATGATCACTAAAGTGTTACGTAATGAATATTACATAACACTTTAGGGATTTTTATTTTTTATTATGGAATTATGTCAAACACAAATGTCAAATAAATTCCAATATTTAAATGTCATAATTACCTTTTCTTCTGTGTTAAGTATTTCTGCTTAAATTTTAATTCTGAAATGAATTCTGATTCTGCAAAGTCGTAGAAAAAGTATAGTACATAACTCGAGCTGTAAATAATTTTCCATGCTTGAGACTATAGCCTCACTCGCCGCTTCGCGGCTCGTGGGCAAACTAGTCTCTCGCATGTAAAATATCATTTACAGCACATGTTATGTAATATACTATAACGTGAGAAGGCGATACAATATTGACATGCAATGAAAGGGAGCAAGATAGCTAGATAACTGTGTATGCTTGATAGGTAATAGAATAGGATGGTAGAATGGCAGATTGTTATTGTTGGTAGAAAATGTATAAGAATAATAGTTCGACATCATGCATTGAGTCGCCTTCATGCATTGCTAGATGAAGGGTAAACAACCAACAGAATTGACAGCATCACCCGCTACACCGCACAAAACATACCCTATGTTTTCTGCTACACCCGATCCCGTATTGAGCAGTGTAGGGTAAATGCACTCTTAAGGGTTTGATATTTTCTTCCAAGTTCGTTAAACCTATACTATCACATATTCCACCATTTTACCTATTTCGTGTATTATAAACACCCTGCAGTGAAACTGGGGACTTATGTCGAACGGACCCTTTAAAAAAATCACATGGTTCACAATTTTACCTATTTCTTGTATTATAAACACATACTGCTGTATGCTATTTATTTTTATGATATTGTTTTGAAACACATGTCTGAATACAAACAATTCCACCCGATAACATACCTAACTGCGTCATAAGGAATTACAATAAACCACAGAATCTATAGTTATTATTCTATGAATAAACAACATCTTTCAGTTTTAGGTTTTATGCTATGAATGTTTATTCCCTTGCGTTTACATTTACAAATGACACCCGGATAGCATAATTTTTTGATTAATGATTTTGATAGGTAAAAAAAGAAAAAAAAAATACAAAAATGAATGCAGTTCCATCGGCAACTACTTATACACATATCCGTCGTTCCACAACTCATCAGTTGAGCTAGAGCGGTTGACGACATAAAACATTTTTCACCATGGTTATATAAATACCTATTATTGCGAATTGTACTTACCGATACATATTCAAGTCTCTTCTTTTTCTTCGTTTATCAATAGGAACATAATACCTGTATAAATTAAGTATAATATTAATTATATATCGATATTATGCAAATTGTAATTTTTAAATGAAAACATCGGTTAATTTACAAAATAAAGATAATTTAACCTGGCATCAAAAATTCGGTATTTTGAACAGTTACGCTGCAACAGGAAATTTTTCAAAATCCTTCGATTTGAGCAACTTTCGTTTTTTAAGAAGCTGAAATAAAGAGAACTGGCAAACGGATTTCGATAACGCATTTTTGAAGGCAATAGTGAAGTAAATTGGAGCTTTGGAGACTAGTTTATCTCTATATATTATTGAAAAAATGTGCGTTTCTATTTACTAGGTACCATACATTGAGATGATTGGGTACTAGAAAAGTAGATACGATGTGTTCGAATTAAAACAAATTTGGGCACGCGGATTTATTTCAACATTTATTTCTGATTTTTTTAAATTTCGAAAAAGACAAATGTCAACTCTCATTTTTTTCTTTGGTCCTTCCTAAATATTGCTTGGGGTGTTTATAAAATCCATATTGAACATTCTCGTTATACCATATTTCATGCTTATTACGGTTTCGGCTTTCAGAGGCAATCAGGATTTTTTTGTTTTGTGTACATTTGACGTTTGAAAAAATAAAAATGAGAATCCATAAATAAAGCAGTGCGCTCACTAACTGGAAGCATACCAAGCCAACTGGTCCTGGGCGTAGAACTACTGATAACGATTAGTTTACTGGCCTACTCATACCGCAAAGTTAATGAGGAATCGTGGACAAACTTTTTAGACCATCCATTAGTTAATTGATAACAAGCAAAACTCCACAACAGTCTATTGTAGTTCCTTTATACTAAGCTTTAAATAGTTTATAATTGAAAGAGCTGTTGTTAAGATTCTCTGATGAGATTATTACCTAATCATTATTGCAGTCAAATGATGTCTTAGAAAGTGAAACCACCAGACTGTTTAGAGAGTTGAATGGGTATCTCTTTCACGATCTCATTGTTTTAAGAATTACTCCATTTAAAAGTAAAAAAGTACAAACCTATTATATTGATTCATGGTAGATGGATTCCCATAAAGTTCACTTTTTAAAACAGCGTTTTCTACCTCCTCGTCAATTTTATCATTGTTTCCACCATATCTGTAACAGTATAATAATCGATATTTTTGATTGTGTTACATTTAATAACCAAATATTAGTAACAAACCGAAGTCCTTTTTCATAATCTAGTGTTTGATCATCAAACACATCATCCGATGGAGAATTATACAAGCCAGATCTAACATCATCCATATCATATTCATTATGATCTTGAACCCACTGGTTATAGTTTAGCGATTGTCCCTCAGGTCTCACATTAGCACCTGAATAGCAATAGAATTGTGGTTTTAAAAATATGTTATTATAGGTAGGTATTATTATTATTATTATTATTTTTTTTTTTTTGAAGAGTAGGTACCTAAAACTTTTTTTGTTATAAATGTTACGTGGTTCGCCTACGTCACACCAGACAAACAGGTTTTGGTTTTCGATACAATAAGGACGGCCGAACCAGAGAAGTACCAGACGATAACAAGATAGAATAGAAGACAGATGTTGTTAATAAGAGCTGTGAAAAATACGTTGTTTTATGTGATGACAAATAATAAATGATTTTGGGTGTGGTTTTGAGACTTTTATTAAATAATTTTAAAATAAAAGATGAATACTTTTTACATCAGAAGTGAGATATTGTACTACGTGCTACAATAAACAATTATAAAATCTGAATATTGTGCTACGTGCTATGATAAACAATTATAAAATTTAAATATTGTGCTACATGCTACAATAAACAATTATAAACAATAAAATTGTACTACGAGTGTTGTAAATAAACAATGAATTTATTTTTAGAATAAAATAATTGTTAGTTAACCAATAACAAAAAATGTCGGAAGAAATTCGTGATAGTGAATTGTCGGAAGTTGATGATGAAGCTGATCGGGAAGCCGACATGACTTCACGTAGTGTTAAAAAACGTAAACTAGAGTGGCAAGAAACGCTTATTAATCTTGTTGCTACCCAACAGCAACAACTTGCGGAGTTAACGCGACAGTCGCGAATTGTTGCATGTTCTACTCCAACAACGGGTTTTGCGGGGGCGGATATCTCCAATACCCAAAGTTTCTTGTCGGCATCCGCGCAAATATCATCATTTAAGTTAACTAGTTCTGATCCTGATAAGACTGCCTATTCTATAGAAGAATGGTTGGACGACGCAAACAAACTTAAAGCAGAATTGAATTTAAATGATTATTTAATGATAGCAAAAGCTAGTGAGGCGTTAAAAAATCATCGTGAAACACCAGGTATGCGAGCGTATAAAGCCGCTACAATACGTAGTCGCAATTGAAGATAGTCAGTTGGCCGGTGGAGGAAAACTGAAGCCAAAATATAAAGGACCGTACACCGTTCGGAGCATACTTCCAAACGAAAGGTATGCTCTACATAAACGGGGAGGGCGAACAACAGTGGCAGCGCATCAGCAACTTCGGCACTGGTCTTGCAAAGAGTAAAAAAAAATGTAAGAAATTGATTTATGTCCTTTTTGTTAGAAATACATTAAAAAAAAAAGAATGTTTGCATAGTGACGATCTCACTGATACGTAAATGCGAGGTGGCAATCCCACCTGCATAAAAAAAGAGAGTTTGTATAGTGGCGATCCCACTGATACTTAAAGGCGAGATGGCGATCCCATCTGCATAAAAAAAATATAATTGTATAGTGACGATCTCACTGATACGTAAAGGCGAGATGGCGATCCCATCTGCATAAAAAAATATAATTGTATAGTGACGATCTCACTGATACAAGGCGAGGTGGCAATCCCACATGCATAAAAAAGAGAGTTTGTATAGTGGCAATCCCACTAATACGTAAAGGCGAGGTGGCAATCCCATCTGCATAAAAAAAAAAGAAGTTTGTACAGTGACGATCTCACTGGTACGTGAAGGTTAGGGGGCGATCCCACCTAAGTAAAATGCTTGAAGAGTGGCAGTACCACTCCATGAAAACCAAAATTAAAAGTTTAAAGGCAGTTTGCCTTGTGTAATGTAAAACCAGATTTTGTTCGCTTTGTTTTTTTGTTTAAGGATGAATGAGGTGCGAGGACGCCCCAGTTGCAGGACGGCCGTGTTAGCAATCATCCCCTGTAAAGTACATTCCGACGTGGTTCGTCTACGACACACCAGACAAACAGGTTTTGGTTTTCGATACAATAAGGACGGCCGAACCAGAGAAATACCAGACGATAACAAGATAGAATAGAAGGCAGATGTTGTTAATAAGAGCTGTGAGAAATACGTTGATTTATGTGATGACAAATAATAAATGATTTTGGGTGTGTTTTTGAGACTTTTATTAAATAATTTTAAAATAAAAGATGAATACTTTTTACATAAATATGAATGAAAATCAATTTTAAAAAGTAGATATTGCCATACAACAATGGCATTACTTTAATAAAACAAAAGCCTATCTTGTCCATCATAAGCTCGTTTGTAACAAAGAACAATTCAATCTAAATATTCCTAATTTTATCGAAATTTTTGATAGTTAAGTTCAATGTGAATATTCCTAATTTTATCGAATATTTTGATGTTTAAGTTCCATGTAAATATTCCTAATTTTATCGAATATTTTGAGAGTTAAGTTCAATCTAAATATTCCTAATTTTCTGGAATATTTTGATGTTTAAGTTGAATGTAAATATTCCTAATTTTATCAAATATTTTGAGAGTTAACTTCAATGTAAATATTCCATGAGTGTGTAGGTACATTTTTTATATTTAACAAGAACTAAAATAATTATTTTCTTTAACACAAGTTCCCAATGAATTTTATTTGAATTTAAAAAAAACTGCCTTTTGTGAAGAAAAAACATAGTGAAGAAAAAAAATATTAATACTGGTGTTAAAAATTACTTCCAACTGTTCAATTGTGACCTTAACGAGCGTCCTGAATCTTGTGCGTCATTAGTCCCCGTGAGACCTTTCTTAAATTGCGGAACCCATATTTCTCTCAGTGTTGAAGCCAGCAAAAATCACTTCATCGTCGTTTATAAGAATCCATTTTCTATGATATATATTATTTATGAAATTTAGGTATACCTATATAAACAAAAAAAATCCAGCATCCAATATCCGTGGCATGTGCTTGATTGTTGTATGTTTGTCAAAATGTCGTTGTCAATTAAACTGTGTATTATATATTTAAAACAGAATATAAACATATTATTAAGATCCAATTTAGAATAATGGCACTTGATAATCGGGCAAAATCTAGGCGTTATTCTGGTTTTGTAATTACAGTTGGCATTGATACTTCTATCCATTATAACAACAATTATAATATTTCTGATACTGAATTAGAACATACCAATAAAACCGTAAGCAGAAGAAGCCGACGTCATAGTACTGGAGATATAGTAAATCGTGATATTTTGAATAAATGTTGCATTACAAGTGACGACGAGCAATTTTGTAATGATAATGGTGAACTACCGATTAATAATCTCGAAGTAAAACCTAGGTCAAGGAGAAGAAACTCCGATGTAACAAATGTAGGTAAGTGTCATGTAGATTCAAAATAAGTAAGTGCTTTATACATATATTCGTTTTAATTTTTAAAAGACTTTTGGAAATATATTTGGGTATTCATATTATACGTACATCTATACAGGGTTAACTATCCTCATTAGAAAAATTTTAAATGGAGGTAGAGAAAAATAAGATTTAACAGAATCGCCTTTCAAAAACTTTCCAACATTCTTATTAAAGCTGAAAATATTTTTTTTTTTGGAAATCATATTAAACTCCCTTTTTACGACGCCAATGACCGCCTACCCAACTGAAGTTTAAATTAGACATTAGTTTAAAGGTTATGATACAGCGCCATGTTGCCAAGTGTATCGATTTACCGCGCATTTAAAGTAACAAATTTATTTACAAAATGTAGATGATTATGTGATTTCAATCATGCGAAATATTAAATATTATGTTAGCACCTACTCGTTCACTCTTCTTGTTGAATGTCAGGTACTCAGCCCGACGACCACGACAAGAGGGATCCCCTCCGTCAGGAAAACCCCGGCAATCTTTAGTTAGTATTTATGTGTTCAAAATGCGAAAATATCGTTTTAAAATATTGCAAAAACGAAGAAATTATGTACAATTCTGGAGTGTTCCAGATCGATTGTTCAAGTATTATAAGACAATGCCAGCGCCGCTACAGCTGCCTTAAAGATTAAGTTAAATTTCGATTTAGGTAAAATAAAGCGGCATTTTAATGTACTCGGAAATCTGTTGGGTTTGAGTTTTTAGTGTATTCAATATGCGAAAATACACAGTTGTTCGTATGTTGGAAGCCATTGTGAAAAATAATTGTTATAGGCGCCGAATTACGGAGGAAAAACGTGGGTTTGCCCCATCTTGTAAAAATCTAATAAAAATTCCGTAACAAATGTTTTATGGTTTTTCATGCTTTCCTGAGCATCTGGTTAAAATTTTTGTACTGAGATAGTTAACCCTGTATACATATTATATCCCTATGTCTGACTACGTTGCTGGAAAAATAACTGTTGTATTTAGTACCTATAAATATGATTTTCTATCAAAATAGCCAGACATTTGGATAGTTTATAGTTTCTATGCTATCCAGTTAGTCTATAAACTAGCCAAATAAACGCTTTAACCGCTAAATGAATGACAATTATTGAATTAGCAAAATGGTATCCGCGGTCAGACGAATTTTAATACTCACGTATAATTCATATTTAGGTACTCACATTTGTGATGCTTGCAATGCAAACATCATGATTAGCTTTGCCAGTGGTGTCTGTAAAAACACTGAATACGTACATTTTTAAAGAAAAAAATGGTACGTCAAATTAATTCCGTGCTATTCCAATATTAAACAGATAAAGCTAAATGCTAACTTGAGATTTATTTAAGATTGAATTTGTTACAAAAAATGTTTGTCCAGTTGCTGTATTTGTTTATGATTATCCATTATATTGAAATAATTTAATTGTTCTCATGGCATAGGCAAATTGAAAAAATCTCAAAAAGCGTTGATAAGCAATCCATCAGAAAGTTTTGGTAGTTTACAAATGGATCAAGAGCATCCTAAACTCCGATTAAGATATCCACCTAACAAGAATTCCAAAAATGAGAAACAACCGTTGAGATTGTCCACCAATAAAAGAATAAAACGAAATTTGGTTAACTTAGAAACAATTTTTGAAGAGCCAAATAATGAAATTAAATTAAGCTTAAGAAAGTACAAAAGAAAAATAGATTTTAGCGATACATTGAAAGAAAGTAAACGGAGAAAAAGGCGTATGAAAGCGAGAAGAAGGAATACCAACATTCGGACTATTGACATGTGTCCAAATAGAGGTGATCTGCAGAATATTATCGAAAAGCTTGGTGATCTTGAAAGTGATTAATTATTGTTGTACATATATTATGAATAAACTTGGTAGTTTAATATTAATCTTAAACTTAGATACTCACCCCGTTTTATGGCCACAGGTTTTGTGAGGAAGGCTTCACCATAACTTTTGGGGGAGTCTTCGTTCTGCGAGCGTTTTACTGGAAGTGTAAATACATTATTTATGACAAATAAATTATTTTCTTAAAATATTGGTTAAATGGTTGAGTTGAGATTTTTTGAAACTCCCAATAATTAAAGTTGCCGCGAGACACAAGACGTCTCGTCTCGCCTGGAAGCCGTTTTGTCTCGAATTTCGAGACGAGATGAGACATCTCGAAAAATTGTAATGACTTAAAATAATTCGCACCATTTATAATAAAAATAATAATACTTTAAATTTTAATTAATAAAAAAAACAGCATCTTAGGGTGTGATCTGGCAATACGTGCCCTTAATTATAAATAAAAAATAAAATTTAGAATAAAATATAAAACCTTTATTATAGAACTGCATTGTGGTTTACGATTCCGAAGTTTAGTGCCTACTAAACCAGCTTTTGCAAAAAGGCGTTCTGAAGTTGGTTGTTGCGGGTTGCGGTAATAGTTAATAAGTCTCTTGCCATCTTCGCAATATGGGGATAACGTCATTAATTTCTTTACCACCATCCAACAATGATCCCCTTTTTGTTGCTCTCTCTGAATAAAAGTATGCGTTTAGCTCTTGTTTCCAAAATTCTACATTTTCGGATTAAGGAGTAGCCTTTTTGAATATAAATTCAATGTCCATGTCTTCATCTGATCCAGATTTTTCTTCAGTTTCTTGTACGGGTGGAATTCGCTTAATTGGTGCATATTTTTCACAATAAATTGTTCCAAAATTTTGGTATGAATGATTTTTCATTTCTTCACCCCAGAAAGTCATTATGAGGCGTGACGTCCAATTTGCTTTGTAGTAATGCTTAAGCGTATTATCTCGACCTGCTTCAAAGCTTTGATGAATATTTCATTACTTGGGGTTTTGTTGTCTTTTTGTCAAGTTCTTTCACAAGCTTTTCTATTCAGTCAATTAACATGTTGAAACCGATTATGACCAGTGATAATGTTGGGTAGGTATCTCCCGATAATATATTACTGATATACTTAAAGCATCGCAATTTACTAAAGTAATTAACATATTTACAGTATTTAAGAGAAAAATAAAGTACTCTTTCCTTACTCTTGTATTGAAGTTTGTTATTTCAAAGTATCAAGTAGAGACTACTGCGCATACTTCGTACTCGTTCATACTCATTAGGCAGCCACGCACCGCTCGATATTTTGCGTTTAGAAGTTTTTTAAATTAGAATAATCATTTTGCAAAAAATTTAAAGGACAAAACTTATTGAAGGTTGGCAAATTATTTTAACACTTCTGTATTGATAATAAACAAATGTTACAATGCAATGAATTTACTGGTTGTTGTTTATTGCACTTATACTCTCAGAAAATATAATTTTAGTTTAAAATTAAAAATCTTTTACTTACTTTGTTTAAAACTTTATAAGGCAGCCTTATATATTCTAAATTATGTATTTTGAATGTGATGTTGTTTTTCTTTGATGTCTAGATATTTTACTGTTAGATTGGAGAGTGTTTGTTCTCACTTCGCAAAAGTCTAATTAACTTTCCTAATGTCTATATATTTTTTTACTAATACTCGAGACAAACGAGACGAGATGAGACGAACTTTAGTCTCGTCTCGTCTCGACCCTGTCTCGTCTCGTCTCGAAAACATGATTTCAAAATTGTCACGAGACGAGAAAAAGCCTTATCGCGTCTCGTCTCGTGGCAACTCTACCAATAATGACCGGTGGTGAAATTGTGTTTGAAGTAGTAAATTTGTAAGATTTTAAAGCTTTCTCGGTCGGTATAGACTTTTATTATTTATGAATTGCTTGTTAAAGTAACAAGACGTTCACGTTATGTTGGAAATTTGGTTCACACCACCATGCTTTCATACCAGGCGGGCCGTTTCGTTGATCCACAACTCATCAGTGGTGGCTGCCAAGCCAGTGTGCCCAAATTTGCAACATGTACGAAGAGCTTACACTAGCACGAGAGTTGAATGACAACAATATGTTTTTGGCGACATCTAGTGTGAGCAGGCAATATGCCCGGTGAAACGCAGTTCACAAACGATAGCCGGACGAGAAGCAACAACTTCATCATATCCTATTGCCAACACTAGATGCGCCCGAATTCCCTGGCGGGAGGCTTTTCTGTGACTTGTCAGCATGGGCGCCGGAAGAAATTAAATTAGGGGAGGGCAAGGCGAAAAATACTAAGTAAGCAAAACAAAAGTATTATGCACAGAAAAAAATCTTACTGTAATATCAATATTAGCGATATGTTTGATTGCCTCTATTTTGGTTTAATGACAGTAATACTTAATTCATTAGATTACAATTCGGCCAACATTAAATATATACTTAATCCGACATTCCAGATATTATTGAAATTCAATTTCATATATGTTAGGCACAAAACAGATATATTTTTTCTTTCAATGATTACAGTAATAATTGGCAACTAATATTGCAATTGTATTATTTCAAATATTGTTATATTACGATAAGCAAGAAAAAGCATTGGAAGAATATTATTTCTCTACTCGGATTATTAGATATATATCATTGAATTAACAAAATCAAATTATACTCGCTATCATATTCTACTATTTAAATAAACTAAATAATATTAAGTCAATACTTCTTATTGTTGGGACAACCTTAACTTATTATTGGGCCGGGCTAAATTCATCGATATATCGAAACACAAAACGTCGAGTATCCAACATTTTGCACTCATGCATATATCGAATTTAAGTATATAAATTAAATAAAAACTGGATTTTCGTACTACCTACCCCACTTCGTAAATATTAGTTTTTGACTTAAAAAAAAAATGCTTTCATACGCCGATATCATAATAAAACGAATTCAAAACATTGATATAAAAACGTAGATTCGGGCTGATGTATCGGGAAATTTCAGAACTCCCTAGTCACTAGCAAAACTTAAAACAATAGGTTATGTTACATTTATATATTTATTCTATTTGTGTGCCGGTAGCGAGTGTCTATATAGTTAAGTTCTATAATCTGCAATATATATTATGGAAGACTTCTTAAACGCCTCAGAATTGGACAAACTAATTCCAATATTCTCCGGTAAGTTTTAAGTATATCTAATCATAAGTTTTTTACTATAAATTATTTTGTGTAAGCTTTTCGAACAATACTATTGAAGATCGGTCTAGCCAACAAATGATTTAAGAGGTACCTATAATGCATAATAAAAACGTTTTAACAAAACTATTCAGGGTGTTCCATTCAAAAGTTATGAATATGAAGCTTTTTATTTCACATTAACCAGTATAGCATGGCAGCATGGAATACATTTTTGCAACCTCAGATAACCTCAAAATTCAAAATATCCTGTTTTAACACGATGTAGGTATACAGTATACAAAGTACCGAGTGGGAGTGGGACACTATGAAGATACGGTAAAAAAGCACAAATACGATATTTGGTTTAATATTTTGTTAGCCGTACATGTTCAATGTTCATGTATTAGAATGACATACATTTTTTAATGTATTGTTTATTTTTTGTACTGTGATTATAGAGTAATATTTTTTTTATTACAATACAATGTATTATAGAATTAATAAAACTGTTTTTGAATAAAAACTTTCTTTTATTTCATACAATTAGTTAACGTTTTATTAAATTAAGTAATTAATTTCTCTCCAGGATTATATATAAAATTGATTTAAAATGACAAAACAATTATTTCAATACCAAAATATATTCTGTCTATAATTTCTGTATTCCCCTTAAAAAGCAATAAATGTTCTATCAACGATAGTGACACTTAGTCCAATCAATACTCTTTATTTAACTTCAATATATTCTTATAATTGAGGCATTTGATTGGAAGTCAATTAATTCTTATACTTAAAGCAATAAAGTCATATATTTCGCAATTAATCATATAAGTATAATTGAAAGAAATGTAGCTTTGATTGTGGAATACGGAATATATGCTATCATTGATTGAATGTGCATATGGTTCATGATATGATAGATTTTTCTCTGTGTGTATATAATATGTGGCAAAATACCTATACTTATACAGTAAATCCAACTTCTTTTGAAGTTTAATTTATATATTAAGTACTTAAAATATTATATAATTTAAAAAAAGCCTTAAGATAAACTGATCCTGCTCAGTTATAACATAAATTGAACATAAGTCTAATCAGAAAATAGCAGTAGAATATTCCTTCGTTTTTGCGAAAATCGATCTATCACTTTTTTAATAAACACGTCTTTGTTCTTATTTACATGTTCTCTGTGTACGCTGACAACACATAATCCAGATAGTCTTTCTTCACTCATGGTAGACCTTAACAAAGTTTTCACCCGTCTTAAGGTACTAAACGATCATTCAATTGTGGCCGTTGTTGGAGGTAAAGCCAACAAAATAGCAATTGCCTTTTTAGATACTAGGGAAAAACTCACAATGTTTTTCCAATAAATCGGCGAACTCTAACTGAATATTTTCATTTTGATTTTTCTCTATCCACATTTCAGCCCATGTTTCACTCTCAGTCTATAAATTTTCTAAATCGTATACTTTGGCTATGTTAGGAATTTTTTCTATTAATTTCCTATACTCTTCTGTTACAGTTAACTCTGGATGAAACAGGCACAAAGAAAATGCAATTTCTGTTTCTTCCGAAAATCTTATCTCAATTGAGCGGATAATTACCGTGTTCTTTACACGGTAATATTCCTGGCAAGACTTCGTTTCGAAATTAGCTCTACAAATTTGATTTGATCCCAGTCTAAGTGGTATGTCAAATTTATCACCAACTTTTTCAGATTTTTGGAAAATTTCCTTAAAATATTTTTCAGCGTCAGATCTGTGATTTTTTAGTGCAGACAAAAGTGTTTTAATATGGTTTTTTGACGAAAGAAGATTTATTATTTTTCCTTGTAGTATGTTGCACACCAGTTCCAATTTCGCACTATAATGTAAAATGATGTGGAGACAGAGTATGAATTTACAAGTCTAAACTGCAGCTAATAATTTATTAGCTTTTGATCGTGTCTCTGTGCTGAATTCTATTGAATAAGCCAAATGTTCCAAAGTCCCTCTTATTTCTTCGTAATTTGCGGAAAATATTCTGATGTAATTGTACTTTTAGTACCATCGTGTCTCACAAAATAATGGGATTTTAGGGACATATTTTCTTCTATATGTACTATCACGAAAAAATTTAATAACTTTCTTGATAGAATCCGCAGTATTCTGTAGATCTTGGATACGGTTTAAATAATTTACTACTAAATTTAGCTTGTGGGAAGCGCAATGAAAATAGGTTGCGTTGTTATAACTGGTGCGAATGATTTTTTGTAGGTACTCCGTTTTGATGTCCAGCCATAGTTGAACACCCATCAAACCCTAACCCCACTAACTTTTGCATATTTGATCCATACTCTTCGCAAGTCTCCAATATTGCCGCCGATATCCTTTGTGCATTCATAATGGTGAGTTGAGTAATACCCAAAAATTCGTCCCTTACATTGTTTTTTTTTTTGTCCACAAATCTAACTCCTATAGAAAGTTGTTCAATTCCTGCAATATCGGCCGATTCATCGGCTAATAACGAAAAGCCTTCACTTACGTTTACCTCCCCAACAATTTCCTCCCGTATAATGCTTCCACATATTTTAATTAACTCATTTTGAGTTTGATGGGATGTATATTTTGCGTTTTTTGCACATGTTCACAACTCACTTATATCGATTATCACCTCCCTCGCTCATATTCAAAATAATCATAAAATATTTAGTCGATAAAATAGGTAATTAGCAAATATAGAATTATGTACACCAAAACCTCCTAATTTTGTAGGTATCTAGATATCCTTAACTGCATTTATAATTTAATGATCTAATCTATGTTATGTTATATTTTGCTGTATTTACGTGTTCCAGGGGGGGGGGGGGGGGGGGCAAGAAGGGGCGCTTGCCCCCCCCCCCCCCCTTCCGGCGGCCATGCTTGTCAGTCACACTGCCTGCCGATCAGCACTGATGAGTTGTGCATCAACGCCCGTCTGGTGGTAGCATGGTGGTGTCAACCACATTTCCAACATAACTGAAAGTCTTGTTACTTTATGTAACAAGCAATTTACAAATCACCTTAGAGTCTAGAACCATGCATTGTGTTGTATCTGTCTATATTTTGTCCCAACTTTCGGTTTGTTTTTCTTTTTGTTTTTCTATTGTAAGGATTAAATTACATTATTGTTTTTCTTATGAAGTTCGTAGCGTATGGCATTATTAGTTGTATCCTTGGTACCAGTGTTTTTAGCACTGTTTAGAGGACACAAAATGTATTGTAAAAATTTTGTTAGAAAGAATAAATGACTCGTTTTCAAAAAAAAAAAAAAATGAAGCCTCCCGCCAGAGAATTAAGGCTCATCTATTATTATTAAAATCATATAGTTTTAAATACTATATGTTTTTAATTTACTAAACACTCTTAACATTTAATTCGTAACTGATAAATTATTGCCGTTTGAAGAAAAAAATTGTATGATATTTGTGTTAAAAGTATTTTTAAGGCACTCATGTGAATTGCAGAATTCGCTTCGCCCATTCTGCAAACCATCACCTGTGTGTCTTAAAAAGTACTTTTAACACTTATATCATAAATAACTATTGTTGTTGAGTTTCGATTTTTTATTTTTATGTTATACATTTTTTTATATACAATACAATGCGGTATAGTAGAGCTATAAAATAGGTCAATGCGGCGAGGAATAAGAAATACCTCCTGGACAGCGACGAATTTTATTCATATTCGTTCTAGATTTTGCCTGTATAGCCTTACTCTCTCATACACCAAAGAGACGCCTCAAATCGGATGTGTAATTTTCGTGCATACTTACACCCTTTAAAAATAATTCAAATCTGACTTAGCTACTATTCGAAACGGATTTAGGCACGTTTTTATTGTTTTTGAGAAACGTATAATTCACATGATATGGTTTCCATTTTACAAGGCGGAAGTTGAAACCCATACCATTTAAAGAGCAAAAACTCCGTCAATCTGGTACTTTGATCCTAGGTTAAGGTAAAGAAATATAATATGTACCTATATCTTTCTACTGTGGTACTTATAGATTACCATGTCATTGATATACGAGCAAAGCTGGATCTCCAGCCAGTAGTGCCAGTCAACGCTAAAGAACAATTAGCTGAAAGTTAAACCACAGGGTACAGGTACAAAAAGTGAGCAACCGAAGTATCTACTTCAATAGGTTATCAACGTAAAAGTAACAGAGAATCGACCTGAAAGTCGGTATACCAGCTAGGCAGGGATAGTCTTATATCAAAAAATCATTATCGAGCCGGAATCTTTTCACCCCATTCTTGTGTTTGTATCAACCTACCTAAATCAAATAAATACGAGTTACTCATGTTTTAATTCAAAAATATGAATACTGCGAAATAATTGATTACCTAATAACATTTTTATTTCAATTTGTATTATATTTGATATTTTTTTTGTCACTCATTTTCGTATCAACCTGAAATTATTGATTAATGACTAGGTACCACAATGCATATGAAAATTTGAAAATATTCCATGAGTTTTTTTTAAC
Source organism: Apoderus coryli (assembly GCA_911728435.2). Taxonomy (NCBI): domain Eukaryota; kingdom Metazoa; phylum Arthropoda; class Insecta; order Coleoptera; family Attelabidae; genus Apoderus; species Apoderus coryli. The sequence continues at coordinate 3,584,031 of OU452202.1, read as the reverse complement.
TAACATAGGTAGGACGTACGTATACATCGAAAAATATTATATTATTATATATTGTGAAATTCAAAAAGATTTAATTTTGAATAATCAATCTCAAACTTTACATACAAGCAATATGATTTGGGGTATTATATCTATTTTTATAGCGACAATGTTTTTACATGTGTATAAAAGCTTTTCCCATATTTATGAATATTGTAATAAAACATTTAAGAATTATTGGATGTAAACGACGCGAAAAATGATTTACATACATAAATGTCCTTCAGTGCGTAAAAATGATAATCGATACTTGTAACATAATCTCTCGCATAATCTTATCTTGTGATAAATGTAAACATGGTGTATTAATTTTTTTTGGTGATATTTTAGTTGAGAAAAGCTTATTCCGGTATATACAAATTTGTAAATAATTCTGTCAAGCTCCTTAATCACAATATAATATATGGAAGAACAATATTCCTTGAGCGAAAATACTACCTTTAAGACTCTCAGTTCCTGAGTTTAGAGAGAATTGCATTAATAAAGCAACTATTCTCAACAAAAATGTTATAAACATAATCTGTAAAAAAGCATGTATAAAATGTACAAGGAAATTGCAAGCCAGATCATAAAAATAAACCAACACTATACGTGGAAGAAAAGTAAAAAAATCTATCGTTCTGTTTGTCGTAAAAGTTCAAACTAACAAAAAAATCACTTCTATAGTAATTTAGAAACAAAAACTCTTAATGAAAAAAAAAACAATGTTTTATGCAGTACCTACCTCCTAGGGATTGTAACAGCGTTTAATACATAGAGCAGACTAAACATCTAAACAGTTTTTATCAGTAAAACCTCAAACTCCAAGAAAACACCTGTTACTAAACATAGTGAATCATATAACTCCATATATATCTCCAATTTAAATATACAAAATTACTAAGTAAATAGAATCATGGAAATAATGGGTCTACATAAAAAATGTTATAAAATAAATTACAGGACCTCCATAAATATTTAGGCAATATTTATCATAATTTGTTATACCATTATCTAATCATTGCCAATTATATTTTTCACTTTTATGCTAATATACAATTCTGCTTCCCTTATAAAATATACAGGGTGTAAAATTAGTGCGGTAAAGTTCAATTATTACGCCTACTATTGAAGTACAGGGTCTGGTACTAAGTATTAGTGCGTCATCTGATGGTGAGTTTAATTTTGTAAATAGATAAAAACCCTACTTTTTTTAACTATATGATTGTTTTTAAACATGATACATTTGTTTTAAAAATATAAGCATAGTCGAGTCAATCACACGTACAGAAGTGTCCTTGTATATCCTCCACTACATCAAACTGCTATTTTTAGAAGATGATTATTAAAATTTACAGGTGAATTCCCTAAAAGGTTGCAAAATCTCTTCATTCAAATACCACACACAGCTCATACTTTCAACTTAACTTCTTTTACTTTATATTAACTTTTTTTTAATTATTTTATTTTGTTTTACGGGTACCAAATGACATTACATTGAATTATGTACCTAGATAGAGAAATATATACCTATATGTGTATTTTGTTGCGAAATATATAGCAATATACCTACGTCCATATATATATATATATAGACAATTGTCATCACAGAGCACATTTCGATATACAGAGAAAATTGTCGACAGCTGGGAACGTAAAAGTAAGTGAGCAAAGGAAAAAACGAAATGAGAATAAATGAGATCGGTGAACTAAACATTCTGTTATATTTTGAACGGCCAGTAAATTTTTGAATATCGAAACCTTAGATTATATATTATAAATATATGGTGTTGCCGGTTCAAAAGTTGACGTAAGATCATTAACCACAGTAGATTTTGTCGTAAAATAGCTGAAATTCGAATCCAGGGAAGAAAATCAATTCACGTTTGGTGTGGCATCATCAAAATAAAATTATTGCAACATATACTACGACTATGTTCGATGGTTACATTTAATTTTATATCTATAGCTAGATTTTTTGCGTATCCGCAAAGATTGGCGTTTGCCATATTCTTGAACAGGTAGGTTATCTAAAAATGCTTCTATTTTATTTCGAGAAAGTGTAAGTATAACGTTCCCCAGTTAAATAGCCTTAATAAAAAATTGTTGCAATAATTTTATTTTGTTATATCTACGGTGATATAACTAATTTTATAAATGATTTAAATAAAAAACCTCACTATATCGTAAATACCATAAACTATACACAATTATTACGACAAATGTATTTGCTATAATGGCGGACGCGGACATATGGAACAGCTGTAACAATTATTTTTTTTTTGGATTTGTCAGTATTGTAAAGAGTTGCTAACATAATGTTAAATATAAACATGTTCACACTTTTCTTTTTCACTATAAACGATTTTGGCACATAATGTATTGTTTGTTGTCACATAAGGGCCCATAGGTACTAAGCCGCTTCATTTATTTCATGGCAATCCTGCGATATTCCGTAATAATTCTAAAATTAATAGTATATTTCATACGAGATATTTCGAAAACGATTTATTTAAATCGGCTATGCTTATGTTTTAAAAACAGGACAAAGACTTAAACAATCTTGTACGGGGGTATTCCATTAAAAAAGGGTTCAAATGGTTAGGTAATTTTTTCGATTATGCAATGTTAAATTTATTCTTCCAAATGCTAATTATTAGCTTGTACATGTACCATGTTATAAAACATTTGATTCGTTTTTTTTTTTTTGCAAAATTAAACGCACAATAATCCGCACTAATTATTACGTAAGTAGCAAACCCTGTACATAATTAAAACATTGTTTCAACTCTATAAGGCGAACCAAACTTAGATTTTGTTAAACTGCACACCCTATATTTGATTTAATATTTGAACTATACCACATTTTAGAGTTTTTAGATTTAATAGATACTATGATAGACAGACAGCGTCCTTTTTTATATTTTTTTTGTTATTAATGCCAGATATTTATTTAGAGAGTTTATTAGAATAATAGGTACCTAGTTATCCAATTCAAATTATGTACAGGTTATACTAAAACGTAAGTCCGTAAGTATATTTCTTCTTTATTTCAAATTGCGTACCCTGTTTAAGTAGATACCATAAATGGTAGCTGTAATAATTTCTTGTATCCTCAATGACAAATAAAAGTCTCCACAAAAACAAATTTAAAAATATTGTCCAAACATGTTTGGGAACTCTCACTAGTTCCATCATCAGTGGTAAAAAGAGAAACTTACAACATCAATGTTTAATTAAATTTCCATTGAGGTCTGGAAATATACTATTTTATCATGAAACACGTGTTCGAATTAAATTAAATTATGTGCAACTCATCATTTTTATGGAAAACTTTTTTCTTTTCATGTGTAATAAATAGTGTTAGTTTTTCAAACTATCAATTTCTTTTCTGTTTTATAAAGCATTCCCTAGCATTTCCTATGCTTAAATATAATAATGTTTAGCCTAGAATAATAATATGGGTAAACAAGAAAAAATAAATATTTTATTAAACAAAATACTAATAATAGTACCTACATATAACAAGAAAATTATTGTAAATGCCAAAATATTATAAATTAAAAATAAATAATAAGTTTTTGGCAAATAAAATTATGATTTTTAATTAAAACAGATATATATTTTTTTGACAGTTAGCTTCAAAATTTACAAAATACCTAACCTACCTGGTCTGTCTAAAAATAAATATCAACTTTTCATGAATTGAGTGGGAGCACTAATTTAGTTAAGTTTAATTATAATAATAATTTATTGTTTTGTACCATATTTAACACAAATTAATTTTTATCTCGAAAGTCGTGAAATATAGATACAGGGCAATATTAACAATAAATTATAAAATGAATTTGTGTAAATATAAATGAAAAATAATTTAAAAATAAACAAAATCCCCTGTGTGGGTAAAACCAGTCATTTTGTCCGCTACGCCACAAAATTATTTTTTATTAACAATAAAGTATTATAAAAAAATGGAAATTCTAAAAATATGTTAAAATACGGGGTAAAACTAAAGTAATTTCAATAGAAGCGGATAAAAGTATTTCAAATCGATAGAACAGCTAACAAGATGCAAGATGTCAAAATTTTAGAAAAATGTCTAAGTACTTAAGTACAAACATTCGGTTTTATAAAACGTCCAATAAGAAGTCATAGGCAGTTACTTTTTTAATTTTTTCTACGACTGTCTTTAAATGCCTTTATTATATGTTCAATCATGATTTGAAAATGTAGTACATTGTAATGCTGTTTTTCATTTACCCGTGCACAATAAATATTTCCCACTAGTTGCCTAGTCCATACTTCAAGAGTAAATATAATAAATAAAACAACCAGACATTTTGTGACATTCAGTGATGCAGCAGTCAATAGTATATTGTGCAACGAACATGAAATGACCATTTCCTACTCGTATAATTTGCAGCACTCGCGATTATACGTTATTTCATAATATCCCAATCGCATTTAAAGGTAAAATTTTATTTCTTAGAATAAAAGTACTTAGGTATATTTAAAAAAAGCCTTACCTTTATTTCCGACTCTGGCTTCTTCGCTCGCCTTTATTTGTTCAACCATAGAAGAAGGTATAGCAGATGTGATTGCTATTAAAATAGCCATACAAATTGAAATAGTGCTGGAAATACGCCTACACATTTTGGAATTATGTAGCTACAGTCAACACCAACTCCTTTAACTCTGCGACAGAACTGAGGGTTTGGGAAAACCTGTTAGCTGATTTTCATCTGTTGGACGCACCCTATTGCGCATTCTCTGTGTTTTTTTCCATTGCAAGAGATAATACCAAATATTTAACTCATTATATTTACATTGGGGGAAAGAGTAAATCAAGTTTGTCTCTAATTGAAGGCCTTAGGGTGTATTTATAGTCAATAAAGTTTTAATTTTGTATTAAAAATAAATAAAAGAGTTCACAGTGAGGTAAATAAACGAAGTAAGTATGATATACAGGATGTTCGCGAAGACGAAGTTAATCTGTGACCCACAGATTCTTAGCGCAACAATAACAAGATGACATACAGGGTGTCAAAGAATGAAATCTGATTTTTCTAAATAGAATAGCTTATAATAAATTTTGGCACAGTGTTTAATAATAGCCTTGTATATACCTGGGAAAAGCAAAAAAACAACGAGCGACCTGCATTCAGCTTACAAAATTCAATACGTTAGCGGTCTCTATACGAAACTCCAGATATACACAAAAGATTTTTAATATAAAATAGACGGCTAACTCTGTACTACTCACTGATAACGTGATTTTATGATGAACTAAACAGGAAGAAATAAAAATGCGATCAAGGTGTGGATCGAAGCTATGTTGAAAATCAAAAACTAGGAAATGTTATACTATTCCTAAAGAAGATCGAAAAGAACTTTTAAAAAAAAATCGTCAGATATGAGCTTCTCTAGTTAACACATCTCGCACAGTAAGATCGATATGCATCCGTTTCAACATATCAAAATTACATCTTGACGTGACACAAAAAGAAACGAATCACAAAAAGCACTGTCCCATAGACTTGGATTCTTTTCCAAAACTTCCTTCTCAGTATTGTAGACAATCGGCAATCCACTAATAAAATGTATATCAAACTAATATAATATTTAACAATTTTTTAATTTCTTGGGGTTTTAGGTTCTCAAAAACAAACATTCTAATAACGTATGTTTATTATGCTGTCAAAATAAGCCTTTTCACATACGACGTTTCGGTGCCTTCATCAGGCTTTCCAAATTTATTTTTCATGTCCGGTCAGAAATTTTACACAAAACAAAAACGAACAATACGACTAATTTATATAAACACAGGACAAACGTTCACATGTTTAAAATATATAATTTTACAAATTAAAAGGAAATTATATATTTTAAACATGTGAACGTATCATAAATCTTAATTCTTAATTCTTAATCTTTGGCTGCTTAGTTATTTTTTTGTGAATATTTTTAGCTCTCCATATCATATATGTAATATATGGAGACCATTAGTTTCATGAAAAAAATTTTTTTTTTAATTTCACCGGAAATACTTGTTTTTGGTCATTTTATACATAAATAAGTAGTTTCAAAAAAATGTCTGTCTGTATCCACGAAAACGCAAAAACCGCTTAACAGATTTTAACCAAATTTGGTACAAAAATACTATTGGACATGGCAAGGAGCTGATTAGATTTTGGGAAACATTGAGCGTAGGCAAAGGGTTTAAAAGAGGGTTCAAAAATTAAAAAAAAATTATAGTTAAACTTATCCGAAATATTGAATAAATTTTTATCGTTGTGATTTTTTTTTATTTACATAGGCATTCGTAAATAGTAAAAAAAGGGGTAAAATAAAAAAAAATTAAAATGTAAAAAATTTTATATTTAACTAGTTGAATTGGTGTTAAAAATACACGACAAAAATTAATGTTCCATAGGCGTCCGTGAAAATTCTATAAAAGGGTCAGAAAAAATTTGTATCCGTGATAACTCAAAAACCACTTAACGGATAACCTGCAACATGCAGCATAACAATTTTGTATACATAGGCGTTCGTAAATAGTAGATAATTAATAATTAATTCGGTTATAATCGATGAGTAGAATCTTTGGAGTAAAATACATTTCACAAAAACCCTGAACCATATTTCTCAATAGATTTAAATTTTCATTCAAAACAGATTAAAAATTCTAATTTTTTACATCCTGCATTTCGAAACCGTATTTTTTTAAATAATTATTGTCATGCTGGAAATTTCAAACCTTATTTACTTCAGCAACTTGTAAAAAGCACAGCTTTTTTAATATTAATATTTCTTAAAATCGATATTACGCGATAACGATGACTTTCTATCAATATCACAGAAGGATACATTTATTACGTATATAATTTGTTAGATTTTACATCTCCGAATTGAAACACGCAAAAAATGTGCATTCAAATGTTAGGGTAGCATTTCACGCCTGTATGCTCCTTTAATTTACCCGCCTCTGAGATTTATTTTTTCATAATGTTAACGACAAGTTGAATCTGCTGTTTGAGTTTGATCCTTAAAACTGAATCAAGTAATAACCGGAAGTCCTATCTATAACGCCAAATTTCGTTAAGTTAAATATAACTTTTTGATGCATCCTTATATCCGAAATTTTAAATGACTAAAATAATATTATTTTAGTCATTTAAAATTATTGTCTAAAACATTTAATGAACCAGCCCTGTATATTTATACTATTATAGTAATTTTTTTTATTTTCGTACATACACATTAATCTTTGCGTAGATAGGTATACCATATAATTTTATATTACCCGACAAAAAACACTGCTGCACAGTAGCACCGTAGATATTTTCGATGACAGTAGTACATATATTATGATACCTATAATATAAAAACAAACTCCCACCTCGTAGGGGAAAGTATACTCGTCCTTGTCTAACATTGCCCATATCAAAGATTAATCTACACAATAGATAGTCAGCGTATATGGGAAATAAAACAAAAATTGAAACTGTCTCGACACGAGCTACATCTATTAGAAAAACATGCAACCATGGAAATTGTAGATGGCGTTATATGTATTGTGTTGAAATAAAATAATCATATGGGCAATGTTAGACAAGGACGAGTATACTTTCCCCTACGAGGTGGGAGTTTGTTTTTATATTATAGGTATCATATATGTACTACTGTGCAGCAGTGTTTTTTGTTTAAAATTATATGGTATACGTATACCTATCTACGCAAAGATTAATGTGTATGGACGAAAATAAAAGAAATTACTATAATAGTATAAATATACAGGGCTGGTTTATTAAATGTTTTAGACAATAATTTTAAATGACTAAAATAATATTATTTTAGTCATTTAATTTTAAATTTCGGATATAAGGATGCATCAAAAAGTTATATTTAAATTAACGAAATTTGGCGTTATAGATAGGACTTCCGGTTATTACCTGATTCAGTTTTAAGGATCAAACTCAAACAGCAGATTCAACTTGTCGTTAACATTATGAAAAAATAAATCTCAGAGGCGGATAAATTAAAGGGGCATACAGGCGTGAAATGCTACCCTAACTTTTTTATGCACATTTTTTGCGTGTGTTTCAATTCGGAGATGTAAAATCTAACAAATTATATACGTAATAAATGTATCCTTCTGTGATATTGATAGAAAGTCATCGTTATCGCGTAATATCGATTTTAAGAAATGTTAATATTAAAAAGGCTGTGCTTTTTACAAGTTGCTGAAGTAAATAAGGTTTGAAATTTCCAGCATGACAATAATTATTTAAAAAAATACGGTTTCGAAATGCAGGATGTAAAAAATTAGAATTTTTAATCTGTTTTTAATGAAAATTTAAATCTATTGAGAAATATGGTTCAGGGTTTTTGTGAAATGTATTTTACTCCAAAGATTCTACTCATCGATTATAACCGAATTAATTTACTCAAAAATATCTATACTAGTAAAATAACACAATTATCACAATTAGGTTCAAATTCTGCAACGCCGAATTGAAAAAAAACTTACAGTCTCCCTAATATTGGTTTTTGTGCAATGATCATAAAACTTTAAAAAACTAACGATTTATGTAGATTGTATTGTTAACACGTTTCGTAAAAAGCTTTAAAAACCCACCAACAGGGTGTTAAAAGTATCACGACAATAACTTTTTTCATGTTTTAACAAGTACAATCGTCTGCTTCAGATTGATCCTTAAAAACTGAATAACAGTTTTTCTATATAAAAAAATAAAACTCGTAAATATCATCCCCAAACATTTAATTTGAATACAATTACATAACACCATATTTGAAAGTAAATAAAAAAAAACAGCATTACCTAGTTTGACAGATTTGCAAATTGCAAATCAAAGTATCTATGTATACAGGGTGTTGCATAAGTACTTGTACAAACTTTAAAGGGTGATTCTTTGACTAATTTTAAGATACAAATTTCATATGTACATGGGTCCGCTACGGCTTGGTTTTCGAGATACAGGTAGTTCAAAAAGAATATTATATTTAGGATTATATGCTTGTTCAATAGCATCGCAATTTGGTGCAATTCGGGATACAGGTGTATTGATGACACCAGAGCTGTCAAAAGAACTAATAAAAAATACGAAAAATAACAAAATACAAATATCATTCAAAAGACAACAATGCACATAATAGTCGGTACCAAGCCAAATAGGTAGTAGGTAAATATAGATTTATTTTGTTTCGGGCTTGTGCTTGGCACCGACTTATTGTAATCAAAACTACCCACCAAACGGATACATTTAATTTTACGCAGATGCTCAAAATGTTAACTTTCTTTCATTAATAGAGACCTGTGAAGTGAGCTTACCTCTTACGCCCACGTATTAAGTACTAAGTTTCAGTTATCAGTTATAATTTTTTATTTTCCAAGAAAGCGAAACGAGATATTTAAAACGGCATTGCGCCGCCCTCATGTATACCTCCGGGGGCGGCATCGAAAATCGCTACACGTCACAAACTTGTAAATGCTTAGAACTACCCCTATATCAAATTTCTATTTTCTATCTTTTTTGTTTCATACCCAAAGCCCTATTCCTACCGAACTTATTATTTACCCGAAGAAACATTAAAAAGAAGTAAAATTTAAGTACCTAAACCGATAAAGTGGAACTTATACCTGATGAAGAGACAGACTATTATAATAGGTATACCTAATATAATATAGGTAGCACTGATAATTTTTTTATTATAGGTATTATAAGATCTACAACAATCTTGTTACATCTTTGCCACATTGTCTACGTGAAATATTTAGTCAAAAGTATGTTTCTATCTAAAAGCTTTTCATTTAACGATTGTTCGCCACTGATCATGGGACTGGTCTAGTCTTGAAACATGTATGACATGGATTAAATATTATTATATTAAATTTAATTCATAGAGATTAGGCTTTTATTTCAATACTGTACTTGTAATAAATGTGTTTCTTTTACCGACGAATTGGCAACAGCACGACACACACCACATTCGCTTGTTTTTTTTTCTACCCTCCCTGCGTATCCCCTCCAGATTAGTACAGAATTTCATCAATTTCTCTCTCTGACAATACAGCATTGCCGGTGCATATCTGTTGCAAATAATCTAAATAATTGTTATACGTTGCGTTTTGTTTTTGATATTAATAAACTACAAAACGGTTTCTGGCTGTGACAATACTGCTCTATGCTTTACACGCTAGTCTACGCCACGTAGTGGCAGGCATACTTAGAGATGTTCTGATTTTAATGCATTGGGCTGACTATCTATTGTGTAGATTAATCTTTGCCCATATGATTATTTTATTTCAACACAATACATATAACGCCATCTACAATTTCCATGGTTGCATGATTTTCTAATAGATGTAGCTCGTTTCGAGACAGTTTCAATTTTTGTTTTATTTCCCATATACGCTGACTATCTATTGTGTACATTAATATTTGATCACATCGATGCATGCTTGCACATGTGGGCATCTCCCGGTCCATTTTCATGTTTTCCTAGTACCACAGTATAATAAATAAAACAGTATTCAGAGTCCCCACTTGCGAGGTGTCATGCGCATCTCGTTGCGCATGCCGCCATTATAGGATAGAACGTGACAATAATCGCATGAACGTAGGTAGATACAGTTCACTCCTCTGTTCAGTATAGAGTTCATTGTCAGCGCGTACGAGATAAGAGATAAATAAATATTGAGTTTGTAATCTGATTCTATGTGTTGTGTGTTTTCAGTATAGTGTAGGTCAGAACTAAAAGGATTTTATTTTATTAACTTGTCTTGTCATTAATACAATGAAAAAACAATGTGGGCATGTGTGTGCTGCAAAACGTTGTCCCAATAAGCGGAACACCTGCTCTAAACATTTTTTTTTTGCTTCTGTCAGGGATAGAAAATAAAGATGAATACTAGATACTTTAAAACTTTTATAACAACTATTTGTATAACTGTAAATTTCATATTACGAAATGACAGTATCTAATGTCTTTTTAAACCAAATGCAAGTGAATCATAAACACAAGTTGTCGCGTGGCTAGAGCAAAGCATGATAACGCAATCAGCTAGGTGTTATTGTATTGACAATCTCAAGACTCAAGTTTCAAGACGTCTTTGCCAAAATTTGCTTTTAAAGTTGCACTACTTGCATTAATTTGAATAACTATCGATTATTTTTTACATGATCCTTATTTAGTTATTTATTTTGATAGTGAAAGAAAGTGGGATATTACCCTTAAACGGGCAAAACCAGAAGGAGGGAGAAAATATTAATTCTAAATGATTTTATTGAACATATATTGTTGAAAAGTAACTTGCGGCCGCCACTAAGGCCATAGAATAGTAAATACTATAAGAAGCTCCACTAGACGATGAAAACGGCATCGACTCGTTGTATTCCCAGCCACCGTTCTAGAAGTTTCTAGATCTGTGTGCTCAGCTACATTTCTGACCCGCTACTATGTTATACTATACATATCTATAAGATACTATACTATAACAATGCGGGCGGCGAATTGCTTTGAAGACATGAAGATGAGACATACCGACACGATGAGAACCAACTGTATAAACTGTGCTAAGGCTGAACACATGTGGTGGATATGCAATTATATACATTTGAACCTACTACTAAGTGCTATGCGAACAAATTACGTAGTTATTCAAAAAACAGGGTTATTTATTTAATAATAAAAGATCGAGAAAAGATGATGATGATAGAAAAGAGCTCTATCTAAACCAACGAGTGGCCAGTGTCAACCTTTTGTCGCAAATACCAGACATTGGGTACAGTTATCGAGATGGCGGCCACAAGTGACTGAGTGTGCTAGCGAACTTAGGTGACCAGACCTCCGTTGCATAAACGGAGAACAGGTGAGGCGAATTTTAATAAAAAGAGCGAATTTTAATAAAGAGGGCGAATTTTAATAAAAAGGATCACATAATAAAAATTTCATTGAAAAGTTGTCCGCCTTCATCCCTTTCTACGGTTTTCTGGTCATATCATAGGGTTATTCTTTCGTAGTGATTGATCTGAACAAGTGAATGTGATTAAACTGAATGTGATTATACTGAACTGAATATTTCACGAAACCGAAAGATCATCTTTTTTGTGATTGTCTTTCACTTAACCTCGAAAACTTGTGAAAACAACCAAATCTGCTCTGAAAACTGGAAAATTATTTCTTCCATGATATTATTATCCAGGTTTTAAACTTTTACAATTTATTGGTTTGATTCGACATCATATTCCAATTATTATCTCTCAATATTCCATACTGTGAACTGAACGAACTAACTGTTAACAAAGGTTGATCAGTAAGGGGCAAGGGAGGTACGTATTTTAATCAGTTTGGTAGAAGTGACCGAAGTCGAAAGAATACGCATAATCGTGAATGAACCAGAGATATAGAGGTGGGAGAACGCGCTTCGACGAGTGCGCATACGATTTTCCGAGGACGGTACGGGTGCCGCCATGTTCCTTGTTGTCGTACCAACTGTCGGAAAACAAATCTGCTGTTAAACTATGATTCGTCTATTAAAGCGGGAATTTTTAATTCCGGCCAATAAGAGTCCGCTGTTTTATGTTGGCAGCTGCAAATTGTAGACCGTCTGTCTTTAGTTTGAAAACTGAAAATGGTTTGTTTACATTGGTTTTTTAATATTATATTCGTTAGGATTTTCGTGTTAATTTCTTTGTGATTTGTGGTTTTTGATCGTTTTAGTGTTTGTGTAAGTTCTATAAACAATGGCTTGTGTTGTAAAATCGTGCAAAAACTATAGAAAACGTAGCCCAGAAGGAATTTCAATTCATCAGTAAGTAATAATGTGAGCATAACCAAAAATGCAGTGTCGTGTATTCAAATCTAGGTTGATTGGTAGTAAACTTTAATACCTAAAGACAAAATACTAATTATTTCAATTGCTAAGGCTTGTATTTTGATACGAATATGAGGCATCTATACTAATATTATTATACATTTTGTAGAATTCCAAAAGATGAAAATTTACGACATATATGGCTTACTACGTTGGGAATTCAGTCAGAAAATTGGGTATGGAAACTATTTAAGTTAGTGTGCTCCAACCATTTTCAAACTGAGGATGTTTTAAATTTTCCTGGAAAGCGTCTGTTGAAGAAAAACTCTGTTCCTGTGCAACTTAAAGTTTGTCCGACAATGCCAGGTATTTCTGGAATAAAAAAGGGAACGCAACCAGGGCAACTAAAAACCCGATTCCATCTGATACATCCTCATCGAGCACCAGCTTACGTTCTGAAGAAGTAATAAGAATTGGAAAACAAAGGTTTTGTTAATATAATTTGTTTAAGCTAACATTTTAGTAATTGCTTTATTTAAAGAATTATACGTAATTGATTAACGCACCGCGTTTTTCATTTTAGTTCAGAGAACCAACTGGACAACTTAGAAACAATCACGGACAGAATAACAAAGCGTCGAAGAATTGCCTCAAGTTATAGGTAATTTATTTATAGTTTTTTTCTTCAAATTTTATTATCTTTTTTGTTCTGTTACAGCCCTCTAATGCCTCGTCAGAGCTCTGGTACCAGCACGGATAGCAGTACAAGACGTAGAATTCTACAAAGAATTAAAACCATCCACAGTTACAGGTTAGATTGTTATAAAATATAAAGCTTAAACCACAAGGACCGTGAAAAATTCAACAAAACTGGAAATATTTACATAAAACTAACGTAAAATTGAATGTTGTTGTTGTTATCAAGTATCAAGAAAGAAATAGCCAGCGGTATATTGCATTGATTCATTTCAATTTACTTTTAGTATTAACAACAAAAGCATCCAGAATGCTATCACAGCAACGCTATGGCACGTGGAAAATGAGAGACTGATTGCGTGTGTCTCACGAACATTAATGCCAGCTGAAAAGAAGTAACCTTAATAACACAGTATTAAGTGTTATTAAGGTCTTTGAAAATAACCATGTCTGTTAATAATACGTGCATAATTGGATTTAATAAAGTTCGGTATCACAAGAAAATTATTGTAGTCACTGCATATTTCAAAAACAATCTAAATAATTGCAAAAACTTTAAAATCTGTATCAATGTAACTAGCAAACCTATATTTGTTGAAGTCTATAGTACCTCTTTGAATTACTGCCACCCCTTTAAAATAATGCGTCGAGTTAGAGGTATTGAACAGTCAATTTTAAAAAACAAACTTTTAAATGTCACATCTTCTGTATATAAATCCAGTACTATGGACAGAAAGAATTTTAAATTTGGTATCAAAGGTAATTTAGGAGACATAAAGTCTAATGATGTCTTGAGAAAAATTAGGTCAGAAGCTAATCTAAATTTATGTAGGTCCAGAGACGCTCTGTTTAACTTGTAATAAACAAAAAGCCTCTACTTTTTGACAATCGCAGCCAAAATTGGTATATTTGTGGCAGTTACTATGATTTCAAGGACTTTTTTTTTATTAAATATTCACAAACATAGCTAAGAGTAATAATGTCAGGGATCCTGTGTGGGAACACGCCTTCTATCATGGCGCTTACTTGAGAGTTATCCACAATTACTTCGCACATGCGCAACGAAAATCCATCCCAGCTTGTCGCTTCTTTGCAGTGGCTATTCTCGGGTCCTGCACCGCAGTGTTGCCATATTGTTCAGTAAATACGTGACTTTTGATATGACTATCAAAAGTCACGTATTTTTGGGGCTCTAGTACATATTATGGCATATGTTAGCAGCTAATAAACTTCGTAGGCCCCTTCTATTTCGTGAAAGGGTTTGGGAGGAATGATTTTTTCAGTTTGGTCGTAGACATAAGGGGTTAGCTTCTAAATATGTACCTGGGCTAAGCAAGACAGAGTTTGTGCGTTATTTATTGTGGCATATGTTAGTAGCTAATAGAATTCGTAGGCCCCATTGTATTTCGTGGAAGGGTTTGGGTGCTATGATTTTTTTAGTGTGACCGTAAACATAAGGGGTTAGTTTCTAAATATGTACCTGGGCTAAGCAACACAGAGTTTGTGCGTTATTTAGCCCTAGTACATATTGTGGCATATGTTAGTAGCTAATAGAATTCGTAGGCCCCATTGTATTTCGTGAAAGGGTTTGGGAGCTATGATATATTTTCTTTTCAATACATGTGGGGGTAGTTTTCAAATTATTTGAATAAAATATCTTAATGGCTAAAAAAAATCACAAGCAGCAACTAATTTTGTGTTTTGCAGCACAAGGGATTTTTCTAACCTAATGAAATTAAATATTATTTATTTAAAGGTTATGTTTACTGATATATGCGAATGCACCTGTTTATTAAATTATTAAGTATTACAATTGGTTCTAATATGAGTAAATGTCAAATTACTGCATTTTTTTGAGTCCACAATAGTATAAAAATTATTTTCTATAAATGTGCAGGGTTGCTATGCGCATAATTGCGCAGAACATGTAAAATGCGCCTACGCGCATGCAGGGGTAATTGAATGGTGGGGGAAGCCCGGAGCTGAAGTGTGGCGCAGACTTTACACAAGTGTATAAAACTGACCGATTGTTCAATATCATTTGTGTCAAAATATATACGAATAACCCTTCAATGACAACGTTTGTCAACACTGGTTTTTTATAAACATTATTCTATGGTGGTGCGTCGTCGGCTTTCAACAAAAGCAATGATACTATGGTCTGACCGCGCCGCTGCGCAGTCAAACGAATTTTGGGAGTTCAGATTGTAATTGAAGTGTGGTCTTGCCAGGTTTAAAACACACATATTATGTTGAAACGGTTACATATTTGGCGCTTAATTTTAGCCGTTAAATTTAAATGCTACTCTAGGTTATACACCTATTTGTTATATTTATGTGATTTATATTTGTGTGAATTAGTTCTATAGCAGTCATCGTTAGGTAATCATTGCAGGAGGTTGGGGGTAAAATGCTGAGTATGGAATGTTAGGTAACGGGCAGGGATGTGTTGTAAGGGTGTAATAGTAGAAGTAATTATCAGGAAGAGTTAGTAAAGGAGGGTGGGGTAGAAAGCTGGATTGATATGAGGTGTAGTAGGCAGATAGTTTTATATTAGTTCGATAGCAGGCTTTGTTAGGTAATCATTGCAGGAGGTTGGGGGTAAAATGCGGAGTATGGAAGGTAAGGTAGCAGGCAGGGATGTGTTGTCCTAACAATGACTGCTATCGAACTAATATAAAAACTATCTGCTTACTACATCTCATCTCAATCCAGCTTTATACCCCACCCTCCTTTACTAACTCTTCCTGATAATTACTATTACACCCTTACAGCATTTTACCCCCAACCCCTTTGCAATGATATAATAATTACATCCACTGTATAAATATATCATAAAATTGTATTATTCATTCGGCAATATAGTGAATAGATATCAACCTGGCAACACCGCTAGAGTAGTGACAGTCATATAAAATTCGTCTGACTGCGCAGCGGCGCTGTCAGACCATAATTTAGTACATGTATATTACAAGATTACCATTGTGATTTATATTTGTGTGAAAAAACTTGTGTGTGTGTGTATAAAATTCGTTATTTAGCAATTTCATTTAAAATGAGTGCTAGAGCAAAACCTGAAGCAATCGTTCGCGAAGAAGAAATCCTCAACGAAGAAGATGTTAGAAGAGAAAGACATCAATATATTACATTACATTTTATTGATAATATGGACCTATTAAAGTGGCTAGCACGAAGAAGATTGATAAGAAACACATTAATGTGTGAATTGTGTATTGTAAGTAACCCTTTATACATTCAATTATCATATTATTATCAAATATAACCTTTTAGATTCCAATGAGACTATGGTCTAATAGACAACTATCAGATGGGGCTTCATGGGGTTGCCCACATTGTAGCAAGAGGGTATCTCTGAGGAAAAACTCATTTTTTGAGATGAGTAAGTTACCCTTACAGAAAATAATTCTTATTCTGTATGGGTGGTCATTGGATTACCCTCAAACTACAATAGCCCATGAAGCAGGCGTAGATGGTACACACACTATTGTCGATTGGTGCAATTTTTGTCGTGATGTTTGTGAGCAGGACTTGTTCGATAACCCTTCAGTTATTGGCGGGCTGAACGACGATATGACGGCAAAAATTGTAGAAATTGATGAAAGTAAGTTTTTCCATAGGAAGTATCATAGAGGTCACTGGAGGGAGGGACACTGGGTTTTTGGTGGTATAGAAAGAGGTACCGGCAAGTGTTTCCTTGTAGACGTACCGGACCGAAATGAGGCAACACTAAATGCTATTATTGAACAGTAAGTTGCAAAGAATATACATATATTAGAATTTTGGGTTTTTATTGTGCTATTATTGAACAGTTACTTATTATATTATAGGTATATTATGCCAGGCACAATTATTATGTCTGATGGTGGGAGAGCGTATACTAACCTCAATAAAATTCATGGAGGTATATACGAACATCGTGTGAGAATACACGATGAGAATTTTGTCGACCCTGAAGATGCGGAAGTTCACACTCAGAACGTTGGAAATATGTGGTTAAGAGTCAAACGCAAATTAAGGGGACAATTTGGTACATCTGATGCATTATTTACGACATACTTACATGAATTTATTTGGAGGAACAGGTACAAAAGCTCCAATCTATTTTCCCAGTTGTTAGTGTGCTTGGCAAAACAATATCAGGTATAAAAACAAATTTTATTTCAGTATTATAGTAAGTTTTATTATTAATTTGTTCTAATCTTATTTTTTTTCTAGGTTTATTAACGAAATAAGTATTTGATTTTATTTTAAATAAATCTGTAGCAAAATCAGTACAGTACAGTAGTAGTCGTGCGGGACGGTTGTGTTTTGTTTTCCGTTCGGTACCTTCGCTTGTATTGCAAGTTTGTTTTGAAATTTGGTTTTGATTTATTTTGTTTATTTTTACTTTGTTGTGATTTGACTTGCTTTGTTTACTTAGTCATACATCGTCGGGTTAAATTTTATTGTGTGTGCATTTCTATTACGCTAAACTTGACTTAATTTACGTTGACACTGATATGTATTTAAATTAAATTCTTAAAACGCATTAAAATGGCAGATAAGTGTGATTCCTGTCAGAAATCTGTTTTTGAAAAGGACAAATATAAAGTTCGGTGTAGTGGTGACTGTCGCCGGTATTGCATGAACTATACTGCTGGCCTGGACAAAACAACTACGAAAATCCTATACCAACAAAAGTACCACAAGATTAGATTTTTCTGCAGTATTTGTGACTCTCCAACATTAAAATACCTACATGACAAAGTATTACAGCTCAAAAACTCCCAGATACCTGTGGAGAATGTTGATTGACTTGGGGCCTGTCTAAGAAAGAACAATGATATTTTTCCTATGATTAATGAAATCTACGACATATTAAATAACCACGACTCCAAGTGGAAGCTGCTATATAACAAAATAGATGACATACACAGCCGCCAAACCAAAATCTCTGAAAGTGGCCAGGAATCTTTATACCAATCTATTAGGGAAATTAAGCAAGATTAGTGATGCAAAATTACGTAATTTTAGGTAATATTGCTGAACAACGTAAAAAAAGCTGGTTTTACAATGTGCAAAGAAGCTTTAACAAATTAAACAATAATTGCCTCAATTACCTATATGGCTCTAAAAGGTCAATAAAACACAAAATAAACTGAAATCTGAAACTATATAGTTCACACAATTCTTAGATAGGCCAAAGAATAGGTACATATGATAAAAATAGTTTTCAGTCGGTAAAAATAAATATTTAGTCATTATTTGCTAAACCCTCATCCGCAGACAAATCCTCGGATAAATCAGATTCAGTTTCATTAAAAGTATTTGTAACTGTTGATGGGGTCATTAATGCAACATTTTTCATTTCGGCACGGTTATTGTGTAATTAGTTCGTATGTAAACGAGCTTCACATATTATAGCGATGGCGTAAGAACTAAGCAACAGCTATCACTAGACGTGTTGCAGCATGTTGAAACAAGCAGTAAGACCGTTAGGTACCAACTTTAACGTAATATTGAAGCGAATATTACCGGGAATATTACCCCGAAAATTAACGAAATTTTTCGGAAATATTACAGTAACAATGTAACGTTACCGGTTGGTAGAGGTAATATTACGTAATATAACTGGAAATTCTGATGGTAATATTCGGACCGTGCATCACTAAGCAAGATATTTTTAATTTGACATCGGTATTCATGGAAAATGAGGATGACTCTGTTAAGATTCAGGTACATGACACGGCAAAGAATGAATTGATAAAGGAGGTGGGTAGTGATGCACGGTCCGAATATTACCATCAGAATTTCCAGTTATATTACGTAATATTACCTCTACCATCCAGTAACGTTACATTGTTACTGTAATATTTCCGAAAAATTTCGTTAATATTTCCGGTAATATTCGCTTCAATATTACGTTAAAGTTGGTACCTAACGGTCTTACTGCTTGTTTCAACATGCTGCAACACGTCTAGTGATAGCTGTTGCTTAGTTCTTACGCCATCGCTATAATATGTGAAGCTCGTTTACATACGAACTAATCGGAAATTCTTACACAATAACCGTGCCGAAATGGAAAATGTTGCATTAATGACCCCATCAACAGTTACAAATACTTTTAATGAAACTGAATCTGATTTATCCGAGGATTTGTCTGCGGATGAGGGTTTAGCAAATAATGACTAAATATTTATTTTTACCGACTGAAAACTATTTTTATCATATGTACCTATTCTTTGGCCTATCTAAGAATTGTGTGATAAAGTTTTAAGGATTTTTTTCAGTTTGTGATATGTTGTGATAAAAACACAAGTTACCTTTTTTAATTATTAATCAAGAGTTAATATTTATTTATAAATTTTGTTTTCATATAATCTTTATGTTTTATTGACCGTTTAGAGCCACATAGGTAATTGAGGCAATTATTGTTTAATTTGTTAAAGCTTCTTTGCATATTGTAAAACCAGCTTTTTCTAAGTTGTTCAGCAATATTACCTAAAATTACGTAATATTACGTAATATTTCCAATGTTCTTACCAAAAAATAAATTACCGGTAATTTTGCATCACTAGAGGTGGGTGACTTACGAAACACTGTTAATCGGTTGTCACTTATGGTGGAGAAACTAGCTGCTAAAGATAAGCCAAACATCTCGAGTAATAAGTTGTAATGTTGCGTTGTAGTAAAAGACTGCAGTATGGTCTTGAAAAGGCACAATAAGCCCTCAATGAAGTATGCCATTCGTACGCGTCGGGGGTTTAAGTGCGTACCGGGGTATGCGAGTGGAGGACCAGAAAGATGATAAAAAAAATCCATAACAAGCTCGTGATGCAGCAGTGACATCAGGGACTTTCGTATGTTGTAAATATAAGTTGAGATGATGCTATAATTTGCATGCCAGTAAAAACTAACTTCTCATTTATTGCCTACGTACAGAAAACATAAACTCTACGCTTTTAGAAAATTATTTTTTTTATTTCCTACTTATACAGTATGTTTTTCTTTTAATCATTAAACTACCCTTATTTATGTATTCCTTACTATGCATTTCCCTAAACTTGCTTATCGCCACAGCTTTGGCAGGACCTCCTAGTGGTTCTTGCTGGATGGTGATATTGTTTTTATTAATTCTAATATATTTAATTTATTTTTTTTTAATAAGTTTAATTGCCATATCAATTTATTTACTGTAATATACAGAGTGTCCAAGATAAGAATGGGATAGCATTCGAATCTTGGAAGCGCTAGGAGTTACAATGGCGGTTAAATTAGAGAAAAATTGTACAATTTAAACACCTTTTTAAATTGTGTTTTTAAAAGTTGAGTAACTTTAGCCGTTTTCGAGAATTTTTGAAAAAACATTTTTTTGCAATTTTCGTTTTTATTTATTTCTGACGTTATATTTAGAGATATTAAAAAATTAAAAGCACTTTCTCATTGTTACTTTTTGAGGAGAATAAGATAGCGTTTACAAATTTTCACCACGACGTTTCGTTTTGAAAAAACCACCATCAACTTCGTTTTTTTAAATACGGCCCTGGACTTTTTATTGTTAAATTTAAATCCGTTTTCAATTCAAAAATATGTGGTATATCACACGTAATGGTTTAAACAAGTTTTCAATATTTTTAGCAATTATTTAAACTTGTAACGAAAAATACAACGATTTGAATTTTTCGTTACATCTTGTTTGGTAACAATCAACTTCATTTTATATCTCCCGTATATTAATGATTTTGTGGCAAAAGTTTGCTACAAATATGTATATTTGGTTGCATATTTATGCAAATAGCAATAGATTATAATAGGGGAAAAAAGCTAAAAATAGCTTCTTCTTGGCCTGACAACGATCGTGTGAAGATCTTTGGAGAAGGAAGCGTGGAGAATTTGTGGAGCATGGAGACAATCTAATAACTTGGAAATTGTTGTAATTGTTCACGGTACCAATATCCCAATTGCATATTTTCAGATTCAGATTGAATAATGTTTTAGGATTTTCAATCAAATTTAAACATTATAACGGATACATAATATCTCGTAGTTTTTTTAGTGATGACTTTCATTTGTCCTTCACGTAGTTCGGATTAAACTTGCAAGATTGTCATATAAAGTTCAACAATAGTATATTGGGCAACGAACATGAAATGACATATATTTCCTACGAGTATGATCGTTTGCAGCATGAGCCGCAGGCGAGTGCTGCAAATCATACGAGTAGGAAATTGTCATTTCATGTGAGTTTCACACTATACTTTTTCTACGACTGTTTTAATGCTTTTGAATAAATTAAATATAATTTTTAGAAAAATATTTGATTTTCGAAACTTACCCCAGTTGCCGTAAGCCTCAAAACGATAAGCTAGAAGTATTAAATTGACTAGGTGGTGTTAAACTATATTCACTATCACTGTTCGTTGTGTTTTGAAATTAGCGAAATACTTAATTATAATTATTGTTAATTGTAAATACCTAAACTGTCAATTTGGTGTGTTCGTATTGTCGGCGTTGCTATGGTGATTTTTCATGCCCGATGCTATTTTTGTCATTACCAGGAAATTTTATCCGTGTGCAATAATATTTCCCACTAGTTTCTAGGCAAGGGCTAGTGGGAAATATTTATTGTGCACGGGTAAATGAAAAACAGCATTACAATGTACTACATTTTCAATCATGATTGAACATAGAATAAAGGCATTTAAAGACAGTCGTAGAAAAATAATATTTGCGTATTTTCTCATTGTTTGATATTTATGAAATTCTTTATTTTAGGGTTATAATAATTAATAACTCGGAATAGTTTCAATATAATGGTTCGTGAACATGAACATATCTCATTGAATTGCGAATTTTTAGATACAATTAATATCTATTCGTAATTAACGATTTTTGTTGATTTGAATTTCTTACTTGACAACGGTGATTAAATAAAATAACATCTATTCGTAATTCACAAAAATTTTTATTTGAAATTTCTTATTTAAGGATTGGGTTTAAATATTTTAATCAGTGGTTTGATATTAAACGTTACGGTTTTGTGTTATAATTATTGGTAATTCATGTTCATTGATTGATTTAAGTGAATGTTGAACATATTTTGTTAATATTAAACTGCTTTCTATACCTTTACCATCTAATTAACGTTAGTTTCTTCTTAACAATGAGCAGTATGTACTCGCATTTGAGTTAGGTAATCATTAAGCTGATTTATTTAGATTGCTTTGATTAGATATGTTCTCGATTATCTGTTTCTCTAATATGACAGTATTGTTATACTTACACCAAGAGTTGTAAACAGATACTGATTTGATGTTGTTTGAAATTTTGATATTTTTAAATATTTTGATATTCTAGTTGCGTAATTACATTCAGCTTTTCCAAGTGACTAGTGCGTTTCCCTCTGCTTCCACAAATTTTGTTAGGTATTTCATTATCGGTAATATCCTAGTTAATGACCGGTACCCTTTTGGGATTAATTGGGCGAGTTTCCTGTACATGTAACGTGTATTTTCGGTGTATTCAATAGTGGTGTGTTCCGATATATTTCTATCACCTCTTTACCGCTATTGTTTTATGCTGTTGTTTGTTGGCTACGAATTTGTAGTTGATGGACCCTTGTTGCATCTTGCAACAATCTTGATAGTTTTGAGTAAACTATTAAGGCCATTCCGGCCTCGATGTAATTTCTGCATCAGGCTATTGATTTAGATTATTTGACTATTGTCAAATATTTGCAGGACAATTCAGCTGTTTGTGCTGCGGTGCCTGATCGATTTTGATTTGGACAGTGTTGCCAAATATTTCCAGGACTATTTAATCAGATGGATTGTAGTGCCGGATGTATTGATTTTGATTTGGACAGTGTTGCCAAATATTTCTAGGACTATTTCATCAGATGGATTGTAGTGCCTGATGCGCTGATTATAATTTGGACAGTGGTGCCAAATATCTGTATATTTGTATATTTATCCGTGGAACGAATTAACCGAGTTTGTTATAAATCTTAATTGATTACCATTTGCACAGTGTTGCCAAATATCTGTAAATTTGTATATTTATATGTAGGACGATTTAACCGAGTGTGTTATAAAGCGTATGTGATTTTGATTTAGACAGTGTTGCCAAACATTTGCAGGACTATTTAACGAGGTGTATTGTAGTGCCTGATTGACCTTAATTTGACTATTGTCAGATATTTTGCAGGACTATTTAGCTGTGGTGCTTTGACCTGATTGATTTTGATTTGGACAGTGTTGCCAAACATTTGCAGGACTATTTAACGAAGTGTATTGTAGTGCCTGATTTACCTTGATTTGATTATTGTCAGATATTTTGCAGGACCATTTAGCTGTGGTGCTATGGCCTGATTGATTTTGATTTGGACAGTGTTACCGAATACCTGTATATTTGTATATTTATTTAGTGCAACTATTCAACCAACCAGTGCCTGACTGATTTACTGTAATTTGCACAGTGTTGTCAGATGTCTGTGAATTTCTATTTTTATTAGTAGGACTATCCAACCGAGTGAGTTGTAGCATTACCTGATTGATTGAATTGGATTTGGACAGTGTTGCCAAGTACCAGCTCTATTTATCCGTGTGTTAATCAAAATATTTGACTGATGTCAAATATTTTGTAGAGTGTAAACCTATTCTACAGCGCGTATTATAGTGTTTAATTAAAGTAGTGATTGGATTGGAAAGTCAATTAATGCTTGAATGACATTTTTCTTTTCGAATTATATGATTGTGTTTTAAAGGGTGCAATGTTTTGACACACCAATTGATTTTGGATTAGACTTGCGAGCCACCATCAAAATTTAATATGAACGGTTTAGGCGAATCTATAAGAATACGTGTCTTATTAATCATTTGACATTTATTCATAGTATCCAACTCTAGGGATACCTTCAAGAATAGACAACATGAAGTACTTGTAGTGGTAAACAGAGTACGGTTTATTCTTTAGAATCACAGAAATCTTATATTATATATATATATATATATATATATATATATATACTCTAGAATGATAATCCCGTAGTACAAAAATGTAACCAAAAGTGTAGAGCTGTCCATAATGCGCATGATCACCAGTCACTTATTTTTCAACAGGACCGGCTTTGATTAAATGTAATATTACTGTTATAGGTATATTTAAAATTAAATTTTACCATTTGGTAATTCAAATAAAAAAATGGAATAAAGGAATTTAAGAAATAAAAAATTACATTAAATATATAAATACTTTATTGTCTAACAGGTACAACCCAATAATAATAAATCTAAGCAGAAACGAGAAATAAGTAAAAATTCTAATATTGGAAAATATCGTAAGGACTTGAGCATTCTAATTATTTATTTTATTATTATATAATATTTGTTTGTTTATACAACCACCTTAGGCCTCTTACCTCTCTACAGCCTTCAAAGAAGGGGTGCAAGAAACAGTGATTTCACGAATATTTTCCGTGTCCATGTAAACCACTTCCATATCATCCGTACTACTCGCAATAGTATTTTGTGACAAAACATGGTTGGTAGAACTTTTATTCTCAGCAATTTCATGGAGGATTCTATAATTAAGTATATTCCAGTTTAACAACAGAATTCAAACGAACTTTGTATACCTACACAACGTAGGAAATATATTCTTGACATACATATCATGCATTTTTGACTGACTGCTTTTAAGTAAACAGTGTCTTGATATCAAACGATTAAGAATTTAACTTCCACTCTCATTTACATAATCTCTTCTTTTCAACAAAAGTTTGGGAACTGCATCGGGTACGAGGGTGATCCTCTTGCCGTCTTCTCTACAAATGATATCTTCTGCAGCGAAATGCTTACTGCATATGACATTCCCATCACATACATTTTCTGTACTAGGATCCCAATGCCCGCATCCAAACATCATGTCTTTTTTTTGTCAAGCTAAATGTCAATGGTATCATATTGACTCAAACTGAGACTGTTAGAAACCCGAAACAATAACTTACTGAAAATATTTAATACCAGGAATGATACTTTCATTTTTACACCACAACACTATACACCTCATTGTTTGTTAAATAAACAAACTACCAAACCAAAATAACAAATATTAAAAACAATTTTAATCACAAATAGGTATATCTATCAACAATTAAAATATACCACGCATAAACCCATAATTCAATTATAAAACCTATCTGAATTGTTGTGAAGCCGACTCTGACAGATATTCCCACTACGAGAAATGTCATTTGCGAAAATAGACGCTGTTGCGAAATCTCCTAAATTTAATAAGATTTGGAAAAAAATGTTTCGTTCATATTGCTGAAAACTAAACAGTATTACAATTTTACCGATAACATTGAATTATTTGATTTTGTCAAGCAGTTTCGTATGACGCAACATATGGATTTATTTATAAAACAGATATGTCGCATAAATTCTGTAAGGCGAACGACAAAATAGTTTTAAATATGGCAGCTCTGTACTGAAAATAAGTGACTGAGGAGCATGCGTAGTTCGAGAAAACTCTGCATACCCGTTACACTTTTTGGTATTCGGCTGGATTTAATTAGCATTCTAGAGTACATATATAATATAAGATTTCTATGGCTGGATTTAATTAGCATTCTAGAGTACATATATAATATAAGATTTCTATGTTTAGAATACACAGTTTTGTATATGATCAGAGTGTTAATCGCTCATATTCTCTTTCCGTAATTGAATTATGGTATCTCCGCCATATCTGGGGTTTATTAATTTTGATAGAAGTTCAAACTTTGTGTTAAAATATAATTTTTTGGTATCGATTTTATGCATATACAGGGTTATTCACGGTTTATGGCGCGGAATATTTTGGCGAAACTAAGTGACTTTCAATAAGTTTCATTTATTGGACGTGTAGGCATCAACTATGGCTACTTTTTAAAATTAAAGTGGTTAAATAATATATTTGACATTATTCATTCCATTATTATTATTAAATAATAATAATAAAATGTACTTTATTGGTATAATTGAAGTGCTTCGGCCTATAATTATTTATTAATTTAATTTGCTGTTCATGCTTTATTAAATGTTATTGATTTACAATTGTTAGTTTTGGTGTTGCTTTGTTAAAATGAAGATTATTTAGTCAAAAGAAGAACGTATTGATATATTGATCTATGGAGAATGCCATCAAAATTCTTTATTGGCTTCTCGAGTTTATGCTCAAAGGTTTCCCATTCAAAATCATCCAAGACCAGCAGTTTTCAAAAAAGAATATCGAAGTGTTTTAAAAATGACCGGTCAACATTTCTAACACATGTTATGAATATTTTGGTAGAAATTCATCTGTGCTTTTTATTATCATCAATGCTGTTTATGTATAATTAAGAATAATTCATAATGACTTTTATAATTGTAGATCATTTGACATTTCTGATTCCATAGGCTACTAGAAACGTTAAAACATGTATTTAAAAAACACCAAATGGTGTACAAAACAATTATTTGGCTTTTTCTGCCAAAACGCGCAGACTTAGCTATAGTAATAATACCATTCGACAGGTAATTAGTAAGTACATTGCTAGGTAAGTTCAGAAATATGACTTTCCATTTAAATTAATGAAGTTATAGCAACTTAAAGTTCTTATTTAAGTAGTTTTCATTTTTGGACACCCTGTATAAGATTGCAAGTTTATTGCCGTTGGAATACCAAATATGATGTATTATTACACTTTAGAATTAATTTCGTCAACATGACTAAGTATTTGAAAGATGAAAATTAGGCTAGATTTTGAGAAAATTCAATTTATTTAAACAATCTTAAGGTTTAGGTATTATAAACCTTAATGAAACAGACACTTAATTTAATAAGAGGATGTAAAACTGTAATAATATACAGGGCATTCCATTTAAAAAACAACTTTGATACTTTTAGGTTATTTGGGACACCCTGTATAATATGAAACCAATTTTAAAAAGTAGCCATAGTAGATGCCTATACGTCCAACAAAATGAAACTTATTGAAAGTCACTTAGTTTCGCCACAATATTCCGCGCCATAAACCGTGAATAACCCTGTATATTATATTCACCTGGGTGACCATTCATTTGGGCTCTATTAGTTAAGTGACTTTGATTGATTTCATTCGACAACAAATTTATTTTGAAAACAAATTTATTCCTGGGAAATAATTTAGTATTTGTGAAACAAAATCACGAGTTGTGATATTTCTTTTTATTTTCGAATAACTTAAATATTGGGGTTATATTTTCTTTATTAGACAAAACTCTCTAGTATAAATTCAGAAAATTATTTCAATGGAAAGATCCACAGGATTAAATTGTCTGGATCTTGGAAATAATGGTCAACCCATCTGCTTTGAAGACAGATGTTTTAATGAATCAGTTGATTTTGATTTATCAACTTGATATAGCTCAGATTTTCTGAGGCTTGATTTTCTTTATTTTGATTGAAATATTTGTGGAATTGAATAACTCTTATTCAATTCGAACATTTGAACTTCAAAATTCCTTCAGAATTTTGATTTCGTAAAATTTTCTCTTATGAACTTGATTCTGCTGTGCTATATTCTTTAGATATGGTAATGTTGTACTGATATAAGAAACTCAGATGTTCGGACAGTAGAACAAGGTGTAACATCGATCAACAGAAGCAGAGGATTTGGACTCAGCAAAGATTGGTGACTGCTGCATCAGACGAGTTATTAACAGGTACGTCAGAGTGAACGATAGTCAATTTGTTGCAAGTTACATATAAAGGTTCAATTTTGAATTGTTCCTCTTGATACACTCGGGCGTTCTTGTGTGACAAGTTTGCAAAAGTCATCAGTATTGTGTGTTCTGTCTTCATTCTGTTCATTGATTATTCCTCTTTGGAAACATTGTATTGAATTTTGGACATTCAAATGTTGTGTATTTCTAGCAACGAGTGACGCTCTAGATTTACTTATCATTCTGAACAACTTGCAAGATTTTGATGTGTTTTTTATTATTTTAATGATTTAAATTTCCTCTCAGCAAAGCGGAAGAACATGAAGTGTGTCTGTCGTTTTTACTTTCATATTAGTTATGCATGATAAAGACTTTCTCTTTCACTGCGTTTAGCGAATGACAGGTCCACTTCGTTTCTGAAGTTTAATGAATAAATTTGATAAAGCAGTCGAGTTGTGCTCTTTGTTGGAATACCAAACAGTATTCGAATAGTTTAATTATTTGTAATTCTATTTTTGAATTTTAAGTTTCTAAACAGATATCAATCATAAATTCTCTTTGTCTTATATATTCAGTAATTTTTTATTGATTATGTAATAACATAAGTTACATTCATTGTAAAATCTTAAATATTAAAGTCAAAATCTCTAATTGATTGTAAGACGAGTTAAAACATCATATTTCTTTATTATAAAATAATTGTGCATTTTGATAAGAGAATACAAACTCTAGAACTCGACGGGTCACTTGGATGTGTTGATCATATAGTAGTACCCTTGTGTAACATTTCATGTATCGCGGTGTCGCCAATGAATGAATGAAACGACTGCTGATAAACCTCAGAACGTTATTACCAGTAAAGGATCTGGAAACGAGTGAAGAGCGAGTTGCTCTAGAAATTGCGATTCAGAATCAGTATATATGTCATTGAAATTGATTTGGACGACATTGTAAGCGAAGACATACAAGCTGTAAGGGGTATGAAAGTTGCATCATTAAATATCTTAGTGCCTTCGATTATGAGTTTGATAATCTAATGTAATCATTATAAACTAAAAAATGTAAACATTTTATGGTTCGCTTTTTGATCCATCTAAATAATATCTGTGAAACTATCTTTTAAATATTAATTCAATCAATTTGTCTAATTTATTTGCTAGATAGTATTAAACTGTCTCTGATTTTTATTACACTTGTGAAATTACATTCTAATTGAATTTTTCATTATAATCTACAAAATTGGGAATTTTATAATTTTAACTATATATTTTTAATAAATTTGTTAATTTGTTTTTCGAAAACTTGGTGTTTAATTTCGTTGTCATTACTTATATTAGTGAGTGATCTGAAGTAATTTATTTCTTATTCAATAAATTCGTAGAGCAAAAGGAGTATTTTTTTTTGTGATTTGTTTTTGGTGGATCAAATTTGAGTTCGAACTCAGCTCTTTCTTTTTGTCCATTTTTCTGAAGAAGAAAAAAATTGATTAGCGCTCATTTTACTCCTGTTCTACCCTTGATTCCGAATGTGCTTGGATTCCGGGAATACTCACGAGGACTGAGCTACTTCGTGACGGTGTGACGCCCAAGCACAATTCGTTGATAGTTGCGTTACAAACTTATTCAAGAAAAATCGCCAAAGTTTGGAACTTATTTTGCGTAAAACACGCATCTCAGAAAGTCGTTTTTTTAATAACTTCAAAAAGTACAAAAATTTCTACTAAATTTAAAACACCGCGTACAAAATAAAATGTTGGACTGAGAGATACATAAATTGGTAAATAATTGTGAGAAACGACGAAAGAATGTTTTTGCTAAGCCTACTACTCTGAATTCAGTCAGTTAAGGGCCAAACTATGGCGATTGTTCTTGACGAAGTTTAGATAACAGCTAAAAATACTGAAAACTTGTTTACACCATTACGTGTGATATACCAGCTATTTTTGATTTGAAAATGGCTTTAAATTTAACAATAAAAAATCCAGGGCCGTATTTAAAGTTGTTGATTTTTCAAAAACGAAACGTCGTAGTGAAAATTGGTAAACGCTATCTTATTCTCCTCAAAAAGTAACAATGAGAAAGTGCTTGCACGCTAGATCAGGAGCAGGTCGCGCAGGTGCCTAGTTGGTTCGAACCCCGGACGGACTACACTTATATTGCTCCATTAGTATAAGGATTTATTGTAGACAACAATTAATAATGAAGAATCTGGCATCCAACTTGGGTACCCCCAATCTCTCATAAAAAGGAGTGACATGTGCCGCAAAAGGAACTGTGCACACAAACCGAATACATGAGTTCTGCAACTTCAACCTATTGTACTCGAACAAAAAATAAACAGAAGAACAATAATCAAGTTGTGGGTAAATTAGAGCTTTAATCAATTTCAGCTTAGTAGCCTCATCGACGAGATGTTTCAGCTTATAGAGCATAATTTAAAAGGGGAATTCTTGCATATAGACTGCTGAATTTCAAATGAGTCAACTTGTGGCACTAAAAAGAAAAGAATAGACTTATTGTATGCTTTAATAATATTTTTATTTATAATAAGTGCATTCCAACCGTCAGTAATGTTACCGTCGCTAAGCGTGTAATGCGACTACCCAAATGAAGGAGAAAAGGAAAATAACCATAACGTATTACTTCACTGTATCTACTTATGAAACGTTTTTAATAATTTTTCTCTTTCTGTTTCAACCATAAACTGGTGATTTATAAACTTTCCGTTTGCGTTCTGCGCTGCCGTTTTCCGTTACCGTTTGCGTCGCCCGCCGCGCCGTTCAACATAATTCAAGTTTATCTTTTTCCGTCGACCGCTGGCAACACAACCAATAGAAACGCAATAAATTGTCGGTAAACATGCAGTATAGTTGTACTAAATTATGGTCTGACCGCGCCGCTGCGCAGTCAGACGAATTTTATGCGAAAAAGTGTCACTACTCTAACGATGTTGCGAGGTTGGTATCTATTCACTATATCGACTGATATAATGAATAATACAATTTTATGATATTATAAATTTATACAGTGGATGTAATTATTATATCATTGCTGGGGGTAAAATGCTGAGTATGGAAGGTTAGGTAGCAGGCAGGGATGTGTTGTAAGGGTGTAATAGTGATGATCAGGAAGAGTTAGTAAAGGAGGGTGAGTATAGAAAGCAGGATTGAGATGAAATGTAGTAGGCACGTAGTTGTTATATTAGTTCGATAGCATCATGCTATCGAACTAATCCACACAAATATTGCAGGAGGCTGAGGGTAAAATGCTGAGTATGGAAGGTTAGGTAGCAGGCAGGGATGTGTTGTCCTAATAATGACTGCTATCGAACTAATATAACAACTACGTGCCTACTACATTTCATCTCAATCCTGCTTTCTATACTCACCCTCCTTTACTAACTCTTCCTGATCATCACTATTACACCCTTACAACACATCCCTGCCTGCTACCTAACCTTCCATACTCAGCATTTTACATTTAACCTCCTGCAATGATTACCTAACGATGACTGCTATCGAACTAATCCACATAAATATAACAAATAGGTGTATAACCTAGAGTAGCATTTACATTTAACGGTCAAAAATTACGCGCCAAATATTTAACTGTTTCAACATAATATGTGTGTTTTAAACCTGGCAACACCACACTTCGAATACAATCTGAACTCCCCAAAACTCGTCTGACTGCGCAGCCTAGAAAAAAAAGAAGTTTGTTTGTCAAGGTTTTTAATACTATTATTCGATTTGCAACCAAATACAGCGCATCTCATTCAAAACTCCCAATACTCCTCCAACACAACAGAATAGGTAGGAGGTAGGCCAGTTTCGAGTCGTTTTTTGGCGGATATTTTGACATTCCGTTGTTAGGGCAATTTCGGTCGGTGCGGCGAACAGTACCAACATAAAACCTCATTTTGAGGTAAAAGTGGAGTTAGGTCATTTGCACTTTAAGCCGACGTTATGTCACCCATTTAGCCTCGAACATTTGTTTATACATTTGTAACAAGAGTGAAGGTAATAAAACAAGTTTTTGTACGACCGACCTTTTTGATTGTTTACCGTGTCTGTCTTTATGACAGTAAGTGACATTTACTGGCTGACAACCCAAACACAACGGTAAGTAAATTCACAACGGTATGTCATTGTCCATTTATGCTGACGTCATTATTTTGATTTTTAAGATTGTATATTAAACGGCATTAGGTATGAACTTTTATAAGTATTTTCATACCGTTCTCTGGAATGACAGCGGCTATTCCAACATTCCATGCTTCATCAAGGGGATGAAGCATGGAATGTTGGAATAGCCGCTGTAATTCCAGAGAAAGGTATGAAAATACTTATAAAAGTTCATACCTAATGCCGTTTAATATACAATCTTAAAAATGTGAATCCCTTATTCACATTCAAAGTCACTCATTTGCAATAATAATACTTTTTGTACGACCGACCTTTTTTGATTGTTTACCGTGTCTGTCTTTATGACAGTAAGTGACATTTACTGGCTGACAACCCAAACACGACGGTAAGTAATTCACTTACCGTTCAGAGAACGGTAAGTAAATTCATGACGGTATATCATTGCGCATTTATGCTGACGTCATTATTTTGATTTTTAAATTGTATATTGAACGGCATTAGATATGAACTTTTATAAGCATTTTCATACCGTTCTCTGGAATTATAGCGGCTATTCCAACATTCCATGCTTCATCAAGAGATTCACATTCAAAGTCACTCATTTTCAATAATAATACTTATTTAAATAAGTTTTGACAAATACATGACATAAAAAATACGATAACAATCATAACAATAACAATTAGTTCCATGACAACGTTCAACTGCAACTTTGTAGAGGGTATTCAGCTAACCTGAATTTGTATTTAATTGAAAATATTAATTATGAAAAATAATAAAATAGCAATTTCAGCTATTTCGATCGTACAAAAAATAGTATAAGCATCTCAAACAGTAAGTAGTTTACCGATCTCCTCCAATTTTGGCGACTTCGCTTCGCTCAGTCGCCAAACATTATCGTCGATCGGTAAACTACACTTACTGTTCTCAATACTTAATATACTATTTTGTACGACCGACCTTTTTTGATTGTTTACCGTGTCTGTCTTTATGACAGTAAGTGACATTTACTGGCTGACAACCCAAACACGACGGTAAGTAATTCACTTACCGTTCAGAGAACGGTAAGTAAATTCACAACAGTATGTCATTGTGCATTTATGCTGACGTCATTATTTTGATTTTTAAAATTGTATATTAAACGGCATTAGGTATGAACTTTTATAAGTATTTTATACCGTTCTCTGGAATTATAGTGGCTATTCCAACATTCCATGCTTCATCAAGAGATTCACATTCAAAGTCACTCATTTTCAATAATAATACTTATTTAAATAAGTTCTGACAAATACATGACATAAAAAATACGATAACAATCATAACAATTAGTTCCATGGCAACGTTCAACTGCAACTTTGTAGAGGGTATTCAGCTAACCTGAATTTGTATTTAATTGAAAATAATAAAATTGCAATTTCAGCTATTTCGATCGTACAAAAAAATAGTATAAGCATCTCAAACAGTAAGTAGTTTACCGATCCATAGAAATCTTATTTATATATGTACTCTAGAATGCTAATCAAATCCAGCCGAATACCAAAAAGTGTAACGGGTATGCAGAGTTTTCACGAACTACGCATGCTCCTCAGTAACTTATTTTCAGTACAGAGCTGCCATATTTAAAACTATTTTGTCGTTCGCCTTACAGAATTTATGCGACATATCTGTTTTATAAATAAATCCATATGTTGCGTCATACGAAACTGCTTGACAAAATCAAATAATTAAATGTTATCGGTAAAATTGCATACTGTTTAGTTTTCAGCAATATGAACGAAACATTTTTTTCCAAATCTTATTAAATTTAGGAGATTTCGCAACAGCGTCTGTTTTCGCAAATGACGTTTCTCGTAGTGGGAATATCTGTCAGAGTCCGCTTCACAACAATTCAGATAGGTTTTATAATTGAGTTATGGTTTTATTCGTGGTATATTTTAATTGTTGATAGATATACCTATTTGTGATTAAAATTGTTTTTAATATTTGTTATTTTGGTTTTAGTTCGTTTATTTAACAAACAATGAGGTGTATAGTGTTGTGGTGTAAAAATGAAGGTCTCATTCCTGGTATTAAATATTTTCAGTAAGTTATTGTTTCGGGTTTCTAACAGTCTCAGTTTGAGTCAATATGATACCATTGACATGATACTCATTTTTAGCTTGACAAAAAAAGACATGATGTTTGGATGCGGGCATTGGGATCCTAGTACAGAAAATGTATGTGATGGGAATGCCATATGCAGTAAGCATTTCGCTGTAGAAGATATCATTTGTAGAGAAGACGGCAAGAGGATCACCCTCGTACCCGATGCAGTTCCCAAACTTTTGTTGAAAAGAAGAGATTATGTAAATGAGAGTGGAAGTTAAACTCTTAATCGTTTGATATCAAGACAATGTTTACTTAAAAGCAGTCTGTCAAAAATGCATGATATGTATGTCAAGAATATATTTCCTACGTTGTGTAGGTATACAAAGTTCGTTTGAATTCTGTTGTTAAACTGGAATATACTTAATTATAGAATCCTCCATGAAATTGCTGAGAATAAAAGTTCTACCAACCATGTTTTGTCACAAAATACTATTGCGAGTAGTACGGATGATATGGAAGTGGTTTACATGGACACGGAAAATATTTGTGAATAAGTCACTGTTTCTTGCACCCCTTCTTTGAAGGCTGTAGAGAGGTAAGACGCCTAAGGTGGTTGTATAAACAAACAAATATTATATAATAATAAAATAAATAATTAGAATGCTCAAGTCCTTAAGATATTTTCCAGTATTAGAATTTTTACTTATTTCTCGTTTCTGCTTAGATTTATTATTATTGGGTTGTACCTGTTAGACAATAAAGTATTTAGATATTTAATGTAATCTTTTATTTCTTAAATTCCTTTATTCCATTTTTTTATTTGAATGTTACCAAATGGTAAAATTTAATTTTAAATATACCTATAACATAACAGTAATATTACATTTAATCAAAGCCGGTCCTGTTGAAAAATAAGTTACTGGTGATCATGCGCATTATGGACAGCTCTACACTTTTGGTTACATTTTTGTACTACGGGATTATCATTCTAGAGTATATATATATATATATAATATAAGATTTCTGTGCACTATACCGAGCTCCTCCAAACACGCTTTTAACATAGAATAAGAAAGCTAGCTAACCAGAAGTTTGACTTCGTGTAAATAGCATTGATTTGTATGGGATTTTTTGAAACTCGCGCAGATTTTGTGCGCATCATAGTATTGTTCACAATATCAAACAAGCGGGCAATAAATTCTGTACTAACAATTAAAATAGTACACAATTTCACATAAGCGGAATATTTTCGCGCAACTTTCGCAATAAAAAAAATATGTTTAATTTAAAAAAAACTTTATTATAATAATATTTATTTCGTCTCATTCGTACTTATGTACATACACGTCGGTAACCCAAAGTATAAAACATACGTAGTTTATTTTAATATATAATAAAAACATAATAATAGCTACATAAATATCTATAAATGTGTGTACAAAAAAAAATTTAAACAAAACAGAATGTTATCATTGGTCAGCATTTAGAAATTTTTGCAAATGTGTTGTCAATTAGTAGGTTTTTTAATTAGCTCTCCATATCATATTATATATGAGGTCTGTTTCATGAATTTTTTGAATTCCACCGTGTAGAAGGGGTTAAAAACTCAAAAAAAAAATATTTCCA
Source organism: Apoderus coryli (assembly GCA_911728435.2). Lineage (NCBI taxonomy): Eukaryota > Metazoa > Arthropoda > Insecta > Coleoptera > Attelabidae > Apoderus > Apoderus coryli. Next base: position 3,547,895 of record OU452202.1, on the reverse strand, counting down.
AAACAATATAAATATTGCCTAGTTATTTATAGCTTTGATAGAATATAACCTATGAATTGTATCAGAAAAACGTGCTTACCCAATGCGTTCGTAAATAGTGTCTAGTCACATAATCATGATTACTACGAGAATGATGTTTTGTTTTAATCATATCTCAGAATCATGATTACTGCGAGAATCATGTTAAGTTTTAAAAGTATCACAGAGCTTTAAAGGCCTCCAGACAACTACCTCTAAGAGTATCGAAAAAATAATAAATTTTTAAATCGTCTACGTAGAAATACGGTCTTTCTGGTTACACCCCATTTTTTTGCTGTGAGAAAGCTAAAAAGTTGGATCCTTGATCACTCACTATACCCCGCACATTAAGCCCAATTAAATGACATTTTTTTATTGTTTGAAATATAATGTCTTTCAAATATTCAACTTTACATGAATTGTGGATAAAAAAAAATGCTAAAGGTTGCTTCCATTTGTGCCTGATTCCCCTTGCCATTAAAACTAAAGCAGAATTAGCAGGATCGTAACTCCGAGAACCATTATTTTGGTGAAAACCAATAACATAATCCTTACTTCTATTGTAAAACAAGTTCGTCTTTAATGACATTTCATCTATGCAAATTATACAGGTTTTAGCACTCGGTTCTAAATTTTGTTAATTTTGAGTGAAATTGTTTTAAAAATAAAATCATTTAAGCCAGAAAAAATATGCCATTCAGAAGTTATTGTCCAGAGGGTTGACTTACAAGGCAAAAAAAAAAATGTCTTGTAAGTGTCGATATAGTTTAGGTCCAACAAAATATACAGTTAGGGCAAATTTCTTTAACTCACTTGTATATCTCCGACCTTGCAATGATTTGTTGGATAAATTGTACTGCATAATTACAAAATTAGCCAAGCCTTCCTTAAAATTAGTTTTAACAAACTCAATGAAATCTTCTTTATTGAAAGGTCTGTTCGAAAGTTCCGATGCTTCCGAAATTCTGTCAAACTTTCTCTTAAGGTTCTTCACCTCCAGTCTCAAGGCTTTTTTTCTTGGAGATTGCTCAGATATGCCTGGAGATGTTTGCAGTTGTTCTGTAATTGAGAATTTCATCTAATACATGAAGATAGAATTTGTAGTTAAAAGTAACTTACTATCTAAAGGGTTTTTTTCCAAATGCAGGTCATCAAAAACCAGAGAAGATCCATCCGAAATCATGCCTGACGTCGATGGTTGTGGTGAATCGGCGCGCACTTAAAATAAATTAATTAAATATGTACATACGACTGACACAACATTCATTAAACATTTACCTTGTTTGCTAGCCACCTTTTTAAAAATAGTTGGTATGGCTTCATTTTTCAGGTTGCTGTTGCCAAAACCGGCAAACATTTTCTTCTCAAAATGTTCGCTACAAACTTTGCGGTTAGACACTTTCTCCGGTTCGTTCGACATCAAGTCTAACCTGCCAATGTTTTCCAACCATTGAAGTTGCCTTTAAAATTATTTACATAATAGCTAAAACATGCAACTTTTTGTGTAGGTACATACATACCTTATTGGATCACTCGGAATTCTGAAATAACTTATTAAGTTTCCAGTTTTGCGGCTGTTGTTGTCACAACCGTTAACACTACAAGAATTTGGCATTGTCTTTCACCAAAGATTTACTTATGTACACAATTATTGATCTATGCTTTCAGTAACACTTATTAAATAAACACTATTACACTACTGTTCTTAAAACTAGAATTAAATAAATCTTATAACCAAATAACTAATAAAAATGGAAAAACGTTGAAAACTTTTTAGAAAATGAAATAAACGAATGTAAACAATCATTAATATTCGTCCATATTGGAATTTTACCCAATTTGACAGCTTGCGCACAAAATCGCGCGAACGAACACTAAATCCCACCGAAATCGTCAAGTCAAACTTCTGGTTAGCTAGCTTTCTTATTCTATGCTTTTAATGCGGCGGCCATTTTTTATGTGACCAACAAACAGGAAACTACGTGTGCATTTTTGATGATTTTATTTGTGAAAATTGGGAATAGAAATTGATTTTGTATATTAATAAAATGGTACGTTGTGTGGCTTTTGGATGCCCATGTCGCAGTGAACAAAAGGAGTCCGGAATTTCATTTCATTGGTAAAACTTAGAATGATGTATCAAGTCGCTTCTAGTTTTTATTACTTGTTAATAATTAAAAGTAATCTTTAGGCTATTATCTTTTAGTATGTAGTGTAACAGGTTTCAGTGTACATAATGAAAACTGTTTGATACAACAATTCATTTAAAATCAACATGATAAAGCATTATTTTTCGATAGAAACCTCTATAGATGTTTACTTTATCAGAGGCGCAGACATTTTGTTTTTTCAAAAAATTTGTTTTTTACACATTTTGTTAAATTTTTGTCTCAAAAGTTAATAAAATAATGTCACTTTAGCTTTTTGATTATTTCAATGTTTAGAACATCATGCACTAGATAGCCCAGCAAATCACATATACTTTTTAATAAAATCTATTTGTGTTAAATATCTTAATGTTCGTGTATATTTCATAACAAAACTACAGTCTCAAACATTAGACCCCATTCTTGAAACCAATTAACAAAACTCATTCTATTTAAAGGACAATAAAATTGTTATGTATTTGTGTTGTGTCTACTGCAGTACCTATATTGTTAATTTTATGTTTGTATTGTTCAATAAATACAATGTATTAACATATTATTTTGTTTCATTTATCAATTGAATTATCTATATCCACATGTCCATATATTTTTTTATTGAAACTATTGATCATCAAAATTAAATAAAATTTAAATATGTTACGCCGCTGAATCTAAGGGATATGTGCTAGGAGCATACATTAAAATGCCAACGTGCCGAGCCAATCAGAGCATTTGGGGCGGGGCTTTCCTTGGCGCGCATTTGAGTTTGAATTTAACCGCTATTCAACTTATTTTATTATACCTAGCTGAAAAACTTTCATTTCGTATATCAGAAAAACGATACTCAAATATATTTATGTATAATTTGAAGATACCTATCTAATTTGAAAATCATTTTATGCATTACAGATAGGAAGTCAGGAAATAAAAAAATCCCGATGGCAGCCAGTCGGAAAAGTAGATTTTTGATTTATGTATTTTTTATTTATACTTAGTCTACCACTGACACCCACTATTAATAAACAAATAATGGAATATTCTGACATTCGCCAAATATAACCAAAGTGTCATATTGACAGTTATTTGAACTGAAATACCCATTATACTATAATACATACGTAAGTACGGTCTTATTGTTATTTCACAGGTGTTTATTTGTCAAAAGAATTACAGGTATAGCGGGTGATGATATTTTTTTTTATTTTTTGTTACTTTATATTGACTTACATTTACTTAAATATGCCAGCGATGAAAAAACTCTCCAAATAAATATTGTAGAGATTTAAGTGCTCTATCATTTGATATGTAACATCGGTATTTTCTATTAACAACGAAAGAAATATGATTTTTTTAAAACTTTGACAGGCCGCCATTCTGAAATTAGCTCTCCGATTTCAATCGCCAACGAACTCACGCGATTCCATGACCTAGCCGATTTTTTAACCAAATTTTGTTTCGATTGGTCAAAAAATGCGGCCTAGAACGTGACGCAAAGTTTCTATATCCCATATATATATATATATATAGATATATAAACTTTTGAACTGAGGTCATTTTTAGGATCCAGGGGTCATAAAATGAAGTACTGCATAAAAATTTATCAAAATTTCGGTTGTGTCGATCTCCTGAATAGTTAGATTTTTTTTAAAAATCTACTAAAAGGCACATTATTCTCAATAGTTTATTTTTAGCTATATATATTAAATTATACACAATGATAATAAATAATAATTACAATGAACATACAAATTAATACAAATACACCACTACCATACATACATATACAGGGTGTCCTACGGTGGTAACCCATTAGATTATTTCAGAAACTACTTCGAATTGAATTTTGAAAATTTCACTGTCTATATTGTTAAATATGCTCTACTCAAATAATATAATAGCAACGGCATAGCACTTCCGGTTATACCGGAAGTTGATAGCAACTTTGTTATTTTAAATGAAACACCCTATATATTATTACATTTTTGGATTCTAAATAAGATTTCAGACATATTTCATGTATCATGTCCTATACCTAACGTCAGTCATTTTTGACTTATATCAAGATTTATGTCAAAATTGACAGTTTAGGGCTCCATAAGAATTCCGTTTTTTCCTTGTAAATCAGTATTTAATAATTATTTTGCAGGTATTTTCTTATCAGGTGGGATCTTCTTTTTCGAATTGACAAGACATTTTCTGATTAGTTTATACAGGGTGGTCAAAAAATTATATTGAAAACGGTTCAAGAATAATAGTTGAAAGTCAATTTTTTCAAATGGAATGGGTATATTATTATTATTTTATCTTCCTTAACATTAAAAAATAATGCAATTTTGTAATAGGTTATCATTTTCTAAAATGTATAGTTTTCGAAATATCGTCATTTTAAATGGGGGTCATATCGAACAATTAAATTATTTTTGTATCGTTAGTTGATTAACTTTTTTTAGTTGAAAATTTATTTAGTTTAATCTTCTGTTCATTTCTGCTGTATTATTTTAAATTTTAGTCTTAGTTCGTTGTAATACTTGATTTGTATACCTCCCAACCTGCTCTAAATGATTTCTCAAAATTCTTCCTAATTTCTCTAGTCATCGTTAGCAAATGGGGGTTTCTCTCGTTTAATACTCTACAGGTGATATTAATCACTTTATTTTATTCTCCATGAATTAATAATAAATTTATAATATCAATAAGTATTTTTCATTTTTATTAATTTGACGTTAGAATGACCATAATTTCATGGCTAACTAAATTAATTAGCTAGCTTCCAGAGAGACAACGGTAGGCGCTGCAGAAAAATTTAAAATGACCATAATTCGAAAACTATGCATTTGAGAAAGTGATAACCGATTACAAAATTGCATTATTTTTTAATGTTAAGGAAGATAAAATAATAATAATATACCCATTCCATTTGAAAAAATTGACTTTCAACTGTTATTCTTGAACCGTTTTCAATATAATTTTTTGACCACCCTGTATAAACTAATCAGAAAATGTTTTGTCAATTCGAAAAAGAAGATCCCACCTGATAAGAAAATACCTGCAAAATAATTATTAAATACTGATTTACAAGGAAAAACGGATTTCTTATGGAGCCCTAAACTGTCAATTTTGACATAAATCTTGATATAAGTCAAAAATGACTGACGTTAGGTATAGGACATGATACATGAAATATGTCTGAAATCTTATTTAGAATCCAAAAATGTAATAATATATAGGGTGTTTTTTAAAATAACAAAGTTGCCATCAACTTCCGGTATACCGGAAGTGCTATGCCGTTGCTATTATATTATTTGAGTAGAGCATATTTAACAATATAGACACTGAAATTTTCAAAATTCAATTCGAAGTAGTTTCTGAAATAATCTAATGGGTTACCACCGTAGGACACCCTGTATATGTATGTATGGTAGTGGTGTATTTGTATTAATTTGTATGTTCATTGTAATTATTATTTATTATCATTGTGTATAATTTAATATATATAGCTAAAAATAAACTATTGAGAATAATGTGCCTTTTTTATTTCCTGACTTCCTATCTGTAATGCATAAAATGATTTTCAAATTAGATAGGTATCTTCAAATTATACAGAAATATATTTGAGTATCGTTTTTCCTATATACGAAATGAAGGTTTTTCAGCTAGGTATAATAAAATAAGTTGAATAGCGGTTAAATTCAAACTCAAATGCGCGCCAAGGAAAGCCCCGCCCCAAATGCTCTGATTGGCTCGGCACGTTGGCATTTTAATGTATGCTTGTGCTAGGTGGTAACACAATGACCTGCACAATTACGTGTCCTCTCTCTTGGCTTGTCTAAGGTTCTAGAACAGTTCTTGTACGAACCCAGAGATATAAAGAAGGGAGAAAGAGCTTCGACGAATGCGCATCCATGTTTCCGACGACACTATGCCTGCCGCCATTTTCTAGTCACATACGTCAAAAAATGAAAACACTTATATTTGGTGTGGTTATGTTTCATGTGAGTGCCTTTCACTAAAACAGAGTTTTGCTGCTATTTCTTAGTTGTGTGGACTTATTTTGGTATTCGGTTTTTTATTAACGCCGTTAGTGTTTAGTTTATTGCGTAGTCTAAAGAAAAAAGGATATCCGTTAATTAATGTTAAGTGTAGGGTAGTTATTGCATGTTGTGCTGTTATAAGCTGTACCAAAATTATAAATTGTACCGAATTTAATATCTACGCAACCATACGACACATCCCATAATTATTGTATGAAAGAAATTGAGAAAAAATGATTGGGCCATACACACAATTTTTAACACCATTAATATGAAGACAGTTGCTTGATTATTATTATACAATTTTTTATAGCGTAAGGTATTCTGGAATTGAGGAGGGTTTCTCTGCCGAGCGTTTTCCCCTCATGAATTCTAGGCTAACTTACTTATTATAAATAAATTGAGAATATTACGAATTTGGTGTTTTCTTTTATTAAGCCCCTCTAATTTCCTTATGTTGTGTGTATTCTGGGTAAGTAGTATTGAAAAGGGTGACAATGTTACACAACACACAATGTAGATGGGAGTGGAAAAGAAGATACTTATGTAGTTTGTTGAACGAACCTGTGTAACTATGGTACACTACAATAGATGAGACAAATACCTATTTCATTGAATGAACGTATTCAATGAATAATTAATGTAGTAAAGAATGATGAACATCGCATATTTCCAATATTAAATGTTACCTGAAACAACACATAGTTTTCTTTAATACTTCTGTCCTGTAAATAATTGCAACAATTATTGCTATCATTTGTTTTTGCAATTATTCTTACAATTTATGTACGTTCCTCGTATCCTAAAAAGAAATTTGACCATACCCTGTAATCCTAAGCTAGAAGATGGCAGGTCCCGTGATTAGAAAATTTGCGCATGTTAATGCTAATTCTCCCCACTCTCTATATCTCTGTACGAACCCGAATAAAGCTTATGAAGAATGGAAATAGCCCCAAATACAGAACAGCTGATTACTATTTTTAATTCATATAAACAAATATATTTTTTAATGTACTAAGAACCCTATTAAATAAATTCAAAGGTTTGGCGCTGGCTATAAAATAGTTTGTTATTAATAATGGAGAAAAGTTTGGAAAGAGTAATGGATGAAATGTAAGTTATACAATTATTCTAGTACATAGTTAATACAGTAAAAATTTTCTAGAATACACAATCCTGGGGTACTGGGTTGTATTTTTGCTGATAAAAACGGCCTTTGTCTAGGAGGTAATTTGAAATTTTGTTTGTAGTTTACTTAACTAATTATAGAATATTTTCAGAAAAAGGTGCTGTAAACACAAATTCAGCGGGATTAATAACTGCAATTGCTGAACAAGCTGCCAAATTAGAACCAAATAGTAAGGCCCCAATTGTCACATTTGAAAACGATGCAAGATTGTGCATGATTCAAAAAACGGGAAATGTCACAGGTGCTATATTAAAAAACACATAAAAATTCAGCTTGTATTTATTAATTTAAATGTAAAATTTTGATAACGTACAGTTCTTAATCTACTTTAAGAGACTTCCTTCGTTTATATTTCTCATAACCTAGTTTTAAAAGAGATAAATTCTCATATGCCCAAGTTACTAACGTTGCAAAAAATAGCGTGGCTCCTACAGTGATATGCAAAAATATAGTTTTGGGTTGGATATATATCTGAAAAATAGCATTGTAATTAATTTTTAAAATCAACATATACAAAAAATGATATAATGTACCTCTGAAAACTTGGTGATGACTCCAGAAACGCACAACGCTACCAAGAAATACTTACTTGGATATATACCATGCAATGGCCTATATTGTGTATGTTTGTATATTTCAGAGATAAAGATTAAGCTAAAATGTAACAAATTAAAATTCAAGAGACCTGAAAGTGAAACTCCGTAATAAATTTATATTGCAACTACAGATTCCAAATGGTACAGCATTGTTACCAATTATAGGTCACCAAGGAAAAAATGGCGAATATTGTACCACCACATCAAGTTCCTTAGCTTAGGAAAAACATGACTGATGAAGTGGAACAGTCTCTTCAAGAAAGGCAGGAAACACTGCGGCCCGGACTGTCTATTAAGTGCCTACTAAGATTACGGACTGAATAAAATGTTGCTGGTTATGAAACTAGGGTTCATTATGAACTTGAGACTATACAGTGGCATTTAAAACTGTATATGAAAATTAATTATCACAGCCAGTCGGAAAACTTGTACTGACTGTTTTCGTCAAGAGCGAAAGAGGTTCCATGATTTAATAAATAGAAACAGGTGTTCCATCACCTAGAGAATATTATTCTTCAATAATATGGCAGTTAAAAGTGGCTACCCAGAAATACTAACGGTTTCATGTTCGCACCTACAGTCTAGAGCTAGCTACAAGGCTTTTCTAAGAACTGTTATGTCACAAGCACAGCATTAAAATAAATGTCTGATCGACCTTCTAATCGTGCCGCGCGCCGGTAAGAGAATTTTCGGATTAATATTAATTCTGTGTCAGAAGCCTGTTTGACGCATTGTTCGTATTTAACTTTCTAATGTACAGCTGTTAAGAGTAGTCAAAAAAAGCATGCCCTCTAACAAGATCGATTATTACTAGAAAATGTTATAATCTCTGCTCCATTGTCATTGGAAATGCTAAACGCGACATCAAAATCGCATGAATCGCGTTGCTTATTTTAATTCCTTTACAGTAAAAACAAAATATGCGGAGTTTCACGTAACTTTGAAAAAACATCATCAAATATTATTTAAATTAGGTACCTGTGAATAATTCTTGCCGACATGTTAATACAATTTGCCAATATAAAACCGACAGGACCAAATATGTATGTAAAGATGTATGAAATCAGTAGAAATGTTATTGAAAATATCACCATCAAATAATTATACCTAAAACAAAATTATTGAGTAAATTTACTATAAATGCATAACCTCAAACGACATTCATATATGAAATTCGCACGACTAAGGCTATGTTCCGAAACTGAAAGTAGGATTTCCAGGTTTGAACTTTATAAAAGCGGAACAAAGTGGATTGTAGGGGGGAAATAATGTACCGCAGACGAAAATGTTTTTAGGTTTCAAGGTGAATATGAAAAGTACAAAATAAATCTTAAAAATACGGCTTTTCTTAGCTAAATTTTTAATTTTCTCATCATAAATTGAAGATCAGAAACATTTTATAGTATAATTTCAGTTCTTTTTCCTAATGTCTACCCACGTACGTGAAATACGAGGATATTTTAAATAACATGTTTTATATTGCAAATCGAACGGAAAAAAACATTTAAAAGGGGTTGTTTTATTATATTGGTCCATATTTTTTCGCGTTTTAAGGTGGCGAACGGGATTTTCATAAAAAAGCGGGACAATATATCGTACGCGCGGGATGCGGGACAAAGAAGCGTGACGTTTCACTGGAAAGCGGAACAATATCTCCTAATTGAGGACGCCCGGCAACCCTAACTGAAAGTATTGAGAAATGTGCTCTAAATTCTAAAATTAAATATCTACTACTTACTAAAGCAAACGGAAAGCTTTTAACAGTAAAATATTGAACCGAATCTGCAAAATTTTGGGTTTCCGTTTAGACAAGTAATCTTTATAAAGAATGCCCTAACCTATAACATAAGAAATAATACAAATAATACCCCCACTAAAATGCTGATAAATTATTACTTCTCACGCTTTGCTATTTTCAGCAAATGTCAGTAAAGTAATGTTATTATGTTTGCAGGATGGTTAGTATAATTACATTTCATTAGAACTAACTATATTAATAATAATAATATTTATTCATCCAACAGGCCATTGGCCCACTAACAGGATACAAAAATCATAAATATATTCAAAATAATACATATACCTAAAACTAAGTAATAATATACTTTAATTAAATTAAATTAAAAAAAGAAAACAAATAAAAAAAACAAACAAATTAAATTTAAGAAAAATTAAGGATTCTCTTAAAAGAGAAGAAAGAGGAAATCAATATTCACAAATCACAGAGAAAAATAAAAACTAAGCATTCAACATTTGGATTATTTGTCCAATGGAATCACTGAACAGATCAGCCTCAGAATTACTAGAGATTGAATTATAACAATTACACATATGAAAAACTGGACTTTGAATGAGAACATTAGAGTTGGGCGTGCTCAATCTGAAAGTAGGACTACTCCTGGCTCCGGGACGCGGAATATGAAAATGCAACATAGACAGCAAATATTCACAGTCTGTTGTGTTGTGAATTAAATTATATAAAAACTTAACGGAGTTTATATCTCTGCGTAGACTAAGCGAACGCATACCATATCTGTTCAATAAGTCTTGATGACTTGAACCCCTTACAGGATAAATGCCGTCCTCTCTATAAGCCAAGTACTTCAGAAATCGCCTCTGCACAGTCTCCAAATCTCCAATATAGCAAGCGTACACAGGATTCCAAATCAATGAAGCAAACTCCAATCTGCTGCGAACAAATGCATAATAGAGGAGTTTCAAAGTGGATAAAGTCTCCACCATTCCGCAACACAAAACCAAGCGCTCTAGAGGCCGACCGAATCATAGCGAAATAATGTGGTGCAAATGTGAATCTGGTATCGAAGACAACACCCAAATCAGTGACCTCAGACACGCGCTTCAGTATATCATTATTTATCTTATATTGAAAGAGAATTGGGTTCTTAATTCTATGGAACGTTGACACGCAACATTTGGATACATTCAACGATAATTTATTAATTCCACACCAGTCATTTACGATATTCAAATTCTCCTGCAATGCTTCGCAATCACTCAAAGAATCCACCACAGCGAATAACTTAAGATCGTCTGCAAATGCAAGCCTAGAGACACCAATGACCTTGAGCAGGTCATCCATAAATATTAAAAAGAGCAGCGGCCCAAGGTTAGATCCCTGGGGCACCCCGGATCTGGGAGTAAATCTGTAAGATTTAGAACCTTCATACTCAACAAACTGCGATCTACTCATAAGATAGGACTGAAACAGATTCACAAATGGAACCGACAATCCGCACATTCGGAGCTTCGAGAGGAGAACATAGTGGTCTATCCGGTCAAAAGCCTTTTGAAAATCAGTATAGATAACGTCTACCTGCGCTCGATTGTCAATGGCCACACATGTCTGGTGCGATAAAACAGACAAATTCGTCGTACATGATCTTCCGGAAATAAACCCATGCTGCTCACTAGCCAATTTTCTTCCCAACCGCTGAGAAAGATATTCATGGATAATTATCTCGAATAGCTTAGAGAAATTGCAGAGTATCGATATGGGACGGTAATTCGATATCAAGTTGTTATCGCCTTTCTTCAGCACTGGTGTAATTCTGGCATCCTTCCACACAACAGGGAAACGGCAAGAGGCAAGCACGCCTCTGTAAATATGCAATAAAGGGGCAGCCAAGGCACCGATACAATCCTTAACAATAAAATATTATGAATTATGAAACGCGCTTTTAGCACTTTCAGTGATTTCAGCAGGTTTCGGAACATAGCCTAAGTAAAATTTATGCAGCGTTGCCAATCTACATAACTAATGCCCCACACGCAACCTCCAAATATCCTATGTAAAAAGCCCTCCAAGTACAAATTAATAGAGTTTTTTTTTTGGATTTTTAGTTGGAAAATCGATATAATATTTTTGATTAACGTTGACCTCTTTTCTAAAAAAAAAAAAGTAACATATTGCACAACATAACATGTCATTCACAAAAAACAAAAAGTAGGTATTTGAGGTTTTTTTTATGAAACATCGTTTTGTTAAACGTTTTCCTTAAAAATGTTAAGCGGTTAACATTAGTATCGAAAACAGTAACAGGTAGGAGGAAAGAAAATCCCTCGAAACTACCTCAATATCCGTTTGTCCTCATACAACCCCAACAATCCCTCGAGCTGCATCAATGAATTGATGGTTCATATAGCTTCTTCCGAATGCACCACCCTGTAGGAAAATGTATAGGAGATTTCGCTAGCTATAAAGGATTGTTGAGCTTAGTTTCTAATCTGCAGAATGTATAACTTTTTTCGCCTGCCTGCACCTAAACAGAATTTTACCGCCCGCTCTTTTTAATGTGTTGTTCAATAATAGCGACGTTAACATCAGTAGTTTTCCCTCACTTAACTTAATGTGCATTCCATCTAGAGGATAAGTTGACAATTAAGTGAGAAAGTTTCCTTAGGTAGTCGTCTGCCATTCCGCTAAACTCATTTAATTATTTAAAATTGTCCATTATTAATTAGTAATCACTTTTTAATTATTATTGTAATACCGAAATATACCTAAGATTCTAAAATTCAAATTTGTATAACGTACACGCTCAAATAATACTTTGACAGTTTCATAACATAAAAATAAAGCAAAACATACAACATAGAATATTGTATAGCGTATTTAAACGAAATGTATCAATTCTGCCTTCCTTTGGGCGGAATATTCTATGGTAAAGACTGTCATTAATATGAAAGAGTCCATTAATCTGGTGAATTTCCTAAATTGCATGGATACCTTCCAAAAACAGTCTGTTGGATATAAAGCTAAAAAATCAAAAATTTTGAGCTACGAGGATTGTATGAAATTTCTAAAGGACGGGCCCGATGAAGTTTATTTAATGTGCAAAGTAACTAAATGAGTTAAAATAACTTAATATGTAATTTGTTACACGTAATTTTGATAGGTTGGGCATTTACGGTGATTGTCGACGGATTGAAATAACCAATATGAGAGTTGCTGATAGTCTAGTCAACGATGATTGCATAGTTGTATGGGTTTCAGAGACAAAAACCAAAATTCCGAGAACGTTCGCGATCACTAATAAAAGTCTTGAAAATGGATATTTTTAACATTATTTATTGGAACGTCAAACATGATAGACTATTTCTTACGTACAAAAATTTTAAATGTTCTATACAGCCGGTTGGCAAAACCACAATCGCCAGAATTCCGTATAAAATTGCAGAGTTTCTAAATCGGCCTAATGCGCGCCTATACACCCGTCACTGATTCCGACGCACATCAGCCACGCTACTCGCCGGCTCAGGTACTTGCTAGCGATAAAAAACATGGGGGATGGCAATCATCTACAGTAGCAGAAAGTTATGTGGACAACTCACTAGAGAATAAGAAAAATGTGTCAAATCAAATATTCCGAAACGAACCAATGACGTCGGTATCTTCTTATGTAGAAAGTGATAATTTGCTCACAGTAAATAATATCGAAAACTGTAATTTTAACATGCTCAAGGAATAATAAATATTAATAACGGCTCCAACGAATGCTTTACCGCCCTTGATACTTAATATACATTGCACGTATCATAAAATATTTTTTAACATGAGCTAATATAACAGTCATATTTTAGAATGAAAAAAAAAAAACTTCCTACGTAGCAAAATTATCACTACATGGTACCCGTAAATTAAATAGAAAGTGAGGCCTAATTTATAAAAATAAACTGGTGTCCTCAAGGCAGTATACAAAAATAAATCCATTTTATTCCATCGTGGATGGAACTTTCATCAACCAAATCCATAACAACCGTAAAACACGGTGAAAACCAGTCAATTGATAATTTAAACTGCTCCCATTTTATTAATTTTTAGAAAATATTTCCACTCAAGATATAGATTACACACGACGCTTGCTCGTGGAATTAACTAATCAGTTTTTCACTCACGTAAATTTCTGTTTCGTTGTATCTAACGAACAATTCAAAAATCCCCAACGGTTCTTCCTTACGAGCAGCTCATAAAATTGTTACAACCGTTTGAGGAGATTACGAAAATTGTAAGGTCAGGGTACTCCTGTGTCTCAGATTCCACAAACGACACTGCGCAGGCGAGCAACAAATTAGAAAGTACCAGGAAATATCAAAGCGGAGCTGGAAGACCGCTTAGCTAGACTAAAAACAGAAATTTTTTATCTACTCTACTGGACCACCTTGAAGTTTAAGGCGAATTTCATCATGGATCAAAATCAAGCTGGAAAGGCTTGGTATATACTTTTCTTAGAAGCTGTGAAGAATCTAGTACTGATAGCGAAATTGCAATTGGCAATAGCGGACCGACTACACATAAAAGAAGTAAAATGACTGAAAAGAAACCCAGAATTGAGACTGATACTCACGGAAGTTTTTGGACTTGTTATAATGAAGTGGCGATGACCATAGAAGAAAAAACTGGTAATGAATTTTCTACAAAAACAAACAGGGTTGCGAAAGAACTTGATTTTTATTTGGAAACTTCACGCATGGGTAGAAATGACAATCCCTATATTTGGTGGGTACTCATCGGAGGCAGTAACCATGCTTAACGCAATCTTCCTCAATTTATCTGTCCGCCCCCGCCCCTTGTCTGTCACCCTTTTTCTATTTTAATATAGTTTCCACATTAAAAATTGGTATTTCTCTTTAGTTTATATACACTTTTATCATTTTTGCTAAAAAATATTAGAAATAAAAATAAATTTAACTATTCGGTATTGGGCCGAATAGTCGCTCAACATGCCGAATATGCCGACTACCGAATAGTTGCCGAATATTCGTTGCATCCCTAATTACAAGTCGAAACTATCAATGAAGTATTATTTTTCGATAAACTAAACTGTTTACGCGCATCAACACAATACTAATTGTAACTTACCTATCCAGTTGTTTATTGTTCATAGTAGCAAAAACATATCCCTCTGTAATACCATTAATCGCCAACAATATAATTGCTACACAATGACATTTCAGCAAAGTAACCGGTAAAGTATTTGAAACCAATTTTTCACCTCCATACAGATACAATAATGTATAACTGTATGCCTGCCCAAACGTCACAACTAATAGACCTATGCTGGTGACAACTTTACACAGTTGATCAAGAACATTGGCGGATTCTGATATCTTTTTCTACAAATCATTCTAAGAATAAACAGAAGTTTTCTACGTAATACAAGTGAGTATTATACTAACTTGATCCTGTTTGATAATTGGTTCATCTCTTGTGATCATTTGGGTGAAATAAAAATATGCAGAGTCTTCTATGGGACGAAATATAAATCTGAAAGTAAATGAACATTTTATTAACAACCGTCGCGTCGGAGCATTCGAAATAAACACAAATTTTTATTATATTGATTTAGAATGCAAAATAGGTTTAAGTCGTATTAATATAGGATATGAACAAAAAATTACACATATATACAATTATTTTTAAAAATGTTAATTTCTTTATTAAAAGATATGTCGAACATTATCAGTACCACTGTAAAATATGTGATTTTACGTTAGAAAGATGTTAAATCCTTGTAGCATAAAACTGATGGTCAACGGCAATAATATGCCTGTAATACTAGGTTTCATGTAAGTAATATTTTTTAAGACATATTTTCAAATAGCGGCCAACAACTACAGTTTCGCAGCTTCCAACACTATCTGTTTCTGGTGTTTGACATGGAAAATCTTATTAATCGTATTAATATCATTGTTTTGAGCATTTCGGAACGACTAGGTAGGTACGTTCAAAATAAGTAGGTCTGCACCGGACCCTCCACTGCGCCCACCGAGGGTCTATTGTGACTCATACCTATTCATATTTCACCCAGCAGCTCAATCGTCTTAATTAAGCCGATTATTTTTGCTGGGTGAGCTTTAGACTCGCGGGTATAAGGGTTACTTCACCAAATATTGCGAATCTAGTTCTAGCTACCGCTGGGCAAGAACATAGTACATGCTGCGCCGTCTCATCATCAGGCACAAGCGGCACTCGGAATTTTCCTCGTGAGATGGATGATTCAAACGACAATGACCAGACCAGACAGCGTAGATGAGATTTACGCATACTAAACGACTCCCAGGCCCTTGATTTTGATGGGTTAATTTACTCCGTCGAATGTACTAAACCTGGGAAATTTGCCAAAAGTTCTGAACTTTTGTTGTCATTCAGATATTAATTAATTAATTTACATATACAAAAAATATCTGTCAATCTAACAAAATATGAAGGGAGGAAAATTGGAAAATATAAAATGCCCTACATTGACTAAATTATACTCGCACACGCATACTCTTTTTCAAAAAGGGTCTTAAGCTTCAAAAAGGTCAAGTATCCTGAGTAAAAATACAAGTTTCCAACTTTATTAAATCAGGGGTGTCGGATACACTGCGACCTGAAGATATATTTGGCCCCCTCTCTTGAGGGCCCTATGAAGTTTGTTTCAAGTTACAGCTCTCCATCCAGCTCAGATGTACTGCATTAACTTGCATTCGTCAGGTTCTTCTAGGTCTAATCTTGCCAACTCCTGTCGTACCTGTAAGGTAGGACTCAGGTTGTTCGACTTAATAAGTGTCATTCTGGACCGGTGAAGGTCACTTCTGGTGTTCCCCAGGGATTTCACTTGGGCCCACTATTGTTCAACCTATGTATTAACGACATAGAGCAAAGCGTTCTATATAGTGAATGCAAGCTGTTTGCTGATGATCTCAAGTGTTATACGACGATCCAAGGTGTCACCGACTCCTACCTTTTACAAGAGGATGTTACTCGGTTGGTTCATTGGTGCGAGATTAACGGCATGGATTTAAACGTCTCGAAGTGTTTTTGTATGAATTTTAATCGTTCTAGAAATCCTCTTCCATGGTTACTTCATGGGTCAAGCGGCTCTGGAGTTCAGGACCATGGGTAGGGTTACTGTTTTAATTATTTGGAGTTAGCTTTTATTGACCACCATCCAAAAATCCACCTGGTAGTAGAGTTTGACTAAATCAGGGGTGTCGGATGCACTGCGACCTGAAGATATAGTTTGCCCCCTCTCTTGAGGGCCTTATGAAGTTACAGCTCTCCATCCAGCTGAGATATACTGCATTAACTTGGTTGGTTTCAGGAATTGTACCTCCTTAACAATACATACTCTTCTTTGGCTGCCAATGCATTGTTGTGTTCAGAAATTTGTCCTCTTCCCTGCAGAATACGCATTGGTCAGTTTCTTCTAGGCCTAATCTTGCCAACTCCTGTGGTGATAATGTCCCGTAAAACCCATAAAATTTTGAATGGTATGGTCTCCTCTATGTTCTTGTTGGGTGAAGTTGGATTCCACATTCCAGGTAGATCGCTGAGCGTGGGTTGGGTTTTGACATTTTTAAAAGATCCTTGGTTGGATGATGGTTACTTTTCTCTTTTATGTATGCTATTTTATTCATTTTTGATGTAATGTGTTTATCTTCTTACTTATATGGTATGATAATTGGATGTTTATTGAATGTAATTACACTTTTAAATGGGCTTGGCCCATAGATAAATTATATCCTGTTGCCAACACTAGATACGTCCAAATTTATTTAGGAAAAAGTAATTGTAGGAATAATAATTGGAGGTTCAAAACCACAGTTATAAGTTACTTTGTTTCAAAATGTAATTAATTAAAATTACGTTTCCCCAATTACTTATCTGGCTCTGGTTTTAAGCCAATAATTACAAAGTTATCATCAACAGGTATGAATCCATTTGTAAGACAAATTACACATTTAAATAAAAGTATAACTCAAATATAATAAGACAGATTATTCAATTCAAATAAAGCGCTGTTCTTAAATGTATCAATTTCTCACCAAAATAATGTTTGTTCCTGACTGGACTAAGAGAAAATTATTAGCAATTATTACTACGCCGGCGCCGTTTTATTTTTTAGTCCTTCAGTTTCTCTTTCTCCAAAGAACCATCCACGCTGTTAAATAAAACCACATTGTAAGATTTCCTTCCCAAAGGAAGCTTGGAAAACAAAGAAAAAAACAACATATAACATCACAAGGTTGACATTATTTAGCTTACGTGAACGAAAATGTTTGATAAATGCATGGTTGAGTATTACTCCGCCAATATCCTGTATATAACACCACAACAGGTAAAACCGTAATAAGTTCTTGTCCTATATTACCTTGCTGCTAAACTTCCGAGATTGTTAACTATGTCATACATCGACTGTTGTGAAAATGTCAATACCGGTGATATAGTCATAACATATTTCTCGCCCTCGGTTAGAATCTGCTTAACAACTGATTGTTTTACAAAACTGATAGTAAGCATACATAATTCCTTGTCAAGGAGTTTATCCTAAAAATTATTTTATACAACTAGATTATTTAGGAACACTACGTCAGTATTTACTTACCTCTGGATGTGTTAACATAAAACCTGGGAAAAACTCTAAAATACTTCTAAACGGAAAATCGTTCATATCCAAAAATATCCAGTGAATTTTTATTTTCTTATTTGGATCATCTATTTCTTTGACTTTATTCAAATTTGGAATATACCATATGAAAAATCCATAATATAAACAACATAAAATAACAGCCGAAGTTATCTGTGCTAATGAAAATGCATTTATAGCTTCTTCAGGATGTTTTACCACAAAATATACAAAAATTGATGTTCTACTTATTACATAAATTGTATCACAGATCACCTAAAAAGTAATTAATGTTAATTTTTTTTGAAGTGAATACTTCTTTGGCCACATGAGAGTGATTTTTCAAGGTCGCGTCACGTCACGACACGATTTAATATTTTAAAAGAGATGAAGCATATAAAAAATATGAGGGAGAGAGAGACAGAGATATTTGTGGTGTATGCTACACACTATATCCTATACCATACACTATTATGTATATAGCGGCGAGAGAAAACGAGTGCATGCATAGGCACAGCTACACTTAGGGTGTTATTTTACAAGGCAAAAATTGTGTATTATACGAGATACTGTTGTAGTTTGAAATTATCGTGAAAGAAGTATTCACTTCTATCACGTGTACTGTGTTGCACGCGATTTTTTTTATTACAAAATTTTTTTAAACCAAAAACAATATCCATTTTTTATTTTCGTCAAATTACTTCAATAAAATGAATAACGACGTTTCGTTATTAATTAGTACCTTCTTCAGGTTTGAACACAATTCTTTCCTGAAAATTTCAAACAATTTTCTTTATTATTACAAACACAACATTCAAATATATAAAACTCGTTTTATAAAGATGGATTTGACAATATTAATTGCCTGGTATGTTGTGTTGAAGTGGTAGTAGTAGTACAGGTCGATATGAAAGCATTATAAACTGTTCGTTTTTTTTGACATACATAGGTGAAATGCTTAAAAAGTATACCTTTATTACAATAAATACAAAGGGGGTACGAATAGTATTTTTATATTTTTTATTTTATTATGCTGTGGTAGATACTGCTTAGATGCTGATTGTCAGTTCTGTCATTAACGCTGTTTTTCTTTTTTTATGTATATCATTTCTAATAATTCTCTTTTTTTTTATGTGTGTTTTTCCATGTCTAAAATTTTGGTATTACAAAACTTGAAAGTGTGGCTTGAGCCTTAAATATGTTTTTAAGTGCTGTTTTGTTATTAGAGTTTTTGTGTCCGTTTAATATTTTTTCCAAATTTTGCATAGTTTGTCCAATATAGACACCATCGCAATTTTCACATGGAATTTGGTACACTATATGTGATTTATTTAGATGTGGTGTTTTTGTTTTTAAATTGCTAAAAACTTTTGATCTCAACGTGTTTGTGTTTTTGTGGCATGTTTGCAAATTATAGGGTGTTATTTTTTTAAGGACTATATAAGGAATGGATATGTATTTTTGTTTGTAACTTTTTTTTGTTGATCGTCATTGTAAAATTTGTGTTTGCTTAGCGTATTTTTAGCTTTATCAATACATTCCCTTTTGTATTCTGGATCTGTCAGTTTTATTACTCTATCAGCGAGAACAATTACCACAGTTTTATCCTGCGATATAGGATAGTTGGAGTTAAAGTTAGTATATCTACCAGACCATGTAGATTTTGTATACCATTTGATTTTTAGTTCAAAATTGTTGTTGATTAATGTAAGGTCTAAGCAATATATTGTTTTTTGATTTTGTATTTCAGTAGTGAACTGCAACTTTGGATGGTATGAATTTAAAGTGTTGTGCATTGATGTGTTTGGTATAATATTGATGCAATCATCTACATATATCTGTAAAAAAATAGGGGTTTGAAAGGTAAAGATGGTAGTTTCTAAATCCTCAAGCACCAACTGAGCAATTGCACTTGAAATTGATGAGCCCATAGCAACTCCTTCAATTGGTTGGTAGTAGTTATCTTCATACTGAAAATATGTTGATGTTAAAGTCATTTCGAGTGCTTCAAGGAAATCCTCTAATGGGGCTTCCATGTGTTTCCCAATTTCAGACCAATGTTTTTCAACAATCTCTTTGGCAAGGTGAATAATTGGAATGTTGGTATACAAAGAAACGACATCAAAGGATACCATTTGGTAATTCGAAAGAATGGAAATATGTTTAATTTTCTCTTTAAACTGCCAATAATCCTTTATGTAATGTTCATTTTAATTTATAACATTTTCCAAAATTCGTTTGAAGTAGTCAGCTAATGGTTTTGTTGGATATTGGACACATGATTTATAATGATCCATCATTAAATAAAAATGAGTTTCATTAGATTTGAATGTTGTATTCGTAATTATAAAGCAAATTGGTTTGTTATTTTTGATATTGACGTGTTAGAATTTATGTTAGGTAATACAGAAATTATATATAATAATATATAAAAAAATTATCTAAAATAATGTATGTAATTTCAAAAAAATGTGTTCAACCTAAAGAAGTTACTAATTAGTAACGAAACGTCGTTGTCATTTTATTTAATTTATTTGACAAAAATAAAAATAGATGTTGTCTTTATCTAAAAAAGTAAGTAAGTAAAAGAATTGTTTGTAAGAATCGATCACCCCAAGAAAAATAAACTGAAAAAAATTAGAATTGCGGTTCAAGAATAATAAAACAAAAATATGTATTCATAAAGTTGAAAAATAATTATTAAAAATTCTTAATCGTAATTTATCAATAGTAGTGAATGAGAGTCAACATTAAATTTAATCTTGATCGTTAGTAAAATAAGTGTTGTAGACGTCACTTCAGTTAGATACTATGTTTATCTTATAGTAGCATGATACTATTACCTGAAAGTATAAAAATATTAGCAGTACCTACTTTTAATTTAACAAAACAATAACTTTGAGCAACAAGTACAATATTTTGGGTGGCTTGTTCAACGATACAGGAAAGGGCTACTGCATAACATCCTAGTTTATACTGTGTCTTATAAATATCATCAGCTTCACTCAGGACATTGATCCATACATATACTAATATAACTGATAAAACTGCGGATAATGGTACACTAAAATGTATTCGATTGTTTGGAAAATAGTAATAATTATTAACTAACTTACGATAGCCAAATCTGGTTTATTACTTGTGCCCAATTATGAGACTTTACATCTCTAAGACAAGCTTTGAGCAATGGTTCTTTAGATAAAAACAATATTGTGGATTCTAGTAATAGCAATCTAACATTCATAATTCCCAAAACATCTTGACCAACAATTCTTATAATAAAAGCATTTAGAACAAATGTAATGCAGCGAAATAGTACCTTAAATGAATTAATTAAAAATTATAAAGTTATTATAACAATTTAAACTCTTTAATATTAACCTGAACAATAATATTGAAAGATGCATTTTCCAAACTACTCTTTAACACATTTCTTCCCATACTTGATGCTGTTTTGTATTTCTATTCTATCTAAAAATTTGGAATTCGTAACTAAAAGTCCTAATATCCGAATACATTTTTGTTGATCAAATCAAAGATTTGTGTACATTAATCTTTGATCAAATATAACGATAACCCAATTTCAATTGATTAGTTATTATTTATTATAATTCGCTCTTGGCCTTTGGCTTCTTCCTCTTGGCCCAGAGTCCAGACTTATCTGGATCTGAGCTCTTTGTTCACAGATCACAGAAATTTATTGGTTTAAAGACAATGGTTCGGCAAAATATCGGCAGTTAATATCCCTGAATCATCATCCCTTAGATCAGCTAGGCCGATGTGAAATGATCACCTGCCACTCACCTCACTTTCTTTTTAAAAGGAACAGCAAACTGTCAAAAGTTTGATCGGTAGCTTTTTGACGTTAAATTCTCACTTAACTGTCAATATATTTTTTAAATGAACGTGCATTTATGACATATGAGTGAAAATAAGTGTTATCCTTCAAGGCGAAATTTTCACTTGCCTACAATAAACAGACGTTCCTTTTTAGAATTTTAATTGACAGTTAAGTGAGCATTAAACTTAAAATAGTTCACACCCAGAGATATTTTATAAAAATGCAATTAAAGTGGATGATCAGCCACATCAGCTCCGAGTAGCTCAAAACAACTTTGTTTGTCAAAAACGTGAAACTTTCGGTACAACTCTATTTCATCTACTCCTAACCCAGAAACTCTAACAGTTTTCTTTCAACGCGAAATATCAGAAAGTCTAATTCTTTGGCATGTATGCATGAGTTTTAAAAACAAACTGCACACAAAGCTAACATCCAAAACTATTAAACTTATTTATCAGAACAGACCATCGTGATTACAAACATTTCCATTTCAATTACCTCTGCTTCAGCTGAACTGAACTTCCAAGGTAATAACTGTTCCTTTTACAGATTAGTCGGAGATCGGAGCTACACAAGTATTTCGCTGTGTTGTCAGAATTTAAAAGTTGATAGTCTATACGATAGAATAATAGGGTTATTCTTTCGTACTGAACTAAGTGAACAATCTGAAAATTGTCAGTTCATTCACGATTGTGCGTATTCTTTCGACCTCGGTCACTTCTACCAAACTGATTAAAATTCCTACGCCCCTTGCCGTTTACTGATCAACCTCTAGGCCCAGATAAACAGGACAGATGAGACACTGGGAAAAGTTGGCGGCCATTATTATAGTAGTTTTTATAGTGTTTGCCAAAAGTATGAATACATGCTTGCACAATTATTACTTATTATTAATGATTAAAAAAAGTTTCAAGTAAATATGACAATACTAAATGGTATTAAATTCGTGAAAATTTCAATATTAGTTAAAAGCAAGTAAATATATGTTTTAGTAATTTTTTTATAATTTCTTCTTTAGTAAACCCAAATATTTCACACTTCTGCCGGACCATTTAACTATTTGAAACTATTTGAAACAGCTGGTATTGTTTAGAAAATTTTTGAGGTTATGTAAAAATATGTTTATATGCTTAAATTAAAGTGATCATCTGATTATTTAATATTTTTATATTCAAATTAACGTTGCTATTTTGTTATTAGAATTTATTATTAATAGTTTATTAATTTTGTACTTTAAATCATATATTGTTCGTAATATATAGTTACTTGTATAGGTTAGGTATATTCAGTAGTTTTTACTACTCTACTCTACTAGTATTTCTTCTTTATACCTATAATTAAGCTATTATAAAAAACATGGGATCAAAAACCGGTGGATTTTATTGTTTAGTACCTGGATGTATTTCAAGAACAGTGTTAAAGAATTGTTCATTTTTCCAATTTCCGAAAGATATTGAAAGGTTTGTTTACATGTACTCAGTACGTACCTATATGAAATTATATATTGGAAAGTCTAAGTTTATAATAATAATTACAGCAGTTATTTTATATTATTAAAGAATTAAGATATTTTTGTTTGTTGTTGTTGTTTTTGACATATTAGAAAATATCCCTAAATTGCGGCAACACAAGTGAGAACTACAAGTTCTCACTGATCATGATTCTATTTTTAGACATCGTAAAAAATTACTGTTTAATGAACTCAGCAAAAATGAAATACAATTTGGCCTCTTTATTAAAGTGAAAGTGTCTACATTCTGCCATTTTTACTGCTCTTTAGTCATTGTTTAAAATGAAACAATGAATTTGAAAAGCTTTGAAATAATCCTGGTATATATAGGTAGGTATCACAACCATATTTCATGAAATATGATGGTTCAAAATGCTGAGATCTCGATTTTTAAATAAAACATGCATATTTAAGAGTAACTAGTAGTAGAATATTTAAAATTATAATACATTTTATGTTATTTTCAATTTTATGCCAATAGGATGAATGATTAAATATTAAATTCAATTTTGGAAATATTATTTAGCCCTTAATGGTTTATAATCAAATAATTTTACTAAAATTTACTTTATTTTTACTTTTATTATTAACTTAGATTTCAAAATGCATTATAAAACAAACAATTGAGTACCTAGTTCCAATTGATGATAATAGTACTATACACACACTATGTTTAATTATTAATTTGTCGTCAACAAAATAGGTTTGAAATTAAAAGGAATATTCCTAATTGTTGGCATTACTTTATACTCAAACGAAAAGGCAAAAGGAATAAACCCGGAAAAACTATTATAATAATGGCGTCAAGGTCACGAGATTTAGGACACAAACATCAAAGAAATTCCGCCGGCCGTCGTATCTGATACTTACTTTATCTGGGCTCTAGGTACCGGTTAGTTGGTTCAGTTAAAAGTTAACCTCTAAAAGTATTGAATATTGAGAGGTAATAATTGGAATATGATTTCGAATCAAACCAATAAATTGTAAAAATTTAAAACATGGATAATAATATCATGGAAGAAATAATTTTCCAGTTTTCAGAGCAGATTTGGTTGTTTTCACAAGTTTTTGAGATTAAGTGAAAGACAATCACAAAAAAGATGATCTTTCGGTTTCCCCAAATATTCATTTCAGTATAATCACATTCACTTGTTCAGATCAATCACCACGAAAGAATAACCCTAATATTATAATGTAACATCGACAACTATAGGATTTGTTGTATGCCAAGTATGGCGGCGAACATGGCGGCGAACATGGATGTTTGTGTTCGTTGCTCTGATAATTTTCTTGTGAATAATAAAGGTATCATGTGTAACTATTGCAAGACCAAGTTCCATTTACTTTGTGTCTCGATTAAGGACTCCTGGTTGAGAATAATTAACGAAAATACGAATGTGATGTGGTTTTGCGATGAATGTACCTGCAGGTACCAAAAATCAATGGATGTCATGTCATTGAATGTTGATAACGATAAAAATAAAGCAATTCCCATGGAAAGTGAGCTTGTGAAAGAAGTTGAAACGGTTAGAAAAGAGCTGTTATTAACCAACAGGCTTCTTAAGGAAGTAGAATACTCAAGTGATCTCCAACGGAAATTAATAATAGCCATGGAAGAAAAGCTACAAACCGTGAACAAATGGGATGGCCATGATAGTATTGATAAACAAACAATGTTGATTAACATGCCTAGTACAACAGTATCTTCGAATATTGCTAATTCAGTGTTGCAATCAAAAGCAACATATAGCAAAGTGGCCAGCACAAATAGCAGCAGCAACAATGGCACTATCAAGGCACCCGTCTATAATAATAATGAAGATAACCTCAAAAACACAAAACCAACAATTACTGTTGGAGATGTAAATACTGCAATCATGAATATTCAATCGAAAGCGAAAATGCGAGATATTCAGCAACTAGGAAATAGGAACGATACGGACGGGTTTCATACAGTAACTGGCCGTAGAAAACGAAGATTTGTAGTTGGTAAGAACGATGATAACTCTTCTGTTCAGGCCATTCCAAAGATGGTGGCTCTTCATGTGACTAGATTGCACCCTAATACCACACCAGAGAGTCTCGCTGGCATGTTATCCAAACACTTCCCTGAAGTTGTTTGTGAGAGCCACAGCTCAAAGCATCCTGAAGTCTACACTTCTATGAAAGTGATTATAAAACAGGAACATTTTAAGTCGGCTTGGAAACGTGATATCTGGCCTAACGGAGCCCTGGTATCACGTTTTTTAATGAAACGTGGGATGACACCTGCAAAAATGGTGGATCCCAGCCAAAGCAAAAATTAAACCTTTCTGCTTATTACCAAAATGCTAGGGGTCTACGCACAAAATCTAATGAGTTTTATACCTCGGTCATATCAGAGCAATACGACATGATAGCAATAACTGAAACCTGGTTAAATGAAAATATCAATAGCCGGGAGCTGTTTGATGGAAGATATAACGTCATAAGAAACGATCGTGCGTCATCCAAAACCAGAGGCGGAGGGGTAATGTTGGCACTCAAAAACAATCTAACATTTGAAGAACTTGATGTTCAGTGTGACAGTGAGTGTTTGTTTGTGAAAATTAAATTTAAAAGAAATGTGTTCTATGTATGTGTTGTCTATTTTATACCAAATACTTCATTAGAGCACTATATTGATTTCTATAATATTTTTGAAACTCTCCTAGCTGACAATGCAAACATCTTGATTGTTGGAGATTTTAACCTACCAAATTACTCTCTCGATGTGATCAATGACAAACACACAACATTGTCTGATTTTACAAGTTTCTACAACTTAAGGCAACTCAATATAATTCCCAATAAAAATTTAAAGTTTCTCGATTTTATTTTATCGGATATGTGTATTGTGCACGTCTTCAGATCTGATAACCCTCTCGTGTCAGAAGATGACTATCACCCTGCATTAACCTTTTCTGTTATCCTCAATGATGACCACCGCATGGAGAGGAATCTCAAATCGGTTTACAGGTACAATTTTTCAAAAGCAAATTTTTCCTTACTTTACAGTTTAATGTCGACCTGTGACTGGACGCAGTTACTGGAGGTGAGTGATGTAAATAAGTGTCTCGGCATTTTCTATAATATCATATATGAGTTTATTGATGAATCTGTGCCTAAATATAGATTAGCTTCTCGGCCGCATTCCGATCGATTTCCGGACTGGTTTTCTGTGGATCTGAGAAATAAAATAAAAACGAAAAATCGGTTGCACAAAAAATTAAAACAAGGCTCACTAGAACTAAGACCAGAATTCGTAGCATTACGTAATTCTATTAAACGTCAGACACAATTAGAATCAAAAAATTACCAACAGAGCATTGAACGTACAATAAACACAGATCCACAGAAGTTTTGGTCGTTTATAAATGGGCGCAAGAGTCAGAGTGGTATACCCACTGAGATGATATATGAGAGTGAGGTGTTCGCTGATGCAGAAGTATGAGGTTTCATGTGAGGGCGATGTCGAGCTGGGCTGTTTTGATTTCCAGCCGGTTACTGAGGAGATCGTCATTGATTCCATTAAAAAGCTCAAATCCAAAAAGAATTCTGGTATTGACGGTATACCAGATTATATATATAAGGGATGTGTGGAATTTGTAGCAGAACCTTTGGCCCACATATTTAATTTGGCAATCAAAACAGGTACATTTCCCGGGGATCTAAAGATTGGTGTGGTGACGCCTATACATAAAAATGGTAAAAGGAACCATATCCTCAATTACCGCCCTATAACTGTACTTAATACCATAGCAAAGATATTCGAGCGCATTCTTTATACTGACATTTATGCATGGGTGAAACCGAACATCAGTGATTATCAACACGGCTTCATAAATGGAAGATCTACCATCACTAATCTACTAGTTTTCTCGGAGTATGCTTCTACGGCTATTCGACGGGGTAGACAGCTGGACGTCGTATACACGGATTGCGCTAAAGCTTTTGACAAAGTGAACCATACGTTACTGCTGTATAAGCTTGGAAGGATGGGCTTTTCAGGTCAATCGATTCAATTTATTAAATCCTATTTAACAAACAGAAAACAGACAGTCAGAGTAGCGGGTAAACATTCAGCTGAATTCATTAACCCTTCTGGTGTACCGCAGGGCAGTAACTTGGGGCCGTTACTTTTTAACATTTACATCAACGATCTTCCCAGTATAGCACTTGCGTCGCGTGGACTGCTGTTTGCTGATGACTTTAAGTTGTTTAAAATCATAGACAGCGTCGAAGACTGCGAACAATTGCAGGACGACTTAAACTCGATATCTGATTGGTTCAAAAACAATGCAATGACCTTAAATGTACTCAAATGTTCCATACAAACATTCACAAGGAAAATAGATTCCATCACATATGACTACACATTAAATTCCATATCCCTAGTTAGGAAACACGAAATCAAAGATCTGGGTGTATTTTTTCAATCAAACTTTAACAGTCATTACCAGTACATAACTGGGAAAGCATATAGGTCGTTGGGATTTATAATGAGGAATAGCAAAAACTTTGAACTATCCACAATTTTTAAGTTATATAACACCTTAGTCCGTACGCACCTTGAATACGCATGTGTTATTTGGACCCCAAGGGCTTTTTGTCATAGTGACCACATCGAGAGGGTTCAAAAAAGGTTCTTGAGATTTATATATAAGAGGGAACATGGAGTTTATCCGTTTAAAATCTCATACAAAGCAATGTATCAGCAATACAAGATACAAACTCTCTGTGATAGGCGCAATATGCAATGTTTGATATATTTATATAATATTATAAATAGTACAAGTAAAGTAAATTGTAATTTAATAAGTCTAATATATTTCAAAGTTCCGAAAGTACAATTAAGAATTAACTCTAGGGAAATGTTTCATATAGATAACTTTAGCTTGTCGCCATTGAATGCAATCGATCGATTGGCAATCAGATTGTAGACGCTAAGGGTCTCGACTTATGCAGCACTAGTGTTCATGAAATCAGGTCTCTATTTCAGTTAATGTCTGCCAGTTGATCTATAGATATTTTATAATGTAATTCTACTAGTCTAAATTATTGTCTGTTTGTATAGTGTTAATTTTATGTTGTTATTTAGTTTCTAATTTTGTTAAGGGTTACATGTTATTACCTAAATGGTGTTTGTAATTTGAATATAAATAAATAAATATAACCTTTCAATCACCTCACTTTAACGCACGTGCCTTTAATAACCATTTACCTTGGTTAGGTTCATCATCACGTCATGCCCGGCCAGACGAATTATCCGGTACAAAATACAGGTTTGGTTTACCCTAAATTCTAAATTAATTCTACATTTCCGCTGAAGGTCAATCGTACTCAAATATCGATATTTTGTCATAATCGAAATACCGTGTTGCCCTTAAATCGAATTAAACTTGACAGATTGGGTGAATATCCCATATATATATAGAGGACTATATCGCTCAAAACCGTATGCACATTGGATTGAGCAACGGAATAAAGGGAGATAATGAAACCGCCATTTTGTTGTTTTTTGTTGCCATGTTATTTCATTGCCTTCAAATTTTTTTACTATAACATGTTCAAAGGCCACATAAAATGGTGGTGTAAAAGTATTAGAATAATCTAACAATTTTCTATATGATTATGAAAGAGATATGACCAAATTGTTGGTTTTATTACTGCCAACATATGCAATTTTAATACTCAATATATTTTTTATTTCTTAAATGAGGCAACATTAGCTTTTCCCACATAAAATTTGACATTTATATACCAGGTCACATCCATATATTATAATCCTTATATTTTATATTATTATCACAATAAGCTGTGTTATTATAAATATTATACGTATGGTGATTATACAAAACAATTACGTATTTTATACCAATTATATTATTATTATAACTGTTCCAGAGTAAGCTCATTAAGTATTTTTTAAGCCTCCCCTGTAGTAGAACATCAAAATGGCCGCAACCTATATTCCATCTTTTTTACCTGTCACTTTTGTGCGATATAGTTCTCTATATATATGGTAAATCCTTGAATCTCCCAAATGAGTCATCAATTGACAACTGATTGCTACCTACATTCTATTTTTATTCTAGAAAAACAAATAAGTATAAAATTTTCAATTATTTTCAATTTAATAATATACAAAATTGTGTGAAAGCTAAATTATCTAAATCAAAAATATATTACGGTTAGAAATATCCTTAAACAAATTGGAAAAAATTAAGGTAAATTAGTACTAAACACTGGAATATGTCATACTTTACTATTTCTTGGCCTTTGTTTATTATATACTCGATAATTTATTGTTTTGTAATTACGCAATATTTTATTTTCAGGTTGTATGGAAATATATGAACCACTGTATTATTTTCTGCTGTTGTTAGTAATACTACCTATAACATTGTTTTTTAATTTATGGGCTTGGCTAGGATTTGAACTGTATAAGAACAATTAAAAATAATATGAGTCAGTTTAACGAGAATTCTAAAGACAGCAACGTTTCCAGTATGAAAAGAAATCTTACACTTGATTTTAATCAAGCCAAGAAAAACCTAACTTTGCCTTTGGTGAATATCGGAAATAATCCTGTATTATCCTCACCTGATTTGAATATGTTAAATGTTGATACCCCTGAATTAGAGAGCATGATTTTGGGTAAGTACCTATTACTAAGTAAACCAATTTAAGTAATTATTGATAACAATTTTTGTGCAAGGTTTAATTAAGATGTGATATTCATTATTGTTAATTTATAGTTTGAATTAATGTATGTTATATGACCAGCGGCTATTGTGCATCATATACAAGTTTCATCCCATATATACCCCATAAGAATATAATAATTGGAAACAATAAAGATCACATATTTGCTCTCTTCTTTCCGTTTGATTGTGCATAGTCTGAGTTGAATAACATACCCTTTTCTATAAAACAAGGTAATCTACACTTTCCTAAAACATCATTTTATTACCTTGTGTAGGAACTTAATGCAATATTGGCCTTAATTAACTTATTCCTAGAAAACCCTAATATGTTAATTGAAATTATATTAGCCACAGTTCCAGTAGTAGGGATCAATTTTAATTTTTGTATTTATTTACCAACATAGGTATTACACACACCAATAAACCAATAAAATGGTAATCAAGCAATGCAATGCAACACTAACAATGTACTTTTACACTAAATAACACATAACAAAAGCTAAATAACTACAAACTAAAAATAACAAATTGAAAATAATAATTTTGTCGGCGATAATACCTATCGAACAAGAAGTGTATCTGCCTTGCAACATTTCAAAATTAATTTTCGCACCTGACCAAAATCTGAGGAGCAAATATCAAACTCTTCACATTATCAAATTAATCTTTGGTACTTTGAAATATATGAACCTAACAAAATCACCTTCAAGCCTTTGCAGCCACAGCCTGATAATGATCAGTTTTCTGGGATATGTAATTAACGAGCATTTTTCTGAATTTATTTTAATGTTGTCCTGAGACCAAGCAGTAACAAGGTTGATATCGTCCTGCAATTCGTCATAATCCTTTAAGATTTAATTAATTTAAATATCTTAAAGTCGTCAGCGAATAAAAGGCCAATCGAAAAACGGCCAATCTCAGGTAAATCATTGATATAAATTTTTAAACAAAAACAATATCACATTTTAAGTTTCGTTAATTTAATTATATAAAATGAATGATAACGACGTTTCGTTACTAATTTGTAACTTCTTCAGGTTTGAAAACATTTTTTCTATTTAACATAAATTCCAACATATCAAAGTCAAAAAATTAACAAGGAATTTTCTTTATATTTACAACACACAACATTCAAATATATAAAACTCATTTTTTAAAAATATGGTTCTCATACCATTTTATTTGTATATTGTGTGTTGTAAATATAAAGAAAATTGTTTGTTATTTTTTTGACTTTGATATATTATGTTAAATAGAAAATAATATTTCAAACCTGAAGAAATTACAAATCAGTAACGAAACTTCGTTATAACTTTAATTTTTTGTAATTAAATTGACGGAAATTAAAATGCGGTATTGTTTTTGGTTAAAAAAGTTGTGTAAAAGAACTGAACACCCCACGAAACTGAAAAAAAATTAGGATTTTCAAGAATAAACAAAGAACAAATATATAACTTATTAATTGTTAATACTCATAAACAATGGGTTATATTATTTACTGGATCAACCTCGGGATCAACATCAACTAAACCAATAAATATGGAATTGTCTTTATTTACTACAATTCAATTTACTACTTCAATTTCATGAACATTTTTGTTTTTCTTATTTTTTAAACACAGTTAGGTATTTTGTTAATGACAAAAAATTATATTTATTAAAGAAAGCAGGACATTTATATATTATGAAATACAGAGTTAATTATTTTGTTTCACAGCTACTGGTATGACAAATACTCCAACACCATCATTCCCGTTTCCACGAAATGTCACTGCTGAACAGGAACGTTTTGCAGGCGGATTTGAAGAAGCTCTGAGTATATTACACAATAGTAACTCACAACAAGGTTCTGACAGTAATGCAAGCACTATTTATAATGAACCATTTATGCCGCATATTAAAGAAGAACCACAAACAGTGCCTAATACAACACCACCAATGTCTCCGGTAGATATGGAATATCAAGAACGAATGAAGCTCGAAAGGAAACGTCAACGAAATAGGTAAATTTATATAACATTGTCTCAATTTTTATTCTCGTATTTCAATGCAATTCAAATTATTTTGGTTAATGAATATCACCATCTGTTACTTTTATAAACAAATTGAACATTTCTATCAGTACAATTATAACGTCGCAAGCAAACATGACTATGGATTTTGAATTTATATGTATGTCACTGTACGTAAGTCCCATTGGAAGACTTGTGCATCCTCCTCGAGCCAACTAAAACCCTAGGTTATCGTTCAGCCTAATCCGATGAAAAAACTGTTTGCGTTAGATATGGGAAAATTCACTTTGCTGATTTGCATCTTTCGATCTCGCTTAGTTCATTTTTTTTTTAATTTACTAGTTCGTTTAGTTCACTGCATCGGTCTCTGTCTGGTATATTAGGTTTTTACGCGATTTAAACACTTATACATTATAAATTACAATGCCTGCCATGGAGACAGAGGGTGACACATACTCACACAGGAAGATAGGCACATAGAGAGGGAGAGAGAGAATATTTTAACTGTTATTAATTTCCCGACCCAGGGAAAGTATAGTGAACGTGCTAAAAAATGATATCAAGACGGAAATAACCATTTTGAAGTCTCTGTCTGTATGTATTCTTCCACGATAGCGCCTAAGACAGTTCAATTATTGCTTATTTATGCCAAACAAAAGCAAAAACGCATTCTCGGTGCAAATAAAACTAGCTGTTGCCCTCGAGGCACGAATAGCTCTCCATATTTAAGTGTAAAAGTAATAATTTTATGACCTTTTTGTCATTTATCTAAATTTTTGTTTTGTTTTAGACATCAGCTATTTTTTTTTTGTATCGGGTTTTGTGCCTTTTTCTTCTCTTTGGAGGCACTATTTATACGCAGATATTTTATATTTCAGATCTAGGCCAAATTCTTGTACGCAAAATAATTGATTTTTTTTTAGTTTTATTATAAAATTTATTTTGCCCCCTTTTCTACTATTTACGAACGCCTATGTAAACAAAATTGTTATGCTGCATGTTGTAGGTTATCCGTTAAGTGGTTTTTGAGTTATCACGGGTACAAATTTTTTCTGACCCTTTTATAGAATTTTCACGGACGCCTATGGAACATTAATTTTTGTCGTGTATTTTTAACACCAACTCAACTAGTTAAATATAAAATTTTTTACATTTTAATTTTTTTTATTTTACCCCTTTTTCTACTATTTACGAACGCCTATGTAAATAAAAATTTTATGCTGCATTTTTTAGGTTATCTTATATCAAAGCTATATATAATTAGCCAATTTTTCTGGTATATTTGGGGAACATTTTTTTTTCGTTTTGACCCTTTTTTAACACTATTTTCGAACGCCTGTGTGAACTAATTCTTTTATGTAACATTTTTTAGGTTATATTCTATCACAACTATAAAAAATTATTCAATATTTCGGATAAGTTTAAGAACTATGATTTTTTAAATTTTTGAAACCTCTTTTAAACCCGTTGCCTACGCTCAATGTTAATCACCACCTATAATTATCCTGTAGTATTTTCGTACCAAATGTGGTTAAAATCCGTTAAGTAGTTTTTGAGTTATCACGGATACAAATTTTTTCTGACCCTTTTATAGAATTTTTACGGACGCCTATGGTACATTAATTTTTGTCGTGTATTTTTAACACCAATTCATCTAGTTAAATATAAAATTTTTTACATTTTAATTTTTTTTTATTTTACCCTTTTTTCTACTACTTCTGTAACATTTTTTAGGTTATATTCTATCACAACTATAAAAAATTATTCCATATTTCGAATAAGTTTAGGAAATATGTATTTTTTATATTTTGACCCCTTTTCCACTATTTACGAACGCCTATGAAAGTAAGTTATTCATGACACATTTTATAGGTTATATTCTATCAAAACTATCAATAACTAGTTAATATTTCTGCTATTTTTAAGAAATACGTTTTTTTTAAATCTTTTTTACCCCATTTTACACTATTTTCGAACGCCAATGTGGTCTAATATTTTATGTTCAATATTTTAGGTTATATTCAATTAAATGCGTAAAAAATTATGCAGTATTTCGGATAAGTTTAAGAACTATGAATTTTTTTAATTTTTGAACCCTCTTTTAAACCCTTTGCCTACGCTCAATGTTTCCCAAAATCTAATCAGCTCCTTGCCATGTCCAATAGTATTTTTGTACCAAATTTGGTTAAAATCTGTTAAGCGGTTTTTGCGTTTTCGTGGATACAGACAGACAGACATTTTTTTAAAACTACTTATTTATGTATAAACCAAACCAAAAAGAAGTATTTCCGGTGAAATTAAAAAAAAAAATTTTTTCATGAAACTAATAGTCTCCATATATTACATATATGATATGGAGAGCTAAAAATAAACATTAATTAATGGCTAGAGCTAAAAATTGTCTATTTCTCTGGGTTAAGAAGAATTTAGTTTGTTAATTTCACTTTGTGATACTTACTATTGTTCGTATTTGATAAGCGGTATTTGTTTTTCATGAGAATTGACATTTGTTAAAATTTGCTTATTTTAAACAAGACCCACATTAGGATACCACTAAAAAAAACTTAATTAGTGAGTTGTATAGTGACCCAAGACAAGATACGCTTTGATCGAACAACAAAACCGAAAATCTGCATAGTATTATTCACAATCTACTCCACATGATGGTTAAACACATCATCAACCCAAACGCCAAGATCTCTGACAAATCTCTCCAAGGCCGCCATCTATACTATAATTCATCCCAGCAATATTCCTTCCTCCCCTTAGAAAACTCCCATATTTGTAACGTACTTACAATGCATTGTCACGTCACTTTTTAACTTAATTTTATTCTAGGTTGGCAGCTTCAAAATGTAGATCACGAAAACTGGAACGAATATCAAAACTTGAAGACAAAGTCAAACTGTTGAAGAATGAAAACACTGATTTAGCATCGATGATAAACCAGCTGAAAGAAGCGGTAAGCTTGTTGAAATATGAATATATTGACCATAATAAGGCTGGATGTAATATGAACTCTTCATGGAATTGATATATTTAAATACTAAATATTTTGTGAAAGCTTAGGCAATCATTCGTGTCCTTTATTTTATTACTTTGTTATTAAGATATATACATAGGTATTTACCAATTTATTGTAAAGAGGAAAATTATATTGAATAAGAAATTTTATGTATACAAGTATATTGAAATGTCTTTCAGAGAAAAAGAGTTTGTACTTTTCTATTTATATTTTTATAGTTTATTTATGAAATAGTGTATTATTAATACTTACTTAAGATTAAAAATTTTATAACAAAATTTTCTTTCATTTCAAATATCTCGAGAAACATTAATGTTCTTTCCAAAATTGTTATGATTTATACAGAGAAATTTTTGTTCGTCGAAAAGTGAGTATTGCGGTGTAACTGTAGCGTTACTGGTGGTTTTTGTAGGCAAAAACTCAACTACGATTGAATACTCCCTCCATAGTTTATAATTCCCAACATTATGTACTTTAAATTTTGAATCTGTAAAATTGTTCTAAAATAAAAGTTATTTCACTGATTTTTCCATGAAGTTAATAATCAATTACTTTTTAAGGTAATGAAGAAAAATTTTTATATACATTATATTTATATCTTGTTTGTATTATAAAAATTAGTTATCAGTCAATAAAATTCTTTAACCAAAACGCATTTAATTTTTTTATTAAATAACACTATCCGTATAACAATATTAACAACGTTCCAAAAACTAATGAATTTGGTAAATATAAATTTTGCTAATTTTATTAAAAATCATCACCGTACTTCAGCGAAGAAGTTTTTGCAAAGGTCATAAGATCCAAAAAATATATAACCTCCAAGTGTGATCCACAAAGTCCTTGGCAAAAAACCTGCAAACAGTCTAAAACACACATTTTCGATCAAATATAATTTTAATGGAAAACGGATTCTTACCCTCTAATTCCATCCTGTTTATAAATGGTTTTAAACATATTCGACATAGTTAACTGGCCAGTTTTTGCGAGTTGCTTATCAGCTAACATTATTCTAGTTTTTACTACGTCTAGAGGAGTTGTAATTCCTGCCGAAAATCCACCTGTAATGAAAATATACAAAATAATAATAATAATCGTCTTTATTGATTGAAAAAAACTTATACAACTAGGGTTGCCAACTATTTTTGGATGAAATAACGTGTATCTGGTTTTAGGGATGGTAAATAAAACGAACAGCCTAATAAAAAAAAGTATTATTTATTTAAATTTTTAAAAGAATATTTTTGAGTGCTTTTTGCACATTTCAGTAGGGTTGAATTATTTTTGAATATGCTGTAGGATTCACAACATTGTAAATTAAGGTTCATATATATAAGTAACTCGGTTTTTATTAATTTTAAAGAGGCCCTGTTCCTCTCTTCCCGCCACTTCGCATTCATCACTGAAAAAACCCTCTCAGTGAAGGTTGAAGTGGCGGGAACAGAGAGTATATAACTGACAATTTTTCTTAAATTCACAAAATCATCTGGACATTTTTTAAAAATAATTTGCCATTTTTCACCAGTGTTTTTTCCTGTCAATTTTCCATATAGTTCTTTTAAAGTAATTATTTCTGAATATAAGCTGTCCATATTTATATTCAGTCTTTGCAACTTTAGTTTCCCTTCTATAATTTGTTCTATCTGATAAAATTCAATAATAGGGTTATTCTTTCGTACTGAACTAAGTGAACAATCTGAAAATTGTCAGTTCATTCACGATTGTGTGTATTCTTTCGACATCAGTCACTTCTACCAAACTGATTAAAATTCCTACCCCCCTTTCCGCTTACTGATCAACCTCTTGGTACCGGTTAGTTCGTTCAGTTAACAGTTAACCTCTAAAAGTATTGAATATTGAGAGAGGTATATTATTTCGAATCAAACCAATAAATTGTAAAAGTTTAAAACATGGATAATAATATCATGGAAGAAATAATTTTCCAGTTTTCAGAGCAGATTTGGTTGTTTTCACAAGTTTTCGAGGTTAAGTGAAATACAATCACAAAAAAGATGATCTTTCGGTTTCGCCAAATATTCAGTTCAGTATAATCAGATTCAGTTTAATCACATTCACTTATTCAGATCAATCACTACGAAAGAATAACCCTAAGAGTATTTAAAGATATTTACTTGAGTGAAAATAGCCAGTTATCGTTGACAGTAGTTTAGTTGCTATCAGTTTAACTTTTATGCATTGTTTGAACTGGTTTGTTTTATTTCGTCTGAAGTTTGAAATAAAGTATTTTGGCGTACTTTATTGCTATGTAAAAGTTTAACGTACAGAGACTTAAAATAACGTAAGATACTTTATTTTAAAGTACGGTTGGGAACCCTATATACAACCCACAATTAATAATAAGTGATAAACTATCAAAATTAACAATACGTAGGCACATTTTACAATAATAATAATAAGTTTTCAATCGAAGGGCGAAGTCTAGCTATGATGCTATTCAATACTGAACCCAAAAGGAAAACATATTCTATAGACATATTTACCTACTAATAATTTACATAAGAACTACCACAAGAACCAAAAAAATCAAATCAAAGAACTACTACTAATTTACTATAATTTAGTACTTTAATTGCCATAAACTGTTTGTGAATTTTGTACTGCAAGCAAATTGTCTTTTATTTTGGCCTTAAACGTATTATAACCAAGTATTTTTAATGAAGCTTCTAAATTATTATATAGCTTCACAGCATTGTAAGTGAAACAACGCAGTGGTATATGCTGGGAGATGTAGTGAGTCGTCAGATCTCAGGCTACGCTGTCTTACCTGGTGCCTAGGTACCTATTAGTTTCCTTATTAGATCTTTTATGACAATCAACACATTTTGATATAGTATTGGAAATTATTGACAATATAAATATCTTCCACTAGTTAAATATGACAATTTTATTATTGATTAATTAAGGAACAATATTTTGCCAGTGGATCAGATACCTTGATCCACAGCTTTCCTTGGACTATTTTGTTTGTTCCAGAAGTAATAAACGAATTATTAATAATAATTTGTAGTTGTGTTTCAGATTTTGTTACATTTTAGTCCACTCCTTTTTTTTTTTTAATGTAAATTGCCAGTTTATTAAAATAAATTAAGGGATGTTGGTTAAAAAATGTAAATCTGCACAAAAAGTACTAAATGTCCTCAAGATAAATAATGGGTGTTTGTTAAAGGGGAAAACATACTAACCTGCTATAGAACCGCACACAGCCACTTCCCACGATTCAAGTGGAATGTTGTTTTTAAATTTTGTTCTGTAAGTACACTTTAAGTATTCTAGCACAGGAAATTGTATAACTGAGAACGGAATCTCTCTGCTAATTGTAGAACCAAACCCTCTATACAGACCCTGAAAATTAAAACAAATAAAGAAGAAACTATAAAACAAAAAAAATCATTCTTTTAAAGCTATTTGAAATAAAATATCTCAGAAGAAGGGTGTTTCATAAAAAAAAGCTTTTAAATTGCCTTTATTTTTAGTATATGTCATAAGAAGTTTGTAGGTAGGTAGGTTCAAAATGAGTGAGTCTGCGCCGGACCCTCCACTGCGACCACCGCGAGTCTATTGTGGCTCATACCTATTCATATTTCACCCAGCAGCTCAATCTTCTTAATGAAGCCGATTATTTTTCTGGGTGAGCTTTCTTTTAGACTCGCTGGTAGAAGGGTTACTTCACCAAATATTGCGAATCTGGTTCTAGCTACAGCTGGGCAAGAACACAGTACATGTTCCGCCGCTTCATCATCCTCCAAACAGAATCGGCACTCGGACCTAACCTCGAGATATGATGATTCAAACGACAGTGACCAATATATAGTCCAACCAGGCAGCGTAGATGAGATCTAATCATATCCAACAACTCCCTGGCCCTTGATTTCGATGGGTCAATGAACTCCTTCGAGTGTACCAAACCTGGCCAAAAGTTCTGAACTTCTGTCGTCATCCAGGTATTGAGTATGTATTTGGCAGTGCTAGACGCTATGCCAATTGCGGCTTCTGGTCCGATGAATTCTCCTTCAGCCCCTTCTCTTGCCAGAGAGTCGGCCATTTCATTCCCCCTTAAACCAGAATGGCCAGGGATCCAGAGCAGAGTCAGGTTATTATTTCTCCCGATATTAGAGAGTCTGTTTTGACAATTCCACACTGTTCTTGATGTGGATCTTGATGAGCTTAGGCCGGTTGGCTATCAGAGAAAATTTGTATTGACTTTCGCGCACAGTTCTCCTGCTGGAGCTCCTGAGCACACAGATCAATGGCCAGAACTTCTGCCTGGAATACAGTTGCAGACATTGAGAAATTGTTGTCCTGGGTCTGCTTCCGTAGGCTAGGGCACCTGTGCCTGAGTTTGTTTTTGAGCTATCAGTAAACCAGCAATAGTCCGCACTTTTCAACTCCTCCCACGCAGGACCCATTGATCTCTGCTGGAGAACAGAGTTTTATAAGGCAGACCATAGTTTATTGCAAACTGACATTGGTTCATTAGAATCAACTCTCCAGAAGATTCTTTGTAAAGAATGTTGCTTAGGATCAATTAAAATCTGACGGTACATTTTTGCTATGTCAGCAGAAATGACAAACGAATGTTGACGAAAGCGCAATAATATAGAAAACAGAGTTTGTTGTATAGTAGGTCCAACCATTTGTAAATCGTTTAACGAAATACCAGAAGTAGTTACCGCGGAACCATCAAACACTACCCTAAGTTTTGTAGTTAGACTCTCCTCACGAAATACTCCATGATGCGGAAAATAATATTCAAAATCTGATTTATTATTAATATCAACCTTTTTCATATGCCCTAATGAAATGTATTCAGCCATGAAATCATTATATAAAGTTTTAAAATTACTATTCTTTTGTAGTCTATTCTTTTCTAATGACAAGAATCTTGTTTTTGCCTGTCCAAATGAATCTCCTAACTTACTCGGAGATTGTTTAAGAGGTATAGATACGATGAATCGGCCATCTGAAGAACGTTTTGTCGTTTCAATAAAATGTTTTTCACATTGCATTTCTTCAGAAGAACGTGGTTGACTTGTTGGAAATTCTTCCAAAGTCCAAAATTTTGATAATTGAGCTTGGATTTCATGTTCAATATTTTGTGAGAAATTGCACATCGAAACCGTTGGATATTTGACATATAATGGACCAGAAATGATCCATCCGAATCTAGTTTTTTGCAAAATTGGTTTATTTTTACCTAACGATATTTGACCATTACAAATGAAATTCCAAAATACGTCACAACCAAGTAACATGTCAATACGTTTTGGAATCGAAAAGTTAGGATCAGCTAATTTTAAATTAGGAGGTATTTGTAGTTTGGAGATATCCAATTTTATATTAGGTAAACTTCCCGTGATTTCAGGTAAAACCAAACAATCCACATTTGTACTATATGAATAGTATTGAGATTCAATCTTCAAATTACACTTGCGTTCAACAAGAGAAGACATTTGATTTAATCCTTTAACTGATAAATTAATTTTATCAGTATGTAAATTCAACTTTTTGCATAAATCAACAGTTATGAAACTTGACTGCGAACCGCAATCTAATAATGCATTTGCTACATGTTTAATTCCAAATTTATCATAAACATCAACAACAACTGTTGACAGTAAGACATTGTTAATTAGTCCAAAGGCCGATACAGATGAATTATTTGTATGCAAGCCATCAATGCTGGAAGTACTAGCATTTTCTGAGGTACTTACCTGTGCTTCA
The DNA here is from genome assembly GCA_911728435.2 of Apoderus coryli. Lineage (NCBI taxonomy): Eukaryota > Metazoa > Arthropoda > Insecta > Coleoptera > Attelabidae > Apoderus > Apoderus coryli. The sequence continues at coordinate 3,506,644 of OU452202.1, read as the reverse complement.
ACAAATGTTGTAGCAGAATTATTAAAATCAAAATGCAATAATGTATTGTGTTTTTTGTTACATTTATTGCAAGAACCTTTTTTGCAAACTTTACTTGCATGACCTGGTCGAAAGCAATTAATACATAACTTCAAATTTTTTATTTTTAAAAAACGATCATTTGGTGTTAAATTTAAGAATATAGAGCAGTTTTGAAGTTTATGATTATTATTACAAATCTCACATTTACTAGGTATATTATTTGTATTTTCAACCGATAAAAATCCTTTAGTTGAGTTATTTTTGTTTTTAGTATTATTATGATATTTATTCTCTATCTGTTTAGCTTGAGAATTGACTTCAATGCGTTTTAAAAATTCAATTCTATTATAAAGAAAAGATTCAAATTCCGTAAATGTTAAAGGTGAAGATTTAGATGTTTTGAATTTCTCTAATTCATAAAACGTATTTTTGTCTAAATTTTCTGAAGCTAAACAAATAATTAGAGTATCCCAATATTCAACTGGCTGACCAAGTTGACGTAATGCACGCAAATGCTTTAATATTAAATCTATAAATCTTCTAATGTTTTGTGAAGTGGCCTTAATAACGGGTTCCACATTAATTAAAGCTTTAGCGTGATTATCCACTAGGGAACGAGAATTATTGAATGTTTTAACAACCCATTCCCAAGCACTCTCATATCCACTTTCTGAAAATTCAAAAGTTTCTAATATTTGAGCAGCTGCGCCTTTTAGCGACTCTCTCAAATAATGAAACTTCTGAATTTTATTAATTGATTTATTGTTATGAATAACGGATAAAAATGTGTCCCGAAATTTCAACCAATTCAAATCATCACCTTCAAATATTGGCAATGGCATTTCAGGCAATTTAATACATTGTGACGCACAAGATGAAATATTATTATTATTATTTTCAATTACCTTATCGATATCACTATGCGTTTTAATTATTGACTTCGCCCGTGATAATGCATCAAAATATGTATTTTCAAAAGCTTCTCGCTCTACATAAGCATCATTTAAATCATCATCCTCATATGATGATTCAATGAGCGTCTGTATTTCATCAAACTTACAGTAAGTATCCTGTATTTGATTTATTCTTTCATTTAACTCTAAATGATCGTTTTTTAAAAATAAAAAATTTGAAGTTATGTATTAATTGCTTTCGACCAGGTCATGCAAGTAAAGTTTGCAAAAAACTTCGGAGTTCATTCCCAAAATGCTGTGATTTGAGTTGTCCTCCATATGTGCCTGTACCATACATCGAGTAGTATGATATAATCTGTATGTAGTCCACCTGGCCTCCGTCTCCACAACTATATGACGAGGACTTAAATCCAGGAGTACCTCCATAGCTGCTGACGGTGTGGTGGATAATGCACCAGTAATAGCCGACCAAGCTTGTCTCTGCAAAACAGATAGTTTTGCTTGGGTCGTTCGCTGTAAGACTTTCGTCCACCAAGCAACTGCTCCATACGTTATTATTGGTCTCATGACCATACCGTATATCCATTAGATTTGTTTGGGTTTCATTCCCCAGGACGTTCCACAGATCCGTCGACAAGCCTATAAGGACAGTCTTTCTTTTTGTAGAGCCCTTTCCAGATGAGCATTCCAGTTGAGCATTTTCTCTAGTACCAACCCTAGATATTTCGCCTCTGTCTTTCCATCGAATGAAAGTGGAATTAGGCCGTCCAGCTTCCTTTTCCGAGCGAAAGGTACAATTATGGTTTTGCTGGGATTTACAGACATCTGCTCCCGCTGACACAATCTCTGAATTATATTAAGGGTAGCTTGAGTTCTGGAAGAAGCCATTCTTTCAGAACTTGATCTGGATAGAATGACCAGATCATCGGGGTATGCTTGAAACTCTATCCCCTCTCTCTCCAGTCCTGCTAACAGGTCGTCCACCAGAAGTGACCACAAAAGGGGGGAAAGAACTCCACCCTGCGGGCAACCCCTTGAGGCCCTATATCTAACAGTTTCATCTTTTGGAGAGGTGATGATTCTGTTTCTTAGCATGGAATCAATCCAACTATTTATAGTTGGTTCTATTCCCTTTTCAATCATTGCGGATCATATGGATTCCGGTAGTGCATTATTAAATGCTCCTCCTATGTCAAGAAATACAGCCATCGCAGTCTTTTTATTATTAAGGAACAGGGTGTTTTCCCGACTAGGTTGTTAAGTGCCAGATCTGTTGATTTGCCCGGTTGGTAGGCATATTGATGAGTACTGAGAAGACGTACGTTAAGTATGTCCCTTCTTATATGGTTATCCAGCACTTTTTCCAGACCTTTTAACAGAAAAGATGTTAGACTTATTGGTCTGAAACACTTAAGGTGAGGGTCTTTACGGCCCACTTTCGATATATATACCACCCTAACCATTTTCCAGCTGGATGGTATATAATTCCATGCCAGACTGGCTCTATATAATTTGACGAGGATGGGTAATATGGTATCCAGTCCGTTTTGGATCAGAGCTGGATAGATTCCATCCTCACCAGGAGACTTAAAAGGCTGGAAAGATTTCACAGCACATTCCACCGCAATTGGTTTGATAACATGTTTGGCTACCTGCCAGTCACTTCTTTGAGGGCGTATTCGATTCTCAAAGCTGGCAAGCCATATGTTGTCAAGAGTCGAACCTCCAGGAAAGTGGTTTTCTATTAAAATCTCTAACGTTTCTTTCATAGAGTTCGTTAAAGTTCCGTCAGGTCGTTTTATCGGTCCGATTTCGCAATTCGTCTCTCTAGATAGAATCTGGTGAATTCTAGCGCCGTACATTATACATTATATACCCCCACAGAACTTCCTCCAAGACTCTCGCTTACACCTCCTAATCTCTTTATTATAAGTTTATAGGTATGCCAAAAAAATAAATAAAAATCGCAACAAATCTAATGTACGAGTAGCAAAATTACACAAATCCTTTATATCAAGAGCAAAGGCTAGCATATACTGCAGGAATAAAGCAGACTCCAAATAAACATGTGCGCACGTGATCTATTCTCTAAAATTTTCTTACAACTAGGTTTTTGGCTGTGTTTATAGAACCGAATGAGCGTCTTAAGATAATAATTATATATAATAATAATAATAATAATCCCTTTATTTGCAACACAATACATAATTATACAATTACAGTATAAAGCAAACAAAAAAAAAACAAGTATAAAGCATTGCAAAAAGGACATGGAGGCAGATAAACTGATTTTTAATCCATGTCCCAAACTTATTTATATATAAAAATATTTTAACGCTCTATGAGAAAGAAACAACTATTAATGCTAATAATCTATAATCAAATGACAATGTGATCGGTAGGTAAGCAAATGAAAGTTAACGGCACGGTTGATATATATAACTCAATATGACTCAACATGCTAGGCACCCAGCAAACGTCGCTTATAAGAGCATTTAAAGGCGGGTGACTTCAGAAACCTCAAATCACACGGCAAGTTATTATAAAAATTATAAATATTGTATGAATAAGATCTGTAGAATATGGAAGTGTGGTGTAGAGGTGGCGATATAAGTCCGCGAAACCTCAAGCCCAGAGTATGAACGTCAGATCTAAATTTTATCTTATTGTACAGATATGGAGGTGATTTATTTAAAATAATTGAGTAAAACAGACAACCGGAATGTAATTTACGCCTATTTTCCATGTTAAGCCATCCAGCATCGATGAGTTTATAACTGATTGGTTGATATTTGCGTATTCCGTATACATATCTCAGACAAGATTTCTGCATACGTTGAATTCTGATTTTATCGACGCTGGATAGACACGGTCCATAGATAACATCCCCATAATTAAAGTGTGATAGTACTAGACTATCGGTTAACTTTAGTTTTAATTTTTGATTTAGAAAGTGTCTGTGGGGATATAAAGATTTTAAAATGTAGTAACCCTTTTGTAGCATCTTACTCACATGCTCACAGAATCTCAGCTCACTGTCCAGATGAATGCCAAGATTTTTAGCTGTAGTTACAATACTTAAGGGTTCGTTATTTATATTCACTGATAGATTTTGACTAACCAATTCTTTATGTTTACCGAAAATTTTAGCTCCAAATATCAATATTGCCGACGTAGAATCATGCAGCTGCTAAATGTTGCTTTAACAAAAATGGATTTTCTAACAGCATATAGACAAAGACAAGCACAAAAGTATACTCCGTCAACCTACTTACTTTGCCATACTGATGAGAACAAAAAGTTCGAAAGCAGATTTGAGACAGTCTCCTTTCCAAACAAAATCGTTTCAGTTTAACCGATTCGTTGTCTACGCACCCGATACTTGGGAATATATGCTCCATTTTTGTTTGGATTTCTATGCGTCACTTCAGTTGCAGGGTAAATGCAACACAGATGTAATTATATTTGTATACTAAAATAAAAATATCTACCACAATACAGGGAGATGAGTCGGCTTTTTGTCTCAAAACTGTGACAATTTTATCTTTTCTTCGATGGGGTCGTATGTAGATCTAGTATGCCCAAATTTTGCCAAACATTGCACGGCCCCAAAAAGAGATAAATATCAACGTTATCGTTTTTAAATGAAATTTAAGGCATTTTCAAAAATAAATGTGATTTGGTATAGGATGTTCTATACCTATCTCTTAAGCTTTTCACAAAAATCTCAATTTGTGAAATTTTAATAATTAATATTAATAATAAAAAATTAATATTTCCGTATTTAGTAAATTTGAAGAAACACTGTTAAGACTGGTGATAACTAGCTTCCATATTTCAACTTATGGATGTAAACAATAGTTTATTTAAAAATGACATTTGAGTGTAATTTAATTTTTTCAAATGGAACCTTTGACAAGATGCAGATTTTAAGTCTACATGAATTTTGTTCAGTCCTGATTTTTTTATTTCTTCAGAAACATAACAGATTCACAATAAAAATTTTAGTCAGATGGTGCTAGTTATTTTAATAAACAAAATACAGTTAAATTTATTTTTAACAACTACTACTAATTACTAAACTAAACTAATAAAAGAATTTTTGTTAAAGTAATCCATTGCAGAGAGGAGTTTAAAGTATAGTAGGAAATAAAATCACGTCTACTCCACTAAAAGTTATATATGTGTTCAAATCGTTACAACCATATCAAAATGTTTCGAGAATCATCTCATCATCAGTGACAAAAAACTTTTACAGAAGCCCTTAGATTAAACATCTATATATCAGTTAGTGAAAAAATTTTTAGTTAAAAAACATTACTTATATAAACCAAAATACAATAATCAAAATTTAGATAATGAAATTTGAGTTGATTTGAAGCCGAATTTCTTTTTATATATCATAATTATTAATTGTTAAACAAAACTTTTGTTTAACTGATTTCCACGTTGTAAACTTGCAATAAAGTTTGATTTTGCTCTTCAAGTTTTTTCTAACAATTAATAATTATGATATATAAAAAGAAATTCGGCTTCAAATCAACTCAAATTTCATTATCTAAATTTCGATTATTGTATTTTGGTTTATATAAGTAATGTTTTTTAACTAAACATTTTTTGACTAACTGATATATAGATGTTTTATCTATGAGGGCTTCTGTAAAAGTTTTTTGTCACTGATGAGATGATTCTCGAAACATGTTTGACATGGTTGTAACGATTTGAGCACATATATAACTTTTAGTGGAGTAGACGTGATTTTATTTCCTACTATAATAAAAGAATTATAAATTTTAACAGTAAAAACTGTAAAATATTCAAAATGATTCTACAAAATGTCGTAATGTACAAGAACTTAATTAATATTAGGTGAGTGTTTTTAAAACTAGTTGCTGGCTTCAAGAGTGATGCCGAAAACTTTAGTTGCCCTGTCATCAAGACACACGAGCTTTTAAAAGAATAAAAGTATAGACAAAACAGATTTTTTAAATCTGGGAATGTCGAGCATCGAAAGACACAATATGAAAAACGGTAGTTATAGATAAAAAAAAACTGAGTATATGCTAGTAGAATCTGTTACACAACAATCAAATGTAAGCTCTAGCATCATAAAATTGGTATTAGTTAATCTACTATCTGTCGGATACTGAAAAATCATCGTTTTCACATCTAACTCACTCAAATGCATCAAAATTTATACGGAGATGATTTTCGATACCGTTTGGATTTTTATTTGTAGGCAATGCGACAGAAACAGACTTCTAATGACGGTTCTGTAAACTGTCACAATTATCATTACTAATTCTTTAAATGTTTATTCTTGAACCTTTTTTGATTTATTTTCTAATTATCATTACTTAATAGGATTTCATGTCCGTAAATATAATAAATGAAAAATAATTTCGTGGAAAAGCATTTACATATATCTGATGTTGCATATATCTTGCTGTGCTTAATTCAGGCCGATATTGATGATGGACAACGACTATGGTACTCTGACGAGTTCATAATAAGAGCGAAACAAATTCGTCAGTATCTGTAGACCCATGCCTTGGTCTGGTTCTACTGAATTAGACTGGGGCCCTGCTAAATTAAACAAAATTCCTTGTGTAGGTAAAACCAGTAATTTTGTCCACTTTGCCACGAAATTATTTTTCATTAATTATCATTACTTGATACCCGAAATTTCAACGGTGGACCATCATAATCGTCTACACGTTTTTGGTGGAATCGGGGAAAAAATGACTTAGGCCGTATTCTTTTGATAACCATTTAAATGGGAATACATTTTCCCGTTTGTTGAAAGGAGATTTTGGGGATTTACCAGAAAATTTACCTCTGAATGTAAGGGACAGATTGTGGTTACAGTTAGACGTTGCACCATTTCATTTTTGGAGATGTTAAGACAGTATTTAAATCGTAAATTTCCTGGGAGATGGCTTGGAAGGCAGGTCCTTATGCTTGATCACCTGATCTTACACCAATGAATTATTTTATTTGGGGCTAAGGAAAAAATATTGTGTATAGTACAGTTCTAACCACCAAAGAAGATATGAAGCTCAGAATTCGAAGTGTGTTTGAAACCATTTCTTGTGAAATGTTAACTGTTCTTTTGAAAAGAGAGTCATTGTACATTATGTGTACTAGAAAATTGTAATCATTTCACGAACTTAATTTAAATTATTTCATACTTAGTTTGGTCAATTATTAATTATTTGTTATTGGCATTAGTTTACTTTGAGTTTGGATGTTATTATTATGGTTTTGTCGTTAGTATTTATTAACGATTTGGTACCTACATTTAGGAGCTAGTATTATTAATTTGGTTCTTATTTAGTTTAGTAATAAGTAATATTGATGTTTTCGTTAATTTTCATTTAATTCTGCATGTTATTGTATTTTTTTGGTAAATAATAATAATAAAGCCTTTATTTTTAAATGGGTGAAGTCTAGCCAAACGCCAATTATACTTAACCAATTACCCCAAGTAAACAATACAAAAAAAAAAAAGAAAAGAAGAAAACAAACAAAATAAAATAATATAAAGTAAACCACAAATAATTCAAAATAAAATAAACATCTCAAAATAATAATGCAATAATAAATCTCATTGACATGAAAGTAAATGTTCCTTTAACCAGTTCTTAAACTTATAGGGTGTTACATTCTAGATCTAGATATTGTTGATAGTAGTTGAACATAGTTACAGAATTATAAGTGAAACTTCTTACAACTATGGCTGTCCTATACAGAAGCATTGTTAGCTTATTTTGGTTCCTCAGATTGAGAGTGTGGATCGTCTGAGGAAACACAAGCTTAGTTCTCAAATAAGGTGGTACAAAAGTGTGAATGACGCGTTTAACACTACACATAAACAGATATTTAAAAATATTACCTATTTTCAGCCAGCGCAATGATCGGAATGAGGGTGTCACGTGATCAAACCTTCTCAGCCCACACACCAGTCGGCAACAAATTCTGAACTCTTGCAGAAGTCAATACATCCAAAGACGGGTAGTAACATGTGATGCCATAGAAAATCCTCGAGATTACCAATGACTGATAGAGGGTTTTTTTATTTTTGTGGTCAGGAATTTCCTAACCGCATATAGCAACTTCAACTGAATTACGTAAGACACATTCTTTTAAAAACGTAGGCTGTCGTCAAAGTATAATCCTAGGTTCTTAGCCGACTCGACAAAAGTTATTCGAACTTGATTTATGAAAATTGCCAAAATTTTTCAAAATATTCCTCGTCCTTACAGGACCAAAAACCATAGTTTTCGACTTAGTCGGATTCAATCGCAAGCTTAGAGTGGTTGCATAATCGGTGATGGAGCTCAAGTCGCTATTAAGTCTATCAGCAGCAGCCCCGGATTGCTCTGGGTCAAAATGATAATAAAGTTCTGTATCATCTGCAAAGAATTGCGCTTCGCAATGCTTAACAACATCAGGCAAATCAAACGTATGTAATAGAAACAAAAGTGGAGCAAGAACGGAGCACTGAGGCACTCCCGACTGTACATGCAATAATGAGGACCACTGAGAATCAACCACAACTTGCTGATGGCGATCACTTAAACTCAAAACTATGAATAATTATATCAAATGCCTTGGTAAAATCTAATAATACCAAGACCTTTATCATAAGTGAGGTTGCGGTACCATAACCAGCTCGTGACCCCGACTGATGTACAGGAACAAGCTCAACTGATCGGAAATACATATCAATCTGCCGCTAGACTAGCTTATCCATACCATTGAGAGGACCGGCAATAAACTTATGGGTGGTAGATCAGTAAAAGAGGCGGGGTCGGCAACCTTTGGCAGCGGGATGACAAGAGCGGTCTTCCATGCTCTAGGAAAATGGCGTCTTTCTAAGCAACAATTCAAGATGTGGCAAAGTAGTATTTTTTATATCACCGCCATGAGATAGTTGGGCAGGTAGGACTCGGGTTTTGGATTTCTGAATACCGAGATGTTTAAGTCCTTTGAAAACTAGAGACTTATCTGATACGTCATACAGCGACTCCAAGTATGCGGACTTTTCTCTACGTAGAGAGGCCTTAGCAAAATTTTGCAACTCTCTATATCGTTCCCATGTCTGAGGAAATCTAACTCTTTTATATTTCGAGAACGCCCGATCGCGTTCTCTGAAAATTTAATTCACCGAAGTCACCCATGGACAGCGTTGATCTCAATCTGAATTTGACTGTGTTTTGTTGATTAAAATAATGAATTTCATCTGACTAACATTGTCGATGTGAGCCTTGAAGTAATATCAAGAAATCAGGTCTAAGAAAAACGTATTTTGAGCTAAAATTAATATTTCGTTCTGTTCTGACAACCCTTAACAAAATTCATGCTGAATTAAAATCTCCATTTTGTCAAAGCGAAATTTACAGGATGTTACATTTGAGAAAATCAAGTTACACTCATTTAAATGGCGATAAAATCTAAACAGTTTATCTTCGAATTTACTATACACTTGTGGTAGATATTTTTAGTAGACTATGCAAGTAAAAATAATTACATCTGTCTTGCAATTACTCTGCAACTGAAGAGACGAATAGTAATCGAAACAGAAATGGAGCATATCTTCCCCAGATGAAATGGGTATTTCCAGAAAAGTATCCGGCGCGTAGACAATGAATCAGTTAAACTGAAAAGATTTTGTTTGGAAATCTGAATCGCACTGTTTGTTCTCATCAGTATGACAAAGTAGCAATAGCAGACAAAATCGTTCCGGTGTAACCGATTCTAAAAATAAGAACTAAGATACTTTTCGGGATCTTATATTTGACAGTACTATATTTTGATATCACTTAAAAAATAAATAACCCTTTTATTCAATATCTGCATGCCTATTTTGCATAATTTTATATAAAATAATTATTCTTTTTTGTACCAGTGTTTCTCCAGAAAATAAAATATCATAAACTCTAGTACATTATTAATGATAAAATATGCCAGGCGTAGGCCATGTATGCGGCAAACAGATGCAGGTAATAATGTCTGTTCGTATCTACAGTATGTACTGAATTAGAATATAGAACTTTTACTTAATTTAAAAACTCGTAACTTCATTTTCACAAATTGAACACCCTGTATATTGTTATTCCAAAAAAAAAAATACGCGTGCAGCACAGTACACGTGATAGAAGTGAATAATTCTTTCACGAGAGAGGAAGGAAATACGAATGACGGTACAAAAGGGACAACCGAAGGATAGGCAACGTTAAGCCGCTATATACATAATAGTGTATGGTATAGGATATAGTCTTTCTCTCTCCCTCATATTTGTTAAATGCTATATCTCTTTTGCGGGACGAAAATTTTATAAATCGTGTCGTGACGCGACCTTGTAAAATCACTCTAATGCGGCCAAAGAAGTATTCACTTCAAAAATGCAATTAATTTTCAATCGCATTCTAGTGCCTCTTGCATTATAGAGAAATATCTAAATTTCAAGATTACATTAATTTGAATTCACTCATAATGTTGAACAATATGTCCCTTTGAGGATACCCTGACCATGTCTGTGGGGTGCACAAAGAAACTATCAATTATTGATAGTTAGAACTCAATCTTACACTTCAGCTAACTATTACAGATATATTTTTTTTTTTAGTTTTCGACCATACATTGTGCAAGCGAATACCAAAAACGCTTGGCAATCTTTGATCACCGAACATATAACATATAGAAGAGTCAGTCGTGGAAAAGCGCGAAAATACCCGGAACGTTACGGTTGCCGTTGCTCCTTACTTCTCGAGCTGAAAGCAGTACGGCTAGCAGTCAGCCACGTATATAAAAGACGGTGGCCTAGTAGAATATTGTATTTTTATTTGTTTACTACTAAAGTCACAATTATTCTATGATATATCGCGAAAGTATATTATTATAATCAAATTATTGAATTCCATGAGGGTCGCACGCCTTGCGGGGAAATTGCCAGCACGGTTGTAGTGCTCATGGTTAGAGGTGAAACTTATAACTGGAAACAGTCTGTATCGTACTTTTTTTTTTATAAATAATAATAATAATAAATAACTTTCACTTTCACAAATAAATAAATAAAACTTAACGTAAATCAAATAAAATATAAATTGGAAAACCAGGGGAAGTACATCACAAGGTGCTCTTACATTTAACCCTGACATAACTTAAATCAATTTCAACCATTATACCAAATTGATCAAATTTATTGACTAAATGTGATCCTTCAAATAAACTAAATAAATATATGAAATATATAAAAAAAGACAAAATAAATAGCATACAATGTACTATGTTCACCACAACAAGTCAAAGTAATATATTTTGTTGTTGATATAAATATTGATAAACAGAGCATCTAAACTTACCCAATTTCATCAACTCAGTCGGTAAGGAATTAGATTGTTCCGAAACATCATATGAGAACCCAAACTGAAAAAGAACCGACCAATGGATTGGAGGAGTTATGACACCACGAGATCGAACGTTAATATGATGCACATCTGTATGAAACTTTATTTTATTAAACAAGTAAGATGGTGTTTTATTCAAGATTATTTTATGATAGAGACAGAGAGCGTAATATTTGAACATCTTTCTCATATCAAGCCACTTTAAATCCACAAGTTTATGGGATATATGTTCATATTTTTTAATTCCAAAAATAAATCTCATACAGGAATTTTGAACACGCTTTAGCCAACCCACTGTATCAGTATCAAGACAGGCACCAATTAGTGGTGCATAATAGGTAAACTGAGTCAAAACCAAGGTCTCAGAAAGCATTTTTTTGTGGTTATATTAATTCAAATTCTTTATTTGCCATAGAATGTAATACATTACGTTGTCGGCTCGTCAAAATAACAATAAAAGTCAAACAGTATATTACAAGTATCACAGCGACAAAACAAAGAATCAATAATTTAAAAATTCGTCAACTGAATAAAAACATTCACGAATAAAAAAGTCTTTCAGTTCTAGCTTGAATTTATTTATTTTCATGTCGGCAAACCTACCAATTTTCAGAATTTTGTTAAAACATTTGATGCCTATATATTTCGGGTTTTTCTGACCCTTCGCTAGTCTGGAGAATGGCAATTCTAGGCTATCCTTAAATCTAGTATTATAATTGTGTATATTTTTCCTTATAGCTTTTTTATATTGATTATCAGTACCTACATGTATAGGCAAGGGAGAGTCATTATTTTCAGCATTTTAAAGTAGGTTTTACACGAGAGACGATCTGTGAGGATATAAAAGTCTTAATGCCAGATAGGCTTCTCGAATGTTCGCAGTGCACTGCTCACGAAACCTCAGAGTTCTCTCATAATTACTTCTTGATTCTTTGCACTGCTAGCGAACGGAATAGAATCATCTCCCATCTCAATTCTCAAAGCCTCACTAAGAAATTCATAGTCAGTCTTCTTTGCAAATCTACAGAATATTCTGACGGAGCAGAAGATATTTTATTCAAAAGTGTGAGAACACTAACCGCCGTTGGCATGAATGTTTTAGATGTAGTTTCAGACCAGATACCGAACTTTCAAACACTTGTAAAATAATATCTTAACGGAAGATAATCCTTGTTTATTTATTTGATGTGCCACATTTATCAAAATCAACTAGAAATAATTTATTTTCATACATTTTTCATTTACCGGAAGGAAAAACAAACAAAAAATATATGTTGAAACCATGTACCATTACGATAAATCAATAAATTAAAACATTTATCCCAATAGTTTTCAAAAAATGAAGGTTAAGTATTATGCTTCTCAAGTACTCAGTCACAGCACCTCAGTACCCTTAAATTAGTTCATACTTTAAATTATTACCATCTGATGCAAGGGCAATTTTATTGACAAAATGAATAGACTTTTCGATATTTTTAATTCCAGTTACATAAACAATATCGATGTCTTCAAAGGAAATCAAAAACAAATATTTTGTTTATAGGAGATGATAAGATTCAAAAATATACATTGAATTTCTGTCCGTAAATATAATACAATGAAAAATAATTTCGTGGCATAGCGGACAAAATAACTGGTGTTACCTACACAAGGGATTTTGTTTAATTTAGCAGGGTCTCAGTCTAATTCAGGATGAGCTCGTCAGAGTACCATAGTCGTTGCCCATCTACAATATCGGCCTGCATTTAAGCACAGTGAGATATACAACAGTAGATATATGTAAACCGTACCATCATAATTATTTAATATAGTAATGCAACACACCTTCCAATTTTGTAGAGCATTTAAAAAAAATTTTTCATTATCATCATGTTATCATCTTAATAAATCCCGTAATTTTAAACACCGTTTTAGTTTTATTACTTTTACATTTCGTCTTGTCTACAAAATATTAACGTTTCTGTGTAGCCCTCGTATAACAGACTTCTGTCGCTTAAATAATCGAGTCCGCGCGTCGGCATCGTAATTTACTGCTTGCAGCTGCAGTCGGCAATGCTTTGATAGAAAGAAAACAAAGGACCGCGTCAAAGTGACCCTTCTATGCCGTTATATGTTCGGTGCTTTTATAATTATGGTAATTTATAAAATTTTAAATATTATTTTTAACGTAACAAAATCAGCAACATACCTTTATGATACCCTCAGATTTGTAGGCGGCTATCAGAATCTTCATTGAGGATTTATTTCCTATTTGTGTCTGTTTTCTTTGCTTAACAACTTCAATTGGAACTCTCACTAAACACGCAACCTAGAATAAATAATCCAGGAATATAGTAATTGCCTGCCTGAGTTACGATTGATAGACAATAAATAATACTAATGGAAAAACGCAAAACACCTAACCTTATTTTTTGCAGATAGTATTGGCTATTGGTATTGCTGTGAATCAAACAGAGAGCTGTACTGCTGCTCTGGTTAACTGAACAACAAAGGACTACACCTTTTCCAACAGTATTTCAAATAACATCAAGTTGATTTCAAAAAGTGTTAATTGTATTCCAAAATTTCAGAAGGTGTCATATGCATTTCGAAAAAATAATTTCAATATCAAAAAACATTGCGATAATGGAGCATTATCGCACACTACCACTAAGTCTGCTAATTGATTCCCACCTTTTTTCTATTGCTGGAACAGATATAAAATCCACTCATTGACAGTAGTTGCATTAGAAGAACCGCGACGGCACGGTCCATGACAACGACGCCTGCTGCCGAAATGGCGCCAATTAAATGAATATTCGCCCTCTTGCAGCTGGTAACAATTGTATAGATCTACCCTTTCTGGGATTTTCTATAGTACATGATATGCAGTACGTTTACATAGTTTTACCAAATATATCAATAAATTTAAAATACAAATGACTATCTTAAATATTAAAACGCTAGTTTTTGAATTTAATTTGACATACTTTTGATAATTTTGAAAATTAATTCAAATAACTAATTTGAAATACATTTTACTCTTTTTGAAATATAGGTACGTAACAATTTGAAAATTCAAATGCTACTTTTTGAAAATAAATGACTATTTGGAATACATGTGAGGCTTTTTAAAATACTGTTGTAAAAGTTGTAGTTCAATTCGCAAAAATAACTTCGGTGACAAGAGTATCAAGTAAATAAAATTACCAATCAGCGCTCTTTGGCTACAAAATTGTATGTAAGTAACACTATTTTGGCAGGAGACGGTGGTCTTGAGCAGACTTTCGCGGTATGTACTGGGTTCGAACCCCGGTGCCGCTGCATGTAGCTGCTCAATGTAATAAATTAAAAAGACTGGCTAAATTGCCTATGTTGCAGAGACCAATAAAAAAAGTAACTATTTAAAATATACGTAAGTATATATATAATATCCCATGCTATAACGCTTTAGAAACAGACTATTTAACACCGTAGGTCATTTTTACTACATATTTTGACTTACAGTGTTGTCGCTAGAACGGTTTTAAATTATGAGATCCCTTGTCCAAAATTATCGATTTTGACTAACCCCGAGTTTATACAACATAAATAAACACAATGGCATATAAGTATAATCGTAAAAAGTTAAATTCATTGCTTTAGTTTGTACACGAATCATAAGTTTAATACGTCGCTACCGTTTTCAAGCTTATATGTACCATTTTCTATACGCTCAAGTACCACCTTAGCTATTTTACACCTGGTAACTGGTAGCACTGGTGCTATAATCAGTTCCCATTCTGTATTCTTCTCGGACACATGACACTAATAATAATTGTGACCCACTTTCGTTTCCGTTATGAGATTATCAGGATATAAAGGTGTCACTGTACTAGAAATATTTTTTTAATTCACAGATTTATGAATGGGAAATGCAAAAGATGAATTCGTCAGATCTTGAAAACAAACTGTGAATAATATATTGAGTATTCTTCAAGACAAACCATGCATGTTGCTGAAGCAACTTAAATTATAAACACTTCATGTGAAATATGTCTAAATTAAATGTTTTTAAAAAGTGTAGGTCAATATCGGATATATACATACTACTTCTGCCACTGAAGCACCAGCCATATAGACAGCCGGTAAGACACTTTGTGGAACAACAGGAACCAAGTAACTTCTGATACTTTCATATGTAAGAAAAAATATCGCCGCTAAAATTTAATGTTCGATTACAATCATACAATTTTCCATATATATATTAAACCTTGAGGAGCACTGCCAATTGCCTGAGTCCCGACACCCTTATACACGCCTTTAAAACCGCCAGCTTTCTGAAATCCTTGGGCAGATTGTAACCTGGTTTTTAAAGTATCTAACGGAAAGAGCACCATATCCACGAATAATCCTGCTGCACCACCTCCCTAAATAAAATAAAACTTAAAAATAGTGAAAATTGAGGTAATAAATATTACCAAAAACGAAGCTAGATACATGTTTTTATCAGTTGATGTATCCATTATTTCCTTAGTTTTTTACGACGTGCCTTTAACATTTTAATTTTTTATCTAAAACTTGACCTCATTCAAATATAATTTTTCAAAAGTATTCCCATTTTGTTAGGTTAGACAGGTTTAATGTATGATTAGGTATAACAACGATATATCGATAAATTAAAAATATCGATATATTTTTTTAATATATCGATATATTTTAATCGCTATATTTCTTTCGATATATCGAAACAAATATCGATATATACAACACGATATATTGGTACATTATCAAAATAAATGTATCTGCTACAGCTGCTTTCTTTCGCTAGTTTTCTTGATCCGGATTTATTAATCAGGATTTGTTGGATTTCTGAAGGCTCGATAAGTTTATCCGGATCGCGATGGGCGCTAAAGTGGGGATGAATCAGAAAATGCGTTTTTAGCGAAAGAACAGGTGAATCCAAACGCGTTTGGATCCTGAAATTAGTAGCGAAAGAAAGCAGGATACATACACAGGTTTAAAACTAAAAGGTCCTTGTTGTGTTGCCGTAGCAGTCGAGGCACACAACAAAATCGTCGAACTGGAAATAGATTATCAAAATTATTATTTCTAAGTTCTGTTCCAGAAAATTTTGAATTAATTGACCTAACCTAGTGTAATTATTTCTAACAAATATTCTTACGTTTGTTTGGAATGCATATGTATTTTCAGGCAAATAAATTTTAATGAATACTATTTTATTTCATTATTTGAATCTTTAAAATTTGAAGTTTATTTATAACTATCCACTCTAAAATAAAAATATAGCAAATATATCGATATATATAAAATATCGATATTTTTCATTCGATATATCGAGTATATCGATATATATTTTCGATATATCTTTTGATTCAATATATCGATATATTTATTTATTTTGCCATCCCTATGTATGATTGTTAGAAAAATCGTAGAAGCGTCCAAGGCAAAGAGAATAGAGACCATATGTTTTAAGTTTATAATTAAAAGACTCACTAGGGGGGGATTAATTTTGACACTAGAGTATCACATAATGTAATGTAACATATTAAAATACTCGATGAATTCGAATATTTAAATTTTCTCATAGTAAAATATTTGATTAAAACGTAAAGAAGTTGCCTATATCCAATATATTATTTTAAAATTTTTAATACCGTACCACAGAGTTACAAAATATATGTATTACAATTTTTATTTGAAATTTTTTTGGAACAAACATTAAAATAATTTATTTTTTCTTCTATTAATGATTAATGGAATCTTGTCATGATAGACATACGGTTGTTGCATTATAAAATTTAAAAAAATATATTGAGAGGGGTAAGCGTGGTCTAAAAAATATATATATATGAGCAATTCAGACATATTTATTCATAAATATTTTAGGATATTGCAAATTTTTATATTATAATTTGCAGGGTTGGAACTACACTTTTCCTCAAATATTTTTTACCATGTACACTTTCAAAGTCACTGTCTTTAAAATGTTTTGAACAAACAAGTTTATTTCTGGACCACGGCAATTCAGGACTTAGTTCAAGAGCTGCTAACCATTCCTTTAACAATGCAGTCTTCCTGAAATACGTTCATTAGATATTATAGGTATTCATTATTGTACTATTATATGCTTGAAAAAGTACAGCGGCAAAATAAGTAGTAAGTACTAGAACTGCTGTTTTTTTTCAAAAGTTTTTGTTCGTACATTGTAATAAATAAATGCATAAACACAATAGGCATTTTTTTTAAATTTTGATTACCTATATGATTAAAATTAAATATTAAACCTATTTGCATCTTTTGAATGTAATAAAAGTCAACAAAAATATATTACAAACAACAGAAAACACGCGAATATTAAATCAAAACAAAATTAGCGCTTCAAAATGGCAGGCTGCACAGTGAAACCAAAAATAGGATGCGCACTCCTCGAAGCTAGCATACGTTAATTTCCTTTTATACCGACCCAATGAGAATCATCGTGCGCGCGTCTGCTTGTTGTAAGCCGGGTTTATACAGCATAATCATAAAGATATGCATAATAATCACAAAAGTTGAATGCATTGTAATCAAAGCATAGAAATCTTATATTATATATGTACTCTAGAATGATAATCCCGTAGTACAAAAATGTAACCAAAAGTGTAGAGCTGTCCATAATGCGCATGATCACCAGTCACTTATTTTTCAACAGGACCGGCTTTGATTAAATGTAATATTACTGTTATAGGTATATTTAAAATTAAATTTTACCATTTGGTAATTAAAATAAAAAAATGGAATAAAGGAATTTAAGAAATAAAAAATTACATTAAATATATATATACTTTATTGTCTAACAGGTACAACCCAATAATAATAAATCTAAGCAGAAACGAGAAATAAGTAAAAATTCTAATATTGGAAAATATCGTAAGGACTTGAGCATTCTAATTATTTATTTTATTATTATATAATATTTGTTTGTTTATATAACCACCTTAGGCCTCTTACCTCTCTACAGCCTTCAAAGAAGGGGTGCAAGAAACAGTGATTTCACGAATATTTTCCGTGTCCATGTAAACCACTTCCATATCATCCGTACTACTCGCAATAGTATTTTGTGACAAAACATGGTTGGTAGAACTTTTAGTCTCAGCAATTTCATGGAGGATTCTATAATTAAGTATATTCCAGTTTAACAACAGAATTCAAACGAACTTTGTATACCTACACAACGTAGGAAATATATTCTTGACATACATATCATGCATTTTTGACTGACTGCTTTTAAGTAAACAGTGTCTTGATATCAAACGATTAAGAATTTAACTTCCACTCTCATTTACATAATCTCTTCTTTTCAACAAAAGTTTGGGAACTGCATCGGGTACGAGGGTGATCCTCTTGCCGTCTTCTCTACAAATGATATCTTCTGCAGCGAAATGCTTACTGCATATGACATTCCCATCACATACATTTTCTGTACTAGGATCCCAATGCCCGCATCCAAACATCATGTCTTTTTTTTGTCAAGCTAAAAATGAGTATCATGTCAATGGTATCATATTGACTCAAACTGAGACTGTTAGCAAAGATTAATCTACACAATAGATAGTCAGCCCAATGCATTAAAATCAGAACATCTCTAAGTATGCCTGCCACTACGTGGCGTAGACTAGCGTGTAAAGCATAGAGCAGTATTGTCACAGCCAGAAACCGTTTTGTAGTTTATTAATATCAAAAACAAAACGCAACGTATAACAATTATTTAGATCATTTGCAACAGATATGCACCGGCAATGCTGTATTGTCAGAGAGAGAAATTGATGAAATTCTGTATTAATCTGGAGGGGATACGCAGGGAGGGTAGAAAAAAAAACAAGCGAATGTGGTGTGTGTCGTGCTGTTGCCAATTCGTCGGTAAAAGAAACACACAGGGTGATTTATTACAAGTACAGTATTGAAATAAAAGCCTAATCTCTATGAATTAAATTTAATATAATAATATTTAATCCATGTCATACATGTTTCAAGACTAGACCAGTCCCATGATTAGTGGCGAACAATCGTTAAATGAAAAGCTTTTAGATAGAAACATACTTTTGACTAAATATTTCACGTAGACAATGTGGCAAAGATGTAACAAGATTGTTGTAGATCTTATAATACCTATAATAAAAAAATTATCAGTGCTACCTATATTATATTAGGTATACCTATTATAATAGTCTGTCTCTTCATCAGGTATAAGTTCCACTTTATCGGTTTAGGTACTTAAATTTTACTTCTTTTTAATGTTTCTTCGGGTAAATAATAAGTTCGGTAGGAATAGGGCTTTGGGTATGAAACAAAAAAGATAGAAAATAGAAATTTGATATAGGGGTAGTTCTAAGCATTTACAAGTTTGTGACGTGTAGCGATTTTCGATGCCGCCCCCGAAGGTATACATGAGGGCGGCGCAATGCCGTTTTAAATATCTCGTTTCGCTTTCTTGGAAAATAAAAAATTATAACTGATAACTGAAACTTAGTACTTAATACGTGGGCGTAAGAGGTAAGCTCACTTCACAGGTCTCTATTAATGAAAGAAAGTTAACATTTTGAGCATCTGCGTAAAATTAAATGTATCCGTTTGGTGGGTAGTTTTGATTACAATAAGTCGGTGCCAAGCCCAAGCCCGAAACAAAATAAATCTATATTTACCTACTACCTATTTGGCTTGGTACCGACTATTATGTGCATTGTTGTCTTTTGAATGATATTTGTATTTTGTTATTTTTCGTATTTTTTATTAGTTCTTTTGACAGCTCTGGTGTCATCAATACACCTGTATCCCGAATTGCACCAAATTGCGATGCTATTGAACAAGCATATAATCCTAAATATAATATTCTTTTTGAACTACCTGTATCTCGAAAACCAAGCCGTAGCGGACCCATGTACATATGAAATTTGTATCTTAAAATTAGTCAAAGAATCACCCTTTAAAGTTTGTACAAGTACTTATGCAACACCCTGTATACATAGATACTTTGATTTGCAATTTGCAAATCTGTCAAACTAGGTAATGCTGTTTTTTTTATTTACTTTCAAATATGGTGTTATGTAATTGTATTCAAATTAAATGTTTGGGGATGATATTTACGAGTTTTATTTTTTTATATAGAGAAACTGTTATTCAGTTTTTAAGGATCAATCTGAAGCAGACGATTGTACTTGTTAAAACATGAAAAAAGTTATTGTCGTGATACTTTTAACACCCTGTTGGTGGGTTTTTAAAGCTTTTTACGAAACGTGTTAACAATACAATCTACATAAATCGTTAGTTTTTTAAAGTTTTATGATCATTGCACAAAAACCAATATTAGGGAGACTGTAAGTTTTTTTTCAATTCGGCGTTGCAGAATTTGAACCTAATTGTGATAATTGTGTTATTTTACTAGTATAGATATTTTTGAGTAAATTAATTCGGTTATAATCGATGAGTAGAATCTTTGGAGTAAAATACATTTCACAAAAACCCTGAACCATATTTCTCAATAGATTTAAATTTTCATTAAAAACAGATTAAAAATTCTAATTTTTTACATCCTGCATTTCGAAACCGTATTTTTTTAAATAATTATTGTCATGCTGGAAATTTCAAACCTTATTTACTTCAGCAACTTGTAAAAAGCACAGCCTTTTTAATATTAACATTTCTTAAAATCGATATTACGCGATAACGATGACTTTCTATCAATATCACAGAAGGATACATTTATTACGTATATAATTTGTTAGATTTTACATCTCCGAATTGAAACACACGCAAAAAATCTGCATAAAAAAGTTAGGGTAGCATTTCACGCCTTTATGCCCCTTTAATTTACCCGCCTCTGAGATTTATTTTTTCATAATGTTAACGACAAGTTGAATCTGCTGTTTGAGTTTGATCCTTAAAACTGAATCAGGTAATAACCGGAAGTCCTATCTATAACGCCAAATTTCGTTAATTTAAATATAACTTTTTGATGCATCCTTATATCCGAAATTTAAAATTAAATGACTAAAATAATATTATTTTAGTCATTTAAAATTATTGTCTAAAACATTTAATGAACCAGCCCTGTATATTTATACTATTATAGTAATTTCTTTTATTTTCGTCCATACACATTAATCTTTGCTTTACTGAAAATATTTAATACCAGGAATGATACTTTCATTTTTACACCACAACACTATACACCTCATTTTTTGTTAAATAAACAAACTACCAAACCAAAATAACAAATATTAAAAACAATTTTAATCACAAATAGGTATATCTATCAACAATTAAAATATACCACGCATAAACCCATAATTCAATTATAAAACCTATCTGAATTGTTGTGAGGCCGACTCTGACAGATATTCCCACTACGAGAAATGTCATTTGCGAAAATAGACGCTGTTGCGAAATCTCCTAAATTTAATAAGATTTGGAAAAAAATGTTTCGTTCATATTGCTGAAAACTAAACAGTATTACAATTTTACCGATAACATTGAATTATTTGATTTTGTCAAGCAGTTTCGTATGACGCAACATATGGATTTATTTATAAAACAGATATGTCGCATAAATTCTGTAAGGCGAACGACAAAATAGTTTTAAATATGGCAGCTCTGTACTGAAAATAAGTGACTGAGGAGCATGCGTAGTTCGAGAAAACTCTGCATACCCGTTACACTTTTTGGTATTCGGCTGGATTTAATTAGCATTCTAGAGTATATATATATATATATAATATAAGATTTCTGTGAATCAAAGGCACCGTTACAAGAGCATACATTAAAATGCCAACGTGCCGAGCCAATCAGAGCATTTGGGGCGGGGCTTTCCTTGGCGCGCTTTTGTATTTGAATTTAACTGCTATTCAACTTATTTTGAAACTGAAATTTAGTCGATATTTAATTGGAATGAGTTTTTCAGTAAAATAATTTAAATATTAATATGTATAAGGTATTCGCTAAGAAAGGCTGTTGAACTTTCCTTTGTAGTAGGTATTTCTTTATATACCTAGCTGAAAAACCTTCATTTCGTATATCGGAAAAACGATACTCAAATATATTTATGTATAATTTGAAGATACATCTAATTTTAAAATCATTTTATGCATTACAGATAGGAAGTCAGGAAATAAAAAAAGGCACATTATTCTCAATAGTTTATTTTTAGCTATATATATTAAATTATACACAATGATAATAAATAATAATTACTATGAACATACAAATTAATACAAATACACCACTACCATACATACATATATATTATAAGGTACAACACCAAACAAATCTAATATAATATTATACAAGTCACAATAAGAAAAAATATCTAAATTGAAATAGTACGCATTCTGAAAAAGTAATAATAAATTAAAAACGTTAACTAGCAAATGCACACTTATAAAAAACCCACCAAACCAAATAATCGATGTTACAATTTAAATTATATACCTATGTAGGTATATTATTAAATAAATATCAGGAAAGTGTTACTAAATTTATTATTTCTAACTGATTATTATGAATCGTTCTACTGTTAGATACTCCTGCCATTAACTGGGAAACAATAGTTTGTTGCTCTGCATTTGATAATCTTTTTGTTTTTAAGTCGTCGGGGTGTCCCACATGTTTTTCAGCAAGTTTTACTTGTACAGAACCTGTTAAAAAATTAATATAATAATAATAGTAATAATAATAATAATAGTTTATTCGCAATCAAATTAAAATTACAAAAACATTATATATAATAAACCTATAGCAGTAAAATTACATTAATTTGTTACCATCTGTTCCTACATTGACGGAAATTCGTGAGGGGCACATTCCACCAATACGAATAGAACCTCCAGTCTTTATGCTACGTTTTGTACATGAACTTACAAAACCTAAAAGCAAGATTTCCACAAACACCCGTATATTAAGTAGGTAAATAGGTAAACATGTAGTATAGTTGTACTAAATTAGGGTCTGACCGCGCCGCTGCGCAGTCAGACGAATTTTATGTGAAAAAGTGTCACTACTCTAATGATGTTGCCAGGTTGGTATCTATTCACTACATCGACTGATAGAATGAATAATACAATTTTATTATATTATAAATTTATACAGTGGATGTAATTTTTATATCATTGCTGGGGGTGAAATGCTGAGTATGGAAGGTTAGGTAGCAGGCAGGGTTGTGTTGTAAGGGTGTAATAGTGATGATCAGGAAGAGTTAGTAAAGGAGGGTGAGTGTAGAAAGCAGGATTGAAATGAAATGTAGTAGGCACGTAGTTGTTATATTAGTTCGATAGCAGTCATTATTAGGACAACACATCCCTGCCTGCTACCTAACCTTCCATACTCAGCATTTTACCCTCAACCTCCTGCACTATTTGTGTGGATTAGTTCGATAGCAGTCATCGTTAGGTAATCATTGCAGGAGGTTAAGGGTAAAATGCTGAGTATGGAAGGTTAGGTAGCAGGCAGGGATGTGTTGTCCTAATAATGACTGCTATGGAACTAATATAACAACTATCTGCCTACTACATCTCATCTCAATCCAGCTTTCTACACCCACCCTCCTTTACTAACTCTTCCTGATAATTACTATTACACCCTTACAACACATCCCTGCCTGCTACCTAACCTTCGATACTCAGCATTTTATCCCCAACCTCCTGCAATGATTACCTAACGATGACTGCTATCGAACTAATCCACATAAATATAACAAATAGGTGTATAACCTAGAGTAGCATTTACATTTCACGGTCAAAAATTAAGCGCCAAATATTTAACCGTTTCAACATAATATGTGTGTTTTAAACCTGGCAACACCACACTTCGATTACAATCTGAACTCGTCTGACTGCGCAGCGGCGCGGTCAGACCATAATTTAGTACAACTATACTGCATGTTTACCGGTAAATAAATGCCCAACCTCTAGACGTATTATGTTTGGAAAACTTCTCTGTGTTTGTGCATATAGGGCATATGAAGTGGTTTAGGTTAAGAGTTCCAATCTCAACATAGATGTACTTACCTACCGAATCCATTTTCTTAACTACAACCACAGAATAAGGAACCGTAGCGGAGCTTCCTTATTCTATGCTATAACCACAGATTTTGCTAGAATTAAACACAAAATATTAAATAACAAATAATGTCTGCATACCTATCTACACAACAATGGAATTTCTGTTTAAAAGAAAACAAACTCGACACAGATAGAATATTAGCAATGAAAATTGCTCTTTTAAACAAAATAAACAATAATATGATTGGTATATGAGGAAAATCGAGCATAAATTTGCTAAATTATTTTCAATGTTTGTTTTTTTTTGGAAAATAATATCAGGTGAATTGCCCGCATCCCGCATGCGCATAATATACAGATTTTGATTGGCTCGGCACGTTGGCATTTTAATGTATGCTCGGAAACACCATAGAATAAGAAAGCTAGCTAACTTATTCTATGGAAACACGACCCAAGGGCGAACGTTCCCATTGGCTCGGTCATTGTCTTTAAAAGGATAGTCTGTCAGCGCTATGTACCGCCAGGTGCTGGACTCTGGTGGCCAAACTTTGAAGTACGATTTATGAATGAAAATCAAAATTCTCCTCTTTTACATATTTTGGTAGAGGGGAGCAGGCGCGAGTGAACGACCTCTTCAAACACTGAAAAGTTCCCCTCTGTTAGTTTATTTCACTCGAACTAGGGTTACCAGACCAGAAAATTTGATGTAGTTGTTTCTCTACAACTAAGGTTGCCAGACCATACAATATTGAGGAAGGACAAACAAAAATATTCGTAGATAAAATTTGTTTGAAAAAGTATTCCGTACTTGGTCTACAAAATCTGCTATAAAAAGTTGATGAGCATATTAACGGGGTTACTGTAAAAAATGGGTAGTGAAAAATAGTATTTATTTAAGTAGATGTAGATATACGTACAGGGTGGTCATGAAATGACTACAACACTTAACCACAAATTCCTCAACTAAAAATAAGCCAATCGAGGCAAATAGACATGTCATGTTGCTTGGATGTGCCTCTACAGGGCGCTAAAATTCTCAAATTAATATCGTTTTTTCTGAATAATTTCTAAACGCACTTTAGCGATTTAATTTTGGAATTAAGATTTACTACTATAATTGATGTGTTTTGACGAAAATGTGATCTTTTGTTAATGCCTAGAAATTTAAAAATGGCTTGTGATTCGTAAATAAAAGTTTGCATTTTTGTTGTCCCTTGTACAAATGACTTTAATTCTCTGACACTAAGCGTTGTTATGCACATTAACTTTATATAGCAGATTTTGTAGACCAAGTACGGAATACTTTTTAAAAACAAATTTTCGCTTTGAGTTTGGTCTAAAATATCTGCGATATAAAATTAATGTAGTGCACATTTATAAGGCAGTAAAAAGGGCAAAAAAAACAAAAATATCTATATTTACATGGAGAGCTATTCTTTTCTGAAGAGGGTCAGTTTTTTAACATTTATTCATTGTTTTATTAAGTATCGGTTTTAACAAAACAAACAACTTTGTAATTACTAAAGAACATTGTTTATTCCATAAACAGTAGAAATTAATAAAGATATTAGAAAACATACAAAAATAGAGGTATAAATAACAAATAATGTGCATCAGCTAATATATTTTAATGGAGCGCATTACAAAATCTTTCAGCGACCTTTCTTTTCCATTTCCTACCATTCATAATCTCCAACCATAGAGCACTATAATTGAAAACAAATTTCCACACCACTCATGAAGTATTGCTAATGGCGCGTTACCTGTTTTCAGTGGGTGGTTTGCCAGTAGCCCTATTTCCCACAACTTCAACAAAATTCTATAACAGAAAAAAAAAAAATATAGTGACAACGAGTTGTTTTCGGCGACATCTAGCGTTGGAAATTTGCGTCACACTGCCTGCCGATCACCACTGATGAGTTGTGGATCAACGAAACGGCCCGTCTGGTAAAAGCATGGTAGTGTGAAACAAATTTCCAACATAACTAAAAGTCTTGTTACTTATGTGACAAGCAATTCCGAAAAATTATATAGCTGAAAAATAAATTCGCGCTTCTCTACTTTCCCTTCTTGAATTATTGCTTTCATCAATGACTGTTCAGAAGTTCGCATTTTCGACTATGATAAGGGGCATTATCCATTTAACCTACACAGCCAAGAAACTCCATACCATTAAAGTATAAGAAAGGTTCAATAAAGTATTTCCAATAATAAATTGAAATTAAATGTTTTCATTTTCATACGTCTACAAACACTTTTTTTTTAAATATTTGATATCTATTAGAAACAAATATCACACTTTGACTTCTAAACCGAATATATATTTGATTGGGTTTGAAGTATAAATACAATTAAATTTTTTTTTCAAATATATTTTAGATTATTTTATTGGCCCCTGGTGACGTCACTACAGTATCTTGTCTTTATAAAAATAATGACCTGGTCTATTACTATACTGGTCTTGCGGGGGGTGGCTATTCTCGTCGTTATACGTCTCAGTCTCAAACACAATTAGATATAAAAGATTACCTACTTAATCGTTCATTAATTATTTACCTGAATTTATGATCCACTCTTGACATCTGGCAGAGTCCTTGACTGGGAAGAAAAATTGCCGTAGTCCAGGAGTGTTCCATCTAGAATGTGCACAAGCGAAGTACGAATACTTCTGTCCAAACATCTATAACAATACATGTTTTTTGTAAAAATATAAAAACTAAAAACATGAATATAATGGTACCAACTTTTTTACGCAAACACGATATTTTTAGCTTCGTTTTTAGCCAACGAGGCAAACTTATTTATTTCTAAAAATAAATCTACATGCTCTTATTACAAAAAATAATATTTGAATACATGTGTCACGGAAATTATGGGAAATCTCTCAGATACATTTTTTGATAGAACATAAAAAAATAAGATGCCAATGTGTTTAAAACATTTATATTTATTGAAATACCAGAGAGATATTTACTAAAAATGTACCTATAGCTGAAAATTTCTATTACTTAGGTAAGTAGGTAGGTATAGAAATTAGAAATCAAATTATAATGAAAATCCTATCGCTCATTGAAAACTCATTTGATTATCATTGTAAATTATTTTTTGTGCTATTAAATAGGTATTTTATAAAAAAATGGATCAGAACTTACCTTTCGGCTTTGTATCTCGTAAAGGGAAATTACCTATAATCAACACAAAAAATTAGCACTATTGTTTTTACTCTTACAATAAGTAACACTGAATTTAAATTTCCACTAAAAAATATTTTTTAACTTTAAAATTTAAAATCACACTAAATATTATTTCATAGAGAAAAAGGATAAATAATAATGATAATATAGCTATCTCTGTTAGGTATAAAACTTCGTATATTTTTTTATGTACGAGTAGGACCTACCTTATATCTTATATATTATGTATTTATTTCCTATTTTATTATTAATAGATACAGTGTTGCGACTATGACGACTGAATATTATGTGATCGCCTAAATAATGAAGTCAAAGAAACTTTTTTATAATAGATATCGTTAAAACTAAGTTAATAAATGTGGAAAACTCAGATCAAGCAAAATAACATTTAATTATATTTTTTAATTATTCGTCACAAAAAAAATAATGTTGGAACGATTTATAAAATGAAAAATAAGGTAGCATCTGATAATTATGTGACGGCTGGCAACATTGTCTATGGCTGTAAGCGAAAGAAAATACGTGAAATGTCCGTATGTTCAAATCACGACCTGATTGGTCTAAAAACATGGCTCCCCCACTTTTCCACCAAGATTACTATACATTTACTATAAACCCAAATTAATGAATGAACGACATTTTCCGACAACGCCGTCTGGTTTTTTCAGACAGGTACTAATCAAGCGCTGACAGACTATTGTCACGTTTAGGTTTAACGTGAACTACGAGGGCATTGAAAATAAGGACCTTATCTAAAAGATGAAACACCGAATACCAAGTTTAAATAGATAAAGTTTATTAACAGTTAAAGTTGAGAAAGTTGATAAGAGTTTACAAAATGATGAAACTTAAATTAGAGACTATAGAGTTATAATAATAGAATACAAATAATATTACTTACATTAAAATATAAGACCACATACGGTCAAGATGCACTATGGTTCACATTTTACTGCCTTCAGGTTTTCTTACTATTAGTTTAAAATCAGGACACAACTAAACTTATTTCTATGGAGAGGAGAATTTATAATAAAAGAGTTATCCCTCTCTTAAACAATCTTGCGCCTAAATCCTCCCTGTGTGACCAATGATAATGAGGGAGGTTGGATTGAATCAAAGATGGTTTTCTGATTTCTCTTTGCTAATTGGTTATTAATATAATAATTATATTGCGTCACCACCCCTACGTCGCGTTTATTTAGATGGTGGTGGTCAGAATAGCTGATGCTGCATTTTTCAGTATAACTACCCTTGAAAGCGGAGGGTAAGAGGCAGGGCTCCTGATTCTCGAGAAATAGTGACTCATCTAGATAAACTAGAATAAACAGGAAAATAATATGTTTGTATTTTTCCATCGAATATCTGGGGTTTGTTATTGATTTATAATTTATATTTATTTATTAATAATTTTGGAATCTGTACTCGTGACACTATGTTGGCTGGCTCGGTATAAAGGAGTATAACCGGTGCCATAAATATGCTATCAACATTTGAAATCCATAAATTGTGTTTGCTGGGTAGTCTATCCAAATTCAATGTAAAATACATAAATTTAACGATTCTACCGGGGCTATATCCGTTCCCATGCCTCTTTACAATATAAAAGGGCATCGAATGCAGCGTTTTTTGATATATTTATCCCTCGTATACAGGGTGAGTCACGAGGAACTGTGCATACTTCTACCATAAATAGAGGCACGTTAGGCGATTATCAAATGACCAATAAATAATGTCTCCTTGTTTTGATTATTAATCTACGGGGTGAATTATGGGTCTGCACCAAAACAATGTTTCGTCATATCTTTTCAATAATTAAGTCGATTTATCTCATTTTTCTATAAAAGTGTGCATTGGTGTCTGGCAACTAACTGACATATTCAGAATTGAAAAAATCCAGGTCCGTCTTCGAAAAAATTTGTGAGACTGCTTCATATTCAACACTTCACCCTGTATATGATTTTTCAAAAATCTGATATAATTTTTTCATAGGGCATAAATAGACAGTTAGGTCTGGGTATTTGAATTTTTTGTTACACTCACCTCACATTTTCAATTAAAGAGTCATTTTAGAGCCAAATTGAAAATTGGCAATAATGAAGTATCTTACTGTATAATAATGTTTAGTTAGTAAAAAGAAATCATCAAAATAGACAGAAACGACACACACTGTGCTCCAGTATGGTAAATACCATAATTTCCCCATTATACAGCCCCATCTTATTTAGGTGGTCTCTCAGAGCGCAATGCCGAGTAAGGAGTCCCATAGTCATTCGCATCTGACTCCTGCTTAATGATAGCAGTTTTTCAGTGCGTTTTGTTGCTGCACCAGGTACAAACCTCTTCCCATGCTCCTGCTTGGGAATATGTTCCCAATATCTCTGGTGCTCGCTTTTGGCCCAGCACTTGAGGAGTTCCCTTGCCGTTCTTTTAGACAAGCCCAGCGCAGGTTCCGTGCCAGTATATGTGCTTTCAGAGGCTTGTCTAGCCAGCCAATCCGCTCTCTCGTTGCCTTCTATTCCCGAGTGCCCCGGGACCCACACTAGATTAACCCTATTGTGGTCCGCCAAGGCCCTAAGTTCTGTTTGGCATTCCCATACCAGTTTGGTTGTAACCTTGGAGCTTCTCAGAGCCCTTAAGGCCGCCTGGCTATCTGAATAGATCTAGATAGATTGTTGTTGTGACTGTTTAGTTTTGCACACTGCAGAATTGCAAACCGCTTGAAATACGGATGTGTTTTTCCCCAGTGAGAATCTTAGATTCGTGTTCCTTGTCTCACTGTATATTCCTGCACCACTTCCGCTTTCGGTTTTTGACCCGTCTGTAAACCAGGCTATCCCTCTCAGTGTCCGTATGCAGTCTTGATCAAGAACTTCGCGGTCCATAATATGCACTTCGAAGTTTATGTCAAATTCAAATTTTGGTATAATGTGGTCCATGGGCGTGTCTATGATGCCATCCCCAATACATACCCCAATTTTGGTATGTCCCCGATAAGTGGGTACAGTTCCTACCAACCCTCGCAGTCTAATGAATGCCGCCCCCGCCTCCATCGTTACCATGATGTGCAAGGGTGGGAGGTTCAGCAATACTTCCATTGCGGCTGTGGGAGTAGTTCTAAAAGCGCCCGTCATTGCTAAGCAGGCAAGCTTCTGTATCCTGCCCAACTCAGCAATGGCGGTATGCTGTTCCGTTTTCGTCCACGAAATCAGCGACGAGTATGTTATCATAGGTCTAACTACCGCAGTGTACAACCAGTGCATCATCTTTGGATTTAGTCCCCATGTTTTCCCATGAGATCGTCTGAGTAACATAAGCATTCTCTCCGCTCTTGCTCTGGTTCTTTTAAGGTGTGCGGTCCAGGTAAGCTTTGAGTCTAGAGTGACCCCTAAATACTTTACCTCCCCGGACATTTTTACGATTTCACCTTCAAGGTACAGTGGTCCTAGTCCCTCTGTTTTCTTCCTCCTGGTGAAAGCGATCATTGCTGACTTTGACGGGCTCACTCTTACTCCCTGTTCCAAAGTCCAGCTTGTTGCTATATCAAGGGCCCGTTGCATACGTTCCTTTACTATGCTAATACTGATATACGAAATTATTAGGTATATATCTTAACAAAAATACATATTATTGATCAGTCATTTAACAATACTAATATTCAATACTAAGTTCTAAAAAAACATATTACCAATAAAGTGAAAATTTTAATCGATATATATAAACAATAAAATAGAATAAGACACCCTATACGTGATGACGAATAGTTCCCAACACTACTATATAAAATAGTTTTATGATTCATAACAATAATTACAAAATATATAAACCCTTGATATTTTTTTGTTACTTAGAATAAAGAAATATTTACTATGTAATAATTGAAAGAAAAACCAAATGGTGCTACTTAACACAAAAACAATTATATGAACAAACAGAATGAAAAATAATTTATTTCATTGCAACTCTGTTATATACGAGATATGAGAAATTCACTTTGCAAATAAGTTAATAGAAAAAAAATTAATAAAATGTATTCAACAAATAAATTTTTACAATAAAAACCTGGTCTCGTTCTGATGATCAACCATCCATTTTTACACAAACCTTCGACAAGAACAATTAAAATTTTTTTTTCACCATACAACAGCAGTCATAAATCGATGATTGCCAAAAATTGGAGTCTAAATCGTTCAAACCAATTTCTATTTATTACTTGATTGTAATGGACAAACAGAATTATATCCGAACTCAGGAAGAAGAACGAAGAAGAAGATGATGAAGAATGAAGCCCTAAAAATATAAAATCAAGTCCTAAGTACGGGTACGAGGTTTAATAAAAAGGAAGCACAAAAAAAAATTAAAGGAAAGTGTAGTTCCCTCACCTTGATGTTGTGTGGCTTAATTGTAATCCAGTGATACTTTTCACATGGCCAAACAGAAATCGGTTACAAAGTTGAGTCTGCATAAGAATTGAAAAAAAAAGGTATAATTAAATTTTGATCGATGAAGGAAAAAACTGTAGAAGCTAAAATAGTCAAGGACACTCACCCAACAAGAATTGAAGTAGTTAATACAAATCCAGACAAAGCTGATTGTTTGATCGCACAATACACATAATATATAACTTCCAAACCATCCAGAAATCAAACAATAATTTTGGATAATAATTCTCATAAATCCCACACAAAAATGGTTTCTAATCAAGCTTAGAAAAATTAGAGAAAATATCCACTTTAACCACTAGTATACTCTTGTAGCACTCGACTTACAATGAATAATGACAATGCAAAATTTCACAAAACGCAATGTCAACTTAAGAGTTTCGACCAATCAAAATTTCACACCTGGAGAATTAACATTATTCCTCGATTATCATCGCACGCCAACGATCGTTAAGAGAACTAACACAAATATATTTTATTATGATTAATTAAAAAAAAAACGATAATTAATATACAAACACTACTAACACAATATGTTATAGAAAAATAAATATGAATAATTATTTCATAATTCAAATAATTCTCCAAACAACATGAATTCTATATTAAAGAAAGAATGCCCTCTTTCATTTAAATCAGGGAAGTTAACATATCGCACAGGAAATATCAATAAATATGTACTTCTACCACTGTAGGTACCCTTATCAACAAATTTTGTTTATTTATAAATTTAAATATTTTATGCCTATTTAACAATAGATGGAGCGAGATGTATTATTACCTTTTTAATTAGAACAATTTAAACTTTGAATCACATAATCATTTGTGTTATGGTGCTGGTAAGTATAAACCCGATGGTTACGAGAGCACATACAGGTATAGTCAGAAATTATGTACCTACAAAAATCAATCAAACATTACTTAATCCAAACATATTCTTGGCACAGTGAATGTTTCCGTGGCAACAAATAATTTCCCTTTTTTCTGAAAATAGAAATATATACAAATTTTAAACGTAACAATGGGATATCATATATTTTAATAATCGAAAACCTTATATATGAAAGACGCCTCTTTTTTTTTTGCTGAAAAATCAGCCTTTAAATTATTTCGAATCAATTTAAAAACATCCTGTATTATGATAGTTTAAAACATTTCTCTAAAATGTATTTGAATTGTGTAAAAAAATAATGTGACCACTTGAAATTTATGATAATACATAATTAGGTGGTATTTATAGGTACCTATTTTGATTTTTTTAACATCATTATTTTGTTACAATTTATCCCGAAATAGAAATTACGTTCTTAGAATTTACTTTGATATATCAAACCGTCTTCGTATGAACAAAGGTCGGCACACTAACATTAATTATTAATTCCAATATTTACTCATACGCCATACGCGTTTTAAACATACAACAATATTCAGCCATGAAAAACGGGTATTCCCCTGGTTCTACAGCCTACTAAACAGAATTTGTAATAAATAAATGGAATAAATTTTCAAATTGTTGTAAAGTGTTTGATGTAAGTACAATAAAATATGCACTCGACTAGTTCAGAGAGTTCATATTTTTATATGAACTCTCTCCATGAATAAGTAATACAAATTATAATTTTTGACTTAAAAAACCACAAAAGCTTGTAGGTGAAGGAAAAATGTACGTTTTATGGCACAACCTTCTGATGCCAAAGATTTATACAACTAAATCTCTGGTATTACAATTAAATGCAACCTATTATAAATATACAAAACACGAATATACTAATAGCTTTGTACACAATCGACGTGACACGACGTGTGTATTAATTTAGTCTACAGCTGTGACCACATAACACACACAATCAGTGTTGTTGCTGGCAAAAATTTTTTAGTAATAGAAAATGGTGTGTAATTGTAATAAACGTAATAGATTTATGTTTAAAAAGTAATAGAAATGTAACAAATAGAAATACATTATAGGTTTGTTTTCACAAGCGTCAGAATCAGTCAGGATTCTGCGCAAACCGCACGTCAACAACGTTATGCTCAGAATCCAGACTGTTTCTGACCCTTGTGGGAACAATACTCATAACAATACACACAATATTAGGGTTATTCTTTCGTACTGAACTAAGTGAACAATCTGAAAATTGTCAGTTCATTCACGATTATGCGTATTCTTTCGACATCGGTCACTTCTACCAAACTGATTAAAATTCCTACCCCCCTTGCCGCTTACTGATCAACCTCTAGGTGCCGGTTAGTTCGTTCAGTTAACAGTTAACCTCTAAAAGTATTGAATATTGAGAGATAATAATTGGAATATGATTTCGAATCAAACCAATAAATTGTAAAAGTTTAAAACATGGATAATAATATCAGAAAGAAATAATTTTCCAGTTTTCAGAGCAGATTTGGTTGTTTTCACAAGTTTTCGAGGTTAAGTGAAAGACAATCACAAAAAAGATGATTTTTCGGTATCGTCAAATATTCAGTTCAGTATAATCACATTCAGTTTAATCACATTCACTTGGTTCAGATCAATCACTACGAAAGAATAACCCTTATATAAAGATTATGAAATTAACTAGATGCGACCACTGCAATATGTTCCTGCCAACCATATTATATAGGAAGCCATGTTGAAGCTAACTGATATGGAATATCTAATATTTTAGAAAGAGATTATATTTAGTAGGAAAATGTATAAAGTTTATGATTTTGACAAGTAATTTTTTTTCAAATTTTAATTGAATTTGAAAGTAATAAAAAAGTAATAGAATCCATAAAAAGTAATAGATTCTATCAAATTAGACAAATGTAATAAAGTAATAGACGATAGAAAAAGTAATAGATTTGTTACAATTGTAATAGCAATAACAACACTGCACACAATATAAAGGAAACGAAGGCGTACGACCTTGGACACTGTTTTTAGTTCTGTATACAGACGTTGCATGGCGCTGGAGTCGAAAATTAAAGAACTCTCCCTGCCGGCTGCCGGTAACTGCGTTCTGTCAGTCCTGTCAATTGTCAACCAGAAGAAGAAGGTTAAAAAAATTCATTGTTTTGTTTTTGTGGTTACAAAAGTCTGGCTGTTAGAATATTATAAATCCTCTTTATAATATTATTATTGTGCAATTTTGTGGAAAGCTATTGCTGTACTTGTTGTTCACGTGCCTCCTGCTGCAACTTTAAGATAGTTGTAATGGGTGGAATAAGTGTTTAGTGCCTGGGTATGTGGA
Source organism: Apoderus coryli (assembly GCA_911728435.2). Lineage (NCBI taxonomy): Eukaryota > Metazoa > Arthropoda > Insecta > Coleoptera > Attelabidae > Apoderus > Apoderus coryli. The sequence goes on along the minus strand of OU452202.1, from coordinate 3,471,418 downwards.
TAGAACCAGTAAACGACATAGATTTCCCGATAAGGATTCAAATCTTATGCGTGAATGACTTACTAATATTAATAATCTAGTTTTAAATGAATTATCACCTGAAATAATACATCTGAAATACCTATTTCGTTTGCGATAAACATATTTCTGATTATATTTTTGTATTGTTTTACGAGTGGTTCCTGTTATGTATACCTACAATTATTTCGAACCTACACATGATGTAAAAATTCATTAATAGAGCAAATTTCAAAGTTGTTTGTTTTTTTGTTTTCATTATTTAAATCTGTTACATGAACCACTATACTCTGATTTCAATAAAGTAGATACCACGTTCAAATGTTTAGTTTTAAGAAATGTTTAGTGGAGGTCTTTTAACTGAGATCGTTGCCTTATCTAAAACAGTATTCTCGAAAAAAAGAATCTAGGCAACATGAGTGGGAAGGATCCTCCAAACTTTTTTATGACAAAACATTTGGATTTAGAAACTATTTTACTGAAATCGGGGAATAGAGGTAGTACGGTCGTTACAAAAAAAAACTAGAACATTCAAGGTTTTCACTTCACTGAAATGAGAATGACATAGTTAACAAAAAATTATGCTATATTATTCACATTTCAATCTTATGAAATGATCTTGAAGTCCTAGTTTTTTTTTGTGACGATCCATACTTAATTTTCAAATTTCCAGCCAAATTATTTGAAATAAAATGTGGCGCCATCTATCAATTAATACACAAACTTTTTTGTGTATTTCCAAACTTAATTCACGAATCCTGTACATTCTAAAATTAGTTCTTGTCGACAACCACTGGAACGCTGCAAACAGTTCCCAAACCTTTAGTATGGTCGTTTCCCTTATATTGTGGGTGTTATGTGGCTGTGACTAACAAATCCGCGATACCTGCAATTATTTGTTAGTCACATTGAAAAAGACTAGAACTGCAATATTGGGGACGGGAGATGCCCACATGTTCAAACACCTGTCGCTGCGATCACGGTAGTCAAGTACTTACCTGGTCGCGCGGATAGTGATTGGCTGGATGGACGGTGCTTGCGGCCGAGTCGGTAGATTGCCTATGCCAAAGATTAATCTACACAATAGATAGTTAGCGTATATGGGAAATAAAACAAAAATTGAAACTGTCTCGACACGAGCTACATCTATTAGAAAAACATGCAACCATGGAAATTATGGAAATTGTAGATGGCGTTATATGTATTGTGTTGAAATAAAATAATCATATGGGCAATGTTAGACAAGGACGAGTATACTTTCCCCTACGAGGTGGGAGTTTGTTTTTATATTATAGATATCATATATGTACTACTGTGCAGCAGTGTTTTTTGTTTAAAATTATATGGTATACGTATACCTATCTACGTAAAGATTAATGTGTATGGACGAAAATAAAAGAAATTACTATAATAGTATAAATATACAGGGCTGGTTTATTAAATGTTTTAGACAATAATTTTAAATGACTAAAATAATATTATTTTAGTCATTTAATTTTAAATTTCGGATATAAGGATGCATCAAAAAGTTATATTTAAATTAACGAAATTTGGCGTTATAGATAGGACTTCCGGTTATTACCTGATTCAGTTTTAAGGATCAAACTCATACAGCAGATTCAACTTGTCGTTAACATTATGAAAAAATAAATCTCAGAGGCGGGTAAATTAAAGGGGCATACAGGCGTGAAATGCTACCCTAACTTGTTGAAATGTTAATATTAAAAAGGCTGTGCTTTTTACAAGTTGCTGAAGTGAATAAGGTTTGAAATTTCCAGCATGACAATAATTATTTAAAAAAATACGGTTTCGAAATGCAGGATGTAAAAAATTAGAATTTTTAATCTGTTTTTAATGAAAATTTAAATCTATTGAGAAATATGGTTCAGGGTTTTTGTGAAATGTATTTTACTCCAAAGATTCTACTCATCGATTATAACCGAATTAATTTACTCAAAAATATCTATACTAGTAAAATAACACAATTATCACAATTAGGTTCAAATTCTGCAACGCCAAATTGAAAAAAAACTTACAGTCTCCCTAATATTGGTTTTTGTGCAATGATCATAAAACTTTAAAAAACTAACGATTTATGTAGATTGTATTGTTAACACGTTTCGTAAAAAGCTTTAAAAACCCACCAACAGGGTGTTAAAAGTATCACGACAATAACTTTTTTCATGTTTTAACAAGTACAATCGTCTGCTTCAGATTGATCCTTAAAAACTGAATAACAGTTTCTCTATATAAAAAAATAAAACTCGTAAATATCATCCCCAAACATTTAATTTGAATACAATTACATAATACCATATTTGAAAGTAAATAAAAAAAACAGCATTACCTAGTTTGACAGATTTGCAAATTGCAAATCAAAGTATCTATGTATACAGGGTGTTGCATAAGTACTTGTACAAACTTTAAAGGGTGATTCTTTGACTAATTTTAAGATACAAATTTCATATGTACATGGGTCCGCTACGGCTTGGTTTTCGAGATACAGGTAGTTCAAAAAGAATATTATATTTAGGATTATATGCTTGTTCAATAGCATCGCAATTTGGTGCAATTCGGGATACAGGTGTATTGATGACACCAGAGCTGTCAAAAGAACTAATAAAAAATACGAAAAATAACAAAATACAAATATCATTCAAAAGACAACAATGCACATAATAGTCGGTACCAAGCCAAATAGGTAGTAGGTAAATATAGATTTATTTTGTTTCGGGCTTGGGCTTGGCACCGACTTATTGTAATCAAAACTACCCACCAAACGGATACATTTAATTTTACGCAGATGCTCAAAATGTTAACTTTCTTTCATTAATAGAGACCTGTGAAGTGGGCTTACCTCTTACGCCCACGTATTAAGTACTAAGTTTCAGTTATCAGTTATAATTTTTTATTTTCCAAGAAAGCGAAACGAGATATTTAAAACGGCATTGCGCCGCCCTCATGTATACCTCCGGGGGCGGCATCGAAAATCGCTACACGTCACAAACTTGTAAATGCTTAGAACTACCCCTATATCAAATTTCTATCTTTTTTGTTTCATACCCAAAGCCCTATTCCTACCGAACTTATTATTTACCCGAAGAAACATTAAAAAGAAGTAAAATTTAAGTACCTAAACCGATAAAGTGGAACTTATACCTCATGAAGAGACAGACTATTATAATAGGTATACCTAATATAATATAGGTAGCACTGATAATTTTTTTATTATAGGTATTATAAGATCTACAACAATCTTGTTACATCTTTGCCACATTGTCTATGTGAAATATTTAGTCAAAAGTATGTTTCTATCTAAAAGCTTTTCATTTAACGATTGTTCGCCACTGATCATGGGACTGGTCTAGTCTTGAAACATGTATGACATGGATTAAATATTATTATATTAAATTTAATTCACAGAGATTAGGCTTTTATTTCAATACTGTACTTGTAATAAATCACCCTGTGTGTTTCTTTTACCGACGAATTGGCAACAGCACGACACACACCACATTCGCTTGTTTTTTTTTCTACCCTCCCTGCGTATCCCCTCCAGATTAATACAGAATTTCATCAATTTCTCTCTCTGACAATACAGCATTGCCGGTGCATATCTGTTGCAAATGATCTAAATAATTGTTATACGTTGCGTTTTGTTTTTGATATTAATAAACTACAAAACGGTTTCTGGCTGTGACAATACTGCTCTATGCTTTACACGCTAGTCTACGCCACGTAGACTATTGTGTAGATTAATCTTTGCCTATGCCAAGTAGCTATAGATTGCATAGTCCTGGGTGCTGGCGGCTGGCAGTCGATGACCGTGGCATAGTCTAATAAATAAATATAAAATTCCCCGCACTTGAACACATGCAGCCGTTTCGCCGTTGGTATTTAGCCCCCTTCCCCGACCCTCTCTCGTCAAGAATTCCGGTCGACCAAGATTTCTGGGCGTTTGCTACATTATACAGTCGATCAAGTAAGCGTAGGGATAAACAAGTTTTAACTCGTTCGCTACTCTCCTTTTCTTCGGGCTTCCACCCCGTATTTGTATCGTTTTTTTGTGCTGGCCCTACAGGTCGTAAAATCGGCGGCACACTTTAGATCGCAATATAATAAAGGATTTACTTAAAGTGCGGGGAAATTTCCGAGGCTGAGAATTTGAAGTATCTTGGGGTTTACATCGATAACCACTTACGTTGGGATGTACATATATCAAAAGTATCTAATGCTCTGCGTATCCTTATTTATCGATTTAAGTTTTTTAAACAACAAGACTCGAAACGCCTGAAAGAAATATATCATGCAGTTATAGGAACTAGGATCTCGTCTACGGTACGGTATTCTTGCATGGGGGGAACTACACAGAATTATTGGAATTGAACACAGAATTGGATATTTTGCAAAAACTCTATCTGAAAATTCTATGAAACAAACCAAGAACTTATCCAAGTGATCTTGTATATTTGGAGGCCCAGGTCCTTGATGTTCGTCAGCTTTATTTTGAATGTGTTTGTCTGTGGTTTTTTAGAAACAGGAACTATTTTTCGCTTATTGATCATGATTATCAGATACGCGCGAGAGCTGACCGAATGTATATCTTACCATCGAGTTCTAGGGCCTTGGGCCAGAGATGCCTCACATTTTTGGCGTCTCGTTTCTTCAATTTTTTACCCATGTCTGTCCGTGATGTTCCCATATTCCAGCGCTTTAAGAAGAAATTGAAGCATTTTCTCAGTCGGTCTCCACGATATTCTAAAGCACTTTGTTGAGTATAAAAATTTAACTTAAGGACCTGTATATGAGCATTTTCAAATTGACATTTTTTTATGTGTGAATATCTTACGGATTATACGTGAATTGTTTGCTTGGTGTGATAAAAGTCCTAGAGAAGATAATTGATCAGCAAATTCGTGCGCACCTCCAAAAATATGATATCCTTCCCGAAACTCAATCAGGTTTTCGAGCTGGCTATAGTTGTGGTACGGCTTTACTGAATATAACGGATGATATCTTAACTAGTCTAGATAAAAAACTTTATGGTGTACTGATTCTGTTGGATTTTAGTAAAGCTTTTGACACGATTAACCACAATTTGCTATTGTCCTTGTTTCATTTTGTGGGTCTTGACTTGTCGGCTGTGCTACTTCTGAAGGATTATTTAAATAATAGGTCTCAAAGAGTATCGTATTTAGGTCAATTGTCATCGGCGACATCTGTAGTTAGGGGTGTACCGCAGGGATCTATTCTAGGTCCACTGTTTTTCACCCTTTACACAAGCCACTTTTCTTCTGTTTTAAATAAATGTAAAATCCATATGTACGCCGATGACATTCAATTGTATTGTTTCTTTCCAAAAGAAAAACAATTGGAATATCTATCGTTGATTAATGCAGACCTCAGTCTATGGTCCTTGTTTGCTTCAGAGAGACTGCTTTCGAATACAAAAAACACAAAACTCATGTCTGAGATTAATGTTTGGAATACGGAAGTTCGATAGAATAAGCCACACTCTAAAAAAGGCCAAATGGCTTAATATGTTGAACCGACGATGATTGCACTCTCTGACATTATTTCATAAAATAATTACAAAGAGAAATCCACCATATCTCTTTAATAAAATTACTTTTAGGACGGATGTTCATAATTTGAACATAAGAAGAAAGAATATCATTGATATACCACCCCATAAAACAATTTTATTTTAACGATCTTTTTCATATACCATAGCTGCAGAGTACAACAAATTGCCTCAGAGTTTCAAGTCTCTCTTGATATCGAGTTTTAAGTTAAAAGTATCTGTAATGTTATTTGATGAGCAGTGTCGTTTGTTAAATTGTTAAGCCTATCCTATTTCCTATATTCCTATCGTTATCCCTCCTTTCTATCTTTTTATTTCACTTAGTTTTAAGGTTATGCATTTGTGAATGTAATTATGGGTCTCTTATATATAGTATGTAAAGTTGTAAAGCGTTTTATATTGTTGCATAAATATTTTATTTCTTAGGTTCATGAAGAATATCAGCAATGCTGAACATGCGCCTTTTAACAATACCTTATTGTTTCAAACTTGTTGTTGAATGTAATTTATGTTCAGGTTATTGTTAATAAAGACATTCATTATTATTATTATCATTTCTCAGCTTTATCTACTGGTTTTTTCCTTATCCACCCGGGAAACTATCCGGTTTCCAAAGGGTGGTTGGTTTTACGATAATATTTTGCGCACTATATGAGAGGTTCCTAGAATTGCTGTTTTTTGTAGTTCTAAAATGGAGTGTTTACCTGGTATTTCGTCCATGAATTTTTGGAGTGAGCAGGATACAGTGCCAGTAGCACCCAGGACCACGGGCAATATTTTAGTTTTTGTGTTCCGCATTCGTTTTATTTCTATCTCGAGATCCCTATATTTCATTATTTTCTCTGTTTCCTTCTTATTAATGTTCTTATCTGTTGGAATAGAAACGTCAATTATATAGCACATTTCGTTTGTTTTAATAATTATATCAGGTTTGTTACAGTGTATTGTTCTGTCTGTTATCACAGGTTGGTTCAAAGAATTGTTGTTCGGCCACACTCTGAACTTGTGACGTCTTTAGGAGCGTGTTTATACCATTTAAATCAATGTAAAAAAAACTCTCTATTAATATTTGTATGAAGTACGACCCTCGCATCTAACAATATTGTATAAGGTTCTATCACTGATTATGGACGTGTAGTCCGAAACATGTCTGGCAGTTAAAAACAAGGTTTTAACGTATATATTGTTGAAATTAAACGGCAGGAATAGATTATGGAACTAATTTATTCACGAAAAGATTAAATTAATATAAGAAAAAAATAAACGTGGTTTCATTATTTATATAACCTAACCTTCTTCTTCTACTTTTTTTTTTTTCTAACAGAGTTGCCAACAATAACATTGTATGATACACTGTTGCCAACTGAGGTGAGTATATTAAATATTCTTAACACTCCTCCTCGATTTTAATTTTATAGAAAATAAAAAATCGCTATCTATTACAAAATGTTCAATGAAGTCTTTAAATTCAAAAACTTTTCTTTACACAAAGCTTTAGTAAAAATATCAGCAATATTTGCCTCTGAGGTTACATACTTAATATTTAGTTGTCTCTCTTGAACTAAATTTTTAAGAAAATGATACTTTATGTCTATATGTTTAGCTCTTTTAGAGTTTTCAAAACTTTTTGTCATTAATATAGCACTCTTATTATCTATATTAAGAATACACTGACACTCTATTTTAAGTTCACTTAAAATCCCTTTAATGTTCACAATGTCTTGTGCTGAGGTGGCTGCAGCGATATACTCTGCTTCTGCAGTTGATAAAGAGACGCAGTTTTGTTTCTTAGAAAACCACGCGACAGGGTTGCCGCAATAAAATATCACACTACCACTAATACTTTTTCTGTCAATTTTATCTGATGCCCAATCAGCGTCACTATACGCTTCGAGTATTGTGTTTGATTTCTTATATACAAGATGTTCTTCTTTGGTATTTTGTAGATATCTTAATATACGTTTCGCTGCTTTCCAAGTTTCATCTGTTGGTTTCTCTAAAAATCTGCTCAGATATGAAACAGAGTAGCAAATATCTGGTCTGGTTGTTGTAGCCAGGTACATTAAACTTCCTATTAGTTGTCTGTAAGGAACATTTACAATATTACTATTATCAATTTTATTTACCTGGAAGTTGGTTTCTAATGGTGTCGCCACTCCTTTACATTCTTCCATATTAAATACTTGTAGTATTTTATTTATCAAATTTGTTTGTGATAAACACATTTCTGTATCGGTTCTTGTAACTTCTATACCTAGGAAATGCTTTATTTCTCCCATATCTTTTACTTTAAATTCAACCTTTAGTTGATATAGTATTTCATCTATTCTTTGTAAACATCCTGTTATTAATAGATCATCAACATATACAACCATCCATAAGTTGTGGTCATAATATAAACATGTGTCATATGTAGATCTCTTCAAATGGTTCTTCAATGCAAATTCATTAAATCGTTTGTTCCATGCTTTCGGAGCCTCTTTTAATCCATATAATGATCGATTTAATTTTAATATAGGTGTCTGAGCATTAATTCCTTGTGGACATTTTATGTAAATATTAGTTTCTACTTTACCGTTCAAAAAAGCTGTTGGAATGTCAAGTTGTTTTATTTTCCAATTATTTTGTAATGCGTAACTTAAAAGTAGTCTAATGGTAGACATTCTCGCTACTGGCGCATACATTGTTTCAAAAGGATTCTCCTCCTTTATCTGAAATCCTCTAGCTACTAGTCTAGCTTTTTTAGTACCGTCATTTTTTGTTTTAAATATCCATTTTGTGTCTATTGCCTGTTTATTTTTTGGTATCGTAGTTTCTTCCCATGTTTGTAACTGTTTATGTGAATCAATTTCTTTTTTAATAGCATCTCGCCATTGTTCTGTTTTTATAGCATCATCATATGTTTCTGGATCGTTGTTATTATTCGTTAACAAGCAATAAGCTGTGTATATTTCATAATCTTGTAAATATGTTGGTGTTTTTGTTTTTCTACCTGTTTGTGTTGTTTGTACATTAGTAGGGTTAGCTTCTTCCTCATTAATGTCACTTTCATATTCGATATCGTTTTCGATATTAGTGATGGGCTCTTTTGATTTATTTACTTCTTCGTTTTCAACTGGCTCGATACATGTTTGTTGTATATATTTATTGTCACTTTCGTCGAATGTCACATCGCGTGCACAAATCACTTTGTTTTCATTAGAGTTCCATAGCCTGTATCCCGCACCTCCATAACCAACCATTATTAATTTTTCGGCTCTTGCATCTAGTTTACTTTGTCTTGGTAGAATCACTGACCATGCTTTACTTCCAAATATTCTTAATTTTGATAGGTTATTTTCTCCATACCAAATTTTTGAAGGTGGTACTCCGTTATTAGCGGCTGTAGGACTTCGGTTTAGTTCGTATGCTGAACACAATATAGCTTCGCCCCACAATTCTTTAGGTAGGTTTGTTTCTGCTAGCTTCACTCTCACTTTGTCCATTAAAGTACGATTCATGCGTTCAGATGTACCGTTTTGTTGTGGTGTATATGGTATTGTGTATTGTATTTGTATGCCTTTTGATGCACAATATCTTTTAAATTTTATTGAACTAAACTCACCACCGTTATCACATCGTATTCTTTTTGTTTTCATCCCGTGTTGTGTTTTTATTAGCTGTATGAAATTCATTACATTTTCAGCAGCTTCATCTTTCGATTTTAATAATTTCACTATAACGAAATGTGAATAGTCATCTATTAACACTTGAAAATACTGATATCCTTCGGATGTAGATGGGTTTACTGGTCCTGCAATGTCTGTATGAATTAAATCACCGATCGCTCTTGACTTCTTTTGTAAAGAATAATAGGGTTTTCTAGGCATTTTTCCTTGCATGCACTCATCACACTTTTTATTATCTATCGGTAAGTTTAATAGTTTTAAACCGCCACGATTTAAATGTCCTAAGCGTCTATGCCAAATGTTTATGTCTGTATTGGCTTGATAGCAGTTTTCGCTATTCGATTTTATATATATTTTCAACATGAATAAATTGCTTAATCTTTCACAATTTATCACAAAGTTTGTACCTATTATTTTCGCATTGTCTTTTTCAAAATATACCCTCATGTTTTTCTTTAATAGTTCACTAACTGATATTAAATTATGATGCATATTTTTTACTATTAACGCTTCAAATTTTATTTTTATGCCGTTACACGTACCGCGTAAAACACCTTTTTTAGTTGCTTGCATATTATCACCATTTGCCACAGTTATTATTATTTTATTTTTTAACGTTTCGATATCTGTTAAGTACTTTTCTAAGTCAGCTGATACTAAATGTTGTGTAGCGCCGGAATCTAAAATGAACGTATCAATATCGTTTATTTTAGTTAAACAATTCATCGCAACAAAGTTTATTTCACTTTTGTCTTCTTTGGCTGCCTCATTAGCTTGTTCGGTATATTCTCGACTTGTGCCCCTTGTTCGACCTCTAGGACTACGACCTCTAAAGTTGCCTCGACCTCTGTAGTTCTTACTAGGACAGTTTACTGCTATGTGTCCTTCCTTTTTGCCTTTATAACATATAATCGTACTGGCACTGAATGAAATATCTGTCGTACTTTCTGCATGACGTTTTGTTTTACCCGAAATCTTCATTTCTTCATCGAGTAATCTTGATTTAACAAAATCCATTGTTATCTCTGAGTTTATCGTTTCGATTGCTGTTATTACTTGATCATAGGTTTCATTCAATGTTAGCAATAGGTGGCACACTTTATCTGATTCATCTATTTTACTTCCTGCGTTTTCTAATTCTCTGATTAACGTGTCAAAAGTTAGAAAGTGATCCTCAAGTTTTTCATTCTTCTTTAGCTTCAGCATTAGTAACTTTTTCTTTAAAGTTAACTTCGTAAAGACGCTCTTTCTTTCAAAGACATCTTCTAACGCCTTCATCATCTGCTTAGCTGTTTTAGCATCCTTAACTAGGTCTAAATGCTTATCTGTAATACATTGCACTATTACAGATTTTGCTTTTGCATCTTTTTGCAAGAATTCTTGTATTTTGGAAGGCTCTGTGAAATCACTTTCGTCTTTGTCTAGGGCTTCTTTAATCTGCTTCTCTTCTAGTATTGTTACTACTCGAAATTTCCAGTTATTAAAGTTTCCCGAATTTAACTGAGGTAAATTCATTACGCTAGTCATGTTGACTTTACTTTTCTCAAAAATTACTTTACTGGGAATTTTACTTATTCACTTGGTGCCCTTATTGAACTGCTTGGAATGAGTGATCTGGGCCCATAACCTGTTGAAATTAAATGGCAGGAATAGATTATGGAACTAATTTATTCACGAAAAGATTAAATTAATATAAGAAAAAAATAAACGTGGTTTCATTATTTATATAACCTAACCTTCTTCTTCTACTTTTTTTTTTTTCTAACAGAGTTGCCAACAATAACATTGTATGATACACTGTTGCCAACTGAGGTGAGTATATTAAATATTCTTAACATATATATGGATCATTTTGTGGAGTAGACGTCGTTTTATTCAAATAATACTATTCACTCCTCGATAGATGGATTACTTCAGAAAAAAAAAATAAGATTTTTTTCATATGAACATATATTATATATATTTTTACTTTTTCTAAAAAGAATAATATATTTGAGACATTTGTACATACAAAATGTTCACTTGTTTGATAACGCTAAAAGAAGTCGTTTTCAAGATAAATGACTGAAAATTTCTCAGCAACGTCTCCAATATTATTATACGGCTACGATAATACAAAAAACAGGGTGGAAATACGGATTAAGGGTTGACAGATAACACCCCGTATCTGAAAATTAAAGCATATGTTCATATGAAAAAAAATCTTATTTTTGCTTGTAGAATGTCCCCTTAAATTATTTTAAGTTAATTTCGGGACACTTAAATGTTAATTAAAAAGAGAATGTAATAACAATTATTAACATGTGATAATAAAAGCCCTAGCAAATAAGAAATTGTGAATACTTTGCGACTTTAATGCAAATAGGTTTCTATAAGCTGCCAGGAACCGGACGGTTACACCGGCAAATCATTCCCCACCTTGGTAAATAACACTTAGCAGCTTATGAGATTGGTGGTAGAGATGAATGCTCACCATACTGTTTGAAGTAACTATGATAGTATTTACGATTTGAAACTATATAAATGCTTGTTTTTCATCTGTTTAAACTATAACATTTGGTTCCGTGTCGTATCTAAAACGGCAGATTTGTGTTAAATTATTTATTTTTGTAAACATTACTGCCTTGATTTTAGATTTCATCGCACGTTACTGCTTTTGACCGATCGTCCACAAAAAATTATTTAGTTTTTTTGCTCTACGCTATTATCAACAGTAACGTAGTAAGATATCCGGATCTCTTGAGGTAAAATAACTTAGCGTGTGTTGAAATTAATGGAAATTGGACTGAATGATTTATATGACAGAACCAAAGACCTTAGTAACACAGGAGACAAAATATTTCATTGATAACGTGTTTTCAAACACGAGCCAACATTACTTGTAAACAAGTAATGTGTAAGAGAGAGAAAGACTTATCCTTGTCGCCTTCAAGTTGCTCATTGGCAACGTTGTAATCTCCGGTATGCGTTCTGCAGCCAGTGGCGTACTGATCGCTGACTGTTTTTGAACTATGTGTACAATACATAATATATAATTAATAGCATACATTAAAAAGCCAACGTGCCGAGAATTTAACCGCTATTCAACTTATTTTGAAACTGAAATTTAGTCGATATTTAATTGGAATGAGTTTTTCAGTAAAATCATTTAAATATTAATATGTATAAGGTATTCGCTAAGAAAGTCTGTTAATCTTTCTTTGTAGTAGGTATTTCTTGATATAGCTGAAAAACCTTCATTTCGTATATCGAAAAAACGATACTTAAATTAATATATTGATGTATAATTTGAAGATAATCTAATTTTAAAATCATTTTATGCATTACAAATAGCAAGTCAGGAAATAAAAAAAGGCACATTATTCTCAATAGTTTATTTTTAGCTACATATATTAAATTATACACAATGATAATACATAATAATTACTATGAACATACAAATTAATTATGTATTTGCAGACTTTATGCAGTTTCTGTATCGCTTTTTAATAAGTATGAAGTCTATTTGATTGCGAATAATTCTTTCAGGGGTATGGGCGCTAGAGGTCCACATATAGAGCCTTCTATTTGGAAGTTTAAAAAAGGTGTTTGAGACAATGAAATCATGTTCCTGGCAGAACTGAACTAGCCGGTCTCCTCTATCCTTTGCTGTACCTAATCCGTATATACCGGTAATATCTTCTCGTGGTGTAGGTACTTCCTACTTTGGCATTAAAATCGCCCATGATAAAAATCACCTCTGATTTTTTCGCCAGCTTCACGGTATCTGTGATTTGTTCCTTAAAACTATCAATAGATCTTTTAATGATTTTACGCGGATTTTAAGTCGTCTAACTTGATTTTGTAAGGTGTGTATTCTGTATTCTTTTCCTTTGGCACGTTATTTTATTTTTTAAAATTCCTATATTTTTTCTTCTCTTAGTAGGGGTTGAAAAGTCACTACTATCCATATCACCAGGATAACGCCTTTTCCTAAAAAATATCAAGCCCCTGGTAAATTATACAAAAAAATAGCTTTTTATGAACAAATATCAAAATTTCATAACGGTAAAATGTAAATTTGAATAATGTACCAAATATAGCAACATTTAGCTTCAGCCCCTTTATATCACCCGCTTCTGAAAGATGTTGGTGTAATACCTACCTCTTTTTAGTTCCACTAGCTACAGGGGCTTCAATTATATTAGAATGGGATTCTCCTGCTTCTGATGCAGTTTCTGTCACAGAACTGGTTGAACCCTTGTTGGCTTCTATTGAAACTGGCTCTGGAGGTGTCAGGAATAGATTCAACAATTATACTTTCAGACCTAAAATATGTATTAATTCAATATATCAAAATATTAAAAAGCCTTTCTAAAGGATACCTTTTGATTAGGGACCCCATATTAGCAGTTGAAACAGTGGACTCTATAATAGTTTTTTCTAAGAATAGCTGAGCAATCCTAAAAATGGATATAAATGCGGTTAATGCACATACCTACTTAGCTAGTTTAATTTCATCCAAAAATTAATAATAACAGAACTTACTTAGGATATTCTTTCGGTATTGGAGGTGTTCCAAAAACAGATGAGTCCACAGACCTAACATCTGTGGTTGAGTCAGAGCTAGAAGAATATAAATTATTATTATAATATAATAAATATAATTATAAATATTTTTTACCTAGTTGATGCATCATCCAAAAATAAAACACCTTCACACCGTCGAGGATTTGCACCCTTTCTAACGAATCTTGCTCCCTTAGATTTCGTTACCAGATCTGGTAACGAAATCTCTGGGAAAAAATGATCCGAGCATAACCATGGATTTTTTGGCAAAAGTGGTCCTTTAGCAATGCCAACTAAAGAAAACCAGAGTTTTCGTTTTTCCGGTTCCTGAGGAAACCTAATTTAAAAAATACAATATAAGTACCTAATGTAAAAAGGCTATAATCAGCCTTATACTACAGAGCTAGGGAGGTAATATCCTACGTAGATTTACCACTTCTTTAATGCTGCTTTGAATTACTAAGCGGTTACATTGTTGGGCGTAAATGAACCACCATTATTTTCAGAAAATATCTGTTTGCTTTTGTTACTAATAATTTAATAGAAATAAAAATTCAAAATGTAACAAATTTATCATATCAAACAAACCCCGCCACTGTGTAAACTAACACCAAACACAAACAAATTTCCAAACATAACCACACTTACCTGTGAAAAGTTAAATCTGGAAATAAACTATCCACTTTTCCACAAACTACACAACCACGAACCATAGTTATTCAATAAATATTTAAAGTTTAAAAAAACACACACAAGAATATCGCAAAACAGGAAAATACTTCAAAAAACGATGAAAAGCGATAATGACATGAGTGTAGTATAGTAATAAATTTTTTTATTAACATCCTAGTTACAAATAATTATTGACATCGCTCATTTTTTATTTGTTGTGACAAACATTTAAAGATATTCCAAAAACATTTGTAAGTCTGGCAATGCTTGTATTAGGATAAATAAAGGAAGGGACGATGTTTGCTAACCCTGAAAACGTAAACAATGTGGTCTCCTGTATTATTAAGGTCTTTGGACAGAACTAATAAAAACGTTTTTCTCGATACAAAAGATGAAATAAGTTTGCGTGGAATCCACTTGGTATTTCCATTTTTCAAATTATACACAAAAGAAATATTTCAAAATTCTTTATTGCCATTAGGTACAAGTTTTAATACATGGATATAATATAATAAAACAGAGTAGACTAAAATTGAACTGAAACTCTCATTGTTATTATTAATAATAATATAAGCCTTTATTTTTTTTTAATTGTAAAAGTTAATATTAGTACATTCATCAATTTCCACGGTAGAATTGGTGATTACCAATTTTTCTGTCATGTTGAACATTGTTTGTCCATCCTGGGTAACCCTCTTTATCTGGGTTATTATAATGATCGCAACCGTTGGTTGGATCGTTCGCATATGACTGGCTATCATACAACTTGTCAGACCATTGTCTGATATTTTTATAAGCCTGTGGATCATCAATGCTTATATCCTTTTTACCGTTCCAACATTCAAATTGGCCAGGTTTCAAACAAACATCCTCGACTTTATTGCCGCCCCAATAACTACGGTCTTTGGCTGCACGATTTTTGATCACATACCCTACGGCTTCCTGACCTTCACGTGATTCGCCTCTTGCTTCCGCGTAAATGGTCTTCGCGAACACATCTTTGGGGTCCATGATTTTCCTAACTGAATAACATACAAATGTTGAAACACTCATGGATAAAAATTAAATTCTTAACTTAATTCTATATTATAACGGGATGGTTACGCATTTAAGATAGAGGAAAGCAAAACCAGTTTTCTTTTTTAATGAAAATCATTACATATTAAACAAGTAAAAATAGCGCCATTAATACGTACAGTTCCAAAAAATATTTTTTATGTGCTTATGCGTTTTCAAGCTATTGTGTATATTGAAGAAGAGGGTGGTATTTTCGAATATAGGTGTACTGTCTAATATATCTACGTTGATTTGTGAATTAAAAATTGTAAGTATATAATAATGTAAGGGTTCATTTTACGGTTCATAGCGTTCACAGCGTTAATTTTATTTTTTTTTAATTAAAGCCAAATATTATTTCAAGTTTTTTTTGACTACTACAAATCACAGTTGTTTAAGTATTCCTAAATTCTATAGAGCATTAATAATGGAATTATGGCCGTTTCCACCAGCAATTTTAGGCAACATCTAACGTTAGGGGCAGAATAAGTGCAAATAAAATACAAGGTTTAATCTTTCTCTAATGTTAGGTGCTGCCTAAAAATGTTAATGCAAATAAATTTCTTACTAAACATATTTCGATTAATAGAGGGAATAAACTGTTGCCATTGAGGCACGAATAGCTCTCCATATTTAAGTGTAAAAGTAATAATTTTATGACCTTTTTGTCATTTATCTAAATTTAATAAATTTTTGTTTTGTTTTACACATCAGCTATTTTTTTTTTAAGTATCGGGTTTTGTGCCTTTTTCTTCTCTTTGGGGGCACTATTTATACGCAGATATTTTATATTTCAGATCTAGGCCAAGTTCCTGAATCCAAATTAATTGATTTTTTTTAGTTTTATTATAAAATTTATTTTGCCCCCTTTTCTGCTATTTACGAACGCCTATGTAAACAAAATTGTTATGCTGCATGTTGTAGGTTATCCGTTAAGTGGGTTTTGAGTTATCACGGATACAAATTTTTTCTGACCCTTTTATAGAATTTTCACGGACGCCTATGGAACATTAATTTTTGTCGTGTATTTTTAACACCAATTCAACTAGTTAAATATAAAATTTTTTACATTTTAATTTTTTTTTAATTTTACCCCTTTTTTTTACTATTTACGAACGCCTATGTAAATAAAAATTTTATGCTGCATTTTTTAGGTTATCTTATATCAAAGCTATATATAATTAGCCAATTTTTCTGGTATATTTGGGAAACATTTTTTTTTCGTTTTTGACCCTTTTTTTAAGACTATTTTCGAACGCCTGTGTGAACGAATTCTTTTATGTAACATTTTTTAGGTTATATTCTATCACAACTATAAAAAATTATTCAATATTTCGGATAAGTTTAAGAACTATGATTTTTTAAATTTTTGAACCCTCTTTTAAACCCCTTGCCTACGCTCAATGTTAATCACCACCTATAAATATCCGGTAGTATTTTCGTACCAAATGTGGTTAAAATCCGTTAAGTGGTTTTTGAGTTATCACGGATACAAATTTTTTCTGACCCTTTTATAGAATTTTCACGGACGCCTATGGTACATTAATTTTTGTCGTGTATTTTTAACACCAATTCATCTAGTTATATATAAAATTTTTTACATTTTATTTTTTTTTTATTTTACCCCTTTTTTTTACTATTTACGAACGCCTATGTAAATAAAAATTTTATGCTGCATTTTTTAGGTTATCTTATATCAAAGCTATATATAATTAGCCAATTTTTCTGGTATATTTGAGAAACATTTTTTTTTCGTTTTTGACCCTTTTTTTAAACTATTTTCGAACGCCTGTGTGAACCAATTCTTTTATGTAACATTTTTTAGGCTATGTTCTATCACAACTATGAAAAATTATTCCATATTTCGAATAAGTTTAGGAAATATATATTTTTTATGTTTTGACCCCTTTTCCACTATTTACGAACGCCTATGAAAGTAAGATATTTATGACACATTTTATAGGTTATATTCTATTAAAGCTATAAATAATTAGTTAATATTTCTGCTATGTTTAAGAAGTACGTTTTTTTTTAAATATTTTTTACCCCATTTTACACTATTGTCGAACGCCAATGTGATCTAATACTTTATGTTCAATATTTTAGGTTATATTCAATTAAATGCGTAAAAAATTATGCAGTATTTCGGATAAGTTTAAGAACTATGAATTTTTTTAATTTTTGAACCCTCTTTTAAACCCCTTGCCTACGCTCGATGTTTCCCAAAATCTAATCAGCTCCTTGCCATGCCTAATAGTATTTTTGTACCAAATTTGGTTAAAATCTGTTAAGCGGTTTTTGCGTTTTCGTGCATACAGACAGACAGACAGACAGACAGACAGACAGACAGACGGACAGACAGACAGACAGACAGACAGACAGACAGACAGACAGACAGACTGACAGACAGACAGACATTTTTTTAAAACTACTTATTTATGTATAAAATGACCAAAAACAAGTATTTCCGGTGAAATTAAAAAAAATTTTTTTTTCATGAAACTAATAGTCTCCATATATACATATATTACATATATGATATGGAGAGCTAAAAATGTTAAAAATAAATAATAAATGCAAAATAAAACAAGCAATTGAAATTATTGAATGAACCAGAGGCCTGTAGCAGTTTAAAACACAAAAACTATAAGGCTGTTTGATCAGACCCCAAAATAAAGGTATAAGAAATGCATGATTGTGCACTTATTTTTTAATCGATTTGGAAAATTCTTTTTTGAGCATAGAAAGAACACTTTAATAGATGTTCATATCGGAAAAAAAATTTCTTAAAAATTTAGTTTGACTTCAAAATAAATTTTTAAGGATTTTTTTTTTTGAAATAAAACAAAAATAAATTTCGTACTAGCTATACATAGGATCAATAGAAAAAAATATTTTGTTTAATAGAATCTTTAAAAATTAAATAAGTATGTAAATGCAACATAAAAAGTAACAACTTACAATCAAATAACTTTGTAGATTTGTTTATAAAAAAAACGAAGAACGATTGCACACTCTCGACTTATTGCGTTCAGTGCTCGGAGTATGAGGATTACTACTGTAGCGAATTGCTTTTATACGCTTTTATAAATGCAAGTCTATTCCTGTAAAACACTTTATTATCAATTTATGGATGACGAAACAATAATAAACACTGTACATGTAGCTTTGTTATACCTACTATATTAATTATCGACAGTGACAATACAAAAAGCATCTAGCAGGGTGCATTACAACAAAAAACGAAAGGACGTTATAAACTTTATCACCCCCTTGTCCTTAAATATTATCCCTCTTAATTTGAAAATTTGCAAAAAATAGGCCATTCTTAAGTTGAGTGGCAAATTTGTAGAGACAAATGAAAGTCAAATCTCCACAAAAATAAATTTAATAGAAATCCATAATTATTATCCAAACATGTTTCGGAACTTCATCTTCATCAGTGACAAAACGGAGAACTTTACATAATTAATCCAGTGTATTTTACATTACGCTTTAACCAATTGAGCTAAATTTTGGTTGTTTGCGAGAGTCCTAGGATGAACTCATTAGTTTTTGGTTGAAATCGCTTTAGCCCTGTGATAGGGGTGGACACAACTGCCAAATTTTCAAATAGCAGTAGGGATCAAGTGATACATCATTTTAAAGCATTTTTAATTTGCTTTCCAGCGATAGAAATTGCGTTTAAAATTTCACTATTTAGGAAGTTGGAACCTATTTTATTAGAATACATATAATACAATAATATGAAAAAGGATTTTTCACGTCATTAACAGAGCGTGCGCTTCGCATGAGGAAGGTTCTGGGTTTGAATCCCAGCTATAGCAATATATTTTTTTTAATTTTTAAATAAAGTAGTTAGTTTGTAACCTTAGTTTATTGGAAATAATGAAAATAATACAAATATAATAATAATAATTGTTAAAATCCTGTTTCGTTACGCAGGTCATATATTTTTGATTATATTATATCTTGTCGGCAGTGGCGTATGATCGCAGAAACCTAAGAAGCCCAGGCTTCGGGCGCAAGGTTTTGTGGACCAGAGTTAGAACGTGGAGAATGTAAGTTAAAAAAAATAATAAAATAAAAATAACCAGAGCGCGATCGTCTCGTGTCTTCGATCCCATTGGCCGATCGGTCGTACAATCAAGGAATTGGTGCGAGGGTTAAATTAAATTGCATAGCCAGAATTTTTTTAGTCTCCTGCGTAGCTTTATTTCTTTTAATTTCATTAATGAAAGTCGCATGTGCGTTATAAGTAAAGGGCGGAGTATATGCACGTCAATTCAATTAAAATATGCGCATATATATGCATAGTTTTTCTTTGAAATATGCAACAATATGCATTTATTTGTCAAAATATGCAATTATATGCCTTGAATATAACATGGAAAAATGGAAATAAAGAAACGCCGACTCTTACAAAAATTATTTATTTTAAGTAAAATTAAAAGAAAAATATAATAGGTAAAATTTTTAACCTGAAATAGTATAAAATGCATTTATAACGATATATTTTTCAAAATTTTCCGATAAAAGTGTTTGCCTTCTGTCTGTAAAAATATGTTTGTACAAAGAAAAAGTTCTTTCAACATCTACCGATGTGATCTGGCAATATTTTAATTTGGGTAGTAAGTTATAAGGCCAAGGTATTACTTCGTTGGATGGTTTAGTATCAAAAATATGTTTGACTTCCATTAAATACTGAAAGCCTTCATTCTTTCCCACAATAACTTCGAGTTTACTTCTTACTTGATTTCCTACATCACCGGGAACTTTTTTGCATTTGTCGGAAAAAGTTTCAACAATTTTAATTGATTCTCTTAAACTTATATTCCTACTTTCTAACGAAGTTATTATATCTGGTATAAAACTAAAATTAACCTTAATAAAAACAAGTTCCTTAGCTAAATTTACATTTTTTAATACTGCTTGACTTTGCACACACTGTGAATTGTCTTCTAAATCTAAAACTATGTCCTTAATGGCTTCAAAATGGTCTGCGTAGAATATCGCGGCCTTAATCCACGTTCCCCATCGAGTAATTACGGGCTCTGGAGGTAAACTAACTAAATTCCTAAACATCCAATAAATGCCGGCATAAAACCATATAATAATAAAATGGGTCCATAAACAATATAATAATAAAACCTACCCACCTGTTAAATTATTTCAGTTACCTGCAAGGGTCGTACTTAATCTTTTGATAAAACGAAAAACAAAAATATGCACACAAATTTTATTTTTGCCGAAATGTGCAATTTTTTATGAAATTTGTAAAAATATGCAAAATATGCAAATATATGCACTTTGCATATATTCCGCCCTTTAGTTATTACCTACTTTCTTCAAATAAAAATGTATCGCTAAATTTAGTTGAGAAGCGGGGAGAAAGGTCATTTTCGGTACTAAAGAGGGTCAAAACCTACTTCTTCTTCTTCTTGAAGTGCCTATCCTCTGTGGATGTTGGCTATCACATTGGTCCAAATCACTCTATTCACCGCCGCTCTGAATAGTGCTGTTGATGTCATTCCGGTCCATGTTCGCAAATTTCGCAGCCATGCTGCCTGCGTCCTGCTGACCTTCGACCCTCTATTTTTCCCTGCAGGATAAGTTGAAGAAGGTGGTATTTTTCACCTCGCATGACATGCCCAAAGTATTCAATTTTTCTGCGTTTGACATTTGGTAGTAATTCTAGTTGTCCACCGATGCGCTGCAGTACTGTGACGTTTGATACGTGATGCACCCATGGGATTCTTAGCATGCGGCGATAGCACCACATCTCAAACGCACCCATGCGTTTAGATGAGGCATTAGTAAGGGTCCACGCTTCTACTCCGTATAGGAGGGTTGAGAGTACATAGCATTTTAAAATTCTTATTCTGAGATAGGCTGCATAGTATGTTACGCATCTTGTTGAATGTACCTACTGCTTTTTCGAATCGGCATCTTATTTCTCGAGAGTGATCCCAATCCTTATTCAAGGTACAGCCCAGGTATGTAACTGTCTCGGCTACTGTGAGAGCCACATTGCTGGCGGTGAACTGTAAGTTTCCAATGGTATTTTTACTGACAATTAGTATGTGTCTCTTCTTACAGTTTATATTCATACCATATCTCTTGCATGGGGTCTCTACACGGTCTATAAGTCTCTGAAGTCCTTCAGCCTTCTGCTATAAAGACGGTATCATCAGCATATCTTATGTTGTTTATTATTTCTGTGGTCAGAGCATTTAGTTGCATTTGCCTTTTTGGGGAGCGGGATGAATGTTGACAACACCCAGTCATTTGGTATTTGACCGCCTGTGTAAATCTTGTTGAAGAGGTTGGTCAGCAGTCTCATCTGTTCTGGGTCTAGCAGTTTGAGTACTTCTCCATGAATTTGGTCTGGTCCAGGAGCTTTGTTGTTTTTTAGTCGTTTAATAGCTGATTCTACTTCCTCCTGTGTGATGATAGGTCCTTCTTCGCCGACTCTGACGGGCATATTATCGATGTTTTCGTCTCCGAAAAGTTCCTCCGTGTATTGCTTCCATATTGTAAGCTTTTTGTCAGTCTCGGTAATAATGTTGTCATTCGAGTCCAAGATTATTCCTGGACCCCGTCTTTGGTGTCTTCCTGTTGCTTCCTTTATTTTCTTATGGAGGTTAAAGCTGTCTTGTTTTTGTTGTAAGATCTCGATTTCGACAAATTTTTCTTGTAGCCAGCGTTCCTTGGCGTCTTTGATTGCTCTGAGGACTCTTCTATGTAGTTCCTTGTATTTTACATTGTCTCTGTTTCTGTGTTGTCTTCTTTCTTCCATAAGTTCCAAGATAGAGTCTGTCATCCATTGTTGTCTTTTTACCGTCCAATCCGGTCCTAGCTTTTCTTTTGTGACGGAGGTTATTGATACTTTTATTTTATTCCATAGGTCTTCTATTTCTGTTTCTTGGTTGTTGTCTGCAAATATAGTTTTGATTTCCTTGTTTAGCCTCTCCTTTGTTTGTTGGAATACGTCATCCTCTTTGAGTTTTGGCATGTCAGCAACCTTTGAGGGTTTCCTTTGGTCTATCTTCTTCAGTCGAAGTTTAGTACGAGCTAGTACCAGATTGTGATCTGACGGTATGTCCGCGCCTGGGTATGTCTTACAAGAGATAACCGCGTTGGATCTCCAAGTGTACAGTCTTCTGGGAGGTAGTTTAAAAAAGGTGTTCATGATGTCCATTTCCTGGGAGAATTCTATTAATCGTTCTCCTCTCTCATTTCTCACTCCCAGCCCAAAACCAACAACCACATCCTCAACCTTTCCCTGTTCGATCTTAGCGTTCATGTCTCCCAACATTATATTAATTTCTTCCTTCTTTGTGTATTTGAAAGCAGTCCTAAGCTGTTCATAGAACTTCTCTATTTCTTGTTCATTGCTTTCCGATGTCGGCGCATATGATTGTATAATGTTGAGGTCAAATGGCTTAGCCTTGATCTTGATCAGCGCAACCCTATTCAAAACAGGGATAAATCCTTTTACGGTCATGTTGGTTTGGCTATTAAGAATTATTGCTACTCCGTTTTTGTTTCTAGTGGTATTGTCTCCAGAGAAATATATGTGATTTTGATTTGGCCATCTTGTTTCACTGCATCCCAATATGTCTATCTGGAGTCGTTTCATCTCTTTCTCTATATTTGCCGCCTTTCCGGCCTTGTACATACTTTGCACATGCCACGCGCCAATTCTCCTTTCTTGGTTCATTTTAAAGACATCTTTGGAAGACCGGGGGATTCTTAGCACCCTTTACCCATTTAAGGGGTGCCCGGGACTGAGGGCCGTTTTTTGTTTTTGTGTATCCATTGTGATGTCTTGGGGAATATATGTAAGACAGGTAGTTTCCCGTTGCTTTCCTGACTATATTTTCAGCCGTTCCTACGTGGAGAACAGACGCTGTCGGATTACCGCTGCTAACATGGAGGCCGTATCCTAGGTGCTAGTTTTGGTCCGCCCCGAGTATATGATTTCCTCGGTACCACCAATATCTGGGAGGCATTGCCCTATCCGCCACCTGGGGAGGCGCCCGATGGGGGACTAGCAACCTACTGCAGATCGATTTTATCCCACAATAAATTGAATGCTTTGGCAATAATATACATCCAGAGTAATCTTCTAAGCGGTATTAGCTTTGATGATACTGTATATGTTTTTGCTCAAGCCAAAGCAAGAAAAAAAATCTTTTCAATAATTTTTTTCATAATTTATTTTTTTTGTACCTTAACCTTAGTATATCTTACCTGCTTATGTATCATACGAGTAGATAAAGGATATATATATTTTTATTTTTATATTAGTTCAGTAGTTTAGCATTAAGTTTGTCCGTTATATATATTATATTGGTTTTTGTTTTACATAGAAGAAAGGATATCAATAGAAGAAAGGATATCAATTAAAACTGTACAGTTAAAAAATATGGTTTTCTTTCCACATAAAATAGGGGCGCAACATTATAAAGGGCTTCGGGCGGAAATCTGGGTTAATACGCCACTGCTCGTCGGGAAAGTTTTGGGGCGACACAAACCGATTTTTTTAAATTTCTATTGAGGTCTGTTAGCAATTATACTAGGAACAACTCACCATTTATATGGAATAAATATTTGTTATATTGTATTAATAAAATAAAATTAAAATTAAGAAACAAACTACAAAATATGTTTCGTTTCTAATTTTATTTTAATTTTATTAATACTATATAACAATTAGGTATAGCATATTCGTGTGAAATCATCAACGTCTTCGAGAAGGAAATTTTTTTCTTGGAATGAGGCTTATAACTCTGATGATGAGCCTCATCCCATGAAAAGGTTGAGGAAAATATTGAAGGGTAGGTAGGTACAGGACTCAAGAAAAATTATTATAATATTTATCTAATCACCTAGAGAGAATGACAGACATTTTCAAGGAATGCTTCTTTCATTTTAAAATAATCAAAACACATATTTCCGATGAAAATAAAAAATATTTTTTATGAAACTGATAGGTACCATAATGCATACAAATTTTCATAATTAATTCTATTGTTTATTAAGTTTTAGTTTATACATCTGTTATAAATAGATACCGTCAGCATGTCGCGGTTCCATAATATTTGCGGGATTAGTTCAGAATATTAGGTACTTATTACTTATTGATTACAAATTTACAATAATTTTATATTGTATGACTATGAATATACTTGCAATATTTACTCATACGCTTTTTAAACATACAACTATATTCAGCCACGAAAAATGGGTATTCCCCGACGTTTTGTTATTCAATTCAACTCATCGATTATAGCCGTAGATTATCATCACCAGATCAACTCTCTTCGATTTTTAGTGATGAACCACTATGTTTCGCTGGTTTATTCCCTCGTGGTCAAACAGGAAATATTGGAAAAATTCAAACATATTGCTTTAGAAGAAGCTTATAAGAGCAAGTTATGGATATAATATATCCATATGTGTATGAGCCTGAAACTAAACAGCAGCAGCTGTATGGGTTTTTCAAAATGGCCAAATCCAACAAACGTCGTTCACGCAAGAAGTACTTCGAAGCAAATGACCTGAGAGGCACACAGCCATTCGTTAGCAAAAATAGAAAACATGAATATCGAATTCATGCATCATCCGCCGTACCGCCCTACGTTTTTCGATGCCTCATGAAGAGTTCAAGCGTTCAAAATTTTAGAACCAGCTCATTCAAAGTGCTAAATTGCTTTGAAAATTGATTGAAACTCATGCAATAATGTATTGGACTTCTTAAAGAATATAATAATAAAAAACAAAAAAGGTAGTTCGGAGTTTGACTATTTAAAGTTTTATATAAAAACATAATGAATAGATATTTTTCTCTGAATTCAATTTTTGGTTCATTTAAGTGAACTAATAATTGTGATATGAGCAGCATAATGAAACTGCACACAAATCTTACACGCATGCATTCTGAATATGCT
The DNA here is from genome assembly GCA_911728435.2 of Apoderus coryli. NCBI lineage: Eukaryota > Metazoa > Arthropoda > Insecta > Coleoptera > Attelabidae > Apoderus > Apoderus coryli. Next base: position 3,445,916 of record OU452202.1, on the reverse strand, counting down.
GGATCCTAAGCTTGGCAAAAAATAATAGTACACTTGACAACACTATGTGATTTTTGGATAAATTAAGTATATTATTAACTTTAATTTTGTACCTTCACTAAAGAATCTCCTCAAATGGTAAATTGATCTGAGTTTCTAAAGAGAATTTTTGTGCACAAAACTACACTGTTCATCAAAGCTTAAGGTCTATAATAACACCTAGTTTTTGGCTTTACCATTCCAGGATATATAAATATCATTCAATTTTACTAGTCTCATTTCGCGCATTATCACCGTCTGTCGTTCCGACCTAATAATAATAATAAAATTATTTGCAGTTCAAAAGAAAAAAACAAGTTACAACTCTAATAATTATTACATTACCAAAAAAACTAGAACTACAAAAAGGTCTAGATACATATAATAATCATCATAATACACATTGCCACCGTCTTATCAGGAATCAATTTCAATCGATTACGTCACCACGTTGACAAGTCTCTCAGATGCTCCTTGATAAACTTCAACATGTTATCGAAGTTATCCAAAGTACAGTGCGCATACACCTGAACATCATCAGCATGCATGCGAATAAATGAATGGCTTAGACTTAATGGCAAATCAGACGAAAATAATAAGGGTCCAAGAATACTCCCCTGCGCAACTCCGCTTTGTAATATCTTAAAATCAGAATAACGTGAAGCGATTTTAATGCACAGCCTACTGTCTACTAGATATCTGAAAAAGCATTTAGCGCATTTTCTTCAAAACCCAAGCAGTGAAGTTTGATAAGTAATAAATCAAAATCAACCAGATCAAAAGCTTCACTCTGATCAAGTAACACTCATATAGTTGCCTTTGAGTTGTCCATAGCACTCGCAATGTCATTAGTTACCTTGAGTAGAGCCATAGCTGTAGAATGTCCCTCACGAAATGCTGATTGTAGCGAAGGCAAAATACCATTCTCTATAATAAATAATCTTTAATCTGAAAACTAAGACGTTCAAAAATTAATATGTATAACATACAAGCCCACTTCCAAATCTCAGGAAATATTCCACTGTGTAACGAATCATTAAACAAATCCCTGATGACGTCGATACAATAAGGAAATATGAAATTTATCATTTTAGCATTTATACCATCGACTCCAGAACATTCAGACTTTAACAGACAAAAACTTGTATAAATGTCATCATCATCATGGAAACGGAAGTTATTATTATTGTAAAAATTATCATAAAAACATAATCAAATCTTGATCCACATATCTATGACTAGTCATCTTTACAAAATTGTTGTTGATATCATGAGCATCACATAATTCCTCAGTCAGAATATTATATTGACCACGTTTTGTGGGAACTCCCAACTTATCAAATTCCGCCATAATTGCCTCGAAATGTGACAGGTATTTATAGTGTAGGGCATATAGGCTGCCTTTTTGCGTCTGACTGCTTTTTTGACAAGATTCCTCAGATCGACGTAGTACTGTCTCTTGATCGAGCTGTCCTGTTCCTAACGTATTTATAATAGGCCTTCCTTTTAATAATAATAATTTTTCTTATATTATCAGTTATATAGGGTAATTACTAAGCTTTGTATGAAAAACTCGTAACAGGTACATATCTACCATACATTCAACTCTGTCATTTATTAGGATTAGTACCTACTAGCGTACGCCCATGGTAAATTTTGAGCTGCTTGAGAGAAATCTTCGTTATTAAAAGTTTGACATTTTTTGCTACTAACATCCATTGATAAACGACAGTATACAAGCATTTGATCCGTTCTACAGTGCAGTTCACAGGTACATACAAGATATTTAGGTGACTGGTAATAAACATCAATTCTATCAATGATTCACTTGTCCAAATTTTTTGCATTAAATTAAAATTTTGTACCACTGCGAGAAGCTTCCTAACATCAGAAGAATTGACGTTAAGACAGTTAATATTTAAATCACCAACCATAATAGATTGAGTTTCCATAAATACCGGTATGATGCAGAATTCACATTACTACTTGGAGGTCTATAGACTACACCAAAACCAATTTTGTTACTTTTAAAATTTCATTACAATCCAAATTTGCTCAATACCGCTATAACCTATGAAAAATAATAAAAATATTTTCAATAACAAATGCTTGTTTTTACTCTTCCTCATTTCTTGCAAAACTGATCATAGTTACCTATTAGTGATGTTTGGACCAAATCAGCAAAGTATGAGTTTGAAATTTGTGCAATTTACTGAAAAATGTGGACATGCTACCCATGGAGAGCGTCCCTACTGACGCCAGAATTGGCATCTGCTCTTCATCTTCTTCAAAGGATTTTGGCAAATTCGACAGATTGTTGTACTCTCAAAGCAATCGTAGTGCACGTTTTTCTTTCTCACACACGGTACATAGAATTGTGTCACATAATAGTATTAGAAGGAGCTGTCTAGTCTAAGCAAGCTCGAATATGCAAAAAAAATTATAAGGAAATCAATATACAGGGTATTTCAATTTGTGAGCGAATTGGTGACATCTAATTATGAAAAAAACCTAAATTGTAATTTTTCGAAAAGTCCTTATTTACAAAGATACAGGGTGTTAAAGATGACTGCCTGAGAACGATTTTTTTGAAATATTTTCAAAACGAGTAAAGATGAATTAACCAAATGTAGCATATTTATTCACCTAGTTAAATGTCGTAAACTGACATGAAATTGAATAAAAAAGGATGACCATAGGCGGGTAAACGGGGGGGACCCTTGCCTTAATTATAACCTAACTTTTTTTCCTTGTCATTTTTATTCATTTTGTGTCAAAAATTAGATAAAATGAAGTTTTCTACATAAAAAAGGCATACTTCTTTTTTCTCGAAAAACTTAAAGGTTTTCGAGAAATTCGAGTTTGAAAATTTTAGGACAAAACTGGTCCTTAGTACACGCAGCATTAATAAAATTTTGGAAAACTTTTCGTTAGCAAACTGTATTTTAACAATTTTATTAATGCTTTTTTGTCCTAAAATTTTCAAACTCGAATTTCTCGAAAACCTTTAAGTTTTTCGAGAAAAAAGAAGTATGCCTTTTTTATGTAGAAAACTTTATTTTATCACATTTTTGACACCAAATGAATAAAAATCACAAGAAAAAAAAAAGTTAGGTTATAATTAAGGCAAGGGCCCATCCCCGTTTACCCGCCTATGGTCATCCTTTTTTATTCAATTTCATGTCAGTTTACGACCTTTAACTAGGTGAATAAATATGCTACATTTGGTTAATTCTTCTCTACTGGTTTCGAAAATATTCCAAAAAAATCGTCCTCAGGCAGTCATCTTTAACACCCTGTATCTTTGTAAAAAAGGACTTTTCGAAAAATTACAATTTAGGTTTTTTTTCATGATTAGATGTCCCCAATTCGCTCACAAATTTTGGCCATGTCTTTCTGAAACACCCTGTATATTGCTTGCTTGCTTAGACTAGGCAGCTCCTTCTAATACTATTATGTGACACAATTCTATGTACCGTGTGTGAGAAAGAAAAAAGTACACTACGCTTGCTTTGGGAGTACAACAATCTGTCGGATTTGCTAAAATCCTCTGAAAAAGATGAACAGATGCCAATTCTGGAGTCAGTAGGGACGCTCTCCACGGGTAGCTTGACCACATTTTTCAGTAAATTGCACAAATTTCAAACTCATAATTTGCTGATTTGGTCTAAACATCACTAATAGGTAACTATGATCAGTTTTGCAATAAATAAATAAAAACAAGCATTTGTTATTGAAAATATTTTTATTATTTTTCATAGGTTATAGCGGTATTGAGCAAATTTGGATTATAATGAGTTTTCAAAGTAGCAAAATTTTGGCCATGTCTTTCTGAAACACCCTGTATATTGCCTGCTTGCTTAGACTAGGCAGCTCCTTCTAATACTATTATGTGACACAATTCTATGTACCGTGTGTGAGAAAGAAAAAAGTACACTACGCTTGCTTTGGGAGTACAACAATCTGTCGGATTTGCTAAAATCCTCTGAAGAAGATGAAGAACAGATGCCAATTCTGAAGTCAGTCGGGACGCTCTCCACGGGTAGCTTGACCACATTTTTCAGTAAATTGCACAAATTTCAAACTCATAATTTGCTGATTTGGTCTAAACATCACTAATAGGTAACTATGATCAGTTTTGCAATAAATAAATAAAAACAAGCATTTGTTATTGAAAATATTTTTATTATTTTTCATAGGTTATAGCGGTATTGAGCAAATTTGGATTATAATGAATTTTAAAAGTAGCAAAATTTTGGCCATGTCTTTCTGAAACACCCTGTATTATACAATATAACCAATAGTTTGAGTATGGACTATTTCCTCAAAAATAAAAATTTATATTCCACACCTGTATAATATGATTACATTTTGTACCACAAGCAAAATACGTCTATTAATAAATAGTCGTAGATAAACATTTTTTTATGTAAACTAATAGGTATGTACCTACCGTCTGCATACAAATTGTCATAATTCAGGAATCTATCTCAATTGTTTATTAAGTGTTAGTTTATCCATCTGTTATAAATAGATATCCTCAGGATGTCACCGTTCCATAATATTTGCGTGTTTAGTTCAGAATAATTTTATATTGTATCAATATGAATATACCTACTTGCAATACTTACTCATACGCCTTTTAAACATTCAGCCACGAAAAATGGGTATTCCCCTGATTCTACAGTACTAAACAGAAGTTGTTATTCGGCAATAACTTTTCAAATAGCTGGAAAGTGTTTTATATATAAATAATATGTACTCGACTAGTTTATGCCCGTTTGCACCACATACACTTTAAGTAGAGAATAGTTAAGGGTCATCTAAATTTTAAGAACGGAATTGATTGCACCGAATCATGAGTAGATAGCACTTAGTTAAGTATCGGGTAAATTTGTCAACATAGCAAATTTAAGGTAGCCGACAATGAAGAGGAGTTTTTTGGTCGGGCAGTAGGTAATATTTTAACTTTTAACCTCTTCAGTTTTGTTTTCATAATAATTCATAATGTAAACATTAATTTTGATTGTGAATGTGAACGAAAATTATTAAATACTAGAGTTAAATTGTGTCCGTAAATATAATAGAAACAAAATTATTTTGTGGCATAGCGGACAAAATGACTGGGTTTACCTACACAATGGACTTTGTTTAGACTGAGGCCCTGCTAAATTACACAAAAGTCCCTTGTGTAGGAAAAACCAGTCATTTTGTCCGCTATGCCACAAAATTATTTTCATTTTATTATTTAATACATTTTTTTAATATAACATATAATACGATGGAAGTTAGTGATACATAAAAAAAGTGAAGACCTCCAAACTACACTTCCAACGAGAAAGAAGTTCTTCTATCGATAGTGTTGGATCATAGTTATTGTGGCATCATTCAAATTAATAAAATTAACTTTTTGTTATTATTTTCCATTGTTATATTTATCTATTCTTATTGTTATATATTTGAAATGTATTTATTACATATACATAGTATTTGATCTGTTTCTATTATAAGATTTAGCTAGATGAGTGCTACTACTACTTACATATTTTATGATTTATATTCAAAAATAGTTTTAGTTTATTATTTACCTGGGAACATAAGTAGAGTTGTTAGCTTATTTATTCTTTTGTGGATTAATAATTAAATAAACTGTAAACGTGAAGTTGTTATGGTTTTAATACATAGGTATATACTTACCTCTATTATTATTTTTTAATATCGACTATTTCCTCAGTACCTCTATATATATATTGTTATGTATTGAAGTTATTAAAACACACAAATACACTATGATACATTTATTACAATTCTCACGTCACGTACATATATACAATTAATACTTAATACAATGGAACATGGCCGATGATACATGTTCATCACTTCAAACCGCAGTACCGAATACAGTGCTTTTAGCGTGCGCTGTCCTTACATTATGTGAAACTATGCGCATGTGCGCTAGGTAGTGCAAATACACTACATATATAATAGGTATGTTAAGCACAAAGACGCTTTTCGGTCTTTCCTACTAAAATATCTTCTATTGAAAGCTGTCATAGCTCATCAAATTCTAGTAAAAATGCTCAATTTGGTCTAGGATAGACCGAATCGTAGTCTTCGTCAGTCGAAATCTTTGAAAAAAATTTAAATTGTCCATATCTAAAAATAATTCGGCCTTTCATAAACCCTCCTTGGAAATCCATGTTCAATTAATTCGAAAACATCAAGATCCTCGTCAAATAATTCCATATTTTTAATTTTTTAATCGCCACACACAGTAAACAACCCAATAATGAAAAATATAAAAGCAATATTGAGGTTAGAATTCCATTTAAGAAGAGATTTCTCGAGTCAACTTATGCCCGTTGGCACCACATACAGTTTAAGTAGAGAATAGTTAAGGGTCACCTAAATTTTAAGAACGGAATTGATTGCACCGAATCATGAGTAGATAGCACTTAGTTAAGTATCGGGTAAATTTGTCAACATAGCTAATTTAAGGTAGCCGACAATGAAGAAGAGTTTTTTGGTCGGGCAGTAGGTAAGCATACGTTAATTTCCTTTTATACCGAGCCAATGGGATCGTTCGCCCTTGGGTCGTGTTTCCGTGGGTGGCCGTCGCGGATCGGTGGCGTGCATTTCGCTTTGTTTTTGCTGTTTGAATATTTTGGCGCCATAAGCTAGTGCTCTGAATAGTATAAACAACTGAATCTGTTACTAGATAAAAAGCAAAAACAAACTCGTTTATAACAGCAATAATTTTTATTGCTACATATAAAATAATAATTTATAAGTATAGTTGCGAATAGTTGTTATGGTTTTAATTTATTGTTGTTGATACCCTAGCTCAATAATTTATACCTCTATATAATAGTAATAGGTATGTTAAGCACAAAGACCCTTTCTGGTCTTTATCTTCTAATGAAAGCTGTCATATCTCATCAAATTCTAGTAAAAATGCTCAATTTGGTCTAGGATAGGCCGAATCGTAGGCTTCGTCAGTCGAAATCTTTGAAAAAAACTTAAATTTTCCATATCTTAAAAATAATTCGGCCTTTCATACACCCGCCTTGGAAATCCATGTTCAATTAATTCGAAAACATCAAGATCATCATCCAATAATCCCATATTTTTAATCGCCACACAATGTAAACAACCCAATAATGAAAAATATAAAAGCAATATTGAGGTTAGAATTCCATTTAAGAAGAGAATTTTCGAGTCTTAACTTAAGGAACACTTAGGCAAATTTAAAGTGACGTTTTAACGTGGTGCAATAAAAAATAGATGCTAAGCGACTCTTAGAACAAATCGTGACTTAAAATATTCTTCAACACTTCACTTAAGTGACACTTAGGCAAATTTAAAGTGACGTTTTAACGCGGTGCAATAAAAAATAGATGCTAAGCGCCTCTTAGAACAAATCGTGACTTAAACGGTATGTGGTGCAAACGGGCATTAGAAGGTTCAAATATATCCCTTAAATTATTATTTGCACGAAAATGAAAGCTGAAGAAAAAACTGGTTATTTTTACAAAATATGAAGAAAACAGAGATATTTTGTAATTCAATTCAACTCATCGATTATAGCCGTAGATTATCATCAGCAGTGTGCCGATCAACTCTCTTCGATTTTTAGTGATGAAGTACCGCGTTTCGCTGGTTTCCCTCGTGATCAAACAGGAAATAGTCTAAAATTCAATCATATTGCTCTAGAAGAAGCTTATAAGATCTAGTTATGTACATATATATGCGTATGAGCCTAAAACTCAACAGGAGCAGCTGTATGAGTTATAAACACAAGAAGCATAAGTAGTGCTAAAACGTATCACTTTTTGGAGTTTCTACTTTTTGTCAAAAAATATATACAAAAATAATAATAAGAAATATTTTTATTATAAAAGGGGTTTGAAGATTTATTAATTTGGCATGAATTTATGATTAGCAATATTGTTGTTTTATTAACTTTTTAGAATTCAATATAAAACCATGAATTTATTATATTAATAAACCACCACTGAAGATCTTGTTGAATCATTTTACGCCTTTTATATTTCGGGATTAGAAAACAAAAACAAATATTAATCATCGAAAATCACTTTGTTTTTCAAAATATTCCCCATGAAAATCTATACACTTTTGCATGCGTTTGAACCAATCGTCGAAGCACTTTTGCCGCTCTGATTGAGGTATCTCCAAAACATGCATTCTGAATGCAGCAACCGCTTCTTCAGGTGTCGAAAAACGTTGACCTCTCCGCAGTTTGTTTCTTACGTACGGGAATAAAAAACAGTCATTCGGTGCCAAATCAGGACTATACGGCGGATGACTCATCAAATCGATGTTTTGGGTGCTCAAAAATGCAGTTGTTTGAGACAATGTGTGAGTGCTCGCATTGTCGTGGTGAAGAGTGATCCGTCTTCGGCGGTTGGTTTTCCTGATTTCTTGGAAGACAACTGGCAAACAAATGGTTGTGTACCACTCAGAATTGACTGTTCTGCGTTGTTATAGTGGTACGGTTGCGACATGTCCACTTTTTCCGAAAAAACAGGCGACCATTTGCTTGGAAGTGCTTCGTGCGCAAACAACTTTTGTTGGATTTGGCTCATCTTGAAACTCCCATACAGTCGACTGCTGTTTACTTTCGGGCTCATACGTGTAAATCCACGATTCATCATCTGTCACGATGTCATAGACGTGTTTCGAAGCAACGCGATCGTATTTTTTGAGTATTTCTTTCGATCAATCGATACGAGCCTTTTTTTGAGCGATTCACAAATTGTGTGGGATCCAACGCGAACAAATTTTTTTGACAGTCAAATGTTTATGCAATATTCAATGTATGCTGATCCCACTAATGCCTAAGGTTGTCCCAATCTCTTGATAGGTCACATGACGATTTTGCAATATCAGTTCGCGCACAACATCAATGGTTTTCGGAACAACAACTGATTTTGGATGACCTTCACGAAATTCATCTTGGAGTGAACTACGACCACGATTGATTTCACCGTACCATCGATAAACACTGGTCCTTGATGGAGCTTCATCGCTAAAATTGAATTAAGCTCATCCATGCACTGTTGCTGAGTTAATCCACGTCGGAAGTTGTATATATATATATATGTATGATATATATATATATATGTATAGAGCTGTCAGTTGCCAGATTGCAACACCAGGATTGCCAAATCCCGAAATATAAAAAGCAACCCTCGTATTTCTGCGCTAGTCTGAGTTTTTTGCTACGTTTCGCTGCTCCAAAATAATTAAAGGTGTTTTACATTTTAAAAATAACATAACCATAAAATTTTGTTTGGGAAATGCCTGTCGAGATTCAAATAAATGTTTTGGTGAAGTGGAAAACACCTTATATAATTTTCATTCTACCCTAAATGTTCTTCTTATCGATTTTGTGTCGTCGTAATTAAATACTTTTTCTTTTTCCTGTACTTTCCGATATCGCATGTACCTATTAATCTTAGCCTAGCCTAACTGATGATATTTTTGTAAACTAAGTGTAGGTATTTTAAGAATTTAAAACCATAATATTAGGAATATAAGTATTTCCCCAAAATTTAAATGCAGTAGCGCACACAAATAATAATTATTACATACAAAAAAATGTTTACCTTCAGTATTTTGCTACTATATTGCACAGTCTCAACCCTTTGATTTTTGATTGGATTCATTGGAGATGAACTGGGGATTCATGCTAATTGTATATCAAATAAATCTGAATCTAAACAATTTTCTTAAAATCCTTTAATATTGAGGGTTTCATAATGTCGCCCGAGCAGTGAAGCCGCATCACGTTTATAAGGCCCTGTTGTCAAAACAACGGATTGGGCCTGATTGGGAATCAACCCCGAAGAAAACAAAGAAAACCAGAAACTTCGAAATATGTCCCTTTTTAAATATATTTCGAAAGTAAAAGTAGTGGAGAGATCGATTTTATGTTTGTTTTGTAACAAAAATCCTATACATTGACGAATTACTAAATATAATTAGACAATATTTTAGATTGATGATGGTAATAAAAATTCAATCAACAATATGTTTTTTAACAACTATATTATGCAGAAAAGGGAAACATTTTATTTACACACAGAAGTAATGTAGGTACAGTTTTAGAAAGCTGAGGCGACAATCGTTCGCCGAAACGTTGTATTTGTGTCAAGATGAACGACTAAAAACATATTTTCCATTAATAGGTACTAATAATGTTCTTTTTCTTCTTTATATTAACGACATTACCACTATTGGACTAACGGGAAGCTTTACGCTGTTTGCGGATGATACGACACTCCTTTGGCATGATAGAGATGCTAATGTTGTCAAGGAAAACATTCGACGTGATTTGGGAAAGTTAAAGGAATGGTGCGATTCGAATTATCTCTCATTTAATTTATCAAAAACACATGTATTATCTTTTAATTTTAAATTTGATGATTTGATATTTGAAAATAACCATATTGATAGTCCTAATTGTGTTAAATTTTTGGGACTCCAAATTGATTTAAAGCTGAAGTTTGATGAGCATGTTAAACTGTTAGGCAAAAAGGTTTCATCTGGCTGTTATGCTTTGAGAGTTGTGTCAGGGGCTCTTGGACTGAAAGTTGCACGAAATGTGTATTTTTCTTTAGTGGAGGCGTATCTTCGATATGGAATAGCGTTCTGGGGTACTTGTAGCCAAACTTTGTTTAAGAGTATATTTACACTGCAGAAGCGGGCTGTTCGTTATATGTGTAAGACAGATTTTACTGCAAGCTGTAGAGAATTATTCAAAAAACATCGAATATTGACTCTTACATCACTTTTCATTTTAGAAACTGTATGTCTTATTCATAAAAATGTAAGAAACATTAACAGCTCAGCTCCACCTAGTCACCCTTATCCCACGAGACTAGTTCAGCGGGTGCACTTGCCTATACCGAGGTCTGCCTTGGTAAAGAAATCACTCCTTTATGACAGTCGCAGAATGTACAATCATTTGCCGCCAAACTTGACGGCTGTAAAAAATCCCAAGCAATTTAGGGAGGCTGTTAAGCGCGTTCTTCTTGGGATGGCCTATTACTCGCTGGAGGACTACTTTGCTGATGCGTGGTGATGTTTGTTTTGATTTTGTTGTGTTGATCCGCTTTTGGCTTGGTTTGATGATTTTAATGTATTATATTTTTTCTGTTCTGCTACTTGCATTTATATACATATTTATGTTGTGTTGTTATTTACATATTTTACTTAATGTTTGTTTGGGGGATTTGACATTTTACTCTTGCCTTCCTACTAACACTGACAACATAATGTAGTAGGTTTACGTATGTTTTTAAAATATTTTTGTTATATTGTGTTTTAAACGATTAATTACATAAATCTGTTGTACTTGTATACGTCTTTGTTATATATTAATTTAAGTATGACTTTGTCTACAAGAACTTTTGTGATTCTTTTATGACAATAAAGTTAAAGATAATAATGTTCTTAACTGAATCTATACCCAATATTCATCAAATCTGTCATGTCTTGTCAGAATACCATCCCATATCCATCTAAATGTCGATGTGCCTTAATGCATTAGTGAATCAATACACCCAATGCATAGGTAAAGTCCTCACTAAAGATAAAGAGTGACGAAAAAACAGGAAAATAATTCAAATCTAATACAAGCTAGCTAGCAAGAAGCCATTTTATCAAAGCAAAGAATTTTGTTTAAATTAGCAGAGCGTCAATTACAGGCAAGGACATGACAAATATTGACTAATCCCTGTCGCTCTTATTATGATCAGGTCAGAACATTTCATAGGATTTGTCTGCGATGAATCGTGTGCTATTACATTACATATCTCCGTTAGTGGACGTCTCGCTAACGCATATAAACATATTGATACTATCTGTTCTTCGGATATAATTATAGCTTCCATCCCCATTATTCAATTGAACGGCTACTCGGCTAACTTAAGTCGAATTTTCGCCATTCACCGATTATAACCGGTTATAAATGGTTTAACTTTTTGCATTCACGCGACCCCAGTTATTGCCGGTTTTCTTATGATGACGTCACGAAAAAGCCCTCCATTACGTCATAGTTTCTTCGCGGTTTAACCAAAAGTAACCTTGCCGATGAGCTGCGTTATTATCGGTCCATTCAAATATCTACTATACATAACCTAAAGAAAGTTAAATTACTAATCTGTTTTTTGTTATTGTTCTGGGTGATGTTCGAAAATTTAACCCTCTATTTATAATCAAATTTATAATTATTATGTTATGCGGGTATTATGCAATAAGAAAAGTGTGTTTATGCTGTATATTTAAATGGTTTTTATTGTCAGAACATTCGCCAACTTGTGATAAGTTTTTTTTTTCCATTCGAAATAATTGGAAAAAATGATAAATATCGTAATTTATTAGCCACTCTTCCTTTATTATTTTCGTGACTGAATTACTTTTCATATAAACAATAACACATTTTCGATATGCAAATTTTCAAAAATTGTTTAAAATAATTGTGTCTTTACTATAAAAAAATAAGTCCATTGATGATGTGAGCATTATTAATACTTCCTCATTCATTTTTAACTTTTCTGTATATAGCTAGTAAATAATTTGTAACCGCATTACCACAGAACAAATTTTGTTTCTAATCTTTTACTTAACGAAATAACCTCATAAGGTACATAAAATGTTAAATAAATAGATAAAATCACACCGGTTACTTCTCGCTCATTTACGCGCGCTAGAAGCGGTTTGAATCGGTTGTGATGAAGGGCCAAAACCAAGGGCAACTGTCATCATAACCGCGGTTATAATCGGTGAATGGCGAAAATTCGACTTTACATTAAATCTACTGTTTAGAAAAATTAGTAATTTTGTATAAAATAGGTAGGTACCTAGGTACTACAAATTTTTACATTCAATTATTTACAAAAATTACTTAAATGTTGTCAAATGACACGCACGCACGCCTATGGCACTATCATGAATTTCAACGTAATGGAGATATAAAACTGATAAACGAAAATAAACGACCGCCAATATATACATATAGTATAATATATAAATGAGGAAAACCAAATTTCATTTAACACAACTGAATTTTCAAGTGCAACTGCATTGACCAAAGTAAGTAAAATAAAATGCTTCGCTCATTGTCTTAGGTCAAGTTCAAAGGTAGTTTCAATTATTTCAGGTTAATTTAATAATTTTTTGTTGATGCTTATAACACAATAGTATAGTGTATACATGATATAAATTTGTTAAAGAAAATAATCATTTTTCTTTTATTTTCGGCAAAATTTATTCCTTCCGTTGATCGAACAAATAATTGCCCGTTCACAGAGTAAATAAGTAAAATGCTCTCTCTCATTATAACTTGATCAGAGTGACATAAATTACTACTTTTAAAAAATGTCAAATAATTGTCCACGCTCATTCTCGTTGTATAACTTGTTGTCTTGTTTATGTTTAAACTATTACTATTGATACATATTATTATTATCAATTAGACGACAAAATTGGAGTCTGTTAATTTCATCCTGATCATTTATTTCCTGAGCTATTGCGGCTCCTTATATGGTTCACAATTATTGTGTTTCGGGTATTAATCGATTAGGCAACGGGTTGTTTCTTATTGGCATTTATTGACTTCTACAAATGGTTATTATCATATAATTGATTAAAAGCCCAACACACATTAATTTTTTGTAAAAACAAAAAGTAAATACTCATTAGGTACATTTGTGTTTTTTTAATAATGATATTTTTGTCTTATTAAATTGTTATTTATTTTTTATTTATTAAATTAGAGAGAGATTTTTGTGTACGTACACATTTTTATTATTCTTTTAAATAATTATTTTTGCATTACCTGGCAACAAAAATAAAGTACAAACAAATTAATTAGGTACCTACTATTTTTTAAAATTAGATAAGCTTCTATCCAAGCAGGGTTGAACACCAAAAAACAAAATTTCAACTCTAAGATTTTTTCTTATTTTATCAGACACCACACTGTATATTTTACTACACGTTTTTTAATTATTCCTTTAGATCAAAATGTCTCACTTGAGTGGTAAAGAGGTATTTGCGAAAACGATTTATGCTGAAGCCCGTGGAGAACCATTGGAAGGCCAAAAATGGGTTGCATGGGTCATTAAGAATCGAGCTCACTTGGATCGAACTTATTGGGGTGGATCAACCATAAAAGGCGTGTGTCTGGAGCGCGGACAATTTGAATGCTGGAATGGCAAAAATGACATTCATATTTCTGATAGAGGCACTTATAATACTATTAAAGGATGGTCAGACAATGTCTATGATATGTCTATGTACAAAGACCCAACCGGTGGTTGCGACCACTATAATAATCCAGATAAAGAAGGATATCCTGAATGGACAAAAAATGTGAAAAAAGTTAAGAAAATTGGTGCACATCAGTTCTATAAGGGAATTTAATCTCAAACTTAATATACTAGTTACTATCAAATTAAAAAGCGTTTGCCACACAATAACATTAAATATGTTAGGATATATCTAGCTTTTATAACTACCATGAAGTGTACCTATTTCTTGCTAATTTTTAATATACAATATATATATAATATAACGATATAATTATTACAATAAATGTAATTATAAATTACAAGTACAATGAATTTTTTTTTAAAGGGTCCGTACGACCTAAGTCCCCGGTTTCACTGCAGCCTCATGGGCTTATTGTGAAAAATCCCCGTATATTATGCCACCCAATCCAGCAGCCCTGTACCCTCCACTAGCTTGTGGAGTTCAGTTATGTGATGGGTGTCAATATCTGCTGGCGCAATCAGCGCAGGCCCAAAAATAGCGTGTCGTCTTCGTTGTAGAACTACACACTCACATATTACATGGTAAGCTGTTTCAACTGCCCCATTACACAATCTGCATTGCAGGACCCCGTTATACAGCCCCATTTTATTTAGGTGGTCTCTCAGAGCGCAATGCCCAGTAAGGAGTCCTATAGTTATTCGCATCTGACTCCTGCTTAATGATATCAGTTTTTCAGTGCGTTTTGTTGCTGCACGAGGTATAAACCTCTTCCCATGCTCCTGCTTGGGAATATGTTGCCAATATCTCGGGTGCTCGCTTTTGGCCCAGCACTTGGAGTTCCCTCGCCGTTCTTTTAGACAAGCCCAGCGAAGGTTCCGTGCCAGTATATGTGGTTTCAGAGGCTTGTCTAGCCAGCCAATCCGCTCTCTCGTTGCCTTCAATTCCCGAGTGCCCCGGGACCCACACTAGATTAACCCTATTGTGGTCCGCCAAGACCCTAAGTTCTGTTTGGCATTCCCATACCAGTTTGGTTGTAACCTTGGGGCTTCTCAGAGCCCTTAAGGCCGCCTGGCTATCTGAACATATATTGATTCGCGTGTTTGTATAAGTCCTCAATCTGTTTAGTTTTGCACACTGCAGAATTGCAAACACTTCCGCTTGAAATACGGATGTGTTTCTCCCCAGGAGAATCCTAGATTCGTGTTCCTTGTCTCACTGTATATTCCTGCACCACTTCCACTTTCGGTTTTTGACCCGTCTGTAAACCAGGTTATCCCTCTCAGTGTCCGTATGCAGTCATGATCAAGAACTTCGCGGTCCATAATATGCACTTCGAAGTTTATGTCAAATTCAAATTTTGGTATGATGTGGTCCATGGGCATGTCTATGATGCCATCCCCAATACATACCCCAATTTTGGTATGTCCCCGATAAGTGGGTACAGTTCCTACCAACCCTCGCAGTCTAATGAATGCCGCCCCCGCATCCATCCTTACCATGATGTGCAAGGGTGGGAGGTTCAGCAATACTTCCATTGCGGCTGTAGGAGTAGTTCTAAAAGCGCCCGTCATTGCTAAGCAGGCAAGCCTCTGTACCCTGCCCAACTCAGCAATGGCGGTATGCTGTTCCGTTTTCGTCCACCAAATCAGCGACGAGTATGTTATCATAGGTCTAACTACCGCAGTGTACAACCAGTTTGGATTTAGTCCCCATGTTTTTCCATGAGAGCGTCTGAGTAACATAAGCGTTCTCTCCGCTCTTGCTCTGGTTCTTTTAAGGTGTGCTGTCCAGGTAAGCTTTGAGTCTAGAGTGACCCCTAAATACTTTACAATTTTTACGATTTCACCTTGAAGGTACAGTGGTCCTAGTCCCTCTGTTTTCTTCCTCCTGGTGAAAGCGATCATTGCTGACTTTGGCGGGCTCATTCTTAGTCCCTGTTCCAAAGTCCAGCTTGTTGCTATATTATGAAGGGCCCGTTGCATACGTTCCCTTACTATGCTATTAAACTTTCCCTGGACATGTATGACTAGGTCGTCTGCAAAGCCCAGAGCCCCAAATCCTTCATTGTCCAGAACTCTTAGCAACTCGTCTATAACAAGGTTCCACATCAGAGGACATAGTACTCCCCCCTGCGGGCACCCTCGTACAGGCTTTGTTATTATTGTATCCCCCATTACTGAGGTACATACCATTCTTCCTTTAAGCATACAGGTTATCCACCTGCAGCAGGTCGCATTGATGCCTCGTTGCCTCAGTGCTCCTAGGATTGAATTCGTTAGGACGTTATCGAAGGCTCCCTGTAGGTCTAGGAAGGTTGCAAGTAGAACCTCTCTGCTCTCCAGGGCGTATTCCGCCTTACTTACTAGCTGATGCAGCTCTAGCTCCAGAGCCCCGTCCCGAATATGTCTATCTATTATTTTTTCTAGCGTCTTTAGCAAGAAAGACGTTAGACTTATTGGTCGCATAGCCTTTGCCCCTTCCTGTCCGGATTTCCCAGGTTTGGGTATAAATGCTACTCTGCTTATATGCCAACTTTTTGGCATATATCCCAGTGCCAGACTGCCCCGGAATACCATACACAGGATGCTAATCAGGGAGTCCCCTCCCTCCTGCAGCATTTTTGGATAAATGCCGTCAATTCCCGGCGATTTATATGGTTTAAATGTTCTCAAGGCTCATTTAATTTTACTACAATTTATCACTGTCTTTGCGTATTGCCAGCTCTCTCTGGTAGCCTTTATTTAGTATGCTGCCAATTTTCCAATGACATATTTGTAATTTTACAGCCGGGAAAGTGTACTCTCAGAAGTTCTCTAATAGTATCCCTTCCCGTATTTGTGAAGACACCGTTTTCTCCCCTTATAGTCGTAATGGTGCCTCCTGTTCCCTTCGCGAGAATTCTACCGAGTCTGGCACATTCTGGAGTCCTTTCTATGCTCTCTCTGGTAGCCTTTATTTTGGGTCCTAGATGCGTATGCTGTCAATTTTCCAGTGACATATTTGTAATTTTTAATCATATATTACTTCCATATACCTAAAATATTCCATTTATTCAATATTTTGAATTTTGTACATTTTTGTCATAATACAATGTGCAATTTGCAGAAACCATCTAATAGGCAAATGCCATAATCAACGTTACATACACAGAAACGTCAAATATTGACAATTATATCATTGTTAATATTACTGCATTTTGTTTAACATACCGGTTAACTAAGTTGAAGAAAATGCAACATAATTACTCGAACTTAGATGTTTTTAATTTATTGCAAATCTGTGGACAATACAATCAAGTTATTAGTAACACATTTAATATTATGTACTCTAAATTACCGTCGATGAAACCAAAGAAATTTAGAAGACTACATAGAAGTTTTATAATATTTTAAATTTTAAATATTACACAAAAAATCTAAAATAAATGTTCAAAGTGATTGCCGTTCAGTTCTAAACATTTTAGTACCCTATTGTTAATCTCGTGAGTTGTAGCTCGCCGAAATTCGTCGTTGTCCAAATTCTCAAATTCACGCCTGACCCTTTCTAATACCTCCTCTCGTGTGTTAATTGGTGTTTTATACACATTATTTTCCATTCTACCCCACAGGAAAAAGTACATGGGAGTCAAATCCAATTAAAGTCCAATTCCACGGACCTAAGTGGCGAATCCAACGATCTTCAAATATAATATTAAGTTGATTACTCACTTCTGCAGTACAATGCGATGAAGTTCCATCCAATTGGTACCAGCAAGTGCCATACTAGTTTAAAAGCAACTCTTCTAAAAAATTTGAAAGGGTGTTCTGTAATATGTTCAAATATTTTCTCCCATTTAAATTTTCTTCGTAAATATAAAATTCTAATTCATTATCCATTAATAAACAAAACACATTCAAGCGAAAATTATCCTGGTACCCATTTTTGCGGGTTACGTGTGGATTTTGATTGTTCCAGAAATGTAAATTTCTTCTATTGAAAATGCCTTCCCTACTAAATTTTGCTTCATCAGTCGAAATGATGGTATGTTAAACAAACAAAATATAATTGCCAATATTTGACATTTCCGTAAACGTATCGTTGATTATGGCATTTGCCTACTAGATGGTTTCTGCAAATTGCAAATGATGGACCCTGTATTTTACTGAAAATTTGAGGAGTGTTTTGGCTTTGATTGTACGTTGATACCTATAGCATGGGATATACCTACTCAAGAACGTAGGGTTCTGGTTTTTTACCGCAATTAAGTTAGTGACACCGTAACCCACCCCACTTACCTGGATTTTTTCATTAGCAATTAAGTATTATGTGGGAGTCTAAAATTTTTCACTGAGCACTCGGAGCTTTATTTGCTGCTGACTATATGGATCCAACTCTTGTGTTTTTGATTTCATATGAGAAAAAAAAAAGACTCACTGACAAATAAAAACGTACGAGTAGCAAGTTTTCTTTTAAATTGCAACTGAACAATTACTTTTTTTCCCGCATGCGTTTTAACTTTTACGAGGGCAAGAATCAATTTTACATGTAGGCGGTTTCGCACTTCAAGCAACTTGCTTTGAAAGATCCGTTGTTCACGGCGTTTAAGGTTCAGTTATTCACGTTTAATTACCAATTTCTCTAAATTTAGGAGAACTATTGAGAAATAACTTTTTTGTAAAAAGTACCTATAAATTAAAAATATTAAAGGCTGTAGGTTCTACTATGTGATTAAAGACACGCACTAAAGTAAATTCCTGCGGGACGCACGAAGGAAACTACTTATATCATAGTATCATTGTATCCTCACTAAATT
This sequence comes from Apoderus coryli, assembly GCA_911728435.2. Classification (NCBI taxonomy): domain Eukaryota; kingdom Metazoa; phylum Arthropoda; class Insecta; order Coleoptera; family Attelabidae; genus Apoderus; species Apoderus coryli. Next base: position 3,426,805 of record OU452202.1, on the reverse strand, counting down.
ATGCGGTCGGAGTTTGAGGACTGGGATGTGAGGATGCCTTCGAGCGGGTCCAGGAAGGATTGTTTAAAACGGTACGGTTGGAGGTGGCTGTAACTGGTTTGAGCTGTATTATACCAATGCTCAATACTGTTCGCAAAGCAGTTGTGAAAAGTCGCCTCCTCCGGAGGCCCGCATCAAGGGCCGCAGGAACTCATTAGTCGGGGATAAAAAGTCCAGTTCCAGGTCTGAACATTGATTGACCAAACGACATGCCCTAGGAATAAAACTACCCCTGGTGCTTGTAGTTTAAGCTTTTTATTTTATAACTATCTAACCTGTAACTGTGGATAGTTTTAGTTCCTTGTACAATTCTACGTTCTGTACTGCTCTCTGATGAAGCATTCGAGGGCTACAACAAGAGATAAAACAAGATTAAAACTCGAAAAGAAACAAACCTATAAATTGGATCTCAACTGCAACTTATTGCGACGCAGTTAAACGCTTTGACACAGAGTGTCTCAAGAATGCACAACCTTCTCGTTACCCAGGGTGAGAAACTAGACTTATGTTTGAATACTGTCCACCACCTGCAGGAAGATAATAAAGTTTTGCATGATAAAGTCCGTCAGTTAGAGGAAAAGGTCGAGACGCAGACAATTGACATTTATTCAGAAGTTAAAATGCGGATAGAAAGGGAAAAAAACGTTCTATTTTTCGGTATCGAAGAAGAACTGGAAGAGGATGTAACTGCTACAGTCGATCAAATTATATCCCATATGACCCTATCAGAGCGACCTGCTCCTGAGAATTGCTTTCGTTTTGGAAAGAAGAGTGCGCAAAATCCTAGGCCAATTAAGGCTGTGTTCTCTGAAAAGTATAAAGCAGCCGCTGTTCTAAAGCATAAGAACAAAGTACCAAAAGAACTGTTTCCTGGTTTACGTATTAAAAATGACAGAACGCCGTTTCAACAAGAGGAAATAAGAAACGCTTATGCGGAGCTTAAAGCTCGACAGGATGCGGGTGAGCGCGTAATCCTCAAATATTATAACAACTGCCCTAAAGTTGTATATCCTAACAAGCGCCAGCGCGAAGAAGATACATCACCAAACCAACGCATCAAGAAAAAAAAACGAGCTGGGGTTGGCCCACGGAACATTGAGGGCTTCCGGAACTTGAACTGTTTTCTCAGCGAGCACATGGACAACTTTGACTTTTTGTGTATTGGTGAGACATGGTTAATAAACAATGTTGAAATTCCCGACCAGTTAATGCATCAGTATAATGTTGTGCATTCTGCTGCCATCCGGGAGAGGTCTCGTGGTCGTGCCAGCGGTGGGTTGGCAATAATTTATAAAAATCTTATAGTGCACGAATCCTCTCCTTGGTGGTTACTTTGTTCTTTCTGTTGTAATAGTTTAAAATATGTAATCTGTTGTGTTTATTTTAAGCCATCTATTGATCTTTTGTTTTTGCTGGAAGGTTTTCAGGCTGCTTTGGATGAGATTGCTCATAATTATAACGACCATTTTTTTATTATTGGGGGTGACTTTAACGCCCGGGTCTTAATGAGTAACCTGATTTCATGGTTTGTGTCCGAATTTTAGTTACATTTAACAGCTAATGCTGCGTATATTTGGTCTGTTGTTTAGTATTAAGTTTCGAATTTTGATATGAAAATTGATGTAATTAATTTCTTCTTTTTTTTTAAGTTTAAACCATACTCTTTGTAATAAGGTTATCAATCTTTATAGATACAATAAATGTTAATAAATAATAAATAAACCTATAAATAAATTACCTATAACTTGAGGCAATTCTTCGACGCCTTGTTCTCCCGTCGGTGCTTGTTCCTGAGTTGTCCAGTTGGTTTTCCAAACTAAAATGAAAAGCTCGGTGCGTTAAGAATACCTATTAAGTATCTATAATTCTTTAAAAAAAGCAATTACAACAATGGTAGCTTAAACAAATTGTATCAATAAACCTTTCTTTTCCAATTCTTATTCCTTCTTCAGAACGTAAGCTGGTGTTCGATGAGGACATATCAGTTGGAATAACAGTTTTTAGTTGCACTGGTTGCATTCCGTTTTATTCCAGAAGTACCTGGCATTGTCGGACTTGTAAATTCTGAAGAAACTTGAGGTTCTACAGGAACAGAGTTTATCTTCAACGTATGCCTTCGAGGAAAATTCCTCAGTCTTAAAATGGTTGCAGCACACTAACTTAAATGCTTGCCACATCCAATTCTCTGGCTGGATTCCCAACGTAGTCAGTAGGATTAGTCAAGAAGAAGGATGGAACAACTCGTTGTTGTGCCAGATTTATCAGTTTTTATCGATTATGAAATTGTATTTTTTGAGAATTAAATATTTGATTTGATTGATCACTAGTTGGGAACCTTTAAAATGGTTGTGGTATGTGATAACTATGTTCGCGCCAAATACATTGTGTCACAAAGCCACCTGGCAGTTGCTTTTACCTCGAAATCAAATTTTTGAAGGCTCCTCGTAACATACGTGTGATTTACTATATTTTGTTTAGTTTTAGGAGATGCACAAACCCTTAATAAATTAGTTTCACCTAATATGGTGCATACTTTGGGAACGACAGTAAGTACGTAGATAAATATTGAAAAGAAAATTATTTCACAAAATGGTACGTTCATAATTTAATTTTACCATATTTTGACTGTGACTTTTGAAAAAGCTTATAAGGAAAAAATTTGCGAATATAAACTTTTAGCAAAGGGAAAGCCTGTTTCCAAAGAGAGCCGACTTTTTAAATTGTCTCCTTTTTTACACCAAGGTTTAATATGTATTAATGGAAGAATACACTACGCACCAGACTTAGACCTTACGACAAAGAAACCTATTACATTAGATAACAAGAATCGTTATACCAAATTATTGATTAAATATTATCATTAAAAATACAAGCATGGTGGATTGCAGGTGGTTTTGAATGAAATAAGACAATGCTACTGGATAATTCAAGGCAGGAAAGCAGTGACCAATGTAATAAATGACTGTAATTTTTGTAAAATTCGAAGATCTAAACCAAGAATACCGGAGATGGGAAACCTGCCACTAGAAAGAGTTCAAAAGCCGCCCAGTGCATTCTATTATACAGGGATAGATTATTTTGGTCCTATCCAAGTATCTCTAGGGAGAAGAAGAGAAAAAAAATATGGAGTACTATTCACGTGTCTTTCAGTAAGAGCAGTCCACATCGAAATTGCTGATTCTTTAAACACAGATTCGGCTTTGCTGGCAATAAGAAGATTTACCTTTGGTAATATGGGGCGATAATGGCACAAATCTGACATGCGCAAATAAGGAACTAAAAGAAGCCTTTAAAAACGTAGATCAAAATCTTATCCAGGAGAAACTAGTTGCTGATAAAACTCAATGGGATTTTCTCCCACCAGGCGGTCTTCATATGAGAGGTGCATGGGAAAGGATGGTAAAATCTATTAAACAAACATTGAAAACAGTTTTGAAAGTGCAAACACCTAAATTCGAAGTATTGCAAAAGTTTATGATTGAAGTAGAACACACCATCAATAGTAGACCATTAACATATGTTTCATGTAGTGAAAGAAGATTTGGAGAGTATCACTCCTAACCATTTTTTAATTGGAACGTCCAGTATTGCGAAACCAGTCGGTATTTTCCCGAGCAAGATTGACCTACGAAAACAATGGAGGTATTCTCAGCAGTTGGTCGAAGTATTCTGGAATCGATGGATAAGAGAATACTTACCAACTTTAATCCTTCGATCTAAGTGGTTATGTGGACAAAGGATCATTCACGTCGATGATGTGCTAATAGTTGTTGATAACCAACTACCAAGAAACAATTGGCCATTGGGCAAATTACAGCTACGTACCCAGGCAAGGATGGTAAAGTCCGCGTCGTAGATGTCAAAACCCAGACTGGAATTTACAAGAGCCAGTAGCCAAGATATGCCCAATAGATTTCTTAGAAGAAAGTTTATCTTAGAGGGGAGAAATGTTAGATTATATTTTATATTTGTTTAAGTTATTATGTTTTGGAACAATGAGTTTTTTGAGTAGTTGTCAATATAGATATATCTAGATATAAAGATAAAGTAGTTTTCACTAGTTAAAATAATACTTTAATAGATTATAAGTATAGTTCAAAGAGTAGAAATTACAACAATAATGGCTTTAATTTGTAATAAATTTCCGAAAATACCCTGAGAGTCCTAGGAACTGTCGTAATTGTGTCACATTTTTTGGTGGTCGAATATTCAAAACGGCATCTAATTTTCTTTTGCCAGGTTTAATACCATCGGCGCTGATTTCCTTTCCTAAATACCTACTCTATATACCTACGTGAGTGGAAAAACCAACATTTAGAAATTTTTAGTGTCAGCTCATGTTCTCTAAGTTTAGTTAGAACTTGTTTGAACCGTTCAAGCGCTTGCTGAAGTTTAGCTGGAATTATTTGATTATCCTTATTAGGGAAAGCTTTAAAGTTTCATAAATTTCCGAGTGCGGTGTTGTGATTAATCATAAAAAAGAGCAGGGCTGATGGCATTCGCAGAAATTTAAAATGTCCATCGGGAGTTAAAAAAGTCGTTTTTGCAATGGAATTTTTTGTTGCCGCTTCCTAGTTGTCGATTAGAGGCAGCCGATCTTTTATTGTAACGGCATTTAGTCTCATGTAGTCTACACGCATTCTAAAATCTCCCGTCCTTATAGTCACTAACGTAACAGGAGGAAATGGTTGTGCATTTCTATACATATTTTCATGCCGCTCCACGTAACCTCGTTTTGTGTTTGCCCATAGTATCATAGGAGGGCATGTCCTCTTATAATCTCTTAGCTATCACTCTGATGATCTGTTCTTCACTCCACATACAGGGTGTCCTACGGTGGCAACCCATTCGATTATTTCAGAAACTACCTCGAATTGAATTTTGAAAATGTCAGTGTCTATATTGTCCAATATGCTCTACTCAAATAATATAATAGCAACGGCATAGCACTTCCGGTTATACCGGAAGTTGATGGCAACTTTGTTATTTTAAATGGAACACCCTATATATTATTACATTTTTGGATTCTAAATAAGATTTCAGATATATTTCATGTATCATGGCCTATACCTAACGTCAGTCGTTTTTGACTTATATCAAGATTTATGTCAAAATCGACAGTTTAGGGCTCGATAAGAATTTTGTTTTTTCCTTGTAAATCAGTATTTAATAATTATTTTGCAGGTATTTTCTTATCAGGTGGGATCTTCTTTTTCGAATTGACAAGACATTTTCTGATTAGTTTATACAGGGTGGTCAAAAAATTATATTCAAAACGGTTCAAGAAAAACAGTTGAAAGTCAATTTTTTCAAATGGAATGGGTATATTATCATTATTTTATCTTCTTTAGCATTAAAAAATAATGCAATTTTGTAATAGGTTATCATTTTCTAAAATGCATAGTTTTCGAAAAATCGTCATTTAAAATTTTTCTGCAGCGCCTACCGTTGTCTCTCTGGAAGCTAGCTAATTAATTTAGTTAGCCATGAAATTATTGTCATTTTAACGTCAAACTAAACGTCAAATTAATAAAAATGAAAAATACTTATTGATATTATAAATTTATTATTAATTCATGGAGAATAAAATAAAGTGATTAATATCACCCGTAGAGTATTTAACGAGAGAAACCCCCATTTGCTAACGATGACTAGAGAAATTAGGAAGAATTTTGAGAAATCATTTAGAGCAGGTTGGGAGGTATACAAATCAAGTATTACAACGAACTAAGACTAAAATTTAAAATAATACAGCAGAAATGAGCAGAAAGATTAAACTATATAAATTTTCAACTAAGAAAAGTTAATCAACTAACGATAACAAAACTAATTTAATTGTTCGATATGACCCCCATTTAGTCTTAAACACTTATTTACCCGTTCAATAAATTCACTCATGACAGCTCGTGCAATTTAGACTCCAGGTAAGGCTTCGAATGAAGTTCGGATGCGTCCTACTAATTCTTCTTTTGAATTAATTGGGGTGGAATATACCTTTTGTTTAATTGCACCTCAAACATCTAGCTTCCAGAGAAAAATTTAAAATTACGATATTTCGAAAACTATGCATTTTCGAAAATGATACCCTATTACCAAATTGCATTATTTTTTAATGCTAAGGAAGATAAAATAATAATAATATACCCATTCCATTTGAAAAAATTGACTTTCAACTGTTTTTCTTGAATCGTTTTCAATATATTTTTTTGACCACCCTGTATAAACTAATCAGAAAATGTCTTGTCAATTCGAAAAAGAAGATCCCACCTGATAAGAAAATACCTACAAAATAATTATTAAATACTGATTTACGAGGAAAAAACGGAATTCTTATGGAGCCATAAACTGTCAATTTTGACATAATCTTGATATAAGTCAAAAACGATTGACGTTAGGTATAGGACATGATACATGAAATATGTCTGAAATCTTATTTAGAATCCAAAAATATAATAATATATAGGGTGTCCCCTTTAAAATAACAAAGTTGCCATCAACTTCCGGTATAACCCGAAGTGCTATGCCGTTGCTATTATATTATTTGAGTAGAGCATATTTGACAATATAGACACTGAAATTTTCAAAATTCAATTCGAAGTAGTTTCTGAAATAATCTAATGGGTTGCCACCGTAGGACACCCTGTACACTTTTCCACTAACCCATCAACTTTTGACACCCACAGTTCGTCCAAAATTGTATATCTCGTGGGATTAAAAATTTGGATGGTTTAATGCGCAACTCTTTAACGTCTTTCTTCATTTTCTTTAATAGTATTTTCAAAATTTCACTTTCACTGTCAGAACTGCTACTCGAAGTTGAACTTTTTCGTATTTTCTTAGGCTCCTGGTTACGTCGTTCACATTTTCCATAACAAAAAATAAACAAGTTTGATAGAACAATTATTGTCGTATATTCTCTGTGGCCTGTGGTCATGAATAGACTAAACGTTAGTTTTTCTTTGTGACGACAAAAAATAATATCAAATAAATAAGGTTATGATATTGATGCTTTCTGTATCATGTCTAAAAAGAGCGTTCAGTAGGATATGATCAACTTTGTTGTGATGAAAGAATGGATGAAAGCGACCAATGGTTGCGTCCATCACCACACATCACATCACAACAAATGGCCTTTAGCATAAAGCTGAGTGATTTGTAGATCTACCTATAAGTCGGTAATCGGTACATTACTTTTCCAATGTTTAATTCATTGAACTTATGTATTGTGTTTCGGTTTTTGTTACTGAATCTATAGTTCCTGTATTAATCATGTCATTTATCACAGGTTCTGAGATTAGGGTTTCTGACGCTGACGTCATCACCATCGTTCCCTTAATTTGGCTACCTAAAGCCGCGTTTGGTAAATTGAAATAAGTAATGGGTGAATATAGGAGTAGGTACATAGGTAAAACAATCAAGGAATGTTTAATAAATAATATAATACAAACAATCAAGTAAAACTAAAATTTTCAGTTTTAAACTGAAATGGTAACACATCCTCTAAACTTGATACAAAAATATCATCACTGTTCGGTTTTGTCACGTATAGGTCCACATTACCGAATTCACTCATAAACTGTCTGCAAGCACCGCATGGCGTCGTGAAATACTTTTCTTGGTAAGCTGCAACTGCGACTGCTTTAAATTTTAATCTACCTTCACTTATTGCTTTGGAATACGCACATCTGAAAATAGTGAGAGAAAACTATATCTTTAAGGGTACCAAAAGTGCTGCAGAAAATCTGTTTTTCACTTTCTTAATATTATTAAGTACCTACTAGGGCTGGGTTCAGTTACCAGTAAAATGAATTCGGCTATTGGATATGGATACTTCAAATATATCCGGATATTTGGTACAATATAGAGTATCTTGAATAAATTATTCGATTATAAGGTGCCTGTGGTGGAATAATCGTGATAGGTATTAGGAAAACTATAATTTAGGACAGTTATGAAAATTAAGAGGGGAAAAATTGGTACCGCATCGCTAAAATATTTTCAAAATGATCGCACTTCACGTTATACCGGATGTTCAGATGAATTTGCTTATTTGAAATGGAGCACAGTAAAATTCTAGAGTTGTGTATCATGTCCTACTTTTTTATAAGATCGAGACAAAACAGAAACAACAAACGCGACGGTGAATTCATCCAGAGCGCTCATCAAGCCGTTCGTTCCGCCTGCTCCTTGGCACAAATAACGTCTTGAATAAAGGATGGTATAGCTTCCCATTTGATTGAAGCACTCAGCATTAGCCAATCACAGTTTCATTTGTGATTGCATCACCCACCCGTGCATTGCAGTAACACCTTTTACGGTCTAATCTCGGGCAGTGTAGCCCCGAGTGACAGATACTGTCTGTCCTCTTACCTACAGAACAACCACCGATCCGTATCTCTCTTTTTAAAGCGTTTTAGGTAGGATTGGAAAGCCTTAATTTTCTTTTTTGGCTGCACGGTGGAATTCTCCACACTGGACATAACATCTTCTGCTTTGCGCTGTGTCAGCAGCACCGTCTCAGTCTGCTCAAGAGCCATCTTCAGTCTATTTTCTTAAAACCATTGTTCTACACGCGCAACTGCTCTGTAAATCATCATGCTCTTTGCGTCCCATGATAACCAGATCGAGATTATTCACGTACGCCACTCTCGTGGTCGTATCCGCAAAACTCCATCGTATAATAGTTTCCAGAGAGTCGGTCCAATAACGGATCCTTGCGAGACTCCGCAATGTCCAGTCCTACTTGTGGACTTTTCAGGGTTCTGTATTGTTATGCTTCTTGCGTTGAGCTAGCTACCAATTATATTTGCTCGTTAAACATTGACCTCATTGTCTATCAGACCTCTCATTATGTAAGGCCAAGATGCGATGTTATACGTTTTTAATTACAATTGCTACAACCGCGTTCCGTATCCTCTCGCCTCCGGCGCTACTTTCATGGCTGTCTGAAGAGCATCCACCCTAGAACGCTTCCACCGAATTCTATACTGCATACATACATTGCTGCATAGTCCCGATTTTCAGTATACTCCTGGAGCCTCTTCAAAATAATGTGTTCCACCAGCTTACTCATAATATCAGGCATACACAGCGCTATATATAACGCACGGTGTTCGGTAAGCTTATGTCTCGTAGTGTAGTAGTAAAACAAGCCGCGCTATCTCTGTGGACATGATCCTTCTCGCAAGCAGTCGTTCATTACAGAAAGTAGCGTGTCCGGCACATTATTGCACAAGTTCTCTTTGTGAAAGGCTCGAACTCGCCCACTTCCCGTCGTTTAGACGCTATCGTGGAAGAATACAGACAAACAGACAGACTTCCATCTGGAAGTGGTCTTAGTTGTCTTGTGGGCCTCAAAATGGATAAGTATATCCGTCTTGATATCAAATATTTTTGTAGGGCGTTCACAATAATGTGCCTGGGTCCGGAAAGTAATAATAAATAGGGTGTTCCATTTTTTAAACAAGTAAGTTGACAGCAAACTTTAGATATAACTGGAAGTCCTATTACTTTTAAAATATTTTAGCGCCCTTAGTATACCGCTAAATTTTCATAAATATATTATAATTATAGTTTTCCCAATAGTTATCGTGGTTATTCCCACAAATACATCAACTTCCAGCATTACCGGAAGTGCGATCATATTGAAATTATATTAGGGACAAGACCCGAATCGACTTTAGTATACCCCTAAATTTTCATACGAAAAAACACAATCGTTGTCTCCACTATCTTATATGATTAATTTCTAACGCACAAGGGACATGTTTCGAAGATTCCTTAATACATCATCAGCCTGCCAATCTGAATAAAGCATTCCAACCTTTTCGTCATAACCATTACCTTTCCGCGCATGTTCCTACAGTAAACGAGCGGTTTTCTATATTACATCCACTATAAATAGTACCATCTTCACAAAGAACTGCTGCCCCAACCTTGAAATTGCTGTACGGACAGTAAGCATAATTTCGGGCTTCTATTGCACCCCGAATAATTTCTTGTATTTTGGAATCTAAAATTGATATAAAATATACAATGTTATACATATTATCAAAAGCATTATTTGTATTATTGGATTTTATCAAATTTGGCAAATTCGTCTAAAACTTAGTGTAGAAACGTGGTCGCTGTACGCCGGTTCCGTGCACTAAAGATGTTTAGATATAATAATAATAATAAGCATTTAATCCCAACAGGTTAAACCCACTTACAGGAAAATCAATAAATACATTTTCGAATTAATTGAAATGAGATACACAGGTATCAAATTAAGAGGAAAAAGCAAAAAAAAAACAACCAAATAAATACGTTACAAAACAAAATAATAAAAAAACTGATTAAATATTTCGGAAAAAAAATTAACTCACTCTGTCCAAGTATACTTTAAATTCTTAAAATAAATAAACACTATTGACATTAAACACTACAAAAATAAATGCAATCAACATCAGTTCAATATTAAGTAATAATTACTATCCATTAAATAAACTATCAGTAATAGCTGACAAAGTTGAGCCATGAATATCAAAATCACGACAACACCGATTGAAAATGTCACACATAAAGTAAACAGGACTTTGTAACAAAATATTAGTCCTGGCTGGGCCCACAGTGAACGGAACGTGGAATCTAATACATCCCAATAGATATGGGCAATCAACGGCGCAGTGCAATAAATTGTATAAAAACTTGACTGCGTGAATGTTTCTTCTGGTCAAGAGAGAAGGTTCATTAAAACGCAAGAGCAAAGACGCATGATCTACTCCCCGTGGAGGATAAACATTGTCGGCTTTATAGGCTAGGTATTTAAGGAAACGGCGCTGAACAGACTCTAAGGATCTAATATGAGTATTATATATTGGGTTCCATATAATCGCGGCAAATTCCAGTTTAGATCTAACAAAAGCATAAAACAAAAGCTTCACCGTGAAAACATCGTTGAATTGCCGACAATTCCTAATAATGAAACCCAAGATTCTATTTGCGCTCAATACTACACTGACGGTCTGCTGGATAAATGTAAATTCACTGTCGAAGACAACACCCAAATCTTTAATTTCGCTGAGCCTTTCCAAAGACTCATTGTTCAATTGATAATCCAAATTCAATGCGGTCTTTAGTCTGGAATAGCTAGCGATCTTGCATTTAGATACATTAAGCTCTAAACGATTGTCCGTGCACCAGGAGTGTTCAAATTACTCTGCAGATGATCGCAGTAATGGGCTGGAAGATCTTAAGATCGTCAGCATAAGCAAGCCTACCACACGTAAAAGACTCAATTAGGTCATTAATGAAAATATTGAATAACAAAGGACCGAGATTGGAGCCCTGTGGAACCCCCGAGCTGGAGGGAAAAACAAAAGACTTAAAGCCTTCATATTCTACAAATTGTAATCGTTCGAACAGATATGATCGGAAGAAGTTGACCAAACGATAAGAGAAACCAAAATTCTGTAATTTATACAACAATATGTAGTGATCTATACGGTCAAATGCTTTGCAAAAATCGGTATAAAATCACGTCCACCTGCCGGAGATCATCGATAGCTGAACATATGTTCTCAGAAAACACAGCCAAATTAGAAACACATGAACGACCACTCAAGAACCCATGTTGATGCTCAGAGAAACTATTCTGAAGCTGAGAATAAATTTTCCCATATATTACAATCTCAAGAACTTTAGAGCAATTTCAAAGAAGGGAAATTGGCCTGTAGTTGCTAATCACATCAGACTTCCCTGATTTTAGGATAGGCGTAACTCTTGCTGTTTTCCAGCAAACAGGAAACGTGGAAGACTCAAGAATTTGCTTAAAATATGTTGCAATGGTGCAGAGAGCACACTGATGCAGTCTTTCACGAGGAAACTAGGGAGACCATCTGTGCCTGTTAAGAGATTTGCCAGCATTGATAATATCATCGATAGTAATATCAATAACATCAACAGCATAATATCATCCTCAATATTATTCATTTGTATTTGAAAAACAAAAACTAGTACGCTAAGTGGTACCTAATAACTTCTAAAGACTTAAGCACAGATTTAATAGACCAGATGCGAAGCGAGCGCGCCTGTTTCAATTCTTTTTGAAATGACGCCTACCGAGAAAGCGCCAGCTCCAATAGTTTGGTTCATGCTAAGTATAAAGCGGTTGACTATAGTACGTGCAGAGGTATCTGTAGTGCGGGTTATTATATCTGATATTGTGGTTTGTGATTATATCCTTATTTTAAAATTTTAAATGCGTTTACCTGCATTGTTCCACCAGAAGCGGTGAACAAAAAGCACCTTTTGCTTTTCCAAAAGATCGTACAAGGTAAGTTAATTATATAATAATATTCTTCCGTTTAGTCATTTATTGTATTGTATACCGATCACATTTACTGGTCATTAGGGAAACTATTATTATTATTAGTCAACAACTGCAAGTCCGTTTTGCAAGACAGATATGGCGCCGGTAAGGGTGCTATAAAATCATTACACACGTAAAAATATATTTACAAAAGAAAATAATAAAAGAGATATTAAGGGTTGGTGCCAACAGTGACGTAGCGCATGGGCAGGCTGACGGTCTCATGCGGTTAGCCCTTATAATTAAAATGAATGCGTATTAGAATTTATATTTGTATGCAAATTCTAATACGCACTCATTTGATACTGATTAGAGTCAAAGTACATAAGTAATTTCTATCAAAATTTCCTTTATTGAAATGATTTACAAAAAGAAAATTTTCACATTAAGTAGGTATCACGCAAATTGTGCTATCTTCATAAAAATACAAGTTAATTTAAGATTTCAAGAAATTTTGCATTCCGAACATATGAATTGTGAGGACGATTTAGGTGTTCTCTTAACACAATTAACATGTGTTTTGAAAACAAAGGTACAATAAATAATGCTGGACAAGCAATAACTCTGCCTAATTATGATTATAGCAATTACGACACAAAATGCGTTTGGTTACGTTTGCGGATATTTAATAAATAAAGCGCTACAAAAACATTCATGTGACACTTGCATTAATTTTTCCAGAGAATCTAACACTGTAGATAAAAATAAATTGTTTTTAAAATTCAAAGCTTGGAGGCGCTTTTGAAAGCTTAAAATCCCCTAGTGAAGAGTTTGTCCATTATATTTACAAATTAGAAAATATATTTTTGTCGTTTTTTGATGATGTTTCGTGTAGTGAAGGAATTTCGAAGTTTTTTTTAACGAAATGAGCAAAATATTTTTCATTCACCCAAAGTATATGTAATGCCCGTTTGCACCACATACACTTTAAGTAGAGAATAGTTAAGGGTCATCTAAATTTTAAGAACGGAATTGATTGCACCGAATCATGAGTAGATAGCACTTAGTTAAGTATCGGGTAAATTTGTCAACATAGCAAATTTAAGGTAGCCGACAATGAAGAGGAGTTTTTTGGTCGGGCAGTAGGTAATATTTTAACTTTTAACCTCTTCAGTTTTGTTTTCATAATAATTCATAATGTAAACATTAATTTTGATTGTGAATGTGAACGAAAATTATTAAATACTAGAGTTAAATTGTGTCCGTAAATATAATAGAAACAAAATTATTTTGTGGCATAGCGGACAAAATGACTGGGTTTACCTACACAAGGGACTTTGTTTAGACTGAGGCCCTGCTAAATTACACAAAAGTCCCTTGTGTAGGAAAAACCAGTCATTTTGTCCGCTATGCCACAAAATTATTTTCATTTTATTATTTAATACATTTTTTTAATATAACATATAATACGATGGAAGTTAGTGATACATAAAAAAAGAGAAGACCTCCAAACTACACTTCCAACGAGAAAGAAGTTCTTCTATCGATAGTGTTGGATCATAGTTATTGTGGCATCATTCAAATTAATAAAATTAACTTTTTGTTATTATTTTCCATTGTTAAATTTATCTATTATTATTGTTATATATTTGAAATGTATTTATTACATATACATAGTATTTGATTTGTTTCTATTATAAGATTTAGCTAGATGAGTGCTACTACTACTTACATATTTTATGATTTATATTCAAAAATAGTTTTAGTTTATTATTTACCTGGGAACATAAGTAGAGTTGTTAGCTTATTTATTCTTTTGTGGATTAATAATGAAATAAACTGTAAACGTGAAGTTGTTATGGTTTTAATACATAGGTATATACCTCTATTATTATTTTTTAATATCGACTATTTCCTCAGTACCTCTATATATATATAATAGGTATGTTAAGCACAAAGACGCTTTTCGGCCTTTCCTACTAAAATATCTTCTATTGAAAGCTGTCATAGCTCATCAAATTCTAGTAAAAATGCTCAATTTGGTCTAGGATAGACCGAATCGTAGTCTTCGTCAGTCGAAATCTTTGAAAAAAATTTAAATTGTCCATATCTAAAAATAATTCGGCCTTTCATAAACCCTCCTTGGAAATCCATGTTCAATTAATTCGAAAACATGAAGATCCTCGTCAAATAATTCGATATTTTTAATTTTTTAATCGCCACACACAGTAAACAACCCAATAATGAAAAATATAAAAGCAATATTGAGGTTAGAATTCTATTTAAGAAGAGATTTCTCGAGTCAACTTTATGCCCGTTGGTACCACATACAGTTTAAGTAGAGAATAGTTAAGGGTCACCTAAATTTTAAGAACGGAATTGATTACACCGAATCATGAGTAGATAGCACTTAGTTAAGTATCGGGTAAATTTGTCAACATAGCAAATTTAAGGTAGCCGACAATGAAGAAGAGTTTTTTGGTCGGGCAGTAGGTAAGCATACGTTAATTTCCTTTTATACCGAGCCAATGGGAACGTTCGCCCTTGGGTCGTGTTTCCGTGGGTGGCCGTCGCGGATCGGTGGCGTGCATTTCGCTTTGTTTTTGCTGTTTGAATATTTTGGCGCCATAAGCTAGTGCTCTGAATAGTATAAACAACTGAATCTGTTACTAGATAAAAAGCAAAAACAAACTCGTTTATAACAGCAATAATTTTTATTGCTACATATAAAATAATAATTTATAAGTATAGTTGCGAATAGTTGTTATGGTTTTAATTTATTGTTGTTGATACCCTAGCTCAATAATTTATACCTCTATATAATAGTAATAGGTATGTTAAGCACAAAGACCCTTTCTGGTCTTTATCTTCTAATGAAAGCTGTCATATCTCATCAAATTCTAGTAAAAATGCTCAATTTGGTCTAGGATAGGCCGAATCGTAGGCTTCGTCAGTCGAAATCTTTGAAAAAAACTTAAATTTTCCATATCTTATAAATAATTCGGCCTTTCATACACCCTCCTTGGAAATCCATGTTCAATTAATTCGAAAACATCAAGATCATCATCCAATAATCCCATATTTTTAATCGCCACACAATGTAAACAACCCAATAATGAAAAATATAAAAGCAATATTGAGGTTAGAATTCCATTTAAGAAGAGAATTTTCGAGTCTTAACTTAAGGAACACTTAGGCAAATTTAAAGTGACGTTTTAACGTGGTGCAATAAAAAATAGATGCTAAGCGACTCTTAGAACAAATCGTGACTTAAAATATTCTTCAACACTTCACTTAAGTGACACTTAGGCAAATTTAAAGTGACGTTTTAACGCTGTGCAATAAAAAATAGATGCTAAGCGCCTCTTAGAACAAATCGTTACTTAAACGGTATGTGGTGCAAACGGGCATAAGTAAGTTATTTGTTAGATTACGGATATTTTATACTTTGAAATATGCAAACCGCAATCTAAGGGGAGTTCAAAAAAATCTGAATAAACTAATCGAAAAATAAAAATATTGAGCCATTTGTAACATCAGCCAATATAACTTTGTTTGAATAGTAATATTTGTAATATATCCCTGATATTTTGTGTTAGCTAATGTAATAAAAATTTCACAAGGGCTTTCTTTTATAAAACGCTATCTTCATTTTTATTATTCTTAGTTTTTATATTTTAATTCACTTCAATTTTTACTAACAGTAAAAATCTAATAACATTAATTTTAAGATTCCACTGGTATGTATTAATAAATAACCAAATAAATTAGATCTTAAATATTTAAAGAATCTATTGGTACGGACAATCTTTTTTATAACACAATCCAAATTTGTAAATGCATTGATGTGGGCAACATAAGTCTGTCAAATCGAGTTTGAACCACTATTTTGCGCTTACTTTCGCATCTGGTCTATTAAATCTGTGACGTAAGTCTCTCTCACACATTGAGGTGGGGGGAGACGCTCTAACGTGACCAAAAGCGGGTGCAGGTACTCCATATTGGTATACGATATATATCATTTGTCGTGCTTTCAAGTTTATAGTGTTATTTACGAGTATTTTACAAGTTTACTTAAGTTTTTCGTGTTTTTTTTGGACGGTTATTTGACAATATACTATAATGGTGTCCTGTGCTGTGCGTAGTTGCAGTAGTAGAAGTGAAATCGACCAGAAAATATCAGGAATAACGTTTCATAGGTATGTACCAAATATTGTAAACATTGTACATGGACGTATTTAGGGTTTTTTTAGGCGAACTTATTAAAACACATTATTATAGGAGTCTGGTAGCATTCTCTTTCTGCACTGAACAATTGATACGTGCATTGTAGTTTATTTTTTTTTTACAAATTCTTTTACTTGATTTCTACTCTCAAACTCTCTACTTTTTCATCACTTTCTAGCAAAAAGACCCCTAAATGTGTGTTAAAAACATATTCTGGTTTTTAGATTTCCTAAAGATCCTGCTCGTAGACATATCTGGACAGAATATGTGTCTCGAATTAATTGGATACCAACGAGAAATGTACACAAATATAATTTATCCAGATCATGATTATCTTCCTGGACCATTTTCTGAATTTTCGAAATTCAGTATTGTTTATATTGCTGGATTTGTTGTTTTTAGTTTAAAGAAGCAAATTATTTGCAGAGAATGTCGAGATGCATTAATAAGTGTTATTCTTTTATTAAAATGAAGGCAAAAAAAGGATTTACAAATTCCTTCAAAAGATGTTTTAGACGTTTGCTTCCAATCCGAAAAGATCATAAAAAATCATGTAGTAGCTACTAATGAAAAGTTGTCCGCAGGATTCATAATAAACCTTGTTTTAAAGGAATTTGTAAATAGTAATATTTTTCCTAATTTAATTGTGCACGGTTTTGATCAAATCAGTGTTTGATAACCATATACATTTACTGATCAAATCTATTGCGACTAAATATGTTAATACCAGGATGTATTATTTAAGTAAAAATAAAGTGGATAAGCATAGCGCAACATTTAAATAAAATTGTTTTGTTTAAGGGGTATTAATATATAATTTATAAAGTACTAACGTCTTCTATTCCTGGATTTAGGTATCAAATATCAATAATTACCTATATTTAAGTATTTTGTACACTGCTTAACATTTCAACATAAAGTATAAACCCAAGCTGCAAATTAAAGAACAAAAACGTCAACAAAAATAGTTAGTCCGGCTCTGGAGAATCCGCCATATTGGTATGCGCTTACGCCCCACCCAATGCACCCGTTTCTGTACAATGTAAAATAATGCTTATAGCGTCTCCTTATATCTCAATGGTCTCACAGAACACAGAATCCACCCTATGCGACATTTTGAATTCGAATTTTTTTTCTTTATCATATTGACACAGTTGATAACACGCTGTGAAATTTTCAGGTGGTTGCAGTGATGCCGTATCACAGCATAAAGTATATCTTTATGCTGTGGCCGTATTATACTAAATACTTCTGTGTTTTTAAAAATATATTGCGGTACATAGATCATTTCTCTTTGAAAGAGCAGTAATCACTTTCACCACTAATGGGAGATGTTATCTTTCGTTCTGCAACTTTTGGATTTCTAACAATTTGTACACCATCAATAAATTCAATAGATATCCAATAATTTAATTTTAATTATTAAAATGGTGTTTTATACCTTGACTATTTATCAATGCTAGCTTATTTTTGCACAGAAGAAGGAAGCTACGCTAAGTTTCCTTCTTCTGTGCTGATACTAAACATTGGCTATACCGAGTGCCCCACAGGGAATGGTATCTGAAAATCTTCTCGACAGGGCCAATTCGGTTAAAACTAAAAAAAGCATACTTATTTATTTCCTTACTTATAGCTTTGATAGAATATAACCTATGAATTGTATCAGAAAAAACTTGCATGGATCAGCGAAGGTAAAAAAATTGATCGTGCGTATTTTAGGGAACTTGACTATAATGGCCCCCCATTATGAAAAATGTATTAGTCTTGAGTCTTGGTTGAGTTTATATTACAAAATAATGTGAAACAAGGTAACAATAATTTCAATCTGAATAATTAGGTTTACGTCGCGTCGAGTCGTTCATATGCAATTTCTGATGTAGTGGAAATTAGCATCAGATTTAGATTTACTTTTATTTCAGATTTACTTTTTTACAGTGGACCATGTCAAGCATTGGGCATGTATTATTAAATCGGTTTTATCTCAAATTATGGATAATATTAAGATAAAACGAGGGTTTTTAAGGCTTGTTAAATATAAATACTGGTTTTATAAAAAAACATTTTATGAAGCAAAAATAGTTTATTTAGTAAAATAAATTGATAATTATGTTGAAAACAAAATAGCAGGCTATATATATGTTAATATATCATGGGCTATATCGCGTAACTCAGAAGGTGTGACGCATTCTCACTAGGCTCAAATTACTTCTTAGGAAGACGACTAATAGAAAAAAAAATGGAAGAATCAAAAAAACAGGGGATACGGGGGTCGCTTCAAACAAAATAACAGGCAATGTATGTTAATATATCAAGGGTTGTAGCGCGTAACACAGAAGGTGTGGCGCATTCTCACTAGGCTCAGATTATTTCTCAGGAACAGGACTAATAGAAAAACGATGATAGAATCCAAAAAACAGGGGATACGGGGGTCGTTTCAAACAAAATAGCAGCTCATGTATGTTAATTATGTTAATATATCAAGGGTTGTAGCTCGTAACACAGAAGGTGTGACGCATTCTCACTAGGCTCAGATTATTTTTCAGGAACAGGACTAATAGAAAAACGATGATAGAATCCAAAAAACAGGGGATACGGGGGTCGTTTCAAACAAAATAGCAGCCCATGTATGTTAATTATGTTAATATATCAAGGGTTGTAGCTCGTAACACAGAAGGTGTGACGCATTCTCACTAGCCTCAGATTATTTCTCAGGAAGAGGACTAATAGAAAAACGACGACAGAATCCAAAAAACAGGGGATAAGGGGGTCGTTTCAAACAAAATAGCAGCTCATGTATGTTAATTATGTTAATATATCAAGGGTTGTAGCTCGTAACACAGAAGGTGTGACGCATTGTCACTAGGCTCAGATTGTTTCTCAGGAACAGGACTAATAGAATAGTTTTTCTATTAGTCCTGTTCCTGAGAAATAATCTGAGCCCAGTGACAATGCGTCACACCTTCTGTGTGACGCGTTACAACCGTTGATATATTAACTTATATGGCCTACTATTTTGTTTGAAACGGCCCCCGCATCCCCTGTTTTTTTGATTCTTCCATTTTTTTCTATTAGTCGTCTTCCTAAGAAGTAATTTGAGCCTAGTGAGAATGCGTCACACGTTCTGTGTTAGGAGCTACAACCGTTGATATATTAACATAATTAACATACATGGGCTGCTATTTTGTTTCAAACGACCCCCGTATTCCCTGTTTTTTGGATTCTATCATCGTTTTTCTATTAGTCCTCTTCCTGAGAAATAATCTGAGCCTAGTGAGAATGCGTCACACCTTCTGTGTTACGAGCTACAACCCTTGATATATTAACATAATTAACATACATGAGCTGCTATTTTGTTTGAAACGACCCCCGTATCCCCTGTTTTTTGGATTCTATCATCGTTTTTCTATTAGTCCTCTTCCTGAGAAATAATCTCAGCCTAGTGAGAATGCGTCACACCTTCTGTGTTACGCGCTACAACCCTTGATATATTAAGATACATGGCCTGTTATTTTGTTTGAAACGACCCCCGTATCCCCAGTTTTTTGGATTCTATCATCGATTTTTTATTAGGCCTGTTCCTGAGAAATAATCTGAGCCTAGTGAGAATGCGTCACACCTTCTGTGTTACGGGCTACAACCCTTGATATATTAACATACATGGCCTGTTGTTTTGTTTGAAGCGACCCCCGTATTCCCTGTTTTTTTGATTCTTCCATTTTTTTTCTATTAGTCGTCTTCCTAAGAAGTAATTTGAGCCTAGTGAGAATGCGTCACACCTTCTGAGTTACGCGATATAGCCCATGATATATTAACATATAGAGCCTGCTATTTTGTTTTCAACATAATTATCAATTTATTTTACTAAATAAACTATTTTTGCTTCATAAAATGTTTTTTTATAAAACCAGTATATTTAACAAGCCTTAAAAACCCTCGTTTTATCTTAATATTATCCATAATTTGAGATAAACCGATTTAATAATACATGCCCAATGCTTGACATGGTCCACTGTAAAAAAGTAAATCTGAAATAAAAGTAAATCTAAATCTGATGCTAAATTCCACTACATCAATTTCTGTTATTAAGTCTACGACACTGACTTAGTTTAATCATATATGCACACTGTATTTTCTATTTCTATTTTTACCAAGCCAACAGAATTATTCAGTTTATAGTTTATTTTGTATTACCTATAGTTACTTATGTAACCATGGAAAGAGAAGATAAGAAAGTATGAATGGCTGATGCTTTATGAACAATTTATAAGGTATGTAACAAATATAATTACTTACCCAAAGTTCCCAATTTTTGAATATTAACAGGTGATCCGTTTCTTTCATGTTTGGATTCGAACAGATTATTCATTGTAATAATACTATTGTTAACTATTAGGTCGGTATAAACAGTTGAAACAGCGTAACGGAGCTGCGTGTGTATCAATTTCTATTACAAAGGATACTAAAAAATCAATATAGTTAGGTACCTAGTAAGTTTGCAATATTATCGTGAAAGGGATAACTATACAGGTCAACGTGTTATTTTGAAACTTTTTACCAATTATCAGAACACGTATTTAACTGTGAAAAAATAATAATCATAATAGCAAAATTGTATATATTTTTTAATTGATTTTAGGATTTAAGTTTTAATCATCATATCTGTATCTCATCTGAATAGGTAATTAGTACCTATTGTTAGATTAACATTTTTGTGATCAAAATTTGATTAAGTAATAAGTACCTATACAAATTTATTATAGGCACCTAGTTACATATCGAATTAAGGACAGCGTCAACTCGCCAAAAGTAGGCTATATGGAACAAAGTTTTCTCATTTTTACCCATAAATAATACCACAGCCTTCTTTAGACAAGCCACAGACAACGGCAACACCGCAATACTGTTAGTAAACCAATCTACTGTACAGGGTAGCCCAAATTAGAAGTTTTCTTATGGGAACTCATGATAGAACAAAAATTAACTAGGGTCCTCCAGGATCAAATTTTATGAAAAGCTCACTCGTGCAAACTAAATTTGGCTATCTGTAACGGTTAAGCCGCTAGGTGGTGTGTCTCAATTTTGGTCGATTTATTTTATGGTTTATAACTTTTTTGATTTTTGCGATAATTGATTTCGGTAAAAACTTTCTCATGTCACTTTTCAACGTAGAATAACTTATAATATCGGTTTTCGTGAAGATTCTTCCCAGCTTCTATATTTTCATTACACTCGATAAAGCATTTTAAAATGTCATATTTTTCATAATTTTAATACATTTTTAATTATTACAACTTATTTTATTTTAGATGAATACCGAACTCGCAAAATATTTGAATCCACTTTTTTACCAAAATAAATTTGACGTACCAAACTTTGCAACGGATTTAACAGCTGCATACTTCGATTAGGTAAGTTCAAATTTATTACTGCGTTTGTTTCAAAACAATATTCACGCCGCGCCGTTGTGTCATAATGGCCATGGCCATAATTGATTTGTATTGCAACGTTTTTCGTGGTTCGTAGTGTGAAATAATAACGAGCTTTAATTAAAACAACTTTATTTACACTAAATTAATAAACACTTAAACAAACTAATAACATTAACGAACTAATATGACTTTAGTTATTTTCACCATTTATTTCTACTATTTATTTCACTATTATTTATATGTCAAAACACTGTTCTCAACTATTCACTGGTTCCTCGTTGACGGTTACGTTGGCTTTATATATGATTTGCCCTCTTTCTCGAACCCTTCCAGAGAGTAGTCCAACATTCTGGCGTACGTATGTCCATTCTATGGCGGTTGACACAACGACACAACTATATCGAGACGTGTAGCGGTGTTGCCAACAGGTGTACATTTTCTTGTTCGTTACATTGCCCCTGTCTTAAAGACGTTTCGTCCCGAAACGTGACACTTGGTTCATGACGATATTTGCAGTCGGCATTATTGCATCTTGAGAAGCGATGGAAATAGCAGCTAACGGTTTTCTCTACGGGATTTCTTCCAGGATTCCAGGCACATACCAAGATTTCGATTCCCACAAATCTGACGAGGATCTCTGACATATTCTTGATTATTCGCCAATCCTGACCATCCAAGCCGCATGCAACCTTCGGAATCGCGAGTTTTGTGATATTCTGACTCAGTAGGGCTTCTCGTAAGTTAATCAAAGCAGTCCAAACACGATAGTAGGTGGGTTTTTGAGATGACTGCTCCTTCGTCACTTGGTAGAAAATCTTCCTTCCTTCCTTTGCTTTACAGGTTCTTTATGATTAATTTCCAATACTTCGCCCACTTCCGGATTCTGCTGATGAAGTTCATAAACTTTACCAAATTTATTTTTGAAGGAAGCGGCTATTCCGTTGCACATTCGCCGGTCTTTGGGCTAGCAATAAGCCAAAGCATACTCCAAGGGGACCCTGAGCAGGTCGCGTTTCTCCTCTTGAGTAACTCCGTACCTTACTTTATGACTGGACGAATACTGTGTCATAAAATCGTCGAATGACCATCCTGAATTTGGGGTCTGCGAAGACTTCGTATTTCCCCGTCGTGTTCTTCACATTTGTAAGGAGCCAATCTATTGAAGTGGACCACCCTGAGCTTTCCTCTGTTCTTAATGCGGTAAAAGACATCGTTGATTTTTGTCACGATGATGTAGGAACCCTCCCATATCTTCAGTCGTTGCGGGTTGTACAGCCATACCAAATCATCAATCTTGAAGCTGTCTGCAGAAGTGTTTATGTCCACCTTTCCTTCATACGTTCGCGAGCCTTTTCGATATTGAATCGCACTCGGTCGTGGGCGTCATCCATTCTTCTTCGCAAATCCGACACGTAGTCATCACCGGCGGTGTCGGTGCCTGGAGGGCACCCAAACCTCAGATCGTAGGGCAGGTGTAATTCTCGACCAAATACGATACTTGCCGGCATCTCTCCTACTGTTTTATAAGTGGCTGAGCGGTTGGCCAATAGCAATAGTGGCAAGTGCGATCCCAGTGGCGTTGGTTATCTGCAATAACTTTCGCCAGATGTCGATTAATGGTTTTGTTCATTTTCTCAACCATTCCGTCGGACTGCGGGTGTAGTGTTGTGGTTCTAGTTTTCCGGATCCCCAATTTCTTACATACTTTTTGGAAAAGGTGAGACTCGATGTTGCGTCCCTGATCTGAGTGCATTTCTAATGATACACCAAATTGACATATCCAATCCTTAAGTAAGGTTTCGGCGACGGTGACAGCTTCCTGATTTGCCAACGCATAAGCTTCCACCCATTTACTGAACTAGTCCACCACAACGCATATGCTATGTCAATAACTATTCGTTCAAATGGACTACCCTCGTTGTATTTCCTCATTAGAGCCTTTTTGCGGCCTTGTGTTTCATTACTTGCCGTGTATGTAACGCATTTCGTACACCAGTCCTTGACGTCATCCTTGAGTGTAGCCCAATAAAAACGTTCTCGAACTATTTGCATCGTTTTAGTGACTTCCAGATGACCTCCTGATGTTCCATTAGGTATCTCTTCCAAAACTTGTTGTACCCGGTTTGTAGGAATGATTCACTGTTTCTTGTGCTCGGTACCATCTGGGTTCAAAAGAGCACGTTTCAATAGGTCATCATCAACAACGATCGAGTCGAATTGGGCCCAGTACGATTTTAACACAGGTGAAAACTCAGGTACGTCTTGCCACAAGAATTTCTCGTCAGTTTGCATCCAGTCAAATACTTTCTTTAGTGCGAAGTCCTTACGCTGGTCGTCTTGCAGCTTATCTGTTGCCCAATAATCACAAACCAACAGAAAAAGCTGTTTTCCACCTGCCAATATTCGCTTTTTTAATCCAAAGTTGTAAAGATAGAGGCTGTCGTCTATTCGAGGCAATCGATAACTGTCCTTCTAGTAACGTTGTTCTGCTAACGATAATCTACACAACAACGAGTTGTTCCATCCTTCTTCTTGACTAACACTACTGACTACGTTCGGAATCTAGCCAGAGAATTGGGTGTGGCAAGCATTTAAGTTAGTGTGCTCCAACCATTTTAAGACTGAGCAATTTTCCTCGAAGGCATACGTTGAAGATAAACTCTGTTCCTGTAGAACCTCAAGTATCTTCAGACTTTACACGTCCGACAATGCCAGGTACTTCTGGAATAAAACGGAATGCAACCAGTGCAACTAAAAACTGTCATTCCAACTGATACATGTTCATCGAGCACCAGCTTACGTTCTGAAGAAGGCATAAGAATTGGAAAAGAAAGGTTTATTGATACAATTTGTTTAAGCTACCATTGTTGTAATTGATTTTTTTAAAGAATTATAGGTACTTAATAGGTATTCTTAACGCACCGAGCTTTTCATTTTAGTTTAGAAAACCAACTGGACAGGAACAAGGACGGACAGCGGACAGGAGAACAATGTGTCGAAGAATTGCACAAGTTATAGGTAATTTATTTATAGGTTAATTTCTTTGCAAGTTTTTTTCTTTTTGTCTTTCCTGTTGCAGCTCTTGAATGCTTCATCTGAGCTTTGGTACCAGCATGGATAGCAATACAAAACGTACACTTGTACAAGGAACTAAACTATCCACAGTTACAGGTTAGGTAGTTATCAAATAAAAAGCCGACACCACAAGCACCGTGAAAAATTCATCAAAACCATAAACATTTTCATAAAATTAACGTAAAATTGATTGTGAATGCTTGAAATGAAAGTCCAAAACATGAGTTTAATAAAATAATATATTTTTAAAATAATCAATATTTGTTTTATTTTAAATAAAACAAAATGCATATTAAAAACTGATAGTCACGATTGGTAAAAAATTTTATATATTTTTTGTTTATATTTTTCTGCTTAATTGCACTGTTTAAGACGATACGGCATTGTCAATGGTGGAATATGGCGGCCTACTATATTCGCAGTTCGCGCACCTGTCTCCCTCGTCTGTATATCTGCATTGAGACACCTCAATGTCTCTGGATAAATTAGTTGAAAGGAATGAAAGAGATCTAAGATGTGACTTTCGTGTTTGCCAGATTGTAGAATAATACAACTTAAGTTCAAGTTTAATTTTATCACAAAACAGGTGACACTCGAATAAAAGCAATCAAAGTATTAACTTGTATTATATAATTATTCTTTAAAGTTTAAATATTATTTTTATATTAATAGACACTAAAATAATTAAACCAGACATCAACATATTATTATGTTCCTTTAAGCCCCTTTTAGAAATAGAAGTCAAGTTTCTCACGTAACTGTCAATCAAATTTTTAAAAGGAATGGGCGTTTAAGGCAGGTGAGTAAAAATGGCTGATAACTGATAATTGGCGTTGTGGAAAATTCCTTTTGGCATGACACATGTCACAGCCCAGCTGACCTGAATTGTGGAGTAGAAAAATATCGCTTATTATTATTATCATAAACATTATTCTTTGCCTATTTTGCCCTAGTTGAGAGACTAGATAGTGTTTGTAATATATTTGATTACGATTGTATGTAATTAATGTGTAAAATATAAATTATTTTCATTCGCTTTGATGATGTGACTGAAATTTCTAGGTCACTACACCTACAAAGGATATTTTTGCAATGTCATTTCTTATCATGTAGTTTAGCTTATTTATTTACTGATATAACATAATTTTGGTAAATTTCCTATTAACCAACGAATTGTGTATGAAATTTACCTCTAGAGAAGAAAATGGTATTATCTCCCGTAATAATTTTAATTGTAGTTCTTGCAAGTGTTTCATCGTATCCTTCCTTTAAATCTGAATGCCCTCGACTATATGGTAAAACATTTCGAGGATATGTCCCTAGAGGCAATCTGTCTGCGGGTAAGCACGTCTTATAAAAAGTGGGTGTCTTTAAATTACTACGTAAATTCAAATTTTAGGAGTTTTTGAAGAAATAAAAGATGTAACGAAATTAAAACCTTGTGTTTTAAAATGTTGCCTAAAAGAAACATGCAATGTAGCATTTATGACAGATGAAAAATGTTACCATATTACTTGTACTAGTAACGAATTGTGTTTACCAACGGTAAACTTAAATCCGCAAACAATAGAACATGAATCAATGGTGCTTGTTAAGCCAACTGATGATGATACATGGGAAGATGTACTCTCTCCACAAGGTTTGTTCGATAGTTATTTAATTACCTGCATAGGTTTCTCAAATCCTTCAGCTATTGTACCTTAAATGCTCACTTTAGGTTATACATATTTAAATGCATGGCTGGCTCATATGAGAATTGTCAAAGATAAAATGCTCTATATTGCTTCGGTCTGCTTATTCTCACAGGCGATGTCTGATGCATCAAACATATCAAAACTGTGAAGCAGTGTACATTTAATTTGGCACCTTATTTAATTCCCGGGTCCCGCAAACCGGATTAGTTGACAGTAACCTAATCTTATCTGAGCCAAGAGTTACAACAGTTGGGCGGAAGATGACCACATATTCAAACACCTCTCGGTGCGATCACGGTGGTCAAGTACCTTGATGGCGCGGAGAGTTATTTGATGGGTGGACGGAGTCGGTAGACTTGCCAAGTGGTTATAGACTACATTGTCGTGGGCACTGGCAGTTGACCATGGTTCGGATTCCACGTTAAACTGTAGGTCCAGATAAAAAGCAATTAACATACTAACGCTGGCTATGTGTCATCAGTATTGAAGACAAGAGGCCAAAAACTGAAAAAAAAACATATCAGTTTTTGAAAAAAAAATCTACTTTTTAAAATGGTTAAAAACTGATCAAACATACCTAATTAGGTAAAAATTTGTACATTTTTTCTTTTATGGTTAAGTTTGCTATAATACTTAAGGCGGGTTTAGTTGGCTAATGCATAATGCATAATTTTAGTGCATAATGGATAATTTTTAAAACATGGCATTTACATGTACCTGTTTATACAACGAATAGTGTATAATTCATAATTTTCGTTGATAATGCATAATGCATAAGGTTGGGAACTTTCAACTTTATGCACTAAATTATGCAAAAAATATCACTACGCATGCGCCGCAAATAAATTATAAACACTTACATAACCTCAATTTACAAAATAAACTAAATAATAATTGAAAATGTGATAATTAACAGAATTTTTAATTTGAAAGCTATTAAAACATAAATAAGTCCAACACAAAGTAAAAGCATTATCTTTAAAGACAATGGTAATAGGTTAACCTGCTGTCTAGTCAATTGTCACTTTTCGCTTTATGCATAAAAGTTATGAGTTGGGTAAACACCTATATTTTGTTGTGAATTATCGATTATGCACTATGTATTGAGCATTATTCTTTATGCATTATGCACTATCCATTATTAGTTGGCTAAACCCGCCTTTAATGTATCTGTTCCTTTCAGAAGTTTACCTTATTTGATAATAATTTAATAAAATTTTAGAACTTTGTTTTTTAATATTTTTAAACAATATAATATTAAAAGAATTTCTGTCCGTAAATATAAAAAAAATAAATGATTATGTTGCATAGCGGACAGAGATTTATTTGATTGCATTTACGGACACAAATGCTTCTGAAAATTTTTATTTCATTACAAATTCTTAATGTTTTTTTTTCTTATAGAATTCTCCTCTTCTCAATTGGACCGCGAAATGTACACCTTTTTGAATGACAGGAATCGATTTGAAAATGCATATAAAAATGTTGAAAATGACCTGATGATGGATGAGTCTACATATTCAGTTAGCTGTGAATTAGGCTTGGATAATACTTGCCTGCAAGAAAATGAAATTTGCGTCCAAAAAGTTGAACGATCAAGAGTTGGTAATATAAGATTTTTTTACCGTCATAAAATATGTTTGTTTCAATTTTTATAGAATTATTATGAAATATGAAATAAATAGGCCGTTGTAATGATAATCCATGGAAAAACAATGCGTCCCACATCCCTAATATTTATTGAAACTATTTATCTAAGGGCTAAAGTCCATTTCAAAGTGTACCCACATTGCAATAATCCTATAATTAATTCTAGACTTCGCCCATTTAAATATAAAGGCTTTATTATTATTATTACTTGACACAAATGTATATTTTTGAAACAACACACTAAAAAAGAGCAGAGCAACCATTATCCAACCAAAGAAATTTTAAAACTGTGAAAAGTTGTACTAAAATCGGCAGCAGAACAAGCATTGGCTAATCTAGGGGCTCTCGAAATGAATGTGTTTTTTTTTTGTAAGGATCCGTTGGACATGAGTCCCCGGTTTCAATGCAGCCTCATGGGCTTATTGCGTTAGTTCTGTTATAGTGAATATATTGTAAAAATCAGCAGTGAGATGCTTGATGAGTCCCAACATCATGAGGGCTTTTGAAATTAGGGCAAAAGTGCTAAAGAACCTCCCAGCATCGATTCAGTTGGCAAGCAAGAGGGCAGAAAATCCCAATCAACGCAGCACAAATACTCATTAAGTGCGTTAAAACTGCTAAGGTAAACCAAAGTAATAGCAAACTGCATCCTTCGCGGACACATTAAGAAACACAATGGTGGATGATGGTTGTCAATATCAGAAATAAAATCATGAGCCAAATTTACTCTATAAAAAAAAATTGTACTTAAAACTATAACTTATATAGATAGATTGGTCTCACATCGAAAAAATCTAAATTCACTGTCTTAATTTTTACATATACCGTGTCCTTAAAATAACGGAACGGGCGACTATTTTAAAAATGGTACAATTTTAAGAGAGACGCTTCAGTTTTGATTTATGTTTAGCAATTTTGTAGCCTACGTATTTAATTACAGTCTGGGGAACTGCTGGAAATGTATATCTAAACAGTATAGAGGTGTTACAAAATAAATGTTTAAAGACTGTTTTCTTTGCCTCGAATGTTTCCTACGAAGGAATTATACAGTAGAAATAAAATTAAGTTGTATTTATAGGTATAAAGTTTGTTCGTATATAACATTTTGAAAAAGCATAAACATTCAGCCATATCATTTATCAGTAATAATGAAATACACAATTATCGGACTAGATATGGCAATCATAATCATCTAACAGCGATACACTCGGAGTTTGGTGCAAGATCTGTAATAGATAATGGTGTTAAGATTTTTAATAACTTGCCCTACTCGCTTAGAAGTGTAGTAAATGTAAACAAATTCAAACTAGATTTAAAGAAATTTGTACTTATTGAATTTTCTCGGGACTTGTAGTTCCTCCTCAGTACTCATGATTAATGTACTATTCTTGTGTGTATGTAATCTTCTTCTTAATGTTACTAGAAGTTTAAATTTAAGTTTAATTTTATGGGTTTGATTCCTGTTATAAGATCTTTGTATCTTCTTGGAGCCACCATCTAAGTCATGTTTGTTTCAAATTGCAGCCCCTATTTTTTAAGGCACTTTTGAGTTGTTGCTGTCGTACTGAGTACAATGATGTGCCCCATGTGGGGAGTAATATACAAAAATTGTTGAGAAATGCCAGGTTTTTCTAATTTTAATATTTTGACTGACGTTACGGACTATACCTTGTTATGGTTCAGCCACATAGCGAGATCGTCCGATTTGAACCTCTTAGACTTCTTTCATGGGGACATCTCAAAATCCGTGTGTATTTTCGTTATTCAATTAATCACAAAGAAACACATTCAAAAGTGGATAAGGAGGCTGCATTTTCTCAAATATTTTCCTATGTTATCCCCCACATATGGCACATTATTGTACTCACACACAAAAGTGTCCAAAAATAGGGGTTGCAATTTGAAATAAACATAACGGCAGATTTCGGATCAAAAAAGTAAGCTACAAATTTGCTAAACATAAATGAAAACTGACGTCTCTCAACTTTTCTTTTAAAAATGTACCATTTTGAAAATAATCAGCCGTTCCGTTACATTACTATCATTAAAATATCTATACGCATCTAACAAAAATAACATCACATACAAAATACATAATATACAATATTGTTTAATTTATAATAACTTCAAAGTTCACTCACAATCATCAGCGATTCGACTCACTCACGATACAAATTTTGGCAACTGGATATTGAAGGGACAAATATTCCACACCTTTACTAAAACACATGTGTGTTTGGTATTGCCGATAGGTAAACAGTTCCAAAAAGTATTTTCTTTTTATAGCACTAGGGATCAATACAAAAAGCTGTTCTATTTTGTCAGAGTATGCTAATATTGAATTTGATAGTTAGTTTCGGATAGCGATTAGTACTCAACCTCCACGCAGACAAGGACTAGTTGCAGCTGAACGACGATCTCTGGTATAGACAAGGAACACATCAAGACCTAGTTCGGCGTTAAATATGTCACTTTTCAGGCAGGGTTTAGTGAGAATGATAATGTCATAGGAAACAAAATATTTTTTTTTATATAATATATAAAATTGTAACAAAAAGAAACAACTAAATTTCGTCGTCCAAATTATGGGTCAATATATAATAAAACTTGCATATTACAATAAAGGGGAAAGCCAAATAAAATTAGATTTATAAAAACCCGTTTTATTATAATATATCTTCCAATTTTTCAGGTATCTGTGAGTGTAAAGATGGCTATGCGCGAAATGATGATATATGTCTACCTATAGAATTAAAAGATGTTACAATGGCAGATCTTCCGGAAATTCTTACAGAGAGAATCATTGACATTAATAAAAATGGATCTTTACCAGTCACTAGACGACATTTAACAATTTCAGCTGATTCAAAAGAGGTAATTTTCTAATTGATTGTCGTAAAACTTAAATGGATTATTGACTTATTTACTGCCTAGTATTTTATTTAACTTTATCGTAGGTCAAATTGCCAACAAATGATGTAACCATAATAGCAAATGTGTCACCACCTGAGGATCCTGATAATAAATACCAGTATGAATGGACTTCATTGCACCAACCAGATGGTAGTACTGCCGTAAAACATCAAAATGGTGGACAGTTGCACTTGGAGGACCTTTCAGAAGGAAATTATTCTTTTAGGGTCAGTATATTACATCATCAAAAAAAAAAATACATAATCTTTTTTAATTATGATGTTGCCTCCACTTGTATGAGGGTAATTCAGCCAATTTTATAGCAAATATACTGTAATTTGAAAGTTGTTAAAACCGTTGTTCAGTTCTTTAATAAGTTTCGAAATTATTGGAATTCCATCGATGTTGTAGATATTCAATTTAAAAATGAAATACAAAAATTACAACTGTCTGACTGACTGAAGTTGTGCTCCCCAATTGTAATATTCATTGCCTTATGAATATAATGGTGAACTAATACTGTGCCCTATTTTGGTTGAGCCTGCAGGGTATCTCAACTGTGGATAAAGATAATGAGTCATGCGATTTTCGATATTCACCTTTTGGGATGCTATCTATCTCACACCCCATAAAAGATAGAAAGAGGGGGAAAATTACTTTTGATAGATATTTTTACGTAGAATTCAGTGGCGTAATCAAAAAACTTTTCCGTTTCTGAGATTGGGCGCAACATTGATATATTTGAAATGGACCACCCTGTATATCTTAACTTCAGATTTTCTCATTTTTTTCCTGATTGCATTGATGTAGGTAGGTTCAAAATGTGTGGGTCTGCGTCGGACCCTCCACTGCGATCACCGAGAGTCTATTGTGGTTCATACCTATTCATATTTCACGCAGCAGCTCAATCTTCTTAATGAACTCACTCGTTTTCCTGGGTGAGCTTTCTTTTAGACTCGCTGGTAGAAGGGTTACTTCACCAAATGTTGCGAATCTAGTTCTAGCTACAGCTGGGTAAGAACACAGTGCATGTTCCGCCATTTCATCTTCCCCCACAATCGGCACTCGGAATTTTCCAAGAGACCCAGCCTCGAGAGATGATGATTCAAACGACAGTGACCAGTATATAGTCCAACCAGCGTAGATGAGATCTACTCTTATCCAACAACTCCCTGGCCCTTGATTTCGATGGGTCAATAAACTCCTTCGAGTGTACCAAACCTGGATGATTTTGCTAAAAATTCTGAACTTTTGTCGTCATCCAGGTATTAAGTAAGCCGATTATAATTGACGAACAGTTCGGTTTCCAGTCCGGTCGGTCTACTGAGCTTAATCTTCTGGAATACACACATTATTTGTCACGGGCCTTGGAGGGCGGTTACCAGGTTTATGCAATCTACACCGATTTTTCCAAGGCCTTCGACTGCGTGAATCACCGGCTCCTTATTCACAAGCTGGAGTGTATTGGCATGTCGGCACCTTTGTTGAGATGGTTGGAGAGCTACCTGACTGGCAGAACTCAGATAGTCCGTTTCAGTGATTTCCTTTCTGACCCTATTTCGGTTTCTTCTGGTGTCCTCCAGGGTTCTCACCTCGGGCCATTGTTATTTAACTTATTTATAAATGATATCAAGCAGTGTTTCATTCACAGTGAATTCAGGCTCTTCGCCGACGACCTGAAGTGTTACGGGCGTATCGGAGGTCCCACAGATTGTTATCTTCTGCAGGAGGATGTTGTGAGATTTGTGCATTGGTGTGAGTTGCATGGTATGACTTTAAATGTTTCTAAGTGCTTTTGCGTAAATTTCAACCGAACCAGGAGACCTCTTTTGTATGAATATTTTGTCGACCATTCAGTCCTAAAATTCAAATCTTCGGTCAAGGATCTGGGAGTTTACCTGGACACTTCCTTGAGCTTTGTGGATCACATCAGGCACTCGACTTCCAGGTCTCTGAAAGTGTTGGGCTTCATAAAGCGTTGCTCGGTTGATTTCAGTAATGTGAATACTATTAGAATTTTGTTCACGACGCTTGTCAGACCACATTTGGAGTATGCCTCGGCGGTTTGGACCCCGTCATACGGTTGCCATTCTGCCCGAGTTGAGAGCGTTCAGCGGCGTTTCCTTAGGTATGTTCACTTTAAGCTTGATCGTCCGCGTCCTATCGATTTTGTGTTCGATTACGGAACTATGATGAGCGAGCTGGGGCTTACGACATTGAGTGATCGCAAGGTCGTCAGAGATCTATTAATACTTTATAAGCTTTTGAACAATATGGTATCGTCTTCTTATTTGTTGTCCAATATTCATTTTCATGTACCGTCTAGGAACAATAGATACTCTCACCTTTTCCATGAGGAATTTTGTCCCTAGAGTGGCCAGGATGGCGAATTCTTGCTTAAGCGTTGATTTCTTTGCGCCTATAGGTGAATTTATTCGCCGTTTGAAATGTGAGCGTCGTGACGGCAGTTTTGCGTAAGTCGATCGATGCCTGTTGCGTTGACGATCATGGTTTTTCCTTTTATTCCTGGCGTGGGTCTTGCGAATAGCTTTAGTATAACTTGAATTATGTTTAAATTGTCTACTTATTGTGTAATTTAGAGTTTCTTAGGTTTTGTAAAATTGTTGAATTTGTGTAGTATTGCATGGAATTATATTTGTTATATTATATTGTATGCTGTATAAATGGACTTTGTCCGTGAATAAATAAATAAATAAGTATGTATTTTGGCAGTGCTAAACGCTATGCCAGTTGCGGGTTCTGGACTGATGAATTCTCCTTCAGCCCCTTCTCTTGCCAGAGTCGGCCATTTCATTCCCCCTAAACCAGAATGGCCAGAGATCCAGACCAGAGTCAGGTTATTATTCCTCCCGATATTAGAGAGTCTGTTTTGACAATTCCACACTGTTCTTGATGTGGATCTTGATGAGCTTAGGGCGTTTATAGCCGCTTGGCTATCAGAGAAATTTTTTATTGGCTTTCGCGCACAGTGCTCCTGCTCGAGGTCCTGAGCACACAGATCAATGGCCAGAACTTCTGCCTGGAATACAGTAGCGTGAGAACCCAGACATTGAGAAATTTTTGTCTTGGGTCTGCTTCCATAGATTCCGGCACCTTTACCTGAGTTTGTCTTTGAGCCATCAGTAAACCAGCAATAGTGCGGACTATTGCTGGTTTACTGATGGCTTTACAACCCCCCATGCAGGACCCATTGATCTCTGCTGGGGATTGATGTAGGTATCACAATTTTTGAAATAACAAGTATGTACAAAAAAAAATGCACCTTTAGTTTTTGTTGGAATTCTGTTTATTTTTATTTTATTAAATATAGTCAACTTTATATTCCCTCTAAATATTGCAGCTGCACGAAAGATTGCTTAGCCTTGAGCGCTTTCTTCTTTGACAGATCGCCGCCGCCGACAGTTTAGTGGTTGAAATATACCGCCCCGGGGCGCTGAAGTTCAGTTGGCATGTATAATTGGAAGAGAGTAGTGCGCACGGCCGTCTCTTCTCTTGTTGTAAATGAAAACTCACACTTTCTATTATTTTCCTATTCCAAATAATTGTGTTCGCGTTGTACGTAACGCATAATATAATTCTTAGTTTCTTTAATATAATTCTTTCGCGTATTACATAGTAATTACGCATAATATAATTAGTTCGTGTGCTTAGTACTATTAATTAAAGTAAAACTTTCTCGGTATATTGCGTTGTACCTACTGTACTGTGATTACCTTAAACATTGTCTTTAGTTATAAAGTTTTATTGAACAATTCTTCTTCTTGTGTTTTTGTTGATTGTGTGTGGTGACGTAGTCACAGATTGTATACATTGTAAATAAATTAGCTATAAGTGAAATAAAAAATAACTTCGTTTTATTTAAATTCATTGTGAATGTGGAAGATGGACAACGCCAAGAATAACCTCTGCAAATGAACCTCCTTCTAATTCTACAGTTTTTTTTCATTAAGTTATTTTGTTAATAATAAGTAAGTGCAGACATAGTTTCAAATTAATATTGTTCCGAAAGTGTTCTAGATATCATGATAAAACAATAATCCCTTTTTTAATAGAAAATATAATTAAACTGTCACCCTTCCCCCTTGTGTGAAAAATTGCCCGTTAGGTTTAAAGAAATATGCATGTATACAAAATATCGTCAATTCATTGTTAGCTAGCTGTTCCCAAAATATTGCCAAAAAAGGCAATTTAACTGGCCCCCTTTAGGGGGCTGTAGCTCCGTCGTAGTGACAATTTGTAAACGCTATATTTTCTCCTTAAAAACTAACAATGAGGACGTGCTTTTAATTTTTTTATATCTGAAAATAATGTCAGAAATAAATAAAAACTGAAATCTCAAAAAATCGTTTTTTCAAGAATTCTCGAAAACGGCTGAAGTTACTTTACTTTTAAAACACCATTTAAAAGCGATTTTGGACAATTTGTGACAATTAATACTGCATTTTAGTCAATTTAACCAAACTTTTACGGTTTCAAAATATTTCGCATTATTTCGGACACAGTACGTATACGTTTTGTTTTTTTATTACAGATTAGTGTATCAAATTCTGTATCGTATGGTGAGACATTTGTTAACGTTACAGTTTTGCCTGTCGCACGTGTAAATACGCCTCCAAAGATTGTAATCACACCCTCCAATCAGACTGTTAAACAACCTAATGTTGCAGCAGTGTTGGATGCCTCATCTTCCACTGATGACGATGGAATTGTGAGTTGGCATTGGGAATTGCAGCAAGGGCCTTTAGGTAAGTTATAAATTATATATTATTTGACACGTTATGGAACATGTTTTATACGAGTACATGCATAATGGTTGTAAATTACAGTGAATTGTATAAAATATGGATCTTTGAAATCTGAATCCAGCTGAACTGAAGTGCTTTGTTAAGTCGAGGCAATCGGCAAAGACTCATTAAGCAATAATGATTTTTATTATTGGAATTCGGAAGTATGGTATAATTGAGGCTTTTTAATGTAGAAAAACAAACGTTTTTAAATATGTTCACGAATTTACCGAAAGTTTTTTTTTTTTAAATAAATTTATTTTGAAACATTACAAAGAACGAAGTGTTTGTGACAAAATTATTACTTATAATCCTCAAAAAAGGGCTTTTTTAAAATATGCCGATTTAACAAAAGCTCTTATTTTAAGTAGGTACATATATCTTATTTTATACTATTATACAAGGGGCCCATTAGTTGGATTCTTTCAATATTTGGTATTTGTATGCCATAGGTAGGGTTCCAAACACCGGAGGCGTACTCCAGCCGAGATCCAACGAAGTAATGAGGGTTTGAGGGGACTTAAAATTATTAGAATTACGCATAACAAAACCAAGACACTTATAAGATGCCGAAATTACGCTATTGTACTGATCAATAAAGGTCAGCCTACTATCAAAGCAAATACCTAGATCCTTTATTTGATCACACACGGCCAACTGGTTATTGTTGAGATAATATGATGTTTTCCTTACTTTGCGTGTAAGAAACATAAACACACTTTTTGGTATTTAAATAACAGTAGCGAGTCTCAGCCTCCAGTTGCTCAGGTAGTTCTTCCGTATGTACAAGGCACAACTGACCCCATCTCAAAAATCTTGAAAAACTATAACATTAAATCTAGATTCGCAACATGTTCGAAATTATCGGCTTATTTAAGACCAATAAAGGATCGAATACCTCTAGAAGCATCAGGAGTATATACGGTACCATGCTCATGTGGTAAAGAATACATTGGAGAAACAGGAAGAAAAGTTTCAACACGACTGAAAGAACATGAAAGATCGGTCAGACTTCGAAATATAACTTCATCAGCACTCGCCGAACATTTTGTCGAAACCGGACATAAAATCTTATTTCAGAATTCTAAGTTAATAGTAAATACACCGTTCTACTATCAAAGAAAAATACGGGAGGCAATAGAAATTTTCAAACAACCAATAAACTTAAACCGTGATACGGTTTTATATCTTTCACCCATATGGCACGCAGTCATCAAGAACCCAACCCCACCCCTACCAACACCGACCAACCACGAAGCGACAAGCAAGACACAGACCGATGGCACCACTATATAAGGATATGTACACAGCAAGAGAATTTAGTTTCAGTTTAACCGCGTTTACGTGAAGTTGCTCTGAAGAAGCTGACAGGATGATCAGCGAAACGTTAGCTAGTTTAAATTTGACGCAGGATTTATCCAGAAGTATAGTTTCAGTAAATGCAAGTTGTTACGTACATACCACTCGTAAACCCTGTCCAAGTCCATCTGAAGCAGCAGCACTGCCAATCACAGAAAATCGTTTTTCTCATCTTATCTAAGTACTAGGCAACAGTATGTCGAGTACAACGGCTACCGTTCTGATTTATTCACGGCAACCAGTGGGGCACCCCAGGGGAGCAATTTGGCGCCTCTATTATTTTCTATATTTATAAACGATATTGGTTCTGATATTTCTAGCAGTTATTTGCTGTTTGCTGATGATATGAAGTTGTATCGAATTATTTCCAATTCGGATGATTGTTCATGCTTGCAGAGAGATGCAAATCTTTGGATCGTTGGTGTATGGAAAATAAACTATATCTGAATGTTAACAAATGCAAAACTATAACATTCACTACGCGTGCTCATCCTATAGTGCATGACTACCATGTGAATGGAAGAATTTTAGATAGGTGTTCAGTGATTTGGGGACCTTGGTTTTTTTGTCGACAGCGATTTAAACTTTAATCAGCATATCTCCGAAATTACTATGAATGCATTGAGAATGCTGGGTTTTATAATCAGATCCACAAAAAATTTTACTAATACCAAATGTCTCTTAACTCTTTATAATTCTATGGTGCGCTCTAGGCTTGAGTATGCTTCTTTGGTCTGGTCACCAATATATGATATGCACATGAATAGAGTTGAGAGTGTTCAGAGAAAATTTTTAAAAGCCCTGGCATTTAGGATTGATGACCGTTTTCCACCGCGCGGTCTAGATCACCAACTTTTCCTGGACCGATTTGACTTTTGGTCGCTTTCGAAACGTCGTATCTTTGCATCGCAGGTGTTTCTATTCAAATTAAATAATGGTATTTTGGACTGCCCACGCTTGCTTCAACAGATTGATTTTCATATCCCGTGCTATCGCTCCAGACATCCTAAACTATTTTATATACCTCAGTTTCGTACTAACTACGAATCGAGAACACCTTTATGGCGTGCCTGCAGTGATTTCAATTCTCTGGGAATTGAAAATATTAATTTCTTTGATGTGAAGATCGATACTCTTAAGCACGCTCTATCACAACATCTGCGGTCTTAGCTAATTGCTTTTATGGAGCTGTGTCTGTGTGCTCGGTAATGATACACAACTCACGTTGTGCATTTTATGTTATTTCTTTCTTATAAATAGTATTAGAGAATATGTTTCATTACTCAAGCGACTCTATGACAAATATTAGTAGTGTTAAATTGTATCGCTTAGGCAAAACATCTCCGGGAAAACAACGTCCAATAAAAGTCCTTCTGAACTCTCCTGAGATAGTGACAACTATCCTGCGCAACTCATACAAGCTCAAGGATATAGATACCGGTGGTGATCGAGTTTTTATAACATCTGATAAAACGCCACTTCAACTGAGGGAGTACACGGATCTGAGAGTGAAGTTAAGGGAACGCATTTCAAAGGGGGAAAAAGATCTTAAAATAAAGTACATTGATGGCGTGCCCAGGATCGTAAATTATAAATCAAAAAACCTTCGGGCAGCCCAACAGTCTGTTCAGACGTCTTAAACTCAAGTAATAGTACTGAAATTATGGGCGACATATCTTGTATATATCAGAATGTACGAGGACTCAACACAAAAATTGACACATTCACTGCAGCGATTAGCGATGCTGAGCATCAGATCGTTGCTCTGACTGAGACCTGGTTGCACTCCAATGTCAAGGATGAAGAATTATTTTCATCAAATTACCAGGTTCACAGGAAAGATAGAAATTTTGCTGCAACAGCAAAGGACACGGGCGGCGGTGTGCTCCTGGGTATTCGTGATGAGCTCCAGTGTTCTCGGCTAAATCTAGATTCTATCAATAGTGTTTGTTCTTGTATTGACATTGTAGGTTGTAAAATCGAGCTACGCCCAAAATTGCTGTTTGTGTTTGTTGTATATTGTCACGTTTAGGTTTAACGTGAACTACGAGGGCATTGAAAATAAGGACCTTATCTAAAATATGAACCACCGAATACCAAGTTTAAATAGATAAAGTTTATTAACAGTTAAAGTTGAGAAAGTTGAGAAGAGTTTACAAAATGATGAAATTTAAATTAGAGACTATAGAGTTATAATAATAGAATACAAATAATATTACTTACATTAAAATATAAGACCACATACGGTCAAGATACACTATGGTTCACATTTTACTGCCTTCAGGTTTTCTTACTATTAGTTTAAAATCAGGACACAACTAAACTTATTTCTCTGGAGAGGAGAATTTATAATAAAAGAGTTATCCCTCTCTTAAACAATCTTGCGCCTAAATCCTCCCTGTGTGACCAATGATAATGAGGGAGGTTGGATTGAATCAAAGATGGTTTTCTGATTTCTCTTTGCTAATTGGTTATTAATATAAGAATTATATTGCGCCACCACCCCTACGTCGCGTTTATTTAGATGGTGGTGGTCAGAATAGCTGATGTTGCATTTTTCAACATGACTACCCTTGAAAGCGGAGGGTAAGAGGCAGGGCTCCTGATTCTCGAGAAATAGTGACTCATCTAGTTAAACTAGAATAAACAGGAAAATAATATGTTTGTATTTTTCCATCGAATATCTGGGGTTTGTTATTGATTTATAATTTATATTTATTTATTAATAATTTTGGAATCTGTACTCGTGACAATATATTCCACCTCGAATAGATTATGAGCAGTTCTCAAATTTCTTTGAGCTGTTGGAATCACTGGAGTATTTGTACGATAATAATGTGATTGTACTGGGTGATTTTAATACTCATTTCGGCCCTATTAATAACGACTCAGCAACTAAACTGGTAACCATTCACAATTTCTTAGACTTTTATAATTTTAACCAACACAATAACATTTTCAATGCCTTAGGCCACCTACTAGATCTAATAATCTCTAACATGATTTGCGTGGTGCGACATGATGATCATCCACTGGTTGTTGAGGATAATTTTCATCCGGCTCTGAATTGTACTTTTGTAACTGTTATTAAGAAACAAAGGCGGTTCATATTGAACAGTGAATCTAAACCTTACAACTTTAGGAAAGCCGACTACCCCAATTTATATAACTCCCTTCTTTTGTTGGATTGGTCCGAGGTGTCATTGACTGATAATGTCGATACAGCGTTGGATAGGCTTTATGAATTGCTGTTTAATGTCATCGACCGGCATGTGCCGCGTTAT
The DNA here is from genome assembly GCA_911728435.2 of Apoderus coryli. Classification (NCBI taxonomy): domain Eukaryota; kingdom Metazoa; phylum Arthropoda; class Insecta; order Coleoptera; family Attelabidae; genus Apoderus; species Apoderus coryli. Next base: position 3,386,038 of record OU452202.1, on the reverse strand, counting down.
CATAATTTTAAGCGTAGATTTCCAGTATGGTTTACGTCTGAGATTGTTCGCAATATAAAAAGAAAAGAAGGGCAGCTTAGAGAGTTTAGGAGAACAGGTAATGCGGACTGTTTGCAACATTTCAAGAGTCTACGTAGACAGCTGAAGCTGGATATCAGAATTGCATATTCTAATTACATAGATGGGGTGCAAAATAATTTATTACAGGATCCAAAACACTTCTGGTCATATTTTCACGCCAAAAATAATACTACTAGAATACCGGGCACTATGTCTTTTGATGGTGTTGAACATGTTGAGCCTCAAGCTATTGTTGACGGATTTGCTGAGTTCTTTGAGAGCGTATTTCTGAAACCGGATGATTCCATATCCGTTGTAAACGGTGATAGAGTTCCCTTTTCTGCTGTCAATGTTCCTGACATTACTGATTCGGAGATTTTTCACTCGTGCAAAAAACTAAAAAATAATTTAACGGCGGGTCCTGACGGTTTACCGTCTTTTTTCATAAAAGACTGTGTGGGAGTGTTGGCGGCCCCGTTACGCTGGGTGTTTAATTTAGCAATAAAGAATGGAGTTTTCCCGGTTCGATGGAAGGAGGCACGTGTGGTCCCGGTTCACAAGTCTGGCGAGAGATCACTCATCAGCAACTACCGCCCGATCTGCATCCTGTCAAATCTGTCCAAGATCTTTGAAGCCATCTTGAGTGATAGAATCTCTTCTGCATTGCGTGGTCAAATCACCATAAATCAACACGGTTTTATGCCGAGTAGGTCCACTCTTACTAATCTTTCTTGTTTCACAGAGAGGGCCACGCGTATTGTCGATGGGGGGGGACAGCTAGATGTTATTTATACCGACTTTGCCAAGGCTTTCGACAGGTTGGATCATGGGGTGCTAATTCGGAAGCTGGACAGCTATGGGTTTGTCAATAACCTGAAATCGTTGTTTATTTCATATCTTCGAAACAGACTACAGTATGTAGTTTATAATGGCTACAATTCCAAAAAATATAAAGCATCATCTGGTGTGCCTCAGGGTTCAAACTTGGGTCCCCTACTTTTCTTGATCTTCATTAACGATCTTAACGAGTGTCTGCAAGTTAACAGGTTGTTTTTCGCTGACGATGTCAAGCTGTTCGCCACTATCGTGTCGTACGAGGACTGCATAGGTCTTCAGAGTGAGCTTGAGGCGATGGAGAGTTGGTGTAACAATAACAAGCTCTATCTAAATGCTAAGAAGTGTAAATGCATGTCTTATTCGAGAAGGAAAACTGCTTTTAATTTTCAGTATCGACTTGGACAGACTGTTCTCGAGAGATGTGCAACTTCTACCGATTTGGGTGTTACGTTTGACTCGAGATTGTCTTTCGTTCCTCATATTAACTTAAAGGCGAATGAAGCGATTAGGGCTTATGGTTTCATTGTTAGAAATTGCACGGGCTTTAAAAATATTAACGCATTGAAAACATTGTATTTCTCTTACGTTCGTTCGAAACTAGAGTATTGTTCAATCATCTGGTATCCTATTTATGAGGTCCATAAGCACGCCATTGAGAAAATACAAAGGAAATTCCTCAAATATCTCGTATATAAATCTGATGGCGTTTATCCAGAAAGAGGGGTGGATAGTTCGATGCTCTGGAATAGATTTAACGTCCGTAGCTTGGAGTTCCGTAGAATCCTTGCTTCTCTGAAATTTTTGTACGGTCTTTTAAATGGTAAAATCGATTGCTCTGAGTTGCTGGCTGAGATTGATATAAATGTTCCACGCCTCGGGAGTCGTAACGGATTAATGTTTTACTGCAAACGTCCTGTTACGAATCTATACACGAAATCGCCAGTTTTTGTGATGTGCAATAATTTTAATATAATCTGTAACGATTGCGACATATTTCATTGTTCGTTGCACGACTTAATTGAGACTGCTCGTAGTTTTTTTGGGGTGTGATGTAATGCTAATGTAATGTAATATAATGAAAGTAAATGTCTACATCTGAATTTAATTTGTTATTTTGTTCAATATTATTCCGGTTAGTTTCTTGATTGTAATTGATTTTGGTTTGTTTGATTTGCTGTAATTTAATTTTATTTATTATCTTTGTTATTGTTTATTATTTATAATGTTGTATTATATGTTGCTCTGTAAAGGGATTTATTCTGTTGGGCAATAAACGCTTATTTATTTATTTATTATATTTAGGATTTCTTGTTTTACTATACGTTTCTGTCTGATAGTTCGATCTACTATGTCGAAAATAATAGTAAAAATCTTAGACTCTCTTGAATTAATAAATGTGAAATTCCTATAATTTAATTTCAACTGACTAATAATTAGAAACTAATTCCTCTAGATCTGAAGAAGATACTGTGGCGAAACGTATCTTAGGTAAATAAATACATTTTTTAAATTTTTAAACGTTTGTTTTTCTACATTAAAAAGTTTTATATGAATTTTCATCAAGCACGAGTCAAAACTATCAACGATATAATTGAGGCTTTGACTTATACACAATATTATTAATTTTATTTATTAAATACCAAAGCCACTTAAAAAGAGATTTGAATTTAATGTATTTTTGATTATAATAATTCTTCAGTTACGAAAATTCTGCATTGTTGTTATTTTAGGTTATCAACCTAAGTTAAAAGATAGTCCTACTCTACAATTGAATGATCTAACAAAACCTGGAAATTATACATTTAAATTGACTGTTACTGATACCAACAAAGCTACTAGCAGCAGCACTGCTAATATAACTGTTCTAGCTGTTACGGATTATCCTCCAGAAGCTAATGCTGGTATGTATTGTTTTCTCATTTTCTTCCGTTCACATTGACAACGGTACAGCTACATGTTTTCATCCTTTTGCTTGCTGTTAATTAATAATGGTTTATGTGTAGGTGCGGACAAAATAATTTACCTTCCTCACAATTCAATTACTTTAAATGGTAATCTGAGTACTGATGATCATGCTATTACCACATGGGAATGGACCAAATCAGCTGATGACGATAAAAAAGCTGTCGACATGCAAGATACCAGAACGCCTTATTTACAATTGTCGAATCTTGAAGAAGGTACGTATGTTGCTGCGCAGTGTGTTTGAGACAAGAAATAGTCTTGTGATGTTTGAAATTGTAGGAGGTTAACTTTATGTTCAGCAGACTTGTAACTTCTTCGCTTTAGAGGATTCTGCTGTTTTCCTTGGAACAAAATTTATTTGTTGAGTTATTAAAGCATTAATTATTTGTATGTTCGTAGGAATGTACACATTCACTTTACGGGTAACTGACAGCGCAAATCAGTCAAGTCAAGCTCAAGTTCATGTATTTGTCAAACCTCCAACAAACAAACCCCCCATTGCGAATGGTGGTGGCAACATTACAATAAGGTAAATAACCATCATATTACACTACTCAAAAAAATTAAAGGAACGCTTTTGTAACTTTTTGGCTTGCTGTTATTAACAAATGAAAATTATATTTTCATAATGGATTTACAGTTTATTTTAGTGATTTGTTAAAAATAAACGTGATTATGCTCATTTATTCGAGATAACTTAAATATTACACAGCATGTACAAAAAACAAAGTGATTATGAAAATATGCACATTTAGGTTTATGTCACGGTGGGCTTAGAGAGCGTCACCGGGCAACGCCATGACAGTTTGTAGTTGTTGAATTCATTATCTGTCAAAATGAGAGATCGTAGCGAGGCAGAAGTCGCTCGTGCTATAGCTTTAATTGAAAATGGTGTAAAAATCCGACAATTTTAATTGCAGTACGTCAGTCATCAAACGTGTGTATGATCGCTATAGAGAGACTGAACGATGTCAAAAAGGTCGAAAGTGCAAAACTACACACATTCAGGACCGATATTTAGTAGTTTCTTCTTTGCGAAAACGAACAGCGACAGCAAAACACCTTCAAAGTACACTTAGGATGGGTCATCAGGTAACCATTTCTGACCAGACTGTTAGAACCAGGTTACAGGAAGCAGATTTAAAACCAAGAAGACCGGTACGAAAACTTGTTTTAACTCGACATCATAAAACTATGCGATTAAACTTTGCTCGTGATCATCTGGAATGGCAACTTCGATAATGGAGACCAGTACTTTTTACAGACGAATCAAGATTTCGTCTCACTCGTTTTGGTGGCCGGGTGTGTGTTTATAGACGTCCCAATGAACGATACTCCGTTGCTGCTGTACAAGAAGTATCCAGATTTAGAGATGGTTCGGTAATGGTTTGGGGTGGAATAAGTTTGGACGCAAAAACCGATCTTGTAGTGATACCAGGAAGTCTTGCAGCTGCAATATATATTGATACCCTAGCTGGTATACACAGGATATGATATGTGACATGCGCAACAAGGCAAGAAATTGGCATGAATGGAAAACTTGCAGATCATTAACGCACTTTAACATTCTTAAAAATCTTCGAGCTACTATAAAGCAGAAGACCGCTATCGCAGATCGAAATTATGTTGCGAGCATTGAAAGCACGGTGACAAGCGATCCTCAGAATTTGTGGAGATTTGTTCAAAGCAGAAAGAGTAGTTCGAGAATACCGGGAAGTATGGTTGATGTGTCCGAAGAATGTCTTTCTAGTCCGGAAGGTATAGTTAATGCATTTGCGACCTTTTTTAGTTCTGTTTATGAACAGCCATCAGAGCGCGTGCCTGCGGTTGATGTACCGTTTGATTCATCAATTTCGGTTGGCATTGTCGATCTTCAGGATGTAATTTCCGCACTGAAAAAACGTAAACCTAAAATGATGTCAGGCCCTGATAATATATCATCATTCTTTTTAATAGACTGTGCTCATGCCTTCGCTGAGCCACTGCACGTTTTGATTCAGAAGTCCCTACAGTCTTGCACATTTCCGACTGCTTGGCATCCCATCTATAAATCTGGTGCTAAAGATCATGTTGAGAATTATCGGCCAATTTCAATTTTGTCTAACTTCTCGAAGGTTTTTGAGATGGTCGTGTATGTGAAAGTATTTAATCAAGTCAAAAATCCCATCTCCCAATATCAACATGGATTTTTTACTGGACGTTCACCTGTTACCAATCTTACCTGCTTTATTCAGGATATTTACTCAGCTCTTAATAATGGCTTACAAGTTGATGCGATATACACTGACTTCTCGAAGGCCTTTGATAGGATCGATCATGCAATACTTATGCTTAAGCTGGATATCATGGGCTTTCAACACCTTATTGTTCAATTTTCAATTCTTTTCTATCTGACCGCGAGCAATTTGCCGAATTCAGAGATTTTCGATCTTCATCTTTTACTCCTACCAGTGGTGCACCTCAGGGAAGCAATCTAGCTGCACTCTTATTTGCCATATATGTTAACGACATCGCTGCTGAAGTCTCTAGCGACTATCTTTTGTTCACCGATGATTTGAAATTGTATAGACCAATTGCTACTGAGGACGACTGCATATGCTTGCAACGGCATCTCGAGGAACTTGAGGAATGGTGCATTAGAAACAGGCTTCCGCTCAATATCAGGAAGTGCAAACTCATGTCACTTACCAGACGACAGAGTGTAATTAGTTTCAATTATACGCTAAATGGTGTTGTTCTTGAATCTTGTGAGTCAATAAAGGACTTGGGAGTGATCATGGATAGTGAAATTACGTTTGATGCTCATATTGACTCTATTTCACAAAGCGCGATCTGAATGATGGGTTTTATTCTCCGCTCAACTACTGATTTTCAGGATATTGACTGTCTGCTTCAGCTGTACGTAAGTTTTGTCCGCTCTAGATTGGAATCTGCCTCTTTTATATGGTCTCCTTTATACCAGGTACACATCAACAAATTGGACCGTATTCAAAGAAAATTTTAAAAAATTTTAGCTTTTAAGATCGATGGATATTTCCCAGTCAGGGGCATTGACCATAATATGTAGAGATTCAGCTGGTCAAATATTCCTGTTTAAGCTTATAAACGGCTTAATTGACTCCCCTCGCTTCTTGCAACAACTGCCCTTTAATTTACCACAATTTTTTTTCCCCTTTAATTTTCTTAAACCATATATTTATAATTTTTTGGATATCATTCGTGGGGTTTTTGGCTCGCATTAACAAACAATAGTGAGATAAAAAACTTTAATGTCAACCTTTTCTTACGACGTTTCGACAAACAATTTTTGTATTCTTCAGGATTTTTTTTTCTTTTTTTTTGTCAGTCTTCCAACATCTTATTAATGTTCTCTTTTCCTTTTTTTTTTATTATTTCCATTATTGGTATTGTCATAATAGTAAGAGAATTTTTATTTGCAAGTGCGAATCGAAATTGAATTTCGATTCGCACTTGCTTCTGAACGGATTTTTAAAATACAAATTTTCAATACCAGTAATGGAAATAATAAAAAAAAAGGAAAAGAGAACATTAATAAGATGTTGCAAGACTGACAAAAAAAAAGAAAAAAAATTGTGAAGAAGACAAAAATTGTTTGTCGAAACGTCGTAAAAAAAGGTTGACATGAAATAAAAGTTTTTTATCTTACTATTGTTTGTTAATGCGAACCAGAAACCCCAGTAATGATATTATCCACAAAATTACCACAATTTTATTCTCCAACGATGAATTTATTTAGAGTGCCGCGTTTCAACACCAATTATGCATCGAGATCACCTCTTTACCGAGCATGCCGAACCTGCGATCGTCTTAATATACATCGATCTGTACATTACTTTGACGGGTCACTGTGATCTTTTCGCGCTGGTTTGTATCGGGACTTGATCACCCTGGACAGGACAGGAGAGCGTGGAGCGTATGGTGATTTTGTTGTATTGTGTATTAACTTTATATTGCTTTATGGTTAATATTTCTGAGCTTATGCTTTTTCGATAATTTTTATCAATTATTTAGTTTATATTATATTATTGAGATAATATCCATTGTCTCGTACTTAGAATTGTCTTGTTATTGGGTCTTTACCTGTTAGACAATAAAGTATTTATTTATATCATTCTGTCCGATTACGTTATTCCTGCAGTATAATATACTGGTCAGCGATAAGCCCAATTGAACAGTTATGGCATATATTGGACAGACGTATTCGACGTCGTCCAAAACGACCTCAAACTCTTCAGCAAATAACAGAAGCCCTGGTCGAAAAGTGGGACAGTATACCACAGGAAGACATTCGAAGGCTAGTGAGAAGTATGCCAAGAAGTCATTCGTGCTGCTGAAGGGCACACGCGATACTAAAACACATTGGTTTTCAGATAGCGGAACATTGCCATTAGACAAATTTTCATTTTGTTCGCCCTTTTTTTAAATTGTTAATTTTAGTTTACGATTAAGGATTACTTGAAAGTTTTGTTAAGCGATTTATTAGATGGAAAATATGTGTCTCTCAAAATACAAATGTTCATCTGTATACGAGGTCTGTTCAAAAAGTACCCGGAATTCTAATTTTTCTAAAAAAATATTTATTTATTCGTCTACATCTATATGGTCCCCTTCAAAGTAATTCCCCCTAGATATAATACACTTATGCCAGCTTTTTTTCCAGTCTTCGAAACACCCTTGATAGTCACTTTTTGTAATGCTCTGTAGCACTCTCAGCGATTCTGCCTTTATCTCTTCAATCGATGAAAAACGCTGTCCTTTCATGGGTCTCTTCAACTTTGGGAACAGGAAAAAATCACACGGAGCGATATCTGGTGAATAAGGAGGTTGGGGCATGATTAAATTCTTGTTTTTAGCCAAAAAAATCACGAATAAGCAACGATGAATGAGCAGGTGCGTTATCGTGGTGCAAAACCCATGAATTGTTTTTCCATAAATCGGGGCGTTTTTTTCGAATTGCTTCACGCAAACGTCGCATTACTTCAAGGTAATACTCCTTATTGACGGTTTGACCTTTTGGCAAGAATTCTTTATGCACTATGCCATTATAATCGAAGAAAACAGTAAGCAAAACCTTGACATTTGATCGAACTTGACGTGCTTTTTTCACTCTTGGTGACGTTGAGTGCTTCCACGTGGACGATTGTGCTTTTGTTTCGACATCATAACCGTACACCCATGTTTCATCACCAGTTATGACCCTTTCAAGTAAATTTGGATCGTCGTTGACGTCGTTTAACAGCTCCTGAGCGATGGTAATGCGTTTGTTTTTTTGATCAAAATTCAGCAGTTTTGGAACGAATTTTGCTGCCACTCGTTTCATGCCCAAAACCTTTGAAAAAATATGATGGCATGAGCCAACTGATATGCCAACTTCATCAGCAACTTCTCTAATTGTGATTCGGCGATCATCCATAATCATTTTTTCCACTTTTCCCACATTTTTATCGATTATTGACGTGCTGGGTCGACCGGAGCGTTCGTCGTCTTCAACCTCTTCGCGGCCATCTTGGAAACGCTTATACCACTCGTAAACACTTGTTTTTTCATAGCAGACTCACCGTAGGCTCTCTGTAACATTTCGCACACTTGGTTACACTTTATTTCATTTTTCACGCAAAATTTAATACAAATTCTTTGACTCTTCAATTCTTCCATTGTTTAAACTAACAAAAATCGCCGAGCTCAAAAAAACACGTCTACACCAGCCGCTACAAGACAGAATGTAAACAATGAATACAGCTGAAAATTTCACCATACATTAGGGACATGTGTACCAACACAATAAAAAAAAATGTTGACCACCGGACTCTCCAGACGCGCGCAATTCAAAAATTCCGGGAATTTTTTGAACAGACCTCGTACAACTATCGCTTAATAAGTTACAGGGTTATCCAAGAGTGTTCCTTTAATTTTTTGAGCAGTGTATTTTTTCTTAAATCAGTTACTGATGCTTAATAATAAGTCATCTTGTATACAATTAGGAGAATTTCCTCCTGTGTATGCTAACAATGTTAGCGAAACGCGTATTTAAATAAGTGTTTTGGTAATGTTGTAAAACTTGTATTCTCATTTTGTTTATGCCAAAGGTTCTAGTCAACCTGTATATATTTTCAGTTTACCCCAGACATGGGTAGTTGTAGACGCATCAAATAGTACTGATGACAACAAAATCATGTCATTTAAGTGGGAACAGATAGAAGGTCCTTCAAAAGTTGTATTTGAACACGTAAATGCCAGCACAACAAATGTTACACAATTAACAAAAGGGATGTACACCTTTAAAGTTAGCGTTACTGATGACAACAAGAATGTAGCCAGCGATACGGTTTATATAACAGTAGATCAAAGAAAGTTCTAATTTTATATCTTTAAAGGACTCGTAGAGTGAAAATTTATTTTATTTTAGATAAAAATGAAAAGCCAACAGCCAACGCCGGTCCAGATCTGCAAATTGAATTGCCAGTGAATGCAGTAATTATAAATGGTTCTAATTCAAAGGATGACTGGGCTGTAGTTAAATGGAAATGGACAAGGAGTGAGAATTCGTTAGCATTGGGAAATATTGTAGAAAACAGTGATGAACAAGCTGTTTTAATGTTGACAGACGTTGTTGTTGGAACCTATATTTTCAACTTAACGGTTTATGATGAACAAGGACTAAGCGATACTGATACAGTAAAAATAATTATAAAGAATGACCCTAAGTTATTTTATTTAGTGGAAATGACAGTGGACGTCGATGCACAGTTTCTAACAGACACACAACTGAAGACTCTTAAAGGGAAGTTGGCACTTTTGGTTGTAGATGGATCTAGTTTACAGGTAACATCTTGTGTATCAAATATTAGTTTTGTATGTATGCTACTAGGAGAAATTGCATGATTATTTTCACTAGGAAATTTGAAAAGTAAATATAATTGTAAACAAATACAATGACCAAAATTGCCTACAAACGTTGGTAATTAATAACCATATTATATTTCAACACGGTGGAATTATTATAAAGACTAACTAATTAATAAAATACGAGGATGGGGTGAAAAGTTTCCAGTCTGATACAGCGATGGAGCCAGCAGGACTAATTTTTCCTGTTGTACATAACACTGTGTCTGCCTTTCGACTTTGGTGACGATTGCGCTATTAGTTACACTCTTCTCTATTATAAGCAACGGTCGAAACGGGATGGTCGCAACTGCCGAAATGATAGACAAAAAATCATCAAATTATACACCCTTGTTAAGCTGGATGGAGAGATACGAGTACTTGCGGGTAGAACTCAGGTTGTCCGGGTTAACTATACCGGTGGCATATTGGAATGTTACCGACACGTCCGCTGTTCGTCATTTCCCGATGTTCGTCAAAAAAAGTTATCGATGTGTTAGCGAACGCATTAGCTGAGTTATCGGTAACATTGCATTGCATGTTATTAGTCCCTTGCTGCATGTTTATTATTTTATAAAATATTATGCAAAAATGAGCAACAAAAAATTACCAGAAGGATATCAGTATAAGTTAATTGAACATAATTTAATGCAGATACAATAATTGCATTCAGCAGAGGAAGTCGGTAACATGTTTGTAAAAATTTATCATCTATTTTTGTCTATAATTTGATATTTTACCAGATTTATATCAACTGACAAGTTACATCAAATTATTATTTTTTATTCTCTATTCAACTGCTACTACAGGATGATAATATCAACAAATACAAACAATGATTATAAAATTATAATTCATAATAAAAATTCGACATTCTCCCCATCGTGCAAACTGTTTCAGTTTTCACCATCATCAACTGTTACATCTAATTTGCAAACTTTGGTGATAGGACGGCGATAAACACCAGAGGCTGTTCGAACTTCTATTACTCTAACAATCCCATCTTTTCCTGGATAAACAGCCGTTATTCTACCTAATGGCCATTTATGTCTTGGAAATGTCGGGTCTATAACCACAACAACGTCATTTACTTGAATGGATGAATTAGTGTCGATCCATTTACTTATTTTTGTTAAAGTGGGTAAATATTCTTTAACCCACCTGGTCCAAAAACTGTCAACAATTTGTTGAGTCTTCTTCCATAACTTTCTAGGATTTACGTTCTCAAATTTTATTGGTAAAGAATCACGTTTATTTCCTAACAACAAATGATTAGATGTTAAGCATTCTTTATCAGATGGATCTATTGAAACATACGTCAATGGTCTATTATTCACTACATTTTCAGCTTCTGCGAAAACAGTCTGTAGCACTTCTTCTCTAGGATTTTCTACTGTTAAAACATTCTGTAAAATTTTCTTCACTGACCCTATTAATCGCTCCCAACAACCTCCCATGTGTGGGGCTCCAGGTGGTATAAAATGCCATTCTATCATGTGTTCCGAAAGTTTTGTTCCCATATTTTTGTTATCTATATTTTTCCAAAATGATTTTAGTTCTTCTGATGCACCTCGAAAATTTGTTCCATTGTTTGAAGAAAGACATTTAATTTGACCTCTTCTTGCCATCATCCTACATATAGCCATGATTGTGCTGTCAGTTGTAAGCGAATGAACAATTTCCAAATGTACTGCTCGAATCGCCATACAAGTAAATAGTGCTCCCCATCGTTTTTCTGTTCTTCGTCCAATAGTTATTGTCATGGGACCGAAAAGATCTAAACCACAGAAAGTAAATGGTGGCATATTAGGAGTAATCCTACTTAGTGGAAGTTGTCCCATTTGAGGTGGCACAGGTGTCACTTTTCTAATTTTACAAATTTGGTATGATTTAAAACCATCTTTAACTGCTGCTCTGCCTTTCAAAATCCAAAACTTCTGTCTTAAATTATTCAACACAGACTCTACGCCAACATAACAATTTTGTTCATGATGATATAAAATTAATAATTTTGTCAATCTGTTTTTTGGATCTAAAATGATTGGCATTTTCACGTCGTTTTGTATCATATCACTCTGTCTTAAACGTCCGTTCATACGAATTATACCCTTCCCATCTAAAACTGGCATTAATTTGAATATTCTTGAATTTCTATCAACGTTTTTATTATTTTTTAATTGTATATATTCTTCTGGAAAACTTTCCTGCTGGCTAATTTTCAAAGAGTATAATTCAGCATCGTGATCATCATTATTTCTGGATAATATTCAATGTCATTGCCTCGTACCTTATGAAGTAATTTAAAATAATATTTAAAAACCCACGCTGTTACTCTAACAAATCTTCTCCATTTTGAAAATCGATTGATATTTGGAATTATATTAAAATTTTCTGTAGTGTAACCCATAAATAAAGGATCTCGTTTCATTTCTTCTTGATCGTCATTTTTTAGTTTGCAAATATCCAATTGCTTAGGCCAAAATTCTTGTGAATATTTTAAGAACTTAGGTCCATGAAACCATTGTTCATTATTACATAAATTAATTGAATTTGCAAATCTCGTACATAAATCAGCGACATTCTGATCACCTGGAACGTATTTCCATTGTTCGAGTTTTGTTAGTTCCTGTATTTCACCAACTCGATGAGAAACAAATTGTTTATAATTTCTTCCATCCCCGTTAATCCAATGCAATACTGTTTTCGAATCTGACCATTAATAGGAATTATTGATATTAAGTCCCGATTCTTTTCTGATAGTAGTTAGAAGTCTACTACCCATTACTGCAGCCTGCAATTCTAGCCTCGGTATAGATAGTGGTTTTAGAGGACATACTATTGCTTTAGAAAAAATAAGGCAAACTTCAATTTGATCGTCTAAAACTATTCGTAGATACGCTGCGCATGCAAAAGCTTCTTCGCTTGCATCACAAAAAATATGTAAATCTATAAACCTAGCACTTCCCAATGAGTAAAAATAACATCTAGGTATTTTTAAATCCTCAATGTGTTTTAGATCTTTTAACCAAATTAACCAATTTTGAAAAATTCGATCAGATATAATTTCGTCCCATGTAATTCCAGTTCTACAAATTTGTTGTAAAATAATTCGTCCACGTATAACTAAATTAGTTAGAAAACCAAGCGGATCAAAAATTGACATCACAAGCTTAAGAACTTCTCTTTTTGTTGGTACTTTCTGACCTGCTACTATGTCGTCTTGTACTTTGTGAAATTTTAGTCGAAATACAAAACAGTCGTTTGTAACATTCCATAGAACGCCTAATATTCTATTTGCTTCACATTTATTCAAATCTTTTTCCAAAGGAACATCAGATACATTATTCGTAATTAGTTTTGAATTAGAAATCCAACTTACAACTTCGAATCCCCTATCAACAAATACAAACAATGATTATAAAATTATAATTCTTAATAAAAATTCGACAATGTTAGTCCTCTTTGAATCTTCACGGAAACTTCCAAACAGCGGACTTGTCGGTAACATTCCAATATACGTACCGGTTTCCTATGGTGTTCCTGTGGCCAATTTGGGTCCCCTATTATTGAATTTGTTTATCAATGATATTAAAAAGTGTTTTATCCACAGCGAGATTAAGTTTTTCTCCGAGGCTGACGTTATCCGCTTTGTGCATTGGTGTGTGTCGAACGGGCTGAAGATGAATATGTCAAAGTGCTTTTGTGTGAATTTCAATCGTACCAGGGATCCACTTTTGCATGAATATTTCATTGGTCAGACGGCTCTGGAGGTTAAATCCTTGGTGAGGGATCTGTGCGTATATTTGTATACGTCTCTTGAAGTATATTGAGCAGATCAAGGTTCACAATCAAAAGTCACTAAGATCTTTGCCAGGCATTGCTCTGTGGACTTCACTAATATAAAAACAGCTGTAAACGGTGCTCGTTAAGCTGCGCTTGGAGTATGCCTCTACGGTGTGGCGTCCACTGTATGGTTGCCACTGTCTATATCGAGAGGGTTGGGTTGGGATTTCCTAAGGGATGTTCACTTTAGGCTTGTCCGTCAATTACGTTTTTAACTATGACATGCTGCTGAGTGAATTTGGCTTATTGAATTCAAATCAAATTTAAAACATTTAAAGATGCACATGTATGCGGATGACGTTCAGTTCTATATACCTTTCCATGTCATGAATGCACCCGATGCGATTGCTAAATGTAACGAATACTTATTTAATTTTTCCGTGTGGTGTGAAACTAATGGTCTTCGAATAAACCCTTCTAAAACGGTTGCTATGTGTGTGGGGAGTGATCGTCATGAGGACCTAATTACTCAAAATTATACTATTATAATCAATGACACTGTTATGAGTGGGCGCAGAAAGCGAAAAACCTCGGTGTAATATTTGATTCAAGACTAAGCTTTAACGAACACTGCCTCACAGTTTACAAAAGGGCAATGTATAGACTCAGATCAATATATTCATTGAAGCACTCCCTCAGTGAAACAACAAAGTTAAGACTAGTTAAGGCACTTGTATATCCACACGTTGACTACTGTTCTCAGGTTTACTATCATTTTTTAACTGACTATAACAAAAATAGGATCCAGCGAGTTCAGAATGCGTGCATAAGATATGCAAGTTCGGTACCTCACAGATCTCACATCACTCCATTTTTACATCGGCTTAACTAGCCCAAATTTTACTTAAGATTTGATTACATTTTCTTGTTGTTGCTTCATAAGATTTATCATGCTCAGACACCCGTTTACTTGTACGAATTAATTAATAGAAGATCTTCTGTACATAATGTAAACATAAGGCATAATACTTTTACAATTCCACAACATGTAACATCGAAATTTGAAGGCTGCTTTTCATATATAGCACCTCAACTTCTCAATAGAATAATTGATTTATTGGACTTACCTTTAGAAACTTTCAAAACTCAAATTAAGTCGCGATTAGCAATGTAATTTTATAGTGAATTGATTTGCTGTATCGACGATTATTTATATTTAAAATTGTTAGTAATAGGTAGAGTGGAAGAATGGCTTAAAGCCAAATCTCTTACCTTTTGTGTGAGCTGTGTAGTTTTAAGATAACCAAAAATGTAATTGAACTTGTAATTCTACAGTATTGCTCAATATAAATTATTTTATTATTATTATTATTATTCCCTAGATCATCCACCCTGGCGCATCGTTTTTCCAACCGTAACATAGACTTTTTCGCACCATTTTTATGGATTTGTTAGTCGCTTTAGGTCGAGCTCTCGCTAGTGTGGGTTTTGTTAGACTTAATATTAATTGTTTTGGCACTGCGAACAGTTTACATTTCGCGATTTGTTCGCGTAGATTTTTCTCTATCTGAAAACTTTTCACCTTCTTTTAAATAAAAAAATAAGAAAGGTTCATTTTCTACAACAAAAAATATTTTTGAACCAAAACAAAAATAACACTTATATCAATATACAGGGTGGTCCAACTTTTACCTGCATAAATTTTATAATCGGTAGATAATCGACAAATAATGTGAGTTTGGTTAATAAACTATGTGCCAAAAATGCTTAGTTACAAAGTTACAGGGTGTTGAAATTTAAGAAACATATCCGAATTTTATTAATATCTTTATAACCAATTGAGATATTTCAATGAAATTTGGCTAGTGTAGAGAGGTAATCTAGCTTCATTTTTTCATGTCATAATATTATTTTTACTTCCAGCAGTGGCGTGCGTACGGCTACCGATTGCGATATTTTGAATGAAAAAACCGATACGCCACTGGTTTATCTCGAAATGAAAATTATATCTGCAATTCTTATTCAATTTAAAAGAAAAAAGTACTCTTGGCTTTTTTTCGTATGGTGCAAGATTTTCGATTAAAAATTTATAAAATAAAAATCGTCTAAACCAAATTACATTGATAATCAACATAAAAATAATATATCATTACACGTTTTAACAGATTTTATAGTTTTTTTTACAGAAATGATTGATGATGATGATTGATGATGCTATTAATTGCTGCCGATAGAATGTGATTGTTACGATGCAACTCATCACACGCTTCTTGAATTTTTAAGACTAATTATTCGCGTTCTCTGACCGGCACCCTATACACTTTTTCTTTTAGGTAGCCGCAAATAAAGAAATCAAGTGGATTCAAGTCAAGCGACCTTGGGGGCCAAGATATAGGTCCCTCATGATTATTTTCGACTTCTCCAGGGAAACGGCTAATCCATTGATTTCCTTAATGCTGTTATCTAGTTTCTCACATTCCGCCCGAAATGTGCTGAAACCAACCATTCGCACGTAGATGAAGTGGCATGTCATCCATTAAATCATTTAAATTATTCTGTAAAAAGTCTAAAAATAATTGTGCTGAGAGCCTAGCTGGTAAAAAGAATGGTCCGAGGAGATTATTGGATATTACTCCTAGCCACAAGTTCACACTGAATTGGTGTTGAAACTTTCGCTCGCACTTCGTATGGATTGTGTTGTGACCAAATATGAAAGTTGTGGTAATTTGCTATACTAGTTCTTCTAAATGAAGCTTCATCAGTCCAGCAAACCTTATGCATCTACTTGAACTTTATTCAATAACCATTTGCAATAGTTATGCCTTTTAACATAGTCCTCAGGCAATAAATCTTGCCCAGCCCTAAAATGGTAAGCCTTTCTACCATCTTTATGAAGTGACTTAAGAATGGTTGACCTTGATATGTTAAGCATGACAGCAGTTCTTTGTGAACTTAGGTTTGGATTTCGATCAAACGTTCTTAAAATACGCCTTTCATCGGCCAAATTGTTTCTTCCAGGGCGCTGTCTATTGTAGTATTTAAACCTGGTTCTCGAAATGCCCGATGAACTTGAGAGAAAACTTCTCTCGTTGGATGACGTCTATTAGGGAATCTGCGTACATACTCCCTTGCGGCTGCTACTGCATTTTCTTCGCAAAAACCGCATTCTTGGTTACTAAAGTTACTAAATAGCCGCAGCATTATTATTAACACTAAAAAGAACACTTAAATGCAACACAAATTTGTTCTGACAAGATGATTGACATTTCTGTTTTGTAACCAAGTGTTTTGTTTTAATGAAAGCCAATGTGATAATTATGCGCCTTTTACCAATTATGTATTGACAATGACGGTAGTCATTTTGAACAGTTTCTGCAAAAAAAAAACCTGTAAAATCTGTTAAATATGTGTAAAACGTGTAATGATAATGTTATTTTTATGTTGGTTTTCAATACATTTAATTTAGACGATTTTATTTTTTTTACTCGAAAATGTTGCGTCATACGAAAAAAAGCCAAGAGTACTTTTTTCTTTTAAATTGAACAAGAATTGCAGATATAATTTTCATTTTGAGATAAACCAGTGGTGTATCTGTTTTTTCATTAAAAATGTCGCAATCGGTAGCCGTACGCACGCCACTGGTGGAAATAAAATAATATTATTACACGAAAAAATGAAGCTAGATTACCTCTCCACACGTGCCAAATTTCATTGAAATATCTCAATTAGTTATAAAGACATTAATAAAATTCGAATTTTTGTCTTAAATTTCAACACCCTGTAACTTTGTAACGAAGCATTTTTCGCACATAGTTTATTAACCAAACTCACATTATTTGTCGATTATCTATCAATTCTGAAATTTATGCAGGTAAAAGTTGGACCACCCTGTATACCATTCGCTTTTTATACTTATAAGTTTTGCATTTAATAAATAATACGGATGTGTGTGTGGTGTGTTTTTAAGGTCCGCAAAGTTCAGCGTGAATCTGGCACCGGTAGAGTCAAAATAACATTTTACATTGAAGCAGCTACTGGTTCTCCTGTATTGGCTAATCTAGTTGTTCAACATTTACGTCAAAAACTAAGAGTAGATGCTAGTCTTCTAGGATTTTCCATCAGTAAATTGCAGACTGCTATATGTCAAAATAATTGTTCGGGACATGGTGTTTGTAATGAATTGACGAGGAAATGTGAATGTGAAGCATTTTGGATGCAGGTAAATGAAATATATTTTTCGAGCTAATGTTACTTTATATAAAGTTTCTATTGATTTACCACTTCACCAAAACACTCACAAAACTCGACGCGCCTTTCGATAACACTGAATTAAAACTAAATTATATTAAGTTGTTAGTTATCACCTGAGGATGCTGACAGTGATAGAGAAACGCGCATCGAGATTTAATAAAGTATTTAGGTGAAGTGGTAAAACTTGTCTTTCAATATTTTCTACGCCAAAGGTTCTACTCATCGATTTTAGAGAGACCTCTGTTCTGCTTTAATAAACATTTGATTTTAATTTACTAGTCAGCTTTTTCCTTAAAGAATCGAACATTAGTGCGCTTAGAGCAGCAGATGTCGTGTGATTTTTTAACAGTACTTTGCGGAAAAAGTTTAAAATCGATTAAAAATAGTTGTGTTTTTTTTCTAGGACTTATTTAAAGTATATTTGAAAACTGACGAAGATTCAGACTGTAGTTGGAGCATCCTCTATGTAGTTTTGGGTGTTACATGTGGAGCTCTGATATTTTTGGGCTCGTCCTGGGCGTTACTATATTTGTGTTACAGTTGGTGTAACAAACGACGCACCATGAATAAACCTATGAATTATAAGCTCATTGAGGACAATGATGATTTACCACCTTGTAAGTATATGTTTTAATATATTAAATCATTCCTTTTTCATGAAATATGTTTCATACTGTTTTTTTCATCTTGGATTTTAAGGACCACGTATAAAATTACAATATTTGTGGGCAACTAGCCACGTAATTCAATTTCGTGGCCTTTACCCTTACAGCGTCACAACTTGACATTTTTAAAATAGTTTGACAACAGTAATATTTTAATTATAATTGTAAATTACCAACACAAGCAATATACGGTCTTGATATTGATATTTACTCTTCAAGTAAAGAAATATTTTTCGACATCGCATTAACTTTTACTCTTTTTTAGCTCTCCATATCATATATGTAATATATGTATATATGGAGACTATTAGTTTCATGAAAAAAACATTTTTTTTAATTTCACCGGAAATACTTCTTTTTGGTCATTTTATACATAAATAAGTAGTTTTAAAAAAATGTCTGTCTGTCTGTCTGTCTGTCTGTCTGTATCCACGAAAACGCAAAAACCGCTTAACAGATTTTAACCAAATTTGGTACAAAAATACTATTGGACATGGCAAGGAGCTGATTAGATTTTGGGAAACATTGAGCGTAGGCAATGGGTTTAAAAGAGGGTTCAAAAATTAAAAAAATTCATAGTTCTTAAACTTATCCGAAATACTGCATAATTTTTTACGCATTTAATTGAATATAACCTAAAATATTGAACATAAAATATTAGACCACATTGGCGTTCGAAAATAGTGTAAAATGGATTAAAAAAAAACGTATTTCTTAAAAATAGCAGAAATATTAACTAGTTATTAATAGTTTTGATAGAATATAACCTATAAAATGTGTCATGAATAACTTACTTTCATAGGCGTTCGTAAATAGTGGAAAAGGGGTCAAAACATAAAAAATATATATTTCCTAAACTTATTCGAAATTTGGAATAATTTTTCATAGTTGTGATACAATATAAGCTAAAAAATATTCCATAAAAGAATTGGTTCACACAGGCGTTCGAAAATACTTTAAAAAAAGGGTCAAAAACGAAAAAAAAAAAACGTTTCCCAAATATACCAGAAAAATTGGCTAATTATATATAGCTTTGATATAAGATAACCTAAAAAATGCAGCATAAAATTTTTATTCACATAGGCGTTCGTAAATAGTAGAAAAAGGGGTAAAATAAAAAAAAATTAAAATGTAAAAAAATTTATATTTAACTAGATGAATTGGTGTTAAAAATACACGACAAAAATTAATGTACCATAGGCGTCCGTAAAAATTCTATAAAAGGGTCAGAAAAAATTTGTATCCGTGATAACTCAAAAACCACTTAACGGATTTTAACCACATTTGGTACGAAAATACTACAGGATAATTATAGGTGGTGATTAACATTGAGCGTAGGCAACGGGTTTAAAAGAGGTTTCAAAAATTTAAAAAATCATAGTTCTTAAACTTATCCGAAATATTGAATAATTTTTTATAGTTGTGATAGAATATAACCTAAAAAATGTTACATAAAAGAATTAGTTCACACAGGCGTTCGAAAATAGTGTTAAAAAAGGGTCAAAAACGAAAAAAAAATGTTTCCCAAATATACCAGAAAAATTGGCTAATTATATATAGCTTTGATATAAGATAACCTAAAAAATGCAGCATAAAATTTTTATTTACATAGGCGTTCGTAAATAGTAGAAAAAGGGGTAAAATAAAAAAAATTAAAATGTAAAAATTTTTATATTTAACTAGTTGAGTTGGTGTTAAAAATACACGACACAAATTAATGTTCCATAGGCGTCCGTGAAAATTCTATAAAAGGGTCAGAAAAAATTTGTATCCGTGATAACTCAAAAACCACTTAACGGATTTTAACCACATTTGGTACGAAAATACTACAGGCTATTTATAGGTGGTGATTAACATTGAGCGTAGGCAAGGGGTTTAAAAGAGGGTTCAAAAATTAAAAAAATTATAGTTCTTAAACTTATCCGAAATATTGAATAATTTTTTATAGGTGTGATAGAATATAACCTAAAAAATGTTACATAAAAGAATTAGTTCACACAGGCGTTCGAAAATAGTCTTAAAAAAAGAGTCAAAAACGAAAAAAAAATGTTTCCCAAATATACCAGAAAAATTGGCTAATTATATATAGCTTTCATATAAGATAACCTAAAAAATGCAGCATAAAATTTTTATTTACATAGGCGTTCGTAAATAGTAAAAAAAAGGGGTAAAATGAAAAAAAAAATTAAAATGTAAAAAATTTTATATTTAACTAGTTGAATTGGTGTTAAAAATACACGACAAAAATTAATGTTTCATAGGCGTCCGTGAAAATTCTATAAAAGGGTCAGGAAAAAATTGTATCCGTGATAACTCAAAAACCACTTAACGGATAACCTACAACATGCAGCATAACAATTTTGTTTACATAGGCGTTCGTAAATAGTAGAAAAGGGGGCAAAATAAATTTTATAATAAAACTAAAAAAAAATCAATTATTTTGCGTACAAGAATTTGGCCTAGATCTGAAATATAAAATATCTGCGTATAAATAGTGCCTCCTCCAAAGAGAAGAAAAAGGCACAAAACCCGATACAAAAAAAAAAAAAAATAGCTGATGTCTAAAACAAAACAAAAATTTAGATAAATGACAAAAAGGTCATAAAATTATTACTTTTACACTTAAATATGGAGAGCTATTCGTGCCTCGAGGGCAACAGCTAGTTTTTGTCTCCATATCTTATGTACGATAATATGGAGTTTCATGAATTTTTTTCTTTTTTAATTTCACCGGAACTACGTGTTCTTGGTCATTATATACCTACGTGAATAAGTGGATTTCGAAAAATGTTAGTCTGTGTGTCTGTCTGTATCCACGATAACTGAAGAACCACTTGAACATATTTTAACCAAATTTAGTACAAAAATACTGATTAACTTTTAGCACACATTGAGCGTTCATACTTCTTAAACTTATCCGAAATGTTGAATAATTTTTCATTGGTTTAATAGAATATCACCTAAAACATCTAACATAAAAAATTAGATCACATTGGCGTTCATAAATAGTGGAAAATGCGTCAACATAAAAAGAATTTCTAATCTTATTAGACATATATAACCATACTCAAGTTTAGATCCGGCAATACTTGAAAAAAGCGTAGTCAGAATACTCGGATTATTCATCTTCCTCGATTTACGAAGAACAAAGCCTAATCTTATAAGTGCAGCGTTAACTTTTTCATTGATATGTTCAGCAAACATATACTTTCCATTTATGATTACACCTAAATCCCTCACTGATTCCACCCCGCTTAATGTTAAGTCATTAATCTTATAACCAAATATAATCTTATTAAATTTGTTTCGATATTATGTTGCACTTGTCGATGTTTAAATCTAATTTATTTATTGTACACCAACTTGAAAGTTGCTCTATATCTCTCTAAAGCTCCTGACAATCATCAATTGATCTTATAATACGAAATACACTTGTCTGCAAAATGTCTGAATTGCAGTAAATGTAGGCGTATGATAATACCAAGGAGACGCGAATCGATAGTATATGAATATGCTATAAATAGCATCATAATTCTTGACAGATGCACTGTTTCTAGGGACCTTCGTCACAAAAGAGATCCGTTATAATTGGCTTAGCCGATAGAGCAATCCAACTATCTGATCCTGAATTTAGATCCACATCCATAAAAAAGCGAAAAATGCGTTAATTAAAAATAAATACCCCTCGAACTTGATCAACAAAATTTTTAAAGGCCGAATACATCGAATGTATAATGATCCATCCAGGAACATTCAACAAAATACAGTTTCGAACAAATATCTCTCTGTACCGTACATAGATGGTTTGTCCCAACAACTCTCACATTTCTTGAAGAAATATAAGATTAATGTAGGTCATAAAAGTTATAATCTATGTTCCAAATACTTCAGCTCATTAAAAACGAAAACATCTAAATGGAAAAAAAGCAATATTATTTACGAAATACCATGTGTTGATTGTGAGGCAGTATATATCGGCCAAACATCCCAATATTTGGAAAATAGAATAAAAGTTCACAAATACGACAAAAATAAAACTGCATTAACGATTCATGAAATTACAACTAACCATAAATTTGATTTCAATAACAACAAAATTCTGAAGACTGGAAATAACAAAAAAAGGAGAGAATTTCTAGAAATGGTATATATCCATAAAAACCAATCGGCAATTAACGACAAAAAAGATCTAAATAATTTGAGCAATATTTATACTGGTATTTTGTGAATATAAGGTAAAGTGCCCGAAATCCGTCCACTGTCTTAAATTCGTCCCCCGGTCTAAATTCATGTACAATGTGGCAACGTTATCAAACAGTACAAGCAAAGCTTAATAACCATTCACTTGACGAAAGTGACCTTGATAGGGTTGTTTATGTTATCTATTTCCTACTGAAACTTGAAAATTAAATATTGTAACAGTGCGATACAGTATCAAATCCAGTTTAAACAATTATATTTATTCCTCATGGTAAGTTTTTCATGATTTACCCATTGATATTTATAATTCAGTATATGAATAAAGCGTAAAGCAGTTATTACAGGCGGGTACTCGCAGACATTTGGTCAGGAGCAGGCGCCATTTTTATTATAACTGACTCCTAAATCCGTGCCCCTTGAGTTTCCCAAATTCGTCCGGGGACGAATTTACGAGCCTTATTTTTTTTATTGAAATATATTTAATTTATTTCTGGCCACGTAGGAAAATTAGTTTCTAAGAATATATAACCGCTTATCGATCTTTTTGTAATGTGAGTAATTAATACCAGGCGTGATAACAAGAAGTAAATCTTTCCAGATGCCACCCCGCAAAAGAAGGGGCATGCTCGGATTCCGGTTGGGTTACTGGGCCATTGTTTTCATTTCCACTGTTAAGCCCTCAAAAGAAAACCCAGTAGTACTCATCCTTGATGGGCACTATTCCCACACTAGAAATCTAGAAGTGATTGACCGCGCAAGGGAGGCAGGAGTATCTATAGTTTGCCTTCCTCCTCACTCAACAGATAAGTTTCAGCCTTTGGACGTAGCACTTATGTTTCCTCTGAAGACTCATTATGCAAAGGCTATAGAAAATTGGATGGCCTCTAATCCAAACAGAATTGTTAGGAAACTACAAGTATCCCTTGAAACTGCAGTCAATGGATTTAGTAAAAC
Source organism: Apoderus coryli (assembly GCA_911728435.2). Classification (NCBI taxonomy): domain Eukaryota; kingdom Metazoa; phylum Arthropoda; class Insecta; order Coleoptera; family Attelabidae; genus Apoderus; species Apoderus coryli. Next base: position 3,362,420 of record OU452202.1, on the reverse strand, counting down.
TGGAATTCATCCTTTTAATCCAGATATTTTTCAAGAGCACGACTTCATAGCTAGACAAGTTGAAAAAGAGCCAGAGATGTCTGATGATGAAGGGAACCAGAATGCTCCAGCTCCCCCTCCACCTCAAACGATCAGTCCAAGAGAGATTAAGCCAGTGCCAGTAATCGAACCTTCCACGTCTTCTAGAGCCGGCACCTCATTCTTGGTAACAGGAAGTGAGCATAAGTCGTCTGTAAAATCCTCGATGGAAAAGAAACAAATGGCGGAAATCCGTCAGAAGAAAAGATTCCAGTCAAATGTAAAGAAACGTCTCATCAATGAAGATGAAGAGCAGGGTAAAACATTTTTTATTAAAGAAACCTCCCAAAAAGAAAACAAAGAAATATGACTTGAGTTCAAGTGACTCTGAGGATGAACCCCAGGTGCCACTTGTATCCACGGATGACGAGGATAGTTCAAACGACGAAGATGTGGCATGTCCTATTTGTGGAAGGCTATTTTCTCAAGATAGGCGAGGAGAGAAATGGGTAAAGTGCTCTAAATGGTTCAAGTGGAACCACGAGTTGTGTTCATCTTCTTCAACGACATGCAAAAATTTTGTTTGTGATTTTTGTATGGATGGGTAAATCAACCTACACTTAAGTATAAAAATGTATTCTTCAACATATTTTCCTTTAAATAAAAATATTCTAAGAAGGTTTGTAATGGTTTTAATTAGATTTTCAATGAATATAAATAAGTATATAAGGGGGCGGAATTAGGACAACTTTTTGTCAACTCAAAGTTTTTGTATTTTTGCGTTTTATTTTTATTTTTCGGTCAAAATTATTTATTGAGAGGATTACATTAACAGAACTAATATATATGGAGTTGAGTTGCCTTAATCATTTTTTGATGGATTTTTAACTCCTAACAAATAATTATTATTCACGATTTTGCTTAGAGGAACGATATTTGGGACTTTACCTTACGTGCATTCTCCTGCTATAGACCTAAACAAAACAATATTTAACTTAAAATAAATAAAATATATAGGTACCTAAGTTTAACGACAACCGAATATCATTATGATATTTGGAAAATATATGTTGGATTTTTGTGTAATAGTGTGTTGTTGATTTATGCTTAAGCAATATTCATGCCATACAGGTATATTCACTTAGATGTTTTTAGTTGTAACGAAATTTTTAACTTATTCCATCATTGTTTACTTTTAGACTATTTTGAGAAAGATCAAAAAAATGATCGAAACGACAAGATTTATTCGACATTTCTTATAAAATACAATGTGTCTTTCGTAAAACCGCAATATTATTTGTACATTGTTATATATATATTCTATTTCAGTTGCTTCAAAAAAGGGCAATATGTCAGACAGTGATACTGATTCGGATGTTGTGTTCGAGACTAGAGCGAAACCCCGTTTCTCCGATTCACGAAATGGACATAAACCAGGTCGCAATGGATATATCAAACCAGGGCGCCGGATAAAAACATAAATTAGTTATACCTATATTTTTTCTAGTCACAAAATTATTAATTGTATAGCTGTGTATTTTATTCCTATATGATTTTAAGTGAAATTATGTTGTATTTTTCTTTATTGTACTATTATGGTTAATAATGAATGAATTTATAAAATTTTGGTAACGACTTGTAAGTAAATATTGAATTGTCCTAAGTACCTACATGTTGTAAGTAAGTCTTTGTATAGAATTATTCTCATTTATTTAATATCAATCTGTCCTATAACAGGTTATCATTTGCGTACATTTTAATATCTAGTGTATAATTTCAATGTGTCACAGATAATAAAAATATTCTTAATAACAAAACTGTACTTTTAAAATCCTGAGATTTCCCAATGTTAAAAAGATGCCATTAGCATGGTCAAAGTCGATCTTAGTCCATACGATTCTGTGCTGTTGCTTAGAGCACCCGTTAAACTATAAAATAAGTGACCAATAATTTCGTGGCATAGCGGACAAAATAACTTGTTTTACCTACATGAGGGATTTTGTTTAAATTACAACTAAGGGAGAGAATATAATGTCTGGTGGGCGCGGCTAGTTTGCGCACCTCATTCGCGCAGCGGGATTCAATGACGTACTGAGTTTAGACAGAGGCGCCACATTCAATTTAGTCTAGTTTAGCGTTTCGAGCGAACGGATATTCAGTGGCAGCGTCAATCTGAGATTTTCGATTGCAAGTGAGATATTGTGTGATTGCAAAATTTACGTTCTTATCGTTTTTCCGTTAACATGAATAAATCTAAGTGTGGCGTAGTGTGTTGAGCGAACAAGAGTTATAACTGTAACTTATCGTTTTTCACGTTTCCAAAAGATCAAGCACGGTAAGTTTTGTTTCGATTGACTTATTGTATTTTTATAGTTATGTGTCATATTGTCATATTTTTGAAATGGAATTCCTCCTGTAATCTTATATTATGCGTAGTTGTATTTTATGATATAAAATTTAAATACGACCCTGTTTTCTACTCTTTGAACATGGCGACCACAGGCTGAATGAGATCAAAGGCGGCAAGACTGAGATTATATTCTCTCCCTTAGTTGTTCTCTGACCAGACCGAAGCATGGGTCGGCAGATACTGACGAATTCGTTTCGCTATTATTATGAGCTCGTCAGATTACCATAGTCGTTGCCCATCTACAATATCGGCTTGCATTTAAGCACAGCGAGATATACAACAGTAGATATATGTAAACACGTACCATCTACATACACATAGTAATGAATATCCCATCATACAGAGGCCGAACAAATCCAATGTAGATTATTATATTTACGTCATATGCTTCATTGCAGCATTTTGGAGTTCTTGAAAACTACTCATCCCCGTCCATGGTCTAATATTCCGTAACCACGAAATCTTCCTTTTCTCTATTCCCCTCTTTCCTCCTTCGATCATACCTTGAAGGATAAGGCGCCGTAATTCATAGCGTTCTCCTATCATAATATGTCCTAAGTATGATATTTTTCTACGTTTTATTACTTCGAAAAGCTGACGACCTTCTATTTCTGCCCTTCGAAGCACTTCTTCATTTCTTATGTGGTCTACCCATGACATTCTCAGCATTCTTCTTAGACACCACATCTCGAATGCTTCAAATTTACTTATGGAACTTGCTTTTAATGTCCAGGCCTCTACACCGTACAAAAGAACTGACCAAATGTAACATTTAGGTTGTTTACTATCATCACCCACAAAAGTGAAGTTTAAGCAAACAATTTCTGCCCGAAAAATCATGTGTACCCTTTTGTGGGACTGGAAAGGTGTTTTGCTTGTAGAGTTTTTGCCTCAAATAAATACGGGATCTTTGTAAACGTAACATTTAGGTTGTTTACTATCATCACCCACAAAAGTGAAGTTTAAGCAAACAATTTCTGCCCGAAAAATCATGTGTACCCTTTTGTGGGACTGAAAAGGTGTTTTGCTTGTAGAGTTTTTGCCTCAAATAAATACGGGATCTTATTGTGAGACGTTAAAAAATTTGCGCCGAGCAATCCAAAACAAAAGGCGTGCCATGCTGAGCCCGGGTATCGTTTTGCTTCATGACAATGCCAGCATGAATGGCGCCTTTCAACATCACCCACAAAAGTAAAGTTTAAACATACAATTTCTGCCCGAAAAATCATTGTACCTACCGCTTTGTGGGACTGGAAAGGTGTTTTGCCTCGAATAAATGCGGAATCTTATTGTGAGACGTTAACAAATTTGAGCCGAGCAATCCAAAACAAAAGGCGTGCCATGCTGAGCCCGGGTATCGTTTTGCTTCATAACTATGCCAGGCCTCACACAGCAAATCAAACTAAAACACTGATCCGATCATTGGCTGGAAACAAGTTGATCATCCACCATAAAGCGCTGATCTTGTGCCCAGTGATTTCCATTTATTCTTAAATTTGAAGAAGCATCTGGGAGGACGACGTCGCGAACGCTGTTTAAACGACAGTGCTGCAGTGGTTGTCCAGTCAGGCGGCAGATTTATTCAAGAAAGGATTTCAAAAGCTGGTTGTACAGTGTGACAAGTGTCTCAATATTGATTATGTTGAAAATAGTTTAAAGTACTTAGTACTTACATGCTTTCATATTAAAATAATTTTTTAGGCTGAAAGACTTCGGTTAGTGGCCTTTTAGGGTTTTGTTACAGATTTAATTCTGTGATTTTGTACCAATAATTTACGTTTTATTATTATTATTTATTAAAATAATTTTGCTAAGCAAAACGCTGTTTTGCGGTATTCCGCAACTGAAGAGACGAATCGACATCGAAACAGTGAAATTATTGCCTTTTTAATATTCTTTGTTGGGGTTCGTCAATTAATAATGAGTGCACCGCAGTCTTAAAGTATTTATTAATAAGGCTAAGATTAACAATACGTTGTACAATGTTTTTCAAACGTGATTAACCTCACTTTCTGAATGTCTGTCATATCTCTTATCTTAAGGTTGCTACACACTATAATCTAAGGGTGAATACACAACACTCTCCCTTTCTACATTTTTAAAATATTTATATATGTACTTTAATCTTATCAGTTACAAATCTAGTTTGATTGGTTTTTTTATAGTTCTTGCAGAACGTCTTACATTTTCCAAATTTTGAGGTGAGAGTTTTGGAGTTTCAGGATTTATAGGGATCACTGGCATTGTTGAAAAGGATGAAGGAATGGATTCGACAGTGTTTTCAGCACAACTATTATTTTCGCACAAACCTTCATACCTTGGCAGAAACAATGGTCTGTTTGATATGAGCATTTGAGATGTTGAATTTGAACTCCTTGTTTTCATGTCGTCTACATGAATAAGATACTCTTTTCCCTTACTTTCTACCAAATAAGTATAGTTACTGTTTCTATGGATAACTCTCCCGTCTACCCAAGATTCTTCTACCCCTTTTTTGGTCTTTACGTAAACTAAGTCCCCATTATTGTAAGTTTTACCAGATATAAAGTCTTTAGATTTTCCGCGTTTTAATTGTTGTTTTAAAATAGTTAACCTAGTTCTTGGTTTTCTATTTAAAAACAATTCAGATGGTGTTTTACCCGTTGATGTTTGTGGAGTATTTCGATAAGCAAACAATATATTATCAATCTGTAGTTGTATCGGATCAGCCTTATGTTCTAGATTTAATTTACTCAATGACTTTTTTAAAATTTGCACAGTACGCTCAGCTGCCCCATTAGATTTGGGATGATATGGTGGACTTTTAATATGAGAAATGCCATTCATTTTACAGAACTTAGAAAATTCACTAGAAATAAACTGTGGTCCATTGTCTGAGACAATAATTTCAGGAAGACCGAAATTAGAAAATATAGTTCTTAATGCATTTATAGTTGAATCCGAAGTAGTTGATTGCATATAAATTATCTCTGCCCACTTGGAGTATGCATCAATTAATACTAGAAAATTTTTATCCTTTTTCATAGCAAAATCAATGTGGATACGTTCAAATATACGTGAACAACTTGGCCAATTTACCTCAGGTTTAGACTTTGAATTGCCTGATTTCTGACAAATATCACATTTTTTTATAAAATTCTCTAAATCATTATCGAAACAAGGCCACCACAGTAAACTACGAGCTAACATTTTACTTCTGACAATTCCGGGATGTTGTTCATGAAGTAAATTTAAAATTTGAAGCCTTAAATCTTTTGGAATTATTACGCGCCTTCCCCAAAGAATACAACCCTTATCTAAACTAATTTCATTTCTCCTAACCCAATATGAAGTTAGTGATTTATCAGTATTTGTAGTAGGCCAACCATTTAAGCAGTATTCATAAACTTTTGACAAGACAATATCTTTAGAGGTATGATACGCTATATCAATAGAACAAAGCGGTTCTTCATTAACACAAGAAAAATAATTAATTTCAGCTTCAGATTCTTCTGTATAGGGTAATGGTAATCTGGATAATGCATCTGCGTGCGATATGGTTTTACCAGATTTATATTTAATATCATAATCATAAGAAGCTAACAATAATGACCAACGCTGAATTCGCGCCGCTGATAATGTTGGAATAGCTTTATTTGAATGGAAAATCGATTGAAGAGGCTGATGATCCGTATTTATAAGAAATTTCCGACCATACAAATATAAATGGAATTTCTTTATACCGAATATAATACTTAAAGCTTCCTTTTCTAATTGAGAATAACCTCTTTCAGCTTTATTTAAAGTACGCGAGGCAAAACAAATTGGACGTTCAATACCATCAATTTCATGAGACAAAACAGCTCCTACTCCGTATTGTGATGCATCGCATGTCAAGATCAAAGGTTTCGAAGGGTCATAATAAATCAAAACGTTACTTTCAACTAACAATTTTTTACATTTGTCAAAACATTGATCACATTCCTGTGTCCAAATCCATGGTTTATCTTTCTCTAGTAACTCGTGAAAAGGTCTCAAAACTGTTGATAATGTTGGTATGAATTTACCATAAAAGTTTAGTAAACCTAAAAATGATCTTAGTGTCGTTAAATCATGAGGTTTAGGTGCATTAACAATAGCATCAATTCCCTTCTTAGTAGGTTGAATACCTTGTTCTGAAATAGATACACCTAAATAATCAACTTTATTCTTAAAAAACTTGCATTTTCCAATGCTAACTTTTAAATTTGCTTTGCTTAGCCTACCTAAAACTATTTCTACAGTATTTTTACATTGCTCAAAATCATCTCCCCAAATAAGAATATCATCGATATAACAAATTACGTTGTCAATTTTACTAAGTAATTTGTCCATTGTTGCCTGAAAAATAGCAGGTGCACTTTTAATACCATATGGCATCATTTTATAAGAGTATAAACCTTGATGAGTATTTATAGTTAGTAATTCTTGTGCCTGCTTGGATAATTCTAATTGTTGATATGCATTTTTCAAATCAATTAAAGTAAAAATGTTACCTTCCTTTAATACAGCCATTACATCATTAGGGTTGGGCAATGGATAATGTTCAGTTCTGGATACTGGATTAACAGAAATTTTATAGTCCCCGCAAATTCTTACCTTCTTTTGATCATTACCACCGCGTTCAACAACTATTGGTGAAGCCCATTTACTATGGCTTACCTTTTTTATTATTCCACATTCCTCTAGACGATTTAGTTCTGCTGAAACCACTGGTCGTAAAGATTAAGGTACGGGACGTGCCTTACAAAACACAGGTGTCGGATTACCCTCTAGTACAATTTCTACCTTAAAATTACTAAATTTACCATTGTTGTTATCGAAAACTCTAAATTGTTTTGAATATTCATTAATTAATTTGTCGATTTCTCCAAAGTTAGCCTCATTAGTTGTGAGCTTATTTAAAATTTCAAATTTCAAGTTTAATTCACGCATCCAGTTTCTACCTAACAACATAGGTGCACGCATGCTTTTACTCTCTACAACTAATAAGCTTAACTCTTTTTTCACGTTCTTATATTCTACTGGAACATAAATTTTTCCTATAACCAACAAATTTAACCCTGAAAATGTATACAGTTTAGTGTCAGACTTATATATCTCAAAATCTGCAAAATAGTCATTATAATGTTTATCACTTATTAAAGATACAGATGCCCCAGTGTCTACTTCCATATTAACATATTTTGAAGCCATTTTAAGCTTAATTAAAAAAGGATTTACACTTACATCATAGTCCATGGCATAAAATAGTTTTTCATCATTTACATTACCGTTATCTTCATATCCCTCTGTTTCGTTGCTTTCTTCTTCAGTGTAATGTACCGATTTACCCGTTACCTTGCATATTCTCATCAAATGTCCTTTTTTCCCAAACTTTTTGCATGAATAGTCCAGATATTTACACTTCCCTGGGTGATGTTTTCCACAACAGTTACAAACTTCCTTATTCTGCATCGATTTATTTCTGTTTTCGTTATTATTTGTCCACTTACTAGTTTTGTCATGTCCATGTTTTTCTCTTCTCGCAAAATTCACTTCTTGTACTTGCATTTCTTTAGCTTCTTTCTCTACCAGCTCCAGGCTAACAGCTAACTTTAAGGCTTCATCAAACGTTCTGTTTTTCACCAATATTTCCCTTTGAATACGGTCATTTTTAAGCCCCGATATAAATCTGTCTCGCAGAGCCTCGTTGAGAAACGCACCAAAATTACAAGATATTGCCATTTTCTTCAGTTCAACAGCATATTCATTTACCGATTCTGACTCTTTTTGGTCCCTTTTTGAGAACTGAAACCGTTCTACTATCTCTAATTTAGCTGGCTGAAAGTACGATAGTAACATTTGTTCAATTTCGATGAAACTCAATTCTTCCGGTTGTCTCGGCATAGCTAAGTTAGTCAGTATTTCATATACTTTAGACCCAATTAATAATAAAAATATGTCTTTCTTTTTATCTTCTACAGTCCCATTAACCATAAAATACAATTTTAACCTTTTTATGTACGTCACAAATGATTCTTTAGAAGAATCAAATTCTTTTATGCGGCCTATTTCACTCATTTTCAATTTCAACTCCTCGTCGCCAGTTTAATATTCTTTGTTGGGGTTCGTCAATTAATAATGAGTGCACCGCAGTCTTAAAGTATTTATTAATAAGGCTAAGATTAACAATACGTTGTACAATGTTTTTCAAACGTGATTAACCTCACTTTCTGAATGTCTGTCATATCTCTTATCTTAAGGTTGCTACACACTATAATCTAAGGGTGAATACACAACAGCCTTCTCCAATAGAAAGTGCAAAACTTTGACTGGATATTAACAGTTGGTGTACCGAAATCGAATTGGACAATCTCCAAGTCCAAAACAATTTTCTATTGCGTAGGACTATGGTGTCATACATTAGGAAGACTGCAAAACAGCGTTTTGCTTAGAATTCAATCGTGTTCAACATATAGTAGAGAATCGTATAAGAATCTCGAATGAACTATAATTTGTGTTCTGCAGTATATACAAACATCACAAACATTGGATATGGCATTGCAAGGAAGTAAAGTCGTGAGATTGGTTCAACCAATCTTGTGATAGCCGTTAGCCTAGCACTTATGTGCAAGAACAGTAATTACTTTAAAAACATGCCTCGTAATAATATATAATACCAAAGATTATTAATCTTTGCTGTATAATCACAGCTAATTGTATTAGCTGCGGTATAATCTTAAATATTATAACGTCATTGAATATCGATTACTCATAAATAATATGCGTCTGTCATAGAATAATGTTTATATCATAGAAATCTTATATTATATATGTACTCTAGAATGCTAATTAAATCCAGCCGAATACCAAAAAGTGTAACGGGTATGCAGAGTTTTCTCGAACTACGCATGCTCCTCAGTCACTTATTTTCAGTACAGAGCTGCCATATTTAAAACTATTTTGTCGTTCGCCTTACAGAATTTATGCGACATATCTGTTTTATAAATAAATCCATATGTTGCGTCATACGAAACTGCTTGACAAAATCAAATAATTCAATGTTATCGGTAAAATTGTAATACTGTTTAGTTTTCAGCAATATGAACGAAACATTTTTTTCCAAATCTTATTAAATTTAGGAGATTTCGCAACAGCGTCTATTTTCGCAAATGACATTTCTCGTAGTGGGAATATCTGTCAGAGTCGGCTTCACAACAATTCAGATAGGTTTTATAATTGAATTATGGGTTTATGCGTGGTATATTTTAATTGTTGATAGATATACCTATTTGTGATTAAAATTGTTTTTAATATTTGTTATTTTGGTTTGGTAGTTTGTTTATTTAACAAACAATGAGGTGTATAGTGTTGTGGTGTAAAAATTAAAGTATCATTCCTGGTATTAAATATTTTCAGTAAGTTATTGTTTCGGGTTTCTAACAGTCTCAGTTTGAGTCAATATGATACCATTGACATGATACTCATTTTTAGCTTGACAAAAAAAAGACATGATGTTTGGATGCGGGCATTGGGATCCTAGTACAGAAAATGTATGTGATGGGAATGTCATATGCAGTAAGCATTTCGCTGCAGAAGATATCATTTGTAGAGAAGACGGCAAGAGGATCACCCTCGTACCCGATGCAGTTCCCAAACTTTTGTTGAAAAGAAGAGATTATGTAAATGAGAGTGGAAGTTAAATTCTTAATCGTTTGATATCAAGACACTGTTTACTTAAAAGCAGTCAGTCAAAAATGCATGATATGTATGTCAAGAATATATTTCCTACGTTGTGTAGGTATACAAAGTTCGTTTGAATTCTGTTGTTAAACTGGAATATACTTAATTATAGAATCCTCCATGAAATTGCTGAGAATAAAAGTTCTACCAACCATGTTTTGTCACAAAATACTATTGCGAGTAGTACGGATGATATGGAAGTGGTTTACACGGAAAATATTCGTGAAATCACTGTTTCTTGCACCCCTTCTTTGAAGGCTGTAGAGAGGTAAGAGGCCTAAGGTGGTTGTATAAACAAACAAATATTATATAATAATAAAATAAATAATTAGAATGCTCAAGTCCTTACGATATTTTCCAATATTAGAATTTTTACTTATTTCTCGTTTCTGCTTAGATTTATTATTATTGGGTTGTACCTGTTAGACAATAAAGTATTTATATATTTAATGTAATTTTTTATTTCTTAAATTCCTTTATTCCATTTTTTTATTTGAATTACCAAATGGTAAAATTTAATTTTAAATATACCTATAACAGTAATATTACATTTAATCAAAGCCGGTCCTGTTGAAAAATAAGTGACTGGTGATCATGCGCATTATGGACAGCTCTACACTTTTGGTTACATTTTTGTACTACGGGATTATCATTCTAGAGTATATATATATATATGTGTTTTTAAACTAAGTCGAGATCCGGATATTTCTAAGACAACCTGCGATCCACTTGAATTAATCACAATTTCTGCGTATATCTTGCATACCTATAGCTTAAAAAGTATTGGTAATCCATACCCCCCCCAGAGGGGTAAGGAATTTTAGTTTTCAATTTTTGATCATAAAATCCCAATAAAGCGAGATCAATTTGAAAGTATGACAAAGCGAGATCATTTTCTGTATATGTTTATGTATGTAGAACAAGCCGAGATCCGGCGATGTTGCCAAATCGAAAATGCGCAAAACTGCTTCAGTTTTGTTTAGATCGTGCGCCGGATCTCATCTTAGTAGCATATAATTTAAAATTAATATACAATCGCGTACAAAATATATAATAAGTCTAGCCGTATGTCATGAAACTGAAGGTATGGAAATTAATAGTGCCATCGAGAAAGAAAAAGGTAAGTTTTATAAGGTCAACATTTTTAATGCATAGAGGAACAATAAAAATTGTATTCGTTCAAATTAATACGTACGTAATAATTTTTACAAAATATACCTAGGTATTTTTGCTCTCTTATTTCTGCGAATGATAAAATACAAGTACAGTGAATGTGTTTATCCAAAACCGTGGGCCCTATTTTCGTGCCAAAACAAAGGCAAACTAGTCTTAATCTACGGTCGGTACAGCTAGAGTTGCCAACTCTTATTGCACATGGGGGTATGATATTTCTTCGAAATAAATCAATCATGTCCCTTCTACTTTTGTCACCCTTTGGAAGTTAATAATATGACTACGAAACAAATGTAAAAAATGTCTCTATTGCAATATATACATCTATCTCTTTTGTCATATATCCTATTTTTACGTTTGGTAGTTTCAACTTTTGTTGTAGATTCGCGGCACAGCCTACCAGTAGCCTGCATAATGGTACATAAAAAATACATGATGTGACAAGATCAAAGAAGTTGCCTTAAGTGGTAAACTAAACTGCAAATGTAGTGGGACAGCTGAAAAATTGCCTAATTTTGAAAAACTATAACTTAGACATTTCTTTGCCGATGTTGAATTTTCAGCCAGCATTATAAAGCACCATCTGTGCCCAACTGGTGTAACATATTTTTTTCCTTTTAACCTCCCGTTGTACAGGGTTTGAATGCAAGGCATCGAAAAATTTTGGATTTTTTGGCGAAGAATTTGTTGAAAATGGGTGGCACTATGAAGTTCTTTCTAATGTTGAATGAATCACTAGATAGACACCTCGGGAATTTTTGTCAATTTTCTAAAATCTTATTATTTAGTTTAACTCTAGTCATTATTAGCCTTCACATGAAACTTCCGAAATTTAAGAAAAAAATATGTTTAGAAAATTCACATAATTTTTCGCTGCCTTGCATTCAAACCCTGTAGCAAAGATTAATCTTGTGTAGATTAATCTTTGGCCAGATGTATACGTACCTTGTGTGTAAATGCATTGGTAACATATTATAAGTAGTATTATTATTACTACTAATTATTATTATCCACCATAATTGTTGATTATGTTTGACAAGTATTACATTTATTTGCTTTCTAAAGACATCGTGGCCCACTAAGATCAATTAAATTTAAAAATCTAATCACTATTGCAATAGAACAATGCAAAACTGTCAAGATCTTGAAAACAATAAATTTTAGAAATAAACATCTTTTCATAAACTTGCCCTTATTTTTGATGAAAAAAAAAATAATAAAATTGGGGGCTGTCATTTACATAAGTATTTTGATTTTTTTTTTATTTGATTTTCTATCCTTTTTTCTAACACTCTGTTTTAATATTTTTTTAAAAAATCATACATAGGCGCGTAAATTAGATCGATAACTACTAGGATATCCGAACAAATTAAATTAATAAAGTTTCCGTAAAATAAAAAATTGTTATCATTTTTTAATCTACAAACGTCATATTTGACATAAAATTTCAGATATTTCCAAAACGGCTGGACATAAGTACGTATAATATATTATGAAGTATTTTTAGAATTACAAGTAGAATCAAAAAAATATATAATTTATACAGGGTCGTATTTAAAATAAGAAAGTTGACATCCACTTCCGGTATAACCGGAAGCGCTAGATGCTTGGCAATATTTTACCCGAATTGGCCATGTCGACGTAAGTACTGCACGAGATTTTCAGAATGTTCCACAATGTAGTTTGTCTATAATTGATAAAAACCCTTATCGTTGGAACACCCGATATAGGATGTTGTAAAATACTTCTATCTGATCTACACTTCTGATATTACTACTTCTCACCCCAAATAAATAATTAAGTACATCTTTCGGCAATTAGTTTTTTCTCCATAGCACAAAATATCCAACATGAATATATGAAATGAACGGATTGCTCCTTTTTTGTTCATTGTATAAATGAGATTATTTCAACTACTAGAATAAAAATTATAAAAATAATTAGAAACTATTAAATTTAAAATATTTCTTAATATATAAATGATATTTCGTATCGAGTCTACAGCATGATACATAAAATCATCAGTAAAATCGCGGCTCGTGCTGTACAATTTTATTATTCAAATATATATAGAGCTAACAAACTTATCGCTCGCTGCGTTGCCAAATTTCCGGATCTCGTCTTTCACACTTTTATCTGTGTATATCCGAGCACAGTAGCGCCACCTGGATGAACTAAATTTGTATATGTTGGGATAAAATTGGTCAAGACGAGGTCCATAGCAAAATCGAGCTACGGCCCCCCATAACCCACTGAGTCAAATAAAACCTATATACACGGAGGAAAAGGCGAGATCCGATATCGGATCTCGTCTTTCCAAAATGATCTCACCTTGTATGGTATACATCTTCAACTGTGACTAGCGGCTAGGGGGACAAATTTGCTTTGGCTCACGCGATTCCCGCATGCGCGATACATATGGCGGGAAAAGTATCATAAGTTTGAAATTGCGAAATAAGATAAAAACTAGGAGCTAACAAATTTTGTATCGGGAAAGGTAGTTTGAAATTGTGAATAAGATTAAAAGTAGGTACCGAACAAATTTTATGAATAGGTACAATAATATTTGAGTTATTAAAGTAACTAAATCGGTTTTGAAAATGTGCTTTTTTTAACTATATTTATAAGCATATAGGTATGTGATTTCTTTTCTCTTTTTTATTTTTGTATACTTGTATAAGCGTTGTGTACAAGAATTGTGTACTTATTTTTTTTCTCACAATTTTCACTAGAATTATAGAAATTTGATTTTGATTGATTTGATCTGTTTGTGGAATTTTTGTTCTGTAGATTGCTTTAATAAATAAATAAATTAAATAAAATACAAATTATGAAACATATATGTATATATTAAAATTGCACAAAAGTTATCATTTTAAAGTTAGTACACATATAATATGTATTTGTTTCAAATACTACCTACTTTTTCTTTCTTGAAAGCAACCGCCGTTGCGGGTTAATTCGCTTATTGTGTGGTATAGCTAACAGGGGCGGCTCCAGTGGTGGAGGGTACATCAGCTGAATGCTAATAACTTCTGTTTCCTCTGCAGTTGGTGTACGTAATTTCTTGTCAGATTTTTCAGGTTTTTTGTGCGTAGAAAATAAGTGACGTTCTTTGTCATTTATATTATTTTGGGGTATATTTGTTCCGCTCATAAATGTTTTGGTTTCTTTGCGTTTTTCTATTGCTAACAGGGTTGGCTCGATTGGGGCAACAATCTTTTTATATGCCTCCAGTTGCTCAAAACTATTTATTTTCTCCATGACTTGCAAGTGTATTGCATTTAATTTTTCTTTTTCAGCCTTTAGCTCCTCTTGGTCTTTGTTGACAATAGTGTTAGGTTTACTCAGAATTTGTACTAACCGTTCAGTTTCCTCAATCAAATCATTCTCGGTTTCGTCTATTATTAAAATATTTTTCTCACCTATCAAATAATAATTAACTATATTATAAACACCTTACAACTTTTGTTGGTTTACCTCTGTGGAACGAGTTCTGATAAGATAAAGTTAAAACAAAAAATATATAAAAACTTAATCTACTAATTAAATACCTCAATCCTGTTCAACCTACCTACAGATGGTAGCTTATTCACAATAGGGTATCCTCCAATGCTTTTTCTATATCGGCAAACCAAATGAATGTGCTTACACATGTTCCAGCGAATGCTATTGTCGATACAGGTACATGCATAAGAGTGGAGGCATGCTTCGCAGAAGCTACATGTTAATTTGCATGTACATTGGATATTATTTTCATGAACTAGATATATCTCATTTGTTGAAGACGATGGAACCTGCCAACCTATATCTGATGGTAAGACATTATTTATGTCCAGCTCCACACTAGTTTTGTGGTTTTTTCTTAAAATCTTAATTTTGGTTGTTATTTTGCCCTTAGTCATCGTGATTACTCTGTCAAAAAGTTTGTCCTTAACAAACTTCATAAGGACATTTATAGTTTTGTCGAGGCGTTGCACATGCCTACCATTTAAGTATAAATATTTAATGGTTTGGTGCATTCGCTCAATGTGCATGTTTGTGTTAATACCTGCCCGTAAGCGATGACAGTAGGCCCACGATTCAACGTTGTTCATGTAATATTCTTCAAAGTAATCCCCAAACTGTAATGAGTGAGGAGAAGCTTTCATATGAGTTAAAAAATTATGTAGCATGACTGAGAACGCCTTAGTATCTCTCTCTTGTAGGATAGTGCGTAATTGTCGGTATACGTTTTTCTAAAAACCAGGATTTAAATATGAGTAGCAAAAAAATCATAAATCTTACTTTTTCCTCCTCCCCTTCAACCTTGTTCAAGTTCTTCCTCCAGGCTCTGTCCACGTGCCACGTGCAAAATAACCTGCGTACATGTATTATAATTAAAGGCAAACTCTTTTGCTAATTAGAAAATATAATTACAAGGACATATTCAGTCAGAGTGACTATAATGATTAGCTCAATTTTTAAATCATATTTAATGAGCAACATCTGAATTCAATATCAATGTTGATGCCTACCTAAACTTTGATGGTGACATAACTTGCATCCAGGCAGTGTAGTAGTATTGCGCCATATCGGACATGAACACTTCTGCCTCAATTCTTTGTCCCAGTTTTTCCTTAATTTCCGTGAAAAAAATAGACATAATCTCTCGATCCGATCGGTTTGAAAATAAAAAACTGCAGGGAAATCCCTCAAGCATGTCGTCTAATACTAATAAAGTAGTGAGCTCGAAATGATACGCGTTAAGTCCGTGAGTTCCATCAATGCAGATACAATTATCTGAGTATTTTTGCAACATTTCTAATTGACCAGGATGCATAATAATTAATATAAAATCCTCCTCCTTTAAGGATGGATAACGTTGGCATGCCATGCCCTGAGCCTTATAAAACAGGACAGTCCCACTTTATTGACATCGTTTATCCAGGATTCTATGCTTATGACATCATTTGCATGTCGTACTGCTTCATTATTCAAGTTGAAAGCTTGAGATATATTATTAAGATCCTTTTTACTTAACAGATGGATCCTCTCTAACTTATCATTAGTTACAGCATCTCGAATGTCATCCAATATAGTGGAGAATGGTATTTTAGTAGCAATTTTACTAGCGACCTCCATTCTTTGGTCAACTGTAAGACTAAGATGTGCCAAATCATTTTTGTGTCCTATGTGCGTCTCTATGAAGTATACTTCATGTTCTCCATTCTCCAGGACCGTAACGTGTATTTCAGATGGACAAAATGCATTTATTTTTCTACTACCCTGCGACTTCAAATGTCTCTTGCCATTACCTCGTGGGATATAAAAACCCGAACGATTGCAGCTATACTTTATCTTCTTGGTGTTGTTTAAATCCTTGTAGTAACCATGTCGATTTACGTATGATGAATGGGTCTCCTTTTCTATATTGCTTTTCCATTGTTTGTATTCTTGCTCATTACAAAACCTTAGGGGTCTAGCAATAATTTTGATGTCATGGGTTTGATCAAAATGATCATACAAGACTGCTTTTGATGTAAATTCACAATTACACAAACTACAAGTTAACTTAAGTCGCTTGTCATTTTTTTCTTGATCTAGATGAATTTTTAGGTGACTGTTGTAGTGTATTTTGTGTGAAAAATTTTTTTTGCAATATTTACATTGGTACACTTTTAGCTGCTCTTCTTTAGCAGCTGAAATACATAATAATGAAACAAAAAAAAAAAAGTTAAACAAAATAATTTAACTTACCTGGATGAAACTTCAATATGTGTCTTTTCAAGTTCGAGTATTTACAAAAAGTTTTTGAACATTCATTACATACAGCTGCACATTTAAAGCTCCTAGTTGGTGCAATTTCATTTAACTGATCTAAAATGGATAATTAAATTTATCCTATGTTAAAGTTAAAATGGCACATTTACACTATTATTAAAATATACTAGATCTTTATTAGATATAATGTAGGTTTGATTTATGTCTTACCACTGTGATATTTTTTAGCATGACTTCTTAAATTAGAATTGTTAGAAAACTGTTTATTGCATGCAGAACATTTATATTCCATTTTTGAAATTAATTAATTAATTATTATCGTATAACTGAACTCAAGAATTTTAAATCCACAATATATCAACATAAGAAATAATAACAGAAACTATGACAGTATGACACTAAAAAACAACCTACATAACCTAGAAATCGCGTGAGCCAAAGCAAATTTGGTCCCTCTAGCCGCTAGTTCAACTGTGGTTTATATACACTGCGTACTGCGTAGTATGTCAAGTGATTTTTTATTGTGAACTGATCAGTTGAACCACAGCCAACAGTAGGCTGTGGTTGAACTGATGGGATACATTACGTTCCACTCACATAATAGTTAATTATGAAAACAGCTGATATTTGCATGTTGTTTATGTTTACATTATTTCCAATCCAAATCCATATAATTTCTGATTAGATCTTAGATTATTTTTTATTATTTTGTTATGTTATAAAGGTGAGCTACACAACACTAATTCCAGATAAAATTACTAATAAGAATAATAATTCATTTATTGATGTGCGAAAATATTTTGTAATTTGTGAAAAATGGTAGGGTAAGTTCCTTTAATTCCGGTATATGTTACGGGGTAATTAGATTAAATTTTTTAGGAAACAGAGACCATCGATACAGGATGATTCATTTCAAAATCAATTTAATAAGCCAGGTTTGTTAGAAATCATATCAGATGAACGATATGAAAGCCCATTATCAGTAGATAATATGAACAATTATAACGTAAATAATGTTGAAAACATGCGTGTGGAGGATCCAAACGGTGCATATTTTCAAAGAATTAACTCAATTCATAGGAACAGTATAAATTATAATTCACAAAGTACATTTAGACAAGCATATGAAGCAAGAACGGGTGGAGATTGGCAAAAAGGTTGGTAAATAATTAAATTGAAGGTAGGTAAATCTCGAGCATGTCACTTTCAGCCTCGGATGGTGGCGAAATTACAACTTTATTTTCTACTTCAGGTTAATTGGAAGATTTTTGGCAAAATTGCAGATTGTCAATTCTTTTAAATGCCTTAGTAAATTCTTATAAACAAGGTGTATTTTTCAACTCATCAAAATATAATCTGAGACCACAAAAATACAGGGTTCTGGTAAACTTGGAGACCCACAGAATTTGACACTTTTTCTTAACTTTTTGTAAAGCTTACCGTAAATAGAGATGAATTAAACCAAAAGGGTTAGTGTGTTACAAGTTGCTACTAACAAGAATATAGAGGTTATATATTTGCGATAAACATGCGATGTTCCCAAATATATTTGCAGGGTTGCCAACACGTTTGTATAAAATTACTGGCGAAAATCTAGTGGATGGATTACTTGCAATTACTTGCAAGAAGCAAAACTACTTTCTTTTCTTATAAATTCGAATTAAACGTCCTAACCAAAGAAGGGTATTTTTAAACCCTTCAAATATAGCGTTAATATAGTTTCATTTCAAAATAACTTAATAAATATTAGGGCATTGTAAATGAAGACAACAATGACCTGACCGCGGAGCCTGCGCAGTCAGAGTATTTTGGGAGATCAGTATGAAATTGAAGTGTGGTGTTGTCATGTTTTTAACACATATTACAATGTTAAACATATCCTGCTTTTTATTTTGTTTGAAAAACTTCTTCGTTATTGAAAAGTGTGCTATTTAAAATATAAGATTGATAATAGGGAAAATAAATTGGTGATCTTTATATGCACGCGATTTTTGATGTATTTTTTATGTAGGGAGAAATTACCTAAGTACCTTTGCCTTTTTATCGTATTTTTTTATTTCAATAAAATAAGTAATAATAAATTACCGTAGCACCGGGGCTGCTACCAGCTTGATTATTTTCTCCACTTATTGTTTCAGAGTTTACTATCTGTTCGCTAGTCAAATTTTCTTTATTTCTTTCTCTAATTTCTTGAAGATCATAACCTAAACCACCTTCACCTCGGGGTTGATTAACAATAACAACATGCGCTTCTTTGTTTTTAGACTATAATAATAAGGTATGTTTAATAAGTATATAATTGTTTTGTTAGTATGTAAATCAACCTACGTGTGTTTTTATATCACAAGGCCTACGTGTCGTAGGATTACTTCGATTTATTAACCATTGATCCATTTTTAATGTTACGCGGCGTCCGGTGTAAATGTAATAATAAAGACAAAAAAAAAATAAATTCAAATATTAAACCGCCAACCGCGTTTTGCCTTATGAATCATAGAACTATAACTGACAAGCGAAGCGACAGACAAACATAGTGGGAGAGCACCTTTGACAAGAAAAGAGAGAGCACATTATTTTGATAGTGATGCGACGGAATCTCTCTTGAAATCGATTTAGCTAACATCGATTATGGACGTTCTCTCAATTCGTAACAACATTTTTTATATAAATTGTAGAATTTCCTTACATAGTTGAAAATGCTTAATTACTTGCAAATTACTGGCAAAATCTGTTTACTTGCAACATTACTGGCAAGCCCTTTGATTCCTTGCAAATGCAAGTAAATAATGGCAAATCGGCAACCCTGTATATTTGAGTGATTCAAATGTTTTTCCGCGCAAATATTATTTTTTCTGCAAGTTAAGACAAGTTAGTATTTTATTTGCTTCTAGCTATTATAGTGAAAGTAGTTTAAATTTGGATTCGCTCTGATTACTTAGTTCCGTTAGCTTGGGTTAGGTAGTTAGGTTAGTTTGGGTGAGTTATATTGGGTTAGTTTCAGTTACTTTATGGTAGTGTGCTTAGATTGGGGTAGTTTGGTTAGATTGGGTTGGGTTAGTTTGTGTTAGTTTGGGATAGTGTGATTAGATTGGGTTGGTTAGGGTTAGGTAGTTAGGTTAATGTGGGTGAATTATGTTGGGTTCGTTTGGGGCAGTTGGGTTTGTTTTAGTTAAGGTATTAGTTTGACCATTTAAATATTTATAGGTGGTGAAGGGCATACTGTCCAAATTGATGAGTCCATTTTAACAAAACGAAAATATAATTTCGGACGAATTATTCCCGAAAAATGGGTTCTTGGAATGTATGACGTAATTGAAAAACGGGGTTATGTCATATTTGTCCAAGATAGGTCGGCTGCAACACTAGAGGCACTTATTTCTGAAAATGTTCTACCAGGAACAGAAATTTGGACTGATTGCTGGCAAAGTTATACTGGTCTGACGAATTTGGGAGGTGCATCTCCATATATTCACAAAACAGTGAACCACTCCAGGAATTTTGTAGACCCGAACACCGCAGTTTGCACTAACCACATTGCCTTAAACAGTTTTTGAGGCGTGTAGGTGTTATGCAGTCGAATTTTGTGAAGAAATGTGTGGACCAATTTATGTGGTGGGAAGTTTTTGGACCCATACCTAGTGCGCGCTACGATAATATATTAGCGCAAATATCTGCACAATACCCAGTGTAAATAGGTAATTTTTTTATTTTCGTTTTTTTATTACTATCAGTTTTTAAAGTACGATTAAACAATACTAGTGCAGTACGATTAAAAATCAGTGAAAATAAAATCACTTGGCAACACTGCAAACAACACTGTTATTAGCGTATTTTTACTACTGTCACAGTTTAAAATAATATGCAGTTACTTCACCTCGTGTCGGCACGTTTGATGCTCATGTCTATAAAGCAATTCGCCGCGCGTTTAGTATAGTATCTTGTAGTATATATAGATAAATAATAAATAAATAAATAAAGCGTTTATTGCCCAACAGTTTCCCATTTAAAGGACAATATTACAAACTAAAAAATTCAATGCTTAAATAAACTTATGAATACTAATTTGTAAATCCTAATTAATTACGCACACATACACACACCTAAACCACAAATGTCTCTGCAGGTACCATTTTCAAGTGATTGACTGTAGTTGTAAAAATGTCACACCTAGCAGAAACTATTAAAGTTAGACCACATGACATGAACAGGCGATCTTAACAGTACATTGGTTCTAGCTCTGTGTTAGTGAAATGTTACATTCGATCTGGTATTTAACTAGATATGGTATATATAGTAGCGGGCCAGAAATGTGGCTGGGAATGCGACGAGTCGATGCCGTTTTTCGCGTCTACTGACCCTTCTTGTCTATAGTTATTATTCGATGCTACTGTGTTGCGTGAACATCTTGTTTTATTCAACTTTTAAAACCATTTTTTTCTTTCAAACGTGCTTTATTCATATTTTTTTTAAAAGTGTTCTATTACAATAGAGTTTTTAATAAACCAAAAATTTTTGCGAGATTCCGTGGGTTTCCAACTTTACCAGACCCATCAAAACTTCTAATCGAGTTCATAATGCGCATAGTGTACCTAAACCAAGGTGTAGTTAGTTTTTAGGATTTGGTGAAAGTAGTACATTTGTAATAATTTCCAATTCTAAACCAACCTCTGCTATTGCTAACACCTGTACAGGGTGGCCCAAATTAGACGTTTTCGTATGGGAACTCCTGTTCCTCTGGAAGATCGAAAAAAATAACCAGAGTCCTCCAGGGTCAAATTTCATGTAAAGCTCACTCGTGCAAACTAAATTTGGCTATCTGTAACGGTTAAGCTGCTAGGTGGCGTTTCTCTTACTATATCTTATTCTACGTTAAAAAGTGCTATGAGAAGGTTTTTTCAGAAATCAATTAAGTATATGAAATAAAGAAGTTATAAGCCATAAAAGAAATCGACCGAAATTGAGAAACGCCACCTAGCGGCTTAATAGCCAAATTTCGTTTGCAGGAGTGTGTTTTTCATAAAATTTGTCCCTGGAGGACCTTGGTAAATTTTTTTCTATCTTCGACAGGAACATGGGTTTCTATAAGAAAACGCCTAATTTGGGCCACCCTGTACAGTAAATACCGAAAATAATTTACTTAAGTATATTTTAGGACAATTTGCCAAATCTGTGGATTATCATGCCGACCTCATTGTCTCCAAAATTGAGCAAGATGCTTCTTTAATGGAGGATACGCCAGATTCTGAAGAGCTCAGAAGGTATGAACAAAACATAAGCAATTACTTATCAAATTCAATTTCGATTGGCAAATAACAATCTGGAATAAAATATTGCCGGTCTTCAACGAAACAATCTCTTCCGATCTGCCTATACTCCCATAAAGAGATATTCAAGCGAAATAATAATTCCACAATTGTTAACCGGTGTTCATGGGAGTTCACTAATTTTTATTCACTTAAGCTGTTCACACAAGTTTGGTTAGGCCTTGTCTGGAATACGCCTCAGCAGTTTGGTCGCCAAATTATGCTATTCATATTTTCTGAGTTATATTGCTTACAAGCTCCATATAAATTTTACATTAGAAGATCGTTTGGAAATATATGCAGATTCGGAGGTGCATCTGGTCAAGCACACGACCTAGTTTTAGTCGACGATATTGTCACGGTTAGATTTAACGTGAACTATGAGGACATTGAAAAAGGAACTTTCTAAAAGATTGAAACACCAAATACCCAGTTTAAATAGAATAACTTTATTAACAGTTAAAGTTGAGAAGAGTTTACAAAATGATCGAAAGTTAAATTAGAGAAAATATGAGTGATAATAGGTATTACTTACCTTAAAATATAATACCACATAGGGTCAAGTTACAGTATGGTTCACATTTGACTACCTTCAGGCCTTCTTACTATTAGTTTAATAATGATATAACTTAGGACACAACTGAACATTGTTTTTCCGGAGAGGAGAAATTATAATAAAAGGGTTATCCCGCTCCTAAATCGTCCCAGTCTGACCAATAATAATGAAAGACGAGGATTTAATCAAATATGGTTTCCTGATTTCTTTATGTTAATTAGTTATTAATAAAATAAGATTATCTTATTATTTCCAATTGGCGATCCTTAGTTAGGAAGGGGAAATGCAAGAATAGCTACGTTTGCTTTTTGGGAATTAATATCTTTATTTTATACACATCTGGTGTTTGTTATTTGTTTATGAATTCTTTTGAAATCTGTACTCGTGCCAATATAGTAAACAGTAATGTAAATTGTCCGGTTCTTTTGAGTGCGGTCGGAATTCATATTCCCCTTCTGTCGATGCTAGCAAGACGTTTTTTGTCATTAGCCGTTTAATAGACCTAACTACGCTTATTATTTCTGGCTCGTTCAGAGGGAATGGCAAATAATGTCTCACAAATTTTAGATATTTTTGTCCCAAGAAGATGGAATCGGCAGTTTGTATTGAATTATCATTTTTATTTTACATTATAGAGGTTGTTGTTTTGGTTTGTTATATTTTAAATCATATGTTTGGTACTTGTACTATTATTGTATTTCTATTATAATGGCCGTTCGCCCGTTGATAAATACATTTGGATTACCTAGATACTTACTTACTACTGTCTATAAAACAATTATTCATTGTATCTATTTGGATAATGATTTACCGTATTTATAAATTTAGATTTTGATTTACATACTATTTTTCAAGGGAAACTTTGAGAGATATGCCACAAAGTTTAACCTTAAAGAGATGTGTGAAACAGAAATTAACGAAATCAATTAGCCAAAAATCAAAACATAAACCACTGGGCGTATTTAAAATGTTAAAATATAGGATGACCATGACTATGGGAAAGGTAAGTGATTATTAGACGCTTTAATTAAACCACACAATTTGGTGGGATGGGAATATCGAATAGAGTTAATCGTATCATGTACCAATAATAAAAAGTGAATTGTTGCGCAGTTCTCTCACCGTATAATTAGCCTTACACATAACCTAATTACTTGATACTATAACACAAGATAAGCTCACGCGGATGTTATTTTCTGTCTCTCTTGTTCAACACCGTCTTAAGTGATAAATTTGTTTCTGCTGCTGCAGATTAATGACATTAACGACATTAACTTAATGGCGTTTTCGTTCCTTTTATCGGTTTAATGACTGTGTTTTAATTCATTCTAATTAGATTATTAATATCGTAATTCAAATTTTGTTAATTGTTCATTTGTGACTGTGATTTGTGTTTCTTTGATACGCTAATTGAAGCATAATAAACAATGGTTTACTGTGCAGTCGTGGGTTGTACTAGTAATAATAATATTAAAATAAAACATTTTTACGAATTGCTTGTTACAATAAAGTACCAAGACTTTTAGTTACGTTGGAAATTTGTTTCACACTACCATGGTTTCACCAGACGGTCCGTTTCGTTGATCCACATCTCATCAGTGGTGATCGGCAGGCAGTGTGACCCAAATTTTCAACATTTTACAAAGAGCTTATACTAGCACGAGTGGTGACTGACAAAGAAGCTTAGCAAAACAATTAATTTAATTATAAATAATGGAGCTAGCTTAGCCTATAGAATATATTGTATTCTGAAATTATGTGTAATAAAAAAAATTATAAATCCTAATAAAAAAATGAATAACAATAAAATAAATATGTATACATAAAAAGATTAAAACGTTAAAATAAAATGAAAATCAAGAAAGAAACTATTAATCTATGAAACTGTACAACTTGAAATAGGTAAATTAATATAATTACGAATATTATATTATTATTATTATTATATATTACGAATAATTATATTAATTTCCGCACAAAACTTTAATTATAAAAGACTTTAAATTCGACTATTCGAAATATTAAACAATAAAAAGAAACAACTTTAACTTTACTAAAACTTTTAGAAACAAAAAGGTCTTTTAAAAGAATAAACAAAAGAACTTACTGAAGAAAACTTTACGTCGACTGATTTAGAAAACTTACTATTTCAGACCTGAAAAGAACTGGATTTTATAAACTGAAACAGTATTTTAATACTTAAAAAAAACTAGAAATCTTAAAAATATAAAATCTGAGAAGTCCAAAACTCTTAAAATAAATTAAAATATTTCTTTAACTTTATAAGACTAGTACGTCTGAACTATTCAAAAACTAGAACGATTCTGCCTTTTAAATGCGAAGGTATTCAGGAGATCGACACAACCGAAATTTTGAAAAATTTTTATGCAGTTCTTCATTTTATGACCCCTGGATCCTAAAAATGACCTCAGTTCAAAAGTTTATATATCTACAGTATGTCCACGGATGCGGTTAACAAGAGGACAAATGGACCAAAAATTGAAAGATACGAGAAAAAGTTATTCTTGATAAAAATGTTTGCTTGTCGAAAAAATAAGAATTACCATGAAAAAAATTATTTTTATTAAACAGGGCGTTTCAAAAAGGCATAAATATAAAATTAAACAAGAGCAAGCACTCATATTTTGGTGTCTTAGCGTAAAATGATAAATAGAAAAAATGCTCCAAATTTAATTCTGACCCTGATTCCAGAGTTACAGAAGAATATTTAAATTTATGAAAAAAAATTTCATCAGTTTTTGATATTAAAAAAGAACAGAAACAATATAATGAGGACGATGCCAGTACCTACAGTTTTGATATTGGAAGCAGTAAATGAAAATCCATTGCTTTCTTGAAGAAACAGGGCTAAGAATTTAGAGGTGATGGGAAAATCTACCATTCAAAAAGTTTTAAAAGAAAATAAAATTTATTCTTACAAGCCTCATTTCAACCAAACTTTGGAGGCTGGGGATGAAGCAAAAAGGCTAGATTTTTGTTTGTGGGTTGGAAATCAGATTTTAAACGGCAATAGAAATTTTCGCAAGCTCATAATATTTTCAATTTTCATTTTAATTTATTTAATTTTATGTTTATGCCTTTTTGACACGCCCTGTTTAATAAAAATAATTTTTTTCATATTAGTTCTTATTTTTTCCGACAAGACAACTTTTTTTTGACACTGACACTACAACAACAATAAGGTACCTAATGTAAAGGCACAGTATAATAAATAATACAGTATTCTGTCTTTCACGTTTGCAAGCCGTCCTGCGCATATCGTCGCGCATGCCGCCATTATGGGTTACAACGTCAAAATAATCGCATTGACGTAGGTAGATAGATACAGTTCACTACTGTGTTCAATATATAGTTCATTGTCGGCGTGTACGAGATAAATAAATATTGTGTTTAAATCTAAATCTGTGTTTTGTGTTTTTGGTATAGTGTTCGTGAGAATTAAAAGGATTTTATTTTTATTAACGTGTCTTGGAATTCATACAATGAATAATCACGGAGGACATGTGTGTGTTGCAAAATGTTGTCCCAATAAGCGGTACACTTGCTCTAAACATTTTTTTCGCTTCCCCAAAGATCCTGTTAGGTGAGTAATAAGTAAAAATTAAGATAAATACTAGATAATTTTACGTTTATAACAACTATTTGTATAACCGTAAAATTTATATTACGAAATGACAGTATCTAATATGTTTTTAAACTAAATACAAGTGAAACATAAACACAAGCTGTCGCGTGGCTAGTTGTTATTTTATTGACAATATCATTATAAAGTTTCAAGAAGTTTTTGCCAAAATTTGCCTTTAAAGTTGCTGTTGTTGTAATTTGTGAATTAAACTACCCGTTTAACTCACTACAACGATATTCATAATAAACCACGAAAATTGAAATAAACGCGATTTATTAATAAAGAAAAATAACAAACTAAATACAAAACTGAAACGATTTTAACTGACCAATATAATATAAAAATTGAAAACTAATCAAAAATTTGACAATCTTAATTCTTTTTTGACAATAACAACTTTTTCCAATAGTTATTATTATTATTAAAAATCACCCAATCATGTCAACATTTAACTGATAACACCACTCAAGGTTGTTTTCAATCACTATGACACACCACAAATATTTCTGAAATTGACAGCGATATTATTATGTACTTAAATATTTTTACAAAAATAAAAATACAGTACTGTGGTTAGAAACCAAAAACTATAATTATTCTTAGTCAGGACCTGTTTTGTAACCCAAAATGGCGGCATCTTACGTCACACTTTTTTTCAAAGTGCGAACGTGGAGACGGAATGCTGTACTTATTAATGCTGTGGTAAAGGTAATAATTAAGTAAAAGTACGCACACATGCGCATGCACTCATGAAAAAAAAAAATTTTTTTCATAAATTTAAATATTCTTCTGTAACTCGGGAATCAGGGTCAGAATTAAATTTGCAGCATTTTTTCTATTTATCATTTTACGCTAAGACACCAAAATAAGAATGTTTGCTCTTGTTTAATTTTATATTTATGCCTTTTTGAGACGCCCTGTTTAATAAAAATAATTTTTTTCATGGTAGTTCTTATTTTTTCGACAAGCAAACATTTTTATCAAAAATAACTTTTTTTCGTATCTTTCAGTTTTTGGTCCATTTGTCCTCTTGTTAACCGCATCCGTGGACATACTGTATATATATATATATATATATATATATATATATATATATATATTATATATGGGATATAGAAAACTTTGCGTCACGTCCTAGGCCGCATTTTTTGACCAATCGAAACAAAATTTGGTTAAAAAATCGGCTAGGTCATGGAATCGCGTGAGTTCGTTGAAATCGGAGAGCTAATTTCAAAATGGCGGCCTGTCAAAGTTTTAAAAAAATCATATTTTTTTCACTGTTAATAGAAAATACCCATGTTACATATCAAATGATAGAGCACTTAAATATCTACAATGTTTATTTGGATAGTTTTTTCAACGCTGGCATATTTAAGTAAATGTAAGTCAATATAAAGTACCAAAAATTAAAAAAAAATCCCGATGGCAGCCAGTCGGAAAAGTAGATTTTTGATTTATGTATTTTTTATTTATACTTAGTCTACCACTGACACTCACTATTAATAAACAAATAACGGAATATTCTGACATTCGCCAAATATAACCAAAGTGTCATATTGACAGTTATTTTAACTGAAATACCCATTATACTATAATACATACGTAAGTACGGTCTTATTGTTATTTCACAGGTGTTTATTTGTCAAAATAATTACAGGTATAGCGGGTGATGATATATTTTTTTATTTTTTGTTACTTTATATTGACTTACATTTACTTAAATATGCCAGCAATGAAAAAACTCTCCAAATAAATATTGTAGAGATTTAAGTGCTCTATCATTTGATATGTAACATAGGTATTTTCTATTAACAACGAAAAAAATATGATTTTTTTAAAACTTTGACAGGCCGCCATTCTGAAATTAACTCTCCGATTTCAATCGCCAACGAACTCACGCGATTCCATGACCTAGCCGATTTTTTAACCAAATTTTGTTTCGATTGGTCAAAAAATGCGGCCTAGAACGTGACGCAAAGTTTCTATATCCCATATATAGTATATATATATAGATATATAAACTTTTGAACTGAGGTCATTTTTAGGATCCAGGGGTCATAAAATGAAGTACTGCATAAAAATTTTTCAAAATTTCGGTTGTGTCGATCTCCTGAATAGTTAGATTTTTTTTTTAAAATCTACTAAAAAAATATCATCATTATTTTGACAAATAAACACCTGTGAAATAACAATAAGACCGTACTTGTGTATGTATTATAGTATAATGGGTATTTCAGTTAAAATAACTGTCAATATGACACTTTGGTTATATTTGGCGACTGTCAGAGTATTCTATTATTTGTTTATTAATAGTGGGTGTCAGTGGTAGACTAAGTAATAAATAAAAAATACATAAATCAAAAATCTACTTTTCCGACTGGCTGCCATCGGGATTTTTTTATTTTGGCCATCCAAAAACTATTAAGTAAAAATAAATAGCTTTATATTTATAGCCTACGTAATATGTTTACAAAATTTACCAGTGGCGGGGTGTTCTATTTTGTTAAAGACCTGTCTTTTTAGACTTAGGCACCAAAAAACGGAATTTCTCTAAAAATCGACTTATGACCTTTTTAAGTACACAGAACTAATATTTATTTTGTATAAAAAATGTTATTTTTAAATACACTTATTATACAATCTGTCATGCATGCAAACAAATTGAAACGGTCAATTTCTTATTCGATTATTAAATTATACTGTGTATGGATTGTGTTTTATTTGGTCTATTTAAATTATAACCACGACAGATTCGAACATACCATAATTCTCAGATTGCCTATATCATTGACGAAATAATAACTTTGTCAATGATAAAACCATAACGAAATGATTAATAATTTGCTTTAAAAGCTAACTTTCGTATATGTATGTATATTTCTCCTTATATTTTAGGCACGCGTTGACGTCATGCGCCAGTCAGTTCGAATTTCGTCCGTCAAATGATCATATCTTGTATTATAGTATCATGACCTAATTATACTTTTAAATAAAATACATTGAGTGAAATTGAATAAATAAAACATGAAACTCCACTGTATCATATGGATTACACCTTTTACTTGGTCTTTGTTATTTTTTGATGTTATTTATTGTTAACATGAGAATACAAACATTCCTATGTTCAAGCTAGAGGTTTTTTGTTTATCTCCGAAATATTTTATTTACAAAAGGAATACGGTTTTTCTGAGAAAAATTCAAAATTTTCAAAAGTCCATAGCAGACGTTTGCGTGTATGTGATTTTTTTCATATATACTATATTGTTAGTTCCAAACAGCTTTTATAATAAAGATTATTTATTCTAGTTCCGAATAAAACTGAAGGATATTGCATATTCTTTGGAATTGTGGTACAGTTCATTGAAACTTATAGAAGGCAATTTTGGTACGGGTGTTGCATCATATTTTAAGCTACTAAGATGGCTATTTTTACTTAATGTTAGCATTTCACTCGTGTCATTAGTTTTTATAGTTCTTCCGAGAGTATTTAACATTACTGAGGACGATAAAGTGAGTTATGGCGATTTCGATTGGACAGATTTGTTTACAGGAGAGGTAATTATAATATTCTGGTTTCATGCATACCATTTTGATGTCTTGTAGTTATTAGTGAACGTTTTTAAATTTTATTCAGTATTGATTTGTTTGATAATGCCGGTGGTCTTTTTTTTATTCCACGTCTTGTTTTATGATCTTCTAAATCATCTTTGGACCAATTTTGAACCGACCATAATGACGAAATTAGTTTGAATTCTTTAATATATCTCACGCGGCATATTATGCTTCATCAATTTTATATTAGTATCTTCCAATATCAATCAACATAATATGAAGTATTATAAAGCAAATTAACACATTTAATTCTCTCCTGAATGCTGAAATAGTGTTAGCGAAACGCTCGTCGAGATTTAAAAAAGTGTTTTGGTAAAGTCGTAAAACGCTTGCGCTATAGTAGTACAAACATTATTTAAAATTGTAGAATCATAATTTTGTTTGCTTTCAATTATTATACTTGGCGGTTTTTACGCATTGATATTTTTTTAGGATCACACGCAGACGTGGCTTGAAAAAGGAGACCACCAGAGATGTATTAGTTATATTTGTAAATAGTTTTTATTTTGATATAATATCCTGTTTTTAGGGATTCTTCTTTGCAATGTATTATGGTTTTTATAGTAATCAAACACTGACATTTTATACACTAACTTACAGCATGCCACATGCTTATTTTTTCACTATGCTTACCATTTATTTGATTTCGTTACTGGTGTTAAGTATTAGGTAAGTTTTTGTTAGTTTAGTAGTTAGATTATGTGTTTTGTTTTAAGTTTTTTCTACGAGCGTGCGGTAAAGTGCACTTTTCCGAATTTTGTTTTAATGCGGAACGTTGCACTTTTCCGCCCTCATTGCTGTAAAGTTACTTTTCCGCACTGTGCTAGATTATTTCTTCTGGCAATATTTCACCATTCTAACTCTCCTTTTTAATATAATAATTTATATTATTTAAGTCCAGGATTTACTGCAGTAACATACTGTATCCTCGTGTATTGTTTATTAACCTGAACTGTCAAACTCACAATTCGGGTAACAATTGACAAATGTGCCAAAAATATGCAACAACTAACTTAATCTAGTTTTTTACCATTATGTGTCTTTTTCTCTGGTAATAACAACGTATTTTGAATTAGTGCGAGTTATTTTTACAGTTTTGCCTGTACTCTTTGGTTTGGCGAAGTTTGAAGTGCTCGTACGAAAAAAAATTGTATCTAACGCTTGCAGAAAGTGGCTTTTCCGCACTTGACGGATGACCGAACTCCACTGCGCGTCCTTCGGTCGAGTGCGGAAAAGTACTACTTTCCGATAATTATTCCAAATCTTTTATTTGAATGATAATAATAATATTACGTGATTGTTCTTTTAGTAATTTTGTTAGTATTAAAGTTTTTTTTTTTGAGCTATTTCAGTTTATTTACTTAGTTATTTTTTAAATTAGAATTTTCATGATTTAATTAATAATAATAATAATAATAATAATAAATAATAATAAAAGCGCAGAGGAGATATGTTGGGTGACAGCAGCAATATCTACGGGTGTGACGATCCCGCGCACCTCAGTTGTCGCAGGAGCTCGGCGCAACAGCTCCAACCGAATTTTTCGGTTTTTCTGTCCCATCCGGGTTGGGATCCACAGTAAATAAAAATAAACCTGAGGTTGACAATACTTACCAGTGACAGGGGTACGTAAAAGTCAGCTTAGTCCGTGTGGGGTCCGGACCAAATAAGAATAGCCCCATGTGGTTGTCCGATACCCTTTACTACCCACATTCCATTACCTACTTACCTTACCCCACTATCACCATACTTACCTCACCTCCCTTCTATATTCAAACTTACCTTCAGTATATGGAACATCCCTGTACATACTTCCTACCGTCCTACCAATTTTATATCCGTCTAAACCCGGATAAGAATAGGTTTAGGGTTCCCTTTAACCTGCAGTAGAAGCCTGCATTTAAGGAGAAAACAAATAATGATGAGCTCAAATAAAAATGGCCCTGAGTCCCCGGCAGACCTTCAATGGTCACAGGGTGCGAAGAATCCCCGGGAGGAAACAATAAATACTAGAAATACAAACCAAACGCAAGAAACCATAATCTCCAAAGAACAATTGGAATCCCAGGAATGGAATCTGTCTCAAAACAATAAGAGAATGACCCGACAAAATGTTGAAGTCCCTCACGAGGCTGATCGCGGCGCTAGAAGAACATGGTCCAGAAATGATAATCTGGACGTTTTCAGAGCGTACTTTCTGGGGACCCAATTTGAAACACAAAAACGAGGATTTAGAAAAAATATGCTATTAGAATGGAGAAAAATAAGACCGGATTTAATTTTAAACGAAAACCAACTAGCAAATCAACTATATGCAATAAAAACTCATAATTTGCTTACTGCTGTTGATATAGAAGAATTGAAACAGAATATGTCTGAGACGGATCAAGGTATAGAAACTGATAACACAATAATTTATGAACAAACAAATGAGAGCAATACGCAAACAATAAACATACAAAATAACCTTGCACTGAATGTGGATCTGGATGCGGGTGAGAATGTAAATGATGTTGTAGTGAGATTCCAGGAGAACATCGCGGTTTTTAAGAACTCTGATCCAGAAAAACGGCTTAGCTTACCAAAAATAAAACCAACAAAAAAAACAAAACAGCTAATATCAATAGTAAACCAAGAAATCCTTAAATATATGCCAACTAGCAATCTGGAGGAAACACAGACACTTGTCTACACCGCTGCAAAAACAGTTATTGAATCTATGGGAGTTAAATTGGGAAAAAAGCAAAAGGCCAAGAAGGAACCCAAATGGAGAGAACGTATAGAACAAAAAATAAAAACGTTAAGAAGTTGGCTAACAAAGATACGAGATTGGGAGAGAGGTAACATGAGCACCAAATTATCTAACGATATACATTACTATTTTAGGAAAAACAATATTCAGCATTCAAATTACCAAGAGAAGGAAACATTTAATGAAAAAATAAAACAACAAATAGCAGCACTGGGAAACCGGCTGAGACGATACAATAAAAGTTACAAACGTAAAAATGACAACAAACTGTTTAAGAATAACGAGAAAGAGTTCTACAAAAAACTTAATAATGAACCACCAATTGAACAGGGACCAGACAAGGAACAACTACAAACATTCTGGAAAAACGTATGGGCATCCAAACAACAATACAATCAAAAGGCATCATGGCTTAAAACGGAAAAAAAGAAATACGACACATTAATAGACATGGAGATTAGTCCAATAACTGAGACTGAAGTTAAGAACGCTTTAAATAGATCACACAACTGGAAAGCACCGGGGGTGGATCATGTTCATAACTATTGGTGGAAAAATATAAATATCACAAAGTTGCTTACAAAACAAATTAATGAACTACTAACAAACAACACATATCATCCTAAATTTTTAACGAAAGGAATTACCTCAATGATACCTAAAAAAGGAGATACAACTAACCCAAAAAACTATCGACCCATAACGTGTCTACCCACTTTGTATAAAATAATCACCTCAATTCTAAGCCAAAAAATAATCAAGCACATTGAAGACTCTGGAATCTTAACTGAAGAGCAAAAGGGTTGTCGGCATGGTACATTAGGAAGCAGGGAACAATTGGTGATCGACTCTATAGTTACACAAGATGCTAAAAAGAGAAACAAAAATATGGCAGTTGCATGGATCGATTATCAGAAAGCCTTTGATAGTGTTCCACATTCTTGGTTAATAGATGTACTAAAACTTTACAAAATCAGCCCAAATATAATAAATTTTTTAGCCACAGCAATGAAAACCTGGAGAACGAAACTCGTAGTTAAAACGGAAAAAACAAATATAGTAACGGATGAAATACCGATCCAGAGTGGCATATTTCAGGGAGATTCCCTAAGCCCTTTTTGGTTTGTGTTGTGTCTGAACCCACTCTCAAATATGTTAAAAGACACTAGAATAGGATATACACTGAGGTATGAGGATAGTGATTATACAATAAATCATTTATTTTATGTAGATGACCTCAAACTCTATGCATCAACAGAGAAACAATTAGACAGACTTATTGAGACGACACAAAAGTTCAGTCTTGACATCAAAATGAAGTTCGGTTTTGATAAATGTGCAAAATTAGTAGCTCAAAAGGGAAAGTTACAAACTTACGAAAATTTAGAAAATAGCGAAACATTCAGATACCTAAACAATGATTACTACAAATACCTCGGCTATAACCAAAAATTGGTTTTAGATCAAAAAAATATAATAGAAAACACGGAACAAAAAATGGTTGATAGAATCAGAAAAATCCTAAGATCAGAACTAACTGGTAAAAACAAAATCAAAGCCATAAATACGTATGCATTGCCAGTGTTATCTTATTCCTTTGGAATAATCAGGTGGTCTAAGACAAGCATTGAAGCAATGAATAGAAAAATTAGAGTTTTGCTAACAGAATATAGGTGCCACCATCCCCATGCATGTACTGAACGTTTATACTTACCAAGAAATGTGGGCGGAAGAGGACTACTAGACCTACACCGACTATGCGATAGACAAATTAATCTACTAAAAACCTACTTTAACAGAAAATCTCTCCTATCGCCATTACACCGTCAAGTCAAGCGACTGGATTATTATTCACCTCTACAGCTCAGCAATAACACCATGCGCGAAACACTTACTAATGACGACATAAGAGAACAATGGCTAGAAAAATCGTTGCATGGAAAATATCCGTATGCCCTATCTCGGGCAGATTCAGAGTTGTCAACCATGTGGCTAAAACATGGACTAT
Source organism: Apoderus coryli (assembly GCA_911728435.2). NCBI lineage: Eukaryota > Metazoa > Arthropoda > Insecta > Coleoptera > Attelabidae > Apoderus > Apoderus coryli. The sequence continues at coordinate 3,327,436 of OU452202.1, read as the reverse complement.
TGTTCGCGGAAACCGAGGGTTTTCTGGTATCAATACAGGACGGAGTAACGCCCACCAGAAACTACCAAAAATACATACAGAAAATTCCAATTGAAAATGATAAGAAGTGTAGAATGTGTTTCGCCAAATCAGAAACAACGGAACATATCCTCTCAGCGTGCAGCAGCTTAGCGCCCACAGAATATACAAAAAGGCATAATTTAACAGCAGGAATAATTCATCAGGAAATAGCCGTACAATGCAAACTTATAGAGAAAAGAGAAAAATATTTTCTATACAACCCATTCCCGTTTTTACAAAACGATAATTATAAACTTTATTGGGATTTCCCAATAATCACAGATAGACCTATCGCAAGTAATCGTCCTGACATAACCCTGGTAGACCGGAAAAATAAGATTGCTTACTTCGTCGATATTTCTCACCCGGCTGACCACAACCTCCTAAATAAAGAGAAAGAAAAAATAAATAAGTATCAAGACCTTTGTACGGAATTTAAGAATATTTATAAACTGGACAAGGTACTTACTGTTCCTATTATAATATCACTGACGGGACTGATTGGGAAAAACCTGCCACGCTTTCTGAAACAAATAGACATTGATCAGCGAAACATAACATTGATGCAAAGATCGGTGATCCTTGAGTCATGTAGAATCATGAGAAAAACCCTGAACCTGCCTGAATAGAGTATAAAGGCAGCGGATAAAAAGTTTTAAATACGTACCTTGATTCCCTCCCCTATTTGAAGAAAAAGTATATACTTATTAATAATATCTGAAGCATACTTAATGAAATCCTAGAAGTACTTACCGTGTTAAAACAAATCTGTAGTGATTGGTTATCAAACCCCACTGCAGAATTTCTCCTATCTGGAAGAAAGTAGAAGGATGTAAAAAAAAAAATAATAATAATAATAATAGCCTTTATTTGCCCAACAGTACAAAACCTAAATCATAATTCACTAATGCACAAAATAAATAAAACTAAAATGAATACCTATATCTAATTACCGAAGTGTTGGATGGCAACCTCCAGAACCTCTCTCATCTCAGAATTGAAAATGTCACAGTCTGTACCAATCAAGTTATAATTACCACACATAATATTGATAGGAGAACGCAGCAACACATTGGTTCTAGCTTTCGCAATGTGAAAAGTTGAACTGTATCTAGTTTCAAATCTCGGAACATTAATATTTACATTCATTAACATTTCAGAACAGTCAACCTTTCCATGTAGAAGCTTATACAAATACTCAATTGAATTCAAAATTCTTCTTTTTTCCAAGCTCTGCGTATCAAATCTAGTCAACAATATATTATAGTCAACTCCCCTTTCAGGATATATTCCATCTTCCTTATACACAAGATGTTTAAGAAATTTACGCTGCGTTTTTTCAATTGCAACTTTATGAACATTATATATAGGGTACCAGACTAACGAACCGTATTCAAGCTTAGGCCGAATGTATGTAGAAAAAAGAATTTGTAAAGCAAGAATATTATTGAAGCCTTTTGTATTTCTCATAATGAAACCATAGGTTTTATTGGCTTCCGCTGTCTTAGTTAATATGTGCTCAGCAAAACTAAGTTTAGAGTCAAAGATGATTCCCAGGTCAGTCACTGTCTCAGAGGATGTTATGGCTGTGTCATTTATGCTGTAGTTATATTGAATATTTTGTTTTTTTCTTTGTATACATCACGATTTTACATTTTGCTGGATTAAGAGGTAAATTGTTAGTTTGACACCATTCCGATACATGATTCAAATTTGCTTGAAGCTCATTACAATTATTAATATTTTTTATTTCAAGAAAAATGTTTAAGTCGTCAGCAAACATTAACTTGCCACAGGTCAGTCTTTCCTCCAAATCATTAACAAACAATAAAAACAATAAGGGCCCAAGGTTTGAACCTTGAGGAACTCCAGAAACTGCATAGAAGGGAACCGATCTGTAACCGTTATGTGACACAATCTGTTCTTTTTTTAACAGATAAGATTTCAAAAAGATTTGCAAGTCCTTAACAAAGCCGAACTTGTCCAATTTCATTAGCAATCTGCCATGATCCACCCTGTCAAACGCCTTCGCGAAGTCCGTGTAGAGCACATCCATCCGACCACCACTGTCAATCACCTCCGAGATACTTTGTGATATTAAAGTTAAATTACTTATTGTGGATTTCTTTGACATGAATCCATGCTGAATTGGTGTGATCATGTTTCGGACAGAGGGATAGATGCGACCAAACAATACAGTTTCAAAGATCTTACAAAAATTTGACAGAATTGATATAGGCCTGTAGTTGCCAATATTTGATTTATCCGCCGACTTGAACACCGGTACAATCCTCGACTTTTTCCACTCAGTTGGAAACACACCACTATTTACAGCCAAATTAAAAATAAAACATAAGGGGCCAACTAAAACCGGAACACAATCCCTAACCAAAAACGATGGTATACCATCAGGTCCAGAAGTCAGTTTATTCTTGAGATTTTTACCCGCTATTAAAATTTCATTCTCAGTTATAGTTTCAATGCTGACTGGGTCCACACAAGATGAAAATCGCGGTTCATCCAGACTTTCTGACGAATGGATATACACACTTTCAAAAAACTTTGCGAAATTATCAACTATATCCTGAGGATTGTTGTATTCCATATCATTATACGTCATTACTCCTGGTACCCTCGACGAGTTACTTTTTGAATGAAAATATTTCCAGAATTCCCTTGGTTCATTTTTGATATTGTTTTGGATTCTTTCAATATAGTTTTTATAAGCAGTTCGAGTATCACTTTTGATTTGTAATCGAAGTGATCTAAATTTTTCTAAATAATATTGATCACCTTTCTTTTTATATTTTTTAAGAAATTTTTCTTTTTGTTTAATATTTTTTATGCTGGAAGATGTGTACCATGATGGAAAATTACGAGAAAAATTTTTATATGGTGGGACATGTTGATCAATCACAGAATATAAGTTTGAGTAGAATTCATCGAGAGCCAAGTTGACATCATCCATTCTATACAGTTTTGACCAGTCAGCATCAAGGACCGAGCTATACAATGACAGAAAATCTGCCCTCTTATAATTATAAGTCTTTAGTTCCTTGTTTGCTTTAAATTTACAGTTTTTTTGAAATAATTTAGAAAAACTAATATTAAGACTTGGGTGATGACTATCTTCTGGGACTAGAGGGCATTCTTCATGTTTGACAGCACATGTGCTGTTTGATAGAACTAAATCCAATATTCGATTATTTGTATTTAGTATAGTATTGTGCTGTACTAAATTATAAAAGCTCTGGAAGTTCACCATCGTGTATACATCCCTATTGTTCACATTGTTATCAACATATGTACTTATATTAAAATCTCCTACAAATAATATATTATTATTATGCAATACATCGAAATGTTCAATCGATTCCAAAAATGATTCCAGAATATTACTCGGTAATGATGGAGGAATATAAACTAGCAGAATATAATAGACCACAAATTGTATAGAGCATTTACAAACTAGAAATCTATTTCAGGAAAATTTGTGTCAAATGAAGATGAATCAATTTTTCGAGTACTAATGCTAGTTTTAACTCCCAATAATACCCCTCCACCCCTTTCCAGATCAACTACCCCAAAGTTTCTGTCCTTCCGAAACACCTGATAATTATCGGAAAAAAGTTCAGAATTTTTTACACTGTCATGTAACCATGTCTCTGTGAGCATCACAATGTCATACTCTGATTCACTCAAAGCGGCCACCACTGTACCTATTTTAGTATTTAATCCTCTAACATTTTGATATATACAATAAACATGTTGATCATAATTACTACCATTGGACAACGACCTCAGTTTTCCGAATTATTTACCCTAATTATTCTAAATTGACCATTTATTTTTATATTCTTCTCACCCTGCGATAACCTCTCATTAAATTCACTTTTAAGAGCTTTGTAACACTCAAGCTGTTTAACTGTTTTATCACTAGTAAATGAGATGCGAGTATTTTTATTAGCCATAGATTTCAGCTTATATGAGTTTCTGAAAACTGTAGCTACAGTATCAGTTGACTTAAATATAGCTCTTATCGGTCTCGTTTTATCACTCTTCTTGCCAATACGATAAGTTTTTACTGTTTAATATGTTGGCTGGTCTTGAACTGGCAGAGATTTTATTTAATGAATACCGTGTTATAAGGCCAAGCTTTTGCAAAAAAAATTCTGCTAATAAAGCCACTTTTGAGCAATTTTATGAAGTGATAGGTTACTTCGCGCCTCCAATATGAGCAATAATATCTTTTTAAATAAAGGGTATCATTATAAATATAATAACACAATAAATTAATAACACAAACACGATAACTCGCAAACTAACAATTTAAAAAATTCTAACCTAAAAACATCACAACAAATGACAAATATGTCATCGAAAATTTCATAAAATCTGAATATTTGATTGGATGATTTCTCTCTAAAAAAACTGCCAACGCACAGAGGTCATTTTGTTGATTCTAGGGAGAAATAAATATAGTATTAAATTTCTTGACAAATTAGTCAAGTTACACATTATAAAGTATTTAATATTGGTAAAAAAAGTTAAATAGTGAATAAGAAATATAGAAAAATGATTGTCGCTTGTAGAACTAACTTTAGCGGGATAAAAATAAAACAAGAGAGAAAATCCTATATTATAATTTATATTATATGTATATTAATTCAATGCCGGTACTTATGATTGATAATCCTTGGGTATCTCTAAGATAAAAAGCTCATGTAAATGTAAAACCGGAAATGTTTAGTTTTTAAGATACAGGGTGTTAAACATTCAAAAAACGGTGTTTTAAATATCGTATTCTTTGTCCGATTTTGTCGAACTTTGGTTAGGGTTATTATTAGCAAAAAAAAATGTACGCCTTACGTTTTTGAAAATTTTATTTTATTTTTTAATATTAAACAACGAAAAACATTATCTTAGTTTTCAAAACAAAAAATAAATTTGTTAATGAACGCTTATTTTTAACATAAGTAAAAAAAAAATAATTTTAGATAGGAAAATAAATTAGTTTTTGTGGCATTGCTTATAAGTATTCTGAGTCACTGTTTTCATTTTCAATCTCAAAATCTGTGGCACTGGCAAAATTTGGTTCCTTAAGCAATTTAATCACATCTGCATTGAGTGGTGCTTTTGTAGAGCGAGTACCAATACGCTTGGATAAAGCCGAAATGTAAGGGTCAGACGAAACCAGGAGACACGTGAATATATCTCTTACTGTATCCTGTCTAGAAAATTTTCTGCTATAAAGCTCTCGATATCTTCTTAAGTCTTTATTGCGAGATTCCAGAGCTTCTTCGGAAAACATTCCTATAGGTAAAGCGGCAACTTTGACTATATCAGCACCATGAATTAATATGCGATGGAGAGAGGAGGGCATATTGTACCAGGGATACATACTAACAAACATTTGTGCCGTTTCTTGACAGTAATTTGAAAATGCATCTATGTTAATATTATATCCACAAGAAATTGTTGTTAAAATCACATAAAGATGTTTCAAAAAATCCTCATTTAATCCTGTTATCCTAGAGGCCAATGCATAGTTGCGAAAAAATCTTCGTGATGTATTACCATCATTGGTTGTGCCATGTCCCTGTTTAGGAATATCAACCAGTAAATTCATTTCTACTTTAAGTTGTTCTTGTATATGTTTCTTCCTTTCCTTCACTTGTATCTTTTCATACGGCTCCCGTATCTGCCATCTTTGTAGAGGGATTCGATACGAAATGTGAAGACAACACTCAAGACACCTAATCCACGCGTGTAAACTTGAAATACCGTAATCATACATTAAAGGATCGGACACGAGGCTCCAAATTTTTTTAAGATTGTTCATGATTTTTGGCGTAGCACCACATATGCCACATGTTTGAGTGGAAGAACCGCTTATTACACCAAACGTTTTGCCGTCTATCATCGTGGGTTTAAAATCATGCTTGATACGTACTTCCTTATTTACAAACGTAATTTTAGTTGGTTGAATGCATTTGATTTGGTTTTTCACGTTTTCAATTTCTCTTTTTGACAATTCGGCAGTCTCCTTTTCAAAAAGAATTTTAATGGGTCTGCAATATCGTACAGATGAAGGACGTGGATTTTGCCACAAGATGTGACCAGACGCTGTGGTCATTTGTAGTGGAACTAGACACACTGAAAACAAATTAGAATCATCCTTTGCCATTCTGTCTTCTTGTTTACAATATCCTTGTTTGTACGTAGAATGGCCACCACTGCCATCGCAACCCCACTTGTAAAAAATTGTGACATCTGAAAAATTTAATCAGCACCGTTCAAAAATGTTTTTTGCACCTCCACAATCCTAGTAACTGTATGGTCAACAAGTTGCTGTAATTTCACTTCTGCCACTGTATCCGAAACTATAATAAAATTTTCATTAGGAAAGCATTTCTTCTTAGGTTCTAAAAGGATATTGTAGTTGGGATAAATATTTGCCGTTCGTATTTTAGCCCCTTGTTGCATCAATAAATATGACTTCTTTGTTAATTGTGCATCAACATACAATGCCAAAGCTTCTTCTGGGGTATACTTGACTGGAAGCTTGTTTGGCGATTGATAGGCTTTTTTTATTTTTGTTGCCCTATTCGGAGAATACTCGGAAACTTCTTTTACTATTCGCGAAGCATCTCTTCGCCCTGATGACTACAGACTTCTACGCATGGCAAAGGATAATTCATGCCTTTTATAATTTTCTAAAAGCGGCAAAATTTTTTGCCTTTTACTTTTTGCCCCAAGGTCTTGAAATTCTTTGCTTGGGCGCCCTCTTTTTTTACTGATACGGGTATTAGGTAAAGTCAAATCAATTTCTTTAAATGTGATTATACCATTAAGCCACTCATTTTCCCTTTCTTTAAATAGATTTTGACCTCGATTACTCTCTCTCCACTTTTTCGCCACCGCACTATTAAATGAATTAACCTTTTGTTTTAGTTTGCAATATTCTGCATCCTGACCTTCCTCTAAATTGAGTTTATTGCTGACATACTGCAATACTGCACCATTTTTAGCGTTTACGGATTTTTGTTGAGACCAAACGCTAAACAGCTCTCTTTTGGTGAATGACATGATACCTGAAATAAAACAATTCTAAACTTGTTGGCAACTACTGGCACATAAAGTTCAACTTATTAAACAGGGTTTGAGTGCAATTAACTAAAAAAATAATATTTAGGGCAAACACGGGCAAACACCGATATATGCCGCTTGCTTAACTTGTTTTACCTAGATTTATATTAAATAAATAGGTACAAATCTTTGAAAACATTTTTAACACATAATTTCGCTACTTTATTTGTAAATTATACTAAGTAATGTAAGTAGTACTTACCCAAACTTAACAAACAACACCAAAACTCCCAAATTATACACAGCAAATAATTCTGTATGCCACTTTAAATATGACGTACAAAGACTTGTTTAATGACGCGCAATTATAATTTAGTTGTGATTTGGTTGTTGTCACCACACCCGCCCTACTAGAATTAGCAGAATCAAATAATATTCCTAAAATTGCTTACCTAGTATATTGTCTTTGAAATGACACATACCGAAATCGTAAAATGCTACTTATATTTTTTTAATTATTTCCCTGTAGTTTATTATAAATGACCTCTGTGCAACGTAGCGAATGAGTAAATCTTTTGCGTGCACGCAAGTAGGGATGTACACATTTAATCGCAATTTCAAATAAACCTGTTTGTCCGAAACAAGTTGCGCATATGAGCAAATCACTGCAAATTTGCGTGCACGTCAATATACGTCGATTGAAATCAGGCCCATCTGATAGGTTTAACTTCGGAACCCAAGCGTGTCCGTGTGCTAGGAAACTATAGTTTATGTTCTGTTACCTGACCGTTAGATGTATTTGGGCATCATGCAATTGTTATGTACCGTAACTGCGGGAAGCATGCAAAGACGTTCAAACGTGTCAGTGGTGGGTAATATCACATGTGTTAATTTTTTTGGCTCGTAGTTAATTTATTTTTAACTCTTTTAAGTGTAATCATGGCTGCGGGAGACGTGCACGTTGAGCTCCGTAGCAGCCGCACACGACAATGCATTGTACAAAGAGCGCGCTGCAGTGAAAAGGTTAAAAAAAAAACTTGCACAATCTGGCACATGGTAGAGTTTTTGCACAAGGGTAGTTTGTATTCGTCGATGACTTTGATTATTTCTTTACTTTAGAGAATTAAAAATGTGCCACATTTGTAGAGTGGTGCTGTCGAAATTCATATTTTTTGTAACTTTTCAATTCTTTCTTTAATTTATATATATATATATATATATATATATATATATATATATTTCGGATACGTAGATGACCATCAAAAACTTTAGCGACCTAGTAAGTGCTTGGGCAACCTGATTTTTTTAAGAAAAGAAATTCAAATACCTTATGATGTTTTTGACTTAATAATAATAATAGTTGACTTGTAGTGAATATAGACCCACACATATGGACACACAAAAATGCACAGTACTAGTATAGTGTTCGGGAGGTAAAAATCTCTTTTCTAACAAACGTATAAAAATCACTTAACGTGTCATACTTCGACACATCCGCCAGACCGAGTCATGTCGTCGTCCATCTATACAGCAGATTTATTTAGTAAATTCCGAGATTATACAATTTTCATTACTGTTTTATTTGTTTTAGTGTGGCCAAAAGTTATAGCAGAACATTTATTGAAACTGAAGGTGGTTTAAAAAATATATATGCTCACAAAGTTTTTTGTGGTTGGGATTATAATATTGCAACAAAAGATGCAGCAGAATTAAAATCGAAGGCAATTTACAGTGAATTGAGGGTAAATATTAATTATTTTATATAATAAGCGCTTTAGATTGAGTTAAGAGGGGCGTTTGAATAAAATCGTTTGCAGACCTATTTTTGCGCATGGTAGACGCCACTAAGACGTATCTGCTAGCAAAAATTTTCATAGGGTTTTAAAGACCAAAGATGGGATTAGGTAATGAAGTATTTTCAAGCGGAAAGATTAAATAGTTAACTCATAAATTGAGTTCAAACATGGGTAATTTTTTCAAATTTACAGATATATTTTTGTGGATGGAAATCTCCACTAATACGTATCTGGTAGTCAAAATTTTAATAGGGTCTTAAAGACTAAGGTTTGGATTAGGTAATAAGGTATTTTGAGGCTACAACAATAAATAATTACTTAATAAATTGAGTTCAAAGTCAGCAACTTTTTCCTCATTTTGTGCTATGATTCTAATATTTAATAATGATAATATTACTTTATTACCTAATTTATATATTTAACAATCACTTGTAATTAAAATTGTTCGTGAAAACTTTCTGTATTAGACAATATCCATATATAAAAAAAACCCTCATATTTCCCTTCAAATATCCGCCATTTTCTTATATTTTTTTTATAACTGTAGCCAACAAACAAATAATTCGTAGTTGGGACAGCATTGAAGAGATGGCGCTGTTTATACACAGTGACACAAAAATCTAATGGTTTTGTCGTACTTATATTATTAATATTTAGTTGTATGCGGTATAGTATATTATGTATATGCGTATGTACTAGGAGTAGGGATTATTAACGTTAGCCATGTACAGTAATATCAGAGAATACATAAACATCTATGGTAATATTATGTAGGTATACCTACTGTTAGAGGATAAATACAAGAAGGGATAAAGTAGTAGTAGTTTGTTACGTTAGTTTATTGGAAATAATACAATTATAATAATTATTAAAATTCTGTTTCGTTACGCAGGTCATATATTTTTGATTATATTATAACTAGTCGGGAAAGTTTTAGGGTGACACAACCGATTTTTTATGATCTATAGAGAGAATACAAGAACTTCCGACTGGTAGTTATTATAAAATTATAAGATACCCTTGGTAGGGGTTTAAATAGCGTTTAAAATTTCACCAGTTAGGTAGTCGGAACGTATATACAGGGTTATTCACGCCATACGACACGGAATACTGTGGTTATTTAATTTCCTTGAAGTTTTATTCATGGGTTCGATAAAAATGATTTATGGCTACATTTTAAAAATATTGTGAGTCTATACAGGGTGTCCCAAATATGAGAAATTAACCATAGTTGTGTTTTTTTTAAATGGAATGCCCTGTATATGAATCAATTTCCCGTTCAAAATAAACCTAAATTTCATTAAAGCCCATCTCACCTAAACCTGACAGTTTTTTAAATATTTATGTTTTAATAAAAATATAGACATAATTTGAATGAAAAAATTCACACCTATTTGTTTGTTCTTTTTAAGCCAGTCTAGGCTGATGAATATCTCATCACTTGTTACGCCAAATATAAAAAATCCCCAATACTAAATACAGGATGTCCAATAATATAACTTATATGAACGTAAAGTTTAATTCTAAATAACTTGTTTATTTCAAATGGAACACCCGGTATATGAGGTAAAAATTAGATGCACAAAGTAATTCTCTGTCAAATATTATAATAATTTCCTATGGATAACTCTTGACGTTTTCGTGGAAAATGCACATATTCATAATATTATGCGAATTTTTAATTGAACCTGTTAATTTCATGTAGACCACCCTGTATTTGATGGTGATGAAATTAATTATCTATTAATCACTATGAGGTTTTCTTATAGATATGTATATTTTTTTAATGTATGGAAAAAGCACATATTGGTAGTAATAGGAAGACTTTTTCAAAATTATATTCGTCAAGTCAGCCATGAGAATTTGACAAACCATAATTTAAACAATAACATAATAAATAAATACATTTTTAACTTAAATTAAATAACAAGATATACCTACATAAAAACTGATAAATTTTATAATAAATGTTCAAAATGATTGGACTCTAGGCACATTTCAATCCTTTTCTTAATCCTTCAACAACTTTAATCTGGTGTAACGCTTCTCAACGCTTCATTTATTTGCTCCTTCAAAATTAAAAAAGTTTTCATTTGCGATGATTTTGTTCCTGGCCCATTTACAAAATTCAACACGATTTAAAATCAATATTGAAATGTTCTTGATGCAGTTGCACTGTATTTGGGTGGTATCTTTCGTTAAACTGCCTTAACAGCCTCTCGAAGACCGCTTTTTTGGGGTGATTTTGCGCCAGGAACCTTTGAGCGTAAACTCGCGATTCCAGTAAAGCGTTTTTGGACCATTCTCCCAGAATAAAAATCATGTGTATTCTTTCTCCTTTGGAATAGGTTCGCATTTTTGAATTGAAGTGAATTAAATCAAATGTCACAGATAAAAAACTGTTTTATGAAAAATTCTAAGGTAAGAATTTTCAACCGACTATTTGACAGTAAATATTAAATTACAAAAATGTATTCTCTTCTTCTCAAATTCTCATGGCTGACTTGATAAATATTATAATTTTGAAAATTCTTCCTCTTATTGCCAATATGTGTGCCTCTTCCATGCAAAATTAAAGATAAGTATACATATCTATAAGAAAACTTTAATTTTTGCATCATTAAATACAGGGTGGTCTACATGAAACTAAGAGATTCAATTTCAAATTCGCCTAATATCATGAATATGTGCATTTTCCACAAAAACGTCAAAAGTTATTCATAGGAAAGTATTATAATATTTGACAGATAATTACTTTATGCATCTAATTTTGACCTCTTATACTGGGTGTTCCATTTGAAATAAACAAGTTATTTAGAATTAAACTTTACGTTCATATAAGTTATATTATTGGACACCCTGTATTTAGTATTGGGGGCTTTTTATATTTAGCGTAACAAGTGATGAGTGGGTATATTTATCAGCCCAGAGTGGCTTAAAAAGAACAAACAAATAGGTGTGAATTTTTTCATTCATATTATGTCTATATTTTTATAAAAATTTAAATATTTAAAAAACTGTCAGGTTTAGGTGAGATGTACTTTAATGAAAGTTAGGTTTATTTTGAACGAGGAATCTAAAAATATATTCATATACAGGGCATTCCATTTAAAAAAACAACTATGATTCATTTCTTATATTTGTGACACCCTGTAAATACTCACAATACCTAATACCCTACTTATTTTTTTAAATTTTTACTGTTAAAATAAGTAATGTACCAATCGTAAATCAAATAGATAGGTACTATGTTAAACCGCATATTAAACTAAAACTTAATTTTTCTCGAAAATGCAGCATTCTATCATCTTTAGATAAGAATACCTCATATTTCCTAAGAATGATGTCAGAATTCTCGAAAAGTTAGTGACAAAGAAGTTTTTATTAGAAATGTCCGTTGATACCCGTTTGGACGCCTATGTTCGCAATTTAATTCAGCAGTGTATGGCTAACGAATGCTTCTATTTAGGGAAATATCTTTGTCACCTTTCACTCCAATGGCTAAAGGCGCTTTCGCTTTCTTTTAAAAACTATAACTACTTTCGGAAGCAATTTCGCATTAGAAGTTTGCCATGAAATCTGCCTACAATTTGTGGCTTTCGCTTGGTCCATTAGTTTCTGGACACATTGTATACTATTAGGAAAGACACTCTTTGATGCATGAAATAAACGCCTCATGGTTTTGAAACTGACAAACTAAAACAACAGGGCTAACCTAATACATTTTGAAAAACACTGCAAGCATACAGGGCGGTCCAAAGAATAGATAAGTATGTATTATCATAGTTAGGAAAGACACTCTTTGATGCATGAAAAAAACATCTCATGGTTTTGAAACTGACAAACTAAAACAACAGGGCTAACCTAATACATTTTGAAAAACACTGCAAGCATACAGGTCGGTCCAAAGAAGAGATAATCATGTATTATCATAGTTCTGGTTTTTTAAATAGAACACCCTGTATTGGAGTATTTAATAGTCCCTCAAAAATAACTGGGATTCATTTTAAGGTGTCATATACCTATGTTTTACGGTTTTCACACAAATCATCAATTTATGAAAATTTAGAGGCTTGGCAAAAAAATAATATGTTGAAAATATTTAAAAATCTTGACTATTTATCGTAAATAAAACCAGTTTTTTTACATTCATCCTTTTTATGTATAATAGTATATAACTATAACTAGTCTAAGCGAAGATAAGCATCAAACGTATAAGAATGCTAGCACAAAAAAGAATGTGAAAATAATTTACGCAAAATAGAAATATGATATTTTGTGCCACTATGTATTAATTTTTGGCGACACCTATTGAGGAGAAGAATGTATTAAAATATTCTAGAAAATTACTCTAAGTTAAGAAATGAATAATTTGAAATGCAATGAGATTCACTAGCGCCACCATCGGACATTTTTGTAAGTAACCATTTCAGATTCCCCTCTTAAGGTCAAAAATACACTTGTTGTCAAAACTAATGGGTATGCATTTCGAAATACGTTTCTCATCATATATTATTTCTGAGTTTGTATAAATACAAATTATATTGTGAATTGCTTGGTAATTAAAGTAACAAGACTTTTAGTTATGTTGGTTTCAAAAACATCTTGTTGTCTTACACAATTTATTGTTTTACAAACCATTATCAGTATTCCCTGTCCAGGCTTGTGCCATTTCAATGTTGTACTTTTATTGTACTTTGTCGAAGGTTTCATCTTTTTCACATTCAGGCAAACAGAGTTTTTCGCTGCTACGCTAATTAATTTACCAAAAATGCCTCAAACTAAAAATTGTATTTTAATGTTTTACTTTTAGTTATCTTATAAATTTAATTATTTTTAGCTCTCCATATCATATATGTAATATATGTATATATGGAGACTATTAGTTTCATGAAAAAAAAATTTTTTTTAATTTCACCGGAAATACTTCTTTTTGGTCATTTTATACATAAATAAGTAGTTTTAAAAAAATGTCTGTCTGTCTGTCTGTCTGTCTGTCTGTCTGTCTGTATGTCTGTCTGTCTGTCTGTCTGTCTGTCTGTATCCACGAAAACGCAAAAACCGCTTAACAGATTTTAACCAAATTTGGTACAAAAATACTATTGGACATGGCAAGGAGCTGATTAGATTTTGGGAAACATTGAGCGTAGGCAAAGGGTTTAAAAGAGGGTTCAAAAATTATAAAAATTCATAGTTCTTAAACTTATCCGAAATACTGCATATTTTTTTACGCATTTAATTGAATATAACCTAAAATATTGAACATAAAATATTAGACCACATTGGCGTTCGAAAATAGTGTAAAATGGGGTAAAAAAGATTAAAAAAAAACGTATTTCTTAAAAATAGCAGAAATATTAACTAGTTATTGATAGTTTTGATAGAATATAACCTATAAAATGTGTCATGAATAACTTACTTTCATAGGCGTTCGTAAATAATGGAAAAGGGGTCAAAACATAAAAAATATATATTTCCTAAACTTATTCGAAATATGGAATAATTTTGCATAGTTGTGATACAATATAAGCTAAAAAATATTCCATAAAAGAATTGGTTCACACGGGCGTTCGAAAATAGTTTAAAAAAGGGTCAAAAACGAAAAAAAAAAACGTTTCCCAAATATACCAGAAAAATTGGCTAATTATATATAGCTTGGATATAAGATAACCTAAAAAATGCAGCATAAAATTTTTATTCACATAGGCGTTCGTAAATAGTAGAAAAAGGGGTAAAATAAAAAAAAATTAAAATGTAAAAAATTTTATATTTAACTAGATGAATTGGTGTTAAAAATACACGACAAAAATTAATGTACCATAGGCGTCCATAAAAATTCTATAAAAGGGTCAGAAAAAATTTGTATCCGTGATAACTCAAAAACCACTTAACGGATTGTAACCACATTTGGTACGAAAATACTACAGGATAATTATAGGTGGTGATTAACATTGAGCGTAGGCAACGGGTTTAAAAGAGGTTTCAAAAATTTAAAAAATCATAGTTCTTAAACTTATCCGAAATATTGAATAATTTTTTATAGTTGTGATAGAATATAACCTAAAAAATGTTACATACAAGAATTAGTTCACACAGGCGTTCGAAAATAGTGTTAAAAAAGGGTCAAAAACGAAAAAAAAATGTTTCCCAAAGATACCAGAAAAATTGGCTAATTATATATAGCTTTGATATAAGATAACCTAAAAAATGCAGCATAAAATTTTTATTTACATAGGCGTTCGTAAATAGTAGAAAAAGGGGTAAAATAAAAAAAATTAAAATGTAAAAATTTTTATATTTAACTAGTTGAGTTGGTGTTAAAAATACACGACACAAATTAATGTTCCATAGGCGTCCGTGAAAATTCTATAAAAGGGTCAGAAAAAATTTGTATCCGTGATAACTCAAAAACCACTTAACGGATTTTAACCACATTTGGTACGAAAATACTACAGGCTATTTATAGGTGGTGATTAACATTGAGCGTAGGCAAGGGGTTTAAAAGAGGGTTCAAAAATTAAAAAAATTATAGTTCTTAAACTTATCCGAAATATTGAATAATTTTTTATAGGTGTGATAGAATATAACCTAAAAAATGTTACATAAAAGAATTAGTTCACACAGGCGTTCGAAAATAGTCTTAAAAAAAGAGTCAAAAACGAAAAAAAAATGTTTCCCAAATATACCAGAAAAATTGGCTAATTATATATAGCTTTCATATAAAATAACCTAAAAAATGCAGCATAAAATTTTTATTTACATAGGCGTTCGTAAATAGTAAAAAAAGGGGTAAAATGAAAAAAAAATTAAAATGTAAAAAAATTTATATTTAACTAGTTGAATTGGTGTTAAAAATACACGACAAAAATTAATGTTCCATAGGCGTCCGTGAAAATTTTATAAAAGGGTCAGGAAAAAATTGTATCCGTGATAACTCAAAAACCACTTAACGGATAACCTACAACATGCAGCATAACAATTTTGTTTACATAGGCGTTCGTAAATAGTAGAAAAGGGAGCAAAATAAATTTTATAATAAAACTAAAAAAAAATCAATTATTTTGCGTACAAGAATTTGGCCTAGATCTGAAATATAAAATATCTGCGTATAAATAGTGCCTCCAAAGAGAAGAAAAAGGCAGATGTCTAAAACAAAACAAAAATTTAGATAAATGACAAAAAGGTCATAAAATTATTACTTTTACACTTAAATATGGAGAGCTATTCGTGCCTCGAGGGCAACAGCTAGTTTTCATCTATTATAAGTAATTAAGGTTGTTTTATACATACATATGGAACGAACGGGATGCACTTTTCCGTTTCCTACATAGATAAATATTAAATTACTTATACGATTATTATTATTAACGCACACCCTGTGCCATTAATGGTAAAAACTACCTTTATTCTAAAATTATAAATAAAAAAGTAAAAATAATAATTATAACATTCTAAACTAACCCAACTACCTACCTACTAATTTGTTCAAAAATTGTAAATAAAAAAAAATAATAAAAAATTGCAAGAGCTAAACTATAAATAAATAAATGCTTTATTGCTCAACAGAAAGTTTCCAGTTACAGAGCAACCACACAAAAGCATCAATACAAAGAATATAAATATATATAAGACAATCAATAACTTGATAACTTTACATAACAGAAGTAAATTAAATTAATAGAGATATAAATAAAGAAATAAACATAAAAAATATATAAACAATCAAATTCAATCATTACAACCAAGTACAAGTTCTGCGGCCGCCAAAATATGTTTCAATGTATCATGAAACAAATCACACTTCCGGCACACCTCATTAAACGTGCGAGACATAGTGGACAATGGGGACCTCAACATAATATTTGTTCGAGCTCCATCACAATGAAATAATTGGTAATTTCTTGAGTTTATTCGCGGAACAGTCAAGCAGCTCAGGACAATCAATAACGCCATTAAACACTTTACAAACATTGCTTATGCATGCAAGATCCCGCCTCAATTGCAATGATTGCACACCAAATCTGCCCGTTAGATAGCCATATGGCACACCACGCCCAGGATAACTACCATCGGATTTAAAGCAAAGATACTTCAAAAATTTGCGCTGTACTCCTTCGATGTTTTGCTTGTAACAATCATAGCAGGGATACCAGATCAGAGAGCAATATTCAAGTTTGGACTTGACGTACGCGAAGTACAGTTTTTTTAGCGTATTAATATTGCGAAAAGATCTGCCATTTCTAACGATGTAACCATATGCCTTGGATGCATTAGCTATCATCGTCATTATGTGTTCGCTGAAGGTAAAGCGCGAATCGAACACAACACCAAGAGCCCTGGTAGTTTCCACACGTGACAATGCAGCGTCATGAATCGCATAGTCAAAATCAATAGGGAACGTTCTCCTAGTATATAACACAACTTTACACTTTACCGGGTTCACCATAAGATTATTGGCATCACACCAATCCCCGACCAAGTTCAGACTGTTTTGCAAAACATGACAGTCGTCAGAGTCCACCCATCTTTTAGATTTTAAATTCTTTCCCAGGACGTTAATAAAAAGATTGAACAGTAGTGGTCCCAGACTCGAACTTTGAGGTACTCCTGATGTTGCATGGTAGCTTCTTGATTTATAACCGTTATAAGAAACATACTGATCTCTGCCGCTAATGTAAGATTTTATCAATAGAATAGCACAGTAGCTTAATCCGAACGCAGGAAGCTTCCTAACCAAAACCGAATGATCGATCCTATCGTACGCTTTACTAAAGTCGGTATATATGACGTCAACCTGACCTCGAGAGTCCAACGCTGGTAAGAGATCATCTGTGCTCCAACACCTGTATAAATTCGATTATTTAATTATATAGCTATATTAAGTATATAATTATATAGCTATATTAAGTATATAATTATATAGCTATATTAAGTATATAATTATATAGCTATATTCGGTACACATCAGCTATGCGAATTACCATAAGCACATATATTTATAGTTTGATAGTAGCTGAAAGTGAGTGCAGTATGGTTTCGAAAAGGCCCAATAATCCTGAGAAGGTTAAATACGTAATTCGTACGTTGAGGGCTACAATCAGAGCGTACCGAGATATGCGAGTGGAGGCCAGAAGTCAAGTTTCATTTGCCTTTGGCTAGATGTCGCCTATTTAAAAATACAGTTATTATTGTATGTAACAATATCCGATATGCGGATGATACTGTGATAATAGCAGAAAACGCACAAGATCTGCAAAGGCTGTTGGATCGGGTCAAGGAAGAAAGCCAAAGACTAGGTTTGAAACTTAACATCAGCAAAACCAAGTTTATGATTGATAGTTAAACCGATATTCCACAGACTCGAATTCATATTAATGAAGAGTATATCGAACAGGTTACACAGTTTAGATACTTGCGATGCATGATCAATGAGGAATGGGATCCGGATCAAGAGATAAGGTGCAGGCTCGAGCAGGCTGGAGTAACCTTTCTAAGACTTCGTAAGTTCCTTACAGACAAGAACTTGGACTTTAACCTCAGATATAGAATGATAAAGTGTTATATTTGGTCCGTTCTCCTATACGGGGTTGAGGCATGGACGTTGAAAGTAGCAGTCATCAACAAAATAGAAGGCTTCAAGATGTGGATCCTGCGCCGAATGTTGAAACTGTCGTGGGTCGACCATGTGAGAAATGAGGACGTTCTCCGAAGGGCCGGTCTAGCGGATCGAGTACTTTTCGAAAATATCAAGAAAAGAAAAAGAGGTTATCACTCATACTGCGCGGAAAACGTTACCACTTTCAACGCCTCATTCTTCAGGGTAAAATTGAGGGAGGAAGAAGAGGAATAGGCAGGAAAAAATTATCATGGCTTAGAAATATCCGTCAATGGACGGGGATGAAGGACTTCCAAACATTGCAGAATGCTGCAATTAATAGAAGCATATGATAGGAATAGAAAAAGATGGACGCCTACGCAGGAATCTGCACGGCACTAAAAGAAGAAAAAGATTGTTTGTAAGTATCTACATTAGTTTGAAATCGAACGGAATCAAAATAACTTTACGAAGTAAATTATTTAAATATTTTGCAATAAAGACTATTATTATTATTAAGTATTGTGTATGACGGTCTGTGAATATATCGATAATATATAACTTTGAAAAGATGTACCTTCATCAAGAACCTTGCAGTTTTTGTTCACAGTGATTTAAACTTCACCATAACCGTAATTTTAGGAATAATTATGCAGAATGTATCAATAATGTTAGGTTTTATTTTTATTTCACTCGTACTGATTGATGGTCACATTATTGCCTGAACTTTAGTAAATTTATACGGATGCATTTTATGATTATTCAAATCTGCTGAACTGAAACATACGGTATAACCAAATCTTTTTCTGCATTGTGAACGAAAGCGTCGGGATATGTAGAAACATATGCCAAAACGGCAATATGTTTTAATTTGAAGGCACAGGTTTTGCTCAAAAGTTTAAAAATAATGTTGAATATTTACAATTTTCTCTCATTTTTTGTAGGAATTACTGTCAGCCACTGCAAAATATAAAAGAAAGGTTCCTTGTCTTCAAATGTTTTATACCCGTTCCATCCAAATTATTATGAACCTCGTTGTGATTATTTTGCTATTTGGTACAGCCTATGTTATGTGGATATTGTTAGTAGAATCAAATAGTAATTCTTTTCGTGCAAAGATGACTGTGATGATACCGATTTTAGTTAATATAGTAATGACTGTATTTCCAATGCTATTTAGTTTTATAGTGAGGTAAGTAATACAATGTCTTATTCACAGAGCAGAAGAACCAATGCCATATCCACTGTTGTTATGGCTATGTGCTTATTATTCTGATAGTGATAATAGGACAGGCTGAAGAATCAAGAAATTCTCCCATTACTAATTAAATATTCCTGCCAAAACTGTTTCGATTCTTTTAATTTAACATTAACTAACTGCATTTTACGTATAACTCAACTGGTATTCAGTTATTAAAGGTGACAGATTTTTGCATGAATTATTAATTTGCTGTTCTACTTTTTATGGTATTTCTGTAGGGACATTGAAATTAGGACATACCGTACATTGAACTTCAATAAAACATGTAGTTATATATCTCGACGCGTTAAGGCTGTTTGATCAGACTCCAAATATAAGGTATAAGGCATTCATGATTGTGCACTTATTTCTTAATCGATTTGAAAAATTCTTTTTGGATCATAGAGAGAACACTTTAACAGAGGTTTATATAGGAATAAAAAAAATTTTTTTAGCAATTTATATTGGCTTCAAAATAAATTTTTAAGAAATTTTATTTTTATTCCTATATAAACCTCTGTTAAAGTGTTCTCTCTATGATCCAAAAAGAATTTTTCAAATCGATTAAGAAATAAGTGCACAATCATGAATGCCTTATACCTATATTTGGAGTCTGATCAAACAGCCTTAACAATTATTTCCTATTTTAGGTTTGAAGACTATAGTCCGAAAATTTCGTTGTATATCACGTTAGTTCGGACGTTTATTCTGGGGTTTGTCACAATTGTTGTTTTAATTACCTTTTGGTTACGAAACACTTCAGAGGATGTAAGTTTATTTACACATTAATAGATATTGTATTAAACTAAGTTTCTATTTTAGGTATGCTGGGAAAATTCGCTTGCAAAAGAAATATATAGATTGGTTATTTTTGATTTGATATTTTCAGTTATCATTTCACCTATCACAGACTTATTGGCATTTGCAGTTAACAAGTGAGTAATATATGTGTAATGCCGCCCGCACGCACATTTTTACTGGTACTTTACAAATAGTGCAATGTCGTAGTGTGATGTATTATTAAGATTGGGATTTATTTTGGTATATTACTGGTCACATTGCTTTTTCTAAATTGTTATACTGTTCATTACATTTTCATCATTTATCTTAGGCTGCATACAAAACTTTATAATGGTCTTTTCTGCCACAGGCACTCTCTATTAAACGGTGGACATTTGTTCAGAGGACGTCTTAACCACAGTGTTGGGTATTGTTGTTAATTGTTTAAAGCCACTGGCATATTAGGTATTGTTATTTGGCATATTATTGTTACTTTGGTATTTTTCAATTGTTTTTAATATGACAATAAAAAAACTAATAAGTACACTGACATGTGTCTGTTAGAGAATAATTATTTGTTCAAATAAGTTGTATATTTTGACTAATAAAATATTACAAGTAAATATAACAAGTCCACTGCAACCCTGAGCTTACATTTGGTCCAAACGAGTCGGATACCAGAAGAATTGCGATAATAAAGTTCACCATTGGACAACAGAGAGATTGTTAACAATAAGGTGACCAGGAGCAATAAAGAGATTGTCAGTTGTAAGTCAAATAATAGTTATTTACTTTAAGATTTTGAATGTTGATATATATTGAGATCATTGAAACAGTTGTGTATTAATAATATGTCAAATTTATCAAATTTGAGAATAAAAAGAGGGCAAGTCAAGGCTTCTCTTACTAGATTTGCTCAATTTATTAATAATATTTCTATCGACAATTTAGATGCCAAATTAATAGCAGAGCTTAAATTACGCAATGTTAAATTAAATTCTGCATATGACGAGTTTGACAAATGTCAAACAGATATTGAAATTCTAATTGAATCGTTTGATGATTTAACTGAGGATGATAAACAGAAAGAATATAATGAGCGCGATCAGTTCGAATCATTATATTTTGATTTAGGTGCAAAGGCTGCAACATATTTAGAAGCTACTGAAAAACCATCTACTTCTACAATTATACGTAATTTAAGCTCCTCAGAGGCTCCACATATGAGTTCTGTAAAGTTGCCAGCATTTCATTTGCCTAAGTTTTCCGGGGAAATTGATAAATGGTTAGATTTTAAAGCAGCTTTTGATTCCATGGTTGGCAGGTTTGCCTCAATTGACAAAACTGAAAAATTTAATTATTTAAGAATGGCTTTACAAGGGGAAGCTTTAGACGTTATATCATCCTTAAGGGTAGATGATGCCACCTATGATTTAGCGTGGAATTGTTAAAGGAACGTTATGAGGACCCAAATGCAATTATTGACAATTATGTAAAGGCTTTATTTGAAGCTCCAATTCTCTATAAAGAATCTTTTCAAGGAATCAGGGGTCTGTATGATACTTTTAATAAAAATCTAAGAGCCTTAAATTTACTAGGTGAACCAACAGAACAGTGGGACACATTATTGGTATACTTAATTGTATCGAAATTTGATGCAACAACGAGGCGCGATTGGGAAAAATCTACGGCTAGTGATCTCAGGCCAAATATGTCAAATATCGATACATTTTTGAAGGATAAATGCAGAGTTTTGCAAAAACTAGAATCGAGTAGAACCGATAATACTGTTCAAAAGCCTCTAAGAACACAAATTTCGAACTCTACTAATTTTCATGTTTCTCAATCACCCACTAGATCCAGTTTTGCTTGTTATTTTTGTAAAAATGCACATTCGATATTTAAATGTGATTCATTCAACAGATTGTCGCTTGAAGACAAGAATAAAGAAGTGCAAAGATTAAAACTTTGTGTAAACTGTTTTAGTCCTAGTCATGATGCAAGGTCATGCAAGAAAGGACCTTGTAGAAAATGTCAAAAATTGCATAATACATTGCTACACCGTGATAACTCGATTAAGACAGTCAATCGATATATTCGGCCCACAAATAATTCGCAGGTTGAGAGTAGCTCTGCATCCGTGGCTGCGCAAGTAGAGCAATTTGTAGAAGATGCAGAAAATAGCGACGTTACTATTTCGGCATCTAGTTCCAAAGGGATGCATACAGATTGTAATGCAGCATTATTATCAACTGTCATTGTACATGTAAAAAATTGTAAGGGAGAATTACTAGAGGCACGAATGCTATTAGATCCAGGTTCTCAAAGTAATTTCATATCAGAAAGTTTTTGCAATAAATTAAACTTGTCAAAGTCGCAAGTAAATTTTGTTGTGTCAGGTGTTGGTAATAAGAATTTATTACCAATTAAATGTCAAGCTAAGTTAACAATTTTTTCTCGTTTTAATAATTTTAATGCAATGATTTCGTGTTTAATTTTAAATAAAATTACACAATCATTGCCAAGTTTTGCATTTGATAAAAGCGGTCTAGGAATTCCCGAGAATTTGGATTTAGCTGATCCGCGGTTTAATGAAGTATCAGAGATTGACATACGAGTACTATGTGGTGTAGGATTATTTTATAAGTTGTTACTAATGCAACAATTTACTTTAGAATCAGGTCTAATCTTACAAAATACCAGACTAGGTTGGGTTTTAGGTGGTAATATACACTTTCCACCTAATACAAGGGATAATAAAGTTACATCTTGCTTATCAATTGATGAATCAATCAATGAATCTTTAATTAAATTTTGGCAGATTGAAGAGTGCAGTATTGTCTCTAAAAAAGACGGAATTTCTGAGTCTCATTTTAAGGAAAATACTATACGTGATAATACAGGGCGTTTTGTAGTCAAGTTACCCTTAAAGGAAAATTGTAAACTAGGAATTTCAAGAAATACTGCACTAACTAGATTTTATACATTGGAAAGGAAACTTAATTCTAACTCTGAATTGAAAAAGCAATATTCTGAATTCATGGATGAATACCAGTTTCTAGGTCATATGACACCATTAACTAGCATTCAAGAAAATGGTGAATGTAATGCTTATTATATTCCACACCATGCAGTATTGAAAGATTCAAGTTTAACTACAAAATGTGGAGTAGTTTTTGATGCGTCAGCTAAATCCGATAATGGAAGTTCTTTAAATGACATTCATTACGCTGGTCCGCGTATACAAAGTGAATTGTTTGATATTTTACTAAGATTCAGGCAGTACAGCTTTGTAATTAATGCTGATATTTCGAAAATGTATCGTCAAATCCTTTTATCACCTGACCAAAGAATGTTGCAACGCATATTTTGGAGATCAACTCCTTTCGAGGAGGTAAAATGCTTTGAACTTAATACCGTAACATATGGCGTTGCGGCATCCCCGTTTTTAGCAACAAGATGTTTGTTAGAATTATCGATTATCAATGAATCCAAATTTCCTATAGCGAGCAAGGCTATCGCTAATAGTTTTTATGTTGATGACTTGCTAATAGGAGCAAATTCTGAAGATGTTATTTTACAGTTGCAGCGTGACATTTCTGCAATTCTATCGAGTGCAGGTTTTGAATTGCGTAAATGGTTATGCAATAAACCAGCACTGTTTAACAAGTTTCATGTTAATGAGAATTTGGAAGCAAGTATTTTACATTTAGGAGAAAACGAACCTATTAAAACCTTAGGTGTTTTTTGGGATTCGATTTCGGATTCGATAAGATATCGCATAAACGATATCAAACCTAGTCAACATATTACAAAACGGTTAATCTTATCAATTAGTAGTCAGATTTTTGATCCAATGGGATTATTAGGTCCAGTTGTAATACGGGCAAAAATGCTTTTACAAAAATTATGGCAGGAAAAATTATGTTGGGATCAAGAAGTATCTAAAATACTTAGGCAAGAGTGGCATGCGTTATGTCAAGATTTAACGTTATTAAATAATATTAAAATTAAAAGACACGTCCTTTTAGAAAATCCTTGTAATATAGAGCTTCATTTGTTTGCAGATGCTTCGGAAAAGGGTTATGGTGCATGTGCATACTTAAGATGTGAACAGAATTATCAATATTCTTGCAATTTACTATGCGCTAAATCAAGGGTGGCACCTATTAAAAAAATTACCCTCCTCAGGCTTGAGCTTTGCGCAGCAGTTTTAGCCACTAAGTTATCTATAAAAATTAAAAATTGTCTTGAATTAGATATTCCAAAGATCTATTTTTGGACAGATTCAATGATTACATTACATTGGATTAAGGGTTCTCCTGAAAGATGGAAAACTTTTGTCGCTAATCGCGTTAGTTTCATTCAATCGTCATCTATGACTAGTGATTGGTTTCATGTTAGATCAGAATTCAATCCTGCTGATTATATTTCACGAGGCATTTCCAGTGAACAATTAATTTCTAGCGAATTGTGGTGGAATGGTCCTCAGTTTTTGATGAATCATACCGAATTTACAAAAAATATGCCACCTTATATATTTAACCAACAAGTTAATATTCCTGAACAACGCACAATATCACACGTTGTTAACTCGAATGATGAATCATTCGACATTTTTTCAAGATTTTCATCTTTATTAAGGTTGCAAAGAGTTATGGCATATTGTTTGCGATTCATTAACAATTTGAAAAACAGATTATTACGTTTTTCTGGTCCTTTGAAAACAGTAGAGTTAAACAGTACACTTAATTTACTATTAAAGTTGTCTCAACTTGAATCATTTCCGGTCGATTATGAAAGACTCAAAAATAATCTTACTGTGAAAAAATCTAGTAACATGTTGAACTTAAATCCCTTTATGAGTTCGCATGGAGTTATACGAGTAGGCGGACGTCTACAGAATTCCAATTTAAAATACGAATCGCGACATCCAATAATTTTACACAATAAACATTTGTTAACTAAACTTTTAATGGTTCAGGAACATAATCGTTTATTGCATTGTGGTCCTCAGCAGCTTTTATATTCAATTAGACAGAAATATTGGCCTTTGTCAGGTAAAAGTCTAGCTAGATACATTATTCATAATTGTATTAGATGCTTCAAGGTTAAACCCAAAGCTTACGAGTATCCTATGGGCGATTTACCGGAAGAACGTGTGAATGCATACGTTCCATTTTTTAATACCGGGTGTGATTATGCAGGATAATGGTAAAACATTTGTGGGGGCGAATTCTGAAATGAAAAAATTTATTAAAAATAATAACGAAACAATAACAAACAAACTGGCAAATGAAGGTATAAATTGGCACTTTATTCCTCCTTATGCACCTAATTTTGGAAGCTAGTGTTAAGAGTATGAAATTTCAATTAAAAAGAATAATTGGTACAATTAATTTGACATATGAAGAATATTCAACTGTTTTGATTCAGATCGAATGTATATTGAATTCAAGACCTTTGAGTCCTTTGTCTTCAAATCCAAATGATTTTACTCCGTTAACTCCTGGTCATTTCTTAATTGGACGATCCTGAACCCAATTTATTACCAATTCCGGACAATCGATTGCGTCATTTAAAATTAGTTGAAAAGATGCGACAACATTTTTGGAAAAGGTGGAGTAACGAATATATATCGGGTCTTCAAGTCCGAACGAAATGGCATTGTAAGGCATCTCAAGAACTAAAATTAAATGATTTGGTCTTGGTTAAAGAAGACAATCTTCCGCCGTTGATGTGGAAAACAGCAAGGGTCAGCCAGTTGCATCCAGGAGATGATGGTGTTGTACGAGTGGTGACAATAAAGTTTCCTAATGGAGAGACTGGACGACGATCTACTCGAAAATTATGTATTTTACCAGTTCAGACTGATGTGAAATGTGACAGTGACACTTAATATCATATCATTTTTTGAATTTTTATGTTTATATATCTTTTATAATGTTGTGTTGAAATTAATATTTCAAGGCCGCCGGCATGTTGGGTACTGTTGTTAATTGTTTAAAGCCACTGGCATATTAGGTATTGTTATTTGGCATATTATTGTTACTTTGGTATTTTTCAATTGTTTTTAATATGACAATAAAAAAAACTAATAAGTACACTGACATGTGTCTGTTAGAGAATAATTATTTGTTCAAATAAGTTGTATATTTTGACTAATAAAATATTACAAGTAAATATAACAAGTCCACTGCAACCCTGAGCTTACACACAGCAAACATTCATTTTTATAACGACCACTACAGAAATAACATTACAAATAAATAAATAATTCTTTATTGTTTAACAGGTGAATTACTAGGCAAATGCTTATAATACTAACTCATACGTTAATAATTGTGTAATGTACAAAATAATACACAGTAAGAAATATGATAGCTGGTCCGATTTATGACAGGTACATTAAAACCTACGAAATACTACCCACACACGTCAGATGCCCAGACTTTGCAGGAACCTAGACAAATGAGCGCACAAAGATCTTGCAGGCTCATTGAAATTATTAATATTGCTGTTAAATCCGTGTATGTTGCATGCTTTACATACTCTAGTGGTGTCTTAGATCCATAATTAGTGCGAAAGACAGGAACGTGAAATAGTTAATTCAGAGTTCCTAGTCTGTTATTGTGTTATATTATGTTATTAATAATCTTAAAAATAAAGAGTTGTTTAGCATAAACTATGCGAGTAACCAGCGGAACCATCTGACAGCACACAGTACTCTGTGATCGAATACTCTAAATGGAAATCTACCGTCAAGTTTAAACGCGAAATATATTATTGTTATTATTTATTTGCACTCTAATTGTATGTTATACATTCAGTATCACTAAAATGTTTGGTAACACGAAACAAAAAGCCATGCATGCCTAGTGTATCTTGGATCTGGGAATGCTGCTGCTGCAACCTTTCACTTGATCTTTGGGAGGCTCCCTAAAATCAAGCAGTCACATTGTCGAAAGACAGGTGTTTAAGTTCATCATGGAGGTTGGAAGTGGAAGTAGTGACAGCTTCTCTTCCTAACAACTACTATAAAAGCAAATATATGTTTTGTCTGCATAGAAACAAAGCCTTGGTAAGCGGTCGTAAACTCGTAAACAGCCTTCTAAAAATCGTTGAGATGTTTATGGAAAAGTTGGACCAATTAAAATCTTGTAAAAATTGTGAATAAATAACAAATGGAATGATAAGAAATAAATAAATGCTTTTAGTTGGATATTTCAATTTTTTATTCTGTATGAATCTCCATAGCTGTCTGGTATCTGGTTTGATTGAATTTTGAACGCTTTCCGTTTAATCTTGGTTAATGTCCGATCTTAATCTTTTATACATATAATATTGCATGGAGCCTGAGGTTCTCCATTTTTTAAAAAATGTGGTTTTGGCTTAGATGACATAGCTGGTTCCGAGCATTTCAGAGTTGTTCACATGTGGTTGAAGCCAAGTTTCCGTAACTGCCAAAATATGATGTTATATATTTTTTGAATTGTGTTAAAGTTTGTTAACTCACCCCCGGGTTGTATCAAAATAATAATAATCTTTATTAAGAAGGAACAACTTTCACAATAAGCCGATGAGGCTGCAGTTAAACCGGCCACTTATATCGAACGGACCCTTAGAAAAGAAGCAACAGTACATTTGCGTTACATGCTTAAAAGGCACATCTTTCAAGAATTGAAACTGCTACTGAACATTAACCTTAATTAATAATACCAATGAATATCCAATATTACGTGAATACAATAAAATGGAAATATACTACACATAATATACTCGTGAACAAAAAGAAAACAACAAACAGCAATTGCCTATGAATTTCTTACAGAGGTGGAAGAAAACGAAAAAGG
Organism: Apoderus coryli; assembly: GCA_911728435.2. Classification (NCBI taxonomy): domain Eukaryota; kingdom Metazoa; phylum Arthropoda; class Insecta; order Coleoptera; family Attelabidae; genus Apoderus; species Apoderus coryli. The sequence goes on along the minus strand of OU452202.1, from coordinate 3,299,023 downwards.
AAAAACATATAAAACAGAAAGAGATAATTCGTCTAGTTCCAAGCACATCCAAAAATAGATCTGCCGGTCCAAACGGTTTTAGTTGTTTTAATTATTTTTATATAAAATATGGCGTGTGGTTAATTGTCTCAGTTTTTTTTATGAATAATTGTCAGTTTCGCAATTAATATTTTTTATATACTATTTATTATTAAAGTCTTCTAATTACCTTTAGTAGTTTCTGAATATTTTAAAACAGTAGGTACATTACATGTGGTATATTTTATTTGAAGTAATTGATTTCAGGTTTTGCTTTTCTAAATATCTGGAGTTTGATATTGCTAAAAACACTATGCAGATTATCTATAATCAAACACTGCTGTGGGTGGGTTTGTTTTTCTCGCCGTTATTACCAGTATTAGTAGCTGCAAAGTTATTTCTTATGTGGTACTTTAGACAGTTCCTTGTTCTAAAGTTATGTAAACCATCTACTAGAACGTGGAGAGCTGCTAGAACATCAACATGGTTTTTAGTAATGGCATTTTTAAGTTTACTATTGGTTGGAGGTCTCATTGGATATATTATTTCCAAGTAAGTAATTTAGAATACTCTAATCTAGATTTGTTAAGAGGGTACATGTTTCACATTTATTTAAGGGTTTTCCAAGGGCGTGTTTAGCCAACACATAATTTAGTTTTCAATGTGTACCTTTAGTTATGTTAAATGCATTAATTTCGATAATGCTATTTACCCGTAACGTATGGTTTTCCAAGGTACATTATTCATAACGAATAATGCATAAACATAACTCGGAACCTTTGTTTTGATGAATTATTTTTATGTCGAAATTGCAAATGGGCATGCGCAATAATTTGATTGTTTATATGTTACACTGTCATTACATTACTGTAATCTTAGACAAGGCAAGCTAAGACTGTAATGATAGGCAGATATTGTATCAGTTTTCTAGTGTGATATTTGGAGCAATTGAAGCGCTTGGCGGAAAAAGGTAACAAGCCACATTCTCATAAAAATGAGAAAACTATCTTTCACTGTTGTTCTTAATGAAAGAAAGTGATTTCGTAATTAAATAATAGGTGTTTTGTAGTAGTTTGTAAATTTCCTTTTACGATTAAAATATTATATTGAATATTTTGCACAAATGGCAATAAGCAACATCAGTATTTAAAATTGCGACATGTGGCTTGTTACCTTTTGCCGCCAAGCTCTTCAATTAATACAGAATAACTTCTTATTCTTCATGGTGATGATATTAGAATAGAAAATAAAACTAGCTGTTGCCCTCGAGGCACGAATAGCTCTCCATATTTAAGTGTAAAAGTAATAATTTTATGACCTTTTTGTCATTTATCTAAATTTTTGTTTTGTTTTAGACATCAGCTATTTTTTTTTTTTGTATCGGGTTTTGTGCCTTTTTCTTCTCTTTGGAGGCACTATTTATACGCAGATATTTTATATTTCAGATCTAGGCCAAATTCTTGTACGCAAAATAATTGATTTTTTTTTAGTTTTATTATAAAATTTATTTTGCCCCCTTTTCTACTATTTACGAACGCCTATGTAAACAAAATTGTTATGCTGCATGTTGTAGGTTATCCGTTAAGTGGTTTTTGAGTTATCACGGATACAATTTTTTCCTGACCCTTTTATAGAATTTTCACGGACGCCTATGGAACATTAATTTTTGTCGTGTATTTTTAACACCAATTCAACTAGTTAAATATAAAAATTTTTACATTTTAATTTTTTTTTCATTTTACCACTTTTTTTACTATTTACGAACGCCTATGTAAATAAAAATTTTATGCTGCATTTTTTAGGTTATCTTATATGAAAGCTATATATAATTAGCCAATTTTTCTGGTATATTTGGGAAACATTTTTTTTTTCGTTTTTGACTCTTTTTTTAAGACTATTTTCGAACGCCTGTGTGAACTAATTCTTTTATGTAACATTTTTTAGGTTATATTCTATCACACCTATAAAAAATTATTCAATATTTCGGATAAGTTTAAGAACTATAATTTTTTTAATTTTTGAACCCTCTTTTAAACCCCTTGCCTACGCTCAATGTTAATCACCACCTATAAATAGCCTGTAGTATTTTCGTACCAAATGTGGTTAAAATCTGTTAAGTGGTTTTTGAGTTATCACGGATACAAATTTTTTTCTGACCCTGTTATAGAATTTTCACGGACGCCTATGGAACATTAATTTTTGTCGTGTATTTTTAACACCAACTCAACTAGTTAAATATAAAAATTTTTACATTTTAATTTTTTTTATTTTACCCCTTTTTCTACTATTTACGAACGCCTATGTAAATAAAAATTTTATGCTGCATTTTTTAGGATATCTTATATCAAAGCTATATATAATTAGCCAATTTTTCTTGTATATTTGGGAAACATTTTTTTTTCGTTTTGACCCTTTTTTAACACTATTTTCGAACGCCTGTGTGAACTAATTCTTTTATGTAACATTTTTTAGGTTATATTCTATCACAACTATAAAAAATTATTCAATATTTCGGATAAGTTTAAGAACTATGATTTTTTAAATTTTTGAAACCTCTTTTAAACCCGTTGCCTACGCTCAATGTTAATCACCACCTATAATTATCCTGTAGTATTTTCGTACCAAATGTGGTTAAAATCCGTTAAGTGGTTTTTGAGTTATCACGGATACAAATTTTTTCTGACCCTTTTATAGAATTTTTACGGACGCCTATGGTACATTAATTTTTGTCGTGTATTTTTAACACCAATTCATCTAGTTGAATATAAAATTTTTTACATTTTAATTTTTTTGTATCACAACTATGAAAAATTATTCCATATTTCGAATAAGTTTAGGAAATATATATTTTTTATGTTTTGACCCCTTTTCCACTATTTACGAACGCCTATGAAAGTAAGTTATTCATGACACATTTTATAGGTTATATTCTATCAAAACTATCAATAACTAGTTAATATTTCTGCTATTTTTAAGAAATACATTTTTTTTTAATCTTTTTTATTCCATTTTACACTATTTTCGAACGCCAATGTGGTCTAATATTTTATGTTCAATATTTTAGGTTATATTCAATTAAATGCGTAAAAAATTATGCAGTATTTCGGATAAGTTTAAGAACTATGAATTTTTTTAATTTTTGAACCAACAGACAGACAGACAGACAGACAGACATTTTTTTAAAACTACTTATTTATGTATAAAATGACCAAAAAGAAGTATTTCCGGTGAAATTAAAAACATTTTTTTTTTCATGAAACTAATAGTCTCCATATATACATATATTACATATATGATATGGAGAGCTAAAAAACGTATCAGAAGCAATAGATTAATTATGAATGATTAACAATAAGTGTTGGGTAAACCAGCAAATTTCTTATGCTTATGCATTAATCGCGACGATAAAATGTTAAAACCCGCAGTTATTTTAATAAAAAAAGCATAGAGGTGAAGGTTTGTTTTGCTTTGTTTTTGAACATTGTTCTCCACTGAAAGAATAGATTATTTATAATATTGCATTTTTATTCGCCTGTTAGTTACCCTTTCAGTAGGCCACTTAAAAATGTTACGCGTCAATCTGAAACGGAACTGTTTTTAGAGTTCCAGTATCGAAAACATGTGGACCTTTCACCAATTTCAACCAAGCATTTGAGATAGTTACACAAGGTGTATTCAAACTTAAAAGTAATAGTACTGTGTGGAAGGTCTTACTTTATGTTACCAAACCAGGAGTAATAGCATTGATATTAATAGCACTATGGTAAGTCCAATTATTTTTCATTTTTAATCTCGTTTTAAATATGTACGTCTTGTGTGTATCTGTTATAATGCTTTTAGCTGTGATGTTTTTATATTGAATTCCTTATAAAAAAAAGAAAAAGAAGTCCATGATAAAGTGGAGTTGATTGATTAATTCAGGAAATGAAAGTCTACCTCCACGAAATAAATTTAATAGATTCCTCTACAAAATATTTACAACCATACATGGTTCGGAGCACATGCCCCATCATCAGTGGTTAGTTAGTTACGAAAGCTATCATTCATTATTATTATTATTAAAAGGATTTCATGTCCGTAAATATAATAAATGAAAAATAATTTAATGGCAAAGTGGACTAAAATGCTGGTTTTACCTACACAAGGAATTTTGTTTAATTTAGCAGGGCCCCAGTCTAATTCAATAGAACCAGACCGAGACATGGGTCGACAGATACTGACGAATTAGTTTCGCTCTTGTTATGAGCTCGTCAGAGTACCATAGTCGTTGCCCATCTACAAATATCAGCCTGCATTTAAGCACAATAGGATACACAACAGTAGACACATGTAAACACGTATCATCTACATGTACATAGTAATGCATATCCTATATACCATGCAGAGGCCGAACAAACTCAATGTATAGGTAAAGCCAGTCGTATAAATAGAAATAAATATACCTAAATAAAAATTGTATGAACACAAAACGCTAGCAGGAGACCATTTTATTCTTCTGCCAGCATGTCCCAAATACTTGGGTTTCAGCAATGCTCTGACGGTGGTCTCCAAGCGTTCTGCCGTCGATGTTTAATGCCAAATAATGAAAAATGAAAAGGATGTCATGTCCGTAAATATAATAAATGAAAAATAATTTAATGGCAAAGCGGACTAAAATGCTGGTTTTACCTACACAAGGAATTTTGTTTAATTTGGCAGGGCCCCAGTCTAATTCAATAGAACCAGACCGAGGCATGGGTCGACAGATACTGACGAATTCGTTTCGCTCTTGTTATGAGCTCGTCAGAGTACCATAGTCGTTGCCCATCTACAAATATCGGCCTGCATTTAAGCGCAATAGGATGGGCAACGACTATGGTACTCTGACGAGCTCATAACAAGAGCGAAACGAATTCGTCAGTATCTGTCGACCCATGGCTCGGTCTGGTTATATTGAATTAGACTGGGGCCCTGCTAAATTAAACAAAATTCCTTGTGTAGGTAAAACATTTTAGTCCGCTTTGCCATTAAATTATTTTTCATTTATTATTATTATTGTTTTATTTATGAGAAATGTATTGATTCCGTTAAGTGAAAAAAAATTTGTATGTGTAAAGTCAAATAACTTTATATATACTAAAACTTAAATTGTTAAAATTAAAATTATTTGATTATATTCGTATTACTCATCACTTAGTTTTATTTTTCTTCTTGTAAATCATTTGTTTAAATAAATAGAAATCGAATGTTATGCCAATTGAGTTGGTTGGTTGAATTGGTTGAAACACCTTTGCCACAACGAAAAACCAACTCAATTAGCATAACATTCGATTTCTATTTATTTAAACAAATGATTTACAAAAATAAAACTCAATTGATGAGTAATACGAATATAATCAAATAATTTTAATTTTAACTATTTATGTTTTTGTATATATAAAGTTATTTGACTTTACACATAAAAAACACTGATGATGAGGATCTGAATCCTCGAAACATGTATGTTTTTTAACTGATTTAAAAAAAAAAAAAAAAATTGGTCGAGGTGACAAGATTTGTTTGCTTTGTATTATTTTTAGTATATTTAAATTACATATTTTTATCATTACAATTTTAGTGCTGAAGCATATTATTTGCGGGCTAGAGCAATGGCTCAAAGAGAAATATTGGCAATGTATAGAGATTTGCTCATGTGGGAATCTAAAGATAAAGAATTTTTGTTAAATAACATATCAAGAGTTACAAAAGGGCGTAAGTTAAACAATTTTATTAAATTGATAGCTCAGTTCAATATAAGTGGTAAAAAGAAAATTTAATGTGATATATTGTAGTGGTTTGCTATCATCGTTGAATACGGACCGGAACTACTTACTTTGAATCCAATGCTACAAGGTGCAGTTTTGTATTACTTTTTTTCTTTGTGCTACACGATAGTTTAAATCGACCTTCAATTTATTCAGTTACAGTTTAGTTCTTGAAATCAGATTATAGTTGTTGTGAAGTTAGTAAAATGGTACAACTGTAACCTAAAATTTGAAAATTCGCTGTCTGAATTTTTAAGGCTAGGGGGTTAAGGGGACGGTATAATAATGCTCATCACAAAAAAGCGCTTGATTTAGGACATATTTACGTGTTTTTTCGTTTTCGCAAGAAATAAAAAGGAAAAAAGATATGAATAACTTTATTCCATACATATGAATAACCCGGTATGTAATCTTATTACCTATATACTTTTTTATTTTGTTATATAAATTCAGCTCTCTGTAAAATACTTTGTAACATTTAATTTAATCCAAATTATATAATATATAATAACCGCCTACGTAGTGAAATAAAGGAATCTTAATTTATGAAGATCATAACCTATGAAAAAAAAAATAAATAAATATAATTAAATCACAGTATAATAAATAATACAGTATTCTGACTTTCCCCTTGCGAGGCGTCCTGCGCATTTCGTCGCGCATGCCGCCATTATGGGTTACAACGTCACAATAATCACATAGACGTAGATAAATACCGTTCACTCCTGTGTTCAATATATAGTTCATTGTCGACGTGTACGAGATAAATAAATATTGTGTTTAAATCTAATTCTGTGTTTTGTGTTTTTGGTATAGTGTTCGTGAGAATTAAAAGGATTTTATTTTTATTAACCTATCTTATGATTAGTACAATGAACAATCAGGGAGGACATGTGTGTGCTGTAAAATGTTGTCCCAATAAGCGGTACACTTGCCCTAAACATTTTTTTCCCTTCCCCACAGATCCTGTTAGGTGAGTAATAAGTAAAAATAAAGATGAATACTAGATAATTTGACGTTGATAACAACTATTTGTATAACCGTAAAATTTATATTACAAAATGGCAGTATCTAATATGTTTTTAAACTAAATGAAAGTAAAACATAAACACAAGTTGTCTCGTGGCGAGATAGACAATTTATATATGGCCCTTGTTTGACTAAAATTGCTGAGAACAGGATTCAGTTGATGCAGAATTCAGGCACACGACTTGTATGTGGAATTCGTAGGGGTGAAAGAGGCTAGCAATAAGATTAAGGAAATCGGCTGGTTAAGAATGAAATAACGTCGGATGTTCATTCACTAATTTTGATTAATAAAAATCATCAGATGGAAATAGGCGGAATACTTATATGAAAGATTGAAGTTCCGGGGATAGGTGTATGATGTGAATATTCCTCAACATCAATCTTTGAGCGGTCATTTTCCTATACGGTTTCAAAATATTACAACGCTCTACCGGAGAATATAAAAAGTTTACAGGGGTTTTCGTTTAAGAGCGCTATCTGACACGTAATAGAACAAATTAATTTGTAAACATAAGCTACCTACTTAATTTGGCCAGTGATGTAAAACTATTTTCAGATAGGTTTAAGCTAAAATATAAGTTACGTTTAGGTTAAGTTAGGAAGCACTGCTTCAACTTTTATAAAAATGTATTTTTTACTAATAAAGTCTTTATTATTGTTGTGTTTATTATTATTAAAAATCACCCACCCATGTCAACATTTAACTGATACCACCACTCAAGGCTGTTTTCAATCACTATGACACACCACAAATATTTCTGAAATTGACAGCGATATTATTATGTACTTAAATATTTTTACAAAAATTAAAATACAGTACTGTGGTTAGAAACCGAAAACTATAATTATTCTTAGTCAGGACCTGACTTGTAAACCAAAATGGCGGCGTCATACGTCACAGTTTATTTTAAAATGCCAACGTGGAGTCGGAATGCTGTACTTATTAATGCTGTGATTAAATCATAGAGAGAACAGTGAAGTGCCAAATTATTGTCAAGTTTTATAAAAAAAAAGTAGCACCGTTGCGCGAAAACCTACTACTACTTATATCTTTACTAACAAGCGAGATAACCATCGACATTGGCGCAACCTGTATGTTTGCATAGTATAGTAAACATAATTCCAAAATGTATGTATTTTATGTTTGCAGAGTGGCAGTATGAATTACATAATCGATTGCATTTGGATCCTGTAAACTCGGTGTCCGATGTAACTAGAGAATACGGAGATGTCCGCCCTGAAGGTAAAACAATATTTTAAATGTTAATTAGTAACTTAAGTAATAATGATTTTCCAGATCATTCAAGTCCTCGTCCTGTTGACGCGACGTTTTCTTCAAGTAAGTACATTATAAAAAATCTTTATCAATATAAAGAAATCTTTATATTGAAAAAGATTTTTATCTTTATATTGATAAAGATTTTTTATATCCACCCTGTATCCACCCTTTACAGGGCGGATTTAAATTTTAAGACAGTACTTATCTCCAAGACGATCACGAAGTACTAATATATATTTAATTTTTGTACCGATACTGTACAATATTTGATCAACTTCAAATATCTGCCGAATTCGCTATTTAGAAATGTTTGATATTGCCGCTAGACATTAAATAGGTACATTTTTTTTGTAAATTAATATTTTGTAAAATGTTAAATTAGAATGCTTCGAATATGATTTCACTTGTTGGTAGCTGTTTGAAATATAATTTGATGTTTTTTAAAGACATTTGTGTAATCTGAAATAACACATGAAATAATTTCGGAAATACAATTAACTAAACTGAAATAAATTTAATTTTATAGTGTCTACACAGCCTTCGTCATCAGGTACATCAATTGGTGATTTTGAATTTGATCCACAATTATATTTAAAGTATAAAAAGATTGATTGATTTTAAATAATATTTAAATTATTATGTTTAACCCAGTATTAATTCCGATAATGATTTATATTTTATGTAAGTTTCGTTGAGTTATATAATACAAAAATATCATAAATTATATATTTCTATGTAAATATACATCTATTTTACTTGAATACCTATTACTTTTCTTAATTCCACTTGCAAAGCAATATCGTATTGCATTACAGGGGTACTGCAGGAGACCGCGAATGTTTAGCGTATTCGCTTTCTAAAATTCGCGCTATTTAAAATTTAAGTTATTACCTAAATTTTAAAAAGTTCTATCCGGGGACACATTGGATAGAGTTTGGAAGAAGAAAAACTTTTTTATTTGTAGATTTAGAAGAAAAAGTCTTTCTTTAAAAAAACGTCTGCTTGTGTCAAAACTACAAATTCAAATACCAAATTTACGATTACTATACATATATTTTTAATTATTTTGATTTTCTTGTTTTTGTAATTTTATTATTTTAATAGTAGCTATGAAATTAACCACTTTGAGAAAAAGTTTATTAGTGTTTTTTGCACAATTGGTGTAATAAATCACGGTTTTGAAAATATTTTCATAAAATTACAAACAAATTAAAATCATTAAAAATGTTCTTTTTGATATACTCTGTATAGTAATCGTAAATTTGGTATTTGAAATTTTAGTTTCGACACAAGCAGACGTTTTTATAAAGAATGACTTTTTCTTCCAAACTCTATCCGTGGACACATTGTATATCGCATGATATACAGGGTGTCCGGAAAAAGGAGGTCAATCCGTTAACCACAGATTCCTTGAGCAAAAATAATATGAGTTTTAAGATGTCATTTTTCATTTTAGCCCTCCATGTTCGATATACAGGGCGTCAAAGTTGAAAATTTAAAACCAATATTTTTAAATAATTCTAGTATTTATTGAGATATTGGATTCAAATTTAGTGTGTTGCTTCAGCATAGCCAAAATACGGGATGTTCACTATCCATTGACCCCCCCAATTTTTTATTACGTACGCCAATGACTTTTAAACTAAGTTTTTATAGGTTACTATGTATTTTTGATTATTTTTTAACTCTTATAAAATTTGGATAAAATCATTTGTTTTTGAGATATTTTGAAAAGTATTGGCTCTTGTTGTCTACGTGGCTCACGGTATTTTCACTACTAAATACAGCATATTTAACTCAAATTACCATTACCGTGCATCAAATTAAGTAGTTTTCGAAAAGGTAATAAAACTAAACACTACGAACACGAAATTGTTTATTATTTTTAACTTAATTTGAAGCATCATAGTCAAATATTAATTATTTAAACATATTATTTTAAAAACATGAAAAAGTAACTAAATAACCATTAGAAAAACTACCAGTCTAAAGAACTTTTTTTCAATGCATATGCGAGCTCTTTTTAGTAAAGAAAATCTAAAGTCTTCCCCAGCTTTTAAGATTATCTCTATTAAATTATGTTCACTCAAAATCGGAACCTTATAAACAAAATCTTTCATGCAACCCCAGACTGAATAGTCCAAGGGACAAGATCTGGGTATCGGGGTGGCCATTTAACAAGAGCGTCTTAGCCTCGCCCAATCCAGCGTTGGGGAAAGTTTTCATGTAAGTATCTCGTTCCATTCCTAGCAAAATGTGCTGTTGCACCATCAAGTTGAAACCAAATGTTTTGTCTAATTAAGAGAGGAAAATCGTCAAGTAAATCGGGCAGTATGTTTTGAAGAAATGCTAAAAATGAATCACCAGTCAAATTCCCTGGTAAAATTACAGGACCCAAAAAGAAATTATCCACGACATCAACCCGTGACACGTTGACTTTAAAGTTTACTTGATGATGTGTCTACGGTCTTCCCTAAAACTTCCACTGTGCCTTAGTCGCCTAACCAAATTTGAAAAATACCTTCGTTTTGGATGATTTCGATTAGGGAACTTTTCTGCGTACCGCCTAGCGGCTAAACTAGCGTTAGAGTTACATTTTCCTATTAAATAAACAAAAATACAATTTTACTGATCATAATCAATCAAAAAATGTCTTTAAATCTTATCCATGATTAAAACCATAACCGTCATTTCCGCAAAAATTATAACATTGTTTCGTCTACGATCCATTTTCGTTGTGTTTACTTACAAAATTGCCGATAATTAAAAATATTAACCTTTAAACCCTAAACTACTGTCAAATAGTGACAACTAATTTCACAACAAGAAAACATTGCTTAAGTAGGTATCCAAGGTAACACCAGAGTGGCTTGATATTTCAACATTATAAGATTAGCCAGAGCCGCCGAGGCATCAAACAAGAGCCAATACTTTTCAAAATATCTCAAAAACAAATGATTTTATCCAAATTTTATAAGAGTTAAAAAATTATAAAAAATACATAGTAACCTATAAAAACTTAGTTTAAAAGTCATTGGCGTACGTAATAAAAAATTGGGGGGTCAATGGGTACTGAACATCCCGTATTTTGGCTATTAAGAATTTTTTTTTTGTGTTGTTTTTTGGAAAGAAGTAGTTCTTTATGCTGAAGCAACACCCTAAATTTGAATCCAATATTATTTAAAAATATTGGTTTTAAATTTTCAACTTTGACGCCCTGTATATCAAACACGGAGGGCTAAAATAAAAAATGACATTTTAAAACTCATATTATTTTTGCTCAAGGAATCTGTGGTTAACGGATTGACCTCCTTTTTCCGGACACCCTGTATATCATGCTATACTAACCTTGCATAGACTTCAAAAAAATATTTTTTTTTCTAAAGTCAGTAGTTTCTGAGAAAAGTTACTGGCCCCTAATAAAGTGCACACCCTGTAGATCTAAAATGATATTAATCGGGACCGGGTAGTATTGGTTAGTGCACTAACTGAGGTTACAAATATTACGATTAACTCAAGTAAATTCCATAATTATAAAGCGAAACGACTGTTTATCAGAGATAAATGCTTAAGGACTAAATTTTATTAGACAAAATAATATAAAATGTAAAACGAAATAATAGTTTATTATAAATATAATAAAAGATATGCTAAATTACAAAAAAACACTAGATAAATATGTGCAATATAATATTAATCATCCAGTTGACATAAAGCAGCAACACCACGATTTATCCAATGCTTTTCCGGCAAATTTGAGTCAAATGTGGTGTACATGACGAAATTCGTAGAATGACCAGTAGTTGAAAGAATACCTCTTCGAGCACTAGTTTTATACACTGGACAATTGTAGCATGGTGGTGGCTTATATTCACTTGTTAGAGCTGGTTTTAACCACATAATAGGCACTATGTCGAATAAAATTTTCGGATATGATTCGTCAAGCATGCGTTTTTTTCTGTCCCATCTGGCTCCCTCCAGGAACAAACCCTAGATTATCAAAAGACAGTGTAATATAGCAATGTAACAATCCATATATCGAATACATTTACATTTATGGAGAGGTAATATTGGCGCTAAACTGTTTAAATTCTAGATTTTTTTTTAGTTTCGGGTATATATACGATTTAATTTTTAGATCTAATGCCCAAAATGCTAAACTAAAAATTTTAAAACAGTAACATTTATTTTAAATGTATAGAATGTCAAAATTAATTGAAGAAAGAAGAACAAAGGTAGTCAAAACATTTTGTACATAATTAAAAAAAAAATACACCAGTATTATAAATAAACACTCCGGAAAATATTTTGCAGCCAAAATGTATGATTTTAATGTTTTTTTTCCAGATCTTAATAAATACCTACCAATATTTAATTGTTCGTAAAACATTCAAAATCATGCAATTTTTAAGAAATTAATTGATTCTCGATATATCTGCTATATTTCAAATATACTTAACCCGAACATTCCCGAAGATTCAATTTAGTTTCAACAATATGGTTCACCTCCACACTTTAGTATAAAAGTGCGTCGATATTAATACAAAGTATTACTGTGCCGATGGATTGGGCGAAGGAGTCAAATTGAATCGATAACCGTTGACTTTCGGTGAATTTTAAACATCAAATATTATTAGTATCTTATGGAGAATACAGATAATAATAATAATAATAGATAAGAGATCTTCGTCATAGAGTTCTCGGCTCCGGCCGAGACGAACATTATTGTTAAGGAGAGCGAGAAACGGACGAAGTATCAGGATTTCCTCTATGACCGTATCTACGTCACTCTGTGGTCCTTGTGGTTTTGATCATAGGGTCATTGGGGGGCATGCGACATACGCTGACCTCAAATCTACAGAAGATCCTTACTTGCCATAATATGGCAGAAAACTTAGCAAGCAGGATGCAGAAGGAAGTCATACTCGGGTCGTTGCGTCTGCTTAGGGCACCTGAGTCTAGGGTTCTCACTCACTAACCATGCAGAGTATGGAGTAGATGAGAACTAAACGATCGGCCATGCTCCCCTGACACCTGCCGGGGTCGGAGACGGTAGGGATGATGGGGGGCCGTCTGTGTCTGTACGCCTCAGACACACTTATTTTCTTTTTCGAGCTGGGGGGTACAGACAGAGGGAGCATCGACACCAGTAAATTAATAATAATAATATAATAAACATGGGGTTCCAGAAGAAAAATAGCAAGTACGACCCTGTTACGTCCAAAAACGGGCAATTTAAAACCAACATAAATGCATTTTAATTATTTGCCAATTCGCATTTTGAAATTGATTAGTCCCGTTTTGATTCTCCTAATTCCAATTGGAATCTGCTTCAACAACTCTCAGGCGGTGAAGTCCGAATATGGATATGATTATTCTTATTTTGAGATTGTTTAGTTCCAATTCTCATTTTGAAATTAATTAGTCCCTATTTGACTCTGTTATAATCACTGTTAAATGGGGAAGACCACTTTCATTATGTTTATTGCTATTTTGAAATTGATGCCAACTGGCCGGCATGCCAATCTATAATTATTGGCGGTTATGTCTATAGGATACTGTAAATTTAATATACCGGGTATTCCATTAAGGATGGACAGGTAGCATATGTCAGGAAATAATAGTCGTAGGACAATGGGGAAAAATTCTTTTAGGAACATCGACCATGGGAAATCGCTGGAAATAGTTATTTAGTTCCTAACTATACCGGTAGGGGGCGTAATAGATACAGTAATGCGAAAAATGCATTATTGAAAATTTCGCAATATAAATTAAAAAACAATACTACCACAGTCATGCTAGTGAGATTCGGCATCTTTTTATTGGGCGGCTTGAAATAAAGGCAGCAGGGAAGGACGAAATTTTACCTATGATAATGTCTATAACTTTGGGTTGGCTTAACCGAATTTATCAATCGAATTTTTATTTAAGAACTGAAGCCTTGCTGATGAAGAAAAAAAATATTTCACATCATAATTGTTTTTTGGGGCTCCGCTACATGGCAACGCCTAAGGTTTTTTTGATTTTTCTTAAAAAACTTAAATGAAATGGTACAAATATTTTATCAAAAATGAGAAGTAAATTGAATTTGCAACAAAAAAGTCCCAAACCGCACATCAAAATCTTTATTCGTTTCAGAGTTATGGCCAAAAGAATGTTGCATAAATGTTCAAAATGTAGCTATTGGCTCTTTTTAATGTACTAGCAACCGCCCCCTCGATTTCAGCTCGTGGAAACGACGCCACTGCATTTGGAATTCGCTCAATCATGTTCTCTCGAGTGGTTGGTGGTGTTTGGAAAACCATGTTTTTTATCCTTCCCCACAAGTAAAAATCTAACACTGTCACGTCCGGGGATCTGAAGAAATGTCACTGACGCTTACATGAGGATTCGCTACCATATACGCAATAACGTTTATAATATTATCTTCACTGCTAACTGGACGTCTTCTGAGCGGGACTGGATCAACTCTGACACTTCCTGTTTTTTCGTACACGGACTGCTAACCGAGGGACACTTTTCTGCTATGGTGTCATCGGTCAGGGTATTTAGCAGCATATTCGCGTTCTGCAACAGCTGCATTTTCAAAGCACTGGAAATATACCGCAAGCATATCGTACGCCTCTACATTACTATAAGCCATTTGATGTCGATAACCAGAAATACAAAAATTTGGAGTTGGTCTGTTTGTATTCTCAGCCCTCCATTTTGTAATACAATTTCTAGTAAATAACCCAAATAGTTTCACTACAAAGCTTTTTTAATATTTCGAAATTAAACTGTTTGGCAACTTGGCAATGTTTATTTGTCTCCATGGAAACTTGCCATTTTTTTTTTCATGGGTATCTAGATCTACCTCTTTTAACAAATTTTATGAAAGCTCTCCATTTTGGTAATTTTAATGGATTTTTCATTATTTTTATTTGTTAAACTATCAGTTTAATAAAGTTTAAACCTATTTCTTTATTTCCCATGGCATTCTTGATCACGGAAAATTAAAGACACATGATTTTTCAACGAATTTTGGTGAACAACATTCTTTTGGCGATAAATCTGAAACGAATAAAGATTTTGACGTGTGGCTTTGGACTTTTTTGTTCCAAATTCAATTTAATTTTCATTTTTAATAAAATATTTGTATCATTTCATTTAAGTTTTTAAAGAAAAATCAAAAAAACCGCAAGCGTTGCAAATAGCGCCATCTAGCGGAGCGCCAAAAAACAATTATGATGTGAAATATTTTTTTTGTTCATCAGCAAGGCTTCAGTTCTCAAACAAAAATTAGATTTATAAATTCGTTTAAGCCAAACCAATGTTATAGACATTATCAAAGGTAAAATTTCGTCTTTCCCTGCTGCCTTTATTTCAAGCCGCACAATAAAAAGTGATACAAAAAAGATGCCGAATCTCACTAGCATTACTGTGGTAGTATTATTTTTTAACTTATATTGCGAAATTTTCAATGAAAATGAATTTTTCGCATTACTGTATCTATTACGCCCCCTACCGGTATAGTTAGGAACTAAAAAAATATTTCCAGCGATTTCCCATAGTCAATGTCCCTAAAAGAATTTTTTTCCCATTGTCCTACGACTATTATTTCCTGAGATATGCTACCTGTCCACCCTTAATACCCGGTATATTTATCTTGCTTTTGTGTTGTTTACAATTACTTCATCCATTTGAAGTAGAAATAGTATATTTTGCTGTATTAAAATCTATATTTATGAAACTTACGTCTATTAAAACGCTGAATTCGTTGATTTCCTTCACTTGCTGCATGTACATTAAGGTAAATAATTTTTAACACAAATTACCATAGTTTTACAAAATTATTTTTTTTCCTCATCTTTTTACTCTAAGATAATAAGATTTAGATGCCCAAATAAGCGTCCTCTGCATAAACATTTTCCAAAATTTCGATCTCCTGAATAGTTAGATTTATTTAAAAATCTACTAATAAGTGCATTCATAAAACACTTAATGAGTACAAAAACAACATTGCAAAAGCCTTATAATATATATAATTTTTTTTGTCCGCATTCCTTTCGCTGAAACAGTTTACTGTGTCTACCTATATCTATTACGTTATTAAACAAATCTTAAGATGGGATCGGTACGCTATGGGACACTCACTATACAACGAAACATGTTTAGAATGATTTTCGAGCCACAAATCCGCAATAGTTCGAGGAACGCTTAGTTGGACATCCAATATGATATGATATAGATTGGAATCATTAACATACATTATGCGTGATTATAAAACTTAATAAATCCTACCTTACAGTAAACACCCACGTCCAATTTACTTTGTGTATCTTGCTCATACTGAGTGGTATAAAATTCAAAATGAATCCAGTCAATTGGTAGTTTTCGTTGGCGAGAGAAATTTTGTAAAACACCCGTTAAAAATGATTGTGTAAAATAAAATCCTGATAACCAAAATACATTTGGCACGCCGACATCGATCCAGTCTTGCAAGAATTTTAACCTATAACGAAATAATCATAATCAGTTGAAGAGACGAGTAATAATATCAATAATATTTTACCTGACTGTTAAATCTACAACGTAAGACCCAAGCGGTTTTAAGCTAGGATAACTTTTACTGGCCCATGCTGATGGTACTTTTCCTATCATCAATGATTTGCAAGTTTCTTCTAATTCACTGGACATGACTACCAGACCTTTTACAGCTTTGATCATTTCTCGAAGGGTACGCTTGACTACCACTACGAGTCTGTTAAATCTAATCAACTCCTAAAAATAGATTATCACGTCTAACCAATTTTTCCAGGTTCTTTAGAAGTAGAACGTTAACTAACTCAATATATCAGTTTCCTGTTAAACTAGGGAAAAAAGCTATTCTATAGTTCCATTTGCCGGAAAAATTGACTAAATATTTCCATTTTATGACATGTTATTTTTAACACAGGCAGACCAAAACATCAAGTGGCTAAACTTACTTGTCTCAATACTGTATTCATGGAATTCGTGTACATTACAGGATTTTTTTTGCTGACGGCTTCTACGTCAAATACATCAGGTACTTTGTTAAGAATGTCATTAGCTAGGTCTATTACAATATCTTGACTATCTTCGGCACTACCACCTGCTGTTATTTGTGTTTGTGTTAAGAGAACTCCATGAAGTAACTGCAAAAATTGATATATTCACATAACATTGACTTTATAAAAAAAAAAACAAACCCTTTAGGCCTGTGGCGTAGAGTATATTTGATAAGTTATTTGAGTATGGATCTATATCATGAGAATTTTTGCGTGAATTTTTTTCGAAAACATCAACAAATTTTAGGCAATAACACACCACCGTCGATAATTTTTCCTTGGTATGGAGAATTTAAACGTGGATGGGTAGGTGTATCAAAAACAGCAGTTACTCAGGAAAACATCAATGCTGTAAGCCCAATGTATTTTTTGTGGAGATATATTAAACATATTGTATATAATATACCCCGAACTACGCGAGAAAATATTAAAATTAGAATTTCAAAAGCGTTTGCTTTAATAACAAGGTATTTTGAATAAAGTTCAAAAACCGTTTAAATATAGTGAACAGGCTAATATCTGGCTTATAATAATAATAAACGACATTATTTAAATAATAATTACATAGTATTCTTTTTTTTATGTTTTTTGTTCTTTTGTTTTATTTGTTTTTTTTTTTGTTAATTTTTATTTTATTTTTTGATTTTTTTAGTGTTATTTTTTTTGTTTTTTTATAAATCGAATTAATGAGGCGACCGTTTAGCTATACTCTTACACTTAACCTCACGAACAGAAAATTAAAAAACAGACAATATGTATGCAATGCAAAATCAAACACAACTTAATACAATTTGTAGTCTACTCACTAAAAAAAAATTGATTGGTTTTAGAGTCGGTGTTAAACAATTTAAGACAGAGGTTTTGGATTTTGAAAGGAAGAGCAGCAGTTTTAATCACGCCAATTTGTAAATGGGACAACTATCATTAAGTAGAATTACTCCCAATAACCACCATTTACTTTCTGTAGATGGGATGGGACCGAAAAGTCCCATGACAGTAACTATTGGGCGAAGAAAATAAGAACGATGGGTGATGCAGCAGAGACTTGTTTATGGATATTTTACAAATTATATACAACTATAAAATTAGATATTAACTTTTATTAACGAGAACTATTTAAAAAATTAACTTGACAATCTATTAATTTATTTGACAATCTATTATTGTATTTGTAACAATGTGACGTGAGTGTATTGGGTGATTCCATATTCCAACACTCCTCCTCACGAACGTCACTGTGGATGAAGTCCTAACAGCGAACTTAAATACTTATGTTTCGGTCCAGATAGAGCTTTAGTAAATATATCAGCTTCCATATCTTCGGTTCTCCGATACATAATTTCTATACTACCACTTTCAACAGTTTCTCGGATAAAATGTTGTCTTATATCAATGTGTTTGGATTTTGAATTAACTGTTGGATTAACAGCTAATATTTTTGCAGCTTGATTATCGATATAGATAACAATCTTTTCTTGATTAATACCCAAATCATTCGCTAATTTTTTCAGATGAAGGGCTTCTTTTGCAGAATCAGTTAATGCCATATATTCACTTTCTGCGGTTGAGAGTGCGACTGTTCGTTGCTTTCGTGCTTCCCAACTAATTGCTGCGTTGGCATACTTAAATACATAGCCAGTATATGATCTTCTGTCGATTGTACAATTTGCCCAATCCGCATCAGTTAAACCATAAATTTCATCATTACATCTTGAATAATATAAACTAATATCTTTTGTTCCTTGTAAATATCGAAGAACTCTTTTTGCAGCAATCCAATGTTCACTACCGTAACATGAATTAAATTTACTTAAATAGCTTACTGCAAAACTTATATCCGGCCTGGTCCCTACAGATAAATACATGAGTGCACCAATTAAATTTTGATATGGTAAATCTTGCCCACTATTTAAATTTCTTGTTAATTTTATTCCAGGTATAATTGGTGTACTTGCTATTTTACAATTTGTCATATTGAATTTTTCTAAAATTTCGTCAATGTACTTTCGCTGATTTATTGAAATTTCATTACTTTCCTTTTTGAATTCTATTCCTAAACAATATTTAATTTTGCCCAAAATCTCGCATTTTGAATGTTGAAGTTAATTTTTCTTTAATATCTCGAATTGCATTCATAGATTTCGAAGCAATTAATATATCATCAACATATACAGCGAGTATTATTTTTGCTCCTCCTTTCGTATATAAGTACATACAAGGATCTGCTGTTGAAGATTTAAAACCTAATTTTTTTAAAGTTTCGTCAAGCTTCTTGTACCATTGGCGTCCAGCTTGTTTTAGCCCATATAACGCTTTCTTTAATAAACATGCTTTCTCATTTCTCCCTCTTTTTAAATCTTCTAACATTTTTCTTGTTTTTTCGAACAATTCTTTGTCTTCATTTAGACTCTCTTCTAACAGAATTTCATGTAAATAATTTTCTAATTTATAAGGTATTTCCATAAATATTTCTTCTTCTAATTCTCCAATTAAATATGCTGTCGTTACGTCCATTTGATGAACTTTCATGTCTTCTTCAACAGAATCTAATCGAACTAAGTTTTACAACAAGTGCAAATGTTTCTGTGAAATCAACGTTTGGTTTCTGGGCAAAACCTCGAGCTACTAATCTAGCTTTCTTTCGTTCGATACTTCCATCAGCTGCTAATTTATTCTTTAAAACCATTCTACAGCCTATTGGTTTTTTATTGTTATTTTTATTAACAATAATCCAGGTATCGTTACGTATATGTGCTTTAATTTCTTCTTTTATTGCTTCCTGCCATTCTGCGGAATTTTCTTCATCAGAAAAACATATGTTTGAGAATTCTGCACACAAATAAGACATATCGTAATCTTCTGTCCAAATTGGAGCTTTTCTGTTACGATTAGGTCTGCTTTCTTCAACACTGATGTTTTCAATTTCTTCGTTTGTAATTTCATTTTCTTCGAATTCTTCATCGCCTTGTATATTACTTTGATCAACTGTTTTAGAAGTTGAAGGTAAAATTACAATTTTATCATTATTTTCTATATTTGAATTCTCTAAAAACATTTCATAACTTTCGTTTTCTCTTCTATATTTTCCGTCAAACTTGTTTAACATTTTAACATCACGACTGACTATCAGTTTTCTCATTTCTGGCATCCAAATTCGATATCCTTTTGAAATTTCTGAATAGCCCATGAATATACCTTGTTTAGTTTTAGAATTAAATTTTCCTTTTTGAGGATTTTTATTCATAATAAATGCTTTTGCTCCAAATTCATGAAGGTGTCTTACAGAAGGAATTTTTCCTGTCCAACGATAATATGGTAGTTCGCCTTGTATTGATCGGGATGGTGACCGATTAACTAAATAATTCGCTGTATTAACAGCTTCAGCCCAAAACATTTGAGGTAGTTTTGAGGCTATTAATAGACATCTGGCTTTTTCAACTAGCGTTCTGTTTTTCCTTTCAGCCAAACCATTTTGTTGTGGAGTTCGAACGGTTGAAAGTCGACGTTGAATACCACAATCCATTAAAAATCTATCAAATTCTTTATTGCAGTATTCAGTACCATTATCTGATTGAAGAAATTTTATTATATAATATAATTTCCAGCACTTGATTTTTATGATTTATAAAATATATTTTGGCATAACGAGAATATTCATCAATGAATGAAACAAAATATCGAGCTCCACCTGGAGTTTGTACTCGAAATGGTCCGCAAATGTCAGAATGTATTATATGTAACAAATCTATGTTTTTATCTTCATTTCGATTTTTGAATGGTAACCGTGAGAATTTTCCTTGTATACAAATTTCACAATCTTCTAATTTGGAATTTTTATTGAACTGTAGACCCTTTAGAAGTTGTTTGTTTAAAGCAAGCTTTAAATCTGCTTCATTTAAATGACCCATTTTTCTATGCCATGACATAATTTCGTCATTTTGTAAACATTGATTTGATACGTCTTGAAATTCTTTCGATTTGAAATAATAAAGACCATTTTCTGCTTTATTTGCTTTCAAAATTGTGTATCCATATTTATTTTTAATAGTTGCGTTTTCATTTTTAAAAATTACAGTATGTCCATTATTTACAATTTTGCTCACGGAAAGTAAATTTGTATTTAGATTTGGAACATATAGTGTATTAGCCAAATTTATTATATGATTATTTTTATTATTTGTTAATTTGATATTTCCTATACCTTCTATTTCAGTTGTACTATCATTTGAGGCTAATTTTAATTTTCCATTATGATTTTCGTTTAATTCCGATAAAATTTTCTTTTATACTACTCATATGTGAAGTGCATCCACTATCCAAACACCAAGAATTGTTATTTTCAAAATTTATATTTGTTGATAAACATTCTTCCATTTTAAATAATGATTCTTTTGTATTAGAATTCAAAATTTTAGATCTGCAGTCTTGTCCGAAACGATTACAGCGTGTACATTTTGGCTTTGTTTCATATGAATTTTTATTTGGAAATTTATTTTATTTAAATTTTTGTTGATTACTCCAAAATGCTCCCTCTTTCGAAGTTGAAGGTTCACACTTGTTTCTTGCATCTCCTTCTTCTATTATTTTAATTTTTAAATTTTCTGGGCTTGGTAAATTATCTCTAGTTTCTATAGCAATTCGAAAATTTTCATATGATGGTGGTAAGGAATATAACATCATTATACTTAACAAATCGGCATTGATTGTTACCTCCATATCTGCTAATTTGTCAACAGTATCCATAAATTTTCCAAGATGATCGCGAATGTCGTCATGATCATTCATTTTGTGAAGTATTAATTGTTTTAAAAGAGTTGCTTTTCTAGCAGGACCTTTACTTTGGTATTTTTTACTTAAATCATCCCATACATCCTTGGATCGTTTACAGTTTTTTACTTGTTTTAATTCAGAAGGTGAAATTATTAATATCAGTTCCGATTTTGCATTTAAATCATCGGTGTCCCATTTACTTTGTATACCTATTTCATTTTCAACTTCTGGTCTAGGTATTTTACCTGTGACGTAGTCCCATAAACCCAATTTTGCTAACAAAGCTTCAGCTTGTAATTTCCATGTGTCATAATTGTTCCTCTTTAGAGGTTCTATTCTGTATGCGTTCATTTTATGATTGATTTCTTTGGAAATTCAAAAATTTATACACTTACAGTCTTTTGATTTATAAACACTTGAAAAAATTCTTGCTGATATTTTGCTTGTCGAATTTATACTTATATTGGATCTGGGCCCATAACCTGATGCAGCGGAGACTTGTTTATGGATATTTTACAAATTATATACAACTATAAAACTAGATATTAACTTTTATTAACGAGAACTATTTAAAAAATTAACTTGACAATCTATTAATTTATTTGACAATCTATTATTGTATTTGTAACAATGTGACGTGAGTGTATTGGGTGATTCCATATTCCAACAATGGGAAACACTATTTATTTGTATGGCGATTCGCGCAGTACCTTTGGAATTTATTAATTCGCTTACCACAGACAGCACAATCATGGCTACATGTAAGATGATGGCAAAAAGAGGTCAAAGTATTATTATTATTATTATTCAGACAATACAATGGAACACATTTTGGCAGAAGAAATCAGAAGAACTAAAATCATTATTATGGAAAAATATAGATACTTACCAAAAATATGAGAACGAAACTTTCAGAATACATGATAGAATGGGAGGTTGTTGGGAGCCATTAATAGTAAAGAAAATTATACAAAATGTTTTAAAAGAATCAAATCCTAGCGAAGAAGTTCTACATACTGTTTTCACAGAAGCTGAAAATGTATTAAGTAAGTAGACCTTTGACGCATGTTTCAATATATCCATCTTAACATAATCATTTGTTATGAGGATATAAACGTGACTTTACCAACAACATTTGAGAACGTGAATCCTAGAAAGTTATGGACCAGGTGTGTTAAAGAATATTTACCCACTTTAACAAAATGAAGTAAATGGATTGACAGTTATAGACCCGACATTTCCAAAACATAAATGGCCACTAGGTGGGATAATGGCTGTTTTATGGAGGAAAAGGTGGGTTTATTAGAGTAATAGAAGTTCGAACACGCCTGTGGTGTTTATCGCCGTCGTATAACTAAAGTTTGCAAAATAGATGTAACAGGAGATGATGGTGGAAGTTTGCACGATCGAGAGAATGGAATTTTTATTATTACTTGAATTATAATTTTATTATTGTTGTATTTTTTGATATTATCATCCAGTTGTAGCAGTTGAGAAAATAGATAATAATTTGGTGTAACTTGTCAGTTGATATAAATCTGGTAAAATATCAAATTACAGACAAAAAAATAGATGATAAATTTTATACGGTCCTCCAGAACTACTAATGTATGTAAATATGTCAAAACATTTAATACTTACAATTTGAGTTTCTTGGTTATCTTTGGTTATATCAGCATTTTCATGCAGTCCAAAAACTTCCGGTTGTGGAGTAATCGGTAACGATTTGATATAGTATGTCACACCTTCATACGAAGTGTCTGAAGGTACATAATAAATACCACTAGCCGATACTTGATATCTGCAAAGAATGTTCTAGATTTAAGTTCCATTTTACTTAAAAAATTAAACTTATAATAATAATACCTACTATAAGTACTCCTATAATCAATTAACTTACAAAGGCATTTTGACAGCATCTTGTGTATAAAAGGTTGAGAGCAACGAATTGAGTAATCTTCTATCTTTGTCATCTGTAACTCGCCCACCGTAATTACACTCGCCTGTTAAATAAGTCAGAGCATCATACGGTACTTCAATGTAGTCATTTAAGAACATCTAGAAAAAAAAATAAGTAGTCAATTTACTTTCCCGTGAAATATTTCTTACTGAAACCGACACATATAATACCAGTGGATAGAGGTACCAAGTTAGTACCTAGTAGATTTTGTCAATTTCTTTTTTAAGCGTTGCAAGTTCTGAACTATTTTGTATTTTCTTAATATCTTGTATATGAGGACTGTCTTTTTAGTTGTGAATATTGATACATATACAACATTTGTCGAATTTTTATTATTACTTGAATTATAATTTTATAATTGTTTGTATTTGTTGATATTATCATCCTGTAGTAGTAGTTGAATAGGGAAAAAATAATAAAAATTTGATGTAACTTGTCATTTGATATAAATCTGGTAAAATATCAAATTATAGACAAAAATAGATGATAAATTTGGTGGTCCTCCGAGAACACCTGAACTAAACGTGGAATAGTTATTTACAGTCCAAGAACACCTCTGGAAGATTTAAATCCAGAATCTAGAAAATCAAAAAAAAAAAAAAATTGACAAGAACTGCCAAGAAAATGTCTTACAAAACTTTTTTAGCAGATATGAGACCGTTGCACGGATTTAATAATGATAATAATGCTGGGTCGGTTAAAGAGTCAAATGCAAGAAATAAACAAGGTAGTTCGAAAAGTATAAATTCAAAAATATCGAAGTCATCGAAAAGAATAATTGAAAAAAAGAAATTAATTCTAGAAGCAGAAAAAGCCAAAACTGGTTTTAAAAGTTTCTCTGCCCTAAATCTCTAAACCAATATATCACAAAGCATTAACCCCTCAATATTGAAACATGAATTGGAAGCAAAACGAAAAATTATTGAATTAGAAAAATAAATTGCTGAAGCAGATTTAGACGAGGAATTCGAAAATGACGATAATGAAAGTGGTAGTAAACTTAGTGACAGTAAAATAAGTTTGCATTCTTCTGAAAAACTAAGTAATTTTAAAAACTGGATAAATAATAATGATTGTGTAATAAAAAACGAACTTTCAAGTGTAAATCAAGACAGTTTCGTTAATGATAGTGATAATTCTTTATCCAAATTATGTCATGTGATTGAAAAAGCAATAAAAAGTGCACAAAATCCTGAATTATCAGAAAGAATTTTGAATAGACAAGTATTGGATAATGAACTCACAAATTTTGATGGTAAACCTGAGGCTTGGCCGTTTATTTCGCAGTATAGAAGAAGAAGTGAAGTTTGTAAATATACTGATGATGAAAAAATGGCAAAGTTACAAAAATGTTTAAAAGGAGAAGCATTAAATTGTGTTAGAGGTATGATGCTACATCCTAAAAATGTAGATTGACGAATAATAATGAAAACTCAGTTGGTAATGAAGAATCAGTATTAAATATTAACCGAAGTTCAAAAACTTTATTAAGAATTGCTCCTGTTGAGATATTTGGTCCGAATGGAACATTTCATGAGTACGCATTATTCGACGAAGGTTCAACAATTACACTCATCGATAACGTGATAGCTAAAAAAGCTGGATTACATGGACCAACAGAATCCTTTTGTATGCAATGGGCTAGCGATATTGTGAAAAATAATGATGATTCCAAACGAATAATTGTCAAAATTTTAGCTATAGAAAATGGTTCAAGAATTTATTCCATGAAAAATGTAAGAACAATTCAAAATCTCTCATTACCTATGCAAACATTTTCGATAGAAAACTTGGAAAATAATATTAATTTGTCTGTTCACGAATTGCAGAATGTACGTCCAAATATACTAATTGGACAAGATAATGCAAATTTAATTGTACCAAGGGAAGTTTATGAAATGAATTTCAGTCAGCCTATTATCTCAAAATGTTTACTTGGGTGGACTGTTCATGGCAGACCCACAAAATCTGAAAATGTATGTCAAACATCGTTATTACATATGTGTAATTATGAAGAAAGTATCGATAAATTAATAAAAGAATCATTTTCTACTTGGTGTCCAAGTGACACAATAAAATTAACAGCGAAGATAGACGTGCTATTGAAATGCTTCAAAAGACAACAAGAAAAATTGCAGGAGAAAATAGATATGAAACAGGATTATTATGGAAATCTGATAATGTGTGTTGAACGGAAGATGGAAAAAGATAGAAATTATCACGAGAAATATTCTGAAAAAATCAATGAATACTTAGAAAAAGGATATTTGAGAAAACTTAAATCTAATGAAATTAAAACACAATCGAAGAAATTATGGTATTTACCTCATTTCGGAGTTTTTAATCCCAATAAACCCCATAAATTTAGAATAGTTTTTGATGCAGCAGCAAAAAGTCATGGCGTCAGTCTGAATGACAATTTACTTCAAGGCCCTGATTATCTTACAAATTTGCTGGGCGTCTTAATGAGATTTAGAAGATGGAAATGAGCATTTTGTGGAAATATACGTGAAATGTTTCATCAAGAAAAAACTATTGAAGAAGATAGATGTGCGCAAAGAATTTTGTGGCGAGACGGAAATAAAACAAAAGAAATAGAAGATTATGAAATGTTAGTAATGACATTTGGAGCGACATGTTCTCCGTGTTCTGCTCAATTTGTAAAAAACCTTAATGCTAAAGAATCGCCTAATTTCCCTCATTTTGTTGAAGATGTTGAGAAAAAATTTTATGTTGACGATTATTTGGATTGTTGTCAAACTGAACAAGAGGCAAATTTAAAAGTAGATGAAGTTAAACGGCTTCATCGAGAGGGGGGATTCGAAGTTGTGGCCCTATATTAAAAACCAATACGCAACCCACGCATATGCTATATAGGCTTTTTTGAGTATGTAAATGAATTTTTGGATAAATTCTTAAGACACGTCAATTTTGTTTGTGAGGAGGATATTTTTTAGCAAAATTGGATTTTTTGTAGTAGGTACCCTCTTCGAGGGGTGAGTATCGGCCCCAGAATATAAATACATTTTTATTGAAAAATTACTTTAAGTACTGTTTTTTTTTTTTTTGCAATTGCATAGGTACTTTTATTTAATGAAATTAAAATTACAAAACAAGTAGCTTTTAAACATTATTATGGGCATGATTTAATAGATAATTTAATTTCAAAGCGTGAAAATAAAATTATACGCGATTTAATATATACAAACCAGGCCAACCAAGTACAGGAGGAAATGAGATATGCAACATTTACATAATGTAGGACCTGTTTCTTATCGAATGGCTAATTGTTTTAAGAAATATGGAAAAGGTTGCTTTTAAGACTAGAGTTACTTTGAATAATCATCTTGTGAACAATAAAGATCCAATAGACAAATTAGAATTCTCAGGTTGTCGGGTACCTACCTAATACGTGCGAATCAACCTATGTGGGTAGGGCACACAAAAATTTTAAAACGAGATTAAAAGAACATATAAGGTGTATACATAGAAATAATTCAATTGGATTCTTTCATTTTGCTGAACATATACTTGACACTAATCATGAATTCAACGAAAGAGAAAATTTTAAAATATAACATATAGCGAAAAAAGGCAGTCAACTAAATTTGTTAGAAGAACTAGAAATACAAAAACATAACAAAAATTTTTGTTTAAAGCAACAAATATCTTTCGACTCCACTCCTACTTTTTCGGTTGTTATTTCTTGAAAATAATTGCTAGTGACACTACTGACTATTTTTAACAAAAAGGATAGTAAACTCTCTATTAATATTAACAATTTTTTATGTAGGATATATTCAATGCATGTACATACCATGTATCTAATAGAAAATATAGTGGTATTTGTATGGATATGTATAATTTAGATAGTATATTTATATTTTATGATTGACTAGTCATTCTGTGTTAATTGTTTGTTTCGTTTGATTACATTTCTGTAACTTATGCTACAAGTATTTCATGTTGCTGTTCGACAAATTATGTATGTAAGTTATATGAGAAAAATTGTTTATGTATAATTATATGCTGTATTCCCTTACAGTTTGCTGGCCTGATGATGCTGTGCATATTACAGCGAAACCGGTAGTCTTGATTATTTCATTTGAAAATTGTTTTTAAAACGGTTTCTCAGATTGTTAAGAAAAATTATATGTTCAAGTAGACAGCAAACTCTCTGAACTATCAGCCTCCGACAATCAATCTACTACTTTGCTGCTTAGTTAAACAAAATATTATTGCTTATGTACTATGTAACTCGTGAGTTCATATAGATCTGGTAATATCTCAAATTATAGACAAAAGTAGATAATATAATTTTTACATTATAGTAGTTTTTTCATTCTAGCCCTCAATAAATAACGTTTATAATATGTACCTGTAACTGCAATACGCTTATTCTCAAATCAGACTCATTAAATTCATATGGTATATTCCATCCAAGGGGTCCAAACTTCCGGCGTTCCTGCACTAGGGCATGGAAAAAGCATAATCCAAAAAGTAGTTTTTGAAATGGAATTTTATTGTCAACTAGCGAATTATAAAATGTTGGTGATGATATTGGATCAGAGATATAGGATCTCAAAAGATTTTGCCTTAGACCTTTCGGTTCTTCGTTAGTCATTTTAACACCTAAAGTAAAATAAAAAAATGAGTATAATGCATAACTATATGTTTTCAGTAATATGGTCTTATCATAAAGTGGAAGGTATATTTCAAAGTTTATTGGTAATGAAATCTAGTTGCTTATATCAAAGATTTTGGAACATTATGGAATTTGAATTATTTATAGAAAACAAAAGAATAATTATTGTAATTTGAAAAAATAGTCCATGCTTAAGTGGAGTTGTATATTTTTTAATGATAAATAAAAGTCAATCTCCACAAAAATAAATTTAATTTAATAGAAATTCATAACATAAATATTAAGTGAATTTTCATCGAGGTCACCTTTATGGAAAACTTTTTTGTTTTTGTTGTATTTATAATAAAATATTAATTCAAATAACAAACATTATTCGTTATTCATAATTTCTTTATGTAAATCTTGTTTTTAAGAATTTTTTTTTATTTTGATATTATTACTTTAATATGTACACCTCGACAGTATCAATTCTTTCTTCGATTTCTGTCGAGGTGTACATATGTAATATCACAATCAATGGCTCTCCTGTTGAGGTCAAGACAGAGGCGAGGAATTTGGGGTTGATTTTGGATAACGGACTGAGATTTGAGCAACATGTCACCACATGCACTAAAAAGGCTGTTGGGTGTCTAAAGTTATTGTATAGCTCTCGACATCTCCTTAGCCCGAAGGTAAAATTATTATTGTGCGACTCTATAGTTCTCTCCAAGTTTAATCACTGTGACCTTGTATATTATGGACCTTGTTTGACTGCTGGGGTTTCTGCTAGTATCCAGAAAATCCAAAAGTATTGTCTTCGCTTTGCATATGGGATAAAGAGAAGTAAGGTCACACAAATTGAAAGATGCTGGATGGTTGGACATGAAAAACAGACGATATATGCATCGTTGCTGTTTTTACCATAAAATAGTTAAAACGCAAACACCGGCTTACTTATACCATAAAATACAATTTCGTACGGACGTTCACAATCGAAACTTGCGACATAAAGGTAAACTAACACCACCAATACATAGAACTGGAATTTTCGAACGGTCATTTACATACGATATTGCTAATGTTTATAATGACATACCTCGCTGCCTGCTCGAATCTAGTCTGTATAAATTTAAGGTAGAATTGCGAAAAGAATTGTTTAACAGTTCAAAATTTTGAAAAAAATTATATTTGTCTTTTTTTGTCTTATGACAAATAAGTATTTAAAATTAAAATTAATGAATTAATTAATTGTTCGCCTAGTAACTTTTTGTGTTTTTTTTTCTGTTTCTTGCATGGGACAATTAGTAATAGAATTAGGTAGATATATATTACTTTTTTTTCTAAGGATAAGTGTTAAGACAGATGAGGCATGCACATTGCATGCCTTAAGCTGCACTCATGCCTTTGCAATTCTGTATTATTGATTGTTTGATTTATTGATTTTTTTTAAGAATGTACGCAATTTGAATAAAGACTATTATTATTATAAGCAATTAGGTTCCATTTACTTTTTATTATTAATTTAATTTGTTAAAAAGTACGTTGAAATATAATCCTTACTTCACATTAAACATAGTTGTGGTGAGTATGTTATATTTTTTGTATTACCATTTTGTAAAATTGCCACTGGGAATGCTTTACTAGGGTAACTAGTGAGCCATAATCTAAAATTGGGATGAGTGGCTTCGGGTACAACTACTTCATCACAAATTCTTTCTAATTCTCTCATCCAACTTTCAGCTAGATGACAATTTTGTAGTACAGCCCATTGGCCCGTAACCAACCCTGTACTAATCATGTTAGAAGCGATTGGTCCCTGAAGGTCAAATAAAGCAACGTGGCATTAGGATTTAAATTATAGTTGTGGATTTAAAGCAATGTACCTGTCCTTGACCAAGAGATATTGTCATTAAACTAGTCTTTTCTATTCCTTTATCTGCAGCAAACTTTATTAAACTCGCCATTGGATCTGAACCAGGTGATAGAATAAATATAAGGGGTGAACAGCAATTGCTATCATCGTAAGATTCCTGAAGATTGAATTGAGGTGGTTCTAAATATGCCTGACCCATTTCCTCAACAATATAATTCTAGAAATATAATTATATGGATAATAAATATGAAATCGTTATCATCAATTAATAGACAAAATCTGTACAAATAAGACGTTTAATTCAAAATGTCATTCTCATGGAAACTTGAAATTGAAGACAATGGACAATTAATAATAGTATATTGTATTCCTAGGCGGTAAAGTGTCATTTTTTAAGGCTGAAAGAAGAAATGTACACTTCTTGAAGCCTGAAAAAATCACTTTACCGGCATGGTTTACACATTATTTTTCTGCCGGCACCGTACAATTGCAGGTAATACAAAAAAGAAAATATGATTGCTTTCCTTTGTCATTAAATGTATTTCATCCGGTACAGTTTCAAGAAATTTTTCAATATCCGGTTGGTCGAAAATTTTTGGCTTTTTAGCAATGTGGCCAACATATTTCTTCTTTAAAAAAGCAGTCACTTTTGTAAAATTTCTAATGTTTACGATATTTTTAACTAATAGCGTAGATTTTAACATGGAATGAATTGACCACAGTGTTGAAGATTGAAATTTTTGTGAAAGATCCGATAAATACGTCAAAATCACATTTTCACTATAGTTTTTAACGTTTTTAGCACTACACCAATACACAGTTTATACTGAAGTTCATATGTGGTACTTGATTTTTCCGGCAGCAAATTCATCGAAACTTCGTTCGATTTCTCGTGAATTTCAGGCGGGGTACAATACTCAATTTCCTCGTCACTACGATCAATCAGAGATTCCATGCTTATTATACCTATAAATGATGAATCAAATTCAAATTGAATATTTTAAGACGCGCTCGATTTTTGACAACCACTGTCACATTGGACTGTCATCATTGTTAATAGCTTTTATTATTGTGCCGCCATCTATTACAAATACATAAAAATAATTTTCTTGCCTAGCCATTTTTGAGTGTTTTGTAGCGCTAGCCTTAGAAATGCATACTTTCTCGTCCCTATGGAAGCAGTAAAATTCAATTTTCTCATAGTGTCGGCAGAAAAATATATTTTCAATCTAATTTGCTTGGATCGTGTAGGTATCATTCAAAAAATTGGAAGTTGATGTGTTTATGTACCTATTTGTTTAAGATAAAGTAAAAATATAGATAAACATTGAAAATAAAGGAATTCAATAATAATTGAATAAAGCCGACGCGACGGTCTCTAGGATAGCTCCCAATTTAACTCCCAATTTGTAAGTCCATTCAATTGCTTGTTGGTGCTGTGACCTTTTTTACAATTGAATACAGGGTGTTTCAAAATTCACGTCTGGCCTTTGAGAATGTGACTCAGGGGATTGAAACAAATTGAAATTAAAGAGTAATAAATTTGCCGTTTATAGCTTTTGTTTTCGAGTTATTGCTAAAACAATTAAAATAGAGCATTACTTTCGAATGTAAATAATCCCTTTTATATCATTTAATTTAATAGTTGCTAGAACTGCCAAAAAAAGAGTGACATTTTATCACTACTTTTAATTTGACAAATGATATTTCGCCAACGCCGGTGTGTATGTTTTCGAAACACTGCGTGCACAATTTTAACCTGATAATACGTACGTACTCAATAATGAATTCTTTTCCAAATAGGCTAACAGAACATTTTCACTCACTTTTTCAAGTTTTATCGTTTTACATCACCTGTCCTTTCATACTGCCTCTTTGACTTTTTCGGTATAAGGGTACAAATCGCAGTACTAGCAGCTTCACCATCATCATAAGGTGTATCGCTTAATTCTCACTCTGCTTAGCTCCATTTTCCATAATTTACGTACTTAATTATTAGAAAATAGTAAAAACTAGTTGTCACCTTTTTATCAAAATTATATAATAATGTTTATAGAGGAGTCAAAATTAAAAAAAAATCCATTGTGTCAAAAGTATGACGAAAAATCTTGAACTGTGTGTAGGTATTTTTAATTTTTAAATAAAAATAATTTTCCATTACCAAAACTCCTCCTAACATATAGATAACAAAAGATCTGCGGACCTGAATCCGCTACATCTCTTGGGACCATGAACCTGTTAGTCCGGAAAACATAGTAGCTGCTGTGACGTTCATAGACGGATGTGTGCTTGAAATGAGAGGCGATTTATTTAAAATATGTGATTTATAGAAAATTCTATCCTTTTACCAAATATTAATGTACCCATCAGTGGCGGCTTGTGGCAGTTTAATGTGGTGAAGCATAACATAAAATAAAGTCATATATTTAATAGGTAGCTAAAATTAATAGGTATATCCCTACTTCGTCAACTGCATAAAATATAGGTTATGTTTATAAGTAGGTACCTCAACTAACTATTGTTTTCTTAAAAACCTTAATTAAAGTGTAATTGATATCTAGAATATATTTACCTACTTCATAATAATACTAAATAAAACACATTTTATGAAACTGTCAATCAAATTACTTTTATGCTACCTGTTAGCAAATCATAACACGTGTCATACCAGGTATTACTAGAAGCTCTGCTTTTATGCATTTGCCTTTATTTATATTTATCAAACATTTATTTAAATCTGTATCTGTATATTTTTAACAAAATTTTTCTGTTCGTAAAAGGAGTGTGGATTAAAAAAACTTAACTTTAGTTAAAATTAAAAAATAAACTATCATTTTTCATAATAACTGCGCTTACCTGATGCCAGCGTATATATAATTTACGCTGCTGATGTGTACTACTTCCACTTGCTTCTTCCATATTAAAGTATGAGATATTATATTATTAGAAAAACAATATTTTACGGTACCTACCGATTTATTTTTGATAAAAATAGGTAGGTCCCTACTAATTAATAACCGTAGGTATATACATTTTTTTTAATTTGTTCACTAGTTTTTTAGATTTTAAAACTTAAATTAAATATGTAGGTAACCTAAATAGAAAGACTAATTTGTCTTCAAAATATCAAAAGTCAAAACTTCAGCTTCCCGAAAAGTAAATAACAATTAGCATTTAGAATAGCACTAGAAATTTGCGACTGTGTGATAGAGATAGATATAATCAAAATAATAATCGACATATAGGTACACAAAACACTCACCAAGCGTTGTCATATAACCTTATTTTACATTAAATCTCTGCTGCATCTATATGAAGCGTGCTTCTTATAGTGTTTTTTTAATGGCAAGATTCGTATGCTATGGTTAGTACAATTAAACGCTGGCAACTATGTTTATACGAACCGCGATAGGTGGTTGTATAGTGGGTATATGCCATATGGCAGTGTTGCCCATTGTTGCTGAATTATTGATGAAAATGCTTTGAGGCACGCTTCATCTGCATAAGAACGTGTATGATAAATAAATAGCCTATTGTCAGAGGGCACAAGCACTGGCAACTGGCAAGGGTGTCAACTGCCGTACACAGGGAAGAGAGAGACCGAAATAAATAATACGAGGGAAATACCTATAGGTATGTAAATTAAGTATGTTAAATACGATAAAGCCTGCTTCAGATGAAGACGAAATTCAAAATTACAGGTTTATGGTAAAGCAGGTTAAAAATTAAGTATACAATAATTTATAGATTAAATTTTATATGGAGAAAAATAATTACACAATAAAATAAAATTAAATACTTAAATATTATTAATTTTACTGATTATTTAGGTGAAGCGTTGCTTCATAGGACAAGCTGGCACTGGTACACATTAATCTTTGCTTTCACTATTTAAATAACTTTGTGATATATTAAAGATTTAATTTAGAATTTGTTTTTTTATCAATAATTGTAAAACAAAAGCTAAATGGCACATTTATTACTCTTTACTCTCAATTTATTTCAGTCTCCTAATTCACATCCTGAAAGGATGACCATTAAATTTTAGACACTATATTATGCAGTAAGTAAAACCTGTGAATATGATTTAAATTTTCGGTGCGGCCGGCAGCAGCATAACCGTTGCTAGCTTAATCGACACTGGTCAACGGATTGCTGTGAGGTTATTGTCTATTATTTATTCAGTAAAGTACCTACTTAAATTTAGCAATATACATACTAGGAGATGTTAGGAACAGATACAAAAAATTACCTGTACTGCAGGAACAATTTTGTCCGGTCGTAGACATCGTAATGCAGCCAGTCTTGTTAGCCCTGTTAATTTGTCAAACGGTTTAGGGCATGGAATTTCATTTGGTTGTGAGTAATCATAAAATTCCTTCCATTGTGTCACATTTTTTTGTACCGAATTTTTGAAGTTTTCGAGCCTACGTAAAAGAAAATAAAGTTTCATATTTTAATTTTTGAAGTTTTATATATAAAGCAGCAGATCAAATATAACGAAAAGGTGAGGCTAACCTCCACAGTTTTGTTGTTTTTTAACTCGTAAAAACAGGCTTGGAAAATGCGAAAAGTTTAGAAATTGGTTCCTTTTTGAAAATATTTTCTCATATCAAGGCCGAAAGTTGAGCGTTAGGGAGATGGCAGGCCAAATACTACTACTACTCTGCATCCAGTCAGTTAAGTGCCAAACTATGGAGATTTTTCTTTAATAACTTTAAATAACAGCTAAACATACTGGAAACTTGTTATGTGTGATATACCACCTATTTTTGTATTGAAAATGGGTTTAAATTTAACAATAAAAAATCCAGAGCCGTATTTGAAAAAACAATGTTGATGATGGTTTTTCAAAAACGAAACGTCGTAGTGATTGTAAACGCTATCTTTTTCTCCTCAAAAGTAATAATGAGGAAGTCCTTTCCATTTTTTTATATCTGTAGAGTAGTGTCAGAAATAAATAAAAACTAAAATCGCAGAAAATCGTTTTTTCGAAAATTCTCGAAAACGGCTAAAGTTAGTTTTCTTTTGAAAACAACATTTAAAAGTTGTTTAAATTGTACAACTTTTCTCTAATTTAACCGACATGTAACTTCTACTCTACTCTTATCTTGGCACACACAGTGTATATTTATGTCAAAATAAACATTTTAGGGATAAATAATAATCAATTTTTTTTCTCATACGGAAGTATTTGTTAGTTATTTTGCACGAGTAAGATCTTCTTTTATATTTAAAAGACGTGCTAAAATATTTACAATCTTTGAAATAATATTCAACAAGAATATGTTATGTCTTAGAAAATACACTTAAAATTCATTTATTTTCGTTACCCAAAACTATTAAGGAAAAATAAATATAAAACCTTATAGGTAATATTAGTACAGTAAAAATAGCACCTAATCAATAGAAAAATAGTACAGTTAAAATCGTTATTAAAATAATTCTAGAAGCCAGCCTCTGTAAAGTAAAATTGAACTGTCACACCCTAAGCACGAATTTCCACGTTTTGTTACACTATGACAGCAGAGTTTGCTGATACCACATTTCACCTCAATCCTTCTCCTAGTTGTAGAGAAATCTTTCATCGAAAAATGGACTATACTTACTTTGGCACACCCTGTATGTAATATTTGTGATTTAGCATTAATTAAGCATTTTTTGTTCAAAATAAATGTAAGAAAATGATTGGTTACACCCGAGAATGTAGGATCAATTTTAAATGGGACTATGTTTATACATTTATTGATAGTTGGTATTTGTTGGTATACGATCACATAATTATTTTATCCTGCAGTACACCTAAAGGTAAGCGTGATATGTTATTTTATAGTGTAATGTGTAAAATATATTATCATAAATTACAAAAGCGTTGTTCTTTCTTATGTTAATTAAAAGTTCAAACGGTGTTCAATAAACATAGAACAAAATTTCAATTTGAAAATGTTAACGCATAAGTTATTTGTGTTTTTTCTGAATTTTAAGTTGAATGGGTATAGTTGACTTTATTTGAAAATTTATCTGTGTGCGTCTGTGGTGAAATTCATACTAAAATAGTAGATCACTAAGAATGAATCAAACTTACCCTTTTAAGGAACTTGCCTTTACTATTTCTGACCAAGATTTGTCAGAAAGCCATTCTGGGGCTGGATTTGGATATGGGTTATCCAATGAAACTCCTCCTGTTACAAGGAAATTCCACACTTCTTCATCTATTAGAGCCTATAAATTTTGATATGATCAAATAAATGCTCATCCTTCCTTTTTCTTTAATCGAGTTTTAATTTTAATAAAAAATTTCTAATTGCAGAATCAAGGCTCTTTACTGATTTAATAAAATAATAATAATTTCTATTGTTGAACATTTTCACCAACAAAAATTTGACAATTTACTGATCCTTAATATAATTATAAATATTTTTGCAAGATAGCCTTGTAGTGATATATCATAAATCTGAAATAAGATGGTTTGCAGATGGCTCCAAATGCATAAAAGGATTGAAGAAGGAGTATTCTGATGCGGAATGAGATACTCAAACCCAATCCTATCTCATTCTCTTTACGTCAATTGAGAGAGGTGGGTGATAATCCTCTTGGTAGCGCCTCAACTATTTTGTCGTTTAGGGAAGACCACATGTAAAGAGATGTGTACATTGAAGGGAGAGATTGACAGAGCAGCACATTGGAGAAACTTTCCTAGCTAGAAGCACTCCTAAGATGATCCTTGGTAAATTTAATTTAATCACGAAAGAGCGGAGGGTCATTTTGATCTCAGCAAGAGCAGGCTACTTACTCTTACAGGGTTCCGTAGCGGACATTGTTGGCTGAGGAACACATGGCAAGATAAGCAAACTGACGAAAGCATATTCTGCATGGAAGAGGACCACACTCCCGAGCACATGATAACTGCACGCGTCGCCAGCAGCAGGGAATGCAAAGGATGCTTAGGGCATGAAATCGTACAGAATGGGGAGGTACCATCGCTGAAACTAACACTAACTAACCTTCCTGGCTAGAAGCACTCCCAAGAGATTCCTTTGAAAATTTAATTTAATCACGAATGAGCGGAAGGTCATTTTGATTTCAGCAAGAACAGGCTACCTATTCTTACAGGATTCCATAGCGGACATTGTTGGCTGAGGAAACACATGGCAAGATTAGGAACTGAAAGCATATTCTGCACGGAAGAGGACGAGACTCCCGAACACATGATAACTGAATGCGTCGCCAGCAGCAGCCAATGCAAAGAATGCTTATGGCATAAAATCGTACAGAATGGGGAGGTACCTTCGCTTAAACTAACATTTAATGGATTTATTAGAGCTTTATCACTGGAGCAGGAATTGTAACTTAACTTTAACGGTCTCAGGATGGGAGCACAATAGATCGTCAGGTCGCAGTGCATGAGAAAATCCTAATTCAATTTTAATCTTGTGTAGTATATCGTTCGTATACAATCGCGTATACTTACGTGTGATCTGAGTATTCCTACTGTTAAAACAAAGGAAAATATTAACTTGTCTTTTTCAAACAACGATCTGCATACATTTCTATAAATACTGTTGGTAAAGTAATTATTGAGATAGCCAAGGCGTTCTTCTAATACTGTGGAAGTTTTACTATTTGAAATTGCTTGATTATACAAGTTTATGAACCATATTAATGAGTACTGATACATCGGATCAATGTTTGCCAATTCCGATATACAAAAGAATAGTACAGATGAATGCTTTGAAACTGGAACATATTGATTTCTTGCTGCATCAATTTCTTTTTCAGTAACGGCGGCCAATTTCTGCTTTTCTTGTATATCTTCCGAAAGTACTTTACTCGAAGATAATATTTTAATTGCTGTTTCATCTTCCAAAATATTGCCTTCTGAAGACGAAAGCACTTCAAGTATCTTATCCTCTAATTCCTTCAACATTTTCTTGTTATTAGCACTCTCTATTATCATAGCATTTTTCTTTTCCTCCAAGTCTGGACGTTCTCTAGCTACCACGATGCCAAGTAATTGATCTTGCAAACCCTGCGGCGTTATCATGAAATTCAATAAAGATACCTTCACCGCTATTTCTGGAAGATAGTGAGGATTTCGTAAACGTGTTGTAATGAAAAACCGAAAGTCGAACGAATATTCTAAAACGTTATCAGCCAATTTTAGGTACCAAACACCCTGTTGTTTAAAAATATTCTTCACAAGAATCGGATCTAGAACAGCATCGATTTCTTGATTTACGTTTTCTAGTAGAACTGGTGTACCAAATGTGATAGCATTTTCTAATACTCTGGTATAGTTACCGTCTGTTAATTTAATTATTTGCAAGCGATTGTTTTTCTCCATGTTTTTCACCCATTTGTTAGCTTGACCTAAAGAGAAAAGATATACCAAATATTTAAAGAGTACTTATATAAATAAAATGTTGATAAGTATACGCAAAATTGAAACATGATAATACGAGAGTTGTCTTTTTAGTTTAGCATTTAGGGCTAGAATGAAAGTGTAAACAATTTTGAAAGACTTTATTCTTATTTGAAGTATTCTCTACTAAGATTAATACACTTCTGCATGCGCTTTGACCAACTCTGGATGTAGTTATTTCAGAAGGTTGATAGAGTCAAAATTGATTTTAAATTTCTTGAAGTAATCCATTACGGAGAGGAGTTGAGTGTATATATAAATCAGATTTTAAATTGCTTCTTCTGGTGACTGAAAGCTTTGACCACGCAGTCTGTTCTTGATTATCGGACAGTTAAAGGAATCGCTTGAACCATACGGAGTCTAACAATTCGACGTTTTGTTGTTTTAGAAATTGAATTGTCTTGTGAGCTGCGTGAAAACTTGAATTGTCTTGGTATAGGATTATTCATAGTTGGGGGTTGATTTTTCAAACCTCAAGGACAACTACCGACAAACAAATGGTTGTATGCCAATCAGGAGTTACAGTTCTTGGATCTTGCAGACGAACTGATACTACATAATCTGCTTTTGAGACAAAAGGTGTGACAATTTTTTTCGATACACTTCGAGAACATATGTCTTTTTTCGGCTTTTCTTCACTTTGGCACATTCCACAAAGAGAAATTGTCGACTGTTGTTATATTTTATTGCTGAAAACATAAACCAACTCGTGGTATTCGTGTTGACATAATAATTGCTCTCGAAAATTATCGCATGGAACTTTTCTCGGTCTATTTCAATTTTTTCAAGTCTGTAGTTACAATTCATATTGCACTAATGCTTTGGATTTACATTGACTGTAAGCGGAGATAAATTTTTAGTAGGGACAATTGGTTAGTGGCCTTCTAGGTCTAAGTATGTATAACTAAAAAGGCAGTTCTCGTAGAGCGTTTAACACGTTAACATAAAAATTATAACTAGGTATCATTTCATTTATTAAGCTTGTAAAGATAGAAATTATCTTTCACTGCAACATTTGATTTTAAAACTTTTCTGAATTGTCAGAAGAAAATTTAATCTTTAGAAAGCAAATTTTTAAAGTGATGAACTTGTATCATCACAAAACGTATAAAAATAAGAGTTTTGGTCGGTGCTGCCTATTCAATTTACAAAATAACGGCTCAAATTAGAAAATAATGTCGAATTAGGGAATAAATTGTACGTTAATTAGAAAATAACATATTAAGTATTATTGAATTATGCAAGTGCAAAAAACGTTTAATTTTAAGTACCTTGTGGATCAATCATAAGGGGCCACCTTCTTGCTGATGTGGCTATAATACCATTTTCAATACTATAGTTGTCAACGGGTAGACCTGCAATATTCCATGCTCTAATCACTACAGGCTCACCCATAGTAACCACCAATGAGAAGTTTTCAGAACATGGTATACCTGTCTCCAGTGCATATTCATTCCAAAACTTCAATAAATCAACTCTACAAAATATCCCAGATAAATCATATAATTATGCATCAAGTCGTCTATAACCTATTCTGTGCTCTATACCTTTGCTCAGAAACTACTCACTTTAGAACCAAAAAGTGTTAATACAAAAGTTTCTTCTTCCTTACATTTTTTAATTATTTGAGTGTGAATAATACAGGGGTCCACCATAATTTGTTTAAAGCGAGCACCAGAAATATTGGGAACATATTCCCAATCAGGACAGGGTAATAAGTTCA
Source organism: Apoderus coryli (assembly GCA_911728435.2). NCBI lineage: Eukaryota > Metazoa > Arthropoda > Insecta > Coleoptera > Attelabidae > Apoderus > Apoderus coryli. Next base: position 3,258,471 of record OU452202.1, on the reverse strand, counting down.
TACCTGGTGCAGCAACAAAACGCACTGGAAAACTGCTAACATTAAGCAGAAGTTATTGCGAGTAACTATAGGACTCCTCACTGGGCATTCCCCTCTGACACGCCACGTAAATAAGATGGTGCTGTATAACGGGGACCTGTAATGTAGATTGTGTAATGGGGCAGTTGAGCTTACCATGTGATATGTGAGTGTGTAGCCTTAGAACGAAGGCGACACGCTATTTTTAGGTATGCGCAGATTGCGACAGCAGATATTGACACCCAACACATAACTGAACTCCACAAGTTAGTGGAGGGTACAAGGTTTTTGGTTTGGGTGGCATAAAATACGGGAACATTTTCACAATAAGCCTATGAGGCGACAGTGAAACCGGGGACTAATGTCGAAGGGACCATAATTTGAAATGGTATACCATATATAGTTCTACATTTTTAGATTCCTTGGAATAAATAACCTGAAGGTAGCTATAGGGAAGTGTTAAGACAAAATACTCCAAAAATATAATTATATACAGGTTGTTCCAGTTGATATAATAGTGAAATATAATCTTTGTCATCATTTTTTTTTCTGCAGCACAGCTACAAGCAGGCATTTTATTTGAAACCAAGAATCTACAAAAGTTCATATTACCGAGGAGTAATAATATTATTGGATTGAATAAAACGGCAGCGACTCCACAAATGAATCACATATATTTTAAACAAATCACATATATTTTATACAATTTATAATATAACTAACAAGACATTGTTTGCTGAGGTCATCAGTTTCTTAAAAAAATACATAATCTTAATTTGTTACCTTTATTCCAAGGAATCTAAAAATTGTAAAAAATATATTGTCCCATTTAAAAATTCTGACGTCCATGCCGGTGTAGTATTAATTATTAGCACTCAAATAATAAAAAAAATCTTTAAAACCAAGAAACTTTACATACATACAAAAGTCTTGTTTTATTAAACAAGCCCGAACAACTCTAGCAATCCCGCTAGGGAATATGGACCTAATGGGAGCAGCGGCCTCCTGTCCGGCGGTTATAGTGAATTTTTATTTTACAATTTCGTATTAAGTAACATTTTTTCTTTCTCTAAAGCAATTTCTGAGAAAATGTATAGGCCCCTAATAAAATGACCACCCTGTACAAAAGGTACCTGTATCCAACAGTAAAAGGTCCCAGATATGCTATTGCCCCGGCCGACAACAATACATCTCCTATAACATTTCCTAAAAGACCTTGAAGAGATTTAGCAGCTTCTGACCATCGAGTTTTTTCACCGCCTAAGCCACCAATAAGCTTCTCAGCTCGGTCTAATTTTTGAGAACATATGTATATTTGATCTTCTAAGTCTTTCTTCTTCCTAGTTTCAGCCGCAAATTCATCATTTAATGCTTGCAGTTTATCTGAAACCTAATTAACTTAATGAAGTAGTCCATATTTTTCTTAATTTATTGAGTGAAATTTAGTGATGACAGATTTAATTTAGTCATGAAGCTAAAGTCAAAAAAATTCATCATAAACAGTGATAATAATATAATAGAAAATGAAAGTACCTCTTGTAACTGTGCTCGTTTCTCATTAAGAGTATCCATTTGAGCTGCCAATTCGGCTTCGGCTTCAGCTAAACGAGCTTTTTTGGGCGCAACAATCTTGATCACTCTGTCATATACCTCCATTGCTCTTACCCACTTGCATAAACCTTCGCAGGCAGTTGACACAGTTTTTACTCGTTCCGGATTAAATTCTCGATCTGACATATATCTTTATGATAAAAATAAAAATTAATGAGCAACTGACCTACTATCACTATATGCACGTAACGTCTCGATGAAACTGTCAAATTTTATACAGAAATTCTTTTACTCAGCCTTCTACTCAGCTATAGATCAAAAATAATACATTTCAGCACTGGATGTACAAGAAATGTATATCAACTTTGATACTTTGTGACAAAGATTAATGTACACAACATTAATCTTTGTTTGTGATATCAAAATACACTGCTCAAAAAAATTAAAGGAACACTTTTGGATAACCCTGTAATTTTTTGGCTTGCTGTTATTAACAAATGAAAATTATATTTTCATAATGGATTTACATTTTATTTTTGTGATTTGTTAAAAAACAAACGTGATTATGCTCATTTATTCGAGATAAGTTTAATATTCCACAGCACATTTAGGTTTTATGTCGCGGCAAGCTTAGAGAGCGTCATCGGGCAACGGCATGTCATTTTGTAGTTGTTGAATTCATTATCTGTCAAAATGAGAGATCTTAGCGAGATAGAAGTCACTCGTGCTATAGCTTTAGTTGAAATTGGTGTAAAAAATCGACAAGTAGCTAGAAATGTTAATCCCAGTATGTCAGTTATCAAACGTATGTAAAATCGCTATAGAGAGACTGGACGATATAAAAGACAACCCGGATAAGGTCGGAATCGCAAAACTACACAAATTCAGGACCGATATTTAGTAGTTTCTTCTCTGCGAAAACGAATAGCGACAGCAAAAGACCTTCAAAGTACACTTAGGATGGCTCATCAGGTAACCATTTCTAACCAGACTGTTAGATACAGGTTACGGGAAGGAGATTTAAAACCAAGAAGGCCGGTACGAAAACCTGTTTTAACTCGACATCATAAAACTATGCGATTAAACTTTCACGAGCAAAGTTTAATTTGGGGTGTCAACTTCGACAATGGAGGCCAGTACTTTTTACAGGCGCCTCAAGATTTCATCTCACTCGTTGTGATGACCGATTGCGTGTGTATAGACGTCCGAATAAACGATAATCCACTGCTGTTGTACAAGAAGTATCCAGATTTGGAGATGGTCCGATAATCGATCGTCTGAGGTGGGATAAGTTTGGACGCAAAAACCGATATTGTAGTGATACTGGGAAGTCTTACAGGGGGGCTTTATTTGAAATCGGTGCAACTTTGCGATTACAAAATGGTGCACGGCTTATTTGAAATGCACTGCGGCGATATGAATTTGCACCACTCGCAACATTTGCGCATGGGGTATACCGATCGCAAGTCAACTTTCGTACACACAATGCATGACGTCAGTTTATTTTATTTTTGACATTTCACATCAAATAAATTTTAATTTTGATTATCGCGTGGTGTTCTAAAATGTAAAACATTTTGTAATCTTTGCCATAACCAACGCTGGAATCAAAGTTTAACCAATTTATCTAAAATTAAACACAAAATATTAAATAACAAAGAATGTCTGTATATCTATACAACAATGGTATTTCTGTTTAGAACAAACAAAAATAATAAATCAATGCTTTACACAATACAATAAATTCACAGATTAGGGAGTATTAAATAAATTACTAATAAAAACAATCCCGAAAAACTAATATCAATTTAAAAAACTCTAACCTTAAAACATCAAACCAATAACACATATATATGTCATCGAAAACATAGAATAAGAAAGCTACGTAGTTTTCTTATTCTATGTCGAAATTTCATAAAATCCAAACACTTGATTGGTTGATCTCTACAAAGATAACTGGCAACGTAGCGAGTGAGTGCATCTTTTGCGGACACGCAAGTAGGGATGCACACGTTTAATCGCAATTTCAAATAAAGCTATTCGCCCAAAACAAGTTGCGCATACGAACAAATTAACGCATCTTTGCATGCACGTAAATATTTGCGATCGATTCAAATAAAGCCCCCCAGCTGCTAGATATATGGATATCGGTCTGTTAGATCAGGTTATTCCTGCAGCATATGGTATAGGCCCTGATTTTCTTTTCATGCAGGATAATGCAAGGCCTCATACTGCTGCGATTACTATAGATTTTCTTAACGAGCATAAAATTCGTAAAATGGATTGGCCAGCGATAAGCCCTGACGTCAAGCCAATTGAACCCGTAAGGGATATATTGGAGAGACGTGTTCGACGTTGTCCAAATCCACCTCAAATCCTTCAGCAATTAACAGACGTCCTAATCGAAGAGTGGGACAGTATATCACAGGAAGACATTCGAAAGCTCGTCAGAAGTATGCCAAGAAGATGACAAATAGTTATCCTTGCTGCTGGAGGGCACACGCGATACTAAAACACATTGGTTTTCAGATAGCGGAACATTGCCATTTGAAAAATGTTTTCTTTTCATTTTGTTATTGGCACTTTTTTTTTAAATGTTGCTCTTAGTTTACAAATAAAGGATTGGTTGAAAGTTCTATTAATCGGTTTATTACAAGAAAATATGTGTCTTTCAGAATCTAAATGGTCATCTGTATATAACTATCACTTAATAAGTTACAGGGTTATACAAAAGTGTTCCTTTAATTTTTTTGAGCAGTGTATTTTAAATTACCTGATTATAACCATTATTACTAATTACCACATTATGAAACGGTCAAATTTATTTAGATTTAGATATTTTTTGCAGCATAGGAAAATGGAACAGGTCCCAAGGAAACTTACCGATCTCTAATTCGTTTCATGGTTGCTACTGGAATAGTATCTTTATCATAGGCTTTTAAATTCTCCAAAAATTTCATATCACCAAGTAATTTAATAGAAGGACCCCAAAAATCTTCAACCATTTTTCCAGAGCTTGGGTCCGGTTTTCTTTCGGGTTTTATTTGTTTCATAACACAAATCTTTTAACATAAATTAACAATAACATTACTAAATACGAAATGAAAAGGATTGTCCAAAAAAACACTGTAATTTCGTTTTCCTACCTAAGTTAGTACTTAGGTACTTATACTTTTCTATAACAGTACGAAATTTGTTGAGGATAATAACTCACTTGCTACATATTTTTTACATTTTTAAGAAAGTTAAATGGTGTATAACCTCACAATGCATAAAAATTTAAAATAAAAATGCATGCAAAGTTCATTAATTAAGTAGGTGACATAAAGTTTTAAAAAAATAGTCTTTCAGATGACGAAGAAAACGTAGATCAAAACTTAAAAAAATTCATATTTTCCTATCGCGACTTATAAAAAAGCAAAATTTACGAATTAGAGAAACCCTAACGTAACTTGTAAGACGTAAATGAAGTGGGCATAAGATCAAAAGGGGTGTCATTTTATGTCTAATGTTTCACATACCATTTTCGTACAAAAATATTTTTTTTTGGAATTTGGTAGTTTCATAAATAATAATTTCCCTTAGTTATATATTGTATAACAGACCCAACTAACAATTTAACTTTTTTAATTGCTGTAAGAACATTTATAAAATATATTTTATAAAACACCCATTGTTTTATAAACATTTTCACAACGTTCTTACGCGCCTTATAAACACGAAAAAGGCGCAGATTTATAAAACAAATCGACTCTTTAACGGTTCTATAAATGTTGCTTGTTGCTATTATACAATAGTTTTTAGAACGTTTATAAATATTTAATAAAAATCAAATAAAACTGTTATAAACATATTTTATAAATCTTTTATAAGAGCCTCAATTTCAACATTTTTGCTCTCAGCGGCAACAGTTAAAGGATAAAAACGTTTTTTTAAAATACCTTTTTATACAAAATTATTTTATAATTATTATGCATTGTTGTTGGTACACATTAATAAAATCTGAACAATCATGGAGGTAAAAATAATATAAAACGCTATAATACCCAATAATGAATAATAAAATAAGTCAGATAAAATTCACCCATGAGCAGATTTGGCTGCGAAACAAAATTTACTGTTAAATATATTGTATATTATTACTAAAATTTTAATGCGCCTCGTGAATTATGTAAATTAATGAATTTAGATTTTATAAATTATATAAAATATTTTTTTTATTGTCACTTATTGTTGAAAATAATCTTTTGGTATATCCTTCATTATGTAATGACTGATTCTGTATACCTTACTAGCTAAGATAATTTGACAAATTATAAAAAATATTAATTTTAAAAGTTTGGTCAACATGGCTAACAATTTAAAGAAACCAAAAATGGCTTCTTCCTTATACGATGCTTATAAAACAAAATTATCTCAACACAGACAAGTATGCTCTTTAGATAGCTATTATAAAATAACTGCACAATTGTTTTATACAGGGGTGTATTCGTTAAAAAACATAAATCTCATTATATTTTAAGGGTAATATAAAATTAATATTACCTGAAACCCCTTTGATAGCATAAGAATGATATGATGATGATATGATTCTTTTATATCTATCATATGGACACTAGCCAAAATATAAGTAGATACCTATGTTTTATGTAAACGTGAAGAATTTTTTATAAACCAGTTATGGTGTAAAAAAGTAAGTAAAATATATTTCACTAAGCTTGATAATGAATAATGAAGCTAATTACAAGTATTTTTCTTGAAGTTTTATGTATTTAGTTATCCTTTGCCGTTATTTAAAATAAATTAATAGTGAAACATACTAAAACAAGCTTTTATGTAAATGCTCTAAAAAATCAAAATTTAATTAAAAGGTGCTGCAAAAAATATATAAGATAAAATGTATACAAATTAATCAAGTCTACTCCTGTCTACTTGAAGTATTCGTGCTTGATAATTTGATGTTTGTGTGAGTCGCCGCCGTGTGTCGCATCGTCGCAATATTGGAATAATAATAAAATAGTAAACAGAGTTTTACAAAACAAACTTTAATATAATATGTTTTGTAAAAGCTTTTAATGTGTTCTTATAAAACAAAATGCTTTTATAATTACTCTCTTATTAGCTTTTACGGGAGTAATTTAAACATAACCTAAATTGAGCTCTTTGTTTATGTTATGTAGGTATGTATGTTATAACTGCCGTTATTAAAACGGTTTGTTGAGTGTCTTTAAGAGAGTTCGAGGATCTTGAGGTAGAAAATTTGGCATGCGTTTATTGAGTATAGCAAAAAGCTTCTTCTGGAAAAATGCGGAACATGATTTGATACTGCCCATGTTTTCTCTTAGTTTTGCATTTTTTTCTAGCTCACTTGTTGTGCTTGAAGCATGATATTGATCACCAATTCTCTATTTCGGCTACCCGCTCACCATCTCGTAATAATTCCTCCTGAGAATTTATCAGTCTCCAAAATATTTGGTGTCTTATAAATTGTCATTAATTTGATTAGATTCTATTACAGTTTCCTACTCATTATTATAGTCACTAATGCTTTCCCTTTGATAATTTATAATATTGTAATTAATTTTCTATTAAATGCACAACTGCTTTTCGTTTGGACATTTTAAACCTGTGTATGATATAACAATAAATATCAGTTGAAAATAAATAAGACTATGTTATATATTATTTATTTTTTTATTGTTTTTAATAAAATAACTAAAAAACAATTTTGTAATTATTAATTTGCGCACAAATTTGCTGCAGCAAACAAATCGCTCTTAATAACGACAATAAAAAAACTATTTTATTATTACGAAACGTACTTTAACAGAATAATTTTATAATTGTTTTTAAAGGAACAAGTTAATCCAGACTAGTACTTTTGCAAAATGCTTTTAAAACCAATTATCATTCGGAACAAATTCGTCCTATAAAAAATATTTTATAAACGTTTATAAAACTGTTACGATATCATATTTTATAACTATTTTATTATTTTGCTGTAAAAACGTTCTTAAAACAGTTTTTCTCACAGAAAAGTTTAACACAGCAGTTTTATCACCAAACGAACCTTTAAAGAACAAAAAAGTTTTTACTAAGCGGCAATAAAATAATTATAAAATATATTAGTTCTTTAAGAATGTCGAATTGCTAGTTGGGGAATAATAAAGGTTGATGGATTTACTCAAATCAAAGTAAAAAAAAAAATTAGAACCAGAAAGCTTTTAAATAAAATTGTTGCAGTTTGCTTGATCTATTGATTAAACGAAACTTGCAATAAAATCCTTAAGGTCAACTTAATCTTATTGAATAAAGGGTCAATACTTCGCTTTTCCTCTCGAAGAAGGACCTGCAAATACTTCAGAATTATGTGTTTAGGACTGCTTCCGGCTGGCTTGGAAGCCTCAATTCATACTACAAGTACCTCAAAATAATTGATAAAGAAATTCGTGAATAATGAGAAGAGGCTCGTGAAGTTCATATCAGATAAGCCATCAACAGTTGGCGACGTGACGTGTGCTGAATTAGTGGTTGACATTAAGCGAGACCCTCCAACATGTTTTTCTCCTTCCGGTGTTCTTGTATATTGAAAGTAATGTAAAACGATAAATCCAAATATTTGGAATCACGAGATAAAACGCATCTGTACTGATCACATACCATCTTCACCTGAGTTGAGTGAGTTTTGGATGGATTTAAGACTCTCAATCGGTTCAGCCTTTTAGAATCAAGCAAGTCAAACATTTCAATTCCTACTTAAAAAAGTTCAGTATTTAATAAAAATTTGTGTGTTCGCCAATTTGATTGTTAAGGAAATATGAAAAATTGCGCGTAGCCTCTCTCAATTATTAGTTATTTTTTCAACCAGAATAAGTTATTATACAAAATAGGTTTTTTGTGCAATCAAAGAGGTTACATCGGTACCTACTATTTTATTAAAAAACGTCAACGTCCAGCAGGAAAAATGTTGAACCTATAGGATCATGAATAAAAACTCCATTTTAACATGATATTTGGAACCGTCTAAAGGACAGTCATTTCAAATTCGTCTGTAGGTATGGCAATCGTACAGTAAAATAGAACTGCTTTCTTGTCAAGTAAAAAAGCAATAAGTACTTCTAGACTTCTCTATAGTATTTAATCACTTTGAAATAAAAGATTGGCCTATTTACTATTGCAGTATTTCGTATATAAACTTACAGCTTCCATCACAAGTTTGACACCGCTCGGTGGATTTTTCATTGATTTTACTAATGTGATATCTGCAGGTTTAAGAGTATCTAAAGCCTCCAGCGCAGCCTGAAGTGCTGGAATAGCTTCAGATAAATCTGATTCACAGTCATCTTTAATAGCTTGTGCGGCTGCAGCAGCTTCGTTTGCAACAGCTTCATCGGCTCCAACAATCTAAATTAACAAAAAAACAGTGGTTATTTTCGCATGCGATAGTCTAGTTTAGATAAGACAACAAAATTACTGTAAATTACAGGCTTTATAACCTAAATTGCATCTATAATAATTTTATTAAAAATGTACTGAATAAATGTAGTTTATCTGATTATTGACCGTCGTGTTGTAGAATGTCTTCTGAACGAACATGAGCAGTTAACATGATGATGTTCACTTTACTACTGATTTAAATTGGAAATATAATATATTTTGAAAATCGAGTAATTATTTTAATGTGCAATCCATTGGTTCACTTCACGGAATTCTAGAAATTATTCTCTTCTAAAGATATTAAATTCGTACAAAATTCTTTGTGTGGTAATGGTGATCACATGAGGATTTACAAAAGTTGCCGGCGACAGCAAACTTTCTCTACGTGAGTAACGAAAATACAACCCTTACCGAAATCAAATCAAATAACCAATCAACTTACTTCTTTTTGCTTTTCAACTATTATGGTGTCTTGTTCAATCTTAATCATCAGTTTCTCTGTCTTAGCTGATGCAACAATAAGTTTTGGTTGCAGATTCGTTAACTCATCTTGCATTAGTCCTACCTGACCAGCAGCAAAATCTAGTTTCTCTAAACCTACGAATAATTATAATATAATAGTACTTCAATTAATATTAATAATTCATGAATAATTTTCGAAAAAACAAACTAATACCATTTTTGGATCTCTGTTTCAATATTACACAATGTATGACTTTATTTGAAATATGTACAAATTTCCACGCACGCATATGCCGTCTTTTGCGATTGCAATTTGGTGCACGGCTTATTTGAAATGCACTGCGAGCGATATTAATTTGCAGTACTCGCAACTTTTGCGTATAGACACGGCCTTCCTTAGACAAGCCATGGAACAGTATATTTGGCAACGTTGAGTTCCAGGCGATTTGTGTATGTTTACATTATTACATTGTAACACGCGCTGTCATTAAATCAAGGCTTAAATCAGTTTTTTTTTATAAAACTTGCAGTGATAAGTGCGAATAAATATATCATCCAAATTTTGTCTAAGTTGCAATGTCGGGATTCCTATAGGGATACTAATTGGTTCTATTCATGGGTCAAACAGCCTTCTTTTTATAAAACTCATAGTGATAAGTGTGTATAAATGTATCGTCTATATTTTCTGCAAGTTACAACACCGGATAAACTGTTTGTTAATAAAATAAAGTGGTATAAACTGCGGCATAATGTTTGTCGTATACCTAACTAAATGGTGGAAGTTTGTTTTGTACGAGGGTTTGTATGCATATTTAAGAATTATTATTATTAATACATTGCTGGATTTCTAGGTAAGTAGCTGATTTTTTATTTCTGATTCTTGGTTCTTAGTCGATTTTAAAAGGCATTCAACGTGCTGTATACATGGATGTAAATCTAATTATAGTGTATAAAAGTTTTTCTATCTCCCAACTATGATAATTTAAAACAGAAATGGTTACTGGATATTCCTAGATTTAATTTTAGCCCGTCAAAGACCGCGGTAGTTTGTTTCCTGTGAGCCAAATTATACGGGAGGATAATTATACCTTTAACCGGATGGAACTTTATGTAACAAGGAAATCGTAAATAAAGCCTCCCCGCTAGGGGATTCGGACGCCTCTAGTGTTGGCAATAGGATATAATGGAGTGGTTACTTCTTGTCCGGCCATCGTTTGTGAACTGTGTTTCACCCGGCATATTGCCTGCTCACGCTAGATGTCGCCAAAAACATCTCGTTGTCAAAATTATATGTGTTACCGCTTCCGAAATATCCATGTATATACTTTTATCTGGGACACATGGAAGATTAGATTTTTTTGTATAATTGGTTCATATAAACAATTTATCGCAAATTTATCCCTAAATATAAATGAGGTTTATGTTTTTATGACTTCTAAGTACATTTTTTTTTACTTTATTTTTTCTTGTGGTGAACCGAATACCCCATGAAAAATAAACTGAAAAAAATTAGGATTTCGGTTCAAGAATAAAAAAAAATCTAAATACATTTTTTGTGCTCGTGTTAATCGTCATCTATTAATTGATATTCCGACAAAAAACAGCTAAAATAAATTTCCAAAACATGAGAGTTGTCCTCATTCAATATCACCCTATTCACCATTGTCATTTAAATTTAAAATCTTATTGTCAAAATATAATGAGTTTTAAATATTTTAATGATTGCAACGCTAATAATTTTAAAATATTTACTAGCAATTTATTACTTATAATTATTGTAGTTCCAGTAAATATCTACATACCTGTTTCGTATCTGTTTCTTTGCGTAGTAATTTGATCAACTTTTAAGGCATACAGACTCTTGAAAGTTTGTATCAATTCCAAATATGAAGTAGGTGTGATATATGTTTTTCTGAACTGTTCTCTAAAGAATTTAACAGAGGTTTCTTGTACTGTAACATGGAACTGTTTGCATATTAGAACACATTTCTCAATCATTTCTTTTTGTATATTGGTTTGTGAGAGGAACATATTTGCTACTCTTTCCAGTGCATCATCAGGCCAATTTTGAAACCAATCGATGGTACAGCAATTTATTAATGATGGAAACATTCTCATGCGCACTCTAAATGCATCGCCTGCAAATTAATTAACATAGCCAATTCATTTTATCATGGATCAATTGCTGTTTGAATCACTTCTCTCGAAATTTTATAATTTTGAGAGTGTGTAACATTTATTTCATTATACCAACATTATGAGAAAACTCTAACCATAACGGAAATAAACGCCGCATGATGATGATGATCACAAATATACAGGGTAATTCATACATGCTTTAACAATGTATTTGTGTCCCCTAGGCGGTCACGATTCACCTAGAGGGTCAAATATCAATCATGATACAGGGGGGATTTACTAATTTACTCTATTTTGTTGATTATTAGCAACTTTTAACCCACCTTGTATATAACAATTTGTATGTGTGGTGTTCTTAGATAGTTGCATCAACTGGTAAATTTAGCCGATGTAATAAGTCAGGTGTTTAGTTTCGAAGAGAATAGAACGAATTAAACAAAATAAATTACTTTTAATAGGAGCGCATTTTATATCGCCAATAATTTTTTCATTTTTAAAAGACAAATTTTAGCAAAACTACAGATTTATTGATACACACAACCTCCAATTTGTGAAAAGAAAAGTGGTTTCCCGCCGATGTTTGCGATTTATTACCCACCACAAGGCAAATAGAACAATATTTCAAAAACTACTGGAGCTATAGGCATATCAACCCTTACGTATTTTTTCTTGTCTTTTAGATCAGCATTTATCTATGTTAAAATATACATGGTACATTAAGAAAAAGCAAGTTTGGTCTGCTGAGCTTTTGTGTATAGCTGGAAAGATTTTTGGGTTATACATCTCTTCAGTGCCTAAAGGATTTGTAAAGCATTTTTTTCTCTATCGCGTATTGATCTTGAAATATCTTCCGCCCACAGACTAATGGGCCACCCTGTATAGGGTATTATTTATTTATAACAGTGATATAAAATGCGGCACTATCAAAAGTAACTTATTTTGTTTCATTTTCGAACCTCAACATAGATTTTCTAAATTTTGATACACACCCTGTGTATGTTTTTCGATCCTCGTCCGGTCTTGAACTTCTGCGTAGGCTAAATTTGAATTGATTGATACAGATACCATAAAAAACAAAATAGGATGTATCTTGGTTGCTATTGAATTTTGACTCTCAAGAAGGTGAATCGTGACTGCATAGGGGACCAAAATACATTGTTAAAGCATGTACAGTTGGTAAGTGTACAGGGTGAGCAAAACACGATGTCCCAGCTCTGTTATGAGAAAATGAAAAACGATAGAAAAATTCGGAAAAGAGGTTCTTAAATAGGATTAAGTAAGCTCCATTTTAATCCATATTTCATTTTGTTTCCAAGCTTGGAAACTGAAGTAAATGACGCCATCAACTTTTTTTTCCAGAAACATATCTATATTTTTACATAGTTCAAAAGAGCTAATTTTTCTAAACAACTTTTGTAAAGAAAAAAATGTGCTATCTTCATTCGTTAAAAAATTATAAGCAAATTTGTAGAAAAAACTATGATATGAAAAATTCGCAACCGTCACAACTTTTAGACAAGTAGGCTTTGGAAACAAACTGCAATTATATCTGCCAATACTTAAACTAATGGTTGACAAATAGTATTCGTGTGATAACTTCTAATATAAGTCAAACATTTGATATTCAGTCAAGAGAGAAGATACGTATTATCCATCGGTTGTTAATAATAATTACTTATTAAACACTACAAAAGCAGATGATATTATTTAATAGTAACTATTATTACCACATAATTAAACATAGTAATACTATAGGTTACTACTAATTAATTATAGGAAATCAATCACTACAACAAATTTTCAATGTGACCACCTCCTAGTTGTAAACGCTTATCTAATCTCCTCGTTACTTCTCTTCCTGAGGCCTTACATAATATTTCTATTGAGAGTTATGTGTTAGCAATTCTTGCTTGGAGCGCCGCCCCCATCATGCTGGAAAAACATATTTGCTCGTAACTGCAATGGCACATTTTCGAGAAGCACAGAAAGTTGCTCTTGAAGAAATTGCAAATATTCTTCACTGCAGAAAACACCTTCGTAAAAGTATGGAGCAATTAAATGCCCGTTAATAATACCACACCAAAGTTACTGCCAAAATGTCCTTCGTTTTCAATCGGATCGACAAATAACATGTCAACTTTTTCGTTATGCGTAAACATTTAACATTAAATGCACACATTAAATGACGATAAAACTATTTGTCAATCATTGGTTTTATTATTGACAGATATAATTGCAGTTTGTTTCCAAAGCCTACTTGTTTAAAAGTTGTTAAAGTTGCGAATTTTTGATAATAGTTTTTCCTACAAATTTGCTTTTATTTTTTTAACGAATGAAGATAGCAAATTTTTTTCTTTACAAAAGTTGCTTAGAAAAATTAGCTCTTTTGAACTATATAAAAATGTAGGTATATTTCTGGAAAAAAAAGTTGTTGACGTCATTTACTTTAGTTTTCAAATTTGGAAACAAAATCAAATGTGCGTTAAAATGGAGCTTACTTAATCCCATTTAAGAATCTCTTTTCAGAATTTTTCTATCAATTTTCATCTTCTCATAACAGAGCTGTGACATCGAGTTTTGCTCACCCTGTGCCTGTATACATCATGTCGAATGGTGTGGGTAAGAAACTGGTAAGTTCAGAGCGACGATACAATTTGTAGGACCTGAACCATTTCTATACTTTTCAAGAAATCAATTTAATTCGCTTTGGGATTCATGGGAGATAAAACTTTGAGGATGTATTGGGAGGGAATTCGGAGGTGTAGGTGAGCTAAAAGAATTAATCGTAAGATCAGATCATCTAAATATGGTCAAATTATTGAACCGCAGACGTGAAAATGATTTCGCACATATTATAGTCTATTCAGTGAACCAAAATAGCTATTCAAAACAAAGATTAATATATGCGTAATTCTTGCTCTTAATCCTGACTAGAAACGTACACACCTCCCGCCTTTTTTTATTAAGTTACCATTATAATGATCATCACTAAAGTGTTGCGTTATCACTTATTTGTAAAACTTAGTTCCAATTATTTACCTATTGGGCTCATGCACAATGCTACGTGAAGATTCCGCTTAATTCTTTCAATGAAGAAGTTGTACAGCGCCAATGGAGTAAGTTCGACTTTAGTACCCTAAAACATATTTCAATATAAAAACACACAAACAAAGGTAATTTAAATTTACCGCTTCTTTGGCAGCAGATTGCATTTTTTCCAATATTTCAGCTTTTTCGTCAGGCTGATACAAGTTAGGTACATCTGCAGTATTTAAAACTGTACTAATGTCTTCAATGAACATTTCGTCCGCTATTTGTGTATCTCCAAAAAGAAATACAATTGGTTTACCTTCAATTCCAGCTTTCATCAAAAGTCTCTTTAGATCTTCACGCCAATCTGGTATCCCATAACTACGGCTAAGTTCTATCTAGTGATTCGTAAAAATAATAAATATCAGTAAATAATATTGAAATTTACAGTCATGAATGAATTTGTTAAGCTAAATTGATGGTATGCTCAGATATATATTATGTGGAGTAGAGATGTGCTTTCTGCCTTGAGACAATTGAAACCGAAGATGACATCTGGTCCTGATGGTATTGCAGCTTTCATACTAAAAGATTGTGTTTATCCTGGCCAAGCCATTGCATGGCATCATCAACATGTCTCTGAAATCTGAAAAGCTTCCTGGTACATGGAAGACCGCTCGTGTATGTCCCATTCACAAATCCCCTTCACTGACCAGATATGAAATTACAGGCCGATCTCTTTATTGTATGGTTTTTCTAAGGTGTTTGAGTCAATTTTACATGATAAAATATTGTCACAAATAAAAAACAGGATTGTTCTCCAGCAGCATAGCTTCTTTCAAGGGCGTTCTACAATAACTAATTTAACATGCTTTTATACAAGATGTCTTCTATTCCAACCTAGCAAGAGGCCTTCAAATGGATGCCATTTACACAGACTTTTCGAAGGAATTCGACAGAATTGATCACCACATTCTTCAAAAGAAAATGTATGATATTGGTTTTCAACAAGACTTGATATGCTTTCTTGGTTCATACATTTCTGGACGTAGTCAGTTTGTCGAATGCAACGGATTCAATTCATATTTCTTTACATCTTCAAGTGGCGTGCCTCAAGGTACTAACTTGGCACCACTGCTATTTGCAATATTTATTAATGATATTGGAGAATCTATGATAAGCAAATTTCTTGTTTTTGCGGATGATCTTAAATTGTATAGCTCTGCCTTACAGGAGGACCTGCAGACATGGTGCACACAAAACAGGCTCCCGCTTAACGTTCAGAAGTGTAAAAGTATGATATTCAATAAACGTGAAAATGTTATCATGCACACCTACAATTTGAAGGACTGTGACCTCCAATGAGCGAAGTCATCAAAGATCTTGGAATTTTTATTGACACGGAAATGTCATTTAACTCCCATATTGACAATGTCATTCGGAGCGCCACTCGTATGTTGGGTTTTATAATGCGCGTGGGTAGAGGTTTCCACGATATAGACTCCCTCCTAACATTGTACTTTGCGTTTTTGAGGTCAATATTGGAGTATATGGATCCTTAATATGGTCCCCAATATACACCATACATATCGAGCGAATTGAGTACGTTCAGCGGCAGTTTCTTAAGTATCTTTGTTTTAAAAGTGATGGTGTCTTTCCACCTAGAGGGATTGGTCCTCTTAAGCAGGCTTCATATAGATTCTTTAGCAATCTGTAGAGTTTTTACAAGCCAGGTTTTCATTTTTAAAGTGAAACAATATACTTGACTGTCCACATGTACTGGAGCAGGTGTACTTAAATGTGCCACAATTTTTTGTTCGTAATAGTAATTTGTTTAGGATATGTACTGCAAGTGCGTACAAACTACGGAACAAAGGCATTGTTACTTCGAGCATGTCGTTGCGTAACAGTCTTGGTATACATAATAATGTCAACTATTTTTCTAAGCCTTTGGGATCATTTAGGACGACTCTAATTCGATACTTGCGGGCTTTGGAGTGCGCATTGTTTTGAATTGAGATTTAAGTTATTATTGTAAGGTATAATTAGTGTCTGTAGCATAACATTTGCTTTTATTTTTGCTGTTTTTTAAATGTATTTAACTCGTTTAGTTTAATTTGGTAGGGATTGTAAGGCTAATTAATTAATTAATCTAGTATAAGTTAATCTAGTTTTAAGCTAAATATATTGTCACATTGTCTTATAATTGGGTTTCGAACCTGTTTAGACAATAAAATATGATTATTATTATTTGCGGCAAGAGAGAGAACAGGGATAGAATTCACACGACCTTTAACTGTAATAGGACAACATATTTTCGGGAGAATACAAGTGGAGTTCGTACTTGGAACACAAGATGTAGGTACCTCCTTTATTGATAACTGCACCTTTAATAAGAGCCAAGATTCTAATCAGTCGTTTCTACTAGAAGATGTTTCAAAAATTGGATTTTTTTATTTTTATTGTGAGGGTGTCTAAATGTGTCATTTTCAAAACCAATTAATATTCGCAAATACTTCACCTCAAATATATTACATTCAGCCATTGAACTGGCCATTTTCGCCGAGCTATGTCTTCCTGATCCGCCAATTCCCACCAACAGCACATTACCATTTGGTTGGTTCAGTACTCGCGACACTCTAGATACATGCTCAATGGCGAACTTAAACATTACTAAATTCATTGGTGATTTAGTCATTAAGTTGTATTCGTTAAGGTAATATTCCATTTTCACGATAAGATCTTCCATATCAGTTATCTGTAGATAGGTAAAAACATTTTTAACTTTTTAACCAGCTTCGCAAAATGATACATAAAACAGAAGTTCGTTATCATGCCCAACGCAATAAATGACGTCTAAAGAAAACATTATTTATAGTATGAATTGGTGTCCGTGAATATAAATGAAAAATAATTTCGTGGCATAGCGGACAAAATGACTGGTTTGACCTACACAAGGGTTTGTTTAATTTAGCAGGGCCTCAGTCTAATTCAGTAGAACAAGACCTAGGCATGGGTCGATAGCTCGGTCTGGTTCTATTTAAATTATTTTTCATTTATATTTACGGACACAAATTCATTTTATAATTTTTCATTATTTGACATCGACGACCCAACGCTTGGAGACCAACGTCCGAAGCGTTGCTGATACTCAAATATTTTGAGTGATGCTAGTAGAAGGATAAATGGCCTCCTGCTAGCGTTTTCATTTTCATGTCATTTCTATTTTTATTTTTACGGCTGGTGTTACCTATCTATACATTGGATTTGATCGGCCTCTTTATGTGTACTATGTGTATGTAGATGGTACTAGTTTACATATATCTACTGTTGTGTATCTCATTGTGATTAAATGCAGGCCGATATCGTAGATGGGCAACACAAAACATACCCCCTTAGAAGATTAACTTAAATGGTAGAGACTGGAACACTGTTTTTAACTATGCGACCAGTCACGAGAGGCGCTGCAAACGAAAAGTGAAGAAAACTGTCTGTTCTACTACGCTTAGTTTGACTTCCTATCGCTAGGTGCCGCCAAAAAATTTTTTTTTAAACATCCCCCTATTTTATGTTTAAAAAATGTTGGTATTACCCACAAAACATATGTTATAGTCGTATTGCCCACAAAAGGGTGTGGCATAATTTCAAGTCTTAATATGATTTTTTGCGTTAAGAGTTTGAAAAAAGAGTGCGAGTCTTGTTTAAAAGTTTGTTTAGTTGTAAATTGTGCATAAAAATTGCGTTCAGTGTGTGCTATTTTAATTATTATGGTTCTTTTTGTTCGAGAAGTTCGGCCGGCAAAAAAAAATGTTGTGTTCCCAACTGTGAGACTAAGAATGGTAGTTTTTTCCGATTTCCGAACCCTAATAAAGAACCAGAAAGGCTAATAAAGTGGTTGGCAAATATAAACAACCCCCGTTTATTTAACATTCCCTTTGATAAACTACTTAAAAGTTATCTAGTGTGTGCGAAACATTTTGTTCCAGATGATTTACAGTGGGTGTCGAAGAGACCTTAAATGGAATGCAACACCAATATTACATCTTAATACAGGTAAGAAAACCACGCACCTCTATTAAAAGTGGTACATGTTTTTATGAAATAATTGAACTTATAGAGGAGGCACCTGGTCCATAACGAAGAAAATTGGAACCCTCTACTTGTGACATAGACATAAGTACTGGACCTACCACATCAAAGGAATCCGTCGGTGACCCTAGTATAAGTTACCCCATGGTCATCGATGACATGCCTAGCCCTAGCACATCGAAAGAATATTCCAAGAACGTAACTAGTCCAAGCTGCCTGTTATTTTATTTATGTTTTTAAATTATAAACTTTATTGTGTACCTACTATCTACTTTTTGACTAAATTAAAATGTAAACTAATATTGCTAATTGTGCGTTTCTATTTTAATAATAAATGTTTTATAATAATAATTGTTTTTTTTTCGATCCCATTAATGTTTTGTCGTGTAACATATAATGGTGCAACATTTTTTGTAGTTTTTCAAAAATATTTTGAACAATATCTCGTTTGAATAATTTTTTGAAAAACTACAAATAATAGTTGCACCATAATATGTTACTATTTATATTTATTTGAAATATACCTCACTAATATTATTTTAAATTTCCCGCCAAAACTAATTTATGAGTATGCGACACATCAATAGATGGCGCTTCTTTTACTTCCAATTGTTAACATTACAGTTCGTATTCTAAAAGGGTATGTTTTGTGATGGGCAACGACTATGGTACTCTGACGAGCTCATACTAAGAGCGAAACGAATTCGTCAGTATCTGTCGACCCATGCCTCGGTCTGGTTCTACCGAATTAGATTGAGGCCCTGCTAAATTAAACAAAATCCCCTGTGTAGGTAAAACCAGTCATTTTGTCCGCTATGCCACGAAATTATTTTTCATTATTTACAGTATCGTGCCCACTTTCATCTACTACGACTATTATTGGTAATACTCGCCATATTTTTAGCTGCTGATTCAAGAGACGTAATTCGAAATAACTATGGAGGGAATAAGTAACAGAATTCATGACTACGAACCAGTAAAAGAATTCTTGCATAAAATTGGATTGTTTAACAGACACCTTACTTATGTATTCATGCAACAAGGCGAAGAATTGATTCGTAGAAGAGAGATAATTTATGGTCAACCAGCAGAAGACTTCGAAGCACAAAAGTGGAATAAAAATATAGTTGCAAATAACCCATGCTCGTCCACCCGAATGTGAGAGGACGAAACAGGTGTCCCAAGACATACATTTAGGCCATATCGAATGCGAGTCATTCATCATTTACTTCCGCCAGATTTAAATAGAAGACTTCAATTTTGCGAATGGTATGTGCAGAAGTGTGCGCAGAATGCCAAATTTGGTATGAGGTGTATTTGGACAGATGAAGCATACATCAGTAGTGCGGGAATATTAAATAGGTACAACTGGGCCCAAACCAATCCGCATTCAACAGTGATGGCCAGGAACCAAGGACGATTTGATTTTACTGTATGGGTGGGTATGTTTGAGGGCAGATTCATTGGCCCCTATGTTTTTGATAGTATGCTAAATTCACATAGATACATTCAGATTTTAAGATCACAAGTTGAACCATTCCTAGATGAACTACCTTTAGATCAACGGAGAGAAATGGTATTTATTTTCAACAAGACGGCGCACCTCCCCATTTTTTTTTATCATCCTTCTCACACACTCGGTACGCACTTAAGCCCCCGGCGTGTACGAATGGCGTACTTCAGCCTTGAAGGCTTATTGTGCCTTTTCAGGACCATACTGCACTCACTATCATTCTACTACCACGCAACATTCATTCTTCGCCTAGATGGGCCACCGTCAGGTACCGTCTACGAGGGTTGCCTTCTATATTTCGGGATGAGAGAACAAAAACAAATATTAATAATTGAAAATCACTTTATTGTTTTTCAAAATATTCCCAAGAAGATCTATACACTTTTGCATGCGTTTCAACCAATTGTCGAAGCACCTTTGCCACTCCGATTGAGGTATCTCCAAAACATGCATCCTGAATGCAGCAACCGCTTCTTCAGGTGTCGATAAACGTTGACCTCTCAGTTTGTTTTTTACGTACTTACGGGAATAAAAAGAAGTCATTCGGTGCCAAGTCAGGACTATACGGAGGATGACTCATCAAATCGATGTTTTGGGTGCTCAAAAATGCATTTGTTTGAGCCAATGTGTGAGAGCTCGCATTGTCGTGGTGAAGAGTGATCCGTCTTCGGCGGTTGGTTTTCCTGGTTTCTTGGAAGACAACTGGCAAACAAATGGTTGTGTACCACTCAGAATTGACTGTTCTGCGTTGTTATAGTGGTACGGTTGCGACATGTTCAGTTTTTTCCGAACAAACAGGCGACCATTTGCTTGGAAGTGCTTCGTGCGCGAACAACTTTTCTTGGATTTGGCTCATCTTGAAACACCCATACAGTCGACTGCTGTTTACTTTCGGGCTCGTACGCGTAAATCCACGATTCACGATCCACCGTGATCGTATTTTTTGAGCATTTCTTTCGACCAATCGACACGAGCCTTTTTTTGTGCGATTGACAAATTGTGTGGGAGCCAACGCGAACAATTTTTTTTGACAGTCAAATGTTTATGCAATATTGAATGTATGCTGGTCCCACTAATGCCTAAGGTTGTTTCAATCTCTTGATAGATCACATGACGATCTTTTAATATCAGTTCGCGCACAGCATCAATGGTTTTCGGAACAACAACTGATTTTGGACGACCATCACGAAATTCGTCTTGGCGTGAACTACGACCACGATTGAATTTACCATACCATCGATAAACACTGGTCCTTGATGGAGTTTCATCGCCAAAAATTGAATTCAGTTTATCCATGCGCGGTTGCTGAGTTAATCCACGTCGAAAGTTGTACAAAATAATCGCACGAAAATGTTCACGATTTAATTCCATTTTTGGGCCGAGATGAATCTTTTATGTTACTGTAAACAACACAAATAGCGCTCGTATGTCAAAACGTTCTGAGTACGTATAACCTCAAAAATGTCTAACTTTACGATAGATCTGTCAATTGCCAGATTGCAACACCAGGGTTGCCAAATCCCGAAATATGAAAGGCAACCCTCGTAATAATGAGCGGATAGGAAATCAACGACCTATAGCTTGGCCAGCCAGGTCAAGAGACTTGACATCTATAGATTTCTATCTTTGGGGACGAATTAAAGACTTAATGTACAACCCATCAATTACCTCAAGAAAGTTGTTGGAGGAAGCATTGCACAATGCTTTTGCCACAGTTACCAATTTGGAGATAAGAGCTGCAATAAATGCTATACAAAAACGGTGCCGCATGTGTATAGATCAGAACGGTGGCCAATTTGAGCATATGTGGTAAATGTTTTCTCATATGCAGGTGTTTTTGTTTGTTTCATGTATTTTTGGGTTGGTTGTGTCTAGTATCTTGTTTGTGGTTGTTGATTATTGCTTTCTCTTTTGTGTATTGTTTTGATTGTTTATAGTTATTTCTAGTTTCTGTAAATTACATACTGTTGGCACTTTAATATAATATGTATCATTTGTTGTCCAAAAATTCCTTAATAATGTAATTGTTACAATAAATGAGTTTGGTTAATTGTTTTTAATACATTTTTGGGGTGCAAAATAGTTGAAACTTGGCAACTGCATTAATGGATTATTTTCTTAAAGTCAAATATGTATATTGTTAGGTTTAAAAAAAATATATAATTTGTTTTATATTTTTGAAAAGGGAATTTTAGGGGCTGTAAGAAAATCCAAAATTATACAGGGTGTCCCATAAGGAAAAAATAATTTTCATTACAATAACTTTTTGAATGACCCTGTTATAAAACAGATAAATGTAAACTTTTTTTAACGTTGTCTAGGGATTAATAGGTTAAAACACGTGACGTCTCAAAAAATATTGAATTAAACACAAAATACAACTTAAAGATGATGATTAAGTATGATCACTCGGTAAGTATAATCAAAGATTAATGTACACAATAGATAGTCAGCGTATATGGGAAATAAAACAAAAATTGAAACTGTCTCGACACGAGCTACATCTATTAGAAAAACATGCAACCATGGAAACTGTAGATGGCGTTATATGTATTGTGTTGAAATAAAATAATCATATGGGCAATGTTAGACAAGGACGAGTATACTTTCCCCTACGAGGTGGGAGTTTGTTTTTATATTATAGGTATCATATATGTACTACTGTGCAGCAGTGTTTTTGGTCGGGTAATATAAAATTATATGGTATTATATCTACGCAAAGATTAATGTGTATGTATGAAAATAAAAAAATTACTATAATAGTATAAATATACAGGGCTGGTTCATTAAATGTTTTGGACAATAATTTTAAATGACTAAAATAATATTATTTTAGTCATTTAATTTTAAATATCAATTTCGGATATAAGGATGCATCAAAAAGTTATATTTAAATTAACGAAATTTGGCGTTATAGATAAGACTTCCGGTTATTACCTGATTCAGTTTTAAGGATCAAACTCAAACAGCAGATTCAACTTGTCGTTAACATTATGAAAAAATAAATCTCAGAGGCGGGTAAATTAAAGGAGCATACAGGCGTGAAATGCTATCCTAACTTTTTTATGCACATTTTTTGCGTGTGTTTCAATTCGGAGATGTAAAATCTAACAAATTATATACGTAATAAATGTATCCTTCTGTGATATTGATAGAAAGTTATCGTTATCGCGTAATATCGATTTTAAGAAATATTAATATTAAAAAGGCTGTGCTTTTTACAAGTTGCTGAAGTAAATAAAGTTTGAAATTTCCAGCATGACAATAATTATTTAAAAAATACGGTTTCGAAATGCAGGATGTAAAAAATTAGAATTTTTAATCTGTTTTTAATGAAAATTTAAATCTATTGAGAAATATGGTTCAGGGTTTTTGTGAAACGTATTTTACTCCAAAGATTCTACTCATCGATTATAACCGAATTAATTTACTCAAAAATATCTATACTAGTAAAACAACACAATTATCTACTATTTACGAACGCATATGTATACAAAATTGTTATGCTGCATGTTGCAGGTTATCCGTTAAGTGGTTTTTGAGTTATCACGGATACAAATTTTTTCTGACCCTTTTATAGAATTTTCATGGACGCCTATGGAACATTAATTTTTGTCGTGTATTTTTAACACCAATTCAACTAGTTAAATATAACATTTTTTACATTTTAATTTTTTTTATTTTACCCCTTTTTTTACTATTTACGAATGCCTATGTAAATAGAAATTTTATTCTGAATTTTTTAGGTTATCTTATATGAAAGCTATATATAATTAGCCAATTTTTCTGGTATATTTGGGAAACATTTTTTTTTTCGTTTTTGACCCTTTTTTAAGACTATTTTCGAACGCCTGTGTGAACTAATTCTTTTATGTAACATTTTTTAGGTTATATTCTATCACAACGATAAAAAATTATTCAATATTTCGGATAAGTTTAAGAACTATGATTTTTTTAAATTTTTGAACCCTCTTTTAAACCCTCTTTTAAACCCTTTGCCTACGCGCAATGTTTCCGAAAATCTAATCAGCTCCTTGCCATGTCCAATAGTATTTTTGTACCAAATTTGGTTAAAATCTGTTAAGCGGTTTTTGCGTTTTCGTGGATACAGACAGACAGACATTTTTTTAAAACTACTTATTTATGTATAAAATGACCAAAAACAAGTATTTCCCGTGAAATTAAAAAAAAAAAATTTTTCATGAAACTAATAGTCTCCATATACCTATTACATATATGATATGGAGAGCTAAGAATATTCACAAAAAAATAACTAAGCAGCCAAAGATTAACTTATTAATCTTTGGTAGTATCAAAGATTAAATTAAATTTAATATATTAATTCTCTTCAAAACAAAATCAGTAGGTATGAAAACAATGAAAATCGCAATAACAGAGACAGACTATTATAATAGGTATACCTAATATAATATAGGTAGCAATGATAATTTTTTTATTATAGGTAGGTATTATAAGATCTACAACAATCTTGTTACATCTTTGCCACATTGTCTACGTGCAATGTTTAAAATATATGTAATAAATTGAAAAAGTACCTAGTCCATTCTTAACTGGAGTTATAATTTTGACAAAGAATAATGTACATTAATACCTATTTCATTTCGGTATTGGTATAAAAGTCTAATATCCACGAAATAAATTTAATATAATAATCATTAATCCATGCGATACAACATGTTTCAAGACTAGACCAGTCCCATAATCAGTGGCGAGCAATAATTAAATCAAAAGCTTTTAGCTTTTAGATATTTAGATTTTTTTATATTCATCAACAAATTATTACAATGGAGTCAAAAGTATGTTTCTATCTAAAAGCTTTTCATTTAACAATTGTTCGCCACTGATCATGGGACTGGTCTAGTCTTGAAACATGTATGACATAGATTAAATATTATTATATTAAATTTAATTCATAGAGATTAGGCTTTTATTTCAATACTGTACTTGTAATAAATCACCCTGTGTGTTTCTTTTACCGACGAATCGGCAACAGCACGACACACACCACATTCGCTTGTTTTTTTTCTACCCTCCCTGCGTATCCCCTCCAGAGTAATACAGAATTTCATCAATTTCTCTCTCTGACAATACAGCATTGCCGGTGCATATCTGTTGCAAATGATGTAAATAATTGTTATACGTTGCGTTTTGTTTCTGATATTAATAAACTACAAAACGGTTTCTGGCTGTGACAATACTGCTCTATGCTGTACACGCTAGTATACGCCACGTAGTGGCAGGCATACTTAGAGATGTTCTGATTTTAATGCATTGGGCTGACTATCTATTGTGTAGATTAATCTTTGGTATAATAATTGAACTAACTAATGTAATAATAAAACGAGAAATAGCACTTAAGTATATCGAATTTGAAATTTTCTCGTGATTCGTCGAACGTCAAAACCGAATGACGTCGCATTCAATTGCAACTTTAGTTTGCATGAGTGAGCATTTCACAAAATTTGACCCTGGAGGACCTTGATTAATTTTCTTTTATCTTCGACTGGAACATGAGTTCCAATAAGAAAACGTCTAATTTGCGCCACCCTCTATACTATATCACAATTATGATTAGATTCACAACCTTTGTATGTATATGATCTACAAAAAATATTATACATGGAAACAGCCCAACCCGCTGTAAAATATATAGCTGATGTCTTTGTACGAGACACCTTGTGAAACTACATTAAGTTATTACCTCGTCATAGAATTTAGGTTCGGCGTCGGGTTCAATATAGTTCCCAAAAAATAAATTTCTAATATGTTCTGCACACAATTTTTCTTCTTCAGGGACAAGTGTTTCACAAACCCGATCCATATGTTGACGGAAATTTTGATAACAAGCTTGCTTTACAATATCGAAAAACATTTTCCTGTCTCCATCATCTATTAATCTGTCATGGAAAACTCTGTAAGTTTCATGTATCCATAGTCTGATAAATTTGTCTGGATCATCCATTCTGTTGGGAGGAGTAATCAATAATCCATTCTGAACTCTGGCGAAATCTCTAAGTGAGAATGTATAATGTGACTTGGCGGGTGTAGGTAGGAAGTTTAAAGTAGCTTCTCGGAAAACTTCATTTGTTGCTCCAACAGAAAACTTAAACATTTAATATCAAATCATAATTTTATAATAATTACATAAAAGGACATTCGTCACTAATTATAATAATATAGTTTTCATAAACTATGAAATTGTCTTATAATAAATAAAATTGCATTACCTTCGCTATTCTTTGAAGATTCTCCGAATATGATTTAGAGAAATGCCAATCAACAATCGTTGAAAATATTTTATTTAGGACACTATCGTCAAATGCGTCAATTCCAATAATTTGCATGTGCCTAAGAAATCTGTCTGTAATTTCATTTCTTCCACCACCGGGAACACCCATTGCTCCGATAAACATCTAGTTGAAGTATGTATATAATATCTAGTATTGATGTTATTAGTCCCAACTAACAATTTAACTTTTTTAATTGCTGTAAGAACGTTTATAAAATATATTTTATAAAACACCCATTGTTTTATAAACATTTTCACAACGTTCTTACGCGCCTTATAAACACGAAAAAGGCGCAGATTTATAAAACAAATCGACTCGTTAACGGTTCTATAAATGTTGCTTGTTGCTATTATACAATAGTTTTTAGAACGTTTATAAATATCTAATAAAAATCAAATAAAACTGTTATAAAACAGTTTTATTATAGCTCTGTTACTAGAACAAAACGACATATTTGTAGAACTACTATAAAACTGTTAAAGGATATAAATGTTTTTTAAAATACCTTTTTACACAAAATTATTTTATAATTATTATGCATTGTTGTTGGTACACATTAATAAAATCTGAACAATCATGGAGGTAAAAATAATATAAAACGCTATAATACCTACCCAATAATGAATAATAAAATAAGTCAGATAAAATTCATCCATGAGCAGATTTGGCTGCGAAACAAAATTTACTGTTAAATATATTGTATATTATTACTAAAATTTTAATGCGCCTCGCGAATTATGTAAATTAATGAATTTAGATTTTATAAATTATATAAAAAAATTTTTTTATTGTCACTTATTGTTGAAAATAATCTTTTGGGAGATCCTTCATTATGTAATGACTGATTCTGTATACCTTATTAGCTAAGATAATTTTACAAATTATAAAAAATATTAATTTTAAAAGTTTGGTCAACATGGCTAACAATTTAAAGAAACCAAAAATGGCTTCTTCCTTATACGATGCTTATAAAACAAAATTATCTCAACCCAGACGAGTATGCTCTTTAGATAGCTATTACAAAATAACTGCAGAATTGTTTTATACAGGGGCGTATTCGTTAAAAAAACATAAATCTCATAATATTTTAAGTGCAAATAAAATGTAATATAAAATTAATATTACCTGAAACCCCTTTGATAGCAGAAGAATGATATGATTCTTTTATATCTATCATAATATGGATACTAGCCAAAATATAAGTTGGTATAGTACGACACAGTTATGAATGATACACTTTTATATGGATAGCCCATTTAAAAGCGTATATTAACTGTGTCGTACTATAGGTACCTATGTTTTATGTAAACGTGAAGAATTTTTTATAAACCAGTTATGGAGTAAAAAAAATATATTTCACTAAGCTTGATAATGAATAATGAAGCTAATTACAAGTATTTTTCTTGAAGTTTTATGTATTTAGTAATCGTTTGCCGTTAATTTAAAATAAATTAATAGTAAAACAAACTAAAACAAGCTTGGAGATAAATGCTCTAAAAAATCAAAATTTAATTAAAAGGTGCTGCAAAAAATATATAAGATAAAATGTATAGAAATTAATCAAGTCTAGTCCTGTCTACTTGAAGTATTCGTGCTTGATACTTTGATGCTTGTCTGAGTCGCCGCCGTGTGTCGCATCGTCTCAATATTGGAATAATAATAAAATAGTAAACAGAGTTTTACAAAACAAACTTTAACATATGTTTTATAAAAGCTTTTGATGGGTTCTTATAAAACAAAATGCTTTTATAGTTACTCTCTTATTAGCTTTTACGGGAGTAATTTAAACATAACCTAAATTGAGCCCTTTGTTTATGTTATGTATGTTATAACTTATAACTGCCGTTATTAAAACGGTTTGTTGAGTGTCTTTAAGAGAGTTCGAGGATCTTGAGGTAGAAAATTTGGCATGTGTTTATTGAGTATAGCAAAAAGCTTCTTTCGGGAAAAATGCGGAACATTATTTGATACTGCCCATGTTCGCATGTTTTCTCTTAGTTTTGCATTTTTTTCTAGCTCACTTGTGCTTGAAGCATGATATTGATCACCAATTATTTATTTCGGCTACCCGCTCACCATCTAGTAATAATTCCTCCTGAGAATTTATCAGTCTTCAAAATATTTGATGTCTTATAAATTGTCATTAATTTGATTAGATTCCATTACAGTTTGCTACTCTTTATTATAGTCACTAATGTTTTCCCTTTGATAATTTATAATATTGTAATTAATTTTCTATTAAATGCACAACTGCTTTTCGTTTGAACATTTTAAACCTGTGTATGATATAACAATAAATATCAGTTGAAAATAAATAAGACTATGTTATATATTAGTTCTAGGTATGTTTATGACAGCATTTTAATTTTATAAAATTTGCATTGGCAACATATTTATTTTTTTATTGTTTTTAATAAAATAACTAAAAAACAATTTTGTAATTATTAATTTGCGCACAAATTTGCTGCAGCAAACAAATCGCTCTTAATAACGACAATAAAAAAACTATTTTATTATTACGAAACGTACTTTAACAGAATAATTTTATAATTGTTTTTAAAGGAACAAGTTAATCCAGACTAGTACTTTTACAAAATGCTTTTAAAACTAATTATCATTCGGAACAAATTCGTCCTATAAAAAATATTTTATAAACGTTTATAAAATTGTTACGATATCATATTTTATAACTATTTTATTATTTTGCTGTAAAAACGTTCTTAAAACAGTTTTTCTCACAGAAAAGTTTAACACAGCAGTTTTATCACCAAACGAACCTTTAAAAAACAAAAAAGTTTTTACTAAGCGGCAATAAAATAATTATAAAATATATTAGTTCTTTAAGAATGTCGAATTGCTAGTTGGGAGTGTCTTACCATATCCACTAGTTGTAACACTGATGTATCTTTGTCAAACCAATATCCATGATCTATCCATTGTCTCAACAATTCAACAGGCGGTTGAGCGCCCCATACCTCCTTTTGGGGCATACCAACGTCATCTACAAATAATATACATTTTTTGCCCATCGAAGGACCAAAGACACCTCTTCTACGTTTGTCCAATTTGGTCATGACCATTTCTTGAGTCTACATGAAAGTAGTAAATATTGAATAAAGAATTTACTTATTGTAATAAGTATTTACGTAATACAAACAATTAATTGGTAATTGTTACCATTGATGAAGTCGTTCTTGCACTGAAGTTAATAACATTCGGCAAAATTTTCTCTTTTGGCATACTCAGTAGATGATCAAGTGTTACCGCTGTTTTTCCCGTACCAGTCGGACCAACAAAAAGAATTGGGATTTCATTCGTCAAACAAATTTTAAGGAAAAATCTATGACAAGACGACTGATTTGTTTGAATAATTAATTCATTTGCCTAAAACAAAAGATCATTCCTGTACATAATGATGATTTTATAAGAGTTATGCTTAAATTAATTATTTTAATTTTTACCATAAACAATCCTACAAATCTTCGATATCTACATCATCGTTTAGAAAGCCAAGAATGAAAAATGTGGCTCAATTTCTTGTAAAAAAGTATTACAATCATAATTTTTCATCGGTTAAGTAATTGCAAGTTCTAGCAAAATACATTTTTCCCATCTCTAAGGTTAGCTAACACTAATGTTTGGAAGTTATGGACAAGTATGTAACGTTTCAGTTGTTGTTTACACATTGATACTTTCAGTTTGTGATATTTGTTAATGCACAACCCAGTTTTACGCCAGTTGTTACTGGAAAGGGCTCTCCCGGTCCGCTGCTGTTGTCAACTTTTGCTTTCATATCATCGTGAAGGAGTCGAAGTATCCGGATGAATTTCTGGGCACATCCGTTGGGCCAGTTAGGTAGTTCGTAATTATATGTATAAGGTTGGGGTAATTCGCATAATGGGTATGATACGGGCTCAGCGGTAGAGTGTCCGCTTTGCATACATGCATGAATATATTTTAGATTATATTATATTTTCTCGGGTAAGTTTTGGGTAACACAGCCGATTTTCTAAACTGTGTAGAGAAAATGCAACAAGGTTTACATCAAAAATACACGACGCCCAACAATCACGCTTGCATGCTATGGTTTCGTACGCCGAAGTCTAAACAGATGAAGGGATTGGGTGGTTAGATACAGATAAGTTCATAGAATATCACACTGCGCGCACAATTTCAGATTGTTGTTCAATAATTGCAAGAACTACTTGGAAACTTGTAATACGAGTAAGCAGCACTCGAAATGGAATATAAATAAATACCTTGGCATTTGCTGGAATCTGTTGAACCTTTTCTATGGTGTCACTCCATGAGATCCATGTACCATTATTTTTTTTATCATATAACCAGTCAAAAACTATGGCTCGATCTGGAAATATTTGATTTTTGGCTAGTTTGAAAGACTTTGGTTTGGGGTATATTTTATTGTCGCCTAATAACAGTTTTCTATAAAATACATCAAATGTTTTTTGTCCATCTAGCGTTAGCACTGAACCTAGACCCCAGGCTATACAAAACAACAGCACTGATTGTAACCATAAACTGCTCACTTGTGTTTCTTCAGCCAAAAGACAGGAAAAGAGCCGTGTAAATGACTGAAAAATCAATAAATTGAAACTGAATGGTTGGAAAATATTGTTATTGTAGTTGCTAACGTCCTTATATTGAAATGACCATATATATAATTCCAAATCGTATGGCCAGAATTTCTTCGTTGGCAATTTTTTTTAAATTACATACAATCATTCTTAATATGTCAAAATATTTGATAATATAAACGATAGGTAATAATAAAGTTTTGATACAATACTTATCTATTGCCAGTAAAACTGTAATAATACGATACGGCTGGACCCTGACCATAGACGATTTATAAGTTTTATGGCCGAACTTATAAATAATCGGACCAATTCCCGATTTTCAAAGATTAGTTTTTAGATCATATACAGAGATGGAAAGATAATGATTATTTTGTAATGTTATTGCAAACACTCTGTGTAGTGAATCACTGAGATTAAAAATTGCTCATATCAATATCTTTTCTAAACATTTATTTTTTTTATTGACTTCGATATCTCAATTATTAAAGAAAATACAGCAACAAGAACAAACAATAACAATTTAAAAACACAATAAAAACTGACAAGATGTTTCAATATCGAGTGTAACCGCCTTGCGTACTATTATAACTATGATCACGTTGTCGATCAACTGTTGAGGTAGATTGTCCCATATCTCGACGAGAGCAGCTGCTTCTTCGCGATTATAAATTGCAGGAATTCTGGATCTCAAACTTTTTTCTAACATATTCCAGATATTGTAAATAGGAAATAAAACGTCAAACTCTACGAAATCAATTTAATACACTACACTTAATGTGTTAGGTCGATTAAACTACCATACATGTTTCGAAGCTCGCTAGCTTCATCATCAGTGGCAAAATTTGTAGAGAAACTTTATTTTTGAAAGTATTACATCATTAGGAGTATTTTAAGAGTAATGCGTTGAAGTCACTTCGAGGAAAAATATTATTAAATTGTTAATGAGAATAAAATATAAATTATAATATTACATTTTATGGTTTTTCTTTTTATTAATCATCTCGATTATTAATTTTTAAAAAAATTTTTATGATTTGTTTTACGTAGCAACTAATACTCTTGTTTAAACAAAACAAAAATTAAAAAAATTTTCTATAGTATTAAGGTCTGAGGAGCATACATTGCTCTTATTCCGACGGTATTTAGAAACTCGGAGACACGTTGAACAACGTGGGGGCGGGCATTGTCTTGCATCAGCCAAGATATTGTCTCCGATATCGTGAGCGAATGGAACGACATGTCTTATTAAAGCGGCATTAAAAACCACCAGCTCTGTTCATGTCCCCAAATATATCCCGCCTCAGACCATCACTGAACCTTCTCCATAAGTAACCTTTGGGGCGAAATTAAAATGTTCCTCCTCTACGGCGATATAATCTTGCACCAATCAATCAGTGGATGCAGAAAGTGAATTAAAAAATAAAATGTTGAGAAAAATCAACATCATCAATTTCGTGTTAAAAACTGTTCTCAATTTTCAGTGAGTCACTACACAGAGTGTTTGAGAGAACATTGAAAAATCATAATTTTCTTTCCCACCCTGTATATATGATCTAAAAAACGAATCGTGCGGCAAAGTAACTTTACTGCATGATTTTTCAAATGCATTACAAACTTAATAACAAAGTATTTTAAATTATTGCGAGTTATTTCTACAGTTTGCCTGTACTCTTTGGTTTTGCGAAATTTGAAGTGCTCATAGGAAAAATTGTATACCTAACACATGCGGAAAGTGTCTTTTCCGATCTTGACGGATGACCGAACTCCACTGCGCGTTGTTTGGGTCAACTATCATCGCGGGCGGAAAAGTACTACTTTCCGAACTTGTAAATAACTATTTTCTAACACCTTCTTTGAAAAGTGACTTTTCCTCCCTCATTTTAGGGTTTGAAAGTGACACTTTGCCTCCCTTCAAATTAAATTTTCACATAAATACTGGTATTTTTTTAGTTTATATTTTCATTACATTTTATTTGTCAACACGTACATAATCAACAATTAACACTTTTATGATTAAACGTACAATTTGTAACATTGCTGTTGCAAGTTAATTGGAGGCGATAATCCCGTGGGTAGGTTATTCGTATTATTGCAGTTAAAAGAAATTGTAGAGGGATAAAATGATCGCTCAATATCTTTCCAGCACTATATTCTTTGTCACTAATTAGTGGTTTTATGCTGGGGGTGTCTTTTACTCCCTTCGCGTTTACTGCACTCGGGCTGTCTGACAGCAAATCTCCGTTTCGGGGGGAAAAGTGACACTTTCATCCCTAGGTAAACAAATAGCTATAGTTACATTAATTTTGCTGTCATTTATGAAAGTAAGTAATCACCGTATTGTTTTTCGACTGCTTACTTACATAAAATAGATGTATATCCGAAGTTTCAACAAATTTTTTACAGTTTTCATTGATAAATTCCAAACAAGCTGGCACAAGCCACTCAATACATTCAGTAAGTATTTCAATCTGCTCCACTAATAGTGTTTTCTCTAATGTTGCCATGTAAGACGTCATAAATGGCTGCCATCCCAATATAGCGGGCTCCATATATATCATGCCACATCTTGAAACTGTGGCTGGGGAAGCCTGTTCTAAATCGGCTGGTTCGAATATCAAATTCATGGAATTGGACATCTATGAAAATAAAAATTAAGTATAATCACATCATATTGAGGAACTGGTTTCTCTCATATTAAGAGCTCTTCAGAATACAATACTTTCGTAAGAGCGTTGGTCATCCAGAGGTTATTTTCCAGAATATAGAGAGTTGAAAATCAGTAGAAATTAATAGAAAAATTGAAATATATAAATGGAATATTTAACAGTTAATAAATAAATAATCATATCTTGTAAATAATAAAGATATTAACAAGTTAAAATAAAAATAAACAAACCAAAATTAATATAAAAGTTTAAAATTACCATAATATACCTCTGCTGGTACATTTGAATAATGACATAAATAATGGTTTATAATTAACTTGAAAAATTAATTAAATTTTAAATAGTTATTTTAAAGGAAAAATATTTAAAAATACACGTTTTAGGTGTGCCAAAAATATGTTAACAGATATTTATTTGGCTATATTATGTGTGTTTATTTTTTGGAGACTGGCAGAAATTTAATTAATGAAATCGAAACCCACTTTTTAGCATTTTACTACACCTGTCTGCACTGAAATGTAAATACGAGGGTTGCCTTTTATATTTCGGGATTTGGCAACCCCGGTGTTGCAATCTGGCAACTGAAAGCTCTATCGTAAAGTGAACATTTTTGAGATGATTCAAGATGAGCCAAATCCAACAAAAGTTGTTCGCGCACGAAGCACTTCCAAGCAAATGGTCGTCTGTTTTTTCGGGAAAACTGGACATGTCTCAACCGTACCACTAGAACAACGCAGAACAGTCAATTCTGAGTGGTACACAACCATTTGTTTGCCAGTTGTCTTCCAAGAATTCAGGAAAACCAACCGCCGAAGACGGATCACTCTTCACCACGACAATGCGAGCTCTCACACATCGGCTCAAACAACTGCATTTTTGAGCACCCAAAACATCGATTTGATGAGTCATCCGCCGTATAGTCCTGACTTGGCACCGAATGACTTCTTTTTATTCCCGTACGTAAAAAACAAACTGAGAGGTCAACGTTTTTCGACACCTGAAGAAGCGGTTGCTGCATCCAGAATGCATGTTTTGGAGATACCTCAATCAGAGTGGGAAAACTGCTTCGACAATTGGTTCAAACGCATGCAAAAATGTATAGATCTTCATGGGGAATATTTTGAAAAACAATAAAGTGATTTTCGATGATAATATTTGTTTTTGTTCTCTAATCCCGAAATATAAAAGGCAACCCTCGTATAGGTACCTACATTTTTTTTCTACTTGTAATTACTTTACTAGATTTTACATTTTGTTAATGGTAAATATTCATTGTAACGATATTCAACAAAACCATAAGTTTTTTATGACAATATATTTAATTATGAAGGAAAAAAACCATTGGCACATAAACGTGCCAGTGGGCTCACATAATGTCTATTTCAAAGATATACATGCGGAGTTGAATTCGTTCTATATTGTTAGTATTTGAACTGTGAAATACATCTGTATGTCTTTATTACGTCCTGTACGCAATTAGAAATTATTATTCAGTCTGTTAACTGGTAATTTGCGGAAAAATAGAGTTCCAAAAGAATCAAATATGTTTGAGTATAAGTTGTTTGCTAAAACAAGCCAAGGAACAATGGAACTCAAAACCGATGGAAATGCAGTACTTGTGCGGTGGAATGATAATTCCGTTGTAACTGTATCATCAAACTGCTGTATTCATATGCGAAAAATGTAGAGAGATATTCTACAACTAAAAAAAGTAAAATATCGCTTATAACAAAAATATGGGAGGCGTCGATTTTGAATGATCAGTTCCTGTCTAGCTATAGAATATCAATAAGAACTAAGAAATGGTGGTGGCCCTTCTTCAGCTGTTCAATTGATGAACCTGGTATACAAGCTTGGCTATTATGAAGAAGGTGTGAAATAATAACGTCAACTTATTGCTCTATATTTACTGGCACTCTTCATTGAAATCAAAGCCAGCATCAAGCGCATTATCATCAATTGTAAATTGGTTACGATTGAATGACCAAAATCACTTGATAGTCCAAAGTAGTGAAACATGGAGAAAATGTAAAGCATGTCCTAACCGCACCAGTTTTGAGTGTAATACCTGCAAAGTAGCCCTGCACCCAAAATCATGCTTAAAAAATATTAAAAAATATTTGTGTAATGTTTCTCTTATGTTTCTCAGATGAATGATTAACGCAAAAAAATAGCGATATTTCTGGAATAATTTTAAATAACAGCTAAAAATACTGCAAACTTGTTTAAACAATTACGTGTGATATACCACCTATTTTTGAATTCAAAATGACTTTAAATTTAACAATCAAAAATCCAGTGCCTTAGTCATTGGGCATATCTGGGTTAAAAAAACAATTGATGATGGTTTTTTTAAAACGAAACGTCGTAGTAGAAATTTGTAAAAGCTCTTATTCTCCTCAAAAAGTAACAAAAAGTGCTTTCCTTTTTTTATTTATGTAAAAAGAATGTCAGCAATAAATGAAAACTTAAATCGCAAAAAAAAAAATGTTTCAAAAATTCTGGAAAACGGCTAAAGTTACTTTTAAAAACACCTTTTAAACTTTTCTCTATTTTGACCGACATTGTCACTCCTATCGTTTCCAAGATTCCAATGTTATCCCATTCCCACACAGTGTATATGGACTTCATTATATTTTCATGAACTTATTCGTTAAATATTACCTGAATAATTTCACCTGACATCAAACAGAGTTTTTTGTTGTCATCAAGCACGGTATTCATATTTTCTATCCAAACAGCATCCACAGGACCATCAAAAAGTATCCATTTCCTATCTAAAGTGGTGCTACTTGCAAATTCTCGGAATGTTGTAGCTAAAACTCCATCTGACCATTCATGTGATGCTGGATCGAAACTTCCATATAATTGACCCATAGTTATTGCTTTTGGATTAATGATACGATATATAACGGCGTGTTCAACAAGTTTCGCTTCCGCCTGTCGTGATAATAGAATCAATGCGTTGGCCAAGCACTACAATAAATGAATATTTTCAAAAACTTATTAAGTCTACATTAAAAAAAAAAAGAGCTCGTGGTCTTTAACAAATTTTTGTGTAAGAAATAAATAATATTTTACAAAACTTATGTAACTAATATTAATTGGTGTACTAAAAGACAGACCTTTGTATTGTATTTAAAAAAGGCGATGAAACGGTAGAACACATGGTTGATCATGAAGAACTAACACTAGTATGTTGATGTTAAAAATCTTAATTAATTTTGAAAAAGGGTTACCTAGTTAGAAATAAATAAAATTTTGCTTGTAATAGTTATTTTAGAATTCGACTAAGATTGTAGATTTATTTTTCGGAGTCGTTTAAGCTGTTTGGCCTCCCCTCACTTCGACCTGCAGAAGATCTTTTGTGAATGACTCTAATCTATGAATTGCCCAGCTGTCCCACACTTTTCATAAAATTGATGATTTCTCTGGGGGCTAAATTCCTTGCCTCGTCGGGTGTTAGGGTCTCCCCTCCAAGGTGTTATAGCCTTTTGCAGAAAAGTGCCATGCATTCGCAGAGCACGTGTTCTGTTGTCTCTGTTGCGTCTTCGCAAAACCGACAAGTGTCGTCCTCGATTAGGCCCATCTTTTTGAGATGGTACTTCACTGGGTGGTGTCCCGTAAAAAGGCCTGTAATTCGCCTTAGGTCGCTTCTCTCCACTTGGATAAGCTTCCCTGCGTTGGCCTCTGAAGGTTTAATAAACCTTTTTGATTGTCTTAGGCCTGGAGTGTTTCTCCAGTAGGACTTAAGTTGTTCCTTTTCCCATCTCCGAAGGTCTTCCTTCATATGGCTTTTTGGAAGGCCAAAGATGGGTTCCGGGCCGCAGAACGGAGCGTTTGCGCCCACTTTTGCAAGTTGGTCCGCCGCTTCGTTCCCCTCTATGCCTTCATGTCCTGGCACCCATGTCAGAGTAATCTTTTTCCCCTGAGCTGACAGTTGCTTTAGGGTCTGTTTGCATTCCCATGCTAGCTTTGACGTGAAGGTGTAAGACCTCAGTGCTTTTAACGCAGCTTGACTGTCTGACATAATATTTATCTGCCGTTCCGGGATGCCTCTCTGCAGGCATTCTTGAGCACAACGATTAATAGCGTTGATCTCTGCTTGGAATATAGTGGAACTTTTCCCGAGAGATTCAGAGAGCCTGCAATTTGTCCCGTATACTCCCATGCCGGTGTTCCCTTCTATTCCTTTTGAACCGTCCGTATACCAGACGGATGTGTTTTCTGGGAATCGTGCTTCCCCATTTAGCCAATTTTGACGGTCTGCAATGACCACTTCAAATGGGATTTCAAAATCATGTTTGCGTTACAAAACGTCCGACGGTTTTCTTCCTGAATCCAAAGGTATTAGATTCAGGATTCCCATGTGTCCCTCTAGATCGCCAGATTTGTATTCCATTACCTGTGCCAGTTTCAGAGCGCTAATTGCTGCCTCTTTTTTGACTAGGACAGGCAAAGGTATTAGATGCAGCAACGTTTCCATCGCTGCTCTGGGGCAAGTTCGCATTGCCCCTGTTATTCCTAAACATGCAAGCCGTTGCAACTTTTGAAGACGGCATTGTGTATGCTTAATATTAACTTTTGGCCACCATACTAATGAGGCGTATGTAACCATGGGTTTAATGACTGTTTGGTACACCCAGTGTATGAGCTTTGGCTTTAGCCCCCAAGTCCTACCGAGTAGCCTGTGACACGTCCATATGGCCGCTGTGGCTTTCGATATGGCTTTCTCTATATGCTGATTCCAGATTAGTCGTTTATCCAGGATTACTCCCAGGTATTTGACTTTATCCGAAAGGCAAATTTGCTCACCACTGAGAGTGGGGTTAATAATGTCCACCTTTCTCTTTCTCGTGAATGGTACCAACACTGTTTTTTTCGGATTTATATTCAATCCCTCAGCGGCGCACCAGTTTTTAATTTTTTTTAATGCAATTTGCATGCGGTTGGATATAACCGATGTGTGTTTTCCCTTAACTGTGAGAACAATGTCGTCGGCGTAGCTTTGCAGAGTAAAGCCTGCCCTATTCATTTTTGAAATGAGATGATCCAGCACTAGTGACCAAGACGGGACACTAGTGACCAAGAGGGGACAATACACCGCCTTGTGGGCATCCCCTAGCCGCTGTCACTGTTACAGACACTTCTCCTATTTCAGCCGTAATGACACTCCTCTCTTCTAGTGCTCTACTGATGGAATCATGTGAGGTATTGTCAAAAGCACCCTCTATATTAATAAAGGCACATAAGGATCCTTCTTTTGCCTTAAATGACTTCTCGATGTCTTTTACTAAGCAGTGCAGGGCATTAATCGTAGATTTTCCCGCTTGGTAAGCGAATTGCCTTTTGTGAAGCGGTTTCCTATTTAGAGTTTCGCTTCTTAGGCATTCGTCTATTATCTTTTCCATAGTTTTCA
This sequence comes from Apoderus coryli, assembly GCA_911728435.2. Lineage (NCBI taxonomy): Eukaryota > Metazoa > Arthropoda > Insecta > Coleoptera > Attelabidae > Apoderus > Apoderus coryli. The sequence goes on along the minus strand of OU452202.1, from coordinate 3,219,238 downwards.
ATAGGAAGGAGGTTAGACTAATAGGCCTGGACGGCGTCCTACTGACTAAGAAATTACTGTTCGCCTATATTAATGGTTAGGTTCGAATGATTCAAATGAACTTATGACCTTATTTATTATATAGGGTGGCCCATTAGTGTAGTGCGTAGGCGAAAGAAATGATAGCATCACTTAATTTTCTCGTTGTTTTAATAAAAAATACACAAGGTAACCCATTAGTGTGTGGGCGGAAGATATCTAAATATCTAAAAAATCCTACACTAAACTTTTAGGCACTGAAGATATGTACAACACAAAAATGTTTTCAATAATACAGGGTAGTTCACAAACGCGACAGGTCCAGTGGTTTTTTAAATGTTTGTAAATAAGGGTTAATTTTGACATACATTGAAGGCGTTGTGGTAACTACAGAAACAAAAAAATATATCAATTTTTCGTGTCAGGTCCATTTGAATTCGCTTCTTTTCTCCGTTTAACTGGATTTTAGTGATATCTGATTTGTAATTTTTTAGGGTCGTCACATTTTCTAAATTATATTTTTATGGGGAAATGTTAAACGGGACACCCTGTTAATCTGCTTAAATTTCAGAAGTCCCTTTTCTATACTTTTTATTGATACCGTATTTAATGAGCTTAAGGCTAACCGTATTTTCATAAAAAAATATTTAAACAAATGGAAAACATTCTCAACAAAAGTTGCAATTTTTTGTCATTTTAACTTTTTTTATAGCTACATTTTAATAATTTACAAATAGACGCTCTTAAAAAATAAAAATATTTTTTTTCTACAATTTAAGTTTGCATCGAATAAAATCTTAGCTTAAATTAAATACAAAATTCCTATTTCTTTTGCTAAATTATAAACAATCAAGTGTTAGAAAATTTATTTTAACAAATGTTGAAAATGTCGACCACCTTGTTGGCGGCACTTCTGCAAAATGAATGAATTTTGCTCGTTGGAGCAGTTGGGAAGTAATGGATCCTAAAACATTTTGTATGATAATTTTCATGTCTTCTACGTTGGTTGGTGACTCACGGTATGTGGGTATACACAGAAAAAACTCGAGAGGCGTTAGATCAGGGGATCGGGCTGGCCAATTTGTTGCTCCTGTACGCCCTATCCAAGCTTCCAGGAAAAGTTGGGTCGTGTGTACTTGTTTAGTTGTTATAAAAAGAAATACGTATTTTTGAAACTAATTTAAGCCTAGATTTTATTCTATTTAAACTTAAATTGTCTAAAAATGTGTGTTTAAACCATTTCATTTCTATTTCCAAATTGCAAAAATAAAGCTGTATTTTAACTTTTTTGGTTTTTAAATAGAAAATAAAATTAATTAAAATGAAAACATTTTTTTATGAAAAAACGGTTACGCACAAGCTCATGAAACGATATCAATAAAAGTATAGGAAAGGGACTTCTCGAATCTCAGCAGATTTATAGGGTGTCCCAAATATAGTATAGAAAATGTGACCACCCTGAAAAATTGCAAATCACATGTCAATAAAATCCTGTAAAATGAAAAGAAGGGAATTCAAATAGACCTGACACGAAAAATTGGTTGGTTTGTTTATGTAGTAATCACTACGCCGTAAATTTATGTCAAAATTAACCATTATTTACAAATATTTGAAAACTACAGGACCTAGGCATGTCAACCCACATTTAATTTTTCTTGTCTTTTAGAGCTTTAAGAAAAACCAAGTTTGGTCTGCTGCATGTTTGTCAACTCCCAGTGTAATTGAAAACATTTTTGGGTTGTACATCTCTTCAGTGCCTAAAAGTTTAGTGTAGGATTTTTTGTCTATCGCTTACATATTTAGATTTATCTTCCGCCCACACACTAATGGGCCACCTTGTACATTTTTCACTAAAAAAACGAGAAAATTATCATATTGCTATCATTTCTTTAAATATTTAACAATAAATAAATGAGGAAGCTAAAAATCAGATAGTGGTACTTGATATGCAGATGTTTTCCCACCCATAGGCTTTCCAACAACCATCAACCCATGACGCACCAATATCATCTCATAAATTTGCATGGTCTTCTCAACAAAAAATGGTGTGGGCTGTAAATTTTTTTCCTGAATATCCGTTAATAAACACTCAATTAGTTCAGATCGCTCGAACACAGGTACTTGGACCCCAGGAAACAAATCTTGGTATATACCAATAAACAAAGGAACATCCTGAAAAATAATATTATACTCGTGAGTTACAAGGGTCAATAATTTTCCTACAAGGCTATCTCTTATTTCACCGAATTTGTATAAATAATCATATACCCAATTAACGCTAAATGACCGTGCGTGGACACCATCACGTCATAGTCTCATTTCAATCAACATTTATAGTATTCTTAGACTGTATGTGCAAAGTAGTGAATTTCTGGATACATAATAAACAATATGAATAAAATTATTACATAGAAAACCACAACTTGTAGGTATATATTGTTGGATACAGGCATGTTATATTAGAAATAAACTCCATATTACTCCAACAATCTGACAATGCTGTAAAATTTGGCGAGATTATCCAATAACACCTCTACATAGGACAGCGCCCTATTTGTGACGTCACGAACAAGAGTCAAAATACACTAATAACATCATAATACGTATACAGGGTGTTAGTAAATAAGTGCGACAAACTTCAGGAGGTAATACACTGCATGAAAAAATAATGACAGTTTGCTATATAAACACATGCCCGCAAATGCTTCGTTTTCTGCTGAGATACAGTCAAAATTTTTCTTAAAAACTGAAGATTTATTGATTGCTCTGAAATCGGTGGAGGTATGCAAATGAAATTTAGTGCGGTTAAGAGGTAGTTATTGCGCATTTTATGACATGCAATTAAGGATTTTAGATTCATCAGTGGCGCGCATACGGGTATTGATCTCAATTTTTTTGAAGAAAAACAAAGGGTACGCCACTGGATTTTTTTAAATTAAAAATCATTTTGGAATTTCTCGTTCAATTTGTGATAAAAAATCTCTCTTGTTTTTTTATCGTAGGGGGCATTTGTGCAAAAATATATATCTATATATCTCGCGGCGACGCTACATTCTGTTAAATACGAATATTTCAACGAAATGTCAAATTAGCGTTTCTAGGAGATGAAGCAGAGAGTCGGTTTCACATATACATATTAATACTTACTCTGCCTAAATGTAAAGTTTTTTACGGTTGAATCGTGCTAGTTTTTTGTCTAATTTGGTTCATTAGAATGCTAAAACTGTGTGTTTTTTAATGAGTGTAAATATATTTTGGTTATAGTTTGAGTTTTCCTAAAATTCATGAATTTATTTTAGACCAATTGTAAATTAACAACTGAAAACGTGATTGTGTTCTTATCGTAAAATAAGATAGGTATCTGCCTTCAAATCGATAAGTGAATAAATTTATACAGTGTCGACCAAAGTAATTAATTCTTTGTAGTTTCATTCTCGCTAAGTTTTCACTGGATTAGTGATGAAAACAAATGGCTAGCAGCGAGGTAACGATCACTGACTTATATAATCTACTAAAAATCGTATCCCAAAAGACCGAAGATATTGAAAAACAAAATAAGGAGCTTAAAGAAGAACTGAAGCAAGAGATTCACAAATTGCATTCCAGTACAGAAATAGAAATTAATGAACTAAAGAGAGTTAACGCTAACCTATTGAATGAAATTTCTGCTTTAAAGGATAAATTCGCTATAGCAGAGCAAAAAATAAAGAAGTTCAATGTAATCGTCTATGGTGTCCAGGAAACTCCAACGCCAGAGGAGTCTTTACAAGGGCTACTGGAGACTTTTAAAGATAAAATAAAAGTAGATCTGTCACCCTTAGATTTTCGAGACTGCTACAGAATTGGTAAACGCATTGAAGGAAAAATTAGACCACTGTCTGTTGAATTTGTGAACTATAGTTACAAACGGGAGATACTTGCCAAAGGTAGAGATTTGAAAGGTACGGGTATATTCGTTTCGAACGACTATCCGGCAGAACAATATAAACAGCGAAAGGTTTTACATGAACATTTAAAACTGGCTCGTAAAAATCAGTATAAAGCCGAGATAAAAAACAACACCTTAATAGTCGAAGGAGAGATATATACATATGAGGATTTGAAAGCCACCACTAATGAGGATGTACCTGAACAGATAAATGAAGAAACCATCCAGACTTCGAATTCAGAACACCCAATCACAACTGGAGAAGTAAGCAACACGATTCAGCGATCTAGTATTAAATTCAAAGGTAGGAAAGACTTGAAGCATCAATATATCGACGAGAAGAAACGAAAAGCATGTCAACCCACTGAACCTGAGAATCCTACAAAGAGATCATTACGCTTCAGAACTAAGTCCTTGTCAACATCTTAGGCGATGAGATTTTTTGTTGAAGTTCCATGTATCCTTTTATCAATAAAATAATTGTTTTTTTTTATCACATAGGTACCGTTTTTTTCTCTTTACTGCTATAGTGAATAGTTCAATGCCTAATAAATAAAATAATTGTCTTCATTTCACACTATATAAATTATGCGTATGTATTGTATTTGTTTATTTTAGGAACATAATTATTTGGTATATTTGATGGATTAATTCAATGGTTTTATATTGTATTGAAAGAATTTGATATGTTGAAACTCTGTCATTTAAATGTTCGTTCCTTAACAGCAAATTTCAATACGTTTAAGGAATATGTCACAGAAAATGATTATGATATAATTGCTGTCTCAGAGACGTGGCTAAAGCCACATATTAATAGTACTGTTCTAGGCATTGATAATTATAGTTTCTTTAGGAGGGACAGATTGGAGCGGGGCGGTGGGGTTGGCCTCTATATTAAACATAAATATACTGTCAACGTTTTAGATAACTTTAATGAAATCGAATGCATATGGGTGCAGGTGAATCTGAATAAATTTTCTTTTCTGGTGGGTTGTATATATAATCCACCCAGCAATAATGTTAATGCTTTTCTGGATAATTTTGAAAATACCCTGTTTGAAATCTTGCCTCAATTCGATAGAGTTGTATGTGTTGGAGATTTTAACATCGACCTTCTAAAGTTTGATAATGCAGTTGTTTCGAGGTATTACAATATACTTGAAAGTACAGGCCTTTTGCAAGTGGTTAATGCTCCTACTAGACTGGCTGGTTTTACGCATTCATTGTTGGATCATATTATTATAAATGAAGACTGGTCTGTGTCTGCGATTGGTGTTTGCTCTATTGATGTTTCTGATCATGAATTGGTTTATATACATTTACATGTTGAGACAAAGTGTCCACCTTCGGACCCTATTATATATAGAGACTTTAAAAATGTTGATATCGTTTCTCTATACGAGCATCTTCAAGCGATTCCGTGGGATAATATGTTTTGTATCGAGGATATTGACAATAAAGTAACCTTTTTCAATCATAACTTGACAATACTAATGGATATGTTTGCACCCTATAAATCGGTAACTGTTGATAAACCATACAAGCCTTGGATAACAAATAACATAAGGCTCTTGATTAAATTGCGTAATAAAGCGAAGTTCAAATACAAACAAAAGAAAACAGACGAGTCGTTTGAATATTACAGACAGTTGAGAAACTATGTTAATACAGCTGTAAAAAAGGAGAAAAAAGCTTATGTGGAATATTCGGTCAGGAAGTGCAATGGAAAAATGTGGAATAATCTGCGCAGGCTACAGATTATTAATTCCAGAACTAAGTCTGATATACCAACGGAGCTGAGTAATGTAGACGAGGTTAATTACAATTTTATAAATAGTCTTCCGGTTGCTGCTCCCACTGATGCTGATGATAAATATTATACCAATATTAAAGGTACAGTCACGTCCTATTTGCATTTTTCGAAAGTTGGTGAACATGAAATTGGCAAAGTATTATCGCAAATTAAATCAAAAGCTGTTGGGTCCGATGGTATTCATGTGGATTTCTTGATTTTTTGCTGTCCTTTTATATTGAAGTATATATGCCATTTAGTAAATTTTTGTATCGAAAGGTCAGTGTATCCGTCTGACTGGAAACTCTCTAATATAACTCCGCTCCCTAAGGTGAATGGTCCTAAATCTTTTAAGGACCTGCGTCCCATAAGCATATTGCCTGTGTTGTCGAAGATCTTGGAGAGAGTTATTAAGGTTCAGTTATCCCAGCATGTTTCTAATAACAAAATCTTGCCGGAGGTTCAATCGGGATTTCGTTCTGGACATAGTTGTGCATCTGCCCTATTAAATGTAACGGACGACATTTTTCGTGCAATTGACAGAAGTGAGTGTACAATACTAGTGATGCTCGACTACTCCAAGGCATTTGACACGCTTCGCCATGAAACATTGCTAAAGATTTTGCGCTACGTAGGCTTAAGTCAACATGCAGTCAATTTTTTCCAAAACTATTTAAGCAATAGAAGACAACGGGTGATTTATAAAAATAAAACTTCGCAGGTTCTTAATGTACAGAGAGGAGTACCACAAGGTTCAATTTTGGGCCCCCTACTTTTTAGTCTGTATACTTCAGAGTTTCCTAAACACCTTGTTTTTTGTAGGTGCCAGCTTTTTGCCGACGATTCTCAGATTTATTTGACCTGTCCCTCTAATTTGATAGCGGATGCTTGCGCTAGGATAAACATGGATTTGGAACGACTAAGAATATTTTCGCAAGATCATTCATTAATTTTGAACCCAAGTAAGTGTGCGGTCATGTTGTTTGGGAGGAGAAAGGATGTGGATAGTTTGACGCATTTAGTTGACATCACAATCAATGGCTCTCCTGTTGAGGTCAAGACACAGGCGAGGAATTTGGGGTTCATTTTGGATAACCGACTGAGATTTGAGCAACATGTCGCCACATGCACAAAAAAGGCTGTTGGGTGTCTAAAGTTATTGTATAGCTCTGGACATCTCCTTAGCCCGAAGGTAAAATTATTATTGTGCGACTCTATGGTTCTCTCCAAGTTTAATCACTGTGATCTTGTATATGGACCTTGTTTGACTGCTGGGGTTTCTGCTAGTATCCAGAAAATCCAAAAGTATTGTCTTAGATTTGCATATGGGATAAAAAGAAGTAGACCTGTCAGTCACAAATTGAAAGATGCTGGTTGGTTGGACATGAAAAACAGACGATATATGCATTGTTGCTGTTTTTACCATAAAATAGTTAAAACGCAAACACCGGGTTACTTATACCATAAAATACAATTTCGAACGGACGTTCACAATCTAAACTTGAGACATAAAGGTAAACTAACGCCACCAATACATAGAACTGGAATTTTCGAACGGTCATTTACATACGATATTGCTAATGTTTATAATGACTTGCCTCGCTGCCTGCTCGAATCTAGTCTGTATAAATTTAAGGTAGAATTGCGCAAAGAATTGTTTAACAGTTCAAAATTTTGAAAAAAAATTATATTTGTTTTTTTTTTGTCTTATGACAAATATGATTTATGATTATTAAGTATTTAAAATTAATGAATTAATTAATTGTTCGCCTAGTAACTTTTTGTGTTTTTTTCTGTTTCTTGTATGGGACAATTATTAATAGAATTAGGTAGATATAGATTACTTTTTTTTTTCTAAGGATAAGTGTTAAGACAGATGAGGCATGCACATTGCATGCCTTAAGCTGCACTCATGCCTTTTCAATTGTGTATTATTGATTGTTTGATTTATTGATTTCTGTAAAAATGTACGCAATTTGAATAAAGACTATTATTATTATTATTATTATTATTTATTATTAGTGTTATTTTCTCTCATTGTTTTGGTTTAATGTTTATTGTATTAGATAGTTCTTGGAAATGTATTAAAGAAATGAAAATTACGGGGTAAGATGTTTTATTTTTTTGCACAAAGACGATGCCCCCTACGATAAAACAGCAAGAGAGATTTTTTATCACAAATTGAACGAGAAATTGAAAAATGATTTTCTATTTAAAAAATTCTAGTGGCGTACCATTTTTTCTTTAAAAATATTGAGATCATTACTCGTATGCGCGCCACTGATGAACATAAAATTCTTAATTGCTTACCAAAAAATGCGCAATAACGACCTCTTAAAACTCACTAAATTTCATTTGCATATCTCCGCCGGTTTCAGAGCAATCAATAAATCTTCAGTTTTTAAGAAAAACTTGAACACCCCGTATCTCAGAAAACGAAGCATTTGCGGACATATTATGTTTATATAGCAAACTGTCATTATTTTTTCATGCAGAATTACCCCCTGAAGTTTGTCGCACTTATTTACTAACACCCTGTATATAGTGTACTTTTTTACTTTAAAAATAACGATAAAGTAACATTTTTCCAATATTTTTTAAACAGCATAAATATATTATATTAGTCCACATACAGGGTGGAACCCCAAGAAGAAAACATTGCAGTGTCACTAACTTCATGTAATTAATCAACTATTGGTTCTAGAGAAAAACATTTATTTTAACACGTTCATGTTGACCTAAATGTTTGTATATTGTAGGTTAGTTAAATAATGTCTGGGTCTATGGTTCTTTATTTATACACAAATTTTATTTTTTTTTATCGAATGTGATTAGTGAACTTGTGTCAAAAAGTCGAAACCTGAAGAAGTCGCAAATAATGCGACGAAACGTCGTAATGTAAGCTTTTGACGTGAAAAATGAAATATTTTTATCGCTATCATCTTTGAGGATGGACCTAAACTACTTACTTTGAACACAATGCTACAAGGTCTAGATACGAATGTAGTTTTTTTTTTACTTTTTTTTTTGTGCTACACGATATTTTAGTGCCGACCTTCAATTTATGCAGTTATCACTTAGTTTTTGAAATCAGACTATAGTTGTTGTGAAGTTATACCATTGTAACCTAAAATTTGAAAATGTGGTTCGCTGTACGAGATGAGCGTAGTGTTCCATAATTAAAAACTGATCCTTCCAATTTGAAAATATAAATTAGCGCTACTGTGGGGTTAAGCGGTTGACGGTAACAAAATAATTTCATCACAAAAAAGCCCTTGATTTAGAACCTATTTACGTGTTTTTGCGTTTTCGCAAGGAAAAAAAAACTTCTGGGGCATATTGAGGAACCATAGACAAGCAGTTTGAGATAAGAGACTGATGTCCGGAAGTGCATGGTTTTCAAAATACAGGGTGTCAAAGTTTTTTTCAAAAAACCTTTTTTTTTTTATCAATATCTCAAAGACACGTTAACCGATTTTCTTGAAATTCGCTGGTGATGTAAGCTTAATAAGACGCTCAGTGAGTACTAATTAAATGTTAATTATGACTTACAGTGACGCCCAGGGGGACTTTTTTTTTTAAATTTTATATTTTTTTAGAAAGCTCAGTTAAAAATACAACATTTTTGTCACTTGATATTTTCTATCTCTCTCCGTTTTCGACAAAAATTTTTTATTAAAAGGTTCATTATTATGAGAAAGAAAAACAAGGAGGCTTTTTTACAAATAATTTATTATTAATAGTGAAAATCTAAAACAAAACAATGTTGTCATGGTAACACATAAACATGTCAAACTTTAGTAAAAGTGTCAGTTAATAAGTACTTCATTATCTTCAAACGTTACACTAATTGCAAAAATGAATCGTTTTGAATTAGCCGAGCTTGCAGATATGCATCTCTTGTATGGGGAAGCGCGCGGTAATTCTTTGTTAGCACAAAGGTTGTACGGGTAGTGGTTCCCAAATCATGAATTGCCAAACCATAAGATTTTTGTCAAAATTAATCAAAATCTACGGGAGACCGGCTCATTTGTGGTAAGTATTGCAGAAATGGTGTTTTTTTCTTGCGCGTTTCTGTTTTACAGCCAATCTAAGAGGCTTTGTTATCTTTGCAGCCTATTCGAGAATTTGCAAGACAGTGTCCGATCAGAGATGCCGTTGAGGATGAAGTCATGGCACGCATTCAGAATGAGCCCAATACTAGCACTCGTCAGATTGCGTCGCGACTTGATTGCAGCAAATATACTGTCCATCGAGTATGGAAAATCCACGATCTGCATCCATTTAAACTTCAAGAGCGAACAAAATTCCCATGCTACGCACATCAGAGGATATCAGCAGAAGTTTGGTGTTAATGTTTGGGCAGGTTTTCTGGGCGACCATTTGATTAGGCCGTACGTTCTACCTGATCACCTCAACGGGAATAGCTATCTAGTTTTTTGCGAGCTATTCTGCCCGAGCTGCTGGAAAATGTACCCCTCCAGTTGCGTAGAGATGCCTGGTTTCAACACGATGGTTGTCCAGCGCATTTTGCGCGCACCGTGAGAGGTTACCTCGACCAAACCTACAACAACAGGTGGATTGGTAGAGGTGGTCCCGTCCCTTGACTAGCAAGGTCGCCGGACTTGGCCCCCCTGGACTTTTTTCTTTGGGGCGAAATGGAACGGTTGATCTATGCAACTCCTGTGTTGACAATGGAGGACCTAGTTGCTAGAGTTGTGGTGTCAGCGGAATTTATCGCGAACGATCCAGGCGTGTTTGCTCGTGTGCGCGAATCCTGGCTCGACAGGTGCATAAAATGCATCGAAATGCATGGTGAACACTTTGAGCACTTGCTCCACTATTAATAATAAATTATTTGTAAAAAAGCCTCCTTGTTTTTCTTTCTAATAATAATGAACCTTTTAATAAAAAATTTTTCTCGAAAACGGAGAGAGATACGAAAAAATATCAAGTGACAAAAAAGTTATATTTTTAACTGAGCGTTTCAAGAAAGTCAGTAGCGTACATTTTTTTGTAATTTTTATTCGTGACACTGTCCCCCGGGGCGCCACTGGAAGTCATAATTAACATTTAATTAGTGCTAACTGAGCGTCTTCTTAAGCTTACATCACCAGCGAATTTCAAGAAAATCGGTTAAGGTGTCTTTGAGATATCGATAAAAAAAGGTTTTTTGAAAAAAAATTTGACATCCTGTATTTTGAAAACCATGCACTTCCGGACATCAGTCTCTTATCTCAAACTGCTTGTCTATGGTTCCTCAATATGCCCCAGAAGTTTTTGCCAATTGAGAGGGGACACCCTGTATATATATATATGAATAAATCGGTATATTATGTTTCTACAGTGAAGTATTATTCATTAATATAATATAAATAATAATAAACCTACTTGCGCTAAAAACTTTGGTAAATTTACGTCGATAATAGCCCTTAACACTAGTTGAGCTTCAGATGTGTTTGGATAACCTCTTCTAAGTGCTCCCGCTGCTAATAGTACTGACTTTACTGCTCGCATTCCGTAGTCATAATGATTTTGTGAGGATAGTTGCTCAGAACAAAGTTTATAGGTGAAAACAATTTTTTCAGCCAAGCTAAAATAAAATTCAAACAAAATATATGATTCAATGTTAGGTATTTCTTGCAATATAACCTGAAATTGCATAGTTAGTTATTAAAATATTATGCTGATCCGAATTTATATGGGCTACCGGAAGTTGAGCATGACCTATCCTTTAGATGCACTATCTTTCATGCCGAGGTGTAGGGATTTCCTTTCTTCTATGTTCCCGTAATTGACGAAGCTAATTTACGAAAAATAGGCTATGTTCGACCGACAGTTTTTTAAAAAAAGTCATATTTTGACATAAACACTCTTTTTTAAAAAATTAACTGTTGGCATGCTATCGGGGCTAGTGATACTTTTTATCCCCCTGTTTTTTACGCCACTGAAATAAATATTTTTTAAAATTCGCTGCTCATTTTTGCTTAAAAAAGTAACAACTTTTATGGGTGTACGGATTTGCAGGAATTTGCTTCTATACAAAAGTCTACAAATAAGAACGGACGGAAAAGCGTTGTTCGAATTCCTTTTGGAATTCCCTTCGAGTTGTTTTAGTGTCTGCATATCTTGGAGCTACCTCAGTCTCAGTACTGGAAGGTATGACCTCTGCAAAAACAGCCAAGCCGTCAAGAAAAATGCTGAAAGTTTAATTAACATTTACGTTGTTTTCTACTTGTTTTTTTACTTATCTGAAATAGCTAATTATTTTATTAGCGCATTACATAATATGAGAATTCAAGATAGCTTAATCAATATATTCCGTTTCCTTACGTTTGGGCTTCTACAAAACCATATGAATATAATGATATTGCTCCAATCATTCCATAATCAGGCACCATCATAGCTACGGTTCTAAACAATACTTTCAAGTTGTCAGGTAGTTCTTGTCTGCCTGCGTATCTAAAAATATACATTTAAAATTTTCGGACTGAAAAACACGGATATAATATCATTTGTAGATATTTACCCAGGGTTCATTGTTATGAAAACAGTACATGTTGGGTCTAACGTAATTTCTGTACCCTCAAAAACAAACTTCTTCAATTTTGACGCTACTGCCATCTGAATGCTGAGTATTTGTTGAGCTACTACGGAAAGTACTTCAAGTTCAATTCGATTAAACTCATCAAAACATGCCCATGCACCAGCTTGCGCCAATCCCTTAAAAGCAAAATATCCACGATAATATAGACTGCCTGAAATCATCCGTACAGCATCCAGAAACCAGTAAAACTAACTATAATAGAATGGAATTTTTTTCGGGTATTACAGTGGTGGTAAATACAGGGTTAACTATCACTCAGTACAAACATGTTAATCACATGCTCAGGACAGCATGAAAAACCATAAAAAAATTGATTCAGAATTTTTATTAGATGCTTAAAAAATGGGGCGAACCTCCCCGGTAAATCGGCGCCTATGACATACACTTGGCAACATGGCCCAGTATCATAACATTTAAACTAATGTCACAGTATAATAAATAATACTTTTTTTTTTCAGTTTTACTTTTTTCTTGGGGTGTTCGGTTCTTATAAAAATTCCTCTTTATTCTACATACAAATATTCATATTTATTTTCGTCACACAGAAATCAAAACAAACGACGTTTCGTTACTAATTAGTAACTTCCTCAGGTTGAAACATTTTTTTTCTTTCTGAAATTACATATATTATTTTCTATAAAACTATTTTTACATATAATACATAATATATCTATCTATTATTATTATTCCCTTTCTTATGATTATTATTACCTAACACAAATTCCAATACGTCAATATCAATAAAAGAACAAACAATTTTCATTATATTTACAAACACATTTAAAACATTCAAATATAATAAAATACATATTTATTTAAAAAGATAGGAAAAATATTGCCTGATATGTTGTATTGAAAGTATTAGTAGTAGCAGCAGCACAAATTCAAATATGAAGGCATTTTTGATTGTTTTTTTTCCGTTTGTTTAAAAAAAAAAAAAACAATCAAAAATGCCTTCATATTTGAATTTGTGCTGCTGCTACTACTAATACTTTCAATACAACATAAGATAAATACTAGATAATTTTACGTTTATAACAACTATTTGTATAACCGTAAAATTTATATTACGAAATGACAGTATCTAATATGTTTTTAAACTATATACTATAATTGAAACATAAACACAAGTTGTCGCGTGGCTAGTTGTTATTTTATTGACAATATCATTATAAAGTTTCAAGAAGTCTTTGCCAAAATTTGCCTTTAAAGTTGATGTTGTTGTAATTTGTGAATTAAACTACCCGTTTAACTCACTACAACGATATTTAAGGGAGTAGATTCCATAAGAGTAACACACAAATCTATTTTCTTTTCTACTGACTTTACTTTAATGAAAAATGTGACGATTTGGGAACTATTTTAAAAATGTTTCCCTTCAAAGCAGCCTCACCAAAAGTAGCCTACCGCCTATTCTCAATATTTAACTGTATGTTAAAACACATATTTTACAATTGCTTATCATCGGAGGAGATACGTACGAACTTTTACTCATTTTCGTTGAAGATTACAGTGAATAAGGGCTATCACGTTTTATATTAGTTAAAAATAGCCACTCTAATTGACTTAAAAAATATTAAATATTAAATAAAGCGTTTACTATAACTTAACAAAATAAAAGTTATTGTTATATTAAAAAAAAAACAATAACCCATGGAGACTTCAGCTTTTCGAATTATCGACCATTACAGAAAAAAAATTAGATATATCAATTCAACAAACAAAATAAAAGTTAAATTTAGGTTAAGTTAGGAAGCACTGCTTCAACTTTTGTAAAAATGTCTTTTTTTTTACTAATAAAATCTTTATTATTGTTGTGTTTATTATTATTGTTATTAAAAATCACCCAATCATGTCAACATTTAACTGATAACACCACTCAAGGTTGTTTTCAATCACTATGACACACCACAAATATTTCTGAAATTGACAGCGATATTACTATGTACTTACATATTTTTACAAAAATAAAAATACAGTGGTTAGAAACCAAAAACTATAATTATTCTTAGTCAGGACCTGACTTGTAACCCAAAATGACGGCATCTTAGGTCACAGTTTTTTTCAAAGTGCGAACGTGGAGTCGGAATGCTGTACTTATTAATGCTGTGCTAATGTCTAATTTAAACTTCAGTTGGGCAAGCGCTCATAGGCGTCGTAAAAAGGGATTTTAATATGATTTACAAAAAAAATATTTTCAGCTTTAATAAAAATGTTGGAATTTTTTTGAAAGGCGATTCTGTTAAATCTTATTTTTCTCTACCTCCAGTTAAAATTTGTGATAGAAACACATTACTATATCCAAATGTGACGTCTCGCCATATATTATGACATCATTAGACTTAAAATGTTAGAAGCTATAGAAAATCACAATTATTAAAACATTTTTTTATAATACGACTTTACATTTAACCATCCATTTTAAAATAACCACATTCAAAATAATTTGCTTTGTGTAGGTGCAATCTATATTTTCATTGATATTTTTAGGTAGGTAAATAAGTATGCTGATAGATTTATTTTATTTGAGAAATAAGAGGAACATTTATGTCATTCTTGTTTGTTAACAAAGCCATTTATTATTTTTTATTATTCTTTAGATTCTTGAAAACATTTTAGCCGAAATGGCCCCGTCGATCGATTGTTCTACAGTATAGTTTCTCCATAATCGATCTAAACCTTTCCCGGTGGGACACCCGGAATAGTATCAATGGAATTGAAAGATGCTTACTTTAAAGAACTTTCCAAGGGCTTTATAATCCAATCCATCCGAACAATTGAATACAACGCATTTTTTTGCAACGGCCTTAGCTAAATCTTTGCATGTTTCTGTTTTACCAGTACCTGCTGGTCCTTCGGGCGCTCCTCCAAGGTTCAGTTTTAAGGCACCCATTAATGTTCTAAAACGTAGTAATTCATGAATAAAGTTCATTTATTAAAAATTAATCAATTTCTAATTTTTATTCAATGTCTAGGAACAATTTGCGGAATATAGTGTCATTTTGGCAGCATAAAAATTCCGACCACGCAACGTCAAGGATATTTAGGAACAACATAATGTTAAATGTTGATTTCTTCACCGTATTATGTTAAACACCACTCATTTATTAGTGCCCCATCATGAGCTAAAATATATTATATATTAACTTCTAATTATTAAGAGAAAACAAAAAAGTTACCCTCAAAGTTAACAGTCTTCCAATCGGCAGAATATACATATACAGGGTGTTTTAAAAAGGTGATTCGTGGTGTCATTCTAAGGAAAAAAGTTCCCATAAACATGGCTCCGAAAATACATTGTTACCATGATATAGGGTGTTAAATGTTTTGTACACCCTGTATATACCATATTATATAAATACATCAATAATCATATGTTAGATAGAAAACTTCCACAGGCAACTAAACTTATAGAAACAATGCTTTTGTCAAATTTCTACTAGCTAATGTTGCGCTGATCATTCTGTCATCTTCAGAGTAACTGAACCTGAAGGCGGACAACAATATTGCCACAGTTAAAATAATATACAGTTGGTTCTCATCATGTAGGTATTTTTATATTCATTAATGTCGCCAAGTATCGCATTTATTTACTAGTGTGTTCCCGCGTTTCACATTCAGCAGAGTATTTTAAAATAGGTAAATGAAACTCTCAAAAACTTTAATATGGTGAATATATGCTTGATTCAACCTGAATGGTAATACCTGTAACATCTATCTGTTAAAGGTGTAGCCACCAGTCTACCAGTGTTTCCAAGATATTCAAAACCATACAAGACTTCAGTTGTTATCATAGCCACAACTACGACATCATCTCTCCAATAATACCTCAATTGGGATATCCAGTTAAAATCAGCTATAGAAGAGACATTTAACTCTTTCAGTTTCTTGACTATATCTCTACCTAAAAATGAAAAAATAAATGAAACAATGAAATATTATTGTTATATTATATTATTACGAACAATGTACATCGATAACTATTAATGCTTCAACGGTGATTTGATTGTTTGGCTTTAGCGTGCCTTGAACCATTTTGACACTTTGCTCAATCTGTTCGGTACAAAGTTCTTCCTGTTCCGTTAGACTTCCATTAAAAATAGCACTAGTTACTTCACTAGTCCATTGAACACAATCTACACACTGAACAATTTGACCGGGCCAACTAAGAATCCATGTTGGTCTATCGGTTGAATAATAATTTTCAACTGCCCTTTTTGTAATATCTTTTAATGATTGAATCATAACTTCCTCAACTTGAATCAGCCATTTTTCTACCATTCCCTACAGAAAATTTTAATTTGCCTTGTACTCTAACAAAACATTAACAATGGTAAAAATGTAAGTACTGGGTACTTCTTTCATAGTTACATGTATTACCACAGATAATCTGAGAACTTTAATTTTAAATCTAGAATCGCAAGATATTCCGCGGAGCATTTCGTGTATATAAGGGATATGCCCAATTGGGAAAGAGTAGTAGAGGAGAAAGAAGTAGACAACTCGCAACTCGCTTAAAGAAACATGAAAAATTGGTCAGATTTTGGAAAATAACCTCATCAGCATTCACCGAACATTTTGTAGACACCGCACACAAGTTTTTATTCGAAAATTGTGTAACGAAGTTACTTTTTATTTTCCGTTTATACCTACAATGTTACTTTTATTTTCCACAGTGGTGATTTTATTTTCTGTTTTATATTTTCCTTTTCAATGTATTGACGTAATTCCGTCTACCCTGTACTATACCCCACTGTTTCAACCGTGCGCATTTATACATTCCATACATGTATACGGCACCTAGCTTAATCTCATTGGTCCGATTTAAAATTTAAGCCAATAAACGTCAAGTGCTATATGCGCGTACGGAATGTAAATCGGTGCCATATGCACTTACGAAATGTAATAGTTATCACTGCGCTGACATTATTTTAAACATATTTATTTTGTTTATTTGGGTTCAGTTGTGGCTATGCGTGTTTGAAATCACCATGCAATCTGCGGCATATTTGTTACCTTTGGATTATAAATATGTTGTCTTAAATAGGAATAAGGCATATAACGCAATAACATTAATAGACTTTTCCTGTACAGTTATTGAAGAATATTACCAGCGTCGTTTGAGGAATTTCATCAATAACCGAGATAGTTCTAATCGTTTACTTCTAAATAATCAAAAAAAAAAAATAGCTTTCTACAGAAACAAGACATAATAAAAATATCGTCGTTTCTTTATGTTGTTCCAAGCAGTAAAAATAATGGAACATTTTATGACGTAGATATCCAGGCAGGCTTTTGCAGTTGCTAAGAAGGCAGACTAGGAAGGTTCTGCAAACATCAAACAGCTGTTTGAAATTTTTACGAAGTGGCTTGTACCAACGCGCCTGCAAGGTTTCCTCTTTACAAAATTTTCTATTAAAATAACTATTACATTCCGTAAGTATGCAGGGCACCGACTTACATTCCGTACGCGCATATAGCACTTGATGTTTATTGGCTTACATTTTAAATCGGACCAATGGGATTAAGCTAGGTGCCGTACGCAATGTATAAATGCCAACCGTGCATTGATCGATACCGATGTGGCCTGCGTTGCGCGGCGCGATGTGCGCCAGCACAAGAGGTAGGGAGACAGCAAGCCGACCGGTGGGAGACCGCTCTGCGGTGCATAAATACGAGGTCTCCACACAGAAACAGTCAGTCAGGGAGAATATACATCCTGACGACGACGAGGAGCTAGAGGACGAGGCCCACAGGTTTGTTAGACAGGTCAGGCGGCGGGACATGGAAGGAGAGCCACTAAGACCAGCAACCACTGAAGAAATACGGAGCATAATCCACCACATGAAGATAAAGAAGGCACCAGGCCCCGACGGAATTAGCAACAAGGCGCTAAAACTGTTGCCGAGGAAGGGCATTGCAGGAGTTGCGACCATCATCAACGGCATCTTACGACTGGGACACTTTCCTGCGAAGTGGAAAGAGGCTATAGTAGTGATGCTACCTACGCAGGGCAAGGACCTGAAGTTCCCTCAGAACTACAGGCCCATCAGTTTACTGAACGCCCTGTCCAAGATAGCAGAACGAATTATCCTCTGGCAACTTCGCGAGTTCTCGGATGAACTGGAAGTAATCCCCGACGAGCAGTTTGGGTTCAGAGCCAATCACAACACGGAGTTGCAACTGGTAAGACTCGTTGAGCATGCAGCACAAGGACTAAACTGGCGCCAGGTCACGGGAATCGTATTTCTGGATGTGGCCAGAGCCTTCGACAGGGTCTGGCAGGAAGGACTCATCTATAAGATGCACACATTAGGATACCCACCAGCGATGATCAAGCTAGCAGACTCCTACCTACAGGACAGGCAAATTCGCGTCAGGACAGGGAAGGAGGTCTCGGAATCACGGACCCTGGAGGCCGGCGTGCCGCAGGGGTCCGTACTATCCCCCCATCTTTTCTCCATCTTTACCAGCGACATCCCAAGGACAGACCAGAACATCTTGGCACTCTACGCAGACGACACCGCCCTGATTGCCCGCAGTCGCAGTGCGGAATTGGTGACAAGATACCTACAGCGAGCAGCGGACTACTTTACCGAATGGTGCACCAGGTGGAAGACCAAGATTAATGCCGAGAAGAGCACCGCGCTCCTCATCAGAAGAAGACAAGTGCGCCCCGACGACTTCGTCAACATCGAGGGTACTGACATACAATGGCAGGACACTGCAAAGTACCTGGGGGTAACTTTGGACAGATCCCTGTCATGGAGACCGCACATCGAGAAGAGCATCGCAAATGCCAAAGGCATCATGTCGAAGCTCTACCCGATGATCTGCAGAAGGAGCAAGATGCCCTTGCAGGTCAAGCTCCAAATGGTTAAGGCAGTCGTGCGACCTGCCTTGACCTATGCCAGTTCAGCATGGGGATACGCGGCACCATCGTACCTGAAACAATTGGAGGCCACGGAGAACAAGGCAAGAAGGATGGCAGTGGGTGCACCCTGGTTTGTGTCAAACGCACAGATCCGAAGGGACCTCAAACTCGACGGCCTCAGGGACGTCATGAGGTTGAGAGCCCAGAAGGTCTTTGCAATGGCAGAGACCCATGCAAACCCACTGATTCGCGAAGCAGTCAACTACAACGTAGAAGACGGTGCCAGGCGGTACCGGAGACCGAGGAGTCAACTCGAGACGAAGGAATCCACAGGATTAGGACACCAATTAATATTGCTTCTTTCAGGTCAGGTATACTAATCTAAAGTTATGTTTCAGAGTGTTCTAGGCACCACCAACAGAGGACAACAGCAACAGACGACAATCAACATCAGAAGACAACAGCAACAGAGGACAATCAAGCGAGGACATGGAAAAGGGAGGGTTCCCGAGCCATACTATAAAGATAAGGCAGAGTTGTAGTTAGGGTTAGAGTCCCACACTACCTAGGGAAGTGGTAAGGAACTCCCTAGGTGTCATGATGATTTCTCTGCCTTGGCCGATATAAAAAAAAAAAAAAAAACAGTCAGTCGTCGACCGGCAGCGACCAGCAGCGACCAGCAGCCGTAGTGGGGCAGTAGCGGTGCATCCAGTGAACAACCATCCAGCAGCAACAAGGGTAGTAACGACCGTGGTGGTGAAGCAGAACGAAAGTGTGTTGTATGCAGACCGATACAGGATAAGGGCGGGTGTGTATAAGCGTGGTGAGTGGAAACGAGTAAGTAGTTAGACCGAGGGCTCAGAGAGTGCCATACAGGGTGTCTGAACGTCCCGAACCGTGGTGTGGACCACCCCAGCGGGTCGCTTGTGTCTGTCAAAGCTACAGCGACATTCATAAGGGCCTGAGCTTGGCGCGTCCTACTACCCTTTTCGGGGCTAGGTATACTGTGCGGGGTTGTCCTGTGCGGTCGGTAGTGGAACCTGCCATGGACTAGTTGGCTCTGCCTGCACCACGGCGCAGCGGCGGGTTCAGATAGCCATCGAGCGCAACCACCGTAGCCCCAATCAAGTCTAGCTCGAGGCGCTGGCGTCGGTTGTTCGGTCGGTGTGAATCCCTTAGCTTGCTGTTTGCCTACCTATGCTACGGCGGCGGATTAGACGGCTTTTTGGTGGGCCCACAGAGCCTTGAACCGCTGATTCGAGGCCTGCGAGACCGCAGACTGGTGGAACTTTTCCAGGTGACCCATTTGTAGTGTCAAGAATACCGTAAACTCGCCACGTGGAGAAATACACTCGGTAATATCCTAACACACGGTCCCGCATATTCCGCTATCCAGACGACGTGCACGTTTCGAATTACCGTTTTATATATTGTTTTTATATAGTGTTTTGACATTTTTTATGCCACAGTGACTTGTATATATTTATTGTAAATAAATTATTAAACTTTGTCTACTGTGTTTAGTAGATACCAGGACTAAGCCCTCTTTCAGTCGGATTAAAGACCCGACCCCTGGAATTACTATCTCCACTTTAGTCACCCGGTGTCCGTAGAGAATACCATGTAAATAAACTGGCGCCCGAGGAACAAATCGCCGTGGAACCAGAAAAATGCCAGATATTAACGACCCCAGCCTGAGCAATCGTTACAATTGTTGAAAAATTTGATAATAGGTACACCCTTCTTTTATCAATGTAAAATCATAGAGTACACAGAATTTTTCAAACAACCAATAAACTTAAATCGCGATACACCCAGTAATTAACGACGCCACGCCATCAGGTAAGTGTGATTTGGTATATTTTTTAAAAACTTTTTTGAACGGGAATGTCCAATTATAGTTTACTTAAAATCATTAATAAACTAGAAACAAAGATAGTTTTCACTTTTTATCAATGACTCGGAAAGTTTAAATTCCGGTCATCGTTTGAAGAAAAAATATTAGATTTTACCTTTGCTTCATTCGGATATATTTTGCTGCTAAATGGGACTATTTCTTTTTCTGCACTGATCATGCCTATAACTTCTTCCTTATAAAATTCAAGTTGATGAATACCTTCAAAGCATTTTTTCAAATGAGGTTGAACTCGTTGAGGATCTCTTGTTTCAGAAAGTATTTCTAATAGCTCATCGTTAGACAGGAAGAAGAACCTGTGGGAGATAACTTTGATTTGAAAGCGTATACAATATAAAACTATAAATTACCTTGGAAAAATAAGCCTCTTCTTTTCCAAATAATCATTAAGACCTTTTTGTATGTCATCTAGCAATCTATTATTTTCTCTTAACAGTTGCAGCATGTTCTTATATTCAGTTGCTACTAATACTCGAGTATCTTTTATTGTATGATTTTGAATTGCTTTCCAGACTCTATCCACTGTTTTAAAGTTGCGAGCTTCAGTTGGCATTTGTCTCATAATATCCTCGGAACTAAAGATTGGTTCCAAATACATCCACGTTCCTTGGCACTAAAATCCAAACTTGGTTATAAATACACATACAAGGTGTTTCTAAAAAAGGTGGTCAAAATTTGTGAGCGAATTGGGGACGTCTAATCATCAAAAACCTAGATTGTAATTTTGCGAATAGTCCTTATTTATAAAGATACAGGGTGTTAAAGATGACTGCCTGAGGACGATTTTTTTGAAATAGTTTCGAAACGAGTAAAGATGAATTAATCAAATGTAGCATATTTATTCACCTAGTTAAATGTCGTAAAGTGACATGAAATTGAATAAAAAAGGATGACCATAGACGGGTCAACAGCAACAACTCTCCTTAATTATAGCCTAACTTTTTTTTCTTGTGACTTTTATTCATTTTGTGTCAAAAATGTGATAAAATAAAGTTTTCTACATAAAAAGGGACCTACTTCTTTTTTCTCGAAAAACTTAAAGGTTTTCGAGAAATTCGAGTTTCAAAATTTTAGGACAAAACTGGTCCTTAGTAAACAGCCTTAATAAAATTATTGAAATACCCCAATTCGCACACAAATTTTGACCACCTTTTTTAGAAACACCTTTTATATTACTAGGTATACAGGGTGTCCCGAAATTAACTTACAAACAATTTATGGGGACATTTTACAAGCGAAAATAAGTTTTTGTAGAATGTCTCCTTAAATTTTTTTAAGTTAATTTCTGGACACCCTGTATAAATATACTATATTTGTGGAGGGTCCATCATTACGTAGTCGGCTTGGCCTAAGTAAATGGTGTGCTATTAATAGTTTACTTGCCGCAACAGTTTATAGTGAAATATCTAGACCGGACGCTTCTAAATCAAAAATTTATTGGCAAATTAACAATAAGATAACACCCTGTTAAGTACCTATCAGCATCCAGTAATCCGTCGGTAAATTCCACAAACATCACAACTAAAATGCAGGTTTTCGTCGTATTGATTTTTTTAATAATAATCACAGATTCAGCAACAAGTTTGTGATTAGGTTGAACATGGCCATTCCAATACTGATTTTTAAAAGTGTGAAAACATGAATGTAGGGACAACGCTCCTCTTTTAAGAGGACTAACGCGGAAGTAGGAAGTAAGTAGGTAGGTATATGATTTATCTAGATAGGTAATACAAATTTTATTGTGTTATAACATATTGGAAGAAGCTTAAAAACGATCCGATAACGACCAAGTTATTACCATTAACCATTGTTCTAAAATATCTTGCATTGATATTAGCTTCTGTTCCCATGTTTGCATTTCATTTTCAAATGCTTTGGCATATGGCGATCCGCTCATTGTTTGTGCTTTTAGAATGTTGTCATCCATTAGTACCTGTATATCATCAACAGCTGCCAATATGTTTACTCCTGTATCTCTGTAATGTAATCAAACAATGTTAATCAAATTAACTCCCTAAGATATAGCCCATACCTGTAAGGCACTAATTCAAACTTAATATCAGTCCACTCTTCTTTCATTTTCTTCAAATTCTTTTCTAAGGTATATTCCTTAGTTGCAGCGGCACCGACTTCCTCCAGTTGCGTAGAGAATTTAGGCAATCCTGCTTCTATCATGTCATTTAGTGTGGAATCGACTGTAATCTTCAAAGGTACTCCAACAATTTCGCTTATCTGTAATTGAAATTACGACAAACGTGGCAGTAGAATTTAGTTTAGTACTATTGGATTCGTTTAATAGGGTAGGCTGAATTAC
The DNA here is from genome assembly GCA_911728435.2 of Apoderus coryli. Taxonomy (NCBI): domain Eukaryota; kingdom Metazoa; phylum Arthropoda; class Insecta; order Coleoptera; family Attelabidae; genus Apoderus; species Apoderus coryli. The sequence goes on along the minus strand of OU452202.1, from coordinate 3,195,790 downwards.
AATGTTAGACAAGTTTCATTTTTTGAAACAGTGCAGTGTTTTATTTTTAGTATCTAAAACTAACTAAAAAATGAAGTCAACATGGCATCTCGAAAGTAAAGATCCAGATACTTGTGCAGTAATAAGAAAAACAATATACATTACCCTCTCCCAATGACGTCTCTGTAGACCCTTATTACAAACGGTCTGTAGTACTGGAAGAAATTGTCGGAATTTCTCAACTTTCGCTCGCACCATTTCGGCTATTCTTTTAGCACCAGGATTATCACCCAATGTTTTAGAAAGTTTGTATAAAGTTTTCCAAATATTTTCGATGTACTCTGTAATTTCGTCTGCATCAAGTTCAGCAAAAGGTCCATAATACCTAATCACAATTAATCATTACTTAAAAATACACTAATCTGCTATTTTAAATAATTTCTTTAATTAATTTTTTTAATTGGAATAAAACTCGATTTTACTCTACCAAACAGTTTAGGGGCTTCAAGCCCCATCATCAGTGGTTACGCAATTATTCACAAAAAGTTACATCGGAATATGCAGAAGAACTTAGAATAAATACAGGAATGTATTCAGATCTGAAATCACACCGTTAAGTATTACCATTTCGTGGAAATATATGTGAAAATGTTATTACTGCTTAGTTTTTCTCACATTGCAATGTACGAGTAGCTTTTTGTGAATAACTCCATAACCACTGATGATGGAGCTTGAAGCCCCGAAATATGTTTTGTAGAGTAATATATTGAATTTATTTCGCGGATGATTGACTTTCATTCCTATTAAGTAGAGTTTGCTCCACTCCAGAATGGACTACTGTAACAAAATAGAACACCACACGCCACTGGTAAATTTCGTACCATATTACGTAGGGTAGCTCTATGTTTATTTTTCTCTTGTTTTTATGATGAAATTATATGGGTCACAAGTACCTAACTTTTCTAAGAAATAAGACATTTTCTTGAATATTTTCCTCATGTGTAAAAAATCCTATGAGAGGAGTGCAATTAACGATTGATTACAGCGGTAACTGCACTGTAGAAACCGAAAGAGCACTGCGATAATTGCATTGTTTACGTATCCACGGTAATCTCATTGTGAATCCATGATAATTAAAAATAAAATCAGTTTTACAAGTAAAGTCAAAAAATATTTTTAAAAATGTCTCGTTTCGGATGTGATTCATTGGGAATTATAGAAAATAAAGTGATGGATATTTTGTATTAAAAAAAAATAGGAATTTAATATTTAAACCAATAGGTATTTGTTTTCGGGAAATATTCCCCCGAATTACACTCGTGCATCAAAATAACCAGATAATTTTGCATTCGAGCGTGTTGTCTTGGAAAAACTACATTCGGGCATTTTCATATTTTGGTAAAAGACTCCTCCATCTTCGGTGTCGGACTCTTTCTCCAAAATATGAAAATGCACTCATGCAGTTTTTAGACAACACGCTGTCATGTAAAATTATCGGTAATTGCACAAGTGCAATTACTTCCGAATATTATTTAAAATATTATAAATGTCTCAACATATCCTTTAAGTAATAATATGTTGGTTGTGTTTCGTTGTTGTTGTTGTTTTCCTTAACATTGTCAAACTACCTACTTATTATTTAGATGATTATTATGTGTATACAGGGTGTCCCGAAATTAGCTTAAAATGATTTAAGCGGACATTCTACAAGCAAAAATAAGATGTTTTTTTCATACGAACATATATCGAAAAACGCTTCGTTTTTCAGATACTGGGTGTTATTTTTAAATTCCTGACGATGGGATTTTAGTAATATTTCCGAAACGCGTCTCGATATCAATGAAAATAATAATCAAATTTAGATAGTATTCGTTAGTACAATTTATACGCACGCTATGATTATTACTACTAATTAATGTCTACAATTTGTCATAGTTGTTGATTATTTTTGTCAAGTGTCATATTTATTTGCTATCTAAAGCCATCATGGCCAACTAAAATCAATTAAATTTCAAATTCATATCACCATTGTAATAGAAAAATGTAAAATTGCCAATATTTTGAAAACTATCAGTTTTTGGGATCCTTTCATAAACTTACCCTTATTTTTTATGCAAAAAAATAAAAAAAATGTATTCATTTCAAAACAACTATTTTTATAGTGATAAGAACTTATAAGACCATTTCACGATGACAAAATTACATTGAAGCAATACACCATCTCTGTATTATTGTGATATGATTTCCGCAAGTTCCATGTGTTTTACTGCTTTCGTGTTATGTTAGGGCTTCAAACTAGGTGCCTTGAGAGCAGACCTGGGCCAAGTACAGCACAATTGCACTTAAAATATTCAAGTACAAGTACATTCTAAATGTACTTAAAGTACCGAAAATCTAAGTACTTGATTCAGAAGTACTTATTATTTTAAGTACATAATGTACTTATGAAAGATAAATTTTAAGTACATCACAAGTACATTACTACATAAGGTCCGTAGAGTGTAGAGTTGTAGAGGCTACAGAGAAAATGTCAAAATATTGCAATGTAGCTATTGTATATTCTATGGCACTGAAATATGTGGTTGTCGACAGCAGACTGCAAGTAAGTCTTAATGTAAAACTGCACCGGCTCCGGTAGTACTTTTTCTACGAGAAATTGTCGTATGCTCACTTGGGATCTTTTTATTTTATCATCTTGTTCCAGTTGAAGATTCATATTTGACATTTTCTTTAGCTTTTTATTTTCGTTATATAATAAATAGTCACTGTACGCACTCGTGTGACCCCATTTTAAATGTTTCAGAAAATTTGTTCTTATAGAAACTGATCGTTTAATTGTCGTCTATTTGAGTTATTTTAAAAAACTTTCCATGTAAAATTATTTGCACATTTGAAAATTGCTCTCCAGTGTCACTGCCTGTAGAACTTGTAGAAGCAACATTGTTATCTATGCGAAATTCCTTTATCTGTCTTTTCCTCTTAGGAGGACCGTATTCTGGAACCTCAGCAATGGAGAAACGGTCATGTTCCTCACTAGCACAAGCACTTACATCAATCAAATTTGTATTCTTAAAACGACAACAGAAATAGAATATAGCGTATACGGATATTCTTCAAGTACATGTACTTAAGTACACAAAACAAAATGTACTTATAAGTACATGTACTTAAGTACACAAAACAAAATGTACTTATAAGTATATGTACTTAAGTACAATGCTGTACTTAAGTACATGTACTTAAGTACTTCCCAGGTCTGCTTGAGAGCGAGTAGATAATAATTTGTTTTAAATAAAATTTTGACTTTTTATCATAATATATTTATGTTTTATTTTAAATTTCAAATAATAACTATGTTAAGTTAAATTTATCTAGTAATTTCATGTTTTCTTGTTATATTATAATTGTTATTAAGAGGGGAATCTGAAATGGTTACTTACAAAAATGTCCGATGGTGGCGCTAGTGAATCTCATTGAATATCAAATTATTCATTTCTTAACTTAGAGTAATTTTCTAGAATATTTTAATACATTCTTCTCCTCAATAGATGTCGCCAAAAATTAATACATAGTGGCACAAAATATCATATTTCTATTTTGCGTAAATTATTTTCACATTCTTTTTTGTGCTAGCATTCTTATACGTTCGATGCTTATCTTCGCTTAGACCAGTTATAGTTATATACTATTATACATAAAAAGGATGAATGTAAAAAAACTGGTTTTATTTACGATAAATAGTCAAGATTTTTAAATATTTTCAACATATTATTTTTTTGCCAAGCCTCTAAATTTTCACAAATTGATGATTTGTGTGAAAACCGTAAAACATAGGTATATGACACCTTAAACTGAATCCCAGTTATTTTTGAGGGACTATTAAATACTCCAATACAGGGTGTTCTATTTAAAAAACCAGAACTATGATAATACATGCTTATCTCTTCTTTGGACCGACCTGTATGCTTGCAGTGTTTTTCAAAATGTATTAGGTTAGCCCTGTTGTTTTAGTTTGTCAGTTTCAAAACCATGAGATGTTTTTTTCATGCATCAAAGAGTGTCTTTCCTAACTATGATAATACATACTTATCTATTCTTTGGACCGCCCTGTATGCTTGCAGTGTTTTTCAAAATGTATTAGGTTAGCCCTGTTGTTTTAGTTTGTCAGTTTCAAAACCATGAGGCGTTTATTTCATGCATCAAAGAGTGTCTTTCCTAATAGTATACAATGTGTCCAGAAACTAATGGACCAAGCGAAAGCCACAAATTGTAGAGCAGATTTCATGGCAAACTTCTAATGCGAAATTGCTTCCGAAAGCAGTTATAGTTTTTAAAAGAAAGCGAAAGCGCCTTTAGCCATTGGAGTGAAAGGTGACAAAGATATTTCCCTAAATAGAAGCATTCGTTAGCCATACACTGCTGAATTAAATATGCGAACATAGGCGTCCAAACGGGTATCAACGGACATTTCTAATAAAAACTTCTTTGTCACTAACTTTTCGAGAATTCTGAGATCATTCTTAGGAAATATGAGGTATTCTTATCTCAAGATGATAGAATGCTGCATTTTCGAGAAAAATTAAGTTTTAGTTTAATATGCGGTTTAACATAGTACCTATCTATTTGATTTACGATTGGTACATTACTTATTTTAACAGTAAAAATTTAAAAAATTAAGTAGGGTATTAGGTATTGTGAGTATTTACAGGGTGTCACAAATATAAGAAATGAATCATAGTTGTGTTTTTTTAAATGGAATGCCCTGTATATGAATATATTTTTAGATTCCCCGTTCAAAATAAACCTAACTTTCATTAAAGTACATCTCACCTAAACCTGACAGTTTTTTAAATATTTAAATTTTTATAAAAATATAGACATAATATGAATGAAAAAATTCACACCTAATTGTTTGTTCTTTTTAAGCCAGTCTGGGCTGATAAATATACCCACTCATCACTTGTTACGTTAAATATAAAAAGCCCCCAATACTAAATACAGGGTGTCCAATAATATAACTTATATGAACGTAAAGTTAAATTCTAAATAACTTGTTTATTTCAAATGGAACACCCAGTATAAGAGGTCAAAATTAGATGCATAAAGTAATTATCTGTCAAATATTATAATACTTTCCTATGAATAACTTTTGACGTTTTTGTGGAAAATGCACATATTCATGATATTAGGCGATTTTGAAATTGAATCTCTTAGTTTCATGTAGACCACCCTGTATTTAATGATGCAAAAATTAAAGTTTTCTTATAGATATGTATACTTATCTTTAATTTTGCATGGAAGAGGCACACATATTGGCAATAAGAGGAAGAATTTTCAAAATTATAATATTTATCAAGTCAGCCATGAGAATTTGAGAAGAAGAGAATACATTTTTGTAATTTAATATTTACTGTCAAATAGTCGGTTGAAAATTCTTACCTAAGAGTTGAGAATTTTTCATAAAACAGTTTTTTATCTGTGACATTTGATTTAATTCACTTCAATTCAAAAATGCGAACCTATTCCAAAGGAGAAAGCATACACATGATTTTTATTCTGGGAGAATGGTCCAAAAACGCTTTACTGGAATCGCGAGTTTACGCTCAAAGGTTCCTGGCGCAAAATCACCCCAAAAAAGCGGTCTTCGAGAGGCTGTTAAGGCAGTTTAACGAAAGATACCACCCAAATACAGTGCAACTGCATCAAGAACTTTTCAATATTGATTTTAAATCGTGTTGAATTTTGTAAATGGGCCAGGAACAAAATCATCGCAAATGAAAACTTTTTTAATTTTGAAGGAGCAAATAAATGAAGCGTTTAGAAGCGTTACACCAGATTAAAGTTGTTGAAGGATTAAGAAAAGGATTGAAATGTGCCTAGAGTCCAATCATTTTGAACATTTATTATAAAATTTATCAGTTTTTATGTAGGTATATCTTGTTATTTAATTTAAGTTAAAAATGTATTTATTTATTATGTTATTGTTTAAATTATGGTTTGTCAAATTCTCATGGCTGACTTGACGAATATAATTTTGAAAAAGTCTTCCTATACCAATATGTGCTTTTTCCATACATTAAAAAAATATACATATCTATAAGAAAACCTCATAGTGATTAATAGATAATTAATTTCATCACCATCAAATACAGGGTGGTCTACATGAAATTAACAGGTTCAATTAAAAATTCGCATAATATTATGAATATGTGCATTTTCCACGAAAACGTCAAGAGTTATCCATAGGAAAGTATTATAATATTTGACAGAGAATTACTTTGTGCATCTAATTTTTACCTCATATACAGGGTGTTCCATTTGAAATAAACAAGTTATTTAGAATTAAACTTTACGTTCATATAAGTTATATTATTGGACACCCTGTATTTAGTATTGGGGATTTTTTATATTTGGCGTAACAAGTGATGAGATATTCATCAGCCTAGACTGGCTTAAAAAGAACAAACAAATAGGTGTGAATTTTTTCATTCAAATTATGTCTATATTTTTATTAAAACATAAATATTTAAAAAACTGTCAGGTTTAGGTGAGATGGGCTTTAATGAAATTTAGGTTTATTTTGAACGGGAAATTGATTCATATACAGGGCATTCCATTTAAAAAAACACAACTATGGTTAATTTCTCATATTTGGGACACCCTGTATAGACTCACAATATTTTTAAAATGTAGCCATAAATCATTTTTATCGAACCCATGAATAAAACTTCAAGGAAATTAAATAGTTTAACCACAGTATTCGGTGTCGTATGGCGTGAATAACCCTGTATATACGTTCCAACTACCTAACTGGTGAAATTTTAAACACTATTTAAACCCCTACCAAGGGTATCTTATAATTTTATAATAACTACCAGTCGGGAGTTCTTGTATTCTCTCTATAGATCATAAAAAATCGGTTGTGTCACCCTAAAACTTTCCCGACTAGTTATAATATAATCAAAAATATATGACCTGCGTAACGAAACAGAATTTTAATAATTATTATAATTGTATTATTTCCAATAAACTAACGTAACAAACTACTACTACTTTATCCCTTCTTGTATTTATCCTCTAACAGTAGGTATACCTACATAATATTACCATAGATGTTTATGTATTCTCTGATATTACTGTACCTGGCTAACGTTAATAATCCCTACTCCTAGTACATACGCATATACATAATATACTATACCACATACAACTAAATATTAATAATATAAGTACGACAAAACCATTAGATTTTTGTGTCACTGTGTATAAACAGCGCCATCTCTTCAATGCTGTCCCAACTACTAATTACTTGTTTGTTGGCTACAGTTATAACAAAAATATAAGAAAATGGCGGATATTTGAAGAGAAATATGAGGGTTTTTTTTTATATATGGATATTGTCTAATACAGAAAGTTTTCACGAACAATTTTAATTACAAGTGATTGTTAAATATATAAATTAGGTAATTAAGTAATATTATCATTATTAAATATTAGAATCATAGCACAAAATGAGGAAAAAGTTGCTGACTTTGAACTCAATTTATTAAGTAATTATTTATTGTTGTAGCCTCAACATACCTTATTACCTAATCCCATCTTTGGTCTTTAAAACCCTATGAAAATTTTTGCTAGCAGATACGTCTTAGTGGCGTCTACCATGCGCAAAATTATGCCTGCAAAGCGAAATATGATGATTTTCTAACTCTGTTTTTGAACTAACTATCCAATATTTCAACTTCAAAATACTTCAATACCTAATCCCATCTTTACTCTTTAACTCCCTATCAAAATTTTTGCTATCAGATACGTATTAGTGGAGTCTACCATGCGCAAAAATAGGTCTGCAAACGATTTTATTCAAACGCCCCTCTTAAGGCAATAACGTTGTTATATTATTAAGGCAATAACTTTTATGGTATTTTTTGAGCCGTTAGAATGGTGGCTTTTTAATAGTGACATAATATACAGGTTGTGCCATTTGAAAAATACAAGATTTTTATGGGTTTGCAAAAAGTCATCACCCTTTATAATGGGTAGCTTTTCTAACCAATGTGTAATGGATTATTTTACAACAGGATGTTGTACATCTTATGAAATACATGGTATTTGCAAAACGCATTGTTGTAACTATAAAAAATGGCTTATAATGGGGCATGTTTTTTGACTTTTAAAATTAATATCTAGTTTGCTATGCATTTTAAAGCAAAATAATTTAATAAGAACTGAATCGAAAGGGAAAATAATATCTAGGGTGTTCCATTTACAAAAACGTAAGTTTGATATGCTACGGGATAATGTAACACTCTGCATTTATGACAGCTATTTTAAAATGTAGTTCTAATAGGTCTGCAAAATCTGAATCTGAATAGTTTTGCCGCAGTAGACCGTTGCGTCTAGGGTGAGTCACCCTGTATAAAGAATTTTGTGGACCTGACGTCGCGTCGTTTGATTTATAAATTATGAATACAGATTATGACAGTAACTTAATTATCAGTGAATTGATGTATATTTCAAAATTAATTTATTTGAAAATTTTTTGACAGTTCTAACAACCAATCAAATTTTGTCATTTTGTGGTATATGAAACTATCCCAATAATGCCAACATTACCCACTGCTCAAGTTCTAAACTTTTTTGGGGTTATAGGCAAATTTATTTGCATTGTTTCGATTAGTTCTTAGGAATATTATTGTAATATTTACTTTTTTATTGGCAAATAAATTATTATTATTATTATTACACTGATAATTGCATTCAGTGCAATTATCAATCACTATGACAACACTATTAAGTTTGACAACTTCATTCCAAATAAATTTCAAAATGTACAGTTTTGGCAATGCGAATGTTCAAAGTATAAATGCGCTAATCAAAGAAAAAATTCCCAGAAATACAACCTACAGTCACAAATATATTTGGGGAATATTTATGGATTTTTACTGCGAACGAGAATATGAATTGAGTTATATTTTTTTCTGTCAAAAAATATATATCGCTCAAACATTGACAAATGCCTCATAATTTTATGACAAGTTTCTCAAGCTCGTTGCTTGGTAACAGCCCACAGCCTTCGGCTTCGAGCTGTTACCAAAGAACGAGCTTTCGATTGTCATAAAATTATCTCGTCTATTATCAATATCCTAGGGATATTACTACTGATAATTTTATTCGTTTAGACAAAAAATTATTTATTTACCATATATCGTAGTTTTGATGAAATTCTAATACTGTATGCCATAGTTTGTCATATGGTTCTACTACTTGCAACATTTTGTAGAGATTCATAAAAGGGGATGGATCAATATCAAGTAGCTGTTCTTCCTCGTTAATTTGTTCAGCTTCAGCTTTATCTTCCTAAAACAAATAAAATATATTAAACAAGTGCACATTTCTCTAATAATAATAATAATTTAATTTAACAAAATACATCATATTTTGACAAATAGATGTTTTTGGCGTGGCAGTGTGCAATTCACATATATTTTGTCAGTACAGAGGCAAGAATTAATTCTAATTTGACGCCCAATTGCAGCAGAACTTTTATTTAAACTTTAACACTTGTACCCGTAGGATCTCGATAGCAACTTACAGCTAATCGTTCAACTATATTTTCGACAGCAGCTACATTGTCTTCCATTTCCTCCAAAATTAGTATTGGGGGATCCTTTTTTCTAAAAGCCACCAGCATTTTTTCATGACGAAGCAATTTGGCATCAAATGCGATTCGTTTACTTTTTAAAGCTTGTTCCGCTTGGTCTCTTTTCATATTTAATCTTTGGATAGCCAAGTCTATAACAGCTTCCATATCCTTAGGCCAGACAAATACACGGCAGTTTAGTTGAATATCTTCAGCTAAAAATTAATGTAATATTTAATTAATATACCAATATTATTAACAAAAGAGGATGATGAGAAATGAGATTTCTAATTGTGAATACTTTTACTGATTTAAAGTTTTATTACCTGTCAGATGAGCATGCTCCATTAGAAATGATACATTTTCAGCTGTATTCCTTATTTGTTCTCTAAGGTTGTACATAGTAACATCCCTACATTCCATAACATAATTTTGTAATTCTACTAGTTCAGCAACGGTATCAGGACTGCCACTTACTTTCTGGGACATTTCATCAAAAGTGTCACAAATTCTGTAAATTTTAACATTTGAATTAAATATTATCACAAACTCTTGTCTGCGAATTTTTTGTACTAAATTTACCTTCTGTTTTGTTCATGATTTAAATCAATAAAATAATTAACAATATGCGATCTCAGTCCATCAATGATATTATATAGAGTTTCATTCAACTCGGAGCAATCCAAATTTATCAAATTTAAAGGTATGGATCGACGCAAATCTATAATTTCTTTTTTCAATTCTTCATAACCAGCTATGCGTTTTCCAAAATCCTAAATCGAATTTGTCGTTATCCATTTTACAGTAATATGCGTAATTCTGCATTTAGTGTAATATAACAATTAATTGAATTGAATTTGAAAAATACACTGTTCCCAAGGGTTAAGGTCGATTTTTGAAATTATTTTACTCAAATTTACAGGAGGCTTTAACCAAAACCTAATTTCGCACAATTGACATTTACTTATAAGATAGTATTGTCTATTGTATCATGCATCATTCTATTCCTTTTTTTGTTCTATTTAGCAGTTGATATAGTGAATTAATACCAATCTGGAAACAATGTTAGATCGAAACACCGAAAATATATGACCACGAGTTATAAACAGTGTACTACACATATAATATACAAGATTACCATAACATGCAGAATTGTTTAGTTACTTTTAAATATGGAAACGGTTCCAATCCGAAAAAATTATGCAGATCCTTTTCCGCTTCACCATTAATGATATAATTGTACTTTTCATACATGACCAGATATTTTCTAGGTCCAATCATATTATTATTAAAAACAGCCATTATTTCATTAAATATTTTCTGAACTGGCTCCTCATGTTCATTCACAGAAGTTAAAAATGCTTCTGTTTTTACCAATTCTAAAAAGAGACTTAAGTAGTTATTGTTGTTAAAGTAAGGGACTACATACAGCGTGCTCCAGAACAGATAGGACAAATGGACTAAAAATTAATTTTAGAATTTAGAAACCATATTTTGTAGGTACTTTTTATTTGGAAATTATAGTAAAATGTTATTAGGATTATAATTTTTGTCAAAATCTAGCTCGTTATTTTAAACCATAGAATTTGAAAAAATAAGAAATGATAAGACGAGTTTTTCGGTCAATGCCATACATTCCCCATGCCTCTTTAAACTAGTCAAATGTGCGGTCAAGTCAGTGCGACCGTTGATTGAAATATTTAATAAGATTCGGAACGCTGGTATCTTTTTCGTGCTTTGCTGAACTGCACTAGCGCATCTGTGAACGGGCAAACTAAGTTCTTATTCAAGTTGCCTGACTGACACAACTGTATCGATCGATCTACGACACTGAAAGTTGGATATTGCGGTACAATAGCAACAGATGGCATAGCGGCGTTCTGCCCCATTCGTTCATTTCGTTAATGAGACGTTGCCGTGAGTAGATTTTTTTCTTTTATTCTCTAAAGATTCTCTAGATTCCTTGACTACTTTTATTAAAAATATTGTTGACTGAAATATTTTCCTTTAATAAATGAGATAATATAACATGTAAGATCCCTAATATATTTAATATACAATTTCATGCTTAATTTATAAACGATATGATATTAAATAATATACAAGGGTTTTAAAAGAAATAAATGACTAGGGAAGTAGGGTTCAAGTCATTCTAGACGAGGAAGTAGTCGTGCGGCCCAACGAATCCTTGGGTTTCAATAAAAATTATGGAGCGGATGGAATCATGAGTTTAAAGAGACCAACACACAAATTTTGTTTATTAATTAGTTGCCTACTAAAAAAATTTGGAGATTTATTTGACACATATAAATTAAAAAATGGGTTGGTAGAAAATATAAAACATGACTTAGTTTTAGTTATACGGGAACATGACCAGATTTGGTTTGATCAGTGTGGTGACCATCGCAATATTATTATTAAACAATTAATAAAAATAAAATTATTTAGGGCTGTTAAGTGGGTTAGTTCTAGTAATAATAAAATTAAAGATAACGAATCAGGTAAACCACATAGGAAAATAAGAATATTACATTAGAGTTTGGACTTATAGGTATATTAGTCATCGGCCAACCTGTTTCTTATATTATGTTATGCAAATATAGTTGTATTCACGGTTAGATGGAATGGGTTTATTTTTTATTTATTTTCTCAAGTTGCTGTTAAATTTTGGTGTATTGTTTAATTATTAATAAAAACATACTGAGACTAACGAATAAAAATATATAAAAAAAACTTTCTAAATTACGAGTTTCATTTTTTTTTGTCGGACACTGGAGTCCACAGGGGTTTACCAAATCAAGTGTAAAGATTGTCCAAAAGTTTATATTGGTCAAACTGGACGCAATTTCAAAACACGTTTGAAAGAACATAAAAATTCATATATCACTAATAATACAAATTCTACTTATTCCAATCATTTCATAGCAGATAACCATAGTTTTAATAGCAAAAAATTTACTTTACTAGAAACACTAGAAATTAACAAATTAAGAAATACAGAAAATCTTCTAAACGCCAAAACCAATATAAATAATTCTCCTCTTTTGAAATTGTTTGCCGGTCTTGCACCTTTAAATTTTATTTCAATGTATAAAACTGTTATGTTGGTATTTACCATTTGAGTTCATTTCTGGGGTTTCCATATATTTTTTTTATACCTTACACTATATTACTTTACTTACCTGGATTTACCTAATAGTATAGAAACCAAACTCCAGGTAAACAAAGTAATATTGTGTAAGGTATAAAAAAATATATATGGAAAAACCCAGAAATGAGCTTATGTCAGATATTCTTTTACCATTTTAGAAGAAGCTACTGTGTAGCGAAACACGTGTAATGTACATAAATTAAAAATAAAATTAGTGGAAATTAATAACTTTAATTTAATATGAATGTCCATGGACAGTTACATAATATCAAGTTTACAGGTTGGGTAGATGGGGGATAGATACTACATAGTTTGTAGGTAACGTCCCATATTCCAAAAACCATAAGTTTTTCAACCTATGTTTTTAGAGGTAAACCACCCAAAAATTTGTTATTCCACATTCTGTTAAAGTTTGCTTTGCGTGTACGCAAATGACGTCATTTGCGATTACAAAATGGTGCACGGCTTATTTGAAATGCACTGCGAGCGATATGAATTTGCACCACTCGCAACATTTGCGCATGGGGGTATACCGATCGCAAGTCAACTTTCGTACACGCAATGCATGACAAGACGTCAGTTTATTTTATTTTTGACATTTCACATCAAATAAATTTTAATTTTGATTATCGCGTGGTGTTCTAAAATGTCAAACATATTGTAATCTTTAATCTTTGCTATAACCATAACCAACGCTGGAACCAAAGTTTAACCAATTTATCTAAAATTAAACACAAAATATTAAATAACAAAGAATGTCTGTATATCTATACAAGAATGGTATTTCTGTTTAGAACAAACAAAAATAATAAATCAATGCTTTACACAATACAATAAATTCACAGATTAGGGAGTATTAAATAAATTACTAATAAAAACAATCCCGAAAAACTAATATCAATTTAAAAAACTCTAACCTTAAAACATCAAACCAATAACACATATATATGTCATCGAAAACATAGAATAAGAAAGCTACGTAGTTTTCTTATTCTATGTCGAAATTTCATAAAATCCAAACACTTGATTGGTTGATCTCTACAAAGATAACTGGCAACGTAGCGAGTGAGTGCAGCTTTTGCGTGCACGCAAGTAGGGATGCACACGTTTAATCGCAATTTCAAATAAAGCTATTCGCCCAAAACAAGTTGCGCATACGAACAAATTAACGCAACTTTGCATGCACGTAAATGTTTGCGATCGATTCAAATAAAGCCCCCCTGATGGTAAAACCACGAACTCCCTGTATATCATACATTTTTTTTCACATTGTTACAGATCATTATAAATCAATCTTTGCCATTTATTAAGAAAACTAAGATATGTCAAACAATTAGTTATATAAAAAAATTATTATAAAATTATTATCTTTTTGGCTTTTAGTAGCCTTCAAGAACACAGAATCACAAACATTTCCCTGCGGAAATGTATCATTAACATTACATTAAAACCCATTTTTTGCCTTGTATTTTAGACGTTTTTCCGAAAATAGAAAAAAAATTATATATAACCTTCAACTTTTTAAGGTTCGGATTAAAATCTTTTTATTCTCTTCAGATCGCCCATGAGGTTCAATAGGTATATCCTTAGCGAGTCGAAATCAATATAAAAAAAATTCTTGTGCATTTCCTATAGTACCATTTCCACAGTCAACAATTAACTGAATATTGAGATCTATCAATTAGCTCCAAACATGCCGTACAGTTATGTTTACTCTGTGACATACTTGGGAGATAATGCTAACGAGCAAACTTAAAAAGAAACCAAACTTCAGAAATCAAAAATAATATTCTAAGGACAACCTGTATATACGCAAATATATAAGTATATTATTTGTTTTATGTATTTAAAATTCTTTTTCTTGCTATCCTAAACAATTTTTTTTATAACTTGTACGTTGATTTTAACCGTTGATTGAATATTTAATTTAACATAGGTAATGTATGATTTATATTTTAATGATTTATCGAGGATAAGTAATATTTTTATTAAAGCAAATTATATATTTAGAGGCAATAAATTTCTGGAAACAGTTCCATACAAGAAACGAAAAATTCAAAGACATAACCACTTGATTAATTTCACACTTTTACAATGAATAAGCGAACAAAACCGTTGATTGAAATATTAAATATTTCAATCAACGACAAAACTAAAATCTACCTCCGTTTATTACTACCACTACTGTTGAATCGGCAACATCTAGTTTTTCGACGGCGTTTCAATAGATGTTCGAAAATATTCATAGGTATTAATTCGTATAGTCGCCGCAACATATGGGATGACGCCTGTTACCGGATAGGTTTTCTCTACGAGAGGGGTAAGGCGAGCATAGCGGGGCGCATTGTCCTTACCCCGCAAGCGACGACCCCCGCTCGTCCGGCGTTCCGTATCTTATTAAATATTTCAATCAACGGTGCGACGTTATATAATTGTCGAAGGGGATCGGCGAAAACAATGCCCTGGATTTGGCAAATTTAAATATTTGGCAACAAATTGAGGGAAAAACGAGAATTTTGGAAATTTCTTGGCCTTAATGCAGAATAATTAGTATTTTGTATGGAGAGCTAGTATTCCTCCCTCAAGCATGCCACTTTAATATTTTTACCTGGAAACATAATATTTTCTATTCGCAATATATTTTTATTGACATCAAGAATTTTATTGAAACATTGAGCAAATAGAGTTTGGACGTCATCTAATGGTGGTTCCAGAAACAGTTCATTCGTGCCTAGGTGAGGCATTGCTTTTACACTCATTATAGGTAATTTTATTAAAGCCAAATCATAATATTTTTTACCATAATCGTTACCGTCCTAAAATATGATTTAAATACTGATTAAAACATAAATGAGTATGAAAAAGGTGTGTGTGTGTGGATTTCAAAAGTATCGTTCTTGTGCTTCAGTTTATAAAATTTATTTTTTTAAATTTCATCCTCTTCCTAATGAATTTTCATACATACCGTATAGAGAGTAGTTGCTGAACACTTTTATAAACACAATGTAGGTACCTACATATTAATATTTTTACCTTAAATTGTATTAATAAATTTCGGTATTGCTCCAAACTCCTCATTACTAATGACCTTAATTCTAAAGAAAGTAACATATTGGTGCAAGCAAAAAAGCTCTCCACAATTGAAACAGACTCAGTTCTTTTTTTCGGAATATATTTTTTCCAATCCCTTTTGTATTTTAGAAATATATCAGCACATGACGGCATCCACTCTTTAACCAGAATATTTCTTGCTTCTGCACATATTTGATTTACACGATCTTCGAACTCAGTAGGATCTAATGGAAATAGTCCTTTCTCTTCTAAGCGGGCGTTGGGTAAAATAAGCATACTTTCATATCTAAAAAATATTTTAAAGATAGTAATGTAAAAGCTCTAATTTATACCAGTTCAAATTTTGACACCACTCAATTCATTTCAAAAAGTTTACAATTGTGGTCACTTGACATGAAGAACACATAATATCGAAAACAGCAGAATGCCAAACACATATTGTCGATGGTACGAGGGTCATTTGATAAATCCGTTACTTTTAAAGGAACCCATTTTTTGTTTGGGAAAAAACGATTTAATTAACCTGCTTTTTTAATGCTTCTAAATAATAACATTCCTCGAGGCGCTAAATAAGCGTTTGCTTCAAAGATGAGCTTAACATTCGACCTAAATCTCTTACCGCCCTGCCACTTCTTCAGGTTTGCAAACAGGAAATAGTCGGAGGGGGCTAAATTTGCAGAACATGGTGGATGAGATAACAGTTTGTAGCCCAGTTGATGAACTTTTACTTTTTTTTTACTGGTGACTACACACGTATGCACCCGTCGTAGTCCTGATGAAATTAACACTTTTTTCGTCGCTACAGTGTCAAATCTGTCCAACAGCTGTGAATAATATTGACTGGTGATCGTTTTACCCTTTTCAAGGTAATCGATATGCATGGCCCGCACGATCCGAGAAAACTGTGGCCATGACTTTGTTGGCCGACAGACCCATCTTTATCTTCTTCGGTGCACGTTCACCCGTGTACGGTATCGAAATGGCACAAAAAAGTGATACTTTTAGTTATGACCTATAAAATATAGAGAACCTATTTTATTTAAAATTGAATCATGACTAATTAATTTGGAAATATAACATAGGAGACAGAAAAATGTGTAAGCCTCACACTAAGAAGGTGTGTAATTTATATATTATAATAATATGAATTATAGATAAAAATACACACTAAATCGCGAATGTATCGCTTTAGAACAGAGAAAAACCGAGATTTTGGGTACATCCTGCTTGGAAAAGAAGATCCACAGAAGGACAGTATTCTACACTTTTACCTCATCTATTGGATGACGAGACCAAATTTTACCAATATTTTGGAATGTCGATGGCGGCGTTTAACCTGTTAGAACTTAAACTCCACCATTACTTTATAGTGAATTTTTAAAGTAAAGATCACTTTTAAGTGACTTTTATTGTTTGGGAATGTGAAAATCACTTTCGGAAGTAATAAGAACGTGACACTCATTACCAGACTCATATAATCAAGTGCCGCCACTTTGTAGGTATATCAGAAAACATTCCAAGCCGCTGCCACTTCTAAGTGATATAGCTTGGTTGCCACGTTAGTTGATTTCCACTTTGAAGTATAGGCATATTTGAAGTGATACTGATTCTCATTAGTTATTCTCACGACTTAAACACACTCCATCGCACCGAAAAGTTATGAAACTATGAAGTGGTTTTCAGTAGAAAGATTTACGTGACTACAACTATCTAAATGTTATATGAAGTTATTCTGAATATATAGGGATCATTTAAAGTTGCTGTATCAATTTGCTTAGTTTTTAACACTAACCATCCTACTTGGGGTATTACCTCGTGTGTGTACCTATATGTATGAATTAAACTCACTTTTCATACCACAAGTCCCGTATATTCCTTATAATAATATTGCCAATGTAATAATGTTTCTCCATCAACTGATTTCCTAAACAATACTGCGTATGCCATGGTACTGGTGCTCTGACCAACATAACCGGATATGTTTTTGGAAAAGTTTCAAAACCCAGTCTCTTCCATTCAGCTGGATCTTTCAGGACATAAGTCAACATATGATTCCTTGTAAATGCACAATACAATTTAAGTACTTCAGTTTCATGTGATGAAAGCATCGATTTGTAACATTTAAGATTTTTATATTTTTCTGGTACTTTTGTCTTGGCTTTAATTAACATCTTTTTATCATATGGTGGTATATCTTTCGGATCTATTCCCTAAAATACATACCAAACAAAATATGGACATAAGATATACCGGGTGGTCCATTTAACTTGAGACAGCCTTATATCTTAAAAACGGCACATTTTTCGGAAAAAAGTTCAAATAAAAGTTGCTTGCTATTGTGAGGGAAAACAATGGTGGCACCCATTGGCGAGTTTGTCAACCGTTTCAAGGTTATCTCAAAGTCAACTCGTTTTTTTTTTCTTAATGGAAACATATATTTTTCATTACCGAATCGGATTCTACATAAAAAAAACAAATAACTTTTGTTAATAATTTTTTTGATTCCGATAATAATACAGTACAGTAATAAAAGGCATGGGATGTAGCATTTGTATCTGCAAAACCACAGGTAGTATCAACAAAACTTTTTCTGAGATAGAAAGATACGAGTATTTCATATTTTGTTAAAAATATACCTTTTTCTTTCGTGTACTAGCAAATAAATGTTTTAAAAAATGTTATTATTTCAATCGGAATAATAAAATGTTGTTAACAAAAGTTATTTGTGATACCACCACTGCATTTGCCCCACAATAGCAAACAACTTTTATATGAACTTTTTTTTCCGAAATATGTGCCATTTTTAAGATATAAGGCTGTCTCAAGATAAATGGACCACCCGGTATATTTATGAGATATGGCTACAGATCATAATATTATGCCGCCCTAATTTCAGTTTGATATAAACTTCAAGGCATATCATGAATCCAGAGGTTTTAAATCAAGACTATACAAACACTTTGAGGGATCATGTGATTCCCATACGAACCGGAAGTGAAAGTGGTACATGAATACACAGGGTGAGTCATGTTTTTATAGCAGGACTTTATAACAATTTACAGAATATAATTTTTTAAGATAAAAATCTTATACAAACATATATCCGTGGAAACTTTGTTTCTGAGATACAGGGTGTCAAAGTTTCGGTGCGTTGTGGAACAGACCACAAATGTTCTCTGGAAAATTTTCCTATAATCTTTACAATAATTTCAAGCTAAACATAGTAGTAGAAAAGTATGCATGAATATGAAGTGCTGAATCACCACAAACGTCCGTCTTACAAGCATATTATAATAGCAGTACAAGGGTAACAAAAAAAAAGCGGATAGATTACAGTCAATCATAGAGTTTAGCCCTTCACGCTAAGTCAAGGAAACTTGCCAGGATCTTCTAAGATATCCTAAAGGCAATGTTGATAAAAATATCTGGCGATTACCAGAAGTGGCAATTAAGAAAATGGCAGCGAGTGCAGCAACTTTGTTAGACAGCCGCCATAAATACTTCACTTCACGAAATAATGTTAATTATTTCCTAAAATTCAAGCATCATTCCTTACATAAAAGTTAAAGTAAGTGAAATACAGTTGGACCTAGTATAGAATAAAATGGGAACATATTTCGTATAATCAAGTAGACGTCTAGTTCCGACATAACCGTATATCACAATCTTGAAAATATTTTGTTCATCTATTGAGATTGAAATAGATTTTAATAAATTACTTACATCCGTCAAGTAATACAACATTCTTTGAAGATCTTTGACATGTACAAGCTCACTAATTTCTTTTTCTGTTTGGTTGTATAGCATTGCTTTTTGATCATCAGGATGAATTGGCAAAATCGCTTGAAATTTTTCCAATTTCCTATAAAAAATAAATTAATATTAGTCTTTCCGAGGCTGCAGTTATTTGTTTTGAAGTTAAAACTATTAGACCCAACAAAAAGTACACACAATGGTTTAACAGTGATCTTAGGCAGATGCAACATACCGTCTTTGATTCGTACAAGAAATTTAAATCTGCCAAAAATGAATCAATGGTCAACTTATAATAATCTGCAGCGGAACTATAGGAACGCTTTAAAATCTGCTAAAAAGCAGTATACAGGGTGTCCGGAAAAAGGAGGTCAATCTGTTAACCACAGATTCCTTGAGCAAAAATAATATTAGTTTTAAGATGTAATTTTTCATTTTAGCCCTCCATGTTCGATATACAGGGCGTCAAAGTTGAAAATTTAAAATCAATATTTTTAAATAATTCTAGT
Source organism: Apoderus coryli (assembly GCA_911728435.2). Taxonomy (NCBI): domain Eukaryota; kingdom Metazoa; phylum Arthropoda; class Insecta; order Coleoptera; family Attelabidae; genus Apoderus; species Apoderus coryli. Next base: position 3,175,686 of record OU452202.1, on the reverse strand, counting down.
ATTTATTGAGATATTGGATTCAAATTTAGTGTGTTGCTTCAGCATAAAGATCTACCTCTTTCCAAAAAACAACACAAAAAACAATGTCTTAATAGCCAAACTACGGGATGTTCAGTACCTATTACGTACGCCAATGACTTTTAAACTAAGTACTTATAAGTTAGTATGTACTTGTGATTATATTTTAACTCTTATAAAATTTGGATAAAATCATTTTTTTTTTGAGATATTTGGAAAAGTATTGGCTCTTATTTGATGCCTCGGCGGCTCTGGCTAATCTTATAATGTTGAAATATCAAGCAACTCTGGTGTTACCTTGGATACCTACTTAAGCAATGTTTTTTTGTTGTCAAATTAGTTGTCACAATTTGACAGTAGTTTAAGGTTTAAAAGTTAATATTTTTAATTATCGGTAATTTTATAAGTAAACACAACGAAAATGGATCGTAGACGAAACAATTTTATATGTTTTTCGGAAATGACGGATATGATTTTAATCATGGGTAAGATTTAAAGAGATTTTATTGATTATAATCAGTTAAATTGTATTTTTGTTTATTTACTAGGAAAATGTAACTCTAACGCTAGTTTAGCCGCTAGGCGGTACGCAGAAAAGTTCCCTAATCGAATTAATCAAAGACGAAGGTATTTTTCAAATTTAGTTAGGCGACTAAGGCACAGTGGAAGTTTTAGGGAAGACCGTAAAGGGAACTGCGGTCGACCCCGTCTAATTCAAGCGGAAAAGGAGGAGAGTATTTTAACAAGCATCGAGGAGACACCAAATATTAGTACCAGAGTTCTTGCCCGACAGGTTGAAAATATTGGGAAATCTGAAATACACCAGATTTTAAAAAGACAGCAGCTTTACCCCTACCACATTCAAGAAGTACAACCTTGCTGCCTCAATACCTAGACTATACTGAAAAGTAATGTCTTACACTAACATGAAAAAGACAGCAAACTGTTGTCGAAATGTTGTAAAACTTAGAAACTTAGAAGAAGAAAAAATGAAAACGAAATAAATTATAGATTTAAGTCATAATACATTACACAAACACCTAGTACAATCTCTGCTGCCTCAAGACCTTGAGCTGAGATCTAGGCTATGTAGGTGGATATGCGAAATGCATGACAGAGATATACACTTCATCAAAAATATTTTGTTTACGGACGAAGCTACCTTTACTAGAAACGGGGTCACAAATATTCATAATACACATATCTGGGCAGAAGAAAATCCTCATGGCGTAGTAGAGACACATCATCAAGTAAACTTTAAAGTCAACGTGTATGTTGGTATCGTGGATAATTTCTTTCGAAAACTGTACTTAATTTGATGCACGGTAATGGTAATTTGAGTTAAATATGCTTGATTTAGTAGTGAAAATACCGTGAGCCGCGTAGACAACAAGAGCCAATACTTTTCAAAATATCTCAAAAACAAATGATTTTATCCAAATTTTATAAGAGTTAAAAAATAATCAAAAATACATAGTCACCTATAAAAACTTAGTTCAAAAGTCATTGGCTTAGGCGATAAAAACTTGGGGGGGTCAATAGGTACTCTGAACATCCCGTATTTTGGCTATTAAGACATTGTTTTTTGTGTTCTTTTTTGGAAAGAAGTAGCTCTTTATGCTGAAGCAACACACTAAATTTGAATCCAATATCTCAATAAATACTAGAATTATTTAAAAATATTGGTTTTAAATTTTCAAGTTTGACGCCCTGTATATCGAACATGGAGGGCTAAAATGAAAAATGACATCTTAAAACTCATATTATTTTTGCCCAAGGAATCTGTGGTTAACGGATTGACCTCCTTTTTCCGGACACCCTGTATATCCCAGCAGATTTTTGCATCTGATAATAGGTTTAAATAGATTGGTTAATCAGGGGAGACGGTTATAAAGACAATCCAATTCTGTATCTGTAGTCAATTCTGCAGATTTTAACTTGCATTTTGTCAGTAATGGAACTGTTATTTCGGAAAATATATTGCAATTAAATATTAAACCACTTACTGATATTTGAAGAACTGTTCCATTGTTGAAAAATAATAAATTTCTAAAATGAAAGACTTTATTTCATTTTAGAAACCAGATTGACCATGAAATAATTTTTCCCAACATCGAAAGCTATTGATTTTGTGTAAGTTGGAGATAAAAATGCAATGGAAATAGGTAAAATTTAAAATATCTTACTAACTCCTCTTGATCAGGAAATCCTTCCCACTGCATTATCTCAATCTTTTTCCTCATTTGCCTTTCTTTTTCTTTCTTTTCCATTTTCGCTTTTTTATCTTTCCAGTATTGACCAGATAATAAATATTCCAGGTCAATAATTCCGGGTACTTTCTTTTTCCGCTTTCCTTCCTTCTCTTGCCTCAGATTTTCTTCGTATTCTATAGCTCTTTTTGATTTTTTGGGTGGATATCGTAATTTACCTATATAGAGTTTTTCGCGTTATTTAATACGTAATATAGAATCTAGTGGAGATATAGTTGAGGGATATACCATTATTAAAGAATTTTTATCTGCTTTACAGCGATAGGTCACTGTTGATATTTGCACCCATAATTCTCGAGAGCTTTCTGGGGTAGAGCATTGTCGTTCGAATGTAGCAAAACTATATATGCGAAGTATCAATTTTTGTCTTTATTATTTTACTGTATTAGGTTGTACATTGAAAACAAAGCTTCTTGTACGATTTCAAATTTTCAAACGTACTTGAATTTTGTTTAATATTGTATCCAAACATCCAGTGGCGTCTTCAGATGTAAATAGTCAGGAACAAGTGATGGGAAATTTCCCAATACCTGTGCGCGATCTATATCATAGAAATAAATTTAACAGAGAAAACTACTTGGTTAGCAAACTGGTCATTTAAAATTAAATACCTAGAAAAATTGTAATAATTCTCATTACTTATACTTTACTTTTAAATAACCAGTTAGAAACCAATAATTCTTCTACTCTGTCAAAGGTTAATGTACACAATAATCTTTGACTCTGTTAATTTTATTTGTATGTTATGGATCGGGCGCATGGGAATTTCCTTGTAGCTCGTTATAATATTTTCTTTAGTTTAGGTAAAAATTTGTAAAAGTAGTTTAGTTATTACTCTACATCTGAAGAAGTCAATGTGTGGTAAAACATATTATATGTTTTATAAAAAAAATAATAAATTATTAATTTTTTAATGAAAAAATAATTATTATTGTAATTATACTAGGTGTCATCCTTCAGCTACTCACCTAACTTAGTCGAGCGTGACGGGTGAGCATGCCAATCAGTTCATCTAAAGTGAGATGTAGAAGGATAACGCCCTATATTTAACAGATATAAATAAAATATTTACCATCGCTGCCAAGTGGACCCGGTCGGGGCTTTGATTTTCTAGGTGGCATATCTTGTATTCGTAGGTTTTGAGCTCCAGGTGTAAAACAAGATCCTATAATACCAATAGATGAAGTTCGACAATTTGAGTGACAATAATAATACACACTATATTTTCGTATTTTCGATATATTTTTGAAGTTTACCTTTTTGGGGATGTAGGTTCGTATATAAGAATATAATTTACTCTAAGAAATAAAAATATTTCGTTTTTATTTCTTCGTCAAAAGAAAATTGTATTATTGCACGAACTTACATCCCCAAAAAGATAAACTTTAATAATATCCAGTATGTCCGCAGGAAAACCTTATTTTGCATTTTATCGAAAAAAGTTACTCTTGATAAAAAGTTTTGCTGGTTTTTAAAGTAAGATTGGGGTAGAAAAACATTTCATGTTCAGAAAATTGAAAAAACTTTAAATGGTACAAGAGTAAAGTGCACTTATTTGAGAAGATATGGAAATAAGTTACTAAGAGTTGTTCAAAAGTAAAAGGCAATCTCCAATACCAATTTTCGAAAAAATCCGCCTATTTTTATTTATTTGTAATAATTAAAATTATTTTACGTCAATTAATTCCCAATTAACAATGCACAAGTTCTAAAAGTTTATTTAAACAAACAACTGCCACTAGGTTGGGCACATGGCTTTATACGAACAAGTATTTCATCAAAACTTGTTCTAACCGCATGTAAAGATATTGAAGCATCTTTTAATTGATCAGTAGTAGCATTTATTAGAAGTGTGCGATAAACAATTTGTTTTAATCGTCCCCATAAGAAAAAATCCATTACTGTTAAATCTGCACTCCTAGGAGGCTACTGAACTGGTCTCCCAATCCAGCGGTTTGGAAACGTATGGTCTAACCAGTGCTTAAAAACTTATATTATTTTACGGCAAATAGTAGTGTTATTACAGGCTACATTTTACATTTGAACAACTTTTCCTAGTAACTTATTTCCATATCTTCTCAAATAAGTGCATTTTACACCTGTACCATTTAAAACTTTTGCATTTTTCTGGACACCCCGTATAAGAAATGTCAAATTTTTCTATTCCAATCTTACTTTAAGAACCAGAAAAACTTTTTACCAAGAGTAACTTTTTTCGATAAAATAAAAATTAAGAAAGTTTTCCTTTGGAAGTTTTTTCTTTTGAACACTTTTCCTGTGGACATACTGTATATGAAGTGATAATTTGACATGGAGGAAAAATGCCATCATTCTACAACACCATAGACCAAAACTGTGGATATTTTTATTTACTTAAGCACATTATATTAATGTACGAACCTACATCCCCATAAAGATAGACTTAAAAAATAATAATGCAGGTAGTGCCGAATGAGACACATAATATTCATCATATTCTATTCTCGTCATTTTTTTGCGTGATCGTCAAGTGACTAGAATAGAATATTATTTGAAGACTTCGTGCTTAAGCCAGTATAACTTGAACCTCTCTGATTTATTATGAACTACTTCCCAAATTTAATACTGGTAGTCGATTAAATTTCATTTTATAAATTAAAAGTTGATAGCTGCTCCTTGTTTACTTTGACATAATGCTGAGATGCAGTAATCTCAGGGCCAAGGAATGTTTCCTTGGCTACTTTTGTGTGAAATGAAAGTTGTCACAAATATAATGGTCATAGCCGTCTAAGTTTTCGAGTTACAGGGCGATATTATAAATGAGTATTGAATTTTGGGACCCTCTTCGTATCTCGGTTACCTTTTTTTTTTATGAGGAAAACGAGAGATATAAAACCAAACTTATGTTTTTTAAATTGGACCATGTCACAATTCAGACTTAGTTGAAAATTATTTAGATGTTCTCTTTCCACTCAGTGGATCTGTTAAATGGCCCCATAGATTCCCAGATGTATCTGTTTTGGATTTCTTTCTTTGGGGTTACATAAAAATATTATTTATAAACGGAGACATGCTATGCAATGTGAACAACATTTATAATAAATGACATTTAAAATATTTTCATTTGTTTTTAACGATTTTGTTGGGTATGTGTTAATAAATTTATTGGTTGCTATTATTAATTATATGTTGTGTATGTCTGTTTCGCATGTTTGTGATACTGTCTGATTATATGATTTTCTTATACATTTATGAAACAGTCTTATAACTTTTAAACTAGTGAAAACAAATATAGGAAACTATATATTTTGGGAAAGCTCATAACAAGCCCCACAAAAATAAAGAAACATATATTGGGTGTCCAATTAAAAAAAAAAACAAACATAACCTTGGTTATTACCTCCGAAATCGTGTTCCTCATAAAACTATAACTACGCCACTTGATTCTATTCAAAAATCTCTATCAATCTCAGTTTTTATCTTCCCGCCATGGGTAACCGAGATACGAAGGGGGCCCCAAAATGCAATATTTTCAATATCGCCCTGTAACTCAGAAACTAAATTAAGTATATACCATTTTGTTTACCGCATATTTGGTTTGACAAAAAAGTAGCTAAGTTTCCCGAAAACCGTAGGGCTCTATCTTTAAAAATAACTCAGATATCCCGTAAGGAGAGCATAATGGGACACCCTTTACGTAAACGGTACAGGATATGTTTTCGACAGTAGACAGATAATATAAACATGTACTTACAAAACTGGTAAAGAGGTGTCTTCAAACATTTACCAGGTACTTTTCTGCTATTTTATGCGTATCAACCATAGTACACCAACTTATAGGTTTGTTTAAGAATTGCTTGTTTCATAATGTAACAATAAGACTTTAGTTATGTTGAAAATTTGCTTCACACTACCATGCTTTCGCCAAACGGGCTGTTGTTTCGTTGATCCACAACTCATCAGTGGTGATCGGCAGGCAATGTGATTCAAATCTCCAACATTTACAAAAAGCTTATACCTACTAGCAAGAGCACCTTGTTATTATAGTTCATTGGAGATTCCCTACAGGACAATATTTTACCACAAAATATTTTTGCAAAATCCCATGTGTATGTATTAATTATTGTAAATATTCTTACATAATATTATGGACGAAATTCTTAGACACTGAATTTTTGATAATTGTTGATGATTCTTAATGAGACGTTTAATTCCGACACCAATTTCAAATCATAAAAAAAATATTCTCGGACAAAAGCAGCACAAAATCTTCGGCAATATATTATGCAGTCTAAATTACCTACCGAGTAGTTTAGATAGAATAAATCGTATAGCTATATGTTTGTGTTAAAACATGTAATATGCAAATAAATAACAACGATAAGTACAGGGCATTATAAAACTATCTGCAGGCGATAGTAGCCGTTCAGGTATTTAGTAGTATGAATTAAAATCACGTGCTCAAGGTGTAGTACCTCAGAAAAATAAACAAACAGGTTTAACAAAGGGGAACAAAGGGGAATTATTTAAATCAATAGCCAAACAGATTTAAATAATTCCCCTTTGTTAAACCTCTTTTAATTTTTGTAACCCTAGGTAGTTTTTATGCACCTGTGACCTAGTTATTAGTTTTCATTTTGTTACACTTTTACTATATTTTATTACCTGTATAAACCATATAAATATTTTGTATTTTAGTCTTAAGTTACACTTGATAAAGCCACTGTGTGGACGAAACATGTCGTGTGATTTTGAAATATAAATTTGTATATTATAAAAGTTTGGAAATATTTAAAACTAAAGTTGTTTTATTTTATGCAACTATCTTATTTATCAGAACTAAATTCCTCACTAATCGTTTGCGTTTTTTGTTGAAATAAAAACTGCAGATACGTGTAGGAAAAGAATTTACACCGTTTATTTTAGTCTTTTCATTGATTCAGTTTGGTTGCTTCTCAAGTTATTTTACTTTTACCGTACAAAATGATTTATTCCATTCTAGAACGAGTTGAAATTGTTAAACTTTATTTTCAAAATAATAGTAGTGCTAGACTTACGGCTCGCTTATTTAATGAGAGACATCCCGATAAAAATGTGAATGATGTGTACGTTGGCAAGTTAGTTAAAAAGTTTGTAGATACCGGATCTGTCTGTAATGTAAAACACCAGCCGCAGAAACCGATCAGAAATGAAGCTGTGGAAGTCGCTGTTTTAGGGCATGTTGAAATGGATCATAGTCAAAGTACCCGTCAACTAGCTGAAGCCTCAGGTGTCTCCCGTTCGTCCATAATACGAATTTTAAAAGCGTACAAATTTCATCCGTACAAAATCAAATTAGTACAGGAACTAAATGAGGATGATCCTGATAGAAGGCTGCAATTTTGTGAAGCAATGAGCCAGCGTTTAATTGAAGATCCGCAATTATTATTTAACATTTGTTTTTCCGACGAATGCACATTTTATTTGAATGGAGCTGTAAATAGGCACAATTGCCGTTACTGGGATGACAGTAACCCACATTTATTCCGTGAGGTTCATACCCAGTATCCTCAAAAAATAAACGTCTGGTGTGGCATATTAGGAAATCATATTATAGGACCACTTTTTATTCCTGGAAATTTAACTGGTGAAGTGTACCTAAACATGCTTGAAGACACAATTGATCCTTTAATAACACAAATAATAGAAGATGACCAAAATCATACTGCTGATCGGCTTTATTTCCAGCAAGATGGAGCACCTCCGCACTATGTGGCTCCTGTAAGACAGTTCTTAGATGACCGGTTCCCTGGACGGTGGATTGGAAGGAGGGGCCCAATTGAATGGCCTGCCAGGTCACCGGATTTATCGCCTTTAGACTTTTTTCTTTGGGGGCACTTAAAAAATAAATGTTTTGCCACGAAGCCCGAGTCCATAGAAGATCTTCGCCAACGCATTACAGAAGAGTGCAGAAACATAACACCTGATATGCTACAAAATGTTAGAAATAGATTTGAACAAAATCTGTATTATTGTATGGAATCAAATGGGTCACATTTTCAACATTTGTTAATGTAACGTTTTAATAAATCAATTTAACAGCTTGTTTACTTTTTTTACAAAGCAATGTTAAAACTAACAAACATTGGAATGTACTAACGATTGCAGGTGTTTTCACTCGCAATAATTAAAACTTATTTGTATTTCTCATTAATACCAAAATTATCGGCTTAATGTCTTTAAAGTCGTTTTCGTATTAACTGTTTTAGTAAAATTCGACAAATAGGGTATCATTAGAAAGACAATTTTGTGTCGTTTCAAATGATATGTCATTAGACCCCTCTTTCCATTTAAAATTTTAGGGTTGTTACTCACCCCCGCTAGGGGGTTAAAGGCGCAGATCGAAAAATATGTTTAAAATGTGTCCCCCTCAAAAGCAAAATCGACGTGTCCGAGCATTTTCGCATTCGACTACAAAAAAAAGAGAAAAGCTAGGTGCAAACTTTTCGTTGGACCACCCTGTATGTTGATAAAATATTTAACGTCAAGTAATCAATCAAAAGTAATATGATTCAAAAAAATACAGTTCTACGGATATAAATGTGTGAAAAACCCGCGGAGGAATTTGTTTATTATTTAACCCGCGGAGGAATTTGTTTATTATTTACACTTCACGTTGACGTGTGGGGTGCAGGTAGTGCTACGTACAGTTGAGAATTAAGTGAATTTTACGATACTCTTCCACTTTACTGCATTTGTAGTGTTTAAAACTGTTTTTTCTTTAAATAATGGGGAGAAAAAAGTGCTTAGTAATTCATAAAATGCTTTATATTTCATAATTTCTGAACTAATAGTATCATATCACATGTAACATAACGTTTCCGCTAGGAAACAATATTATTACGTATTTTTTATATGAAATAACTGTTTGCTGGAACTGAAACGATCGTCTCTGAAAGGGTCGGAAACGTTACGTTACATGTATGATATGATATGCACTTTTAAGTAAGTACCTTACGATAAAGAGAAGATATGGGATGTGGTGCAAGTGGGCACTATGATCCTATATATTCTATTCATAGCACTTATTCATGTTTTATTTATAGTATAGTACAATAATTCTTGTAGGTTTCCCAGTGATCAAGCCGTTAGAAGAGAGTGGTGTACTTCTCTTAGTTTAAGCATTGAAACGATCACTAAAAGTTTGCTCACAAAATTTAAACCAAAGAGACATTAGAATATTTGGAAAACAAACATGCATATCGCACACAGCCGTTCCTGTGCGCGATGTTCAGTAAGTTAATATTTTTGTGCGATTAGAAATATTAAAATTTATTGAAAATATTTTTTAACAGATTATCCTTGGATTAGCGTCAACAGCTGAGGTTGCAAAAAGTATGACATTTACAGCCAGTTCTTCAGAAACTCTGCGTCCGAAGTTGAGGAAGAAAAATATGTGCAAATTCTAATCACATATGGTCACAGCAACAATAAATTAAAATTTGTGCTATTTTTTATTTCAGCCTGACCCAGCATAATGTGGAGATCATGGACATATCAAAAAGTGACACAGCAAGTTCCTCTGAAACCCTATCAATAATTGTATTGTTTTAATACGTAATCATTAAATAATCTCATCAATTGCAATAATTTGAGAACCGTCGAAGTTTTATTTGAGAACCGTCCAAATAGTTTTTTTTTTTGTTGGTTTCATAATTTTTATCTTGTCCAAACTTAGTACAAACGGATTCAGATTCTCATTTAACGATAACGATATTTTTTAAGGATTCATATTTGAAACTATTAGATCATTATTTGCATTTTCTGAGAACACTTACCATAGTAGTGTATATTTTTTTTATACCATCAGAAAGTAGAGATTTCAACGAAGAAAAAACACACCAACTTTTTTAAAAAAGCAGATATTTTGACGTGAGAATTTTCGATTGAAAATTAGGGTGCTTTTTCGATATTAAGTCAAAATAAGGTGCAAAAATGAATATTTTAAATCAAAAAAATTACTGTATGTTTGGGACATACAAAGGTAAGTTTTTACCAAATTTCGTGAAAAAATAATTTTTTTCACTTAAATTTTGTGCTTATGTGAAAAAAGTGTCGATACAAAAGTAATAGATCTTTTTATTAGCTACAACTTTGCCATTTAACTTTTTTTCATAGGACTTGCAGTTTTACCGGAAATCGAGATTAACCGTTTTTTACCCTTAAAAACTCATCCCCTCCCCTTCCCGACTTCAGATCGCCCGTAATTTATTTTACCTTTCATTTTTGTTATGTTCTCTACCTTTTACAATGGGTATCATCCTACTATAATTTTTATTAACTTTTTACCATTTTTAAAATTATCGACCCTGGTCTAGTATGTGGAAGTGGAAATAAGCTCATACAAACATGTAAAATGAAGGAACTCAAAATACTATCATGGTTTAAATACTAACTAATACACTTAAAGCTATGGGTACGTAACTTTACCTATAGTCTCTGATGGTTTGAAATACAACTGTGTATCTTTGTACAAACATCCTTTCGTCCATGATTTGTGTGCAAATAAGGGAGGATAATGTGGTGTGATTTTTGAATTCTTTAAATCATCAATGCCTTCAATATCAGTTTCCATTTCCTCCAGTGGCAACCATGGTCGTACTTCCTTAATTCTTTGACCGTATTTATCACTAGCAACATTTTTCTTTTCCATATTTACTTGTTAACAATATGAAACAACTTTCACCATAACAATTCAGCAAGTAAATATTGAACAATCAGAGTTTACTGGTTTCTATAGTAACTCACATTTTGTCACTATTTTATAGAACGTGTACAGTGTGGCCTAAAATATGAGACAACATTTAAACACAGCATTAATAAGTACAGCATTCCGTCTCCACGTTCGCACTTTGAAAAAAAGTGTGACGTAAGATGCCGCCATTTTGGGTTACAAAACAGGTCCTGACTAAGAATAATTATAGTTTTTGGTTTCTAACCACAGTACTGTATTTTTATTTTTGTAAAAATATTTAAGTACATAATAATATCGCTGTCAATTTCAGAAATATTTGTGGTGTGTCATAGTGATTGAAAACAACCTTGAGTGGTGTTATCAGTTAAATGTTGACATGATTGGGTGATTTTTAATAATAATAATAATAAACACAACAATAATATAGATTTTATTAGTGAAAAAAAGACATTTTTACAAAAGTTGAAGCAGTGCTTCCTAACTTAACCTAAATTTAACTTTTATTTTGTTTGTTGAATTGATATATCTAATTTTTTTTCTGTAATGGTCGATAATTCGAAAAGCTGAAGTCTCCATGGGTTATTGTTTTTTTTAATATAACAATTTTTTTTTATTTTGTTAAGTTATAGTAAACGCTTTATTTAATATTTTTAAGTCAATTAGAGTGGCTATTTTTAACTAATATAAAACGTGATAGCCCTTATTCACTGTAATCTTCAACGAAAATGAGTAAAAGTTCGTACGTATCTCCTCCGATGATAAGCAATTGTAAAATATGTGTTTTAACATACAGTTAAATATTGAGAATAGACGGTAGGCTACTTTTGGTGAGGCTGCTTTGAAGGGAAACATTTTTAAAATAGTTCCCAAATCGTCACATTTTTCATTAAAGTAAAGTCAGTAGAAAAGAAAATAGATTTGTGTGTTACTCTTATGGAATCTACTCGCTTAAACAACATACCAACTTACAATGCTTTGCTGCCAAAATGTCGTACTTATTATTTCTGCAATAGCGTAATTAATCCGAAATCTGTTTACACCCGAAACACGTGAAGATGCTAATTTAAACATGAACTCAATTTCCCCTAGTATTGAATTATATAAAGTGATCATTGATTCGGTATTTTACATTATTTTTAGATATTACGAAGTGGTGAAATATACTCTTTTTTTTAATATTAAACTACACGAGCTGTATAACAAAATATATTTACGTCCGATACTCTTTTTGCGCGTATTAAGCGGACAAGCGCATCAGCGCTTTTGCTAAATGCGAGCATGTGGATTGGATTAGAAAGATTAATATTAATTATCTATAATTAATGTTTATCTAATGTTTGTTTCCACTCATTATGATATTGTAGATACCTATGTATATTTTGATTTGTATTTGGAAATAAATATTATTATTATTATATTACCTATAATTATTATATTTTAGCTTAAACCTATCAGAAAATTGATTTACATCGCTGGCCAAATTAAGTAGGTAGCTTTTGTTTACAAATTAATTTGTTCGATTACGTGTCAGACAGCAATCTTTCATATAAGTATTCTGCCTTTTTCCATCTGATGATTTTATTAAGTAATCAAAATTAGTTAATGAAAATCCGACGTTGTTTCATTCTTAACCACGCGACAACTTGTGTTTATGTTTCACTTGTATTTAGTTTAAAAACATATTAGATACTGTCATTTCGTAATATAAATTTTACGGTTATACAAATAGTTGTTATAAACGTAAAATTATCTAGTATTTATCTTAATTTTTACTTATTACTCACCTAACAGGATCTTTGGGGAAGCGAAAAAAATGTTTAGAGCAAGTGTACCGCTTATTGGGACAACATTTTGCAACACACACATGTCCTCCGTGATTATTCATTGTATGAATCCCAAGACACGTTAATAAAAATAAAATCCTTTTAATTCTCACGAACACTATACCAAAAACACAAAACACAGATTTAGATTTAAACACAATATTTATTTATCTCGTACACGCCGACAATGAACTATATATTGAACACAGTAGTGAACTGTATCTATCTACGTCAATGGGATTATTTTGACGTTGTAACCCATAATGGCGGCATGCGCGACGATATACGCAGGACGGCTTGCAAACGTGAAAGACAGAATACTGTATTATTTATTATACTGTGATTTAAATACGAAACCGACTGCGACTTTTCCTCGATTGTTTGGTTGCCGTTTCCAGAATTCAAATTTTCACGCAGCACGATTTATTATTCTGTTCAATTTCAACATTGAATTTAATACTTACCTATTTAATCATTCATGTAACTGACATAAATTGGAAATAAGAGGTATAGGTATTAATATTCAAGGTGTTTCTAAAATAGGTGGTTAAAATTTGTGAGCGATTTGGGGACGTGTAATTATGAAAAAAACCTAAATTGTAATTTTTCGAAAAGTCCTTATTTACAAAGATACAGGGTGTTAAAGATGACTGCCTGAGGACGATTTTTTTGAAATATTTTCGAAACGAGTAAAGATGAATTAATCAAATGTAGCATATTTATTCACCTAGTTAAGTGGCGTAAACTGACATGAAATTGAATAAAAAAAGATGACCATAGGCGGGTAAACGAAGGGACCCTTGCCTTAATTATAACCTAAATTTTTTTTCTTGTGACTTTTATTTCATTTGTGTCAAAAATGTGATAAAATAAAGTTTTCTACATAAAAAAGGATTACATGTCTTTTCTCGAAAAACTTAAAGGTTTTCAACAAATTTGAGTTTGCAAATTTTAGGACAAAACTGTTCCTTAGTACACAGCATTAATAAAATTTTGGAAAACTTTTCGTTAGCCAACTGTATTTCAATATCAATTTTCTTAATGCTGTGTAATAAGGATCAGTTTTGTCCTAAAATTTTATATTATAAGGTGAAGTCTAAATTGGTCTGGCAACAACATGGATTTTTTCAGAAGCGCTCCACTGTACACAATTTAGTGACTAAAAAAATTGTAAAAACAAGATTTGTATCCAGCTGTTGTCCGGAGTTTTCAGATCGATGCAATCTACAGATTTTTCTAAAGCTTTCAATAAGATCGATCATTCCTTCATGCAGCAGCGCATTCTTTGTAATCAAGAACAGGTGTTGATAAATGCTGCTTGTAGTGTTTAATCTCTCTCAGTTCCACAACATCTGCCATCGCTACAACTGATCACTACACGGCTGAGTCTGCTACTGACCACACTCGAAATTATTGGAGGATATCCTTCTTATTTAGAGTAAAAGGTACCATTTATGAATAAGCAAGTACTTTTTTGTGAAGGATATGCTCATACTCTAAAAGTATAAGGTTTTACTCGAAATATTATGAACGCGAGCTGAATGATTTTCTTCATATTCTGCAAGTATAAGCATTACCTTTTTTTATGAATATGGCTCATTGATAGGATGACGAGTTAACGAGTTCAATCAAGCAGGCCGGTGCCAAAAATGTGAATTTGCACGGTAATTATTTAAACAGATATTAGATTAAGTTGTAATATTCGTCTTTTGTATGTCCTAAACTTAGTTTAATAAATTCCAAGGATTATGAAAAACTATTAAAATCAATCGTAAACAAAACAATATAAATAATAAGATATTATCATGATCATGACTTATGTAACCAATAATATGACATTAATCGAGAAATGATAATTAAATAGCCGTAGATAAACGATTATTATTATAAGGTTTACTTGCAGATTTTACAAGCATGCCAATTGCTATAGATTCCAGTGCCAATTTAACATATGAAGATCATAACGCCGTGTCCATAATGCCAGCAAAAAATCAGAACTGCTGGTGCCATCTTTGGAAACTTTTCAACCCATCTCCATAAAAGAATTGATAAAGGAAAAAAATATTTTGATAAAAAAGAAATGAAAAATAAAATACAACAATTAATATAAGTTAATATTTTTATTTTATTTTTATAAATTTATAATACCTAGCTATAATAAATCATATTCTCAATAAATATAAACAATTTGTACATTACTTAAAAATATAAACTAAATAATATTGAAGAAACAATAGCTCTTCATTTAATAAGATGAAATATAAGATGACTAATAATTTATTACAATCGAACTTTAGTAGCATATTTTGTTTGGAGAAGGCAAGGCACGGTGAAAATTAATGATGAATCTTTCAACCAATGCAATGTTCTAGATCTTTTTTCTTAAATTTCAAAGATCGGGACTCTAAAGTTCTATTTATAAACTTGTCGTTTGCGATTATAGACGTTGCAAATTAGATTATAGTACCTATTATGTATAAACTTTGTTAGACGTTCTAGTTAGGACTAAATACCATCGGAGATAAATTAAAAATAAAATTTTTCTTAATGCTATCACTTAGTTATTGTGACACATTTATCACTCGTTCATTGAAATCAAAGGATAATTCTACTTCCAATATATATTTGCAACCTTTTTTTAAATTGAACAAATTGGTCGCAAATATTTACAGGTTTTTGCATCTTTAACGGCTTTAGCGCTAAATAAATTAGGAGTAATGATGTTAGTCAACATTTTTAAAAGGGACAGTACATTGATATATAAATACATTAATAACTAATTATTATTTGCATGCATATAAGTTTGTCGTTTTCCATATCTTCCAACATTAGTCCTACTTCATTTATATAATGGATTTTAATAATCATAAGTATTTCAGAGGTAAGTTATATCTACCTGATTTAGAATGGTAACCATATTTTGGCTAAAAGCAATACTTATACTAAAATTAATTACAATAATATACACTTCAGTCAAATTGCTTCTTGGGAATTGCTCCTTATTTGGCAATAAATACAGACAAATCAGGGAATTTAAAGTTACTGAATTCAAACTCAGATTCAGATTGAAGCCTGAAAAAAAATAAAACAATAATTATAAATAAATTACCAAAAGAAATAGATGTCAAAATTACGAGGTCTATACATATCCTTTATTGTGGCCACATCGGCCAGGCGTTCATGTATCAGATTTCATTTAGAGTCGCTGACAAACGAGTTTTAGTATTATTAATTATGTTCCAAGACATTTAATCATATATCTTGGATATATGATTAGAAATCAAGTTTTATCATTATCATTATATCACCAAAATACTATGTAAGTTTCGGTAGCATTGTTAGCATCCATAGATGAGAGAGTATAAAAAGAAATAATTAAAACTTCATTGTCTCCGGAGGATGCTATCAGTGTTAGCGAAATGAAAAAAGCTAAAACTTCTTTCCCAATTTTTAATCTACGTAAAGGCTGATTCATTCATTTTCAATGAACTTAATCGCATTATCAAACAGTAACGATTATATTGATTTTTTTGTTGTTGATATAGATACTATTTTTAGTTTTAAAAGAACCAAGTAGATTATTTTTTTATCTAAACTGATACATAAGTAGGTTTCTGTCTTTCCGAATACGATTGACCTAGTGTTTGTATGTCACTAATTTATTTATTTATTTTTAATAAGAATTCAGGAAGAGTAAAGAGTTAAAAAAATCAAAAGAATCAAAATTAATTTGTTCATTCAAGCAATAAGCTTAACAATATTGATACTTATTTGCACACATATCGTAATAACTCTTTTAATTCATATAATTTTCATCCTTCAGATCTGAGGAATGATTCCAATTCTGATCATTACAAGAATAACATCTTCAACTCTACCGCTATCGCTTCTTCTCATAATGATTCATTGTTGGGTGAATTTGGTTTTCATGTCCAGACATCCACACTTTCCAATTTTCATAATAGAATTCTTAACTTGAGTGACTATCAGTTCAATCCTTCTGAACTTAATTTATTTAATAAAGGTCTTAAGTTCAATTTACAGCCATTTTCCTTAAACAAGGATTTGGAAATATTAGCGGTTGATTTTGAAAGAGTAATTGAACATAAAAATCTATCTAACAATAAACCACTGATTAGATCCAATGTAGGTTGTTACTTTAATAAGTTCTATAAAACAAATAATAACTACAAAACTCCTAGAATAAATTTGGATGTTATTAATCTCAAAAAAAAGATAACTAACAATAATTTAATAGTCACTAAATCGGACAAAAGTAACTGTATAGTCATATTAAACAAAGACACTTATTATCTTCTCAAGGTTCAGAATTTTATCGAAACCCAAGGCTTCACACATACAACGTTTAATCCTTTACAACCTTTTTTAACCCTTTTTAAGAATACATTAAAATTTAGTGATGACACGATAAGATTTTTTGACAGTAATAAACACAAATTAACCATTATGAACCCTTCAACTCCCCTTCTTTATGGCCTTCCTAAAATACACAAACTCGACATCCCTATAAGACCTGTTGTAGCATACACAAATTCTCCCTCATCCAATCTAGCTGCATGGCTCGGTAAATTAATCCCTAATTTAACTGACTTTCATAGTTTATATTCTGTTAAAAATTCACTTTCTCTGATTAATGCATTAAAAAGTCTGTTCATCCCTGATAATGCAATACTGGTCTCTTTTGATGTCAAGAATTTATATCCCAGCATACCTCCTCAAATGCGTCAGAGATCTACTATTCTCCAATTCTACTTTACCGACCTTTCACATTCTCAACATATTATCCTTAACTGATCTAGTGTTAAAACAGAACTTCTTCCAACATAATGGTAAATTCTACACCCAAAATACAGGCTTGGCAATGGGTTCAAATCTTTCTCCCCTTCTCGCAGAAATCTTCATGGCCAATTTGGAAATGAAATTAAAAGATATTCCACTATTTGAAAAAGTCATCTTCTATAAAAGGTATGTAGTTATATGTGTAAACCTAAGAAGTGACGCCCTGTATCAGCACTTTCCCACGAGTTATCGTGTGAACCTAACAAGTAGTGACGCCCTGTGTCAGCACATTCAAAAATGTTATAAATATAAGTAATTTTATCTGTGAGAATGACTTATTCATTTACTCTGTAATAAGAAACATATATTGTATTTTATAATTTAATTTCCAAAAATTGTAAAGTTGTTTTTTAAAAATCCTTTTGGCCAAAAAGAACACAAAACTGGCGCAGTCGGTAGGATCGCGAAAACGGGTTTTTCATTAGCGTAACTAAATCGAGTTCGAGAAAAGCAAGTTCCGTATTGAACGGCTAAGTTCGCGAGTGGCAAATCTGGATTGGAAAAACTCGACTTTCCAAGGAAATTAAGAGGATCAAGGACAAAATCGCCGAACTCCTCAACCACACAAGAACAAGGACAAAATCGCCAAATTCTTGGAATTAGAATTAAGGACTCAAAGAAGGACAGCATCGCCATCTTTGACTTAGGCTTAGTCAAAAACCAAAAACTAGATGATAATCCAATTCACTCTCCTGTAAGTAATTTTTCCTTATTCCTAGTTAATAAGTTTCTTTTTCTACAATTTTATTTAATTTTTGTGACTATACATGACAAATCCTATTACATCTAACGATATCGACAATTTAGTAGAACAACTTTCTAACTCTTTTACAACCTATCGTGAAGTTAGTTCTCAGGAAAACACAATGACGCAACAAACTGTAAATTACCAGCTTTTAAGATTATACGTGGATACTATACCTACCTTTGATGGAAATCCGCATACATTACAAATATTTTTGGATAATTGTGAATGTCTTATTACAAATTTTTACGATCCGAATAATATTACATTGAATAATTTTATGTTGAGAGCTATCACTAGTAAATTATCAGGCAGAGCATTAAGTCTCATAGGTTCCAGGAACGAAATCAGATCCTGGGCAGCTATAAAAGATGCACTTAACTTATCTTTCGGAGACCAACGTAACATAGATTGTCTTGTTCAGGATTTAATTGTGCTAAGACCAAATAAAAATGAAACTCCATATAATTTCGGAATGAGATGTCAGGACGCACGTAGTTTGTTAAGCAAATTAAATACTATTCAAGAAATTAGTGTTCAAGAAAAAACTTTAAAAATTAAAAATTACGACGATTTGGCACTTAAAACTTTCATCCGTGGTCTAAATGGTCAAATTCAAAATAATGTTCGTCTAAGAAATCCCGATACTTTAGAAAAAGCAATGTCAATTTTAATTTTAGAAGAAAATTTTCTTTATAGTCAAAATCGCAGCAATTATTTAAACACTCAGACTTCTTTTAAACCTGCATACAGAATTACACCCGCACACAACAATACACCACAACCACGTCCACAAAATCCTTTTCCAAATTTTGGTCGATCAAATTTCCCAAATCCAACATTCTCACCACCAACTCAAAATTTTGGTTTTCAAAATAATTTCCAAAGACCTTCTACATTTCCAAATAATTTCCAACGACCTTCTACATTACCAAATAATTTTCCAACACAAAGACCCCAATATTTCCTACAGAGACCCAGCCAAATACAGAAAAATCCTTACCTTAATCAAACAAGACCAAATCAGACACCAATAAAATACACTCCAGAACCCATGGACACTTCTTCTGGAAATACAATAATAAATAGAGCTCAACAACAAAAACAAAATCCAACTTTTACTGAATTATTTCTACAAGACACATATAATCTAAATCCAACCCTGTATGACTATAATTATGAAAATATTGAATTTCAAAATTACAACCAAGAACAGTATTATGATAACAATTGTACATATAGTAACAACTATCCAGAGAATTATTACTATCCACCACAAAATGCTGATTGTAATGAATACACTTCTAATGAAAATGTGTATGACCCTGAACCTGTATCAGAGGAAAACGACCCACAAGCAGCTGATCTCTCTACTGAACAAAATTTTCAGAAAGCTCACGACCTAGACAACCCGATATAATAAATTTGAATAATTTGAAATCCAACTTACCTTATATTTTTATACCACGTTTAAACGCTAGATTTTTAATAGATACCGGAAGCTCACGCAGTATGATTAATCCCCAATTAGCATATACTTTTTACCAAAAATTTATTTTCAATGAAGATTTTAATGTACAAACCGCACATAATATCTCATACCATAATGAAGTTATTGAAATTCCAATTTTTAAAATTTTTAATTCCAAAGAATATCACAAATTTTATTTATTTAATTTTAGTGATAAATATGATGGATTAATAGGGATAGATTTATTAAAACAACTCAAAGCAACTGTTGATATAAATTCTAAACTGTTAAGAACACCTCATGCACAGATTCCTTTAATTTTTGACTCCAAAGAAAATCAAAATTCATCAACACCTGAAACAACACTAAAAGAAATATATACACTTAATATTCCAGCTAGAACTAAACAAATCGTTCAAATACCAATTAAAAGCTCTAATTTAAAAACAAATACAGATCAAATTGGATATCTCGAATATTGTAAATTTTTAGATAAAGTGGAAACCCCTAGAGCTCTTGTAAATATAAAAAATAACTTCGCTATAACAACCATTATTAATGCTAATGAACATGATGTAGAATTATATATTAAAGAACCATTAGATATAGAAATATTCAATATAGGTGACATAAATTTTATAGACAAAATGGAAACTGATATAGACCTCGACACTAACATGGACAAAGCTCAAAATGAAAACTTAAAAAATTTAAGACTAAGTCACTGCAACCCTGAAGAACGAGAAGCTATTCGTAAACTCTGTTTCGAATATCGTGACATATTTTACTGTGACAAAATCCCTTTAACATTCACAAATCAAATACGACACAAAATAAATCTGACAGACGAAACACCAATTTTTACCAAAAGTTATCGATACCCGGAAATCCATAAGACAGAAGTAAGAACACAAATTCAGAATATGTTAGACCAAGGCATTATACAAGATAGCATTTCACCTTATTCCAGTCCTATTTGGATTGTACCGAAAAAACTAGACGCCTCCGGAAAACGTAAATGGAGATTGGTAATTGACTACCGGAAACTTAATGAAAAAACGATTAATGACAAATACCCTCTACCTAACATAAATGACATATCGGACAAACTCGGAAAAAGTATGTATTTCAGTACCCTTGATCTTGCAAATGGATTCCACCAAATTGAAATGGAACCCCAAGACACACCCAAAACAGCATTCTCTACAGAAAACGGACACTATGAATTTAAAAGGATGCCCTTCGGTTTGAAGAACGCACCTAGTACCTTCCAGAGAGTAATGGATAATGTACTTCGTGGCCTACAAAATGAAATTTGTGTAGTCTACCTAGACGATTTAATCATATTCAGTACATCTTTACAAGAACATGTAGAAAGACTTAGAAACATATTCGACAGACTTCGGAAATCTAACCTTAAAGTACAACTTGACAAATCCGAATTTTTACATCATGAAGTCGCATATTTAGGACACAAAATAACACGTGACGGAGTAAAACCTAACCCAGACAAAATTGACGTTATAAAACATTTTCCTTTACCAAAATCTCAGAAAGACATAAAAAGCTTCTTAGGACTCATAGGATACTATCGAAAATTTATAAAAGATTTTGCTAACATAACAAAACCTCTTACACAATGCTTAAAAAAAGATTCGAAAATCATTCATGATAATAAATTTATTTCTGCATTTAACACTTGTAAAAATTTGTTAATAAATTCACCAATTTTACAATATCCCGACTTTACACAAAATTTTATACTTACCACTGACGCTTCGAACGTTGCCCTTGGTGCCGTCTTATCTCAAGGAAAACTTGGATCCGACAAACCAGTAGCTTTCGCTTCTAGAACTTTAAATGAATCTGAAACTCGTTATAGTACCATAGAGAAAGAATTGCTAGCAATAGTTTGGGCTTGCAAATATTTTAGACCATATTTATTTGGCAGAAAATTCACTATTTATACCGATCATCGACCACTCATTTGGCTTTTTAAACTTAAAGAACCAAATTCTAAACTAATTAGATGGCGCTTGAA
Source organism: Apoderus coryli (assembly GCA_911728435.2). NCBI lineage: Eukaryota > Metazoa > Arthropoda > Insecta > Coleoptera > Attelabidae > Apoderus > Apoderus coryli. Next base: position 3,153,745 of record OU452202.1, on the reverse strand, counting down.
ACTTGAGGAATATGATTATGACATTGTATATAAACCAGGAAAATCTAATACCAATGCAGACGCACTTTCACGAATACAAATTAATGCTCTTGAAAACGAATCTTTAATCAATAACCCTGGCGATATAAATCAAGACACACTTGAATATCTTCGGAAACTTTCAGAAGAAATAAAATTTATAGGAACTGAAAACTCAGAAATTGATCCCCAACCTAGCACTTCAAATCAAAGTAAACGAAACCCCAAAATAAATATATTATCGGACATACAAGTACGACCACCTAGAAATTCGATCTCGACAACACAGCACAGTACATTTAATGAAACCACAAACCAAGGAATCCCAATTTATGATGATATAATTAACAACAAAGCAAATCAAATAATTGTATATCCAAACACTCACTACAAACTTGACATAAAGCATTCAAATTACGAAAACAATAAAATTATCACTGTCAAAATTCCTACTCATAATAATGAAAACCTTATTTTAAAATTCTTTAAAGAATATATAGTATCAGAAAAAGTCTATCATTTATATTTCCATTCTGATCAACTATATAAAAATTTTACTAAAGTATATTTAGAACACTTTTCTGAAAAAGGACCTAAACTAATTAGATGCTTAAAACAAGTACATACGGTAATTGAAAAAGAAGAGCAACTTATGTTGGTAAATGTTCACCATACATCTAAGACAAACCATCGAGGAATAAATGAAACCTTAGAACGAATTAAAAACAAACTATTATTGGAAAAATATGAAAAATGACGTCTCAAATTACATTAATGCATGCGAAATATGTCAACGCGCAAAATACGGTAGAAAACCACCCTATACACCACTAGTTCTAACAGAAACGCCTAGTAAACCTTTTGAAATTGTACATATCGATCTATTTTTCTATGATAGAAGAACATATTTAACACTTCTAGACTCTTTTACAAAATTCGGACAAGCAATTTTAGTTGACGGAAAAACTGCAATTAATATCAGCGAAGCTCTAATAAAAAATTTTACACATTTCGGAATACCCCAAAAAATAATCGTAGATAAAGGCACAGAATTCGATAATTTTACTGTCAAAGAAATCTTAAAGCTACATAAAATAAACGTACATTTCACAACATCACGAATCAAACGGAGCAATCGAAAGATTCCATTCGACATTAATCGAGCATCTCCGACTCCTAAAAGAAACTTTTCCCAATGAAAACCAAAACCTCATGGACTACGCTTTAATTGCATACAATAATTCTATACACAGCTCTACAAAATATACACCGTTTGAACTTACATTCGGACACACAAATTCCAGAAACCCTGATGAAATATTTATCCCAGAAAAATTTTATTCAGACTACGCTGAAAATCATAAACAAAAATTAGACCACATTTATCGAAATGTCTCAGACAATCAAAAAGCAATCAAAGAAAAAATTATCTCTAAACACAATACATTTGGAAACGAGAATACACAATTTAAAATAGGTCAAAGAGTATTTAAACAAAACCCAATATCAATCCGCGGTAAAAAACACAATAAGTTTTTAGGTCCATATACAATAACTAGAATTCTCAAAAGAAATCGTGTCGAAATAACAAACAAAAATAAATCCGAAATAATACATATAAAGGAATTAAAACGTCCTCCTAATATTGTTACAGGTTCCTCATCGGAACACACGGAGCAAATACTACTCAATGAATGATAATCCTGGATTACTTCCCCTAAAGTTAGGAAACGCTCAAAATAAAATAGATCATTGGTCATTTATTCAAATTTTCGACATATCAACTATTATTAATGAATATTCTTTACTTTGCAATCAATTCAAGACAATTAAAGACACACTAGAATCAAACGATTCTATTACTAGTAAGTATCAAAAAGAGTTTCACAATTCTTACAACATTATCAATAGCTTAGAACAACAGATATATTTACAAATAAGACAACTACTACCCACACATTATAAAATACACAAACGAGGACTCATTGATAGCATGGGCACAGTTATTAAATCTTTAACAGGAAACCTAGACCAAGAAGACGCCGAAAGATATGACAAAGCTATATCTCAATTAGAAAATAATCAAAAGAAAATAAAAACTATAGTAAGCGATCAAATCACATTATTACAAAAATCTATTGATACCTTTCAACAAAATATTCAAAACCTAACACATAATCAGTTTTACTTAACACTAAGAATAAAACAAATCGAAAATGTCATAAAGAAAATTGAAATCGCTGAAATTGAGACTCACAATTATTTTCTAATTCATATGGTTTTGACGCAAATAACCAGTCAATTCCAAATAATTTGTAATGTATTAGAAAAAATAGAAACTGCCGTAACATTTTCAAAATTAAATATTTTTCACAATTCTATAATAGACCCACGTGAACTCTTATATGAAATCTACTTAATCAATAAACGTCTAGACCAGAACAAACTACCTTTTGAACCAACTATGGACAATCTCTTATTTTTCGAAAAAATAATCGACGTCAAATGCTATAATAAAAATAACAAAATTGTATTCATTTTACAAGTTCCAATAGTAGAAAAGGAAAACTATAACTACTTTCATTTGTACGCCCTTCCTGTTCCACATAATAACCACACATATAAAACCATATTCCCAAAAACCAAGTACCTTATCCTCAATGAAGACTCGTACGCCTTATTCGACATAAAATGTCAAGAAATCACACCAGAAGAACATCTCTGCGAAGAAATCAACACAGTGAAAATCGTTAATGAAGATAATCCTTGTGAAATTCAAATGCTAAGATACCTAAAAAGACTAACAAACTGTCAACAAACCCTTGTGTCAATAAATAATCTAAAAATTCAGAAACTAGAAAAAAACAAATGGATAATTGTTACGCCACTAAATACCATAGCCATTCAAAAATGTAGTAATAGTAAAGACAATATTCCACTAAGCTCTTATGTGTTAGAATTAAATAAAGAATGTGAAATAACAATAAATAATATAAAACTAAAAAACTATGAAAACATGAAAAACGACTTTAAATTGATTGAACTCCCAAAACTAATAATTAATAATATAACAATGTCCGATGCTAATATTAACTTTAAACCTATAAAATTAGAAAGTGTTAATCTCGATGACGTAAAAAATATTCAGAGTGCTTTAGAAATTCAACAAAACAAAATTAATTCAATTAATAACCCGATAGTTCACTTCCAAACAATAAGTTTTTGGACGATCATCATATACATAATGATTGCAATATTATTAATATGGGCAATGCATTACTTTTACAAGAAGAAATGGCACTCCAAAAGTCGTCCCAAGAATTCAACTTCAACGGGAACTCCGGACATAGAGTTAACAAACCCTAACCCTAGGATTTGTATTTAAGGATGGAGGAGTTATATGTGTAAACCTAAGAAGTGACGCCCTGTATCAGCACTTTCCCACGAGTTATCGTGTGAACCTAACAAGTAGTGACGCCCTGTGTCAGCACATTCAAAAATGTTATAAATATAAGTAATTTTATCTGTGAGAATGACTTATTCATTTACTCTGTAATAAGAAACATATATTGTATTTTATAATTTAATTTCCAAAAATTGTAAAGTTGTTTTTTAAAAATCCTTTTGGCCAAAAAGAACACAAAACTATGTTGATGATATCCTCCTAATTTTTACTGGCAATCAATCTGAACTGCAAATCTTATTGAATTGTTTCAACACTCTCCACCCATCAATAGAATTCACAATGGAAGTTGAGGTAGAACGAAAGCTCAATTTCCTTGATCTAACAATTGAAAGACACTCTAATCTCGCATCGTTCGGCATATTCCATAAACCCACAAGCACAGATTCCATCATTCCCTATGACTCTAACCATCCATACTCACAAAAATTCGCCTCCTTCCACAATTTTTTCCATAGACTGTTCTCCATACCACTCAACGAAGATAATTTCAACACAGAACTTACCTATATTAAATCTCTAGCCAAAAATAACAACTTTCCATCTCAATCTATTAATAAAATTTATTTTAAACATTTACGAAAACATCTTAACAGACCCCTATATACTCCCAATCAAACCGGACCCCAAGTATACTTTTCATTTCCATTTATAGGTGATATATCTTATAAAATTCAAAGATACCTACAGAAAAACTTTAATATCCAAATTTCTTTTAGAACCACCCACAAATTGGGATCCTTTCTAGCAAACTCTAAAGACAAGACTGCGGTCTCGGAAAAATCCGGCGTATACAAACTAACATGTTCAGGGGCCAATTGCAATTGTTGTTATGTAGGCCAAACAGGTAGAAAGTTCTCTGTAAGAGTCTCCGAACATATTAAAATAATCGAGAAAAATAAAAACATAAATGTCCCAACACATAATACCGCAACCGCCTTTTCTGATCATATTCTGAATACTAAACACCCATTTAATACAGACATAAATTTTAAGGCTCTCCACATCTGCAACAAGGGAACGAGATTGAACATTTTGGAAATTCTGGAGATATACAAAGCCGTAAAAGATGGGAACCAGATTTGCTTGAATGATCAAATTAATTTTGATTCTTTTGATTTTTTTAACTCTTTACTCTTCCTGAATTCTTATTAGAGTTCTGCTTTTAAATATTTCCTTCGCAATATTTTAATACAACACCTACTTGTGTGCAAATTGGTATTGTCAATAAGAATACGAGTATCTATTAAACTTTGCTACACCGTTTTTTTTCTCTAATCTCCTATCTTTGTATAGATACCGCTAAATGTATTTGTTGAAAATAAGAAAAATTATTGTGCATTTCATTCAGAACATTATTTTAAATATATGTGTCTTGTGTGTGTCCGTTTATAGTCATTTTAACTATGATTTTTTATATTGAACACCTTAATAAAGGAGAATGATAATGTTGATACACTGGGTAGGTCAAATATTATATTACACAACTCGACACTTTGTAATATCTTTTGTTTGTACTAATTGTAGGTTAACACTGATGATGAGGATCTAAATCCTCGAAACATGTATGTTGTATTTTAAATATATTTTACAAATAAAAAAGGAAAAAAAAATGTGGAGGTGACGATTGTGTTTGCTTTGTATTAACTTAGCACTCCACTGAGAGTATGGACTACTTCTTCAAACTAATATAAATGAAGAAATGCGAATTATATGCAAGTGTTAGGATCTTTCCAAGAAAATCTGTAATTCGATAATGTCAGATAAACTTTTTTTCACGTAGGATTAGGCGTTTGGTAGACCTGAGTTGTCCTAGTGATTTATGTTGAGTGGCCTGTTGTCAACTTGTTTAAAATGTACAAGACATTAGCGTTATATTATAATATGATCACGAAAAATATCTGGATGCTAGATTTCACATAGTATATACAATATTGCAATTTAATGCTAATGTTAGAGTTAATTAAAATTTTGTTTACCTTGGTCGTAAAATATTCGTCGGTTTTGATCTAGTATTTCGATGTGGAGGCGGTACTAGTCCGATAGGATCTGGACTCTGGAATCTGTTTGCTCCACGTAAGAGGAAACCACATTGGGCAGTACACACATCATCACGCGAAATCGATTCTTTAGACCATTCTCTTAGAAGTTGGTTACAATCAGTAACTCTTAAGGAAGCACAGCTTGCCTGTAAAAAAAATGAATTATTAGAAATATACTTTATATTTATTATTAAAATACTCACGCCTTCATTTGTGCATATACAACTCGTACATGGAGTCGGGAAAGCGCTTTCTCCAATAGCTACTTGTTTGTCACTAATGATGCACCCTGTTCCAGAACTACTTTCCCTCCACAGAGCCATGTCAACGTCAGGCAATGAACTACATGGTACTCTTGGATTTAAGAAGGTTGATGGTAAATCAAAAGCCGCTCTCTGCATGTCACCCTGTACCTCCATGTTTTCACACATTATTTTTGCCAAAGTTGTCTTACGGATTTCGGCTAATTGTGGCTCTGTAAATCGTACTACTGGATCTCCGGTTTCGTACCTAAATATAGTATGTCATTATTATTTTAATTATGAAAAACTTATCCAAAACAAAGAAAATCTTGCTACTTCATCATCAATACAATAAATAATAGTATATTGTGGATTTAGGAGTAAAAAAGGTAGGAACTTTCTCGGCTTAAGATGTAATTTGCTCGTACAGAGGCCGTGAACGTGTCTTAAGGTTAAGAAGCTACAAGTTAACCAATAACTTATTACCATTACTTTAATCAGATTCATTATGATAGATTTATACAGCCAATAGGAATACAGGATTTATGTTAATTTTGATCATGTTGTATACCTGACATTTTCGTTAATAGTTATTTAACGAACAAGTGTATTAATAAGGACGATTAACAATCGAGATAATTTGTTGTTCAAGACTGTCAATTCACATGTTCATTACAACATTTTTTCTGTCGACTGCATTCAAAATTATTGAAATCTTGCTCTCAAATTTTATTTATTTAACAATAAAAAACAATCGGTATTTCCTATTTAGGTATATTAGATCTATACAAGTTTAATTTTATTTTTGTAAATAGTAATATTCGAAATTTTACAATTACTGAAATTAAAGGAAGGAAATAATAAATGATTATCAATTATTCACCAAAACTGCACGTAACTGTCTCTTAACAAACAGCGGGTTAAACATTAACAAACTGTTAAGAATTGATGCTATGCACCAACATTTTTCGGAATCTGTTAGGAATCTGCCAGTTAAGTTAAAATTACAATTGTTCTGTTGGTAACTTCGTTGTTCCTGTTGTATTGCTATTATTATTTACAATAAATTATATATTAATTAGTTGCCATGAAAGTTATTTGAAAACAATTGTTGTTGTTCTGCATTATTAAGGTTGTGATATATTAAAGTGATCTCCAACGTTCATTGTGAAAGAAACAGTTGCATAAGACCTTAATGTAGGTAATTAAAATTTAATTTCTTTTTGAAACAGCATGATTTCAATTATCAAATAGTTCTTTTATCTACAACTGTCATGTAATAGCTAAGATTTGACACTATTTTCAATGCCATAATGACGTATATTAATTACCGCACTAGTGCGTTTTTGAATACATTACCGCACGAGTGTATTCAAAGCCGAGCATTTTGCAGTATAATTTTGTAGCAGAAATCATTGGATCATCCGATACAATCATTCTTAAAATGCTGTGTTATCATGTTCGCTAGATGGGTGCTACTACTCTGTAGTGAAAGTAAGGTTGGTGCTGGCCGGGAATGTTACTAGAGAAACTTGGGTTAATCATTGTAAACCTGATCCCAAGCAGGACGCAACGATATGGCATAAAAAAGGCACACTTTCTCACAAGAAGTTTAAGCTCACACAGTCAGCCGAAAAACTCATGACAAGCCTCTTTTGGGAGTTGTATTGATTGACTATAAAGTTAAAGATGTTTGTTTCTATAGCTGGAGAATACAACGCTTTAATTTTAAATAGTTTAAAAGAAGTATTCAGAGAAAACAGAAGAGGAAAATTGACGAAAATTGTCTTGCTCTTGCACAACAATACTCCAGTACACAAGAGTCGCGATACACTAACTGCCCTGCACCAAGTCGGCTTGGATATTATAAATCATCCACCCTATTGTCCTATCCTTTAGTCCGGACCTGGCTTTGAGCTATGAAAAATGTAAACAGAACTGCGGGGCATAAAATTTACGAGTGATGATGAAGTCAAGGAAGAAATTTTGACGTATTTTTCGGCGAAAGATTCAACATTTTTTTATGAAAGTATAAACAAATTAATTTATGGATCTGATAAATGCGTTAGGATTGTGGGTGAATATATTGAAAAAGAATCATAATGCATTTTTAATTTCTACCCATATCGCGTCGAATTAAAATCCTCCTCGTAAATCAAATATATATGCTTGAATTGTTTTTTTCTTAAAGGGTGAGTGTAAAACGTCATATTTTTACAGTGTTTTGAGGAACCGAATATTTGGGTCAATACACGAATTTAATAGCCAGCAGTGAACTTGCAGGGGTATAAAAATCAAAATATATTTTATAAATTATATGACATTGAAAACAGCTTTGAATTACTCGTACTTACCAAAATCTGTCACATTTCCTTGCTTGTCTGAACTGAATGGCAATAATACAAGCAAAAGTAGGTCCTACAATCCCACCTTGCAATGGCCTTTCACTCATACCACCAGGAAATAGATCAATATCATCAACAGAAGCGTACAATGTCTTCAGTCTAGCTATAACTTCCGGTGGAATTTCTCTAGCTAAGTCATCAAACGTAGTGGCCCTTTTCAAATTACACAATGCTCTGTAATTGTTATACGATGGAATACCATGGTCTCGTGCACGTTGAATGTTCAGAGATATCAAGTCAACGCCTGAGGTAAATACAAAATCATTGAATAAAGTATATAGATAGACAGAGCGAACCAGATATTATTAATTTCTTTGATAATTAAAATTAACCGAAAGTCAACGGTTAACCCAGAATCTTCCGCATGCGAAACGCACGCTCTATCAATGACGCCAAAAACCCTTTATCAAATTACTTTATTATATAATAATAAGAGTTATCGGTTTGAACTACCTAACTGGTGAAATTTGAAACGCAATTTTCTCGAGAATTCTGTGGGTAAATATCAAAAGTGGCCTATCGGTGTAAAGCAGATAAAAAATGCTTTAAAAGCACCGATAGGCCACTTTTGATAGTTACCCACAGAATTCTCGAGAAAATTGCGTTTCAAATTTCACTAGTTAGGTAGTTCGAACCTATAACGAGTGATACATCATTATGTATCACTCGACCCCTACAGCTAATTGAAAATTTGGCGGTTGTGTCCTCCCCTATCACAGGGCTTAAGCGATTTCAACCTAAAACTAATGGGTTCATCGTAGGACTGCCCCAAACTCATATACCAAAAAGTAGCTAAATTGGTTGAAGCGTTTAGGCGCTATCGTGGAGGAATACCTACAGAGTCTTAGGGTACTTCAAAATGGTTATATCTGTCTTAAACTCAATTTTTTTAGCGCGCTCACAATACTAATAATAAAGTAAAATTAAACATAAAGTATTAATGGTGTGACAATATCAACAAGATGTGGCATCCAATGAATTTTAGCTATTATGAATAACAAACAATCCAACCAAATTTTTTTAATAACGCCTTGTCAATTCAAAGCCTTTTTTATCGTTTGCATTTGCTGCGAAAATAAAATAAACTTCGGATAAGTAGTGTAGAAAACGAATTTAGGCAAATGTAGGTATACTATTACAGTGATTCAGTTTGATTGCGTTTCAAATTAATTTCAACACTACAACTACTTGTTTCTACACAGAAACTGATTTTTTATAAAGGGAGTGTATTTTTTGTTAAAAATATTTGTTAAGGGGCTGATCGGTACGCCACTGCACTTGATAAATTGGATGTAGGTAGAACTCATTAATCCCCTTAACACTACAAATAAGTTTGACAAGCTACAATAAAATTGGATAAAGGATATTTAATATGCTTGCGAAAAACGTTTTTTTATTTTTTTAACATATTTATATGTATATAAAATAACATATTTTATATGTTTGTCTTAAAATTACTCAACGAATCGTCTGTTAAATTCAATCTACAGGGTGAGCATTCGATGTCCCAGCTATGTTATGAGAAAAGCCTACTTGTTTAAAAGTGGTGACATTTGGGAATTTTTGATATTAGTTTTATCTAAAAATTTGCTTATGATTTTTTAACAAATAAAGATAGCAAATTCTTTTCTCTGCCAAAGTTGCTCAAAAAAATTAGCTCTTTTGAGCTATGCAAAAATATAGGTATATTTTTGAAAAAAAATTTGATGACATTATCATTATTTACTTTAGTTTCCAAATTTGGAAAAAATCAAATGTGTTTTAAAATGAAGCTTACTTAACGCCATTTAAGAATTTTTTTTCTGAATTTTTTTATAATTGTTTATTTTCTCATAACATAGCTGGGACATCGAGTTTTGCTCATCCTGTATATTGAATTTAACAGACGATTTGTTGAGTAATTTTTAAATAAACAGTTTATATAAGTTCGTTCTCAAGATACAGTATGTTAAATTTAAAAAACTGAAAAAATCGTTTTTTCGCAAGCATATTAAATATCCTTTATCCAATTTTATTGTAACTTGTCAACCCAATTTGTAGTTTTAGGGGGATTAATGAGTTCTACCTTCATAAAATTTAACAAGTGCAGTATAATAGGTATTTCAAAATTATTGATTAATTGGATATTCATTGTCTTTTAAAGAGATTGGTAAGTAAATAATACCTACCAGAGAAAGGAATCTTACGGTCCTCGAACAAATGATTAGATACCTCTCCAGTAATGAACTGATCCAAAGATTCCATAGGAGTTGAAAGAATTCCACGAGCAATTTCGTCTACCATACCAGCCTGGAATCAATAGATTGTATTTTGTAAATTTTGTTAGCATTTGTACTATTGTTAATCATTTAGAAATATCAATATTTATACGTATGAATCGTATTAAAACAACTTATATTTAATACATTTTATACTTTACCTTTGCTCGTCTTGAGTTTAGCCTTTTTAAAGCTACATAGACGCTTAGACATTTGAAGATTTGCTTAAAATAGGTACTTGTGGTTTCTTGTTTTAATAACTATAACTAGAGATCTAATAAAACCATACTCAAATTGGGTTTTTCTGTCCATTTGTAATAATCAATATTAATCAATTTTAATGGTAGTGCACATTGATCTAATTAATAATAACTAGCGAATAGATAGAGTGTGGAGCGAGATATAGCGGCGAAGCTAGAAAGATAGCTGCTTTGGCCATTAATATCAGCTGATTAGGGGTATAAGTAAGCCGTTATTATGACAGTTTATCATTTTTGTATATACCTAGATATTATTTAACCCTAAATTCGCCTCAAAATGCTGCGATTTCGTGCTTTTAAACACTGCAATGTCCACTTATACTCTTTATGCTATTTTCTCGACACCTTGTCTATTATTAATATGTATACAGGGTTATTCACGCCATACGACACGGAATAGTGTGGCTAAACTATTTAATTTCCTAAGTTTTATTCATGGGTTCATTAAAAATGATTTATGGCTACATTTTAAAAATATTGTTAATCTATACAGGGTGTCCCAAATATAAAAAATTAACCTTAGTTGTGTTTTCTAAATGGAACGCCCTGTATTTGAATATATTTTTAGATTTCCCGTTTAAAATAAACCTAACTTTCATTAAAGTACTTCTCACGTAAACCTGACAGTTTTTTAAATATTTCAATTTTTATAAAAATATAGACATAATTTGAATGAAAAAATTCACAGCTAATCGTTTGTTCTTTTTAAACCAGTCTGGGCTGATAAAAATACCCACTCATCACTTGTTATGCCAAATATAAAAACCTCCAATACTAAATGACATGTAGGTACAATAATATAAGTTATATGAAGGTAAAGTTTAATTCTAAATAACTTGTTTATTTCAAATGAAACACCCGGTATATGAGGTAAAAATTAGATGTACAAAGCAATTCTCTGTCAAATACTATAATACTTTCCTATGGATAACTCTTGATGTTTTCGTGGAGAATCCACATATTCATAATATTAGGCGAATTTTTAATTGAACGTGTTAATTTCATGTAGACCACCCTGTATTTGATGATGATGAAATTAATTATCTATTAATCACTATAAGGTTTTTAGATATGTATATTTTTAATTTTGCATGGAAAAAGCACATATTTGGTGGAAATAGGAAGAATTTTTCAAAATTATAATATTTTTCAAATCACCCATGAGAATTTGCCAAACCATATATTTAAACAATAACATAATAAAAAATGTTGCCCACGAGGCACGAATAGCTCTCCATATTTAAGTGTAAAAGTAATAATTTTATGACCTTTTTGTCATTTATCTAAATTTAATAAATTTTTGTTTTGTTTTAGACATCAGCTATTTTTTTTTCAGTATCGGGTTTTGTGCCTTTTTCTTCTCTTTGGAGGCACTATTTATACGCAGATATTTTATATTTCAGATCTAGGCCAAGTTCTTGAACGTAAATTAATTGATTTTTTTTAGTTTTATTATATAATTTATTTTGCCCCCTTTTCTACTATTTACGAACGCCTATGTAAACAAAATTGTTATGCTGCATGTTGTAGGTTACCTGTTAAGTGGTTTTTGAGTTATCTCGGATAAAAAAAATTTCTGACCCTTTTATAGAATTTTGACGGACGCCTATGGAACATTAATTTTTGTCGTATATTTTTAACACCAATTCAACTAGTTAAATATAAAATTTTTTACATTTTAATTTTTTTTTTACCCCCTTTTTTTTACTATTTTACTACTGTATTTTGGCTCAACTTGATTCCACTTGGTTTGAATAGGTACCACACGGTATTGTTCTTATCAACTGTATAGATTTTTATATTTTCTGATTAATATTTAATATATTAGATAGACACCATTTACTGTTGCGCAAAGAAACTCAAATGAATCGATATTCTGATACTACTATTAAAATCTATGAAATTTAAGTTACAAATTGATATCACATTCGCCTATTATTATTCACTTAACACTCAGCAAACTTTAATATTTTACGGAGCGAGAAAATGTGATTAAATTTACTTTATGTATTTTGTATTGTCATATCTCTGAGTGTATTAAAAGGGCGATTTGTAGTCTTAAGCATTTATATAACTCAAGACATATACTGAATAAAAAATTAAGAATTACTTTATGTGAATCTTTGGTGTTGTCGAATTTTAGTCACTGTGATGTTGTTTACGGTCCTTGCCTGACTTCATCTGCTGCACAACGAATCCAAAAAATACAGAAATGTTGCTTACGATTTATATTTGGCATTAAAAGAGGCTGTCCTATCAGTCATAAGCTGAGAGAGATTCCTTGGTTGGATATGAAGCAGAGGAGATTATTACATCGTTGTAATCTCTATCACAATATCGTTGTTACCCAGACACCATCATATCTATATCGGAAAATAACTTTCAGAACTGATGTACATAATCTGAATTTGAGATGCAAGGGACGCCTTACACCTCCGACTCACAGAACTGGAGTCTTTGAGCGGTCTTTCACCTACAATATAGCCAAGTTTTATAATCAATTACCAGAGCAGCTCAAATCTACATCGATTGTGACATTTAAAAATAATTTTAAAAAAATTCTTCTGGGGGGCTGAGAGTAGTCGGATGTTGCCGGATTTTTCATTGTATACAAGATAAATTTGATTTAGACAAACATTTTTGGTAATATTTTAGACATAGGTATAAGAAATACATTAGTAATTAAGTGTGTGGCTTTGTGTGTTTGTTTTTTGTGAGTGTGTGTATGCATGTAGAAATTAGGATAAGTGTATAAACCAGCTGAACTCTAGCAGGCAGCTGCACTCTTGCCTTTTCAGTGGCAACTAATGTACGCAATGTATTTTTTGTTGCTAACTGAATAAAGATTATTATTATTATTATTATTTTCGAACGCCTATGTAACTAAAAATTTTATGCTGCATTTTTTAGGTTGTCTTCTATCAAAGCTATATATAATTAACCAATTTTTCTGGTGTATTTGGAAAAATTTTTTTTTCAGTTTTTGACCCTTTTTTAAGACTATTTTCGAACGCCTGTGTGAACTAATTCTTTTATGTAACATTTTTTAGGTTATATTCTATCACAACTATAAAAAATTATTCAATATTTCGGATAAGTTTAAGAACTATGATTTTTTAAATTTTTGAACCCTCTTTTAAACCCCTTGCCTACGCTCAATGTTAATCACCACCTATAAATATCCTGTAGTATTTTCGTACCAAATGTGGTTAACATCCGTTAAGTGGTTTTTGAGTTATCACGGATAAAAATTCTGACCCTTTTATAGAATTTTTACGGACGCCTATGGTACATTAATTTTTGTCGTGTATTTTTAACACCAATTCATCTAGTTAAATATAAAATTTTTTACATTTTAATTTTTTTTTATTTTACCCCTTTTTTTTACTATTTACGAATGCCTATGTAACTAAAAATTTTATGCTGCATATTTTAGGTTATCTTCTATCAAAGCTATATATAATTAGCCAATTTTTCTGGTGTATTTGAAAAACATTTTTTTTTTCGTTTTTGACCCTTTTTTAAGACTATTTTCGAACGCCTGTGTGAACTAATTCTTTTATGTAACATTTTTTAGGTTATATTCTATCACAACTATAAAAAATTATTCCATATTTCGAATAAGTTTAGGAAATATGTATTTTTTATATTTTGACCCCTTTTCCACTATTTACGAACGCCTATGAAAGTAAGTTATTTATGACACATTTTATAGGTTATATTCTATTAAAGATATAAATAATTAGTTAATATTTCTGCTATGTTTAAGAAGTACGTTTTTTTTAAATATTTTTTACCCCATTTTACACTATTTTCGAACGCCAATGTGGTCTAATATTTTATGTTAAATATTTTAGGTTATATTCAATTAAATGCGTAAAAAATTATGCAGTATTTCGGATAAGTTTAAGAACTATGAATTTTTTTAATTTTTGAACCCTATTTTAAACCCCTTGCATACGATCAATGTTTCCCAAAATCTAATCAGCTCCTTGCCATGTCCAATAGTATTTTTGTACCAAATTTGGTTAAAATCTGTTAAGCGGTTTTTGCGTTTTCGTGCATACAGACAGACAGACAGACAGACAGACAGACAGACAGACAGACTGACAGACAGACAGACATTTTTTTAAAACTACTTATTTATGTATAAAATGACCAAAAACAAGTATTTCCGGTGAAATTAAAAAAATTTTTTTTTTCATGAAACTAATAGTCTCCATATATACATATATTACATATATGATATGGAGAGCTAATAAATAAATTTTTAACTTTAATTAAATAAAAGATATACATAAATACTGATAAATTTTATAATAAATGTTCAAATTGATTGGACTCTAGGCACATTTGAATCCTTTTCTTAAATCCTTTAACAACTTTAGCCTGGTGTAACGCGTCTAAACGCTTCGTTTATTTACTCCTTCATCTCCTCTATTAAAAAAGTTTTAATTTTCGATCATTTTGTTCCTGCCCATGTACAAAATTCAACACGACTTAAAATCAATATTGAAAAGTTTTTGATGCAGTTGCACTGTGTTGGGTGGTATCTTTCGTTAAACTGCCTTAACAGTCTCTCGAAGACTGCTTTTTTGGGATGATTTTGCGCCGGAAACCTTTGAGCGTAAACTCGCGATGCCAGTAAAGCGTTTTCGGATCATTCTCCCAGAATTCTGCTTTGAAATAGGTTCGCATTTTTGATTAATTGAATTAAATCAAATGTCACATATAAAAAACTGTTTTATGAAAAATTCCCAACTCTTAGGTAAAAATTTTCAACAGCCTATTTGACAGTAAATATCAAATTAAAAAAAAATAGTGTCATTTACACTAACTTAATTAAAACATAACAAAATAGTTGACCTACGCCTATGAGTTACTTTAGTTCTTTTAAAATATCTATTTTATCTACTTAATTTTTTATGATCAGTGTGGTGAGAGAATTCCCATCTCTCATTGACACTGTAGGTATTAATTTCATTATATTTTGTTTTATTTAGCTGTTATATGTTCGCAAACAATGTTAAAAATATTTTTAGGGAATTTGACCAGATTTTCTATGGTAGGTATTAGACTCTGTGTCACTGTAATCTAATTTTTTAAAATGTTATGTTAGTCTGTTTGGTAATCGTCCATCTGTTGAATGTTTATTTTTATTTATATAACTTTATAACTTTTAGTTTATTGAGGATTTATGTTTTTTTTAGCCTGATGATGTGCACATATTGCACGAAAAGTTGCAATAGAATTTAAAATTCAGAATTACTGAGTTTCATTTAGTCCCAATACCCAAGAAAACTTGATAAATTAAAAAAAAGAAAACGTTTTTTTGTCTTCTCACATTCTCATGGCTGATTTGATAAATATTATAATTTTGGAAATTCTTCCTATTATTACCAATATGTGTGCCTCTTCCCTACAAAATTAAAGATATACATATCTATAGGAAAACTTTACTTTAACTTTAATTTTTGTATCATCAAATACAGGGTGGTCTACATGAAACTAAGAGATTGATTTAAAAATTCGCCTAATATTATGAATATGGGCATTTTCCAAGAAAACGTCATATAATTACTTTGCGCATCTAATTTTGACCTCATATACCGGGCGTTCTATTTGAAATAAACAAATTATTTAGAATTAAACTTTACGTTCATATAGGTTATATTACTGGATACCCTGAATTTAGTATTGGCAGTTTTTATATTTAGCGTAACAAGTGCTGAGTGGGTATATTTATCAGCCTAGACTGGCTTAAAAAGAACAAACGAATAGGTGTGAATTTTTTCATTCAAATATGTCTATATTTTTATAAAAATTTAAATATTTAAAAAACTGTCAGGTTTAGGTGAGATGTACTTTAATGAAAGTTAGATTTATTTTGAACGGAGAATCTAAAAATATATTCATATACAGGGCATTCCATTAAAAAAAAACACTACTATGGTTCATTTCTTATATTTGGGACACCCTGTATAGATTCACAATATTTTTAAAATGTAACCATAAATTATTCTTATCGAACCCATGAATAAAACTTTTAGGAAATTAAATAGTTTAGCCACACTATTCCGTGTCGTATGGCGTGAATAACCCTGTATATTGCTTACATAAACAAAGTATCACCTACCTGCATGAACAAATCCATTTTGAAGAAACTGTCTCGTAATAGAATGGGTGGATCAACAATCTGATATGTTGGGCTCAATCTTGGTATATGTGGCCTTAATAGTGAATGCCCAATTCGGAAAGCAGCTGCCGCAAATTCTGTTACGACAGCAGGATTACAAGACGGATTGTAGCCATTATAATATCCATGTGGTAGCAATTTCAAACCATAGAGATTCATTGCGTTCCAACTGAGTATTCTTGGTAAGAATTCATTATAAGTGATGTGTTGTAGTTTAGCAGTGATAATTCTACGCGTGTGTTCGAACATTTTATCCTGATCCCAATGAGGATTAACCCGTAGAAGTTGATCACGTATTCTGTTGTGTTCACGCACCCATATTGTGTGTATCATTGTTAGACCTGGTTGCTCAGAAGCCCTTCCATCACCTGTAAGAGGTTCAAATATCAGTGTTAAGGACATGATGATATAGAAAATTGGCGTCAAATAAAGTGGGCTACAGCATAAAAGAACTAAAAACTCAGTATGCCTTTTGCTGATTATATTATTGTGGTTTGCAAATGCAACAGAATTACCTCCGATAAAACATAATCCAGACTTCGACTTGCATTCCGGATGTGTTGGGGATATTGGTAGTAAATCCTTTCCTCTAACAGGGTGAGCTGTAATATTCATTTTGCCCGAAGTACCTTTGATACTACGCAAGACACAAGGATTTTCACCATAAATCTGAAAAGGTGATATTCTTAAATTAATTTGTGGGTTATACGTTCTACCAGATCCAGGACTTATTTTAGAGATAAATGTTTCCACTGTATATACCTACCTATTTTATAAATTTCTAATACAACAAATTTTGTAAACGAAATTTGATTCATTTGTTTTCAACTCAATGTTATTTGAGTTTGTCTGTCAACCACTATACTAGACGGTGACCGGGAGTGGTGACCAGTTTTTGACAACTAACTTCTCTAAATTCTGTTGTATATACTCCACACGGTTATATAGAGATGTAAAAGAATGTGTTTGGCGACATCTAGTTTCTGCTGGTACTATACAGAGTGAGCAACAATGCACCACTGCATGATGGGTCAGTGGCCTCTCGCGCAGTCGACATAGTGAATTGTTGTTCACTCAGAATATTACCAAAAGAAACTAGATATTGCCAAACACATTCTCTTACATCAATATCAACTAATATAAACTGTTTGAGCCCTTATTCACTCTAATCTTGAACGAAAACATTACTTAATAAATTGTGTACCGAAGCCTTTGTAAGGGGAGTTTTACAATGTCTTGGACTACGAATTCTGTAAAATCACGGGAGCTACTCTCTAATAATCTGTCTTAAATTTACTTACAAAAAAAAAAGATTCAATGTGTTTAGTTAGCTTAATAATTACTAGCAAATGAAGCTCAATTTTATTGATAATTAAGAAACGTTGCAGAGATAGTAACACCAAATTAAAATAATATTTATTATTATATTTTTAAAGGCTTTAAAATATTGTGTGTCTATAGTTGTAACTTGTTTATTTCAGAATCGCTTTTAGCTTATTCTATACCGGAATTAAAATTTTAAACTCTTACCACAGATGCATCAATAAAAGCGGTGTTCTGGTTAACTTGCTCTCTCGGTCCTAACTGCCGCTGACCAGGTAACGATCTCATAAATGGGAAGCACATACGCTGCCCTGATGTAACATTAACATCAGGATAATAGTGATCCCCAGTAGCAATAGGGATTGGATTACATTCAGGATGCACTGTTCTAGGTGAATCACATGATCTAAAAATAAATAAATTTTAATGTCAGTTAGAGTTCTAAAGTAAAAGCCTGCTTTAAAAAACTGATTTTTGAAACCGAAAATCCTATTCTTAACGAGTATTTATTTATTCGTTTAATTTCAACGAATCAGAACGTCCTATTTGAAAAGTTAGCTTGTATATGCTGTCAAGATTTGACAAATTTATCAGTAAGTACTATGAATCAGTATGAATAAATATTGTTCCATTCCCAATGTGTGATTATACTCATAAAATAATCAATATGGTATCAAACTGACGGGATAAGAAATTGAAGATTTGCACATATTTTTCTAAACATAAGAAAGTCGACTGTATACTGAATAGATACGCTTGAAGTTATTAGTATAAAAATATCCTAGTGGTGGTCTCATGACTCTATTTTTATTGAGCGATTTTTATTGATCAAACAAAATCGAATACAAATATACTTGTGAACCATGTTTTCGATTTTAGTTGATCAATTTTAGTTGAACCGAAAAAGTTTAATCCATTCAAAATTTATTGATAACTAATCCATCATAGGCTAGTTTCAGACAACTTGAACGCATTTAAGGCATCTCTACTCAGTCGAGTGTCGCAATAAAATAGTTCATTTTGCAGTTCGTGTGATTATTGTGTGTGGAAAAAAGGTAACAAAACAAGGTATGCCTGCTTGGACAACTTCGTTGGCAGCCATTTTAAAAACAACTACCGAAGTAGGTACCGAATCAGTTTTTATTTATGTGTGTCAAGAAACATTCGTTTCGATTTAGTTGATGCACTAAACCTGATCAGCTAAAAGCTACTCGCCATTAGATGAAATTAACATTGGTCGCATTTATCACAACATAACGCGATCATCAATTTTCTGCTGAACCCGTGTTTTGTTAACTGATCAATTATTGTCAGCGCTTTGGTAGCGATCGCCATTTTTTCCATCAGATTTTAAATACGATACGCTACCGATCTAGGGATGAAATCTGTCATTTCTGGCAACATTGTCATGGCGTCAAATATATATGAAATAAACAAAACAAACCAGTGCAATAAATTAACAAGTTTGATAGAATAATTTTCCGGTATGCTCGGTGGCCTGTGGTCATGAATATACTAAACGTTAATTTTTCTCTGTGATGACTAATATTATGTTCTTGACGTCTTGTTGTATCATGTCCAAAAAGCGCGTTCAGCAGAACTACGAAATGATGGATCGCTCTAAAAATCCGTACCTGCTCAACTTTGTTGTGATGAAAGCGACTATTATTATTTATGCTATTACGGGATATGTTGCGTTAATATATTACGGGCTTTAAGTGTTTACTTACTAATCCCTGAAATAGGGTATCTATAAGAGACGGAGGTTTATCGAGGGGGTTAGTATTAGACACGTCACAGATATAAACTCTAATTTCAAGATTTGTGTAGAAAACCTGATGTTACAAAGACTAGGTAAGTTGGTCAGGTTGAATGGAAGTATTAAAACTAATATAGGTGCTATGTAAAATTTACTGTCTTAGCTAATTTGAAATTTGTATGATTTTTAGCAACAATTGTGTGTTTAATTTCAGTGGGACTCTAGCTAGGGCGTTTTTTAAAGTTTATATACAAATTCTTCTTCTTAATATTTGTTAATTATTTATTACCCTGCTTAATATGAACACTTTATCTAAAGACTCTCTATTCTTTCTAGATACGAATTGGCATTCTCATTATTTCGAATATGTAGGTACCTACTATTTAAATTAATCTCCAATCACAGATTGTTAATGATACCTACAACTTTTATATTTTACTACTATTTTACAAAGAACTTTCAAATATCAACTAAGAATTAACAAAACCTTAAATTCGTTCTATGCTTCTTAAGTTTTGATTTCAAATATTTCTATATTCCTACTTGTTGAGTTAGAAGGACATGATGGGAAATTTTACCTGCAATCTGGTATACTTTCATGGAAACCCTTATGTATCGGTGTCATTGTAAGTTCGTGGTCCATAAACTGAGCGAATTGCATTACCATGAGAGTGTATCTTGAATGCAAGTTACTAATGTCTGGGTGAATAACTCTTGAAATTAATCGCGGATTAGGCAAAAGCGCCCCTGTTGCCCCAATTGTTCTTGGCTTTGAGATACCTAAAATCGAACAAAACTATAGGTAACTAGAAAAATTATCTCATTTACCAGGTCATGTGCAAAAATATAAATTCTTTTTGATTTATTATTTATTCGAAGCTTACCATCATCGTATGCACTAGGTAATAACCTAGAGAATGTTGTCAGGCTTTTTCCATAACTTGGATTGCGTAAATTATTGCAGTGTCCGGTCATAGTTCTAAAAGGCGATGTAGGATCACATGCATCACTTTCATCACATTCTAAATCAACATTAAATGTCTCTGGAGGTATAAGAGAAGCGAAATCAACATCTTGAAGACCATCTGATATTTCGTCTCGGAAATTAGTGGACAAAACTTGACTGTCAAATGTAAAACGCCTCCTTCTTTTGCGTCTACAATGTATATGGAATGTTATGTAAAATATTGAACAAATACATATTATAATCACCATACTTTATAGAATTTACAATCTCGTTTGAAGCAAACTCGAATAGTAACGATGTATTGGCTAATTTGAGTGCATCTTTGTTTGCCTTACTGAACGAAGCTGCTGTGCCAGCCGGTCCTTTGGGGTCAAGACCACCAACTGTAACATTAAACTACTGTTAGCTATATTGTCACACCCGGTATATTGTAATAAAAATATTGCATCCGGTCGAACTAGCTATTTTATGCTGATTAATAATTATTAAAAAGTTCATCAAAGTTTATACAAGTTCATGACTTTAGCATCGGTATTGTACCTAATAGACAAATTGCAAAGTCAACAAAAAACGGTCCGACCGACGCTAAGAATAGACAATTGCATTGGTCGATATTCGAAAGAGTGGAGATAATCAATAGTTATAAATTTTTACGCAACAGGAAAAAGCGGGGTCTTCTCTCCAAACTTCGGTGAAGTAAACTTCGGGTCCTAGAAGCGCTAATACCCCCGTTGGGTAGTGTTTTAAGATGTATAGTTTATTTAACGCGATTATAGTTTTACTTTTAACCATTATATATATTAAATATTTTATTAACGCGAACGAAATATCAACTAGTCGCTAATAAAGGGGTCAAACTACATCGATGAAAATTTTGCTGTGCGTAGCAACTATGGTTCATATCAATTTTTATCGTATTATGCAGAAACCCATTGCAATATTAATCATATTTTTAAAAATTTTGATCTTCATAAAATATCAAAGATAATGATGGTGTACAACCTTGTTAAACCTCAAAACGAGTATTGTGTCATTGATTATTTTCTTACCGGTGCTCCATACGTTATACTCCAGTTTTCTTCTCTCCAATAAATCCTGTTGAGCTTTTGTAAACGCATCCATTAATAAGTCCTCAGATAAATCTGCCATATGGTCCATTTCCACCCACTCACTTAACTGAGGAAGTGGATGTTGATTACAAGAGATTCGGTAGTTCAAATATGGATCTTCCCGGATGAAAGCTTTAGGTTGGATTTTCTCTAAATCATCAGTGTTAGCACATAACAATCCAGAAACAGTAATTTTCTTAATTTCATTCAACTGTTCTGTTGTTAAAGAACTAGGAGGCAAATCATTTTCATACCAGAATCTGTCGGTAGTTTTCAATAATTCAAACTGTTCCCTGAAAAGGCAATTTAAAGTTGGACCGACAACAGCACCAGGAATAGGATCTTCTAGTAATACTCCAGCTAAAATATCTATGTCGTCTGCAGCAGGAAACAGGTATTTGAAGGCTTTAATATATTCCGGTTTAATTCCGTATGATTCTAAATCGTTAAATGAAATTGGTTCAGATATATTGTTACAGAATTGAAGCCACTTTGTGTAACCAGGAATACCATGATCACGGCTCATATGAAGGAATAATGCTGCGGTATCCCAGTCTCTTCTTAGTGATACCATCATATGCATACTTGGATGTTGAGCGGGATTACTGATAAGGACGTCAATCATCTCCGCAAAAGTTTCTACTGTTTCATTCATCTGTAACAAAAAACAATATTGTGATTTATTTTTATTCATATTTGTCGGAATAAATGATTAGAGATGCCATCTATATGAGGGCGTGTGTGCCAAATAAGCTTGTTTGTTTGCACTTCGTATACTTCTAACGTTGCAATAACCCTGTTTCTTATTGACCAGTAATGCTTTTACTCTTTTAAATCAATAATTTTGCGTCTCAAAAAACTTTGGGATTGGATTGCCTATAATGTAAGTACCCAATTTGCTATTGCAACAGTTAGGAAACGCGGCACTCATTCAGGGATAAGGGATGTAATGCGAAAATTAAAAATAATGTTTTGTTGGTGTTGATAAAGCTCCATCAAAGTTGCTATTGATAATTCAGGTCAAGCGGTCAGGCAGATTCAGCAATTTTGAGGAATAAAGAACGAAATAATTCAGGAAATGGTAGTGACATGGTGGTGGATAGGAAAAGGAATCCGGTTTATGATGAACTCAGTTACAACCATTTTACCATACAGATAATTTAAACTAAGAAGGGCCAACAGACTTGATGTTTCTTTATATTACCTACCAGAATGTTGCAGGGATACGCACAAAGGTTGATACCTTTTTCGGTATATAGTAAGCAGCGAATATTTCTCCAACGAATATGCAGTTTATAGAAGAGATCTTGTAAATCTATTGGTGTGGTGTTGGCAGTGAAAAACGAAAGACTGGCTACATGATATTTTGACAATACTTTTCCTGATAATGATTTAATTGTTTGTAAATGTCACTTCAATTTTATAATTTGATCTGTTTTGTTTTTATATATACTTCGCGCTATTAAAATAGATGATTTGGAGCCATACAGGGTGATGACGTTTTGCAAACCCATAAAAATCTTGATTTTTTCAAATGGCACACCCTGAATATTATTTCACTATTAAAAAGCCAACATTCTAACGGATCAAAAAATACCATAAAAGTTATTGCTTTAATGACAATTTTTTTTAGCAAAATTGGTATAAACACAAATTTACTTGTTATGCCACTTTTACGTATTGTAGCAAACAACGATGCGGCGTAGTGCAAAATATATTATTAATTGCAAACATTACACTATTACAACAAAATCGAAGAATATATTTACATTTTGAAAAACTTAAAACGTAAAAGTAATTTTAAAAAAAAGTTATATCAAATGTCCAAGTGACGTCCATTTTCATAAACACAATGTTGAAGTATATATTCGTATGATCTACAAACATTTCTAAACATATCAGTTGTTATTGTGCTGCATCTCTCATCATTTTCTTCATATTTTCAGCTGTAGTGGGTGGAGTACTATAAACTATGTTTTTTACATAACCCGATAAGGAGAAATCTAATCTGATCTTGCTGGCCAGTTATAGCGGCCGACACAGCCGATCCATCGATTAGGAAACTTCCTACTTAAATAATCGCGCACGGTACGCTTAAAATGTGCAGGAGCTCCATCCAATTGTAACCATAATTTTTGCCTAACGTCTAATGGATTTTATCCAAAATTAACCAAAAATCAATCTTTAAAAATCGTAAGAATTTATCTCTATTTAAATCACCGTCAAAGAAATATGGCCCAATCATGATATCTCTGACTATAGCACCAAAAACGATAACACTCCACACTCAGTACGAAACTGATATTTATTCTCGATATCGTACCAATGGAAATTTGCAAGCACTTTGGTATCAGGGTGTTTCCGGTGTGGGAATTTCTGGGGATATACTCTGGATGCTAATAGACAATTTGAAAAACATTCACGAATTGTTAATATCATGTCGACATTTTCTTCCGCGGAATACAATCTTTTAAATATTAAAAATAAAAAAAATGTTTTAAAAATATATTGTTCTAAACTGTGAAACTATGTAAAAGTGGCATAATTTGACATAAACGAATTATTTTGCATTACACGGCCAAAACTTTTCACCCCATGTTCGTATAACTCATATATTATAGGGTGACTCATGTAATATAAAATAATATAAATTATAGAAAACATCCTGAATTTCAGAACTGCGAGAACAGTCTTATCCATTGAGCGAAGGTTGCAGAGTACGTCAATTAAAATTAAATGTATTTCAGCGTAAATTGGGAAAATAAACTACATATAACATGATCAACATGAAACATCCTAAAACTAATTATAATTTATTGGAACTACGTGCAACCTGATCTTTAAAAAATGAGATAATCTTATTTCAAAATGGATATATTTGATTTGTGAATAAATTTTTTTTTTTTTTGTAAAATAATCCATTTCTTACGAGGAGTGTAGATGATATGAAAGAAACACGTCTACTCCACAAAATTACGCATATAATTCAACTAAAACAGCCAGCACCATACATGTTTCGAGGTCATAAACCTCATCATCAGTGGTTTTTCATAGTTTACAAACTACACTAATTGGACATTATTTGTCTGAATAATTATATAAATTAATACGTCACATTGTGGAAAGATTTTTGTATATAAATTAATTATGAAAATTACATTGAAATTATATGTATTATATTATATGCGTAAGAAGAAAAAGAAAACATATGTAAATACGAACATATAATTTCAATGTAATTTTCATAATTAATTTATATACAAAAATCTTTCCACAATGTGACGTATTAATTTATATAATTATTCAGACAAATAATGTCCAATTAGTGTAGTTTATAAACTATGAAAAACCACTGATGATGAGGTTTATGACCTCGAAACATGTATGGTGCTGGCTGTTTTAGTTGAATTATATGCGTAATTTTGTGGAGTAGACGTGTTTCTTTCATATAAAATTTGTTTTTTCTTTGTTATATTTAGAGTGATCAGAAATAGATAATTTGTACTTGAAGTAATTTTGAGGTAACAAATGCAAAATATTTCTCTCTTTTTTAGTTTCAATAAAGTAAAGATTATCAAAAAAAAAACTATTATTTTGACACTTGTTTTTTTTTTTGGTACTGGTAAAGTGTTTTGGAATATAGGCTAGGTTACTTCTAACACAACTCCATTTTTTAATGGTTGTAAACTAAGAAGTTGGAGTTGTAAATTGAACGGGAACCTTCTATAACCCGTTGTTAGTGATTTCTATATTGCTGAATCTAATATTCATTCTGCAGTGAGTAGATTCCTTAAGAAACAAGTGATAAAACTTACCAAATTACTTGGTAGCATTGACAATAGCGCAGGTAAAGCACCCATCGCAACTTCGTTGTAAATTCCAGATTTCCTTGAACTCGAATATTTTGAAAATCTTCCATGAGTTTTTAATGTTAACTCTGAATTCGTTGTTGCTTCTTGGCCCATAATAATAGGTAGAAATTCGTTGTATGTAATATGTTGGATTTCGGATATGACAATTCGTCTACTTTCTAAGAACAGTTTTTCGTCATCCCAGTGTCGATTTAATTGAGCTAAATTAACAGCAATTCGGTTGTGTTCTTTCAAAATAGCCGAATATAGTGCATTTGTTTGGCAGGGCATGCACATAGATATATTTGCTAATCCTGCATCATACGTTCTGAGTTTTTGTATTTGACTTTCGGTGTTGCCGTATATTGCTGAACCGTCCAGGAATGATGTTGCTAGATTCATTTGATTACGATGTACTGTAAGAAATCAATTTATGCATTTAATGTATATGTATTAAATGGGAAATTAACAATCTGCCGTTGCTGCACATAGGTTGAGAGAAGATTCAGGGAGAAAAATGTCACAACTTAAGAAAAAACGGAATTAAGGTACATACTTGAAGCAAATTCCTTTAAAGAATAAAACCCCAAATAAAGTATGTTTAAGACATCGTTTTTAGGTTTTACGATAGGTACTGGAAAAACTTTAATCTATTTTTTGTTATCATTTTAAATTAAACCTAAAACTTCTATTTCATTGTATTTTAACCAGACAGCATATTTACATTTGAATCAATAAACTTTATTTTTTAAATACCTATATTCACAAAACCGATAAACTTCAGTTAAATGTGTACCATAATCAATAAGTAGAACATTTAATGTAGGTAGCGAAATGCTCGATGCAGTGGCGGCTCGTAGCTTAGTCCAAGGGGCGGCTACTTTTTAAAGTTCCATTTTTCCGTAAACTTCAATACAATTTATAATCCGTTTTAAAACATATCTGCTTGCTCATTATGCTTTGTTATATTTTGCCGGAAAGTTGAATCCAATTGAGCAGCGATATTAGCAGAATCTAAAAGAACCTAAAAAGCTAGTTCTGTTGAACAATTTGCATGCTTAGCAGATACTTCGTGTGTCTTCATTCACCCATTTAGGTGCTATAAATATAAATAAATATTTTGAGAGTTGAAAGTGGTATATTCACAGGCATAAAGTGTTTCTCGTAAATTTGTGTTAAATTTCTGTGTTAAAGTTGTCGATAAATTTCGTTCTTTTTCGACAAAGTGTCTCTTATTTGAGGTGATCTAACGGTATATTTCCATTTGTTCGAGATATTGTGTAAGTGGCTATAATCATGAATAAAGAGTGTCCAAATTGTAAAAATAATATCAGCCGGGCTAAATCTGCTATTTCTTGTGCTGGTTTTTGTGGAAATTCGTATCATCTATCGCGCACAGAGATACCTATTGATATTTTTAAATATATAAATTCGTCGGGCCTATTTTGGTACTGCACCATTTGCGCCAAACATCGCGATGATTTGGTCAACATTGTGAAAACTAAGCTCGATTTAAAGATGAATGAAATTGTTAATGATGTCCGTGTACTATTAAATAATGTTGCTGATGAGGTCACTAGTGTTGCCAAGTCTAGGATTGAGCAAGTCCCAATACCACAAAATTTAGATTCTCATGTGATGTCATATTCAGCTGCTGTCAAAAAGCCCATGATTGTTATTAAACCTAAAGCCAGTAATCAATCTAATGCTACTACCTTTTGAAATTAAACGGCAGGAATAGATTATGGAACTAATTTATTCACGAAAAGATTAAAATTAATATAAGAAAAAATAAACGTGGTTTCATTATTTTTATATAACCTAACCTTCTTTTTTTTTCTTTATAACTGTTTCTAACAGAGTTGCCAACAATAACATTGTATGATACACTGTTGCCAACTGAGGTGAGTATATTAAATATTCTTAACACTCCTCCTCGATTTTAATTTTATAGAAAATAAAAAATCGCTATCTATTACAAAATGTTCAATGAAGTCTTTAAATTCAAAAACTTTTCTTTACACAAAGCTTTAGTAAAAATATCAGCAAAATTTGCCTCTGAGGTTACATACTTAATATTTAGTTGTCTCTCTTGAACTAAATTTTTAAGAAAATGATACTTTATGTCTATATGTTTAGCTCTTTTAGAGTTTTCAAAACTTTTTGTCATTAATATAGCACTCTTATTATCTATATTAAGAATACACTGACACTCTATTTTAAGTTCACTTAAAATCCCTTTAATGTTCACTATGTCTTGTGCTGAGGTGGCTGCAGCGATATACTCTGCTTCTGCAGTTGATAAAGAGACGCAGTTTTGTTTCTTAGAAAACCACGCGACAGGGTTGCCGCAATAAAATATCACACTACCACTAATACTTTTTCTGTCAATTTTATCTGATGCCCAATCAGCGTCACTATACGCTTCGAGTATTGTGTTTGATTTCTTATATACAAGATGTTCTTCTTTGGTATTTTGTAGATATCTTAATATACGTTTCGCTGCTTTCCAAGTTTCATCTGTTGGTTTCTCTAAAAATCTGCTCAGATATGAAACAGAGTAGCAAATATCTGGTCTGGTTGTTGTAGCCAGGTACATTAAACTTCCTATTAGTTGTCTGTAAGGAACATTTACAATATTACTATTATCAATTTTATTTACCTGGAAGTTGGTTTCTAATGGTGTCGCCACTCCTTTACATTCTTCCATATTAAATACTTGTAGTATTTTATTTATCAAATTTGTTTGTGATAAACACATTTCTGTATCGGTTCTTGTAACTTCTATACCTAGGAAATGCTTTATTTCTCCCATATCTTTTACTTTAAATTCAACCTTTAGTTGATATAGTATTTCATCTATTCTTTGTAAACATCCTGTTATTAATAGATCATCAACATATACAACCATCCATAAGTTGTGGTCATAATATAAACATGTGTCATATGTAGATCTCTTCAAATGGTTCTTCAATGCAAATTCATTAAATCGTTTGTTCCATGCTTTCGGAGCCTCTTTTAATCCATATAATGATCGATTTAATTTTAATATAGGTGTCTGAGCATTAATTCCTTGTGGACATTTTATGTAAATATTAGTTTCTACTTTACCGTTCAAAAAAGCTGTTGGAATGTCAAGTTGTTTTATTTTCCAATTATTTTGTAATGCGTAACTTAAAAGTAGTCTAATGGTAGACATTCTCGCTACTGGCGCATACATTGTTTCAAAAGGATTCTCCTCCTTTATCTGAAATCCTCTAGCTACTAGTCTAGCTTTTTTAGTACCGTCATTTTTTGTTTTAAATATCCATTTTGTGTCTATTGCCTGTTTATTTTTTGGTATCGTAGTTTCTTCCCATGTTTGTAACTGTTTATGTGAATCAATTTCTTTTTTAATAGCATCTCGCCATTGTTCTGTTTTTATAGCATCATCATATGTTTCTGGATCGTTGTTATTATTCGTTAACAAGCAATAAGCTGTGTATATTTCATAATCTTGTAAATATGTTGGTGTTTTTGTTTTTCTACCTGTTTGTGTTGTTTGTACATTAGTAGGGTTAGCTTCTTCCTCATTAATGTCACTTTCATATTCGATATCGTTTTCGATATTAGTGATGGGCTCTTTTGATTTATTTACTTCTTCGTTTTCAACTGGCTCGATACATGTTTGTTGTATATATTTATTGTCACTTTCGTCGAATGTCACATCGCGTGCACAAATCACTTTGTTTTCATTAGAGTTCCATAGCCTGTATCCCGCACCTCCATAACCAACCATTATTAATTTTTCGGCTCTTGCATCTAGTTTACTTTGTCTTGGTAGAATCACTGACCATGCTTTACTTCCAAATATTCTTAATTTTGATAGGTTATTTTCTCCATACCAAATTTTTGAAGGTGGTACTCCGTTATTAGCGGCTGTAGGACTTCGGTTTAGTTCGTATGCTGAACACAATATAGCTTCGCCCCACAATTCTTTAGGTAGGTTTGTTTCTGCTAGCTTCACTCTCACTTTGTCCATTAAAGTACGATTCATGCGTTCAGATGTACCGTTTTGTTGTGGTGTATATGGTATTGTGTATTGTATTTGTATGCCTTTTGATGCACAATATCTTTTAAATTTTATTGAACTAAACTCACCACCGTTATCACATCGTATTCTTTTTGTTTTCATCCCGTGTTGTGTTTTTATTAACTGTATGAAATTCATTACATTTTCAGCAGCTTCATCTTTCGATTTTAATAATTTCACTATAACGAAATGTGAATAGTCATCTATTAACACTTGAAAATACTGATATCCTTCGGATGTAGATGGGTTTACTGGTCCTGCAATGTCTGTATGAATTAAATCACCGATCGCTCTTGACTTCTTTTGTAAAGAATAATAGGGTTTTCTAGGCATTTTTCCTTGCATGCACTCATCACACTTTTTATTATCTATCGGTAAGTTTAATAGTTTTAAACCGCCACGATTTAAATGTCCTAAGCGTCTATGCCAAATGTTTATGTCTGTATTGGCTTGATAGCAGTTTTCGCTATTCGATTTTATATATATTTTCAACATGAATAAATTGCTTAATCTTTCACAATTTATCACAAAGTTTGTACCTATTATTTTCGCATTGTCTTTTTCAAAATATACCCTCATGTTTTTCTTTAATAGTTCACTAACTGATATTAAATTATGATGCATATTTTTTACTATTAACGCTTCAAATTTTATTTTTATGCCGTTACACGTACCGCGTAAAACACCTTTTTTAGTTGCTTGCATATTATCACCATTTGCCACAGTTATTATTATTTTATTTTTTAACGTTTCGATATCTGTTAAGTACTTTTCTAAGTCAGCTGATACTAAATGTTGTGTAGCGCCGGAATCTAAAATGAACGTATCAATATCGTTTATTTTAGTTAAACAATTCATCGCAACAAAGTTTATTTCACTTTTGTCTTCTTTGGCTGCCTCATTAGCTTGTTCGGTATATTCTCGACTTGTGCCCCTTGTTCGACCTCTAGGACTACGACCTCTAAAGTTGCCTCGACCTCTGTAGTTCTTACTAGGACAGTTTACTGCTATGTGTCCTTCCTTTTTGCATTTATAACATATAATCGTACTGGCACTGAATGAAATATCTGTCGTACTTTCTGCATGACGTTTTGTTTTACCCGAAATCTTCATTTCTTCATCGAGTAATCTTGATTTAACAAAATCCATTGTTATCTCTGAGTTTATCGTTTCGATTGCTGTTATTACTTGATCATAGGTTTCATTCAATGTTAGCAATAGGTGGCACACTTTATCTGATTCATCTATTTTACTTCCTGCGTTTTCTAATTCTCTGATTAACGTGTTAAAAGTTAGAAAGTGATCCTCAAGTTTTTCATTCTTCTTTAGCTTCAGCATTAGTAACTTTTTCTTTAAAGTTAACTTCGTAAAGACGCTCTTTCTTTCAAAGACATCTTCTAACGCCTTCATCATCTGCTTAGCTGTTTTAGCATCCGTAACTAGGTCTAAATGCTTATCTGTAATACATTGCACTATTACAGATTTTGCTTTTGCATCTTTTTGCAAGAATTCTTGTATTTTGGAAGGCTCTGTGAAATCACTTTCGTCTTTGTCTAGGGCTTCTTTAATCTGCTTCTCTTCTAGTATTGTTACTACTCGAAATTTCCAGTTATTAAAGTTTCCCGAATTTAACTGAGGTAAATTCATTACGCTAGTCATGTTGACTTTACTTTTCTCAAAAATTACTTTACTGGGAATTTTACTTATTCACTTGGTGCCCTTATTGAACTGCTTGGAATGAGTGATCTGGGCCCATAACCTTTTGAAATTAAACGGCAGGAATAGATTATGGAACTAATTTATTCACGAAAAGATTAAAATTAATATAAGAAAAAATAAACGTGGTTTCATTATTTTTATATAACCTAACCTTCTTTTTTTTTCTTTATAACTGTTTCTAACAGAGTTGCCAACAATAACATTGTATGATACACTGTTGCCAACTGAGGTGAGTATATTAAATATTCTTAACACTACCAAGGCAGATGTAGCCCGCACTATTAACCCTTCTGAGTTGAATATTCAGATATCTAGGGTTAAAAATTTGAACAATGGTGGTCTATTGCTTGGCTGTGAGAGTTCAGCCGATGCTGATGTTGTTAAAACGATGGCTGAACAACAATTGTCGAACGAATATGAGATTAAGGAAATTAAGGAGTTTAAAACTACAAATCCTAGACTGAAGATTGTTGGTTTGGGTAAACAATACAGCACTGATGAATTGGTTAAAGTGTTGCAACGCCAGAACTCCGTGTTTGCAGTTGACTGTTTTTTGAGAGTTATTAAAGTTTGGCCAACAAAGAAGAGAGGTGATGTCTATCAGGCGATCCTGGATGTGGATCCGAAAACGTATCGTAATGTATTGGATCAACAGCGTTTGTGTGTGAATTTGGATGATTGCAGTGTTTACGATGCGGTGCAGTTGAGAATATGTTACAGATGTTGTGGACTAAATCATTATGCCAAGGTTTGTAAAAACAGAAATGTTCGATGTGTAAAATGTTCATTGAATCATTCTTTGTCTGATTGTAATGCATCAGATGTTAAGTGTATAAATTGTATCAACTCAAAGTTTTCTAGTAAACTTAAGATTGAAGAATATCAAAAATCTATTAAATGCACTTTGTAGCAGCAACAGATTGGTGCAAGTGTTCGACACCCTGGTTGTGTGTTTCCTTCTCGTTCTAGCACACAAACGAATAATTCTACCAATAGTACATTGTATATTCTATATCAGAATGTACGAGGCTTAAAAACTAAAACCGATATTTTATATAATGCATCTCTCTCATCACAATATGATGTGTTTGCCTTTAGTGAGACTTGGCTTGACTCATCTGTCCTTGATTCTGAGATATTCAGTGATTATTTTCAAGTTTTTATATCTGACCGTGATTTTACTTTGACAGGTAGAACTAGGGGTGGAGGGGTGCTAATAGCCCTTCCTTCGGCTTTTAATGTCTCACTTCTTAATTTTTACAGTTCTGTTCCGGAGATAGATGTCTTGGGAGTTAAATTCATATATTTTAATAAATCTGTTTTTATGTTTGTGGTTTATATTCCGCCAGGAGCGGCACTCTGTAATATGAATTTTAAGGATAGAGATAGAGAATAAGCAAGCGATAAGGATCGCTATTACTTCATTATCGGTACTCTATAAGCGAATCCTTATAGCCTCGGTAATAGTTCGACAAGTTTCGTGTTTCTCAATGGGACAGAGAAAATACTACTAAGCGTCTAGAAAACATCAGACAAATTTGCTTAAAGCCATGAAAAAAAACGATAAAAGAAGATATTTAATTGACATTAACCTCACATTTCCTTTGTTTATTTTACTTTGTATTTTGGGCTTAATCTTAATAGATTGATAGTGTTTAGTAGTTCTTTATTTGGTTTTACAAAAAGAGTTGTATATGTGATTGTTAAAAATGTTGCCACTGCAAAGATTTCTTGTACCAAAATCGAAAATATAGCAAGAATTCATGAAAATAGAGCTAGAAAAAGGATTTAGTCTACATGATGATAGCCGTTTTATTGAACTTTTTGTTTAAATAAAGACCTATATGATTTGTTTTATAGATACACTAATATTATTACAATTTTCTATGCATACATAGCTAAGTAAGTATCTATCTATTAATAATTTACAGTTTAAAGTGGTAGATACTTCGGTTGCTACCATTGTTTACAAATTTTGATCCCATTCAAAAATGATATTTGTTAAAATGTCTTAAATTAAATGCTTACCTTTTTCGCGATAAATGTTTATAATTATTTTAAGAAGTTTACCTAAAAAATAAATATTACCTGAAAATCATAATACAAACAACCATAACCTAACCTCTTTTCATTTTATTGTCATTGAATGAACAAAGATAAAAAACTCATGCATGCATTGAATAGACTGAGACAGAACGATCATAGAAACACCTTTCAAGTTGTCTCTATCATTCGCTTCTCTATCGCTCCTTCGGTCATGTTCAGCTAGTCACGGAAAATACCGAATTTGGTTACAGAGTACGAAATAGCGAAGCGAGGGGAATCTCTATCGCTATTTTGTTACAGAGTGCCGCGCCTGGTCTTTCATTTCAATCTTATGATCTGTTTTTCGATGAATTTGCAAACTCTGAATATGTCCTTAACAATAATGATCTCATAATAATGGGGGATTTTAATATTTCCGGTTATGTTGAATTCTTGATAAATAATTACGTCGGATCGTTTAATAACACAGGCCAACACACATTTTGGTGCCTGCGATTTTTTAACTGTTCCTGAGTAATTTTTGGATGCAGAATGTAAAAAGGTTCTCAGATTTTGTCTATCAGATCTAGTTTTTGAGATTTTTTAAAAAATTGTGTATATAATTTACGTTATAACTGTTATAATATATAATATTACTATTGACAGTTAAAAAAAACAAAGACACATGGATTTAAGTATTTATTGCAAAAACTTAATTTACATAATTACATTAGTCACTAATCACATAAAAATTTTCTTTTATACGATTTTCTAGAATGGAGTTTACTAGGGCAGTCTCGCTGAAGGCTCCAGCAGTAGTCCGCCATCATGTGGCTATCCCATCGTCCTTGATAACGATCTTCCATAGTTTTAATATCCTGGTGGAATCTTTCCCCCTGTTCTTCACTACAATCACCTAAGTTTTCTGGAAAACGATCTAGGTGGCTGTGGAGGTAGTGAACTTTTATACTCATGTTACAGCCGAGAATATTAAAATTTGAAAGCATAGTTTCCACTAATTCTACGTAATTGTCTGCTTTATGATTGCCAAGAAAATTTTGTACTACTTGAACAAATGAACTCCAAGCGTTAGATTCAGTCTCGTTCATTGATGTGGTGAATTGTGGATCTTTAACAAGTTGCCTTATTTGAGGACCATCAAATATACCAGCTTTTAGTTTTTCCGTGCT
Organism: Apoderus coryli; assembly: GCA_911728435.2. Lineage (NCBI taxonomy): Eukaryota > Metazoa > Arthropoda > Insecta > Coleoptera > Attelabidae > Apoderus > Apoderus coryli. The sequence continues at coordinate 3,118,846 of OU452202.1, read as the reverse complement.
AATGCCAGGAAATTTACGTGACAAATACCCAAAACAATTTCCATCTCGATTTAAGGCCTTCACAAATTGCTTCATTAGGCCTAGCTTGATATGCAAGGGCGGAAGTAAGATTTTTTCTCTTGAAACCAAAGGTTCGTTGATCACGTTTTGTATTCCTTGAATCATGACATCTCTTGAAGGCCAATTTTTGTTAACCCAGTGCTCATTTTTAGCTCTGCTGTCCCAAAGGCACAAAAAACAAGGATATTTTGTATAACCACTCTGCTGTCCAAGGAGGAAGTTAATCATTTTTAAATCAACACAAATTGACCACTGATGTTCTTCGTATTTAATTTTTCTCAAAACTAATGCTATTGTTTCATATTCTTCCTTCATGGTAGTAGAATGACCAATAGGAATTGAGCCATATTTGTTACCGTTATGTAAAAGAACACATTTTAAACTACGTTTTGAACTGTCAATAAAAAGGCGCCAATCATCTGGAGTGTATTCAGGCAAACCCATTTTTTCTAAGAGCCCTTTTATATTGTTACAGAATACCAAGTCATTTTCCTGAGTGAAAAAAGGCAGCAGATCCTTATCTCTTTTACGATAAAATGTAATATTAGTACCTCGACAAAGTAGATTTTTTTCTTTTAATCTGGATGCAAGTAATTCAGCGGATTCCTTTGAGAGATTCAGGTCTCTTATAAGATCGTTTAGTTCTTCTTGATTGAAACACTGCGGAGTTGCTAAATCTGCTTCAAAATCGCTGTCGTTTTCTGATTGAATTCTTTTAACTTCGTCAGACGTTGATGTTTCTGTATCATCTTCTGTCAGTTTGGGTAGACTGCTGAATGATGGAACGGGTATTTCTTCCGAATGCACTACAGGCCTTCTTGCAGAATCTAGATCAGGATATGTCCATTTGTGTCTATTGTTTCTATTTATGCCTTTAATATTAACGAGACAAAAATAGCAGTCGTCATGATGGTTCCGCGGTTCTCTCCAAACCATTGGTACACCAAACTTTAGGCACTTCCTCTTTCCAGTTGTCCACTGTCGCAAATGTTCAACACATGTTTTACATATGAAATGTGGGGCCCAAGATTTATCTTGATCTCCTAAATGAACGCCAAAATAGGCAAGATAAGCTCTTTTCACAAAGTCAGATATCCTTTTTCTGCTCTCTTTCAAAGTGTATTCACCACACACATAACAAAAAACATCGGGATGATTTACACAGGTACGTCTGCTTGTGGATGCCATTGTTTCAGTTTAGTGTCTTGATACTACAAAACGACCAAAATTTACACAAAATGATAGCACAACTTTACTTGGGAAAACTCAGTAATATACTAAATCAAGTACAGCCAAACAGGTATAGAAGGATCGGGTCATAGGCAATTACAGGTATAAAAGTAATTAAGAGCATTGTATTGAGTAGTTCCTAGTATAGGAACATTGGGTCAGGGACAATTCCAGGTATCCATTTGGCTAATTAGATTCTGGGAAATTCCTATTTTGACGATTAAGTACATATTTATCTCTTTATTTGTTGTCCTTTATCAGAAAAAAATATATCATTTAACCTGTAACGTGTATCTCAAAAACTAGAGCTGATAGAAAAAATCTGGTGGCATTTTTGGAATCAGCACATTAAAAACATCTAAAATCAGATGTTAGATTTCTGGCACCAAATTTTTTTTTTCATTTTGTTGGCCTGTGTAATCTGTGTCAAGTCTTGGATGTGAAAAATTTTAATTTTATTAGTAATGATGGTGGTAGACTTCTTGATTTGATACTGTGTCGATATCCTGCTCAGGTATCTGCGTCTGTTAATTACTTCCTACCGGTGGATCTTCATCATCCTCCTCTTGATGTTGATTATAACATCAAATCAGCTGAAAAGACAACTACAGCCAGTAGTTGTAAGCCATTTTTCAACTTTAAAAAAGCTAATTTTCCAACCCTGTATGAGCGTTTTCTTCAGCTTGATTTCTCAGACCTTGATAACTGCAGTGATCCTGAAATTGCCTGTCACAATTTTTATGCTAAATTGAATAATGTGTTTGCGGAATCGGTACCGATTTCCTATGCAAAAATTTGTAAGTATCTTCCATGGTTTTCAAATGATGTTGTACGTGATATTAAATTAAAATCTAAGCTGTGGAAAAGATATAAATCTTCTGGTGATCCTGATGCATTGAATGAATTTAAAGTTTTGAGGCGGTATGTTAAATCTGTTGTAAATTCTTCTTACCAATCCTATTTGACTGAGGCCGAGAGTAGACTTAATGATGATCCTGGGAAGTTCTGGTCTTTTATACATTTGCGTAAAAATTTTGGACGCTTGCCGAGTAGTATGACGTATAATGGGGAGAGTATTGAGGATCAGCAGGGACTGGTAAATAAATTTGTTGAGTATTTCAGTACATCCTACGTTGATTCCCATACTTTTGATATCAATGATTGCATGCTTGAGTCATTAAACGTACCTTTTTTGTCTGATCGAAAAATTGTGGAATCTGAGGTTTATCATGCGCTGCGAAAATTAAAACCGAAATTTACAGCAGGCCCCGATGGTATACCATCTTTTTTGATTAGAGATTGTTCTGCTGTATTCGCTGGACCATTATGCACTATTTTCAATCTGTCGTTGCAATCATGCATTTTCCCATCTATTTGGAAATCTTCTAGAGTTACGCCGGTTTATAAAAAAGGCGATAAGCATGATATTTCAAATTATCGACCCATATCCATTCAGTCTTGTTTTGCGAAGGTTTTCGAGTTTATATTGCATGATATTATAATGAATCATGTAAGTCGGCAGATTTCAACTGTGCAGCATGGTTTCTTTCCGGGTCGTTCTACAACAACCAACTTACTTGTTTTAACACAATTTCTAGCCACACAATTAGATCGTGGAGGTCAGGTGGATGTTATCTACACCGACTTCTCCAAGGCCTTTGACAAACTTGATCATGGCTTTTTATTGGCGAAATTATCCCGTTTCGGTCTATCAAATAACATTCTCCTATTTTTGCAGTCCTATTTAAAGGGACGTTGTCAGTATGTGGAGTACAAAGGATTCAAGTCTGTCAACATTATGGTAACTTCTGGAGTTCCCCAGGGTTCGGTACTCGGACCTTTATTATTTCTGTGTTTCATTGATGATATCTCCAGCAACTTAACTTGTAGTTCACTCTTATATGCGGATGATTTCAAGTTGTATTCTGTCATTAATAGTACCGATGACTGTTATCTTCTTCAAGAGGATTTGAATAGGCTTTATGAGTGGTGTGTTCGTAACAATCTTTTTTTGAATATAAATAAGTGTTTTTCTGTTTCCTATACACGTAAGATGAAGCCTGTAAGTTCTCTGTATTTTATACACAATAGTCCATTAACTGTTTGTAATCAAATTAAAGATTTGGGAGTTTACTTTGATAGTAAGCTGAGCTTTATTGAACATTATAATAACGTTATTTCAGCATCCTTTAAATCTCTTGGTTTTATTGTGCGTAATTCAAGGGAATTTAAGTCCCCGCAAACGCTCATTACCCTATTTAATGCATTTGTGAGGTCTAAGCTGGAGTATGTCTCTGTGGTATGGAATCCTGTTTATGATATACATTCCACAAATATTGAAAGGATTCAGCGTCGTTTTGTTAAGTTTCTGTGGTTTCGCTGTGATGGGACTTACCCAGTCATTGGATTTCCTCAGGACACTTTGTTGAGTCGTTTTAATTTAATTTCTTTGAGCAAACGTAGGGAGTTTTCTGCTTTTGTTTTACTTTTTAAAATTTTAAATGGAATGATTGATTGTCCGGAACTTTTAGCAATGATTCCTTTCTATGCACCAAGTATACGCACACGTAACATTAACTCTATTTTTTATTTGTCGGGACGCGCACAAATATGTTGCTGCATTCTCCTTTAATTACAATGTGTTCTGTTTGTAACTCCTTATCGGACCAGATTGATTTGTTTAACACTAAATTATCGTTCATTAGGAAAATAATTTTGAGAAGTTAATTTTAAGTTTTAAGAGTACTAATTAAATTATAATATTTATTTTTTATGTTTGTAATGTACATATATATGTATTTTTTTCCTGCCCTTTAATTGGATTCGTCTGTCTGGGCAGTATCTCAAATAAATAAATAAATCTTTAAATGTTACTCTCCATCACATGTTATGGGTTCCATTGGAATAAGATAAGGAAAACAAAATAATGCATCCAGAGAATCACACCCAACATATCTACTTGTTTTTATTATATACTTGCATTGAAAATCATCTTGAATAGGAAAATTTTCAAGTTTTGTCTGCCTGGGTAAGTTTTAAATGGGAAGTAGGCCTTCCCAAAGATTTCCTATGGATTTTGTCAACCAGCGAAAGCCTCGAAAAATTAGCCTTTAAATTATTTTGTACAGTATTATTCGCCATGTTATCAAAGTACCTAACTGAACCCTGCAAACTACTCGGAGATAAAAATAAATGGAAGTCACGAACAGATACACCAGCTATTTGTTAACATACAACGCCAAAATGTTATCTATGACTGAAGGCTGAAGTTCTAGTAGCCCCGTTGCGTTGCATATATATTGGGTATACCAATGTCCGAGTGCGTCCGCCGTCGCGTTGCCGATTACGTCAAATTAAGAGAAATTCAAGGCGATATTACTTGTAGCCTTTGTAGTTGCAGCCAGGCGCGTAGGAAATGAAAATTATATTGAGCGCCAGGGACGGACTGCTAGATTAACAAAACTAACAAACTGACAAGACTAAAGAAGCCATAAAAGACAACATAATATTATAGATTTTCATTTTATATTTATGAACAATTTTCCCCTGCCACTTGTGCGGGGCGGCTGTAGCTGTAGACAAGCCGCCACTGGCTCGATGATATTTGAAAAAGTGCATTTCACAAAATTTATTGCCAAATAATTTAAGTTTTATAACTATGGTAATTAAAAGTGCAGTGCAAAAATTGGAAAAATAAATAATTTTTATTAACCGATCTAAAATATTCAGTTTGGAGTTGCTAAAAACTCCAGTGCACTAACAACAAATGACTGCATCTTAAAATGTAACAATAACTACTTACCAAATTCGCATTGATCTACATCTACTGCTGGCAAGGTACGCATATACTCTTTGCATTGTCCATGATTAAGCCTACCATAACATTCTTCATGCTTTTGGGCTTTATCACTACAGCAATCTTGGCTCTGTAAATTGCCAGTGCTCACTAAGTCGTGAAGGATTAATTCACTCCATGCTCCCAATAAGGCGGATACAGATTCATGAACTCTAATTGGAATATTTTGTAATGTACTGGCAACGTCTAATGGACTTGGAAGTACATGAGTAGTAACGGATTGACGTGGCTTACTTTTACCTAAAATTGAAACAAAATAAAAAGTATAATAATGGAAACCCAAAAAAAAATTTTAATGAAAATAGTAAATTTATCAAAAATTAACTGGTTTTAAAAAATTTGTATGTACTCCTTCCACGATTGCAAGATATATATGTAAGTAGGATTTTTCGTTCTTCGTTTTTGGAAAATATATTAATATATTGCTGTAACAAATGTTACTAACTTAATAATTATTTTAAGAGAGTTACATTAAAACTAGATTCAATTGAACTCAACTCAATTAAATTCTTTACCGTCTAATAGTACAAGACCCAAGAAATAATATTGGTTCTACGCAAATAATATTTGGTTATATAAGTATTCTAGTATATTTTTAGTCTAGACATCATGACCTTGGAATTTCGAAATCCTAAATTAAAGATAAGTTTAGCATAGTGTTTAACATATTTTTGGAGAAAACTCTAAACCGAATGAATTAATGAATTAATAATAATAAGGCAATACTTAAATAATAATAAAGCGTATTATAATGTAACGTTTTTAGTGGTTCGTTGTGTGAAATAATAACGCGCTTTATTTAAAACTAATTTATTTACACTTAATACCTAAACAATTAAACTAATGACATTAATGCACTATATTTTGTATTTATTTGTACAATTTATTTCTACTTTTTATTTCACTATTATTTATATGTCACAAAACTGTTCTCAACTATTGCCTGGTTACTTCATAACTGACTTCTGTTCCTGTTACGTTCCCTCTATATATATGGTTGGTCTTCTTTCTTGAACACTTCCAGTGAATAGTCATTTGTTCTACAACATTCTGGCGCGCGTACGTCCATTCTAGATCCATACGGTAAGCGAGGCACATCCTACCAAATTAACACAGCGCTATAGCCTACTAAATTTGTACAGAGTCGTCTCCCGTTTGATTGATTCGCAAGCTTCGAGAATATTTCACCTGACTATTATAGTATAGCCAACGCGGTATTGCCGGATGTATTTATTTCTCTCTGAGCGTTGGGGACGTTTTTATATTTGTCACAATAATAATATCCATGTCAAACTATCTACACCAAAATAATAAAAGTGAATTTCTTAGTGCTAGCGATATAAAATTGTAAAAATAATTCGAAAATTGGTGACAAAATTGACGTTCAAGTGTTTTCTGGATTTGGATTTTTAGTAAGGATCGTATTTCTCTCCAGAATATTAGTTATCAGTCATCAAAAGTACTTATACCTATGGGGTTAAGTTTGAATTAGCTGATCCACCCGATTGCCACCTCCAAAAACGTTCACATCCAGGGTGGTTGAGATTTAAAATTAGATAATGTTATAAAATGATCAGTTTTTAATTGGACTTTGTCCTTCCTATATCATTAATGCGAGCCACCATGTGTTGTAGTTTATTGAGGCAAAGTATCAAACTCTCGGTGAATTTTTAATTAACAAAAACTGAAGTTATACAATCAATAACTTTTTTAAAACTCAGATAAACTGAGACTATTTGCCATACAAATGTAAGAATATTACTTTTGATCCTGCAAATCATGATGTATATCTGTAAGTTGTTGAATAATTCCGTAACAGCAATATAGGTAATCAGACAAAAAATAATAATTATTGTAATAACTACCGTGTACACCAAAATAAGAAAAGTGAATTTCATAGTGTTAACTAGATAATATCATGGTAAACAATAATAATAATTTCACTATCGACACAATAAAAGAGAAAGTAATTTTTATAACTCGTATTTCCTAGTCTGTTGTAGGAGTTTTAAAACTGTGCAGTAACGGTACTTTATTAAACGTCCATTATACGGTCAAAATAACAGAAAATTTAGGTCAAGAGTAAAATGTTTACATTAATACGTTGTTCTTTTAAAAATAATCAATTTGGAGATGAATAGTGATTGTCAGTGTTCGCTTACCTATTAAAAATATTTTTATATCTGAATATACCATTTTAAGTTTTTAACACGTCTACAGTGTGTCGCATGATTCAAGAAACGAATTTTGACACAATCATACTTAATATTTTAAAATTTGGGCATCTAAGTATTTACCAACATGACTTATTCTCGATATATTGCAGATATATTGCACATTGGAAATATCAATAACATTATACTGAAATTTATGACAAAATTTAGCATAGTTAAAAATTATAAATTCTATACGTAGGTACATTGAAAAGTTATTTTTTTGACTATTCACAAACATATTACAAGTGCTTACCGCACTATATTATGAAATATTTTTTTAAATGAGGTTTCGCAAGGTCACACCTTAGAAAAAAATCATATATACTAAATTAAATAAAAAAATGTTCTTTTTGCATATAGATCTTGGTATCAAAAACAACTTTATGGATGCAGTGCGCTAATAATTGGTTTGAAAAATTGACCAAGATCAGAATATATGAGCCCTCTAGATGCAAAACTCGGTAAATGCAAACATCCGGATTTTGGGAATTAACAAAAAACTGTTTTTCTTGTTATTTCTTGTTAAAACATTTTCATATTTTGATATTAGGTGGCAATAGTGGTCATGATTCAATTCATAATAACCCAAAACCTCGATACAGTAACAAATATCGGAAAATTTAAGTAATAAATTGCATTCACCAAGTTTTGCACCCAAACGCTAGCAAAAACCTAGTTTTGCAACCTTCTGTCAAAGAAAATATATTTCGCAGGCTATTGAAAAAAAAAAATTATTAAGAAAAAATATAAAAAAGAAATAAATGTTTACGAACCAGTAATAATAATAAATATTGCGATAATAATAACATAGTCTCGTAAATCGTAATAAAAACATCTAAACAGAAAACACAGGGAGTCACGTGAGGAATTGAGAGCCTGTCATTGGCCAAAGAGCAAAAAGCGAGTTTTGCACATAATATGTGCATGAAGTATAAGGAGAGTTATGCATCTAGGTGCTGTTTTTGAATTGAAAATTGTATGTGAATAAGCAAGTTTTCAATTTGTTTCTCAGCATATTTGGATAGAGACGAAAATTTGCTATAAGTTAGGGTATTTAACTCGATTTTCACCATTTTTGCATTTACCGAGTTTTGCATCTAGAGGGCTCATTTATCGGGTGTAGAAAAAATATCGTATGCAACTCTCATGTAATTGTTATTAATACACTCGCATTAACCATACGAAACTCAAATAAAATCGGCACAAAAAGGGTTTTAAATGCAGCAATTGCATAGCGTATTATTTTCTTAAAACATGAATCAAAAGTAATATCCATAATATCAGAAACATACTTATGTACACGAAATTCAGAAAAGAATTAGTTTTGCTGTTACTAAAATAACAATATCACCATGGTATTATATAAAATATAATATAATAGATCTTGGTTTTCTCAAAATCTTACCACCAAACTAATCCAAAATTCTTCATCTTAAATTGTACGATAAGGTTAAATGTGTGGATAGACTTCGGTTGCCGAAATCTACTGAAGCTGGAAATAATAAAATAAAAGAAGTGTTTCTGAGGCGCACAGACTCAGATGGCCCCTATGGCCGATCATTTATAATCATAAATATTGGTATGATTTTAAAGGTAAATGAATAGTCTATCGATACACCTTACTAGTTGCTGGTTGGGGTGGTACTTACAATGTGCATCTGAACCCGCTAGAGACTATTCAAACACTATTACTTACAATCTTTAATAAGCTCCGTAACGAAGCTCGCTAGACACAAATTTTACATGTAGAACTAACAATATTTTGTTTGAATAAAACCACGTCTACTCCACAAAATATTTTTATATATATGTTAAAATTCATATAGGTAGCCAGACATGTTTCGGACTACACGTCCATCATCAGTGGCTAAGGAACCTTTAACAATATCGTTGAATGTGGGGATTACACTTCATATGGCAGTAATATAGAGATTTAAAATATTTTGTCCTCTTCTATCAACCCCTTCATTTATGACATGATAAAATAACAAACTATGAATATATTTATATTTGTATTGACAAACGTCAAATGCACAGCATGCTTGATTGAAAAATTATTTGTTTCTATTGGTTAAAAATCATCTGTATCGTAATGAAAAATCTGTATCATAATGAATCTCATAATGAAACAGATTATTGTCATATAAGTGGAATATAATAGTACGGGTATCGAAAAATTTTTATATTGTAATAGTATATTATGCAACGATCATGTAATTATTAATACACGACCATGAACCGGGATACGAAACGAGCCGAAGGTGAGTTTTGTATGGTTTATGCGAGTGTATTAATACCAATTATATGAGAGTTGTATACGATATTTTTTCTATACTGAATAACTATAAATATATTTATATGTGTATTGACAAACGTCAACATGCTTGATTGGACAGTTATGGGTTTCTATTGGTTAAAAATCTGTATCATAATGATTCTCGTTATGAAACGGATTTTTGGCATATAAGTGCATTATTATAGTACGGGTGTCGAAAAATATTTTTAATTTATATATTTTTTGTAATAAAAAGTTTTACTTAATAGTTATGTTAAATTTACAGTATTTGATTTTTAAACGTCAATAACCTTGAACAAAGGATCTTCCAAAGCAAGTTGTTTAAAGAAGCAAAGCGCCAACTGGTTTCATACTTCATGTAAAAACCAACATTGGTTTTCTTCTCGTAAAAGTTAAAAAGAATGCGAAAAAATGTGGGTAAATGTTTGTTCTATTTAATTTAAATGATAGGGGTAGACATGTAGATATCATTTTAAAGGTAAATGAGTACTCTATCGATTCATCCTCCGAGATATAGGACATTCCCTTTAAGAAAATTGCGTAAAATAACATTGAAAATATTAATATTTAAATAAAAATTTTGGACACCCTGTACAAGCAACCAATAACATTCTATTTTGATAAGATCAAATAATGCTAGTTTAGACTTTTTAGAAAATTTCAGTTTAATTAAATGAAAAATTACGGCGGAATTGAAATTTCGGTAAAGTAGTGATTTTATCAAAAAAACCTTAGATAGAATCCTAATTTAAATAAAAATTAATTCCTTTAAAAATAATAAATTAATAATTATGCGCCACGCTTGTTTGGAAAACTCTGTGTAAGCCAAATTGGTTTAAGAATGTAGTCCATTTCTACAACATAAGGTTAAGCAAAATTTTTATTCAATTAAACATAATGCTGCAATCGAACACCGGAGTGTTAAATGGGCACAATGTCAACCTGTTTCAACAATGGATTATGTCCACCGTATTGGTTCTTTAACAGACACAAAAATTCTTTTTTTATCGATACCAAAATCTCAAATATGAGCTGGTTACTACAAGAAAACAAAGTTCTATTTTGTCGCGCAATTAAGGAATAACGTTTGCAAAATCTGTAACAAAAATGAATTGAAAAACATAATAAATCACAAGAACTTACCATCGGCGTAAGTAGGTGGTAGCAATCTAAGGAACGCTGCGCCCCTATTTCCCCATTTGGGGTGTCTGACATTATTGCATTCGCCTTGAGGTCGTCTATATTTACTTGGGGGGCAAGGTATTGTATCTTCAATAGAACAATTAATTTTGACTCCAGAATTAAGTGAATCTCTTTCAAACTTCAGGGCTCTTTTCACAATTGGTTGAAGATCATCTGGCAGTGATCGTGTATATGTTGATATGTCGTAATCATGCGCTCTTAGACTAGAATGGGATTTGACTAGTACGAGTAGTAGGAGAACACAAATTGGTAACCTGAAAACAAAACAGATTTGTCAAAAAATCATATTAAATTATTAATATTTGAAAGCTATATCTTATAATAACATACTTAAAAATAATTATTTTTTATTTGAGAGAGAGATGTATTTGGCGACACCTAGCGTCAACAGGCAATATGCCGGGTGAAACACAGTTCACAACGATGGCCGGACAAGAAGCAACAATTCCATTACATCCTATTGCCAACACTAGATGCGCCCGAATCCCATAGCAGGGAGGCTTTATTTAAGAATTGCTTGTTACATAAAGCAACAAGACTTTAAGTTATGTTGGAAATTTGTTTCACACTACTATGCTTTCACCAGACGGCCGTTTCGTCGATCCACGACTCATCAGTGGTGATCGGCAGGCAGTGTGACCCAAACTTCCAACATTTACAAAGAGCTTATACTAGCACGAGAATTGATTAAGAGAGAGATGTATTTGGCGACACCTAGCGTGAACATAATTGGCAAGGATTACAAAATCTTTGAAAATAGTTTATGTTTTTACACAGTGGTTAAATATATTTAGAAAATCTCGTCTAAATTATAAAATTGATTTTGACCTTCAAATTATGTTATTTTTATTTTATTTATTTTTAGTATATTATTATACGCTTATTGAGATAAATATTGCAAACATTAGCATACAGCAAATTAGAATTGTTTGACTCATTTGTGTATTCGTAGTAACATAACCACCGAAAGTTGCTGGCTATCCTCTTTTTAAAAACGTTAACAACTTCCTGCCAGCCTTCTACCTCGCTGAAGCTTTTCTTAATTTTTATAATACTTGCATTATCTTTCGTTATTTTAAAATACATTGAGACAAACATCGGCGGCCGCTTGTAAGTTTTTAAAGTCTGTTGGTTTCATATTCACTGTGCGGAATGGTAAAATGTGTCATGTTTTTTCAATCATTTCTCTAACACACTGAGGAGTGAAACATTTTACGACTTTTTATTTCATCAAACATACAATTTAAGACGAGAAAATAAATGCCATTAACAACATTCTGTTTTGTTTTGGTACCTATGCCGTTGTCTGTCGATATGATTAACTTTCTTCCATATTGTCCAAGATGACCATCTAATGGAACTATTGCTGGTAGAGGAGGCAACGAGATTGCATCTTGTTCTTTTAATATTCTTTTAGATTGTCATCTTGGACCATATGTAAGAAAGTTAAACATATGGACAGACAACGGCATATGTCAAAACAAAAAAAGAATGTTGTTAATGGCTTTGCTAGAATTAACAACGTGAATACACAAGTTCTATATAAAAAGTTGTCTACACAATATTGGGCTATGTGTTAAGGTGGGTATAAAGATCACTTGTTGCAAATCCATACTCACACATTGTTTGCTATTAATTGCTTGTGATTCCAACGTGTCGTTTTTTAAAGGCATCAATAGCGGCCTGGGCTTTCCTCTGATGAAGTTCCTGTGTCGTCTTTGTTGTTTGATCATTAGGATTATATTTTAGGTTATTGATGTATAAATCACATGTGCCGACGAAAACAGAAATGTAACTATAGCCTCAACACACGTGTAGGCACCGTTGGCACTTAGATCCTTTTTACCGCTAATAGTTATGGTTTATGGTAAATACAGTTTGGTGATATTAACCCCACTCTGCTGAACTAAATAAATCGCGATGGCACTTAGACCTATTTGAATATCGTTGGGCTTGGTATAGAGATCATTTTTGTCCAAAAATCTCATATTTTGAGTTTTTGGCACTTAGACCCTTTTGCAGATAAGATCTTCAATCACTGATGAGTCGTGAGACGACGAAACTGCCGTGTGGTGGATGTCTAGTGTGAGAGAAATGCCTATAATATATTTCTTGGCTCTGTGTTTACACAAACCAAGAAATAATATTTAAATAAGTCTATAGTAAAATAAAAAAGAATTTACCATGGGAACATCAGGCTTTACGTTCTAATTTGGGGTTGTCGTAAAATATCGAAAAAATAAAATACTTTACATCAAGGCTATTGGTTTTTGTCGTAGGTATTTATAATAGGTTATGATGGATAAATGAAGACCCAGCCCCAGGTATATATTTGTGTATGTTTTTATGATTTTAGTTTAATTTTTATAAAAAGACAATACAATGACATATCATTTTGATTTAGTACCTATATGCATATGCAAATAATCTCTTTTGTGAATTATTATTAAAATTAGAAGTACCCGATAGACGGTGCGTATAAGGCATTCATAACAGGTTATGAGTTACCTACAGGTTTTCGTTCAAGGTTATAAAAATAAATTTGAAGTTGCAGGTGTCCATTTAACATTTCGGTATTCGATTGCAGCTTTATAGTTGTGTGTTAATTCAATAAAACATTTTCTTAACGTTATGTTAATGAGTATAAAGAATTTGGCTTACACAGGGTGTTCCAAACAAGCATGGCGCATAATTATTATTTTTTTTTTCAAATGGAATTACCAATTCCTATTGTTCTTGAAATTAGTGTGCTATCGGATCGTTTGTCAAGTATTTTAAATTTTAATGATTTTTCTTTGAAGAAATCACTATTTTACTTAAATTTCTATTCCGCCGTCATTTTGTATTTAATCTAACTGAAATTTTGTAGAAAGTCTGAATTGAGATCAGCAGTTTTTCTTACGAAAATGCACTGTTGTGGGTTCCTTAAACGAAAATTTTTATTTAAATATTAAAATTTTAACCTTTATTTTACGCCATTTTATTAGTAGTATGCATTTATGTACTTACTCTTAAAATGATACCAATATGTACCTTTATCTTTGTAAGTTGTCTTCTAAATTGCAATTATTGAACAAACAACATTTTTTATGTTAATTAAAATTCAGAAAATGTGTTGTGACTAGGTGCCCATGATTTGTTTTTATAGGTTCGATTAGGTAAATAGATGTAAATTTTGACGTTTACTAAGTAATCATTAAGTTGCTAATAAAACATATAATATTGGAATTTGTGAAACATGAATTACCCCCGGCAATAATTAGTAAACATGACCTTATTGGCGCAGGTTTTGGGAACTGATTTTTGGCTTTCCAAAGAATAGCAATCTTGATGTAAGGATGCTGCTCTTCACAGAAAAGTAGGTATAGATTTCATTGGAATGGTTTTGTTAACAGGCATTATTTTCATTTTTATTACATCAGAATCCCTATAAAGCGTATATTAAGAGTTATCCACACAAACAGAGTATCATTGTTTGAGGTGGAGTTGTAAATGATTCTGTGGTTGGTTGTCATTTTTTTGAAAATCATGTAAGCGGAGAAGTTTTCTTACGGGACGATTTATCCACACTTATCGAACCGAATCTTCCCGACTTTGTAAGACAGCAGATGTGGCTTCATCTAGATGGTGCATGTTTGTGCTGACACATCACCGCATATATCACCGTACAGATTGCAGGCACGCGGATTGGAAGGAGAGATTTACCAACCATAATACATTTTTTTGTATGAGGATTGGTAAAATCTGATGCTGTTTTGAAGGCACAACCAGAGAAAACATGATGAACATATACAACAGTCGTACTGGCGTATTACCCCTTGACATGCGTCGAGAAATTAGAATATCTCTTTTATGTAGATTTAATTTGTGTTTGCAGCAAAACGGTAGACATATTGAGTAGTTGTGTTAAAGATTCGTTTTTCTTAGTAGTAGTAGTTTCTTTTCTTACGAGGTTTATTACTTTTTATATCGTACATTTTTAAATGGAAATTTTGGAATAAGTTGGTGGTAAGGTTTTAGGAAATCCAAGAGCTTTTATATTAATTTTTATAATACCATGATGATATTGGTATTTTAGTAGCATGGAAAATAATTCTTTTCTAAAAATATCTTGTACATAAATAAGTTTCCGACAAATTTTGATTCATGTTTAAAAATATGTTTTTTTTTATTTACCAGTAGTTTAGTGTTCTGCAGCGCCAAGCTGAATATCAATTGCTTTTCTTCATTTAAAACCTTTTTTGTGTTGATAATCTTTTCGTAAACTACGCAAATCGAATTTGGCAATTAGTGTATCTAGCATTCTTTGATCAGGATGTCTATTGTTTTAATATTTTTGGTCACACCACACACTCATGGACAGATAAAACAGTTACCAAAAATATTCACCAACAACGTTATCATTTAATTTTATTGCAAACATTTTAGTTCATAGTACAGTAATTTATTGAGAAACGTCAATAACTGAACCTTGAACAAAGGATCTTCCAAAGAAAACTACAGCAAGCTTGTTCTTCATATAAAAACCAAAATTGGATTTTACCTTTGTAGAATTTCAAACGCATACAGAAAAATATGTAATTTGTTTGTTCAATTGCAATTTCAAAGATAACGGAAGACATATTGATATCATTTTAATGGTAAAGGAATGGTCTATCGACTCCACGGTTCCATTTAAGAAATTGGGGCAACATAAAATTGAAAATATGAATATTTAAATAAAAATTTACACCCTGTATGAAGAACGGAATAATATTACATTTTTGTAACAGAACATGATCCCAGTACAGACTTTTTACAAAATTTCAGTTAAGTTAAATGAAAAATGAGGGCTGAATTGAAATTTAAGTAAAGTAGCGATTTCATCAAAAACATTATTAAGAATCCATAACTTGGCAAAATCGCATTTTATAACGAAAATATTTTAGGGTTGAACAAAGGATCCGATCCGAAAATTTAATAATTATGCGCCACGCTGTTTGCCTGTGTAAGCCAAATTATTTTTAGAATGCAGACCCATTAACATTAACCATTAAGCTGCAATAGAAGACCGGAGTGTTAAATGGACACCATGTATATCTGTTATTTTGTATCTCACTTTTTAAAATTGTTATTGATTAAAGATTCTCAAGGAACTTTTAAATAAAACGTGACGTAATTCTTCTCGCCATATAGCACATGACCGCGCTTCTGTGTGAAATTACTATTACAAGGAAACAAAGGAATTCACAGTGTAATAATAAAAATAATAATTATTATTATAGAGACGAAAGGTTGCTGAACATGTATGTATCATTGTTGAGACAAAGTTAGGTATTTAATTGTAATCGCACCGGATGTTTACATAAAATCTTATAATAATTTAATCGCGAATCGCTAGTGAATGGTATATACCTAGCCGTATTAGTACCATAATAAGGCATTCTTCATTGAAGATTCTGACAATAAAAGGATTATACGCACTGACCTTCTCTTTTTAATACTTGCGTAATCTGTGGCCTTGCTCACTAATTTCAGGATTTTTTTGTGCGAGGAAAATGTCAATAAGATATTAATCGGCTTAGAATTTAGATATATTTTTAATTACCGCCTTTCGACAATGCTTTTGGGATACTTGTAACCAGATTTAGAATATTTGTGACCGGTATAGAGGTAGGTCATCCCCCGTGAAGGTGGATTATATACAAGGTGTTGCAGAAAGACATGGCCAAAATTTGTGAGCGAATTGGGGACATCTAATCATGAAAAAAATCTAAATTGTAAATTTTCGAAAACCCCTTATTTACAAAGATACAGGGTGTTAAAGATGACTGCCTGAGGACGATTTGTTTTGAAATATTTTCGAAACGAGTAAAGATGAATTAACCAAATGTAGCATATTTATTCACCTAGTAAAGTGTCGTAAACTGACATGAAATTGAATAAAAAAGGATGACCATAGGCGGGTAAACGGGGGGACCCTTGCCTTAATTATAACCTAACTTTTTTTCCTTGTGATTTTTATTCATTTTGTGTCAAAAATGTGATAAAATAAAGTTTTCTACATAAAAAAGGCATACTTCTTTTTTCTCCAAAACTTAAAGGTTTTCGAGAAATTCGAGTTTGAAAATTTTGGTACAAAACTGGTCCTTTGTTAACAGCAACAATAAAGTTATAGAAATACAGTTTGCTAACGAAAAGTTTTCCAAAATTTTATTAATGCTTTGTACTAAGAACCAGTTTTGTCCTAAAATTTTCAAACTCGAATTTCTCGAAAACCTTTAAATTTTTCGAGAAAAAAGAAGTATGCCTTTTTTATGTAGAAAACTCTATTTCATTCCATTTTTGACACAAAATTAATAAAAAGCACAAGGAAAAAAAGTTAGGTTATAGTTAAGGCAAGGGTCCCCCCGTTTACCCGCCTATGGTCATCCTTTCTTATTCAATTTCATGTCAGTTTACGACATTTTACTAGGTGAATAAATATGCTACATTTGGTTAATTCATCTTTACTCATTTCGAAAATATTTCAAAAAAATCGTCCTCAGGCAGTCATCTTTAACACCCTGTATCTTTGTAAATAAGGACTTTTCGAAAAATTACAATTTAGGTTTTTTTTCATGATTAGATGTCCCCAATTCGCTCACAAATTTTGGTCATGTCTTTCTGGATCACCCTGTATAGTAAAAGCAATATTATGTGCTTTACATAACATCATCAAATACCCACATACCACCAGGAACAAGCCATTACGTAGATATTATTGCTAATAATGTAATGCCTGGATTATGGACGAAAGGAATATAATGCATGGATCATGGAGGGTGACAAGCAGACAACGCCGCGCCGCGCCGTGTTATTTCTTATTTGCCATTCTAATAATACACAGTGCAAATAAAATAAAAAGTTGTGTATTTTATATAAGAATGTTCGTGGATTGAAATCTTAAACTGATATTGTATATAATGCTTCTTTACCTTCTCAATATGATTTGTATGTTTTTATGGAAACTTGGCTTGACTCATCTGTACGAGACTCTGAATTATTTAATAACAATTTCCAGGTTTTTAAATCGGACCGAAATTTTGCATTAACGGGGTTCTAGTTCTGAATATGTTCTTAACAATAATGATTTTTTATTATTAGGTGATTTACGCATTCCTGTATATTCGGATTTCTTAAGTACTAAAGCATACATTAATAATCACATTATGCTTCTTAATAATTTTGGCCAATTTTTGGTTATAAGTATTTGACTATTTCCGTGGTAGCGCTGTATGCATCATGGAAAATCCTTTATTTATAACGAGGAGCTGCACCCCATAGCTACAGAGGCGAATTAAAATAGGTAAGGTAATGTACATTTCTGATTAAAATTAATCCAATCCGAAAATCGAAGTAATATTATTTATTCTGTATTAAATACAACGGAGTACACAGACAAGAATCCGAGGGCACCAATATACCCTTAATTTTAATGTAGCTAACTAATTATTTTCTTTTTTATTCTAAATAAATTTGTATCATTATTTGAAAAAACAGTGTCTTTTCTATTTAACTTTCCAAATTGTTCATTTTCTTAAATTAATAACTGTTGAAGCAATATACTTCAAAATAATAGTACTGCTGTATTGAAATGAAAAAGCTCTAATTATTTAATTTCATGTTTAATAATAATATAATCTTTATTTTAACAATATCGACTACAAAATATTATATAATGTTTACATACATTTTTTTTTTGTCCACAATGATTTAATTCGAAATACCTGATGGTATTCACGGTCAAAGGTCATGGTTGATTTTAACACTAATAATTGCTTCGTACATTCAGTTTCCTCGATCAAAAATTGACATACGTAGCATAAATAATTAAATTCAGTATCACTCACAGCGAAACAACTATTTTTTATGAGTAATGTCTAGGTATTCTCTAAAATGATTGTTTATTTCTTATTTTTTTTTATATATGAAAGGAGTAATGTTTATTAACTGTGTAGATAGATATTCCAAGATTTTTATAAGTGGCGAAAAAAATAATCTTTCAGGAATAGGTATAGTTTTTACTACTCAATATTCAATTTTCCAGTGTCACAGCAACACATCATCAACAGGTAGGTTACCAAACAAAACACCATACATTACTTCAAAACATTCAAAAATTTAATCAAACAAATAAACACGACATTTCGACCAATATTAAGGTCGTATGAAGATGACCTATTATTGCTCGAAACGTGTCACGTTTATTGGTTTGATTAAAATGTTGAATGTTTTGAAGTAATCTATATGGTGTTTTACTACTTAAGTATCTGGTTTAAAATATTGCTATTATCGTGGTTCTCTGTCTATCTATTAAAACTGAACTATTTATATAAAGCCGGGAATATATCTGACAAACGTTGCCATTCGTTCACGTTGTCGACGATATATTCACATTCGTTGATCAAGTGAAGACGTCTGTTTGCGACCGTTCGACAAATTAATTGTGGATCGAAAGGCTAGCAATGCGAACGAATGTTTTCCATCGGATTTCGGTAAAAATGAAAAGATCAACGTTGCCGGTCGTTGCTGTGTGGGCACGGGGAAAAGAATGTTTATTCTTTCCCTATCATTAACCCCGAAAGATTGCTTTGTGTTTCTACTCTTGTTTTTGAAAGTTAAAATTATTAGTATGAGCGAAAATCAGTTAGTTATAGCTAGTCCAGTCCTTCGGTGCAGTGGAAACTAGTGGGAAAGACTGGGAACGATAGTGAATCGTTTGTTCTCATAGTGTGTATGCTACCCAGCAAAGTTTCCGGGCATGTCTTCAATAGTCAAAGAATGCGAATGAATGGCAACGTCCGTCGGATGCATTCCCGGCTTAACAAAGCTGTCCGGTACCTCCATCAATACCATATTTCCTATGTTTAATATATCCATGTTTTGTATCAGGTATGTAACAAATACCTATCTCTCCAAAACATTAATAGTAGCAGGTTTCGTCTAATTCAGGTGAGGTGAAATGGACATTTGCGTATCGGTGAGGTTAGGTATATCTCTGTGATAATAGCAAGAACATATTATGATTTAACTGTGTGATATAACTGACACAAATTATGGTTGGATTTAGGTATCATAAGACTGGTACATGAAATTTGTCTAGAATTTTATTTAAAATCCAATAATGAAATAATATATAGAGTGTCCCATTTGAAATAAGCAAGTTGACACCCACTTCCGCTATAACCGGAAGCCGACCGGCGTCGCTGTTATTTAATCTGTGTCAAGTTTCATCCAAAATTATATCATGCACATTTTTAGAATTTAAATCGCTTTACGTCCCGAGATTTTCTAATAAACGTTCACCGTGAGACACCATGTACATAAGTATCAATATTGTAATGTTACTCGAACATTTTAGAACTTGTTTTAAAAATTTGCCATTTAGTTGAAAGTTAAAAACTATTTTAGTTAATTTTTGATGGGCACTTCTTGCTAATATGTTTTTTCCCGAAAGCAGTACCTACGACCTATTCGGTTAATAACTTTAGGTAGACACCTTATATATATGAATATTAATAACTCAAACCAAATTTTGCGTTATGTGTTCTGAACTACTTAATTCTCTTTTATCGAGTCACAGTGTATTCTAAAAAAGAACGCAATGTTTATAAATAAAATACCTAATAATAATAATAAAATTCTATAATAATCTCTAAATGAAAGTAATGCAACCGTATTTTAACATCGTTTTCGCTTTCAATTCTTCGATTACATTACCTATTATACTTTATTATGTTGAACAGATACGCGTATCTATTTACTATTTACGCTATGTGCACATTAAAAATTTTACTTCAGTGGTACTTAATATTGAGCAGGCGTAGTATTATGCAAATTAAATTACAGTAGGTAAGCGAGAACAATTGGGATGAGGGTACCGTTATCCCAATAGTTTCAGGATTTCACCAAACTAACGAGTATCTACATAATATAATATTATACGTAATACAGGGTGTCTCCAATTCTAGACGTAATTTGTGGATAATGTCCCATATCTATGTCCAGCGGATTTATTGGTATTTAATGATTTATGTCCACATTGACACTTTATGATACAACAAAATCTTATTTTTTTTTACATTATAATGGTTTGATAAATTTTCTTAGCCTTTCCCATATAGGTAGTAAGATATAATACCTACCTAAATCTTTACCAGTTTTGTAACTTACTTGTAGATACCTGATAGATAGTAGTCTATCAGGTACTGCGTAGAAAGCCAGACCAGTAATTTTGTAAAATTCTATTCTATTTAATTATTCTATTTAAAATGATCACAAAAAAGAAAACCATAAATATGTATTAACATAATTTAATTTTTAATAATATTAACAAAATTTTTCCTCAAGGTGACTTCAGCGCATTACTCTCAACCTAGTCATATGTAATATTTGCAAATACAATTTTCTCTCGAATTTTACCACTGATGATGAGGCTAGTGAGCTTCGAAACATGTTTGGATGTAACACATTGAGTGTAACGTATTAAATTGATTTTGTGGAGTCAGACTTTTATTTTCTATTACAATACATTCACTCCACTTCAGAATGGACTACTTCTTTAAAATAAAAAAAAAAAAAAAAATTGAAAATAAATTTTTACCAATTGGAACACGCAGGTATATGTTTTTATTTTATTTATTTATTTCTAGTAGGTTGTGCATTGCAAAAATGTATAGTTTTAGGAATATTGACATCCTAAAAATGGTATCAAGGCATTAGAGTATCGTTATGATAAATATCTACAGCACTCTATATTATGGATTGTCAATCTTTATCTCTATAGCGGGTGTCCCACCGGGAAGGGATTCGATCGATTATGGAGAAACAATCTGAAAATCAGGTGTAGTCCGTAGGTCGACGGGACCAATTCGACTAAAATGTTTTCAAGAATCAAGTACTTCCGGTTATACCGGAAATGGGTGTCAACTTCCTTATTTCAAACACGACCCTATATAAATTATATTTTTTTTGGATTCTCCCTGTAATTCTAAACATATTTATAATTAAAAAAGGGGGGTTGCCATTTAAAAATTTTGAATTTTAGGATATTCTAAGAAATCAAATTATTAAAGCTTCCATATAATAAAAAATTGTTATTATTCCTTCTTCTGAAAACGTCATTTTTGACATAAAATTTCAAATATTTCGGAAACGGCGATAGGTATAACATAATATGCATGAAATATGTTTAGAATTACAAGGAGAATTAAAAATAATTTATATAGGGTCGTATTTGAAATAAGGAAGTTGAAATCCATTTCCGGTATAACCGGAAGTACTAGATTATTGAAATCATTTTAGCCGAATTGGTCCCGTCGACCTAAGGACTACACCAGATTTTCAGATTGTTCCACAGTGTAGTTTCTCCATAATCGATCGAATCTCTTCCCGGTGGGACACCCGGTATAGGTACACTATTTTATGAACACTAAATAATAATAGAATAATTTTAAGTAGTTTTCAATCACAAACATTGTTACAAAAGGTTATTTTTATTAGACGATTATATCTTAAACAAAAGTCAGTTAAAATATTATGTTGACGATTTCACGCTTACTTCGTTCATGCCATTTGCGAAATTACTAATTATAAAAATATGTAATAAAAAAATTGGAATCGTGTCGTTTTTTCGCAATTAGAACGTCCCATTTATAAATTTACAATTGGACACACAATAATAGTTAAGAACTGTGATTTTATTTTTAATGAGGTAGAATTTTTTAGAATTTTTATATATCTATATCATTAAACACAAATCGGTAATAGTAACCTTTTCGTAACATCCAAAAATTTCATGAGAGAATTAAAATTATTTCTTACTTAAACCGCGAGTATATGTTATACGCCATAACCTCATTTAACGATAAAAATTTTTAACCTCCTTTGAAGTTCATTGTAGAGCGTCCAATTCGTGGTTTAAACAATTGTCCGGTGCAAATTATAATCGAGCTCCGCCCACTTAGGTTCTCCATGCACAAATGGATGATGCTAAATAAAAAAGAACCAACCAAACGCCAGAATGGCATTGATTCAATTACCCGGTCATGTTGGAGTTCCTGGTTCATGGAATTCTTCAAAAATATTGAATAGTATTTTGACTTTTTGATTTTGAACTGCAAGATGGTAGTCAGCTAAGTTTTTGTTACTTACGCCGAGTTTTCTAATGATCGTTTGTTTTTCTGCTTATTCTATAGAACATAATTGTTCTAATTATTTGCAAAATGTATTGTTGCCCTTTACACAGATTCAAAACATCATTTTATAAATAATGAAGGTGCTTGGGGGATCTTGTAATAGATATCACTACTATATATCTACTTATAGTGTTGGTCTGTTTCCACAATATGATTGAACGTTGGTGTATTTAGATGATGATAGATACTCAATTTTATAAATTTGGCACTTGGTTCCTTTTCGTTCAGCATCATTCAAATGTTAGAAGAAGAAAGCTTTCTTCTATAAGAGAACAGCTACTAAATAAATCGGAGAAGAAATATGTTGGCGATCGAATGAATGAAAGCTGTCTAAAAGTTTTCCGGCTTCGACAGGATTACATTCTACAGGTTGGATACTAAAACTCAGTTTATATATTTGTTTAATAATGAATTCTACATAAGAAAAATATATTCATATGTTATCTGAAAATAAATTAATAAATTATTTAAGAATTGCTTGTTACATAAAGCAACAAGACTTTAAGTTATGTTGGAAATTTGTTTCACACTACCATACTTCCACCAGACGGCCGTTTCGTCGATCCACTCCATTAAATAAAGCCTCCCTGCTAGGGGATTCGGGCGCATCTAGTGTTGGCAATAGGATATAATGGAGTTGTTACTTCTTGTCCGGCCATCGTTGGTGAACTGTTTCACCCGGCATATTGCCTGTTCACGCTAGATGTCGCCAAATACATCTCTCTCTCAATCAATTCTCGTGCTAGTATAAGCTCTTTGTAAATGTTGGAAATTTGGGTCACACTGCCTACCGATCACCACTGATGAGTCCTGGATCGACGAAACGGCCGTCTGGTGGAAGTATGGTAGTGTGAAACAAATTTCCAACATAACTTAAAGTCTTGTTGCTTTATGTAACAAGCAATTCTTAAATAAAGCCTCCCTGCTAGGGGATTCGGGCGCATCTAGTGTTGGCAATAGGATATAATAGAGTTGTTACTTCTTGTCCGGCCATCGTTTGTGAACTGTGTTTCACCCGGCATATTATTGCCTGTTCACGTTAGATGTCGCCAAATACATCTCTCTCTCAATCAATTCTCGTGCTAGTATAAGCTCTTTGTAAATGTTGGAAATTTGGGTCACACTGCCTACCGATCACCACTGATGAGTCCTGGATCGACGAAACGGCCGTCTGGTGGAAGTATGGTCGTGTGAAACAAATTTCCAACATAACTTAAAGTCTTGTGGCTTTATGTAACAAGCAATTCTTAAATAAAGCCTCCCTGCTAGGGGATTCGGGCGCATCTAGTGTTGGCAATAGGATATAATGGAGTTGTTACTTCTTGTCCGGCCATCGTTTGTGAACTGTGTTTCACCCGGCATATTGCCTTTTCACGCTAGATGTCGCCAAATACATCTCTCTCTTAATAAATTATTATTTTGTTCACATTTCTGTCAAAGCAGGTTGCTTGTTATGCTTATTTAAGACTCCAGTACTGTTCTTCATTGAAAACTTTATTTCACAGAAATTCGATTTTCGAATGTTGGGAAAAGTCGTATAACACCACAAAATCCTTTAAAGCTTCAGAGATAGTTTTAATAAGATCTGCTTCCTCAATCTTTATTTCTATACCTAAATAATCACAGACAATTTTTAAATAGACACAATTGTTCTAATTTTTTCAGAATGAGAAAAAGTACTGATAGCCATTTACCAATGCTGCTATTATTTCCATTGCCAATTTAGCTATTATAATATTTTAATGCTAACCTAACCCCCAAACAGGTTAGTGCTTCTTTTTTCAACAACAACCAATGCGAATGGTCAAAGTAAACAAGTTACTCGGAAATTACCAAATTAATAAAAATAAGAATAATAATAAATCGTCTTTATTTTTGAAAATAACAATATCATAACACTATACCACATATAACACAGTTAAAACAGTCAATTACCGAGAAAATTTTGAAGACAACACTCTAAACAAGAACATTCACCAAGTTGGTTTCTGTTTTCGACAATAAAACCCCACATCAGTCGACATCACGTTGGTATGGAGAAATCTAACGGGTAAGTCATACCAAGGAACCCAAGGTGCGGTGTGTCGAAAATAGTAGAAAAAGGCGGAAGCTGTGAGCAAGCTCATCTATGAAGAATGATATGTGACATATCGCGAGGTAGAGACAAGAGCAATTATATGTAAAAATTAGTTTCTTGTTGGATACCGCAACTTTAAATCTCTTCAACGATGGAAACTCTAAACAGTGTACAGCATTGTGGATTTACAGTTATGAATCCAAAAATAATTACCAGACGTCTATTTTGGTGTTCTTAGCCGAAGAAAAGCCACGATTTGGTCAGCTTTGTATACAAAACCTAAAGAGACAACTTAAAATAATAAATAAAATTAAAAGTGCTCTTCACTTTAACTTTAAAAATATTTATATTTTAACGTTTTATCATAATATTTAATGTGATGTTTTCGTTTTGTTCGTTTTCCCGTTGGAAATATAACTCGAGGCCATATGCGACTAAAAAGATTGAGCATTCCACTTACGACGCATTTTTTAAAAATTGCAACATTTCTAATAAACTGAAAAAAATATAAAAAATGTATAGGTATTCCGCTGTAAATGCAACTCACACCGTTTACCTTATTTAACAGAAGCATTTTGGGATTCCATAAAAAGTCACCGAATGTTAATAAATTTAGAAATCAGAACTTATATTTACATCACGGTTGCTAAGCTATTCAGTTATTTGAGGATTTCGTCGGGTAGATGCCTAAAAACCTAAAAACTTCCAACAATTCAATAGATGGAATGTTTCGCAGAATTCAGTCTCTTAAATACAAGATACAATAAAAAACTTGAACATAACATGAGTTTTTGTTCGTAAATATAAAAAGAAAATAATTTTGTGGCATAGCGCGCAAGATTGCTGGTTTTACCTAATCAGTAGAACTAGACCGAGGCATGGCTGATAGCAAAGATTACTTTGCTGATAGATACTGCCGAATTTGTTTCGCTTTTATTAGAACCAGCAATCTTGTCCGTTATGCCACCAATTATTTTCTTTATATAGTAAACTGCTATAGAGTTACGCTGTATTTCACCCTGTTTTAAATGTCGTGTACAATATTCAACTCAAGAAGCTGGAATAGAGGTTGCCAATCGACCCATTCAGTAAATAATGGTTTTTATTTTGAAGTCCTCTATCCTCAGAGATCCTCAAATGAGATAATATGAAATGGGTTTCTACTAAATGTAAAAACACTTTCAGATATGAGATAGATCTCTGGAGATATCAACCATTTGCATGTAGCCACCGTATATCCTATTTAAAAGTTGCTCATGTAAATGATGTAATTTCTTTATTTTGCTTTAATTTATAAGTTACGATAAAATATTAACATTCTGCTTGCCTATATAATTAGTGGCATTAATATTTATTGGAGGACAAATAATACACTTACCGATACTTGCATTGTTAAATAATGTTTAATACTCGAAGTTATTCTATAACGATAATACAGCCTTTTAAATTATGTATAAATGCTGTGTTGTTGTTAAGTAATAATAATGTTATTTGACACATTTTGTTATTAGCTTTACGTGTCCTTAAGTACTTAGAGATTGTGCATTAAATCTGCATGTTTACTATCTCTTCGTGTGACACGTGTCCACGAACATTATTTGTTGCACTTTGTTTACGAAGATGATATAGTTCATCCACTTAACTATAAATTTAAGAGTATTAAATAAGGACGATTTTACATAAAATGAAGAAGTTGAAGAGTGTGTAAATTTGAGCTTCTCGAAATTATTTCGCCAAACTTCGAGGGTTTTGGATTTTCTTTGGGTATATAATAATGGTAATTGTTGTCCCGATCATTGCCTTAAGGGTCATGTTGATTTGTTCAAAAAGAAATTTATATTTGATCACTAGTGACAAATATGATGCTGGAAAATTGTGTAAATGCTGAGGAGAACCATTTTCTTATAAATTAAAAAGGTAAAAAAATTGGTTAAATGATACTAGAAAGTATGGGAAATATAAATGTGTTGCTTCATCAGAGATGCATGCGCAGATGCAAAGATTTTGCGATTTAAATTTTTGAAAGGAAACCGCAGGTATGTTTTTGTATCTGTGTCAGCAAATATTTGCATATTCGTAATGTATTTATTAATTTATTTTTGTCAATAAAATTATTATACTGTATTTAATAGGAAAACCATACACTTGTGTACCACAATTTCTATGATTGTAGGTACACTTATCTGTCTGAAAAGGATTACAAATTAATAAAGAATGTAAAATGAAAGCGAGAATATAACAGAAGTGAAAGTTTTACATAAAAAAATTAAAAGATAAACGTGTCTTCTCATATAGGTGTGTTTTATTTGGTACTTAGGTGAATGATAACAAGTTTAATGTTTTTATTTGCTATAAATACATGTTTAATAGCACTTTCTTAATGTTCCTAGAAGCAAATCTATTTACTTAAATAAATTAAATTACAAATACACTTTTTTCTATCTGCGGCTAAATGCATCACTTATCAATCAATTTGAAAATGTAATCTACGGGTGTCTTTTTTTATATTAGTTCCAGCTAAAGCTCATAACTATACTTAGGGATACATGTACTTAAAAATGTAAAGTGTATGCGCATAAATATGCATAATTCTTGAACGTATATCTATGCAGAAAAAATAAATCGAAAATTGATGATTTTAATTAGCGTATAATTAAAAGTACCTATAACATACAGCATATAATTAGGTAACATTAATTATTTTATTAACTAAGTTTTTAGGATAAAGAAAACCAAACTAGGAACTAAAACAATAAATCACTAGGTATTTTTCAATATTTTCAATCAAAAATGTATGTCTCCTCTCTGAATAAAGATATGTATAAATCGAAAAGCTTCTTTCGATATCCACTGACGTAATGTGCATTTTTAAGTTTATTAAAACACATGGCATCTAACTTCTTATCTATGATATTTTTCAATTGTTGCGTTTAACATTTCATACAACTCGATTTCAATTTTGCCCTTTACGTTTTTACAATTCCACGGGAATATAACCATCAAATTGACACTTTCAGTGGTATCCTGCTGGTTGCTAGTTTTGTGGTGGTTTCTAGTACAAAACTGTAATTGGCTTTTACAAAGGCTGAATTAGCTGATTTCTGAAGTGTTCTAGCGCTGCTTGAAGAGCTTGACAGCCATAGTGGGGTAGGCCTTTTAAAATCAGCGAACTGATCGGCATACAAAATACTGCTTCTAACCAAGTTCCCCACTTTGTTTCAACTGGCTCTAGGGAAAGGGGAGTCGTTAGGCAGTTCTTTTTACGTTTGTATTCTTATTGCTGCTTTATTAAATACTTTTTCAGACTAGCTAAATCGTTGACAAGGGGACACGGGTTTCTGATTTTTTGACAACCCTGTTGATACCATAAGCTAAACAAGTCTCGCTAATTAATTTCCGATAAAAAATCCGTAATCAAGGAAGGAAATATTTTGACAAGTAGTCTTGGAGAAAAAGTGTTCTTGTCAATTAATTCGCTTTTTCTATTTGCCTCGACGCTATTAATTATGATTCAGAGGAAATATTACTATTAAGTTGTCCAGTCATCAAATGAGCTATATATCCAGATATAAACGATCGACATTTAGAAAAGGGCTAAAAATATCATTCGACAGCTTGGATGAAGCTATATTGGATACATAATTCTTCGGTAAATACATTGTAATCATTTGATTTATTAGAAGTAGCTAATTTGGAATGTGCGAAACGATTTTTGTAGTTATTCGCCTGAAAGTTTCGACCTCTCATTTTTTGCTATATGTGTGGCATATTATGTTTGGTATTTATTCAAAGCTGTAACCTGCAGGAATGAAAAATGTATTGAACAGATGCTTGTACGATCCTAAATTAAAATTATAGGTCAGGTTTTCTTTCATTAAGAATACAAACAAAAAGTCTTAAAAAACTGTTCAGCGAAAATTTGGTTTACTAAAGGGCACGTTAATATTTAGTAGGGACATTCGATTAGTTGTGCCCTCTATTATTGTGTACATTAATCTTCACCACTAAAAAGGCAACCTTATTCAGATGTTGCATATCGGTAGTAAGGAGAAGCTATTGGTGTCAAGATTTTTTATCGAAAATACGTATTTTGGTTCATTTTATCAAAGTTTAATACCATTGGAGGAAAGGGCAAAAACTTTATAAATATCAGATCCAATGCTACTGAACTGAAATAACAAGATTTATATATGCAGGTCATCCATAAAGGGTCTGAAAATAGAGATAAAATTAAAGAAGCGTCAACGTGGATGAAATAATGTTGGGTACATCATAAAATTAGTATACAGGGTTATTCACGTCATACGACACGGAATAGTGTGGCTAAACTATTTAATTTCTTAAAAGTTTTATTCATGGGTTCGATAAAAATGATGTATGGCTACATTTTAAAAATATTGTGATTCTTTACAGGGGGTCCCAAATATAAGAAATAAACCATAGTTGTGTTTTTTTAAAAGGAATGCCCTCTATATGAATATATTTTTAGATTCCCCGTTCAAAATAAACCAAACTTTGATAAAAGTACATCTCACCTAAACCTGACAGTTTTTTAAATATTTTAATTTTTGTAAAAATATTGACATAATTTGAATGAAAAAATTCACACCTATTCGTTTGTTCTTTTTAGGCCAGTCTAGGCTAATAAATATACCCACTCATCACTTGTTATGCCAAATATAAAACACCCCCAATACTAAATACAGGGTGTCCAATAATATAAGTTATATAAACGTAAAGTTTATTTCTAAATAACGTGTTTAGTTCAAATGGAACACTCGGCATATGAGGTAAAAATTAGATGCACAAAGTAATTATCTGTCAAATATTATAATACTTTCCTATGGAGAACTCTTGACGTTTTCGTGGAAAATGCACATATTCATATTATTAGTTTTTTTATTAATTTTTAATTAAACCTGTTAATTTCATGTTTATTTGCTCCTTCATCTCCTCTATTAAATAAGTTTTCATTTTCGATGATTTGGTTCCTACCTATGTACAAAATTCAACACGATTTAATATCAATATTGAAGAGTTCTTTAAGCAGTTGCACTGTGTTTGGGTGGTATCTTTCGTTCAACTGCCTTAACAGTCTCTCGAAGCCCGCTTTTTTGGGAATATTTTGCGCCGGGAACCTTTGAGCGTAAACTCGCGATGCCAGTAAAGCGTTTTTGGACCATTCTCGCGGAATAAAAATCATATCTATTCTTTCTCCTTTGGAATAGGTTCGCATTTTTGATTAATTGAATTAAATCAAATGTCACGTGTAAAAAACTGTTTTATGAAAAATTCCCAACTCCTAGGTAAGAATTTTCAACACTATTTGACAGTAAATATCAAATCAAAAAAAAATGTATTCTGCCTTCTCAAATTCTCATGGCTGACTTGATAAATATTATAATTTTGTGAATATGTGCATTTTCCACGAAAACGTCAAGAGTTATCCATAAGAAAGTATTATAATATTTGACAGATAATTACTTTGTGTATCTAATTTTGACCTCATATACCGGGCGTTCCATTTGAAATAAACAAGTTAATTAGAATTAAACTTTACGTTCATATAATTTATATTTAGTATTGAAGGTTTTTTTATATTTGGCGTAACAAGTGATGAGTGGGTATATTTATTAGCTTAAAAAGAACAAACGAATAAGTGTGAATGTTTTCATTCAAATTATGTCGATATTTTTATAAAAATTGAAATATTTAAAAAACTGTCAGGTTTAGGTGAAATGTACTTTTATGAAAGTTAGGTTTATTTTGAACGGGGAATCTAAAAATATATTCATATATAGGGCATTCCATTTAAAAAAAAACACAACTATGGTTCATTTCTTATATTTGGGACACGCTGTATAGATTCACAATAGTTTTAAATGTAGATATAAATCATTTTTATCGAACACATGTATAAAACTTTTAGTAAATTAAATAGTTTAGCCGTATCCGTGTCGTATGGCGTGAATAACCCTGTATATAAAGGAAAATAAATTTGTCATGTGACAAAAAAGAAACAGAAGAAGTACAATAGGTATACAAGAGGGGTAAATAAATATAAGATTGCATTACAATCAAAATATAGTACTAAAATAATTTCACAAATGAAATTGGAGAAAGTCCATCCGGAATGGTGAATATTAACAAAAACAAAAAAAAATCATACCTAACAGGTGGCCTTACTGTTTATATTTTATTAAAAGTAGTGAATGATGTATATAATAATCTTATTTTTTGTAAAAACGTTTTTGTTTAATTTTAATAAATAGGATACGATTAACAAGTATTCCACATTAGCATAACTCAGAAGAATACATTTTGTAATTGTCGAATAATTATGGTTAATCTGATGTATTTATAGATCTTATCTAATAAACTAGGTATTTTGTAAATAATAAACACGACTTAGGAAATAGTTGTATTATAAATTATTCCAGGAAGGATCTGTCTCAGACACCATTAATAAAAATCTAAGTAATTCGTGGGTGTCGGATTACCGAAGCAGGATAAGGTGTATACATTAATATTATATAAAATATCTTCTAGTAATTATAAAAAAGTTGTATAAATGAAGAAGATACTTTATTTTACGTAATTGTGCTAGACAAAGTGAAAGCGATACATAATATCGTCGGCTTACTTTCAAAACCTCCTAAGTCTGAATTTTACTCATAACGAGGTTTTGATAAAAACAAATTCTAAATATTAATATTCAACGTCCTGTAAAAGCTCTTAAGTCATTAATTCATTGTAGTGACATCTATCGCAAGAATATGAAACCTTCTATGTTGTTACACCACATAACCCTGCTCAAAAACTTCTAAGTCTGCATTTCGCATTCGGCCATCGCTGTTTTGCAATGAGTTCTAGTTGATTAGTGATTGAAGTATTATTGTTATTATTAAAATATAAATAAAGTGACCTAGGTACTAAAACAGAAGGTAAGTAACTTATAATAATATTGCTTATCTTGGCAATTGTATTTTGATTTGCTGAATTCGCCAGATTTGTACAGAAAAAACTTAAGAGGTTTTGATTTACGCTGATTCATGGCAAATGTTGTTGAAAATGAGACTTACACGGTTTTTATTTGAGCCGTATTGTTACAATGTATACTTTGTAATTTTTTTTTAAGATGTACGGGGGTATGCAAAGAAATAAGTTTATACTAAATTTAGTCACAAATGTGAAAGAAATTAATAATGCATCTTCATTAACAATGGATAGTACATCAACTTTGTTTTCGGAAATAAATAACATCAATAACGCCAACGATGAGCTAATACTAAATACAAACAATGAGACTCAAAATGAAAATTGCTTTGAACTTCGGACGGAAATAGAAGAAGCTATGAAAGTATTAATCGATGACTGTGGAGAACAAAATGATGAATTATTTTTATTAAGAGATCAGATGAATAGTAATTAATTAACTCTTTTTTTTTTAAGTAACATTATTAATACGGTTTAATTGTAGGCGCTACAGAAACTGCAATTTCTAATACTAACTTAGAAATTGACGAGAGCAATAGTGTACCAGATGTTCCAGAGCGACGTGATATCGAGATTTCCGAAGATGGTATTTCAGGAATTTTTATGAACAACCGCGATATGATAATGATTCAAACTACTTACCAAATAAAAGTAAATATGAAGAGAGCGAAGATGAATGTCTTGATATGAATAAACAACGGGAAACGAAAACATTAGGAAAAGAAGATTGGGGACAAGAAAACGACGGAATGTTACTGGGGAATATTGAAGAAGAATACATGAAAAACAAAAGGAAACGAAAACCTGATACAGAGAGTTGGAAAAGACAAGAGTGTAAAAACAAACGCGAAAAAGGTGACAACTATGATGGGTTTCGGAAAACTGCAGATGGAAAATGGACAATTGATGTAGCGAAACCACCTCGTGCAATAAAACCTTTCTGTAATTGTAAGATGTCGGGAAAATCGAAGAAAATACAATGCCGAATTTTCACAGAAGAAGATAGACAGCACATTTTCAATGAATTTTGGAAAAATATGACCTGGTCTGAAAAGAAAATATTCATTTCAAGTCTTGTAGACAGCACGCCTCCAAGAAATCTTAAAAACAAACTCAACGAAACTTCAAGACGTTCTAACACATTTATATGTCATTTCAAGAAAAATGGTGTTCGCGTAAGAGTTTGCCAGGTTATGTTTATTAATACTTTAAGCCTGGGAACTTGGTCCTTGCACAACTGGGTAACTTCTAGTAAGGAGCAGAATTCTGTTGATACTGAAGATGCTAATTTGCTTCACACAAAGAGAATCAATCATAGACATGAACCAGACAAAATCGTATTAAGGAATTTTTTGTTGGAATTACCGAAAATGGAATCTCATTATTGTAGAGTTTCATCGAGCAAAAAATATTTGGAGCCCATTTGGCAAAGTAAAGCTGCATTATACAGAAGTTATGTCGAATATTGTGAAGAAAAAAGCGTTAAATCTCTATCCATAAAGACATTCCATGAAGAGTTTACTTTAAATAACTTGGGTTTATATGCGCCGAAGAAAGATCAGTGTGACGTTTGCGTCTCATATAAGGCTGGAAACGTCGATGAGCAGATATATAATCAACACATTACCAAGAAAAATAGAGCGCGCGATGAAAAATCCTCCGATAAAAGCAAAGCTTCGCTTGTTTTTACGATGGACCTCCAATCAATACTTCTTTGTCCAATGCTTAAAGCTTCAAAAATTTATTACAAAAAGAAGTTAGTGGTTCATAACTTCACATTGTACAATTTAATAACAAATGATGGATATTGCTTCTTGTGGCATGAAGCTGAAGGAAAAGTAACTTCAAATGAATTTGCAACAATCTTGTACAATTTTATAAACACGAATTTGTCAGAAGGGGAAGAAATTATTTTGTATAGTGATGGATGCACTGCCCAAAATAAAAACGTCACTTTATCAAACGCACTATTGAATTTATCAATAAACAAGGGCATCATTATTACTCAGAAATACTTGGTAAGTGGCCACACTCAGATGGAGTGCGACAGCATGCACTCCACAATTGAGCGAAAAATCCGTAATAGAGAAATCTATTCGCCTGCTGGTTATATTGCTGCTTGCAAATCGGCTCGCTTAAATCCAAGACCCTATCAAGTTGAATATTTAAATCATAAATATTTTAAAAACTTTTCTACTCTAAAGTACCACACTTCCATTCGTCCTGGGTATAAAACAGGAGATCCTACTGTTAATGACTTGTGTGCCATACAGTACAGACCCAATGGAAAGTTATATTACAAATTGAATTTTGACGAGGATTGGATGCAGTTGGAAAAGAGACTGTGCCGGAAAAGTCAAGTGGTTGGTAATATAGTTCCACTTTATCAAAATCCATTACCAATTACAAAAAGCAAATACGACCATTTACAGCAATTAAAGGAAGTTATACCTGCGGACTATCATCTTTTTTATGACACCCTACCATTTGAAGCAGACTAATTTTTTATTTTATTTTATATTTTTTATATTATCTGTTTGATATTTATTGGAACATTTGCTTTGGTTTGTTTTTATTTTTTGTTAGTTGCTCAATTATTGAAATTTACGCAGAATTTGAAATAAACAAAACCTACTAAGTGTCGATTATTACCTGTTATTTTGATTCAAAACCTTCTATGTCCCGTTAAAATTTCTATTGTTGGAATTTGAAATAAAAATTAGTAGCAACAAGTCAAAATTAACAACAACTAATTTTGAATAAAATATCACTTTACATAAATGGTGTACCAAATTTTCAACACGTTTTTTGTACCTCCTGTAAAATTAGTGTAAAATGACTTACGAGGTTTTGAAAGTAAGCCGACGATATATAACTCGGATATCGAATACACTACCTACATCAATGGATTTAAATTATTAAAACTTTCCGGCTTTTTAAATAAATGATAATAAAAGCGAGTAAGCCTCGTTTCGACGTGGTACTTATATCTATCCAACGCTACACGACTATAAAATGGTAAACACATTTGGTCTTCATGATACTAACATAGAGGTAAGATATTGAGCAGATGTCAATGATTGTCCATCGTCATGTTTTATTGATTTTTTACCAGATTTCACAGGGTTCTTCTAGGACTACCTTTGTTTTTAGTTTATACCACTGATATATCTTAAAATCTATGGTGCAACCATGGTTGAAACCAAATAAATCAGCATCTAAGTATGATATTTGGTAATAAAAGCAAGATTGTTGTAATAACGGAGAAGTTTCAAATCAATGGTATACTGGTAAGCTATTATCTAGGGTGACCGCTGCGAGAAATCTGGGTATAGTGTTGGATTTTGGACTTATATTTAAGGAGTATCTAAAAATGAGTCTTCAGAGGACGTATATTGTCTTTAAAATAAATAAATGAGATATTCTAATTTAAATATTTTTAAGGCGATGAAGAATATAGAAAACTTAGCAAACGTTACTTCAACAATATCTGTTTGTGTATGGGTAGGTATTTTGCAATTCATTGTATAGTTGAGAAAACTATGCTACTAATAAAATTAATCATACTTCTCAAGTTCATTTTCATAATAGGGCTGTTACTTAACTATTTGCGGATTTTTTGTTTAATTATGGTAATAAAGTGAACATTACCTTAATAAATTATTGACTCATACATTAGTAAGTAGCAGGGGAGCTAAGTTAGTATACTTTAAGTGTTAAGTTTTCTAAAAAGGCTTGTTAGTTTGCATTTTTCATAAACGGGTCCCGAGAAATATTGCAAATCATAGGAGTATTATTATACACAACTTTTACAAAAATACATGGATCAATTACGAAATGCACGATTTCCGCGCCACTCAACTCAGTTCTGCAGGTACAGAGGATGTCAGTTACCAAAATTACGCTATATAGCTATACTATATTGTACATGAAAATATATGAAAACGAATCAATGAGAATATAAGATTAGGAAATCATTGATTACATTCAGGACATAATACCGGAGTCAGCACGCATTCGACATATAAATTGATTATTTATTTAATCGTTAAAAATCAAACACCACGTTATCGGAAAGATAGACAAACAGAATCTTGCGCACTGGCTCACAGTGTCAGACCATCAATGCATCAATCAAACTTCGTAATGAAGTATTCATAATTAAATCGTAATTCAATAAGATAGTTCTCGCATATACGGAGGAATCGTCAATACAGTAGTTTTTGGAACATTTTCAGGAATTCGTCCGACTTCGGTAGATGAAATTCGTAATTCAAGTTCGTTCGCATAGGTATTCGTTTAAAACATAGCTTCTGATCTAATTCAAGTTATCAATCTTTATCCATTCTCATTATAACTTAATCCCAATCCGTAACGAAAAACCCTACAGGATAAATTAAATCCCATAGTTAGTAATAAGAATAATAAGTATCTTAACAATGAAATGATTATAAGACAAAAAGAAAAACCAGTTGAAAATTTAGAAAATATACATTACCGTATCTTCTAGAAGGGTAGCTCCAAGACTTTACTAAGGCGTGGCCTCAGCAACAATTTATTTTACATCATAATCGTGCACAGCATAATCCAAATACAACTGCTATCGTGCAACGATTCTCAAAGAGGTATTGATGACTAGAAATCGACAAAATACCAGTCAAAATCAGGATATTCAGTACTCAAATCTCGCTTACCTAGCCCCAGTAGTACAACAGACCAAAATGGTGTATATGATCCCACCACATCAAGTGGTGTGGGTTGCTATAAAAAATCCGGAAACCAATAAAATCTAACATCAGCGCCGTAAAATCTCTTCAACAAATCTACAAACACAATCCGCGTGAATTGAAATTGTAATTATTATCCCATATGCATAAAGGGTAGAAAACGGATTTTCTACTTTGCAATTACAAACACCAATGGCAGATGCACACAGTAGAACAACTGTTCCACGAAAGCCCTAAGCCGCCAACCAACGACCAATTCGATTTTCACCATTCTTACCGGCAAAAGTTGTTCTTACCCAATCAAATTCTAAGAAACAGGCGCTAAACCGTTAATAAATTGACAATGCCAACAAACTGTCACTCAATACAGCCTGCGGCTGATAGAATAAAACATCTCCACAGTGAAGATACTGCTCTGTCAAATTGAAATAACTAACACATGCACGGCGGAATACAACATCGGTAAGTCGAACCACCGAAGCATTATGTCCACTGCCAGAACAGACTGCGTTACGAACACCATTAAATAGCAAATTAAAAATAATGAACTGCTTCCTATAAAAGGAAGCAAGTGATATAATACTGAAGTGTCATACGAGATACTTAAGGAGACAGAAATCAGCTGATTGTTGTAAATTAATTCAAGTAATTCAAAGTAAAAATATATAACCTACACGTTACGGTATACAATAATAATAAAGCCGACTCTAATACTCAATAATACGCAAACGAAAATCACTGAATATATTAGTCAAAATCGGGTAAGAAAACGGTAACACTAGTTACAGTGCCACTGTTTTGTGTCATAACCGGGAATTAAATAATGTATACAATTGTGTGGTTTTTAGGAACAAACACGAAGAGAAGCCAGCATAATTATAGCATATGGCAAACTGAAACCATACCTAACATATAGTTTCATTACAACGATATCACCGCCGTATGCTCCCATAATGGAGGCGTATGATTCGGAGCTTTCCCAAGAGTGCCATACTCGACTTTCAGCCACTCCGGGCTTATAACCAGGTAACGGTCTTATAAGAAAAGATGTTATAAGACAGGTATGCGTTGCGCGACCCGGGTTAAGCAGCGGGAGGCCTCGTTCACATACCCTCCAGTTATAATGCCCCAGGAAGACCTTCACAGGGACAACCCCAATCCGAAACCACACATTTCCGCACGGTAGTACCTTTCCAACGAACAGGACAACTGTAAAATAAAGAAACCAAAACATACGACACAAGATAGGAAAGAAAACGAAGAAATGGAGCCTCTAATCGCTTGTTCCAAAACAAAAACAAAAAGCGGGTGTTCCTGCAAATGACACTGCCACTGATCTCCTTGCCGACGATTCAGCGGAGCTCAGGTTAATCGCAGTAGTAGTACCAGCGTCATCGTCCGGTCTAAAGACTAGAACCACTCCTTCAACGACTCGCCAAGCACTACACACCGTCAACCACCCTTCCGAAGAACCTCGCCATTCAAAGCAGCCCTTAAGGACCCAGCAGCACCTGCCCATATGCAAGCCGGACAAAAAGGAGAATGAACAAGGGCTAGCAGACTACCAACTAAACAAAAACAAACTAAAACGG
This sequence comes from Apoderus coryli, assembly GCA_911728435.2. Taxonomy (NCBI): domain Eukaryota; kingdom Metazoa; phylum Arthropoda; class Insecta; order Coleoptera; family Attelabidae; genus Apoderus; species Apoderus coryli. Next base: position 3,080,375 of record OU452202.1, on the reverse strand, counting down.
AAATATGACAACAAATACAAAAAGGTAAGTCATAACGACTTGAAATGCATGTCCCCTATCAAGATGTTCACATAGTTAACTTTTAACGTTAGAAATATTGTTACAGATTCGATGTTAGACTGCAACTATTGGTAATGATCGTTCCTAGACCAGATACCATTTAAAAGTTCCCACCCGGAATAGAATTCAACATTAATTCGCATGAATTCTATCAAATACCCAAAATATTACGACAACTGATGTCCTGGACTCAAGAAAAAGATTTACGAGGGCTCCACCATAAGTAGTAAGTATAAATTTTATTTTTTAAAATCTTTTAAATAATTATTTAATACATATTTTCTGTTTTAGGGATTCACTTGGCATGAAAAAGGATGAAGGACAAAAATAAATCTAAACCGCACACTATATACAGGACCGTACTAAGAATATTTATTTATTGAAACAACAAATAAGGCAATTTTATTATGGCAATTATACAAGGTGTAGATGTAAATGTAATTATCAATAAAATTTTAAGTAATGTGAGTGCGATTGGCTATTTATTATGGTTAGATATACGCATTTACTTTAAGATAAAAATTGACCGTAACAATTTGATGGCTTATTTATATTTATTATTATTATTTATTTGAAACCTAATAAAACCGCTTGTTGTGTTAATAACAGTTTTTAAATATTTTTACACATTTTACATTTATTTCAAATTTAGGTAAATTAGATTCTCATAAATAGTAAAAGTAGACTTCTACTTATTAAGCAGTACCTACTCAATATATAGGAAAATTATACAACTGATTAATATACCTATTATACTCGTATATAGCATAACACATTCTATGAAGGCGTTCTAATTATACAGATTTTTTAAAAAATTACTATTTTTAACTGGAATTGCTTTGTTAAATATAGGATTTTATAAACTAGCAGCAAGTGAAATCATGCTTGGGCTAACCAATTTGCACATCACGAATGTCTAGTCTTTAATTCGTTCTGTTACACTTGTGTATTGTCGTTTTAACAAGATGAGTATTATGTATTTTGCTATATAAAGCAAAATACATAAATATTGTGACCCTGATTATATTAAAAAATAAATTAAATTGAGAGAGAGAGATATATTTTTGGCGACACCTATGCCCGGTGAAACATAGTTCACAAACGATGGTCGGACAAGAAGTAACAACTCCATTATATCCTATTCCCAACACTAGATGTGCCCGAATCCCCTAGCGGGGAGGCTTTATTTACGAATTGCTTGTTATATAAAGCAACAAGACTTTCAGTTATAATTTGTTTCACACTACCATGCTTTCACCAGACGGCCGTTTTGTCGATCCACGACTCATCAGTGGTGATCGGCAGGCAGTGTGATCCACATAATTTCCAACATAACTGAAAGTCTAGTTGCTTTATGTAACAAGCAATGCGTAAATAAATTAAGTTGTCCGTTAATTGTTAGGGCACGAAGTTAGTTGGTTGTAATCGAGAAGATTTAATAGACAAGTTAGAAAAAATCCACAATACTTCTTATAGACTATATACAATGCATTTTGAAAACAATGTTTCTAAATAGTTTACGCAACCGGTTACATAAAGAAGTAGGACCACGCATATTTCCTGCCCCAGAGGGATCATATTCGCATTCCATTTCACCGGCGACCGGCTTGCTTTATCACGGAATTATTTAGGCTAATTGCACACTCACCGGATTTTTACCGGTCAAAGTAATAGTTGCTTTGTTGTTGTGACACGAGGTTGTTGGATAATAATGAATCGTAAACGCAAGCGTTGGATTCATCCTATCAATCAAAACGGGGGAACATTCTAGACTCTTTTTGAAGAACTAAGGTGTGATGGTAGTAAGTTTTTCAACTTCTTCAGAATGTCTATTACATCCTTTGACGAACTCCATGAGAAATGGTTGAAAAATTAAATCCAACATCAAAAGACTAAAATGAGAAGCTCTATTTCTTCACGAGAAAAAAGAAAGTACAGAGAACAAATAAACACAAGTTATTTTTTCAATATTAATTTCATTTTAATGTACATTTTACCTTAAAAATGTATAGGTACATGAAATGTGCAAAAAAATTAAGTCAATGTTTGCAAAATTATTTTTCATGTAAATACAATTTTAACCAACGTGAAATTAAGAAAAGTCTAGGTGGTATCTGAATACACAGATCCAGCTGGGGAATGGCCGTTAAAAAGCCGGTGTTTGTGCAAGCATGTATTTAGTCACGTACGCCACTACTTCTCGGCATTGGCCGGCGATCCAGTAGCAGGGGACGGCTGTTCACCGGCATTTTACCGGTACCGATCGGCGGGAATTTTCGGAATTCGCCGACACATTAGCCGCTAGGAATAACTCGGGTGATATGAATCACAGATTCATAAAGTCTCGACGTATTAGACTAATGCGTCGAGACTTTATGAAATAAATGCAACGTGCCAACTCCTAAAGGTTTTCCCATAATATTTGTTTTTTCTTACAAATCTCGGTTATAGTTTGAAAACTATGAAAAAGTTAATTCATGATTGGATATTTCGCCTGTGTGGGTTATAGGACTTCATAGAAAAGTACACTCAATTAGGTGTCAGTGACGTTTCGCGGCTTTATTTCTGCTTTTTCAATGCATCCAGTTAAAATGTACAATTAAAACAATTAAATGACGCTTCTATACATATATATATATATATATATACAAGTTAATAGTCAACACTAACTGAATTGATCACTAATTGTGTATAGTAACATTTTTTGCTACTGTTGTTGTATATAGAAATGTCATCTAATTGTTTTGATTGTACAATCTAACTGGAACAAGCTTGACAAAGCGGAAATAAAGCAGCGTAACATCGCTGACACCTAATTGAGTGTACTTTCTTATGAAGTCCTAATATTTTCCGGACATACATTACTCACTCTAAACGACCGTCCGATGCGCCAATTATTGAAATTATTCGAACTTACGTCCAACGATCGAGCAGACACGACCGTACATATAACATAAATGGCATAAACCTAACCTAAAATTACAAAGAATCTACATAGGTACCTCAAACTCGTCTTTATCACTGATTTGCAATCTAATAGTATTTGATGATGTATCTTTGTAACACACACTTGGCAATTTCTTTGGATCCATTTTATTATGAATAATTAGGAATTAATTTCAGCATTTCCTTTACGTCTTGGATTTTGGCATCCGACAATTCACGAGCATCAGGCCATAATAGCGGCAGTTTGTCTCAAATAATTTTCTTTTAGTTGTTCGACCTTTAGATATGTCAACAATTTGAGATTCATCGGTAAGTCCACACTTCATGTAAAGTATAAAAGGAGATTGTGTAATTGAATATTCCAAGTTTTCAACTAGGAAATTTTGCTCTTTTACACGATCATAGAGGTCATATAAAATTTGCAAATTTAGATTTGCAGCGACAAAAATGTAACTGTAGTAGGATTTCGAGTATATCGCGATATGTATCTGGGTATATTATTAATAAAAGTTTTAGCTTCATTAATCCTTTCTTCTAATATTGAGTTTCTTCCGATAGAATTTATTCCACCTTTATCATTTATTGTATCATTTGTTCTAACTTTAGACAATGCAAAATCAATTATGGTCTGACTAATTCCGAATGTTTTAAGGTAAGTATTCTTACAAACTTTAGTATTCCCTACTAAACTGTCTTTTAGACAGTCTTTTCGTATTAATTTCTTTGACATTTGTATCAAAGCACATCTTGCCTCATATGACCCAGCCAACCAAAAGTTTTCAAATTTGGCTTTCCGTATTTCCACGGCAATTTTTTTCGTGCGTTTCATTCGAAAATTACAGTTAAAATCCAAGAAGTTGTTTGCAGCTACTTTTTTTGCTTTTTATTTATTATTCTTAATATCATCAGGTTCAATTACTAATAACAGGTCTGAGAATATTCATAAGGTGTAATGTATAACGGGGGAGTGATGACTTCAGACTTTTTGTCAAATTGTGGTAAATCAGAATGCTTAACTGTAGATTGCGTGGCATTGGCTACGCGGGGATCCAGTTAACTATTGTTTTTTTAATATTATTAAATGTAGAAAAAGTTGTGCTAGTTTTATCATTATTATTGAACCTGCAGTTTCAACCATTTGCTGATTTCTTGATTTCAATTCAATTCTGTACAAAACGAGTTATACTTTCCTCCGATGGTTTTACGTTTTTTCTTGCATTATAACTTCGGGTAAGAGGTCATTATAGTAGTAGGAGTAAAGAAAATATGAGATTTTTTACGTGAAGTGGAAAGTCTACAGCCCACGGTTGACTCAGAGCCAATTAAAGAATGTAATTTTCTTTAAGAAAAAAGGTCATCGCACTATAAAGAAAAAGAAGCGAAAACATAGAATTTCTTACAAGGCACTAAACAAAAGATTTTTTCGTTAAAGATATTTAATTAAATTCAATTTCGTAAAAAAGAAAACAACCTATTAGAGCACTGCGAAGTACAAGTAACAGTGTAAATAGTTTGTTTGAAAAACACAATCATTGATAATTTATGAATTTTGCAAAAAAGTACTTTAGCTTTTTTATATACCCAACATTATCAAACCGATTAGCATGTTTTGCAATATTACGTTAAGTTCCTTGTTATTTTAAATATCATTGTGATACAGTGCAATATTATTTTGCAATAATGTGTTACGTTTCTATATCAGCAAATAATAAGTTAAAATATGATTTTTACCTAAATTGTATGAATTAAAAATTACTTAGCTCAAATCATAACTGATTTCTAACCTGGATAGAGCATGGAATCATAGCGAATAATGTATATTATTAATAAAAGAGGGATCCCAAAAAAATAAGAAGCCATAACCTTAAAAAAAAAGGACAAATGGCATTGTACAAGAAAATATGTGCTTAACTTCGTAGTAGAATCTCGTCTGACATTTTAGAAGACTTCAAAAGCAATGCTCAACTATTTCTTCTGCATTATATGCTTTCAAATTGAGAAAAATATCAATGTAACACTGATGAAGCAATCCGGGGTAGAGTCCACTAATCTTTTTGCAATAACATGTTAACCCTTATGACATGTTTAACTTCAATGAGATGGCGCCAAAGGTCTTATAAAAATACGTCAAGTAACTTGGCATTTTGTTACAAAATTACTTAAATATCTTTGTGGGTTAAAATCATTTAAAATTACGAATTTATCCCAACAAAATAAACTAAATCACTTAAATTTCTATTACAAAACGAAGAAAACGCTTCAAGCGATGACCTGGCATATATAACTCGATTTTTCAATTTCTGTGGGTTGACACTGTATTGCATAACAGTGTCCATATATTTTTATTGGGAATTCAAAATGTTTCTAACAGCTGAAGAAACTAGTTACACCAATCTGATTCAAAACGAAAAGATATTCTTAGTTTGAGATGTGCAATTTCATACGTAAATCGCTGACGCATTAGTCTAATACGTCGGGACTTTATGAATCTGTGATTCATATCACCCGAGTTGTTCCGAGCGGCTAATATGTCGGCGAATTCCGAAAATGCGATCGGCGGTAGGTGCATGTGCCAGGTCCTGTTCCCACAGACATGTGGCTTACTATTGGAATTTGGACGACCGGTATAAAATTGGCCGTCCAAAATCGGTGTGTGTGTGCAATTAGCCTTACAGTTCTAAACATTTATTTATGGGCATTATGAATCTCATTTCTGTGAGCTTTTAATTGAATATTATAATTTAAAAATTTTGATTGTCAAAGTTAAAACATTAGTGTTACAATAAAATGCAATATTCAAGTTCGAAGTTATAACAATAATTTTAAACTTATGTTTAGGGAGTTACAAACTTTGTTCATGTTTTGTTTTGCTTAATACATTTCAAAACTCATCGAAAAAACATAATGTATTTTTGATGCCTTAAAAAATATTCTTGCAAACAATTTTTGCATTAAAAATACTTAGATATTAAAGCTAGTGCGCCTTGGGCCGAGAATTATAACAGGATAAGCGAGTTGCATATACGATACTTTGTCTACGACTGTCTTTAAATGCCTATATTATATGTTCAATCATAATTTGAAAATGTAATACATTGCTGGGCAAATTTCCTGGTAATGACAAAACTAGCATTGGTTATGAAAAAACACCATAGAAACGCCGACAATACAATTAAACCAAATTGACAGTTTATTATTAAATTCTTTCGCTTATTTCCCTAAAAATTATGATGTTTAGTTTATTCAAAAGCATTAAAACAGTCGTAGAAAAATAAATTGAGATTTCATTCAATTTTTTTTTTTTTTTTTGATAATAGTATAATCTCAATTTAAATATTTGCATTATTGTTCTTTTGTACTGATAAATTAATATTTTAAAGAAATTGCATCAGGTGTAACTGCGTGATATACCTATAACATATGGAAACTAATAAATTAAAATATTTTTGTAACTGTTTGATAAACAATAATAATTATTATTGTACCTACTGTTGATTTTGCTTTATATTCTTACCCAACCTCATTGTCCTTGTATAAGAGTACAAATAATTATTGTATTGTACGCACCCTTCAATTGAATTTGAATACCATTGATCTGGCAAAACTTTATGTACCTATAATTAGGTAGGCATATACTTTCAAAAAAAATTATTTTAAACAAATTGTCTGGTATTAGAATTTTTGTTTAGCTTACTTTTACATAAAAATTGGAATTAGTTCTATTTCCACTTTTAATAATAATAATAATTTAAGTGCTGGTGTACAAAATAAGTAAAAAATCAATTTAATAAATATAATAGGAGCATTTTGTTTTGTGGGTGAAAACTAATAGTTACACCTCCGTATAAATATGTTCGATGATTACACATTTACATTTACTGCATAATCATGTTTTTTTAATCAAATAATGATTCTTTTAATTAAGTTTGAGTATACATTAGCTGTTTCTAAATCTCGGGGGTCTTCAGCTTTACCCGTATTAGGTCGGCAGGGGAAATTTTGTCAAATGAAATTTCGTGTCATCATGCGCAGCCTAGGGTAGAAGTTTGGGAACTGTTAGGAACATCTTTAAAGTTCTAAAACTAATAAGAATTGCTAAAAATTTATACATAGGTACCTAATTTACTTACAATTAAGAACTAACCGCCAATCAAAAGCCTAACTAGGAGATCCTTGCATTTACAATGTTGATCAATTGTGATTGTCAGATTGTTCCAGAAAAAGAATTGAAATTTAGATATTAATGAACCATTATGAATACATCGACGTAATCTGTTTGATGCTTAATAAGTGAATCGATAGCTTGAAGAAAACTATTGTTTAAAATATCGTCTAATAACGTATAATTTGTAGATGAAGTTTATATAAAAAAACCTGTAGTTTGCAACCACAAACAATTTTATTTCAACTAATGGGTTGCGCGAGTGAGGCCTCATATTTAATATAACTTGTATGATTGTAAACGTTTGCATATCTCGAGTTATGCCTCTTGTCAGAACGTCTTGGTATGAATTATTCTTTTATTACATTGTACGGTTTAACAGTTTTGCAATACTGATAAGTGACTATTTAAGATCGTAAATTGAATTTGTATAAACATTGAAAACTCTATAGTCGCTTGCATGCTAAATACTGATTTTAATGATCCTAGTAGTTTTAAATTAATTTTATTTAGAAGACACTATAACTACTAAGGTGTATACAATATACGAGTACGATGTTGGTACCAAACCTTACAGCACGCCGAGCTGTAATTGCAGCAGTGGCGTTTCTAGATATTTGGATGTAGAATATGCTAGAGATTATAATAAAAATTTTCTTTGAAGTTATAAAAGCCATAGTAAACAACAAAGAACAAGAAAAGTCGCTTCGGCAAAATCCTTCGCTCTTTTGAGGACGAAGTTTTGGTTTTTTATAACGTGTTTATTTGCTACTGATTTGGGGCCGCGCGGATATACGCCATATATCACCATTTTTAATACAAATACGATGGTGTAAAGGCACCTATAAACCCGGAATTCGGCAAGAGACTTTACTTGTTTTTTGTTGTTTACTGTCTAAAAAGTTTAAATTTTTCCGTCTCTTCCTACGGACTAATTGACAAGATTATTAGTTAAGTATTACAAAAAATTGCTTCTAGCTCACACCGGCGTACTAAAGAGAACATTGTTGTCAAATGTTGGTTTGGAAAGAAAATATCGCACTGCGGCGTATTACCCAGCGCAGCGCGGCATGTTTCCCCAATTTACTGTAGTTATTTTTAATAGTGGTGGGTGAAAATTTATTGTACGAAAATTATTATTTCAAATTTGGACATATGCGTTAAAATCTCTAATTGTATTCCCTGCACCCTGTACATTAATTCGCTTTGCTGTTTGGTCACTTGTATTTAAATAATAAATAAATTTTGCATTTCATTGCATTGCCCATCACCTAAATGCCACTGGTTCAAAAATATTTATTGTCAAATGTAGCATAAGCTAAGTATTGTTATTCTTTTATAACTGTTCTACATAAAATATTCTATAATATAATACTTGTGGTACAAGGTTAGTACCACACTCCAGTGATGTTAATTTTATTCGGATGCGGTAATAATAAGACGTGTATATTATATAATATACCTACTAACAACAATAATTAACTTTTTGAATTAAATTCAATATAAGTATTATTTTTAAATTATTGTTTACAAACAAACGCAAAAAGGATGTAAATTAAATAAGCTAACTTGTGTTAAGACTATTCTTTAATTAAACATATACTTAGTATTATTAGAAATCTGGTGTTTCCACACATTTTCCAACAAGGTCTTTACCTACGGAAAAATATTTACATATTATGTATTACGAAATTCTTTAGATGCTTGTAATTAGATTTCCCAACTTTAAAATCTGTAATTTAGTTTGATTAATTTATAAAATTGACTATATAATGTTGATCATTTCGTGGGTAAATTATAGATAATATATGAAAAATATGGTAATGATGCGTCTTTACAAATTTATGCCAAGAACATCAAGACCCAAATAGGCTAACAGAACTAACGAGACACTCGTAAATTATAGTTCTTTAGATAAAACATTATTGCTGGAGATTTTATTTAAACAAGGACAAATCCCATAAGTAAGTAACTATACGATTAAAACAAATGACAGATGATGTCTTGAATTATACTTCAGACTAATAACTAGTGTTTGAAGAAAAATGTTCATGTCCTCTTTGGTTAGGTATATTTATATTTACAATACACAAGTTGATAAATTAATAATCATGACTTTATTGTTTTACACATAAGGTTAAATATCACAGAAGAGAGTATTCATTAGTATATATGGAGATAATGTAGGCACGAGCGTGGGCTAATAAGTTCTTAAAAAAAAAAACAATTACTTATAGTTTTAGCTAGCCCGTTTCAAAGCTAATATCTCGGAAGGTGCTCTAAAAAGACTATGATGGCCTCATTCAACGTCAACTGTTGTCCGGTGAGTTTGAAAATAAAGCAACGGGTGCCAAAACTAGTGGAGAAGTTGGATTTTTTAATAAGTCATCGAAACCGCACCCGTACCTGTGAATACTTTTGATAGAAGAAGACAATTTTTTCAAATGAGAACGTTTTTCTTGATTTCTATGGTTAATAAAAATGACCCGCATGCATTGTAAAGAACCGTGGAACCGGGGAATTTCAGCCACTTCGCCTGTATCTACACAAGAACTCTTCGGAATTGTGACGAAAAACTGCGAAAATAGCAACACCATTCCGTTTATCCACCACTGACAACTAACGCGGCATCTAACTTGCCGAAATTTTCTTCACCCCCATTTTTCGTACACAATAGAGAATACTGTGGCTAATTTGCAATACGTATGTGGCCCTAAATATCACTATTAGCGATAATTTAAAACCACGTCGTCTATTTTTAATTTCAATCATTTCGAGAGTAGTCGATTTTTTTCTGGAAACTTGCGTTTATTTTGGAAACCTTTTCTACCTGTTCTATTTGAAAAAATTGACCTATGCTTATTTTTATTAGTAAGATCACACTAGAGTCGTGTGTGACCACCCTGTAACCTTAAGGGTCAATATGTCAAGATAATTGATTTTTCTAAGATATTTTTCAACTGCCATTACAATTTTGAGAGCCTGCCTATTCAGATCGTCTTCTGAAATATAGTCTATTCAGATGACGAATTGGTGAATATTTTTCGGAGACCTGTTTGGATTATATACAGGATGCTTCATTTGAAATAAGAAAGTAGGTATCTCCTTCCGGTATAACCGGAAGTGACACAAAGATCAAAATATTATAGATTAAATTAACTTAAATTTCTTGATTCAAAAGTATTATCCATACTCAAAGTGTTAAATAAAACAACACAAAATTCAAGCGTTGACATTGAATTTTTGGATGTTGTATTTAAAAATTTCTTGCTCAAGCAACAACCTAATATGAAATCATGGGATCAATATAACTAACACATTGTAATCTGTCTAGTGGTTTCTGGTTTTGTAGTTTAATATTTACGTGTGCCATATTCTGTCGCTATATAGGCTACAAATTCAACAGCAATCATAACCATGTTTTAAAGACCGGTCTCCAGTTTAGATTTGTAATTGTATAGGTATTGGAATTTATTTGATGAGCAAGAAAAATATAGGTAATATAAATCTTTGACTTTTTAGCCGAAATAATTTTACAGCGGTATTTCATGAGCGAAGTGAGTAAATAAGTTAAGCTCTCTACCTAATCATGCCTAGTAGAGGCCAATATAAAAGTGTATAGTAAGTAGTATGTTATACTTAAAAAATGTAAAATGCAATATATTATTTATGCAGTTGATTTGCATATATTGTAAATTATAGGATCTCATCTTATTTACATCCTAATACTATATGACTCTAAAACGGAATGATGAAATACATAACATTTATTCTAAAGTTTATTGGTATGTCAACTCTTGATTTATATACACCTTAGGAATGTATTATGCAATAAAATAATAACAGATAAATATAGAACTTCATCACTGTAATTAGGATAATCGCTCCTGCCATGCTTTATGTCTTAAACTAAGGTCTTTAAAATGCTTTAGTTTATAGGTTGATTAAGAGATAATCTAGTTCTTTCAGATTATACGCAAAAAGTGCATAATTTAGGTGGTTATAGAAAATCAAGGAATTTTTAACTAACCAGTAAATTTATGGGTGATTAACTGATTGGATTACATACTACACCTACTGCGGTACAATCAATTTAATGAAATTGCTCTCTATTTTATTTTATACATATTATAAGTGAAAAAAAAAGGGTTACTTTCTCAGCTGTTATTTATCTAACGTTTTGTGCAATAACATAAATGAATCAGAACATTTTTTAAATATGAGTATGATTGCTGCCTACCAATAAAATAGGGTAATTAGTTAAATTTATACTAACATATTAATACGTCTATTAACAATAATGGAAATCCTCTGAATCATTGGCGTTATTGTTAAAATCAAATTACACTATTAGCATTGGTAAAACCACTGCCGATTATGTTATACTATGCGAAAATGCGAAGTAATTAAATAATACTTAGTTAATTGTCTAAAAATAACTACTACACTTTAGAAAATCCAATTATTTAAAATGCAAAACTTAAAAATAACTTGACCTAAACAGAAGATTTACTTACCATTTAGTTTAAATTATCATTAATTAACAATTAGGCAACATAAAAAAGTGTGTAATGTATAGAATAGATCTAAAATAAATACATACCGCAGATATTTCTGTTAATCGATACATTTCATAATTATGTCTAAATCAAAAAGATCGAATTCTATTAGTTATTTACTTAGCCATTTATACGTTTTTTGCCTACAATTATATGAAAGGTATTTTTGTCGTGTATAGTTTTTTGTTAACGCTTTAAATTCTTCTTAATCTCTTGGGGTAAGATAATCTTAGTCTGATACTAAAACATTAAATAATATATCAAATAGTATTATATTTTAATATAGGAGACAATTACTAGAGTGGATAAATATGAGTGTTTTCAGACGAAAGTTTATACAGAGACTGTCCTTTAACAATAATCAATCAAAATAATATGCACCTCTTTGGTGTATCTACTCGCGACTCTTACAACTGAAATTTAGAAATAAAACATTAATAAAATTATTATTAGCTTCCATTCTAAAATATTGGTTTGTTCAAAACACGATTTTAATTTTATAATACACAAAAAGTAAACTACGATACTTGTAATGGTAGATATTTCAAATGGACCTGGGCAGTTATCCTAATAAAACGGTCGCCTGATCAAGTTAAGCTCGTAGCTTAACTTGATCAAAATATATATATGAACACATCACTAGTCTAGCTTCAGGCTTCTTATTTGATGGCCAGTCGCACTACTCCTATCTATGTAATCAGTCTAACACATATTACAACACATCCTACAGTTTCTATGCGCTCATAAAACACGTATCTTTTGCAATTGCGCGTGTAAGAAAAAACATTATCTGAGAATCACCAAAAAATATGTACTCAGTGGTGATTGTAGTCAGAATCCAAATTACCATGCCCCATGAGCACAACTATAGTATCTAAGACAAATCATATAAAATAAAACACATCAGATAAATAGTTAAATTAATTAGACAAGAAAATTAATTAAATTAAGATTATAATTTAAAAATTAATATAGATCAGCGAATGGGGGCTAAACGTACTTGATCGTCCAAAGTGGAATATGTCAACAACACGATCAATGGACCACTTAAGTGGGAAAGATTGTCCTCTTTAAGAAAAATGAGGCTATCCTTTCTGAAAGTGGTGAACTGGAATGGTTCTCCAGTTTGGAACTGCTATGGACAAAAAACTCGAAATTTTCTATCAAAAGACATCGAAGAATGACGCAAACCAAAACATGTGTCCATTCGTCGACAGAATAATTTAAGTTCTTACTTCAAATTATTTTTAAAAACGCTTACAAGTAAATATAATTCATTAGGACTGCCAGATTTGTATTTGGCTGACCAATGGGCCATTGCATTCACCCGCGGTATATTAAACACAGCACTTAATGCAGTATAAGATATTTTGTGGTTAGAAACTTAATAGGCATCTTTATTCTGGACAAGAAATTATCCATTTTTAATAATCGCCATACGTTCTTGCCATTTTCATGAAAAAATGCACTATTTATCAATGGCAAGCAAGCAAGTTTCCAATATTTATGTAATGTAAAGCATCTATAACACTACGATTAAACAAATACTTAGATAATAAATATTATGGGCATAATTATTTATTAATTATATGTTGTATGTTGAAGTAACGTGAATAATAAATAAACAATCAGTTTATTTTTATAATGAACATTGTTTTCTAAATTCATGTAAGGAATTGTTTTTCTTATTACAATGTATTTATTGTTTGATAGCTATTTATTGCCAGATGCTATACGAGTTGAACATTATAGGTAATAGCCAATTTTCAATTATTGTTTGAAATATAAAAAATAATAATGTTCGAAAATTTCATAGTCAGATATGAGTATGTTTCATGGACATGTCAAGAGTTAAACAACTGACTAGACAAATGATTTTTTCATCTAATTTCAGCAATATACAGGGTGATTCATCGAACGTCATAGTCGAATATATACCATTCCATTTAAAAATATTGACTTTTCCTAGTAAACACGTGGTTCAAGTTTAAATTCAATTAAATTTTGTTCTGCAACTGCCTGACACCTTGGACTTTATCGTTTGTATACTCAGTATTCCCTCTAATGTATTCTAAAATATTGCTTGCTTGAATAGAATAATCATAAAAATACTGATTTTTTTGTAGAAGTCGAAAAACTTTTTAGCAAAAAAAATTGTAGGAAAAAATCTGTTAGGTTTTGGTATAGGGGATGCTTAACAAAGTTTAAATTTTATAGGAAATCTGAAAAAAAAATAGATAATGTGGTCCTTCCATTTAAAATAACAAAGTATGTGGTTACTTCCGGTATAACCGGAAATAATATAAACCCGGAAATAGTGTACCAATATAGAACCTTTCCGATATTACTGAACGCTAACGTTTCAGGAACATATCTTTTGTAGTTCTCGAGAACTTTGAATAGGCCACTCAGGATGAATCACCCTGTATATATATATATGGTCTTTTATCTGAACCAAACAAGTTACCTTCATTGTGGAGACACTATATTACATATTTTACTGTTAGTCAAAAAATATATACAAATTTAGAAAGTCAATTTAAATTTTTTTCATGTAAGACCAATCTGAAGAAAAAGACAACACAACTACTGCACTGGCTAATACAACGACTGCCATTGAACTACAATCAAATAAAATTCTCACATTAGTATTTGGTAACTTGGACGAGCTTTATTAAATTTCGAAAACCACTATGTTTGTCCATTCAATATGATGGACAAAAGTTTTTTAGTGTTGAATCCATTTTTTCTTTGATTTGAAGTGGTGGTATGCTTTTTAAATACAATTATTCCACATACATAACCGATGTATCTAATTCCATAAGCCGTTAAACTTATACTAACAGAGCAATCGATAAGTATTATTATAACATATCTGCAAAAAATCAGATGCGCTGGCACCATCTCTGTATCAAACCGGAAACTTTTCACCCCATCCTCGTAGTCCTATCTCCGTACCTTCATTAAGGTAGGATAAAAAGGGCCTTTTAATGTGGATAGCTTATTTCCATTATATATTTTAAAATTAAGGGAGTGAATTTAGATTTTATCGATGTGAGACTAATAATCTGTCCCGTTATGGGAAATGTTATGTATAAATTTAGAGAACAAGGCAAAACAACTACTCCACTGGCTAATAGCACGACTGCCATTGAATTACAAGCACACATTTTCTAAATAAATACTAAAATGAAAATTTTATTCAGCCTTTGCGCATCAAATTAACAGAATATGTAAGTATACAACAAAAAACCATATAAATCATTGAAATGCGAATGAAATATATATAATTTATGTTATCAGATGCTAAAAAATTTAACTTACTTATTATTATTAACATATTTAAAGTATTTAAGAGAAAAAGATAACATACGCTTTACTTACTCTTGAAGTTTATTATTTCAATCAATATTATTGTATTATTTAATTAATGCCAGACGTGCTATTAGCCAGTAGAGTATTTGTTTTGCGTTGTTCTCTAAATTTATACAAAATATTTTTGATAGCGGGAACCATAGATAAGTTGTTTTATCTATGCGGGAACAGATTGGTCTCACATCAAAAAATCTAAATTCACTTTCTTATTTTCTACATACGTAATTTTCTTTATACTATCAATAAAATATTATTTACACATTATGTTTAACGTATCTAAATTTATAACTGACTTTTCTCCCGTGAGATACGTACATATGATTACACCTTTAAAATAAAAATATTTTTGAATGTAAAAAATTTCATATACAGTATGTGTTTGTGATATTCAATTCATAGTAATTCGATATGTTATTAAAATGTTAATTTTATGTAATGTATTTATTAAAGTTACCCACTATAAACAAATTATTATACGGATACAACTTTGACATTAACAACCAGGATTCACGGACTAATTGCTATTTTAGTTGGCGACAAGAAAATATTAAATACCTAACTATACATAATACATTTGACATTTAACAAAATGATAGTTGCACATTTTTATACATGTAAGGAAGATGATATCTTTATTAATTAAACTAAAATTATACTTTTTGCCGTAGAATTTTTATAGATTTCCTTGTTTATTGTTTATATCAGACATATATAGATGTAGACTCGGTGACTGAAAATAAAAGTTTTTTTAAAAGCCTTTTTTTGACATTGAAAAGTAACTGTTCTGGTTTTTTCCCATTTAGGAACTGAAAAATGGTGGTCATTAGCCATGAAATTTAAGTAATAAAGATATATTATGGTGTTCATTAAAAAGATTTGACTGCTTAAGCCGCGCAACAATGTAATTAATAGGAAATAAATAAACAAATACGTTAATCGCGTTAGAGTGACTTAACAAATTATCATTAGAATAATAAAAGAAATTTAAACAAAAGAAAGTTTCTGACGTAACTTACGTGTTGTAACAAAGAGTATGCACTTAAGCATATAAGTGAATTTTGGTGATTTGACCTGCTTTTCCATAGTTTAATTTGCATAAGACAAGTAAAAAAAATATTTCGAACACGGTGGACCCTAAATATAGAAATCATTAATAATGAACCGTTTTTAACAATACATAAAATATATGCATATTGTTTTTTCAATTTTATTTAGCGAAATTGGTATGATATAGGAATCATCTTCTAGCTGAATTTTAATTACTATTACATTTTTTAGCGATGTAACATAAATTGGCTTTACATATACTATCTTCTTCCTCAAGTGCCGTGTCCTCCCAGAACATTGGCGATCAGTCGCATGATCTTCACTTTGTCCACAGCAGACATAAACAGTGTCGTAGTGCTTACTCCATACCACTGGCGAAGATTCCTGAGCCACGATGTTCTTCGGCCACCAGGACCACGCTTTCCCTCTATTTTTCCTTGAATGACTATATGAAGCAATTCATAATTCGGGTTTCTCATTACGTGGGCAAAGTACTCCTTTTATGGTATTAAGCACCTCTCTTTCTTTATTCATACGCTGTAGAACCGCTTCATTCATCACTCTGTCCATCCATCTCGTCCTCTGTCTCGTGATATCTTCAGCATTCTTCGGTAAACCCACATTTCGAAAGCCTCAATCCTCCTATACATTGCCTCAGTGAGGGTCCATGCTTCCATCCCATAGAACAATATGCTGAAGACATAGCAACGCAATATGCGTATTCTTAGGGGAATTCTTAGAACTCTGTTGGTTAACACTTTCTGCATGTTCTTAAATGATGTTCTCGCTTGCTCTATTCTGCTTTTGATTTCTTGAGTTAGATCCCATTCTTCATTCATCCAGCATTTGTATTTTTGTACTCTTTCCACTATTTCTCCATTTATGCTAATATCTGTTAAGTTGTCAGCTATATTTTTGTTTTTGCTGACAACCATCCATTTGGTCTTCTTTATAATCAATCGTAGACCCATTTGTTGGCTGCGGTCTGTTACCGATGATAACAGTGTCTGTAGATCATCTTTATCTGTTGCTAGTAGAACCGTGTCGTCCGCATATCTTAGATTGTTGATGACCACTCCATTAGCAATTATACCCTCTGTTCTGTCTTCGACGGCTTGTCTGAAAATTTTTTCTGCATATAAGTTAAACAGAAGGGGGGAGAGCACACAGCCTTGTCTAACTCCTCTCATAATGGGCACTTCTTCAGATGTCTGGCGGTTAATTCTAATGTCAGCTGTCTGATTCCAGTACAAGTTGGCTATTATCCGAACGTCCCGTCCGTCCAGACCTATATCGTTCAGTATAGCTATTAAATTATCATGTTGAACAGTGTCGAATGCCTTCGTCGACGAAACAGGCATATACATCTACGTTTACGTCCCGGCATCGTTGTAAACAGCGCCTCCCTTGTACCGAAACCGCTTTTAAAACCAAACTGAGACCTGCCAATGTTTTCCTCACATTTGCTGTATATTCTGGAATGAACGATTTTCAGGAACAACTTTAAAACATGGCTCATTAAACTGATTGTTCTGTAATCTTTACAGTATTTACAATTAGCCTTCTTTGGTATAGCAACGTAGGTTGACTTGAGCCAGTCTTTAGGGATTACTCCGGTCTTGTATATGCATTTGAGCAAGCTTAATAGAAGTGTAAGAGTCCTATCTTCCTTCAACGTTTTTAAAACCTCTATTTGTATTCCATCTGGTCCTGGTGCTTTACCATTTTTTGCACCCGATATAGCGTGTATGAGTTCCGCCTTGGTGATATCCATTCCGTCATCCAGGGTAATATTATGCGAAAAACTCCTACCATCCACAAAGAGATTTTCAATATATTTTTTCCATTCCTGTAGTTGTTCTTCTGTGCTACTAAGAATTTGCTGTCGCTCATTCATGAGAGTGCTGTTGTTGTTCTTTTTGTGTTTTCCACTTATCTGTTTGATTCTTTTGTGCACATATACTATGCAACACTATAATATTCCAAGTTCATTCATTATATCAGTGTCAACGTAGTCTAATTTAAATAAAATAAGTAGGTATGATATCGACTGAATCGAAAAAATGCATGTAAATTGGTTTATGAAGAAAAATTCCAGTATACCAGTGGATCTGTGTCGTATGAGGTATATTTATGTAGCAGAACATATTCAAAAGCATGAATCCCTAAGTTTAAATTGCTCACGCCAAAAGTCTTTGTTAAATATGGAAAAATTGTGTATAATTTTGTAAATTTTGTTTATGGATTATTAGAAATTCACAAAATACTTATCCTCTTCACTGGAAGTTCACTTTATGAATTTATGTAAATTTATTGCATCACAATTAATATTATAATATATATAATATTAATCATCATCTGAGTTTTGTGTTGGAAATTATTTTGAGTTATTCAGTAAACTAAATTTATTAGCTATACCTACATAGGGATAACAATTATTAAAATTTTTCGTTAGATGTAGTATCTTCATAGGTAAACACCTTTATTCATACAATCATTGATTAACCAATATGACCTGATAAATACCATGAAGGCTCGTTGATTCAAACTATTAGGTTTATTTTTAACTCCTGTGCTTTTTGTATAAAACAATTTTCAAAAAGATTGACCGTTGTCTTATGGGTTCTCCATTGAGCCCCAACATGGCAGATCTGGCCCTATTAGTTTTAGAAACGTAATGTTTTGATTATTGTACTTCTATACTAATTTCCGGTTGCTATGCTGATGACATATTAATAATAATTGTTTGTCGCAAGCATGAAATAAATTCATTAAAAAATAATAAGAATAATAAACACTTTCAATCATAGCCTCAAATGTATTTTTAAGACTTAATAACAACATAATTAAAACAATTTTTAATTTGATGTTATTTTGGTATTTTCCTCTCCTTTACTGTCCCAGAAAACGGTACACATGATCTCTCGGGCAAAAATCGTTTGCTTAAACTTCAAGTTTGTCGGTGATGTTGAATGGCACAATTCCAACATAGGCCACCCAAGTGTCGTCGCCAGTGACAATTCGGCTTAACAACATGTCACCTTTCCGGTTGTACCGCTCAAGGAATGTGAGAGAACTGGCTAAACGTTTAATTTTGTGAACTTGCGATAGGATTTTCGGAACTCAGAGTGCGCATAACTTTCGGTACTTCAAACGCTCTGATGCAATTTCGTTAATCACACATCTTGACACTTTAGAAAATTTACACGAAACGGTGATATCGTAAATCGTCTGATCTCTTTAACTTTTTCGTAGTATTAAAAGTCTTAACTGCAACTCTGTCAAGATATGTAAGGGGGTATAGACAGAGCATTTGCTGAATACTAAGTAGGAACAATATTTTAGAAACAATTCTTCTGTATAAAAAGTTCGACCAATTTAAACTAACTAACGTTTCGCTGATCATCCTGTCAGCAGTCTTCAGAGCAAATTTGCAGTTTAAACGTTCGTTAGTGTAAATTTATCTAGAAGTATAGTTTATATAATAATTGTAGTTTTCTCTCTAAAATAAGAATATTATCGCCTTAAAAAGGAGAGAAAGGAAATTCGCAAAAACTTTTTTCTGTTTGGTTATGAATTGATACTATGAACTGCTGATGTTTTTACATGTTATGGAATTCCTCTTTTTTTGTTTAAAGTTATTAATAATATTGAAGGGGTAGTGGTTTTGTATTGGGGTGTTAATGATAGTTCATATTATATTTTCTTTATGACAATTATTATTAGAAAGGAAACAGCTCTATACACGAGATTTTTAAGTGTCAATTTTTTATGTTTAGAAGTTGGAATAGGATAAAATTTAAATATTCACCAGTCCATGTTGGTTTCCTGTATAAATTAGTTTTAATATGTTTTTTACTGTTAGTAATATGTATCTATATGAGTTCCCCCTCAAAAACAAATCGACGTGTTTTACATAAAAAAATTTCATGAGAAAAAAATGTATTTATTTTAAAACTTTCTTCTTACCATATTTGCCAGTTTATTATTTATATTTTAAAATTGGTGCATTACAAGCATATGGTTGACGTGTCCGAACGAAGCATAAAAACTTCTCACCTATAAATATTGAGGCAATTTTAGTTTTTATGGAATCGGAAGAAATATTTAAATGATTTGATTCAAAAATTAAGGTAGTTAAAGTAAATGAAATAAATCCTAAACATCCGCTGGTTGATAAATACAAATTTCATTTTCAATAAGTACTTTTCCTTTTCTTAAGAAATCCGCCATCAAGCTATGCTTGGATTTATTAATGGCCTGCAACTAGTCGATAACAGTTACACATACTAAACTTACAACAGCAAATGGACAGTTTATTAAGTTGTCGTATTAAATTTACAATCAAGAAGTATACCTACAATTTACGCAAATAAATATTTAGCAATAAAGTAAAGTATTTACTCAATACTTAAATAAGTACTTGGTTATAAATAAGTTACATTATTTGTAAAATCGTAATATCTACTCTCAAATACAAAACATAATTAAGTTTGTTCTTCTCCGATATTTCTTTTTAATATGAGAGCATAATAATTTATCGCCACAAAAACGTTTAGAAACAAAAGTTCAATCAATCGGTGTTTTTTCTTGGTTAACTCCAGAAAATACGACCTAGACTATTCTTATCTAAAACCGTTTGAGTAGAATTTGAAATCAAAATTCCGGAATAAACAAAAACTACAAATTTGAATAATAAAGGCAAAATAAAGTTACATATTCCGTGTAAAATATACTATAGGATTTTTTTAAATTTGTTTACATGTTCTAATTGTTAAGATTTAATTGTAAATGCTTTCTAATGTAAGTGTTTATTTATTTTAAAAAATCCAATACATGAACAAAAATACACCTGAAGAAACCGAAATTAAACGCCAAAACAAATTGTTTTTGACGTAAATATGTATTAAACTTATTGTAAAACAAATAAAGAAATGGAAATTTAATTTTGTTGATTAAATAGTAAAAAACAGTAATGAAAAGAACAAAAAATTGTTATATTTCAGTACTACATCGATGAATAATATATTATATTACACATGGATATATACCTACTTCCTTATTATGCTTGTATGTAAAAATTTTAAACAACAGAAACTTATATTATAGTCAGGTTTGTGTAAATTTAATATTGCATGCACATTGATGATCCAAGTAACAGTCGTCAAAGAAAGTTGTAAATCTTCGAATTAAGAGCGAAAAATATAAGTGGCAAGAAAGGAAAAGTAGTAACGTCCTATTCGATCTTTATTTGTAAGCGATTGCGAAATGTACATACTTTTACTTTTCACGGTTATAACGGAATACAAATTAGGAACATTCAATACAAATAATACGAGTACAAATAAGATTTTATAATTATTGAAATTTACGTTTCATATCCTCTTAAAGAATCACAATATAAAATAGAATTTGTAATAAGTTTAACCTATTCATATTATATATTTTAAGAACAAAATACTATAACAGAGGAAACTAATTAAGTTAGCGTCGATTTGAATTATGGATTCATTAACGATATTATTTATTGATTGAAAATATTTTTTACGTTTTTTTCGAGGAACAACTTATAATAATATATTATTGTCAAGCATTACAGTTTTTGGCTCTGTTT
This sequence comes from Apoderus coryli, assembly GCA_911728435.2. Classification (NCBI taxonomy): domain Eukaryota; kingdom Metazoa; phylum Arthropoda; class Insecta; order Coleoptera; family Attelabidae; genus Apoderus; species Apoderus coryli. The sequence goes on along the minus strand of OU452202.1, from coordinate 3,058,612 downwards.
TATTCTGAAGAATTTCAGAACATAAAGCATGAAAAATTTTGTCTAGTAACTTTTATTAATATTTTAAAGTATTAGTCTATTCTGGAGTGGAATAAATTATATGTAATAGGAATTAAAGTCGATCCTTCACGAAATAAATTAAATATATTACTGTATCTACTATTGTACCAAACATGTTTCGGGGCTTCAAGCTCCATCATCCGTTGTTACGTAACTATATGTTCACAAAAGGCTTCATTGCATTATGAAGAAAATTTTTAATGTTTATAATTAAATAGAAGAATGTATTCGGGTCTGAAAAGTAGTACATTGTCGCAATATTGTTTTCAGACATGAAAATATTCCACTATTTAATTATAAATTTCAACATTTTCTGCACATTACACTGTAGCTTTTTGTGAACATATAATTACGTGACTACTGATGATGGAGCTTGAAGCTTCGAAACATGTTTGGTGCAATAGTAGATAGAGTAACATATTGAATTTATTTCGTGGAGGATCGACTTTCCTATTACAATTTTTTAATATGTTCACTCGGTAATAGTTTCGGTTTTATTTATTGAGTTTTACGCAAAATATAATTTTTTGCGCGGTTTTGGAAAACCTATAGAGTTTTTAAAGCGCGAAGGAGACCAAAAGTTTGTTTTATGAGACTCAATTTACAGTGAGGACACCATACAAAGTAAACAATCGGTATTATCCATTTCCGTTGAAATTGGTTGGTACCGAAAATGTCAAAATTTCTTTTCTTTTAAATATCAGTGTTTCAATTTAGAAGGCGACAGTTAGCCACAGTAATTGAAAATTTTTGGAGGCAAAACTATAGCGTTAACGATGATTACCGGTGGCTTATTAGCCACTCCGTAACATTGCACTTTGCATACTAAAACTGCAAAAATATATTATCTATTAAATTCTTTGTATTTCCAGTCATATGACACACATTACCTATGGTAATTAGTTGCATAAATATAAAACTGGAAAATGTCCATTTATTTACATCACTATATTATCTCTAGATAATAAAATATACGAGATATATTCGTTAAAAAAATCCTTGAGCATAGATATATTTTTTATAAAAATAAATTAACTAAATATATTAGGTACATAATGGAAAGGATGATTTTTTTTTACAAAACACAGTGACTCTAAAGTACGAGTTATGTAAAATATTTCATGTTGTTGTTGAATATTCTTAAATAAATGCAGTTTTGACTCTTATATTATTTGGAGAGAAAACCATGTCTTATTTTTATGAGGTAATATATTTTCTCTCTCTCGTCTTTAAAATATGTAAACTTATTTTAAAATACAAGATATATGTGTGTTTATATAGCTAGACGTTTCAGAATTTGATTTTTTTCCGAGAGTGTTGTATACAGATTCAACAATTATTTACAAAATATCTTACAATTATCATATAATAATAATACGAGTATACAGGGTGGTCCAACGAAAAGTTTGCACCTAGCTTTTCTCTTTTTTTTGTAGTCGAATGCGAAAATGCTCGGACACGTCGATTTTGCTTTTGAGGGGGACACATTTTAAACATATTTTTCGATCTGCGCCTTTAACCCCCTAGCGGGGGTGAGTAACAACCCTAAAATTTTAAATGGAAAGAGGGGTCTAATGACATATCATTTGAAAGGACACAAAATTGTCTTTCTAATGATACCCTATTTGTCGAATTTTACTAAAACAGTTAATACGAAAACGACTTTAAAGACATTAAGCCGATAATTTTGGTATTAATGAGAAATACAAATAAGTTTTAATTATTGCGAGTGAAAACACCTGCAATCGTTAGTACATTCCAATGTTTGTTAGTTTTAACATTGCTTTGTAAAAAAAGTAAACAAGCTGTTAAATTGATTTATTAAAACGTTACATTAACAAATGTTGAAAATGTGACCCATTTGATTCCATACAATAATACAGATTTTGTTCAAATCTATTTCTAACATTTTGTAGCATATCAGGTGTTATGTTTCTGCACTCTTCTGTAATGCGTTGGCGAAGATCTTCTATGGACTCGGGCTTCGTGGCAAAACATTTATTTTTTAAGTGCCCCCAAAGAAAAAAGTCTAAAGGCGATAAATCCGGTGACCTGGCAGGCCATTCAATTGGGCCCCTCCTTCCAATCCACCGTCCAGGGAACCGGTCATCTAAGAACTGTCTTACAGGAGCCACATAGTGCGGAGGTGCTCCATCTTGCTGGAAATAAAGCCGATCAGCAGTATGATTTTGGTCATCTTCTATTATTTGTGTTATTAAAGGATCAATTGTGTCTTCAAGCATGTTTAGGTACACTTCACCAGTTAAATTTCCAGGAATAAAAAGTGGTCCTATAATATGATTTCCTAATATGCCACACCAGACGTTTATTTTTGAGGATACTGGGTATGAACCTCACGGAATAAATGTGGGTCACTGTCATCCCAGTAACGGCAATTGTGCCTATTTACAGCTCCATTCAAATAAAATGTGCATTCGTCGGAAAAACAAATGTTAAATAATAATTGCGGATCTTCAATTAAACGCTGGCTCATTGCTTCACAAAATTGCAGCCTTCTATCAGGATCATCCTCATTTAGTTCCTGTACTAATTTGATTTTGTACGGATGAAATTTGTACGCTTTTAAAATTCGTATTATGGACGAACGGGAGACACCTGAGGCTTCAGCTAGTTGACGGGTACTTTGACTATGATCCATTTCAACATGCCCTAAAACAGCGACTTCCACAGCTTCATTTCTGATCGGTTTCTGCGGCTGGTGTTTTACATTACAGACAGATCCGGTATCTACAAACTTTTTAACTAACTTGCCAACGTACACATCATTCACATTTTTATCGGGATGTCTCTCATTAAATAAGCGAGCCGTAAGTCTAGCACTACTATTATTTTGAAAATAAAGTTTAACAATTTCAACTCGTTCTAGAATGGAATAAATCATTTTGTACGGTAAAAGTAAAATAACTTGAGAAGCAACCAAACTGAATCAATGAAAAGACTAAAATAAACGGTGTAAATTCTTTTCCTACACGTATCTGCAGTTTTTATTTCAACAAAAAACGCAAACGATTAGTGAGGAATTTAGTTCTGATAAATAAGATAGTGTTTTTGAAATCCCGTTTTTCTTCAAAGTAAATAATTTAGAAATGATTGTAGTTGTTTTCAGTCGTAATAATTAAAACTTATTTGTATTTCTCATTAATACCAAAATTATCGGCTTAATGTCTTTAAAGTCGTTTTCGTATTAACTGTTTTAGTAAAATTCGACAAATAGGGTATCATTAGAAAGACAATTTTGTGTCCTTTCAAATGATATGTCATTAGACCCCTCTTTCCATTTAAAATTTTAGGGTTGTTACTCACCCCCGCTAGGGGGTTAAAGGCGCAGATCGAAAAATATGTTTAAAATGTGTCCCCCTCAAAAGCAAAATCGACGTGTCCGAGCATTTTCGCATTCGACTACAAAAAAAAGAGAAAAGCTAGGTGCAAACTTTTCGTTGGACCACCCTGTATAGGCTGTTAGTCAAAATATGGAAAGCGCCAAAAAGCTTCAATCAGAAAAATATCGTATAAGTAGTAGGTACTCGTATATTATTGTCTGTCATTTTTTTATGTTTCTAAATCACTGGTTGATAAGGAAACCAGTTGTTATTAAATTTAGAGAAATTGAATTTATTACCTATATAGGTACCTAAGCTGTTATTTCAATCTCATTATTTGCTTTCTCGGGCTTCTCATCTACTGTACTATTAAAATAACAAAATTGAACCAGTTGTATTAAAGTCACTTTCAGTTGGTAATTATATGGACTAAAATCTTAATGTATATTAAGTATATTTCTATATAGATAATATATATACAAGTGGAAAGTTCTCATCCATTTAGATGGATTGTTAATTTATTTTAAAATATTTGCATATTACATATTTAATAATGCCAATTAATTGCTCATACATTTACTATTGTAGTACGTATACACAGTTGCACAGCTTTTAGAATTAGTCAAATTTATTACAAGTGTAATGTGAAACTATTTGGGCAACGTTTCGAATATTACGTGAAATTAATTATTATTCGTAATGTAATTAGCAAAAAAATTATAGCATTTTTGATGTTAGAAGCTCAACCTGTCAAATACCTAAATGTACTGCTTAAAGTATGGAACATATTATCAATGCTGTTAACCAAAATGCGGATCAAAATCTATAGAGACCAATTAAACGTCAACGTCAAAACTCACGATGTAGAAGTTTTGCAGATTTTGCTTTAGATCAACTTGAAAGAAATGTATTGTTACCTACGCCTAAAAACATCATCTTCAGCAATTAAGCTCATTTCCAATTTCATTGTTTTGTAAATAAGCACATATATGCTGATCATGGAATTCGTTTAGATTCTCAACAAATAACAGTTTTTCCGGTTTACAGATTGTAAGTGTAATTTAACCATATTTTTTTGAAAGCACTGCTGTGTCCGTTGCCAGAGAACGCTACGGACGTGAGTATTGATTTCTTGTAAATTAGATTATTTAGATTCGAACAAAACTTTGGCTCCAACAAAATGGTGTAATATCACCTAAATCACATGACTGTTATTATTTCGAGTAACAAATTCAAAAAGTCAAAAAAATTACCTCCTTTTTGACTTTAATTAAAAAACAACTGAGAACTTATCAAAAATCAACAACTCAAAAACAAAACATGAACAATTTAAATGATAGAAACATCTTTTCCTACGATCGTGCGGTAATGTGCACTTTTTTAAATGTTTTTAGTGCGAAAAGAGGTACTTTTCCAAGCTTAGTACGGTAAAGCTACTTTTCCGCACTAAATTATAGCGACGTACGTCTACAGTTTTGCCTGTACTCTTTGTTTTGCGAAACACTGCGCGTCGTTCGGTCAACTATCCTCGCGTGCGGAAAAGTACTACTTTCCGCACTTGTTAAGTAAATAACTATTGTAAAACACAAGTGAAAATGTAAATAGTAAAAAAACAATAAATAATGAGTTATTACATATAAACACATGAGGCAACGACAATGACAATTTATTTATGGAGGGTGAAGTTTAGTGATCAATCTTCAAAATTCCCTGTAAACTGATCCATAAAATCATACAAGATAACTCCAATGAACTTCATTAATTCTTCAGAGGAGTGTTTGGCGCTGTTCAACCGCAATAATGGAATTCTATCATGGATATGTAACAATAGATGAAACATGGCTTCACTATTACAAACCAGAATCCAAAAGACAGTCAGCTGAGTGGACAGCAGTCGATGAACCGAATCCAAAGCGAGCAAAGAAGCAACAGTCGGCCTATAAGGAAATAGCGTCTGTATTTTCGGATGCGAACGGAATAATATTCATCGACTACCTTCAAAAAGGAACCGTATTCTCCAGATTTAGCCCTCAGTGACTTTTTCCTGTTTTCAGATCTCAAGAGAATGCTTGCTGGAAAGAAATTTAAGTCCAATGATGAAGTAAGCGCTGAAACTGAGGCCTATTTTGACGATAAAGGGAAATCGTACTATAAAAGTGGCATCGAAGGTGTTGAATAATAAAATCGAGTTTTGTCAAAATTTTCTTTTTTTCTCACTAATCCTACGGACTTATTGAATGACTGTAAATAGGTAGTTTTAAAAAAATGTCTGTCTGTATTCACGAAAACTCAAAAACCATTTAACATATTTTAACAAAATTTGGTAAAAACTACTTCAGGATATCTGCTAACCCTTTTTGCAGATATTTTTTTTTTCTTGTGTATGTTATAATTTTTTGTATATTATGTTGTATATTATGTCTGCAAATAAACTGTTTATTATTATTATTATTATTATATGTCTAGGTGCTGATTAACTTTTAAGAACCATTGAGGCAAATGGTTTAAAAAATGGTTTACACATTTTAAAAATTCATACTTCTTAAACTTTTCTGAAATGTTGAATAATTTTCCATTAGTTTAATAGAGTATAACCTACAACATTAATCATAAAAAAATTAGATTACATTCGCGTTCGAAAAGAGTTTATGTAAACTAAATCATATTTAAATAAAAATGTCATTAACGGATGTCTTAAATTACCTAAAATGATATCATAAACTGTTTTACCGTAAAATTATAAATACCTATATATATATATATATATATCTCTTATTTGATCAGCCTTTATTTGAAAGGCCTGTTTTGAATAAGAATCTTGTAATATGCACCGAGGAGTATCTAAAATTACTCAAAATCTTAATTTCTATCAATCCTTCTATCTATTTTTAATTTTTTATAAGAGTTTCTAAAACTTTCAAAACCAAAGTACTTTACCTAGCACTTGTTTCATAAATTATGACTAACCTGGTATATGACCGATAAATTTTTGGGTATTATTTATTTCAATATTAATTTTATATCATGCATATTATTTTAGTTTTCGTAATATTATTACAAACAATTTTTCCTATAATATGCTAACATCACAGATGATATATTCAAATTAATCTCACTTACTTGTTATTTTTAAACCACCACATAATTTCTAACTGGATAACGTTCGACAATTAAAACAATTTAGCAATCCTTGTCCCAAAGTAATTGATAAACTAACCAAAAAACGAACATGCCCTTTTACGCAAGCGAAACTTACACAAAACTTGTTTACTGGTTCGTAATTTAAGCGCGTAAATGGGCGCTTTCCTAGCGACGAAAATTAACACACACCAATCGCGCGCGTGCCGTACACTACTGCACACCAACAAACAATACCAAACCGTTGTTCTTTGGACTCCAAGAACCTTTGTGAAGGAGAAAGTTGTACGCTTAAATAAGAGTACCATCTCCATGGCCGCATAGCTTATGCATCATCATATGAACGATTTAACAATCACGTGAGGATGGAAATCGTGCTGGGTGCTTGTTTGATTTTTTAGCAACAATAGTGATGTTATTTGTAGGTATTTAATGCATGTTGCAAGTCTGATATACTGTAAGTTTGGGTAACTTCACAATTATTGCAGAGTATTTCGTTTTATACCTACTTATACACAGGTACCTACTATTTTGAAACGACAATCAAGTATTTAACAATGTATGACAAAGAATTTAGTGTATTAACTATTTTAATAATAAAATTTAAATATTTACGATTACGATTTTGGAAAGTCTGTATGCAATTGAAAACTGTAATAAATACAAAAATATGAATGGTTCATACTTCGAGAGATTTCATTAATTAATACTTATTTGTTTTCCAAAAAATGTCGTAAATATTAATTAATATCAGCTTGAAAATAAGAAATAAGTACGAGTTTTTGCCTGTTGGTAGCATTACTGGTTTCAAATAGTTAGATTTTACATAATGAAGTAAAAATTAGCAAATTGACATTAACGCACTTATGCATTTGCTGTAGATATTAAAAATAAAAGAAAAATGGGGTATTCCGAAACAAATTAAGATGTTGGTCGTTTTATAGCAAAATTGAGTTCCGAAAACTTACAGAAACCGAATCCTGATACTTTGATATCCTGTATCTCATAAAAACTGCTTCCACGGATATATTTACGTTTGTATTAGATTTTCATGTTAAAAAATTATATTCTAGAAGTCCTGCTACAAAACCCTGTGTATGAGTACCGTTAATAAATTAAGTTTTTTATTATACATAATAGCGTATTGTTTTTAATTAACTTTTTTGATTTTGACTCCTGTTTTTCACTTCAAAGGGTTATCTGATCGGGACCAAAGAAAATTGTCACCCTTGATATTACCCAGCCACACTCATTGTTTGTTTATTTTTTTAGCAATATAAGTAAAATAATATACATGAAATGTTCCAAATTGGATGATATTGCAGGGTAAACCTGATGAGAAAAAAAAAATCGGTTGTGTCGCCCCAAAACTTTCCCGACAATAATTCCACTCATGTATAATAATTCCCATTTGTAAGTACAAAAATCGTAGTTTACTATCGGCTAAATAGGAAGAAACAGAAATGCAAGTGGATAAAAATATCGGATAAATTACGTTACTGTGGCAACGCTAGCATTTATTGTTTGTTTGCACGTCTCGTCTGTTTGAATATTGTAAACGTCAAAAATAGAATTAACCACCAAAATAATATTTCAGTATGTCGCGATTTGGAAATATTTGCGAGGCAGAAATAATAAGGGAGATTGAAAAATCAACTCCAGAAAATACAAAAAAAAAAGTCATTCGTCCATTTGGAATCAATTCAGTGAATTTTGCAAACAACGAAATTTCAATTTGGAAACCGAACAGTCAGTGGAAAATGTGGAACACAACAGCAAAAATGTTGCAAATATTGTATTTCGAAGAATTCAATGTTACTTTCAACCCCTTCACTGATTTGGCATTTAAGAAATCCCGTGATGCACGTAATTCTAAGCGAAAGAACTTACAAGCTAATTTAGAAAAACGTAAAAATAGTTCAATAGCATTAACTAAGAGTGAAATTGTTAAAATGGCATCAATATGGGATGAAAATAGTCCCATAGGTCTTTTAAAAAGATTTTCTCATATCGCTGCATATGAATTAGCTTGGCGAGGAGGTGAAGGTGCAAATTGTAAAGTACACTATTTTAAAGAAGAAAAATCGAACAATGGTGATTTAACTGGTCGCATTGAATATAATACAATTTTTTCCAAAACATGTCAAGGTGGGTCAAACAAGTGCTGTGATAGTAAATGGCTAATAAAAAACATAGAAAACCCTAGCATATGTCCAGTAACATTGTTTTATAAAATATTATCACATAGACCGACCCATATTACAATCTCATAGATTATTTATAACTCCCATTCCGTTTTGGAAAAATAATTCATCGAAAGGTTGGTACAAAAATGTTCCTATAGGAGTCAACGAAATTCTTAAGTGGACGAAAATTTCAACTGAAAAAATTGGACTGGATACAAAGTATAAAAAAATTTCCAATCATTGTCATCGCTCCAGCGCCGTGTCAACTTTAGCTAAAGCAGGTATTAATGATCAAGTATTAATTAAAATAACTGGTCATTCCTCTTCCAAGTCTATAAAGCCTTATTTACAACTTGATAATGAGCATCATTCGCATCTCGCCGTAACAAATCTCCGAGCTTCGGATAATGAATTAGACATCGTGTTAACAACATTCATGTCAATTTCATCAACCAAATCTGCATCACTAAAGGAGCAAATGTCTACTGGAAAGGAGCAAATGTCTACTGGACCAATTGTATATAATAATTTGAATCCGTATAATTTCTGATAGTGCTGTCTTTGTCGTCGAAAATCTGCATAAAAAGGACCGCTATCTATGTGACTTACCTTAAAGCTGCACCGAAGGTGCAGCCGCAGGTCTGTCTATATAGAAAATTTGTTTTTTGCTGCATCCCAACGGGTACTTATCAAAGGGATTTAATGCGGCCACACTATTTTATTAATTAATTTAATCACATCTGCAAAAGTTCATTTTGTGTGCGACGCAGAGGGAGATATCAACTATTTCCCATCCATCAAACTTAGGTTATTGAAAAATATATGATCACATCCATCAATCTGACGGCTCTCATGACACTGTCACTTTAGGTTATTATCACTTTTTCAGTAATATTACTTCAAATACACAATGGCAACTTCTAAATTTACTACAACTATATGGAATAACCATTTTATTACACTACAATATACAACAGGTTGATAGAAATTGATCTTAAACATAAAAATAATGCCGAAAACTCTTAGGCTATTAATGTAAACAAAGAAAATAATAATAAACTATTTGACACAAGCAATTTGTCGGTCGTTAGAAAAAACATCTTATCAAAACCAAATTATGACGTGAACTAGAAGTGTCAACTAAACTAAAATAATTGAAACCAACGTTAGCAAAAAATACTGCCAAATTATGACAAACCAACGAACTATAATAGAGAGATATGGTATCCTAAAAAATAACGTTACGTTAACGTTAATTTAACACCAACGATTTTCAAATAGAGAGATGTGGTAGTTCTAAAAAATAACGTCACCTATGATGATAACCATATTATAGGCAGCCATTTTTAGACTAGCAGATTTAAAATACCTATCTAATATATTTATAGTAGGTATTTAGTATAAAATTTTATATGGTTATTGAATTTGACAAGTGGATTTATTATTTAAATTAAGTATTTATCAGATTATAACAACATTAATTAATAAGCAGCATGTACAGGGTGATGCAAAAAAGAAAACATTAATTAGCCGACATTTAACAAATTTTCTAGATTGCAATCGAATAAATTTTAAATGTTTAGAAATTTTTAGCATGCACTTTAAATTTCTATACGGGGTGAGTCAAAAATGTATTTGTTTATTTTTTTAAGGTCAAAAAAGTAATATTTTGAATAATCTTATGATTTAGATTTGAATTCATGATTTCTTTAGCGTGTAATTATAAGCTCGTAGAGGTGATCTACGGGGTAACTCAAAAATGTTTCAATTTATCTTCAATATTTTCAGGATATATATAGATTTTTGAATTTAGCTGGGATCTAGCAGGATATTTTTCACGATGGTTTTCTCATACTTACTTTCATATAAGTAATTTAACTCGATCTGTTCGAGAACGTAGCTCGAGTGATTTTGTCAGAACAGCTCTCGTTAAATTGCCAATGAAAGTAAGTATTCGAAATTAATCGCAAAAAATATCCAGCTAAATCTAAGCTCTTGTGGTATTACCCCCGATAAGATATATCTAATATAATCAAAATATTATTATTACAATTGTATTATTTTCATTATTTCCAATAGACTAACGTAACAAACTAACTACTTTATGTAAAAATTAGAAAAAAAAATATTGCCAGAGCTGGGATTTGAACCCAGACCATTCCGCATGCGAAGCCAACGCTCTATCAAAAAACCCTTATCAAATTACTTTATTATATTCTAATAAGAGTTATAGGTTCCAACTACCTAACTAGTGAATTGTAAAACGCAATTTTCTTGAGAATTATGGGGACAAATATCAAAGGTAACCTATTGTAAAGCAGATAAAAAAACGCTTTAAAATTGTGTATCACTAGACCCCTACTGCTATATGAAAATTTGGCGGTTGTGACCACCCTTATCACACGGTTAAAGCGATTCCAACCAAAAATTAATGGGATCGGACTCCCCCAAACTCATACACCAAAATTTAGATCAATTGGTTAAAGCGTTTAGGCGCTATCGTGGAAGTATACATACAGGCACACACACAGTGCGGGAAAGTAAAAGTAGTCAGTAGTCAACTAGAACGGCGCTCTGTGAGATAATTTCGGTTCAATTTGTTTTTAAAATATTTATACACGGTGGTTTACGGTCGATGGCAGGTTAGACGTGGAAGCGCACTGATTAATTTGCCATGTAAAATAAATTAATTTCGAAATATATTTGAGTTCAGTTGCATAAGTATGCGCAATCAAGAAGAAATATGTTTATTTGGACTGTGTTTTGGTAATAAATGTTATGACATTTCAGTTTTGATGTTTTTTATGAGTTTTATGTTAATTCACGTAAATAAATTTTTCTTCCACAATGTGACCTTAAAAATTAACATCCTTGATGAATATTATGTGTTTACTATTTCTATGATCTTTCTGTTTCGATATCACCACTGATAGTTTGACTGTCGATTCCCGAATCATGTATGATCCTTTATTGATTTAATTATAAGAAGATTATATTACGGAGTCGACCTCTTTTATTCCTGGGCGGAAAAATTCCGGATTTTTTTCCATTATAAGTACCCAACTTTTACTTTCCCGCCCAGGGAAAGTATTGTGAACGCACTAAAACATTTTGTTAGATATAGACCGATATAACCATTTTGAGGTCACTCGATACGATTAAGACCATTCCCAGATGGAAGTACGAGTATGTCTGTATGTATACTTCCACGATAGCGCCTAAACGCTTCAACCAATTGAGCTAAATTTTGATACATGAGTTTGGGCTAGTCCTAGGATGAACCCACTTGTTTTTGGTTGAAATCGCTTTAGCCCTGTTATAGGGGTGGACACAACCTTCAACTTTTCAAATGACAGTAAGAGTCGAGTGATACATCATTTGAAAGAATTTTTTATCTGCTTTACAGCGATAGGTTACTTTTGATATTTGCTGTCATAATTCTCGAGAAAATTGCATAAGACAACAAGAAAAACATCTCGTTGTCTTTCAACTTTTTTTTTATTTCTTAATTGTTGAATAAAGTAGTGAGTTTGTTAAGTTAGTTTATTGGAAATAATAAAAATAATAATTATTATTAAAATTCTGTTTTGTTACGCAGGTCATATATTTTAGGTTATATTATATCTTGTCGAGAATGTTTTGGGGCGACACAACCGATTTTTTTATACATTGACCGATGTTTGCAATTTTGCGCGCGATGTACAAAACCTGCTGAAATTTCTTGGACCACCCTCTCTAACTGCAGTCAAATAAAGAAATGACACTAGGAGTAAAAAACTTACGTAGTTTTCTACAATTCCCAATTCATGTTTATGAAAATTAATCGTTGTAGGTATAGAAATTATTATAATACAAACCTGGCTTGTTTTTCTCTGTATTTTTTCTTAAATTTAGACAGTCTTCGTATTGTTTTTAAACAACGAAACAATTCGTCAAGGGACGCATTACAATTATTCACGAATTAATAGATAACCATGCTTTTGAAAAACGAGGACCAGTATTTGATTAAAATTCTTTTATTACACGGTTATAAAGTTTCTCAAATATTACAGCAATTTCCAGATAATAAAATAAAAGTAAAGTGTATGGTGTAGCCAAAGATTAATGTACATTGTGTAGATTAATCTTTGGTGTAGCCAAAAAGATTAGGAAGACTTGTGGCGTTGAAAGACGCCCTGGAAGGTAAAAGTGGTCGTGCTAGATGCGCTAGAAATAAGCATGTTTCGGATAAAAGTTTTTTTAAATGCAGTTTATATTTTTTTAGGAAAATGGCAGAAGGGTTTCAGATTTATTAGTTAGAAAGGGCGCCGGGTAAAAGCTTATAGTATAAGTAGCGCATGTTTCATGAAGTGTTTGAAGCACCTTAAGATTTTGCACTTATAGTATCTATGGGATAGAAAACAGGAATACCTGTGTTGGCTTAACCCAACCCGAGACACCAGGTACTGCGCATAATAGAAAGGTGTAATAAAATGTAATCCAAAAAAGTGTTTAATTCAGAGGCCAGCAAACGTTAATCGGAAGTTTAAATAATTTAACAAATAAATATTAATAAGACAGACACTTTTGCGAATGTTTACATTTTATTATTCATTCCCAAAGTTGTTTTTTTTTTTAAATAGATTTCAAATGTTTGGTTCACTCTGAAATTTTAATAGCGTCTTAATTAAATATTAAAAAATTAAAAAAAAAAGCTAAAGACTTTTTCCGGGGTTTAATTACTGGCAAACATGAAAATGAGTCTTGGTTATAAAAGAAAGAGATATAGGCTGCGAGTGGTCGGCGATGTGAGCGAGAGCACTGATCACCGCAGTAGCTACGCTTTCTTTCTACGCTCTCATTGGCTGTTGGTCACGTGCTCTTCACCAGCTGTACATTTAAAATTCATGTTTTTGAATACAACAATTTTTTTTTAATCATTTAGATAACTTTTTTTCTTAAACGTTTAATTTCTCAAGATTGAAGAATAGTGCAATTAAGTGATAAATAATATGTGTCCGGTAATCATCATCTGATTTTCCAAGGTCAGTTAGCGCCTTTTGATAATCCGATTTGTTTTTATCAATTTGGAATGGTCTTCTCTTGCCCTTCTTAAAGAAAACAGCATTTTGGTAGACATTTTAATTTTTAATACTAACTAACATTATATTTTTGTAACTAAATGCACTAAATCGTTCTAAATTGCTTATTTACGCTTAATCTAATTTCTTTTTACCAATAAAATTTAGTTTTTCATATAAGAGAGAAAACAGGTTTTTCTTTCTAAATAACATCATATTTCTAAACTAACCGCTCAAACTCGTTCTAAGTTGCTTATTTATGCTTAATCTAATTTATTTTTACTAATAAATTTTTGTTTTGAATTATAAGTGAGAAAACAGCATTTTCGTACACTTTAATTTTTAATTCTAACATTATGTTATGTATTTTCTTAACTAAACGCTCTAAATCGTTCTGAATTGCTTATTTATGATTAAAACAGCTTTTTAATTCTAAATATATAATATTTTCTTAAGTAAACGCTCTATATCGTTCTAAATTGCTTATTTATGCTTAATCGAATTTCTTTTTACTAATAAATTTTAGTTTTGAAATATAAGTGAGAAAACAGCATTTTGGTAGATACACTTTAATTTTTAATTCTAAATAACATAATATTTTCTTAACTAAATGCTCTAAATCGTGTATATTGCCTATTTATGCTTAATCTAGTTTCTTTTTACCAATAAAATTTTGTTTTGAATTATAAGAGAGAAACAGCTTTTTAATTCTAAATAACATCATATTTTCTTAAGTTAATGCTGTAAATCGTTCTAAATTGCTTATTTATGCTTATTCTAATTTATTTTTACTAATAAATTTTATTTTCGAATTATAAGTGAGAAAACAGCATTTTGGTACACTTTAACTTTCAATTCTAACATCATATAATGTGTTTTCTTAACTAAACGCTCTAAATCGTTCTGTATTGCTTATTTATGGTTAAAACAGCTTTTTAATTCTAAATATATCATATTTTCTTAAGTAAACGCTCTAAATCGTTCTAAATTTCTTATTTATGCTTAATCTAATTTATTTTTACTAATAAATTTTAGTTTTGAATTATAAGTGAGAAAACAGCATTTTGGTACACTTTAATTTTTAATTCTAACATCATATTATGTATTCTCTTAACTAAACGCTCTAAATCGTTCTGAATTGCTTATTTATGGTTAAAACAGCTTCTTAATTCTACATATATCATATTTTCTTAAGTAAACGCTCTAAATCGTTCTAAATTGCTGATTTATATTTAATCTAATTTCTTTTTACTAATAAATTTTAGTTTTGAATTATAAGTGAGAATACAGCATTTTGGTACACTTTAATTTTCAATTCTAACATCCTATGTATTTTCTTAACTAAATGCTCTAAATCGTCTATATTGCCTATTTATGCTTAATCTAATTTCTTTTTACTAATAAAATTTTGTTTTGAATTTTAAGGGAGAAAACAGCTTTTTAATTCTAAATAACATAATATTTTCTTAACTAAACGCTCTAAATCGTCTATATTGCCTATTTATGCTTAATCTAATTTCTTTTTACTAATAAATTTTAGTTTTGAAATATAAGTGAGAAAACAGCATTTTGGTAGATACACTTTAATTTTTAATTCTAAATAACATAATATTTTCTTAACTAAATGCTCTAAATCGTGTATATTGCCTATTTATGCTTAATCTAGTTTCTTTTTACCAATAAAATTTTGTTTTGAATTATAAGAGAGAAACAGCTTTTTAATTCTAAATAACACCATATTTTCTTAAGTAAATGCTGTAAATTGTTCTAAATTGCTTATTTATGCTTAATCTAATTTATTTTTACTAATAAATTTTAGTTTTGAATTATAAGTGAGAAAACAGCATTTTGGTACACTTTAACTTTCAATTCTAACATCATATAATGTGTTTTCTTAACTAAACGCTCTAAATCGTTCTGAATTGCTTATTTATGGTTAAAACAGCTTTTTAATTCTAAATATATCATATTTTCTTAAGTAAACGCTCTAAATCGTTCTAAATTTCTTATTTATGCTTAATCTAATTTATTTTTACTAATAAATTTTAGTTTTGAATTATAAGTGAGAAAACAGCATTTTGGTACACTTTAATTTTTAATTCTAACATCATATTATGTATTCTCTTAACTAAACGCTCTAAATCGTTCTGAATTGCTTATTTATGGTTAAAACAGCTTCTTAATTCTACATATATCATATTTTCTTAAGTAAACGCTCTAAATCGTTCTAAAGTGCTGATTTATGTTTAATCTAATTTCTTTTTACTAATAAATTTTAGTTTTGAATTATAAGTGAGAATACAGCATTTTGGTACACTTTAATTTTCAATTATAACATCATATAATGTGTTTTCTTAACTAAACGCTCTAAATCGTTCTGAATTGCTTATTTATGGTTAAAACAGCTTTTTAATTCTAAATATATCATATTTTCTTAAGTAAACGCTCTAAATCGTTCTAAATTTCTTATTTATGCTTAATCTAATTTATTTTTACTAATAAATTTTAGTTTTGAATTATAAGTGAGAAAACAGCATTTTGGTACACTTTAATTTTTAATTCTAACATCATATTATGTATTCTCTTAACTAAACGCTCTAAATCGTTCTGAATTGCTTATTTATGGTTAAAACAGCTTCTTAATTCTACATATATCATATTTTCTTAAGTAAACGCTCTAAATCGTTCTAAATTGCTGATTTATGTTTAATCTAATTTCTTTTTACTAATAAATTTTAGTTTTGAATTATAAGTGAGAATACAGCATTTTGGTACACTTTAATTTTTAATTCTAACATCATATGTATTTTCTTAACTAAACGCTCTAAATCGTCTATATTGCCTATTTATGCTTAATCTAATTTCTTTTTACTAATAAAAATAAGGATGCTACGAGTATAACGTAATACTGATGCGGCTGATCCAGAATTATCTACAAATGAGTTAGTTATGTACGGAATTTCCTCCCAAAGAAGCAAGTGGAATGTGCAGCCTTTTCTTTGTTCAAAAAAATATTCTTTTAGTTTCTTTATCTCAACACAAATGTAGATATTTACTTTTTCATAATACTTATAATAATTATGTTATTTTATAAATAAAATATTTTTTCTATAGTCTTTAAACAACGCAAAACTAAATTGCTCTGGACTTTGTAGCCAAATTTGCTAAATTTAGCTGCAAATTCCACCATATCCATACACAGTGTCTACTTAAGTTGGAACCATATGGAAATCTTTGGTATTATTGGTTTTGTGAAAAAATGTATTCTTGATAAATTTCTGCATGGTCCGAAACTTAAATTGCAACCATCAGATGTATTTTTTTTAAGCTGTATACGAGGTTTGTCAAAAAATATTAATGTTACTCAAGAGTAAAGTATCTTTATCCTATACAACGCAGAGGAATTTTATAATGTTAGTAAGCAAATATGCAATTACAGTCATTTAGCATGAAAATTCAGAGTTGGTTATTTACTAATCAGTCCGTGTTAATTATTCTGGCTTGATAAAATTTAAAGTAATCTACGATGCACTCACACAAAATATTTGACAATGAATGTCAGATTGAGTTAGTATTTGTAAAATTACAGTAAAAATGGCATATTTCCTAAATATTGAAGAAAAATAGAAATTGTGTTAATTGTTGGAGAAAATTACAAAACACATAGAGAGGTAGCAAATATATTTAATAATAGGCATCCGCATAGAAACACTGGTCAAGGTTGCTCAAAAATATTAAGGAATGTGTTCCGTACCCCTAGAGCCCTCGGTAGGGAGCACGGTTGAATGGGGCCAATTTGACTAAAATGTTTTCAAGTTTTCCAGAATCTAGTAGGTTATACCGGAAGTGGGTGTCAACTTCCTTAGTTTAAAAAATACGATATAAATTATATAATATTTTTGGATTCTAGGACTTGTAATACTAAAGATAAGTTCATGTATAATATATTGACTATATATATGTCAACCAGATTTCTGTTGCGTCATTGGTAGGACGTTCGCTTCACATGCGGATGGTTACGGGTTCGAGTCCTAGCTCTGACAATACTTTTTTTTTCTGATTTTTTAATAAAGTAGTTAGTTTGTTACGTTAGTTTATTGGAAATAAGGAAAATAATACAATTATAATTATTAAAATTCTGTTTCGTTACGCAGGTCATATTTTGATTATATTACAACTTGTCGGGAAAGTTTTAGGGTGACACAATCAATTTCTTTATTCTATGGAAGCTTTAATAATTTAATTATTAAGATATCCTAGTAGTTATAGATCTACTTTAGAGGCCTATGTATACTTTCTTAATGAATTTTAATACAGTGTATTTGAGAAAAAAGGGGTACCTATAACATCAAATTGAATAAAGTATCAAAATTCCAAATTTTTAAATAGCAATTTTTATATTTTTTTTGCATCAAAAATAAGGCCAAATTTGCGAAAGGATGTACATATTCCACAAATTTATAGTATTCAAAATATTGACAATTTTATTATTTTCCCGCGCAGGAGAAGTATTGGGAACGCGCTAAAAAAATTTTTGAGATATATGTAACCATCTGAGTTTGAAGCTATCTTCCACCACATTTCAAAAATGAGGTTATAAATACATATCTTTGCTACTAATAATTTAAAAATGAATACAAAAATATTAACTCTTTGGCTAAATTATTTTATTTAACAAACAAATACTTACAAATTACCTTACACTTTTGACAAATACCAATATTTCACACTTAGTAACAACTTTTAAAATCACACTAATTAATGGTAAACCATATTATACTGGAAAAACAATGTGATTGGTTACAAAACCACTACTTTCCAGAAATGTGACATAATTACTAATATCGCGTATTATTCTGTGTAGTGATAAAATAATTTATTTTGCAGTTCGATAATAATTTTATAATTCGAGTATAAGTTTCATAACTACAAATGATGGTATCTATATACTTCCACTTATACGATTGTCTTTTTTTTACGTTCATGATAATGGAATATATTTTTTTCCTTAAATAAGAGCAATCCAAAATTATGACAATTTAAAATCTTAAAATTGTTAATTAATTTTCGTGCCCTCTACAATAAAAAGCTAAACTGAGATAAAATTTGAATTTGTCTGATCAAAAAATATGTTAAGTGGTTCAAAAATTGGAACAAAGATAAATAGACGCCCTTTACTTATTTGAGTTATGTATATGGTTCATTCTGTATAAATATAACAAGATGTTCCCACGATGACAAGTTGCTGATGCACCATTTCCAGTGAAATAGCAAAAGTGGTGATCCATCAAAAGTGACTTAATTAGATATAACAACATGTACAAATAGAATAGACATAGACTCCATTTTTTATTCCTTCGATCTTTATAAGTTGTATTTTGAGTTTTAATAAAGTTTAATCAACATATTTTTTAAAAATAAATTTTTTATATTCCAAAATATCAACAGTAGGATATTGAAAGGGTATTCATTATTAATAACCCTTCAGTATCAACTGTTTATTCGGAAGAATCTCCATTTTGGAAAGTACCAAAAAGGGAGAGGCAGAAGAGGAGACCGCTATAGAAAAGTTACAGACAGGATACGGCTTTTCTATCGACGAAAAGGTTCACTGTACTCGTTGCATCTCTCGGTCCAACGCATCCTAAAAATGAGGAATGAAGTTTAATAAAAAAAAATTTAAAACAAGTTCTTTATATTCAAAAATATAAAGTTTGCTGTTACACTGTGTCCAATTTAAAACATGATTGATTTACTACATTAGGACAAAAATTCGTGACATTTAAACAAAACTGACCCATATAGGGTTTTAAGTACCAGTTTTCATGTTAAAGTTTATCTACATGTTTAATCAAGCTAGCTTCAGGACCAGAATAATTATTATTGACTCTTTTGTATAAGTATGAACAATTTATCTGTTGTTCCATAAAATTTGACTACGCTTTAGTCTGCCTAATTCCTTATTTTCGGCCAATTTAGTTTATAAACTTATTTTAGATAGAATATTTGTCAATGTCATTTTTTTATCTGGCCATTGTCTACAATTTGAGTTTCTATGGTTATTGATAACAAAATACCTAGGTACTTAAATAAATGAAAAACACTTCAACACAATAATTTTTATGTTTATTACGATACCTGCGTAATTAAAATCTTCAATTTTAGAAGTGTTTTAATTATGTTTTAATTTTAAATGCTAAAAATTTAATTATAAAAGCAACAATCCAACGTTTATAAGTGTACAAACATTATTGAAGTATAACATTTATATTCAAAATGTTTGTTAAAGTGCTGTTAGTTCTGCAAGTCTTATCCACAACGGTAGGTTTAATATTTTATAAGTATTAAGTATTTGTGAATTGCTTGCTATACATAAAGTTACAAGACTTTTAGTTATGTTGGAAATTTGGTTTACACCACCATGCATTCACCAGACGGGCCGTTTCGTTGAGCCACAACTCATCAGTGATGTTCGGCAGGCAGTGTGACCCAAATTTCCAACATTTACGAAGAGCTTATAATAGCACGAGAGATGAAAGACAACAAGATGTTTTTGGCCGACATCTAGTGTGAGCAGGCAATATGCCCGGTGAAACACAGGTCACAAACGATGGCCAGACGAGAGGCAATAACTCCATCATATCCTATTGCCAACACTAGATGCGCCGGAATTCCCTGGGAGGCGTTATTTGTGAATTGCTTGTTACATAAAGAAACTAATTAATTAATAACAAAAAAGTACTGAAATTAATGTATGCTTTATTTCATGAACCATTAGATATAAGATGAGGATGCAGAAAATTATATTATATTATATTTTTTAAACTGATTTAATTTCTATTAATTTTCAGTGTAAGTGATGAAAGAATAATTAAATGATGGTGGATAATAAAACACTGTCACATCCACCAAATTGTTTTTAATTCTTAACTCTTCTTCAGACAATAATACATGTTTCGACCCTAGCTAGGGTCATCATCAGTTTATATATGAACATAAATTACATAACTTAGTGGAAAGAAAAACAAAATCCAAATACAGAATTCTAGCTTACATAATGGTTGATGATAACTGAACAAAATAAAATCCATTTCTATAAACATTTGAATCAAAAAAGGTCTGTTCTTTTCAGAAATCATTTGATTTTAATTAAAAACAATTGTTGGACATTGTTTTATTATCCATTATATTGGACATCTACAGTAGTATGGACTACTTTATAAAAATTAAATGGTTTCACTACATTATATTTCCCATTTCTAGAGTTCGAGTAATCTTTTTTAATAACCCCAATAGGTAAATGCAAAGCAAAGAATCTAAAATACTTATTCACGAAATTAATAATTATAAAGATCCCGTAAATTTTGTTCTCTTTGAATAAATTTATTTAGAGGCAATATAAATCGCATCATTAAATGAAACTTCCATGTAGCTTTAAGAAATGATGTTTAGAATCTTATATAGAAGCTGCAAGCCAAATTATTCAGAGATTCAACTTCAATGATCAGGATTTTATACACTTAAATTTAGTATTATGCCACTTGCAAAACTCTGTTCTTTTGAAACCGGATATCATTGTGTTACTAATATTCATCAGTACAATATGTAGAAAGAGTATTTCACAAATTAACTCCATGAAAACAAATCAAAGGGTAAAATTTAGCACATCTAGTGTATTAGGTGTATTTGCACACAAATGATTTCTTAAAATCAAGAGAGGCAAACAATGTAAACTTTCCTAAAGATATATTAAATGTACACAATAACATTTTATTGTGTACATTTAATATAATATAATAATTAATACGAAAAAATAAATAAATTTTCAATGATTCTGATTAAATTTTATTTTTTGTTGTATGCAACTTCTTAATTTATTGTATTCGCTTAGGATGCGAATACAATTAGGGCAACCGTTTTCGATTTTTGGATCCACGTCTTTATTCTAATATTCTTGATGAGGTTCGAAATAAGTCAATGATGAAATTTTGAAATAAAGTTAAAATATGTGTAATATCATCCAGATTACTCATAAACAATTCAATTGATCTTTAACTATCTTCTTCTTCTTCTGATCCAAATATATTAAAATTATTTTAGTAATATTGCTACTATTTTTTGTTATTTTTATTAATTATTCTGAGTTGGATGAAAATAAACAATACAGTATCCGCCGTGCACAAACCACACATCATGTTAATTTCAATAGCTCTGCATTTATTTTATGTTCTGAAATTGATTTTGTAATATGTCATTTGAATTTGTTCTGGGTTAGTTAGTATAGGGTTTAGCCACATATAGAATTGCACACGTCTTTTGTACCGCGTCTTATTATTATTATGTTCTATGAAAACTCAATATATGCATTTTTAGTTTGCAGATATCCTAGTAAAGATTCCAGATGGAGAAATTAAGGGTAAACAATTAGAAACAACATCAAAGGAAGTGTATTATGGGTTCCAAGGTATTCCATATGGAAAACCACCTGTCGGAACATTACGGTTCATGGTAACATGCTAATACGTACTTGTTTCAGTTTCAAAATTTGCTAATATTCATGCATTTTAGGCACCTCAGCCTCCTGAACCGTGGTCTGGTATACTGGATGCTACAAAAGAGAAAGGTTATTGCTACCAAGTAAAAACAGATTCTAGTGGTGAAACCGAAGATTGCCTATATGTAAATGTTTTCACACCTGTTTTAGACGCAGTAAGTTTGTGCTTTTGAATTTATTTTAAAATGAATGATGCATTTTTATTTTTTTAAGACCAAAAATAAGACAAAATTGCCAGTGATGTTCTGGATCTACGGGGGTGCATTCCGAGGAGGTTCATCAGGGTTTAACGGATTGGGACCAGATTATTTTATTGAAAAGGGCATAATTATTGTTACTCATAACTACAGGTTTGTTCTACAACAATCGATTATATAGTCCAGGCTTGAAAACATAAGCTTAGTTACATAAGTTTGTGAGGGAAAGTTTGGTAGTTCCTACTTTTTGAAACTGAATTAACTTTTATCGACATAACGTAACATATTTATAACTAAAATCGTGTTTTCCAATAATTTGCAGATCATATCCTTCGTAACTACTGCCATAACTTTTGAACTCACTCAAGCTCAAAAAGTTTCAAATGGCCTTGCTTGGGGGGTTTAGCAATCCTAAGCATAAGCACAAATGTTTCTTGCTTCCAGCTAGTCAAGTATAGCTCAATCATAATGTGCTCACGTAAAGGCGGCTTTAAACACTCAGGCGGCAGCCTGTCCGGCCTGCCTGCACAGTTATCGGTGGCCTGAATGCATGTTTTCATGTCGAGTCTAAACACGTACAGACCTGATTCTCGAATTCCTGGCAGTTCGAAATAGATATTTGTGTTATATAGTGGCTGTTTTACTATACGTAGCAACTAAAAATGGCCTCAATGTCTCTAGATGAGTTATTGTTAATACGTGTGGCTGCAGTAAGCTGTAGTTAAATTCAAGAGTTCAAGAGAAAAATTAGAAGTAGGAAGATTTGGAACCAGCCAGTGTTATTAAAAGACAACAATTTTCCGATAATATCCTTGTTTGTAAAAGAAGATTGCGGCTTAATAATTTGCGAATGGATGAAGAGACCTATCTTCTTCGCCAGCCACTGATTTTAAAGTATCTTTTACTTTTTTCAATTATTTTTTAAAAGAACTGCGAATGCTGTTAATCGTCTTCACTACGGCTTCTTTGTTCGCTGTGCGAGTTCAATTTCCCGTAACTTCTCCACCAATTTCTCATAAGCGGAGCCTTTTTTATTTCTGTCTGAATATTCTCTTGATTTTACTTTCCACATACATGCATTTTCTTTATAGATTTCTATAAACACTTTCTCACAAAATGTATACCTAATAGGTAAACACCAGCAACAGAACTGAAATGTTACTAATCACAAATAACGCCACTGTGCATATAAAAGAAGCTTATACATACCTTTCAAAAATAACTTTTTAACTGTGACAAATGGCTTCAAACGTTCAGTTTCGACAAGTCTGGGCAAGCGAAATTCCGGCAACTACTGAAATCGTTTAGGTAGGTTACGCCGACGGCGCAAGCCGCCTGTTTTGTCTACAGATAATCCGTTCGGCCTGCGCAACCACCAACTGCACAGGCCAACACTACAGGCCGCCTGAGCGTGTATAGCCTCCTTTAGATCCGATCAAAACATAAAATTTTAATTTCAGATATGTTCGTTGTTAAATTAAGGAATTTCAATCTTTTATATAGAGCTCAATATTTACTGCCTTCTTCTTAATCTAAAAACAATATCCCTGTTTATGCCCCTCTCGGAAGTGGCAGTCCAATCCAATACTTTTCTGAAAATGTAGTTTTGGATAGATCTGTTCTTCAGGAAGTGAATTCGTCTTAAATTGTGACAGCAACCTGAGCATATTTCAGTGCATTTTAATTTTTCGGTATTTTAGTCACATCTACATTCTAATGACATACAGTAGCGTTATAAATTCTGAAAATAAAGACATACCTTTTTGCAGATGTTTCAATGGTATCATTATTTGAGCTAGTCTGTCCTGCTGTGCCTGAGACAAAGTGCATGGTTGACCATTTTTGTGAGGTTTACCCAAGGGTTTCTTATATTGTCGCTATTGAAATATTTTTGCCTTGAGCCTTGCATGTTTGGCCATATGTCAAAAAGGGTCAGTAAATACCGACGTAAATACTTTGAAGGGAATCTAGCCTTTCCCTGAGCTGTCAGTAATATGTTTAACGCAATTAAAAAACCCATAGCAACATTAAATCCGCATTTTTGTAAAGCATCTCGATTTAAAAAAAAAATATGTCCCTTATTTTTGAACCATCTGCATGTGCGAGATAAAATTAGTATGGCAAATAACTGTTCTACATTTGCTGTCTATATTATATGTTCCTTTGAATGCATATTATGTATGTACATACTGTTTTTATTATTTTTAGGTTGGGTCCATTTGGTTATTTATCTACCGGTGATACTATAATTCCAGGTAATGCTGGACTAAAAGATCAAAGCTTAGCTATTGAATGGACATATAAAAATATTGAGCATTTTGGTGGTGATCCAAATAAAATAACCATTTTCGGTGAAAGCGCTGGATCAGCTTCTGTCGGCTTCCAGTTATTGAATAAAAAAATCAAAGGTAAAACAACATTTTACCATCACCACATGACTTAGTCTACACACCCAAGCCTTCAATTTGTGGCATGGTGGCAAGTAGCTACCTCCTGCATGGTTTCTGCATTTGTTTGCTTACCCCTCACGACAGACAATTATTTTTCACAAACCAGCAATTCTAGTGCACCTAGGTTTTTACTCTGACTGAAAATGTTTATGTTCCAAATTTCGGTCATAACAATACTTGCATCCACTGTTGTATTGAATATTGTTAATCGCTTTTTTACGCTTTAGGACTTTAGTTTAATGAAATAGGTAAGTCCCTTCTGTGATGAAATCTAACTTCTTGGGCTCACGATTCTGAGTTAATCAGTGAGAAGAAACAATTCCATATATACATCCTATCACTACCTTACCAGCAAATTAAAAAATATTTCAAATGGTGTCAAAATACTATAGTATATTAAGTATAAAGGGCGGTAAAGCATTCGTTGCAGCCCGCCGCTGTATAGACGCACGAGTGAGCGAAGCGAGCGAGGGCAGCTATACAGCGAAGGGCTGCAGCGGCTTTACCGCCAGTGGTGCTTACAACTGTTTTTCGCCTGCCTCTTCATACTATAATATTAAACTTTAACTTTATTTTAATAATTAATTATTACTGTTATGAACTGACAGTTTTTGACAGTACTTAATGGGAGTATTTTTTGACGTACATAATTATAGGCGTTATCCTTTGACAAACTCAGATCAGAAGTGATTGAAAACTACTGAGGTTAACGTTATTATTGGAAATCTAACCGTAGCGCCATCTATGAAAAAAAAAATAAAAAGAGGGGGCGCTAAGTGGTCATCTGTTTAAGTGCAGGCAGGCGAAAAAAGTGATTTTGACCATTTACATCATTGAGGTCCAAAAGATAAAATGTATTCCTCGTGAATTATTTACATAAACCAAATTTAATTATTTGAAAAATAATATCAATGGAAATATGCTAATAATAATAATAAATCGTTTTTATTTGCAAAGTAAATTTAATGTAATAATAATAACCACTAAAAAGAGGAACTCTAGCTTACAGCTACTCTACTTAACCTTAGAACGAGCCACAACAACTTAACAGTAAAATAATTAAAAATAAAAGAACAAGAACAAAACAACAACATATGAATTTGATTAATACGATATATAAGACACCACACACGCAACTCCATCCTCCATGGTCAGTAGCAAAAGAGAAAGAAAAAATAATCCTATTAGAAATTCACGCATCTAACATTTCACTGTTTATTTAAAAGTATAACTTAAAACGACTTTTGAATGTATTAGGTATAGTCTATCAAAATGGCGAACATTAATGTCATGTTCATCTTTCCTGGACACAACCTAATTTTTAATATCAAAAGGAGCATTAGACTCAGAAAGTAATTTGAAAACAAACGTACCCAGGTGATGGGAGACGACGCTTTTCCATTCTGAGCCAATTCATATCATGAATCGCTTGAGAAACACGATCAAACTTTCTAATACCGGCAACAAACCTAACACAACAATTTTGAATTCCCTGAATACGTCATCTATCAAAAACATCCAATATCGGACCGTAAACAAAATAACAGTAAATAAAATTGTATAAAATTAGTGATTCAGAGAGACTAACTTTGAGCTTCACGTTCAAAACATATCTATGCGAATACAAAAGTTTCAACGTGGAAAATGACTTCCGCAACATGTTCTTTACATGTTTAAGACACCTTCAATCAGAGTCAGTGATAATAAATAAGTTCCTTGCAGAACAGACACTGAACAACACTGCTATTAATCATAACACTAAAATTTTCTTTAAGATAGTCAGAATCACTTCTATTCCTAAACAGCAACATATAATATGCGATTTTAATGGATTCAAATTTAAAATATGATTGGTGGAAAGTCCGTATAGAATATCAAGGTCAGCATTGACTCTCTGGCAGGCTTCAACACAATCATTTGCATTAAAAGAGTAATAAACCTGCGTATCATCCGCAAAGGCATATGTGCATATATGTTACCAACTCAAAATTTCTGTGGTATAAATTCAATATAACAGAGGCCCCATAATCGAACCCTGTGGCACACAATATCTGAAACCCTCCAAAACTGGCCATTATGATAAACTTATTGTTTTCTTATAGATAAATATGAATTAAATAAGAACAAAGACGAACCATCAAAACCGTAAAACTTAAAAGCCTTAGAAAAACTAACAGTACAACCGATGTGTTCTTATTTCTATCACGCGCTCTAATAATGGCATGAGTAACCTTAACCAATGGAATAGCCACTCCTAAAATCATGCTATAATGGGGTAATAAGGAGTGAAGGTCCAATTAAGAATTAACCTGGTTATAAATAATTTTGCCGAAAATTTTAGAAATAGCCGGAAGAATATTCATTATTCTTAGGTCATTAAGTGTAGTTGGATTCGATTTCTTCGAAAAAGGAAAACCAACTGACATTTTCCATGAATCAGGAAACAAACAAATTTCAATACAACAGTTAATATTAAAGGAGAACAATATTTCAGTACAGTAGCAGAAATTTCGTCCGCACTTACCGCACTGATCCCAATACCATGAAGTATCTTATTAATCTCAAATTCCGTGGTCATAATAAGAGAATATTTGCAATTATCGCTATATAAATGATTTAAGTAATAATTTATTTTACTTTTTGTAGGTATGTTTAGGGCAGCCATTCAACAAAGCGGCTCTTCATTAAACGAATGGGCCTTTCTTAAAAATCCAAAAGCCTACGCAGTGGACTTGGTAACAAAAATTGACAGTGCAAAACAGTTAACTGACAGTAAAGAGATTCTGGCGTACTTGCAAAGTTTGCCAGCATCTAAGATTGATGCTGCTTCGAAATTAACAACACCAGTAAGCCTTTTTTTTCCAAAATAATAATCATCTTCGAAAATCAGTTCAAAATTAGTATTTGAGATTTTAAGTAGTTAGGAATTGTCAGTCAATTGAAGAATCCATCAAAAATTAGGTTCATGCACGACCTATAGATCCTGATACAGTACATTATATGAAAATGTAATACCTATATAGTGTAGAAACTGTTTTAATTAAAATAAGCGTATCGAAGTTAGATTACTTTCCCATGTAAATATTAAAAAAAATAAATGGATACAGCTTATTGGAGAGCAATTCACATTTCCCAAATGTCCATTGTATGTTAGTTGAATCACAGATATGTATGAAATAAGAGGGTCAATTTCTTAGCCTATTAATTTAATTATGTTGCTGAGTTATTTCGTTGATCCTTAACAAATATTTACGGAGTTGCACCATACATTGTTTCACGCAGATAGCCGTAAACAGGAATGCAATATAAATTTGTGGTACGGGTACCATGTGCATTAACCTTGTTCCATAGGCGGGCCTATTAATATAGAGACATTTTAATGCATAATATATATTAAACAAAATAATCAAATATTATTAATTAATAATAATTAAATTTAAAATTGATGAAGTACCTAGTCTATTATTAATAATTAAAGTTATTTAACGCATATATTATAATTTAAAATTATCCAGAAAAATGTTTAGTAGAGAGCTGTTACCATTAAACTTGTCCTAATGGCGACTAATTCTGATTTCAAACTTAACAATATAATTATAAAATTAAAGAAGTAATCCATTGGATGCAGTGGAGTGTAATATAATTACAATAAAACAAAAATCATCGTCTCCACTATTTAATTAGTCCATAAATTATGAAATGTCAAAGGGACATGATGATTTTTGTTTTATTGTAATATAATTATAGTTACTGAATACTTAAATGTTCAATTAAGAGATAATGTTAGGAACTTCTATTTAAGTATTTAACTAACAAAAGTGATAATTATTAATAACGGCAATGTATGGATTTTCTACGACTATATTTTAATTTACTTATTAAATAGATATTCACTACTGGTACTGTAATAAGACTCATTTTGATTCAGTTATTTCAATAGTTCTCTTCATTGAAAATCATTTGGCCCTTGCGAAAATGTGACAAACGTATAAAATCTACAGCCCTTTAAATCTGATATTAATTTTCAACATCATAATAATTATTAATAATTAATTGATTTATCTATATATTTATTTTGCCTAAATAACTATGTTTGCCTAATCAAATTAATTATTATTAAAACAACCCATAAAAGCATCTTTTTATAATTATATACTTATTATATCATAATATAATTTTATCATGATATCTGATAATGTAATCACTAACCTTAACCAATGGAATAGCCTCTCCTAAAATCATGCTGACAATGGAGTAATAGGGAGTGAAGGTCCAAATAAGAATTAATAATAATTAATTATATACTTTGACATAAAACTGAGTTAATATTACATGCTTAATATTTGACACAAAATTAAATCCAACGCTAAGTTCCAATTCATAATTGATTGATTGATTGATACACTGATTTCCTAATATGCATTATTCAGAAAACTTCTCAATTATTCAACAAGCACCTATCACACTATGTGCAATAGATTCTTAAATATTGTTTACATAAATAATCGAAGACACAAACTGGAATATTAGATATTTATTTATATAATATACCTGTGGCATGATGTGTTCGAATGTTTGCTAATACTTCTTCTACAAATTTTACACTGCTTCACTATTTTGATACAATTAATTGTGAGACAATCAACCGTATTACAAGCTGTTACGGTACACGTCTGCCTACGGTTGTGGAAGCTTTGTTTATTAAACTTGGCAAGCGTCCCAAAACTGCAATTATAATGTTTCTTGCATTTCTAAACAAAATAAAGGTATATCTTTTACTCTATAATCTAAGATTATATCAAAGAACCCTTTGTCACTCACAAGAAGGATTTTCATTTTTTAAATTACAGAAGATTTTTTATTGTTTTTAAAATAATTTCATACTAAAACATTCAAAAATAACAATAAAACTGCCAGTTAAACTATACTATTTAATTTTATAATGACATGTTTTGGGGATATTAAATCGCCATCCTCAACAAAGATAGATTGGTATATTAAAATTTATCATAAAGAAA
The DNA here is from genome assembly GCA_911728435.2 of Apoderus coryli. Lineage (NCBI taxonomy): Eukaryota > Metazoa > Arthropoda > Insecta > Coleoptera > Attelabidae > Apoderus > Apoderus coryli. The sequence goes on along the minus strand of OU452202.1, from coordinate 3,028,608 downwards.
CAAGAAAGCGACCTTAAACACACATTTTCTTCCTACTAAAAACATTCACGGTAGGTACTAAATCAGCGACGTGCAAATAGGATATGAAATGAACCTAAATTTGTGCTGCAACAACTACTCATCTCTATAATTCGGTTTTGAGATATCAAAATAACCAAAGCACAGTTAAAATAATAGACAGTTACTTCACCTCGTGTCGGCACGTTTGATGTCCATGTCTACAAAGCAATTCGCCGCGCTTATAGTTATAGTATAGTATCTTATAGTATATATCGTAGCGGGCCAGAAATGTGGCTGGGAATGCGACGAGTCGATGCCGTTTTCAGCGTCTAGTGAACCTTCTTGTCTATAGTTAATATTCGATGCCGAGGATAAAAAGCACATACACAAAATTATCTAAAATTCTTCATTAGAAAATAATAACGTTTTTCATCTAAATTTCTACCATTCTCGCATTAAAACTACAATCGCTTTCGACGCGGGCTTATTTCGTGACATCTGAGTAGTATAAAATATTTTTTCGCCTGCCTGCACTTAAACAGAGTTTTACCGCCCGCATATGCGGGCGGTAAATAACCAGTTAGCGCCCGCTCTTTTTATTTTTTTTTCATAGATGGCGCTACTGTTAGATTTCCAATAATACCGTTAACATCAGTAGTTTTCACTCACTTAACTTAATGTGCATTCCATCTAGAGGATAAGTTGATAATTAATTGAGAAAGTTTACTTAGGTAGTCGTCTGCCATTCCGCTAAACTCATTTAATTATATAAAATTGTCCATTATTAATTAGTAATCACTTTTTAATTATTATTGTAGTACCGAAATATACCTGAGATTCTAAAATCAAATTTCTATAGCGTAAACGCTCAGATAATAATTTGACAGTTTCTTTCTACATTTAAAATACTCAACATTGACATGTGAGCCTGTCACATAAGATTATCTGATCTGAGTTTGTCAAAGGATAACGCCTATTATCATGTACGTCAAAAAATACTGCCATTAATTACTGTCAAAAACTGTCAGTTCATAACAATAATAATTAATTATTAAAATAAAGTTCTTTTGGTTTAATATTGTAGTATGAAGAGGCAGGCGAAAAACAGTTGTAAGCACCACTGGCGGTAAAGCCGCTTCAGCCCTTCGCTGTATAGCTGCCCTCGCTCGCTTCGCTCACTCGTGCGTCTATCCAGCGGCGGGCTGCAACGAATGCTTTACCGTCCTTTATACTTATTATACTATAATATGTCAATTCAACAGCAACAAAAGCAATGTTAGGTAGTGGATGTACGATTCTTGTAGTTATTTGCAAAACTCAAAAATTATCTAATAAGAAAGTGGTTTATTTTATTGCAACGTTACAAAATAATTTGAAAAACAAATAGGGTCTTGATAATTTTGAAATTATGCCTTTCTGCTTGTTTACATTTTCTTAAGAATTGTAGGAGTTAGATCTCGCACATTGAGATATAAGGAGACGCTATAAGCATTATTTGACATTGTACAGAAACGGGTGCATTGGGTGGGGCGTAAGCGCATACTAATATGGCGGATTCTCCAGAGCCGGACTAACTATTTTTGTTGACGTTTTTGTTCTTTAATTTGCAGCTTGGGTTTATACTTTATTTTGAAATGTTAATCAGTGTACAAAATACTTAAATATAGGTATAGGAATAAAAGACGTTCGTACTTTATAAATTATATAATAATACCCCTTAAACAAAACAATTTTATTTAAATGTTGCGCTATGCTTATCCACTTTATTTTTACTTAAATAATACATCCTGGTATTAACATATTTAGTCGCAATAGATTTGATCAGTAAATGTATATGGTTATCAAACACTGATTTGATCAAAACCGTGCACAACTAAATTAGGAAAAATATTACTATTTACAAATTCCTTTAAAACAAGGTTTATTATGAATCCTGCGGACAACTTTTCATTAGTAGCTACTACATGATTTTTTATGATCTTTTCGGATTGGAAGCAAACGTCTAAAACAACTTTTGAAGGAATTTGTAAATCCTTTTTTTGCCTTCATTTTAATAAAAGAATAACACTTATTAATGCATCTCGACATTCTCTACAAATAATTTGCTTCTTTAAACTAAAAACAACAAATCCAGCAATATAAACAATACTGAATTTCGAAAATTCAGAAAATGGTCCAGGAAGATAATCATGATCTGGATAAATTATATTTGTGTACATTTCTCGTTGGTATCCAATTAATTCGAGACACATATTCTGTCCAGATATGTCTACGAGCAGGATCTTTAGGAAATCTAAAAACCAGAATATGTTTTTAACACACATTCAGGGGTCTTTTTTTCTAGAAAGTGATGAAAAAGTAGAGAGTTTGAGAGTAGAAATCAAGTAAAAGAATTTGTAAAAAAAAAAATAAACTACAATGCACGTATCAATTGTTCAGTGCAGAAAGAGAATGCTACCAGACTCCTATAATAATGTGTTTTAATAAGTTCGCCTAAAAAAACCCTAAATACGTCCATGTACAATGTTTACAATAATTGGTACATACCTATGAAACGTTATTCCTGATATTTTCTGGTCGATTTCACTTCTACTACTGCAACTACGCACAGCACAGGACACCATTATAGTATATTGTCAAATAACCGTCCAAAAAAACACGAAAAACTTAAGTAAACTTGTAAAATACTCGTAAATAACACTATAATCTTGAAAGCACGACAAATGATAGATATCGTATACCAATATGGCGTACCTGCACCCGCTTTTGGTCACGTTAGAGCGTCTCCCCCGACATCAATGATCTCGAAACACGTGAATACAAAACGTTTTAGTTTACTGTCTAAGAATGACGGCCATAATTTCTTTTACGATGCAATTCATATCAATAACTGATTCAATGAAACAATTTGTAGGCCTTAACTTTGCCAGTAGTCGAAGCAGAAAATCCAGATTCTTTTATTACTGAAGGCATGTTCGAACTGTTTGCTAAAGGTGACTTTAATCAAGTTCCTTTAATCATTGGTACGAATTCTGAAGAGGAAATCTTTTTGTTACAATGTAAGTCACTTAAAATTCAAGTCCTAAATTATTACTTTATTAACTTCCCATTGTACTTCCAGCTTCCGCATACGTTCGACAATTGGGTAAGGCATTTGACACAGCACCACAAAGTTTGATTCCTAAGTATTTCAATTTCAAACAGAGCGTCACTAAAGATAACGTGGCAGCAAGTATTAAAAGTATTTATCTAGACACCACTGAAACATTCGCCGGCAATTTGTCAGCAGTAATAAAGGTACGCCCTTGTATTAAAATTGATTTATTTTCAAAGTTTAGTAATTTTTTTTTTTTTAGTATTACAGTGACACTTCTTTCAATAAAGGTGTAATAAAGCAAGGATTGTTAGTGTCACAATTTACTAACGTTTATTATTATGTTTTCTCTTACGATGGAGAAATGGGTGGTTGGAACAAATCAATTGAAGGTAAAACTCACTTAATAAATAAATTTATTGATAATGAAAAGATAGCTAGCTTAATAAGGATTTCTATAAAAATCATTTGAAATAGTGGGAAAGTAACTACTAATTGTCGAACAAACTGTAAATAGTGTCACGTTTAGGTTTAACGTGAACTACGAGGGCATTGAAAATAAGGACCTTATCTCTAAAAGATTGAAACACCGAATACCAAGTTTAAATAGACTTAAGTATATTCACAGTTAAAGTTGAGAAGAGTTTACAAAATGATGGAACTTAAATTAAATTTACGGCCGGTAATTTTTCGTTTATAATTTTGTGCGTCTATTTTCAACCGAATTTGAGTGCTACTGTTTATGAGCGTTTTGTAGATTTTATTGTGTCATTGTCTATTATGTATAATAAAAAACTGATTATTTTAGGGGATTTTAATGTACACTATAGTCCTGAAAGAACTGTTACATATACTGCTTTAAACACTATACACGACCTAAGTTCTATGTTACATTTACAGCAGTGTAATTTTATACATAATCAATATCATAACATTTTAGACCTAGTTTTGTGTAATTTTGACTGTTCTGTCGAGGCCGGGGCTGCTTTAGTTGCTGAGGACGGTTACCATCCCACATTACATATATCTTTTTATTGCACGATTGGCCCGCCTCAAAAAAAATTCTTGCCTAATTTAAAAGCCAAAAAATTTAATTTTGCCAAGGCCAACTATCCACTTTTATATGAATTAATTTCTATACAAGACTGGTCCTTTTTAAACCAATTTCGAGACGTGAATGTTGCCGTGGCTGAGTTCCAGAATAGATTGACAGCTATTTATATATATATATCAGTGTTCCAATTTTTAAACAACGATCAAAAAAATATTCCTATCCCTGTTGGTATTCCTTGGATCTCATAAGGGATATTAAAGAGAAACATAAATGCCTATGCAGGTGGAAGACCTCTGGAGCACCGCACTACTTGTCTAAGTTCAGGTTATTAAGATCAAGGATAAAGATAGAAATCGAGCAAGCATACAGAATATATATAAATCGCATTCAACACTCAATAAGAGGCGATCCGGCACACCTTTGGAGGTTTGTTCAGAATAAAAAACAAAGGTCACGTATTCCTGGTGTTATGTTTGACGAGCGGGGCACTGAAATATCGGATCCAATAAATATCGTTTCCGGATTTGCCAATTATTTTCGTAGTGTCTATGTTGATTCGATGAGCCAGGACTATGCTGAGACTTTTAACAGTGATGATCTGGTAGATGTGGGGAGCTTGGATATGGAAGATATTCTAAGTGCTCTGAAAAGTCTAAAACCGAAGATGACTGCAGGTATAGATAACCTACCCGCGATGGTGGTTAAAGATTGTGCTTATGCATTTGTGGAACCATTGTATTACATTTTTAATTTATCCCTGCGGTCCAACTTGTTTCCTGACTACTGGAAGATAGCTCGTATATGTCCTATACATAAATCGGGAGATATTAACAGAATCGAAAACTATCGACCTATTTCAATTCTTCCTAATTTCGCAAAGGTTTTTGAAATTGCTCTGCACAATAAGCTATTTGGGCAAATAAAACATAGGCTGGTTTACCAGCAACATGGGTTCATTAAGGGTCGTTCTACGGTGACCAATCTAACCACTTTCCTGCAGGATGTAATTCCGGCTGTCGGTCGAGGTTTGCAAGTCGACGCAATATATACTGACTTTTCCAAGGCGTTCGATAAGATTGATCATTCCCTGATTCAACAGAAGATGTGCGACATTGGCTTCGGCAGGAATCTGATATCTTTTTTTCAGTCCTATCTGGGAGCAAGGCAACAATTTGTTGAATACAATGGATTCAGTTCAAGTTCATTCACAGCCTCAAGTGGAACTCCGCAGGGCAGTACGTTGGCTCCTCTTCTCTTTGCAATATTCGTAAACGATATGGGCTCTTGTTTCAATAGCAATTATTTGTTGTTTGCGGATGATTTAAAATTGTATCGCACTATTGTTTGTGAGAACGATTGCGCACAGCTTCAAACAGATCTGTGTCGGCTTTCAGAATGGTGTGATCTAAATAGACTTCCTCTAAACCTGAACAAATGTAAGTCGGTGACATTTACAAGACGTCAAGATCCGTTTGTGCGAAACTACACCATCGATAATTCAAATTTGGAACGCTGCGCTTTAATCAAAGATCTTGGTGTATACTTGGATGGTGATTTATCTTTCAACTACCACATTGAGCAAGTTTCTGCTAATGCTTTGCGAATGTTAGGATTTATTTTTAGACAGACCAGAGAATTCAACAACATGGACTGCCTGAAAAGTCTGTATTTTGCCTTTGTTGTGTCTATTTTGGAATTCGCTACAATCATTTGGTCGCCCATCTACCGTGTTCATATACAGAGATTGGAGAGTATCCAACGTAAGTTTTTAAAATATTTGTCATTTAAAGTTGATGGATATTTTCCTCCTCGTGGGTGTGATCACGGCCTGTTACTGGCAAGGTTTGGATTTCGGCCGTTGGCCGAGAGACGCATCTTCGCGTCTCAGATCTTTCTTTTTAAGTTGATCAACAATATGTTGGATTGTCCTCGGTTGCTTCAGCAGCTATGGTTTCGTGTCCCTAGGGTTCACTCTAGAAGCGCTAGTTTATTTTGGGTGCCACAGATTCGTTCTAATTATGAATCTAAAGCACCGCTATTTCGGGCTTGTAAGTACAGCAACCGATTAGTTATTAATGAAAACGTTGATTTTTTTAATGTATCGCTTGATTCTTTTAAGAAAAGTTTAGAGACATGTTTGCGGGCTACTGATTTGTAACTGATTTGTATTTGGTTTGATGAATTATGTTCATGTGTTAATTATTTATTGTTATTATTAATTGTTCTTGTAATCCCCTCAATTGTGTTGTTATTGGGTAGCAATACCTGTTAGACAATAAAGAGATTATTATTATTATTATTAAATTAGAGACTATAGATTTATAATAATAGAATACAAATAATATTACTTACATTAAATTATAAGACCACATACGGTCTAGTTGCACTATGGTTTACATATTACTGCTTTCAGGTTTTCTCACTATTAGTTTAAAATTAGGACACAACTAAACTTATTTCTCTGGAGAGGAGAATTTATATTAAAAGCGTCATCCCTCTCTTAAACAATCTTGCGCGAAAATTCTCCCTGAAGATAGTTTCCTGATTTCTCTATGCTAATTGGTTATTAACATAATAGTAATATTGCACCACCACCCCTACGCGTTTATTTAGTTGTGGTGGTCAGAATAGCTGATGCTGCAAGCGGAGGGTAAGAGGCAGGGCTCCTGATTATCGAGAAATGGTGACTCACCTAGATAAACTATAATAAACAGGAAATTAATATTTTTGTATTTTTCCATCGAACATCTGGGGTTTGTTATTTATTTATAATTTATATTTATTTATTAATAATTTTGGAATCTGTTCTCGTGACAATAGTTAATTTATTTGATCATAATATAATATTGTAGGGATTATATATAATAAGTAATAACACTTTTCTTTGCCAAGAAATGACTCAATTTTAAAAATTATGAGTTTTCAAAAAACGTTACTTGTCAAAAAATATTCCTTGATTTCACCAGAATTGACCAGAAATTATTTAAATTTGAATCTTAATCTTATTTAGAAGGTCTGAAGAGATACCACATACCTATAGGATACCCATGAAGATGTCTTTAAGATATCTAGGATAGCCATATGATGGATAGTTAAGGGTTGTCTATAGGATACGTTTTGCTGTTTGAGTAATTATCGGCCGGCCATATCGAATACTTGAAAATTCCAAGCAACGGTAGTTTATTACAGGAAACTGACACTGATTTTAGATTTTTTGTCAACATAATAGTACGTAGGTCAATTACAACTACATTTTAAGATTAAATTAGGGGTGAACTGCGACCTGAAAATCTATTGTACCGCACTATCTTGAGAACTTTGAGGCTTGTTACAAGGTACAGCTCCCTATCCAATCCCAGAGTACCATTAACTTAGCTGCTTTTAGATATGGTACCTCCATTTAATGCCCTAAGCAGATTTGGCGTTGGCTGCTGGCGGTGACGCATTCTGTTATCAGGTGTTCGGGATTTTCGTCCTATTGCATACAGAATATGTATTCATCAGTTTGTTCTAGCAATATGTTTCCACAAGCGACAATGTTCCGTACGATACCCGCTGTTGCTGAGTCTTTTTTATCATTTAATTTTTAAAGGAATATCTTGGAATACTGAGGCTAGAAACGTTTCGCCAAAGAGCTGCTCTGTCAGCTAGCTCTTACTGGTTTGTTGGGTTCCACGTTTTCTCTGATTCCCGAGTGACCGGGTGCCCGAATCAGACAAACTGTTTTTTTTACCTCACTCGTTATATTTACATTCCCACACAAAACCGAGCACAAAACCCCAAACATTTCACCACAAAGCTTAATAATATCAAGAGAAACTGAGAAGAAAATACAGATGGCTACAAGACCATAGTAATATACTCTGATAGTTAGGCAATCATCATAGCATTTTGATCCCACACCATCAGCTCAAGAATTCTTGATCTATGGTCTTGTAGCTATCTGTATTTACTTCTCAGTTTCTCTTTACATTATTAAGCCTTGTGGTGAAATTTTTGGTGTTTTGTCACTGGGGATATTTATTAGAGGTGTAAATTCACTTAGGGAACTCCAAGTTCTCTGATTTTTTATTGCCCATTCACTTCGCTTTATTTCCTTCTCTTTATATAACATACGAGGTCTGTTCAAAAAGTACCCGGAATTCTCATTTTTCTAAAAAAATATTTATTTATTCGTCTACATCTATATGGTCCCCTTCAAAGTAATCCCCCCTAAATATAATACACTTATGCCAGCGTTTTTTCCAGTCTTCGAAACACCCTTGATAGTCACTTTTTGTAATGCTCTGTAGCACTCTCAGCGATTCTGCCTTTATCTGTTCAATCGATGAAAAACGCTGTCCTTTCATGGGTCTCTTCAACTTTGGGAACAGGAAAAAATCACACGGAGCGATATCTGGTGAATAAGGAGGTTGGGGCATGATTAAAGTCTTGTTTTTAGCCAAAAAATCACGAATAAGCAACGATGAATGAGCAGGTGCGTTATCGTGGTGCAAAACCCATGAATTGTTTTTCCATAAATCGGGGAGTTTTTTTCGAATTGCTTCACGCAAACGTCGCATTACTTCAAGGTAATACTCCTTATTGACGGTTTGACCTTTTGGCAAGAATTCTTTATGCACTATGCCATTATAATCGAAGAAAACAGTAAGCAAAACCTTGACATTTGATCGAACTTGACGTGCTTTTTTCACTCTTGGTGACGTTGAGTGCTTCCACGTGGACGATTGTGCTTTTGTTTCGACATAACCGTACACCCATGTTTCATCACCAGTTATGACCCTTTCAAGTAAATTTGGATCGTCGTTGACGTCGTTTAACAGCTCCTGAGCGATGGTAATGCGTTTGTTTTTTTGATCAAAATTCAGCAGTTTTGGAACGAATTTTGCTGCCACTCGTTTCATGCCCAAAACCTTTGAAAAAATATGATGGCATGAGCCAACTGATATGCCAACTTCATCAGCAACTTCTCTAATTGTGATTCCACTTTTCCCACATTTTCATCGATAATTGACGTGCTGGGTCGACAGGAGCGTTCGTCGTCTTCAACGTCTTCGCGGCCATCTTGGAAACGCTTATACCACTCGTAAACACTTGTTTTTTTTATAGCAGACTCACAGTAGGCTCTCTGTAACATTTCGCACACTTGGTTACACTTTATTTCATTTTTCACGCAAAATTTAATACAAATTCTTTGACTCTTCAATTCTTCCATTGTTTAAACTAACAAAAATCGCCGAGCTCAAAAAAAACGTCTACACCAGCCGCTACAAGACAGAATGTAATGTGTACCAACACAATAAAAAAAAATTTTGACTACCGGACTCTCCAGACGCGCGCAATTCAAAAATTCCGGGAACTTTTTGAACAGACCTCGTATGTGGAGTTAAAAAAATGTACATAATAATACAATATGGCTCAAGTAACGACACAATGCATGAAAAATACAACAGATAAAGGCAAAGGCCGTTCTCAATGCATAATCGTAATGTGCTCAGGGCAGAATCTCCATTCGAAAACATCCTCCCAAAACCCCAAGAAAAGAAGTCCAAATCAGGGTACTGTTTAGCCAAACGGGCGGTGGTAAGCCTCATGAAATAGCCTAGCAGGAACATGGAACCCCACTTTCGAAACAGGCAAGATGATGGCATAATGTTATTCAGAATCTTGTAAAATAGGGTGAGGTCCCTGAAGCATCTGCGTCCGCTCACTGATTCAGGAACGCTTGACAAACCCCAAAACTTGACAAACCCCAAAACCTGCAACCTGTACCGCTTTATTTGAGCTATATATAACAGATAAGCATCAAGATAAACTCATAAATCGTTAGCCAAAGTTCCATTCTCCAGAACCGATGGCCCTATGAAATAATCATAAAGAAACGCACCCCTAGATCGGTTGAAATTAACACAAAACACACTCTCTCTCTCTCTAGGTGCCATCTCCGCGACGAAGATTGGCGATCATCATGGCAATTCTTATTTTGGATGCAGCTGCTCTAAAAAGCTCTATCGAGGAACATCCAAACCACTCTCTCAAGTTTCTCAACCAGGATATCCTTCTTCTACCCACGCTTCTTGTACCTTGGATCCTTCCCTGCATTATCAATTGAAGTAAGGCGTATCTTGGTCCACGAGTCACATGGCCGAGATACTGCAGTTTTCTGCTTTTAATTGTTATTAACAACTCTCTTTCTATGTTTAGTCGCTCAAGTATTTCGAAGTTAGTTATCCGATCGACCCATGACACCTTCAGTAGTCTTCTGTACACCCACATTTCAAAAGCTTCTAGTCTTTTGGTTATTTCTGCGTTCAGAGTCCATGCCTCGACGCCATAAAGCATCAGTTATTCTAGCCGACGCCATAAAGCAAAACACTGGGCAACGTTTATTTCCATGCTATTCCTTTTACATCAATGTGCCAAACGAATGACGTTCGAAGGGGGAGCAATCAGTGGAACATCCAATTTCCCTATAGCACTTCAGGTCATTGGATTCACTGTGTAATAATTGTAATTGTAAAAACAACTTAACTTAATGCGAGTGCGGTATATTAAGGTGTTAAGTCCCCTATCCGGACAATCACTAATGAAACTTTCCTTTTCTGACTTTAGTCCATTGGATCTTGAAGAGGACTGGTCCTTGTGAATGTTGAAAACCCTGCCACTCTCTGCCTCCTACTACTATACTTTAAGAAAAATTTAAGAGAAGAAAAGAATATTAAGAGAGAATAAAGCATTATTATTACAGTTTTTATTTTGTATTGGGGGTAATACATAATATTACCGATAAAAACCTTGTGTTTTGTTTTTTCCTACATTTATAACATTTTTCCTTTTTAACAAGGTGCCGACAAAGTGATGCATGGAGAAGATTTATACTACATCTGGGTACGCAGAGGCTCTCACAGCAGTGAGGACTTAAGTAAATATCCAGAAACTGATGTTCGGACACATAAAAGATTAATTCAGTTGTGGACAAACTTTGCTAAAACTTTGTAAGTATTATTTTTTAATAATCATTGTTCTCTTCTACATACAATATAATTTGAAAACTATATAGAATAGTATATTGTGCAACGAACATGAAATGAGATATATTTCCTACGAGTATGATCGTTTGCAGCATGAGCCGCAGGCGACTCCTGCAAATTATACGAGTAGGAAATGGTCATTTCATGTGAGTTTCACACTATACTTTTTCTACGACTGTTTTAATGTTTTTGAATAAATTTAACATAATTTTTAGGAAAATATTTGTTTTTCGAAACTTACCCTTATTAGCGTATAAGCCTAAATACGATAAATTAGAAGTATTAAATTGACTAGGTGGTGTTAAACTATATTCACTATCACTGTTTATGTGTTTTGAAATTAGCGAAATACTTTAATTATAATTATTATTAATTATAAATACCAAAACTGTCAATTTGGTGATTGTATTTTCGGCGTTGCTATGGTGATTTTTCATGCCCGCCGCTATGTTTGTCATTACCAGGAAATTTTATCCGTGCGTAATAATATTTCCCACTAGTTACCTAGCAACTAGTGGGAAATATTATTACGCACGGGTGAATGATAAACAGCATTACAATGTACAATATTTTCAAATCATGATTGAACATATAATAAAGGCATTTAAAGACAGTCGTAGAAAAATTACTTTATATAACATATTTATTGTTTAGGATGTTACTATAATTTTCTATTCACCTGTACTTATCGCACGAAAGGGGCTTCTAGAGGAAAGTTAATTCCCTTTGAAATTGCAATATTAGTGCTGAAGTAACTTAGTGCGACTCATAGTAACACGAACTTTGTCTCCTCAGCCAAAAAAGCACACCTCTCTATAGTGGAGTCTAGCTCTTAACGTTTGCCTCATTATCAGATTTTCAGTTATGATAATATATATATGAATAAATAATATGGACAGAAATTTCAGTAAAGTTGTAGGATAATGATTAGGATTCCCTTTACTTTATAAGAATTTTAATTATGGTCGCAATTTAATATATATTTTTCCAGAGACCCTACACCTAGCACTGACGATCTAGTACCAGTTAGATGGGAAAAATTTGACCAAAACATGAGATATTTGGATATTGACACCGATTTGGAAGTTAAAACAAATCCAAAGCCAACATTTAAATCATGGGAAGAAATTTATGATAAGGATGCTGATACACCATATATTGTATATTGATTGGGGAAGATTGTTTTTAATACTAAAAATGAATAATAAGATATAGGAATAATATATTAAAATTGTTTCATTTAGGGTACAAAACCAAACGATATAAGGTATCACGAGCTAGAATAACTGATGCTTCAACATGCCAATAATATTTGCGAATAATTCAACTAAAAATAACATTAACATTTCGAAGCAAGATAGAAATAAATAAATAAAATGAACATTTATACCTAATACAAAAAATTACTTATTGACTGGCGAACTCTCTCATTAATACCAGGGTTGTGTGTCGTGTCTAAGCGAATTACACCCACCAGTAAAGCGATTCCTTAGGTCCACCACATTTTCCACATGAGTAGCGTAAACTAAACACTTGAGGTGGCCCACATAAAATAAGGCAGTGGGTTTAAATCCGGGATCATGCAGGCCATAAGTGAGGTTCACCTCGACCAATCCAGCGATTTTCGTATGTTGCTGTTAAAACCTCAAGAGCAACCTGACTAATATGATCTGGTGCACCATCATCCAGCATTTTTTATTGCCAATTGTACGTTTTCCAGAAATCCACGAAGCGTGTGTTCCAGAAATTCGTGATATACATCTCCAGTAAGTCTTTCTGGTAGTCCAGAGCCCAATTAAGCACTTACCCCTAATACCAATCCAAACGTTCAACGAGAACTGATGTTGAAAATGATCTTCAACTATCGCATGCGGATTTACATCACATCATAAATGGTTATTATGAAAATTCCTTATTGCATTTGTTAAAAAACTCGATTCATCAGTAAACAAAATCAACATCAGTAGTTGAAGAATTTCAAGAATTTTGTGCAAAAGTCATTGACAGAATGCCATACATGGAGTAAAATCACCAGGAATAAGTGCTTGAACGCGTTGGATGTGGTATGGATATAATAATAATAATAATTTATTGTTTCTGAAGGTTACAAACCTTATAACAAGAGTATGGGTCTAATAAAAAATAAATACATTCTAATAATAGATATACAAGAAAAAAATAATAATAACAGCGATCTAATGACATATCACAATGGGTCAGTGGTACAATTACATAAATTATATCAAAAAAAAAAACCGAATTCACAAGAAAAAATAAATAAAGAATATGATTCAAACAGGCGTAGGTATCTATCTATATAAGTAAATAAAACAATTAAATCCTAGAAAATGTGAAAATTTCAAATCAAATTATAAATATACTATTCATTTAGTAAGAACGATCTCAACTTTAACATGGCCACCAAAAATTTTGCTATCCTGGACAGGCAAGCAAGTGATTCAGATGCCAAGGCAGAGATCAGATCAGAGTAGCCACATCTGACAAAAAATGTGCTCTTAAATGTGCATACAAGGAACACTCAAAGAAATTTACTGATATCCCTCTCAATGAATTCATGGAAGCTCTACGTTTTACTCTCACCTCAACATACTTCGATTTCCAACAAAAAATGTACAAACAAATTAACGGTGTAGCCATGGGTGCATCAATTTCAAGTGTGGTGGCCCAAATAGTCATGGAAGACCTTGAAACCAAAATAATAAACTCATTAAAAATCAAACCGGTAATTTTCTACCGATATGTAGATGATTGTATAGCCCTAGTACCAGCCAATCAAATAGAACATATAAAAAATGCATTTAATTCATACCATCCAAGTTTAAAATTCACAATAGAAGTAGAAACTAACAACACTATAAATTTTCTAGACCTTACCCTAATTAAAACTGAAAACAAAATAAAAACGAAATGGTATACTAAACCGACCTGGTCTGAACGTTACACAAATTTTCTCTCAAACCACCCTTTTAATCAAAAAAAAAGTGTTGTAATAGGATTGGCTGACAGGGCTATTAAACTTACCGATCCTGAGTATAGAACAGAAGCACTAAACAAAGCCAAGTCTGCATTATATAAGAACAACTACCCAAAACAATTAGTACAAAAAATAGTCAAAAAACGCATTCACAAATTCTACAATGACAATATCACCAACCATAATAAAACTAACACAGCCAAAAAGTATGCTTCACTACCGTATATACATGGTCTATCAGAAAATCTCAGCAATAAATTAAAAAAACATAAGATAACAGTCTGTCACAAAAACACAAATACATTGAAGACTTCAATATACACAAAGCTGAAATCTAAAACACCAGTATTGAAGAATACCCATGTAGTATACAACATACCATGCAAAGACTGTAATGCTACATACATCGGACAAACAAAACAATACTTAGAAAAAAGGTTGGCTAATCACAAAAACCCTAACTCAGGACAAACAGCACTGAAGAAACATTCCCAATCACACAACCATCAATTTGACTTTGACAGTACCACAATACTAACAAAAGAACATAACAGACGAAAAAGAGAAATATTGGAAATGATTCACATAAAAAAAAAAAAACACGAACAGCATTAATGATAGAACAGACATACAATTTCTTAGCCAAATTTGTAACAATATAATATAACATGGCACACTGGCAATCAACAACTAACAAAAAATGTAAATGTATGTCCTTTAAGTTAATAAGTAAAAAACATCACTATCCATAAAACAAAAAAAAAAAAAAAGAACTTCTAATACATCCCTTGTAAACGATGTGGTAGTTGGCTGATAAAGTGGTAAAATAAAATATATAAAAGGAAAAAAAAAACTCCAACTGATACCTATGTGTGTATACATATCAATGAATAAAAATTTTCATTCAAACAAAATACCCACTAAAAGTGGTATATTCCACAGAATCATGCGATGTTGGTAAGGTAAAAACAAAAAATTTCAAAATAGAAAATAATTTTAAGAATATTATATGTAATTGTGTATGTGTTTTATATATTACCTTTTTACACTGAATGTTGTTGTGATGTAGTGTAAATGTACCACTTACTTGTTTATTTTTAATTCAACATACAAAAAAAAAATTTTTTTAGAAACGAGATGTACCTGAGGAAGGCGAATAAGCCGAAACGTAGTACGTATGTGACATTGAAATAAACATATTTCAAGAGAAAACAAATTTTGCTTAGAAGAACCTTAAAACCCAAGAAAGAAAAAGAATAAAAAACTGTAACAAGGTTCAAGAAAAAGACATTACTAAAATACTCAAAGAAAAGATGCTCAACTGTCTCCGGCCTGTGCTGATTACAAATCACTCGTTCATTTTGATCGAATAGGTTATACCATTATATGTCAATAATATAATCCCGACCAAAAGTTCTTGTACAATAAGTCTTGTTATATAGGTATATTGGGAATTTGAAAGATAAATAAGAAGACAGAACATTGTATGAAAAGAAGTTGGACAAATAGGGAAAAGTTGATACCGCCATTCTATTAATGTCATGTTGTTTTAAAAAATCGCTATAAATGTGAAGAATCAAATCAGTATTAGCAGATTCCCATAAATGAGTACCACCACAGATGTTATAAAAGTGCTTGATCTGCAAAACCCAGTTAAATTTTACTTCCGAACAACTACTTAATTCTAGCAACCTTACTGAACTTACTGAACATGTTTCAAAATATGGTTTCAATATTACAGATATAATAAATTGTCCCCAATGCACGAAACAGCAACTTTTCTTTGGTCACCCACCATTAGACGGTCTCTAGATATTTTTATGCTTGTTCAATAATAAAAATACAATTTAGAAAATGTGACCACCTTGAAAAATTACAAATAACATGTCAATAAAATCCAGTAAAACGGAGAAAGGCAATTCAAATGGACTTGACACAAAAAATTGGTTGGTTTTTTGTTCCTGTAGTAACCACAACGCCTTAAATTTATATCAAAATTAACCCTTATTTACTTATTTCAAAAACTACTGAAATTATCCATGTCAACAGTTATGTCATTTTTCTTGTCTTTTAGAGCGGCTTTTACTTATGTTACAACATACAGAGTGTCGCATTAAGAAAAAGTAAGTTTGGTCTGCTGTGCGCTCCTGAACGACCCTATATAATTGAAAATATGTTTGTGTTGTACATCTCTTCAGTGCCTAAAACTCTTGTAAATATTTTTTTTGTCTATCGCTTATAGTTCTTGAGCTATCTTCCGCCCACACACTAATGGGCATCCTGTATATCTGTATATACAGGGTGACATAGAAAAAAGTACATTGCATACTGCCACACAATAGAGGACACTAAAATAAGAAAAAAAGTTCCCATGAACACGGGTCCGCAAGGCCTTCGGTTAAAAGATACGGGGTGTTGAATTTTAATTTTTTTTTTTGGGTTTTTTTGAATATCTTTTGCCAGAGACGCAAGAAATGGATAAAATGTGGTATACAGGTGTTTTTTATCACGCTAAATTCAAATATGATCTTAGTTTTGTGATTACTGATAGAGGGCGCTACACACAAGGTTCCATCCCTATTGAATCGGTCGTATTTTTTTTGCTATACACTGTATGTCATTTTCGACTGAAAAAAATTGTTATCCCTTCTTTTATACTTAAGAAAGGTATACTTTGTCCAAGTCGCTAGAAGCAATGGTTCCAGTACAAATGCATCTAAAAGCCGACAATGCACGCAAATTATTCAAAAAGCGCCAAAGCAACCTTTGCAAAAACAATGATAAATAAAAATTAAATAATGTGTCATAATGACACTTGTCAAACTAATGTAATAATTGTTAAAGGTATAAAAAGTTACGACCGATTAAATAGGGATGGAACCCTGTATGTAGCGCCATCTATCAGTAATCACAAAACTATTTCATTTTATATCATATTTGAATTTAGCATGATAAAAAACACCTGTATACCACATTTTATCCATTTCTGGCGTCTCTGGCTAAAGATATGCAAAAAAGTAAAAAATTAAAATTCAACACCCCGTAACTTTTAACCGAAGGCCTTGTGGACCCGTGTTCATGGGAACTTTTAATCTTATTTTAGTGGCCTCTATTGTGTGGCACTATGTAATGGACTTTTTTCTATGTCACCCTGTATAAATATAAATAATAACAAAAACATTTTTTATAGGTTCTTGGTGATCTTTTTGCAATTTGTACTGGTACAATGCACGAGATCATGAACCACGTTCAGCTGTGAACTACAGTTTAAGAGAAATGAAGTGGACACTCATTTGACCGTAAGATTGAAGTCGTTACAAAAACCAATACAGCAGATATGTTCAATTTCATCAAAACAACGATGCATGGCCCAAAATTAACGCAAAATATGCTACTACTAGTTACAAACAATATAACGAATTCCTAGGAAATGTGTTTAATGAAGTATGTTTCACACATTTCCTGACGACTACAGGCATTTTAGAAATATCATAGAAATTTTATATAATGACGGACTAAATACCATTTTCGGTAAGAACATAGAATTAATGCATATTCATTAAGGAAATACGAAATGTTGATAGTTTTGGACTAGTTTTATTTAAATTTAAAATTTTGCACGTATTTTTTTATTAAACATAAAAAATATTTATGGACTCAAATTTCCACTAATAAATTTATTAGTTGATATTGAATTTTAGTAGGACTAATAAACTTTTTTAGTTAGTACTAAAAAATAAAAATAAAAAAACTACGTAAACAGTAGGTAAATGATCATAACGTGATGAATAATTTTAACTTTATGATCATTTACTATTTTTTTAATGTTTCTCTTCTGTATTTTTACTTTACAATGTTAAATAATAGGAACGACTATACGTATAACAATTGCTCATGATTGCATAATCAAGGTATTAACAACAATCACAAAAAGTGTTTTTTACTATTTTCCATTAAAGTATTATATTTTTCTTCTAATAAATTATTTACAAATTCAGGATTTACAAACAAGTGAAAATATTATATTATATTTCAGAATATATCAATGAAGATAAGAAAAGAAAAAACTTTTTCGACATTTTAGGTATTTGATGACAGTTGTTTGTATACGATCAAACTAACCCAAATGCCACGGTATGTTACCTAAACAGCTAATGCCATCTTCAATTTTCAGTTATTACTCACTCTATTCCCAAACTAGTTGAGGATTCTTTGGGTAATGTGATAAGCAGTCTTCATGACCAAACAATTTTGACAAGGATGGTTCACGAGATACCGAGAAAATTTAACAAATTTAAAAAATAAATTAAGCTCCTAAATTTTATGAAAACCTTAAAATTTTTACATACATACTACAAATGAAAGACATTGTCGTAATAAGCCAGAAAGACATATTAGGACTTGAAATGAAAAGTCTTATATGAGTACTTTGAATATGATGTTCTTTTTGTTAGATACGTATACTTAGATATTTTATTGATCGTAAGCAAATATAAAAATGTAAATTCACTTTCTCAATTTCTACGAATATAAACTTTCCCGACCCAGGGAAAGTATTGTGAACGCACTAAAAAAATTGAGATAAAGATGGATATAACCATTTTGAAGTCCATTAAGACCAGTTACAGATGTAAGTGTGTCGGTCTGTATGTATTCTTCCACGATAGCACTTAGAAGCTTCAAACAATTGAGTTAAATTTTGATATGAGTTTGGAGGAATCTTAGGATGAACTCATTAGTTTTTACGGATTGCTTGTTACATAAAGTAACAAGACTTTCAGTTATGTTGGAAATTTGTTTCACACTACCATGCTTTCACCAGATCCACAACTCATCAGTGGTGATCGGCAGGCAGTGCGACCCAAATTTACAATATTTATGAAGAGCTTATACTAGCACGAAAAATGATTGACAAAGAGATGTTTCCCAGTAAACACACATACGTTTATTTAACGTTTATCATTACAAAACACCTTTCCAAAAAAAGATACATTAAATACGTACATTTTACTTTTATATGTCGCGCTTTTTCACGTTACAGAACACTAATAACGAAACGTTAGTTAAATGCTATATAAAAAAGTGTATTGAACGTATTTATGTATATATATTCAACGGTGAAATCAAACGTTATTTAAACGGTTCTAAAATACGTTAATAATACGATTACAGAAACGTTAATTCTTAGCTTTTAAAAAACAACAAATGCATGTATTACATATACATGCATTTATCGTTTTTTTAAAGCTAATAATTAACGTTTGTGTAATCGTATTAATTACGCAGTTTAGGAATGTTTAAATAACGTTTGATTTCACGTTATTTAATGTGGCTTTTATATATTTTTGTAACGTGAAATATACGTTGATAAAATGTATGGAATAAATCAATAAAACTACCAGATTTCCATTTTTGGGTTGGTACAAAAGTTTGATGAAAAAATAATGCCCTTTTTGTTAAATAGTTAAACCAAAAAATATAAACATTTGGGTGTTTTTGGTGTTTTTTAATGTTGAATATTGTGGTCAAATATAACTTACAAAATTATACGATACAATAATGCACGTTTCGGCGAACGCTTTCTGTCGCCGAAACTTACGTTGTATCGAATAATTTTGTAATTTCTTTTTGACATTATTTTATATAAAAATATTGAATAACACAAAAAACAAACGGATTTTTGATTTGTTTTTAATATATTTACAACCAACAATCCAACTTTTTGATTTAACGATTTAGGATATTGGAGACATACTTTTAGCATCGAACCTTGTCCGTTATTTTATTAGGATAAAAAAACACTTTACATTTTTTGTTGTATATAATTATAACAAAATGTTCTAGAATCATCACTAGTGTAAAATGTAAGATAACAAATTGTCTATAAATATGTAATTTATTCTAAACATAGGAACATTTTTTTTAATAACAAATAGAAAGTTAAATTAAGGAACAAATAATTCTTTCACATATTAAGAAGAATAAAATATAGAATTATGCTTAAATTTTGACTGCTTCTTAACCGCTTACGATAGGGAATTTTAATTAATTTAAAACATCAATAAATCATAAATCTAATATATAAATAATGCTTGCAAATCATTTTTCTGGTGCACGGGAAAGTTCAATTTGGCTGCTTCTGCAATGAAAAATGTATACATAGGTATTAGCATAATATAATTATAAATATTTAGAATGTAATGTTATTTTTGCTAGAAGCGTATAGATACTCTATACATTTTTAGGCAAAAGTAAAAGATATTTACTTTTAATCTAAAATTATAGTTTCTGAGTGCAATAAACCAAACACCCAGTAAATTCATTGCATTAATTTGTCAATTTTAATTTTTTTTCCTGTGAATTTTTTCAAATTTTATAATCTAATTTTTATTAGTGTTCTAAAAGCAAAATATCGAGTGGTGTGGCTGGCTGATGAGTACAAACGAGTACGAAATATACTTATTTTAAAAAATGTGTACATTAATAGGGCGCATAATTTTTATTTATAACATTTTTCTGCAAATATGGTGGTAAATAATGCGTAAATGGATCTTAACACACTAATTTTATACCCTGTGTAAATATCAAATATGTTTAACCCGTTTTAGTATCATAATAAAATCTTGTGTTCTATCTTATTGACACCTATTACTTACCTAAAATAGTGCTCAAAAGTGTTGTCTTTTCAAAAGCATTTTGTTGAAGCGACCTTTACAGTTGAACTGTATTTCTAATTGGTTGGCCATTAAAAATTTCATAATTCTTCTAGAAACTCAATACCGAACATCACTTAATTTTTAATAATATTAAACTACTTAAATATTTTTTAACTAATTGTAGCACTTGATTTTAATTATATTCGCACAATTTACAATCATAATTATTATTCTTTGCTACCTCTATAATTCTTCTAGAAAGTCCCTCAATACCGAATCTCACTTAATTTTTAATAATATTACACTTCTTAAATCTTTTTGAACTAATTGTAGCACTTTCTTTTTATTATATTCGCACTATCTTCATAATTCTTTTAGAAAGGCCCTCAATAGCGAACGTCACTTAATTTTTAATAAGCATTAAACTACTTAAATCTTTTTTAACTATTTGTACTATCAACAATGATACCTAACTATTATTCTTTGCTACCACATTAATTATTTTGCTTGAACCCTTCGAGTGCTTGGATAGGTATAACGTAATAAATATAAAATATAATCTAAATTCAAATTCTAATACCTACCCGCGATTTATCTAAAACCATTGTTGCCAAGTCGGGTAGCCTTTTAATTAAATTTAAATGTCATTTTAAGTCTGTCTTATTATACCTAAACAAAGCTTTAAATTTTATAAATCAAAGGCGTCTACTACAGAAAATATGTTTATATACATGTTCGAATCAGCCAAATATGTTTCGGAACTTTACTGTTCCTTCTTCAGTGGCATTACTAAATCTTACAAAGAATTCTTACGTAGTGTCTTAAGGTATAATATGGATTCAAACATGTATACCTACATACACTCTGTGGAAAAACTTTTATTTAATAGCAAAAAACATGAGGTTTATATAAAATTATTCGAAAACTTAAATTTGGTTATACCTACTACTTATTATGTAAATAGCAAATTTCTGTAATACACCATTTAATGTGGAATGTTTCTTTTTGTAAATCATTTCAATCTCCTATAGTATGAGAAGAAATTCTCACTTTGGCATCACTGTTAAAAAACAACTGTATGATTTTAGTCACTAACAAACATTACGACCTTCACATACGTTTTCGGCCAATCATATGCTTTATAATTTAATGGTGTAACAACGGCCTGCCTTCAACGTTCAAGCAACGTTTGAAATGTGTGAAACTACACAAACAGGTGTTCATATAGCAAAAACAAAAAAAAAATTTGTGATTGCTTGGGCCGGTTACTAGGTATTTAAGTAGGTATAATACCACTTATTTTTAACTTCTTATTCAAGATTGGAAAAAATATGTTGTAAAACTATTCTGAAACTTATATTTTTGTATAAAAAAAAAGAAAAACCCAACAAATCATTACAAGATTTAATTAACTTGTTAACAAATATTTCGCATTACTCTTGTAAACTTAGAGTACCGATAGGTATAGCTAGTTGTAGTAGGAAGTTTTTGATAAACACTTTTTGTTCAATTTGTTATGTACACTATGTCCGAGATAAGAATGGGATAGCATTGCAAACTAGGAAACGTTAGGACTTACAAGGTCGTTTAAATTAGTGTAAAGTTATACAATTTAAACACCTTTTAAATGGTGTTTTCAAAAGTAACTAACTAAATAGGTATATTAGGGATTTACTTACATATTATAAAGTGTTTGTTTTACTGTTTCAACTGGTAGGTAAATTAAGGTTAAACCTTTATATATTCTAGATTTTTGAAAATACATTTAGGACGTAATATTCGTTGTTATTTCAATAATTCTAGTTTTACATCAAACGATTCATTGACACATTTTTTAAAAGTATTTGGAACCGTAATAATCAACGTTTTAAAATTTCCCACTTTAAATATTGCTCATTCTAAAAATAATTTCACACGTTATTCTAATTGTAGGTACATTTGGAATTGTGAAAACATACTTTATAAACATTATATAAACGTTTTGAATTTTCCCATATTAAGCAATAAGAATTTTTATGGGGTATTTTACACGTTACCTTAACTGTAATTTTAGAATTATTATAAAATACTTAAAAAACGTCATTTTAACGTTTTCATTGTCGCCTCTAAAAATTATGCGCTTCTAATGAACATTTTCTAACGTTATTTTAGCTATAAATATCGGTTTATTATAAATTACATAAAGAACGTTTTATAAACGATTTTAATTTGTTTCACACTACCATGCTTTCGCCAGGCGGGCCGTTTCGTTGATCCACAACTCATCAACGAATTGCTTGTTACATAAAGTAACAATACTTTCAGTTATGTTGGAAATTTGAGATGAGTTGTGGATCAACGAAACGGCCCGTCTGGTTAAAGCATGGTAGTGTAAAACAAATTTCCAACATAACTGAAAGTCCTGTTACTTTATGTAACAAGCAATTCGTAAATAAAGCCTTCCCGCTAGGCGCTCGGGCGCATCTAGTGTTCGCAATAGAATATAATGGAGTTGTTACTTCTTGTCTTGCGTTTCTCCCGGGCATATTGCCTGCTCACGCTAGATGTCGCCAAAAACATCTCTTTGTCAACCATTAGTTTTTGTTTAAAATCGTTTTAACACACACAACCGTCAATTTCTTAAATAATAGCAATAGTGGTCTTGTGATACATCATTTAAAAGCACCTTTAAAGCTCTTTTGAAATTTACCTCTCTAGTTCTAGAGAAAATTGCCTTTAAAATTTTACGGGAATTGTAAATTAAATTTCTCGGCATATATAAATAACAATGAAATGTATCAACATTGTTTTTTCGTTTAGACAAAACACTTAATGCAAATTAAACACTTTTCGCCAGCACCAACTTAAACGTTTAGTTAGGTTCTCTAGCATGATGAGAACATTCGCAAAGACTACAACCACAGCTAGTAAATAAGCCAGTGGCGGCTGGTCGGGGTAGGCAAGGTAGGAACGTCGCCTAGACCGTATACTCGTATACACTGTATACACATAATATACCTATGTACTCGTACATATCAAAAGTTTTGCGCCACCGGTCACCGGGTAATAGTATGTACTACCAAATATGGCCTAAAATACATGTATTTTGCTCAAAATTGTTGTACTTTTTCTTGAATATAGTTAAATAAATATACCTACAGAATAAACTGGTGGTGATTGAGAACTTTTATATAATACCTATTGAAATAATATGTGTTCTATTTCGTAGGAACGGGTTTACGTTCAGCTTAGGCACCTACCCCGGCCGCCTTCTATCTATTGTAGATAGGTACTATTTGCACGAATCTCGATTTGTACGTTAGGTATTTTTGTTTACTGTTTTTTACATTATGTTTGAAGTATTTGTTCGTTTGTTGTTTAAATACTAGTGTCATTGATTAAAACGTGTATATATTTAATTATTTAATAATCATAGTAATAATATTTTGACTAGTACTAGTACTAGTAAAGATTAGTGGTTGTGCTGCACAACTTGTTGCGGTAGCGGTAAGTAGTAATTAGGTAGTAATATTAATGTTTACTCAATACAAATAATTTTGTATTTAATTTGTATTTGATTATGTATTGGATTTCGTAGATTAGTGAATGGGGTATAATTTTTAAAAATAAAAAAAAAATAAGATTTACCTTACGAGACCCGTATTGTAACGTGTTCTTTTTTACCTTGATAATTTTCTACTTTTCATCTAATGCGCTGGACCTTTTTCTAGACATCCATTTTTTACTTAGTGCCTACCTAAAAAAATTACCCACGAGCCATCACTGAAATAAGCTATGCTAGAGGCGCTCCACAAAAAGTGTTAAACCTGTTCTTCGGTATAAAAAAACACACTTTTTATGTTTTTAGTATTTTATTACAAACTACTGTGTTGAAAATATGAATAACAACAAAACAATAATATTTTCAAATATATTATTTTTTGTAAATTATTTTCTTACGAAAATAAATATTTATTTCTAAACACGAATGGAAAAAACTCAAATTATAAGTGTTTAAATTTTGTATTATTGTTTCTTTCGTTTTTAGATTTAGTGTTTTGGTATTCTCGATAATCATCGTCAAAGTACTTTCTTATTACTAATGTTACAGTGTGTTGTAACATTTATTGTTACTTCTTTAAGTACCTTTAAGTCTTTATAATATTTACATGTGTACCAATAAAAATGAAGTATGTTTTGTAGAAAAAGTTGAATTTTCATGCGAATGTTCTCCTGCAAGTTTAATGGATAACTGTAACATGGCAATGAACTATCTGAGATTTCTTTGCATGCTTTTTGAAATGTCATTTAAAACAATGTTGGAAATATTTTAGTAAACGCATTTTTAATGTAATTGTAAAACTATTTTCGTCAAAATGATCTACACAACGATATGCAGTTGTTTTCACTGCGGATAAACCCATTATATCAAACCATATAGGTACCGGGTGGTCCACTTATCTTGAGACAGTCTTATATCTTAAAAATGGCAGATTTTTCGGAAAAAAGTTCAAATAAAAGTTGTTTGCTATTGTGGGGCAAATGCAGTGGTGGTATCCGTTTGCGAATTTGACAACCGCTTCAAGGTTATCTCAAGGTCAACTTTGGTTTTTTAAATAGAAACATAGATTTTTTATTACAGAATCGTATTCTTCAGAAAAACAAATAACTTTTGTTAAAAAAAAAAAAAATTATTCCGATTGAAATAATAACATTTATTTGCTATTACACGAAAGAAAAAGGCCACGACAAAACCTTGAAATTTGTTATAATAAATGCTCAAAATGATGACCTCCAACTTCAATGCACTTATCAATTCGCTTTATAAAGGATTCATGACTCTGAATAATATTCTCTCTGGGTACATTTCTGCAAGTATTTCTAATGCGTTCATCATATTTTCCGGTGTAGTTGGGGCGTTCTGATAGACTACTTCTTTAATACGTCCCCATAAAAAGAAATCGAGGGGCGTTAAATCAGGTGACGCAGGCCACACAACGGGGCCACCTCTTCCAATCCATCGATCAGGGTATTCATGATCTAACACTTCACGGGAAATTCTGGCATAATGTGCAGGACAGCCATCATGTTGAAACCACATATTTGCCCGTTCTTGGAGTGGTATATCTTCAAGTAGAAGGGATAAAATTATTATTGGAATCAAAAAAATGTATTAACAAAAGTTATTTGTTTTTTGATGTAGAATCCGATTCGGTAATTAACAATACGTGTTTCCATTAAGAAAAAACGAGATAACCTTGAAATGGTTGACAAACTCGCCAGTAGGTGCCACCATTGTTTTTCCCTCACAATAGCAAACAACTTTTATTTGAACTTTTTTTCCGGAAAATGTGCCGTTTTTAAGATATAAGGCTGTCTCAAGATAAATGGACAACCCGGTATATGCCTACCCTCCGGGTCTTTCTGTGAATTAGGGAAGTGGAAAAATCTTTTATTTTCATAGTTTACCTCTTGAATTCCAACACAATATGTATTAGTGCAATTTTTTGCAAGACAATAATAACTTAGTTTTTTATACATTTTCCAGCCCTAAGTACTAGTTATAACCTAATTACATTCTACATAAGTTAGGTATTGAGAAACTACATTAGAACAAGTCTTCTATCCTACATTTTGCCACTAGATTTATCTTTTTGGCATTGGTAAAATGTCCCCTACAATAAGGTATCAAAAATTAGTATTATTTGAAAACGACTAACCTTAAAGCTAAGATTCAAAGTATGAACTTAACTGTATTTAGCAAGTACGGAGGCCTGCCATAGACAATATCACTATGAAACAAGCGTGCAGAACGCAATAGTGCTCTGCTAGCCATATTTAGTCGGCTGATGTCGCGAAGTTTAAACGAAACTTGTTTAAACCTGTTAATATAATAATAATAATAAGTTTATTTGCAGTTCAAAATAAGATACATATTCAATAGATTATAAATATTTAGACAAAAAATAGAACCACAAAATGGGCTGAATGGCAGTAAAAACTGATATAGAAATTCAGCCCAGACTAAAATATCATATTCAAACTGAAAAATAGATAAACAAAAAATCATATTGTGAAGCTCCCAAAATTGAACACAAAAGTCTGAAAAATTACTCTAATTAACTCAATAACAACATAAAATATGTACAAATTCAAAAAAATATTAGTTAGAATCGTCATCTTAAATATTGGGAAATTGGGGATCAGTTCAAAGTGGATTCAATAAATAAGTGTTCACGAATTTTTTTCTTAAAGGAATATACATTTAACTTTTTTAAGTAATCAGGTATGCGGTTATAGATTTTGTAAATCTGAAAAGGGAATGATCGTTCAAAAATGGTAGTTCTGTGGCTTGGGGGAGAAAGAAGATTTCTGGACCTAATATTTATGTTATGTACATCCGATCAGAACTTAATTTTATTATACAGATATGGGGGTTGTCTAGTCATAAGAATTGTATGAAACAAAACCGCTGAATGTAACTGCTTCCGGTCGTTCATGGAGAGCCATTTGGTACTTAATAGTTTATGGCTTACAGGCTCGTACTTCCTAATCCCAAAAATGTACCTCAAACATGATTTTTGAATGCGTTGGATACGATTTTTATCAACATTTAGCAAACAGGGGTCATAAACAACGTCACAAAAATTAAAATTACTCAAAACCAGAGTGTCAGTGAGTCTAGCTTTAAGTTCAACAGAAAGAACGTGTCTATGTGGATAAAGCATCTTCAATGAGGCATATGACTTTGAAATGCATTTAGAGATGTGATCATTGAAGCGTAATTCGGAATCCACCTTTAGTCCCAAACTTCTGACCTTGTCTGTAATTTGCAGTGATACATCATTGAGCTTAATTTGCATACAATTCTTAACATGTTGTTTGTTTTTACCAAAAAACAGGACTTGTGTTTTTGCAGCATTTATTGTTAATTGATGCTTATCAGACCACAGGGCTAGGGAATCCAAATCGTAATTTATTTTCTGGTTGGCATTTACAGCATCCTCAACTTGAAATGAAAATCTCAGTTGACTATCATCAGCGTACATGTAAGTTTCACAATATGCAAGACTTGATGGAAGAGTTATGGTATACAAGGAGAATAATAAATGGCCCAAAATAGAGCCTTGAGGAACTCCAGAATAAATTTTACCTGATCTAGAAATACCTCTGCTAGTCTGCACATACTGACAACGGCAATTTAAATAGCTGTCAAGCATTTGTACTGCTTTTGACGAAAATTCACTATATTTCAATATCGCTAGTAGAATTTTATGATTGATTTTGTCAAAGGCCTTGGTGTAGTCAATTAAAATTAAGGAAGTTATTTTACCGTTATCAAGATCATGCAAAATATCATCAGTTAGATCCAACAATGCAGTTGTGCAGCTGTATCCCTTGCGGAAACCGGATTGTTTAATAGGTAAAATTTTGTATTCATCTACGTGGGACTTGATGTGCACGCTCAAAACCTTTTCAAGAATTTTTGACATAGGGGATAGTATGGCTATGGGACGTAAATCACTATATTCGCCGATCTGACTCTTTTTAGGAATAGGCAGCACTTTCGAAGTTTTCCATGCTGTTGGAAATTTGTTTGAAAGCAAAGAAACATTTACAATATGTGTTATAAAGGGCAAAATGCGGGGACAACACAATTGCAACATTTCGGCATTAAGCTTATCAGGTCCCACTGCATTTGACTTTATTTTCAGTAAGAAGTCTCTCACTGTTTCGATATTTACAGTTGTAAATTCAAATTGCTGTTGAAAGTTGCATTTGCTATCACTGTTGTAGAAGGAAATCAAATCAGGATCAGGAGGGGTTATTTATATGAAAAGGTAATTCTGATACTGACGATTTACTATAGATATCCAATTTTTTTAAAGAGTTCCACAATTCACGATTGTTTGATTTATATTTAATAGAACAAAATTGCAAGTAGGCCTTTTTTTCCTGGTGTATGCAATTTGTTGTGTGATTTTTTATTTGCTTGTAACGTTCCCAGTCTTGAGGTGATCGAGATTTTTTGAACTTTTTAAAAGCCCTATCCTTGGTCTGAATCATCTTTTTTTTTACATATGTAAACCACGGTTTGTTAGTCTTTTTCAGGTGCAATAGTGTCAAAAAGATTTAATATAAGTTTGTTAAAATAATCAACCTTTTTATCCAAACTATTAATCAGAATTATATTTTCGAAAGGTGTTAATGTCAATAAATCAGATAGTAAATCTTTATTAATATTTTTCAGATTTCTGGTTTTAAAAGTTCTTGTCTGTTGGGTGTTTTTGTGATGATATATTTTACAGTATGTCAAAAAATGATCAGAAATATCTGCCACATCCATAATGCCAGAGTCGAATTTTTCTATTTTCGTAGACACCAGGATAACATCAATTAACGTAGAAGACAAATTTGTAACGCGGGTAGGAGTATCAATGACTTGCTTCAGATTATAGCAGTCTAAACAGTTAATGAACTCAACGGTGTTCTTGTTTGAAATATCTAACATATCAATGTTTAAATCACCTCCACAAACCAGCAGTTCATTGCCCACTATATAATTACATACGTTATTTTCGAATTCCTCCAGGAAGGATACAAAACTGCCGGAGGGTGGTCTATAAAAAATTGCACAAATGAAGCATTTGTCTTTGACGTTTGTCGTTCTAAAATTGACCTTCAGCCAGAGAGACTCCAAAGAGGGGGTTGAATGTTTCTCAAGTTCGGTAAACTAAAAAGTAGATTTTAAATAAATGCATACTCCACCTCCTCTGCCACAACGATCATTCCTTATTAGTGAATAACCAGGAACACTAATCTGAGAACTTGGAATATTGCTGGATAGCCATGTCTCTGACACACCCACAAAATCATAACAATTTCGAATTAAATGTGTTTTAAATTCGTTGAATCCACTTATGAGTGATCTTACATTAAAAAATGAGTAATAAATAGAATCCCGTGTACACATATCTGAAGATGAATGAATAATTAGTTTTTTTAAATAATGATAATTTATTTACAGAAGATAATATCTATACTAAAGTAGTTACAAAGTTTAGACAAAAATGAAGGCAGAAAAAGAAAAAAAAAATAAAGAAACACAATCAACAAACTAATCGGATTTTCCACTATAGGTACTACTCCTCGTAATTTTCACAAATTCCAGAACGATGGGAGCCGTTTCAGATTTGCCCAGCCTGTATATATCGTATATGAATCGGAGGCATGACTTTTGAACTCTTTCTATCCAACACTTATCAACGTTATCCAAACAACGACCATATACTACGTCACAAAAGTCAAAGTAAGTCAAGAGAAGACTGTTACTTAATATAATTTTCAGTGACCGCGGCACCGTTGACGTCTGGAATATAACATTTTTAAGGAAGAGTAAGCCCTTTGAATACGTTTATTAACGTGCATCTTAAAACGTAAATCGACCTCTAGTTCAAGACCCAAATTCCTAGCAATAGTGTTGCAGCACCTCACTATCTACTTTAATTTGAACTCTAGATCTAGCATAGTCTATTTGTTTCCCAAACATCAAAACGGAATATTTGTTGCTGTTGTGCAACCTAGACATCTCCAAAAGTCTCTGCAAATCAGAAATAATTTTAAAAGCAGTCTCATCTATATCTGACATGAGAAATCTGTGGTACAATGGCCTATCTTCAGCATGTAAATGTGCGTTACATTATGACAAGCAAGATGTTAAATTAAATGTATAAAGAATGAATAAAATCAGGACCAAGTACTTAACCCTGAGGAACACCATAACCAATATTTTGTCTATTAGATAGTCCATTGTCTGTTTCTGCTTATTGTAGCCTATTATCTAAATAACTTTTTTATAAATCCAATTGCCTTTTCTGAGAAACCCGTGTAATAAAGTATTGATAACAGTATTGGACGACTGATTCTATCAAACGCCGGTGTTCATGTGACAGTCCAAACTATTAATAATATCATCTATGACACATAAAAGAGCTGTAGCGCAACCATGCACATGCCTAAATCCTGCTTGAAATGAGGGGAGAATATTGTATAAAGATAGATGATATCAAATTTGAGGGTTTATGATCTTCTCAACAATCTTGTACAAAACCGGCAAAATATTAATTCGCCTTAAATCATTAAAAGTTGAAATATCTTTCTTTTTGGGTAAGGGAATCACTTCCAAGCCTCGGGAAAGACGCCACAGAGAACGCAAAAGTTGTCGATAGTGGTTAGTGTGTAAGGTAAGGTTAAGTAAATCATCTTCAGAGTGATCATATCAGTACCAGAAGCTAAAGATTTAATTACATGTAGACATTTATTTACAATGTTATAGAAATAGTCCATTATGCGTGGAGTTTAACATTACTTATCATTTATTTATAATGCTAGGATCTACGGTCGTAAAATCAAATATTTCATCAAAATGACATTTAAAGATGTTGCAATTGGCTGTTGTCAACTTGATTACTTCTTGAAGAATTCAAAAAACGATTGTTTATTTTATTTGGAATATTCAGGAAATCCAACAGGCTGTAAGATAGTATTTGGCTACTCAAGGTTTTTCCAAATAGTTTTACCACTAAATTTATAATAATAATAATAATAACACTCTTTATTCATAAGGTACATACATAAGTACATAGAATGCGTCAAGAATTGAATGAAATTACATTTAAAAATAGAATTGTATAAAAGACAAATATTGTAAAATTACATTACAGAATCAAGCACGAATTCAACAAATTGTATAAAAGACACACATATTATAAAATTAAAATTAAATTACACAGTCAAGCATGAATTGAACAATCAAAATATTCACTCAATGAATAAAAGCTGTTATCCAGCAGCCAATTTCTGACTTCATTTTTAAATTTACTGGCGGTATTTATTAATTTCAAGCGCAGAGGCAAATTATTGAAAATTTTTATAGGCATTATATAAGAACTATTCGCTGAAAGAGAGAGTCTGTGCATCGGCAATTTTAAATTCAACCCACATCTAAGTTCATAGTTCGATGATTGATTAGTGCTGGTAAAGTTACTGATATGTGAATATACATAGAAAACACATCCCAAAATATAAATTGATATTACTGTTAATATCCTCAGATCATTAAACAATTGACGACAGGAGTATCTTGCAGGTTTAAATGTCATCGTTCTAATAATCCTCTTTGTAATAGAAGTATTTCATCTATGCGTCGTGAGTTACCCCACAACACAATAGCATAACATAAAACAGAGTGAATATTAGCAAAATAGAACGACCGCAATACATCGACGGAAACAAAGCTTCTCATCTTCCAGATTAAAAAGGAAAACCTGCTAAGTTTGTCCGAAATAACCTCGATTTGCTTATACCAATTTAATTGTGAGTCAATCTCCACGCCTAAGAATCTTACACAGGATTTTTGTACAAGCCGATGATCGCCATTCCCAACTCTAATGCTATAGTCCACCTCTCTAGCCGAGAAGTGTATATGGTTTGTCTTCCCCAAATTCAGCACCAGACCATTAGTGTTACAATAACCTCGCATCTGCTCCAAACAGTCATGTACCTTTGATCTTAGATCCCCAATATTATCAGCAGATAATATCGCTGAGGTATCGTCTGCAAAAAGCGTTATGTGTTCTGTGGAGTCTATGTATCTGGATATGTCGGAAATAAGCAATATGAATATCAGGGGTCCCAACGTACTGCCTTGCGGAACACCGACATTTAACTCCAGAATTGATGATTCTACAGTTTTACCGCCACGGTTGAGACTGACTGACGTTTGTTTTCTAGATGTAAGGTAAGATGCTAACCATTGTAAAGGTGTTCCCCTAACACCAAAACTATGAAATTTGGATAAAATTGTCTGTTGATCTACCGTCTCAAAAGCTCGTGTATAATCAAAGAATAAACCCGAACACTTCAGCCTTTCCTCCAATGTCCTCAATACGCCACCGACGAACTGAATAATGGCATCCTGGGTAGATAAACCCTGCCTAAAACCAAATTGGTTTTCACCAATGATGTTGTATTTGTTTACAAATTGGACAAGTCGTCGGTAGTACGCATTTTCAAAAACCTTTGAAAAAACTGACAACACAGAGATACCTCTATAGTTAAAAATACGCACAGGATCCCTCTTCTTGAAGATAGGCACAACCCTGGCTAACTTTAATTGATGGGGAAATTTGCCTTCAAGAAAGGAACAGTTTACCAAGTGCGTTAAAATAGGCGCTATATACTAAATTACGGTCTTCAATAATGAACATGGGACACTATCAGGACCACTTGAATTCTTCCGTGTTACCCTACGCAAGATATTACACATTTCATTCTCATGAACAGGGTAGAGAAAAAAGGAATCACCAACAATATCCGGCAGTCTCTGGCTGGACCGAGCTTCATTCGACTCAGTAATAGTTTTAATGGAGTTAATAAAGTACGCATTAAATGCCTCCGCAGCATGTCCATCATCTACATACTCATGACCATCACCATCCGCAAATGCAGAAGGGTACCGACGCTCTCCATTCAGATCAACCTCCTCATTGATTATTTTCCAGCAGACCTTCGATTTATTGTTTGATGAATAGTAACGAGAATTATTATAAGCTCTCTTGGCATCAATTATCTGTCTTTTGTGTTTTCTATGCATAGCATTATATAGTTCCTTAATATTATGATCTTTGAAAATTTTACATTGATAGTCCAAAGCTCTGAGAAACTCTCCCCCAGCGACTATATCAGGTGTTACCCAACCATTGTGTGCCTTTCGATTCTTATACTTGACAGTTTTCAGTGGAAAACACAAATCTACTATGTCATAGAAACTATTACTAAATTGCTCGAATTTAGCATCGAAATCGACAGCACTTAAAACACCAGCCCAAGTCTCCCGATGTATATGACACTTAAACATATTAACATTAAATTCGTCAGCAAAATATCTCTTATTATATTGGATGTTATCTTTAGATACTGGAGTTAAAATTTTAAAACTTACAACCAAATAAAAATGATCAGACAACTGATGACAAAAGATCAACATAGTTATTAGAAAAAATGTTATCTATGATGCTCTTCGATTCACCCTGTACACGAGTATAGTCGAAAACACATTGAGACAGATTGAAACTTCCTAAAAGGTTCAAAACCTCAGCAACATTTCTCGTATCCTTATTTGCAAAATCAATATTAAAATCTCCACACAATAAAAGATGTCTATCTTGAAATTGAAGATTGTTTAAAAATATTTCTAATTCCAATTTAAATTCACTTAAATTTGAATGAGGTGCTCGATATAAGCACACAATATAATAGCGCTTACCAGACATCTGAAGTTCTGAACAGCATATCTCAAAAATACTCTCCGATGCCCTCACTAAAATATCTTTGGTGCAAGAAACCAAATCTAATCTCACAAAAATGGAGACTCCGCCGCCTCTAAAAGAACGTGAAAAATAACTAATCAATTTATATTGACTAAGCTTCAGTGCTTCAATTTCATTGGATTTACACCAGGTTTCTGATAGGTAAACAACATCCGGATACTGTTGCTGCATCAGCAATAAGTCAAGTTCAACAGTTTTTGAACGCATACTTCTGATATTAAGATAGAAAACACGAATTCGATTCACTGATATCTCATCATGCACACTCGACTTATTGGGCTGGTTTTGTACATTCAATATATTGTGCTTACTCATCTTGAAGGTATCACAGAAAAAACTTGTTCTTACATTGCAAGAGACTTTTCAAATAAATTGCCAATTTTATCAAATTTATCCTGATATATTGGAAATTGCAGATAATTCTTCTTTACTCTGATATTCGCATTATTGGTTAGATATCTGAGTGTTTTATAATATTCGCAATGACCTACATGTTTGCTTCCATGAATTTTACAAATGCTTTATCCCTTAGTTTCATTATTAGTCTTTGTTCTCAGCTCAACAAAACGTTTAAAATCAATTCGTTAAATATATCAACCTTAATACTAACGTCACTTATATTTGATATTCGCATGCAAATTTCATTGCATGCTAAAGCCAAATTCCGTTTCTAAAATTTTCAAGCAAGTGTCACAAGTCATAATTCGATTTACCATAAGCAATAGGATATTTTTAAATAAATATAGAGTGAATAACGCTTGACCTAAAAATGTTTCTACAGGGGATCAGTTCAATTAAATATTACCCTGACAAAGCATTCAAGACCATCTTTAATTTCCTCTGCAGATATTTCTTTAAATAAGTTTTTGGCAATAATAGATACAAGCTGACCACACTCTTCTTACTAGACAATTATTTTAATTTTAAAACTTGTATACGCCAATTCAATTAAAATTGCCCCGTACGCAAATAAAAGTTATTTCTAAAACAAAAGGTCAAATAATAAAATACCTCGGCATCGAATATTAACTATAGACAAGAAGGTCCACTAGACGCTGAAAACGGCATCGACTCGTCGAATTCCCAGCTACATTTCTGGCCCGCTACTATATTATACTATATCTATATAAACTATAAGATACTATACTATAACTATAAGCGCGGTGAATTGCTTTGTAGACATGAAGATGAGACGTACCGACACGATGAGAACCAACTGTATATTATTCCTCTTTCACAATGTAGAAGAAAATGTTAAATATAAGTATAATTAATATTATTGTATATACAGGGAATTCCAGTAAAGCGCTAGAAATCACAGCTTTATTTTTTTAAATGGAACACCCTTTACATTATATTTTATTATTATAGATAAAAATACAATATTAGATGGGTCTATTTTAAACAGTTCAATAAGAATTCGCAATAAAACAGATGTTTTTCAAAAATTAAATGTATTAAACAAAACAAATACTAAAATTAATTTACACAAAACTGATATAAAAAACCAAAATATGTCCAAAGATGTTCGAATCTGTCTCCGTTTACTTCAATGCATATTTTGAATCTATTCCTTAAGTCGTAATAGTGTCTAGTAAAAATCAGGGAAAATTTTCAACTAAGCTACTCGCTTCTAATTCACCCAACTCTCTCATCTGCTCTCTGTTTTGAATGTCAGGCCCATCAAAATATTTCCAGAGGCGTTAAATCATAACTGCTTGGTGGCCATCGAATAGTCCCAAACTTGCTGCCGAAGAAGTCTTGAGCACCCCTGGTGTTATGAGGAAGTGCTCCGTCTTCATGGAGTATAAGATCTTGTAACTGATTCAATGGCAAATTCTCTGGAAAAACCGATAAGATATGTTTCCAAAAAATTTAGATAAGTTTCTCCGGTTAATGTGCGTTTAAAAATATATGGTCCTACTACGCACATTAACCGGAGAAACTTATCCGCATGCGGACCCGTAAAATACCACACCATACGTCGAGCATCTTTCTTCCTTGATAAAACAAAATTTGGATTGTCAGTAAAGTGAAGAAACTGTGGATCTTCGCCCGTCCTCTGTAGCATTTGCTGGCAAAATTGAACACGTTTTCGCTGCTAGAGATAATGGTTGCTTTGTTCGCATCTTAGAGGGTCTGCAAGAATGTTTTCCTTTCGTACCTTTCCGAAAGAGCATTTATTTTGGAACACTCCTTGTCGTAAAGTTTGAGATACTTTACGAATCGATGTTCGCGGGTTTTCTTCAAAATGTTTAAATTCATTTCTTCGTTTGCCGGACCTGTTTGCCTTTTTCTTTTCACACGTCATGGTTCCCTAAATTTTCTGTACAGACGTGTAATTGTCGCTCTAGACGGATACTGTCTTTCTGGATATTGTTGTGTATACTCCCGTACTGTAGCGGTCGCGTCATAATTATTTTTTGCATAGAATAACAACATATTTTGCCGTTCTTCATTTGAAAAAATAATTTTTATATAAACAATCTTTACCAATATTATTTACAAAATAACAGTCACTTTAATTTGAACTGACATTTTTATTTGACTTCTTACATTGCTGTTTTTTACAGCATCATGGCACACTCTTTTTGGTTTTTGTTTTGTATAAAATACATTTAATTTTTGAAAAAGCTTTGTTTTATTGCGTTTTTATTGAACCGTTTAAGATAATAAACCCATCAAATATGGTATTTTTGGAATGAGGAGAAAATAATCTTTAATAATAAAATATAATATATACGTGTGTAAAAAAATAACTGTGGTTTCTAACGCGTTCCTGGGCCACCCTGTATATACCATAATAACTGCTGTACATAGTTTACATGAAGCCCTAAAACTTTTGTATTTAGCATTTTATTCTACAGGGTGAAACAACAAAGTTAAAGGTGGTGTGCGTTTATAAATGATCACCCAGTATATTGTGGAAAACAACGAAAATGCCTTATAGATATTGGACTGTTCTTGTTTTACTCTTGGCAAATTCATAAATAAGATTTTCAACATCCAACTGCATTATAAAGTCAGACTCTATAGAAATGATGGTTTGGTGTTGTATGTTGTAATGTTTCAGTATCAATTATCAAAAATATACTTAAATAAATGACAGGGCAGACATTAAAGGGACGTAAGCATACTAGATGTAGACGTGTAAGAGGAACAGGCGTTTTATCGGTGATAAAAAACGCTGCAGCTTTTTTATCGCTGTCAAAATGACAAAACAGTCATCTTTAAATGACACATTTCATACAGGAGTTAATTTATCAACAGTAAAAACACAAGAGCTTTTTTTTATCGGATAAATTTCTATTTAACTCAAAATTTTTCCATCAGTAAGCTCTTGTGTTTTTACTGTTGATAAATTAACTCCTGTATAAAATGTGTCATTTAAAGATGACTGTTTTGTCATTTTGACAGCGATAAAAAAGGTGCATCGTTTTTTATCACCGATAAAAACGCCTGTTCCTCTTAAGCGTCTACATCTAGTATGCGTACGTCCCTTTAATGTCTGCCCTGTCAGTTATTTAAGTATATTGTTGATAATTGATACTGAAACATTACAACACCAAACCAAACAATGTATAACAATTGTGTATTTAACAACTGTTCATTTAAATAATTTAATTGTATCAATAAAGATAATTATTGTTGTTGTTGATTCATATGTTCGGTCGTTAATTTATCTTGCCAAAAAAACACTCGAGCTTTTCTTTTGAGGATAAATTTCTTTTTAACTCAAAATTTTTCGATCGAAAAACTGCCATTTGACAATTTGTCATGTCAGTTTTTCTCGTAAAATTACTGATTGGCAAAATTATTTCGTTACAAAATAGTATATTAAGTATAAAGGGCGGTAAAGCATTCGTTGCAGCCCGCCGCTGTATAGACGCACGAGTGAGCGAAGCGAGCGAGGGCAGCTATACAGCGAAGGGCTGCAGCAATTAATAATGGACAATTTTAAATAATTAAATGAGTTTAGCGAAATGGCATACGACTACCTAAGTAAACTTTCTCAATTAATTGTCAACTTATCCTCTAGATGGAATGCACATTAAGTTAAGTAAGTGAATACTACTGATGTTAACGTTATTATTGGAAATCTAACAGTAGCGCCATCTATGAAAAAAAAATTAAAAAGAGCGGGCGCTAATTGGTCATAAAATTCTGTTTAAGTGCAGGCAGGCGAAAAAGAAATTTATCCGATAAAAAAAAAGCTCTTGTGTTTTACTGTTGAAAAAAAATGAAATCCGAAATAAAATTAAAACTAAATCTGATGCCAAAAAATATTTTTCCTTGTAGATATAAATGTAGATATTTCGTAGGTATTTAGTACAGAGAATATTTTTTAGCATAACCACCTAATAATTATTAATACCTGAGTATAACTCTGTCTATTTAGCATGAAATTAATACGTGGTTGTTATGCTGATTTGTTTGGTCGGTAGAAGGCGCCATGACACGCCTCTCTACAACCCCCGTAAATATTATTAACCACTTGCTGCAGTAAACATGCTATGTTTATTGCATTTCACTTTCCAACGTATAGTTTGTTTTGACATTTCAGTTGAGTGACAACTAAATACAAATTTTGTAAAACATTATAGTTTTAAACTAGTATAGGTATATAAATTGTATAAATGGAGTGGCCAAGTAAAAATGTGCCACAAGGTGGTATTTTACACCCAGCCAAAGCTACTTATAGTCCGGAGACCAAGCAGTTTTTAAAATGTAAGTTGAAATCGAACACTGAAATATATTATAAAATTGGAAATCGGTTATTGTGTCCCATCAAAACTTAATAATAATAATAATAATAAAGACTTTATTGCAAAAAAAAGTTTACAATGGGCGAAGTTGAAGTTAATACTTCCTCACTTAACCCCTAAGGTAAGATAACAATTACAAACATATACAAAAAAAAAAAAAATTAAATAAAAGATTGAAATGTTGATGCAAATTCAGGTAGTTAATTAACAAAGGAAAATAGATCAAACAAATTCTGATATAATACTACATATAGCATTTTTAAATCTAAAACCTTTCAAAAATTTTAAATCATCAGGCACTTTATTATACATACTACAAATATTATACGAGAATGATCTTTTTCGACGACTGTTTTAGAATATAGATATTCTGATGTCAATAACTGTTACAAAATATTGAATATTCCGTAATAGTGTTACAGAATGACGTATTAAGGGTTGCCTATAACTTTAGAGGAATTTATAATTACACAACGGTGTTTTAGCGTAATTAATAAATATTCGTATCTCTAGAAATGGGTCAGATATATTTAAAATCTACATATCAACTGTTTCACTTTTCAGTATAATATCTTATTGAAATTTTTTTAAGTGTTTACATTTAAGTTTTGACAGAAGGACAAATTGTGGAATTTGTTTGACATATATGTCATTATTTGAAAGTCTCTTATGTGTAATTCTTTATTTATATTATTTATCAGATATCTACTTATACACATTGAGGTACGTTATTAATAATATTATCTTGGTTTTGCAGTTTTAAAAGTACCTACCTATATAAATTTTTATAGAACTGTTTCAATATAATATCTAGCGAGCTATAATTGGTATCCCTCATGAGATTAGGGAATTAAATTACAGTCGTAGAAAAAGTATAGTCTGTAACACGTGAGGAATCAGCTATTCTGAACTCGTGGACCGTCACCCTCGCCTGTCGGCTCGGATGACAAATTTCCACTCGTTCAGAATATGCCACATTCCTCACTTGTTACAGAATATACTATTCAAACATGGCACTACTGTGAATTGGAGGCGATATGGTAAGTTTGTGGCGAATATTTACATCATGAACAGACCCGCGAAATTTAATTTTTTCATAGAGGTACTGAGGAGTCTTCGTTATAATAATCTTATTAAAGAAAACTAGGGAATGAAGAGCACGCCGTTCGTTCATCCGTATCCTTTTCCGGCAAGATATAACATATTCTAAAATACAGGGTTATTCACACGGAAGACTGTGGCTAAACTATATAACTTCCTAAAAGTTTTATTAATGAGTTCGATAAAAATGAGTTATGGCTACGTTTTAAAAATATTGTGATTCTATACAGAGTGTCCCAAAAATAATAATTTTCATCAAAGTACATCACCCCTAAACTTGACAGTGTTTTAAATATTTTAATTTTTATAAAAATATAGGTAGACATAATTTGAATGAAAAAATGAACACCTATTCGTTTGTTCTTTTTAAGCCAGTCTGGACTGTTAAATATACCCACTTATCACTTGTTACGCCAAATATATAAAACCCCCAATACTAAATACAGGGTGTCCAATAATATAAGTTATTTGAACGTAAAGTTTAATTTTAAATAACTTGTTTATTTCAAATAGAACATCCATTATATGAGGTCAAAATTAGATGCATAAAGTAATTATCTGTCAAATATTGTAATACTTTCCTATGGATAACCCTTGACGTTTTCGTGGAAAATACACATATTCATAATATTAGGCGAATTTTTAATTGAATCTCTTAGTTTCAAGTAGACCACCCTGTATTTGATGACGCAAAAATTAAAGTTAAAGTAAAGTTTTTTTATAGATATTTATATCTTGAATTTTTCATTGAAGACACACATATTTGGTAATAATAGGAAGAATTTGCAAAATTATAATATTTATCAAGTCAGACATGAGAATTTGAAAAGACAGAATACATTTTTTTTAATTTGATATTCACTGTCAAATTGGCTCTTGACAATTCGTACCTAAAAGTTGGGAATTTTTCATAAAACAGTTTTTTATCTGTGACATTTGATTTATTTCTAAAAATCCATCCATCCATCCCGATTTTACGCTCAAAGGTTCCGGAGGCAAAATCATCCCAAAAAAGCGGTGTTCAAGAGACTGTTAAGGCAGTTTAACGAAAGATACCACACAAACACACTTCAACTGCATCAAGAACTTTTTAATATGGATTTTAAATCGTGTTGACTTTTGTACATGGGGAACAAAATCATCGAAAATTAAATTTTTTTTAATAGAGGAGATGAAGGAGCAAATAAACGAAGCGTTTAGAAGCGTTACACCAGGTTAAAGTTGTTGAAGGATTTAAGAAAAGGAATCAAATCTTGTTATTTAATTTAAGTTAAAAAAACTTATTATGTTATTGTTTAAATATGTGGTTTGTCAAATTCTCATGGCTGACTTGACCAATATTATAATTTTGAAAAATTCTTCCTATTACTACCAATATGTGCTTTTTCCATGCAAAATTAAAAATATATATATATATATATATATATCTATCGGAAAACGTTATAGTCAATAATAGATAATTAATTTCATCATCATCAAATACAGGGTGGTCAATTGAAAATTTGCCTATTATTATGAATATGTGCAATTTCCACGAAAACGTCAAGAGTTATCCATAGGAAAGTATTATAATATTTGATAGACAATTACTTTATGCATCTAATTTTGACCTCATATACCGGGTGTTCCATTTGAAATAAACAAGTTATTTAGAATTAAACATTACGTTCATATAACTTATATTATTGGACACCCTGTATTTTGTATTGGGGGTTTGATATATTTGGCGTAACAAGTGATGAGCGGGTATATTTTTCAGCCCACACTGCCTTAAAAAGAACAAACGCATAGGTGTGAATTTTTTCATTCAAATTATGTCTATATTTTTATAAAAATTAAACTATTTAAAAAACTATCAGGTTTAGGTGAGATATACTTTAATGAAAGTTAGGTTTATTTTTAACGGGAAATCTAAAAATATATTCATATACAGGGCATTCCATTTCAAATAACACAACTATGGTTCATTTCTTATATTTGGGACACCCTGTATAGATTCGCAGTATTTTTAATATCAATAATCAATATTCAGGATAAGTTTAAGAAGTATGCCTTGCTGAAACTATTTTGGACAAAAATTAGAATTAAAAAAAATATGTAAGAGCAGGTATCGAACCAAGGACCTTCCGCATCCAAAAGCCACGCCGATTACCACTGAGGTACGGTCAACGGTAAATTAAACAAAACCAAATTGCATCAAAGTTACAAATATGTATATCTATGTGCTTTCAAATGATGTACCATTCGAGCCCTTACTGTTATTTAAGAATTTGGGGGTTGTGTGCACCTCTATCACAGAGTTAAAGCGATTTTTTCATATTACGATTCCCCCAAACTCATACTTTCCTGGGGTCGGGAAAGTAAAAAATAAAAATCATTACAATTTATAGGAACGATTCTTCTGCTTGAAGGCAGAAACTGAAACTGTTTCAGTGTAGAAGCTGATACAGTGATCAGCAAAACATTATAGCTAATGTAAATTTGACGCAGGATTCTCTATAAGTTTTGAAGTTTCCTGGCTAAAATAAAATTTATAGGTTTTTTTTTTAACACAATATCATATCCCTTTTCAGTGTTAATGGAAGAAAGTAAGCTTTCAATGATGCAGAGAAAAAAGATGAATTACTTCTTGAGAAATGGAGAACCCCTACCTGGTTTATCAAACACAAGGAAATGTAAAAGATCTCATATTCCAGAAGTAACCATTCGCCCAGGATCACCAAGAAGAAGATCGAAAGACGATATCATAAGATCTGGTGCATATGAACGGGAGATGTTCCAAGTTAATATTGAGCTTTTTTTTTTTTTTATTTTAGCGCCTTTA
Source organism: Apoderus coryli (assembly GCA_911728435.2). Lineage (NCBI taxonomy): Eukaryota > Metazoa > Arthropoda > Insecta > Coleoptera > Attelabidae > Apoderus > Apoderus coryli. The sequence goes on along the minus strand of OU452202.1, from coordinate 2,985,717 downwards.
TTAACTATAATAAATATATACAAGTTGTCCCGTAAAATGTGGGAAATCTCGTGGGTACAAGCACAATATGAAAAAATAAGATGACAATTATTAGAGAAAAAAATGTGGACAGGATAATATAAATGCAAATTAACCCTACATAGGTCGCGCTAGTTTTCAGATGCAAACGCTCGCGATGGTAAAATTTACTCATATTTAAACAAAGAGGTTTTCCAAATATTTATTAAATCGTTAGGTAATACAAGAAAACAGAACTTACTAAATATACAAAAACATTAATATTAGCGTAAAAATAAATTATAGCTACGTTAAATTTTCAACTTATAATCTATGAAACATTTTTTTGGCACAATTTTCACAAAAAAAATATTGATGTTCGCGACAAATGTAAATTTTGCAACTGTAGCAACAAATTGTAATTTTTCTGTCTTTTTTGTTTGTACAGATGGCACATCTTCGTCTGATACCAATTGCTATTTGAATATTATCGATGGTTTCAATTCCAGCATATTTCTTGATTTATTGCTGCCCTGTTTTTCATGTGTTCTTGACAAAGAGAAAGCCCCAACTCCTTCAGAAACTTTTTTCATACCAGCGATTGGTTTTTCAGGAAACATTGTAGGATCCTTTCATTTCATCTACACCATCAACAGCGCCTTTTGTCTTGTTGTAGTAAGTAATAATTTCAGGTTTTAATTTTTTAGTTTGGGGATCTCTAGCATCATGATGGTGCATTGTCGAGAGTAGTAAAACCAATTTTCTTTTTGGTGATGTATGCGAAACCAAAGTAGTATAATTTTTGAAACTTAACGTATTACAAGGAACTTCAGTCTTCTTCTTTTTAGACCAAAATTCAACTGGTATTTCTCTTTTACTTTTCCTTATTGTACCTACCATGGTAAGGTTATGGTTTTTCATCAACTCTTCGGATAAAAGAACACTAACATGGTCACTTTACGTCCTGTGCCTGTGCCTGTGATTAGGCGTCCGCACATTTTGACTTGGTCCATATTTGTTCCATTTAGTTCCGTCACGTCCGACATAATTCCGCACAAAATTGGAAAGGGGAATATCATCAGGTATGCTCCCGATTGCTTAATTTTCTTCAAAAGGATCCTCCTCTGAAGCCGTGTCGTGATCGCTAATGTGTAGGTCATCTCGTACCATTTTAGGAACTGATTTTCAATTTTTTTATCCATTTGTTAGAATAATATTATGCCTGCAAAAAATTTTCAATGCAGATATTACCTAAATAATAAGCAAATAAAACTTACATGTTGGCACCAAAACACATAAAAACTGGAACTTAACCGCTCGCGCTATGGGTAAATTTTACCCAGACAAAAACAAGGTCAGACAGCAAATTTTTTAGCAGCCGGCAGCTACGGTCACCGAAACGAAACTGACGAGTAATCTATTTTAGGAAGGTACTATGCATGGGGGGCCCATAGTTGCGCATTTCAGAAAGATATGGACCAAAGAAAAAGGCATGGGTATATTTTACCCAAGCGCGTGCGTTCTAGGGTTAAATACATTTAGCTTCCAAAAATTAGATTAGTGGGTTTAGGACCAAAAACAAAAATAAAACGATTCGTATCTACCTAAAGTTGGCAAGAGTTTAAAATCGGTACGCTAATTAAAAACATCTAAGTTGGTTCAACAAGGGCTCCGTAAAGTTTAACACACTCGCGTGCATGGAAAATTTTCGGGAAGCAGTTGATGCACTTATTTGAAATGGTATGGATACAACAGCTGTTAACGAAGAACTCTGTGTGAACTATTGTTTTCGACGTATTAAATTGTGCGGCTAATTGTCGAGTGCTCGTTTAAGGAGTGACATATACAGCATTTAGGATATTTTTCTTTCTCTAATTGCGGCGTACGCACTGTCCTTCTCCGACCAGCATCAATATCTGTTTTTCCAAAATTGTGAATGGTGTCAGATATATTCCCTTATTAACTACCATGCTCCCTTAGACGTTGGTAATTTAGATTTAAGGACATTATTTTAAGAGTTATTCACTAGTGTCCATCATATCAAATTTTTGTAATCTCTTACAAAGAACTTTGAAAGTAATTTTACGATAACCGATTCCTAGAGACTCTTTTTCGGGCCCTATATCTTCGTAAGGAGAGCATGAAAAAATATTGAAATTTGTAATCTTATTTTTCCATGGTCTGCATGTAGCCGAGAGATTTCTCTCATTTCACGGGAGAATCTGTATACTGGGTGTCCCACCGGGAAGGGTTTCGATCGATTATGGAAAAACTACACAGTGGAACCACCTGAAAACCTGATGTAGTTCTTAGATCGCCGGGCCAATTGGGCTAAAATGTTTTAAATTATCTAGTACTTCCGGATATCGTCACCTCCACAATTTTTTTAAATTATTAAATTGAATACATGTTTCGATTATGCATATCATCATACATTTCAAGTTCGTTTTAATTTGTGTGATGTGTTGTTAAGTGTTGTAACAATCAGTAGGTACATTTTTGTTTTTACTTTTCAAATGTCTTGACACAATTTGATTGCCTGTATATGTGTTTTAACTCTTCAAATATTCACACTGGATTGTAAAGAACGGATGATATAAATCGTCGAAACATGTATTCAATTTAGAAATAAAAAAAATTGTGGAGGTGACGATCTTTGTTTGCTTTGTAATAAATTGATACTAGTTTTTGCTGCTATAAGCAATTAAAAAATAGAGAAACGTATTTCTTGAAATGGATATAAAAGATAATACAAAAATAATATACATTCCCCTGGAATAAAGTCCATTTAGAAATTCAAACTCCTGTCTTGATATACAAGTAATCGTAATAAATAAATGTGGCAGCTAATTAATAATTATACGCCGAAAGATTTGGTTATAAAACAAAATTTAGCTATTGGTATTTAAAATTCCTTCGTGCTTGGTTCCGCCAGATTTAATTTTTCTGGGTTCTTCAACGGAAAAAACTCCGACCGGGCAAAAATTACACATTTTGTGATGCCTTGCATCATATTAAGGCAATCGATAATACGCCTCCGACGAGATATTGTGATTGGCTCAAAAATTCAATGTGCACTTTTTGTTTTGAATTTTCGTATCGAAAGTATTTATGTTAGTAATTACAATAAAACTTTCCATGTCCCCCACAAGCGGTTTTATTGCGAAATTATTATGTATTTATATTTAAGACATGTTTCGCGAGTTTTGACATCATAATAATTAGTCACAGTAACACATTCAACGACAACAACAAAAGTTGTACATCCTTAACAGTCAAACATATTACAATTGAATATTGCTTACTATAGATGCCACTGACTTCAGTGAATCGTTATTCTTCTTCTCTTTAAATTATTAACGTTCACGTTTTACCATATGAGCAAGAATTCATGTAACCAAGAGCTTCCTCATTATCATAAAAATAATTTTTATGTATCTTATTCTAGCCCATACATCCTATAGTTGACCGAGAAAAAGAAAAAGAAAAGTTCGTAAATAAAATGGCGTATAATAAGGATATTAGTATAAGTCCTCAAAGATTATTGAAGAAAATCGAACAAAAATTAGACCAAGAGCCACCCAATAGGTTTGATGAATGTAAGTACACGGGCATTATGGCATCAGATTATTTACCGTTTTTAAGCAATAAGTAGGTATTTTTATTATTTTGATTTGTTTTAGTGGTTCAGGAAATAAAAGAACGAAAAGAGTGGCTGAAAGAAATGGAAGCTCTAGGTCAAGGAGATAAATATAGACTTATTATTGAACAACAAATTCAACAGAAACTTTATGAAATGGAAAAGCTCAAACCTTCACCTTAAAATGTACTGACGAATTTAAAAACTGATTTAAAACAGCATAGCCAAAATATTGCTGCATAACATTGGGAACTTGAGAATTAAACATTTGAGGAATTTATTTAGAAAATTAAGTATTCATATGAACTACAATAAGCAAATGAAAAAATTAGAATACTTTTTGTGAAAAGTGACAATTATTACCTATCAAATATTTTTTCCTTACCTTGCTTCACAAACCACCACCAAAAGGCACGAACGAATTTGATTAAATGTGGCAGAAACGCTCGTACATGTAATGTTTTGTCTACAGGGTTGATCGTGTAGTAATTGCATTTAGCATATTATGTTTTTCTTGTGGGGACCCACCATGATAAAATTCACCTAATGTCAACAATTATCGACATATTTACGGTTGAATAGCAGAAAACGGTCTCATAAATAATAATATTCATTTATTTCATTTGCAAAAATAAACATTAAATTCATGACTTAATTTCATGCCCTGTATTTTCTACAAGTAGATGGAATCGTGGGTTGTAGGGCAATGTTTTAGAATCAATCACTGAAATTTAGATTCGGCGACGTTTCGCGGATTGATTTTTGCTTTTTCAAACTTCCTCTATTTAGAGTGTACACTTAATGAAATTTGTTATTATTATTTCCATGGAGTAGTATAATAGCAGTTCTTAACTACAAACAATTGTTAATTAATATTTTAAATAAATAAATAAAGCGTTTATTGCCCAGCAGTTTCCCATTTAAAGGACAATATAACAAACTAAAAAATTAAATGCTTAAATAAACTAAAATACTAATTTGTAAATCCTAATTAATTACGCACACATACACACACCTAAACCACAAATGTCTCTGCAGGTACCATTTTCAAGTGATTGACTGTAGTTGTAAAAATGTCACACTTATCAGAAACTCTATTAAAATTAGAACACATGACATGAACAGGCGATCTTAACAGTACATTGGTCCTAGCTCTGTGTAAGTGAAATGTTAAATTTGATCTGGTAGTTAACCTAGGAACTAACAAATTCAAGCAAGATAGCAGAAAAGAGCAGTCGAATTTTTCTCTAAGCAATTTATATAAGATGGTTAATGAGCTCTGAATTCTTCGGTACTCCAGACTCTGAACGTCAAAACGTGATAGTAACAATTCATGATCGAAACCTCTTACTGGATAAGCACTATCGGTTCTAAAAACTAAATATTTCAAAAATCTACGTTGAATTTGCTCGACCTCTAGTTTATGAATATTATACTGAGGATACCAGATGATGGAAGAATACTCCAATTTTGACCTCACCTAGGCATTGAACTAGGTGATAACGGCAGAGGTATTATTGAAGCCTTTGCAGTTACGCATTATAAAGCCATACATGCGAGATGCCTCACCAACCATTCTCTCCATATGCTCCAAAAACTGGAACCTCTGATCAAAGGTAACACCGAGATCCGTGAATACCCGACATCGTTCAAGTTTATTTGTGGAGATTGCATACGGATAGTCAATAAACGTTGTTTTACGTGTAAAACTCAGACATGTGCATTTACGAATGTTAAGAGACAATTTGTTACTGTCGCACCACCTTTTTTAAGTCATCTGCGAAAAATAGAGTACGCTGAAGTAAACACGGGTCCAGGTCATTGATGAAAAGAAGGAACAACAATGGACCTAAGTTAGAACCCTGGGGTACTTCTGACGTGGCCGAGTAAAAACAAGATTTAAAGCCGTTGTAAAAGACATATTGTTTCCGATCATGCAAGTATGAGTTGCATAAAGATATCAAGCCGGAAGGAAATCCATCATACGTATGCAGTTTACTCAGCAATATGCCATGGTCTAGCCTATCAAAGGCTTTGGTGAAATCAGTATAGATTACATCCAGTTGACCGCCGTGATCAAGAGTTTCAGAGATACAGTGGGTAATAACTGACAGATTGGTGACAGTGGACCGGCCACACATAAAACCATGCTGGTTAGGTGAAATTTGACGTCTCACAGCTGTATAGATCCGGTCATATATAATTGATTCAAATAATTTAGAAAAATTGCACAATAGAGAAATTGGTAGATAATTATTAATATGAGACTTTTCGCCGAATTTAAAGACTGGAACAACTTTAGATACCTTCCATAGATCCGGATACATTCCCGACTTCAAAATTAGATTGAAAATTGACTGTAATGGAAGAGCTAAGACAGAAATGCAATCTCGGACAAAAAAATATATTTTGGTTTTATTGCTATTGTTTATGATATAGTTAAATTAAATTAATTATTTTTTTAATACTACGTATTGAGTCCCCTCTTTGAAATCATTACGCAATGTGAGATTTTCTATACTATGTAGGTAGATGGTGATATATTTTATAGAAATGCATAAGCTGAACAATCTTAAAATTTGAGTGGCTATTTTGCTATACTAAAGGTGTATCACCTACTCATCATCATCAGCATTCACTCGCTAACGAGCATGAATTATTCCAACTCAGGGATTTCTGTTGTGAACTCTAAGATGGCTAAACAGACTGATCCTCGAGCCGCAAACCCAGTCACAAAATTGACATACCCAATCAACACCATTTACCAGCTGTTGTAGGTGCGCTGCCTCATTGATGCATTCTCTCTCCTAATGAGGCTGTCTCTTTGCATCCTCATGTTGTCGACGTTGCTTTTCGAAAACTTGATGACCCTCGTAAATGGTACACCTCTATCTCGGTCGGTTGTTCGCGATGACGTCCCCGTTGTTCTTCACATCTAAGCCAGACTTCTTCATGTTGGTCTTGAGAACATCCTTGTACCTCTTTTGCGGCCCTCCCTGATTTCGTGAGCCAACCTTGAGCTGCGAATAAAGGATTCTCTTGGGAAGGCATTCCGTTGGCATGCGGATTATATGGACAGTCCATCGCAGCTGGTGCCTCAATGCTAGTTGATTCAGCTTCGGTCCTGCCATTTTATTCCGAGAATTCTTCTAAGACATCGTTAACGGTACCTCTCTAGGGCTTTTAAATGCATCCGGTAAGTAGTCCAAGACTCACAGCTATACGTAAGAGTAGGAACCACAATAGCATTATACACTCGCAACTTAGTTCGAACGTTGATGTTATGATTATCGAAGACTCTCGTCCTCAGTAGGCCAAAAGATGCACTTTCCCATCTTCTACGATGCTGAATTTCATCATCGATATTTGCATTCACCGCGAGAATGTTGCCGAGGTAAGAGAGACTCTCGATATTCTGAAGTCTGTCTCTGTTAACTCGAATATGTGGTGGGACAGCCACAGTATTTGGTGCAGGCTGGTAGAAAATCTGTTCTCTTTATATTCGGTTCAAGCCCGATACTCCTATGTATGCGTTGTTAAATGCATTTAGTATATATTGAAGATCCTCTTCTGTATCAGCTAGGACAACATTGTCATCCGCGTATTGAAGCTCAACGACTGATGTGTATACGATCTTCGTCCCAGCTTGCAGTCTACGAGGTTGAAGAGTCCGCCGCCATGAAATCTGTAAATCTGTAGACGGTCTCTATTCCCTCTGGTAGTTCATCCTTAACAAGTTAAATGATCGTTCCCACAAACATTGAAAACAAGATAGGTGCAATGACACAACCCTGCTTTACGCCAGTTGTTATTGGAAAGGGTTCTCCCGGTCCGCTGCTGTTGAGAACTGCTGCTTTCAAATCACCTAATAATGTCTTTAGCTCCTATTAAAATGTTCGTTGCATTATATTATACGAAGGTAAGGTAAAATGCATGATAGAGTTAGTAAATCAAGAAATATAAATTGTGTAAACCCTTGTTCACTCTAATCTTCAACCAAAACGAGTAAAAGTTCATACGTATCTCCTCCGAAGAAAAACAATTGTAAAATATGTCATGTGTTTTAACATACAGTTAAATATTGAGAATAGGCATTATGCTACCTTTGGAGAGGCTCCTTTGAAGGGAATAGTATATTAAGTATTGAGAACAGTAAGTGTAGTTTACCGATCGACGACAATGTTTGGCGACTGAGCGAAGCGAAGTCGCCAAAATTGGAGGAGATCGGTAAACTACTTACTGTTTGAGATGCTTATACTATTTTTTGTACGATCGAAATAGCTGAAATTGCAATTTTATTATTTTTAATAATGAATATTTTCAATTAAATACAAATTCAGGTTAGCTGAATACCCTCTACAAAGTTGCAGTTGAACGTTGTCATGGAACTAATTGTTATTGTTATGATTGTTATCGTATTTTTTATGTCATGTATTTGTCAAAACTTATTTAAATAAGTATTATTATTGAAAATGAGTGACTTTGAATGTGAATCTCTTGATGAAGCATGGAATGTTGGAGTAGCCGCTATAATTCCAGAGAACGGTATGAAAATGCTTATAAAAGTTCATACCTAATGCTGTTTAATATACAATTTAAAAATCAAAATAATGACGTCAGCATAAATGCGCAATAATATACCGTCGTGAATTTACTTACCGTTCTCTGAACGGTAAGTGAATTACTTACCGTCGTGTTTGGGTTGTCAGCCAGTAAATGTCACTTACTGTCATAAAGACAGACACGGTAAACAATCAAAAAAGGTCGGTCGTACAAAAACATTTTTAAAATAATCCCCAAATCGTCACATTTTTCATTTAAGTAAAGTCTGTAGAAAAGAAAACAGATTTGTGTGTTATTCTTACGGAATCTACTCGATTAAACAACATACCAACTTACAATGCTTTGCTGCCAGAATGTCTTTCAAATTATCTCTATCCTACACCTCGTACTTATTATTCGCGCAATAGCGTAATTAATACGAAATCTGTTTACAACCGGAACACATGAATATGCTAATTTAAACATAAACTCAATTTCCCCAAGTTTATTTTATTTTATTTTTGCTAAAACAATTTCTATGTCGAAAAAAATCCATATTAATTATATTTCATTCAATTCAATTTATTCAAAATCTGACAACATCTAAGAAAAATTAGGAAAAGCGCCGTTGCCACACTTTATTAGAAAAATTCAATCTACTAATTATTTCCGCAATAGCGTAATCAATCCGAATTCAACTTATACACTCAAAACAAGTTCAAATACCTATTTAACCACAAACTTAAATTATCCAAGGTTTATTTTCAAATTTCTTTCACAAAATCTTTACTTTCAATTCACTTTCACGAAAATATTCTTCCCGATAAATATTATTACATATTTATATACTAAGTCAAAATAAATATGACAACAAAAGAACAATATAGATGAACTATTATTGCAGTGACAATTATGACAAGTGGACAGCGTTGTTATTGCTATTACAATTGTAACAAATCTATTACTTTATTACGACATTTGTCTAATTTGATAGAATCTATTACTTTTTGTGGATTCTATTACTTTTTTATTACTTTCAAATTCAATTAAAATTTGAAAAAAAAATACATGTATTTTAATAAATTCTTATATATATTGGAAGGGCCTCATTATCTCGATATTTGTTTTAGCATTTTAAAGTTCCATCAAAATTAATGTTGTGGATTTTATGATTATTAAATTATCATCGTGTGCCTTTTCAATATTTTTTTTTTTTTACTTTTCTGAGAAAACGTTGGGACCTTTTAAAACATTTTTACAGTCATATTAACGGGCTCTAGCAGTGGCGTATTATCCCAGCCCCTGGCCTGTGTTCCAAAATCTCAGGCGGGCCCCCGTTTTTTAAATACTTGTTATTAAAATAAAAATGTAAAATTTTGGAAGTCAATATTTTTATTGTGCCAATATATAATGAATTTCTTGTTTTAAAGATACGTGTTTGTCAAGGTAATTGTTTATAACATCTTCTAAATATGTGCTAATAGCCGCAAAAACTTTTGTGTCCTCGTTTATCCATGTGGCCAATTGTTCAGTTAGCGTATTGGCTACAATGTCACTTACAAGTTGATTGCCCATAACACCACTTAACTGAATCTAAAAAAGTAAAAAATATTTTAAAATTATTGTCTCCTGCCGGTGTTCATTAAAACAAGTTTTTGTAACAGAAACTCTGAAACTCTATTTGTTAGTTTTCCAAATTTTCTTATGTATCAAAAAATATTTACTACCCTATTTATTTATTTCATATTTTCAGTGCTTAAAACAAAATTAAATGTTTTTTTGTCTCACAGCCAGTAATCTGCTGGGTTTGAGATCAGGTGATCACCATCATGAATGTGTGTGAAATTCTGTGCACGTTACACCGTCGGCTGCAGTAAAAGTTGTGTTTTGATACCGTTTCAACAATTTTTAGCTCTCCATATCATATATGTAATATATGTATATATGGAGACTATTAGTTTCATGAAAAAAAAAATTTTTTTAATTTCACCGGAAATACTTGTTTTTGGTCATTTTATACATAAATAAGTAGTTTTAAAAAAATGTCTGTCTGTCTGTCTGTCTGTCTGTCTGTATGCACGAAAACGCAAAAACCGCTTAACAGATTTTAACCAAATTTGGTACAAAAATACTATTGGACATGGCAATGAGCTGATTAGATTTTGGGAAACATTGAGCGTAGGCAAGGGGTTTAAAATAGGGTTCAAAAATTAAAAAAATTCATAGTTCTTAAACTTATCCGAAATACTGCATAATTTTTTACGCATTTAATTGAATATAACCTAAAATATTGAAAATAAAATATTAGACCACATTGGCGTTCGAAAATAGTGTAAAATGGGGTAAAAAATATTAAAAAAAAAACGTGCTTCTTAAACATAGCAGAAATATTAACGAATTATTTATAGCTTTAATAGAATATAACCTATAAAATGTGTCATAAATAACTTACTTTCATAGGCGTTCGTAAATAGTGGAGAAGGGGTCAAAATATAAAAAATATATATTTTCTAAGCTTATTCGAAATATGGAATAATTTTTCATAGTTGTGATAGAATATAACCTAAAAAATGTTACATAAAAGAATTGGTTCACACAGGCGTTCGAAAATAGTATAAAAAAAGGGTGAAAAACGAAAAAAAAATGTTTCCCAAATATACCAGAAAAATTGGCTAATTATATATAGCTTTGATATAAGATAACCTAAAAAATGCAGCATAAAATTTTTATTTACATAGGCGTTCGTAAATAGTAAAAAAGGGGTAAAATAAAAAAAATTAAAATGTAAAAAATTTTATATTTAACTAGTTGAATTGGTGTTAAAAATACACGACAAAAATTAATGTTCCATAGGCGTCCGTGAAAATTCTATAAAAGGGTCAGAAAAAATTTGTATCCGTGATAACTCAAAAACCACTTAACAGATAACCTACAACATGCAGCATAACAATTTTGTTTACATAGGCGTTCGTAAATAGTAGAAAAGGGGGCAAAATAAATTTTATAATAAAACTAAAAAAAATCAATTAATTTGCGTTCAAGAACTTGGCCTAGATCTGAAATATAAAATATCTGCGTATAAATAGTGCCTCCAAAGAGAAGAAAAAGGCACAAAACCCGATACTGAAAAAAAAAATAGCTGATGTCTAAAACAAAACAAAAATTTATTAAATTTAGATAAATGACAAAAAGGTCATAAAATTATTACTTTTACACTTAAATATGGAGAGCTATTCGTGCCTCGTGGGCAACATTTTTCTTATTTTATAATTAGTACATTACGTTCTAAAGGTGTGTGGTTTCTAATTTTGAGAGTAGTTTTGAATTGCAATTGTACTGTAAATTGATTATCAATATGGTTAATAACTGTAAGATTTGCGAGAATGATCTTGGGCACAGATCACCGGGGCTACAGTATTCTTTTTGTGGCTATTTTTTTAATGCTAAATGTGTGGGAATTTCCAAAAAGCAGTTAGAGGCACTTTCCAATATAGAAGGTTGTACATGGAAGTGCAGAGACTATACTAATGGTTACATTGAAAGTTTGATTAAGGCAATTGAGTCTCTACAAAGCACCGTTAATTTGTTACAGCAACAAATTACTCGGTTACAGGCTGCAAGTGGGAATGCCAGTTCGACCAGTGACTTAGAAGAAAATTATAAACGAAGTGAGTGAACGATAGAAGCGCGAGAGAAATATTGTTATTTTCGGTATGCCTTCTGAGCCTGATCAGCCTGACCAGGACCAGTGTTCATGTTTTGAGAAGTATCTGCCCTGATATCGGTACTGATGGTGTTCGTACGACTAGGCTTGGAAGAGGGAGCAATAGATCTCCACCGCCATTAAAAGTGACCCTGAAATGCAAACAGAATGTGCTCAAAATATTAAAAACCAAACCTAATATTCCTAGTGAATATACAAATTTGTCTATCTCTACTGGCCAAACTAAACATCAAAAAGAATATTAGAAGAAAATTCGTTTGGAATTCGAAAACCGTAAGGCCGGTGGAGAGGACAATATCACTACAAAATACATTAATGGTGTACCACAAATTACAAAACCAAATTCATATCCAAAAAACTCCCGGTTAAGTTTGGTCATATGAACATCCGCTCCTTGTTGAACAATTACTGCTTCTCGTCTGGCCATCGTTTGTGAACTATGTTTCACCGAGCATATTGCCTGCTCACACTAGATGTCGCCAAAAACATCTTCTTGTCTTTCATCGCTCGCGCTAGTATAAGCTCTTCGTAAATGTTGGAAATTTGGGTCACACTTGCCTGCCGATCACCACTGATAAGTTGTTGGTCAACGAAACGGCCCGTCTGGTGAAAGCATGGTAGTGTGAAACAAATTTCCAACAAAACTAAAAGTCTTGTTACTTTATGTAACAAGCAATTCACAATTATATCAGTGTTAGGGATTATTTAATTAGTGAGGAAATTGATGTTTTTGCAACTCTCAGGGTGGATGGATATAATGTTTGTTTGTGTAATTTTCTTGAATAATAAAATGTAAAATTTGTGCCCACGATTAAAAGGCCATAACGTTTTTACTTACATTGCTTGAATTTAGGGTTCCTGTCATGTGGAAGCTATGAACATGTCCTTTCAGAACAATGTATTGACCTTCAAATCGTAGTTTCAAGTCATTTAATGTAACACTAAAACAAAATTCAAAATGTTATGCATATATATAATATGAAATTGGCGTACAAATTTTATTGTTAAAATGATCTAGATATTTAGAGGTCAAACTGTTTTATCGTTGCACGAGTGTTTTTTTGAATAAAAGTTACCGGAACACATTTAGTGATTTAAACTTAATCATTGGACATTAAGATATATCGGATATACGAGTATTTATCAATTTAATAATAAGCAAAAAAGGGAAAAGAACTGCTTACACAGTTTTATTATGAAGGTTGTGTTGGTGGACCGCTGTATGTATTTGTTCATCTCCAACAATAGAAAGAATTACATTTGTGATAATAGGTGATGTAGTGTGTTTGCCAGAGACACAAAACATCGAATTTTAAAGAAAATTTATCGTAGAGAAGATTGAAGATTAATTGTAAATTCTTACTTCGCATAGATTAATGAATTGTAATTACTGCTGTCTGTAGATCCTGATACAACTACATTAGGTTGTATTTTTGCATAAGTACTTAGAGTTTGGAATTCCAATACTCCAGTCAGTTTTAGTTTTATTACATTTGCGTCCAGTTCCGGAACGGCTACCGCTGCTAATCCAGATATTGAAGCAGAATTTATGTTAACGTCACCACTGAAACCAAAACGATATATTTAGAAGGAAGAACTATTTTTTATGTGAAAATAATTTAGATTGTTTTTGACGGCAACGAACAGTAACATTTTCGGGTTACACTAGAACTGTTGGTTCTGGTTACGATTGTCACTGATAATATTTTTACTTTTCCGACCCAGGGAAAGTATTGCGAACGCGCAAAAAATGAGATAAAGACTGATATAACCATTTTAAAGTCCCCATATATGGTACCTAAATTATTAAGGGTTTTTCGACAAAAAGTTATTCTTGATAAATGGTTGTGCATAAATTTTAATTAGTACGTGTTCAACCATGGCTGTTTTAAAAACCTCATTTATTATGTTAACTACCCGTGTGAAAAATATGTTTTATATAGATAGGCCTAAAAATGTTTTCGTTATAATTTTATTATTTATTTATTTATTTAAGATACAACTGCCCAGACAGATAAATATCCAATTAAAGGGCAGGTAAAAATTACAAATAATACAATAATATCAAAATAACAATAATAACTAATTAATAACTTAAATTACTTAAAAAATAAACGTTTTATACATGACAAATTTGATTCAAATATATCAAAGTCATTAGACATACGGTTACAAATTACGAATAAAGGAGAATGCAACAACAAATTAGTGCGCGGCTCTTGACAAGTAAAAAACAGTATTATTATTACGTGTACGCAAATTAGGGACATAAAATGGAAGCAATTCTAACAGCTCTGGACAATCAATATCTCCATTAATAATTTTGTACAGTAAGATAATAGCAGAACATTCCCTACGGGTACTTAACGATGTCAAATTAAAACGATTTAGGAGCGTATCATGTGGAAATCCAATACCTGGATAAACTCCATCGCTACGAAACCACAGAAACTTAGCGAAACGACGATGAACACGTTCCATACTCGCCGAATGAAATTCATATGTAGGACTCCACACAACTGAGGCATACTCCAACTTAGCCCTAACAAATGCATTGAATAACGCAATAAGTGTTTGAGGAGATCTAAGATCCCTCGCGTTACGCATTACAAAACCCAGAGATTGATACGAAGCTGAAATCATATAATTATAACGTTCAATAAAGTTTAGCTTGCTATCAAAGAAAATCCCCAAATCTTTAATACGATCACAAACAACCAATGGAGAATCGTGAATGAAATACAAATACGTTATAGGCTTTAATCTGCGTGTATAAGAAACTGAAAAACATTTTTCAATATTCAAATAAAGATTGTTGCGAACACACCACTCATAAATCTTGTTAAGGTCTTCCTGAATAACAGAGCAATCATGCTCACTATCAATGACCGAGTATATCTTGAAGTCATCGGCATTCAAGAGCGAACTACTAGTCAAGCCACTGGAAATATCATCAATAAAGCACAAAAACAACAATGGCCCCAACACAGAACCCTGGGGGACTCCTGAGGTCACTAAAAAGACCTGAACCCTCTATACTCACCATCTTGATAACGACCATTTAAATGTGAATCCAAGAGAAGGAGCAAGACATTGGATAGACCAAAACGACACAATTTAGCCATCAAGACACCATGATCAAGTCTGCCAAAGGCCTTGGAAAAGTCAGTATAGATAACATCTACCTGACCTCCATTATCAAGTTGTTCACTCAGAAACTGTGTTAAAACCAATAAATTGGTAGATGTAGAACGACCCGGGAAGAAACCATGCTGCACAGTTGAAATTTGTCGTCTAACATGACACATTATAATATCATGTAGTAAAAACTCAAACACTTTCGCAAAACATGATTGAATTGATATAGGACGATAATTTCCTACATCATGCTTATCTCCCTTTTTAAAAACCGGCGTCACCCTTGAAAACTTCCAAAACGCAGGAAAATTAGTTGATCGTACGGCAAGGTTGAATATTGTACACAATGGCCCAGCCAATACCGCAGCACAATCACGAGCCAAAAAGGATGGTATACCATCCGGACCTGCTGTTGGTTTACCTTTGAGCTTTCAAAGAGCTCCGTAAACTTCAGATTCAGTAACTCCACAATCAGACAAAAAGGACACATTCAGAGCCTCACTCACATTTTCAAATTCAAAAATTTGGGAATTGACATTGGATTCATTGAAATATTGAGCAAATTTACCCACAAGTTCTTGCTGATCTTTAATATTATCGCCATTATAATACATATCTCTAGGTAAACGTCCAAAACTTTTACGAGAATTCATAAATGACCAGAAAGTCTTAGGGTTACCATTAAGTCTACGCTCAGCATCACCCAAGTAAACTCTGTATGAAGAGTTACTCATTCAGAAAGTGAGGATCACCAGAAGTTTTATATTTCCTCCAGAGCCTAGACTGTAATTTGATATTCCGAACAACATCACTCGAGAACCAAGGCGGATATTTGCAGTTTCTTGCATATGAAACCGGTACTGATGCAGAAATCACATCGCCCAACCTAGCATAAAAAACATTACAAGTGACATCAACATCACTGCAACCACAAAGATCAGAGAAGTCATTATCAAGTATATCTCTGTACAAAGCAGGAAAATGAGCCTTTTTAAAGTTATAAAATGGTTTAAAACTATTCGCCCTACTTGTATCATCCTTCGTATTAACAATATAATCAATATCAAGAGTAGGATGATAACGATCAACCGGCAAGAAATAATCAACAGATGAGGATACTTTCACTGGAAATCTACTTAATATTAAATCAAGCAGCCTACCATCTTCATTCCTAACAAAGTTTTCATTTTTTATATCTAAGAATTGACAAACATTATTTATAGATCTGATGTAATTGTTCATGAAATCCTGATCCCCGACGAAATTCCCATAGGAGGGTCCATTAAAAGCACCCATTGCCAAAAGATTATCATTTGCAAGGACATATTCAGAACATGAGAGCTCATCAAAAAATAGGTCATAATCTTTAACAGGAAGATTGGGAGGAATATAAATTAAATTTCCAATAAACTTACTTAACACACTACTTTATTAAACAATTAAAAATTAAAAAAATTGCAAGAAGAGCTGGAATTTGAAACCAGGAATTTCAGAATAAATGCATGCAAAGTACAGACACTACTACTGAGCTAGAACCCAGATGCGGATTACCTCGACCTTATAATACAGTGTCATCCCAATGGACAAAAAGTTATTCTAGATAAAAGTTTGTGCATCCCCTAAAACTAAACATATACTAAATATAGCAAAACACACGTAATTTACGAGGAGCCTTAAAAAACTTGCTTTTGAGTCAAGAATAAAGTACCTACCCTTTTTTGGAAAAATCTCGGTGCAAAGTTATTTTTATTTTTCTTAACACCGAAAATTGCTCTACGTTATACAGTATTGTGACAAGAACTTAATATTCAATAATAATCAAATCACAAAATATCAAAATAAAATAAGAATTTCGGTGTTACCAAAAAACCACCTAAAACTAAATTATTTTACTTTTCAGAAAAATTGACCATGACACAATTATTGTGTAATTTATAATATTAGAAGCTTTTTAAATCAACGGTTGTATACAGGAAATGTTATTTAGAAAAGTAGTTCAGCATTAAAAAATACAGCTAGATTTGAAATCATGGCCATCTAAGCGAGGTATTAATTTTTAGCATTTTTTTTTTTAAATGGGAACTACGAAAAATACGATTTGCTAAAACGATAGACAGTTTTCGAAATAAGGGAACATTTGATTTTGAGACAAAATCAAATTTTTGAAGTCTAATTTATCATGTTTATTATATAGTGTTGGTGGATGTTTAGATTTGGGGCATGCACAAACTTTTATCTAGAATAACTTTTTGTCGATGGGGATGACAAAATGCTTAATTGTTTAAAGATCTAATAAGTTGTTTGGGTACCATTGTATATGGGTAATTCGTTCACCATAAGACTACAATTTAACTTGAATTTATGAATGTGTACTGTTACAACCCAACTAACAATTTAACTTTTTTAATTGCTATAAGAACGTTTATAAAATATATTTTATAAAACACCCATTGTTTTATAAACATTTTCACAACGTTCTTACGCGCCTTATAAACACGAAAAAGGCGCAGATTTATAAAATAAATCGACTCGTTAACGGTTCTATAAATGTTGCTTGTTGCTATTATACAATAGTTTTTAGAACGTTTATAAATATCTAATAAAAATCAAATAAAACAGTTTTATTATAGCTCTGTTACTAGAACAAAACGACATATTTGTAGAACTACTATAAAACTGTTATAAACATATTTTATAACTCTTTTATAAGAGCCTCAATTGCAACATTTTTGCTATCAACGGTAACAGTTAAAGGATATAAACATTTTTTTTTTAAATACCTTTTTACACAAAATTATTTTATAATTATTATGCATTGTTGTTGGTACACATTAATAAAATCTGAACAATCATGGAGGTAGAAATTAATCAAGTCTAGTCCTGTCTACTTGAAGTATTCGTGCTTGATACTTTGATGCTTGTGTGAGTCGCCGCCGTGTGTCGCATCGTCTCAATATTGGAATAATAATAAAATAGTAAACAGTGTTTTACAAAACAACCTTTAACATATGTTTTATAAAAGCTTTTAATCTGTTCTTATAAAACAAAATGCTTTTATAGTTACTCTCTTATTAGCTTCTACGGGAGTAATTTAAACATAACCTAAATTGAGCTCTTTATTTATGTTATGTATGTTATAACTGCCGTTATTAAAACGGTTTGTTGAGTGTCTTTAAGAGAGTTCGAGGATCTTGAGGTAGAAAATTTGGCATGTGTTTATTGAGTATAGCAAAAAGCTTCTTTTGGCAAAAATGCGGAACATTATTTGATACTGCCCATGTTCGCAAGTTTTCTCTTAGTTTTGCTCACTTGTGCTTGAAGCATGATATTGATCACCAATTCTCTATTTCGGCTACTCGCTCACCATCTAGTAATAATTCCTCCTGAGAATTTATCAGTCTCCAAAATATTTGCAAATATGTCTTATAAATTGTCATAAATTTGATTAGATTCCATTACAGTTTGCTACTCTTTATTATAGTCACTAATGTTTTCCCTTTGATAATTTATAATATTGTAATTAATTTTCTATTAAATGCACAACTGCTTTTCGTTTGGACAACATTTTAAACCTGTGTATGATATAACAATAAAGATCAGTTGAAAATAAATAAGACTATGTTATATATTAGTTCTAGGTAATGTTTATGACAGCATTTTAATTTTATAAAATATGCATTGGCAACATATTTATTTTTTTATTGTTTTTAATAAAATAACTAAAAAACAATTTTAACACAGCAGTTTAGTCACGAAACGAAACTTTAAACAACAAAAAAGTTTTAACTAAGCGGCAATAAAATAATTATAAAATATATTAGTTCTTTAAGAATGTCGAATTGCTAGTTGGGAAGTTTCATATCGCTTGTCGTGTGCAACACTCTGAATAAAAATTCAGCGCAATTTAACTTATATTCTTTACGATTTCGCTCTACAATACGATCGTTAATAATAATGCAGTAATATTGTTTAGCTTCAATATCTATTTTAACTACTACCGTAGATGATTTTAACGAAGCACTTCTTCTTGAACACTCAATCACAAAAATGATTATTTTCTAAATCCAACATCATTGGTTCGTCTGGGTAGTAATTAGCCATTTAAAGATGCTCCAATGCTGGAAATATCAATGTTATCGAACCTTGTTGGGTCCTCTTTAATATAAGCTTTGCGAGCTCACTGGAACTTCTGCACATGTTTTAGCAGCCCATATTTCACGTGTTGCACCTTGGTTAATAGTCGGAAACTTGTGAAACTTCAACGTTTTAAACAGAAGAACAATTGGTTGATCTGAGCGAACGACTTGTAGTAAACGGAACTTTATTTCATCGTTGGGAATAATGTTTGATTTTCAAATCGATATTGTCAATCCTAGGTTCCGCACTTGTTTGGGTATCTGTTGGAGCTCTGTTTGCAGCTTATGTTCTTAGCATACCATTATTATGATTCCAGATCTGATTAGACATATATAGTTTGTTTCCACACGTAATCATTTCCTAGTCGTAACTATTGCAAAAAAATGTCCAAGTGGTATACACATACTCAAAGAAGCATCGGGATTTCTAATGGCTCTAATTCCATCCAGCTGTGTCCAAGAAGTTTTTATCAGTAGAACCATAATATAAAAATCTATGTAAAGTACTCACTATACCGGGGTTTCGTACGCTATCCACCTCTTTATTACGTAATTCATATAAGATGTATTCAAATGAAAAAGCTTTAGCATTATTACCAAAAGTAACGGTACCATTATCAGAGGTTTGAATTAGCGTTGCCTTAATAGTAATAGCAACATCATACATTAATAGCCAAGCATCTCCTTGATTTTTAGTTATTTCGATTATATCATTATCTTGAAAAGACTTATGTACCGAATGAATCGTAGGTATGAGATTCAATGCGTTGAACGTATTCATGGAATTTTGGTTTGGATGTTGGAAAATTTGTTGATAACGTTCTATCCCGGAGACTGTATAAATTTACTATTTGTAGCACTTTTCCCTTGTATTTATAGGTAACTAAGTTCGATATTTAGGTGTTTCATCAATCGCATTACCTGGGTCAACGGAAACATCAAACTCATAGATAGTGTGTGAAGGTCGGTCGCTGTAGTATGCAGCAGCTGTTTTGTTATTATTCGCGATCGTATATCACCAATAGGTGGCGCTGCAAATTTCAAAATTCAGTGAACAACAATAAATAGTAGTGGTTTTGTGTGTATAATCTAATTTATTACTAGTAGATAGGTATTATTATTTTGGGCTAAATACCGGTGCAAACTATATAAAAATGATTGTTGATAGTTTATTTAAAATAAAAATGGTGAAATATGATGTAACAATCACCAATATATTGGAATATATTGGTAATAGAAGCCGACCATTACAAGAAGGTGAGGCTGTATTTAGAGCAGGACATATTATACTATGTGGCGTGGACGCTGAAAAACCCACCAATATTAAGAGTTTGTCCAACTTGGAATGGCTCTTTTAAACTTACCGGAAGCGGATTTAATTATTTATTCCAGTTTCTCCAAGACATTTGGAAATTAACGTGGAATTTGATGAAAATTTTGCTAAAATGCTAATTTTAGAGACAACAGAGACATTTTTTAAGAATATGATTCATTTTTATTGTTTAAATAAAGATATGTAAAATTCTTTTTCGAAATATAGCTGAGGAGACAATTAAAATATTTGTATTATTTTAGGTTTAGTAAAAAAAAACACATTTTTTAATATACATTTTTATTTAATAAATAAACACTAAAATTTATTATCTGCTAAAATTGGGGATGACAAATTTACAATAGCCCCTATAACAGTTATGATAGAATATGGTATAAGAAACCAACTAAGTTGTTCTCTTAATATTTTAAAAATTTTAACTTATACTGCACACTGCAACAGATTAGTACATATATATAATAATAAGGTTATCTTCTAATCTATTATTAATAATATTAATTTTGGTTTTTATATAATAAAACGAAAAACAAAGATATATAAGTGCTTCTACAGTATTTGCTATTTTTATACTTACATCAATATTTAGTGATTTTACAACTAATTGTGATGGGTTTAATAAAAATGTTTCACACTTCACTAAAACTATTGTTCTTATTTATAAATATCCCAATAAATCACCTGTACTCTTCACTTAAGTCACTATTTTTATCAAAAATAAAGAACAAAGCACTCAAAATCTATAATACAACGTGTATGTCATTTTTTATTGTTCACTGTTATTGTAGTTCCAAAAACATTTCACAGATGCCACCCACTTTGCGTGCGATCGCGAATTAGCTTCGTTCGCGGCCACGATTCTGAATTGGTTCTAGTTCTCTACGCTTGCGCAGTTTCGATTTCGGCGTTCGCGGTGAAAAAATTATCGGACTACTAGTAATAGAATCAAACAGTTTGGCGTTCGCGGTGAAAAAAGAATCAGTTCATTACCGGTTCTGAATCGATTTTGCAGTTCTACGGACCGAGGAAGAACTGTTGGTTCTGACATGCGCAGTCTAGCTAACCAACAATTATACACTGGTTATATTTATTTTTTGTTTATGTTTTATCCTTGTAGGTATATAAGAGCATTGTCTTTATAAAGGCAAATATATTGATAAGGGTTTTAGACAGTGTCAGTGACTACAAAGAAGAAGACATCCAAGAAAGAGTAGAATAGGGGTTGACGGATTTTATTTTTTCAGGTAGATAGATCTGAGTATTATAAATAAAAGCAGAAATGTTTTGTGTTTGTTATTTTTGAGGTTTTACTTTTTATTTCTTATGAAGTATTTAGTGACCGTGACGTCCTGAAAAAATTTAAAACAACAAAAATAAAATAAGTTTTAAATTAAACAACGTTTTTGGTTTCCATTACATTATTAAAATGTTATTAAAAATTAAAATGTGTTTGTTTTTTCTGTTATTATTTAAATGTTCACGATATTCTTCTTCACTAAATTGCGGTACAGTATCTTCATAATAGGGATATTTGAATGAACTGGACTGAACAGTGATTAAGGATTGAACACGTCAACATAAAAATCGAAAATATAACTCAAATTTCTTCAAATGTCTAACTTTTATTAACAACTGTTGCACGACAACAACAGAACATACAACGTAAAACTAAAATATTCCGGCATCCAGCTATGCCATTCTATTTTGCGTTCGCGGTGATTACAGTTATGAACGCATTTCGAACCGCGCCTGCGCTTTAAAACCAGTTCTGTGACGTCACGATTCAGTTCAGAATCAATTCAGAATCGTGGCAGCGAACGAAGCTATTAATATGAACCTTTACTATATTCCCAGGTTTATCAGAAGCTGTACGATGTTAAGGTCAAGGACGTTTTCGGAGAATCCTAAAATTTTACAAACACTGTCTAGAATTCTAGATGGTTAAAATTTACAGGAAAACTGCTTAATATTTCACACGTTATAGTATTATTGTTTGGTTTAATAGGTATCGCATTATCTGCATCTGCTGACAATTATTGTATTATTGTGCAGATATGCCAAAATGTGACACCTTAATTATTATATTACTCACCAAGTGGTGTTCCGATTTGTGACAGGAAAAGAACAAAACAAAAGATTTTTGAAAAGTTCCGATTTAAATTTAAAAAGTGCTTGGTGCGCCAGTGACCTTTTCGGTCTAGCTTTTAGACAGTGGAGATACTATTACCTTCTCAATAGATTTGTTTCAATTAGGGCGCCAACATTTCATTCACACGGTAGGCATCGATGTTGTTTTGGGGATATGTAAACCACGCTCGTTATTGAAATCGGGACAAAAATCAAAATAACCCGCGATAAATTTATAAAACAATATCTTGAGTCATGTATCATTAATATTAGTGAAATAGCTTACCTTATGTATTCATTTTGAGGGAGTTTAATATTTAAATTGGTAATCTGAAGCGGTTCTGGTATTTGTTGAAAAGCCGCTAATATTTTTTTCCTAACATCACCAGTTACCGTGTTAACAACGACTGGAGGATCTTCAGCTATAACAGATGTAAAATGTTAGCATAGTAAAAAAGTAATTGTTTTCTTTTACACTACTCAGGGCGATAATATCAAAAAATACAAACAATAATAAAATTATAATTCAAGTAATAATAAAAATTCGATATTCTCCCCATTGCGCAAACTGTTTCAGTTTTCACCATCATATCCTGTTATCTGTTTTGCCAACTTTAGTTATAGGACAGCGAAAAACACCACAATATGTTCCTCGAACTTCTATTACTGTAATAATCCCATCTTTCCCTGGAAAAGCAACCGCTCTTTACCTAATGGCCTTTTATGTTTTGGGAATGTCGGGTCTATGACTACAACAATGTCATTTACCTGAATGCCTGAATTAGCGTCGATCCATTTACTTCTTTTTGTTAAAGTGGGTAAATATTCTTTAAACCACCTGGTCCAAAAACTGTCAACAATTGGTTGAGTCTTCTCCCATCACTTTCTAGGATTTACGTTCTCAAATGTTATTGGTATGGAATCACGTTTATTTCCTAATAACAAATGAATAGGTGCTAAACATTCTTTATCAGGTTGAAACATTCGTCAATGGTTTATTATTCACTAAATTTTCAGCTTCTGCGAAAACTGTCTGTAAAACTTCTTCTCTAGAATTTTCTTCACTGACCCTATTAATCTCCCATGTGTGGGGCTCCATGTGGTATATACAAAATGCCATTCTATCATGTGTTCTGAATGTTTCGTTCTCATATTTTTTTTTATCTATACTTTTCCAAAATGATTTTAGTTCTTGTGAAGCACCTCGAAAATTTGTTCCATTGTCTGAATAAAGACATTGAATTTGATCCCTTCTTGCCATCATCTTACATATAGTCATGATTGGGCTGCCTGTTGTAAGCGAATGAACAATTCCCAACTGTACTGCGCGTAAATAGTGCACCCCACCGTTTTTCTTTTCTTCGTCCAATAGTTATTGTCATGGGACAGAAAAGATCTAAACCTCAGAAAGTAAGTAGTGGTAAATATTAGTAGTAGTTCTACTTAGTGGTAGTTGTGCCATTTGATGTGGCACAGGTATCACATTTCTAATTTGACAAATTTTGCATGATTTAAAACCATTTTTAAGTGCTGCTCGTCCTTTCAAAATCCAAAACTTCTGTCGTAAATTATTCAACACGACAGTTTTGTTTATGATGATATAAAATTAATAATTTTGTAAATCTCTTCTTTGTAAAATGATTGGCATTTTAACGGCGTTTTGTATCATATCACTCTGTCTCCGTTCATACGAATTATACCCTTCTGACCTAAAACTTGCCTTAATTTGAATATTCTTGAATTCCTATGAACGTTTTTATTATTTTTTAATTAAATATATTTTTATAGAAAACATTGCTGCTGACTAATTCTCAAACATTATAATTGAGCATAGCGATATTCACGTTATTTCAGGATAATATTCGATGTCATTGTCTCGTACCTTATGAAGTAATTTAAAATAATATTTAAAAATCTTCGCTGTAGCTCTAACAAACCTTCTCCATTTTGAAATTCGATTGTTATTTGTAATTATATTAAAATGTTCTGTAGCAAAACCCATAAATAGAGGCTCTTGTTGACCGTGAATTTTTAGTTTGTAAATATCCAATTGCTTAGGCCAAAATTCTTAAGAAAATTTTAAGAACTTAGGTCCATGAAACCATTGTTCATCAAGTTAATTGAGTTTGCAAAGGATATTGTATAATTTTTTTTATACATTTCGCACACTTGTTTGGCTATGTGGCATATTATATCAAACTGTTTTAGAATAAATTAAATTTGCAGGAAAATCAAGTATCTAATGATATCGCATGTGTAACTATATTGTTTGTGATGAAATATTTAAGAAAAGTCTGGCAGCAGAGCATATTATGTTGGACCTCGCAAGTTAGTATGTTGTTTAGGTAAGTATATTTTCTTAAGAAAAGCACACACATGCTTATATAAAAGATAATTGTTTTTGAATTGGTTCGTAGAAAAATGCCAAGAAAATCATCAATTTGCGCTTAAAGTCCTTTGGTCTGATAAAATCAGATTTAAAAACTGCGAGATATTAAACATAACATAAAAACCGGGGCTGATCGAAATATGTTCTAAATTCGTGTTCATGATAGGTGGGATGATTTTAATGGAGTCATAAATGGACAAGTAATATTTAACATTTTCATTATAATTTGACTGCATCTCGATAACTTGAAATATTACCACATTATGTCGACTAAACGTTCTTCAGAATTTAGCCAACATGGGGTTCCAGGAAGATGAAGCAGCTCCACATAATAAATGACTATTTGCATCAGCAACATGGAAATAACTGGATTGGAAATCTGTTCAAGCCACGGAAATAATGCCTGGACAAATGGTAAAAATTCCATGTTCATGGCTCTTGTTCATCGATGCAGGACATGCATTAATAAAAACGGTGGAATTTTCCAACATTTAATCAATTTTTTGTTGTTATCTAAGTTTAATCAGAAAGAATGTTTTATTTGTTATCTTTACTACCATAAATAGTATAGTAAATAAAATTCCTAACAGATAAAAGCAAATAAATAACAATGTTTTGTAAGATATGTACCTACATACCTACATAATTACAACATTTGTTTCACAGTTCACTAAGTAAAAACGGGTTTTTGCTAAATTTACATTTATGGTCTGAAAATGCAACATTTTAAATTTAGCCCTGTATCTTAACAACTAAAAGGCCTATGAACATTTTGTTAACGGCATCCGAAAAAGTAGCATACTGTCGCGAAATCCGCAACTTTCTATCTATAAAAATAACGCGAAAGAAAGTTATACTACCACTTCGACCGCTAGATCTTTTTATTTTTTAAACGTTAAAATATGAACATAGTTACCTGCAGCTACTAATATGTAGATTATTATTGTAATAAAAAAAAATAACTTTGAAGTCATTTTAATATACTAGAGAACAAAAGTACTTAATTCAAATAGGAATTGTGAATATAATATTAAGTCTCAATATATATCTTAAGTTGAATGATTATAGTATCTCTCCCCAGTCACTTACAGATAATTTTTGTTTTATCGATTTGGACTATTACGCACATGTGATGACATTTTTCTCTTAAAATTATTAAATGTAATGGAAATAAAATCATAATTACGTATCTACATAAAAAAACAAAACTATTTTTCTTAGGTTTCCTTGGGTTTTTCATATTAAAGATATAATATAATCTGACATATATGCCCCTTTTTATTATTTACAATAAACCAACCTAACAAACTTATTGAAAAATTAGAAATAAAAATATATCCGTCTTTATCTTAATTTTTTTTTTCGCGTTCACAATACTTTCCTTGAGCGGGAAAGTAAAACTACTACTACTGTTTGCAAATGACCCTATCACTTTGTAACGAAGTTACTGTTTTTTTAATTCCGTCCTTACTGTATAGTATCCGTATTATGTTTCCCTTTTCAATACATTAGTGTAATTCCGTCCACCCTGTATTATACCCCACCGCTTCAACCGTGTATCGATCGACACCGATGTGGCCTGTGTTTTGCGTGAACATGATGCGCGCTAACACAAGAAGTAGAAAGACAGTGGGGACAGCGCCGTGGCCCAGATAAAGTAAGTATCAGATACGACGGCCGGCGGAATTTCTTTGATGTTTGTGTCCTACATCTCGTGACCTTGACGCCATTATTATAATAGTTTTTCCGGGTTTATTCCTTTTGCCTTTTCGTTTGAGTATAAAGTAATGCCAACAATTAGGAATATTCCTTTTAATTTCAAACCTATTTTGTTGACGACAAATTAATAATTAAACATAGTGTGTGTATAGTACCATTATCATCAATTGGAACTCGGTACTCAATTGTTTGTTTTATAATGCATTTTGAAATCTAAGTTAATAATAAAGTAAATTTTAGTAAAATTATCGATGTTCGTCAATATTATTTGTTCAACAATTAAACTAAAAATTATTTGAATTGTATTTACATTTTAAACATATGGAGTGTATGCATTAAGGGCTAAATAATATTTCCAAAATTGAATTTAATATTTAATCATTCATCCTATTGGAATAAAATTGAAAATAACATAAAATGTATTATAATTTTAAATACTCTACTACTAGTTACTCTTAAATCTGCATGTTTTATTTAAAAAGCGAGATCTCAGCATTTTGAACCATCATATTTCATGAAATATGGTTGTGATACCTACCTATATATACCAGGATTATTTCAAAGCTTTTCAAATTCATTGTTTCATTTTAAACAATGACTAAAGAGCAGTAAAAATGGCAGAAAGTAGACACTTTCACTTTAATAAAGAGGCCAAATTGTATTTCATTTTTACTGAGTTCATTAAACAGTAATTTTTTAGGATGTCTAAAAATAGAATCATGATCAGTGAGAACTTGTAGTTCTCACTTGTGTTGCCGCAATTTAGGGATATTTTCTAATATGTCAAAAACAACAACAACAAACAAAAATATTTTAATTCTTTAATAATATAAAATAACTGCTGTAATTATTATTATAAACTTAGACTTTCCAATGTATAATTTCATATAGGTACGTAGGTACTGAGTACATGTAAACAAACCTTTCAATATCTTTCGGAAATTGGAAAAATGAACAATTCTTTAACACTGTTCTTGAAATACATCCAGGTACTAAACAATAAAATCCACCGGTTTTTGATCCCATGTTTTTTATAATAGCTTAATTATAGGTATAAAGAAGAAATACTAGAGTAGTAAAAACTACTGAATATACCCACAGATCTAGAATATACCTAACCTATACAAGTAACTATATATTACGAACAATATATGATTTAAAGTACAAAGTTAATAAACTATTAATAATAAATTCTAATAACAAAATAGCAACGTTAATTTTAATATAAAAATATTAAATAATCAGATGATCACTTTAATTTAAGAATATAAACATATTTTTACATAACCTCAAAAAATTTTCTAAACAATACCAGCTGTTTCAAATAGTTAAATGGTCCGGCAGAAGTGTGAAATATTTGAGTTTACTAAAGAAGAAATTATAAAAAAATTACTAAAACATATATTTACTTGCTTTTAACTAATATTGAAATTTTCACGAATTTAATACCATTTAGTATTGTCATATTTACTTGAAACTTTTTTTAATCATTAATAATAAGTAATAATTGTGCAAGCATGTATTCATACTTTTGGCAAACACTATAAAAACTACTATAATAATGGCCGCCAACTTTTCCCAGTGTCTCATCTGTCCTGTTTATCTGGGGCCGTGGTTCATAAAATACCAGATCGCCACGTAGAAAAAATCAGTCGGGTGGGGAAACACACTCGAAAATATCACACCATGCGGTCGCGCATATTTCCCTATCCGGACGCCGTTTTATATTCATTTATCGTTTTATATATATTTTATTTCCGCTTAGAGTTATAAATATATTTTATTGTATATAAATTATTAAAGTTTGTTTAATGTCTACCGTTATTAGATACCAGGACCAAGCCCTTAGGCCCTTTTTGTCGAATTAAAGACTCGACCCCTGGAAACACTATCTCCACTATAGTTACCCGGTGTCCCTGGTGCATCCAACGTAAATAAAGTGGCACCCGAGGAATAAACGGCCGAGGAACCAGACAACACCAAGCTAGTAACGACCCCAGCCTGACCAAACGTTACAACTTTTAGAAACAATGTTTCTGTATAAACAATAAAAATGTATAAGTGGTATTTGGACTAGCTGACATGATGATCAGCGAAACGTTATTTGCTCGTATAAATATGACGCAGGGTTAATTTAATACAACCGACGATGAAAGTTTAGATTCTCGAAACACGTATGGATTATTATTTAAAGAATTTGATTTTTGAATATATTTTGTGAATCTTAACTTCTGTGTTTATGTTTACTACCTACCTCACAATCAATGAACATTATTTCTAAAGCGTCAGGAGGAATGGGCCTGGAAATAATAAACTCAAATGTTGTTATCCAATATTCATTTGTTTAATAATAATAATGTTCTTTATTTCAATAACATGTAAGTTACATAAAATGAAATAACGTCTTACAAACTATATACAAAGAAATTAACTATTATGGACATGCTATAAATTGGTATTACCATTGTCTTTATAAACATAGTCTGTCAGCGCTTGATTAGTACCTGTCTAAAAAAACCAGACGGCGTTGTCGTAAAATGTCGTTCATTCATTAATTTGGGTTTATAGTAAATGTGTAGCAATCTTGGTGGAAAAGTGGGGGAGCCATGTTTTTCGACCAATCAGGTCGTGATTTGAACATACGGACATGTATAATAAGTTCGCGTATTTTTCTTTCGCTTCCAGCCATAGACAATGTTGCCAGCCGTCACATAATTATCAGATGCTACCTTATTTTTCATTTTATAAATGGTTCCAACATTATTTTTTTTGTGACGAATAATTCAAAAATATAATTAAATGTTATTTTGCTTGATCTGAGTTTTACACATTTATTAACTTAGTTTTAACGATATCTATTATAAAAAAGTTTCTTTGACTTCATTATTTAGGCGATCACATAATATTGAGCCGTCATAGTCGCAACACTGTATCTATTAATAATAAAATAAGAAATAAATACATATATAAGGTAGGTCCTACTCGTACATAAAAGAATATACGAAGTTTTATACTTAACAGAGATAGCTATATAAATATATTTTCATTATTATTTATCCTTTTTCTCTATGAAATAATATTTAGCGTGATTTTAAATTTTACAGTTAAAAAATATTGTTTAGTGGAAATTTAAATTCAGTGTTACTTATTGTAAGAGTAAAAACAATAGTGCTAATTTTTTGTGTTGATTATAGGTAATTTCCCTTTACGAGATACAAAGCCGAAAGGTAAGTTCTGATCCATTTTTTTATAAAATACTTAATAGCACAAAAAATAATTTACAATGATAATCGAATGAGTTTTCAATGAGCGATAGGATTTTCTGGAGTTTGTATCTAAAAACATGTATTGTTATAGATGTCTGGACAGAAGTGTTCGTACTTCGCTTGTGCACATTCTAGATGGGACACTCCTGGACTACGGCAATTTTTCTTCCCAGTCAAGGACTCTGCCAGATGTCAATACCATGCTTTTACCAGACGGGCCGTTTCGTTGATCCACAACTCACCAGTGGTGATCGGCAGGTAGTGTGACGCAAATTTCCAACGCTAGATGTCGCCGAAAACAACTCTTTGTCACTATATTTTTTTTTCTGTTATAGAATTTTGTTGAAGTTGTGGGAAATAGGGCTACTGGCGAACCACCCACTGAAAAAAGGTAACGCGCCATTAGCAATACTTCATGAGTGGTGTGGAAATTTGTATTCAATTATAGTGCTCTATGGTTGGAGATTATGAATAATGGTAGGAAATGGAAAAGAAAAGTCGCTGAAAGATTTTGTAATCCGCTCCATTAAAATATATTAGCTGATGCACATTATTTGTTATTTATACCTCTATTTTTATATGTTTTCTAACATCCTTATTAATTTCTACTGTTTATGGAATAAACAATGTTCTTTAGTAATTACAAAGTTGTTTGTTTTGTTAAAACCGATACTTAATAAAACAATGAATAAATGTTAAAAAACTGACCCTCCTGAGAAAAGAATAGTTCTCCATGTAAATATAGATATTTTTGTTTTTTTGCCCTTTTTACTGCCTTATAAAAAATGTGCACTACATTAATTTTATATCGCAGATATTTTAGACCAAACTCAAAACGAAAATTTGTTTTCAAAAGTATTCCGTACTTGGTCTACAAAATCTGCTATATAAAGTTTATGTGCATAATAACGCTTAGTGTCAGAGAAATAATTAAAGTCATTTGTACAAGGGACAAAAAAAATGCAAACTTTTATTTACGAACCACAAGCCATTTTTAAATTTCTAGGCATTAACAAAAGATCACATTTTCGTCAAAACACATCAATTATAGTAGTAAATCTTAATTCCAAAATTAAATCGATGAAAATCGATAAAGGTGTTTAGAAATTATTCAGAAAAAACGATATTAATTTGAGAATTTTAGCGCCCTGTAGAGGCACATCGAAGCAACATGACATGTCTATTTGCCTCGATTGGCTTATTTTTAGTTGAGGAATTTGTGGTTAAGCGTAGTAGTCATTTCATGAACACCTATATCTACATCTACTTAAATAAATATTATTTTTCACTACCCATTTTTTACAGTAACCTCGTTATTATGCTCATCAACTTTTTATAGCAGATTTTGTAGACCAAGTATGGAATACTTTTTCAAACAAATTTTATGTACGAATATTTTTGGTTGTCCTTCCTCAAAATGTATGGTCTGGCAACCTTAGTTGTAGAGAAACATCTACATCAAATTTTCTTGTCTGGCAACCCTAGTTGAGAGTGAAATAAACTAACAGAGGGGAACTTTTCAGTGTTTGAAGAGGTCGTTCACCCACGCCTGCTCCCCTCTACCAAAATATGTAAAAGAAGAGAATTTTGATTTTCATTCATAAATCGTACTTCAAAGTTTGGCCACCAGAGTCCAGCACCTGCCGGTACATAGCGCAGACTATCCTTTTAAAGACAATGGTATTACTTATGTATTCGTCAATATCATATGGTTCTATGTTTACTAGAAACTTATATATCTCTAGACTAATAATATTTAATAAAATTATAATTTGCACTAGTCTGTGTTACAGAGAGTTTGTACCTATATTTACATATTACTCTAAAACTGTAACATAAGTGTTTAGTTTCTTTTCTACGTGGCTTATAAATATGGTCGTCCCATGTTAGATTGTCATCAATAACGATTCCTAAAAATTTAGCACTTTTACTCAAGTTAAATGTAGAATCGTCAATTACAACTGTCTGGACAATTAATTTTCTTTTCGTTTTAAATAATATTCTTTTTGTTTTTTCGCTATTCAAAACCAGTCTATTTTTTATAAACCAATTTTGTACGTTTCTGAATAAGCAGTCCGCCTTTTCGAGTGTGCTGTCTAATGTATTCGCGGTAATAAGCAGGTTTGTGTCATCAGCATAAGTTACAACCTTAGTGTCCTTACTCGATTTGTTTACATCCATAAGATCATTTAGGTATACAAGAAAAAGAATTGGCCATATCACACTCCCTTGTGCAATACCGATGTTTACTTCAGTTTCTTTTTGAAGTACCTGATTTAGCTGATTTCTAATTACCACTTGTTGCTGTCTATTTGTTAAATATGAACAAAACCACATTAAAGCAGAGTACCGGATATCATACAATTCCAATTTCGTATAGAGAATCTGATGATTTACTGTATCATAGGCTTTGTTTCACACTACCATGCTTCCATCAGACGGCCGTTTCGTCGATACACGACTCATCAGTGGTGATCGGCAGGCAGTGTGACCCAAATTTCCAACATTTACAAAGAGCTTATACTAGCACGAGGATTGATTGAGAGAGAGAGAGATGTTTTTGGCGACACCTAGCGTGAACAGGCAATATGCCGGGTGAAACACAGTTCACAAACGATGGTCGGACAAGAAGTAACAACTCCATTATATCCTATTGCCAACACTAGATGCGCCCGAATCCCCTAGCAGGGAGGCTTTATTTAAGAATTGCTTGTTACATAAAGCAACAAGACTTTAAGTTATGTTGGAAATTTGTTTCACACTACCATGCTTCCACCAGACGGCCGTTTCGTCGCAATATGCCGGGTGAAACACAGTCTTGTTGCTTTATGTAACAAGCAATTCTTAAATAAAGCCTCCCTGCTAGGGGATTCGGGCACATGTAGTGTTGGCAATAGGATATAATGGAGTTGTTACTTCTTGTCCGGCCATCGTTTGTGAACTGTGTTTCACCCGGCATATTTCCTGTTCACGGTAGGTGTCGCCAAAAACATCTCTCTCTCTCAAAAAAAGTATTGTTGCTTTTATTTATTTTTCATATATAACCGCTAGGTGTAGCTATACAACAATGTTACTGATTTTGTCAATTTTCTTAGAAAAATCAAATGGAATGGTACTATTAGTATTGGATGGAAAGAGCATGTAAAAAATAAATTAAACAGTGAAAACTGGAAGTCTCGATCTTCCTCTTGTCCATGTAAATCACTGAATATATATTTGCCTAAATATCAATTTTTATAAAATTAATAGTGGGCTGTGATCAAAAAAACACTTATGTTGCTATGGCAACGAAGTTAATGGCAAATATAATTAATATATTAATCTGTGGATTTATTTCTTTCGTGGTACATTTGTTTTTTTTTAATTAAAAATGCCTATTATCAACAAAGACGCATTTGATTTGTTGGCGATTATTTCGAGTGCTTCAAAAATGCTTTGATGCTTGGCAAGAATCTATGATCTTAGATATCCGTACTAGCGCAGATGATGCAGAGCGCAGTGGACG
Organism: Apoderus coryli; assembly: GCA_911728435.2. NCBI lineage: Eukaryota > Metazoa > Arthropoda > Insecta > Coleoptera > Attelabidae > Apoderus > Apoderus coryli. The sequence continues at coordinate 2,952,204 of OU452202.1, read as the reverse complement.
CCCAAATGAAGCTGTTATTCGAGAAAACGTCAAAAAAATTCACAAATTGGTTATGAACGATCGTAAATTGAAGGTGCAGGAGCTAGCGGACATTGTAAAGATATGGTAGTGTTTTTACCATTTTACACGAACATTGGGGTATGCAAAAGCTATGTGCAAAGTGGGTGCCGCGTGAGCTCACAGTCGACCAAAAACAACAACGAATTGATGCTTCAGAGGAGTGGTGGGCGCTGTTAAACCGCAATAAAATCGAATTCTATCGTCGATATGTGACAATGGATGAAACATGGCTTCACTATTACACTTGCTAGAAAGAATTTTAAGTCCAATGATGACGTAATCGCGGAAACTGAGGCCTATTTTAACGAGAAAGAGAAATCGTACTATAAAAGTGGTATCAAAAAGTTGGAAAATCGGTATACTCGTTGTATTGCCCTACGGACTAATTGACCTGTTAAAGAATGAGAATCAATGGTAACACTTAATGGTATTCACCAAACCAATTTCAAATTCATGACTTAATTTCGTGTCCTGTATTTTCTATAAGTAGATGGAATCGTTCCTCTAAATAGAGGAATCTTGAAAAAGCGGAAATAAATCCGCGAAACGTCGCAGAATCTAAATTTAAGTGTTTGATTCTAAAACATTGCCCTACAACCCACGATTCCATATACTCAATTTCAAATTGTTTATGAGGAAGCGTTAATTTTAGTCTTGAATTAATAGTAGCCAGTTACGTAGCTACGAAATGGTAAAAAAAGTCTTATTTGCATTAACTGTCCGAAACTTACTTTTAAAAAATCCTAGAATCATCGCGTTCAGCCTCTACCTGTTGTGTCAGTAAATCCCAGCTGTTATCTCTATAGCATATGGCCATGTGATCCGCAAAACAATTACTTTCCCTTTCGTAGGCTGATCAAACATTTCATTCACATACAAGGTAAATAGCCACCCTGTGGAAGTAATTGGTCTAAGACCACTAAAATGCCTTCCAATTTTCACCAACTGCAACCGATTACTAAGATACCTCCCTAACAATTTGCATGGCAATCCTCGGAATACCATGCTCTTCAAATTTTCCAACAGTTTCTTGTGACAGCACGGTTACCATATTCAGCTCCGTAAATAGTAATGTTTTCGAAATAAAAACAAATTTCTGGCGACGGAGATGGCAGTGGTACATGTAGCTGCCGTTGTAAAATTATACAGGGTTATTCACGATTTATGGCGCGGAATATTGTGGACAAACTACGTGACTTTCAAAAAGTTTCATTTGTTGGACGTGTGGGCATCTACTATGGCTACTTTTTTAAATTGGTTTAGTATTATAAAGGGTGTCCCAAATAGCCTAAAACTATCAAAGTTATGTTTTTTTAAATGTAATGCCCTGTATATTATTGCACTTTTAGATCCTCTGATCAAATTAAGTGTCTGTTTCATTAAGGTTTATAATACCTAAACCTTAAGGTTTTTTAAATAAATTGAATTTTCTCAAAATCTAGCCTCATTTTCATCTTTCAAATACTTAGGAACTATTAAAGTCATGTTGACGAAATGAACACTAAAGTGTAAAAGTAGATCATATTTGATATTCCATTTGCAATAAACTTGAAATCGTATACATGGTGTCCAAAAATTAAAACTACTCAAATAAGAACTTTAAGTTGCTATAACTTCATTAATGTAAATGGAACATCATATTTCTGAGCTTACCTGTCAATGTACTTACTAATTACCTGTCGAATGGTATTAGGGTGTACTATAGCTAAGTCTGCGCGTTTTGGAAGAAAACTCCAAATAATTGTTTTGTACACCATTTGGTTTATTTATTTAAATAAACGTTTTAATATATCTCAGTAGGCTATGGAATCAGAAATGTCAAATGATCTACAATTATTATAAAAGTCATTATGAATTATTCTTAATTATGCATAAACAGCATTAATGGAAATAAAGTATCACTGATAAATCGCTACCAAAATATTCATAACATGTGTTCGAAATGTTGACCGTCCATTTCCAGACACTTCGATATTCTTTTTTGAAAACTACGGCTAACTCTGGTCAACATTTGTGGGGTAACAGTTTGAAATGCATCTCTTATGCGTATTTTCATATCGTGTGGTGTTGTTGGAGGCGTCTTGTAGACAATTCCTTTCACGTATCCCCATAATAAGAAATCCGGAGGAGTTAAATCGGGAGATCTGGGAGACCAATTTTTAAATCCGTTTCTTCCAATCAACCTGTTTTGAAAATTGGTATCCAAAAATTCCCGAACCTCGTGATGATAATGAGGCGGAGCTCCATCTAATTGAAACCACATGGTTTTTCTCCTGTTTAAACGAATTTCTTCTAATAATACAGGAAGTTGGTGTAGAAGAAAATCGAGAAACATCATACCATTTAAAGATTCCTCAAAAAAATAGGGTCCTATTAAATATGCTCCGAATGTTCCACCCCACACATTAATGGACCACCTATTTTAACAAAACAACACCAAAACTAACAATTGTACATCAATAATAACACTAGTAAAGCATGAACAGTAAATTAAATTGACAGATAAAATAATTTATTTGACATTTCTGATTCCATAGGCGACTAGATACATTAAAACATTTATTTAAAACCACCAAATGGTGTACAAATCAATTATTTGGCGTTTTTTGCCAAAACCCACAGACTTAGCTATAGTACACCCTAATACCATTCGACAGGTAATTAGTAAGTACATTGATAGGTAAGCTCAGAAATATGACGTTCCATTTACATTAATGAAGTTATAGCAACTTAAAGTTTTTATTTGAGTAGTTTTAATTTTAGGACACCCTGTATAAGATTGCAAGTTTATTGCAAATGGAATATCAAATATGATCTATTTTTACACTTTAGTGTTCATTTCGTCAACATGACTTTAATAGTTCCTAAGTATTTGAAAGATGAAAATGAGGCTAGATTTTGAGAAAATTCAATTTATTTAAAAAACCTTAAGGTTTAGGTATTATAAACCTTAATGGAACAGACACTTAATTTGATCGGAGGATCTAAAAGTGCAATAATATACAGGGCATTCCATTTAAAAAAACATAACTTTGATACTTTTAGGTTATTTGGGACACCCTGTATAATACTAAACCAATTTTAAAAAGTAGCCATAGTAGATGCCCACATGTCCAACAAATGAAACTTTTTAAAAGTCACGTAGTTTGTCCACAATATTCCGCGCCATAAACCGTGAATAACCCTGTATGTCGATAAATATAAAAATACTGTAAAATGACAAAATGTAACAATTAAACTGAGCTGAACTTCTAATGTACCATCGACCAACAACCACCCTGTATAATATTGGTATTAGTTACAGTAACATAATTAAAGATCCACTCAGTACTTATATTCAACTTCGTATTTTATGAAATGAGGTTAATGATGATAAAATTTAAAATTATTTACTTAAGTGTACCTATTCTATTTTGATAAGTTAAGCATTTGGTTTATATTTGCATAGATACTCTATTAAATGGCCAACTAGAACACGAACCGCAAAGCTGGGTGGTACGAGAATATTTTTCAAAGGTAAGACATTTCTGTAGTATTCCCCCTTTGGCAACCCGAATACTATAAATATTAAAATATTAAAACACAACTCAGGTTTTGCGTTAAATTTCGGCCTTTTTCCGTTTAATCTTACCTACATCTTAAAAAGTGATCACATTCTTATCATCCTAAAAAATGCGAAATTTAACGATAAAAAGTATGTTGTATTTTATTATTTTGAATTTAATATTGAAAATTAAATAACTTGATATAATATTGAAACAAAGAAATAAAAGGAAAATAAATTAAGGAGAAAATAGGTTTCAATAAGTGCAAATGAGAAAAAAAGCTTAATTGCGGTTTTGTTGTATTCAAGAAATACGAAACTATAAATTTGAAGTAAAAGTCAATCTTCACAAACACTATAAATTTTTAATCATCCATACATGTTTTGGAGCACTAGTCTCCATCTTCAGTGGTTAGTAAATTACAAAAAGCTATACCTCATTGTGTATGAAATTATGTTAGTATCTTAATAAATTTATTAATTTCATTCCGTGAAAAAAAACTGTAAGTTTTTTTTTTGCAAAATAATTCATTTCTGACGTGGAGCATAAATGACGTCTACTCCACAATATATACTTCGTATAATTGAATTGTCAAACACCATCAGTGGTAGCATTACAATTTAGAAAACATGTGTTTTCTAAATTGTAATATTCTTCTTATCAACAGCCCCGTAAATTACATTATTTATTTTTTTTTGTTCTAGTTAGATTAAGTACAGAGTACAGGTTAATGTCTATTCGATTCGTAATCGTTGGATTCGTTAGTATAAAGTACTTACTTTATACCGACGAATCCACATTAACTATATTTGTTGCTTTTAACTTAATATTCTTTTGTCCAATATAAAATAAGTGAGTTATATGATGGTCCACTCCGTATAAATGCTGACCAAGCGAGATCAAATGACACCGCAGTAAACATTATATATAGGAAGAAGACGCTATTTTTCAAGTTCAGTTATAATAATTTTATTTGTTAATATAAACCAGAAATATTGTAATTTTGTATTTTGAAAATAAAGTTTTTTTAAAAAGGGAAACTCCGGGCTAAGAAACTTAATTAGTGTAATAAATAATGACTTCATTTTCAAGTGATTGTGTAAGTGATTTTTAACCGAGGGAAGATATCGTGGATTTTCTTTTTAAAACGGCTTTAACAAATTAAGTTACGAACAAAAATTGGCAAACCTACGCCGACTAAAATCATCAGTGCAGACTGGGGTAGCAAAATCACTGACTAACGGGAATCCAGGTAAGAAATAAATTGTTTTTTGGTACTGTTTATTATTTTCCACTGAAACTTCTTCAATTTGGGGTAAAGTGGGTTAAAAATCTAGTAAGAGGCATTGAAAGGCATTCAAAAAGTCAGGAATCCAATATAAAATTTAAATGTTTTTGTAAACATCCAGAGTGCGGTTAGCTGTGCGTATAAACAAGAAATTGAGAATTATAATGGAAAATTTAAATATAATCGGGATATACTAATAGCATGTTATGCAACGATCATGTAATGATGGTTATTAATACCCGAGCATTAACCGGGTTACGAAACGAGCCAAAGGTGAGTTTCGTATGGTTAATGCGAGTGTATTAATAACAATTACATGAGAGTTGCATACGCTATTTTTTCTACACCCGATAAATAATGAAGAACTATAAATATATTTTTATTGGGCGCTCAGTATAATTGGCTTTTAGAGGGCATAATGAATCCAAAAATTGTTTCAATAAGGAGAACTACAAAGTTATAAAAGATTTGCTCAAAACTTATAATAGTAAATTCGAAACATTTTTAAATGATAAAACAGTTTTTACGGGATCTTCAAAACGATTTATTTGAATCAATTAGTTCAGTGCTGGACAACTATAATGAGCAGGAACTTGACAGTACCGATTTGATTGCCTGGTAAGTAGATGAAACAACTGACATTTCTTGTACAACGCAACTCTCAGTTATTTTTCGATATGTTGTAAATGGGGAAGTTGTTGAGAGATTTAAAGGTTTTTGTAATGTCAGTAGAGATACAATTACTGACCGTTTGTTTAAATTATTAACTGAGAAAATTTGAAAAAATTAATTTGGAATCAGAATTATGGGTACAAACTTATGATGGAGCATCAGTGGTAGCAGGTCATTTAAATGGTTTGCAAACCAAAATTGAGTCTGTAACGCCAAATGCTATTTTCAGTTATTGCTGCGCTCATTGTTTAAATTTCGTTTCGAGGTACTCATGTGATTATATTACGAATTCAAAGATGTTTTTTTATAATATATTGGAGTTTGCCTCATTTTTTTTTCAAGATTAGGTAAGAGAACAGATATTCTAAATCAGTTTTGTAGCAGCAAATTTCCAAAGAATGCTCTGACATTTTACTTTAAGGGAAGTACTTACAATTGACACACTCATGATAATGTCCTAAGCCAGATCATCTAGCCCGGCTAGGCGCAAATAGTGGTGAGTGTGTGGCGAACAAGTCGGTACGAACTGAGCCAACCTTATTGCATCGAGCCAGTGGAGTCAGGTCTAAACGTCAACAATGAAATTTGTTTATCACAACAAGCAAGGTGGACCCTGTCCGTACCTGCTATTCTGTGGCGCGGCGTGTTGATACATGTTTCGCTGTATGTATGTAAATATTACCAAAAACAAAAACGTTTTTCATTTGCTAAAAAAAAGTAATGTACAAAAATATTACGTGGAGATTGTCTTAATTTATTGAAAAAAAGTAAGATGATTTGAAAATGTTTTGTTACGCCTTTATTAACGCTCAATTATTTACTTTCAAACGATAAAAAAAATAATGCTTTAATACTCTTAATAGTTTAAGAGATATCATAGGTTATACTTATCTTAAAAAGTTTTTTAGATTTCCCAGATTTTTCTCGATAAAACGAGTCAGCCCTAACTGAGGATGTCATAAATATCGACTTCTAATGACCAATAACATTCCTAATAAAGGAACATGAGTTTCTTTTTGTTCTACGTCAGACAAATTGCCAATTTACTCCACTCTTATGGTTATTGAAACCTCCAGAAATATATATTATATGTGAGACAATAAATTTAATTTATAAACTAATGTTAATAAATGACAAAAATATCGTCCATGCCGTCGTATATTTATATTGTGTTCCCAAATAAATGAAATCATTGAATCAATTTATATATATTTGGCTTTTGCCAATGTTACATTAACTAGTGACATCCTGTGTTTATCATCATAACTTGCGTGTACAACAGCGGACAAGCTGTTCATCCTGCGATCAATAGTAAAACGCTATATAGAGCATGGGGGCGGTAAAAATGAGAAGAAAAGAGGTGTTGTAATGTTTAGGTTTTAGTGGAGTTAAAATACTTTGTTATTGAAAGTGTAATTTTGTGCAATCCATACGGATAATTAATTGAAATCTAGGTATGTACGATGATGTAATACACATTACATACAGTAAAATATATTATGTATATATTTTACTATAATGGTGTGTTTCATATTTGTTCTAATCAACATAGATTCGAGACTACTTACCTACCATTCAATTTGGTGTACTTGTAGTTAGGTATTCTAATTTTAGTAAAAAAACACAGAAGTTATGATGAAATAATGATAAAATTATTTACTATTTTTTGACGTGACACCAATAGATTCCATATCGTTGTATAAGCTTAAAAAATAATGCAAAAGCCAATATGAATAGGGCTTTCTACAAAATATAACGATCAGGCGCGGGCCTATCAGCAGACACAGATATCTACATAATATAAGTTCAAGGTGGTGTTGAAATTTTGATTCCTTATTGTAAATAATCTTAAATAAGGATATAAATTCTAATAGTTATTTACGTATCTATGGCGAAATATAAGTGTAACGGGCACTCAGCATGAAAATAATCATAACATGCTCTAAGTGCTCTAAACACACGTCCTGTACTTATGTACGTAGATCACTACCAACCTATAAAGTATTTAAAGTTGCATCCGGCATAAGTTTTATCAAAGACGACTTATTGTGTTGTCATAGTAACTATATAGCCAACTGTTCAAATACCAGTACATGATCTCTTTTATTTTTCTTTTATTGGGATGAGGTTCACAATTTTACACTATTTTTTTTTAAACTATTTCTTTAATGGTTTCATGTCATCTTTTTTTTTCCAACGTTTCGACTAGACTCAGCTTGTCTTTTCAAGAAAATTCCAATGACTGATCCTCTAGTCCACCAAATTCGAATACTACTCATAAAACCAATAAACCACACACACGCAAAAAAAGATGACATGAAACCATTAAACAAATAGTTTAAAAAATATATAAAATTTGTGTAAAATTGTGAACTTCATCCCAATAAAAGAAAAATAAAAGAAATTGAAGATCAAGGTTCAAGAATAATAAATAAGAGAAAAAACGTAAATGATCTGTCACTGTTATCATCTATTTATATTTGTGAAAATCAGTTATACTTGCAAGAAAATAATATTTAAAAAAATATCTGATTCTGATAGTGCCGTATTATGAAATATCCAGAACTCCACCTGAGTTATTTAATGCAGCAAAAGAAGCTACGCTAGATTTATTGCCAAAAAGATCAAAAAGTGAGTACAGATTTTCTACAAAAAATTGAATGACTGGTGGCAGCAAAATTCGGGAAAAAAAATTCAGAGAACATTATACCTGCTTATTTTTACGAAAAACAAAAACTTTAAAACTATCCTCATTGGATTCGGGATATTCATGGATAAAAGCCACCTTGGCCGTCAAGGAAAATATTATTCCAAAGTGGAAAAATTTCTTACGACCGCTTCTTTGTTAATTATCGAAATGTCAACTAGTCGTTGTCGGAATAAATTCTTTTGGAAAAATATCTACTTATATCTGTGATAGCAACTTACCTAGCTGGAAAATGCACACCAATATACAGACCACTGTTTTAAAAGGTCATCAGACGTTGCAGGCTGACCGTGGTGGAGACATTTTAACTTTAAAGTGTCATGGAGGTTGGCAATCATATACAGCAGCAGCGACTTAGGTTGAAGACACTATCCAAAACAAAACTTAAATTGCCAACAAAATTTTTCAACTCGAAGTTAATGAATGTGGGCTTGGCACTATAGAACTCGATAAAATAACTAACAAGCAGTTTTTCAGTTTAGAAGAAAAATGAAATACCCAGTTAATATTCACAATTATTCTGATTGTAATGTAAATATGAATTTTTCTAGAAAAACTAATATCTTAAGTACCTATCCTACTACGATATTTTTTTAAAGAATTTATTGAATATTACATTACCTATTACAAATTACACACAATCAGTAGAGCGTGATTTTTTACGTTTTAAAAATAACAGGTCGCTCGTGATGACGTGTTATAAACATCAAAGTGTTATAAACAGCTACTTTTGACATCGAAAATGATTCAAAAAGTTGTCAAATTTGAGACCATCGTATAAAAACATATTAAACAACCAATAATTATAAAACTGTAGTTACTGTGTACGCTTGTACTTGGTGGTATTGTTTGGTATGCTAATCTTTGAAAAATATCCGGATGTTCATAAAGTAGGTATCAATTTTATAATAGGCAAAGGAAGTGTAACTATATGAAATATCGGTACTCTGGGACTGATTTTGCAATAAATCCATTATACTATGGACAAGCACAATTGTTTAATTTAGCTCGTTTTTTATCAACTGCTGCTCTTATTCGTATTTATTAATTTATTAATTTACGGTCAATATATTATCCGTATTACTATCTACATGTTCGTTACATACTGTAATGCATTTGGAAACATATATTTTTATTAGTTTTAGTAAAAACCTTGAAAAAAATTAAATCACAAAATTCTGAGGGTAGTTGCATAATATTAATATTGTAATATTCATCATTTATAAGCTATTTTTCTAAAACATTAAAAATATTGTGATTTTTTTCTTATTTAGGAATAGGTATTTCTGTTGTTAATTCTCAACAAATTATTTTTTTTTTCGTGTTAAGAATTTATGAGTTTATTTAAATTTTTTTCTCCATTGATAAAACTAAATACCTTTAAAGTGTTGAAGTCTTGGGTTTCAACCAAATTTTAAACTATGTTAAGAGGTGTATTTTTTCCATTCTTATTTCAAGTAATTAATTTTAATTTATTTCCCAAAACTATAATAGTGAATATATGTTGACAATTCTAACAACCAATAAAAAATTTCAATCACTATCATGATACCCCGATTCTTTACAAAAAACTTTCTGGCCGAATATCCCTTTGAAATTGACAAATGCCACATAATTTCATGTGTAATTTCCCAAGCACGTTTGTTGGTACCAAGCAACGTGCTTTCGATTGTCATAAAATTATCTCGTTTTAATAAACGACATTGATAATTCATTGTCCTAGGGATACTATAGCTGATTACTCTATGGCTAAAGTGCTTAAACTCAACACAGCATAGATTCTACCGCCCGATTAGTATACCGCGTACCATGTCTAAAGTCATCGAAAAAATATTAGGCAAACAATTGGGAATTTATTTGAGATACCACCATATTCTATCTCCAGTTTTAGAGAGCATCACGGGACAACGACTGCTCTTCTTGATAATATATTACGTGCTAATGAATGATGATGAATGACCTTAATACCAGCCTCATTTTGCTTGATTATAGTAAGGCCTTTGACACTTTGGATCACAAAATTATGTGTGATAAACTGCGGTTTTTCGGAGCTGGAAATGCTGCTGTTGCTCTCTTGGAAAGTTACTTGAGCCGTTGAACGCAATGCGCGCTATTAAATGGTAGAACCTCAAGCGTAAGGGTGGTTAGGAAGGTAGTTCCCCAGGGCAGTGCTTTTTTCCATATATACAGCCGAGTTCAAAAATTGCCTACAGCATACCAAATTACATCAATTTGTTGATGATAAACAAATCTATCATTCATATTTGAAGGTTTAGATCATGCAGTCGAACAAATTAACAGTGATTTGCGGGCTGTTTGCGCAGGATTTCTAAATTCTTATTGAATGATTCAAAGACAGATTTGATAATTTTTGGAAAAAAAAGTATCAGCCAGAATATTAACTTCAGACTATACAGTAAAGACGCTTTACTGAGACCTTCTGATGTATGTACAAATCTTGGTTTGAAGCTTGATTCTTCATTGAAGTTTAGTGAGCATGTTATTATGTTAATTGGAAAATCGTATGCCAAACTTAAGGTCTTGTATATGTAGGACAAGGACTCTCTCTCTACAGCTGTGAAACTTAAGTTGTGCGATTCGCTAGTTTTGTCGCACCTAGCATATTGCAATCTGGTTTACTATCCTGGTTTGACATCTAGTGACAGGTACTCACTGCAAAAGATGCAAAACTCTTGTGTTCGCTACGCGTTCAACTTACGAAGGTTTGACCATCTGTCTGGACATCTGAGAGACTCGGGATGGCTGAATATCTCGGATCGATTTAAACTTCATATGTTACTATTGGTTCATAAAGTCAGCAGGTCTGGACTTCCGCTGTATCTTTTCAATAAACTTGTTAGGAATACAAGTATTCACAACCGACCAACACGATTTGGTGACTGTTACACTGTGCCTATGCACAGAACAGTATAATTCCAAAAATCTTTCTGCTATATGGCTGTTAAAATCTTTAATCGGATTCCGGCACAGATTCCATCATGTGACTCTCGTAAAAAAATTAGAGACCAAATTATGTCATGGATAAGCCTTGGTGTGGAGGATTCTTAGATATATATTATCATTTCCTTCTTGTTTTTTTGTTCTTCTGGATTCAATGGTGAACCAGACTGTTTTGTTTTATTAGTGTTAGCCACTCTCAAAATACAAAGTAAAATTGAGGCCTGATGTACCGAAGTACAAGTTATTTTGGTTACTTTAGTTATGTTATTTATTATTATTGTTATTAATAGCTTTGTTATATTTCGTACTTATATAGATTATGTAATTCTGTTCATTGTTTTGCATTTTGTATAACAAGATACTTTATTAAGCATTGTCATATTTGTTCACTGGTTTACACATAATAGCACGAAAGTGAGTGTCGCCAGTTAAAAATAAAGGCTTTTTATTATTATTATACCTACTGTATTCGGTTACGAAAATCGCCTGGAGCGGCTTATCGCCAGTGATGTGAGATCTCCCTCTGTCTGTACCCCCAAGCTCGAAAAAGAAAACAAGTGTCTCTGAGGCGTACAGACACAGACGGCCTCCCATCATCCCTACCGTCTCCGACCCCGGCAGGTGTCAGGGAAGCATGGCCGATCGTTTAGTTCTCATCCACTCCATACTCCGCATGGTTAGTGAGTGAGAACCTCAGACTCATATGCCCTAAGCAGACACAACGACCCGAGTATGCCTTCCTTCTGCATCCTGCTTGCTAAGTTTTCTGCCATATTATGGCAAGCAGGCATCTTCTGTAGATTTGAAGTCAGCGTATGTCGCATGCCCCCAAATGACCCTATGATCAAAACCACAAGGACCACAGAGTGTCGTGGGTATTATTATTATTAATTAGTTTCATTTTTTGTTTCAGTGTAAATTTACCAACCAACAAAATGCCACTAATCGACATAATTCGGAGAGCATCTACATTTGTGCTACGTTCCGAAGATGATCTGGATAAAAACTATCAATATGAGGATAACGAAGTATTGTTTTGTAAAAATAATGTTTGTGTACATCCGCCTGCAATGATAAGACAGGAAACTGATATACTACATCATCCTGGTTATTTAACCATTACGACGAAGATTTTTGTAGATCAATATAATGAAGCAAGGCGTCCAACATTATTTCTTACTTGGATACCAAACTCAGATCTCTCAAAAAATACATTACAAAATAGTTTTCACCTAACAAACAGGTAAAAAATTATAATTTAACAAATCATATTATACAAGCTTAGGTTTTCATAATATAATATGTATAGGACTAATAATTTAGTCTTTAGTATTGCAAGACTAATAAGAATGATAAGCACATTCAAAAAGAGTTATAAGCACAGCCAAATTATTCCAGGACCACTTCAAACTGATGAAATTGCAAGGCCACAAGTTAGAAAACGCTTCAAATCGGTATTTAAATGATAACAATAATGTATCTATTATACTTCCTGAGTACGGACATTTAAACGACTTTTATTTCTTCCCTTTATCAACGCCCTTCAAGAGTTGATGATATAAAGATATTCTTCTCTATAAATAGTAGGTATCGATAATAATTGTTGTATTTATCTGCAAAACGACGAAAATATATTGATGGTTAACATGCTAAATCCTTTGAATGTCAACTGGTGACTTTCACAAAAGAGACCCGTCTACAAAAGGATTATTTGGGTGCAAACATACAGTCATATACTTCTCTATAGCATATATGTGAAGGAGCTGAAATCCCCTGATTGTAACGCTGTTGCTGAAATGTGTGCATCGTCAAGTATACGTATTGTAGTCCCTTTTTTCCTGTATCCAATCCCTGATATAGTTTTAATACAGACAGATAAATATAACGAGAGCCTTATAACTTTGCTACGCTGCTATCAAAACTTATTGTAAAAAGTAACACAATATATCAGCCTCTATAGTATAAAAATTTATTTATGGTACCTATAAACAGTATACGCAAAACTTATTTTTTTCAGTGTGATACAAAATGGGATCCATGGTAGTCAAGAAAGTTTAATATCCAATGACTCAAACTTTTCAAATGCGAGTACGTACAATGATGGAAATAACCCTATTGAGTTGAGAAGCACTAATCCCTTTTTAAGTTATTTTGAAGAAAAAAATACGAATTCTGATGAAAACAGAAGTGATATATGCGATGATGATAAACGAGAAGGATTTATTAATATCACTGTGGACATATCTAATCCTGAAATAGAAATTATTCAGTCACCAGATAGTGTTAAAGATCTGACAGAGCATTTTGTTTTTTCAAGGTATTTGATGTATTTGACCTAATAAAGAACTATGAGGCAGGCACATTGTATGTAGACAGTGTGCCTGCCTCACAGTTCTTTATCAGGTGCAAAAATAGAAAAGTTTATCGGCAAGAATTTCGTTCTGTGTCGAAATATAGGGTCTTTAAAATTAAGAAACTATTCTATATATACCGGGTATTCCATTAAGGGTGGACAGGTAGCATATCGTAATAAGAGATCTACTACTCTTGCAATTAATAACCTTTTGGAATATGTTTCGGATGGCATGGAGCGGGGCTGTGACACCTTTGCTTCCTTTTATGACCTCACTAAGGCTTTTGACTGTGTCTCACACGAGATACTTCTTCAGAAACTCTCTTACTATAACTTTGATGTTGACAGTGTTGCCTTGGTTGGCTCTTATCTCAGCGATCGTTTTCAGCACGTTTTGTATGGGGGACGATACTCGGAGAGACGAAGGGTTGGACGGGGTGTGCCCCAGGGGTCGGTTTTGGGACCTTTATTGTTTTTAATATACGTAAATGATTTATACAAATTTCAAGAAGAGTCAAATATAATCCTCTTTGCTGACGACACAACTAGTCTGATTAGATATCGACCAAACGACCCTTTAGGGGAGTTGGTTAAGGCTGTTGAGACTGACATAGGCAATTGGTTTCTGGCAAATGAACTGAGCTTGAATCAGGCTAAAACTCAGAGCATGAACTTTACATTGCGTTCTGCGCCTATAGATCTTCAGAGCGATGTTCGCGTGAAGTTCCTTGGGGTTCATCTTGATCCTAAATTAACCTGGGAGAGTCATGTTCGAGAACTTGGGTGCTCGCTGTCCAGGGTCATATATCTCATTAGAAGGCTTGCGCAGCGTGTTTCAATCGCCAGTCTGTTGACGGTATATCATGGTTATTTTGTTTCCCGTATGTCGTATGGTATTTTGAACTGGGGACATAGTTCCCATGCAATGAAAATATTCAAGCTACAGAGGCGATGTTTACGTACAATGTTGGGGCTCGGTTGGCGTGACTGCTGTAAAAAGTATTTTGTTGAACACGGACTACTTACTTTGCCTTCCTTGTACATCTTAAACTGTCTTGGCTACATTCGAACCAATGCCTCGCATTTCACTCTTCACTCTGATATGCATAATTATGGTACACGTAATCGCAATGACATATTGCCTGAATTTCACCGCCTATTGAGGACTAGGAAAGGTTCTGACTATTATTGTGTTAAATTTTATAATAAGCTGCCGTTAAAGAACCTTGGTGAAGTCCAGTTTAACAAAAGTATTAAAACATTTTTGATATCTCAAGCTTTTTATACCTTTGAGGACTATTTCAGAAGCGATATTGTAAGATTTTTGTAGATTTTAGTTTGTTTTATGTTGTTGCTATTTTAATTTGTTTGTAAGCCTTTCTTTGTTGCTGTAACTTTGATTAATTTTTGTTATTTTTTGACGTACTATACATGTTATGTAACATAAGATGGTGAATAAATAAATATATCTATCTATCTATCTATCTCAGGAAATAATAGTCGTGGGACAATGGGGAAAAAAAATCTTTTAGGGAAATTGACCATGGGAAATCGCTGGCAATAGTTTTTTAGTTCCTAACTATACCGCTAGGGGCATAATAGATACAGTAATGCGAAACATGCAGTTTTATTGAAAATTTCGCAATATAAGTTAAAAAAAACAATACTACCACAGTAATGCTACTGAGATTCGGCATCTTTTTGGTGTATCACTTTTTATTATGCGGCTTGAAATCAAGGCAGCAGAGAAGGACGAAACTTTACCTATAATAATGTCTATAACTTTGGTTTGGCACAACCGAATTTATCAAATTCATTTATGAACTGAAACCTCGCTGATGAAGAAAAAAAATATTTCAAATCATAATTGTGTTTTGGGGCTCCGCTAGATAGCGATATTTGCTACGCCTAAGGTTATTTGATTTTTCTTTAAAAACTTAAATGGAATGATACAAATATTTTATCAAAAATGAAATGTAAATTGAATTTCCAACAAAAAAGTCCAAAACTGCACAACAAAATTTTTATTCGTTTCAGAGTTATGACCAAAAGAATGTTGCTCACCAAAATTCGTTGAAAAATCATGTATCTTTAAATTTCCGTGATCAAGAATGCCATGAGAAATAAAGAAATAACAATGGATAACCAATGAAAATAACAAAAATTAACAATAATACGAATAATAACAAAAAAAAAACAGTATAACCACCAACAGAACTTCAAAATGACCCCCATTTTGCAAAATGCAGCTACTTATTGGCTCATTTTTAATGTACGAGCAACCGCCGCCTCCATTTCAGCTCGTGGAAGCGACGCCACTGTATTTTGAATTCGCTCAATTATGTTTTCTCGAGTGGTTGGTGTTGTTTGGTAAACCATGCTTTTTATCCTTCCCCACAAGTAAAAATCTAACACTGTCAAGTCCGGGGATCTAGGTGGCCACAAAAATACGCTACCCCGTCCAATCCAGCGATTTGGATAAACAACATTTAAAAAATTGTGCACCTGTTCAAAAAAATGCGCTGGGCATCCATCGTGTTGATACCACATGGACAACCGTACGTTGAGTGGAACGTCTTCTAAAACGATTTACAAATTAGTTCTTAAAAAATTGACACACAATTCTCCATTCAGATAGCCATCAATTATAATGGTCCAATAATTCTGCCGTCTACGATTCCACACCACACGTTTATACTTCATCCACTTTTATGATCAACTTCCGGCATCCAATCAGGATTTGTTGTGACCAATAATGCGTATTTTGTAAATTACCACTACCACAACTAGAAAAACTGGCTTCATCTGTCCATAAAATATGTGAGAGAAATTGCGGGTTTTCCTTGCACATATCCCTCAGCCAATATCAAAAGTCTAGGCGCTTGTCAAAATCGGCATCTGAAAGTGCCTGATGTAAAACCATACTGTAAGGATGCAGTTTAAAAGATTTTAATATCTGGAACGCTGAAGTGCGATTTATTCCTAAGTCTGAAGAAATGTCACTGACGCTTACATGAGGATTCGCTTCCACATACGCAAGAACGTTTATAATATTATCTTCACTGCTAACTGGACGTCTTCTGAGCGGGACTGGATCAACTTACTCTTCCCGTTTCTCGTAAACCAATGCTCACCGACGGAACACTTTTCTGCTATGGTGTCTTCGGTCAGGGTATTTAGCAGCATATTCGCGTTTATTTATTTGTCTCCATTCATGGGAACTTCCCAATTTTGTTGTTTCATGGGTATCTAGATCTACCTCTTTTAACAAATTTTATGAAAGCTCTGCATTTTGGTAATTTTAATAGATTTTTCATTATTTTTATTTGTTAAACTATCAGTTTAATAAAGTTTAGACCTATTTCTTTACTTTCCATGGCATTCTTGATCACGGAAAATTAAAGATACATGATTTTTCAACGAATTTTGGTGAACAACATTCTTTTAGCCATAACTCTGAAACGAATAAAGATTTTGATGTGCGGTTTTGGACTTTTTTGTTACAAATTCAATTTACTTTTCATTTTTGATAAAATATTTGTATCACTCCATTTAAGTTTTTAAAGAAAAATTAACAAAACCTTAGGCGATGCAAATATCGCCATCTAGCGGAGCCCCAAAAACAATTATGATTTGAAATTTGTTTTTTCTTCATCAGCAAGGCTTCAGTTCTTAAACGAAAATTAGATTGATAAATTCGGTTGTGCCAAACCAAAGTTATAGACATTATTATAGGTAAAGTTTCGTCCTTCTCTGCTGCCTTGATTTCAAGCCGCATAATAAAAAGTGATACACCAAAAAGATGCCGAATCTCAGTAGCATTACTGTGGTAGTATTGTTTTTTTTAACTTATATTGCGAAATTTTCAATAAAAATGCATTTTTCGCATTACTGTATCTATTACGCCCCCTAGCGGTATAGTTAGGAACTAAAGAACTATTTCCAGCGATTTCCCATGGTCAATTTCCCTAAAAGATTTTTTTCCCTATGGTCCTACGACTATTATTTTCTGAGATATGCTACCTGTCCACCCTTAATGGAATATCCGGTATTTATACTCGATTGAGTTATAATTAATTTGGATGCCGAAAATATTATGTAATAATTTTGCTAATATATACATATCATTCTTCTGTCCAACATTGAAACTCAAAAATATTTGACGGTCTAGTTCTCACATCGTACACATTAAACTGCCAGTGGCATGTTCAAGATTATACAGAAGCCTTGTGGTTAAAAGTTCATTGTATACGTATATTCAACGACACATTTTCCCTCGAAAATTCTACTTAGTAAGATTGAGTTTTGAAAACAAGTGATCCTCGGTCTTCCTCTCTTCGAGATGATGACAATTAGCGAAACTGAACAATCAAAACAGTAGGTACCTAATTACTGAGAAATATTGTTTGAATAGGTAGGTAGATAGCTTTAAAATGAGCGGATTTAGTATGACTCTCGGATAGAACTTAGGGCCTTGGCGGAACACAATAAGGTTAATCTAGTGTGGGTCCCGGGGCACTCGGGAATAGAAGGCAACGAGACAGCGGATTGGCTGGCTAGACAAGCCTCTGAAAACCCATATGCTGGCACTGAACCTGCGCTGGGCTTGTCTAAAAGAACGGCGCGGGAACTTCTGAAGAGCACCAGAGATATTGGGAAAATATTCCTAAGCAGGAACATGGTAAGAAATTCATACCTAGTGCAGCAACAAAACGAACTGAAAAACTGCTAACATTAAGCAGGAGTCAGATTCGAATAACTATAGGACTCCTCACTGGGCATTGCGCCCTGAGAAGTCACCTAAATAAGATGGGGCTGTATAACTGGGACCTGCAATGCAGATTGTGTAATGGGGCAGTTGAAACAGCTCACCATATGTGAGTGTGTAGCCTTACAGCGAAGGCGACATGCTATTTTTGGGCACGCGCTGATTGCGCCTGCAGATATTAACACCCAACACATAACTGAACTCCACAAGTTAGTGGAGGGTACAGGGTTGTTGAATTGGGTGGCATAAAATACGGGGACATTTCACAATAAGCCCATGAGGCTGCAGTGAAACTGGGGACACATGTCGAACGGACCCTTACAAAAAAAAAAAATTACTCTCGGATTCGACTACATTGTGATTGATACCTATTTATAATACCCAATTTTCTTCACAGAGCCTATTATTTTATATGATTACCTTAAACTTAAATTCACAGGAGAAATAATTTCTCAGCAACATTCGAAAATCTAATTTTAGCTACGGGAATTTTTCACCTAGGAGATCAATCATTCAATCGTCAGTGACTTGTGTATAATTTTGATAGCTTGAGATCAAATCTGGCGTGTCTAACCGCTGTTTGGCTCACCATAATTTTAACAGCGACAGTTTGCCAATCGATGGTTCTGATCTAATGAATTCGCTTTACTAGTATGTTTTCTAAGATTAAAATTAAATTAGGATCTCTTCCGCTACCCGATCTTGAGGCTCTTGAAGTGTGTTTCAAGTTTTACCTATTTTATTATTTATTTTGGGTCTAATGCATTCCATAAACATAAACTTGGTTGATTTCAAGGATTGTACGGCCCCCTCTTGTATGATTTCACGACCTAATCTTCCTTTATGAGGACGCATTCTATTAGCAGGTTCGGGCGCTTCGTAATTTTTCCTTAAATCTTGCTATATGTGTCTACCTATGCGACAAGTTCCATACGAAACCTTGTAAAAATACTTAGTCTACTGAGAGCCGAGTGCTAGTTGCCCGTTTCATCCTTTTTAAGCATCTCTTTGTAGGTGATTCTTCTAAAGGCACAATATAGTTGTCACCCCCTCTCTTGCGTTATTCGATTCTCGTTTCCTCTGCTTCCAGTTTGGCCCGATAACAAAATTCAGGGAACTCTCTATTACCCATATTAGATTAGTTTGCCTAAGTGTTCTTATACTATTTTTGAGCTGCTGACGTTGGACCTCAGCCCTAGAATCTAATAATGAGCTATAAAGGAATGTGTGCATTTTACAGTTATACAGGCCTTACTTGCTGAATAAATTATATATTATGAAAGTGGAATTTAGAATTTAGTTTGCTTTCTTTTATACGCCATTTATATTTTGTTGCAAAAGTATTTTACATTTTAGATCTGCAAGTGTAACATCTGCAGACAGCCAAACAAATTGGATATCAACACCAGAGTACCTGATTCAACAGCACAACCTCACATTTCCAGATAGTGCGGGAAATTCCCCTATTTTGACAACAAAACGAACTCACAAACCCAGAAGATTCAATGTAGATTTGAGTCAAATGCGATCATTAAGATTATTTTTCAGTGACAATAATTGTACATGTGGACAGTTAGTAGTTGCGTCACGTGAATCTCAGTATAAGATATTACATCTTCATCATGGTGGATTAGACCATCTAGCTCAAGTTTTACATCAGTGGCATTCATTATTGCATAGTATTAAATACACTAAAGGTAATAACAAATGTGGTATAAATAATTGATAGCGAGAATTAGCATTTAGAAAACCACAAAGGAAGAGACGGTTAAGCTTCATTATTTTTTACTGATTCTCACTTTCGTCAAGGTGTCTGCTCAGCACAGGCAAGGTTTCGACTCGGCATAATATCTTTTTCATTTAATCTTTTATTTTTGATTCATACTATATCGGCAACGTCTCGGCAAGCGACGGCCTTTGCACGTGGGCATTCAAGAGAACATGAAGCGTCAAACCCAGTTTTTCGTCAGAAAAAAATTAAATTCTTATGGAATTTTTTAGAGAAAACGAAACACTTTATGATTTCTGAAAGTAACGTATTTTCCTCCTTGTACTTTGTATTTTGTTCAACTTTCCTTGCTCTTCATCTAATATTAGCGCAATGTTTATTAATGTGGATGTCGAGAACACATCCTTTCACGACGCCAAAGAAACTACTTAGCCGCGGAAAGCCTATATCAGTGTGAATTGCCGTTGCCAATCCGCTTCCTTGCAAGTCTAATGAGAATCGGCCTTTAACCTCATTCTCACTTTCGTGCAAAGCGCATTCTCGGCACAGGCAAGCCACCAACTCGGCAAAATATATTTTTCGTTGAATATGTGATTTTTGCACTGTTTGATTCATACTATACGGGCAACGTCTTGGCAAGCAACGACCTTTGCACGCGGCATTCTTCTGAAACAATATTTGCCGAGTACGTGCCGTGCAGGTTCCCAAGTGCGAATACTCGCCCCGCAGTCATTCTACATTAATTGAGTTTGAATTCAGTTTCATATCGACAAGAGAACATGAAGCGTCAGCAGACACCCACTTTTTCGTCGGATAAAACTGAAATTCTTATTGAATTTATTCGAGAAAACATTTTTCTTTAGCATTTTATGGACGCAAAAACGTTTTGTCCTCCTTTTACAATATTTGTTCATCTTTCCTTGCTCCGCATCTAATATTAGCACAATTTTTATTAATGTGGAAGTCGAGAATACTTCTTTTCACAACGCTAGAAGAAACTACTAATGATCCCGCGGAAAGCCTATAGTGTGAATTGCCGTTGCCGAAAGGCCGATTCTCATAAGACGTGCAAGGTAGCGGATTGGCAACGGCAATGCACGTGTTCGACACAAAACAGATTTTTAGGACGGCTTGGAAGGAAGTGGGTCGGCAATGACAATACTCACTGCTATAGGCTTTCTGTGGGTTCATAAGTAGTTACTTCTGGCATTGTGAAAATATATGTTCTAGACTTCAACACAGGAGTTGAACAAACATTGTAATGTTTTTTGAATCCATATCATGCTACAGAAACGTGATGAAGAAGGAGAATTTGCAACGCTGCACCCAGAACTTTTATAAATCATCAAGTGCTTCGTTTTATTTGAATTAAATTCAATAAGAATTTCATCTTTTTCCGATGAAAAAGTGGGACCCTGCATTGCAATAAAGTGACTGATTTCCCTCCAGATTTTTACAAATGTAGAAATGCTTCCGGCATATCTAACTTGGACGCATTATTAAAAGTTATGTTTAGTTTAGTATTAAGGAACAATCACCTACATCAAAAATGCACTCTTCCTATGTATAATACTTTAGACGGGTCTTAAACTTTCTCTATATCAAGATGTTCGTAACTTAAATTCCTATACTGTAATTTTAAATTTCGCCTTTATACAGGGTGAGTCACGAGGAACTGTACATACTTCTACCATAAGTAGAGGCACGTTAGGGGATTATCAAATGACCATTAAAAAATGTCTCCTTGTTTTGATTATTAATATACAGGGTGAATTATGAATCTTCACCAAAACAATGTTTCGTCATATCTTTTCAATGATTAAGTCGATTTATCTCATTTTTTTTATAAAAGTGTGTATTGGTGTCTGGCAACTAACCGACATACTCAGAATTGAAAAAATCCACGTCCGTCTTCGAACAAATTTGTGGGACTGCTTCATATTCACCACTTCACCCTGTATATGATTTTCCAAAAATCTGATATAATTTTTTGAGAGAGCATAAATAGACAGTTAGACCTGGGTATTTGAATTTTTTGCTCCACTTACCTCACATTTCCAATTAAAGATTCATTTTAGAGCCAAATTGAAAATTGGCAATAATAAAGTATCTTACTGTACAATAATGTTTAGTTATTAAAAATAAATCTTCAAAATAGACACAAACGACACACACTGTGCTCCAGTATGGTAAATACCATAATTTGAATTGATTTACAGGGCCGGATTTAAAAATCTGGCATATCTGGTTCATCCCAATAATTCACCCTGTATGTAACTTTTTCCACCCGAAATAGACAGAAAACAGATAAAAAATTATTGTAATAACCTAGTTTTTTTATTTGTTTGAGGAAAACAAAAAATGTGGAACAAAGTAAAAAACAATTTAATAAACATTACAATTATAAAAGATGTTCAAAATGAAATCCATCTATCTGCCTTAATACACTTTTCTTGACGAATGTTTAAATGTGTAATGGACTTTCTGATTGTCAGTGGGTCATTTTTGATAATATTGCAACAGTGAATAATTCTGTTATTGAGCTGTTGTGTTTTATAATCGTAATGTTTATTAAATTGTTTTTTACTTTGTTCCACATTGTTAAAACTGTTTTATTGTTTGGTTATTGTTTTTTATTTTATTTCTTAATTTATGAATAAACATTTCTCTGGCTTGTTCACTTCATTCCGATTAAAATAATTAGACAAATGAGTTTTCCTCAAACAAATAAGAAAACTAGGTTATTACAAACATTTTTTATCTGTTTTCTGTCTATAACGGGTGGAAAAAGTTATATACAGGGTGAATTATTGGGATGAACGAGATATGCCAGATTTTTAAATCTGGCCCTGTAAATCAATTCAAATTATGTTATTTACCATACTGGAGCACAGTGTGTGTCGTTTGTGTCCCTTTTGAAGATTTATTTTTAATAACTAAACATTATTGTACAGTAAGATACTTTATTATTGCCAATTTTCAATTTGGCTCTAAAATGAATCTTTAATTGGAAATGTGAGGTGAGTGTAACAAAAAATTCAAATACCCAGCTCTAACTGTCTATTTATGCTCTCTGAAAAAATTATATCAGATTTTTGAAAAATCATATACAGGGTGAAGTGTTGAATATGAAGCAGTCCCACAAATTTTCTCGAAGACGGACCTGGATTTTTTCAATTCTGAAAATGTCAGTTAGTTGCCAGGCACCAATACACACTTTTGTAAAAAAATGAGATCAATCGACTTAATCATTGAAAAGATATGACGAAACATTGTTTTGGTGAATATCCATAATTCACCCTGTATATTAATAATCAAACGAAGGAGAAATTTTTTAATGGTAATTTGATAATCCCCGAACGTGCCTCTACTTATGGTAGAAGTATGTACAGTTCTTCGTGACTCACCCTGTATAGAATAGTTAATTATAGAATAGTTAATTAGTTATATAGGTACCTAAAACATAAAGCCTCGTATTTTTAGGAGATGAAACACTACCATATAGACATTTCATGGTATGTAGACCAGAAGTGTCTGAAATCGAATTACATCCTGAAGAATCTCAAGTACCGAAGCTCACAGAATCAATGTTTCGAGGTCTGTTTAATGAAAGCGGTCAGTTAGAAGACGATATTACTTTAAGGAAGAGGGTATTTTTCTCAGGTATGGATCGAGATATTAGAAAAGAGGTCTGGCCATTTCTCCTGCACGTATATCCATTTCAAAGTACATATTTGGAAAGACATAAAATGGCTGAAATTAGGAGACAAGTAAGTTTAAGTCAAACGCTGTGTCAATGTACGTTTGGTAGTTTACACAGAGTGTTGCTTACTTGAAAATTAAAATTTGACATTGTCCATGCGAAATCCCAGTGAATTTTTGTGTATATTGGTAACTGTAGGTGAAATTTGGGTTAATCATTGCGCTCCTGTAACTAAATATTAGTGAAAACAATGGATTGGACCTGTTAAACCAACCCCTAAGATGAATATGGTTATGGCCACTCTTATTTAGGACAAGAAAACACTATCATTTGATTGATTTAATTACCTTGGTAAATAATCATGATTAGTTAAAATGATTTGAAGAACGAAGTGCATTTGGCGAAGACATTTTTTTTTTACCTTGACACTTCATTCGTTATACCGTTGTATTCCGGTGATTAAAATCAACGAATTGAAATTTAAATCACATCCCCACATAACATATTTAGCAGCCCCAGTGAAAATAATTTATTTCCGAATCTCAAGAAAATTCTTAAAAAAATTTGAAGGCCGTAAAGAAGTCATTTATGATGCGTATTTTGAAGTTGAGATTATATTGAAAAATTGACGAAAAAATTGTTGTTTTTTTTTCATAATTTTTAATTTTTCATTTCACCGCGCCATCATATATCACAACGCCTCTTACATTGCGAACAGGAGAGGCACATGATTTAATAGCTTAAAAAACTGAAAACCATTATAAATATTCTGTACCTACTAAAAAAAAAAAATATTTCTGTAGCCACTGGCACCAACACTGAAGACACCGAGTGTTTCTGATAACAAATAGGAACCGAAAAAATATAAAGAAAAACACACTGGGATTTAAACCCGAGACCTCCGAATTAAAAAGAATGACCTTTTTATAGTGAGGTTTCAAATATCCAAATTAAATAAACATTTTTTGAAATCACTACAGAAATATTTCCTGTGCGTTATTGGGCACCAAATGCTAATGAGGCTTGTGAAATCTCATTTAAAAAATTTGGAAAAAATTCATCAACTGAGACGAGATCTCGAAGCTCTAATCTGATTTCCGAAATAAAATAATTGAAAATGAAAAGAGATATTAAAAATAAAATTAATTAAAAATATGCACCCTTTCAAGACCTATAATAATTAACATAATTTAAGAACGTGTTTTTGTTTAGGAAATATGATTTTGTTAACATTTCAACAAATCATGGTTATTTAAAGAATTATTCGGGTATCCTGATGACCACCAAAAACAATAATAGGGACCGAACATTTGTGAAGTGATTTTTTAAGGAAAAATTATTTATTATAGTGATCGCACACACGTGCCTACGCATCTATATGTATACTTGATATTCATAATCCGGAGATCAAAAAACGTGTCATCAGGCCGTTTCGTCGATCTACAACTCGTCAGTAGAGCTCGGTCAATTGTTGAGAGATGAGTGTTCGATCAACAAAATGGCCGTCTCGTGAAAGTTCAGTGTTTTTCAAACTATCGCGTTTTACAGTCTCCCGAATAAAAAAATTAAATAGAGTTCACATAATCCAGTCTTTTGATATTGAGCTATTCGTGATTTGAGTACAATTTAGCAACTAATCAATCAGCTTATTTCGAAGTCAGAAGTCCGTGGTTGCGACATTTGTATGGCATCGATAGATAAACTTAGGTCTATATACAGTTATAGTTTTTTAACGCGGAACATCAGAAGATGTATTAATAATAAAACACACTACTAATTTTGATTTAATCTTGTTGATTTGTTTGTAACTTTTAAGAACAATATAAATTTGCAAGTTTTTTAAAATGGAACATAGACAGTGAGCATGGCTGTCATAAGTAATTTTAATGTCACACACATAAAATGTTCAAAATTTACGCTTTGTTGAGTAAACTATGTATACAAAAAAAGAAAGAATTCAATTATTGGTAGCATGGCATCAAACTGGAATGAGTTTACGCAATACAAGAGCAATGTTTGGCGCCTGTACCCTAATCGGCGAATTCCTAGTACATACAGGGTGGTCCAACGAAAAGTTTGCACCTAGCTTTTCTCTTTTTTTTGTAGTCGAATGCGAAAATGCTCGGACACGTCGATTTTGCTTTTGAGGGGGACACATTTTAAACATATTTTTCGATCTGCGCCTTTAACCCCCTAGCGGGGGTGAGTAACAACCCTAAAATTTTAAATGGAAAGAGGGGTCTAATGACATATCATTTGAAAGGACACAAAATTGTCTTTCTAATGATACCCTATTTGTCGAATTTTACTAAAACAGTTAATACGAAAACGACTTTAAAGACATTAAGCCGATAATTTTGGTATTAATGAGAAATACAAATAAGTTTTAATTATTGCGAGTGAAAACACCTGCAATCGTTAGTACATTCCAATGTTTGTTAGTTTTAACATTGCTTTGTAAAAAAAGTAAACAAGCTGTTAAATTGATTTATTAAAACGTTACATTAACAAATGTTGAAAATGTGACCCATTTGATTCCATACAATAATACAGATTTTGTTCAAATCTATTTCTAACATTTTGTAGCATATCAGGTATTATGTTTCTGCACTCTTCTGTAATGCGTTGGCGAAGATCTTCTATGGACTCGGGCTTCGTGGCAAAACATTTATTTTTTAAGTGCCCCCAAAGAAAAAAGTCTAAAGGCGATAAATCCGGTGACCTGGCAGGCCATTCAATTGGGCCCCTCCTTCCAATCCACCG
Source organism: Apoderus coryli (assembly GCA_911728435.2). NCBI lineage: Eukaryota > Metazoa > Arthropoda > Insecta > Coleoptera > Attelabidae > Apoderus > Apoderus coryli. The sequence goes on along the minus strand of OU452202.1, from coordinate 2,925,655 downwards.
TCCAGGGAACCGGTCATCTAAGAACTGTCTTACAGGAGCCACATAGTGCGGAGGTGCTCCATCTTGCTGGAAATAAAGCCGATCAGCAGTATGATTTTGGTCATCTTCTATTATTTGTGTTATTAAAGGATCAATTGTGTCTTCAAGCATGTTTAGGTACACTTCACCAGTTAAATATCCAGGAATAAAAAGTGGTCCTATAATATGATTTCCTAATATGCCACACCAGACGTTTATTTTTTGAGGATACTGGGTATGAACCTCACGGAATAAATGTGGGTTACTGTCATCCCAGTAACGGCAATTGTGCCTATTTACAGCTCCATTCAAATAAAATGTGCATTCGTCGGAAAAACAAATGTTAAATAATAATTGCGGATCTTCAATTAAACGCTGGCTCATTGCTTCACAAAATTGCAGCCTTCTATCAGGATCATCCTCATTTAGTTCCTGTACTAATTTGATTTTGTACGGATGAAATTTGTACGCTTTTAAAATTCGTATTATGGACGAACGGGAGACACCTGAGGCTTCAGCTAGTTGACGGGTACTTTGACTATGATCCATTTCAACATGCCCTAAAACAGCGACTTCCACAGCTTCATTTCTGATCGGTTTCTGCGGCTGGTGTTTTACATTACAGACAGATCCGGTATCTACAAACTTTTTAACTAACTTGCCAACGTACACATCATTCACATTTTTATCGGGATGTCTCTCATTAAATAAGCGAGCCGTAAGTCTAGCACTACTATTATTTTGAAAATAAAGTTTAACAATTTCAACTCGTTCTAGAATGGAATAAATCATTTTGTACGGTAAAAGTAAAATAACTTGAGAAGCAACCAAACTGAATCAATGAAAAGACTAAAATAAACGGTGTAAATTCTTTTCCTACACGTATCTGCAGTTTTTATTTCAACAAAAAACGCAAACGATTAGTGAGGAATTTAGTTCTGATAAATAAGATAGTGTTTTTGAAATCCCGTTTTTCTTCAAAGTAAATAATTTAGAAATGATTGTAGTTGTTTTCAGTCGTAATAATTAAAACTTATTTGTATTTCTCATTAATACCAAAATTATCGGCTTAATGTCTTTAAAGTCGTTTTCGTATTAACTGTTTTAGTAAAATTCGACAAATAGGGTATCATTAGAAAGACAATTTTGTGTCCTTTCAAATGATATGTCATTAGACCCCTCTTTCCATTTAAAATTTTAGGGTTGTTACTCACCCCCGCTAGGGGGTTAAAGGCGCAGATCGAAAAATATGTTTAAAATGTGTCCCCCTCAAAAGCAAAATCGACGTGTCCGAGCATTTTCGCATTCGACTACAAAAAAAAGAGAAAAGCTAGGTGCAAACTTTTCGTTGGACCACCCTGTATAATATTACACGTAGAAGAAACTAAAAATATTTGTACAAATGAAATAGCCCAAATGGCCACTGTTAGTCAGACTTCTGTAATGAGGTTTTCAAAAAAAGAAAAATACGTTTCGTATAAATCTCAAAATCATCAGGAGTTGCATCAAGGTGTTAAAGAAAGAAGAATGGAATTTTGTTTCACATTATTTGAACAGTAACCATAATTCTGAAATACTGCAAAAAATTCTTTTTATGGACGAATCCACGTTTACACTTCACGGAGAAGTTCACAAACACAACTATCGTTATTGGAGCCGGCAAAACTTACAGCTTTACCATAGTTCAAGAACACAGAGACCACAATCAATAAATGTCTGGGTCGGCATAATCGGAGCAGTATTTTGGGTCCGTTGTTCATTAATGGAACTTTAACAATTGCTTTAAGAGAAAATATCGTCAGCATTACGAGCAATAAATGTTAATGATGTGATTTATCAACACAACGGCGCGCCAGACCATTATTCAAGAAAAGATCGACATTTTTTAGATTAAAATTTTCCAAATCAGTGGATTGGCAGGGCAGGACCAATTAACTGGCCACCAGATCTCCTGATTTATCTTCTAAAGAATTTTTAACGCGGGAAGTTTTTAACCGAGATATAAGGTGTATAGAAGAACTTTAACAACGAATTGGTCAGGCATCCTCGGAAATGAGTGAAGAGCAGTTACAGCACGTTGTAATACCTTTTATAACCCTTAAATACGGAGGTCGGGTCCCATGCATCCTAGCCGCCCGATAATTCGCGATTTCGTGGTGCGTATCTGGGGATTCCCGTCGGCCCGCCATCTTGCCTTCTATATTAGTAGGTGTGGTGTACTCTTAGACTCCAAGGCTGTACTGATATAGTATTGATTTGTTTTTCGAGCTTTTATTTTGCATAATCGTCCGTTCTTGTGTACAATGGAGAGAATGAAGAAGATTAAGGTAACTGATGATAATTTTGAAGCAGCAAGAGATGGTAATGTGGCTCAAGAAGTAGAACGTTCTAAGAGAGATGAGACACTTCTGCCTATCAGGAAAAGGCAGAAAGACACAAAAATGTAAAAGCCCCTGCAATGTGCTAATAAAATATGCAATAACTGTTCAGCATAAGTTGACAAGCTGAAAAAAGTGTTTATGCAATCTAAGGAAATGTTTTTTGACGACTCATTAGGACCAGTTTTTGTTTTTAGCAATTTATATTTCTAGAGTGGTTATATTATTTTCGTATTCATTTATTTAGATGCCAAACATATCATATATGTTTTTTTTTGTATTATTTTATTAAAAAAATGATTAATAAACGATTTCAAGGTTAAACTAGTTTTTGGATTACTACATTATCGTATAAATCAATAAAAAAATTTGCGGGTCCCAGGGACCCATGGTCCGTAAATATGGATATTTAACGCACTACTATTATATGCAAGTCATCTGAGGAATTTTTGAAAATTTGTTATAAAGTTTAAGTTTATTAATATTTGCTTTTTATTGCTTTTATTAAATAATATAGGTAATGTTTTTAAAATTTTAATTTTTTTTAATTTAACTTATTTTGTGCAAAAACAAAAAATGTTTTAGTAATTAACATAAAATCAACTGAAATGATTTAGGTATACCTCTTAATATTGGAAAACTCTATCAAATGTGATAATGATTATCACACTCAAAGATAGGCGTTCTGTTTTATTATTAATGCATGTTCCTATGTTCCGCGTTAAAAAACAATCACTGTATAATATATTATACCGAGTGTTTCACGGTTGAAGTTTGGAAAAACTCAGAATACATTTGTTTTGCAAATTTCAGTGATTACTCGAGTCATTCCAATCTATCACCGTATAATATTGTGATATTTGTGCCCCTTCCGGTTACACTGGAAATTGATACCAACTCTCTTGTTTCAAATTGAAGAACCTGTGTTGCGTAAAGCGAGATGAGACATAAGGTAGTATAAAACTTGCGGAATCAAAATGTAAATGAAATCAAGAAAAGTTGAGCCAACACTTACCTTACGGAGCTCTAGTTGTCCCAACACATTCTTCACTTTCTGGAAAGACTTTTCACGCCAATAACAGTTCCGTCTTACTACTATTTCCCCAAATTGGTATACGTAGTGTCAGCTGAAATACTAGATGGGGCGATACATATGAATAATAACAATATATTAAGATTAAAAATAAATAAGCACCGCATATACTTATGTCAAAGATTAATGTGTAGATTAATCTTTGCTTATGTAAAGTAGATTCGCGTAATAGCAAAAAATGAATGAAAAGAAATAAAATTCTATAAACAAAAAAGATATATACAGGGCGAATCTCGAACCCTGTATATAAATTATATTTTTGAATTTTTGGAGAATCTGTTTTTCTTAACACTTCCCTATAAGTACCTATATTTGCATCTGTTTTTAGTACAAAATTTCTTTTGGAATTTTTTGGCCCAAAAGTTGATATCAATTTCCGGTATAACCAGAAGTTGCACAAATATCTGAATATTATCGAGTGATTGTTTTGACCTGAGTAACTACTTAAATTTTCAAACCAATCAAATACTTAGTTTTCTAAAATCATCTAAAGTACCATCAACCGTGGAACACCTTGCTTAAACATGTTTACTGAAAGCAAAATGACAATAAAATATTTATTTTGGTTTTAGGAATACGAAGAAATTACTCGAAGAAGATTAGATCTCAATGAATATCAATTGAATCAATTTCGGAGAAAAATACAAAGCGTCGTAGAGAAAGATGTCGTTAGAACCGACAGAGCAAATCCATTTTACGCAGGCCACGACAATCCAAACTTAGCAGTGATGAAAAATATTTTACTAAATTACGCTATTTACAATCCTGGTTTAGGGTAAATATTTTTTACAATAGGACTATTATAGGTACGGTCTTTATACAGGTTACCCTTGACATTTTGACAACTGGATTTACAACTGTTAGTCATGCTGATAATTATTAACAAAAATTAATTAAGCCAACATAAGAATAATGTTATTTTAGGAATTGCTTGTTACATAAAGCAACAAGACTTTAAGTTATGTTGGAAATTTATTTCACACTACCATGCTTCCACCAGACGGCCGTTTCGTCGATCCACGACTCATCAGTGGTGATCGGCAGGCAGTGTGACCTAAATTTCCAACATTTACAAAGAGCTTATACTAGCACGAGAATTGATTGAGAGAGAGATGTTATTTTACTTTGGTGTTTTCTTGGGGTATTTGGTTCGCATAAAAGTGCAACCTTCAGCAATCTATATTGATAGTTTTATTAAAATAGCACACTTGCACGCAAAGATTAGTGCTATTTTGGCCTTCTTCATCAGGCATTTACAAATGAAACACCAAAAACTTTTCTTTAATATTTAAGTATAAAAAAAAAACAAACAAACAAAGTCAAAAAGAGGTAACAGTGTTTAAAAAAAGACGATTAAGTTGTTAAAACATAAATCTATAGTAATGTATTTTTCTTGAAACTTGTTACAGTTTTTTTTTTTATTCTTTTCCTTTCTTGGGATTTAAGGTTCTTATAAGCAAATTTTTTTTTTTTGTGAAATATGTTTATTTCATGCCAAAGTACGTACAACGTTTCGGCTTATTCGCCTTCCTCAGGAACATCTCGTTTCTAAAAATTTTTTTTTTTTGTAAACAGAATTAAAAATAAACAAGTAAGTGGTACATTTACACAACATCACAACAACATTCAGTGTAAAAAGGTAATATACAAAACACATACACAATTACATATAATATTCTTAATTATTTTCTATTTTGAATTTTTATTTTTTTTTTGTATTTGTTTTTACCTTACCAACATCGCATGATTCTGTGGAATTTTTGGTAGTATACCACTTTTAGTGGGTATTTTGTTTGAATGAAAATTTTTATTCATTGATGTGTATACACACATAGGTATCAGTTGGAGTTTTTTTTTTCTTTTATATATTTTATTTTACCACTAGTAGTTGGCCGATAAAGTGGTAAAATAAAATATATAAAAGAAAAAAAAAACTCCAACTGATACCTATGTGTGTATATGTTACAGTCAAAACCCGGTTTTAGGTATAACGCGTTATTACTAGTTAAAACTAGCTTATACTGTATGCCTTTGTTGGAACTAGAATTTCCTAGTCATAACTAGGATTTACTGATATATTTGTACCAAAAATAGACAACACTAGTTTTAACATTGAACTTTAGCTAGAACTAGTTTTAGCTAGATAAACTCGTTTGGTTAAAATCAATCATTGTTGTTTGGAATTAAAACATTTCTATTGTTAAATACAATATTTATTAACAATATTATTGGTGATAAATATGTCATGTCAGAGCTTGTGCATACTACACAAGTAGTGTGAATAAGTTATTTGTTATTGCAAGGCAAACGGTCGTGGCATTTCGAATTACACAAAATACCTTTTTTCTTACAAAAGCACCTTTTCGATATGCAAGATTTTTTGCACACACAGCGAACAAATCCTTGGCCTGTTCCTAGGGCTTCTGTCCTTGCAGCAGTTCTCAAAGTTAACTTCGTTTCAGGGACTTCTTCTACTAGCAAGAATTTTTCTTTTGTTACATTGAATTCCGACCTGAACAAAAACATTTCATTAGAGGTTAAAAAACAAACAACATCTTATTTGCCAAAATGTTACACAAGTAATTTAAAACTAATAATTAACTAACAACTTTAAAAGAAGTGACATATTTTAAGCGCCTTGAAGCAATAAAAAACAAGGCAATGATATGCATGTTTAATTAAATTGAGAATAAAGCATACATGCATACCTGCAGTATAATTTGTCAATTATCCCATTTTTTGTTCCAATCTGATGCATACCATGTTCATCCTTTTGAAGTACCACTCCGCAATAATATTACGGAGGTCTGCTTTTGCTCTGTCGACATCCGGAATTGGTATAATTATATTATCACCGACTTCCACAGGAACGTGAATTGAATCTGAAGCCAATTTCATTCTTTTGGCTTGTTTTGCCAGGTTTTCATGAGCTTTTTGCCTGGCTGCTGTTATTTGGACCTGTCGATTAGCTACAGCATCTGAATCTTCTTCACTAGGTGGATTTACGTAAGGCTGTGCACTGGTACTAGCTACAGCTTCTGAGTCTGTTGTAATAATTGCAGGCTGACCAGGGCTATCCACCATTTCCTGCTCTAGTGAGTCATCCAGTACTTCCATAGGATTCGATTCCTCTATTTCTTCATTTGTCACATTAATTCTATTTAATGCATCTTTGAGCTTATCTTCATCTCGAATTGCATTAATAACATCCAAAGGCAAACTTGAAGTCATAAGCCCTACTCGCGGTTCTGTACCAAACATTGCTTTATATGGCGATTGCTTAATACGAGAATATAGTGCCCGATTCTTCATAAACTGTACAAAGCCTAGACCGTTTGACCAATTCGTAGTATTATTATCTAGCATCCACGAAGCCAACATCTTTTCAATGTCTTGATTAGCCCGTTCAACAGAACCTTGGCTCTGGCTATGCCTTGGTTTACCGTGAACCAGTTTACACTCGGGCCAAAATCAAGCCAGCTCGATTATGACAGAATTAACAAACTCTCTGCCGTTATCTGAGTGTAAAATGCAAGGCGCACCAAATGTTAAAAATATATTGGCTAATTGATGTGCCACTTCCACTGCTCTCTTGGTTTGCAGAGCACGTAACAACACAAATTTGGTCCTGATACACCATGATAAATTTGAATCCACGATCTGCTTGAGTTTGCATGTCAATCAGATCGACCTGGCAGCGGCTGTTCATTTCTGAATGAAGTATGGGTTTAGAAACAAGCCCCCTCTTCTTCATACTCTTTTTACGCTGACAAGTTTCGCACAGAAAAATATTGATCATTTCTATTGTTATATTCGCATATTTTCTTGAAGTTTCACTTTTTAATCTGTCGCGACCGCCATGCCCAACGGCCACATGAGCTGCTTCAATAATATCAAAAATTTCGTCTACAAATAAATAGTACTTCATCGGTTCTTTTTTTGTCACTAATTTTCGTGCACCACAAATATTAATAACCTTAAATCGATTTAATCTTCTATATTGTTTCTGTGTCTTTTTTCCCGCTAATTGTGCTTCTTCAATTTCGTCCACTATTTTATAGTATGTTTCTTGTGTCATAATATTAAAGTGATTTTCTTTTTTTTCTTGTTTCTCAATTTGTAATATTCTTTTTAAAAATTCGTCTTTCCATCGCGTTTCCTGTTTAAAATCAGCCATATTGTACGAGTCGATCTATAGTGTTTGTTTATTAGGGTTAACGGAAGACCAATGCTAGTGCTAGTACCGAAGTAACATTCAGAAATGAGATGAGACGTGCGCTAACCTGTCCCGAGTCGTTCGACCAATCAGAATCGTTCTAATACGTCACGAGTAAGTCGCGTCGCGAGTCGGTGGGAACAGTTTTGACTGAGATGTTTTGTAATAACGCGTTTTGACTAGTTAAAACGAGGTTTAACTGACACTTATTGCGGTCAGCAGTTAATTCTAGTTCCAACAAAAGCATACAGTGTAAACTAGTTTTAACTGGTAATAACGCGTTATACCTAAAAACGGGTTTTGACTGTAACATATACACATCAATGAATAAAAATTTTCATTCAAAGAAAATACCCACTAAAAGTGGTATACTACCAAAAATTCCACAGAATCATGCGATGTTGGTAAGGTAAAAACAAATACAAAAAAAAAATCAAAATAGAACATAATTAAGAATATAAATATGTAATTGTGTATGTGTTTTATATATTACCTTTTTACACTGAATGTTGTTGTGATGTAGTGTAAATGTACCACTTACTTGTTTATTTTTAATTCTGTTTACAAAAAAAAAAAATTTTAGAAACGAGATGTACCTACCTGAGGAAGGCGAATAAGCCGAAACGTTGTACGTACTTTGACATGAAATAAACATATTTCAAAAGGAAAAAAAAAATTGCTTATCAGAACCTTAAATCCCAAGAAAGGAAAAAAATAAAAAAAAAATAAATCTATAGATATATACATAATACTTATTGAAAATATTATATTGAAGCAGAAAAGAAAAATGGTACCTTAACTTTGCATGTGTGTTTAATTTCTTATTAGAACCAAATAGGTACCACAATAAACCACCAAAGTACAATATATACAGTTAGGATCAAAATAAATTCCATAAAATTTGAAGGAAACGTTTTTGGAATAACCACTTGCATTCCCTCTTGGTTTTAAGTCTCTCAATGTTTAGGTCGCTATTTGAATGACAAGAGTTATAGGACCATATTTTACCGATGGAAATTAACAGGTGAACTTTATTCGTAATGTTCATGAGAATTATTTATTCGCGATTTATGTCATATATTTCCAAATGCACAAATCCCCAACATGCAAAAAGATTCAATTTAAATTCAACAAGATGGTGCGTATACATTAGTATAGAAATGCGTCAATAGTGTCACAGAATCAACGTCAACTATAAGGACATGGAAATAGGACCATATCTAGAAGATTGAAACACCGAACACCCAGTTTAAATAGAAGGACTGACTGTAATGTTAGATTTAGGCAACACATTGATAAGATATGCAAACAACGCTTTATAATAATAAACGTTATTTTAGATTTTAAAGTCAGTACAAAAATTGTGTGAGTCCTATGTAATGTCTACCATATCTGATTGTTTAATAGTATTTTTTCTGGCATTGACTAAAAATGATAGATATCGTTTGCAAGGTTCAGAATAATTGTGCCGTTTTCGGTTTGGTTTGAGAAAGTTTGATCATGTTTTCCGCAGGATAGACGAGTTGAAATTGCTTAATTTATATAAGCTAGTTGTTTACCTTTTTCTGGGTTTTACCTATGAAGTTTGAAAATTTAATGTGCCCAGTTATTTAAGAAACAAGTTGATATTTCGAAATCAAGTTCATCCAACACATATTACATATTACAATGCCACAGAATGCTTTTTTACACGCTGTTTTTCTTAGGATGCATGTAGTGAAAATTTTAACGCATATCATGAAAGTTTTTCGAGTGCTTCTGTGGCGGTCGAAAGAATTACGAAAGTAAGGTGAACGTATGTTCTGTTAAACAATCAATTGATGTCTTCCTCATCTGTTCTTTTAATCACAGATCAAAAATGTTTGTTATTAATTTAGTGCATTTAATTAGGAATTTGTTTGGTTTTTTTTTTGTTTTTCTTACATCTCTGTAAAAAATTCATTCATTCATCGGAAATTGTTTTTTTTTTGTTAACCATTGTGGGTTAAGTATATTTACATGTTAATTTATTTACTTAATATTGGTTAATTATTAGTAATAAGGTTAATGTTGAGTTGGAGTTTCATTTGTAGAAACATGATATAGGTAGTTCGCGTTTTAAGAATGTAACCCAAATGTACTTTTGCTTCTTAGTAAAGACTATCATCATTATTATTAACCCTGCGTGTGACATGTGTATTTTTTTGCATGATCCGTCACCTGGGGTATGACAAACCCCACTTGTACAACAATGTTTTGGAACTAGTCTATTGCTATTTGAGGCTTTTTGTATATTATTATTATTATTCATTATGATATTTTTCGAGAATCAAACACAAAACTTTAAAAAAATCTCTTATTTTTACAAAGGTACCACATCAAAAATATAACCTCCATAATTTTAAACAAAAAATGTAATTCCATACAAAAATCTTAATCTAATAGGAGAAGTCGTCCTTTAAATCTAAATATTATTACAAAATTGAAAACAAAATTCGCATTTTAAAACTACAGAAAACTTTTTTAAAAAATGGAAAAAAAAATAAAAAGATTATGAATTATTGAATTTGGCCAAATCTGCACATTTTTTGCAGTACAATAATGACTGATCCATGCATATACTCGTATAAGCACTGCAAGCTTCACAAATATATCGGGTCTTTCTATCTCAAATTCTTGGACATACCATACGTCTTCCTGCATGATTTAGTTTAGGTCTTTTAGATTTTGGGTCAGAAGTATCGCCTAAAACTGTGCAAATTGTGGTGTGCAATTCACGTGTAAGCCTAGGATTTTGCATTCTTTGCATTTGATGCAATTGCATACCCAATTCCTTTAAAAAAACTATTCTGAGTATATTTTTACCGTTATAACTATAATAATAGGGAGAACATTCCCTAAAAATGACATGAGAATTGATTGAAGCTGTATTAAGTAACGAAAATTGTCAATGGCTAGTAGCGATTAGGTCGGGAGACGTTGTAATTTGCGGACATTTCGTCAACAACGTCAACTCCACACTTGGAAAAGTTGTAAAAAGCAATAATTTCAGGCAGCTTCTTTTCATTATCAACAACCTTATCATCATGGTGTAGAGATGACAATATCACTCTGACTTTTCGGTTTTTCGGAAATATGAAAGTATGGTCAAGTCTTTTTGAAATCTAACCTGACTAGAATTTAATTGTTTATTGCGAGTTTCCAAAAATTATGGAGGAATATCTGGCTTATTTTTTCGAATGGTTCTTACTGCTGTTAGTCTGAGCTTTTTCAGTTACTTCATTAATTTTCATTTGTTCTTCATGTACCTCCTCTGGAACGTCAGCACCAGCTTCTTGTTCTTTAACAGGAAAATTGCTGTTGACGCTAAGGTGGTCGATTTCCTCATCTGCTTCTGAATCTTCTGCATCAGCACAAGGTTCGATAGTTTCAGCCTCTTCCCAAAGCTTCCGGAGAGCATCTTGTTTCTTTTGCCAATCACATATCTTGCCTAACAACTATACCAAAGTTAAAAAAAAATAAGAATTCACTTAAAATATTCTTAAAATAACTGCTTTTACCTTTTTTCGTGGTCCAAATAAAAAATTTAAACCGCAAAAAAATCACAACAACCGACAAATGGGGTATCGCATACCCCATTCCACTATGAAGCGATGTTCTTTCGTTCAGATTCAAGGGAGAACTGCTGTTTGTGGGTTATAGTGAATATGAATATAAACTCAAAAGCTATTGGACGCCGTAGACGCGAGCAACAAATTTTAAGAAAGTTATGTATGTGTTTCGACACACCCCACATGTCAAATATCTGGTTAAGAATTTCCGCGCCGATGTATTGGGCGAAGGGGTGAAATCGTGTGACCTGCTAGGTAGCTTGAACGAGCCCTTATATGGAATTTTTTGTTTGGGGATATTTAAATCACGCAGAGTATGTATCTGAATAAGAAGAATAGTATTGAAAATATAAAAAGAAATGAAAAGAAACGTGATCAAATAATTATAATTACGGCTTGGTTACTGTCAAAAAGTGACCGGTAAGTGCAGGACAGTTCGAACTTTTCCTAGAACTGAGACTAGTGCGTAAATTCTACTATTTATTATTTCAAACTAAATAAATAGATGCATCTTTAGTCCGTTTTGTGCTATTCAAGATTAAACCGCAAGTATCTCGATAACCGTTGACTTTAGGTGAATTTTATGACATATTGTTAGAACCTTTTGAATAATCAAAAAAAATAAACTATACAATATACAAAATTACGTTTATCTACCACATGATCTCTGTACTTATACTAAAGGTGTCATGTGCTAGCGTTTCTTCCAATAATTTTTCCTTTAAATTTTCTAGAATTTATGCGTGAGTTTTGGTCATCACTGTATAAGAAGGTTCTAGAGAATTGGAAAGATTCAACAAGAATAGTTTTATTTTACGCAAAAATCTGAAATAACTTTATTTTACTGCTTCAAATGTTATTTCATACGTGTCATAATATAATAACACTTTTAATTTGTAAAATATTGCGACAGAGTCCTATTTTAATTTTTCTCATCAATATTTATGTGTGCTTCATACTGACAGAACTAACTATTAACTAATAGCATATTATGCAACGAGCATTTAATGTTAGCTACAGATACTATGCCAAGGTTGGAAGGGGCAAATTTGAAAACTTGGTTGGACCATATGGGCTTGGAATCAGGAATGAGAGGGGCGATCGCCTGTTAGAATTCTGCCAAGAGGAGAGCATGGCAATTGCAAACACTTGGTTTCAACTCCCATCACGCCGTCTGTATACGTGGCGATCCCCAGCAGATAGTCCACAAAATTTAATACGCAACCAAGTGGACTATATTCTTATCAATAGCCGATTTAAGTCATCCATCAAGAGAGCCTGCAAATACCCCGGAGCAGATGTGCCGTCTGATCATGTGTTACTGGCAGCAGTCATAAGGCTCACCTTGGCAAATGTCAAGAAATCAAATAGCAATCGAAGAATAGCACTAGAGAGACTGAAAGACCCCGCAACAAGAGACGCAATCAGCGAACAGATCAACAGTCAAATACACAACATCATACCGGATAACGGAAAGACCTAACACCTTCATGGACAAGAATGTCGGGTATTGTGACGGAGGTAACTGAAACTAAACTGGGATATAGGACCAGGACTGGAAAACAGAGTTGCATGAACGACGACATATTGGGACTGATGGATAAACGTCGGGCATGCAAAAATAAGGATGACATCAAATATAATAACATACAAAGAATAATCAGGTCAAAGATAAGAATGGCTGAAACGAGAATGCGCGGAAATGGAACAGTTGCAAAGACAGAATGACGGCTTTAACTTACACAAAAAACTAAAAGAGACTGCCGGAATACATAAAGGCAGAGCAGCAAATGTATTGGCCGACGAAAACAATCAGATAATCACCGATGACCGGGAAAAAATTGCAATCTGGGAAAGATATATTAAGGAACTTTTCTACCAGGACAGATCTACAATTATGAACGAAGATAACGACCACTTGACAGGACCATCAATCACAAAAGCGGAGATAGAAAAAGCGATACATAACTCTAAAAACAATAAAGCAACTGGACCGGATGGGATCCCATCGGAAATATTGAAGATATTGGATGAAAGAGGCATTGAAGTTCTACACAAAATATTTAACATCGTATACGAAACAGGACAATACCCACAACAATGGCTAAGTTCAACATTCATCCCTCTACCTAAGAAAAATAATGCTAGAAAGTGTGGAGACCATCGACTGATTAGCCTGATGGGCCACACTTTGAAAGTTTTCTAAAAATAATTCATCAGAGGATCTATAAAAAATGCGAAAGAGATATCAGTAGCTCACAGTTTGGGTTTAGACAAGGGATGGGCACAAGAGAAGCGATAGTGGCCACGCAAGTCCTTGTACAGAACTGCCATGATGTGAGAAAAGACATATGCCTTTGCTTTGTTGATTACGAGAAAGCATTTGACCGAGTTGAACATCCCAAACTAATGCAGCTCCTCAGGAATCTTGACATAGATCAAAAAGACATTAGATGTATAGAAAATCTATATTGGTACCAGACTGCACAGATTAGGCTCAATAATGAGCTGTCTGATGATATCGAGATTCAGAGGGGCGTGCGACAGGGATGTGTCTTGTCCCCGCTTTTGTTCAACCTGTACTGGGAGGGGGTCTTCCGGGAAGCATTGGAAGATGCGGAGATCGGTATTAAAGTCAACGGAGTGTGGATTAATAACATACGTTATGCTGATGACACAGTGCTCATCACTGATAACATGCCAGACTTACAAAGACTGATCAACACAGTCGGTCAACATAGCAGATTGATGGGTCTAAACATAAACACTAAAAAGACGAAGTTTATGATAATATCAAGGAACCTAAATGCGTTTGAAGACTCACAGTTAACATTCAACGGAATGCGCATAGACAGAGTGAACAAATTTAAATACTTGGGCATGTGGTTATCTGAAGACTGGACCTCTGATATCGAGGTCAAGAATCGCATCGAACAAGCCCGACAAGCATTCCTAAGACTGAGGAGAGTATTTAGTTGCTCGGACTTCGATCTTGGTCTGAGGTTCAGATTCTTAAAGTGCTATGTGTGGTCAGTACTTCTCTACGGGATGGAAGGTTGGACCCTTAAAGTCAACAACATTAACAAATTGGAACCGTTCGAGATGTGGCTTTACCGCAGAATGCTCAAGATACCGTGGACTGCAAGAATAACAAACGTAGAAGTTCTGTCCAACATCAACAAAGAACGTGAACTGTTAACCACCATAAAAAAGAGAAAGACTTCATATCTGGGGCACGTCATGAGGAACAAGAAGTATGAGTATTTACAGTTGTTGATCGAGGGTAAGATAGAGGGCCGTAGAGGGATAGGAAGGAAGAAATTGTCCTGGTTGCGGAACATAAGACAGTGGACAGGAATAAATGACATACAGACCCTAATTCACACCGCAAGAGATAGAGAGGAGATGGAAAATGTGATCGCAAACATCCATTAGTGGATAGCATCCGAAGAAGAAGAATTGATACTAGTATGAGAATTACGAGCACGAGCTTGACGAGTGCCGTACTGAATACGAGTGTTTTAATAGCCCGTATTTGCGAGGCCCATGCGATATTTGTTCTACCCTTTACTTAAAATGGTAAAAAATATTATTTACTGAACACAAAATTATGTAAATACTTTAATTATTTTGAGAAATATGTATCTATTTCTATTGGCTGTAAATATCAGTCATAATGAAAAACGGAATCATTATAAATTTTGTTAAAGTAATGCGTAATCAATATAGAATTAATAGGTCAATTAATTATAGTCGTAGAAAATTACGTAATCGCATTTTAACAGTCCAAAAAGAGGCGCATTGAAATAATTAAAGCAATTTAAGCATTATCTCTAGATAGCGATTCCAAATAAATAACCTTGTTGGATTGCAGAGAAAAACACTTTAACAATTTATATTTTATTCACAGCTACACGCAAGGTATGAGTGACCTTTTAGCGCCTGTTCTTTGTGAGATTAAAGATGAAGTGGCAGCATTTTGGTGCTTTGTTGGTCTCATGCAAAGAGCTGTGTTTGTCGCGACACCTACAGATAGAGATATGGACAGGTGTTTGAGATATCTGAGAGAATTGATACGGATTATGGTACCAAAGTTTTATGAACATTTGGAGAGACACAAAGACGCAATGGAATTGTTATTTTGTCACAGATGGATATTATTGTAAGTAGTATATATATTTATTATCTATCATCGTCACAGGCTACCTTGCCTGTGCGAAGAATCGATGAGTAGGACGAAACGATAATACATGCATTGCTTGCATAAAAATGGTTTCGGGCTTAGTCGTAATGGCGTTCCCAACACTGAGTGGTTGATGTTACTCTGGTGGCTCACACTCATTGAGTGGTGTATTGAGCGTTGCTCACATCTAGGCTAGTTCCGTCTTCTATTAGACTCATCATATACGGCCCAACTAGCAATTCGACATTCTTAAAGAACTAATATATTTTATAATTATTTTATTGCCGCTTCGTTAAAACTTTTTTGTTCTTTAAAGTTTCGTTTCGTGATAAAACTGCTGTGTTAAACTTTTCTGTGAGAAACATTGTTTTAAGAACGTTTTTACAGCAAAATAATAAAATAGTTATAAAATATGATATCGTAACAATTTTATAAACGTTTATAAAATACTTTTTGTAGGACGAATTTGTTCCGAATGATAATTGGTTTTAAAAGCATTTTGTAAAAGTACTAGTCTGGATTAACTTGTTCCTTTAAAAACAATTATAAAATTATTCTGTTAAAGTACAGTTCGTAATAATAAAATAGTTTTTTTATTGTCGTTATTAAGAGCGATTTGTTTTCTGCAGCGAATTTGTTCGCAAATTAATAATTACAAAATTGTTTGTTAGTTATTTTATTAAAAACAATAAAAAAATAAATATGTTGCCAATGCATATTTTATAAAATTAAAATGCTGTCATAAACATTACCTAGAACTAATATATAACATAGTCTTATTTATTTTCAACTGATATTTATTGTTATACTATACACAGGTTTAAAATGTTGTCCAACTCGAAAAAAACGAAAAGCAGTTGTGCATTTAATAGAAAATTAATTACAATATTATAAATTATCAAAGGGAAAACATTAGTGACTATAATAATGAGAAGGAGACTGTAATGGAATCTAATCAAATTAATGACCATATTTACATTAATAAGACACCAAATATTTTGGAGCCTGATCAATTCTCAGGAGGAATTATTACTAGATGGTGAGCGGGTAGCTGAAATAGAGAATTGGTGATCAATATCATGCTTCAACCACAACAAGTGAGCTAGAAAAAAATGCAAAACTAAGAGAAAACATGCGATCATGGGCAGTATCAAATGATATTCCGCATTTTTCCCCAAAGAAGCTTTTTGCTATACTCAATGAACGAATGCCAAATTTTCTAACTCAAGATCCTCGAAATCTCTTAAAGATATTCAACAAACCGTTTTAGTAAGGGCAGTTATAACATACATAACATAAACAAAGGGCTCAATTTAGGTTATGTTTAAATTAGTCCCGTAAAAGCTAATAAGAGAGTAGCTATAGAAGCATTTTGTTTTATAAGAACACATTAAAAGCTTTTATAAAACATATTATGTTAAAGTTTGTTTTGTAAAACTCTGTTTACTATTTTATTATTATTCCAATATTGAGACGATGCGACACACCGTGGCGACTCACACAAACATCAAAGTATCAAGCACGAAAACTTCAAGTAGACAGGACCAGACTTGATTAATTTGTATACATTTTATCTTATATATTTTTTGCAGCACCTTTTAATTAAATTTTGATTTTTTAGAGCAGCTTGTTTTAGTTTGTTTTACTATTAATTTATTTTAAATAACGGCAAACGATAACTAAATACATAAAACTTCAAGAAAAATACTTGTAATTAGCTTCATATATATATTTTTTTCTCTTACACCATAACTGGTTTACAAAAATTTCTTCTTCTTTTACATAAAACATAGGTACCTACTTTTATTTTGGCTAGTAGGTATCCATATGATAGATATAAAAGAATCATCTCATCATATCATTCTTATGCTATCAAAGGGATTTCAGGTAATATTAATTTTATATTAGATTTTATTTGAACTTAAAATATTATGAGATTTATGTTTTTTAACGAATACACCCCTGTATAAAACAATTCTGCAGTTATTTTATTATAGCTATCTAAGAGCATACTCGTCTGGGTTGAGATAATTTTGTTTTATAAGCATCGTATAAGGAAGAAGCCATTTTTGGTTTCTTTAAATTGTTGGCCATGTTGACCAAACTTTTAAAATTAATATTTTTTATAATTTGTAAAATTTTCTTAGCTAATAAGGTATACAGCATCAGTCATTACATAATGAAGGATATCCCAAAAGATTATTTTCAACAATAAGTGACAATGAAAAAAATATTTTATATAATTTATAAAATCTAAATTCATTAAATTTACATAATTCGCGAGGCGCATTAAAATTTTAGTAATAATATACAATATATTTAACAGTAAATTTTGTTTCGCAGTCAAATCGGCTCATGGGTGAATTTTATCCGACTTATTTTATTATTCATTATTGAATATTATAGCGTTTTATATTATTGTTACCTCCATGATTGTTCAGTTTTATTAATGTGTACCAACAACAATGCATAATAATTATAAAATAATTTTGTGTAAAAAGGTATTTTAGAAAAACGTTTTTATCCTTTAACTGTTGCCGCTGATAGCAAAAATGTTGCAATTGAGGCTCTTATAAAATATGTTTATAACAGTTTTATTTGATTTTTATTAGATATTTATAAACGTTCTAAAAACTATTGTATAATGGCAATAAGCAACATTTATAGAACCGTTAAAGAGTCGATTTGTTTTATAAATCTGCGCCTTTTTCGTGTTTATAAGGCGCGTAAGAACGTTGTGAAAATGTTTATAAAACAATGGGTGTTTTATAAAATATATTTTATAAACGTTCTTACAGCAATTAAAAAATTTAAATTGTTAGTTGGGGGGCTTTTAATAAAACAGCTTCGTACATGCACTGCCTCACTTCAGGCTGACAATTTCAGCAGACCCAAGAGAGACATATCTAACAATAGCCAGTGGCCTTTAATAGTTTACACAAATTCTACATATTCACAGAACGTCTTTTTCATTAATCCTTAGTTATAGATAGATATAGATACATAAGAACTTCATAGATGTTATAGTGTCTAGATACTAGTACAGACAAATTTTTGATTGCAGGGGTAAATTATTGTTTCCCAATCGAAAATTAAAATTAGTTTAGTTGATATCGCTATCTTTGACATAAAGTGTAAATTGATTTTTGTTCCAGATGTTTCAAGAGGGAATTTACAGAAGGCGTCGCATTGAGGATGTGGGAAGCCTGTTGGGCAAATTACCTTACCGATTACTTTCATCTGTTTTTGTGCCTAGCAATTATTTCTGTATATGCAGATGATGTCATTGCTCAAGATTTGCGATCCGATGAGATGTTACTACATTTTAGTTCTTTAGGTTCGTTTCTTTTTAGATCAAAATTATTCATACAATCCATACTTAAAATCAATTTACAAATGAAATAATCAAGACT
Organism: Apoderus coryli; assembly: GCA_911728435.2. NCBI lineage: Eukaryota > Metazoa > Arthropoda > Insecta > Coleoptera > Attelabidae > Apoderus > Apoderus coryli. Next base: position 2,906,764 of record OU452202.1, on the reverse strand, counting down.
TAAGCTCACCATAAATAAAGCAAAAAAATTGTGAGATTAAGTCTTGATTATTTCATTTGAAAATTGATTTTAAAATATGAACTCACAAAGGGTTTCTCAGATTCTTAATCCATACTTAGTTATCGTATGTGGAATGTGGAAGTCGTTGAAAATATTATTCATACAAAAAACTGTTTCTAACAGTGGCGGCTTGTCTGTAAGGGCTAAAGGGTTACAGCCCCCCGGCACAAGGCAGAAACAAATTATTATAAATATAAAATAAAAATAATAATTATATGATGATATGTTATCTTTTAAGGCTTTTTCAGTATTGTCAGTTTGTTAGTTTTGTTAATCTGACAGACCCTCCGTGGCGATTAATATAATTTTCATTCTCGTGGCTGCAACCACAAAGGGCTACAAGCTGTCTAAGGCTACAAGTATTTCAAGCCCATAAGGCTGCAGTGAAACCAGGGACGAACGGACCCATTAAAAAAAACAACAAAAAGGCTAAAAGTACCACCGTAGATAATATGTTCGATGCTAATATCGCCGTAATTTCACGAATTCGGGTGGCCATATCGGGGGACGCAACGGGGCAACTAACACTTCAGCTACTAGTCGTAGATAAAAGTTCTGTGTAGTGTGTTTGCCAATAGCTTGTGTATGTGTTCGTAACTTCCACTGACTTCAAGAAATAGACTGAATTATTTACATTCAAAGCCGGACAATCATTAAAAACCGAAGTATCCCGTCCCGCAGCCCCATCGACAACTTTTTCATTTAGTTAAGCCATACGTTAAGTGTTACAATTAGCGACGTTGCTAGATCAGAAAATAAAATCTTAATAAGAAGAAGAATATCGAAAACCAATAATTTTGTGTTTACAAACGAATATTCTTTAAACACATCACTTAAAATCTAGCCTAGTCATTATTTGTATTAAAATTTATATTTAGGACAAGGACCCACTTCTTACTCCTATAATCCTATAATAATCTACCATATACATATGGCAACATGGCTATAACAAGAGGGACAGTCATCATTCATTTTTTAATCTATTGCATTGTAGTAAATATCTAGCGTAGGCGGTGTTGCACTAGAAGTTTTTTGTTTGTGTTTAAAAATCAATTGTTGAGTGGTTTTCGTCTGTTTTTAGTATTTTTTTATGCTAAATGTTTGCTGGTGATAGCAGTTCACAAATAATATGATGCGGAAATGCATTATTTGCAAAAAACTAGACAATGATCCACAAGTAAGGTTGTTTTAACTAACAGTGACGTAGAATTCACGGAAATACAGGGCAAAACTTGATGTCCCAGCTCTGTTATGTGAAAATGAAAAACGATAGAAAAATTCGAAAAAGAGGTTCTTAAATAGGATTAAGTAAGCTCCATTCTAACCCATATTTCATTTTGTTTCCAAGTTTGGAAACTGAAGTAAATGGCGTCATCAACTTTTTTTTTCCAGAAACATACCTATATTTTTGCATAGTTCAAAAGAGCTAATTTTTCTAAACAACTTTTGTAAAGAAAAAAATCTTCATTCGTGAAAAAATTATAAGCAAATTTGTAGAAAAAACTAATATGACAAATTCGCAACCGTCACAACTTTTACACAAGTACGCTTTGGAAACAAACTGCAATTATATCTGTCAATACTTAAACTAAGGGTTGACAAATAGTGTTCGTATGATAACTTCTAATATAAAATAAACATTTGATATTCAGTCAAGAGAGAAGATACGTATTATCCATCGGTTGTTAATAATAATTACTTATTAAACACTACAAAAGCAGATGATATTATTTAATATTAACTATTATTACCACAGAATTAAACATAGTAATACTATAGGTTACTACTAATTAATTATAGGAAATCAATCACTACAACAAATTTTCAATGTGACCACCTCCTAGTTCTAAACGCTTATCTAATCTCTTCCTTACTTCTCCTCCTGAGGCCTTACATAACATTTCTCTTGAGAGTTTATTGCATGCATTTCTAATTTTTTCCTTTAAATGTTCTAAGTTATGTGATAGCAATTCTTGCTTGGAGCGCCGCCCCCGTCATGCTCGAAAAACATATTTGCACGCATTTGGTCAAACCGGCTCTGAGAAAAATGTTTTCTTAAGGAATATGTGGTTAACTAAAGTAAACTAAATTTTATTTGCAGCAATGTACATGGATGGACAGTTAATAGCCAGAAAAGCAAGAGGCCTTCTACATCAATTTAGACAAATGAGAGAAATACCATGCTCACTAACAGGTCTGTGTACTAGATGTGGTCCAGGAATATGGGATAGTACACATAGTCCTAGAATTTTTTGTATTGGACATGACGGACAGGGGTTTTGTACAAATTGTTTACAGTAAATTAAGGCAAACAATATATGGAATTCTAATAATAACTTTAAGTCACTGTATGAAAAAGAAATGCTTGATTTTTCTTACTCGCATTTTATGTATGTACAGGGTGTACAAATAAAAAAATATCACTCTTCAATTATAATTCTCAGCTATTTCCCCCTTTTATTAAAAAAATTATCACCGAAAAACTTCAGTGCAATAGGTGATGGCGACCTTATTTGTACACTCTTTGTTCATCGGACTCCAGCTCGCTTCCAATTAATTTACAATGAATAATAATTATCAAATATATCAGAGTATGCAGATGTGTCTGAAAAAAGGCATAGATATCAGAGAATCTTGGGAATTGTACATGAATGGCAAATGGTTAAATTAGGAAAATTTTTGTTTATTTCTAGAATTTTGAAAAATGTATCTTAATTTCAAAAAAAAATAACGTTCTAATTTTTTTTTTTTGGAATCTGAAGAAACTTAACTTGTGCGTATCTGTCTGGAAAACTTTAATAGGATACATTTTTGAGTCCGTAATATTTTTTAACAATATTTGAGACTTGAGACAAATAGTTTTTCACAAATTTTATATACGTAACACAGATTTGTAATTTAAAGTCTAGTAATAGCCATAATTCAAATTCAAAGGACAGTTGCGAATTAAAAGAAGAAGCAAGTTTGATTGTACGGAAACGAAAGATAAAGAATTTTTAAATATATTTCCTAAATTGACCAAATCATACCTTGAATGTATGTGTAGCATTTCACGAAAAGCATTGAGTTTCTCGAATATTTCAGGAAAATCTCGTTTTTAAACAAATGGAATAATTCTCTGATACACGACATTTGAAGCAAGCCTACACATGTAAAAGTAGTTATATGTTTGATGTGCCATAGACGACACCCTGTATTTTACAACTTTTGTTTTTATTTCGCCATATCACATCGATGATCGATGCGCATTAGCTCACAGCATAAAGATATACAGCAGATTACTTTGGTGGAGGAGGGTATTATGAGCATACCTTAAGAGTTAGATTTGCGATATTAAAACTAATATCAGATTTGTTGAAGTGAGTTCTCAATATAAATAATGGGATGGATGGATAACAATGGCCTACACTTGGCCAACGTTTCATTATAATTTTGTTTGATGACTCAATAAAGCTCTGATGAAGTTTATGTAGGGTAAACGAAACGTTGGTTAAACTTTGGGAAATTTTACTTTTGTCCGACCCCGACAATTTCATCCATCCCATTTATACCAATTGTTATTTAGTTCTCAACCACAAGCTTACTTGGTGATATCTAAAATAGTGGTAAATTATTAGGTAGGTACTATTTTATCGAGTATAAATTTCACATGACACAATAGTTGAAATACGACGAAATTTTTTGAAATATTTCGGATACTAAAGAATATTATTATTTCTTGATGCAGCATAACAAAATTGATATAGATCAACATTTTTCGCATCGATTTACCAATTACCCCGTATTGTTGAGTTTTGTACATTTTTCATTTTCACCAAAGTTTATATACAGGGTGTTAGTAAATAAGTGCGACAAACTCCAGGAGATAATTATGCATGAAAACATAATGACAGTTTGCTATATAAACATATGTCCGCAAATGCTTCGTTTTCTGAGATACGGGGTGTTAAAGTTTTTCTTAAAAATTGAAGATTTATTCATTGCTGTGAAACCGGTGGAGATATGCAAATGAAATTTAGTGGGTTTTAAGAGGTAGTTATTACGCATTGTTTGGCATGAAATTAAGAATTTTATGTTCATCAGTGCCGCGCATACGGGTAATGATCTCAATTTTCTTAAAGAAAAAAATGGTACGGCACCGGAATTTTTCAAATTAAAAATCATTTTGAAATTTCTCGTTTAATTTGTGATAAAAAACCTCTCTCGCTTTTTTATTCTAGGGGACATCGTTTTTGTGCAAAAAAATAAAACATCTTACCCTGTATTTTTCATTTCTTTAATACATTATCAAGAACTATCTAATACAATACACATTAAACCATAACAATAAGATAAAATAACACTAATAATAAAGAAACGCTAATTTGACATTTCGTTGATATATTCGTATTTAACAGAATGTTGACAGTAGCCTACTAGCGTCGCCGCGAGATTTTTTATTTTTTTTGCACAAATGCGCCCTACGATGAAAAAGCAAGAGAGATTTTTTATCACAAATTGAACGAGGAAATCCAAAATGATTTTTAATTGGAAAAATTCCAGTGGCGTACCATCTTTTTCTTAAAAAAAAATTAGATTATTATTAGGTGCCCATATTCGCGCCACTGATGAACATAATTCTTAATTGCATGTCAAAAAATGCGCAATAACTACCTCTTAAAACATACTAAATTTCATTTGCATATCTCCATCAGTTTCAGAGCAATCAATAAATCTTCAGTTTTTAAGAAAAACTTTAACACCCCGTATCTCAGAAAACGAAGCATTTGCGGACATGTGTTTATATAGCAAACTGTCATTATTTTTTCATACAGAATTACCTCCTGAAGTTTGTCGCACTTATTTACTAGCACCCTGTATACAGGGTGGTCCAACTTTTACCTGCATAAATTTCAGAATCGATAGATAATCGACAAATAATGTGAGTTCGGTTAATAAACTATGTGCGAAAAAGGCTTCGTTACAAAGTTACAGGGTGTTGAAATTTAAGAAAAAAATTCTAATTTTATTAATATCTTTATAACCAAATTTGGCACGTGTAGAGAGGTAATCTAGTTTAATTTTTTTATATAATAATATTATTTTTCTTTGCACCAGTGGCGTGCGTACGGCTGCCGATTGCGATATTTTTAATGAAAAAACAGATACGCTGGTAAAAAGAATGGTCCGAGGAGATTATTGGATATTACTCCTAGCCACACGTTCACACTGAATTGCTGTTGAAACTTTCTCGCCCGCACTTATACGATATAGATTGTGTTGGCACCAAATATGAAAGTTGTGGTAATTCGTTATACCAGTTCTTGTAAATGAAGCTTCATCAGGCCAGCAAACCTTATGCAGGAAATCTCTATCTACTTGAACTTTATTCAATATCCAATTGCAATAGTTACGCCTTTTAACATAGTCTACAGGCACTAAATCTTGCACAGCCCTAAAATGGTAAGCCTTTCTACCATCTTTATGAAGTGACCTAAGAATGGTTGACCTTGATATGTTGAGCATGACGGCAGCTCTTCGTGAACTTAGGTTTGGATTTCGATCAAACGTTCTTAAAATACGCCTTTCATCGGCCAAATTGTTTCTTCTAGCGCGCTGTCTATTGTTGTTTATGTTAAAAGTAGTATTTAAACAGCGTTCTCGAAATGTCCGTTGAATTTGACACTAAAAAGAACACTTAAATGCAACACAATTTTGTTGTGACAAAATGATTGACATTTCTGTTTTGTAACCAGGTGTTTTGTTTTAATCAAAGCTAATGTGATAATTATATGCGCCTTTTACCAATTATGTATTGAGTATGACGGTAGTCATTTTGAACAGTTTCTGCAAAATCTGTTAAATATGTGTAAAACGTGTAATGATATGTTATTTTTATGTTTGTTTTCAATACATTTGGTTTAGACGATTTTTATTTTTTTACTCGAAAATGTTGCGTCATACGAAAAAAAGCCAAGAGTACTTTTTTCTTTTAAATTGAATAAGGATTGCAGACATAATTTTTATTTTGCAATAAACCAGTGGCGTATCTGATTTTTCATTAAAAATATCGCAATCGGTAGCCTTACGCACGCCACTGGTGCAAATAAAAATAATATTATTATATGAAAAAATTAAACTAGATTACCTCTCTACACGTGCCAAATTTCATTGAAATATCTCAATTGGTTATAAAGGTATTAATAAAATTAGAATTTTTTTCTTAAATTTCAACACCCTGTTACTTTGTAACGAAGCATTTTTCGCATATAGTTCAATAACCAAACTCACATTATTTGTTGATTATCTATCGATTCTGAAATTTATGCAGGTAAAAGTTGGAACACCCTGTATATTCATAATTTGTTCAAATTTTGTAATTTATAATCTTCAACGTTATGGTGTTTTAATTTCTTCTTAGGACAGGAGACATATCTAATCACAATGCTCACTTTGAAGAGGAGCCATAGCATCCAAGATTGAATAAATTAAATATTTATTGCTTATAGCAATATACTTTTGTGGTACGAAAGTTTATAAACAAAAAAATTGTAGCTACCTAGACCACAGACCCTTTAAAAGTAATTCGTGGGCGTGGGATAACGTTGAGTCCAGGTTTAAATAATCATAAATTAATTCAACTGCCAGCCAGAACATAAATACTGCTTCTAATGTATGGATGAAATGGACATTTAGGAAATTTATTTATGACAGAAATAATGACATAGTCGTTGGATTGACAGAAAATATAAAAAACATCATAAGGAGTTTACACCTGCGAAAACTGATGGGGTATTTACTCGAAATGGAAACAACCATTGTATATTATTTTTATCTATCTTGGTTCTGTTTTTTGCAAATAAAATGGTATAATATACCTACTAATATATTATATTATGTAAAATAATATTCATTGGCTTTCGTGAAATGAAATAACTACGCCATAACTAAAGTAATAAATAATACGATATGAAATCTTTATGTACATTATCTATATAAGAAAGTTACTTATTGTATAAACTTACGGAATTGTTATGTTATTATATTATGTTGAATAAAAAATGATTATGTAAGTTACTAGTTGAAGTATTATCAAACATATCAAGTATCGTAGATGCTTTGCCATAAATTCGAGAACTTGCAATAAGAAAATAGTTGGAATCAGCGTTTATTACAGAAAAAAAAATCGGTTGTGTCACCTCAAAACAAGTTATAGTAATATAATCAAAAATATATGACCTGCGTAACGAAACAGAATTTTAATAATTATTATTAATATAATTGTATTATTTCCATTAAACTAACGTAACAAACTACTTTATTCAAAAATTAGATGGAAAAAAGAGTATTGCCGGAGCTGGGATTCGAACTCATACCCTTCCGCATACAAAGCGAAAGCTCTATCAATGACGCCACAGTAACAACTTTGAGAATTTTGTATTTTAATTGTAATATATATTCGTTCCAAGTACCTGACTGGTGAAATTTTAAAGGCTATTTTCCCGAGAATTATGGGGGCAAATATCAAAAGTGACCTAACGCTGGGATCTAGTTTTGCACGGAGTATACAGGTTGAACATGTACCTGATTTACGCCATACTGCTTTGAGACCACATACCTCAAAGTGGTACGTTTTATTTAATTTAGTTGTTGCTTATGAATAGTAGGAAATCAACACCAAACCACTAATCCATATAGCCCAACTTCAAACAAACATAAGTAAAACAGAATACTAGACACATGAATGAGTATAGATGCGACTCATCTTAATTTTTAGCTCTCCATATCATATATGTAATATATGTATATATGGAGACTATTAGTTTCATGAAAAAAAATTTTTTTTTAATTTCACCGGAAATACTTGTTTTTGGTCATTTTATACATAAATAAGTAGTTTTAAAAAAATGTCTGTCTGTCTGTCTGTCTGTCTGTCTGTCTGTCTGTATGCCCGATAACGCAAAAACCGCTTAACAGATTTTAACCAAATTTGGTACAAAAAGACTATTGGACATGGCAAGGAGCTGATTAGATTTTGGGAAACATTGAGCGTAGGCAAAGGGTTTAAAAGAGGGTTCAAAAATTAAAAAAATTCATAGTTCTTAAACTTATCCGAAATACTGCATAATTTTTTACGCATTTAATTGAATATAACCTAAAATATTGAACATAAAATATTAGACCACATTGACGTTCGAAAATAGTGTAAAATGGGGTAAAAAAAGATAAAAAAAAAAACGTATTTCTTAAAAATAGCAGAAATATTAACTAGTTATTTATAGTTTTGATGGAATATAACCTATAAAATGTGTCATGAATAACTTACTTTCATATGCGTTCGTAAATAGTGGAAAAGGGGTCAAAACATAAAAAAAATATATTTCCTAAACTTATTCGAAATATGGAATAATTTTTCATAGCTGTGATACAATATAAGCTAAAAAATATTCCATAAAAGAATTGGTTTACACAGGCGTTCGAAAATAGTTTAAAAAAAGGGTCAAAAACGAAAAAAAAAAACGTTTCCCAAATATAGCAGAAAAATTGGCTAATTATATATAGCTTTGATATAAGATAACCTAAAAAATGCAGCATAAAAGTTTTATTCACATAGGCGTTCGTAAATAGTAGAAAAAGGGGTAAAATAAAAAAAAATTAAAATGTAAAATTTTTTATATTTAACTAGATGAATTGGTGTTAAAAATAAACGACAAAAATTAATGTACCATAGGCGTCCGTGAAAATTCTATAAAAGGGTCAGAATTTTTTTTTATCCGTGATAACTCAAAAACCACTTAACGGATTTTAACCACATTTGGTACGAAAATACTACAGGATATTTATAGGTGGTGATTAACATTGAGCGTAGGCAAGGGGTTTAAAAGAGGGTTCAAAAATTTAAAAAATCATAGTTCTTAAACTTATCCGAAATATTGAATAATTTTTTATAGTTGTGATAGAATATAACCTAAAAAATGTTACATAAAAAAATTAGTTCACACAGGCGTTCGAAAATAGTGTTAAAAAAAGGGTCAAAAACGAAAAAAAAATGTTTCCCAAATATACCAGAAAAATTGGCTAATTATATATAGCTTTGATATAAGATAACCTAAAAAATGCAGCATAAAATTTTTATTCACATAGGCGTTCGTAAATAGTAGAAAAAGGGGTAAAATAAAAAAAAATTAAAATGTAAAAAATTTTATATTTAACTAGTTGAATTGGGTTTAAAAATACACGACAAAAATTAATGTTCCATAGGCGTCCGTGAAAATTCTATAAAAGGGTCAGGAAAAAATTGTATCCGTGATAACTCAAAAACCACTTAACGGATAACCTACAACATGCAGCATAACAATTTTGTTTACATAGGCGTTCGTAAATAGTAGAAAATGGGGCAAAATAAATTTTATAATAAAACTAAAAAAAATCAATTATTTTGCGTACAAGAATTTAGCCTAGATCTGAAATATAAAATATCTGCGTATAAATAGTGCCTCCAAAGAGAAGAAAAAGGCACAAAACCCGATACAAAAAAAAAAAAAAAATAGCTGATGTCTAAAACAAAACAAAAATTTAGATAAATGACAAAAAGGTCATAAAATTATTACTTTTACACTTAAATATGGAGAGCTATTCGTGCCTCGAGGGCAACAGCTAGTTTTTTGTATTATTATATTTATTTTATCTCTGAATTTTTATAGCAAATCTATAGTAGTATAGGGTCCTTAAATCTTCCAAGTCTTACAATAATTTTTCAAGAATAATTATTAACAAAAACAAAGGATACATCCATTATTAAACAGACACAAATTGTCACTCATTTAGAAGAAATGAAATAAAATGGCCAGCAAACTCTCCGCACCTCAGTCCACTAGATTATATTATTGCTTGGGATTAGGACAAGCCTTTCGTTTAATCAGAGAAGATAAAAGGTAATCAATACTTTATCGCATAATGGATGCGGCAGCTGCATACGAAATAATCGCGACTTTGTTAATCGTACTATTTGAAACTAAAAGAGGAAACAAGTACCTACACTGAAGTATAGGTATAATAAATGTAGGTAAAATAGGTCGCATCAGAAATCATATGAATTGACTCAATTTGTATGTAAGATTTACAAGAGTGTCCAATACGCCTATTATATACACATATCTACCTATTTATTCCAATTGTTAGGTTGCCAGGGGCATATTTTTTTCACTTTAAATGTAGCAACTACACTCCTCGATATATTAAGAAAGAAGCGTCGTGTGACAACTAGATAAAATTAGCGGTCCCGACATATTATTTGCAATCTTATGTAGTGCTTGGCTAACGAATCTGTGACAACGAAAGGAATGCGGACAAAAAAATCCTATATTGCCAAATTTAACTACAAAAAATCACTAGTTCTATAAAAGAAGTAGTATTAACTTGAAAATCGATTTTTTACAATTAAAAATAATAATAATGAAAAAAGCTCAGCATTTTTTTGTTTGTTTTATTTTTATTTAATAACTAACATTTTTACCGATGAATATTAAAATGAATACGAAATTACGATCTTCTGTAAAATCGGCAATACCACGCGAAATAGGTGGTTAGACACCTATGAATGATCCTAATTGGTGTCGCCATGCGGGTATTCAAGTCGCAATTGGTGGAAACTGAGTTCTTCCCCGCAATTGTTGCCGCCCCTCGTAGTAATATTGAATCAGCCAGTGGCAGAGTGGTGTTATTATTTATACTTTTGTTGTCGTGTATGAGTTGCAATATTATCAAATATTATATCAAATTATTATTGTAGGTATATTTAGTGTTCTGTTACTTTAGTGTTTTAGGTTCAAAACAATTTTTCTTTGTTCTTGTAGAAATATAAGCTTACACATTAGTTGTTGTTTATTAAGGCATCAAAACTGAAATTTTTTATTGAATCTACTTAGAATTGTCTAAAAAAATCAGGGTAGTTCGATTTAAAAAAACATTTCTTAGAACGCCCCCATATATGTGCGACTTAAACCCAATAGAGTTAACTTACGCAAAACTTAAATTAAATATATAAGACTCCCTAATCCAACCGGAAATTTCAACCTAACTACATTAAACGAAGTTTTTAATATCCAGTAATGATAGGAATAGTTTTTGCCGACATGCTAAGGAGTTGGAAGAAGAATTTTGGAGGAAATTGAGCACATTATAATAACTTTAAGACAAGATGACGACAGCGAGACTGATGATAATGATGATGCACGCCGCTGGAAATTATATGAATGAAATCAGCCATGTTATATTACAACTGCACTCCCCTTACCGACGCCGCGCTGTTACAGATCAATTTACCAAACAATAGCACTGCGTACTTGATTGGCGCATTCACCATTTTTGAAAATAAAAGAAACCTCGCTTACCTTATTACTTTATATACATTCAATATTATTTTTGCTATTACCTACATTATTTTTTATTTATTTATTAAAAGCCAATCCAAATGTCACTATACTCAAAGCAGATAAAGGAAATGGAACAGTGGTGATAAGTAAAAAAAATTAACAAGAAGCGTAGATAGGTACCTATAGATAGATAATACCTAATATTTTAGCAGCTCCTATCGGAAAATCAACAAACATCCAACGCTATCAATAGAAAGACCAGATAACAAATTAGTAACACAGTCGTCAATCCCGGAAGACGTTCAACTCCAGATTATTTCACAGGAATCTCAAACTCCTCGTTTCAATGGCTTTCCTAAGATCCATTAACCGAATGTTCCACTTCGCTCAATAGTTAGTACAATAGAATCTGCAACATATCATCTTACAAAATACCTGAGTTCCATTTTAAAAAATATGTCGGGCAAACTCCAAGTTCCATACTCAATTTCACAACACCTCTAGTCCGAATATTACCAGAAATGCAACTTGAAAATAATAATATATTGGTCAATTTTGATGTACCTAGTCTTTTTTCACAGAATCCCAGACACATTATATATTATAAGTCACATTATCTATCTGCTAAGCGCAAACATATTACCAGTCATAGAAAGATTCCATATTTAACGGCCAAATATTTGAGCAAATATCCGGGGCCGCCTTGGGATTTCCACTTTTCCAGTCATAGCAAAAATATTTATCGGAAATTTCGAAGATGAAGCCATAAGTTTTTACCCACTTAAACCGAAAATATGGAAGAGATATGTTGATGACATTTTCATAGTCTGGCCTCAGAACGTATAGAGCGAGTGCAAACAACAAAAACAACTGGTTCATGTGATAAAAATAAGTATAATTTAGGAGTTTTTTATATAAAATAAAATCAAAATAAGTAAATTAAATTTCTTGGACAATCAAGTACCTATCTAATCATGTTCCAAATTGTAAATATATTGTGTAATGTGTGGATTTGTTTAGAAAAATGTGCTGGAAAATGTTTGTTCAAAATAGTTAGTATGTTGTGTAGGCGAGTAGATTTTTATAAAAAAAAAGCACACACATTGCATTGCGCTGAATATTTAAACTTTTGTAAAAACACATGGTATATTTTACACTTGTTTTCAGAAGTCCGATCCTAAAATAACCCTGTTTTCGTTGAAGATTATTGTAAAAATTAGAGGTCGTTAAATCCCAAACTGGCCGTAATAACACTCCGTATGTGTAGATTTTAATAATTTTATTAATAAACAATAATTACAACGAAACTTTAAAAACTACTTATTTAATAATTATTATGAAAACTAATATCTATCATTTAATATAGAAATATGAATATACGTTAATAATAAAATAATGATAATGAATAAAAATGTGAGTTCTCGTTAATATAATGTTTCTCGTTGACGATAAAAAATAGAACTGAACACAGTGTTGTTCGCATGCTTTTTTTTTTCGTACTAGATGGCGCGTCAATTTCGTACTAGATTTACAATTGTCTGTCGTACTAGATTTACAATTTCCTTAAATCTATTTAATCGAGTAAAAAAAAAAAAAAAAAAAAAAAAAAAAAAAAACCGTTTGATGAATTATTTGTTAGGTTAAATGAGATCTTTCTTTCTTTGTTCTATTATCTCACCTCTTCCTTCCTGATTCAGATGCACACAGCAGACACCTAAAGATGGTTAGATGAGATGACAGTAAAGTTTCACTTCGTATCTATTAGCCATTTCGTCAGAATATTTGGTTTTCCTTGAGTTAGGGGATAAATATTGATTTGATTAAAAACGTACTAAAATATCGTTCCGGCGTATTAACGTATAAAGTCTCTCAAAACGTACTAAATATAATACGAAAAAGCACCTGGGAACAACACTGACTGAACATAACAGGAGATAATAAAATATAACATTCCCTTATTAGTTACAAACCGGTCTAACAGGTATAGACAAATTTCAGCACCCCGAATGGTTGGTGCAAGGGAATAAAAAAATGCTAATGTAATATATATCTACACTATAAAAAATACGTCACTCAAGGAATGTTTGTGTTTAACACAATCACACACTATTTTTAACAATTATAGTGTATTAGAGCTAACACGTTTTATTATAGTTTTCAAGCGGCCAATTGACTTAGTTGCAGATCTTCAGTGGCATTATTTTATCTCAAAAAATATTCTAAAGTTAACGTTTTGCCACCAATATAGCGGATTATTTAAGAATAAAAAAAAAACTATCGACAGTTGTATTACGTAGCATCTCTACGGAGACATTAACTTAAATTTAAGGTACACTGTTAAAAATTGGGTGAGAAATACGTAAGATTTGTAGTAAATATACATGTGTTTTTATGTAATAATAGGCAAATCTTAAAAATTCGCGAATATTGCCGATAATTTACCCAGATCACGTATTTTTGCTTAGTAATATCGTAAAAACGCATTACCGAAATGTGTTTTTACGACATAATTTGTGTGGATTCAAATCGTATCGAAAATTTTCGACTTTCCCTGCAAATCTACGCATTACTTTTAGTACTACTCCGTGGCTCCTAGTAATTTTACGACACTTTCGTAAAAACATCCTTACAGCGCAAGCGCAGCGACATGCAAGTATACAGCAGCCATTTACCCTTTACAATTCAGCGTTATCAAAAAAATAATGCACATTTATTATTTAACAACTGATTTAATAAACCTAAAACTCAACTTAAATACAATAAGCTGTGCCCAAAAAGTTAACAAAATATTAGCGGTGTGTACGGTTGCAGAGAAATAGTGAATGGCTTTCTTTTGAGGCTCTAATAATAAGCGCGTCTACATACATTAGCTGTGCTTATAGTCACGTGGTAAGTAAAAATGATTTGTTCATGTTGTAGGATAAGTCTCATACTGTTAAAAATATGATTAGGTACCACCAATATCTACATAGAAATACACCCAGATAGAATTTTATTTGCGCCCGGAGAAACTGCACTTACCAGGTTAGTGGATATAAAACCTATGCAATGCATGTTTATAGGCATTTGTTCCTTAATTTTTAATTGATTTTTTTGCAATTTAAGAAACTTCTAAGACTGAATGTACGTTTTGGTTTGTTAAGTATAGTAGGTACCTATTATTAGCCAAATATGGTAGCTCAAAATCAACAAATTTTAAATTCTAACCTAAATCTGGAAAATGTTAAAAAATTATGTTAAATAATTTCTTTCTTAATTTTAAATTGATTTTTTTTTATATAACATTTCTAGTACATTTGTTAAACTTCGCATTGTATATGTTTTCGTGCCTAATGTAAGAAACTTCTAATACTGAATATTTACGTTTTTGTTTGTAGAGTATAATATACCTACTTAGTAGATCCATAACATTAGGAAAATATGGCAGCTCAAAATCAATAAATTTTAAATTGTAACTGCCTAAAACTTGGGAAATTTAAAAAATTATGTAAATCATATCTTCCTTAATTTTTAATTGCATTTTTTTGTATAACATTTCTAGTACATTTGTTAAAATTCGCATTTGATATGTTTTCCAGCCTAATGTAAGAAACTTCTAAAACTAAAGTTACCTGTTTGTTTGTTAGCTGGGTACCTATTATTAGGAAAATATGGCAAGAAATTTTAGTTTTTAGTTTAGCATGTTTATACCATTTATTTATTATATTATATTATTCTCCTTAAATATTAAAAATCGTGAAAACTAGTAATTCTGTGTTTATATTCAACATATAGGGTAAAGAATTAACATGCATTTATTGAGTTTTTCGCCGCTCTTTAAACCAAATATAAACTGGGGAAGTAAAGAAAAATTTTTAAGTTGTGAAAACCACTGTAACCTAAAAGGAGAAATATTTTTTAGGCTGCAGTGGTTTTTATATAAAACTTAAAAAGTTGTTTTTAACTTTAATATTTTAATACATTTTTCCCCCATTTTTTATGTAAGAACACTGTAAATTTTAAGTAAATTTCACTATTGTTTTACGATCATTGTACATTTCCGGGCCTTACCGCAAAAATACGGTATTATTTAGACAACGATTGCGTAAAAGTACACGTGACTAAGCGTGCTTTTATATTGTAATTTTAAGGTTATTAGTGTATTTTTACATGATATGCAGCGTAATTTTAATTTGTAATTTTCCGATATTGTGTAATTGTAGTACACCAAATTAAGTGTAACCTTAATTTGTAATTTTACCTTGATATTGTATTTTTACACTAAATGTGGCGTAATTTTAAATTGTAATATTTCGATTAATATTGTAGTTGTCCAGTCAAGGTGGAAAATTACGTGAGGGAATGGTTGAATAAATATTACAGTTATATTTTACGTAAATTTACTATTCTGTTTTAACAGTGTAGTCGGGTATATTATGGATTATGAAATAAAATACTATTTCCAATGGTGACTTTTCGTCATTTAATAATAACATCATCAGACCTAATTGGATGTTGTATTTGATAAAATCCAATGCATAATAATAATAATAGCAGTGTTCTGTTAAAATGTAGAGGCGAATAGCAGTCTCCATGCTTTTGGTGGTTTGTTGTTGTCCTTACTATTTTAGTTATTTTTGTTTTATTTTTTTATTACATTGAAATTATTATGCATTAGATTTTATCAAATACAACATCCAATTAGGTCTGATGATGTTATAATTAAATGAACAAACGTCACCTTCGGTCTCGCGATTTTGTTATGTCAGTTTTTCTCATAAAATTACTGATTGGCAAAATTATTTCGTTTCAAAAAGAAATTTATCCGATAAAAAAAAAGCTCTTGTGATTTTACTGTTGATAATGTTGATAATATTTTTGTAAAAATAAAATGAAAGCTTGGCTAATTTAAGTTTGTGGCATTTGCACTTGTGTTGGGTGGTAAATAGATTTCGGATTGGCACATTGATTTCGGTATTACCTACTCGAATAATGAGTACGTGGTCGATGATGGTGAAATTTTTCAAATGAAATGAAATTTTTTGGTTGTTCCCAGCAACTGCACATGTGTTGGGTGTAAGTATATGTCTGATTAATTACGCTCATGCGCAAAAAATGGTTACGTGGTGGATGATGGCGATAATTTCAAAATAAGTCTGACAGCAAAGCACTGTAATTAGTATGTTGTTTAGGCGAGTAGATTCCATAAGAAAAGTACACACATTTATTTTCTTTTCTAATGACTTTACTTCAATGAAAAAATTGACGATTTGGAAGCTATTTAAAAATGTTTCCCTTCAAAGGAGCCTGACCAAAAGTAACCCACGACCTGACCTGAATATTAAACTTTATGTAAAAGCAAATGGCATATTTTACACTTGTATGGCTTTCGACGAGATCTACACGGCCTGGAACTCGTTTTGGTTGAGAATTAGAGTGAATTAGAGCTAAGCTACACGTTTCAATATAGTTAAAAAGCCGCCCACCGCTCATGGTTTACCGCATCAAGTCATTGAGGGTTATAGTGCGAAACTAAAAAAAAAAAATTAAGTTGAAATTTTAATTTTTCACTCTGAAAAAATAGTGGAAAACCTAACCAAATAAATGGAAAGTTTTTTGAGTCACCCTGCATTAAAAATTGTAAGAAACCATTGTATCAAACTCAAAATATTCAACAGTTTCCCTATTTATTTGGTTCTGCCGTGCCTAAAAATCTTAAAAAATAAATGTAAATATTTTTGAAATGTGTAAAAAATTTATGACACCATTTTAACAAGCTAAAAAAAAGTTTTTCTATCTATTAGGTTCTGCCGTGCCTGAAATTTAAAATAAATGGGAACATTTTTGTGACATCCTGTATACAAATTTTATGAGACAATTCTAGCAAACTAACAAATTCAAAAGTTTTTCTATTTATTAGGTTCTGCCTATCTAAAATTCTCAAAAAATAAATGGAAACATTTTTGAGACACCCTGTATAAAAATATAATCTGGCCGTTCTAACAAACTAAACAAAATCAAAAGTTTTTCCCCTTCATACAGGGTGGCCCATTAGTGTGTGGGCGACAGATATCTCAAGATCTATATGCGATAGACAAAACAAATCCTTTACAAAACTTTTAGGCACTGAAGAGATGTATATGTATGTATCTATAACCCAAAAATGTTCTCAATTATACAGATATTCTTAATGCGACACCCTGTAAATTTCAACATAAATAAATGACGCTCAAAATGGCAAGAAAATTGATTTAAGGGTTGATATGTCTAGGTCCAGTAGTTTTTAAATATTTGTAAATAAGGGTTAATTTTGACATACTTTTAAGGCGTTGTGGTAGCTAGAGAAACAAAAAAAAGTCAGCCTCCACGAAATAAAATCAATATATTGCTCCAGGAGCGGACATCAAACCATACATGTTTCAGAGCATCAAACTCCATCATCAGTGGTCGAATAATATAAGAAAATCTACGGGTGCATAGTAACATGAACGCTGACAACAAGAGAAACGCATTAATGTCACTTCGCGAAAATAAAAACAAAATTGTAACTAAATTTCTGTAAAACTTACTTAATGTAATCGACATTGTCGAAAAACGCTTTAAAACAATCATCAATAAAAACATGATATTAAGTTTTTCGAGAATGTCGATTACATTTAGTAGTTTTAGAGAAATTTAGTTTCAATTTTGTTTTTACTTTCGCGAAGTGACATTAATGTTGTCAACGTTCATGTACTATGCACCCTTTTTTCTTAAAAATAAATAAATAATCTTCAACAATATTCGCAATGTTTTCATTTCATTTTAATTATTTTTTTAATTTCAAAACAAAAAAGTTAAATTACAGCTTTATTTTAATAATTCAAATAGACGCTCTTAAAAATATTTTTTTTCGACAATTTAAGTTTAAATTGAATAAAATCCTCTAGCTTAAATTAACTACTAAAATTCCCATTTCTTTTGATAAGACCTAAACAAGTACACAGGAAATAAATTAAACTAAATTATAAACAATCAAGTGTTAGAAAATTGATTTTAACAAATGGTCAAAATGTCGACCACCTTGTTGGCGGCACTTCTGCAGTCTTAAAATAAATGAATTTTTATCTCATTGGAGCATTTGGGAAGTAATGGATGCAAAAACAATTCGTATTCTAATTTTCATGTCTTCTTCGCTGGTTGGTGACTCACGGTAAACAATTTTTTTTTTTTTCTACGGGGGTATACATAGGAATTTTTTTGCAGCTCTATGCCATATTCATCTTCCAGGGAAAGTTGTCAGTGTGTAGGTACCTACTTGTTTAGTAATTTTCAAAAGAAATACGTATTTTTGTATTTAATTTAAGCTTAGATTTTATTCTGTTTAAACTTAAATTGTATAAAAATGTGTGTTTAAACCATTTTATTTTTTACGAGCGTGCTATTTGCAAATTATTAAAATAAAGCCATAATTTAACTTTTTTGTTTTTAAATAGAAATTAAAATTAATTAAACTGAAAAAAAATTGCGACTTTTGTCGGCAAATTTTGCTTTTTTTTCATAATTTTGATTACGGTTAGCCTTAAGCTCATGAAATGATAGCAATATACCTAAGTATAGGAAAGGGACTTCTCGAATATAAGCAGATTTATAGGGTCTCCCATTTAATATTTTCCCATAAATATACAATTTAGTTTGGATCAATTTTGTAAAAGGAACATGTTGCCATTAATATTGTTACGAGTATAAGATATATTTCTACTTCTTCAAAGCAATTAACGAATGTCTACGTTATTCTTTGATACAATTGTGGCTAAAAATATGCGAAATTTATTTTCGTATATGTTGTGCTAGTAATATAGTCATGAAAATTGTGTCCCAAAAACTATTGACATATTTCATACATAGGTGACACCTCTAGTGTCGCGTAATCAATTGGTCATATTATTATTATTTCTAGTGTTGCTCCCACTTATTTTTATGAATTCATCAATGAGATTTCATTGGAATTTATTTATCCTATGTCCATTTTGTTAGTTTACATTAAGAGTGGAGTGGTTTTCCTCATTATTTTCATGTTTAAGAGTAATTTCTATCAACATTTAGTATTATTCCATATAGTGTAAATAGGAAATAAAACGTCAAACTCCACGAAATCAATTTAATACACTTAATATGTTATGTCGATTAAACTACCAAACATGTTTCGAAGCTCACTAGGTTCATCATCAGTGGCAAAATTTGTAGAGAAATTGTATTTTTGAAAGTATATTACATCATTAGGAGTATTTTAAGAGTAATGTGTTGAAGTCATTTCGAGGAAAAATACTATTAAATTATAATTATAATATTACATTTTAAATATTCTTAAAATAAAAGTCGACCTCCACACAATAAATTTAATAAATATCCTCAACAAATTACATTTGTCACCATACATGTTTCGCAGCTCCGGGCTGCATCATCAGTGGTTATAAGAGAATCTGACGAAAAGCTATGTTATTTAACTTAGTTAGTACATATTATTTTGGGAATTTTATTTATTAACTCATTGTGTGAAAAAATAAAAAGTTATTGTTAAATTAATTATCGTTATTAAACATTTAAAAACTAAAAACTAAGGAACTCAAAAAACTCACATCATTTCTAATGTAAGCTTTATGATATTTTTCTTTCTTACATTAGAAATGATGTGAGTTTTTTGAGTTCCTTAGTTTTTAGTTTTTAAATGTTTAATAACGATAATTAATTTAACAATAACTTTTTATTTTTTCACACAATGAGTTAATAAATAAAATTCCCAAAATAATATGTACTAACTAAGTTAAATAACATAGCTTTTCGTCAGATTCTCTTATAACCACTGATGATGCAGCCCGGAGCTGCGAAACATGTATGGTGACAAATGTAATTTGTTGAGGATATTTATTAAATTTATTGTGTGGAGGTCGACTTTTATTTCAACAATATTTAACTATTCTACTCCACTTCGATATGGACTACATCTTTCGAATATTACATTTTGTTGTTGTGTAATTTAATTTCATTATCATTAATAATTTAATAGTATTTTTCCTCGAAATGACTTCAACACATTACTCTTAAAATACTCCTAATGATGTAATACTTTCAAAAATACAATTTCTCTACAAATTTTGCCACTGATGATGAAGCTAGTGTGCTTCGAAACATGTTTGGTAGTTTAATCGACATAACACATTAAGTGTAGTGTATTAAATTGAATTCGTGGAGTTTGACGTTTTATTTCCTATTTACAATACATTCACTCCACTTAAGAATGGACTACTTCTTTAAAATTATTCCATATAGTTATAGTAATTTTAGAAAGTGTCATTGTGTATTTGATGAAAAGTTATTGGAAAAGTGTTAAGGAGCCGAAGTGTAAGTGTTATGAAAGCTGTCGGACCGAGATTTATACGGCTTTTTCTACACTTTCCTACATTTTTAGATCACAATGGAAAACCTAATAAAGGGCCGTACCATACCGTAAAAATGTACCGAGTGTGTTTAGGAAAGATCGACAAAGACACTACAGTAGACGTTAATACATATGAACAAGATCCAATAGACTCAGTTACGGTCCTTGAGGCAATAGTTTAACCTTAAAAATATGTGGCATGGCCTGTAATAATATTTTTTTCTACTAATATATCGATACATTTCTTGAACCTCTATTAGTGATTAGTGAAAGAAAGTGACAATTTGAGCATCCGCGTCAAATTAAATGTATCCGTTACGTCTGCATTTTTGTTTACAATAACAATCGCCACGTCAAGTACTAATATTAGGTATATAATCGTTAACACATAGGCCAACAGGTATACTATGATAGTTTTGTTTCGTTAAATGCAGATGCGACAGTAAAATAAACATATTCGAATTAGTATTAAAATAAAAAATAATAAATTAGGAGTTTTTTTAGAGATAGTAATGTTTTAATATTTGTTTCATTATTGTGGAAGTTGAATCAATTAAATTTGTTAGGAATTCGAGCACCTAATCATATTCCACTTGTAAATATATTGTGTAGTAAGTTGGTTTCTTGAGGAAAATGTGCAGGAAAATGTTTGTGGTGAAATTTAATTTTCAAAAGATTGTCATGTTGTCTAAACAACCTAAGCGAGTAGATTTGATAAAAAATCACACATCATGCAAATTGACGATTTGCAAACGATTTTAAAAATGTTTCCCTTCAAAGGAGCCCAACAAAAGTGAACGTTGCACTGCGCTGAATATTTAAAATGTATATGAAAACACATATGGAATATTTTCCACTTTTTTTGATTTTGAGAAAATCTTCACGGACTTAAACACTGTTTTCGTTGGGGATTTATGTGAATAAGAGCTATCAAGTTTTATCTTATTTAATTCCGGATTTTTACTAGAGATCCTATATCATATGTATGTTTTTATGCAAATTTAAAACTACTACTTATAGTAATATATTTTGGTCAGTCTTAAGCTGAATAGTAACTAATGTATTATAATTGAATAATATTATAGTCATCGAAAAAAATAAATATATTTCTTAAATCTTGTAGGATAGTTTTATTTACACCAAAAGTTCATAAGTGTACCCCAAATTATATATACTTAATGAATAGATACAATCAAGTTACAGAAAGATAATTGATTTAAAATTGAAAATCAAAATAAAACTTATGAGTTAAAAAATAATTTTGGTTTTATTTGTCGCGACTTTCTAGTAAAAGCACCAGAACGAAAACATTTCCATAAACCAAATCGAGCCTCCCAGTCTTCAAAAAATAAATCAGGCTTATTCCACAAAATAAAATGTTGCGCATAGTCGTAAGTGGTTTTGATTGGCGGATTTAAATGTGGCGCAAACTCAGCACGAGTTTCCATAATTGTGTTCACGTAGTTGTAAAAAACCTACAACAAAAATTATGTTATTATACTATTACGAAGCACCCATGTTAGATGACTTTTAACAAATAATGGTACTGGCAAGATCTAATAATATAGGTATATATTATACTCGTACCTACACAATGAATTTTTAGCTCTCCATATCATATATGTAATATATGTATATATGGAGACTATTAGTTTCCTGAAAAAAAAAATTTTTTTAATTTCACCGGAAATACTTGTTTTTGGTCATTTTATACATAAATAAGTAGTTTTAAAAAAATGTCTGTCTGTCTGTCTGTCTGTCTGTCTGTCTGTATCCACGAAAACGCAAAAACCGCTTAACAGATTTTAACCAAATTTGGTACAAAAATACTATTGGACATGGCAAGGAGCTGATTAGATTTTGGGAAACATTGAGCGTAGGCAAAGGGTTTAAAAGAGGGTTCAAAAATTAAAAAAATTCATAGTTCTTAAACTTATCCGAAATACTGCATAATTTTTTACGCATTTAATTGAATATAACCTAAAATATTGAACATAAAATATTAGACCACATTGGCGTGCGAAAATAGTGTAAAATAGGGTAAAAAAGATTAAAAGAAAAAGTATTTCTTAAAAATAGCAGAAATATTAACTAGTTATTTATAGTTTTGATAGAATAAAACCTATAAAATGTGTCATGAATAACTTACTTTCATAGGCGTTCGTAAATAGTGGAAAAGGGGTCAAAACATAAAAAACATATATTTCCTAAACTTATTCGAAATATGGAATAATTTTTCATAGTTGTGATACAATATAAGCTAAAAAATATTCCATAAAAGAACTGGTTCACACAGGCGTTCGAAAGTAGTTTAAAAAAAGGGTCAAAAACGAAAAAAAAATGTTTTCCAAATATACCAGAAAAATTGGCTAATTATATATAGCTTTGATATAACAACCTAAAAAATGCAGCATAAAATTTTTATTTACATAGGCGTTCGTAAATAGTAAAAAAAGGGGTAAAATAAAAAAAAATTAAAATGTAAAAAATTTTATATCTAACTAGTTGAATTGGTGTTAAAAATACACGACAAAAATTAATGTACCATAGGCGTCCGTGAAAATTCTATAAAAGGGTCAGAACAAATTTGTATCCGTGATAACTCAAAAAACACTTAACGGATTTTAACCACATTTGGTACGAAAATACTACAGGATATTTATAGGTGGTGATGAACATTGGCGTAGGCAAGAGGTTTAAAAGAGGGTTCAAAAATTTAAAAAATCATAGTTCCTAAACTTATCCGAAATATTGAATAATTTTTTATAGTTGTGATAGAATATAACCTAAAAAATGTTACATAAAAGAATTAGTTCTCACAGGCGTTCGAAAATAGTCTTAAAAAGGGTCAAAAACAAAAAAAAATGTTTCCCAAATATACCAGAAAAATTGGCTAATTATATATAGCTTTCATATAAGATAACCTAAAAATGCAGCATAAAATTTTTATTTACATAGGCGTTCGTAAATAGTAAAAAAAGGGGTAAAATAAAAAAAAATTAAAATGTAAAAAATGTTATATTTAACTAGTTGAATTGGTGTTAAAAATACACGACAAAAATTAATGTTCCATAGGCGTCCGTGAAAATTCTATAAAAGGGTCAGAAAAAATTTGTATCCATGATAACTCAAAAACCACTTAACAGATAACCTACAACATGCAGCATAACAACTTTGTTTACATAGGCGTTCGTAAATAGTAGAAAAGGGGGCAAAATATATTTTATAATAAAACTAAAAAAAATCAATTAATTTGCGTTTAAGAACTTGGCCTAGATCTGAAATATAAAATATCTGCGTATAAATAGTGCCTCCAAAGAGAAGAAAAAGGCACAAAACCCGATACTGAAAAAAAAAAATAGCTGATGTCTAAAACAAAACAAAAATTTATTAAATTTAGATAAATGACAAAAAGGTCATAAAATTATTACTTTTACACTTAAATATGGAGAGCTATTCGTGCCTCGTGGGCAACATTTTTTATTTTATTTTATTTTATTAAATTAACGGGAAACCCCAATTATATTTACAACAAATTTCTTATATACATGACAGTACCTAAGTCAAAATAAACAAATTCATAATAAATTCAAGATCTGTTATGAGTTCTACTAAATACAACAATTAATTTGACGTTTAAATTCTAAAAGTAAATATATATACTAAAATGAAAAATAACTACGGTGCATAGCGGACATAATTACTAATTAAATACAGGCCGATATTGTAGATGGGCAACGACTATGGTACTCTGACGAGCTCATAATAAGAGCGAAACCAATTCGTCGATATCTGTCGACCGATGCCACGGTCTGGTTCTACCATAGAAATCTTATATTATATATGTACTCTAGAATGCTAATTAAATCCAACCGAATACCAAAAAGTGTAACGGGTATGCAGAGTTTTCACGAACTACGCATGCTCCTCAGTAACTTATTTTCAGTACAGAGCTGCCATATTTAAAACTATTTTGTCGTTCGCCTTACAGAATTTATGCGACATATCTGTTTTATAAATAAATCCATATGTTGCGTCATACGAAACTGCTTGACAAAATCAAATAATTAAATGTTATCGGTAAAATTGCATACTGTTTAGTTTTCAGCAATATGAACGAAACATTTTTTTCCAAATCTTATTAAATTTAGGAGATTCCGCAACAGCGTCTGTTTTCGCAAATGACATTTCTCGTAGTGGGAATATCTGTCAGAGTCGGCTTCACAACAATTCAGATAGGTTTTATAATTGAGTTATGGTTTTATTCGTGGTATATTTTAATTGTTGATAGATATACCTATTTGTGATTAAAATTGTTTTTAATATTTGTTATTTTGGTTTGGTAGTTCGTTTATTTAACAAACAATGAGGTGTATAGTGTTGTGGTGTAAAAATGAAGGTCTCATTCCTGGTATTAAATATTTTCAGTAAGTTATTGTTTCGGGTTTCTAACAGTCTCAGTTTGAGTCAATATGATACCATTGACATGATACTCATTTTTAGCTTGACAAAAAAAAGACATGATGTTTGGATGCGGGCATTGGGATCCTAGTACAGAAAATGTATGTGATGGGAATGTCATATGCAGTAAGCATTTCGCTGCAGAAGATATCATTTGTAGAGAAGACGGCAAGAGGATCACCCTCGTACCCGATGCAGTTCCCAAACTTTTGTTGAAAAGAAGAGATTATGTAAATGAGAGTGGAAGTTAAATTCTTAATCGTTTGATATCAAGACACTGTTTACTTAAAAGCAGTCTGTCAAAAATGCATGATATGTATGTCAAGAATATATTTCCTACGTTGTGTAGGTATACAAAGTTCGTTTGAATTCTGTTGTTAAACTGGAATATACTTAATTATAGAATCCTCCATGAAATTGCTGAGAATAAAAGTTCTACCAACCATGTTTTGTAACAAAATACTATTGCGAGTAGTACGGATTATATGGAAGTGGTTTACATGGACACGGAAAATATTCCTGAAGTCACTGTTTCTTGCACCCCTTCTTTGAAGGCTGTAGAGAGGTAAAAGGCCTAAGGTGGTTGTATAAACAAACAAATATTATATAATAATAAAATAAATAATTAGAATGCTCAAGTCCTTACGACATTTTCCAGTATTAGAATTTTTACTTATTTCTCGTTTCTGCTTAGATTTATTATTATTGGGTTGTACCTGTTAGACAATAAAGTATTTAGATATTTAATGAAATTTTTTATTTCTTAAATTCCTTTATTCCATTTTTTTATTTGAATTACCAAATGGCAAAATTTAATTTTAAACAGTAATATTACATTTAATCAAAGCCGGTCCTGTTGAAAAATAAGTTACTGGTGATCATGCGCATTATGGACAGCTCTACACTATTGGTTATATTTTTGTACTACGGGATTATCATTCTAGAGTATATATATATAATATAAGATTTTTGTGGGTTCTACTGAATTAGACTGAGGCCCTGCTAAATTAAACAAAATCCCTTGTGTAGGTAACACCCGTAACTTTATCCGCTATGCAACGAAGTAATTTTTATTATGTTTACAGACTCATTGTATAGTTTTGTATTATTTTACATCGACGACCGAACGCTTGGAGACCACCGTCCGAAGCGTCGCTGATACTCAAATATTTTGGGTGATGCTACCAGAAAGATAAATGGTCTCCTGATAGCGTTTTGTGCTTAAAATATTTTTACGGCTAGGGTTGCTTATCCATTGGATTGTTTCGGCCTCTGTATGGTGGGATATGCATTACTATGTGTATGTAAATGGTACGGTTTACATGTTGTATATCTAGTGAGATATACACAGTGGTGCTTAAATGCCGATATTGTAGATAGGCACCGACTATGGTACTCTGACGAGCTCATAATAAGAGCGAAACGAATTCGTCGGTATCTGTCGACCCATGCCTCGGTCTGGTTCTACTGAATTAGACTGAGGCCCTGCTAAATTAATCAAAATCCCTTGTGTAGATAACAGCAGTAATTTTGTCCGCTATGCAACGAATGGTACCTACGTACAATCTAGCACCAGCCATAATACTAAGGGCCAGTTTATACAACATAACCATTAACACAGCCATAATCATAAGCAAAACTATAAAATTTGAATGCATTAGTGTAATAATAGGAAATTAGATAAATACCTACGCTTATATATTATTTAATACTTATATGCTTATAGTAATGGCTATGTGTATGCCTATGTTTAGCTTATAGTTGTAAAAACGAAGCCTAACGTAGAGGTAACATTTTCTACGCATATCATTTATTTACATTTATTTTTCTGTTTTTCTGTAAAACTGATAGTGGAGTTAAACAGTTGAACTGCTTTGTTATTCACATAAAAATATCAGGCGTTTAACAACTTATAATATTCCAGCTTTCTTGTTACTAAACGAAACAAAAAGTAAAGGGAATATCGCCTGAAGATAGGATGGCGAAAATTAAATAAGTCTTACCTAAGTAGGTACATACAACAGGTTTGCCCTCTATTTTGATTTTACGCAATTTGTAGTATACAGAGTAGTAATGTGTTTTCTTAAATTTTGGGACCAATCTGTGGAGTGAACGAATGAAAGTAGAAATTATTCGATATTGGCAAATAATTAAAGATTGATCTTTTCTGAACATTCTGGTTTTTTATTTACTCTGAACACTCACTTATTGGCAGGCATTTTATGGGGGTCCTATTATGTCGACGGACATTGCTTAGATACCATTTAAACTGAACGCTTTTATTATTGCGTCAAATGTTATTTCATATATCGGCCAGTTATTGCATTTCATGTAAACGCGTAGCTTTGAAAAGTTCTTAATTGTTTTAGTTGTTTAATTTAGTTGTTGTTGTAAAACGGCTCACTATGGGTAATTTAGTACCCACTGATGTCATCAGGGCAGCAGTAACAATGATCGAACATGGTCGATCATACATTGGTACACTCTATACTAATGTTATGTAATTGACGCACCACTAAAAACATTCATTCATTTTGAATGGTCTCCAAGCAATATCTGTCGACCCAATGGGATCCCAAAAAATCCGTGCCAATATGCACCGTTTTAACAAAACCCTGTAACTTCCTTAACAAGTGAGTTTTCAGAGTGAATAAAAAATCAAATTTCCCAGAAAAGAACAATCTTTAAAATGCCATTATCGAATAATTTAAATTTTCATTCGTTCACTCCACAGCTTGCTCCAAAAATTAACAAAAAACCATTACTTTATTTTTACCCCTGTATATGACATAAGGACCAAGTTCTTAAAACCAACTAGATATAGGTCAAACCTGTTGTCCAAGAGTCAAGCTACTCTTCTAAAAAAATAATCTCAATATGTTACAGGCTTCAAGAGAAGATCAATGTTATACTTAGAGTAAATTTTGAATGTTCGCTTAATTTTCCCGGTGTGTGTACCTATATATATTTGTTTTTTAATGTAGTATTTTTAAGTATACAATTAGACATACTTCTGCTTTATGAATGTAACAGACCAATGACATAATGGACAGTACAACGGCATGCAAATGATGTGCGGCTATCATATCTATATCATCTTTATTCATTGTAAATTCTTGGATGGCCATTGCAATACATACGATTGTTGATGCTGAATATCCACATGGAATTTCTACCAAAATAACTGCGAGAAGTGAAAAAATACTCTCCAAATTCATTCTAGAATTTAACAAATATATTCGTTTGATACTTTTTTGTATATTATTAATTATCTCTGAAATTTATACCAAAAAGTGGAATAAGTTGTGAATAGCTGTGAATAGAAACCGTTTGAACCTTTACAAAAGACAAATGGCAAACTAGCGACCAATGTTAAATTGAGGCACATATTGACGAGTAAATCAAATTAATGACACATCAAATTACTACTCTTCATATTGTCCACATATGAGTATATATTTTTATAGTAGAGGGGATTAGCCGAAGCTGGATTCTCCCCCCACCCCTGATTGTTGGTCTGACGTCATACGTCAGACCAACAATCAGGGGTGGGGGGAGAATCCAACTTCGGCTTATATGTACATATGTCAAAAGCAACCCTTTCTCCTAATCATTTGAGAAACCCCATCCATTACGCAAGCCAATGGGTGTATCGAACAAATCATGAATAAAGATGAGAGATCTAGAAACGGTTTATACTATATGTCAAAACTACACAGCATGAATATAGATGGGGAGATCTAGAAACGGCTAATATATACTTATGCGTGTGTGTGTGAGTCAACTATATAAAGAAGAAAGAGAGGGTTGTAACAAATCGTGAATAGAGATAGGAGATCTAGAAACGGCTTATACTAGCATATGTCAAAAATACACACCGTGAATATAGATGGGGAGATCTAGAAACGGCTAATATATACATATGCGTGTGTGTCTGTGTGTCAACTATATAAAGAAGAAAGAGAGGGTTGTAACAAATCATGAATAGAGATAGGAGATTTAGAAACGGCTTATACTAGCATATGTCAAAAACTAATCCTTTCCACATCATTTTGAGAAATCCCCACATATTCTTTTTTCTAATAATATATATATATATATATATATATATATATATATATATATATGTATACACTTGGTATTATATAAAACGCTCAGCATTTGTTCCCTATAGATCATTCAATTATTAAAAATCATGTGGATGGTGTATTCATCAGAAAACTGGCCGGCTGCAACAGATCTGCTGTCTGCAGTGAATCGAATGGCAGCACAATTTCACGATCTCGAATTCGATCGTTCACACGCTGCAAATTATGATTATAATGTGTGTTTTGATGACGAGACAATGAGTAAAGTGTTACAACAAGCAGAAGAGTTCAGTACGGGGTGTGATTTATGTCATAAATACCGAGATGGATTTATCACATTGGAAACATTTTGTGTGGAAATTATTCAGTTGGGATTAGAACGGTATTTAATTGATGCAATTCAATATATGCCCACAGATATCGTAGTTAGATATCATCTAGACGACCTTATTGAAGGAAATAAAAATTACGATGAAGATGATGATAATGATGAACAAGAAGAAGATAATAATACAGTATAATAATTATTTTATGTATATATAATTTTGCTTTTATTGTGTGCATATAAATATATGATGGGTTTACTGTGATAACTGAAAAAAGATGTTTTTTTTTTTTTTTTTGTAGTTAGTATTGCAACAATAGGTGTTTATTACCAACCACAAAATTATTTCTATACATTTTATTGCACATTCTATTGTATTCTATTATACCCAAAAATAATTTTAATCTATTGAGTACATCTGTGACTACCTACTGTATACTACAACTATAAAAGCTTGTTTTTTTTTACTATCTTCTTAGCACAGCAATAAAAATAGATATTTATGTGAGATGTCATTCTCAAGAATTTAAATTGATTTAATTTACTGAAATTTACTTGTATATTATAGGCTTTTCAAAACATAATAGAAAAAATGAAAACAGAGGTTTTTTTTATAGTTAATATGGGAACAATAGGTAAAGTGACTTTATTTACCTGTTACAAAATTTTGTCTAGACTTTTTCCGTAGGAATGTATTAGCACAGCAATAAAAATAGATATTTATGTGAGATGTCATTCTCAAGAATTTAAATTGATTTAGTTTACTAAAATTCACATGTGTATTATATGCTTTTCAAAACATAATAGGAAAACTGAAAAGATAGGTTCTTTTATAGTTAATATGGGAACAATAGGTAAACTGTGTGTTTATTGCACAGCAACAAAATAAAGATATACATTATTTGTTGGGTTTTTGGAAGTAAAATGATATATATTACCTTTATATCTAAAACAATTGATAGAATAGAATACATTTATTGCCTGTTACAAGTTTTTGTCTAGACTTTTTACTTTTTTGAAATCGATAATAATATGAGATTATTTTCATATAACACATTTACATTATAAATTGTTTTTTTTTCTAATAGATATAAAAAAAAATAAAACAAATCATTTTACTATATAATATATTTTATTTATAATTTTTTAGTGATACAATGCCTACATTCCATAATCAAATATTTAATTTATAAACTTAATTTCGTGTTTACTACACCGTCTGAAATATTATACATCATATAAGAATCATGAATGATAATTGCATATACTTTTACATTTGCAGGAAACTGAGATTCTCTTGTTTCAAATTCTAATTTGATATCAACGCTAGAATGTTTGATTGCCTCTGGTTGACAAGAACAATCGATAATGAAAACCGGATTGTTTGGAAATTGACCCAAGCTTAATATTGGGTCGGAATGTTCTGTGTTATAATATTTTTGTTGAATATTCTGATATGTATGATACACTGCTCCATAAAGTTTTTTAGAGAAATCTAAATTCCATTTCTCATATGGATATACTGTTGAGTTTAAATATGTTCTTATATTGGAAATGTTTGCATGTATAAATTGCGTGGCATCCATATTAATGTTTTCATAATTCGAAATATTTTGAAATCCAATTATAATATAACGTGGTTTTTCGAGACTCGTAGTTGTTCTAATCGACCATATGTCTGAGCTAGTTTCACGTAATTTCGGTAGTTCGTATAAGTCCCAAGACCGAAATGCTATATTAATTCGAGAATTTAGTCCTCCTTTATTAATTTTCATCATCAATTTCAACTTCTGACTATCTTCGGGAACTATGTGATTAATTTTCCATTCAATTTTATTTATTTTTAAAACAGCACTTCCGTCACCAATATAACTATTATTATAGTTTCTAGCAATTATTAATATAAGTTCGTGGCGTACATTAATGAAAGCTCCCTTATAGTCTTCAGCAATGCCAAACAAGTATTTCAATGGTAATATACCGCTGAAAACATGACTAGTTGGATCCAGGATATCTTGGAAATCTTCGGACAAGCCCCAGCCACTACTACAAAGCCCTCTTTCTTGACTATATGGACATAATGCCATAGTTTTCAGGGAAGTTGTAATCCCCGGTTTCCTAATCATGGCGACTTGCTCATTCCCAATCTCATATCTTATTTCTTCGAAAAGAAACGCTAATGAATTGTTTGATAAATAACAGGGTTTCTTGTCATCCTCAGCTTGAAATGTTCCTTCAATATAAATATAACTCTCAGAAATGTCTAATATTAAGTCTTGGAAATTAACCGGAATTCGAACTTCATCTGAATTATTATATATGGGGCTACCGTATGGTTTATATGTATATTCTTGAACGCTAGACAAGACATTGTCAAACACAGGCTCACCAAATATGTTTATTTTATTAGATAAGGATGACATACTTAATATTTCCGAATTTTTAAACCAATGGATTGAAGGAATGTTCGATTTTTTTTAGTAATGACACAACCGGAACCATTGCTGTTGTAATTACTACTGCTGCTTAACATCTCTTTCTTCCTCTTTTTTATATAAACATCATTCTTTACATTTGTATTGTTGTGTTTAATCACATTATTGTAAACAAACCCCATTGATGATATTATGTATTATTATTATTTTTAATCGAGCACTTTAAGTTCTAATTTCACAATAATTTTTTCACCTCGAAAATTTATTAGTCGACCTGTGTCATCCAAAATTCTTATTGTAATATTTTCAATTGACTGACGTCCCAATGGTTTAACTGGCATATATATAATATGTTGCGGTTCCTTTGTTAATCTATATCCAGGCTCGACGTCAATATCGAAATCAAACAGTGTGTGTGATTCGATATCGTTAAAAAATGCGCCACTGATTACATTGCAATGTACTGATATGATCCGGACTCTCATAATATCAACCGGTAAAGTTGATTCGACCAATGTATTCGATAGTAAAATTGTTTTTTCAAATCCTAATAGCGAGCCAATAGAATTGTCGGATGTGAAATCGATATCGTAAATAGACCATAATTCACATTTCAAAGTGTTTGAATTCGGATACAAAAGAAATATTTGTTTATATTCATCCTCGCTGAAATTGTGTAAACCCATTAACATTAACAATTTTTTATATATTTCACCGATCTCATACGTCCCAGGTGGTATGAATACATTAATATAATCAACATCACTTTTATGCTTCTTATATGTGAATTTATTATTTTTTTCATCCACATTTAAAATAGAGTTATATGAATAAAAGGCAATTAATCCTAATCCATAACGTCTAGAGGTATCCAATTCAATTGGTGGATAATAATCTGCAGACAACTCACTAGATGTTCCAGACAACAGAAACGTTCTCGACATGACTGGGCAATAAATCAAACTGAAATATTGCTTTTATTGCGACCAGCAACAGAATAGATGTAGTTTTTTCTTTTTATGTACCACTTTCTCCAAGTCAATTTCTCTAATATTACAAGAAACACAGAATATTTTTCTAGGAAATGGGCCGTCTATTTCGTCACCGTTTGCATTATTTGTCACATAATGTTCCATACAATAAAAATATTTATTAATATCGTTGTCTTCACGTAAATGTTTAGGAAGTTTGTCCCAAACCAATGCGATTTCCTTTGAAGCACATGCAATCAGAACCTCTTTAGGCATATCAGCAAGTTGTTTTTCATTCATTTTTATCAAACTACCCAATTGTGAGTAAGCACGTAAAGACTGAGCCATTTTTTTTATGTCATTACGACTCATTTCCTGTATAGAATCCATCGTGATTGAGAAATTTCAAACATAGGTGTCCACACCACACCGTATTAAAATCTTGATCACAATTGTAATTATAATATATTTTAAGAAGAGTATGTGAAATATTTTTTGTAAAATAATGTATTAACTCTTGAGGCGGTGGTAAATTACCAAAACTATCATAATAGTTAACTATATTACCGCGTTTTTTATATGCTACCCAATGTGTGCCTCTACCACTATTACTATCTAGATTTACAATTGCACATTCTTTATATAGTGGACCTGCTTTATTCAAATTATTGCGACTATAAACACCGCGAAAATTTTTTATATTTAATCTATTAACATATTTTATAATGTCAAGATTTGATAGAGGTCTTCGTGGTAGAGGGTTTACAAGT
The DNA here is from genome assembly GCA_911728435.2 of Apoderus coryli. NCBI lineage: Eukaryota > Metazoa > Arthropoda > Insecta > Coleoptera > Attelabidae > Apoderus > Apoderus coryli. The sequence continues at coordinate 2,872,903 of OU452202.1, read as the reverse complement.
TTTTTTGATTTTTTAAATATAATCCAAATCCATTGCGGTGTTTTTTGAGTAGTAATCCACTTCCAACGATTGTCGGAGCATTTGATTTATTTCGATGTTTGTTGTTTGTTATCTGCTCCTTTGAATTTTTTGTAGCATTCACAGCTCTTACAATTCCTGCAGCACCACCAGCCAAACTACCTAATGCCGACAATCCTGCAAAAATGGGGATCAATGGCAAAACACCTCCAATTTTTGGTATAGATATAATGCGTGGTGTCTTAATTTTTTCTTTTCCTCCCATGTCTTTAACATATTTTCGAGCACATTTTAACGCTATTTTTGCAACCGATAAAGCATTATTCTTTTTATTTTTCACACAAGTCGTTTTTTTAATAGATTGTCTAATATTTTTTAAAACACCACCAACAAATGTTATACGTTTTTTATTATTTTTACGTCTATTACAACGGTTTCTTTTACATCCACTCGTTTTTTTAGGAGTAACACACGGAGTCCTCATACCTAATCCAAGCTTTCTTTTTGTTTTAATAATGTTTGTTACTAACCACGAATGTGCTCTCTCATTCACAGGTATCTGCTTTGATTTAGTTAATTCCCAAGCACCATCTTCCAGGATTTTATCTGCTCTATGACGTTCACTTAAATGATTACTATTTGCATACGCTATGTCGTGTGTTTTACATAGTTTATCTAGAGAATTAACTCCTGAATCACCTCTTAACAGTCTTTTCCGTAATTTCGTTCCGACTCCACAATATTGATAACCAGGTATATGGAGTTCGATTGGGGTATTATTAATTAACGAGTTTATAATACCTGCGCCAGTTTTTCGTTGACTTTGTTTGATAACACGTCTATCTAGCTCCACAGAGGCCATAAAAATAACATAAACCAGTTAATAATTTACATTCTTATATGTGATAATGAGGCTCATTAAACAAGATCAAAATTTCAAAGTAGAAAATTTTGATTTTTCAAATAATACTACGGCAAATGAAATTAAACGCCACGGACCGTTACTACCGAATACAATACGGGGCTTGATCATTGGTAGAAGCAATACTGGGAAAACCGCTGTTATGATTTCTTTATTAACACACCCCAACGGTTTACATTTTAAGAATATCTACATATATACGAAAACATTATTCCAGAGTAAATACAGGTATTTGGCTGAAGTTGTTGCACCAATAAACGGTCTTGGTTACTTCACTTTTAATAATAATGAATCTGTAATTCCACCATTAGAAGCAAAAGCAGATTCTGTATTTATATTTGACGATGTTATATGTGAGAAACAGGATGTAATTCGAGAATACTTTTGTATTTCGCGTCATAAGAATATTGATGTTTTTTTTCTATCTCAAGGCTATTCTAAAGTGTCGAAACAATTAATTCGGGAAAATTCCAACTTTCTAATAATCTTCACACAGGATGAAACAAATCTCCGACATATATATAGTGATCACGTCAATCCAGACATGGAATTTACACAATTCGCGCAAATATGCAAACTTTGTTGGAATGAAGATTTTGGATTTCTTGTAATCGATAAAGATAGTCCATTAAATCAGGGCCGATATCGAAAAGGATTGGATAATTATATATGCCTGCAATAAATTCAAAATGCTCATTATTCAATCAACCATCGAATAAAAAACTTTATTATTGTTATTTTTACTTATTCATGAATGTTATGTTATAATGTCTGAGGATATTCAAAATAAGATTGATTTAAAACAGAAATTAATTGATGCGACGGAATCAGTTCGAAAAAAGTATAAATCTTTACATAATAAGCAACTGGAGCAGACGAGGATTCTAGAGGAGTTGTATGAGCCAATTACAAAGTCGCTTAATACAATCGGTTCAACGACATCAAATGCGACAACACCCCAAATAAACGTTGAACACGTTGAACAATCGGATAATAGAATTGGCGAACTATTACCAAAACATTTAAAAAGTGTGATTAGCAATAGCGGAGAATATGATTATATATATGGGGTTTATACGGATGATATAAACAAGAAATTCTTCATGGGTAATTGCGAAGTGACATTCCCTCAGATGAAACATATTTCTGTATGGATGAATCGTAAAAAAATAGCAACTTTTGACGGTGGTGATGAGTTTTTTAACGTTCTATTTTTAAAATACCCATACCTAGAATTGGGTCAGGGTTTAAATAATATAACAAAAAATACTTATCGTGAATTATTAGAATTAACTCAGGCTCCATATAAAGATTATAACCGCGAACTCGGACTGAATATAACGCGGAGTCGAAAGTTTCGGGAAATTATAGAACCGTTAGTAAGACAAAAAAGAGACGGTCTTCGCAATACAAAAATTTTAGAACCAATCGCACATACATCAGGTGGTTCGCTGTTGCCATCACAAAAGTGTTTCAATACAAAACGAATAGATTACGTATATTGGAACAACCCAAATGAACTTATTACCCGTTTACAATTGCTTTATAGTTCAAAATTAGCGGGAAACACGGGTTTAGATAATGAAATATTATCAATAATTGAAGAGCTAAGGGAGGGTGGTATTATTCATTGAATTTACGTTAAAAGTGTTCGTTAAAAAACAATTTAATATATAATTAGTAGTTGTCATGGAGAGAAGTGTTGATAAATTTGGTCGAAAAAAAATAAAAAATTTTACAATGCAACGGGGTCGACCTGGTGTTGGATTTAAATTGACTAATGATCAACATTTTGATCTTGAAAATAGACGAATATGTAATATTGCCGAACCGTTTAATGATAGTGATGCAGCAACTCGAAGATATGTTGACAAGCACATAACAACAGCGATTACTGGTATTTTGAATATATTAAAGACGTCTGAAGATATCACGTTGGATAATACAAAAAAATATGTTGGTGAACACGTTCACCAACGTATTGGTGAATTAGTCATTCAAATGAAGACGTATATTGATAATGAGATTAAGACAATCAAAGAAATGAATCCGAAAATATTAGATGAATCCATTATAAATAGATTAGATGCATTGGAAAATTATATTAATTCCGCTCGTGTTAGAGTTGATAAAACAAATAAAAAAAATAAATGTATTGAATAATAATTAAAAAAAAAAAAAAAGTTGTGTTGATTTAGTTAAAAAATAATTGAAAAAAATAAAACATAATTATATAATATAAATTTAATTGTTTCATTTATTTATTTATTATAGTGATATAATCATATTTATATATTCGTCTAGTTATATATAAATAAACAGAATGTATAGGGGCGAGATAGTATACCACTGATTCCTAATTAGTAATGAGCACCAAATTGAGTATTGTAAATGAAATTCATAGGGGTGCACGTCGAAATTTTCGACGTAGAAGAATAAATATTGTTGGTTATGCAGATCTTTGGCAGCTTGATTTAGCAGACATTCAGCAATACGCTAGTATTAATAATGGATATAAGTATATTCTTGTAGTTATCAATTGTTTTTCAAAATTTGTGTGGGTGAAAGCATTAAAAAATAAAACAGGTGTTGAAGTATGCAATAAAATGAGAGAAATTTTAAACGGTATGCATAAGAAGGAATTACCTAAGTACATACAGACAGACAATGGCACAGAATTTTACAATAAACACTTCTCGCAATTAATGAAATCAAATAAAATACATCATTATTCAGTCTTTAGTACAAAGAAGGCAGCCATTGTTGAACGTGTCATTAGAACATTGAAAAATTGGTTGTATAAACAATTCTCGTTCAGGGGAAAATATGTATGGACTGATATATTGGACGATATTGTAAAAACATATAATAATCGAATACATAGAACAACTGGTTTCGCCCCCGCCTCTGTTCTACCCTCAACGAAAATTCCAGCTTATATCCAACGACGTGAACGTGTAAAAAAACCAAAATTTAAAACAAATGACATCGTGCGAATTTCGAAATATAAACATCTTTTTGAGAAGGGCTATTTTTTTAATTGGACTGTGGAACTTTTTAAAATTGTAAAAGTGCGAAAATCTATACCAACCACTTATTATTTACATGATATGAATGGGGTTCCAATACAAGGTTGTTTTTATGAATATGAACTATTGAAAACAAAAAATCCAGACAACTATTTAATCGAAAAAGTTGTGAGAAAACGTGGTGACAGAATCCTAGTAAAATGGTTTGGTTTTAATAGCACACATAACAGCTGGATACACAAAAATGACATGCTCCAATAACTATATATATATAAAAAAAAAAAAACCCAATGTAGTATTCACAAAATATATTTTTAATAAAAATAAAAAAAGAAAACAAATGTTGGACGAATAAATAAAAATATTTAAATAAAATTACAAACATTATGTATACAATTTTCTTAAGTTTATTATAATATATAGTATTTAAATATATTACATTAAAATTAAATAAATACACGTATTACTATAAAATTTAATCTAATTACTAATCTAACTCAATATTCTATAAATTAATTAATGCATTATCAATAAGCATAATTACACATTATTCTAAATCTAACTACAAAATGCATCATACTATTACTAATTAAACACTCATTACACACACTTAGCTATTATGTTTTGGTGTGCAAGTTAAACATATGTTTATATCACGAGAAGTCCACAATCTCGAATCACAAACGTCACAAAAAGCCCTATGTCTAAGCGGATACTGCTCCGTATGAATGTCGTGGTGTATATGTTTTGCGTACCGCCGCCACATCCCTGCAGGATCATCGGTGTCCGTATATTCTGCTATATACACATGATAGCATTCGTAACATAGGTTGAAAGATTTGAATTGATAGTATACATTATCATTAAATCCATTTTTTGTAAATATTTTTGTGTAGGAATAGCTCCTACAACTTCGAGGATTGTTCGTACTAGGTGTCAGAACTTTCTCACGACGCTCCTCCACTACATGATGCTCGTCTACAATACCCTCGTCAGGGTCACTATCCACGACTTCTTCATCATTAGGGTTGTGGTTATTTTCAATACCACCCTCCTGAGGATTGACATCATCATCATCACTATCGCTTGTTTCGGACTATAACAACAAAATTTTCAAACTTATTAGTGATATGATAATTATTACTAGACAAAAAAACAAAAACACATTTGAGAACCATAATGTGTGAAAAGAAATTATATTTACTTACATGTAACAGCAATGTCTCTAATGCACAAATTCTAGTTAATCTGCGAATATGTTTCGAATTCATTTTAAATTATTTTTTAATTCTATACACACTGAGCTAAATTTAAGTTGAAATTTTCAAGTTGTTAATATTAGCAAAAACATGTAACTGACCACAAATATATTTGAAATACGACACTAAAATTGTAAAAAATACGCCCACGTATCGACATAAAAGACCCTAGAAAAACATGAAAGAAAAAATAAAGGAGCAGAAACACGTCATTGGTCGGATGTAAAATATAATAAAATAAACGTAAATATCCCTACCATCGTGTTGTCGGATTTACCGAATTCGGGGAAAGAGATTGGTTGTGAGAAATGACAAAGATTTTAAGATTCTAAAAAACAAAAGTCCACCCCCCTGTGGCTTTGAAAATCGTATTTATATCAACACAAAGACCCGCTATTCCACATAATATTGAGTCTATTGTTTAAGTAAACTATATTTTACATTATTCGTTATTCAGTATTAAAAACGTGTCTATTTTAATAGATATATTTTCCAAAATTTTTTCAAAAGTTGTGCAACTACCGAAATTATGTATTGTGAATTGAGTGATTTAGAAATAAACGCAGCGTTAGATGATTATCTGAAAGATATACCTACGACTTCATCTTCATCAGTCGACATTGAGCTAATACAACCTCGTGTTGTTGAAAAGAAAAAAGTAAGCGCAAATCGCAAAATTGCTCCAAGACCGTCAAACAACCGCCAAAAGAAACACAACACAACGCAGAATCCCCCGAATCTACGAATATTGCAGGATATGCAAATAATACCACCAATGCCGATCCCTAATCCGCTGAGTCATTCGAGCCCCATTCAGCACACACAACAATCATATGGGAAAAAAATGAAATTATTGGAGCCCGTTGAAGTAGAGGATACGTGTTCGCAGAGTTTTAGTAATAACATGTCTGTGTTTAAAAAAATGGTTGTAGACCTAAACAAAAAGCACTCAGACGCAATGATGGAGCTAGTTGAGAAAGAAAACAAAATTTCTTCAATAACAACGGAATTGGAGCAATTAAACAAGGAGTCAGCGGCTTTAGAGGCCCAATTTCGGGCTAGTCAACAAAAAGTGCGTTCTAAATCAGAGCTGTTGGAGGATGTGCGGGGTAATATTGAAAAACTACGCTATAATGTACATCAATTGGAGCTTCGCGATTTGGAAATGGTTGCTGTTTGGGATACCCGCACCATAACATCGAGGGGGGTCAATAATTAGATTATTTCATGTTTTTTATTTTTTTATGTATTCTTTTTATTTTTTTATTTTGAATAAATATAATGTGTGCACGTTTATATAGTTAAATAATTCGTTTTTTTTCTTTAAAAATAAATTATCGATACTAATTGCTAGGAAAACCTGGTAGCAATTCACATGGGCAAATTAAAGATTTTATATGATAAACCAATATATCTAGGATTTTCTATATTAGATCTATCCAAAACGGTTGTGTATGGTTTCTTCTACGACGTCTTAAAAAAAAATTTTGGTGAGAAAATTAATTTATTATATACCGACACAGACTCTCTTGTATTCAAAGCGGAAGAAAACTTTTACGATTTCATGAAAGAGAATACACACCATTTCGATACATCCAATTATAATACACAAAACTCTTTAAATATGCCAGTCACAGAATCAATCATAGGGAGATTTAAAGATGAATATCCCAATGACCCAATCCTATCTTTTTTTCGGAACTGGGGCTAAAGCATACTGTATTAAAACTCAGAACACGGAATTGAAACGAGCGAAAGGGGTTAAAAATCTATTGTAAATAAAACATTGTCTATTGAAGACTATAAAAAAATAGTCACCACAGGTGGGTATATATTTCGCAAAATGAATTCATTTAAGAGTACGTTACACGATGTATATACCGAAACAATTAATAAAATTGCTCTGTCACATAAAGATGATAAAAGATTTTTAATTCCGAATAGCACAAAATCAATACCGTGGGGGCATAAGGATATAACTTTTTATAGTATAAATCCAGAAGAGAGATTAAAAATATTATTAAATATTGTGGAAGAAATGTCTGATTAGCTCATAATTAGTTTTATTTTTCAATTAAAAATTCTAATTTAATTATATGTGTAGGTATATATTGTAAATTAAATCATTTTAACACATTTACTATTTAGTTAGTTTAAAGTAATTTTAAGAGGTGTTTGAATAATGAATATTTATGTCTACTGATTTGTATGTGTATTTATTAACAATATCTGACGTTGTGTAGTAATACTTAACTAATATTGTGTTATTTCATTTTTTTTTTTTCATTAATGTTTTCATAATAAATTTTAATAATGAATTTTAGATAAAATAGTGTCTGTTAGTAACTATATATTTATTAGCATTTAGCAATAGTTAATTGTTTTTTTAATTTTTAATTTGTGTTTTCGATTTCAATTATGTGAATAAATTGTTTTATTTTATTTGAATTTGCCTCTCATTATTTGTGTCATAATACAAGCAAAAAAAATCAATAAATCCGACGTATATTACCCACTAGGTACCTATATCTCTATACAAAAAAAACGATTTCTTCAAACATTCACCCAACAGATGGCTCTAAAAATAATTTCCAAGAAAAAAACGGGTTCTTCTAATACTTTACAACACATCTGATATAATCTAGGTAGATGGCGTATAAAAATAAATTTATTGATTTGTTTTGTGAATATTTTTTTTTGTTGAATGAAGGAAACATTTTAAGGATACATTAACCCCAACAGATGGCTCTAAAAAATGTTTATTAAAATGATATAGGTACTAACATGAAGATGGGGATATATATTCTATTTGATAATTGGTAATTTTGCTAGCATTAAATAAATACAAGTTCAATTATTTTTCATTATATGTGTTTTTATTTTTGTTATATATTTTTACTTAATACAATTAAATCATAATTATGATTTATTTATTATAATTAATTATTATTATCCATTTGCAAAAATACAATAAGCAATACATACACGATAATATGACACATGCGAGGAGTCATGTATACCTAAATACATTAAAAAAAGACTAAATTAAAACTAAAACTATTCAATTATAGTTATGATTAAATATTCCGCTATACATTTATATCAAACATAAATAATGATTGTAGTCTATTGCCAGCACAATTTCGTTGTCCTAAGTAACTCAAAATATACTTTTCTGATTGACACATCTCCTCCAGAATATGATCACTCAATTGTTCCACACAACGTTTTGGTAGCCATACTTTTACCCAAGAATTCTCAATATCGTCAAAAATAATCGCTGAAATCGCCTGACCGTATTTTGTTTGCGACTTTGAAATTTTCTTCATTGGGTATCGTTTATTTATCTCCAACGATGTCAACATTTTCACAGGAGTTTGGTTATTTAGTAATGCATTTATACTATCCAAATCAGATCTTGCTAGCGCCATTTTAATTGTGTGAACAAAAAATTTATATCACTTAATATTATTAAACAAATTAAAATAGTTGATAATCTAAGATTTGCTTCTAACTTGAGAATAATCAAGAGAAATCCACACACTCTTTTATATACCAACGTATTCATTCACTTGTGTTATTAAAAAAGAAGGAATCACATTAGCAACCCTCTCTTTCTTCTTTATATAGTTGACACACACACACACACACACGCATATGTATATATTAGCCGTTTCTAGATCTCCCCATCTATATTCATGGTGTGTATTTTTGACATATGCTAGTATAAGCCGTTTCTAGATCTCCTATCTCTATTCATGATTTGTTACAACCCTCTCTTTCTTCTTTATATAGTTGACTCACACACACACGCATAAGTATATATTAGCCGTTTCTAGATCTCCCCATCTATATTCATGCTGTGTAGTTTTGACATATAGTATAAACCGTTTCTAGATCTCTCATCTTTATTCATGATTTGTTCGATACACCCATTGGCTTGCGTAATGGATGGGGTTTCTCAAATGATTAGGAGAAAGGGTTGCTTTTGACATATGTACATATAAGCCGAAGTTGGATTCTCCCCCCACCCCTGATTGTTGGTCTGACGTATGACGTCAGACCAACAATCAGGGGTGGGGGGAGAATCCAGCTTCGGCTAATCCCCTCTACTTTTTATATAATTCAAAAACTCTAAAATATTAGTTTACTGTCTTCCTACATACACTAAATTAACCAAACAACCGGATAGCCTGATTCACCCAAAATCCAAAAATTTCTGTAACCTATTAAAAAGTACTAGGTAGTTTATTTATAAACAAAATAGACCATTCAAAAGCTTCCATGTGATGTTTAAGTAAGGAATGTCTCCAAATGCATTTTTTTTTACAATGGATGGCACAGCAGTAGTAGGAATATGTTGATTTTCCAAATGTGGAAGAATTGCATTAAAAACATACTGAGACATATCCATATCAAACCTGAAGAGTTCACGAAACCGTGTATCCTCTATTGAAAAGTGGTTACTTCTCTCATTAAATATCTCTCTACATTTTGATTTCGAATTTCTTCTAACCTCTCCTCCTCCTCAAAGGCTTGGATATTTGCAACCAGTACTGACAGCATGATTGATTGCTAAAGTAAAATGTACCAGAATGCTGCATGTGAATAAACTAATAATAAGAACAATAAAAACCACAGATCATTAAACGAGCAAATAAAATATATAACAATTTGTGGAGCAGACACCTTTGATTTATCCTTAAAAGAATAACTCCTCGTTAGCTAGGATGGACTATTTCTGTAACATATTTTATCTACAACTGTCATGTAATACCTACGAATTGACACTATCTTCAATGTCATAATGACATATATTACCGCACTATTGCGTTTTTGAATACATTACCGCACTAGTGCGGTAATGAGAATGCTGTTTCTTTTTGTTGCTATGGTCACAAAATATGGACACCGGTACCTTGTGCTGTCAGCCAATATTAACAATACTTTGAATTGAAATATATTTTTTATATCAAATCTTATGATATAGGTACGTACTGTTAATAATACTAATAAACAGTTGTAGATAAAATTTTGTACGAAACACGTGGGATAGGAATTATCAACGCACTTATGTGAATACTGTGTGCAAACTTCACATGTCCATATTCCACTAATTACGTAAATAGCTAATATAAATGCCGAATATGAAAAAGCACTAAAAAAAGAATTCGAAAAGGCCTTAAAAATAAACATTGTTTTGCCAAGCAACATAACCTCAAAAAATAATGCACAGTATTAATCCGAATATTGCTCAAATCGAATAATGTACCTATATCAAAATTACCTGAATTTTCTAAACTAAATTTACAATACTTATAGAACCAATGTTTCTGGATAAATAGATACTGTGATATACACTGCTAAAAAAATTAAAGGAACACTTTTGGGTAACCCTGTAATTTTTTGGATTGCTGTTATTAACAAATGAAAATTATATTTTCATAATAGATTTACATTTTATTTTTGTGATTTAGCGAGATAGAAGTCACTCGTGCTATAGCTTTAGTTGAAATTGGTGTAAAAAATGGACAAGTAGCTAGAAATTTTAATCGCAGTATGCCAGTTATCAAACGTGTGTAAAATCGCTATAGAGAGACTGGACGATATAAAAGACAAACCGGATAAGGTCGGAATCGCAAAACTACACAAATTCGGGACCGATATTTGCGAAAACGAATAGCGACAGCAAAAGACCTTCAAAGTACACTTAGGATGGCTCATCAGGTAACCATTTCTAACCAGACTGTTAGAAACAGGTTATGGGAAGAAGATTTAAAACCAAGAAGGCCGGTATGAAAACCTGTTTTAACTCGACATCATAAAACTATGCGATTAAACTTTGCTCGTGAACATTTGGGATGGCAATTTCGACAATGGAGGCCAGTACTTTTTACTGACGCATCAAGATTTCATCTCACTCGTTGTGATGACCGATTGCGTATGTATAGACGTCCGAATGAACGATAATCCACTGTTGCTGTACAAGAAGTATCCAGATTTGAATATGGTCCGATAGTGGCTAATAGAGTAATCTGAGGCCATCCCCCCCTCAAAAAAAATATATATGGTGCGATAATGGTCTGAGCTGGAATAACTTTGGATGCAAAAACCGATCTTGTCGTGATACTGGGAAGTCTTACAGCTGCAAGATATATGGATATCAGTCTGTTAGATCAGGTTATTCATCAGCATGGTATAGGCCCTGATTTTCTTTTCATGCAGGATAGTGCAAGGCCTCATACTGCTGCGATTACTATATATTTTCTTAACGCGCATGAAATTCGTAAAATGGATTATGGGATATATTGAACAGACGTGTTCGACGTCGTCCAAATCCACCTCAAACCCTTCAGCAATTAACAGAAGCCCTAATCGAAGAGTCGAAAACATTCGAAGGCTCGTGAGAAGTATGCCAAAAAGATGCCAAATAGTCATGCTTTTCAGATAGCGGAACATTGCCATTTGAAAAATGTTTTCTTTTCATTTTGTTATTGGCACTATTTTTTAAATGTTGATCTTAGTTTACAAATAAAGGATTAGTTGAAAGTTCTATTAATCGGTTTATTACAAGAAAATATGTGTCTTTCAGAATCTAAATGGTCATCTGTATATAACATAATAAGTTACAGGGTTATACAAAAGTGTTCCTTTAATTTTTTTGAGCAGTGTATATAAAATAGGTACTCCTTTATGGACTATTTTATTCAAAAGACCATTTCTTGAAAATCTTTGTTTATTTTTTTTAACAACTATCAATCTCGCTGAAAAATCCTTCATCAACAATCATGTAAATAATAATATGTTCTAATATTAACATTTCTCCACCCCTAGTGAAGACTCTTCACGTGCATTCTACAAAGTTTCGTTACTGCCGTTTTAACTTCGACTACCACACCATCCTTTCCTGCAAATGTTTTTGTAACTCTTTCTAATGACCACGTATTTGTCTGTAAATTATTATCAACTATAGGTACGATATGCTCATCTTTCAGGTATGTTTGCTGCTTTCTCAATCCATTTCTGTAAATATACCCCTAAGTGGTTTATTGATGGATTTCCTATTTTATTTAGAAGACTATTTCTTGCAAATCTTTTTGTTTAGGTATCTTTTTTTTTTAACAACTCTCAATCTGGCGGAAAAAAAGCACCATACAAAAATAATGTAAATAATAATAATAAAATATATTGAATGTGCTCTAATATTAACAAATACTGCGTCACTTTTATACTAACTAACGTATGTTTCGATGATAATTTTCACAGCTTCTTCATAGCTATTTTGCTTTGTATGAATTTGACGCAGAATTTTGCCAGAAGCATTGTTTCTTTAAGTTTAGATGCCTGTGGAAGTTTTCCGTGTAAAATATATACAATACTACCTATTATACTACTGAATTAGACGGGGACCAGTAATTTTCTCTGTGCTATGCCAGAAAATTATTTATATTATATTAATTATTGGTAACTACATACCAGGTATCTTGTGAAGGCTGGGTTTAATTGTGCATAAAAAACAACGGCATCATCATGAGAAAATAGCCACATTACTTACTTGTTTTTATAATGATTACTGATAGCTTCTAATATTACCAAATGTAGTTGTTCACGATATTTTCTAAAGTAATTTTTATCTCGAACACTATACTGGCTTAATGATATGTCGTATTTGCAATTGTGGAAGTAAATCCTAAAATCAAAAAACCATTTTTATTAAAGTTGACGTCGTTTGACACAAATTTTTATTTATTAATAAAACATACATTTTAATAATTTAGTACTTAAAAATAAGGTCGTTTAAATGCAATGTAGCTTACTGCACTCATTTAAACGATCATCAAAATTTTGTATTACGGCTCGGCATGTAATTCTGAGATGGCTGCAGTTTTTTGTCACATTTCTTGGATATTCATTTGTTAGAGAATATTAACTGTCAGTTTAACTGCACTCACGCAAAACGTTAGCTAGTATCAATATGTCGCACTATTTACCCAGAAGCATTGTTACTATAAGTTTAGTTACCTATGGAAGTCTGCTAAGAGAATTAAGTTACCATCACATAGAACTCATATGCTACAGCTTAAGACTTTAGTGTGATGAAGTTTATGAAAGATAAATGGGATTCTGTGTTACTTACGTGACAGACAAAACATACAGGGCAGAAAGGTTCCAAATATCAATTTTCAGTATTTATAGATAATTAGGATTATATGATTCGGAGGCCCCGATTCGATGATTAACCCTAGAATGGTATCGTACGTAAAATTTACGCATTTAAATTACAGATTTTCCTCCAGACTGACCATACGTGCGTGTCTCATGTCGACCCTCCACCTATGCTACTTAAGCCCTGCATCAGTTTACTCGATACGTATAGTTAGTGCGTAATTGATAGTGCTAGAGCGAATATTTATCGTTATTTGAAACTCTACACGTAAATTTTACGTATCGTTACCAATAAGCGTCATTTAATCTACGAATTTTTTACGTATCGACACCAATACGCGATCATATAATATATAATACCAAGAGGTCTGCCAATGAATCAACTCACAAACCAGAAATAATCCATACATACAATGCCACGAAAGGTGTCGTTGATACATTTGATCAAATGTGCCAAAACATGAATTGTAATCGCAAAATATAGCCTGCATCAATTCATTTGTAATATACCACCATAATGTTATAGCACATGGTGTAAATTCTGTACCAAGAGATAAATGTATGCATTATTTGCACATTAGGTTGACCCAGCTTTGGCAATCTTTACCTTTGGCTCCAGATTCTAGAATCAGTATTCCTTTTGTCCAAGTCCAAAATATATTTAAGTATTTTTTTTTTAATTTAACGTACTCTAAATGATTTTTAGTTCTCATTTCCTTGTGTATATGTTTACTGTTCGTAATAAACTATTTTCAATTAATTAATTCGGTGTCATTAAATATATCTATTCAAATTTTAGCGTAAAAGTATATGTAATAGGAGTACGTAAAATTTACGTATCGATACCAATACCATCCCAGTAAACACATATACGTAAATTAAACGTTGATTTAACGTGTCAATCGTTGATAATTGGTCTTACGTTAGAAAAGTGACGGTTTATTTTAAGTTTAATTTTACACCGGTCAATTTAAACGTTATAGACACGTGGTGTTATTATCTAAATACAACTACCTACATTTATTATGTTTAAGTAACGTTGTATATGTATTATAAATAAACCATAAAATAAAAACGTTTGTTTTAGGTGTTTTTTAAACACGTGTCAAACATTGTCAAAATTAAAAACGTTTATTAAACGTTCTTTATGTAATTTATAATAAACCGATATTTATAGCTAAAATAACGTTAGAAAATGTTCATTAGAAGCGCATAATTTTTAGAGGCGACAATGAAAACGTTAAAATTACGTTTTTTAAGTATTTTATAATAATTCTAAAATTACAGTTAAGGTAACGTGTAACATATCCCATAAAAATTCTTATTGCTTAATATGGGAAAATTCAAAACGTTTATATAATGTTTATAAAGTATGTTATCACAATTCCAAATGTGCCTACAATTAGAAGAACGTATGAAATTATTTTTAAAATGAGCAATATTTAAAGTGGGAAATTTTAAAACGTTGATTATTACGGTTCCAAATACTTTTAAAAAATGTGTCAATGAATCGTTTGATGTAAAACTAGAATTATTGAAATAACAACGAATACTACGTACTAAATGTATTTTCAAAAATCTAGAATATATAAAGGTTTAACCTTAATTTACCTACCAGTTGAAACAGTAAAACAAACACTTTATAATATGTAAGTAAATCCCTAATATACCTATTTAGTTAGTTACTTTTGAAAACACCATTTAAAAGGTGTTTAAATTGTATAACTTTATACTAATTTAAACAACCTTGTAAGTCCTAACGTTTCCTAGTTTCCAATGCTATCCCATTCTTATCTCGGACATAGTGTACATAACAAATTGAACAAAAAGTGTTTATCAAAAACTTCCTACTACAACTAGCTATACCTATCGGTACTCTAAGTTTACAAGAGTAATGCGAAATATTTGTTAACAAGTTAATTAATTTTCTTTTTTTTTTATGCAAAAATATAAGTTTTAGAGTAGTTTTACAACATATTTTTTCCAATCTTGAATAAGAAGTTAAAAATAAGTGGTATTATACCTACTTAAATACCTAGTAACCGGCCCAAGCAATGACAAAAAAATGTTTTTGTTTTTGCTATATGAACACCTGTTTGTGTAGTTTCACACATTTCAAACGTTGCTTGAACGTTGAAGGCAGGCCGTTGTTAAACCATTAAATTATAAAGCATATTATTGGCCGAAAACGTATGTGAAGGTCGTAATGTTTGTTAGTGACTAAAATTATACAGTTGTTTTTTAACAGTGATGCCAAAGTGAGAATTTCTTCTCATACTATAGGAGATAATATAAAGATATATATAATCTAATTAATATTTTTTATAATAGGTACGTATTTAAATTTAATTAAAAGGCTACCCGACTTGGCAACAATGGGTTTAGATAAATCGCGGGTAGGTATTAGAATTTAGATTATATTTCATATTTATTACGTTATACCTATCCAAGCACTGCACTGGAAGGGTTCAAGTAAAATAATTAATGTGGTAGCAAAGAATAATAGTTAGGTATCATTGTTGATAGTGCTACAAATAGTTAAAAAAGATTTAAGTAGTTAAATGCTTATTAAAAATTAAGTGACGTTCGGTATTGAGGGCCTTTCTAAAAGAATTATGAAAATAGTGCGAATATAATAAAAAGAAAGTGCTACAATTAGTTCAAAAAGATTTAAGAAGTGTAATATTATTAAAAATTAAGTGAGATTCGGTATTGAGGGACTTTCTACAAGAATTATAGAGGTAGAAAAGAATAATAATTATGATTGTAAATTGTGCGAATATAATAAAAATTAAGTGCTACAATTAGTTAAAAAATATTTAAGTAGTTTAATATTATTAAAAATTAAGTGATGTTCGGTATTGAATTTCTAGAAGAATTATGAAATTTTTAATGGCCAACCAATTAGGAATACAGTTCAACTGTAAAGGTCGCTTCAACAAAATGGTTTTGAAAAGACAACACGTTTGGAGCACTATTTTAGGTAAGTAATAGGTGTCAATAAGATAGAACACAAGATTTTATTATGATACTAAAACGGGTTAAACATATTTGATATTTACACAGGGTATAAAATTAGTGCGTTAAGATCCATTTACGCATTATTTACCACCATATTTGCAGAAAAATGTTATAAATAAAAATTATGCGCCCTATTAATGTACATATTTTTTAAAATAAGTATATTTCGTACTCGTTTGTACTCATCAGCCAGCCACACCACTCGATATTTTGCTTTTAGAACACTAATAAAAATTAGATTATAAAATTTGAAAAAATTCACAGGAAAAAAATTTAAAATTGACAAATTAATGCAATGAATTTACTGGGTGTTTGGTTTATTGCACTCAGAAAATATAATTTTAGATTAAAAGTAAATATCTTTTACTTTTGCCTAAAAATGTATAGAGTATCTATACGCTTCTAGCAAAAATAACATTACATTCTAAATATTTATAATTATATTATGCTAATACCTATGTATACATTTTTCATTGCAGAAGCAGCCAAATTGAACTTTCCCGTGCACCAGAAAAATGATTTGCAAGCATTATTTATGTATTAGATTTATGATTTATTGATTTTTTAAATTAATTAAAATTCCCTATCGTAAGCGGTTAAGAAGCAGTCAAAATTTAAGCATAATTCTATATTTTATTCTTCTTAATATGTGACATAATTATTTGTTCCTTAATTTAACTTTCTATTTGTTATTAAAAAAAATGTTCCTATGTTTAGAATATATTACATATTTATAGACAATTTGTTATCTTACATTTTACACTAGTGATGATTCTAGAACATTTTGTTATAATTATATACAACAAAAAATGTAAAGTGTTTTTATCCTAATAAAATAACGGATAAGGTTCGATGCTAAAAGTATGTCTCCAATATCCTAAATCGTTAAATCAAAAAGTTGGATTGTTGGTTGTAAATATATTAAAAACCAATAAAAAATCCGTTTGTTTTTTGTGTTATTCAATATTTTTATATAAAATATTGTCAAAAAGAAATTACAAAATTATTCGATACAACGTCAGTTTCGGCGACAGAAAGCGTTCGCCGAAACGTGCATTATTGTATCGTATAATTTTGTAAGTTATATTTGACCACAATATTCAACATTAAAATACACCAAAAACACCCATATGTTTATATTTTTTGGTTTAACTATTTAACAAAAAGGACATTATTTTTCCATCAAACTTTTGTACCAACCCAACAATGGAAATCTGGTAGTTTTATTGATTTATTCCATACATTTTATCAACGTATATTTCACGTTACAAAAATATATAAAAGCCACATTAAATAACGTGAAATCAAACGTTATTTAAACATTCCTAAAATGCGTAATTAATACGATTACACAAACGTTAATTATTAGCTTTTAAAAAACGATAAATGCATGTATATGTAATACATGCATTTGTCGTTTTTTAAAAGCTAAGAATTAACGTTTCTGTAATCGTATTATTAACGTATTTTAGAACCGTTTAAATAACGTTTGATTTCACCGTTGAATATATATACATAAATACGTTCAATACACTTTTTTATATAGCATTTAACTAACGTTTCGTTATTAGTGTTCTGTAACGTGAAAAAGCGCGACATACAGGGTGAGTCACGAGGAACTGTACATACTTCTACCATAAGTAGAGGCACATTAGGGGATCATCAAATGACCATTAAAAACTGTCTCCTTGTTTTCATTATTAATATACAGGGTGAATTATGGATATTCACCAAAACAATGTTTAGTCATATCTTTTCAATGATTAAGTCGATTTATCTCATTTTTTTATAGAAGTGTGTATTGGTGCCTGGCAACTAACTGACATATTCAGAATTGAGAAAATCCTGGTCCGTCTTCGAGAAAATTTGTGGGACTGCTTCATATTCAACACTTCACCCTGTATATGATTTTTCAAAAATCTGATATAATTTTTTCAGAGGGCATAAATAGACAGTTAGACCTGGGTGTTTGAATTTTTTGTTACACTCACCTCACATTTCTAATTAAAGATTCATTTTAGAGCCAAATTGAAAATTGGCAATAATAAAGTATCTTACTGTACAATAATGCTTAGTTATTAAAAAGAAATCTTCAAAATAGACAAAAACGACACTCACTGTGCTCCAGTATGGTAGATACGATAATTTGAATTGATTTACAGGGCCGGATTTAAAAATCTGGCATATCTGGTTCATCCCAAAAATTCACCCTGTACGTAACTTTTTCCCCCGTAACAGACAGAAAACAGATAAAAAATGTTTGTAATAACCTAGTTTTCTTATTTGTTTGAGGAAAACTCATGTGTCTAATTATTTTAATCGGAATGAAATGAACAAGCCAGAGAAATGTTTATTCATAAATTAAGAAATAAAATAAAATACAATAACCAAACAATAAAACAGTTTTAACAATGTGGAACAAAGTAAAAAACAATTTATCAAACACTACGATTATAAAACACAACAGCTCATTAACACAGAATTATTCACTGTTAATAATATGAGAAATGACCCATTGACAGTCAGAAAATCCATTACACATTTAAACATTCGTCAAGAAAAGTGTATCAAGGCAGATGGATTTCATTTTGAACATCTTTTATAATCGTAATGTTTATTAAATTGTTTTTTACTTTGTTCCACATTGTTAAAATTGTTTTATTGTTTGGTTATTGTTTTTTATTTTATTTCTTAATTTATGAATAAACATTTCCCTGGCTTGTTCATTTCATTCCGATTAAAATAATTAGACACATGAGTTTTCCTCAAACAAATAAGAAAACAGGTTATTACAAACATATTTTATCTGTTTTCTGTCTATTACGGGTGGAAAAAGTTACATACAGGGTGAATTATTGGGATGAACCAGGTATGCCAGATTTTTAAATCCGGCCCTGTAATTCAATTCAAATTATGGTATTTACCATACTGCAGCACAGTGAGTGTCGTTTTTGTCTATTTTGAAGATTTCTTTTTAATAACTAAGCATTATTGTATAGTAAGATACTTTATTATTGCCAATTTTCAATTTGGCTCTAAAATGAATCTTTAATTGGAAATGTGAGGTGAGTGTAACAAAAAATTCAAATACCCAGGTCTAACTGTCTATTTATGCCATCTGAAAAAATTATATCAGATTTTTGAAAAAGCATGTACAGGGTGACGTATTGAATATGAAGCAGTCCCACAAATTTTCTCGAAGACGGACCTGGATTTTCTCAATTCTGAATATGTCAGTTAGTTGCCAGGCACCAATACACACTTCTATAAAAAAATGAGATAAATCGACTTAATCATTGAAAAGATATGACGAAACATTATTTTGGTGAATATTCATAATTCACCCTGTATATTAATAATGAAAACAAGGAGACAGTTTTTAATGGTCATTTGATGATCCCCTAATGTGCCTCTACTTATGGTAGAAGTATGTACAGTTCCTCGTGACTCACCCTGTATAAAAGTAAAATGTACGTATTTAATGTATATTTTTAAGAAAAGGTGTTTTGTAATGATAAACGTTAAATAAACGTATGTGTGTTTACTGGGATGCTATTGAATATCGATACCGGTCTAGGGTTAAGAAACCAAACTTAAACTCTTGACTTTTCAGTTGCAATATTGTCCTTGTAATTCAATGCCGCAGTCATTGTATTAACGAGTGAAGGAGTTATTTTGCCTTGTCTAAATTTATACATAACACTCTCGAGAGAGGGAACAGATGGGTCTTACATTGAAAAAATCTAAATTAAGTTTCTTAATGTTTTTTAACAACAGTATGGTTATGCTTGGAGTACAAAATTAACTATATGAAATATTCGCAACACCCTTTGGCTAAATGTTCCATATATGGCATGAAAATTTATCTGTGCCCCTCTGTATATAGACTTAATCAACTGACTTACTTTGGTGTATTGAACTTCATTCTATTGTTTTTCCTATCCATCAAATTTTGAAATACTCGTGTACCCATCAAATTATGTAATGAATTTGTTGAGCGAATCATGCTCAACAAGTTGCATACTACATCATCTGGCAGTGACGTTTCATATTTTTCTGTGTTATACCGTAATGCAGCGAATTCAATGATACTACCAAACTCCAACAGCGCATCATCTTCCATCCCTTGATTGGTGATTTTTTTTATTATTATTATCAGCTACAAATAAAAAATATAAATGATTTAGACGTAGGTACATACGTACTGTTTGAATTCCAGTTGTATAAAGAATTTAAATCTTTTACTGGCAAACGAGGATCAAAATCTAACAAACCAAAAACCGGTAAACATTACAATATACAATATGTACCGGGTGTACAGATAAGAAAGAACGCCGGCTCTATCTCGAAGACTAATCATGTTACGGTTTTAGGATTTTTTTGTTTTAGTAAAAGCGGACAAGGGAAATCGCTGGAAAATAGTTTTAGTTTCCTAAAATGTCAGCTAGAGGGCGTAAGTCTAACTCTAAATTGAAAAACACTGTTTTCTCAAAAATATACTGATATTACGTAAGTGTTAAACTTAATAGGGAGGATCTAAGGACAATTCCAAAACTTGTTCATATAAACCTTTTTTCCCTATCTTCTTGCTTGCTTCTTGCTTTGAGACTGAGATGGGCAGATGCACCATCGTACAGAAACCACATACGAGAACGGGTCAAAATAGGAACATCGGCGTCGTTCATGAAACTGGCGGAAGTTTTATCCGTCTTATCTAGGTGCTAGAAAATAAAAACTAGACTCACCAACGTCAACAAATCTTTGTTGTTCAAATTTCTTGTAATGTTTCTCAAACAAATATTAAGACCACGTCGCATGGGACCATAATTGTACACCTGACCCGGTTTTGGATGAATACTGAGTCTGAGCATTCGCAGGAACCGTCTGAGCATTGCTTCACTCATATGACTCCATTTGAGTTTTTCAAGTACCTCATACAACACTTGGATCAGTTGTTTGGCTTCATTTTCACTGTTAAGTGACGATATTTCTGCTGTCACTAAAATCGTAATTAATATAAAACAATATAGAATTCTCAGTATCTCTTTTACATACACAATAATTATTATAAATAGAGCCGATTAAACAGCAGGAAAATTGATTTGTAATATATAATCAACTACGGTAAATCGTTGAAGGTGTTTGGAAAAATATGTCAAAATGTAATGATTTTATACGAAAGTATTCGTTCCTCTGCTACAACTTGGCGGAAACCGGAACTGACTAGTCTTAAGTACAATTGATATAGATTAAGGTTGATTTCAAATAGCCTGTGTAATGTGAATTTTGGTTTAAAATGTAAAGTTAATATTGATTTATTTTTATTTCTCTTCAACTATACAATGAAATTAGGTTGACCTGTTGAGCGTTCATTTATGTTAATAATAATAATAATAGGCCTTTATTTTTTATAGAGGGCAAAGTCTAGCCTAAAGGCCACTCATACTCCTGTTAGTATTTTAAATACAAGAGGCCTATTCGCATTGTTTTACAAGATACCGAAGCGTGATGTTGAAAATAATTTGAAAATTAGGCACAAATGCTCAATAAGAATCGGACGGTGAAATGAACCCAATTACGTACTCACGCGCGGCTTTCAAGCGCCGCTATATAAAAGGCAACCAGTGTATTATTTTTGGGGTAGTTTGTACTGCTGGAAAACTGGAAATGGAAACGTCCTCTATCATCAGCTTTTATTCCCAAATTTATTATACAGGGTGTCCCAAAAATTGGCAATCCATTAACAACAGATTCCTTGAGCAAAATGATTTGCACTTCTCCTAGGCCATTTTTCATTTTACGGCTCATAATATGTCCCATAAACAGGGTGTCAACATTTGGTTTTTAAAAAACATTTTCCTCAATAACTCGCGTTCTAATCATCGCATTTATATCAAACTTGGTACATTAATATTAAAATTTTAGCGGCATGTTCTCAATCTAGAAAAAGTTTAAAAACATGCTACTTCATTTAAATGACGTGGGCTTTTGTACCCTTCGATCCCCAATTTTTTGTGTTTACGGCAATGACCTCAAGACTATCTTTTTTTAGAAAAACAATTTATTGACAGACATTTGCGATTCTTCAGAAATCGATAAAATTCATGTTTTAGAGATAATTTGATAAATATCGCCTGTTGTTTTGTCACCAAATTGTAAACGAATTATTTTTTGTTTAGTCCAATATTATTAACATTCATATAAAATTTGGTGCCTACAGTAAACAAAAATAAATAGTTATTTTCTGAAAAAACTAGTAATATTTTACATAGGGGTTTTATTTTCCTTTGACCCCTGAGTACGTTTTCTATCTATGTCAATAATTTTCGAGTGTTTTTCAAATTATTTCGAAAACAAAACAATTTATCAAAAATTTTCAAGATAAAAAAAATAATATTCTAAAACATTATTATTTGTTAAAAAGAGTTTTTGAATATCACTGGGGTAGATAGAAAACATAAGCGGCGGTGAAACCCCTATGTAAAATACATATTCACTAGTTTTTCTTATTTTGTTTTTCTTAGAAGATACCTATTTATTTTTGTTTTCTGTTCCAAACTGTACGACGGTTGCCATTTATATTTCGGGATTAGAGAACAAAAACAAATATTCATCATCGAAAATCAATTTGTTGTTTTTCAAAATATTCCCCATGAAGATCTACCTATACACTTTTGCATGCGTTTGAACCAATTGTAGAAGCACTTTTGCCACTCTGTTTGAGGTATCTCCAAAACATGCCTTCTGAATGCAGCATCCGCTTCTTCAGGTGTCGAAAAACGTTGACCTCTCAGTTTGTCAGGACTATACGGCGGATGACTTATCAAATCGATGTTTTGGGTGCTCGAAAATGCAGTTGGTTGAGCCGATGTGTGAGAGCTCGCATTATCGTGGTGGAGAGTGAACCGTCTTCGGCGGTTGGTTTTCCTGATTTCTTGGAAGACAACTGGCAAACAAATGGTTGTGTACCACTCAGAATTCACTGTTCTGCGTTGTTCTAGCGGTACGGTTGCGACAAGTCCAGTTTTTACGAAAAAAACAGGCGACCATCTGCTTGGAAGTGCTTCGTGCGTGAACAACTTTTGTTGGATTTGGCTGATCTTGAAACACCCATACAGTCGACTGCTGTTCACTTTCGAGCTCATACGCGTAAATCCACGATTCATCACGTGTCACGATGTCACAGACGTGTTTCGAAGCACCGCGATCGTATTTTTTGAGCATTTCTTTCGACCAATCGACACGAGCCTTTTTTGAGCGATTGACAAGTTGTGTGGGGTCCAACGTGAACAAATTTTTTTGACAGTCAAATGTTTATGCAATATTGAATGTATGCTGGTCCCACTAATGCCTAAGGTTGTCTCAATCTCTTGATAGGTCACATGACGATCTTGTAATATCAGTTCGCGCACAGCATCAATGGTTTCCGGAACGACCACAGACTTTGGACGACTTTCACGAAATTCGTCTTGGAGTGAACTACGACCACGCTTGATTTCACCATACCATCGATAAACACTGGTCCTTGATGGAGCTTCATTGCCAAAAATTGAATTAAGTTCATCCATGCACTGTTGCTGAGTTAATCCACGTCGAAAGTTACAAAAAATAAGCGCACGAAAATGTTGACGATTTAATTCAATTTTTGGTCCGAGATGAATCTTTTAAGTTACTGTAAACAACACAAATAGCGCTCGTATGTCAAAGCGTTCTGAGTACGTATAACCTCAAAAATGTCCAACTTTACGATAGAGGTGTCAGTTGCCAGATTGCAACACAAGGGTTGCCAAATCCCGAAATATAAAAGGCAACCCTCGTATAGAATTATGTTACTAAACAAAAAAAAATATATTTTTAAGTGCAATTTTGTGACAAAACAACATCTGATATTTATCAAATTATCTCTCAAATCAATACTTTTATTCATCTTAACTCATATTCACCACGCTATTACTACTACTAGGAAGTTATTGAGACCTCTCAATTATGATTTATAAAAAGAAAAAACACCCTGAATACGTTACTCTATGAATTGTTAATTCTCAGTTTCTCTGCACATTGCAATGTAGTTTTTCGTAATTGATTGTATTGCCACTGATGTTGGAACTTAAAGCTCCGAAACATGTTTGGTAGCGTAATATATTTGTTTTGATTCGTGGAGGATTGCCAATAAATAATTTTATTACTTTTATGAAGGATAGCAAAATGTTTGTAAATAAATTGTGGTTCTATCTAAATGTAGTCTTGAAGTTATCGCCGTATGTGCAAAAAATTGGGAGTTTAGAGGATACAAAATGTTTTTTAACTTTTTCACCTTGAAAAGATGCGGCTAAAATTGTAATATTAATGTGCTAAGTGTCATTCAAATACGAAGATCCGAACGCGTGTTATTGAGAAAAATGTTTTTTTTGGACATGGAGACGTAAAATGGAAAATGGCATAAGTACCATAATTTTGATTAATGGATGGACCCATTTTTGGGACACCCTGTATAAAATAATCTTCCTTCCTCCATATTTTATTGATTTTACGAAAACAATAATAAATTCAAACATCGTATAATTCTAATTACCCAAGCTTTGGGATAAAAATCCATCATGAAATTTTTTCGACCTGTAGATAGTGATTGTTAATTAATTTGTTAAATCTAAATTTAATTTTCCTTAGATCGTATTATTCCGTTGAGTTAGGTAGGTAAGGTTGAGACTAATGTTATTACCTTAAGGTATGACTATCAAATAACCTTTTACTTAGTTTCAAGTTTGTAAATTACATTTTCTCACTCGTACCAGTAAAGTTTACACACATTTACTCACTTAATATGTCTTCGACTGCTTGCTCCACATCATCATACAGATAAAGTAGTTTGCATACCAAGTCCGTACAGGCAAATTCAATTTCCCATAGTCTTCCCTCTTTGTAAAATATCATGATGGCATTCAATATTGTACGATGCATCTTTTTGTCAAACTTTGTTATTAGACGGACGTAGGTTTTCATGCATTGATCAGCCTTTTTTCTAGATATTTTAGAACAACAATAAAATTCTCAATATGTCTATAGTTATATACGAGGATGTAATGAAAACTTTTCGGCTTGATAGACTTCGGACAATCATGCAAATAGCGCAGGATGCAAGACGAGATGGAACGCACTGTCCGTTAGTACAAATTGACATCAAAAACGGCATCATCTTGGCCTTACATAATGAGAGCTCTGATAGATATTGACGTAAATGTGTACCTAGTAAATATAATTGGTAGCTACCTCAACGCAAGAAGCGTAAGAGTACAGAAGCCTTAAAAGTATACAAGTAAGGCTGTATATTGTGGGTTCTCGCGATGATCCCTTCTTGGACCGACTGTCTGGAACCTACAGTACGATGGACTTTTGTGGATACAACCTGAGGGCGTAGCGGCTGTGGCGTACGCGGATGATCTAGCTCTGGTAATAGCGGGTACAGAGCGGATAGGGCTGTTGCACGTATAGGGCAGTTCGTCGACGAAAATGGACGGGACACGACTCCAGAAAAGACAGAGGCGATTTTGCTGGCATATCGCAGAACCAAAATCTTGTCTACAGTGTAGAGAACACCACAGTGCGGACAAAAAAGGAAATGAAGTATCTCTAATTGTGGATCGAGAAAAACTCTGGGAGGCACAGCCATCATGCTCGCAAGACTCATGCCAAATGTTGATCGGCCAACACCTAGCAAGAGGAGTATCCAGCTCCTGTATGCCAAAATACACCGATATGTACTTCGCGTTGGCAAATATAAAGATATTATAGAAATTACTCCCATAGAGCTACTTGCGATGCAGAGACGCAAGGCATACAGAGGCATAGAAAAAAACGTGATAATAGAGGGTGTTGCGAAGCTTGAAGACAAGGAGGACAATGCTGATACAGGACGCTGGACTTACCGGCTGAACCCAACATCAACCGATAGGTTAACCGTAAACATGCGCATATAAATAACTTCTTGACCCATTTGCTTTTTGGACTTGGAGCAGTCCACAGAAGAAAATGTGATCGGTCTAAGGCTGAGTTCTTCAACAAATTAAATGCCATAAATTCCTTTATTCATAATGTTAGAAATAGAACATATTGTATAACTTAGTTGTATTATTGTGAGAATAGTTGTTTGTAATTTGGAAAACAGTTAAAAAGAAATAGTAAGCAATGTTGTTTGATAGTAATTTTAGTTAATGGTTAATGGTTAATAGAGTTATTACAGTCCACATAGTAAGGAAGCAACAACAACGAAGTCAGCGAGCAGTAAAACACGTTTGATCTAAAATAGAGGAAAATACCTATCTGCCAGATATTTCAAGATTTTCGTCATGGATAAAATTAATAAAATGAACAGCTCGTAAGCTGTTGATTTTATTAATTTTATCCATTTAAATACGTATATTTAAATTTATTAAGCGGTGTCAAAAAAAAAAAAGAAGAAAATTCCATTATTTCGGTTGAAAATTTCATGTATGGTGCAGTAACGTTCAGAACCAATTATTTCTAACTGAATATTGTCAGTTAATGAAGAAGAAGTCCATAGGCAACAGTCGCATTTATCGTAAAATTGTCCAAATATAACCGTAGAAGCCAAAAATCCAATATTATTAGATGGAAAACATGAATTTACGAAATTATTAATTAGACATTATCATGTGAAATTTAACCATGCTGGGATTGAACTCGTGCACAATGAACTTAGGCAACTCTACTGGATTCTTAAAGCTAGAAGAGTTATAAGTTCCACAATACACCAGTGCTTTGTTTGAAGAAGAATGAAACTCTAACCATTGATTCCACAAATGGGAAATCTTCTAAGAGAAAGACTTACAACACCGATACGTCCATTTTACTATGTTGGGACGGATTATTTCGGCCCGATCATAGAAATCTTATATTATATATGTACTCTAGAATGCTAATTAAATCCAGCCGAACACCAAAAAGTGTAACGGGTATGCAGAGTTTTCTCGAACTACGCATGCTCCTCAGTCACTTATTTTTAGTACAGAGCTGCCATATTTAAAACTATTTTGTCGTTCGCCTTACAGAATTTATGCGACATATCTGTTTTATAAATAAATCCATATGTTGCGTCATACGAAACTGCTTGACAAAATCAAATAATTAAATGTTATCGGTAAAATTGCATACTGTTTAGTTTTCAGCAATATGAACGAAACATTTTTTTCCAAATCTTATTAAATTTAGGAGATTTCGCAACAGCGTCTATTTTCGCAAATGACATTTCTCGTAGTGGGAATATCTGTCAGAGTCGGCTTCACAACAATTCAGATAGGTTTTATAATTGAATTATGGGTTTATGCGTGGTATATTTTAATTGTTGATAGATATACCTATTTGTGATTAAAATTGTTTTTAAGATTTGTTATTTTGGTTTGGTAGTTTGTTTATTTAACAAACAATGAGGTGTATAGTGTTGTGGTGTAAAAATGAAAGTATCATTCCTGGTATTAAATATTTTCAGTAAGTTATTGTTTCGGGTTTCTAACAGTCTCAGTTTGAGTCAATATGATACCATTGACATGATACTCATTTTTAGCTTGACAAAAAAAAGACATGATGTTTGGATGCGGGCATTGGGATCCTAGTACAGAAAATGTATGTGATGGGAATGTCATATGCAGTAAGCATTTCGCTGCAGAAGATATCATTTGTAGAGAAGACGGCAAGAGGATCACCCTCGTACCCGATGCAGTTCCCAAACTTTTGTTGAAAAGAAGAGATTATGTAAATGAGAGTGGAAGTTAAATTCTTAATCGTTTGATATCAAGACACTGTTTACTTAAAAGCAGTCAGTCAAAAATGCATGATATGTATGTCAAGAATATATTTCCTACGTTGTGTAGGTATACAAAGTTCGTTTGAATTCTGTTGTTAAACTGGAATATACTTAATTATAGAATCCTCCATGAAATTGCTGAGAATAAAAGTTCTACCAACCATGTTTTGTCACAAAATACCATTGCGAGTAGTACGGATGATATGGAAGTGGTTTACATGGACACGGAAAATATTCGTGAAATCACTGTTTCTTGCACCCCTTCTTTGAAGGCTGCAGAGAGGTAAGAGGCCTAAGGTGGTTGTATAAACAAACAAATATTATATAATAATAAAATAAATAATTAGAATGCTCAAGTCCTTACGATATTTTCCAATATTAGAATTTTTACTTATTTCTCGTTTCTGCTTAGATTTATTATTATTGGGTTGTACCTGTTAGACAATAAAGTATTTATATATTTAACGTAATTTTTTATTTCTTAAATTCCTTTATTCCATTTTTTTATTTGAATTACCAAATGGTAAAATTTAATTTTAAATATACCTATAACAGTAATATTACATTTAATCAAAGCCGGTCCTGTTGAAAAATAAGTGACTGGTGATCATGCGCATTATGGACAGCTCTACACTTTTGGTTACATTTTTGTACTACGGGATTATCATTCTAGAGTATATATATATATATATATATAATATAAGATTTCTGTGGGCCCGATAGAAACGTCAATTGGTAGAAAACATGAAAAGAAATACGGTGTAATTTCACTTGTTTTTTATTAGAGCGGCTCATTTGGAATTAGCAGATAGTCTGAATACGGATTCAGCAGTATTAGCTATACGAAGATTTATAGCGAGAAGAGGACAACCGCATACTATTTAGAGCGATAACGGAACCAATCTGAAAGCATCCGATCTAAGATTGAAAACAGCATTAAAAGAAATAGGTCCAAACTTAAACTCGCAACTTACGATTACGAATAGTAAACGTTTACACCATTGGTCTGCGAGTATGTCATGGTAAGTTTTTTAAAATTGTCTTTAAATGCAGACGCCCGGAACGTAGATGGTGAGGACGGTAAAAAATCAATATTCGAATGCCAAATGTGGCAACATGTGTCATTTAAAAACATTTATAGAAAACAGATTAGTAGCCGATGAAATAAAATGGAAGTTCACTCCTCCAAGCGCAGCACAAATGAGTGGTCTTTGGGACAGATTGATTAGAAGCATCAAAGAAACAATAAAGAAAATTCTGAAATATAAATATCACTATCCTGCACTAGTTGGATTTTTAGATTTTCTGATAATTCTTGATACAGCAATCTCAGCTGACCGCCTGCGTGGTGAACACCAGGATCACGTCGTCCGGAAGTTCTGTCTCCGTGAATTGTTTTCTATGTTCATGTTGACCCTGCGGCGTCCCGTAGGTTGCTCATTGAGAGTCGAACCAGTAGCCTCGAATTTGACCCACGACTTAATCACACTTTCACTGGGACACTGATTTAGGTCATGCAATCTGATCTCAACATGAAATAAACGACGAACAACTAGCAGCCCACGAATCGTCATTTTTGTAATCTTTTTTTTTACAAATATGCGTTATTTATAAAAAATGATTACTGCAGACGCGTAAAATCGTCATGACGACTAAATTATCCAGCATCGAGGTACTACGTCCTTCTGGCTCACCACATATAAGACCAAATATTTAATAGTATCCTCGTTATGAATAATTCGTTAACATTTGTTGGGGGCGACTAGGGATATTTGTCAGACAAGCAAGCAGGCAAATTTATTATTTTTTTAATTCATAATCAATGTTGAAAATTACTGTATTTCCTACCGTCTATTTAAGATATTTTTCGAAAAAAAAAAACGTTATAGGTATTACCCAGAATAGGGTTCAATGTCTTAAATACTTTTTTATAAAAAGTGTCATAGAATTTTGGTATAGCAAATTTTGTTTAAAAGAAAAACTATACGATTCAGTGGGGCTGCTACGTACCGTCTAGTCCATGTAATCACTGAATATGTCCCAGATCTGAACCGTAATTGAAAATGATGGATACAACTCATCACAGACCAGACTAAATGTACCACTTGCGTAACATCAATATAGCGTGGATCAGCTCTTTTTATTATGTCGTTCAGATACTCCATTGCTGCAATTAAAATTTGAAAATGTGCTCCTAGTTTTACGAAGTATTCTTGAAATTAGTGAATGTTAATACATTTGAAATCAAGACTAACTTTAATTGTTCAAATTATTCACGAATTGAAAGAGGATCTGAATGAATATGATGCCATTTTTGAATTGTTCAAATGTAATTGTAGCATCCAATTAAAAATAATAATAATCTTTAATTCAATATCATGTAGGTACATTTACATTACATAAAATGAAATATTAACAAGTATAGAGAAGGTGTTTCAAAAACACGCGGCAATATTTAAGAAGATGATTTCTCAGGTCATTTTATGAAAAAACATTTCCATAAAGATACGTCCGGAACTGCATTGTTTAGAAGATACAAGGTGTTTCGTAAATAACGGTTTTTTTTAGTTTAGTCAAATATCTGCTTCCCGATGTTTTGTTACTTGTGTTGTTGCAATTAATAGGGAGCCTATATGGGCATAACTAGATCAAAATTATGAACTCCAGTGGCGTTAGAGCGACAACTTCATAAGAATTATTGACAAAAAAATGTACGCACCTGACTGTAATTTAATTTCTTTTCTTGAGATAAAGCAACTAAATCTACACATTTTTTATGTCTTGTATTTTTTTCATATTACGTTGATTTGTTAACAAGATAAAAATTTAAAACATTTTTGTATCTGTCAAGTCGTTTAACATAAATCACTATACAAATGCCGAGATGACCGACGCATGCACATCATTTATGGACTCGCTGATGGAAATACATTAGAACTTTTACCATTGAGATGCATGCGATGGATATGACGTCGGAGCCGCCATTTTGAAATATCACTAGTGACTCATTCCGTTTGGCACTTTTAGTATTTCCAACAAGCGGCCAATAGACTCATTTGCAATCCTCGAGACAATAGTCTTAAAACCTTAAAAAGAAGTTACGATCGAATGGAATATATCGATACATTTTTTGCATCTCTATTAGTGACAGAAAATTGACATTTCTAGCATCCGCGTCAAATTAAATGTATCAGTTCGAGTAACAATATAGACAGGCTACAATTTCAATAATAATAAAAAAAGTTCAATGACCCAGTTTATAATAATAAGAAAAAAAGTTCAATGATCCAGTTTTAAACTCGCCACTTACGATTACGAATAGTAAACGTTTACACCATTGGTCTGCAGGTATGTCATGGTAAGTTTTTTAAAATTGTCTTTAAATGCAGACGCCCGGAACGTAGATGGTGAGGACGGTAAAAAATCAATATTCGAATGCCAAATGTGTCAACATGTGTCATTTAAAAACAATTCTGCCAGATTTAGTTCATGTGAATAGTAGTAAAATAAAAATAAGTATAAAACAGTAGTTTAGTTTTTTTTTAGATAAAATAATGTTAAAATATTTGTTATATTATTGTGGTAGTTGAGTAAATTAAATGTGTTCGAAAATAAAGTATCTAATAATGTTCTATGTGTACATATATTGTGAAATGTATGGATTTGTTAAGGAAAATGTGCCGAAATATTTTTATGGTGAAAATCTTCAAATAAAGTGTAGCATCCGCAAATTTCTCATATATTCTTGATTGTTGGCAGATTTTGAATGAATTGAATTGAATGAAATAAAAATCATATAGAATTTTTTCAAGAAACAAATTATTTTGAATTGAATTGAATTGAATGAAATAAAAATCATATGGAATTTTTTCAAGATACAAATTATTTTAGCAAAAATAAAATAAATTTGGGGAAATTAAGTTTATGTTTAATTAAGCATCTGCGCGTGTGTCGGATTAATTACGGTATGTGCGAATAATGACTACGAGGTGTAGAATAGCGATGATTTCAGAAGCAGTCTGGCAGCCGGGCATTGTATGTTGGTATGTTGTTTAAGCGAGTAGATTCCATAAGAATAACACACAAATCTGTTTTCTTTTCTAATGGCTTTACTTTAATGAAAAAAGTGACGATTTGGGAACTATTTTAAAAATGTTTCCCTTCAAAGAAGCGTCAACAAAAGTAAACGTTGCATTGCGCTGACTATTTAAACTAATGTTAAAACATACATATTTTATACTTGTTTTGATTATCAGAAATCCGTGCCCAACTTTACCCTGTTTTCATTGAAGATTAGAGTGAATAAGGGCTAAAACGTTTTATAGTTCTTGACTGTATCTTTAGGTACATTAATTATCGTCAAAGGAATATTAGTGTATTTGTGAGATTTGATAGTGAAATATAGTGAAATTAGAAACTTAAACATTCTATACTTTGTAGTTTGTGACCTTGGAAGGTAGTTTTAGCTTTGAACTTATTTAAACATTGCGGACGATCTCAAGCAAAAACGACGAAAACCCATAAATAGTAAGCATTTGACATAAACCAATATTTAGGAACAGTCTACTTAGGGAATTTTAGCGTTTTATGTAAAATTAAAATAAAAATTAATTAATTAAAAATTTTTCTTCGGCGACACTTTTTTAAATATTTTAGCAACTAAAGAGTTCTTAATAAAACGAATATTATTATTTGATTTAGAATAACAAAATTGATATAGTTTTTAATTTTTGGTGTCGACTTACCAATCACCTTGTATTATTAGTGGCTCCAACATGTCTTATAAGAAGTGTCAAAAAAATGAAAACATCAAAATGTTCAATAAAAAATTCGTACATGAAAAACTATTACCTTTAGAAATAGGATATCCTCAATAAACTGCCCTTTAAATTTTTTAAGGAAGTTAAAAAATACAAAGAAGTCATTATTTTTAAAATAATAAAGTTGATGCCTACATTCGCTATAACCTACTCACTCGACTTTAAAAGAAAACTTATTGGAATTTTCTGTATTTTAAAAAAATTTGATAAAAGCTTTTGTTTCTATGAATCCGCAAATATATTATCACACGTTCTGGATACCACTTTTCACAATCCTCTTGAATGGATTTTAGTAACACTTAATCTAAAATGTTATCTGTTGCATTAATTTTGTGTCGTTTAATTACGTTTGGCTTATGTAATTAATAAAAAAGAACAACTAAACAAATTATTCATAGTAAGAATCTTGAAAAACCAATGGATTTTAGTAAAATGTAAATTCAAAATATTTCGAAAACGACAAATTTTTGAAATAGACCAACATTTAATATCGCCGTTATTTTGAATACTGAATACGATAAAATTATAAAAACACTTGAGAAAAATGTGCTTCAACTGTTTTTAGTTTAATTTTCAGTAGTAATATCCCTAGGATATTGATAATAGACGAGATAATTTTATGACAATCGAAAGGGTAACAGCTCGAAGCCGAAGGCTGAGGGCTGTTACCACGCAACGAGCTTGAGAAAAAATTATAACTCAAGTCATATTCTCGTTCGCAGCAAAATTTCATAAATATTCCCCAAATATATTTGTGACTGTAGGTTGTATTTCTGGGAATTTTTTCTTTGATTAGCGCATTTATACTTTGAACATTCGCATTGCCAAAACGTGACATTTTGTAATTTATTTGGAATGAAGTTGTCAAACTTAATAGTGTTGTCATAGTGATTGATAATTGCACTGAATGCAATTATCAGTGTAATGTTGACATGATTGAGTGAATTTGTTTCGTATGCCACAAAATGACAAAATTTGATTGGTTGTTAGAACTGTCAAAAAATTTCCCATACAATTTCTTGACCACCCTGTATAAAGAAATTACGAAATGTATTGCAGAGTGGGCAAAAATTGCCGTTCTTTTATAAAAAGATCGAGAAAAATGCCTCAATAAATACCTGCCTCCCTATTAAAAAACAATAGTGTTAAACTTGCGTTTGAAAACGCCAACATTGACATAATTCTTCAAATAAGTAAAAAACCATTAAACCGCTAGTGGAAATTATTAAGAAATTAAATCTAGAATTTCGTGTATATACAGTGTGTCCCAGGATAGATGTAACAAGAGGTGTGAAGGACAAACAAATTATGAATTTTGGAATGACATTTGGGGAATGAGTACTGCTTGTGTTACTAATGCCCGTTTGCACCACATACCGTTTAAGTCACGATTTGTTCTAAGAGGCGCTTAGCATCTATTTTTTATTGCACCGCGTTAAAACGTCACTTTAAATTTGCCTAAGTGTCACTTAAGTGAAGTGTTGAAGAATATCTTCTTAATGCCCGTTTGCACCACATACCGTTTAAGTCACGATTTGTTCTAAGAGTCGCTTAGCATCTATTTTTGATTGCACCACGTTAAAACGTCACTTTAAATTTGCCTAAGTGTTCCTTAAGTTAAGACTCGAAAATTCTCTTCTTAAATGGAATTCTAACCTCAATATTGCTTTTATATTTTTCATTATTGGGTTGTTTACATTGTGTGGCGATTAAGAATATCGGATTATTGGATGGTGATCTTGATGTTTTCGAATTAATTGAACATGGATTTCCAAGGAGGGTTTATGAAAGGCCGAATTATTTTTAAGATATAGAAAATTTAAGTTTTTTTCAAAGATTTCGACTGACGAAGCCTACGATTCGGCCTATCCTAGACCAAATTGAGCATTTTTACTAGAATTTGATGAGATATGACAGCTTTCATTAGAAGATAAAGACCGGAAAGGGTCTTTGTGCTTAACATACCTATTACTATTATATAGAGGTATAAATTATTGAGCTAGGGTATCAACAACAATAAATTAAAACCATAACAACTTCACGTTTACACTTTATTTAATTATTAATCCACAAAAGAATAAATAAGGTAACAACTCTACTTCCCAGGTAAATAATAAACTAAAACTATTTTTGAATATAAATCACAAAATATGTAAGTAGTAGTAGCACTCATCTAGCTAAATCTTATAATAGAAACAGATCAAATACTATGTATATGTAATAAATACATTTCAAATATATAACAATAAGAATAGATAAATTTAACAATGGAAAATAATAACAAAAAGTTAATTTTATTAATTTGAATGATGCCACAATAACTATGACCCAACACTATCGATAGAAGAACTTCTTTCTCGTTGGAAGTGTAGTTTGGAGGTCTTCTCTTTTTATGTATCACTAACTTCCATCGTATTATATTAAAAATGTATTTAATAATAAAAAGAAAATAATTTTGTGGCATAGCGGACAAAATGACTGGTTTTTCCTACACAAGGGACTTTGTGTAATATAGCAGGGCCTCAGTCTAAACACACAAGTCCCTTGTGTAGGTAAAACCAGTCATTTTGTCCGCTATGCCACAAAATAATTTTGTTTCTATTATATTTACGGACACAATTTCACTCTAGTATTTAATAATTTTCGTTCACATCCACAATCAAAATTTATGTTTACATTATGGATTATTATGAAAACAAAACTGAAGAAGTTAAAATATTACCTACTGCCCGACCAAAAAACTCTTCTTCATTGTCGGCTACCTTAAATTTGCTATGTTGACAAATTTACCCGATACTTAACTAAGTGCTATCTACTCATGATTCGGTGCAATCAATTCCGTTCTTAAAATTTAGGTGACCCTTAACTATTCTCTACTTAAACTGTATGTGGTGCCAACGGGCATAAGTTAAGACTCGAGAAATCTCTTCTTAAATGGAATTCTAACCTCAATATAGTCAATATTGCTTTTATATTTTTCATTATTGGGTTGTTTACTGTGTGTGGCGATTAAAAAATTAAAAATATGGAATTATTTGATGAGGATCTTGATGTTTTCGAATTAATTGAACATGGATTTCCAAGGAGGGTTTATGAAAGGCCGAATTATTTTTAGATATGGACAATTTAAATTTTTTTCAAAGATTTCGACTGACGAAGACTACGATTCGGCCTATCCTAGACCAAATTGAGCATTTTTACTAGGATTTGATGAGCTATGACAGCTTTCAATAGAAGATATTTTAGTAGGAAAGACCGAAAAGCGTCTTTATGCTTAACATACCTATTATATATATATAGAGGTACTGAGGAAATAGTCGATATTAAAAAATAATAATAGAGGTATATATGTATTAAAACCATAACAACTTCACGTTTACAGTTTATTTAATTATTAATCCACAAAAGAATAAATAAGCTAACAACTCTACTTATGTTCCCAGGTAAATAATAAACTAAAACTATTTTTGAATATAAATCATAAAATATGTAAGTAGTAGTAGCACTCATCTAGCTAAATCTTATAATAGAAACAGATCAAATACTATGTATATGTAATAAATACATTTCAAATATATAACAATAAGAATAGATAAATTTAACAATGGAAAATAATAACAAAAAGTTAATTTTATTAATTTGAATGATGCCACAATAACTATGATCCAACACTATCGATAGAAGAACTTCTTTCTCGTTGGAAGTGTAGTTTGGAGGTCTTCTCTTTTTTATGTATCACTAACTTCCATCGTATTATATTAAAAATGTATTTAATAATAAAAAGAAAATTATTTTGTGGCATAGCGGACAAAATGAGTGGTTTTTCCTACACAAGGGACTTTGTGTAATTTAGCAGGGCCTCAGTCTAAAGTCTAAACACACAAGTCCCTTGTGTAGGTAAAACCAGTCATTTTGTCCGCTATGCCACAAAATAATTTTGTTTCTATTACATTTACGGACACAATTTCACTCTAGTATTTAATAATTTTCGTTCACATCCACAATCAAAATTAATGTTTACATTATGAATTATTATGAAAACAAAACTGAAGAGGTTAAAAGTTAAAATATTACCTACTGCCCGACCAAAAAACTCCTCTTCATTGTCGGCTACCTTAAATTTGCTATGTTGACAAATTTACCCGATACTTAACTAAGTGATATCTACTCATGATTCGGTGCAATCAATTCCGTTCTTAAAATTTAGATGACCCTTAACTATTCTCTACTTAAACTGTATGTGGTGCAAACGGGCATAAGGCACCCAAATAATGAGTTAAATCGGTGTTGTACAAGTCTTTTATAAACAAATTTATAAAAATCATCATCAATGGAGTGGCTTTATTTTACAATATACGCCAAAATTCTCCTAACAAAAGTTGTTTAGAATGCAATTTTATATCCCCGCACCGCAGTTCAGAAATATAAAAGCATATTTTCGGAAAAAATACTTTTTTGCAATCTTAATTAGTATTTTAATTTGAATATGACGAAACACTGCATAAGTATAACAAATAATAAATATTATATTTAATTGAAATTAGAAGTTAAAATTAGGCTTTGGAAAACAATTGGATTTCCAGAAATGGACCGATCAAGTGCCTGCCGAGATCCCCTGACTTATCAATATTGGACTTCTTTTTATGGGGTCATCTCAAACAATTGGTTATGCTGAACCACTTCCTAATGATGCAGCAATATTACTCTTTACCTTGAGAAAAAATTCATAACAGTTTTAAGGAATTCAGACGAAGGATCGAAAAATGTGCCGATATGGGCGGTGATTATATTGAATAAATGTTTATTACAAAATATTAAACAAATGGCGTTTGTTCTAAGATACAAAATAAAATAATACGAAGTATTCTATGATAATACTAATTATTACAAAAAAAGTATTTTT
Organism: Apoderus coryli; assembly: GCA_911728435.2. Lineage (NCBI taxonomy): Eukaryota > Metazoa > Arthropoda > Insecta > Coleoptera > Attelabidae > Apoderus > Apoderus coryli. Next base: position 2,834,947 of record OU452202.1, on the reverse strand, counting down.
CCCAAAAATTTGAAAATATATTCCGGAAATTTGGTGCGGGGATATAAAATTGCATTCTAAACAACTTTTTTAGTAGAATTTTGGCGCATATTGTAAAATAAAGACACTCCACTGATGATAATTTTTATAAATTTGTTTATAAAACACTGTGTACAGCATGGATATAACTAATTTTTTGAATACCTTAGTTTTAAAACAAGCAGGACTCATTCCCCAAATGTCATTCCTAAATTCTAAGTTTTTTGTCTTTCACACCTCTTGTTACATCTATCCTGGGACACACTGTATAATCAAAAAATATTTAGGATGTTGCACTGAAATAAGCAAGCTGGCACCTACTTCCGGTATATCAGAAGCTCTGCCATCTTAAAAATATCACTTTAGTCATCTGGCCCTGGTGGACCTTCGTAAGTATTACTGCAAAATATTCATAGTTTTCTGAGATGTACATTTTTCAATACTTATATATTACACAAACCTTACACAATATCCTAAGAAATGGAATTCGAAAAAAATATAACTGTAAGGTTCGAAACGCAAATGTGAATAATAATTACCTAATATTCTTCTTTTATGTAACTCATGTATATCTTTGATATGTTTGAGTGAACAGTTATACAATTTTTTCGATGCTTCAAGGAATTCCAGTTGAGTCATCGTCGGGTTTATTTTAAACATAACACTGACCATTTTCTTCATGCGTGCCTTATTTGTCATCATCGGATCTATGTCGCTGATATTTAGATAAACTGAAAAAGCACATAAGAACTATTTGAATTCAAAATCTCACTATAACCCATTTGCATGAGTTTACAAAAATTGTGATAAAATTTTTAGTGAATTTGGTGTAGTATATGAAAGATAGAGAGACTACAGTTCCCCAGTAAAGGATAGACAAATCCGTAGATTGCTAATTTGATGCAAACTTCAATTGCAAATCCAAGAAAAACAAAGGATGTTATGGTGCTACAGTTGACAGTGAGCTACTTACAATTGACAGTGAGCGCAGAAATTTGTTGCAACTCTAACCGTTTAACACTACCATCCGCACCCTCTATCTCGGTCTCTTCAATGGTTTCATTCAGCGTCACAGTCTTTTCCTTATCCTTGGTGGCAGTTGCTGGTCGTTTTTTAACAAATGCAGATTCTTGGGTAGGATGTTCTTTTGCATCGTTTTGGTCTGATTTATTAATGTCAGTACCATCTTTTTCAGAGTCACTCATATTTTCGGTATTTATAACGGTGGGTACTACCTATTTTTAAATACTGATAGTTTATTAGTTTGATATTCAATATTTATTATATCGACTGTGACATATTATATGTCATTAACTAAAATAACAATTAACAACATTATTTGCATTTGTTGAGCTTTCAAAATTATTGTATTGGTATTGCTCTAGACCCTAGGCGGAAAGCAAATTTCAGTGTTAAAGCAAAAATGCTAGGTAGGTACTATTTATGAATTTCAAGAATGCGAACTTTTTTTTTTTTTTTTTTTTGACAACTACCTTTTTACTCAAAGTCGAAATCTTCGCTTTATTTTTAGCTCTCTATTAATAATATCCAGGTAATATACTTATGTACTATACAGGGTGTCCCATAATTAATGGTACACAGTAAAACTGCAGATGCCTTGGGTGAAAATATTGAGATTTGGTCAAACTTACATTAGTTCAAAAGTTGGTAATAATCGAGATACAGGATTGCCAAAGTGGTAATACCCTGAACCGAAAAGGTACGTGATATTAATAAAAAAGTGCTTCAAATCAATGAACGTTAACATTAAATTTGAGCCGATGATGGGTGACATTAATACAATGAATGTTCGTACATAAATTCGGTAGCGAATTCTGTACGTTGAATTAATAAATAAAGAACATAAATTTATGCTCGCCGGTTATTGATCTTACGAATGATGGACATTAATTTATAACTCCTGTACGTTAAAACGATGTTACCAGGTTGTTAATGTTACGAACAATGAAGATTAGTTTATGTCTCCAATACGTAAAACCGATGTTAGCTGGTAATTAATGTTACGAACGATGAACATTAATCTATGACTTTTGTACATTAAACCGATGTCTGAAGGTTATTAATGTTACGAACGAGAAGCATGAATCTATGACTTTTGTACGTTAAACCAATGTTAGCTGATTATTACATTGGGTTATAATAATTGTTTTACGTAATTGTGTCCGCCGGAAATTATTATTACGAAAGATTGAGATTATTGTTCTGTATTCAATCAATAATCGCGAGCATATAGGTACATATGTATTATGTGTACTGCAAAGTGCAGTATGGTTCAAATATACTAGTACCAATGGTTAGAGAATTTAAAAGCCCAAATAAGACTCAAAATTATCTTGCTGTACGTCCATTGATTTGATGCACCTGCTTTGTAAATAAATTAAATCATATTTGTACGACACTCGAAATCTAAAGGCTTTATTTTTAATTTAGTTAAAATTAAATGCTAAACATGTCAGATTCGTCTGTCGTCTGAGGTGAAAAGGGAGAAAAAACTATATTTGGAAACTAAAGTCCGCGGAAATTCTTCTAAACAAAATTGGAAATTATTACGAGATCTAAACATTTATGCAAGGGAAAATATCACAATACCGTCTTTTATTCATGATGTTGATAATATTAATGATTTTTTGTGGCCACTTTTACCAACAATCCGGACCCAGGAACGATCAATTTTTACTTAGGTAATAAAATTAGGCCTGATATTAACTTTGAATTTACAATGGTGGATCATGGGGAGATACTTGATGCATTGCTTGGGATTAAGTCAAATGCTGTAGGCAGTGACATGATCAGTATTGATATGCTAGTAGTAGTAGTTGTCCGTTTATAATGCCCTTTATACAGCATCTAGTTAATTACTATATAGAAACGAGGAACTTCCCAACATGTTGGAAAGAAGCCAATGTCATTCCAATCCCAAAACTAAAACTCCATCAACATTTAAGGATCTTTAGATTAATATACTCCCAGCGATCTCCAAGGTTATTGAGAGAGTGATCTGCAATCAAATGAAAACATATCTTGATGGGCATGGGTTGTTGTCGGAGGTCCAGTCTGGGTTCCGGCAGGGTCACAGTTGCTCCACGACATGACTTAAAATACTGGATGATGCATTGGGGGCGGTAGATCAGGGTCGATTGACGGCAATGCTACTGTTGGACTACGCAAGGGGCATTTGCCCGCATTGGTCATGGTTTGTTGCTGGCCATTGTGGGTTATCTGGGCTTTGGGGAGTCTGCTGTGTCTCTACTCGGAACATATGTGAATGATAGAAGTCAGGTTGTCAGGTTGTCTTTTATTGTGTACTTTAAATGGCTTATCTTTCCACTGGCACCTTTGGAACATAGCTTAGCGGATAGCACTAAATATCCATGAAGAGCCCATAAAATTTCTCCCCTCGTATCGGCGGGTTTTCAACATTACAAAGGAATACCGCACTGTGTTTTTTTCGTTTTAAACTGACTTTAGTTTTGTACTTTACTAAATGGTACTTATATAAAAGGATTACTACTTACCTTATATTTCTACATTTGTTGTATTATTTGGGAACAAATTTTAAAAATAAATTTAGGAACACACTTCACTTTTCAACTGTATACATTTAACTAAACAAAACAAAAAGGACGCGTAAACAAAAAGTCTATGAGAATGTCATAATGTCAATGTTTTGAGTATTCAGTCTATGGTCCGTGTGCATTGATTTGCGCGCGTTATTAAGAATTTAATGGTTAGGTTCGTGAAATTAATGCTTAGCATCCATTGAATCAACGATGATCGTTTATTAGTTTTTATGTTCGCTGTTCATAGGTGTATGATTTACAAATTATTGTATTAAAGGCGAAGAGCATAAATTAATAAATTTAAAACATTGAAGCAATAAATAGTGACATTATATTGATGAAAAAAAACATAAATTTTCGATGTCTTGCATTTATTGATTAATGTTTCATCGTACATTGTTTCTATGTATGAAATTATTAATTTATGATCAAAATTCATTGTAACAGTGACCAATTCATAATATTAATGTTCAAAATATTGATGACAACCATTCATTGGTTTTACGTACAATATTTTTTTCAGTGTATCGTTTTCGATTTTCCTAAATGACTTGATTACATAAAAACATGTGTAAATGTTTTGTGTCTCAGTGTATTTACGTTTTTAGTAAATATATCACTTTTCACATAATTGTAAAGGTATACCTTGTATATGTCCCTCCGAGCAATTATTTTCGAGATATGTATGTCTGTACATACATAATATAAATAACCCGGTATATTGTTTAAAAATCAATTAAATTTTATCTACAAAGACACGCAGTTGTTATGGAAATTACATATATGAGCAGATATATACAAAATATATTGACAGTCTCTTGTAAAAACACAAAAATAATATCTGATACTGCGATCTTTCGGTATCTTGCACTCCTTCAGAACTTAAAAGTATTCTAAACTCGGGGCTTTCTGATTTTTTAATATCTGAAAACTCTAAACGATAGAATGAAGAATGTTTCAGCGAGTTTAAAGAATTATGTGAGAAACAAAATGGTGAAGAACTTGTCAGAAAACATTGTGTTAGCTTACCTGATGCAGAAATCAAAAGTTGTAAAAGGTTCAACTTTATTTATTCTATGTAAAAGTGCATGCTGACCGTCCGAGGAGGGATGCAGGTCGCGAAGTTAGAAAGTTTTCGAATTTAGCACTGTCTCTGAAAAGAACGGCAGTGGAATTGATTAATTCTTAAAAGAAGCTAATGATGAAACATAGTTGTTGTTGAAGGTAACATGTTAAAAATGCCACAGTCGTTTTATTAATTGTAGTGAATAAAGTAGATATTTTTAATAATAGGAATATCAGGTGCATTGTGACGATGGATTGAGATGAATTAGTAAAAATGTCCATTGAAGGTTTAGGAAGAGAATGACGTATTAAAAGTGATTGTTCATTCAAGCTTCCACATGCGCTCTCCCACTTGCCCTGGAAAAATTCGCTAAGAGCTATACTTAACAACGTTTCACGATATGCGCCGCCGACGCGATTAAATACACACCTACAAAGTTCTTAGCGGGCACTATACTATAAATTTTAATCTCTGTCATTCAACAGACATGGAAACTTACGTGGAAAAAGTAAGAAATTGTGCAAAGAGAGATGCTCCAGGCTTGCTCGAAGAAACTGTGTATCGAGAACAGTTATATACATCTGGATTGCTTTGCCGGAGGGGGTTATGTCGGCCCTGACAGTGAATGGTTTCAAGAACGGATGACGTGCTTGGGAAACAGGGCGACTGGATTGTCCACTAGTATTTATAGCGAATCGTCAAATTCATTATAAAGCGGCAGTTTCACATAGCAGTCAATTGGCATAGCAGCGACTGTTAGGTAGGCGTGGTTATACTGCTAACTGTGAATAATACGATTGCGACCGCAGCTGAGTGTTGTGCCAGCTACTGCGATAACTAGAAATTTTTCTACTTTTTGTATCGCAGTCGCATACTCAACAAAAACAACATGGCGAAAAACATCAAACGCATTGCGTTTTAAGATAAACCGATTTTTACACTTATTGAATTGTATGAAGAAAATGAATGTTTATGCAACATTAAGTCATTGGATTATAAAAATAATAAAAAAAGAAAAGCTGCACTGTTCAAAATTGCCAAAAATATGGGATTAACTGAAGACCTAGTAAAAAAAAAACGGGTAAAATTTTGAAAATCCCCATTTACTACCATTTATTTAGTTAATAACTCCGTTAATAAATTATTTTCGAGGTTGAAACGTGAATTATCTCACAACGCCGAAGATCTTTATTTTTAAATACTTTATTACATTACTAAATTAAAAATTGCAATTGTAAGTTTTAATAAATCCATGTTTTACATTCAAATGCTTCTTACTGACTGCTACTCCTAAATGAAAAATGGTCTTAAGCAAAGTAATGATAAATAACTACATAAACAATTTGAATTATCTTATGAAAGGTAAACAATATTTATAATATACATTTCATATGAAGACTTATTATATAATTCGTGGCCTATTTAATGCCATTTTTACCCAGTACTTTTTTTTGCTATAGGTTCTTTTTCGTTTTGAGACACATATTGTGTGAGTTATGTGTTTTGAGACTAGCCTTTTCTTCAATAACAAATAAAGTATTGCACAACCAACCAGTGTTTTTTTATTTCGCGCCATTTTAAAGAAATCTATTTATCAAATAGATGTTTATCTTGTCAAACAGGACGTCGCAGTAAATCATATCGCAGTTGCTTATTCCCCACTACAAAATTGAATCGCTGTAGCAGTCAACTGCTATGTGAAACTGCCGCTTAACAAATGTAGCGACAGTCCCATCGCTTCTACTGCTTACTGTTTGAATGATAATACAAATATAACTAATCCTCGTATATTCTTAAGATACACAAACGGAATTTGCATTGCACAACTTGTTGGAATATACAATACAATTAGAAAGTATAGGGAGATTGTCTCTATCATGTCACTAATAATATAAGTATGAGAATATCAATTTAAAGGAAAAATAAATGTAGTATATAGAAAAGGAGTTGATATTTAGTGATTGAATTCTTTTGATTTTAATAAATTACTCGCTTGGCTTGCAGAGCTACTCGAGAATCGCCCACGTACATCACGCTTACAAAAGAGGATCTTAATGATTGTCACTCGTAAACGATTGACGGTCTGAATTGCGTCTCTCAGTTAATAGTTACTTCATTAGGTTTAGAAAACTATATTGAAATAAAATGGAGAGTCAAATATATTTTATTAGCTATTACTTATTTAATTATTTAAAGAGTATTATACAAAAATCTATTTAATAGAAAAGAAAAAGTCTCAAAGAATCATCAATTATAATTTGTACTTACATAACAATCATCATCATCGACACAGGTGTTTTTTTTTTCACCCTTTAAAGATGAAAATATTTAAAATAACTTATGCTTATACTTAAACGCGTTAATCAACCCGTAAAGCCTAAAAGACACTACTCAACGGGGAGATTAGTGCTTTTTGTTGCGTCTAGAACCCGCAGTTGGAGAGAAGACCGCGATTTTCCCTGTTGCGTAAAAATTTATAACATTTGATTTTTTTCAGTATTTCGAATATCGACCAATGAAATTGTCTATTCCTGGCGCCGTGCCGCTTGTGTAGAAAAATGTGAATAAGCAAATTTTTGTCTATTTTGTCCATATAATACCGATGTTAGAGTCATGAACATGAATCCATGACAGTACCGGATGGATATCGAAAATAAGACGAATTTCTGGTGCAATAGTATCAGGTTTAAATGTTTAAATTGCAAAATATTACGCCCTAAAGAAATAACTGTGAACTTTTTAAAAAACGTTAGATGTAGTTGCTGCAACTTCTTGTATAAATAAATATAATGTGACGAATATTACGCTTACAGATAAATAAATACATCCGGCAACACCGCACTGGCTATACATTAGTAAGTAGGTGATATGCTCTGCAAAGCTGGCGACTCATACTAACGGGAGGCGACTCTGTCCAGATTTAGTATGCTGTACCTCGTCCGGGACTGCGCTGTGTTAATTTGGTAGAATGTGCCTCGCTCACCCTACATATATGGAATAAACGTACGCGCGCCAGAATGTTGTGGAACAAACGACTATGTTTGAGAAAGAAACAAATCATATATAAGCCAGCGTGAGAGGGACAGACAACTCAGTAATAATAATAATAATAGCATTTATTTGCCCAACAGTTTACAAACCCTTTACAGGACAAATATCTTAAATTAATACCAATAATACAATATCCAATACATTGATATGTAACAAATAAAAAAAAATAACAATAATTTAAAACCCGTAATAACAATTCTAATCATTAAAGTGCTCAGTGGTATATCCTATAACTTCACTCAAACCCGAACCGAAGATACCACAGTGCGCGCAAATACAATTGTAGTTAGCACACATTATACAAATAGGAGAACGTAGAAGCACATTCGTCCTTGCTCTGTCAATGTCAAAAGTCTGATTATATCGACCCTCCATTCTTGGAACACTAACATTTACTTTTCCAAGCATATCCGGACAATCTATTTTACCATGCAGAAGCTTATATAAGAATACAATTGAATTTAAAATTCTTCTTGTCTCCAAGCTTTGCAAATTAAATCGATGTAAGAGTATGGTATAGTCGATACCCCTTTCAGGATAAATTCCTTCCTCCCAACTAGCAATTCGACATTCTTAAAGAACTAATATATTTTATAATTAATTTATTGCCGCTTAGTAAAAACTTTTTTGTTCTTTAAAGGTTCGTTTGGTGATAAAACTGCTGTGTTAAACTTTTCTGTGAGAAAAACTGTTTTAAGAACGTTTTTACAGCAAAATAATAAAATAGTTATAAAATATGATATCGTAACAGTTTTATAAACGTTTATAAAATATTTTTTATAGCACGAATTTGTTCCGAATGATAATTGGTTTTAAAAGCATTTTGTAAAAGTACTAGTCTGGATTAACTTGTTCCTTTAAAAACAATTATAAAATTATTCTGTTAAAGTACGTTTCGTAATAATAAAATAGTTTTTTTATTGTCATTATTAAGAGCGATTTGTTTGCTGCAGCAAATTTGTGCGCAAATTAATAATTACAAAATAGTTTTTTAATTATTTTATTAAAAACAATAAAAAAATAAATATGTTGCCCATGCATATTTTATAAAATTAAAATGCTGCTAAACATTACCTAGAACTAATATATAACATAGTTTTATTTATTTTCAACTGATATTTATTGTTATATCATACACAGGTTTAAAATGTCCAAACGAAAAGCAGTTGTGCATTTAATAGAAAATTAATTACAATATTATAAATTATCAAAGCGAAAGCATTAGTGACTATAATAATGAGTAGGAAACTGTAATGGAATCTAATCAAATTAATGACAATTTATAAGACACCAAATATTTAGGAGACTGATAAATTCTCAGGAGGAATTATTACGAGATGGTGAGCGGGTAGCCGAAATAGAGAATTGGAGATCAATATCATGCTTCAAGCACAACAAGTGAGCTAGAAAAAAATGCAAAACTAAGAGAAAATATGCGAACATGGGCAGTATCAAATCATGTTCCGCATTTTTCCAGAAGAAGCTTTTTGCTATACTCAATAAACGCATGCCAAATTTTCTACCTCAAGATCCTCGAACTCTCTTAAAGACACTCAACAAACCGTTTTAATAACGGCAGTTATAACATACATACCTACATAACATAAACAAAGAGCTCAATTTAGGTTATGTTTAAATTACTCCCGTAAAAGCTAATAAGATAGTAATTATAAAAGCATTTTGTTTTATAAGAACACATTAACAGCTTTTATAAAACATATTATATTAAAGTTTGTTTTGTAAAACTCTGTTTACTATTTTATTATTATTCCAATATTGCGACGATGCGACACACGGCGGCGACTCACACAAACATCAAAGTATCAAGCACGAATACTTCAAGTAGACAGGAATAGACTTGATTAATTTGTATACATTTTATCTTATATATTTTTTGCAGCACCTTTTAATTAAATTTTGATTTTTTAGAGCATTTATATAAAAGCTTGTTTTAGTATGTTTCACTATTAATTTATTTTAAATAACGGCAAATGATAACTAAATACATAAAACTTCAAGAAAAATACTTGTAATTAGCTTCATTATTCATTATCAAGCTTAGTGAAATATATACTTTTTTACACCATAACTGGTTTATAAAAAATTCTTCACGTTTACATAAAACATAGGTATCTACTTATATTTTGGCTAGTGTCCATATGATAGATATAAAAGAATCATATCATCATCATATCATTCTTATGCTATCAAAGGGGTTTCAGGTAATATTAATTTTATATTACCCTTCAAATATAATGAGATTTATGTTTTTTAACGAATACACCCCTGTATAAAACAATTCTGCAGTTATTTTATAATAGCTATCTAAAGAGCATACTCGTCTGTGTTGAGATAATTTTGTTTTATAAGCATCGTATAAGGAAGAAGCCATTTTTGGTTTCTTTAAATTGTTAGCCATGTTGACCAAACTTTTAAAATTAATATTTTTTATAATTTGTAAAATTATCTTAGCTAGTAAGGTATACAGAATCAGTCATTACATAATGAAGGATATACCAAAAGATTATTTTCAACAATAAGTGACCATAAAAAAAATATTTTATATAATTTATAAAATCTAAATTCATTAATTTACATAATTCACGAGGCGCATTAAAATTTTAGTAGTAATATACAATATATTTAACAGTAAATTTTGTTTCGCAGCCAAATCTGCTCATGGGTGAATTTTATCTGACTTATTTTATTATTCATTATTGGGTATTATAGCGTTTTATATTATTTTTACCTCCATGATTGTTCAGATTTTATTAATGTGTACCAACAACAATGCATAATAATTATAAAATAATTTTGTATAAAAAGGTATTTTAAAAAAACGTTTTTATCCTTTAACTGTTGCCGCTGAGAGCAAAAATGTTGAAATTGAGGCTCTTATAAAAGATTTATAAAATATGTTTATAACAGTTTTATTTGATTTTTATTAAATATTTATAAACGTTCTAAAAACTGTTGTATAATAGCAACAAGCAACATTTATAGAACCGTTAAAGAGTCGATTTGTTTTATAAATCTGCGCCTTCGTGTTTATAAGGCGCGTAAGAACGTTGTGAAAATGTTTATAAAACAATGGGTGTTTTATAAAATATATTTTATAAATGTTCTTACAGCAATTAAAAAAGTTAAATTGTTAGTTGGGGCGTTAAACATTAAAAATTTCAAGAATCTACGTTGGATTTTTTCAACTGTAGTTTTATGCGAATTATAAAAGGGATACCAAACTCAAGCTTAGAACGAATGTAAGCATTATATAGAACCATCAAGGAACTAACATTATTAAAGCGTCTGGTATTTCTAACTATAAAACCATATGTTTTTTTGGCCTCCGTTACTTTGGTCAAGATGTGATCCACGAAGCCAAGTCCTGAATCAAAAATAATTCCAAGATCAACCACAGAATCAACGGAAGTAATGAAGTGAATAGTCTATAGTTCAGAACAGTGTTGTGAAATATAAATAGTAGAAATAAATATAGAGAAAATAAATATAAATTGTTCTTTTAAGTTATTAGTTTACTTAAGTGTTTAGTTTTTTAAGTGTAAATAAATTAGTTTAAATTAAAACTCGTTATTATTTCACGCACAGCGAACCGAGAAAAACGTTACAATGAGCAAAACTGTACAATTACTGTCAATCTTATTTAGGTATCCTAAATAGGTAATTGTAATTAGTTATGTATTTGGTGGTAATTTAAAAATATGTGAATTTTATGCTCAATATAAACTGTTGCCTTCGAGGCACGAATATTACATATTAAAGTGTAAAATTAATATTTTTGTGACTTTTTCTCATTTACCTTTATCGTAAGACACTTGGTGACAAGCTATATTTCCAAATAATTGTTATTGTAGACAGCAGCTATTTTTTTTTCACGAACGCTTATGGTACATCAATTTTCTGTCGTGTATTTTTAACACCAAATTCAACTACTAACCCTTTTTCTATTATTTATGAACGCCTATATAAACAAGTTTTTTTATGCTATATTTTGTAGGATATCTTATATAATAATAATAATAATGTCTTTATTGCAAATTAAAAAATTTAAAACAGGCGAAGTTGAGGCATTATGCCTCCTAGCTTAACCTACTTTAATTATAAAGCTTATATTACCTTACTGTAATAAAAAAATAAAGAAAGAAGAAAAGTAACGTAATACACGTTGCTAACCGTTTCATATCATAAACTATAGAGTGTGTTCTATAAAATTAAGATTAAATACAATACATAAGAGAACAATTATTAGTATTGAGAGTGAAGGATAAGTTCTCGAACAATTACCTTAAATTCAAGTCCCTTCATAATTTTATAATTATTTGGTAACTTATTGTATAGTTTTGCGACATTACAGGAAAACGAGCGTGCAAACATAGCAGTGCGGTGAGCAGGTGGAGTTATCGCCATTCTATGTCTCAAGTTTATAACAATATATCAAAACTATATATAATTAGCCAATTTTTCTGGTATATTTGGGGTGTATATATATTTTTTTTTGACCCATTTTTATACTATTTAGAAAGAACAATAGTTTATAAAAACGTTTGCACCAAAGTTAAAAAAATACATGAAATAAATATATTTTTATCAACTTGAGTGCCAGTTTGTTTCTAAACCTCAAATCGGAGAAATTGAAGAAGTACCTACATAGAAATTGGTATGGTGCAGAAGGTACCTAGGTTCAAGAAAACAAACGAAAAAGGAATCGTAGTATGGGTAGAATCTTTCCTGTAGTATAAATATCAGAAAACTTGTTTTACCACTTCACCAAAACACTTAATTCTCGACACTGGATTCACTAACACTTTTAGTATAATGACAGAATTAAAACTGCAGATTTTGAAGTTGTAAAATTAGTTTTTCAATAATAATATCATTAAATTGGAAATTTTATAAAACCTGTCCTGTATTCAATAATAATTATAATAATGCAACATTTATGGTATACTCCATCAAATTTAAAAATGATATATTTTATAGGTATTCACAACAAAAAATATATAAAAATTTGGATTATGCGCGCAGCGTTATATATTATGTTATTCACGCTTTTCCCAAAGTGAATTTTCCACATAATTTCCCGACTCAGTCCGCGCATAAATTGTAACACGACAGGAAGTTTAGTAAGGAATCGTGCTCGATAGGTATATTTCACGTAGTTTTCTCGCTTATCGCGGAAATTCTGTGAAACAAACACTTGTTGAAAGTTTGAAGTTGTCGGAGTGGTGTAATACATTATAAACAGTCATCTACGCAGAGACGAAACAAGTTTTGAACTGGCTCTTTTCTAAATATTGAAAAGTTGAAAACTGAAAATGTAAGTTATTTTGTTTTATTTGAATTCCTAAATAGTTTTTCTGATCTTGTGGTAAAAAATATGTAAAATCTACAACTTATTATGTGAAAAATTATATCCTCCGATAAGTTTTGTAAAATGTTAAGGTTGTTTTCTATAGTTACGATGAGAATGCAAGTTTTGGTCTCAATCTGCATGTATAGGAAGGATACCAAATATTTTGTGCTTGAACAGGTGAATAATGGCATCGACGGCGGTACTAACCAAAAACGTGATTCACCAAGCTTTCACAAATTTCTACTACAAGCCTAGATGTACCCTAGGTCACATATTATGTTGTCCACGTTTGATTTAACAAGCCACGCGACAGGTTCACTAACTCGCGCGCCGTGGGACTTTAAATAAACTGTTGCCCTCGATGCAAAAATATATTTCAGCTATTTTTTTAATAATATCTCCTTATTCATAAGGCATCACTTGTACATAGAATTGACGATTTCTATCATATAATATGTTTTTTTTTTAATTTTCTTGATTTTTGGTCATAGGTAGAAATAGACAAATTTAATTTGTTCAATTTATTAACGTTTCGACCATAGTTTGGTCTTTCTGGTATACGTGAATAATCAAATAGCATCATGGCACAAACCACCCTTAACGTCACAGTATCACATATAGATATTTAGACTGGGCAAAACACATTCATTCACAGGACACAAAAATTTATACGTCTGTCCTGTGAATGAATGTGTTTTGCCCAGTCTAAACATCTATACATTTTTCGAAGGCTTAAACTCTCATAAACAGTAGTCGTTAATGTTAACGCAACTAAATTACTAAGTACCCACAGGAACAAACATTGAATTGTCATCAGTCAAATGTTAAGCTTAAGACAGATTGAATGTTTTATATTTTGCATAAAGTGAATAATTAAATATCAATAATAATATTAAATAAAATTAACATTTTAAATAATTAAAATGTGATTATTTCTTGTGCATCATTTGTGCCAAACCGTAATCAATACAAACGAAGATAAGGCCACCATAAAGGGTTCAGTGAGCATATTCACGCTGCCGCTGGCTCGGCTGTGGAATATATTCCATAAACCTGTGACTAAACATTAAATCGCCTATAGAAAAACTTACTAGCATCGTTTAATCCGGACTTCCTGGCTATTCATCGCCATCGGGAATTGTTCATTACTTTTTTATTTAGCAATTTCCAAACAAAATACCCACTTATATTTCTTGACACATTAAAAAATTTAAACTCAACTCACAAATTATGATTTGTATTTATTTGTATATTTACAAAAAGAAATTAATTTTATGTCGGACAGTGTGAATAATAACCATAAGAACATTCTTATTAGATTCACTTTTAAGTTTAAATAGGTACATTCTGAAAAATGTGTGAATATTAATAATAATAATAAAGGCTTTTATTTCTTTTTAACTGGGCGAGTTTCAGTTCAATTTTAGTCTACTGACCAAAATTGTCTGTTGAGCTAGCCCAATTTCAATAACAAATACAATATCATATAACAAATACAAGACAATAATATACACAGTATAGTACATACAATATAATACCATTTACAATATTTTCTTAACCAATTTCAGAAAAAATATTTTCAATAACGAACAAACGATAATCAATTCGTTCAGATAACAATAGAATATTAAAGATGTGTAATACAAAGAAAGAAAAAACACAGACAAAAAAAACAATGAAGGAGTATACCTACCTAATCATATACCAAAACTCATTTGCCTAGGAACCAGCATGGGTCATTTTAATTATCCCACTTATTGAATGTACTTTAAGTGTTCGCCACAAAGGCGTTTTTTAAATTGAACCTTATTTAGGTTTTTAACTTCTGATGGCAGTTCATTCATACATTTTGTAATAAAGTAGGGAAACGATATCTTTAAACAATTCCGTTGAATTAGCAGGTGTAATAAGAGTATTGTAACGAATGAGAATAGAAAATATAAGAATATGAATTTATTAGAAATAGAATTAGAAAACATATGTTGAAATTAAATGGAAACTCGAATATCTTTTACTAACTAATATTCATTAAATCAACTATTTAAAATATAAGAAAATTAATTAAATGAAAAAACGGACAAGTTTTAAAATAAATTCACCAAAATTACAATATATAAACCCAGTACTTACATTACAATCATCATCATCGTCGACACAGCTGATCTTTTTTTTAGTTTAAAACAAACGTTCAAAATTATAATTATTAATATACTAATTCGCGTTAAATAAACTGAAAGGCTTAAAGACACTACTCAAGAACCCCAAAAAAGAGAGAATTGTGGTTAGAGAATTTGGCGGAGCATTCGAAGACATATGTGCTCCAACGCGGGGAGACACCAAGTCTCCAACCACTCTCTTCAAACTCTATTACACAGAAGTGCAAATCAAAATCCCCCGTAACTTCCTGTTACAACAAAATTTAGAGTCATGAACTTGTATAAACTTTGATGAACTTTTATAAATTATTAAATCAGCGTAAAATACCTAGTTCGACAGGATGCAATATTTTTAGTATAACATACCGGGTTTATATTGTGTATGTCCGTTCGAAATCTTATCTTTTGATATAAATAAGGAGGCGTCGTGTAGTGCAGAATACTCTGAAATCGGCAGGCCGCATGTAAATACTTCCTATTATCCATATTAAGCCAGTTCATGTCTAAAAGCAAATCAACCTTAAGCTTGAATTTTGCAAACGCTGTAAACGCCCTCTCATCACATAGGTTAAGCATATACATATATACTCATATGACGTCACAGTAGTTAGGATGTGAAAGGACCATTGCCTCGCACAATCTTGCTTTTAGTTGTTGTGTAAGGACATGCCGGTGCTGAAATATTAGCTTTAAATTTATGAAATCCATTTTTATGCAGTTATTTACATGGTTATCAAATCTAAAACAGTAGTCCCAGGTTTTTAACCGTAAAAAGCGAGTTCTATCATTCTTCTTGCCAAACACCATGGCTGTGGACTTCTCAGGAATCAACCTCAGACCACCGTAGATATAAAAATAAGTAGTGTCACAGGCTGTCGGCCGTTTCATCTTACGGTTACAAAGCGCTTGCCGACGAACGTGCTGGGAGTGACATGTACGACGTCACATATCGCAAAATGTTTACGTTACACGGCGATGATATACTACGGGGTCTACAAAAAAATTCTTGAACATTTTAATTAAGCTATAATTTTATTATACGTTAATAAAATACTTACTTTTTTATTAATTATACAACTGATTATGGAGGGCAAGATTGAGGGAAAACGTGGTCCTGGACGTAGACAGTGCTCTTGGCTGAAAAACATAAGGGATTGGACAGGCTTAGACTCAAACTCCCTGCTGAGAAGAGCCCCAGACAGAGATGACTTTGCCAAGATTGTTGCTGATCTTTATTGAATGGAGATGGCACTTCAAGTAGAACAATGTTGTAATGTAATGTAATACAGGGCCGGCAAATATTATGTAGGAAAGCATCAAGTATCGATGCGCTTTTCGTCTATAATATTAGTGTATTCTGGAGACAATCAAAATGGATGGATAACCAGCGAGAATGAAAAAAAGTGTATAACGAAGTTTATTATAAATATATATTTATTATAAATGCTTTGATATTTTTGTTATAATGTTATTGCGATTATCTTCAATCATTTATCGTTTAAATTCTTAATTTTAACTATTTGATCGGTCGGATCCACTATCACTCCCAACAACAACACGAGTTTTATAAAAAATCGCCTCTGTACTCAGGATACTTTTATTTCAATCTTCTTCCCTCAAAGATAAGAAACTGTGCAAATATGAGCATTTTCAAAAATTTATTAAAAGAGTTCCTTATAAACGGTGCGTTCTACAGCCTACAGGAATTTACCACCTCAGTATAGTGTTGTTAAGCTGTGTCAAGAGTTTGTTGTATATGTATAAATATGTATTTTGTATTTTTATTTATATTTTCAGTTTTCATTAATTTATGCTCAATGTTTTTTTTTTGTTTTGTATTTTGACGTGTCTATGTACAGAATCTATGTACTTTTGAAAGACTAATAATGATATTATTATTATATTATAATTATACCCAAGTAATAAGCCGTAATTTCGAGTTCAAATAATACTTTGTTATTATTGTCCAAAGATAAACCTATAGCTATATAAAAAAATCGAAATCTTAATAATTATTTAATATACAACAAAATATCCAAACGGTATATCATCAAAGCGTTTATAACAAAGGACAGGCGGTATATATGATCTAGACCAGACTTACTGAGAGCGGTGGAGAAGCAATAAGGGAGGTAAATGGGCGGGGACTCACTGTGACCCTTCTAGTCGTAGTATATTTTCGATGGTTATACTGCCAAATTTTCAAAATTCTCCTATGTATAGTATTCTATATCCAGATCCTCCTATAACCTCCCAAACAGGAACTAGGTATAGTATGTGATACAGAAACAACCGTTATAAATAATAAATACTCAATTTGGTTTTTACATCTAGGTAATGTTTGCTTCTATACCGGATGTCGCACCGGGAAGGGCTTCGATCGATTATGGAGAAACTACACTGTGGAACAATCTGAAAATATGGTGTAGTACGTAGGTCCATGGGACCAATTCGGCTAAATTGTTCTCAAGGATCTAGTACTTTCCGTTATACCAGAAGTGCACAGAAAAAAATCTTACTGTAATATCAATATTAGCGATATGTTTGATTGCCTCTATTTTGGTTTAATGACAGTAATACTTAATTCATTAGATTACAATTCGGCCAACATTAAATATATACTTAATCCGACATTCCAGATATTATTGAAATTCAATTTCATATATGTTAGGCACAAAACAGATATATTTTTTCTTTCAATGATTATAGTAATAATTGGCAACTAATATTGCAATTGTATTATTTCAAATATTGTTATATTACGATAAGCAAGAAAAAGCATTGGAAGAATATTATTTCTCTACTCGGATTATTAGATATATATCATTGAATTAACAAAATCAAATTTTACTCGCTATCATATTCTACTATTTAAATAAACTAAATAATATTAAGTCAATACTTCTTATTGTTGGGACAACCTTAACTTATTATTGGGCCGGGCTAAATTCATCGATATATCGAAACACAAAACGTCGAGTAGCCAACATTTTACACTCATGCATGTATCGAATTTAAGTATATAAATTAAATAAAAACTGGATTTTTGTACCACCTACCCCACTTCGTAAATATTAGTTTTTGACTTAAAAAAAAATGCTTTCATACGCCGATATCATAATAAAACGACTTCAAAACCATTGATATTAAAACGTAGATTTCGGGCTGATGTATGTATGTTCGGAACTCCCTAGTCACTAGCAAGGCTTAAAACAATAGGTTATGTTACATTTATATATTTATTCTATTTGTGTGCCGGTAGCGCGTGTCTATATAGTTAAGTTCTATAATCTGCAATAATATATTATGGAAGACTTCTTAAACGCCTCAGAATTGGACAAACTAATTCCAATATTCTCCGGTAAGTTTTACTCCTAACTAAGTATATCTAATCATAAGTTTTTTACTATAAATTATTTTGTGTAAGCTTTTCGAACAATACTATTAAAGATCGGTCTAGCCAACAAATGATTTAAGAGGTACCTATAATGCATAATAAAAACGTTTTAACAAAACTATTCAGGGTGTTCCATTCAAAAGTTATGAATATTAAGCTTTTTATTTCACATTAACCAGTATAGCATGGCAGCATGGAATACATTTTTGCAACCTTAGATAACCTCAAAATTCAAAATATCCTGTTTTAACACGATGTAAGTATACAGTATACAAAGTACCGAGTGGGAGTGGGACACTATGAAGATATGGTAAAAAAGCACAAATACGATATTTGGTTTAATATTTTGTTAGTCGTACATGTTCAATGTTCATGTATTAGAATGACATACATCTTTTAATGTATTGTTTATTTTTTGTACTGTGATTATAGAGTAATATTTTTTTTATTACAATACAATGTATTATAGAATTAATAAAACTATTTTTGAATAAAAACTTTCTTTTATTTCATACAATTAGTTAACGTGATAGTTTTATTAAATTAAGTAATTAATTTCTCTCCAGGATTATATATAAAATTGATTTAAAATGACAAAACAATTATTTCAATACCAAAATATATTCTGTCTATAATTTCTGTATTCCGCTTAAAAAGCAATAAATGTTCTATCAACGATAGTGACACTTAGTCCAATCAATACTTTTTATTTAATTTCAATATATTCTTATAATTGAGGCATTTGATTGGAAGTCAATTAATTCTTATACTTAAAGCAATAAAGTCATATATTTCGCAATTAATCATATAAGTATAATTGAAAGAAATGTAGCTTTGATTGTGGAATACGGAATATATGCTATCATTGATTGAATGTGCATATGGTTCATGATATGATAGATTTTTCTCTGTGTGGGTGTCAACTTTCTTATTTCAAATACGACCCTTTATAAACTATATATTTTTTGGATTTTCCTTGTAATTCTAAAGATACTTCATGCAATATGTTATACCTATCTCCAGCCGTTTTTGAAATATTTGTAATTTTATGCCAAAAATCACGATTGCAGATTAAGGAATAATTACAATTTTGTATTATATGAAAGCTTTAATAATTTAATTTGTTAGAATATCCTAGGAGCTATAGACCTACTTTAGGGGCCTACGTTTATTTTTTTAGTATATACTAATACAGGGTATTTGAAAAAAAAAAGGTAAATATCAAATTGAAAAAAGTGTCAAAATTCCATATTTTTAAATGGCAACCCCCAATTTTATATATTTTTTGTATAACAAATAAGGGCATGTTTATGAAAGGATGTCTATTCCAAAAATTGATAGTTTTCAAAATATTCACAATTTTACAGGTGTGATTTTTTTCATTCAAATTATGTCTATATTTTTATAAAAATTAAAACATTTAAAAAACTGTCAGGTTTAGGTGCGATGTATTTTAAAGTTAAATCATTTAGAACGGGGATTCTAAAAATATATTCATATGCAGGGCATTCCATTTAAAAAAACACAACTATGGTTCATTTCTTATATTTGGGCAACCTGTATAGATTCACAAGATTTTTAAAATGTAGCCATTAATCATTTTTATCGAACCCATGAATAAAACTTTTAGGAAATTAAATAGTTTAGCCACACTATTCGGTGTCATATGGTTGTGGTGATTAACCCGGTATATACAGAGAGATATACAGGGTGTCCCAAAAAAATTCCCCAATATTTCGAAAAATGTCTCCTTATGAAATTATGACCATTTTGAATATTGAAATTAGACAAATCTTTCACTTGGAATCAATAATTTAAATCTAGTCATCCTTGATAAAAACAGATTCATGGAAAGAGATAATCTGCATTCATATCATCTAAAGCCGATTCAAGAATTGCATCCTGGGGATAGCGAGTTGCGCTTACGATTTTGTAGATTTTTTTAAATTGCCTGGACGCAAATGAAGACATTTTTAAACAAATACTGTGGAGTGATGAAGCCCATTTTAACCAGCAAGGAGTGTTCAATCAGCACAACTTGCTTTGTTGGAATTACGAAAATCAGCACCAAATTAGAGAATCACGTAAGCAAGCACGCTGGAGCTTAAATGTGGGGATTTGTCTGTTAGGGAATATGATAATAGAACCACAGTTTCTACCTAGGATAATAAACGCCGAAAACTATGCCAATTCTTGCGATAACAGAGTACCCACTCTTCTGAAAAAACGCTACTTTAGTACAGCGGCCAAATATTGTGTTTCAACATGATGGTGCACCTGCCCGTTATTCTCGAAATTTTTGAGAGATATTAAATCGACGTTTTCCCAACCAATGGATCGATCGTGAAGGACCTATTTCTTAGCCTCCTAGATCCCTGGATCTCAACCCTTTCGGCTTTGGGGTTATCTGGAAAATATGGTTTACCATGTCCTACTACTACTACTGAAGATGATGTTATTGTTCGCATTTATGGAGCTTTAGCACAAATTAGAAACGAAGCAATAGGCCCTGTAGAAAACCATTTTATTCGCCGTTTGTACACATGCATTTAACAAAATGCTGAGGATTTCGAACACTTGCCTTTGTAAAGAAATGTTTTTGTTTTATTATGTGTTTAGTTAATAAATAATTTGAATGTGAACATTTGATTTGATTTTCGAAAATTACTTAATTTTAATATCAGAATAGTCATAATTTCATAATTTGACATAAGTGATTTTCATCTTATTTTTGGTCGTAGATTCTACCTCCAAAGGGTGGGGAATGTTTTTTGGGACACCCTGTATAACCTTTAGAATTCAGGTTATTTTTAGGCTCCAGTCATGAAATGAAGGACTGAAAACAAACATTTCAAAATTTTGATATTGTGAATATCCTGAAAAGTTAGAATTTGTTTGTTTCTTAACCTACTAAAATTCATGTTATTATTTTGAACAAACCTTTTATACATTTACTTATTATACACAAAAATGTCTTGTTGAGACACTTCATATTTAGTACATGCAAATTAAGTTAGTTTTATAAAGCTATTTTGTAGACATGAGAAGAAAATAAAATGAAAATGTAAGTAGTAAAATTTAATGCTTGCTCAACATTTTACGGGTGAAAATCTTTAAAAAAGAACCAAACATTTAATTAGGTATCTTCTTAGTTTAATTACGCTATAAAAAAATAATAAAAAAATACTTTTCGTGTAACGAGTACATAATGTTGAGTTTATTATTTTTAATAGAGCAACTGTTGAAAAATGATACCTATACACTTCAAGTAATTAAACAGTGAATTTTAAATTAATTAGATATTCATAACTTGTGTGTTTCAAAACAGTGAATGGAGTCATTTCAGAGCTGTTCCGAATACAGATAAAATATATTCGGTGGTAGATTGAAGAGTCGTTAAAAATATACTCCAGTACAAGTATATTTACAAGTACTTAATACTCTTTATCAAATTGTTCGGTACTGCCTCAATACCGCATGGTCTATGATAATAATGGAGTAATAATTTTTTAATTGCATTTTTCGCATCCAAAATTACAATATGCTTGGTTTGCTGCGCCAGTATTGTAGAACTATCACTTCAACCATCAAGTATTAATCATCGATCTGAGTCAGATACGTAGTTTTAATGCTTGTCGTTTCGAGGACTTTATTTTGCCATTAAGTACTTATATTGTCAACTTTATTGAAGGTTAATTTAAAGGTAAAATCTTGCATGTACAATTTTTTACTATAAAATAATATGTTTCATATATGTAACAAATGATAGAATACTTTATTTGATACTTATGTCAATAGATAGCAACAATCTCAATGATATACATAGTGATTTGAAAAAATAGTATAATAAAACTGCTATTATGTTTAATAATTATAGAAGTTGAAAAACTTTGGAATAATTTCATAATGCTTCACCAACGACATCAACACGTACAACGACCAAAAACAAATAATGAAGTGAGCGACGTGAACCGTCAACGTTTTTAATCGATCATGCGCGTTGTGGACGACATATAGTCTTTACCCAAGAATAGTGGCCTAAATGCAATATTCTTGGTATAAATATAAGATGATGTGTCAATACAAAAATATATTTAATCTCAAAAGTAGAGTTAGTATTGTTGATGAGAGTGAAATTAAGAAACATAATAAATATTATTTATTATCATTATCATTATTTGTTATCATATAACATCATACAGTTCTTTGAAGACAAATATAACTTTTATAGAAGGATATTTTTTTCTTCAATATATTATCCTACCTGCTATTCTTATTCTAACAATAAGATAATTTTAAGTCAAGTAAATACACAACTTACATCCATCAAGAGTATACTTGAGTAATTAAATTGTGTGTTGATTAAACTTAACTCCAACATTTTTATACTTGCACCAAATATTTATATTTAAGGATACGACTATTCTTATTTGAAGATTAGATTTTTTCCGTGTATGGCTATAATAAAATTACGTTTCATTATTGGGATAATTTTGTTAAAAAAAATGCAAAATAAGCCCATAGTGTTGAGAAGTTCTATTTTGCAGAAATACAAACAGGAAACATTTATATTTTCGTAGTCAAATAAAACATACATTGAGTGCGCTTACATCGTGGCAAAGTGCACTGAACCGAAAAGGTACGTTAAACCAATGTTAGCTGATTATTAATTGTTTTACGTAATTGTGTTCGCCGGAAATTATTATTACGAAAGATTGAGATTATTGTTCTGTATTCAATCAATAATCGCGAGCATATAGGTACATATGTATTATGTGTACTGCAAAGTGCAGTATGGTTCAAATATACTAGTACCAATGGTTAGAGAATTTAAAAACCCAAATAAGACTCAAAATTAACTTGCTGTACGTCCATTGATTTGATGCACCTGCTTTGTAAATAAATTAAAGACACTCGAAATTTCGAAACTAAAGTCCGCGGAAATTCTTCTAAACAAAATTGGAAATTA
Source organism: Apoderus coryli (assembly GCA_911728435.2). NCBI lineage: Eukaryota > Metazoa > Arthropoda > Insecta > Coleoptera > Attelabidae > Apoderus > Apoderus coryli. The sequence goes on along the minus strand of OU452202.1, from coordinate 2,811,338 downwards.
TTACGAGATCTAAACATTTATGCAAGGGAAAATATCACAATACCGTCTTTTATTCATGATGTTGATAATATTAATGATTTTTTGTGGCCACTTCTACCAACAATCCGGACCCAGGAACGATCAATTTTTACTTAGGTAATAAAATTAGGCCTGATATTAACTTTGAATTTACAATGGTGCATCATGGGGAGATACTTGATGCATTGCTTGGGATTAAGTCAAATGCTGTAAATTTATTAATTTATGCTCTTCGCCTTTAACACAATAATTTGTAAATCATACACCTATGAACAGCGAACATAAAAACTAATAAACGATCATCGTTGATTCAATGGATGCTAAGCATTAATTTTACGAACCTAACCGTTAAATTCTGAATAACGCGCGCAAATCAATGCACCCGGACCATAGACTGAATACTCAAAACATTGACATTATGACATTCTCATAGACTTTTTGTTTACGCGTCCTTTTTGTTTTTTTTAGTTAAATGTATACAGTTGAAAAGTGAAGTGTGTTCCTAAATCTATTTTTAAAATTTGTTCCCAACTAATACAACAAATGTAGAAATATAAGGTAAGTAGTAATCCTTTTATATAAGTACCATTTAGTAAAGTGCAAAACTAAAGTCAGTTTAAAACGAAAAAAACACAGTGCGGTATTCCTTTGTAATGTTGAAAACCCGCCGATACGAGGGGAGAAATTTTATGGGCTCTTCATGGATATTTAGACTATCCGCTAAGCTATGTTCCAAAGGTGCCAGTGGGAAGATAAGCCATTTAAAGTACACAATAAAAGACTCTCAAGAATCTTTTTTATTTTGTGCTAAAACAGTTCAAGAAATAGAAGAACATATAATAAACCTTAAAGGAAGAAAATCTGCAATTCAACCGTACTTATGGGTTCTATAAGTATATTCTAAAGGCGCACACTGTTTACTTAAAAACCTGTTATTTTGATTAATAATAATAATATAATAAATGACTTTATTGAGAACTTAGAAAAGTTACACAAAAGGCGAAGTCGATGCACAGCCTCCTAGCTATAACATATTAGCAATACTAAAGATAACTGCATAATAATAACAACAACAAAAACCCTGATACATAAAAAAAGGCAATGATTCCTGGATGCCCTGCGGCACTACGCAATGTCCTGGGCCCAGACAATGCCGTTCCTAAAATGACAACCTGGCTTCTATCATTCACATATGTTCCGAGTAGAGACAAAGCAGACTCCCCAAAGCCCACGTAACCCACAATGGCCAGCAACAAACCATGACCAATGCGGTCGAATGCCCCTTGCGTAGTCCAACAGCAGCAATGCCGTATCCATCCAGTATTTTAAGTCATGTCGTGGAGCAACTGTGACCCTGACGGAACCCAGACTGGACCTCCGACAACAACCCATGCCCATCAAGATATGTTTTCATTTGATTGCAGATCACTCTCTCAATAATCTTGGAGATCGCTGGGAGTATACTAATCGGTCTATAAGATCCTTAAATATTGATGGACTTTTAGTTTTGGGATTGGAATGACATTGGCTTCTTTCCAACATGTTCCTCGTTTCTATATAGTAATTAACTAGATGCTGTATAAAGGGCATTATAAACGGACAACTACTACTACTAGCATATCAATACTGATCATGTCCCTGCCTACAGCATTTGACTTAATCCCAAGCAATGCATCAAGTATCTCCCCCTGATCTACCATTGTAAATTCAAAGTTAATATCAGGCCTAATTTTATTACCTAAGTAAAAATTGATCGTTCCTGGGTCCGGATTGTTGGTAGAAGTGGCCACAAAAAATTATTAATATTATCAACATCATGAATAAAAGACGGTATTGTGATATTTTCCCTTGCATAAATGTTTAGATCTCGTAATAATTTCCAATTTTGTTTAGAAGAATTTCCGCGGCCTTTAGTTTCCAAATATAGTTTTTTCTCCCTTTTCACCTCAGACGATAGACGAATCTGACATGTTTAGCATTTAATATTAACTAAATTAAAAATAAAGCCTTTAGATTTTGAGTGTCGTACAAATATGATTTAATTTATTTACAAAGCAGGTGCATCAAATCAATGGACGTACAGCAAGATAATTTTGAGTCTTATTTGGGCTTTTAAGTTCTCTAACCATTGGTACTAGTATATTTGAACCATACTGCACTTTGCAGTACACATAATACATATGTACCTATATGCTCGCGATTATTGATTGAATACAGAACAATAATCTCAATCTTTCGTAATAATAATTTCCGGCGAACACAATTACGTAAAACAATTAATAATCAGCTAACATTGGTTTAACGTACAAAAGTCATAGATTTATGTTTATCGTTCGTAACATTAATAACCTTCAGACATCGGTTTAATGTACAAAAGTCATAGATTAATGTTCATCGTTCGTAACATTAATAACCAGCTAACATCGGTTTTACGTATTGGAGACATAAACTAATCTTCATCGTTCGTAACATTAACAACCTGGTAACATCGTTTTAACGTACAGGAGTTATAAATTAATGTCCATCATTCGTAAGATCAATAACCGGCGAGCATAAATTTATGTTCTTTATTTATTAATTCAACGTACAGAATTCGCTACCGAATTTATATACGAACGTTCATTGTATTAATGTCACCCATCATCGGCTCAAATTTAATGTTGACGTTCATTGATTTGAAGCACTTTTTTATTAATATCACGTACCTTTTCGGTTCAGTGTATATGCCCGCTAGATAGATATATATAACAATGTTTCTGATTTTGTCAATTTTCTTAGAAAAATCAAATATAATGGTACCATTAGTCTTCGCTAGATAGAAAGAGCATATAAAAATAAAGAAAACAGTGAAAACCGGAAGTCTGTATCTTTTTCCTGTCTATCTCAATGAATATATTTTTGCCTAAATTTAACATTCAATAAATTTTTATAAAATTAATACTGGGCTGTGATAAAAAAACACTCATGTTGTTATGGCAAGGAAGTTAATGTCAATGTCAAATATAATTAATGTATTTGTCAAATTGGTCTGTGGATGTATTTATTTTGTGATCTTTGGAAATTTTGTGAACTATTCCGTGTGAAACTCTGAGTGCTTCGACCATTTCTCTAATGCTGGCAAGTGGGTTAACTTGGATATTTCTCAGAATATTAACATGTATTTCCGTGCGACCTGAAAAACTCCTTCTTTGTAATGGTCGCCGATAACTTCCACTCGTTCGTAAACGATTTGCCCAACCTTATAATAATTTTTTTTATAGGATCGTCTTTGCGGATATCTAAGCGCGTAGATCCTTGCAAATCGTCAAAGCATTTTTGAGGCACTCGAAATAACCGCCAACAAATCAAATGCTTCTTCATTGGTAATAGGCATTTTTAATTAAAAAAACAAATGTAACACAAAAGAAATAAATCCACAGACAAACATATTAATTATATTTGACATTAACTTCGTTGCCATAATAACATGAGTATTTCTTCATCACGGCCCTCTATTCATTATATAAAAATTTATTGAATGTTAAATTTAGGCAAAAATATATTCAGTCATTGAGGTGAACAGAAAAAAGATAGAGACTTCCGGTTTTCACTGTTTTCTTTATTTTTATATGCTCTTTCAGTCTAGTTAAGACTAATAGTACTATTCCATTTGATTTTTCTAAGAAAATTGACAAAATCGGAACCATTGTTATATATCTCCATCTAGCGGCCATATATAAAAAATAAATAAAAGCAGCAATACCTTTTTTGATACTCCCAAACATTACCTTTCTACTGAGCCTTATTTTATTATTATTATTTACTTAAGAAGGTAGGGAAAAAAGGTTAATATGAAAAAGTTTTAGAATTGTACTTAGATCATCCCCATTAAGTTTAACACTTACGTAATATAAGTATATTTTTAAGTAGACAGTGTTTTTCAATTTAGAGTTAGATTTACGCCCTCTAGCGGACATTTTAGGAAACTAAAACTATTTTCCAGCGAATTCCCTTGTCCACTTTTACTAAAACAAAAAAAATCCTAAAACCGTAACATGATTAGTTTTCGAGATAGAGCCCGCGTCCTTTCTTATCTGTACACCCGGTACAGTTAGATAGTATGTTTTTTGTTATAATATGGAAAACGTATATCTGTATTTTTTAAACATTATGTCGACACCAATAACAAGTTAGTTAAAATGTCATCGATTTCGAAATTGTAAAATTTCAAAAATAAAATTCTTTGATGATACGGTGTAGTCTGTAATGATTAATTTTCCAATTCAACTTGAATAAAAATGTCTATTTAACAACGTAAAAGTCAATTTATTTCTACGGATTAAATAGTTTGTTTTGTATGAACTCAGGTGTTATTAATAGATAATTTAAAAATTTGGCAAATTTAGTCTTGTAAATAAAGTTCAATTAATATCTAATACAATGTTCGATGAAAACCCCGCTGTTTGATCAGCCGTGTTTAATAATTTACTTGGTGTATATCTCCAAGCTATCTGTCGATGTTATATCTTGTACTTGTCCATCTCTATGAGCGGAAAAGTTCTTAATTTCTACCATGTGAACCAAGATAAAAACGTTTTCGAGTTACAATACAAATAAGATTTTATTTGAATGAAATGAAAGTCTACTTCTACAAATTGAATTTATTAGTTCACACCTACTAATGGTGACACACCAGACCAGACAAGTTTCGAGGATACACATCCCCATCATCAGTGGTAAAACAATATTAAATTATAAGTAATGCATTATAGAATCAACTTGAGGAAGAAAAGGTTTTTTTATATTTTTATAAATTAAATTTATTCATTACTTAAACTTGATTTCTTTTTTCGTTTCCGTTTTTTCATTTTAAATTTTAGATTCTCCATTCTTCGTACACATGAGATGCAAATTGCAAATTCTACTGGAAAATTGATTACTTCTTCAAAATAAGATTTTGTTATGTTTAATCGTATTTCTTTTTTACTTTTTAACTTGCGCATTCGGTATGTTAAACGAAAAGCACATGTTTTATGATTAAAGCCGTAATTTCTTTTACCAATTTTAACCATATTTTCTACAGTACTAAATCATTCCCATTCTCCAAATTTTTTGTAATATGATTCTGCATTTTATGGTCCAATTTGTTAAAAAACCACAAATTTTAATGATTGTCGTTTCGTGGATTTTATTTTGCCATTACGTACATCATCGTCAGTATTCCAACAAATTCTGCAAAATATATTATTCTCTTGTTTACGGAAAGCTGAATTTTGCATCAAGAGTATGGTGTCCGCAATATGCATGCTATATACAACGTATCGAGAGTATACAACATAAATTTTTGAAATACTTGGCGTATATGTCCGACATCATACTGAGTTTTCCCGTAAACTACAATTCCATTATGCGAAGGTATTCAATAATATCGTTACAAAAGAGAAGGCAACTCTCTGATTTATTATTTATATATTTAAGATTTTAAAAGGCATACTGCAGTCAGATTCTATTTTAGAAAATATTATTTTTAACGAGCCACTTAGAACATTAAGAAGCAATGAATTATTTTTTATTCTATTTAGACCGAATAATGCTGTACAAAATTCTCCTATGTGTAGGATTTTAAAAACTTTTAATTCGGTGATTTTGGATTTCGATTATCTCAATATGTCTAAATATACATTTAAGATATTTGCAAGGAACATGATTAATGAGTACTAACACTTAGTACTGTATTTACATCATATGTATGATTTGTTTTTAAGTTATATTGATTAACCCACTGAACATGTCAATTATACTCGCTGTACTGTTTTTGGATCTTTGATCTGTGTCTACCCGGAATTGTTAAATAAAATAAATAAATCTACATATTGAAGTTTATAATAATTGATTACTTACTACAATTTTTAGTAGAAAATAATATATATCTTATAACGAATGATAGAATACTGTATTTGATACTAACGTCCATACATAGCAACAATCTCAATGATATATAAAGTAATTTGAAAAAGTAGTCCATCCTCAAGTGGAGTTATAATATCAATAATGAAAAATTGAAACTCAATTTTCACAAAATAAATTTAATATAACGATCGCCAATTGAGTTTCTTATAGTCAGACATGTTCCGAGATTCATCATTAGTGGTTTCAAATACAAAAACGACTATTTTGTTGGAGTCTGGAAACAAACTTTTTGTTAGATAGCACATGGATTTTGATATCAGAAGAACTTACCATTTGTGGAAAAAATTGATATTGACTACAATTTTTTACTGTAAAATAATATATATCTGATGAATGATAGAATATACTTTATTTGATACTAACGTTTATACATAGCAGCAATCTCATTGATATACAAAGTAATTTGAAAAAGTATTCAATTCTTAAGTGGAGTTATAACTTCAATAATAAAAAATTAAAGTCCAATCTCCACAAAATAAATTTAAGACAATCATCAATTTAGTTTCTTATAGCCATACCTGTCTCATCATCTGTGGCGAATAATGATTAAATAAAAAGCCCATACATCAAACTACTATTGTTGGAGTCTGTAAACACTTTTTGTTATACTGCACATAGTTTTTTATTTTAGAAGAACTTATCATTTTGTGGAAAAAAATGTAGGTATATCTAAATTGTTTAGTTTAGATATACTTACATTTTTCATAGTTACAATTATATTTATAAATGTTTAGCTCCATGTCATATACCTATGTAATTTAAGTATATGGAGGCTACTAGTTTCAAGCAACTTTTTTTTAATTTAATTTCACCGGAAATACGTTTTTGGTCATTTTATACGTAAATAGGTTGTTTAAGAAAATGTCTGTCTATCGGTCTGTATCCACGATAACTCGAAAAACGCTTAACATATTTTAACCAAATTTGATGCAAAAATACTACAGGATATCTCAAACATTGAGCGTAGGCAATGGGTTTAAAAAGGGTCCAAAAAACTCCTACTTCGTAAACTTATCCGAAATATTGAATAATTTTTCATTGGTTTAATAGAGTATAACCTAAAACATTAATCATAAAAAAATTACATCGCATTGGCGGTCGGAAAGAAAAAGGGGTTAAAACTTAAAAAAAAAAAAACATTTCCCAAACGTACCAGAAATATTGACGTTATTTTTGTTTCTAGTGCCATAATTGTGAACATCTTCTCTTTTAAGTAACGATCCACTTTGTTTTTTATATGAATTATTTATAGCTTTAATAGAATAAAACCTATGATGTACCATCAAAAAACTTGCTTACACAGGCGCTCGTAAATAATGGAAAAGGGGTAAAAATAAACAAAAATAGGCGTTCGTAAATAGTGCAAAAGGGGTAAAAATAAAAAAAAAATATTTCCTATATGCATAAACTGACCTAACACCTATAATATGGAACAATTTTTCACAGTTGTGATAACCAAAAAAATGTCACATTGAACAATTGGTTCACAGAGGCGTTCACAAAAAGGGGACAAAAATGAAAAAAAAAATATATAATTACGAAAATTTTGGAAAAATAAATTGCAAAATAAGCCGATATTTTTGAGAAGCTCCATTATGCAGAAATACATACAAGAAACATTTATATTTTCGTAGTCTAATAAAATCTATAATATTAAGAGTTCGCTTACATCGTGGCAAAGGGATCTTGTTGTGCCCGTCGCATTACCTATAATCCAGAGTTCTTGAAAAAAACATATATTTTGGAGACAATCATTTGAGATCTTTGAGACATTTTCAAGACATATTAAAAATAAACAGAAAAATATATAAATATGTTAGTAAATTAGTACTTGGCATTTAAAATTCACATTTTGAAAATAATATTTCAAAAAAAAAATATTTTACACATTTTGGATACTCTAAAACAGAAAACCACACCTCAACGATCAGGATATTATGGATTTGGGATTAGATCAATTTCTTCTAAAAAATATCAAAATTCTTTTATTCTTCACCTATTTGATTTTAGAAAACGTTTGATGACAAAAAAAAAACGACATTTAATATCACAGTGTACTAGTTTTATACCAAGGGCCTCTATAAAAACTTTTTTAGAAGTTTTAACTCTATTTAGAATATTTATAACGAATTTTCATTGCAGGATAAAATATTCAACAAGTGGCTTTAGCCCAATCTACCCCTTATTTGGATTTATAGTAATCAAATATCAACCGGTTGTTCTGCCGGCACTGTACCGTCGTTTATAGTAAATGTAAGCATTGCAAAAACGATTAATAGTTTCTGCAAATAATTGCCCTGTTTAACGATTATAAGCACCATAAAATGCACGAAATGCCCGGTGAGTTTCTCGGATTGAACCATGTTTTTCAAAATAAATTTGAAAAATTTGCAGATGTTGCTCAGCGCGTGTGTTATTCATGATGAATTATTAAACCAAGGTAACCACCCAAAAATCTGTTAAAGAACTCAGTGTTGCAAATTTAAATTTATCCTTCTCAAAAAAAAAAAAAAATCCTTTAGGTCAATGTTCCCTTTCATTATCAAATTATCGCCCACCAATAAATTATTTAATGAAAAACAGTGTCCCTAAAACTAGTTTATAGCCATTGAAACAAAACTCAATATCAAAACCGAAGTGAAAACAAACATAAAGTGTAATTAGTTTAAAGCATGAAAAGCAAAATAACCGTATTACGCGGAGTAAAGTGAATGTAATTATGCGTTAAAATATTCTTATGTGAGGCTGATATTTATAATAAAATAATGTTCGATGTGTTTACATACATAGTTACGTATACAATACATAATTTCACTAAATTGGAAAGAATATTATGTGCAAAGTAATAAATGTCAGTGGTTTTAGTGACTTTAAATTCTAGAGTTAATTTTAAACATTTTTCTATTTGGTCAAAATAAATAGAATATTTTTGGAATAAATAGCAAAACTAATTAATAGTTAAATAAAATAAATGTGTGTTGATTAATTTTATTTCATGCTTCATTAGATACTTACTGAAGGATGTTCGTTTAATGTTTGTTTAGGTATCATCTCTGAATGAATGTTTAAAATAATACAAGAAATATTTTAAAAGAGTAAATTACCTTTACAAAATTCCATACCTAACACGAATAAAACCTTACTAGTTATAAATTTTATAAATTCACGTAGTTTTTTGAATGTATCTCTCTGTGTGTCACATCCAAATATTTGAGTATTTGAAAATATACGGACCGATTGTGATAACCCGCATATGTTTCGGAAGTCGTAATTGAAATACAGTGACAGGTGAGGGAATCTGTTCGGGCGATTTAAAAGCCTTATTGTGCATAATAAGGTCGTCACATCAAATATAGTATTATATTTATTTATTTTTTATCATTGTAAATATTTGTTTATATTGACATAAATAAAAATACTGTTTATTCTTGAGATATAGAGGAGGGAGAATGACCTTGAACGAGTGCGCATACGATTTTGGAAGGATGAAACGGGCGAGGATATATTCCTCCCTCGTTGTGCCAACTGTTGGAAAACAAATCTGATGTTAAACTACGATTCGTCTATTAAAGCGGGAATTTTAAATTCAGGCCAATAAGAGGCCGCTGTTTTATGTTGGCAGCGGCAAAATGATGACCGTTGGAAACTATTTCTCTAGTTTGGAAAACGGCCATTTTGTTTATGGTAGTTGTGTATAGTATTCGTTAGGCTTTTCGTAAACATTTCTTTGGTTTTGATCGTTTTAGTGTTTGTATAAATTTTATAAAGAATTGCATGTGTTGTAAAAACTATAAAAAAAAAGTAGGCAAGAAGAAATTTAATTTCATCGGCAACTAATAATGTGAGCATATCCTAAAAATACAGTGTCGTGTATTCAATTCTAAGGGCTAGGTAGTAAATTTTAATACCTAAAGTCAAAATACTAACTATGTCACTTGCTAACGAAGGCGACACCATATTTTTGGACATGCGCTGATTGCGACAGCAGATATTGACACCCAACACATAACTGAACTCCACAAGTTAGTGGAGGGTACAGTGTTGTTGGATTGGGTGGCATAAAATACGGGGATTTTGCACAATAAGCCCATTAGGCTCCAGTGAAACCGGGAACTTATGTCAAACGGACCCTTCAAAAAAAATGTCACTTGCTAAGGCTTTTATATTGATATGAATATTGGGGCATTTATACAAATAATATATTTTATGATAATTTTGTAGAATTCCAAATGATAAAAATGTAACACATTAGATCCGGAAAGCATTCAAGTTAGTATTCTCCAACCATTTTAAAACTGAGGAGTTTCCTTATTTTCCTGGTTTGTTATATAAAGTAAAATTGATTGAAATGAAAGTATTAGTCCAGAAAATGTGTTTAATAAAATCACTTGTTAGCCGATCTCGTAATATTTTATAAAAATATTCTATATTTGTTTTATTAAAAAAAATGCACATTAAAAACTAGTAGTCACGATTCGTAAACTTTTTTATATAAACTTGTTTTCCCCTTTAATATGCAACCCTTAAGACGATACGCCACTGTTAACGGTGGAGCATGGCGGCCTCCTATATTAGCAGTTCGCGCATTTGTCAAGCTCATTCTTGGAATTTACATATCAAAGAAATGCCAAATCTACCATACCAAGTTTTATCTTTTTCGGGTCATTTAGTTTTGAACAATCGTCGATCAAGTCAGTCGGGAGAAAAAACTAAGGACATATGTAGAAAATCGAATACCGCGACCTTGACTAATCCAAGAAAGTGCTCAAACCAGTATGCACAAAATGCATCGATTTACAGGAAATCTTGCCCAGGAGAAACAATGGTTTACAGGTAGTGGCATGTATACAGCGTGATAGGGAATCACTCGAAGGCAACCCTTGGTCTATTGAATTGTCCACTTAGGCACTTGTAGAAAAATAGGAAAAATTATACTGGAAGAAGCTCGGCTGATTAATAATCACCATTTTTAGAATTCTGCATGCTAAAGGTCAGTGCAAGATAGGTGCCGAGAATGCTGACGCCACCACAAAAACAATTGTGCGTCGAAACGTATCGTGGGTTTTTGGACTTCTTTAGTGAAGATAAGGATGGTGTGCTGGCCCTAATTCTTAGTTCAGACGAAACTTGGGTCATTTTGATGAGCTTCAGTTAAAGCAAGACTTCATTCAATATATAAAAGAGACATATAACCATCCACGAAGTCTAAGGTGACACGAGACGGAAAATACATGCGGAGACCATCTTCTGGGACTCCGAAGGAATTATATTGATTGATTATAAAGATAAAGGTAACTGGAAAATACTATGTTTCAATCTTAAAACAGTTAAAAGAAGCAACCAGAGAAGAAAGAAGAGGAAAATTGACAAAAGTCACCTTGCTCCAGCACCAAAATTTTCCAGTACACAAGAGTAGCTTTGCCCTGAAATGTGGACTATAATAGTCCAGACATAGTAGTGAGCAATTCTATTTGAATTCAAAAATAAAACTAGCTGTTGCCCTCGAGGCACGAATAGCTCTCCATATTTAAGTGTAAAAGTAATAATTTTATGACCTTTTTGTCATTTATCTAAATTTTTGTTTTGTTTTAGACATCAGCTATTTTTTTTTTTTGTATCGGGTTTTGTGCCTTTTTCTTCTCTTTGGAGGCACTATTTATACGCAGATATTTTATATTTCAGATCTAGGCCAAATTCTTGTACGCAAAATAATTGATTTTTTTTTAGTTTTATTATAAAATTTATTTTGCCCCCTTTTCTACTATTTCCGAACGCCTATGTAAACAAAATTGTTATGCTGCATGTTGTAGGTTATCCGTTAAGTGGTTTTTGAGTTATCACGGATACAATTTTTTCCTGACCCTTTTATAGAATTTTCAGGACGCCTATGGAACATTAATTTTTGTCGTGTATTTTTAACACCAATTCAACTAGTTAAATATAAAATTTTTTACATTTTAATTTTTTTTTCATTTTACCCCTTTTTTTTACTATTTACGAACGCCTATGTAAATAAAAATTTTATGCTGCATTTTATAGGTTATCTTATATGAAAGCTATATATAATTAGCCAATTTTTCTGGTATATTTGGGAAACATTTTTTTTTCGTTTTTGACTCTTTTTTTAAGACTATTTTCGAACGCCTGTGTGAACACCTATAAAAAATTATTCAATATTTCGGATAAGTTTAAGAACTATGATTTTTTAAATTTTTGAAACCTCTTTTAAACCCGTTGCCTACGCTCAATGTTAATCACCACCTATAATTATCCTGTAGTATTTTCGTACCAAATGTGGTTAAAATCCGTTAAGTGGTTTTTGAGTTATCACGGATACAAATTTTTTCTGACCCTTTTATAGAATTTTTACGGACGCCTATGGTATATTAATTTTTGTCGTGTATTTTTAATTTTTTTTTATTTTACCCCTTTTTCTACTATTTACGAACGCCTATGTGAATAAAAATTTTATGCTGCATTTTTTAGGTTATCTTATATCAAAGCTATATATAATTAGCCAATTTTTCTGGTATATTTGGGAAACGTTTTTTTTTCGTTTTTGACCCTTTTTTTAAACTATTTTCGAACGCCTGTGTGAACCAATTCTTTTATGGAATATTTTTTAGCTTATATTGTATCACAACTATGAAAAATTATTCCATATTTCGAATAAGTTTAGGAAATATATATTTTTTATGTTTTGACCCCTTTTCCACTATTTACGAACGCCTATGAAAGTAAGTTATTCATGACACATTTTATAGGTTATATTCTATCAAAACTATCAATAACTAGTTAATATTTCTGCTATTTTTAAGAAATACGTTTTTTTTTTAATCTTTTTTACCCCATTTTACACTATTTTCGAACGCCAATGTGGTCTAATATTTTATGTTCAATATTTTAGGTTATATTCAATTAAATGCGTAAAAAATTATGCAGTATTTCGCATAAGTTTAAGAACTATGAATTTTTTTAATTTTTGAACCCTCTTTTAAACCCTTTGCCTACGCTCAATGTTTCCCAAAATCTAATCAGCTCCTTGCCATGTCCAATAGTATTTTTGTACCAAAATTTGGTTAAAATCTGTTAAGCGGTTTTTGCGTTATCGTGCATACAGACAGACAGACAGACAGACCGACAGACAGACAGACAGACAGACAGACATTTTTTTAAAACTACTTATTTATGTATAAAATGACCAAAAACAAGTATTTCCGGTGAAATTAAAAAAAAATTTTTTTTCATGAAACTAATAGTCTCCATATATACATATATTACATATATATATTACATATATGATATGGAGAGCTAAAAATTACTCCGTGAGACAAAATGACGAGCGACGAAGAAGTGAAGGAAGCAGTTTCGGTGTATTTTTGGCGAAAGATTCATCATTTTTTATGAAGGTATAAACAAATTCCAACTTTTGATACCACTTTTATAGTACGATTTCTCTTTCTCGTCAAAATAGGCCTCAGTTTCAGCAATTACTTCATCATTGGACTTAAATTTCTTTCCAGCAGGCATTCTCTTAAGATCTGAAAACAGGAAAAAGTCGCTGGGGGCTAAATCTGGAGAATACGGTGGTACGGTAAGCAATTCATTAAATTTTGCTATAGTTTTCATCGATTTGTGACACGGTGCATTGTCTGAGTGAAACAACATTGTTGTGTCCGTTTCTTTGCGATTTCAGCCTTCAATCGATCCAAAAATGCACAGTACTAGTCGCTGTTAATGGCGGTTCCTTTTTGGAGGTAGTCGAGGAATATTATTCCGGTCGCATTCGAAAATACAGCAGCCATCACCTTACCGGCCGCCTCTTACGTCTTTGCTTGCTTTGGATTCGGTTCGTCTGTCCACTCAGCTGACTGTCTTTTGGATATCGACGATAGAATTCCATTTTATTGCAATTTAACAGCGCCAAACACTCCTCTGAAGCATCAATTCTGTGACCTCACGCGGCACAGAGCTCTCGCATAGGTACCCAAATGTTCGTGTAAAATGGTAAAAACACTACCATCTGATATCTTTACAATGTCCGCTAGCTCGTGCACCTTCAATTTGCGATCGTTCATAACCAATTTGTGAAATTTTTTGACGTTTTCTGGAATTAGAGCCTAATTTCACTTTTCAGGGCAAGGCGACTCTTGTGTACTGGAATATTTTGGTTCTCGAGCAAGGCAACTTATGTCAATTTTCCTCTTCTTTCTTCTCTGGTTGCTTCTTTTAACTGTTCTAAGATTGAAGCATAGTATTCTCCAGTTATACAGGGTGAACGATCATTCAGTACAAAAATTTTTACCACATGCTCAGGAAAGCATGAAAAACCATAAAAAATTTGTTTCGGAATTTTTATTCGATGTTTACAAAATGGGGCAAATCCACGTTTTTCCCTGGTAAATCGGCGCCTATGACAAATATTTTTCACGATGGCTTTCAACCTAAAAACCGCAGTACGCGGCGTTGCCAATTGTAGAGAGGTGAAAATGAACATTTTTGAAATAATTATTATAATACCTGATAAATAAATCCATAATTACTACTGCAGATGTACACTACTTCTTCGTTATTGCAAACAACAAACTCCTAAAACCATATTTTTGCATACTTATTGAATACACTAAAAACACAACAGATTTCCGAGAAGTAGATACACTAAATGCACACTTTTTTAATATTCGCTGATGCCGATTTATATTAAGTTTAACGAAATATTAAACTATGATAGCCAGTTGTAGCGGCGCTGTCTTATAATATTTGATCAATAACAATCAATCTGGAATACTCCAAATTGTAGATAATTTCTTCGTTTTTGCAAACTTCTAAACGATATTTTTGCATTTTGAACACACAAACACTAACTAAACATTGCCACTAAACCCCAGATAAGTAAAACTAGTACTTACTTATCTGGGACTAAAATGTATAATGCCTGTTTAATTTTAATTTATTTAAATCCTTATTTCCAAACGGGACGAAAATGTAAACACAAAAATAATAAAATATCGGTTAATAGGTTATAACTGCCCGGGACACCTGATCTATTATGCAGACAACTTCGACGTCATCTGTCAACAGCCTAACGTGTTGTCAAGTTTATAACACACATATTTCTCAGATCAGATTGGCTGATGTGGCATAATCACCTACCACTCGCCCTCACTTGAAATTTTTTATAAAAGGAACGTAAAACTCAAAATAATCATTAGCTACGAAATAATTTGAGGTTAATTTCTCACGTAACTATGGTTGTTTTTACATTACATTAGACGTTAGAAATTGCACATTGCATACTTTACACATTACGCAGAATAAAATACACATCTGATAAAACGGGTTACCTACGTACACTACACAAAAATTTTGTCGGAAATATTATTATCATTATTATGAAATAACATAAATATTAATGATGTGATGCATGGTGAATTAGATTTGGAAGCCAAGAGCTAACTAAGAATATTTAGCGCCTATTGACCATCGCTTTTTTGGCCAAATCTGGCAAGCCTGCATTCACGAATAATTATTATACAGATTTTGTTTCTATCGATCGAGTTTGTTATGAAATTTGAACAATCGATATCGTACATTTTCAATCGATAAAATGGTAATATTTTTAGTATAAATACAACAATAACTAGAAACTACACTAATGTTAATAAATACCGATGTTTGATCCGACACATCGGCACTATCGTTGGGAAAGCCCAGCGGTATATCCAATAAAATGTATTGATATATCTGCTAAATTTTATATCGTTATAATGAAGCGTAAATTGTCGATGTGACTATGGATATTTTTTATTCCGATATATCGATATTTTGATAATATCGATATGGCATGTTTTCCTTTGTCATTTGTCATCGCGTTTCTGACGTCGAATTATTATACTACTTTATTGATTTGTGAATGTTTGAAAATTGAATTGAATTATTGAAAAACGCGGAATTAACAGACATGGTAATAATATTATACCTACCTATGGGAAATGCAAAGAAAGAGCAAATCGGGCGGCAGTGGAATACCGGAAACGTTTTCCAAATAGGAAAGACATGCCTAATCTAGTCCTCGCACATTTGTAAATGTTGTAAGTACAACGTTTGTGAGATACTGGTACATTGCAAGCTCAAATGGGTGGACAAGGAGGACAGAATAATATACTTTATTTATTTGGCTGTACTAAATTTAATAGAGGAAGAAGCGTCCATAAGTACTACGGAGATTACAAAAAGATTGGGAATATCTCAGAACAAGGAGGATTCTGAAGGAGAACTGGTTTCCACCGTATCACATACAAAAGGTACAGGCACTAGAAGTAGTTCAGTGGTTAAGCGCATCAACAAGTGTGGTGAAGTTAACGATGGTCTCTTTGAACATTTGCTGTTGTAGTGCTTTGAAGTGCTAGTGTTATTTGCATTTGAGTGTTTTTTGTTGCCCCTTGGGGTTTTCCTAACGGATGGGATCCACCTTGTGATCGTCGGGCTGAGTACCTGACATTAAACAAGAAGAGTGGACGAGGTAAATCAAGCGGTCCCCAGGAAATTCAAAAATCATGGCGGCATGGCATGGCATGTTAGACCTATCCGAAAGGTAGGAGCTTACGTAATATTTAATATTTCGCATGATTGAAGTCACATAATCATCTACATTTTCTAAATAAATGTTTTACATTAAATGCTCGGTAAATCGATACACTTGGCAACATGGCGCTGTATCATAACCTTTAAGCTAATGTCTAATTTAAACTTCAGTTGTGCAGGCGTTCATAGGCGTCGTAAAAAGGGAGTTTAACATGATTTACAAAAAAATTATTTTCAGCCTTAATAAAAATGTTGGGAATTTTTTGAAAGGCGATTCTGTTAAATCTTATTTTTCTCTACCTCTAGTTAAAATTTTTGTACTGAGTGATAGTTCACCCTGTATATACCGTTATGTTATATTTACATGTTTTTTAGCATTAAAATTATTGACAGCAATAATACGTTAATTAAAATGTCATCGGTTTTGGAATTGTAATATTTCAAAAATATTCTTTTATGATACATTTTCCAGTTCCATTTGCATAAAAATGTCTAATTAACAACGTAAAAGTCAATAATTTATGTCTACGTACGTGTTAAATAGTTTGTTTTGAATGCACGAAAATTCAATTTTAAGTAATTATCTTTTTAAAAATGTGAAACTCTACATTTTTCGAGCTTCATTTTCAGTGACGGGCTTAAGGAGTTAAATTCTTTTGAAATACAATGTTTTTAATAATATTTACATTGACAACAATCGATTCTGGTATTATCGCTATGATGGGTGGCTATGATGGTCTACATTTTAGTTTTAAGTAGAATGAGTGTCTATCCCTAACCTTCAGGTTCAAGGACTGTGTGCGCGTTTTTACCAAATAATGTATCCGATTAGCAAGTGGGTGAACCAACATAGTCCTATATTGTTTGTTTAAAGATATCGAATATCCCTTGTATCTTAGCTGAACCTTTATGACTTACAGGGGAGCTAACTTATGACGCAGTTTTCAGCTCAAACCGATGATAATGGGACACATTTATTTTTTGCAACAACTTACAAGTCATATTATGATTCAATTACAAAGTGTGTTTACAATATAATATTAACAACAGAAAAACAAACAACAAACCTTAAAACTATACATCAATCGTACTTTGAAATTATTCATCGTACATCATTCGGGAAAATAAAATATTAGCAAAAGTGGCATTGAGAAATTGACCAAAATAGTTTTTAACTTTCAATATTTACCAAAAAATTTTTTAATAAAGGAAGAGGTAAACGAATGATGTTCTAGAAAATATGCGATATCTCGTCTACTTAAGCTCATTGAAAAACGATTGATATATTTCATTTAAAGTGCAAACACATCATCATTATTTTTTACCAGCCCTCCGCGAGGTGACGTTGAATATCGAAGTAACTGATTTACTACTCCTCATACTCTCATACTAAAAATACCAAAAAGTGGAAGGTGAAAATAAATTACACAGAAAGTATTTGTCAACCCCCTCACATGTTACGCCTCTGGTTTTAACTATAAGACCGTTTTCGCATTACAACACTGTACCTATTAAACCGTCATACAAAACCTAAGTTTCATCTTTCTAGATAAGCTAGAATGTGAATAATTTTGAAAAAATAAATGTCAAGGGGCTATACTTTTAAAGAGCTGTAGCTCATTTGAAAAGTACTTTTTGATAAGATGCTATATGGCGAATCATTCCTAATATATACCTATATATTGAGAGAATTTCATGATTTTTCGGTTTTTGTCAGGGAAACCTCTTATTATCGCGATTATGGCAGTGTCATAATTCACAAAATATGCGAGTGTGTAATAATCCTGATCTACAATATCACCCATTATTATAACGCGATATGCACCAGTTTGTTTTAGAGAGTTCGTTAATTTGGTTTGTTAAACGCATTCTCTGTGGTCTGGATTTTCATTTTTGAAACAGTCATAACTCTACAAATCAAAAAATCATAATTTTGATTCTTGAATACTAATAGTTTTATTAAAATTACCCAGGTGCATTATTTTCTTTTCTTTGAATAATCACAAAATAATATACCTAATACGTTAAATTAAACATAAACAATAACCTGAAATAACAAGTAAAACACTGTTCCCAAGTTGAAACGGCACTATGGTTAGATCAATCTTTGAGTTTTGAGTGCACCTATCTCGTATGTCGGGCATGAAGTAGCTCACTCACACTACCCCATTCTAATGTACTTGTACACGAATACAGATTTGGGCTACTCCGGATATTATACGCTTCGATGTAAACATTTTACAATAGATTTGCTATAAAGTTTAAATGATAAAAAGCGCGATTTTGAATAATTCTTGTAAATGCAACTACAGGGTGCTTAATATACTGATAGATATTAATGCAAACCGCTGCCAGAAGAATTTGACCCTTATAAAAACGGTATAGTAAATCAAATTATTTCCATTACAAAATCAAAAGCACTACACCGAATATCGTGAATATGAATGATTTTAAATCATAATTTTAATTTTTGAATACTAATATTTTTATTAAAATTCCCTCAGGTGCATTGCGCAATATGTTCATCATTCTTTGAATAATCACAAAATAATATACCTAATACGTTAAATTAAACATAAACAATAAACTAAAATAAAAATAATAAACAGTTTATTCATAGCTTTCAAAGTACAATACAATATACAGGTTCTTATATAAAAAAAAGACAATTGGCAAATGAAAACTACAAAATGGGCTAGAAGGCCATTCCTAAAGTCAACTTCTAGCCCAGAACCAGCCACAGCATGGACAGCAAAAGCTTGACCAGTATGAAAAGAAAATCTTTGAAAGAGAGAGAAAACTGAACATTATGTTATCAATATCAATGAGATCAAATATTTATTATATGACTATTTTATTAATTATAGAAAATAATACAACGAAAACAAAATATTCATACTCTAACAACACATACAATAATAATGACAATAAATGATGTTAACAATTCACATTAAATAAAACTTCATACAATTTAATTTAATTCAATTCAGCGAGGTAGGAAAAGTAAAACAACAATAATAAATGTGGTCATTGATTGAAAATAACATTCTCCTGAAAGTTCTTTTAAATAGGGGAACCGATAACGTTTTGAAATGAAGAGGAATCTCGTTATACAATGTGTATAATATATTAAACGCAACGAAAAGTATCGTCGAAAAATTGCAGTATTATGTGGCGGTGGTGATATCAAACTCCTAAATCGTAAACTCAAATTGTGCACATCTGACCGAAACCTAATTTTTTTATGTAAATATGGAGGACATTTGTATAAAATAATAGAATGAAAACAGCAAACAGTGTGCAGCTTACGTCTGTTTTCCATATTCAGCCACTTCGAATCAAGGAGTTTATACTCGTAGGTCACAGGTTCATATTTCCTAATTCCGTAAACATATCTCAAACAGGACTTTTGTACTTTTTGAACTCTCGCCTTATCTAAATAAGTTAAACATGGTCCATATAACACGTCACAATAGTTAAAATGAGATAAAACGAGAGTATCTGTAAGTTTGAGTTTTAGATCCTGATTCAGGACTGCGCGATGTGGATAAAGTAACTTTAGTGCAGAATATGCCCTCTGTAATCAAGTTGTAATATTTTGCCACTTTTACGCATTTCAGTTTTCCATTATTAACATTAGGATCCAGTAGATTATCTATAGTGTTCTTATCCTTGCCAAATACCAGAACCTGAGACATAAGGGGATTAATATGTAATTGATGGGGCTGCGACTGTTCACTTAAGCATACTAGATCAGTAACAACACCAATGTCACTTGAACGAAAATCATATCGAATTTGACTATCATCAGCACAAAAATATCCCGTAGTAGAATGCAAGGAACTGACAATATTGGATGTATATACAGGGTGTTAATTAAGTATCTGGCCAAACCTCAGGGGGTGATTCTTTGAGTGATTTTAAGGTAAAAAGTTCATATAAGCAGGTGTCCGGAAATGCATAGTTTTCAAGATACAGGGTGTCAAAAAAAAATTTTTTTTACATTTATTTATTAATATCTCAAACACCTGTTGACTGATTTTGTTGAAATTTGGCAGTATTATGGACTATGAGAAGACGCTAAGGTAGCACCAATTAATTGTTGATTATGACTTCCAGTGGCGTCGTAAAAGGCAGTTTCACAAATAAAAATAACAAAAAAAATGTGCGCCACTGACTTTTTAAAATTAAAAAAAATTTTGGGTTAGGCCATTAAAAATACAACTTTTTTGTCTCTCGATATTTTTTCGTATCTTGTATCGTTTTCGAGAAAAAAAATTAAAACCACTTAAATGCATGTCCCTGAATAATTTTAAAAATCACTTTTACAGAATTATTGCGAATTACGTTTTAACCAAATTCGTTGAGATTTGGCAGTATTTTTTATAATAGTAAAATGCTAATTGAATCTTATTTACTATTGCTAATATTGAAGTTCAGTGGTGGAAATAAATGCCTAAGACAAGACAAAGACGTATTATTAATTATACTTTGACAAAAAATACTTTTTTAATAAAAACGATTAAGAACTTAACAACAAATAAAGATACATTTATAATAGTTGTTGAAAATGTCCACCTTCAACTTCGATTCAAGCATTAGGTCGCCTTATCATCGATTGTCGAACAAGCTGAAATATTCCAGGAGTATGTCTTATTTGATTGCATGAATCCCGTATGCGCTGACATAATTCGGCTTCAGTATTGACTGGAGTTTTATAAACCAGCGACTTTACATGACCCCAAAGGAAATAATCCAAAGGATTTAAATCTGGCGACCTGGATGGCCATGACTGGGGACCCGCGCGACCAATCCACTGCCCTCCATAAGTTTGATCCAGAATTTTTTTTTGACACCCTGTATCTTGAAAACTATGCATTTCCGGACACCTGCTTATATGAACTTTTTACCTTAAAATCACTCAAAGAATCACCCCCTGAAGTTTGGCCAGATACTTAATTAACACCCTGTATACAAAATAATATCGGACCCAAGACTGACCCTGCGGTACGCCACAATCCAAACTACCTATCTCTGAAACTCCATTTTGTGTTTTAACAAATTGACTTCTCCCGGTAAGATATGATGAAACAAAATCGACCGATTTTTCAGAGAATCCTATGTAGGGAAGTATAGACAGCAAGATTTCATGATTTATAGTGTCAAACGCTTTGGAATAATCAAGGAGAATAAGCACGGATGTCTTATTAGAATCTACATCATGAATCACATCATCTCAATCCAGAAGAGCTGTGGCACAACTATACCCTTTTCTAAACCCAGATTGTCTCGGTGGCAATATGCTGTACTTTTGAAGGTGTTCCAAAATCTGTTTACACATAATTTTCTCCAATAATTTTTAAAATTGCCGGAAGAATTGAAATAGGTCTTAAATCATTATGTGTTTGAACATTTGATTTCTTTGGCAAAGGAATTAGGGTTAGTTGGGGTAATCGTGAACAGGGGCAATTGTAAACATACACAATAACTTTTGAATTTGGCGGGTAATTATAGCGTTGACCCACAGCAGGGACACCTGCGTTCTTCGTTGGTTTGGCATTGTTGTAATAGACGTGGTTGTGATCTTTGTTTACTACAAAAATATATTATTTTTCAACGCGGTTAAAATAGTTGTGAAGGCGGTTTGCACTGACTATCGATTAATTTGATAAAGTCAATCTCTGATTAAGGTAAGTTGCGTTATTTAAGTAGTAAGGTTAATTATTATGGTACTTGCTATAAGGGTATTAGATTTTTGGTTAGGTTTTACAAATAAATAATTAGACGTGTGTTTACAATTGCCCCAGCAAAAATTAAAATGGGGCAATTGGAAACTTTTACTTGAGGCAATTGTGAACATATGTGGTGTGTATGATATTTCTTTTTCAGAGGCACAATGGTGCGAAATTACTCCAAAAAACGCCCTGATAACCCAAGATATACTGACATACATCTTGCTAATGCTGTCGATGATGTACTGAATAAAAATAAAACATTCAGGCACCACTTTCAAGAAGAATTGACCCGGGCATGATTGGTATTTGAGGTTTATGAAAAGGCATTCAAATTTGTCGTTCAAAAAGCCAGAACATCTGCAGAAACTTCGAAAAGATGCCAGGGATCCGTTCGTTGTCTACGACTTTTATAACAAACTTCAAGAGTTAATTACTGAAAAATCGCTAGATGATCCCAATAAAGCTGCTTTATATTTAATGCAGACGAGTCTGGGTTTAGTAGCGATCCTTCTAGAGTTAGAGCAATTGGAGAAAAAGGAAAAACTTTATCTCGCATTTCCGGAGGCTCGGGAAGAGAGTCGACAGCTGAAGAAAGAAGAGAATGAACCAGATGACGTATTACCACTTGCGTCCTTTACTAATAAAAGAAAATTGCAGTCTGTTATTTATAAAGAGGTAAAGTGGGCGACATACAGACTGATACTTTTATTCTGCTTAAATACGCATCATTAGACAAAAAGACCATTGAATATAAATATGTATGTGTGGTTAATCAGAAAGATGAAGATGATGGAGAAATTGCCATAACAGGATTAAGGTCAGTGGATAAGACCTGTTCTGGCTTCTTTATTAATGAGATAGCCAGGTCCTATATTACAATCGATATGGTGCAAGCTATTCTTCCTCATCCTGAAATAAAGTTTGTTGGGCGAAAAATGATATATTCATTTCCGGGAACCATAGTCATTTTTGAAAAATTTTAAAATAATAAGAGTTTAAATGTATTTTTCTATTTAAAATAAAAACTTACTTTACCTAGGTATTCTCATTTTTTCTTGGGGTAATTGTGAACAGCATTATTTCGAGTGATATGAAATTAAAAATCCAACGACATGGTTATTTGTTTTCTATTACCCCTTGTAAAATAACGTAGGCTATATGAACGATAATCATGATGTTCACATTTGCCCCAATATTTCAAGAAAATTATTTTTTCCTTGGGTAAAGGTAAACACGATTTTTTTCTATAAAGTCTTAAGAGATGCTCGTTAACGCGCATGAAGCCCGTAAGGCTTTCCCATGCAAAACTTTTTGCCACTCATACTATATCTGTAAATATCAAGATTTAAATTTTAGTCTTCTTCAAAGTTCATTTTGTAGAAATCGTTTACCATTACCCCAACTAACCCTACCTTAGACACCTTCCAGACCGTAGGGAAGCCACAATGTAAAAGACATAAATTAATTATATGCAGAATATAAGGCAGAATATATGGACAGCATAACAGTATCATATCGACATTATTTGTCAAATCCACACCCGTGGATTTAGAATTAAGCTTCTGAAGAACCTTAGTGATAGTATCTTCATTAACTAGTACAAAGTCAAAAACACCATCAAAAGCCCATTTTGAATTCGTAGCATAAAAATTTATCAGCTCTGGATTCGGGACATTATATTTAGAAAATTCCAGAAAAAAATTATTTATCTGTTGTGGATTAGAGAGATTTTCGGGCAAAAAACAATTCTGTAGACGTCTTTGAGATACATCACACGCTTTAAGTCTTTTCCATAAAATTCTATTATTATCCATTGAATTGTTCAAAACAAATTGAAGATAAG
Organism: Apoderus coryli; assembly: GCA_911728435.2. NCBI lineage: Eukaryota > Metazoa > Arthropoda > Insecta > Coleoptera > Attelabidae > Apoderus > Apoderus coryli. The sequence continues at coordinate 2,787,209 of OU452202.1, read as the reverse complement.
ATTTTTCTTCCCAATTTACGGCATTAGTTGTGTAATTTTGTATGTCTTTATAGTAATTCCAATCGGCTGTAGACCTTGTTCTTTTATATTTGTTAAACGCCCTATCCTTCAGGTTTATCATTCTCTTTTAGACAACAGTCATCCACGGCTGATTTCCTTTCCTACTTAAAATAGCAAGAATTAACTTGTTAAAAAGGTCAAGTTTAAAGTCGATATTCTCCATAAATAAAATGTCACCAAATGGAGTAAGAAGAAGAAGATATCTTAGAAGATCCCTGTCAACATTTTTCAAAATTCGGGTCCTGAAGGCTCGAGCATTTGTTTTAACAAAATCCTTAATAAAAATGTCACAAAAAACCAAAAAATGATCCGAAACACCCGGTACATCAACAACACCTGAGGAACACAAGTCCTATGATAACAGGATGATATCTCATGTCTCAGAAGCATTCGTTACCCTAGTAGGATTCGATACAACCTGTTTCAAATTGAAACTTTAATATGAGTCAGTAAATCTAACTGATTTGTGATTAAGCAGATCAAGCAAACCTATGTTGATATCACCACCGCCCACGAGTTCGTTGCACAGTGGCCAATAATTTGATAAGGGAAGCTCGAAATTATCCATAATTTTTTTTTTAAACCAATTTATTTATTTACCAACAAATTAACAATTAAATTTACAAACATAGCAACAAAACTCTCCAATCAGTGCCTAAAAGCTCTGGCCTCGAGAGTAATACATATAAATAGCGGACTAGATTTTAACCTATGATAAGTAATAAGTGTTACAAACAGCCTATACTGTAGGTATTACCTTATGTTAATTAATAATAATAATTATGTTAAACAAGATGAATCTTCAAACTCTTAACAAACAAGTTATATTTATTTCTATTTTTGATCACATTAGGTAGTCTGTTATATACTTTTGCAGCATTTACAATTGGGTTATTTAAGCCTATATTCGATGTCGTATATATCTGATATACAGGGTGGTCCAACGAAAAGTTTGCACCTAGCTTTTCTCTTTTTTTTGTAGTCGAATGCGAAAATGCTCGGACACGTCGATTTTGCTTTTGAGGGGGACACATTTTAAACATATTTTTCGATCTGCGCCTTTAACCCCCTAGCGGGGGTGAGTAACAACCCTAAAATTTTAAATGGAAAGAGGGGTCTAATGACATATCATTTGAAAGGACACAAAATTGTCTTTCTAATGATACCCTATTTGTCGAATTTTACTAAAACAGTTAATACGAAAACGACTTTAAAGACATTAAGCCGATAATTTTGGTATTAATGAGAAATACAAATAAGTTTTAATTATTGCGAGTGAAAACACCTGCAATCGTTAGTACATTCCAATGTTTGTTAGTTTTAACATTGCTTTGTAAAAAAAGTAAACAAGCTGTTAAATTGATTTATTAAAACGTTACATTAACAAATGTTGAAAATGTGACCCATTTGATTCCATACAATAATACAGATTTTGTTCAAATCTATTTCTAACATTTTGTAGCATATCAGGTGTTATGTTTCTGCACTCTTCTGTAATGCGTTGGCGAAGATCTTCTATGGACTCGGGCTTCGTGGCAAAACATTTATTTTTTAAGTGCCCCCAAAGAAAAAAGTCTAAAGGCGATAAATCCGGTGACCTGGCAGGCCATTCAATTGGGCCCCTCCTTCCAATCCACCGTCCAGGGAACCGGTCATCTAAGAACTGTCTTACAGGAGCCACATAGTGCGGAGGTGCTCCATCTTGCTGGAAATAAAGCCGATCAGCAGTATGATTTTGGTCATCTTCTATTATTTGTGTTATTAAAGGATCAATTGTGTCTTCAAGCATGTTTAGGTACACTTCACCAGTTAAATTTCGAGGAATAAAAAGTGGTCCTATAATATGATTTCCTAATATGCCACACCAGACGTTTATTTTTTGAGGATACTGGGTATGAACCTCACGGAATAAATGTGGGTTACTGTCATCCCAGTAACGGCAATTGTGCCTATTTACAGCTCCATTCAAATAAAATGTGCATTCGTCGGAAAAACAAATGTTAAATAATAATTGCGGATCTTCAATTAAACGCTGGCTCATTGCTTCACAAAATTGCAGCCTTCTATCAGGATCATCCTCATTTAGTTCCTGTACTAATTTGATTTTGTACGGATGAAATTTGTACGCTTTTAAAATTCGTATTATGGACGAACGGGAGACACCTGAGGCTTCAGCTAGTTGACGGGTACTTTGACTATGATCCATTTCAACATGCCCTAAAACAGCGACTTCCACAGCTTCATTTCTGCTCGGTTTCTGCGGCTGGTGTTTTACATTACAGACAGATCCGGTATCTACAAACTTTTTAACTAACTTGCCAACGTACACATCATTCACATTTTTATCGGGATGTCTCTCATTAAATAAGCGAGCCGTAAGTCTAGCACTACTATTATTTTGAAAATAAAGTTTAACAATTTCAACTCGTTCTAGAATGGAATAAATCATTTTGTACGGTAAAAGTAAAATAACTTGAGAAGCAACCAAACTGAATCAATGAAAAGACTAAAATAAACGGTGTAAATTCTTTTCCTACACGTATCTGCAGTTTTTATTTCAACAAAAAACGCAAACGATTAGTGAGGAATTTAGTTCTGATAAATAAGATAGTGTTTTTGAAATCCCGTTTTTCTTCAAAGTAAATAATTTAGAAATGATTGTAGTTGTTTTCAGTCGTAATAATTAAAACTTATTTGTATTTCTCATTAATACCAAAATTATCGGCTTAATGTCTTTAAAGTCGTTTTCGTATTAACTGTTTTAGTAAAATTCGACAAATAGGGTATCATTAGAAAGACAATTTTGTGTCCTTTCAAATGATATGTCATTAGACCCCTCTTTCCATTTAAAATTTTAGGGTTGTTACTCACCCCCGCTAGGGGGTTAAAGGCGCAGATCGAAAAATATGTTTAAAATGTGTCCCCCTCAAAAGCAAAATCGACGTGTCCGAGCATTTTCGCATTCGACTACAAAAAAAAGAGAAAAGCTAGGTGCAAACTTTTCGTTGGACCACCCTGTATATTATTCTGTGATCTTGTTTCATATCCATGCACCTCATGAGAAAATCGAATGTGTGTGTTACATTTTTGTTCTTTGTGAATTACTTTATAGATTAATTTGCACTGTTCTAACTCTAGTAATCTATCGAGTTTCCAGACACCCAATCCCCCGTATAGAGCTGTTGTATGTGTTCGTCTGTCGTAACTATAGAGTATTTTTAAAATCTTGTTTTGTAACGTTTGCATTGCATTAAAAACAGTATTACCACACATACCCCACACAGCAAATAGGTATCTGAAGTGGCTCAAAAAGTAGGCATTATAAATGTTATCCTTACTTTTATTTATTAAATGATTTCTACATCTGTAGATGTATGTTGTTGGGATCATCGACAGAACCCCTCGAGAAATATTATTTGCATGTTCAGACCTATTCAACCTCTCATCCAGGTATAAGCCCAAATATTTTATTACGGAAACTTTTTGTATATTTCAATTACTAATTTTTATGTTTATAGTATTGACCACCTTGGTTTTTTTTTTGTTTCAGCATATACTTAGTTTTCTCTATATTAATTTTGATCTTGTTAGAGAGTAGCCATTGCACGTAGACCTGGAGATCAGCATTGACTTCCTGTATGAGCTCTCGCTCGTCCGAACCATCATACACCAGTACCGTGTCATCAGCAAATGTGAAATACCGAGCTCTGAGATTTGCTTTTTTTAAATTAAGAACCTAGAGGGAGTAAAGCAAGGGGCCGAAAACGGATCCCTGTGGGACGCCATATGTATTTGTTAACTTACTACTGCACTCGCCACCATGTTTCACATATTGCTCCCTGCCGCAAAGATATGTTTTGATTAAATCATAAATCTTACCTCTAAATCCCATTGTTTGAAGCTTGTGGAGCAATATGCCAAAATCAACAACGTCAAATGCCTCCCTCAGATCCACGAACACGGCCACCACTGTATGTTTATTTTCTAATGCCCCGGATATATGATTTACAAGATCTACTGTAGCACTCAGTATACTACTATTTTTTACAAACCCGTACTGGAACACGTCCACCTCAATATATTTTTCTATAAATGCTAACATCCGTTTTTTTATTATTTTTTCTAAAATTTTGGAGAAAACACTTACAACTGATATTGGTCTATAATTATTTAAACAGTCTTTTTTCCACTTTTAAATATTGGTGTAATTTTGCTGATTTTTAGTTCCTGCGGGAAAGTTCCATTCGTTAAAACATTATTAATTAAATTTTTCAAAATAGGTTTTAAGTCAGTTTTTAAATTGTTTAAATCTAATACCGACACTTGATCATGACCTGGGGCTGAGCTAGTTTTTAGTTCAAGTATAACTTCATCAATTTCTTTTTCGTCTGTAAGATCTAAGTACATACTTCTATCAAAATAAATCTCTTCACTTTTAACAAAATTTTGTGTTAAATTTAGTTCAGATTCAACATCTTTCAATACTCTCACATACTTCTGCAAAATATGTATTTAAATGGTTAACTATCTCATTTGTATCCTCTACACTTACATTATTAATATTTAAAGAACCAATTGCGCATGCCTCAGATGGTTTATTTTTATAAATTGACTTACAAAACTTTTCTTAAATTAGTACCAGCCTGTGCCCACTTCTTTTGAAAATAACGATTATTTAAGGTTTTGATCTTGTTGTTAACCCTGTTTTTAGTTTTAATATAATCGGTAGCTGCTTGTAGATTATTAGGATATTTTAATTTTTTGTCATATAACAAATCCCGTTGTTTCATCAACTCAAGTAATTCATTATTCATCCAAAAATTATTTCATGAATTCTAACAACCTTTGTACGCTCAGATTGTGTTTTGCAATTTTTTATCAAGTAAATTGATCAAATCATCCAGATCGTGGGCTGTGCAAAGTCCCTATAATATATGAATAGAATTTTCAAATTTAAGTTTTAACCAAATTTGTTCCACAGATTGACAATTTTCACGATTAATTAGTTCAAAATTTATAGTGGAACGTACGTACACCGGTACTCCCCCCCCCCCCCCCCCTCTCGTTGATCTATACCATATACCATCTAACCAAAATATAATTATCAATAAATACACCATCAACTTGCACCTCATGAGTAAACTATATCTCTGAAATGCCAACAATCATAACCTCGCTGAATTACATGCTCCTTAAAATTAGAAAAACCATTTGTAAGTTAAAAAAAACTAAACAATAATCTTTTCATTTACTCCCCCCTATCAAAAAAGAAAAAATAAATAAATGAGAATACTTAATATACAGGGTGAGTCACGAGGAACTGTACATACTTCTACCATAAGTAGAGGCACATTAGGGGATCATCAAATGACCATTAAAAACTGTCTCCTTGTTTTCATTATTAATATACAGGGTGAATTATGGATATTCACCAAAACAATGTTTCGTCATATCTTTTCAATGATTAAGTCGATTTATCTCATTTTTTTATAAAAGTGTGTATTGGTGCCTGGCAACTAACTGACATATTCAGAATTGAGAAAATCCAGGTCCGTCTTCGAGAAAATTTGTGGGACTGCTTCATATTCAACACTTCACCCTGTATATGGTTTTTCAAAAATTTTATATAATTTTTTCAGAGGGCATAAATAGACAGTTAGACCTGGGTATTTGAATTTTTTGTTACATTCACCTAACAGTTCCAATTAAAGATTCATTTTAGAGCCAAATTGAAAATTGGCAATAATGAAGTATCTTACTGTACAATAATGTTTAGTTATTAAAAAGAAATCTTCAAAATAGACACAAACGACACATACAGTGCTCCAGTATGGTAAATACCATAATTTGAATTGATTTACAGGGCCGGATTTAAAAATCTGGCATATCTGGTTCATCCCAATAATTCACCCTGTATGTAACTTTTTCCACCCGTAATAGACAGAAAACAAATAAAAAATGATTGTAATAACCTAGTTTCCTTATTTGTTTGAGGAAAACTCATGTGTCTAATTATTTTAATCGGAATGAAATGAACAAGCCAGGGAAATATTTATTCATAAATTAAGAAATAAAATAAAAAACAATAACTAAACAATAAAACAGTTTTAACAATGTGGAACAAAGTAAAAAACAATTTAATAAACCTTACGATTATAAAAGATGTTCAAAATGAAATCCATCTGCCTTAATACACTTTTCTTGACGAATGTTTACATGTGTAATGGATTTTCTGATTGTCAATGGGTCATTTCTGATAATATTAACAGTGAATAATTCTGCGTTAATGAGCTGTTGTGTTTTATAATCGTAATGTTTGATAAATTGTTTTTTACTTTATTCCACATTGTTAAAACTGTTTTATTGTTTGGTTATTGTTTTTTATTTTATTTCTTAATTTATGAACAAACATTTCTCTGGCTTGTTCATTTCATTCCGATTAAAATAATTAGACACATGAGTTTTCCTCAAACAAATAAGAAAACTAGGTTATTACAAACATTTTTTATCTGTTTTCTGTCTGTTACGGGGGAGAAAGTTACATACAGGGTGAATTTTTGGGATGAACCAGATATGCCAGATTTTTAAATCCGGCCCTGTAAATCAATGTAAATTATCGTATTTACCATACTGGGGCACAGTGTGTGTCGTTTCTGTCTATTTTGAAGATTTCTTTTTAATAACTAAGCATTATTGTACAGTAAGATACTTTATTATTGCCAATTTTCAATTTGGCTCTAAAATGAATCTTTAATTAGAAATGTGAGGTGAGTGTAACAAAAAATTCAAATACCCAGGTCTAACTGTTTATTTATGCCGTCTGAAAAAATTATATCAGATTTTTGAAAAATCATATACTGTTGAATATGAAGCAGTCCCACAAATGTTCTCAAAGACGGACCTGGATTTTCTCAATTCTGAATATGTCAGTTAGTTGCCAGGCACGAATACACACGTTCATAAAAAAATGAGATAAATCGACTTAATCATTGAAAAGATATGACGAAACATTGTTTTGGTGAATATCCATAATTCACCCTGTATATTAATAATGAAAACAAGGAGACAGTTTTTAATGGTCATTTGATGATCCCCTAATGTGCCTCTACTTATGGTAGAAGTATGTACAGTTCCTCGTGACTCACCCTGTATATAGATAAATATATTGATAAGATAAAGAAGAGATATAATCACCTGAATGAAGCTCATCAACAATAATTATTGATATCCTATATAAGATTAATTAAACTAAAAATAAAGAGTGGAAAAAAATCACCAAAGCCCCTAGTAAAAATGTTTATTATGAGAAGAATGGATATATAAAATTAACAGGTACAAAAACATTCATTCAACCAAGAAAACAGGTAGAAACCTACATACGCAATACAATATCTGCATGAGTCTAATATATACCTGAAATAAAAATAAACTTAAACAAATTCACATATCGAAAATATTCATGGCAAAAGCAGCAAGAAAATATACCTAGGTATATGGATATCAGTCACAAAAACCAGTGGACCCAAAAGTATATACCTACTTAATCACAAGTCTCTCATAATAATAAATGAAAAATATAAACAAAAAACGGAAAAAGAATGCACATAATGTTACAAATAATCACAAATCAGCAGCACTTCGCACTAAAATTCTTTTGGACTCAGAAATAACAAGTGAAACACAGTTCCCAAGTTGAAGCGGCACTGGATAGATCTTTAATGTAAGATCTCTCGTGAGTGGGTTCAATGAATTTAAATCCCATGTGCTTCAGAATTGTTATGACCTAGTTGGAGTTTCTGAAACATGGTTAACAGAAAACATCTCTGACTCTCGGATTAGTGTTCCGGGTTATTCGGTAGTAAGAAACGATCGCAATGGTCGAGGTGGAGGGGTATGCATCTACATAAGATCATGCTTTAAATTTTCTGTCCTCGAGAAACATTCAAGCTCTTCTCTGGAGTCATTATGGCTCAAAGTGAATTTTGGAGGGTCTGGCGGCCTGAATTGGATCTGTGCAGTTTTATATAGACCTCCTTCTGGCAGTTTTGCTTCTTTTTTGGAGGATTTTGAGAACTAAGTTTGTAATTATGTTGTGTGTAATGATCCAATAATCTGTGGAGGTGACATAAATGTTGACATGATGGATATTGCCAGCAAGAGTACTGTGGAGTTTGGTAGGTGCTTAGAATGCTACAGCTTGAAACAGACAATTAGTTGCCCTACAAGAGTAACAACTTCGTCTTCTACATTAATTGATGTCATTCTGATTTCCACAAAAGTGGAAGTTTTTGACTCTGGTGCCATTGATGTCGCTAACATTTCTGATCACCTTTTAACTTACTGTAAGACACCTCATCATAGTACAAAGCAACAAGCAAGAACTTTTAAAACAAGAAATCTTAAAAATATTAATAAACAATTACTCTCTGATTTATTAGAATTAACACCTTTTGAAAATATACTTGTAATTGAAAGTCTGGATGGCAAACTTGATTACCTTAATGAACTTATATTAAATATTTTTGATACCATTGCGCCGGAAAAAGAATATAACACAAAAAAAAAACAATAAACCGTGGTTTACTTATGCTATAAAGAAATTGATTCAAGCTAAGAATAAAAGCTTCAATAAATACAAAAAATCTCGATCACGTCAAGACTGGGAATATTATAAACAATTAAAAAATCACACAACAAAATGTATTGATCAAGAAAAAAAAGCTTACCTACAATTTTGTTCCTCTAAATACAAATCCGACAGTCGTGCATTATGGTCCACCTTAAAAAAACTTGATATTTATAGCACTTCATCAATACCCCAAATCCCTGAACATTTGAATAAACCTTCGAATATCAATGATCATTTTCTCCAAGCCTCAAGCTATAGTCCACCGGACCAAAACATATTATCGTTCTACAATAGCAACAGTAAATGCAATTTTAAAGAGCCGTTAGAATTTTCCACTGCTGATATTGATACAATTAAAGACTTTTTATTGAAAATAAAAACTAATGCACTAGGACCTGATAAGCTTAATACTGAAATGCTATTATTGTGTTGTCCCCGTATTTTGCCTTTTATTACACACATTATAAATGTGTGTTTACTCTCAAATAAATTCCCAACATCGTGGAAAACTTCAAAAGTACTACCTGTTCCCAAGAAGTCTCAAATCAACGATCTTAATGACTTGCGACCTATATCACTTTTGTCCCCTATGTCTAAAATTTTAGAAAAAATTGTATGCGTACAAATTAAGTCCCATTTAAGTCAATACGAAATATTGCCTCTCAAACAATCGGGATTTCGGAAGGGATATAGCTGTGCGACTGCGCTGTTGGATATTACTGACGATATTTTGCGAGATCTTGACAATGGTAGAATGACAGCGTTAATTTTAATTGATTACACCAAAGCATTTGACAAAATCAATCATAAAATTTTACTAGCAATTTTAAAGTATAGTGGATTTTCGTCGAATGCAGTACAACTGATTGATAGCTATTTGAGTGACCGCTACCAGTACGTTGAGACTAACAACGGCATCTCGTCTTCCAGCAGAATTTTCTCAGGAGTACCTCAGGGCTCCATCTTAGGGCCCCTATTGTTCTCAATGTATACTATGACACTTCCTTCGAGTCTTCAATATTGTGACAGTTATATGTATGCTGATGATAGTCAGATAAGATACACTTTTCCAGATTATGACGTGGTCAATGCTAATTATAAAATTAATACTGACTTGAGGTCTTTAGCCTACTGGTCTGAAAAACATCAGTTATTAATTAATGCGTCCAAAACTCAAGTTTTACTTTTCGGCAAAGCCAGGCATTCTATTTTAAATCTTATGCAGATTGAGCTTAATGGTGTTATATTACCAATTACTGACAAAGCCAGAAATTTAGGTCCAGTGCTGGATTCCGAGTTGCGCTTCTGTGAACACATTTCTAAATGTATATCCAAGTCATATGCCGCTCTAAAAATGTTATATCCTCATCGACATGTACTTTCTACTGAGCTGAAAACTAGACTTACTAATGCTCTGGTTCTTAGTACTTTTAATTTTTGCGATGTTGTTTACAGCCCCTGTTTGTTGAGTACTGATAAAAATCGCATACAGCGAGTCCAGAAGTCATGTTTGCGTTATATTTTTGGCATCAGAAAATACGAACCTATAAGTCATAAACTTGCTGATACCAAATGGCTTTCGATGCAGAATAGAAGGCTCCTACACTCAGCCACACTATATCATTCCGTTCTAACCAAAAGACACCCTCCATATCTCTACAACAAGATTAGCTTCCGATCAGACGTTCATAACCTAAATATCAGATTTAGAAATCTTCTTTCCCCTCCCTCCCACAGAACTGCAATATTTGAACGATCCTTTTCATTTCAGATCTATAATATTTATAATAACCTACCGCATAATCTAAAACATTTGAATATTGGTTCGTTAAAAAAAAAATTTAATGAACGTTTGTTGAATCCACTTTAGCCGATTTACTCTAAATGTAGTTTTTTAGTTTTATGTTAATCGTTATAAACATTTGTATTTGATAGTGATTATTTCTAGTTATTTTTGGTTATTTTTGATTGCGCTACACGAGACACCCTTTATATTTCCCTAATTATGTGTACAGTGGTATTTTTTTTTTTTAGAATTTGTAATTGATTTTTGGGGTTAGATTTCTATATCAGTTTTTAACTGCCATCTAACCCATTTTGTAGTTCCTTTGTGTTTATGCATTATAAATGTATGTATTGTAGAATTTGAATTTTATGTTATGTTGAACTACAAATAAATTTATTATTATTATTATTATTATAAATCTTTGAGATTTGAGTGCACCTGTTGATCTCGTATGTCGGGAATGAAGTAGCTCACCCACACTACCCCATTCTTATATAGTTGTTGACGAATACAGATTTGGGCTACTCCGGATATTATACGGTTCGATCTAAATAAACATTTTACAATAGATTTGCAATAAAGTGTAAATGATAAAAAGCGTGATTTTGAACAATCCCTGTAAAATACAACTAGGGTGCTTAATATACTGATAGATATTACTGCAAACTTCTGCCAGAAGAATTTGATGTTTTAACCCTTAAGAACGGTGCTAAATCAAATTATTTCCATTACAAAATCAAAAGCACTACACCGAATATCGTGAATAGGAATGATTTTAATATGAAACTTGGATGCGGCAGGCATATGGCACACTTTTTGGACATCGTGACACATTTTATATATTGAACCAAACGTGTTTCTATTTTTAGAAATATCATTTGCCTACGACTCAATAAAGTGTTTATTATTTTGCTACATCTATTTCAAAAGAATATTTTGTTTGTAAATATGCCTACTATAAAAGTTTACCTATTCAAGTTATCTTTGGTAAATTTATCAATATTTACGAGAACTAGACGTAGATTTTCGAACTTATAGGCGCAGGTGTTACGTTTCCATTTTGCCACAAAAATCTAATATAAAATATTGCTGGATCCTACCTTCTTTGTAGCTAGTATGGTTATTCCTATAAGTGCTGTATATAAAAAGTTTAACATAACATCATAACAAAATTGAATCACATACATTATACAACGACTATTAGCATGAACAGTTTGATTACACAAAACAAAGGAATAACTCGCATAATAATGTTGAAAAACTTAAATTAACGTAAACAAGAGAGACTCTTAAATTAGGTTCGATTATTGTTATAAATTTTACACTAGCTAGTAGGAAGGTTATTAAGTTTTATCTAGTATTGATTTAGGCATTTGTTCGCGATATTTTCGTCTTTGGTAATAATTTAACTATTTGTTGTTAATATTTATGGGGAAGTATTTCCATTTGTGGGTCGTCAGAATTGATTATTATGTTAATTAATGTTTGAATTTAGTTAGCTTTTCTTGATTTTGTAATTTTCCTATAGAATCTACTGTTGTGATTTCAATGCACGATTATGACCTATTTTTCCCGATTTCGACTTATTTCCGGATTTTGAAACTTTCCTGCAATTTGAATTTGCTGTGACATATAGACATTCTTTACTATCCCGCCTCCATACAATCAGAAATCAGAGTTAATTGCATTTCTTTTTTGAAAATTTCATTCAAAAACATTCGTAGTTGTTTCTTCGTTAGTTATTTGGTTATATAATGGCACATATTTGAAGTATTACACATTTTAATGATTTCTATATCAATGGTGATCGATATAATCAAATACCTTTCCATGATATATTAGAAAGAATGTTGTTCCTATTCTATCTGGATATATTGTTCAATTCACTTGAATGTTATTTGAATGTAGATAATGTGCAGTAATGGTGGTTATGTTTCTGTGTTGGACAATTTTTGAACTATCTGTATCAAGGTACTGTTGTATAACATTGTGTGATGTTTGTATAACCGCCCTTAGATCAACTGGGTTTAGGTTGTGCCCATCACGAGCGGTGTTAAGGGTTTTTTTTTAAGAGTGAAGTAGAGTTTACGGACATTTACATGCATGCCTACATGAACATTGTTAAAATAAAACAAAAATTCTTTAATTTAAGTAGTCTTAAAAAAACGCTCGTTGAACAGAAATTATTATAATACTTATATATTATGCTATTATTTGCAATAGCCGAAATCGGGCCCTGCCACAACGCGTTATGGGTATGGAAATGATACGTATATAAGCTCTTTTTTCGCACAGTGCATAAACCTTATTAATCAGAACGCGTTTTGTGTACGTTACAATGGTCAAAACGCGAAATAATAATAATAATAAGTTTATTTGCAGTTCAAAATAAGATACATATTCAATAGATTATAAATATTTAGACAAAAAAAAAGAACCACAAAATGGGCTGAATGGCAATAAAAACTGATATAGAAATTCAGCCCAGACTAAAATATCATATTCATATCATATTCAAACTGAAAAATACATAAACAAAAAAACAAACAAAAAATCATATTGTTAAGCTCCCAAAATTGAACACAAAAGTCTGAAAAATTACTCTAATTAACTCAATACAACATAAAATATGTACAAATTCAAAAAAATATTTTTGTACGATCGACCTTTTTTGATTGTTTACCGTGTCTGTCTTTATGACAGTAAGTGACGTTTACTGGCTGACAACCCAAACACGACGGTAAGTAATTCACTTACCGTTCAGAGAACGGTAAGTAAATTCACGACGGTATATCATTGCGCATTTATGCTGACGTCATTATTTTGATTTTTAAATTGTATATTAAACGGCATTAGGTATGAACTTTTATAAGCATTTTCATACCGTTCTCTGGAATTATAGCGGCTATTCCAACATTCCATGCTTCATCAAGAGATTCACATTCAAAGTCACTCATTTTCAATAATAATACTTATGTAAATAAGTTTTGACAAAAAATCATGACATAAAAAATACGATAACAATCATAACAATAACAATTAGTTCCATGACAACGTTCAACTGCAACTTTGTAGAGGGTATTCAGCTAACCTGAATTTGTATTTAATTGAAAATATTAATTATTAAAAATAATAAAATTGCAATTTCAGCTATTTCGATCGTACAAAAAATAGTATAAGCATCTCAAACAGTAAGTAGTTTACCGATCTCCTCCAATTTTGGCGACTTCGCTTCGCTCAGTCGCCAAACATTGTCGTCGATCGGTAAACTACACTTACTGTTCTCAATACTTAATATACTATAGTTAGAATCGTCATCTTAAATATTGGGAAATTGGGGATCAGTTCAAAGTGGATTCAATAAATAAGTGTTCACGAATTTTTTTCTTAAAGGAATATACATTTAACTTTTTTAAGTAATCAGGTATGCGGTTATAGATTTTGTAAATCTGAAAAGAGAATGATCGTTCAAAAATGGCAGTTCTGTGGCTTGGGGGAGAAAGAAGATTTCTGGACCTAATATTTATGTTATGTACATCCGATCGGAACTTAATTTTATTATACAGATATGGGGGTTGTCTAGTCATAAGAATTGTATGAAACAAAACCGCTGAATGTAACTGCCTCCGGTCGTTCATGGAGAGCCATTTGGTACTTAATAGTTTATGGCTTACAGGCTCGTACTTCCTAATCCCAAAAATGTACCTCAAACATGATTTTTGAACGCGTTGGATACGATTTTTATCAACATTTAGCAAACAGGGGCCATAAACAACGTCACAAAAATTAAAATTACTCAAAACCAGAGTGTCAGTGAGTCTAGCTTTAAGTTCAACAGAAAGAACGTGTCTATGTGGATAAAGCATCTTCAATGAGGCATATGACTTTGAAATGCATTTAGAGATGTGATAATAATATTTATTATTAATATATATTTATTATTAATAGAGGAATGCATTCAGGTTTAACACTCGCCATTGTTACTGCTGCTAAGAAGCACATCGAACATTATCATTACAATCTATTTAATAATTTTAATCCAATGATTGATACAAAGACAAATGCATGTTATATTAGATCAATAAGTACTATTAGTCTTATTTTTGAATTATCATATTATATTCCTAATTTTAATACGCAATTTCCCAGTAATTCAAACCCTTTGTTTTTCATTTTCAAAGACAATTCAAAGACAATAATATTTACAAATTAAGCACGAATTATTGTTTATAAGTAATTTATTAATTATATGAAAATCTACGATTTTCATAAATAATACAAATTCTAGAAGCTATCTGATGCAGCACTTTAAAATAGTATAAATGGTATAAGATATCAAATCAGAGAGATATTGAGAGATTCATATATTCAAGTAGAGAAATAATAATTATTATTATTCAATTAAAACTCAGTCGGTCTTAGAAGTCGTAATTCATTCTGTAACAACCAAGGTTCAAAAATAAAGTTTTATGTGTTTAAACTAATAGAGTATATTTGTTTAAAAAAGCAATCTCCAACCTCAATATTATAAAATGCATGTTATAATACTAAGATGTATTTTATTTGACAAAATTTTAATTTTATTTTTAATCTTACATAATTTTCACCTGATCACCTGAATGCATTCCACTATTTATTATAAACATTAAAAAAAATCTGCACATTGCAATGTATATTTTTGTAAACATATTATATAGTTGTAACCACTGATGATGGAGCTTGAAGCCCCAAAACATGTTTGGTAGATGGAGTAATATCGTCACCCTAATATTACAAAGTTCTATGTAACATTTTTTACGTTTTCTGTTTTTTGATGGTACAAATGAATCTGGAATGAATCTTGTAGGCAACACCTTAGTTATCATGGGAAAATCGAGGGTGTATGTAGAAAGATATGCGTTTTGGGTAGAGATGCCCTAAAATAAAATGAAGTGCATTCCTGAAATGGATCAGCAATACTGAGTCCATTTTTAAACAAAAATAATTACTAGTATAATATATGATAATGTTATTTTGTTAGAAAAGTTAAGCTCCAAAGTTCTATGCTGTGATGTTTAGAAAAAAGTGTAAGTTCAAAAATACAAAAGTCCTATGTTATTTTAAATTAATTCATTTTTCGAAATTGGTTTGTTGTTTCGAAAATGGATTCATCAAAAACTCTTAAATTGATCCCCATTAACATCCACACAATTAAATGAAAATATAATTGTTATTTAAATGAAGGATTAAAAATCATACAATTTTTTATATCAATATATCTCAAAACTGGAATAATACCACATGCAACCTTGTAATATTAGGGTGACGATATATTGAATTTATTTCGTGGAGGATTTACTCCAGAATGGACTACTTCATTAAAATTGTAGAATTGGTAGACTGATTGTGGATCTGTAGACTTCAGGTTTTGCCACGTTAAGTCCTCTATCGATTGAACTAGAACTATTATATATTCTAATCTGTATTTCACCTCATTTTTTTTTTATTAAAAGAAACATTTATCGTAAAATCAATTTTGAGTGAACATTTGATTAAGTGCATAATTTGAAACGTTTGGCACATTGCCCACAGCTGGTAATTTTATTGGGAAGTTAATGAATTTGTAACACTTTTTCTTTACAATTTTTCCCAATTTTATAAAAATAACTAGGTGACATTGAAACTGAATTACAGGTTATAATAATTGCCAATTACCGCTTAAGCATTTGTTTTATTTTTGTTAAATATTGGAACCAATTCCAAATCAGAACAATAGGTAATATTCACAGGAATATTTTAAATTACCATAAGTTTTCAGTTTACTATTTCCTACATATTTACAAAACATATGCTTTTAAAAAAAATGCCCTGCGATCGTGTGAGTAGTGCATGCAAAAATGTGCTTGGAGAACAACAGTTGTTCCGACAAAGAACGGGTGCTGGTGACCATAAATAAGTCGCTATCGAAGCGTGTAAGAAGTTTCCGAACTCTTACAGTTATTCAATTTGTAAAAGATGAAGAGATGTGGTGTATTGCATTTGTTAACCATAAATCAATATTTAAAAAGAAACACCAAATATTATACAACTAATTTTATTATTTAAACTTGGCACATGGATATTAACAAATTAATACTATAAATTATATGGCAGTCGAAATACTCAACTAAATGTTGGACTACCGCAGGGTTCGATTTTGGGTCCTGTGTTGTTTCTACTATATGTAAACAACTTACCTGAATTAATCGGTCTGAAGGGACTTGTTTATTGTTCACCGATGACACGACCATATTGACTAGAGACAACAAGAGGCGGCATTCGGCGATGCCAAAATATGATTTGCTTCAAGTAGGCTCTTGCTAAATCATGACAAAACTCAACATATTAATTTCAGAAGCAGTGTTTCTATAAGTTCCATAATATTGTGCAGTAAAGGCTGGTTTAGCCAACGAATAAGCATAAGAATATGATTAGTGTATAGTTATAGTCACAAGCACAACTAGTTAAAATACATTATGTCAAATGGTATCGTTTATACAACGTTTAGTTTACAAGTTGTTATGATTTGTAATAGTCATAACTTTGAATGTTGTAGTAAGAATAGCGACACCCTCGGCTATAGTCGTCGGCGTTCGGAATCATGTTATTGCGAGAAAATTCAAACTATTGACATAATCGCATATTATATACGGGTTACTTGCAAGTGGACCTGAATATTTAAGGACGTGATAGCAGGAGTCATAAGAAGCGTACCCTGGTCCAAAGTCGACCCTTTTCACCTTGAAGTCGAATATTTATAATATTTTTTTAATTTAGTCTTGTTTTGAAGATTTTTTGGTGGTTTTTTATTAAAAATAAGGCACTTAATTAAAAGAAAAATTTAAAGTACCAGAAATCTGGTAATTACTGGAGTGGCAGCCCTTTAAATCTACATTAAATGTAAAATAATAACAATTTTTTTTTTAAATCGACGATATGTCAAAAATATTTCAGTAACATTTTTAGTGCAGATTATTTAAAAAACATCTACATGTTTTTAGCTATCCAAAAAGGTAAAATAGTTGGCTTATCTGTGTATGATCTTTTGGTAAATTCGATAACAAAGCACTGAAGTAGTCAAATCCCGACTAACGCTATTTCAATGTTTACCACTGTGGTGATTTAAAGCGTTGTGATTGGACATCTGCAACAACAGTATGCTACTAGTGATCTCCGCTGGGGATTTCCCACTAATTGTTAGTGTGCTTTCGTCATTTGAATGCAATACATCAAGTTCGCTGTCTGTTATTTTGTTATTGTTATTTAGTAGTAATTTAATATTTTATTATTCATTTAATCAATTGTTGGCTTATCTGTGTACGAAGTGTTAAAAAATCACTACTTCAGTGCTTTGTTATCGAATTTACCAAAAGATCATACACAGATAAGCCAACTATTTTACCTTTTTGGATAGCTAAAAACATGTAGATGTTTTTTAAATAATCTGCACAAAAAATTTAAATAAAAGTGTTGTTAATATTTTACATTTAATGTAGATTTAAAGGGCTACCGCTCCAGTATTTACAAGGTTTCTGGTACTTTAAATTTTACTTTTAAGTAAGTGCCTTATTTTTAATAAAAAAACACCGAAAAATCAAAACGAGACGAAATTAAAAAAATATTATAAATATTCGACTTCAAGGTGACACTTTCTCAAAAAATCTTAAAAATTCGAATATCTAGAAAAGGGTCCACTCTAGACCAGGGTACTATATAGTACCCTGGTCTAGTGGATTCTTTTCAAGATATCGTAATAGCAGGAGTCATAAGAAGCAAATTTGACTATATAGTCATAAGAAGCAAATTTGACTATATAGTCAAATTTGCTTCTTATGACTCCTGCTATCACGTCCTAAAATATTCAGGTTTACTTACAAGTAACCCTGTATATAATCATTGAAATTTCATTAACTTTATGATATAAATTATGAAAATATTATTATTATGTCTCTCCTATGAACAAAATTATGCCGTAGTTTGAATTTCCCGCAACGACGTTTCCGAATGCCGACGACTACGGCCGAGTCCTTGTAAAAATAGTTTTTTGTGAAAGTTCAATTATTTCAACTTTTATGGATTATGCATTACGACAAATGGCAATGTAATGTGCGCAGGTCCGCAAGCGAGCTTAAAAAACCAATATAAAATGTATCCTATAAAAAAAGATAAACAGCTTGAATGTAGATTATTTCATGGACGTTCCAATTCCTTTTGACCATCAGTTTTCATCCATACATTCCTGTGCCCCCCTAGTTACTTCATCCATCTTGCATCTTGATTTTCTTTCTGTAGAAGGTGTTAAATTTTTATGCGCTTTTCTAGAGGATTGCTCCCTAAAGTTGTATTTTTGTGTAAAGTAGAAGTTATATGGGATCTCATCCAGATTCACTTTGCTGAGGACTTTACTTATTTTTTTCTCCTAGTACACGCACCTGTCGAGGTAATCTGGCCCAATAACCCAGAAGTTCAGGCCATATAATTGAAGAAGAGGAAGTAACTAGGGATGAGAAAATAGTAAAAAGTATCGATTCCGATACCCGTAATTTTTGCCAAGTATGGATTCTACCGAACTGCTGAATGTATATTACATTTTGTGTTACATAACATAGGAGATCTATGAAGTATGATGCAAAATTGTGGACAAAATTACAAAATTGTTTTAACTGTTTGGAACATAGAATAATGTTTATTGTTTGGTATGGCCCAAACAAAAATAAAAATAATCATGTTGTGTATTATTGCCCGCATCCCGCATAATATACAGATTTTGATTGGCTCGGCACTTTGGTTATGCTTGTTTTTATGACTATATGTTGGATAAACGCTCGCTTTTATTATGCATTATACACTAAAACTGTGACAAAAACTACGACTAATCATATTCACTGCGTTATACATAAAACATTGGCTAAACCGGGCTTAAGTAGAAAACTAAATTATGTATAAACAATTCTTCTAATCTTTTCATATTCAAATATTAAGATATGAAATTATTGGAGAAAATACTAAAATGGGAAATATAATAAAATAAAAATAAGGCGCAATAATAAAAATTACAAACAAGTAACTACCTACCACAGTATCGGGGGTGCTTCTTTCAATCGGGTACCGCTGCCGCTCTGAGTGAGAGACGCGATATAACTATTATTATAAATGTGTTATTTATTGAGTGACTTAAAAGTGAATATAAATCGGTTATTACAAAGCTGATAGACTTGCTCAGAAGGTTTTCCCAATACAACCTCCTTTTATCAGAGTCAATAGAAAATTTCATCAACCAATAAACATAGATCATGATAAGGGTCTATAGCATTTGGCGAGTAATCACGAACTAACCACGGATCGACCAGTAAGGCGCAAACCAGTGTGACAGGTATAAGGCACGTACAAAGTAATTTTGTTCAGTTTATACGCATTCGCGCAAAGTTCCCCTGAAGATTCGACACATTAGCACTACTTCTAAAGTCTCACTCCGTAAAGATCCACTACGTATCAGTCGCTTGCTCTCGCCGCTATTTCCAACCGCCATCAAGAACATTATTTATTAACTAACTTAGATAGCTAACAATGTTTACGTATTTCTTCACGATTTCTATTACTTAATTCTTGTAATTCCTCTATAGTATTGATTTTTATTACTTTTATCTTAATTACTTGATCGCTTAAACCCATCATTAATTTTTTTTCTTTACCACTGTTGATCAATAATTGTTCTTCTAATAGATATTTTTGTTCGTCTTAACCGATCTTTCATTAACCTAATTCTTTTTTGATATCCAGCTACATATTTGTTCAAGTTACGTCAACATTCGTGAGGGTGCGTTTCTTCAGTAATTCTTCCAGTGGCAATTTGTTTTATTTCATCTTCTTAACTTACTTAACGAATTTTGATATTTACATATTATAGTCTGACCTTATTAAACCTCAATTTTAGGCCTGCCTAGAATACACAATAAATGTATTTTTCAATAAACTCTACAACACATTCATTCAGTAAAACATTTTGCGGAGATACCATTGAGGTGGGGGGAGACGCTCTAACGTGGCCAAAAGCGGGTGCAGGTACGCCATATTGGTATACGATATCTATCATTTGTCGTGCTTTCAAGTTTATAGTGTTATTTACGAGTATTTTACAAGTTTACTTAAGTTTTTCGTGTTTTTTTGGACGGTTATTTGACAATATACTATAATGGTGTCCTGTGCTGTGCGTAGTTGCAGTAGTAGAAGTGAAATCGACCAGAAAATATCAGGAATAACGTTTCATAGGTATGTACCAAATATTGTAAACATTGTACATGGACGTATTTAGGGTTTTTTGAGGCGAACTTATTAAAACACATTATTATAGGAGTCTGGTAGCATTCTCTTTCTGCACTGAACAATTGATACGTGCATTGTAATTTATTTTTTTTTTACAAATTCTTTTACATGATTTCTACTCTCAAACTCTCTACTTTTTCATCACTTTCGAGCAAAAAAGACCCCTAAATGTGTGTTAAAAACATATTCTGGTTTTTAGATTTCCTAAAGATCCTGCTCGTAGACATATCTGGACAGAATATGTGTCTCGAATTAATTGGATACCAACGAGAAATGTACACAAATATAATTTATCCAGATCATGATTATCTTCCTGGACCATTTTCTGAATTTTCGAAGTTCATTATTGTTTATATTGCTGGATTTTTGTTTTTAGTTTAAAGAAGCAAATTATTTGCAGAGAATGTCGAGATGCATTAATAAGTGTTATTCTTTTATTAAAATGAAGGCAAAAAAAGGATTTACAAATTCCTTCAAAAGATGTTTTAGACGTTTGCTTCCAATCCGAAAAGATCATAAAAAATCATGTAGTAGCTACTAATGAAAAGTTGTCCGCAGGATTCATAATAAACCTTGTTAAAGGAATTTGTAAATAGTAATATTTTTCCTAATTTAGTTGTGCACGGTTTTGATCAAATCAGTGTTTGATAACCATATACATTTACTGATCAAATCTATTGCGACTAAATATGTTAATACCAGGATGTATTATTTAAGTAAAAATAAAGTGGATAAGCATAGCGCAACATTTAAATAAAATTGTTTTGTTTAAGGGGTATTAATATATAATTTTAAAGTACTAACGTCTTTTATTCCTGGATATAGGTATTAAATATTAATAATTACCTATATTTAAGTATTTTGTACACTGCTTAACATTTCAAAATAAAGTATAAACCCAAGCTGCAAATTAAAAGCAAAAACCTCAACAAAAATAGTTAATGCGGCTCTGGAGAATCCGCCATATTGGTATACGATTACGCCCCACCCAATGCACCCGTTTGTGTACAATGTAAAATAATGCTTATAGCGACTCCTTATATCTCAATGGGAGATACTCAGTAGCAGAATATCAGAATTGGTTTCCACCAGTCAGAGGTCGGCGAGAGCTTTGGTAACGTAGGTGAGACATCGAGAGTTGAAGGAATCAAAACATCTGGCGAACGATGTGACTAATTTTTTGAACAGACTATGGTTTTAGAATTAGTAAGTGTAAACAGTTAATGTAAGGAATATAAATTGATTGCCTTTAAATGAAATAATCCTAATGCATCATCTGTATTGTAATATTGTATTATATATAGGTATCTGACTAAACTTGCAGTATACATTTTTGCATGGTATTGTATATGTGTATTTACATATTTCTCGAGATCCATGTAAAGAGAAAGTGAGTTTTGAGGTCGGAACTACGATTATGAGTTTATTCCTGTAGAGCAAATAATTTAAGAGAAAGTTTCATGTTTGCGGCCAGAAGCAGCATACGTTCAGCTCATGCATTATAGAATCCCTATTTGAGAACTCACCAGTCCTTTCTATATATATATATATATATATATATATATATGTTAGGTAAAATAGAAACTTGAAATTTCAACTAGAGCTACAAATCCACGCTTCTAAAATGTCTGCGGAGATTAATTTAACGGATATTACTGAATATTACTAAACGAGTTGATTATATTCCAGAGAATGTTGATTTAAGTAAATGGAACCGATGTTTTCTACTATTCTGATGGTATAAAGTGTGAATGAACACGAAATATGAAAATTTATAGGATATTTTTAACCCCTTCAAGCCCATGTTACTACATATAGCAACAAATGAATTAGCGACTGCAATCCCAGACTGTCACTTGTGGCACCGTAAATATAAGAGACAGTAAAACCACTCTGATATCTACTCGAAATATTGTCTATTTCACTTAGCCTCGAAGGCCACTCTTTCTTGGCGGCAATTAGTGTCTCGATTGGTTCTGATTTATACGAGTTGTCCTGCAGCATGCACAAGAGTATTATTAAACCAGATGTACTTTCTATTGTATGAGATTAAATAGTTTTTGCTAAAATAAATAATAATAAAAATGCTTAATTTATAATTTAAAATGAATGAATAATAATATTTTATTATCACAAAAACTTTGTTTTTAGCTATATTCTTAATATTAAATTGTGCAATAATTATAATAACTAAAAGCATGTAATTAAATATAGGTATATAGGTTGCATATTTGGCACAAGTCTCTACATATAAAAACAGCGTGGTTAGCGCGTTGTTTTATTTAATTATGTATTAGTTTGATATAGATATCTTAATTTAGAATTAATAACAAATATTTTTTAGCAACTATTTGTGAAAACCGATTTTAAAAATTAAGCTAAAACAGACAAAAAAACTAAGTCTGAATCCATTATTACTAAAGAATTGCCTGCAACATTTGGTCCAGATTGACAAAGATTTTTGAAAGCTAAATAACTTTATTATAAAAGACGTGTTAATGAAATTTCGACAACACACAAAATACAGGTTCTTTCTATTTTCTTTAAAATTAAAAATTGACTCGAAGTTCTGGAATGTGGGAAATAAACTCATTGAACCCTACATTTATTTTCCAGCGACGTGTAAACCCATAAAGTGTACTTCTAGACGGTATCTAATTATTTTCTGTAGGATAAAATATTATAAGTATTGTGTATTGCTAGGTACATCACATACGAATACTTAGTTATACCAGTCTCTTGGGTGACAGTTCATATAAATTTTTTTATTAGGCGAATATTTAATCCAAATGTTGTATTTACTCTTAGAAAAATCGTCCTTACAAAGAGAATAAATAATAAACAACAGATCTATTAGATTTTATTATTAATTCTCCACTGAAAATAGGTTTTGATCTTTGGTAAAAAAAATATCTACACTCTTTTTGTTAATTACTACGTTTCTATTATAATAATTATAATAACATACCTATTCGTGCTAATATAAGTTCTACTGATGAGTTATGGATCAACGAAATGGCCCATTCGGTAAAAGCATGGTAGTGTGAAGAAACTGTCTAATACAAGGTCTTGTTACAATGTGTAACAAGCAAGTCATAAAAATCTCAACTGAAACTAGATTTTATCTGAATAAAACGACGTGTGGAGTAGACGTCATTTTATTATGAATGAATAGTTGTTGTCCTGCAGAGAAATGTTTCTATTATTAAAATCCAGAAACACAAAATAAAAAAAATAAGATTGTCCTGAAGAAGGCAAGATTTACCTTGCCGAATCGTAGACACAATATGACAAGGAACTAAATAAAAAAGTATAGTTCCAATTATATGATAGTTTGTGTTCGAACCTCACCCCAAGAGAATATTCGTTACAATTATAAAAAACAAGGTTGAAGGAATCGGAAATAGAAAAATTATGAATTACATTTATATTTTGACATTCTATGGATGAATCATAAACACCTCACATATATTTGTACATTTTTCCAGAAACAAAAATCATTCATATCAAATGCGGAGTAGACGTCAAATGAATAGTTGTTGTCCTGCAGAGAAATGTTTCTATTATGAAAATCCAGAAACAAATAAAAAAAATTAAATAAGATTGTCCTGAAGAAGGCAAGATTTACCTTGCCGAAACTTAGACAAACAATATGACTGTTACGGTTCAGTTTGGCCATAATGTCCTTTAAGATATATTTTCAATTCATACCTTATTTTATTGCAGTAGAATCCTGATTACTGAAATTGTATAATGCACTCATTTGTTATTGTTTTGAAAGCTGGTACTGACTAACCACAAACAATTTATGTAACTTAAAGGATGGCATAATAATAACCCACATAATATATTCTTAGCGCTTAACACCGTATGAATTAAATACATGCTCATTACATGCAGATTTAGTTGCCACAATTGGTGGTTTAATTTATATTGTTATTATTGTCGTCCATATTTGTTGATACTGTTGAAATTAAATTTGTTGTTGACTGATTTGATGCCTAGAAGAGCGTAGGTGGCAGATCTATTACTATGTTGTCGGATTGGAATTGTGGCCTACGAATGGTCTTTATTTACCCTTTTTCTCTCATTGCTTGGATGTATTGTCGGTCTTTATTAGACTTGTCCCAAAAATTTAATATTATTAGTTTTTTGCTCCTGATTCATATTTGAATGGAGTATTCGTTGTATTTAGTGGTGGACATGGAAATGTAATGTTGATATTAGCTGAGACTCGCGGCCTTTATGATTTTCGCATGAAGTGCTGTGAATACTTTATTTATTGAATATACATTATGAGTGAGTAATTTATCCCTGAGGGCGCCGTAATATATTATATGATTTAAATCAGAATATGACTTTCTTCTAGACTAAGTAATGGCCAACACGGGTTTCGTTCAAACAGGTCAACCACTGGAAATTTAATGGACTTTGTGAATTATACCACAGACGTTCTTGCGAGTGGCGGCCAGGTGGACACTGTATACACAGACTTTGCGAAAGCTTTCGATAAAGTGAACCACAACATTTTACTAAACAAACTCAAGAATTTCTCAATATCTCCTGAACTTAGCGAGTTTTTTAATTCTTATTTAATAAACAGGCCTCAATATGTCTCAATTTCAGGAAGTAGATCAGAGTATTTTACTGCAAAATCAGGCGTTCCTCAGGGAAGTACATTGGGTCCCATTTTATTTTTAATGTTTATAGATGATATAACCCATGTTATCAGATTTAGTGAATGTTCGCTCTTTGCGGATGATCTGAAAATTTATAGAACAATACGCAATCCACTTGATAGCGTTGCACTACAAACCGATTTGAATAGTCTCTATAATTGGTCATTGCAAAACCTCCTTCCATTTAACATAGAGAAATGTAAGAAAATGACGTATACTTACTCAAAAAACATAATGGAATATCAGTACAACTTAAACAGATCTTCTCTTCAAAATGTACAATCCATAAAAGATCTTGGCATAATATTTGACAGTAAGCTTACATTTACAGATCACATTGTCCACATAACTAATCAATGTTACAAAAAAATGGGTTTTATCATGCGAAATTCAAAAACTTTGAAAAACCGAAAAATTTTTACAATTCTATATACCGCGCATATACGCTCAAATCTGGAATACTGTAATGTCGTATGGTCGCCCTTATACACAAAATATTCGATAATGATAGAAAAAGTTCAAAAAAAGTTTGTACGATTGTCGCATTTTTTACTAAAGGAGGAACACACTTCGGACTACAAAAAAAACTTAAAGATTTTGACTTAATTTCTTTATATAACAGACGAACAATATCAGGTATGCTATATTTATTTAAAATCATCCACAATATGGCAAATGATTGCTGGTCATTGCAAACTTTGAATTTCTCAATTCCCATATCTAAAACACGCCACAAAAATAATCAGACATTTTTGACAAGAACTGCAAGAACAAACTATCAATATAAATCTCCTATTAATATGATGATGAGAAACTACAATTCATTTCAAGAGATATCTGATATTTATGGAACTACCTACAGAAAGTTTAGGTTTCAAATAAACCTAAAATCTTTGTCAGAATAACCATGCTGGGAATATGAAAACAAATCTTTCTAATTAAGTATTACTTAGTAGTAAATTATAGCCAAATTGTTGTATACGACTAGTTAAGTTAGTTTTTAAGTTTAGGTTAAACAAAACAGTGTAATTGGGTACTTTATGCCTGTATCTGTTTTATAAAATAAAATAAAATCAAAAATGATGAAATAATATATTAATAAATATTTTCCTGATAACGACCTGTATTGTTTATAGTGACTGACCAATCTCTAATTTTTGAATTCAAATTCATGTTAACGTTTCCGGTCACATGATTGAAAATTTCCGGACCGTTCTTCTAGTCCAAGAAGACAAAAACGACTTTTTCTAATTTGTGAGCTTCAAGGTAGGAAAGTTGCCGTTAGAATTTATGTGAAAATTTCCATTTAGTAATGGGATAATTGGAAGCTTTCTGTGATGTGATTGATCGAGTTTAGTACGTATCAATTTCGAGTTTAGCACGGATTTAAATAAATATACCTTCACGGCCCACAAATCGTCGTATTTCTGCGACGAGTACTGGAGTTATTTGTTAATTCCATTTTCAACACGCCTCCACAAGATCTGAATAAGTTGTTGTCAATTATTAATTCATTAAATACTTATGAGATCGTTGTTTATTGCATTGGATCAAGTAGGTGATTGAGTGAATTATGAGGTGTTGTGTAATCAGTCACTGATTGACTGCCTATGGTTTTAGGGCTTCTGCTATATCCTGAGGATTTTCTTGGATGATCCACTGAAACCTAATCCCACTAGTGCTTATATTATTTGGGTGCTGGTATTATACTAGCCATAAGTTTGGAGTGGATGTAATGGGTCGACTCGAATCATTTTCTTTGGTGCTAGTTGATGCTACCAAACTTTCCGTGAATTCCAAGAGCCACGTGATTGGATAAGTACCCCATAGGGGATAGTTTTAAGTATATGCTACAGAAAATTAATTTCGCTACATTTTTTTTACATAAATATAAACTGTTAAAGTCAGAGACGTACCACAGAGTTTCATGATACCCCAAAGTGTTAATGTTAAGTAAGGTATACCTAGTGTTTAGCGTTAATTCTTGTTTTGCGTTGTTTTACATAATATAGTTTTCTGATAAGGGAAGTAGGTTATAGGTAAAATAAGTTACATATTGGATGGGATTTTCTTTGATGATTAGTTCATTGTTTAACAAGTTTTATTGTTTCACCAGTTTCATTATTTAACAAGTTTCATTGTTTATTAAGTTTCATTATTTAACAAGTTTCATTGTTTATCGAGTTTCATTATTTCACAAGTTGCATTATTTCACAAACATTTTCATGTATCATAGTTATTTAAATGATTAGTTTGGTAGGTGCGATGACTGTGCATCAAACGTGATCACGTGCGGTATTAGAACCGATGTATTAAAATATTTTTTTTATTTCGCAAGAAAAGGAATTACTTCATCATTATTGGATTTAGTCCTGTTTATTGGAATTGATTTTGAATCATCAATAATCCTAATCATATTATATATTTATTTATATCTACAATTATATTTACATATTTACAATTTTACATTGTAATTTTATTTCAATTCTGCAACACGTTTCGCTCTCTGATGTTGGCTTGTGTGGCATAGGGTGTACTAAAGATCGTAGGGTCCTGGCTTTTCCCGCAATTAAGTCAGGGGCGTCGGCCCACCCCTTTTGTTTGAGATTTTGCACTAACGTAGATTTGTTCTGTGGGTTTAATTTTGGAGCTAGCTGTGCATTAGTTTGCTACTCGCTTCGCCACTCTAGACCAGACAAGACACATTTTGCTTGGTGATTTAACCATTTATAGTCCGCGATTTTTGAAGCTCTCCGGTATTATACAATAAGTAAAAGAAAACGTAGCATAACAAAGAACTAAATAAAAAAGTATAGTTCCAATTATATGATAGTTTGTGTTCGAACCTCACCCCAAGAGAATATTCGTGAAAATTATAAAAAACAAGGTTGAAGGAATCGGAAAAAGAAAAATTATTAATTACATTTATTTTTTGATAATATATGGATGCATCATAAACACCTCACATATATTTTTACATTTTTCCAGAAACAAAAATCATACATATCAAAAAATGCGGAGTAGACGTCGTTTTATTCAGATAATATCATTCACTCCTCGATAGCTACTCACCGAGTCACAAACAGAACACATAATAATAATAATAATAATTTATTTCCAAATAATATATACATTCTTGTAAACACAATTCATGCCAGCCAGAAATAAATGAAATACCTCCACTGAAACCAAAAAATGGTTTGTGCGTGGATGCCATCAACTCATTTCGAAGCGTGCACTCGTATACGATCTAATCACAACATAAGTATTAATATTAAAAATCTTGTAATACCCTAAACCGAAAGAAAAAAAAATAAACACTTATTCATGAGTCCTGATACAAAACAATTCCCTATTACATTTAGACACAAAAAATCAAAAACAATAAAATAAAAAATAATAGAACCAGCACACTCGAGAACTGCACTTCAATTTAATAATTTATTTAACCTTGAGGAACAATCCGAAACCCATGATTTTATTTTTCTTTTGAAATGAAATATATTTTCAATATTTCTTATATTTACAGGAATATTGGAATATATTCTCGGTGACAAGAAATTAAAAGAACGTTGCCCTTTTCTTTTAGAAGCTTTTAGTTGAGAAAACTGTTTTTCTTTCTTATGCCTTGTATTGTGATGGTGATCAATAGAAATTAACGTATGTCGTTTTTAGCTCTCCATATCATATATGTAATATATGTATATATGGAGACTATTAGTTTCATGAAAAAAAAATTTTTTTTAATTTCACCGGAAATACTTCTTTTTGGTCATTTTATACATAAATAAGTAGTTTTAAAAAAATGTCTGTCTGTCTGTCTGTCTGTCTGTCTGTCTGTCTGTCTGTCTGTATGTCTGTCTGTCTGTCTGTCTGTCTGTCTGTATCCACGAAAACGCAAAAACCGCTTAACAGATTTTAACCAAATTTGGTACAAAAATACTATTGGACATGGCAAGGAGCTGATTAGATTTTGGGAAACATTGAGCGTAGGCAAAGGGTTTAAAAGAGGGTTCAAAAATTAAAAAAATTCATAGTTCTTAAACTTATCCGAAATACTGCATAATTTTTTACGCATTTAATTGAATATAACCTAAAATATTGAACATAAAATATTAGACCACATTGGCGTTCGAAAATAGTGTAAAATGGGGTAAAAAAGATTAAAAAAAAACGTATTTCTTAAAAATAGCAGAAATATTAACTAGTTATTGATAGTTTTGATAGAATATAACCTATAAAATGTGTTATGAATAACTTACTTTCATAGGCGTTCGTAAATAGTGGAAAAGGGGTCAAAACATAAAAAATATATATTTCCTAAACTTATTCGAAATATGGAATAATTTTTCATAGTTGTGATACAATATAAGCTAAAAAATATTCCATAAAAGAATTGGTTCACATAGGCGTTCGAAAATAGTTTAAAAAAAGGGTCAAAAACGAAAAAAAAAACGTTTCCCAAATATACCAGAAAAATTGGCTAATTATATATAGCTTTGATATAAGATAACCTAAAAAATGCAGCATAAAATTTTTATTCACATAGGCGTTCGTAAATAGTAGAAAAAGGGGTAAAATAAAAAAAAATTAAAATGTAAAAAATTTTATATTTAACTAGATGAATTGGTGTTAAAAATACACGACAAAAATTAATGTACCATAGGCGTCCGTAAAAATTCTATAAAAGGGTCAGAAAAAATTTGTATCCGTGATAACTCAAAAACCACTTAACGGATTTTAACCACATTTGGTACGAAAATACTACAGGCTATTTATAGGTGGTGATTAACATTGAGCGTAGGCAAGGGGTTTAAAAGAGGGTTCAAAAATTTAAAAAAATTATAGTTCTTAAACTTATCCGAAATATTGAATAACTTTTTATAGGTGTGATAGAATATAACCTAAAAAATGTTACATAAAAGAATTAGTTCACACAGGCGTTCGAAAATAGTCTTAAAAAAAGAGTCAAAAACGAAAAAAAAATGTTTCCCAAATATACCAGAAAAATTGGCTAATTATATATAGCTTTCATATAAGATAACCTAAAAAATGCAGCATCAAATTTTTATTTACATAGGCGTTCGTAAATAGTAAAAAAAAGGGGTAAAATGAAAAAAAAATTAAAATGTAAAAATTTTTATATTTAACTAGTTGAATTGGTGTTAAAAATACACGACAAAAATTAATGTTCCATAGGCGTCCGTGAAAATTCTATAAAAGGGTCAGGAAAAAATTGTATCCGTGATAACTCAAAAACCAGTTAACGGATAACCTACAACATGCAGCATAACAATTTTGTTTACATAGGCGTTCGTAAATAGTAGAAAAGGGGGCAAAATAAATTTTATAATAAAACTAAAAAAAAATCAATTATTTTGCGTACAAGAATTTGGCCTAGATCTGGAATATAAAATATCTGCGTATAAATAGTGCCTCCAAAGAGAAGAAAAAGGCACAAAACCCGATACAAAAAAAAAATAGCTGATGTCTAAAACAAAACAAAAATTTAGATAAATGACAAAAAGGTCATAAAATTATGACTTTTACACTTAAATATGGAGAGCTATTCGTGCCTCGAGGGCAACAGCTAGTTTTTTGTTGTAGCAAAATAATTCTATAAAAACACAATTGTCTCAAACAAAATATTCCACTCTCTTTGAAGAATAATTCAGTTGAAAACAATTTAGGCCTATTGAAGATGATTTTCAGTAACAGTTTTTGAATAGTCTCTAGCGGCTTCACATGCACATTGTAAGCGCCACCCCAACCAGCAATTCCGTACTGCAACAGAGATTGAACCAGAGCATAATATACAGTAATTAAATCAGATCTAGGTAGAAATGACCTTAGCTGTCGAAACTTAAAAATGAGATAACGTATTTTTTTGACTAAATTTTGTATATGCTTGTCTTATTTTAAAAATCTGTCTATTTCAATACCGAGATAGGTTATAGAATTCGTCTGAGAAATCGTCACTTGATTCGTCGCGTCTTTCATATTTAATTCTCTGAATGGAGGTGACTGAGTGTTATTACAACTGAACGCAATATATTTAGTCTTCTCAAAATTAATTGAAAGGTACATTTCATCAAACCACGCTTTAATTAAAGACATGTCTTCTTCAGCAATTTCTTGCACTTCTCTCCAAGTTCCAGCAGTATACAGAATCACAGTGTCATCGGCAAATGATGATATATCGCCTCTGCAGGATAATTGATAAAGACCATTGATGTAAAAATTGAAAAATATCGGACCCAAAACAGTGCCTTGTGGAACTCCATATTCTACAGATTGAGGTTCGCTTATTTCGCTATCAATTCGTACGTACTGGATTCTGTTTGTTAAATAAGTTGTAATGAGTTCCAGTCCTATTCCTCTAAACCCTATATCATTCATAATTCTAATCAGTGTTTCGTGATGTACGGTATCGAAAGCCCGTGCCAAATCTAAAAAAATGCATATTGTACTATTATTATTATCGAGCGCAGAATATATCTTATTTGTAAGGTGTACTATAGCATCCTCCGTTGATATGTTTTTCCTGAAACCAAATTGTCTGTTGGATAAAATTTCAAACTTTTCTGCATATGAGATCATACTGGATTACTTCAGAAAAAAAAAGAAACTATATTTCCTGTAATACACCGCTTGTTTATTCGTAACTCGCCTTGTATACTGATATAAAGCATGCGTACACTATTAATTAAAAAAATATTCTTTAAATAGGTACAATTTACCTTGCTTGATAAAAATTCTATATCCAGTTAACAACATGCGGTTAAGGGTTAGGTTATCTATAAGTAAAATGGGAAAAAAATCCTATTTCGACCATAACACTCTATACCTATATTCACTCAATTGAATTTAAAAATGGATGAGGGCATGCCGCTATACATACCTATATCTGTAGCTATTTTCATTTTCTATTGCTTTTATATTGACATAGCGTGACAATGTGTTTGTGTGGAGAGTTTTCTTTAATAAATGTCAAAGCAGGCAGGCAGCTGGTTATATATTGGCTACTAAATAAATAATTATTCGAGCTATAATATTGGAAAATGAGCACATTTTTTTCTTAATTTGTCATAATTGAAATAAAGTGGAAATTTCCTGAACATTGCGTAATAACCTTCCTTCTTACTTTTTCCAATTGGTATTAGTTCTTTCCCTATTAAGGAAGAGTTTTTGTGGTAAAGTGTCCACACGCTATGCAATATTGAACGTTAACATATTCTTTATGACAGCCATAGCCAATAAGAACATGCTCACATGTTCAAACACCTCTCGGTGCAATCACGGTAGTCTAGTACCTATGGCGCGGAAAGTGATTGGATGGGTGCACGGTGCTTTCGGACTACATTGTCGTGGATGCTGGCGGCTAGCAGTCCATGACCGTGGTTCGAATTCCACGCTAAACTGTAGGTCCATACTTACGCTGGATGTATGTCAAATATGTGACAAGATGCCACACACATGATAAAACAAAAAAATCTATGATGCGGTTAGTATCAGTTAGAATTTGTATTTAGTTTTGAATAAAGTCTGAGGCTTATGGTATTGACGACATAACCTCGACGGTGTTAAGTTGCATCGTGCCCTACTGTGTTGAGGTTGTCAAAATTTTTTTTAATGAATCCATCACACGGGGAATTGTCCCAGTACTATGGAAATCGGCTAATGTTATCCCAATACCTAAGACAGATAATCCTACTACTTTTAGCGACCTTAGACCAATAAGTATTTTACCTGCTCTCTCAAAGCTTTTCGAACGAATTCTTAGCTTGCAGATCCAACAACATCTAACTAGTAATCATATTATTCCCGATATTCAATCAGGGTTGGGTAAGCACCATAGCACAACTGCTTTACTGAAAGTTGTGGATGATATTGCATTTGCAATGGATAGATCACGGTGTGTTGTGTTGGTTTTGTTGGATCAAAGTAAAGCTTTTGATCTTGTCAATTTTGATTTGCTTATTGCCAAATTATAGTATTTGGGTTTTGACGGGGCAGCATTGAATTGGTTTCACGGATACCTATTTGGTAGACAGCAGATAATTAAATTAAGTCCTGATGAGCTGTCAGACATGGGGGAGCCTGCAAGTGGTGTACCACAAGGCAGTATTCTTGGGTCACTTCTTTTTTCTTTATATTGCTTCGACGTTCTATCGAGTGTGATATTTTCTGAGGTTCATATGTACGCTGACGATATTCAGGTTTATTCTGATTTTTGCATCAATAAGGCACACACCCCAACTAACAATTTAACTTTTTTAATTGCTGTAAGAACATTTATAAAATATATTTTATAAAACACCCATTGTTTTATAAACATTTTCACAACGTTCTTACGCGCCTTATAAACACGAAAAAGGCGCAGATTTATAAAACAAATCGACTCTTTAACGGTTCTATAAATGTTGCTTGTTGCTATTATACAATAGTTTTTAGAACGTTTATAAATATTTAATAAAAATCAAATAAAACTGTTATAAACATATTTTATTAATCTTTTATAAGAGCCTCAATTTCAACATTTTTGCTCTCAGCGGCAACAGTTAAAGGATAAAAACGTTTTTTTAAAATACCTTTTTATACAAAATTATTTTATAATTATTATGCATTGTTGTTGGTACACATTAATAAAATCTGAACAATCATGGAGGTAAAAATAATATAAAACGCTATAATACCCAATAATGAATAATGAAATAAGTCAGATAAAATTCACCCATGAGCAGATTTGGCTGCGAAACAAAATTTACTGTTAAATATATTGTATATTATTACTAAAATTTTAATGCGCCTCGCGAATTATGTAAATTAATGAATTTAGATTTTATAAATTATATAAAATATTTTTTTATTGTCACTTATTGTTGAAAATAATCTTTTGGGATATCCTTCATTATGTAATGACTGATTCTGTATACCTTATTAGCTAAGAAAATTTTACAAATTATAAAAAATATTAATTTTAAAAGTTTGGTCAACATGGCTAACAATTTAAAGAAACCAAAAATGGCTTCTTCCATAAGGAAGAAGCCATTTTTGCTTATAAAACAAAATTATCTCAACACAGACGAGTATGCTCTTTAGATAGCTATTATAAAATAACTGCAGAATTGTTTTATACAGGGGTGTATTCGTTAAAAAACATAAATCTCATTATATTTTAAGGGTAATATAAAATTAATATTACCTGAAACCTCTTTGATAGCATAAGAATGATATGATGATGATATGATTCTTTTATATCTATCATATGGACACTAGCCAAAATATAAGTAGATACTTATGTTTTATGTAAACGTGAAGAATTTTTAGAAACCAGTTATGGTGTAAGAGATAAAAATATATATTTCACTAAGCTTGATAATGAATAATGAAGCTAATTACAAGTATTTTTCTTGAAGTTTTATGTATTTAGTTATCCTTTGCCGTTATTCAAAATAAATTAATAGTGAAACATACTAAAACAAGCTTTATATAAATGCTCTAAAAAATCAAAATTTAATTAAAAGGTGCTGCAAAAAATATATACGATAAAATGTATACAAATTAATCAAGTCTACTCCTGTCTACTTGAAGTATTCGTGCTTGATACTTTGATGTTTGTGTGAGTCGCCGCCGTGTGTCGCATCGTCGCAATATTGGAATAATAATAAAATAGTAAACAGAGTTTTACAAAACAAACTTTAATATAATATGTTTTATAAAAGCTTTTAATGTGTTCTTATAAAACAAAATGCTTTTATAATTATTACTCTCTTATTAGCTTTTACGGGAGTAATTTAAACATAACCTAAATTGAGCTCTTTGTTTATGTTATGTAGGTATGTATGTTATAACTGCCGTTATTAAAACGGTTTGTTGAGTGTCTTTAAGAGAGTTCGAGGATCTTGAGGTAGAAAATTTGGCATGCGTTTATTGAGTATATCAAAAAGCTTCTTCTGGAAAAATGCGGAACATGATTTGCTACGGCCCATGTTTTCTCTTAGTTTTGCATTTTTTTCTAGCTCACTTGTTGTGCTTGAAGCATGATATTGATCACCAATTCTCTATTTCGGCTACCCGCTCACCATCTCGTAATAATTCCTCCTGAGAATTTATCAGTCTCCAAAATATTTGGTGTCTTATAAATTGTCATTAATTTGATTAGATTCCATTATAGTTTCCTACTCATTATTATAGTCACTAATGCTTTCCCTTTGATAATTTATAATATTGTAATTAATTTTCTATTAAATGCACAACTGCTTTTCGTTTGGACATTTTAAACCTGTGTATGATATAACAATAAATATCAGTTGAAAATAAATAAGACTATGTTATATATTAGTTCTAGGTAATGTTTATGACAGCATTTTAATTTTATAAAATATGCATTGGCAACATATTTATTTTGTTATTGTTTTTAATAAAATAACTAAAAAACAATTTTGTAATTATTAATATGCGCACAAATTTGCTGCAGCAAACAAATCGCTCTTAATAACGACAATAAAAAAACTATTTTATTATTACGAAACGTACTTTAACAGAATAATTTTATAATTGTTTTTAAAGGAACAAGTTAATCCAGACTAGTACTTTTACAAAATGCTTTTAAAACCAATTATCATTCGGAACAAATTCGTCCTATAAAAAATATTTTATAAACGTTTATAAAACTGTTACGATATCATATTTTATAACTATTTTATTATTTTGCTGTAAAAACGTTCTTAAAACAGTTTTTCTCACAGAAAAGTTTAACACAGCAGTTTTATCACAAAACGAACCTTTAAAGAACAAAAAAGTTTTTACTAAGCGCCAATAAAATAATTATAAAATATATTAGTTCTTTAAGAATGTCGAATTGCTAGTTGAGACATCTGAATACTGATTTGAGCGCGTTTTCAGATTGGTGTTTTAAGAATGGTCTTAGAATAAATCCAAATAAAACTGTAGCCTTATCTCTGGGAAGTGAGCGTCAGGAAAGTTTTATGCACCTAAATTGCAACGTTTTAATAAATAATGCTCCGATTGAATAAATGCACAAAGCAAATGTAATAATAGATTCCAGATTAAATGTTGGTGATCATTGTAACTTGGTATATAAGAAATCGTTTTATAGACTTAAGTCTATTTATCCCCTCAAACATATTTTAGATGAGTCAACCAAGTTGACATTAGTAAAGGCTTTAGTATATCCTCACATAAATTATTATTCACAAGAAGCTATAATACGCTTAATGTATTATAGCTTCCTGACTGAGTACAACAAAAACAAAATTCAAATGGTGCAGAATGCATGTATCAGGTTCACAACTCTGGTTCCGCACAGAGCACACATCACTCCCTTTCTAATTGATTTAAACGAACCCCGAACTTGTTATAGACTTGAGTACCTGTATGTTATGTTGCTCTATAAGTTTCACAAATCGCGGACGCCTGAATATTTGTTTAGATTATTGAATAGAAGATCACATGTTCACAGTATTAATATTCGTTATAACACATTCACAATACCTCAACATTTAACATCAAGATTTGAAGGATGCTTTTCATATATGGCCCCTCTTCAGTTTCCTTCATTTGTCACAAAGCTATTTTCAACGTACGATCAAAAATATATTATTTAAGAATTAAGGTTTGTTCTGTTGTTGTTGTTGTTGTTGTTGTAGAAGATTGTACCTATAATGTATGGAAATTTCGGGTAGAGTGGAAGAATGGCATTAAGCCAAATCTCTTACCCTTTATGTAAAATGTACAATGTATTGTTCTTGATTTGATTTGTATTTTTCTTTTTTGCATAATAAATCCTTTTATTATTATTATTTAACGATGATATAAGATGCTAAGGTTACTGTACCTAATTTACTGTATTGGATATGCTAGATAATTAAATTAAGCACAGTTTTAGTAAAATCTATATGATTATTTTTCTCGTAGCATTTTTAGCCAATGAGAACATCGCATTTGAAACGTTACCTTGTATATTTTCGATAATACCAACGATTATACACATGCAGCTGTCCAATCAAAAAATAGACTGGATATAATATCCATAGCAACTGGTTTGATATTTGTTACAAACATTCAGATTTCGTTATTGATATCTATTGTTTTCATTTACGCACAAAATAATCTAGCCAAATACTATGCGTACATTAAAATAATACGGGTTATACATCTCAAACTTCCTGCATAAATGAGTGTCAGTATAATATTAGTTTTCATGCTGCCTTTGGTACATGAACTTACAAAGCTTTAAAACCAAATTTCCACAACACCCGTATTATTAAGTAAATAAATAAATGCCCAACCTTCAAAATTCCTTCTATGGCAGTCATATAATATGATTTCTTCTCCATTATGATATTTATTCCTACTGCAGCAAGTATAGTCCACTTCTCTGTTTTCCTGTTGTCTTCAAGCTGTAAAATATTCAAACGTTCTAAAATGCAAAACAGATTGTTTAATATCTATATTATGAATGTTGTAAATGGTTAATTAAAGGATTGTTTGTGCATATAGGGCATATGAAGTGGATTTCTTTTGTTGGTGCTGCTTCTTTTGACTCCGGATGGAAATTGTCGATACGCTACTGAAATGTATTTCGCACTCCGGGCAGTTTAATTTATTTTTCCTACAAAATACTCGATAGTTAAGAGTTCCAATCTCAAAATTGATTAATGCCAACTTAACTTACCTTTCCGAATCCCTGTAATTAACGCTAGAACCAAAGTTTATCCAATATGCTAAAACTAAACACAAAAATAAAATACTAAATTACAAAGTATGTCTGCACCTACTTATATCTACACAGCAATGGAATCTCTGTTTTAGAGAAAACAAACTCGACGGAGAATATTAGCAATGAAAATGAAAACAGACAACAATATGATGCAAAATTGTGGACAAATTTACAAAATTGTTTTGGATGTTTGATATTTTGATATGACGCCAAACAAAAATAATAAATAAGCAATAAGGTGTATTGCCCGCATTCCGCATGCAGATTTCGATTGGCTCGGCACTTTGGGAATTTAATGTATGCTGGGTGTAGCGGGTGATGCTGTCAATTATGTGGCTTCTTTACCATTTCCCCACTTTTTTATCAGAACCAAACTTAGTATATTTTGTATTGCCCGAACGCCACGTGAATTTTATAACTATTTTGTGAAAAATGTTTATATAAATTTCAGAAAAGAAACATACTGAAATTAATAGGATAATAGGCTTAACCTAACATTTAAAAATGTTTGGATAAAATAAAGATTACACAGAAAAAAAAAACCTTGGTTCAGATAGATAAAAAACGTAAGCACCACAGGGACAGCCAAAACCTTGTCTACCCCTTCTAGAAAAATTTACTGGATAGACATTATGTCATTTAGATAATATTCTTGAATAGTTTACATATGCTTCTTGTCTAAAAGAGACAAACACTTTTTGTCATTTAAATAAAAGTATATTGTATGCTAGCAAAGTTTACTAGTTATTTTAGTGATGATACTCGTTTAATGTCTATCCAGTAAATTTTTCTACATTACTAAAATAACTAATAAACTTTGCTAACATACAATATATTTTTATTTAAATGACAAATAGTGTTTTGCTCTCTCTTCTACTAATTTTTTCTAGAAGGGGTAGACAAGATTTGGGGGTCCCTGTGGTGCTTACGTTTTTTTTATCTGAACCACCATCAGATTTTTAGTGCGACTCTTATTTATTTATTTTTTTAAAATAAACTTAAGCCTACTGAAAATCTTGTATTAGGTATAATATAAGCTAGGTATATATAGTCAAACTTCAATCTACACATGTTAAAGTGGGTAGGTATAATGCGGCTGAATCCTTTGCCAGAATTCCTGAGAATATTGCTCAGCACATAAACAACTAGGGTTGGTTGATCTTGGAAACGGTCGGAGTGACAATGTCGGTTAACTTAGAGAAAAGTTGTACAATTTAAACACCTTTTAAATGGTGTTTTACAAAAGTAAAGTAAATTTAGCAGTTTTCGAGAATTTCTTAAAAATAAATTTTTTGCGATATTAGTTTTTATTGATTTCAGACATTATTTTTACAGATATATAAAAAAATTAAAAGCACTTTCTCATTGTTGCTTTTTGAGGAGACTCGACGTTTCGTTTTCGAAAAACCATCAACTTCGATTTTTTAAATACGGCCCTTGATTTTCTATTGTTAAATTTAAAACCATTTTCAATTCAAAAATAGGTGGTTTAAACAACTTTTCAATATTTTTAGTTGATATTTAAACTTATTCAAGAAAAATCGCCATAGTTTGGGACTTAACTGACTGAATGCAAAGTATATACCTAATTAGTAATTTTTGCAATAAAATTCTTTCGACGTTAATCAAAATTATTTATTATTATTTGCCAATTTATTTCTGTCAGCACATTTTATTCTGTACGCAGTTTTTTAAATTTAGTTAAAATTTTTGTGCTTTTTGAGATTATTAAAGAAACGCTTTCTTTCTTTTACGCAAAATAAGTGCCACACTATGGCGATTTTTCTTGAAGTTTAAATAACAGCTAAAAATACTGAAAACTTGTTGAAACCATTCCGTTACATCTATTTTTGTTTTGAAAATGGCTTTAAATTTAACAATAAAAAATCGAGGGCCGTATTTAAAAAATCGAAGTTGATGGTTTTTCAAAAACGAAACGTCGTAATGAAAATTTGTAAACGCTATATTTTTCTCATAAAAAAGTAACAATGAGAGCTTTTAAGTTTTTTATATCAGTAAAAATAATGTCAGAAATCAATAAAAACTAAAATCGCAAAAAAATTGCATTTTCTTAAAAAAAAAATACGGCCTTGTAAAATATAGTTTATACCTAATTCATTTTCTACTATAAATATTATACATTTCAAGATCTACTAACTAGGTACTAGGTAGTTATCTAATTTGGGGACAAATAAACCTAAAATGTATTGGCTATTTAAAAAAAAATCGAGTTTTTCCGAAAAACAATGACGCTGAAACAAAAAAAAAATTTCAAAGAAACTTTAGATTCCTTATGAGGAAACTAAGTAAAATAACAGATTCTACCGGTACGTACGAGGAATGATAAGACAATTCCAATCCACAACTCCTAATTCACAGACATTGGTAAAATGGTAAACAAATAAATACATACCTACCTTTACAAAAGAAAGAAAAAAGTCATACCTAGCTAAAATATTTATGTAACTTCT
Organism: Apoderus coryli; assembly: GCA_911728435.2. Lineage (NCBI taxonomy): Eukaryota > Metazoa > Arthropoda > Insecta > Coleoptera > Attelabidae > Apoderus > Apoderus coryli. Next base: position 2,746,498 of record OU452202.1, on the reverse strand, counting down.
TTTGAAAAACTGCATTAATTTGCTAAAAATTAATCCGTCCCTGGCAAATTAAATATATTATCGTGAACCCATCTAAACTATTGTTTAGTTGCTGTAAATGATAAGGAATTTTGCCTCCACCATACTAAAAATGATTAAATTAGAAAAAGTATTTTAAATTATGATTAAGTAACCACTAAATAATACGTCTGTAGATAGGTATCTATTGCCAAAAGTTATAATATTTGCTATTGCCATGAAATAACATTGTTTGCATTGGTCGTAAAATTATAAAAATAAATAATTAAACAATAATAATTTACTTACCGAGAAAAGTGTCAACGAGCTCCCCCAGATTCCAGCTAATTAATATTTCTTTTGTTTCCTCCATAGATATTAATAATATATATTTAACAAAACTCAACACACCAAACTAATCACTAATCACTACACTTAATTATGTTGGATGCACATTGGTTAATATCTGTTACTGTATCTGTATAGTCCGTCCTCACCACTTGTAGAAATTGGGAGATCAATACCTAGGTATATACTATCAATAGATCAAATTTTGAAATTGAAATATCTTCAGATTAGAACACAAAACGCAAAATAACTAAAGCCTAGTTAGAGCGACGCCAAGACTCTAATCAAAAAATACCAAAATGAAACACCCTCCCTCTAGACCAAGCGGGACGCGCTAGGTACAAGGCGGTACACATAGAAGATGTTGTTGTCGGCACCCGCTCTACAAAGGGTTTTAGGTACGTCGACTAGCAGCGGGGACAAACACATTAGGTAGAACGGGGAATAACCGTTGGCTGGAATAGAATGACGACTTATGTAGACAACTATAGGTTCCTATCTCTATCAGATAAAATAATTCGATATTTTGGAGGATAGAAATTTCGTAAATGAGAAGTATTAGGTAAAATAACTATTACACAGATTTAATTAAATCAGTGCCTATTTTAGCTATGTACTTAGTTGTTAAAATCTTATTTATACTTAAATATTATAATGCACATACCTAGGTCCATTAATATACTAAAGCAGATAAATAAAATTTATAGGTAGGTAGGTATATGTTCCTATTAGAACTAATTTAGTTTTGAGTTTCATAAAACGATTTTTGAGAATAGTTAGGTACGTATAGGTACCTACCTAATTACCTCATTAAGTATTTTCTTAATAATAATAGCTACACCTAAGTGGGTACGTATGGAAATCTGTAGATGTACAATACCTAATTCAAGCAGAATACCGAACTCATTTAGCGCAAATAAAATTTTATATAGGTTCAAATTTGAAATCTTATTTAACTAATGCACATACAAGTCTCGTTTAGATGAGAAGATATCAGCTTAGCAGGAAAAATTGTCGTTTTTAGATAATGTAGCTACTCATACTTGATAACTACATTTACTACTTTAACAAAAATTTTGCGAACACTAGCAAATTCACCTCTAAATAATATTTTTTATTTGGATAAACCAAGTTTTTTTTTTCTGTGTATTGTTTTAAAAATTTAGAGATTTATTTTATCCAAAAGTTCTTAAAGTTCTAAATATGTTAAGTTAAGTTTATTATCCTATTTATTTCAATATCTTTCTTTTCTAAAATTTATATAAACATTTTTCACAAAATTGTGAGTAGTTTGTTAACTTTATACAACAAAAAAGATTATCTGTTGTTCTGTGTTTTAGTACGTGTAAGCGTTTGATTTGTTTGTTCGTGCATATTATAATATGAATGCTGTATAGATTCTGTTACGCCACTGAAGATGGAACCAAGTTTCCGAAACATGTCTGGCAGATGCCTTTTTATGGATTACTTCCGAAAAATCAATAAAATTGTTCAATATTTGCATTGCAATGGTATTGAATTACCCTCATAATTAATTTAAAATATTTCAGTGAATACATACATTTTAGATTTTTGGAAAGAAAAAGAGCTAATCTATGCTGCTCTTGTAATATATTTTTGATTTTTGGTATAGAATTTACGCAAATGACTCGTATATAAACACAGATCTAGAAACTCGAGAGATATAACATTATCTGAAATTTCATTCATAATTCACATTTGTTTACAATCAGACATAAGTTGGCAGATAGTATATAAGATAGAAAAGGACAGATAGAAAAAATGGCAACGTTGTACCAATTTCGTCGTTTCGAGTTCGTTTTATGTACCAGTGGCGTACGGTTTTGCTGGTTTGCGAGTATTTTCATAACACACCATCAAATAACTTTTAAATTTAATATAATTAATTTAAATAAAATACATACATTTAATGAACGTTTTTTATATGATCAGGATTGAACGGCTGTTAAACCATAGTCTAATAAATAATATATTATTTATTAGACTATGGTTAAACTATACTAACTAAAAAATACTTAAATAATTCTATTTACACTCAGACGAGACGTGCCAATAAATTGGTCTTTAAGTGTTTTGGAAAAACCACAGATAAAAGCAAGACAGCTAAGGCGCCGATAAGGGTGCAATAAAATTATTAATAATTAGGTAAAAATATATTTACAAAGATAAGGGTTGGCGTCAACAATGGTTATAGGAAATAGGTAGCACCATTATATATTATCTGACAAACTAGTATATACAAACTAACAATTAATTGTAATTTTAATTAAATTTTAATAGTTCAAATATTTTTCCATAGGGTGATTTCAGTGGAAATTTAATGGAATATTGTATGTCTTAGCGTTGTGTTTGTACGATTGTTGACATGCCACTGATGATGGGACTGGTCTAGTCCCGAAACATGTATGGCCGATAGTTTCTATTAAATTTATCTTGTGGAGATTCGACTTTCATTTAAACACTATAATAAATACAATAGGTAAATACCAGAGATCCAGAATCTAGATGTGTGGTAAATACACCATACAGGGTGGTCCAACGAAAAGTTTGCACCTAGCTTTTCTCTTTTTTTTGTAGTCGAATGCGAAAATGCTCGGACACGTCGATTTTGCTTTTGAGGGGGACACATTTTAAACATATTTTTCGATCTGCGCCTTTAACCCCCTAGCGGGGGTGAGTAACAACCCTAAAATTTTAAATGGAAAGAGGGGTCTAATGACATATCATTTGAAAGGACACAAAATTGTCTTTCTAATGATACCCTATTTGTCGAATTTTACTAAAACAGTTAATACGAAAACGACTTTAAAGACATTAAGCCGATAATTTTGGTATTAATGAGAAATACAAATAAGTTTTAATTATTACGACTGAAAACAACTACAATCATTTCTAAATTATTTACTTTGAAGAAAAACGGGATTTCAAAAACACTATCTTATTTAATAATAATAATAATAATAATAATAATAATTTATTTCCAAAAGATAAACAATAGGTACATAGGTATAACAAATTTAGGAAAAGTTCATCAAAAATAAAGATTTTACAAAAATAAAATAAAATAGTAACAATTAATCTTTTGAAAACAAAAGCAAACCCACTGAAATCAGAAATTGATTTGTGCGTGGGTGTAGCCCTTTATTCGCAAAAAAAAAATATATCACCCAACTAAGCTGCTAGTTTTGTAACTTAAACTAAACTAAACATGTCTAAATACAAAAAACACAAACCAGAACGCAAGTAGCTCTTTATTAATTAATCAATTATTTTCTAAAAGTCAATGAGTCCGTGAATATAAGATCTTGATAATGTTAATATCCAGACTCTACTCTCTCTTTTAAATTTGTTAAATCTAGAAAGGCCTCTAATCACATCAGGGAGGGCACAGTATACACGGGGCGCCATAAACATAAACGCGCGCTGACCCAACTTTTTATTAGCTTTTAATTGAGAATATTCATTATCTTTTTTATAGCGAGTGTTGTAAGCATGCTGAATATCCTCAAGAGATTCTTTATGCTTATGTTGAAGCAAAAGGATACGATAAACATAGAGTTGTCGCAAGTCCATAAGTGAGCTTTCTCTATACAGCAAGTCACTCGGATACATTCTGTTTTTATTAAACATTATTTTTATAATTGTTTTTTGAATTTTCTCCAGCGGTTTAAGGTGAGCCTTGTACAAACCACCCCAACCTGCAATGCCATATTGTAACAAGGATTGCACTAACGCGTAATAAATAGAAATTAAATAGCTTTGAGAAAAAATTTGTTTTATTTGGCGAAATTTAAAAATCAAATATCTTATTTTTTTTGCCAAATTCTTTACATGTACATCCCATTTTAATGATCTGTCAAACTCTATTCCTAAGTATGATATATGATCTGTTTGTGATATTATAATTTCTTCATTTTCCGCAATAATTTTTAAAAAAGTGAATTGTGGGTATTTAGTTTTATTGCATGAGAATGGTATATATTTAGTTTTACTGAAATTAATGGTAAGGTACATTTCATCAAACCAAGTTTTTAACAAAGTCATTTCCTCTTCTGCCATTTTTTTAACTGTTTCCCAGGAATCAGATTCATATAAAACCACAGTATCGTCAGCGAATGAAGAAATTTTTCCCCTAGAATTTATCTGAAGTAGGCCATTGATGTATAATGTAAATAGTATGGGTCCCAAAACAGTTCCCTGAGGAACCCCATAATCTATAAATTGCGGTTGACTTGTAATACCATCCATGCAAACATATTGAACCCGATTATACATATAAGATTTAATTAAATTTAAAGCGATACCCCTAATACCAACGTCCTCAATTACTTCAAATAATGTCTGATGATGCACGGTATCGAAAGCACGTGCCAAATCCAAAAAAATACCCAAACAAACCTTATTGTTATCCAATGACGAGTAAATATTATTCGTTAAATGAGTTATGGCATCTTCGGTTGAAACACCCTTCCTAAAACCAAACTGGTTCTGTGAAATTATGTTAAATTTTTCTACGAAGGACACAATTCGTCTCTTAATAGCTTTTTCTATTATTTTAGCTAAATTAGATATTAGAGTAACTGGTCTATAATTACCTATTTCAGTTTTGTCACCCTTTTTAAACAATGGCTTTATTAGTCCTATCTTAAATTTAGAAGGAAAGATCCCATTTTCAAAAATTTTGTTAATTAAAAATGAAATAGGTTGTTTAATAAATGACTTTAATAGGCGTAGTTCATTCACTGTAATCAAATCATATCCAGGTGACTTACCCAGTTTTAATTCACCTATGTATGATTCTACCTCAAAAGCATCGACAGGATCCAGGAAAATATTTTTAATTAAGTTTCTTTTTTTAATTACAGAGGTATCAGGTTTTTTAATTTTTAACGCCATAGACCTTCCTAAACCTGTATAGTAATTATTAAATTCATTAGCAATACTAAATGTATCCGTAATTAATTCATTGTTCACATTTACCTGCTTTATCCGCGTTTCTTTTACTTTTTTATTACAATAATCATTTATTATATTCCAAATCTGTTTAGTGTCCCGGTTGGTTGAATCAATTTTGCTTTTATAAAAATTTATTTTAGTAGTATTAATTAGTTTAGTTAATCGTTTTTTATAATCTTTATATCTTTCTAATAGTTGTATATTTTCAGGGTCACGTAGTGTTTCTTTATAGAGAAGTTGTTTTGTTGTTGTGGACTTGATTAAAGCAGAGGTTATCCAGGCACTTCTTTTTTTATGTTTAGTTTTTAATTTGATAACCTGTGTAGCCTCGCTTAGACCATTTTTAATTTTACTTACTAATAAATCAGCCATTATGTCAATATCATTCTGACCATAGAAATCATTCCATTCTAACCTTTCAAATATATTTTTTAATTTGGCTTCGTTTATTTTATTTATTACTACAGATTTTTTATGATCCGTCTCTGGGTGTATATTACAACTATTTATATTATCTACATAAGCAATGATAGGGAAATGATCGGTAATGTCAACTTTAAGTACAAATGATTTGAATGTCGATCCAGGTGGGCTTTTTAAAAATATATGGTCCAAACAAGTTTCTGAACCTCGTTGAACTCTCGTAAAATTGTTAATAAGTGATTCATATCCATATTCACTCAGAATATTTAAATAATCCTGACTATAATCTCTGTTTGATTTAATGTTAATGTTTGTATCGCCCATTAAAAAATAGAGATTCTTATCCTTGTTTGTTATTGCTTGTAAATACAGTTCAAGAGCTCGGTTAAAAGTATCTACGTCAATTTCATGCGATCTATATAAAGCAGTAACAATTATTTCATTGTGAGGAAATTTAATACGGCATAATAAAGCTTTTGTATTTGATATAGATTTTATTTCATAACTAAAATAATCAAAGTAAATATTCTTTACATAAACCACAACCCCATCGCTCCGATTTACGTCGCCTCCGTTATATACTACACCGTACCCATCTATATGAAAAAAATTCAAGTCTGAAATTTCCCAAGTTTCAGTAAATACAATAATGTCAAAATAATTCGAAAATCCGTTCAATAGCAGTACAAACTCATTGAAATTCTTAGAAAGACTTCGTACATTACAGTGAAATACAGAAAAACTGTCCTGCAATTTGTTTTTATAGGTGTGCTGAAATACAGCTACGTCATCTATATCATGTGTAATATGAGCTTGTTCTCGAAAGTCTCTTACGTACCGGTCCATGGTAATTCATACAACATTTATCTTAAATCAAATAAAATTTGAATGTTTTACCGCGTATAATTAATTGTACAATATATCTAAAAGGAAAACCACTCGATAATAATTATAGTCCTGATCGATCTGGGAAAAAATACCTAGATCAATACAATAATACTTAAATGTTTTTCTTTTTTTTTTTTTTTTTGTTTTTTTTTTTTTTTTTTTTTTTTTTTTTTTTTTTTTTTTTTTTTTTTTTTTTTATATTTACTTTATGCGAACTTTATTTATATTCCTTGTTTTCATTGTTAGTGGAGTTGTAATTGGACCTCTTTTTCTTTTTTTTAGATCACTACCACTTTCACCGTGTTTGTCCCTGGAATGCAGTCCCAGTTGTTTTGCCCACTTATCTTCTTTATTCACACTCGCCTTACCCTCTTCATCAACGTCGCTATAAAATTCACTATTATCTTCTTCCTGTTCTTCTTCTTGTGGTTTTTCCAATTCCTCAATAGTAAATATTTTATCATCAATTTCCAGTTGGAAACCCTTTATTCTAGCTTGCTTGCTTTGACTTTTTGCTATTTTTAAATGTTTCACTAGAATTTTTTGTTTTTTCTGATCAGCCGGACAGTCAGAACTAAATTCCTCACTAATCGTTTGCGTTTTTTGTTGAAATAAAAACTGCAGATACGTGTAGGAAAAGAATTTACACCGTTTATTTTAGTCTTTTCATTGATTCAGTTTGGTTGCTTCTCAAGTTATTTTACTTTTACCGTACAAAATGATTTATTCCATTCTAGAACGAGTTGAAATTGTTAAACTTTATTTTCAAAATAATAGTAGTGCTAGACTTACGGCTCGCTTATTTAATGAGAGACATCCCGATAAAAATGTGAATGATGTGTACGTTGGCAAGTTAGTTAAAAAGTTTGTAGATACCGGATCTGTCTGTAATGTAAAACACCAGCCGCAGAAACCGATCAGAAATGAAGCTGTGGAAGTCGCTGTTTTAGGGCATGTTGAAATGGATCATAGTCAAAGTACCCGTCAACTAGCTGAAGCCTCAGGTGTCTCCCGTTCGTCCATAATACGAATTTTAAAAGCGTACAAATTTCATCCGTACAAAATCAAATTAGTACAGGAACTAAATGAGGATGATCCTGATAGAAGGCTGCAATTTTGTGAAGCAATGAGCCAGCGTTTAATTGAAGATCCGCAATTATTATTTAACATTTGTTTTTCCGACGAATGCACATTTTATTTGAATGGAGCTGTAAATAGGCACAATTGCCGTTACTGGGATGACAGTAACCCACATTTATTCCGTGAGGTTCATACCCAGTATCCTCAAAAAATAAACGTCTGGTGTGGCATATTAGGAAATCATATTATAGGACCACTTTTTATTCCTGGAAATTTAACTGGTGAAGTGTACCTAAACATGCTTGAAGACACAATTGATCCTTTAATAACACAAATAATAGAAGATGACCAAAATCATACTGCTGATCGGCTTTATTTCCAGCAAGATGGAGCACCTCCGCACTATGTGGCTCCTGTAAGACAGTTCTTAGATGACCGGTTCCCTGGACGGTGGATTGGAAGGAGGGGCCCAATTGAATGGCCTGCCAGGTCACCGGATTTATCGCCTTTAGACTTTTTTCTTTGGGGGCACTTAAAAAATAAATGTTTTGCCACGAAGCCCGAGTCCATAGAAGATCTTCGCCAACGCATTACAGAAGAGTGCAGAAACATAACACCTGATATGCTACAAAATGTTAGAAATAGATTTGAACAAAATCTGTATTATTGTATGGAATCAAATGGGTCACATTTTCAACATTTGTTAATGTAACGTTTTAATAAATCAATTTAACAGCTTGTTTACTTTTTTTACAAAGCAATGTTAAAACTAACAAACATTGGAATGTACTAACGATTGCAGGTGTTTTCACTCGCAATAATTAAAACTTATTGGTATTTCTCATTAATACCAAAATTATCGGCTTAATGTCTTTAAAGTCGTTTTCGTATTAACTGTTTTAGTAAAATTCGACAAATAGGGTATCATTAGAAAGACAATTTTGTGTCCTTTCAAATGATATGTCATTAGACCCCTCTTTCCATTTAAAATTTTAGGGTTGTTACTCACCCCCGCTAGGGGGTTAAAGGCGCAGATCGAAAAATATGTTTAAAATGTGTCCCCCTCAAAAGCAAAATCGACGTGTCCGAGCATTTTCGCATTCGACTACAAAAAAAAGAGAAAAGCTAGGTGCAAACTTTTCGTTGGACCACCCTGTATGTTTATTACAATATTATTGAACATTATACCTTAAATTTTATATAGACACATTTTATTAAGCATATATATATATAATTACCTGTACGACAGAGGCTCACTAAAAAGAAATGATAATTGAGGTTCAGCATCTGGTCGAATTTGCTTGCGACCAGTAATCTCAGTTATCTTAATGTCGCTCACATCAAAATGGTTTGAGCATATTTGTGCATACTTGCAAACGTTGTAGTCTTTCCGAATTTACTGGACACCTACAATATGAAATTATTTAATTATTTTGTAACCTACCAATTCAGTATTAACATATTTAGTTATCTAATGAAGTGCAACCTTAGTTTATAATTAAACCTTGATTTGAATAGTCCTAGCATCTCTATAACATCACAAAAATCAACAATTACATTAGGTATTTATTTACAGGAGTTTATTTTTATTTTGTCGAGCAAGCAAACTACACCACTGATAAACAATAACAAGTCGTAACCTTACTTACCTCCGAAATATCAAATTTGGGTTGGAATTTTCATTATTTTTACACACTATACACTGACGCACCATTGCTAATTGTTTTTTTATAGTTTTTGCACAAGAAAACACTCAAAATTCCTCAAAATCACCAACTAACAACAAATAAATACGCAAGCAAAGGATAGTTGGCAACAGAGCTCAAACTACCGACTGATTACACAAATGAATGAAATAGTAAATTCTTCGCGTACTATTCAAGTTGCTCTGCTTTACAGAGTTGCCACGTGTACTTCATAAGTAAATTATAATTTGGTGAAATATGTCTTGAATATGTTAAAATTCATAAAAAAGTAACTAAAAAATATCTTGGGTATATCGTTTTATAATACACAAAAATTAGTACCATCACCTAAGTTATATTTTGCTTTAAAACGGTAAAAAATGCCGTATCAAAATAATGTATTTTAAAACAATGCGGGAATGAAAGCGGAAGTTTGGCATTATCGATATCTGCAAATAATGATGTTTGATCGCTTGGAAATGTAAACAGTTTTATCTCCCCCTTCCTAGATCTGTGTATATAAAGCATATTCTATTTGAGCAAGCTTTAAATATAGGTACTATTTAAAAATTGAAAAAAGCTTACACGAAAAGCATAGTAAATCTTTGTTTCTATAAATATTTCCACTTTTTATATTAATGACTACATACCTATGAGTCCGGTCTCCCGAACATCTAAAATAGACTGATTTCCGTAAATATGGGTAAATACACTCTTAAAGCATAGAATAATAAATACTATAAAAAGCTCCACTAGACGCTGAAAACGGCATCGACTCGTCGTATTCCCAGCTACATTTCTGGCCCGCTACTATATTATACTATATCTATATATACTATAAGATACTATACCATAACAATGCAGGCGGCAAATTGCTTTGAAGACATGAAGATGTCAGGTACCGAGACGATGAGAACCAACTGTATAAACTGTGCTTAAAGTGTGTATTTTGTAACAGAAATCCATATCACTTAATATAACTTACAACTATTTATGTCTCCTTTTAGGAATTATACGACTAAATTATTTCATAGAACCCTGGGGTTTCATAGTAACTCGGCAAAGGTTATATAGAAGGTCAAAAAATTAGGACCCAACAAATGAATTCAAATTAGAAATATGTGATACTGGCGGCTTAGAATTTTTTTAAATCGATTCTCAGCCTAGGTGTTTTTCACTATAGATTGGTTAAGGATTACTCTGAGATTTCAAATTGCTCAGAGACTGCAAAATGTTTTATCATTAAGTAGTTCCAGCAATCATCAGGGAATCTCACTTTCATTTTGTCCTCGTTGAGTTGTCAAAATATGTCTCTGATTCCGTAATAGGATTTTGTAATCCGACTCTAGATATAATAATACCAACTATTACTTTACAACTGTGAGACTAGTTCTTACAGGGTAAAAATACGAAATTAGTGCAGCATATCAACGATTATTAGGAAATTTACCTAAACAAAATTCACCGCAAAGTGTACAAAAGTGGCAGACAAACTCAGAAATATGCTTTTCACGCATCTTAAGATTGCGGCATTTAAAATAAAGTGTTAATCTCCTGGATCGACGAACAGTATTGATTGTTGTATAAACAATTACTGAATTCAAATGTATATTTGGTGTGAATCTCTAGTGTTTTAATTCTCTTGACACTAACATTGCCAATAGTAAACGCGACAAAGAAAATGTAAATACATTGCTCTGAATACATTTCCTTCAATTTAAATGTATGAAAACAAATCCCAAGGGTTCAAACACAAAGCGAACTGTTGGTATCTACACCTTTAGTAGTAAAACCGTAATTTTACTAAAATATGCTGCTGTAAAATAGCAATACAAACCGTTCATAAAATAAAAGAACATAGGTACCTACATAATCTGGTAGTAGGTATAGATACAAGTAGAATTTCCTAAGATATAGAAGCTACATAATAATAATTATTAATCTTATGAGAGTAATCCATCTTCTTACGTGGAGTTATGATGTATTTACTTATATTATTTAATATACAGGACGTCCGGAAAAAGGAGGTCAATCTGTTACCACAGATTCCTTGAGCAAAAATAATAGGAGTTTTAAGATGTCATTTTTCATTTACCCTCCATGTGCGATATACAGGGCGTCAAAGTTGAAAATTTAAAACCAATATTTTTAAATAATTGTAGTTTTTATTAAGGTATTGGATTCAAATTTAGTGTGTTGGTTCAGCATAAAGAGATACTTCTTTCCAAAAAACAACACAAAAAACAATTTCTTAGTAGCCAAAATACGGGATGTTCAGTACCAATTGACCCCCCAAGTTTCTATTACGTACGCGAATGACTTTTAAACTAAGTTTTTATAGGTTAATATTTTTGATTATTTTTTAAATCTTATAAAATGTCGATAAAATCATTTGTTTTTGAGATATTTTGAAAAGTACTGGCTTTTGTTGTCTACGCGGCTCACGGTATTTTCACTACTAAATCAAGCATATTTAACTCAAATTACTATTACCGTGCATCAAATTAAGTAGTTTTCGAAAAGGTAATAAAACTAACCATTACAATCACGAAATTGTTTATTATTTTTAACTTAATTTGAAGCATCATAGTCAAATATTAATTATTTAAACATATTATTTTAAAAACATGAAAAAGTAACTAAATAAACATTAGAAAAACTACCAGTCTAAAGAAATTGCTCGATATGACCCCCATTTTATTCAATGCATATGGGCGCTCTTTGTAGTAAAGAAAATCTTAGCCTTTGAAAAATATGAGGCTTCAACCTAAAGTCTTCCCCAGCTTGTAAGATTCTCTCTATTAAATGTTTTGTCTAATTAAGAGAGGAAATCGCCAAGTAAATCGGGCAGTATGTTTTGAAGAAATGCTAAAAATGAATCACCAGTCAAATTCCCAGGTAAAATTACAGGACCCAAAAAGAAATTATCCAGGACACCAACCCACACGTTGACGTTAAAGTTTACTGGATGATGTGTCTCTACTACGGCAAGAAGATTTTCTTCTGTCCAGATATATTATGAATATTTGTGACCCCTTTTAAAGGTAGCTTCGTCTGTAAACAAAATATTTTTGATGATGTGTATATCTCTGTCATGCATTTGGCATATCCACCTACATAGTCTAGATGTCACCTCAAGGTCTTGAGGTAGCAGAGATTGTACTTCTTGGTAGGGGTAAAGCTGCTGTCTTTTTAAAATCTGGTATACTTCAGATTTCCAAATGTTTTCAGCCTGTCGGGCAACAACTCTGATACTAATATTTAGTGTCTTCCCGATGCTTGTTAAAATACTCTCCTCTTTTTCCGGTTGTATTACACGGGGTCGACCGCAGTTCCCTCTACGGTCTTCCCTGAAACTTCCACTGTGCCTTAGTCGCCTAACCAAATTTGAAAAATACCTTCGTTTTGGATGAATTCGATTAGGGAAATTTTCTGTGTACCGCCTAGCGGTTAAACTAGCGTTAGAGTTATATTTTCCTATTAAATAAAGAACAAATCAATTTTACTGACTATACATAATCAATCAAATGTCTTTAAATCTCACGCATGATCATATCCGTCATTTCCGAAAAACATATAAAATTGTTTCGTGTACGATCCATTTTCGTTGTGTTTACTTATAAAATTACCGATTATGTCAAATTGTGACAACTAATTTGACAACAATAAAACATTGCTTAAGTAGGTATCCAAGGTAACACCAGAGTGGCTTGATATTTCAACATTATAAGATTAGCCAGAGCCGCTGAGGCATCAAACAAGAGCCAATACTTTTCGAAATATCTCAAAAACAAATGATTTTATCGAAAGTTTATAAGAGTTAAAAAATAATCAGAAATACATAGTAACCTATAAAAACTTAGTTCAAAAGTCATTCGCGTACGTAATAAAAACTTGGGGGTCAATGGGTACTGAACATCCTGTATTTTGGCTATTAAGAAATTGGTTTTTGTGTTGTTTTTTGGAAAGAAGTAGCACTTTATGCTGAAGCAACACACTAAATTTGAATCCAATATCTTAATAAATACTAGAATTGTAATAGGAAATAAAAGTCTGACTCCACGAAATCAATATAATACGTTACACTCAATGTGTTACATCCAAACATGTTTCGAAGCTCACTAGCTTCATCATCAGTGGTAAAATTCGAGAGAAAATTGTATTTGCAAATATTACATATGACTAGGTTGAGAGTAATGTGTTGAAGTCTGAAAAAGGACCTTTTTGTTATAATGTAGTCACGTTGTTGTAATTAAATAACTCACCATTTTGAGGAAAAATTTTGTTAATATTATTAAAAATTAAATTATGTTAATACATATTTATGGTTTTCTTTTTTGTGATCATTTTAAATAGAATAATTAAATAGAATAGAATTTTAATTACTGGTCTGGCTTTCTACGCAGTACCTGATAGACAAAATGGTTGATATTTTTTTTTATATATATATTTTTTTTTTATATATTTTTTTTTATATATATATTTTTTTATACATATCAACCATTTTGTCTATCAGGTACTGCGTAGAAAGCCAGACCAGTAATTAAAATTCTATTCTATTTAATTATTCTATTTAAAATGATCACAAAAAAGAAAACCATAAATATGTATTAACATAATTTAATTTTTAATAATATTAACAAAATTTTTCCTCAAAATGGTGAGTTATTTAATTACAACAACGTGACTACATTATAACAAAAAGGTCCTTTTTCAGACTTCAACAGATTACTCTCAACCTAGTCATATGTAATATTTGCAAATACAATTTTCTCTCGAATTTTACCACTGATGATGAAGCTAGTGAGCTTCGAAACATGTTTGGATGTAACACATTGAGTGTAACGTATTATATTGATTTCGTGGAGTCAGACTTTTATTTCCTATTACAATACATTCACTCCACTTCAGAATGGACTACTTCTTTAAAAAAATACTAGAATTGTTTAAAAATATTGGTTTAAAATTTTCAACTTTCGTCATGGCTAAAATGAGAAATGAAAGATGATCTTAAAACTGATATTATTTTTGCTCAACGAATCTGTGGTTAACTGATTGACCTCCTTTTTCCGCACACACTGTATATTTTATATTATTATATTTAACAACGTCTACACCACGTTTGTGGAGTAGACGTTAAATAATTTCCCTTTAAATAATAATTATTATTATTTAAATTATTATTATTTTCATTATTTCACGTATACACGCTTATTCCCGGATTTTCGATATTGTGGCTAAATTGTTGAAATTAAATTTATAAAATGTTGATGAAGAGGTACATGCAGCAAATGATAACCGACTTTTTAGCTGTTCTTGGTTAGACGTGGACGTGGAAGACATTCGTCATCATGTTTTCGTTTCTCGTAATGATATAACGAGACGAGCAGATCCCGCACCTGATGATAATAATTGCTTGCAATTGTCAAAAGAGCATAAACATAAAAAGTCATTACACTAAAAAGGGAAAAATAAAAAACGACTTAAAAAAACAGAAAACGTCAATAAAAGGCGAAGAATAAAAAAATACCAACATATAATTCAAAAGTTGAAAGTCGGAGATCTAGGAGGTAAATTGGCTCACTTCTTCCAATCCATTTGTTACGATATAGTCCCTAAATCTTCCCTTACACGTCCTGGAAAATGTGCAGGAAAACCAACTATTTTTTTAACATATTTTTTTGTGAATGCAATGTTTCCTAAAAGTAGCGAAAAGTCCTTTTTTTTAACTTTTAGAGTGTACGACCATTTAATGTACTGTCGAACTTTATCACCAACTCGTCTATCATACACATTGATACTCCTTCGATTCTGGTCATCTGTCGTATGCAATAAATGCTTATTTTCAGTGACATAATAATGGTAGATATGACGATTAACATGGCCATTATTATGAAACTTAATAATAAAATAAAAATTAAATAATAATTTATTATGTTATTTCATTGGAATCTATCAAGATTTGTTTTGATAATTAATTTAAAGTTGCTTTATTTTATTATCGCTATCACTTATTAGGCGGTTGTACACTTTTGTTACCTCACGCATGCTATAGGTACGAAGGTATAATACAATCGATCGGATATATAATATGATAGAGATTTTAATGAAAATAGATGTTCTGATTACGAATATGTTATTTCTGGAAAAGTGTGTCGTACATCGTTTGAATAGGTTGTGTGTGATGGTGATCAGCTATAATCCCCAGAAAACTGTTATTGGAATATTTTGAAGATAAATTCTTATTATATTATTATAACAAGATGTTTTTTTTTGAGACATAGTTCACAAACGACGGCCGGACGAGAAGCAACAACTTACAACTTAACCATTATATTCTATTGCCAACACTACATATGCCCGAATTCCCTGGCGGGAGGCTTTATTAAGGAATTACTTCTTACATAATGTAACAAGACTTTTAGTTATGTTGGAAATTTGTTTCACACTACCATGCTTTCACCAGACCAGACAGCTCATCAGTGGTGATCGGCAGGCAGTGTGACCCAAATTTCCAACATTTACGAAAAGTTTATACTAGCACGAGGGATGAATGAGAACAAGAAGAAGATGAATGAAAAAACATCTTATTATCAATAATTGTGAATTAAGAAAAAATAGATTTTTATTTAGCAAAGATAATACCTCACTAAATTTTATGGTGATCTTAGGCAATGTACAGCATTACCCCTGGGACATAGTTACCTCCCTTAATTTACAATTACCGATCTGGTGGAAGCCATTTCTTTAGACTCTATAGACTATTTTCGCAGTTTTACTACGTGTGCTAAAGATAGTTAGGGTTAAATGGTTTATAGAACAAAAAGCCCGGATCTGAATAAAATAGAAAATTTTGGCGATCAACTCGCGAAAAATTTGTAGCAAATTGTAAATGCAGAAAAAAATTGTTCAAGATTTCATCAAAAATTTAAAATCATTTATGAACATAAATACTGTGATCTGAAGTAGTGTTCCAGTTAAACCATTAATCTATTTTGTTATCGTTACATTTTCAAAGATTTAGATATTTAGTCGGCTTAGCTTTTAGACAGTGGAGAAGGGAGGGGTAGATATACTATTACCAAAGATTAATCTACACAAAGATTAATCTTTGCTATTACCATCGTTCAAAGATTATACTAAAAATTCGTATAGATCTATATTCGGTGCTATTACCTTCACAATATATTTAGTTTAATTAGGGCGCCAACATTTCATTTACACTGTAGGCACTGATGTCGTTCTGGGGAAATGTAAACCACGCTTGTGATTTAAATCGGGATACGATTCAAATTAATTAACACGAATTTCAGGAAACAATGTCTTGAGTCATATATTAAAAAAAAAGATAATACAATTAATAAAAAAGAAATCGGTTTTTTTGTGAAAGTTCAAAAATAGATGTAATTATTGAAATGGATGGATTATAACAGAGCAATAATAATTATTTTAGATATTTAAAAATAGACTAAATTGTTGAGATCTAAGATAAATAATAAGCATTAATTTTTCAAAATGAAATAATCGCTGAAAATATAGATCACATAAAAATTCTAGTACTAATATTTATAAGCTGTAACATCTGAGGTACAAAAACGATATATTCAGTTTTGCATTTATTTTAAGCTCTGAGCACCTCCCTGTGATATACCACTGATCACACAACTATCATTATATAATTATCATCATACTATGCAGTTATGCAAGTAAAATTATAAATATCTTCGACTTTCGTTATTAAAAATTATTATACTATCGATAAACACAAAATCCGTTATATCGTTTTATCAAAATAAATTCAAAAGATAAATTTGCACTAGATGTAATTTAAATTTAGAATTATTACTGACTCAAGAAAGATGCATTAACACATTTAATTAATCAATTAAAAATATTAAATAAAACTTAGCTGGAATGACTACGAGTCGCGGTCTGACTCAGATCAGCTTGCTAATCACAAATACGTTCGGCTCGTGATTTTTCACGAAAGGACACACGATACTATTTTATCTTCTGAAACCGTACACAGTCCAAACCAAGTGTTTATGACATTCCAAAACACAAAATCAAACTTCAAAGTCAAACTCCTATTCTTGAAATCCTTATTTCTATACTTGCAACTTTCAAGCTATCCTTGAAATAGATATCTCTAATCTTGAGACTTTTAACTATAATCTTGAAACTGTTAACTCTAATCTTGAAACTGGGAACTCTAATCTTGAAACCGTTCTAGAAGGATGTCTTCCACAAATATTCCAACAAGGGTGTGGTCCCAATAGTAAAAAAACTCACGACGTCCAAGGTCTCGATCGTATACCGCACTGTCTTGCTGTTATGCAACGATCCTTATCGTTGAGGTACTGGTGACTAGTCCGAGATACATCTAATAAAATGGTGTACAATGGTACCAAATATGTCACCAAATTTCAAAAATCCACGCCGAAAAATACTTCAAAAACTCTACCAAAGGACTCCACTAATCATAAACTTACACTCATTATCCCCTTCACAAAACTTGGGGTAGAAAACGGCTTTTTCTACGTTTAAGTACAAACTTGATTGCCAAAGGTCTCTGCCCACTATACCGTGCCGTACTATGACCGTGCTATAAACGTATCAGGCAGAAAAAAGCACTGCGAACTCTGCTATCGCCCAATAGACGGATCAACACGGTTCCCTGCCCGTTCTAACGCGTTTGATGACCGGATCCTACACGGTCCATAAGTTCACGTTGTGCGGTTGTAGCAACAACTATTTTTGTTATTACTTCGTCGGGAAGACTAGCTTCTACTTAGAACTTCTGTTTAGAACAGGTTTTGGCAAAACATACTTATATTTATTTTATAAATACAGGATGGCTATTAGCAAATTGTCTGTAAGGGAATTAGCAATGATTGCCATAATTTTAGACGAGGAGGAAGAGGGAAGCCGAAAAAATGATGTCAGACGTTACTGGATTCATGATTCTGTAAGAAAGCGAAAAACTGAGGGAGAATTTTGGACGTTATAAACGCACCTAGTGGATGACGAAAAAAATTCGCTTTCGCCTTCACAAATTAAAGAACTAAAACAATACGTCAACTCGTTTCAAACGGTGAGTATGTGCGACTACAACGCGAATGTACACCGGTTTGGTAACGTCGCGTGTCATGCACGGAACATGCAAAATATTCTTGTCGAGAATTTGTTGTCTACGGTGTCGGTAGGTGACGGAACTGTCTAGTGGACGTTGTCTCATTATTACCTACATAAAGAATACTTTTTTGCCTGCGCCGAAACGGTTACGGTCATACTACGGCCCGGTGTCGTGGGCAGAGACCTTTTTAATCAATCATATCTCACAAACCAGGCGCTAAACCGTGAATAGATCGACAACGTCAAAAAACTGTCACTTGCCCAGCCTGCTGCTAGATAGAAAAACATCCCAAAAGTGAAGACACTGTTCTGTCAAACTGAGAGAGCTAACATACGCACGGCGAAATACAACATCGGTATGCTGCGAAACGAAAGAAAATAAACAGCAAAATATAGCGTGATATACTCCCCAAACGCCAGTAGATACCATTCACACCTCCTAAACCCATTTCCATATAAAACGCCAACGCATCATGTCCACTGACAGAAACATACTACGTTACAACCACCATTAAGTAGCAAATTAAAATAGGCGAACTTAATCTACTAGAGATGGAACCCACCATCAAGTGGGGTGATATAAAATACTCAAATGTGACAGAAACCAGCTGACCGCCTACAAATAAATTCAAAGTTAAACATAACCTCGCACATTATGGCAAACAATAATAACAAAAACGAAGTTAATCTTTCACGAACTCTAATACACAATAATGCGTAATTGGAATTTAACTACTGAATATATTAACTCAAAATTGGGTAAGAAACCTGTAGTAATAGCAGAGTGCCACTGTTTAGTAGTAGTAAAATATACTAAGTTCCAGGAACAAGTCCAGGGACTCCACAAAGGAATCCAGCATATGCAAAACTGAAACCTTAACCTGACAGATAGTTTCAACGCGAAGAAGCTACCGCCGTCGTGCCCAAACAAAGTAAGAGCGTATGATCCAGAACTTCCGAAAGACATACAAACAGGTTAATGATCTCTAAAAAATATGGAATGAGACAGGCATAAGTTGCGCAGACCATACTAAGCGGCGTAAAGCCTCCTTCATATGCCCTCCGGTAATTTAGCCCTATGGAGTCTTTCACAGAGACAGCCCTCTCCCGAAAGTACACATTTCCCCACGAAAGTACCTTCACGCCGAACGACTTAACACAAAAACTAATGAAAAGGAAAACATACACCACAAGATAGGGCCAAAAATGCAAATGGAGCCACTAGTCGATTGTTCCAAAACAAAAAAAGAAGACGGTTGTTCCTCTAGACGACACTGGCATTGAACACCTTGCTGAAGATTCAGAGGAGCTTAGGTGAAATTGCAGTAGTAGCATTCAGCGGCGCCGTACGGTCTAACATAATAGAGGCAGTTCCACTCGTACAGTTCGCCAAATGCTACCCCCCGTCAACCATCCTTCCAGACAACCTCGTCATTCAAGGCACCCCTTAAGGATCCAACAGCACCTACCGTCCAGAAGCCGTATAATCGGGAGAATAAACAAGACCAGTGAACTACCAACTAAACAAACCAAATAAAAAGGAAATATGACAACAAACACGTAAAAACAAGTAAGTCCAATAACGCGATACCGATGAACAGTATGCTAACGTTATTAATTACTTGCAGAACAGATGATCGCCTGCTATGCTTGGAATGTCCCAAAACACGGAACAAGGCCAGCTAATAAAGTGCCCACCCATTAAGTTCAAAAATAACCACAGTATGAACCTAACTATAGCCCGAAATACCAAATAATAACTACTACTTTCCAAAATCAATGTAGGGCCGATAAGAAAATCAGTAAACCTTCAGAAAACATTGCAAAACGTCCTCACACCGCAAAAATTCGGTAAGTAAACCTTCAATGAAACTTTATTTTATTATAGATAATATTAAAAATAATTTATTTCAGGTAAAAGTAAGGACGGAATAAGGAATATATAAATCAAACTACACACAGGACAAGACGAAATATATTTAACACGATTAAATAAATGGTAGTAAGAACACATTTGTAATTTAATTAGCGAGGTAAGCTCACCAATTATTATTTTCTCAAATTATGATCGCAAATAGTCAGTCAATAATTAAAATATACTAAGTCGTGTCAAAATAATACTCAATTGTTTTAATGTCAAATTAAACCGTAACAATATTTCTAGATTTTAGGTTCCTGGGAATAGATAAAGGTAACTCGAACTCCTTTTTTTGTCCAGGAGTGTAGATTTGGAGAATTAGATCTTTTTCGTTATATATACTAATTTTGTTTAATTTAAAAAGTATGTTATTTAGTGTTTGTATGTTTATGGAGAAAACAGATAGACGCTCATAAATTTTCCAATGGAGTTTAAGGGACAGTGTTATTGATATAACAATTGAAATGGGTTTTATATTTTCTAAATATTGGACAAATTTAAATCGGTGAAATATCATGAAAATAGCATTTTATTTAAAAAAATTTCTAATTTTATTGTTTGAATTAAATGAATAAAATTTAGAATGAGCCAAGTTCATGAGATGCCTGTAAGGGCATAGGATTTTAACACAACTTTTTACAATCACCCTGTATAGATAGTGAGACTGCACTAAATCAAAAATATAAAATCGCTATGAGCCCTTGCGGAATGCATCAACCGAATTTCATTAGGTTTAATTCAAATTTGAAATAAAATCTCATAAAATATTCATAAAACCGTGTTTGTTTTTAATTTTACATCAACACAAAAAAAAAACCCTGCGGGATTCAGTTTTAGTTTGTAAAAACAGAATAAATGGCAACATGGAAATTTACGCCGTTAGTTTCGAATATTAGCGATATTTTGTATAATATTTGAGCCTTTTATTGGCTAAATATATAATCGAAAAACAATGAGTATACGACATATAAACAATAATAGCGGATATTAGGTATATCGATTTATTAATAGGCGTAAAACTAACTATTTCGTTATTCATATTGAATGTCGGCAAAACATTGTACTACGTTTTAACGCAATTAAAATTTAATTGACCACACTGTATTTATGATCACATATTCCTGATTTATCAGCCAACGTTGTACTGAACACTTAGCGGATGTTTACTTTGGCAGCTAGCTTTTCTGTTATACTTATGCCATTGTCTTTATTTATGCTGTATACACTCGGGCTTAGTCAAAGTCGATAAATTTGAACAAACGATCACATAACTTAAAGCCATGCTAGCCGCAACACTGAGTAAGTCAGTCAAAATATATAATAGAAATGACCTGCGGTGTTACATAGTCTGTTTCTAAGCTGCAATGGCACACAGAAAAAAAAACCTTGGTTCAGATAGATAAAAAACGTAAGCACCACAGGGACAGCCAAAACCTTGTCTACCCCTTCTAGAAAAATTTACTGGATAGACATTATTTCATTTAGATAATATTCTTGAATAGTTTACATATGCTTCTTGTCTAAAAGAGACAAACACTTTTTGTCATTTAAATAAAAATATATTGTATGCCAGCAAAGTTTATTAGTAATTTTAGTAATGTAGAAAAATTTACTGGATAGACATTATGTCATTTAGGTAATATTCTTGAATAGTTTACATATGCTCCTTGTCTGGGAGAGACAAACACTATTTGTCATTTAAATAAAAGTATATTGTATGCTAGCAAAGTTTACTAGTTATTTTAGTGATGATACTCGTTTAATGTCTATCCAGTAAATTTTTCTACATTACTAAAATAACTAATAAACTTTGCTAACATACAATATATTTTTATTTAAATGACAAATAGTGTTTGTCTCTCTTCTAGTAATTTTTTCTAGAAGGGGTAGATAAGATTTGGGGGTCCCTGTGGTGCTTACGTTTTTTTATCTGAACCACCATCAGGTTTTTAGTGCGACTCTTATTTATTTATTTTTTTAAAATAAACTTAAGCCTACTGAAAATCTTGTATTAGGTATAAGGAATATAAGCTAGGTATATATAGTCAAACTTCAATCTACACATGTTAAAGTGGGTAGGTATAATGCGACTGAATCCTTTGCCGGAATTCCTGAGAATATTGCTCAGCACATAAACAACTAGGGTTGGTTGATCTTGGAAACGGTCGGAGTGACAATGTCGGTTAACTTAGAGAAAAGTTGTACAATTTAAACACCTTTTAAATGGTGTTTTCAAAAGTAAAGTAAATTTAGCAGTTTTCGAGAATTTCTTAAAAATCAATTTTTTGCGATATTAGTTTTTATTGATTTCAGACATTATTTTTACAGATATATAAGAAAAATGAAAAGCACTTTCTCATTGTTGCTTTTTGAGGAGACTCGACGTTTCGTTTTCGAAAAACCATCAACTTCGATTTTTTAAATACGGCCCTTGATTTTCTATTGTTAAATTTAAAGCCATTTTCAATTCAAAAATAGGTGGTTTAAACAACTTTTCAGTATTTTTAGTTTTTATTTAAACTTATTCAAGAAAAATCGCCATAGTTTGGGACTTAACTGACTGAATGCAGAGTATATACCTAATTAGTAATTTTGGCAATAAAATTCTTTCGACGTTAATCAAAATTATTTATTATTATTTGCCAATTTATTTCTGTCAGCACATTTTATTCTGTACGCAGTTTTTTAAATTTAGTTAAAATTTTTGTACTTTTTGAAATTATTAAAGAAACGCCTTTCTTTCTTTTACGCAAAATAAGTGCCAAACTATGGCGGTTTTTCTTGAAGTTTAAATAACAGCTAAAAATACTGAAAACTTGTTGAAACCATTCCGTTACATCTATTTTTGTTTTGCAAATGGCTTTAAATTTAACAATAAAAAATCGAGGGCCGTATTTAAAAAATCGAAGTTGATGGTTTTTCAAAAACGAAACGTCGTAATGAAAATTTGTAAACGCTATATTATTTTCATAAAAAAGTAACAATGAGAGCTTTTAAGTTTTTTATATCAGTAAAAATAATGTCAGAAATCAATAAAAACTAAAATCGCAAAAAAATTGCATTTTCTTAAAGAAAAATACGGCCTTGTAAAATATAGTTTTTACCAAATTCATTTTCTACTATAAATATTATACATTTCAAGATCTACTAACTAGGTACTAGGTAGTTATCTAATTTGGGGATAAATAAACCTAAAATGTAAGTATTGGCTATTTAAAAAAAAATCGAGTTTTTCCGAAAAACAATGACGCTGAAACAAAAAAAAATTATCAAAGAAACTTTAGATTCCTTATGAGGAAACTAAGTAAAATAACAGATTCTACCGGTACGTACGAGGAATGATAAGACAATTCCAATCCACAACTCCTAATTCACAGACATTGGTAAAATGGTAAACAAATCAATACATACCTACCTTTACAAAAGAAAGAAAAAAGTCATACCTAGCTAAAATATTTATGTAACTTCTTTTGAAAAACTGCATTAATTTGCTAAAAATTAATCCGTCCCTGGCAAATTAAATATATTATCGTGAACCCATCTAAACTATTGTTTACTTGCTGTAAATGGAGGAATCCCATATTAAGATTGATTAAATTAGAAAAAGTATTTTAAATTAGGATTAAGTACCTACTAAATAATACGTAACTAGATAGGTATCTATTGCCAAAGATTATATCTGATATTGCCATGAAATAAGATTGTTTGCATTGGTCGTAAAATTATAGAAATAAATAATTAAATAATAATTATTATAATTTACTTACCGAGAAAAGTAACAACGAGCTCCCCCAGATTCCAGCTAATTAATATTTCTTTTGTTTCCTCCATTGTTATTAATAATATATGAATATTTAACAAAACTCAACACACCAAACTAATCACTAAGTACACTTAATTATGTTGAATGCACATTGGTATAATACATATCTGTTACTGTCTGTATACCTAGTCCGTCCTCACCACTTGTAGAAATTGGGATATCAATATCTAGGTATACACTTACTATCAATAAATCAAAATTTAATATATTAAATTAAAATATCTTCAGATTAGAACACCAAATAACTAGATCCTAGTTAGAGCGACGCCAAGACTCTAATCAAAAAATACCAAAATGAAACCCCCTCCCTCTACACCAAGTGAGACGCGCTAGGTACAACGTGGTACACATAGAAGATGTTGTTGTCGGCACCGGCTTCTACAAAGGGTTTTAGGTACGTGGACTAGCAGCGGGGACAAACACATTAGGTAGAACGGGGAATAACCATTGGCTGGAATAAAATGACGACTTATGTAGACAACTATAGGTTCCCATCTCTACCAGATAAAATAATTCGATAGGTATTTTGGAGGATAGAAATTTTGTAAATGAGAAGTATTAGGTAAAATAACTATTACACAGATTTAATTAAATCAGTGCCTATTTTAGCTATGTACTTACTTAGTTGTTAAAATCTTATTTATACTTAAATATTATAATGCACATACCTAGGTCCATTAATATACTAAAGCAGATAAATAAAATTTATAGGTAGGTAGGTATATGTTCCTATTAGAACTAATTTAGTTTTGGGTTTCATAAAACGATTTTTGAGAATAGTTAGGTACGTATAGGTACCTACCTAATTACCTCATTAAGTATTTTCTTAATAATAATAGCTACACTTAAGTGGGTACGTATGGAAATCTGTAGGTGTACAATACCTAATTCAAACAGAATACCGAACTCATTTAGCGCAAATAAAATTTTATATAGGTTCACAATTTGAAATCTTATTTAACTAATGCACATACAAATCTCGTTTAGATGAGAAGATATCAGCTTAGCAGGAAAAATTGTCGTTTTTAGATAATGTAGTTACTCATACTTGATAACTACATTTACTACTTTAACAAAAATTTTGCGAAAACTAGCAAATTCACCTCTAAATAATATTTTTTATTTGGATAAAGTTTTTTTTTTCTGTGCATGTGAAATTTTTCCTATGTGATACGACGTGACCTCACGTGACGTGATAATAGTCTGTCTGCGCCTTAATACTCATGCTTGTAAAACACGTTATCTACGTGTCACATATTATGCATATTTTGAGATTACTATGAATTTTGAGAATAAAACAAATATTTATATAGCGAAAATAAAATTAAAATTTCTCAAGAAATAAATAAATAAATTTGCCTTTCGCCTAAATAATTTTGTTACGTGTCGCGACGACGTGAGACGTCTCATATCCGTACTGCAGGGCTCGTGTGTTTGCGAGGCATTTCATTAATGTGTGGTATGAGCTTGTTCACTTAATGGTTTCGTTTGTTTTTGGGTCTCATTTTTTCTTGTTATCTTATGATAAATCGAAATTACATTATAATTAATAATAGTAGTTAATACAATAAGGATACAATTATTTGATATTGCCAAAGATTAATCTACACAATAGATAGTCAGCCCAATGCATTAAAATCAGAACATCTCTAAGTATGCCTGCCACTACGTGGCGTAGACTAGCGTGTAAAGCATAGAGCAGTATTGTCACAGCCAGAAACCGTTTTGTAGTTTATTAATATCAAAAACAAAACGCAACGTATAACAATTATTTAGATCATTTGCAACAGATATGCACCGGCAATGCTGTATTGTCAGAGAGAGAAATTGATGAAATTCTGTATTAATCTGGAGGGGATACGCAGGGAGGGTAGAAAAAAAAAACAAGCGAATGTGGTGTGTGTCGTGCTGTTGCCAATTCGTCGGTAAAAGAAACACACAGGGTGATTTATTACAAGTACAGTATTGAAATAAAAGCCTAATCTCTATGAATTAAATTAATTATAATAATATTTAATCCATGTCATACATGTTTCAAGACTAGACCAGTCCCATGATCAGTGGCGAACAATCGTTAAATGAAAAGCTTTTAGATAGAAACATACTTTTGACTAAATATTTCACGTAGACAATGTGGCAAAGATGTAACAAGATTGTTGTAGATCTTATAATACCTATAATAAAAAAATTATCAGTGCTACCTATATTATATTAGGTATACCTATTATAATAGTCTGTCTCTTCATCAGGTATAAGTTCCACTTTATCGGTTTAGGTACTTAAATTTTACTTCTTTTTAATGTTTCTTCGGGTAAATAATAAGTTCGGTAGGAATAGGGCTTTGGGTATGAAACAAAAAAGATAGAAAATAGAAATTTGATATAGGGGTAGTTCTAAGCATTTACAAGTTTGTGACGTGTAGCGATTTTCGATGCCGCCCCCGGAGGTATACATGAGGGCGGCGCAATGCCGTTTTAAATATCTCGTTTCGCTTTCTTGGAAAATAAAAAATTATAACTGATAACTGAAACTTAGTACTTAATACGTGGGCGTAAGAGGTAAGCTCACTTCACAGGTCTCTATTAATGAAAGAAAGTTAACATTTTGAGCATCTGCGTAAAATTAAATGTATCCGTTTGGTGGGTAGTTTTGATTACAATAAGTCGGTGCCAAGCCCAAGCCCGAAACAAAATAAATCTATATTTACCTACTACCTATTTGGCTTGGTACCGACTATTATGTGCATTGTTGTCTTTTGAATGATATTTGTATTTTGTTATTTTTCGTATTTTTTATTAGTTCTTTTGACAGCTCTGGTGTCATCAATACACCTGTATCCCGAATTGCACCAAATTGCAATGCTATTGAACAAGCATATAATCCTAAATATAATATTCTTTTTGAACTACCTGTATCTCGAAAACCAAGCCGTAGCGGACCCATGTACATATGAAATTTGTATCTTAAAATTAGTCAAAGAATCACCCTTTAAAGTTTGTACAAGTACTTATGCAACACCCTGTATACATAGATACTTTGATTTGCAATTTGCAAATCTGTCAAACTAGGTAATGCTGTTTTTTTTTATTTACTTTCAAATATGGTGTTATGTAATTGTATTCAAATTAAATGTTTGGGGATAATATTTACGAGTTTTATTTTTTTATATAGAGAAACTGTTATTCAGTTTTTAAGGATCAATCTGAAGCAGACGATTGTACTTGTTAAAACATGAAAAAAGTTATTGTCGTGACACTTTTAACACCCTGTTGGTGGGTTTTTAAAGCTTTTTACGAAACGTGTTAACAATACAATCTACATACATCGTTAGTTTTTTAAAGTTTTATGATCATTGCACAAAAACCAATATTAGGGAGACTGTAAGTTTTTTTTCAATTCGGCGTTGCAGAATTTGAACCTAATTGTGATAATTGTGTTATTTTACTAGTATAGATATTTTTGTGTAAATTAATTCGGTTATAATCGATGAGTAGAATCTTTGGAGTAAAATACATTTCACAAAAATCCTGAACCATATTTCTCAATAGATTTAAATTTTCATTAAAAACAGATTAAAAATTCTAATTTTTTACATCCTGCATTTCGAAACCGTATTTTTTTAAATAATTATTGTCATGCTGGAAATTTCAAACCTTATTTACTTCAGCAACTTGTAAAAAGCACAGCCTTTTTAATATTAACATTTCTTAAAATCGATATTACGCGATAACGATGACTTTCTATCAATATCACAGAAGGATACATTTATTACGTATATAATTTGTTAGATTTTACATCTCCGAATTGAAACACACGCAAAAAATGTGCATAAAAAAGTTAGGGTAGCATTTCACGCCTGTATGCCCCTTTAATTTACCCGCCTCTGAGATTTATTTTTTCATAATGTTAACGACAAGTTGAATCTGCTGTTTGAGTTTGATCCTTAAAACTGAATCAGGTAATAACCGGAAGCCCTATCTATAACGCCAAATTTCGTTAATTTAAATATAACTTTTTGATGCATCCTTATATCAGAAATTTAAAATTAAATGACTAAAATAATATTATTTTAGTCATTTAAAATTATTGTCTAAAACATTTAATAAACCAGCCCTGTATATTTATACTATTATAGTAATTTCTTTTATTTTCGTCCATACACATTAATCTTTGCGTAGATAGGTATACGTATACCATATAATTTTAAACAAAAAACACTGCTGCACAGTAGTACATATATGATACCTATAATATAAAAACAAACTCCCACCTCGTAGGGGAAAGTATACTCGTCCTTGTCTAACATTGTCCATATGATTATTTTATTTCAACACAATACATATAACGCCATCTACAATTTCCATGGTTGCATGTTTTTCTAATAGATGTAGCTCGTGTCGAGACAGTTTCAATTTTTGTTTTATTTCCCATATACGCTGACTATCTATTGTGTAGATTAATCTTTGATATTGCAATAAGCGAAATTAAGAAAGGCCGCTAGAAGTGCTGTATTGTGCGCAAATGTACTAGTTTGACGATTAAAACACCAAATAAGGTTTTATTCTGTGTTCCTATGCAGAAAGTCAGACGAAAAAAATTGTGCAAAGTAATGAAGCGAGATTTAGTTAGACCCAAAATTATGAAATATGTTTGTGAAGATCATTTTCACGTTAGTAGTAAATAAAAATAATATTATCGAAACATTATTTATTCATTGGTCACGACTGACACCAATCAGAATTAACATTAGTTACGGTACGGTCATTTTACTAATTAATTTTATTTTTTGAAGTAATCCATTACGACGAGGTGCGGGATGTATTTGTAAATCAATCTCCACAAAATATGTTTATATATAATATGTTCGAATTAGCCAAATATGTTTCGAAGCTTACTGTTCCATCTTCAGTGCCATCAATAAATCTTACAAAGAATTCTTACCGTCTAAAATGGATTCAAACATTTATACATACACTTTGTAAAAAAAAACTTTTTATTTAATAGTAGCAAACATGAGGTATGTCATTAAAAAAATTTTGTTTATTTTTAAGAATTTTTAATTTCTTGGCGTTTTAGGTTCTCAAAAAACAAACATTCTAATAACGCATGTTTATTATATAAATAAATAAATAAAATATTATATAAATATGTTAGCAATCATCCCCTGTAAAGTACATTCCGACGTGGTTCGCCTACGTCACACCAGACAAACAGGTTTTGGTTTTCGATACAATAAGGACGGCCGAACCAGTAATAAGAGCATTAGAATATAATAAGATGTAATAGAATAAGAGCTGTTAGAAATACGCTGTTTAATGTGATGACAAATAATAAATGATTTTGGGTGTGGTTTTTAGACTTTTATTAAATAATTCAAAAATAATAAACAATACTTTTTACATCAGAAGTGGGATATTGAACGACGTGCTATAATAAACAATTATAAAATAGGAATATTGTTCTACGTGCTACAAAATAATTATAAAATTTAAATATTGTGCTACGTGCTACGATAAACAATTATAAAATTTAAATATTGTGCTACATGCTACAATAAACAATTATAAACCATAAAATTGTACTACGAGTGTTGTAAATAAACAATGAATTTATGTTTAGAATAAAATAATTGTTAGTTAACCAATAACTAAAAATGTCGGAAGAAATTCGTGATAGTCAATTGTCGGAAGTTGATGAGGCTGATCGGGAAGCCGAGATGACTTCACGTAGTGTTAAAAAACGTAAACTAGAGTGGCAAGAAACGCTTATTAATCTTGTTGCCACCCAACAGCAACAACTTGCAGAGTTAACGCGACAGTTGCGAATTGCTGCATGTTCTACTCCAACAACGGGTTTTACGGGGGTGGATATCTCCAATACCCAGGCTTTCTTATCGGCATCCGCTCAAATGTCATCGTTTAAGTTAACTAGTTATGATCCTGATAAAACTGCCTATTCTATAGAAGAATGGTTGGACTACGCCAACAAACTTAAAGCAGAATTGAATTTAAATGATTATTATTTAATGATAGCAAAAGCTAGTGAGGCGTTAAAAAATCATCGTGAAACACCAGGTATGCGAGCGTATAAAGCCGCTACAATACGTAGTCGCAATTGAAGACAGTCAGTTGGCCGGTGGAGGAGAACTGAAGTCAAAATATAAAGGACCGTACACCGTTCGAACCATACTTCCAAATGAAAGGTATGCTCTACATGTACGAGGAGGGCGAACAACAGTG
The DNA here is from genome assembly GCA_911728435.2 of Apoderus coryli. Classification (NCBI taxonomy): domain Eukaryota; kingdom Metazoa; phylum Arthropoda; class Insecta; order Coleoptera; family Attelabidae; genus Apoderus; species Apoderus coryli. The sequence continues at coordinate 2,715,985 of OU452202.1, read as the reverse complement.
GCAGCTCATCAGCAACTTCGGCACTGGTCTTGCAAAGAGTAAAAAAAATGTAAGTAAATTGATTTATGTCCTTTTTGTTAGAAATACATTAAACAAAAAAAAAAGAATGTTTGTATAGTGACGATCTCACTGATACGTAAAAGCGAGTTGGCAATCCCACCTGCATAAAAAAAGAGAGTTTGTATAGTAGCGATCCCACTGATACGTAAAGGCGAGATGGCGATCCCATCTGCATAAAAAAATAAAAAAGAGATTTTGTATAGTGACGATCTCACTGATACGTAAAGGCGAGGTGGCAATCCCACCTGCATAAAAAAAAGAGAGTTTGTATAGTGGCGATCCCACTGATGCGTAAAGGCGAGATGGCGATCCCATCTGCATAAAAAAATAAAAAAGAGAGTTTGTATAGTGACAACCTCACTGATACGTAAAGGCGAGGTGGCAATCCCACCTGCATAAAAAAGAGAGTTTGTATAGTGGCAATCCCACTATTACGTAAAGGCGAGGTGGCAATCCCATCTGCATAAAAAAAAAAGAAGTTTTTACAGTGACGATCTCACTGGTACGTAAAGGTTAGGTGGCGATCCAACCTAAGTAAAATGATTGAAGAGTGGCAGTACCACTCCATGAAAACCAAAATTAAAAGTTTGCCTTGTGTAATGTAAAACCAGATTTTGTTCGCTTTGTTTTTTTTGTTTAAGGATGAATGAGGTGCGAGGACGCCCCAGTGTTAGCAATCATCCCCTGTAAAATACATTCCGACGTGGTTCGCCTACGTCACACCAGACAAACAGGTTTTGGTTTTCGATACAATAAGGACCGCCGAACCAGTAATAAGAGCATTAGAATATAATAAGATGTAATAGAAGAAAGATGTTAATAAGAGCTGTTAGAAATACGTTGTTTTATGTGATGACAAATAATAAATGATTTTGGGTGTGGTTTTTAGACTTTTATTAAATAATTCAAAAATAATAAACAATACTTTTTACAAATATATAATGGCACCGAAACGTAGTAGTGTGTGAAAAGGATAGTTTATTTTGACAGCATAATAAACATGCGTTATTAGAATGTTTGTTTTTTGAGAATCTAAAACCCCAAGAAATGAAAAATTCTTAAATATAAATAAGAAGGTTCAAGAATAAGAAAAAAAAAAAAAAATTGATTGAAAAATTAAATTAATTTAAACAATATTATGTAAACAGCAAAAATTCTGTAATACAAAATTTAATATGAAAGGTTTCTTTTTATAAATCATTTCAATAAAGAAAAACAGAAAACATTTCTTTATTTTTAATTAATTAATAAATTCAAATAAATTTATAAATTCTAATACGCTCTTTTTTGATTTTGATTAGAGTCAAACTACATAAGTGTATTCTTCAAAGTTTTTTTTTATAATAATACCAGAAGTGTATGTTTGATAAATAATACAATGAACAGCCATATTATGTTCAAACGGGTAATTTCAAATTCCGAAATCAAAATATATCGAAATATACGTGTACGTTTTCTAAAAGAGTGTTTATTTAGCAAATATACTATATTTTCTCACTTTATGCCAAAGATTTATAGAACTGTGTGGCATACTTACTTAAATAGTTTTAGTCCTTTTATTTCAGGGATTACAAACGACGAATTGGAAGAAAAAAAACTCCATAACTGTATCATATTTATATAAATCAATTTTCGGTAAAATGTCGCTTTGTTCTTTTAAATATCTATCTTCTAAAATACCAAGATTTTACCAACAAAATAATAGAGACTTTTTGCACATTCGACGCTAAATTTTACACGATTGCTAAAATACGTAAAAGTATGTCTATGATTAGTTCAGAAATTATTTTAACTTGTCTGTATAAAACTGTTTTTGCAACATTTACATTCGCGCAAACAGGAACGTAAGATATTTGTAATCCATTTTGTGCTCGGAGTCTGAATTTAAAAGGCGTTATTAATATTTTATTAACAATAATCTGCTTTTTTTTTCCTTTTCTGACATCAAGTAAGAACGCATAAATGACGTCACAAGCTGGTGTAGGCTGAGATCGATATGAGACGCTTATTTCAATATTTTTTTGTCAGTTATTTATTGACGGATTTCAAAAACTTTCACTAATCTATTAGATTTTGTCTACATTTTGTATAAATATAAAATTTTGAAAATTCTCCATCTTCAATGGAAGGGTAATATCAGAAATATAGGCAATTATTTTTTTTTATTGATTTTGGATCGTCTTTAGTTAGTTTGTACGTAAATATTCTTCATTCGTCCCCAATTACGATTTTATAGACATGGTTTAAATCAGCGGGATTGCATTTCAGTGGGTTCTGCCTCTATCTCGATAAGTCACATACCGATCTCGCACATTCGATCACGGATAGCTTCTATGTTTTGTCACAGAGCCGATGTTGAATGTCCAGTGCGAAATTCGTCCTGGAGCAAAGCTTAGAGAAGAAGCTTACCTGAAACGAACTCAAAATAGATTGATTGAATGTGCGTTAATTCTAACTATAAATAATTCTAGTCATTTCCAATTACTAATTTTGCAGCAACACTGCTGCGACAAAAATAAAAAGTGCAAGAAGCCAAACAACTCTAATGTTACTAAAGTTAAATTTCAGTTTACATACTTTATAGATTTCTCCGTTACTTACGAAGAGTACCTGGTAAAACTATGGATCCTGATTGTGAAAATATCTAACTAGGGATATGCAGTTTATACTATAATAATTTCTCTCGAGGGTGATTTTATCCTACTCGACTTAGATATTCTACTACTCCCATGTTGCTAATACAGTTATTTCGGTTTGTATCTAGCTCAAAATTCTATTGAACATTCTGTTTATTTTGTGAGCGATCTAATACCACTACAATAGTTGTAAAAGCATACAGGAAACAATAATTGAAAGAGCTTATTCTTTTAATACACGGTGTTCGGAAAATTGGCATACTCGTATATGAGATGTCAATAGGAATAATTCCTATCGGAAATATAGTGGTCCATAGCAGTCCTATCTAAAATTTATTTAAAAAATATACTAAGCTTCTAGATTTTTTGAAAACATATTTTACCCCTACTATTTACGAACGCCTATGTAAATAAAAATTTTTATGCTGCATTTTTTAGGTTATTTTGTATGAAAGCTATATATAATTAGCCAATTTTTCTGGTATATTTGGGAAACATTTTTTTTTTGTTTTTGACCCTTTTGTAAGACTATTTTCGAAGGCCTGTGTGAACTAATTCTTTTATGTAACATTTTTTAGGTTATATTCTATCACAACTATAAAAAATTATTCAATATTTCGGATAAGTTTAAGAACTATGATTTTTTAAATTTTTGAAACCTCTTTTAAACCCCTTGCCTACGCTCAATGTTAATCACCACCTATAAATATCGTGTAGTATTTTCGTACCAAATGTGGTTAAAATCCGTTTAGTGGTTTTTGAGTTATCACGGATACAAATTTTTTCTCCCTTTTATAGAATTTTCATGGACGCCTATGGTACATTAATTTTTATCGTGTATTTTTAACACCAATTCATCTAGTTAAATATAAAAATTTTTACATTTTAATTTTTTTTTATTTTACCCCTTTTTCTACTATTTACGAACGCATATGTAAATAAAAATTTTACGCTGCATTTTTTAGGTTATCTTATATCAAAGCTATATATAATTAGCCAATTTTTCTGGTATATTTGGGAAACATTTTTTTTTCGTTTTTGACCCTTTTGTAAGACTATTTTCGAACGCCTGTGTGAACTAATTCTTTTATGTAACATTTTTTAGGTTATATTCTATCACAACTATAAAAAATTATTCAATATTTCGGATAAGTTTAAGAACTATGATTTTTTAAATTTTTGAACCCTCTTTTAAACCCCTTGCATACGCTCAATGTTAATCACCACCTATAAATATCCTGTAGTATTTTCGTACCAAATGTGGTTAAAATCCGTTAAGTGGTTTTTGAGTTATCACGGATACAAATTTTTTCTGACCCTTTTATAGAATTTTCACGGACGCCTATGGTACATTAATTTTTGTCGTGTATTTTTAACACCAATTCATCTAGTTAAATATAAAAATTTTTACATTTTAATTTTTTTTTACCCCTTTTTCTACGATTTACGAACGCCTATGTAAATAAAAATTTTACGCTGCATTTTTTAGGTTATCTTATATCAAAGCTATATATAATTAGCCAATTTTTCTGGGATATTTGAGAAACATTTTTTTTTTTCGTTTTTGACCCTTTTTTTAAATTATTTTCGAACGCCTGTGTGAACCAATTCTTTTATGGAATATTTTTTAGCTTATATTGTATCACAACTATGAAAAATTATTCCATATTTTGAATAAGTTTAGGAAATATATATTTTTTATATTTTGACCCCTTTCCCACTATTTACGAACGCCTATGAAAGTAAGTTATTCATGACACATTTTATAGGTTATTTTCTATCAAAACTATAAATAACTAGTTAATATTTCTGCTATTTTTAAGAAATACGTTTTTTTTTTAATCGTTTTTACCCCATTTTACACTATTTTCGAACGCCAATGTGGTCTAATATTTTATGTTCAATATTTTAGGTTATATTCAATTAAATGCGTAAAAAATTATGCAGTATTTCGAATAAGTTTAAGAACTATGATTTTTTTTAATTTTTGAACCCTCTTTTAAACCTTTTGCCTACGCTCAACGTTTCCCAAAATCTAATCAGCTCCTTGCCATGTCCAATAGTATTTTTGTATCAAATTTGGTTAAAATCTGTTAAGCGGTTTTTGCGTTTTCGTGGATACAGACAGACAGACAGACAGACAGACAGACATTTTTTTAAAACTACTTATTTATGTATAAAATGACCAAAAACAAGTATTTCCGGTGAAATTAAAAAAAAAAAAATTTTCATGAAACTAATAGTCTCCATATATACATATATTACATATATGATATGGAGAGCTAAAAATATGTATCTTAGGGTGTGCTCTGTATAAATAGATTTATGATTACTATGAATTAAGTGCTCTAACAAATTCGGATATTTTAAATTTGTTTATTGTAGATATTTAGAAAAAATATTTTCTTAATCATCGCTATCCCTAGTTTCATTTCTTTTTGTTGTTATACGTTCTTTATTTGGAAATAATTATTTATTTTTGAATAACGTAATTTTGATTTTTCTCTATCAGATATCTATTCAAGAAAATTGTATCTATTTTCATGTTTTACATCTACGAGTAACATTTTTGTAACCGAATGTATAGAATGTTTCTCTGCTAATATTACATAAATCATTTTCATTTTCACAGGTGTTTTTGAATGACCTAAATTATTTAGTGTTAAGCAAGTGAGGCTAGAAATCCTTCAATGAAACCGTTAGATTGAGGATGATTAGTTCTCTGATAAGAGAGACGTTAAAACATTACAGTTGTCTGTTATTATTTCTTAGAATATGATTGTCACAAAAAATAATAGGTAATAGACTCCACCATATCACAAATAAATAAGTAAATGGGTTTAAATATGTAATTTTATTTCTATTATTTACTTTACCTGATATTTAAACTCAGGATGATTAGTGTTTGATTTTTATAATGTCACAATAAGAATTAGAAAGTTTAAGAACAACTGAATATATTTGAAACGGCGTCTTCACCATGTCACAAATAAAGAATTATAAAATAAGGGTTGAGCCTCCCGTATGTCTTTGTAATATTTGAAAATTCAGGTAAGCGGGCTCTACTGAGTTAAATCTTTATATAGAGTTTAGAGAAGGGTTTGAGTTTCATTCATTTTGTTCTTTTGGTTTTATTAAGTTACTCGCTAGGCTTGTTGAGCTACTCGAGAATCGCCCACTTACATCACGCTCACGAAAGAGGATCTTATTTATTCTCCCTCGTAAACGAGTGACGGTCTGTATTTGAACTGCGTTTCTCAGTTAATAGTTACTTGATTTGATTTAGAAAACTATTTAAAATTAAAAGGAAAGTCAGATGAATTTTACTAACTTTTATTTATTTAATTATTTAAATAATATACAAAAATCAATTTAATAAAAAAGGACAAGTCTCAAAAATCAACAATTATAATAATTAAAAATTGGTACTTACATTACAATCATCATTTTGGACATAGCTGATCTTTTTTTCAGTTTAAATAAAATGTTCAAAATTATAAATATTTAATATAGGTACTAATAATATCAATTCGCGTTAAATAAAAAAAACCGTAAAACTTAAAGACACGCTTCAACGCGATCGTGCTTTTTATCGCTTCTAAGATTGAAAGTTCACTTGTCGAAAATTGGAGAGAAGAAGAAGTATAACTTTACTTTTTTCCACTCTTTCGAATATCGACCAATCAAATTGTCTATTCTTAGCGTCGGTCGTACCGTTTTTTGTTGAATCAGCAATTTGTCTAGTAGATACAATACCGATGTTAGAGTCATGACCTTTTATATACTTTAATGAACTTTTATAAATTATTAATCAGCGTAAAATACCTAGTTCGACCGGATGCAATATTTTTATTACAATATACTGGGAGTGACAATGAATTCTATTTTTGGTTTTAATCATTTACTCATTTGGCTTATAGTAGAGCTACTCGAGAATCTCCGACGTTCATCACGCTCACAAAAAGAGGATCTAAATGATTCTCGCTCTTCAACGGGTGACGATCTCTATTAATAGTTACTTTATCAGATAACTAACTATTATTTATTTAGTTATTCAATAAATACAAGAAAATCCATTTAAGTACTCAAAAGTATTAATTACAGTACTTAAAATTTGTACTTACCTAACAATCATGATCGTCGACCCAACTGATCTTTTTTGGGAATTTCACTTTCTATAGTATTTTAGAAGTAATTAAGGACTAAATAATATACCTACTATAAACGCGTTAATAAACCGTAAAGCTTAAAATCACTACTCAACCAAGGAGCATCGTGCTTTTTGTCGGTTCGAAAAGTCGAAGTATACGTGGCTGAAGTTGCAGAGAAAACTCATAAAAAACTGGAGAGGCATATGGACACATGTGCTCCATCTCAAGGGAGACTTCATGCTCCTATAGCTGCCAAGTCTCCAACCACTCTCTTAAAACTTTACTACACAGAAGCGCAAATCCAAATCCATCACAACTTCCTGTTGCACCAATATTTCTAACCTCGCTTTTTTCCACGCTTTCGAATATCAATCAATCAAATTGTCTATTTCTTAATTGAACCATTTATGGTATGTCGTACTGTTTTTGTGGAAAATGTCGATCAGCAAATTTTGTATATCTACAATGCCAATATTTTAGTAATGTATTTTTCTTGAACCTTGTTACAGTTTTTTTTTATTCTTTTCTTTTCTTGGGATTTAAGGTTCTTATAAGCGATTTTTTTTTCCTTTTGAAATATGTTTATTTCATGCCAATGTACAACGTTTCGGCTTATTCGCCTTCCTGAGGTACATCTCCTTTCTTACCAACATCGCATGATTCTCTGGAATTTTTTGTTGTATACCACTTTTAGTGGGTATTTTGTTGTTTGTAAAAAAGTGGTATACAACAAAAAATTCCACAGAATCATGCGATGTTGGTAAGAAAGGAGATGTACCTGAGGAAGGCGAATGAGCCGAAACGTTGTACATTGACATGAAATAAACAATTTCAAAAAGAAAAAAAAATCGCTTATAAATCCCAAGAAAAGAAAATAATAAAAAAAAATGCCAATATTGGAGTGTTGAAATTTTATAAATTAGGAATCAGCGAAAAATATTTAGTTTGAACGGATGCAATATTCTTGTTAAAATATACCGGATGAGACATTATGATGTGAGGAAAACTGCCTTAAATCCCAGCTAGCAAGGCACGTGATATTGATGTGAAATATACGTCTCTAATTACGTCAAAATGACCAACATTTCGATGTAATAACGACGTAATAATGACAATATGTCACAGCTAATTAACGTCGAATAAGGACGCAACAACACGTCCAGTGATAATGTCAAAAATACGTCAATATGCGTCCAATGTTAAACCAGTAAATGGTGGAAATAATAGGCTTGTCTTGATTCTTTTTCAGAACTAGTTCTGAAACCGCTACGCAATTTGATTGGTTTTATAATAGTCTTCCCAAAACTAATGTAAACCAATTAAATTGCAAGAAACAGGTTTAACTTCAACTAATTCTTAAAAGAATAGGAAAAAATCATACCAAAATATGCCTTACAATACTAGTATTAACATAATCACATCTTTATAAAAGAACTAAATACTAAAACAATAAAAATAAATACCATATACTAAGATTGGACAGTAAAGATCTATTAAAATGTTCTTGCTGTTTATAAGCGGCCACCACGTTTCTTTTTTTCTCGGAGTCAAACAGTTTTTCTGTACAAGTCCTACACTGAACCGAAAAGGTACGTGATATTAATAAAAAAGTGCTTCAAATCAATGAACGTCAACATTAAATTTGAGCCGATGATGGGTGACATTAATACAATGAACGTTCATACATAAATTCGGTAGCGAATTCTGTACATTGAATTAATAAATAAAGAACATAAATTTATGCTCGCCGGTTATTGATCTTACGAATGATGGACATTAATTTATAACTCCTATACGTTAAAACGATGTTACCAGGTTGTTAATGTTACGAACGATGAAGATTAGTTTATGTCTCCAATACGTAAAACCGATGTTAGCTGGTTATTAATGTTACGAACGATGAACATTAATCTATGACTTTTGTACATTAAACCGATGTCTGAAGGTTATTAATGTTACGAACGAGGAACATGAATCTATGACTTTTGTACGTTAAACCAATGTTAGCTGATTATTACATTGGGTTATAATAATTGTTTTGCGTAATTGTGTTCGCTGGAAATTATTATTACGAAAGATTGAGATTATTGTTCTGTATTCAATCAATAATCGCGAGCATATAGGTACATATGTATTATGTGTACTGCAAAGTGCAGTATGGTTCAAATATACTAGTATCAATGGTTAGAGAATTTAAAAGCACAAATAAGACTCAAAATTATCTTGCTGTACGTCCATTGATTTGATGCACCTGCTTTGTAAATAAATTAAATCATATTTGTACGACACTCGAAATCTAAAGGATTTATTTTTAATTTAGTTAATATTAAATGCTAAACATGTCAGATTCGTCTGTCATCTGAGGTGAAAAGGGAGAAAAAACTATATTTGGAAACTAAAGTCCGCGGAAATTCTTCTAAACAAAATTGGAAATTATTACGAGATCTAAACATTTATGCAAGGGAAAATATCACAATACCGTCTTTTATCCATGATGTTGATAATATTAATGATTTTTTTGTGGCCACTTCTACCAACAATCCGGACCCAGGAACGATCAATTTTTACTTAGGTAATAAAATTAGGCCTTGGTACGTGGTGCAATTTGTGAACCCTTTAATAAATAGAACAAATCCGGTTGTGCAATGCGGCGTCACCCTTTACTTCTGTTACGACGCGATATAAGGTGGCGCTGTGTATCATGCGTATGTCTATAAGGACGCGTTAGAAAAAGAAAGACAAGAAATACACAGACTAAAATTCGCATTATTATAATATCATTCTATTATTCAGCATCACATGCATTTTTTAAGAGTTAAAATATATGTAAAATTAGAAGTTTCTTTGATGTTTTGTTAAATAAGTTTAAGTTGAACGTGTTAATAAGTTATTTGGTTATTGTTTAAAAGTATTTTGTTACCTATTATTGGAAAATAAACAACAAGAGAAAATAAATCGGCGTTTGTACATACAACCCGCAACATTGGTCTCTTCGAAACGGATGTACAACATAACTGGAAGTGCATCAGCAAAGCAAATCAACAACTGAGCAAATTTGTGAGTACTCTCAATCCTTATCATTATTATATATACAGTCCTCTCCACATTCATTTAGTGTATAATACGTCCTGCGTAATAATTCAAGTTCACGTATGTAGGTACATATCTAATTCACGTTAGGTATCTATTTATATTAGGTAGATAGTAGATAGGTAATGTTATGTTTTCTCAAAGGACCAATTGAAATGAATATTGAACTTGTATAACGACTTTTTTTATTGTAAAATTGAGTTTTTTATTGAGTAATGAAATGAACTGTAATTGACTTTTTTTTTGTTACAAAAAAGTTACTATAGAAACATAAAAATACAATGTGTTAACAAAATTAAAGGACTGGACTATAACAAACTTAACATAGCCGGCCACCTTAAAAGTTATAAACTTTTAACATAAATTATTAATGTAATCAAATTAATTATTGTTCGTATCAATTGGAAGAACACAAATTTTATTGATACTTCGTTTTAATATTCTACCACTCGGTATTTTTACCGACACTACCCTCACAATAATGTCCGTTCCAGGATGACACTGAAGAACTCTTGCCATGGACCATTTGAGGGGTGGAACATTATCATCCTTCAACACAACTAATGTTCCTTCTTGAATAGGATTTGTGTTTGTCACTTTCCATTTATTTCTTTCTTGCATGTTTGACAAATATTCCAAAGACCATCGATGCCAAAATTGCTGTACGATCTGTTGCATTCGCTGATAACGGTTTAAGCGGTTTTCTTTAATTTCCATAAGATTTGATTGAGGTAAAGCAGATAACGTCTCCCCAATCAAAAAATGAGATGGAGTTAATGGATTATAATCCAAAGGATCACTCGAAATTGGAGTGAGTGGCCTCGAATTTAAACAGGCTTCTATCTGGACTAAAATAGTATACATCTCTTCATAAGTTAGAGATGCATTAGACAAGACTCTTTTCATGTGATACTTGACAGACTTTATAGAAGCTTCCCATAGACCTCCCATATGGGGAGAATTAGCTGCAATAAATTTAAAATAAATTCTATCGTTGTTAGAAAATTGAACAATGGCATTTTGATGTTCTTGACTGTTTAACAAAATGTATAATTCGTGTAACTCGTTAGCAGCTCCTACAAAGTTAGAACCATTATCGGAATAAATTAAATATGGTCTGCCTCGTCTAGATATAAATCGCTTAAGGGCGTTAAGAAATGCTTCTGTAGATAGACCTTGCACCAATTCGATGTGAATGGCTTTAGTGCTTAGGCATACAAATACGCATATATATGCTTTAACAAACTTTGTATTTCTTAACGTACTATTTTTGATTAAGAATGGACCTGCGTAATCTACCCCGCATTTGTAAAATGATCTAATAGTATCAAATCTTTCAGGAGGTAAATTACCCATTATTTGATCTAATGATATTGGTTTTGCTCGAAAACATTGTATACATCCTCTGAGGACTTTCTTTATAGTATTTTTTCCCGACAAAATCCAATATTCCAATCTAATTATTGCTAGTAAAGTTTGTATACCTGCATGTAAATTATCATAATGTGTTTTAAGGATAACTAATTCAGTAAATTTGTGATTTGATGGTAAAATAATAGGAAACTTTTGATTATAACATACATTGGAATGTTTTAATCTACCTCCAACTCTTATTATAGATTTCTCATCAAGAAATGGATTGAGGCATAATAGTTTGCTTCTTGAATCAAGCGACCTTCCATTTTGAAGACCATTAATTTCAAATGAAAAATGTTGAGACTGAACCATTTTTACTAGACATGTCATGGATGAATTGAGTTCATCAATAGAAAGAATGGTATTCAGTATTTTATTGCTTCCATGCATCCTAGCAAGACAATTTCTTTTAAATCTTAAAATGAATGCTACTATATGATTCAATGTGTTAAGTTTTGAAAATTTTGAAAATATATCCATATTATCATTTTCCTTATTTGTAACAAGGCTAACAGTGTTTTGTTTAACTTCTGGGATATCTATATTAGTAAAATCTAATGTCGTTGAATTATTAAAAGTTAAAATATTTGAATGTAAAAAATCAGGTCCGTTCCACCATATATCTTGAGATGATAAATTTTCTGGGTTAATTCCTCGAGATATAATGTCAGCAGGATTTTTATCACCAGCTACATGATACCAATTTGTTACTAATGTCAATTCCTGTATTTCACATACTCTATTGGCTACAAAAGTTTGAAGATAGCATGGTTGAGTTGCAATCCATGCTAAAACAATTTTGGCATCGCACCAAAAAAATGAATTATCTATTTTAATAGTAACAGTTTGTATAACTTTACCTAATAGTTTTGCTAATAGCAAGGCACCGCACAATTCCAGTTTTGGAAGAGAAATCTTTTTAAGTGGTGCTACCTTAGATTTAGCACATAGAAGACTAACTTGATGATTCCCATTGTGCTCATTAATAGATCGTAAATAAACACAACAACCATATGCTAATTCAGAGGCATCACAGAAACCATGAATCTCTATACGAGTAGGACTTTCACAAAGAACATGCCTTGAAATATTAATGGAATTGAGGCATTGTAATTGAATTGTAAATAATTTCCAAAATGTTGAAAGTTCTGGTGGAATCAAATCATCCCAATTTAGTTGCTTTTGCCATAATTGTTGCATCAATAGTTTTGCTTTGATTGTAGCAGGACCAACTAATCCCAGTGGATCGAAAATTTGTGATATAACAGAAAGTACATGTCGTTTTGTAATCGTTTCAGGAATCGCGAAAGTATTAATGGAATATCTAAGACTATCATTATCTGAATCCCAGATTATGCCTAATGTTTTAACTTCCGATTTTTCTTTAAAAACGTGTATTGAGGAATTCTGATTTGAGTCATTAATAATCTCAAGAGAATTTGATGCCCACTTTCTGAGATCAAAACCAGCAGAATTTAAAATCAGTGAAATTTCATTTTTTATTTGTTTAACTTTCTCTATTGATTCTGCTCCAGTCAGCAAATCATCAACATAGAAATCCCTTAATATAATTGAACATGCTTCCGGAAATTCTTTCATATTTTGATATGCTACTTCATGCAAACAACGAACTGCCAAAAATGGTGCGCATGAAGTACCATAAGTAACTGTATTTAATGTAAAGATTTGAATGGGCTCTGTATCATTTTCACGCCAAAATATGCGTTGCATGTTTCTATCGTCAGGATGTACCAAGATCATACGATACATCTTAGCAATATCTGCTGATACAACGTACGGATGTGAACGGAATCGCAAAATAATATCGAAAATGTCATCTTGAATTTTTGGACCAACTCGTAAACAAGAGTTTAAAGAAATGTTAGTATCTGTAATTGCACTACCATCAAAGACCACCCTAAATTTAGTAGTACTGCTTCCTTCTTTTTTAACAGCATGGTGAGGAAGATAGAATGAAAATGTATCATCATTTAAATTAGAAGTAAGAACTGACATGTGTTTCATAGAAATGTATTCTTGCATAAATTCATTATATGATTGCTTATAATTATGGTCTCGCTTACAACGATTTTCAACCGATTCTAATCGTTTTAACGCTACGGGTTTTGAGTTGCCCAAATTCGAAAGAATATCATTGTTATATGGTAGTCTAACTATGAATCTACCATCTACATCTCGACTTGTCGTATCCTTAAAATAAGTTTCACAATATTGTTCATCTAATGATAAATGCTTCTTTGTAGCGACTTCTTCAAGTTCCCAAAATTTTGCTAATTGTTGATTTAAACTTAAATTGCAAACGTTGACAGTTTTGATAGTATTGTTTTGAATGTTAACCGTGCCAGCTAAAATCCAACCCAAAACTGATTTTTGCAATATAAGTTTATTATTATCCAAACTAATTTGTTCATTGCACAATAAATCATAAAAATGTGACGATCCTATTAGAATATCAATCTCTGCAGGTTTATGTAAGTTAGGATCGGCTAGTTTTATATAACTAGGAATGTTTATTGAGTTTAATGAAAAATGTTTTGTAGGAATTTTTTCTGTTATTTTGGAAATTGTTAAAAATGTCAAATTAGATTCGTAATTACTATGAATTGACTTTATTGAAGTATTTACAATTTTGAATAAATCTATAGGACTTTGACCTATTCCAGAAATTGTACATTTAATAGGAGCTTCTTGTAATTGCAATTTTTTAGCTAACGATGTAGTGATGAAGTTGCTTTGACTTCCACAATCAAGAAGACAACGGCATTCATGATATTTACCTTGAATGTCTTGAATGTATACCATTGCAGTTGATAAAAGTACTAAATCATTTTTATTGGCAACATGTGTTGATATTGTAATATCACGACATGATTGTGATGTTGAGGGATTATTATTAACATTATTTTCACTACTTGTTTGTTCAGCACTTCCATTATTGCTTTGAGTTTTAATTTCATTTGTATTGTTTGAATGCAAAATTGTGTTGTGTTTTCCGTGACATTTACGACAACCCCCTGACTTGCAGTCGGTTTTGAAATGTCCCGGTCTCAAACAATTGCTACATAATTTTAATTTTTTAATTTCTTTGTATTTACTATCATTTGTAAGATTTAAGAATTCTGGACAAACATAAATTGCATGAGATTGTTTACAATAAAAACATTTATAATTGACCTCATTAGTACTTTTTTGTAATGCTGTGAAAGACTGACCCTTTTTTGTAAAATTACTCTCAGTTTTATTAAAAGACTTTTTATTGTTTGCCTCAAGAGCTTCCAAATGCATACACTTTTCCTTTAAAAATTGTAAAAGTTGCTCTAATGTTGGCAATGAATTATGTTGAATAGTTGATTCCCACTCTCGCTTTGTAATATTGTCAAGCTTAGTGTTTATCAAATACATAATTATCATATCACAGTTAGCAATAGATTTATCGAATGATTCTAAGGCTCGCATATTTTTTAAAATGTTATCAACTAAATTTCTCAAAGCATTATAAGACTCTTTATAGATTGGTGGAATATCGAACATTGATTTAATGTGATTATTAATAATTAGTCTTTTGTTTTCAAAACGTTCTTTTAATAATTCCCAAGCAATTGCGTAATTAGTATTAGTAGCCTCTAGAGAAGCAATAACTTGCGCTGCACCTTCACGAAGACATGATCTTAGATAATGAAATTTTTGAATGTCATCCAAAGAATTATTATTGTGAATAAGTGATATAAATGTATCATGAAAATTTAACCAATTTTCGTATTTTCCATAAAATAATGGAAGATCGATAGGTTTTAATTTAACACCTTGAAATTTGCTTAAATTTTCAGATGAACTAATAGAGTTGTTAATAGAGCCCAACATTGTGAGTTTATTTTTTGCCATCACAATGTATTTATAAAAATTATCTTCGACTGTGTCTCTATCACTAATGTCTTGTTCATCTAGAAACTCAATGTTTGATTGAATTGTATCGTATTCTGAAAATAAAATTTCAATTTTTTCTAGACGTGTTTTGATTTCTTGAGTATCAGCTTCTGATAACTCATTTGTTATATATTTAATGAAACGAGTTAAGCTTCCTTTAATGTAACTCCTTCTATTGCGTAATACCTGTATAGTATTTTCATTGTTTGCCATTGTTAAATTTGACAACTACCAACTATCGAAAATGTCAAATGTATTAATTGAAGTTGTCAAAAATCTAAATACAATTTAAAAATAAAAGAATTAAATTGTATGGTAAACTTCGAAATCTATATCAAAATATCACACGAAAACGCCCGTCAAACGCAAATATAACAGGAATAAATGTATAATATTCAAATCGTACGAAATACCTGTTCAAATTGTTACTCCAATGCGATCATTGTGTTCTGCTACTTGGCTTGACATGTGCTTGACGTTTAATTGATTATTGTGATTGTTATACTTGTCCTGTCTTGATTGTTGTAAAATGAATTTCGTAATTTCTTGTTTTTTCGATTGAAACTTCTGAACCATCCGGCACGAATTGACCAAAATGTTATGTTTTCTCAAAGGACCAATTGAAATGAATATTGAACTTGTATAACGACTTTTTTTATTGTAAAATTGAGTTTTTTATTGAGTAATGAAATGAACTGTAATTGACTTTTTTTTTTGTTACAAAAAAGTTACTATAGAAACATAAAAATACAATGTGTTAACAAAATTAAAGGACTGGACTATAACAAACTTAACAGGTAACAA
The DNA here is from genome assembly GCA_911728435.2 of Apoderus coryli. Classification (NCBI taxonomy): domain Eukaryota; kingdom Metazoa; phylum Arthropoda; class Insecta; order Coleoptera; family Attelabidae; genus Apoderus; species Apoderus coryli. The sequence continues at coordinate 2,699,883 of OU452202.1, read as the reverse complement.
GGTAGCAATAAACCAAATTCAAGACCATGTCTGAAGAAATTAAATCATTAAAAATTCGCCGCGGCGTCATAAAATCTCAATTAACACGTTTTAATCAATTCTTGGACAATTTTATAGCATCTCAAACATCATTAGCAGAATTACAAACTCGATTAGAGAAACTCGATTTAGCATACAAAGATTTTGATACCGTGAACGTAAAGTTAGAAATAGTCGATGAAGACAACGCCGAGGCACATGCCTTGGAACGAAGTGCATTCGAAAAAGCATTTTATAAAGCTGTTGCGGATGGGAAAACTTACCTGTGCGTGCCAGTAGCAAATAGCAACAACTCTAGTAATATTAACAATGCAACAGTGCATGACAACAATGTCAAACTTCCAGCTATTAGCCTACCCGAGTTTGACGGGTCGTATGACAGGTGGCTTCATTTCCATGACTCATTTACAGCTTTAGTACATAAAAACTCGTCGCTTACGAACACACAGAGGTTTTATTATTTGCAGTCTTCTTTAAAAAGCCAAGCTTTAGAAATAATTCAAAACTTACAAATCTCAGACGATAATTACGGAGTCGCCTGGGATTTAATTTGCGAACGATTTCAAAACACGAGAATTATTGTAAATACACATATCAAAGCGTTATTTGAACTTCCTAGTATTACAAAGGAATCCAGAGACGGACTCCGGAGGTTATTAGACGATCTTCAAAAGCACATGCGCTGTTTAAAAAACCTGAAGCAACCTACCGACTCTTGGGATTCTTTGGTAATTTACTTAATTTCTTCAAAATTAGATTCACACACCAGGCGTGAATGGGAGCAAAGTATTGCCACAACTGAGCTGCCCAAGTTTGATGAGTTTACAAAATTTCTGTCAAGCAAATGTCAGTTACTAGAAACGTTAGATGGTAATAAAGCAACTAGTGTCAATACACATGTCAATAAAAATTCCCAAAAAAGAGAGTGCTATACGCATCTAAGTACACAAAGGAGTACTTGTTCCTTTTGTAAGGGTACTCACTTTATTTTCAGCTGTAGGGAATTTCTAAAATTAAAGCCATCTGAAAGAGAGTTAGAAGTCAAAAAACTTAAAGTCTGTATTAACTGCCTAAAACCAGGACATTTCTCAAAGGCCTGCAAGTCAACTACTTGTAAAATTTGTAACAAGTCCCACAACACATTGCTGCATCAGCATAACGATAACAGCTCAAACAAAGAGGAGTCAAAACCCAGTACAAGTAGTAATGTGGACAATCAGATTGTCGCTCATAGTTTCATAAAGGATACCCCTTCGCAGGTACTACTTTCTACGGCATTGGTAAACATTGCAGATGTTTACGGCACTCCAATAAAGCTCTTCTTGACTGCGGTAGTCAGTCTAGTTTGATAACAAGAAAATTGGTTCAACGTTTGGGCTTGCAAGAATCACAAACCTCCATTCCGTTGGCAGGTATCAATGGACTCACACTAAAGGTTCATGGTAGAGTGAAGGTTACTATGAGATCGTGTTTCAATTCATATACTTCATCAATTGCATGTCTCGTTCTAGATAAAATCACTGGCAACATTCCATTGTTGAGTTTCCCATGTGAGCATTTAAACATTCCTACTAACATTAAGTTAGCTGATCCGTACTTCAATAGATCTTCTGAGGTGGATCTTCTGCTAGGTGCAGACATTTTCTTTGACCTCTTATGCGTCGGACAGATTCAGTTGGGTAGACAAATGCCAATTCTACACAAATCAAAGTTAGGATGGTTGGTTGCAGGTCCGTTGGCGCCAAGTATTCCAAAGCAAGCAAACGTTTTATGTCATTTGAACACTACGCAAAACATTCATAAGCAGCTCGAAGCCTTCTGGTCGATAGAGGAGCTAGCCCCTACAACCATTTTATCTCGCGAAGAGCACGAATGCGAAAAGCACTTTCTAGAAAACACTAAGCGTGATGAAACGGGTCGCTTCGTCGTCCAACTTCCTCTTCGCGATAATTTCTCAAGTCTCGGAGATTCGAGGGACATCGCCCTTAAAAGATTTCTTAACATTGAGAAAAAACTATCAAAAAATCCAGAATTACGAGACAGTTATTCAGATTTCATGAGCGAATATGAAACTCTAGGACATATGTCTAAAGTCGAGCCAGAGGAAGATATCAACAATCAAAACAAGTGTTGTTATCTCCCTCACCATTGCGTTATAAAGGAGGATAGTTTGACGACTAAGGTACGCATTGTTTTTGACGCTAGTGCTAAAACATCCTCGGGTACTTCATTAAATGATGTTTTAATGACAGGGCCCACAATTCAGGATGATTTAATCTCAATTTTACTGCGTTTTCGCAAGCATAAATTCGTTCTGTTAGCTGACATTACAAAAATGTATAGGCAGATTGAGGTTGATCATAAACACAGAGATCTTCAAAGAATATTATGGCGTCCAAACGAATCCCAAAACATTTCTACATATAGACTAAACACTGTTACGTACGGCACTGCCAGTGCTTCTTACTTGGCCACAAGATGTATTGTAGAAATTGCAAATTTACACAAGGAATCATATCCTAAGGCCTGTGACCTCATAAAGCGGGACTTTTATGTTGATGACTTCATTTCCGGCGCCAACACGGTGGAGGAAGCAGTCAATATCAGAAATGATGTGTCAACTGTCTTAGCAAAGGCAGGGTTTATTCTACGAAAATGGGCATCCAATGACAAATCTATTTTTGGAGACACGTCACAGTCTTCCGACATATTCCAATACATTATTTCGGACGACAAATCCGTAAAGGCACTCGGTGTCAGGTGGTCGTCAAATTCAGACATTTTCTTATATAACTACAACCAAGATAATGACACGTCAAAGCGTGTTACTAAACGCACTATGTTGTCAACAATTTCCAAAATCTTCGACCCATTAGGCTTGATAGGTCCAGTAACCGTACAAGCTAAGATAATTCTACAGCAATTATGGCAACTTCAATTAGATTGGGACCAAAGCGTTCCAGTTCACCTTTTCACGGCTTGGAAACAATTCGAGGCTAATCTTGTTAGTTTAAATAAATTAAAGATTCCAAGACATGCATTATTATCTGATCCTATACAGGTCGAAATACACGGTTTCAGTGACAGCTCGGAAATCGCCTACGGGGCATGCATATATCTAAAATCGGTCAATACAGCAGGAAATTGTTTCGTTTCATTGCTATGCGCCAAATCGCGTATAGCCCCTCTAAAGTCATTATCGCTTCCAAGGCTAGAACTCTGCGCAGCTGTTCTTCTGGCTAAGTTAATTCAAAAGGTTTATGGAGCATGTCAGCTACGCGTTGTTAAGGTTTTTTGTTGGACAGATTCCACTATTGTTTTGAGTTGGTTAGCAGGACAGTCGTCTGACTGGAAATGTTTCGTGGCCAACCGAGTGTCGGAAATCCAGGGGATACGCGAAATTGATGAATGGAGGCACATCCGATCATCAGATAACCCTGCGGACATAATTTCAAGGGGTGCAAGTCCAGGTTTTCTACACAATTCCAAGTTGTGGTGGTCAGGCCCACCATGGCTGTCAAGCAATCCCAGCGATTGGCCTAAGGCACAATATGAAGTTCCGAAGGAACTCCCTGAAAAGAAAACACCAAAAACATTGGCGTTCGTTAATACTGTTGACAATAACATTTTTGACAGATTCTCTTCTTATAACAAATTAATAAGAGTGATAGCTTATTGTCAACGCTTTATACATAATGTGAAATATCCAAATCAAAAGCGCAAAGGTGGTTTGTCTGTAGCAGAAATTGACAAATCTCTAAATCGCCTTGTAATTATAATTCAAGCACAATATTTTCACGATGAGATTCGCTGCTTAAGGAAAGAAAATACAATTCCTCGAAACAGTAAGCTAATTAGTCTAAGTCCGTTCTTAGATGACAATTCGATTTTGCGTGTCGGGGGTAGAATAAAGCATTCTCATCTCACTTTCAATAAAAAATTTCCAATTCTACTTCCAGACAAACATACTTTCACGAAATTATTAATAGAATCAGAACATGTTAGGCTTCTACATGCAGGACCTCAACTTGTGTTAAACTCAGTCAGAAACAAATTCTGGATCCTTAACGGACGAAACGCAGTCAGGTTTAGAATTAAAAAATGTGTACGATGTTTCAGGGTAAACCCGCATAGTGTTACTCCCAAAATGGGTGACTTACCTGGAGTTCGTTTAATACCCAAACGGCCATTTGCTAATTCTGGTGTTGACTACGCCGGGCCATTTCATATTAAGGACGGCAAATTAAGAAATCGAATCTTAGTTAAATGTTACTTGTGTGTGTTTGTTTGCATGACAACGAAAGCTGTACATTTAGAGTTGTGCGGTGATTTATCGGCAGAATCATTTCTGAATGCCTTGAAGCGCTTCGTTTCAAGACGTGGGTTTTGTGAAAACTTATATTCCGACAACGGTACTAATTTTGTCGGTGCCAATAACGAGTTACTAAATACATACAAATTACTTCAAAAATTCAAGAAAGAATCTAACATTTCCAAGTACTTCAGTGATAACCGGATGACCTGGCACTTTATTCCTCCCCATAGTCCAAATTTCGGCGGCTTGTGGGAAAGTGCAGTCAAGTCCGCAAAATTTCACATCAAGCGAGTAATATCCAATGTTCCTCTCACTTATGAGGAATTCAACACAATTATTACGCAGGTCGAGGCAGCACTAAACTCCCGACCACTTACTCCTTTGACTTCCGACATAAATGACATATCTGCTCTAACCCCATCCCATTTCCTTGTGGGGGATACTCTCGTTGGTCTGCCTCAGCTAGACTGGACGGAAGTGCCAATGAACAAGTTGACAAGGTACGAACTACTTCAAAGGCTCTATCAACACTTTTGGAACAGATGGAAAAACGAGTATTTGACAAGTCTCCAACAGCGCACCAAGTGGAAGGAGCCCTTAAGCGCAAATATTCAGCCCGGAGCGGTTGTCATCCTGAAAGAAGATAACGTTCCACCTCTACAGTGGCCGTTAGGCAAAATTGTACAACTACATCCCGGCAAGGACGATATTGTTAGGGTCGTCAGTGTAAAGATTAAAAACAATGTTTTAAAAAGACCTGTGTCCAAGGTATGCGTGTTACCAGTTGAAAATTAATATAATGTTGTTGAAAGTGCAGCCTTTCAAGGGGGGCGATATGGTACGTGGTGCAATTTGTGAACCCTTTAATAAATAGAACAAATCCGGTTGTGCAATGCGGCGTCACCCTTTACTTCTGTTACGACGCGATATAAGGTGGCGCTGTGTATCATGCGTATGTCTATAAGGACGCGTTAGAAAAAGAAAGACAAGAAATACACAGACTAAAATTCGCATTATTATAATATCATTCTATTATTCAGCATCACATGCATTTTTTGAGTTAAAATATATGTAAAATTAGAAGTTTCTTTGATGTTTTGTTAAATAAGTTTAAGTTGAACGTGTTAATAAGTTATTTGGTTATTGTTTAAAAGTATTTTGTTACCTATTATTGGAAAATAAACAACAAGAGAAAATAAATCGGCGTTTGTACATACAACCCGCAACAGGCCTGATATTAACTTTCAATTTCAATTTAGAATGGTGGATCATGGGGAGATACTTGATGGATTGCTTGGGATTAAGTCAAATGCTGTAGGCAGTGACATGATCAGTATTGATATGCTAGTAGTAGTAGTAGTTGTCCGTTTATAATGCCCTTTATATAGCATCTAGTTAATTACTATATAGAAACGAGGAACTTCCCAACATGTGGGAAAGAAGCCAATGTCACTCCAATCCCAAAACTAAAACTCCATCAACATTTAAGGATCTTATAGACCGATTAATATACTCCCAGCGATCTACAAGGTTATTGAGAGAGTGATCTGCAATCAATGAAAACATATCTTGATGGGCATGGGTTGTTGTCGGAGGTCCAGTCTGGGTTCCGTCAGGGTCACAGTTGCTCCACGACATGACTTAAAATACTGGATGATGCATTGGGGACGGTAGATCAGGGTCGATTGACGGCATTGCTGCTGTTGGACTACGCAAGGCGCATTTGACCGCATTGGTCATGGTTTGTTGCTGGCCATTGTGGGTTACCTGGGCTTTGGGGAGTCTGCTGTGTCTCTACTCGGAACATATGTGAATGATAGAAGTCAGGTTGTCATTTTGGGAACGGCAGTGTCTGGGACCAGGACATTGCGTAGTGCCGCAGGGCATCCAGGAATCATTGCCTTTTTTTATGTATCAGGGTTTTTGTTGTTGTTATTATTATGCAGTTATCTTTAGTATTGCTAATATGTTAAGCTAGGAGGCTGTGCATCGACTTCGCCTTTTGTGTAACTTTTCTAGGTTCTCAATAAAGTCATTTATTATATTATTATTATTAATCAAAATAACAGGTTTTTAAGTAAACAGTGTGCGCCTTTAGAATAGACTTATAGAACCCATAAGTACGGTTGAATTGCAGATTTTCTTCCTTTAAGGTTTATTATATGTTCTTCTATTTCTTGAAGTGTTTTAGCACAAAATAAAAAAGATTTTTGAGAGTCTTTTATGTGTACTTTAAATGGCTTATCTTTCCACTGGCACCTTTGGAACATAGCTTAGCGGATAGCACTAAATATCCATGAAGAGCCCATAAAATTTCTCCCCTCGTATCGGCGGGTTTTCAACATTACAAAGGAATACAGCGCTTTTTTTTTTTCGTTTTAAACTGACTTTAGTTTTGTAATTTACTAAATGGTACTTATATAAAAGGATTACTACGATTACTACTTACCTTATATTTCTACATTTGTTGTATTATTTGGGAACAAATTGTAAAAATAGATTTAGGAACACACTTCACTTTTCAACTGTATACATTTAACTAAACAAAACAAAAAGGACGCGTAAACAAAAAGTCTATGAGAATGTCATAATGTCAATGTTTTTAGTATTCAGTCTACGGTCCGGGTGCATTGATTTGCGCGCGTTATTCAGAATTTAATGGTTAGGTTCGTAAAATTAATGCTTAGCATCCATTGAATCAACGATGATCGTTTATTAGTTTTTAAGTTCGCTGTTCATAGGTATATGATTTACAAATCATTGTGTTAAAATCGAAGAGCATAAATTAATAAATTTAAAACATTGAGGCAATAAATAGTGACATTATATTGATGAAAAAAAACATAAATTTTCGATGTCTTGCATTTATTGATTAATGTTTCATCGTACATTGTTTCTATGTATGAAATTATTAATTTATGATCAAAATTCATTGTAACAGTGACCAATTCATAATATTAATGTTCAAAATATTGATGACAACCATTAATTGGTTTTACGTACAATATTTTTTTCAGTGTATGGTACCACCGTCTTTTTCGACAAATTGAATCCCTTGGAAGGCCAAAAATATTCTTATTGTAGCAAGAAATGAGATTATGTAATTTCAAATAATTGAATATATCATATTACTAAACATTATAATAATTTGCATACTAATGTTAACTACTTTTTATAATTTTTAAGTCGATTAAGACACCTCAAAATGACGTCATTGCATAGACCGATTTTTAACTAGTGCATGTCACCAATGTTCGACGTCATTATGACGTATCATGATGTCGAATTTATGACATGCGACGAATATCACCACGTATCGACGTCGTTTTGACGTGTTTTCACGTCAACTTGCTAGCTGGGATGATCGGCTAATTACAATTTATTTAACATGAATAATAAGATTGTGCATATCTGGAAAAACTATCTATCGTTAGAAATTTAGAATTTTTAAATGAAAAGATTAGCTTTGCTGTTCTGTCTAATAAGATTTTCCAGACATAAAAATGCTGATTTATATTTATTTATTGCATGCAATGGCACAAAATAAGTTACATAGATAACAGAATACAGAGAGAGACAGTCGTGATATCTTGGTCTCGGTATTGTTATTTGTCACCATATAGGTAAATCTTGGTCTCAGATGTGCAAATTATGGAAATTTATTACTTTTTCCCAGTGAAATTCGCCCCTATTGCGTTAAATATACATATTAAAAAAAAATAATTTTCTGACATATCGTACAAAATTACTTGCTAACTTAAACAAAATCCTCTGTATAGGTAGAGCCAGTAATTTTGTTCGCTATGCCACAAAATGATTTCTATTTGAAGGCAAGTAAAGTTTGGATTTTGCTAAATAATTGCCGAAATCAGTTTGTAATTGAATCTTGCAGGGTAATCGGAGAAAATTATGACAATTCAGGGATGTATTAAACTAAATCGGAATCAACCTTTATAACATTTAACTGTGATTCTACCTAGAACTCTATAAAATGTTATTTCCATTTAGGATTTCGTTTAACGCGTACTGTTAAACTTTTGTTCAAACCCGTATTTTAGAATCATTCTGTATAAGAATTATTGTAATTTTGCTTGTAATGGTCTACACGCACGTATATATTATATTATTCGTAATATACAACATATACATGGTGTCAATTTTAAAACTTACCCCTCTCAAAAACGGAAAAACATGTTAATCTATTTGAGGGAATGCTTTTAAATTTTAGCCTTTGTGAATCAACCCCCTTGCTGGCCTTTTATTTTTTTTTTCTGTCCTTACAGTGGGTTAATGAAAAATTCCTTGGCTACATAGATTGACTATAGAAGAGCAGTTGCATAACCCTCTTAAAACTCTCAAATCACACTGTTTAAGTAGTTCAAGCAAGTTCTAAATACTTCTCTAACTTTTTGAGAACTACTATTGATCGAAGAGTGGTGATATTATAATTGATCCATTGACACTCATATCCTTTACAATTTCTCTCACTCGATTTTAATATTCTCTATTACCGGAACTTTTTAAACGGACATACTGTACACATCCACTCACGTTAGTCTAGATATACTTATTTATATGGCTAAAAAATTTCTTTCTAGATATGGATATATATGACAGTCACATGCAATGTCAAGTTTAAGAACTATATGACTCTTAGATAATTGTACAGACGGAAAATGTAGATTATAAGAGTTTCTAGGACAAAGTAAATGTTCATCGATATTCGATGAACAGATAAATATTATTGTTTTTAGATTTAATATAGGTACGTGAAGCATTTCCAGTCCAAGGTAAATAACTGTTTTCAGGTAAGCCAAACAAACAAGAGATATTATTATAAACACTAAAAACTTAAGCTAATATTTAAGCTAATATTTAACAAAGTTTACTAGTTTTAGTTTTATCCTGTTCAATTTAAATAATTTACGTCATTAGAAAACCAAATAAATATTAATCCATCAATGGTGTCACTATTTCTCCCTCAATTTTTTTCTTAAAGGGCTAAGTTGCTACTCAGGAAGATCACGTCTGGTGTTCTTAGTCCATTTCTTCAAAACGCTAGCAGCAGACTATTACATCCTTCTGCCAGCATCGCCCACTATTATGGTACCATGAATGTTTCGGCCAGTGGTTTCCAAGCGTTAGGTCCTCGATCTTCAACCGAACTATGAGAAATACAAAACATAATTTTTATTCATATCTTTATATATTATTTATATTTAAATAGAAATACTTAACGTTTTATGCTTGGTAAAAACATGCAGGTATCTTATCTTCGAGTATAATTGAAACGAGGATAGATATCTTCATATTTTTGGAATGGTTGTAGAAGGTTCCTTAGATGATCTACTCTTAAATCAATTGCAAATTTCCTGGTATCAACTAGGTGCTCCTTTAATTCACTCAACCTATGGATGAGACGATTAGGACCTTGAAATTGGCTAACAAGATCACCGGACAGGCTACCGCTAGAGATTTATGTTGAATCGAATGAAGATCTGGTGGCAAGCATAAGATAAATCAGAGCTTTGCTTGAAACCCAATTTGTACGGTTATTGCATATGAGTTTAGGGCAAGGAAAACCCATTGTTTTAGGATGAAGGTCATATCGAAAAAATTAATTAGTGTTTTTAATTGTTATCATTTTGTTGGTTTAATTTAACAATCAATTTGGTTCCACTTATTGTGGGAAATTAGGGTATGTCGTTGTCGTTCAACACTCTGCAGGTTCTGTTTATTACTTTTAATTTCCCAAACCAGGAAAAGTATCGTAAACGCGCACAAAAATAAGATAATGACGGATCTAAACATTTTCTGTGTGGCTGTGTCTATGTATTCTTCCACGACAGCTTCAACCAATCGAGCTAAATTTTGGTAGGTATATGAGGTTGAAGGAATCGTAGGATGATCCCATTGGTTTTTCGATATGGGAAATAAAAGTCAATCTCCACAAATAAATTTAATAAATCCCTCTAAGGGTCTTCAGTCACCATACATGTTTCGGGGCACCCGGCCTTATCATCAGTAGTGGATTTGATTTATCGAGAAGCTGGCTTATGTAATTGGACATACACGAGAAAACATAATGTCCCAAAGCAAGACCGCCAATGCATTAGACGATATTATAACATACTACACTATACTGAACTCACCATTTCATGAAAGAAATTATATAAACACAAAAAACACAAAAACAAAACTAAGTCATATTACGATAAAATTATTGGTGTCGTACCTGTTTTTACTTTATAGTAATCATTGGTACGGTTTTGATTGTACCAGTTTCCGTTTAACAATGAAATGGTGTTAAGGCATTATCAACATAGGGTTGTAATGGACGAGCCATCTACCGTAGAAATGGTAAATATATGATATCCATAAAGAGAAATCATGAATTGATGCAGAAAATCGATATTACTTAAAAATCCAATCACACTAGCGACATCTAGCTCTCAGACTTACACGTTTATGATCTCACAAAACAAATACCTACATGTTAACTAAGGTAAGTTATACAGTACAGTACAGTATGAACACAGGATGAGTAACAACCCAACTAGCAATTCGACATTCTTAAAGAACTAATATATTTTATAATTATTTTATTGCCGCGTAGTCAAAACTTTTTTGTTCTTTAAAGCTTCGTTTCGTGATTAAACTGCTGCGTTATTCTGTGAGAAAAATTGTTTTAAGAACGTTTTTACAGCAAAATAATAAAATAGTTATAAAATATGATATCATAACAATTTTATAAACGTTTATAAAATACTTTTTGTAGGACGAATTTGTTCCGAATGATAATTGGTTTTAAAAGCATTTTGTAAAAGTACTAGTCTGGATTAACTTGTTCCTTTAAAAACAATTATAAAATTACTTTGTTAAAGTACAGTTCGTAATAATATTAAAATAGTTTTTTATTGTCGTTATTAAGAGCGATTTGTCTTCTGCAGCGAGTTTGTGCGCAAATTAATAATAACAAAATTGTTTTTTAGTTATTTTATTAAAAACAATAAAAAAATAAATATGTTGCCAATGCATATTTTATAAAATTAAAATGCTGTCATAAACACTACCTAGAACTAATATATAACATAGTCTTATTTATTTTCAACTGATATTTATTGTTATATTATACACAGGTTTAAAATGTTGTCCAAACGAAAAGCGATTGTGCATTTAATAGAAAATTAATTACAATATTATAAATTATCAAAGGGAAAACATTAGTGACTATAATATTGAGAAGGAAACTGTAATGGAATCTAATCAAATTAATGACGATATTTACATTCATAAGACACCAAATATTTTGGAGACTGATAAATTCTCACGAGAAATTATTACTAGATGGTGAGCGGGTAGCCGGAATAGAGAATTGGTGATCAATGTCATGCTTCAAGCACAACAAGTGAGCTAGAAAAAAATGCAAAACTAAGAGAAAACATGCGATCATGGGCAGTATCAAATAATATTCCACATTTTTCCCAAAAGAAACTTTTTGCTATACTCAATGAACGCATGCCAAATTTTCTAACTCAAGATCCTCGAAATATCTTAAAGATACTCAACAAACCGTTTTAGTAAGGGCAGTTATAACATACATAACATAAACAAAGGGCTCAATTTAGGTTATGTTTAAATTACTCCCGTAAAAGCTAATAAGAGAGTAGCTATGGAAGCATTTTGTTTTATAAGAACACGTTAAAAGCTTTTATAAAATATATTATGTTAAAGTTTGTTTTGTAAAACTCTGTTTACTATTTTATTATTATTCCAATATTGAGACGATGCGACACACGGCGGCGACTCACACAAACATCAAAGTATCAAGCACGAATAATTCAAGTAGACAGGACTAGACTTGATTAATTTGTATACATTTTATCTTATTATTTTTTGCAGCACCTTTTAATCAAATTTTGATTTTTTAGAGCATTTATATAAAAGCTTGTTTTAGTTTGTTTTACTATTAATTTATTTTAAATAACGGCAAACGATAACCAAATACATAAAACTTCAAGAAAAATACTTGTAATTAGCTTAATTATTCATTATCAAGCTTAGTGAAATATATATATTTTTTCTCTTACACCATAACTGGTTTATAAAAATTTCTTCACGTTTACATAAAACATAGGTACCTACTTATATTTTGGCTAGTATCCATATGATAGATATAAAAAAATCATATCATCATCATATCATTCTTATGTTATCAAAGGTGTTTCAGGTAATATTAATTTTATATTACATTTTATTTGCACCTAAAATATTATGAGATGTATGTTTTTTAACGAATACACCCCTGTATAAAACAATTCTGCAGTTATTTTATAATAGCTATCTAAGGAGCATACTCGTCTGGGTTGAGATAATTTTGTTCTATAAGCATTGTATAAGGAAGAAGCCATTTTTGGTTTCTTTAAATTGTTTGCCATGTTGACCAAACTTTTAAAATTAATATTTTTTATAATTTGTAAAATTTTCTTGGGTAATAAGGTATACAGAATCAGTCATTACATAATGAAGGATACCCCAAAAGATTATTTTCAACAATAAGTGACAATAAAAAAAATATTTTATATAATTTATAAAATCTAAATTCATTAATTTACATAATTCGTGAGGCGCATTAAAATTTTAGTAATAACATACAATATATTTAACAGTAAATTTTGTTTCGCAGCCAAATCGGCTCATGGGTGAATTTTATCTGACTTATTTTATTATTCATTAATGGGTATTATAGCGTTTTATATTATTTTTACATCCATGATTGTTAAGATTTTATTAATGTGTACCAACAACAATGCAGAATAATTATAAAATAATTTTGTGTAAAAAGGTATTTTAGAAAAACGTTTTTATCCTTTAACTGTTGCCGCTGATAGCAAAAATGTTTCAATTGAGGCTCTTATAAAATATGTTTATAACAGTTTTATTTGATTTTTATTAGATATTTATATTATTATATCTAAAAACTATTGTATAATAGCAACAAGCAACATTTATAGAACCGTTAAAGAGTCGATTTGTTTTATAAATCTGCGTCTTTTTCGTGTTTATAAGGCGCGTAAGAACGTTGTGAAAATGTTTATAAAACAATGGGTGTTTTATAAAATATATTTTATAAACGTTCTTACAGCAATTAAAAAAGTTAAATTGTTACTTGGGAAACAAACAATCCAAACAATAATAGGTAGGTATGCTACATCTAGTTATACAAATCACAGTTACAACGATGTCATAATTAAGTAATACAGACGCAGTCATCACAAACACATTATAAAAACTTAATTTAAAAGTACATATTCAATTGACTTAATAATTAATACAGGACAAAGACTTGAAAAACCTAGTAGATGTAAATTCGGTTTGATCATTCAAGCAATAGTTCGTTGTTTATTGAGGTAACTTCCATTATTTCGAGAGTATTGAGAGGTGTCTCTTTATTGTTGACATGTATTAATTAGTTTTTGGTTGAGAGTGCTTTAACCCTGTGACAGTCGTGCACACAACCCGTAAGTTTTTAAACAGCAGTAGGGGTCGAGTCCTACATTTGAAATAACTTAGAAAACTATCGTCTTTGAAACTGTCATACATGGAAAGTTGTTCAAACAAGTAAAGAATCGCATTACTCCTCAGCAGCATGGATTTTTCCAAAATCGGTCGACTGTAACAAACGTTGCATCTTTTCTACAGGTGGTTTTGCCAGCAGTTGGGGAATGTATGCAGCTGGACGTGATCTATACTCAATAATTAAGCACAAATTGCGCTGCATCGGTTTCCACGATGACCTTTCAGCAGGGTTTATGGCGGCACCTGCAGGCTAATTGTCAGAAACACACTGTATATATTAAAATATAAAAACATTTATATTAAATCATTCCTTGCAAGTTAAGTCACCAAATTTTTAACACAGTCAAAGAATAAGTCTTGTTTACTTTTAGTACCTAATAATTCGTTGCAGCTCACAGTACATAGGCGTAGGCGATTTTTATGTATTGAAATCAAAAAGGGTCAAAAAGAAATTTTATCTAAATCGCATCATATAGGTATGTATCTGTTTTTAGAGGATTTGAAAGACAACTAAATTTAAAACGGGGTTAAATAAGAATATTTTTTACCTAAATTCACACATGCAGACCACCATGTATTTGATGATGCAAAAATTAAAGCTAAATTAAAGTTTTCTTATATATGTATAATACTTATCTTTAATTTTGCATGGAAGAGGCACACATATTGGCAATAAGAGGAAGAATTTTCAAAAATATAATATTTATCAAGTCAGCCTTGAGAATTTGAGAAGATAGAATACATTTTTTTTAATTTAATATTTACTGTCAAATAGTCTGTTGAAAATTCTTACTTAAGAGTTGAGAATTTTTCATAAAACAGTTTTTTATCTGTGACATTTGATTTAATTCAATTCAAAAATGCGAACCTATTCCAAAGGAGAAAGAATAGACATGATTTTTATTCTGGGAGAATGGTCCAAAAACGCTTTGCTGGCATCGCGAGTTTACGCTTAAAGGTTCCTGGCGCAAAATCACCCCAAAAAAGCGGTCTTCGAGAGACTGTTAAGGCAGTTTAACGAAAGATACCACCCAAACACAGTGCAACTGCATCAAGAACTTTTCAATATTGATTTTAACTCGTGTTGAATTTTGTACATGGGCCAGGAACAAAATCATCGCAAATGAACACTTTTTTAATAGAGGAGATGAAGAACCAAATAAATGAAGCGTTTAGAAGCGTTACACCAGGTTAAAGTTGTTGAAGGATTTAAGAAAAGGATTTATATGTGCCTAGAGTCCAATCATTTTGAACATTTATTATAAAATTTATCAGTTTTTATTATTTAATTTAAGTGAAAAATTTATTTATTTATTATGTTATTGTTTAAATTATGGTTTGTCAAATTCTCATGGCCGACTTGACAAATATAATTTTAAAAAAATCTTCCTATTACTACCAATATGTGCTTTTTCCATACATTAAAAAATATACATAGATATGTATAAGGTTTTCCTATAGATATAGGAAAACCTTATAGTGATCAATAGATAATTAATTTCATCATCATCAAATACAGGGTGGTCTACATGAAATTAACAGGTTCAATTAAAAATTCGCATAATATTATGAATATGTGCATTTTCCACGAAAACGTCAAGAGTTATCCATAGGAAAGTATTATAATATTTGACAGAGAATTACTCTGTGCATCTAATTTTTACCTCATATACCGGGTGTTCCATTTGAAATAAACAAGTTATTTAGAATTAAACTTTACGTCCATATAAGTTATATTATTGGACATCCTGTATTTAGTATTGGGGATTTTTTTATATTTGGCGTAACAAGTGATGATGCCTAGACTGGCTTAAAAAGAATAAACAAATAGGTGTGAATTTTTTCATTCAAATTATGTCTATATTTTTATTAAAATTTAAATATTTAAAAAACTGTCAGGTTTAGGTAAGAACGGGGAATCTAAAAATTTATTCATATACAGGGCATTCCATTTAAAAAACACAACTATGGTTAAGTTCTTATATTTGGGACACCCTGTATAGACTCACAATATTTTTAAAATGTAGCCCTAAATCATTTTTATCGAACCCATGAATAAAACTTTAAGGAAATTAAATAGTTTAGCCACAGTATTCCGTGTAGTATGGCGAAAATAACCCTGTATATACGTTCCAACTACCTAACTGGTGAAATTTCAAACGCTATTTAAACCCCCACTAAGGGTATCTTATAATTTTATAATAACAACCAGTCGGGAGTTCTTGTAATCTCTCTATAGATCATAAAAAATCAGTTGTGTCACCCCAAAACTTTCCCGATTAGTTATAATATAATCAAAAATATATGACCTGCGTAACGAAACAGAATTTTAATAATTATTATAATTGTATTATTTCCAATAAACTAATGTAACAAACTACTCGTAACTACTTTATTCCTGATTATATTTACAGTAGGTATACCTACATACCTAATATTACCATAGATGTTTATTCTTTGATATTACTGTACAGTGCTAAAGTTAATAATCCCTACTTCTAGTATACACGCATATCATATACATATAACATACAACTATATATTAATAATATAAGTACGACAAAACCATTAGATTTTTGTGTCACTGTGTATAAACAGCGCCATCTCTTCAATGCTGTCCCAACTACGCTGGAATTGTTCCTTGGCGAAATTTATAAAAAAATTATAAGAAAATGGCGGATATTTGAAGGGAAATTTAAGGTTTTTTGTTATATATGGATATTGTCTAATACAGAAAGTTTTTTGTATTGCTGTGTATAAATTAAAAATAAAGTGTACTGTAATGAAAATCAGAGCAGCGCTCACAGCGGCATCTCTACAACGCTGTTCCAACTACGAATTTTTTATTTTTTCGCTAAATTTAAACCAACATAGCGAATATTATTAGGGAAATATTAGGCACTTTTTATAGATAGATATTGTTAGAAATCAGCCGATACGCAATTATATTATTTATTACTCGTATTTTGTTATGTCTATAAAAAAGCCGCTGCCGGTCTAAGGGATATTAAGTGACGACGTATAGACCTGAAATGCTGATGACTGGTTTTTGTCTTTTTGTTTTGCATGTGGTTGTCTAGGAAGAAACCGATAACAAGGGAATAAGAAAAATGCGTCGGCACTCTGTGCTCGGGTTAACATGCCGCTTTTATTTGTATTTTCGTTACATGTGAATATTAAGATATTATGATTAAATGTTAAGGGTTGTATAAGTGTGTTGTTGTATTATTAATTTCTAATATTTTCTAACATCAGAAGTGAGATCGTGTCCTAACGCCGTTAGTGCAGTTAGTGGACTGTTAACTGTTTATGTTTAACTGCTGTTCGGGTTTTAAAAACATTTTTGTGGTGTGCTTAAAAACATTGAAGTGGCAAAAGTTTAAATAACAATTATCTACAATGACTTCTAGTGGTAGTGATGGTTCAACTAATGCCATTTTACTGCAATTGGTAAAGGCATTGCAATCACAGAAATCTAGTGAGCAAGTAGATTTACCGTATTTTAGACCCGAAAATAATGATTCCCGCAAATGGGTAAGTCATGTTGAACACATTAAAAATGAAATTGGACTGAATGATGTACAAATTTTGGCACGGATTGGCCGTTTTTTATTAAATGATTCTAAAAGATGGTTTGAACGATGGGATCCAGATAGTAGGGATTGGGATACATTTCGAAAAGAATTTGTGGAAGCTTTTCCTTCAAAAAAAAATCTAGGACGGTTGCTAGAAGATGCAGTTAAATTCGCTTCGTCCAATGTTAACACTTATGAAACTTACGTTCATGAAAAAACAAATATGTTAAAGAATTTACGTGCAAATTGGTGTGAGATTGATCTTGTAGAATTAGTTGTTTATGGGATTTCTGAATTAGATGTGCGTAACGCAGCCACGAACTGCAATTGTCAAACCATTTCTGAGTTACTTGTATTTTTGTCGTCGTTTTCCAAGCCTTCAAGTGATAATCTTGGACAACAAAAATTAACTATGGGTGAACAGATCTCTTCAAGAAGGAAATTTCCCACGACTGACTACCGCAGTACTACATCCTGGAAAATAAACAAGCAATGTTATCAGTGTGGCCAGACAGGGCATGTCAAAGCCAATTGTCGAAGCAAGAGAATTAAAACATCGGTTGAAAATGACACTACACCTTCTAGTCATGTTTTACTTTCAACCTCCCAAAGCAATGACGAAGCTTGTGGTTTTTGTGCCAAACGAGGTCATAATGCCTCGAATTGCTTTCTGAAAGCTGCAATAGATAAACGCCGCAGTGTTAATTTTTGCTCCACTGGTAAAGTGCACAACTGAAATAGTTGTGAATGGTCATCAAGGTTGGGCTCTTGTTGACACGGATGCAGATTTATCCCTAATGCCCGAAAAATTTCTTCATCTGACAAAATGGTCATCTCCTGTACCATGACCCATGACTATTAAAGGAATTACCAATGCCACTATTACTGCCACCAAGAAGTTCACACATGTTACAAGAAGTTGTTGTTTCTTCTGAATTCCGGAATATACTTAATGAGGTACTGGACGATTTCGGCAGCATGATTACAAGCGGAAACAAAGTAGGTGCTGTTAAAAACGTCAGCTAACAATTTACGATCCGGAGTTGTCTACGGAGCTGCATACGGACGCAAGCAGTTTCGGTTATGGCGCAATTCTTATCCAAGGTGAGGCCAGGGTGGTTTCCTACTTCAGCGGAAAGACTACAGAATGCGAATCGCGATACCATTCTTATGAACTGCAAACCCTAGCCATAGTTCAAGCTCTTAAACATTTTCGCACTTACTTGCTTGGCATCAAATTTGTTATAGTTAGCGACTGTAATTCTGTCAAGGCAACAATGACGAAGAAAGATTTACTCCGTCGAATCGCTCGATGGTGGGTAAATCTACAGGCCTTCAATTTCGAAATAGTATATCGGAAAGAAAGCAGTATACCCCATGTTGATTACCTTAGTAGAAATCCAATTGTTCGGAGAGTTACGAATAAAATTGGGCCTATATGCAGCAAAAAGGTAGCGAAGAAATTCAAAGACCTATGATTCGATTACTGCACACTTGTGGTTTCCTCGTATGAGATTGTTTGTCAAATGATACACTAAACATTGTGTTCTATGTGCGGTCAAGAAAACAAGAACTGAACCACTCCAAGGGTTCGTTAACCCTGTAGAAAAACCAAAAGAATCGTTCCACACTTTGCATATGGATTGCCTGGGACCATTGCCTGTATCAACGGATGGTTTTAAGAATATACTTGTTATTGTAGATGTGATCACTAAATACTGCATCTTGTTATCTATGAAAACGGTTACTACTTCAGAAACGCGTGATAAATTACGGAGTGTTTTAGCGTTGTTTGGTACACCCAGCAAAATCATAATGGATTGCGGGACTTCATTCAAGAATACAACTTTTCCAAAATACTTGGAACAGTGGAACATCGAACACCACTTTGTAACACCTGACATTCATAGAGGGAATGGCCAGGTAGAGAACAATCAGAAACTTACTTCGGATCGAAACACAGATTCAGTCAGAATGGTCGAACGGATTATGGAAAATACAGCTAGTTTTAAATACAACAATGCAAAAATCTACCAACATGAGTCCATTGCAACTTCTGTTAGGGGTTCAACGTTCGACACCTTTGATTCAAGCCCTGCTGAAGAATCTGTCAAAAGAATTGACACTAGTTCGTAATCGTAATTTGGACAGACAGCGTGTAGCTGAGAAGCTTGCTTCAACTTCCGTTTTGGGTACCAGGAACCAAAAGCGTAGAGATAATTCCACATATTCTCCAGGTGACTTCGTTCTAATGCACAGGGATTCGCAGATGCATATTAGCAAGAGCGAATACGAGTTTTTGGGACCGTACGAAGTTTTGCAATGTCTAGGAAATGGACGGTACGAAATTAAGAAGGTTGGCACGAATATCATAACCAAGGCTGCCAAGGAGCAACTTAGAGCATGGCCCCTACAATGGACACAGTCTTGTGATATGCAAGGCATACTGGAATTCATGGGAAAAGGTGATGAAAGTGATTCCAGTGCAGGTCAGTTGATTTATCCTATTTTTAATTTTATTTTTGGTCTTTGTCTCGGAAGTAGCAAAGCCAGGTGTAAGGCTGCGGTCTTCACAATTAAGTTCTAAAGCAATTTTATTTTGGTCTTTGTCTCGGAAGTAGCAAAGCCAGGTGCAAGGCTGCGGTCTTCACAATTAAGTTCTAAAGCAATTTTATTTTGGTCTTTGTCTCGGAAGTAGCAAAGCCAGGTGTAAGGCTGCGGTCTTCACAATTAAGTTCTAAATCAACTGTATTTTTGGTCTTTGTCTCGGGAGTAGCAAAGCCAGGTGCAAGGCTGCGGTCTTCACAATTAAGTTCTAAAGCAATTTTATTTTGGTCTTTGTCTCGGAAGTAGCAAAGCCAGGTGCAAGGCTGCGGTCTTCACAATTAAGTTCTAAATCAATTTTATTTTTGGTCTTTGTCTCGGAAGTAGCAAAGCCAGGTGCAAGGCTGCGGTCTTCACAAGTAAGTTCTAAATTAATTTTATTTTTGGTCTTTGTCTCGGAAGTAGCAAAGCCAGGTGCAAGGCTGCGGTCTTCACAATTAAGTTCTAAAGCAATTTTATTTTGGTCTTTGTCTCGGAAGTAGCAAAGCCAGGTGTAAGGCTGCGGTCTTCACAATTAAGTTCTAAATCAACTGTATTTTTGGTCTTTGTCTCGGGAGTAGCAAAGCCAGGTGCAAGGCTGCGGTCTTCACAATTAAGTTCTAAAGCAATTTTATTTTGGTCTTTGTCTCGGAAGTAGCAAAGCCAGGTGCAAGGCTGCGGTCTTCACAATTAAGTTCTAAATCAATTTTATTTTTGGTCTTTGTCTCGGAAGTAGCAAAGCCAGGTGCAAGGCTGCGGTCTTCACAAGTAAGTTCTAAATTAATTTTATTTTTGGTCTTTGTCTCGGAAGTAGCAAAGCCAGGTGCAAGGCTGCGGTCTTCACAATTAAGTTCTAAAGCAATTTTATTTTGGTCTTTGTCTCGGAAGTAGCAAAGCCAGGTGTAAGGCTGCGGTCTTCACAATTAAGTTCTAAATCAACTGTATTTTTGGTCTTTGTCTCGGGAGTAGCAAAGCCAGGTGCAAGGCTGCGGTCTTCACAATTAAGTTCTAAAGCAATTTTATTTTGGTCTTTGTCTCGGAAGTAGCAAAGCCAGGTGCAAGGCTGCGGTCTTCACAATTAAGTTCTAAATCAATTTTATTTTTGGTCTTTGTCTCGGAAGTAGCAAAGCCAGGTGCAAGGCTGCGGTCTTCACAAGTAAGTTCTAAATTAATTTTATTTTTGGTCTTTGTCTCGGAAGTAGCAAAGCCAGGTGCAAGGCTGCGGTCTTCACAATTAAGTTCTAAATCAATTTTATTTTGGTCTTTGTTTCGACAGTTGCAAAGCCTGCGGTGGAAGACTGCGGACTTCCCCATATATAAAGATGGCAAATTGCGTGGTACTTGCCACAAATCTACTGTCGATAATCATACTTGTTACAGGTTTGAACGATAATGAGTGAGGCGCCGAGAGCGTCGCCAATGTCAGTATGGCCGTGTTAGAAATCAGCCGATACGCAATTATATTATTTATTACTCGTATTTTGTTATGTCTATAAAAAAGCCGCTGCCGGTCTAAGGGATATTAAGTGACGACGTATAGACCTGAAATGCTGATGACTGGTTTTTGTCTTTTTGTTTTGCATGTGGTTGTCTAGGAAGAAACCGATAACAAGGGAATAAGAAAAATGCGTCGGCACTCTGTGCTCGGGTTAACATGCCGCTTTTATTTGTATTTTCGTTACATGTGAATATTAAGATATTATGATTAAATGTTAAGGGTTGTATAAGTGTGTTGTTGTATTATTAATTTCTAATATTTTCTAACAATATTGTCTAATACAGAAAGTTTTCACGTACAATTTTAATTACAAGTGATTGTTAAATATATAAATTAGGTAATAAAGTAATATAATCATTATTAAATATTAGAATCATAGCACAAAATGAGGAAAACGTTGCTGACTTTGAACTCAATTTATTAAGTAATTATTTATTGTTGTAGCCTCAAAATACCTTATTACCTAATCCAAACCTTAGTCTTTAAAACCCTATTAAATTTGCTACCAGATACCTATTAGTGGAGATTTCCATCCACAAAAATATATCTGTAAATTTGAAAAAGTTACCCATGTTTATGAGTTAACTATTTAATCTTTCCGCTTGAAAATACTTCATTATCTAATCCCATCTTTTGTCTTTAAAACCCTATGAAAATTTTTGCTAGCATAGATACGTCTTAGTGGCGACTACAATGCGCAAAATTATGCCTGCAAAGCGAAATATAATGATTTTCTAACTCTGTTTTTGAACTAACTATCCAATATTTCAACTTCAAAATACTTCAATACCTAATCCCATCTTTACTCTTTAACTCCCTATCAAAATTTTTGTTACCAGATACGTATTAGTGGAGTCTACCATGCGTATTCAAACGCCCCTCTTAAATTTAATTGTATTTCAAATAATCTAAAAATAAATATATAGTGCCATATGGACTTTTTAGACCTTTTTTGAAGTCCATATTTAAAAATCGTCTACGCCTATGTACTGTGACCTACAACTAATTAGTAGTTGCTAGAAGTAAACAACACTTATTGTTTAACTGTGCTAAAAACTTGATTGCTTGACTTGCCTGGATTAATTTTTTATTATAAGTTTTTCCTTAAAACACTACATGTATCATTTACACAATGAAAATTTTAAATAGTAAGTCCCATCTTCAGTGGGTACTCCAGAATGAGAGGTTGATGAACAAGAATATGGTTGTTTCATTTGTTGTCATTTATCGATTCGGATACTATTGAATTATTCTTGATTTTGCTTCAATAATTAATTCTGGTGGAGACGTATTCGCTGTTATAGTCATACTCTAATAAAACTGACACAGCATCATCCGGTTGAGAATTGGTGGTTTTGAAAGATAGACAGAAGACCAATAATAAAAATTAATTGTACCTACTTTCGTTCAACAATTGTAATTGTCCAAATAAAGGCTATTTCTATTTTTTCTGAGCTGAAGTCGGCATTGCTGCTAAAGCTTTTCGTTGCTTCATGTACCTACGTTTGTCTCCTGTAACTTTAAAACTCCAAGCGCTTTCACCGTTTATGACGCAAATTATTGATTATCACGTTGACTACGATTTATATTTAAATCAATGATACGTGACAATTAATAATTTAGTCACTAACGGTGGACGTTCAAAAGTGCATGGCGTTTTAAAGTTACACGTTAAATTCGCCTCCGCTGTGCTTTTAAAAATGGTGCTTGTTTTTATTTAAATATATTCGTGTTTATTTTTTCAGGTATTTTGCTACTGAAAAGGTGTTCAGATGTCTCACATTTGCTTTCCGTATCTTCCCTGGATATATTAATAAAATTGTCACAGATGTACCGAGTGTCCCATGTTAGGTACTTTTGCGGGTGTCTCTGTTATTTTATAGATAATAGATAGAAAGTTGCGGTTTTCGCGACAGTAGGTATGCTTATTTTTCGTCTTCTTCTTTTTATGCTGTTAACAAAATTGTCATAGCCCGTTTACTTGCTAAGATCCAAAACATACCAGCATATCATATATGTTTGATACGCTGCAAATATTCAAGGAAATTGATAAATATCAATAAAAATACCAAAATAACGAAAATAAACTGCTTTAAAAACCAAAAGCTGATCCAAAAACCGACGAGATATACAAATATTTGTCATTTATTTTTTTTTGTGTCATAAAAAATAGCCATGGCCTATTATCATGTTATGCATTTAATTTTAGAAAATTATCATTTGCGTGTTTTTGAGAAAAAGTGCATACTATTATGTAAGCATTTTTGAAAATGTAAAAATACTGAACTGAAACGCAAGCGTCTTCGTCCAGACTCCTTCAGGGAGTAGTCATGTAATAAACACATGCGTTTGGCCCCTACGCATACGTAGGTACTCAGATGTATGTTATAATTCTATCTAGTACCGCGCGTTCATCCCATGCATTTCGGCGCTGCTTTTAGGAAATCCTACCTTACTGCAACTTGTGGTGGGTTGTGTACATCTCCATCCCTCATGAAAATAAAACGTCGTTACTATTTTTCAAAACTGGAATTGCTTCATCTTTTATTGTTGTTAATTGAATAATTTGTATAGATTTTTGTAAAGAATTTTAAGCACATATTTTAAAACTAAATATTTTTGCTGCAAGAACTTACTTCTGAGTAATTTTTTCTTGGAAATCCATTTCTTTAAGGAATAGTAAATTTTTTATGTTGTAACCAGTAGGGCGTAAATTGTATCCATTATATGGGCCGACCCATATATCTGTTTTTTTTTTATTTTCAAAGTGATTGCATTTAACATGCAACTCCCTAATGTATCCAAGTGATACAACGATTTTGGTATAATATTATTATGAAATAAAATTTACATAAGTATTATACATGCAAATAACAGCAACGTTATAGGTATTTACATGAATACAAAGAGTTTTCGATGTGATATTGTATCCCATAATATTGGAAATATTTTTTGCCCTGCGCGTATCATACGTACGTAAAGCAACGGAATGGCTGATTCTTTTAAAAATGGCACTAAAGGACAAAGTTCCTAATTTGCGATGTCATCAACAAGAATCAGAACAGACTAGTAACATAATACGTATTTATAGTTTACCGATATGACTTTTTTACTTTAAATATATGTACCTACCCACAGAAAAAGAATTGTGAACGCGCTAAAAAAATTGAGATAAAGACGTTCATTGAGACGATTAAGACAATTTCTAGAAGGAGGTCTGTCTATATGTATTCTTCCACGATAACGCCTAAACGGCTAAACAAATTGAGCTAAATTGGTGTATGAGTTTGGGGAAGTCCTAGGATGAACCCATTAGTTTTTGGTTGAAATCACTTAGCCCTGTGATAGGGGTGGACACAACCGCGGAATTCTCAAATAGCAGTAGGCGTCCAGTGATACATCATTTTACAGCATTTTAGCTCTACAGCGATAAGAAGAAACGATTTGAACATCAAAATCGTTTCTTCTTGCGCTCGAAATTAATGCTTTATGAGGAAATAGTGGGATATAGGGCGAAGTAGTCACAACATTCAATTCGTGATTTTAATGAGTGAGTGAGTTTTTAATGGCAAACATAACAAAATAGAATTTAAATGCCATTTTTCTGCTTTAATATGCCATCGAATAAGATTATTTGTATGTTATTATGTACAGCATTTTGATGAGAGAGAGCTTGAAAAAGTGATAATAAAATCACGAAACGTTGCGATCTTCCAGAAAGACATGGCCAAAATTTGTGAGCGAATTGGGGACATCTAATCATGAAAAAAACCTAAATTGTAATTTTTCGAAAAGTCCTTATTTACAAACATACAGGCTGTTAAAGATGACTGCTTCAGGACGATTTGAAATATTTTCGAGACGAGTAAAGATGAATGAACAAAATGTAGCATATTTATTCACCTAGTTAAATGTCGTAAACTGACATGAAATTGAATAAAAAAGGATGACCATAGGCGGGTAAACGGGGGGACCCTTGGCTTAATTATTATAACCTAACTTGTTTTCCTTGCGTTGTTTATTCATTTTGTGTCAAAAAAAGTGTTTTCGAGAAATTCGAGTTTGAATATTTTAGGACAAAACTGGTCCTTAATACAAAGCATTAATAAAATTCTGGAAAACTTTTCGTTAGCAAACTGTATTTTAATAATTTTTGTCGCCTGCCTGCACTTAAACAGAGTTTTACCGCCCGCATATGCGAATGACCAGTTAGCGCCCGCTCTTTTTATTTTTTTTTTCATAGATGGCGCTACTGTTAGATTTCCAATAATAACGTTAACATCAGTAGTTTTCACTCACTTAACTTAATGTGCATTCCATCTAGAGGATAAGTTGACAATTAATTGAGAAAGTTTACTTAGGTAGTCGTCTGCCATTCCGCTAAACTCATTTAATTATTTAAAATTGTCCATTATTAATTAGTAATCACTTTTTAATTATTATTGTAGTACCGAAATATACCTAAGAGTCTAAAATCAAATTTCTATAGCGTACACGCTCAGATAATAACTTGACAGTTTCTTTCTACATTTAAAATACTCAACATTGACATGTGAGCCTGTCACGTAAGTTTATCTGATCTGAGTTTGTCAAAGGATAACGCCTATTATCATGTACGTCAAAAAATACTCCCATTAATTACTGTCAAAAACTGTCAGTTCATAACATTATTAAAATAAAGTTCTTTTGGTTTACTATTGTAGTATGAAGAGGCAGGCGAAAAACAGTTGTAAGCACCACTGGCGGTAAAGCCGCTGCAGCCCTTCGCTGTATAGCTGCCCTCGCTCACTTCACTCACTCGTGCGTCTATACAGCGGCGGGCTGCAACGAATGCTTTACCGCCCTTTATACTTAATATACTATATTAATGCTGTTTACTAAAGACCAGTTTTGTCCTGAAATTTTCAAACTCGAATTTCTCGAAAACCTTTAAGTTTTTCGAGAAAAAAGAAGTATGCGTTTTGTATGTAGAAAACTATATTTTATCACATTTTTGACACAAAATGAATAAAAATCACAAGGAAAAAAAGTTAGGTTATAATTAAGGCAAGGGTCCCCCCCGTTTACCCGTTTATTGTCATCCTTTTTAATTCAATTTCATGTCAGTTTACGACATTTAACTAGGTGAATAAATATGCTACATTTGATTAATTCTTCTTTACTCGTTTCGAAAATATTTCAAAAAAATCGTCCTCAGGCAGTCATCTTTACCCTGTATCTTTGTAAATAACGACTTTTCGAAAAGTTACAATTTAGGTTTTTTGCATGATTAGATATCCCCAATTCGCGCACGCATTTTGGCCATGGCTTTCTGAAACACCCTGTATTATATTAGTCCACATACAGGGTGCGACCCTAACCATAAAACATAGCAATGTCACTAACTTGATACGTAATAAATCAAACACTATTGGTTCTAGAAACAAATTTCCAAGAAAACTGATATTCTAGGTACAACTACTATGTGTTCTAATGTCTCATAGGATGTCGTATATATCAGTGGCGGCTGGTCGGGGTAGGCAAGGTAGGCACCGCCTTTAAAACTTCGCCCTAAATTAAATACTCAATTTATTATTATTGACTCCATAATTTAAAAAAAAAAATATTGATTCTTATATTAATTTCATTTTCTACCTTAAACCTTTAAAACATCCCCTTTAATTCAATAATTACACACACATATACCTATGTACAAATCAAAAGTTTTGCGCCACTGGTCACCGAGTAATAGTATGTAATACCAAATACGGCCTAAAATACATGTATTTTGCTCAAAATTTTTGTATTTTTTCTTGAATACATTTAAATAAATATTCAGAAAAAACTAATGGTGATTGAGAACTTCTATTGAAATAATATGTGTTCAATTGCATAGGAACGGGTTTACGTTGAGCTTAGGCACCTACCCCGGCCACCTTCTATCTATTGTAGGTAGGTATACCTACTATTTGCACGAATTTCGATTTGTATGTTAGATATTTTTGTTTACTGTTTTTTACATTACGTTTGAACTATTTGGTCGTTTGTTGTTTAAATACTAGTGCCATTGATTAAAAAGTGTATGTATTTAATTATTTAATAATAATAGTAATAATATTTTGACTAGTATAAGTAAAGATTAGTGGTTGTGCTGCACAACTTGTTGCGGTAGCGGTAAGTAGTAACTAGCTAGTAATATTAATGTTTATTCAATAGAAATAATTTTGTATTTTATTTGTATTTGATTATGTATTGGATTTTGTAGAGTGAATGGGGCATAATTTTTAAAAATAAAAAAAAATAAGATTTACCTTACGAAACCCGTATTTTAACGTGTTCTTTTTTACCTTGATAATTTTCTACTTTTCATCTAAGGCGCTTGACCTTGACAATCTTAAAACAATTTTTC
The DNA here is from genome assembly GCA_911728435.2 of Apoderus coryli. Classification (NCBI taxonomy): domain Eukaryota; kingdom Metazoa; phylum Arthropoda; class Insecta; order Coleoptera; family Attelabidae; genus Apoderus; species Apoderus coryli. Next base: position 2,671,906 of record OU452202.1, on the reverse strand, counting down.
CTTTTTCTTCACATACATTTTTTACTTAGTGCCTACTTAATAAAATTACACACGAGCCGCGACTGGTATATAGGTATGCATAAACTATCCCCAAACTGCAGAATTTATAGAAATCGGAGTACCTATATCAAATTAGTAAATATCTTCGCGGTATCATCATTCGATTTAAATAAATAAGTAATGATTCTATTATATTATTCACTTGATATTGGATGCATGATTTGCAGGTAAATCAAGAGATACGAAATTAAATTTGAGTAGGTACTTATATTTTAAATACGTATTAAATTTTCGTTTATGGGCTTTACCGAGACGGCCATTTCAAAATCATAATCGTGTTCCATGTCATTATGGCATTATCATTATTTTCATGACCATCTACTAGATTAATATTTACAGAATTATTATCAATGGTATCTAGTAAATAAATATCGCCAAATGGCGTTTTAGGCTTATTAATTGTTATTTTACTGGTTGGTATATATATATATATATATAAATAATATATATAAAACAAACAAAGATATTCAACTAAGTATATATATATATATATATAGGTACAATAAATGATCTGAGTTCTAAGACTCTTTTTAGGCTTCAACATATTCCAGCCGGGCCATCAATTACATGCGCTGTTAAAATAAGTGATAATTTAGAAATAACTCCTTTTTACATGGACAACCAGTAAAATAACAATTAATAAGCCTAAAACGTCATTTGGCGATATTTATTTACTAGATACCATTGATAATAATTCTGTAAATATATATATATTCTTCCCATAAACTAAATGTTTTAAACAAGTTACAAAACGCTTCAAAGGTTTCGAAACTAGTAAGTTGTTTATGTTCCAAAATTTCAAGTTTACTTTGCTCTAATTCTGTCAGTTTGTCTTCTCTACTTATTCTATGTACCATGATAAATATTTGGTGTAGTCGGGAAATTTACTAGGTTGGTACAATATTTAACTTTTTTTCCAGAGTTGCTTTTCTTAATATTAACTCTTGAATTTTAGTATATTTTGACTCTGTGGCTTCGTCTTCTGATATTCTTTCAACAGTGACTGTAGGGCTGCGATATTTCGTTCAAATTTGTTTTCCCCTCGTTTGCGTTACTTGAGGGGCTTGTTGTATTTTTTTCACAGTGCTTCTGTGCCCCTGTGCAAAAGTTATAGTTCTTCAGTAGCAAAACTCTGAGTGTTTCTTCGCCGTTCTTTAGTTCGAATAGAAGCAGTACTCAAATCAGGATCTTGTGGCCTACCATGGTGAACTTATTTGTTCTCCAAGATAGGTAGGTTGTCATAGCCATAGCTGCATACTTTTTCAAAAATACATATTTGTCTCTGTTGCACTTTTCCTATTTTTATTAACAGTAATTAAGGTAAAAAGTTGCATCTTCTTGTTCAATCATTATCTTAATGTCTCCAATTATATTTGTCTTTTCACATATTTGAATAATTTGTGTACCATATTTTTCTTTTTCTACGACTGTCTTTAAATGCCTTTATTATATGTTCAATCATGATTTGAAAATGTAGTACATTGTAATGCTGTTTATCATTTACCCGTGCGTAATAATATTTCCCACTAGTTACCTAGCAACTAGTGGGAAATATTATTACGCTCGGATAAAATTTCCTGGTAATGACAAAAGTAGCGGCGGGCATGAAAAATCACCAAAGCAACGCCGAAAATACAAACACCAAATTGACAGTTTTGGTATTTATAATTAATAATCAATATAATTAAGTATTTCGCTAATTTCAAAACACATAAACAGTGATAGTGAATATAGTTTAGCACCACCTAGTCAATTTAATACTTCTAATTTATCGTATTTAGGCTTATACGCTAACAAGGGTAAGTTTCGAAAAACAAATATTTTCCTAAAAATTATGTTAAATTTATTCAAAAGCATTAAAACAGTCGTAGAAAAAGAATAGTGTGAAACTCACATGAAATGACCATTTCCTACTCGTATGATTTGCAGCACTCGCCTGCGACTCATGCTGCAAACGATCATACTCGTAGGAAATATATGTCATTTCATCTTCGTTGCACAATATACTATTCCCGCGGTATGATATCCATCAAATTACTGTATTTTATGTTTGGAATCAATACAAAAATATCTCAACAAAATAAAGAAAAGACTGATTATGCAAATTTCGACATGCTAGAAAGGTCTTGTAATTACAAACATTCAAATGTTCCAAAAATATCATATTGTTGATTGGTTGTTTGGCTAAAATTTATTTAAGATCAAGTAATTAGTGCTCTACGGAAGTGATATTATTTAAAATTCATTCTTTCTAAATATATAAGCAAATATGGGCATTAATTCTGACTGGTAAAATGTATTATGTTCGACGATTGTGTTGTGCAAAAATATCTAGAATATATTATAAGACAAAATTTTAAAAGTATACCTACTTGAAAAGAAATAAAAATGACAAAAGCGAGGTCATGAGAAAACAGAAATATTTATCACAAACTACTTGAACAATTAATTAAATATTGCATAGTTTTTCACGTACAAATTCCTGAATACTTTAAAATGTTACGTAATTATAAACTTGCTATTTCAACGTTATCAAGTTGCAGTTGTGTTCATTTTGTCAGTGTCTGCGCACCACGTGTAACAATTTTAGGGTGCGGGTAGTATTAAATGGTATATCAAAGCAAAGGTATATCGCTGAAAAAAAAATGAAGCAAAACAGAAATTGTTTGCAAATTCGATTTACGTCGCCCCAAAACTAATTTTCTGGCCCACTGTGCTTTGCTTTTATAAAGTTGTTCTGGAAAGCAAACAGAAGTGTTGGAATAACGATTTTTCGATAAGATTCAGCATTATAATAACCTCATTTTTTCTTTTGCAAAAATTAAAGCATTTTCGTTCTTTCCACTTAGCTTTCTTGCATCTTTGTTGAAACAGGAACAACAAACTGTCAAAATTTGTCATCGGATATAAGCTTAGAATTATTATTTAGCTTTTAGTTTATTATGTAGAGTGAGTTACTATTATACGTTCAATATAAAACCCACCCTGAAGATTGAAGGTTCTTGCATTGTTCGTTTGAATTTAAAAATTGGAACCGTGATATTCCCAATAGAGTTCTTACAATTTTGTGGTATTCCGTGTGAATATAAGTAGGTACATATTATAAGTAGACTTACTATAGTAGTAGTATTGTACAGGGTGTCCCAAATTCGATGGTTTGGCGGGTTATCTCGGTTGTTAGTAAAGATAGAAGGAAACGCTTTTCGGGGCACTGTACTTCTTTGTTATGAAACTTAAGATGCCACAATCAAAATTAAGATAACACTTTTATTTTTTGAGATTTTTGAAAACTTTGTATTTTGGGACCCCCCTAGTATCTCGGTTATCCGGTAGCGTAAATACATTGTTTACCACGGTGCAGCTAAGGTCGCCGCTGTACCAGGGTAAATAATGTAACTCAATTACGCCTCATTAATTGAATCATTCTTTACTATCCTACAGTAAAAGTTGCATCTGCACCATAGTAAGCAATTTAAATGAAATAACGCCATAAAGAAATATTCATATATTACTGCGGTGCAGCACTTATTGAATTTTAATACATATTAAAGGAACATATAATATATACAATATTTTTTTAAGAAGAAGCTGGTTTTAATTAGTAGAGATACAACCATATTAAAAACTATTTAAAACTAACTCTTGTGTACAGGGTGTCCCAAACTCGGCGCCCCAGGCCTATTGTATGAAAACCAGATAAGAAAATAAAGGGCTAAATTGAGTTGCGCTAAGGTCCATTTTGGGAAAGCAAAATATTTTTTTCTAATTTCGCAAAATGGAGAAAATGACGTCATCAATGTTATTTTTCCACGAACATACCTGTATTTTGCTACAATCTAAAAAATCTATTTTTTCCAAACACTTCTCTTTTCGTTAAAAAGTTAGCGCACCCGCACAAAAAAAATACTTATATATTATTTAATTTAGCCATGTTACCAATCAAGTGCTCCATGGAAAACAGTTATTCTGTTTGATTATTATAGTGACAACTGTTGTCAAAATAATTATTATTTAATTGTCAAAATAATGAGTACTATATACGGAAGGTAATTATTTACAATGTCCACCAAAAAAGTATTCTCGACAAACGAAAATATATGATTTTATGAACAAAAAAATGTTTTTCAAGATATTTGACTTAACCATGTAAATCATCAAATGCTACATGGAAAGCAATTTTAAACTTATTATTTTGTCAAAAACATTTTTGTTATAAACACGTTGTAAATAAGTACCTACCTGTAATTTTTTTCCCTTAACTTTCTTGAACCATATATTTATAATTTTTTGGATATCATTCTTGGGGTTTTTGGTTCGTATTAACAAACAATAGTAAGATAAGAAAACCTTTTTTTACGACGTTTCGACAAACAATTTTTGTCTTCTCAGGATTTTTTTTTGTTAGTCTTCCAACATCTCATTAATGTTCTCTTTTCCTTTTTTTTTATTATTTCCATTATTGGTATTGTCATAATAGTAAGAGAATTTTTTTTTACCTGTCATTACTTTCTGTATGGTATTTATTGTTTTGACAATTAAGTAAGTCTGTATTATTTTGACAAGAATTGTCACTAGTAATGTGACAGAATAATTGTTTTTCATGGAGCATTTGATTTGACATGGCTATGTTAAATTATATTTTAATACTATTTTTTGTCAGCTTTGGCACTCCAACATTTTAGCGGATGAAGATACCAAAAAATTTATTAGTGAAAAAGTATTTAGGAATATTAGGGCTTTCGGAATGTGGCAAAATATAGGTATGTTCGTGGGAAAATAATACTGATCACGTCATATTCTCCATTTTACAAAATATTTTTTTGGCGTAAAATATACCTGAATGCAACACAATTTATACCACATCAAAAGATTTTTAATATCCAATTTCGTTTTCATACAATAGGCCTGGGGCGCCGAGTTTGGGACACCCGGTAAACTGCTCTAACAATCCAGCAACTGCAGCTGAAAGTTTCTCGTCATTCAGGTTAACTTTTTTATCCAATTGTCACACCATTTATTCGATTCCACCTCTTCTTTAATTTTAGTGCACATAGTAGCAAAATACTTATTATTATCTTTATAGTCATAGTAGATAATTAAATTTCTGGATTACAAACTGATTTTAATTGATTTAAAACGCTTTCTTTCGACATTGTTGAACAAGAAGCACGCGATAACTAAGTAGATCCTAACCCATATACGAGGCATGTTTTTTAAGTAAGTACCGTTTTGGAATTAAAAAAAGACGTGCAAAGATATCGCAATAATTTTATTTTTACATGAAAGCCTGTACCTTAATCTACTTTTCTACATAATTTCCGTGAATATTGAGGCACTTGTCATAACGTGGCACCAGTTTTTGAATACCCTCATAAAATTCTGCCGCCTGACGCTGCATTGATGGTCTCATTACGAGGCAGAAACTCCACTAGCAATACTCCTTTTCTGTCCCAAAAAACTGTGCACATGATTTTCCGGGCAGAAATTGTTTGCTTAAACTTCACTCTTTTGGGTGATGATGAATGTCGCCATTCCATGGATTGTTGTTTCGATTCTAATGTGACGTAGGCCACCTATGTTTCGTCACCAGTAACAATTTGGTCTAAAAAATCTTCACCTTCATTGTGGTACCGCTCAAGGAAGGTCAATGCACTGCCTAAACGTTGGGTTTTGTGCAAATCCGTCAACATATTTGGAACAAACAAGTCAGGCAGCAGAATTTTATGAGGAGGGTATTCAAAAACTGGTGCCACGTTATGACAAGTGTCTCAATATTCACGGAAATTATGTAGAAAAGTAGATTAAGGTACAGGCTTTCATGTAAAAATAAAATTAATGCGATATCTTTGCACGTCTTTTTTTATTTCCAAAACGGTACTTACTTAAAAAACATGCCTCGTACTAATCCAGTACCAAATGAGAGCAAAGAAATAAAAAGGCGCCAAACCTGCGAAAGCTTGCAAACAGCTGGCGCAGCTAAAATGGAGTAAAGTATGTACGCTGGTTAATACGTTACGAAACCTTACTACATTGCAGCAGAGCGTTCCGCTGTATCGCAGTTAGAAATGAATCGTTAAAATAAGCTTATTAAAGTTACATCATTTACCGCGGTACAGCAGCAAACAGTAAAGAATCTCATACACAGATTTGTATATAGTTGATTGAAGTCTAAGATTGATGTGTTTTTGTTTTGTTTTCATTTTGAGTTTCTTATTATTACTATTACCTATTAATAATTGATTTGTTGGATTCTATTTGTGATTAATAATTGATACTTAGGTTAAGTTAAGAAGTATAAACTTCAACTTCGCCATTTGTAAAATGTTTATTTTTACAGTAAAGCCTTTTATTATTATTATTATTTGTTCCAATCCAATGTCTAGGAAAATTCGCAATTTGGGCATTATGTGCAGGAGCTCCGTCTTGTTGTATGTATAAATTGGGACGTTCAGCCAAATCCACATGTTCTAATAGATTTGGTAAATGCAATTTTTGTACTCAATATAAAACACGAGACATTGAGACTGAACCGACCTTGTCGTTCATGTGGAAATATTACATGCTGGATATTTTCACTCCAATCTCCAATACCGGCTATTATCGATTTAAGATACCGGCACTAGTAAAATGGGTCTCATCAGACCAAATCACGAAATTTGGAAATTATCCACGCTGTGTAGTTGATTTATAAACCACTCGCAGAAAATTATTCGACGCTCCGCATCACCCCGATGCAAATTATATATGAGATCGTACTTGTAGGGTTTGAATTTATGTTTTTTCAAAATTCTGTCAACGGTTGTTTTGCTTACTCCTACAGAACTTGCTATAGTTCGACATGAATTGTTTGGGTTGTTATGGACAGAAGACATTAATTACGCTCGTTTCCCCATTTTTCTTAAGGTTATTGGGTGGGATTTGTAATTGTAATGTAATTATTATATAGCTATAGCTAATGGAAATTTGGAAAAATATCAATTTAGAGCCTAAATATTTGAAAATTATATAGAGTGTTATATATTTTTGGAATGCTAATGACAAACCAAATTATTTTAACCAAAAATATATAGGGTGTTCCATTATAAACAATGCAAGTTTGGCTTATTACACAGTTGAATGTAGGAAGAAACTGCCTCTCTAAAAATATTCTACTTAAAACAATCTAATAAACCCAGATACGACAGGGGTCTCAAAATGCAAAGTTTTCAAAAACTAAAACTGTTATATATATTCTGATTGTGGCATCTTAAGTTTGATAGAAAAAAGTAGTACAATGCCCCGAAAAGCGTTTGCTTCTTTCTATCTTTACTAACAACCGAGATAACTCGTAAAACCATCTAATTTGGGACACCCTGTACTTTATGTGAATTTATTTTAAAACAATAAAAATATGTATTTGGACAAAAATAATTATCCATTATGTTTATAAAGGAGGTAGGTATGTCATTTCACTTTTTTACAGTAAAGAGTGCGTAGAGAAAATTGGCAATACACATTCAAGGATTCATTTAGTAACATTCTATACCTATATATATTATATAAAAAGCGTTTTTAAGTGAGTGTCGAATATTTTCAGCAATTTCTGAGTTATTTATATATAAAAAGTTCGTATAAATTTATATCCGAAAACGTTTAGTTCCCAAGATACTGTGTTTAGTTTAGTTCTCCTTTTTCTTTTTTATATTTTTGAAAAAATATTTCAAAACACAAAATTTGGGACGCGCTACGACAAATACCCATATTCTCAAGAATACAGAATATTTCCATTTCCTTATAGCTATATGTATAGGTATCGACAATTTTTTATAACATATTATAGTGCCCTTGAGACGCGAATAGCTTCCTATAAAAATAAGTACTTAATGAATAATATGAATTGAAAAATAAATAAAATTAGGTAAGCCTAATCTGGGAAAACTAAATTGATAATAAAATTAATGTCAACGACATTTCAATGCCGATAAAATCGGTTAAAACTTTTCATGTATTTATTTTTTCATATGCATACTTCTTCAGCTTTATACTTGATTTATTATAATAATTATTAATATTTTGGGAACAAATTTTGCAATCTGAGGTATCTAAAACTTCAGCATTGTGTTAAGTTATTTTGTAAAAATTGCTCGCCGTTGATCTCAGATATCACTGCACGCAATATTAATTCAATATTAAAAAGTATGCCATTATTTACAACTGTATTTTGACTTTCCCGCACAAGTATTGTGAATGCGCTAAAAAAAATTGAGATAAAGACGGATATAACTATTTTGAAGTTCCCTGAGACGCCTAAGATCATTTCGAGATGGAAGTCTGTCTGTCTGTATGTATGTAAGTGTGTCGGTATGTATTCTTCCACAATAGCGCCTAAACGCTTTAACCAATTGAGCTAAATTTCCCTATATTCCCTTTATTTCGTGGAGTCTGACGTTTTATTTCCTATTACAATTCCCTATATGAGTTTGGGGCAGTCCTAGGATGAAGCCCTTAGATTTTGGTCGAAATCGCTTAAGCCCTGTGGTAGGGGTGGACATAACCGCTAAATTTTTCTATATCAGTAGGCGTCGAGTGATACATCATTTAAAGCATTTCTGCTTTACAGCGATAGGTCACTTTTGATATTTTCCCCCATAATTCTCTAGAAAATTGCGTTTAAAATTTCGCCAGTGAGTTAGTTGGAACGTATATATATAACAAATAAAATACAATTTTTATTACCAGGTCTTTGTTGGGTCATTGGTAGGGCGTTCGCTTCGCATGCGGAAGGTTACGGGTTGGAACCTAGCTCTGGCAATACTTTTATTTTTCTAATTTTTGAATAAAGTAGTTAGTTTATTGGAAATAATGAAAATATTACAAATAAAATAATATTAATAATCATTAAAATTCTGTTTCGTTACGCAGATCAGATATGTTGTTGATTATATTATAACTTGTTGGGAAAGTTTTGGTATGACACAACCGATTTTTTTCTATATTTTGACCCTTTTTAACGCCGTTATATCACGTAGTTTTATCTATATATTTAAAGATACCAACAGTTCTTTTTTTTTTAAATTAATTAGGGCCGCCATGTCTACATTTAGAAAGATTTATTGGTGAAACGATTATTGCTTAATTTTCCATTTAGTTCAGAATGGGATAGCATTGGAATCTTGGAACCGGTAGGAGTTACAATGTCGGTTAAATTAGAGTAAAGTCACAGTTTAATATACAGTTACTTCACTTCGTGTCGGAACCTTTTATCTCTCTGTCTTCAAAGCAATTCGCCACTACTATTGTTATAGTATAGTATCTTATAGTATATATAGATATAGTATAACATAGTAGCGGGCTCGAATGTGGCTGGGATTGCGACGAGTCAATGCGGTTTTGAGCGTCTACTGACCCTTCTTATCTGTAGTTATTATTCTATGGTAAAGTTGTACAATTTATTATTTATTTCTGACGTTATTTTAACAGATATAAAAAAATTAAAAGCACTTTCTCATTGATACTTTTGAGGAGCATAAGATAGCGTTTACAAATTTTCACTAGGACGTTTCGTTTTTGAAAAACCATCATCAACTTCGATTTTTTAAATACGGCCCTGGATTTGATTTTTTATTATTAAATTTAAAGCTATTTTTAATTCAAAAATAGGTGGTATATCACACGTAATGGTGTGAACAAGTTTTCAGTATTTTTAGCTGTTAGTTAAACTTCAAGAAGATTCGCCATAGTTTGACACTTAAAGGCTCATTTACACATGTCAAGTTTACTGGCGGAAAGTACTTTCCGCCAGTAAACTTGCTTTGTAAGTTTTGTTTACACATTGGATAGTTTACTTGCTTTGTTAGTAAAATTCAAAATGGCTCCAAGTACGATAGTGCGTGCTGTGAAAGTTATTGTCTGTGGTATTGTGCAAAATTTGGAAATCCTCGAGGAAAAAAAGAAGAAACGTGTATGGGTCAGGAGCCGGATTAAGCGCCGGAATGCTTTAGGAACTTCTGCTCAACTTTTCAAAGAGATAGCAATTGAAGATGTGAGATCCTATAAGAATTTTATGAGATTATCCCCAATATCCTTTGAACGTATATCCCATAATACAGTATAGTTCTCATAAATATTAAGGAATTTTATAATTTGAATTCCACTTCATATTTTAATTTTTTTTTTTTTGTAAAAAATAATCACTCTTTACAACGCGGCAACTTGCTAAAAATAAAAGGAAAACGTGTTTACACGAGGACAGCTACTTGTCGAGACACGCAAATTGGCCACAAAACTAGCCGGCACCTCTACTTTACCAAAGATTAATCTACACAATAGATAGTCAGCGTATATGGGAAGTAAAACAAAAATTGAAACTGTCTCGACACGAGCTACATCTATTAGAAAAACATGCAACCATGGAAATTGTAGATGGTATGTATTGTGTTGAAATAAAATAATCATATGGGCAATGTTAGACAAGGACGAGTATACTTTCCCCTACGAGGTGGGAGTTTGTTTTTATATTATAGGTATCATATATGTACTACTGTGCAGCAGTGTTTTTTGTCGGTTAATATAAAATTATATGGTATACGTATACCTATCTACGCAAAGATTAATGTGTATGGACGAAAATAAAAGAAATTACTATAATAGTATAAATATACAGGGCTGGTTTATTAAATGTTTTAGACAATAATTTTAAATGACTAAAATAATATTATTTTAGTCATTTAATTTTAAATTTCGGATATAAGGATGCATCAAAAAGTTATATTTAAATTAACGAAATTTGGCGTTATAGATAGGACTTCCGGTTATTACCTGATTCAGTTTTAAGGATCAAACTCAAACAGCAGATTCAACTTGTCGTTAACATTATGAAAAAATAAATCTCAGAGGCGGGTAAATTAAAGGGGCATACAGGCGTGAAATGCTACCCTAACTTTTTTATGCACATTTTTTGCGTGTGTTTCAATTCGGAGATGTAAAATCTAGCAAATTATATACGTAATAAATGTATCCTTCTGTGATATTGATAGAAAGTCATCGTTATCGCGTAATATCGATTTTAAGAAATGTTAATATTAAAAAGGCTGTGCTTTTTAATTTAAAAAAATACGGTTTCGAAATGCAGGATGTAAAAAATTAGAATTTTTAATCTGTTTTTAATGAAAATTTAAATCTATTGAGAAATATGGTTCAGGGTTTTTGTGAAATGTATTTTACTCCAAATATTCTACTCATCGATTATAACCGAATTAATTTACTCAAAAATATCTATACTAGTAAAATAACACAATTATCACAATTAGGTTCAAATTTTGCAACGCCGAATTGAAAAAAAACTTACAGTCTCCCTAATATTGGTTTTTGTGCAATGATCATAAAACTTTAAAAAACTAACGATTTATGTAGATTGTATTGTTAACACGTTTCGTAAAAAGCTTTAAAAACCCACCAACAGGGTGTTAAAAGTATCACGACAATAACTTTTTTCATGTTTTAACAAGTACAATCGTCTGCTTCAGATTGATCCTTAAAAACTGAATAACAGTTTCTCTATATAAAAAAATAAAACTCGTAAATATCATCCCCAAACATTTAATTTGAATACAATTACATAACACCATATTTGAAAGTAAATAAAAAAAAACAGCATTATCTAGTTTGACAGATTTGCAAATTGCAAATCAAAGTATCTATGTATACAGGGTGTTGCATAAGTACTTGTACAAACTTTAAAGGGTGATTCTTTGACTAATTTTAAGATACAAATTTCATATGTACATGGGTCCGCTACGGCTTGGTTTTCGAGATACAGGTAGTTCAAAAAGAATATTATATTTAGGATTATATGCTTGTTCAATAGCATCGCAATTTGGTGCAATTCGGGATACCGGTGTATTGATGACACCAGAGCTGTCAAAAGAACTAATAAAAAATACGAAAAATAACAAAATACAAATATCATTCAAAAGACAACAATGCACATAATAGTCGGTACCAAGCCAAATAGGTAGTAGGTAAATATAGATTTATTTTGTTTCGGGCTTGGGCTTGGCACCGACTTATTGTAATCAAAACTACCCACCAAACGGATACATTTAATTTAACGCAGATGCTCAAAATGTTAACTTTCTTTCATTAATAGAGACCTGTGAAGTGAGCTTACCTCTTACGCCCACGTATTAAGTACTAAGTTTCAGTTATCAGTTATAATTTTTTATTTTCCAAGAAAGCGAAACGAGATATTTAAAACGGCATTGCGCCGCCCTCATGTATACCTCCGGGGGCGGCATCGAAAATCGCTACACGTCACAAACTTGTAAATGCTTAGAACTGCCCCTATATCAAATTTCTATTTTCTATCTTTTTTGTTTCATACCCAAAGCCCTATTCCTACCGAACTTATTATTTACCCGAAGAAACATTAAAAAGAAGTAAAATTTAAGTACCTAAACCGATAAAGTGGAACTTATACCTGATGAAGAGACAGACTATTATAATAGGTATACCTAATATAATATAGGTAGCACTGATAATTTTTTTATTATAGGTATTATAAGATCTACAACAATCTTGTTACATCTTTGCCACATTGTCTACGTGAAATATTTAGTCAAAAGTATGTTTCTATCTAAAAGCTTTTCATTTAACGATTGTTCGCCACTGATCATGGGACTGGTCTAGTGTTGAAACATGTATGACATGGATTAAATATTATTATATTAAATTTAATTCATAGAGATTAGGCTTTTATTTCAATACTGTACTTGTAATAAATCACCCTGTGTGTTTCTTTTACCGACGAATTGGCAACAGCACGACACACACCACATTCGCTTGTTTTTTTTTCTACCCTCCCTGCGTATCCCCTCCAGATTAATACAGAATTTCATCAATTTCTCTCTCTGACAATACAGCATTACCGGTGCATATCTGTTGCAAATGATCTAAATAATTGTTATACGTTGCGTTTTGTTTTTGATATTAATAAACTACAAAACGGTTTCTGGCTGTGACAATACTGCTCTATGCTTTACACGCTAGTCTACGCCACGTAGTGGCAGGCATACTTAGAGATGTTCTGATTTTAATGCATTGGGCTGACTATCTATTGTGTAGATTAATCTTTGACTTTACTGTCGCTGGCCGGCACGTAGCAAGTACAACTGTCCTTCTTGGTTACACACGACAAGTTTACTGGCGGAAAGTACTTGCCGCCAGTAAACTTGTCGTGTGTAAATGAGCGTTAACTGACTGAATGAAGAGTAGTAGGCTTAAGCTACGGTTTCCTAGAGGTGTGCGCGGCGCACAACAAGCGCACAGCGCACAGTGCGCCGCACTGCGCGTGTATTTCTAGGAATCCAGTAAAATTACTATTATTCAAGAAGTTGTTGTGTGTTGCGTCGATGCTGTTTTGTTTAAAGTGTACCGGGGTTTTTCGTTGTTAAATAATAGTACTATGCAACGATCATTGACTAAATGATGGTTAATAACAATTACATGAGAGTTGCATACGCTACACCCGATATATAATGAAGAATGATAAATATATTTATGTTGGAATTAACAAACGTCAAATGCACAACATGCTTGATTGAAAAATTATGGGTTTCTATTGGTTAAAAATCTGTAGCGTTATGAAAAATCTGTATCCTAATGGATCTCATTATTATGGATTTTGGACGTATTATTATAGTACGGGTGTCGAAAAATAATCTAAAGTTTGAGTCATTCTTTACTAAACACCTTTTCAACTAGTATACTATATAAAGTGCAACACTTTCCTTATTAGACTAATTTGAGGGAACTCAAGAAAACACCCTGTACAAGGCATTACCATAAAATGGATTTGTATAAAAAGAAACTAGTCCAAGTGGCTTATTGGCTACTGCTTGAGGAAGCATATGTTTAACAACATATATGATGAAGCCATACCTCCAGGCTCAGGCACAAGGTGACAATACAAAGGCTGTATATAATTACAGACATTCAAGAGCTCGAAGAACTTCAGAAAATGCATTTGGTTTGTTATTTCAAACTTTTAGAGTATTTTATACTCCAATAGCAGTTTCACCTCATACGGCTGACAATGTCATTATTGCAGCATGCATAATACACAACGTCTTCCAAAAACAATATGTTATACTTAAAATCTTCCATTCAGAGGAGAGCATCATTTGAAGCTTCTGCAATACGAGATAAATTTAGAATCTATTTCAACACTGCCCTGCTGCTGGTTCGGTGCACTGGGAAAATAATATAATCTCCAAAACTACTTAATTTGTAATTAAATGTAAAAGTGTTTCTAAGTTCTTATTAAACATTTTATTTTTTGAGAGAAAGATGTTTGTGGCGACACCTAGCGTGAACAGGCAATATGCCGGGTGAAACACAGTTCACTAACGACGGCCGGATAAGAAGTAACAACTCCATTATATCCTATTGCCAACACTAGATGCGCCCGAATCCCCTAGCAGGGAGGCTTTATTTATAAATATATATATATATATAAATAAAGCCTCCCTGCTAGGGGATTCGGGCGCATCTAGTGTTGGCAATAGGATATAATGGAGTTGTTACTTCTTATCCGGCCGTCGTTAGTGAACTGTGTTTCACCCGGCATATTGCCTGTTCACGCTAGGTGTCGCCACAAACATCTTTCTCTCAATCAATTCTCGTGCTAGTATAAGCTCTCTGTAAATGTTGGAAATTTAGGTCACACTGCCTGCCGATCACCACTGATGAGTCGTGGATCGACGAAACGGCCGTCTGGTGGAAGCATGGTAGTGTGAAATAAATTTCCAACATAACTTAAAAGTCTTGTTGCTTTATGTAACAAGCAATTCTTATTTTATTTTTTTTTTGATTGTTTTTTTTATCTAAAAATTCGACAAGGTTAACATAATCTTAGAAGATTGATGTTGATTATAATGCTGATATTCTTTCGCAACGAAGTTAAATGTAGCATTTTAGAAAAACTCTTGTCTAGAACTTTTAGATCAAAACTGGAGAGCCTGATAAGAACATACCAGAGCCTACCGACTCTCCAAAAATAAATCGATTCGGTGGAACACGTAAAAAGTATATTAGCGATGAAAACGTGTGGAACTTTAATTTGGCCCACAGTGTATATATGAATAATATAATTCATTCAATTTGAGAATCGTATTATCCCCTCAGAACTTTTTCCTAGCGACGCCACTGAATACGAACATCTATAAATGTAGATAATGTTAATTATTGATTATTTCCAACCATATTTTTTTAAAAGAAACTGTGATTATGTAAAACAAAATTTAAAAAGTGTTTTCGAGATTTGCTGCTGTGTGCGCTTGTGCGCCGAAATCTATTTCAAATAGATTTGGGCGCACAGCGCACAGCGAGCGACTCTCGTATGTATGAAGATATTATTATGAATAAAGAAACATGAAATAAACTAATATTGTATACGAAGTGAAAAAAATTCCGTATCACAAGTTGGATTCGAACCAACAGCCCCCAATTTCCTTTCAGGTGTTCCAACCAATTGCACTACCGTGGCACATCCAAGAAATATCTCTCAGTCCGTATACATAACACTGCATTGTTATATCTCATTGCAAGCTGCAAACACCAGATAAATGAAAGGAATCTACTCAACATAAGTAGTTAACACTGTATAATATAAATATAGAAACATGAAATAATCTAATATTGTATACGGACTGAAAAAAAATCTATATTATTATATAGCAAACGTACAGGGTGGTCAATTATAATTCAGTAAAATTGAATAATAATAAAAAAAAATATTAAATTTCAAATGGGTACGTCAAGCTGAAGTAACCCAAAAATGGCCACCACAAAGAAGCGAGAGAGCTGGGGCGGATTTTCATTGCGGATGTGCGAAGTTATTGTGGATATTGGTCAAGTCAGCGCCATGTTTAAACGTGTGAGAACGAATCTTACACAGGATCCCAGACTAGTTATGGACACTTAATTATGAAAATATTCTTTAAATATATCTGATGTCCAAATTAATTAAATTTGCACCACTTAAGTCAGACATTTGTGTCAAACTTTACTAATTTATCTAGGTTTTATCATGATGATAAATGGTACATATTTATTAAGCTCTGTACAGACCTGGATACCCATTTCTAGCAATGCTTTTGGGAATTGTATCCTGTCTGTATGAGACATAGTATCTACAGTGTGTCCAAATTTCATTGTAATTGCGGGGTAGCTCCGTTATTTTGAAAGTTAACGGGATGCGGTTTTCGCGACACTTTTTTGTATAATTTCAAATTTGAATTAGGCTAGAAGTATCTGCACAAGGAAATGCCCAAGGAAACCGCGAATATTCATCAACAACTGTAAAGAGGAAGGAATTTTTAGAAGAACTCGGTATCGGACCCTTAAAATCAATATTTAATCTTTCAAACGGGGCTGTTGCTTTGAGTAAATGACTGTTTTCATCTTTTTTGTAGAATCTAGGTTTAATTTCTGCACATATCGGGCATGCGGCAATCATTCGTTTAATTTCTTCTAAAGAATGCGGCAAATTTCGAATTTTAATAAAATGATGCATTCGGGTGACCCCAGGATGGCACAAGGACGAGTGTAACTCAAAGAGTTTGTTTGTAATATTATTGCATATTCTTGAAAAAGCATCAGCTGCCCTATTTGATTTTCCAGGACGATAAACTATTTCAAATTTGAAACACGAAAGTTCTATGCGCCAACGCATGATTTTGTAATTTTTGATTTTATTTGTGTGGTTTGTATTGAACATAAAAGAAACTGATTTCTGGTCTGTCACTAATTTAAAATGTCTTCCAATTAAAAAATGTCTCCACTTCTTTAATGCTTCAACACAAGCATATGCCTCTTTTTCTATAGCAGGGTGTCGTCTCTCTGATTCGGATAGTGTACGTGAAAAGAATGCCACAGGCCTTCCAGCTTGACTCAACGTAGCGGCTATAGCAAAATCAGATGCATCTGTCTCTACAATTAAAATTTCTTTATCATCGATGCTCCACAGAAGCGAGTTAGCTATGTCAGTCCTTATTTCTTCGAAAGCGGAAACTAGTTGTGTACTGAGTGGAAATGTCTTGCAGTCTATTAAACATCTTATCTTTTCAGAAAATTTGTTAATCCATTTTGAATAATGTGAGAACATTCCCAATGCTCTTTGAAGACTTTTGGTATTGTTTGGAATTGGCATTTCTAAAAGAGGTTTCAGCCTGTCAGAATTATATTTTATTTTATTTTATACCTTTGTTACTTTTATTAGTTTTATTTTCAATCACCTATGTCATTATTGTATCATAATATATATTTTTGTTTTGTCTTGTAATTGGGTAGTTATACCTGTTAGACAATAAAGAGATTATTATTATTATTATAATTCACGATACCCTACCCAAATTTTGGGTAACACATGTAATTTTTGAGTTATAGGGAAGACTTCAAAAAACTTATTTTTCGGAGCCCACTCATATCTCGGACAGTATGACAGATATGGAAATATATAAACGTTTTTATGTAGAATCCTCAAAAAACGCCCTATAATTATATTGAATGGAATTAGGAAAATATAAAAAGTTATTGGATTGTGCTTCGAAGTAAACGGAGCTAATTTTGAACAGATGAGTTTTTATGAAATTAATATTAAGTAGGTATAATTATGTAGAATATGTAAGTATTTCTGTTTGCAATTAGTAGTTTAGGTTCATGTAAATACCCTTAAGTTTACACGTAGTTTTTCATAAAATAAATTTCTTTTAAAACATATTTCATTTTTTGCGTTTTGTTTTTGTTGATTTTATTTATTATTTTATTCAACCTTTAATTCTATTAAAATATATTATGTGAAAATAAAAGCCTAAATCGAAATCATCAAAATTACAATTTTTATTGAACCTATATAGATTTTGGTAGGTATTTTAACGACTAAATTAAATAACGCATAATCGCGAAAGAATTTAACAATATGTTAAAATTACAGCGCGTCCAGAAAACTAATAATAGTGAATACATTTTTCTATACTCTCGATTTTTGATATTTATAAAAATCAAACTATTAAGTGTTATATATCATTTGAAAGGAAAAATAATCATTAAATATGTACAATAATCAGAGTGGTTTTGTTAATATTTTGAAACTGAGAACAAATAACAAAATTAAGAGTCAATAAGGGGACTCTGCATAAAAAATATCTATCAAACACCGTTTATACATTACCAATACCTGTCATAGTTTCCCAGATATGAGAGGGGTCCGAAAAGATTTTTTGAATTCGGCCCTATATCACGAAAACTACATAGTACATAATATGTTACCCAGAATTTGATTAGGGCATCGTGAGTTTCATAAAAAAGTAGCAACGTGTCGCGAAAACCGTAAAATATTTTTAATGTAGCAATTGATTCATAGGGGCCATTATGTAGTGTGCCGTCTTATGTTTGTTTTGCTTATTTCCTTTCATATATTATTCCTAGAACTACTATCTTTGACTTAATTATATCAAGTCAAAGATCGTCGTACCGGGTTTTCTTTAATTCAATCAATTAATTGTTGTTCTTCTTTAGGCGAAAATTTGGAACACATGTCTGTATTTAACTTAATTACACACCCTCGTAACCTTGCTTATTAACCAACAGTTTGCTCTCAACTGCGAAGTGCGTCTTGTGCCTACAAGCGTAGGGGAAAGGTGTACGAGATGATTCGTTGAGGTAAGATGATCCTTTTCAATTTTGGATAAACTACATATGCCATCTAATGGATTTCTTCCGTAATATGTATTTGCCCACACCAGAACGCATTTAGTCAATGTGTAGTAGCGACACATTCAACACGCATAATTTTATGTAAGAAAATAAAAAATATGTGTTGTTGATCTATGCGGACGCTGATTTTAAAATACGGTAGGTTACCTGGCAAAACCTTAAGTGCAAATTTTATTGTATTGTTGGCTTGAAGTAGTATTCAATTAAGTATTTTAGTCGGCAGAATAAAAGTACAAAGCTTATAGGTTAAGTTACAGAACAAAATAGAACATAATTGTATTTGGGGCAAGATGATTCTTCTGTTGATGTAACAGATGATCATCTTGAAAACGGAATTGGGAAAGGAATTTAAAATAAAAAAAAGATCGCATATGTTGAAGAGTCAACTTTGTCAGAAGACGACACAGAATGCTTATTCTGTACCGAAACTTATTCCAAAGGTAATAAAGGAGAAGGCTGGATACAATGTACTGTTTGTAAAAAATGGGGTCATGAGGCTTGTGCCGGGATAGAAAGCGATGACGAAGAGTTCACCTGTGATTTGTGCACAGTTACTCCAGGAAAAAAACGGAGATAATTATAAAGTATTTTTTTTTATTCACATACATAAAATAAATAAATGAATATTTTTTGATTTTATTTTTTGAATTCTCTACTGAAATCTAGTGATTTCTTAGTAGTTTAGATAAGATGATCCTATGGATCATCTTGTCCATACTATAGGGATCATCTTGGAGACCCCGGTGTCCAAGATGATCCTTTATTAAGCTTGTTAAAAAATTGAAATAAAATTATGAAACATTACTAAAGTCGATGTTTTGAACATGAAAATAGTAAGACAAATGAATTTGCTAATAGCACATATTTAGCCGACTTGGGTATGATGGATACTTTTAATTATATAATTATTTTCCCTTAAGGGGATCAACTCGTACACCTTTCCCCTATATGGCTGTGTAGATTTTAGATTTCAGCGTAATTGCCGGCGCACTCCGACGGAGGAATCCAGACTAACTTATTTCCACAGGTTAGATTTCGGCGCAGTACGGCGCACTGTGCGCTTGTTGTGCGCTGTGCGCTTGTTGTGCGCCGCGCACAGTTCTAGGAAACCGTAGCTTTAGCAAAAACATTATTTCGTCGTTACTCACAATTATTTGTTATTATTGGCCAATTTAATTCTGTCTCAGTACAACATTTCATTCTCTACGCGGTTTCTTAAATTTAGTAGAAATTTTTGTGCTTTTTGAAGTTATTAAAAAAACGCCTTCCTCAGATGCGTGTTTCATGCACAATGAGTGCCAAACTATGGCGATTTTTCTTGAATAATTTCAAATAACAGCTAAATACACTAAAAACTTGTTTAAACCATTACGTGTGATATACCACCTATTTTTTAATTGAAAATGGCTTTAAATTGAACAACAAAAAATCCAGGGCCGTATTTGAAAAAAGGAAGTCGATGATGTTTTTTCAAAAACGAACCGTCGTAGTGAAAATTTGTAAACGCTATCTTATTCTCCTCAAAAAGTAACAAAGAGAAAGTGCTTTTAATTTTTTTATATCTGTAAAAATAACGTCAGAAATAAATAAAAACCAAAATTGCAAAAAATAGTTTTGCAAACATTCTCGAAAACGGCTAAAGTTACTTAACTTTTGAAATCACAATTTAAAAGTTGTTTAAATTGTACAACTTTTCTCTAGTTTAACCGACATTTTAACCCTGCAGCACTCGCGCTAGGAGCATTTCTCTCACGGTTCCCCTGAAATCGCAAGATTTCACGACATAGACACTGGATGAGCCTACCTCACTCTCTAGCTGACTTTGTGTTCACGTTGCACCCCCTGATTAGTTAAATTCAAAATTCAGTACACTTTGTTCTGCGATATGATATGAAGTTTGTTGATTAAGTGCAGGTAAGTGAGTAATTCTCTCATTGCGTGAGTTCAGGCGTTTGTGTTTTCCAAATATACCGGTTATTCCATTAAGGGTGGACAGGTAGCATATCTCAGGAAATAATAGTCGTAGGATAATGGGCAAAAAATTCTTTTAGGGAAATCGACAATGGGAAATCACTGGAAATAGTTTTTTAGTTCCTAACTATACCGCTTGGGGGCGTTATAGATACAGTTATGCGAAAAATGCATTTTTATTGAAAATTTCGCAATATAAGTTAGAAAAAGAATACTATCACAGTAATGCTACTGAGATTCGTCATCTTTTTGGTACTTTTTATTGTGCGGCTTGAAATAAAGGCAGCAGGGAAGGACGAAATTTTACCTATGATAATGTGTATAACTTTGGTTTGGCTTAACCAAATTTATCAAAATTTTTGTTTAAGAACTCAAGACTTGCTGATGCAGAAAAAAGAGATTTCAAATCATAATCAAGTTTCGAGAGATCATTTTCCTTTCAAATATATAAGTTGTATAATAAGATTCAGGATACTTTGAAGTCGTTAAGCCTTTTCACATTCAGACGAAAATTGCGTGGTCTTTTGTTAAATTCACTTTTATAAAAGATATTATCAACATTATTTCTTTGTTATTAACTAGAATTTTGTTTCCATTTTTTTTATTATTGTTGTAATATTAATTATATTTAGTTAGTTTTCTTGTTGAATTTTGTATTTTAAGGTACGTAAGGTTAGCGTAAATTATGTTTTTTTTTTCTTTCTCGGGCCTAGATTTCAAAATCAGTAGTTATACTGCCATCTAGACCTTTTTGTAGTTCTAGTTTTTTTGGTAATGTAATAATTATTAGAGTTGTAACTTGTTTTTTTTTTTTTGAACTGCAAATAAATTTATTATTATTATTATTATTATTAATTGTTTTTTGGGGCTCCGCTAAATGGCGATATTTGCATCGCCGAAGGTTTTTTTGATTTTTCTTTAAAAACTTAAATGGAATGATACAAATATTTTATCAAAAATGAAAAGTAAATTGAATTTTCAACAAAAAAGTCCAAAACCGCACAGGAAAATCTTTATTCGTTTGAGAGTTATGGCCAAAAGAATGTTGTTCACCAAAATTCGTTGAAAAATCATGTATCTTTAATTTTCCGTGATCAAGAATGCCATGGGAAATAAAGAAATAGGTTTAAACTTTATTAAACTGATAGTTTAACAAATAAAAATAATGAAAAATCCATTAAAATTACCAAAATGCAGAGCTTTCATAAAATTTGTTAAAAGAGGTACAGATACCCATGAAACAAAATTGGGAAGTTTCCATGGAGACAAATAAATAAACGCGAATATCCTGCTAAATACCCTGACCGAAGACACCATAGCAGAAAAGTGTTCCGTCGGTTAGCAGTCCGTTTACGAGAAACGGTAAGTGTAAGAGTTGATCCAGTCCCGCTCAGCAGACGTCCAGTTAGCAGTGAAGATAATATTATAAGCGTTCTTGCGTATGTGGAAGCGAATCTTCATGTAAGCGTCAGTGATATTTCTTCAGACTTAGGAATAAATCGCACTTCAGCATATTGGATTTTAAAATCTTTTAAACTGCATCCTTACAGTATGGTTTTACATCAGGCACTTTCAGATGCCGATATTGACAAGAAGCGCCTATAGACTTTTGTTATTGGCCGAGAGATATGTGCACGGAAACCCCGCAATTTCTCTTACAGATTTTATGGACTGAGCCATTTTTTCTAGTTGTGGTAGTGTTAATTTATACAATACGCATTATTGGTCACAAACAAATCCTCATTGGATGGCGGAAGTTGACCATCAAAGTAGATGGAGTGTAAACGTGTGGTGTGAAATCGTAGTCAGGGTATTTAGCAGCATATTCGCGTTTATTTATTTGTCTCCATGCATGGAAACTTCCCAATTTTGTTTCACGTGTATCTAGGTCTACCTCTTTTAACAAATTTTATGAAAGCTCTGCATTTTGGTAATTTTAATGGATCTTTCATTATTTTTATTTGTTAAACTATCAGTTTAATAAAGTTTAAACCTATTTCTTTATTTCCCATGGCATTCTTGATCACGGAAAATTAAAGATACATGATTTTTCAACGAATTTTGGTGAACAACATTCTTTTGGCCATAACTTTTAAACGAATAAAGATTTTCCTGTGCGGTTTTGGACTTTTTTGTTGCAAATTCAATTTACTTTTCATTTTTGATAAAATATTTGTATCATTCCATTTAAGTTTTTAAAGAAAAATCAAAAAAACCTTAGGCGATGCAAATATCGCCATCTCGCGGAGCCCCAAAAAACAATTATGATTTAAAATATTTTTTTTCTTCATCAGCAAGTCTTGAGTTCTTAAACAAACATTAGATTGATAAATTCGGTTAAGCCAAACCAAAGTTATAGACATTATCATAGGTAAAATTTCGTCCTTCCCTGCTGCCTTTATTTCAAGCCGCACAATAAAAAGTGATACACCAAAAAGATGCCGAATCTCAGTAGCATTACCGTGGTCGTATTGTTTTTCTAACTTATTTTGCGAAATTTTCAATAAAAATGCATTTTTCGCATTACTGTATCTATTACGCCCCTCAGCGGTATAGTTAGGAACTAAGAAACTATTTCCAGCAATTTCCCATGGTGAATTTCCCTAAAATAATTTTTTTCCCATTGTCCTACGACTATGATTTCCTGAGATATGCTACCTGTCCACCCTTAAAGGAATACCCGGTATAAATACAATACAGAAATTATTGAAGATGTTTCTGAGGATGAAACCAGTTGATGAAACTACACTTAGTATACCGAGCTTCAGTAATATGTATGCCATTCAACAGGAGACAGTGAAGTAGAGAACTGGTAGGCATTCCTGAACCCGAACGTGTAACGACAGAAGATCAAGCTGGATTTTGTGGATTTTGCCCAAGAAGAAAAAACCGAAAATCCAAAAAAAGATGCAGCACTTCATTAAAAATTATGCGTAATTATATGAGTGTAATGTTGTGTCGTCACAATAAAAAAATACACAATAATAAATAGTGAGAGAAATGCACACGCGCGAGTTCTGTCGTAGTTTTCTTAGCGCGAGTTCTGTAGGGTTAACTCCTACCGTTTCCATGATAACAATGCTCTCCCATTCTTATCTTGGACACAGTGTATACAAAAATGACCCAGAAATCTTATTATAACATTTATATATGTACTACGTTTTGGTAGCATTCCATTTAATTTAATTTATGTAAAGGTAATAAATCGCACCTGGTTACATACCTACTCGTATGTATCCTAAATTACCTATATACATTTTATGTACGATGTTAGTTTTAGCAAAGATTAATCTACACAATAGATAGTCAGCGTATATGGGAAAGAAAACAAAAATTGAAACTGTCTCGACACGAGCTACATCTATTAGAAAAACATGTAACCATGGAAATTATGGAAATTGTAGATGGTGTTATATGTATTGTGTTGAAATAAAATAATCATATGGGCAATGTTAGACAAGGACGAGTATACTTTCCCCTACGAGGTGGGAGTTTGTTTTTATATTATAGGTATCATATATGTACTACTGTGCAGCAGTGTTTTTTGTCGGTTAATATAAAATTATATGGTATACGTACACCTATCTACGCAAAGATTAATGTGTATGGACGAAAATAAAAGAAATTACTATAATAGTATAAATATACAGGGCTGGTTCATTAAATGTTTTAGACAATAATTTTAAATGACTAAAATAATATTATTTTAGTCATTTAATTTTAAATTTCGGATATAAGGATGCATCAAAAAGTTATATTTAAATTAACGAAATTTGGCGTTATAGATAGGACTTCCGCTTATTATCTGATTCAGTTTTAAGGATCAAACTCAAACAGCAGATTCAACTTGTTAACATTATGAAAAAATAAATCTCAGACTCATACAGGCGTGAAATGCTACCCTAACTTTTTTATGCACATTTTTTGCGTGTGTTTCAATTCGGAGATGTAAAATCTAACAAATTATATACGTAATAAATGTATCCTTCTGTGATATTGATAGAAAGTCATCGTTATCGCGTATTATCGATTTTAAGAAATGTTAATATTAAAAAGGCTGTGCTTTTTACAAGTTGCTGAAGTAAATAAGGTTTGAAATTTCCAGCATGACAATAATTATTTAAAAAAATACGGTTTCGAAATGCAGGATGTAAAAAATTAGAATTTTTAATCTGTTTTTAATGAAAATTTAAATCTATTGAGAAACATGGTTCAGGGTTTTTGTGAAATGTATTTTACTCCAAAGATTCTACTCATCGATTATAACCGAATTAATTTACTCAAAAATATCTATACTAGTAAAATAACACAATTATCACAATTAGGTTCAAATTCTGCAACGCCGAATTGAAAAAAAACTTACAGTCTCCCTAATATTGGTTTTTGTGCAATGATCATAAAACTTTAAAAAAATAACGATTTATGTAGATTGTATTGTTAACACGTTTCGTAAAAAGCTTTAAAAACCCACCAACAGGGTGTTAAAAGTATCACGACAATAACTTTTTTCATGTTTTAACAAGTACAATCGTCTGCTTCAGATTGATCCTTAAAAACTGAATAACAGTTTCTCTATATAAAAAAATAAAACTCGTAAATATCATCCCCAAACATTTAATTTGAATACAATTACATAACACCATATTTGAAAGTAAATAAAAAAAAACAGCATTACCTAGTTTAACAGATTTGCAAATTGCAAATCAAAGTATCTATGTATACAGGGTGTTGCATAAGTACTTGTACAAACTTTAAAGGGTGATTCTTTGACTAATTTTAAGATACAAATTTCATATGTACATTAAAAGTTCAAAAATAATATTATATTTAGGATTATATGCTTGTTCAATAGCATCGCAATTTGGTGCAATTCGGGATACAGGTGTATTGATGACACCAGAGCTGTCAAAAGAACTAATAAAAAATACGAAAAATAACAAAATACAAATATCATTCAAAAGACAACAATGCACATAATAGTCGGTACCAAGCCAAATAGGTAGTAGGTAAATATAGATTTATTTTGTTTCGAGCTTGGGCTTGGCACCGACTTATTGTAATCAAAACTACCCACCAAACGGATACATTTAATTTTACGCAGACATCTAGTGTGAGCAGGCAATATGCCCGGTGAGAGAAAGTTGATAGACGATGGCCGGACGAGAAGTAACAACTGATTATATCCTATTGCCAACACAAGTATTTTTTTTACTGGCACATTGGAAAAAAAAATTTAAAAAATGTTTCGTTTACGCAACGTTGGGGATTAATGGGTTAAGTACTAAGTGTCAGTTATCAGTTATAATTTTTTATTTTCCAAGAAAGCGAAACGAGATATTTAAAACGGCATTGCGCCGCCCTCATGTATACCTCCGGGGGCGGCATCGAAAATCGCTACACGTCACAAACTTGTAAATGCTTAGAACTACCCCTATGTCAAATTTCTATTTTCTATCTTTTTTGTTTGATACCCAAAGCCCTATTCCTACCGAACTTATTATTTACCCGAAGAAACATTAAAAAGAAGTAAAATTTAAGTACCTAAACCTATAAAGTGGAACTTATACCTGAATTTATAACCCATTTTCTGCATCGATCTTCTTCTTTAGGAAATCGAAAGAAATGTACCTCTCGATTGTTTCTGTAACTGTTGTTACAATTTCGAAAAGCACATTGGTTACGACTTAATTTCGAATTGTTTCTTTCCATTTTCACAAAACACAAAAATTATTTAGTCACTAACTAGGAAGTTTCTCAAATAAAAAAAAAACACAACACAAAATAATATAATTAGTCTAAAATTAGAAAAACACAAAATAAGTTAAAAAATATTCACAAAAAAAATAACTACGCAGCCAAAGATTAAATTTAATTTAATATATTAGGTAATTCTCTTCAAAACAAAATCAGTAGGTATGAAAACAACCATAATATGTATACCTAATATAATATAGGTAGCACTGATAATTTTTTTATTATAGGTATTATAAGATCTACAACAATCTTGTTACATCTTTGCCACATTGTCTACGTGAAATATTTAAAATATATGTAATAAATTGAAAAAGTATCTAGTCAATTCTTAAGTGGAGTTATAATTTTGACAAAGAATAATGTACATTAATACCTACTTGATTTCGGTATTGGTATAAAAGTCTAATATCCACGAAATAAATTTAATATACCTAATAATCATTAATCCATGCCATACAACATGTTTCAAGACTAGACCAGTCCCATAAACAGTGGCGAGCAATAATTAAATCAAAAGCTTTTAGCTTTTAGATATTTAGATTTTTTTATATACATCAACAAATTATTACAATGGAGCCAGAAGTATGTTTCTATCTAAAAGCTTTTCATTTAATGATTGTTCGCCACTGATCATGGGACTGGTCTAGTCTTGAAACATGTATGACATGGATTAAATATTATTATATTAAATTTAATTCATAGAGATAAGGCTTTTATTTCAATACTGTACTTGTAATAAATCACCCTGTGTGTTTCTTTTACCGACGAATCGGCAACAGCACGACACACACCACATTCGCTTGTTTTTTTTTCTACCCTCCCTACGTATCCCCTCCAGATTAATACAGAATTTCATCAATCTCTCTCTCTGACAATACAGCATTGTCGGTGCATAACTGTTGCAAATGATGTAAATAATTGTTATACGTTGCGTTTTGTTTCTGATATTAATAAACTACAAAACGGTTTCTGGCTGTGACAATACTGCTCTATGCTTTACACGCTAGTCTACGCCACGTAGTGGCTGGCATACTTAGAGATGTTCTCATTTTAATGCATTGGGCTGACTATCTATTGTGTAGATTAATCTTTGGTTTTAGATAAATATATACTACGTATAATAGATCAGAGTAGTTTTCATTAAGCATTTATTATCGTATTTGAAACTAAGAGTAGATATTATATGAATCAATAAACAGAATGTTGTTAAACAACGTAAAAGCTCCCTGGGGAGCGATGAAAAATAATATTTTATTTTTTTGTAAACTCGATGAAGCCTTAATCACACTAACTGTGAAAGACAAAAGTCTTTGGTCATTCGGATTATTATGTGTAAAATTTTAACAAACTCTTCTGAATATGTCTTTCAATAGTGAAATTACGACGCAATAAATATACACTTCTTCAAGAAATGAAGGCCCCACCAAAAAGTAACCAGATATTTAATTCTAATTTTTATCTAGACCACTTATCTGATTTGAACGATTTTTTTTTTCGAGTGATGGGCTGTTTATTCGAGAAACTTGATATGCTTTTGCCTTTTTTGTATAAATCTATTTTATTTAATACAGGGTGTAACAATAGATATATGTGTTTTTTTCATAAAATTTGCAACACTCTGTGTAATTCCTTATAGACCCTAGCAAATTAGGACTCATGTCGGAGTCAAGGCTTATCTTTTATTTAAATTGCCTTTTTTGGTTCACATTATTATCTCTTAATGAAAAATTAAAAGGATTTCATGTCCGTTAATATAATAAGTGAAAAATAATTTAATGGCAAAGCGGACTAAAATATTGGTTTTACCTACACAAGGAATTGTGTTCACACTATTTTTATTTTATTTATATTTGTACGACTGGTTTTACCTATACATTGAGTTTGTTCGGCCTCTGCATGGTATAGGATATGCATTACTATGTACATGTAGATGATACGTGTTTACATGTGTCTACTGTTGTGTATCCTATTTTGCTTAAATGCAGGCTGATATTTGTAGATGGGCAACGACTATGGTACTCTGACGAGCTCATAATAATAGTGAAACGACTTCGTCAGTATCTGTCGACCCATGCCTTGGTCTGGTTCTATTGAATTAGAATGAGACCCGGCTAAATTAAACAAAATTCCTTGTGTAGGTAAAACCAATATTTTAGTCCGCTTTGACATTAAATTATTTTTCATTTATTATTATCTCTATTTGTACTTGAGAAATACACGTTCATAGCACAACATGTTTTTATTAATGTCCTTCCACATTAGAAAAAGTACATTAAGTATGCTATGATGGCTATGGAAAACAAGAAACAGCTAATTATTGTAACTGTCAAAAAGGATTGTATTGTGTTTACTTGTGTTAATGAAAGTTTTCAATATATTTGTGCATATTATTTTATTATGGAACGTTTAATAAGACGAAGCATGTGCACAAGCATTAATATTTGTTGAAGATGGAATTGGACAACGATTTAACGTGGCACATACAACTGTGTAATACAAAGATATAGGGAGATTGCAAATCATAAGCGCAGACCAGGGCAAGGAAGGAATAGCAAATCACCTATGGATGATCGATATTTGACACCTTTAGCTCTACAAAACCAGCTAAGAGAAGTAAGTGGTTTGCAAATTAGTGGGGAAACCATTCGACAGCGAATGCAATCTGAGACCTAGAGTTGCCGCTAGGGGTCCAGCTTTGACTAGAGAGCAACGGACATGTTGACTGACCAGAGGCACAATCGGAACGTGTGTTATTCACAGATGAATCCAGATTTTGTCTGTACAATAATCATAGCCGTCTCCGTGTATACACACGTCCCAATGAAAGGTATGCTTAGTGCAATTTTTCTAATACAACATTATTGAAAACCTCTGGGATACCATTGGTCGACGATTATAAGAGAAACGTCATTAAATAAACACGCTAGCCGATGTTGGGCAGAGGCTAGTTCAAATATGGGACGAATTAAACCAAGATGTTATTCGTGCTAGTGTGGAAATACACGCTACTGACGCTCTCTGTTTTTGCATTTTGTTCATTTTCATTATTTTTTTTTTGTTTCGATAAGTAAAATCATGTGGTTCTATAAACTCGTGTTCCTCCAGTACAAATAGAGATAATAATGTGAATAAAAAAAGACTATGTAAATAAAAGATAAGCCTTGACTACGATATGAGTTCTAACCTGCTAGTGTCCATGTGGAATTACACAGGGCGTTGCAAATTTTATGACAAAACATATACATTGTTACACCCGGTAATAATAAAAAATAATTTTCTGCAAAAAGGCAATAGCATATCAAGTTTCTCAAAGAAACAGCACATCAATCAAAATCGTTCAAATGGGATACGTGGTCTAAATCCAAATTAGCATTAAATATCTGGTTATTTTTGGGTGGGGCGTTAACTTCTTGGAGAAGGGTATTTTATTAACATAAACATAACAAAACAATTGGGTGCTTACCCAGGTGCGACTTATTACCTTTACATAAATTAAATTAAATGGAATCCTACCAAAATTTACAAATAAATGTTATAAGATCTTGTACATACTAAGAAAGGATGAGTTTTTAAAACAAATAATTTTCGAAGCAAAATAAATTATATGGTAGTAGCCTCCTACCTGATTTCCAACATCATAAAAAGTAGGCTAACTACTATATTTCCGATTTCAAATTTACTTCAATTATTATCATACAAGGCAGATGCTTTCTCTAAAATAAAATTAACAATACCAACTGATTGTCTTCGAGAGAATTTCAAATATAGATATTTGTTTTAATAAAGCGATAGAAAAAAAATCGGTTGTGTCGCCCCAAAACTTTCTCGACATGATATACCTAATATAATCAAAAATATAATGACCTGCATAACGAAACAGAATTTTAATAATTATTATTATTATAATTGTATGATTTTCATTAATTCCAATAAATTAACGTAACAAATTAACTACTTTACTCAAAAATTAAAAACAAATATTCGATTCGAAACCATAACCTTCCGCATTCCGAAGTAAATTCAAATTTTTTAACAAGTTTTATTCATAGTCACATAATACACCACAGACCTTAGACTAGAAAAGAGAGAGGACGCGTAACATGAACGAAAAAGTAAAGCACTTTGTCACCACTCGACTGCTTCCAGTGGCGTATCGAAAACACACGTATAACTCTATACTACAAATACGGCATAATCTAAACTAAAATATTTTAAAATTAAAGTGACTTTTTGTGGCGAAATGAATATGCAGTATGGCTAACATTTTTTATAGAGACCATAATATGAACCAATATTAAGCATAATATACAGGGTGGTCCAACGAAAAGTTTGCACCTAGCTTTTCTCTTTTTTTTGTAGTCGAATGCGAAAATGCTCGGACACGTCGATTTTGCTTTTGAGGGGGACACATTTTAAACATATTTTTCGATCTGCGCCTTTAACCCCCTAGCGGGGGTGAGTAACAACCCTAAAATTTTAAATGGAAAGAGGGGTCTAATGACATATCATTTGAAAGGACACAAAATTGTCTTTCTAATGATACCCTATTTGTCGAATTTTACTAAAACAGTTAATACGAAAACGACTTTAAAGACATTAAGCCGATAATTTTGGTATTAATGAGAAATACAAATAAGTTTTAATTATTGCGAGTGAAAACACCTGCAATCGTTAGTACATTCCAATGTTTGTTAGTTTTAACATTGCTTTGTAAAAAAAGTAAACAAGCTGTTAAATTGATTTATTAAAACGTTACATTAACAAATGTTGAAAATGTGACCCATTTGATTCCATACAATAATACAGATTTTGTTCAAATCTATTTCTAACATTTTGTAGCATATCAGGTGTTATGTTTCTGCACTCTTCTGTAATGCGTTGGCGAAGATCTTCTATGGACTCGGGCTTCGTGGCAAAACATTTATTTTTTAAGTGCCCCCAAAGAAAAAAGTCTAAAGGCGATAAATCCGGTGACCTGGCAGGCCATTCAATTGGGCCCCTCCTTCCAATCCACCGTCCAGGGAACCGGTCATCTAAGAACTGTCTTACAGGAGCCACATAGTGCGGAGGTGCTCCATCTTGCTGGAAATAAAGCCGATCAGCAGTATGATTTTGGTCATCTTCTATTATTTGTGTTATTAAAGGATCAATTGTGTCTTCAAGCATGTTTAGGTACACTTCACCAGTTAAATTTCCAGGAATAAAAAGTGGTCCTATAATATGATTTCCTAATATGCCACACCAGACGTTTATTTTTTGAGGATACTGGGTATGAACCTCACGGAATAAATGTGGGTTACTGTCATCCCAGTAACGGCAATTGTGCCTATTTACAGCTCCATTCAAATAAAATGTGCATTCGTCGGAAAAACAAATGTTAAATAATAATTGCGGATCTTCAATTAAACGCTGGCTCATTGCTTCACAAAATTGCAGCCTTCTATCAGGATCATTCTCATTTAGTTCCTGTACTAATTTGATTTTGTACGGATGAAATTTGTACGCTTTTAAAATTCGTATTATGGACGAACGGGAGACACCTGAGGCTTCAGCTAGTTGACGGGTACTTTGACTATGATCCATTTCAACATGCCCTAAAACAGCGACTTCCACAGCTTCATTTCTGATCGGTTTCTGCGGCTGGTGTTTTACATTACAGACAGATCCGGTATCTACAAACTTTTTAACTAACTTGCCAACGTACACATCATTCACATTTTTATCGGGATGTCTCTCATTAAATAAGCGAGCCGTAAGTCTAGCACTACTATTATTTTGAAAATAAAGTTTAACAATTTCAACTCGTTCTAGAATGGAATAAATCATTTTGTACGGTAAAAGTAAAATAACTTGAGAAGCAACCAAACTGAATCAATGAAAAGACTAAAATAAACGGTGTAAATTCTTTTCCTACACGTATCTGCAGTTTTTATTTCAACAAAAAACGCAAACGATTAGTGAGGAATTTAGTTCTGATAAATAAGATAGTGTTTTCGAAATCCCGTTTTTCTTCAAAGTAAATAATTTAGAAATGATTGTAGTTGTTTTCAGTCGTAATAATTAAAACTTATTTGTATTTCTCATTAATACCAAAATTATCGGCTTAATGTCTTTAAAGTCGTTTTCGTATTAACTGTTTTAGTAAAATTCGACAAATAGGGTATCATTAGAAAGACAATTTTGTGTCCTTTCAAATGATATGTCATTATACCCCTCTTTCCATTTAAAATTTTAGGGTTGTTACTCACCCCCGCTAGGGGGTTAAAGGCGCAGATCGAAAAATATGTTTAAAATGTGTCCCCCTCAAAAGCAAAATCGACGTGTCCGAGCATTTTCGCATTCGACTACAAAAAAAAGAGAAAAGCTAGGTGCAAACTTTTCGTTGGACCACCCTGTATAGTATTTTATAATATCGTTGAAATATCATTTATAAATTCTCTCCCAGCTTTCGCTATTTTAGTAAATAAATTTATTAACATGTTTATATATTATTGGGTAGCATTGGAAAGAAAATACGGTTTTATACAATTAACTTTATTGTTTAAAAAACAAAAAAAAAACAATACAAAATTCAGAATGACTTATAAATTAAAAAACCAAAACACCGTTTGTTTTACAAATATTATTGATTTTTGAATAAAATTGTTTTTGTTAAATGGTTCCTTACCGGATCTAAAACTTCAGATTTCTTTTTCGTTATAAAATGTATCCTAATATTTAAATATTTTACCACAGCAGATTCTATAAGAAAAGATATATGATTATTAAGTGAACTTAAAACATGTTGTTGCAATACGTTAAAAAAATTTTTGTTAATACAAACAAACATTATTTCGCCCTTAAGTTTTTCGATAAAATTAATTGTTGGAAATTTTTGTTCATTAACCTGCAGTGAACAATTATTATAGGATAAAAAATATATATGTGGATAATTGTTAATAATTTACGAAAATGCAATGAATAATTGAATTTGTATCTTTTAGAACACAAAAATAATAGTAACGAATGTACTTACGCCACCACTGGTTAACTAGACATTTTTATGCCTAGCTGACGAGTATAATTACAAAATCATGAATGAAAATGTTAAATATTACATGTTAAAAGAATCAAATACGATAGACTAATATGTTTTAAATTTGCTATATAAATTTCAGACAGAAATAATTTGTATTGTAGTATTTATAAGCATTTAATTATAGACACCACAAATTAAGTGTTTCAATTTTTACCGGTGAAACGTAATTCCTGGCTCTTGTGTTTCAGATCTACTGTTGCACTTGAAACTTGCACATCCAACCATTTTAAAATGCACTTAATATATAGTTTTTAATTATTATTTAATCCACAAAATATAAAATACTTATAATAGACACCAACAATGTTTGCCACCACGCCAAAATTATTTTGCTTCAAAATCGTTTTGTATCAGGTGCATAGACCGACAACAACTGAACAAGGCATACAAATGTGACCCAAACACAACAATAGTTGATATTATGCAGATACAATATAATGTATACCTTACCTAACAAAACTACCAGGTGTTTGATGACCTACCCTGTTTTTGACCGGCCGGTATTTGAATTGTAGATAAACATTGTCTATTGTACCTGTATCTTCTGGTCTCCATGTATTTTTTAGGCATATGTGCAGTGCATTTTTTGTTATGGACTGGATTGTTACTTGTCCTCTCTCTTTCCTTGTCTAAGTCGCAGACACTTAACTATATACATAAATATATAAACAATATGGTACAATGATAATATGTATAACCATGCGAAGCGAGCGCTGTATCGATGTGTTATAAAGTAGGTACTCAAGTACCTACATATAATATTCTTATAAGAATATTGATTCCAACACTGATGAAATTTTAAACGCAATTTTCACGAGAATTATGGGGGCAAATATCAAAAGTGACCTATCGCTGTAAAGCAGATAAAATGATGTATCACTCGACCCCTACTGATATATGAAAATTTAGTGGTTGTGTCCACCCCTATCACAGGGCTTAAGCGATTTCAACCAAAATCTGATGGCTTCATCCTATAGGACTGCCTCAAACTCATATACCAAAATCTAGCTCAATTGTTTAAAGCGTTGGGCGCTATCGTGGTAGAATACATACA
Organism: Apoderus coryli; assembly: GCA_911728435.2. Taxonomy (NCBI): domain Eukaryota; kingdom Metazoa; phylum Arthropoda; class Insecta; order Coleoptera; family Attelabidae; genus Apoderus; species Apoderus coryli. Next base: position 2,637,236 of record OU452202.1, on the reverse strand, counting down.
GACACACACACACATACACACACATAGACAGACGGACTTCCATCTCGAAATGGTCTTAATTGTTTCAGGGAACTTCAAAATGCTTATATCCGTCTCAAATTTTTTTTTAGCGCGTTCACAATACTTTCCCTGTGTCGGTAAAGTAAAATTCGAACTACCAGTAATAGTTGCAAACGTACGCGAAGCATATGGAAGCAGTCCGTTACCGGTTCCATACCGATAGATAGAATCTGAGTATTATAAATTAAAACGCAATAAATGTTTGGTGTTTGTTATTTTCGAGGTTTTATTTACAATTTTTATTTCTTAGTGACGTCCTGAAAAAATTTAAAACACGTTTATTGTTTCCATTACTATATTAAAATGTTATTAAAAATTAAAATGTGCTGCAAATCGCTGCGCTTCTGTTATTATTTTAGACAATTTAAAATGTTCACGATATCCTTCTTCAATAAATTGCGGGATAGTATCTTCATAATAGGGATGAACTGAACTGAACAGTGATTACAGATTGAACATGTCAACACAGAAATCAAAAATACTACAAAAATTTCTTCAAATGTCTAAATTTTATTAACAACTGTTTCACGCTGTATGCGATTCTATTTATTAACAATTATTTTGCGTTCGTGGTGATTCAAGATTACGAATGCGATCCGAATCGCGCCTGTGCCTTAAAGGAAGTTCTGTGATGTCACGATTCGGTTCGGAATCAGTAAGGACTTGTTTCCGCGAACGAAGCTATTAGCGTTTATGAAATTTGATGATAGTAGTTAACTAACAAAAAAATTATAAATATAGATGTTAGCAATCATCCTGTAAAGTACATTCCGACGTGGTTCGCCTACGCCACCCCAGACAAACAGGTTTTTGGTTTTCGATATAACAAGGACGGCTGAACGAGTAATGAGAGTATTAGAAGATAACAAGATATAATAGAAGACAGATGTTAATAAGAGCTGTTAGAAATACGTTGATTTATGTGATGACAAATAATAAATGATTTTGGTTGTGGTTTTTAGACTTTTATTAAATAATTTAAAAATAATTGAGAATACTTTTTACATATATTTAAACAGTTACTACGAATTACAATCAATTAGATAGTCACACAGTAAGTATGTATCGTTATCAACAATTAATATAAAAAAAATTTTTTTTGCTTCATTTTTCAGTGATACGATTTGGATTATTCAATTAATAAATTCAATTTCGACTATAGTCATCAGGATGATTTTGATAACATTTTAATTCCCTTCCTTCGACTCTTATACAACATATTTTTTATAAGAGGTAACTAAACCTTCTTTTTTTTTTCTTTTTTAATTCCAACCTTATCTAAAATTAAACTAGAGAGTAGAGGTACACAAAGAATTAACTGGGAAAGACAAGCGACAATTAACTTTTATTTTAACTGTAAGCGTTGTCTACGAAAATTGAGTTTTAATTGGCTAGAAGATTGGAAAAACTTTTGTGAATGTACGACGTAATAATTTATACGACGTATCTATTAAGATATGTATCCATAGGATTTTGGGTAATATGTTTTACATAAATTTCATGGTCACATATTTATTAACTCGTATTTGTAGTTTTCAAGTATACCTACCTACCTCTATATTTTCCTACTGAATTAAAAAAAAGTTTTTATATTGTGATTGCAACAATGTTTAATTTGTTTATACATTATGGTACTCAATATTTGAAGCAATCCGCGAATGTATATAGGTGGGAAGACCAAAATGTGCTTGACCGGAGCAGAGTCTACTGATTGTTTCTCAACAAGATCAAGTATACCTACATTCTGTGTAAAATATAGAAATAATTTCGTGGCATATAGCAGACCAAATTACTGGTTTCGCATATACATGGCATTTTGTTTAATAGTATATTAAGTATAAAGGGCGGTAAAGCATTCGCATTCGCTGTATAGCTGCCCTGGCGCGCTTCGCTCACTCGTGCATCTATACAGCGGCGGGCTACAACGGCTTTACCGCCAGTGGTGCTTACAACTGTTTTTCGCCTGCCTCTTCATACTACAATATTAAACCAAAAGAACTTTATTTTAATAATTAATTATTACTGTTATGAACTGACAGTTTTTGACAGTAATTAATGGGAGTATTTTTGACGTACATGATAATAGGCGTTATCCTTTGACAAACTCAGATCAGATAAACTTATGTTACAGGCTCACATGTCAGTGTTGAGTATTTTAAATGTAGAAAGAAACTGTCAAATTATTATCTGAGCATGTACGGTATAGAAATTTGATTTTAGAATCTTAGGTATATATTTCGGTACTACAATAATAATTAAAAAGTGATTGCGGAAAGGCAGACGACTACCAAAGTAAACTTTCTCAATTAATTGTCAACTTATCCTCTAGATGGAATGCACATTAAGTTAAGTGAGTGAAAACTACTGATGTTAACGTTATTATTGGAAATCTAACAGTAGCGCCATCTATGAAAAAAAAAATAAAAAGAGCGGGCGCTCAATAGTCATTTACCGCCCGCATATGCCGGCGGTAAAACTCTGTTTAAGTGCAGGTAGGCGACAAAAATCGATAACGCCACCGACCATTTCTATCTTCACTGCTGGCGTACCTATACATTGGATTTGTAGTCCTGCGGACTGTGAGATGTGTATTACTGTGGTAAATATTTGGTAGGCGGTTTTATTTTGAAAATGGGAATTTTCTCCGCCATGCGACGAAATTATTTTTCATTTGTTCATTAGTTTCGCACACTAATTTCTTTGGTAATTCTGTCTAAATGAAAACTATATATTGATATCAACCCAACCCCAGGGATCGATCCCTATTTGCAAACGTTCAGCTAAAAATTGGTAATAATTTTGAGGTGTAGATTGTAATAACACTACCTATGGCGTGAAAATGTTTAAAACAGAAATGTCCATAAACACGACGAGGACTATTTATTCGTATTTACGAGTGTTATATGCTAGTTTTTTGTATTTATGTGTCGCCTGGTGCAACTTATGATCAGTATGTAATTTGGAATCATTGTTTTGTATGTATGATGGCAGAGTAATCATTGTGGTCGACTTGAATATTCATCACCATGACGATAACTATCGTGATAATCCATAGTTGGAATTGAAATACAATTTCGCTGCACTATTTAACTTGCACCAATATATAACATATTTAACAATCATGGTAACAGATTTGATCTTGTATTATCTAATTTTTTTAGTGTCAGGGTATGCGAATAATGGTGAGTAAAGATGGGTATCACCCAACCTTTAAAAACATATTTGAAGTTGACAAATACGCAAAAGTTCAATATTAAGTAAGCATTCCTGGAGAACATTGTGAATGACTTGTGGAACTTCTAAAGGCCATATTAACAAAGAAAAATGTCTGAAAATTACAACAAATATTTTTTCCATTCCTAGAAAAGTGTTAGTTATAACGATAAAGCGTCAGTGAATTTCAGCCGATTAATAACTGGTGCCAATAGGGAAAAGCGGAAACAAATACAAACATTGGGCTTAATTGGTTTGTTTATGAGAAACACATATATAATTTTTAACCACACCCTGGTTCCTAGTTAATAATTTAAAATAAATCTAAAAATAGAGATATTATTTATTCATTAATTTTGGATTCGGTGCAAGAAGTTTCACAAAAATGTTTGATGCTGATTTGAATAGAAAAGAATGGGTAGTGAGAGAACTAGCAGGTTACATTGGATGCATTAAGAATAATCAGTATTTTCCATTATCTGGCTAATAACTTTTTCATTTCGAATTCTAACTATATTCTAGATGGTTTAGCACGGTGTGACTGAAAATTAAATATCATAGACGTACTTCTAAAGAACTTTGGGGAAAGTAAGAAAATTATTTGTTTGTATGCACGAGAAAAATAGATTTCAGGAGATAATAATTCACGAATCAAAGCCTGAAACAAAGGGGGTTATTTTAAAAACTTTCTCACTGGGCGGGACCGAATTTGATAGTACTGGACCACAATTAATATACACGGTGATTCATCATTAAGTGTACATGCTTTAGCAGTGTATTTATATGGTAATATAAATATAACAATAACCAAAATAGAGGGTGTTTAAATACACTGTTAAAACAGAATAGTAAATTTACGTAAAATATAACTGTAATTTTTATTCAACCATTCCCTCACGTAATTTTCCACCTAGACTGTACAACTACAATATTAGTCGAAATATTACAATTTAAAGTTACGCCACATTTAGTGTAAAAATACAATATTAAGGTAAAATTACAAATTAAAGTTACACTTAATTTGGTGTACAATTACACAATAGCGTAAAATTACAAATGAAAATTACGCTGCATGTCATGTAAAAATACACTTATAAGACTAAAATTACAACATAAAAGTACGCTTAGTTACGTGTACTTTTACACAATCGCTGTCTAAATAATACCAATATTTTAACGTATTTTTGCGGTAAGGCCCGGACATGTACAATGCTCGTAAAACAATAGTGGAATTTACTTAAAATTTACAGTGGTCTTACATAAAAAATGGGGGGAAAATACCATTTTTGTACAGTAAGAACGTAATTATACGTAATTTTTTTGTACGTTCATGAATATTTATGTGAATTTACTGAAACTTTACCTGAATATTTCATTATACTTACCGTATTTGTACAACATTTTTAGGTGATCTATGTACCCAGATAGTTTCTGTAGACCCGAAAAATTGTCCATACTGGAATGGAGTCAGATGTTTTGTGTGTGAAGTGAAAGTCAACACCACGAAATAAATTTTAAAATCGCTCTATGCGTCAATAGTAAAACCAGACGTGTTTCAAGGCTCCAAGCCTCATCATCAGTGGTTATTACAACATAAATTATTATATGATTGTTGTGACGGAAGATGATTAACGTCCATTTATGGGATTTTCCACCACTTTTTAAACCAAATATAAACTGGAAAAAGTAAAGAAAAATTAAAAACAACTTTTTAAGTTTTATATAAAAACCACTGCAGCCTAAAAAATGTTTCTCCTTTTGGGTTACAGTGGTTTTCACAACTTAAAAAATTTTCTTTACTTTCCCAGTTTATATTTGGTTCAAAGAGTGGCGAAAAACTCAATAAATGCATGTTAATTCTTTACCCTATATGTTGAATATAAACACAGAATTACTAGTTTTCACGATTTTTAATATTTAACGAAAATATAAATGCTATAAACATGCTAACCTAAAAACAAAAATTTCTTGCCATATTTTCCTAATAATAGGTACCGCATACTTAACAAACACATAAATTCTTACATTAGGCTGGAAAACATATCAAATGTGAATTTTATCAAATGTACTAGAAACGTTATACAAAAAAATGCAATTAAAAATTAAGGAAGAAATGATTTACATAATTTCTTAACTTTCCCAAGTTTTAGGCAGTTACAATTTGAAATTTGTTGATTTTGAGCTGCCATATTTTCCTAATTTTATGTATCTACTATAGTATACTTTGCAAACAAAAACGTAAACATTCAGTCTTAGAAGTTTCTTACATTAGGCACGAAGTTTTAACAAATGTACTAGAAATGTTATACAAAAAAAAATCAATTTAAATTTAAGGAAGAAATTATTTAACATAATTTTTTAACATTTTCCAGATTTAGGTTAGAATTTAAAATTTGTTGATTTTGAGCTGCCATATTTGGCTAATAATGGTGACTATATATACTATACTTAACAAACAAAAAGAAGTTTCTTAAATTACAAGAAAAATCAATTAAAAATTAAGGAATAAATGTCTATAAACATGCATTGCATAGGTTTTATAAACACTAACCTGGTAAGTGCAGTTTGGCCGGGCGCATATAAAAATCTATCTGGGTGTATTTCTATGTAGATATTGATGGTACCTAATCATATTTTATAACAGTACTACACTTTATCCTGCAACATGAGCAAATCATTTTTACTTGCCTCGTGACTATAAGCACAGCTAATGTATGTAGACGCGCTTATTATTAGAACCTCAAAAGAAAGCCATTCACTATTTCTCTGCAACCGTACACACCGCTAATATTTTGTTAACTTTTTGGGCACAGCTTATTGTATTTAATTTGTGTTTTAGGTTTATGAAATCAGTTGTTAAATAATATAAATGTGCATTGTTTGTTTGATAACGCTGAATTGTAAAGGGTAAATGGCTGCTGTAAATACTCGCATGCCTGCTGCGCTTGCGCTGTAAGGATGTTTTTACGAAAGTGTCGTAAAATTACTAGGAGCCACGGAATAGTACTAAAAGTAATATGTAGATTTGCAGGGAAAACGAAAATTTTCAATACGATTTCAATCCACACAAATTATATCGTGAAAACACATTTCGGTAATGCGTTTTTACGTTATTGCTAAGGAAAAATACGTGATTTGGGTAAATTATCGGCAATATTCGCGAATATTTAAGATTTACCTACTATTACATAAAAAAACATGTATGTTTACTACAAACCTTATGCTAGGACTCCCCTTTTTTTATTGTTTATAATTTTATTTCTGGACTACTAAATTAGTGGAGGCGATGTGTATGTTTTAATCGTAATTATTTATTACACTCCATTGCATCTAAATGTACTTCTTACTTCTTCAATTTCAATATATTTTTGGTAATATAAATGAAAAGCAAAAGAGGTACTTGAATTCATTATCAAGAGATCATAGACTTATCCAGTGTACTCGGGTACACTAAATGTACCCGGGTGAAAACATGTAGCCAGGGATTTGTTGATGTTTTCCAACAGTTTAAATACAAGTAGGTAATAGTAATACCTAAACGTATGTTGGACAGAGAACCAAATACTTACTTCAAATGTAAGGATGTGACAAACACTTGCGGTTTTCACCACATTTTTGTGAAACTTTTAATACCACAAACAGAAATAATCTAGGTTCTTTTATTTCTGAGATAAAGCGTAAACACGACAATTTTCACCTTTTGCGATGCTATTATACAAGATAGAGAAAAGAGGAAAACTGCCTTTATTTTTACGTAAAATTCAGTGGTGCACCGTATCCGAGATTGGGCCCAAAATTGGTATTTTTGAAATGGAACACCCCGTAGATTTAAATTTCAGATTTTTGCATTTTTTCTTATTGCATTGATGTATCACAACCCTGTGTGTGTCTGTATTCTTCCACGATAGCGCCTAAATGCTTATTCAATCAATGAGCTAAATTTTGGCATATGAGTTTCGGGGAATCGTAGGCTTAGTTTTCGGTTAAGATCGCTTAGGGGTCAAGAGGACATCGTTTCGAAGCACTTGCGCTTAGAATTTCACTAGGTAGTTGTAATTATATGCATAATGTCAAGGTAATTCGCATATAACAGGTATGTTAAGAGGTTATCTCAGTGGCAGAGTACCCGCTTTGCATGCGGAAAGTCTTGATTTCAAATAACTGCTCCTTTTGAAATTTTTTTATTTCTAATTTTTCAATAAAGTAGTTTGTTCCGTTATTTTATTGGATGTATGGACAATAGGATTGAATGAAGTTATTACTTCTTGTCCGGCCATCTTTTTTTTTGAACTTATTTCACCGGGCAAATTGCCTGCACACACTGGATAATAATAATAAATCGTCTTTATTTGGAAGAAATTTACAAACAAGGCGAAGTTTAGCAATTATGCTACTCCAAGCACTTAACCTAATTTGCAAATTACACAGACATGACAATTCACTTCTACACTACTTAGGTACTTTAATTTGTTTCGATTCACAACAAGAATACGACAACGAGACAATAAACAATAATAACAATATGCTGCAAAGGAGAAAAAATATATACAAATTAGCATTATTATGCTTATAAAGGAGAAAATATATAAATATGATTAAAATCATCATTATTAACATTAATAATGTATAAATACATATAGCTAATCTTAGGATATAAGACAAAACATACACATAAATGAAATATTAAATATTGTTTAATAGCCTGAAACGCTACTGACGGTTGCTCAACAACATATTTCTTATTTTTATTCTGAATGAGTTTAAACTGGATTGTACATGTTGGGAAATACAAGATGTCGCCAAAAACATCTTGTTGTTAATTATATATTATTATTAAAAAAATCAAAGTGTCAACCATTTTCTCTTACACGTGTAAGCCACACACCGTTTCAATTGAGTAGTTTCCGATCACCCTGTAACCTTAAGGGTGAATCTGTTAAAAATTTTTAATTTTAAATGATATTCTTCAAATACCATCCACATTTTACAGACCAGAAGAAAACAAAAACCTAATTGTATAAGTACAGGGTGTTGCATTTGAAATAAGAAAGTTGCTATCAACTTCCGGTGTATTATAGACGAACTATACCCTCTATTATTATATTATATCATACTACTCGATGTATGGTAGAGGCACATATGGAGGACAACAGACTGCTGGCCGGCATTAAAAGGCACAGCATGCTGGGAATGAATTATGTAATACCTCCAGCAATAAATTATGATCTGCCATATAAATATTCCCCAGCAGAGATCAATGGGTCCTGCATGGAGGGGAGTTGCAAAGTGCGGACTATTGCTGGTTTACTGATAGCTCGAAGACAAACTCAGGTACAAGTGCCGGAGTCTACAGAAGCAGACCCAAGACAAAAATTTCTTAATGTCTGGGTTCTCACGCTACTGTATTCAAGGCAGAAGTTCTGGCCATTGATCTGTGTGCTCAGGAGCTAGAGCAGGAGCACTGTGCGCGAAAGTCAATAAAGTTTCTGTGATAGCCAAGCGGCTATAAAGGCCCTAAGCTCATCAAGATCCACATCAAGAACAGTGTGGAATTGTCAAAACAGACTCCCCAATATCGGGAAAAATAATAACCTGACTCTTGTCTGGCCATCCAGGTTTAAGGGGGAATGAAATACTGGGTGACTCTCTGGCAAACTTCAAAAGCAAACTTAACAACTTAATGATCCCAAAAGACCACTCACTAATCTCATTGGATGTAGTTACGCTGTATACTAACTTAGCAATTGATATATTAACAACAATAATGGAAGAAAAATGGCCTGAAATATTTAAATTTACATATATCCGTCTTAATAAATTCATCGGACCAGAACCGGCAACTGGCATAGCGTTTAGCACTGCCAAATACATACTTAATACCTGGATGGTGACACAAGTTCAGAATTTTTGGCAAAATCATCCAGGTTTGGCACATTCGAAAGAGTTGGACTATATACTGGACACTGTTGTTTGAATCATCATCAGGTTGGGTCTCTTGAAAAATTCCGAGTCCCGATTGTGTCTGGAGGATGATATAACGGCGGAATATGTACTGTGTTCTTGCCCAGCTGTAGCTAGAACCAGATTCGCAATATTTGGTGAAGTAACCCTTCGAGCCAGTTTAAAAGAAAGCTCAGCCAGAAAAATAATCAACTTCATTCAGAAGATTGAGCTGCCGGGTGAAATATGACTAGGTATGAGCCACAATAGACCCTTGGTGGCCTACCTACCTACCCTCTATGAGTATAATCTATAAAAATATAGTATCCTAGTAATTATTGCGTTCTGTTTAAACGTTGTTTTACTTCATCCTGATTCCCTTTTGTACTGTCGAATTCACATTCACCGGTTTATAAAAAGAAAAATCAATATCTACCCCCTTAATTCTATTTGCTTTTATTTACAAAAATATAAAACGATGTAGGCAATATACGTACCTTATTTTATATTTTATATTCATAATACATATTAAATGAGAATTTCGTAATATAAAACTGATATTCACAGGAAGTTGAATGGAAGTCACCAATACCAACTGCACAGTCAATTCCATAGTATAATTTAATAGGATCTTGATAGCTATAAAACGTCCATGTAGTTTAATACCTTGGCATTAAAACATAATGGACATTTTATAGCCACGAGTCAAGTTATTATTTAGTGATTTTAAATTGGTGTGAGCAAAATGCCATCGTAGTGAATGTGAATTTGCTTCGAACAAAGGAGCGGATCGTAATTTCAAACACTATCTTGAAGTTCTTCTTCTTGTTTGAGTTTTATTGACCACATCAATTACATTTCAGCAAAAATACTTGTAGAATGCATCGGCAATTTGGAGTCCGCACCTAAATAAGCATGCTGCATTGACTACTACTGCCAATGAAAAGGTTACAATATAAATTTTTGACATTTTGTCCTTTCAACTTCGAGCGTTCTCCAGTTGATCGTAGAAACTTGAATGAATTTTAAGAAAAATGACAAAATTTCTTCCTCGTATCTAATTTCCACTTTGGTGAAATTGAAACAATAAATTTCACCAAAGCGGAAATTAGATACTCGAAGGAGGCTTGTTAAGTCCGTGACTTTTAAAATTGGCGGTCCAGTAACTTTAATGGCAACACTGCTCCCGTCAACTGCCATCTATCGGTAGACTACTGTAAAATTTTGAGCAAGTTGCGTCATTTAGTTTAAGTTTGAGAGCCGTTGACATCAGCTAGGATAGGCTTAGTAAATACTATAGGGACTCTGCACCGTCAATTTCAATGTGTACATAGTGGGTTACTGAGTTCCCTTGTGGCCGCACCAGTACAAATGACGTTAAACGTACAGGTCGTCCAGAAGAAGTCGGTACGCTAGAAATCGATTAAAAATGCATGAGTTGGCCGAGGCTGCAGCATCTCAACTGAGAGTGTATCACATTTTGCATGAATATTTGGATATGAAGATGCTGTCCACGTGATGGGTGCCGCAAGTGCTTGCAATCGACCAAAAACACAACCGTATTACCATCTCAACTTATGATTTTATTGAACTAGATTGAGGTATGGTTCACTCTTATTATTGAAGAACTTGATCGGATTTCTAATAACTAGACGGAGAGTAATCGAAAAACTATACGGTTTTATGAATATTTAATTTATTTTTTCTTTTTATCTGACACTGACTAATCAATCGTTTGTGAGGGGTCTGTTCATGTAGGTGGTTTTTTGTTTTGTTTTTTTCTTTATTAGGTAGTATTGTGTTTATTTAATGTAATCTTTAGGCTTAAATAACTAAATTCTGCATTTTATATACATATTAAATTAAAAATTTTGTGATAAATTCATTCGTCGGAAACATGTATTGTGAATACTGTTGTGGATTCTTTTGTAATCTGTTTGTATTCCTAATGGTAAATAAGTAAATAATAAACACACATTAATAATAACATCATAAGATATAAGGTGTTCACTGAATGAATTCTAACAGTCCTCCTCATTCGTGACACCACACTGGTCTCTCAAGAATGAAACCCTCGTTGCAGGTAAAGACTTCGTTAACATCTCTGCTAACATAGATTCTCTAGGACAATATTCTAACTGTATTGTTGTTTTACATATCAGAACTTTTACGAAATAATACTTAGTATTGTCACAAATAAAATAAGAAGAGTAGAATATGAATTTAATAGGAACCAAGTCCCAAATTGAGAATTAGAAAATAAGGGTAGAACCTCCCTTATGTCTTTGTAGTATTTGAAGATTCAGGTAAGCGTGCTCTACTGAGTTAAATCTTTATATTATAGAGTTTATTGAAGGGTTTGAGTTTTATTAAGTTATTCGCTTGACTTTTTGAGCTACTCGAGAATCGCCCACTTACATCACGCTCACGAAAGAAGATCTTATGGATTCTCCTTCGTAAACGAGTGACGGTCTGTATTTGAGCGGCGTCTCTCAGTTAATAGTTATTTGATTGAATTTAGAAAACTATTTAAAAATAAAAAGGAAAGTCAAATGAATTTTAATAACTATTACACAGGCCAACACACATTTTGGTGCCTGCGATTTTTTAACTGTTCCTGAGTAATTTTTGGATGCAGAATGTAAAAAGGTTCTCAGATTTTGTCTATCAGATCTAGTTTTTGAGATTTTTTAAAAAATTGTGTATATAATTTACGTTATAACTGTTATAATATATAATATTACTATTGACAGTTAAAAAAAACAAAGACACATGGATTTAAGTATTTATTGCAAAAACTTAATTTACATAATTACATTAGTCACTAATCACATAAAAATTTTCTTTTATACGATTTTCTAGAATGGAGTTTACTAGGGCAGTCTCGCTGAAGGCTCCAGCAGTAGTCCGCCATCATGTGGCTATCCCATCGTCCTTGATAACGATCTTCCATAGTTTTAATATCCTGGTGGAATCTTTCCCCCTGTTCTTCACTACAATCACCTAAGTTTTCTGGAAAACGATCTAGGTGGCTGTGGAGGTAGTGAACTTTTATACTCATGTTACAGCCGAGAATATTAAAATTTGAAAGCATAGTTTCCACTAATTCTACGTAATTGTCTGCTTTATGATTGCCAAGAAAATTTTGTACTACTTGAACAAATGAACTCCAAGCGTTAAATTCAGTCTCGTTCATTGATGTGGTGAATTGTGGATCTTTAACAAGTTGCCTTATTTGAGGACCATCAAATATACCAGCTTTTAGTTTTTCCGTGCTAATGCCAGGAAATTTACGTGACAAATACCCAAAACAATTTCCATCTCGATTTAAGGCCTTCACAAATTGCTTCATTAGGCCTAGCTTGATATGCAAGGGCGGAAGTAAGATTTTTTCTCTTGAAACCAAAGGTTCGTTGATCACGTTTTGTATTCCTTGAATCATGACATCTCTTGAAGGCCAATTTTTGTTAACCCAGTGCTCATTTTTAGCTCTGCTGTCCCAAAGGCACAAAAAACAAGGATATTTTGTATAACCACTCTGCTGTCCAAGGAGGAAGTTAATCATTTTTAAATCAACACAAATTGACCACTGATGTTCTTCGTATTTAATTTTTCTCAAAACTAATGCTATTGTTTCATATTCTTCCTTCATGGTAGTAGAATGACCAATAGGAATTGAGCCATATTTGTTACCGTTATGTAAAAGAACACATTTTAAACTACGTTTTGAACTGTCAATAAAAAGGCGCCAATCATCTGGAGTGTATTCAGGCAAACCCATTTTTTCTAAGAGCCCTTTTATATTGTTACAGAATACCAAGTCATTTTCCTGAGTGAAAAAAGGCAGCAGATCCTTATCTCTTTTACGATAAAATGTAATATTAGTACCTCGACAAAGTAGATTTTTTTCTTTTAATCTGGATGCAAGTAATTCAGCGGATTCCTTTGAGAGATTCAGGTCTCTTATAAGATCGTTTAGTTCTTCTTGATTGAAACACTGCGGAGTTGCTAAATCTGCTTCAAAATCGCTGTCGTTTTCTGATTGAATTCTTTTAACTTCGTCAGACGTTGATGTTTCTGTATCATCTTCTGTCAGTTTGGGTAGACTGCTGAATGATGGAACGGGTATTTCTTCCGAATGCACTACAGGCCTTCTTGCAGAATCTAGATCAGGATATGTCCATTTGTGTCTATTGTTTCTATTTATGCCTTTAATATTAACGAGACAAAAATAGCAGTCGTCATGATGGTTCCGCGGTTCTCTCCAAACCATTGGTACACCAAACTTTAGGCACTTCCTCTTTCCAGTTGTCCACTGTCGCAAATGTTCAACACATGTTTTACATATGAAATGTGGGGCCCAAGATTTATCTTGATCTCCTAAATGAACGCCAAAATAGGCAAGATAAGCTCTTTTCACAAAGTCAGAAATCCTTTTTCTGCTCTCTTTCAAAGTGTATTCACCACACACATAACAAAAAACATCGGGATGATTTACACAGGTACGTCTGCTTGTGGATGCCATTGTTTCAGTTTAGTGTCTTGATACTACAAAACGACCAAAATTTACACAAAATGATAGCACAACTTTACTTGGGAAAACTCAGTAATATACTAAATCAAGTACAGCCAAGCAGGTATAGAAGGATCGGGTCATAGGCAATTACAGGTATAAAAGTAAGTAAGAGCATTGTATTGAGTAGTTCCTAGTATAGGAACATTGGGTCAGGGACAATTCCAGGTATCCATTTGGCTAATTAGATTCTGGGAAATTCCTATTTTGACGATTAAGTACATATTTATCTCTTTATTTGTTGTCCTTTATCAGAAAAAAATATATCATTTAACCTGTAACGTGTATCTCAAAAACTAGAGCTGATAGAAAAAATCTGGTGGCATTTTTGGAATCAGCACATTAAAAACATCTAAAATCAGATGTTAGATTTCTGGCACCAAATTTTTTTTTTCATTTTGTTGGCCTGTGTTATTTATTTAAATATTCGAAGAATGTACAAAAAAATCAATAATTATTATAATTAACAATTGATACTTACATTACAAATTATCATCATTCCCGACACAGCTGATCTTTCTTTCACGTTATATAAAAGATGTTTAAAATTATAAATAGTTAATATAGATACTAATAATATCAATTCGCGTTAAATAAACTGTAAAACTTTAAGACACTACTCAACGGAGGAGATTAGTGATTTTAGAACCGGAAGTTTTCTTCGCCGAAGTTTGGAGAGAGATCTCGTAAAAGAGAGTTTTGTGGTTATAGAACCTGGCGGAGCCTTCGGACACATATGTGCTCCAACGCGGGGAGACTTCATGGTCCGAGCCGCCAAGTCTCCAACCACTCTATTCAAACTTTACTACACCGAAGTGCAAATCAAAAATCCCCTGTAACTTCCTGTTACAACAATATTTATAACTTTACTTTTTTCCACTCTTTCGAATATCGACCAATGCAATTGTCTATTCTTAGCGTCGGTCGTACCGTTTTTCTAGAAAAATATTAATCAATTTTCTTGTCTATTCCTATATTAGAGTCATGAACTTGTATAAACTTTGATGAACTTTTATAACTTATTAAATCAGCGTAAAATAGCTAGTTCGACCGGATGCAGTATTTTTTTTACAATATACCGGGTGTGACAGTATCAATATGTTTTGTTATGTAGGTGAGTTTTTCTGATTTTATTAACTTCATGGAACCTTGATTATCTTCATATATTATTGTCGGTATTTTGAAATCTACTTCGAAGTCTGTTAGTAAAATTCCTACATTGCTTCTTAGCATGCTTCAGCAAGCGCGATAAACTCTGGATCTGTCGAAGAAAGTATTACGCAAGTTTGTTTCCGACAACACCAGCTAATCGTTTTAAGAAAAATATATATTCACTGTATGACTCTCTTCCTAATCCATAATCCAAGTGATGAGTGGGTATATTTCTCAGCCCAGACTGGCTTAAAGAGAACAAACGAATAGGTGTGAATTTTTTATTCAAATTATGTCTATATTTTTATAAAAATTAAAATATTTAAAAAACTGTTAGGTTTAGGTGAGATGTAGTTTAATGAAAGTTAGGTTTATTTTGAACGTAGAATCTAAAAATATATTCATATACAGGGCATTCCATTTAAAAAAACACAACTATGGTTCATTTCTTATATTTGGAACACCTTGTATAGATTCACAATATTTTTAAAATGTAGCCATAAATCATCATCGAATAAAACTTTTAGGAAGTTAAATAGTTAAGCCACACTATTCCGTGTCGTATGGCGTGAATAACCCTGTATAGTAAGCTCCCAATAAATTTCGTATATTTTTCGTTATTTGCAAGAAAATTTCTACTTATACTTTTTCCATAACTGGGGTCAAGTGGGTAAGCTGAATATTTGGAATTTTGCACTCCAATTTCTTTAAAACCCTTAAACGGCTAGCGTTACCGCATGGTAACAGTAACGCACAACTCTATATAAATCAAAATATCCCATCTCTATTACTAAATTCGTTTATAGGTTATGTCATTCAGTTGTTAGATAGTATTTCAACCTAACATATAATTAACGGCATTGATTTTTCGTTTAGTTTTAGCGTGATATTGTTTTAACTTTGAGAAAACAAAATGACCAATAAAACGTTGGACATTCGCTTAGAGTAAGTACCGTGAATCATTTAATTTTGTTATAATTCGTGTGCAATTAGTGGTTTTTGCTAAATAAATGTTTAAACTTTAGACTTGGTTAGTAAAATTCATGTTATAAATTATGTTTTTGATCTCTCGCATGTATTTTACCTTGAGTTACCAAATGGTAACGCTAGCCGGTTACGTAATCAAAATATTTTTTTAGGCGAGGTTTTACTCTCGAAGAGGCTCTAAATATGGCTTATGAGGAGGACTTGGATGTTAGAGAGATTTTCCTGGAACCTGCAGATTCCAATTTTCAGATTTTATTTTGACAATTTGTTTACCGGCTTCAACGTTTTATTTTATCTGAAACAGTTGGGATATGACGGCACAGGAACAATTCGAAAAAATCGTATTCCCAAATCTTGTCCGTTGCTCAATAAAAAAGATATGCTGAAACGAAAAAAAAGGGGAGAATACACTTCAAGTCTGAATAAAGATGATGGTATTATTGTTGTCAAGTGGGTTGATAACAACGTCGTCACTGCCGCTTCGACTTGTTTTGGTATAAATCCAATCACCAAGGTAAAAAGATTTTCTCGAGCAGAAAAGAAGATCATATATGTCGGCCGTCCATCACTTATAACAGAGTACAATCGCTTCATGGGGGGTACTGACTTGTTAGATGAAAATGTTGCCAGATATAGAATTAGTATTAGGCGCAAGAAATGGTGGTGGGCAATTTTTACTTGGATGTTGGACGTTTCAGTAGTAAATGCTTGGAATATCTATAGGAAGCATGAAGCTATTTCTCAATTGGACTTTAGAAGACAAATTGTGCAATCATACCTTACTAAATATGGAGTTCCCCATAAGGGATTAGGAAAGCCCGCAACATCACGTTCGAGTGTAACTCTGAATAGGATCTCTGATGATTTACGATATGATGGCAATAACCATTTACTCGTGGCAAATGAAAACAAGAATAGGAGAAGATGCGCTGGTGAGGGCTGTTCATCCAGTATAAGAACTGAATGTCGTAAATGTGATGTAAGTTTATGTATAGATTGTAATGAAATATTTCATACCAAATAATAATTTTTGTATCACTTATTCAGCTAGCGTTACCATATGGTAACAGTGATTTTTTTGTAATAAAAGTACTTTTTCGGGAAAATTTCGTTTTATTTCTATTAAATTCTTGTTATTGGTTACCTAAATAAACACTTTTTCCGCAAAATAAAAAAAAAATAAATTTCGCCGTTAAAGGGTTAACAATCTTATTAATGTATGAATTTTGACAAATATAGAAGTTACCAAATTTATCTCTATTTCTAACGCAAGGTAGTACTTTACGTCTCCTAAACACTTTGTTTCAGAAAACATGTTTAACTGTTTAACAAAACAAACCGTATACTCCTTATTAAAACAAGCAACTGATATATCATCTATGTAAACCAGTACGTAAACAATGCCTTCATTTTCATCGCAGTTTTGAAATTATCGGTTTCACTTTGCTTGCAATGTGAGAAATGCAAAGTGACATCGAGTACGTGATTCCATGGTCTGGCTGCTAGCTTTAATCCATAGGACGACTTTTTCAATACACAAACTTTTCTTCAGCTCCTTCTTTAATTAAGTGGTTGTTTTATGTAGATGGTCTCTTCCAATTCGGCGTTCAAAAATACTGTTTTAAGTCCAAATGCTATGTTTTCATATTCTTCTCTCGCGCGATAGACAAGAATATTCTTAATGTTGTTTGTCTAACTACAGGAGCTTGATAATAATCTCTGCCGAATTTTTGTGAATATCATTGGGCGACAAATTTTGCTGTCACTATCGGTCCATTTATACCTATCCAATTTTCACCGCAAATATCATTTCAAAATTCTTGGACGATTCTTGCTTTATAGGATGTAACAAAATAATAATTGTAGGTTACGATGTTAAAAAAAAACAACGTTTGGTCGTTACTGTTTATTTGTTTGTTCAGCAATGATCGTCCTAAAAGCATATTTAAGTAAGAGGCAAGATATAAGAATTGTGAAATCGGCTAGTTAATACTAACTTGCCACATACGTCAATAATAGCCAAATTAGGTACCCATAATAAAATGATTATTAAATAGTAAAATTACACCTTGTTCATATGGACGCTACATTAGCGCTAAAGCAGATAAATAGATACAGAGCAAATGGTTCTTTAATAGACATACCAAAATAGATAAATAACAATGAAATACGGCAGGTACAGTGAGAACATTTAGTAACACACCAATTAATGTTTATTACCATTAAAAGAATATTTAAATTTTGTCCTGGTTTCGGCCTCTGTATGGTGGAATATGCATTACTATGTCAATGTAGATGGTTCGGTTTGCATATATCTGCTGTTGAATGTGTCACTGTGCTTAAATGCAGGCCGATATTGTAGATGGGCAACGACTATGTTACTCTGATGAGCTCATAATAAGAGCGAAACAAATTCGTCAGTTTCTGTCGACCCATGCCTCAGTCTGGTTCTACTAAATTAGACTGAAGCCCTGCTAAATTAAACAAAATCCCTTGTGTAGGTAAAAAACCAGCAATCATTTCCGCTATGCTACAAAATTATTTTCTTTTTATTATATTTACGGACACAAATTCATATTCTAGTTTTCATTAATCATATCTTCATAAAATGTCCACTAAATGAATTCTAACAATTATGAGCTCGTCAGAGTAGGTACCTGGTGTAGTCGTGTCTGGTAAAACAAAATTAGACTAATTTAAACAAAATCTCGTGTACATTTCTACTTTATTATAGTTTGCTACGGTTTAAATTAATAGAAGAATATTTATATGATTTTTGTTTTTATCATTAAAATTATTATTTAAGAAAACACAAAAAAAAAGAAATCGGGTAACGTTTTCAAACCTTGTGACAGCTTTAGCTTAAACCGTAGCAAATTGGCGCCCCACGTTGGGCGCCAATTTGCTACGGTTTAAATTAATAGAAGAATATTTATATGATTTTTGTTTTTACCATTAAAATTATTATTTAAGAAAACACAAAAAAAAGAAATCGGGTAACGTTTTCAAACCTTGTGACAGCTTTAGCTTAAACCACAGCAAAGCTCGACTAGGTCAGCCTACGATGTTTTGTATGTCACAAAGCTTGAATCCACCATACGATCATTCACCATAATTAAATTCAAAAGATATATTATATATTTATACGAAAGTATTTTTCAACACACAATACAAAAATATTTGAAATATTTATATTAATAAATATCGTTACGAAACAACAAAAAAATAATTAATCTTATCACTGAATTCCTATTCTAAAAATTATAAAAGAAATATTCAGTACAATAAATAATGTTTGGATCTCCAAATACTGATACCTATACGAAATCATTAGGTATATATCTTAACAAAAATACACATTATTGATCAGTCATTTAACAATACTAATATTCAATACTAAGTTCTAAAAAAATATATTACCAATAAAGACTGAAAATTTTAATCGATATCTATATACTTATTGTTTATATTTATTTTAATAATAAAATAGAATAAGACACCCTATACGTGATCACGAATAGTTCCCAACACTACTATGTAAAATAGTTTTATGATACATAACACTCATAACAAAATATATAAACCCTTGATATTTCTCCCTTGTTACTCCGAACAAAGAAATGTTTACTATTCAACAATTGAAAAAAAAAACCAAATGGTACTATTTAACACAAAAACAATTATATGAACATACAGAAGGAAAATTAATTTATTTCATTGCAACTGTGTTATATACGAGATATGATAAATTCACTTTGCAAATAAGTTAATAAGAAAAATTAATAAAATGACGTATTCAACAAATAAATTTTTACAATAAAAACCTGGTCTCGTTCTGATGATCAACCATCCATTTTTACACAAACATTCGACCAGAACAATGAATTTTTTTGTTTGTCACCATACAAAAGCAGTCATAAATCGATGATTGCCAAAAATTGGAGTCTAAATCGTTCAAACCAATTTTTATTTATTACTTGATTGTAACGGACAAACGGAATAATATCCGAACTCCGGAAGAACAAAGACGAAGAAGATGAATGAACGAATGAATGAATGAAGCCCTAAAAATATAAAATCAAGTCCTAAGTACGGGTACGCGGTTTAATAAAAATGAAGCACAAAAAAAAAATTAAAGGAAAGTGTAGTTCCCTCACCTTGATGTTGTGTGGCTTAATTGTAATCCAGTGATACTTTTCACATGGCCAAACAGAAATCGGTTACAAAGTTGAGTCTGCATAAGAATTGAAAAAAAAAAAGGTATAATTAAATTTTGATCGATGAAGGAAAAAACTGTAGAAGCTAAAATAGTCAAGGACACTCACCCAACAAGAATTGAAGTAGTTAAATAAAATCCAGACAAAGCTGATTGTTTGATCGCACAATGCACATAATATATAACTTCCAAACCATCCAGAAATCAAACAATAATTTTGGACAATAATTCTCATAAATCCCACACAAAAATGGTTTCTAATCAAGCTTAGAAAAATTTGAGAAACTATCCACTTTAACCACTAGTATACTCTTGTAGCACTCGACTTACAATGCAAAATTTCACAAAACGCAATGTCAACTTAAGAGTTTCGACCAATCAAAATTTCACACCTGGAGAATTAACATTATTCCTCGATGATAGCACGCCAACGTTTGTTAACAGAACTAACACAAATATATTTTATTATGATTAATTAAAAAAATGATAATTAATATACTAAGAACACAATATGCTATAGAAAAATAAATATGAATAATTATTTCATAATTCAAATAATTCTCCAACAACAATTATGAATTCTAAATCAAAGAAAGAATGCCCTCTTTCTTTTAAATCAGGGAAGTTAACATAGCGCACAGGAAAAATCAATAAATATGTACTTCTACTGTAGGTACCCTTATCAACAAATTTTGTTTATTTATAAATTTAAATATTTTATGCCTATTTAACAATAGATGGAGCGAGATGTATTATTACCTTTTTAATTAGAACAATTTAAAATTTGAATCACGTAATCATTTGTGTTATGGTGCAGGTAAGTATAAACCCGATGGTTACGAGAGCACATACAGAGATAGTCAGAAATTATGTACCTACAAAAATCAATTAAACATATTATCTAATGCAAACATATTAATACCAGAACAGTGAATGTTTCCATGGCAACAAATAATTTCCCTATTTTTCTGAGAATAGGAATATATACAAATTTCAAACGTAACAAGTTGTGTGGGTGATACTGACAAAAGGATGAAATGGTCTCCCGCTGGCGTTTTCATTATTTGTGCATTATTTTATAAACTTACATGCTGACGGTACCTATACATTAAATTTGTTGACCTGTGTACTGTAAGATGTGTACTGCGGTGGATATGGTCTGGATTTATATCTGTGACGAGATCATAATAAGAGTGAAACGATATCGTTAATATATGTGGCCCCATGCGTCAATCTGGTTAAACACAATTAGACTGATGCCCTATTAACTTCTCGTGTATAGGTCCATTGTTTTGGCTTTGGTTATTAATTGGTGATAATTAAATGCTCTACAATGCAGTTCTGTAAATATATAATTGAAGGAAAATTTTGTTTTTTTATGAATTATATTCCGAAATTTATAAGGACCAATTTATGGCATCATAACGTTCTAATTATGCCTCTTTTGATATAATGAGAGGTAAAATGAAAACACAACTAGCAACAAACCAACGCATTTATTTTCAACCAACATTACAAAGTAAATAGAGCATTAATTAGTCTTTGTGAATTATATATCACTGTGAGAACAAGGGCCTCCAAAACAGCTTTGATTCCACAACAGCACCATTATTATCCTTTTTATTTTGTGCTGTGCTATGTAAATTGTCGATGGCAAAGTTAAAAGCATTTCTAATGTTTTGCTCCAACACAACTAGTGCACTATAACGCAGATTTCCAATCACCCATGATGTCAGTTTATCCGCCAGCCAACTAAGTGACCCTAAACCAGAGGCATCGACGTCAATCTCACTGAAATAATAAACAAACAATTAATCAAATGGTTACGATTAAGAAGGCATAATGATATAATTATTAGATGCGCATGATGGGTTAGCTGAACAGGCGGCTACTTAGCAGTCAGCACTGAATCTCGCCCTTTGGGGATATAAACTTGGGAAAATGTAAAAAAAAATCACACTAGTTTTGTTATATTATATTTATAATTGTTTTTTTTTTTTTGTATTTTGTATCCTCAATAAAGGCCTTTATTATAATTATTATGTAGCAAATAGATAAAAGTATCAACATGGTAGCATTTTGGGTGATATAGAGGGCGCTTTCGTACAAAAGTTAGGTACGCTCGTTGTATATCAATAAACTTTCTATATTTCTTGCTGTAAATTAGTTCACATCAATGATATACAACACAAGACTTCATTTAAATAATTATTGCCTCCATTTTAATTATTTTTACGTACTTTTCAATACTAAACACGCACACGTACCTATATAAAACAGGGTGGTCCATTAGTGTGTGGGCGCAAGATATCTTAAGATATAGGCGATAGACAAAAAAATTATTTGCAAAACTTTTAGGCACTAATCAATCACAATCCGCAAATGTTTTCAATTATACAAAGTAGTTCATAAACGCGCAATAGACCAAACTTGCTTTTTAAGCAATAAATAAATGACGCTCTAAAAGACACGAAAAATCACATAAGGGTTGATATGCTTAGGTCCAGTATTTTTTGAGATATTTGTAAATAAGGGTAATTTTGACATAAATTTGAGGCGTTGTGGTTAGGTACTAACATATTAATTTTTCTTGTCAGGTCTATTACAATTTCCTTCTTTTCTCCGATTTACTGGATTGCAATTTGTAATTTTGCAGGGTGGTCACATATTCGAAATTGTATTTTTTGGGGAAAATGTTAAATGGGCACCCTGCAAATTTACTTGAATTCGAGAAGTTCCTTTTCTATACTTTTTAGTGCTATATTTCATGAACTTAAGACTAACCATTTTTTCGTATACAATTATTAAAAAAATAATTACAACAAAAGGCGCATTTTTGACAATTTAATTATTTTTTTTTCTATTAAACAAATTAAATTACAGCTTTATTTTAATTAATAATTTACAAATAGATCCTCTTAAAAAATAAAGTGGTTTGTTGAACATTGTAAATTTAAATGGAATAAAAACTAAGCTTAAATTAAATAATTAAATACAAAATGGTTTTGCATCCATTATTTTCCTAACGCTCCAATGAGCCAAAAAGTCATTTATTTTAAGACTGCAGAAGTGCCGAGGATGCCAGAAGGTTTTGAGCATTTCTTAAAATTATATTGTGATATATTTTTAGTATGTTACGTGTGTACTTGTGTAGTTGTTATCAACTGAAATAGGTATTTTTGTATTTGCTTAGATGTCAAAAAATGTGTGTTTAAGCCATTTTATTCTTTAAGATCGTCTATTTGTAATTTTTAAAATACAGCTGTAATTTATGGTTTTTGTTTTCAAATAGAAAAAAACATAATTAAAATAACAATAATAAACGTCTTTATTAGTAAAGACGTTTATTATTATTATTATTATATTTCGCCCACACACTAATGGGCCACCCTGTATAATCAATGCACTAAAAATGTCAAACTTTCATAATAGCATGTTTCATGATATTTAATGGATACTTTTAGACATTTTAAAACCTATTTATTTTGAAACTAGCTGAGAGCAACTTTGTTTAAACTTCCACTAAACTCAACTTTGACGGAGTCACTGTAAGATTAGTTAATCAGTTTTTCATTACATTTTCCAGAAAATATTACGTCATAATTATTATATCATAATTATTGGTTTCCGTTGCACTTCTAGGTTAAAGAGTGCATACATTTTAGGTAATGTCCTTAATTCTACATGATACCGATACAAATAAGAAATCTTTGTGCTTAAGACTATATTTCGTCTTGAAAAGAAAAACCACTAATAAAATTGTAGAAATCGTCAAAATATGACGTTTTTTCAGAGATAGCCATTTCCTTGTAACAAAAAAATAATCTGTTTTTTTCTTTGTTAATTATTGTAGAAAGAACAGCTCCAGAAGGGAATCGAACTCCCAATTTCTTGGACCTTTAATAAGAAGTATTATGAAATACAGTTTCAGATAAATATATAGAAAAAAGTTAAACAAACTATCCAAAATATTGAAAAGGTAGTCATTTTCCAGAATGGAAATAAAAGTCCAATCTCTACGGGATGTAATAGAATAATTGTCAATTGCTATACATGTTTCAAGACCAGACTAGTCTCATCATCAGTGGCGAACAATCATCGAGTGAAAAACTTAAGATACTTAGATCTCTTTTACATCAACAAATTATTTTACTGGAGTCACTTTGTGGAAATAAGTATAAACTAAAAATTATGTTAACCAACTAAAATACATAGTTATTTATTATTTCTTTTTATATATCATTATAATGGATACTAAATAAAGTTTGATTTTATTGCTTGTCACATAAAGTAACAAAACTTTTAGTTATGTTGAAAATTTGTTTCACACTACCATGCTTTCACCAGACGGACCGTTTCGTTGATCCACAATTCATCAGTGGTAATCGGAAGGCAGTGTGACCCAAATTTCCAACATTTTCGAAGAGCTTATACACACAAGAGATGACTCACAACAAGATGTTTTTTGGCGACATCTAGTGTGCGCAGGCAATATGCCCGGTGAAACACAGTTCACAAACGATGGCCGGACAAGAAGTAACAACTCCATTAAATCCTATTGCCAACACTAGATACGCCCGAATTCATTCATTAAACAGTTGCGCGTCTAGCCCATTCTAACTTGAATCGGACTATACCTTGTTATGATTCAGCCACATTGCGATATCGCCCGATTTTGACCCCTTTTTTCTGTGAGGATGTTACAAACCGTGTTTACCTAAATAGGCAATTAAGGCACCGCATTATTAATGAGATGCAATTGATCACTCGCGAGATCTTAGAAAACTCGTTTGTGGAAAGGTTGGCCAATTGCCAAACGGTTAAAGGTGCCCACTTTGAGCAACTGCTGCTCCCAAAAAAAACAACAACAAGGCATAAACCTGCATTTTATAAAAAATGTTCTTATCTTACCCCCCACATGTGGGACATCATTGTCCTCAGGACGACAGCAGAAACTCAAAAATGCCCTAAAAATAGAGGTTGCAATTCGAAACAAACATAACGTAGATGGTGGCGCCGCCATGCGGCAGGTTTCAAATCACATACGTAGGCTACATAATTGCTAAACGAAAATCAGACCTGACGTGTCAGCTTTTCTTTTAAAAATGTACCGTTTTGAAAATAATCGCCCGTTTCGTTACTTTACGGACACCCTGTATATGGCGACATCAAGTACCTATATGAGCAGGCAACATGATCGGGGAAACAAAGTATACAAACGATGGTCAGACTAGAGGTAGATAGAAACTTTATTAAATCCTCTTGCCAACACTACATTAGATACGCCCGAATTTCCGAGAAGGATGCTTCCACTAACATTTGTTTATAATGAATCCGTTTTATTCATTTGAAAGCAGGAAAGTCCTAAAAAGTACCCACACATCAAATAAAATGAAAAATAATCCCTGTGTAAAATGAGTTTTTCTGCCGACACTATGAGAAAATTGAATTTTACTGCTTCCATAGGGACGAGAAAGTATGCATTTCTAAGGCTAGCGCTACAAAACACTCAAAAATGGCTAGGCAAGAAAATTATTTTTAACTATTTGTAATAGATGGCGGCACAATAATAAAAGCTATTAACAATGATGACAGACCAATATGACAGTGGTTGACAAAAATCGAGCGCGTCGTAAAATATTCAATTTGATTCATCATCTATATAATAATCATGGAACATCGGATTCATCGTAGTGACGAGGAAATTGAGTATTGTACCCCGCCTGAAATTCCCGAGAAAGCGAACGTAGTTTCGATGAATTTGCTGCCGGAAGAATCAAGAACCAAGTATGAACTTCAGTATAAACTGTTTATGGATTGGTGTAGTGCTAAAACGTTAAAAAGTATAGTGAAAACGTGATTTTGACGTATTTATCGGCTCTTTCACAAAAATACCAATCTTCAAGACTGTGGTCAATTCATTCCATGTTAAAATCTACGCTATTAGTTAAAAATAACGAAAACATTAGAAATTTCACAAAAGTGACTGCCTTTTTAAAGAAGAAATCTATTGGCCACATTGCAAAAAAGTCAAAAATTTTCGGCCAACGGGATATTGAAAAAAATAGTAGGTTTAATGTTTTTTTCTCTTTTTTTTTGAATTACCTACAATTGTACGGTGCCGGCAGAAAAATAATGTGTAAACCATGGCGGTAAAGTGATTTTTTCAGGCTTCAAGAAGTGTCCGGGCTCGCTAAAGCTCGCCCGTACATTTCTTCTTTCAGCCTGAAAAAATGACACTTTACCGCCTAGGAATACAATATACTATTGTCTAAGAGTGAAACCTGTTACACTCTATAAACGTTGCGCTAAGAGTAATTAGTAACTGGCAATTAGTAGCGATGACTTAATTGGCATCTGATCTAGATGAATAAGGGCATTTTGGAAATTAAACACCTTCCAATGTTGGTGTGTCAAATTAGATAGGGGAATGTATAATGTACTCTATGTGTATCTATTTACAGCATTCGTGTTCTAACTACCTGTTGATGTAGTTGTACGTAATGATTAAGAAAGCAATTTTTGTTTAAACGGATCATTTAGCAATTCATTAGAATTTCCAATATAGTGGATGAAGCAATTTCTGCTTGCTCTTTCCATTATAAAATCACAACATGAAAAATTTTAAGAATAAAATGTGAACATTATTGTGTAGTTATTTTAAATTTTTACACATACTGAGAGGCACTCTCAGCATTGATTTTAAATATAATTGATTTATTCCCAAATTATATACATGCACATAAATTAAATATAATTATTATAAATTGAATTAAATATAATTAACATAAATTAAATATAACTGTTTTTTCTGGAATAAATAAAAAGGGAGCATCCACTGAAGTCGCATGACTAATGCGTGGGTTTCCTTGTTCATTTTTTCCTGTTAAACCTTTATTACTAAATACTTAAATTGTAACAACTAATGTAAATACGAAAGAGAAAAAAAACAAAAAATACATAACATATGATGCAAACAGAAAATGAAATGAATCTACCTAAATGTGTTTTTTTTTTATTTAATTTTTAATATACTTTTATTATTATTGTATTATTTTCATTCATAAACTAACGCATCAAACTAACTACTTTAAAAAAAATACTGCCAGAACTGGGATTCGAACCCAGAACCTTCCGCTTGCGATGCGCACGCTCTATCAATGACACCAAAAACCCTTTATCAAATTACTGTATTATTTTATAATATGAGTTATAGGTTCCAACTACTTAACTGGTGTAATTTTAAACGCAATTATTTCGATAATTATGGGGGCAAATATCAAAACTAATCTATCGCTGTAAAGCAGACAAAAAATACTTTAAAACGACGTATCACTCGACCCGTATTGTGCGGGAAAGTAAAACTAGATCACATTGGCATTCGAAAAAAGTGTAAAAAGGGGTTAAAACATAACAGAAATATTGACTGGGTCAATCTGTACATATTATTCCCTATGACAGTGGCATCAATAAAAAAGCAATGAATCCGTGAAGAGTTTTTCTCGGTAAACTAAAAATTCACTTCTTTACATACTTTTTAAAAGTTTGTTTTGATTTGTAACACTAACACTAGAAAATAACCTAAAAAATGTCACATACTTAGAAGAATTGCTTCAAACAGGCGTTCACAATTTGTGGAAAAACATGTCAAAACTGAAAAACTATATATATATTCCCCAAACACACCAGAAAAATTAGCTAATTATATATATACTTAGTTCGACAACATGCAGAGTAAAAAATTTGACTACATAGGCGTTCATAAATAGTAGAAAAAGAGTCAATAAAATTAGAGTGAAAAAAAAGTTGAATTGGTGTCAAAAATACACGACAAAAAAATTATGTAGGTACAATAGGCATCCGTAAAAAAAAATTGCTGAGGTCTACAATAAAAAAATATTTTATCTGGAAATAATATAGCTTGTCAGCAAGAGTCCTACGAGAAAAATAAATGACAAAAAGGTCATAAAAATATTACTTTCACACTTTAATTTGGAGAGCTATTCTTCGCAGGCAACAGTTTATTTTGATTCAGGCACGACAATTTCCTGTTCCAGAGATAGACAATGCAGTACTTCAAAATATCCTATAGAACTACACCGAGCGGCTTGCTCTCCTCCATCTTGTGCCAATTCTTTGTCAATTGTGCTATGAACTATGTAGTTGACCTACTAAATGTAGATATCCTGATTGTGGTACCTGACGCTGCCATCATTTTTACTGCTCTATTTGTACGACTTTTTGGAGATTTTTCTCATTAATCTTGTAAGTCATTTCCTTTATCTATATTTCCGCTTTGA
This sequence comes from Apoderus coryli, assembly GCA_911728435.2. Lineage (NCBI taxonomy): Eukaryota > Metazoa > Arthropoda > Insecta > Coleoptera > Attelabidae > Apoderus > Apoderus coryli. The sequence continues at coordinate 2,608,795 of OU452202.1, read as the reverse complement.
TTTCTTCAAAAAATTATGTTTGCTGTTCTTTATTTCCCTCTTTCATTTCTGGTCCAACTTGTCTCATATCTTGACCCAGTAAGAAGTTTTCACTACCTTAAAATGTAGATTGAGAACCTGAAAACTAGTCTGATCAAAAAATCTTATAAATATTTAATTTTAATTATCAAAGTAGACAAATTTACATATTTTTTTTTATCGTTAGCGATAAAGCCGAGCGATAATAATCAACCATCCTTAATTGCATTAAAAAGAACCACAAAACAAATAGATAATAATCATTGCCTATTATACAAAAAGGTAGTGAAATGACCAGAATGAATATACGCTCGCCTACACACTCTTTTAGTACAATAATACTCTACCACTTCGTGAGTATTTTTTTCGATTCGCACACAAATAATGTTTTATGCATCAGACAGGGAGGACCCACGTATGTGTCGTGATTTTTTATTATAACGAAAGGAAATTCCTGGCCACTGTTGTGTATTGTGCTTTGTGTGTGTCTTTTTAATTGCAACGAAGGATAAAATACGTACATCTGTGTTTTTGATGCCCTTCGGGGGTTAGAAATAGTTGCTCTACTTTTTTAGTTATTGCGTAATAGGAGCATTTATAAAAAACTTAATAAGGTAAAACAAGAAGTAACAAAACGATAAGAAAACGAAAGAAAACGTCGACAAAGAAAGAAAACGAGGAGGAGAGACAGAAGAGAAGAAACAAGATTACTTGACTTGTTTTGCGGACAAATCACTTTTTGGAGACGCTTTGAAAACGCATAACTTTTGTTGGGGTTTCTTCACCTTGAAACATCGAAATACACGACTCGTGTTTTCAGATATCATAACAGTAAATTAATGATTCTTCACCACTGACAATACTGTATTTTAGAGTTTGCTACGATGAAGTGATGTAGAAGTTTTTGAATAGAAATCTGCATTCCCTTTGCTATATAAATGATCTGCCCACAAATATTACGCATGGCCAGGCTTATATGTGTGCTGATGACACTACCCTCCTACTATTTGATAAGGAACTTGAATGGAGTCAGCAGCCTCCTTTGCGGCCGTTATGGTCAATGTCTCTTCATACAGCACATTAACAGTTAAGCATTAAATTTCGCCAAACATATTATCACACACGATTTTTAGCAAAAACCAAAACCACTGTTGGTTGAATTTTGTATTCAGGATTTTGCGCTGCATTATCAACAAATAGATACTAAAAAAAAATATGAAACTGGTTTGCCAGTAATTTAAAATTAATTTTTAAGATAATTTAAACAGTTTAAATTTTTCGTCCAGCATCAAATGACGAAAAATGTACGTCAGTTGATGCTGGAAGTCGATCATCAACATATAAACACAATTTTTTCTTTTATTTTATTAAATTAACGGGATACCCCAATTATATTTACAACAAATTGCTTATATACATGACAGTACCTAAGTCAAAATAAACAAATTCATAATAAATGCAAGATCTGTTATTAGTTCTACTCAATACAACAATTAATTTGACGTTTAAATTCTAAAAGTGAATTGCAAAAGATATCTATACAATCATGTTCATTCAGAGTGCGAAGAGTTATATCAATAGGAGAAAAGTATGTATAATTATTTCTACTTGTATGGTGAAAGAAGAGATCATGGTGTCGTAAATCACGCACTGGCGCATTGAAGAAAATCCTATGCAGGACAGCAGGACAATCTATGTTACCTTTCAACACATTATACGCAAATATCAAGTCGTTTAAAACTCTGCGTTTACCAAGAGTGTCCAAGTTTAACGGCCCTCGTAGGTCCGATCTATGATAATTGCGCATATGTATCCCCATTCTAAACGCAGCATAACGCAAAAACTTGTCCTGAACTCTCTCAATCATATTTATATAAGTCTGATAATAAGGCGACCAAATCACTGACGCGTATTCCAGTGAAGAACGAACCAGGGACACATACAACAAACGACAGCTCGCAATCGATAAGTCTCTAGAATTCCGCATCACAAATCCCAATACTTTATGACCATTCTGAGACATTCGGCATATGTGTTCATTAAAGTCAACAGACTCTGAAAAGTGAACACCTAAGTCTTTTATTTTGTCAACATATTTCAACTGATCACCAGCCATCGTGTACCGACTAGGAAATCTATTCCTCTTGCGAAAGAAGCTAATAAATAAACACTTATTGATATTGAATTTCAAATTATTATACACAGACCACTGCCACAGCGCATCAACATCGCGCTGCAAGTATTCAACATCGGCCTCGCACGAAATTCTTCTATAAATCTTTAAATCATCCGCAAATAGATTAGCCATCGAAAACTTCAATACATCACTGATATCGTTGACAAAAATATTAAACAATAATGGGGCACAATGGGACCCCTGAGGGACTCCTGATGTTACTCGAAACTCATGACTTTTGTGATTCATGATCTTTACTACCTGTGTACGCCCCCTCAAAAAACTTTCCAACCAAGATAAGGCATGGTCAGAAAATCCGAACACTCCCAGCTTTGCCAACAAAACATCAAAGTTCACCCTATCAAATGCTTTGGCCAAGTCGGTATAAACCAAATCCATCTGATAACCTCCACTCACAGCATCCAATATATCAAGTTCATAAGAAATCAAATTCGTAACTGTAGATTTTTTTCTACAGAAACCGTGTTGACCTTCTTTAATCAGACCTCTGCATTTCCATTCAAGTTGATCCAACAGAAGGCCATCGAATAACTTCGCTACTGCAGATTGATTGCAAACTCCTCTGTAATTCCAGATGTCTCCCGTCCATTTTAGCACAAATATTGCTCACATTTTCTTTATCATGGTTCACCCTAACTGAAACCTCTGCTGATGAACACTCCCTCACATTATATATTATTAGATTATTCGCCCTTCTGGTTCGTTCTTGAATTTCCAATATTAAATCACCAGACTCCACTGGAGGGACAATATTATCTGTGGTTGTCTTGCTGGTGGAGTTCTGACGAATTTGAGTTAACTCCTCTTTTAGCAAACATATCTCCGCCTCCAACTGTGTGACTTTAAGGGATCTATCATCAAGCGAGGTCTTCACATTACGTAAAGCACCATGCATCTGTTTCCATTGCACTAACATCATTGCAGAGAATTGGCATATCATCATAATAACATCCTTATTACTTGCATTTTGTTTTGATTTTAAGTCCATAACCTTAGACCTGATGCCCTCGAAATTAGCAACAAATTCAACTTCTTTAAAACTGGCCATCGGACCAAGATCGTCTTCTTCGCCACGACCTTGGGCTGGCGTCCTCTCCAGAAAGCCAACACTACGTCTAGATCGATGACTATGTGAATCAACTTCACAGCTGTTATTATCACTAACCTCACTTTTGGAAGTGCAAGTTGTACAAAAAATCAAAGTGCTATTATTTTCTTTCTTAATTAATAGATTTTGATCTGCTTCTGTCTTTTAAAAAAGCAAAGTTTCATAAACTATCTATACAATGCGCGTGTTCCAACAGCGTGGAGCTTGCCTTAATCCATAAAGCCTATTCTTTAAAAGACACACAATATCTGTTCCATTTTAAAACCCTTCTGGTTGGTACAGGGTGATTCATCCTGAGTGGCCTATTCAAAGTTCTCGGCGATTTTCTTCCATTTTAAAACGTTTTATTAGATATGAACTAAAATAGGACATTTAGTTAGTAGTAGTAGTAGTATTACGACTTTAATGTTTCGTGGCGTTTCATGGGATAGAAATATTGCATATCATTTGAAAGGGAATTTGATTCTCTCAGAATATTTGAAATTATGCAAGGTGTTCCATTTGAGAATATTATCTTAAGCCTATTTTTATTAGTAGATCACACTGCAATAGTTTCGAAACACCTTGTAACCTTATGGGCAAATCTGTAAAGATAATTGATTTTTCTAAGATATTCTTCAAGAGAATATTTTCCGGAGACCTGTTTTGGGCCAAAAAAAATTCAAAATAAATTATTAATTGAAAAAGAGTTGAAGAGAGGTTTAGGGAAGTGTTAAGAGAAAGTAATCTAAAAGGAATCCAAAAATATAATTATATAAAGGGTGTTCCATTTATGGTATAACCGGAAGTGGCACAAATATGCCAATATAGAGTTATAGATTAGATTGACCTGAGCAAACTTTTAAATTTTCAAAGCAATTCGTAGGTATGCTTAGTTTTCCCAAAATTAATGTACCATGGACCAACAATCACCTTGTATAACAGTAAGAAGACTTGAATACTATACAAAGTGTAAGCTTTAACAGACGAATCGGCGAAAGTACCGTGATTGACAGACAAACTCTCATTAATAAAGTATTGTTTTGTTAAAAAACACTAACAATTATTTACCAACATGATGGAGATTAAAAAAAAATAAGAACTTCTTGATAGTACAATCTACAGCTTTCGAAAGTTTATTGAACACGCACAGCAGTTATTTATCTTTAGGTATCATTGTTTCTTTGTTATGATTTTTTTTCTTGTGGAGGATGACTTTAAATTATTGATCTATTAGTCACAGCTACTAGGAATATTTAAAAGTACATTCTGTATGTTTCTGTTGAAAGAAAAAATAAATATAAGTAAAAAACTATATATTTTCTTTGTTTTGCGTATTCTCAGAAATCTTTGTTCTGCTTTTATATTTGTGGCAGGATTGCATTTTCTTTATATATAGAATATAATCGTCTTTATTTATAACCGAGCATATATGCATGAAAATATTAGTAAATTTTATCATCATCATTTTAATACTATTTATATTTTATTTGTATATTGTACACCTCTACGTTGTTTCCGCAGAAAGTACTTTTCTTCACTCAATATAAACTCGAACTGTTTTAGTGAACTCAACAAAATTAACGTGTAACATGACACCTAACACTCAAGGTCAACAGAAGCAGAAACCAATTCTAACATACCCGAACGAAGAACAACAACAACCTTTGTGTTTTTCTAGGTGACAGTTAATTATTGTTAGGGCTATTTGGTTAGTCTCTGGGCGCTCTATATGTCTCAGTATGCAGAACACACAACCCAACCCAAACAGTTTTCATATTCCAGGTAAATTTGCTGCAATATTGCGCACCTATGACTAGTTTTTGGCATTCGACATTTGCGAGTTTGCGTAGACTATATTAACACTTATTAAATGCGATTACCATCTACTCTAATTACTCTTTAGTTTATAATACATTTTGTTTTAAACGTATAGCATATTTTCTAGAAAAAAAGTTGGTAATCTTTTGTTCTGCTTTAGTATAAAGATTCAAACATCCCACCTTGTATAAAACATAGAATAATGAACGAATGGTATTTTTCAAATTCTATTTATAGTTATTTTAAATACAAAAAAAAGTATGGCCCTTTTTGTACCAATACTAAAAACAAAGTCTAGAATAAATTGTCTGGTAGCTATGAATCAGAATTTCTGGCAGACTAAGAGAAAATTTATTTTTGTGACTACAATAAATTGTGTAAAGCACCAGATAATTTTTGGCCTAGAATACACTCGTTTCACAAAAGCACACGGAGAACTGAGAGAATTTCGGTTTGATTTATGATGGTGTACCTATTCTTTCAGATATGGCATGCTAATAATATTCAATAAGCCTGAATTTACCTCATTTTGTGTCTTTGTTTTTATGTTTTGAAATTGATGTGCAATAAATATTTAAACATGGTGTGTGCTAATGGCAGCCGTATTGTCAACATTATTAATAGCTTTTTAATATACAACTTAGAAGCATAAAATGATAAATTACAGGGCTCTTCCCAGAGTACAGCACTTCTAAAAACTGTATCAAAAATGCAAATGCTATCCAATTGTGGCTACTCGAAATTTTACAAAATATTTCAAATAGTTTTTCGTTACTTTTGGAAATAAAGACGCAGTATGTGCGTGTTTGAAATTTAAATTAAAACATTTTTTTCGTTTGCAACTGAATTCATAAATGAAATTAACTCACTCAATGTTTGTAAATCTAATTTCCTCCAACGTTGTTTTAGAACCATCACTATTGTCTACGTTGAGTTTAATAAAAATTTTATTTTTGTATATGCTGGAACTAATGCTGCCGGAGACATGTGTGGACTCGAAATCGCTTGTGTATTTTTCATAACCATGCTGGAAACAACATTAGATAAGCAAGTTATTAAAATAATAACAATTACCTACTATAAAACAACATAGATATACTGTATGGCATTGAAATTACAAGAGTTAATGCTATCAATAACATAAGAAAGAGAAAGATAGAATATTAAAAAATTTAAAATAATCATAAGGCCATTTGACACGGTTTTAGTTTTTTAGGAAAAAAGTCTTTTTTTGGACGAATAGGCAAAATTCTACGACGAGCCGTAGGCGAGTCCTGGAAGTCTGTGAGTCCAAAAAAAAAACTATTTTCGGGCATGTTGCATGTTTTTTCGGCAACCGTGTAGAATAATAAATTAATGAGACGACACATTTCTTTATTTGTTTAATATACATTTTAATTCTTATTTGAATTAAACAGAACAGAAAATGCTACATATTAACAGAAACACTATAATTCTTATTTATATTAAAATTCGAGCAATTGCTAATATTGAAGAAATTCAATTTGTTTGAAATGACAACAACGACGTGATTCTTTCCATTCTAGTCCGGGAAGTACGTAATAAATTTTCGGCAACCGTCCGGGATGTACCCACTTCTCGGACGCTTTTTCTTTGAGACAGTACCATTTCCCGGCCTATTCCGGGAAGTTCGTACTTCCCGGACTAGGACGGGAAGAATCACGTCGTTGTTGTCATTTCAAACAAATTGAATCCCTTCCATATTAGTAATTGCTCGAATTTTAATATAATAAATAAGAATTAAAATGTTTCTGTTAATATGTAGTATTTTCAGTTCTGTTCTGTTTAATTCAAGTAAGAATTAAAATGCATAATAATGAAATGTGTCGTCTCATTGATTTATTATTCTACACGGTTGCCGAAAAAATATTGTACGCAAAACGCCCGAAAATAGTTTTTTTGGACTCGCAGAGTTCCAAGACTGGCCTACGTCTCGTCCTAGAATTTGACTAATTTATTCAAAAATAAAAAAAGATATATATATGGCCAGAGATGGGATTCGAACCCATAATCTTCCGCATGGGAAGCGAACGCTCTATCAATGTGTACTAAATTACTACATATATATTCTTATAAGAGTATAGGTTCCAACTACCTAACTGGTGAAATTTTAAACGCAATTTTCTCGAGAATTATGGGGGCAAATATCAAAAGTGACTAAAAAAAACATTTAAAAGGGTTTGCTTTATTATAATATATGGGTGCATATTTTCGCATTTTAAGGTGGCAAACGGCATTTTCATAAAAAGCGGAACAATATGGTACGCGCGAGATGCGGGACAAAGCGTGACGTTTCACTGGAAAGCGGAACAATATCGCCTGGCAACCCTAACTTAAAGTACTGAGAAATGACTTCTAAATTCTAAAATTAAATATGTTCTGAAGTTACTAAAGCAAGCGGAACGCTTTTGACAGTAAAATATTGAACCTAATCTGCAAATGTTTGGGTTTTCGTTTAGACAAGTAATAATCTTTATAAAGAATGCCCTAACCGATAGCATAAGAAATAATACAAATAATACCGCCACTAAAATGCTGATAAGGTATCATCTCTCACACTTTGCTATTTTCATTAAATGTCAGTAACGTAGGTAATGATATTATGTTTGTAGGACATCGTTAGTATAATGATATTTCATCAGTACTGAAAGGCAAGCTTTTTGTATTGTTTTTTGTATTATGAATTATGAAATTTGCTTTTAGCACTTTCAGTGTTTTGAGCAGGTTTCCCAACATAGCCAATATATCAGACAATATAATGCGAACCAGACTGTAGTCTCTGGTCTATAGAGATAAGGCAAACGAACAAGTCATATGCAACTTACATTACAATACGATATAGCCTACTAGTTTTTAAAACAGAAATGACCATCTAAACGTGCTCCCATGGGTAGTTATTAGATAACGAAATATTATTTCACGGGTAGGTAAGTACGAGTATTTGCATAATGAATGCTATTATTTAACCAAAAACATGACTTTCAACGAGATTTTAATAGTCGTGGAGAATAGTCGTGGAGAAATGTATTTGTTCAACATGAAAATATGCATAAGACAATATCAAAATAATTCAAATTCCGAAAAACTTAATTATCCTACTGTGTTATACAACTATTATGAAGTTTTGATTGCTCTAACTACGACCCGTACCTAAATGCTTTGTTGTTATCAAAATACAGTCCCTGTTGCTTTGTCTGAAACTAGACTATACCTTTTAAGACAATTACATTGAACAATTTACTCAGAATAGGCGGCACAGCATTGTTAGTGTGGTTGACATGCGTCGATGCTTTTACTTTATTTTGTTTGTTGTTTAGGGAGCACACTCTCGAAATTCATATACCTACTGTAGAGTATTTATGTATGCATCTTTACTATTTGATGAAAAGGACTCACTCCCAAACTTTGTGTGCAATACACAATACCCAGAATAAGAATTATTGAAATGCAGTTCAATAATTTAATGCATGCAACTTTCCCTGGGATATTATTTTATGTTATAAAAAATAAGATATTTATTTCCATATGCACAGGTTGGTCCAAATTAGACCCTTTTCTAGATTGATACCGATATCTTGACAAAATAAAATCTCGTTTTCACTTTTGCGCAGTTTTTACCCACTCCTGTAACTACTCTACTTATGTATGAATCTTTTTTGTCTCTGCAAACACATTCATAACACACTTTTTTTAAATCCAATAGTGTTTTAGATTTTTTTGTACAAAAAATAGTTTTACTGGTATAACTTTTAATTTTTCCTATGGACCACCCTGTATGTTTTTGCATAGTCGTTTTCGAAAAAAAAAATTTCTCCATATATTATAACAATTGCTAATTTTTTTTTTAACTTTTATTTCATTCCCATTTTTAAAATATTTAAATGAATTTTGTATATCAAGAATGCCGTGATTGAAAAGTTTGACGAATCTGGATGGCAGGTGTTGCCCTTTCAAAATACCTTACTCTCAAACCATAAATATTTGTTTTCGACAACCGTACTATAATAATGCACTTATATGCCAAAAATCCGTTTCATAATGAGATCCATTATGATACAGATTTTTCATAACGATACAGATTTTTAACCAATAGAAACCCATAATTTTTCAATCAAGCATGCTGTGCATTTGCCGTTTGTCAATACAAATATAATAGTATATTGTGCAACGAACATGAAATGACATATATTTCCTACCAGCATGATCGTTTGCAGCATGAGCCGCAGGCGAGTACTGCAAATCATACGAGTACGAAATGGTCATTTCATGTGAGTTTCACACTATACTTTTTCTACGACTGTTTTAATGCTTTTGAATAAATTTAACATAATTTTTAGGAAAATATTTGATTTTCGAAACTTACCCTTGTTAGCGTATAAGCCTAAATACGATAAATTAGAAGTATTTAATTGACAAGGTGGTGATAAACTATATTCACTATCACTGTTTATGTGTTTTGAAATTAGCGAAATACTGAATTGTAATTATTATTAATTATAAATACTAGAAGTGTCAATTTGGTGTTTGTATTTTCGGCGTTGCTATGGTGATTTTTCATGCCCGCCGCTACTTTTGTCATTACCAGGAAATATTATTACGCACGGGTAAATAAATGATAAACAGCATTACAATGTACTACATTTTCAAATCATGATTGAACATATAATAAAGGCATTTAAAGACAGTCGTAGAAAAATATATTTAAAGTTTTTCATTATTTATCGGGTGTAGAAAAAATAGCGTGTGCAACTCTCATGTAATTGGGCGTGCTTTATGGGGTCAGAGACCTCCCAGGCAGCGGAAATAGGAACTGTTGTTCACTCGGCGTACTACCAACGATAAAACTAGATGTCGCCAAACACATCCTTTTACATCTCTGTACCGTGTGGGGTATATACCACATTATTTACGAGAGTTTGGCTGTCAACTACTGACCGATCACCACTGATGAGTCGTGGATCGACGAAACGGCCGTCTGGTGAAAGTATAGTGGTTGACAGACAAACTCTCGGATTTTAAGTCTTGTTTTGTTAAACAAGCCCATTTCATCTCATGTAATTGTTATTAATACTCTCGCATAAACAATTCGAAACTCACCTTCGGTTCGTTTCATATCCCGGTTCATGCGCGTGTATTTATAACCACCATGATCGTTGCATAATATACTATTATTGAACTGAATTTTGAACATATCGTAACTTATAAAAACATTTTCTTTTTTTGGTACGGGCTTGCGTGTAACGAAACAAGACTTAATTTCAAAAGTTTGTCTGTCAAGCACTATACTTCACTAAGTTTCTTATTTTTAATTTTTTCAAAAAAAGTTACTCTTGATAAAAAGTTTTGCTGATTCTTAAAGTACGATTGGGACAGAAAATATTAATATTTCTTATACGGGTATTCGGAAAATTGAAAAAACTTTAAATAGTACAAGGTAAAGTGTACTTATTTGAGAAGATATGAAAATAAGTTACTAGGAAAAGTTGTCTTTAATACCAATTTTCGATAAAATCGGACTACTTTTATTTATAATCATTACATTTATTTTACACCAATTATTTCCAAATTAACAATGCACAAAAACAAAACGTTAATAATATTCTTTTTATTTGTAGTCACAGGTTTTAATACTGTTAGAGGTGCTTTTAAAGTTGGACCTTAGCAAAATTTAGAGTTCATTGCTGGCAATACGGATACAACTTCATTTGAATAATAATTATTGACTTTCACTTTAAAATATTTTGATACACCGTGAATAATTGTTTCTAAATCACTTATAAAAGTAATTAAATTTTTTTAGTTAATTTGATATTTCCATGGTTACATAGAAATATTTTTTTAACATACATTTCCATAAAAAAGCCGCTTTACTCTTGATCATTTTGGTGATGAGCTTGATGATTTAGGTATATGGACAATGGCGTATTAAATCATTTTTCTTCGTCTTTCGACCTATATATAGGGTGTTCCATTTGAGACAAATCATTTATGCGTATTTTTACTAGTTAACCATGCCACTGTAATTTGACGTCATCCTGTAACTTGGTGAGCCAAACTGTCAACGCAGTTAAAATCCGCAAGCCCTTTGTTAAATCACTGCCAAAACTTATCAAACGAAACGAAAACATTTTTTTATGGGGAATGTTTTTGGCTAACTAAATAATAAATTATTTAATCAAAAACAGTTGAAGATGGGTAGAGGGAAAAATTGAATAGGAAATTTAAAAATATAATAATATGTAGGCTGTTCCATTTAAAAATAAAAGCGGCACAAATGTTAAAATATTTTAGAAGTATAGATTAGATTGACCTACTTAAGTAACGAAACTTTCAAAATAATGCTATTTCTCGTTTATATGAAATATTCAAAAATATAAAAAGCGGTTCAGCAGTAAAAATAAAAGTTTATGTCATAGCATCAAAACTTATTTTACCAAAAAATTTAAAAACACCTTTAGATTCCTCTTGTCTTAAGAATGTGTTTGCATAAATAGATAAGTTCAGTAGTGGGCCAAAAAATCACAAAATTGAAAACAACCCTGTATCTGTTGAACAGTTCAAGATATCAATCGATTCGACATTCAGTATTTCACAAAATTCGATTTGGAGCGTGTAAGTTACTTTTTCTCTACTTCCTCTAGAAATGGGGATCCTATATATCAAAAATATCCAATTTGGACCACCCTTTAATATAAGTAAACTACATTTTTAGATAGAGTTTAGATTTATTTGTTCAGTAATTGAGGCTCATGTTTTGAACCAACTTTTTGGTGTCATCTTTGCAAATTATACATATAGGGTTGGCGGAGAAAATCCGGAATTTTGTTTTTTCGTTATAACTTTTATATAAATTACAGAAACAATCAGCTTCTTCAGTAATGAAATTTTGTGTAGGTCACGACTTTTGTTTATTTTAATTATCATTGCACTCCACTTTAAGAATGGGCTATAAATAAGTTATTAATGATTCGAGATTCATCTCTATAACTTTCGTTGATATATTACCTGTAAAATTGTGTTTGCAAATAAAAAATGTGTTGTGGATATACCATTCGCCAATACTTACTTTAAAATCCCTGAGTGTTAGGCTGCCATAAATAACAAGATTAGTTTCAGTCTCGTACAAACTTAAGTCTTGCAGTCGACTTAAAGTGGAAAGATCCTGCGAACAAATAGATAAATAAATATCTAGTTGCAGTGCACTAAATATACAATATTATAAAGAAAAATGTGAAATGAGTTATGGATTAAGTTTATGAAGAGCTTGCTGGACTCATTTTTTCCAACACGTGGGATATTTCTAGAAAATCCGAGATGTACATCGGAAATACGTAAGTAACCAGTATCTTTTTCGCAAACACCGCAAGATAAGTAAGCGAACCTCAGAATCTCTTTTGCTACCCGGGATCCTTTTCATAAGTTCCTGTTTCACCAAGAAAAATTAAAATTTTATTTTATCTTCCGAATACTATACTAGTTTAGTATAGAAGGTCACAAATCGATATAGAGATGGTCATGGAAATACACGGTGTGTGTGCTATAAGTAAAAAACGTGATAAAATTTTTAAATTTAGATGATTCTTCCTCTGGATAATCAGTTTTCACAATTCAATACCTGAATTTTATTTCTCATTATAAATCTTAAGAAGGTACGTTATTTCGTTTTTTAATTTTAGGTGAAGGTAGGTGCAATTTTTGTTTACCCTTTTGCATTTTTTTATTCATTTTTCATAAGATGTCATCATCAGTGGTATAAAATATATTAGAAATCTCTGATTAAATCAAAAATCAGTTTTGAATTACTGACAAATGGATAATACATTCGTTAATAGATTAATTAATAAATTGATAATATAAAATTTTGATTCATACACTTACCATTATGTAGAAAAAAATATTAAATTTGGTTCTTATGAAATGAAATTAAAATGGCATAAAGTAAAATAAAATAAAACGAATCAGTGAAGAGATTCTACATTGTTACGTTCATTTTATTTTACAATTTATAACGCCAATTAAATTTAATTTTATAAGTAAAAAATTTAAATAAGTTTTTCCACATAATACCTAGTAAGGGTACCTACGAATGACAATTTTATATTATTGACAAGCGGCCCATAAACTCAGTTGCAATTCTCGAGACAAGAGTTCAACCTTAAAAAGAAATTGAGATCGAATTGAATATATAGATACATTTCGTGCTTCTCCAATAATGAAAGAAATAATATATCGATACATTTCTTACATCTCTATGACCCAGTTTATTGAAGGTTTTTTATTATTATTAAAATTGTGGCCCGTCTGCACCTATTGTTACTCGAACGGGGTCATTGAACTTTTTTTATTATTATTGAAATTATAGCCCGTCTGGTGAGGACTGTAAAAAATCAATATTCGAATGCCAAATGTGTCAACTTGTGTCATTTAAAAACAATTTTGCCAGATTAGTTCATGTGAATAGTAGTAAAATAAAACTAAGTATAAATTAGTAGTTTATTAGATAAAATAATGTTTTAATATTTGTTATATTATTGTGGCCGCGTGGGACTGCAAGGTTAGACACGAAGAAACTTAAAGAGGAGACCATTATAGAAGGTGTCCAACAAGCAATACATTCCAACCTTGCGAAAGTTAACCTTGAATCCGAAGATATTGACAATCAATGGGAATCCCTCAAAACCTGCATTCTTTCCTCCTGCCAAGAGTTACTAGCACCTTCTAAAAAGATAAATAAAGAATGGATTACTCAGGAAATTTTATTTCTGATGGACCAACGAAGGAAATACAAGAACAACGAAACAAGATATAGGGAGACCCAGAAAAAGATAAGAACAAAAATAAGGGTAGCAAAAGAACGTTTCTATGAAGAAAAATGCAAGGAAATAGAAGAGCTACAACGCAGATTTGACTTGTATAATCTACATAAGAAGATAAAAGAATTGGCAGGTCTCAGAAAAGGAAAGATTACTACAATCCTCTTAGATAAAAATGGGAAAACAAACACAGAAGACAAACTGAAGAGATGGCAGGAATATATAAAAGACCTTTTCGACGATGTGAGAAATATCACATCCGTAGCTAGGGTAGGACTGGAAGACACAGGTCCCGAAATCACGAAGGACGAAGTCACCCACACACTAAACAACATGAGCAACGGTAAATCTCCTGGCCGCGACGGAATTCCTATCGACATTCTTAAGATCATAAGTGATCAAGATATGGATGTCGTGGTGAGACTCTTGAACAGCGTCTATGAGTCTGGAAAACTACCAAAGGAATGGCTCTCATCAGTCTACATATGTTTACCGAAAAAATCGGGTGCAAAAGAGTGCAGTGACCACCGTACCATAAGCCTCATGTCGCACACTTTGAAACTACTGTTAAAAATTATACTCAACCGCATCCACCAGAAACTCGATCTGGATAAAAGTGACAGTCAGTTTGGCTTTCGCAAAGGATTAGGTACAAGAGAAGCACTATTCGCATTCAACGTAATAGTGCAGCGATGCCTAGATGTTAATCAGGATGTATATGCCTGCTTCATCCACTATAATAAGGCGTTTGACAGGTTCCGCCACGACCAGTTGATGGAAATATTACAATGTAAAAACCTAGACCACCAAGACCTGCAAATCATCTCAAATCTCTATTACAACCAAAATGCCATCGTCAAAGCAGATCAACAAAATTCTGGCACCATCTCAATAAAGAGAGGTGTACGTCAAGGTTGTGCTCTGTCACCTATTTTGTTTAATGCCTACTCTGAAGAGATTCTAAAAAGGGCAATGGAAAATAACAGTGCAGGAATAAAAGTAAATGGAGTGCCTATAGTTGTTCTAAGATACGCTGATGATACCGTAATTTTAACGGAAAACCTGGAAGATCTACAAAGAATCATGG
Organism: Apoderus coryli; assembly: GCA_911728435.2. NCBI lineage: Eukaryota > Metazoa > Arthropoda > Insecta > Coleoptera > Attelabidae > Apoderus > Apoderus coryli. The sequence goes on along the minus strand of OU452202.1, from coordinate 2,593,751 downwards.
ACAAACTTGTTCGATATAGCGAAGAATACGGCCTTACACTCAACGTAAACAAAACAAAGTTCATGAAAATAACAAAGAAGGCCCAGACTAACAACGAACAGATAATCGTCAAAGGTGAACCCATCGAACAGGTAGAGAAGTATACTTATCTTGGAACAACAGTTACTTGTAATAACGACTACACGAAAGAAATAAAAGCACGCATAGAAATAGCAAGGTCCAATTTCAATAGCATGAAAAGAGTTTTGTGCAATAGAGGTCTAAGCCTAAAACTGAGACTGAGACTAGTTAGATGTTATGTTTTTGCCACTCTGCTTTATGGCGTCGAGGCATGGACTCTGAACGCAGAAATAACCAAAAGACTAGAAGCTTTTGAAATGTGGGTGTACAGAAGACTACTGAAGGTGTCATGGGTCGATCGGATAACTAACTTAGAAATACTTAAGCGACTAAACATAGAAAGAGAGTTGTTAATAACAATTAAAAGCAGAAAACTGCAGTATCTCGGCCATGTGACTCGTGGACCAAGATACGCCTTACTTCAATTGATAATGCAGGGAAGGATCCAAGGTACAAGAAGCGTGGGTAGAAGAAGGATATCCTGGTTGAGAAACTTGAGAGAGTGGTTTGGATGTTCCTCGATATTAGAGCAGCTGCATCCAAAATAAGAATTGTCATGATGATCGCCAATCTTCGTCGCGGAGATGGCACCTAGAGAGAGATATTATTCTGAGAGTGGAGTAAATTAAATTTGTTGGGAAATCAAGTATCTAATAATGTTCCATGTGTAAATCTATTGTGTAATGTGTGGATTTATTGAGAAAAATGTGCTGGAATATGTTTATGGTGAAAATCTTCAAATAAAGTGTGGCATCACCGAATTTCCATCTTTTCTTGATTGTAGCGAGATTTTGAATGAATTGAATTGAATGAAATAAAATAATATGGAATTTTTTGAAGAACCAAATTATTTCAGCAAAAATAACATAAAATAAAGTTTATGTTTAATGAAGCATCAGCGCGTGTATCGAGTGTAAATAGATTTCGGATTAATTACGGTATTGCGCGAATAATGAGTACGAGGTGTAGGATAGCGATAACTTCAAAAACAGTCTGGCAGCCGGGTATTGTTAGTTGGTATGTTGTTGAAGCGAGTAGATTCCATAAGAATAACACACAAATCTGTTTTCTTTTCTAATGCCTTTACTTTAATGAAAACGATTTTACAAATGTTTCCCTTCAAAGACGGCACAACAAAAGTAAACGTTGCATTGCGCTGACTATTTAAACGAATGTTAAAACATACTTGTTTTGATTGTCAGAAATCCGTGCCGACCTTTACCCTGTTTTCGTTGACGAATGTATTTTCAATTTGTCAGTAATTCAAAATGGTCTTTTGTTTTAATCAGAGCTTTATAATACATACACATCTATATTTTATGCCACTGATGATGAGGTCTTAGATGTCGAAATGTATTGTACGTTGTTGACTAGCTTAACATACTAAAAAATAAAAAAGAAACTGAAAACAATTATAAGTAAATTATAGTTGTGAGTTGACGTATTTCATATCATATACCGGGTGTCTCACTAAAATTAATGCTTGTGTTGTGTTGCTTTTGATGAAATTATATTAATTTTCTTTATGCAAATCTAAAAATACAATACGTTAAAGATTTTTCTAACAACTGTAAAAAACGATACCTTCAACACATTAAAAAAACTAGTTATTATTTTTTAAAAACACCAAATAAAGTAATTTTACAATCTTTAAAGTATTGTAGGTATCTTAGATTTGCATAAAAAATATTAATGTAATTTCAATAACTGATGATGTCTCAAAAGCAAGACGAAACATCGTAAGACACCTTAGAAATAAAAAAAGGAAATAGTTTTCATCTTACTTGGGAGAACCCGAATGAATCTCTGATCACAGACCCGAGAAAAAATGTCGTAAAACAATTTAAAAATAAACAAAGGAAGACATTTTAATTTTACTTGACGCAAGCCGAATATGTCTCACAGACTTGTGGATCAAGAACTATAAACCGTTAATACTAAAAAAAAGGTAACGATGTTTGAATAGTTTATGGCTATAACTTAAGTTTGGAATATGATAGAAACTTCCGGTTTATGTTATTTTGTTTCTTATTTTAGGCTTATTTAAATCAAGATATAAAAATTGTTTGATCTCATTTATTTTTTACAAGAAAAGGGCTAAATCAAATATTTCGATATTCAATGCTACGTAGCGAACAGTTGGTAAAAAAATTAAGGTTTGTATGCACTTTAAATGTAACTTATTAACTGCCTTTGCAATGAGATTAAGTAGACTTAAGTCGGATAATAAGTTGCCGAGATATCGCATTTTTTCATGGACATCATTATTTTAAAAAACTAAATATTTTTCGAAGAAGGACAAATTCTACTAAAATTGTATGTAGATTATATTAGCATAATAATTTGTAGCTACTGAAAACGTCGTAATGTATAAAATAAAAGTGGCTGCAGAGCAACCCGCTTGGTAGTACAAGGGTTAAACGAACACAACAATGTGTTGAAATTCATGAAGAATAAAAAAAAACAATAAAACCATTATCGACAATAAATATTTCTCTTTGCTTGTTTATATCAAAATTTACCTACGGTCCATTTTTTCCTGAAGTGTATATTTGTAAAAGACATCGAACTACAGCAATAAGAGTTGCTTCTCCTTATATTTCTCATAGAAGTCGATAAACCCTAATAACAATTTACAAAAAAATCCAATCTCTATATCCTCTTCACACCGCTAGACTAAAAATAGCACTCACACATTTATATAAAAGCAGCTAAGGTTCATCCTTTTCATTTCCCCATATAGAAACTGAAATTACCACCACGACTTACCTGAATGAAACCACCGCCCGTGTTCAATGTGCCTTGTTGAACGCCCGTCAATTTACCCCTATAAACAACATTAAATGACGGTGTTTCCACTGATCTGTAGTTTTTCTGTACAATATAATCTTTGGCGGCACAAAGCACTGTGTCTAGTATTCTGTTGGCTTTTGACGACCGACTTGAGGCAAGCTCTCTGTGAATTGGAAGTAAATAACATCTAAAGTTGAATAATCTCATTTTCTTCTTGAGTTAACTAAATCAAACTTTCTGAAGTTCTGGTTAATTCTCCTTTAAAGTTTTTTACCAGCACCAGTGATAATTACGAGTAAAATATTTGAATACATAGACTGATGACGTTTAATTTTTCACAATAATTGGTAATGATTTAAGAGTGTATTTACCCATAATATGGAAATCAATATGTTTTAGACGTTCGAAAGTCTGGGCTTAAAAGTATGTATATAGTCATTAATATAAAAAGTTGAAATATGAAGTATATTAAAGAAAAAAATATTTAGGTACTATGCTTCTGGTGTAAGTTTGTTTAATATTTTTAAAACTTGCTCAAAAATATTATAAATTCTAAACGAAAAATAACAAATATATTACAAGAGGAGCATAGATTAACACTTTTTCTTTCCACAAATATCAAAGTTACAATACAATACAAATATTTTACAATTTTATGGAAAAGTATACCTAGTATAATTCGATATTATGCATTGGGCCGCCTTCATGAATTGCTAGATGAAGCGATTTTTATTTGTCGGTGCGTTAATAAATAACAATTCTGTTATTAGTTATGTAAGGCTATTTTAATGTTTCGCTACCTAATTAAAATATAAAGGAATAATCCAATTTTTCTAGAAACATGCTTTTATTTGGGACAATTCTTCATTTAGGGATAGGAACATATTTTATAATATTCAGGGTACCTACTCTGTTTAATAAAATTGACTTATGCCTATTTTTACTAGCAGATAACAATACAGTAGTTCGCGACCAGCCTGTAACTTTATGGGTGAATCTGTCATAATAGTTGATTTTTCTAAGATGTTCTTTATTTACCGTCAAAATTTCCAGAGTGTGCCTATTTAGGTTACCAAATGGTGAATATTTTCCAAAGACCCATTCTGCCATAAAAATTCACAATACTTTATTATTTATTCAAAAACAGTTGAAGATAGGTATAGGAAAGTGTTAAAAAAATACTCCAATACAAATAAGGAATCCAAAAAGATAATTATACACAGGGTGTTCCATTTGAAATAAGAAAGTTGATATCAACTTCCGGTATAACCGGCCAAAAATGGTAAAAAAGCAACAGAATCGACAGCATCACCCACTGCACTCAATCCCCCATTTAAGCCGCCTGAGCAGCACTCTTAACGATAGATTTAGGTTGTAAGTACTTACCGTATTTGCTTGTCTTCATCGGCCAACAATTCAGATACTGAAAATCCAACAACTACCTCGCCAAGCTGCTTATGAAGTAGATTTGAAAGAATATTATCCAGTTGAGTCCAAATAGCAGCCGCAAGAACTTTGTCTGAAAAAAATATTTATGAACTACATACTGAAAATAAATGCTGACCGTATACAGGGTTATTGATGGCACGTTGGAAGCATTGCAAGTAAACTGAGCACCCTATGTATTATTATATTTTTTGATTTTATCTTTATTCCTGTGTATTTTTTCTATACGCATCCTCAAATTTTTGAATTTTTTTTGTGAATTTCTGAAAAAAACTTGTTTGCAAATTTTGATCCATCCCATTAACTTACATCGGTCAAAAAAATTAAAATCGATTAAAACTAACAAAATAAGTCAATGTCACAAACTAGTAACAATTATTGATCTTACATATTTGCACATTGAAAAAAACATAAAGTCGAAGTAATTTGAGGAGACCAAAGTGAAAAAAAGTAGCAACTGCATCCCGCTAACTTTCCCAATAACGAATCTGGACACCCTGTACTTAATATTTCAAATTTGCAGATTCAAATTTTACACAAAAAAAAACCATGTAACGCGATAGATGGTTCGATTAATAAATAGGAGATTGATTGGCTAAGAGTAGAAAAAAAGCAAACAGCAAGTTAGAGGCCACTTTATTCGCTCTTTGATTCGCACTTTTGTGTAGTAAATTTTGAGTGGTTGAAGACTTGGCAGCTACGAGTATGAAGGCTTATTGGAGTTGGAGCACATGTATTTAAATGCTCCGCAAGTTTCTCTTACCAAGAGACTCGCTTTTATGGTTCTTCTCTCCAACTTCGGCGAAGTACATATCTGGTTTCTGGAAGCGACAAAAAAACCTATTCTCCATAGTTGAGTAGTGTTTGAAAGTTTTTGAGGTTTTTTATTAACACGTATATTATCCAATCTTAGTTATTTTAAATATAATGCTTTGGAAGTAGAATAAAAAATCCACTGTGAGGTAGAACATGATTTTTATGTTGTTTCTTAAATAAATAAATATAAATACTTAAAAGCAAGTACCTACAATGTTTATTATTATAATTATAATATTTCATTGATAACGTGTTTTCAAACACGAGCCAACATTACTTGTAAACAAGTAATGTGTAAGAGAGAGAAAGACTTATCCTTGTCGCCTTCAAGTTGCTCATTGGCAACGTTGTAATCTCCGGTATGCGTTCTGCAGCCAGTGGCGTACTGATCGCTGACTGTTTTTGAACTATGTGTACAATACATAATATATAATTAATAGCATACATTAAAAAGCCAACGTGCCGAGAATTTAACCGCTATTCAACTTATTTTGAAACTGAAATTTAGTCGATATTTAATTGGAATGAGTTTTTCAGTAAAATAATTTAAATATTAATATGCATATGATATTCGCTAAGAAAGTCTGTTAATCTTTCTTTGTAGTAGGTATTTCTTGATATAGCTGAAAAACCTTCATTTCGTATATCGAAAACACGATACTTAAATTAATATATTTATGTATAATTTGAAGATAATCTAATTTTAAAATCATTTTATGCATTACAAATAGGAAGTCAGGAAATAAAAAAAGGCACATTATTATCAATAGTTTATTTTTAGCTACATATATTAAATTATACACAATGATCATACATAATAATTACTATGAACATACAAATTAATTATGTTTTTGCAGACTTTATGCAGTTTCTGTATCGCTTTTTAATAAGTATGAAGTCTATTTGATTGCGAATAATTCTTTCAGGGGTATGGGCGCTAGGGGTCCACGTATAAAGCCTTCTATTTGGAAGTTTAAAAAAGGTGTTTGAGACAATGAAATCATGTTCCTGGCAGAACTGAACTAGCCGGTCTCCTCTATCGTTTGCTGTACCTAATCCGTATATACCGGTAATATCCTCTCGTGGTGTACTTCCTACTTTGGCATTAAAATCGCCCATGATAAAAGTCACCTCTGATTTTTTCGCCAGCTTCACGGTATCTGTGATTTGTTCCTTAAAACTATCAATAGATCTTTTAATGATTTTACGCGGATTTTAAGTCGTCTAACTTGATTTTGTAAGGTGTGTATTCTTTTCCTTTAGCACGTTATTTTATTTTTTAAAATTCCTATATTTTTTCTTCTCTTAGTAGGGGTTGAAAAGTCACTACTATCCATATCACCAGGATAACGCATTTTCCTAAAAAAATATCAAGCCCCTGGTAAATTATACTAAAAAAAGAGCTTTTTATGAACAAATATCAAAATTTCATAACGGTAAAATGTAAATTTGAATAATGTACCAAATATACCAACATTTAGCTTCAGCCCTTTTATATCACCCGCTTCTGAAACATGTTGGTGAAATACCTACCTCTTTTTACTTCCAATTTTTGCACTAGCTACAGGGGCTTGAATTATATCAGAATGGGATTCTCCTGCTATCTGATGCAGTTTCTGTCACAGAACTGGTTGAACCTTGTTGGCTTCTAATGAAACTGGCTCTGGAATAGATTTAACAATTATACTTTCAGACCTAAAATATGTATTAATTCAATATATCAAAATATTAAAAAGCCTTTCTAAAGGATACCTTTTGATTAGGGACCCCATATTAGCGGTTGAAACAGTGGACTCCATAATAGTTTTTTCTAAGAATAGCTGAGCAATCCTAAAAATGGATATAAATGCGGTTAATGCACATACCTACTTAGCTAGTTTAATTTCATCCAAAAAATAATAATAACAGAACTTACTTAGGATATTCTTTCGGTATTGGAGGTGTTCCAAAAACAGATGAGTCCACAGACCTAACATCTGTGGTTGAGTCAGAGCTAGAAGAATATAAATTATTATTATAATATAATAAATATAATTATAAATATTTTTTACCTAGTGCATGCATCATCCAAAAATAAAACACCTTCACACCGTCGAGGATTTGCACCCTTTCTAACGAATCTTGCTCCCTTAGATTTCGTTACCAGATCCTCTGGGAAAAAATGATCCGAGCATAACCATGGATTTTTTGGCAAAAGTGGTCCTTTAGCAATGCCAACTAAAGAAAACCAGAGTTTTCGTTTTTCCGGTTCCTAAGGAAACCTAATTTAAAAAATACAATATAAGTACCTAATGTAAAAAGGCTATAATCAGCCTTATACTCCAGAGCTAGGGAGGTAATATCCTACGTAGATTTACCACTTACTTCTTTAATGCTGCTTTGAATTACTAAGCGGTTACATTGTTGGGCGTAAATGAACCAACATTATTTTCAGAAAGTATCTGTTTGCTTTTGTTACTAATAATTTAATAGAAATAAAAATTCAAAATGTAACAAATTTATCATATCAAACAAACCCCGCCACTGTGTAAACTAACACCAAACACAAACAAATTTCCAAACATAACCACACTTACCTGTGAAAAGTTAAATCTGGAAATAAACTATCCACTTTTCCACAAACTACACAACCACGAACCATAGTTATTCAATAAATATTTAAAGTTTAAAAAAACACACAAGTATATCGCAAAACAGAAAAATACTTCAAAAAACGATGAAAAGCGCTAATGACATGAGTGTTTCTCAACGTCAACGTCGCAAATTATAATTTAATTCATAACGCCGTGTTCTGTCGTACAAGAAGCGTAAAGTTGTAAACGATGTTGCCGTAGAGCGCGTTTATTTTACTATGAGAATAATTCCTAAAATGAAATAATTATCCCGTTTTGTACAATTTAATCTTAAAATGAACTAATTTATAAGCTAAGTATAGTAATAAAAATTTTTATTAACATCCTAGTTACAAATAATTATTTACATCGCTCATTTTTTATTTGTTGTGACAAAAATTTAAAGATATTCCAAATACATTTGTAAGTCTGGCAATGCTTGTATTAGGATAAATAAAGGAAGGGACGATGTTTGCTAACCCTGAAAACGTAAACAATGTGGTCTCCTGTATTATTAAGGTCTTTGGTTATAATAAATACTTTGAAAATAAAATACGTACATGAGTACATGCCTGCGATGAATGAATATGCAATTTATAGCAATTCAATAGATTATCAACTCAACTCACATACTTAAATTAGTAAACATAATTTATTAAATTAAAAATTTTTTTTGTATACAACACATAAAAATGTGAGCAGTTAACTGTTAGCTGATCAGTTTCTGTTTAATAAGAAAATCGGAGACTAATATTAATCAATGTGGTAGTAGATAACAATAATTCAAAGTGGTGTTGTGTTTGTGGTATTTATTGTTGATTTTAATAAATTCTCCACAAATAGACTGTTTTAAAATTAATTTAATTGCGAAAGTTGTATCTTTTTATGACATTCAAAAAATTACATACAAAAATGTGTGTTTAACAAATTTTACAAAACCAAAATTATTACTATAGCAACGAACAAAAAAGATTAATACAACATTGCCAATGTTAACATAAAGTAATAACTAAACAAGATGCAACTCGCCGTGCATAGGGACTAGAGGCACTGCCTCTGACTTAAAATTATTGAATTACGGCCAGTATGGATGTTTTTATTGACGTTGGCCTACTCTCGTTCTGCGTTCGCCGACGGGCAGGGCATTGTTGCCTCATTGGATAGCGAGCATTAAATGGACGCACGATTTACATGACAGTCATTTTCATATATTAAAACAAATCATCATGAGCGTAGGTATAATAGGTATACAATCTATCAATCTGTGCGCCATTTTTTAACAGTAAAAAAATGTTAATTTGTTAAAAAGTTATTGAGGCACTGCCTTACTTGCCTCATAGGACTAGCCGCCCCTGAATACACATACCAACTAAAGCTTATTCTTTGGGTATTTCGCCACTATTTAAAATTCTAAATATTAATCATTTTAAATAATCCCTTCGGATTAATCATAGACTCCACTGCATGAATTAAAAGATCTATAACTTTGCCAATGGCTTTTATGTTATAAGAAGAAAATAGTTTTAGTTTCCTAAAATGTCCGCTAGAGGGCATAAATCTAACTCTGAATTGAAAAACACTGTTTACTTAAAAATATAGGTACTTATATTACGTAAGTTTTAAACTTAATGAGAATGATCTACAATTCTAACAATGGAACAATATGAATTCACATTTTAATATCATTCACAATTTAAATTGAATTAATATTACTATAGCATGAGAATGTTCCAACATCTTCAATATCATCCGTATATTCTTCCGGGATCTTGTCCTGCAGGTGTTGTTGGAAACACAGTTTCGCTGGGTTGTCCTTTAGGCATTCGATATCAATCTCTCGCCTTAGTTTCCTTCCCTGTTGTAGTCATTTTGCAAGTAGACATAGGGTCATACTGGTCAGCGATCAGTCTAGACATCATCAGCACTCGTTAAAGCTTTGGTGTACTTCATGTCAGTCACGAGCGCGACCAAATACGTAGTCCCACATCCTGAAGCTGAACGGTCATCACATACTCGCCGCCTACGTGCTGATTTGTCACTAGGAGCTTCTAGATCACACATTCCTGCTCTCGTCGCGACTCCCCGATTAATACTTACACAGACTATTAACAATGTTAACAATAACTAGGAATTAAATTATCTGACACAATTCAATTAACTGTCATAATAAAATGAAAAACACTGACAGTAGTACTCTTTTTTGTTTTATGGCCTACTACGACAGATTGAAATTAGTTTGATTTCCAGTTGCTTAAGCAAATTTTAGTTTGTTACTAGCAAACAATGTGTTGAACGAAAAAAAGGGAGGAGCATTTTTTTCTTGTAAACTAGGATTCCAGAAATATTTTTACTTTAAAAAACAGTGGCATACCTTTTTTTTTTTCTTTAATATTGTCTGAAGATGTGTCCGTACGCACTCCACTGGTGGAAATAATATATTTTTTTACATAAAAACAGATACAACTTTGCACTTATCTAAATTATCTATCCAAACTTGCCAAATTTCATTTAAATATCTAAAGTAGTTTTAAAAATATTAATAAATTGGGAATTTTTTGATAAAAATTTTGACTCCCTGCACCTTTGTAACGCAGAATTTTGCGAATATAGTTTATAATACAAACTGATAGTGGTTCTCTGTCTGCCTCTAAAGTTTCCGCTTTCGAAACCGCGAACCGGTAGGTATACCAAGACAATACGTACAAGTTCTCACACAGCTTGCAAGACAATTGAATGTTTAAAGCATTCTCAGTTCAATGCCGACTGGATATTTTTACTTTTCTGAAAATTAAGAATGAACTGCGTGATCCAAATCGCTAGAAGAGGTAGTTTACGCTCTCAAACTCGCACTTTTGTTTGTTCCAACCCTAGTAGTACATTATACAAGCAGAACTTAACCACAAAAGTCGTTTCAAAGGTATTTTGTCAAGAAATGAACCAAAATGTGCCGACATTATAAACCCTTTGATAAATTTGGACACAAATATTTACATAAATCTTATTTGTCAGCAGTAAGTATAATTGAAACAAAATTTTCCAGACCGTATATTCCAGTTAAGAGTATGTGGAAATTGAATTTTTAAACAAATATATTAAAGAAATGAGGGGTTTATACTCCACAAACAGACACTTAGACTCTCTCTCATTTTCCTATTCTCATTCAAGTTGAATAATACGTACTCTTATTCGCGCTTCTAAAACTCGAATAGAAATCGTTTTAATTTGCATAAAAAAGATTTCATTCCACTTACTTCCCCACAAGTTTATCCGTTTAGAAGGATTTTTATCGAAGTTTTGAATTATTAATAAATCTTAAAAGTTTTTAGATTAGTTATTACTGTTTTAACTGAATTGCCGGTGGATATTCACCTTTGTTAGGTAAGTTTGGATGATTTACAAAAAATTACTAGATTATTACATAAATATTATTGGGCTAGACGTCCAAGATAATAGAATAGAAACCATACAAATATTGGCAACAATACCGAATATAACTGTTACCAAACACAATTTCAGAGGTTATTATTTTCATTTACTTATTGATTTAAATCCATATGTATTCCATATGGGATTAAACTTTAGCAATAATTTAATATAGCTATCTTAAAATGTAAATTTTCGATGAAGTAAATCAGTGTTGTTTAAAAATAGTTTATTTTATTACATTTGTTCTTGGCCAAATTGCTTTGTTTATTATCTATACGTTTAAACCTTGTGTAGTAATACAGGTTTATCTAGGCCAGACATGTTTCGGAATATGCAGATTCCATCCTCAGTTGCCTTAGAAAGAATCTTTATGAAAGTAATACATTGAGGCTTTAAACATTTATTTATTCTGAAAAATTAAGTTAAGATTAGAAATAGTATGTTAATATAATAAATGTTTAAATCCTCAATATTATAGATATTACTTTCATAAAGATTGTTAATGCCACTGTCCGTCAGAAACAGTCAGGATTCTGCGCAAATCAATAATGTGACATGATCAGCTACCGCTCACCTCACTTGAGATTTCTTATAAAAGTAACACAGGCTTTCGAAACCGTCAGAAACAGTCTGGATTCTGCGTATAACGTTGTTAACGCGCTGTGTAATTTATTTGCGCAGAATCCTAACGGTTTCGGACGCTTGTAGAAACAAACCTTTAGCGTAATATGTGTGTTATAAACTTGCAAACACGTTAGGCAGCTGGATGACAGCTGATTGTTGATTAAACGTCAACCTAGTACGTGGTGTGCGGTACGCGGTTATTAATCGTATTTTTTATTTGTGTTTTATGTTATAATGGAAATTGACGGAACTAGTGTAACTTTAAGAATTAATTTGAAGCATTTATCGTCGTTTGCACAAATTTTACGGTGCAGGTTCATATTATTACTGGCGTTGTGCACTATTTTTGTTTTTTCGCTACGCGAAATTTAATTAAAATAAACGGACATTTTAGTGTGTTTCCGGTAATCTTTTGTTTTGTATTCAATATGCAAAAATATCGTTTTAGGATCGATAATTGCCGACAGATTGCAAAAATGAAGGAGTAATGTAGAATTCTACAGTGATCCAGATGGACTTATGTATCAGGTATTATAATTATTAAAAAAAATGTTCATGTTCATCCTATCTACCGTTGGCAACGCCACGAACATTATCCGTACAGCTGTCCGTTTGTTAAAAGCCATCTTGAAAAATGGTGCCATAAGCGCCGATTTACCGGGGTAAAAAAGTGGGTTTACCCCATTTTTTAACTTAGCACATGGTTAAAATTTTTGTACTAAGTAATAGAACCCTGTATATTTTACTTTCCCGACACAGTGAAAGCATTGTGAACGCGCTAAAAAAAATTGAGTATAACAATTTTGAAGTCCCCTGAGATCATTTCCAGATTTTCTTTCATTACCCGGTCATATATTTTAGATTAAATTATATATTGTCGGCAAAGCTTTGGGGTAACACAACCCATTTTTCACATTGAGCTAATGACGGGACAATTTAGCATTTTGTCCTTGCTTTTCAGATTACTCCCTACGTACCATCTACTTCTTACTGTTGATAAGATAAAAAAAATACGAAACTATGAAACACATATTTACCTTCACTAGAATCCACAATTTTGTTTTCAATTTGATTGCCGTTGCTGTTATAAAAAGTAACCTAAAAACATAACATCAACTTAAACAAGTAATTAAATAAAATACTTAATTATTAAGTTAGTTTCCAAAACTTACACTAATTTCCGTTTCTGTTGATTCATACTCTAAATCGTAATTAACTGGCACAAACGAATCACCTTGCACTAATAGTCCTATTTTACCTTTGGCTATGACATCTTTGAAAGTGAATCTGCAATACAGAATCTCGATTTGTTATATTGAGGTTATGGTGATGAGATTTGGTAGCAAATTCAAGGCAATATATTTAATCACACTTAGTTTAGTAGTGACACTTAGGAAAACTGATTGCAAGTTTTCATCGATAAAAACATAAAATACTACAAAATACCGCAAATATCGAAAGACTGGTTAACTTATATCTTTTTTTTTGTAAGGGTTCGTTCGACATGAGTCCCCGGTTTCACTGCAGCCTCATGGCTTATTGTGAAAAGTCCCCGTACCTTCGACTAACTTGTGGAGTTCAGTAAGGTGTTGGGTGTCAATATCTGTTAGGGCAATAATTGCATGCCAAAAATAGCGTGGCGCCTTCGCTGTAAGGCTACACACTCACATATCACATGGTAAGCTGGTTCAACTGCCCCATTACACAATCCACATTGCAGGTCCCCGTTATACAGCCCCATATTATTTAGGTGGCTTCGTAGGGCGCAATGCCCAGTGAGGAGCCCTATAGTTACTCGCAACTGACTCCTGCTTAATGTTAGCAGCTTTTCAGTTTGATTTGTTCCTGCACCAGGTATGAATTTCTTACTAAGTGCCTGCTTAGGATTATGTTCCCAATATCTCTAGTGCTCGCTTTTGGCCCAGCACTTCAGAAGATCCCGCGCCATTCTTTTAGAAAAGCCCAGCGCAGGTTCCGTGCCTGTATATGGGGAAACTTATATCTAGAAGGAAAATCACTAATAACCAAATGGAAAGTGCAGTAGTTGCGTCCCCAAAAGTCCTTCCAGGATTCACCTATGCTAAAACAAGCGTTTATGTGTCAACGAAAAGGAAGCTTGCATACTTATTAGGAAGCCTTCAATATTGCTCGATTTCCATAGATTACTTTTTATAGCAAAAAAAGTTCTGTCTTTAGCCGTTCACTCATAGAATATTTTAATTATATAGGTACAAAGCATATGTCTATTGTCTATCTAACAAATTATTTTTCTTGCAAGTCTTTCAGAAATCCGTCTATAACGAAGCTTGAGGGCAACGACTGTCTCTCCTGCTATGACCTAGGATCGTATAATAAATTCAGTACACGAGGTATGCTAGTATCATGCTACGGTGCCTATTTCGAGTTCAACAATAAAATGGAAGCATATTTGTTAGAAAAAAAAAGACAAAGTGTTGAATATTGAAAAGAATATTCTATAAATTGTATAAAAGTAACACTCTCATAGGTTTCCCGTAACTTAATAAAACGAATTTAAGTCGAAACAAAACGTATCTTTCTTAGGTCAACTGGATTATTGCCAAAATTTATGTTGTAGTTAATTTCAAAAAAGGTACTGGTCTAAAACCTAGGGATACCCCTGTACTTAAGGCCAACACTAATACTATATTATTATTATTATTATATTGGTTGTCTAACTACCCAAATCCAAAATATATTATGACAGAAGTAATTGACCATAACACTAGTAACAAAGGTAACAAAGGTGTGAAATGATTACCCAAATAATTATCTATATAATATCGATCTCAGTAGTTTGCAAGTACACACACAAATTGAGTGGTACATTAAACTAGTTGATATTTTCATGAATTATCACACGATTGCAGTAGTTGCAAGCTCGAAAAATACAAACACTACATTCATAGTTTGCATGAAACTGAGGCACCCAAAATAAATTAGAAACTATTGCATATAAGCGGGGAAAACGAAACCAAATCTGCTAAAGCAGCGGAGCACAGTCCAACAAACTATTTATTAATTTGAAGATAAACATTTGAGAAATATAGATGCGTCCGTCGGCTAACAACTGAAACTGAAACCTATTCAGCAATAAATCGTGACTACAGCCGCGAGGTGGAAAACGTCCATCAATCTCTAATGGCAGATATTTTAAAAATTTGCGTTGGATATTTTTCTTTTTTCTGTATATGGACATATAGGTGACCAAACAGTTGGACCGTACATACGCAAAATACATCGTTTTATGGCAGTCTATACTACTTTGTCGGAAAATGAATCCCAGCATCTTTAGTGCAACCGCCGAGAATTAAGGAACATGGTAATTAAAAATTTAAGCAGTGACAACATAAATGCCCAGTGCCTTAATCACAGTGCATCTTTTTGAAGCGATTTCATTAAGTACGTAGTTGTGTAAGGTGTTTTGTAAATGTTACTCGCATTTAAGGGAAGCTTGTTTAGGTCACACCATTCAGATTGCATATTCAGGTCCCTTTGCAATTTATCACAATCATCACCACACTGTACAACCCTGTTCAACTCCGCAAAAAAACAAATGATGGCTTGAGAACTAATCACCAATATTGTTCAAAAATATATCAAACAGCGAAGGAGCTAAGTTTTTATTCTGTGGGACTCCACTCGGCACACTGAAGAAATCGATATCCATTATATTCAACGAACTGCTGACGAGTCGTTAAATATGACCCAAAAAATGTAATTAACCGCCTGCTGAAGCCAAAATCATTCATCCGCTGCTGTATCAAATGATCAATTTGGCGAAAGCTTTTGAAAAACCTGTGGAGATTGCGTCGACCTGCAAAAAAAGTCACTAAATTGGTTATGCCTCTGAAAAAAATCCATGTTATTGCCAGACCAACCTGGTTGAATAGCTTATTGTGAAGTATGATCTCAAACACTTTATAGAAATACGGAAAGATGGAAATTGGGTGATAATTCACACAGAATTCTGTCAAGTTGCCCAGATTAATTTACAGGGCATATACGACCCATCTCGCACGTCTCAGGACACAGATAAGAGTGTAAAGAAAGATTAAATATCTTTCTCTCTCTCAGCCTCCTCCAAGTAAACAACATCCTCAAAATCCAACAAGCCCAGCGCAACCATATCATTATTATTAATGAAACAACAAAGGTCTCTTCTCCGGCGTCAGTGTACACGTCAGTCCACCACCACAAAACCAGCAAATGCGGAATTTACTGGACTGGATAATTCAGACCCACTCCCATTGAACATCTTGCCCGGGATACGCGACTTTTGTATCTTGATTCGTATATACTTCCAAAGCTATGTTGGATTGCTTCTGATGGTGTCTTAAATCTGGTTGACATAATTTACGTAGGCCTTTGTTTATTCTGAGATCTTGCCATACTGATGAGGTCAAGAAAGATCGAAAGCAGATTCAGGATGCCCTTCCTATAGACCACTACGTTTTCTAAAATGAACTGAAACTTCAGTGATTCTGTCTAGTTCATCTGGTAAGAATCATTTCTGTTTCTGTGTCCTCAGTTACGGAAAAACCATGAAAATATTACTTTTATATAATTCTAGAAGAAGGTTCTTTTCAAATATTCAAAACCTTGTTTTTTATTTTTCTAACGAATGTACAAATGTGTATTTTTACAGTTCAACTTTAAATTCGTCCTTACAGTTACGATAAAACCGTAAGTCAGTGTAAAATTTATTTTTATCAAGTGAAAATGTCGTTCGACAAAGTCATTATGTCCTTTGTGCAAAGCACTTTGGAAAGATCACAATGTCGATAAATAATAGAGATTATAATGTGCTTTGTACCTACTAACAAACAGTAAATTTAATTTATAAGACATTTCGTAGGATTAGCCCTTAATTAGACCCGATCCAATTAAAATTTAATGCACTTAAAAAAGGGAAAACGTATATGTATGTATTGGGTATAGAAGTAGGCTATTTTCATTCGTTAAATATTAAAAACTAATTTAGCACGAAGGTATAAGCTATTTCTGTAACTAAACTGAACTAAACGTTAACCTTGGTCCATTTTATGGGGAAAATCGTAATAGCTAGGTATATTATAGGTAATTCTACCCTTTATATAAACATGTCGGTTTCATCTACGGGGTGCTATTATGTGGTATCGATACTTACGACTAACGAATATAAGTTCGTCCGCAATGAGTGAGAAAAAGCATTCCACCACAAATTTAATGGAATTAAATATTTTAGTTTTGTAAAATAATATGAGATAACAACTTCGAGGTATATATTCCAATTGGAAGACACAATTTCAATCGAAGTCACCCTGCGATTTCTAATAATAATAATGTTTTAATACCTGAATAAAAGAGATTTAAGTAAATTTAGGCAGGGAGAGAAAAACAACTAATTCTTCAAAAAAAAAGTGATCAAAACTTCTAGATAATTACACTTACTTTTAGTCTGGTCAATGTCAATGCCATTCTCACATTTCGGTAAAAATTACGCGATTGTAATATTATTATTGTAAAAAAAACTGTCATTTTATCATCTAATATTTGTGCTCTTGCAATTTTATTTTAATTGCTTTCATCGACGTTCTTCCAGACTCAGTTTATGAGATTCCTATTCGACATTTCGACGTTTTAAATATTTTCGAAAAATCATCCCTAATGATGAGGAGTGAAAATGTTATGAAATGAAAATGCGTCTACTTCTGACTAATTTGTAGTGCTTTATATGAGATTCTTGTTAACTTTTTCAAGGAATTTTTATGTTAATGTTGTTACTGTTGAGATACTGTTCTCAGTTCTGATGTGATTGTCGCTTAAATTTGTATCACTTGTGTGTCACTTTAAACATCAGTTCAGTTTTACATCAACCTTCACTGATGTCATTTTGATCGGTTGCCTTTTTGTTCATGTGTCATTTGGTGCACAACAATGAAAAGCATAATTTTTCATGTTGTGTGGAAAATCAGTTTAAACCTTTACTTATTAATGCAATAATGCGTAAGAGACGTAAAAACATAACATTTTTTATGATCGTAGTACCCAAATAATGTAATTTATTTGATTCTTTGAAGTTTTGTCAATGAGTTTAGTTATTTTTTTCTAAAAAAATTTATTCCACAATGTGGTAAGTCAATTAAATAAGGATATTGATTTGAGCGATAACTAGAACCCATGCTTTCTATTCACCTCATTAATACCACTGATGATGAGAGTATCTACCCTCGAAACATGTATGGTTGCTTTTTGAATTAATTATAAAATAATTCTATTTTGAAGTAGACGCATTTTCATTTCATAAAATTCTAAATATATTTTTCTACGACTGTCTTTAAATGCCTTTATTATACAAGGTGGCCCCCGTTAGTGTGTTGGCGGAGATTATCTCAAGATCTATAAGCGATAGGCAAAAAAATCCTTTACAAAACCTTTAGGCACTGAAGAGATCTACAACCCAAAAATGTTTTCAAATATTCAGAGTAGTTCACAAACGCACAGCAAACCAAACTTGCTTTTTCTTAATTCGTCACCCTGTATATTTTAACATAAATAAATGCCGCTTTAAAAGACAAGAAACATGACCTATGGGTTAGCATGCCTAGGTCCCGTAGTTTCGGAAATATTTGTAAATAAGGGTTAATTTTGACATAAATTTACGGAGTTGTGGTAACTACAGAAACAAAAAACCAACCAATTTTTCGTGTCAGGTTCATTTGAATTCCCTTATTTTCTCCGTTTTACTGCATTTTATTTTCATGTGGTTTGTAATTTTTCAGGGTGGTCACATTTTTTAATTGTGTTTTTATGGGGAATGTTAAAAGGGACACCCTGTAAATCTGCTTAGATTCGAGAAGTCCCTTTTCTGCACGTTTTATTGATATCATTTCCTGAGCTTAAAGCTAACCGTGTTTTCATAAAAAAGAAAAAATTGTCGACAAAATTAGCATTTTTTGTCATTTTAATTAATTTAGTTTTCTAGTTAAAAACAAAAAAATTAAATTGCAGCTTTATTTTAATAATTTGCAAATATACGCTCTTAAAAAATAACAACACATATTTTTAGACAATTTAAATTTCAATATACCTATTTCTTTTGATAACAACTAAACAAGTACACATGAACTGACTTTCCCTGGAAGATGGATAGGGCGTAGAGGAGCAACAAATTTAACTGATCCCCTGAGCTAACTAACGCCTCTCTTTTTTCTATGTATACTCCCATAGAAAAAATAAAGAAATAGTTTACCGTGAGTCACAAACCACCACCGTAGAAGACATGAAAATTAGAGTACGAAATGTTTTTTGCATCCATTCTTCCCAAATGCTCCAACGAGCGAAAAATTCATTAAAATTAAAATAAAAAATTTTATTAGGTCATCTGAAAGAATACGAACTTTTTCAAAATACTGAGTTGTTGTAGATTATTGCACTTGTTTGTATGTTTTTTTTTTCAACTGTCCTTTGTTGTAATCCTTTTAATTAGTATAAATAGGTTTTATTTAAAGTCAAATCAAATTAAAATTAAAATTATTACTCACTATTTCTACAAGCACGGTATCGATTGGGGGCTACAGCTTTGGTGTGGGATTATATATAAAATCTAATATTCGATACTCGCGCATAACTACAATTACTGTAAAAGAACAAGTCTGGGTAAAATTACACATTTTAAGAACCACATTAATTGTCGGGGTTGTTTACCGTCCACCATACTTAAACTATGTAGAATTTATAAATGGTTTGGAAAGTGTGTTCAACTCTCTTGTGGGAGCGGCTGATTATGTTGTCTGCCTCGGAGACTTTAATATTGACATGCTCAATACTGATTGTTGTATGAATGCTATGATTGTGGATATGTTTGAGGGTCTAGGTTTAAAGCAGGTCATCTGCCAACCCACAAGAATTGGCGCTACTAGCAGTACACTAATTGACTACATTGTTACCTCATGTGAGGACATTGTGACACAGATTTGTGTGGAGCCAATCCCGGATATCAGTGATCACGAATTAATATCATGTAATATATCAATAACGAACAAAAAGCCAAAGGCGGTCTATAAAGTTGTAAGAGATTTTCAGAATTTTCAATATGAGAACTTTTGCAATCATTTGAAGATGGTTCCATGGAGAAATATCTACCACTATGATAACATTGACGATAAGGTGTGTTTTTTAACTGAAAATATTAATATTTTACTTGACATGTTTGCACCTTATCGTCAGTACAGAGTTTGTAAACCTTATGCTCCTTGGTTTAATGATACACTCCGTGCCATGAAGAAAGATAGGGACAAACCTCTTGCTAAATATAAGAGAACAAAAACCGAAAAGAATCACGAAAATTATAAATCTCTTAGAAACATGTTTACAGTTGCTGTTAAAAGAGAAAAGAAATGCTTTTTTAGTGAAAAACTTAAGAATAATGATCAAAGACAAATATGGAAATCATTGAAACTACTAAACATCAATAGGAAATCTGCTACTGTATTACCCAATCGAATAGATGATGTGAACGACATTAATAATTATTTTTTAGATTCTATTCCTAATTTGAGTCCAGATGGTGATGTGCTGCGTTATTACGAGTCCAATACGACCAATCTTAAGTTCTCAAAATTTCAATTTTCGGTGGTGTCTGAGATAACCATCTTAAACATTATTGACAATATCAGAACCAAAGCTGTGGGTGTTGATGGAATTAATATTGACACAATCAAACTTTTTATTCCTTACTTGCTCCCATTTATTGCACATGTGATAAATTTTAGTCTAACAAATTCGGTATTTCCAAAGAGTTGGAAAATAGCAAGAGTTTTGCCTCTGCCAAAGGTGCAAAATCCGACAAATTTTAAAGATATTAGGCCAATTAGCATCCTTCCTGCGTTCTCTAAAATATTGGAAAAGGTTATTGATATACAGCTTCGAGAGCATATTGAGAGAAATTCTATTTTACCCGCAACGCAATCCGGTTTTAGGCCTGGATATGATTGTGCGTCGGCTTTAACTGATATTACGGATGATATTTTTAGATCAATAGATGATAAAAAGTTAACTATATTAACACTCCTCGATTTTTCAAAGGCTTTTGATACTCTCAGCCATAACCTTCTCTTATCGATCTTGCACTATATTGGTCTGACGCCAAGTGCAACTGAGCTATTTAAAGATTATTTTAATGAAAGAACACAAGCAGTTAACTATAACGGCAAAATCTCCAATTACTTGTCCTTAACCAGGGGTGTTCCACAGGGATCAATTCTTGGTCCACTGTTGTTTAGTATTTATGTCTCAAACTCACCTAGAGCTGTGTCATATTGTAAGCAGCATTACTTTGCGGATGACGCTCAGTTGTATTTAACATTTCCATTAAAGGAATCTTCAACTGCTCTCGCGCAGATCAACTGTGACTTAAATTCATTTAGGCAGTTTGCTGAGAGTCATTGTCTTAGGTTAAATGCAGGAAAGTCTGTTGCAATATTGTTTGGTCGCAAGGCCGATAAGCTTTCATTTTTGAATATGTACAGCAACTCTTTAAGGATAGATAATACAGTCATTAATTTTCAGAGGAAGGTCAGAAACCTTGGCCTTGTAATGGACGATGAATTGCGCTTCTCGGGGCACATTAGTTGTGCTCTGCAGAGAGCATACTTGAATCTGAAAGTTTTATTCCACAATCGGCAGGTGTTGCCTCGAAAACTTAAAATAACATTATGTGAGACACTAGTATTATCGCACTTAAATTACTGCGATACAATTTATGATTCTTGTTTGACAGTAATTGATAGAAATCGTATACAAAAGCTCCAGAATTCCTGTCTTCGCCTTGTCTTTGGTATCAGGAAATTTGACAGAGTTAGCCACACATTTTCGCAGGCGCACTGGATTAACATGCAACAGAGACGACATTTACATCTGTCTGTGAGATATTTCTCGATTATTCGGTATCTTTATAATAAAATTACATTTCGAACAGACATTCATAATATAAATATACGTTTTCGAAATAACTTAAATATACAAGCTCATTCTACCGAAGTGTTTAAGAGGTCCTTTTCCTATAACGTCACGAAATGCATAAATTCCTGGCCAAAAGAATTAAGGGAAGCTAAAACGAAAAATGTGTTTAAGAGAAAATTCTTGAGACTCATTGCCTAAACTAAATGTGGGGCTGCATGCTTGTTCATGGCATTCGGATCCAGTAAATTATTGTTTTTTTTTCTTATTGTTCTTTTTTCTTAGTTGCTTTTTGTATTTATATTTGTAATTTGTATATCTACGTATTTTTTTTTTTCTTCAACTTAGCATAAGCTTGTTTTTTCAATGGGTTAGCTGAACAGACGGTTATTTGCTTGCAAAGCACCGTACTGAAACTCGCCCAGTTGCATTAAATAATTAAGAATTGTATGTTTGTAACGACAGATATAATGCAATAAAAGTACTTTATTATTATTTTATTTTTTTTTTTTTATTATTAACTCGATTATCTCGGTATGTTTTAGCCGGAATACTTATGTATTCCAGACTTATTAATTATTAAAAACTTTACGGACAATTCGAACCGTACCAAGTATGGCAGCCTTGCAACTCAAATCGGCTAAGTGCGAACTTAATTGCAGTTCCTTTAGTATTATTATTATTATTATTTATTTTAAGACTCCCAACAAGATGGTAGACAATTTGAGCATTTGTTAAAATCAATTTCCTAATACTTGATAGTTTATAGTTTAGTTTAATCAGAAGAAATAGGCATTTTCGTATTTAATTTAAGCTAAGATTTTATTCTATTTAAACTTAAATTGCCGAGAAAAAAACAGATTTTTATTTTAAGAGCGTTTATTTGTTAATTATTATTAAAATAAAGATGTAATTTAACTTTTATGTTTTTAAATAAAAAAAAATTAAAATGACAAAAAATTGCGATTTTTGTTGCAAAATTTTTTTTTTGTTCATGAGAGATGATTTCAATAAAAAGTATAGGAAAGGGACTTCTCAAATTTAAGCAGACGTACAGGGTGTGAACATAAGCGAAATCTTGTTCTACATGCTGAACATTTAGAACAAGATTTCGCTTATACTTGCATAAACAAAACTAAGGAAAGGAAAGAAAATGTAAATGTTTGTGAATTGAAAAAGAAATTATTGAAAAAGACAAGCTAAGTCTTGTCGAAACATTGAAACAAATATCGACATGAAACTATTATTAAAGAAATAGTTCCAAAAATTTTTTTTTTGTGTATGATTGTGTACCTCAGCGCAAGACAAGCAAAATAAAATAAATTGTACCTTTTAGTCATTAACAACAAATATGAATACAAAATATTAGAACTAAACTTTCTATTCAAAGATAAAGCAATCAAGACAGATAATACCTATATTTTTTAAAATTGATATTCAGTTGGGTAGAAAAAATCTTGTATATGAGAATATTTTGCCAATTCTGTTCCAAACTTTCTTTTGTCTGTGAGCATACCTAAAAATAAATTCTACGGGTTTCCAAAATAACTGTTTCTTTAGATAACAGGATCGAGTATTCCGTTCAGTTCATCCATAAAGTATCTACTTCTCTTTATCAACATCCATAGATGATGCGATTTGAGCAGAAGAAGGGTTGGTTTTTATATCAAACCACAAGGGACCATATATCTATCATCTACCATCATCATAAATATTGTCAAAATCTCTAAGTTTACACTCGAACAAGGAGTTGCTGCATACAGCTGAACTTGACTTTCCGCTACTGAACCGACACAACAACTTTCTCTAAAATGGCTTGCAGTTTTCCAAAAAAATATTTTTGGTCTGCTACTTATACAATTTGAAAATGCACAGATATACTTTCAAAATGTATAATGGACAATAATTCGCAGGACTGTATTTGTTTGTCAAGAACACCATCTAAATGATGGAACATAGGCCACCAAAAAGATAAAATAAAATCCTATATCTTGTGAAATACTAACAGCAATAAACATTATTTCACTGCAAGCAAAATACAAATCCGCATCATTATATAAGAATCACAATCGCTCTGGTAATAAGCCAATTAGCATGTCTAGACATGTCTTTTACTACATCTAAATGACTATAAGCTAGATTATAAAATCGATATTAAAAAAATATATCACCCGAACTCGCTATATACTTACACAATTTTTCCATCATTCGTGATAGGTAACAACTTTTGCAATGCCAAATTATTGGCCTCGTATTGCCCTTCAACTCGTAGAGTGCCCAATTTAAAGGTGACATCAAGGCACAGCTGTGCCAGATCAACTGACATCGTAACTATTCTGAAATCGGGTATCCATGGCAGTGCCAGATTCGTCAGAAAGCTGTAGTAACATACAGAAAAACAATTATTTGCTGAATAAGAGCTGTCGAGTTTGCAAGAATTGACTGTGTTAGTTGGATAGTTTCAGGCATAGACGTACACGCAAATAACAATAATATATTGCAAAGGTTAGCAAATTATTGTGTATTTATTTGATATTGTGATATTTGTGCAACTAATTACAAAGGCAGGAACGATTAACTTTGCCTGAAATCATCAAGGTTCTGGTAAAATATCTAGATTTAAATAAAAGCATAACGCCAGGCAGTACTATTTCATATACCGTGCGCTTCCTCTTTTATTTACACAAAAAATTCGTTTCAATTTGAGGATAACCACTTTGAAACGGATATAGCCTAAAAATCTTTTAAAAATTTCATACCTGGGTCAAACATATTTATTATTTATATATTAATGTTTTCAGCAAGCGATTATTGTGCCGGGTGTCCCAAACTTGGCGCCCCAGGCCTATTGTATGAAAACGGGATAAGATGCTAAAAATCTTTTGATGTCGTATAAATTGTGTTTTATTCAGGTATATTTTACGCCAAAAAATATTTCTTTCCGATTTTGCAAAATGGAGAATGTGACGCCATCAGTATTATTTTTCCACGAACATACCTATATTTTGCCACATTACGAAAGGCCTAATTTTCCTAAATACTTTTTTACTAATAAATTTTTTTCTATCTTCATCCGCTAAAAAGCTAGAGTGCTAAAACTGGCAAAAAAATAGTATTAAAATATAATTTAAGATAGCCATGTCAAATCAAATGCTTCATGAAAAATAATTATTCTCACATTTCTTTAAGAGATCGTTTTCCTACTTTATTACGAAATGTATGAATGAACTGCCACCAGAAGTCAGAAACCTAAATATAACATCTTATTGGCTAGGCAAACGGCGAACACTTAAAATACATTCAGTAAGCGGGATAATTAGAATGACCCCTGCAGGTTCCTAGGCGAATGATTTTGTTATATATGATTAGGTATTCTCCTTCATTTTTTTTGTCTTTGTTTTTTCTTTAGTTCTTCTTTGTTTATTATCGTTTGTTACTGAAAATATTTTTTTGTGAAATTGTTTAAGTTTTAATTTTTAACGAAAAGAGATAAACTTTTTTTTTTCCAAAAGTGTTTAAAAAAAATAGATCTTGTGCGATTGTAGCGAAATACAGGTATGTTCGTGGAAAAATAACATTGATGACGTCATTTTCTCCATTTTGCGAAATTGGAAAAAAATATTTTGCTTTCCCAAAATGGACCTTAGCCACTCAATTTAGCCCTTTAAAAAAGATTTTTATTTTCTTATCTGGTTTTCATACAATAGACCTGGGGCGCCAAGTTTGGGACACCCTGTAGATTTAGATCAATAGAATGAATTATCGATAATTTTTTATCAACCAGGAAATAACTTAAAATGTGTGTACTTTATTTGAGAATACGGATATACAATTTAAAAATTGGGCAAATGTCTGTGTTTACTTTGAAGCTTTTAATATTTGTAAGCAACAGCAATTAGAAAGTATTTACTGTGTGCTATTCCTACCTGACGTTTACACCAATTTCCAGGCCGATAAATGGTATAATATGTTTGATAGCCTATTGAAGTAGATGCTTCGGTTGCTTACTTAAAAACGGAAAAATCAGATAAGCGTACGTTCTTCAAATACTTTTATTTGAAATGCCTAACACAAATTCAAATCAAACAAGCAAAGGATTCAAGATTGAAAGACTCTCCTCTTATCATATTCAAAAGTCAAACAGTGCGTTTTTGACTTTAAAAATGGTCGCACGAACACATAATGCCGGCGAAGTTAAAACAATGGATTTAACCCCAAAGAAGACAAAACAGTGTTAGCGGCGAATAAGATTATGCCGACTGTTTTTTTGGGTAAGAACTTCACTGGTCAATACTACGCAACGTTGCAAGACGACGTGTAAAAAAATTCGGTGAGGAAAGATATATCATTTCATCATGACATCGCCGTAGATATAGTACGACACAGTTAAGAATGATACACTTTTATATGGATAGCCCATTTAAAAGCGTATATTCTTAACTGTGTCGTACTATACTTCCGTTATCACGATGCCTAAAACCAACTAATTAGGAGTTCTTCCACCATGCAGCATATTAACCAGATTTAGCCCCCCAATGACTATCATTTGTTTCCTAATTTCCAAAAATTCCTCGTAGATAAAAACATTCAAAACAAAGAGGAAAACATTCGTGCTGTAAATGGTTATGCTTGGATTTAAAAAAATGATATCCCTGGATTAGGGTACTGCTTCATAAATAAAATTGAAAAATTAATAAAATAAGTTTTTCTTTCTCAAACCGGGAACTTTTGTCTCGACACTCGTAACTATGCACTGAAAATATATCGATAATATTGGATTAATTGCATTTGCAACTTCACATTCATTTGTAATGTGTATCTAATAATCAAAAAAATTCCGTACGTTTATGTTGTGATATAATAGCAGCGTAAGCGAAAACAGCACTAAAGGCAAAATAATGATATAAATGATTGAAATGTAATTTCTGCAAAAATGGAAATGAACAAATTGGTAAAAATATAAAAAAACTTTTTATTATTCTTACATCTTCGTTTCGTCGATATACAACAATATATCGTGGAATTTATGAAGGTATTTGTCCAATGGGATTTTTTTTCGTTGTTGAATATTCTGTTGATTTCTGACGCCCTCATTTCGAAATGCCTGAAAAATATATATCAAATAAAATTTGGATAATTACAATTATATTTAATAATAATGATCAATTTATTTGCAAAATAATGTACATACAATATAATATACACAATATAGAGAAAGTATTAATATAATCATATTTGATGATACATAAATTGCAAAATGGCTAAGAAGGCAGTAGAACTGTTATTTAATCATCAACCAGATGACCATGGGATTTGCCTTGGCTTAAATATTACCATCTAATACAAACAAGAAGAACATCAATACCAAATTATAAATATAAACAAATAGAAAAATTAGCTTAAGGTGATTGTGATTCAGATTAATGAGTTCTAAAAGTTAATCAAACACTTATTTCTGGTTAAATTAAAAAAAATTCATGAATCTAATATGCTCCATATTTATACATATATGATATATATAAAAATAATAATTATAACATGATAAAATAACCCAACTACCTACCTAACTACTTTTGTCAAAAATTAAATATAAAAAATATTGCAGGAACGGGGATCGAACTCAGAACCATACCACGCCGATTACGACTGAGCTAAGGTCAGCGGTAAGAAAAATAAATCCCAATGGCACTAAACTTACAAATACCTATGTAATACGGCGATACTACTTATTTGTAACTTTTAAACGCAATTTAGTAGAGAATTATGGAGGCAAATATCAAAAGTAACCTATCGCTGTAAAGCAGATAAAAAATGGTTTAAAATAATGTATCACTCGACCCCTCCATAAAGGAGACTTATTGTTGGAGGTTTTCAACAGTTTCCACGACAAACTCCAATTTACTCTGGAATAGAAGAATTACAAAAAACTTCCTTTTTTAGATCTATTGATAATACGAACCGTAGATATGAAACTACTCTCAGACTAGTACTATAAACCCACGTTTTCTGAACGATTCTTTAATATCCAATCAGAACATGCTTTTAGACACAAAATTAACATAATAAAAACTTGAAAAACCTGGAAATAAAATTGTCACATCACACTTTTCATAATAAAAATTTAAAATCAATCGAAATCTTTTTAACAACCAAAGTTATCCTATATAGGAAACTGATACACAACACACACAATCAAGGGACTATAGCTGATGTTACTTCAAACAAGTATTACAAAATTGCATATGTACCTACCACAACTTTCCGAAAAACTTCAGAAAGTCTTGAACACTAGAGCTCACACAATATCATTAAAATGTGAAAAGACAGTGAAAAAGTTCTCTACAAAATTAAAAGCTCCGACCCGGAAAAGCTTTCAGAGTTGTGTAATGTATAAAATGCCTTGTAATGATTGTCCAAAAGTTTATATAAGTAGGTGAAACAATAAGATAGCTAAAAACGAGAAAGGATGAACACTAACGTTCTGTTAGGCCTCAACATCTCGCATATCCTTCACAAAAACACAACATGCATGGGACGCACATCATTCTTTCAATTTTGAATAAACGTCAATAATTGGTAGATAATCCATTATTTAAAAAAGATTACTACATGAAATGTTACTCATTAAAAGGCATAATAATAACGGCAACAAACATCGAGATTATTTTAACCTGATTAAAAGAATACGCTGCAAACTTTGACTATTTTCCAGGATTAGTGTAAAGAGAAAAAATAATTAACCTCCCCTATATATACATCGTTTTGTATGAAAGATCAGGTATATATTTTGGGGAAAAAAGCGTATCCATATTTTTTATTCTTTTTAATGAGAGGATTGTAAAGGGTGTCCCACAATTAACGCAAGATTTGAATTTGCCGCCATTTATGCAGTAAAGTGTTGGCAACCCTAAAAACAAAACAAATCGACAGCTGACAGGGTAGTAAAAATGCAGGTTTACACGATAGAACAACGTATCTTCATTATTGAACAATATTTCAAAAATAATGAAAGCTTGGCGGCCGCAGTTCGAAAATTTCATACAAAATATGGTCGGAAGAGTGTTTTAACTTCGTCAACTGTGAAGAGATTAGGAGACAAGATCCGTTGGAGACGCCAAACACGCTGGTCGTCCAAAAACAAGCCGTTCAAATGTCAATATCGAAGCAGTGCGTGAGAGTGTCGGTGACAATCCAGGAACCTCAATTCGACGTCGTGGACAAGAATTGTAATTGCAATAAGCTCTCTAGAGCGTATACACACTAAACATCTGTGCCTTCATGCTTACAAAATTCAATTAACACAATAACTGAAGCCTAATGACCATGCACAGCGAAGAGAGTTTGCAGAATGGAATATTCAGCATCAACAAATGGATGCTGATTTTTCCAGCAAATCATCCTAAGCGACGAAGCACATTTCACCTTGATGGGTTTGATAATCGCCAAAACTGCCGCTTTTGGTGTCCTGAGAACCCACATGTTATTGTCGAAAAACCAATGCATCCACAACATGTTACTGTTTGGTGTGGATTTTGGCTTGAAGGATAATTGGACCATAGTTTTTTGAAAATGAGGCTGGTCAAGCAATGACTATTACTAGTGCTCGATATTGCGACATGATAACACAGTTCTCTTTGCCGAAATTGGATGACATTGATGTGATTTCAACAAGACGGTGCAACATGCCATACAGCCCGTGAAACACTTCAGTTACTGCATGAGACATTTCCAAGTCGTGTACTCTCGTTTCGGTGATCACAATTGGCTCCCTAGATCTTGTGATTTAACACCATTAGATTTTTTTTTATGGGGTTATTTAAAATAACAGGGCTATGTCAACAAGCCCACAACCACGCGTGCATTAAAGGAGGAGATTCAACCCTGTATCAACGAAATTCAGCCATATTTATGCAGAATGGTCATGGAAAATTTTGACAAACGAGTGCGCGACAAAATCCTATGTACTTTATGATTCAATAAAAAACTGACAATCAAAAGACTTAAAACTGTGTTTTCTATTTAATTCAAATCTTGCGTTAATTTTGGTACACCCATACTTGCTTTGATAAAAAAAAAGAGGATAGGGTGCTTTTGTTTAACAAAAATTTGTGTATTAGCTAAAGGTATAATATTGGATTAAGTTATACCTACCGTGCTAGAGACAAGTCGGCCTACCCCCCTCGTATGTTTTGAACCGTTATATTTAAAATAATAAAATTTGGAGGGTGAAAATAAACGGATGTAGGATTATCAACAAGTCGTAACAGGTGACATAATAGTCATAGATGACGGCATTCTGACCAATTTTTTTTTTTTGTTTTAATAGGACTTTATGGCAAGTGATATCTCATTTGAAATGTATTGATACTAACTATCCAGACATAGTTTTGTGTTTTTTTTTTTGAGTTTAGGCTGATTTTGATGGATAAATTAAATTAGTTACTAGAATTATGTTTCGCATTTAATTAATAAAAATTAATTTTTTAAATTAAGTAATCAAAATTAGTCAATGCAAGCGTGGTGGAGGTGTGTTGATAGCAGTTCGTTAATCTATAAAGAGCATGTCCTTGAATTGTGCAGCTTACGTTGAACAACTGTTCGTGCGCATTGGTAGCGGAAGCGACGCCGTTGTTTTGGGTGCTGTGTACATCCCTCCGCGGTCATCAGAGTTGGCGTATGCGGCTGTGAGTGGGTCCTTGGAGGCCATTTGCGATGGACAGTGTTGTGAATTGTGTGTCTTTGGTGATTTTAATTTGCCGAACGCTTTGTGGGGGACTGACGAGTTCAGTTCGACTGCAGTGCCATCAAACCCGTGTACCGCCCAGGAAATGGACTGTATTGAATCATTATCAAATGTGTGTTCGTATTTAAATTTATTTCAAAGAAATTATGTTTTTAATCCCAGAGATGTTTTACTCGACCTCATTCTGAGCACGAGGGCGAATCTTTTAGTTCATCGCTCTTATACTTCTTTATTACCAGAGGATGATCATCACCCCACTGTTTGTGTCAATTTGGGGTATTTTGATGAGCGCGGCGCTAATCTTGCCGGAGATGGATACTATTACGACTTTAAATCTGCAAACTACAGCCAAATAAATGAATACATAGGTGCGGTCGACTTTGATGCATTATTTTATGGCAAGTCCCTGGATTCGATGCTAAATGATTTTTACTGCGTGGTCCACAGCGTGATTGAATTATGTGTGCCACTCAAGAGGGTGTCTAGTGGAAGATTTCCTAAATGGTATAGTCCATATCTGAAAAGTTGTATTTTACAAAAAAAGTACGAACACAAATTGTTTAAGAGTACAGGTTCAAACCATCATTACATGGAATTTGTACGGCTTCGCGCACTCTGTAAAACCCTCTCTCGAGAATGCTATGATCAGTTTGTCACGACAACTGAGAATGGAATTGGTGACGATATTAGATCCTTTTGGAGCTTTGTTAATTCCACTCGTAGAAATGTGAAACTGCCTTCTGAGATGTTTCTCAACGCAGATAGAGCGAACACTGGACAGTCCGTGGTTAACCTCTTTTCTAGACACTTTTCATCTGTCTATACTACCAACAATACGTGTATTCCCGAACGTCTCAGTGTCAACGACATCAATTTTGCAAACTTAAATATTTCTATATCTGAAATTTTTGAAAAACTTTCAGGACTTGATCCAAATAAGGGGCCAGGGCCGGACGGACTTCCTCCTAGTTTTTTAAAACAGTGTAGTTTTGTGCTGGCAAGGCCACTGCATGCTATTTATAATAAGTCTTTGCAGACTGGTTGCTTTCCTGACTTTTGGAAGTCCAGTTTTATCACACCTATTCATAAGTCTGGAGATAAGCATGACATCAGTAATTATAGACCAATCAGCATTCTTAGCGTGATTTCCAAGGTGTTTGAGAAGATTATAATTCAGTACATCCAACCTCTTCTGAATAATTCAATTATAGACCAGCAGTACGGATTTCTGCCCGGAAAATCAGCGGAACTTAACCTTGTCAAATACGTGAATTTTATTCTCGAGTCTTTGGAGGGTGGATCGGAGGTGCATTCCATATATACGGACTTTTCTAAGGCGTTCGATCGGGATAACCACAATATTCTATTGGTAAAATTGGCCGAGGTTGGCATCAGTGGGAATTTTCTCAAATGGGTCGGTAGCTGTCTCACTGTCCAGTACGTGAAAGTTAACGGCTTTGTGTCCAAAGAAGTTCATGTCTCATCGGGAGTTCCCCAGGGATCTCACTTGGGACCGCTATTTTTTAATATTTTTGTTAATGACATCGCCAACTGCTTCACCTCTAGCGATTTCCTCTTATTTGCTGATGACCTCAAGCTATTTAAAAAAGTGAACAATAGTGAAAACTGTGATCAATTACAATCCGATCTCAACGCATTTCATGCATGGTGTGTTCGAAATGATATGCACCTCAATATTGACAAGTGCTGTGTGATTTCCTTCACAAGATCAAGACATACCATTCCTTCCAACTACACCTTAAATCAGTCATCACTGAAATCGGTTGATATGGTTGGGGATCTTGGAGTCTTGCTTGATAGCAGATTGACCTTCGCTCCTCACATCTCCTCTATGGTTTCTAGATCACTGAAGGTTCTCGGATTTATAAAGCGATGTTCACGAGAGTTCACGAGCGTTGTTTCACTCAAGCTGCTGTATACAAGTTTGGTGAGGCCTTGTCTTGAGTACGCCTCTGCTGTATGGTCACCGAATTATTCCATTCATAGGCAGAAGATCGAACAGGTACAGCATAAATTTCTAAGGTACATGGCCTACAAATTGCATATTAATTTTACTCTGGAGGACCGTGTGGAACTGTATGCCGATTTGCAGAAATATCTTAACATTGGTTCGCTTACCGATCGACGTCTGAAACACGATTTAGTCTTGCTGTATGATATTATCAACAGCAACGTGAGATGTCCTGATCTGTTGAGTGCCATAGGAATTCACATTCCGTTTCAGTCCACCCGCACAAGACGTTTATTTTATCAACCGTTCACCAGAACAAATTACGGCTATAACTCGTTTTTGGCCCGTTCGGTGAGAATGGCGAATGATAATCAGGATTCCCTCGATTTTTTCACCATCAGAAGTGCTTTCTTGAGGTCGGTAAAACAGCTCTTTTAGTTCTTTAAATCTTAAATTGTAAACTTATCATTTGTAAACATTTATATATATTTTATTCTGTATTTTTTTTTTCTTTTTCAAGATTTTTAAGTCGATACGTTTGTGTGCTTTTATGTATTGTTATTTTTAAAATTTAATGGGTGTATGCCCGTAAATAAATAAATAAATAAATAAAATTTTGCATCGTATTGCTAAAAGAAATATTACATAAATATAATCTAATATTTCTTTTACAGTTTGTTAAATGTGTTTAATATAGACTACGTATAAATAAAAAAATCGGTTGTGTCGCCCCAAAACTTTTCCGACAAGATATAATATGATCAAAAATATATGACCTGCGTAACGAAACAGAATTTGAATAATTATTATTATAATAACTGTATTATTTTCATTATTTCCAATAGACTAACGTAACAAACTAACTACTTTGTTCAAAAATTGGAAAACATTTTTTTCCAGAGCTGGGATTCGAATCCAGAACCTTCCGCATGCGAAGCGCACGCTCTATCAATGACGCCAAAAACCGTTTATCAAACTACTTTATTCACCTAACTGGTGATATTTTAAACGGAATTTTCTCAAGAATTAAGGGGGCAAATATCAACCTAGGGGTAATTTAATTTAATAAAATTTTAATATAATTGTCAAATATCAGCCTACTGCTATTTGACGGATGTGTCCACCCCTATCACAGGGCTAAAGTGATATCAGCCAAAAACTAGTGGGTTTATCCCATAGGACTCCCCCAAACTCATCCACCAAAATTTAGCTCAATTGGTTAAAGCGTTTAGTGCTATCGTGGTAGAATACATACAGACACACATACCCAGACAGACTTCCATCAGGAAATAGTCTCAATGAACTTCAAAATTAGTTTTCCACTGGTTTAGACACAACCGATTTTTTTAGTTGCCTTCCGCTCATAAAATAATATCTTCGATAAATGTGTCCAATAGACTGAATACCATCGAAATTATTTTTTCTACGCTAGAAAAAGTTTACTATTTATTGCATTTTACCAGTGCCGATATTGCTTCTATACCGTTAAACTGATCACATGTCACTCACATTTGTTTGCAATTTTGTTGTAACAGGAACGACAAACTGTCGGGATTTTTTGTCTTTGACCATATTTGGATTTTTTATTTAGAATTAGTACCTACTACTAGGTAGCTATGTATTGTAAAATACTATTCTACCAAATTTCAAATAAAAAAATGTGTTTATGTGCAACAAGTCTACTATTTCATCCCAACTAGCAATTCGACATTCTTAAAGAACTAATATATTTTATAATTATTTTATTGCCGCTTAGTAAAAACTTTTTTGTTCTTTAAAGGTTCGTTTGGTGATAAAACTGCTGTGTTAAACTTTTCTGTGAGAAAAACTGTTTTAAGAACGTTTTTACAGCAAAATAATAAAATAGTTATAAAATATGATATCGTAACAGTTTTATAAACGTTTATAAAATATTTTTTATAGGACGAATTTGTTCCGAATGATAATTGGTTTTAAAAGCATTTTGTAAAAGTACTAGTCTGGATTAACTTGTTCCTTTAAAAACAATTATAAAATTATTCTGTTAAAGTACGTTTCGTAATAATAAAATAGTTTTTTTATTGTCGTTATTAAGAGCGATTTGTTTGCTGCAGCAAATTTGTGCGCAAATTAATAATTACAAAATTGTTTTTTAGTTACTTTATTAAAAACAATAAAAAAATAAATATGTTGCCAATGCATATTTTATAAAATTAAAATGCTGTCATAAACATTACCTAGAACTAATATATAACATAGTCTTATTTATTTTCAACTGATATTTATTGTTATATCATACACAGGTTTAAAATGTCCAAACGAAAAGCAGTTGTGCATTTAATAGAAAATTTATTATAAATTATCAAAGGGAAAGCATTAGTGACTATAATAATGAGTAGGAAACTGTAATGGAATCTAATCAAATTAATGACAATTTATAAGACACCAAATATTTTGGAGACTGATAAATTCTCAGGAGGAATTATTACGAGATGGTGAGCGGGTAGCCGAAATAGAGAATTGGTGATCAATATCATGCTTCAGGCACAACAAGTGAGCTATAGAAAAAAATGCAAGACTAAGAGAAAACATGGGCAGTATCAAATCATGTTCCGCATTTTTCCAGAAGAAGCTTTTTGCTATACTCAATAAACGCATGCCAAATTTTCTACCTCAAGATCCTCGAACTCTCTTAAAGACACTCAACAAACCGTTTTAATAACGGCAGTTATAACATACATACCTACATAACATAAACAAAGAGCTCAATTTAGGTTATGTTTAAATTACTCCCGTAAAAGCTAATAAGAGAGTAATTATAAAAGCATTTTGTTTTATAAGAACACATTAAAAGCTTTTATAAAACATATTATATTAAAGTTTGTTTTGTAATACTCTGTTTACTATTTTATTATTATTCCAATATTGCGACGATGCGACACACGGCGGCGACTCACACAAACATCAAAGTATCAAGCACGAATACTTCAAGTAGACAGGAGTAGACTTGATTAATTTGTATACATTTTATCTTATATATTTTTTGCAGCACCTTTTAATTAAATTTTGATTTTTTACAGCATTTATATAAAAGCTTGTTTTAGTATGTTTCACTATTAATTTATTTTAAATAACGGGAAAGGATAACTAAATACATAAAACTTCAAGAAAAATACTTGTAATTAGTTTCATTATTCATTATCAAGCTTAGTGAAATATATACTTTTTTAGACCATAACTGGTTTATAAAAAATTCTTCCCGTTTACATAAAACATAGGTATCTACTTATATTTTGGCTAGTGTCCATATGATAGATATAAAAGAATCTTATCATCATCATATCATTCTTATGCTATCAAAGGGGTTTCAGGTAATATTAATTTTATATTACCCTTAAAATATAATGAGATTTATGTTTTTTAACGAATACACCCCTGTATAAAACAATTCTGCAGTTATTTTATAATAGCTATCTAAAGAGCATACTCGTCTGGGTTGAGATAATTTTGTTTTATAAGCATCGTATAAGGAAGAAGCCATTTTTGGTTTCTTTAAATTGTTAGCCATGTTGACCAAACTTTTAAAATTAATATTTTTTATAATTTGTAAAATTATCTTAGCTAGTAAGGTATACAGAATCAGTCATTACATAATGAATGATATACCAAAAGATTATTTTCAACAATAAGTGACAATAAAAAAAATATTTTATATAATTTATTTAATTCTAAATTCATTAATTTACATAATTCACGAGGCGCATTAAAATTTTAGTAATAATATACAATATATTTAACAGTAAATTTTGTTTCGCAGCCAAATCTGCTCATGGGTGAATTTTATCTGACTTATTTTATTATTCATTATTAGGTATTATAGCGTTTTATATTATTTTTACCTCCATGATTGTTCAGATTTTATTAATGTGTACCAACAACAATGCATAATAATTATAAAACAATTTTGTGTAAAAAGGTATTTTAGAACAACGTTTATATCCTTTAACTGTTGCTGTTGATAGCAAAAATGTTGCAATTGAGGCTCTTATAAAAGAGTTATAAAATATGTTTATAACAGTTTTATTTGATTTTTATTAGATATTTATAAACGTTCTAAAAACTATTGTATAATAGCAACCAGCAACATTTATAGAACCGTTAACGAGTCGATTTGTTTTATAAATCTGCGCCTTTTTCGTGTTTATAAGGCGCGTAAGAACGTTGTGAAAATGTTTATAAAACAATGGGTGTTTTATAAAATATATTTTATAAACGTTCTTACAGCAATTAAAAAAATTAAATTGTTAGTTGGGATGGAAAACTTTTTAGTTTTTGCCTTTGGTAAAGCACATGAAATTCATTCAAAACATTCGTAATCCTGTAAAATAAGGTCTCTAGCAAAATTTTGAAGCAAAAAAAGGATTGTCACGTATTTTTTGATAATATATTCTCATATTATTTACAATATTGCAAACAAATGGCTGACTTTTTGAGAACCTCATTACATATTATATGGTTATAAGTAACAGTATTTATATCATCATCGTAAGTAGACCTGAATATTTTACGACGTGATCGCAGGAGTCATAAGAAGCCAATTTGACTATATAGTACCCTGGTCCAAAGTGGACCCTTTTCAAGATATTCGAATTTTTAAATTTTTTTGGGAAAGTGTCACAGACACACTAACAATTAAGTGGGGAATCCCCAGCGGGATCACTAGGAGCAAACTGTTGTTGTAGACGACCAATCACAACGCTTTAAATCACCACAGTGGTAAACATTGAAATAACGTTAGTCGGGATTCGACTACTTCAGTGCTTTGTTATCGAATTTACCAAAAGATCATACACAGGTAAGCCAACTATTTTATCTTTTTGGATAGCTAAAAACATGTAGATGTTTGTTAAATAATCTGCACAAAAAATGTTACTGAAATATTTTTGGCAAACCGTCGATTTAAATAAAAGTGTTGTTAATATTTTACATTTAATGTAGATTTAAAGGGCTACCGCTCCAGTAATTACCAGATTTCTGGTACTTTTAATTTTACTTTTAATTATATAAGTGTCTTATTTTTAACAAAAAAGACACCAAAAAATCTTCAAAACGAGACTAAATTAAAAAAATATTATAAATATTCGACTTCACGGTGACACTTTCCCAAAATATCTTAAAAAGGGTCCACTTTGGACAAGGGTACTATATAGTCAAATTGGCTTCTTATGGCTCCTGCTGTAACGTCC
The DNA here is from genome assembly GCA_911728435.2 of Apoderus coryli. Lineage (NCBI taxonomy): Eukaryota > Metazoa > Arthropoda > Insecta > Coleoptera > Attelabidae > Apoderus > Apoderus coryli. The sequence goes on along the minus strand of OU452202.1, from coordinate 2,556,014 downwards.
TAAATATTTCAGCTCTACTTACAAGTAACCCTGTATATTCCTACAAATTTACTTCATTTAACAGTAATATGAAATAGGATTGAATTTAAAGGGCAATTTAAATATTCAATATTGATAAGAGCTTATAAAGGCTGTTTTTTTATAGAGGTATGGAACTTTGACTGGCACAACTGGCGGCCATTTTGTCAGCTGTCAAGTGATTTATGTTTAGTTTGGTTTGGCATTTCAACATGAATAGACTGACGCCAGAAGAACGCTTCCAAATTGTGCAAATTTATTTTGAAAATCATGGTTCTGTTTTAAATACGTATCGCGCACTACGTCCATTTTACGGTCAACATAATCGTCCATCAGAGCAATTAATTCGACTAACTATGAAACGTTTCCGCACCACGTTTACACTAAATGATAATACGCAATCACAGAGACGTCGTACAGTGCGTACAACAGTCTGTTTGATGTGCTTTATGGGCTGGTGGAATCATTGGTCCGTACTTCTTTAAAAACGATGCTGGTCAGAATGTTACAGTCAATATGGTGACCGCTATAGAGCCATGATTACTGACTTTTTCGTTCATCAATTGAAGAACCATGATGTGCAGGAGCTGCGGTTTCAACAAGACGGCGCAACATGTCACACAGCTGGTACCAGAATTGATGTGTTGAAAGAAACGTTAGGCATAGTTTCACGTTTCCGACCCGTGTGCGATTATTTTCTGTGGGGATATGTGAAGTCGCTAGTCTATTGACCATTTTGGAGGACAACATTTGCCCCGTTCTTGCCGATATACGGCCAGAAATGTTGGAAAAACTCATCGAAAATTGGACCTCCAGATTAGACTACGTCCCTGCCCGCCGTGGCGGTCATATGCCAAAAGTCATATTTAAATGTCTTTCGAATAAAGTAAATTTCATGTCAAATTAAAAAATTCATCTTTGTTTTATTCCGTTTCAAAGTTCTATACCTCTATTAAAAAAACACTCCTTATATACAAGTATTTGCTTAAAATACAGAGGTTGCTTCTGTAATGGCTCGATTTTATTGTTAATGGAACATTCTATATTCCACTACCGATGCAAATCGCCATTGTCCATGTCGTTTAGTGTTACAATATTTAACCGCGCATTTGGAATAACGTTGCGGATGATCTCCAAGAATGGGAAAATTGTGATACCTATAATATTTTTGAGAGTTTTGTTGGCAACTGAAATAATCAGATGTAGTTACAGGCAAGTAGGAATTGTTATATGGAACATTTCCACACTGAAAAAAAGTAATAGCACGTACTTTATGGGTAAACACAAATTGTTCGGTCTCCGTATACTATATTCAAAATTTTGGAGGATGCGCCAATAAAGACAAGAATGTATAAATAGACAAATAAAACAAGTCCAACGCGCAGTGTTAGTACGTGCGGAGAACCAATGAGAGGCGAAACAAAAAAAAAGAAGAGAAACAGTTTGCATTTTTAATCTTGTAATATTGATAATTTTGTAATTTTAAATATTTGTTTCATATTTAATTTGTTCAGTTTGTTAAAGAATTTATAAAAAATTTGTTAATACAAAAACTGCAGTCTAGAACAATTTCATAATTAAGTAAGACAAGATACTTTCCACTGAACCTCATTTGTAGAAAATAATTTTTGGTCCGTTCGTACAGGATTGCAGTTTGTGAAAAGTATTGTAGGAAAATGTTACAACAAAAAGGAAGACAAGCACATCGAAGAATACATCATCAAACTAAATTTCAGTATCCCTAGGCTGTCATTCAGACACGGCTTGATATTCTATGTGGATCGCTCCAGAACCAGTGTTTTGTCTCATTGTCCTGTTCAAGGTATGTGTAGGAATTATAACCAAGTTTGTGAAACCTTTCAATTGTACACTAAATGAACTAAGAGCAGCCAATGTTTTGTAATTGTGTGATTTTTTAGATTTTAGGTTAATTTAATTTGTTTTCATTTATTTATTTAAGTTTTACGATATTTTTCGTACGTGTGTTTATTTTGATGGGTATTTTTAATGTGAGTTTTCTTTTTTTTTTCATATTCTCCACACACGGATTGGTTGAAATATTGTTATGTATACATTTTATAAATAATAGTTATTAGTAAAATAATTTCACATAATAATATATTGTTCCTTCTTTAAAAACGATACTTATTTAGACTACTTATACGTTTTTGTATTTGCTATGCAAATGGGAAACTGTTGGACAATAAAGGTTTATTTATTTAATAAGAAAAACCTTCCAGAGATTTTATACATTAATACAACTACCACTACACAATAGGTAGATACACTAAATACGATTAAATCTTTACATAAAACAAAATATTTTATGGAAATTCATATTATCACTATTATACCTTTCGATTGGTTCATAGCCACGTATTAAGAAATAATGGGTACTTACCTACCTAGGTACTTAATTTTACAAAAACATCTTATTAACATTAACAGTAAAACTTACCCGATGTAAATTTTCTTCAAAGTTGGGTTTGATATCTTCTAGAAATTGCTTATAATCGTCTGTTAATGCCGACTCTGCAATAGACATTACTATTTTTAAACTTTTACTATTTATAAAGAAGTTTTAATATCAAAATGTTAGGTTATATTTTTATAGGAATACAAAAATAGGATACCAATACAAAACGTACAGTACTGAAATATAAATAATATTTATATCATGTAGTAATAATATAGGTATGTAATTAGTTTCAAACAATTTGATAAATAAATATAATATACAAGGTTATTCGAGATAAGATTTGAGATATACATCATCGGACAAAAGTAGAGGTAGATATTATTGAAAAATCCTCTAAGTGTGAACAATCAAATTGACAATAATAGAAATAAGAATAATATTTATAGAAACTTCACTACATATTTAAACAATACATATAGATTAGCGAGAAGTGCATCGAGGTTTTCTAGGACAAATAGTAGAATACCGGAAAACTAGGCAGTAAGATCAGCTACTTCATTACCAAAAGTCAAAGCATTTTGAGATAATAGACTGCCAAATCGTAATAAATCATAGTACCGAAAATGTTTATGATAATATTCCATTTTTTGGCCGAGATGGAGTTTTCAAGTTACTACTACTTTTTTTTGCTACTTATGGCGATGTTATATAATATGGTCATTGTTTGACTAAATTGATGAAAACAGGATTCAGTTGATGCAGAGTTCATGCACACGGCTTGTATGTGGGATTCGCAAGAGGCATTAGCGCTAAGTTTAAGGAAATCAACTGGTTAAGAATGAAACAACGTCGGATCTTTGATTCACTAATTTTGTTTAATAAAATCGTCATCAACAGTCATAAAACGCCACCGTTACACTCAACATCAATGTTTGAGCGATCTTTTTCCTATACGGGTTCAAAATATGACAACGCCCTACCGGAATATAAAAAGTTTACAGAGGTTTTCGTTTAAGAGCGCTGTCAGACACGTCATAGAACATGTTAATTTGTACACATAAGCTACTTATTTTTGCCGGCAATGTAAAACAATTTTCAGATGGGTTTAGTTTAGTTTAAGCTAGAATATAAGTTAAATTTAGGTTAAGTTAGGAAGCACTGCTTCAACTTCGCCTTTTGTACAAATATCATAGTGTCGAGAAAATTGAATTTTACTGCTTCCATAGGGAAAGTATGAATTTCTAAGGCTAGCGCTACAAAACACTCAAAAATGGCTAGACAAGAAAATTATTTTTAACTATTTGTAATAGATGGCGGCAAACAAACAGACAGTGGTTGTCAAAAATCGAGCGTGTCGTAAAATATTCAATTTCAATTTGATTCATCATTTATTTAATAATCATGGAATATCTGATTGATCGTAGTGACGAGGAAATTGAGTATTGTACCCCCCCCTGAAATTCCCGAAAAAGCGAACGAAATTTCGATGAATTTGCTGCCGGAAAAATCAAGAACCAAATATGAACTTCAGTATAAACTGTTTATGGATTGGTATAGTGCTAAATACATTAAAAAGTATAGTGAAAACGTGATTTTGACGTATTTATCGGATCTTTCGCAAAAATACCAATCTTCAACACTGTGGCCTATTCATTCCATATTAAAATCTTCGCTATCAGTTAGAAATAACGTAAACATTAGAAATTTCACAAAACTGACTGCCTTTTTAAAGAAGAAATCTCAAAAATATAATGCTATGGTTAATAAAGGCGATATCTTAATAATTCACATTCCAGGCACAAAAACTCATAAGCGGCGAACTTTTACTGTATGCAAGACGGAACAAAAAGAAAATACTACTGACGTATCAATATGCAAAAAGTATTTTAGTTTACGTCCCAAAACTATGAATTCTCGACGATTATTTGTGAAATACAGTGCTGGAAAATGCTCAGCACAAAATGTAGGACATCATACAATTGGTGCAATTTCTTCTAATATAGCTTTTTATTTAAACTTACCACATTTCAAGGAATATACTGGACATGCGTTCAAAAGGACATCTGTACTGAGTTGTTTTTTTCTTTGAAAATTGTAATTTCTATTAATTATTATTATTTTTTTTTTACAATGAACTATTTATTATTATTAAAAATCATTCAATCATGTCAACATTTAATTGATAACACCCCTCAAGAATGTTAGAGGTAAAAAAGATCTAAATGAATTATTATTCCTGAACTGAATTTTTTAAATATCACGTTAAAACAAATGGTAACAGTGATCTTTTTTTACCCCTCGTAATTATTTTTCAAAAATATGTGAAACACTTATTTTAAGAATACCTCAAACTTGTTTTTCGTTATTGTAAAAAAAATATAAAAACTGAAATTTTCCACGATTTTTGCAGTCCGATAACTTCGAAACGGTGATATGTTGTGACCTGAGATTTATAACACATTCTACCATTTATTTTCAATAGGGATCACTCCCTAAAGTTTCTTGCATTTGTTTTGCAACACCCTGTGTATGCCTATATATTTTTTTTAAAGAAATAAGTTTCTGCAAAAGCTCTAGTTGTATATTGTAAATAGATCGTATATGCAACTTTAATTATTAATATTAATATTCTTACCCACATAATATTATGAAGCTTACATTATGGATATTTATGCATATCCTAACAAAGCAAAATGTTTCTGTAAACTCTCTTAATGCAAAACTATTTTATAAGCACATATAAAGCGACGAAATATGAAAACCCATCCATTCTGATCACTAATTATGGCCACAGGTAAATGCTTTGTTTGGATCTGAATTAAACATGCCCGTACATTACACTTCATTAATTTCTAACGAAATTACTGTCAACGCAAAACAATATAGTGAAATGTTTTTCGCTAAAACATTAACTTGAGGTTTCCAGTCCAATCTTGTATAGTGTATCCAAAGTCAATGTAAAATATATAATTATAATAATAAGAAGTAATCCATCATCAACGAGGAGCGGGTTCATTACATGAATAAAAGGCGTCTGCTCCACAAAATCCAAATATATAATTTTCAATCTTCCTTACATTAGGATACAATCACCAGACATGTTTCGGAACAACAATTGTTCCATCATCTTAGTAGTTTAAATGGTTTTTTAATTTACTTAATATGTTATTATGAACAATAAACTGTTGCCCTCGAGGCACGAATAGCTCTCCATATTTAAGTGTAAAAGTAATAATTTTATGACCTTTTTGTCATTTATCTAATAAGCTATTTTTTGTTGTATCGGGTTTTGTGCCTTTTTCTTCTCTTTGGAGGCACTATTTATACGCAGATATTTTATATTTCAGATCTAGGCCAAATTCTTGTACGCAAAATAATTGATTTTTTTTTAGTTTTATTATAAAATTTATTTTGCCCCCTTTTCTACTATTTACGAACGCCTATGTAAACAAACTTGTTATGCTGCATGTTGTAGGTTATCCGTTAAGTGGGTTTTGAGTTATCAGGGATACAATTTTTTTCTGAGCCTTTTATAGAATTTTCACGGGCGCTTATGGAACAATAATTTTTGTCGTGTATTTTTAACACCAGTTCAACTAGTTAAATATAAAATTTTTTACATTTTAATTTTTTTTTCATTTTACCCCTTTTTTTACTATTTACGAACGCCTATGTAAATAAAAATTTTATGCTGCATTTTTAAGGTTATCTTATATCAAAGCTATATATAATTAGCCAATTTTTCTGGTATATTTGGGAAACATTTTTTTTTTTCGTTTTTGACTCTTCTTTAAAGACTATTTTCGAACGCCTGTGTGAACTAATTCTTTTATGTAACATTTTTTAGGTTATATTCTATCACAACTATAAAAAATTATTCAATATTTCGGATAAGTTTAAGAACTATGAATTTTTAAATTTTTGAACCCTCTTTTAATCCCCTTGCCTACGCTCTATGTTAATCACCACCTATAAATAGCCTGTAGTATTTTCGTACCAAATGTGGTTAAAATCCGTTAAGTGGTTTTTGAGTTATCACGGATACAAATTTTTTCTGACCCTTTTATAGAATTTTCACGGACGCCTATGGAACATTAATTTTTGTCGTGTATTTTTAACACCAACTCAACTAGTAAAATATAAAAAATTTTACATTTTATTTTTTTTTATTTTACCCCTTTTTCTACTATTTACAAACGCCTATGTAAATAAAAATTTTATGCTGCATTTTTTAGGTAATCTTATATCAAAGCTATATATAATTAGCCAATTTTTCTGGTATATTTGGGAAACATTTTTTTTTTGTTTTTGACCCTTTTTTTAACACTATTTTCGAACGCCTGTGTGAACTAATTCTTTTATGTAACATTAACAACGCCTATGAAAAATTATTCCATATTTCGAATAAGTTTAGGAAATATATATTTTTATGTTTTGACCCCTTTTCCACTATTTACGAACGCCTATGAAAGTAAGTTATTCATGACACATTTTATAGGTTATATTCTATCAAAACTATAAATAACTAGTTAATATTTCTGCTATTTTTAAGAAATATGTTTTTTTTTTTAATTTTTTTACCCCATTTTAAACTATTTTCGAACGCCAATGTGGTCTAATATTTTATGTTCAATATTTTAGGTTATATTCAATTAAATGCGTAAAAAATTATGCAGTATTTCGGATAAGTTTAAGAACTATGAATTTTTTTAATTTTTGAACCCTCTTTTAAACCCTTTGCCTACGCTCAATGTTTCCCAAAATCTAATCAGCTCCTTGCCATGTCTAATAGTATGTTTGTACCAAATTTGGTTCAAATTTGTTAAGCGGTTTTTGCGTTTTCGTGGATACAGACAGACAGACATTTTTTTTAAACTACTTATTTATGTATAAAATGACCAAAAACAAGTATTTCCGGTGAAATTAAAAAAAATTTTTTTTTCATGAAACTAATAGTCTCCATATTTACATATATTACATATATGATATGGAGAGCTAAAAATAGTTTAGTTATGGTATTTTGAAAAATAGATAGTTATATGTTTATTTGAGTTATTCTTTTTAAATATCATGAGCTTTAAAATATAGAGAGGTGTATAATTTTTACTTTCCAAAGACAACCAGTTTAAGTAATTTTGGTTAAGAAACTGTTGGTTTGACATGATGAAAATATAGGTTAAGTTTTAGGTGCTTATTTAAGATATATTGTAGGGTAGTTGAGGCTAGCATAATTGATACTGGGGTGAGAAGATGCTAGCTTCAACTACCCTACAATATATCTTAAATAAGCACCTAAAACTTCACCTATATTTTCATCATGCCAAACCAACAGTTTCTTAACCAAAATTACTTAAACTGGTTGTCTTTGGAAAGTAAAAATTATACACCTCTCTATATTTTAAAAATTATGATATACGATATTGTATCCTAATGTAAGGAAGATTGAAAATTATATATTTGGATTTTGTGGAGCAGACGCCTTTTATTCATGTAAAATATATAAATTTAACGATCATATCGAGGCTATCCGTTCCCATGTCCCTTTACATTATAAAAGGGCATCGAATGCAGCGTTTTTTGATACATTTCTCTCTCCTCGTATATAAGACGTATAATAAATCATACCTGCCAAAGGATACCGACAGTAATAAAAATAACTACAGCGACTGGAAAAAGTATATTGAGTTAATGATTAATCGGAAAAAAAAAGATTAGAGTTTGCAAATAATTTTTGACAACGTGCTATTTTCTCAGATTAATCTAAATATAATCGGATGGACATCATATGGTATGGCGAAGACTTTAAACGAGAAAATTTGTGTCCGACAGTAAAACACGGTCGCAGAATATTGTAACCATGATATGTTCCATAGTTAGATATAGATTAATAAAGTGAAAGAAGATCTATCAAATGAGATAATAATTTTTAATAAAACCTTAAGTGACTGAAGCTCTTTGCAGTCACTGTAGCAGACACGAGTAGTATACGACACGAGCGGAACACGTTGGGAGTTTAAGCATCAAGATTTACATGTAATGTGGAAAGCCAGCGTTTCTTTTAAATATTTATGATCAGTTAAAGTCTGAAAATAATGAAGTGACGAATACATATATTATTTTTACTTTCTATAGAAAATGTCACTGGCTAAGTGAGTAAAATTTGGTGTTAGTTTATAATATCAGAAGCATATTATTATAAATGTAGGTATCTACTTCTATGCATAACAAGTATTAATTATTATAAAGGTATGTTCCTTACTGTTCGAACACGGACTAGGTACGTGTGCATCTATGTCTAAACAATGAACGGCTGCAGTCTGTATTGACATTACAAAGGAATATAGAGTTGTGTTTTTTTTTTAAGCATTTTAAACTAACTTTAGAAACACTATATGCAATGTAATACCCGAAAATCACGGATTTCGTGTGGTTTCTAAGTGTTTTGTCGTAATTATAAATAGGGTTTGTTAGAAAACATAATTTTAGATTTTTTAATATTTATAATGTTGATTATTGTTAAAAAAATGCTGCTTCAAATGTATCTAAAAATTATATCATTTTCTTGAAGTTTCTGGTATAGTATTTAATAATTCACGGGGCAACGCCCGTTTTAAATCAACAGTACCAATCGTAAGGATAATAACATTAAGTATATTAATTATAATAAAACCAGATAGTAATGCAACTAGTTGAATTTTAATCCGTTCAATACAACAGCTGTTTCTATTCTCAACTAATTTTTCTCAAAGAACATAATCATATCGCTAAAAGATCACTCCACTTGCGGCATCCAAATTAAAACTTGCAAACACAGCCTTTTTTTAATCTCAATCGTTGACGTGTTCAGATAGTGTTAAAATAAAGAACTGAACGTGTTCGAAAGTAGAGTGGCCTCTTTGTTTAGGAGTCTTGTATAATATGATATAATGCTAGAAATATAATAACACACTAAATATTATAACACTTTATTACCCTATGATGGAAATTTTGAAATCGTAATCCATAGATTTAAATTGAAATAAAAAAGCCAACCTCAAACCTTCTATAGCACTGGATTTCTTTGTATTGTCCCTGAGCTAACAGAACTTATTAATTAGTTGTCATCCTGTATATCACTATTACACCTATTTTTGCATACCTGTATTAATACACGTTACATAACATTTACTAAACAAAAAATATGCGAAACTGTAAACTAAAACACATTTAGAGACCATTACTGAACAAATTAAAATTAGTTTTATTAATAAAGTCTGTTATTTATTATCACGAGTAATAAATACATAATTTTATTTACTAAAGTTATTCTGAGGTTATCAAATCATTTCACATTCCTATTCGTTCCTAATTTACAAAACATTAACTGTTATGAATAAAAAATTAACAAAAACAAACCATTGTATATATTAACTACAATAGAACCAAAAAAAAAAGCTCTAAAGCATTTGAGGCATGTTACCGCCATAAAGTTAAATAATAAAGAGCCGCTTTTCCATGTTTTAAGTTTTCTGAAGCTTTGCTGTTGGAAAGTTTTATGGTAAATTGCTATTGGTGGAAGCATTTAATGGATATCACCACCTCCCTTTTAACTGAAAATATCGTCATTCGTTTAATTTTTTTTTGCTTGCATTAATATATTTTTCAAAAAAGTACATAAATACACATAATTATATGGAAAGGTTAAATAAAAAATGTATATTCGTTCTTAAATTACATATCATTACAATTACAGAGAAAATTTAAACCTTTGAATGTATGCCAGTATGCTGCAATACCACTTACTCTCCCTTTGAACGAAGAGACACATAAGTAAAATTAATATTTAAAAATTAATTCTAACCAATCAGAATAAAGTTTCGCATTTGTTTATATGCCATGCCATACCTAATGCTGATGGGTTAGATTTAATTCACATTCCTTCTTTTTTTATGTGTCTCTAGCTTATCTTAAACATTCGATTTTATTTTTACTTTCCCGACCCAGGGAACGCGCTACAAAAACTTGAGATAAAGACGGATATAACCATTTTAAAGTCCCCCGACACGACAACTCCATTTCCAGCTGGAAGTCCGTCTGTGTATTCTTCCACGATAGCCCCTAAAGCCTTCCACCAATTGACCTAAATTTTGGTTTAGGGGATCGTAGGATGAACCCATTAGTTTTTGGTTAAAATAGATTTAACTCTGTGAAAGAGGTGAGCACAACCGTCTAATTTTGAAATAGCAGTAGGGGTCGAGTGGTACATCATTTGAAGGCACTTTTTACGCTCTTGACAGTAGGGTGCAAATTTTGGAACAGGCTGTAGGTGAGATGCATGTCTGTGGTCATAGTGTAGTGTTCATAATATCTTAGACTTTGGTGTGTGAAGGTTTTGAGCTGCCTTCCGAGAGCTCAGCCTGGGATTGTTATCAAAAGTACGAAGTTTACGATTATTCTGAATATTATATCGAGGGTTGCTGTTCCATTCGTTAATAACACGCAGGTCAAAGTTACAAAAATTCTGATGTATTCTGATGAAAATGCGAGCACCTGGAACTCTTCTATTTGGATAGCGTCTACGATATTCACGAATTGCCTCTTCTGCAATTCCATCACAAAATCCGTAGCAAAAATGAATATTCGTTGTTAGAAAAAAGCATTTCTCAGATTAATACTTACACATAATAATAATAGTGTTAACAATAACTCGAAATTAAATTATCCGACACAATTCAATTAACTGTTACAATAAATTGAAAAACATTGACAGTAGGAGACTTTTTTATGGCCTACTACGACTTGTTTGAATTCCAGATTCTTAAAGAATTTTAAATTTTTACTAGCAAACGATGTGTTGAACGAAAAAAGTGTGAAAGTCTTTTTTTGTTGTAAATTGAACAAGGATCGAGAAATAATTTTTACCTATAAAACAGTGGCGTATTATTTTTCTGTTTTCATTAAAATTGCCCGAAGAAGAATGTGTCCGTACACACTCCACTGGTGAAAGTAAAATAATATTTTTTACTTAAAAAGTTGTACCTAAATTATCTATCCAAACGTGTCAAATTTCATTTAAATATCTAAAGTAGTTTTAAAAATATATTAACTTTAAAATTTTAAATACAAATTTTGACAGCGTGCACCTTTGTAACGAAGCATTCGAGGGCGATACAATCCTTTATTGGTCTTAAATAATAAATAATAATAACTTGGAACATGTTGCGAATCTAGACTTAATATTATATTTTTTCACGATTTTGGAGGTGGGGTCAGTTATACCTTGTATGTAAGGAAGATGGTCTTGAGCACCTGAGGACTGAGGCTCATTACTGTTGTCGTTGCATATGAATATGCCTGGATATGCTTCACTTATACAATACGCAGAAATATGCAGTCGAGAAAATACATCGCCGGTTTCTTAAATTGATTTGGTTGAAACTTGTTGGATTCTAAACGCATCGGGGCATCCAGTATTCTATTTTACTTAATAAGTTTGATATGAAAAGCTTGGAGTTCAGACGAATTCATGGAAATGCGATGCTTCTTGGAAAAATTCGAATAAACGATCCACGATTTAACAGTCGCAATGCGGACTTTTTATTATTCAAAACCAATAACAAATATTTTAGATTGATTTTTCTAAGATATAAATAATAATCTTTATTGATTTAACTACCTATACCATCAGAAATTCGAGAGTTTTGAGCCAAAAAATTAAACAAATTATTTATTCAAAAACAGTTGAAGATACGTAATGGGAAATTCTGTTAAATCAAAATAATTCAAAACAGATGACGAAAAAATATATAGTTATAAACAGAGTGTTCAATTTGAAATAAGCAAGTTGATATCATCTTCCGGTATTACCGAAGGTTCTTCGAATACCAAATTATTATAGACTGAAAAATTAGAATTACCTCGGTAATAAAAACAACGTCTAACCTGCCAACCTCGTGAATCACCCTGTATAATTGTCATTAAAGTGAATTTCTGCTACGAATAAAGGTAACCAATTTTTAGTTCGCTCCATGGATATTGACAAAAGTGCTCCCCATTTGGTTCATGAAAACAACATTTGTTTTCAGCATTAAGTATCTACGTGTGTTGAATGTTTTTACCCAAACAACCGTAAAAAAGGCAACACGTGTGTTTTTCTCAATTTGTAACAACACACAGCACAAAGACGTTGTTTTCGTTCAGAAATAGGTTGGGAGGAATGTTTATTGCTATCTCCCTCCTATGTTTGGTAGTTTGTTTTGATTTCACTCTATGTAGGTATGTAGGTACATTGAAATCAAACCCTTACAACCGACCACAACATTCGATTAAAATGTAAAACAGGTGTAGATTCAACAGCCAATAACGCTACGTAAATTGAACCAATTACCTATTTGAAGAAATTACAATTACGAAAATAAGTCGAAAAAAAAAAGGTTGACATAATATGTTAAGTAAATTTATCACAATTAAATTGATGTTGTTAAATATGTCTATAAGATCGTGATACAGGGTACTTATGAGAAATTAAACAGGTCTCAAATCAAAAAATCCACTGACAACTGAGACTTGCGGAAGGGGCAAGACAACAGCCCTCTTCCAGTCTGAAGGAAATACGCCATTCTGAATGCAATTATTAAATATGTGTTGTAAGAATCGGAATGGTTCTGGGGCAACACATCCTAATCCAAATTCATTTTGTCCGCTCCAGCTGCCCTCGACTTCAGTACGGCGATACCGGTCAATACGTCAGAATCAGTTACCTCTGACATTCCAAACCGACAAGGATATTTCAGATTTTGCAAATAAAGATGTAAAGTTCCTCCATTAATACGAGGAGCATGCTTCCCTTTTCGTCAACGTTATTATAGTATCAAAAATTTAAACCACTTCGCATTAATTAAATCACTCTGGAACAAGTAATTTTCGATCCGCCGAAAATCTCTGTAGTCTACAAATTTAGGTTCCAGTCTATTGGCATTGCATGCTAAAGAACACATTATGAGCTGATGATCTGTAATATCGTGCATGGGAATATGCTTTGGGTTATAATCTTTTTATTAGATGTAATTATTATATCTAGCAGAGTGCAAAATGGCAAACATACACGCGTAGGCTCTGTGACCACTTGCGCCATATTGAAAGTGTCCAAAAAGTTGGAAAAATACTGCTGGCATTATTTCCATCTAACAAATTTCTTTTAAAGAAGTAGTCCATATTGAAGTGGAGTAGAATGATATTTTAATTGTATGGTTGGTTGGTATAATTTTTAGAGAGATCTATTAAATTTGTTTCGTGGAAGTTGCCTTTTATTTTTAGAACATAACAAATTTATGTTTAAAGCACCGACAATTATTATTTCGTCTAGCAAAGGTAAAACATTCGAAACGGATGTGTCAATCCAGTTAATACACTGCAAAACGCTTGTTGTAGGTGGGCGATAAAGTATGCCAAATCGTAGTACAAAATTCGCAAGATTAATGGAGACCCATAGCTGTTCCAAATCCTCGGTGTGAGACTCGACATCCAACAAATTATGTCTGACAAAAACTCCGCCACCTCGATCTCTAGTACTACGGTCAACTCTATAAAAGTTATACATCGTATACGAGATGCGGCTATTCAATAACGAGACTGCTTATGAAAAAGACTTATTGTAAAAATTATTCAACAATCGAATGCTCCCCTTCAATGTACTCCCCTCCCCTAGCCCCCACTTCATTCGTTTTTTCCATTAGTCAAAGCAATACTGGAAGTCTTCTTTTGTGAGAGCATTTAGGGGCTCCGCCGATTTTCGTTTCACCTCTTCCATTGACTCGAACCGAGTTCCTTTTAAGGCAGACCAGATCTTCGGAAACAAGGAGCTAAATCAGGCGAGTACGGTGCGTGTTCGAGCACTGGAGTGCCTCTAGTGGCTAATTATCGCTTAGTTTTTCATGTGAAACGCTTGGTGCAAGATCCACTACTTGTTTTTCCACAACTCCGGCCGTTTCTTATGAACTCGGTCTCGCAATGTTGCCAAAACTGTCAAATAATAAGTTTGGTTTACAGTTTGACCTTCTGGAACCCATTCAATCATCACGATGCCGTTGATGCCGAAAAAAATTTTGATTTGGACATCCTTGCTTTTTTCATTCTTGGCGATGAAGGAGTTTTCCAGTGCATGGATTGCCGCTTAGTTTCAACATCGTATTGGAATATCCAGGTTTCATCGCAAGTGATGATGTTTTCCATCAATTCAGGCTCTTCTTCTAACCTCTCAAGAAAATCTGAGTACATCTGTTGACGGAAGAGCTTTTCAAAATTTTTGGGACCATCTTCGCACAGACTTTCTTCATGTTGAATCCGTCATGTGAAATGTTTCTGCCGTTTCTTTATCGGCGTTTACAGTCTCTGTAATCAACCAAATGCGCATACGACGATCTCCGTGCACAATTTCATTGATTTTGGTTACTGTTTGCGGAGTTGAAACAGACACAGGTCGACCTGGACGTTGGTCATCTTCGATGTTCTCTCGACCTTGCGCGAGATAGAGAATTCTCATCGGAGACCTGTTTCAACAAGTTATAGCACTCCGTCGGAGTTTTTTGTTTATTTAACGAGAAATTTCAAATTGATTCGTTGCTCATGTTTTTCCTCACACATTGTTATCGGCGCGGCACGAGGCAAAACCGCGTTCGTTTTTAACTTCTATAGAAAAAAAACTATTACAGCGACAATAGCGTGTTGTCGTAGTGGCGTAGCAGACACTACACGTTAACGAACGATCACAGAAATCTTATATTATATGTATATATATACTCTAGAATGATAATCCCGTAGTACAAAAATGTAACCAAAAGTGTAGAGCTGTCCATAATGCGCATGATCACCAGTAACTTATTTTTCAACAGGACCGGCTTTGATTAAATGTAATATTACTGTTATAGGTATATTTAAAATTAAATTTTACCATTTGGTAATTCAAATAAAAAAATGGAATAAAGGAATTTAAGAAATAAAAAATTACATTAAATATCTAAATACTTTATTGTCTAACAGGTACAACCCAATAATAATAAATCTAAGCAGAAACGAGAAATAAGTAAAAATTCTAATACTGGAAAATATCGTAAGGACTTGAGCATTCTAATTATTTATTTTGTTATTATATAATATTTGTTTGTTTATACAACCACCTTAGGCCTCTTACCTCTCTACAGCCTTCAAAGAAGGGGTGCAAGAAACAGTGACTTCACGAATATTTTCCGTGTCCATGTAAACCACTTCCATATCATCCGTACTACTCGCAATAGTATTTTGTGACAAAACATGGTTGGTAGAACTTTTATTCTCAGCAATTTCATGGAGGATTCTATAATTAAGTATATTCCAGTTTAACAACAGAATTCAAACGAACTTTGTATACCTACACAACGTAGGAAATATATTCTTGACATACATATCATGCATTTTTGACAGACTGCTTTTAAGTAAACAGTGTCTTGATATCAAACAATTAAGAATTTAACTTCCACTCTCATTTACATAATCTCTTCTTTTCAACTGCATCGGGTACGAGGGTGATCCTCTTGCCGTCTTCTCTACAAATGATATCTTCTGCAGCGAAATGCTTACTGCATATGACATTCCCATCACATACATTTTCTGTACTAGGATCCCAATGCCCGCATCCAAACATCATGTCTTTTTTTTGTCAAGGTAAAAATGAGTATGATGTCAATGGTATCATATTGACTCAAACTGAGACTGTTAGAAACCCGAAACAATAACTTATTGAAAATATTTAATACCAGGAATGAGACCTTCATTTTTACACCACAACAGTATACACCTCATTGTTTGTTAAATAAACGAACTACCAAACCAAAATAACAAATATTAAAAACAATTTTAATCACAAATAGGTATATCTATCAACAATTAAAATATACCACGAATAAAACCATAACTCAATTATAAAACCTATCTGAATTGTTGTGAAGCCGACTCTGACAGATATTCCCACTACGAGAAATGTCATTTGCGAAAACAGACGCTGTTGCGAAATATCCTAAATTTAATAAGATTTGGAAAAAAATGTTTCGTTCATATTGCTGAAAACTAAACAGTATGCAATTTTACCGATAACATTTAATTATTTGATTCTGTCAAGCAGTTTCGTATGACGCAACATATGGATTTATTTATAAAACAGATATGTCGCATAAATTCTGTAAGGCGAACGACAAAATAGTTTTAAGTATGGCAGCTCTGTACTGAAAATAAGTTACTGAGGAGCATGCGTAGTTCGTGAAAACTCTGCATACCCGTTACACTTTTTGGTATTTGGCTGGATTTAATTGGCATTCTAGAGTACATATATAATATAAGATTTCTATGGTAATTACAGGTAAGTATATAAAAACGACAAAAAGTAAAAAAAAGACGGAGAAGAAATATAATGGACTATAATTGAAACTAATTTCCATTCAGCATTTGTTCATCCTTGATGAGAATTACGCGATCTCTTTCCGCCTTCCTTCCGAGACAAATGTTTGAAACAATACAAATACACCTCGAATAATAAAATGATTTTAGTAAATGCCCGTTTAAAAATGTTAAACTCTAACGTGTTGTTTCAGTTCACTTGAAATATAACGTATAGATACCGCTATTCTATATTTTGCTGTATGTATTATCTGTTTATTCTTATTTTTGTAACATATAATAATACTCCTATTGATGTCAAAACTACCATAAAATGAAATTTCCATCTTACAAACCAGCATGAACAAACTAGGTACTTATTTTCTTTTGAGTATCCTGAAAGCTCTTTCATCCATGAAATTACCTTACTTTATCTATACATTACACTATTTTATTTTATTGGATAAAGATTCCAGAATGTACAGGGTTGAGTTTAGTTTAAAATACCGCAATAGAAGCCGCGCCGCTAACTTAGTTAATTTTCTTTATAAAGGATGATTTTCATTTTTTGTCATTTATTTCCCTTCATATTTCCGTTGCTATCAGAGATACGTGTAAATTGTTGTATAAAAGTTACAGATAATTGGTAAATACAGTGGCGTAGGTGCCCATTTTTTTTAGATATCGGTATCAACTTTGTTTTCTCAAACGGGACACCCTATATGGCAAAGTGTCACTAGCTTCCAAATTGCATTATTTTTATATGTATTTTAAGCAGATTTACAAATAAAACACATTTTCACTAAGTAGGAGTGAGTATTATTCTAGTAAAACATTATTTAAATTCCTATAAAGTTTTTAAATGTTACAATGTTTTATTAAATATAATGTACTTGAATCTAATAATTAAATGGCCGTCGTATTAATATAATAAGAATATTTATTCACAAATAGTAAAATAAATCCCAATTGTTGACTTAATTTTCAATTAACAGTGTAAATAAACAAAAACCTAGAGTTAAGTATTATAACTTGTACTCTGAAACAGGTAAAATTACTAATTTTTTCTTTTTTTCCCTTGGTTATCCAATTTTCCACCTGATATACATATCGAATAGTAGCTGCCCCGGAGGCATCGCGCGGCAACGACAATACCACATGCGAAGCACAGCTTGTAAGCACATCAGACTTCGTCGCACCCGCAGAAAAAACCCAGGACCACCACAAGGTTTTTTTTCCTTACAAGCTACATAACAAATGATAACTCAAAAACAAAATAAATAATTTTTAAATTATTGGGATTAGCAGGCCATGAACATAATCTTTTCCTTTTGAAAGTATCCATATTTTTAATTCAGATTTATACATATTCAGCGAATTGATTCTTTTGAGCTCGTTAGGTAAGCAATTGTACAACTTAGGCCCCAAGTAAATAAAGCTTCGCTGGGTAAGGGATTTATCGATTTTGGGCAGTCTCAAATTTTCGCGACTCCTTGTTTGATAGTGTAGTATGTAAATTCGTTTTGAAATATTCTCCTAATAATCCATTTTTGTAATTTTTTAAAATGGTACAAATGATAATCAGTTGTACCTCCTCATGCTATTATTCCGTAAGTCAAATGAGCACTGAACCGAAAAGGTACGTGATATTAATAAAAAAGTGCTTCAAATCAATGAACGTCAACATTAAATTTGAGCCGATGATGGGTGACATTAATACAATGAACGTTCGTACATAAATTCGGTAGCAAATTCTGTACGTTGAATTAAGAAATAAAGAACATAAATTTATGCTCGCCGGTTATAGATCTTACGAATGATGGACATTAATTTATAACTCCTGTACGTTAAAACGATGTTACCAGGTTGTTAATGTTATGAACGATGAAGATTAGTTTATGTCTCCAATACGTAAAACCGATGTTAGCTGGTTATTAATGTTACGAACGATGAACATTAATCTATGACTTTTGTACATTAAACCGATGTCTGAAGGTTATAATTGTTACGAACGAGAAACATGAATCTATGACTTTTGTACGTTAAACCAATGTTAGCTGATTATTAGATTGGGTTATAATAATTGTTTTACGTAATTGTGTTCGTCGAAAATTATTATTACGAAAGATTGAGATTATTGTTCTGTATTCACTCAATAATCGCGAGCATATAGGAACATATGTATTATGTGTACTGCAAAGTGCAGTATGGTTCAAATATACTAGTACCAATGGTTAGAGAATTTAAAAGCCCAAATGAGATTCAAAATTATCTTGCTGTACGTCCATTGATTTGATGCACCTGCTTTGTAAATAAATTAAATCATATTTGTACGACAATCGAAATCTAAAGGCTTTATTTTTAATTTAGTTAATATTAAATGCTAAACATGTCAGATTCGTCTCTCGTCTGAGGTGAAAAGGGAGAAAAAACTATATTTGGAAACTAAAGTCCGCGGAAATTCTTCTAAACAAAATTGGAAATTATTACGAGATCTAAACATTTATGCAAGGGAAAATATCACAATACCGTCTTTTGTTCATGATGTTGATAATATTAATGATTTTTTGTGGCCACTTCTACCAACAATCCGGACCCAGGAACGATCAATTTTTACTTAGGAAATAAAATTAGGCCTGATATTAACTTTGAATTTACAATGGTGGATCATGGGGAGATACTTGATGCATTGCTTGGGATTAAGTCAAATGCTGTAGGCAGTGACATGATCAGTATTGATATGCTAGTAGTAGTAGTTGTCCGTTTATAATGCCCTTTATACAGCATCTAGTTAATTACTATATAGAAACGAGTTCCAACATGTTGGAAAGAAGCCAATGTCATTCCAATCCCAAAACTAAAACTCCATCAACATTTAAGGATCTTATAGACCGATTAATATACACCCAGCGATCTCCAAGGTTATTGAGAGAGTGATCTGCAATCAAATGAAAACATATCTTGATGGGCATGGGTTGTTGTCGGAGGTCCAGTCTGGGTTCCGTCAGGGTCACAGTTGCTCCACGACATGACTTAAAATACTGGATGATGCATTGGGGGCGGTAGATCAGGGTCGATTGACGGCATTGCTGCTGTTGGACTACGCAAGGGGCATTTGACCGCATTGGTCATGGTTTATTGCTGGCCATTGTGGGTTACCTGGGCTTTGGGGAGTCTGCTGTCTCTCTACTGGGAACATATGTGAATGATAAAAGTCAGGTTGTCATTTTGGGAACGGCAGTGTCTGGGCCCAGGACATTGCGTAGTGCCGCAGGGCATCCAGGAATCATTGCCTTTTTTTATGTATCAGGGTTTTTGTTGTTGTTATTATTATGCAGTTATCTTTAGTATTGCTAATATGTTAAGCTAGGAGGCTGTGCATCGACTTCGCCTTTTGTGTAACTTTTCAAAGTTCTCAATAAAGTCATTTATTATATTATTATTATTAATCAAAATAACAGGTTTTTAAGTAAACAGTGTGCGCCTTTAGAATAGACTTATAGAACCCATAAGTACGGTTGAATTGCAGATTTTCTTTCTTTAAGGTTTATTATTTATTTATTTATTATATTATATTATATATGTTCTTCTATTTCTTGAACTGTTTTAGCACAAAATAAAAAAGATTCTTGAGAGTCTTTTATTGTGTACTTTAAATGGCTTATCTTTCCACTGGCACCTTTGGAACATAGCTTAGCGGATAGCACTAAATATCCATGAAGAGCCCATAAAATTTCTCTCGTATCGGCGGGTTTTCAACATTACAAAGGAATACCGCACTGTGTTTTTTTTTTCGTTTTAAACTGACTTTAGTTTTGTACTTTACTAAATGGTACTTATATAAAAGAATTACTACTTACCTTATATTTCTACATTTGTTGTATTATTTGGGAACAAATTTTAAAAATAGATTTAGGAACACACTTCACTTTTCAACTGTATACATTTAACTAATCAAAACAAAAAGGACGCGTAAACAAAAAGTCTATGAGAATGTCATAATGTCAATGTTTTGAGTATTCAGTCTATGGTCCGGGTGCATTGATTTGCGCGCGTTATTCAGAATTTAATGGTTAGGTTCGTAAAATTAATGCTTAGCATCCATTGAATCAACGATGATCGTTTATTAGTTTTTATGTTCGCTGTTCATAGGTGTATGATTTACAAATTATTGTGTTAAAGGCGAAGAGCATAAATTAATAAATTTAAAACATTGAAGCAATAAATAGTGACATTATATTGATGAAAAAAAACATAAATTTTCGATGTCTTGCATTTATTGATTAATGTTTCATCGTACATTGTTTCTATGTATGAAATTATTAATTTATGATCAAAATTCATTGTAACAGTGACCAATTCATAATATTAATGTTCAAAATATTGATGACAACCATTCATTGGTTTTACGTACAATATTTTTTTCAGTGAGGCTCTACAAGTAAATGATATAATATTTTTAGGTGATTTAGATTTAAAAGAGTAGACAAATATTTGAACTTATCTAGAAGAACGCGCAGTTTTGTAACTGTTTGATCAGCATGCACATTCCACCTGAAATGACTGTCCATATACAGACCCAAATATTTTATATTGTTGCATCCGTTTATGGTAACATTTAGGCAATTATCATTGACTTGAAGTGTGTTAAAATAAGGCAAATTACTACTGTATGATGTACAAAATTTGTCTTGCCAACATTCACTGTCAGAAGTTTTTTATTAAAGTAGTGTAAGAATTGTTTGAAATCATGTTCTATTAATTTTTTTGGTTTATTCCAAGTGTCACCATTATAAATTATTGCTGTGTCATCAGTAAAACTGGCCGTGTCGCTACATGATTTGAGAGAATATTAATCTATTAATTGTAATTAATTGTTTTCAATAATATACATGCGATCTTCGAAACGAAAGCATGGTGTAAAACACTATTTAAATGCATATGAAGTATTTAAATGTTTTATTAGATTAGATTCAAGTACATTGTATTTAATAAAACATTGTAACATTTAACTTTATAGGAATTTAAATAATGTTTTACTAGAATAATATTTACTATGTATGTAGACGCATAAACCTATATATACTTAGTTAAAATGTATTTAATTTCTAAATGTGCTCAAAATATGGTTTTTATTCATTCTTATTAAGTTTGACTAAATATATAGGCACTTGTCATACAGGGTTATAAAGATAATAAAATTTGCAAGCTAGTGACACTTTGATAGCGGTATCTTAAACAATAAGAACAATTTACATGTAACTCTAATAGCAACGGTAATATAACGGAAAAAATAAAATGACAAAAAACGACAATCACCCTTATTATAAGGGAAACTAAACAAGTCAGCGCTTCGATTGCGGCTTAAACTAAACTCAGGAAAACGGAACAGGACGTGTTACTTAGTTTTGCTCTATCTATTACGGTTTAGGCTTTACCGTATAAAAACATCGAAATTTGCCCACCCTGTACCTATAATGTAACTACGAGGGCTGGTGGAAAAATTCCGCCTTAATAAATAACATTATTTTATTTAATTTCAATGTAATCTCCATCAAGATGAATGTTCTTGTATAATGCGATTGGGCAAGCAAAATTCGTATTACCAACATGGATATGGTATTCTCGTTGTTCCCAAGTTTTTTACCTCCAAGCAATATTTTCAAATTAGAAAGCAAGCGATAATAATTCTTCTTCCTTATCTTCGTATGCAAATTGAAAATTCTGAAAATTGGATAATATAACGTGCTTCATGGTCGATGATTCGTCAGACGTTTATAGAGAACGGAGAGCAGGTTTTTTTTTTATAAATTTGGCATCTTACATTTTCTTAGCTGTTCTATCAATATAAACTATTTTCAGCATTTCAACGTTGCCGCTTCTATCAAAAAGCCCTAGCAACTTTAGTGTTTCAAATGGACCGCCCTATATTAAAAAAATATGAGAATATCCTACTTGGTACGCGCTCTGACCTCATGAAAAGTTGATATTTTGGTAGTAGTTTAGACAGACACGGTGTATTTAATGTACGCCGAGTAATCGAACTACAAGACCTGCTAAAATTACTTATATGCGCATTGTTCATAAAAGGGGTAAAAAGTTTGTTTTTTGTGTATAATCTTCTACTAAACCCAAACGAATGAATCAACGTAGTCACAGGTTGGACATATTTTTGATAGATAATATTATTTATAAAATGAAAAATAATTTCGTGGCATAGCGGACAAAATTACTGGTATTACCTACAGAAAGGATTTTGTTTAATTTAGCAGGGCCTTAGTATAATTCAGTAGAACCAGACCGAGGCATGGGTCGACAGATACTGACGATTTCGTTTCGCTCTTATTATGAGGTCGTCAGAGTACCATAGTCGTTGCCCATCTACAATATCGGCCTGCATTTAAGCCATTGAGATATAAGGAGACGCTATAAGCATTATTTTACATTATACAGAAACGGGTGCATTGGGTGGGGCGTAAGCGCATACCAATATGGCGAATTCTCCAGAGCCGCATTAACTATTTTTGTTGACGTTTTTGCTTTTAATTTGCAGCTTGGGTTTATACTTTATTTTCAAATATTATGCAGTGTACAAAATACTTAAATATAGGTAATTATTGATATTTGATACCTAAATCCAGGAATAAAAGACGTTAGTACTTTATAAATTATATATTAATACCCCTTAAACAAAACAATTTTATTTAAATGTTGCGCTATGCTTATCCACTTTATTTTTACTTAAATAATACATCCTGGTATTAACATATTTAGTCGCAATAGATTTGATCATTAAATGTATATGGTTATCAAACACTGATTTGATCAAAACCGTGCACAACTAAATTAGGAAAATTATTACTATTTACAAATTCCTTTAAAACAAGGTTTATTATGAATCCTGCGGACAACTTTTCATTAGTAGCTACTACAAGATTTTGTATGATCTTTTCGGATTGGAAGCAAACGTCTAAAACATCTTTTGAAGGAATTTGTAAATCCTTTTTTTGTCTTCATTTTAATAAAAGAATAACACTTTTTAATGCATCTCGACATTCTCTGCAAATAATTTGCTTCTTTAAACTAAAAACAACAAATCCAGCAATATAAACAGTAATGAATTTCGAAAATTCAGAAAATGGGCCAGGAAGATAATCATGATCTGGATAAATTATATTTGTGTACATTTCTCGTTCGTATCCAATTAATTCGAGACACATATTCTGTCCAGATATGGCTACGAGCAGGATCTTTAGGAAATCTAAAAACCAGAATATGTTTTTAACACACATTTAGGGGTCTTTTTTGCTAGAAAGTGATGAAAAAGTAGAGAGTTTGAGAGTAGAAATCAAGTAAAGGAATTTGTAAAAAAAAAAACTACAATGCACGTATCAATTGTTCAGTGCAGAAAGAGAATGCTACCAGACTCCTATAATAATGTGTTTTAATAAGTTCGCCTAAAAAACCCTAAATACGTCCATGTACAATGTTTAAAATATTTGGTACATACCTATGAAACGTTATTTCTGATATTTTCTGGTCGATTTCACTTCTACTACTGCAACTACGCACAGCACAGGACACCATTATAGTATATTGTCAAATAACCGTCAAAAAAAACACGAAAAACTTAAGTAAACTTGTAAAATACTCGTAAATAACACTATAAACTTGAAAGCACGACAAATGATAGATATCTTATACCAAAATGGCGTACCTGCACCCGCTTTTGGCCACGTTAGAGCGTCTCCCCCCACCTCAATGATTTAAGCACAGCGAGATATACAACAGTAGATATATATGTACATTATTTTCATTTCTTTTCTAATTTTATTTTTACGGCTGGTGTTGCTTATACACTGGATTTGTTCGGCCTCGGTATGGTGGGATATGCCTTACTGTATGTATGTAGATGGTGTGTATATCTCGCTGTGCTTAAATGCAGGCCGATATTGTAGATGGGCAACGACTATGGTACTCTGACGACCTCATAATAAGAGCAAAACGAATTCGTCAGTATCTGTCGACCCATGCCTCGGTCTAGTTCTACTGAATTAGACTGAGGCCCTGCTAAATTAAACAAAATCCTTTTTGTAGGTAACACGAAATTATTTTTCATTTTATTATATTTACACATAATAAACACAAATTCATTGTATAATTTAATATTATTTATTTTAATTTTCATAAATTTTGTCTACGTATTTGTAATTGTAAATATACCTATTTTGTTGCATAATTGTGTGAATTTCCTGTAATTGGGTTGAAACCTGTTAGTAACTTATATTGTTATCAAAGAGATGTTTTTGGCAACATCTAGCGTGAGCAGGCAATATGCCCGGGGAAACACAGTTCACAAACGATGGCCGGACAAGAAGTAGCTAACAACTCCATTATATCCTATTGCCAACACTAGATGCGCCCGAATCCATTAGCGGGGAGGCTTTATTTACGTACACAAAGATGTTTTGAATTGATAGTGATATTTTAACCCGACCTGCCTCATCATGGAGTTGCTCTGAATATAATTTGTCTATGAATAAAAACCGAATATCCACTACTATTATTATTCAGTTAAGATTTGCAATTATTGAATCAAAGATCAAAGACGAAGATTTAAAAAAAAACTTTTAAAGTATCTATATTAATGAAAAACTAAATGACCTCGTACATTGCGATTAAGTTTATATTTTTATTTTCTTCTCTTTCCAGATGCCCTAGAAGACAATAAAATAGAAATGGGGCCATTGTATCTCTATGATGATGTGAGGTAGATGTGCCTTACATTGACTGATCCTGACAGGCATGTCTGCATCTTTATTTTTATCAATTCCACTTGTTTTGATTTCAACTATTGGTCTGTTACTGAATGGGTATATTTTCGTTGTTATTTTGGTAACCAAACAGGTAAGAATATACACAAAATGCAAGCATTTATGAAGTTATTTTTTTTTAGTTCTAAGTAATTAATGTATATTTTATAATTTCACATACACTTAATTTACTGTTAAAGTTGTGGCTAGAGTAATAAAACTATGATTTTGAGATTCAACAAAATTTGCTACATACAAATAGCTTGCTACATAGTACTGTATTTCCTAAACATGTCAATATGATTTATTAATTTTTAAATCGCCTATTGTATTAAATAAAATAAGTAACCAAAATTGTATATACCTGTATTCGAACCCTTGTCTCAGAACACAACCTAACATTGTAATTAATCAACTAATAAATGAACATTTTTGAGTTGATCGCCCTCCGGAATTCCAAGGAGTCGGAATTGAAATCCTTACATCCGTCTATTCGGAAACCACGGAAATGATTTTAAGGAATTTACGCTGCAGTCTCTTCAAGTTGGCAATGTGGACGCGATAAATACAGATGGTCGACAGTCAACGCTACAGAATCCCGAGAACGCTTATAGAAGAATCCGTGTTGTTGAATGATAATACGGTTTTTTATTTAGTGAAATATTTTGTCTTGAAGTATCATTTCGAATACCTTTGAGAAGTTAGCTAAGATGGAAATCGGACGACAGCTGGTAATAACATCAGCATCCCCCGACTTATGCACAGGACAAACTGCGCCAATTTCTCAGCATACTGGGAAATGTATTTAAATGAATTAGCTTGTTGAGTGACACATACGAACTATCTGTAATAATGAAAGCGTGAACGTTATTGCAGCCTGAGATCATTTTGGGTTTAAATTTCTTCATAGCTTTTAGCACATCATGAAAAGTAATACGACAATGTTGAAATAGACAAAACGAAAAGAGAATTAAAAATGATGGAAATATATTTCTTTTTAATTTGTACCTGTGAGAATTTCTACTGGTTAGCCAATGACCACCAAAAATAAGTAGGATCGAGTTTTCAGAAACTTCATTTTTCTATGCAAAACATATTTAAATAGCTTAACACGTTTATACTCAATTAAACTGAACATAGTATCTAATTTGATCTAAAATAAGTAGTATTTAGGTAAATTTAGTCTACATCATTTATGTTAACTATCTTTGGTCTTATACTCGAGATTATGGTTCTCTCATCTGCTTTAAATCTGCAGCTCAGATTGAAAAAACGTAAGGTTTTTGTGGTTTTCGTTGACTTCCTATAGCGCGTCTTTGATTCGGTGTGCCATTCGGTGTAATAGCATAAATTGTATGGCATTGGTATAAGCTCTACCTTTATCAATTTACTTAAGTATATTTATGACAGAGCATACGCGAAAATTAAGTCAGGGAATAAATGAAACAGAACGTGGCGCATTTTGGACGAATATAATACAATTAATGAGCTTGACGTGAATCTATTGAAAAAAAAATTAATGTGCTTTTCTAAAGCTAGTAACATTACTACAAATTCACTTAACTTAACTAGGCTCAGTACTTAATGTTGTGGAAACTTTTAGGCATTTGGGTGTTAGGCACTTTCTCTTCTACTGAGGTTTTCAGGGTTATGGCCGAGTCGGCGGTTTCTGGAGCCAAACAACGGACTCTCACGCCCACGCTCCAGTGATTGGGCACTAAAAGCGGCTACTTTTACTCCCAAAAACTACAAGCCAATGCTATGCTGAGACTGGCATGCGGTAGATTGTCGGTTTCTTGTGTTTCTTGTACTGCTGGTTGCTGATAATTCTAGGGATGGATGGCACCAGACACTCAAGGATTTGTCTCTTATGATGTTTTCACCTTATACAAAATAGAGGCGCTGATGACAGGTACAATTGGCTTAAGCAAGTGGGCCATTGCTTCCCTGATGGCGATTTGCAAAGATATGGGCAAAATCCGTCTTACCATTCACTTCAGCTAAAGATGACATTTTAGGCAATACCAGAACGAATGTCTCTGTAGGGATCTGTCTCTGGTTCAGAATTCTAGATCACCTCTGTTTTATTCCTGTTTCACGGTTTCTCACACTGTTTAAAGTTGTTTAAATAAATTTGTGCAGTGTGAGCAACCGTGAAACAGGAATAAAACAGAGGTATATATATTTATTGTTATAACTTATGGATAATATTTTTATAAATGTTCACCATTCATTATAATATAGTAACAGTTACACTCGTTTTATTTGTTTTGTATGGATATTTAGATTTCCATTGTGTCACGGAAAATATATGTTCTTTTTTTTTTGTAATTATGTTCATTACTAATTTTTTGTTTTTGCTTGTAAGCCGAAGTTCATTGTTATAAGATTTTAAATCTTTAGGAACAATAAATTGTTATGTTATGTTGTGTTACTCGAGATTATTGAAATGATGAAATTCATATAAGTTCAGGAATGTGATTTTCCTTTGTTTTATATCCTTGAAAAATTGCGTTAAACATATAGGGTCCGCCATCTAACGTTTTTTTTTCAACTAGTGCTTATTTCGTGAAGGGTAACACTTAGCTCATGTCTGATTTGACAGATAATTAGTTTTATCCTTCCGCTGAACGAATATGGTTGTGTATACGCTTGAACAACGCTGGGAAATATTGCGACATTACTTTGAAAATCATGGTAATGTTGCAGAATGTTTGCGAAAATTGCGTACGGATTTTGGAAGAAGAGAAGCACCGTCAGCTCCGTATATTCGTTATCTCGTGAAAAAAGTGAAAGAAACTGGCATCCTCATCGATAAACCAAAGCGTGAAAATCCAAAAACAGTGCGTACACCCGAGAATATTGCTGCTATGGCAGAAAGTGTGCGTGAAGCGCCATCAACATCAATTCACCGTCGGTCTCAACAATTGAACATTTCGGAGACATCATTGAGACGAATTTTGCATAAAGACCTTGGTATGACGCCATACAAAGTCCAATTGGTTCAGGAGTTGAAGCCAACTGACCATCCAATGCGTTTTCGCTTTGCTCAGTGGGCCTGCGATCGACTTACAAAAGATGCCGATTTTGCCAAAAAAATCATCTTTTCAGATGAAGCTCATTTTGATCTTGACGGGTATGTAAACAAGCAAAATTGACGCATTTGGGGCACAGAAAACCCGCACGCATACATTGAAAAGCCGATGCACCCAAAACGAGTCACTGTTTGGTGCGGATTTTGGTCCGGAGGCATAATTGGGCCATTTTTCTTCGAAAATGAGCAAGGAGTGGCTGTTACAGTCAATGGCGATCGTTATCGGGCCATGTTGAACGAATTTTTGTTCACAAAAATTGAAGAGGAGGATATTGGCAATATTGGGTTTCAACAGGACGGCGCTACGTGCCACACAGCCGAAGCTACACTCGATGTTTTGCGCCCTGTTTTTGAAGATCGCATTATCAGCCGCAGAGCTGATGTCGTTTGGCCACCTCGGAGCTGCGATTTGACACCGTTGGACTATTATTTGTGGGGTGCCGTCAAAGATAAGTGTTACGCCGACAAGCCAGAGACAATTGACGCTTTAAAGGACAATATTCGTGAAGCCATTGGTGAAATACAGCTGCACACAATCGATAATGTGCTTAATAATTGGACCGATCGTGTAGGCTACTGCATGGCCAGCCGAGGCAGCCATTTGAATGAAATTATTCGTCATTATTAACCGGAAGAATTGTACTTTCAAATAAAAAAAGAAATTTGAGAAAATATTCAGCAGTTTTTCTTTTATAGCATTTTCAAAAAAAAAGTTATCTGGCAGACCCAATAGTTTAAGTTTTTGGTCAATACGTTTAATTTGTGCACGAGTGCAAATACAAAATGGCTATTTGGCTAATATATATGAAATAATATATGAAATCAGATACAGGTGTATGTGACCCGTGTTAAGTTAGTGGTATATTATTGTTATTTACAAACACTTATACAATATTAAAAGAAAGAATTTGATTTTTTAATGACAACAAGACTTGAAGTTTTGTTGGTAATTTGTTTCACACTACCATGCTTTCACCAGACGGGCCGATTCATTGATCCACAACTCATCAGTGGTGATTGGCAGGCAGTGTGACCCAACTTTCCAACATTTACGACACATTTATACTAGCACGAGAGTTGAAAGACAGCAAGATGTTTTTGGCGACATCTAGTGTAAGCAGGCAATAAATGATGCAGCAGAGACT
Source organism: Apoderus coryli (assembly GCA_911728435.2). Lineage (NCBI taxonomy): Eukaryota > Metazoa > Arthropoda > Insecta > Coleoptera > Attelabidae > Apoderus > Apoderus coryli. The sequence goes on along the minus strand of OU452202.1, from coordinate 2,526,140 downwards.
TGCTAATGGATACTTTATAATATATATACAACTATAAAATTAGATATTAACTTTTATTAACGAGAACTATATAAAAACTAACTGACAATATATTAATTAATTTGACAATCTATTATATTGTATTTGTAACATTGTGACGTGAGTGTATTGGGTGATTCCATATTCCAACACTCCTCCTCACGAACGTCACTGTGGATGAACTCCTAACAGCGAACTTAAATATTTATGTTTCGGTCCAGGTAGAGCTTTAGTAAATATATCAGCTTCCATATCTTCGGTTCTCCGATACATAATTTCTATGTTACCACTTTCAACAGTTTCTCGGATAAACTGTTGTTTTATATCGATGTGTTTCGATTTTGAATTAACTGTTGGATTAACAGGTAATATTTTTGCAGCTTGATTATCATTATAGATAATAATTTTTTCTTGATTAATACCCAAATCATTCGCTATTTTTTTCAGATGAAGGGCTTCTTTTGCAGAATCAGTTAATGCCATATATTCACTTTCTGCGGTTGCTTTCGTGCTTCGTGCTTCCCAACTAATTGCTGCGTTGGCATACTTAAATACATAGCCAGTATATGATCTTCTGTCGATTGTACAATTTGCCCAATCCGCATCAGTTAAAGCATAAATTTCATCATTACATCTTGAATAATATAAACTAATATCTTTTGTTCCTTGCAAATATCGAAGAACTCTTTTTGCAGCAATCCAATGTTCACTACCGTAACATGAATTAAATTGACTTAAATAGCTAACTGCAAAACTTATATCCGGCCTGGTCCCTACAGATAAATACATGAGTGCACCAATTAAATTTTGATATGGTAAATCTTGCCCACTATTTGAATTTCTTGTTAATTTTATTCCAGGTATAATTGGTGTACTTGCTATTTTGCAATTTGTCATATTGAATTTTTCTAAAATTTCCTCAATGTACTTTCGCTGATTTATTGAAATTCCATTACTTTCCTTTTTGAATTCTATTCCTAAACAATATTTAATTTCGCCCAAATCTCGCATTTTGAATGTTGATGTTAATTTTTCTTTAATATCTCGAATTGCATTCATAGATTTCGAAGCAATTAATAAATCATCAACATATACAGCGAGTATTATTTTTGTTCCTCCTTTCGTATGTAAGTACATACAAGGATTTGCTGTTGAAGATTTAAAACCTAATTTTTTTTGAAGTTTCGTCAAGCTTCTTGTACCATTGGCGTCCAGCTTGTTTTAGCCCATATAACGCTTTCTTTAATAAACATGCTTTCTGATTTCTCCCTCTTTTTAAATCTTCTAACATTTTTCTTGTTGACTCTCTTCTAACAGAATTTCATGTAAATAATTTTCTAATTTATAAGGTATTTCCATAAATATTTCTTCTTCTAATTCTCCATTTAAATATGCTGTCGTTACGTCCATTTGATGAATTTTCATGTCTTCTTCAACAGACATTGCGACTAAAAATCTAATCGAACTAAGTTTTACAACAGGTGCAAATGTTTCTGTGAAATCAACGTTTGGTTTCTGGGCAAAACCTCGAGCTACTAATCTAGCTTTCTTTCGTTCGATACTTCCATCAGCTGCTTATTTATTCTTTAAAACCATTCTACAGCCTATTGGTTTTTTATTGTTATTTTTATTAACAATAATCCAGGTATCGTTACGTATATGTGCTTTAATTTCTTCTTTTATTGCTTCCTGCCATTCTGCGGAATTTTCTTCATCAGAAAAACATATGTTTGAGAATTCTGTACACAAATAAGACATATCGTAATCTTCTGTCCAAACTGGAGCTTTTCTGTTACGATTAGGTGTGCTTTCTTCAACACTGTTTTCAATTTCTTCGTTTGTAATTTCATTTTCTTCGAATTCTTCATCGCTTTGATTAATTTCTTCATAGTGTTGTATATTACTTTGATCAACTGTTTTAGAAGTTGAAGGTAAAATTACAATTTTATCATTATTTTCTATATTTGAATTCTCTAAAAACATTTCATAACTTTCGTTTTCGCTTCTATATTTTGCGTCAAACTTGTTTAATATTTTGACATCACGACTGACTATCAGTTTTCTCATTTCTGGCATCCAAATTCGATATCCTTTTGAAATTTCTGAATAGCCCATGAATATGCCTTGTTGAGTTTTAGAATTAAATTTTCCTTTTTGAGGATTTTTATTCATAATAAATGCTTTTGCTCCAAATTCATGAAGGTGTCTTACAGAAGGAATTTTTCCTGTCCAACGATAATATGGTAGTTCGCCTTGTATTGATCCGGATGGTGACCGATTAACTAAATAATTCGCTGTATTAACAGCTTCAGCCCAAAACATTTGAGGTAGTTTTGAGGCTATTAATAGGCATCTGGCTTTTTCAACTAGCGTTCTGTTTTTCCTTTCAGCCAAACCATTTTGTTGTGGAGTTCGAACGGTTGAAAGTCGACGTTGAATACCACAATCCATTAAAAATCTATCAAATTCTTTATTGCAGTATTCAGTACCATTTTCTGATTGAAGAAATTTTATTTTCTTGTCTGTTAAATTTTCAACTTCATTTTTGTATGTTTTGAAAATTTCAAGCACTTGATTTTTATGATTTATAAAATATATTTTGGCATAACGAGAATATTCATCAATGAATGAACCAAAATATCGAGCTCCTCCTGGAGTTTGTACTCGAAATGGTCCGCAAATGTCAGAATATATTATATGTAACAAATCTATGTTTTTACCTTCATTTCGATTTTTGAATGGTAACCGTGAGAATTTTCCTTGTATACAAATTTCACAATCTTCTAATTTGGAATTTTTATTGAACTGTAGACCCTTTAGAAGTTGTTTGTTTATAAAGCAAGCTTTAAATCTGCTTCATTTAAAAGACCCATTTTTCTATGCCATGACATAATTTCGTCATTTTGCAAACATTGATTTGATACGTCTTGGAATTCTTTTGATTTGAAATAATAAAGACCATTTTCTGCTTTATTTGCTTTCAAAATTGTGTATCCATATTTATTTTTAATAGTTGCGTTTTCATTTTTAAAAATTACGGTATGTCCATTATTTACAATTTTGCTCACGGAAAGTAGGTAAATTTGTATTTAGATTTGGAACATATAGTGTATTAGCCAAATTTATTATATGATTATTTTTATTATTTGTTAATTTGATATTTCCTATACCTTCTATTTCAGCTGTACTATCATTTGAGGCTAATTTTAATTTTCCATTATGATTTTCCTTTAATTCGATAAAATTTTCTTTTGTACTACTCATATGTGAAGTGCATTCACTGTCAAAACACCAAGAATTGTTATTTTCAAAATTTATATTTGTTGATAAACATTCTTCCATTTTAAATAATGATTCTTTTGTATTAGAATTCAAAATTTTAGATCTGCATTCTTTTTGAAAATGTCCGAAACGATTACAGCGTGTACATTTTGGATTTGTTTCATATGAATTTTTATTTTTGTTTGGAAATTTATTATTTTTAAATTTTTGTTGATTACCCCAAAATGCTCCCTCTTTCGAAGTTGAAGGTTCACACTTGTTTCTTGCATCTCCTTCTTCTATTATTTTAATTTTTAAATTTTCTGGGCTTGGTAAAGTATCTCTAGTTTCTATAGCAATTCGAAAATTTTCATATGATGGTGGTAAGGAATATAACATCATTATAGTTAACAAATCGGCATTGATTGTTACCTCCATATCTGCTAATTTGTCAATAGTATCCATAAATTTTCCGAGATGATCGCGAATGTCGTCATGATCGTTCATTTTGTGAAGTATTAACTGTTTTAAAAGAGTTGCTTTTCTAGCAGGACCTTTACTTTGGTAATTTTTACTTAAATCATCCCATGCATCCTTGGATCTTTTACAGTTTTTTATTCAGAAGGTGAAATTATTAATATAAGTTCCGATTTTGCATTTAAATCATCGGTGTCTCATTTACTTTGTATACCGATTTCATTTTCAACTTCTGGTCTAGGTATTTTACCGGTGACGTAGTCCCATAAACCCAATTTTGCTAACAAAGCTTCAGCTTGTAATTTCCATGTGTCATAATTGTTCCTCTTTAGAGGTTCTATTCTGTATGCGTTCATTTTATGATTGATTTCTTTTGAAATCCAAAAACACTTACAGTCTTTTGTTTTTGCTGATATTTTGCTTGTCGAATTTATACTTATATTGGATCTGGGCCCATAACCTGATGCAGCAGAGACTTGCTTATGGATACTTTATAATATATATACAACTATAAAATTAGATATTAACTTTTATTAACGAGAACTAGGTATATAAAAACTAACTGACAATATATTAATTAATTTGAGAATCTATTATTGTATTTGTAACATTGTGACGTGAGTGTATTGGGTCATTCCATATTCCAACAATAAATTTGACTTATGTTTAAATACAAGATGGTAGTGGACCAGACAGTTGTAGCAAATATCTTTGGTAGTAGTTTAAGTATTCAATTAGTTGAGAATCCACAGAAATATGGACTATTTCATAAATTTAAATATAGAAAGTTGACAATTTTGATAATAAAAGTTCAAGGAAGTTGCCTAAAACGGTTGCTAATTTTTAATAAGCTATTTCACTATGATGTTAAGCAGCTAGAACATTGTCAATTAAACCAACGATTTTGATTGGTGATAATCATATACTTATATGCTTAAGGTAAAATGAACACTCGTAATAGTGTAATTCGTATCGTTTATTTTTGTAAATTTGCAAAAACAAGAAACTGTTATCATTATTTGCGGAAAATGTTCACAGTATAATGTAAACTTTACCAACGGTATTCTGAATATTTAACTATATACCCCTACGGGAAATTCCCAGAAGATGGAGAATATATAGGTATTGCAATATTTGCAGAATTTAATGTAGAGAAAAAACTGATAAAGCACGTACAAAAACTTCCCTCTTTACCCACAATCATTAAATTTATTAAAGCAATGTTGATATTGTGCGCCTGAAAAGTACATTCTATTCGATATACTATAAATTTTACCATGTCGGTATTTTTAGAATAATGAATTTTTGAAAATCCATAAAATGGAATATTTGTTTTACTATTTCAAATGTCATAGGTATACCAAATTCCAATAGCATGCATACAATATTGCCGATATTTGCAAATAATGCAAATTAAATTTTGAAACACCTGGGGTGCATATTGGAAAAATGTTTACCAAAATATGGGTTTAGTTTCATACTGTATAAATAATTGATGTGTAATATCTATATACAGTGTGTTTCATTAACAATGGGACAACAGTTAACTGGAGATACTACGGGTCAAATAATGATGCTTGACACAAACTTGCCTTATCCAAATGTTTATAGTTTAGAAAATACAGCGTGATCAAAGTTATTATTTTATTTGGTTTTTTTCCCAGTATTATCGTGTTTCATGGGCTATCGCAAAATTGGCAGCTTTATGTTTTTTTGGTATGAGAAAAATGATTATTATGTTATTTTTTTACGTCGCTCATAGCTACTTAGCTAGCTAGCTACTTACAAACCTATTGCTATGATAAATTATAGCCTAACCATGTACATATAATGCTAAATAGGTGTTAAAATCTGAAAGAGCAGCCTTTTTTCGTGAAAAGTTAATTCTTGTTCATTTTCGATGTTTTAATCCGTTTTCAAAAAAAAAAACGATTTCATGCAGATTATTTGCTTCACACGCTGTATAATGGTTCCACTTTATTTGAATTTTCATCAAAAAAATTCATTGCTTGTAGAAGTCCCACTTAATTTAAGGAAAAATATGTGGTTTATGCACGGCGGACGGGGTGGATTTTTCGATTTGGTCACGAACGAAACTCTTGATTCATCCGAGGAGTTGTGGCGTACCATACAAATGGCTGCCGAAGAAATCAAAGACAATCAAAAAGCACTGTTTGCAACTCGTGTGTCTGTCAGAAAAGAGATTACAAAATGTGTCGAAATGAATGATGCACACAAGCACACTTCACTCAACTGCGTTAAAGGTTTATTTTTATTAGGTTTTGTATTGTTTTTCTTATAAATTTTCCAGATTAATGAGTTTTTAACAAAGCCTTACCCAGTTTTCTTTCTAGGATGAAAATATAATCTGCATTAAATCGTTTTATCTTCAAAATTGATTAAAGTATCGAAAATGAACAAGAACTAACTTTACCAAAAACTATAAGGCTGCACTTTCACATTTTAAAACCAATTCAGCATTAGATATACTGGGTGAAAAGTTGGGACATAATTTATTATAGCAAAAGGTTGTACAGGGTGGGCAAATTTCGATGTTTTTATACGGAGCAGCCTAAACCGTAAAAGATAGAGCGAAACTAAGTGACACGTCACGTTCGATTTTTGAGCTTAGTTTAATGCCGAAAAGTGTTTTTATAAAAATTAGAGATAATTTGATGCTTAATGCAGTGACGTATCAATAATTTTTTTCGAAGTTCAAGATATCGCTATCAACTTTGTTTTTTTAAAATAGGACACCCTATATATTAAAGCGTCAGTAGATTCCAAATGTCATTCCCTTTACAACCATGTATGACAAGTAGCTACATATTTAGTAAAACTTAATAAAAATAAATAAAAACCATATTATATTTCAAATAAAATCAATTTTAAGTAGGCTTGTGTCTTATTGAAAACAATTAATGTCAAGTAACAGATTATTGATACTGTCATTTATTAATGTATTTGTCAAATGATAATTATTGTCAGCATTCATTAATTAAAGCATTCGTTAATTAACAGTTTATTACGGAACTGAAATGTCTTACGAAATGTTTGAAAAATTTGATATGTTGCAATGCTTTATTCAATGTAATAATGATGCTAATGCTGCATCTGAAACCTACTACAACCGATACCTACCCAGAAAGAATCCAGCCCAATAGAAACATATTTGGAAGGTTAAAAGAAAACCTTAATAATTATGGATCATTTACACATCCATAGGGTGCTCAATATTTTAAAAAAGTATAAGTTCCGACCTTACGCAGTACGTAAAACCCAGCATTTACAACCAAATGATCCGGTCCAGAAGAGGCAAATCCAAAATTTTTGCAAATGTTATTTGGACAGATGAGGCTCACATCAGTAGTGCTTGGATATTTAATCGACATAACGAACACTGGTGGTCTGATAGCAATACTCATCGTGTTGCTAGCGTCCAACATCAAGGTCGATTTGGTTTTAATGTTTGGTGCGCAATAAATTCTAGCAGAATTTTAGCCTACAAGGTATTTGATGAAAATCTTAGGAGCAATCGTTATAACGAGATTGTTAGTGAACAAATAATTTCGCATTATTTAGACAATATTCCACTGGCACAACAAAGAAATGTGTATGTGATGGCGCACCACCGCATAACCATAGAAATTTAAGAGAACTATTGTTTACAAATTTTGGTAATAATTGGATAAGCACTAACGGTCCAGTTAGGTGGCCCGCTCGTTCTCCAGATATAACACCATGTGATTTTTTTATAGGGACATCTAAAAGATAAAGTTTAAAAAACTAAAAGTCATACTATTGACGAATTAAAAGAAAATTTCAGACAATGTATAAATTTAGTTCAAACATTCATGTTTATAATGCTATTAGAAGTCAGATAAGAGGTGTGATATGTGTATTCGAAATAATGGACAACATTTTGAACATTTACTTTAAGATCAGTTTAGTTTGATTTTAATTTTTTTTCTACCACACTTAAAATTGTCAGATTATCAATTTCAGCTACAATAACATTAACACCTATTTCTTCTGAATATGTTTAATCATACGTTTTAGGTCTGAATTTTGTAAATGATCCATAATTAATAAGGTTTTCTTTTAACGTTCCAAATATTTTTCTATAATGCTGTGTTGTTTTTGGGTATCAGTTGCGGCACGTTTCAGCTGCAACATTAGCATTTTGCTTGTGTTGAATAAAACATTGAAACAATTAACATCATTAAGCATTTTTAATGAATTGAATGATGAAATAAGCCTACTTAGTAAATTTTTATTTTATTTGCAAACATGCATAAAATATGGTTTTTATTTATTTGTATTAAGTTTTACTAACTATGTAGCTACTTGTCATACAAGGTTGTAAAGGGAATGAAATTTGGAATCTACTGACGCTTTAATATATAGGGTGTCTCATTTAAGAAAACAAAGTTGATAGCGATATCTTGAACAATTGGACTTCGAAAAAAATTCTTGATACGCCACTGCATTAAGCATCAAATTATCTCTAACCTTTATAAAAACACTTTTCCCGTAACTCTAATAACAACCGAAATATAAAGGAAAAAAGAAAATGATAAAAAATGAAAATCGCCCTGTATAAAGAAAACTAATCAAGTTAGCCGCGCTCCGATTACGGCATTAAACTAAGTTAAAATAAACTGTTGCCCTCGAGGCACGAATAGCTCTCCATATTTAAGTGTAAAAGTAATAATTTTATGACCTTTTTGTCATTTATCTAAATTTAATAAATTTTTGTTTTGTTTTAGACATCAGCTATTTTTTTGAAGTATCGGGTTTTCTTCATTTTTCTTCTCTTTGGAGGGACTATTTATACGTACATATTTTATATTTCAGATCTTCTAGGCCAAGTTCTTGGACGCAAAATAACAGATTTTTTTAGTTTTATTATAAAATTTATTTTGCCCCCTTTTCTACTAATTACGAACCCCTATGTAAACAAAATTGTTATGCTGTATGTTGTAGGTTATCTTATATCAAAGCTATATATAAGTAGCCAATTTTTCTGTTATATTTGGAAAAACATTTTGTTTTTTCGTTTTTGACCCTTTTTCGAACGCCTGTGGGAACCAGTTAATTTTTTAGGTTATATTCTATCACAACTACGAAAAATTATTCCGTATTCCGAATAAGTTTAGGAAGTATATATGTTTTTGTTTTGACCCCTTTTACACTATTTACGAACGCCTATGAAAACAAGTTATTTATAACACATTTTTTAGGTTGTATTCTATCAAAGCTATAAATAACTAGTCAATATTTCTGCTATGTTTAAGAAATACGTTTTTTCTAACCTTTTTACCCCATTTTACACTTTTTTCGCATGTCAATGTGGTCTAATTGTTTAGGTTAAATATTTTAGGTTATATTTAATTAAACGCACAAAAAATTATTCAATATTTCGGATAGGTTTAAGAACTATGATTTTTTAAATTTTTGACCCCTCTTTTAAACCCGTTGCCTACGCTCAATGCTAATCACCACCTATAAGTATCCTGTAGTATTTTCGTACCAAATGTGGTTAAAATCCATTAAAAAGTGGTTTTTGAGTTATCACGGATACAAATTTTTTCTGACCCTTTTATAGAATTTTCGCGGACGCCTATGGTACATTAATTTTTGTCGTGTATTTTTAACACCAATTCAACTAGTTAATTATAAAAAAAATTTTACATTTATTTTTTTTTATTTTACCCCTTTTTCTACTATTTACGAACGCCTATGTAAATAAAAATTTTATGATGCATTTTTTAGGTTATCTTATATCAAAGCTATATAGAATTAGTCAATTTTTCTGGTATATTTGGGAAACATTTTTTTTTCGTTTTTGACCCTGTTTTAGACTATTTTCGAACCCCTGTGTGAACCAATTCTTTTATGTAACATTTTTTCGGTTATATCCTATCACAACTATGAAGAATTATTCAATATTTCGGATAAGTTTAAGAACTATGGTTTTTTACATTTTTGAACCCTCTTTTAAACCCCTTGCGTACTCTTAATGTTGATCACCACCTACAAATATCCTTTAGTATTTTCGTACCAAATGTAGTTAAAATCCGTTAAGTGGTTTTTGAGTTATCACGGATACAAATTTTTGCTGACCCTTTTATAGAATTTTCACGGACGCTTATGGAACATTAATTTTTGTCGTGTATTTTTAACACCAATTCAACTAGTTAAATATAAAATTTTTTACATTTTAATTTTTTTTTATTTTACCCCTTTTTCTACTATTTACGAACGCCTATGTAAATAAAAATTTTATGCTGCATTTTTTAGGTTATCTTATATCAAAGCTATATATAATTAGCCAATTTTTCTGGTATATTTGGAAAACATTTTTTTTTCGTTTTTGACCCTTTTTTTAGACTATTCTCGAACGCCTGTGTGAATCAATTCTTTTATGTAACATTTTTTAGGTTATATTCTATCACAACTATAAAAAATTATTCCATATTTCGAATAAGTTTAGGAAATATATGTTTTTTATGTTTTGACCCCTTTTCCACTATTTACGAACGCCTATGAAAGTAATTTATTTATGACACATTTTATAGGTTATATTCTATTAAAGCTATAAATAATTAGTTAATATTTCTGCTATATTTAAGAAGTACGTTTTTTTTAAATATTTTTTACCCCATTTTACACTATTTTCGAACGCCAATGTGGTCTAATATTTTATGTTAAATATTTTAGGTTATATTCAATTAAATGCGTAAAAAATTATGCAGTATTTCGGATAAGTTTAAGAACTATGAATTTTTTTAATTTTTGAACCCTCTTTTAAACCCCTTGCCTAAGCTCAATGTTTCCCGAAATCTAACCAGCTCCTTGCCATGTCCAATAGTATTTTTGTACCAAATTTGGTTAAAATCTGTTAAGCGGTTTTTGCGTTTTCGTGGACACAGACAGACATTTTTTTAAAACTACTTATTTATGTATAAAATGACCAAAAACAAGTATTTCCGGTGAAATTAAAAAAAATTTTTTTTTCATGAAACTAATAGTCTCCATATATACATATATTACATATATGATATGGAGAGCTAAAAATCGAACGTGACGTGTCACTTAGTTTCGCTCTATCTATTACGGTTTAGGCTGTACCGTATAAAAACATCGAAATTTGTCCACCCTGTACATAAAAAAATTAACATATTAATTTTTCTTAAACCAAAAAACATAAAGCTGCCAATTTAGTCGATAGTCCAATAAGCACGATAAGATTTGTAAAAAACCAAATAAAATAATAACTTTGATCACCCTGTATTTCCTAAACCATCAACATTTGGATAAGGCAAATTTCGTTAAGTTAACGGTTGTCCCATTGTCAATGAAACACCCTATAATATGATATTTTGTAGGCGTTTTTGTTTTGTATGTAACCGATATTACTGATACTGGAATTATTGTTAGATAAATGTAGGTTACTTTATGTATTGCCCAATATATTCAACAAAAAAAAAATATCAATAAAATAATTACTTACATATTTATTGCTGAGGCAAAATTATGATAACTCAAACAACAATATTATTATTCATGTCGGCACAAATTCTATAAAAATATGGGGCAAACTTTCGTTTAGCCAAAATCACTTATATGAAAAATGTTTGTGTAGTTAGTATAATATGAATGTCGGTCAAGTAGAAAATCACAAAAATTTTCCTGTGGAAATATATCATTTTCCATTTTCCGACTAGAATAGCAGAAATCAGTTACATGAAAACATCTTCATGCTTTGCATTCTAGACGCTTTTTCAAACATAAACACACAAAACACTTCCTGCTGAAATACGTCAAAATAATTTTTTCCTAAAATGTCTGAGACTTTAGAAAAGCCGAAATCAGTTACATGAAAATATGTGCATGCTTTATATTCTAGAGAATATTATAAATGTAAACACGCAAAAAACTGGCGCAATTGCATCAATTTTCTTTTTGTGATACTGAACTTTTTTGGACTGTAGATTAGCCTAAATAAATAAATGTTCATTAGCCTCCTAAATGTTATTTTGAATATAGGAATGCAAGAATAAGTTTGCGGAAACACATCATTTCTAATTTCCGAGGATATTATGGAAATTTACACAAAACTCACCAAGTGTGTAAGAAATTTTTAGTTGCAATACATCATAATCCTCTTCTAAACACTTGACACAGATCAATGAATTTGTATATTTTATCGCTCGTAGACTTTTCCTTTTTATTTTAAAGATAATTATCTCCTTATAGATAAATATAAAATTTTCTAAAGAAATCAAAATGCTCGCATTTAGCAAAAACGCTGATGCGCTTGTCCGCTAAATACGCGCAAAAATAGTATCGCACTTATAAATAATATATTGTGTTATATACAGCTCGTGTAGTTTCATATTAAAAAAGAGTACATTATAGCCACTCTAATTGACTTAAAAAAATATCAAATATTAAATAAAGCGTTTTCTATAACTTATATTTATAAAATATATAAAAAAAAAATATATTCTTACATTGAAAAAAAAAACAATAACCCATGGAGACTTCAGCTTTTCGAATTATAATAAATAGATATGAGTCCACAATCAGACATATAAGAAAACTCACCAATTTTGCGAACAATTTTCTGAGTCAAATTATAAGATAATTATAATTGAAAATTTTTCAAAAAATCTTGGAATTAAATTAAGAGTTGGATTGGGGCACTAAATAATAGTAACAGCACTTCTTTTTATATATCATAATACGATCAATTAGATAGAGAAAGAATAAAAGTAAACTTTCAGGAATTTTCTGCAACGTGGAATTTCGGTTGACAAATGAGAGGTTAAAAATAAAACATATCTAAGATTTTTTGAAGAAGTTTCAATTTTTATTGTTATAAGGCCTGAAACTGACATTTAGGTGCAGAAGATAACTTTTTAGATATGATTCGAAGAAATAATAGTAATAGGCTAAATGTTCCTGTTACTACAGTTTGGCAAAGGTTGCGAAAGAATCGTTTATATAATTTTCATATTGAGTAGGTAAGTCCAGAAGTTAGAAGTTTTATGAGTTAAATTTTCTAGATGGATCATACAAAGCAAGGAACTTTAAATAGAAACATTTATTTTTCGAAGAATCTCAATTTACACGTGTTTTTAATAGTCGATATTTCTATATTTGGGCACAGAAAAATTCTTCCTCCTTCCCCCTTCCTGTAACATTTGATGCGGTGTGCTTGATATCAAAGTCAGTGGACCCTACATTTTTCCAAATCGATTAACTGGTGAACCACATTTCGATTTCTTACAACATCAGCTGCTAGTTTTATTAGACAATGAAAATATTAATGTTCCTGGTAATAATTGGCGCGGAAGATAACCTGGTTTGAGTCCTATGCATTTTTATATTTGGGGGTATTTGAAATTAAAAGTTTATTCTGTACCGTGTGTACAGATAAGAAAGGACGCCGGCTCTATCTCGAAAACTATTCATTGTACGGTTTTAGGACTTTTTTGTTTTAGTAAATGCGGACAAGGAAAATCGCTGGAAAATAGTTTTAATTTCCTAAAATGTCCGCTAGAGGGCGTAAATCTAACTCTAAATTGAAAAACACTGTTTACTTAGATCTTTTGAAATTTTATGAACTATTCCGTGTGAAACTCTGAGTGCTTGCACAATTTCCCTAATGCTGGCATGTGGATTAACTTGGATATATCTCAGAATATTAACATTTATTTCCAAGCGCCCTGAACAACTCCTCTCTCTTTGGAATGGTCGCCGAATACTTCCACTCGTTCGTAAACGATTTGCCAATCTTGTAATGACATTTTTCTTATAGGATCGTCTTTGCGGATATCTAAGAGAGTAGATCCTTGCAAAGCGTCAAAACCTTTTTGAGGCCCTCGAAATAACCGCCAAAAAATCAAATAAATCCACAGACTAATGTGACAAACATATTAATTATATTTGACATTGACATTAACTTCGTTGCCATAATAACATGAGTATTTCTTCATCACAGCCTCTTCATTCATTATATAAAAATTTATTGAATGTTTAGGCAAAAATAAATTCAGTTAATGAGATGGACAGGAAAAAGATAGGGACTTCCGGTTTTCACTGTTTTCTTTATTTATTTTATATTATATATTTATTTTTATGTGCTCTTTCTATCTATCTATCTAGTGAAGACTGGTAGTACCATTCCATTTGATTTATCTAAGAAAATTGACAAAATGGAAACATTGTTATATATTAAAAGGATTTCATGTCCGTAAATATAATAAATGAAAATAATTTCGTGGCAAAGCGGACTAAAATGTTGGTTTTACCTACACACCTACTATGGTACTCTGACGAGCTCATAACAAGAGCGAAACGAATTTGTCAGTGTCTGTCGACCCATGCCTCGGTCTGGTTCTATTGAATTAGACTGCTAAATTAAACAAAATCCTTGTCTAGGTAAAACCAACATTTTAGTCTGCTTTGCCACGAAATTATTTTCATTTATTATATTTACGGACATGAAATCCTTTTAATTTTTCATTATTTGGCATTAAACATCGACGGCAGAACGCTTGGAGACCACCGTCCGAGCATTGCTGAAAAGCAAATATTTGGGAGATGCTGGCAGAAGGATAAAATGATCTCCTGCTAGCGTTTTGTGTTCATAATATTTTTATTTCTATTCATACGACTGGTTTTACCTAGACATTGAGTTTGTTCGGCCTCTGCATGGTATAGGTTATGCATTACTATGTACATGTAGATGATACGTGTTTACATGTGTCTACTGTTGTGTATCCTATTGTGCTTAAATGCGGGCCGATATTTGTAGATGGGCAACGACTGTGATACTCTGACGAGCTCATACAAGAGCGAAACGAATTCGTCAGTAACTGTCGACCCATGCCTCGGTCTGTTTCTATTGAATTAGACTGGGGCCCTGCTAAATTAAACAAAATTCCTTGTGTAGGTAAAACCAACATTTTAGTCCGCTTTGCCACGAAATTATTTTCATTTATTGTTATGTATCTCCATCTAGCGGCCATATATAAAAATTAAATAAAAGCAGCAATACTTTTTTTGATACTCCCAAACCTTACTTTTATACTGAGCCTAATTGTATTAAAATCGGACTATCCATAAGAAAGTTAGACAACTTTTTACAAACCAACATTCTCGGGCTCCTCCACCATTTATTTAAGAAGATAGGGGAAAAAGGTTTATATAAAAACGTTTTAGAATTGTACTGAGATCATCCTCATTAAGTTTAACACTTACGTAATATAAATATATTTTTAAGTAAACAGTGTTTTTCAATTTAGAGTTAGATTTACGCCCTCTAGCGGACCTTTTTGAAAACTAAAACTATTTTCCAGCGATTTCCCTTGGCCGCTTTTACTATTTTTTTTTTTAGACAGTAACATGATTAGTTTTCGAGATAGAGCCGGCGTCCTTTCTTATCTGCACACCCGGTACAAATTAATAGGAGAAAACAGCTTCTTCAACGAACCCAATTCAATAGAGAGGAAGCCGTAAGGGATATTATTATTAGAGCAGAAAAATTTCTTGCCCACAATGGAAGTCACTTTTATCAATTTTTGCAGCTTGAGTCTTGTTTGGTTATAATAAAGTTTATTAATTTTCATTGTTCTTTCATTGTTCTAGTGTTGCGAAATAATATTGTAATAATTTTATTTTGTTAAAACCAAAATGAATTTGGTACAGGCTTTAATAATAAAACTGTTCATTCACAGGGGACTGTTCAACCTCTGCTGCCTTTACCGTAACTGTGTTTTGCGCTGCTCCCCGTGCAGCCATAAAATGCCTATAAATCGTTATATTGAGCCACGTGCCAGCGACCAGCTGTACATCCTTCCACTTCATGCCTGGCCTACGGTGGAGACTTGCCGGCCGTAAAACTTGCGGAAAGTGATAATAATGCCATTATAGAAACAACTTTAAGGATTTATTTTTTCAACCAAAAATATTTTAAAGTTTATTATTATTATTTTTTTTGCAGCTCCTCAGCACTTATATATCATGATAATATCTGTACAAAAACTGCAATTAGATTTATAAACCCTTACTTTGAAATGTGACAACTGTCTGACATGGTATGTCATGTGAACCTGACAATATCTGTCAATATTAAACCTAGTTCACCGGTAAACAAAGTTGATACTTCATACAACACTTCTGCGTTCATTGAACTTTACATCCCACACATCAAGAGAGGCCATTCATACAAACAAGTTATGAGATGCACTGATTACGAATATCAAGTTTTTGGAAAAATGTATGTTCGTCAGTGTGTGTGTGAGGTTTTTGTTTGTGCGTATGTGTGTGTTTGTTCTTTGTCCGTATATGTGTCTGTGCTCACTATAAATCACAAAGGCGTTAAGCTATTTGTATTTTTTATCAACAGTAAAAACACAAGAGCATTTTTTTTATCGGATAAATTTCTTTTTGTAGCGAAATAATTTTGCCAATCAGTAAGCCGTTAAGCTATTTGTATTTTTTATCAACAGTAAAAACACAAGAGCATTTTTTTATCGGATAAATTTCTTTTTGTAGCGAAATAATTTTGCCAATCAGTAATTTTACGAGAAAAACTGACATAACAAAATCGCGAGACCGAAGGTCGAGCGATTTTTTCAAATGTCAGTTTTTCGAGCAAAATTACTAATGCAAAAAATTTTGAGTTAAAAAGAAATTTATCCTTAAAAGAAAAGCTCGAGTGTTTTTGGGCAAGATAAATTAACGACCGAATATATGAATGAACAACAACAATAATTATATTTATTGATACAATTAAATTATTTAAATGAACAGTTATAATAATAATAATAATAATAATAGCTTTATTGCCCAACAGATTTACAAAATCCCTTTACAGGACAATTCCTAGATACAAAAACTTATTATTACATTCATATCTTAAATTCTAGTTTTAATTTAAAAAAGAAAAAGAACATCAAAATTCCAAAACAGCATGAACAACACGTTCTAATTTACTAACACTATCAAAAAATATATCAAAACAGTGACTTAATTCATTAAATTTAACAGTCATTACATAGAGTGGGGATCTCAAGAGAACATTAGTCCTAGCACGCTCACATCTAAACAAACAATCGTGTCTAGTGGAAATTCTAGGAATATTAAAGTTTAGTTTTGAAAGAATATAAGAACAATCCACCTTGTTATGGAGAATATTATACAAAAACATTAAAGATGCCAAAACACGACGAAGTTCAAGACTCTGCATTGAAAATCGAGCTAAAAGAAATCCCTGATCGTATCCTCGAGTTGGATAAGCGCCATCCTGCTTCCAGACCAAATATTTCAAAAATCTACGTTGTATTTTTTCTAATGACTGCTTATGATATGAATAAAATGGGGACCAAATGATAGATCCATACTCTAATTTAGATCGAACATAGGCAAAATAAAGGGCTATAAGAGCATCGACACTCACAAATCCCTTACAACTTCGCACTAAGAAGCCATACATACGACTTGCTTCCCGAATCTTGGTTTCAATGTGCTCATTAAATGTGAGTCTCGAATCGAACATCACTCCGAGGTCAGTAACCAAGTCGGATCGGGACAAACAAATGCCGTTCAGTGTATATAAATTAACAATGAATTTCTTCTTCCGAGAGTAAGTGACGCATTTACACTTTGCTATATTTAGCGATAGTTTGTTTATGTCACACCAGTCGCACAAGTTATTAAGATCGCTCTGCAACGCCAAGCAATCCAACCTAGTTGTAATAGGTTTAAAAATTTTAAGATCATCAGCAAACAAAAGCTTTCCTGCCTGAATAGTTTCGACTAGGTCATTGATAAATAAAAGAAAAAACAGGGGACCCAAATTGGAGCCCTGCGGAACCCCTGATGTCATTGTATAGTCTTTGGATATATGTCCGCTATAATAAACACATTGACTGCGGCCACTCAAGTAAGACACTATTAGTCTAAGCAAAGATTAATCTACACAATAGATAGTCAGCCCAATGCATTAAAATCAGAACATCTCTAAGTATGCCTGCCACTACGTGGCGTAGACTAGCGTGTAAAGCATAGAGCAGTATTGTCACAGCCAGAAACCGTTTTGTAGTTTATTAATATCAAAAACAAAACGCAACGTATAACAATTATTTAGATCATTTGCAACAGATATGCACCGGCAATGCTGTATTGTCAGAGAGAGAAATTGGTGAAATTCTGTATTAATCTGGAGGGGATACGCAGGGAGGGTAGAAAAAAAAACAAGCGAATGTGGTGTGTGTCGTGCTGTTGCCAATTCGTCGGTAAAAGAAACACACAGGGTGATTTATTACAAGTACAGTATTGAAATAAAAGCCTAATCTCTATGAATTAAATTTAATATAATAATATTTAATCCATGTCATACATGTTTCAAGACTAGACCAGTCCCATGATCAGTGGCGAACAATCGTTAAATGAAAAGCTTTTAGATAGAAACATACTTTTGACTAAATATTTCACGTAGACAATGTGGCAAAGATGTAACAAGATTGTTGTAGATCTTATAATACCTATAATAAAAAAATTATCAGTGCTACCTATATTATATTAGGTATACCTATTATAATAGTCTGTCTCTTCATCAGGTATAAGTTCCACTTTATCGGTTTAGGTACTTAAATTTTACTTCTTTTTAATGTTTCTTCGGGTAAATAATAAGTTCGGTAGGAATAGGGCTTTGGGTATGAAACAAAAAAGATAGAAAATAGAAATTTGATATAGGGGTAGTTCTAAGCATTTACAAGTTTGTGACGTGTAGCGATTTTCGATGCCACAGGTCTCTATTAATGAAAGAAAGTTAACATTTTGAGCATCTGCGTAAAATTAAATGTATCCGTTTGGTGGGTAGTTTTGATTACAATAAGTCGGTGCCAAGCCCAAGCCCGAAACAAAATAAATCTATATTTACCTACTACCTATTTGGCTTGGTACCGACTATTATGTGCATTGTTGTCTTTTGAATGATATTTGTATTTTGTTATTTTTCGTATTTTTTATTAGTTCTTTTGACAGCTCTGGTGTCATCAATACACCTGTATCCCGAATTGCACCAAATTGCGATGCTATTGAACAAGCATATAATCCTAAATATAATATTATTTTTGAACTACCTGTATCTCGAAAACCAAGCCGTAGCGGACCCATGTACATATGAAATTTGTATCTTAAAATTAGTCAAAGAATCACCCTTTAAAGTTTGTACAAGTACTTATGCAACACCCTGTATACATAGATACTTTGATTTGCAATTTGCAAATCTGTCAAACTAGGTAATGCTGTTTTTCTTTATTTACTTTCAAATATGGTGTTATGTAATTGTATTCAAATTAAATGTTTGGGGATGATATTTACGAGTTTTATTTTTTTATATAGAGAAACTGTTATTCAGTTTTTAAGGATCAATCTGAAGCAGACGATTGTACTTGTTAAAACATGAAAAAAGTTATTGTCGTGATACTTTTAACACCCTGTTGGTGGGTTTTTAAAGCTTTTTACGAAACGTGTTAACAATACAATCTACATAAATCGTTAGTTTTTTAAAGTTTTATGATCATTGCACAAAAACCAATATTAGGGAGACTATAAGTTTTTTTTCAATTCGGCGTTGCAGAATTTGAACCTAATTGTGATAATAGTGTTATTTTACTAGTATAGATATTTTTGAGTAAATTAATTCGGTTATAATCGATGAGTAGAATCTTTGGAGTAAAATACATTTCACAAAAACCCTGAACCATATTTCTCAATAGATTTAAATTTTCATTAAAAACAGATTAAAAATTCTAATTTTTTACATCCTGCATTTCGAAACCGTATTTTTTTAAATAATTATTGTCATGCTGGAAATTTCAAACCTTATTTACTTCAGCAACTTGTAAAAAGCACAGCCTTTTTAATATTAACATTTCTTAAAATCGATATTACGCGATAACGATGACTTTCTATCAATATCACAGAAGGATACATTTATTACGTATATAATTTGTTAGATTTTACATCTCCGAATTGAAACACACGCAAAAAATGTGCATAAAAAAGTTAGGGTAGCATTTCACGCCTGTATGCCCCTTTAATTTACCCGCCTCTGAGATTTATTTTTTCATAATGTTAACGACAAGTTGAATCTGCTGTTTGAGTTTGATCCTTAAAACTGAATCAGGTAATAACCGGAAGTCCTATCTATAACGCCAAATTTCGTTAATTTAAATATAACTTTTTGATGCATCCTTATATCCGAAATTTAAAATTAAATGACTAAAATAATATTATTTTAGTCATTTAAAATTATTGTCTAAAACATTTAATAAACCAGCCCTGTATATTTATACTATTATAGTAATTTCTTTTATTTTCGTCCATACACATTAATCTTTGCGTAGATAGGTATACGTATACCATATAATTTTAAACAAAAAACACTGCTGCACAGTAGTACATATATGATACCTATAATATAAAAACAAACTCCCACCTCGTAGGGGAAAGTATACTCGTCCTTGTCTAACATTGCCCATATGATTATTTTATTTCAACACAATACATATAACGCCATCTACAATTTCCATGGTTGCATGTTTTTCTAATAGATGTAGCTCGTGTCGAGACAGTTTCAATTTTTGTTTTATTTCCCATATACGCTGAATATCTATTGTGTAGATTAATCTTTGGTCTAAGCAAGGCATTCGAGAACCCAAATTGATTTAACTTGTTAACCAACACACCGTGATCCATTCTGTCAAACGCCTTCGAAAAATCCGTGTATACCACATCCATTTGACCACCACAATCCAAAGTTTCCGATATCTCTTGTGTAATGTGTGTAAGATTGGTAATTGTAGATCTATGATTCATAAATCCATGTTGAAACACAGAGATATCGTTACACAGATTATTATAAATACGCGCATATAAAATTGTTTCAAATATCTTTGAGAAATTCGACAGAATAGACACGGGGCGATAATTGGTTATCTCATACTTATCTCCTGATTTAAAAACAGGAACAACCCTCGCCCGCTTCCATACATCAGGGTATTTTTGTGTCTTCAAAATTAAGTTAAAAATGAGTTCCAAAGGCTCCACAAAAGCTCCAATACTCCCTGACCAGAAAAGAAGGCACCAGATCGGGACCCGCCGTCATCTTATTCTTCATCCTTCGGCGAGCAGCCATTATATCATCCGATGTGATAGCGTTAACATGCGTGGTAGTGTTTACTATAGAGTGGACGGTACTGTCCGCTGACATAGCAGATGATGGTAAGAAAACACTCTCGAAATAGTCACTAAATGCATCCAAAACCGTCGCAGGCTGATCACATGTTCTGCCACCATAGTGCATTACATTAGGAATCCTAGATGACCCAGTACGCTGGTGGATATATGACCAAAATCCCCCAGGATCAGTTCTTAAAGCATCCTGAATATTCTGCATATAATTGCGATAAGAAATCCTAATGTCAGACTTAATCAACCTCCGGAGTCTCTTAAACTCTGCATAATATCTATTATCATGAGTTCTCTTGAATTTATTAAAATTTTTATCCTTTTGCTTAATATTAGATATTATATCAGGAGTGAACCAAGCCGGAAATGATGAACAGTTATTAAATACACAATTGTTATAGGTAAATTGTTTGGTTTGGTGTTGTATGTTGTAATGTTTCAGTATCAATTATCAACAATACTTAAATAACTGACAGGGCAGTCATTAAAGTGACGTAGACGCTTAAGAGGAACAGGCGTTTTTATCGGTGATTAAAAACGATGCACCTTTTTTATCGCTGTCAAAATGACAAAACAGTCATCCTTAAATGACACATTTTATACAGGAGTTAATTTATCCTTTTGAAAAATCAGGTTTCACAAATACTCAGTCCTTGTTTTTGGTGGTGAACGGCACATCCGAAGTATTTATATGGTTGAAAAAATTAAAAAAAACATATTTTCAAACGAAATGACTTTGCGTACCTTACTTATGTAAACTAATATTTTAGATGGAGGTGAATATTTCCACACATCTGTTTTGGGCTATAGAAATTCGAAATAAATAATTTATTCAAAAACAGTTGAAGATAGGTATAGGGAAGTGTTAAGACAAAGTACTTCAAAACAGATAGGGAATCTAAAAATATAATTATATACAGGGTGTTCCATTTGAAATAAGAAAATTGGTATCAACTTCTGGTATAACCGGAAGTGGTTCAAATAGGTATCATAATATTAAGAATGATAGATTGTATTGACCTTAGTAATCAGTTTAATTTTCAAGACAATCGTATGTTTAGGTTTCCTAAATTTCTAATGTACCATCGACCATCATCAGTCATCTTGAGGGGTTTTCACGAAAAAAAATTTAAAATCGGCATTTTTTATAATAATAATAATAATATTCTTTATTGTCTAACAGGTTACAGACTCAATTACAAGACAATATAACTAAATAATTAAGCTACTATAATAATAAACTAATTAATAATCCTACAAAACAAAATACGCACACACATCAGATGGCCAGATTTTGCAGGAACCGAGACAATTGAGCGCAGAAAGATCTTACAGGCTCATTGAAATAGTTAATTTCTTGACTAAATCCTTCTATGTTACATGTTTGGCATGCTCGAAGTAGGGGCGCTTTGGATTCATAATTAGTACGAAAAACAGGAACGTGAAATAGTCTGCTACTCCTCGCAGAGGGGCGCGGTATGTTAAAATTTAACGATCGGAGTAGATCTGAACAGTCCACCAAGCTATTTATAATCTTAAACAGAAAGAGTTGTCCGGCATACACTCTGCGAGCAGCCAGCGAAACCACTTGAAAGCGATCGAGCAGTGCTCCATGATCGAATCCTCTACATGGGAATCTACCGTCAATTTTAAACGCTAAATATTTAAGGAATTTGCGCTGTATGTATTCAATGTGTCCCGCATGAGATCGGTAAATGGGAGACCATATTATAGATGCGTACTCAAGCTTAGATCTTACCAGAGCACAATACAAATTGGTTACACATTCAATATCACTAAAATCTTTGGTAACACGAAACAAAAAGCCAAGCATGCAGCATCTTTAATAGTTGTAGCTCTCAATATAATTTCTCGTAGAACCTAAAACCAAATAACTCATAGGGTTTCACATTAAACTTTAAGAAGCCCAATAACCTGAATTGCTAAATTTCGGTAGGTAATTATGGCTTTCGATTCTGATTTGTTGGTCTTGATCGCACGCACCCTTAATCCTTGCCTTTTGAAATGCCATGTACAGGAAATGTTGATAAATTTGAATTAATTTAATTGGGTCTAATGCAACAACAAATACCGCATATTTTAGCATTTTTCAATATTAAATTTCTATATCATGCCCGAATAATAATTATAGTAATTAGGTATTATTATTTTAACTGAAATAACATTTAGGTATATACAATAAAATAATTTTTAAATTTATGACATTCGTGAACAACTCGTTTTATTTTTTTTCCTTGGTGATTTTTTTAGTATAAGCATAAGTCTAGGTCATATCCACCATTATTTCAGCTCATACAGGGTGGTCCAACGAAAAGTTTGCACCTAGCTTTTCTCTTTTTTTTGTAGTCGAATGCGAAAATGCTCGGACACGTCGATTTTGCTTTTGAGGGGGACACATTTTAAACATATTTTTCGATCTGCGCCTTTAACCCCCTAGCGGGGGTGAGTAACAACCCTAAAATTTTAAATGGAAAGAGGGGTCTAATGACATATCATTTGAAAGGACACAAAATTGTCTTTCTAATGATACCCTATTTGTCGAATTTTACTAAAACAGTTAATACGAAAACGACTTTAAAGACATTAAGCCGATAATTTTGGTATTAATGAGAAATACAAATAAGTTTTAATTATTACGACTGAAAACAACTACAATCATTTCTAAATTATTTACTTTGAAGAAAAACGGGATTTCAAAAACACTATCTTATTTATCAGAACTAAATTCCTCACTAATCGTTTGCGTTTTTTGTTGAAATAAAAACTGCAGATACGTGTAGGAAAAGAATTTACACCGTTTATTTTAGTCTTTTCATTGATTCAGTTTGGTTGCTTCTCAAGTTATTTTACTTTTACCGTACAAAATGATTTATTCCATTCTAGAACGAGTTGAAATTGTTAAACTTTATTTTCAAAATAATAGTAGTGCTAGACTTACGGCTCGCTTATTTAATGAGAGACATCCCGATAAAAATGTGAATGATGTGTACGTTGGCAAGTTAGTTAAAAAGTTTGTAGATACCGGATCTGTCTGTAATGTAAAACACCAGCCGCAGAAACCGATCAGAAATGAAGCTGTGGAAGTCGCTGTTTTAGGGCATGTTGAAATGGATCATAGTCAAAGTACCCGTCAACTAGCTGAAGCCTCAGGTGTCTCCCGTTCGTCCATAATACGAACTTTAAAAGCGTACAAATTTCATCCGTACAAAATCAAATTAGTACAGTAACTAAATGAGGATGATCCTGATAGAAGGCTGCAATTTTGTGAAGCAATGAGCCAGCGTTTAATTGAAGATCCGCAATTATTATTTAACATTTGTTTTTCCGACGAATGCACATTTTATTTGAATGGAGCTGTAAATAGGCACAATTGCCGTTACTGGGATGACAGTAACCCACATTTATTCCGTGAGGTTCATACCCAGTATCCTCAAAAAATAAACGTCTGGTGTGGCATATTAGGAAATCATATTATAGGACCACTTTTTATTCCTGGAAATTTAACTGGTGAAGTGTACCTAAACATGCTTGAAGACACAATTGATCCTTTAATAACACAAATAATAGAAGATGACCAAAATCATACTGCTGATCGGCTTTATTTCCAGCAAGATGGAGCACCTCCGCACTATGTGGCTCCTGTAAGACAGTTCTTAGATGACCGGTTCCCTGGACGGTGGATTGGAAGGAGGGGCCCAATTGAATGGCCTGCCAGGTCACCGGATTTATCGCCTTTAGACTTTTTTCTTTGGGGGCACTTAAAAAATAAATGTTTTGCCACGAAGCCCGAGTCCATAGAAGATCTTCGCCAACGCATTACAGAAGAGTGCAGAAACATAACACCTGATATGCTACAAAATGTTAGAAATAGATTTGAACAAAATCTGTATTATTGTATGGAATCAAATGGGTCTCATTTTCAACATTTGTTAATGTAACGTTTTAATAAATCAATTTAACAGCTTGTTTACTTTTTTTACAAAGCAATGTTAAAACTAACAAACATTGGAATGTACTAACGATTGCAGGTGTTTTCACTCGCAATAATTAAAACTTATTTGTATTTCTCATTAATACCAAAATTATCGGCTTAATGTCTTTAAAGTCGTTTTCGTATTAACTGTTTTAGTAAAATTCGACAAATAGGGTATCATTAGAAAGACAATTTTGTGTCCTTTCAAATGATATGTCATTAGACCCCTCTTTCCATTTAAAATTTTAGGGTTGTTACTCACCCCCGCTAGGGGGTTAAAGGCGCAGATCGAAAAATATGTTTAAAATGTGTCCCCCTCAAAAGCAAAATCGACGTGTCCGAGCATTTTCGCATTCGACTACAAAAAAAAGAGAAAAGCTAGGTGCAAACTTTTCGTTGGACCACCCTGTATATAGGTACGACATAAAACTAATTGTGAGAACAGTAAAAGTCGAGTTTAATTAAAAATCTTCTTGATGTCAGTGTTGAAGTAGAAAATTCGCAATTAGCTGTAGAATACAGTGATCTCATAAAATCTCTTACTCGTTGTTTTTTCTGCATATAGGCTTAACATAATCGGTTTTTCACTAACGAGCTAAAGGCTTTTAAATAAATATATAATT
This sequence comes from Apoderus coryli, assembly GCA_911728435.2. NCBI lineage: Eukaryota > Metazoa > Arthropoda > Insecta > Coleoptera > Attelabidae > Apoderus > Apoderus coryli. The sequence goes on along the minus strand of OU452202.1, from coordinate 2,500,493 downwards.
TTAAAGAAATAGTCCATATTTAAGTGGGGTTGAATGTTATACGTAGGAAATAAAAGTCTGACCCCACGAAATAATTTTTATATATCTCTCAACGATTCTTAACTCTATACACCAGGCTCCATCATCAGTGGTTAGTTAAAGGTTTATTTATAACAATTGCATTGTGTATGAAATTATTATATATATTATTATTATAATTGAAACATATTAAAGGTCATTTCGAGGAAAATAATATATTCTAAAACATCTACTATTTAAATAAAATGATGGTTTTAAATAATTTCTTTTTATAAATCATTAGTTCTGCAAATAACAATCACAATTGTATAGTCTTTCTAATCTTAAAAAAAACCACAACTCGATATCCCTTTGTAATGTCAATACCGACCTCTGTCGTCCATAGGCGCATCCTTTTAAATTTTTATAACAATACATGCCCTACAATATTTTAAAAATCCTTTATGTATTAACAATTAATGTTAAATGTATAACTGTTTTGCCATTTTAAAAATATTTTAAAAAACAAATATTATATTATACAGGGTGATTCATTATGGTTGCAACAAACGAAAACTGGAGATTGCTGAAGGTGATTTAAGCATTTTTTGCCATTGAACCCATGTCCGCAAATGCTTCGTTATCGAGATACAGGGTGTCCAAATTTAGTAGTCAAATTAACTTTCTTGTTCATTTCTCAAAAACTAGCTAACCGATTTCGACAAAATTTTACGTGCATTTGCGGACCGATAACCGAAACTAATCTGCATTATTTTGGCTTTCAATAACTGTTCATTGGCGTAGATATAGGGGGCATTTGGGTAAATTTTACACAGAAATTAATTAAAGACAGCTTTGGCAAGCTTCATTATTTTAAATTATTACTTTTTTAAAAAGAGCAACTTATAAGCTACAAAAAAGTTAATTACGTCGATGTTGTGATTTCTACCATTTTTATGGAAACCGATAAATTGCAAGTTAATGGTAGATTTAAATGAAAATAACGTTTACCAGAAAACTAAATGAAAAATCAAAGTTGCCATGGAAAACCAATGCCGTAACAATAAAAAAAAACTTTGACAGCAACAAATTTAAATTAGTTAAAATTGTTTTATTATTTCGTAGTTGTTTTTAATATTGCGAATGTTTTTTTTCTAAATTAAAATGAGTTTTTCAATTGAAGAATATGTTTGTGTAATGCAAATGCAAGAGCAGCTGCCAGAGAATTCAAAATTTAATTTAATAAACGTCATCCATATCAAAAAACATGTACGGCTACATTTCACAGGCTTAGAATGATAGGGAGCATTTTACCTAGAGTTAACAAACGACCGCATCGTCTAAACATTCAAACTGAAGAAAACATAGTGGATTTACTTTTAGACGATCCGAAAATAAGCACTAGAAGAATACCAACTCAATTGGCATTACCTCGAACAACTGTTTGGAGACTATTAAATCGAGAAATGCTCTATCTCTATCATCATCAAGATGTCCAGGCCCTACATCCTGGAGACCGTGAAAGGCGCCTACTATTTTATAATTGGGTTCTTGGTAAGCATCAAGAACATGAAAGATTTTTAGAAAATGTGATATGGCCAGATGAAGCAACTTTTACTAGAGATGGTATAAATACAACCATAATGAACATGTACCTATAGTCTTTAAACAACCCTCGTGCTATTAGGCCGCGAAATTTTCAAGAACGTTTTAGTATCAATGTTTCGGGTGGCATGTTTAACAATAAATTATTGCCGTTGTTCGTAATTAATGGGCATTTTAACTCAAATCAATACAGTCTTTTCCTACACAACCGCCTTCCCGAATTTATTGAGGATGTACCTCTGAAAATTGTTCAAAACATGTGGTATCAACATGATGGAGCCCCTGCGCATCGGGGTAGACAAGTAAATAAAGTTTTAAATCAACTGTTTGGAAACAATTTTATTGGTTTGGGAGGTTTCATTGAGTGGCCTCCAAGATCACCGGATCTGAATCCGCTCGACTTCTTTTTATGGGGGTACATGAAACAATTGGTTTACAGTGTACCAATTATAAATGAAAACCAACTACTGGAGATAGTTCATGAAGCTGCTAGGAAAATAAGAAACAATCATAATATCCTTATTAGAGCTACAAATTCATTAGTTGAAAGATGTAAAATGTGCATTACTGTCAATGGAGGGCAGTTTGAACAGTTGTTATTAGTTTTCTTACTTTAATATCGAATTTAGTTTTTTTATTGTTAAATTTTTAACTGTACTGATAGCCCTTAAAATTTGTTGTTAAGTAACAAAACGTTATTTTGATTTAAATCTACCATTAACTTGCAATGTATCGGTTTCCATAAAAATGGTAGAAACCACAACATCGACGTAATTAACTTTTTTGTAGCTTATAAGTTGCTCTTTTTAAAAAAGTAATAATTTAAAATAATGAAGCTTGTCAAAGCTGTGTTTAACTAATTTATGTGTAAAATTTATCCAAATGCCCCCTATATCTACGCCAATTAACAGTTAATGAAAGCCAAAATAATTCAGAATATTTTAGGTTAGCTGTCCTCAAATGCATGTAAAATTTTGTCAAAATGGATAGCTAGTTTTTGAGAAATGAACAAAAAAGTTAATTTGACCACTAAATTTGTACACCCTGTATCTCGATAACGAAGCATTTGCGGACATGGGTTCAATGACAAAAAATTCTTGAATTGTTTTCAGGATCAGAGTTTGCAAATAAATATAACCCAACTTTTTCCAGTCACTGTAGTTATTTGTATTACTGTCGGTATCCTTTCGCAGACATGATTTATTTTAGGTCTTATATACGAGGGAGAAATGTATCAAAAAAACGCTGACAATACTACTAATAATAACAGTTTGCTATATCAACACATGTCCGCAAATGTTTCGTTTTCTGCTGAGATACAGTTAAAGTTTTTCTTAAAAACTGAAGATTTATTGATTGCTCTGAAACCGGTGGAGATATGCAAATGAAATTTAGTGGGTTTTAAGAGGTAGTTATTGCGCATTTTTAACATGCAATGAAGAATTTTATGTTCATCAGTGGCGCGCATACGTGTAATGATCTCAATTTTTTTGAAGCGAAAAAAGGTGCGCCACTGGAATTTTTCAAATTAAAAATCATTTTAGAATTCCTCTTTCAATTTGTGATAAAAAATCTCTCTTGCTTTTTTATCGTAGGGGACATTTGTGCAAAAAAATAAAACATCTCGCGGCGGCGCTAGTAGGCTACTGTCAACATTCTGTTAAATACGAATATTTCAACAAAATGTCAAATTTGCGTTTCTTTATTATTAGTGTTATTTTCTCTTATTGTTTTGGTTTAATGTTTATTGTATTAGATAGTTCTTGATATAATGTATTAAAGAAATGAAAAATACGGGGTAAGATGTTTTATTTTTTTGCACAAAGACGATGCCCCCTACGATAAAACAGCAAGAAACATTTTTGATCGCAAATTGAACGAGGAATTGCAAAATGATTTTTTATTTGAAAAATTCCAGTGGTGTACAATTTTTTTCTTTAAAAATATTGAGAAAAAATGCACAATAACTACCTCTTAAAACTCACTAAATTTCATTTGCATATCTCCACCGGTTTCAGAGAACTCAATAAATCTTTAGTTTTTAAGAAAAACTTTAACATTTAACACCCCGTATCTCAGAAAACAAAGCATTTGCGGACATATGTTTATATAGCAAACTGTCATTATTTTATCAGAATTACCTCCTGAAGTTTGTCGCACTTATTTACTAACACCCTGTATATATGGGTCAGTAGGTAGGTATTTTACGTACGCACTATAGAAAAGAGTACAAGACAGAATGAAACATATTTTCAAAGATTGTCTGTTAGAGTTTTAAAAGGAAAGCAGAAATAAGATTGTCATTTGTAGAATGTTTTCCGGGCATTTAAAATAATACTGAGGACGGCAATATTGTGGCCACGATATGAGGCATTCAAAAATTCAGCTGTTGGGCTACTTATGGCTTATGGTTACTTTTTAAAATTATGTTTATATTATGCAGGATGTTCCAAAAGCCTTAGTTACTTTCCCGCACAGGGAAAATACTGTGAACGCGCAAACAAAAAATTGAGATAAAGACGGGTATAACCATTTTGAAGTTCCCTGAGACGATTAAGAACATTTCCAGCGCGCAAACGCTTTAACCAATTGAGCTAAATTTTGGTATATGAGTTTGGGGCAGTCCTCGGAAAACACATTAGTTTTTGGTTGAAATCGCTTAAGCCCTGAGGGGTGAACACAACCGCTACATTTTCATATAGCAGTAGGGCTCGAGTGATACATCATTTTAAAGCATTATTTATCTGCTTTACAGCTATAGGTTACTTTGGATATTTGTCCCCATAACTCTCGAGAAAATTGCGTTTAAAATTTCACCAGTTTGGTAGTTGGAACCTATATTATTAATTAAAATACAATATTATTATTAATTAAAATACAATATTATTATTAATTAAAATACAATATTTCTATCTAGGTTTCTGTGGCATTGGAAGGGCTTCGCATGCTGAAGGTTCTGGGATCGAATCCCAGCTCTGGCAATATTTTTTTTTTATTTTTGAATAAAGTACCTAATTAGTTTTTTACGTTAGTTTTTTGGTAATAATGAAAATAATACAATTATAATAATTATTATTATTAAAATTCTGTTTAGTCATGCAGGTCATATATTTCTGATTATATTAAAATTTGTCGGGAAAGTTTTGGGGTGACAACCGATTTTTTTTTTAATTGTACATTTTTGCGTTTTTGGACTATCCGATCGCAATCAGTGTCTGTTCTTATAAGGTTAATAACACCAAAAATTAAAGGTTTTTCAAATAATTTGAATTTTATCTCAATCTAACCTAATTTTCATCTTTCAAATAAATAAGAAGTTTTAAAGTCATCTAAACGAAATTCATAGCGAGGTCTACCAATAGAACATAATATTTTATATCCAGATTGCCATGTTATACAGAGTATCAAAAAACTAAAACCAATCGAATAGAAGAATTTTAAGTGGCTATAAATTCATAGCCAATGGTATAAGGATATCCTATAAGAAAGACTAGTTGTTCTGTACACGACTTGATGTTTTTTTATTACAAGGTCTAATGTATCTAGTGGCCTATAAAATTCGAAATGTCAGATTATTTATTTCATCTGTCAGTTTAGTCTGTAATGTTTGTTTTCGCTGATAATATTGTTTTTGTGTTGCTTAGTCAAAATGGAGATTTACTCAAGAGTTGAACGTATTGATTATAATATTTAACATTGGAGAACGTCATCAAAATTGTTTGTGAGCTTCTCGAGTTTATGCTCAAAGGTGTTGAGTTGGAGGTTGAGTTTAAGAAATGTGATATAAAAAAACCAATCATCGAAGATGAAGAAAATCGTTTTATTATAGTTTGATTAAGTTCAGTCAGTAGTCAGGAATTTCACGAGTGCTTCGAAAACATGCATTTCATCCTTATAAAATCCAGCTTTACCAAGAACATTATGGAAACGATTTTGACAATCGAATTGAATTCTGCATGAGGGTGTTGGATAAACTGGCAGAAAATTATTTGTTTTTGGAAAACGTATTATTTAGCGATGGATATACTTTCCAAAACAATGGTCTTGTGAACAGACACAACTACAATTATTATTCCGATTGAAATGCGCTTGAATGCAGAGTCACGAGAAATCAAAATAAGTGGTCGGTTAAGGTTTGAGGTCGAACACTAAGCCATTATTTAATTGGGTCCTTAAATGGTATGATGTGATGTTCCTTGATTTTCTTTAAACCAGCTTCCTGTGTTGTTCGAAGGAGTCCTTAAACATGTGGTATCAATTATTTGATACCAATTGTGTATTGGAAGAAATGGATTTCACAATTGGCTCGGATTTAACACCACCGGATTTCTTTTTATGGGATTTTTTACTATATACCTCCCACAACGTCAGACGATATGAAAATACCTTTATAGAGAGGCTTTTGAAACTATAACCCCGCAAATGTTGTCCGGGGTTAGCAGTGCTTTTCAAAATAGAATATCTAAGTGGCTGAAAATGGACAACTATTTGGCATTTAGAATGTGATGCTGATGATTTTTTTTTTAATTTTAATTTACTATAGTTATTAACACGTTTGAAGTATTTAACTTAATTTCGAGAGATTGTCTGTCATCCACTATACTTTAACCAGACGGCCATTTGGTCGATCCACGACTCATCATATTGTGGTATTTAGATACTCCACACTGTACATAAGTGTAAATGAATGTGTTTGGCGACATCTAGTTTACGTTGCTAATATGCCGTGGAAACAGAAATTCAATATATAGACTAGCCCGTCTATGTGTTGGTAGTTCTGCATGATGGGGTCAGTGGTCTCCCTCGCAGTCGATATAGTGAATTGTTGTTCACTCGGAATAATACCAACGTAAACTAGATGTCGCCAAACACATTCATTTAAACTTATTTAAAGCTGTATATAGGTATATTATTTATTTATCAAATTGTCAAATACATAAACTATTAGGAAATTTGACATGTGCCTACTAGATTCTTAATTTACAAATATGGAGGAGTTACAAATTATCAAAGTACTTGAAGCCTTTTCTTTATACCAAGCAGTATAAACGCTCATGTTCTTACATCCAAATTCTTCAATCACCGCGAGCTTTCGGTGATAAGCGTTGCCAGTCGAGTATATTACACCCTGTGTATACAACTATTTTTTATTTAGAATTTTAAGTATTTAAATCCAATATGGCACCCACTAAGAAAAACAATGTTTTGTAACCAAACTTTGCACAAGATATCTGTCATCTTTTGTCCGTAAATAATTAACAGTTGCGTTGAAAATGCTATGTTCGTTTTGTGATACGTTTTCAAACATAATCACCGTTAAATTCAATGATGATGCAGGCCAATAGCCTTGCATCAAACAGTGACTTTGACTTTTTCAATACAAATGAAAGACAAATTAGAATGTTATGTGATATTAACTAGTTTATTTGTTAACGCTTTAAATTATAATACGTTAACTGAATCCTAAAAAACTGTGATAGTAGATGCAATTATATAGTTATCCTATACCTAGTTATCTACCTATATATAAGTATGTGATATTAAATAGATAAGATCATACAGAGCAACTATACTAAGTACCTACAGGTTTTTTTATCTTGTCTTTGTTTCTGTGTTAGTGTGTAAGTGTTAATCTGTTTTTTTTTTTTGTTTTTTTGCATTAGATGTAAGTGCTGTTGTAGTTTAGGGTTTAGTCGCTACAATTGTTATTACTGCCTTGGCGGTGTTTTTGTGTACTGTTCAATAATTGGAAGAAAAAATTCAAAATGTCAAAAAACTTTGAATTTCGTAGAAGACATTTCAATTCCTTTTAGTACATATTTGTTGTTCATGAAATAACTTTGCCAAATTTAAACTGAATAATCCTCTAACTCTCATCATTTACGATATCCCAGTGGTCTCCTTCGAATGCGAATAATTCTGTAGGTATATTATAACCTCATCCCCCCGAATTGAGTACATATAAAACAGTGACTTGGAAAAGTCATCTCTTACAAAAAAAAACAAACAAACATCCCTGTACACTGTGTTTGGCGGGTTATACGAATTCAGCCGTGGTCGTCTTTCACACCAGCTTTGACGGTTGTTAAAAAGGTTCATGACCATGGGTCAAAGGAATTTATGGAAAAATTCAATCGTGGCGAGCTCATCTATGCATATGCGCCGAAATCTAAACAGCTGTCGACTGTATAAGTATTTCACGACTTTCTAAATCTGACACACGTGTTCGCGCATTTCGAAAAAATTGATGGGCTGTTTTTCACAAATCCAGAGATTTGGCCACCTTGAGATTAGAGCAACGTAAATCTATCAATTCTAAATGGTACAAAACCATTTGTTTGCCAGAAGTTTTTGGAAGTTAGGAAAACGAACCAACAAAAATAAATTATTCATAAATAATGTTAAATATCCTAATTATATTGCAGGTATCTACAGCAAGCAATATTCTCCTTCTACATCTCGGCACTCTAAACGTATTCCTTGGCATTTTGTTTCTTATATTTTGCATTCCCGGCATCAAAGGCACGGAATGGTCTACGGTTGGCGCTCCATGCGTTCTACACGGATTCCTCTTCACACTGTTTCATCCTTTGGCACTGTGGACGATTTGCGGACTGAATTGTGACCGATTTTATGTAATTGCCGCCCCACTCCATTACACCAACATTGTCAATTCGAGAAAGGTAAGTCCCAAAACATATTTATATTATCACACATTTTCCTTTAGCCTCCAAAAAAGGGCCCAAAGGCTGTACTTTTTTCACCATTTCTGGTTTGGTTTATTCTTGTCATCTTGCTGTTCTTCACAGTAATTCCGATTTTTCATTTCTGTTTGCATTTGATCAAGTTGTGCCTTTGGGTGAAAAACATATTTTAAATGATGTTTGCTATAAGCACGAAATAATAAACCAAACACGAACGCGTTTTCGTCGAAAATTAGATAAGAATCAGAATCTGCTGATGGATTGATTTGGGCATTTTGAAAAGTTCTTATTATTACAAAATTTGAAAAGCGCAAATGCAGGATTTAAAAAAATTAAAAGATATATGCATCCCTATAATAAACCAGAAACTGACAATTTTCTGCAATATAGAAAAAATGGTATTTATGTACAGGTTTTCGCTGGTCTTGGAGCTGGTTGGATTATAGCCCTCATCCTATGCATTCCACCTTTATTCACAATCGCACCTTACAGTTATATACCTGGATTGGGGGCATGTGCTCCTGACTTTGGCAGCGGGGATGGTACATTGTGGTATGCAGCTACATTTACAGCATTTACACTGTTACTACCAGCTACTGTTATTATTTGTTGTAATCTTAAAGTAAGTATTAAAATTTTAATCAACTGAAATTTATTTATTTTTCGTTTCAGAATGCGGGCTTATAAAATATTCACATTTTCTCCTGGATCTATCTGTGTATTTATTATTTATCGAACACAATGCCAATACCTACTTCAGAATAGAATAGAAAACAAAATATCAAACCCCGTACGTTACGCCTACATAAAGTACTTTCTCTATACTCTCTCCATATCTGTTTTAGGTCTTGATTGTGTAAATGATCCATAATTAATAAGCCTGCCAAATATATTTCTAATGGCCTTTTTTCTGGGTATCGATTATCGATTGTAGTACGTTTCAGAGGCACCATCAGCATCATTATTACATTGAATAAAACATTGCAACATATTTCAATTTTTCACATTTCAATTTCTTACTTGTGTTAATTAACGAATGCTTAAAATATTCACTGAACCGAAAAGGTACGTGATATTAATAAAAAAGTGCTTCAAATCCATGAACGTCAACATTAAATTTGAGCCGATGATGGGTGACATTAATACAATGAACGTTCGTACATAAATTCGGTAGCGAATTCTGTATGTTGAATTAATAAATAAAGAACATAAATTTATGTTCGCCGGTTATTGATCTTACGAATGATGGACATTAATTTATAACTCCTGTACGTTAAAACGATGTTACCAGGTTGTTAATGTTACGAACGATGAAGATTAGTTTATGTCTCCAATACGTAAAACCGATGTTAGCTGGTTATTAATGTTACGAACGATGAACATTAATCTATGACTTTTGTACATTAAACTGATGTCTGAAGGTTATTAATGTTACGAACGAGAAACATGAATCTATGACTTTTGTACGTTAAACCAATGTTAGCTGATTATTACATTGGGTTATAATAATTGTTTTACGTAATTGTGTTCGCCGGAAATTATTATTACGAAAGATTGAGATTATTGTTCTGTATTCAATCAATAATCGCGAGCATATAGGTACATATGTATTATGTGTACTGCAAAGTGCAGTATGGTTCAAATATACTAGTACCAATGGTTAGAGAATTTAAAAACCCAAATAAGACTCAAAATTATCTTGCTGTACGTCCATTGATTTGATGCACCTGCTTTGTAAATAAATTAAATCATATTTGTACGACACTCGAAATTTGGAAACTAAAGTCCGCGGAAATTCTTCTAAACAAAATTGGAAATTATTACGAGATCTAAACATTTATGCAAGGGAAAATATCACAATACCGTCTTTTATTCATGATGTTGATAATATTAATGATTTTTTGTTGCCACTTCTACCAACAATCCGGACCCAGGAACGATCAATTTTTACTTAGGTAATAAAATTAGGCCTGATATTAACTTTGAATTTACAATGGTGGATCATGGGGAGATGCTTGATGCATTGCTTGGGATTAAGTCAAATGCTGTAGGCAGTGACATGATCAGTATTGATACGCTAGTAGTAGTAGTTGTCCGTTTATAATGCCCTTTATACAGCATCTAGTTAATTACTATATAGAAACGAGGAACTTCCCAAAATGTTGGAAATAAGCCAATGTCATTCCAATCCCAAAACTAAAACTCCATCAACATTTAAGGATCTTATAGACCGATTAATATACTCCCAGCGATTGCTGCTGTTGGACTACGCAAGGGGCATTTGACCGCATTGGTCATGGTTTGTTGCTGGCCATTGTGGGTTACCTGGGCTTTGGCGAGTCTGCTGTGTCTCTTCTCTACTCGGAACATATGTGAATGATAGAAATCAGGTTGTCATTTTGGGAACGGCAGTGTCTGGGCCCAGGACATTGCGTAGTGCCGCAGGGCATCCAGGAATCATTGCCTTTTTTTATGTATCAGGGTTTTTGTTGTTGTTATTATTATGCAGTTATCTTTAGTATTGCTAATATGTTAAGCTAGGAGGCTGTGCATCGACTTCGCCTTTTGTGTAACTTTTCTAAGTTCTCAATAAAGTCATTTATTATATTATTATTATTAATCAAAATAACAGGTTTTTTTAGTAAACAGTGTGCGCCTTTAGAATTGACTTATAGAACCCATAAGTACGGTTGAATTGCAGATTTTCTTCCTTTAAGGTTTATTATAAGTTCTTCTATTTCTTGAACTGTTTTAGCACAAAATAAAAAAGATTCTTGCGAGTCTTTTATTGTGTACCTTAAATGGCTTATCTTTCCACTGGCACCTTTGGAACATAGCTTAGCGGATAGCACTAAATATCCATGAAGAGCCCATAAAATTTCTCCCCTCGTATCGGCGGGTTTTCAACATTACAAAGGAATACCGCACTGTGTTTTTTTTTCGTTTTAAACTGACTTTAGTTTTGTACTTTACTAAATGGTACATATATAAAAGGATTACTACTTACCTTATATTTCTACATTTGTTGTATTATTTGGGAACAAATTTTAAAAATAGATTTAGGAACAACTTCACTTTTCAACTGTATACATTTAACTAAACAAAACAAAAAGGACGCGTAAACAAAAAGTCTATGAGAATGTCATAATGTCAATGTTTTGAGTATTCAGTCTATGGTCCGGGTGCATTGATTTGCGCGCGTTATTCAGAATTTAATGGTTAGGTTCGTAATATTAATGCTTAGCATCCATTGAATCAACGATGATCGTTTATTAGTTTTTATGTTCGCTGTTCATAGGTGTATGATTTACAAATTATTGTGTTAAAGGCGAAGAGCATAAATTAATAAATTTAAAACATTGAAGCAATAAATAGTGACATTATATTGATGAAAAAAAACATAAATTTTCGATGTCTTGCATTTATTGATTAATGTTTCTTCGTACATTGTTTCTATGTATGAAATTATTAATTTATGATCAAAATTCATTGTAACAGTGACCAATTCATAATATTAATGTTCAAAATATTGATGACAACCATTCATTGGTTTTACGTACAATATTTTTTTCAGTGTTTATCTTTTGATAATATTAAATGACAGCACTAATGTGTTATTTGTCATTTAAGACGGAGACAGACTATTATCACACGTCGCATGCTATTACTTAATGTCACGGCACGTCTGAAAAATACCGTGTCCCAATATACCATCAGGTTTCCAGCAGACTTTGCAGTTTTTGCCCTTGATCGCCGTGTTCTCTACAGGTTTCCTTCACTCCATACTAGATCTTTTGTTTTCTGGTGTTTCATCGCAGGTTAGCAAACATGCTACCTAAAAAACCTTTTCCTTCTTCATAGCAATTCAGCAGTCGCTGAGAGGTATATCTTCACACAATCTCGACTATCATAATGCAATGATCAAGATTACTCACGGCTCGAATATTGCTTTCCGTGATATTTGTTGCAGAATGCACAATCTTGCTTAAAGTGGCATCACCAAACCCTAAAGGATATCTCAAGTATCGCCATAATATTTCACTGCCTGCGAAACAGAGGAGGCTGTGTGAGTAGCTCTCCGAGCTCGGATTCTCTAAGGTACTGCGCTGCTTATGGCGGACTGTGATTCAAAAAACCAAAGTTATGAGTTAAATTCGAATGTCTTCCGTAACTTAAGTTTTCACGTTGGTTAGTGCAGACAGACATAAATTTAGGGAGGGTCAGTATAGAAGCTCTTAAAGCAATTAAGTATATTTGGTATTAAGTTAAGAGAGATAAATATTACAGATATTAGTAACAAGTTTTTGTAATTTATTTTTATTATACAGTAATAGTATATCTTCCCCTACTTGCAAATAGTTTTCGACAATTTAATGCATGTTTATCATATCTTTCAAAGAATCTATTCAACCATTTGTGTCGTCCATAAAAACTTGTTCATGAATTTTTAGCGACGCTACACCTAAAAATACGACAATTAGAGCGGAAATATCCACTGGTCTTTCTGCCACTACTGAGAATAATTATATCAAACCGTATTTCTTTCACAATTTGTCCAAGGCCAATTTATTAGTGCATACAGACAGAATTTTATTTTGACGAAGCGATGTAAGAAAAGAAAAAGACTGTAAAAATATAAAATACTACATTTTTTCTATCCTATGTGTATCGCAACTAAAAGTCCAAACCAAGCCTTTCGATCATAATCTTAATTGTACTAACAATGTAAAGTATACAGTGTGTCCCAAATTTGGCTTACATGCATTGCTATCTTGGAAACCGTTAGAGCTACAAGTCGGTTAAATTAGGAAAATTTTAGAGAATTTTATTGCAAATTAAAATCTGCCTTAAGATTTGCATTATCTTTTGTGGTATTTGAGATAATGAGGAAAAACCAAAATTCTGCATTTTTTATTTTTGCCTGAGGCTTGTAAATGACTGGTAGTTTGGATTTATGGTTCATACATTATTAGGGCACTTTTAGCTTCATTTTTTTTTATGGACGCCAACTTGTCTTTTTTTTTTATTTTTGAAAAGAGTTTTGCAAGGGCTTTTCATTGATGTATCACAAGCTTAGCTTGTTGTGTTACTTAAGTTCTAAAATGCGAAGTTATTGTTTACATACATGGTTCCAACAAGATGGCTGTCCTCAGAAATCCCTTTGGTGGAAACATGATTTCGAATAATGGTCCCTTTGCTTGGTCGGCGAGGTCACCAGACATCACACCCCTCGATTTTTATTTATAGGGTTACGTCAAAAATGAGGTTTATGAATTTTCTCCGCCCGAAAGTCCACAGGAAATGGAAGACAGGGTACGCGATGTTGTTAACTCAATAAATGAAAACACATTAAGAACAAATACGCGTAAGGTGTTAGATAAGTGCGAAAAATCTATGGAGATTGGGTTTTTTTTATATTTGGCGTAACAAGTGATGAGTGGGTATATTTATCAGCCCAGACTGGCTTAAAAAGGACAAACGGATAGGTGTGAGTTTTTTCATTCAAATTATGTCTATATTTTTATAAAAATTAAAATATTTAAGAAGCTGTCAGGTTTAGGTGAGATGTACTTTAATGGAAGTTACGTTTATTTTGAACGGGAAATCTAGAAATATATTCATATACAGGGCATTATATTTAAAAAAACACAACTATCGTTCATTTCTTTTATTTGGGACACCCTGCATCGAATTATAATATTATTAAAATGTAGCCATAAATCATTATTATCGAACTCATGAATAAAACTTTTAGGAAATGAAATAGTTTAGCCACACTATTCCGTGTGGTATGGCGTGAACAACCCTGTATAGTATAGTAAATGAATTTACAATCTTCTTATCTTCACGACCTAAGTATTTGTTGCATTAGCGACAGGATAGAATAGCATATTAAAGCTGAACAGATCCGGATACTTCGACTTCTTCACGATAATATGAAAGCAGCAGTTCTCAATGCAGCGGACCCGGAGAGCCCTTTCCAACATCAACTGGCGTAAAGCAGCGTTATGTCATTGTACCGACCATGTTTTCGATGTTTGTAGCAACGGTCATTCAACCTTTCAACTTATTAAGGATGAACTGCTTGAATAGATTTGATTGCGCCGGACTCTTTACTCTTCAACCTGCGTAGACTGCAAGCTGGGACGAAGATAGTATCCATATCGAGTTGAGTTTCAATACGCGGATAACAATGTTGTCCTATCTAGTACAGAAGAGGACCTACAATAAATACTAGATGAATTTAACAGCTCATTAGGCAGCAGCATAGTATCGGGCTTGTACTGAGTATAAAGAAAACACCGAGTATCTACCAGCCTACACCAAACACTTAATGAAGACAGAACATCGAAAGTTTCTCTTACCTCGGTTAATTTCTCACCGCGAACGCAAGTATCGATGATGCGAGATTCAGCGTCGTATAAGATGGGCAAGCGAATCTCTTGGCCGTATGAGGAGGAGAGTCCCGATAATCTTAACAGCATCGACGTTCCAACCAAGTTGTCTAATGCCAATAAAGTTCCTACCCTTACGTATACCTGTGAGTCTTGAGCCTCTTATCGGAGACATTTTAAATCCTAAAAAAGTACCATCAAAGATAATTCTTGGAATTAAATGGCAGGACCTACGAACAAACATCAGCGTTCTGGAGGAGGCTGACACAACTAGCATTAAGTCGATGATTGTCAGGCACCAACTGTGATGGACTGACCACGTAATCCGAATGCAGACGACGGGAACACCTTCCAAAAAGAATCCTTTATTCGCCGCTAAAGATGGCTCATGAAATCAGGAAGGACATAAAAAGAAGTACAAGGATGTTCTTAAGACCAACATGCAGATCGCTAACGACGTACCGTTTACGAGGTTCATCAAGTTTTTGAAGAGCAGCGTCGACGACATGAGGATGCGAAAAGACAACTTCGAAAGAAGAGAGACCGCATCGATGGGGCAGTGCACCTACAACACCCGGTAAATGGTGTTGATTGTATGTGTCAGTTTTGTTACCGAATATTTCGCTCTAGGATGGGTCTGTTTAGCCATCTTAGGGTTCGCAACAGAAATCCCTGAGTTGGAATAATTCATTCTCGTTAGCGAGTGAATGCTGATGATGATTTATCGCATTAAAAAGGATCAGAAAATAAATTTTTTGGCATTTCTAGAAAACGTACATATTAATAAGGAAAACAAGATATTTTACTTGTGATCTAAACGGAAAAAAATAATTTCATATTTACAATGTATGTATGAGTACACTCTAACGTGAAACTGTAGATTCCTTATAAAAACTCAAAAAAAGAAGGTTCTGTTGGCTTTCGTTTTCGATTTACAGAGAACCAAAGTTTTACAAAAAAAAAATTCTTTAATGTCTTGCCTTGCATAATTGTATATTTATATTAGTTATTGCAAATATTATCAGTTTATTTTATTAGTAAATAATGTAGTCTTACTGTGTCATCAATAACTATGATTGACACAGTTTACCTAACTATTTTTAAGAATAATTCCAATTGTTCCATTCCATTGTTGTTTTTATAGCAACAAATAGTTTTTGTTACCATTTATATACGAGTATTTATTATTTATTTAAAATATACATTGTACCTATAATCAGAGTTGGTTTTCATTTGAAATGTAGGTACCCCGAATCTGTAGGTATAATCACTTATTAAACTTGGACCGTTTTTTAATATATCAGAACATAGTTAGTTTATCGGTACACGTCAGCGGCGTGTCCAAGGGAGATTGTATCTCCCTGTAGGTATTGACCATCATTAATTTGCTCTAAATATGAATTTTCTGATATGTAATCCCTGTACTAAATTTCAATTGGTTATTTAAAAAGGTCCTCTAAATACATTCAAAAAACCAGAATAATTCCAAAACTTTGACACCATGTAACTCCATTAGAAATAGAACTTCAGATTTTATATCGAAAACATACTTATATTATGTAGAGTTTCACATTGTAAAACTGTTACACATCGTATACAACAACAAAAAATAAATAAAACTAAAAATATTAGTCGTCATCTGAACACAATATCTATTATTATTATTTATGTACTCTATGTTGTAGATACTAATGATAGCCAGATACCATCGGCATCGCATAGCCTCAGCCATCTACGAGGTCACCCTATCAGCTCAAGTAACCATTACTCATCAACGTAATCCATTCTTCATGCCAACCGTGACTGCGCCACAATCGAGCACACCGAAAGTACGTGGACGTAGCGCCATCTATTCTGTAGTGCAAATCGTAGGGTCATTTCTATTATTATACGTGCCATATTATGTGATTATCCTATGGGAAGCAGCCACACAAAATCCGCAACTACAATCGGAATACAAACCAAATTTTAATATTTATACGTTGGCATCGACTTTAATGATTTGCACATTACCAACGAATGCTTTTATTTATGGATTGAAAAGTAAACCATTGAAAAAAACATTTCAGAATTACTGGAGAAAGAAGCAGACGAAAAGTGAGGTTAACCACGAGATACAGGTAAGATTTAATCAGTTCCTTTATCGAATAAAAATAAATCAAATTGGCTACTTTCCGAAGAAATTCATACTAGAACTAGTTGAAAAAATTCAATAATCTTGCAAGCTGTGACAAGTTGCAAAGTTTTGATGCAGGATGATTGATGAATGGAATTGTCGTTTGAGTAACAATTCTTTGATCTTGCAGAGGAAGTGTTGCTGGGCCTGCTTTTGAAACCAACTGACAAATGGCGTTTATTTGTTTAATTGATTATCACTGACATGCTCTACATATTTTTTTAGAATTTCCTGGGTTGAAGCAGTGTATAGTTTTTTGACACCAGCTGCTCTCTGCCTTGGTTCAACAGATGTAACAACCAACGGGAAACTAATTGTTAACACACAATTCAACAATCAAATTTTTGATCTTAATTGACAAACTTGCTCACAGCATCTATGTTTTCATGGTTAACGGTTTTTTTAGGAACTACACCTGTCCTTGGATCTTCATTATGGCTCACCCTTTCACGTTTGAATTCTATTCCGACGAGGTATTCTTGTTGAAATAATTACCTTCGAAGGCTATAAAAATTCATTGCACGAAAATTTTACAATTCATTCTAGCTACAGCACTCACAGAAATCTTATATTATATATATATATATGAAATCTTCTTTTTCTTTTTCAACCGTACAGATAAATTAAGAGCAAAAAATATATATATATATATACTCTAGAATGATAATCCCGTAGTACAAAAATGTAACCAAAAGTGTAGAGCTGTCCATAATGCGCATGATCACCAGTATCTTATTTTTCAACAGGACCGGCTTTGATTAAATGTAATATTACTGTTATGTTATAGGAATATTTAAAATTAAATTTTACCATTTGGTAACATTCAAATAAAAAAATGAAATAAAGGAATTTAAGAAATAAAAAATTACATTAAATATCTAAATACTTTATTGTCTAACAGGTACAACCCAATAATAATAAATCTAAGCAGAAACGAGAAATAAGTAAAAATTCTAATACTGGAAAATATCTTAAGGACATGAGCATTCTAATTATTTATTTTATTATTATATAATATTTATTTGTTTATACAACCACCTTAGGCGTCTTACCTCTCTACAGCCTTCAAAGAAGGGGTGCAAGAAACAGTGACTTCACAAATATTTTCCGTGTCCATGTAAACCACTTCCATATCATCCGTACTACTCGCAATAGTATTTTGTGACAAAACATGGTTGGTAGAACTTGTATTTTCAGCAATTTCATGGAGGATTCTATAATTAAGTATATTCCAGTTTAACAACAGAATTCAAACGAACTTTGTATACCTACACAACGTAGGAAATATATTCTTGACATACATATCATGCATTTTTGACAGACTGCTTTTAAGTAAACAGTGTGTTGATATCAAACGATTAAGAATTTAACTTCCACTCTCATTTACATAATCTCTTCTTTTCAACAAAAGTTTGGGAACTGCATCGGGTACGAGGGTGATCCTCTTGCCGTCTTCTCTACAAATGATATCTTCTGCAGCGAAATGCTTACTGCATATGACATTCCCATCACATACATTTTCTGTACTAGGATCCCAATGCCCGCATCCAAACATCATGTCTTTTTTTTGTCAAGCTAAAAATGAGTATCATGTCAATGGTATCATATTGACTCAAGCTGAGACTGTTAGAAACCCGAAACAATAACTTACTGAAAATATTTAATACCAGGAATGAGACCTTCATTTTTACACCACAACACTATACACCTCATTGTTTGTTAAATAAACGAACTAAAACCAAAATAACAAATATTAAAAACAATTTTAATCACAAATAGGTATATCTATCAACAATTAAAATATACCACGAATAAAACCATAACTCAATTATAAAACCTATCTGAATTGTTGTGAAGCCGACTCTGACAGATATTCCCACTACGAGAAACGTCATTTGCGAAAACAGACGCTGTTGCGAAATCTCCTAAATTTAATAAGATTTGGAAAAAAATGTTTCGTTCATATTGCTGAAAACTAAACAGTATGCAATTTTACCGATAACATTTAATTATTTGATTTTGTCAAGCAGTTTCGTATGACGCAACATATGGATTTATTTATAAAACAGATATGTCGCATAAATTCTGTAAGGCGAACGACAAAATAGTTTTAAATATGGCAGCTCTCTAATAAGATACTGAGGAGCATGCGTAGATCATGAAAACTCTGCATACGCGTTACACTTTTTGGTATTCGGCTGGATTTAATTAGCATTCTAGAGTACACATATAAGATTTCTATGACAGCACTACATGATCCCAATGACACTTTGGATTTAGGTTACCTAAAGAACAAAATTAATTTTTATTCGAGACCCTTATGTATCAGTATGCGAAAAAGATAGTCCTCGTATGGGTCGGAATTAAACAGCAATTCTTACTCCCAGTAAGTAAATGAAATGTATTTTAGTAAGTTTCTATAATACTTTGCAGGCAAGAACACCAAGCACTTGTGGCTCAAGAAGACAATCACTTACGCCTCTAGGCTTTCTAACGAAGCCGACTTTACAAAGAAGACTATCAGAAACACTATTAGATGTTAATAAAGCTATAAGAAGCCCACATCGAAGCAAAATTAAACGAATTGCTTCAGAAATCACATGGCGACCTTCATCAGGTAAAACAAAATTAATAGTACCTATATTAGAGCACTAACAATAATGAAAATTATTTTTAGCCAGCAGTTTGAATTTGTCACTGAAAGATGAAGCACCAAAAAAATGCTTAAAACACACCTCCAGTTGTAACACACTCCAAGTACCTAGTGAAGATATAATCACAATTAGAGAGGATGATATCTATTTGAGATTGCATAAACATAAACAAGAGCTAGCGTCACCAACAAAACAGCACTATTCGGCAAATGTATTTCTGCAAAAGCTTTTTAAATTTGAACAGGAAAAGTTAAGTAAAAAGGCAACGGCGGTTCAGAGCGTTTTGGAGGCAGCACCAAAGAGGTAATAATATATATATTTTGGACCTACAATGTTACCACAAATTATTTTTAAAATTCTTATATTTATTTGAAAAAAAAATCCAATCATCAAACCTAGAATGTAATATGTTTGATTGGTGTCCTACAACGTGTGAAGCTTCAGAATTTACCGTCTGAGGACTCAAGGGTGGGTAAACGTGAGCTGACTTTTTTATTACTGTGTTGAAGCGGTATATAGTTTTTTGCTGCTTTCTGTCTTAGAACCACAGATGTAGCAACCATCGAGAAACTCATTTTTAACACGCAATCAACATTCAAATTTTTGAAATTCATAGAATGCCTCTCATCTCATTACATATTGATCTTAATTGATAAACATGCTCACAGCATCTAAGTTTTCCTGGGTAACGGCCTTTTTTAAAATAAAACCCTTTCACGTTTAAATTCTCCAACAAATAGAAACTTGAAGAGGTATTCTTATTGAAATAATTGCCTTCGAAAGCTGTAAAATATTATTGCGCGAAAATTTGACAATTCATTATAGCTACAGACCTATATTATGATCGCAATGACGCTTTGGATTTAGGTTAATTGAAGGACGAAATTAATTTCTTCAGAGTTTACCGTATGAGGACTCAAAGGTGGGTAAACCTAAGCTAAACTTTTTTTTTAACTAAATCCTAAAATTATGGTTATTAAGACCAGTAGGAGCCCTTAATAATCGGTAGCGCAGGCTAGTGCTAATATCAGTCAATAAAATAAGCATTATATACGAGGCATGTTTTTTAAGTAAGTACCGTTTTGGAATTAAAAAAAGACGTGCAAAGATATCGCAATAATTTTATTTTTACATGAAAGCCTGTACCTTAATCTACTTTTCTACATAATTTCCGTGAATATTGAGGCACTTGTCATAACGTGGCACCAGTTTTTGAATACCCTCCTCATAAAATTCTGCCGCCTGATTGTTAACCACTGTATCACAAATTCACGTTGGGTTCCAAAAAAATGTTGACGGATTTGCACAAAACCCAACGTTTAGGCAGTGCATTGACTTTCCTTGAGCGGTACCACAATGAAGGTGAAGATTTTGAGACCAAATTGTTACTGCTGACGAAACATGGGTGGCCTACGTCACACCAGAATCGAAACAACAATCCATGGAATGGCTACATTCATCATCACCCAAAAGAGTGAAGTTTAAGCACACAATTTCTGCCCGGAAAATCATGTGCACGGTTTTTTGGGACAGAAAAGGAGTATTGCTAGTGGAGTTTCTGCCTCGTAATGAGACAATCAATGCAGCGTCTTATTGTGAGATATTGAACAATCTGCGTCGTGCAATCCAGAACAAAAGACGTGGCAAGTTGAGTAAGGGTATCGTTTTGCTGCATGACAATGCCCGTCTACATGTGGCTAATCGGACCAAAGATATCATCAAATCTTTTAAATAGGAAACTCTAGATCATCCTCCATACAGCCCTGATCTGGCGCCCAGCGACTACCATTTGTTCCTGCACTTGAAGAAACACCTGGGTGGTCAGCGTCTTCAAGACGATAACGAAGTCAAAACATTTGTGATACAGTGGTTAACAAGTCAGGCGGCAGAATTTTATGAGGAGGATATTCAAAAACTGGTGCCACGTTATAACAAGTGCCTCAATATTCACGGAAATTATGTACAGGCTTTCATATAAAAATAAAATTATTGTGATATCTTTGCACGTCTTTTTTTAATTCCAAAACGGTACTTACTTAAAAAACATGCCTCGTACTTTACTAACATTTTCTTCGAACCTTCTGATTATTTTCTGCCGGTCAAACGACATTTTTCAAACAACTGAGGTTGAGTTGAGACAGCGCACAATTCAATATATGAATCTGATTAGATCACAGGGTACCGCGGGTTGTTCGATTAATTGGCAGAAAAATGAGAGGTTTACTTTACAATAATCCCGTGGTGCTGTAGTGAAAACTAGCTTGTTTCTGAAATCATTGCAAAATATTGACATTCTAGGAGCGTGTTGACGCCACAACACCTGTTATTCCAGTATTATAAGTTGTTACCGGTGACCGGTGTATCGTTGGTTACTAGAGAAAATGGACTGTGGTCCAATCCTATGAATCTTGAAATATAGAAACAAAAAAAAAACGTGTCCTTATAGACCTCCCAACTAGCAATTCGACATTCTTAAAGAACTAATATATTTTATAATTATTTTATTGCCGCTTAGTTAAAACTTTTTTGTTTTTTAAAGTTTCGTTTCGTGATTAAACTGCTGTGTTAAATTTTTCTGTGAGAAAAATTGTTTTAAGAACGTTTTTACAGCAAAATAATAAAATAGTTATAAAATATGATATCGTAACAATTTTATAAACATTTATAAAATATGATATCGTAACAATTTTATAAACATTTATAAAATACGTTTTGTAGGACGTATTTGTTCCGAATGATAATTGGTTTTAAAAGCATTTTGTAAAAGTACTAGTCTGGATTAACTTGTTCCTTTAAAAACAATTATAAAATTATTCTGTTAAAGTACATTTCGTAATAATAAAATAGTTTTTTTATTGTCGTTATTAAGAGCGATTTGTTTTGTGGAGTAAATTTGTGCGCAAATTAATAATTACAAAATTGTTTTTTAGTTATTTTATTAAAAACAATAAAAAAATAAATATGTTGCCAATGCATATTTTATAAAATTAAAATGCTGTCATAAACATTACCTAGAACTAATATATAACATAGTCCTATTTATTTTCAACTGATATTTATTGTTATATCATACACAGGTTTAAAATGTTGTCCAAACGAAAAGCAGTTGTGCATTTAATAGAAAATTAATTACAATATTATAAATTATGAAAGGGAAAACATTAGTGACTATAATAAAGAGTAGCAAACTGTAATGGAATCTAATAAAATTAATGACAATTTATAAGACACCAAATATTTTGGAGACTGATAAATTCTCATGAGGAATTATTACTAGATGGTGAGCGGGTAGCCGAAATAGAGAATTGGTGATCAATATCATGCTTCAAGCACAAGTGAGCTAGAAAAAAATGCAAAACTAAGAGAAAACATGCGAACATGGGCAGCTTAGTGAAATATATTTTTTTACACCATAACTGGTTTATAAAAAATTCTTCACGTTTACATAAAACATAGGTACCTATAGTACGACACAGTTAATATACGCTTTTAAATGGGCTATCCATATAAAAGTGTATCATTCTTAACTGTGTGGTACTATACCAACTTATATTTTGGCTAGTATCCATATGATAGATATAAAAGAATCATATCATTCTTATGCTATCAAAGGGGTTTCATGTAATATTAATTTTATATTACATTTTATTTGCACTTAAAATATTATGAGATTTATGTTTTTTAACGAATACACCCCTGTATAAAACAATTCTGCAGTTATTTTGTAATAGCTATCTAAAGAGCAAACTCGTCTGGGTTGAGATAATTCTGTTTTATAAGCATCGTATAAGGAAGAAGCCATTTTTGGTTTCTTTAAATTGTTAGCCATGTTGACCAAACTTTTAAAATTAATATTTTTTATAATTTGTAAAATTATCTTAGCTAATAAGGTATACAGAATCAGTCATTACATATTGAAGGATATCCCAAAAGATTATTTTCAACAATAAGTGACAATAAAAAAAATATTTTATATAATTTATAAAATCTAAATTCATTAATTTACATAATTCGCGAGGTGCATTAAAATTTTAGTAATAATATACAATATATTTAACAGTAAATTTTGTTTCGCAGCCAAATCTGCTCATGGGTGAATTTTATCTGACTTATTTTATCATTCATTATTGGGTATTATAGCGTTTTATATTATTGTTACCTCCATGATTGTTCAGATTTTATTAATGTGTACCAACAACAATGCATAATAATTATAAAATAATTTTGTGTAAAAAGGTATTTTAAAAAAACGTTTATATCCTTTAACTGTTACCGTTGATAGCAAAAATGTTGCAATTGAGGCTCTTATAAAAGAGTTATAAAATATGTTTATAACAGTTTTATAATAGTTCTACAAATATGTCGTTTTGTTCTAGTAACAGAGCTATAATAAAACTGTTTTATAACAGTTTTATTTGATTTTTATTAGATATTTATAAACGTTCTAAAAACTATTGTATAATAGCAACAAGCAACATTTATAGAGCCGTTAACGAGTCGATTTGTTTTATAAATCTGCGCCTTTTTCGTGTTTATAAGGCGCGTAAGAACGTTGTGAAAATGTTTATAAAACAATGGGTGTTTTATAAAATATATTTTATAAACGTTCTTACAACAATTAAAAAAGTTAAATTGTTAGTTGGATACTTCATCATTGGACTTAAATTTCTTACCAGCAAGCATTCTCTTGAGATCTGAAAACAGGAAAAAGCCATTGGGGTCTAAATCTAGAGAATACGGTGGGTGGGTAAGCAATTTGAAGCCCAATTCATTCAATTTTTCCATAGTTTTCATCGATTTATGACACGGTGAAACAACACTTTTTCTTTAGCAAATGTGGCCGTTTCTTTGCGATTTCAATCGATCCAAAAGTGCACAGTAATAATCGCTGTTGATTGTGGTTCCTTTTTGGAGGTAGTCGATGAATATTATTCCTTATTTCGCATCCCAAAATACAGACGCCATCATCTTACAGGCTGACTGTTGCGTCTTTGCTCGCGTTGGAATCGGTTCGTCGATTACTGTCCACTCAGCTGTCTTTTGGATTCTGGTGTGTAATAGTGAAGCCATGATTCATCCATTGTCATATATCGACGATTGAATTCCATTTTATTGCGGTTTAACAGCGCCAAACACTCCTCTGAAGCATCAATTCGTTGTTGTTTTTGGTCGACTGTGAGCTCACGCGGCACCCACTTTGCACAGAGATTTCGCGATACCTAAATGTTCGTGTAAAATGCTAAAAACTCGAAATTCACTTTTTTCCATTTTTTTTTTTCAATAACAAAAGTTGCTTCATACAAAACGCTATAACTCATGACTCAGATTGCTGCCAAATTTATACACGTATTGTTTGAAGGTTAGTACTAAATAAAAATCATATGAAAAAAATTCTAGTAACGCCATCTATATAAGGCAATAGTCCATGAAACGATTATAGATCAATTCATATTTTTCTCGAGATTTCTTCGGCAGCAGATTTAACGTAACCATATTTGCAGCTTCTACAACTTCGGGTGGCGTCCCGCAAATGGCTATATCCTCATCACTTGCATATGTACACTATTTTATGAATAATATAATTTTAATTATTTGATAATATAAATATAGCTTATAATAATAATAGCTTTATTGCCCAACAGATTTACAAAATCCCTTTACAGGACAATTCCTAGATACAAAAACTTATTATTACATTCATATCTTAAATTCTAGTTTTAATTTAAAAAAGAAAAAGAACATCAAAATTCCAAAACAGCATGAACAACACGTTCTAATTTACTAACACCATCAAAAAATATATCAAAACAGTGACTTAATTCATTAAATTTAACAGTCATTACATAGAGTGGGGATCTCAAGAGAACATTAGTCCTAGCACGCTCACATCTAAACAAACAATCGTGTCTAGTGGAAATTCTGGGAATATTAAAGTTTAGTTTTGAAAGAATTTAAGAACAATCCACCTTGTTATGGAGAATATTATACAAAAACATTAAAGATGCCAAAACACGACGAAGTTCAAGACTCTGCATTGGAAATCGAGCTAAAAGAAATCCCTGATCGTATCCTCGAGTTGGATAAGCGCCATCCTGCTTCCAGACCAAATATTTCAAAAATCTACGTTGTATTTTTTCTAATGACTGCTTATGATATGAATAAAATGGGGACCAAATGATAGATCCATACTCTAATTTAGATCGAACATAGGCAAAATAAAGGGCTATAAGAGCATCGACACTCACAAATCCCTTACAACTTCGCACTAAGAAGCCATACATACGACTTGCTTCCCGAATCTTGGTTTCAATGTGCTCATTAAATGTGAGTCTCGAATCGAACATCACTCCGAGGTCAGTAACCAAGTCGGATCGGGACAAACAAATGCCGTTCAGTGTATATAAATTAACAATGAATTTCTTCTTCCGCGAGTAAGTGACGCATTTACACTTTGCTATATTTAGCGATAGTTTGTTTATGTCACACCAGTCGCACAAGTTATTAAGATCGCTCTGCAACGCCAAGCAATCCAACCTAGTTGTAATAGGTTTAAAAATTTTAAGATCATCAGCAAACAAAAGCTTTCCTGCCTGAATAGTTTCGACTAGGTCATTGATAAATAAAAGAAAAAGCAGGGGACCCAAATTGGAGCCCTGCGGAACCCCTGATGTCATTGTATAGTCTTTGGATGTATGTCCGCTATAATAAACAAATTGACTGCGGCCACTCAAGTAAGACACTATTAGTCTAAGCAAGGCATTCGAGAACCCAAATTGATTTAACTTGTTAACCAACACACCGTGATCCATTCTGTCAAACGCCTTCGAAAAATCCGTGTATACCACATCCATTTGACCACCACAATCCAAAGTTTCCGATATCTCTTGTGTAATGTGTGTAAGATTGGTAATTGTAGATCTATGATTCATAAATCCATGTTGAAACACAGAGATATCGTTACACAGATTATTATAAATACGCGCATATAAAATTGTTTCAAATATCTTTGAGAAATTCGACAGAATAGACACGGGGCGATAATTGGTTATCTCACACTTATCTCCTGATTTAAAAACAGGAACAACCCTCGCCCGCTTCCATACATCAGGGTATTTTTGTGTCTTCAAAATTAAGTTAAAAATGAGTTCCAAAGGCTCCACAAAAGCTCCAATACAATCCCTGACCAGAAAAGAAGGCACCAGATCGATACCCGCCGTCATCTTATTCTTCATCCTTCGGCGAGCAGCCATTATATCATCCGATGTGATAGCGTTAACATGCGTGGTAGTATTTACTATAGAGTGGACGGTACTGTCCGCTGACATAGCAGATGATGGTAAGAAAACACTCTCGAAATAGTCACTAAATGCATCCAAAACCGTCGCAGGCTGATCACATGTTCTGCCACCATAGTGCATTACATCAGGAATCCTAGATGACCCAGTACGCTGGTGGAAATATGACCAAAATCCCTTATGGCTTATTAACGTTGTGAGAAAAAATTGTATGTGCTCTTCGTAGAAAAAACACATTCCTGGACTCCTATGCTGGCGCCTCACCCATAGTTATCCGGAAAAGTCTTCCTTTTCCTACTAAGTACACAATATACCTACTATTTGTCGAAATAAAAAGGTTTAGGGGAAAAGCTATATACGCGTACTATTTCTGTTTCTAGTTGTCAATATGGTCAATATAATACGAAAAAACAATCAATAAACATATTTTCCAGCTGCTAATAATAATTTTCAGGTCCCCTAGAATTTTAATAACTCGAGCATTCTCGGAAGAAAGCGACAAGATGTCTCACACTGGCTCACCCATCAGGGAATTATCGAAGAAACATAGTTCATCAGCTGCCATTTTGTTAGATAGAAAATGGCGTCAGATGCGTTATGATGACGCAAACAATATGCGTTTTAATTGTCAAACGACAAAACCGTTATTGGATAATAGTTCAGTTAGTAATCGGTCTTCGGAGTCGTCGGATGGGGAACGGATTTATATGACAATTGACCAAAAAATGGTAAGAATCAGACCTGAAATAATGCACATTCAGTTTAGTCTAAAAAGTTAATTTTATTAATCAAGGAAAACTCAATGAAACTGAAAGCACTAACATGACAAAATATATTTTTTAATAATATGCATATTGCTCCACAATTTAAATAACTATGGTTTCTTATAGAGGGAATGAGAACAAACCTAGTTTCACTTTTTCAATTTTCATTTATCAAAAAAGTTTTAGTTTAGCTTTTAAGTCACCCAAAATATTTTAGTTTAGCTGCTAAATGAATTATATTGACACTTAATTTTCTAACAATAATCTGATGATGGTATTTATTTTCTATTATATCTTTAGATTTTGTGTGTTACTTGATATTGGAGTAAATTTTATAAACAAAAATAGCTAGAGAAAAAGTTAATGTTCGTTGAAGATGGTCATGGACCAAAACCAGTCTCAGTAACTTGAATACAAAAAACTAAATTGCGTGGTGTTAAGATTTCAAATTTCATTGATTCTTCTTCGATTATTCACTTTGTACCACTTAAAGTGATTGGTTGTATCAATGTTTGTATTAATTTCTGTTTGATTTAGACGGATGACCAGTCAGACATAGAAGAAACGGAGGAAAAATTGCTGCTGTCATGGAATCTCCAAAACAAGTTGATCAAAAATGAAGGCCACAGAAAAACTAAGAATGCTTTATTAAAATCTATTAATATACAATCACAGGAAATTGTACTTTAGAATTAGATAGTAAATTAATTTCTAGACAATTCAATTCGCATATTTAGTTAGATTAATAATTGATGAATCCGTGCAACAAAACATATAGAGATTCGGATGAAACTCCAACCAAAGACAGAATTTGGTTAACTTATGGCTGCGTTTATTTCTTATGCGGCTTGGGTAATGGACATGCAACATGCATGCACATTGATTTTGCCATACCTCAAGGGGAACTTTTTGGTTTCATATATATTTGGTCCGATTTTCTACCCCTTTAGCAGAAGAATTAAATGCCTATTACACCATGGGCAACAGCTAGATTACCTCTATCCTGCGTACATGAAATATAAAAGGTATCACCATTTGTATGATTTGTCGATCTACTTGGTACAGACTTTTTAACATATCAAATCAATACAGTACCTAATTGCCAAAAAATACTTCATTGTGTTTTTACTACGCCAGAATGAATCTGAAAATCTGACAAAAGGTCTGTGGAGTCAGTATAATCCAGATCTTCATCAGCATATACTATCGAAGACTATTTCTACCTTGCAATTTTATCATTGACTAATCAGTTTATTGAAATTGCCAGGGTTGCAGGCCGCGCCAAACGTTTCCGTCAATTTTGATAGCAAAGGTCTTATTTTTTATAGCGTGTCATAGTTCGGTTCACCACTTTTGGCTGTATTGAGTTCTCGTTCGTGTGGATATTACTAAGCAGCCAACTAAATGTCTCACGCGATAGTTTACAAATTATATATCAGTCTTTAATCTTTTCTCTAGAGGACGAGGAATCTGTGTAACTTAGCATTTTTAAGGCCGTTATCATATTGACACAAATGTTCTTCTTGACGAACAACTTCCAGTGGCAAGTCATCTTCACGTTCCCATTTCTCTGTTACAATTTCATCAAGATCAAGCTTTCTCTTGGTATATTCTCCTCTGTTTCATTAGCAATTATATCCGATGCAAGATAAGTATTATATTATATTTATCATCAACAAAAATAACAGCATTACAACAAGGCAAATAAAAATACGTCTCCTCCACATATCTTTCTTATTTTAGAGAAAAGTTGTACAATTTTAACACCTTTTAAATGGTGGTTTCAAAAGTAAAGTAACTTTTGCACTTTTCGAGAATTTTTGAAAAAACGATTTTTTGCGATTTTAGTTTTTATTTATTTCTGACATTATTTTTACAGATTAATATGAAGAAAAAGAAAAGCAATTGTTACTTATTGAGGAGAAAAAGATAGCATTTACAAATTTTCACTACGACGTTTCGTTTTTGACAAACCATCATCCACTTCATTTTTTAAAAACGGCCATGGATTTTTTAAAAGGTGGTATATCACACGGTAGGGTTAAACAAGTTTCCAGTATTTTTAGCTGTTATTTAAACTTCTTCAAGAAAAATCACCATAGTTTGGCACATGCAGATTATTAGGCTTAGCAAAAACATTATTTCGTCGTTACTCGTTATTTATAACTATTTGCCAATATATTTCTGTCGCGTACAAAATTTTATTCTGTACGCGGCTTTTTAAGATGCATGTTTTACGCAAAATAAGTACCAAACTATCGCGATTTGTCCTGAATAATTTTAAATAACAGCTAAAAACACTGAAAACTTGTTTTGAACCATTCCGTGTGCTATACCACCTATTTTTTAATTGAAAATGGCTTTAAATTTAACAATAAAAAATTCAGTGCCGTATTTAAAAACAACAACCGGATGATGGTTTTTCAAAAACGAAACGTCGTCAAAAAGTAACAATGAGGAAGCTTTTCATTTTTTATATCTGTAAAAATAATGTCAGAAATAAATAAAAACTAAAGTCGCAAAAAATAGTTTTTTCAAAAAATTTTAGAAATGGGCTAAAGTTACTTTACTTTTGAAAACACCATTTAAAGGTGTTTAAATTGTACAACTTTTCTCTAACCCACATTGTAACTCCTGCTATCCCATTCTTATATTGTATACTGTGTAGAAAAAAAGTCTGTATTTTAAAATTAAAAAAAATAATAATAACATGGTAACTGTATAACTATGATGATGATTGTGAACCATCCATACTGGGTTTATGTCTGAGGTTGAAGGTTTAAAACCTTCGAAATATGTCTCGCTAAAAATAGATAAAAGATAAATGAAAGATTGGCGGAGATGTATTTTTATTTGCCTTGTTGTAACATTGCATTACTTGTTCAAAAAAAAAATATTAAATATTATTAAATAAGTGCGACAAACTTCAGGGAGTATTTCTGCATGAAAAAATAATGACAGTTTGCTATATAAACGTTGAAATATTCGTATTTAACAGAATGTTCACACTAGCCTACTAGCGTCGCGTCGCCGCGAAATGTTTTTTTTTTGCACAAATGCCCCGTACAATAAAAAAGCAAGAGAGATTTTTTATTACAAATTGAACGAGGAATTCCAAAATGGTTTTTAATTTGAAAAATTCCATTGGCCTACCTTTTTTGTCTTCAAAAAAATTAAGATCATTATACCCATATGCGCGCCACTGATGAACATAAAATTCTTAATTGTCAAAAATGCGCAATAACTACCTCTTAAAACCCACTAAATTTCATTTGCATATCTCCACCGGTTTCAGAGCAATCAATAAATCTCTAGATCTAAGAAAAACTTAAATTGTATCTCAGCAGAAAACGAAGCATTTGTGGACATGTGTTTATATAGCAAACTGTCATTATTTTTTCATGCAGAATTACCTCCTGAAGTTTGTCGCACTTATTTACTAACACCCTGTAATAGCATTTTTGTCGCACCAAAATCAGAACAATAGGGGGCGATTATAACAACACTCAGCTGAAGGGGCAAGGGCACTAACATATTTGAAACCAGTAGAAAAATATAAGTATGTTTTTTTTACACCATCTTTATCAAATAGGTAGAAGCAACAAGAATAATGAAGGCTTGAATTTTGGGATGCCTAGAAATGATATTTATGATAATTTTTATATATTTTTTGTCAATACCTATCTGAATCTGTTTAGTGATGTCTTCAATAGATATATTTTATGTTGATGTTAGTAGTAGTAGTAGTAGAACTCAAAAAGTTATACATATAGACAAAGTAGTAAAATAAGCATTAATAATTGTGTGAATTCCTTCTCTCCTATCCTTGATCCATTCAATAATACAAAATATTGTGTGATATAAGATCTCAATACAGGTAGGAATCGTTCACGATTTATTTCATCTGATAGTAATTAGTAATTTTGCTTAAATTCGTATATAATACACACCAATTTTAGTTTAAGAATTGCTTGTTACATAATGAAACAAGACTTAAGTTATGTTGGAAATTTGCTTTATGCTTTTACCAGACGGGCCCTTTCGTTGAACCACAACTCATCAGTGGTGATCGGCAGGCAATGTGAATAAAATTTACATTTACGCAGAGCTTATACACTAGCACGAGACACCGAATAATAACAAGATGATTGTGTTCCTTAAATAAAAACTCCCGCTAGGGAATTCGTACGTATCTAATGTTGGCAATAGGATGTAATGGAGTTGTTACTTCTTGTGTGGTCTTCGTTAGTCAACCTTGTCGCCACAAACATCTTGTTATCATAGTTTTAGTTTAGTTTAGTCCTCAAAGGGTTAAAAAATTAAACAAACCTTAAATTTTGAAAGAAAGCAGCCTTTTCTTATTAACGTGAAAGAGATTACAGATGCAACGTTCCTTCTTACGTAACCCATCACCATCTTTATTTTTCTGATGGGGGCCACAATGGATTTCTTTACTTTCCTTTGATATCATGTTACGTAAGCTACTCTGATCAGTTGCAACAATACAGACACACACTGTCTAGAGTCTAGACCTAGTGGAGTCCGCGGATTCGAGAAATATTATCTTGATATTATTATTGATTGCTTAAAAATATAACAGGGCCTAAAGCGGCTTGCTGGGTACTTCAGTAAAACTGCTGTAAAACAAAACAATCATTATCTATTCGTGACGTTGCAATCCATAATTTGAGTCCCTTGATGACCTCAAGGGATCTTATGTGAACTTTATAATATAGAGTTTCCCCAATTTTTTCCTGAAGTTGATGATCTCTTTGGGAAAACTATCTTGCTTCGTCGGATGCTAAAGTCACTGTTCCAGGTATATTACACTACAACAACAAAAAACAACATTTATGGTGCTTACTCAGGCCCATCATTTTTGAAAACGTCTGTAATGCGCCCTAAATTGTTTCTATACAGTGCGATACGCTTTCTGGCTTTTGATCCCTATCGCGCAATGAACGTCCTCGATAATCTGAGATTATCGAGGACTGGTTTATTCCTCCAGGAGAGCTTTAGTTGTTATTTTTTCCATTTACGTAATTCTTCCATCACATGACATTTTATCATATCAAATATGGGTTCCGAACAGAAAAACGAAGTGTTGTCCACCTTTTTTACAAGCTGGTCAGCCGTTTCGTTTCCCTCTATCTCTTCGTGTCCTTGGAACCCAAGTCAGAGTAAAAATTTTGACATAAGTCTTAAAATATGTCAAAAAATCGCTGATTTTGTGTATAGGACATTAGATGGTATCCTCTTACAAACTTAGATCAGCTGTGCTGATGTGAAATAAACACCTACCGCTTATCTCACTTACATGTTGTAGATTGACAGCTGAAAAATTATCCTCAAAATTTGCGAGAAATTCTAGACGTTAATTTTTTATAACAGGCGTTATCCTTCTACTCGAAATATCAGCAATTTTCTCTCACCTACTTTTGCACTTACGTTTCTTTTACAAATTTGATTGAGAGTTAGTTGAGAAATTAACCAAATGTGTAAAAGAAGCATGCGTGAAAGGTAGGTGAGTGAAACTTACTCATATTTCGCCTTGAAGGATAACGCCTATTAAAAACAAATAACTCCTAGAATTCCTCGTAAATGTAATAATATACAGTGTGTTCCAGTTCACATAAGCAAATTAACATCTACTTCCGGTATAACTGGAAATAAGTACCACCATCTTAAAAATATTTTATCGGACTGACATCTAATTTTTCGCTTTTCGATTTATACCTTTTCCAATTATTTGTCGGAGGGACACCCTGTATGCAATGAAACGGAAATACTTATTATACTAATAAATGCCAAATATAGATCCTAAGTCTTTGGAACTTTAGTTCGTAGATATGATTACGTATACTCATGGCACTCTACTGGCATTTTTTAAACCTTATTCATATTTCCGTGCCACTCTATACGTACCTGCTTTTGATAGTGTTCCTAGTTAAAAGAACGATTAGAATATGAATACAATAGTATATTTCATATTATTTGTTAATTGCCAGATCTGGATATTAATTGATTCTCGTAGCAATTTTATATCAATGATAATTGGAAATTAGTAATGTAGAATATGTGCCATACGCTTGCCTATTGCTTTTTTCATAATAAAATTATTGTTAATATGTAAGATATAGAATTAAGTAGAAAATAAACAATTTAAATATACTAACAAACATTCCAATAAAATTATTAAGAAAACATTAATTGTTAAATACCTTACTAATCGGTCATCCAACAGGATGATATATTTTAATTTAGTACCAATTTTTAATTTATTATTATTATTTGTATAAAAAAAAAAATAGGTAGATTCTAGAATTAATACCACTCGATAACTGGCTTTATCAGTATCACATAAGAATATTTTTTACGTGTAATTCGTAAGTTTTTTTTTTTCAAAAAAAAAGAAAAATTGTGCTTAACGAAAATCATAATCATAAGTCCATTAATATAATAAAGTAAAAATATTTTTAGACACCCCTACCTACTATAATAACACTTACTCGTATATGCCAATAATCTGTTTCATAATGAGATCCATTTTGACACAGATTTTTCATAACGATACAGATTTTTGACCAATAGAAATTCATAATTTTTCAATCAAGCATGCTTTGCATTTGACGTTTGTGATACAAATATAAATATATTTATAGTTCATTATTTATCGGGTGTAGAAAAATAGCGTATGCAACTCTCATGTAATTGTTATTAATACACTCCATCATTACATAATATACCTACTAATTTACGACACCCGTACTATAAAAATAGATACACTTATATGCCAAAAATTTGTTTCATAATGGTACAGATTTTTCATAACGATACAGATTTTTAGTTAAATAGTTAAATGTCATACGTTATGCTGCATTCTAGTTAAATAAAGCCTTGTTAAAACAATACTAGTATTTAGTTGTCATTCATATAATGTCATATTTATAGTTAAATGTCATACGTTATGCTGCATTCTAGTTAAATAAATTGTAATAAACTAAACCCTTTTAACAAGGCTTTATTTAACTAGAATGCAGCATAACGTATGACATTTAACTATAAATATGAAATTATATGAATGACAACTAAATACTAGTATTGAACGTATAACAATAATAAAAGAGTTAGACAGGATGAACTAAATATTATAACATTCACCCCCCTTTTTTTAAAACATAATCATTTAGATAATTGGGTGTTTTCTTCTCGCGAGTACTTCGTCTGCGTGTAGTGTCTGTTTGTTCAGAATGGTCAACTTCGGTGTCTTCAACTACTTCAGGTACCCGATCAGTGATATTTTCTGAATTTGAAGGAACATCGTCTTCAGAGGAACAAATATTGACTTCTGCAGCTGGTGCTAAGTTTCTAAGAGATACAGTTGACTCCCGGCCATTTGCGTGACATACTAACGCGTACTTTGGATTTGCATCAATTAATTCAACTTCTTCCACAAGCGGGTCGTATTTACTTTGACGAGCATTATTCCTTAACAGCACTTTTCCTGGATTGATGAGCCATGAAGGAATTGCTGTTCCATTAGTAGATTTTCTTTGGTAAGTGAATAATAATTCATGTGGTGTTGCGTTTGTGGACGTGCACAATAAGGATCGAATAGAATGCAATGCATCTGGGAGAACTAGTTCCCAATCTGAAGGTTTAAGATTTCTAGATTTTAGAGCTAAGCTAATAGATTTCCAAATTATGCCATTATAGCGTTCTGCTTGTCCATTTCCTTGAGGATTGTATGGAGTTGTTCTACTAGTTGCAATGCCACGTGAATGAAGATAATTAAGGGTTTCTCCAGAAATGAAAGATGATCCTCTGTCAGAATGAATGTATGCAGGCATTCCAAAAGTTGAAAAGAGATTATTTAAACACTCAATAACCGTTGAAGAGCTCATATTTGAACACGGGTATGCAAACGGAAATCTCCAATATTCATCAACTATTGTTAGTAAATATTTATTAGTAGTTGAACTCGGCAAAGGTCCTTTAAAATCTATATTCAGTCTTTCTAAGGGAGAAGTTGCTTTTATAAGATGAAAACTGTCATTTTTGTAGAATTTCGGTTTAATTTCGGAACACACAGAACAATGGGATGTCATTGTTCTTACGTCTTCTACTGAATAAGGTATATTTCGAGAACGAACAAAGTGAAACATTCTAGTTATTCCTGGATGACAAAGTGATTTATGAAGTTCGAAAAGTGTCATATTTATAGTTAAATGTCATACGTTATGCTGCATTCTAGTTAAATAAAGCCTTGTTAAAAGGGTTTAGTTTATTACTACAGTTTTGTTGTGACAAAAATTAAGAGCGACTGTATCAAAAAAAGAAAATCGGTCGTATCTTAAAATAACTATGTACCAATTTTTCTGCTATGTGTGTGTAAAACACGAAAAGGTTACCACTCATTTGAAATTAAATTGTGGGCGCAAATATAAATATGCTTATTTATGTTCTATAGGTAGAATTAGTAAACACGAGACTTTCGGTTACCCCAAAAATCGTTAAATTAGTTAATTAAATTTGTTGTTGCTTTAAATGTTTATTTTTCAGTCAAGTTTATAAACTAGTTGTAACATGAATTGTGAATCTAATAGATTTTCAAAACTATCTCTTTTTAACAGGGTACCAATCAATATACAATCTTTAATAATAAAGTATAACAAAAACTATGTAATAGGAAGAAAAAAATATAATTTATAGAATATATTATAGATAAATAAATAAAATATATATAAAACAGTATAATATATGAAGTTATAATTTATAGAAACAAAAATTTAGAGATACACTAGTGATGTTCTGTCGAATTTTTGAAGTTATACGTCATAAATATACAGTGCTTTTATTTAAAAACTGGCCACCTTGAATAACAGGTCATCTAAAGTATACACGATTTACACCAAAAACACGTCGATTTCGCTATTGAACGGGAACTTTAACAGCACTATTGGTTAAATTTTCTGTTCCAGCTCTTTACACCCAGCCACCCCAATTTTACATTCTACATATTATTATCATAAGTTGCTTAAACATTATTGTATTAAATTCTCAAAATTATTTTCTATACAATAATACATCTAGAAACGGGCTTGTTTAACAAAACAAGACTAAATTTCGAGAGCTTGTCTGTCAACTCTATACTTTCACCAGACGGTCGTTTCTTCGATCCGCGACTCATCAATGGTGATCTGTCAATAGTTGACAACCAAACTCTATTTTCTGTGGTATATACTCCACACGGTACAGAGATGTAAAATAATGTGTTTGGCGATATCTAGTTTCTGTTGGCAATATGCCGAATGAACAACAATTCACTATATCGCCTGCGCGGGAGGCCACTGACCGCATCATGCACATTTATAATATGGAATAATAATACGTCCATTTTCAAATTTCAAATAGAATATCGATCATCTTCAACGTTGTCTCACACATTAGTACTAAAAATAGAAAACTCACGAGCAAATGTATGCATACCTATTATCAAATTGTACCAGTGAAATACTCTTATAAAATTCCAACAAAGATGAATTTTGATCATCATATTACTGCTTATTTAGCACTCAAAGTTTCGATTGCAAAATCGACGGGAAATTCAGTCTGTGTAGTGTGGCTGAATATTTCACATGTTTTAAAATGTGTGAAACATTTTTTACGTAATTGCGATTGAAATAGTATTATTTTCTGCCTGACGGATTTGATATTGGTGTATAAATCAGGGAGAAGCTGATTTTCTCCTTGCAATCTCAAATTCAGTTCGTTCATATGATTTGTCAACTCGACATAGAATAACTTCCACAGCCATTGACTATTTTCTAAATCGCCAAAAGGACGATGCTTCTCATTCAAAAAAATGTCGATCTCTGCTCGAAGTTCAAAAAAGCGCTTAAGGACTTCTTCGCAACTCAGCCAGCGTACGGCAATATGATATGGTACGTGATTTTCTGCAATCTCTTCAATAAACTCGCGGAATTTTCTGATCTGATGAAGTTAACAACTGATATGAGTAGTTTTGGAACTTCAGACATATCCAAACATTTTTCGCACAAAATCTGATGTTGAATGTAAGATTATTGGTTTTGACCCACCATCATTTTCTACAGCCTTTGACACAAGTTCAACCACTCCTTTATTTTATCCGCAGATATTTTTGTCTCTATCAGTTGTGATAGATTTCAAATTTTTATATGGAAGTTTCTTTTTATTAATGGCATTTTCAGCCCCATTTGTCGTGCCACGAATACTATCAATATCAAGAAGTTCTTCATACACTCCATAGCTTTTATCTCTCCATATTTTTACGATGTGTTGCACCTTCCGAGCCACGGGGTTTGCTGTCAAACTGGCACTTCCACGTTTTCCGATTTCAAGAGCCACACGAATGCTGAGGGGAGTTGCAGACTCTTGTTCAGTATTCGCTTTGGTAAACATGCAATTTCTGATTTTGATAGGGCAAGAATTATTGCTCTGCATGATGCTGGACATTCCAATCATTATATACACAGGATGTTAAACATTCCAAGATCGTCAATTGTGCGAATAGTTCAAAGATACCAAGAATCTGGGACAGTGGAAAGAAGACCACGTAGTGGGCGGCCTCGAATAACACTTTCAACGTACGTATCGCCGTGTTATATCGACCCCTACAGTTAGAAGACGACTTCATCGTGCAAATCTTTGTGCAACGAAGGTCTTTTAGGGTATCTACTCTACTTCAACGACACCGAGCTGCCCGCTTACATTGGGCGCGAGAGCATAGCGAATGGCTTTTGCGGCAGTGGCGATGGGTCATATTCACAGATGAAACCAGATTGGACTGCAGAGTGACGACAATAGACAAAGGATCTAGCGAAAGTCAGGTCGTCAACAGAGACTATAAATTTTCCTAAAGAGGTTGGTCCCTATGAAGGAGGGACAGTAATGTTTTGGGGAGGAATCATGTTCAATCGCCGAACGCCGTTAAGACAAGTTAAGTTTATATCGAAAGTGTCATCAGGCCCATTATTTATCCATTACGCAACGATTTGGGCAAGAATTTCATCTGCATGGACGACAACGCCCGGCCACATCGCGCAAGAACGGTTCTTGAGGTACTTAAACAAGGACATGTTACGCGACTATATTGGCCAGCTAACTCGCCGGATATGAATCTGATTGAAAACATGTGGGATTTTGTCTCTAGAGCAGTTCACAATCGCATTAACTCACCCCAAATTCGGAAGAGTTAGTTGCAGAGGCAGTAGAGGAATTGAACAATATTCCTCAAGAAACGATTGACCGCTTGATTGTTTCAATGCATACTCGTGTCAATATGCTACTCAGAAACAGAGGAGGTCATACCTGAGTATTGATTTATGTTAATTTTGGATGAAAAACAATGTTTCGGCAATTTTCGTTGTAATGAATTTACTTAAAAATGGCAATATCTTTTGTAATTCTGTTTCAATAATTCTTTAAATTTTTAAAAATATTGTTATTGTGAAAAATACCTTCAGAAATAAACATACTTTAACAAACATTAAATATTTTATTTAAAAAGGAACTTTTATCTTAATTTTTTTTATTTTAATTTTAAGCATGTATAAAAATCAAACATAATTTTAAGGAAATTTTTTTATTGTATGTGATGAATATCTTACTGTTACCGGTATACCTAATTTATTTGGAAAAATATAACATTTTCTTTTTAATTGCATCTATAAATATTGTTAAGGAAGGAAAGGGAAAAATATAATTGTTTTAAAAGTTATTAGAAGAACATTAACTTATAATTGTATTTTCTTCATCATCTGAAGTATGCACAAAATGTGCTGAAACGTCGTCGTGGCTATTACAAAATTAATTTATACATAAATATTGAAATAAAAACGTTTAAAAAGTTAATTTTAATCACGTATGAACCAATAGGTACCCCAAGAAAATTAAAAAAAAAACATTTATTTTTTAAGAACTCTTTACTGTTAAATAAGCATTTAATAATAAAGTATGTACCAGCGTTCTAAAGTTTTTTGTTTTTTATTAATTTTGTTGTTGTTGTTTACTATGCTTTTCTTGGTATACGGATAAAACATTTTAAGCTGGCAATATAAATTTGGGGTGGCTGAGGGTGAAGGAATCGAAAATTCAACAAACAATAGTTTTGAAGTTTCCCCTCAAAAATTAAATCGACGTGTTTTTGCGGAAAATCGTGTCAACTTCAGATCGAGTTCTTCAGGTGGCAAGTTTTGAAATAAAAGCACCGTATGTATTTATTTAAGTTTCGGCAATTTGGCATCAACTCACCGCCACTGTATGGCTAAAAAACACATATCTGATAACTGTTGATTATTACTGTTTTCAATAATAATAGTTTATATTATGTATGTATAATATGAAATATCAGTATTACATTTTTATATTTAACAAATGATAAAATATAATATACAAATTACTTATGTAAATATTAGAAAATTTTAAAAATTGCACGTTTATTTTTATATTTTTATTAATATTATTTTTTTAATTTAATCAAAGGTAGATCTGGAACACAAAAGTGATGTGAACGAACATTTTTGCCAGTGCAGTTCGGTCATCCGTCAATTGCGGAAAAGACACTTTCCACATGTGCTAGGTACAATTTTTTTTCTACCAGCACTTCAAATTTTGCAAAACCTGGGAATACAGGTAAAACTGTAGAAATGACTCGCAATAATTTAAAATACGTTGTATTTCCAGAGAAAAAGATCCCTAATGGTAAAAAACTAGCTTCAGTTTGTAGTTTAGTGAAAAATCGTGCGAAAAAGTATTTTTTCTGCACTCAATGCGGTAAAGTTACTTTCCCGAATGACTTTTTAAATGTATTATTATTTACTGCAATAACATACAGCAATCTCGTGTATTTTTTGTTAACCCAATTATTGGCAAATTTGTCAAATATGCCTTTTGTCAGTTAGGTATTCATGTGTCAAAAGAAAAATGATAACATTTTCGATTTCTAGTCCATTTAACAGGTTATTATTATTTGCTGGATAAACAGTAGTAAGCTATAAGTACTTCTTTTCATGTCGGTAAAAAGTTATAAATATTTATCATTTATATCAAATCTATCTGACTTTAGATTAGATATAGCAATATTAAAAACAGCACTGAGTGCGGAAAAGTGCAACTTTCCGCACGCTCGTAGGAAAAGACATTTACTGACTGAAATCTTGTTATTTGGGTGGTCAGTGGTGTGAAATAAATCACAGTCTTGGGGTGCCGTATAGAGTTAGCGGTCTGTGAAAACAGATAAAGGATTTTTACAATACAACATGCATGGTCGATGGTAGGTTACTTATAATCGATGTGTAGAAATTTTTGTCAATTTTTACACTCTCTAGATTTTAAACAAAAGTGTTTTGGTGACGTGGTAAAACGTGTTTT
This sequence comes from Apoderus coryli, assembly GCA_911728435.2. NCBI lineage: Eukaryota > Metazoa > Arthropoda > Insecta > Coleoptera > Attelabidae > Apoderus > Apoderus coryli. Next base: position 2,459,490 of record OU452202.1, on the reverse strand, counting down.
TCAATGCAGTCCAAGTCACCACATTTTTCACACAAATGCGGTTTTATTAAGAATTCTTGAAGATTTATATTAAGCATTTTTTATCGCCTTTCAATTTATGGAGTACTCTACAGGGCGTTTCTTTTTCAAAAACAAACTTTTTGCTTGGTTTATGAATAACGAAAATAATAGTAATTTTAACACACGCTGTATGATATGGAGTTGATATCTCGATGTAACCTGCTCTGTCTAAACTACTACCGAAATATCAATTTCTTATAAAGTAAGCACAGAAATTTACTTAAGTTTAATTAATTACGTTTTGGACTATGTTTAAAACAAATTATTTTTTATCTCAAAAACCGTTAGATATAGGAAAATGTTAACAAAAAAGTATTATAATAATAAGAACAATTCTAAAAATTGGTTAAAAAACTAAAGTTGCTAGGACTTTTTGATAGAAGCGGTAATGTCGCAATCTGTTTCTTGAGAAAAATCCCTCGTTTCGCTTTCCTAAACATTTAACCTACCACGACTTTGAATGAGGTTTTATGCTCATATAAAAGCAAAACACCTTTATATGATGAAAGAGTGCTGATTGGGTTTGGAATACTTTAGAATAACAGAAACAAAAGATATCAGCTTATTTTGATACCTTCGTAAAGAGAGAGAGATGTCACTGTTTCAAGTTGCTTTTCCAGATCGACCCTAAAGCAAACAAGAGTAGTATAGGGGCAGTTAGGGTTACATCGGGCGGGTTGTACCTATCTAACCTTACATAACAGTTTTTCAATTTCACTGATGTAATGAAGTTTGGAATAGGAAGACCTAGCAATAAAGTGGAAAATGACAATTGGTGAACCAACAAGCAAGTTTTTCAATTCAAAGTGCACCTGATATACGATAGTACTTTAACATATTAAAATATATGATAGTATGTCCGATATAACCCTTCAAATAGCCTAAACATACATTTTTTTTAAATTAGATACAAGAGAGATAAATTTAATTACATGAAATCTTTGTTTTTAAGTTTTAGCGTATATAAAGATATTTTTTGTTTTTAATTTTAGTACAGTCAGTAGATGTAACAACCTGTTAAAATATACCTAAAATTAATACTTTAATTCTGTAAATATAAAAATAAATCAATGTGTATTTTCAAATCAATAAAAATGTAGTAAAATTAACTGCGCCACTGGTTTAATTCACCCTTTGTTATGAAAACAATAAAAATAGACACTTACCCATAACAATTTTTTTTAATTTCCTCTTGCCTATTGTCACCTCTGAAACAAATGATCGTTATTAGTAGATTTAAAAAAAAATCTAACTATTCAGGAGATCGACACAACGGAAATTTCGAAAAATGTTTATGCAGTCCTTCATTGCATGACCCCTGGATCATAAAAATGACCTCAATTCAAAAGTTTATATATCTATATATACAGGGTTATTCACACCATACAACATACAACAACAATATTGTGAATCTATACAGAGTGTCCCAAATATCAAAATATAAGAAATTAACCATAGTTGTGTTTTTCTAAATGGAAATAATATATGCATATATTTTTAGATTCCCCGTTCAAAATAAACCTAACTTTCACTAAAGTACATCTCACCTAAACCTGACAGTTTTTTAAATATTTTAATTTTTATAAAAATATAGACATAATTCACACCTATTCGTTCGTTCTTTTTAAGCCAGTCTGGGCTGATAAATATACCCACTCATCACTTGTTACGCCAAATATAAAAAACTCCCAATATTAAATACAGGGTGTCCAATAATATCAGTTATATGAACGTAAAGTTTAATTCTAAATAACTTGTTTATTTCAAATGGAACACCCGGTATATGAAGTAAAAATAAGATGCAAAAAGTAATTATCTGTCAAATCCTATAATATTTTCCTATGGAGGACTCTTGACGTTTTCATCTCTTAGTTTCATGTAGACCACCCTGTATTTGATGATGCAAATATTGAAGTTAAAGTAAAGTTTTCCTATATATATATATATATATATATGTTTGTTAAAAGTTTTGGGGAGTCTGCCTTGGTTCTTCTGCGAAATAAAACTCTTATTTACGTGCCAAGCTTTCGGAAATTTTTATTTGTTTCCTTCTTCAGGGCTGTGGAAAATACAGTTACAGTTACAAAACAATCACATACTGTTCAAAAATCTCTAAATACTTAAGTTATACAATTTTTTATTTATTTACTTATTTTTTTCTATTACCTTGCAAAGTGAGTTAAATGAATTGAAAATTCAAGCGAACATAGAACATCGTTAATTACAACTTTTCTAAAATATGTTGTGTTACATGGATCTTTGTTTTATTTATTTGTTAAGTATATTGTTAGTTTAAAAGACAGAAAAATGTTTAGTTGGTGGTTCTCAGTATTGGAATATCCAACTAAGTGTATTTATTTATCAGTTAACAATTTTTTAAATTTCAATAAAACGAAATATTTTTTATTATTAAACCTGTGAGGTCCAACGAATACATTTGCGTGCATTAAATTTTTGAAAGAGTTGCAGAAATATTTCTATATAAATATTGGCAGTGATAAATATTGTTGTGTGAGAGGAAGGAGAAGCCAAATGCCACTTTTGGAAAAACCAACCCCTCAGAACACTAAGGCTCAAATTAGACAGCGCTTATACAGTTTTTTTTTTTTTTTTTTTTTTTTTTTTTTTTTTTTTTTTTTTTTTTTTTTTTTTTTTCCCTGTGTATATGGAATGAGAACAAAATAAAGTTAGACTGGTATCTAAAACCAACGAATTCGGGAAGATATTTGAATTATATGTCACATCATGCATTGAAAACTAAAATTAACTTAGTGCTAGGCCTAAAAACTAGAATAGAGAAAATTTGTCACTCTAGTTTAATTCAAAATAACAAAAAAAAGCTTTTCAACATGCTGTTGCAAAACTCTTATCCCAAATCGCTGTTGAACAAATTAATTTTTAACACCACGTCAGTACACTTACCCAACCCAAATCAAGAAAATACTAACAGGACCATTGTTTCTACAAACCACAGTGAGTTCAAATATTTTTCTCTACCAGCAATTGACAGTGTAACTCAGAAAATTATCAAAATCTTAAAAAATGAACCTTCTATAAAAATAGCTCAAAAAAGTGTTATCACTGTTGGTAACCTTTTCTCAAAAACCAAAGATAAAGACCCTCCCAATAAATCGTCAGACGTTGTATACGCCATTCCATGTTCATCCTGTGACCAAATCTATATAGGACAAACATCGAGAGTCCTAAAAGACAGGATAACATCGCACAAAAGTGACTGTAGACTTCAAAAGCGGTCATGCGCACTATCCGAACATCACTTAGATTCGGGACATTCACCCAATTATGAGGAAGTTAAAGTTGTTTTCACGGAAAGAAGTTTGCGAAAGAGGTTATTTTTAGAAATGGTTGAAACAAACCTTAATAATAAAGCCATGAACAAACGAAGAGATATGGAGGATATTAATATCATATATTCAAATCTTTTGAGCTCTCAGTAAAACACCTACTGTTTAAATATGGCAGTGTTTTTTCAGGCTTTACTATCGTAGAGGTTGGGAACATAAGTAGTGACAGCTTCTGTTCCTAGCAACTACCATATACACAGGGGGAAAAAAAAAAAAAAAAAAAAAAAAAAAAAAAAAAAAAAAAAAAAAAAAAAAAAAAAAAACTGTATAAGCGCTGTCTAATTTGAGCCTTAGTGTTCTGAGGGGTTGGTTTTTCCAAAAGTGGCATTTGGCTTCTCCTTCCTCTCACACAACAATATTTATCACTGCCAATATTTATATAGAAATATTTCTGCAACTCTTTCAAAAATTTAATGCACGCAAATGTATTCGTTGGACCTCACAGGTTTAATAATAAAAAATATTTCGTTTTATTGAAATTTAAAAAATTGTTAACTGATAAATAAATACACTTAGTTGGATATTCCAATACTGAGAACCACCAACTAAACATTTTTCTGTCTTTTAAACTAACAATATACTTAACAAATAAATAAAACAAAGATCCATGTAACACAACATATTTTAGAAAAGTTGTAATTAACGATGTTCTATGTTCGCTTGAATTTTCAATTCATTTAACTCACTTTGCAAGGTAATAGAAAAAAATAAGTAAATAAATAAAAAATTGTATAACTTAAGTATTTAGAGATTTTTAAACAGTATGTGATTGTTTTGTAACTGTAACTGTATTTTCCACAGCCCTGAAGAAGGAAACAAATAAAAATTTCCGAAAGCTTGGCACGTAAATAAGAGTTTTATTTCGCAGAAGAACCAAGGCAGACTCCCCAAAACTTTTAACAAACATTTAAATATACTAGCCACAAGATTGTTCAGCCTTTTATATATATATATATATATATATATATATATATATATATATATGCAAAACGTTAAAGTGGCCTCCAAAATATATATACGCTAAGCGCACTGGGCTCCAAAACGGAGGCGACTGCGTTTTTTCGGAGGCCACTACGTACCCCCGTGTATATAGTGTTTTTTCAGGTCTACAGGGCATACCCACCCATCTGGCAAATTTTAGGGTGGAGCCCACTGGGTAGTATACACACATACAGATATACAACCGGGTTTGAAAAAATTCCACCACGTGGCGCGTTAGACATACACAGAGATACACACTTACTTGTGCGCTAGTTGCACTGGGCTCCACGTGTAAGTACACATTTTAGCCTCCTAAATTTGGCAACGTTACTGGTGGCTAATGATACCAGCTAACATATATCGTAAACCTTCATGTGTATATTTCGTCGGTAGAATTATTTATTTTAGGTATTGTAAAGTATATTTGATTTGTCAACCTGTCATAGCAACACACGTATTTGTCCGCTAGTTGCACTGGGCTCCACGTACTAGTTGGTCAATAATAAACACATAGTTTTTTCAGTTTTATTTTAAAATTTGCTTGGCGCAAGAATCTATTTGTTACTTAACAGTAGCTAATTACCAAGGTCGAAAATAGTACTTTGTTCATAAACCAAATTTTATAATATAGTTCTCTTTTTATGGGAGTGAAATATAATTCTTTTATGTCTTGAAATATAATTTCCCATAATCATAGATAATTCTTAATTGGTACTTTTCTCGGATCCTTTGACTGACGAGTTGTATATCAATGAATTATTTACATTCATCTTATTGGTCTCCATTTTTTACAATCTGTCGACGGACAAAACAATTGCAATAATGGAGTCGTATTTAGTTATAAAAATATGACAGCGGGGGCGATTAAAACGTCTGTTTGTATACATAATATACACAGCGGAGGCTAGTAAGTTTGTTGTGTATATGTTCTGATTGTATTCACTAAATGTAAATTTTGCTATTAACAAAAAGTAGATGCCACTAGGATAGATGTACATAAATAGTTTATATATATATAGAACACGTGTTCCGGCAATGGAGGCCTATAATATAGATGCACATATATTTTTTAGATATACAGCTAGTGTAAATTTGACGCACGATTTATCCATAAGTATTGATTCAATTATTTAAACAAAGATCTACAAAGATTTTAAGCCTAAGGAATTATGTAGTATCATCATTCATCGCACCCGTCAGACTTCAATTTCAGTTAAAGTATTACCTACCACTTGAAACATTTTAACAAACCCAACGAATTTGAGTAACTTAAACAGTATTTGTTAGTTTGTTTCTTTAGTTATCTATTATACAGGTTGTCCATGAAATTACTGTACAACGCTTAACCACAAATTTCTCAACTAAAAATATCTAGGCGAATATACCAAATATCCAAAGTCCAGAGGCGTTAAGTTGGGTGACCTTGCTGGCCGATTTCCGATCCATGTATTAGGATATGTTTCATTTGAAAATCTGCGAACGCTGGTACTAAAGACGGATGGCGCTCCGTCGTGCACAAGCCACATTTCAGCACGAATGTGTGATATTCTCATTGGCTTGGTGAGATGGTAAAACGTCAGCCGACTCTCAGGGTATTTTGCTAAAACATTTCGCACCTGTTAGACATGATACGGATGGAGTAACTGCTCTCGTAGAATGTTATTAGTTGTACTTCTGGAAATCTCCAATCCGAACCCCTAGCGTATACGACTTAACTGGGGATCATTTTCAATTCTGTTTAAAACTACCTCTTCAAACTCAGCAGTCCTAATTGTAAGTTGGCGTCCTGGCTTAACATTATTTCCATGAAAACTACCCCTTTCTCTATGTTACTTACTTCTTAATATTCGTGAAAGTTTGATCGATAGGAATTCTGGATATTTTTCACGATAGACTCTGACACTCGTCCATTTCTCTCACATAATCCATATACCAGAAGCATGTCGACCTTCTCAGCGATAGAATAATGGTCCATTTTAAAGAACCAATAATTATTTACGTAAAAGAAATAAAAACTATCGTTATGTCAGATTATTTATTTTATTGTTGCCTAGTAAACAAACATAACAATTATTTTAAACATTGTTCAGAATTAAAACTTTCGACATATATTTTTCGTGTCGAATAAATAGGCAACGATCAATTTCAAGGTATTGTAAATAATCTTTTTGTAGATAAACTGTAATGTCTAGCGCAAATTTTACGGGAGACAGAAACTCTTCTTTACGAATCACGCACCATTTTTAAATTTCTAGGCATTAACAAAAAATGGGTTAGTTTCAAAATTAGTGAAAATTGATAAAGGCGTTTAGAAAATAATTATTCTGAAAAAACGATATTAATTTAAGAACTTTAGCGCCCTGTAGGCAAAACGGCTAGATCGGCTTATTTTTAGTTGAGGAATTTGTAGTTAAGCGTTTTACAGTCATTTCATGGATATATTATACCTACTGTATTATGTCTTATTTTATTCTTTTAAATAGATATTATTTATCTATAACTTGAATTTGTTATTTATTTTATTTAACGTTATTTTATTGTTTATAGTATAGAGTATATTTTATATTTCTTTCCAAATAATTTTTAAAATTACACGATACATTTTTTTAATCCATTCATTTCGTTCTGTTCTTGCATACAATGTTCTTATTTATTTATCTTTCTTTGGGTTTTGGTTCATTACAAAAATACTGTTTTTTTTTAATCAATATACCTAACTAGATAAAAACTTCATAAATAAGTTCAAATTTACTGGAGGGTTAATATCTGGCATTTTAACTTAAATTAATTTGTATTAATAAAGACTCTCATAAGCCTAGCCTCGGAGCAATTTTGTTAGATGTACTAATATTAACCATAAATGTGGCTTTAAAACCAGAAGGCATAAATAAAATAAAAAAGTACCAAAAGTAAACAACGTAGATATGTGGTAACAATACATGACGGTCGAGAAATAATAGGAAATAATAATAGGAAGAATTCAAAACTGTAATATTATTTATCAAGTCAGCCATGAGAATTTGAGAAGCCAGAATACATTTTTTTTAATTTGATATTTACTGTCAAAAATAATCTGTTGAAAATTCTTACATAAGAGTTGAGAATTTTTCATAAAACAGTTTTTTATCTGTGACATTTAATATTGTTCAATTAATCAAAAATGCAAACCTATTCCAAAGGAGAAAGAATAGAAATGATTTTTAATCTGGCATAATGATCGAAAAACGCTTTACTGGCATCGCGAGTTTACGCTCAAAGGTTCCTGGCGCAAAATTTGGGATTCGAGAGACCGGTAAGGTAGTTTAACGAAAGATACCACCCGAACACAGTGCAACTACATTAAGAACTTTTCAAAGTTAGGTTTATTTTGAACGTGGAATCTAAAAATATATTCATATGCAAGGCATTCTATTTAAAAAAAACACAACTATAGTTCATTTCTTATATTTGGGACACCCTGTATAGATTCACAATATTTTTAAAATCTAGCCATAAATCATTTTTATTTGGACTGCATTCATGGCCACCACTTTTGACGTAAATTACTGAAAGTATTATTAGGGATTTTTTAGAAAAAAGAAACGGATGACGGTATCTTATTTAGAATAACGTAACACCCAACGATTTCAGTGTTCTAAAATACAGGGTGTCCAAGAAAAAAAACCTTAAAAAAATTTCAGAAGGTTATTGTGAATTATTGGGGGATATTAAAGTAAAGTTATTGAGTACTATTTCATCGCAAAATTAACGGAAAAAAAAATTATAAAAAGAGTTAAATTTAAGTAATTTCCACTAATACCCCGAATTTGATTATACGCTTTTCAATTATTCGCCAATTATTCCTAATTACGTTTCTTAACTGCTGTCGAGTTATTGCGACAAGCTTCTCTGATCCTATCACACAGTTCTTTTCGGGTCTAACCTTTTTTGGCATTTACACTTTATTTTTTATTGGCCCCAAAAGAAAGAAATCAAGCGGTATAATTGGGTTTATTAGTATGCTTTAAGTAGAATATTTTGAGAGAGGCAGTTTTTTCCTACTGTTTCTGTGTAATAAACCTAAACATGCATTTTTTATAACAGAACACCCTATATATTTTTGGTTAAAACAAGTTGGTTTGTCATAAGCATTCCAAAAATATATAATTCTCAAATATTTAGGCTCTAAAGTGACATTTTTCGAAATTTCTATTTTTTTAGTAGGCCATCACAGCTTATATAATAAATTAATAAATAACTCGTCCTAACTGTAAAATTATGTTAACTATATACGAAACAAAATAATTTACTAAACTAAACAGCAACAACAACGAAATGCTAGAAATATAAACACTAAATAAATATAAGTATTAAAAATACTGTTCAAATTATTCCCCGTTGTGCCTAAGACGTGTTTCCCACACTTTTAATATTCATTCTAGAGCACATAACACCCACAATATAAGGGAAACGACCATACTAAAGGTTTGGGAACTGTTTGCAGCGTTCCAGTGGTTGTCGACAAGAACTAATTTTAGAATGTACAGGATTCGTGAATTAAGTTTGGAAAGACACAAAAAAGTTTGTGTATTAATTGATAGATGGCGCCACATTTTATTTCAAATAATTTGGCTGGAAATTTGAAATTTAAGTATGGGTCGTCACAAAAAAAAAACTAGGATTTCAAGATCATTTCATAAGATTGAAATGTGAATAATATAGCATAATTTTTTGTTAACTATGTTGTTTCGTGCCTAATTAGTTATTATTTTATATTTTAAGTATTTTGAAATTAACATTCGGTAATTCTACATCAATTTAGATATAATTCCAATACTATTTAAGTTGTTAGTTTTTATAGTTCATTTTATATATAGTTATACAGGGTGGTCCAACTTTTACCTGCATAAATTTCAGAATCGATAGATAATCGACAAATAATGTGAGTTTGGTTAATAAACTATGTGCGAAAAATGCTTCGTTACGAAGTTACAGAGTGTTGAAATTTAAGAAATAAATTCGAATTTTATTAATATATTCATAACCAATTGAGATATTTCAATGAAATTTGGCACGTGTAGAGAGGTAATCTAGCTTCATTTTTTCATCTAATAATATTATTTTTATTTCCACCAGTGGCGTGCGTACGGCTACCCATTGCGACATTTTTAATGAAAAAACAGATACGCCACTGGTTTATCTCAAAATGAAAATCATAATTGCAATTCCTGTTCAATTTAAAAGAAAAAAGTACTCTTGCCTTTTTTTCGTATGACGCAACATTTTCGAGTACAAAAATAAAAATCGTCTAAATTAAATGTATTGAAAACCAACATAAAAATAACATATAATAATGCCGCGGCTATTTAGTAACCAAGAATACGGTTTTTGCGAAGGAAATGCAGTAGTATCCGCAAGGGAGTATTCCCTAATAGACGTCATCCAACGAGAGAAGTTTTCTCTCAAGGTCATCGGGCATTTCGAGAACGAGGTTTAAATACTACTTTTAACATAAAAATCAATAGACAGCACCCTAGAAGAAACAATTTGGCGGATGAAAGGCGTATTTTAAGAACGTTTGATCGAAATTCAAACCTAAATTCACGAAGAACTGCTGTCATGATTAACATATCAAGGTCAACCATTCTTAAGTCACTTCATAAAGATGGTAGAAAGGCTTACCATTTTAGGGCTGTGCAAGATTTATTGCCTGAGGACTATGTTAAAATGCATAACTATTGTAAATGGTTATTGAATAAAGTTCAAGTAGATAGAGATTTCCTGCATAAGGTTTGCTGGACTGATGAAGTTTCAACACCAATTCAGTGTGAAGGTGTGGCTAGGAGTAATATCCAATAATCCTCCTCGGACTATTCTTTTTACCAGCAGGCTCTCAGCACAATTATTTTTAGACTTTTTACAGAATAATTTAAATGATTTAATGCATGAGGTGCCACTTCATTTACGTGCGAATGGTTGGTTTCAAATGGATGGAGCACCAGCACATTTCGGGCGGAATGTGAGAAACTAGATAACAGAGCATTACGGAAATCAATGGATTAGCCGGTCTCTTGGAGAAGTTGAAAATAACCATGAGGGACCTATATCTTGACCCCCAAGGTCGCTACCTAAAAGAAAAAGTCAGAAAACGCGAAGAATTAGTCTTAAAAATTCAAGAAGCTTGTGATGAGTTGCATCGTAACAATTACATTAATAACATCACCAGAAGATGCCAATTGTGTATTGGCAATGACGATAGTCATTTTGAACAGTTTCTTTAAAAAAAAACTGGAAAATCTGTTATAACGTGTAATATGATATTTTTATGTTGATTTTCAATACATTTGGTTTAGACGATTCTTATTTTTTTACTCGAAAATGTTGTCATACGAAAAAAAGCCAGGAGTACTTTTTTCTTTTAAATTAAATAAGAATTGCAGATATAAATTTTATTTTGAGATAAACCAGTGGCGTATTGGTTTTTTCATTAAAAATATCGCAATCGGTAGCCGTACGCACGCCACTGCTGGAAACAAAAATAATATTATTACATGAAAAAATGAAACTAGATTACCTCTCCACACGTGCCAAATTTCATTGAAATATCTCAATTGGTTATAAAGATATTAATAAAATTCGAATTTGTTTCTTAAATTTCAACACCCTGTAACTTTGTAACGAAGCATTTTTGGCACATAGTTTATTAACCAAACTCACATTATTTGTCGATTATCTATCGATTCTAAAATTTATGCAGGTAAAAGTTGGACCACCCTGTATAGTTCATTTATTATCCTAATAATTTAGAATTTTAGGGATTCCTTTTATAGCAGATCTAGGGATCTCTTTTACAGCTGACCGTTGGTTTTTCCCTCAATTTCAGGAAGTTTTTATTTCTTGATCTTTACGATATTGAAGTTGTCACGTAACCTTTAAAGCGTTTATGACCTGTAGATAGCATTTAAGTCATATAAATATCGTATACATGGCAATTACAGCTCAATTGGAAATACCCAAAATTTAAGGTTTACAGTACCTATATTGCATGTATTGTTGTATTGTGCTCTTGGGTGAATTTTTCTGGTATATATATTGCATTCACGTTCATTTTTAGTTCAGTCAATTTCAGTCTTTCAAACAGTCAATTTCAGTCTTTCAAACAGTCAATTTCATACATTCAGTCAGTCATTTTCATCAGTCAGTAACAAACGATCAGTAAAACAAACAATTTTCATAACAAACACGGCTTAGTGGACATAGTTTTAAATTTATACCTTTCATTTTACGTATATATAGTTTTTTGTGTAAGTAGTGATCCCTTTTATTAGTGTTAAATAAATAGTGTTTAATTTAGAAATTAATATCTATGTGTTTTAATTTGAACTATTTAAATCTACTTTTAATTAAGTAAGATTACACTGAAAATACAAGCGGGGTTAATAACAATTAATTCGTACCGCTAATTCAGTGCCGCAACATATGTCATTCTCATTTCAGTGAAGTGAAAACCTTGAATGTTCTAGTTTTTTTTTGTAACGACCGTACTACCTCTATTCCCCGATTTCAGTAAAATAGTTTCTAAATCCAAATGTTTTGTCATAAAAAAGTTTGGAGGATCCTTCCCACTCATGTTGCCTAGATTCTTTTTTTCGAGAATACTGTTTTAGATAAGGCAACGATCTCAGTTAAACGACCTCCACTAAACATTTCTTAAAACTAAACATTTGAACTTAGTATCTACTTTATTGAAATCAGAGTATAGTGGTTCATGTAACAGATTTAAATAATGAAAACAAAAAAAAAACAAACAACTTTGAAATTTGCTCTATTAATGAATTTTTACATCATGTGTAGGTTCGAAATAATTGTAGGTATACATAACAGGAACCACTCGTAAAACAATACAAAAATATAATCAGAAATATGTTTATCGCAAACAAAATAGGTATTTCAGATGTATTATTTCAGGTGATAATTCATTTAAAACTAGAATATTAATATTAGTAAGTCATTCACGCATAAGATTTGAATCCTTATCGGGAAATCTATGTCGTTTACTGGTTCTATCCACACACTAAACACTTATTCCACCCATTAGTTGTAATCTTAAAGTTGCAGCAAGAGGCACGTGGACAACAAGTACAGCAATAGCTTTCCACAAAATTGCACAATAATAATATTATAAAGAGGATTTATAATATTCTAACAGCCAGACTTTTTTAACCACAAAAACAAAACAATGAATTTTTTTAACCTTCTTCTTCTGGTTGACAATTGACAGGACTGACAGAACGCAGTTACCGGCAGCCGGCAGGGAGAGTTCTTTAATTTTCGACTCCAACGCCATGCAACGTCTGTATACAGAACTAAAAACAGTGTCGAAGGTCGTACGCCTTCGTTTCCTTTTTATTGTGTGTTTGTGTGTGTTATGTGTTCTAGAGCATTTAAAATTAATATGGGTCTAGCTTGTAACTCTCTGAATACCGATACAATTGCATTTCGCAGGCCTTGCAGTGTATGTTATTATACTTCATGTTATACTTATATTTTATTTTGTAAAAAATAACACAACAATAGTGGCGATTCATTCTTTTTATTACTGATTTATATTAGATATTTATTTTTTTAGATTATATTCGTAAATTAAAATTTATTTATTTCGGTATGTTGGTGCTGATAACATACAGTTAACTCAGTCTTAGCTGAGAATTTTACACAGTTGAAAAAAAAAAGGAAATATTATGTTTTTTTAAATTTTGATTTTAATAAGTTAAGTTCCATGTAATTATTATATACGTAGCTGTCATGGCCAACGATAAGAAAATAGAAATTTCGAAAAATGTCACTTTAGAGCCTAAATATTTGAAAATTATACAGGGTTATTCACGATTTATGGCGCGGAATATTGTGGACAAACTACGTGACTTTCAAAAAGTTTCATTTGTTGGACGTGTGGACATCTACTATGGCTACTTTTTTAAATTGGTTTAGTATTATACAGGGTGTCCCAAATAGCCTAAAACTATCAAAGTTATGTTTTTTTTAAATAGAATGCCCTGTATATTATTGCACTATTAGATTCTCTGATCAAATTAAGTGTCTGTTTCATTAAGATTTATAATACCTAAACCTTAAGGTTTTTTAAATAAATTGAATTTTCTCAAAATCTAGCCTCATTTTCATCTTTCAAATACTTAGGAACTATTAAAGTCATGTTGACGAAATGAACACTAAAGTGTAAAAATAGATCATATTTGATATTCCATTTAAATAAACTTGCAATCTTATACAGGGTGTCCAAAAATTAAAACTACTCAAATAAGAACTTTAAGTTGCTATAACTTCATTAATGTAAATGGAACGTCATATTTCTGAGATTACCTATCAATGTACTTACTAATTACCTGTCGAATGGTATAAGGGTGTACTATAGCTAAGTCTGCGCGTTTTGGAAGAAAACTCCAAATAATTGTTTTGTACACCATTTGGTGTTTTTTAAATAAACGTTTTAATATATCTTAGTAGGCTATGGAATCAGTCATTATGAATTATTCTTAATTATGCATAAACAGCATTAATGGAAATAAAATAGCACTGATAAATCTCTACCAAAATATTCATAACATGTGTTCGAAATGTTGACCGTCCATTTCCAGACACTTCGATATTCTTTTTTGAAAACTACGGCTAACTCTGGTCAACATTTGTGGGGTAACAGTTTGAAATGCATCTCTTATGCGTATTTTCATATCGTGTGGTGTTGTTGGAGGCGTCTTGTAGACAATTCCTTTCACGTATCCCCATAAAAAGAAATCCGGAGGAGTTAAATCGGGAGATCTGGGAGGCCAATTTTTAAATCCATTTCTTCCAATCCACCTGTTTTGAAAATGGGTATCCAAAAATTGCCGAACCTCGTGATGATAATGAGGCGGAGCTCCATCTAATTGAAACCACATGGTTTTTCTCCAGTTTAAAGGAATTTAAGAATAATAATAATAAAAGACTTTATTGTAAAAATAAAATATTTTACAAAAGGCGAAGTTAAAGCTGCAGCTTCCTCACTTAACCCAACTAAAACTATAAAGAAACATTTATAAATCAATCATTAACACCCAAATGAAAACAAATTTGATATGCAAATAAATATCATTCAACACAATACCACTCAAATGCTCAGTAATACAGGAAGTTGGTCGAGAAACATCATACCATTTAAAGATCCCTCAAAAAAATAGGGTCCTATTAAATATGGGCCGAATGTTCCACCCCACACATTAATGGATCACCTATTTTGATTGCTGATGATTCTGTATTCATGGGGTTTCGAGTCAGAATAATAATGGTAGTTGTGTCTGTTCACGAGGCCATTGTTGTGAAATGTACATTCGTTACTAAATAACACATTATCAAAAAATTTGCTGCCACTTTATCTAACACCCACATGCAAAATTCAATTCTATTGTCAAAATCATTTCCATAAAGCTCTTCACAAAGCTGAATTTTATAAGCATGAAATCTATGTTTTTTAAGCACTCGTGAAATACTTGCCTGACTAATATTGGTGTTTTCGGATATGTGATTTTGACTAATATTAGGATTTTCGATAACTGAACCAACTATAGCAAAAATAGTTTCTTCATTTTCGGTGACAGGTTTTCTTTTCACGTATTTCTCGTAGCTAACACATCCAGTTTCCTTAAACTGATTTAATAGTCTCAGCTGGTCTTGGATGATTTCGTATGGGAAACCTTTCAGCATAAACTCGAGAAGCCAATAAAGAATTTTGATGACATTCTCCAAGGATCAATATCATATCAATACGTTCTTCTTTTGAATAAATAATCTTCATTTTAACAAAACAACAGCAAAACTAACAATTGTACATCAATAATAACACTAGTAAAGCATGAACAGTAAATTAAATTGACAGATAAAATAATTTATTTGACATTTCTGATTCCATAGGCGACTAGATACATTAAAACATTTATTTAAAAACACAAATCAATTATTTGGCGTTTTCTGTCAAAACCCACAGACTTAGCTATAGTACACCCTAATACCATTCGACAGGTAATTAGGAAGTACATTGCTAGGTAAGTTCAGAAATATGACGTTCCATTTACATTAATGAAGTTATAGCATCTTAAAGTTCTTATTTGAGTAGTTTTAATTTTTGGACACCCTGTATAAGATTGCAAGTTTATTGCAAATGTAATATCAAATATGATATATTTTTACACTTTAGTGTTCATTTCGTCAACATGACTTTAATAGTTCCTAAGTATTTGAAAGCTGAAAATGAGGCTAGATTTTGAGAAAATTCAATTTATTTAAAAAACCTTAAGGTTTAGATATTATAAACCTTAATGAAACAGACACTTAATTTGATCAGAGGATCTAAAAGTGCAATAATATTTGTATAATACTAAACCAATTTTAAAAAGTAGCCATAGTAGATGCCCACATGTCCAACAAATGAAACTTTTTAAAAGTCACGTAGTTTGTCCACAATATTCCGCGCCATAAATCGTGAATAACCCTGTATAGAGTGTTATCTATTTTTGAAATGCTTATCTATCAATATTCTGCCAGTTGCTGTGAAAAATGCACCGACACTCAACTCATTTAAATCAAGACTGAAGAAATTTTTGATCGATGGAGTTTTTTATACGCTGCAGGAGTTCTGTGTATATTGTACAGATGATTAAGTGTATGTGTCAAGTGTTTTTATTTATTTATTTATTTGACGAATTTTAAATTAACACTTTTAATTTACTTATATTTGTGGTTGACACTTAAGACAATATTTGTACTTGTATTAGTAATACTTGCTGTGCTTGTAATTTGTAAGTCTAACTTGGACGTACCTAAGTACATGATTATGTATAATTGAAGGTGAATAAAGTTATTATTATTATTATTATTATAAGTTATTATTATATAATATATTACCAAAAATGCAAGTTTGGGTTATTACACAAAGACAGTTGAATGTAAGAAAATACTGCCTCTCTCAAAATATTCTACTGAAAACAATATAATAAACCCAATTTACAGCTTCTTGATAAGTTGCCGGATAACTGCGAGATACGAGGGGTCCCAAAATGCAAAGTTATCAATAAGTAAAAGTGTTATCTTAATTCTGATTGTGGCATTACTAACAACCAAGATATCCCACAAAACCATCGAATTTGGGACACCCTGTAGAGGTAGATATTATTGATTTCTACTTATTGTAGTTACACGGAAATACCAGTAGTAGTAAGGTAGTATATACAGGGTGTTTCGCAATGACAAAGCAGGTATCTAGTAAATGAACACTTTATGACCCCATCCATTGTATTTTAATTTTAATTGTAGATAAACCTGAAGAATGCAACAACATTGCCGAAACGTTATATTTTAACAAATAATAAAAATGATGATATAATGTTATTTTAAAACTTATAATAAAAAAGAAAGTTTTAATTGTAAACGAACAAAAACCCAAAGAGATATTATATACATAAATTAACATAATAAAAGGTTCAATATGGGCACGTAGCAAACTTTTGTAAGAACCAGTCTGTCTGTTCCTGCTGTGGTCAAAACCATGACATTGTAAGTTGCCCAAGGAAAGAAAATCCAGAGTGTCCGAACTGTAAAAAACTAAAAATACAAAATATAAATCATCGGGCTATTGATTACAAATGTCCTACTTCCCTCAGGAAAGTTGAACAACGGAAACAACAAATAAATTACAATGGCTAATACTACAAGATCAAACAAAATAAATTTATACCATCAAAATGTGAGAGGACTGCGAAGGAAGAGAACTGAGTTATACATGCGCAGCATCAAAGTATGATATAATCACACTAACCGAAACATGACTACACCAGGGTATAACTGACTAAGAACTTTTTAATGAAGATTTTGAAGTATTTCGAAGTGATAGAGACTCAACTCAAACGGATAAGACTAGAGGAGGTGGTTTCTGTGTGCTGTAAATAAGAAATTTCCTTCAGTTAGGATTAATAATATACCAGCCATTTTTAATATTGAATTAGTTAGTGTAAAAATCAATTTCATTTCTAGTTCTCTTGAAATTTTTGTAATATATATATACCACCTGCGACGAATATTTTACATTATGATGAATTATTCAGTTTCCTAGAACTAAGACTTACTAATACTAATAACAATTATATTATCATGGGTGATTTTAATATAAATTCTGCAAACCACACTCTTATAAATAGATTTACTAATTTTTGTAATTTGATACAGTCAAAACAATACAATACCATTACAAATAACCGAAACGCAATTCTAGACCTAATAGTTTCAGATTCACAATGTATAGTAAGAAAGGATCTAGATTCACTAATTACCGAGGATAATTATCATCCAGCTTTAAATATTAACCTGATTCTAAATAAAAATATCACTTGCTGTCAACCCAATGGTTCAATATCATATCATTTTCGTAGGGCAAATTTCTTTGATTTATACAAATATACAGGGTGGTCCAACGAAAAGTTTGCACCTAGCTTTTCTCTTTTTTTTGTAGTCGAATGCGAAAATGCTCGGACACGTCGATTTTGCTTTTGAGGGGGACACATTTTAAACATATTTTTCGATCTGCGCCTTTAACCCCCTAGCGGGGGTGAGTAACAACCCTAAAATTTTAAATGGAAAGAGGGGTCTAATGACATATCATTTGAAAGGACACAAAATTGTCTTTCTAATGATACCCTATTTGTCGAATTTTACTAAAACAGTTAATACGAAAACGACTTTAAAGACATTAAGCCGATAATTTTGGTATTAATGAGAAATACAAATAAGTTTTAATTATTGCGAGTGAAAACACCTGCAATCGTTAGTACATTCCAATGTTTGTTAGTTTTAACATTGCTTTGTAAAAAAGTAAACAAGCTGTTAAATTGATTTATTAAAACGTTACATTAACAAATGTTGAAAATGTGACCCATTTGATTCCATACAATAATACAGATTTTGTTCAAATCTATTTCTAACATTTTGTAGCATATCAGGTGTTATGTTTCTGCACTCTTCTGTAATGCGTTGGCGAAGATCTTCTATGGACTCGGGCTTCGTGGCAAAACATTTATTTTTTAAGTGCCCCCAAAGAAAAAAGTCTAAAGGCGATAAATCCGGTGACCTGGCAGGCCATTCAATTGGGCCCCTCCTTCCAATCCACCGTCCAGGGAACCGGTCATCTAAGAACTGTCTTACAGGAGCCACATAGTGCGGAGGTGCTCCATCTTGCTGGAAATAAAGCCGATCAGCAGTATGATTTTGGTCATCTTCTATTATTTGTGTTATTAAAGGATCAATTGTGTCTTCAAGCATGTTTAGGTACACTTCACCAGTTAAATTTCCAGGAATAAAAAGTGGTCCTATAATATGATTTCCTAATATGCCACACCAGACGTTTATTTTTTGAGGATACTGGGTATGAACCTCACGGAATAAATGTGGGTTACTGTCGTCCCAGTAACGGCAATTGTGCCTATTTACAGCTCCATTCAAATAAAATGTGCATTCGTCGGAAAAACAAATGTTAAATAATAATTGCGGATCTTCAATTAAACGCTGGCTCATTGCTTCACAAAATTGCAGCCTTCTATCAGGATCATCCTCATTTAGTTCCTGTACTAATTTGATTTTGTACGGATGAAATTTGTACGCTTTTAAAATTCGTATTATGGACGAACGGGAGACACCTGAGGCTTCAGCTAGTTGACGGGTACTTTGACTATGATCCATTTCAACATGCCCTAAAACAGCGACTTCCACAGCTTCATTTCTGATCGGTTTCTGCGGCTGGTGTTTTACATTACAGACAGATCCGGTATCTACAAACTTTTTAACTAACTTGCCAACGTACACATCATTCACATTTTTATCGGGATGTCTCTCATTAAATAAGCGAGCCGTAAGTCTAGCACTACTATTATTTTGAAAATAAAGTTTAACAATTTCAACTCGTTCTAGAATGGAATAAATCATTTTGTACGGTAAAAGTAAAATAACTTGAGAAGCAACCAAACTGAATCAATGAAAAGACTAAAATAAACGGTGTAAATTCTTTTCCTACACGTATCTGCAGTTTTTATTTCAACAAAAAACGCAAACGATTAGTGAGGAATTTAGTTCTGATAAATAAGATAGTGTTTTTGAAATCCCGTTTTTCTTCAAAGTAAATAATTTAGAAATGATTGTAGTTGTTTTCAGTCGTAATAATTAAAACTTATTTGTATTTCTCATTAATACCAAAATTATCGGCTTAATGTCTTTAAAGTCGTTTTCGTATTAACTGTTTTAGTAAAATTCGACAAATAGGGTATCATTAGAAAGACAATTTTGTGTCCTTTCAAATGATATGTCATTAGACCCCTCTTTCCATTTAAAATTTTAGGGTTGTTACTCACCCCCGCTAGGGGGTTAAAGGCGCAGATCGAAAAATATGTTTAAAATGTGTCCCCCTCAAAAGCAAAATCGACGTGTCCGAGCATTTTCGCATTCGACTACAAAAAAAAGAGAAAAGCTAGGTGCAAACTTTTCGTTGGACCACCCTGTATATACAACTAGAAGATTGGAGTTCTCTGGAATTGCATGTTGATCCCAACGATGCGTTAAATGAATCCATGCGATTTTTTAAAAATGTGTTCCTTTTATAAAGGACAAAAAAAGAAAATACCCGCCCTGGTTCACACCTGAGATAATAAAAGATATAAAATCAAAGGAAAGAAATCTGAAATTGTACAAAAAAACTAAATTAAACCAGTGCTTAGAAGCTTTCAAATACTTAAGATCCAAAATAAAACGTGATATAAAGCTTATTGTGATCACTGAACCGAAAAGGTACGTGATATTAATAAAAAAGTGCTTCAAATCAATGAACGTCAACATTAAATTTGAGCCGATGATGGGTGACATTAATACAATGAACGTTCGTACATAAATTCGGTAGCGAATTCTGTACGTTGAATTAATAAATAAAGAACATAAATTTATGCTCGCCGGTTATTGATCTTACGAATGATGGACATTAATTTATAACTCCTGTACGTTAAAACGATGTTACCAGGTTGTTAATGTTACGAACGATGAAGATTAGTTTATGTCTCCAATACGTAAAACCGATGTTAGCTGGTTATTAATGTTACGAACGATGAACATTAATCTATGACTTTTGTACATTAAACCGACGTCTGAAGGTTATTAATGTTACGAACGAGAAACATGAATCTATGACTTTTGTACGTTAAACCAATGTTAGCTGATTATTACATTGGGTTGTAATAATTGTTTTACGTAATTGTGTTCGCCGGAAATTATTATTACGAAACATTGAGATTATTGTTCTGTATTCAATCAATAATCGCGAGCATATAGGTACATACGTATTATGTGTACTGCAAAGTGCAGTATGGTTTAAATATACTAGTACCAATGGTTAAAGAATTTAAAAGCCCAAATAAGACTCAAAATTATCTTGCTGTACGTCCATTGATTTGATGCACCTGCTTTGTAAATAAATTAAATCATATTTGTACGACACTCGAAATCTAAAGGCTTTATTTTTAATTTAGTTAATATTAAATGCTAAACATGTCAGATTCGTCTGTCGTCTGAGGTGAAAAGGGAGAAAAAACTATATTTGGAAACTAAAGTCCGCGGAAATTCTTCTAAACAAAATTGGAAATTATTACGAGATCTAAACATTTATGCAAGGGAAAATATCACAATACCGTCTTTTATTCATGATGTTGATAATATTAATGATTTTTTGTGGCCACTTCTACCAACAATCCGGACCCAGGAACGATCAATTTTTACTTAGGTAATAAAATTAGGCCTGATATTAACTTTGAATTTACAATGGTGGATCATGGGGAGATACTTGATGCATTGCTTGGGATTAAGTCAAATGCTGTAGGCAGTGACATGATCAGTATTGATATGCTAGTAGTAGTAGTTGTCCGTTTATAATGCCCTTTATAGAGCATCTAGTTAATTACTATATAGAAACGAGGAACTTTCCAACATGTTGGAAAGAAGCCAATGTCATTCCAATCCCAAAACTAAAACTCCATCAACATTTAGGGATCTTATAGACCGATTAATATACTCTCAGCGATCTCCAAGGTTATTGATCTGCAATCAAATGAAAACATATCTTGATGGGCATGGGTTGTTGTCGGAGGTCCAGTCTGGGTTCCGTCAGGGTCACAGTTGCTCCACGACATGACTTAAAATACTGGATGATGCATTGGGGGCGGTAGATCAGGGTCGATTGACGGCATTGCTGCTGTTGGACTATGCAAGGGGCATTTGACCGCATTGGTCATGGTTTGTTGCTGGCCATTGTGGGTTACCTGGGCTTTGGGGAGTCTGCTGTGTCTCTACTCGGAACATATGTGAATGATAGAAGTCAGGTTGTCATTTTGGGAACGGCAGTGTCTGGGCCCAGGACATTGCCTTTTTTTATGTATCAGGGTTTTTGTTGTTGTTATTATTATGCAGTTATCTTTAGTATTGCTAATATGTTAAGCTAGGAGGCTGTGCATGGACTTCGCCTTTTGTGTAACTTTTCTAAGTTCTCAATAAAGTCATTTATTATATTATTATTATTAATCAAAATAACAGGTTTTTAAGTAAACAGTGTGCGCCTTTAGAATAGACTTATAGAACCCATAAGCACGGTTGAATTGCATATTTTCTTCCTTTAATGTTTATTATATGTTCTTCTATTTCTTGAACTGTTTTAGCACAAAATAAAAAAGATTCTTGAGAGTCTTTTATTGTGTACTTTAAATGGCTTATCTT
Organism: Apoderus coryli; assembly: GCA_911728435.2. Classification (NCBI taxonomy): domain Eukaryota; kingdom Metazoa; phylum Arthropoda; class Insecta; order Coleoptera; family Attelabidae; genus Apoderus; species Apoderus coryli. The sequence goes on along the minus strand of OU452202.1, from coordinate 2,437,261 downwards.
TCCACTGGCACCTTTGGAACATAGCTTAGCGGATAGCACTAAATATCCATGAAGAGCCCATAAAATTTCACCCCTCGTATCGGCGGGTTTTCAACATTACAAAGGAATACCGCACTGTGTTTTTTTTTCGTTTTAAACTGACTTTAGTTTTGTACTTTACTAAATGGTACTTATATAAAAGGATTACTACTTACCTTATATGTCTACATTTGTTGTATTATTTGGGAACAAATTTTAAAAATAGATTTAGGAACACACTTCACTTTTCAACTGTATACATTTAACTAAACAAAACAAAAAGGACGCGTAAACAAAAGGTCTATGAGTCCGGGTGCATAGATTTGCGCGCGTTATTCAGAATTTAATGGTTAGGTTCGTAAAATTAATGCTTAGCATCCATTGAATCAACGATGATCGTTTATTAGTTTTTATGTTCGCTGTTCATAGGTGTATGATTTACAAATTATTGTGTTAAAGGCGAAGAGTATAAATTAATAAATTTGAAACATTGAAGCAATAAATAGTGACATTATATTGATGAAAAAAAACATAAATTTTCGATGTCTTGCATTTATTGATTAATGTTTCATCGTACATTGTTTCTATGTATGAAATTATTAATTTATGATCAAAATTCATTGTAACAGTGACCAATTCATAATATTAATGTTCAAAATATTGATGACAACCATTCATTGGTTTTACGTACAATATTTTTTTCAGTGATTAGTTTTGAGCAGTTTTTACAGGTAAACCCGACAAAATTATGGAATTTCATAAAGTCAAAAAAAAAGAAATATTGTTCTGACATTCCATTAGAAATGACCTTTGAAGATAAGAAGTTCGTTGGAACAGAGCAGATTTGTCAAGCATTTGCTAGTTATTTCGAAAGCGTTTATGTTGATCCTGTTGTACCAACCAATCATCAAAATCACTTATACAACAACGAACTGATCTTTAATATAGAGTCAATTACGGAAGATGATGTACACGCAGCTATAGGTAAGCTGAAAAACAAGAGGTGTTTGGGCTCTGACCTTATACCTAGGTTCGTCCTAAAGGGTTATAAAGATGTTTTACTTAAACCACTTACTGTTATATTTAATGTATCATTAAAAAAGCAAATATTTCCTTGCTCTCTTAAAACTTCAAAAATATCACCAATTTTCAAAAATGGAAACTGAGTACATATTACAAATTATAGACCTATAGCGGTACTTTCAAACATAGCCATCTTATTTGAAATTATACTCAGCCAAAAAATGAATTACTATCTAAAAAACCGTTTAAGTAATGTCCAACCAGTCCAACATGGTTTTCGTATGAACAGATCAACTACTGGAAACCTACTAGATTTTGTCAAGTTCACAACAGATATCCTGGCTGGTGGTGACCAGGTTGACGCAATTTACACTGATTTCGCAAAAGCGTTTGATACCGTTAACCACAATATACTACTTGATAAACTCAAAAATTTTTCAATATCTGATAAATTATGTTCATTTATAAAATCCTATTTAACTGACAGACATGCAATACGTCTCAATTCTGGGCAAAAATTCTGACACGTTTATTGCGAAATCAGGAGTACCCCAAGGAAGCACACTTGGTCCTATTCTATTTTTAATTTTCATAGATGACATAACTCAGGTTATAAAGTTTGGTGAATTTTCGCTATTTGCCGATGATTTAAAGATATATAGAATCATTCGAAATCCACTTGGTGCTATTGCACTCCAAAGTTATCTTGATAACCTCCAAAATTGGTCTGAATCAAATCTCCGTCTGTTAAACATAAAAAAATGTAAAAGCATGTCGTATACCTACTCAAAAAACCCAATGAAATTCGAATATATTTTATGCAAATCACCACTAAAGAATGTAGCCTCTGTAAGGGATCTCGGCGTTCTGTTCGCTACTAAGCTTACATTTTCTGAGCATATCATCTCCATAACAAATCAGTGCTATAAAAAATTAGGTTTTATTTTTCGAAATTGTAAATCTTTTCAAAACCAGAGAACTCTTACTGTTTTATACAACGCTAATGTACGATCAAAACTCGAATACTGTAATACAGTATGGTCACCTCTATATACAAAATATATAGTAATGATAGAAAAAATACAGAAAAAATCTGATTTTACTCTCCAAAAAGACAATACCTCAAACTACCAGACAAACCTCAGCAATTACAATCTAATTTCTCTGTTTAACAGAAGAATATTGTCAAGTACATTGTATTTGTTAAAATAATTCATAACATGGCCTATGACTCCAGAACATTGGCATCAATAAACTTTGCTATCTCAGTAACAAAAACAAGAAAAAAAAAATAATCAAACATTTCTGCTAAACATTCCGAGAACTAATTATGAATATAAATCACCTACTGCAATGATGATGAGAAATTTTAACTCATTGCAAGAACATTGTGATATATAGGTATTATAAGAATTTCAACCAGATTAAATCTAAAATAATTACTCATTTCAAATGAGAATACACTTAAGTAATTAAGTACCTACAGTTTATATTTAGTCCTAGTTTCTTAGTGTAAGTTAGTTTTTAAGTAGCTTAAGGTTAGGTTAAACTTTACACAAAACAGTGTAAATGGGTGTACGCCTGTATCTGTTTTACAAATAAATAAATAAATAAAAACAAATATAAATAAAATTACTTAATGGTAATTTATTAAAATATAAATACGAACCTGATACCCAACAAAAGTTTTTCAAAATTGTTATGAAAAATGTATTAGTCTTTTGGAAATTTTATTGAAATATAAAATCAAAAAGTTTAACAAATAAAATGTTTTTCGTTATCATGCCGAAAACTTTTTACCCCGCCTTCGTATATTAATCACTAGGTAGTTTGGTAGGTATCTAAGTTCCACGTCCTAATAATATGTCCAGTCTCTCAAAACAAAAGTCAGGTAAAAAAAATGCCGAAACACGTGCACAAAGGAACTTACGATACATAAACGACTTTACACAATCATAGTTCTTGCAAACATTTTGTGATAAAACGTTTATACAAATGTATTCAAAAAAGGAAAATTTAGTAGATTAAAATAAAATATGACTTGTATGTGAATAACTACCAATATCTTGAAACCGTTAATTATTGCGAAAAAAAATTTAGCATCCACGTAGTGTAGGTAATGTGTAGTAAGGTGAATAATATATTAACGTACCTTTTCGATGTGGATTTTTAAAACAATAAGTGCTTATTGTTAAATTTACACATAACTTTATTAAACTAACATTGACACAGTGAGTTTTAAATTAATAAACATTAAGATACATTCATTTTTATTGCCAGAAGTTATTTAAATTTAGTGCATCGGAAAAAAACAACGAACTGTGTACACTGAAATTTTGTTATATTAGGTATGTATAGTTACTTCCTAAAGTGAAAGTTTTCAACTCGACCACTAATACCTATAGCTCTGCATTAAAATACCTACATAAGAACGTACATTTAACTAAAATTACATTAATAATTGCACGTAAATGATATTGCTTTGAGTGCTAATTTTTATTGATATCTCAAAACTACACAATAATATGTTGGCAACTAAAAAAGAGTGGTTTTATAATATAATTTAATGTAAGTTTATTTAGTTTTTCTTTCACCTAGACCGGTATTATGTAATTATCTCCCATATCACTATAACGTAATGGATGTGTATACAACATATTGTAAAGTGTTGGTCTTCTGCGATTCAATATCATAGAATAATAACTATAGATAAGAAGGGTCAGTAGACTCTAAAAACAGCATCGACTCGTCGCAATCCCAGCCACATTTCTGGCCCGCTACTATATATTGTTTCTTGAAAGGTCTCCGTTAAATTTGATACAGGAATTCGTTTACTTTTACATCATGTTAATATCCTCATCTACTGATAGTACGTCAGTTGCTCTCTATTCAAATTCAAAATTCAAATTCAAATTTCTTTATTCAGTCATAAATTGTACATTTCTGTACATAGACACGTCAATATGTAAACAATAATGTTTAAAATAAAAACACTCATAACAACATTCAAAGAAAAAAAAAAATAAAATAAATAAACAGCAAATGAACAAACAAATGAACAATTACAATCGTTAAAAAAAAAAAAAACTACCGTCCATTAGTATCAACAAACTCCTGAAAGCTGTAGAACACGTTATCAATCAAATACAGCTTTAATTTTCTTTTAAATTGTGTCTCAGTTTGGCAACCCTTGACGTCCTCGGGCAGGAGATTATAACATTGGTAGCCCGCGTATTTTGGTGACTTTTTGTAAAATTCGTGTTTGGGACGAGGCAAGCACAATCGGTCCCTTCCCCTAGTGGAATACTCGTGGTTGTCTCCACACGTACGCGCGCCATGTTTATTTTTGTAAATATGACAGAGCGTTTTATATAGGTAAATAGATGGGACTGTGAGCAAACGATTTTGTTTAAAAGCGTCCCTACAAGTACCCCTAAAAGGAATATTAAAAATGCAACGCACTGCTCGTTTTTGTAGTATAAAAACTCTGTCAATCATACTAGACCTGCCCCAGACCACTATACCATACGCAATTGCTGAATAGATCAATGCATAATATATTGAAAGTAAGACATGCACATTCATGCAAGTCTTCAGCGAATTAATAATATATAAAGACGTATTAAGTTTTTTACAAAGGTGGTCTATATGCGTTACCCAGCTGAAATCCGGATCAACAAAAACTCCTAGCAGTTTAGCAGAATCTGATAGAGGAAGATGGATATGATCAAAGTTTATGTTGAGATCCAATGTTCTGAACTTATTAAAGTGTATAGCAACTGTTTTGTCAAAGTTGATCATGAGCCTATTACTCCGACACCACATTCGAAACTCATCGAGCGTGACATTTATCTATAAAAGCTTTTCCGTCTTAATATGTAGGTAAGCTCCGAGTGTATGTTTTAGTTCTTGATCATCTTTTTACGAGTGGGCCGGCTTTTTCATTTCCATGGTCATCACTTCTCAAACTTTTTCAGACCTTCCATCAGTAGCGTGCCGTATAGGGGGCACAGGGGGCCAGACGTCTTATTTCGGTTTCGAGAGATTTTAGTTCTTTTCAAATCAAACATTAGGTTACATTAAATTGGGAGGTCTCGTGTTCGAATCCCAGTAGGTGTTTTTTTTTTACATAATGCAAATTAAAGGTCTATTTTTGTTTGGCAGCGATTGTTGTAGTGGCGATATTTTTTTATGGATTTAAATTTAAAAGAAAACTTTTTGTTTGTTGTTTACTTATCTACAATAGTGATTACAAAAGTCGTATTTAAGTAATTCGTAGTCTAATATGCCAATACCTACAGTGTCCGACATCTATCGTTAAATAATTTAATCGCACAAGCACAAGTGTGTCGTGGAAAAAAAATCAGTTTTGTCGTCCCAAAACTTTCCCGACAAGATATTATAATATAGGTAATTTGAAATATATGTGATCTGCCTAACGAAACGGAACTTTAATAATAATAATTATTATTATTATTACCAATGACGTAATAATAATAATTATTATTATTATTATATTATTTCCAATAAATTAACTTAACAAACTAACTTATTTAATCAAACATTAGAAATAAACTAAAAAGTTGCCAGAGCTGGGATTCGAACCCAGGACCTTCCGCATGCAATGTCCGCACTCTACCACTGACCAGGCTTATGGAAATTAAGTTCTACTACAGTACAGACACACACACAGACAGACAGACTTCCATCTGGAAATGGTCATAATCATCTCAGGGGACGTGAAAATGGATATATCCGTCTTTGTCAATACTTTCCCTGAGCGGGAATAGTTATTTACCTAACAAGTGTGGAAAGTAGTACTTTTCCGCACGCGGCGATAGTTGACCGAACGAAAGGACGCAGTGGAGTTCGGTCGTTCGTCATGTGCAGAAAAGACACTTTTCGCATGTGTTACGTACAAATTTTTTCCTACTAGTACTTCAAATTGCGCAGTAACATACATCATTCTGGTGTATTGTTTATTAACCTGAACTGTCAAACTGACAATTCACTTTGTTTATTATGCTTTTTATCATAATAATATCAGTTATTAATATGTCATAAGAGAAAAGTACAACTTTCCGCACCAAAAAAAAGTGCCCCTTACCGCACACCGGTAGGAAAAATAATTTAATACATTGACATCTAACTATCACTTCATTTTGTATTAAATTGTGACATTTCACTAAGTTTCAATTAAACTTAACTTACAAATTAGAAAGTTATAAAATAATGCGATTAATAAGTTTTTAAAGAATTGTTTATTTCAGGATAAATTATTATTGTTTTGTTGCTTCTTATTACCTGAGTTAATTTGTTAAATTTTTGGTGATTACCTAATAAACGTTTTACTAAAATTATTCAAATTTTTTTATCTACATTGTTGTGGAGAATGTAACAGTTGTCAATTCGTTATAGTTTTCTTTCCACGACACACTAGTTGTGCTTGTGCGAATAATTTAACGATATAATATATGTTGCTCATTACAGGTATTGGCATATCAGACTATGAATTAATTAAATACGACTTTTGTGATAACTATGAGTACCTACTACTACGTATATAGTGTCTGATATGATTAGAATCAGAAAAAAATCCCCATTTAACGACGTAAAGAAATATCGGGTGATCCATTTCAAAAAACATTGATTTAAACTTCATTTTGGTCAAACCATCCTGTAGTGTTTTTTTTTTTCGGTCTCGACACTACAAACATTAGAAAATTTACCACAACTTTCATATTTAATGTTTCTTTCTAAATTTAAAAATGAACAAGTTCAAGGGGTGGCAAAAGTTTATTTAGTTAATAAAAGAATAAGAATCGAAATAAACTTCAGAAACTTTGTTATACCATCAGAGGTACGAGGTGTTTTTCAGTTTTGTGCATTTTTGATCCGCCACCATAATTTGCTTATTTATGAATAGTTTTAAATAATTTGTTTTACAACTGTGACATAATCTTGCATTTTTTCTCAATCGTATATATTTTACATTTTCCTTTTCGAAATAAAATACGAAAAATTATATTACGGAAGTGTTATTTAGAATCAGCACCAGCAACCTGTACTTTGACCGATATCCTGAAAGCAGACACATCTTTGGGTAGATGTTTTATAAACTGCAGCAAAACCTACTTACCTACTATTCATTCACCAAGACGGTGTTCTAATCTACGGATATACCACCAATTAAAATACGTCAAATCCAACAGTTTCACATTGTTCATAATAGAACGATTTTTGGTCCCAATGCTATTTGTCCTTTAGAAAAAACCTTTTCAGCAAAAAAATTAAGTGCTGGACGTTTCATTGATTACGATTTTCGCCTTAGATTATTTCAACAACGATGACAACATGACAATGACCTCGCTTCGGCTTTTCGCGATGAAGCACCATGTCGTATGAATACCACTCCTATACCTACATTCAATATTTCACGAACATTATGACCGCCAAAAACATTTTTTTGCGTTGGATACTGTTTAATTCGCTCAAAAGGCGGCCTCTTTTAAAAATAAATGTTGGAAAAGGCACCTGAGACACAGTTTAAAAAGGAACAGTTAGTCCTCATCGTGTCGGAACGTCTGATGTACGTGGGTGCAAAGCAATTCGCCGCGCTTATGGTTATAGTATATATAAACAAACATTGATGCACAAAGCGTGACTATAAATTAAAATACTCTAATGTACTCAATAGCAACCACGTGCTGTACTCGATAGGACAAGACAGCGAAAGAAAGTACAGGGCATGGATAAAATTTGTAGCTACGCGGTATATGTAGTGAGATGTTTTTTCATCTAAGAGGGTAGGTAGTTGTTGTTCCCTTTCAAGGTTACGAATACATTTATTTCGTTCATCCATACCAGGAAAGTGCTAAAAAAAAGTCGTAATACGTGCAGCTTTTATATGACTGTTCCACCCGCTTAACATACACAGCTAATACATACATTTAGATTTCCTAAAAACCCACAAATTTCGAAGCCATGGGTATTAAAATCCGCTAGTAATATTAGGTATAACTTTTTACGACTCACGCCAATATTAATTCTTAATTTACACTTTTGAAAAGAGCTTTTTTTCGGTACCGTTCATATTGCTAGGCCTTCGCATTACTCAAATTAGTTACACGTTTAAAATAGAAAATCCAGAGCCGTATTTCAAAAAAACAAGTTGATGATGATTTTTAAAAAACAAAACGTCGTAGTGAAAATTTGTAAACGCTATCTTATTTTCTTCAAAAAATAAAAATGAGAAAGTACTTTTCATTTTTCTATATCTGTAAAAATAATGTCAGAAATAAATAAAACTAAAATCGCAAAACATTCAAAAATTATCGAAAACAGCTAAAGTTAGTTTAATTTTGAAAACACCATTTTAAAGGTGTTTAAATTGTACAACTTTTCTCTAATTTAACCGACATCGTAACTCCTACCGTTTCCAAGATTCCAATGATATCCCATTCTTATCTTGGACACAGTGTATATCAATAGATATCAAGCTTTGTAAGTTAGATAAAACTGAACATAAATACCTAAATTTTTGGAAATAATCGACCGACGTTTATTTACAACATCCCTACAATAAAAAAAAGAATGCTTTAGTTATTTAACATTTAAATTTGTCTGAAATTTATCAAAATATTTTGGGCGTACCTGGTATATAACACAACGTTTGTGACGAAAGAGAAATAAAATTTGCTGTGGTCTAAACATATTCGCGTGCCCAGTAGGTACAATACAATTTTATTTTTTAGCTGTTGTAGCGTGTAGTGGCAACATCTATTGGTTTTTAGAGAATTAGAGGTTCCACTGTCTGTGTAGAGATACCGCTGGTGTTTTTGAGAATTACTATACCATAAGCGTTGATCATCTATGTTGGTTTATCTATGGTTATAGTATAGTAATTTATAGTATATATAGATATAGTATATATAGTAGCGAGACCAAGTCGACCTTCTTGTCTATAGTTAATATTCGATGCCTAACGTGCTTCAGACTCAGACACAACAAATTTGTCCAGCGCCTTTCCTTTAAAACGATGCGAAAGAGAAACAAAAGAATGAGGAAAATGAAGAACAATGAATCTATAAAATAACTAGAGATGAAAAATGAGATAGCAACGGCAAACAGATAGAACAAAGGAAATCGAAGAAATGGTGAGAAATGTAGATACACAAAATTAAAAATTAAGGCTATGAAGTTACAAGAAATGCCGCATGTCGTATAGATTGAGAAGAATTAAGTGAACTGTAGTTAAATGGAACACCGTTGTTTTTTTGATAAAACTGTCCAAATTTGTATACGAATTAAGCCCAAGGAATGCTAAAACCGTAAAAAGTTGAGCATGCAGATTGATCGAATAAAAACCTATGTGAATGTGAATTTATCTTAAATTAAAATTCCTTCAATTTAGCTCAAAAAATTTAGATCCACACGTATTATTTGCATATTGCTTGAAGAAGCGGCAATATATCTGCGAAACCGTGCAACTTATTTTATTGTTAATGTCATTCTTTTTTATTTTAAGTTACATTTTTTTTAATTATATAACTTAATATTTTCCTGTAAAAGGGACACTTTTAGCCAATAAAGGTTTATTTATATGGGGTTTTATGCTACGTACTTCCATCTATAGAACAAGCCCCACCCGCATACACAATTTAACAATATTTTTAAAGTTATTAGGTACATGCAACATGTGATGATTACTAATGTAATCCCAAGGTTCTCCCTTGTTGATTTCATCAAGAAGAGTTTAGCATATGTATATAATTTGTCGGTCTAATAATAAAAATCCCAGACATAGATTAATTAATATATAATACGAAGGCCGATTGTTAAGTAGAATGGCATTAAACAGATCAACAATTCGAAACACAAATACGCCTGCGGCTAGACATGTAAACCAGGAACCACATTAAACTGTATATCAAAAACTATAATAAGAGAATTTTGAAATCTTGGCAATACAGCTAAGTCGACGACGGAAGATCGATTATAATAGTTATGAGTTACTGACTTGTGTCCGCTTTATTATATTTTTTAAGATCTTTGTAGAGATGAATACAGGGTGTTGGCTAACACTGTTAAAATTCACAGGAGATAATTAAACAGGTTTAATTCTCCCCTGACGATGATAACAGTGTTATCTAAACGCACGTCAAGACGCTAAGGTTCAACTCGTTCCAAAAGACGTGAAATGTCCAAATATCTTTCACCAACAAAGATAGTTAGTCAAAACCATAATTAAATTTTACGAATAGCATTCAAATTTTCTTCATAAAAATATAATTCCACAATGCCGCCATTCTTTATTGCGCAATAAACATTAAAAATGACAGAATTCCTGAAAATTCTGCTATATAAACGTAAAATTTCCTTGAGATCTATCGCCTAAATACAGAATTATTCCTAAATTTCGCTTCATTATATATTTTTAGTTTCATTTGATATTTCAATTCAATAAATTTTTAAACAATTGTTTGTATCTTCTGTTCTTTGTTCATTCTTATGTCAACTGCTTATCTGTAATATGTTTAGATTCCCAAGTTCTTAGGATGTGGCTCACAAAAAGCAACACAGACAAAAATAGTCTAGTAGACAAATGTTTTCACAGCCGTTCAGTCATTTGTATTACTTTATTTGTGTGCTGTATGTGACTATAAAAAAAATCAGTTGTGTCGGCCCAAAACTTTCCCGTACAAGATATAATATAATTAAAAATATATGACCTACGTAACGAAACAGAATTTTAATAGACACTTGAAGTTGAATCCAAACGTAAACTCTAACGTATACGTTAACGTACAAACTAGACGTTTACGGAATGCTTCAAAAAGCTAGTTGAAGTGTAACAATTCGTGGCGCGTTAACGAGTTGACTTAACCTTAAATTTTTATTTTGAGGACTATTGTTATTGTTAATTGTAACTAATAAATATTTTGTGAGTGCAAAGATATAATTGAGCTAATAGTTTACACATATACGCACCTACCTAAATCGAAAATTATTTTGATTTAACTCAAAAGTAACCAAACGCATGACATGACAGAACACGATCAGTATGGACCGAATTCCAAATCGGAGCGTTTCGGGTAGCGTATAAGGGATAACGGGCACTACGTGGAGTCACGCGAGATCACGTAGCGCCGTAAACCAAAACGCAAATAAGATCGACGTGCGCACGCGTAGCTGTCAACTTTCACGTTTTCGTTTACGTAAATGAAAGCACTTCAACTGTCTAATAACTAAAATTGTAGTGTTTACATTATTTCCAATAAACTAACGTAACAAACTACTTTATTCAAAAATTAGAAAAAAAAAAGCTCGGATTCGAACCCCTAACCGAATACGAAGGAAAGGCGCTGTCAACGAGGCCACGGTACCACCTATCGTATATACTCGGATTGTATTTAAAATGTAATATATATATACGTTCCAACTACCTTACTGCTTTAAACCGTTGATTGAAATATTTAATATTTCAATCAACGTTTAAACGCAATTTTCTCGAGAACTATGGGGGCAAATATCATTCTGTAACGCAGATAAAAAATGCTTTAACAGGATGTATCACTGAGCCCTACTGATATATCAAAATTTAGCAAAATCTTTGTTTATACATAGTCACTAAAACAAATAGTTTTGACTGTTTTCTGAATTTTATTTTTAATATTTTGTTTTAAAAATCTAATAATATTTCTCAGCAAGAAATTAAGGTGTCCTCACAAAGAAACCTCAAAATTAATTTATAGTCTTATAAGAAGAATATGGTGGATACACTATAAGGCTTATAGGTATAGGATATTGTACAAAAATCTACTTAAAATGAGAATTAGAATCGGAAACTGTAATAATATATAGGTTGTTATATTTAAAATAAGCTTGTTGTCACCTACTTCCGGTATAACCGGAACTGTCGTACAGCATATTGCCAAAGTATCAAAATTCTCCGATATGCACCTATAGATTTCCATACACATATCGATGAGCTTACCGCTGAGCCACCACTGTATACGAGGTGTGAAATTATAGTAATGAGCGTCCGATATGACAATACCAGAAGCACGAAACTTCAACAGGCGGCAGGTAAACATGTGATACGTTTTCGGTACGAGTTTTAACCTGATATAGGCACATGGCTAGTAATTATTGTTTTTTCGTGAAACGTTAGTGAAATTAATTTTGAGCAAATGTGTGGTTTTGCTTAGAACTTGGACACAGTTCAACGGAAACTTTTCCGCAACCACAATAGACCATCGGTGACAGTGTTTTGTCCAGGGCTCAGGTTTAAGATATTCTCGGAAGAACCAGTGTTCACGGGGGAGGTCATATTGAAACCAGATTAAAGAATATGTAGAAGCTAGTGAACTGCTACCAACAGTACAGTCAGGTTTTAGGGCTGGACACAGTTGTGCGACTGCAATGCTAAAAATTACGGATGACGTCTTTAGTGCTCTCGATAATGATAAAAGTGTGATTTTGATATTACTTGATTATTCTAAAGCATTTGACCGCTTAAATCATAATGTTTTAATAGCAATACTTCAGTATTTGGGTTTTCAAGCAGAAGCGTGTAGTCTTATTTCTTCTTACTTATACACAAAGGGTTTCCTTAAATGGTGTTTTCTCGAGTCGCGTATCGGTTGACGGAGGTGTTCCACAAGGCTCTATACTTGGCCCTATATTCTTCACTTTATACACGTCGCAATTATCTAAGTCGTTGATGTATAGTTCCCCTCATTATTATGCTGATGATACACAATTGTATATGACTTTTGATATCAATAATATGGAAAATTCAAACAAACAACTTAATGATGACCTAAAAAGTTTGAAGGAAGTATCGGTGGGTCACTGTCTGACAATAAATCCGGAAAAATCTAAGGCTATGCTATTTTGTAAATCTCATTTGCGCACGATTATCGAAAATCAGTTAACACCAAGTATGGCAGGTAGCCGGATTTCTTTTGTTAGATATGCAAAAAGTCTTGGATTGGTGTTAGACACTGAACTACGATTTACGAGACATGTCAGTAGTAGCTGTGTGCAAAAGGCCTTTATGAGTTTGAGATTAATTTATAGTCAACGCCATGTGCTTAGTGAGGAGGTGAGGAAAATGCTGTGTGATTCTTTAGTTTTGTCACATTTTAATTATTGTAGTGCCGTTTATACACCTTGTTTACTAAGTACTGATGAAAAACGTATACAGCAAATTCAAAACTGTTGTGTGCGGTTAATAGGCGGAATTCGCAAGTTTGAAAGAGGAGTATCTGCGAAGTTGCGTGAAATTGGATGGTTTACGATGAAGGAACGCAGAATATATCAAATGTATGTCTTATTTAACAAGGTCATAGTCTTGAAATTGCTCAAATATCTATATCAAAAAGTTAAATTTCGTCATGATCAGCAGCACCTAGATCTAAGGCATAAGTTAGTAATAACCATGCCACAACACAGAAGTGCAATGTTTGAACGGTCATTCTCATACACGGTTTCCTGCATGTATAATAGAATTCCTGAGGAGTCTAAATTGTTACCCCCATGTATGTTCAGTAAGTTTTTGAAAGTGAAACTATTGGAATTTGTGTGATTAACTTGGTACTTGATTTGTGTGTTATATTATGTTGTATTTCTATATATTATGTAATTACTGCAGTGTTATAGGTTGGAATTGTATTTATTTAATTTTGTTTTTTTTTTTTTCACATTTGCTACTTAATATAAATGTTGTAGAATAGTCAGGTTAAGCTAGGAGACCTAGTATCAACTTCGCCAATTGTGTTTTTTGATATAATGCAACAAAGTCCAATTATTATTATTATTATGTCAGAATGTGGTCGCCATAGCTTGCATACGAAAAAACCTTCGGAGCCTAATCTATAGTGTACGTACTCGTATTTTCCATTGAACTAATAAAAATGCATACCAGAACTTTTTACTGTAACCTCATACAACCAGTAAAAAAAATAGCAATCAACTAATACAAATCTGTTACTCATAAAACTGGTTATTAACAATTATAGACAATTTACTATCTATTATTCAACATAATGTGGTTGTAGACAGATTCCTTTTAGGTGCTGCCAGGCCACATGTACCTACTTACATTTAAGTATAATGATTTTCACATTTATTTCTCAGTTCATATGTTTATATTAGGTTTGGTTGATTTGTGAATGGTGATATGATTCTGTGAATGTTCTTTCTTGGACCAGTTTGTTTTGGAATGAGATAGCAAGACTATGGCTATTACATCATTGAATATTGCCGATGGGTCAGTGAAGAGGCGGCTTTGGTAAGTTTATTCATACATACTCATAATATTACGCAGTGTTGCCGAGATTACGATAAAATATATACCTATAGACTCAATCACCTTCAACGGTTCGATTTATAATAGCAGCAAAGGCCTATTACTACTGGGACTTTGGGAGATTTTCCGAATGGTCGGTTGTTTAATGGGCTATTAAGTCTAGTATATTTTACACTTCTATGAAAAATATACGATTTTCTCTTGGGCCGGTGCTTACCACTTTTCCAGGCCGGTTTATCTTCTTCCATCCACTCCATACTAGAGCATCGAATAGTCGGCTGTATATTTTTCTGAAAAAAGGCTTCCAGATGCTTTTAGATAATATGAGAATATTATTATTATATTATAACGAAACATTTAAGTAGGTACAAGAGACGGTGCTCCTGCAGAGCCTTACTAATTTCAACATTGTTCTGATTAGAGTTACAAAATTATAGAATGGAAACACAACCATGAGTTTAAGCTTCGGTGGAGTTCGCTCCTCCCAATAACAAAATCTTTATAATAAATTATGTTTTAAGAGGGGAATCCGAAATGGTTACTTACAAAAATGTCCGATGGTGGCGCTAGTGAATCTCATTGCATTCCGAATTATTAATTTCTTAACTTAGAGTAATTTTATAGAATATTTTAATACATTCTTCTCCTCAATAGGTGTCGCCAAAAACTAATACATAGTGACCCTAAAATGTCATATTTCTATTTTGCGTAAATTATTTTCACATTCTTTTTTGTGCTCGTATTCTTATACGTTTGATGCTTATCTTCGCTTAGACTAGTTATAGTTATATACTATTATCAAAGATTAATCTATTAATCTTTGCTATTATACATAAAAAGGATGAATGTAAAAAAACTGGTTTTATTTGCGATAAATAGTCAAGATTTTTAAATATTTTCACAAATTGATGATTTTTGTGAAAACCGTAAAACATAGGTAAATGACACCTTAAAACGAATCCCAGTTATTTTTGAGGGACTATTAAAATACTCCCATACAGGGTGTTCTATTTAAAAAAACCAGAACTATGATAATACATACTTATCTCTTCTTTGGACCGCCCTGTATGCTTGCAGTGTTTTTCAAAATGTATTAGGTTAGCCCTGTTGTTTTAGTTTGTCAGTTTCAAAACCATGAGACGCTTATTTCATGCATCAAAGAGTGTCTTTCCTAATAGTATACAATGTGTCCAGAAACTAATGGACC
Source organism: Apoderus coryli (assembly GCA_911728435.2). Lineage (NCBI taxonomy): Eukaryota > Metazoa > Arthropoda > Insecta > Coleoptera > Attelabidae > Apoderus > Apoderus coryli. The sequence continues at coordinate 2,421,698 of OU452202.1, read as the reverse complement.
AAGCGAAAGCCACAAATTCTAGAGCAGATTTCATGGCAATTCAACGCCAAACTTCTAATGCAAAATTGCTTCTGAAAGAAGTTATAGTTTTTAAAAGATGGCGGCTTAGCATAGGTTTTTTAAAGGTATCGCGAAAGCGCCTTTAGCCATTGGAGTGAAAGGGAAGAAGATATTTCCCTAAATAGAAGCATTCGTTAGCCATACACTGCTGAATTAAATTGCGAACTTAGGCGTCTAAACGGGTATCAACGGACATTTTTAATAAAAAACTTCTTTTTCACTAACTTTTGGAGAATTCAGACATCATTCTTAGGAAATATGAGGTATTCTTATCTCAATATGATAGAATGCTGCCTTTTTGAGAAAAATTAAGTTTTAGTTTAATATGCGGTTTAACATAGTACCTATCTATTTGATTTACGATTGGTACAGTGATTATTTTAACAGTAAAAATTTTAAAAATTAAGTAGGGTATTAGATATTGTGAGTCTATACAGGGTGTCCCAAATATAAGAAATGAACCATAGTTGTGTTTTTTTTAAATGGAATGCCCTGTATATGAATATATTTTTGGATTCCCCGTTCAAAATAAACCTAACTTTCATTAAAGTACATCTCACCTAAACCTGACAGTTTTTTAAATATTTAAATTTTTATAAAAATATAGACATAATATGAATGAACAAATTCACACCTATTTGTTTGTTCTTTTTAAGCCAGTCTGGGCTGATAAATATACCCAGTCATCACTTGTTACGCCAAATATAAAAAACCCGCAATACTAAATACAGGGTGTCCAATAATATAATTTATATGAACGTAAAGTTGAATTCTAAATAACTTGTTTATTTCAAATGGAACACCTAGTATATGAGGTCAAAATTAGATGCATAAAGTAATTATCTGTCAAATTTATTTAGAATTTAGAAAGTTATTTAGAATTAAACTTTACGTTCATATAAGTTGTATTTAGTATTGGTGATTTTTTATATTTGGCGTAACAATTGATGAGATATTTATCAGCCTAGACTGGCTTAAAAAGAACAAACAAATAGGTGTGAATTTTTTCATTCAAATTATGTCTATATTTTTATTAAAACATAAATATTTAAAAAACTATCAGGTTTAGGTTAGATGTGCCTAAATGAAATTTAGGTTTATTTTGAACGGAGAATCTAAAAATTTATTCATATACAGGGCATTCCATTTAAAAAAATGCAACTATGGTTAATTTCTTATATTTGGGACACCCTGTATAGACTCACAATATTTTTAAAATGTAGCCATAAATCATTTTTATCGAACCCACGAATAAAACTTTAAGGAAATTAAATAGTTTAACCACAGTATTCCGTGTCGTATGGCGTGAATAACCCTGTATATACGTTCCAAGTACCTAACTGGTGAAATTTTAACCGCTATTTAAACCCCCACCAAGGGTATCTTATAATTTTATAATAACTACCAGTCGGGAGTTCTTGTAATCTCTCTATAGATCATAAAAAATCGGTTGTCACCCTAAAACTTTCCCGACTAGTTATAATATAATCAAAAATATATGACCTGCGTAACGAAACAGAATTTTAATAATTATTATAATTGTATTATTTCCACTAAACTAACGTAACAAACTAACTACTCGTACTTTATTCCTTCTTGTATTTATCCTCTAACAGTAGGTATACCTACATAATATTACCATAGATGTTTATTTATTCTCTGATATTACTGTACATGGCTAAAGTTAATAATCCCTACTCCTAGTACATACGCATATACATAATATACTATACCACATACAACTAAATATTAATAATATAAGTACGACAAAACCATTAGATTTTTGTCTCACTGTGTATAAACAGCGCCATCTCTTCAATACTGTCCCAACTACGCATTATTTGTTTGTTGCCTACATTTATAAAAAAATTATAAGAAAATGGCGGATATTTGAAGGGAAATATGAGGGATTTTTTTAAATATGGATATTGTCTAATACAGAAAGTTTTCACGTACAATTTTAATTACAAGTGATTGTTAAATATGTAAATAAGGTAATAAAGTAATATTATCATTATTAAATATTAGAATCATAGCACAAAATGAGGAAAAAGTTGCTGACTTTGAACTCATTTTATTAAGTAATTATTTATTGTTGTAGCCTCAAAATACCTTATTACCTAATCCAAACCTTAGTCTTTAAAACCCTATTAAAATTTTTGCTACCAGATACGTATTAGTGGAGATTTCCATCCACAAAAATATATCTGTAAATGTGAAAAAATTACCCATGTTTGAACTCAATTTATGAGTTAACTATTTAATATTTCCGCTTGAAAATACTTCATTACCTAATCCCATCTTTTGTCTTTAAAATCCTATGAAAATTTTTGCTAGCAGATACGTCTTAGTGACGACTACCATGTGCAAAATTATGCCTGCAAAGCGAAATATGATGATTTTCTAACTCTGTTTTTGAACTAACTATCCAATATTTCAACTTCAAAATACTTCAATACCTAATCCCATCTTTACTCTTTAACTCCCTATCAAAATTTTTGCTACCAGATACGTATTAGTAGAGTCTACCATGCGCAAAAATAGGTCTGCAAGCGATTTTATTCAAACGCCCCTCTTAATTTTGCACTGTGTTGCACCATGAAAACTAAATTTTGAGCCTAACCGAAAAGTAAATTAATTATATTCTCTATATTAAATCAAAGTCTTGCCATGCTTGTTTCGAGTATTCACTCATCGTCAGTGGCATGACAATCTACAGCTGATATATTAGAGACTTTTTGCACAACTCACGTTAAAATAGCGTGACGTTAACTTTCGGATTGGTATCTAGGCCGCATGCGCAGAAATTACCGTAACCTTATTTGAATAGCGGGACACGGTATTTGTTGATGAACTATTTCTTCAAATTGAAAAGTAATTTGTTAGGGGAGGGTTAACTTGATGGCAGCCCTACCTCAATCGCTTACTATTCACTTTGAAAGTTATCAACAAAAGTACTGTGGTAAGTTCACCGATTACATTTTTTTAGGTTTGAGATTTTGCACTAATTTGTCCTTGAAAAGTGTCAATAAAAATAACTGAATACAATTTTTTTTCCACTCTCTACACAATTTTAAAGTTTTTACACAACCGGGATCCCCGCTGCCATATGTGCAAAGTGTGCAATGCATACGGGCGCCATCCTTTAAGGGCGCCAAAACCCAGGGTCAAAAAAAAAAACAGAAAACAAAAATTTTTTATGAATAAAAGTTGAGAAAATAAATAGGATTAGGCATAAATACACACGAAATTTTAATTTATTTAGTATATCATCCAGTTACTGCTGATTCCTATGTTGCGAGAACATGTCAGGCGGTAGTTTCTTGATTTTTCCTGTTCAGACATGAATAATGCCTGGAGCGCTATAAAAGCGATGCATCGCCAGAGGAGTTGTTAAACTGGTTAGTTCACTGGACCGCATGGGCGTAGCCAGGGTGTTCCCCTGGGTGGGGCAACAAAACGAGGAAACTCATCTTAACATAAAAAATTTATTAAAAAAAACATATTGGGTTCATAACTCACAATTATTTTATTTTAGGATTAATTTCCTACAATTCTGGCTAAACTTCGAGAAAACTTATTTTTCAAACTGATCCTTCGTGTTTAAAACTCTTTTTCGATGGAAGCTCATCATGCAAATTCCAACAAGCCGTTGTTCCAACATTGTTGATCGTAACCAAGTTTTTATCCGACGCAAGGTGCTGGATTATCTTTCTATTGTGCAGGTAGTGCAAGGTTGCGCGAGTGAAATTTGAAGCGCTTTTTTAATGCCTGGGTAAAAAGATTGAGGTTCTTTAACTTCGAGTCTGATTTTTTTTTCACAGATTATACCGTAGTTCCACTTGAGCCAGAATTTCGTTTAAGTCGTAGTAGTCACAAAAGATTTAACTTTTTTAAAAAAACGGAGCAAATGGTAAAGCAAAAAATATATTAGGGTGTAATGCAAGCAACTCGTAGGGTGGCGGATTTTCATTAGAGAATCGCTGTCCAAAAGATATTATCAATGAATCCAGATACGAAATTATGAAAGATCTCGTCCATTCGGTACCAGAACCTCCTGGAGGATTTGCACGAAGCGTTTGTCGATTTGTAACTCTCGGCATTTTAGTCCGTATTAAGGTCTTTGGCAAGTTTTTCGGCTTCTTTTATTATGTTTAGGCGCTCGTCATTAACATTTTCCTAGTGTGTTTTAAGAGGTTTCTAATTCTTTTCATATGATTCATACATTGTAATAAGTCCCAACTTTTTGACTGCAAAACAACTGGTTGCAAAATGCAGAATATTTTGCTATTGAGCAGCCATTAACAACAAACTTTGAATTTGAAGTAAAACAATGCATTTAAAAAGCAGTTTTTTGCATTGCCATCTAGCGAGAGCGTTTTTAAAGCTGCCACGATTTTTACATAATGCTCCCTGAAAATGGCGATGATTCCGTATTTTTGAGACTAGCGGATCTCACAGAACATCGGCACGTTTAGAACGAATTTTCGCCGAAGTGGGGATTCTCTAAAAAATATTATTATTTCTTTTATTGTGGCGAGTGTATTTCGAAACACTGCTAACTGGTTTAAATCGTTCACCACTAAATTAAGTTTGTGGCTAGCACAATGAAAATACAGCCCCCGCGTGTACTTTCCCGAATAATTTTTGTACGCCTCCGTCCTTTCCAGCAATGGCGGAACACCCAACGTACCCTTTTCGGACGCACTTTTCAGGGTCAAGGCCCTGCGTTCGCTAGGAAACTATCAATTGCTGAGGCTAAAGAAATAGCATTCATGGCACTTAGTTCCACGAACCCCAGAAATTCTTATCGGGTCATCATATGCACCTCCACCTGGAGCGCTGCTTTTTTATTTATTTTGCATCAGGGTTTGTTAAGGAGGTTCATTCAGTATCGTCTATCGTCATGCGATTATATTCGTCACGTGATACTCACGAATCTGAGGAACTGAGGATGCGAAAGTATCTGACATACCCAGTTAAGAGGTTAAGGAAGTAAGTAGGCTAGGATCATTTGAATTTACATTTTTTTAGTTATATAATTTTATTTTTTTAATCCTTCAAAGGGGGGCAAGCACCTTGACTACGCCCATGCTGGACCGTGCAACAATTCATTTTGATATTTTAGTCTACACATAAATATGACTTCTAAATTTCAGTTTTTTGCTTTATTTCAAGCACCTACCTACCTACCGTCAAAAAAATAAATAAGAAAACATGATTCAAAATGCCTTACTGGGGCCCTGTCCTCAACTACAACATTACAATTGACCTTCAAAGTATCAACAAAAGTAACAAAATCTTTAACTATAATCGTGTTCAAGGCAAGTGTTGAAATATTTTGCACCATCATTCCCAGGTTTTCCAGCCCTCCTTAGCCTTCTTTTTTCTCAGTAAAATTTTGTTGTCTCATTTTTGCACCACTATTGTCAAAATTTACAAACTCTCCCCAACCCTAGGTAGTCACTATGAAATAGTATATTGTGCAACGAACACATTGAGATATAAGGAGACGCTATAAGCATTATTTTACATTGTACAGAAACGGGTGCATTGGGTGGGGCGTAAGCGCATACCAATATGGCGAATTCTCCAGAGCCGGACTAACTATTTTTGTTGACGTTTTTGTTTTTAATTTGCAGCTTGGGTTTATACTTTATTTTGAAATATTATGCAGTGTACAAAATACTTAAATATAGGTAATTATTGATATTTGATACCTAAATCCAGGAATAAAAGACGTTAGTACTTTATAAATTATAAATTAAAAAAAACAATTTTATTTAAATGTTGCGCTATGCTTAGCCACTTTATTTTTACTTAAATAATACATCCTGGTATTAACATATTTAGTCGCAATAGATTTGATCAGTAAATGTATATGGTTATCAAACACTGATTTGATCAAAACCGTGCACAACTAAATTAGGAAAAATATTACTATTTACAAATTCCTTTAAAACAAGGTTTATTATGAATCTTGCGGACAACTTTTCATTATTAGCTACTACAAGATTTTTTATGATCTTTTCGGATTGGAAGCAAACGTTTAAAACATCTTTTGAAGGAATTTGTTAATCCTTTTTTTGCCTTCATTTTAATAAAAGAATAACACTTTTTAATGCATCTCGACATTCTCTGCAAATAATTTGCTTCTTTAAACTAAAAACAACAAATCCAGCAATATAAACAAGAATGAATTTCGAAAATTCAGAAAATGGTCCAGGAAGATAATCATGATCTGGATAAATTATATTTGTGTACATTTCTCGTTAGTATTCAATTAATGCTAGAGGAATTGAGTATACCGATCTGACAAGTAGGTTCCATATTGAGTCCCTAGAATATCGTAGGGCGACTGTGGCTCTTACCTTCCTGCACGGACTGCTTAACAATAAAATAGATTGCACAGAGTTGTTGTCTCAAATTAATTTTTGTATATCGCGTGTGTCCGGTAGACATTGTAGCAGTTTTTACTGCCCGAGGGCTCGAACGAATCTAATGTCTCCAATATATTTTATGTTAAATTGTTTTAATGTGATGTGTACATTTCACCCCATTGAGGGGAATTTTAGATGAAGCTAAATTGTATTGTAATTTGTAAAATTGTAATGTAGTTAGTATTTGTCGAATTTATTTCTTATTTAATGTATTGCTCTGTAAATGGATAGATTCTGTTGAGCAATAAAGCTTATTATTATTATTATTATTATCAACAACTGTGCGGTGTTCGTTTCTGAATGCCACTCTGTTGTCTTGAATTAGCAGCTAGTGGTCTTGGCGTCAATTCGTATTCCCTTAACATGTTTCTTTCCTACTGTCGCTTAAATGGTGAGCTCTTACAATGTATGTTTCTAGCAGTGGTTGCATGATTTCTAAAAGTTTTTTTGTAATGGTAAGGCACGCGTTCTCTCTTGTCAAACTGTTATAATATTTCTGGAGTTTGTGGATGGTGTGCAAGAATGTTAATGTACTAGGTCAGTGCGTCTGCTCAGAGGCAACCAAAACTCTTACTCCGCAGCTTAATTCAATAAAAGTGTGGCTACAATTCCCGGGAATGCTGTCCTAATCGACCTCAACTTTGGCCAACGTTCTCCCACAAATAAATTTGGTTAAAAAATCGGCTATGCCAATGTCTCGCTTGAGTTGGTAGGCGGTTGCAATCGGAAAATTAATTTTAAAAGGCGGCCTGTCAAAGTTTAAATTATATTTTACTTTGTGAATGCGGAAAAAAAATTAAGATAAAGACGGATATAACCATTTTGAACTTCCCTGAGACGATTAAGACAATTTCCAGATGGAAGTCTGTCTGTATGTATTCTTCCACGAAATTACTTTCCCCCCCAAACCAACTGACATCGCTACGGCTCTGGGTGGTTACTTTATGTAACAAGCCATTCATAAATAAAGCCTCCCGCTAGGGAACTGAGGCGTATCTAGTGTTGGCAATAGGATTTAATGGAGTTGTTACTGCTTGTCCGGGCATCGCTTGTGAACTGTGTTTTACCGGGCATATTGCCTGCTCACACTAGATGTCGCCAAAAACATCTTGTTGTCATTCTATTATTTCTACTAATAGTTTGTGTCAGTGTAGCGGAAATGTAGCTTTTCGATTTATATATTTTTTATTTATACTTAATTAAAAATATATAGTTACTTTTCCGAGTGGTGCCATCGGGATTTTTTTTTGACTGCAACTGGATGAATAAACTGATGTGTGACATCTCTCAGATGGCCATGTTTTTCACGATGGCTTTTAGTAATTTAGTATCAAAGAAGAGAATGCAAAGAGACAGCATCGAAAGGAGAGAGAACGCATCGATGCGATGAGGCAGCGCACCTACGACAGCCGCTAAATGGTGGTGATTGGGCGTGTCAATATTGTGACAATAAGGTTTGCGGCTCTAGGATCGGTCTGTTTAGCCACCTTAGAGTTCACAAAACAGAAATCTCTGAGTTCGAATAATTCATATTCGTTAGCGAGTGAATGCTGATGATCAAAGAAGATCTTTTGAGGTTTATTCCATTGAAAGGACATACTACTAACACAGTGGCGGCTTGTGGCAGTTTACTGTGGTGCAGCGTTAAGCATAACAAAAAATAAAGTCTGCTATCCTATGGTTACTGCAATTAAACGCTGGCAACTATTCTTATATAAAGAGCGACAGCCGGCCGTCAGATGGTTGTACCTCGTTGAATATTGGGTATATGCCGGAGTGGCAGCGTTGCCCATTTAGATGAAGCTTTGCTTCACCTGCTTCATATGACAAGCCGCCACTGAATAGACATGAGTTGTTTTCTCATTTGAAAGATGCTATTAATGTTTCTTTTTTGCTTACTTCGAGTACGACTAGGTAGCCCACTGTACATTGGAAAATTATCTAAAATGCTCAATACATTGAGAAGGTTGGCGACCACTGGCTTACAACCTCTTTAGAGAGTGTGTTGCTTGTTGTCTCATCCTATCATGATTTCAAGTCTCACAGGGTGACCTCTTTCATCTTTCTTAACAGAGTTGTATAAGGCATGCTTGATGGCCCATATTTAATGATAGTGATGTTGAACCATTGAGATATAAGGAGACGCTATAAGCATTATTTTACATTGTACAGAAAATATGGCGAATTCTCCAGAGCCGGACTAACTATTTTTGTTGACGTTTTTGTTTTTAATTTGCAGCTTGGGTTTATACTTTATTTTGAAATATTATGCAGTGTACAAAATACTTAAATATAGGTAATTATTGATATTTCATACCTAAATCCAGGAATAAAAGACGTTAGTACTTTATAAATTATATATTAATACCCCTTAAACAAAACAATTTTATTTAAATGTTGCGCTATGCTTATCCACTTTATTTTTACTTAAATAATACATCCTGGTATTAACATATTTAGTCGCAATATGTATATGGTTATCAAACACTGATTTGATCAAAACCGTGCACAACTAAATTAGGAAAAATATTACTATTTACAAATTCCTTTAAAACAAGGTTTATTATGAATCCTGCGGACAACTTTTCATTAGTAGCTACTACAAGATTTTTTATGATCTTTTCGGATTGGAAGCAAACGTCTAAAACATCTTTTGAAGGAATTTATAAATCTTTTTTTTGCCTTCATTTTAATAAAAGAATAACACTTTTTAATGCATCTCGACATTCTCTGCAAATAATTTGCTTCTTTAAACTAAAAACAACAAATCCAGCAATATAAACAATAATGAATTTCGAAAATTCAGAAAATGGTCCAGGAAGATAATCATGATGTGGATAAATTATATTTGTGTACATTTCTCGTTGGTATCCAATTAATTCGAGACACATATTCTGTCCAGATATGTCTACGAGCAGGATCTTTAGGAAATCTAAAAACCAGAATATGTTTTTAACACACATTTAGGGGTCTTTTTTGCTAGAAAGTGATGAAAAAGTAGAGAGTTTGAGAGTAGAAATCAATAAAGGCATTTGTAAAAAAAAAATAAACTACAATGCACGTATCAATTGTTCAGTGCAGAAAGAGAATGCTACCAGACTCCTATAATAATGTGTTTTAATAAGTTCGCCTAAAAAAAACCCTAAATACGTCCATGTACAATGTTTACAATATTTGGTACATACCTATGAAACGTTATTTCTGATATTTTCTGGTCGATTTCACTTCTACTACTGCAACTACGCACAGCACAGGCCACCATTATAGTATATTGTCAAATAACCGTCCAAAAAAACACGAAAAACTTAAATAAACTTGTAAAATACTCGTAAATAACACTATAAACTTGAAAGCACGACAAATGATATATATCGTATACCAATATGGCGTACCTGCACCCGCTTTTGGCCACGTTAGAGCGTCTCCCCCCACCTCAATGTGTTGAACGCTATTTTGACCCGCCTCCTGCCTGTTTTATTCGTGTCTAATATCTTTAATACACCAGCAAGTTCGGATTGAATGTTGGAAAAACCATAGGCCATTTGATGTTTAATCACAGGCTTCTGGAATATGTTACACAGTTTGCACCTTTTTGGGTTTTTGAGTGATATTCTTTATTAATATTCAAGACTTTTTATATTTTGAAAAGCAATAATGAGCCGCTATGTCTTGTTTAACATCTTTGAAATCTATTTAGGCATCAGAATTTTTCTTCCAATTCTGAATATATTACAAAAGAAATTGTTAAACAAAATAACATTGTTAATAAATAAGCATTTCTCGAACTGGATATTGCTATATATTATAAATTTTACTTACCATATTTTTTCTCTAGGCACTGAACCAGTTCTAATCGGGGATTTCGAATAGTTTTGTAATTCATGGTTTAACGGTTCGTCACTATTTTCTTCCCAAAACCCCATTTTTAACCACAAATAAAATTAAAAAAACTAGGAATAAACAATGAGATTTACAAAAAGCGCAAAGTGCTTGGTATCTTAATAGTAGGTAGTGCAAATTTAAGTATTTATTTAATCATTATTGTATCACACAATTGTTCCATCAAAACGCACACACTAAAAAAAAAATAAAGCACTTCACATGTAGTTAGGTAGTGTAATAAAAATATTTTCTATTAAGTATACCGAATTCTTCGTTGTCTATTACTAATATTATTTTATAAAATTTAATAATTCTTAAATAACGAAATGTTGATTTTAATAATAAATTTAAATAAGAATTCGGTTAAAATCATAAATTTAATCGGTAAGTACACTGAAATTTTGTAACACGTCAGCCTTGTTACGTATTATAAAATTATATAATGTAGGTCGTATCGTAGCTGTGAAATAAAAGTCGAATACCCATCAAAAATCTATATGTACCTGTTAAATAATAAAGAATATAATAATTGTTTTTATTGGTATTATTCTATGTTAGTCCCAACATATAATTTGTTGCGACAGTTTTATTTTTGATTACTATGCACTCAATACTGCTTTGGCATCTTACAGAGTGACACTGGAAAAACGGGAATGCATGAATTATTAATATAGATGCTCTCTAGGGTAATGTAGAGGGCGCTAATTCTGCCCTATATTATTTATTTTAATACTGTAGGAAATTTTTCTGCAAAACCTTCCAATTACTACTATTGACTTTGAAGTGCTCAAAAATTAAAAGCTCAACAATCACAATGTAGAGCGAAAATAGTTTTTCACTCATCCTCAACACTTGCGATTATCCTTGAAATATATAAATATCTCAAAGGTAACATAAAGTTGCCCAGCAACTAGTGGCGAATATTTAAAAATGCACGGATAAATTTCCTGGTAGTGACAAAAGTAGCATCGGTTATGAAAATTCACCATCTATCCGACAAGACAATAATTAAACCAAATTGACAGTTAATTATTATTAAATTATTTTGGTAATTTCGAAGGTTTCAAAGCTAACATAACATACAGTGATAGTGAATATAGTTTAACACCACCTAGTCAAATTAATACTTTCAAGTCATCGTATTTAGGCTTACGCCAAAAGAGCGAGTATAGGTAAGTTTCGAAAAACAAATATTTTCCTAAAAATTATGATGTTTAGTTTATTCAAACGCATTAAAACAGTCGTAGAAAAAGTATAGTGTGAAACTCACATGAAATGACCATTTCCTACTCGTATGATTTGAAGCACTCGCCTGCGGCTCATGCTGCAAACGATCATACTCGTAGGAAATATATTTATGTCATTTCATGTTCGTTCATTGAGGTGGGGGGAGACGCTCTAACGTGGCCAAAAGCGGGTGCAGGTACGCCATATTGGTATACGATATATATCATTTGTCGTGCTTTCAAGTTTATAGTGTTATTTACGAGTATTTTACAAGTTTATTTAAGTTTTTCCTGTTTTTTTGGACGGTTATTTGACAATGTACTATAATGGTGTCCTGTGCTGTGCGTAGTTGCAGTAGTAGAAGTGAAATCGACCAGAAAATATCAGAAATAACGTTTCATAGGTATGTACCAAATATTGTAAACATTGTACATGGACGTATTTAGGGTTTTTTTAGGCGAACTTATTAAAACACATTATTATAGGAGTCTGGTAGCATTCTCTTTCTGCACTGAACAATTGATACGTGCATTGTAGTTTATTTTTTTTTTACAAATTCCTTTACTTGATTTCTACTCTCAAACTCTCTACTTTTTCATCACTTTCTAGCAAAAAAGACCCCTAAATGTGTGTTAAAAACATATTCTGGTTTTTAGATTTCCTAAAGATCCTGCTCGTAGCCATATCTGGACAGAATATGTGTCTCGAATTAATTGAATACTAACGAGAAATGTACACAAATATAATTTATCCAGATCATGATTATCTTCCTGGACCATTTTCTGAATTTTCGAAATTCATTCTTGTTTATATTGCTGGATTTGTTGTTTTTAGTTTAAAGAAGCAAATTATTTGCAGAGAATGTCGAGATGCATTAAAAAGTGTTATTCTTTTATTAAAATGAAGGCAAAAAAAGGATTAACAAATTCCTTCAAAAGATGTTTTAAACGTTTGCTTCCAATCCGAAAAGATCATAAAAAATCTTGTAGTAGCTAATAATGAAAAGTTGTCCGCAAGATTCATAATAAACCTTGTTTTAAAGGAATTTGTAAATAGTAATATTTTTCCTAATTTAGTTGTGCACGGTTTTGATCAAATCAGTGTTTGATAACCATATACATTTACTGATCAAATCTATTGCGACTAAATATGTTAATACCAGGATGTATTATTTAAGTAAAAATAAAGTGGCTAAGCATAGCGCAACATTTAAATAAAATTGTTTTTTTTAATTTATAATTTATAAAGTACTAACGTCTTTTATTCCTGGATTTAGGTATCAAATATCAATAATTACCTATATTTAAGTATTTTGTACACTGCATAATATTTCAAAATAAAGTATAAACCCAAGCTGCAAATTAAAAACAAAAACGTCAACAAAAATAGTTAGTCCGGCTCTGGAGAATTCGCCATATTGGTATGCGCTTACGCCCCACCCAATGCACCCGTTTCTGTACAATGTAAAATAATGCTTATAGCGTCTCCTTATATCTCAATGTGTTCGTTGCACAATATACTATTTCATAGTGACTACCTAGGGTTGGGGAGAGTTTGTAAATTTTGACAATAGTGGTGCAAAAATGAGACAACAAAATTTTACTGAGAAAAAAGAAGGCTAAGGAGGGCTGGAAAACCTGGGAATGATGGTGCAAAATATTTCAACACTTGCCTTGAACACGATTATAGTTAAAGATTTTGTTACTTTTGTTGATACTTTGAAGGTCAATTGTAATGTTGTAGTTGAGGACAGGGCCCCAGTAAGGCATTTTGAATCATGTTTTCTTATTTATTTTTTTGACGGTAGGTAGGTAGGTGCTTGAAATAAAGCAAAAAACTGAAATTTAGAAGTCATATTTATGTGTAGACTAAAATATCAAAATGAATTGTTGCACGGTCCAGCATGGGCGTAGTCAAGGTGCTTGCCCCCCTTTGAAGGATTAAAAAAATAAAATTATATAACTAAAAAAATGTAAATTCAAATGATCCTAGCCTACTTACTTCCTTAACCTCTTAACTGGGTATGTCAGATACTTTCGCATCCTCAGTTCCTCAGATTCGTGAGTATCACGTGACGAATATAATCGCATGACGATAGACGATACTGAATGAACCTCCTTAACAAACCCTGATGCAAAATAAATAAAAAAGCAGCGCTCCAGGTGGAGGTGCATATGATGACCCGATAAGAATTTCTGGGGTTCGTGGAACTAAGTGCCATGAATGCTATTTCTTTAGCCTCAGCAATTGATAGTTTCCTAGCGAACGCAGGGCCTTGACCCTGAAAAGTGCGTCCGAAAAGGGTACGTTGGGTGTTCCGCCATTGCTGGAAAGGACGGAGGCGTACAAAAATTATTCGGGAAAGTACACGCGGGGGCTGTATTTTCATTGTGCTAGCCACAAACTTAATTTAGTGGTGAACGATTTAAACCAGTTAGCAGTGTTTCGAAATACACTCGCCACAATAAAAGAAATAATAATATTTTTTAGAGAATCCCCACTTCGGCGAAAATTCGTTCTAAACGTGCCGATGTTCTGTGAGATCCGCTAGTCTCAAAAATACGGAATCATCGCCATTTTTAGGGAGCATTATGTAAAAATCGTGGCAGCTTTAAAAACGCTCTCGCTAGATGGCAATGCAAAAAACTGCTTTTTAAATGCATTGTTTTACTTCAAATTCAAAGTTTGTTGTTAATGGCTGCTCAATAGCAAAATATTCTGCATTTTGCAACCAGTTGTTTTGCAGTCAAAAAGTTGGGACTTATTACAATGTATGAATCATATGAAAAGAATTAGAAACCTCTTAAAACACACTAGGAAAATGTTAATGACGAGCGCCTAAACATAATAAAAGAAGCCGAAAAACTTGCCAAAGACCTTAATACGGACTAAAATGCCGAGAGTTACAAATCGACAAACGCTTCGTGCAAATCCTCCAGGAGGTTCTGGTACCGAATGGACGAGATCTTTCATAATTTCGTATCTGGATTCATTGATAATGTCTTTTGGACAGCGATTCTCTAATGAAAATCCGCCACCCTACGAGTTGCTTGCATTACACCCTAATATATTTTTTGCTTTACCATTTGCTCCGTTTTTTTAAAAAAGTTAAATCTTTTGTGACTACTACGACTTAAACGAAATTCTGGCTCAAGTGGAACTACGGTATAATCTGTGAAAAAAAAATCAGACTCGAAGTTAAAGAACCTCAATCTTTTTACCCAGGCATTAAAAAAGCGCTTCAAATTTCACTCGCGCAACCTTGCACTACCTGCACAATAGAAAGATAATCCAGCACCTTGCGTCGGATAAAAACTTGGTTACGATCAACAATGTTGGAACAACGGCTTGTTGGAATTTGCATGATGAGCTTCCATCGAAAAAGAGTTTTAAACACGAAGGATCAGTTTGAAAAATAAGTTTTCTCGAAGTTTAGCCAGAATTGTAGGAAATTAATCCTAAAATAAAATAATTGTGAGTTATGAACCCAATATGTTTTTTTTAATAAATTTTTTATGTTAAGATGAGTTTCCTCGTTTTGTTGCCCCACCCAGGGGAACACCCTGGCTACGCCCATGCGGTCCAGTGAACTAACCAGTTTAACAACTCCTCTGGCGATGCATCGCTTTTATAGCGCTCCAGGCATTATTCATGTCTGAACAGGAAAAATCAAGAAACTACCGCCTGACATGTTCTCGCAACATAGGAATCAGCAGTAACTGGATGATATACTAAATAAATTAAAATTTCTTGTGTATTTATGCCTAATCCTATTTATTTTCTCAACTTTTATTCATAAAAAATTTTTGTTTTCTGTTTTTTTTTTTTGACCCTGGGTTTTGGCGCCCTTAAAGGATGGCGCCCGTATGCATTGCACACTTTGCACATATGGCAGCGGGGATCCCGGTTGTGTAAAAACTTTAAAATTGTGTAGAGAGTGGAAAAAAAATTGTATTCAGTTATTTTTATTGACACTTTTCAAGGACAAATTAGTGCAAAATCTCAAACCTAAAAAAATGTAATCGGTGGTAATCGTACCACAGTACTTTTGTTGATAACTTTCAAAGTGAATAGTAAGCGATTGAGGTAGGGCTGCCATCAAGTTAACCCTCCCCTAACAAATTACTTTTCAATTTGAAGAAATAGTTCATCAACAAATACCGTGTCCCGCTATTCAAATAAGGTTACGGTAATTTCTGCGCATGCGGCCTAGATACCAATCCGAAAGTTAACGTCACGCTATTTTAACGTGAGTTGTGCAAAAAGTCTCTAATATATCAGCTGTAGATTGTCATGCCACTGACGATGAGTGAATACTCGAAACAAGCATGGCAAGACTTTGATTTAATATAGAGAATATAATTAATTTACTTTTCGGTTAGGCTCAAAATTTAGTTTTCATGGTGCAACACAGTGCAAAATTAAGAGGGGCGTTTGAATAAAATCGCTTGCAGACCTATTTTTGCGCATGGTAGACTCTACTAATACGTATCTGGTAGCAAAAATTTTGATAGGGAGTTAAAGAGTAAAGATGGGATTAGGTATTGAAGTATTTTGAAGTTGAAATATTGGATAGTTAGTTCAAAAACAGAGTTAGAAAATCATCATATTTCGCTTTGCAGGCATAATTTTGCACATGGTAGTCGTCACTAAGACGTATCTGCTAGCAAAAATTTTCATAGGATTTTAAAGACAAAAGATGGGATTAGGTAATGAAGTATTTTCAAGCGGAAATATTAAATAGTTAACTCATAAATTGAGTTCAAACATGGGTAATTTTTTCACATTTACAGATATATTTTTGTGGATGGAAATCTCCACTAATACGTATCTGGTAGCAAAAATTTTAATAGGGTTTTAAAGACTAAGGTTTGGATTAGGTAATAAGGTATTTTGAGGCTACAACAATAAATAATTACTTAATAAAATGAGTTCAAAGTCAGCAACTTTTTCCTCATTTTGTGCTATGATTCTAATATTTAATAATGATAATATTACTTTATTACCTTATTTACATATTTAACAATCACTTGTAATTAAAATTGTACGTGAAAACTTTCTGTATTAGACAATATCCATATTTAAAAAAATCCCTCATATTTCCCTTCAAATATCCGCCATTTTCTTATAATTTTTTTATAAATGTAGGCAACAAACAAATAATGCGTAGTTGGGACAGTATTGAAGAGATGGCGCTGTTTATACACAGTGAGACAAAAATCTAATGGTTTTGTCGTACTTATATTATTAACCCTTAAATGCATGATTTTTTGAAAATTACTAAAAAAAATCCTGAATGATTGTTTTGATGTATTTATTCAGAGAAAAATAAGGAAAAAATTTAATAACAAAGTTAAAGGCTATTTTTAGCTAAAAGCTAGTTGTTGCATATCTGCAACATTATGCATTAACCAGATAACTTATGATGTGGTATGATAGTCTTTAAAACAGTTATTTTTTTTGTTGCAACATAAATACACGCCACATTTCTCACATATGGTTTGTGCATACCCTTTGCAGTTTGGTAATTTACAGCGACCACGTACATCTGTCCAGATCATCCAATGTCCTACTTGATCAAGGCGAACGTCCTTTGGAGGAGCATGTTGGGCAGGACCTGATTTTTTCTTAGCCCTTATTGTTTCTTCAAGAGTGCTATTGCTTGGACGTCCTCGTTTGATTGCATTGTGTTGTCCAATTTGTATTAGACATAGTGCTACCTGTTTTCGGAATTCAAAAAGTGTAATATGTTGTTGACCACTTTGATGCATTGTAGATATTTTTTTAAATAAAATCCACGAATTTGCTAATGCCATATCGATGAAATGATAAAACAAGCGCATATACCATTTTTTGCTTTTGTTCAATATTTTATGCCTTGCCATAAAAGCATCTAGCAAGTCCACTCCACCCATGTGATGGTTGTATTCTTTTACAACAAAAGGACAAGTAATTTCAGCAGTAGATTTGCTTGTTTTATTGTATCTGTTTATGGTACTTAATGGTAATTTTCCCGCAAAGGTTGACAGAAGAGTTACAATCTTGTTATCCTTCCAAACAACAGATGAAATATCTATGCCATCAAGATCTCCTACAAACTCATAACAAGTGCCTCGAGGATCCTTCTTCATATCTTTTTCAGATGGTAATTTGCAATTTGTGATTCTATTACGCCGGATAGTTCCCAAGCTGTATATTCCATTCTTTGCTAAGTATACCATCAAAGCCGGACTGGTGTAATAGTTGTCAAAATACAACCTGTAGTTTTGATTTCTCGGTATTCTTCGGGATAATCTAACCACTACGTTAGCAGCAGCTCCTAGGTCTGGTTCACTTGCATCTATTATTTGCCTCTTATCGTTTTCTTGGCCCGAATAGACTTCGAAGTGGTAAGCGTACCCACTTACACCACAAAGCACAAATAGTTTGAAACCCCATTTGTGAGGTTTCATTGGCAAATATTGCTTCATGTAGTGATGTACCTTTGTAGAACACAGCTGTTCATCAACTGAAAGTTTAGCTTCAAGGGGCACTGTCGAATTTTTTGCATTCAAGTGAGTTATTATCGGTCTTATTTTATGAAGTCTGTCGTGATCTGCATGATCCCTAGGTAAATGTTTGTTGTTGTCATTAAAGTGTAAAAACTGGCGAATTTTCTCGAATCTATTTAAGGTCATAGAATTTGCGACTACATCGGTACCAATATCTGGTGACCAATAATGACGAGTATTCGGCAGTCGTACGAGAGACATGTAAATGATAATACCAATGTATCGTCTTAGCTCTCTGGCTGACAAATTTAATGGTTTGTTTATGTCAAACTGTTGAGCATATAAGTTTGATTCTTGAACAATTTTTTCTACTAAATCATCTGAAAAGAAATGTTGGAAACATTCATATGGAGTTTCCATTTTAAGCAGCTTACTGGGCATAATGTCATTTCCTTTAAAACTTAATTGAACCTCATTCAAAAGTAAATTCTTCTTCTTCCATTTTATTTCAATTTTTGCAGTTTTTGATTTTGAGCTACAGGGTAACACATTATTTGCTGACTTATTATGGTTAATCACTGTTTCAACCCGTTCCTCGGTGTTATCTAAAATCTCATCAGGCACCTCTAAATCTTCTAATTCACCTTGCTCTTGTTCCTCCAAGACATTATCGGGAAAATACTCTGGATCGTCCAAAGAATCTACGTCTGAGAAGTTTATATCTTCACTAATTTCACTTAAATTGTCAATAAAATACTGTAATTCATCATTGGTAAGTGCCTTACTTCGATCGCCCTTCGACATGCTAAAAACAAAAAAGGAAAAAACACGGTCAACCAAACACATAAAAAGTTCTAAAATTAATGAGTCGCAATGCATGATGTTGCATTTCTGCAACATATTTTTTTTCCCGAAAAATTCAACATCACACATAATATAACAACAAATACTATAAAATGTTTATAATACTAACCTAGGACAATACGAAACACAATTTTATAAAACTCAAAATACGCTTTTTGTTGGAATTCTAATTCTCAGAAAGGTTCACTAACAAAAGTAGGGTTAGCACATATGACTATCTCCACGATGCCGGCTTGAATCATTTACATTTTTTTAAATTTTTCGCGCGCAGTCTTTGCCTTCATATCTAACACACTGTTGCACTTCTGCAACATTACGGATAGACCGAGAAATTAATTTAACTTGCATTTTACGTACTAAAATGATTTTGTTGCATTTCTGCAACCGCATGCATTTAAGGGTTAATATTTAGTTGTATGTGGTATAGTATATTATGTATATGCGTATGTACTAGGAGTAGGGATTATTAACTTTAGCCATGTACAGTAATATCAGAGAATAAATAAACATCTATGGTAATATTATGTAGGTATACCTACTGTTAGAGGATAAATACAAGAAGGAATAAAGTACGAGTAGTTAGTTTGTTACGTTAGTTTAGTGGAAATAATACAATTATAATAATTATTAAAATTCTGTTTCGTTACGCAGGTCATATATTTTTGATTATATTATAACTAGTCGGGAAAGTTTTAGGGTGACAACCGATTTTTTATGATCTATAGAGAGATTACAAGAACTCCCGACTGGTAGTTATTATAAAATTATAAGATACCCTTGGTGGGGGTTTAAATAGCGGTTAAAATTTCACCAGTTAGGTACTTGGAACGTATATACAGGGTTATTCACGCCATACGACACGGAATACTGTGGTTAAACTATTTAATTTCCTTAAAGTTTTATTCGTGGGTTCGATAAAAATGATTTATGGCTACATTTTAAAAATATTGTGAGTCTATACAGGGTGTCCCAAATATAAGAAATTAACCATAGTTGCATTTTTTTAAATGGAATGCCCTGTATATGAATAAATTTTTAGATTCTCCGTTCAAAATAAACCTAAATTTCATTTAGGCACATCTAACCTAAACCTGATAGTTTTTTAAATATTTATGTTTTAATAAAAATATAGACATAATTTGAATGAAAAAATTCACACCTATTTGTTTGTTCTTTTTAAGCCAGTCTAGGCTGATAAATATCTCATCAATTGTTACGCCAAATATAAAAAATCACCAATACTAAATACAACTTATATGAACGTAAAGTTGAATTCTAAATAACTTGTTTATTTCAAATGGAACACCTAGTATATGAGGTCAAAATTAGATGCATAAAGTAATTATCTGTCAAATTTATTTAGAATTTAGAAAGTTATTTAGAATTAAACTTTACGTTCATATAAGTTGTATTTAGTATTGGTGATTTTTTATATTTGGCGTAACAATTGATGAGATATTTATCAGCCTAGACTGGCTTAAAAAGAACAAACAAATAGGTGTGAATTTTTTCATTCAAATTATGTCTATATTTTTATTAAAACATAAATATTTAAAAAACTATCAGGTTTAGGTTAGATGTGCCTAAATGAAATTTAGGTTTATTTTGAACGGAGAATCTAAAAATTTATTCATATACAGGGCATTCCATTTAAAAAAATGCAACTATGGTTAATTTCTTATATTTGGGACACCCTGTATAGACTCACAATATTTTTAAAATGTAGCCATAAATCATTTTTATCGAACCCACGAATAAAACTTTAAGGAAATTAAATAGTTTAACCACAGTATTCCGTGTCGTATGGCGTGAATAACCCTGTATATACGTTCCAAGTACCTAACTGGTGAAATTTTAACCGCTATTTAAACCCCCACCAAGGGTATCTTATAATTTTATAATAACTACCAGTCGGGAGTTCTTGTAATCTCTCTATAGATCATAAAAAATCGGTTGTCACCCTAAAACTTTCCCGACTAGTTATAATATAATCAAAAATATATGACCTGCGTAACGAAACAGAATTTTAATAATTATTATAATTGTATTATTTCCACTAAACTAACGTAACAAACTAACTACTCGTACTTTATTCCTTCTTGTATTTATCCTCTAACAGTAGGTATACCTACATAATATTACCATAGATGTTTATTTATTCTCTGATATTACTGTACATGGCTAAAGTTAATAATCCCTACTCCTAGTACATACGCATATACATAATATACTATACCACATACAACTAAATATTAATAATATAAGTACGACAAAACCATTAGATTTTTGTCTCACTGTGTATAAACAGCGCCATCTCTTCAATACTGTCCCAACTACGCATTATTTGTTTGTTGCCTACATTTATAAAAAAATTATAAGAAAATGGCGGATATTTGAAGGGAAATATGAGGGATTTTTTTAAATATGGATATTGTCTAATACAGAAAGTTTTCACGTACAATTTTAATTACAAGTGATTGTTAAATATGTAAATAAGGTAATAAAGTAATATTATCATTATTAAATATTAGAATCATAGCACAAAATGAGGAAAAAGTTGCTGACTTTGAACTCATTTTATTAAGTAATTATTTATTGTTGTAGCCTCAAAATACCTTATTACCTAATCCAAACCTTAGTCTTTAAAACCCTATTAAAATTTTTGCTACCAGATACGTATTAGTGGAGATTTCCATCCACAAAAATATATCTGTAAATGTGAAAAAATTACCCATGTTTGAACTCAATTTATGAGTTAACTATTTAATATTTCCGCTTGAAAATACTTCATTACCTAATCCCATCTTTTGTCTTTAAAATCCTATGAAAATTTTTGCTAGCAGATACGTCTTAGTGACGACTACCATGTGCAAAATTATGCCTGCAAAGCGAAATATGATGATTTTCTAACTCTGTTTTTGAACTAACTATCCAATATTTCAACTTCAAAATACTTCAATACCTAATCCCATCTTTACTCTTTAACTCCCTATCAAAATTTTTGCTACCAGATACGTATTAGTAGAGTCTACCATGCGCAAAAATAGGTCTGCAAGCGATTTTATTCAAACGCCCCTCTTAATTTTGCACTGTGTTGCACCATGAAAACTAAATTTTGAGCCTAACCGAAAAGTAAATTAATTATATTCTCTATATTAAATCAAAGTCTTGCCATGCTTGTTTCGAGTATTCACTCATCGTCAGTGGCATGACAATCTACAGCTGATATATTAGAGACTTTTTGCACAACTCACGTTAAAATAGCGTGACGTTAACTTTCGGATTGGTATCTAGGCCGCATGCGCAGAAATTACCGTAACCTTATTTGAATAGCGGGACACGGTATTTGTTGATGAACTATTTCTTCAAATTGAAAAGTAATTTGTTAGGGGAGGGTTAACTTGATGGCAGCCCTACCTCAATCGCTTACTATTCACTTTGAAAGTTATCAACAAAAGTACTGTGGTAAGTTCACCGATTACATTTTTTTAGGTTTGAGATTTTGCACTAATTTGTCCTTGAAAAGTGTCAATAAAAATAACTGAATACAATTTTTTTTCCACTCTCTACACAATTTTAAAGTTTTTACACAACCGGGATCCCCGCTGCCATATGTGCAAAGTGTGCAATGCATACGGGCGCCATCCTTTAAGGGCGCCAAAACCCAGGGTCAAAAAAAAAAACAGAAAACAAAAATTTTTTATGAATAAAAGTTGAGAAAATAAATAGGATTAGGCATAAATACACACGAAATTTTAATTTATTTAGTATATCATCCAGTTACTGCTGATTCCTATGTTGCGAGAACATGTCAGGCGGTAGTTTCTTGATTTTTCCTGTTCAGACATGAATAATGCCTGGAGCGCTATAAAAGCGATGCATCGCCAGAGGAGTTGTTAAACTGGTTAGTTCACTGGACCGCATGGGCGTAGCCAGGGTGTTCCCCTGGGTGGGGCAACAAAACGAGGAAACTCATCTTAACATAAAAAATTTATTAAAAAAAACATATTGGGTTCATAACTCACAATTATTTTATTTTAGGATTAATTTCCTACAATTCTGGCTAAACTTCGAGAAAACTTATTTTTCAAACTGATCCTTCGTGTTTAAAACTCTTTTTCGATGGAAGCTCATCATGCAAATTCCAACAAGCCGTTGTTCCAACATTGTTGATCGTAACCAAGTTTTTATCCGACGCAAGGTGCTGGATTATCTTTCTATTGTGCAGGTAGTGCAAGGTTGCGCGAGTGAAATTTGAAGCGCTTTTTTAATGCCTGGGTAAAAAGATTGAGGTTCTTTAACTTCGAGTCTGATTTTTTTTTCACAGATTATACCGTAGTTCCACTTGAGCCAGAATTTCGTTTAAGTCGTAGTAGTCACAAAAGATTTAACTTTTTTAAAAAAACGGAGCAAATGGTAAAGCAAAAAATATATTAGGGTGTAATGCAAGCAACTCGTAGGGTGGCGGATTTTCATTAGAGAATCGCTGTCCAAAAGACATTATCAATGAATCCAGATACGAAATTATGAAAGACCTCGTCCATTCGGTACCAGAACCTCCTGGAGGATTTGCACGAAGCGTTTGTCGATTTGTAACTCTCGGCATTTTAGTCCGTATTAAGGTCTTTGGCAAGTTTTTCGGCTTCTTTTATTATGTTTAGGCGCTCGTCATTAACATTTTCCTAGTGTGTTTTAAGAGGTTTCTAATTCTTTTCATATGATTCATACATTGTAATAAGTCCCAACTTTTTGACTGCAAAACAACTGGTTGCAAAATGCAGAATATTTTGCTATTGAGCAGCCATTAACAACAAACTTTGAATTTGAAGTAAAACAATGCATTTAAAAAGCAGTTTTTTGCATTGCCATCTAGCGAGAGCGTTTTTAAAGCTGCCACGATTTTTACATAATGCTCCCTAAAAATGGCGATGATTCCGTATTTTTGAGACTAGCGGATCTCACAGAACATCGGCACGTTTAGAACGAATTTTCGCCGAAGTGGGGATTCTCTAAAAAATATTATTATTTCTTTTATTGTGGCGAGTGTATTTCGAAACACTGCTAACTGGTTTAAATCGTTCACCACTAAATTAAGTTTGTGGCTAGCACAATGAAAATACAGCCCCCGCGTGTACTTTCCCGAATAATTTTTGTACGCCTCCGTCCTTTCCAGCAATGGCGGAACACCCAACGTACCCTTTTCGGACGCACTTTTCAGGGTCAAGGCCCTGCGTTCGCTAGGAAACTATCAATTGCTGAGGCTAAAGAAATAGCATTCATGGCACTTAGTTCCACGAACCCCAGAAATTCTTATCGGGTCATCATATGCACCTCCACCTGGAGCGCTGCTTTTTTATTTATTTTGCATCAGGGTTTGTTAAGGAGGTTCATTCAGTATCGTCTATCGTCATGCGATTATATTCGTCACGTGATACTCACGAATCTGAGGAACTGAGGATGCGAAAGTATCTGACATACCCAGTTAAGAGGTTAAGGAAGTAAGTAGGCTAGGATCATTTGAATTTACATTTTTTTAGTTATATAATTTTATTTTTTTAATCCTTCAAAGGGGGGCAAGCACCTTGACTACGCCCATGCTG